>OV884019.1:58947069-63947069 GCA_930367235.1 Sarcophaga rosellei
TACCAAATTGGTACACACGATTCAATGAAACTAAAAAATTCATTTTAGTTCCAGTTGAATCATAATGATGCCGCTCCTCACAACACACATTGTATATTATGAGAAGCCTCGTTCAAAATTTTTGTTAATACAAAAATTGAAGAGCAGCACGCAAAACACTTTGTATAAGACGAACTATTTTCACATTCAAAATAAATTGAATTGAAAATAATCCATCGTAAAAAAAAAAATTGATGAACTTATTTTTTTCTCAAGATTCAAAATAAAAATATAAATTGAATTTGGCAATAATCCATCCGTTCGGTAAGGAATATGACGAACTATTTTCACAATCAAAATAAATTGACTTGAAAATAATCCATCGTCACAGTATATCAGTAATACATCTTGACGAACTATTCATCCACCGAAAAAGACAAATAATCCATCCACATTATCCAACGTGTCACAAGTAAACGTAAGTAAAAAATCACAAAAAATTTTTCTAAACCATTATAACTCATCAAAATGCCATCGAATACCATTAACACATAGTAATTCGACGAAATATTGCATTTGATAATATTTGCATTTTTGAAATCTCCACTAAATTTTTCGCTATTTTTACACATTTATGTGACATCTTATAGATGTTGCTATACAAATTCTCCGCCAATAGTAGTTTCAAATATACAAAAAAATTAATAATTCATGTTTGAGCCCAAATTTAATGGAATGTTTATACACAATTATGATTTAATCTTAGGGAAGATGATTGAATATATTATAATATTAATTTATATTGAAAATATAATGAAATTAAAGAGGTTTTTTGTTAATTTCCGTACATTACAAATAAGTTAAATTAAGAATCGTTAATATTTGATATTTCAGAAAAAATGCATATAAATTCATATTACAATTTACCCGATATATTTCGAATAAATGTATAATTATTAAGATATTTATAAACCTTTATATATATTACGGAAATAAATTAATTAATAAATTATTAATAACATATAACCATTTATATTAAACAATATCAACATTATTATATTATTATCAACACCTTCATTGACGTACATATAAATTATTTAGAAGATGATTTGAAAAGTAGACCGTACGATTTCATTGAATAATTTTTATTCATCGAGTCAATATTTAAACAATGATTTTTGTTTCATAGACAATAAGAGTCTTTCAAAATTCTTTCATTAGCGTCACTAAACAAATGACGAGACATTTTGCTATCATAATTTCATTTTCATTTCCAAAGCAATTCAACACAGTAAAGTTCCTCTTCAAGACATCAATTCAATAACATTGATTTTTCAGTCAAACTGATATAAAAATATTTTTTTAAGATCAACATCATGAAAAAGTATTTAGAAATTTTCCTTGAATATTTAGATGATGATTTTAGAAAGACATATACTTTTATTGATACATTTTTATGCATCGAGTCAAAGATTAAACAATGATTTTTATTTCATAGACAGTAAGAGTCTTTCAAAATTCTTTCATTAGCGTCACTAAACAAATGACGAGACATTTTGCTACCATAACTTCACTTTTGTTTCGAAAGCAATTCAAAATGATTCAACACAGTAAAGTTCTTCTTCAAAACATCAACATTGATTTTTCAGTCAGACTGATATAAAAATTATTTTTTAAGGTCAACATCATGAAAAATTATTTATTATTATAAATTATCTTTGAATATTTAGTTGATGATTTGAATAGAAGACATACGATTTCATTGAAACATTTTTATGCATCAACACATAAAGAAAACATTTTTGTTTTACGACAAGTAGGAATCTCTTAAAAATCTTTCATTAGCGTCACTAAACAAATGACGAGACATTTAACTACATTTTTCATATTGATAATTTCTTCAACTTAGATTCGAAAGCAATTCAAAATGATTCAACATCATCAGCATGAGACTGAGTTTTAAGATTACCAACTTTGTCAATGTACATAAGAAATTTTTGTACATTTGAATATTTAGCTGATCATTTGAGAAAGGCATACACTTTTATTCAATCATTTTTATCCATCGAGTCAAAGATGAAAGAATGATTTTTATTTCATAGACAGTAAGAGTCTTTCAAAATTCTTTCATTAGCGTCACTAAACAAATGACGAGACATTTTGCTACCATAACTTCACTTTTGTTTCGAAAGCAATTCAAAATTATTCAACACAGTAAAGTTCTTTTTCAAAACATCAACATTGATTTTTCAGTCAAACTGATATAAAAATATTTTTTTAAGATCAACATCATGAAAAAGTATTTAGAAATTTTCCTTGAATATTTAGATGATGATTTTAGAAAGACATATACTTTTATTGATTCATTTTTATGCAGCGAGTCAAAGATTAAACAATCATTTTTATTTCATAGACAGTAAGAGTCTTTCAAAATTCTTTCATTAGCGTCACTAAACAAATGACGAGACATTTTGCTACCATAACTTCACTTTTGTTTCGAAAGCAATTCAAAATTATTCAACACAGTAAAGTTCTTTTTCAAAACATCAACATTGATTTTTCAGTCAGACTGATTTAAAAATAATTTTTTAAGATCAGACATCATGAAAAATGTATTTGTCGATTTACATTACAAATTTACTTTGAATATTTAGATGATGATTTGAACAGAAGACATAAGTTTTCATTGAAACATTTTTATGCATCGACACATAAAGAAAACATTTTTATTTTAGGACAAGTAGGAATCTCTTAAAATTCTTTCATTAGCGTCACTAAACAAATGACGAGACATTTAACAACATTTTTCATACTGATAATTTCTTCAACTTAGATTCGAAAGCAATTCAAAATGATTCAACATCATCAACATGAGACTGAGTTTTAAGATCAACAACTTTGTCGATGTTAATAAGAAATTTTTGTACATTTGAATATTTAGATGATGATTTGAGAAAGACATACACTTTTATTAAATCATTTTTATTCATCGAGTCAAAGATTAAAGAACGATTTTTGTTTCATAGATAGTAGGAATCTTTCAAAATTCTTTCATTAGCGTCACTAAACAAATGACGAGACATTTTTCTACCATAACTTTACTTTTGTTTCGAAAACATATTCATAATGATTCAACACAGTAAAGTTCTTCTTCAAAACATCAACATTGATTTTTCAGTCAGACTGATTTAAAAATAATTTTTTAATATCAACATCATGAAAAAGTATTTGTCGTTTTACATTACAAATTTTCTTTGAAAATTTAGATGATGATTTGAATAGAAGACATACGTTTTCATTGAAACATTTTTATGCATCGACTCATAAAGAAAACAATTTTATTTTAGTACAAGTAGGAATCTTTTAAAATTCTTTCATTAGCGTCACTAAACAAATGACGAGCCATTTTGCTACCATAATTTCATTTTCAAAGCAATTCAAAATATTTCAACACAGTAAAGTTCTTCTTCAAAACATCAACATTGATTTTTCAGTCAGACTGATTTAAAAATAATTTTTTAAGATCAACATCATGAAAAAGTATTTAAAATTTTCTTTCAATATTTACATGATGATGAGTTGAGAAAGACATACACTTTTATTGAATCATTTTTATTCATCGAGTCAAAGATTAAACAATGATTTCTGTTTCATAGACAGTAAGAATCTTTCAAAATTCTTTCATTAGCGTCACTAAACAAATGACGAGACATTTTTCTACTATAATTTCATTTTCATTTCCAAAGCAACTCAAAATATTTCAACATAGTAAAGTTCTTCTTCAAAACATCAATTCAACAACATTGATTTTTCAATCAAACTGATTTAAAAACAATTTTTTAAGATCAACATCATGAAAAAGTATTTAAAATTTTCTTTCAATATTTAGATGATGATTTGAACAGAAGACATACGACTTCATTGAATCATTTTTATACATCGACAATAAAGTAAAGAATTTTGCAATCTCTTAAATTTCTTTCATTAGCGTCACTAAATATATGACGAGACATTTTGATACCACCAAAAGGAAATTAATATAAGTCCAGCCGTTTAAACACATACATTTTTGATTCTAATAATTTCTTTACCTTAGATTCGAATACAATTTAAAATGATTGTACCAACAATAAAGTCATCATTTTCATGTATCAAACTAAAAAGTAAAGAAACAATTTTATTTTAGAGACAACAAGAATCTCGATATAATCCATTCATTCATTCATTCATATATTATATATATATATATATACGTCACTAAATAAATGACGAGACATTTGGCTACCGTGGGAGAGTCATAGTAACTTATAATTTTTTCAATGCCTTCCCAGAGCATTGAAAATAAATTAAATTGTACTTAAAACAAATATAAATGAATCAATATATATATAAATGTTTTTCAGTACAATTTAATTTATGCAACAACACAAGAGTATATTTGAAACCATCATCATCTATCTCTATTATATATCTTAATGTAAAATTTATATATTTTAAAAATGTATATATGAAGATGATGACAATTTAAATATACTCTCATATGTTGCTTTTCCCCCCTTGGGGGGAATAATAAACACTTTATATGTAAATAACATACAAAGTGTTTGCAAGCAATTTTAAAAAATATAATTAATTATATTTTTTGATTATTATAATATATATAAAAATCATATAATATTAAATATTACATGATTTATATATATTTTATTTAAAAAGTGATCAATCATATCATATAAAATATAATATGATCGAATCGTCAAGCTAAGGATGAGCTTCAGTGGATCGCAGTATGGCAGCTGCTCTACCACTTACAACACCTTGCCCGTTACAAAAGTCGTTTACAATTGATTCTAGGCACTGTCATTGTATTAAATAATGTTTTTATAAGTAACTAGCGCGGCGTACAGGTGATAGTATCCTCCCATACTTGCTATGTTACAAATAACATTGGCATCACAATCCATTGTCGTTTACCAAAAGCAAACTTTAAATGGTTTAAGAGCCATACAATGCAATTGCCCCATTATTTATCATTGCAGTCCAGCTTGGATACGACCTTAGAGGCGTTCAGGCATAATCCAACGGACGTAGCGTCATACCACTGTTCGCTCGAACAAGTATTGTGCCATAGGTCCGTACCTGCGGTTCCTCTCGTACTACGCAGGAATGCTGTCGCAACAACATATTGTCATTAGTAGGGTAAAACTAACCTGTCTCACGACGGTCTAAACCCAGCTCACGTTCCCTTGCATGGGTGAACAATCCAACGCTTGATGAATTTTGCTTCACAATGATAGGAAGAGCCGACATCGAAGGATCAAAAAGCGACGTCGCTATGAACGCTTGGCCGCCACAAGCCAGTTATCCCTGTGGTAACTTTTCTGACACCTCTTGTTAAAAACTCCTTAAACCAAAAGGATCGATAGGCCGAGCTTTTGCTGTCCCTGTGTGTACTGAACACCGAGATCAAGTCAGCATTTGCCCTTTTGCTCTATGTGTGGTTTCTGTCCGCACTGAGCTGGCCTTGGGACACCTCCGTTATTATTTGAGAGATGTACCGCCCCAGTCAAACTCCCTACCTGGCAATGTCCTTGAATTGGATCATACCTGAGTATTGGGAGTTATACCAAATTTCAAATATTGACAATAGCACCGAAATGCCATCATCTCATTAAAATTTGTTTACAATTATATAACAAACTCTTAGTACTTTGATCAAGAAGCTTGCATCATAACCCAATACCATAAGATATATAAATATATCCGTATAATGGCTAAGAAATGATACACGTTCCACTTAATCAAGTAAGTAAGGAAACAATAAGAGTAGTGGTATTTCATTGGTGACAAAGGCCCCGAAAGACCAGTATCTCCCACTTATGCTACACCTCTTATGTCTCCTTACACTGCCAGATTAGAGTCAAGCTCAACAGGGTCTTCTTTCCCCGCTAATTATTCCAAGCCCGTTCCCTTGGCTGTGGTTTCGCTAGATAGTAGATAGGGACAACGACGATGGGTTTTACATGGATGCCTGTCCATGTGGACCTAATTCCATGGTGCTCTTCGCACAGGGTGAAATACAATGCGTCTACCAACGCCCCCAGATGTAGCAGACTGCTACACCTGAGTACCAATTCGAAGCCATGTATTTGGACATGACTTCCCCCTTGGTTAGGAGCGGAGCCTATCTAAAACTCCTTCCGATCTATGGGGTCACGGCACCCGGTTGAAAATGCAACTCCACACTGAGTCTAATAACTAGACTCTTCCCGCGATTTGGGTATAAACCACAGCCACCACGATGCTCCCAAAAGGGGCCACACCAACAGTCAGGCTGGAACCGAGGTTCCAGGGGCTGCTGACTCCCGTGGTACCAGAATTAAGTCTCCGGTCAGACCTCGTAATCAGATCGATTACTACCAGTTGAACTCCAAACAGTTCGGGACTGGTGACCCACAGCGACACAGTAAACATACATCAACATAAAGGACAACATTTACAGTACTAACAATGAACAGCGTCCTCACGGACGAGGCTTTGGCCACATGGTGTGGCACCGGGAGTGGACAAAACGAACATGACAGATGGACAGACAACAACGCAGCAGGCTTGACAGCGGCGGTGACGGCAATGACGGCAATGACGGCAATGACGGCGATGACGGCAATGACGGCGATGACGGTGATGACGGGGATGATAAGCTAGGAAGAGGGGCAAATTAGGCCCGCACAGGAACAGCAACAGCAGCAACAAGAACGGCGAAGCGGAGCAACGAGCAGGAAATGGACCAGCAAACGGACCGGCAGCAAAAACTGCCAACGATCGCATGCCCATCTACGCCCAAGGACCGACGAAATCGGCAGGGGAGCAAGGGGCGCACGACGCGGAGAACACCACGTGGGTGATCACATGTCGGGGTCGCCTCCGCTATACCTCCTACTTCTCCTAACAAACACTTCACGGGCGAAATTGCCCAAATTAACTAAGGTCCGGCTGTTCACTAAGGCCCTACTGAAATCCCAACCCTCCCCAGTATGGGCTATTCCCATACTATCTAAACTCCTAATGTCATCATAGTATGAACACATTGCTATAATGTGTTCGACAGTCTCAGGTCCCCTCCCACACCCACAGTCCGGAGAGTCGGACAGACCTCTTTTATGCAAAAATGCATTAAGTGAGCCATGTCCCGTTAGTAAAAAGCCCAGACTCAAGCCGAAGCCAAAGTCCGGTCGTCGACGTACGAAGTCCGCGTCGCGTATGAAGCCATACGTTACCCTACCCTCGTCTGCGTTAGTCCATCTTGTCCGCCACCTTGAAACAAGGCACTCATCTAAGAGTGTCTTTATTTCCCTACTCTCCAAATTCACCAAGTCAGAAGTAGAAACCCAATCATGATCTAAAAGTGGCAGTCCCTTCTTGACTTTGAAGGCGATAGCTCGTCGTATCACCTCCAAGTCGAGGGGGGCCACACCTAACAGAACCTGTAGAGCTACCGTCGAAACGGTCCTACACACTGGCATACACGCTAACATGGCCACTCTCTGAACTGACAAGACCTTGTTTCGGCCAACAACAGACATAACCGTTTCGTACCACACGGGAGCACCAAACGCTGCACAGGCAACGAAAAGCCCTCCATATATGATACGAACAGCACGCCTGCTTAGGCCCCAGTCACTTCTAAGGATGCGTCTAATCTTACCTACTACGGCAGTAAGCTTGCTTTTGACGAGAGGGAGATGAACCAAAAAGTTCATTCTCTCACCAACCGTTATTCCCAGATACTTGACCTGAGTCGCATATCGGAGACTAACGTTGCCAGATCGAATGAGTGGAGGACGACCCCGAGATAATCCGCCCTTGAGCAACATCATCTCAGATTCGTCCATCGCCACTTCGACGCCTGAACGATCGCCCCACTCACTTACATCACGCATGGCCTGCTCTCCCCTCATCTCAAGTTCAGCACGAGACTGACCCTCGACGAGGATAAGCAGGTCATCCGCATACGCACACACCTTAAAAGAACGCGCAAGTAGCCTCAGCAGAGGATCCATCATTAGGTTCCAAATAAATGGACCACAAATGGAACCCTGCGGACAACCACGTACGACATCCCTCCAAACCGTGTCGCTGGCACCTACCACGCAAGCTTTCCTGTCCCGGAAATAACTCCTCCAAAGTTCTAGTTCCCTACAACCTATTTCTTCTAACCTTGAGAGAACTCTATCCCAAGAGAGATAGTCGAATGCACCCTTAAAATCAATAAATAATCCTAAGACATATTTGGCAGATGAGCCACCAACACTATTCTTAACATGCAACCAAGCATCCTCTACACTCCTACCTTCCCTAAAACCAAACTGGTACTCAGAAGGGCCCTCGCTGTAACACTCCCTCAGTCGATACACCATTATCCTCTCCAATACTTTTCCAAGTACCGGCAGAAGACTGATGCCCCGATAAGAGCGAGGATTACTCCTCACCCTATCAGGAGACTTCAGGAGAATCACAACGCGGGCTGACTTCCAAGCCTCTGGGAAATGGCCCTCACTAATACACCTTCCAAAGATTGACTCCAAGTGTTGAGGCAAGGCCTTATAGATGCTTTTACACATCTCTCCAGTCATGCCATCAACACCCGGCGATTTTCTACTTCTGACTTGGCAAATACTGTCCGCAACTTCCGAGCTCTCCAAGATTGGAGGATCAACCATCTCCCTAATGAGAGGAGAGTAGTTGACCGGTTCCGCACCAGGAAAGAGAACCCCCAGTAGAGCGTCGGTACATTCTCTCCAAGAAGACAATGTGGAATTGTCAACCTGTAAGAGAGCTAGGTCTGCCTCACGTTTATTCTTGCCCCTGCAGATACGGTAAACCGTACCCCAGGGGTCGTCCCTATTGTCTCGTACGAATCTCCTCCAATCGTCCTCCTTGGCCCTAACAATCCTGTCTTTGTAGCGTCTTAAAGCAGAACGGAAATCGGCCTCACGAGATGCTAGATCAGAGGCACCTGAACGACGAGCGCCCTGGAAATGACTCCGAAGACGCCTGACGGACCTGCGCATCCGATCCAGTTCCTCTGTCCACCAAATGACCTTGCTAAGTTTAGTCTTGCGACGTCTACCGAGCAGAGAATCATTTGCCGAACACATCCACCGATCTATTTGTTCTACTTGGTCACGAATCGTAAGTGTCCTAAAGTCATCAAACGGCATAATCGAAGCCTGGTGCCTAACATATTCCGCGTAATTGTCCCAGTTCGAGTAACGATCCCGCCACCTGCGTACAGGGTCCGATCCCAGCGTTCGTCTGCGAGAGTTCACAACAATCTCAATGAGATTGTGATCACTCACGCCCCAGTTGTCACACACCCTCCACCTAAAATCAAAAGCAGTATTCGCTGCCCCACTTGCAGCTGTCACGTCAATGTCACTAACACCTCTAGGGCCATCAAAAGTATATAAGTCACTAGCCTCATTGAGAACAACCAAGCACTTCGTGACCATCCACTCGCTGAGCATGACCCCTCGCCGATAGTTCTCATGTGCAGGAGCATTCCTGCCCATTTTTGAGAACCACATTGAAGAGCATGCATTTGCATCGAGACCAAGGATTACAGGAAAGCTACTCGCAAGGAGTAGCACCGAATCCATATATACAAGATAAGGCTCAAGAGACCCCCCAAACCTACAATAGATACTTACTAAAAGTATCCTCCCAAAAAATCCCTCTACTGAGAGGCATAACCCCCACTGACTCCTACTAACGATGGTACAGTCCAGGTCCCTATCATTCACTATTATTGCAGAGTTTCCCCCGCAGTCCGTATAAACTCGCATCCCCCCCGGCAACCCTCTTATGAGGCCACCCGACGTATACGGCTCCTGTACGAGCGCAAAAGTTGCTCCCATGGCGCGTATCGCCTGCCCAAGTTCGCAGACCACGGCATACGAACGCTGGCAGTTCAGCTGCAGGATCTTGAATTGCCGCTCCATTTTAGTGGCGTGCATTCGCCCTGGCGACTATAGCGCTATAAACGGGACACACCGAGGACATCATGAGATGTCCTGCTGGGAGTCCCTTAAGCGCGCAGTTTCGGCAGTATATGTCGTTAGTGCAGCGAGAAGCTCGGTGGCCGGCCTGACCACAGAACCGGCACACTTCCTCCTTCATCCTGCACTCTCTGACCATATGGTCGAAGCCCAGGCACCTGAAACAACTTGGAACGGCGTCGTGCTGGCGCACCAAGAAACTAAACCATTTGATGTAGCACCTGCCATTATCCAGCAAAAGCTGCATGGCCTCATCGCTACCCTCCAGCACGACATTAACAGCGTTGCCAGTGGGCTTCCATGGCCCAGTCACCAGGCGGACGCTCTTTCGGAAAACGTCTGGAGTCATCCTACTCTTGAAGTTCCAAGAGTAGAGCTCCTCCATAAATACGTCCGGGGTGATCTCTGGATGCACCCGCTGCACTACCACTTTCGGACCGAGCTTGTCCCTTACGGACACCTCCAGTCCGACCTCTCCAAACTTCGCATTGGCAGCCACCTTTTCCCTCTCAGCGACTGACGGGGTCCTGATGACCGCACCGCCATCTCGTGTTGGCCGAACCTCGTGCACACGGACCCCCAAAGTGGGGCCCACCTCCTTCACCACCTTATCGACGACCTCCTTGGACGTCACGCCCTTCTTGCCCTTTACGACGACCGACCAGGTCTCTACGGGCTTCGGGGCTGCTACCGACGCAGCAGGCAGGGCAGGAAACTGCCCCTGGCTACGTCGGGCTGCCACTGGAGCGGGTGGTGCCGCAGGCGTCCGAGGGACACCAGCTGGTCCACCACCACAGGCAACCGCACCAGACTCGTAGACGTCCAGTAGTAGATAGGGACAACGACGATGGGTTTTACATGGATGCCTGTCCATGTGGACCTAATTCCATGGTGCTCTTCGCACAGGGTGAAATACAATGCGTCTACCAACGCCCCCAGATGTAGCAGACTGCTACACCTGAGTACCAATTCGAAGCCATGTATTTGGACATGACTTCCCCCTTGGTTAGGAGCGGAGCCTATCTAAAACTCCTTCCGATCTATGGGTCACGGCACCCGGTTGAAAATGCAACTCCACACTGAGTCTAATAACTAGACTCTTCCCGCGATTTGGGTTTAAACCACAGCCACCACGATGCTCCCAAAAGGGGCCACACCAACAGTCAGGCTGGAACCGAGGTTCCAGGGGCTGCTGACTCCCGTGGTACCAGAATTAAGTCTCCGGTCAGACCTCGTAATCAGATCGATTACTACCAGTTGAACTCCAAACAGTTCGGGACTGGTGGCCCACAGCGACACAGTAAACATACATCAACATAAAAGACAACATTTACAGTACTAACAATGAACAGCGTCCTCACGGACGAGGCTTTGGCCACATGTGTGGCACCGGGAGTGGACAAAACGTACATGACAAGAGGACAGACGACAACGCAGCAGGCTTGGCAGCGGCGGTGACGGCAACGACGGCGGTGACGGCAATGACGGTGATGACGGGGATGATAGCAGCTAGGGAGAGGGGCAAATTAGGCCCTCACAGGAACAGCAGCAGCAGCAACAAGACGGCGAAGCGGAGCAACGAGCAGGAAATGGACCAGCAAACGGACCGGCAGCAAAAACTGCCAACGATCGCATGCCCATCTACGCCCAAGGACCGACGAAATCGGCAGGGGAGCAAGGGGCGCACGACGCGGAGAACACCACGTGGGTGATCACATGTCGGGGTCGCCTCCGCTATACCTCCTACTTCTCCTAACAAACACTTCACGGGCGAAATTGCCCAAATTAACTAAGGTCCGGCTGTTCATTAAGGCCCTACTGAAATCCCAACCCTCCCCAGTATGGGCTATTCCCATACTATCTAAACTCCTAATGTCATCATAGTATGAACACATTGCTATAATGTGTTCGACAGTCTCAGGTCCCCTCCCACACCCACAGTCCGGAGAGTCGGACAGACCTCTTTTATGCAAAAATGCATTAAGTGAGCCATGTCCCGTTAGTAAAAAGCCCAGACTCAAGCCGAAGCCAAAGTCCGGTCGTCGACGTACGAAGTCCGCGTCGCGTATGAAGCCATACGTTACCCTACCCTCGTCTGCGTTAGTCCATCTTGTCCGCCACCTTGAAACAAGGCACTCATCTAAGAGTGTCTTTATTTCCCTACTCTCCAAATTCACCAAGTCAGAAGTAGAAACCCAATCATGATCTAAAAGTGGCAGTCCCTTCTTGACTTTGAAGGCGATAGCTCGTCGTATCACCTCCAAGTCAAGGGGGGCCACACCTAACAGAACCTGTAGAGCTACCGTCGAAACGGTCCTACACACTGGCATACACGCTAACATGGCCACTCTCTGAACTGACAAGACCTTGTTTCGGCCAACAACAGACATAACCGTTTCGTACCACACGGGAGCACCAAACGCTGCACAGGCAACGAAAAGCCCTCCATATATGATACGAACAGCACGCCTGCTTAGGCCCCAGTCACTTCTAAGGATGCGTCTAATCTTACCTACTACGGCAGTAAGCTTGCTTTTGACGAGAGGGAGATGAACCAAAAAGTTCATTCTCTCACCAACCGTTATTCCCAGATACTTGACCTGAGTCGTATATCGGAGACTAACGTTGCCAGATCGAATGAGTGGAGGACGACCCCGAGATAATCCGCCCTTGAGCAACATCATCTCAGATTTGTCCATCGCCACTTCGACGCCTGAACGATCGCCCCACTCACTTACATCACGCATGGCCTGCTCTCCCCTCATCTCAAGTTCAGCACGAGACTGACCCTCGACGAGGATAAGCAGGTCATCCGCATACGCACACACCTTAAAAGAACGCGCAAGTAGCCTCAGCAGAGGATCCATCATTAGGTTCCAAATAAATGGACCACAAATGGAACCCTGCGGACAACCACGTACGACATCCCTCCAAACCGTGTCGCTGGCACCTACAACGCAAGCTTTCCTGTCCCGGAAATAACTCTCTGAACTGACAAGACCTTGTTTCGGCCAACAACAGACATAACCGTTTCGTACCACACGGGAGCACCAAACGCTGCACAGGCAACGAAAAGCCCTCCATATATGATACGAACAGCACGCCTGCTTAGGCCCCAGTCACTTCTAAGGATGCGTCTAATCTTACCTACTACGGCAGTAAGCTTGCTTTTGACGAGAGGGAGATGAACCAAAAAGTTCATTCTCTCACCAACCGTTATTCCCAGATACTTGACCTGAGTCGTATATCGGAGACTAACGTTGCCAGATCGAATGAGTGGAGGACGACCCCGAGATAATCCGCCCTTGAGCAACATCATCTCAGATTTGTCCATCGCCACTTCGACGCCTGAACGATCGCCCCACTCACTTACATCACGCATGGCCTGCTCTCCCCTCATCTCAAGTTCAGCACGAGACTGACCCTCGACGAGGATAAGCAGGTCATCCGCATACGCACACACCTTAAAAGAACGCGCAAGTAGCCTCAGCAGAGGATCCATCATTAGGTTCCAAATAAATGGACCACAAATGGAACCCTGCGGACAACCACGTACGACATCCCTCCAAACCGTGTCGCTGGCACCTACAACGCAAGCTTTCCTGTCCCGGAAATAACTCCTCCAAAGTTCTAGTTCCCTACAACCTATTTCTTCTAACCTTGAGAGAACTCTATCCCAAGAGAGATAGTCAAATGCACCCTTAAAATCAATAAATAATCCTAAGACATATTTGGCAGATGAGCCACCAACACTATTCTTTACATGCAACCAAGCATCCTCTACACTCCTACCTTCCCTAAAACCAAACTGGTACTCAGAGGGGCCCTCGCTGTAACACTCCCTCAGTCGATACACCATTATCCTCTCCAATACTTTTCCAAGTACCGGCAGAAGACTGATGCCCCGATAAGAGCGAGGATTACTCCTCACCCTATCAGGAGACTTCAGGAGAATCACAACGCGGGCTGACTTCCAAGCCTCTGGGAAATGGCCCTCACTAATACACCTTCCAAAGATTGACTCCAAGTGTTGAGGCAAGGCCTTATAGATGCTTTTACACATCTCTCCAGTCATGCCATCAACACCCGGCGATTTTCTACTTCTGACTTGGCAAATACTGTCCGCAACTTCCGAGCTCTCCAAGATTGGAGGATCAACCATCTCCCTAATGAGAGGAGAGTAGTTGACCGGTTCCGCACCAGGAAAGAGAACCCCCAGTAGAGCGTCGGTACATTCTCTCCAAGAAGACAATGTGGAATTGTCAACCTGTAAGAGAGCTAGGTCTGCCTCACGTTTATTCTTGCCCCTGCAGATACGGTAGACCGTACCCCAGGGGTCGTCCCTATTGTCTCGTACGAATCTCCTCCAATCGTCCTCCTTGGCCCTAACAATTCTGTCTTTGTAGCGTCTTAAAGCAGAACGGAAATCGGCCTCACGAGATGCTAGATCAGAAGCACCTGCACGACGGGCGCCCTGGAAATGACTCCGAAGACGCCTGACGGACCTGCGCATCCGATCCAGTTCCTCTGTCCACCAAATGACCTTGCTAAGTTTAGTCTTGCGACGTCTACCGAGCAGAGAATCATTTGCCGAACACATCCACCGATCTATTTGTTCTACTTGGTCACGAATCGTAAGTGTCCTAAAGTCATCAAACGGCATAATCGAAGCCTGGTGCCTAACATATTCCGCGTAATTGTCCCAGTTCGAGTAACGATCCCGCCACCTGCGTACAGGGTCCGATCCCAGCGTTCGTCTGCGAGAGTTCACAACAATCTCAATGAGATTGTGATCACTCACGCCCCAGTTGTCACACACCCTCCACCTAAAATCAAAAGCAGTATTCGCTGCCCCACTTGCAGCTGTCACGTCAATGTCACTAACACCTCTAGGGCCATCAAAAGTATATAAGTCACTAGCCTCATTGAGAACAACCAAGCACTTCGTGACCATCCACTCGCTGAGCATGACCCCTCGCCGATAGTTCTCATGTGCAGGAGCATTCCTGCCCATTTTTGAGAACCACATTGAAGAGCATGCATTTGCATCGAGACCAAGGATTACAGGAAAGCTACTCGCAAGGAGTAGCACCGAATCCATATATACAAGATAAGGCTCAAGAGACCCCCCAAACCTACAATAGATACTTACTAAAAGTATCCTCCCAAAAAATCCCTCTACTGAGAGGCATAACCCCCACTGACTCCTACTAACGATGGTACAGTCCAGGTCCCTATCATTCACTATTATTGCAGAGTTTCCCCCGCAGTCCGTATAAACTCGCATCCCCCCCGGCAACCCTCTTATGAGGCCACCCGACGTATACGGCTCCTGTACGAGCGCAAAAGTTGCTCCCATGGCGCGTATCGCCTGCCCAAGTTCGCAGACCACGGCATACGAACGCTGGCAGTTCAGCTGCAGGATCTTGAATTGCCGCTCCATTTTAGTGGCGTGCATTCGCCCTGGCGACTATAGCGCTATAAACGGGACACACCGAGGACATCATGAGATGTCCTGCTGGGAGTCCCTTAAGCGCGCAGTTTCGGCAGTATATGTCGTTAGTGCAGCGAGAAGCTCGGTGGCCGGCCTGACCACAGAACCGGCACACTTCCTCCTTCATCCTGCACTCTCTGACCATATGATCGAAGCCCAGGCACCTGAAACAACTTGGAACGGCGTCGTGCTGGCGCACCAAGAAACTAAACCATTTGATGTAGCACCTGCCATTATCCAGCAAAAGCTGCATGGCCTCATCGCTACCCTCCAGCACGACATTAACAGCGTTGCCAGTGGGCTTCCATGGCCCAGTCACCAGGCGGACGCTCTTTCGGAAAACGTCTGGAGTCATCCTACTCTTGAAGTTCCAAGAGTAGAGCTCCTCCATAAATACGTCCGGGGTGATCTCTGGATGCACCCGCTGCACTACCACTTTCGGACCGAGCTTGTCCCTTACGGACACCTCCAGTCCGACCTCTCCAAACTTCGCATTGGCAGCTACCTTCTCCCTCTCAGCGACTGACGGGGTCCTGATGACCGCACCGCCATCGCGTGTTGGCCGAACCTCGTGCACACGGACCCCCAAAGTGGGGCCCACCTCCTTCACCACCTTATCGACGACCTCCTTGGACGTCACGCCCTTCTTGCCCTTTACGACGACCGACCAGGTCTCTACGGGCTTCGGGGCTGCTACCGACGCAGCAGGCAGGGCAGGAAACTGCCCCCGGCTACGTCGGGCTGCCACTGGAGCGGGTGGTACCGCAGGCGTCCGAGGGACACCAGCTGCTCCACCACCACAGGCAACTGCACCAGACTCGTAGACGTCTAGTCTACCCAGGAGGCGCTCATTTTCGGCCAACAGTCGCATCACGAGGGACTCGTACCGGCCAGAGTGCACCAATACACTCTTGCCCAGAGCAGCGGGGACACCGTCGACCATGACCTCCTCCAGGAGGCTCGTCGTGACGGCCTTCAATTCAGCTATGGTGCCATTTTCGGGCACCACCTTCCTCCGCTGTCTACTCTCCCTAACTTTCGATGCGGCGGCGGGAGCAGCAACGGCTTTGCTAGCAGAGCTAGCTGCAGATGCAGCATTCCCGTCAGAAGCAGCAGCAGTATCAGCAGCAACGGCGGCAGCAGCACGGGTCGCAAGCGGCGTTCCCGGCTTAAAACGCTTCAATTCGTCACCTTCGGCCTCCGAACTAGACAGCTCGCTCTCCGTGTGCCTCACGCGTGGCACCGGAGTTGGCGGCGGCCCCATGGTGGCGTCGGACTGCTCCGCCGCATCACCCGTCCCCTTTCTACGCCGACGTTCTGGCGGCATTACGTATTAATCGAAGAAACCAACAACCAGATAAAAATGCAAAATACCGAAAATTCAAATCTAACAGCAAAATTACCAACGCCAAAAACCTTAGCAAAGGCAAATTGGTAAGTTGGTACGTCGGTAATATGGTCGATATGTCGATAATAAGATATTCAAAAGTAACGTAAAATACACACTCACCGCTAGCCAAGCCACAAACCGTAGACAAATTAAACACAGCTTCTAGTATTCACCCAAAAAGTTGAAAAACTCCGCAACTTCACCACAAATTCTATTTTTAGATCACCAACCGTGTCTATGTATAGAATAACAAATACGAGTCTTTTTTCTCCTTTTCGTTTATTATTCCGTATAGAAATAAAATCTATTTTTAGCACAACTAAAACGAGTCTTTTTTCTCTTTTGTTTTGTTTAATTATGCAAATATAAATATTTGCACAAATAAAACAAACTTTAATCACTAGTTTCTGGGGTGATACCCAACCGATTTTCACTATTTATATGTAAAATGTAGCCACTGAAATGGACTACTAGTCTATATAAATTTCACTATTAGAAAAACGATTATACACACTCTAAACACTCCGTAAACACTTTCGTTCTATCCGTATTGAAAAAGCCAAACCGCACACACTAGATGTTCACAAACGAATGAGTAGTAGATAGGGACAACGACGATGGGTTTTACATGGATGCCTGTCCATGTGGACCTAATTCCATGGTGCTCTTCGCACAGGGTGAAATACAATGCGTCTACCAACGCCCCCAGATGTAGCAGACTGCTACACCTGAGTACCAATTCGAAGCCATGTATTTGGACATGACTTCCCCCTTGGTTAGGAGCGGAGCCTATCTAAAACTCCTTCCGATCTATGGGTCACGGCACCCGGTTGAAAATGCAACTCCACACTGAGTCTAATAACTAGACTCTTCCCGCGATTTGGGTTTAAACCACAGCCACCACGATGCTCCCAAAAGGGGCCACACCAACAGTCAGGCTGGAACCGAGGTTCCAGGGGCTGCTGACTCCCGTGGTACCAGAATTAAGTCTCCGGTCAGACCTCGTAATCAGATCGATTACTACCAGTTGAACTCCAAACAGTTCTGGACTGGTGGCCCACAGCGACACAGTAAACATACATCAACATAAAGGACAACATTTACAGTACTAACAATGAACAGCGTCCTCACGGACGAGGCTTTGGCCACATGGTGTGGCACCGGGAGTGGACAAAACGAACATGACAAATGGACAGACAACAACGCAGCAGGCTTGGCAGCGGCGGTGACGGCAATGACGGCGATGACGGTGATGACGGGGATGATAAGCTAGGAAGAGGGGCAAATTAGGCCCGCACAGGAACAGCAACAGCAGCAACAAGAACGGCGAAGCGGAGCAACGAGCAGGAAATGGACCAGCAAACGGACCGGCAGCAAAAACTGCCAACGATCGCATGCCCATCTACGCCCAAGGACCGACGAAATCGGCAGGGGAGCAAGGGGCGCACGACGCGGAGAACACCACGTGGGTGATCACATGTCGGGGTCGCCTCCGCTATACCTCCTACTTCTCCTAACAAACACTTCACGGGCGAAATTGCCCAAATTAACTAAGGTCCGGCTGTTCACTAAGGCCCTACTGAAATCCCAACCCTCCCCAGTATGGGCTATTCCCATACTATCTAAACTCCTAATGTCATCATAGTATGAACACATTGCTATAATGTGTTCGACAGTCTCAGGTCCCCTCCCACACCCACAGTCCGGAGAGTCGGACAGACCTCTTTTATGCAAAAATGCATTAAGTGAGCCATGTCCCGTTAGTAAAAAGCCCAGACTCAAGCCGAAGCCAAAGTCCGGTCGTCGACGTACGAAGTCCGCGTCGCGTATGAAGCCATACGTTACCCTACCCTCGTCTGCGTTAGTCCATCTTGTCCGCCACCTTGAAACAAGGCACTCATCTAAGAGTGTCTTTATTTCCCTACTCTCCAAATTCACCAAGTCAGAAGTAGAAACCCAATCATGATCTAAAAGTGGCAGTCCCTTCTTGACTTTAAAGGCGATAGCTCGTCGTATCACCTCCAAGTCAAGGGGGGCCACACCTAACAGAACCTGTAGAGCTACCGTCGAAACGGTCCTACACACTGGCATACACGCTAACATGGCCACTCTCTGAACTGACAAGACCTTGTTTCGGCCAACAACAGACATAACCGTTTCGTACCACACGGGAGCACCAAACGCTGCACAGGCAACGAAAAGCCCTCCATATATGATACGAACAGCACGCCTGCTTAGGCCCCAGTCACTTCTAAGGATGCGTCTAATCTTACCTACTACGGCAGTAAGCTTGCTTTTGACGAGAGGGAGATGAACCAAAAAGTTCATTCTCTCACCAACCGTTATTCCCAGATACTTGACCTGAGTCGCATATCGGAGACTAACGTTGCCAGATCGAATGAGTGGAGGACGACCCCGAGATAATCCGCCCTTGAGCAACATCATCTCAGATTTGTCCATCGCCACTTCGACGCCTGAACGATCGCCCCACTCACTTACATCACGCATGGCCTGCTCTCCCCTCATCTCAAGTTCAGCACGAGACTGACCCTCGACGAGGATAAGCAGGTCATCCGCATACGCACACACCTTAAAAGAACGCGCAAGTAGCCTCAGCAGAGGATCCATCATTAGGTTCCAAATAAATGGACCACAAATGGAACCCTGCGGACAACCACGTACGACATCCCTCCAAACCGTGTCGCTGGCACCTACAACGCAAGCTTTCCTGTCCCGGAAATAACTCCTCCAAAGTTCTAGTTCCCTACAACCTATTTCTTCTAACCTTGAGAGAACTCTATCCCAAGAGAGATAGTCAAATGCACCCTTAAAATCAATAAATAATCCTAAGACATATTTGGCAGATGAGCCACCAACACTATTCTTTACATGCAACCAAGCATCCTCTACACTCCTACCTTCCCTAAAACCAAACTGGTACTCAGAAGGGCCCTCGCTGTAACACTCCCTCAGTCGATACACCATTATCCTCTCCAATACTTTTCCAAGTACCGGCAGAAGACTGATGCCCCGATAAGAGCGAGGATTACTCCTCACCCTATCAGGAGACTTCAGGAGAATCACAACGCGGGCTGACTTCCAAGCCTCTGGGAAATGGCCCTCACTAATACACCTTCCAAAGATTGACTCCAAGTGTTGAGGCAAGGCCTTATAGATGCTTTTACACATCTCTCCAGTCATGCCATCAACACCCGGCGATTTTCTACTTCTGACTTGGCAAATACTGTCCGCAACTTCCGAGCTCTCCAAGATTGGAGGATCAACCATCTCCCTAATGAGAGGAGAGTAGTTGACCGGTTCCGCACCAGGAAAGAGAACCCCCAGTAGAGCGTCGGTACATTCTCTCCAAGAAGACAATGTGGAATTGTCAACCTGTAAGAGAGCTAGGTCTGCCTCACGTTTATTCTTGCCCCTGCAGATACGGTAGACCGTACCCCAGGGGTCGTCCCTATTGTCTCGTACGAATCTCCTCCAATCGTCCTCCTTGGCCCTAACAATTCTGTCTTTGTAGCGTCTTAAAGCAGAACGGAAATCGGCCTCACGAGATGCTAGATCAGAAGCACCTGCACGACGGGCGCCCTGGAAATGACTCCGAAGACGCCTGACGGACCTGCGCATCCGATCCAGTTCCTCTGTCCACCAAATGACCTTGCTAAGTTTAGTCTTGCGACGTCTACCGAGCAGAGAATCATTTGCCGAACACATCCACCGATCTATTTGTTCTACTTGGTCACGAATCGTAAGTGTCCTAAAGTCATCAAACGGCATAATCGAAGCCTGGTGCCTAACATATTCCGCGTAATTGTCCCAGTTCGAGTAACGATCCCGCCACCTGCGTACAGGGTCCGATCCCAGCGTTCGTCTGCGAGAGTTCACAACAATCTCAATGAGATTGTGATCACTCACGCCCCAGTTGTCACACACCCTCCACCTAAAATCAAAAGCAGTATTCGCTGCCCCACTTGCAGCTGTCACGTCAATGTCACTAACACCTCTAGGGCCATCAAAAGTATATAAGTCACTAGCCTCATTGAGAACAACCAAGCACTTCGTGACCATCCACTCGCTGAGCATGACCCCTCGCCGATAGTTCTCATGTGCAGGAGCATTCCTGCCCATTTTTGAGAACCACATTGAAGAGCATGCATTTGCATCGAGACCAAGGATTACAGGAAAGCTACTCGCAAGGAGTAGCACCGAATCCATATATACAAGATAAGGCTCAAGAGACCCCCCAAACCTACAATAGATACTTACTAAAAGTATCCTCCCAAAAAATCCCTCTACTGAGAGGCATAACCCCCACTGACTCCTACTAACGATGGTACAGTCCAGGTCCCTATCATTCACTATTATTGCAGAGTTTCCCCCGCAGTCCGTATAAACTCGCATCCCCCCCGGCAACCCTCTTATGAGGCCACCCGACGTATACGGCTCCTGTACGAGCGCAAAAGTTGCTCCCATGGCGCGTATCGCCTGCCCAAGTTCGCAGACCACGGCATACGAACGCTGGCAGTTCAGCTGCAGGATCTTGAATTGCCGCTCCATTTTAGTGGCGTGCATTCGCCCTGGCGACTATAGCGCTATAAACGGGACACACCGAGGACATCATGAGATGTCCTGCTGGGAGTCCCTTAAGCGCGCAGTTTCGGCAGTATATGTCGTTAGTGCA
Organism: Sarcophaga rosellei; assembly: GCA_930367235.1. Lineage (NCBI taxonomy): Eukaryota > Metazoa > Arthropoda > Insecta > Diptera > Sarcophagidae > Sarcophaga > Sarcophaga rosellei. Next base: position 58,968,684 of record OV884019.1, read on the forward strand.
GCGAGAAGCTCGGTGGCCGGCCTGACCACAGAACCGGCACACTTCCTCCTTCATCCTGCACTCTCTGACCATATGATCGAAGCCCAGGCACCTGAAACAACTTGGAACGGCGTCGTGCTGGCGCACCAAGAAACTAAACCATTTGATGTAGCACCTGCCATTATCCAGCAAAAGCTGCATGGCCTCATCGCTACCCTCCAGCACGACATTAACAGCGTTGCCAGTGGGCTTCCATGGCCCAGTCACCAGGCGGACGCTCTTTCGGAAAACGTCTGGAGTCATCCTACTCTTGAAGTTCCAAGAGTAGAGCTCCTCCATAAATACGTCCGGGGTGATCTCTGGATGCACCCGCTGCACTACCACTTTCGGACCGAGCTTGTCCCTTACGGACACCTCCAGTCCGACCTCTCCAAACTTCGCATTGGCAGCTACCTTCTCCCTCTCAGCGACTGACGGGGTCCTGATGACCGCACCGCCATCGCGTGTTGGCCGAACCTCGTGCACACGGACCCCCAAAGTGGGGCCCACCTCCTTCACCACCTTATCGACGACCTCCTTGGACGTCACACCCTTTTTACCCTTAACGACGACCGACCAGGTCTCTACGGGCTTCGGGGCTGCTACCGACGCAACAGGCAGGGCAGGAAACTGCCCCTGGCTACGTCGGGCTGCCACTGGAGCGGGTGGTGCCGCAGGCGTCCGAGGGACACCAGCTGGTCCACCACCACAGTTCCGCAACCGCACCAGACTCGTAGACGTCCAGTCTACCTAGGAGGCGCTCATTTTCGGCCAACAGCCGCATAACGAGGGACTCGTACCGGCCAGAGTGCACCAATACACTCTTGCCCAGAGCAGCGGGGACACCGTCGACCATGACCTCCTCCAGGAGGCTCGTCGTGACGGCCTTCAATTCAGCTATGGTGCCATTTTCGGGCACCACCTTCCTCCGCTGTCTACTCTCCCTAACTTTCGATGCGGCGGCGGGAGCAGCAACGGCTTTGCTAGCAGAGCTAGCTGCAGATGCAGCATTCCCGTCAGAAGCAGCAGCAGTATCAGCAGCAACGGCGGCAGCAGCACGGGTCGCAAGCGGCGTTCCCGGCTTAAAACGCTTCAACTCGTCACCTTCGGCCTCCGAACTCGACAGTTCGCTCTCCGTGTGCCTCACGCGTGGCACCGGAGTTGGCGGCGGCCCCATGGTGGCGTCGGACTGCTCCGCCGCATCACCCGTCCCCTTTCTACGCCGACGTTCTGGCGGCATTACTTTACTTATCGTCGAAAATCAACAGAATACAATAATATAAAAAAGCAAAAAAGTCCAGTACAAATTCAAATTCAACGAAATAACCAACGCCAAAAACCTTAGTACAGGCAAATTGGTAAGTCGGTTTGTCGGTAATAAAGTCGATAACAATATATTCAAATGTAACAGCAAATTCAAACTCACCGCTAGCCAAGCCACAAACCTTTTACAAATTAAGCACAGCTTCGAATATTCACCAAAAAGTTGAAAATTTTCACTGATTCTATTTATAGAATACCAACACAAGTCTTTTCTCTTTATTTCTTTTATTTATAATGTCTATTTATGGCACAGCAACACGAGTCTCTATCTCTTTTGTTTAATTTATTAATGCAAATATTAATATTTGCTAAATAAAACAAAGTTAATGCACTAATATCTGGGGTACTACCCAACCGATTTTCACAATTTTTACGTTCAAATGAAGCCACCGAAATGGACTACAAGTCAGTATAAATTTCACTCGAAAATACACAATCTAAACACACCGTAAATCACTTTTAAAGTTCACTAATTGAAAACACAACCGTTCACGTCAAAAGTACACAGCGAATGAGTAGATAGGGACAACGACGATGGGTTTTACATGGATGCCTGTCCATGTGGACCTAATTCCATGGTGCTCTTCGCACAGGGTGAAATACAATGCGTCTACCAACGCCCCCAGATGTAGCATACTGCTACACCTGAGTACCAATTCGAAGCCATGTATTTGGACATGACTTCCCCCTTGGTTAGGAGCGGAGCCTATCTAAAACTCCTTCCGATCTATGGGTCACGGCACCCGGTTGAAAATGCAACTCCACACTGAGTCTAACTAGACTCTTCCCGCGATTTGGGTTTAAACCACAGCCACCACGATGCTCCCAAAAGGGGCCACACCAACAGTCAGGCTGGAACCGAGGTTCCAGGGGCTGCTGACTCCCGTGGTACCAGAATTAAGTCTCCGGTCAGACCTCGTAATCAGATCGATTACTACCAGTTGAACTCCAAACAGTTCGGGACTGGTGACCCACAGCGACACAGTAAACATACATCAACATAAAGGACAACATTTACAGTACTAACAATGAACAGCGTCCTCACGGACGAGGCTTTGGCCACATGGTGTGGCACCGGGAGTGGACAAAACGAACATGACAAATGGACAGACAACAACGCAGCAGGCTTGGCAGCGGCGGTGACGGCAATGACGGCGATGACGGTGATGACGGGGATGATAAGCTAGGAAGAGGGGCAAATTAGGCCCGCACAGGAACAGCAACAGCAGCAACAAGAACGGCGAAGCGGAGCAACGAGCAGGAAATGGACCAGCAAACGGACCGGCAGCAAAAACTGCCAACGATCGCATGCCCATCTACGCCCAAGGACCGACGAAATCGGCAGGGGAGCAAGGGGCGCACGACGCGGAGAACACCACGTGGGTGATCACATGTCGGGGTCGCCTCCGCTATACCTCCTACTTCTCCTAACAAACACTTCACGGGCGAAATTGCCCAAATTAACTAAGGTCCGGCTGTTCACTAAGGCCCTACTGAAATCCCAACCCTCCCCAGTATGGGCTATTCCCATACTATCTAAACTCCTAATGTCATCATAGTATGAACACATTGCTATAATGTGTTCGACAGTCTCAGGTCCCCTCCCACACCCACAGTCCGGAGAGTCGGACAGACCTCTTTTATGCAAAAATGCATTAAGTGAGCCATGTCCCGTTAGTAAAAAGCCCAGACTCAAGCCGAAGCCAAAGTCCGGTCGTCGACGTACGAAGTCCGCGTCGCGTATGAAGCCATACGTTACCCTACCCTCGTCTGCGTTAGTCCATCTTGTCCGCCACCTTGAAACAAGGCACTCATCTAAGAGTGTCTTTATTTCCCTACTCTCCAAATTCACCAAGTCAGAAGTAGAAACCCAATCATGATCTAAAAGTGGCAGTCCCTTCTTGACTTTGAAGGCGATAGCTCGTCGTATCACCTCCAAGTCAAGGGGGGCCACACCTAACAGAACCTGTAGAGCTACCGTCGAAACGGTCCTACACACTGGCATACACGCTAACATGGCCACTCTCTGAACTGACAAGACCTTGTTTCGGCCAACAACAGACATAACCGTTTCGTACCACACGGGAGCACCAAACGCTGCACAGGCAACGAAAAGCCCTCCATATATGATACGAACAGCACGCCTGCTTAGGCCCCAGTCACTTCTAAGGATGCGTCTAATCTTACCTACTACGGCAGTAAGCTTGCTTTTGACGAGAGGGAGATGAACCAAAAAGTTCATTCTCTCACCAACCGTTATTCCCAGATACTTGACCTGAGTCGCATATCGGAGACTAACGTTGCCAGATCGAATGAGTGGAGGACGACCCCGAGATAATCCGCCCTTGAGCAACATCATCTCAGATTTGTCCATCGCCACTTCGACGCCTGAACGATCGCCCCACTCACTTACATCACGCATGGCCTGCTCTCCCCTCATCTCAAGTTCAGCACGAGACTGACCCTCGACGAGGATAAGCAGGTCATCCGCATACGCACACACCTTAAAAGAACGCGCAAGTAGCCTCAGCAGAGGATCCATCATTAGGTTCCAAATAAATGGACCACAAATGGAACCCTGCGGACAACCACGTACGACATCCCTCCAAACCGTGTCGCTGGCACCTACAACGCAAGCTTTCCTGTCCCGGAAATAACTCCTCCAAAGTTCTAGTTCCCTACAACCTATTTCTTCTAACCTTGAGAGAACTCTATCCCAAGAGAGATAGTCAAATGCACCCTTAAAATCAATAAACAATCCTAAGACATATTTGGCAGATGAGCCACCAACACTATTCTTTACATGCAACCAAGCATCCTCTACACTCCTACCTTCCCTAAAACCAAACTGGTACTCAGAAGGGCCCTCGCTGTAACACTCCCTCAGTCGATACACCATTATCCTCTCCAATACTTTTCCAAGTACCGGCAGAAGACTGATGCCCCGATAAGAGCGAGGATTACTCCTCACCCTATCAGGAGACTTCAGGAGAATCACAACGCGGGCTGACTTCCAAGCCTCTGGGAAATGGCCCTCACTAATACACCTTCCAAAGATTGACTCCAAGTGTTGAGGCAAGGCCTTATAGATGCTTTTACACATCTCTCCAGTCATGCCATCAACACCCGGCGATTTTCTACCTCTGACTTGGCAAATACTGTCCGCAACTTCCGAGCTCTCCAAGATTGGAGGATCAACCATCTCCCTAATGAGAGGAGAGTAGTTGACCGGTTCCGCACCAGGAAAGAGAACCCCCAGTAGAGCGTCGGTACATTCTCTCCAAGAAGACAATGTGGAATTGTCAACCTGTAAGAGAGCTAGGTCTGCCTCACGTTTATTCTTGCCCCTGCAGATACGGTAAACCGTACCCCAGGGGTCGTCCCTATTGTCTCGTACGAATCTCCTCCAATCGTCCTCCTTGGCCCTAACAATTCTGTCTTTGTAGCGTCTTAAAGCAGAACGGAAATCGGCCTCACGAGATGCTAGATCAGAAGCACCTGTACGACGGGCGCCCTGGAAATGACTCCGAAGACGCCTGACGGACCTGCGCATCCGATCCAGTTCCTCTGTCCACCAAATGACCTTGCTAAGTTTAGTCTTGCGACGTCTACCGAGCAGAGAATCATTTGCCGAACACATCCACCGATCTATTTGTTCTACTTGGTCACGAATCGTAAGTGTCCTAAAGTCATCAAACGGCATAATCGAAGCCTGGTGCCTAACATATTCCGCGTAATTGTCCCAGTTCGAGTAACGATCCCGCCACCTGCGTACAGGGTCCGATCCCAGCGTTCGTCTGCGAGAGCTCACAACAATCTCAATGAGATTGTGATCACTCACGCCCCAGTTGTCACACACCCTCCACCTAAAATCAAAAGCAGTATTCGCTGCCCCACTTGCAGCTGTCACGTCAATGTCACTAACACCTCTAGGGCCATCAAAAGTATATAAGTCACTAGCCTCATTGAGAACAACCAAGCACTTCGTGACCATCCACTCGCTGAGCATGACCCCTCGCCGATAGTTCTCATGTGCAGGAGCATTCCTGCCCATTTTTGAGAACCACATTGAAGAGCATGCATTTGCATCGAGACCAAGGATTACAGGAAAGCTACTCGCAAGGAGTAGCACCGAATCCATATATACAAGATAAGGCTCAAGAGACCCCCCAAACCTACAATAGATACTTACTAAAAGTATCCTCCCAAAAAATCCCTCTACTGAGAGGCATAACCCCCACTGACTCCTACTAACGATGGTACAGTCCAGGTCCCTATCATTCACTATTATTGCAGAGTTTCCCCCGCAGTCCGTATAAACTCGCATCCCCCCCGGCAACCCTCTTATGAGGCCACCCGACGTATACGGCTCCTGTACGAGCGCAAAAGTTGCTCCCATGGCGCGTATCGCCTGCCCAAGTTCGCAGACCACGGCATACGAACGCTGGCAGTTCAGCTGCAGGATCTTGAATTGCCGCTCCATTTTAGTGGCGTGCATTCGCCCTGGCGACTATAGCGCTATAAACGGGACACACCGAGGACATCATGAGATGTCCTGCTGGGAGTCCCTTAAGCGCGCAGTTTCGGCAGTATATGTCGTTAGTGCAGCGAGAAGCTCGGTGGCCGGCCTGACCACAGAACCGGCACACTTCCTCCTTCATCCTGCACTCTCTGACCATATGATCGAAGCCCAGGCACCTGAAACAACTTGGAACGGCGTCGTGCTGGCGCACCAAGAAACTAAACCATTTGATGTAGCACCTGCCATTATCCAGCAAAAGCTGCATGGCCTCATCGCTACCCTCCAGCACGACATTAACAGCGTTGCCAGTGGGCTTCCATGGCCCAGTCACCAGGCGGACGCTCTTTCGGAAAACGTCTGGAGTCATCCTACTCTTGAAGTTCCAAGAGTAGAGCTCCTCCATAAATACGTCCGGGGTGATCTCTGGATGCACCCGCTGCACTACCACTTTCGGACCGAGCTTGTCCCTTACGGACACCTCCAGTCCGACCTCTCCAAACTTCGCATTGGCAGCTACCTTCTCCCTCTCAGCGACTGACGGGGTCCTGATGACCGCACCGCCATCGCGTGTTGGCCGAACCTCGTGCACACGGACCCCCAAAGTGGGGCCCACCTCCTTCACCACCTTATCGACGACCTCCTTGGACGTCACACCCTTTTTACCCTTAACGACGACCGACCAGGTCTCTACGGGCTTCGGGGCTGCTACCGACGCAACAGGCAGGGCAGGAAACTGCCCCTGGCTACGTCGGGCTGCCACTGGAGCGGGTGGTGCCGCAGGCGTCCGAGGGACACCAGCTGGTCCACCACCACAGTTCCGCAACCGCACCAGACTCGTAGACGTCCAGTCTACCTAGGAGGCGCTCATTTTCGGCCAACAGCCGCATAACGAGGGACTCGTACCGGCCAGAGTGCACCAATACACTCTTGCCCAGAGCAGCGGGGACACCGTCGACCATGACCTCCTCCAGGAGGCTCGTCGTGACGGCCTTCAATTCAGCTATGGTGCCATTTTCGGGCACCACCTTCCTCCGCTGTCTACTCTCCCTAACTTTCGATGCGGCGGCGGGAGCAGCAACGGCTTTGCTAGCAGAGCTAGCTGCAGATGCAGCATTCCCGTCAGAAGCAGCAGCAGTATCAGCAGCAACGGCGGCAGCAGCACGGGTCGCAAGCGGCGTTCCCGGCTTAAAACGCTTCAACTCGTCACCTTCGGCCTCCGAACTCGACAGTTCGCTCTCCGTGTGCCTCACGCGTGGCACCGGAGTTGGCGGCGGCCCCATGGTGGCGTCGGACTGCTCCGCCGCATCACCCGTCCCCTTTCTACGCCGACGTTCTGGCGGCATGATTCAATTTACCAACGAAGATTAAATGCAATGGATAATAAAAATCCAAACAACCCAAAAATTTCAAATTTAACGCCAAAATTTACCAACGACAAAAACCTTAATAAAGGCGAGTCGGTAATAATGTCACAAAAGTCGGTAATATAAAATTTCAAAAATAACAGCAAACTCACACTCACCGCTAGCCAAGCCACAAACCTTATACAAATTGAACACAGCTTCTCCAATTCACCAAAAAGTTGAAAAATTGCACCAATTCTATTTATAGAACTAAAACGAGTCTTTTCTCTCTACTTGTTCTTTTCTTTTATATAGATATAAAATATCTATTTTTAGCACCAGCAAATAAACGAGTCTCTGTCTCTTTTGCTTTTGTTTATTTATGCAAATATAAATATTTTCACAAATAAAATCCACTTTACACACTAATTTCTGGGGTAATACCCAACAGAATTTCACGATTTTTACGTTAAAATATTCGCACTGAAACGTTCTATACGTTAATTAAAAAATTAATCAAATAGTCACTTTCTATACCACGAAATTTTTACCGCAAAACACTTTCGATCTATCCGAATTGAAACAACGCAACCGCACACACCGAATGTTCACAAACGAATGAGTAGATAGGGACAACGACGATGGGTTTTACATGGATGCCTGTCCATGTGGACCTAATTCCATGGTGCTCTTCGCACAGGGTGAAATACAATGCGTCTACCAACGCCCCCAGATGTAGCAGACTGCTACACCTGAGTACCAATTCGAAGCCATGTATTTGGACATGACTTCCCCCTTGGTTAGGAGCGGAGCCTATCTAAAACTCCTTCCGATCTATGGGTCACGGCACCCGGTTGAAAATGCAACTCCACACTGAGTCTAATAACTAGACTCTTCCCGCGATTTGGGTTTAAACCACAGCCACCACGATGCTCCCAAAAGGGGCCACACCAACAGTCAGGCTGGAACCGAGGTTCCAGGGGCTGCTGACTCCCGTGGTACCAGAATTAAGTCTCCGGTCAGACCTCGTAATCAGATCGATTACTACCAGTTGAACTCCAAACAGATCGGGACTGGTGGCCCACAGCGACACAGTAAACATACATCAACATAAAAGACAACATTTACAGTACTAACAATGAACAGCGTCCTCACGGACGAGGCTTTGGCCACATGTGTGGCACCGGGAGTGGACAAAACGTACATGACAAGAGGACAGACGACAACGCAGCAGGCTTGGCAGCGGCGGTGACGGCAACGACGGCGGTGACGGCAATGACGGTGATGACGGGGATGATAGCAGCTAGGGAGAGGGGCAAATTAGGCCCTCACAGGAACAGCAGTAGCAGCAACAAGACGGCGAAGCGGAGCAACGAGCAGGAAATGGACCAGCAAACGGACCGGCAGCAAAAACTGCCAACGATCGCATGCCCATCTACGCCCAAGGACCGACGAAATCGGCAGGGGAGCAAGGGGCGCACGACGCGGAGAACACCACGTGGGTGATCACATGTCGGGGTCGCCTCCGCTATACCTCCTACTTCTCCTAACAAACACTTCACGGGCGAAATTGCCCAAATTAACTAAGGTCCGGCTGTTCACTAAGGCCCTACTGAAATCCCAACCCTCCCCAGTATGGGCTATTCCCATACTATCTAAACTCCTAATGTCATCATAGTATGAACACATTGCTATAATGTGTTCGACAGTCTCAGGTCCCCTCCCACACCCACAGTCCGGAGAGTCGGACAGACCTCTTTTATGCAAAAATGCATTAAGTGAGCCATGTCCCGTTAGTAAAAAGCCCAGACTCAAGCCGAAGCCAAAGTCCGGTCGTCGACGTACGAAGTCCGCGTCGCGTATGAAGCCATACGTTACCCTACCCTCGTCTGCGTTAGTCCATCTTGTCCGCCACCTTGAAACAAGGCACTCATCTAAGAGTGTCTTTATTTCCCTACTCTCCAAATTCACCAAGTCAGAAGTAGAAACCCAATCATGATCTAAAAGTGGCAGTCCCTTCTTGACTTTGAAGGCGATAGCTCGTCGTATCACCTCCAAGTCAAGGGGGGCCACACCTAACAGAACCTGTAGAGCTACCGTCGAAACGGTCCTACACACTGGCATACACGCTAACATGGCCACTCTCTGAACTGACAAGACCTTGTTTCGGCCAACAACAGACATAACCGTTTCGTACCACACGGGAGCACCAAACGCTGCACAGGCAACGAAAAGCCCTCCATATATGATACGAACAGCACGCCTGCTTAGGCCCCAGTCACTTCTAAGGATGCGTCTAATCTTACCTACTACGGCAGTAAGCTTGCTTTTGACGAGAGGGAGATGAACCAAAAAGTTCATTCTCTCACCAACCGTTATTCCCAGATACTTGACCTGAGTCGCATATCGGAGACTAACGTTGCCAGATCGAATGAGTGGAGGACGACCCCGAGATAATCCGCCCTTGAGCAACATCATCTCAGATTTGTCCATCGCCACTTCGACGCCTGAACGATCGCCCCACTCACTTACATCACGCATGGCCTGCTCTCCCCTCATCTCAAGTTCAGCACGAGACTGACCCTCGACGAGGATAAGCAGGTCATCCGCATACGCACACACCTTAAAAGAACGCGCAAGTAGCCTCAGCAGAGGATCCATCATTAGGTTCCAAATAAATGGACCACAAATGGAACCCTGCGGACAACCACGTACGACATCCCTCCAAACCGTGTCGCTGGCACCTACAACGCAAGCTTTCCTGTCCCGGAAATAACTCCTCCAAAGTTCTAGTTCCCTACAACCTATTTCTTCTAACCTTGAGAGAACTCTATCCCAAGATAGAACAAGACATATTTGGCAGATGAGCCACCAACACTATTCTTTACATGCAACCAAGCATCCTCTACACTCCTACCTTCCCTAAAACCAAACTGGTACTCAGAAGGGCCCTCGCTGTAACACTCCCTCAGTCGATACACCATTATCCTCTCCAATACTTTTCCAAGTACCGGCAGAAGACTGATGCCCCGATAAGAGCGAGGATTACTCCTCACCCTATCAGGAGACTTCAGGAGAATCACAACACGGGCTGACTTCCAAGCCTCTGGGAAATGGCCCTCACTAATACACCTTCCAAAGATTGACTCCAAGTGTTGAGGCAAGGCCTTATAGATGCTTTTACACATCTCTCCAGTCATGCCATCAACACCCGGCGATTTTCTACTTCTGACTTGGCAAATACTGTCCGCAACTTCCGAGCTCTCCAAGATTGGAGGATCAACCATCTCCCTAATGAGAGGAGAGTAGTTGACCGGTTCCGCACCAGGAAAGAGAACCCCCAGTAGAGCGTCGGTACATTCTCTCCAAGAGGACAATGTGGAATTGTCAACCTGTAAGAGACCTAGGTCTACCTCACGTTTATTCTTGCCCCTGCAGATACGGTAAACCGTACCCCAGGGGTCGTCCCTATTGTCTCGTACGAATCTCCTCCAATCGTCTTCCTTGGCCCTAACAATTCTGTCTTTGTAGCGTCTTAAAGCAGAACGGAAATCGGCCTCACGAGATGCTAGATCAGAGGCACCTGAACGACGGGCGCCCTGGAAATGACTCCGAAGACGTCTGACGTGCCTGCGCATCCGATCCAGTTCCTCTGTCCACCAAATGACCTTGCTAAGTTTAGTCTTGCGACGTCTACCGAGCAGAGAATCATTTGCCGAACACATCCACCGATCTATTTGTTCTACCTGGTCACGAATCGTAAGTGTCCTAAAGTCATCAAACGGCATAATCGAAGCCTGGTGCCTAACATATTCCGCGTAATTGTCCCAGTTCGAGTAACGATCCCGCCACCTGCGTACAGGGTCCGATCCCAGCGTTCGTCTGCGAGAGTTCACAACAATCTCAATGAGATTGTGATCACTCACGCCCCAGTTGTCACACACCCTCCACCTAAAATCAAAAGCAGTATTCGCTGCCCCACTTGCAGCTGTCACGTCAATGTCACTAACACCTCTAGGGCCATCAAAAGTATATAAGTCACTAGCCTCATTGAGAACAACCAAGCACTTCGTGACCATCCACTCGCTGAGCATGACCCCTCGCCGATAGTTCTCATGTGCAGGAGCATTCCTGCCCATTTTCGAGAACCACATTGAAGAGCATGCATTTGCATCGAGACCAAGGATTACAGGAAAGCTACTCGCAAGGAGTAGCACCGAATCCATATATACAAGATAAGGCTCAAGAGACCCCCCAAACCTACAATAGATACTTACTAAAAGTATCCTCCCAAAAAATCCCTCTACTGAGAGGCATAACCCCCACTGACTCCTACTAACGATGGTACAGTCCAGGTCCCTATCATTAACCATTATTGCAGAGTTTCCCCCGCAGTCCGTATAAACTCGCATCCCCCCCGGCAACCCTCTTATGAGGCCACCCGACGTATACGGCTCCTGTACGAGCGCAAAGGTTGCTCCCATGGCGCGTATCGCCTGCCCAAGTTCGCAGATCACGGCATACGAACGCTGGCAGTTCAGCTGCAGGATCTTGAATTGCCGCTCCATTTTAGTGGCGTGCATTCGCCCTGGCGACTATAGCGCTATAAACGGGACACACCGAGGACATCATGAGATGTCCTGCTGGGAGTCCCTTAAGCGCGCAGTTTCGGCAGTATATTTCGTTAGTGCAGCGAGAAGCTCGGTGGCCGGCCTGACCACAGAACCGGCACACTTCCTCCTTCATCCTGCACTCTCTGACCATATGGTCGAAGCCCAGGCACCTGAAACAACTTGGAACGGCGTCGTGCTGGCGCACCAAGAAACTAAACCATTTGATGTAGCACCTGCCATTGTCCAGCAAAAGCTGCATGGCCTCATCGCTACCTTCCAGCACGACATTAACAGAGTTGCCAGTGGGCTTCCATGGCCCAGTCACCAGGCGGACGCTCTTACGAAAAGCGTCAGGAGTCATCCTACTCTTGAAATTCCAAGAGTAGAGCTCCTCCATAAATACGTCCGGGGTGATCTCTGGATGCACCCGCTGCACTACCACCTTCGGACCGAGCTTGTCCCTTACGGACACCTCCAGTCCGACCTCTCCAAACTTCGCATTGGCAGCTACCTTCTCCCTCTCAGCGACTGACGGGGTCCTGATGACCGCACCGCCATCGCGTGTTGGCCGAACCTCGTGCACACGGACCCCCAAAGCGGGGCCCACCTCCTTCACCACCTTATCGACGACCTCCTTGGACGTCACACCCTTTTTACCCTTAACGACGACCGACCAGGTCTCTACGGGCTTCGGGGCTGCTACCGACGCAACAGGCAGGGCAGGAAACTGCCCCTGGCTACGTCGGGCTGCCACTGGAGCGGGTGGTGCCGCAGGCGTCCGAGGGACACCAGCTGGTCCACCACCACAGGCAACCGCACCAGACTCGTAGACGTCCAGTCTACCTCGGAGGCGCTCATTTTCGGCCAACAGTCGCATCACCAGGGTCTCGTACCGGCCCGAGTGCGACAACACACTCTTGCCCAGAGCAGCGGGGACACCGTCGACCATGACCTCCTCCAGGAGGCTCGTCGTGACGGCCTTCAATTCGTCTATGGTGCCATTTTCGGGCACCACCTTCCTCCGCTGTCTACTCTCCCTAACCTTCGATGCGGCGGCGGGAGCAGCAACGGCTTTGCTAGCAGAGCTAGCTGCAGATGCAGCATTCCCGTCAGAAGCAGCAGCAGAATCAGCAGCAACGGCGGCAGCAGCACGGGTCGCAAGCGGCGTTCCCGGCTTAAATCGCTTCAATTCATCACCTTCGGCCTCCGAACTCGACAGCTCGCTCTCCGTGTGCCTCACGCGTGGCACCGGAGTTGGCGGCGGCCCCATGGTGGCGTCGGACTGCTCCGCCGCATCACCCGTCCCCTTTCTACGCCGACGTTCTGGCGGCATTACGTTATATACCGTCAAAACTCAAAAAAGTACAATACAAAATGCAAATATCCCAATCGAAATTCAAAATTAACGATAAATTGCCAACGCCAAAAACCTTAGCAAAGGCAAATTGGTAAGTCGGTACGTCGGTAACAACGATAGTAAGTCGATAATAAAATTTCAAATATAACGTATAATTTACACTCACCGCTAGCCAAGCCACAAACCGTAGACAAACTAAACACAGCTTCTAGTATTCACTCAAAAAGTTGAAAAAACTCCGCAACTTCACCACAAATTCTATTTTTAGGTCACCAACCGTGTCTATGTATAGAATAACAATTACGAGTCTTTTTTCTCCTTTTCGTTTATTATTCCGTATAGAAATAAAATCTATTTTTAGCACAACTAAAACGAGTCTTTTTTCTCTTTTGTTTTGTTTAATTATGCAAATATAGATATTTGCACAAATAAAACAAACTTTAAACACTAGTTTCTGGGGTGATACCCAACCGATTTTCACTATTTATATGTCAAAATGTAGCCACTGAAATGGACTACTAGTCTATATAAATTTCACTATTAGAAAAACGATTAAAACACTCTCTACACACTCCGTAAACACTTTCGATATATCCGTATTGAGAAAACGCAACCGCACACACTAAATGTTCACAACAGAATGAGTGTAGATAGGGACAACGACGATGGGTTTTACATGGATGCCTGTCCATGTGGACCTAATTCCATGGTGCTCTTCGCACAGGGTGAAATACAATGCGTCTACCAACGCCCCCAGATGTAGATAGGGACATTAGTCCAGGGTTTTACGTGAGTATCGCCGTGTTGGCTTACCCCACGGTGCTCTAAGCACGGGTGGAAACAATGCGTCTAACAGCGCCCCCACGCACAGTGATGCAACCACATGATAAACATATCACTGCCTACATCACCATACGTGAGTACCAATTCGAAGCCTTGCATTTGGACAAGACATCCCTCTTGGTTAGGGGTGGGAGACTATCTAAACTCCACTTCTCCAATGGTTGAGAATGCAACGCCACATCGAGCTTGCGCTCTTCCCGCGATTTAGGTTTAAACCACAGCCACCACGTTGCTCCCACAAGGGGGCCTCACCATTGCCGGGCAGAGACGAATCTCTGGGGCTCCCGACACCCGTGGTACCAGAATTAAGCCTCCGGTCGAGCTTCGCAGTCCAGTCTGCTACCAGTTGAACCCCAAATAGTTCGGGACTGGTGACCCTTTGAACGACAACGTCCCAGCTTTAGAGAAGCACCAGAAACAAAGCTAATAAACAAACAAAAAGAAACGGCAACCAACTACCAGAGGAACAACTATTTACGGCGACAATAACACTGGACAAAGGGCACAAAAAACGGCAAGATCAGGAAACCACTGGCGAGTGAAGTGAAGGGGAAAACCTCCACTAACGTCCTGTTCTTCTTCTCCTAAAAACTTCATTGGCGAAAATGCCCAACCTGCCAATTGTCCGCACGTCTTCTAAGGCCCTACTGAAATCCCACACCCCCCCCAGTATAGGTAATACCCATACTATCTAAATCTCTAATGTCATTATAGTCTGAGCATGTAGTCAGTACATGCTTCCAGTCATCGGTCCCCATCCCACACCAACAGTCAGCTGTATCGGTCAGGCCCCTAGCATGCAAAAATGCATTAAAGGTACCATGTCCCGTAAGTATGAACCCCAGGTTTAAGCCGAAGCAAAAATCTGGGTGTTCCCGTACAAACGTCACGTTAGGTATAAATTGATAAGTCACCCTACCCTTGTCACTGTTCGTCCATCTTGTCTGCCACCTAACATCAAGACACTCTTGTAGGAGTGACTTGATCCTAACACTCCCACTTGCAAGATCAGAGGAAGAAATCCAATCATGCACAAGAAGCGGCAGCCCCTTCTTGACCCTAAAAGCAATACTGCGACGTATTACCTCCAGATCAAGGGGAGCCGCACCAGCGAGGACCTGCAATGCGTCTGTTGACACTGTTCGACATACCGGGATACCCGCCAAGAGAGCAATTCTTTGACAGGTAAGAATCTTCCGTCTGCCAACAACAGTCATCACCGCATCATACCAAACAGATGCACCATACGCTGCGCAAGCAACGAACAGTCCATCGTATATGGTACGAACGGCACGCCTGCTGAGGCCCCAATCATTCCTCAAAATGCGCCTGACCTTCCCAACGACTGCCGTAAGTTTTTCTCTTACGCGATCGAGATGAACATGGAAGCGCATGCGCTCCCCCATAGCTATTCCAAGATACCTGACCTCAGTCACATACCTAATGCAGTTGTCACCAATTCTAATGCTTGGGTGTCGCGCGTGTGATAATCTACCCTTGAGTAGCATCATCACCGTCTTATCGGTCGCAACATCTACACCAACTTGTGTACCCCAATCACAGACAATACCGATAGCCTCATCACCCCTTCTCTCTAGCTCAGCGCGAGACTGGCCTTCGATAAGGATGAGCAGGTCATCCGCATACGCACACAGCTTGAATGTCAGCCCGAGCTGCCGCAACAGGGTGTCCATCATGAGGTTCCAAATGAATGGACCACAGATGGATCCCTGCGGACAGCCCCGAACAACCTCCATCCAGACCGTGTCATTGGATCCAACAACACAGGCTTTTCTTTCCTTGAAATAGCTACACCATATGTTCAACTCGCGACAGCCAATCTCAGACAACCTTTGAAGGACACTATCCCATAAGAGATAATCAAAGGCGCCCTTGAAGTCGATGAAAAGACCAAGCACATACTTTGAGCTAGACTGCTCAACCGCTCCCTTAACGTGTAGCCAAGCGTCTTCTACGCACTTGCCTTCCCTAAAACCAAACTGGTAACATGAAAGGCCAACGCTGTAGCATTCCTTAAGCCTGTACACCATGATTCTTTCCAGTACTTTTCCAAACACCGGCAAGAGACTGATGCCCCGATAAGAGCGAGGATTACTCCTCACTCTGTCAGGCGACTTCAGAAGCACCACAACGGGAGCTGATTTCCATGCCTTCGGGAAATAGCCCTGCTGGATACACTTCCCAAAGATTGTTTCCAGGTATTCCGGAATGGCCTTCCAGATGTTTTTACACATCTCTCCAGTCAAACCGTCAATACCCGGTGATTTCCTACTCTTAACCTTACAAAAACAGTCTTCAATGTCCGCTCTTTCCAAGTTAGGAGGATCGATTATTTCCACCGGAGGAGGAGAATAACCGATTGACTCC
The DNA here is from genome assembly GCA_930367235.1 of Sarcophaga rosellei. Classification (NCBI taxonomy): domain Eukaryota; kingdom Metazoa; phylum Arthropoda; class Insecta; order Diptera; family Sarcophagidae; genus Sarcophaga; species Sarcophaga rosellei. The sequence goes on from OV884019.1 coordinate 58,985,091, forward strand.
ACCCTAGGGAAGAAAACCCCCAACAAAGCGTTCGTACAGTCTCTCCAAGAGGACAACGAAGTGTTGCCAACCTGGAGGCTCGTATAGTCAACCTGACTCTTTCTACCCCTGCAGATACGGTAAACCTTACCCCAGGGGTCATCCCTATTGTCCCGTACGAAACTCCTCCATTCGTCCTCCTTTACTGTCACAAGTTTGTCCTTGTACGTCTTAAGGCTGCGAAGATAGTCTGCTTTGCGCTGAGCTAGGTCTTCAACATTGGCACGCCTCCCCCTTTGGAAGTACTTCCGCAGGCGTCGAACATGCCGCCGCATCATCTCTAGCTCACGGGTCCACCATTTGACCCTCTTAAGCCTAGTTCTACGAACTCGACCTAGTTGCGCATCATTTACTTGGCCAACCAGCTCTTCTATCTTAGCAACCTGGTCGTCAATAGTTAGTATCCTAAAGTCATCAAGTGGCACCGATGACAATGCCTCCCTAACACAATTCCGATAATGGTCCCAGTTAGCGTCGCGAATGTGCCATCGTTTAGCGCCCACAGTCTCCCCAGTTCGTCGTTGATAAGCAATCGTAATCTCAATAAGATTATGATCACTTATCCCCCAATCGTCACACACCCTCCACCTATAGTCAAAAGCAGTAATTGCTGCCCCATTTGCAGCCGTCACGTCAATGTCACTGACGCCACTTGGCCCATCGAAGGTATATAACTCGCTCGGCTCGTTGAGGACATTCACCTCTTTGGACAGCATCCATGCACTTAGCATTTCGCCTCGGATGTGGTTCTGATGGCCAGACGAATGCCTGGACATCTTACTGAACCACATACGAGATGATGCATTTGCGTCAAGGCCGAGGATAACCGGAAAACTACTCGTAGCGAGTAGCACCGTATCCATATACCCTAGATAGGGTTCCAAGGGGTCGCCAAACCTACAGTAGATGCTAGCCAGGTACATCTTCCCAAACCGCCCCTCTGCAAGAATGCAGACCCCCCATTGGCTACTACTAAGTACGGTGCAGTCCAGGTTACTGTCCCTTACTATTATCGCGGCCTTTCCCAATTCGTCAGTAAATACGCGCATACCCCCCGGAATCCCCCTAACACAACCATCGCGAGTAGAAGGTTCCTGAATCAATGCCAGGCTAGCGTCCAATTGACACATAGCCTGCCCCAACTCACACATAACACCAAACGACCTCTGACAATTAAGTTGCAGGAGGTGCAACATATCTAGTGCCTAGCGTTCGCCCTGGCAACCATAGCCGCATATGTCGGGCACGATGACGACAGCATCAAATGGTCTGCAGGGAGGCCCTTAAAGGCACAATTACGGCAACGCGGCAGGTTCTGGCACTGTGAGGACACATGTTCACCTTGCCCACACACCCTGCAGACATCCTCCCTCATACGGCAATCCCGGACACGGTGGTCGAAACCAAGACAGCGGTAACATACAGGTATAGCCTCCTGAGGGCGCACCATAAAACTAAACCACTTAATATACACGCGCCCAACTGATAATAAAAGGTCCATTACCTTCTCGCTGCCCTCAAGAACTACGTTGGTTTGACCACCGTTGCCGGCCTTCCAGGGACTACTGACCAGGCGAACACTCTTTTTAAAACTATCAGCAGTCATCTTTCCTTTCAGGTTCATCTCGTACAGCTCGGACATGAATTCATCCGGAGAAATCTCCGAATGGACACCACGAACTACTACCCTGGGGCCCAACTTATCGTTGATCGACACTTCCAGACCAACTTCTTCAAACTTCTTGTTCGCAGCGATCTTCTGCCTCTCTGACACCGACGGAGTGCGGATGACAGCTCCGCCACTGCGTAGAAGCCTCACATCGTGAACCCTAACCCCAAGAGTAGGTCCGACCTGTTCGACGACCTTACTGACCACCTCCTTCGACGTTGCACCTCCTTTTCCACGCACAACAACTGACCACGTTTCTACCGGCTTCGATACAGAAACCGGAGCAACAACAGGGACCGCAGAGACAGACGTAGACTTGACAGCCGACGCCCGCGAAACGGACCCCGAGGAATAAACCGGCGACTGGAGGACATCAAGCCTCCCCTTCAACCGCTCATTTTCTACCAGGAGCTTCATAACCAGCTCCTCGTACTTGCCAGCCTGCTCCACTACCCTTCTGGTAACGTCGGAAGCGAGACCTGCACCAAAAACCACGTCGTAAAAAGCATCCGTAACTTCTCTCATACTAACGACCGTTACGCTTTCACCCACAGAGCCAGCAACTGATGACGAAGCCCCAACAACGCGACGCCGAGGACGACTCTCACGACTACCGGGCGAGCCCGGAAGAGCAACATCAGCAGCAGAAGAAGCCTTATACCTCTTGCCCCCTACACCTCCAGCGTCAAGCTCCGACGAAGAACTTCTATCTAACTCGCTATCAAAACGCCTGCGCGACGCTGGCAGCGAAGGCGGGCCCATCATCTCCTCAGTCTGGCCCTCCATGGGGACGTCAGAAGCGCCTCCTTTCGACCTACTACGCCCTTTACCTCCAGGAGGCATTATTACCACCCAAGCAAACAAACACCAATCCAATCGCAATACAAAAATTCAAATAAAACAATTCAAATCTAATAATGAAATATATATTAAAATTCAAATCTAACAGCAAAACTGTACTCACCAACGCCAAAAACCTTAGCAAGGCAACGTCGATAAAAAGTCGGTAACAGTGTAGCACAGACACCACACCAACTGAACACACTACTATCCTACCCGATTCACAATACCAATAGTCCAATTTCGAAGCCGAGTCACAAACCGTATACAAATGAAAAACACTATTCACCAAAAAGTTGGAAAAAATAACCAGCTCCACCACAATTTCTATTAATAGAAACAGTAATCTGTTCTATTAATAACACAAACCAATTACACGAGTCTTTTTTTCTCCTTTTCGTTTATCTTCCGTATTGATATAAAAATCTATTTATAGCACAACTAAAGCGAGTCTTTTTTCTCTTGTCTTTTATTATTTCACACAATATAAAAATATGCACAAAAATATAAAAGTTTACACTATAATTCCGGGCGTACCACCCAACCGAATTACACAATTTATATCTCAAAATGAAGCCACTGAACTGGACTACAAGTCTGTATAAATTTCACTCTAAAAAAACACTCGCTAAACGCACCGTAAAACACTTTCAAAGCTCACTGATTGAAAAACACAACCGATCACGTTAAAAGTACACAGCCGAATGAGTAGATAGGGACAACGACGATGGGTTTTACATGGATGCCTGTCCATGTGGACCTAATTCCATGGTGCTCTTCGCACAGGGTGAAATACAATGCGTCTACCAACGCCCCCAGATGTAGCAGACTGCTACACCTGAGTACCAATTCGAAGCCATGTATTTGGACATGACTTCCCCCTTGGTTAGGAGCGGAGCCTATCTAAAACTCCTTCCGATCTATGGGTCACGGCACCCGGTTGAAAATGCAACTCCACACTGAGCCTAATAACTAGGCTCTTCCCGCGATTTGGGTTTAAACCACAGCCACCACGATGCTCCCAAAAGGGGCCACACCAACAGTCAGGCTGGAACCGAGGTTCCAGGGGCTGCTGACTCCCGTGGTACCAGAATTAAGTCTCCGGTCAGACCTCGTAATCAGATCGATTACTACCAGTTGAACTCCAAACAGTTCGGGACTGGTGACCCACAGCGGCACAATAAACATACATCAACATAAAGGACAACATTTACAGTACTAACAATGAACAGCGCCCTCACGGACGAGGCTTTGGCCACATGGTGTGGCACCGGGAGTGGATAAAACGAACATGACAGATGGACAGACAACAACGCAGCAGGCGTGGCAGCGGCGGTGACGGCAACGACGGCGGTGACGGCAATGACGGTGATGACGGGGATGATAGCAGCTAGGGAGAGGGGCAAATTAGGCCCTCACAGGAACAGCAGCAGCAGCAACAAGAACGGCGAAGCGGAGCAACGAGCAGGAAATGGACCAGCAAACGGACCAGCAGCAAAAACTGTCAACGATCGCATGCCCATCTACGCCCAAGGACCGACGAAATCGGCAGGGGAGCAAGGGGCGCACGACGCGGAGAACACCACGTGGGTGATCACATGTCGGGGTCGCCTCCGCTATACCTCCTACTTCTCCTAACAAACACTTCACGGGCGAAATTGCCCAAATTAACCAATGTCCGGCTGTTCACTAAGGCCCTACTGAAATCCCAACCCTCCCCAGTATGGGCTATTCCCATACTATCTAAACTCCTAATGTCATTATAGTATGAACACATTGTTATAATGTGTTCGACAGTCTCAGGTCCCCTCCCACACCCACAGTCCGGAGAGTCGGACAGACCTCTTTTATGCAAAAATGCATTAAGTGAGCCATGTCCCGTTAGTAAAAAGCCCAGACTCAAGCCGAAGCCAAAGTCCGGTCGTCGACGTACGAAGTCCGCGTCACGTATGAATCCATACGTTACCCTACCCTCGTCTGCGTTAGTCCATCTTGTCCGCCACCTTGAAACAAGGCACTCATCTAAGAGTGTCTTTATTTCCCTACTCTCCAAATTCACCAAGTCAGAAGCAGAAACCCAATCATGATCTAAAAGTGGTAGTCCCTTCTTGACTTTGAAGGCGATAGCTCGTCGTATCACCTCCAAGTCAAGGGGGGCCACACCTAACAGAACCTGTAGAGCTACCGTCGAAACGGTCCTAGACACTGGCATACACGCTAACATGGCCACTCTCTGAACTGACAAGACCTTGTTTCGGCCAACAACAGACATAACCGTTTCGTACCACACGGGAGCACCAAACGCTGCACAGGCAACGAAAAGCCCTCCATATATGATACGAACAGCACGCCTGCTTAGGCCCCAGTCACTTCTAAGGATGCGTCTAATCTTACCTACTACGGCAGTAAGCTTGCTTTTGACGAGAGGGAGATGAACCAAAAAGTTCATTCTCTCACCAACCGTTATTCCCAGATACTTGACCTGAGTCGCATATCGGAGACTAACGTTGCCAGATCGAATGAGTGGAGGATGACCCCGAGATAATCCGCCCTTGAGCAACATCATCTCAGATTTGTCCATCGCCACTTCGACGCCTGAACGATCGCCCCACTCACTTACATCACGCATGGCCTGCTCTCCCCTCATCTCAAGTTCAGCACGAGACTGACCCTCGACGAAGATAAGCAGGTCATCCGCATACGCACACACCTTAAAAGAACGCGCAAGTAGCCTCAGCAGAGGATCCATCATTAGGTTCCAAATAAATGGACCACAAATGGAACCCTGCGGACAACCACGTACGACATCCCTCCAAACCGTATCGCTGGCACCTACAACGCAAGCTTTCCTGTCCCGGAAATAACTCCTCCAAAGTTCTAGTTCCCTACAACCTATTTCTTCTAACCTTGAGAGAACTCTATCCCAAGAGAGATAGTCAAATGCACCCTTAAAATCAATAAATAATCCTAAGACATATTTGGCAGATGAGCCACCAACACTATTCTTTACATGCAACCAAGCATCCTCTACACTCCTACCTTCCCTAAAACCAAACTGGTACTCAGAAGGGCCCTCGCTGTAACACTCCCTCAGTCGATACACCATTATCCTCTCCAATACTTTTCCAAGTACCGGCAGAAGACTGATGCCCCGATAAGAGCGAGGATTACTCCTCACCCTATCAGGAGACTTCAGGAGAATCACAACGCGGGCTGACTTCCAAGCCTCTGGGAAATGGCCCTCACTAATACACCTTCCAAAGATTGACTCCAAGTGTTGAGGCAAGGCCTTATAGATGCTTTTACACATCTCTCCAGTCATGCCATCAACACCCGGCGATTTTCTACTTCTGACTTGGCAAATACCGTCCGCAACTTCCGAGCTCTCCAAGATTGGAGGATCAACCATCTCCCTAATGAGAGGAGAGTAGTTGACCGGTTCCGCACCAGGAAAGAGAACCCCCAGTAGAGCGTCGGTACATTCTCTCCAAGAAGACAATGTGGAATTGTCAACCTGTAAGAGAGCTAGGTCTGCCTCACGTTTATTCTTGCCCCTGCAGATACGGTAAACCGTACCCCAGGGGTCGTCCCTATTGTCTCGTACGAATCTCCTCCAATCGTCCTCCTTGGCCCTAACAATTCTGTCTTTGTAGCGTCTTAAAGCAGAACGGAAATCGGCCTCACGAGATGCTAGATCAGAAGCACCTGTACGACGGGCGCCCTGGAAATGACTCCGAAGACGCCTGACGGACCTGCGCATCCGATCCAGTTCCTCTGTCCACCAAATGACTTTGCTAAGTTCAGTCTTGCGACGTCTACCGAGCAGAGAATCATTTGCCGAACACATCCACCGATCTATTTGTTCTACTTGGTCACGAATCGTAAGTGTCCTAAAGTCATCAAACGGCATAATCGAAGCCTGGTGCCTAACATATTCCGCGTAATTGTCCCAGTTCGAGTAACGATCCCGCCACCTGCGTACAGGGTCCGATCCCAGCGTTCGTCTGCGAGAGTTCACAACAATCTCAATGAGATTGTGATCACTCACGCCCCAGTTGTCACACACCCTCCACCTAAAATCAAAAGCAGTATTCGCTGCCCCACTTGCAGCTGTCACGTCAATGTCACTAACACCTCTAGGGCCATAAAAAGTATATAAGTCACTAGCCTCATTGAGAACAACCAAGCACTTCGTGACCATCCACTCGCTGAGCATGACCCCTCGCCGATAGTTCTCATGTGCAGGAGCATTCCTGCCCATTTTCGAGAACCACATTGAAGAGCATGCATTTGCATCGAGACCAAGGATTACAGGAAAGCTACTCGCAAGGAGTAGCACCGAATCCATATATACAAGATAAGGCTCAAGAGACCCCCCAAACCTACAATAGATACTTACTAAAAGTATCCTCCCAAAAAATCCCTCTACTGAGAGGCATAACCCCCACTGACTCCTACTAACGATGGTACAGTCCAGGTCCCTATCATTCACTATTATTGCAGAGTTTCCCCCGCAGTCCGTATAAACTCGCATCCCCCCCGGCAACCCTCTTATGAGGCCACCCGACGTATACGGCTCCTGTACGAGCGCAAAAGTTGCTCCCATGGCGCGTATCGCCTGCCCAAGTTCGCAGACCACGGCCTACGAACGCTGGCAGTTCAGCTGCAGGATCTTGAATTGCCGCTCCATTTTAGTGGCGTGCATTCGCCCTGGCGACTATAGCGCTATAAACGGGACACACCGAGGACATCATGAGATGTCCTGCTGGGAGTCCCTTAAGCGCGCAGTTTCGGCAGTATATTTCGTTAGTGCAGCGAGAAGCTCGGTGGCCGGCCTGACCACAGAACCGGCACACTTCCTCCTTCATCCTGCACTCTCTGACCATATGGTCGAAGCCCAGGCACCTGAAACAACTTGGAACGGCGTCGTGCTGGCGCACCAAGAAACTAAACCATTTGATGTAGCACCTGCCATTATCCAGCAAAAGCTGCATGGCCTCATCGCTACCCTCCAGCACGACATTAACAGCGTTGCCGGTGGGCTTCCATGGCCCAGTCACCAGGCGGACGCTCTTTCGGAAAACGTCTGGAGTCATCCTACTCTTGAAGTTCCAAGAGTAGAGCTCCTCCATGAATACGTCCGGGGTGATCTCTGGATGCACCCGCTGCACTACCACTTTCGGACCGAGCTTGTCCCTTACGGACACCTCCAGTCCGACCTCTCCAAACTTCGCATTGGCAGCTACCTTCTCCCTCTCAGCGACTGACGGGGTCCTGATGACCGCACCGCCATCGCGTGTTGGCCGAACCTCGTGCACACGGACCCCCAAAGTGGGGCCCACCTCCTTCACCACCTTATCGACGACCTCCTTGGACGTCACACCCTTTTTACCCTTAACGACGACCGACCAGGTCTCTACGGGCTTCGGGGCGGCTACCGACGCAACAGGCAGGGCAGGAAACTGCCCCTGGCTACGTCGGGCTGCCACTGGAGCGGGTGGTGCCGCAGGCGTCCGAGGGACACCAGCTGGTCCACCACCACAGGCAACCGCACCAGACTCGTAGACGTCCAGTCTACCTCGGAGGCGCTCATTTTCGGCCAACAGTCGCATCACCAGGGTCTCGTACCGGCCCGAGTGCGACAACACACTCTTGCCCAGAGCAGCGGGACACCGTCGACCATGACCTCCTCCAGGAGGCTCGTCGTGACGGCCTTCAATTCGTCTATGGTGCCATTTTCGGGCACCACCTTCCTCCGCTGTCTACTCTCCCTCGCCTTCGATGCTGCAGCGGGAGCAGCAACGGCTTTGCTAGCAGAGCTAGCTGCAGATGCAGCATTCCCGTCAGAAGCAGCAGCAGTATCAGCAGCAACGGCGGCAGCAGCACGGGTCGCAAGCGGCGATCCCGGCTTAAAACGCTTCCCCTCATCACCTTCGGCCTCCGAGCTCGACAGCTCACTCTCCGTGTGCCTCACGCGTGGCACCGGAGTTGGCGGCGGCCCCATGGTGGCGTCGGACTGTTCCGACGCATCACCCGTGCCCTTTCTACGCCGACGTTCTGGCGGCATTACTCTATTTATCGCCGAAATTTAAAAAATACAATATATAAGCGAAGAAAAAAGTCCAAAAATTCAAAATTAACGATAAAATTACCAAAGGCACAAACCTTAGTAAAGCAGGTCGATTTTTTGGTACGTCGATAACGGCGTCGATAAGTCGGTAAAATTTTATTTGAAAATAACAGAAAATTGCACTCACCACTACCCAAGCCACAAACCGTAGAGAATACACAACACTTTGAAATTAACCAAAAAGGTGGAAAACTACTACAAGTTCTATTTATAGAACACCAACACGATTGTTTTCTCTTTTGATCTTTTATTTTATACGAGTATAAAATGTTTATTAATAGCACAAGTAAACGCGAGTCTCTATCTCTTTTGTTTATTTTAATTATGCAAATATAAATATTTGCTAATTAAAACAAAGTTTACACACTGATTCCTGTGGTAATACCCAACGGAATTTCACGATTTTTACGTTAAAATATTCGCACTGAAACGTTCTATACGTTAATTAAAAAATTAATCAAATAGTCACTTTCTATACCACGAAATTTTTACCGCAAAACACTTTCGATCTATCCGAATTGAAACAACGCAACCGCACACACCGAATGTTCACAAACGAAATGAGTAGATAGGGACAACGACGATGGGTTTTACATGGATGCCTGTCCATGTGGACCTAATTCCATGGTGCTCTTCGCACAGGGTGAAATACAATGCGTCTACCAACGCCCCCAGATGTAGCAGACTGCTACACCTGAGTACCAATTCGAAGCCATGTATTTGGACATGACTTCCCCCTTGGTTAGGAGCGGAGCCTATCTAAAACTCCTTCCGATCTATGGGTCACGGCACCCGGTTGAAAAATGCAACTCCACACTGAGTCTAATAACTAGACTCTTCCCGCGATTTGGGTATAAACCACAGCCACCACGATGCTCCCAAAAGGGGCCACACCAACAGTCAGGCTGGAACCGAGGTTCCAGGGGCTGCTGACTCCCGTGGTACCAGAATTAAGTCTCCGGTCAGACCTCGTAATCAGATCGATTACTACCAGTTGAACTCCAAACAGTTCGGGACTGGTGACCCACAGCGACACAGTAAACATACATCAACATAAAGGACAACATTTACAGTACTAACAATGAACAGCGTCCTCACGGACGAGGCTTTGGCCACATGGTGTGGCACCGGGAGTGGACAAAACGAACATGACAGATGGACAGACAACAACGCAGCAGGCTTGACAGCGGCGGTGACGGCAACGACGGCGGTGACGGCAATGACGGTGATGACGGGGATGATAGCAGCTAGGGAGAGAGGCAAATTAGGCCCTCACAGGAACAGCAGCAGCAGCAACAAGAACGGCGAAGCGGAGCAACGAGCAGGAAATGGACCAGCAAACGGACCAGCAGCAAAAACTGTCAACGATCGCATGCCCACCTACGCCCAAGGACCGACGAAATCGGCAGGGGAGCAAGGGGCGCACGACGCGGAGAACACCACGTGGGTGATCACATGTCGGGGTCGCCTCCGCTATACCTCCTACTTCTCCTAACAAACACTTCACGGGCGAAATTGCCCAAATTAACTAAAGTCAGGCTGTTCACTAAGGCCCTACTGAAATCCCAACCCTCCCCAGTATGGGCTATTCCCATACTATCTAAACTCCTAATGTCATTATAGTATGAACACATTGTTATAATGTGTTCGACAGTCTCAGGTCCCCTCCCACACCCACAGTCCGGAGAGTCGGACAGACCTCTTTTATGCAAAAATGCATTAAGTGAGCCATGTGCCGTTAGTAAAAAGCCCAGACTCAAGCCGAAGCCAAAGTCCGGTCGTCGACGTACGAAGTCCGCGTCACGTATGAATCCATACGTTACCCTACCCTCGTCTGCGTTAGTCCATCTTGTCCGCCACCTTGAAACAAGGCACTCATCTAAGAGTGTCTTTATTTCCCTACTCTCCAAATTCACCAAGTCAGAAGTAGAAACCCAATCATGATCTAAAAGTGGCAGTCCCTTCTTGACTTTGAAGGCGATAGCTCGTCGTATCACCTCCAAGTCAAGGGGGGCCACACCTAACAGAACCTGTAGAGCTACCGTCGAAACGGTCCTACACACTGGCATACACGCTAACATGGCCACTCTCTGAACTGACAAGACCTTGTTTCGGCCAACAACAGACATAACCGTTTCGTACCACACGGGAGCACCAAACGCTGCACAGGCAACGAAAAGCCCTCCCGGCAACCCTCTTATGAGGCCACCCGACGTATACGGCTCCTGTACGAGCGCAAAGGTTGCTCCCATGGCGCGTATCGCCTGCCCAAGTTCGCAGATCACGGCATACGAACGCTGGCAGTTCAGCTGCAGGATCTTGAATTGCCGCTCCATTTTAGTGGCGTGCATTCGCCCTGGCGAGTAGATAGGGACAACGACGATGGGTTTTACATGGATGCCTGTCCATGTGGACCTAATTCCATGGTGCTCTTCGCACAGGGTGAAATACAATGCGTCTACCAACGCCCCCAGATGTAGCAGACTGCTACACCTGAGTACCAATTCGAAGCCATGTATTTGGACATGACTTCCCCCTTGGTTAGGAGCGGAGCCTATCTAAAACTCCTTCCGATCTATGGGTCACGGCACCCGGTTGAAAATGCAACTCCACACTGAGTCTAATAACTAGACTCTTCCCGCGATTTGGGTATAAACCACAGCCACCACGATGCTCCCAAAAGGGGCCACACCAACAGTCAGGCTGGAACCGAGGTTCCAGGGGCTGCTGACTCCCGTGGTACCAGAATTAAGTCTCCGGTCAGACCTCGTAATCAGATCGATTACTACCAGTTGAACTCCAAACAGTTCGGGACTGGTGGCCCACAGCGACACAGTAAACATACATCAACATAAAAGACAACATTTACAGTACTAACAATGAACAGCGTCCTCACGGACGAGGCTTTGGCCACATGGTGTGGCACCGGGAGTGGACAAAACGAACATGACAAATGGACAGACAACAACGCAGCAGGCTTGACAGCGGCGGTGACGGCAACGACGGCGGTGACGGCAATGACGGTGATGACGGGGATGATAGCAGCTAGGGAGAGGGGCAAATTAGGCCCTCACAGGAACAGCAGCAGCAGCAACAAGAACGGCGAAGCGGAGCAACGAGCAGGAAATGGACCAGCAAACGGACCAGCAGCAAAAACTGTCAACGATCGCATGCCCATCTACGCCCAAGGACCGACGAAATCGGCAGGGGAGCAAGGGGCGCACGACGCGGAGAACACCACGTGGGTGATCACATGTCGGGGTCGCCTCCGCTATACCTCCTACTTCTCCTAACAAACACTTCACGGGCGAAATTGCCCAAATTAACTAATGTCCGGCTGTTCACTAAGGCCCTACTGAAATCCCAACCCTCCCCAGTATGGGCTATTCCCATACTATCTAAACTCCTAATGTCATTATAGTATGAACACATTGTTATAATGTGTTCGACAGTCTCAGGTCCCCTCCCACACCCACAGTCCGGAGAGTCGGACAGACCTCTTTTATGCAAAAATGCATTAAGTGAGCCATGTCCCGTTAGTAAAAAGCCCAGACTCAAGCCGAAGCCAAAGTCCGGTCGTCGACGTACGAAGTCCGCGTCACGTATGAATCCATACGTTACCCTACCCTCGTCTGCGTTAGTCCATCTTGTCCGCCACCTTGAAACAAGGCACTCATCTGAGAGTGTCTTTACTTCCCTACTCTCCAAATTCACCAAGTCAGAAGTAGAAACCCAATCATGATCTAAAAGTGGTAGTCCCTTCTTGACTTTGAAGGCGATAGCTCGTCGTATCACCTCCAAGTCAAGGGGGGCCACACCTAACAGAACCTGTAGAGCTACCGTCGAAACGGTCCTACACACTGGCATACACGCTAACATGGCCACTCTCTGAACTGACAAGACCTTGTTTCGGCCAACAACAGACATAACCGTTTCGTACCACACGGGAGCACCAAACGCTGCACAGGCAACGAAGAGCCCTCCATATATGATACGAACAGCACGCCTGCTTAGGCCCCAGTCACTTCTAAGGATGCGTCTAATCTTACCTACTACGGCAGTAAGCTTGCTTTTGACGAGAGGGAGATGAACCAAAAAGTTCATTCTCTCACCAACCGTTATTCCCAGATACTTGACCTGAGTCGCATATCGGAGACTAACGTTGCCAGATCGAATGAGTGGAGGACGACCCCGAGATAATCCGCCCTTGAGCAACATCATCTCAGATTTGTCCATCGCCACTTCGACGCCTGAACGATCGCCCCACTCACTTACATCACGCATGGCCTGCTCTCCCCTCATCTCAAGTTCAGCACGAGACTGACCCTCGACGAGGATAAGCAGGTCATCCGCATACGCACACACCTTAAAAGAACGCGCAAGTAGCCTCAGCAGAGGATCCATCATTAGGTTCCAAATAAATGGACCACAAATGGAACCCTGCGGACAACCACGTACGACATCCCTCCAAACCGTGTCGCTGGCACCTACAACGCAAGCTTTCCTGTCCCGGAAATAACTCCTCCAAAGTTCTAGTTCCCTACAACCTATTTCTTCTAACCTTGAGAGAACTCTATCCCAAGAGAGATAGTCAAATGCACCCTTAAAATCAATAAATAATCCTAAGACATATTTGGCAGATGAGCCACCAACACTATTCTTTACATGCAACCAAGCATCCTCTACACTCCTACCTTCCCTAAAACCAAACTGGTACTCAGAAGGGCCCTCGCTGTAACACTCCCTCAGTCGATACACCATTATCCTCTCCAATACTTTTCCAAGTACCGGCAGAAGACTGATGCCCCGATAAGAGCGAGGATTACTCCTCACCCTATCAGGAGACTTCAGGAGAATCACAACGCGGGCTGACTTCCAAGCCTCTGGGAAATGGCCCTCACTAATACACCTTCCAAAGATTGACTCCAAGTGTTGAGGCAAGGCCTTATAGATGCTTTTACACATCTCTCCAGTCATGCCATCAACACCCGGCGATTTTCTACTTCTGACTTGGCAAATACTGTCCGCAACTTCCGAGCTCTCCAAGTTTGGAGGATCAACCATCTCCCTAATGAGAGGAGAGTAGTTGACCGGTTCCGCACCAGGAAAGAGAACCCCCAGTAGAGCGTCGGTACATTCTCTCCAAGAGGACAATGTGGAATTGTCAACCTGTAAGAGAGCTAGGTCTGCCTCACGTTTATTCTTGCCCCTGCAGATACGGTAAACCGTACCCCAGGGGTCGTCCCTATTGTCTCGTACGAATCTCCTCCAATCGTCCTCCTTGGCCCTAACAATTCTGTCTTTGTAGCGTCTTAAAGCAGAACGGAAATCGGCCTCACGAGATGCTAGATCAGAAGCACCTGTACGACGGGCGCCCTGGAAATGACTCCGAAGACGCCTGACGGACCTGCGCATCCGATCCAGTTCCTCTGTCCACCAAATGACCTTGCTAAGTTTAGTCTTGCGACGTCTACCGAGCAGAGAATCATTTGCCGAACACATCCACCGATCTATTTGTTCTACTTGGTCACGAATCGTAAGTGTCCTAAAGTCATCAAACGGCATAATCGAAGCCTGGTGCCTAACATATTCCGCGTAATTGTCCCAGTTCGAGTAACGATCCCGCCACCTGCGTACAGGGTCCGATCCCAGCGTTCGTCTGCGAGAGTTCACAACAATCTCAATGAGATTGTGATCACTCACGTCCCAGTTGTCACACACCCTCCACCTAAAATCAAAAGCAGTATTCGCTGCCCCACTTGCAGCTGTCACGTCAATGTCACTAACACCTCTAGGGCCATCAAAAGTATATAAGTCACTAGCCTCATTGAGAACAACCAAGCACTTCGTGACCATCCACTCGCTGAGCATGACCCCTCGCCGATAGTTCTCATGTGCAGGAGCATTCCTGCCCATTTTCGAGAACCACATTGAAGAGCATGCATTTGCATCGAGACCAAGGATTACAGGAAAGCTACTCGCAAGGAGTAGCACCGAATCCATATATACAAGATAAGGCTCAAGAGACCCCCCAAACCTACAATAGATACTTACTAAAAGTATCCTCCCAAAAAATCCCTCTACTGAGAGGCATAACCCCCACTGACTCCTACTAACGATGGTACAGTCCAGGTCCCTATCATTAACTATTATTGCAGAGTTTCCCCCGCAGTCCGTATAAACTCGCATCCCCCCCGGCAACCCTCTTATGAGGCCACCCGACTTATACGGCTCCTGTACGAGCGCAAAGGTTGCTCCCATGGCGCGTATCGCCTGCCCAAGTTCGCAGATCACGGCATACGAACGCTGGCAGTTCAGCTGCAGGATCTTGAATTGCCGCTCCATTTTAGTGGCGTGCATTCGCCCTGGCGACTATAGCGCTATAAACGGGACACACCGAGGACATCATGAGATGTCCTGCTGGGAGTCCCTTAAGCGCGCAGTTTCGGCAGTATATTTCGTTAGTGCAGCGAGAAGCTCGGTGGCCGGCCTGACCACAGAACCGGCACACTTCCTCCTTCATCCTGCACTCTCTGACCATATGGTCGAAGCCCAGGCACCTGAAACAGCTTGGAACGGCGTCGTGCTGGCGCACCAAAAAGCTGAACCATTTTATGTAGCAGCTGCCATTATCCAGCAAAAGCTGCATGGCCTCATCGCTACCTTCCAGCACGACATTGACAGAGTTGCCAGTGGGCTTCCATGGCCCAGTCACCAGGCGGACGCTCTTTCTAAAAGCGTCAGGAGTCATCCTACTCTTGAAATTCCAAGAGTAGAGCTCCTCCATAAATACGTCCGGGGTGATCTCTGGATGCACCCGCTGCACTACCACCTTCGGACCGAGCTTGTCCCTTACGGACACCTCCAGTCCGACCTCTCCAAACTTCGCATTGGCAGCTACCTTCTCCCTCTCAGCGACTGACGGGGTCCTGATGACCGCACCGCCATCGCGTGTTGGCCGAACCTCGTGCACACGGACCCCCAAAGTGGGGCCCACCTCCTTCACCACCTTCTCGACGACCTCCTTGGACGTCACACCCTTTTTACCCTTAACGACGACCGACCAGGTCTGTACGGGCTTCGGGGCTGCTACCGACGCAACAGGCAGGGCAGGAAACTGCCCCTGGCTACGTCGGGCTGCCACTGGAGCGGGTGGTGCCGCAGGCGTCCGAGGGACACCAGCTGATCCACCACCATAGGCAACCGCACCAGACTCGTAGACGTCCAGTCTACCTCGGAGGCGCTCATTTTCGGCCAACAGTCGCATCACCAGGGTCTCGTACCGGCCCGAGTGCGACAACACACTCTTGCCCAGAGCAGCGGGGACACCGTCGACCATGACCTCCTCCAGGAGGCTCGTCGTGACGGCCTTCAATTCGTCTATGGTGCCATTTTCGGGCACCACCTTCCTCCGCTGTCTACTCTCCCTCGCTTTCGATGCTGCAGCGGGAGCAGCAACGGCTTTGCTAGCAGAGCTAGCTGCAGATGCAGCATTCCCATCAGAAGCAGCAGCAGTATCAGCAGCAACGGCGGCAGCAGCACGGGTCGCAAGCGGCGATCCCGGCTTAAAACGCTTCCCCTCATCACCTTCGGCCTCCGAGCTCGACAGCTCACTCTCCGTGTGCCTCACGCGTGGCACCGGAGTTGGCGGCGGCCCCATGGTGGCGTCGGACTGTTCCGACGCATCACCCGTGCCCTTCCTACGCCGACGTTCTGGCGGCATTACCTTATTTATCTTCGAAATTTCAAAAATTCAATATATACGCAAAGAAAAAGTGCAGCAAAATTCAAATTTAACGATAAAACTACCAAAGCCACAAACCTTAGCAAAGGCAAGTAGGTAAATTGGTACGTCGATAACGATGTCGATACGTCGGTAATATAATATTTAAAATTAACAGCAAAATTACACTCACCACTAGTCAAGCCACCAACCGTAGAATTATACACACTATTTGGATTCACCACAAAGTTGAAAAATTCTATTTTTAGAACACAAACACTTTCTATTGATAGAACGAGTCTTTTCTCTCTGTTTTGTTCTTTTATTTTATATATATATAAAATGTCTATATTTAGCACAAGCAAATGCGAGTCTCTGTCTCTTTTGTTTTGTTTGTTTATGCAAATATAGATATTTGCACAAATAAAGCAAACTTTATACACTAATTTCTGGGGTAATATCCAACAGAAATCCACAATTTATATATCAAAATGAAGCTACTGAAAAGCACTTCAAGTCCATATAAATTTCACTTATTATCACTGTCTTAAACACACTCTAAACACTCCGTAAACACTTTCGTTATATCCGTATTGAAAAAACCAAACCGCACACACTAAATGTTCACAAACGAATGAGTAGATAGGGACAACGACGATGGGTTTTACATGGATGCCTGTCCATGTGGACCTAATTCCATGGTGCTCTTCGCACAGGGTGAAATACAATGCGTCTACCAACGCCCCCAGATGTAGCAGACTGCTACACCTGAGTACCAATTCGAAGCCATGTATTTGGACATGACTTCCCCCTTGGTTAGGAGCGGAGCCTATCTAAAACTCCTTCCGATCTATGGGTCACGGCACCCGGTTGAAAATGCAACTCCACACTGAGCCTAATAACTAGGCTCTTCCCGCGATTTGGGTTTAAACCACAGCCACCACGATGCTCCCAAAAGGGGCCACACCAACAGTCAGGCTGGAACCGAGGTTCCAGGGGCTGCTGACTCCCGTGGTACCAGAATTAAGTCTCCGGTCAGACCTCGTAATCAGATCGATTACTACCAGTTGAACTCCAAACAGTTCGGGACTGGGGACCCACAGCGACACAATAAACATACATCAACATAAAGGACAACATTTACAGTACTGACAATGAACAGCGCCCTCACGGACGAGGCTTTGGCCACATGGTGTGGCACCGGGAGTGGACAAAACGAACATGACAGATGGACAGACAACAACGCAGCAGGCTTGACGGCGATGACGGGGATGATGACAGCTAGGGAGAGGGGCAAATTAGGCCCGCACAGGAACAGCAGCAGCAGCAACAAGAACGGCGAATCGGAGCAACGAGCAGGAAATGGACCAGCAAACGGACCAGCAGCAAAAACTGCCAACGATCGCATGCCCATCTACGCCCAAGGACCGACGAAATCGACAGGGGAGCAAGGGGCGCACGACGCGGAGAACACCACGTGGGTGATCACATGTCGGGGTCGCCTCCGCTATACCTCCTACTTCTCCTAACAAACACTTCACGGGCGAAATTGCCCAAATTAACTAAGGTCCGGCTGTTCACTAAGGCCCTACTGAAATCCCAACCCTCCCCAGTATGGGCTATTCCCATACTATCTAAACTCCTAATGTCATTATAGTATGAACACATTGTTATAATGTGTTCGACAGTCTCAGGTCCCCTCCCACACCCACAGTCCGGAGAGTCGGACAGACATCTTTTATGCAAAAATGCATTAAGTGAGCCATGTCCCGTTAGTAAAAAGCCCAGACTCAAGCCGAAGCCAAAGTCCGGTCGTCGACGTACGAAGTCCGCGTCACGTATGAATCCATACGTTACCCTACCCTCGTCTGCGTTGGTCCATCTTGTCCGCCACCTTGAAACAAGGCACTCATCTAAGAGTGTCTTTATTTCCCTACTCTCCAAATTGACCAAGTCAGAAGTAGAAACCCAATCATGATCTAAAAGTGGTAGTCCCTTCTTGACTTTGAAGGCGATAGCTCGTCGTATCACCTCCAAGTCAAGGGGGGCCACACCTAACAGAACCTGCAGAGCTACCGTCGAAACGGTCCTACACACTGGCATACACGCTAACATGGCCACTCTCTGAACTGACAAGACCTTGTTTTGGCCAACAACAGACATAACCGTTTCGTACCACACGGGAGCACCAAACGCTGCACAGGCAACGAAAAGCCCTCCATATATGATACGAACAGCACGCCTGCTTAGGCCCCAGTCACTTCTAAGGATGCGTCTAATCTTACCTACTACGGCAGTAAGCTTGCTTTTGACGAGAGGGAGATGAACCAAAAAGTTCATTCTCTCACCAACCGTTATTCCCAGATACTTGACCTGAGTCGCATATCGGAGACTAACGTTGCCAGATCGAATGAGTGGAGGACGACCCCCGAGATAATCCGCCCTTGAGCAACATCATCTCAGATTTGTCCATCGCCACTTCGACGCCTGAACGATCGCCCCACTCACTTACATCACGCATGGCCTGCTCTCCCCTCATCTCAAGTTCAGCACGAGACTGACCCTCGACGAGGATAAGCAGGTCATCCGCATACGCACACACCTTAAAAGAACGCGCAAGTAGCCTCAGCAGAGGATCCGTCATTAGGTTCCAAATAAATGGACCACAAATGGAACCCTGCGGACAACCACGTGCGACATCCCTCCAAACCGTGTCGCTGGCACCTACAACGCAAGCTTTCCTGTCCCGGAAATAACTCCTCCAAAGTTCTAGTTCCCTACAACCTATTTCTTCTAACCTTGAGAGAACTCTATCCCAAGAGAGATAGTCAAATGCACCCTTAAAATCAATAAATAATCCTAAGACATATTTGGCAGATGAGCCACCAACACTATTCTTTACATGCAACCAAGCATCCTCTACACTCCTACCTTCCCTAAAACCAAACTGGTACTCAGAAGGGCCCTCGCTGTAACACTCCCTCAGTCGATACACCATTATCCTCTCCAATACTTTTCCAAGTACCGGCAGAAGACTGATGCCCCGATAAGAGCGAGGATTACTCCTCACCCTATCAGGAGACTTCAGGAGAATCACAACGCGGGCTGACTTCCAAGCCTCTGGGAAATGGCCCTCACTAATACACCTTCCAAAGATTGACTCCAAGTGTTGAGGCAAGGCCTTATAGATGCTTTTACACATCTCTCCAGTCATGCCATCAACACCCGGCGATTTTCTACTTCTGACTTGGCAAATACTGTCCGCAACTTCCGAGCTCTCCAAGATTGGAGGATCAACCATCTCCCTAATGAGAGGAGAGTAGTTGACCGGTTCCGCACCAGGAAAGAGAACCCCCAGTAGAGCGTCGGTACATTCTCTCCAAGAAGACAATGTGGAATTGTCAACCTGTAAGAGAGCTAGGTCTGCCTCACGTTTATTCTTGCCCCTGCAGATACGGTAAACCGTACCCCAGGGATCGTCCCTATTGTCTCGTACGAATCTCCTCCAATCGTCCTCCTTGGCCCTAACAATTCTGTCTTTGTAGCGTCTTAAAGCAGAACGGAAATCGGCCTCACGAGATGCTAGATCAGAGGCACCTGAACGACGGGGGCCCTGGAAATGACTCCGAAGACGTCTGACGTGCCTGCGCATCCGATCCAGTTCCTCTGTCCACCAAATGACCTTGCTAAGTTTAGTCTTGCGACGTCTACCGAGCAGAGAATCATTTGCCGAACACATCCACCGATCTATTTGTTCTACCTGGTCACGAATCGTAAGTGTCCTAAAGTCATCAAACGGCATAATCGAAGCCTGGTGCCTAACATATTCCGCGTAATTGTCCCAGTTCGAGTAACGATCCCGCCACCTGCGTACAGGGTCCGATCCCAGCGTTCGTCTGCGAGAGTTCACAACAATCTCAATGAGATTGTGATCACTCACGCCCCAGTTGTCACACACCCTCCACCTAAAATCAAAAGCAGTATTCGCTGCCCCACTTGCAGCTGTCACGTCAATGTCACTAACACCTCTAGGGCCATCAAAAGTATATAAGTCACTAGCCTCATTGAGAACAACCAAGCACTTCGTGACCATCCACTCGCTGAGCATGACCCCTCGCCGATAGTTCTCATGTGCAGGAGCATTCCTGCCCATTTTCGAGAACCACATTGAAGAGCATGCATTTGCATCGAGACCAAGGATTACAGGAAAGCTACTCGCAAGGAGTAGCACCGAATCCATATATACAAGATAAGGCTCAAGAGACCCCCCAAACCTACAATAGATACTTACTAAAAGTATCCTCCCAAAAAATCCCTCTCCTGAGAGGCATAACCCCCACTGACTCCTACTAACGATGGTACAGTCCAGGTCCCTATCATTAACTATTATTGCAGAGTTTCCCCCGCAGTCCGTATAAACTCGCATCCCCCCCGGCAACCCTCTTATGAGGCCACCCGACTTATACGGCTCCTGTACGAGCGCAAAGGTTGCTCCCATGGCGCGTATCGCCTGCCCAAGTTCGCAGATCACGGCATACGAACGCTGGCAGTTCAGCTGCAGGATCTTGAATTGCCGCTCCATTTTAGTGGCGTGCATTCGCCCTGGCGACTATAGCGCTATAAACGGGACACACCGAGGACATCATGAGATGTCCTGCTGGGAGTCCCTTAAGCGCGCAGTTTCGGCAGTATATTTCGTTAGTGCAGCGAGAAGCTCGGTGGCCGGCCTGACCACAGAACCGGCACACTTCCTCCTTCATCCTGCACTCTCTGACCATATGGTCGAAGCCCAGGCACCTGAAACAACTTGGAACGGCGTCGTGCTGGCGCACCAAGAAACTAAACCATTTGATGTAGCACCTGCCATTGTCCAGCAAAAGCGGCATGGCCTCATCGCTACCTTCCAGCACGACATTGACAGAGTTGCCAGTGGGCTTCCATGGCCCAGTCACCAGGCGGACGCTCTTTCTAAAAACGTCAGGAGTCATCCTACTCTTGAAGTTCCAAGAGTAGAGCTCCTCCATAAATACGTCCGGGGTGATCTCTGGATGCACCCGCTGCACTACCACCTTCGGACCGAGCTTGTCCCTTACGAACACCTCCAGTCCGACCTCTCCAAACTTCGCATTGGCAGCCACCTTCTCCCTCTCAGCGACTGACGGGGTCCTGATGACCGCACCGCCATCTCGTGTTGGCCGAACCTCGTGCACACGGACCCCCAAAGTGGGGCCCACCTCCTTCACCACCTTATCGACGACCTCCTTGGACGTCACGCCCTTCTTGCCCTTTACGACGACCGACCAGGTCTCTACGGGCTTCGGGGCTGCTAACGACGCAGCAGGCAGGGCAGGAAACTCCGCTGTCTACTCTCCCTAGCTTTCGATGCGGCAGTGGGAGCAGCAACGGCTTTGCTAGCAGAGCTAGCTGCAGATGCACCATTCCCATCAGAAGCAGCAGCAGTATCAGCAGCAACGGCAGCAGCAGCACGGGTCGCAAGCGGCGTTCCCGGCTTAAAACGCTTCAGCTCGTCACCTTCGGCCTCCGAACTCGACAGCTCGCTCTCCGTGTGCCTCACGCGTGGCACCGGAGTTGGCGGCGGCCCCATGGTGGCGTCGGACTGCTCCGCCGCATCACCCGTCCCCTTTCTACGCCGACGTTCTGGCGGCATTACTTTATTTACCAACGAAGATCAAATACAATAGATAATAAAAATGCAACAAACCAAAAAATTTCAAATATAACGCCAAATTTACCAACGACACAAACCTTAATAAAGGCGAGTCGGTAATAATGTCAAAAAGTCGATAATATAAAAATTTCAAATTTAACAGCAAATTCGCACTCACCGCTAGCCAAGCCACAAACCTTATACAAATTGAACACAGCTTCTCAAATCCACCAAAAAGTTGAAAAAGTTCACTATTTCACCAATTCTATTTATAGAACACTAAAACGAGTCTTTTCTCTCTACTTGTTCTTTTCTTTTATATAGACATAAAATATCTATTTTTAGCACCAGCAAATAAACGAGTCTCTGTCTCTTTTGCTTTGTTTATTTATGCAAATATAAATATTTTCACAAATAAAATTCACTTTACACACTAATTTCTGGGGTAATACCCAACAGAAATTCACGATCTATATATCAAAATTTTCGTCACGAAAAGTTCTATATGCTAATTAAAAAATTAATTAGCTATTCACCTTATACACCACGAAAATTTCACCGTAAACACTCTCGATTTATCCGAATTGAAAATATACAAACCGCACACACCGATTGTTTACAAACGAATGAGTAGATAGGGACAACGACGATGGGTTTTACATGGATACCTGTCCATGTGGACCTAATTCCATGGTGCTCTTCGCACAGGGTGAAATACAATGCGTCTACCAACGCCCCCAGATGTAGCAGACTGCTACACCTGAGTACCAATTCGAAGTCATGTATTTGGACATGACTTCCCCCTTGGTTAGGAGCGGAGCCTATCTAAAACTCCTTCCGATCTATGGGTCACGGCACCCGGTTGAAAATGCAACTCCACACTGAGTCTAATAACTAGACTCTTCCCGCGATTTGGGTATAAACCACAGCCACCACGATGCTCCCAAAAGGGGCCACAACAACAGTCAGGCTGGAACCGAGGTTCCAGGGGCTGCAGACTCCCGTGGTACCAGAATTAAGTCTCCGGTCAGACCTCGTAATCAAATCGATTACTACCACTTGAACTCCAAACAGTTCGGGACTGGTGGCCCACAGCGACACAATAAACATACATCAACATAAAGGACAACATTTACAGTACTGACAATGAACAGCGCCCTCACGGACGAGGCTTTGGCCACATGGTGTGACACCGGGAGTGGACAAAACGAACATGACAGATGGACAGACAACAACGCAGCAGGCTTGGCAGCGGCGGTGACGGCAATGACGGTGATGACGGGGATGATGACAGCTAGGGAGAGGGGCAAATTAGGCCCGCACAGGAACAGCAGCAGCAGCAACAAGACGGCGAAGCGGAGCAACGAGCAGGAAATGGACCAGCAAACGGACCAGCAGCAAAAACTGTCAACGATCGCATGCCCATCTACGCCCAAGGACCGACGAAATCGGCAGGGGAGCAAGGGGCGCACGACGCGGAGAACACCACGTGGGTGATCACATGTCGGGGTCGCCTCCTCTATACCTCCTACTTCTCCTAACAAACACTTCACGGGCGAAATTGCCCAAATCAACCAAGGTCCGGCTGTTCACTAAAGCCCTACTGAAATCCCAACCCTCCCCAGTATGGGCTATTCCCATACTATCTAAACTCCTAATGTCATTATAGTATGAACACATTGTTATAATGTGTTCGACAGTCTCAGGTCCCCTCCCACACCCACAGTCCGGAGAGTCGGACAGACCTCTTTTATGCAAAAATGCATTAAGTGAGCCATGTCCCGTTAGTAAAAAGCCCAGACTCAAGCCGAAGCCAAAGTCCGGTCGTCGACGTACGAAGTCCGCGTCACGTATGAATCCATACGTTACCCTACCCTCGTCTGCGTTAGTCCATCTTGTCCGCCACCTTGAAACAAGGCACTCATCTAAGAGTGTCTTTATTTCCCTACTCTCCAAATTCACCAAGTCAGAAGTAGAAACCCAATCATGATCTAAAAGTGGTAGTCCCTTCTTGACTTTGAAGGCGATAGCTCGTCGTATCACCTCCAAGTCAAGGGGGGCCACACCTAACAGAACCTGTAGAGCTACCGTCGAAACGGTCCTACACACTGGCATACACGCTAACATGGCCACTCTCTGAACTGACAAGACCTTGTTTCGGCCAACAACAGACATAACCGTTTCGTACCACACGGGAGCACCAAACGCTGCACAGGCAACGAAAAGCCCTCCATATATGATACGAACAGCACGCCTGCTTAGGCCCCAGTCACTTCTAAGGATGCGTCTAATCTTACCTACTACGGCAGTAAGCTTGCTTTTGACGAGAGGGAGATGAACCAAAAAGTTCATTCTCTCACCAACCGTTATTCCCAGATACTTGACCTGAGTCGCATATCGGAGACCAACGCTGCCAGATCGAATGAGTGGAGGACGACCCCGAGATAATCCGCCCTTGAGCAACATCATCTCAGATTTGTCCATCGCCACTTCGACGCCTGAACGATCGCCCCACTCACTTACATCACGCATGGCCTGCTCTCCCCTCATCTCAAGTTCAGCACGAGACTGACCCTCGACGAGGATAAGCAGGTCATCCGCATACGCACACACCTTAAAAGAACGCGCAAGTAGCCTCAGCAGAGGATCCATCATTAGGTTCCATATAAATGGACCACAAATGGAACCCTGCGGACAACCACATACGACATCCCTCCAAACCGTGTCGCTGGCACCTACAACGCAAGCTTTCCTGTCCCGGAAATAACTCCTCCAAAGTTCTAGTTCCCTACAACCTATTTCTTCTAACCTTGAGAGAACTCTATCCCAAGAGAGATAGTCAAATGCACCCTTAAAATCAATAAATAATCCTAAGACATATTTGGCAGATGAGCCACCAACACTATTCTTTACATGCAACCAAGCATCCTCTACACTCCTACCTTCCCTAAAACCAAACTGGTACTCAGAAGGGCCCTCGCTGTAACACTCCCTCAGTCGATACACCATTATCCTCTCCAATACTTTTCCAAGTACCGGCAGAAGACTGATGCCCCGATAAGAGCGAGGATTACTCCTCACCCTATCAGGAGACTTCAGGAGAATCACAACGCGGGCTGACTTCCAAGCCTCTGGGAAATGGCCCTCACTAATACACCTTCCAAAGATTGACTCCAAGTGTTGAGGCAAGGCCTTATAGATGCTTTTACACATCTCTCCAGTCATGCCATCAACACCCGGCGATTTTCTACTTCTGACTTGGCAAATACTGTCCGCAACTTCCGAGCTCTCCAAGATTGGAGGATCAACCATCTCCCTAATGAGAGGAGAGTAGTTGACCGGTTCCGCACCAGGAAAGAGAACCCCCAGTAGAGCGTCGGTACATTCTCTCCAAGAAGACAATGTGGAATTGTCAACCTGTAAGAGAGCTAGGTCTGCCTCACGTTTATTCTTGCCCCTGCAGATACGGTAAACCGTACCCCAGGGATCGTCCCTATTGTCTCGTACGAATCTCCTCCAATCGTCCTCCTTGGCCCTAACAATTCTGTCTTTGTAGCGACTTAAAGCAGAACGGAAATCGGCCTCACGAGATGCTAGATCAGAGGCACCTGAACGACGAGCGCCCTGGAAATGACTCCGAAGACGCCTGACGTACCTGCGCATCCGATCCAGTTCCTCTGTCCACCAAATGACCTTGCCAAGTTTAGTCTTGCGACGTCTACCGAGCAGAGAATCATTTGCCGAACACATCCACCGATCTATTTGTTCTACTTGGTCACGAATCGTAAGTGTCCTAAAGTCATCAAACGGCATAATCGAAGCCTGGTGCCTAACATATTCCGCGTAATTGTCCCAGTTCGAGTAACGATCCCGCCACCTGCGTACAGGGTCCGATCCCAGCGTTCGTCTGCGAGAGTTCACAACAATCTCAATGAGATTGTGATCACTCACGCCCCAGTTGTCACACACCCTCCACCTAAAATCAAAAGCAGTATTCGCTGCCCCACTTGCAGCTGTCACGTCAATGTCACTAACACCTCTAGGGCCATCAAAAGTATATAAGTCACTAGCCTCATTGAGAACAACCAAGCACTTCGTGACCATCCACTCGCTGAGCATGACCCCTCGCCGATAGTTCTCATGTGCAGGATCATTCCTGCCCATTTTCGAGAACCACATTGAAGAGCATGCATTTGCATCGAGACCAAGGATTACAGGAAAGCTACTCGCAAGGAGTAGCACCGAATCCATATATACAAGATAAGGCTCAAGAGACCCCCCAAACCTACAATAGATACTTACTAAAAGTATCCTCCCAAAAAATCCCTCTACTGAGAGGCATAACCCCCACTGACTCCTACTAACGATGGTACAGTCCAGGTCCCTATCATTCACTATTATTGCAGAGTTTCCCCCGCAGTCCGTATAAACTCGCATCCCCCCGGCAACCCTCTTATGAGGCCACCCGACGTATACGGCTCCTGTACGAGCGCAAAGGTTGCTCCCATGGCGCGTATCGCCTGCCCAAGTTCGCAGATCACGGCATACGAACGCTGGCAGTTCAGCTGCAGGATCTTGAATTGCCGCTCCATTTTAGTGGCGTGCATTCGCCCTGGCGACTATAGCGCTATAAACGGGACACACCGAGGACATCATGAGATGTCCTGCTGGGAGTCCCTTAAGCGCGCAGTTTCGGCAGTATATTTCGTTAGTGCAGCGAGAAGCTCGGTGGCCGGCCTGACCACAGAACCGGCACACTTCCTCCTTCATCCTGCACTCTCTGACCATATGGTCGAAGCCCAGGCACCTGAAACAACTTGGAACGGCGTCGTGCTGGCGCACCAAGAAACTAAACCATTTGATGTAGCACCTGCCATTGTCCAGCAAAAGCTGCATGGCCTCATCGCTACCTTCCAGCACGACATTGACAGAGTTGCCAGTGGGCTTCCATGGCCCAGTCACCAGGCGGACGCTCTTTCTAAAAACGTCAGGAGTCATCCTACTCTTGAAGTTCCAAGAGTAGAGCTCCTCCATAAATACGTCCGGGGTGATCTCTGGATGCGCCCGCTGCACTACCACCTTCGGACCGAGCTTGTCCCTTACGGACACCTCCAGTCCGACCTCTCCAAACTTCGCATTGGCAGCCACCTTCTCCCTCTCAGCGACTGACGGGGTCCTGATGACCGCACCGCCATCTCGTGTTGGCCGAACCTCGTGCACACGGACCCCCAAAGTGGGGCCCACCTCCTTCACCACCTTATCGACGACCTCCTTGGACGTCACGCCCTTCTTGCCCTTTACGACGACCGACCAGGTCTCTACGGGCTTCGGGGCTGCTACCGACGCAGCAGGCAGGGCAGGAAACTGCCCCCGGCTACGTCGGGCTGCCACTGGAGCGGCTGGTGCCGCAGGCGTCCGAGGGACACCAGCTGGTCCACCACCACAGGCAACCGCACCAGACTCGTAGACGTCCAGTCTACCTAGGAGGCGCTCATTTTCGGCCAACAGCCGCATTACGAGGGACTCGTACCTGCCAGAGTGCACCAATACACTCTTGCCCAGAGCAGCGGGGACACCGTCGACCATGACCTCCTCCAGGAGGCTCGTCGTGACGGCCTTCAAATCTGCTATGGTGCCATTTTCGGGCACCACCTTCCTCCGCTGTCTACTCTCCCTAGCTTTCGATGCGGCAGTGGGAGCAGCAACGGCTTTGCTAGCAGAGCTAGCTGCAGATGCACCATTCCCATCAGAAGCAGCAGCAGTATCAGCAGCAACGGCAGCAGCAGCACGGGTCGCAAGCGGCGCAAGTGGCACCGGAGTTGGCGGCGGCCCCATGGTGGCGTCGGACTGCTCCGCCGCATCACCCGTCCCCTTTCTACGCCGACGTTCTGGCGGCATTACTTTATTTACCAACGAAGATCAAATACAATAGATAATAAAAATGCAACAAACCAAAAAATTTCAAATATAACGCCAAATTTACCAACGACACAAACCTTAATAAAGGCGAGTCGGTAATAATGTCAAAAAGTCGATAATATAAAAATTTCAAATTTAACAGCAAATTCGCACTCACCGCTAGCCAAGCCACAAACCTTATACAAATTGAACACAGCTTCTCAAATCCACCAAAAAGTTGAAAAAGTTCACTATTTCACCAATTCTATTTATAGAACACTAAAACGAGTCTTTTCTCTCTACTTGTTCTTTTCTTTTATATAGATATAAAATATCTATTTTTAGCACCAGCCAATAAACGAGTCTCTGTCTCTTTTGCTTTGTTTATTTATGCAAATATAAATATTTTCACAAATAAAATTCACTTTACACACTAATTTCTGGGGTAATACCCAACAGAAATTCACGATCTATATATCAAAATTTTCGTCACGAAAAGTTCTATATGCTAATTAAAAAATTAATTAGCTATTCACCTTATACACCACGAAAATTTCACCGTAAACACTCTCGATTTATCCGAATTGAAAATATACAAACCGCACACACCGATTGTTCACAAACGAAATGAGTAGATAGGGACAACGACGATGGGTTTTACATGGATGCCTGTCCATGTGGACCTAATTCCATGGTGCTCTTCGCACAGGGTGGAATACAATGCGTCTACCAACGCCCCCAGATGTAGCAGACTGCTACACCTGAGTACCAATTCGAAGCCATGTATTTGGACATGACTTCCCCCTTGGTTAGGAGCGGAGCCTATCTAAAACTCCTTCCGATCTATGGGTCACGGCACCCGGTTGAAAATGCAACTCCACACTGAGCCTAATAACTAGGCTCTTCCCGCGATTTGGGTTTAAACCACAGCCACCACGATGCTCCCAAAAGGGGCCACACCAACAGTCAGGCTGGAACCGAGGTTCCAGGGGCTGCTGACTCCCGTGGTACCAGAATTAAGTCTCCGGTCAGACCTCGTAATCAGATCGATTACTACCAGTTGATCTCCAAACAGTTCGGGACTGGTGGCCCACAGCGACACAGTAAACATACATCAACATAAAGGACAACATTTACAGTACTAACATTAAACAGCGTCCTCACGGACGAGGCTTTGGCCACATGGTGTGGCACCGGGAGTGGACAAAACGAACATGACAGATGGACAGACAACAACGCAGCAGGCTTGGCAGCGGCGGTGACGGCAATGACGGTGATGACGGGGATGATAGCAGCTAGGGAGAGGGGCAAATTAGGCCCTCACAGGAACAGCAGCAGCAGCAACAAGAACGGCGAAGCGGAGCAACGAGCAGGAAATGGACCAGCAAACGGACCAGCAGCAAAAACTGTCAACGATCGCATGCCCACCTACGCCCAAGGACCGACGAAATCGGCAGGGGAGCAAGGGGCGCACGACGCGGAGAACACCACGTGGGTGATCACATGTCGGGGTCGCCTCCGCTATACCTCCTACTTCTCCTAACAAACACTTCACGGGCGAAATTGCCCAAATTAACTAAGGTCCGGCTGTTCACTAAGGCCCTACTGAAATCCCAACCCTCCCCAGTATGGGCTATTCCCATACTATCTAAACTCCTAATGTCATCATAGTATGAACACATTGTTATAATGTGTTCGACAGTCTCAGGTCCCCTCCCACACCCACAGTCCGGAGAGTCGGACAGACCTCTTTTATGCAAAAATGCATTAAGTGAGCCATGTCCCGTTAGTAAAAATCCCAGACTCAAGCCGAAGCCAAAGTCCGGTCGTCGACGTACGAAGTCCGCGTCACGTATGAATCCATACGTTACCCTACCCTCGTCTGCGTTAGTCCATCTTGTCCGCCACCTTGAAACAAGGCACTCATCTAAGAGTGTCTTTATTTCCCTACTCTCCAAATTCACCAAGTCAGAAGTAGAAACCCAATCATGATCTAAAAGTGGTAGTCCCTTCTTGACTTTGAAGGCGATAGCTCGTCGTATCACCTCCAAGTCAAGGGGGGCCACACCTAACAGAACCTGTAGAGCTACCGTCGAAACGGTCCTACACACTGGCATACACGCTAACATGGCCACTCTCTGAACTGACAAGTCCTTGTTTCGGCCAACAACAGACATAACCGTTTCGTACCACACGGGAGCACCAAACGCTGCACAGGCAACGAAAAGCCCTCCATATATGACACGAACAGCACGCCTGCTTAGGCCCCAGTCACTTCTAAGGATGCGCCTAATCTTACCTACTACGGCAGTAAGCTTGCTTTTGACGAGAGGGAGATGAACCAAAAAGTTCATTCTCTCACCAACCGTTATTCCCAGATACTTGACCTGAGTCGCATATCGGAGACTAACGTTGCCAGATCGAATGAGTGGAGGACGACCCCGAGATAATCCGCCCTTGAGCAACATCATCTCAGATTTGTCCATCGCCACTTCGACGCCTGAACGATCGCCCCACTCACTTACATCACGCATGGCCTGCTCTCCCCTCATCTCAAGTTCAGCACGAGACTGACCCTCGACGAGGATAAGCAGGTCATCCGCATACGCACACACCTTAAAAGAACGCGCAAGTAGCCTCAGCAGAGGATCCATCATTAGGTTCCAAATAAATGGACCACAAATGGAACCCTGCGGACAACCACGTACGACATCCCTCCAAACCGTGTCGCTGGCACCTACAACGCAAGCTTTTCTGTCCCGGAAATAACTCCTCCAAAGTTCTAGTTCCCTACAACCTATTTCTTCTAACCTTGAGAGAACTCTATCCCAAGAGAGATAGTCAAATGCACCCTTAAAATCAATAAATAATCCTAAGACATATTTGGCAGATGAGCCACCAACACTATTCTTTACATGCAACCAGGCATCCTCCACACTCCTACCTTCCCTAAAACCAAACTGGTACTCAGAAGGGCCCTCGCTGTAACACTCCCTCAGTCGATACACCATTATCCTCTCCAATACTTTTCCAAGTACCGGCAGAAGACTGATGCCCCGATAAGAGCGAGGATTACTCCTCACCCTATCAGGAGACTTCAGGAGAATCACAACGCGGGCTGACTTCCAAGCCTCTGGGAAATGGCCCTCACTAATACACCTTCCAAAGATTGACTCCAAGTGTTGAGGCAAGGCCTTATAGATGCTTTTACACATCTCTCCAGTCATGCCATCAACACCCGGCGATTTTCTACTTCTGACTTGGCAAATACTGTCCGCAACTTCCGAGCTCTCCAAGATTGGAGGATCAACCATCTCCCTAATGAGAGGAGAGTAGTTGACCGGTTCCGCACCAGGAAAGAGAACCCCCAGTAGAGCGTCGGTACATTCTCTCCAAGAAGACAATGTGGAATTGTCAACCTGTAAGAGAGCTAGGTCTGCCTCACGTTTATTCTTGCCCCTGCAGATACGGTAAACCGTACCCCAGGGGTCGTCCCTATTGTCTCGTACGAATCTCCTCCAATCGTCCTCCTTGGCCCTAACAATTCTGTCTTTGTAGCGTCTTAAAGCAGAACGGAAATCGGCCTCACGAGATGCTAGATCAGAAGCACCTGTACGACGGGCGCCCTGGAAATGACTCCGAAGACGCCTGACGGACCTGCGCATCCGATCCAGTTCCTCTGTCCACCAAATGACCTTGCTAAGTTTAGTCTTGCGACGTCTACCGAGCAGAGAATCATTTGCCGAACACATCCACCGATCTATTTGTTCTACTTGGTCACGAATCGTAAGTGTCCTAAAGTCATCAAACGGCATAATCGAAGCCTGGTGCCTAACATATTCCGCGTAATTGTCCCAGTTCGAGTAACGATCCCGCCACCTGCGTACAGGGTCCGATCCCAGCGTTCGTCTGCGAGAGTTCACAACAATCTCAATGAGATTGTGATCACTCACGCCCCAGTTGTCACACACCCTCCACCTAAAATCAAAAGCAGTATTCGCTGCCCCACTTGCAGCTGTCACGTCAATGTCACTAATACCTCTAGGGCCATCAAAAGTATATAAGTCACTAGCCTCATTGAGAACAACCAAGCACTTCGTGACCATCCACTCGCTGAGCATGACCCCTCGCCGATAGTTCTCATGTGCAGGAGCATTCCTGCCCATTTTTGAGAACCACATTGAAGAGCATGCATTTGCATCGAGACCAAGGATTACAGGAAAGCTACTCGCAAGGAGTAGCACCGAATCCATATATACAACATAAGGCTCAAGAGACCCCCCAAACCTACAATAGATACTTACTAAAAGTATCCTCCCAAAAAATCCCTCTACTGAGAGGCATAACCCCCACTGACTCCTACTAACGATGGTACAGTCCAGGTCCCTATCATTTACTATTATTGCAGAGTTTCCCCCGCAGTCCGTATAAACTCGCATCCCCCCCGGCAACCCTCTTATGAGGCCACCCGACGTATACGGCTCCTGTACGAGCGCAAAGGTTGCTCCCATGGCGCGTATCGCCTGCCCGAGTTCGCAGATCACGGCATACGAACGCTGGCAGTTCAGCTGCAGGATCTTAAATTGCCGATCCATTTTAGTGGCGTGCATTCGCCCTGGCGACTATAGCGCTATAAACGGGACACACCGAGGACATCATGAGATGCCCTGCTGGGAGTCCCTTAAGCGCGCAGTTTCGGCAGTATATTTCGTTAGTGCAGCGAGAAGCTCGGTGGCCGGCCTGACCACAGAACCGGCACACTTCCTCCTTCATCCTGCACTCTCTGACCATATGGTCGAAGCCCAGGCACCTGTAACAGCTTGGAACGGCGTCGTGCTGGCGCACCAAAAAGCTGAACCATTTTATGTAGCACCTGCCATTATCCAGCAAAAGCTGCATGGCCTCATCGCTACCTTCCAGCACGACATTGACAGAGTTGCCAGTGGGCTTCCATGGCCCAGTCACCAGGCGGACGCTCTTTCTAAAAACGTCAGGAGTCATCCTACTCTTGAAGTTCCAAGAGTAGAGCTCCTCCATAAATACGTCCGGGGTGATCTCTGGATGCACCCGCTGCACTACCACCTTCGGACCGAGCTTGTCCCTTACGGACACCTCCAGTCCGACCTCTCCAAACTTCGCATTGGCAGCCACCTTCTCCCTCTCAGCGACTGACGGGGTCCTGATGACCGCACCGCCATCTCGTGTTGGCCGAATCTCGTGCACACGGACCCCCAAAGTGGGGCCCACCTCCTTCACCACCTTATCGACGACCTCCTTGGACGTCACGCCCTTCTTGCCCTTTACGACGACCGACCAGGTCTCTACGGGCTTCGGGGCTGCTACCGACGCAGCAGGCAGGGCAGGAAACTGCCCCCGGCTACGTCGGGCTGCCACTGGAGCGGGTGGTGCCGCAGGCGTCCGAGGGACACCAGCTGGTCCACCACCACAGGCAACCGCACCAGACTCGTAGACGTCCAGTCTACCTAGGAGGCGCTCATTTTCGGCCAACAGCCGCATTACGAGGGACTCGTACCTGCCAGAGTGCACCAATACACTCTTGCCCAGAGCAGCGGGGACACCGTCGACCATGACCTCCTCCAGGAGGCTCGTCGTGACGGCCTTCAAATCTGCTATGGTGCCATTTTCGGGCACCACCTTCCTCCGCTGTCTACTCTCCCTAGCTTTCGATGCGGCAGTGGGAGCAGCAACGGCTTTGCTAGCAGAGCTAGCTGCAGATGCACCATTCCCATCAGAAGCAGCAGCAGTATCAGCAGCAACGGCAGCAGCAGCACGGGTCGCAAGCGGCGCAAGTGGCACCGGAGTTGGCGGCGGCCCCATGGTGGCGTCGGACTGCTCCGCCGCATCACCCGTCCCCTTTCTACGCCGACGTTCTGGCGGCATTACTTTATTTACCAACGAAGATCAAATACAATAGATAATAAAAATGCAACAAACCAAAAAATTTCAAATATAACGCCAAATTTACCAACGACACAAACCTTAATAAAGGCGAGTCGGTAATAATGTCAAAAAGTCGATAATATAAAAATTTCAAATTTAACAGCAAATTCGCACTCACCGCTAGCCAAGCCACAAACCTTATACAAATTGAACACAGCTTCTCAAATCCACCAAAAAGTTGAAAAAGTTCACTATTTCACCAATTCTATTTATAGAACACTAAAACGAGTCTTTTCTCTCTACTTGTTCTTTTCTTTTATATAGATATAAAATATCTATTTTTAGCACCAGCAAATAAACGAGTCTCTGTCTCTTTTGCTTTGTTTATTTATGCAAATATAAATATTTTCACAAATAAAATTCACTTTACACACTAATTTCTGGGGTAATACCCAACAGAAATTCACGATCTATATATCAAAATTTTCGTCACGAAAAGTTCTATATGCTAATTAAAAAATTAATTAGCTATTCACCTTATACACCACGAAAATTTCACCGTAAACACTCTCGATTTATCCGAATTGAAAATATACAAACCGCACACACCGATTGTTCACAAACGAAATGAGTAGATAGGGACAACGACGATGGGTTTTACATGGATGCCTGTCCATGTGGACCTAATTCCATGGTGCTCTTCGCACAGGGTGGAATACAATGCGTCTACCAACGCCCCCAGATGTAGCAGACTGCTACACCTGAGTACCAATTCGAAGCCATGTATTTGGACATGACTTCCCCCTTGGTTAGGAGCGGAGCCTATCTAAAACTCCTTCCGATCTATGGGTCACGGCACCCGGTTGAAAATGCAACTCCACACTGAGCCTAATAACTAGGCTCTTCCCGCGATTTGGGTTTAAACCACAGCCACCACGATGCTCCCAAAAGGGGCCACACCAACAGTCAGGCTGGAACCGAGGTTCCAGGGGCTGCTGACTCCCGTGGTACCAGAATTAAGTCTCCGGTCAGACCTCGTAATCAGATCGATTACTACCAGTTGAACTCCAAACAGTTCGGGACTGGTGGCCCACAGCGACACAGTAAACATACATCAACATAAAGGACAACATTTACAGTACTAACATTAAACAGCGTCCTCACGGACGAGGCTTTGGCCACATGGTGTGGCACCGGGAGTGGACAAAACGAACATGACAGATGGACAGACAACAACGCAGCAGGCTTGGCAGCGGCGGTGACGGCAATGACGGTGATGACGGGGATGATAGCAGCTAGGGAGAGGGGCAAATTAGGCCCGCACAGGAACAGCAGCAGCAGCAACAAGAACGGCGAAGCGGAGCAACGAACAGCAAATGGACCAGCAAACGGACCAGCAGCAAAAACTGCCAACGATCGCATGCCCACCTGCGCCCAGGGACCGACGAAAGCGGCAGGGGAGCTAGGGGCGCACGACGCGGAGAACACCATGTGGGTGATCACATGTCGGGGTTGCCTCCGCTATACCTCCTACTTCTCCTAACAAATACTTCACAGGCGAAATTGCCCAAATTAACTAAAGTCCGGCTGTTCACTAAGGCCCTACTGAAATCCCAACCCTCCCCAGTATGGGCTATTCCCATACTATCTAAACTCCTAATGTCATGGTAGTATGAACACATTGTTATAATGTGTTCGACAATCTCAGGTCCCCTCCCACACCCACAGTCCGGAGAGTCGGACAGACCTCTTTTATGCAAAAATGCATTAAGTGAGCCATGTCCCATTAGTAAAAAGCCCAGACTCAAGCCGAAGCCAAAGTCCGGTCGTCGACGTACGAAGTCCGCGTCACGTATGAATCCATACGTTGCCCTACCCTCGTCGGCGTTAGTCCATCGGGTCCGCCACCTTGAAACAAGGCACTCATCTAAGAGTGTCTTTATTTCCCTACTCTCCAAATTCACCAAGTCAGAAGTAGAAACCCAATCATGATCTAAAAGTGGTAGTCCCTTCTTGACTTTGAAGGTGATAGCTCGTCGTATCACCTCCAAGTCAGGGGGGCCACACCTAACAGAACCAGTAGAGCTACCGTCGAAACGGTCCTACAAACTGGCATACACGCTAACATGGCCACTCTCTGAACTGACAAGACCTTGTTTCAGCCAACAACAGACATAACCGTTTCGTACCACACGGGAGCACCAAACGCTGCACAGGCAACGAAAAGCCTGTGCATATATGATACGAACAGTACTCCTGCTTAGGTCCCAGTCACTTCTAAGGATGCGTCTAATCTTACCTACTACGGCAGTAAGCTTGCTTTTGACGAGAGGGAGATGAACCAAAAAGTTCATTCTCTCACCAACCGTTATTCCCAGATACTTGACCTGAGTCGCATATCGGAGACTAACGTTACCAGATCGAATGAGTGGAGGACGAGCCCGAGATAATCCGCCCTTGAGCAACATCATCTCAGATTTGTCCATCGCCACTTCGACGCCTGCACGATCGTCCCACTCACTTACATCACACATGGCCTGCTCTCCCCTCATCTCAAGTTCAGCACGAGACTGACCCTCGACGAGGATAAGCAGGTCATCCGCATACGCACACACCTTAAAAGAACGCGCAAGTAGCCTCAGCAGAGGATCCGTCATTAGGTTCCAAATAAATGGACAACAAATGGAACCCTGCGGACAACCACGTACGACATCCCTCCAAACCGTGTCGCTGACACCTACAACGCAAGCTTTCCTGTCCCGGAAAAAACTCCTCCAAAGTTCTAGTTCCCTACAACCTATTTCTTCTAACCTTGAGAGAACTCTATCCCCAGAAAGATAGTCAAATACACCCTTAAAATCAATAAATAATCCTAATACATATTTGGCAGATGAGCCGCCAACACTATTCTTTACATGCAGCCAAGCATCCTCTACACTCCTACCTTCCCTAAAACCAAACTGGTACTCAGAAGGGCCCTCGCTGTAACACTCCCTCAATCGATACACCATTATCCTCTCCAATACTTTTCCAAGTACCGGAAGAAGACTGATGCCCCGGTAGGAGCGAGGATTACTCCTCACCCTATCAGGAGACTTCAGGAGAATCACAACGCGGGCTGACTTCCAAGCCTCTGGGAAATGGCCCTCACTAATACACTTTCCAAAGATTGACTCCAAGTGTTGAGGCAAGGCCTTATAGATGCTTTTACACATCTCTCCAGTCATGCCATCAACACCCAGCGATTTTCTACTTCTGACTTGGCAAATACTGTCCGCAACTTCCAAGCTCTCCAAGATTGGAGGATCAACCATCTCCCTAATGAGAGGAGAGTAGTTGACCGGTTCCGCACCAGGAAAGAGAACCCCCAGTAGAGCGTCGGTACATTCTCTCCAAGAAGACAATGTGGAATTGCCAACTTGTAGGAGAGAGAGGTCTGCCTCACGTTTATTCTTGCCCCTGCAGATACGGTAAACCGTACCCCAGGGGTCGTCCCTATTGTGTCGTACGAAACTCCTCCAATCGTCCTCCTTGGCCCTAACAATTCTGTCTTTGTAGCGTCTTAAAGCAGAACGGAAATCGGCCTCACGAGATGCTAGATCAGAGGCACCTGAACGACGGGCGCCCTGGAAATGACTCCGAAGACGCCTGACGGACCTGCGCATCTGATCCAGTTTCTCTGTCCACCAAATGACCTTGCTAAGATTAGTCTTGCGACGTCTACCGAGCAGAGAATCATTTGCCGAACACATCCACCGATCTATTTGTTCTACTTGGTCACGAATCGTAAGTGTCCTAAAGTCATCAAACCGCATAATCGAAGCCTGGTGCCTAACATATTCCGCGTAATTGTCCCAGTTCGAGTAACGATCCCGCCACCTGCGTACAGGGACCGATCCCAACGTTCGTCTGCGAGAGTTCACAACAATCTCAATGAGATTGTGATCACTCACGCCCCAGTTGTCACACACCCTCCACCTAAAATCAAAAACAGTATTCGCTACCCCACTTGCAGCTGTCACGTCAATGTCACTAAATGTCATAATGTCGGACTCGTACCGGCCCGAGTGCGACAACACACCGGGGACACCGTCGACCATGACCTCCTCCAGGAGGCTCGTCGTGACGGCCTTCAATTCATCTATGGTGCCATTTTCGGGCACCACCTTCCTCCGCTGTCTACTCTCCCTATCTTTCGATGCGGCAGCGGGAGCAGCAACGGCTTTGCAGAGCTAGCTGCAGATGCACCATTCCCGTCAGAAGCAGCGGCAGCAGTATCAGCAGCAACGGCGGCAGCAGCACGGGTCGCAAGCGGCGTTCCCGGCTTAAAGCGCTTCCCCTCATCACCTTCGGCCTCCGAACTCGACAGCTCACTCTCCGTGTGCCTCACGCGTGGCACCGGAGTTGGCGGCGGCCCCATGGTGGCGTCAGACTGTTCCGACGCATCACCCATGCCCTTTCTACGCCGACGTTCTGGCGGCATTACCTTATTTATCGTCGAAATTTAAAAATACAATATAAACGCAAAGAAAAAGTCCAACAAAATTCAAATTTAACGTTAAAACTACCAAAGCCACAAACCTTAGCAAAGGCAAGTAGGTAAATTGGTACGTCGATAACGATGTCGATAAGGCGGTAATATTATATTTAAAAGTAACAGCAAAATTACACTCACCACTAGTCAAGCCACCAACCATAGAATTACACACACTATTTGGATTCACCACAAAGTTGAAAAATTCTATTTTTAGAACACAAATAATTTCTATTAATAGAACGAGCCTTTTCTCTCTGTTTTGTTCTTTTATTTTATATAGATATAAAATGTCTATATTTAGCACAAGCAAATGCGAGTCTCTGTCTCTTTTGTTTTGTTTGTTTATGCAAATATAAATATTTGCACAAATAAAACAACCTTTACACACTAATTTCTGGGGTAATACCCAACAGAAATCCACAATTTATATATCAAAATGAAGCTACCGAAAAGCACTTCAAGTCCATAGAAATTTAGAATTTAGAACACTATCTAAAACACACTCTAAACACTCCCGACACCCGTGGTACCAGAATTAAGACTCCGGTCGAGCTTCGCAGTCCAGTCTGCTACCAGTTGAACCCCAAATAGTACGGGACTGGTGACCCTTTGAACGACAACGTCCCAGCTCTAGAGAAGCACCAAAAACAAAGCTAATAAGCAAACAAAAAGAAACGGCAACCAACTACCAGAGGAACAACTATTTACGGCGACAATAACACTGGACAAAGGGCACAAAAAACGGCAAGATCAGGAAACCACTGGCGAGTAAAGTGAAGGGGAAAACATCCACTAACGTCCTGTTCTTCTTCTCCTAAAAACTTCATTGGCGAAAATGCCCAACCTGCCAATTGTCCGAACGCCTTCTAAGGCCCTACTGAAATCCCACACCCCCCCAGTATAGGTAATACCCATACTATCTAAATCTCTAATGTCATTATAGTCTGAGCATGTAGTCAGTACATGCTTCCAGTCATCGGTCCCCATCCCATACCAACAGTCAGCTGTATCGGTCAGGCCCCTAGCATGCAAAAATGCATTAAAGGTACCATGTCCGGTAAGTGTGAACCCCAGATTTAAGCCGAAGCAAAAGTCTGGGTGTTCCCGTACAAACGTCACGTTAGGTATAAAATGATAAGTCACCCTACCCTTGTCACTGTTCGTCCATCTTGTCTGCCACCTAACATCAAGACACTCCTGGAGGAGTGACTTGATCATAACACTCCCACTTGCAAGATCAGAGGAAGAAACACAATCATGCACAAGAAGCGGCAGCCCCTTCTTGACCTTAAAAGCAATACTGCGACGTATTACCTCCAGATCAAGAGGTGCTGCACCAGCGAGGACCTGCAATGCGTCTGTTGACACTGTTCGACATACCGGGATACACGCCAAGAGAGCAATTCTTTGACAGGTAAGAATCTTCCGTCTGCCAACAACAGTCATCACCGCATCATACCAAACAGATGCACCATACGCTGCGCAAGCAACGAACAGTCCATCGTATATGGTACGAACGGCACGCCTGCTGAGGCCCCAATCATTCCTCAAAATGCGCCTGACCTTCCCAACGACTGCCGTAAGTTTTTCTCTTACGCGATCGAGATGAACATGGAAGCGCATGCGCTCCCCCATAGCTATTCCAAGATACCTGACCTCAATCACATACCTAATGCAGTTGTCACCAATTCTAATGCTTGGGTGTCGCACGTGTGATAATCTACCCTTGAGTAGCATCATCCCCTTCTTATCGGTCGCAACATCTACACCAACTTGTGTACCCCAATCACAGACAATACCGATAGCCTCATCACCCCTTCTCTCTAGCTCAGACTGGCCTTCGATAAGGATGAGCAGGTCATCCGCATACGCACACAGCTTGAATGTCAGCCCGAGCTGCCGCAACAGGGTGTCCATCATGAGGTTCCAAATGAATGGACCACAGATGGAGCGGACAGCCCCGAACAACCTCCATCCAGACCGTGTCATTGGATCTGTAGTATTGT
Organism: Sarcophaga rosellei; assembly: GCA_930367235.1. Taxonomy (NCBI): domain Eukaryota; kingdom Metazoa; phylum Arthropoda; class Insecta; order Diptera; family Sarcophagidae; genus Sarcophaga; species Sarcophaga rosellei. The sequence continues at coordinate 59,025,502 of OV884019.1, forward strand.
TTAAGAATTAATACTTTTAAAGATATGCTTTTTGTTTTGCAATTTTCCTTGTTCGCACTTTTACTTTTTTTTAGTACATGCCTAAAATGTATATTAAATATTAATCATTAAAAGAATAACGGTTAAACACCAAAAACAAATAAAATACAAATCGGGTTATACAGAAAGAATGACATTCACAAGGAAGAAGGCAAAGCAATAAGACGCACAACTAAAATTAGCAAATTAAAACTTAAACTAAGTTACAAATTAAAACTTACAATTATAACATAAATAAATAAATTAAATTATATTATAAATTAATATAAATTTAAATAAAATAATACAGTGAGTTCACTACAGTGGCGACGAGGATCAAAGAGTGTAATTAGCAGAAATAAAACGAGGTAAAGCCATGGCTACGGCGATAATAGGTAAAGTGCCGTATTTTGACCACACGCAAAAGAATTGGTTGGTGTTCAAAAACCAGTTGGAACAATTTTTAATTGCCAACGATATAAAGGGTGCAGCAAAGAAAAAAGCAATTCTATTGACATCGTTGTGCGAAACGTCGTACATCTTATTGCAAAATCTTGTGAGTCCAGCTATAGTGGAAGAAGCTGTAACCACATTTGAAATATGTTTGGCAGCGATGGATCGTCATTTTAAGCCTGCAACAACTGGATTTGCAGAGCGCTTTAAATTTTATAATGCGTATAAATCACCCACTGAAACGGTAAATGAATGGGCCGTTAGAGTGCGATCGTTAGCTGTGTATTGCAAGTTCGGTGCAAATTTGGAAACCGCTATTCGTGACAAGTTTGTGATGGGGTTGGAAAAGGGTCCGGCCAGAGATAAAATTTTTTTGGAATCAATACACAGCACTTTTGATAAGGTGGTAGAAATTGCCAATAATGTGGAGTATACCAAACGCCAGTACGATGTCGCAGACGTTAAAGAAGAGTCCTTAAATTTTATTAAAAGAAAAGAAGGATGGAAGAAAAAGCAACAACAACAGCAGCAGTATAAAGCAACACAACAACTACAACAACAGACGCAAAAGTCAACACATCAGCAGTGTAAGGTTTGTGGATACAGTGACCATAGAAGCGAGAATTGTAAGTTTAAAAACTATAAGTGTAATCAATGTAGGCAAAGAGGTCATTTGAGAAAAATGTGTAAATCATATAGTTTTAATTTTATTGAAAATAATGATTTAAGGTTATTTTCCATCACTAGTAACAATGGGCCGATAAAAGTTAAAATTTTTGTACATAAAAAACCTTTTGAAATGGAATTAGATACGGAATCGGAAAATAACGTTATTTCTGATGATTTTTATAAAAGATTTTTTAGAAATTTTAAACTGGAAAAAGTTAACATATTGTTAAAGGCATATAATGGTGCAAACATATCTCCAATAGGATCGTGTAACATTGAAGTTGAATATGGCAATAAAGTTAGGGTAATTCCCATATTAGTTATTAAAAATGGTGGTCCTCCATTATTGGGTAGGAAGTTTTTAAAAATATTTGAAATTGAAATTTATAGATTAAATTATTCGGATCAGGCGACATCAGGTAGTTCATCGGAAATTATTGGAAAGTTTAGGAATCTGTTCGATGGTGGTTTAGGACTGTTTAGGAAAAGTAAGGCTGTATTGAGAGTGAAAGAAGGGGCCGTACCAAAATTTTGTAGACCACGTTCATTACCATTAGCTATTAAGGAAAAAGTTGAGTGTGAAATAGATAAGTTGGTAAGTTTAAATATATTGCAGCCTGTTGAATATTGTGAATGGGGAACGCCTATTGTGCCGATTGTGAAGAAAAATGGTAGCATTAGGATCTGTGGCGATTTCAAAGTAACCCTCAATCCTTTTTGATATGTTGAAAAATATCCTTTACCTCGAATTGAGGATATTTTTTCAAAATTACATGGAGGGGAGGAGTTTTCAAAGCTTGATTTAAGCATGGCTTATCAACAAATTGAGTTAGATGAGGACTCCAGGAAATATACCACGATTTCTACATCGAAAGGTTTATTTCAGTACACAAGACTGATTTATGGGTTAGCTTCAGCGCCTGCAATTTTTCAGAGAATTATGGATTCTCTCCTAACCGGATTAGATGGCGTTTTAGTCTTTTTGGATGACATTTTAATTAGTGCACCTAATAGAAAATTACATATTATACGACTCGAGCGCGTTCTTAATATTTTGGATGATGCTGGTTTTAAATTGTCAGCTGACAAATGTGAATTTTTTTCTAAGAGAATAAAATACTTGGATCATATAATAGACAAAAATGGATTACATATGAATCCCGAAAAGATTCGTGAAATCAACTGCATTCCATATCCTAAAAATGTAAAGGAGCTACAGGCATTTTTAGGAGTTGTAAATTTTTATAGGAGATTTTTACCTGACGTGTCAACATTGTTGCACCCTTTACACAATTTGCTTAAAGCAGACACAAAATTTATATGGGAAGACAGTTGCTCAGCAGCTGTTGATCAATTAAAATCTCTATTGCTGGCTGATAAGTGTTTGGCTCATTTTAACCCAAACTTGAAGACCAAATTGACAGTGGATGCTAGTCCAGTTGGAGTAGGGGCTGTTTTATCACAAATGGATGAAGGTGGTTTGGAGAAACCGATTGAATTTGCATCTAGATCCTTAACGGATACAGAAAAACGGTATTCGCAGTTGGACCGAGAAGCAGTGGCAATTTTATTCGGTGTTAAAAAATTTCATCATTATTTGTATGGCCGTCAGTTCACATTGGTGACCGATATTAAGCCCTTACATCACATTTTTAACCCAAAAAAGGGAATACCATTAATGGCTTCTAGTCGCTTGCAACGCATTGCTTTAATTTTATCCGGATACCAATTTGATATTTGTCATATTAAGTCAAGAAGTAATATTACAGATTATTTTTCTAGATATCCAAAGGATTGTAACGTAGCTTTGGACGAATTCCCGGAAAATGTTTACATTAATTATTTGCAGAATCTCCACGGCGAGGATACATTTTTAAATATTAAAAGGATTGGTCGGGAAACATCGAAGGACACGTTATTGCAGGAAGTTAGTAAGTTTAATAAGTTTGGTTGGCCACAAAAATGTCCGAGTTCCGAATTGTTACCATATTTTTTAAGAAGAAATGAATTGTCGGAAGAGGAAAATTGTTTAGTTTGGGGATATCGGGTAATTATACCTACACAATTAATTGCAGAAGTAGTTAAATTTTTACATGCTTCACATATGGGAATAGCGAAAATGAAAGCAATGGCTCGTGAGTGTTGTTGGTGGCCTAGACAGGGCAAACATTTAGAGGAGGTTGTAAAAGCCTGCGACGCTTGTTTGATTACGCGTCCAGATCCCATTCAGCAGGAATTAATTCCATGGCCAAGATCTGATGAGGTGTGGTCTAGGATACATATTGATTTTTTCGGTCCTTTTTGTAAACGTTGGTGTTTGGCAGTGGTCGATAGTACTAGTAAGTGGGTTGAATGTGTCGATATGGGTACCAATACGACAAGTGAAGCTGTCATTGCGGTCTTGCGGGAGCTGTTTGCTCGGTTTGGATTACCTAAATATGTTGTTTCAGACAGCGGCACATCTTTTGTGTCCAATAAGTTTAAATATTTTTTAAAAAAGAATGGTATCGAACAAATTACAACACCTGTGGGACATCCTTCCACTAATGGCCAGGCAGAGAATTCCGTTAAGACACTTAAAAATGCTTTGAAACGTAGCCTAAAGCTATGGTCAGACTGAGTAAATATTTTAAGTGAAACAACATTTTTTTCTTTGCTCCAGTGTGACCATAAAATATTTTAGGGGTGCAAACAAGATTTTGAGAAAACAAATTTATTTGCTTGCAAACAAAAATGTCTCTAATGTGACCATAGTGTGACCACCCGTGTCAAATATTTTCTCCTTTTTTCGAGCAAATAAATATTTGATCTTGCAAAAATTTTGTAAGAGCAAACAGTGGCAAATAACAGCTGTTGCAAACAGTGTTGTCCACTTTTAATAATAAATAATAAATTTTTTTCATAAAATCACCAAAACGTAAAACTTTTTATAATAAACTTTATGTGAGAAGTGGAAATTAAAAAAAATAGTGTAAAGACAGGTTTATTAAAAGTTGTGATCCATTAGTTCATTAAGAACCAGAAACAAAAAAATATTATTTTTTATCATATTTTTTAAATGCAAGTTTGTACCAAATGAAAGATCGTACATGTAATTTGGTTCAGAAAGTTATATGGAACAAAAAATTTATTAACCTACTAATTTCCATTGTAAAAAAAATCAGGTAAATATCATTGTTTATGTCTAACGATCGATACTTCCCATTCCTGATAACATAAACAGGATTGTTTAAATAATGACGATTGTTTGAATGATGATTATGGTCAACAGAGGGCGCTGTGATCTTAGAATAAGAGCTTTTGTATACAAACATTTTAATGTTATTAAATATTTAGTTTTTTCTTATTATTCTTTAGTTGATTGGATCCATAAAAATCAGTATATAAATGAAAATAGTTGATTTTTTTTATAAATTTTTTTATTAAAAAGGCATTCGGCCGTTTTAGTCTAACATTTCATTTTTGTGGAAAAAATATATTAAATTTATATTATTAAATACTGTGAAAAACAAACATAATTTTGTGTTGAAATAAAAAGTGTGCACAAAAACTATAAAACAAGGAAAGTGATATTTGTCGGATTTTTTGTCTAACATTTTATATTTGCCTTTTTTATAGTGGCCCATAATCTCAATTGGAGGAAATTAAGACTTATTTTTTGTGTTTGTTCGTCCCCCATACAGTCCACAATCGAACAATCATAACTATTGTTTAATAGACGAATGGGGTTCAAATTTTTAATACGTCAATCGAAAGCTCTTTGAAAGAACTTTTCTTTGATACCCATCTCAGGGATGATTATATTTCAAAGTTTTATTAAAGCAGCAATTTAATATCTGGACCTTAGAGACCAATATCTCCAAAACCAGTATTCGACGGCCAAAATTTTTATGTATATATATATAATATGGTATTAAGTTTTGTATTTTATCGTTTAAACGCAATTTAGTTGTCAACAATAGTGTGTTGTGCAGATTTTTATTTGATTACCGGAATACGATACATTCGAGTACGGGAGTTTCACCAGCTTATTTGATGTTTAATAAAAGGAAATTAAAGACAAGATTAGATCTATTGAACCCTAAAAGGGAAGTTGAAGCCCGGAGCTTTAAGTATGTTAAGAATTTTGTGAGAAAAAACAGCAAAATCAGGCAAAATATTATAAAGGTTTTAAAAAGTCTGTATTTAGGGAAAATGATAATGTTATGATTAAAGATTATACTGTTCCCGGTAAAGTTTCTTGGACAAGGGGTGTAATACTTAAGGTTAGAGGTAGACAAATATATTTGGTTAGAACAGTGTCTAACAAGGTTTGGAAAAGACATGCCAATCAATTAATTTCATGTAACAAATCCTTGGTATTAGAAGTTCCAACTACCGTATCAGATCCTTTTCAAAAGTTTAACATAAATACTGTAACAAAAGATAATAACGAAAACAATACTGTTCATGAAAATAAAATTCAAAATAACAATCAAAATGTTGAAAAAGCAATTGTAAACAATGAAAATCCAATATTAAGCGAAAATAACAGTAATGAACATAAGAATGTAAAATATAATTTAAGGGAAAAGAAAAAGAAAACCTAATTATTATTATAAGTTATTACAGTGTATGGATTAGATCACATAGTATATATACAGTCGAACTTCCCTATAATGAATCTTGACGGGACCAGAAAATCACTTCATTATATAGAAACTTCATTATACAGAAATTATATTTTTCCCCCACTTTTTATTTAAAATAAATCAATATCCTCAAAAAGGCAGGTTCGAAGCCTTTTGCGTTTAGTGCTCAATTGCTCGTCTTCTAGAATTCCAAACTGCCTAGCCACATCTTTTTTTTTAATCCTTCTTCAACTTTATTAATAATTAATAATTTTTTTTCAAGAGAAATGCTACTTCGCTGCGTCATTTACGATCACTGAACACCGGCAACTGATGTCAAAATTGTTATTGATGTAGCTTTCTTCTTTTTTTTTTGTTCTTATTTTCGTCTTTTGGGAATCCCCTCATTATATGTGGCATCTTTCTCGGTACACAGAGTTGTTAGAATGCGTAACAGAAAATTGTTTGAAAAATTCATTATATGGAGACAAAAACGCATGTGAGTCAAATATTACACTTGCAAAATTGCTTCATTGTATAGAAAACTTCATTGTATGGAAATTCATTATAAGGAGATCAAAAACAATGAAATTGGAACGGAAAAAGTTGTGTGTTTGAAATCAATTCATAATAGGGAGAGCTTCATTGTATAGAAGTTCACTATAGAGAAGTTCGACTGTATATGTATATTATATTTATATTTTTTCTCTGATCCATGAAAATTTTTTTAGTTTGTAAAAGTAATGAATTTTAAAAGCAATGAATTTTAAAAGTAAAGAATTTTAAAGGTAAAAGTAAAAAAAAATTTTATGGATGGAGAAACCAATTATGGAGGGGGTATTGTAGTATTGTTTAAGAATTAATACTTTTAAAGGTATGCTTTTTGTTTTGCAATTTTCCTTGTTCGTACTTTTACTTTTTTTTAGTACATGCCTAAAATGTATATTAAATATTAATCATTAAAAGAATAACGGTTAAACACCAAAAACAAATAAAATACAAATCGGGTTATACAGAAAGAATGACATTCACAAGGAAGAAGGCAAAGCAATAAGACGCACAACTAAAATTAGCAAATTAAAACTTAAACTAAGTTACAAATTAAAACTTAAACTAAGTTACAAATTAAAACTTACAATTATAACATAAATAAATAAATTAAATTATATTATAAATTAATATAAATTTAAATAAAATAATACAGTGAGTTCACTACAGGATCCAACAACACAGACTTTTCTTTCCTTGAAATAGCTACACCATACGTTCAACTCGCGACAGCCAATCTCAGACAACCTTCGAAGGACACTATCCCATAAGAGATAATCAAAGGCGCCCTTGAAGTCGATGAAAAGACGAAGCACATACTTTGAGCTAGACTGCTCAACCCCTCCCTTAACGTGTAGCCAAGCGTCTTCTACGCACTTGCCTTCCCTAAAACCAAACTGGTAGAATGAAAGGCCAACGCTGTAGCATTCCTTAAGCCTGTACACCATGATTCTTTCCAGTACTTTTCCAAACACCGGCAAGAGACTGATGCCCCGATAAGAGCGGGGATTACCCCTCACTCTGTCAGGCGACTTCAGAAGCACCACAACGCGAGCCGATTTCCATGCCTTCGGGAAATAGCCCTGCTGGATACACTCCCCAAAGATCGTTTCCAGGTATTCCGGAATGGCCTTCCAGATGTTTTTACACATCTCTCCAGTCAAACCGTCAATACCCGGCGATTTCCTACTCTTAACCTTACAAAAACAGTCTTCAATGTCCGCTCTTTCCAAGTTAGGAGGATCGATTATTTCCACCGGAGGAGGAGAATAACCGATTGACTCCACCCTAGGGAAGAAACGAAGTGTTGCCAACCTGGAGGCTCGTATAGTAACCTGACTCTTTCTACCCCTGCAGATACGGTAAACCTTACCCCAGGGGTCATCCCTATTGTCCCGTACGAAACTCCTCCATTCGTCCTCCTTGACTGTCACAAGTTTGTCCTTATACGTCTTAAGGCTGCGAAGATAGTCTGCTTTGCGCTGAGCTAGGTCTTCAACATTGGCACGCCTCCCCCTTTGGAAGTATTTCCGCAGGCGTCGAACATGCCGCCGCATCATCTCTAGCTCACGGGTCCACCATTTGACCCTCTTAAGCCTAGTTCTACGAACTCGACCTAGTTGCGCATCATTTACTTGGCCAACCAGCTCTTCTATCTTAGCAACCTGGTCGTCAATAGTTAGTATCCTAAAGTCATCAAGTGGCACCGATGACAATGCCTCCCTAACACAATTCTGATAATGGTCCCAGTTAGCGTCGCGAATGTGCCATCGTTTAGCGCCCACAGTCTCCCCAGTTCGTCGTTGATAAGCAATCGTAATCTCAATAAGGTTATGATCACTTATCCCCCAATCGTCACACACCCTCCACCTATAGTCAAAAGCAGTAATTGCTGCCCCATTTGCAGCCGTCACGTCAATGTCACTGACGCCACTTGGCCTATCGAAGGTATATAACTCGCTCGGCTCGTTGAGGACATTCACCTCTTTGGACAGCATCCATGCACTTAGCATCTCGCCTCGGATGTGGTTCTGATGGCCAGACGAATGCCTGGACATCTTACTGAACCACATACGAGATGATGCATTTGCGTCAAGGCCGTGGATAACCGGAAAACTACTCGTAGCGAGTAGCACCGTATCCATATACCCTAGATAGGGTTCCAAGGGGTCGCCAAACCTACAGTAGATGCTAGGTACATCTTCCCAAACCGCCCTTCTGCAAGAATGCAGACCCCCCATTGGCTACTACTAAGTACGGTGTAGTCCAGGTTACTGTCCCTTACTATTATCGCGGCCTTTCCCAATTCGTCAGTAAATACGCGCATACCCCCCGGAATCCCCCTAACACAACCATCGCGAGTATAAGGTTCCTGAATCAATGCCAGGCTAGCGTCCAATTGACACATAGCCTGCCCCAACTCACACATAACACCAAACGACCTCTGACAATTAAGTTGCAGGAGGTGCAACATATCTAGTGCCTAGCGTTCGCCCTGGCAACCATAGCCGCATATGTCGGGTACGACGACGACAGCATCAAATGGTCTGCAGGGAGGCCCTTAAAAGCACAATTACGGCAACGCGACAGGTTCTGGCACTGTGAGGACACATGTCCACACACCCCGCAGACATCCTCCCTCATACGGCAATCCCGGACACGGTGGTCGAAACCAAGACAGCGGTAACACACAGGTATAGCCTCCTGGGGGCGCACCATAAAGCTAAACCACTTTATATACACGCTCCCAACTGATAATAAAAGGTCCATTGCCTTCTCGCTGCCCTCAAGAACCACGTTGGTTTGACCACCGTTGCCGGCCTTCCAGGGACTACTGACCAGGCGAATACTCTTTTTAAAACTATCAGCAGTCATCTTTCCTTTCAGGTTCATCTCATAAAGCTCGGACATGAATTCATCCGGAGAAATCTCCGAATGGACACCACGCACTACTACCCTGGGGCCCAACTTATCGTTGACCGACACCTCCAGACCAACTTCTTCGAATTTCTTGTTCGTGGCGATCTTCTGCCTCTCTGCCACTGACGGAGTGCGGAGCAACATCAACAGCAGGAGAAGCCCTATCAGCCTTGTATCTCTTGCTCCCTACACCTCCAGCATCAACCTCCGACGCAGAACTGCTACCCAGCTCACTATCAAAACGCATGCGCGACACTGGCAGCGAAGACGGGCCCATCATCTCATCAGTCTGGCCCTCTATGGTGACGTCAGAAGCGCCCCCTTTCGACCTACTACGCCCTTTACCTTCAGGAGTCATTATTACTACCTAAGTAAACAACCACTAATCCAATCACAATATAAAAATTCAAATAAAATAATTCAAATTTAATAATGAAATATTTATTTTATTTATTTATTTAAATATACCTTATAAATAAATTTATAAAATACATGTAAGTTTTAGGCGCGGGTAACTAGACCATAAGCGCTCGTCTAATATTAACTTCTTATATATAACAAGAGTTGGCTACAATTATATATAAACATATTTACATAGATCTATTTAGAAAAGCTTTTACTGGGATATTCTGTAGTGTTATCTACAGAAATGAATTTAATGTTATCAGATTAAAATAAAAATGTAATGGTTAGAAACTAAAATGAATTTGAAATTTATTGTTAATGAAACCCTGTAAATTCCACTGGAGAATAGATATGTTAAGATTTAGTGCCATTTTATCTTATTAGTTATTGCCCATAGGGACCTTTTTCATGGTCTTTTTGAATGTTTTCGGAGTTATGAGTACATTTAATTCAGGGAAATTTTCATACATTTGAGAACAAGGTGATTTATTTTGAGCTTCGTGGAGGGAGTCGTTTTCAATTGAAGAATTTAGCGTTAAATCAGTGTTCATGTCTTGAGTGATCATTTTCTCAGTGACTTGTTGTTCGGGAATCGGTAGATAACTACTAAAACTCTCATCTTCACTAAAAAAAATATCATCTTGAAAATAGTCGTTTTTTGCCGAATTGTTTTGTTTATTAATAAAGTCTGATGTTTTTGTGGTCTTGTTAGAAGTTACTTTGGAGTGGGAATTTGAAATTTCTGAATGAATTGGGATTTCTGCATTTGGATAATTGTTGTTGATTGTTTTTGTTGTTTTTGAGTAATCATTTTGAGTTGGTTTCATTGTTGTATCTGTTGTTTCATTTTGAATTTCCGCTCTGGAGTCGGAATTATTTATTTGATTTAACTGTTTTGCTTTGTTGACGTCTGTTTTTTAGGAAGAGAGGAGTGCATGGTAATAGCTTGGTTTGAATTTTGTGTTTTATATTTCGTAGGAACGATTATGTTCTGCACATTCGTTGTAGGTGCGGTACTATTCTTGAGTGTAGTGGAGTCGGCGTTTAAAATATTTGCATAAGTAGGTTTTTGTTTACTATTTTTTGTATTTGGTGTAAGCGTGTTAAGAGTAGGATTCTCGTTAAAAATTTTCCAAGCCTCTCGTGCTGAACATCTTCTGGATAGCTTCAAATAATTAACCGACTTATGTTTCCAGAATGTTGGACATTCTGAATCGTAAGAAGGATGGCTTTCGTTTTGACAATTTACACAATATTTGCCATTGCATACTTCGTGTATTTCACTTTGACCACAATTACGACAAAGTTGGACGTTTCTACACCACTTCTTAGTATGACCCAGTCTTTGGCAGTTAATGCACCTCATGGGGTTGGGAACGTATTCTGAGACAGGAACTCTTTCCCAGCCAAGTTTCAAAAATTCAGGTCGGTAAATGAGGTCGAAGGTAATTATTGCTGCACCTGTTGGAACTATCCGATTATTATCATTTTTCATTATTTTCCTGACTTCAATGACTTTTTGATCTTGTAGTTGTAGTTGTAGTTGTTCTTGGGGGATTTCCTTGATATTTCTCGAAAAAATTCTGCCTTGTACTGTGTTAAGAGTCTTATGTAGAGAGATTTTTACGGGGATACAGTCAATGTAGTTAGCCTTTAGGAATTTTTCTGCAGTTTTGTTATCCGGAACCTTAATTAATAAGTCACCACTACGCATTTCCTTAACTTCGAGCCGGTCTCGTGAAATGTGGTCCAATCCTCTTTCCACTTGAAAGACGTTATGAGACGCCAATGGAAGTACTTCTATATTTTTATCGATTTGAATAGTACTAGCAACCAAAAAACGTGGAAGATTTAGTTGATTTTGTCTTGTTTCTGGAAGGGCTATAAACTCTTCTGCACGAGGTCGTTTACTTTTGTTTTGTTTGATTTTGCCCGACGGACAGGAAAGTTCCCGAAACCGGTTATAGTCCGGGGGATAAACCCCATTCATTTTGAACACACTCGATTTTAATTAATTCAAAAAATTAATTTATTGAAAAAGAAAATTAAAGAAATTAAATAAAAAAAAAAAAAAAAAAAAAAAAAAAAAAAAAAAAGGTAATAGTCAAAGAAAACTTAGTTTTTTTTTTTAACAAAAAAAACTATAGAAATCACACACGAACTCTTGACAAATAAAGAAAATTAAATACGTCCTTACTTGGCGATTGCCCGACGAAGAATGAATAATGAAATATATTTATTTATTTATTTAAATATACCTTATAAATAAATTTATAAAATACATGTAAGTTTTAGGCGCGGGTAAAATAAATAATAAATATATATTAAGATTCAAATCTAACAGCAAAACCGTACTCACCAACGCCAAAAACCTTAGCAAAGACAACGTCGATAATAAGTCGGTAACAGTGGATCACAGCCACCACACCAACTGTAAACACTACTATCCTACCCGATTCACAACACCAATAGTCCAATTTCGAAGCCAAGTCACTAACCAATTAATCAATATCACACCACTTAATACTAACAGTAAACTGTCAGCAATTAAGCGCTGAAGAATTTGCTTTTGTTTATACAAACACACAAACCTGTGTTTAGCTTTTTGTTAAATGCAAATAAAAATATGCAAATAACCAAAAACTTTACACTAAAAATTCCGATGAAATATCCAACCGAATTTCACGATTTATGTATTAAATTAAACGCACTGAAAAACTCTATCGATTAAACTAATTCGCACTTTTAGAAAACTCAATTATCACACTGAAAACACTCTGGAAAAATCCCGTATAGAAAAACACTACCGTTCAGACCGAATGCACAGCAAAAGAGTGGTAGATAGGGACAACGAAGATGGGTTTAACATGGATACCTGTCCGCGTGGACCTAATTCCATGGTGCTCTTCGCACAGGGTGAAATACAATGCGTCTACCAACGCCCCCAGATGTAGCAGACTGCTACACCTGAGTACCAATTCGAAGCCATGTATTTGGACATGACTTCCCCCTTGGTTAGGAGCGGAGCCTATCTAAAACTCCTTCCGATCTATGGGTCACGGCACCCGGCAACTCCACACTGAGCCTAATAACTAGACTCTTCCCGCGATTTGGGTTTAAACCACAGCCACCACGATGCTCCCAAAAGGGGCCACACCAACAGTCAGGCTGGAACCGAGGTTCCAGGGGCTGCTGACTCCCGTGGTACCAGAATTAAGTCTCCGGTCAGACCTCGTAATCAGATCGATTACTACCAGTTGAACTCCAAACAGTTCGGGACTGGTGGCCCACAGCGACACAGTAAACATACATCAACATAAAGGACAACATTTACAGTACTAACAATGAACAGCGCCCTCACGGACGAGGCTTTGGCCACATGGTGTGGCACCGGGAGTGGACAAAACGAACATGACAGATGGACAGACAACAACGCAGCAGGCTTGACAGCGGCGGTGACGGCAATGACGGCGGTGACGGCAATGACGGCGATGACGGTGATGACGGGGATGATGACAGCTAGGGAGAGGGGCAAATTAGGCCCGCTCAGGAACAGCAGCAGCAGCAACAAGAACGGCGAAGCGGAGCAACGAACAGGAAATGGACCAGTAAACGGACCAGCAGCAAAAACTGCCAACGATCGCATGCCTATCTACGCGCAAGGACCGACGAAAGCGGCAGGGAGCAAGGGGCGCACGACGCGGAGAACACCACGTGGGTGATCACATGTCGGGGTCGCCTCCGCTATACCTCCTACTTCTCCTAACAAACACTTCACGGGCGAAATTGCCCAAATTAACTAAGGTCCGGCTGTTCACTAAAGCCCTACTGAAATCCCAACCCTCCCCAGTATGGGCTATTCCCATACTATCTAAACTCCTAATGTCATTATAGTATGAACACATTGTTATAATGTGTTCGACAGTCTCAGGTCCCCTCCCACACCCACAGTCCGGCGAGTCGGACAGACCTCTTTTATGCAAAAATGCATTAAGTGAGCCATGTCCCGTTAGTAAAAAGCCCAGACTCTAGCCGAAGCCAAAGTCCGGTCGTCGACATACGAAGTCCGCGTCACGTATGAATCCATACGTTACCCTACCCTCGTCTGCGTTAGTCCATCGGGTCCGCCACCTTGAAACAAGGCACTCATCTAAGAGTGTCTTTATTTCCCTACTCTCCAAATTCACCAAGTCAGAAGCTGAAACCCAATCATGATCTAAAAGTGGTAGTCCCTTCTTGACTTTGAAGGTGATAGCACGTCGTATCACCTCCAAGTCAAGGGGGGCCACACCTAACAGAACCTGCAGAGCTACTGTCGAAACGGTCCTACAAACTGGCATACATGCTAACATGGGTACTCTCTGAAATGACAAGACCTTGTTTCTGCCAACAACAGACATAACCGTTTCGTACCACACGGGAGCACTAAACGCTGCACAGGCAACGAAAAGCCCTCCATATATGATACGAACAGCACGCCTGCTTAGGCCCCAGTCACTTCTAAGGATGCGTCTAATCTTACCTACTACGGCAGTAAGCTTGCTTTTGACGAGAGGAAGATGAACCACAAAGTTCATTTTCTCACCAACCGTTATTCCCAGATATTTGACCTGAGTCGCATATCGGAGACTGGCGTTGCCAGATCGAATGAGTGGAGGACGACCCCGAGATAATCCGCCCTTGACCAACATCATTTCAGATTTGTCCATCGCCACTTCGACGCCTGCACGACCGCCACACACACTTACATCACGCATGGCCTGCTCTCCCCTCATCTCAAGTTCAGCACGAGACTAACCCTCGATGAGGATAAGCAGGTCATCCGCATATGCACATACCTTAAAAGAACGCGCAAGTAGCCTCAGCAGAGGATCCATCATTAGGTTCCAAATAAATGGACCACAAATGGAACCCTGCGGACAACCACGTACAACATTCCTCCAAACCGTGTCGCTGGCACCTACAACGCAAGCTTTCCTGTCCCGGAAATAACTCCTCCAAAGTTCTAGTTCCCTACAACCTATTTCTTCTAACCTTGAGAGAACTCTATCCCAAGAGAGATAGTCAAATGCACCCTTAAAATCAATAAATAATCCTAACACATATTTGGCAGATGAGCCGCCAACACTATTCTTTACATGCAACCAGGCATCCTCTACACTCCTACCTTCCCTAAAACCAAACTGGAACTCAGAAGGGCCCTCGCTGTAACACTCCCTCAACCGATACACCATTATCCTCTCCAATACTTTTCCAAGTACCGGAAGAAGACTGATGCCCCGATAAGAGCAATTTATCTGTTGCTTGTTCTGCTGATAAATATATTACATATCGTGATATTAGGAACATGGATTATGCAACTCTGAATATTGAACTGAATAACATTTCTTGGGACCAGGTATATACACTGGGTAATGCGAACGACCAATTATCTTTTATCCAGGAGAAAGTGCGTCTGCTCTATGACAGGTGCGTTCCTCTCAGAACCAAACGCATCAGAGCAAAACAGCAGCCATGGTTTAATACGGAAATTAAAGCACTCATTGAGAGAAGGGATAGTGCTTACAGGCGATGGAAGAGGTTTAGGACTGATGACTTAAAAGCTTTACATAAAATCGCACGGACGGAAGTTACTAAGCGCATAAGAATTGCGAAGGCATTGTATTATGGTGGAAAGTTTTCCAACGCAATGGACAACAGGTCTAAATGGAATGTTATTCGTGAAATAGGAATCGGCCGCAAATGTCCTAAAATCGATATTGTAGTAGACGTGAATAAGCTTAACGACCAGTTCGTAAATTCTAAGATTCCAATGTCTAGCGGTAACTTATATGATGACCTTTGTTGTGTTCCACAGCAATATTCCTTTAGTTTTCGTTGCGTTAATCAGTTTGAGGTTTTGGAATGTATATCAGCGGTAAAATCGAATGCGGTTGGTTCTGACGATTTAGATCCTTAATTCTTGAAGGCTCTGACGCCTACACTTTTGCCATATTTTACTCACTTATTTAATACGGTTCTGACTAAATCTACTTTCCCTGAACATTGGAAACTAGCTAAGATCCTTCCTATTCCCAAGACTAACAATGAGTTCAGGCCAATCGTTATCCTTCCTTTTCTGTCCAAGGTACTGGAGAATATTATGTGTTATCTGGCGAGTCACAATTACTTAACTGTAAGTCAATCTGGATTCATGAAGGGTAGGAGTTGTACTACCGCTCTAATAAATGTGGTCGAGGATCTTAGGTCGGAACTAGATGAAAATAGTGTAGCATTTTTGGTTCTCCTTGATCACACCAAGGCATTTGACACAGTCGATCACAAGGTTCTAATAAAAAAAACTCCCGAAAACTGTTTGATGGACAGATTTCAAAAAGTACATTTTGATGGTAATATTTCAGATCCACTTAGCATTAGTAGAGGTGTTCCCCAGGGATCAATACTCGGGCCTCTGTTGTTTTGTATGTATATAAATGATCTGCCAGATGTTTTAGTTAACTGTAATGTTCATAAGTATGCTGATGATGTGCAGCTATATACTAGTACTCCTAAGGAGAATATTAATTCTTGTTTGGATTACATTAATGGTGATTTAGCAAAGATTGACAGCTGGGCCTCAGCTAATGGACTATGCATCAATCCTTCTAAGTCTAAGTGTATTATTCTTTCGAGGACCAACAGATCATTTGTCATACCTGAGTTGAGCATCAGGGGAAATAAAATTGACTTTGTCACATCTGCTACAAATCTGGGTATTGTCTTCAATGGCAGTTTATCGTGGTCTAACCATGTAAATGTCGTTGTTAGTAGAATTTATTGTATGCTTAGGAACTTAGTCATTGATTCAACTCCTTTTGTCATTCGAATGCAACTGGCTAAAACATACTTGATTCCAGTACTTTTGTATGGGTGTGAAATCTTCGCAAACTGCGATTATGATGACAACCGAAAACTTAACTTGGCATTTAATAACATAGCTAGATATGTCTTTTGTAAAGGGCGTCGTGATCACATTTCTCATTTGGCCTACCAGATTCTTGGTATAAAACTTGATAATCTCCTGAAGATTAAATGTCTTATTCTACTTCACAAAATAATTTATACGAAACAGCCGAAATATTTATTTAGTAGAATTAAGTTTGCTAGATCCAACCGTGGTACGAAGATTATTCAGAAACGCTTTAAGACTCTTCTGTCTCAGCGACAGTTTTTTATACACACTACTAGTCTTTGGAATTCTCTACCAAATTACATTCAAAATCTAGGCAATGCAAATGCGTTCAAAAAGGAGTTATTTAAATTATTTTCATAAATAAAATTTTTACAACACCTTGAGTTAGAGGAAGTGCATATTTATAGATTTTGTGATTTTATTTTTAGGTTTATATCTATATTATACTTTTATTCCTACTTTTTTAAACTGATTTTCTAAATTATTTACCTTTTTTATATTTTTATAATTTATTATCTTTAAACTCTTTTTTATTTTAGAAATATTGTTAGTTTTTTTTTAATTCCTATGTGTCATATTTTGTTCTTTATATTTGATTTAATATATATATATAGTTATATAAACTTTGAACTTTATACCTAATTTTTTTTTTTTTATTTTTAATTAATGTTAATTTTTTATATATTTAATATCTTATTGATTCTAAACATAGCACTATCACTTATAAGACTTATGTCTTGTTGAGCTATGTCAATTATAATAAATAATAAATAAATAAATAAAATATCAATAAATTCATTACAAATGTTTGCAGATAAATATGATGTGCATCCTTTACCACAATTTCCGTAGTTTCGTATGTGGTTTGCAAGAAAGGGATCAAATTCACTAATAAGTTCTAAGCATCCCAAATAATTTCCGTTATTTTTGGAACACAAATTTTCGTTATCACCCCGAAAAGGAAGACCTCTTGAAGCCAGAAATTTCACTACCGCAACAATTCTTCTTAGTATGTTCTTCCAATAATTGACTTGTGTATTGTGTTGAGACAGCAATTCCTTGTCAACTCGTCCAATAGTTTTTTTTCTTCCGGCATAGTTCATCATTGATTGCCTGTGTTGTGAACTGTTTTCATGCTCCATTAATATGTTACTTATATGTTTCCAGTCTTTATATCCAGTGAGGGAACTCAATCTGATACCGGTACCAGTCATAGTATTAAATAAACGGCAGCAAAAACAATATACCGATTTCTTCGTCAGTGAGTAAAGGAGCCACTTTCTTTCTATATACTCACCATTCGTCAATTTACGGATGAACATATTTCTATTCCATTATTTTGTTTTTGTTGTGCCACTTGAATCTGGAAAAATCGTTGAAGATTCGGAAAAATCGGAATTTTTATTTTGGAAAAGCTCTGGCCCTTTCCGTATCCAAATATCACGCACTTCTTCTGTTATTTCACTGTACATGCCAGGATCAGGAGATACATTTTCTATACTTGTAGTTGTAAAATCACAGTAACTTCTAGATGGTTCAGCATCAGAAGAAACAGCGGCTACATCTGGATCTTCTATTATTTCTTGTTCACTGTTGAAATTGAGGAGTATTTTGATCTTGAGAAGAGTCGGTAGTACATATTTGTTTCTTCGACCGTAAAAATTGATGTTAATTTAGGAAGTTTTTCTGCTACTTCATTTTGAGCTACAACTTTTTTTCGTTTTTGAGAACCACTTAAATATGTTCGTTTCGACATTATGAAATAAAAAGCAATATATTATATGTACTTAGTACGTATTATAGTCTCTAAATCCTTTACAAAAAACACTTCAACACTTGTATAAATTATTGTTTTATCTAAAACACTTAACACTTTCACTGATTTAAATTTGACACATTCGGGGATTTCCCAATTTATTGACTTCTATCAAAGAAAATAAAGTATAAAGAATGTGCATTTCGGCATATTTTGGAATATTTCTCAAAAATATTTCATGACGCGGGGGAAAGATAGAAGGGAAGTGTAAAGAAACCAAGAGCGTAACAATGCGTTGTTCTCATCGTGCGTTTTTGTTGTATGCCTAATCTTTTATTTATATTTCTGAAACAGTGTTGCCACGAAAAAAAATTTTGTAACCAACATTTGTGAAAAAAAATCACCAAATAAGAAAAAATATAACCAAAATTAAATTCGTAGACTTTTGTTTTATTTTTTTTTTTAAGTTTAAATTATAAATAATAAAAAAGAAACAAAAAATAGGCTGACTTCATAAACGCAGTTTGCAATGCAACACTGCAAAGAAATCATTTACAAGGCAAAGCAATGTTTTATTTCAACACTGCTTTGTCAAATAATGAGATGACATTTTAATACGTTTATGAACGTGAAAACTTTTGTTCCTTGTATGCCTTTTTGTATATGTAATTTAATTTTTTTAAATGAATATTTAGAAAAAATGCAGTCTTCTTTTGAGAAGCGATAATAAAAATTCAAGCAGCACTTTGATCAAAAATATTTTAAACAAAGAAGAAAATTTGAAAATGTTTGTAAAATTATCGCAAGCATGTGGACGTTCAGATTTATTCTAATTTTCAAATAAAGAAAAGTACATTTCAGGTATTTATTACCAAATGGTATAATTTGATAAAACTAATTAATATTTTAAATTTTAAGAAGTTGCAGGCTGCAATTAAACCCTGGTGGTATTCACGTACAACTGGACGTATTGGAATAACGCTACAAAATTCATTACAAATAACAATTTGGAAACTGAGCAATAATTGTTCTTTCAAAGATGTGCTATCAATTTCCTTAATATCCCGCATTATTTGTTCCCAAATTGAGTTTCTTTTCTTTTTTCGCTAACGCACTTCCATGAGTAGGTTTTTTCTTTCATGATTCCATGATTCCAGAAATGATTTTAGTGAGAGCGGGTCGTAATGATTCAACCCGCCATAAGAAATTTTACTTCTACATAATGTGCATTCTTTATATCCATATTCTTTGCTTCTATGCAGTGTATGAAAACAAAATTTTAAATCGTTTTGTACATGAGCAAAAACAAAACAAAAAATGTATAAATATATTGTGTAAATATACAATATGTGGTATCATTTAAAAGGTTTTTTGAAGCTAACGGTGTATAAAACATGCAAAATTTGGCTGCATTTTTTTATTTTAAAATTTTTTGGAATATAACAATTATAAGTACATGGTTATTTATGTTTTATACATCATTGGATGCGGCTTTAAAAATTATATAACATTATATAAATTGCCGAGTGCACACGCTTTTTCTCTCGCGCCGGTAGACTTTCGTGTTTTTTGCGGTAATTGGTTAAATTATCGTTTTTCTCGCTTTTTTTCTCACAAGTGAATTTTTATTGTAATCTGTTAGTTTTATTGATATATTTGTTTAAGTCTGATTTGAGGCCTTTAGAATGAACGGGGTGCATCCCCCGAATTATAACCGGTTTCAGGAGCTTGACTCCATCGGAAAGATTAAAACAAACAAAAACAAGCGTCCTCGCCCAAATGATTTTGTACCTTTACCACCACATTCATCAAACGAAAATAATCTTCCTCGTTACCTAGTGACTACGGCAATAAACACCAAGGAAAATGAGTTATCTCCAACATTGGCATCGTACAATGTATTTCAGGTAGAAAGGGGACTGAGATTTATCTGTCCTGATCGTCTTGAGGTCAAGGAAATGAAAAGTGGCGATCTACTTATAAAGGTGGCGGATAGTAAAACTGCCGAGAAGTTTCTTAAGCAAACGCATATAGATTGTATCCCAGTCAAGATTACCCTTCATAAAACACTCAATACAATACAAGGCAGAATCTTTTCGAGAAAAATTATCAATATACCTCAGGAAGAACTGCTAGACGAGCTTAAAGAACAAAAAGTTGTCGACATCCACAAAATAATGAAAAGAGAAGGTGAGAAATTAGTTGCCACTGGAGCAGCAATTCTCACATTTGATTTGATAAATCGTCCTGATAAAATTAAACTTGGTTGGGAATTAGTTAATGTTGATGAATTTATACCAAATCCTATGAGATGTTTAAATTGTCAACGATTGGGACATACGAAGAAAAGATGCCGCAACATTGAATTGTGCAGGGACTGTGCAATTCCACCACCCCACGACTCTTGCTCCCGAAAATATTGTGTTAACTGCCAAACTGAAAAGCATACCTCCCACGACAATGAGTGTCCCACTTTCTGGAAGCATAAGTCGGTGAATTATTTAAGAATAACACGCAGGTGTACAGTTAGGGAAGCTTGGACCATTTTTGACGAAAATCCAACAATCCATACGCTAAAACCATTAAAAAAAAACAATAAGCAATCATACGCAAACACTCTTAAAAATTCTTCTTCTGAACACAACGAACTTGAAAAATCGAAACAGAACATAGTACAAAAAATAAAAAAAATTGAAGCCGTTACAAATTCATTTACCAGCAAAATAACAACAAACACACAGTCAAATTTAAAAGGACAAAATAAAGCCCTAGAAACAGCGAAACAAATTGAAGAAAAAGAATTTCACCAACAAAAAAATATCACTTCAGTTATTTCATCCACTCAACAGCAAAGAGAAAGTAGCAACAAACAGAAAAATAAAAGCTCAAACACAATCCTCTCTCGAGAAACAATTTTAAACTCATCTATCGAATCTAATATAACAAACTATAACTCACTCAATTCTCCCACTAAAAACAGTACAAGCATAGATTATTTCAGTGATGATAATCCTGTATTTTACGAAAACAGATCCAGCGATGAAGCAGCCGCTAACATTGACGAAAATATTACTGAGGAAATGATTGTTAGTGACATTGATGATGGTTTGGGTGTATCCACCCCAAAAAAGGATAATGAAGACAAACCTGAGGAAAACTCTCCTTGCAGCCAACTTTATAAAAAATTTCCGAGTTTAAATACTATAATCACACCTAGAACTTTTAAAAAAACTTTGCCTAAAAAGGACAAGAAAAAATAAAAAAATTTTAAATGAACATTGGTCTTAACATTAACATATTACAGTGGAACATTCAAGGATTCATTAACCATAAGTTTGTCCTAGAACAATTAATTGCCAAACATAAACCTAATATCGTAGCTTTACAAGAAACCCGCATAACTCAAAAGGATCTACATCTTTTACATTTACCTGGTTTTAAAGTTTTTCATCACAACAAAGATTATAATTATGCCAAATCAGGGATAGCAATATTTGTTAAGAATAACATTCACTGCAATCAGCACAGTAAGTCAGATGATAACCTTTTGTTTCAATCCATAATTATAAAATGTGAAATTGACTTACAAATTACTAATATATATAAAGAAGGAGACTTCAATTTAATTCCTCGAATGCTCGATAAGCTCAATATTCTTAATGCTCAAAACGTAATATGGGGTTCTTCCGTTAATTCTACCAGCGGGAGAATGTGGGAAAATTTTGCAAATGAGAAAAACTTGATTGTACTGAACGATGGATCACCAACATTGTTCAGCACGAGAAATACCTTAACTCTATTGACGTCACAATGAGCAGTGTGGATTTAGCTCCCAACTTATCTTGGCGATGTTTGGATTTGCCACTTGCTGCTGACCACTTTCCTATCCTTATAACAAACAGCACAAACACTACAATAGAAAGAAATTTTGTTTCACGTTTTCAAGACAAAAAAGCTGATTGGGCGCTCTTTAATAAAAAAGCATTAATTTTTAATGGAAAGTTTGAAAAATCGACAAACATAAACAAAGAGGCAGCACAAATAAACCGCATCTTAAGGAGTGCAGCCAACGAATCTATTCCACTCAGCCGTAAACCTGCGAAAGTAAATAATCCAATATGGTTTAATTCTCTGATTTCCGGTTTAATTCACGCGAGGCAAAATGCGTGGAAAGTTTTTAAAAGGATCCGAAATCAACAAAATGCACTTGAATACCAAAGAGCCTGTGCCAGGGTCAAGAGGGAGTGTAGGACTGCTAAAAGACACACTTGGGAAAATTTTGTTAACTCTTTAAATCCATCCATGGACGTCCGTTTTTTGTGGAGCAAAATCAAAAAGCTGAGAACTTACAATATAGACCATTTCCCTACAATTTTTGTCGATGGATTCAGTATTTCACATCCTCAGCAAATTGCAGACAAGTTCGCTAATTATTGGTCATCTTTAAGCTCGAACAGTGCTTTTGACCCAGAAATCATATCAGCAAAGAATAGTTTGGTTATTGAAGACCTTGCACAACCCAACAACAAATATAATGAAATAGTTCACAAAGTTGAAATTATTGAACTGAATGAAATCTTAAAATCGCTTAGGGGTAGTACCCCCGCAAATGACAAAATTACATACAATATGATTAAAAACTCCCCTTTCTAAATCAAGCAACGTCTTTGTGAATTATATAGGAGGATATTGGAATCTGGAATTTTTCCTCATCAGTGGAAAGGTGCCACATTATCTCCGATTCCCAAACCAAATAAAAACCCGAATCAGCTTGACGGATACCGTCCCATCTCACTTTTACCAGTTGTATCCAAAATTTTTGAAAAATATTATGCAAGAGATTTTGGAAATTCGCTAGAAATGAATTAAACGTCAACCAGCATGCTTTCTTACCTAGACGTGGAGTCCACAGCATTTTTCATCAACTGGAGGAAACATTGCGAACAAATTTAAGAAATAAAAAACAGTTCAGGTTCTGTCAGAAGTAGAGTTTCGTTCCCGGGAAGCGTCGGGATTAAAATCCCGGGAAATACAGTGATTTTTAACTTCCCGATTCCCGGGAATTTTAGTCGGGAATCCCGGGATTTAATAACTACTAAAATATGCAACCATGCTTATTGTTACTCATTTTCTACAACTATTTTATATACAAAATTAAAGAAAAACAAAATTTAAATTTAAAAGCAAAATAATAATTGTAAAATTTGACTTAATTTACTGGTATTCACAATTTTCTCAAGTTATACTTGTACTCAGTCAAGTATTAATACTACCATATAATATATTTCCTAGGCAATGGAGAAATCTTTTGTGTGGAATTATTTTTCAAAAGGAACGAATTCCGATGCTCAGTGCAACTTATGTCCGAAGATACTGTCATATAAAGGTTCATCAACAAGTGGATTAGTAAAGCACCTTGCAAAGATTCACCATTTAGATCAAAAGTCCGACAACAAAAACATCGATGCGGAAGATTCGCCTCCCACCAAAAGACAAAGGAATATTGATGAGTATGTTAAAAGTGATGACCTGAGTGTTACCTTGGCGAAATTAGCTGCATTTGATGGAATTTCAATAAGAACTATAACACGAAGTTCATTCATCCGAGAATCATTAGCAAGAAAAGGGTTTACAGTTCCCAAATGTGAGACTACAATAATGAAATGCATTTTGAATTATTTCGAACAAATAAATAAGGATATGATCGCAAATATTAATAATATTGTAAAAAACAATGGTCGGTTTAGTTTAGTTTTGGATGAATGGACCAGCTTGAAAAATAGACGTTATCTAAATATTAATTTATATGGACCAAATAAAAAGCTATTCAACCTCGGAATGATTAACATTGAAGGAAAATGCGGCGCATTGGAATTAAGAAAAATTGTCGAAACAAAACTTGATGAATACAATTTAAGCCTAAAAGAACATATTGTTTCTACAATTTCAGATGGGCCAAACGTAATGAAAAAGTTTATTAGTGAAAGTCCAGCATGTGGAATACTTTGTCTCAATCACTGTATCCATTTAGCTATTTTGGACGTTCTTTACCAAAAAACACTAAAGCTGAATGTTCTAGTTCCAGTAATGAAAGTGACACTGACAATTTCGACGAAAGTGAAGAAAATAACTCATATAATTTAATAGAAACATACTCCATTGTTTTAAACAATATGAGAAAAATTATCAAATGTATCAAACGAAGTCCATTAAAAAACGGAACGTTGCAAACGTATGTTAAAGCGGAATTTGGTAAAGAATTACAACTCTGTCTAGATATAAAAACACGGTGGAACTCACTATTAGCAATTATGGATTCTTTTTTAAAAATTAAAAATTGTATTAAAAAGACGTTGATAGATTATAATTTAGCTAATATGTGGGATGATAACTTCGACAATTTAGAATCATTATACAACGTTTTATACCCAATTAAAATATCCGTAGATGCTTTAAGTCGTCGTGATGCGAATATTTTAAAAGCAGATGCGATAATAGAGCAGCTTTTTAAAAAATGAATTGCAGAAGATAATCTTATATCAAAAAAAATAATTGATGCTCTTACGAAGCGAATTTCGGAACGTAGAAACATGGAAATCATAACGCTATTAAAATATTTAAAAAATTCCGAGTTATTTAAAAGCATCCAACACGAAAATATAATTTTTAAAAACTCGTCGAAAGCAAATACTTTAGCTTTTGGAGAAAATTTGTATAATAGATTATTCCAAAATAATTTAGTATCAAATTCAGAATCAGACTCTGAAATAGAATTTGATGATAAAATGGAACCATTTCAAGATAAGCTTAATCGAGCTATCGAATATGTAATGTGTGAAGTTAAAAGGCCAAAGTCATCATATAATCAACTCTTAAAAAAAGAATTTTTAATGTTCGAAGGAACTGGCACTAGAACTGAAAATTTAGATAATTTATTTAATGCTTTATTGACAATAAGACCAACTTCCATAGAGAGCGAACGTGTTTTTTCTGTTTCTGGAAATATTGTTAACAAAATTAGAAATCGTTTGTCTGATAAATCTATTAACGCATTGGTGATTTTAAAATATTATTTTATTGAAAATAATAAAAACTAATATGCAAACATTTTTTAACTATCAATCTCACTCAAGAGTACAAACAAATTTTTTTTATTAATTGATAATTATAATTTAAATGTTATTTTAAAAATAACATCTATGAATTTCCTGATTTTATTTAATTTATTTAATATTAATTATACTTCGGAGTTACCTTCTTACTGTTTATTTTATTTTTATTAAAAAATTCAATAAAATTTAAAAAAATACGTTGAAATCGTTTTTTATTTCTCGGGAATTCCCGGGTTCCCGGGAATACAATATTTTTATTCCCGATTCCCGGGAATCAAAAAAGGTCGGGAATTTGGAAACTCTAGTCAGAAGACATTGAAAAGGCTTTTGACAAAGTCATTTTAACGTATATTTTGCAGGAGCTTAGTGTTTGGAAAATGCCTTCACAAATAATTATTTTAATAAAACCATTTTTAGAAAATCGAACCTTCAGAGTTAAGGTTGATGGCTATTTATCGCTCTCGTATCCCCTTGAAAATGGTATTCCACAAGGGTCACACTTGTCTGTTATGCTTTATGCTATATACGCCAACTCTCTTGCTAAGGCAGTCGAAAATCTACCAGGTATTGATTACATTGGTATTTATGCAGGCAATATTTTTGCAGTTGCGTCCGGTAATCCCCAAAGAATAAGTGAAAATCTCAACAAACTTGACTATGAAATAAACCTCTGGGCGAAGGAAAGAGGAGTTGTTATTCCAGCAGAAAAATCAGAAATATTACACGTTTGCAGAAAGTTTAACTGTAGTGAAGATTACGTTTGTGTTCGAGGCATTAACATCAAAATAGCTAAAGAGATGCTTATTCTTGGACTACTGTTTTCCAAAAATTTGTTATGGAACAATCACGTTAAATTCATAGCACTTAAACTCTCAAAAATAAACAACCTTTTGAAGTTAATTTGTTCTCGTACGAAAGGACCTCACATAGAGACTGCGATAAACATTTGTAGATCCCTAACAAATGGTATTATCCAACATTGTATAACTTTATATGGATGGACATCACAGAGAAATATCAACAAAATTAATGTAGCTTTAAATAATTGTTATAGAACAGCAACAGGCTTGCTTCGATCAACACCTTTAGATCTTTTAAGAAATGAAGCTGATTTCCTAGAATTTACAACTTTGGTTCAGTCTCTATGGCGTCAAGAGCAATTACCATTATTAATGATGGGTTACATAAAAATGTTTGGAAACATCTGGAATCCACAACAAACTCACCCTCAGCCATTAGGAAAATAATCGGTCTTATAAGACACGCTGGAATTCCTGTACCATCAAAACCATCTAATGCTATCAACTTCCACAAGTCAATAAAAGTAGATGACAGTCTGTCATTCTTTAATAAAAATACCACTGATCCAGTTTGTTTTAGAAAAATGATGAAACAAAAAATAACTAATTTTTCACCTGAAATGATACTTTTTACAGATGGATCTTTTCAAAATGGCATATCATCCTACTCCGTGGTGTGGTGTTACGATAAACAATTCGAATCAATTTATACAAATCGTCTACCGGATAATGTTGGCATATCAAATATGCAGCTGAACAACAGAAAAAAACTATTATATGCACCGATAGTCTTAGTGCCGTTAAGGCTATTGGAAAAAATCATCAGCGGCTATATGACAATTTAGTTTACTTTTCGGAACCCACCTGTGAAATTATTGTTTTATGGATACCATCCCATATTGGCATAGATGGCAACGAAGCAGCTGATCAAGCTGCTAAATGGGCGCTTACTTTAAATGAAGTCACTGATGTTCCAGCATTCCCCAAGACAATTTTGAACCCTTTTATAGCCCTTCAAAAACACCAGAATACTGAACCTAGAAGACCAAAATATTGCAACATCCTCACACGTTCAGAATGCATTTTGCTGGCACGTTTGAGGGTCGGCAAAACTGCCTTTAACACCAAACATTACTATGAAAGAACTGATCCTGCTGTGTGCTGTTTCTGTAATGAAACACTTACTGTTGATAACATTTTTTCAGAATGTACTGAATCGAAAACTGATGTACCATTGAAAGACATCCTCAGTTGCACCACAAAAGATAATTTACCGCTTATAAGGAGATGTCTTAGAATTCACAACATCCAAAATGTCTAGATCAATGTTCTTTTCACAATGAAAATACCAATAATAAATGTCTTAAAATTTTTTTTTACATTCTTAATTAATTTGTAACTAAATTAAATGAATTTTTGTGCGCATATGGTCTTAGATACCCGGCGCCTTTTGTATTTATATTTTATAAATTTACTTTGTAAAATAAATATTTAATAAATATTAAATATATTGTTTCAAAAAGTTTAGAAGTTAGAAAAGTAAATTATAAAAAATTTGCAGAAAAATTAAAAAATATGAATTTCGAAAGTAAATTGGTTCTAACTTGGGGCCCCCTTGAAGTCAGGGGCCCTGGGCACGTGCCCCAAGTGCCCTTATGGTAAAGACGGCACTGCTCCTCATATTCATAGTTTGAAATACTCATCGTACTCATACTTACAATACGCATGATGTTATTGATTTCGACTAAAGGTCTGCAACGAATAACTTTTTTGCTTCATATGTGCAAGTCGTTGCCGGATAAATAGAGTACTTACTCTCTCTCTAACAGCGCAAGCAGTGAAGAGAAGAGAATGTGTGCAAGATAAATACGAGTAAGAATTTATCCGAAGCTGCTTATGTTCCGTAAAAAGAGTACTCATTGAAAAATATATCCGCAAAAACAAGTACTCCTAAAATTATGTTCACTTCATGTGGTACTTCAAATACTCGCAGCTTAAAACACCACATAACTGATGCTTTTTTTTATATATAAATGCTTATGTGTATGAAGAAACTTATAAACGACTTGTTAGGCATTTATTTATTAATCATTGAAATAAAAAAATACAAATCAAAAATAGTCAAATTTTTTTTGGAAATATTTTTTTTGCTTTTTGATTTAAAAAAGTCTTTATTTTCAATAAACTAAAAACAATTAAAATAACAAAAAAAATCACTTAAAATTACTAAAACGTAAAAATTTTTTCTTTGCCAAACTCTGTGGTATTTGCAGTACTCATTGGTATTTGTTGTACTACGTGAAGTTTGGTGGTATTCATTGTACTCGACATGTTTCGTGCCGGTATTTTCGAGTAAGAAAGAAAGTTGAACACGTATTTGTATGAAGCGAACGCAGTCAAATAACAACAAGAAGTTATTCGATAATTTGGTTGTTCTCAAAAAAAAAGTACTTTTTCAAGTCAAATACATTTGTGCAGACCTTTAATTTCGACTCTCCATGATTCATCGTATACACGAATCACAAAATAAGTATGATTCGCGTACGAACACTACAATACTCACAAGACGATTGTGTGTTTGCTCTGCTTGCTGTCTTTGTCTTTTTTGTTTATGTACCTTTCTTCTTTCTTTGTAAATGCAACAACAACTAATACTGTAAATTTTGATGAATGATTCGAATCACTCGAATCGTTTGTGAGTATTATAAGTATTTTTCTAAATTTATGAATCTGAATGAGTAAGCGTATGAGTCAAACCTATTTCGAATGTTATGAGTTTGATGTCAACGTTGTACTCATACTCAATGCAACCTGTACTTATAAATCAATGTGTAGTGAATACGAATGAATCAGAGTAGTTGAATTTTAATGAGTACTTATGAGTAGCTGAAAAGCGATTCATTGCTGATCTCTGGTATGCACCCTACCCTAAATTATCAATAAAAAATTATGGATTATCTGCTATGTATCATATATTCGTTGTCAAAACTAGGGTATAACTTAACTTACATGAAATGTAATTAAATTAGTAAAACATAAATTGTAAATATTTTTATTATTAAAATAAGAAAGCGGTTGGGGGAAAATATTGTCTTAGAAAACACGTAAAAACTATCAATAATCGCATTTGATTTGTACCCACATACAGCTAGAGTTTTTAAGAAGTTTCAGTGAACAATTGTGCTCGAATTATTAAAACTGAACTTAAATCACAAGATTTGATTACCATCTAAATTTTTTTACAAAAAATGGAAATACAGGATGGGTTATTTCGAATTTGGCAATACTTACTTCATTCTATTCTGTCACTAAATTCAGTATATTATCTCCACTGAATGTAATTCTCCGATTAGCGACACGTTCACGTAACGTACGTTCATTCTTAGCATATGGCGAGCAACGTAAATGCTTACCCAAATGTACTGCCTCGTTAACAAAACGGAACGATCTGTACAAAACATAATTCCTTAACGTTTTTAAGTGGCATTTGAGTATGAGTAATGTGACTATTGAATGTAGAGTTGCATTGCAGCACAATTGACCTTTTTAGTACTTTCATGCTTATTTATATAAAACTTATGAATTTTTTGGTGTATATCGAGCCATTTTCGCAAAGAAGACGTAACCGACAAAAACAAAATTTTACGGGAGAGCATTTTTTTTTAAATATCTTCGGAATAGGCCATTGGATTTCTTTAAAACTCGGTTAATAAGCATTATTTTACCTGAGATATAGGATATATCTGATATATACTATATATCCGGATTTTTTCGCTTACGTCTTTTTTGCCGTTACAAATTTTATGATATTAATAAAATTATGTCGGTTACGTCTAAATTCTGTGCTTTAAAAAAATTGTTTTCTGAATATATCTTTATTCAATTTGTATATAAGAGCAAATTTAAGTGTATAATATTCAATTCCATGCCTTTATTAAATACATAAGCAAACAAACATACAAATTGCGAACAAATAACATGTAAATATATTGGAAAAATAATTAAAAATTAAATGACATCTTCTTGGTCAGTTTCAGGTAAAACATCATTTACATTCTTGTCATATTTAAGTTTTAAATATTCGCTATGAAATTGTTTAGGGATCGTATTTTTATCACAAAGTATTTCAAATCTTTGTATTTACTAAAACTTATTTTCAAGAAGTCATTATATAATGGTAAAAGCTCCTTAATTATTTGATTGGTGTTGCGACTTGATCGGGGACTTAAGTTTACACAACATTCTATTACTTTTGATTCTTCAAAGTATCCATATTTCAGTTTGATATTATGGTCGTCCTTTCAAAATATGCTGTTCACAAATTTTTAAAAGACATTTTTTTGAACCAGAAAACTGTATTTCTGAAAACTTTTTCCAGTCTTTAAAATCGAAATAATTCAATGTAATGCATTTATAGCCTTCAGGATTTCTTCTCGCATTTGAGATCATGGTGTACCATTCACTTGGGGCCAATACTGTTCTTTTACAAATTAAAGATTCAATGGTACTATGAATTGAATCTACAGGCATCATTGTATGGCCGGATAATAAGTACGTTATTTTTATATCTTTAATAAAAGTGGCATTATCAAGGAAAAATTTTATTGTGGCAAGAATAGCTTTATTTCGGTTTTGACCAGGACAAATGTCACAGTAAAGACTTTCAGAAGAGTGTGTCTTTCTTTCATCGGCTAGCTTTAAATATTGAAAAATAATGGTGCAAATTTCATTGCAGCCCCGCTTTCCGTCAGATTCCCATCACAAAAAGCAGTACCCATTTCTAGTACCATTTTCATAGATACTTTCATTATAATATGAATATTTTCTGGAGTAGAATAATGTTACGCTCTTTCCATGGGGAGTATTTAAAAGTTTTTGGAGATCAAAACTTGCACACAGAAAGGATGAATTTGTTTTACTTAGCTGATGTTCCTTTAAAAAGATTTCTTTTGATTTTTCTTTGTCTCGTATATGATTTTGATATTCTGTTGTTCCACTTAAAGTATTTTGTGCTTCAATATCCAAGTTTTTATAATTTTCACAAGTAGCACGTTTATCTTTTTTGGGCAAATGAAAGCCAATGTGAACATTATTTTTAAAAATGTTACGAAAAACTGTTAAGGATAATTCGTCAGATTCCATATTTATATTTTTTAGATGTTCTTTATAATATCGATATAACACTTTTACGTTTCGAAATTCTTGAAACAATTATTATTATAGGTAATTATTATTATAGATCATTCGTTGCTGAACACAAACTGAACTCTTTATTCAAAAATATATTAAACTAGCTAATACCCGGTGTGCTTCGCTACCCCCATCGGAATTAAATACATATCTCGTGATGCAACTGGATCACCCACCATCAAAATTGTTACGCAATTGTTGGGGCATTGTATTGTCCTTGTTGTTGTCCAGATGGAGTTCTATCAGCATGAATTGCGATTATGTGGTCATCTGAACTTAATCGTGGGTCATCTTTGGCTTGCTTAAAGATCCTTACCAATTCGTTGATTTCATGAAACATCACTTGTAAATCGGCAACAATCCATTGTTTTGTGTCAGGGTTA
Source organism: Sarcophaga rosellei (assembly GCA_930367235.1). NCBI lineage: Eukaryota > Metazoa > Arthropoda > Insecta > Diptera > Sarcophagidae > Sarcophaga > Sarcophaga rosellei. The sequence continues at coordinate 59,057,318 of OV884019.1, forward strand.
TAATGCAGGCGGTGGTGCACTTGGTCATTGTTATCCGCTTCTCCTATGAAATTAATTTGTAAGAACTTAGGATCCTCATTTGGAATTGGCAACAATGATCCCATTTTATGATAAATTTCACCTTGAACACGAAATGTTGGCATAAAGTTGTCTCGAATTACTTTGGTAGCACCAAAAGATGTCATTTTGAAGCATGAATTATATTATCTTATAGTTCTAAGAAAATGTTGTGAGTCCACATTAGTTCCTAAATGAAAAAAAATATTTTTTATTAATATTTTGTTAAATTAAAAAAAGTATATATTTCGAAAAACTTGCCTGAAATCAGCGATTGCAATGGTTCTGGAGGTGGAAGTAATTCAGATAGAACAGATTTACCATAAGAGCAACACATTCTAGGTGATTCATTTTTGTACCTGAGTTCATTGCACTATTGGCAAACTTCATTCATGTCACCAATTGCCACTAATTCATCTTCGGTATAATCTATATCAGATCTGTAGTTAAATGCAATACCTGAGTGTTATGTATTTGAAAAACTAAATTTATTTTATTTATTCAATATGAAGAATAATTACAAAGCTTACTGAGAATAACTTAAAAGCTAATAATAACAAGTGTTTAGTTCATGTTCTATACAAAGTATATAAATGTAAATATAACTTAAATTATTTACACAACATCTTCCTTTTCAATTACATATGTATGTACATATAATAATTTCAATCCAATTTATTTTCAAATATTTAATTATTTAAATCACAAAGTTTATACATAGATATAAATTAATAATAATATTATTTGTTAAGATGCAAGTGCATGTTTTTGATGGTTTAGAAATTAGTGTGTGTAAATCTAGTTGGTGGGTTAATTTTTCTTCCATGACGAGTTCTGTAGGCACTATCAGATTCAGTATCAGTAGTTTTAACTGGTAAATTCGGGTCGGAAGTATTCACTGTATTACTACCATTTTCATTATTAGAGTTCTCAGACTTTTTGAATGTGTTTTCATTTGTATCATCAGAGTTTGATGAGTTTTTAGGATTTTTGAATATGTGTTGTTCATTTCTTCTAAACAAAGAACCTTCTTTATCTCTAATTACAAATGATCTGGGCTCCGTACTTTTACTAACTATTTCTCCTGGAAACCAAATAGAACTAGGACTTCTTTTAAACATTACTTTATCACCTGTGTTAACAGAGTTGTATTCTTTTGTATTGGAGTTATAATGATTTGATGACTTTTGAATTTTACTATTAACTTTTTTTTGATATGTATCTGTATCAACTAGTTTTGGTTTTAAGTTTAATGAAAGTGTTGGAAATCTTGTATTCAACTTTCTAGACATTAGTAATTCAGATGGACTTGGCAAATTTCCTTTAGGTGTAGTGCGGTAGTTTAATAACGCGATATATGGATCAGTAGCACTTTCAAGACATTTATATAAAAGTTTCTTCACTGTCTGAATAGAGCGTTCCGCAAGACCATTTGATCTTGGTAAATATGGACTCGAAGTTTTGTGATCTATACCCCAATCAATAAGAAATTCTTTAAATTCTTTTGAATTAAAAGGCGGACCATTATCAGATATGAAAATGTTTGGGATGCCATGTCTAGCGAAAATGGATTTTAGTCTCAAAATCACATGTCTACTCGAATAACCAGAGTTTAACAACTCTATTTCAATAAATTTTGAAAAATAGTCAACTACTAGTATGTAGTATTTTTTATTGAACTCAAAGAGATCACAACCGACTTTAAACCATGGTATATTATAAACATCATGGGTCAAAATTTCTTGTTTAGATTTTGAGTTTTTGTATTTCATACAAATTTCACAATCTGATATTTTATTAAATATATCATTATACATGTTTGGCCAATATACAGATTGTCTAGCAAGACTTTGACATCTTTGTATTCCCATGTGGCTTTCATGGATTCTGTCCAAAATCAAACTTTGAAGACTTTTTGGGACTAAAACTTGGTTATTTTTAAGAAGAATATCATCAATGATATGAATTTCATCTTTTATTTTGTAATAAGGCATGACCTCTTTATCAACAAGTTTTTTATGTTTAGGCCAACCATTTAGTATATACATTTTAATTTTTTCAAAAACTGCATCATTATTACTATGATATCTTATATCATTTATATTTGCAAATGGAACTTCAAGATGCGACTTAAGAAAATTGCAATGAAGTGTGATGTCATTATGAATATCAGCTAATGCGTTTGCTTTTAATGGACATCTTGACAAGGTATCAGCTATATACAAATATTTACCGGGCTTGTAGGTAACTGTCAGATCATATGACTGAAGACGAAGCATAAACCGTTGAAGTCTAGCAGGAATTTTGTATAAAGGTTTATTAAACAAAGAAACCAATGGTTTGTGATCAGTTTCTACTAATACTTTGTTACCATACGTATACTGGTGAAATCTAGTGCAACCAAAAAGAATAGCAAATAACTCTTTTTCTATATGGGCATAATTCTCTTGTGCAGTTGTGAGGGAGGCAGAAGCATATGCTATTGGTTGGTTATTGTGCAAAATGGCAGCTCCGACGGCAAATTTAAAGGCATCTGCACTCAAAATCAATTGTTTGTTTGGATCAAAATAAGTTAAGACGGGACTTTTTGTAATTTCAGCTTTTAAATTAGTAAACTCATCCTCTTGGGATTTATCCCAATGCCACTGAATATCTTTCTTTAGCAATTCTCTTAAATGTTTATTCTTTGATGATAAATTCGGAATAAAACTTCCTAAATAGTTAATCATTCCGAGAAAGCGTTGCAGCTCAGAAACGTTTTTAGGAGCAGACATATCTAAAATTGCTTTAATTTTGTTTTCATCTGGCTTAATACCATATTCATTGAAAATGTGTCCAAGGAACTTAATTTCATTTAGTAGGAATTTGCATTTATCTTTGTTAAATTTAAGACCAATTTCTTCTGCACGTTGCAGAACTTTCTGTAATGTTCTATTATGTTCTTCTATTGTTTTTGCATAGATTAGAAAATCATCAATATATATCACTAACCCTTCAATGTCGCCAAAAGATTTAACTATTTCAGAATGAAATATCTCTGGGGCAGCATTTATGCCAAATGGTAGCCTTAAAAATCGATACCTGCCAAATGGTGTATTGAATGTACACAATTTGGATGAAGCTTCATCTAATGGAATCATCCAAAAACCACTATTGGCATCTAAAGTACTGAAATATTTTGAGCCACTAAGTTTTGCTTTACAGTCATCTATATTGGGAAAAGGATAGTGAGGGCGAAGTATGGCTTTATTTAAGTTACGGGGGTCTAAGCAAATTCTCAACTGTCCATTAGGCTTAGTAACTAGTACGATAGAACTGACCCATTCTGTTGGTTCCCTTTCTGGCTGTATTACATTAAGGTTCACCATTCTATCTAACTCAGCTTTTAACTTGTCATGAAGGCTAAAGGGAATCTTCCTTGGAGCATCTACTATAGGTGCTATATTAGGTTTGAGCTTGAAACTACATTTTGTTTTCATGTGACCTAAACCATTAAATACATGCGCATAATTATCGATAATTGTATCAGATGTTAATGAATTTACAGTCTTAATTAGATTCATTTGTTTGGCTAATTCTAATCCAATTATATTTTTACATTTTAAATTTAATACAAAAAATGTACTCAAATAAGTATTGTTATTAAAAGAAAATTTTAAATCAATATTTCCGATTAAAGGTAACTTTTCACCACTAAAGGTTAAAATTTTTGTGTTAGTAGGTCTTAACGTATGGCTTAAGTTTAACATATTTGACGTATCCTTTGATAATATGTTTACTTGTGCTCCGGTATCTATTTGAAGAGTAATTGCCATATTATTTATAAATACCTGAATATTCCACTCATTATTTGCTACGACACTGCAACTGGAGTTTAATAGGGTACCAATAAAAAATTCTTTAACGTCTTCATTATTGCTATCAACCTGGCTTTCTATTTGTTTGACAAATTTTTTGGTTTGATGTTGCGATAATTTCGCGAAACACATTTTTGCAAAGTGACCTTTCCTACTGCAAATATGACAATTGATATTTTCAGCTGGACATTTTTTCCTGTGAGTTTGACCACATCCGCTACATTGTTGCTGTTGGATATTCGATGAAGTGGGTCTTCTAACTGATGAATGCTGCTTTGACGAATAAGTTGAGTGACGTTGATGAACATATGGTGGCTGATTTATTTGTTTCTTGTAAATATTCGACTTATTTAAAGCGCCAACAAAATTTGTTTCTTGTTGCAACTGACTTGTGTTTTCTTTTGCGGAGTTTATATTTTTAGCTATTTTCAAAGCTTTCTCAAGTGTAATTTTACTTTCGCTTAACAATCTTTCTTTGATCTGGGAATAGTTGGGAAGTAAACCACAGACAAAAATATCTTTAACTAAGTCCTCACGCAAATCTCCAAACTCACACAATAGGCTTTGGTTTTTTAACACCGTTACATATTCTTCAATAGATTCTTTCAGACCTTGTTTTCTTGAAAAGAAAATATGACGTTCCATCGCTATGTTGACTTTGGGAATGAAATATGCATCCAATTTTAAAAGCAATTCATCATATTTGACCGTATCTATGTCCTCATTGAATGAATTAAAAATTTGTAAGCAATCTGGTCCTAAATGATGTAACAATAACGCTACTTTTCGTTGTTCAGTTTGCTGTTCAAGATTTGATGCTCTCATAAATATCTTGAACTGGTTTTTCCACGACTTCCATGTGGCACACATGTTACTTTCTTTGAGGTTAAGAGGAGCAATTGTTGTTGCAACCGACATTACATGTGGTGTAGACATTTCAGAATATGTAATTTTTTGTTCACTTGCCTTAGACTGCATCGAATTTTATTAAATATTTAATATATATTCTTCTTTCTTTATGTATTTTATAAATACGACGTCTTTATTTAAATAGACTTTTGACTTTTTTTTAAAAAAAAATTTTTTTTTTTAAATTTTTAATTTTTTCTCTTTGACACCTGACACCATGTTATGTATTTGAAAAACTAAATTTATTTTATTTATTCAATATGAAGAATAATTACAAAGCTTACTGAGAATAACTTAAAAGCTAATAATAACAAGTGTTTAGTTCATGTTCTATACAAAGTATATAAATGTAAATATAACTTAAATTATTTACACAACACTGAGTATCCATGAAAATCATTGCGTCGATTCACCGCCATTCGATTATGATTTTGTTCTCTGCTGCTCTTCTTGTTGATGTTCGAATCCACTGACTTTCTACTCGTGATTATGTTGGACTTCTGTTTCATTAGCTCGTGCTGTTGTGGTACCTTCATGTTCCAAAGGTGTCTCGGTAGCTCGTGCGGTAGTCGCATATTGTCGAAGGCCTTCCAGACGTCTTTCACGTTCTGAAGGTGTTACTGTGGCTCGTGATGTTTCAATACGATTTCGCTGGCTTTGTAGCCGACCTTCATGTTCCAACGATGTCTCGGTAGCTCGTGCGGTTGTGGCATGTTGTCAAAGACCTTCAAGATGTCTTTCGCGTTCTGACGGCGTTTCAGAAGCTCGTGCTAAAGAGGTAAAATTTCTTTGACTTTTAAGGCGCTCTTGGCTTTCTGAAGATGTTTCAGTAGCTCTTGATGTTGCAACGTTGGCACGTTGTCGTAGGCCTTCAAGGCGTTCTACACGTTGTGATGGAGTTTTGGCGGCTCTAGAGGTCGAAGATCGACTCCTTTCAGTCCTGAGACGAATTTAACGCTCTTCCGAACTTTCATTTGCTCTCTGGGATTGCAAACGCAATGCATTTTTTGGCGCTTCTGGAAAGGGATGCTTTTTTTGGGGGGCATTTTTATAAATTGTTGCAAAATAAATGTCACTCAAATAACGTTTAACTTGATTAGAATCAAAGATACAGCCGAATTCTAAAACCGAATGCATGTTATATTTATTTCTTTATATTAAATTTGACAAATAATTGTGTTTGTGTCGGTCGCAGGTAATTTTTTGTGATGAGTTTTGTAACTACTTATTTTATTTGGGAAAAATATTGACAGTTTACATTTTATTACTTAGGTAATTAAAAGTAATGAATTCATTGCCCAATTAAATGCTTATTATAAAGTTTACCTAATGTATTTTTCAAATAAATAATATTTTTATTCGTTACCCATTTTAAGAAGTAAACAGTAACATTACTATTACATATGTACATGTATATGTTTTTCAAGATAAATATTTAAATAGTATGAACTTTAGTACTTACTATCTATATGAGTTGAAAATTTCAAACTCAATCATTTAAGGGTCATATATCTTACTATTGCATATTTCAAGATATAATAATTTCTACACCCACAAATCAGAGAGGCACCACCTTCCTATAGCTGGAATACAAAATTGGGAACTCTAGCTTTTATAGTTTTTTTATACAGATTTTAATAATTAGTTTATATGGAGTTTGCCACGCCGTAATGTTTGATAGCCCATTTTTAACAAAAATATTGATATTGAACCTTTAGATATTCGTACAAAATTTGAGCAGTCTTTTGCTGAACTCCCTATTTTTGTCCAAAATATTTATATTTAAACAAAAGTTACTTATACAAAATTGGGGACTCTAACTGTTAAAGTTCTTCAGTTAGGCAGATTTTAGTATTTACTTTATATGGAAGGTGCCATGGCCTCTAATGATAGGTCGCCTATTTTTGTCCAAAATATTTATATTAAAACCGTAGTTACTTGTACAAAATTTGAGGTATCTTGCTGATATAGTTTTTCCTATATATCCATTTTGTTATTATCTTACAATAGTAGGTTATGTAGTATATGTGGGATTGGCACCTCTCTCATTTGAAATATCAACATAAAAAGTAGGAAAATCGGTTCAACCGTTTAGTCGTCTATAAACTTCAAACATACAAACAAATGCACATTAATTTTTATATATAGGTGATGTCCGAGATAGAAGAAGTTTTAAATTTAATTCATATGGGAAGTACCACACCCTTTTCCTAGTCAGCCCATTTTTGTCTAAAATATTCATATTGATACTAAAGTGGATTCGAAAAAATTTTAGGGCTCTAACTGTGTATTTTCATAGATATAATAATTTAATATTTTTTATATTGGAGGTGACACACCCACTATAGCCAATCCGCCCATTTTGTTTATATATACGTCAAAGTCGTCCATACAAAATTCGCAGTTTATGAGATATGCGACATTAAATACTTATTGAATATGTGGGCGTAGCACCCCGCCTTCTTGAAATTTTAAAATAAAAAGTAGCCTATAATTCCTTCCAGATATACAGGAAGGTACTGTCAAAACTTCAAGAAAATCGGTCCAGCCGTTTAGCCGTCTATAGACTTCAAACAAACAAACCCACAAACAAATAAACACACATTCATTTTTGTTTATATTGATGTAAAATTCGTTAAAAAAACTACATATGTGACGTCACTCATACGTCCAATTCCATTAAGTTTTATCAAAGAATATGGATATAAAGAATACGCATTATGAAGAATTAAAATTTCTTATGGCGGGTTGTACCATTACGACCCACTCTCACCAAAATCTTTTTAAAAAATCATTTCTGGATGAGGGGGGCGGAAGACAGAAGGAAAATAAACACAAACAAAGAGCGTAACAATGTGTTGTTCTCATCATGAGAGCGTAAAAATGCATTCAGTTGCTTTGCTTGTCAGCTTCTAAAGCAGAATGTTCATGTCGCTTTTTTCAGACTTCAATTTTACACCCAAAGAAATATTACAGTATGATTCACTAATATCAATTAGAAATGATTTAGATTTTTGGAAGAATACTTGCCAAGTTAAATACGGTGTTTTTAGGTTTTTAGCGCAGTACAATTTTTCTATATTTTTCGCTCACATATACATATTATTGGGTTAAGAAGTAGATTTGAAAATATTACTAACAATTTTCCTCTGGGTTAAATATGCCTCTCATAATTTTTATCATGTTCTCTTTGTGCCGACGTCTGAGAATAAGTGATTTGAGGACAGTGTTGCCTTTTTTGGTTATTTCTAAACAAAATTGGTTATTTTTTTGATCAATGTGTAGTTTTTTTTGGTTTTGGTTATTTATTTTTCTTATAAAAAAAGCTTTTTTTTGGTTCTTTTTTTATTAATTATAATTCAAATTTAAAAAAAAAATAAAACAAAAGTCTACGAATTTAATTTTGGTTATATTTTTTCTTATTTGGTGATTTTTTTTAACAAATGTTGGTTACAAATTTTTTTTCGTGGCAACACTGTTTCAGAAGAATAAATAAAAAATTAGTCAAACAACAAAAACGCACAATGAGAACAATTGAGAACATTGTTACGCTCTTGGTTTCTTTATCCTTCCCTTCTATCTTTCCCCCCGCGTCATGAAATATTTTTGAAAAATATGCCAAAATGCACATTCTTTATACTTTATTTTCTTTGGTTTTATACATCAAGAATCACAGATAGCATACTTGTAGGGGTAACTACTATGCGTATGAGTAATATATTTCAAATGCAATTAAATATTAAGTATGTAGTATGTAGTATACGTGGGCATGGCCCCTCGCTCATTTGGAATATCAACACAAAAAGTAGCCTATAACTCCTTCCAGACATACAGGAAGATACTGTGAAAATTTCAAGAAAATCGGTTCAGCCGTTTAATCGTCTATAAACTTCAAACATACAAACAAACACACATTCATTTTTATATATAAGATAATTCAAACTTGAAAAAAAAAATAAAACAAAAGTCTACGAATTTAATTTTGGTTATATTTTTTCTTATTTGGTGATTTTTTTCACAAATGTTGGTTACAAATTTTTTTTCGTGGCAACACTGTTTCAGAAGAATAAATAAAAAATTAGTCAAACAACAAAAACGCAGGATGAGAACAATTGAGAACATTGTTACGCTCTTGGTTTCTTTATCCTTCCCTTCTATCTTTCCCCCCGCGTCATGAAATATTTTTGAAAAATATGCCAAAATGCACATTCTTTATACTTTATTTTCTTTGGTTTTATACATCAAGAATCACAGATAGCATACTTGTAGGGGTAACTACTATGCGTATGAGTAATATATTTCAAATGCAATTAAATATTAAGTATGCAGTATACGTGGGCATGGCCCCTCGCTCATTTGAAATATCAACATAAAAAGTGCCCTATAACTCCTTCCAGACATACAGGAAGATACTGTGAAAATTTCAAGAAAATCGGTTCAGCCGTTTAATCGTCTATAAACTTCAAACATACAAACAAACACACATTCATTTTTATATATAAGATTTCTACCAGCTTAGGGTACATTGTAAACAACAACAACAATAGCAAAGGAAAATCACTCAGGAGAGTGGTGTTAACAAAAATAACACAAAACATATTGTAGCAAATGCACCGTATGATTTACGTGTTAATTTTGATTAAAGCAAATTTAAGAAACATTAGGGTGGCACATAGATTTAAAGCAAATAATATTGTGAATAAATATGTATAAATTTCATCTAAATTAAATATATTAATTTTGAAAGTAAAACATCGTCAACATTCCGCCAGCCTTGAACCGAATTTATGAAGTTCAATCATCCTCTGGCAAGGGGTACAATTTTGTCACAGGTCTTTGTAGTGTTGAGGTTGCAGTCTTTATAGTAGCCACTCTAACTCGACCATCGGAACCAGCGTGGGTTTCTATCACACGACCAAGTTTCCATCAAGTGGGAGGTACATTTTCTTCGCGAAGGAGAACGATATCATCTATTTGTAGATTTGGTTTATCCTTCAGCCATTTTGCCTTAGGTTGAAGGGACAGTAGATAATCATTTGACCAGCACAGCCAAAAATATTGGGACAGTTGTTGAATAATCTCCACTTAGAAATAGCTGATGTTTTTAAATGAGTGACATCAACCTCGGGTAAAGCATTTAGGGATCGACCAATTAGAAAGTGACCTGGAGTGAGATATGGCAGGTCGTCTGAGTCAGCTTGAACCAACGGTCGGGAGTTCAGGATAGCTTCAATTCTTGTTAAGAGCGTATTAAGTTCTTCATAGTTAAGGGTAGCTTGACCAATGGTTCTCCTAAGGTGATATTTAATACTCTTCACCGTGGACTCCCATGCACCACCAAAATGTGGGGCCGCAGGTGGGATAAAGTGCCACTGAATGCCCTTTGTAGCTAGAATATTTGCAACATTGTTATTAAATTCTGAATTTTTTACCGTTTTGTAGATTTCTCCTAGTTTCTCTGTGGATGTGACCACAAAGTCCTCTTCGGGCTACGAATCTGTCTAATGCAGCTAAAAAGGCATCAGAGCTCAAATCTGTAACAAGTTCGAGATGCACAGCTTTAGTAACAAAGCAATTAAATACAGCGATGTATGATTTAACGATAGTGAGACTTGCGTCCATTATGTTGTTTATACATTATGGGACCTGCATAGTCGCAACCAACTTAATAAAAAGGGTACGCTGTATTGACTCTAAATTTAGGAAGATCGCCTATAAGTTGATAGTTGGCCTTTGCGTTATAGCGTTGACAGACTGAACATTTGTCACATACTCGTTTAGCTAATTCACGTGCACCTACAATCCAATATCGTTGACGCAGTGTAGCAATTAGAAGGGTGATTCCTGCATGCAAATTTTTCAGATGGCAATCATGAACAATTTTATACGTAATAGGACTGTCTTTGTGTAGTATAATTTGATGCTGGCTATCATATGGCAAACTAGCATGTTTGAGTCTGCCACCTACTCGTAAAATGCCATGGTCATCTAAAAAGGGTGACAATCGTTTTAGTTTCTTACTGGTAACGGGTGCCCCTTTTTAATGGATGATATAACATCAGCCAATTTAGATTCTTGACAATATTTGAAGATTTCATTTTCAGCATCTCTTAATTCATTTACTTGGAGTGGCAATTTAAATTTGGTTTTAAGCCGAAAATTGTTGTAAGCTCTATAGAAGTAACCAAGTGCTCTGACCATACGAGTGAAACGTGAAATTCGATTATTTAACTCATCAATAATGTCGGTAGAAAATGTAGCAATTAAAACAACTTGCTCTTCTAGACGTAATTCTTCATTCGTCTTTAATCCTTTAACAGCAGTTGGCCATTCAGTTGGGTCCTTAAGTAGGAAAGATGGCCCTTGAAACCACATTGGATTATCAATTAGATAGCTGGATCTAACACCTCTACTAGCACAATCCGCTGGATTTAATTTAGTTGGCACATACCTCCATTTGACATCAGGAAGGGTGTCAAGATGTACCCAGCTCGATGACCGACAAAAGTTTTCCATTTAGTAGGATGTGATGAGAGCCATGCCAATACAGTTTTACTGTCTGACAAGCACACAATCTTATTTTTGTCTATTCGCAGCACTGGCACCAAATATTCAAAAAGTTGCGCCAATAGATAGGCAGCACAAAGTTCCAGCCGGGGAATCGAGACCAACGTTAATGGAGCCACCTTTGTTTTAGCCATCACTATATTGGTAGATACTTCACCATCTGCTGATGTTTTACAACAGTAGACTACGGCTGCATATGCTGCACTGGACGCATCACAAAACCCATGATAAGTAACGTTGCTTTCTGTAGAGAAAATAATTCTAGGAATATTAATATTATTCAGTAAATTAAACTCAGAAAACAGTTGTTCAGCCATGGTTTTAATTTCACTAGTAAGCTGATCGTCCCAATCCAAACTGATTAACCATAGTCTCTGCATAATAATTTTAAGGGCTATAATGACAGGTGAAATCCATCCAAGAGGATCAAAAATTTTGGAAATTTCTGATAATAGTTTTCTTTTAGTATCAATGCAGTAATCTTTAGTTTCAACATTATAAGAAAAACAATCCGCTATAGGGTTCCATATAAAACCGAGGAGACAAACAGTAATGTCTGTAGGAATATTCACTATACTCTCAATCTTATCATTTTCAGGAATGTTGGTTAAAATTTTACTCTCATTAGTTGCCCATTTCCTTAACCGAAAGCCGCCAGCCTTAAGAAGCTGGTTTAAATCTTCGGCTAATTTTTGAGCTTCTGCTACAGTGTTGGAGCCAGCCATACAATCATCAACGTAAAAACAGGTTTTTAAAATTTCACATGCTAGTGGAAAACGGTAACTCTCATCTTTACTTAACTATAAAAGAGTACGTATTGCCAGATATGGAGCAGAGGTGGTACCGTAGGTGACAGTAGTAAGTCTATAGTGCCTTATCTCTTCACTAGGATTATTCCTCCACAAAATTCTTTGAAAATCACGATCGCACTCTTGTATGTCCATCATGCGAAACATTTGTTTAATATCAGCCGCAAAACAAAATTTCTTACACCTGTATCGTAGTAATACTGCCATAAGATCTTGTTGTAATACTGGACCTCGAAGCAAATTAGCATTTAGAGATAGTCCATTGGATGATTTGTTAGAACCATCAAACACTACTCTAAGTTTTGTGGTGAGGCTTGTATCCTTGAGCACAGCGTGGTGTGGCAAATAATACACTGTAGCAGCGGGGCGTTTAATTTCATTTTGAGGCACAAGTTCCATATGTCCCAATGAAATGTATTTATTCGTAAATTCACAATATGTATTTTATAAGTTAGTATTGGATTTAAACTTACGCTCCATAGAATTTAGTCTTCTTAAGGCTTCAGTATAGGATTCTCCCAGCTCAGGGCTACTCTTAAAAGGTAATCTAACAGCATATCTTTCAGAACGGGTTGTAGTCGAAGAGTACAAATCTTCTGTCATTCGATCCTCTGCAGTTAAAGACGGCTTCTTTATATTAAGACTCTCAACTTTCCAAAATAATCGTAAGGCTTTGTTAAGATCTTCTTCATCACTAATTTGACTTGTCATGTTACGCACTGTGACCATTTTGTCCATAGTACAACTACTGCAAATAACCCAACCAAATGCAGTGTTTTGAGTCAACAAGTTGCCTTCCTTTAAAACCCTACCTTCTCTAATTAACAAAAAGAAATAGTCAAAGCCAATTATAATATCTATATGCTTAGGTGAATAAAATTTATTATCAGCTAGGGGGAGTGATTTAATTTCATCCCAGCAAGTGATTGTTAATTTTGTGCAAGGTAATTTTGATGTCAAATTATTAAAAATATGGGCAAGTATATAAATTATTTCATTTCCATGGGTAGATTTGATTTCTAATTGGACAGCTCCTCGTGTAGCTCCAGCTTTATTGTTACCCACTCCACTTACAAAAATTCTGATTGGCTTTCGTACTAGCATTAACCTCTGTGCACATTTTTCTGAAAAGAGAGTGTTTTGACAACCAGAATCTAATAATATGTTACAAGCTTGATAACATCCCATGTTATCTTTTACTAATACTCTGGCAGTTGGCAACAACATGTTAAAATTATTTACCTCTGAAGATTCAGCTAAATTCACCTTAGAGTCACTAGCAACAGTAAACGTTTCGTTTAAGTTGTTGGAATGATTTGAATTGGCAGCAGAATGGGAGTTTTTAATCGGTTCCTTGGTCATTGTAGGTGCTAACGGCTTTCGGTTAATGTGGATTAAAGAATGATGTTTTCCTTGACACGATTCACAAACATGTTTCGAAGGACAACTCTGTACAGTATGGTTAGGCTTCAAACAATTAAAACATAGGCGTTTCTCTTTTATAAATTCAAACCGTTTATTGACGTCAAATCTGTTGAAAGTCGGACAATAGGCAGGATGATGATTTTCTCCGCAAGCAGCGCAGGCTTTTTTCATTGTACTAGTATAAGCACGAGCAGACTTCACTGTTCTTTGGGGGGGCTTGCTATGTTTTTCTTCAGGTGATGTCAACCTCTCCAAAGCGCCACAACGTTCATTGATGAAAACAAAAAGCTTTCCAGCGAAGGGAAAGTTAGCTTACAACAGTGTTCAGCCCAAGCTTGTAGGGTGAGGCGATCTAATTTTTTACATAGCAGATGGATCAGCCAGGGATCTCTTTTTTCTGCATCAGGGCCTTGAGCTCGAAGGCCACTTCATCAGCAACATTAGACAGCTTACGTAATTAATGCTTCTTCATAATTTTGGTCCGATACCTGCAAATGGCGTATAAGGTTGGCAGGATCGTCCTTTAAAAGGCCTTTTAAGTATTGGAACTTTTGTGAAGCAGCCAAACAGTTGTTGTTATGTATGCAACTTTTGAACAAATCAAAAAATGATTTGAATTCAGAATATTTGCCATCAAATACTGTTACATTGATTTATGACAATCTTACATCAGTTCCGTTTGCTGAGGCATTCATCGTTTGGGAAAATGTTGCTGTAGAGGCTCTAGGTTCAGTGATTTGCAGGCTCGATAGTTTTTTCAATGGAGCAGTCAGCGTCTCCAACAATTTTTGCATAGTATCATGCTGAATGGTTGTGGAATTCATTGGGTCAGCATTATTGGAACGGAGCTTGGCGTCAATCAACTCATTGTATTGTATCTTCACACGGTAATATTTTGTCTCGAATTCCTCGTATTCGGTTTCCCGATCAGGAAATTGATCACTGTGTGCTGCCATCTCTATGTCCAAAGATTGAAATTGATCGTAAAGTGCTTCCAGCTTCTCTAAGCGAGCACGTAAGTCAAACAAAGAAATTTGATCATTCACTTGACTGATGAAGTTTTCTATCCTAGTAGCAGTACGCTTTAGATGTGATCTTTTATTTTTCAATATTGCTCATTGCAAATTACTTTTATTTTCAGAAAGAGAAAAAAACACTTTAAATTTTAGCCACAGAATTCTTAGTTAAACTTTTAATTATTTTTACGAAACTGTACTTTTTCTTTATCACGTCGGGGTCACCAAAAAATGTACGCGAAACAAAGGAAGACTACTTTATTCATTCGTTGCTGAACACAAACTGAACTCTTTATTCAAAAATATATTAAATTTCTACCAGCTAAGGGTACATTGTAAACAACAGCAACAATAGCAAAGCAAAATCACTCAAGAGAGTGCTGTTTACAAAAATAACACAAAACATATTGTAGCAAACGCATCGTATGATTTAACTGTTAATTTTGGTTAAAGCAAATTTAAGAAACATTAGGGGGGCACATAGATTTAAAGCAAATAATAATGTGAATAAATATGTATAAATTACATCTAAATTAAATATATTAATTTTGAAAGTAAAACATCGTCAACAGTAATATTATATTCATAGCTGCAATGTCTTTTTTTCCATCTCCACTCCTCCGTCTGTTAACACTTTTGAGTTTAATGCATGATAATAACCAACTCCTTTGCCTTATTTTATTTCCGAAACCACAAAAATGTTCGTTTATTTCTATCCTATCAGACTCAGTGAATTTCTCTGAGCATAGGTTTCCACATTTTTTATTTTGGCATGGATTTATCTGAACCCTATTATTATGATTTTTAATTTTAGTCAATCCCTTTGGCAATGGTTTTTGCTTTTTGTAACCCCTCTTTCTCACACAAGTTTCTTCCTCAATTTCTGCCTCTTCCTCAGAAGAGTCATTAGAGTCGCTATATGGAACCAAGGGATTTATAATTGGACGCTAAAAAATAAAGCATCCAATGATAATTATATTTGTTATAAAATAAATTTATCTAATAGAACCAAAGAATTGTATTTCAAAGGAAAAATCTACATATAAAGTAGCTGTGTATGTATTTTTTTTAATTTATTTTCGCAAATATTCACCCCTATCATGAATAACATGGGAAATTTCTTTCCCCATTAAATTTTCATTCCCCTCGAAGGGAAAATTGCTATTGTGAATCTCCCATGAAATCGTATATCCCTTTTTTAAACAGCTGTTCAAATTGTAAAGTAAGCTGCCTGTTTACAGTGAGTGCTAGGCGGAAAAAATACTGCAAATATTTATTAAAAGTTTATTATCGCTAATTGGGTCCTGTGTTGGCGATGTTACCTGTGTGGAACAGCAAGGTTCTTCAGTGGAGTATTTATTAGGTGATGTTGGTGACACATTTTCTTGCCATAAAAGATCTCTGGCAAACCAAACGTCCGAGTGCTTTCTAGTCCCGCTATTGATTCTCTCATACCAACTAGCTCATATATGAACTGTTCATTTGCTGAAAGGCATTTGGACTGATTTGGTCCTCCTCCTCTCTTTAGTGTTTCAAATTTGTGGCAGCTTTTGATCGCACACATCTCTTCTGATCTATCCAAACCTATTGTGCAAATTATGGGTTAAGCAAATTATACCAATATACAAAATACTTTATTACCTTCTTCCACTCCGAGACATGTTTAATTGGAGGTCCAGCACTATTCAGCTCTTCAGAAAGTAAATTCCAAAATTCTGCCAACACGTCTCTAGGAATTTTTGAAAAACCACAGGCTATAGCCCTGTTAGTTTGCATTTTGTTAAGCAAAATTTCATTTTGTTAAGCAAAATTTCATTTTGCACTTTGTTAACACTTCTACTCCTAAAATAATTGAATATAAATTTAAATATTGTTATTTCAATAATTTAATACTTACATGATAAATGCAGGTCCCTAGCAAAAACGATGTGAACAACTCAGAGGGTAAAATGAGAATATTACGAGGGCAAAAAATATTTACAATCAGGCATATTTTTTTTTAAGGATATCATTCCCCTTTGAATTATCATAAAAAGGTAAACTAATAAATGGGAATAGTAGTTTATGATCGCAATTTTGGGAAATGGGAAACATTTCAAGGGAAAAATTTTTCACGATAGGGGTGATTGCTAATTTGCAAAATATATTCTTACCTTTGGTATCAGTGACGCCATTTTTAACAGAATTTTAAAGTTGTTAAATTGATTGAAATATAAATTTGATGTTATTATTAATTACGAACAGATAAATTCATATAAATGAATAAACATTACAAATTTCAGTACATAAATTGCAATGGTACAGCGATAATTAAACGAATTTTAAAAGAAGTATATTCAGATATTGGACATTTCATACACAAACAAATTTAAAACGTTACTTTGTTCAAAATTTGTCTATAAATATTATGTATTTTTAAAGAAAATATAGACTTACCCGACACTTTGTTATTATAAAATTCATAAACAAAAATTTAATGTGTACTTACATCTTTATTGCTTTTCTTGTAAAATCGTAACTATTCTATCTAGGGCTACGAAATTTTCAGAGATGATGTAAATGAACCTAAATTATCGATTTCCATAAAAAACGAAAATCGAAAATCATGTCGCTTACGTCCATTTTGCGAAAACGGCTTGATATGATTTTTTTTTTTAATGTTATATTAAAATAATAAAAAAAATTATTTTTTCTTAAATAAATACTTATTGTTAGGATTCTATTGTATACAAAAAAATTTTTAGAGACGAAATGGTGCGAATTCCCCTTTTTTGTGGGGCGTTATTAACTCCGATCAAAGGAGTTACTGTGAGGCCAGTTGCGGCAGCCATAAGAATGAAATAATATTATATTTCTAACCGGAACAATTGTGCTTCACAACAAAAAAAAAAATAAATTTATCAAAGCTGTTTAAATTTAAACTATTGAAATTTGCACCCTATACAAATAAGATAAATATTGGCTGACTTCATAAACGCAGTTTGAATGCAACACTGCAAAGAAATTCATTTACAAGGCAAAGCAATGTTTTATTCCAACACTGCTTTGTCAAATAATGAGATGACATTTTAATACGTTTATGAACACGAAAACTTTTGATCCTTGCATGACTTTTTGTATAATTCAATTTTTTAAAATGAATGTTCAGAAAAAAGCAGGGTTTTTTTTGAAAACCGTTTTCGGTTTGCCTGATAATAAAAATTCAAAAAGCAGTTTGATCAAAAATATTTTAAACAGAAGAAAGCGCCGTCGTATAGCATTATTAACTAGCCAAGCCTCAAAGAGAAAAATTCCTAAAATGTTTGTAAAATTATCGCAAACATGCAGGACGATATGATTTACTCTCATTTTCGAATAAATACATTTCAGGTATTTATTACCAAATGGTATAATTTGATACTACTAATTAATATTTTAAATTTTAAGAAGTTGCAGGTTGCGATTAAGCTCTGGTGGCATTCAAAGCATTACAAATAACAATTTGGAAACTGAGCTATAATTGTTCTTTCAAAGGTGTGCTATCAATTTCCTTTCCAAAAAAAAATATTTTTTTTAGCAAAATTTCGAAAATTTTGCTTTTTAAAAAGGCATAAAAAAATGGAAAACGCAGCTGAGCTTTTTTTATTTTTATTATTTTTTTTTTTGTTGTTGACGATTTCTGTTTCTACCTGTTCCAGGTATAACAATAGAATACCAGGCAAAAATATCTAAATATTTTGATATTTTCTGGTTGCATTGATGTTGGGTGCATAGTGTGTGTAGTCGTGTTTACAGCGTATTGCAGAAACGAGTTGCGTAGTGTGTACCTAGCATTAGAATTAAAAAATAGAGTCATAAATTTTTACCGCACAAAACGGTTTTGTAAGAACTTAAGTAACGTATTCTATCAGGTAGAAACAGACTTTGGTTTTTTTTACAGTTATTGAACATTCCCAACACACATCAACATCTCCTACATAATTGTTTGATCCTTGTTGATCACTTCACTAACGATCCTCAAATGAAACAGTTGACTATATTGGAAAAAGTTTAACCTTACTTAAAGAAAGTTTCACTGCGGAATTTTGGTTTTTTAGTTTATTATAATAAACTGAACCGTTTTTTACTTACGCGAATATATGTTGCGCCACCTCCTCCATTTTCGAAATAACGGTATATTTCGAAAACACGAGCTAACCTAAAAAAATGGTTAGCACCACTGGATTCAGCGTACCCGAATTAGGTTAACCCGCCAGGTGCCCCACTTGTCACAAAAAAAAGTGTAAAATTCTAGCATTCTAAATTCGGTGCGCGTGCAGCAATCGTGGGAAATTGATGAAATATATAATTATGCTGACACTGCTAAACTTCTTTCGTTAACATTGCCGCCACTGTTGTTAACTCCTCCCTCCTTAAAAATCTGCGTCCCGCAGATCACTGCAGATGGTTGGAGTGAGGGGCGAGTTATCGTCTCTACTACTGGCAGGTTGAGTCGTCTTGTTAACTTGTACCATAACGTCGCGAAGCAAATACCCATTACTATTGCCAAGATAATATGGCAAGTTAGGTTTGATTTGACTTCCAAATGTTGTATACTATCAATGTTGTGCAAGCTAATGTTGTGAACTTGATCGAGGTTTATCAGCAATCTTTCATTTGCTACACTTGTCAGAATGGGAGGTAGTGGTTGCATTCTCGAGATGGATGAAGTTTTTATTTTTACTTCCATGGAGGCCATGGAGGGATCGTAAGATTCCGATTTAGTCGCGAGCAGGCATGCCTCCCACAACCTACTAAGGTACGATCTCTCTCACTTACAAGCCGGCTCTTGTTAATCGTGCAAGTCAAGCATTTACTTTTTTGCTCTTTTCTTTTATTTAAAAAAAATTTTTTGGTAATTTTCAATTGGTTTGTTTTTTATATTAAGATAGATATATTTTTTATATTTCTTGTAAAGCTTCATTATCCGATTCTTCTCTTTTTTATTAAATTTGTATTTTTAATTTTCTATTCTTCATTTCTTTTTTTAAAATGTTAGACTTGAGTAATATCCCATTTTCTCATTGGAGATTTGAACCCCAGCGTAAAGATACGCCTTCCACTGAGTTTTAGGACTCCATTTGTTCAGGATATTGCATTATATATATAAAAAAAATTATCTATAATTTTTGTATATTTATATTTTCATTTAAAGAAGTAGAAGTGTTTTTGTGCACAATTAATTATGAATCTTATTTAATATTCTTTATGTTGGTTTTATGAATCCTTTTACCACTTGCTGTACTAATTGCGACTTTGTCCTTTTCTACAATTTCCTTCCTATATACTGCTTTATTCTTGCCTTTTATATTTTTTATTCTAACGTATACTACATCGCCCTTCTTATTTTTCTTTGGCGATGCTTCATGTAGTTTGTTAAAGTCTGATGTTCCATTCCTATTAAAAAATACGTCAGTCGGTCTTTTTCCAGTCGCAGAATGTATAGTATTGTTATATCTGTCTACCGCAACGTACATCAATTCTTGTATACTGAGTTCGGCATTTTCAGCTCTTAAACACCTGTAAATTTCGATTAGAGTAGAATGGAGGCGTTCCACCTGTCCGTTCACTTCACTTCGCTGGGATGGCGTTAAATATATTTTTATTTTTAGTCTTTCGAGGAAATCCTCTATCAAGGGGCTAATAAAACTACTTTCGTTGTCAGTTACTAGGATTTTGGGAGCCGTAAAAAAATGCAAGATTTTTATTAACTTTTCTCTAATATTTAGGACGCATCTGTCACTAATGTGAAAAAGTTTAGCAAACTTTGAAAATTTGTCGATTACAGAAATAAATTTTTGGTTCTGTATTTCCATTATGTCCATATGTAGAATTTTACATGGACGCTTTGGAATGGGTGTTGCTTGAAATTCTGGTCTATAGGGGTTTCTGTCATACTTATTCTTATTGCACACGTCGCAATTCGCGACGAATTTCCTTATGAGAGCGTACATGCGAGGAAAATAATATTCGTCTAGAATCTGTTTTCAGTTCTCTCTTGCATTTCTGTGCGCCCCACGGTGTTCATTTTGGATTATTTCAAACTGTCTATTTTCTGAGTTTATGTCTGTAACTATTTTTTGAGCAATTCTAAATTCATATCTAGAAAAATGTTGTAAATACAGTTCCTGTAAAACTGACAAGCAGCATTCTGGTGCTTTGATTCCGTTGATTACGTTTGGGTATAAAGTTCTCTTTAGAACATTCAGGAGTTTCTCGGCATTCCAATCAGGTGAAGAGAAGTAATGTCTATTAAAGTTTTTGTGTGGGGCCTCAGTTGAATGAAGATCTGGTCCAATTTTAATAACTATCTGGTTTCTGAAGACATTAATTGGGACTTCCATGTGAGGAATAAGGTCTGAAGCGTCTTGTATTGCACTATGAACGGTTGAGCCTGTTGACATTATGTCATCATCCCTTGTTTCGGATGCTGTTTTTGTATTTTGTGAATCATTATCACCCGTTTCTGATGCTGTCCTTGTGATTTGAGAATCATTATCACCCATTTCTGATGCTGTCCTTGTGATTTGTAAATCACACTCGCTGGCTGATATAGTGGATTCATCGCTGATGTGGTGGATAGCGATTTTTGATCTGGAGAGAGCATCTGCCACATAATTTGATCTTCCTGGCTTGTAGATTAATTCGTGGTTATACTCTTCTATGCGAGCCTTCCATCGTTTCAATTTTGCATTGTAATTCCTGTTACTTACCGCATAAGTAAGAGGTTGATGGTCGGTGTAGATTTTTATTTTCCTGGCACCATACAGGTAATTTCGTAGGTTATCCAAAGCCCACCCGATAGCTAGCAATCTATCCTTGTGAGAGAACAGCACCAACAGCGTAATTCGAGGCATCTGTCGTAAGATTAAATGGCTTGTCGAAATCAGGGAATGCAAGGATTTCAGCCGTAGTCAAAAGAGCTTTTAACTTTTGGAAAGCCATTAATTCCTCAGCATTCAATTCTATTTGAACTTTTTTCGATTGGCTAGCCTTTACCTGCGCATTTTCGCCTCTCGTCAGATTGGTTAGTGGCTTTGCCACCTTTGCATAGTCTTTGATAAAACTTCTGTAATACGACGTCATCCCTAAAAATCCTTTCAATTCCTTTAAATTTGTAGGGGGTAAACGATTTTCAATAGCTTCTACTTTCTTAGGATCAGGTTTAATGCCTTCAGCACTTACTAAATATCCCAGAAGTTCCACTTCTGTTTGCATGAAGTACGTCTTGTCAATATTAACCTTTAGATTGGATTCATCCTGTCTTTTGAAAATCGTGTCAACATTGTTTAAAGTTTCCTCTTCACTACGACCAAATACAATTATGTATATCGTCTATATAGACGTAGCAAATTTTCCCTATGAATTCTTTAAGAACGTCATCGGTCATTCGTTGGAAGATTGCTGGGGCATTTTTCAACCCAAAGGATAGACGAAGAAATTCAAATTTCCCATTCATCGTGGAAAACGCAGTCTTAGGAATGTCTGAAGGTTTCATCGGGATTTGATGAAAGCCGGACGTTAAGTCGATTGTTATGAAGAATTTTGCGTTTCCTAAACTTGCCAAGGTGGCATTTATATCCGGTATCGGGTATGTATCAGGAACGGTCACAGCGTTAAGCCGTTTATAGTCTACTACTAACCGGTATTGCTTCTCTCCAGTTGGTTTTGGCTTTTTGGGCACAACCTATATTGGAGAGTTATAAGGACTCTTTGAAGGGCGTATTATTCCCTCAGACAATAATTCATTAATTTGTCTGTCTACCTCGTCCCTCATTGCGGCTGGATACGGGTTGCTTTTGGAGTAGATAGGATCCGATGTAGTCGTCTTTATTTCTGCCTGCACACTGGTCGCAGCAGCTTGGCTGTCATCAAGGGCCCAAATAAGTTCTTGCATTTGCTTATGATCCCATTAATTTTATCTCTTGTCTTCATTGGTAATGATTCACTAAATACGTAATTTAAATTATTAGAAATTTCTGCCTTGAGAGGTATCCCTATTTTCCCTCTAATTAAAAGAACGTTGTCTTTCCTATCAACCACAGCTCCTAGTTCTTTAAGAGTATCGTCCCCTATAATGCCATCGAAGGTAGCTAAACCGGGTAATACATAAAATGTTAGAGGTTCTGTTATTCCATAACTAAGAAAGAATTTCCCTACTATTTTCCGATTAATTTCAATTTTCCCACCAGCGCACAATGGGGTTTTTGATGCCTATAATGGGAATTAAATCGTGGGAGCTTTCCTGGTTGCTTTTTTTAACTTTTTTTGGTTTCTTTCGCTTTAAGAAGATAAATACATAATAAAAAATAAAAAAATCGTGACCTGAAATGCATAAGGGCCTAACAACCAAAAAATTCAAAATTGTGTTTTTGATTGATTCTGATGTACTGTATCAAAATATATGTTCTAACAAAATTTTATAATCCTATTGTTAAAGATTATCTACCAACCAGATAAAATTTGAATTGAACGTAGAAACGTTAATACAAATTAGAATAAGTCATTTTGAGTACCAAACAAGTTTTCATTTCATTTTAAAGTCTTTGTTTCGGGCTTCTTGTGCTTCCTCAGTTAACTGCCCTATTGGTATTAAAGAGTAGTTTATTACTTGTTGTTCCGAAGAAAACGCTCAGAAACTCTATAAAATGCATTCCAGCGATTCTCCAATTGGGAAATTAAATTTTTCAATGTATCGTTAAAAACTTTAATTATTTAGTCAAAAGTATTTACACAAAAGAGAATTTTTACGTTTTTCTTAAAAAAGGCCTCAGTACTTTTTACTGGAAGTAAATTTTGGAAAAAAATTTTACTGCTGCCTAGCTTGGAATATGCAGAAGCAAATAAAATAAATTTGGAAAAGATAACGGTTCTTAGTACTAAATAAAAAACAAATAACCATATGCTTATAAGTTGTCAAAATTATTTACACACGTTTTATTCTTTTCAAAAGTATTTACACAAGACTTGAGACCGGTTTAGTCTATAATTTGCTCTTGGAAAGATCAGTAGCTTAATTTGTGTCGCAATCTAAATAAGCTGGAGCCCTAGTAGCTAATAATTGTTTTTACAAATTTTATTTGAAATTGGTGAAAACAAGAGAACTATCGACTGAATTTCGGTGTGAAATTGTTGTCAAATTCAACTATGGTATCTCGGCGTCAGAACTGGCAAAATTGTACAAAATTTCTCGAAAAACGGTATATAATTTAGTAGAAAAAAAGAAAAATATGGTAATTTAACAAATTTAAAAAGAAGTGGACGAAAATGTGTGCTAAACCCAAGGGATTGCTAACAATTAATGGGACAGATATTAACCAACCCTTCAATTAGTCCTGCAAAAGTTGCAACAGAATCTCAACAAATTATTGGTCGAAAGGTAAGCGATGCTACAATACGCCGAAGATTAAAAGAAATTAATATAAAAACTTATGTCGTGCGTGCAACAATTGATATTACTCCAACAAACCAAGCTAAACGTCTCGCATTTGCTTTGGAGTATATTAAGAAGCCTATAGAGTTTTGGTACAGTGTATTGTGGACGG
Source organism: Sarcophaga rosellei (assembly GCA_930367235.1). Taxonomy (NCBI): domain Eukaryota; kingdom Metazoa; phylum Arthropoda; class Insecta; order Diptera; family Sarcophagidae; genus Sarcophaga; species Sarcophaga rosellei. Next base: position 59,081,521 of record OV884019.1, read on the forward strand.
ATGAGGCTGCATTTCAATTCCAGGGCTCGTTCTCTAAGCGCTTTATGCATCTACAACGAAACAAAAAAAAAAGCTGTACAACCACTTAACAGATTTGGTAGCGGCACGGTGATGTTTTGGGGATGTCTATCATATTACGGTTTTGGCAATATGGTACCGATAAATGGGACTTTAAACCAGTCTGGTTATCTTGAAATTATAAATAACCATGCCTTTGAGTCCGCAAACAACCTTTTTCCAACCACCGAATGGATTTTACAGCACGACAATGCCCCTTGCCACAAAGGATGGTTACCTACCACATTCTTAGAAAACGTAGGTCAGGCTGTTCTTCCATGGCCTCCTCAGAGCCCTGACCTAAACGTTATTGAAAATGTTTGGGCTTTCATAAAATATCATAGAACTATAGATAAAAGTCGAAAACGCGAAGAGACTATACAAGAAATTAGTGAAATTTGGTCTAAATTGACTCCCGAATTTGCCCAAAAGTTAATTAACTCAATTCCAGAAAGATTACAGGCGGTCATTGATTCAAAAGGCGGTATTACAAAGTACTAGTTAAGTTTATTAATAAACTATGTGAAAATAAAAGAAATTAAAAAAATTAAAATAAAGAAAATTTAATTTTAGTCTTGTGTAAATACTTTTGAAAAGAATAAAACGTGTGTAAATAATTTTGACAACTTATAAGCATATGGTTATTTGTTTTTTATTTAGTACTAAGAACCGTTATCTTTTCCAAATTTATTTTATTTGCTTCTGCATATTCCAAGCTAGGCAGCAGTAAAATTTTTTTCCAAAATTTACTTCCAGTAAAAAGTACTGAGGCCTTTTTTAAGAAAAACGTAAAAATTCTCTTTTGTGTAAATACTTTTGACTACCTCTGTATATTTATTGCTTGGGAATAAACGTGTAAGCATTTTTTCTTTAAGAAATGCGATTTTTTCAGTCAAGGTTTCAAGTCCAGGGGGGTTACTCTGTATTGCGATGCGAAAAGGAAATTGTGCGTAATCGAACAATTGGTACGCTTTCGTATTTTCCTTACGCATCTAATTTTTTCCCATGCGCAAATGTGGCATCACCGCACTTACAAAGCCGTATTACAAATACGAAAAAAAAAAAATTCAAGTAACAAATAAATTTTTATATTTATATTGAAATTATTATTTTTTTAGGGAAAAGCCAAAGGAGAAGGACTAAAACAAAAAGAACCGATGCCTGTTGACAGGCAGTAATGAAACTTAGGTCATTAATGGTTTCTATGGGTCTTTCATATAGTTATGCAGCCTATAACTTTATATAAGGTTCTTGTAGGGTGGCATTGTTCAGAGATGGTTTTAAATTCCACAATTTTGGGGCTAGTGGTGAGACGTGGCCATCCAAGGATATCAGATAGTCGAAATCGACTGTAATTTGTTTTTTTTTTTTTTTTAATCGAACGTCCCCGGCCACACACTAACCCACCCTCACCCGACCGCGGAGGGCTCGTCCCCATTACGAAGGGACACGTACACACTACAGTCCGGACTATAGCGGGTAAGGGAAAAGTAATGGCAACAAGAATATAAATCAGCTACAGAACTTAATCACAAGCTGAATAAACTAACAATCCACAGGAACTATCTATGACAAGAACGAAAATACATTTTTATATAATAATTTACAAATTAATGCCAGCATATAAGCTACGTTTTATATTACAAACACTACAATTAAAATCAATAAAATCATAATATAAGTTAAAATCTTTACATAATCTACGAAAAGGAAAATTACATCCATAGTTCGTTCTATAGTAATCTAAAGAAAGAGGGCGATAGTGCCGTGAAAATCTTGCAGGAATACTGAAATTCAGGTTACAAAGCAAAAACTGAGAATTTATATCACTGTTCATGTGACCCATTACTTTTGTTCCTCATGGTTGTTTTGACGAAGAACATCTCTTATACTAAGAAGAGATGTCTTAACGAAGGACCTCTCTCACCGATATTATTATTGTTTACTATGTTATACTTAGAAGAGATGGCTTAACGAAGAACATCTCTCACTGATATTATTACTGTTTATTATGTTCTAACTCAAAATGTAAATATGATTATTATTGCTTATTGTTAGTCAGTCACTCGAGAACCATCAAGCAGAGTAATTACCCCCACATGAAGTTTTAATAAAGTTTATTTTTATTAACCTCAATTTTTTTTCTCCTTATTATTCTATAATAATTATTTTTCCTCCTGGTGCTCGAATTCCTGAGGAACCCTCATCCACCCCAACATTTGCTGGTCCTTCGAACCGGATTCACGGATCCACGGATTCACGGATTTTTTAGATAAAATAAAGTGTGTTTAACCTCCAGCATTTAATTTTATCTTCAGCCATCCAACCCCAAATAAGTAAAAATCAGCATATAAAGGTATGTAATTATAATTTAAAAAGAAGTGAGTAAAGGTTCTTTTTTTAATAAAACGAAAAGAAGGTGAAAAGCAATTTCTATATACATTATAAAACATTATAAAATAAATTTTACAAGCGTTTTTAAAAATCGAAAGAATATAAAGATAAAGCATACACGGCCCATTGTGCAAAGATATTCGGTTAAGCAAAGTGTATTAAAATTCTGAAGTGAGTTTCGTTTTGAGAGAAAAGATAAGGAAAAGATAAGAAAAAAAAACAACAAATCGATTGGCGATCCGTTATCTTTTTTTCTTGTTTACAAAATTCACTTAGTTGTAATAAATAAATTCTGCAGAGTTTGCTATATGAAAAATAGAATAAGGATAAATAGAAAATAGGAATGAAAAATAGTGATCTGATAAAATAAGATCCTACCAATTTGAAGTCGTGATATTGGTTTATCGGTTTTTATTGTCCTCGAAAGAAAGAAGGAAACATTTTTTTGTTCTCCTTATTGAAGGAACATGTTTTGGGCATTATTTGGATATTTTTTATTATCGTCTCATTGAACCATGTCTCTGTTGGAAAAATTAATTCGTTCCTCGGATCGCGCGGTTGAATTTAGTGCGTACTTTTCTTCCATCCCTCAAGAAGACCATACGTCTCATAGCTTAGAGGTGCAAAAGGATGAAATGATCCACTTATGGACTGGATTGAGGTCAGCTTATGATGACATTTTGTCTAAAAAGTCGGTTTTAAAGGAAGAAGTTGGCGTAGAAACTATTAAGAATAAATACTTTTCCGCGTATAATGCCCATCTCAAGTGTGTCAAAGGCCAATGAGCTTTTAAGTTCTTTTAAACTTAACCCAACTGGCTCCTCGAATGAAACTAAACCCCATACCACATCAGTGGACCGTTTTCATTTACCTCCGTGCGACATGGAGGCCTTTTATGGGGACTATAGCTCCTGGCCTACTTTTCGCGATCAATTCTCAGCCATATATGGCGACCAAGCGCATATATCGCCAGTTGAGAAACTTTGTCATTTGATGAAAAAGACTAAAGGCGAAGCTCATGATATTGTCAAATCATGCCCATTTACAAATGCGGGTTATCGGATGGCCTGGGATAATTTAATCGAACGTTATGAGAACAAACGCGTCCTAGTAAACGCACAATTTAAGATTCTTTTAAGCCTTCCCCCTATTACCAAGGAATCTGGTCCCACTATAAAAGCGCTACAACGAACAGTTAATAATTGTGTATCAAACTTGGCCTTGTTGAACATAGACACCAAAAATTGGGACGTTATTTTTGTCTACATCTGTTCAACATGCTTACCCGATGTTACACTCAATCTGTGGGAGCAATCAATTAAGGACGTTACTGGTTTACCAACCTGGAAGGAAATTGACGCATTCTTATCCAGCCGCTTCCATACTTTGGAGTCCGTGAGCGATATTAGGACAACAAGTAACCCCACTAGCTACTCAAAAAATAATTCGCATTCCAAATGTGATAATCCCCGTGGATCGCGAAAGGTAAATTCTTTTCATACTAATGTTTCGCAAAATAAAACAAGTAAGTGCATCTTGTGTCAAGATTGCCACCCTCTGCGATTATGTCCACAGTTTCTAGGTATGTCGGTCGATGAGCGTTTTGCTTTAGTTAAAGATCAAAAACGATGCACTAATTGTTTGGCCACTTCTCACGATATTAGAAAATGCAAAAGTCAATTCGTTTGCTCTACTTGCAAACAAAAGCATCATTCTCTTTTGCATCGCACCATATTATCGGATCCTAACTCAAACCCCCTTTCAAGACCTCTGCCTGAAACTCAAACTCATGCTGCCGCTTCAAATAACTTACCATTCTCACTCCCCATGAATGCCCCCTCAACCTCTACCTCTGCTGCTGTAAGAAATCATCAATCGTATTCGACCCTTTTACAAACCCCTAAATCGAATTTGACCCTATTAGGAACAGCTCTCGTGACTACCATGGTCGGTGACCTTTGCTGTACGGTTCGTGCTATTATTGACCCTGCATCTGAGGCCTCGTTTATATCAAGATCTCTACAACGAAAATTGGCGCTTCCCTTTAGAAGTTCACATACGAACGTCATTGGTCTTAGTGGTTCTATTACTACGACTTCATCCCAAATCGGACAAATCGAAATTAAATCAACTTTGGACCCCCATTTCTCCACTCATGTTGATGTTTTTGTGGTTGAAAATCTTACTGGATCGTTGCCTAGTTACCCCCCCTCTTCACTCGACAAATCTGATTTCTCCGACTTACCTTTGGCGGATTCTAATAACCAACAAGGTTCACATGTGGACTTACTCTTGGGGGGAGATATATACCCAAAGATTATTCGTGACGGCCTCCGGTGGAATAAAAATCGAACTCTTGTCGCGCAACAGAGCGTATTCGGTTGGATTATTACTGGTCGACTCGATTATGGTTTAATTAACTCATCGATATCAACTTTTTTTAACAAGCTTGATGTTAATTATTTGTTGAGCCGTTTTTGGGAACTCGAAGAAGTACCTACACGACCTACAGCCTCGGTTGATGACAAATATTGTGAAGAATTATACCAACGAACTACGTACCGTAATTCCTCAGGTCGTTTTGTTGTTTCTCTACCCTTTATTAGAAGTTTGCCCTATGAAAAGGCTCTTGGCCAATCTCGAAACATCGCTATGTCCCAATGTACGCAATGAGACTCGTCTTAGTAAGGATATGGAGTCTAAATCAAAATACGATGAGGTTATTTTAGAATATTTAACCCTTAACCACATGAAGAGTGTAACCCCCGATTTAACCTCTAACCCGAAATCGTATTATTTACCCCATCATGCGGTCTTAAAACCCGATAGTACTACCACCAAATTACGAGTAGTATTTAATGCATCATGCCCATCATCCAATGGAGTTAGCTTGAATGATATTTTTTACCCCGGGCCAGTTTTACAGGCCGATTTACCAACCCTTATGATCAGATGACATCGAGAAAATGTATCATCAGATACTTGTTAACCCCCAAGATACCCCGTTTCAGCGGATTTTATTCCGTAACTCCCCCCGTGAAAACGTCACTGATTTTGAATTAAAGACAGTCACTTTTGGTGTCAATTGTGCTCCCTATTTGGCAATAAGGACTTTATTGGAGTTAGCCAATCAGTGCGAGCGTGAAAAACCCCATATTTCGAAGATGTTTTTGCTTCTGCTGGTTTCGCCCTAAGAAAGTGGACCGCTAATAACTGCGCTACATTGCAAGGTATAGACCCTAAGATTTTATTGAATAATAATTTCTTAACTCTCTCTGATTCATGTACCTCGAAATTGTTAGGCTTGCAATGGAATGCTTCAACAGATTTCTTTTATTTTAAACCCCATGAATATCCTTGTTCAAATCAATTTACAAAGCGAGCTGTATTATCTGAAATCGCAAAATTATTTGACCCTGCCGGATGGTTAGCCCCGAAATTGATCGTTGCCAAGATGCTGATGCAACAAATATGGAAAGATCAGACTGATTGGGACGAAGTGATTAAACCTCCTACTTTGAAGCTGTGGAAAACCTTTCTTGAAGATTACCCCAATATTGAGAAGATTAAAATCCCCCGTTTTATCAACTATCACCCTACATTTTCCTGCGAAATACACGGTTTTTGTGATGCTTCGGAAAGAGCATACGCCGCTGCACTTTATATTCGCTCTCAAGCTCCAAATGGACAAGTCTATACTCACCTGATGAGTGCGAAAACTAAAATTGCGCCTGTTAAATATATAACTCTTCCCCGAAAGGAACTTTGTGGTGCAGAGCTTCTAGCGAAAATGATTCAACATTTTAGAACCCAACATCTCAACACTTGCTTTCAATCGTATATGTGGACTGATTCTACAATTGTTTTGGCATGGTTGCAAAAACCCTCTTATTTTTGGAACACGTTTGTAGCCAATCGTACGAGCTCGATTTTGGAGAAAACCAATGGTGATAACTGGTCTCACGTGGAGTCAAAGGATAACCCTGCGGATTTAGCATCCCGTGGATGTTCAGCCAATGATCTCGTTGAGAATCAACTTTGGTGGCACGGTCCCTCTTGGCTTAAGTTGCCTCGAAATAGCTGGCCCTCAAATAATGATAAATTTAACACGGATATGGAAATCAAACCTGTACGATCGCATTTGACAAAAATCTTGGATTTCGACATTCTTGATAGATTTTCAGATCTTCCTCGAGCCATGCGTGTAATAAGTTACATATTCCGCTTTGTATAAGGCGCATCGTACTCTTAATTCAACCTCTCTACGACAATCTGAAATTCAATTTGTAAGATCTCGTCTTGTTATCTTATGCCAGCGTCTATATTTTTCAGAATATAACCTTCTGTCTAAAGGTGTTTTACTACCAAAGAAAAGTCCCCTTGTAACTTTCGACCCTTTCATCGACAACAACGGTTTTATTAGAGCTAACGGCCGATTGTCACAATCCACAGTCTTAACATACAATGAAAAATTCCCAATTATCTTGCCATATTCAGGGCGTTTTACTCGCCTTTACCTGGAAATGTTGCATAAATGTTCTGTACACGGTGGTAATTCATTATTAATGAGATTGATGCGTATCGAGTTCTGGGTCCCGAAATTAAAGAATTTAATTAAAACAGTTATTCACAACTGTAAGGCTTGCGTTTTACACAAGCATCGCCAAATCAAGCAAATAATGGGTGCTTTACCCGCCGAACGCACTACAATGTCACGCCCCTTTACTCATACCGGAATCGATTTCGCCGGTCCCTTTGATATTAAATCTTATGTAGGGCGAGGGTGTAAAACAACAAAAGGTTATGTTCTCGTATTTGTATGTTTTTCAACGAAAGCCATACATTTAGAGCTAACATCTGAAATTTCCACAAATGCTTTCCTTGCTGCATTTTCTCGATTTTTCTCTCGCCGTGGTTGTCCCTCAACATTATATTCAGACAATGGTACAGCTTTCGTTGGTGCTGCAAACGTTCTCCTTGCCGATCGTACCAATTTTCTAATCATCCTCCAACAACAGCTTTCTAGTCAGTATATGTACCAAAATATTGAATGGCATTTCATCCCACCAGGTGCACCTCATATGGGAGGGCTATGGGAAGCTGGTGTTAAAAGTTTTAAGTCCCACTTAAGGAAAATTACGAATGCGCAAAAATTTACCTTCGAGGAATTTGAAACTATGTTAGTGCGGATAGAAGCATGCTTAAATTCAAGGCCCTTATGTCCGATCAGCGATAATCCCTCAGAACTAAATGCTTTAACTCCCGGCCATTTTCTAGTTGGTTCCCCCCTTTTGGCGCCTGCGGAGTCTATCCCAACTGATCAGTCCTTGAGTTTTGTTAATCGATGGCGTAAATTAAAGATACTCCATCATCATTTCGCGGTATTATGGAAAGAAGAATATCTGAAGGAACTGCATAAACGCACTAAGTGGCAATATCCCGAACGTGACCTTGCCCCGAACGATTTGGTTGTAGTACGTCGCGAAAACTTACCTCCTTCTCAGTGGCAATTAGGCAGAATTGAAAAGGTCTTACCAGGCTCTGATGGAAAAGTCAGAGTTGCTCAAATTCGCACCTCTCGAGGCCTGATTCTAAGGCCAATAGTTAAACTTATACTATTTCCCTCTTGTGAAAAAAATTAAAAATTTTCTCTATTTTCAGTTAAGATATCAACTCCATCTCGTCGGTTCCGTATCCATCGTGAACGCACTCCACGGCCATTAACCCCAATCCGAGAGACACCGCAGCCATCCCAAGATGTAATTGCTATGCTAACTACGAAGCGCAACAAGGACTGTCGCTACTGTAACCGAGATCACCCATTACGGAGGTGCTTTCGGTTTCATCGTCTCCCCGTGCAAGAGCGTATTGCAGTAGTCCGGAAACATGGCTACTGTTTTAACTGTCTGGCTCATTCGCACAGAATAAGGCACTGCCAAAGTCGCGAACGATGTGGAGTCTGCCTGGGGGAGCACCATACGCTATTACACCGGGACTCTACCACCCACCGGAAAAAACGACAGCACCCGCGCTCTTCAACCAATAACCAACGACGTCAGCATCGCCCATCCGCATATCATCAGACACAAAGAAAATATTCAGCTACAACTACTACACAATCGGGAGCACCAACCATCGTAATCAATGTAGCTGCAAAATCGTAAAAGATCTACGTTCCTCATAATTATGCTATATTGTATACTAATTTAAAAAAAATTAATGAATTCTGATTTATAACCCAATGAATTACTTATATATCCTATATTTTTTTATTATAAAAAAAAAATGAATTACTTATATATAAAATATTTATGCCTCACTAGTGTACAACTAAATATTTTCCTTTACGTATGTATATCAAATCCGAATTTTTTTTATATTAACCCTATACATATTTTTTTTGTTGCCACTCTATATCATGAACAATCTCCGTCTTTTTTTATTGCAATACTGCAAGGGGGGCGGAATGTTCATGTGACCCATTACTTTTGTTGCTCATGGTTGTTTTGACGAAGAACATCTCTTATACTAAGAAGAGATGTCTTAACGAAGGACCTCTCTCACCGATATTATTATTGTTTACTATGTAATACTTAGAAGAGATGGCTTAACGAAGAACATCTCTCACTGATATTATTACTGTTTATTATGTTCTAACTCAAAATGTAAATATGATTATTATTGCTTATTGTTAGTTAGTCACTCGAGAACCATCAAGCAGAGTAATTACCCTCACATGAAGTTTTGATAAAGTTTATTTTTATTAACCTCAATTTTTTTTCTCCTTATTATTCTATAATAATTATTTTTCCTCCTGGTGCTCGAATTCCTGAGGAACCCTCATCCACCCCAACAATCACCTTTAAGCAGATTAAAAACAAAACAAATACCTAAAACAGTTCTTCTACGTTCCAAAGTTGGAAGTTTTATCAAACCTAATCTATCCTCATATGACGGAAACCCATTGGCATAATCCCATCCTAAGCCACGTAAACAGAATAATAAAAACTGCCTCTGCACAGACTCTATTGAATCACTATGACAACGATAGTATGGATTCCAAACAATAGACGCATACTCCGAAATAGGTCTAACAAGTGAAATGTATAGCAGTCTAGTTATATAAGGATCAATGAATTCCCTAGCCCATCTTTTCACAAAACCAAGAACAGCCCGAGCCTTGCCAATCATCATACTAATATGATCAACAAAAGAGAGTTTCATATCCAATAATACTCCCAAATCAAGAAATGTAGCCACAGTCTCCAAAGGGCAAGAATTTATCACATAAGTGGGCGAAATCACACCACCGCGAGAGAAAACCATGCATTTGCATTTTTTAAGTTAAGATCCATTAAATTAACTCTGCACCAAGTTACAAACAAATTAATATTCCGCTGAAGAACAACCTGACCATGATCATCATCAAAAGTATAAAATAATTTAACGTCATCAGCATACATTAGAATATTACAATCAGAAATAGCACAAGGAAGATCATTAAGAAACAATAAAAACAGTAAAGGACCCAAATGGCTACCCTGCGGAACAATACCCTTGTAATTGGAAATATTGGACTTATTACCCGACTTATACAAAGGAATTATAAACGAACTCTTCCAAATAGATGGAAAATGACCAGCCCTCAGAAGCCCATTGAATATAAAGGTCAAAGGACCACTCAAGACAATAACGCACTTTCTCAAAATACAGGCCGGTACCCCGTCAGGGCCAGGCAAGTATGTAAGTTTCAGTCCAGACAAAGACTCAAGAACAGACTCCTCATCAAATGAATATATATTAGAAATAGAGACACTTCCCACTGAATAAGGATACGAAAAGCTGCTGCCCTGATCATGGCCCAAGTCCAACTGCCTATAAGTAGACTGAAAAAAGTCAGCAAACATATTCGAAATATCAAGGTAACTAGAGGATGATACGCCACCGTAAAACATCTCAGAGGGAAACAAAGATGATTTACGTTTAGCTCGAACGAAGTCGTAAAACGACTTAGGATCACTAGCGAAGTTCGACCTGACTCTAATCAAATATTCCTCATAACAGTAATGATTCATTCTACGATAATCCGCACGCGCCCTAGAGTAAAGAGCATAATCAATATCAGTACCCGATCTAACAAACTTTTTAAATAAAATCGATTTTCTGTTCCTCAACTTTGACAGTCTAGCCGAATTCCACGGGGGACCAGAACGCTCCAAACGACTATTTACAAACGGAACACACTCCCTAAAACATTTAAATAATACCTCATAAAAACAATCTAAGATCCTATCAAGTGAAAACGAGTTATATGGTGGTGAAATAAGTACAGAAGACCAATCTACAGAGGATAGTAGTGTATTTAAACGACTAAAATCCGTACGATGGAAATTAAAACGCCCCTTTTCACCTAATGAGCGCTCAATTACAGGAGGTAAACAAAGATCAACTTCGATAGAAAGTAACAACGTAGGATGATAACCATCCTCAGGAATAGATATAGGATCAATGCGAAATAAAGAAGAAATACTTCGATCATCTAAAAATACAAGATCCAAAATTCTACCCCTTGAATTCAACACACCGTTAACCTGGAAAAGACCTAGATCACACATAGCGGACAGAATTTCATCATAGAATGGAACTGAAGAACATGGCACCAATGAGCCAGTCTCAAGTGAAAAATTCCAAGATGTATGCGGAAGATTAAAATCACCAAGAACCACTATAATCCCCTCTTGCCCCATTGAATCAATTACTACAGAAATCAAATCGAAGTGAGCCCTAAAGATATGAATGTCAGAACAGGGAGGAATATACGAGCAAGTAATGTATATAGACTTTCCACGGTCATAGACCTTAACGCAAATGAACTCAATATCCTCAGAAGGACACAAGTCAATCAATTCAGAGGTATATTTAGAGCAAATGGAAATAAGAACACCACCACCATTTCTAGACTTCCTATCCCGTCTATAAATGTTAAAATTACTAGACATAATCTCAGAACCAAGAATATTGCAATTTAGCCAAGTCTCAGTAAGAGCAATTCCATCAAATTCAAAATCAAAGCTACTATTATAAAGTGAAGAAAGTTTAGACCTAAGTCCGCGAACATTCTGATAAGCAATTTGGAAATTAATAGACGATTTCGAAGTTAGTTTTATTGAGAAATAGGACCAGGCAAATTAGCACCATTCCTACGATGGCCCAGCCTGAGTACGAATTCCCGTACCAATACACCTTGTGGCCAAAACGCAGGATTAACAATTTCATCAAATCTTTCATCGGCAACATATAATTTAAACGAAGAGATACTGCTATCCAAAGATGGCCTCATCTTATAGCAACCAAACTCAAAAGGTTCCAAAATCTTCGATTTAACGAAACATTTTATATCGTCGACTGAAGTATTACAAGAAAGCCGGGACACAAAAATAGTTTTCTTAGGTTTAACTACAACCAAGTCCCTTGGAGCAGAAGTAGATAAACTAGCGGACACTACACCTGAATGCGAAATAGAAGACGGTTTGGAAGATGCTTGAGAAGTGACATCATCCAGAGGCAAAGGTGAAGGAGATAGAGTAAACTTAGGACTCAATTCAACCAAATTTGCAGACTTCGGTATGGCACTGCTAGCTGACTTATCAGCAGTAGGTGGACAAATGCCCACAATAGGAGTAGCATTTGTCAATTCACTGATTGTCGCAGTTTCCCCTGGTACAGAAACCTGCGCCACATGCCCAGGAGCTCCCGAAGAAAGAGGGACAAGAACCTTTTCCCATTCAAGCAATTTATCCAACAGGCCATACCCTGAAAACAATTGCTCAAATCGCCGAAATCTAGCAGAAAGAGATGCAAATTCAGCGTGCATCTCAGCAAACTCACGACGAGTTTCCACAAAAAACTTATAAAACTGGACGTCCACCACCTTACACTTAGGACAGCACCAACGCAGACCCAATGAACCATCCATCAATTGGTCCGTGGTGCGAGGAAGCAACCCAATACATTTGATGTGAAGCAAACCGTCACACAACCAGCAAGAAATCTGGCGTTCACCCTCTTTCTTTACAATACACTTTGATGCACTACAATTATTCATTTTAATAAATTAAATAAATAAATAGACTAACTGAGTAAATTATTTATATATAAAAAAGAAAATAAAAGAGATGTAATAACAAAAAACAAAAATAATAATAAATAAACAAGAATTGCAAGCACAACAGTATACACAAAACAGTAGCAAAATAAAAAGAAAAAAGTAAAAAAGGAATACAGATAGAAAGAAAATAATAAAAAACTGTAACAAGCTTACAAAAACAAAAAATAATTAGAACAAGAAGCAATTTTTGTTTTTGTTTTGTTAAAATGAAACAATTATTATCAAAATTAACAAATAAAACTTACAATTTTAAGATAAAATTTCAAGCAAAATAAAAGAAAATAATAAAAACAACTTTTAAAACACTTATGAAAAATTCTAAACTTATTAAAACACTTAAAAATCAAAAAAATAAAATTTTAAGAGGAGCACTTCCAAAAATACACAACTATCACAACAGAGTTGCCAAACTTTTGAATACTTTATTCCCAGCCGTTATATATTCTATGTAAGGTAGGCTTGATGGCCTTCCCCCATAAAATTTTGGTCACTTGCTGCGCTATCGAAATTGTTTACTACTTCATCTTGTGGAACTTCCTCGGCATCATCATAATTCAAGTCTAAGTGATAAAGACGTGCTTGTTTATCCCTGTTAAACATTTCCGAAGCACTTCTTTTTTCTGCTGGTCTAGGACGGTTCATGTAATTCACTTTTCTCGTCTGTATCGAACGGTCCACCTCCATTGGTTCTGGTTTTACCTGGTGCTGTTTAACATATGGTGCTGGTCTATGATTGTAGTTCGGATTGCGCTGCTGATAAATATTGTTTTTTTGCTTCCAGTTATTATACCTATAGTGATTTGTCGGAGGATTGTTATTAGAAGGCTTAGGAGATCTAGGCGGAATTGTCGTATGAAGTTGAGTTTGCGGTGAATTGCTCCTAATTGGAACTCTTGTATGAAGAATGTTATTCCTCATGGTAAGATTCTGAAGCTCGAGACAAGCCGAGTAAGCTTCGTTCAATGTTCTTGGCCGTTGAATTATTACCATCCTGGACAATTCAGGAGTAAGACCCCTTATAAATATGTCCAAGGCTCTATTCCTATGCGTTGTTATCAGGGCGTTTATGGTTTCCTCGCTGTAAGTTTCGGTTTTCAATTTATTAACTATCAAGTATAATTGGTGGTTTATGGTTGAGTAAAACTGATCCACCTTTGAAGAACCCTGCGACAGTTGATTTAGTTGATGTTCCAGCGTCTGGACATCTCTTTTATCGGCTTAATGGAGAGATATTCTCTTCACCTCCTTCCAGTCAGCTTCGAATATATTGTACGACACTAGGGCCGCATCCGCTTCCCCCACAACCTGTCTAATGCTTTGCATTATCGACCGGTATATTGGCTTGTCTTTTACTATTTCGAAATCCTTCAGTACCATTTCGACTGAATGCACCCAGGAGACATAGGGCAGAGGATTTCCATCAAACGAACGTAGTTCTTTGACGCTATCGGGAAGTCTACTGATTGCCATTAAATCCTCTTCCGTCCTTGATACCTGCAAAGTCGTACCTTCCTCCGCGTTCCCTACATTATGTTCACGTTCCTGTCTTTCTATTTGTTCTAATTTCCTAGTCAATTCGGAAATATCACTGGCCTTTTCTATCCTGCTGAGCCTACCTTCTACTATTTTAACTTGTTCTAAGAGGCGGTTGACGGCTTCCGTAAGGGTGGTCAAGCTAGTTCTCATTTCTTCCATTGTCACAAAAAGTAATATAATATTAAATTGGCAAAAGGACTCATCTGAAATTTATCTCCAACAATATGTATACTTATAGTGTTTTCACACCAAAAGCTAAAACCTGATTTTAGCATTAAAACCATAATCAGCTGATTTTGCGTTCACACTGCAAATTTTCTTAAATCTGGTTTTACTTTCTTACATTTATGACTGTGCAACATCTGTTTTTGTTTAAGAAAAAATTAAAAATATGAAAAAAAAAGAAATAATATTATCAATATTATTGTTATATTATTATTTATTATTGTTGCAGCATTCATTATTTAAAATTTTACATTTTTATACAACCGGCTTTCTGTATTTTTACATTTGTTTTGTTTTTATTTTGTTTTTATCAGCTTTTTTCAACGTTTCAGAGCTGGTAGCTCTGATTTAGTACATAAAACAAGGTTGTATTTCATAAAATCTACTTAAACCCAATTCAAAAAAGGTTTTAACCCTTAAATGCGCAACAACGCCAATTTTCACGAAAAAAATATATAATATATAAAATTTTAAAAAAATAACAACTGCGTACCACGTTTTTTTTAAATTTTTTGTGGTAATTTTATTTAAAAAATAGTGGTTGTATCTTAAAAGATACAATGCGCACTCTCCTATATTTTAATTTTCAAAGAAAAAAATAGCAGTATTTTAATTTTCAAAGGTTTTTTATTTATAAAAATAAATTATAATTTTAAAAACACAGTTAATTCAATTTTAATAAATAAACATATAAAATTAATGTCACTAAGGCAAAAATAGAGTAAGAAAAAAAACAATTTTTTTCAGCAGTCACACACAAATTCACCTTACATTTCAAACAAAACATTTTGGTTTGACCTGAGCATTTGGGCAGCTTATATCTTGCTTTTTTTCCATTGTAATCCAGTGACTGATTCCATCTAGCAGGGTATCCTTCGGTGGCGCTGGGGATGCATTCGGTTTTCGTCTTTTTTCTTCTATTTGTTTTTCCAAAGTTGGGCGTCCTCTTACTGAAATAGTTTTACTGTTATATGAAAACATTGCATCAGCCACTTCCAATTTGAAATCGACTAATCTTATTTTAGATTCTGGTTTATCTTTGTTTATTCTTCTATAAAGGATCCAGGCATTTACACATGTCATGTCAAGAAGGTGGTAAAATACTCCCGTTGTCCACTTACGGCTTTTCATTGCTATTTTATGCCGGCCTATTGAGCTATCCATCATCCATCTTTAATGATTTGTGGACATTGAATACTTTTGATAGTTTTTTCCTTTTTATCAAAGCGTTTTATTGTTAAAGGTTCACTCTCTGTATTATATATATCTACTGTGGGCTTAGTACCGACATAGTTTGAAATAAGATTGACAATTCGATTATCTTTCCATGATAATGTGGTCACATCGATACCGTGTATGTTGGTAACAAATTCCTGACTTGTTCCTCTTTCGAATTTCATCATTATTTTCTCTTCAGGTAACTTACAATTCTTAATTCTATTGCGTCTAGTTGTACCAACAGCCAGAATTCCCTGTGTGCGCAAATATACTATGAGAGGCACTGTTGTATAAAAATTATCGAAGTATATCACAAAGTTTTGATATCGCGGTACTCCCCGAATAAGTCTTACGACAATGTTTGCTGAGGATTGAAGATCTGGCTCACCATCTGCCAACTTTTCAGTTGCTCCACTATACAGCTCAAATGTGTAGGCGAATCCCATTGTATCACATAGTACAAAAAATTTCAAGCCCCACTTTTTAGGTTTGTTTGGTAAATATTGTTTCATATAACTTCCGATTTTTGTGGAACACATTTGCTCATCTACACTCAATCTGTTTAGTTTCGGTACGGTAGAAAAAGTTCTATTTAGGGTATCGATAATTGGCCGAATTAGGTAAAGCCTGTCGCGATTGGGATCATTTCGATCAGGCATTTTGCTTTTGTCGTTAAAATGCAAAAACTCCCGAATTTTTTCAAAGCGTTTCAGAGGCATTCGGCTTTGTATTATTTGAACACTCCTTTGATTGTTTGCAGACCAATAGTCTCTGGTGTTTGGAAGTTTGTAGTATGTCATGTAAAAGAGAGTTCCTATAAATTTGCGGAGATCGGACACAGTGAAACTAAAAGATTGATCAACACCAGCATATCTTAAAGTTTCCATTACAATGTCTTCTTCTAATGATTGTGGAAATAAATGACACCAAACTTTAAAAGGCGTTTGTAATGCCTTTATATCGTCTGTAAGGTCACTATCGCCTCCAAACTGGACTTGGTTAGCATCAAATTGAAGATGTCCTTTTTTCCATAGAACTCTTTCAAATTCCGATGACTTTGGATTTATAAAAACCTCACTAAACTCGGAAGAAAAAGAGCTCCAATTATTAGCGGGACCAAAGGTAGTATTAGTCTTTGTATTAGAAGTAGAAATTGTTAAATTCAACGGTTCAAATCCACCTAAATTTGCCTCTGCCGGAACTTCATGATTATTATCATCATTTATCATTTGTATGAAAGAATCATGTATAGATCCTTTAATATCAAGTTCATCCTCACTATCACTTTCTGTATTATTTTCGTCCTGTATTATTATCATTCTAGAAGCTCCTAGGCGCTCTGATCTCTTTTTACATGAGTTTGGAACCTGCATTTCATCGTCATTTGAATCACTGATGTCCGTGCTGTCATAAGTAATACCCTCACTATTGCAAAGCAATTCACAAACTTCCTCGTCAGTCATATTGACTCCATCGACCTTTCTAAAGCCTGACATGACTTTAAAATTCTTTTAGTTAGTTCGAAATTATGAAATCAGTTAAAAAATGTCTGTCGTCTATTGCAAAAGTCAAAATAAATAATCATATAAACATAGCAAGATGCCGAACTTACCAACCTGCTAGTTCAAAGTGCAAAATATATATGAACTTCCACAATAACACAGCACATAATTCAAATAAAACGAATATGTAATTCGTAGATGAATGCGCAGTGTATCTTAAAAGATACAACCATTAAATAACGCTCTGTAGCCAAATTTTGACTACAAAAGCTTTTGTAAGAACTTTGTATGCCTAATGAAGTATTTTTGCACTATCCTGAATTTTTTCAAATCCTTTATTGACCTCTGCTTAATATTATGCAACATCGAATAACCAATTTTTTTTATTTTTAACAAAATATAATTTTGAACTTTGAATGTCAATAAAACGCAAATCCTGAAGATTCTCTGGAAAGGGCTATTTTTTCCAAATGAGTTATGATGTTCTAAATACATCCATTTATTTTTTATTAAATTTGATCCAAAATTAGAACTGTAAGAATTTTTTTTTTTGTTGTATCTTAAAAGGTACAGTGCGCATTTAAGGGTTAAGTTAGTTTTAACACAATAATTCTGTATGGTAAAATCAGGGCCCTATTCCACGAAACAACTTATCAACTTTTCACTTTGCACATCAAATTTTTCGACAATTTGCAAAACTTTATGTTCCTCAGAACTATAAAATTTTATAAGTGATAAGTTAAAACTGATAAGTATAATTTGCAAAGTCTTTGCAATTTTTTTATTCTCTTTGCAATTTCTGTTCCATGTACGTTCTCTTTTGCTAAGTTGAATTGAAAAGTGTAATTCGCAAAGACTGCAAATAATTATGCTGTTTCGTTCCACAAAAACTGTAAATTCTATTTTTGCAAAGCAAATTTCGATAAGTTTATCAAAAATTTGCAAGGTAAACGATCTCTTTGCAAATTCATACTGTTATAACTAGTGAAACTTTCAAAATGTTAAGACGTGAGTTTTTGATCGACGATCGTGAAGGAGTGGTTATAAGAAGAAATTATAGAGACAGAATTAATTTTTCGGGACTACAAAACTTTAATTTTAAAGAGCGCTTTAGATTAAATCAAATCGAAGTTGATTTTATTTCAAGTAAAATTAAAAAAAAATTAGAGCACAAAACACGACGCAGTCATGCGTTATCTGCTGAAAATCAACTGCTACTGTGCCTGCATTGGCTTGGAAATGGTTGCCAGTACCATGGAGTTTTAGCTATGCATGGTGTTGCAAAATCAACGGTTTGCAGAACCATCCATAGAGTTGTCGACATTTTAATAGACGTTTTATTTCAAAACAGTGCGGTGGCCCGATGACGTTAGTAGTATTGCAGAAAAGTTTTTTGAGATGGGTGGATTTTTTGGGCCAACGCCAGTTGCAGTGATTGGGCTTTGTTCAAAACTTCCTCCCAGGCAGCCTGTTTATCTAATTTATTAACCTTCAAAACTCAATGTAAACTTGAGTATTTTCTAAATAGTTACAATAATTTTATTCAAAATATTACTTACTTTATTGTTTTGAAAACTAGCATATAAAATATCCCTTTTTTCTTTAATAAAGTGTAGCAATGTAAGTTTTTTTTCATTTGTATCTTGCGGCTCATTTTTACAATTAATATTTAACGCAAAGTGAAAAGTGATAACACGAAATGCAAAGTAGGTTAAATGCTTTGTTGAACACTTTTCACATTCACTTTTCAAGAGAGTGCAAAAACTTTGCAAGAGCGCACAAAGACTTTGCAAAGAGAGCAAAAATTTTATTGTTACTAAGAGAGATTTGCAAAGAATTTTGTGGAACAGAAACAGTTATCACTTTGCCAAAAAATACAATTTGATAAGTGCAAAGTGAAAAGTTGATAAGTTGTTTCGTGGAATAGGGCCCAGGTTTTATTTTTGGTTTCAACGTTAAACCCAACTTTTGCGTTAAAACCACTCGGTGTGAAAACACTATTAGTCAGACACTTATTTTTGTTGCACTTCCACTTCTTTTCTTCTGATCTTACAGGAAATAAATTATTTTTAAATTTTTCTTTCTCAATTGGTAGGACCTGGCAAACTGGATCTACACCGCGGTTATTAGAGCTGTTCCGACTTATGGATGTATGGTATGATGAAATGAATTGAACATAAGCAGCATCAGGAAATTTTTTTCTAAGGTATAACTGTGCATCTCTGTTGCCATCACAAGTACCAGGAGATGTACATCTCAGGATGTCGTTTTTCACTTGCTCCCGATTGAGCAGTATGTGGGGAAGGCGGCAGCTAGAAACCTCTGTAGACTGAATGAGCTAGGTCTAGCGAAATCCTGTGGGGTGGATCACTCGGTATTAACTGGCAAGATTAGACTTAACTTTCGAGTCTATACTGAAAGTGTGCATACTTGAAATAAAATAGGGTTCATAAACGCGATAGAATGGCTAGGGGTAGAAATTTATTAATGGGTGCCATGATGTCTAATAGTAGTTTTTCTCTTTTCTTTCTTCTTTTTTTTTAATTTCTCTGGATCAATTTTTTTTTAATTATAAATTATGTTATGTTGAACATAGTCTTTTCTCCGGCTATTTCTTTAGAATCGATCGAATGATTTGAAAAACCAATTTTCGATCAGTGCGTACCTGAATCTAAGCATACAATACTGCTGATTGTAAATTTTCTGCAGCATAGACAGACATCATTACTCAGATTGCTGCATTCTACTTACTACATATCAGGATTTGTAAGTCTAAGAAATGCTAGATTTAATCTCTTTCATCTTAGTTTAACTTTTTAATTGAAAATCAAAAACGTAGAAGTATGTAATTATATATACATATAAACATATATTTTTTTATTCAGAATAAGGTAGAATGAATTAAATACAATTATTGTGTAATATTAGTTCATCTAATTTTTATCCAAATTAAACAAATTCAATAGAAAAATCAATTCTAATAAAAAAGTAAAAAAAAATGTATGTTGTAAAAATAAAGAAAAATAAAAATGTAAAATTATTCATATTCAAAGTTAAAAAAGTATTGTATTTAATATGTAAAAGTTTTTCCTGTTTTTACAAAAAATACAATTGATTCTCCAAAACATTATTTGGAGCTTTATTTATGCTCTCGGCTACAAGAAATGCAAGTTTGTGAGCATATTGGCAAACGGCTGGTACTCGCAGAGTTCCAGACCAATTATAGTATAAATGAGTCATTTTATAAGTTAATATTTGCATTTTATCTGGACTTAATCCCATATTATCATAAATAACGTTGTAACTTGTAGGCGAAACTGTACCTTGCCGTACAGATTGTGACACTAAAAAGAAGTCGTAACGTTCTGGCAATGTTATGATGTCATCTACGACTGTTCCAGGTATGGGATTTTGGCCATTAATAAAGTAACGAGTATTTATTCGTTTGGATACAATAATAAAAGCAAGACGGCATCCTTTCACCATACCAGCAGATTTATAAATTTCGTCTAATTTATTTTTGAGAACCTGAACTTCAGTATTAAACACCTGATGTAATTGGCCATCACCAACGCCATCGCGATAAAATAATATGCGCTCTGGCAACGTACCATGTGCGGCGCGATATGACTTTAAGGCACTTGTCATTTTAACACAAATTTCATTAGACAATTCTTGTCCTTTCAAATGTTGGGTTACTGAGGAAAAATATTTTGTAGATTGTTTTATATCCATAGTTGCGACAAGTGCTCCGTACGATTTATTTTTTTCTTTGGTAGAATGGCAAACATCGAAACCCACGGTCATTAAATTATCTAATGGCAGGTCTATCATCCATGGGACTCCCATTAATTTAGCGTTCATTTGAATAACGACTTTAGTAGCAATCGACATAAGGCCACCGGCTTTATCTCCTCTTGGTGCGACCGTTTTCAATTGAACAGCCTGAGAAGGTATTGGTCTGTCTACGCAGCATCTTTTTTTAATGCAAGAATACCTTTTGAAATAAAAAGCGTATAAAATACATATTCATAAACAAACTATAAAACAAAAATACTTACTTTTCTTCATTGTTGCTACCAAGTACAATCATTAGTATTTGAGGATCTTGGGTTGTGGTTTTATCAATAGCGTCAGAATAAGAAATTTTTCGATCATCAGCAATCTCTTGACTATAAAATAGTTTTTATATGTAGATAAATTACAATCCAAAAGTTAAATTAATACTTACTATCTTGGCTCAGAAATATGCATTTTCATAGAATTTGCCGCTTGAATGCACATTTTGATAAATTCCTGAATATCACGTATATTACGACGTTGAACAATAACGTACCATCTTTTTATATCAACTTGGGAAAACATAGATGTTTTTCGAAACTCCCGAGTCCAGTCAGCATTCCGATCACAAATAACTTTATGTTGATTTCCAAAAAAAATTCTTTCAGGAGTTAATATACGACCAGGTATCTCTACTAAATTTGTATCGAGTTTCATGTTCCATAGAGAAAAGACGTCCATACTGGCTTTTGAACTGTGAAGACGATTATTAAACGTACGCAATCTCTCTATACGTCTATCTGGATTTAAACGCGTGTGTTCACTCATAGCTCTCATTAGTCTTTAATTATATCAATAAAATGTGTGTCATTTTTAATTAAAATGAAATATGAAAGTGATATACATGTTTAATTAAATTTTTTTGATTAATGACTTTTTTGAAATTAAAAAATTAAGTTTTAATGATTAAAAATGCTATTTTTGTATACTATATCATGAAACAAAAATTAATTTAATAATTTGAATTTAATTTGTATCTGATATTAAATTTCTAAAAGTTTCATACATACACCTATTGACATCTAATTAGAAACGCTTTAAAATTTCATAAAATGTTGAAATATTTTACAGGATTAAATTCTTGGTTGAAGAGCCTTCTAACAAATCTTCGACCATCTGGACCAAGGCGATTTATCTTAGTTTCGTCGCTCCAAAGCACATATTTCCATTGATTGGCTGTCCAATTCAAATGGGACTTAGCAAATTCAACGCGACGTTTTCTCTGAATTTTGTTTTGAAGTGGCATCTTGCGTGCTACTTTGCCATTTAGCCCGACTTCAACCAAAGATATGGAGGAGAGATTCAAAGATATGGAGATATTAAATCTGTAGCAAATTTCTCGCTGGATATCCGCAGGCGACTTTTTTGGATCGGGGTTGGAGATCCGCCTAATCACGCGGTCGGTATATTCTGATATTTTCCTGGGCCTTTTCTGTCGTCAAACGTTCGATATGGTGTCATATTTTTAAATATGCTCAGAGCGTTAAAACCATTTATTTTGAACACCGAAGCTGCTCTGATATTTCTCTATACGACTTTCCAGCTTTACGCAGTCCGAAAATAGAACTCCTGAGTTCAGGAGTGCAGCTCTTACATTTGCCCATTAAAAAACTTGAGAGTATTAGGCTATTATATTTAAATATACTGAATTAAAAAAAATATTTGCCTACCTTTTTCTAAATATTACCTTTCATAGCAAATTTTAAACAATAAATGATCGTTTCTAATTATGTGTCGCACTTTTTTTAAACTATACTAAGAACTTGTTTACAAGTTTGCAAAAAAATAACGGTAATTGAAATGCTTAATAAAGAAAGTAAAAGCATTTAAAGATAAAACACAGTAATAAACAAAATACAAGTATTTGGAAGGAAACATAACGGTAGTTTTCCCAAAAATTATCTATATTACTGACTTTGCGCTAAAGTAAAAAAAGCGTTTCTAATTAGGTGTCAATAGGTGTATGTAGATGCATTATTGACCATTACCACCTTTTGCACGTTTAAATTTTAATATAGAGTTTAATGTCGAATCCGAATGAATAATTCGAAAAGCGCTTTCATAACAAGCCTTTTTTCAAAACATCGGATCCAAAGAAACATTGAAAAGGTTTGTAAATTAAATAATAAAATTAAAAAAAGAGAAAATGGGCTTATTTATGGATGAAATACAGAAATAAATTCATTTTTCCCAAAAAATTCCATTCATGTTAATAATTTTAATTGTTTCCGACATCCAGATTTTGATTTCATAATAAAAAAAAAAAATGTAACTCTGACATAAACGAATAAAATAGTAATAATGAAATCAATATATAAATATAACCAAATATAGCGTATAAAGAAGGATTTGAATACAGTGAAAACTTTACTAACGGACACCTCCCGTAGCCGATCACCTATTTAAACGAACAATTTTCCTAGTGTCTTTGTTCTACAAGAATTTTTAGACGGACTCTCCATTAGCCGGACGCGGACACTTTTTTCCATAAAACACCTCCAGTAGACGGACAAAATTCAAAAATGTTAACCAATAAAAAAATATACATACACCACAGCAACACATTTATGTACATACATATATAATATTGTGTGATTCCCCTTTTTAGTATCATTGGCAGATAGTTGTGTAGTTTTTTTTATATTTTTTAAATGTGTTCATTTGGGACAGTGCGTCGATTGCATGAAGTATTAGTTATTGAAGAAGTTTTATTGTAGGATGGCTGGACAAAATCCTCTTACATTAAAATAAAAAATTAAAATAATAAATGTGCAAGAACAAGAAAAACTTTCAGTGCGTAAAACTGCAAAAAGGTAACAAAACAAAACATTTTGAAAAATAGGTGCTAATGGGAATATTTTCTTCATGATTTAATATAGCATTTTGAAAAATAAGGAAGATCTTAAGGCCGTATGGCAATCTGGAGTTAACATTAATTATAAATAGAATTGCCTTTCTACAAAAGGATCGAAAGTTGACGAAAGTTGAAGATGTGTTTTGATTGGTTTGCAATTGTCAGAAGCAAAAATTTGCCAGTATCTGGACCAATTGTGAATGCAAAGGCCAAATAAATAGCTGAGAAAATAGATTATCTTGGGTTTTCTGCATCAAATGGGTGGCTACAAAAATGGCGTAAGCGACATAATATTGCTTTTAAGTGCATATCAGGAGAGGCAGCGGACGTTATTCCTGAAGATGTTATGCAATTTAAGACAAAACCTTCTTCAGTACTTAACAAATACAAACCAGAAGACATTTACAATGCAGATGAGAGTGGTCTTTTTTTCGAGCGCTCCCCACAAAAACATTAGCTCTTAAATCAGAAAAAGGTAAATTGTCAAAAGCAAGACTAACAATCCTGTTTAGTGTGAACATGGTTGGACAGAAAGAGGGTATGTTAGTTGTTGGAAAGGCTGCTCGTCTACGTGCATCTAAAAACATATCTACTGCAGAATTACCAGTGGACTGGAAATCCAATAAAAAGGTTTGGAAGACAAGAGAGATAATGATCGAGTGGTTGCATCTTTTGGATAATAAAATACAGTCGCGCAATAGAAAAATTATTTTATTTATAGACAATGCTGCATCTCATCCTAGGGACTTGTCATTGACCAATGTTAATGTAATCTTTCTGCCAGCAAACACAACCTCAGTTTGTCAATCTTTGGACCAAGGCATAATTCTAAAACTTTGAATTAATTAACTATAGAAGTTTGATTTAAAATTATGTCATTTAAAAAATGAGTTCTGCCAAGTCAGTATCAGAACTTTCAAAGAATATCAGTGTGCTGGATGCAATATGTTTTATAAAAACTGTTTGGAATAAAATGGAATCTTCTACAATCAAAAACAGTTTTCTTTTTGCAAAGCCGGAATTATTAATCAAAACCAAATTGTCAACGAATTTGATCCGGATTAGCAACACTTACGAATCTCCAAAGAATTTTAGAAAATAATGAGACTAGTTTTGAAGATTTCTTAAACACCTACAGAATTGCATTCACTGAAAATGATGACTTTGAAATCAATTTTGAAGCTGCAAAAACTCCAGAAGTAATATGAAGTGATTCAGAAGAGAAGTTTGTAGAGCAAACAATCGATCAAATTAAATCGTTCGGTGAAGCACTAACACAGATTTGCGCATTTGGAAGCTTTGGCTTTATATGATTTTGTGGCATATGAAAAACTTATCAATTTGGAAAACCGATTTGAGGAGATGCAAAAAAAAAATTGAGGCAAGCAAACTCGTATCAGACTAAAATCCACCAGTTCTCCTCCATACCACATAAATTTACATTTTATTATGTAATAAAAAATATTATTTCTGGAGATCTGCCTTATATTATGTGTTTATATAAATGTGTATAAACGAATTTTCTTTAAACTAAAATGAATTAAAAAAACATACATATATGTACTTAAGTTGTGTTGTAATTTGTCTACTCATTGGTCATAATAGCATATTCAATAGCACAAAGTCCTGACATTTTTATAGTTATGCCGTGAACGGACACCTCCCGTTAAGGGTCAAATCTGCTGTGACGACCGTTTTAATAAAGATTTCAAATAGACTGATCGTCTTTCAATTTCTGCAATGCCACTAATTGGGCGAATATAACTTTCTCAATGGGTAGAATGGTCTTGGAAAAGAAGAATAATGACAGTAGGACAGATCTCCTCAACACAAAAAGAGGCTCAAAGAATGCACAAAACAATTTGAAATCACAAAAAATACAACATTTGGAAGTCTATACGTTACATCGGAGTTGAGTTATTCACTATGACTATGAATCAATAATCTATTATTTTTAAATTAATTTTAAACCTTTAAGAAATTCCTTTGAAATGATTCTAAAAAAGGCAAAGATCGGTTTTTTGTGAGATTCGTTCAATTGTTTGCGGACAGTTGAATTGAATTGACAGTTGCTAGAAGTTAAAACGGTTATTTGCTAGGAACAAAGGAACAAAAAAAAAAAATAATGAACAAACAATCAGGAAGTTTTGGGCGCTCGCGTGGAAGAGCTGGTTCGAACAATCCCCCAGCAGCAAGTGGTCATCGTGGAAGAAAAACTCCTCAAACTGTAAGTAATTAACCTTTTTGGACTAGAATGTTCCTGAGCTGTTAGTACGTTCTTTTTAATATCTTGCTTATTTCTGAACAAAAACCATTCGGAATTAAAAAAAATTTATACTATAATGGATATATATCCTGTACTACGAGCATAAAAAACCTAATTTGTATATGCTTTTCTACATGGAAGCAACAAGTGTTTAATGCACATATTTATGAATTAGTTTGATTTTATTTTTTAAATTGTTATACTAAATAATAGGTCTAAAGTTATAAAAAACGAGTTAAAGTATAGTAAAATGAATTGCTTATAATCTAATGTGTTAGTATGTAGTGTATACGCATTACCGTATATTTTATTCTAATTGCGGCCATTTTAATTTTTGTTTTGTTTTACTGTTTCGTAGTCGCGTGCATTCTGTACCGACACCCGACACGATGATCAAGTATTTCCGAGAAAATAATTTCCCTAACTGAATCGTTATAATGGTTGAAATAGAACGATAAAGGATTTTGGAAAATAAGTACTTTTTAGGTAACGGGACAAAACACGATTCATGTATTGTATCTTTGCTTAAAATCTAATAATTCATTGAAGTAAAAAGTCTGATCTTAAATTTTGAATTCGGAAGTAAAATAGTAAAATAAAAAGCTTTTTTTTATTTGACAAATAGCTCAAACTTTTCAGACATAAAATTGATTTTGTGGCGAATTTTTATTTTCAAAATAATTCCAAAAAATTTAACAGAAAAGAAAGAAACCCAAACACAGATATTTTTTAATGAAACACAGGTTAAGGAAAAGAAAAAAAAAACATATTTTCCCCCTTTTTGCTCTAGACGGATCAAAATTGAACACATATTTATTTGGACCACATTTTAATTCCCTTTGAATATACCATAATTAGAGGGAGCATTAATTCGTTGTTCTAAAGGCTGTAGCAACACGTTTCGATAGGCTTATATTAAGTTTCGACGTTTTGATTTATATATCGTTCCACATAGCAGTCAATTCTAAACCTCTTCAAAGTTGGTTGTGACTTTCATATCATCCCAGACGATGTTTTCACAATCTGATTGAGATCTATATTATGAGCTTGTGGGCACATAATTTTACGAGATTTATTTTTCTAGTCTGGTTTACATTTTCTATCAGAATATGTGGGCATATTTTATTCATTAGTCCTACAACGAAGGCTACACACTAAATTCTGAGAAACGGTCTCAAATCATTATAGTAGTTCCATCATGCTTTACGCTCTTCATTACCTGACGTTTTGGTTAGTTTTACTTTTATTGGAACAGAATTAATTTTTTTTGGATCACTACAGATCATATTTCGTACTTTTTCAGCCATTTTTCCAGGGTGAAAGTAAATGCAGCTGATAATTTAAAATTGCTACCAATTGTTTATTGTTGAGGTAGCGTTGATATTATGGATCATGGATTAAAGTAATAATCAAATCCTGCCTAGTTCGTGTGTAGACCTGGGTTCGTGTTAATGTTAAATTGAGCGCATTCTTTGATGGCGTGAACTTATACTTGAACATACAGTAGCGAGCATAAAAAATGCAACGCTAAGCCGAGTGATCTTTATGTGCGCCTCTTTCAAGAAAAAAGTACGGAAATTAAAAACTTTTTTTTTCTTTTTATGCTCTACAAACTTAGTTAACAAATGCAGGTTACAATATCAAAATTTTTCTATCCACTTGTTTTTATTTTAACATTTAAGAAAAAAAGTGCCAAATTTCAGCGAGCAAAAAAAATGCAACGGTATGTTATTCATAGCTATATTTAAATTAAATGTAAATTCTTACAAAATGTTGGTTAAAAATATACTTAAAACTAATAATTGGTTGCGTAGCCTTTGTTTTCTATTACCGCTCGCAGTCTGGAGGGCATAGAATCCACTAGGGGCACGATGGTATGTAGGGGTATTTTTTCCCATTCTGACTTTAAAATTTTTTCTAATTCCCCCAAATTTTAACGATTTTTCTTCTTAGCTTCCCGATCTAAAGTCTCCCATAGGTTTTCTAAGGGGAGATTGTGGCGGCTAATCCAAAACTTGCACATCATGGTCGCTTAGGTAGTTACGAACCAAGCGACTAGAGTGCTTCAGGTCATTGTCTTGTCGGAATATGCTGTTTGGGGGCATTTTTTCCAGAAGATGTGGGAGCATATTTTCTTCTAGGATGTCACAGTATTTAGTGGCATTCAAAATACCATCGATTTTCACCAACGGACCAACTCCGTCATGAGAAAACGAACCTACCAATAAATTCCTTAAAATAAAGAATTTCGGTGAAAAACAAAAGTATCTTACCCCACACCATTAGCCATGTTTTACTGTTGGTAGCTGATATCTGGGAGAATATCTCTGCTTAGGTGGTCTTCTAATATATTTTATCCCATCAGAACCAGAAAGATTAAATTCACTTTCACTACTAATGGTGTGGGGTAAATTACTTTTGTTTTTCACCGAAATTCTTTATTTTAAGGAATTTATTGGTAGGTTCGTTTTCTCATGACGGAGTTGGTCCGTTGGTGAAAATCGATGGTATTTTGAATGCCACTAAATACTGTGACATCCTAGAAGAAAATATGCTCCCACATCTTCTGGAAAAAATGCCCCCAAACAGCATATTCCGACAAGACAATGACCTGAAGCACTCTAGTCGCTTGGTTCGTAACTACCTAAGCGACCATGATGTGCAAGTTTTGGATTAGCCGCCACAATCTCCCCTTAGAAAACCTATGGGAGACTTTAGATCGGGAAGCTAAGAAGAAAAATCGTTAAAATTTGGCGGAATTAGAAAAAATTTTAAAGTCAGAATGGGAAAAAATACCCCTACATACCATCGTGCCCCTAGTGGATTCTATGCCCTCCAGACTGCGAGCGGTAATAGAAAACAAAGGCTACGCAACCAATTATTAGTTTTAAGTATATTTTTAACCAACATTTTGTAAGAATTTACATTTAATTTAAATATAGCTATGAATAACATAGCGTTGCATTTTTTTTGCTCGCTGAAATTTGGCACTTTTTTTCTTAAATGTTAAAATAAAAATAAGTGGATAGAAAAATTTTGATATTGTAACCTGCATTTGTTAACTAAGTTTGTGGACCATAAAAATAAAAAAAAAATTTTTAATTTCCGTACTTTGTTTTTGAAAGAGGCGCACATAAAGATCAATCAGCTTAGCGTTGCATTTTTTGTGCTCGCTACTGTACATAGATACGAGTTTCCCAAAGTTGCTTAAAATATATCATCGACCATCCACGCTTTTGTTCCATCATGTCTTTCACCTTTCTCTAAATATAAAAACATGCCTTTCAGTCTTATTATTCATTCTACTTTTCCAAATCGTAGAGTTTACTGATACTGTCTAGTGTATAGTTAAGGATGGAAATGTCCACCGTTCGAAGCCCGCTTTTGTACCTTGTCCAACTCTACTTAAGTTGTTTACAAGAATGTGTTTAAATAGTTTCATTACATTTTCGCGTCGGTTATGTATTTCTATTTATGTACTGTTTTGTTCATATACTTTTTTTTATATACATACATACTACATACATAATTGGCCATTACAACCCTTCAGTCAGGATTACGGTCTAGCTTTTCGCACCATACATGTTGTGTGCCTTAATTTTTATACTTGAGTGGCGGGACCTACAGTTTAACGTCGACTCCGAACGACAGAGTTTGAGAAACTTTTTCATGACAGGTTTATTTACTCTCAGCGTTTTTGCCAGAAATCTGCTGCAGGTAGTCGCCGAAGAAATATTTTTTTTGTTCATATTTCTTTTTGATGTCTGGCCTGGGGCTCGAACCCGGGCTTTACGTCTAATACTTTTTTCACACCAAAAGTTAAAACCTGATATTAGCATTAAAACCATAATCAGCTGATTTTGTGTTCACACTGCAAATTTTCCTAAATCTGGTTTTAACTTTCATACATTTATGACTGTGCAACAGCTGTTTTTGTTTAAGAAAATATGAAAAATTAAGAAAGAATATTATTAATATACAACAATAATATTGTTATAATAGTGTTTTCACACCAAAAGTTAAAATCTGATTTTAGCATTAAAACCATAATCAGCTGATTTTGGGTTCACACTGCAAATTTTCTTAAATCAGGTTTTAACTTTCATACATTCATGACGGAACAGAAATGTTTTTGTTTAAGAAAAAACAAAAAATATGAAAAATTAAGAAATGATATTAATATTATTGTTAAAATATTGTTATTTATTATTGTTGTAGCATTCATTATTTGAAATTTTACATTTTTATACAACCGGCTTCTATATTTTTACATTTGTTTTGTTTTTATTTTGTTTTATTTAATTTTTATCAGCTGTTTTTACCATTTCAGATTTCTGATTTAGTACATAAAACAAGGTTGTATTTCATAAAATCAACTTAAAACCAATTCAAAAAAGGTTTTAAGTTGATTTTAACACAATAATTTTGTATGGTAAAAGCAGGTTTTATTTTTGATTTTAACGTTAAAACCAACTTTTGCGTTAAAACCACTCGGTGTGAAAACACTATTAAATATTATATAGCAGCATTTACTCAGTTTTGTCATTTTCTCGTTCCTTTTTAGCTGCTGAAACTAGGCCGATTCTTCGCAATACGCATCGTACAGTTCATTCGCGCACACTGTTGTTTATAGCATTAGCCTCTGCTTTCGAAAATCTGACTTCGTTTCTTCGTAACATCCGTTACATTATAGTTACTCAGTGGTTTTAACGCAAAAGTCGGTTTTAACGTTAAAACCATAAATAAAACCTGGTTTTACCATACAAAATTATTGTGTTAAAACCATTTTAAAACCTTTTTTGAATTGGTTCGATGTACTAAATCGGAGCTACTAACATAGAAATGTTGAAAACAGCTGATAAAAACAAAACAAATGTAAAAGTACAGAAAGCCGGTTTTATAAAAAGTGAAAGATTTTAAATAATGAATGCTGCAACAACAATAAATAATAATATTATAATAATAGTATTAATATTAATAATATTATTTCCCAATTTTTCTTATTTTTTCTTAAACACAGTTGCACAGTCATAAATATATGAAAGTTAAAACCAGATTTAAGAAAACTTGCAGTGTGAACGCAAAATCAGCTGAGTATGCTTTTTATGCTAAAATCAGGTTTTAACTTTTGGTGTGAAAACACTATTAGCCTTGCATCACCATCATTTAGAAATTTTGATGACATCTAGGATTTTTGGAATGTTTTACATATCTCTTTTATGGTTGAAAGTAATGTCCGATGACAAACGCTAAATTTTGCAGCAATTTTCTTTAAAGAATAATCTTTTTCAGCTAGAGCGAATATATTGTTTTGAATTTCAATTGAAATTTTCATAATTTTATTTTTCTTTTCACAAATTGCAAGAATAAGTTTCACAAAACTGTTTTCATAATTAGAACTTAAATACATACTAGAAAACTTAAAAAAAAATCTGGTCACGGTACTTTAACACGTTGACGCTCACCACGAAATTGACGAAGGCACTCAGAAACACACTTCCTTTTTTTTGTTTAGTTATTCAAATCTTGGCGAGTTTGATGGAGATTTAATACTTATAGATTAAAATTATGGTTTTTTCTATAAAATTTTTTAAAGTAAAGGTGGACGTCTATAGCCGTCATTTGCTTTTCATAATATTCGTTCCATTGATGTGCAAATGACGACATTAGACGTCCGGATACCGAAAGATATTTTTTGAAAATAATTTAGAAAATCGTGATTTATATTAACTTTTATTAACTTAAGTTCATTTTTACACAAATTCATAACAAAAATAAAAAAATTCATTTTTATAAAGCTTAAATAAAGTAAAAAATCGAATATTATTCATATATGTACATATGTTTGTACTAACAACAAAATAAGTGGTACGGCTCAAAGCATTCGGGACATAGAGGTGGCTTTTCAGGACACGTTTTACATCTATATTATGTTTCTTTTCGAAATTTATGTTTTGTGCAATTTCTGCAGCGGCGATATGAAGAATCTCTTACAGTTTTCCGGTGTAGGAATCTTCTCAATATAATGTTGTTCACGTAAACTTACAAAAGATGTGTTAGATGTTTTTTGTGGTCTGCCATATGTCACTTTAGATATTAGTTGGTTGCCATTAGAAATATCTTTGGGTAACCTTATTAGCGATCTAATAAGAGACTCCCGAAACTCAAGGAACTTTACATTTTTGTGGAAATTTTTGTACAGGTAATATGAATTCCAAACACATACATCTAATACATGGAAAATTATTTTGTGTACCAACGAATGCTCTTTCTTGGCGAAGAATAATATGAGATCATCTGATCGCATCTACCTATTCCTGACACATATATATTTGAATTGTAATCCGCTATGTGATTTGGCTTCATTTTGATTTTTTTATGTTTATTTGTAGTAGCAATCATAGTTGGGTGATAATGTGTAGTTATAGAGACTACTTCACGCTTGTCTCTCCATTTAGACACATAAATCTGACCCTGTCTGCGCCAAATATGCTCACCTTTTTTTAATTTTTTGGACGTAACAACTTTGGGGTTACATTTACAGTTATAATTCCCAATAAAACCAAAAACAAACACTTACATTGATTCAAATTAAGTCAGACTGAAAGAGACGGCTATACACGTCGTTAAAATCTACATGTATTCTTATAGCAACAAAATCATGAATCTAAAAATAAATCAAGAAATATAAGTATAACATTTTCCTTTTGGAGTATTATTGAGTGAATTGGTAGAAATCTAAATCAAACTGAATTACAACTAAATTTTTGTTTTATAACTCTAAATTTTTTCGACGGTTATAGACGTCGTTTGCATTTACGTGCACTTATACATGACGTCTATAGACGTCATTTACGTCAACGTGTTAAAAACAGAAAAGCGCAAAGGTGTATAAATGAACAAATTTTATTTTGACGTTTTTTTTTTAAGTAATTGCGAATAGTATTTTGCTTCGTTGGTTTACAATTAATTTGTCGACCTTGCAAAATGTTATTCTATCCACAATTTCTTACTTGCTGGATTTAAATTATGTTGTAGCTATTATGTATCGACTTATGCTCACCACTGTAAAGAACATTTGACTCTGCGAAATTTTTGCTGAGTTTAACCTTGGCCTAGAGGAAATAAAGATTCTTGATACCGTTTTTAACATAGAAATGCGTGTAATACAGAAACTAGAAGAGTTTAACGATGCTCCCACAGTGGAGCAGCCATTAAGAAAAAGTATGGCTCCAATATTTTACCAGAATCTCAACTTTGTCTTAACCATGCCATTCATTTATGTGTAGTTGACTTAATTTTTGAAGAAAATATTGAATATGAAATCTCAGACAATAGTGACAATTATGATGATGAAAACGGAATAGATTCAACAGGAAGTTTTTTCCCAAGGTAAGCAAAATACGCTGGTAGTCTTGCTCTGTACCTTATTAATAAAAACCGGCATTGAATAGAATCCAGTATGTTTCAATATGCCATACGATAATCAGTGAGATGTAATGGATGATGGGATGATCTAGCCTAACCACTCACTGTGAATAGTCAGTTAACTACAGGGCCAACACAATCTAACACAAACTTAACTCTTGACCAACAATGATAGAGAACAACTGTCCCTTCGGCCCCGTTCTGTCTGTGGTAAGCCACTTCGGTGAGGAGGAACAACTGCAATAGTTGAAAGAATGAGAATGAGAAAGAATGAGTGGAGCAGCAATTTTATTGCTGACTGTTCTAACTTCCATACTACAACAGCTCCTTGCTTTGCATCCACAGGACAGACGGCAAATAATCACGGAGCCACACAACATTTCATACTCCATACTTTACCTCAATAGCGACATCGGCAGGAACAGACGGCAACTCCACGCTCACAATCTACACAACATAGTCCCTTAATCATCTCTCCTATAGCCCAACGGACTTCACTTCATACCAATCACCATCTTTCTTTAAGTAATATGCAGTTCATTTGTAATGGTCTTCGCAACAAAATCGCTGACATTACAAATTTATGCATCCCAATAACATAAGTATGGCTGCTATTAAGGAACCCAAATGTCCAGGGAGAGCCCTTTAACATCATCAGAAAGGATGGATGGAAGGATAGGGAAAGGGATAACGGCGGGGGGCTCGCGTTTACTCTTGAGCGCAACGTTATATATAAAATAACGAACACATCCGCGCCCCCAGTCCCTACGATTTCCTAGAAGTGATGTCTATATCGGTAAAAATGGAGGATACCGATACTGAAATTACCAACGTATACATTCCACCCGTCAACAGTATAGGAACCATCTATCATCCCAACATTTCACATCTCCAGGCTGATAGTCGGATTATACTTGGTGATTTCCACGCGCACCACGAAAGCTGACACTGCCTCCTTCCCAACGATGCATCCCAATAGCTGGTCACATCGATATGAGTCAAATTTTGCGAAGATAAACGAGCCTTCTGCCACTAGTTACTGCTAGATGCTCTAGCTTACCTGACTTGACCATTGTCAGTCGATCACTCTTGGCACACATCACCTGGCAAAACTATTCAGCATTCAGCTCAGATCACAATTCCATTGTAGTCTGCATCGAAAAGAACAAAGACTCCATAGAACCAGGTCGACATACCTACGTCAACTACAACAAAGCCCACATGTGTCAGAAGAGAAGAAAAGGCATTCAGGACAATTGTCCTGACAACAGGAAAGTTCTTATTCTGGCTCGAAGGATGCCTAATATATGACCCAATTACCTTTTCGAATCGGCACGCTTATCTCAACAATGGAACCGCATCAGAGCAAAAAAATCGGCGGATAACCGGCTAGAATCACTGACCCCTCCCACATAAATAGACTGGTGAATGAACATCGACGTATCAAATTGTTAAACCACGGAATCAATGCGCCCTAACGTCAAAAAAGCTATGAAAAACAATTAAACATCACTCTGGTTCCAAAAGTAAAAAAACTTTACAGCAGTGGAATTCAATAAAAAGCAACACAGAGTCGAAAAAATGCGCAACAGAGTTCTGCAGACAATTTGTTGACATCCTACATCACAGAATAAAGAAAAAGAGAATTTTAAGAAGGATTAGAAGCCTACATAGCGATAATCAAAGGCACTCCTTCGACCAGGCCAAAGTTCAGTTCACCATCACCAACTCCAAACGATCTAGTCTTGGAACCTGATGGTATATCAATGCTCATGCCAAACAAACTGGAAGCTAACGCATTGGGTTTTCCAGCTAAACTGCAATTTATCGGTCCATAACCTGGTTATATAGGGCATTTAGAAAGTCGCGAGGATCATCCCGATCCCTAAACCAAACAAACCAGCGGCCATTGGAGACTCCTATCGCCCAATCACCTTATTATCAACAGTATTAAAGATTCTGGAAACCATACTGCTTCTAGCCTTTAAGCAACACTTCCCTTTAGCCAACCACAGGCTTAACCGATATCACTGCATCGTTGTTTTTTTTGGAACTCCAATGGACAAACACCATTATGTGAATATTTTAAAAGAAAATTTGGAAGCTAGTGCAACGAAATTAGGAATGCTAGGGGATTTTCGACTCGTTCACGATAATGACCCAAAACATAAGGCATAAATTGTAAGTGAATGGTTAAGTGAAAACGTATAAGAAGTGCTTTTTCATCCTCCTCAAAGTCCAGATCTTAACCCCATAGATGTTCTATGGGGAGTTTTGGAGAAAAAAATCCGTCAGCATACAATCACTGGCAAGGAAATGCTCAAAAACGTTATTACCGAGGAATGGCAGAATATTGGTCAAGAAATTACTAGTAAATTAGCATTATCAATGAATAACTGTTTAAATGAGGTTATTAAAGCCAAAGGATATCACGTACATACATACATAATTGGCCATTACAACCCTTCAGTCAGGATTACGGCATAGCTTTTCACACCACTCATGTTGTGTGCCTTAATTTTATACGTGAGTATCGGGACCTACAATTTAAAACAATTAAAAATTTACTCTCAGAGTTTTTGCCAGAAATCTGCTGCGAGGAAGTCGCCGAAGAAATATTTTTTTTTCATATTTCATTTTGATGTCTGGTCTGGGATACGAACCCGGGCTTTACGCCTAATAAGCCAACACACGACCTACTAGACTAAAGCGACTACCATCACATATCACACCCGTTATTAAAACCACATTAATTAGTTTTAAGGTATAAATATTATTCTGTACGGATAATTTTTTGAGTTTGGTTTCTGAAGTATTTTTTATATTTTGTTAGTTCAATAAAATTTATTTCTGTTTTATGTGTTTCTATTTGTGTAATATGCCTGTTGCACTTTTTAAAAATCTACAACTCATTTCCATCGGATACATATTTTCCGAACTAAACTAAATCATATTTTCTATAGTTTAGTGTACGGGCAATTGTTTGAGTCAGTGTATATTGCTTATGCTCCTTTATTTAGTTGTCGATCGGACTGCTGTACACATGTCTAGTGGATGCTATATTTTTTCTGGTTTACATTAAAAAATATTTTATGCTAAAAAAATGCTTTATTAAAATCCGATGTCTTATATGTTTTTAAAATACATTTTTATTGTTGTAATAGCCAAGTAAATAATTTAAATGATAAGGAAAGAACAGTTTTTTTTATAGACCTGAAGCAATTTTTAAAAAAATTAAAAGGTTGGTTATTAATAGGAGAGGAAATTTATGAACGAAAAATCATCAAATATTTAAAAAGTTCCCTAAATGAAAATCAAAATAGCGTATTTTACTAACAATTTTCTATGACTGTAAATCAGTGATGCTCAAAATCGAAATTTCCTATCACATGTGATAGGCAAAGAAAAATCTGCTGACGCTCCGTTGGCACACGTATACTATAAACTTACTTGTGTGGTTTCTTATAATGATCGTGTGTTTGTTGCTTTGTTTGTTGTTTTGTGTTGTTCTCAGAGAACAAAATCAATTTAGTTGACGTTTAGCACTTGATGAAGCAAGACCACGCTACGCAACTTTTTTTGAATGAATTTTTTGTTTTTGCCAATACACACAGCAAAATGTTTGATGAAAATTGGGAATATGATTTTTTTTATAGAGAATATGGATGGTAATGCAAAATGTATTGTGTGTTATCGCACTTTATGTCGTAATTTTTTTTTTTTTTATAAAAAGACATTACGAGGCTAGCCATGGATTTTTCGACAACATTAAAGGGAATGATAGGACTTTAAAATTATTGCAATTAAAAGCAGAATTTTTTTTAATTCATGGTTGACGAAACTGACGTACCAAACTACAATAATTTACCATGTAGTAACGAGAAATTGTCGTTGCCTCTTAAAAAGGCATCATATTCAGTTGCTTTAGCAAAGCAGAGCCGTCCATTCGATGATGGAAATTTCTTCTTGAATTTGACGACAGACGTATTGAGTTGTTTTGGCGAAAAATGTGTTTTGTTTTTTGTAATAACAGTGTTCCCAGTGTACGATTCTCAAAAATTATGTTGAATTTTGTTCTCCGCTGCTTTACCAACACAACCAAACCTATGATAGTATGTGTTTGAGCACCACTGCTGTAAATACATAAATTCTCTCTTTTACTCACTAATGCACAACCAAAAATGTTTTGCTAATCGCTTATTTGCACATTGTATGTATATGTATTACTGTTTATTTAATTAATGTATGTACATACATATGTATGTATGTATTAATTTTTTAAATTTAACATTAAACGTAATATGTATTACTATATAATTGTGTAAAAAGGTCATAATCCTATAACATACTTATATAGCAATATTATGTTTATGCGGTATTTGTTACAGCGAAGTAGTCAGTACCCTTATTCTGATGGGACCATTTGTTGGAACAGGGTTTTACAATGGCTGATCGTAATACGAGCAGATGTGACATGTATTTGGAAACGAAGAGGAAAAAACCCGATTGGTTAAACCAATAATCTTGTATAACTCACGCAAGGACAGGTGGAGTTATAATTGATTCTGAAAAGTGAAGTAAGCAAAAATCGCGAAAAAAATTCTTGAATACTGTTTATATGGCAACGAATAACAACTATAAATAATAGCAGCAGTACACAAGACAGTGTCAGAAAAATTACTCTAAAGTACGCAACGTTTATATACTGTACTGAATGTCGTGGATAAAGAACACAAACACATTCACTACACTAAAAATGGTAGTGTGCTCAAAAAAAGTTCACTATAACCAAATTTTTTCGTTGTGTACTGATGTTTTTAGCGTATTTTGTACACAAACACTAAGAAATAGTGTTTGTGAACTCTGTTCAGTACGTTATGTTAGAGTTTGCGTTCATTTGTTGTGTACGTAATGTGTTTGCGAACGAGTTCACAAACACTTAAATGAAAGTTAAAAGTATTTATCATTTACGTACACAATGGTTAGTGTGCAGTATTTGGTTGAACACAAGACACCAGGCAGTGCTGAAACGTTTGGAAACGAATTTATTGACTCCATATACATAATCACTCCTATCGTGAATATTGTGGGAATAAGTTATTTGGGAGTAAACTTTTTTTCCCATCCCAAAAGATCGGTATTGCGAATATATTGGGAGTAAAAGTTTTTATTGTGAATTAGTTATAAATGCTCTATAAACAAAAATTGTTTATTGTGAATTACCTCTCAACAATTTTTCAAAGAAAAATACAAATCTTAAAAAATATGTAGTTTTTTGGTGCTGGAAGAGGAGATATAATCCATGGAAAGGTTACAGCGAAGATCTAGGTATACTTTTATAATAATTATAACATATACATATTTTTAATACATCTAATACAAATTAGTTTGGGAGACGGCGGATATGCCACTGAGCCATGGATGATAGTACCCTACAGAAATGCTGCAGAGGTATCAGCAGAAGCAAAATTTAACGAAGTGCATTCTCGAGCGCGTAATATTGTGGAAAGGACCAACGGAGTCCTTAAAAACAGATGGCCTTGTTTGCTTGGAGCACGAGAGTTACACTACTCCCTAAAGAAAAGTGCTCAAATTGTTAATATTATAAGTGCTGCTCACCACTTGTAGACAGTTTTATATGAAACGCACGAGCAGGAAAATGTTGATGCAGTTATTCAAGGAACACGTCTGAATGAAGCTGAACGCATTCGTACTAGTTCACTTTGATAGTTTAAAATAAAATGTTTATTTCATCACTTTTGTATTTACTTTCGTAAATAAAAATTGTATACATGTAGTATGTACATACATAAAAACAAAACAATTAAAACCAGTCTTCTCTGGAATACTTAAATCTAAAAAACAGTCTTCTCTATAAATATCACACCTATACTAGTATTACATTTGCGTTCCTTAAATAAAACAATGTACTTAGTTTTAAAAAATCAACACCAAACTTACTTACATGTTCCCTTCTTGTTCCCATTGGTAAGTGTTGCGAATTAATTTTACAAAATAATTCTTGGGAATAAACATTGGCGATACAATATTTTTTGTGTTTGTGAATTCACTCCCAAAAAAATTTTTTGGGAATGATTCACAATAGGAAATGATGAAATTTGGGAATTCTTTTATGGGAATAGTTATTTGCGATAGGGGTGAATATGCAAATTTTTGTTTACCAAGTAAGCCGGTTAGAAATAAGCGGTTTGCTAAAAATTGTTCCATCTTTGAAGTGATTTATGGATTCGACGCCAATAAAACTATTCGCTTTTTGAAGCAAACCAATTATTTACCCAATTTTCTGCTTTCCGTCCGTAGTACGTCTATACATATTACGTTTTATGAACTCGTACACCACACCTTTCTGGTCCCACTAGAAACACAGCATGGTCACTCAGCCGAATCGAGTTGGTTTACCAGCCCAAGTTGATGGTTGTATCAGATTAACCCATAATTTTTGCGTTTAGGGTTCTGAAAATTCATAAATTTTTAATCACCGCTAAGAATCCGATGCAAGACTGATTTTCTACCTGTCTGGCATTCAATTCAAGTGACACCCATTTTCCAGACTTTTTGAATATAAATTGTTTGTTGTGTAATATTTAATATTTCTGCCATTTGTATGTGACTCAAAGTGTCATCTTCATCAAACATAATTTGCTTCTGATAGAGCGTGATCATCATAAATGTTCTCTATGGAGACATTTGTATCTTAATGCTCACTTCATACGGGTACCATGGTAAGTATTGAACAGAAGCTCAAGGCAATGGAAATTATTCACAATAAGAAAATAATCTAGCAATTGTCTGACAAAAATTCCAAGAGTAAATAAAATTGCCATAAAGTTTCTCAGAAATTAGTTGCCCGGAGTTGACTTTAAAAGGTCCCGCCACTCATGTATAAAATTACATGGTGTTAGAAAGTGAGTCGTAATTCTAAAGTAAATTGAAAATATTCTAGGCTTACACTGAGAACCAAAGAATACGTACAGTTTTCTCGTTTAGATAGTAATATTAGAGTCAGAAATAACACGAAACTCAAGATATCCCTTTTATAATAGCTAAAAATATATATGCTTATGTACTTACCTAAAATTGCTTTTCATTGCTTCAGTTAAACCCGTGGCTCGGCATAGTTCCGGTATCAGCATAATAAACTCGTTTTGACCCCCGCGAATATTTTTCTCCGTAGGACGAGAAATAAGCATTGGTTGCGTTTGATCGCGAATATGAATATTATAACGCTAAAATAAAAATCAAACATTATGTAATTAATAAACGTTTGTTACGTACTCTCGATATATGTAAATAAAATTAAAACAAAATGACTATAAGTAGATAAATTATATACAGTCGAACTTCCCTATAATGAATCTTGACGGGAGAAAATCACTTCATTATACAGAAATTATATTTTCCCCCACTTTTTATTTAAAATAAATCAATATCCTCAAAAAGGCAGGTTCGATGCCTTTTGCGTTTAGTGCTCAATTGCTCGTCTTGTAGAATTCCAAACTGCCTATCCACATCTTTTTTTTTAATCCTTCTTCAATTTTATTAATAATTAATAATATTTTTTTCAAGAGAAATGCTACTTCGCTGCGTCATTTCCGATCACTGAACACCGGCAACTGATGTCAAAATTGTTATTGATGTGGCTTTCTTCTTTTTTTGTTCTTATTTTCCTCTTTTGGGTATCCCCCCATTATATGTGGCATCTTTCTCGGTACACAGAGTTGTTAGTATGCGTAACAGAAAATTGTTTGAAAAATTCAAACAAAAACGCATGTGAGTCAAATATTACACCTGCAAAATTGCTTCATTGTATACAAAACTTCATTGTATGGAAATTCATTATAAGGAGATCAAAACAATGAAATTGGAACGGAAAAAGTTGTGTGTTTGAAATCAATTCAATTGCTTGGTTATCAAGTTATCGAGTTATAAAATTGAAAATAAACTTCGTGTACTGTGAACACCCATTTATGTCGATTATTTTTAAATAATCATCTGTAATTTTTTGAAGTAAAACAAATTTAACAAAACGAAAAATTTTATACGAAATGCCAAAAAAGCATTAAATCCCAAATTATTGATTTTAAAGTATATTCAGCTATAGTTGAAATTGATTTTATTGAAGGTGTGGAATTTCCTCTTCATTACTTGCGAATATTAACATTTTTTGCATTTATAGACACAGTAAGTCCCGACCAGTGCCATGCTGCCATAGATGAGGAAATAGATGATCTCATGGAGGATATAGCAAGAATCTGTGATTGCCGGAGAGGAGATGAACTCAATGTGCCAAAATCCATTCATTGGCGAAATAATGTACTTAGCGATTTTGACGACGGGCGTTTTTTGCAGATGCTACGTGTTAACAAAGTCCAATTTCATCGTCTCTTAAATATATTTTGTAACGACATGGTCTTTAGATGTACACGTTCCAAATTACAACTTCCGGCAGATTTACAACTCGCAATTGTATTGTTCCGTTTAGGTTCGTCGGGAGTATGTGCTTCAGTGCGAAAAATTGCAACAATATTTGGAGTAGGAGACGGTGGTACTCTGGCTAAAATTACCGAAAGAGTATTTTCAGCAATTTTAAAAAAAATGCCGGAATACATTCATTGGCCTAATGCAACAGAACGTCGACAGCTTGCAGCTCAGACATTTAGCGAATTACCGTATTGTATTGGTTACATAGACGGAAGTGAGATTAAGTGGGCAGAAAACCCCAACAACAATGATGAAGTCTATAAAACGAAAAATTTTATACAAAATGCCAAAAAAGCATTAAATCCCAAATTATTGATTTTAAAGTATATTCAGCTATAGTTGAAATTGATTTTATTGACGGTGTGGAATTTCCTCTTCATTACTTGCGAATATTAAAATTTTTTGCATTTATAGACACAGTAAGTCCCGACCAGTGCCATGCTGCCATAGATGAGGAAATAGATGATCTCATGGAGGATATAGCAAGAATCTGTGATTGCCGGAGAGGAGATGAACTCAATGTGCCAAAATCCATTCATTGGCGAAATAATGTACTTAGCGATTTTGACGACGGGCGTTTTTTGCAGATGCTACGTGTTAACAAAGTCCAATTTCATCGTCTCTTAAATATATTTTGTAACGACATGGTCTTTAGATGTACACGTTCCAAATTACAACTTCCGGCAGATTTACAACTCGCAATTGTATTGTTCCGTTTAGGTTCGTCGGGAGTATGTGCTTCAGTGCGAAAAATTGCAACAATATTTGGAGTAGGAGACGGTGGTACTCTGGCTAAAATTACCGAAAGAGTATTTTCAGCAATTTTAAAAAAAATGCCGGAATACATTCATTGGCCTAATGCAACAGAACGTCGACAGCTTGCAGCTCAGACATTTAGCGAATTACCGTATTGTATTGGTTACATAGACGGAAGTGAGATTAAGTTGGCAGAAAACCCCAACAACAATCATGAAGTCTATTATTCACGCCAACGAATTTATTCCATTAAGTTGCAAGTTGTGTGTGACCATAGGCTACGTATATTACACGCAGACGTGGGCAGCCCAGGAAGCTACCACGATTCAAAAGTTTTCAAAAACTCATATATAGGAAAGAACACAACACGCTTAGTTAGTGGAGAAGAATGGATTGCAGGAGATTCCGCATATCAGTTATCAAAATATTTAATAACGCCATATTGCAGTAATTATTCCTTTATACAACGGAGCTACCAATACAAAATGCATAATTTGAGATGCCATTTGCTTAAATTGAATGTTTTTTGGTGTTGCCATATAATAATAGTTGTTGATTTTCCAACACTAAATATAATCTGAATTAAATATAATTTTATGCCAAGGGTAAGGGTTAGGTAAACTAGGTTATTTTTGTTATTTAAATTTGTTTTTGTTGAAATAATTTTTTATATGCATAACTCGATAACCAAGCAATCGTGAATAACCTTTATATAATTCATAGATTATAATTATTTTTCATACCACTACATTTTCACATTCACATCGAAATTCTCCAAAATGCGCTCCTCGACTGTTGCAGTCCTCTTATCAACGTAATGCCACAAGTGTTATTATTGATCTTTGCCAATATCGTAATAATTTCTGACTTTTTGTATGTCCAAATAACTTAGATACCAAAGAACCGGTTCATATTTTATTACTCAGTAAAAAAGTGATAAAACGTGAATCTTCCATACAAAAAATGTATAGATATTGTCAGACTATTTCCCGTTAGCACAGTTTTCAGACTTTAGTGAAGTAATTTATTTGATCTAAAATTTAAAACATTGTAGTTAGCACATATTTTTGGTGTTGAGCATTTGTCGGCTAATAGATAACGAGCTTTGCACCTAGATTAGAACACTGAATTGATTTAAATGTTTGCTTCTGGTAATAAGAGGTCTGTCGAATATCCATCCGTTAAATTTGGCATCTTTCTAGTTAGCAGCTATGCTAGCTTCCTAAGTCAACGGCTCTAACAGTTGAGTCCAGTCTTTAAAGAGGTTTCAGAGTAAACAATTATACTAAACATATGCATAATTTACAAACTTTATTAGTAAATAATAGAAGAGGATATACCAACTCGTCGACAT
The DNA here is from genome assembly GCA_930367235.1 of Sarcophaga rosellei. Classification (NCBI taxonomy): domain Eukaryota; kingdom Metazoa; phylum Arthropoda; class Insecta; order Diptera; family Sarcophagidae; genus Sarcophaga; species Sarcophaga rosellei. The sequence continues at coordinate 59,125,621 of OV884019.1, forward strand.
CAGTTAGGTTCAGCACCCACTTTCATCAAAACCACAACAAACAAACAAACAAATAACAAACTGGTATGGTATAAAAAGGTGCTTTACACCATTTTCACGTTAGATATGTCGGTTTCGATATGCTTCGCTATTGACGCGTATGCCGATGATACGACATTGCTAACAAGTAATGATAGTAAAAGAAAGGCATCAAATGTGACCCAAGGTCATCTGGATGATATCTCACATTGGCTTGAGAAATGAAAATTTGTGTGAATGCTAAAAAAAGGGAATGTTGACATAGAAACTAAGAGAGATCACATTACTTTAAGACTAAAAGAATGTATTGGCTATTTGGACCACGGTTTGAAATTAAATAATAAAGATTTACTGCATACTATACTGGAACCAGTCTGGTTATATAGTATTATACTTTGGTGTAAAGCAAGTACAAGCAATATTGACATTATACAACTATATCAAAGTCAAAGACTTTTAGACTAATTAAAAATACTATGTGGGCATAGCTGCCAGATAAATGAGGCACCAAATTGTCAAATATTTGAGAAAAAATCGTCAAAATCGTCAAAGACGTTTATTGAAATCATCAGAAAAATTAAATATATAAATGTATGTACATATCTGAAAAAAATTTTTTTAGAAATTAAAAGCTAGCGTCTCTAATCACCATTTATTAATTTTTTTTTCCAAATACGGAGAAATTTTATCATTTTCAGGAAAAAATTATTTAACACGTTCACGCCGGCGCGTACCACCGGTGGCCTGCACTTGACTGCCTTATCGGGCGGCGTGTACCACCGGTGGCCCGCACTTGACTGCAACTGATCAAGTTATTAGACGATACATAATACCAAATATTTAGATCTTTAGCACTTCATCTGTCCAAAAAAATACATGAGGGTCACGTTCTCCTAAAAGCATTTATTTTTAATAACAATTACAATTAATAACGTCTTATAAATATAACAGCCGCCCGTAGGAGACAAGCATGAATTAAAGCGCCGGCGTGTTGTTTATTGACACATAAGCGCAGCAATAATATTGCATATTCTTAATCTAAGGGTAGTGTAAATATTAAGGAGTCAGAAGATCTACACATTCATTCTGAGCATGAAAATTCAGTGTAATATTGGCTGGAAGGGACACATTTTTCAGTTCCTTCTTAATATATTATCATTTGATCTTAATATTTACACCATTTATAACCGTCCGAGAATGGAATACAACTCTTATGTATGGGCCGGTGCTTTTTAGGTTTCTCGACCGTGTACAGGAGAGGCCGTGACGGAGGTGTATCCAACTCCATTGAATCATTGGAGCATCGTTGCAATGTGGTTTGTTTGATTGTTCTATCGCTGCTACAAAAGGATTTCGCTCGAACGAACCAAGGGGACTTGTTCCCGAAAATCAATGTTCCAAAAACAATACCAACCATCTCCTGAGTGTTGGTCTTACGAAAAAAAAAAAAAAACGGTGCTTGCCTTTGTTCTTCCGATGGTAATATTGGAAGCTATACTCGAATTTTTAAAAATTGTCTACAACGACTAGTGATAAATTATTCTCAACTACGAGGTTATTTAGGAGTTGTACATTTTTTGGCTTTTAAGGAGTTAAAAAGGAATAAAATACAGAAAAATCATCACAGGTATACGAAAGTAACTTAAAAATATACTTAATAACATAAATTTCCAATAGTAACAATTTCAAAGTAAATACAAAGCTTAAAGTGGCTTAAGTGGGGGCTTAAGTGTACTTAGATTCACTCTGGGACCCAGGGTGAGTTGGAGTGCATGATTAAAGGTTACCCTAATATCGTGGGACTCTGTTTCGGATCGATGTCATTCTTGATCTTTTCGAATCGTTGGATCACGCATATTTTCTTTCATACCCCTAATCTGGAGTGTTATGCGACCCGTGCTCATCAGGTGGTTTGCAGTCAGGTGTCTAATCCGACTGTATTATAACGGAGCCTCACTGATACCTGGGCGCCTCAGTGAGTATTAGGTTTCCTACCAAGTCCTTGTCATGCTAGCGGGAGCTATGGCATGATTGACCTCCTTTCCCTCACACTCGTGAGACTTATATGGACGAGGAATGCAACAACGAAGATTTTTTGAACACGACGAACAATGATGACGAAATGGCAAACGTAACTGGACTAGACGCATCCCAGCTCATTGCGCGAATCCAGGCGAGCATTGTTAACAACAACAATGAGATCGGCAGGAATTTCGCCACATGTGGCCTGAGGATTACGACCGTGGAGGAGTCCAATGCCATGCCAATGCTCATCACACCCAATGGGGCAGTGCTGACATAAATTCTAGGGATGAGTCGATTTTGAATTTTGTTATTCTTAATAGGCTCAACATTTGTAACGTTGGTAACACGCCAACCTTTAGGAACCGTGTTAGGGAGACGGTAATTGACATTACGCTCTCTAACATGGACAGGTCTATGACTAGGGACTGGAGGGTTTCGGATGAGTGCTCTTTCTCTGATCACCAATTGATATCCTTCAGTATTAATCTATCAGGTGACTTTAACAAGCCTTTTAGGAAACCAAGAAGAACCGACTGGATCAGATATGAGAAGGCTGTGGAGGAGGAACTTAGGACCCTCAGGGGTCGTTCCACTCCTGGAGTCAATGATCGAGTTGGGTCTTTGACGGATATTTTGTTGTCTTGTTATAGAGATGCTTGTCCTCTCACTTACCCGGGTAAGAGGAGCCAGCCAGCCTGGTGGAATGCGGAACTCCGGAGACTCCGCTGTTGTACCAGGAGACTCTTTAATAAGGCTAGGAGGTCGGGCAAGAATGTTGACTGGTCTGCATATAAGGCCAGTTTTAATGAGTATAAAAGGGAAATAAAGAGCTCAAAGAGAACCACCTGGATGAGTTTCTGCACTAGTATCGAGGATGTTGCCGATGTGGCGCTCTTTTCCGTAGGATGCTGTCTAGGGATCCCAAAATCCTTGGCTTCATCCAAAAGAACGATGGCACGTAGACAGCCTCGAGAAAAGAAACCCTAGAGGTTCTGTTGAGCACTCATTTTCCCAATTGTATGGATCCAGAAAGCTATCCGTCGGGTGTAGCTGATCCCTTCTGTGATGCTGGCTTGATGCCCGATTTGGAGAATATCATTACCAGAGACAAGGTCAAATGAGCGATAAATAGTTTTGAGCCCTTTAAGCCGCCTGGTCCGGATGGTATCTTTCCGGCTCTGCTTCAGCATGCTGGTGATATATTACACGAATGTCTGGTGGACGTGTATAGAGACTGGTTGGAAAGATGTACTCGTGGTGTTTTTGCCAAAAGCTGGTAAACCCACTGAAGTCGCCGTGGTCTAGTAGGTAGTGTGTTGGCTTATTAGACGAAAGGCCCGAGTTCGAATTCCAGGCCAGACATCAAAAACAAAATACAAAAAGTATTTCTTAGGCGAATTCCTCTCAGCAGATTTCTGGCAAAAACTCTGAGAGTAAAAATTGCCATGAAAAGCTTCTCAAAAAATCTGTCGTTCGGAGTCGACTTTAAACTGTAGGTCCCGTCACTCATGTATAAAATTAACGCACACAACATGAGTGGTGTTGAGAAGCTAGGCCGTAATCCTGACGAAGGGTTGTAATGGCCAATTATGTATGTATGGTAAACCCAGTCACATCGGCCCGAAGGATTATAGACCGATATCGCTCTCATCCCTTCTTTTGAAAGCCTTGGAGAGACTTATCAATCTATATTTGAGGTCTAACACGGTCGGTCTATGTTGAGTGAGTCGCAACATGCTTACATTAAGGGTAAGTCGGTTGAGAGCGCTCTTCATGATGTGACAGGTTTTGTTGAGACGAATCTGGCTAGGGGTGAATACATACTGTCGGCTTTCCTTGATATAGAGGGGGCCTTCAATAATGTTACCACTTCTTCTATTGAGGATTCACTAAGGAATATACAGTCACACAGATAATTATACGTACCCGCCCTAAAAATCATTATTTTAAAAAGTAATGAACTTCTAATCTAAAATTTCTTTACATTAGCGTCTGTAACGACACATTTACTTAAATAAAGAAAAAAGATTCCCAAAATCTATGAATTTGTGACTGCAGTTTGCTTAAAACCAATATGGCACCACAGAAAATTATACGTACGACGTATATTTCTAATACAATTTCTCCAAGGGTAGCCCGGTATATAAAATGTATTGTGAATAAAAATCCTAGGACTACAGCCGTAGAAATACGAAATACCTCGGAAAGTGATCACAATGTTATTGTGCATTCCGAAACAGTTCGAAGTGTTTTGAGAAAGAACGGTTTCCGCAGCCGAGTGCCGAGAAAAAAGCCACGATTGGAATTTGCCCAATAATATATGGACAAGTCCTCTGATTTTTGGGCGAATGTAATATTTAATGATGAGAACAAATATAATTTGTTCGGCTGTGACGGAAAACAAAAAATTTGGCGCAAAAATCAGTTGACTTGTCCATATATTATCATTTTTAAAATACACCTAAACCTGTTTTTACACCGATTTTTTTTACGCGAATTTGAAATAACACGGATTTTTTAAACACATTTACTTTTTTTTTGCTCCTTTTTATACGGATAAAATCGTTTAATCCCGTTTAACTCACACACTTACAACGCACTATAACAGAATTTGCTGTTAAAACAAATAAACCAGCGCCAGAAGTAGCTTCTGAAGATGTAGAAGTAATAAGTATTTCTACGGACGAGACTGATATTGAGCCACCCGAGCAAAAGAGAATGCGCTTGCTATTAGAAACTGACTCCGAATAATATAAAAACATTTTTTTATTGAAAATAATTCCGTTCCTAATTGTCTTAAGAGTTTGATAACTAATTTTATTTTTATAAATGGAAGAGAATTTTTAAGTTTTTTCTTTATTTTTTTATAATGATAAAATGAAATAAAATAAAAACTCATACTATTGAACTAAATCTGTGCGTTTTTATAAAGTTATTCAATTTTATAGGCATATGTAGGCTGCTGCATCAATCCTATGTATATCTTTTCAGTTTGTTTATACACTTACATACATACATAATATTTGTCTTTTTTACGCGTTTTTTTACACGGTATCCACTGGAACGTATCTACCGTGTAAAAAAAGGTTTGGGTGTAATGATTTTTAGGGGGATACCTATAATTATCTGTGTGAATGTATATGCCCCAGATTTTCTTGTGCGGTTTATCATCCACATGTTGAGTAATAGACTAATCCGATCGAATCTACGATACGAAATTTGGTCTGGGTATAAATCCGGATAAGACAGACCTCGTCTTGTTCTCGCGTAGGTACAAAATTGAAACCTTCAGGTTGCCGAGGTTAGCTGGTAGGGAGCTTACGTTGTCTTCTGAGGTCTAGTACTTGGGTCTTGTCCTGGACAGCAAGCTGGACTGGAAACGAAACACCGAGGAAAGAATGAAGAAGGGACTGAATGCTTTCTACCAGTGCAGGAACTCCATAGGTAAGAGCAGGGGTCTTCCGCCTAGGGCCATTCGCTGGATATATCTGGCGATTGTTAGACCGGTTTACTTATGGCTGCGTTGTTTGGTGGTGTGCTTTAGATAAGAGTTTTCAACGGAAAATCTTAGATAAGGTTCAGCGAATTGTCTCCTTGAGTATCACTGGAGTGAGGAAGAGTTGCCCTCAGGCTGCTCTTGACGCTATGCTTGACTCCGCTTGATTTATATGTCAAGCGGTGTGCAGCGCGCAGTGCCATTCGTCTGAGGGAATCGGGCTGCTGGAAACAACGCTCGATAGGTCACTCCAGAGTTCTGAATGTCGTCTTTCCTGACGGGAGATATGGACTTTCGGAAAAAGCCACCGACTATATTGTGCCTGAGGCTATACTCCTGCCTGGTTTAAGGATACTTATACCGGAAAGGGCAGAATGGAATGGTGGGGTAATCCAGGGGCAGAGAGGTATACCCATCTTCACAGATGGGTCTAAGTTAGGTGGATGTACAGGTGCTGGGGTTTTCTGTAGGGAACTCGGTCTTGAACTCCACTTTAGATTGAATGATGACTGCAGCGTTTTTCAGGCGGAGATTTTCGCAATCTTGAAGGTTATTGAGGCCAAAGCTGGTGGCCCAGCTTCGGAATCTTACGTGATCTTCGTTGACAGTCAGGCTGCTCTTAGGGCCATTGAGTCTGGTCTGGTGCAAATCACGGCTCGTTCGCAAGTGCAAGGAGTCGTTGAGGACTTTTGGACTAGACCGTATCCGTCTTTGCTGGGTTCCTGGTCATAGCGGAATACTGGGCAATGAGACGGCGGATGCCCTCGCTAGGTTAGGTTCGCTTTCTGGGGGCGATTTAATAGTTGGTCCTGACCCCCTGCCTGCCACCTCTACGGTCTCATTAATGGATGGGTCGGGGGGGAAGAGCAAATACGTTGGGGGAACGGATCGGGTTGTTTTGTTTCTAGATGTCTATGGCCTGCTGTGGACAGTAAGAGAACAGGTTGGCTGCTGGGCTTGAATAAGGCCAGCTTAAGGTTGGTTGTCGGTTTTATCACGGGGCACTGCGAAATTAGGTCGCTGACGGGGATCTGGCACAGATCCCAGCCGGACTATTGCAGCGCATGTTGCGATGAGGAGTTGGAGACTATTGAACACCTCCTCTGTAACTGCCCAGCCCTTGGTAGGTCGAGGTTGACGACCCTTGGCAGGGCCTCCTTTGAGAGTTTGAACACTGTTTCGAGAGCTGACATCAAGGCTCTCCACAGATTCATTAGTGGCTTAGGCTGGTTGAGGCGCTAGGGCTTCATCAGGGTAGTCGCCCTCTCTCTTTTTTGTTGATCACCTCCGCACATCTGATTCGTTTCTGAACGCGCTGAAATGCTTTTCAGTTAGCAGGGAAAACATGGAGAATTCAACTCGTCAAGTGTTTGACCAGTTAACAGCACTGTCTTTAGCTACCGTCCCTGCACATATGTTTTTGCAATGATAATAAAATAAATATGAAAATAAAATAGACCTAAGCGTCTTTAACGCAGAACGTAGAAGTTGCTTCTCGCAGCTACCTGAAGATACTCGTGGAACTCAGTTTGCTAATCAAATTGATGAGTCGGACTTCGCTACGATCGAGAGCCAACCAGCCAATGTAACAGTTTAGTTGACACCACTGTCGTCAGTCCAGTCACCTGCCACACGCACTGTGGTTTTAGTTAGTTTTAGGTCGAACGATTTCATTAAATCTACTGGAACATACATAAACTACAATAAATCAGACTAAGAGTGCTTTATGACGAACTTTAAAGATTCCCTATTACGTTGGACATAGTCCACATGCGTCAAGGTAAGAATATTTTTGGGAGGCTTATCTAAATGGCAGCCAAAAGATACATCCCTACAGGAAGACTAGGAGCGAGACCGCTTGCAAACCAAAAACCTTGCAGACGACCGCAAATTTTTAGTGATGGCCGATATAACACATCTCATCAACGAACAGCGCCGTAGTTAATGGCTACAACATCTCGACCATTGCCCCACAAACTCTAAAAAAACTATGGTACATGATGAGCCGCCTATCTAAGGCGAACAGTGTGATAGAGGCCCTGGATACAACTTTCAAAGTTCCAGCATATCTAATGAGAGTTATTAAGGATTACCTAAGAAATGGAGTGCTGATATACGACACAAACCAAGGATCAAGAAGAATGCAGGTCACCTCCGGAGCGGCACAGGGGTCCATATTGGGACCAGATCTCTGGAACGCGACTTACGATGGAATCTTAAGAATAGAGATGCCGGATGATACTTTCCTAGTCGGATACGCAGACGACATCGCAGCAGTTATCAGGGGCAGAAACATAGACGAAGTCCAACGCAGACTACGACAAGTCATGATGCGGACTAAGCACTGGTTGGAATCTCACGGCCTACAGCTGGCCATGCATAAGAGGGAGCTGCTCCTACTAACCAGACGACACATTCCAATAGAGATTGAAATCAACATAGGCGACTTGGTTATTCCCACGAAGAAATCTATTATATACCTTGGGGTTAGATTGGACTCGAAACTGACCTATTCAAACCAAATAGAATATACTACAGCGAGAGCAGCTAGAATAACAGCCCAACTAAGCAGACTGATGGCAAACATTGGTGGACCCCTCCCAAGTAAGAGGAAGCTACTCATGGAGACTGGAAATAGCATACTCCTCTATGGATCTGAAATTTGGGCTTCTACTTTGGAAACCCAAATCAGAGCTAGGAAACTGCTGTCTGCGCAGAGAATAGCTGCTCTACGAGTGATATCCTCGTATCGAACGGTATCAACACAAGCTGCCCTAGTGATAGCCGGAATGGTTCCCATAGACCTACAGGCAATTGAGCGCCGGATGATCTTCAACGCCAGGCAAAATACGACTCAACCACAGAGTACGGAGGCAATAAAGCACGAAGTCTCCCTAAAATGGCAGTCTCGCTGGGAGAATGAACAGCACGGAAGGTGGACATACAAACTGATTCCAGAGTTGCAAGTGTGGAAAAACAGAAAACACGGAGAAGTAGACTACTACATAACCCAGATGCTGACTGGTCACGGATACTTCAGAGAGTACCTGCATCGCATGGGGAAATGCAGCTCGCCATTTTGTATCTATGAAGAGAAGGAAACGTTAGATGACTCCGAACACACTTTCTTCAGCTGTCGTCGATGGGCCGAAAGCCGTCAGCGACTCGAAGCTGAAATCGGAAATATTAGTGCAACAAACGTCGTGCTGAAAATGATAAGCAATAGAGAAAGCTGGAACGCAGTAACAGAATTTGTGCATCATGTCCTGCGTACGAAAAAATACGACCTAGACGCAGTGGAATAAGAGAAGAGCGGAGCCTGGACGCAGGCTGATGATGATGGAACTGGCACACCCGCCAGAAAAGGGGTCCACCTCGAAGTAATACAACCGTGGTTCCGAGGTGGAATATACCCTGGTGAGGAGACAAGGTGGGGTTTTACGGCTTTTTTTACGGTTTTACGGTTACTACGGCGACTTAATGTCAAAAAGCATATTAATCAATTTAATCAAGTTACACAAGAGGTTAGGGATACCCATCCGTGATAGCATATGCACAGGTTTGAATTATTTCGCTAGGGTCTCATATTGATCCATTGTTTAAATTGACCACGGAAGCGTACTTCGTTGAAAAGCTTACTGGTCAATTACCCACATGTTCGTTAGGAAAATGTGCTTTGATACACCAGATCTCGCGTTAACATATTTTAAACATGCCCATGTGGATTTACTATTGGGTGAAGGTGTATACTCCCAGATATTGCTTTCTGGAAACCCTTTGATCGCCCAACGAAGCATTTTCGGTTGGATTATGACAGGCAAAATACCTGTCAAATTCTTAATCCTTAAGTCCGAATAGTGTGCGGTTTTGAGGTTGAACCGCGAGGTTGAAACCTATTAGAAGGAAGTTGTTGGGGAATTCCATTTTATAGACCACACGCTGAAAATCAACCATGACTCTATTTTATTCTTCTCTTCCCAGTTACCCCATCATTTCGTTCTTAAATCAGAACATTTATCTTTTCTTTTGTGCTACCCGAATATCCACTGCATTCCGAATTTTTGATGTTGTCACATTCCAGCACCGTTAGATAACGTTCCAGTTTTACGTTGGAATGCGGGCATTGATGCATTTTTCACCAAGCCAGCTCCAACGACCGATTTCTCTGTAGTCACAAAACGTTGTCCTGTCTCAAATAGCTAAACTATTTGACCTCGATAGGTGGTTGGCACCTAAAATCATAGTTGCTAAGATTATTATGCAACAAATTTGGAAAGTCTGAACATATTAGGATTAATGTTTGAAAACCATGACGTATAACAGATGGTTTGAGTTTGTCGATGGTTATCCGTACGTCGAAAGGTTTAACATCCCCAGTTGGGTTAATTTTAACACTCAGTACGAAGTTCACCTCTAAGCATTTTGTGATGCTTCTGAGAAAGCGTATGCTGCCACTCTGTATAGTAGTCATAACCCTGTCTGGTGAATTTGTCACCCAATTTCTCGCTGCCAAAACAAAAGTTGCGCCTATAGAAGTGTAAACTTTACCCCATTTAGAGGTCTCAGGTGCAACTCTATTGGCGGAAATGGTATTTTCACTTGGTAAGGAACTGGATCTTACCAGATCAGATTATCGTTCTGTCTTGGCCTCAGAAATCCCCGTGCCTTTGGCCAACTTTTGCGGCAAATCTAGTATCGTCGACCATGTAGGCGCTAACAATCGGAATCACGTGGAATATCTACATAAAACCAATTTGATTTATTTTTTTTTTCTGTTGTTTTTCTTGTTTTAATTACAGATAATCTAATCTCGAAAAGAAATATTGGCAACAAAAAGAAGTCCACCCAGACAGACCCCAAGAAAAAGATCGAAACCCACAACAAGCGTCTTAGTAAAACCTGCGCAAGGTTTCCAGTACCAGATTCAAATGCAACCTTGTATTTATTTTTTACATGCATATATGTAGGTAGGTATATTACATTTGTTTTATTTTATAATCTCAATTTATTATAGATTGGTTGTTACCATTTTATTGAAATGTGAATTTTTATCTCTGGCCAACTGATTTCGCGGCCCTCCTGTTGCAAGGTGGTGTGATGTTCACCTCATTTTAAGTTTTAGCATAAGTTGGAGTCTTTGTTTAAGTCCATAATAATACATCTTTGAATTTGTTTGTAATATTGTGAATTCTTAACAATATAAACGAAAAGAGATCTCTACTCGATCCACCCTCGAAGCTAAAGGTACGTTTGTGTTCGCAAATAAAATATAATTTATTGTTATATTAATAATTGTATTTTAGTTATTCACACTGTGGAAAACGATTAAACATCTTTCTGGCCCAAGTGTACCAAAAACATCTGATAGCAGTGAAATTCAACAAGCAACACACATTGCAGAACAAGGAAAAAAAGGGTAATTTTAATCAAGATCAAAAGCTTACATAGATACCGCCAGTGACACTTCTTCGACCAGGCCGAAGTTAAGTAAACTCTAAAACTTTGGAACCTGATCTTAGCTAATGCTAAAGAAACTGGGGGCTAGCTAATTCTAAAGAAACTGGTTATGTCGGGCATTTGGAAAGTCGAGAGGATCATCCCGATCATTAAACCAAGCAAACCAGTGGCCATTGGGTAAGGATTCTGGAAACCCTACTGCTTCCAGCCTTTAACACTTTTACGTCGGCGCTTTAATTCATACTTGTCGCCTTTTGGCGATATTAATTATAATTGTTATTAAAAACAAATTCTTTTAAGAGAACGTCACTCTCAGGTACTATTTTTGACAGTCGAAGTGTTAAAGATCTAAAAACTTGGTATTACGTATCATCCAATACCATGATCAATTGCAGTCTAGTGCGAGCCACTGGTGATACACACCGGCGTGAAAGTGTTAAGCCAACGATCTCAACCCACAACGACGGTGACAACGGACTATTGCGGCGGTTCTTGACTTCTCAAAGGCCTTTGACACGGTCGATCATACCATTCTAATGAGAAACATCATAAACTGCACCCTGTTCAATGACGTAAAACACTGGACTGTTAATTACCTGCGAGGTAGGCAGGCGTTTGTTTTGTTTCATTTAGGGGACACAAATCTTCCTATAGAAAGGTAGCGTTCCATTAGGTGGGGTTGTCACCTATCCTTTTCAACATCTACCTAACTTCTCTTCCGGACCCATCCCCTAGCGTCATAATGGTGTCGTATGTAGATGACTGCACAGTCTTTTCATTAGGAGTTAACATCGATGACATAAGCGCCATAATTACGAACTACCTAGTTACCATTGTGGACTTCCTCCGAAGCAGGAACTTGAGGTTATCCGCTCCTAAGTTCTATCTTCATGACATGAACAAAAGAAGTACAGAGACCACGTAATATCTCGATAGAAGGCAACATCATACAAACGGTACGATATCTCAAGATCTTCGGGGTCACACACTACCAACACGCATAAATAGGGCGTTAACAGGTACAGCATGGAGCACGGATAAAAAGACGATTTTCACCACTCACAAGCCAATTGGCCGCTCTCAATTTAACTATACTGCACCAATCTGGACCTCATACCTAAGTAACACACACTGGTGAGCGCTACAAACAATTCAGTACCAGTATCTTATAGTTTTATCGTACGTGAAAGGTATCTGCCAATTGCCTATTGAGACCATAGTAGTACCTGTTGCCAAGAGTGATCCTGCACTTGACCTCCAGACTGAAATCATTTTTAGTAGTAACGGCAGAGCCAAGATAAATAAATTCTTTGACTGTATCGAAAGTATAGTTATCGGCCGTAATCTGAGATCCAATACTCCGCATGTTTCTACTTGTCAATAACATATACACTTGTGGACATACTATTAAGTCAATTATGCAAAATTTTTCATTTTTGTAAAAATTAAAAAATTTAAGAAAAGTAGAAACAAAAACAACTAATATTTATTAATTTCATATGCTTAATAATTAATTAACAACAAAAACTTAAATAGTTATTCATTATAAAAAATGTTTTGGGACGGGGTTGATATCAGACTTAAAATTTAAGTGGACACATAATTAAGTCATTTGAAAAAAAAAATTATGAAAATTTAATATAATTGCTTTATTTTTTACCCAAACTATTTTGAACCTTTAATATCTTGTAGGATACCCTTTTTGGCGTATTATTTCAGTACATCTTTGTGGCATTGAGTTCATTAAATTGCGAGACTGCTCAGGACTACCGTTTTTCCATTCTGCCTGGATAACCTGCCAAAGATTTTCAATAGGGTTCAGATCGGGACTATGAGCTGGCCAATCAAGAACACTTATTTTTTTCAGCCAGGATGAGTAAAGCTGACCAATTCCTCACATCTAGTCAGATTAGATCGTGGATTGCGTTAGAACACGCTGTTACGACACGCTGTTACGACGGAGCTTATTCATTTATGTTATCTATTTCATTAAATTCTATTATTGCATTTAGCTCGATATTGAAACCGTCTTTATTGTAATTGAATATGTCTATTTCTGTGTTCTGTATTTTCCGATCGTTTCCATTCTCGGTCAAAATATCTATACATTCGTAGTCTGTTATTTTATTGTTTATATTATTTCCTGTCTTGGGAGGGATGGGATGCATGCAAACAAGGTAAAGTTTCTGACTATGGCCAACGTGGCGACCACCAGGACGATCCTTGTCTTGCTGTATTTATTTATTTGCTCGTGGCCCCTCCTGGATGGCATTATAGCACCCGCTAGATGTTAACTAATGCGTGCAGCGAAGTCCAATCCCCTGGACGTTAAATTTGGGTTGTGCGCAGGGCTTGGAACCCACCACGTAAAAACATTCTCCAATGAAAACCAAAACAATAGCCTCTATAAAGATCCCCTCAAAAGTTGACGACCACGGCAAACGTTTAAAGGACTATGATTTACGAATAGCCACATGGAACGTCCGAACCCTTTACAGGGCAGGCGCTTCCGCCCAGCTGGCGGATGCCCTCATGAAATGTAGGACGGACATCACTGCCATCCAGGAAATGCGATGGATAGGGCAAGGATGCAAAAGGCTAGCATCTTGCGATGTGTATTACACCTGCCAGGTTGATAAGCACGAATTCGGATGCGGATTTGTGGTTAATAAGAGACTTCGCCACTTTGTCTCTGGGTTCACACCTGTGAACGAAAGGATAGCCACAATCCGCATCAAGGCAAAATTTTACAACATCAGCCTTATTTGTGCTCATGCCCCCACGGAAGAAAAGGACGATGTGACTAAAGATGCCTTCTATGCTAAACTCGAGGACGTATACGATAAGTGCCCGGCCAATGACGCCAAAATCGTCCTCGGGGATTTTAGTGCGAGGGTCGGGCGGGAAGGTATCTTTGGCCCCACTGTCGGACAGTTCAGCCTCCACGAGAACACTACCCCCAATGGTGTAAGGCTGATCGATTTCGCCTCGGCACGTAACATGGTAGTATGTAGCACCAGTTTTCAACACCTCGATATCCACAAGGCCACTTGGATGTCCCCTGATCGATCTACGTCCAACCAAATCGATCATATTGTGATTGACGGAAGGCACGTATCCAGTGTACTAGATGTGCGTACGTTCAGAGGCCCAAACATCGACTCTGACCACTACCTTGTCGCAGCCAAGTTTCGATTGCGCATTAGCGCATCGAGGTCTGCGCGCTCTAGTACATTACGAAAGCTGGACGTCAAGAAGCTGCGATCACAAAGGACAGCTGAGGCGTTCTCCGCTCAACTCTCCGATAAGCTCCGTCATTCCCTCTCTAATCTCAACGACATTGGAGGACTGTGGGCCAACATCTCCCACTCCTTGCGCACTACTGCGGAAACAATCATTGGTTTAGAGCCCCCACCCCAACGAAATCAATGGTACGATGAGGAGGCAGCTGCAGCGAAAAACGCCGCATACAGGAAAACTCTGCAGTCTGCCGCTACGCGAGCCATTATCGAGGACTATAGAGAGAGGAGAAGGGAAGAGAGACGCCTTTTCAGACGCAAGAAGAGGGAGCAGGAAAGGCGTGAGCGTGAGGAAATCGAGGTGTATAAAGGTTAAGCGTCTAACCGAGGGTTAAAAGCCCGGAGCGTCTTCCTGCAAAGACGAAAACGGAAACTTGGTAACAGATCAGCAAGGGGTGCTGAGGTTATGGAGGAAGCACTTCTCTTCTCTGCTACAAGGCGATGACGACACCAATTCCGCCTTTAGAGATGATGTTCCGAACCCGATCGATGATGACGGCGTGGAGATTCCGCCGCCTAGCCATGAAGAGGTCAAAGACGCTATAATGCGTCTTAAAAACAATAAAGCGGCGGGTCCTGATGGCCTCCCTGCTGAATTGTTTAAGACCGGATGTAATGAGTTGGTAGGGCGCATGCACCAGCTTATTTACAAAATATGGCTAGAGGAAAATATGCCCAACGATTGGAACCTCAGTGTCCTCTGTCCTGTCCTGAAAAAGGGAGACCCTACGGTATGCGCCAACTACAGGGGTATAAGCCTTCTCCCTATTGCATATAAGGTTCTTACAGGCGTATTGTGTGAACGACTGAAGCCACTCGTCAAAACACTGATTGGACCTTATCAGTGCGGCTTCAGACCTGGCAAGTCCACCATCGACCAGATCTTCACACTACGCCAAATCCTGGAAAAGACCCATGAACAACAAGTCGACACACACCATCTTTTTGTCGACTATAAGGCAGCCTTTGATAGCCCCATAAGGGATCGTGTTTTTGCCGCAATGTCTGAGCTCGGTATACCTGCGAAGCTGATAAGGCTATGCAGAATGACGTTGAGCAATTCCTGCAGCTCCGTCAAGGTAGGAATGGACCTCTCCGAACCTTTTGATACCGTGCGAGGTTTCAGACAAGGCGATCCCTTATCATGCGACCTCTTCAACTTCGTCATGGAGAGTGTTCTGCGAAAGGCGGGAGTGCATCGCAATGGCACTATTTTTCAAAAGAGTGTCCAGCTGCTTGCGTACGCTGACGACATTGACATCATAGGGCGTACCAAGCGAGATGTTACTGCTGCCTTTAGTGCTATTGAACGGGAGTCTACCAAGATGGGTATGGCAGTAAATGAGGGCAAAACAAAGTATATGTTATCGACAAGTAGAGACGTGCGGCGTATTGATTCTCAGATTACGCCCGATAACTATACTTTTGAAACAGTCAAGGAATTTATTTATCTTGGCTCCGCCGTTACCACCAAAAATGATGTCAGTCTGGAGATCAAGCGTAGGATCACTCTTGCCAACAGGTGCTACTATGGTCTCAATAGGCAATTGAGTAGCAGAGACCTCTCTCGAGCGACCAAACTAACACTCTACAAGACACTCATCCTACCCGTGCTTCTTTATGGCACTGAGGCATGGACCCTATTAAGTACTGATGCAGCGGCCTTGAGAGTGTTCGAGAGAAAAGTCCTACGTAAGATCTTCGGTCCAGTGCGTGTTGGCGATGATTTCCGTATCCGATTCAACAGTGAGCTGTATGAGCTCCTCAACGACATTGACGTTGTACAGCGTATTAATATCCAGCGGCTGAGCTGGCTCGACCATGTCGTTCGAATGGATGAGGATGCTCCGGCGAGACGAGTATTTGATGCGGGTATCTGCGGAAGTCGGCGAAGAGGACGACCTTGTATCCGTTAGAAGGACCAAATCGAGGAAGCCCTGTCATCGATTGGTGCAGAGGCGCCTGGAAGGATGTGTTGCGGCAGGCCGAAATCCGTTAAACGGGTTGTTATGGCCAATTAAGTAAGTAAGTAAGTAAGTAATTTTGTTTTTATGTATATTTGTTATTTAGTTTTAATTTTTATTTTAAGATCTCATTTTTGACATAAATTCAGTCAATGTAAACTTTTATTATATTTTGAGCAATATAATTGACATGTTTATCGTTTGATGTAAAATCTTGTACTTATATGTTCAACTAAGTTTGTGGCGTTATTCATGATTATAAAGTCGTTAATGTTTATTAAAACCATACTCTACAGTTTTAAGTTTCTTTGAAAGTCTCAATAAAATTGAAATTGATTAGGGATGCAAAAGGTTCATTTATGTTTAGATGTTTGTACTTATTTAACTTTATTTTACACTGGAGTTGTTATTGAAGAAATTATCGATGTCGTACAAATGAACGATTTTCGGTATACAAAATTTTATAATTTTTGTTAAAAAAAAATTTTTTTTAATTTAAAAAGCTTTTTTGTAGAATTTATCGTCATGTAAATTCATAAAAACTGTAAGTTACACTAAAACTTTGGTATATGAAAAGCAAAATGCTTTTTACTGAGTAATGCTTTCACATAAAAAATCAATCTACTTTTATGTCATAAAGTTGTCATTTTTAGAAGTAGATTTTAAATTTTTTGGTAGGACTATATTAATATATATTAATATTATTATACATATAATGCGACTAAATTGCAGCATATATTTTCCGTTATGCTAAAGTATTGTTTCTAGGGTTGTAGATGTGTTAAAATGCTTTCGGTTTTATATTTAATTATCTAATGATAGGAAAATAAAACATCGAAAAACATCGCTGTATCGGTTTTATGGAACGACGTTGCATTCCTAATCACGATGCATACCGCTTTTCGCAGGGCATGCAGCTCCACGTCGTATTTTTTACAGCTAAATACAGGTGTAATAAAATAATTAAATTATTTTTTACTTAAATTCATATGTTGTGTACTTTCCGCAAAATGTTTGTTTTATCTTTTTTATCTTTTACCACACAAATATTTCATAACAAAACAATGATATTAAAAACGTCAATTGAAAATAAGAGTAAATCGTTCAGAGATTACAATGATAAAACATATGCTTTTAGCCCATTTACACTACAGCGAAATCTAGTAGATTAGATTTCAAATCTTGCTCAAAATCTAGATCGTTTACACTGGATTTATTTGACAGTAGCAAGATTTCATTTTAATAACAAAAACAGCTGACTGAAATTTAAAAGAAAATAATAAAGGGTCCGCCAAATAACTTTTTTTTTTGAAAATGCTTTAAAAAAACTACTGAAACTCTTCAATTTTTTTGAACAAAAGTTCGTTCAACATAGCCCGATAACGATCGCCATTAACTGTAACGGCCAATGGCCCAATTATGCCTCTGGGCCAAAATCCGCACCAAACAGTTACTCGTTTTGGGTGCGTCGGCTTTTCAATGTATGCGTGCTGGTTTTCTGTGCCCCAAATGCGACAATTTTGCTTATTTACATACCCGCCAAGATCAAAATGAGCTTCATCTGAAAAGATGATTTTTTTTTGCCAAAATCGGCATCTTCTGTAAGCTACTCGTGTAGGCTACTGCATGGCCAGCCGAGGCAGGCATTTGAATGAAATTATTTTCCATTATTAACCGGAAGTATTGTACTTTCAAATAAAAAAAAAAGAAATTTGAGAAAATATTCAGTAGTTTCTTTTACAGCATTTTCAAAAAAAAAAGTTATTTGGCGGACCCTTTACAACATTTAGAAAATGTATTTTTAAAT
The DNA here is from genome assembly GCA_930367235.1 of Sarcophaga rosellei. Taxonomy (NCBI): domain Eukaryota; kingdom Metazoa; phylum Arthropoda; class Insecta; order Diptera; family Sarcophagidae; genus Sarcophaga; species Sarcophaga rosellei. The sequence continues at coordinate 59,143,687 of OV884019.1, forward strand.
TGAAATGTCATTTTTTTCCTGTGCAGCGTTGTATTTTTAAGTACTATTTGGCGAAACACATAGTTGCATTTCTATTTTTACTAGATTTTGAGTCGATTTTGCCGAAATCTACTAAATAAGTAGATTTTGTTTTGTATGGAAAATCTAGTTAAAATCAACTAGATTTGGCCCGAAATCTCATAAGTACTAGATTTCGCTGTAGTGTAAATGGGGTATTTAACCTAAATTCGATGAGTAGTTGTAAAACATTTTACTTACCTGAAATTTTAACTTTATATGTGAGATACCATATACATATACATAAATATTTGTATACCTGTAGTTTATCAAACATATGGTAAAATACGTAATATTATTAAATTGTGATTTAATAAAAAATATGTGTCTAAACCTTTGCAAATCGGTTTATTTTATACTTGTGTAATATCGTCCCCTTAAAGGCAAATGTCTATTAATACGTTGATTGTCCCAGCGCAAAGTATAGTTAAAGAGATTGATAATAAAGAATTATTTTTAAAGCAAGAAAAATACCACAGGATTTCAAAAACCAAAAAATTTTGCAAAAAATAAAAATATATATAAAACAATATCAGATTAAGCTCAATGTATAATACAATTTTCTGCAGAGTTTGGAAAATTTCATTTACATGTGATGTTGACTAGATTCTTCAAATGGTGACTAGTACGTTAAAATATTTAAATAATAATAAATATTTAAATAATAATATTTAAATAATAAAAAATATTTTAATAACAAAAAGTTAGAAACATATTTCTGGAAAAGACTCCTGTAGCAATTGGCAAATTATAATTTTATAATGAATTATATAGGCGAATAACTACCGAGCAATTAAAATCTCTTCACTTAGAAAAGTAAAAATTTCTTTGTTAGAATCGATTAAAGAAATACAAATATTTTAGTCTAGTATGCAAAATTCAAAAATATGTGAGAAAAACTATTTATAAATATTTAATGTAGTAATTAAAAAAAAATACAGTTAAATAAAATAAGAAAACTAATGCAAAAAACTTACCTTTCTATAATATTCAATATAAGACGTTTCGCCATCCTTGGTGGGAAATTTAGACATTGGCGTTGCTTTAAAATCTACATCATCAACACGATATGTCTTGTTATTGTAATCAGTAAGCACAATAGTTCCTTAAAATATTTCCTTTAAAAATTGAATTTACTATAAAATTAAATATTTTACATACCAACGACCTCCTGTTTAAAACTAACATGCAAATCTGCGCACTCTCGAGAACAGTTCGACAAAATTTCATAAAGGGTTTGAGTTCTCATTACCTTGTGAGTTATTTCAGCACACATTAGAATATCCTTCTCATGCTGTCTAATCGAAGTTTGATAACCAGGCCAAAGTTCCATTCTGTAACTGTCTAAACTTATCTGATTTGAAAAAATATTAATAAATAACATAAATCTTCTCTATTTTGAATTTCAATGCTTTAAAACATCCTTACTTTTGCAACAGGATCGAAAAAATTTCTCCCAACCAGTTGTAACTGAAGGCCTTCCATTGCTCGACGTAGAATTAAATTCAATACCTGAATTTGTTGTGCGTCAGAAACATCAACTATACCAACATGTTTTATTTTTATTTGTATAGTCTCTCCTTCCCGATTTTTAGTTAATAACTCTAGCTGACCACTTTCTACTTGATCAATAAAATAATTTGTGCAAAATAGCACTGTTCCATCAAAAATATAACCACCGAATAAATCCTTATGTTGAGCTAAGTAAGCTCGGCGAAGACGTATCATATCTACTTCAGGTCTAAAGTCGACGCGATATTGATGTATTGACCACTTCGGTTTTCTTAGAACGCGAAAGTAGTTCGTCTGAACAGAAATCTTTTTGCCAGCAGTTCCACATTTTGTTGCTAAATTTTGTGGACGTGAATGAACAACTTCAGTAAATACTCGTTTGCCGCGAACAACTCCACGATTATCTCCTCCTCCAACAGCTACAAGGAAAAAATCTAATTAAATTCTTAATTTCAATTTCGTTTGTATGTAAAATGTCCAATTTAGCATAGTGAATTAAATCTTTTTATTAGACCATAATAAACTTCTATATAACATATTAATATTGTAGCAGTAATAAAATGTACGAGTACATCAAGAGGGAGTAATGTTGATATAAGGGGTGATTTTTCAAGAGCAATAGGTAAATTTAAAAAAATACATAAAATTCAGAAAAATGCATGAAATCTTTATTTGAATCGATAGTACGGTCCATATAATTTAATGTTTGAAGATTATTTCAAGCAAATGTTGACCGCGACTGTGCCTCAAATGGTCCATCCGCTTAGTCCAATTTTGGCATACTCTTTCCAACATTTCGGCCGGTATCTCACGAAGAAATGTTTCAATGTTGTCTTCCAATGCGTCAATTGAAGCGGTCTTGTCTGTATGGGCATGAGCTTTAACATAGCCCCACAAAAAATAGTCTAAAGGCGTGAAATAAAATGTTCACCGAACTCGCCTCTCAATAAGTCCATTGTTACGCGTGCTGTGTGGCATGTGGCACCGTCTTGTTGAAACCACATGTCATGCAAGTCAATCTCTTGCATTTTGGGCAAAAAAAAGTTGGATATCATCTCACGGTAGCGCTCACCATTCACAGTTACGTTACGATTCGCAGCATCTTTGAAGAAGTACGGTTCAAAGATGCCACCAGCCCATAAACCGCACCAAACTGTGGCTTTTTCTAGATGCATTGGTAGCTTTTGCAACGCTTCTGGCTGATCTTCACTCCAAAATCGACAATTCTGCTTATTTACGTATCCCGAATAGCCGCTCCAGTGGGTCGACGCGACCATAAAATGGAAGAAGCGCGCGATAAACTTTCTTAACAGAGCACGCATTTTGATAATAAAATTCAATGATTTGCAAGCGTTGTTCGTTTGTAAGACGATTCATAGTTAAATTATAGACCAAACTGAAGATGTTTGACAGTGAAACAAAACACGAAAGGTGCGTGAGCTGTTTAAACCAGTGTTGCCAAAAAGATAATAGCTAAAAAAATCACCCTTTACAACATAAATAATTAATTTTTCATCCAACACCCTAGTATTATGTATAAGTAACAGTTCATTTCACTTTTTGTAATACACTTCAAGGCGATATCTTTATTTATTTTCTGACCAAAAATTTTAATTTTGACGCCAAGCAAGCACGCCGATGTTGAATAGTTATTGAGTGTAGTTCGTAACTTGCTTTCAGTATTAAGAGGTTAAACCAAACTGATAAATAAATACTTATTCAGTTGTATATTGACAATCGTCAGAATCCCAGTAACTTCTTATATTATTATCTCCTTGCCTTATTTTATTGTACTTTTTAAGTACTTTTAACGTTTAACTTCTTCCCATTGAGGTTAATAGATTTAACGAGTAGCAAATGTCTGCTCTGGTTATTTGATTAACAAACAATAGACAGCCAATCGTCTTCTCGTACAAAGTATCAATGACACTTTTTCATATCCTTCGTTTTAAACCTAAAAGTGAGATTGGAGTTCGCCATGCCAATGGATTGTTGTTTTGAGAAGATTAAAACATCATCAACATATGCAGCGTATTCCCGTCAATCTCTAACTAAAATATACATTGATTGATCACCCCTTTAAAGGCACACTTTAAGCAGTTCACTCTTTATAGTTTCATGCCAAACATGCTCTGACTGCTTAAGACTATAGATAGCTTTCTGTAGCTTTTTGGATATATCACGGAATAATAAACTTGTGTCTTGGAAGATTAGATTTCGTTTTGAGAAATATAGGAGGGATGCGTGTGGTGCAGATAAACATGTACTTTTGAGGTTCACCCACTCAACTCATCAGATTACGGGAGGATGTGATCCTAATCAAATAACCCTGGATCTACATAAAAGAAGTTAACGGCACATCAACGGGGAAGTAGAAACATGAATGTATGAGATTAGTAGGTTTTTTTGATTTTAGTAGTAATTTACTTTTCTGCAACAGTGGGCATATATCCACCTTTATGGCTAAGTATAAGAACAGTGCAGTTATTGAAATTACGTTGGCAAATAATAAGATGAATCTAATGGTGATTTCTTTTCTGACATAAATGTTGCCTTTATGCTGCCTTTTTGCCCTTATTTTGTTCTTTTCTGAAAAAAATGCAATTTTGCAAAGTATTAACATGTTCTTTTCTAAAAATTTTGCCATAAAACCCAAAAAATATGCTGCATGTTTGACCCTCAATTTAATCAAAGGGTTGAAAGTGCAACACTTTTAAAACAGCTGTTCTTGTTATTGTAAAAAAAAAAATAATTACAAAAAATATTTGTTTTAAAAGTGTTGAAATGGAAGCAAAAAATATTGTTTTGGAAGATTTGTTCGAATCCTCTTCATAGTCAGATATAATGGATATATTATTAGAACTAAACTACTTCCCGCAAGTTAAAATATTATATATATAATATTTGATTTAAATTGCGACAGGTTCTAGTAATAAATTTATAAACAAACAACAGCTGACTATAGGTGTTGATAACTTTATTTTTGTAAAAGCAGAATGAGCTTTAAAATCGCTAAAATAAAATGAAACATTTACTAGTCGAGGACTACAAAGAAACATATAGATATGTATGTGTTATTATCTCAACAAAAAAGGTTTGAGATGAGTTAGCTTAAAAATTAAAATTTTTTAAAATGGTAATAAAAAGAATGTTTATAAATACTTTTAAATGGAATTTGGTTATTATCTTTTGTAATAAAAATATTTCCGAAAAAATTCCAAATTTATATTTTTGATTTGAAATAATTAATAACATATTGTGCCATCTAAAGCGATTTGAAAACATTGGCCCTAAAGTTGAATTTTACATAAAAACAGTTTTAACTTATATGACCCCGGAGCCCTCGGTAAAAATATTATTGTATTTTTAATTTAAAACATTTTTTGTGAAGTTAGCTTTCCGAAAATCTTATTGGATATTATTTGGATAATTAAAAAAAATATTTTTTTATTTCTTATACAATGATTAGTTTTAAAATCGTTAATTAAGTAAAAAAAACGCTAAATTGGTATAAAACTACAAAAATAATTGCATAAAGGGCAATGATTTTTGTTCTTTTATAGTCGTTAAAAATGCAACACATTATGAGGGTTTGTGCAACCTCCAATAAGTGCTACAAAATATGTAGGCAACATTTTTTGCCAGAAAAGAAATCACCATAAGGTTTTGGAGGTCATCAGATGGCTGCACTTTCACCGATCATAGGAGAATAGTTTTCTATTGACTTTACCAGGTCAGCAAAAAAGGCTGATTGGAATCTTTCTAGGAAATCTAGTGGTGGAAATGACCAAAAGGATTGAAGTAACCGGTAAGGATAATCACTCCCTCCCGAGTAGATATTTTTGAGCTCGCTTCTTCATTTAGTTATTCGGGTGGACGGGAGAAGGTGAAATGTTGGATGGCCGAACTTAGAGCGGAATGGTCGACTGTTCTACAATTAGCACAAGTAATCGCGTAGGGAAGCATGTTGTTTGTTTCAACAAACAATAACATATAAAGTGGATACAAAGAGGGCAAAAAGTGTTTATTCAGGTGTTTATAACAAATTCATAGAACCTGCAAATAAACAATCAAGGTTAGGCATATACTACTGGGATATATACAGCGGCCCTCGTTGACAGGCCTTGAAACCCTGAATTTACTTATGAAAATCCATTTTCCTGGCATCTATGAGAAGAGAGGGAGATTTTCTGCTCACGATGGCCGAGGTATCACATTCAAGATGTGGAAGTTGCCCGGTTCGACCATGTTACAAAACTTATCTGGCGGTGTACAGTTACTGAGCAATATTTTTACCATAGAGTATGTTTTCTGTTGAGAGACTGATTGACTTTCGTCTTGGGAAAACTATTGATACACGGCACATAAGTGGATCTCAACACAAATACCTTAAGAGTAAATAAGTTAAGATCGCCTTCCATGAGGTTATTGGATAAAAGGGCTTGCAGTATAAGGAATATACGCTGGGATCTTTCTTGGATGTCGAAAGAAGATTAAATAATATTGAGATAGAGACAATAATGGTGATATCAGAGGAGAAGTTGGTGAGGCCATCAATAGGGTTTTGGGTTTAATGAGGAAAATTTGGTACTCTAGCTTAGGGATATCTCAGATTTCAGTAGGCCTTGCGAAGGAAACAGTAGATCATTTTCCTTGACTTTGCTTGCAGGCGTAGATAGTTAAGTAATCTGGGTAGGGGGATATCTTTAGAGGTAAAATTTATCATCTTCTCTTTTCTATTTTTGCTTTTCGCCTTGGGCCAATAGACCTCTGGGTGACCCAAACTTGACCCAAACTAGACTTGAATGAAATTTTTTAGAACTGTTTTAATGTATTGGGCATGCTGTTAAATTATTAATACATGGAAAATATAAAACTTAATACAGACCTCCTTGAGATTCCGCGCCGGATTCCTCACGATGAGAAGTTGCTCGTCCTAAAGCAATTGCACCTGGTTGGTGTTGCTGTACGACTGGTGTTGGTTGTGATGCAGCCATAGTTGATCCTCCACGACTTGTACCTCGTGAAGTCCCAACGTTAGGATTACCCCATGCGGAGGTACCGGGCTTTGAAGCTTCAGATGTCCTTATGCCAACAGGTACTTGACCCTAAATAAAAATAAAGTAGTTTGTATAAAAATACGAATATATCACAAAAGGTACACAAATTTATTTGCAACCAGTTCTATTTTATATGATAATAAATAAACCTTAATAAGAACTGTTGATTCACGTTTGTAACAATATACAATTTTTATATCAGAAAGAACCAACATAATTTGTTACCAATTTCATTTTTGTACGAACACAAATGTCATTGTCGTGTGTGTAAAAATATAGAATACTAATTTCTAAGAATAGGAAAAAGAAATAGAAAATTTGAATGTGAATAGAATATAAATGATTTATTTATTGAATTTAAAGTCTAAAGTAATTTATAAAAAATCATATCATATCTGGTACTATTTGTAAATGTAAGTATTTTTTCAAGGAGATGTGAGTTGCAGGTTTTCTCTTTTTAAATGAATGGGATTGCATCTGTATACCTTCAAGAGTGTATCTGTTTTATTTATCGGCATATCGATATCTTCATATATATTAGAGTTTCAGTTACAAAAAAGTTTCTTCTGTAAGTCACGATTCACACTAGTCAAGTCTGGCTCGTCAGGTTTTTTTAGATTTTCTTTTCAACCTGCATTCGCGTTCATACGTGAACATTTCGTTTCGTCAATTTTTTTTGTCTATGCGTACAACTTTCGGTATTTTTTGACATTTCCTTTTGTTTTATTTTAAACTTGACTGTACGGTCAAGTATTTACCCCTTTCAATTCTCTCTTCGTCCTTCACCTACGAACTTAAGACTTGACGAGACTTGACAAGACTTGACTTGACTAGTGTGAATCGTGAATAATCAATCGTAAGATCTTGTCTTGGTAATTTATTTTAAAAAAACTTTTTATTTCTGGAAAAAAAACTTGTTTTTACAAGAAAAAACTTGTTTTCTACTAAAGTACCAAAATTTTAAAAGCAAATACCGGAATCCAGTATGTCTGTTACTTGCCCTGTTGGTATTTTCTTTGCTAACTTGCTCGAGAGTAAATTTCATGTTATTATTATTGAATTCATTGAAAAAATTTAAATTTGTTGAAGAAACTTGTTTTGTTCGAAAACGAATTTAATAAGAACTTTTTTCACCTCAAAAAACTTGGAAAAAAAAGGAAAACTTCGCAAATGGCAACGCTGGTTATGGGTATATTTTTATTTGTTTATTATTAATCACAGAATTACAAAATATTAATCCTATAAATGAAAGTGTAGTGGGAGTTCAGCAAAGAAATAAAATACATAATAAAAAATCATTGATAATAAATAAAAGTAATAAAATGTTTGAAATAAAAATGAATAAGAACGTGTTATAGCCTCAGAAATTATAGAAATCGATGCAAAAAATTAAGATAAAAGGAGAAATAAATACATATATGTAAAAAATAAATTAGGAAAAGTATAAAGAACATTATATATAAATATAAAAAAAATGTATACAAGAAAAGGAAGGAAGGTGAAGATACAACGAAATTAATAATCACTAATAAAAGTATAGCTGCACAAAAAAATTAAAATATGTTAATGTTTAAAACTACTTAAACAGATTGTATAACTTCTTTTTGAACTTAATTGCATTGCCTATGTTCCGAATATGAGTTGGTAAAGAATTCCAAACACTAGGATATGCATAAAAAACCGGCGCTGTGACAAGAGTCTTATATCTAAGTTGAATCATTTTCCTACCACGGTTAGTCTTGAAAATGTAATCCTGCTAAATAAATTTGTTGGCTGTTTTGAGGTAATAATTTTATGGAGGAGAAGAAGGCAATTAATCTGACATGTTCTGACAATCGCACGATTTGAAATCGCAAGTGAATTTAAAAATAGCAAATTTATTTCAGGGTGTTCTGAAACTCACGCTTTTTACTTGCTATCTTCCATTTTTCAAAGTCTGTTTGGTGTAAACCCAATGCTGAACTGCAAAATCAAAATCTTATGGTGTTTTCTTTTCTACCAAAAAATGTGCATTTTGTTTAAAAAAATGCAATTTTGTGTTTGTTTTTTAAAAATGTTTCACCCTCTAAAAGGGTGGTATGATTTATTCTAAATAATTCGCACTTGCGAATGGTGGAGGGCATTCCATTTTATGTCCTGTATAAATCGAGAGTGCTGATAATGCCCTGTAAAGCAGATGACTTTTGTTTATTTATAGGGCTACCAGATGAAATTTAAAAAAAAGTCGCCTGGTATTGTTTTGTGGAATAATCTTAAGGCAACATTACATTATTAAAGCTACATGGTCAGTAATATAAAAAAAAATTGTAGTGTTAGAACTGTGTTAAAAAATTTCATTTGGTTATAAAAAAAGCTCTCAAAATATGAAGTCGAAAAATTAGCGATCTGGCAACACCTTTTTCATATTGACATATGGTATTGAAAACAAATAAAAAATACAACATATTTTTAAGGGCACAGGGCATACCAATTTTTCATATATATGTTATGTTCTTCTCAAATAAAAATTACATTATAAGAGGGTTGGTCAGAAATTGTTTAATGCACCTTGTAAGAGGGTCACACCATTAAACCGACAGTCAAATACGGTGGTGATAGTGTCATGGTCTGGGCTTGTATGCCATCAAGTGGGGTAGGCAACTTGCATTTTATTGAGAATACAATGAATAAAGATGTGTACCTCGACATTCTAAAAGCCAATTTACTGCAAAGTGCCGAAAAACTGGATATAAGGGATCAGTTTCGGTTCTACCAGGATAACGACCCGAAACACAAAGCAAGTGTCGTTCAGTCATGGCTTATTTGGAACTAACCCCACTTGATACAACCGCCAGAACAATCACCTGATCTAAATGTAATTGAAAATTTATGGTCAATTTTAGATTAAAACGTCCTCCAACACCAGATCTCGAACAAGAATGACCTTATAGCAGCTCTGAAAGAAGAATGGGCAAAAGTAACTCCCCAAACCACTAGAAAGTTAGTGGAATCAATTCAAAAGTGGTTGAAAGTTGTAATTGAGTAAAAAATTGATCATTCAATAGTTTGTTTACAGTAAGTGGTTGAAATAAGCTGTGACTAACAGTGTTCCCATATTTTTGGGTTTTAGTTTGTAAGTTTTTTAGAGTGTACACTTGAGACTTAATAAAACTTTTTTTTAATTTTCACACATAATCTATTACCTCTTATTCAAATTTTTAATACCTTGTTTCGTTTCGAACAAGCTTAATTTTTTAAAGGTGCTGGTTGAAATAAGCTGTGAGTCACTGTATGTAAAAATACTATTCCAGACAAGATACGTTTGGTGAGTGTCTTAAGATTTCTGGCGGTCGGTTCCTTCCGAAGCATGATTTCCAATGACATACATAAATTTCAGTACGGGACGTTCTACATTGTGTAAAATGTTATGGGATGTACTTAGATTTTTGAAGAAGGACTATGCCCTCTTTGGATCAATTTGGACATGACAGATGGAGAAACGAAAGCATCAAAAATGCATTTCTATCAAAAGTAAAATTCAGGCAGTAATTGGATCGGTATACGACACCCATGTGAGGACAGTAAGACCCCCGACGGGTTTTGAACTTAATTTTTTGGATTTTATAGTTTAAATGTGTTAATTGTAAGTACTCCTATATCAGTGACTACCATTTCATAGCACAATTGTGCACAGAGAATTCACACACATTGCCTATGCTCTTTTATTTAGTCGTTGATCAGACTGCGGGAAGTGCACGTTAGTGGATGCTATAACATTAAATATTTTATGTTGAAAAAATGTTTTTTTTATTAAAATCCAATGTCTTATATGTTCTTAATAAACATTTAAATGATAAGGAAAGAGAAAAGCCTTTTTGTGAAAATTAAAAGGTGTGTTATTAGTAGGTGAGGAAATTTATGAACCAAGACTAGCTCCCACCAAATATCTAAAAACTATAGGGACTGTCTCCGGTGGTGTAATATACCCGATGGTTGGAAAGATGTGCTTGTGGTGTTTATACCAAAAGCTGGTAAACCCAGTCACATCGGCCCTAAGGATTATAGACCGATATCGCTCTCATCCTTTCTTTTGAAAGCTTTGGAGAGACTTATCGATCTATATTTGAGGTCTAACATGGACCGGTCTCTGTTGAGTAGGTCGCAACATGCTTACATTAATGGTAAGTCGGTTGAGAGCGCTCTTCATGATGTGACAGGTTTTGTTGAGGCGAATTTGGCTAGGTGTGAGTACACACTGTCGGCTTTCCTTGATATAGAGGGGGCCTTCAATAATGTTATCACTTCTTCTATTGAGAATTTACTAAGGGATATACATACATGCCCCAGATTTTAAGGTGCGGTTTATCACCCACATGTTGGGTTTAGGGTTGTGGCATATGGCGATGATGTGGCTATTCTGGTGGGTGATCAAGTACTTGGGTGTTGTCCCGGACAGCAACCTGAACTGGAAACGAAACAGCGAGGAAAGAATGAAGAAGGGACTGAATGTTTTCTGCCAGGGGTCTTCCGTCTAGGGCCATTCGCTGGATATATTTGGCGATTGTTAGACCGGTTATTACTTATGGCTGCGTTGTTTGGTGGTGTGCCTTAGATAAGAGTTTTTAACGGAAAATCTTAGATAAAGTTCAGCGGATTGTCTCCTTGAGTATCACTGGAGTGAGGAAGAGTTGCCCTCAGGCTGCTCTTGATACTATGCTCTTCCTGACTCCGCTTGATTTGTATGTCAAGCGATGTGCAGCGCGTAGTGCCATACGTCTGAGGGAATCGGTCTGCTGGAAACAGCGCTCGATAGGTCACTTCAGAGTTCGAAATGTTGTCTTTCCTGACGGGAGGTATGGACTTTTGGAAAAAGCAACCGATTATATTGCGCCTGAGGCTATGTTCCTGCCTGGTTTAAGGATACTTATACCGGAAAGGGCACAATAAAATGGTGGGGTACTCCATGGGCAGAGAGGTATACCCATCTTCACAGATGGGTCTAATTCAGGTGGATGTACGGGTGCTGGGGTTTTCTGTAGGGAACTCGGTCTTAAACTCCACTTTAGGTTGAATTATGACTGCAGCAGTCATTGACATCTTCTCGGCCTTCCTTAAACCAGTTATACCACAATTGAACTTGTGTTCTGCTCATAGCAGACTCGCCAAACGCCACAGTCAACATTTCAAATGTCCTTGCACATTTAATTTCATTTTTTACACAAAACTTAATACAGTTTCTTTGATCCATTCTTTCGAATAGTAAAAAATCGAAAAGCACACCAAAACACGACTAACCCTTTTTATCTGTAAAAAACAAACTGGCAATCCAAAATGGCTGATATTGTCAACATATACATATAACAGAAATGTGTACCAGCTTAACAAAAAAAAAATGCGAAAATCGAACATACGTAACTCTCGAAATTTGAAAATAACTTGTGATTTGAAATCGCAAATTTCTAGCGTTAAGCGTTTGCCAGAACACCTATTTGGCGATTTCAAATCGTATAAACAAACATCCGATTGGCGTTTTTAAAACGAAAACGCAAAATCTAGGTGATTTGCATTTTTCAGAACATGATTCAAGAGATTATCAAAATTAATTCCAATCCTCCGGTAAGGAAAGTGTGAGATACCGCGATGTCCTTTAATACATATCTTACTATATTATTGTAAGCTAAGTTGAGTTTGGGCTTATCGTTACCACTGTTTGTTTTTTTTTTAGCAAATTCGAGATGTTGTCGTTTAGGTAAACTCATTGTGATCTGTTCATAATATAAGAATGTATAGGCCTATCCATTTCGTGGTTTCAAAAGTATGGGACTGGAATTCGACATCTATCAAACTAAGTTGTGAAACTAATTTTTTTATTTTCAGTTGAAAATCTGACTTTGACGAAAATGGATCGCTTAACTATCACACAACGCATAAAAATTATCAAAACCTACTACAAAAATGGTGATTGGCGGTGGACGGCAATTTTTCGAACAAAATTTTCTTCAGCGATGAAGCACACTTCACACTCGGTGGGTATGTTAATAAACAAAATTGTCGTATTTGGGGTTCTGAGAATCCTCAAGTTATTGATTCTTTGGTCCGAAGGTGTGATTTTACCTTACTGGCTCAGATAAGAACTTAATACTTTCGAGATAATTATTTATTTGTCTAGCTATGAGGTTTTTCATTACTTTAGACAGGAATGGAAGAATAGCAATGGTCTGAATTCATTGTTGGAATGGGAATTATTTTCCACTGTTTCCATTCCTCAGGGAAGGAGGACTTAGTTAAAACTGTATTGATAAGTATATCAATAAAATAATCAATGCTGTATAAGGCAAAAGTCTAGGTGTTACAGCTTTTAGAAATAAAGGATCTAAGTCATCAGAAGAAATCGCATTCGATTTAACTGTAAATAAGTATTCCAAAATTTCGAGCTGATTAACACAACGAAAACTAAAGGGATTTCCTAGCTTAACAAAACGAAGGTCGTCATACATATATGTTACCATCAGGAGTCGGAACATTAATATTAACAAACTTTTCATTCAGAGCAAGGGTGCCCAAAAGTTCCTTATGGAAGTGCAAACACCAATACATTTTAAGAAAAACAAATGTTTATTAAATATTTTTTGTTTTGAAAAATAATACATACAAAGAAAAAACAAAAACAAAATCTACATTGATGCTCGCTGTTGTCAATGTTTACCAGCAAAGTATACGAAAGTGTTGTTGCTTTGTATACAACGAAGAAAGACGAAGACACTAACAAAGCAAAGTTGTTTGTGTTTTTGTATTTCTCGTGCTGAGTGTGCCCTATACGTATATAAAATACACAGCCTACTGCTAAGCGCATTTACAAAAACAAATGTGCATGAAGTGTATAGGGCTTGGGCACCACTGATTCAGAGTATTTACATCAACATCAATATTGTAATACCATTAATAATATAACTGATACAACAGACACTTGCGTTGGCTGTTATAAATACTTTTTTTCTCATTGATTGACGATTTATTTTTGAAAAAATGTCACTTTGGATAATTACTGATAATACGTTTAAAACGTAAAGCAACGTGAACCAAAAGTCGAAAGATAGTGGAACGCTGATGCGAACGAAAGTGAGCCTTTTCTTTCGACATCGTGGGTCTGTCTGAAAATAAAACTACAAGTGCATCCACACACTAAGCATTCCGGTTTACCGAAAAAATTTTCAGTGAACAAGAAATCTATTTCAATTCAAGTTTATTTAATAGGATTTGAAATACTTTCATAACAACAAAATACAGTAGTTTTGACTTGCCTGCACAACTAACTTTTGCAAGAATTTTTGTGCAGATAAGCCAAAAATGCAGCTAAATTAAATGTTTTTACCTGCCTAATTGAGCAGGTATGAAATAATTATAGATTACTCTCTCAAAGCCCAGCTAAAGCAAACAACTAAATTTAAATGTTATGTAAGATCAACCATAAAATACTTCTTATATTTCATTTATTTATTGATATTTGCTTTTAACCAGAAATGTAAATAAATTTCAACGACAAAATTAATTGAGATTTTCGTTTTTTTAAATAAATTTTTTATAAAGATTTAATTTTTGTTCGACGCAGCTATCTTTAATTTTTGCTATGAAAAAAGTTTTAAAGTTTAAAAAATATAAGGCACATATATTAAAAGTGCAGGTATAGAAAATGCACTTAAAAAAGAATTTTGTATAGAATTTGGAGAAATAAAGACACGAAACAAAATTTTTGTGCAGGTAAGGGCAATGCGCACGTAAATAAAAGGCAGCTATATCAAAACTACTGTATTACAAATACTAAATATTATAATAGTCTCATAATTTTTTCTGCACCCACCTGCCTGGGTAACAATCTTGTCGCGATGTGGGGGCTTAAGTGTACCTATCCTCAACCTGGTGCATGACTAAAGGTTACCCTAATATCGTGAGAGGATTGTCTTCGAACTGATGTCTTGAGCGATCTTTTCAACCCGCTCGATCGCGTATAATTTCTATACACCTAATGTGGAGTGTTAAGCGACCCGTGCTCATCGGATGGTTTGCAGTCAGGGGTCTAATCCGACTGTATTGTAAGGGAGCCGCACTGATAGGTGGGCGCCTCAGTGAGTATTAAGTTTTCTACCAAGTCCTTGTCATACTAGCGGGGGCTATGGCATGACTAACCTCCCTTACCCCTCACTCGTGGGACCTACATGGAAAACAAACGTATAGACAAGAATTTGAACAGGACGAACTGTGATGACGACCTGGCATTTGAAACTGGACTAGACCCGTCGCATCTCATTGCGCGAATTTCGGCGAGCATTGTTGAGAACAAAAATGAGATCGTTATGAATTTCGCCCCAGGTGGTATGAAGATGACGACTGTGCAGGAGTCCTTTAGTGAGGCGACTGCTTCGGCGATCCCCACTTCGACGGAAAATATGTGCGAGGAGTCAAACTCTGTCTCCCCACTATCGGATGAAGACGGTGATAAACAATAATCGAAAGGCTCCACTTCACTCGTATCCAGATTACTACTGGGAGCAATGAGGTGGTATCCTCTCCTTTTAGAAACCCACAAACCCAATGCAATCAGCTACTGATTCGGACTGCATGGGCAAAAATGCTGTCTCGACACAGAGGCACTGTTTCGTGGTATGAAACCAAATACCCAGGCGGTGTCCTCTCACGAGGCGCTGACTCTGGCATGAAGGATGGACCCTTGAGTGCGGACAGGAGCGTAGAGCCAATTGATTCTACTTCTAAAGCCGCAAGCAAGGTTATGGTAGGTTCTGCATTCTTACTCCCAACTGGGGTAAAGAAGACTGCTCGAGTCCTCAAACCTCCAGTGAAGAAAGATGTTGGTGTTCCTTCTTCAATGGATAAAGGAAAGGGGGTAATCCTTTATCCCAGAAGAAGGGTGTGAGGTTGGAGGCGAAGGGCACTTCGACAGATCAGTTTTCCGTGCAGGTGTCCCGCATGGGAAATCACATGAAAAGAAATAGATCTGACGAGGTGCCTAGCTTCAAGTCAAAGCATCTGAAAAAACAGGAGAGCTTAGGAACTAACCCTTCCCTTCAATTGGCTTTCATCGGCACGTCAGATTTAGATAGCAAAATCTCTCCTGAAAGATGGGAACTAATTGAAGAAAGACTCTTCGAGTTTATGATGGAGGAAAGTTGTGATGGCAGTAATGGTGAACTCTGGCCCAGTGCTCGTTTGGAGGTGATCCCTCAATCCGACCTCCCTCTGCGCCCAATATGGATCCCGCCTACTTTTAGGCATTCACCTGCCTAAAAGTATACCTGAACTTATTGGGAAGCAAAATAACAGATTGAACACCAGCTTGTGGGTAGTTGTCAACTCCTTGACTGGTGATGGTAAGAGAAAAGGTTGCGATCTTCGGATCGCAATTGATCAGTGGCTAAGGGCAAAGAGAGGTGTAATGATGTGTGGGTTGGCACATCTAAGATTCTGTCATCCGGATATATGTATGTGATGCCAAGAACCCGGAGGGGGTTCAAGTGGTGCAGATTACAGAGCGAAACCCCTTAGAGGTCATTCCACTCCTGACATCAATGATCAAGTTGGATCTTTGACGAATATTTTGTTGTCTTGTTATAGACATGCTTGTCCTCTTATTTACGCGGGTAAGAGGAGCCAGCCAGGCGATGTTGTACTAGGAGACTCTTTAATAAGGCTAAAGAGTTGGGCAAGGATGTTGATTGGTTTGCATATAGATCCGGTTTTAATAATTATAAAAGGGAAATAAAGCGTTCAAAAAGAACCACCTGGATGAGTTTCTGCGCAAGTATCGAGGATGTTGCCGAAGTGGCTCGTTTCCGTAGGATGCTGTCAAAGGACAACAAAATCCTAGACTTCGTCCAAAAGAACGATGGCACGTTGACAGCTCCGCGAAAAGAAGCCCTAGAGGTTCTATTGAACACTCATTTCCCCAATTGTCCAATTGTCTGGATCCGGATAGCTATCCGTTGGGTGTGGCTGATTCCGTATGTAATGCTGGAATGATGCCCGACAAAGTCGGTTGAGAGAGCTCTTTATGATGTAACAGGCTTTGTTGAGGCGAATTTAGCTAGGGGTGAGTACACACTGTTGGCTTTCTTTCTTGAGAGGGTATTCAACAGTGTTACCACTTATTCAATTGAGAATTCACATACATGCCCCAGATTTTCTGGTGCGGTTCATCACCCACATGCTGGGTAATAGACTAATTCTTTCGAATCTTGGTGGATAATCTATCGTTAAGCGCGCAACCGGGGATACTCCGCAGGGGGTAGTATCCCCTCTCCTGTAGCTCCTGGTGGCTAATTTTGGTTTGAGGCATCTGGAAAGTAGAGGCTTTAAGGTTGTGACATACGCCGATAATGTAGTTATTCTGGTGGCTGGAAAATGTTTGCCGACACAGACTCCGTCAGGTCTGCTCTTGGAACTTTATCTTCTTAGGCTACGAACTGTGGTCTGGGTATAGTTTCTAATAAGACAGACCTCGTTTTGTTCTCCCGTAAGTACAAGATTGAGCCCTTCAGGTTACCGAGGATAGGTGGTAGGGAACTTCCATTGTCTTCTGAGGTTAAGTACTTGGGACAGCAAGCTGAACTGGAAAAGAAACACCGAAGAAAGAATGAAGAAGGGACTAAATGCTCTCTACCGGTATAGGGAATCCATAAGTAAGAGATGAGGTCTTCCGCCTAGGGCCATTCGCTGGATATATCTGACGATGGTTAGACCGGTTTTTACTTATGGTTGTGTTGTTTGGTGGAGTGCGTTGGATAAGAGTTTTCAACGGAAAATCTTGAGTATCACTGGGGGATGGAGAGTTGTCCTCAGGCTGCTTTTGACACTATGCTCTGCCTGACTCCGCTTGATTTGTATATCAAGCAGTGGGAAGTACCATAAGTCTGAGGGAATCTGGCTGCTGGAGACAGCGCTTGATAGATCACTTCAGAGTTCTGAACGTCGTCTTTCCCGAGAGTAGGTACGGACTTTTGGAAAAAGCCAGAGACTATATTATGCCTGAGGCTAAAATACAGATTGGTAAAGTCATCTATTAACCGTTTGACTGTTACGCGGCGTATAAGCGCTGCGTTCATTTGTTACGAAAATCTTTTTATAAATTTTAATTTTCAAAGAAAAAACAATTTAATGTTTATTTTTCTTATTCACATTCACAATTAATATTGTTTCCTTATAATACGAAAAGAATTATTAAAATTGATTGACATTTGTCTAAATTAGTGTTTTATTTGACAACATCAAGTCAAAATATGTCCCGCAGTTTTCGAACGTTCTCACCAGAATCGCTTAGCAGTCAAACGGTTAAATATGTCTTTCGTAAAGTATTTAAAAAATTAATAGAAGAAATATGTGGTAATTACAATAATCATCACCATTCAAATCAGGGCGAACTCAATAAGATGATGGCAATAGTACAACAACTCAATTCGCACTGTTTTTTTTTAACAAAAACAACATGTATTTTCTGTTGTTTTTGGGTGACCACTAATGTCAAATAAAATTCGCCGTAAGCCAGAAATGACAAAGGCGAATACATATAATGACATAAAGTTGTTATTTTGTGTCATTATTTCTCTTTTGTTTCTTTTTGTTTATAAAACAAATTTTAAAAAATATTTTTTTTAAATACGAGCTGATTTGCGCACCACTAAGGTATGACGACCTTCAGAGGAATACTGGGAAGCATAAAAGCGGATTCTACAAGAAAAGTTGTGCCCAAACATCCAGAATATTTAAATAAATTATAAATTGTGTAGAATAGAAATGTAAAAGGAAATAAAAAAACAAATAAACAAAGGAATGTATATACAGTGAGCAAAAAAAAAATGTGTACACTTATTATAAAAAACTAACAAATAGATTATTCCACAGGATTTTGTTTAACATGACTTTCTAGGAAACCCGTTAGCCATAGGCAAAAAATCATAACTTTTTTGCCTAAAAATGTGTGAATTTTTTAGTTTCGACAATTATTTTCTTTATACTTAACCAATAGAGAAATGGTTATAATCAGAATATAGTTTTTAAGCTTTTTTTAGTCTTAAGGACAATAAATTTCTTTTTATAGATAATTTTTTCTTCAAAAGTTATTTCGAGGTAGTAGGTGTAAGCTGGGCTGATAACACCACCTTCTATCAATTCGCCTTGATTCAAACTAAAAACTTATTTTGTCAAAAATTCATGGATTGAAATAACTGTAAGAGAATAAATTGTAAAAAGGAGAATAATAAAAAAATGATCGCATTTTTATTAATAAATAAAAAAATTTATTACAACACATTGCACACTGGAAGAAAAAGATTTTCTTAGTTAAAACGTTTAATATAAACAAATGTGATTTAAGCCAAACCGGAATCTAAATCTGAATATAATTGTTAGCAGAATAAAGCACGATTGAATTAATTCAATTACCCCAGAGTTATTATCAGCCCTACCACGATGTATATGATGACGTAAATATACTTTGTTGTTTTAAATGTAAAGACTATGGACATAAAGCTATTAATTGTAAAAATGATGATGTTTGTATAGGGTGTTTTTTATAGAGGTATATAACTTTAAGTTGCAATAAAACATCGATGGATTATTCGATTGACATGAATTTTATTTATCCGAAAGATAATCTTGCGGCATTACATTTTAAATATGATTTCTGGCATATGACCGCCACGGCTGGCGCGGATGTCGTCCAATCTGGACGTCCAATTTTCGACGACTTTTTCCAACATTTGTGGCCGTATATCGGCAATAACACGGCGAATGTTGTCTTCCAAATGGTCAAGCGTTTGTGGCTTTACCGCATAGACCAATGACTTTACATAGCCCCACAGAAAGTAGTCTAGCGGTGTTAAATCACAAGATCTTGGAGGCCAATTCACAGGTCCAAAACGTGAAATTAGGCGGTCACCAAACGTGTCTTTCAATAAATCTATTGTGGTACGAGCTGTGTGACATGTTGCGCCGTCTTGTTGAAACCACATCTCCTGGACATCATGGTTATTCAATTCAGGAATGAAAAAGTTAGTAATCATGGCTCTATACCGATCACCATTGACTGTAACGTTCTGGCCACCATCGTTTTTGAAAAAGTACGGACCAATGATTCCACCAGCCCATAAAGCGCACCAAACAGTCAGTTTTTCTGAATGTAACGGTGTTTCCACATACACTTGAGGATTACCTTCACTCCAAATGCGGCAGTTTTGTTTGTTGACGTAGCCATTCAACCAGAAGTGCGCTTCATCGCTAAACAAAATTCGCTTATGAAAATAGGGAACATACAACCATTATTTTCGAAATAAAATTGCACTATTTGCAAGCGTTGTTCAGGCGTGAGTCTATTCATGATGAATTGCCAAACCAAACTGAGAATAAATCACTTGACAGCTGTTAAATCGGTCGCCATCTTGAAAAGTAATGCCAACTTAAAGTTCTATACCTCTATAAAAAAACACCCTTTATAAAGTGTTTGAAAAACCATAGGTCAAATGATTGTGTCAATGACAGTATTAACAAATGTATTAACTGTATGAGAATAAATGAATCAAGGAGGCTAGATCTTGATATTAATCATAAGACAAATAGTAAACTGTGTCCAGTTTTCTTAAGAAAAGTTGAAGAAAAAAAGGAAAAGAATTATGTATTAGCAATCACAAGTTAATAAAAATGACAAGAAATGCAGTAATAAATATATTAAGTGCATATACATATGTATATAAATATTTGTAATATAATATCCAACAAAAATGAACTTCAAATGCTTATTGAACAAAAAAAACCTGGTATAGTGTTATCTACAGAAACTTGTGTGACAAAGAATATAATTGACTCAGAGATTAATATAGACTTGTATAAAACTGTAAGGTGCGATTCGCATAGCAGATATACTGGTGGTGTTATCATATATGTCCATGAAATGATTGAATTTAAAAAAGCATATGTGAAAGCTATTCCAAATAACATATGGTGTTTAATTATAAAAACAAAAAACTGACTAAAAATTGGAATTTTGGTGTTGTTTATAGATCACCTAGTGGAAGTTGTGCGGAATTTATAGATAATTTGAACCTTATTGTTGATCAGAACATTAGTCTGCGTGAAAATAATATTTTGGTTGGTGATTTTAATATTGATATGAATAAAAACAATTTGTATTCAAACAAACTAAATGAAATGTTTTTAAATCTTGACATGAAACAATGTGTAAAGTTTGACACAAGAATAACTGAACATAGTTCTACTAAAATTGATTTATATACTGTAATGATGATAAAATAAACTGTGATAAACTTGAAAAATATCAGATAAGTGATTATGAGACCATTGCATTTGATGTACCTGCTACTGACGACTTAAACATGAGAATGACAAAACACCTAACAATATGGAGTAATTATAGCTGTGATATTTTATTACATCATTTAAGGCAATATAGTTTTAATTTTGGTAATGACTGTGATATAGATTATGGGCCCTATTATGGTATGCATTCGATATTCGATCTTCGCTGATTATCGAAGATCGAGTATCGAATACCAAATTCTTATTATGATCTGATAACATTGTCGAAAATATCGTTGTGTATCTACTTTTTTATCGAAGACAATTTTGCTTTCGCTGCCGAATTGAGGTGTGCAAAAATGTATTAAAATGTAAGTTTTTAAAATTTTTTTTCTCAAAATATTAGATATGAACAATTATTTTTGTTAATTTTATTAAGGAGTAAGATTGTGAGTACGAAACATCAGTTGGAAAAACTTGTGTCACTAATGGAGGAGAATACTCAATTGGCCAAATTTATTTGTTCAAAAATTTAACAAATGAATTGATGTAATAATTTTCTTAGAATTTTTCTTGTACCGTAGAGTGCAAAATAATAAATGAATTCATATCTTTTAATTTATCAAAGCGTCTTTTATTTTTTATAAAGCCTAATTCTATAAACGTTCCTTATAACCCGTTTCTAATTTCTTCTGCTTCCAAGAAAACCGTCAAACCCCATCTCCGTAGTATCTATATTACTTTATTACACTTCTTTTTTTTATTATTTTTTAGATCACTCCAAAAAAATGCTGAATATTATTTTAATTTTGTTTATTTAAACTGTAACCCGCACAATGTGTATCAGCTGATATTATTGTGAATAACTCAAATAAGCGGCATTCACAATAATACTATTCACATCGAATGAGCGTCATAATACCAAATGCAAATTCGTTCGATAAGCACTTTCGACCACAGTCGAAGATCGATCAAAACTCATAATAGGGCCCTATAAGTTAAAATATCGAGCCATAACCGCAAAAAAAGCTTAAGCGACATATTTTTCATATATCGTTTTTTGTAATAAATAAATTTATTACCCTCATTTCCATCATCTATAAAAATATCAGTACGTTATGGTTTTATAACAAAAAAAAATTTAACTTAAGTGCAATTTGAAAATTTGTTTGGTTTTTTGTGACAGCGACTTGTCGCTTAAGATAAAATTTTCTTAATAAAAAATCTGAAAAATATATTGTTTTCAAAAATTATAATGTAATAATACTGAAGTCTTATTTTAATATTCGTATGTAAATAGGTTGTATATCTAAAAAATTGATAAAATATGACAGAGGTGAATAAGGATTTGTTAAAGTTTTGTGTTAAATAAAAATTTTTTTCTAGAAGTTCAATAAGCGCTCCCTCGTTCCATACAGTGACACACCTGATGAAGAAGAAACCTGTGTGGGACAGAGAGGATTTAAAAGCCAACGAAAATTACCTCTAAGGCTAAAAAATTTAAAGGTTCGCAACACAAGTGTTCTGCCTAACCCATGTAAGAACAAAAAATGAGGTAATTCGTGCTCCGAAAAGTTTTCCGAATCTGACAGGGTACGAATAAATAAACATTTTTGTGGAATCAGCAAAGAGCGGGAAAAAGACTTTTTAAAAACTTGTATTAAAAAAAGCAATGTTAAAAGGCGAAGATCAGAGAGCTGCAAAAGTCAGCACAGTTTTAAATATAACATACATTTTAAAGAGAGTAATATTAAAGTATGTCAACAATTTCTTCTGAAAACTTTGAATGTTCTCAAATGCTTTTAACTCTGTAAGGAATGAAAATAGCTGTTCACTTAATATACACGCTAAAAATGTCAAGAAATTTACTCCTCACAATAAATCTGACGAAGCAAGTGTTTCATTGGTAAAATCCTTTATTAAAAAATTGCCAGCAATGAAAATTTCGTTCAACAATTTACGTTCTGCTATATTTGAAAAAGATAACCCGAACATAGGTCTCAAATATGGTTATTTTGAAAACTCGGAAATTAAATATTTTGATATAAATTCGATTTTACGATTTAGACGACACTCTGAAATACTAGCCAAGGGACCTGCAGAATTATATAAAAGTCCATAGAAAATTTCCTCTACAAAGTACAGAGGTTTAAAAACACTCTGTGACAACAAAATCATACCAGATAGATTTCACCACGAATTTTTAAATTTACAACATGATCATACCATAGAAGACTTTTTGCCTGAAACCGATCAAGAAGACAATTCCATTTAGATATAAAAAATAAGTAATTGTTTTTTTAAAAATGTTAAGTTTTACAATGACTTTTTTAGTACTTTCTTGTAACAACGTACAATGTTCACAATGATATACATATAAAACATTTTTATTTTTCGTTGTTAATAAAAAAATTTTGAATTAAACTATCTGCATGGTTTTATTTTATATATTGTAACCTTTAAAGGAAAGGTCCTAACTCCTTTTTTTTTGTAAGCCCCAAAAAATCTCTACTTAAAAAACACGAGTTAGGGCCTTTCTATATTAAGGCAACGACATGTATGTATGTATGCCTAACAAAGAAAATACACTTTAACACCTTTTTCCCATATTATGATAATAATTCGTACTGTTAGACATTGACTGTATGTCTAATAAAAATAAAAATCCCTTTTATACATAAATACATACATACATTTATGTATAAAATGTTATAATAATGACCTAAAAAGAATTATATTAAAAAAAATGGTTTGTTCATAAGAATATTTTATCTTAACCGACACAATTTTTTCCCAGTAGTTAATCAGAATGACAGCAAAAAAAGCCTAAGCGCCAAAAATTGCTGTTATTATGCTTATATGAGAAAGCAATTGCATTGATTTTATGCATTGGAACAAAATGTGTCTTCATACAAAATTTTGTTGCTCTAACTTGATTTGAACAAGAAATAAATAATAAAAACCTTCCCCTGTAAAATTTCGTTTTTGTCGCTTGAGCTTTTTTTGCGGTTATGGCTCGATATATATGTGATATTAAAAATAAGAAATAAATGGTACGATAGAGAACTTTGTGAGATGAATAAACGAAAGTTTGAATTATATAAAATATCAATGCAAACTGGTCAATGGGGCGGCTATAATGAAATTAAACAGCGATATAAAAAGTTAATAAAATTAAAGAAGATTAAGTATACTGAACAGAAAATAAACATGAATGTAAAAAATAGACGAAATATCGAGCCATAACCGTAAAAATATCTCAAGCGACATATTTTTCAAATATCGTTTTTTGTAATAAATAAATTCATTGGCATCATTTGCATCATCTATAAAAATTTCAGGGTCCCACTCTGTACCGTTATGAATTTATAACAGGAAAAAGTTTCATTTTCTAACCTAATTTGCTTAAGAAATAAATAATAAAAACCTTCCCCTGTAAAATTTTGTTTTTGTCGCTTGAGATATTTTTGCGGTTATGGCTCGATATGTGGAAGTATTTAAAAGAAGTCTCGAATTTAAAAGAACAGAAAAATGAAATAAAGACTATTAAAATAAACGATATTGTTTATAATAATCAAAATGAAATGACAGAAAACCTTAATAAATTTTTCGTAAATAGTGTAAGGGAAATAAACGACTCGATTGAACAGTATAACTATGTAGATTTAACATGAAGTTCAAATGATTAATTAGAATTATTTAAATTTAAAATGGTAACGACAAGCGAATTGTGTAACATATCCAAGAAATTGAAATACAAAATTGGTGGTGGAAATTTATTCGCAGAAGGTGTTTTGAAAGACTCATTGAAATACACTGCATACTTCTACGCAAATACATATATTAAATGAAAGTTTTATAACAGGTGTAGTTCCAGACAAATGGATGTTGACAACTATTTTCCCAATAAAAAAAGTTGCAAATACAATGATTGCTGAGGAACTAAGACCAATAAATACTATTACTAGTGACACCAAACTTATGGAATTAATAGTGAAGAAACAACTGGATAATCACCTGAGCAGGAATCGTATTTTAATTGATGAACAGTCGGGTTTTAGAAGTAATCATTCATGTGAAACAGCATTGAATCTGGTATTGTCTGGATTGGATTGGAAAAATGATCTGAACCAAAGGTCAAACATAGTTGCAACATTTCTTAATCTGAAAAGAGCTTTTGAAACGGTTGACAGAAATATATTGTTTCCGAAATTGCGTGGCATAGGTATTGTTGGTATGGAGAACAAATGGATGACCAGCTATCTGACGGATCGAAAGCAACGAGTAGTTATGTATGATGCAGTGTCGAGTAAGATAAATATAAACATAGGACTACCACAAGGAACTATATTGGCACCATTGCTTTTTATGTTATATATAAACGACATTAAGTCTTGCTTAAAATATTGTAAGATAAGACTATTTGCTGACGATGCACTATTGATGGTTTCAGATGGAAACATAAATAATGCAGTGAAAATGATGCAGGAGGATATGGACAATTTATATGTATGGTTATGCCAGAATAAGTTAAAATTGAATATAACTAAAACAAAATTTATGATATTGACTAGAAACCATGTAAATCTTGATAATTGTGTATTGAAAATAAAAAATGATAATATTGAGAGGGTTAATGTAATTAAATATTTATGTGTAATGATAGATGATAAATTGAAATTTGATGAACATTTAAATTATATTCGAATTAAAATTGCTAAAAAGATTAGAATTATGTCTAGATTAACTAGACTATTACATAAGAATTATAAAATTAAAGTGTACAATAGTATAATTTTACCACACTTTCTTTATTGTCCCTCAATACTATTTCTATTAAGCACGTCCCAGATGGACACATTAGAGAAACTGCAAAATAGGGCAATGCGTTTTATTCTACATAAGGATTATTATACTAGCATAAAAAGCATGTTGAATGAATTAAACTGGCTTAGTGTTGGACAGACTATAATGTTACATACAATGAAATTTATACATAACATAAAGTTTGGAATTTGTCTTACATATTTGAATGAGAAATTGCAATATAATAATAATATCCATAATTATAATACAAGGAGAAGAGAGGATTACAGACTACCATATTTGAGAACTTTTAGAGATATGAATTGCTTAGAATATAAGGGTTTGAGAAAATATAAGGAGTTACCGAGTAACATAAAAAATTGTGAAAAAATGACTTTATTTAGTAAACTTCTTAGAGATTTTTGCAAGAAAAATTTTTAATAAAGTATTATATGTATATATTTAAGTATCTAGATTGTAAAATCGTAATAATAAATAAATAAATAATCATATTGAATTTTCTTATATACATATCTTAATTTTCACATTGGAAAAATAATGAAGTTTATGTAAAATCTGGTTGCCCCACGAGGTTTCTATTTTATATAATATTTTCACTGCTGTTATAAAGCTGTTTTCCTATTGTAAAACAATTTCCGCACGCCATACTTCTATCCTAAACCGAGAATTGTTTATTAGAATTAACATTAGTTAAATTAAATATATATATTCAAAATGGGATATTGTAACTAATCCCGAACAAACTAAACCTTTACTTTATGAGGAAACAAAAATCTTTCTTTACGCACCAAAATTCTATATAATTTTTGAACTACATTAACTTAGAGAAAAACTTAAAATATTTAGGCGTTGTACTTAACACTAAATTAACTTATGTGTTATAAGCAAATAATCAGAACTCTCAATTGAGAATATAAAAATACATCAATAAAATTTATTTTTAGCCTGATAATGTTTTATTGCACATTTACATGGTATACGCCAGAAAATTGTCACAAGAAAAAGCTTCAAGCGATTTAAAACAAGCTTTATAAATCCTTATAATATTTAGAAGTGAAATCGTTTAACAGAAAAGTGATAGAAAAAATTATACCTATGTACATAAATATTAGAGTCCGACCGAACGTTCGGGTACGGGTTCGGTGTACGGTAAAAAGTGACGTTCGGCCAAAGTTCGGCGTTCGGTCAAAATTTTGCCGAACACCGAACTTTTTATTTAATTTATTTTAAATCCACACAGGATGTAATTAATTTTTTCAATGAAAATTCAATTAATTTTGAAACTACTACCGTGATGGAAAAAGTATCAGAGGCGGAATCAAAAAGCATGATTCTGCTTCACATCAACGTCAAGACGAAAATATTTTCGAGAAATAAACCAAAATCTATATATCTGAACCATTAAGTGATCGCAAAACAAATATATATGAACATTGGAACTCCTGTTCATTTGCATTTGCATAGTCGCCGTAGTCTAGTAGGCAGTGTGTTCGCTTATTATAGTGTTTTCACACCGAGTGGTTTTAACGCAAAAGTTGGTTTTAACGTTAAAATCAAAAATAAAACCTGCTTTTACCATACAAAATTATTGTGTTAAAACCTTTTTTGAATTGGTTTTAAGTTGATTTTATGAAATACAACCTTGTTTTATGTACTAAATCAGAGCTAACAGCTCTGAAACGTTGAAAACAGCTGAGAAAAACAAAATAAAAACAAAACAAATGTAAAAATACAGAAAGCCGGTTGTATTAAAAATGTAAAATTTTAAATAATGAATGCTGCAACAATAATAAATAATAATATTTAATAGTGTTTTCACACCGAGTGGTTTTAACGCAAAAGTTGGTTTTAACGTTAAAATCAAAAATAAAACCTGCTTTTATCATACAAAATTATTGTGTTAAAATCAACTTAAAACCTTTTTTGAATTGGTTTTAAGTTGATTTTATGAAATACAACCTTGTTTTATGTACTAAATCAGAAATCTGAAATGGTAAAAACAGCTTATAAAAATTAAATAAAACAAAATAAAAACAAAACAAATGTAAAAATATAGAAGCCGGTTGTATAAAAATGTAAAATTTCAAATAATGAATGCTACAACAATAATAAATAACAATATTTTAACAATAATATTAATATCATTTCTTAATTTTTCATATTTTTTGTTTTTTCTTAAACAAAAACATTTCTGTTCCGTCATGAATGTATGAAAGTTAAAACCTGATTTAAGAAAATTTGCAGTGTGAACCCAAAATCAGCTGATTATGGTTTTAATGCTAAAATCAGATTTTAACTTTTGGTGTGAAAACACTATTATAACAATATTATTGTTGTATATTAATAATATTATTTCTTAATTTTTCATATTTTCTTAAACAAAAATAGCTGTTGCACAGTCATAAATGTATGAAAGTTAAAACCAGATTTAGGAAAATTTGCAGTGTGAACACAAAATCAGCTGATTATGGTTTTAATGCTAATATCAGGTTTTAACTTTTGGTGTGAAAACAGTATTAGACGTAAAGCCCGGGTTCGAGCCCCAGGCCAGACATCAAAAAGAAATATGAACAAAAAAAATATTTCTTCGGCGACTACCTGCAGCAGATTTCTGGCAAAAACTCTGAGAGTAAATAAACCTGTCATGAAAAAGTTTCTCAAACTCTGTCGTTCGGAGTCGACGTTAAACTGTAGGTCCCGCCACTCAAGTATAAAAATTAAGGCACACAACATGTATGGTGCGAAAAGCTAGACCGTAATCCTGACTGAAGGGTTGTAATGGCCAATTATGTATGTAGTATGTATGTATATAAAAAAAAGTATATGAACAAAACAGTACATAAATAGAAATACATAACCGACGCGAAAATGTAATGAAACTATTTAAACACATTCTTGTAAACAACTTAAGTAGAGTTGGACAAGGTACAAAAGCGGGCTTCGAACGGTGGACATTTCCATCCTTAACTATACACTAGACAGTATCAGTAAACTCTACGATTTGGAAAAGTAGAATGAATAATAAGACTGAAAGACATGTTTTTATATTTAGAGAAAGGTGAAAGACATGATGGAACAAAAGCGTGGATGTTCGATGATATATTTTAAGCAACTTTGGGAAACTCGTATCTATGTATGTTCAAGTATAAGTTCACGCCATCAAAGAATGCGCTCAATTTAACATTAACACGAACCCAGGTCTACACACGAACTAGGCAGGATTTGATTATTACTTTAATCCATGATCCATAATATCAACGCTACCTCAACAATAAACAATTGGTAGCAATTTTAAATTATCAGCTGCATTTACTTTCACCCTGGAAAAATGGCTGAAAAAGTACGAAATATGATCTGTAGTGATCCAAAAAAAATTAATTCTGTTCCAATAAAAGTAAAACTAACCAAAACGTCAGGTAATGAAGAGCGTAAAGCATGATGGAACTACTATAATGATTTGAGACCGTTTCTCAGAATTTAGTGTGTAGCCTTCGTTGTAGGACTAATGAATAAAATATGCCCACATATTCTGATCGAAAATGTAAACCAGACTAGAAAAATAAATCTCGTAAAATTATGTGCCCACAAGCTCATAATATAGATCTCAATCAGATTGTGAAAACATCGTCTGGGATGATATGAAAGTCACAACCAACTTTGAAGAGGTTTAGAATTGACTGCTATGTGGAACGATATATAAATCAAAACGTCGAAACTTAATATAAGCCTATCGAAACGTGTTGCTACAGCCTTTAGAACAACGAATTAATGCTCCCTCTAATTATGGTATATTCAAAGGGAATTAAAATGTGGTCCAAATAAATATGTGTTCAATTTTGATCCGTCTAGAGCAAAAAGGGGGAAAATATGTTTTTTTTTTCTTTTCCTTAACCTGTGTTTCATTAAAAAATATCTGTGTTTGGGTTTCTTTCTTTTCTGTTAAATTTTTTGGAATTATTTTGAAAATAAAAATTCGCCACAAAATCAATTTTATGTCTGAAAAGTTTGAGCTATTTGTCAAATAAAAAAAGCTTTTTATTTTACTATTTTACTTCCGAATTCAAAATTTAAGATCAGACTTTTTACTTCAATGAATTATTAGATTTTAAGCAAAGATACAATACATGAATCGTGTTTTGTCCCGTTACCTAAAAAGTACTTATTTTCCAAAATCCTTTATCGTTCTATTTCAACCATTATAACGATTCAGTTAGGGAAATTATTTTCTCGGAAATTCTTGATCATCGTGTCGGGTGTCGGTACAGAATGCACGCGACTACGAAACAGTAAAACAAAACAAAAATTAAAATGGCCGCAATTAGAATAAAATATACGGTAATGCGTATACACTACATACTAACACATTAGATTATAAGCAATTCATTTTACTATACTTTAACTCGTTTTTTATAACTTTAGACCTATTATTTAGTATAACAATTTAAAAAATAAAATCAAACTAATTCATAAATATGTGCATTAAACACTTGTTGCTTCCATTTAGAAAAGCATATACAAATAAGTTTTTTTATGCTCGTAGTACAGGATATATATCCTTTATAGTATAAATTTTTTTTAATTCCGAATGGTTTTTGTTCAGAAATAAGCAAGATATTAAAAAGAACGTACTAACAGCTCAGGAACATTCTAGTCCAAAAAGGTTAATTACTTACAGTTTGAGGAGTTTTTCTTCCACGATGACCACTTGCTGCTGGGGGATTGTTCGAACCAGCTCTTCCACGCGAGCGCCCAAAACTTCCTGATTGTTTGTCCATTATTTTTTTTTTGTTCCTTTGTTCCTAGCAAATAACCGTTTTAACTTCTAGCAACTGTCAATTCAATTCAACTGTCCGCATTGAACAAGCGCCTACTTCTTTGAAATATTAAACAACATAGGCCAAGAAAGATTAAACCTTGATATTAAAACAGTTTGCAACTCTCCGAAGTGATGCCAGAGATGTTGTAAAAAATATCATCAACGAAGTCTACAATAAAAATCCTTTATACACTGTAAAAAATTAGTTTTAGAATCAATTACAAATAATTTTCGATTACAAACCCAGCGAATTCATAGAGGTTGTAGCCGTGTTGCAACACAATTGTTTTGTAAAAAAAACATTTGTTCGTTTTTTCTTTTTACTGCCTTTTGTGATAAAATAAATAATAATATTGGTTTTTAATTTGAGTAATAGGAAGGAAATATATTTATAAAAGTGAAAATGAATGAACTAAAACATGTTTTAACATATTTATTTTCATGGCTAATAATATGTAATAGTCTGTATTATAGCCTTAAATAAATTTTTTGTATATATATTTCTATCTAAGCCTACAGTTACATGTGGTGGTTTTTCTTTCAATATTCTTAACATAGTGTTTGTCAAAATTCAGTAAAACTATAATTATCGTAGACTGCACACTACTTGGGATAAATATTTATTTTTACGATGACTGCGTACAAAAAACATATAATTATGCTTGCAAAATTTTTTAAACAAAATGTTTACATACATCAATTGCTTTCTTAAATGAGAAATCAAAAACAAAAAATGACAAGTTGCTTTCAATTTTTGAAATTGTGAGTTCATTACACGCCTCTAAAAAGCTAATGGAGGTGAATACTTGTAAAGTTGATTTGTTCTTCGTTTATAGACGAATGCATAGACACAAAAAAAAATTATTAATCAAATATAGTCAAAGTCAACTTTGAACATGAAAATTGAGACAAAGTTTGAAAGAAACGAGAAAATAAACAGAAGAGTTTCCAAATTAAACTTTGAACGTTCTAAATGTATAAACACATAGACGACAGATAATAGAAAGCTGCCAAGTTTAGAATACATACATTATATTGAAGGCAGAACAGAAAAAGCCAAGCCTAAGCAGTTGCTGCCCAAATTAAACTATTTTCTATTTTTGTGAGCAGATAAAAGCAAATTAGTGATGCCAATACAACATAAAACCAAAATAAGAAACAGCTAAAAATACTTATATTATTGAAGAGAAAGAACAATTCTAAAATTAAGAAATAAAAAGCAATCCATGTATTCATAATAAATAAAAGATTCAATTTTGTATCTGAATTCATTTGATAAATGTTTTGTGTGTGCGGTTTTTTCATAAGTGAGTTTATTTTTGCGTACAAAAAACCTGATAGTGACAACACTGAAAAATATATTTAAATTCAAATTTGAAATTTATTGAAGTTTCTGCTCTGCTTTCAAAAAATTAAGCAGTCGGCATCAGCGTTGCCACAAAGAAAAAATTTTCCCTACCAATATTCTTTCCAAAACCTACCAAAATTATTCTAATCTCACCAAAATTTAAATTTAAATAAATATAGATCATTCAGTATGAAATTAACGTTTTATTGCCAAAATTAACAAAAGAACTTCATATATATCACATTTAATGTGTTTAAAAAATTATTTATGTGGAAATTTGTTTTTTCGTGGTTTTTTAAATGGGTACAGTGATTAAAAATAATTTTGGAGCACACAATACAAAAACAATTCCCATCCTTTTTTTCCAACCAGTCAAATTGTTGAAGCCACTCACTCCTAAATTTTCGCTTCGTTTCGCAACTTTGACCACTACAAAAAAAAAAAATTAAATTATAAATCGGTTACTCA
Source organism: Sarcophaga rosellei (assembly GCA_930367235.1). Lineage (NCBI taxonomy): Eukaryota > Metazoa > Arthropoda > Insecta > Diptera > Sarcophagidae > Sarcophaga > Sarcophaga rosellei. The sequence continues at coordinate 59,176,073 of OV884019.1, forward strand.
TATTATTATTATCTGAATGTTTTTTACCTAGTTGATGGTTCATTTTCAGTTAATATTTGGTTGTCTTTATTAGAATTCATTGTTTCCAGTCTTGGAATTTTTGAGATATATCTAAAAACCCTACACGTTTCAACCATTAAATAAACCAAAAAAACGTTAAAATTACCTGTCCATAACTTTTTTTGTGGCTTTTTGCTTAAAAACTACGAATGTAGTCCACTTTAAGTTAACTTTTGTAGATTGACTATAATATAACTAAAATTTAATGCAGCACTTCCTTAGAATTTGGTATTCGACCACGAAAATAACACACTTTTAGATAACTCTTTTAGACTAACTATAAGCAAAGAATATGGATATAAAGAATGCGCATTATGTAGAAGTAAAATTTCTTATGGCGGGTTGTAACATCATGACCCGCTCTCACCAAACATTACGACCCGCTCTCACTAAAATCATTTCTGGATGAGGAGTGTGGAAGACAGAAGGAAAATAAACACAAAGAGCGTAACAATGTGTTGCTCTCATCATGAGAGCGTAAAAATGCATTCAGCTGCTTTGCTTGTCAGCTTCTAAAGAAGAATGTTCATGTCGCTTTTTTTCAGACTTCAATTTTACATCCAAAGAAATATTATAGTATGATTCACTAATATCAATGAGAAATGATTTAGATTTTTGGAAGAATACTTGCCAAGTTAAATACTGTGTTTTTAGGTTTTTAGCGCAGTACAATTTTTCTATATTTTTCGCTCACATATACATATTGTTACGTTTTTACCTTTTTAAAAACGTTTAGATTGTGGGTTCGTTAATTGCAAACCAAAATAAAAACTAATATGTGTTAATTTCAGTTATACTCTTTATTATTCAAACTACTTTTGTGTCACTGTATACAACTTCACTACACGACAATAATTGCTCGTATTATTCTATTTCAAACTTATGTTCGCGCCAACTCTAACAACACTTCAAACACGACTTGTTTATTTCACACGCAACTTCACACAAGACTGACTGGATTATAACTGATTTGCTGCTCGCTATGTCTCGCCCTTTTATATGTCCGCAAAATCAGTATGATGAACGCTCTCGAAGAGGAAGTTTCTTGTTCTCGCCTTCTCGAGAATTCTATCGCAACCGCATTGTTGTTTGTATATCTGGTTGACATTGCTTGTTTGTTGTTGTTCTCTCATACTTGTCTGTCTGATGTTGTTGGTATATGCAAGCATGTACGTTCTATGTGTTAGTGTAGCTATAGTTGATCAACATGTTGTTTGTAGTGTTAGTGTGTTTGTTAGCATCTTAATGTTAAACGATGGTACACTGTTCGTCCCGAATAGGCTCATTATTTCTAATGTTGGTTTGTAGCTTGGGAGATAATCCCTTCTTCCGCTTCGGGTATAAATGAAGAACCAGTTGTCCCTCTTGGAAGCCCTCCGTGTTTGCTGCTCGATCATACCTGGCTTTCATCCTGTCACTGACCATTTTTATATGGGTGCGCACAAATTCATGAAGCTCATTTAGGCTTTGCTCTTTTCCAGTGTATGTTTCTTCTCTCTCTGTGGCGCGCTTAACACCAAACTCCAAGTCACCGGGCAGTTTAATCTCAGTACCAAAAATAATCTTTGCGGGTGATCTCGATGTTGAATAATGGACTGCAGATCGGTACGCCAGTAGAAACCTTGGAATGTCTTCGTCCCAGTCCTTCTGTTGCTCGCTCACTACTTTCCGCAAGTACTCCTCCAGAGTTCGGTTAAATCGCTCTACCATTCCGTCTGACTGTGGGTGAAGCGGCGTGGTTTGAGTTCTCTTAATACCGTACACGTCACACATTTCCTTGAATACAGCTGACTCGAAATTTCTGCCTTGATCGGAATGTAGCTCTATAGGAACCCCATAGCGGCATACCCAATTGTTCACAAAAACATTTACTATTGTGCTTGCCTCTTGATTGGGTATGGCATACACTTCCGGCCATTTGCTGAAGTAGTCCATCACAACGAGAACATATCCGTTTCCGGCATTGCTGACTGGAAAAGGGCCTGATATGTTCATCGCTATCCGCTCGAAAGGTGCGCCTGAGTTATATTTCTGCATCTGACCTCGACTTCTTCGTGCTGGACCTTTAGCTGCAATGCACTGGGTACAGTTTGCTATCCAATCCGCAACTGCTTGCTGACATCCAGCCCAATAAAAACGTTGTTTTAGCCTTTCCAGCGTCTTTGTCACTCCAAGATGTCCTCCACTGGCTCCGTTACACTTCTTTCACTCTAACACTTCTTTCATTTTGGAGGACGGCACTACTAATAGGTTGGATGAGGTCTTGCCATCATCGCTTTCCCAATGTCGATATCAGCATCCGTTTATCAACCGTAAACTGTTCCATAGTGCCCAATAGGCTTTTGCAAGAGGGCCTTCTCCAGATATCTCATTTCTGGTAGGCCGTTTGTCCTCTTCCTTAGCTGCCATTATTTTCGCCAATATTGCTTCGGACCAGTCTTCGTTGGCTTCGATCCGCGTCAGCCGGATGTCAACGATGGATTCTTTCTTCTCGGCTTTCACACAATGCTTACACTCCAAATTACAAGGTCGGCGTGAGAGAGCATCAGCATTTCCATGTTTTATGCCTCTTCGGTGCTCAATGCTGAAGTCGTAAGTCTGGAAGCGCTCAATCCAACGTGCTAGCTGTCCTTCAGGGTTCTTAAATTGCAACAGCCATCTCAGTGCGGAATGATCAGTCCTTAGCAGAAAATGTTGGCCATACAGGTACTTATGGTAATGTTTTATGCACTCCAACACTGCAAGTAGCTCTCGTCGGGTCACACAATAGTTCCGTTCTGGCTTTGACAATGTGCGACTATAGTAGCCTACGACTTTTTCCGTCCCATTGATCACTTGGGAAAGCACACCACCTATACCGTATGCGCTAGCATCACTGTCCAAAATGAATTTTTCTCCTAGGACTGGATACGCCAAAACTGGTGCAGCACACAATAGGTCTTTTAGTGTCTGGAACGCCTTTTCTCGTGACTCACCCCATTGATATGCTTTTGATTTCTTGGTGAGTTCATGCAAACTTGCAGCCACGCTGGCGAAGTTAGGCACGAAGCGTCTATAGTATGTGCAAAGTCCCAAAAAGCTGCGTAGTTCATGAAGATTCTGGGGACGAGGCCAGTCCTTTACTGCTCGTATTTTATCTTCATCCGTGGATATGCCTTCTGCTGTAACAAGATGCCCCAAATATTTCACTTGCTTCTGGAAAGATTCACATTTCTTTACGCTTAATTTTAGTCCAGCCATTGTTATTCTTTGCAGTACTTCTCCCAGGTTTTTTAGGTGTTCGTCGAAAGTTCTGCTCATCACTATAATGTCGTCGCTTTGTAAATCCAACGTGGAGAACCACTTCGTTCCGGCTAGCGTGTCGAGTGTGTCGTCAATTCTCGGTAGCGGGTAACTGTCCTTTTTGGTGACATCATTCAGCTTCCTGTAGTCTACGCAGAACCTTGTGGTGCCATCTTTCTTCTTTACTAAAACTACAGGTGAGCTCCACAGACCAGATGATGGTTCGATTACAGCGCTCTTCCTCATTTAGTCCACTAACTCCTTAACCTCATTACGCTTTGCCAACGGTATGCTTCTGGGTGCCTGTTTTATCGGTCTCGCTTCGCCCGTATCAATTTCATGCTTGACCATAGCTGTTCTTCCTTGTTTTCTATTCGTGGCGAAAGCGAAAGCATACCTCTTTAGCAGCTTTTTGGCTTTATTTCTCTCTGCAGCTACTAAACCTGCTACCCATTTCTCCACGTTTTCACCAAATTCCTTTAGATCCTTGGCTGACATTTCGGCAGGTTTTGGCGGTTGTTCGCTGTTTATTACCGCCTCTACTGGAGTACATTGGCCCATATCGGAGTTTTTACAGATGACTTTTTCGTGGCCAGATAAATTTAGCACTCTCACGGGGACTATTCTCTGTTTGGTGGATTTAACGAGGGCCTTCGCTGATAACAAATCCGTCTGTATTTCTGCTATTTCCACAACCCACAAGCGGTTTTCCTCGCAATCTCCCTCCATACGCGCCCATATCAATGATTCACTCTGAGGTGGTAATTTGAGTTGTTCGACTGCAACTATTTTTCTGGTGTGCACTTCATGCTTGTATCCTACGTCTAGCGGTATCTCCACATTTCGCCAACTCATAATCTGTTGCCCCATATTCAAATTGAGCTATCATAAAATCGGCACCAATGATAACCTCGTCCACAATATCGGCAACAATAAAGACGTGGCTTACGCTAATGTTGGCTATAGTTACCTTCACCTCTGTTTTTCCGTGGACGGTGGCAGACTCTCCAGTAGCTGTCCGAAGTCTTACATTGCTAAGTGCCTCACACTTTCCATTCACTACATCTGGTCTGATGATGGACTGCGTCGCCCCGGTGTCTATAGTGAAGGTGTGTTGTCTGCCATTTATGTACCCGCACGCCGTAAAGTTGTTGTTGTTTCTTTGCATCACTGATATTGAGATTGTGAGGCCCTCGCTTGTGGCAGCCAGCACTTGGCCCTCAGTGCTAGCTCGTTTTAGTTTAACGGGGACTCTTGAGTAGATGGTTTGTAGTTCGCCCGTTTATAATTCCTTGATGGTGAGGCGGACCTTGATCTTTTCCGTGGAGCTTTACAATTACTTTGGAAATGACCAATCTTTCCACAGTTGAAGCATTTGATCTTTGCCTTTTGTCCATTTTCTCCCAAAACTTGCTTCACCATCTCCTTAACTTTAGTCAAAAGGCATTCATCTTCCTCCACTACTTCCATTCTTCGCACTTTGCTAACTTGTGGTCTTGAAATTGTGCGAGCGGTCTCCTGGGCTAGTGCAAAGGCCACGGTCTCTGCGAAGGTTGTCTTCTGCGTAGAACATACTGCTAGTTTAATGTCAGGGTCGCGTATACCATTCACAAACGGCTCGGTCTTAATGTTGTCTATCAGCGGGTGGTTTTCTCCTGGGTATGTAAGCTGCACTAATCTCACGACTTTCATTGCAAAGGCTTGTATCCATGCGGTACAGCTCTCTTTTGTGCTCATCACCGAATTTCCGCCGTAATGCTGCCATTAACTCGTTGTAGTTGTTTCTGCAGTTAGCTGGCGTGGTTTCTAGAATCTCAGTTGCAACACCTTTTAACGCCAAAATTAGTTCTAGAGCTTTCTCCCCATCGTCCCATCCGTTTCTGTTGGCTACTGTCTCGAATTGTAATTTGAATACGGATAGGGGTGAGCTACCATCAAAGCAAGGTGGTTTCGTCTGCCGGTACCATCTGATACAACTCGTACTTGTTCCGGTCGCTGACTCTGGAGGTTGTTGATCTTTTCCTCCATCACAATGAGTTTTCCATCGACAGTCTTTTCCAAATCGTTCACTTTGGCGTCAACGGTCTTTTCTAAATCACTCACCTTTGTGTCAACTGTCCTTTCTAAATGTGACACCCTTTCCTCGACACCAGTGATTCTTCTGCTGACCGTGTTTCCTGCAGTTTGCCTGATGTCGCTTCAAGCTCCTTTTCGATTTTTGACAGAATTGCTGCTTGCAGTTTCCTGTTTTCGGCTCTAGAAGCTTCTTGTGCATCAGCAAATAGCTTTTGGTTTGATACTTTCATTTTTTCCACCATTTGTTCTTTTTCGGCTCTAGAAGCTTCTTGTGCATCAGCAAGTAGCTTTTGGTTTGCTACTTGCATTTTCTCCATCATAGCGGCTAGCAACGAATTTATGTCTGCGCCGCTAGGGGTTGCAGGTGCCTTTAACTCTCGTTCCTCTTCATCCTCAAACTCGTAGGAATCAATGTCCATGCTGTAGGTGTTCTCTTAATCGCTTTAGCAACTCATTCTTCGTGCCCATTGTTGCCAGCTCGAGTTTACCCAACTCTCGTTTAAGCCGTTCCACTTTTAGTTCGGTGAGCTTCATTTTATTTATTTTTTTGTTATTTATTTTTACTTTTTGGATTTTGCAATCCCACTTCTGACACCAATTGTTACGTTTTTACCTTTTTAAAAACGTTTAGATTGTGGGTTCGTTAATTGCAAACCAAAATAAAAACTAATATGTGTTAATTTCAGTTATACTCTTTATTATTCAAACTACTTTTGTGTCACTGTATACAACTTCACTACACGACAATAATTGCTCGTATTATTCTATTTCAAACTTATGTTCGCGCCAACTCTAACAACATTTCAAACACGACTTCTTTATTTCACACGCAACTTCACACAAGACGGACTGGATTATAACTGATTTGCTGCTCGCTATGGCTCGCCCTTTTATATGTCCGCAAAATCAGTATGATGAACGTTCTCGAAGAGGAAGGTTCTTGTTCTCGCCTTCTCGAGAATTCTATCGCAACCGCATTGTTGTTTGTATACAGCGTTGCCAGAAAGATGATTTTATCATATTTTTGATGATTTTTTAACTAAAATATGATTTGATGATTTTTCTCCAAAAAATATGATTTTTTTAACCAAGCCTTTTATGCTTCAGTTAAGTAATTAATTACAGTTGCGGTTACGTTTTATGCATTATGTGGATTGATTCAATTAAGGTACAAATGCACAAAAATGCAGCACTGATTATTTTCAAATGTTAAACGGCTTTTACACAACGCAAATCAGTAGCAACTAACTTGCATTGTGTAAAAGCTCTATTAGTAAAACTACCAAATTATATACACCCACACACAAATATAACGTAACTTGAAATAGTTGAATTTCTACAGCGAAATCTAGTAGATCAGATTTCAAATCTTGCTCAAAATCTAGATCATTTACACTGGATTTATTTGACAGTAGCAAGCTTTCATTTTAATAACAAAAACAGCTGACTGAAATTTAAAAGAAAATAATATTTCCAAATTTAGTTTAATACCAAACAAAAATGAAAAATACAAGACATTTAGTATCATACCATCAAGACCAAATAAGATCCAATCAGAAATAGTGTTTTAGAATGAGCCACCAAACTTTTCAGTTGTTATGATTAAAGCTAACATCCATAAACAAAACTGATAAAGGGTCCGCCAAATAACTTTTTTTTTGAAAATGCTTCAAAAAAAACAACTGAATATTTTCTCAAATTTCTTTTTTTATTTAAAAGTACAATCCTTCCGGTTAATAATGGAAAATAATTTCATTCAAATGGCTGCCTCGGCTGGCCATGCAGTAGCCTACACGATCGGTCCAATTTTTAAGCATATTATCGATTGTGTGCAGCTGTATTTCACCAATGGCTTGACGAATATTGTCCTTTAAAACGTCAATTGTCTCTGGCTTGTCGGCGTAACACTTATCTTTGACGGCACCCCACAAATAATAGTCCAACGGTGTCAAATCGCAGCTCCGAGTTGGTCAAACGACATCAGCTCTGCGGCTAATAATGCGATCTTCAAAAACAGGGCGCAAAACATCGAGTGTAGCTTTGGCTGTGTGGCACGTAGCGCCGTCCTGTTGAAACCAAATGTTGCCAATATCCTCCTCTTCAATTTTTGTGAACAAAAAATTCGTTCAACATGGCCCGATAGCGATTGCCATTGACTGTAATGGCCACTCCTTGCTTATTTTCGAAGAAAAATGGCCTCGTTTTGGGTGCGTCGGCTTTTCAATGTAAGCGTGCGGGTTTTCTGTGCCCAAAAAGCGACAATTTTGCTTGTTTACATACCCGCCAAGATCAAAATGAGCTTCATCTGAAAAGATGATTTTTTTGCCACTATCGGCATCTTCTGTAGGCTACTGCATGGCCAGCTGAGGCAGCCATTTGAATGAAGTTATATTCCATTATTAACCGGAAGGATTGTAGTTTCAAATAAAAAAGAAATTTGAGAAAATATTCAGTAGTTTTTTTTCAGCATTTTCAAAAAAAAAAAGTTATTTGGCGGACCCTTTTAAATTTCAGTCAGCTGAATTAATTTAAAATTGTTTGATTATCGGGTTATATAATATCCTCAAGAATAAAGCTAGTATATGATAACAAAACCCGATAACCAATCAATGTAATACACTTTTATTTTGAATTGTTATTTATTTTTTAATGTTTTACAAATAAAAGTTAAAAAGTGATGATTTTTTCCCCCAAAATATGATTTTTTTCCCTTAAAATGATGATTTTTCACCAGAATCTTCTGGCAACACTGTTTGTATATCTGGTTGACATTGCTTGTTTGTTGTTGTTCTCTCATACTTGTCTGTCTCCTTTTTTCATACTGATGTTGTTGGTATACGCAAGCATGTACGTTCAATGTGTTAGTGTAGCTATAGTTGATCAACATGTTCTTTGTAGTGTTAGTGTGTTTGTTAGCATCTTAATCAAAGTGAATTCATGTAACCGGTGGGACTATCTAAACAGCTGAGCTCTTTCTTAATGTCAAAATTTTGTTGTTTTTGTGTGTGTTTGTTGTGCGTGTGCGTGTTGTTGTTCATTTTTTTCCTTTTCCATTTTTTTCTTCCTATTTTGACAACATTAAAGGTCTTTAACAAAAACAAAATGCCTGTTGTTTTTGCATTGTTGTATTTGTTGTAGACCTGCGGCTACCATCTATGAATTTGCCTTGATCTTAATGTTAAACGATGGTACACTGTTTCCTTTTGCGTAACAATATTATTGGGTTAATAAGTAGACTTGAAAATATTACTAACAATTTTCCTCTGGGTTAACACATGCCTCTCATAATTTTTATCATGTTCTCTGTTTTTGGTTCTTTCTAACCAAAATTGGTTACTTTTTTGATCAATATGTAGGTGTTTAGATTTTTCGGTTTTGGTTATTTTTTTTTCTTATGAAAATAAGCTATTTTTTGTTTCTATTTTTATTAATTATAATTTAAACTTGAAAAAAATAAATGAAAAGTCTACGAATTTAATTTTGGTTATATTTTTTCTTGTTTGGTAATTTTTTCACAAATGTTGGTTACAAAATTTTTTTCGTGGCAACACTGTTTCAGAAAGATAAATAAAAAATTAGTCAAACAACAAAAACGCACGATGAGAACAACGCACTGTTACACTCTTGGTTTCTTTACCCTTCCCTTCAATCTTTCCCCCCGCGTCATGAAATATTTTTGAGAAATATTTCAAAATATGCCCAAATGCACATTCTTTAAGGGCTGGTTACTCAACCGTAAGAAACGAAAATCGTAACGTACGTAGCCTTAAAAACGTTTGTGTAGTTATAGAAACGTACAAAACGGGACATATGTCAACGAAGAATGTAAACAAAAACGAAAGAAAACAAAAGCAACACACAAACGAACACAACACAATGCAAAGAAATTGGTATACAGACTCATCATCAGTGTTGCCGTTTTTTGTTCAATGTGTAGATTTTTCCGGATTTGGTTATTATTTTTCTTATAAAAATAGCTTTTGTTTTGTTTATTAAAATCAATTAATTAGTAAGATTATAATTTTATTTTATTATTTTTTGTTTCTTATTTTTCAATTATAATTTAAGTTCGAAAAAAATAAAATAAAAAAACTGTGAATTTAATTTTGGTTATATTTTTCCTTATTTGGTGATTTTTTCGAAAATGTTGGTTGCAATATTTTTTCTCGTGCCAACACTGCTCATCCTCTCTCATGTTAAAATGTCACGTAAAAACGTGGGAAAATTCTGTTTTATACAGATCGTTCCGTTTTGCTAACGTGAGAGAACGTTTCGGTAATCGTTTACAGTGTTCTCCATATGCTAAAAAGAGAACGTTTTCCACGGTACGTTACGTTACGGTTGGGTAACTACTACCCAAGAATATGGATATAAGGAATGCGCATTATGTAGAAATAAAATTTCTTATGGCGGGTTGTAACATCATGACCCGCTCTCACCAAACATTACGACCCGCTCTAACTAAAATCATTTTGTTGATGAGGAAGGTGGAAGACAGAAGGAAAATAAACACAAACAAAGAGCGTAACAATGTGTTGCTCTCATCATGAGAGCGTAAAAATGCATTCAGTTGCTGCTTGTCAGCTTCTAAAAAATAATGTTCATGTCGCTTTTTTCAGACTTCAATTTTACACCCAAAGAAATATTATAGTATGATTCACTAATATCAATGAGAAATGATTTCGATTTTTGGAAGAATACTTGCCAAGTTAAATACGGTGTTTTTAGGTTTTTAGCGCAGTGCAATATTTCTATATTTTTCGCTCACATATACATATTATTGGGTTAATAAGTAGACTTGAAAATATTACTAACAATTTTCCTCTGGGTTAGCACATGCCTCTCATAATTTTTATCATGTTCTCTTTGTGCCGAGAACAGTGTTGCCGTGTTTGGTTATTTCTAACCAAAATCGGTTATTTTTTTGATCAATGTGTACATGTGTAGATTTTTTTGGTTTTGGTTATTTTTTTTTTTCTTATAAAAAAAAGATATTTTTTTATTAATTATAATTTAAACTTGAAAAAAAAAATAAAACAAAAGTCTACGAATTTAATTTTGGTTATATTTTTTCTTATTTGGTGATTTTTTTCACAAATGTTGGTTACAAAATTTTTTTCGTGGCAACACTGTTTCAGAAAGATAAATAAAAAATTAGTCTAACAACAAAAACGCACGATGAGAACATGGCATTGTTATGCTCTTGGTTTCTTTACCCTTCCCTTCTACCTTTCCCCCCGCGTCGTGAAATATATTTCCAAATATGCCCAAATGCACATTATTTATACTTTATTTTCTTACTTCTACATAATGCGCATTCTTTATATCCATATTCTTTGCTTTAAGTTAGTTCAAAAGTTATGCAGAGTCGGACAATTGACTACTGCCAATGACACCACCATGTTAAAATAGTCAGTTGGCGCCATTAAAAATAATCTAAGAGTCAACCACAACTAGCTGAGAAGAAAAAGTTAACTTATAATGCATTAAAAATTAGTTGAGTTGCCGGCAGGGAAATTACACGTTTAACGATTAAGTACATTTTAACCATATTTGTTGGTATTATCGACAATAACTGCGTTGTTGTTGTTATGGATTTAGAACAATAGAGGCAACGCAACAAGCAGTAATCTCTCAAAAATGTGATACATGGATGTGCAGGTGATTGTTTTAAAGGCAGTGCGATAACAAGCAACGATTCTTTACATTTAGGTTAATTTTTATTATTGTTCGTATCAATCAGGGATAATGCTAACAGTGAGAGGATTTGTGCTGGTAATAAGAGAGGTAGTGCTATCAGTATAATAATATACATGAAATAGAGGTTTTAAAAACTCGATGTATGAAATATAACGCGAAAGAACGTTTTAGTGACATCATTGATAAAGAATTAATGAACTGCTTATTTGTTTCGCTTATGCTTTGCTGCTGTTGCCTTTATTATAATTAAAGCGCGTAAGGCTTACCTTAGACTTCAATTTAAAAGTTGTTATTCTTGATGCGTTGCGTTTATAGTGTTTCAATATCATCATCATTTCATTTGGTTTGCCGCTGTTGCCATACTGCGCATGCAACTTATCTGACGCTACAACAGCAAAATTGTTGAACTTTCTGCGTTGCAGCTATTGTGTTTATAGCATAACTTTGTAATTTCTGTGATTGTTTTAAGTCCTGATGCAATTAATTTCTCTTATACTTGCTTCAATCAAATAAATATTTTTTATTGGAGGATTGGTCTTTGTATCTGCTTAAAAAAATAAGTTAACAAAAATAGAAAAATATTTACTTATAAACTAAAAAGTTAATTTAATACAGATCAGCAGTTAGACTGCAAAGTAATATTAGATGTAACTGAAGATGTGGACCTGATAATCATAAACAGTTTGAAAAAAATAGTTAATTCTTAAACTCTTTTATTGATAATTCTTTTGCATAAATTACGAACGGATGCCCTCGGCTTCCCACTGAACCCTTAACAGCAACACATTGTGGCCAGTTCTCTATCTATTTTGGTTACTACAAGGTATCCTGCACTATGACCCTTCTGAAACTTGTTTAAGACTTTGTTCGTCTTGCAGGACATTACTACTATTTAGTTGGTTGACATTTTGTTATCTGCGCTTTCTCAATTACGATATAAGTACCCATAACCATTTCTTTGCACTGTGGACAAGTCTCCTTCGCTTTATGTACTTGGGTTCTCAGCAGAGAGTGTTGGCCGTACACGTACTTGTGAGAATGTTTTATGCGCTCCCATAATGTCACGAACCCACCGCTCGCCTCGCCGTAATTTCTTTCTGGATTTGATTGCGTTGGCTATAGCATCTTATGAACCTTTCCATTCCAACAACCGTCTCTCTGTGAACAACATTCTTTCTCGTCGTTCTGGTTTTGAAGAAAGCACTTCTCATGCTGAGTTTTAATCCAGCCATAGATGTTTGTTGAAAAACTTCAGTCAAGGTACACCAAGCAAGTTTTCTAGTACAGTCTCTTTAGCACAGACTTTATAAGGCGTTCTAATACTGCGGGCGCATTGCAGAGATTAAATGGGACTACTTTAAACTGCCATAAACCGCCGCTTGGAATAAAGTTCGTTTTCTATTTATCTTTTTCCGCAACCTCTACCTGCAACCTTCTTTCTTTTTAATTTGGACTACAGATAAGCTCTATTCTATTATCCCGTTTCTTTTCATCTCCTTCCTTAATTTGTCTTTGGTAGTGTTGTTGACCCAGTGTCAATGGCGAAATTACAGATATTATTTGGTCCTATTTGGTTTTGCCCTGCCATTCATATTGTCGCATGCTCCTCAAATATTTCTCGATCCTTCGTAGATATATTGGACTGTATAAACTGATGTCGCTGTTTATGAAAACTTCTATTAGAGTACATCGGCCAACCTTTTTATTTTCAGCAATAGCTTTCTCATGGCGGGCAAGTTAAGCACTCTAAGGGTGACTATCTCATTCTTATTTTTTAACGAGGGCTATTACCACTAACGTTCGAGTCTCAATATCCCAACCGTTTTGGGTAATAGAACCAAACATTCCCGACCATATCAGATTTTCAGACTGTGATAGTAACTTCTTTTGATTTGCAAAACCAGCAAACCAAGTTTTGAAGTCGCCGCAGGAGTATTTTCGCTTATTAGACGTAAAGCCCCAGGCCAGACATCAAAACAAAAAAAATATGAAAAAAAAATATTTCTTCGGCGACTTCCTCTCAGCAGATTTCTGGCGGCAAAAACTCTGAGAGTAAATAAACCTACCATGAAAAAGTTTCTCAAAATCTGTCGTTCGGAGTCGACGTTAAGCTGTAGGTCCCGCCACTCAAGTATAAAATTAAGGCACACAACATGAGTGGTTTGAGAAGCTAGGCCATAATTCTGACTGAAAGGTTGTAATGGCCGATTATGTAAGTATGTATGTAAGTTTCCACCATATATTTTGTTACCGATTACTCCGTCTAGAGTAATATAGATGTACATTATATACAAACGCCAAACAATCGTTTGTTATCCCATGCTTAAACTAAATTGGGTTATGAAAAGAATCAGCACCAATATTATACCGCGGACGGTAGAAGTAATCGTCCGCAATCTTATATCACTCACCGTTTGGCATCTGCTCTTCATTATATTGGGCCTAATTGTAGACTGGAACGCTCCACAGTCGATGGTAAATATATTTTTCTTGCCGTTAATTTATTATACTATGTTATTCTGCTGTTATGGAGACTGCGAGACACCTTTTGGTGAGAGTTAGCACTCGTTATTGTTTAGCTATCTCTTGGTATAGAGGCGAAGGTTATTCGTCTTCGTGAAGATTTATAGTTCCTCTGGTAGCGAGTATTATTCCATTAGTTATGATTTACCTCTCTGCGGTTTCTCTTCATTTTAAGTCATCGACCAATTTTTGTCCTTTCGCCTTAGCTTTTATATTCCACATTTGTCTTGAAATTACTGAAGTGATTTCCTGTGCCAGAAAGTATTCTGCCGTTTCAGCGAAAGTAGTTTTCTGTTGAATACGTACAACTTGATATGCCTTACCAATAGGTGGTTTTCTCCTGAATAAGCCCTCTTTTCCGTGTCGAAATTCTGAATATATTCCTTAAGCTCCTGTAATTGACATGATAACTACATTCGGTATGTACGTATACGTTTTAGATCTTTTGGGCCTTTCTTTTTCTTAACAAATAGAATACCTAGCCATCTCTGCCCACGTACCTGTAGATAAGGTTAGGTCGAAGTGGTAGCTCTGATATCAAAGAGCTCACTTGAGCATGTATAGCGGCCCGTTGTGATGCCACGAGTGAAGGCAGTCTCTGTACTGACCAAGTTCCACCAAAATCAGGGAAGAGAAGGAGGTTGATCAGCGCAGGGGCTGCACGTCAAAGCACGACTACCCCATACTGGAAAACCAGCCAGATATCTGCACCTCGAAAGAGATGGGCACTGACAAAGAAAGTGGATAACAGTCTCCTCTTCCTCAGCGGATCTACATCCACGGCAGAAGTCGTTAAATGGGAGCGGCATCCTTTCCGAGTGTTTATCCATAACAAAGTGACCTGTAAGCATGGCCACGACCAAGTCCAAGTCCTTCTATCCATCAGGGGCCAGTGAGTTTAGCGGTAGAGGAGGATTCCTCATTGGCCCAGGATAGGTTGGCGTCTAGAAAGAATTTTCGCGCAGTGGCCAGCTTGACCGAGGCGAGTGGCATACCCAAGTCTAATGAAGAGTATTCCGGAAGGAGTGCCCCAGCTCTAGCGAGCTCATCGGCCCTGAAGTTCCCCGGAATATCCTGGAGTTATTCACAACACCTGACAGAGATCTTATGGCGGCCTGACTATCAGAGAAGACCGAGATGCGGGTAAAAGGAGCACCGTTGACGTGGATCCATTGAGCGGCCCTGTAAATTGCCATCACCTCCGCCTGAAACACGCTACAGTAATCCGGCAGTCGGAGAGAGACACTTAGGTACCCGTCCTTGTATATATTCACTCCCCAAAGTGAACCGGACTGCTCTGGATAAACTACACAACGTTAGACCTTTGACAAGGTCAGAAGATCTGCGGCCATTTATATAACTGATGCTCTGCGCCCCACCCCCACAAAAGCCTTATTCGCAATGCTCAACTGGCTTCCTACTGTGCTTCTCGCTAAGCAGGCAGCTAAGTTTCCTGCGACAAGACTTAGTTCCCTGTCCATTTTGGAGGTTGATCCTGTGGCCCCATTGAACTTCGATTATCTCCCTGCGGAATACTGTCTTGACAGGGGTTTGCAGTTTCTGATTCCGAGTAGGCATGACTGGTACCTCAACTCCGTCCCCCCGGACCTCCTGTATATACAGTGACATAAAACGTAATCAACCGTTTTCCCTTTTCTACACGTAGCCCACGGAAATTTTTACTCAATCTGTTGTTCCTACCTATAAAAGGACCACCCACATAAAATGTAAATCTTGTGCTCTTTCGTTTATGTTTTCTGACTTGCTCCGTAGAGTTAGCGACCCCTATAGTCTCCGCCTGAAAGATACTAAGCTCCGTCGAAAGCCTATATGATTACCTGACATTTTTTTCAAAAAATTAAGACTCCTGCACCCGTCCCCGTCATTGAAAATAGCCCAGCCATCGAAGAGTTTACCTGAACCTATCCATGATTTTCTATTAAGTATTATTGCACTCGGTGTATATCAGAAGTTACATTTCATTCAGTCTCTTTAGTTTCTAGTTAACATCTTCTTTACATATTTCTCAATCAAGATTTAGCAAAGAATGAGGTTATGTTATATCGATAGGTAAACACTGGTCAACTGCTCAAAAGATGGTGGTAAATCGGTCTAAGGCGCCTTCTCATAGAATATCTGCATATGTAGCATTCACTGAAACCTTCTAATTCTCTACTGAATATTGAGTTTCCTTGACAAATTGGAGCCAAGTATAACTCCCAAGTATATTGCCCCATCTGAAAGTTTTAAGGTCACCTCATTAAGGCAGTCTAAAATCGACAATCTTTTATCTCCTACTCCCCAGAGCCTTACTACGAGCCAACGAGAACAAATCTTTATGCATATGCATTTACATATAAGTATATATATATACACAACAACAAATTGCTTGTTCACTATTATTCACACACACCACTATTCGCTATTCTCTGCTTACAACCTTTTTGCAAGCAATACACTTATACTAATGTACAGATCT
Organism: Sarcophaga rosellei; assembly: GCA_930367235.1. Classification (NCBI taxonomy): domain Eukaryota; kingdom Metazoa; phylum Arthropoda; class Insecta; order Diptera; family Sarcophagidae; genus Sarcophaga; species Sarcophaga rosellei. Next base: position 59,192,193 of record OV884019.1, read on the forward strand.
ATATCAGAGATCTTCACAACAAGCTGACTTCGAACATAAGGTGTCTTCACACAAGACTGACTGAGTTGTAACTAACTGGTTGCTTGCCTTGACTTGCCCTTTTATATACGCACGTAATCAGTATGATGAATATTCTCGATGTGGAAGGTTCTTGTGCTCGCGTTCTAGCGAACTCTATTGCAACCACATGGGTGTTTGCGCATTTTGTCTACGTTGATGATCCTCTCCCATGTTTGTTGTTGTTGCGTTTTCTTTGAACATGTTCGACGTTAGTGTGTATCTGTGTCGTGCCACATACGCATACTCAGGGTCTTTGTATTTGCAGCTTTTGGTTATTGTTTATGTTAAACGATGTTTTCTTAGGAAACGATATTACACCATGTTCACATATAAGCAGGTTAGCTAGGTTATCGTGGTTATCAAGGTTATCTCGTAACCAAGCCACAAATGTGTGAGGTTAGCCATACAATTTGTATGAAAAGATAACCAAGTTCAGCTGTAGGTTACCTCATAACCTAGTAAAATACGCATTGTTGCATTGAAAAGTATTCAATAAAATACTCAAAAATGCAACGCTTTATATCTATTGTGAATAGTATATTGACTAAAATTTGACAGTAACAGAAAAAAAAACATTTGCTATGGAGAAGATACATACAAAGATACATACATACAATACATTACAAATGCATACAGCTGTCAATTTCTGTCATTCTCGCATATGTTTAGGTTATATTTGTCATATGTGAACGCCACAAGGTTATCTCCAAGGTTAATTTTAGATAACCGTAACCTTCTTATATGTGAACGTGCTATTAGGTCGTTTCCATTTGCGTAACAATATATATATATATATATATATATTAGGGTGGGTCGAAAAAAAAGTTGAGCCAGTCACCCCCTAGGATTAAAGGTATATTAATAACGTTCCCAAAAATATAAAAATTATTTTTTTGCCACGCCTAGAAATACCGCCCTTTTTGTTTTTTATATACTACGTCGCCATTTTAGGTCCGACCATAACATATCATATATCAGTGTTTGTGACTTACCGGCAGCTACATCTCACTCTAAGACGATTTTTTAATTCGACATCATATTCTATGCTCGACTTCCGTTTATTTCGGATCCTTCCCCAAAATTAGTAATTGTGGCTATGCAGGCATAAAGAGCATTTAATTATATAAAATATTCGCTTTTAAAATGCTCACTTTTATGCATTAACAGCTATTTTACAGATATTTTAAAATGTTCAAATATTCATTCACAACCGTTCAAAAATTTACTTCAAAATTATTTATATTTTTAATGCCACATATTTAAGAAATTTTATTTTAATTCTGTTAAGTAATAATGTTTTAATGGAACATTTATTATTTATATTAATTGTCTGTATTATTATACTATACTATTTGAAACATTGTTTTCAAAAAATATGTTTTGACCATATTTTCAAGACCTAATTGATGGGACTTAGAAAATCGTCCGTCTAGCGGAGATGTCCGCCTATTAGAGCTGTCCGCCAGTGGAGCTTTCACTGTATTTGTAATTTCTTTATAACTTATTATTTTTAGGTATTTATTAATAAAATTTTTCTTACTTATCAACAACTACTACTGAATAAAATGGCCTTTCTTGTTTTTGATAATGGGACTTAAGAATCCGAAAATCCAATTTGCTTTGTAACGGAAAAATAAATACATATTTTTTTTAGAAATTTATTTAATGATGTTTTCGACACATTTTAATGCATTTTTTGTTTGTTGCGAGAAAGGTTGTGAATGAATCCCTATTAAGAAATCGTCTTAGAGTGAAATGTAGCTGTCGTCAAGCCACAAACACTGATATATGATATGTTATGATCGGACCTAAAATGGCGACGTAGAATATAAAAAACAAAAAGGGCGGTATTTCTAAGCGTGGCAAAAAAATAATTTTTATATTCTTGGGAATATATATTATATATATATATTAGAGCGGGTCGCTCTCTATGGACAAAAAAAAGTTGTGTCAGTCACCCCCTAGGATTAAAGGTATGTTAATAACGTTCCCAAGAATATAAAAATTATTTTTTTGCCACGTAAATCATAGTCCTCTAAACGTTTGCCGTGGTCGTCAACTTTTGAGGGGATCTTTATAGAGGCTATTGTTGTGGTTTTCATTGGATATACTTTTTACGTGGTGGGTTCCAAGCCCTACACACAACCCAAATTTAACGTCCAGGGGATTGGACTTCGCTGCACGCATTAGTTAACATCTAGTGGGTGCTAGAATGCCATGCAGGAGGGACCACGAAGAGGCTGCGTGTCAACTTAAATACAGCAAGACAAGGATCGTCCTGGTGGTCGCCACGTTGGCCACAGTCAGAAACTTTACCTTGTTTGCATGCATCCCATCCCTCCCAAGACAAGAAATAATATAAACAATAAAATAACAGACTACGAATGTATAGATATTTTGACCGAGAATGGAAACGATCGGAAAATACAGAACACAGAAATAGACATATTCAATTACAATAAAGACGGTTTTAATAACGAGCTAAATGCAATAATAGAATTTAATGAAATAGATAACATAAATGAATATGTGTAGTCCCCGTAGTCTAGTAGGTCGTGTGTTGGGTTCAAACCCCAGATCAGACATCAAAACAAAAATATGAAAAAAAATATTTCTTCGGCGACTTCCTCTCAGCAGATTTCTGGCAAAAACTCTAAGAGTAAATAAAATTGCCGTGAAAAGTTTCACAATAATACGGCGTTCGGAGTCGACGTTAACCTGTAGGTCCCGCCACTCATGTATAAAATGAACAGACAACATCAGTGATGTGAGAAGCTAGGCGTAATCCTGACTGAAGGGTTGTAATGACCAATTATGTATGTAAATGAATATGTTTATAATTTTGATACTATTTTTGAATAAATTATTTTGAATTAGAAAATTTATAATGAAAAGGATAGTGCGCGAAAACAATAAAAATAAATGGTTTAGCAACGAACTTACAATGTAAAAGAGGCAAAAATTATTAAATATATTGAAATTGAATTGAAATTGAAAATACAGCATCAGCGTGGAATAGTTATAAATTCATAAGAAACATATTTGAAGTTAAAATTGGTAATTTTAAAAATAAGTTTATAAGCAATAAAATCGGAAATACCAGCAACCAAAAATAAGTGTGGTATAAAATGAAAGAACTAGTTCTAAAAACTACCAAAAATGTGATAAAATCTGTGATATTTAATAATATAGAATATAATATTAATTCTGAAATGGCTAAGAATTTTAGTAACTACTTCATAAATAGTATTAAGGAAATAAGATGCTCCATAGAAGAAGTGCAATATAATAATCAAATACCTGTGATAGACTGCAGATTTAAATTCCGTGCAATTCCATTATTATAATTAAGAAATATATGTAAAACTATTAAGAAGAAAAATTATTATAGGAGAATATCGAACAACTTAATATTGGATAACTGGGATTTTGTAGGTAACATTTTGCTTACAATTATAAATAAATGGCTGATAACAGGAATTTTTCCTGATAATTGGAAAGACTCATTCGTAACACCTATTGAAAAAATTAAAAACACTAATAAATGTGAAGAATTTCGTCCAATAAACTCAATAAAAATATTTTAAAAAGTTTTAGAAACTGTGGTTAAGTAGCTGTTGGAAAAATACATGGAAGAAAACAAGTTATTGTCAAAATATCGGTCAGGTTTCAGAAAGAAGTTTTCATGTGAAACTGCTGTTAATTATGTCGTAAGTCGATGGAAGAATACGAAAAATAATAAGATATTGCAATTTTTCTGGACTTTAGGCGAACATTTGAAACGATTGATAGGGACATCCTGCTGCGAAAACTATTGAAGTATGGGATAGACAATGAAGAGCTGATGTGGTTAAGGTAATATTTGATGAACCGTAAACAAATTACACGAGTTAACAACATTGAATCCAGCCCAATTGAAAATAAGTATGGAGTACCACAGGGATCAATATTAGGAGCGCTGTTATTTATTATTTACATTAAAGATATGGAAAAGTGTGAGATAGTATTATATCCTTATCAAAGGATGTGGAAAATACAAATAAATGGTTAATGATGAACAAGCTGAAACTAAATGAGAATAAAACCAAATTGTCAAAGACTAATATGGACAATAATATAGTATTTAAAATAAATAACTTAATAATAGAACAAGTTAATTCGATCAAGTACATGGGTTTCATATTAGATAAAGAATTAAAATTTAATGATCATGTTGAGTTTATTTGTAAGGAAATCGGGGAAAACATCGGATTTTTCAAACGCATAAGAACTAAAATGTTAATTATAACATCAATAAATATTTACAATACACATTCATACATAATTGGCCATTACAACCCTTCAGTCAGGATTACGGCATAACTTCTCACACCACTGATGTTGTGTGCCTTATTTTTTATACTTGAGTGACGGAACCTACAGTTTAACGTCGACTCCGAACGACAGATTTTGGAGAAACTTTTCATGGCAGGTTTATTTACTCTCAGAGTTTCGTTTTGATGTTTGGCCTGGGGCTCGAACCCGGGCTTTACGTTTAATAAGCGGACACACTACCTACTAGACTACGGCGGCTTCATAAATATTTGCAATGCAATAATTAAACCACATTTCGAATTGGGATCAACAATATTATATTCATGCTGTTCAGATCAACAAATAATAAGACTACAGAAATTATAAAATAAGGCAATGCATGCAATACTTAAAGTAAATAGATTAACATCAACAAGATGGATGCTAGATACCTTGAAGTGGTTGAATGTAAAAGAAAGACTACAAGTTAACACCATATATTTTATTCAAAAAAAAAAAAAAAAGATAGTCGATGCACCAGACTATCTAACAGAGCAGCTACGTTACGTTGGGGAAGTTCAACCATACATGGACTTCAGGATTCAACAAGCTAACACCACTTCAAGCAAAAATATCTATTTTATAAAGAACTAAATCTGTACAATATGTTGCCATTTGATTTTAAAAATGAAACTAATACTAAAGTTTTTAGGAAAAAAAATGTAATTTTTATAAAGAACATTAATTAGAGCATATGTATTCATCATACCTGTTAAATTTCGATTACGATTAGTAATCAATTACATTACTTTTTAAAAAGAATCGTAATGATTATATAATTCTTTGAACAATTTTTTCGAATTACTAATTGATTACGATTATCAAATAATCTAGAAATAATCAGGATTACTGGCAAATTACGCAATAATTTAAAAGAATCAAAAGTAATCAAATTGTTTTCAATGATTATTTTGAATTCTTTTTGAATATTTTCAATATTTGTCATTCTTTCCAAAAAAAATTTTAAATATTTTAAAAATTGTTCGGAATTCTTTAGTTTTTTTGTATTCAGTTGTGTTACAATTTTTACTGTTACCTTACTGATACATTGCATTTTTTGGTAAGTATAAAAGATGCAGTTGTTAAAGATTCTAATAAATTGGGAATTGGCAAAAATATGATTTGCTAAAACAAGCATTTATATATTTTAATACGCCCCTAACATCTTCAGATCCAGTGAAACGGCTGTTTTCTTTTGCCGGGATCGTCAACAGCCTAATACGACAATCATTATCCGATTTTTCGTTTGAAAAATTAGTATTAATGAAGAAGAATTTGCAATATGTGTAATTGTATGATGTTAATTTTTTTGTATTTCATGAAATGTCCATTTTCTGTTATTATATATATATACTTTTTGGTTTGTTCAGTTTGTTTGAGTTTGTGTTTTAATTATATTATTTTTGTTTTTATTAAAATAAATATATTAAACTAAAATTTTACTGTTTCGAATAAATTGTAGAACGCATGAATTTTCAATTATTAAAAATAATGAAAAAGAATCATTGAAAACAATTTAATTACTTTTGGATTAATTTCGATTCTTTCTGATTATTATATCAATCGCCAGTAATCCTAATTATTTTTTGATTATTTTGTAATCGTAATCAATTATTAACTATTTAACCAAAAATAATCGTAATTGTAATCATTATTTCACCGTTAAAAAAAGTAATCAAATTACTAATCATTACGATTACTAATCATTACTTAACAGGTATGGTATTCATAGTATACCTTTTTTATTTGAATGTAACTTAAAAGTATTAATAACACTACTTAATATCAATCAAAAAATCTTCCATAATAAAAAAATTTAAATTTAAGAACAAAACACATTAAAATACATTTCTTTTATAAGCACAATATGTATACTAGTTATCGATTGTTTCATCATTTTCTCTTTCTTTCATCTCTTTTGAATTTATTAATTTGTAAACAAGAACAATGGAGGAGTAATTAATTGAAAACACTCCTCTTGTATTTTTTCCCTTTCGTAGGCCTTAGCAGCACAAAATATTATATATGTAAATCCAATTCATTCCATTAATTCTTTAAAATCACAATTTGATTTTCCATTCTTCCCAAAACTGTTTTTATTTGATAATTATTTTACCAGAACAGCTGATCAAAACAAAAAATTTGTCGTATATAACGCTTGTAATGCAAGAACGGATTGTATGGACCTTCAGCTTTGTTATCACTGACCATTTTTAAGGTATGCAATATGTAAGTGCTAAAATCGTTAAAATGCGGCAAATAGGGAAAGCCCGCATTCAATGAATTTGATAAAGTATATGGCACGATTGCGGCCGTCCTTTTCAAAAAATGAAATGAAAATAAACGAATAAAAAATAGATGAAAACTCAGTATAGTGTATAATATTATAAATTATTATAATAATAACTATAAATTTTTACATTCTTAAAACGCTTTTCATTCATAAATACAAACAATAAAATAAACAGGGAGAAGCATTGGTAACATATGTATGTTCGGCAATGGTGTAGTGAAAATCAAACAACAAGTTCCGTTTATTTATTAAAAACTCCTCGCTTAAATACTAACAATGAGAATTTCTAATACCTAAACTTAAACATATTTACAATTTATTTTGCAAAATATTATATCAGGCTTTCACGATTTTAAACAGGCATTATTGAATTGTCAAAATTGAATCATTATTTTGGAATTTGCAAACGATTCATATTTTATCAAAATTTACAAAGTATTATACGCGAGCAAACATTGTGTTTTTCTAAGATATCAGATTGCACTTAAAGTATCGAACAAAGTTCGGTGCTTGACCTATCTCAGCTAATTCCATTAATTTTTAATTCTACGTTTGTATTATCTATATTAGTTATTTCATATGGACCAATGTATGGAGCTTCGTACTTTTTTCTATTTTCTAATTTTATTGGTACTAAGTCTCCTATACTAATATATGTATATGCTTGTCATTTTTGTTGTATATGATTGTAAACTTCTATTCCTTTTTGTAGTTTCTATCATTTTGCTTTGCATTTTCCAATGAATTCTTTAATATTAATTTTAATTCCTTAGCTTAATTGTCCAAATCATATATTCTATTGTCTGTCATTATATTTTCACCAGGAAGTTCGGTTATTTGACCAAAAACTAACTCATATGGTGAGTAGTTTGCATCTACGTGAGGTGTTGTATTATAAGCAAAAGTATAATAGGGTATCCAATTACTCCAATTATCACCATTTACAAATACAAAAAAGTATTCGTTTAAAACTCTATGATTTCTCTCTACTATACCAGAGTTTCGTAATGATAGGTTGTTGACATTTTGTGTTCTATTTTTAATAAAGTACGTATTTCTTTCATCAATTCATTTACAAATTATGTACCTCTATCTGATTTTAATGTTTTAAATATACCATATTTCAATATTAGATTTTCTGTTAAACATTTTGCAATTGATTTGGCTTCTCTTGTTTTCATTGGTACAGCTATTATATATTTAGTTAGTTCCCTATTAGTATAGTGGAAAAACTACCTAAGATATCAGATTGCGCTAATGTATCGAACAAAGTTCGGTACTGATCTCCACCACATCTATACACCACAATGAAGTGTCATGTTATGTTTACGAACACAAGTCGCCGTGGTCTAGTAGGTAGTGTGTTGGCTTATTAGACGTAAAGCCCGGGTTCGTACCCAGGCCAGACATCAAAACGAAATATGAAAAAAAAATATTTCTTCGGCGACTTCTTCCAGTAGATTTCTGGCAAAAACTCAGAATAACTACACCTGCCATGAAAAAGTTTCTCAAAAACATGTCCTTCGGAGTCGACGTTAAACTGTAGGTCCCGCCACTCACACACAACATGAGTGGTGTGAGCAGCTAGGCCGTAATCCTGATTGAAGGGTTGTAATGGCCAATTACATATGTATGTAATCAGAAAAGAATGTATCAAGATTAATCTTTTCTGATTATCGACCTCAATATGTGAATCAGGATTACCGTTGACAATTTCGAAAAACTGTCATAAAAAGGGTATTTAATGAAAAAAATGGTCAAAAAAGGGATTTGAAAGTAAAATGCGGTCAAGTTTTTTGTGAACAAAAAATAAGATTTATTTCAATAAAAAAAACCAATTATTATAACAGTTCATTAAATACATTAAACTAAAATAAAAGTAATTATACATAAGAAACAATTCACAGGTACATTCAAATATTATCAAAAACTTTTAACAATATTTATCACTTTTAAGAAATACTTATTCTATATTTTGTTACTAATTCTTCACTTGGAGTCCATTCTTCCAGCTACGATTCGAGCAAATTGAGAAAGGAAAGCATTGATTCACAAGTTTCTATTTTAAGTTAGTTAGTAAGTTTATTTTTAATTAGTGATAGTTTCGAAAAAATTCTTTCAGCGGAAGCTCTACTATGAGGCAAAGTAAATATATGTATGTAACGAATTCATATAAATTTTAATATATATTTTCATCAAATCTATTTTTTAAATTTCCAATCTCGAACCAAAAATTTTCTGCTTTAGTTATTTTAAGTATATCTCCATACTTTTTGATGTTTATATTACTTTATAGCAATTTAAACTCATTGACAAAAGTTTCTTTTTCGACAATTATGTTGTCAAAAACATCTATGGTCAAAAAGTGCCATATATTTCGTTAAAATGACACAATGGGATAAATTAAAAAGTCATTGGCATGAAAAAGGGTCAAAAGTGATACTTGAGTGTCACAATGACAACGCTGATGTGAATACTTACATATTTGTCGTCTTAAAAACTGCAGCTGTGATCGATCTACACTTAAGCCCTAGTTATGCTACCGTAACGGAATGTAACAGTCATGTAATGTAACGTGTACGGAACGTAAAAATGTAAGTGCAATTATAGATCGTAAAAACGTGTCATATGTTTTTGTGTAAACAGAACAAAAAAGAAATAAACAAAAACAAATAAGGAAATAAAAATTGCAAAAACTAAAAGACAGAGATTCTGATATGGATATAGAAGACATGTTTTTTAGATTGAGTTTACATTTTATAATTTTTTTTTTTTTAATAAATTTAATATTAATCCCAAATTTTGAAAACTTTCCTTTTATCACTTTCAATATGGCGCCTTTTGTTTTTCTTTAATCCAGCTGTTAACCAGTGTTATCACCACAGAGTTTTTAGGTTCATTTTAAACGATTTTATATTTATTTAAAGGTACTTATTAAAAGTTTTATGTACTATTTCTGTAAGCCAAACAATTTCACTTTCACTCAAACAAAAACACTCAATTTAGTTTATGTTTGTTTGTTGAGGAAAACAAAAACACAAAATTAAGTGCCTTTGATTGTATTTTCTATATCAATAGACAAGCAAGTGAAATCGTTTATCCTGCAGAAATAGGTCAGGTATTTTGGAAACCAAATTTTGACGTATGTTAAAACGTTCTTATCTTCTCTAGTAAAAGTAAAATGCAAACTGAAATGCTTTTCGAACGCTTTAATTAGTTAAAAATCGATAACTATATTTTTCTGATTTGAAATAAATATAAACACTACCTACATAATGCAATTGTAAAATAGTGTTTATTTTTATTTTAAATTATAAAAGTTAGTAATGAAATAAATTATAATTTGGGGTTTTAAAACATGTGAAGTTTTATTTAAAGAGAATTCCCCATACAGACAAACACAACATACGTACAAAATGCAAATTCTGTGTATAATTTCAATTTTCAGTTTTAGTGGTTTTTAATATTGACATGTTGTTAACACTGCTAAACAGATGTCACGTAAAAATGTAAGAAAATTATATTTTTTACAGATTCTTACGTTCCGGTAACGTTACATTACATTTCTATAACCATTCGTATTGCTTAATACATAACAAAAACGATCAGCTGTTTCTTACTGTTGCGGTTACATTCCGTTACGGACGCATAACTGGGGCTTTATATGCATGTTTAGCAATGGTTACTATTTCATAGCACAATTGTGCAGAGAGAATTCACACATATTGCTTGTGCTCTTTTATTTAGTTGTCGATCAGACCGCGACAAACACAGATGTCAGCGGATGTCATAATATATTTTTTTTTAAGTTTACACTCAAAAAATATTTTATGTTATGTTATTTTTCAAAATTCAAAGTATTATATGTTCTTAAACATATTTTGATTGTTTTAATAGTCAAGTAAATAATTTAGATGATATGGAACGAGAACAACTTTTTTTACAGACATAAAACAATATTTTGGAAAAATTAAAAGCTTGGTTATTAGTAGGAGATGAAATTTATGAACCAAAATTAGTATCCAGCAAATATCTAAAAAACATTACTTATTAAGTCAAAGATGTATAACTTTATACATTAATAGTTTTCTATGACCGTAAGCTCTCTGTATGTAGACATTTGCCCGAAATTTTTATCAAATTGAAAAAGGTGTTATAGAGTTGTTTAAGACAAACGCAATAAGAAATGTTTGAAGACAAAATCTAATATAAAGAAAATATAATCCAGAAATTATTAGAAACATACCGCTGCATGTAGACTTTATTCTCTGACTGTATATTTTCTAGCGAATAAGACCATCTCCGTCTTGTCTATGTTAATCTCCAAATACACAGCTAATCTAAAATCTCTTCTTTCATTCTCGCTAGAAACCAGTAAAGATATAACATACCGTCATTATGGTTTCCACCGTTATTGCTGATAGTGAAATCCATACTGTCTCAAATTAAGCTCAGTTGCGTGAATTACCTTTTTTCCCCTCTCTGAGCAATCTGCGCCATTGAAATTCACGTCACCTGGCCTAGCTTTGATTAAAGTGATCCAGTCAATATGTCGAGCTTCTAAAGGGTGTTTTTTATAGAGGTATAGAACTTTAAGTTGGCATTACTTTTCAAGATGGCGACCGATTTAACAGCTGTCAAGTGATTTATTCTCAGTTTGGTTTGGCAATTCATCATGAATAGACTCACGCCTGAACAACGCTTGCAAATAGTGCAATTTTATTTCGATTTGTTGAAAGACACGTTTGGTGACCGCCTAATTTCACGTTTTGGACCTGTGAATTGGCCTCCAAGATCTTGTGATTTAACACCGCTAGACTACTTTCTGTGAGGCTATGTAAAGTCATTGGTCTATGCGGTAAAGCCACAAACGCTTGACCATTTGGAAGATAACATTCGCCGTGTTATTGCCGATATACGGCCACAAATGCTGGAAAAAGTCATCGAAAATTGGACGTCCAGATTGGACTACATCCGCGCCAGCCGTGGCGGTCAAATGCCAGAAATCATATTTAAAATGTAATGGCACAAGATTATCTTTCGGATAAATAAAATTCATGTCAATCGAATAATCCATCGTTGTTTTATTGCAACTTAAAGTTCTATACCTCAATAAAAAACACCCTATACTTTCTGCCATAGTTTTGTGCTAATCTACCATCCGGATTAGAATTGGCTCTCATAACTATCTTAATTTGCACCAGCCTTAATTTTCACGAAAAAGGGTTTGTTGGCCATAAGGATATTAACCATCTCCTCATCCCTATTCGACACTTTCGTCTTCCTCCCTATTGTCCCACAGTTATTTGTTTACATACATACATACATACATAATTGGCCATTACAACCCTTCAGTCAGGATTACGGCCTAGCTTTTCAACACCACTCATGTTGTGTGCGTTAATTTTATACATGAGTGGCGGGACCTACAGTTTCAAGTCGACTCCGAACGACAGATTTTTTGAGAAGCTTTTCATGGCAATTTTTACTCTCAGAGTTTTTGCCAGAAATCTGCTGAGAGGAAGTCGCCGAAGAAATATTTTCATATTTTCGTTTTGATGTCGGCCTAGCTTCTCACACCACTCATGTTATGTGCCTTAATTTTGTACTTGAGTGGCGGGACCTACAGTTTAACGTCGACTCCGAACGACAGATTTTGAGAAACTTTTTAATGGCAGGTTTATTTACTCCCAGAGTGTTTGCCAGAAATCTGCGGAGAGCAAGTCGCCGAAGAAATATTTTATTTCTTATTTTTTCATGTTTCGTTTCGGGCTCTACGTCTAATAAGCTAACACACTACCTACTAGACTACGGCGACTACACAATTTAATGTTTATTTTTTCTTATTCACATTCACAATTAATATTGTTTTTTTATAAACGAAAAGAATTATTATAATTGATTGACATTTGTCTAAATGAGAGTGTTTTATTTAACATCAAGTCAAAATATGTCCTGCATTTTTCGAACGTTCTCACCAGAATCGCTTAGCAGTCAAACGGTTAAAGGTATTTTTCGTTCGAGTGATCTAGAAGTAGTAGTAGTAGAAGTACGTGAAAATACACCATATTTTTACCCATTTTTAACCTTAACTCCTCTACAACAACCACTACAGCAGTAACTCTGCTTTATTTAGGTCTAAAACCAAATTGCCTGTTGTTTAGTAATGAGTTGTCATACAAGTTTTTACTGATTTGATTATGGACTATACGCCCAAAAGTCTTGGACAAGTATGGAATTATATTCTTTGATCAATTTTATGTTTAAGGCGATATTTATTAAATAGTTTATATATATTCCGAAACATAAAAATAATTTTTATTATAATAAACTTATAAAGACTGAAAAGAATATATAAGTTTGCAGCAATCCACACAATTTTTGTATGGGTAACACTCTTTAATCAACTGACATTTTACTTGTTGCAAGTGTGACATATTCACTGTTATCAGAAAATATCAAGTTGAGCTGCAAAATCGGAAAAAGTGAGTGGATTTGTGAACAAATGCATGTATAAATGCCGGGACAACGTTGATAAGTGGACAAATGTGCTATTCATTATTATATTATGATAGACAGAAAAGATTATTCAATATATTCAGCCTTAGAATTTATGTATATTTTATAAGCATAACTCCTACCCCTACTTTTTTACCCTAGATTTATATAAATTTTACATGATTTAATCTAATCATTCCAAAATCAAATAACATGCAGCTTTTTATAAATGACCACAGCATCTCTGCAAATTGTATGTTGAGTATAATATTTTTTTCAGTGTACTGAATTATTGTTTCTAAAGAATGTTAATTTGACACCCAATCCATATGCCAAATCTGAATTTGGTAATTGTCAAAAACGCGCGTTAGCAAAGTAGTTTAAGGTGTTGAAGCTTTTTGTATCATTGAATTTATTTGTTTTTTTTCGTTAAAGTAGAAGTAATTAACGTTGATAAACAGTTTAAAATATTAATATTATGAATTCGACACAAGTGAGCACTCAACTGGACTTACTCGATATGGCGGGAACTATATTAGAAAAGTATGACTCTAATGATTTAAGTGCGCCTGGTCTTTTAGAGGTAAATGTCAAGTAAAATAGCATTTATATTCATACGAAACTTGTAGAATTATAATATAATAGATGACGGGCATAAATCAACATGGGATGGCTACTGCAAGTGGTTTAAACGATTATGACTACCAAACACTTTCAACCTTGTCGATGGGTCACAAGCAATTGAATCAACTTCAGACATTGAATAAAATTCCTATACCGCCTGAAATTTTAGAACATTTTAAACGTAAGACTAAGAAATATTTCTAAATTGCATTCATTTTTGATGGTTATTTTAAATTCCTAGATATCAAATGCCATTGCATGATGGGCCTGTTTCCTGAAATAGGTAGAGCTTGGTTAACCATTGATTCCGAAATTTATGTAAGAAGCCTTGTATTTTATTTGTTCCTTACATTATATTTAAATACGTTTACAGATTTGGACTTATGAACAATCCCGCGATGTTGCTTATTATGATGGGTTAAGTCATCTTATAATTAGTGTAGGTTTGGTGAAACCAAAACCTGGTGTTTTTATTAATGATGTGAAATATCTTCTGATTTTAACGACACCAATTGAAATAGTTGTCTTAGGTAATGTAGTAAATACTATCACTTTAATATAATCTAATTTCTTCTTACGTAGTTGGTAGACAATACAGTTATACATAATTTTATAACAAAATTTTGCTCTAAAAGGAAATTAAACTGAATTAGAGCTTAACAATACTTTGTAGATGATCTTAAACATTTGTTTAGCTTATTAGGGGTTTGTTTACAAACTCCACACTATAAACATTCGGTATTCCGATACTGTAATTTTATTAATGAGATCTCTTTTGCTAGGTTATGTTTTCTTTAAGCAATGTATTATTGTCCACTTAAATGTTCGTATACAATTTTTCTCACAAAATACAGTTTTCTTAAGTATGGTAAACCATATTGTTCTAATGGTTCTAATATTCTTTAAAATGTGTAGCTGCGTACTAGATTATAAAAAGTTTGAGGAATATTGCTTTCACCTTCTGTAAAAAGTAAATCAGCGTTATTTTCTAACTATGTATATGGTTATTATTAATTTTATAGTTACGTTTTTTTCCAAAAGCTACCAGTTTAATTGTGGAAGTAAGCCAGACATATAATTTTCTGGATCTTCAAATTCACATCTATGAAGTCACAAAAAGTTTTCTTTTAAAATTAAATATATATATATATAGTTTTTTTTTAAATTCAATCAAAACTAGGCAAATCCCAAATCGTTATTGATCTTACGAAATGTCTATTTAGACAGTTCAGTTATTTGCTTCTCCTGTAAAAAACAGTTAATGAGACATGTCTGGTTTTATTCGCCAGTTCTTCAATTATACCGGCATAAAAAAGCTGAAATACCGTAATCAATGTTCCCAAATATTTTCAGTGATTGTTATTAATATGTTTCAAATACTATTTTTCATAATGGGGTTAAACGTTAATGACTGCTATTCTAAAATTGTTTAGGAAAATTAAACTATGATAATTTTAATTCAAATTTCAAGACTAATGTGTCCGCTTGTGCTTAGCCGTCTTAGTTGTTAGGCATTAATAAGCTTGCCTGGGTTACGAATTGGAGCTTAAGTGGTTAGTCTAGTATTTATATTGAATGTAAATGGGTGAACGAAGTCGCCGTAGTCTAGTAGGTAGTGTGTTGGCTTATTAGACGGGAAGCCACGAATGGCAACAACTCTGAGAGTAAGTAAAAATTGCCGTGAATAGTTTCTCAAAAATCTGTCGTTCGGAGTCGGCTTTAAACAGTAGGTACCGCCACTCCTGTATAAAATTAACACACACACAGCATGAGTGGTGTTGAGAAGATAGGCCGTAATCCTGACTGAAGGGTTGTAATGCCCAATTATGTATGTGAATGGGTAGTGTTACTAAGAATTTACACAGTATATGTACTCTGTACATTTTAACTAATTGTACCTTACATAAAGAATGAGACTGGTGTATTTATTTCAATATTTCACACTAGCTTTATTTTGCAGGTCATGTTTGTCATCATTAAAATGATAAACTGCATATATGTATAGATATTTTTATCCACATTTCAAACATGTACAGTACTACAAAACTTTTGAAAATAATTATTTATAGTAAAATAGTATTCGCAAAAAAAAAATGAATTGGAAAACCTAAAAACATTTTTAAGGAGAAATTAAAATATTTTATATCTGAGATTTTGACTAAATGTGCGAAGCTAATAAAAACTTACGCCAAAACGTTAAAAATAGTTCGCCATTTTCAGGATTTCTTAGTAAAGAAAATCGTCGTGACAAGTTTCTAAAATCCCGTTCGGAATTGAAGTTTAACTGTAGGTTAAGTTTGGTTAGCGGGTAGCTTGCAGAATCCGTTAGCTGTGTATTTGAACCACCCCGAGTTCCGGATGAAACTTCCCTTAGTGGCATGTTCGCCACCACGCCTAGATCTTCAAACATTTTGCCCTCCTAAATGACCACTTTGTAATTTCGCCCCAGAAAAGAGAGGATTGTGAAGGAGGAAGGGAAATTGGAAAAGGAGAGGATATAAGAAGCGGAGGAAAACGAATGGACCACAAGCACAAAAGAGAGCGCAACTACAACCATTATGCCCTAAGACTTCTCAACCAGCTCAACCTATTTGTGAAACTATGGAGAGACCTAATGTCGGCTCTCGACTAAAAGGCCAAGCCTTCGAAGAAGCCCCTGCTCTATCAAGGGCTTGGACAGCCAAATATATTAGAACCTCGACGGATTGTTGAATTCCATGCTGCTTTTTCCAATTTGGAAAAGTATACTTGTAGAGACTCCTATATCCCGTCTATCGTCTCGTACTCAAACATCTCGGATCCCTTCCGTGCCAGTTCGTCCGTCTCTTCGTTTCATTCTCTATGCTACAATGGCGCGGAACCCAGTAGTGGCTGGAGTGTGTCGATGTATACGGTGTAGAGAGTCCATGCAACACCTGAGGCCCTTTGATTCGGCGAGGTGAGATCCAAGCACTTTGATTGCTACTTGACTGTCCACACATATTAAATTCGAGGGAGGTAGGTCTTCGGTTCAATCATACGTGCAGCTAATTCAGTAGTAAATCTCTGCGCCTGAAACATGCTGGCCTGGTTAGGTAATCCGTATGACCCGTTTAGTGCCAGTTTATCGGAATAGAGCCCAGATCCAGTTCCATTTTGGAGCCGTCGGTAAACATCATTATAAAAGCGTAAACGATGACAGCTTCAGCAACACATTCTTCCCGTGTGGGAGTGTGAGTTTTGTATATTCGTCCGAAAACAGTCTCTGATATCGTGTATTCGTATCTTAAAAACGGGGGAATCGGGTTTTCTTTACGCAGTGTTGAAGCGTGGTTCCGCCACTCACTGAATTATTTAACATATAGCATATTCTACCGAAACAATACAAAAATGTAAGAAAGCAATAAATATTAATTAGAACGTAATTAATTAGTACGTAATGACCGTAGCGAACTGTATATGGAATATAGAAATATAAGAAAACAAACTCTAGTTGTAAATAATGTTTTAATATTGATCGTTTTCTCTATATCTTATTATAAAAAATAAACAAAAATATTAATAAATTACGTAAATTAGCTTAAACTTTAAGAGCGGTTTATGTTTTTATTTTGAATTTATATAAAAAATGTAATATCTATGTAGGTGTTACTTTTGGAGATACAACGAAAACTATATCATCACCCACTCGAAATATTCAAGGCACAGCAACTTTTGAAGAAATGCAATTAATGAGCAAGCCAATTTTTATACTGAGCACCGATAATGTGTCTATTAATGTTGTCGTAGGAAGTGACAATGGTAGAATATTTTTAGGTGGAAGAGATGGTTGCCTTTATGAAATATCTTACCAAGCTGAATCAAGCTGGTTTGGAAAGCGATGCAAAAAAATTAATCATTCTCAGGGTATCGTTTCTTATATGGTTCCAAATTTTTTAAAAGTGTTTTCTGTAAGTATACTTCTAATTTTTTCTGAGTGAATATTAATATCTATCCTTTTTTAGGAAAATGACCCAGTTGTTCGATTAGAAATAGACAGTAGTCGCCAATTGCTGTATATTTTAACTGAGAAGGGTTCGATTGAAGCCTGGGAAATAGGCGAAGAATGCAATATGATGCGTCGAATAGCAAAAATAACTCAAAATGAGATTTCTCAAAGCGCTGGACACATTATTAAGTAACTTTTGAATGAAAAAAGCGTGTAATGTATGTTTATTTACTTATTTATTTATAGAACTGTGGATCCAGGAGTATTTAAAAATATAAAATCAATATGTCCACTTTCGGTAGATGACTGTCAAAATCTTCATTTATTAGCTGTAACACAATGTGGAGTCCGTTTATTTTTTGGAACAAACACACTTTCAGCTTATCAAAATCCTATTCAATTTCCCGTTATACAAACAAATTTATCAACGACCCAAAATTCACCCACAAAGATGACGTCGGTGGGAACTTGTGGAACTCAAACGGCTTCTGGTGCGGTATCAACTTCTGGAAGTTGTATTTCAATGGAGCAAAAACGACAGCAGGGTTTATACTTGTTGCATGTGAGGTTACCACCTGGATATACTCCAAATACTACAATTAATAAACCAAAACAAGTACATTCCGCTCATTATAATGAGGGAACTTTACTTATGGTTTCTACACCACAACAAGATCAAGATATCTTATGGTCGATAAGTTCGGCGCCTTTTCCTCATCGTCCTTATTTAACTGAATCAACTACTGTTATTCCATTGGACGGTATAGTTTGGAGTTTGGCAGAAATGCCAAACCGTTGTAGCACACAAGTGCAGTCTTTGTTGCGTAAAGCACAAAAAGCAAAAAAGGTTGTGTTATTAACTAATCAGGGAGCTCACATTATATCTCTGTTAAAACCTATTGATATCTTGCAACAACTACTTATAGCTTGCCATGGTCCGCATCATGAAGCTGTAAAAGCCTTTTTTCAGGTAAAAATATAGTGAATTTTTCCCATTTGCAACTACAATGTTTTTTTTTTTTTTAACAATAATAACTCTTTATTAAATGAATAATTTTATTACAGGCTCAAGGAGATCGTGAGGCTTGTACAACGGCATTACTTTTAATTTGTTCAGAACAGTATCGCGGAACTGATCTGGCGATGTGGGCGGCACAAGCATTTTTATTATATGGTGGCGAACCAACGTTATCTAGTCAAGTTCAAATGATGGGTTTACCCGCGCAAAACCAACGTTCTTATATAAACAATTCAATGGGGTTTGATCAACGTAGTAATCCGCAAATGTATATGTCGACCCCAATGCCAAGTTCTGGAAACAATTGCTTAATCAATCGTTCATTACAGTGTACTCCGGCCCAAAATCTTGTTCAACATTCTCAATATCCAATAAGTCCTAGTATGTGTTAAAAATTGATGAAAACTGGAGAGCATTTCATATTTTATATTTTTCAGTTTTTAATCAAAATTCATACGTTTCATCTGGCATTGCCCCTGTCAACGATGTAAATACAGTTACTTACTCATCTAAACATGACGCTTTATATTTATATTTTGCTCGACTAATACGCCCTATCTGGAAAATGCGATGTGTTGACGAAAATCTTAATAGTAAACTGACGCATTTGGATTGCAAATATATTTTAAAAGACCTTTATGCTCTAAAGAATTTTTTGGAAGCAAATTCTGTTAATGATTTATCATGTGAGTTATATTGTGCATAATTTTAAGTATTTTTAATAAATTACAAAAATACACATTTTTTAAGGCACTATTAAAACTTTTAGTCTTCAAAATTCCCTTTCCAACGGATATGGACAAATTGTACACAACGTAGTAAACATGCATCCTAACGATGCCCAAATGAATGCAGTAGAACAAGCACATGCCGAAGAAAAAAGATCATTAACTGCTTTAAACTGTTTAATAAGTAGGCAAACATTTAATCGTTTCTGATTATTTCATTTAATGGAAAGCATTTTTTTATATTAGAACATACATGTGAAGTTGTAGCATTGTGGAAGATATTATGTGAACATCAATTTCAAGTATTAGCAAGCCAGTTATTAAAGGAACAACAATCAGTCTTAACAACTTGTACTTTTCGTGACTTGATATTATCTCGCTCCGAATTTTGTGCACTTTTAATTGTTGCCTTAGTAAATACGTATTTAAAAGATAACACGCCTGTCAGTACGATTTCCGCCAAATTACGCGATGACTGTCCAAATTTGTACAGGCACGAAGATGCTGTATCGTTTAAGGCAACTGAAATTCTTATGAATTCTAAAAATTGTACCATTATTGAAGAAAAACAAGAAAAATTACGAACTGCTCTGCAACTATGCAAAGACGCTGCACCGAATTTACCGTTACAAAATATTTGTCAGCAGGTAAAAAAAAATCACTTTATGAAGTTTTAAGTAGCTATAAATTTGAAATTCTATATGCGTATTTTAGTTTATTTTAAGTGAGTTTTTCGAAGGTGTAATTGAGCTAACAGCTACTTGTGCTTCTAAAATTGATCCTGAAGAATTCGGTATTCACTTCTATCAGAGCGATGAACCAGAAGAAGATCGTGAAGGATACGCTGCTTACACAGCACGGTAAAAGAAAATATCTTTTATTATTATTTATTATTATTAATTCTTATTTAAAAATTTGTATAAATTAACAGCTCTTTCAATCAAACGTCATTTGTTTTATTCGTCTTTTACTTTCAGATTAAACTGCTACAAAGAAGTCAGGTTAATGATGGATCATGTGTATCAGTCTGCTTGTAACTCCAATGTTAATAAAGAATTTTCTCAGCAAATTTGTAATAAGCCTGAAATAAGTGTTAATGCTCAGATTATGAAGATTGTTGAAATGGCTATACAAGTAACCGATCCAGTCTTACATATATGTGTTTATGAATGGTTAATGATTCATGATATGCTTTTTGAGTTATTATCTTTAACAGAGCAAAGTTTGGGTGAATTTTTAAGAAGAAATGTATTACGAAATCCAGACAATTTGAATTTAATTGATTTATTATGGAAATATTATGAAAAAAATGGTCATCATGCGCAAGCTGCACGAATTTTAGATAATTTAGCATCGACTTTCAATGATAGTCTTTCCCTCCAACAAAGAATTGAATATTTAGCAAGAGCAGTAATGTGCATGCGAAATGATGGTGTTGGGTATTCAATTTCGAATGGTGTTCTGCTGAAGGAATTGGAAGATAAGGTATTAAATACATATATCCTTCTATAATAAAATGTACCAATCACGTTTAATATCCATAAATATTTCAGTTAGAAATCGCACGTGTTCAAAAAACTGTTTTGGAGGCAATATCGGCATTGGAATCTACAAATAGCAAAGCTAAGAAAGCAGTAGAAAATTTAAATAAATGCTTATATGACATTACACAGCTATATGAGAATTTTGCAGATCCGTTTAATTTATGGGAATGCAAACTTACTATTCTTAACTGTTCTCACCATAATGATCCTCTACTTATTGAGTCGGTGTGGATTCAAATTATTAACAACGCTGTCGATGTCAATGGCTCAATACAAGAGCGGAGTACGCAACTATTCTCAAAAATTGAGGCACTTTTCAAGGAGTTTGGAGAATCTGGCCATTGCTTTCCACTAGCTTTCATCATAAGAGAACTTGAGATAAAGGCATGTCAATTACGATTTCCTGAAGGCATCGTGCCAGACAAATTAGTTGCAATGAATATAGACGTTGAACTACTTATGGAATATTATGCTAGGTAAGTATTATTAGAATACATATATAATGTTGTATATAGGGTTAACATCGTGATATTTAATCTGTATAAATATAAAGTTTACATTATTCTGAGTAGAAAATAACTGGGGAAATGGGAATTTTTCAAAAGGCTGTAAACAATGAATAAGAAAAACTAATTTTATTTCTTATTATTAAAATTCTTTATTCAGTGATGTCACAGAATCCAATAATGTCGGAATTGGATTGGAAAACGACACAAAAATCAATTTGGTGTCATACAATCCAAGATTATCGGTTTTGTTTTCGAACTTGAATAAGTATCGGTTTTAGGTATCACAGAATGTCTTATCGGTTTTGATATTGGAAATAAACCAAGCAGCTAACAGCTGTCTGTTTGTTATATGAAATAAAAACAACTTTAATTTTACTTTATAAATAGCTTTTATTTTACCAATCTTTTATAAGGTTGTGGCTATTTCGTCTCTGATTCTCTGACCTTCACTTTGCAGAGTCGTGCTTGATGACAAAATAACATTGTCTTCACTTTCAGGTAATGATAAAGTCAGTTCATCCTCACTGGTTTGCACATTATAGCTCCTGCAAATGTTGTGCAGAGCGCAGCAGGAATTTATAATTTCTACTGTCTCTTCCGGATGGTAGTGTAACGTGCTCATTAAGCATTCAACATATTCCATATCGTTGGTGTCATACAAAAAGGCCTTAACTCACACTTTTTTCGAAATTGACTTTTTTTGTGATTCCAATGCATTTAACACGAATACACCTTCTCACAAAAATTTAAGGCGATTTTATTAAAATTAGCGGTTATTCAAGTAATATTCTAAAAAGCCCTAACTTTTTTCTAAAAAATATATATTTTTTAAAAGCCCTATCTCGCCAAATTATGTGGTTGCATCGACAAAATGAAACTACAAATTCACAGTTTTACAATTTACAATCTTCTAACACATCAATCGGACAATTTCTTATGAGATGAAACGGTAGGAAGCCATACTGCTTCGGTTTTCACAACCTGCATTATAAAGCACTTAAGAGATTTTTTGGATAGATCTCCACATATTCACCACGTTATTATTTATTCGGACGTTTATTCACGTCTAGCATCTAATGCTATTCTCTACTTTTGTGAAGAACGAAATGTAACTATTGAGCAAAAGTACATAGTTGTTGGGCGTACAAAGATGGAGTGCGATGCAACCCATTCTCTCATCGAAAGGAAAACAAAAACAAACAAATAAATTTGCCGTCGCAGTCGGTGCAAATTATTAAAGAAGCCAGGAAATATCCAGCACGTTTAGAAGTACACCATTTGGATTACACGTTTTTCTTACATTTTGAAAAACTTCCGAAGCGGTTTTTGTCAATTCGAAAAGATAATAATCGAAATTATTGTGCATTTTGTATCAATTCTTATTTGAATTTCGATTCCAATTTAATTTTGGGAAAAAAGGCTGGTGACCATACCGTAAATATGTTGCGTGCTCTTGCATGCGATCCTTCAGGGCTCATATACTTTAAAATAAATATTACTGACAATATGCGGTTCTTCCACATAGAACGAAAGCTTACATAGAACACATCGTTCTATCACGGCTATATAAAAAAAAATTAGCAATTCCGAAAAACAAATAGGAGCGTTTGCAAGATCTAAAGAAGTTGATTCCTATAAACTGCCAAAGCTATCATAAAAGGTTTGTCTGTGATATCGGTGTCATACAAATTATAAACACTATTGTTGTTTCCGATTTGTTTAATATTTTTTAGCAATAACAATCACCCTCATTCTGATTGTCGTCGTCGACGCATGACGACGTCGACTTGCGTCGACAATTTAAAATTGGTATTCTGTTTGTCGTTATTGACTTTTAATCATGAATTTTCCTTAATATAATTTGTTTTTATCGCTACAGAAAAAAGCCCTACGTTACATTTATGCTCTGAAATGAGACTAAAAAAGCCCTATCTCAATTTTCTTTTACATATACAGTGGTGGTCTTATAATTAGAAACGACTTGGAAACATTTATGCTTGTTAATTTATTTTCAAAACTTTTGTTACTCACTTTAAAATTAATAGCTAAAATAGCAATACAACAAATTAGCTTTATGTTTATAACAAAAAAAATTCACAGCATCATTATAATTTTTCCAAAAATTAGCTAAAAACAAAAAATGCCAATTTCAGGTTGGTCATATACAGTATTGTTCGAAACCTAAGCAACTTTTTCCCACTAAGTACTCATGGTCGTATATGTTCTCTTTAAATAGATTAATCAAAAATTCCCCTTTTATTTATTATTATACATATAGTCTACATACTAGTAATAACAACAAAAAATAAATTTTATCTCTTTGGACGTAATTATAAAACAAAAACAAAATGAACTCTAAAAGTCGCTGTTCGAAACCTAAGCAAAAAGAAAGCGGCTACATCCTCGGTATTCAAAAGCCACAATTAAGCATGGGGGTGGCAATGCGATGGTTTGGACTTGTTTTTCGGCCACTGGTGTTGGTCCCTTTGTAGAAATTCAAACAAAAATGGATCGTTTTGTTTACGGAGACATTTTCGCCACGCACATGCTTAACTATGCTGAGTGGGAAATGCCACTTCGATGGGTGTTTCAACATGACAATGACCCAAAGCATTCATCGAAGTTGCTCAAGGATTGGTTATCAGCTAATGAGGTTCAAGTCTTGGATTGACCACCTCAATCGCCAGACTTGAATCCTATAGAGAACCTCTTCGGCATTTTAAAATGAAGAGCTGGAACTCGACGCTTTAAAAATAAACAGGAGTTGATGAACTGTCTAAAATCAGAGTGGGAAGCTATACTAACATCTATTCTATCAAATCTTATTGAATCTATGCCCAAAAGATTCGCTGAGGTCGTAAAAAACAAAGGATATCATACCAAATATTAAAAGTTGCTTAGGTTTTGAACAGCGAATTTTTAAGTTAATTTTGTTTTTATTTCATTATAATTTCAAAAGAAATGGAATATGATTTTTGTTGTTATTTTTAGGTTATAACCACATTGTATAATAGTAAATAAAATAAATATTTTCTATAAATTTATTTGAAGATAATATATGAGTCTATTATTACTTAGTGGGAAAAAGTTGCTTAGGTTTCGAACAATACTGTAATTAGAAACAAAAAATATTTCTACAAACAGCTTAAAAATATCTTAATATATTCACATGTAATGGGCATATTATTTAATATTTTGTCGGATAGACCTTGTTTTGAACAACATCTGCAAGTCTTTTCGGCAAACTTTGTATCAAACGTTGGCATGTTTGTACTGATATGTTTTGCCAACTTTGTTGCACCAGCTGAAAGCATTTATCGTTATTTCGAAGGTTTTTGTCCTTAAGATCTCTACTAACAATTGCCCCTACATTTTCAATTGTGTTTAGATCAGGGTTTTAGAGTGGCCAGTCCAGAACGTCAATATTTTGACCCGAATGCCAACACTTCATTAACCTTGAAGAGTGCTTTGGGTCATTGTCATGCTGAAAAATTTAATTGAATACGGTTCCATTACATTTTCCAATATGCTTTTATATTGATATTGGTCCATTATTCCTTAAACTTTTACAATTGGACCCACACTACGCCAGGAAAAAGCACTCCAGACCATAATAGAGCCGCCACCGGTTTCACTGTGTACATGGGATCAAAGGCTTTGTTTGGAAGACGTCTTGCATAAGTTTTTCCGTCAGATTAGAACAAATTAATCTTGGATTGGTCACTCCAAAGAACTTTGTTCCAGAAACGCGGATAAATTAACAAACATACATCTTGCCAAGTCGTTTCTATTTATAAGGCCACCACTGTATTTAAAAATAAAAAATAAAGTTTTGAAATCCAAATTCGTCCTTCATTTTAATAATAACCTGCATTTAAAAAACTTAAATTTTTGTCAATTACAGTTTTAAATGTGTTTTTACCTTCTCCTGTAAAGTTTCAAGTATGCGAGTTAGGGCCTTTTTGCATGAGACCAACGATATTCAACACTCCTATTCATATTCTTTTTCGATTAAAGCTGGGCTTTATTATCTTTATATGATTCCCGTCTATGCAACCAATTATTGAAGGGATTTTAAATTTATTAAAGAAATAGTCCCTTGCTCTTTGCTTATCGTTAGAGTTCATTTCAAGTTGCACCCATTGACGGCAAATGAACCGCCCCATAGCATTGAGCACATTGTCTAAAATTGTAGAAACTGTGCTTCTACCCAGCGATATGCTAGAGTCATTTCCAAAAGATACTTGGTATGCCCCTTCAGCTAGAAATCGCAATGTAGCTGCAAGTTGTAGCAATGGTGGGATCTTAGAATGGGAAAGGCGTTCTTTTACTGTATTTATGACCATACAAAAAGCGTCTTTGTTCAACCGGCAATAGGGTATAAATCAAAGCAGCTTTACTTCTATGCAGGAAAGACTGGGGGGTTACTCCGTAACTCGATTCGAAAAGTAAAAGTTTTCGAAGTGTTTGCGATAAGTAAATAAAAGCGTACTCTGTAAATCGTTCGAAAATTTTCATAGAAAAACCAAAAATAAACTTGGCAGCACCTTATAAAATAAAGAAATTTATAAAAAAAAATATTGAAAAACAAAAAAACCGAATTCATAAAATATATATATGTACGTACATATATTTATATATGTATATCCGTAAGCTAATTATTTTTGTGTCCAGACTCTAATCCCTCCTACTGGTGAACTTGATTGTGGATTTGAATCAAAGTGTTTAATTTGGCTACCATTTTTATAGTCTGCCCAAATCTAATAAAAGTTAAAATGTTTAATAACCCCGCGATAGATCGCGCTCAAATATTTAGATCTATCTAAGTTTACTTTTTTCCAAAGTTTAACATCTCACTGCCGTGGACCAAGTGAAACCAAATCTGTTCTTAGTTTCTACTACAGATTATTAGATTTGTTTCTTGCATTCGGCACTTTTAGATATCCCTTGGCCAAATACAGATGCGTCATCATAAAGTCCACAACAGTTTCGTATTGTTTTTGGTTGCTATATACAATTTTTTTTGAGTCACTCCATTGAGATTGTTTAAAATATATTATTTTATGTTTACTTTGCAATGTATTTGTATTAATTTACTTACATTTTAAATTTATTATTAGTTGTCACCAACACAATTGTTAACGAAGAATTTTCGAATATTTACTAAGCTTTTTATGTTCGTTTTCGTAATACAGAGTAACAGAATTTTTTGTTCGTACGAAAAGAAAAAAAAATTTGGTGACACTTTCGAAAATTGTCCGTACTTTCGTACCACAGAGTACAAATTGTTCGAATACATACATTTTAATTTTCGTATCGAGTTACGGAGTAATCCCCCAGCTCATTGTTGGATCGGATGCGAAAATCATCGCAAAATCGCACTGGACCGAAGATCTTGCGTAGAACTTTTCTCTCGAATACTCAAGGCTGCTGCAAGCAAGGGGTTTAAATACGTTGCTAAAGAAGAACTGTAACCAACCGTATACATACAAGCTAAATGATGAGAGGTGGACTTAATTTTAAGCTTTAACAACTATAAAGTTGCTAAAGCCACACAACACATATGAAGTTATAAAAATAGGTCATGGGGAGGTCTCTAAACAGACTTCAACTAGCACCGAAGTTATGAAGCCCTCGAATAATGCATTATGGCCAGATAGTGAAAATCAAGAGTCATGTATTTGTATTCAAGGAGCACGGTTGGCGCGAGCGTTTTCAAATTATTATATTTTATACAATTGCTTTCTTTGTAATACTTTGTTATATTCTAAAACAATATTCCTACATATATGGATAATACTACATATATGGATAATACTACATATATGTATACTATCTAACCTAAACTAACAATAAACATGTAACGATATAAAATGAACGTATCTGTGGCGGCCGTGTCGGAAAGATGATGGCAAATGCCCATCGTTACATCCATGGTTTTTATACATAGTCAGGAACGGCTATGTTGTCCATAAGGTCAACTCCCCGATTATGCGAATTATATTCGAGAATAATCTGGGGAATACACTCCATTTTCTTCTTGTAGCGAACCGTTTCGGTTATCTTTGTGTATCCATTAGATTTTTCGAATAATTGAACTCCAACATAAGTTGAATAAAGTCTTACATTCTTGGTGTCCTTTCAGAGTTGTAAGGTTGACACCGTAAGGCCTACCCATATATGATATTGCATGACCTTAATTTGCTTTCTTCATTTGGGGATCTGTGTCCAGCAAAAGTTTAGAATTAGGAATCCTATTAGAACGCATTATCCCTGTACAGCATTACCATGCTCAGTCCTTTTAGTTTTGATAACCCTCATGCATTTTATTGCTTCTTCGACGAATGGTAAGATCTTGAACATTCATCATTTTTTCTCTATCAATAAGGACATTTCATTGCAGCTTTCCATTTGGTTGCACTATATGATATGATTGCAACCTTCACGGTGCTTGAATGAGTGGAGATGAATTCGAAGATTATTGATTTTTGTTTGCCAATGGTTAAATTCGAAAGATTCGACAATTCTATATTAATTTTTTTTATATAATTCGGTTTTCACTTTAAAAATGTTTTGTAAATATTATTTAAAATTTTTTGTTTAAAGAATTCTTTTTCGCTTGACACTGAGCTCATAACCTATTGAATTGAATTTTTAAAATAATTTTCTTCACAGTTCTAATAACAAAAATTATAAAAAAAGAGTTCTGTAAATACAGTAGCAATAAAGTGCACATGAAAAGAGATAATTTTGAAATCCAATATACAGCAAAAATTAATTTTTCATTCTTGTCGACATATTACCTCTGATATAGTGCATTCCACTTTTTAAATAAATCTTCATAAACCTAATCGATTAAAGTAAGATTTTAAGAGATATCCAAAAAATGGAAGTGAGCTCATATTTGTGGAAAGCACTACAGTACGCAACTGGCATAGGTATTTTTCCACTAATTAGATCATTAAAGATTGGAAAGAATCCATCTATAAGGACAAAAATGGAAATCTCCCAAAAAAAAATGCAAACATTATTAAAAATGTCACTGAATGGAAATCAATTATTCAATGTATTCAGAACATAGAAATTTGCTGGATTACTTTAACTGATATTTAAAAGGAATTTTTTAATTAAAAAATTTTTTTGAATTAGGCTTGGTACAATGTGTAGAGTAACTGCTGTGAGCTCCATGTGTCGGAATAATAGATGAACAATTGCCTGTTGCTTAATTTGCTTCTCTTGTCATAAAATTTTTGCTAATAAATTTTCACTTATTATTTAGTATAGGATGAATATTTCATTTAAAAATTTAACCATCCAAAAATTCTGAAGTAATATTATTCCAACAATGGCGGATCAAACCTGTTTACGGTGATACTAAAGCTTAATGATTATAACATACAAAGTTGAACGGGCAGTTACCATTTTACTGATGGCACCACATTCGTAATATGTCGATTCTATTATTGCTGCTGCAGTTCCATCCAACCCATCTGCTTTTTGGCAAAAAGGAAACATTGGATTAACATTTGTTAAGAAAAATTACCAATTATGCTCAACTCACTTATGTGCACACATAATTGGTCATTACAACCGTTCAGTCAAGATTACGACATAGGTTCTTACACCACTTAGATTATATTTTATACATGAGTGGCGGGAAATTTTTGTTTTTTTGAGAAACTTTTTATGCCAATTTTATTAACTCTCAGAATTTTTGAGAGAAATCTGCTGAGAGAAAGTCACCGAAGAAATATTTTTTCGCGTCTGAACTATGGTTTGAACCGTGACCTCACGTCTAATAAGTCAACACACTACCTATTAGACTACGACTACAACTTCTTCAGCCCATTTATGTAAAATAAGAATGCTGGACAGACTGCCATACGTGAAACAGTTAATCGACCTCAAGCTATCGGTATAGGACGTCGAGAAATTAGTTGTTAATTCAAATTAACGAGTTTCTAAGAACGTTTTTACATATTACTACGGATATTGCAAGGTTCTTAAAGACGGTGGTTTGTACTGATCAACGATTTGGAAAAAACTCCATTAGTTCTAATAACTGTGGGAAATAATCTGAGTTATTCTATAAAACCATGCAATATACTTCTATCGACGATATTTTGTAAACTGCAGACCATGAATTCGTTCAATTCGGGAGAGAAGCACCTCCAACGCAAACTAAAGTGAGATTCTAGAATCTAAAACAGGCGAATCGGCTATAGTATAATAACAATATCATATTCATATTGATACTTATAGCCGTCCCGCTGGAAAAAAAATATTAGTAACCGTGTTGGACATAACATCATTATTTCGAAATATTTACATAAATCCGGATAGGCAAAGATTTTGGTAGTAAATTCTTCATTTTGGTAAAATGTTTTTAACCTTCTTCATTTCAAAGTGTACTTTATTTTCCATATCTGTTGTTGAACCTTTGTTGTCGTTGTCTTTTTCTAAAGCATCGTTCACATAAAGTCTTAAAAGATTTAATACAAATAAAGTGCAAAATAAAAATTATGCGAAGAATTTAAAATTCATTTCCTATTGTAAAATTATGTGCGTATTAACCGGCTTAGTTCTATTCTTCCTACTAAGAAGAAGGTTTTATAAAACTGTGAGCGGAGAATGAGCATTTCTCAGAGCCTTTCATGTCATTAATATTTCTCAAGATTATGTCCAGCATCTCTCTTCTATTTTTAGTTATAAAAGTGGAAAAAATTAAAACACGTTACTTATACCACAATATTATAGGGAATAATAAAATCAAAGAGCAACTCACCCCTTTCATTGACATCTCCACTGCCTCATATACTATGATGAAAGTTGACATGATCAATAACCAGTCTACTAACTGGATCCAGAGGTCAGTAATCAGTGAGGTCATGCGCTATATAGCGTCAGCCTTTGTCACCATTGCCACTGCGGTGGTACTTCGTTACTCAAAGTTATTTTTAATAAGTCGGCTCCGGTTGCTATCTTTTAATACCGCCTCCAGCATAGCTCCCGTTCAGATCTTTTCCATCTTTGATAAAACGATGAAGAATATATCCAAAGTCCTTTTATCGGCACACGCTTTCAACATAACGCGTCCTTGCTAACTGGCACACATTTGGTAATCTGGTACTGGCCCAGAATACTTCTCCATTTACTACTCAGGTGGATAGTTAAATAGTGGATTCGTGTCAGCTGAAGGATATGGTTTTTATCTACAAGGAAAACAGTTCCTAACCAAAAAAAAAGTGCAAAAACCACTCAGAGGTCAATATATGAAGTCCCAAATAAAAATAGGAAAGCAGATCGCAAAGGAAACTTTTTATTTTTAATTTTCTTTAATAGTTAAACAATTAAGCGAAAATGGATAGAGAGAAAAACTGGTAATTTATTAATACAAAAAATAAAATACCATAAATACGAAGGAATTTTTTTATAAAAAGCATTTTTTTTATAAAAAATTAAATTTATATTAGTGAAAAACCCACATATTAATAAAGTAGTCAACAAAACAAAAGAAATATAAGAAGAAATTTCTGAAGACTATATTTTTGCGTTGCAAAAGTGTAGGTATTTCCAAAAAGATAAAAAAGCCAAAGGTATTAATATGTTATAATTAACATTTAGTAGGATATCCCTTAAGGTCAAATACTCTATTTAAAATATTTGGTGTTCAATATATACCAGTTGTTTTTGGGTTTTCTATTAATATTCGCTGCCAAATACGAAACGTATTTTAAGAGAATTTTGCATGTGATTTATTTTTCAAAATGTCGCCTAAAAACTCACTTGGAGTAATACCAGAGTTGGGGGTAGTGCACTAAATTTGCAGTTTCCACTAAATGTTTAGTGATAGTGGAAAATTTTTCACCATCACTAATAGCTATTTAGTGGTGAGTTGAAAAATAACAGCCTCACTAAGCAATAGTGGTAGTGGTACAAGAAAATTTTTCACTAAAATTAATTTAGTGATAGTGAAAAAACTTTTTTTTACAGCTTAGTGCAAATTTTTTTTCTCCACTAACAGGATAGTGGAAAAATATAATCATTCACTAATGTTAATGGAACTCAAATACATATCATTATATTGAATTATGTTATACTTTTTTATTTTTATTATATTAAAGTAGTAACAAAATTAAAAAATTAAAGGTAGTAATGTAAAAAAATAAGGAAGTTTCATCAATATATTAATATAGGAAATTAAATTAAATACATATTGATACATAAAAACCTTAGCAATTATTTGCCTTCAACAAAACTAATTTTTCAAAATTAGAGTCACTTAATTTATTTCTGCGAGGAGCGTCTACCATTCCACTAAATGAAAAGAGTCGCTCTACTGGAGCAGAAGATGGCAATGGGACATTGAATTTTTAAAACATTTGTCTAATTATGTTATATTTTTTAAGACAATGTAAATTAGTGTCTGGATCCAATAGATATGCATCCACTTCATTTTGTATCTCATCTTTTTGTATCTGTATTTTATAAACACTATTTTTTGAGATTTTAGTGCATGTAATATAATTAAAGCATTCATGTAGTGACTGTTAAAAATTTCCACTATTTTATTGTAGTGCAAAATTTTCACTACCAATAATGGTTAGTGGTAGTGGACAAATTTTCACTACCACTAATTTTTTTAGTGGTAGTTAAAATATGTTTCACTATCACTATAGTGATGAAAAATAGTGGAAAATCAAAATGTTGTCACTATAGTGGGATTTAGTGGAAACCTTAGTGCACTAAATATTTAATGCACTACCCCCAACTCTGAGTAATACCGGCAATTTACGAAATAGTATCATTGCTTCCTCAATAAATTCAAAATTGCACTCTCTTGGTGGCAGAGCATTATACTTAACAGTTTTACGAAAGTTCTTTGAGATTGTTCTTTAGAAAATTTAAGTGCACTGTATTATTCATTGTTTCCTCCATTAGTTCTAATAAGTTGTGGGAAAGAATGTGGGGTATTCTATAAAACGATGCAATGTGATTCTACTATATATTCTTCATCATTATTTTTCAATAACGCCATCTTTATCTCTGCAATCGACGATAATTTTGTCAACTCGGTGGCAGAGCATTGTAGTTAACTGTTATGTTAAACGCAAGTTATTTGAATTGATCTCTTCATTTTTCTCCCTGCGTACTAACGCAATTTAAATGAATTTCGGAATAAGGGTATATTTTCAGAAATACATTAGTTTCCAGACGTAAAAAATTAATTATCATAAAAAAGCTCGCTATATATGTACTAAAGACCTGCACAGTTACGACCTTTCGCTTAAGTTTCTGTGTGTTTGCTGAACTGAGTTTGTATAGATAAATGGTTAAGCCCCAGTTATGCATCCGTAAAGGAATGTAACCGCAACAGTAAGAAACAGCTGATTGTTTTTGTCATGTATAAAGTAATACGAATGGTTATAGAAATGTAATGTAACGTAACCGGAACGTAGGAATCTGTAAAGTCCCAGTTATGCATCCGTAACGGAATGTAACCGCAACAGTAAGAAACAGCTGATCGTTTTTGTTATGTATAAAGCAATACGAAAGGTTATAGAAATGTAATGTAACGTAACCGGAACGTAAGAATCTGTAAAAAATAGAATTTTCTTACATTTTTACGTGACATCTGTTTAACAGTGTTAACAACATGTCAATATTAAAAACCACCAAAACTGAAATTTGAAATTATAAACAGAAATTACATTTTGTACGTATGTTATGTTGGTCTGTATGGGGAATTCGCTTTAAATAAAACTTCACATATTTTAAAAACCCGAATTATAATTTATTTCATTATTAACTTTTATAATTTAAAATAAAAATAAACACTATTTTACAATTGCATTATGTAGGTAGTGTTTATTTTTATTTCAAATTAGAAAAGTTTAGTTATCGATTTTTTACTAATTAAAGCGTTCGAAAAGCATTTCAGTTTGCATTTTACTTTTACTAGAGAAGATAACAACGTTTTAACATACGTCAAAATTTGGTTTCCGAAATACCTGACCTGTTTCTGTAGGATAAACGATTTCACTTGCTTGTCTATTTATATGGAAATACAATCAAAGGCACTTAATTTTGTGTTTTTGTTTGAGTGAAAGTGAAATTGTTTGGCTTACAGAAACAGTACATAAAACTTTTAATTAGTACCTTTATATAAATATAAAATCGTTGAAATGAATCTAAAAACTTTGTTAACAGCTGAATTAAAGAAAAACAAAAGGCGCCATATTGAAAGTGATAAAAGGAGTGAAAACAAAGTTTTTAAAACTTGGAATTAATACCAAATGTGTTTAAAAAACAATAATAAAAATAATAAAATAAAAACTCAAACTCAAAAACATGACTTCTATATCCATATCTGAATTTTTGTCTTTCAGTTTTTGCAATTTTTATTTCTTTATTTGTTTTTGTTTATTTCTTTTATTGTTTTGTTTACATGAAAATATATGACACGTTTTTACGATCTATAATTGCGCTTACATTTTTACGTTCCGTACACGTTACATTACGTTACTGTTACATTCCGTTACGGTAGCATAACTAGGGCTTTAAGCCCTAGGCTTTAATATGTTTTTATGTAAACAAAACAATAAAAGAAAAGAATAACCATTCGTATTACTTTATACATAACAAAAACGATCAGCTGTTTCTTACTGTTATAGTTACATTCCGTTACGGATGCATAACTGGGGTTTTATGCGTTGCAGTTATGAGAAGTTATTCTTATTATTAGTAGCAGTTAGGATATGCGTGGATAAAGAGAGAATGAGAGTAACATATTTGTTTTCCTATATTTCTCACAAGCAAATTTTTGTAGTTGATAGTGGAATACAATACGTAAGTAAGTGCAAATAAAAATTCGTATGTATGATTTATAACATGTCATCATAAGTTCATCCTTGTTTGTTATTGAAAAAAGGTCACATAGATGGCTATGCCAATATAAGACCACTATTGTATATGCATATAACTTTGTGAATAAAAAGCAGAACCAAAACAAAAGAAGAAAAATTTTGATTTTGACTTGGAAGTGACTTCATTCCGACGAAATTTTTCGTTTTTCGTTTTCTAAAGACTCGACTTTCGGAATTGAAACCACTTTCGATCGGAATTGCGTTCTGTGACATGGCTCATAATGGAGTTTTCTTTTCTGACTTAAATATTGCCTTTATTCTGCTTTTTGTCTTCCTTTCCGTAAAAATGTAATTTTGTTAACGTATATATTGTTCTTTTCTAATAATGTTGCCCTAAAAATATGAAAAAATGTTTGAACCTCAATTTTAGTTAAGGGTTAAAAGTGCAACACATTTTAACAGCTGTTGTCGTTATCGTTTTCGAAAAACAATGTTTTGTTTTAACCCATTTACAGCCAAACAAAAACTACAAGTTAAATTTCTAAAATTTCAATGTATATATGTATGTATATTTTTAACAATGCAAAAAAACAGAAACGTAAAAAAAATAAAAAATTCAGGACATTAGAGGGGTGTACCCAAATTGGTACAATGGCCAGCCACTTATGAGTGATATTTTGCAAAGCAATTTTTTTCAACGCAGAGTGTTTTTTGCAGCTCCAGCGGCTTCCAAAGTGGCAGATGATACAACGCACACGCTTAGGAAGCGTTTCGGGTACATGATCTGCGCCGTCTAGGTGTAGACCCTCAATATTTGATGACGAAGGCCGAGCAGAATGTCTTTTGGACGACTGTTTTAGATAAAACCTAGCTATGGATCGACGAAATTTTAACTGATCCATAGCATTTTCTTCACAAATTCATGTAGGCGCCACGCATTTGATATAGCCATATCAACCATGTACGTACATAAACACTACCGCTATGCTATGTATGCTAATTCGGTATAAAGATATACAGAGATTGGTCCATTTCATCAACTCTGCCCAAGCTTTTGTTGTAAGTTTGGAACAAGTGAGGTATTTTTCAAATTAATAACTGACATATTTTGTGTAAAAAAAATAAAACAAGTTTACTTTATAATTTGTTTTTAGTATACTTGTGGCCATTGTACCCAAATTGGAACAGCATTATTATATGTTTTCTAAGATCTTATACATTTGTTGTATGAAACTAAAAATGCTTTTCAATGCTTCACTGTTTATTGAATTTTATATTATAACACAAATGACGACTATAAGCTTTAGGTAGAAAATATAACTTTGGTTACCATTGACCTACCTCCACATGTGTATTGTTAATGAAGTTTAATAGATTAGTACAACAATAACAATAAATGTAGTTAAATTGCTTCATTTAATATTTATTCTGAACATTTTCCACTATTCAATAATGCAAAAATAAATAAACTAAAGTAAACAGTTTTTTATACAGCCTTAATAATTAAGTGTTCCCAAATTGGCACAGTGACCGTAAATGGGTTAAAGTTCGTTTGTATTTATATTATTTTATTAAATGTATAAAAATGGGTGCAATGGATGAATTCGGATTCCGTTATTTATTTTATGATATATTGTTTAAACTTTACTTTTTAATATTCTTAATTCGGTATACCGTCTAGTATTTTTTAATAAATTACCCTACCAGAACATGACTAGTCATTTGACCTGCAAGTGTGATGTGTAAACACATCACAAGTTCCCATCAAGCACAGAATACACACAGAATCGATACCTTTGACGTTTAATAAACGCTCAAAGCAGTAGCTTAACCTGCCAATTAGAGGGAGAAACAAAATATTAAAATGTACTGCGAAACAAATGTGTTAGAAGCAATAGATATACAGAGTTAAAACTGGAGGTTAAAGTAGAAAAACTAAATGTAAATAAACATTTATTTTGTGTTAAAATAGGGAAAATTTGGAATATTTTTTAATTTCTTCAATGAAAAGTTTAAAGATTCTTAAATATTTAAATATTAATCGAAATGTGCGTAATTTTCGATCATAATGAATATAGTTTCTAGTGCAAGAGGTAAATAAGAAGATAAATATTACAAGATCAAAATAAGACGTACTGCTCATAAAAAATGTTTCTTGCTTAAAGATGCCAATATTTTTTAATTTCTTGAAAGGAA
This sequence comes from Sarcophaga rosellei, assembly GCA_930367235.1. Lineage (NCBI taxonomy): Eukaryota > Metazoa > Arthropoda > Insecta > Diptera > Sarcophagidae > Sarcophaga > Sarcophaga rosellei. The sequence continues at coordinate 59,228,849 of OV884019.1, forward strand.
ATGTTAAAAAGGTTATTGTTATTAGTTGTTTTTAGTATTTATTGATAGTTTTAGACAAAAATTACATTTTTTTATTAACTCTCGCCAATATAAAACCCCACCCCGAAAATTAAAAAAAACGTAAATAAACAAAAAAGAGTTGTATTTAGAGAGGGACAGAAATACTTTTTGGTAATATTTTCTGTCCCTTTCGCAATGCTAGGTTAACTGTCAAAATCTGGTTTCGATTCTGTGTGTATTCTGTGCCATCAAGTTATTAAGGGCAATGTGAAAAACTTGATGTAAACATTCGTGCACGCGTGATTTTGCTTCTCTTTCTAACATATGAATTCTTTTGACTGTTAAACATATATCTAACCTGCTCACTCTTTCGCTGTTTTTAAACCACAGTTAATGTTAAATATGGTCACAGTTGTCTAGCCAAACTTGATTCACATATTAGTCAAAGTTGCCATGTGTGTGAAGTTAAATTCTTTTTTATATTCTTTTTTTTACAGTGAATGTTATGTTAACAGACACTGTTAACTTAACATAATCAAAAAATTTAGAAAGGGAGGAAAGAAAATCGCGTAAAAATTGCAAAAATAGGGATAAATTAGAGAAAAAAATTAAAGGAAGATGAAGCTAAACCTTTGAACTTTACAAAAAAACCAATATGTATGAAAATAACATTTTGCTTATTGGAGATAATATGTCATTTATAAATCGTGAAAAATTCGATAAAATTTAAAAAGGTGCGGTTTTCTGGCCTATTGGGCTGGATAGCTATTTGATCAAGGATTCCAAAACAGTTTTCGCTATGGTCGGGTCACGACCGAGAGCGGAGATATAGCCGACGAAGCTAACTTTTTTATGCGACCAAACAACATGCTCTATATAAATTGCGAAAAAGTCGATAAAATTTAAAAAGGTGCGGTTTTCTGCCCTATTGGGCTGGATAGCTATTGGATCAAGGATTCCAAAACAGTTTTCGCTATGGTCGGGTCACGACCTGGAGCGGAGATATAGCCGACGAAGCTAACTTTTTTATACTACCAAACAAAATGTCTTTTGGCTTCGTAAAAAATTCGATAAAATTTAAAAAGGTGCGGTTTTCTGACCTATTGGGCTGGATAGCTATTGGATCAAGGATTCCAAAACAGTTTTCGCTATGGTCGGGTCACGACCGAGAGCGGAGATATAGCCGACGAAGCTAACTTTTTTATGCGACCAAACAACATGCTCTACAGAATTCGTGAAAAATTCGATGAAATTTAAAAAGGTGCGGTTTTCTGCCCTATTGGGCTCGATAGCTATTGGATCAAGGATTCCAAAACAGTTTTCGCTGTGGTCGGGTCACGACCTGGAGCGGAGATATAGCCGACGAAGCTAACTTTTTTATACGACCAAACAAAATGTCTTTTGGCTTCGTGAAAAATTCGATAAAATTTAAAAAGGTGCGGTTTTCTGCCCTATTGGGCTGGATAGCTATTGGATCAAGGATTCCAAAACAGTTTTCGCTATGGTCGGGTCACGACCTGGAGCGGAGATATAGCACGAAGCTAACTTTTTTTTTACGACCAAACAAAATGCTCTATAGAATTCGTGAAAAATTCAATAAAATTTAAAAAGGTGCGGTTTTCTGCCCTATTGGGCTAGATAGCTATTGGATCAAGGATTCCAAAACAGTTTTCGCTATGGTCGGGTCACGACCTGGAGCGGAGATATAGCACGAAGCTAACTTTTTTATACGACCAAACAAAATGCCCTCTATAAATCGTGAAAAATTCGATAAAATTTAAAAAGGTGCGGTTTTCTGCCCTATTGGGCTAGATAGCTATTGGCTCAAGGATTCCAAAACAGTTTTCGCTATGGTCGGGTCACGACCTGGAGCGGAGATATAGCACGAAGCTAACTTTTTTTTACGACCAAACAAAATGCTCTACAGAATTCGTGAAAAATTCAATAAAATTTAAAAAGGTGCGGTTTTCTGGCCTATTGGGCTGGATAGCTATTGGATCAAGGATTCCAAAACAGTTTTCACTATGGTCGGGTCACGACCTGGAGCGGAGATATAGCACGAAGCTAACTTTTTTTTACGACCAAACAAAATGCTCTATAGAATTCGTGAAAAATTCGATAAAATTTAAAAAGGTGCGGTTTTCTGCCCTATTGGGCTCGATAGCTATTGGATCAAGGATTCCAAAACAGTTTTCGCTATGGTCGGGTCACGACCGAGAGCGGAGATATAGCCAACGAAGCTAACTTTTTTATGCGACCAAACTACATGCCCTCTATAAATCGTGAAAAATTCGATAAAATTTAAAAAGGTGCGGTTTTCTGCCCTATTGGGCTAGATAGCTATTGGATCAAGGATTCCAAAACAGTTTTCGCTATGGTCGGGTCACGACCTGGAGCGGAGATATAGCACGAAGCTAACTTTTTTATACGACCAAACAAAATGCCCTCTATAAATCGTGAAAAATTCGATAAAATTTAAAAAGGTGCGGTTTTCTGCCCTATTGGGCTAGATAGCTATTGGATCAAGGATTCCAAAACAGTTTTCGCTATGGTCGGGTCACGACCTGGAGCGGAGATATAGCACGAAGCTAACTTTTTTTTACGACCAAACAAAATGCTCTACAGAATTCGTGAAAAATTCAATAAAATTTAAAAAGGTGCGGTTTTCTGGCCTATTGGGCTAGATAGCTATTGGATCAAGGATTCCAAAACAGTTTTCGCTATGGTCGGGTCACGACCTGGAGCGGAGATATAGCCGACGAAGCTAACTTTTTTATGCGACCAAACAACATGCTCTATATAAATTGCGAAAAAGTCGATAAAATTTAAAAAGGTGCGGTTTTCTGCCCTATTGGGCTGGATAGCTATTGGATCAAGGATTCCAAAACAGTTTTCGCTATGGTCGGGTCACGACCTGGAGCGGAGATATAGCCGACGAAGCTAACTTTTTTATACTACCAAACAAAATGTCTTTTGGCTTCGTAAAAAATTCGATAAAATTTAAAAAGGTGCGGTTTTCTGACCTATTGGGCTGGATAGCTATTGGATCAAGGATTCCAAAACAGTTTTCGCTATGGTCGGGTCACGACCGAGAGCGGAGATATAGCCGACGAAGCTAACTTTTTTATGCGACCAAACAACATGCTCTACAGAATTCGTGAAAAATTCGATGAAATTTAAAAAGGTGCGGTTTTCTGCCCTATTGGGCTCGATAGCTATTGGATCAAGGATTCCAAAACAGTTTTCGCTGTGGTCGGGTCACGACCTGGAGCGGAGATATAGCCGACGAAGCTAACTTTTTTATACGACCAAACAAAATGTCTTTTGGCTTCGTGAAAAATTCGATAAAATTTAAAAAGGTGCGGTTTTCTGCCCTATTGGGCTGGATAGCTATTGGATCAAGGATTCCAAAACAGTTTTCGCTATGGTCGGGTCACGACCTGGAGCGGAGATATAGCACGAAGCTAACTTTTTTTTTACGACCAAACAAAATGCTCTATAGAATTCGTGAAAAATTCAATAAAATTTAAAAAGGTGCGGTTTTCTGCCCTATTGGGCTAGATAGCTATTGGATCAAGGATTCCAAAACAGTTTTCGCTATGGTCGGGTCACGACCTGGAGCGGAGATATAGCACGAAGCTAACTTTTTTATACGACCAAACAAAATGCCCTCTATAAATCGTGAAAAATTCGATAAAATTTAAAAAGGTGCGGTTTTCTGCCCTATTGGGCTAGATAGCTATTGGATCAAGGATTCCAAAACAGTTTTCGCTATGGTCGGGTCACGACCTGGAGCGGAGATATAGCACGAAGCTAACTTTTTTTTACGACCAAACAAAATGCACAGAAATACAGAATTCGTGAAAAATTCAATAAAATTTAAAAAGGTGCGGTTTTCTGGCCTATTGGGCTGGATAGCTATTGGATCAAGGATTCCAAAACAATTTTCGCTATGATCGGGTCACGACCGAGAGCGGAGATATAGCCGACGAAGCTGCTTACGTACTATTGTGTATATATTGTGATATTGCGTAATAAGAACTGCAATAAACAGATAATCACACATTTCCGAAAGCTATTGTAATCCGATAAATAAATCAATATTGTGGGAAAACAGGACTGAGTGGGCGGACAAAGTAAATTGCTTTTCAAGCTTTTTACGTTCTTTTAACTAACCCAATCGCCAGAACCCTTAACAGAGAGAGTTTTCATAGTCAGAGCTTAACAGAACAGATTTCAGATTTTAACAGCACAGATTTAAGATTCTAACAGAACAGATTTCACATTTTTTACAGAACACATATGAGATTTCACAGAGAAACAGCGTTGTTTTTAAGTTTAGTTTTTTGTCGGACAGTTTATTGTAGACGATATACAGCATACTAATTTGAAGTCGCTGTGGTATAGCAGGTAGTGTGTTGGCTTGTTAACCGTAAAGCTACGGTTCGAACCCCGGGTCGGGCATCAATACGATTTTTTTTTCTTATTTTCTTTTTTAATTTTTTCTAATACATATCAAACATATAGAATTTATCAGTACATATTGATATCAGTATATTAATATATTTGTATTAGAAAAAATTAAAAAAAAATATTACACAAAAACCCCAACTGTGAATTGAACTCGGTCATGATTGAGAATATGCAATTGAATTTCAAATTCATATGTCAAAAATATTATTAATTGAAAACAAACATTTTTTCATATATTAATATTATATTAACATTATTAATATACTGATAAATTTTATGTATTTGATATGTATTAGAAAAAATTAAAAAAAGAAAATAAGAAAAAAAAACGTTTTGACGCCCGACCCGGGGTTTGAACCATGATTTTACGGTTAACAAGTCAACACACTGCCTGCTATACTACAACGATTTCAAATTAAAACGTAGTCACGGTTCAAACCCCAGGTCGGGCGTCAAAACCATTTTTTTTACTTTTTCTAATACATATCAAATATATAAAATTTATCAATATATTAATATATGTGAATTAGAATAAATTTAAATAAGAAAAAAAAAATCGCACAAAAATCCCAAATGGGCATTGAACTTGATCAATAATAAGCAAATACCTACATTTTGCTTATTTTTTTACACTTTTATGCTTTTGACGCAAAAAAATATTTTAAAAAATTTGAAAAAGAAAAAAGATTTTATGCCTGACTTGGGGTTTGAACCGCGACCTTGCTGCTAATAAGCTGACACACTACCTACTAGACCACGTCGTCTTTAATGCGCTTTGCTTTAAGTTTGGTTTTGGTTACTTTGACGTAAAGTAAACACGGGAATTTTTTTATATTTAAATAACTGTGATGTTAAAAGCAAAAACAAAACTGGGGCTTCCCCGTTGTTTTCATTGTACCTAGTTACGTATTTCGATATTGATTATTTTGTACTACATAACATTGTATTAACATAATAATTAATGATAATGTATGTGAATTATATATTTTATTTAAAATTTATCAAAAAAATTATATTTTTGTTAGAAATGTAATTTGTGATTATGAATTAAAAAAATTATTTTTCTGTAAGATAGAATTAAAACCACATTACTTTTCCTTTTTTTACTTCTTTGTGCCAACTAAAGTTAAATAAATTTATAATCATAAAATATATGTACTATGAAAACCAGCCCATTTAAGTATGTAGATATGTACATACATATATACTGATAAATTTTAAAGCTTATTAATTTAATATAATGTTATATGCATATACGTATGTATAAATTAATATACATATGTATATGATGCATAATAGCAAAATAAAAGAAAATAGAATACATAAATATGTATATATTTAATAAAAAAGAAAAAAATCCTGGCCGTTTGACATTATTGTTAAGAGTTGCGAATATGTATGTACATACTAGATTTTTAATGAGACATATTTTTGAAGATGAATTTGAAATTCAAATACATATACTCTATCATGACTGAGTTCAATCCGTAGTTGGGGTTTTTGTATAATTTTTTTTTAATTTTTTCTAATACAAATATATTAATAACTGATACCAATATATACTGATAAATTTTATATATTTGATATGTATCAGAAAAAATTAAAAAAAGAAAAAAAATCGTATTAATGCCCGAACCAGGGTTTGAACCGTGGCTTTTTATATGTTTGATATGTATTAGAAAAAATTAAAAAAGAAAAAAAATCGTATTGATGCCCGACCCGGGGTTCGAACCGTGGCTTTACGGTTAACAAGCCAACACACTACCTGCTATACCATAGCGACTTCTAATTAGTATGCTGTATATCGTCTACAATAAACTGTCCGACAAAAAACTAAACTTAAAAACAACGCTGTTTCTCTGTGAAATCTCATATGTGTTCTGTAAAAAATGTGAAATCTGTTCTGTTAGAATCTTAAATCTGTGCTGTTAAAATCTGAAATCTGTTCTGTTAAGCTCTGACTATGAAAACTCTCTCTGTTAAGGGTTCTGGCGATTGGGTTAGTTAAAAGGACGTAAAAAGCTTGAAAAGCAATTTACTTTGTCCGCCCACTCAGTCCTGTTTTCCCACAATATTGATTTATTTATCGGATTGCAATAGCTTTCGGAAATGTGTGATTATCTGTTTATTGCAGTTCTTATTACGCAATATTACAATATATACACAATAGTACGTAAGCAGCTTCGTCGGCTATATCTCCGCTCTCGGTCGTGACCCGACCATAGCGAAAACTGTTTTGGAATCCTTGATCCAATAGCTATCCAGCCCAATAGGCCAGAAAACCGCAGCTTTTAAAATTTTATCGAATTTTTCACGATTTATATAGAGCATGTTGTTTGGTCGCATAAAAAAGTTAGCTTCGTCGGCTATATCTCCGCTCTCGGTCGTGACCCGACCATAGCGAAAACTGTTTTGGAATCCTTGATCCAATAGCTATCCAGCCCAATAGGCCAGAAAACCGCACCTTTTTAAATTTTATCGAATTTTTCACAATTTATATAGAGCATGTTGTTTGGTCGCATAAAAAAGTTAGCTTCGTCTGCTATATCTCCGCTCTCGGTCGTGACCCGACCATAGCGAAAACTGTTTTGGAATCCTTGATCCAATAGCTATCGAGCCCAATAAGCCAGAAAACCGCACCTTTTTAAATTTTATCGACTTTTTCACAATTTATATAGAGCATGTTGTTTGGTCGCATAAAAAAGTTAGCTTCGTCGGCTATATCTCCGCTCTCGGTCGTGACCCGACCATAGCGAAAACTGTTTTAGAATCCTTGATCCAATAGCTATCCAGCCCAATAGGCCAGAAAACCGCACCTTTTTAAATTTTATCGAATTTTTCACGATTTATATAGAGCATGTTGTTTGGTCGCATAAAAAAGTTAGCTTCGTCGGCTATATCTCCGCTCTCGGTCGTGACCCGACCATAGCGAAAACTGTTTTGGAATCCTTGATCCAATAGCTATCCAGCCCAATAGGCCAGAAAACCGCACCTTTTTAAATTTTATCGAATTTTTCACGATTTATATAGAGCATGTTGTTTGGTCGCATAAAAAAGTTAGCTTCGTCGGCTATATCTCCGCTCTCGGTCGTGACCCGACCATAGCGAAAACTGTTTTGGAATCCTTGATCCAATAGCTATCCAGCCCAATAGGCCAGAAAACCGCACCTTTTTAAATTTTATCGAATTTTTCACGATTTATATAGAGCATGTTGTTTGGTCGCATAAAAAAGTTAGCTTCGTCGGCTATATCTCCGCTCTCGGTCGTGACCCGACCATAGCGAAAACTGTTTTGGAATCCTTGATCCAATAGCTATCCAGCCCAATAGGCCAGAAAACCGCACCTTTTTAAATTTTATCGACTTTTTCACAATTTATATAGAGCATGTTGTTTGGTCGCATAAAAAAGTTAGCTTCGTCTGCTATATCTCCGCTCTCGGTCGTGACCCGACCATAGCGAAAACTGTTTTGGAATCCTTGATCCAATAGCTATCCAGCCCAATAGGCCAGAAAACCGCACCTTTTTAAATTTTATCGAATTTTTCACGATTTATATAGAGCATGTTGTTTGGTCCCATAAAAAAGTTAGCTTCGTCGGCTATATCTCCGCTCTCGGTCGTGACCCGACCATAGCGAAAACTGTTTTGGAATCCTTGATCCAATAGCTATCCAGCCCAATAGGCCAGAAAACCGCACCTTTTTAAATTTTATCGACTTTTTCACAATTTATATAGAGCATGTTGTTTGGTCGCATAAAAAAGTTAGCTTCGTCGGCTATATCTCCGCTCTCGGTCGTGACCCGACCATAGCGAAAACTGTTTTGGAATCCTTGATCCAATAGCTATCCAGCCCAATAGGCCAGAAAACCGCACCTTTTTAAATTTTATCGAATTTTTCACGATTTATATAGAGCATGTTGTTTGGTCCCATAAAAAAGTTAGCTTCGTCGGCTATATCTCCGCTCTCGGTCGTGACCCGACCATAGCGAAAACTGTTTTGGAATCCTTGATCCAATAGCTATCCAGCCCAATAGGCCAGAAAACCGCACCTTTTTAAATTTTATCGACTTTTTTACAATTTATATAGAGCATGTTGTTTGGTCGCATAAAAAAGTTGGCTTCGTCTGCTATATCTCCGCTCTCGGTCGTGACCCGACCATAGCGAAAACTGTTTTGGAATCCTTGATCCAATAGCTATCCAGCTCAATAAGCCAGAAAACCGCACCTTTTTAAATTTTATCGACTTTTTCACAATTTATATAGAGCATGTTGTTTGGTCGCATAAAAAAGTTAGCTTCGTCGCCTATATCTCCGCTCTCGGTCGTGACCCGACCATAGCGAAAACTGTTTTGGAATCCTTGATCCAATAGCTATCCAGCCCAATAAGCCAGAAAACCGCACCTTTTTAAATTTTATCGACTTTTTCACAATTTATATAGAGCATGTTGTTTGGTCCCATAAAAAAGTTAGCTTCGTCGGCTATATCTCCGCTCTCGGTCGTGACCCGACCATAGCGAAAACTGTTTTGGAATCCTTGATCCAATAGCTATCCAGCCCAATAAGCCAGAAAACCGCACCTTTTTAAATTTTATCGACTTTTTCACAATTTATATAGAGCATGTTGTTTGGTCGCATAAAAAAGTTAGCTTCGTCGCCTATATCTCCGCTCTCGGTCGTGACCCGACCATAGCGAAAACTGTTTTGGAATCCTTGATCCAATAGCTATCCAGCCCAATAAGCCAGAAAACCGCACCTTTTTAAATTTTATCGACTTTTTCAAAATTTATATAGAGCATGTTGTTTGGTCCCATAAAAAAGTTAGCTTCGTCGGCTATATCTCCGCTCTCGGTCGTGACCCGACCATAGCGAAAACTGTTTTGGAATCCCTGATCCAATAGCTATCCAGCCCAATAGGCCAGAAAACCGCACCTTCTAAATTTTATCGAATTTTTCACGATTTATATAGAGCATGTTGTTTGGTCCCATAAAAAAGTTAGCTTCGTCGGCTATATCTCCGCTCTCGGTCGTGACCCGACCATAGCGAAAACTGTTTTGGAATCCTTGATCCAATAACTATCCAGCCCAATAGGCCAGAAAACCGCACCTTTTTAAATTTTATCGAATTTTTCACGATTTATATAGAGCATGTTGTTTGGTCGCATAAAAAAGTTAGCTTCGCCGGCTATATGTCCGCTCTCGGTCGTGACCCGACCATAGCGAAAACTGTTTTGGAATCCTTGATCCAATAGCTATCCAGCCCAATAGGCCAGAAAACCGCACCTTTTTAAATTTTATCGAATTTTTCACGATTTATATAGAGCATGTTGTTTGGTCGCATAAAAAAGTTAGCTTCGTCGGCTATATCTCCGCTCTCGGTCGTGACCCGACCATAGCGAAAACTGTTTTGGAATCCTTGATCCAATAGCTATCCAGCCCAATAGGCCAGAAAACCGCACCTTTTTAAATTTTATCGACTTTTTCACAATTTATATAGAGCATGTTGTTTGGTCGCATAAAAAAGTTAGCTTCGTCTGCTATATCTCCGCTCTCGGTCGTGACCCGACCATAGCGAAAACTGTTTTGGAATCCTTGATCCAATAGCTATCCAGCCCAATAAGCCAGAAAACCGCACCTTTTTAAATTTTATCGACTTTTTCACAATTTATATAGAGCATGTTGTTTGGTCGCATAAAAAAGTTAGCTTCGTCGCCTATATCTCCGCTCTCGGTCGTGACCCGACCATAGCGAAAACTGTTTTGGAATCCTTGATCCAATAGCTATCCAGCCCAATAAGCCAGAAAACCGCACCTTTTTAAATTTTATCGACTTTTTCACAATTTATATAGAGCATGTTGTTTGGTCCCATAAAAAAGTTAGCTTCGTCGGCTATATCTCCGCTCTCGGTCGTGACCCGACCATAGCGAAAACTGTTTTGGAATCCTTGATCCAATAGCTATCCAGCCCAATAAGCCAGAAAACCGCACCTTTTTAAATTTTATCGACTTTTTCACAATTTATATAGAGCATGTTGTTTGGTCGCATAAAAAAGTTAGCTTCGTCGCCTATATCTCCGCTCTCGGTCGTGACCCGACCATAGCGAAAACTGTTTTGGAATCCTTGATCCAATAGCTATCCAGCCCAATAAGCCAGAAAACCGCACCTTTTTAAATTTTATCGACTTTTTCAAAATTTATATAGAGCATGTTGTTTGGTCCCATAAAAAAGTTAGCTTCGTCGGCTATATCTCCGCTCTCGGTCGTGACCCGACCATAGCGAAAACTGTTTTGGAATCCCTGATCCAATAGCTATCCAGCCCAATAGGCCAGAAAACCGCACCTTCTAAATTTTATCGAATTTTTCACGATTTATATAGAGCATGTTGTTTGGTCCCATAAAAAAGTTAGCTTCGTCGGCTATATCTCCGCTCTCGGTCGTGACCCGACCATAGCGAAAACTGTTTTGGAATCCTTGATCCAATAACTATCCAGCCCAATAGGCCAGAAAACCGCACCTTTTTAAATTTTATCGAATTTTTCACGATTTATATAGAGCATGTTGTTTGGTCGCATAAAAAAGTTAGCTTCGCCGGCTATATGTCCGCTCTCGGTCGTGACCCGACCATAGCGAAAACTGTTTTGGAATCCTTGATCCAATAGCTATCCAGCCCAATAGGCCAGAAAACCGCACCTTTTTAAATTTTATCGAATTTTTCACGATTTATATAGAGCATGTTGTTTGGTCGCATAAAAAAGTTAGCTTCGTCGGCTATATCTCCGCTCTCGGTCGTGACCCGACCATAGCGAAAACTGTTTTGGAATCCTTGATCCAATAGCTATCCAGCCCAATAGGCCAGAAAACCGCACCTTTTTAAATTTTATCGACTTTTTCACAATTTATATAGAGCATGTTGTTTGGTCGCATAAAAAAGTTAGCTTCGTCTGCTATATCTCCGCTCTCGGTCGTGACCCGACCATAGCGAAAACTGTTTTGGAATCCTTGATCCAATAGCTATCCAGCCCAATAAGCCAGAAAACCGCACCTTTTTAAATTTTATCGACTTTTTCACAATTTATATAGAGCATGTTGTTTGGTCGCATAAAAAAGTTAGCTTCGTCGCCTATATCTCCGCTCTCGGTCGTGACCCGACCATAGCGAAAACTGTTTTGGAATCCTTGATCCAATAGCTATCCAGCCCAATAAGCCAGAAAACCGCACCTTTTTAAATTTTATCGACTTTTTCACAATTTATATAGAGCATGTTGTTTGGTCCCATAAAAAAGTTAGCTTCGTCGGCTATATCTCCGCTCTCGGTCGTGACCCGACCATAGCGAAAACTGTTTTGGAATCCTTGATCCAATAGCTATCCAGCCCAATAAGCCAGAAAATCGCACCTTTTTAAATTTTATCGACTTTTTCACAATTTATATAGACCATGTTGTTTGGTCGCATAAAAAAGTTAGCTTCGTCGCCTATATCTCCGCTCTCGGTCGTGACCCGACCATAGCGAAAACTGTTTTGGAATCCTTGATCCAATAGCTATCCAGCCCAATAAGCCAGAAAACCGCACCTTTTTAAATTTTATCGACTTTTTCACAATATATATAGAGCATGTTGTTTGGTCGCATAAAAAAGTTAGCTTCGTCGCCTATATCTCCGCTCTCGGTCGTGACCCGACCATAGCGAAAACTGTTTTGGAATCCTTGATCCAATAGCTATCCAGCCCAATAAGCCAGAAAACCGCACCTTTTTAAATTTTATCGACTTTTTCACAATTTATATAGAGCATGTTGTTTGGTCCCATAAAAAAGTTAGCTTCGTCGGCTATATCTCCGCTCTCGGTCGTGACCCGACCATAGCGAAAACTGTTTTGGAATCCTTGATCCAATAGCTATCCAGCCCAATAGGCCAGAAAACCGCACCTTTTTAAATTTTATCGAATTTTTCACGATTTATATAGAGCATGTTGTTTGGTCCCATAAAAAAGTTAGCTTCGTCGGCTATATCTCCGCTCTCGGTCGTGACCCGACCATAGCGAAAACTGTTTTGGAATCCTTGATCCAATAGCTATCCAGCCCAATAGGCCAGAAAACCGCACCTTTTTAAATTTTATCGACTTTTTCACAATTTATATAGAGCATGTTGTTTGGTCGCATAAAAAAGTTGGCTTCGTCTGCTATATCTCCGCTCTCGGTCGTGACCCGACCATAGCGAAAACTGTTTTGGAATCCTTGATCCAATAGCTATCCAGCTCAATAAGCCAGAAAACCGCACCTTTTTAAATTTTATCGACTTTTTCACAATTTATATAGAGCATGTTGTTTGGTCGCATAAAAAAGTTAGCTTCGTCGCCTATATCTCCGCTCTCGGTCGTGACCCGACCATAGCGAAAACTGTTTTGGAATCCTTGATCCAATAGCTATCCAGCCCAATAAGCCAGAAAACCGCACCTTTTTAAATTTTATCGACTTTTTCACAATTTATATAGAGCATGTTGTTTGGTCCCATAAAAAAGTTAGCTTCGTCGGCTATATCTCCGCTCTCGGTCGTGACCCGACCATAGCGAAAACTGTTTTGGAATCCTTGATCCAATAGCTATCCAGCCCAATAAGCCAGAAAACCGCACCTTTTTAAATTTTATCGACTTTTTCACAATTTATATAGAGCATGTTGTTTGGTCGCATAAAAAAGTTAGCTTCGTCTGCTATATCTCCGCTCTCGGTCGTGACCCGACCATAGCGAAAACTGTTTTGGAATCCTTGATCCAATAGCTATCCAGCCCAATAGGCCAGAAAACCGCACCTTTTTAAATTTTATCGAATTTTTCACGATTTATAAATGACATATTATCTCCAATAAGCAAAATGTTATTTTCATACATATTGGTTTTTTGTAAAGTTCAAAGGTTTAGCTTCATCTTCCTTTAATTTTTTCTCTAATTTATCCCTATTTTTGCAATTTTTAAGCGATTTTCTTTCCTCCCTTTCCAAATTTTTTGATTATGTTAAGTTAACAGTGTCTGTTAACATAACATTCACTGTAAAAAAAAGAATATAAAAAAGAATTTAACTTCACACACATAAAGTTGCCACATCAAAAATGTTGAAAAAAGGTCACTGTTGACTAGTCAAACTTGATGTATAGATTGATATACCCCCTTATAAAAGAAAATGTTTTTTGTTTTAATATATTATTATAAAAAAACTATAATATATTTTATAATTTATAATTAGTAATAATAATACTAATAATAATAACTCTTACGTATGGCTTTCATACGTTGATTACAATAGACACGCATAAATACAGTAAAGAAAACGAATAATACGTTGAATATACCCATCGCTGAAATGCTGTGGTGATACATAACATAAGAAAGTAGAATAGCAGCAGCCTGAAATTTAAAAAAAAAAATTAATAATTCAATTGCTACTATTTAAATAAATGAAAATTTTAATTTGTCTTTTTTAAATTCTATTTACTTACCTGAAAGTCATTATAATGGTAAACACTACTGCTTCAAATACAGAAATGGTATAGAAAATAAACAATTGGCCAATAGGAGAATTTATGGAAAGTATAACAATATCAAAAACAAACTTTGGATGTTAATAAAATAAAAGAATAAAATAATTTAACTTTAAATTTTAAGACAAAGTGTTGTAAAAATCAAAAACCTACCTAGTAGCAAATTGTAAGGAGAATCCATAAATTCTCCTTGTACTCTTAAAGATGCCCCCGTAAATATGGTGTAAAACAAGTTAACACCACACATCATTTGCAATGAAGTCATGCCATATCCCTTAAATAAATTCCCTTACCAATTGGTAGTAAAACTATCAAAGACCATATACATGGCCAATAGAAAAATGTCTGTCAATGTGGTTACCCCACTGGCCTTCAAACTATCAGCAGAGCCCATCATGGAGAATATCATACCAGTTGAATCATTAGACCGCCAAACCACCATAGCAAGAGTATAGCTTCATGGGAATTTGAACGCTTTGGTAATTTCTGTAAATGTGTACAAACAATTTAAGGCATATTAAAGTTTATGCAGTAAAATAATAATAATACTTAAGTTTTTGGTTTCCATGTCTTTTTTTTAACACAAAGAACACAATTAAAATTTGCGTCATAAGACGCTATAAATTTCTGTTTTCAAAGCCTACTACGCTTGAATTTTTTAAATTAATAAATTTACAAGTCATTTGACAGTCAACAGTGATGTGTTTTTGATGTATTAACAAATACAACTCTGAAGCATAAAAAGTCAAATAAAAATTACATGTGTAATAACCCTACAAGAACAGTGACAGTCATTTGATTGGTCATTTGACTGTCACTACTGATGGAAATATCCATCATCGCGTAGAACAAAGTTTCTATCAGTTTCTTAAGGCAAATGGACAAAACTGATGGAAACATTTGTGTACATGTGATTTTTCATCTCCCTTGCACTTATGAATTCTACTGACTTTAAAACATATATTTGATCTGCTCACTCTTTTGTTGTTTACCAATCAAGGATGATAGAAATGTAAATCAGGGTTGACTAATCAGGCTTGATGGATATATCCATCACTGTTGATCAATCATACTTGATGTATATATCCGTCACTGTTGACTAGTCCTACTTGATGAATATATCCGTCACTGTTGACTAGTCATACTTGATGAATATATCCGTCACTGTTGACTTGGCATACTTGATGGACATATCCGTCAAATCTGACCGGTATAACTTTTATAATAAAACTCGATTTTTATATTATTTTTATTATAAAATTATTAGTTTTTATTTTTCTATTTATTACATGAAACTTGATTCTTTAAATATTTTTTTTTTGTTTTTGTCTGTGGTGGCTCCTTTCTACCGCTTTTTTAATACTTTTTTCAAAGTCTAAGGACCCTTGCAGATTGAAAACTTCTGAAATTTGTAGAACATACATATATGTATATATTTATGGTACAGATGCTGATACATAAATAATATGTCTTTTTCATAATTTATATATAAAAGTATCGACATACCTCTTAGAACTTTTTGGAAAAGGGAAAGCTTAGCAAGCGCTTCTTTTCCCCACCTTCCTTCCCAATTATACTTTTCCAGCAGGTCGTCAGTTAACACTGCACGAATGACACTGCTGACATCCTCAGATGTGCCTTTTATTTTATGGCAATATGTAATCTGTAAAGAAATATGATTATTAAATATTTTAAAAAAGAAATAATTTGGCTTTGTTACCATTGCTTGGCAAAACTCAGGAGATTCTAACTTCTGCTCTACCTCTCCCACCGCTTCTATTGATTTCTATTCGTACAAAATCGTCACAAACAATTCTTTCACTAATTTTCTTCACTTGTTCAATTTTTATTTTTTCACTTTTCACGTTATTGCATTATTTTTAATAAAACTTTTATTTTTTTTTACATTGGACTCAAATGTCCTTTTTTCAATGCTAAGGCGTTTTTGCAATTGCCTTTTTTCCATAATTAAATTTGTTTAAAAAAAATTTTTTTTATCTTTATTTTTTTCTTAATTTTTTTAAGTTTTCTTGTTTTTAAATTCTTTTATTGTTCTTTTAATTCTTTTGCTTGTTTTTTTTATTATTTTCAATTTAATTCTTCGCTTTTTTAAAATTTAGTTTAATTTTCTTATAGTTTTAAAATTTTCACTGGCGTCTTTTTCACTTTCGCAGAATAATTATTTGTAACGACAGAAAATACTACACTGTAACACAAACTACACAGTGACAGTCATTTTACCTGTCATATGTCGGTCATTTGTGATGGAAATAACCATTTTAATAAAATATTAATCAAAATGTAGTTGTTTCGCTCTTGCATATGCACTCTTTACCAGTTTACAATTTTTCTGACAATGGCAACAACAATAATTTTTAACGGCAGAAAATGCAACTCACTATCACAACAGTGACGGTCATTTTACCAGTCATTTGACTGTCATTATTGATGAAAACATTCATAACATTTTTTTTTCCAACAATTCTATAGAAAAAATGCAAATGTGTTAGTAATAACAATTTTTCATGTGTTAGTTTCAGTCATTCATTTCTTGTAGGGAAGTAAGTTAGTGTAAGTAAGTTGTGTATGTGTTAGTTTCGATCATTTCCCTACCAGAACATAACTAGTCAAATAACTAGTTATTTGACCGTAAAGTGTGACGTATAAACTAGTCACAACTTCCCATCAAGTTATTAAGGGCAATGTGAAAAACTTTACGTAAACATTCGTGTACATGTGATTTTGCTTCTCTTTCTAACATATGAATTTTTTCGACTGTAAAACATATATCTAACCCGCTCACTCTTTCTTTGTTTTTAAGTTACAAATGACTAGTTTACTAATCACAGTTTATTAGTCAAACTTGTTGACTGTTTACGAGTCATTTAACTAGTTAACTGTGACTAGTCATTTAACTAGTCAACAGTGACTAGACATTTGACTAAATTGAAAATGAAAAATTTTTTTTGTCTCCATATATTTTTATTATAAAATTTTAATAGACATATATAATATAAATAATAACAATAATAATTTTGGCAGCTGGTTTCTTGGCTGGAGCGACTTTTTTGGGCTTTTCAGCGGTTGCACTCTTGGCCTCAGGAGCTTTTGGTTTATGTGCTGGGGTCTTTTTGGTTGGTTTATCTTTAACAGTACGAGTCTTCTTTACGGTTTTTACCTTCTTCTCAGCAGTCTTTTTGGCGGTCCTTTGAAGCAGCAGCTAACAATTTGAATTAACCAGAAGCACCCTTACCTTTAGTTTGGATTAATTTTCCACTGGTAACAGCACTCTTCAAATGAATGGAGCCAATTTTTGGGCATCTACCTTATATGTGCTGGTGAGGTATTTCTTGATAGCTGGCAAAGATGAGCTTCCATGTTCCTTCAAGGTTTAAATGGCAGCATCTACCAATTAAAACACTATACAAAAAAGTAACCAAAAATTAGAGGACTTCAAATTCACAAATAAATCACACAAAAGAAAACACTTTCCTTTTTTGTAGCATGTCCGACTTCTTACTCTTCTTTCCGTATAGAAAAGCTTGCCGTGGGTTGTAGAATTCACAAATCTTTGTTGGTTAGACTTCAGTAAAAGATTTTTTATTTATACAAAAAGAATAAAATCCGCTTCGCAGTCGTAGTTTCGGCGAAAACTTTTCCCTTTTTTCCCCTTTTCTTTTCACTTTCCTTTTTTTCTTTTATGTTTCTATTTTTCCCACAAACTTCTTATTATTTTATTTTTCACACAGTATTATAATTATAAATTTTTGTTTTCAAAGCCTACTACGATTGAGTTTTTGAAATTAATAAATATTAACAAATACAACTCTGAAGCATAAAAAGTCAAATAAAAACTACATGTGTAGTAGTAAGTAAGTTTTGTATGTGTTAGTTTCGGTTATTAATTTCTTGTAGGGTTATTTCTTGTAGGGTAATAAACAAACCACAGGTGACTCTCAGTGATGACAATTTTTTTCTAAAAACGATTAATGAGCGATTAAACGCAAAAAATTTATATACTTTTGTAAAAATATACGAAACAGTAAAACAGATAGCGCATTCAAATGTTAAAAAAATTAGTTCTGTGCATCTACCACGATGATTTGAAATTGTTTATTATGTGGTAACCACGTCGTTGCACTGTAGTGTTAAATAAAAAAAATGGAGAAAAATTGCTCTAAAACTGAAGAAAGATTTGGTACCTAGTTATCGATTGCATATACTATTTGTCTTTTTAATCTAACGTTTCATTAACTTGACCTTTAAACAGCGGTAAAAACCTTGCACAACGAGTAAGGTATCCTCGTATGAGCAACGAGAACTATTTCAACTTAATTGTCAAGCTTTTGATAAGTTACATATATGTATATATATATATACATATATTTGTATATATTATATATATATATTTATATAAATTATATTATACATATATATATTTATATATATGTTTGGCTTCTTAAATAAAATCAGCTATCTTCGCATGTCGTTTCAAGTGAACGTTGTATGGTCTTAGTTGAAAGTTTACCCAGAATATGTGCTGCTTTGATCTAAAATGAAGTCTGTCCCTCCAAATACTAAGATTATATTAATGAGCTTAATTTTAGTGAATTAAGTTTAATTTTGCCTTGTTCTAAATTTATTACCAGGGTAAAATTGGTATTTATCTGCATATTATGTAAATATAAATTCCTAACAAAACATAGGTAATAAACTATTGTTGATTTTTGTTCAAAGCTTTACTAGGATCTTTCAAAAAAAATAACATGGATCCAAGATTTTTTCTGCAAAGTATTGTTAGGGAGTAGGACTTTCCTTTGCTTCTAGCTTTATTGATGTTTTTTTTATAACTGATCTTAAAGACTACAAAATCATGAACTGTATTCATGTACAAAGAAAAGAATTAATTCTAAAAAAAACTTCTCCATATGGGTAAAAGGAGAAATTGGCGACGTAATAACATGATATATATAAAACTATTGTTGACCACGATTCAACAAATGTAAATAAGTTAAATGTCGTGTCTTAAATTCGTGTCCACAATATTAAAAAATATGAATATTTTTATTTTAATTATTAAAATAAAAAACAATTCATGTGTTAAATATTAACTTGACAATCCACCTAATTAAAAAAAAACCACATGTAGCTTATATAAATCAGATATATCTCTGTTCGATCTGCTAATCCTATGTCCAGAGGGGCCATAACCCGTAAGTATTCCTGTAATAGATCTAATCTCCCGCCTACTCATGCTTAGAACTAATTTTGTTCCTATAGGATTGAGAATTGACCATAAGGCTTTTACAACGGTCCGTTCTACATCCCCATGCACAATTTGTGAGTGAATCGAACTTTTCCTCAATGATACCAAGGAAGAAGCCTATATATGTATGTATATATCTCTTCAAAAGCTGATACTGATCTTGCTAATTCATTAACTTATTCAAGCAACTTCTTTCCCAATACTGGTAATTAGCCAGCAGTCTAATTTGATAATCTGACATGAGGTCACTTAACAGTTTTTATTGTCGGCATGATGAGATTCTTGATAAACTGAACAACCTGGAAGTGTTAATAGCAGAAAAACTAATATGGTCAAGAATTCCAGTAAACAATACTAAGGTTTCACATGTTTGTTGCAACAGATGGTGCTGTGCAAGAGCTTTAAATATCAGAAATACTGAGAGCTTAATTGCCAATCAAATAAGAATACTTGACATTTTTTACATACATACATAATTGGCCATTACAACTCTTCAGTCAGGATTACGGCCTAGCTTCTCACACCACTCATGTTGTGTGCGCTAATTTTATACATGAGTGACGGGACCTACAGTTTAACGTCGACTCCGAACGACAGATTTTTTGAGAAACTTTTTCATGGCAGGTTTATTTACTCAGAGTTTTTGTCAGAAATCTGCTGAGAGGAAGTTCCCAAAGAAATATTTGTTTCATATTTCGTTTTAACGTCTGAACTGGGGTTCGAACCCGGGCTTTACGTCTAATAAGCGAACACACTACCTACTAGACTTCGGCTACTACAATTCTAACTTACTGACTCACAACTAGAAAATAGTTCACATCCATACAGTAATGAGGGTATGAGGTGTATTTTTGGGAGCAGCATAAATTAAACATAGTAAATCATTGTGTTAGCCAAAGATTTCGCAACTTGGCAAGCGTTTTACAATAAATAGCATTTACTTGGTTGGACCAGTTAGAGCTATTGTTAAAAATAACTCCTAGATTCTTAACACAATCTGTGGTCTCAATAGTAGTATTATATAGTATGTAAGCTGTGCTGTAGGGTTTACCTCGCGTATTATCAAAGCCTTTGATAATAAATTGTGTATAAAACTGCCCTGTGGCACATCTCTAGATATTAAAAAAAATTTTCGATTTACTGCCATCATGATACACAAATTGACTTCTATACCGTAAATACACGAAATTAGCCTAACAGTAGTATTCGAAAAATGCCGCATGTGTTTAAACTTTTCGCGCAGAATAGTGTGATCAACGGTATCGAATGCCTTAGAATGATCAACTAAAACCAAGAATGATGTCATTGTTATACGCCCTTAATCGCAACTCTTCTGAAACATTAATAAGCACAGAAATACAGCTGTGATTAGGTCTGAAATATGTCATACAAATATTGCGCCATCTGCAATTTATTTCTTTAGTTTAATTTCTCGAAAATTTGCGATAAGTATGTATAACAATATTGCGATTGAACGGTAGGTTTTATTTTGTTTAGACACAGGTATTATCTTGGCACATTGCAGAAAAAATAGACGATGTAATGATCATATTTAGTAAACTGGTTATGTTCGGAAGAACATATGGTAAAATCAATTTTATAAATTTGGGATTAATTTCATCACTGGAGTTGGACTTAATGCTAAGTATGCTTTTAACAACCTTATCCTGTGTAACGTTATGAAATTGAAAATTTTATTGAATTAAGTGATTAGTAGCATAAAAGGCATCAAATGAATTGTAATACTCCAGGTCGGCATCAGTCGTCGGTATATTCAGAAAATTGAATTGATTTACATATAACCATGTCATTAGATATTATACTGCTATTTACTATTCCAAATGATTTAATATCCTTCCATTCTTCCTGGTGCAGACAGTCGATCGGAATTTACCAGCATAGAAACTTAATTTTGCTGCTCTTATTTTTAGATTTGTGTCTCGTCTACATGTTTTAAAAATGTTGTAAAATTCAGTCGTCTTAAACTTTTCCACCTATGATAAGTGTTATTCCTTTCCTTAATTGAAATTTTAATTTCATGGGTAAGCCAAGGCCTTCCATTTTGTATGTTCCTAGTTTTTATTTGTACATATTTTTCAAATAGATACTGTATATTTCCCAGTACTTCATCCACTGTGATTCCATAGTATAGTTATTAATTCTGTTTCCAGAAAGCAAAATTAATGTTTTTAAAACTTCTTTATTTAATCACATGTTCCTTGGTTATTGTCCGAAAACCATATGATAGGAAAAGAAAATCGTGTTTTGAAAAAACAGAGGGAGAGGATGGGTCAAATAGCAAAAGCATTCGATTGGAATGATCAACAAAACAAATCAATTAATGTACAAGCGCTTGATGTGTAGTGCGTAGGCATTGAGCCATTTATTAAGGCCCCGATTATGGTTCACAACAGTTGTAAATTTAGTGTTGTAGTTTTAAAATTGCGATTATGGTTCACAACATCTATCGCCAGTGTTGTACTTTATGTTGTGTGTGTTCACATAGCCAGATTATGATTTACAACAGTTGTTTTTAAGTGTTGTCAGAACTGTCAAAAACTTGCAACAGTTCATTAGCTGTTGTCTTGTTGCCGCATTCAGTTTAAAAAGAAAATGTATAAAAATTTGTAAGTATATGTATAAAACAGTGCATATAATTTTTTGTGGAAATTTTAAAAATTATAAATAACTGGAAATATTTTATAGAAAAATAATCACTAACAAGCAGAAGGAAAAGCTGGTCGAGTTCATGACAGCAAATCCTGACATTGGCAAGTTATCATTTGGAGCAAATAAGACTCAGCACAAAGGAACGTGGGAGAAATTTTCATTGGAGCTAAATGACTTGGGTCCACCCATTAGAGTTTCAAAAGAATGGCAAAGGGTTAGTAGATGAATTGTAGCATTTTTAAGGCATGGACTCATTATAAAGCCAATTTGAAAAGAAAACTCTCTGCCAATAGAAAAAACTTTCAAGTTACTGGTGGTGGTCCGTCGACGGAAATTAGCAGTAAATTGGAGCAGAGCACCGTAGAGTTGGTGTTTACGCAATGGAAAATAAATCCAAATGGATCTGCAATGGGATTGCAAATTCAAGACGAATCGTCATACGATATTGAAGGGCCTTAAACTGGAAACAGCAGTTGTCGAAAAGCTACAAAATACAAAAAATAAGATGGGGGATGAGCGTCTAAAAACCTTAAAAAGGCAAGAAAAGAACCAACAGGAGAGATTGCTTACGTTAAAACGTCTTGAGAAGGGCTCATATAAAAATTATCAAATAAATAAAAACTGCTAGAAATAAATAGGGAAAAAGCTGAATTACAAAATGAATTATTAAAAGTCAAACTCCTTTTAACCCAAAAATACTTGAAATGTAAACTATTTACGAATTTGTATTTTAGCTTTAAGTAACTATGTGATCTAAATAAATTTTAATTTGAAGTACTTTTGAAATGAATTTATTGCAATACATACATAAAATATAAACGCTAATAAAACTAGCCTTTATTTTTAATTGTCATGTTTTAACAAGAGTTAAAATTTGTGTTTTATGTAGGCTTTTTGTTTTTTTAACGTAATAATTATTGTTTTCAATTGGCAGTTTTATACACTCAGTGTTGTATTTTCAAGGAAAAATATACTAACATTGAGCAACATTGTGACATACACAACATCTAGATGTTGTAAACTATAATCAAGAAAGTAATAAATGTTGTGTTGTCTGTTACAACACAACATTTATGTGTTGCGAACCATAATCGGGGCCTAAATGTAAAATGATGGCACCCATAACCTCTGCCAAACTTCTATCTAAATGAATGTTAGCATTCGCCTATTACAACAGTATCTCTATAACCGAAAGTAAAGAGGGTAACTTATCTAATAAGAATTTGTAATTAATTCTATTGTTTGGTTGGTAAATTCCACCCAGTCAAAGTTCCTGATGGCTACTATTAAAATTTATTCCATCATCGGCAGTATTATTCAGCTGCAAAGGTTCCAAACCTACTCTTTTACAAGAAATCGATGACTTTACATATATTGCCACACTTTCGGCATTCGATACGCTATCACAGCGAAAAATACGATGTCCTCACAAATGATAATAACTGTCATTAACATCAATACGAATCCAAGTTGTCTCTGTTGCCTCTGTCTATTTTATAAATGAATTTTTAATAAACGCACTTTGCGAATAAACAAAAACATAATAAAAATAAGTATTTAAAATTAATTTTTCAGGATGATATCAATTAATGAACGTATTTGGGCAAATGAAGGTAATGAGTGGCATTTAGTTCAATCGTCGATTCGTGTTATAACTTTGTTAGCAAACAATACTCATTCAATATGGTCCCGATCAAAGTAAGTATATACAATTTTTTCCAGTGATGTGATATTTTTCTTTTCTTTTTTTTAAGGCGGAGAATAGTAGGAAAAGCACAAGATATGGTCTCAGTATGCTTAAATCTATGCTATCAAAAACCAGGAACTGAAAGGATGCAACAATTACTTAAAGAATTACAATGCCGTCTTCAAAGAAACTTGGCATAAGTTTTTAAGCGATATACGAATATCAACAAGTTTCTTTTAAATTTCCCCGTAACAGCTTTTTAAAAAATTGACTTTTCAGCAAAGAAAACTAAAAAATAGACCACATCTTATGTGCAGTTGGCTGGAGAAATTATTGTTCTTTAACATGTTTTCCTCTATTTCGACAAATTTATCATAAAATTATATGTCTTTTAATGTCTTAAATTAGTGTCTTTTTTTATAAACAATAAAGATTAATTTTAAAGTTAATTTTTTCTTTACAGTTATAAATTTAAGATTTTTTTTAAACAGCCCATTAACTTTCGCAGTTTAGTTATTTATTTATTCATATAAATCAATGGATTAAATCCAATGATTATATACAGTTAAGGAGCACTAGCAGCTAAGGCCATCAGCTCGAATTACAAATTAGATAGATTATGAGTTACAATTGAAGTTATTGAATAGATAGTATATACAGTGGCGACATCTCAAATAGCACGTTTCATAAATGGAGAAATTAATGACAATTTCTTCAAATGCCGCGATAAAGTTATAAACTTGTATTATATTTAAACCACCTATATTGGTGTTAATTAATTAATAGTGATTCTATTTTTATTTTTTTGTTCATATATTTTTTTACATAATTTCTAAATGGGCCTTGTCTGGCAATGCGCCCAACCAAGTTATTTTCTCGTAATCTGTTTTTTATTGTACTTGTGGATATGTTTAGTCCCAACTGTTCTTGAATTTTTTCCCGTATTCTTGGTACAGTTAAAAAAGGATCACTTCTGCTCATTTTAACTATTAATTTATGTGTCCTTTGAGACGTTATTTTGGATCTTTTTCGTGTGATGCTTTCAAAAGATTGAGTTTTTTCATAATATTTGATTGCGTTATACACTTTTTTCTCGAACAATCCACTTTCTGTGGTATTTCGGTAAATGTCAGCCCGTCCTTGCAGTATTGACGGACAAATCTTCGAAAGCTTGGATTAGCGTGTTGGCCACGCCCCATTCTATAAGCATAGTAATAATTTATATTTTAAATAATAAATTAGATAATAATTATCAACTTTATACCTTTTTTTCTTAATCACAGTGTTTATTTTAATCAAAATATAATTTTTTTTAAATATCTTAAGACGTGTGCTATTTAAAATATCTGCGAATATAGCGAGAAAGAAACAATAACTTTCAGTTTCTAAAAATACACTTCTTTTTTGACTAAGCTAACATTACAAATTAATAACAACATGTTATTAAACCAATAACTGTAAAAAGAATTTAAATAATTTAAGAAATAAAAGAGAAAAAATGTGTATGAAAATTTTTACACTAACCGTGCTATTTGAAATGTCGCCACTGTACATATGTACAAAAATTTTAACAATTTTAGTAAGATTAAATGATCAATTTGGAGCTAATAATGAAGTCATGTATTTTGATGATATTAATGGAGGTTGGTTCTCTGAGGAGGTCAAATCCTGAGAAGTTGCCGAAGAGTTTACGTCTATGGTTTGAGTAAGATGGGCATTCAATTAAGATGTGTTTTATTGTTAAGTGGCAGTTGCATCGATTGCACGTTGGAGGTTGAGCTGGTTGTTTTAAAAGCCATTGATGGGAGAAAATAGTGTGCCCTAAGCGTAGCCTAGAAAACGTTCGTATTTGTTGATTGCTGACGGAAGTAGGGTAGATTGGGTTAATGTGATGTGGATTAATGTTAGAATAATGGGGATGAGTGATTTTCCTTTGATGGAGCCTCAAGTTGATGAAATTAGCGATATAACGGCGAATGTCGGTTTTTTCAAGTGTATTGTCCATTATAACAGGTGCGTAAGAAGCGTATTTAGCGGCAATATCTGCTTTCTCATTACCTGCGATGCCGATATGGCTGGGAATCCAGTGTATTTTTATTATGTTGTAGTCTTTTATAAGAGAGTCCCTGATTGTATTTATTATTATCCACTTATTGTTGAATGGGTTACAAATTGCTTTCAAAACCGAAAAGAGAATATAACGGGTTTAATCTTGTCCCTTTGTATTAGTCGAATAGCCTGGTAAATTGCACAGGATTCCGCTGTGAATACTGATGAGTGTTGGTATAAAGTGCTAAGCAATAGGCTTTCTCTGAAATCATCTACAACAGCGTAAGCTGGAATGCTGTTTTGGGACTTAGTGCCATCCGTGTAGAAAAAACGCCAACCATTATTTCTCAAGCAGCTATTACGTTCTGATAGTAAATTAAGAAAGACGGTCTTTGGTGTCAAGGTTTTATTATATTTGGCAAGTGACAAATCGAAGCATGAGTCAATTGATTTCCATGGGGGAGTTTTCATGAGGTATTTAAATCTGGAGAGAGGAATGTTTAGATCGGAGCATAATGATAAAGATGAAGCTATTGCAGATTTAATTCGTTTAGGCTTAGCGGCAGAAATAATAGAGGAGATATCGCTATCAAGGGTTGAGTTGGTACTATTGAGAAGTTTAGGTAGTAATCTGGCTTTCATTTCGTAAATTCTGTCGATTAGGGAAGGGAGATTGGC
The DNA here is from genome assembly GCA_930367235.1 of Sarcophaga rosellei. Taxonomy (NCBI): domain Eukaryota; kingdom Metazoa; phylum Arthropoda; class Insecta; order Diptera; family Sarcophagidae; genus Sarcophaga; species Sarcophaga rosellei. The sequence goes on from OV884019.1 coordinate 59,255,196, forward strand.
TTCATGGAGTATGTTGTCTATTAGGGTTGTCCGGAAAGCGTAGATGCTGAGCCTGACGGCTTGATAGTAAATAGGCTTTAATATGTTAATATTTGATTTACTGTTGTTGCTATATAAATAAAGACCGTAGTCTATTTTGTTCAATACTAGAGTTCTGGTGAGGTATATTAAAGTATTAAGATGAGCAAAGCTTTTATTGGACAAATAGCGTATTATGTTGACACGTGAAGTAAGTGGGCTTTTTATTGGAAGATAGTGGTCTTTCCAGTTATAATTTCGCGAAAATGTAAGGCCGAGAATTTTTAATTTTGAAGCATTTTGGATTGAAGTGTCGTCAATAACTATTGTGTGTGAAGATGAATCACAATTGTGCTTTCTGCAAACATGGAATTTTTTTGTTTTTAAAAGAGAAATTTTTGCCCCGGAATATTCGGTCCAGTTTTTTATATCTATAAGTATTTTTTGTAGGATTCTATTTGAGTCGTTGTTACTATTTGTTTTGCACATTATATATAAGTCATCGGCGTACAAGCAATGATCAACAAATCCGATCAACACTAATTATCTTGCTAATTTCGTTAGTAAGTTTCTAGCGGAAAGCGCTTTTGTTATGTAATAATACATGTGTAATAATGCGTCGTCACATCCTTTGTTAGCTTTGAAAGCCACTTGCTTCTTAGCTATAAGGTTTTTATTTTCTAAAAACCAAGCAAGTCTAGTAGCTATGATCCGTTCAATGATTTTGGATAGGCACGGAAGTAACGATATAGGGCGGTATGCACCGATAGAAGACGTATTTTTGGTTTTCGGTATAGACACAACGATGGCAAGTTTCCAAGCGTGAGGGATGTGACCACTTAGAAATATGGTGTTGTATAGATGAAGTAGTTTAGCGTTACTTGCCTGTGATTACGCTTTAATCATTGGGTAGGAGATCCGGTCAAGTCCAGGTGTTTTACCTTTAACTTTACTTAGGCAGTTGTTCAGTTCGGATATGGTGATGGGGGTGTTCTAAGAAGCGGGCTTTTTTGTCCTGTGTGGTGTTGGCAGTTGAATCAAAGGTGGATTTTGCTGAGTTGAATGAGGAGGAGAAATTAGAGTCGGAAGCATACTTAGCCCAAACATCGGCGAAGTAATCAGCTATTTTTGATGGGTCGATAAGTGTCTCATTCTGGCTATCGATTGCTTTAATAAAAGAAGAAGAGCCATTAAGGGTGATTCTGTTGATTTTGTTCCATATTATAGATGTGGGAGTATTTCTGTTTATTGTTTTGGTAAAGTTCTCGAAGCTTTTATGCTTGGCAATTATTATTTCTTTTCGGAATTTTGCATTGTGTCTTCTGTAAATTAAAAGGTTGTCCAGTGTGGGGTTGGCTTTGAAGAGTTGCCAACTTTTCATTTTCAGATTTCTTAGGATGGGAAGTGTAGGATTCCACCAGGGAACAGGAGGTTTTCTCATTTTAATGGTCAGGTTTGATTGAGGGATGTGGACATTAGCTGCAGTTCGAATTGCCTTAGTAATGCTAGCAGCATCTTTGTTACTGGAAGAAGTTAGTGGATCAGACATACGAGTACAAATTTCGGATTCTGCTCTTGCTGCATATTTTTCCCAGTTCGCCAGGTGAAGCAAAAATTTACAGGTTTTAATTGGATTGTAGATTTCCTCTGATAGTTTTATTGTAATTTTAATTGCGAAATGGTCACTATTATGCAAATCATCAAGAGTAATCCATGATGTTAATGGAAGAAGGTTTGTTGAGCAGAAAGAAACATCTAAATTAGTGAGGGTATTATGTGACGGGAAATGGGTGGGGCTACCATCGTTCAGTATGCAAAGGCCAGTTTGTAGCATGACATTCTCAAGTAAAATGCCTCGGTTGTTATTACTTGCAGAACCCCACAGAGTATTCCAGCCATTAAAGTCTCTAATTACGAGTAAAGGTGTATTAAACGACGATATAATATTACTAACATCCCTTAAGGAAATGTCTTGATTCGGTGGAATATAAAAAGATAAAATGGTGAATTTAATATTTAGGCCCCGATTATGGTTCACAACAGTTGTAAATTTAGTGTTGTAGTTTTAAAATTGCGATTATGGTTCACAACATCTATCCCCAGTGTTGTACTTTATGTTGTGTGTGTTCACATAGCCCGATTATGATTTACAACAGTTGTTTTTAAGTGTTGTCAGAACTGTCAAAAACTTACAACAGCTCATTAGCTGTTGTCTTGTTGCCGCATTCAGTTTAAAAAAGAAAATGTATAAAAATTTGTAAGTATATGTATATAACAGTGCATATAATTCTTTGTGGAAATTTTAAAAATTATAAATAACTGGAAATATTTTATAGAAAAATAATCACTAACATGCAGAAGGAAAAGCTGGTCGAGTTCATGACAGCAAATCCTGACATTGGCAAGTTATAATTTGGAGCAAATAAGACTCAGCACAAAGGGACGTGAGAGAAATTTTCATTGGAGCTAAATGACTTGGGTCCACCCATTAGAGTTTCAAAAGAATGTCAAAGAGTTAGTAGATGAATTGTAGCATTTTTAAGGCATGGACTCATTATAAAGCCAATTTGAAAAGAAAACTCTCTGCCAATAGAAAAAAACTTTCAAGTTACTGGTGGTGGTCCGTCGACGGAAATTAGCAGGAAATTGGAGCAGAGCGCCGTAGAGTTGGTGTTTATGCAATGGAAAGTAAATCCAAATGGATCTGCAATGGGATTGCAAATTCAAGACGAATCGCCATACGATATTGAAGGGCCTTAAACTAGCACTAACCAGTGGAAACAGCAGTTGCCGAAAAGCTACAAAATACAAAAAATAAGATGGGGGATGAGCGTCTAAAAACCTTAAAAAGGCAAGAAAAGAACCAACAGGAGATATTTCTTACGTTAAAACGTCTTGAGAAGGGCTCATATAAAAATGATCAAATAAATAAAAAATGCTAGAAATAAATAGGAAAAAAGCTGAATTACAAAATGAATTATTAAAAGCCAAACTCCTTTTAACCCAAAAAAAACTTGAAATGTAAACTATTTATGAATTTGTATTTTAGCTTTAAGTAACTATTTTTTGTGATAAGAAGGTTTTTTTATATTTATATATTTTAATTTGAAGTACTTTTGAAATGAATTTATTGCAATACATACATAAAATACAAACGCTAATAAAACTAGTTTTAACTGTTTTAACAAGAGTTAAAATTTGGGTTTTATGTAGGCTTTTTGTTTTTTAACGTAATAATTTTTGTTTTCAATTGGCAGTTTTATACACTCAGGGTTGTATTTTCAAGGAAAAGTATACTAACATTGAAGAGCAACACTGTGACATACACAACATCTAGATGTTGTAAACTATAATCAAGAAAGTAATAAATGTTGTGTTGTCTCTGTTACAACACAACATTTATGTGTTGTGAACCATAATCGGGGCCTTAAATTAACTTAGGCGGCAATTATTTGGTAAGTGCAGTTAACTGGTATTAATGTGTGAGGAATGTTGGACTTTATGAAGATTCCAGCACCTTGTTTTGTGGTATTATTGTCCGGTGAGTTAACAAAATAACCGGTGTAATTTTTTGGCGGAATGGGGTTGAAGTTGTAGAGACAACGTGTTTCTTGCAGCGAAATGAAACAGGGGTAGTTGAATATTCTGATAATTGATATTTCATTGTAAAACAATAAACTCCATGATAATATGTATGAACGAATATGTACTATATTGTTACGTTTTTACCTTTTTAAAAACGATTAGATTTTGGGTTCGTTGATTGCAAACCAAAATAAAAACAAATATGTGTTTTGTTTCAATCAAACTCTTTATTATTCACACTAGTTTGTTTGGTACTATACACAACAAATTGCTTGTTCACTATTCTACACTTATGTCCGCGCCAACACTAACAACTCTTCAAACACGACTTGTTTACTTCACACAAGGCTGACTGGATTATAACTGACTGGTTGCTTGCTATCATGGTATAAGAAAAGAAGGTAGTTTCATTCTCTCTTTATTTTTTAAAATTCACTATCTGACATGCTTAAGGATTCTGACGTTTTCGTTAAAATAATGCTACCAAATTAATTTTAAATTCCCCACATTTTCTTTAAAGTCATATGAAAATAATAAATTCAATTCAATTGAAAAATATTTTGAAAAAAATTTATATTAAAATATTTGTGTTTAAATTGGAATCAAAGGTAAGACTTGTGATACATCAATACTTACGAAGCTAATTTGAAAATATTATTTCAAGATTTAAAAAGCATGAGTTGCATTTTCCCCCAAATTTGTGAATCTGAATTGCCAAAGGAGCCGATGGTGTGCTCGAAACAGTTTATTGAAAGTGATATTTCAGATAAAGCGAAACGCATGAGATTTGATAGAGATGCTGTTCCAATTAATACAAGGTAACAAGTAGTGTTCAAAATGTGATTTAATACATAATATAAGATAGTCCTTAATATTAAGTAATTTTAGCCAGCTAAATGAATTTATTGGCAATGAAGAAGAGTACCTTGAAGAATATATTGAAGAATGTGATGATTTTTTGGAAGGGTGGGTAGACAATTGTATAGTATTTTTTAAATTTAATAAATAACCATTACGATTTAGATGTAATGAAATAAAAAGCGAAGGAATATCCCAAAAAGTTGTAAGAAAGTCTTATACAAGTTTAAGTACTCAAACCGAGTAAGTTGTTCTTAATTATTGTTTCTTAATTAGTGTTACATTTTGATACCGTACACCACTATAGCAATATATATTCATAATCATGTTTGTCATGCATGTCCGCCCATGGTCAGCTGGCTATCAATGTAAGTGTTGTGTGCTAAGTTAAAAGGTTTTATCTTGGACGAACATTTTTTCGAATTCGCTTTCTAAATCGTCATATAAAAGAAACTAAATATTTGTATATTAATAAAAAAATTAAACAAATTATTATTTAATTAACCTTAAAAACTAGTCAATGTTGTAATGTGTGTTTAATTATGACCGGAAATTTAGTTATTCAATCTGCCACTTTTAGCACAACATAATACAGCAAATATCATACTTAATTATAAATTACACATTTGTCATAAATAATTTATTGGGAATATACAACAAAATTATAAATGTGGCAACGTTTTTTTTGTATTTATGAGAAAATAAAACTTCAAAAAAAATTATTTAAAAAAAAAATTTTGATTCTACCTTCTATTCTTAAGCCGAAAGTCCATACCATCCGTTTCATGCGGACTGCGTTACATGCAATTTTTGCTTTCTATGCGGTTCTTATTGCAAGTTACACACAATGCGTTTTATGCGACTGGTTTTTTGTTTTGGTTAGCTGTTGTGGTAAACAATAAAAAAGCAAACAAGAACATTTTTGGGAAAAATAGAAAATTAAATTGTAATTTTAAAAGAATTTATGCCATTAATTACAAATTTATGAGTTTAAATATGTGATATTTTGTGCTGTTAAGTCCTACGAAAATCCTCAAAAGAACACAAGACGATTGTTTTCGGTTAATTTATCCTCCATTTTGCATGTTTACAAATAAATAAATTCAAAGTAGATGACACTCAGTACATAAAAACAATCGACAACTAGTAACATGCATATTTTGTTCATGAAATGATGAAATGTTCAGAAATGTGCTAAAAATGTATTTTCCTCTTAAATTAGTAGTAAAATTTATTATGAAATAGGTTTTTATTAATATTTTTATAATGCAAAAAGAAAAATGCGAAAATAATAATGTCGTAACATGTAAACATATCTATCGAAACCATTCACAATAGTATATAATTTGGCATGCCAAGTTTAAAAAACTGCTGACATTTTCCAACACTGCATGAGTCGCATAGAAAAGTAGAAAGTAGATCTACTTGATGCGTTCTACGCATCTATGCATTCTATGCATTTTCTTATGTTTCTTGTCACATACAAGTACACTGATTCTACTTTTTCGGTATACGCATGTAATGCAAGCTCGCATGAAACGCATGCTATGGACTTTCGGCTTTATACCATGCTTGCTATGTCTCGCCTTTTTATATGTCCTCAAAATCAGTATTATGAACGTTCTCGAAGAGGAAGGTTCTTGTTCTCGCATTCTCGAGCATTCTATCGCAACCGCATTGTTGTTTGTGTATTTTGTCCACGTTGTTGTTGCTTTCATACTTGTCTGTCTCCTTTTCTTATACTGACTTTGTGGGTATATGCATGTGTTGATCATTGTATGTATTTGTGGTTGTATAGTTAATCTACATGTTCTTTGTATTGTTAGTGTTAGTGTGTTTGTTAGCATCTTAATGTTAAACGATATTAGGTCGTTTCGTAACAATATGTATATTAGTGTGAACTAGGTTTAAATTAAAAGACGTTTATAAAGATAGGAGAGATATGAGAAAAATTAAGGTGAAGGTAGATCCATTGATATTTCGTCGAAGACTTCTTCATCCGGTTCCGGGATAAAATAATTATTATTAGCTATTAGAGATTGAGTTAAATTTGAAATAGGTGACTTAAATTTGTCCGTGATAGAGATATTTTGTTTTTGGTAGTTGTTCTCGGTTGAAATAATGTTTTTTTGTGGTTTGAGGTTGTCAAGATTATTGATGTTGGTTTGGGCTGTTTCTTTAGCGTTAGTTCCTGTAATTTGCTTTGAGGTAGATGGTGTATTGACTTCAGGTTGAAGGGATGTTTGAGTGCGGTAGTTTCCTGATACATTATTCGCTGAAGATGAGTTTGTATTATCGATAGGTTGCTTGCTGCTGACGGGTTTTTGTAGTGTAAGGGGGCCAGAGACTGTTGATGTATATGAGTTGTTAGAAGCTGTTTGAATGGGATTATTTTCTCTATATTTCCGCCAGGCTTCAATAATTCTTTGTTTTTATTTTCAATATTTGCTTTAATTGAATGTAACGGGAGCAGTTGTTATCGGCAGATGAGTGTTCCCCAGAACAGTTTGTGCAGAGCGTCCGGGTGCACTTTTCGGGATCATGGGGAGGGAGACTGCATGTGGGGCATGTAGGATTGTCGTTGCAACGGTTTTTGGTGTGACCCAATTTTTGGCAATTCATGCATCTCATTGGGTTCGGGCCCACATCTACCGACGATGGAAGGCGATAAAGATCAAAAGGGAGGATAATCTTACCAGATGGAATACGTGAGTTACCGTCTTCACTAGGTTTTATAAATTTATAAACACTGGTAACGCCTTGACTCTTCATTTCTTGCACTATTTCTTGCTCTGGAACATTTATGAGACTGGGTGCGTATATAAAGCCTTTGACGAAATTTAATGTATCATGAAATTTGCACGAAATTGAACATAAATTTGCAAGAAACTTGGCTTTTATAAATTTGTCGGCAGCACGAGTATTGCGCGTGAGGATTAGTAAATTTCCATCACGAAGTGAGGTTATGGATGTGTACTTAGTGGAGATACATTCTATACCTTTTTTTAAAGCAAACGGACTAAAAGTAGATAGTGGTTTTTGTGGGTCAGTCGAAGAAATTACAACATATTTTGGGTTATTATTATTAATGCTGTTCTGTAGAGTGAGTAGATCAGGATAATCAGTAAGTTTTTGTTTCTTAGGTCGGCTTTCAATATAATCCCCCAGAACAGAGAATCTGTTGCTGGGGAATTTGTCCGGAGGATCCGGAGCCATGGTGTCAATAAAAATGTGCCCGAATTCCTATTGAAGGTTTGTAAAAATCACAATCAAACGCGAGATAAAAATAAGAAATTTAGAAAAATAATAAAATTAAGGGAAAGTAACTGTGAGAAAGTAACGGTACAGAGATACACTTGTTCAGAGAAAACAAAGCAGAAGGAGATCGAATAACAACCGTACGCTTTGAATGCTATACAATGACTGTAGTTTAGTTAATTCCATTATGAGTTTTGAATTTAAAACTTGACTAACTACAAAAAAAATTTAACTCAATTAGCTGGGTTGTGAAATATTTGAAAAGGAACCAGCGGTTGTTCAAAAAAAGGATAAAACTGATTATAAATATGGTTAACAAAATCAGCTATGAGGCTATGTAGAAATGTAATTTTAAGTGCAGTACATGTATCGTTTGGAGAAATAATGAAGAAAGGAACCCATGTACTGTCATGTAAATTTTTTTGATCTTTGACTTTTGATTAATTATTACACAACTATTGGACTTTTAAAAATATTGTTTTTTATACAATTTATCTTATATTCTCATATTTATTCTCAGCTGTGGCTTAGGAACACAATAGGCGTATGCATTATTGTGCTGCGGTTCTACAAAAAAAAGCTTTGGTTGTTAGTATTTAGAATGTGTGTAAGTTTAGTAGCATTCTTTTTGAGTTCGGCATGAGACCAAAAACAATAACACGATTTTCTAGTTTCATACAGATTTCTGAATTGTAAAATTCGACGAAAGCCTCCGTTTTAGCCGCTTATAAGGTATCAATTAACTTCGTAAGTATTGTTATTTTAATAGTTTTATCTTAAATTCGTTAATTAAGTTATAAAAATACTTGAAATTTGTTACTGGTCTCTACAAAGGTTATTGTTGTTGTTGTAGTTGTAACAGTTCTGCTGTCTCCGGAAGTATATAAGAAAATGAAGTTATGTGCCTGATTGTACGCCTATGTTATTCTGGTGGAGATGGTCTGGATAAGATATGGAATTATGAGTTGTGAGGTAAGTATGTTGGTGTTCGTCGTTACGTGATCGGTAGGCCTAAAAAGTCCCTACTAGTGTTGGATTCAGCCACAAGTCTACAAGTCAAAGGGTTGTTGGATTTGCGGGGCAACCAAAGAGGTGCACCGTATCATGCATGCAACCAAGGATGCAAAGGTTGTTGAGAATGCTTTAATAGTTAAAGGATAACTGTAATGCATTTGGTCCAGTTTATGAATACACGTAGTATCTTCTGTAGAACTGAAATGTAGTTAATACACTTTTCGCCAACATGCATAACATGTTATGCACTATACATATGTATGTATATCACTATAAGTGATAGTAGTAGTAGAACTTAATGCCCCTATTGCCGTTCTCAACTCAGTTTGGTCGTCTGCCAGTCAACCCAACCAAATTACTTTTTGATATTGCGGAACTCAACGTTTTTAGTTGTAAAGCCCTAGTAACGGAATGTAACAGTAACGTAATGTAACGTGTACGGAACGTAAAATTGTAAGTGCAATTACAGATCGTAAAAACGTGTCATAACAAAACAATAAGAGAAATAAACAAAAACAAATAAAGAAATAAAAATTGCAAAAACAAAAAGGCAAAATTCAGATATGGATATAGAAGTCATGCTTCGAATTTCAGTAATATTAACTCCAAATTTTAAAAACTTTCTTTTCACTCCTTTTATCACTTTCAATATGGCGTATTTTGTTTTTCTTTAATTCAGCTGTTAACTAGTGTTATCACTACAAAGTTTTTAGGTTGATTTCAACGATTTTATATTTATTTAATGGTACTAATTAAAAGTTTTATGTACTGTTTCTGTAAGCCAAACAATTTCACTTTCACTCAAACAAAAACACAAAATTAAGTGCCTTTGATTATATTTCCATGTAAATAGACAAGCAAGTGAAATCGTTTATCCTACAGAAACAGGTCAGGTATTTCGGAAACCAAATTTGTACGAATTAATATAATTAAATAAATAAATAAAAAAATAAATTATAATTTGGGTTTTTAAAATATGTGAAGTTTTATTTAAAGCGAATTCCCCATACAGACCAACACAACATACGTACAAATGTAATTTCTGTTTATAATTTCAATTTTCAGTTTTGGTGGTTTTTAATATTGACATGTTGTTAACACTGCTAAACAGATGGGCCTGTTCGTAAATGCATTACTGCGCTGCATATTATGCGCATCATGTTCATAAATGCAAATCTTGGCCACAGAATCGAAACCTTTGGCGTTTAAAAAGCGCTCAAAGCAGTTGCTTAATCTGCTTATTAGAGGGAGAAAAAAAATATCATAATGTTTTGCGAATCAAATGTGTTAGAAGCAACAGATATACAGAGTGAAAACTGGAGGTTAAAGTAGAAAAACTAAATGTAAATAAATATTTATTTTGTGTTAAAAATGGGAAAATTTGGAATATTTATTTATTTATTTTAGGCCCCAACACTATAAGGTTATATAGGCCATTATATTTTAGATCTTATACCACATTCTCTTATTACTATTTTTTTTTTTTTTTTTTTTTTTTAATATGGTGAAGGTTATGTATAAATGTGTGAAGAGATATAAATAATATTAATAATATAGTATAATAATAATATAATTAATAATATGTAGTACAATATATGAGATGTTATAATTAGATTTAAATCGAATTATATAAATTAATTTCCATCAAAAAAATTTTAATGTTATTAAATTTGTTTTCTTTTGTAAGTGTTTCTATATTGGCTATTTTGTGTTTTACTCTTTTTGATTGTAAAAGATTACACTCATTAAAGATATGAAAAACATTTAGAACATTGCCACATCCACAAAGTGGAGGTTGAGTCCTCTCTATTATATGTTTATGCGAGAATAGGCAGTGGCCAATTTTCAGTCTATTCAATTTAATAAAATGAGATTTTGGTAATGATGTTCTCTTGAATTTAGGTTCAATATTCTTGTATATCCGATATAATTCAGATCGGTTACCATTGTTCCAAGCGTCATTCCAAATATCAGTTATGTATCTCCGAATCCATTGTTTATAATCTGCGGGTTGATACTTGAAATTTGGCGATACTATTTCTTTCAATAAATTTTTCGCAAAGAGATCTGCCTTATCATTTCCCGATATATTTAAGTGGCTTGGTATCCACAAAAAACTTATTACATTTTGCGGCAATTTTGTAAGAGATTCTCTTATTTGATTCACGATCATGTTAGTACTAAAAGGATTCTGTAATCCCTCTAGAGCGCTCTTACTGTCGGATATTATTAAAATTTTTCTATCAAAGTGAGGAATATTCTCAATACAAGTTTTTATGGCAAGTAGTTCAGATGTGTATATGGAAGAGTTGTCTGGAATGCGGTTCGTGATGATAGTATAATTACTATAAACGGCAAATCCCGCTCTCTCATTCATTACAGAGCCATCTGTAAAAAAATAATGATGGTCCGAGTATGTAGTGTTAATCAGTTCAAGATAATTCCGTTGTATCTCAGTAGATGTCATATTGCGCTTACTACATATCGCAAGGGAGAAATCAATGCTAATGTCAGAAAAGCACCACGGTACAATGTTACACCATTTCCTATTCTCTATAATATTTGTCTCTATTGCGTATTTCGAGGTTACTTGGGACATTTCTATTGCAGCTTTTACGTAGAATGGATAGGATCTTGGGTGTTTTTGTCTAAAGTGTTCTATTTTCGTATTATCAGTTATCATTGAATAGAGAGGATGATTTTGCATTGAGAGAATTTTTAGTGTGTAATTAAGTAAAAATCTTAATCTGCGAAGGTGTAAAGGAGGACATGATGATAATACTTGAAGACTACATGCGGGACTAGTTCTAAACGCGCCAATAGATAGCCTTATTCCTGTGTTCTGGATGGGGTCTAAAATGTTCAAGTTAGTTTTGTTTGCAGATAAGTATATCATTGAAGCATAATCAATGGATGGAAGAACGATTGAGTGCAAGATTTTCAAGGGAGATTGTGGATCAGATCCAAATTGTGAGCATCTTAACGTTCTAATTATATTCAATTTTAGGTTTGCCTTCGCCTTAATTTTTTTAATATGAGATTTGAATGTCAATTTCCTGTCAAATGTAACACCTAAGAATTTGTGTTCTTCCACAAATTTTATATCTTCGCCATTTAATTTTATTGTGGTATTGTCGCAAGGTTTTAAACGTCTAGAAAATTTAATTGCCACTGTCTTCTCCGCATGAAATTGGAAGCCGCTTTTATCATTCCATTTTTCCAGCCTGTTAATGGTCGATTGGATTTTATTAACTATAGCCGAGTGTTTCTTACCTGAACAATATATGACCAAGTCGCCAGCATACAAGAGTGCCTTTACATCCTTATGACACTGAACTAATATGTCGTCAATTGCCAAGAGAAAAAGAGTGACACTTATAACAGATCCCTGTGGGACTCCGTTTTCAAGATCAAAATAGTCTGATGGTGAGTTTCCAACTAGACAATAAAATTTTCGGTCTCGCAAAAAGTTCGAAATAAAAGCTGCCATATTTCCCTGGATATTGCAAGCATTTAACTTCCCAAATATCAGTTGTTTCCAAACGCAATCATAGGCCTTCTTTATGTCGAAAAAAACTGCTATTACATCCCTCCTCAAGGAAAAACTGTCCATAATATCCGATTGTAATATCGCTAAATTATCTATTGTCCCTCTATTCTTCCTAAATCCAGACTGGTTCATATTCAGCATATTGTTCATATCCAAGTGATAAACTAACCTCCGGTTTACCATTCCCTCCAGGACTTTGCATAAACAATTAGTAAGCGATATTGGTCTGTAGTTGTCCGATTTCAGACTGTCCTTGCCAGGTTTCAGTATTGGAATAACTACAGCATTCCTCCAGTTTCTGGGAAAAGCTTGATTCGTCCAAATAAAATTGTAAAAGTCAAGAAGGTATCTAGTGCCATCTATATCGAGCTTCCTCAACATTTCGTACCTTATGTTATCAGGGCCCGGGGAGGAGCCCCTACGTGAGGCAAGAGCTGATCTCAGTTCAGTTAAAGTAAATTTTTTATTATAAACTTCATGATTATTAGACAGATTGAGAGAAAAACTAGTGTTTCTTGAATAGTTATAAAATCTACTCGAAAAATTTAATGATGATGAGTTGCGTGCAAAGTTTTCAGCCAACAAATTAGCAATATCACCATTGCTAGTTAATAGAGTACCATTACTTTCCATAGCCGAAATTCTATGGAAAGAAGGAATACCATTCAAGGATCGAATTTTCCTGTATACTTCAGCCGAAGGTGTTCGAAGATTTATCGATTCACAAAAATCAGTCCAGGACTTTTTCCTACTCTCTCTAATAGCCCTTCGAGTTTGAGATTTAGCCCTTAAAAACTTAGCCAAATTCTCAGCGCTACAGTCTCGCTTAAATTTCTTTAGCATCCTCCTTCTCTCCCTAATGAGGGATTTTATATTCTCATTCCACCACGGAACTTCTCTTCTATTATGGATCACATTATTACGAGGAATGGCTATCCTAGCAGAATTTAATATGGTACCAGTTATATGTTCCTCGACCACGTCTATGTTAACAGCGGCTGAAAGGTCCTCTGTAAATTTACACTTAAATTGATCCCAATTAGCTCTTTTCATATTCCAACTTGGCCTACGCTCGAAATTTGGTGAGAAACTGTTCAAGCCAACAATAATAGGGTAATGGTCGCTATTATGCAAATCATCACAAACATTCCATTCGAAAAGGTAGTTAATATCTGGACTTACTAGGCTTAAGTCGATATTACTAAAAGATCTGTAAGCAAGACTAAAGTGTGTAGCACATTCAGGTCTATTTAATATATTAAGGTTGTTACTATTAATAAAATTTTCAACTATTCTTCCTCTTGAATCCGTTCTAGAAGAGCCCCAGAGGGAGTTATGAGAATTAAAGTCTCCCAATATGAGATAAGGCAAATCAAATTGTGAAGTTATGTTACTTAGATCATTTTCGCAAATATCTTCCGAGTTTGGAAGATATATTGAACAAATTATAAATTTTATTGGATACTTAACTTTAATGGCGACAACTTGGTACCTTGATAGAATTGACAATTCTTCTCCATCAAACATATTATAGAGATATATACAAACTCCACCAGATGCAGATGTGGATGAAATCGTGTTCTTATAGAAACAAGTGTAGTCTTTTAGTTTAGTATAATTATTCGATTTAAATCTAGTTTCTTGTATACATAAAGCCAAACAATTAAAATTAGTTAATATAAGTTTTATTTCATCTAGATGGTGTGAAAATCCGTTGCAGTTCCATTGAATTATTTTATACTGATTATTCATTTAAGGTAGAGTCGCTAGAATCATCATTATTGTCTTCGTTATTTAGTTTTAGGCTGTCATTTGTTATTATTGATGTTTTTGATGAATTCTCTTTCTTCTTTTTTTCTGCACTTGTTAGTTCACGCTTTTTTCTTTTGCATATATTTTTTGGTAGCAAATCTATTTTTGATCCATCAAGTTTAACTATTTGTCGTACTGGGGAATTTGGTGTGGGGTTTTTGGTGGTATCAGCTGTATGTTCTATTTCTTTTCTATTTGTATTAATATTATTTATTTCTTCTTTGCATTTGCATACACAATTGCATGGTTTGACTGCGTAAGCATATGTTGTTGGTAGTTGATTTTGTTTCTCATATTCTTTTCGCGCTTGATTTAATGTTATTTTCTGTGTCACTTTAATTTTTTGTATATCATATTCTCTTTTGTAAATAGCGCACTGTTTCGAGAAGCTGTTGTGTGGTTGTTGGCAATTAACGCATTTTGCTTCTTTATTGCATTTCTCTCGTTTGCCTGTTTCGTCAGCTGGTATATGTTCGGTGTTACTGCAATGTGGACAAATTTTTTCTTGTGAGAGACAGTCATTTAATACATGGCCAAACTGGAAACATTTATAGCATCGAAGTGGGTTAGGAATATATGGTTTTACCATAGTGTACGCGTAGCCTAGTAAAATTTTTTCTGGCAATTCACTAACGTTGAACGTTGTGATATATAATCCGATATCAGTAGATGTTAATATTCTGCTCTCGGGGTCTCTTCTTTTGAGTCTTTTAATTTCTACCACGTTGGGGTTTTGTAAACGTATTTCGCTTAGAAGTTCTTCATCAGATAAGCACCAGAGTTCATTGGAATAAAAAATTCCTTTAGATTGATTGAGAGTATTATGTTCTTCAACTTTCACGAATATATTAACAGACAACCTTAACATTTTTATTACTTTGTTGGCTTGCTTTCCATTGAAGCACTGTATCAGAAGTTGTCCGGACCTTAATTTTTTGCAAAATTTAACTTTTCCAGCAACTGTATCGATGGATTTTTGTATAAGGAAAGGAGAAACATTAGTAAGACCGCTTTCTGCGTGAACACCTGATCTGCTCATTATTACAAATAAGGGGTGAATAAAATTAGGGTTAGAGACCGATTTGTCTCTGTCAAAGAGAATACCTCCCATGATGGGAGCTAGAGTATATTAATGTTACTAGTCGAGGATGATTATATATGTATATACGTATATTTATTAAAGAATTATACTTTATTGTTAAAAAGTTTTTTTTTTTTCTTTTACGCTTTTTGCTTCTTTTTTCTTCACAGAATGCCACTATAAAAGCACTGCACACGCGGTGAGAGTTAAATAGTAACTGCCAAAATTTGGAATATTTTTTAATTTCTTCAATGAAAATTTTAAAGATTCTTAAATATTTAAATATTAATCGAAATGTGGGTGATTTTCGGTCATAATGAATATAGTTTCTTGTGCAAGAGGTAATTAAGAAGTTAAATATTACAAGATGAAAATAAGACGTACTACTCATAAAAAAATGTTCTTGCTGAAAGATGCCAATATTTTTTAATTTCTTGAAAGGAAAAGTTAAAAAGGTTATTGTTATTAGTTCTTTTTATTATTTATTAATAGTTTTAGACCAAAATTACTTTTTATTAACTCTCGCCAATATAAAAAACCCACCCCTAAAACTAAAAAAAAAAACATAAATAAACAAAACAGAGTTACAATCAGAGAGGGACAGAAATACTTTTTGGTAATATTTTCTGTCCCCTTCGCAATGCTAGGTTAACAGTCAAAATCTCGTTTCGATTCTGTGTGTATTCTGTGAATCTTGGCAGCACTGCAGCTGTCAAATGTTCCTAAATGCAACATTAAATCATATTATGCGCAAATAAACCCAAAACACTAATCATAAAAATGGCTGATGCATTGAATGAGTGAGAGAGAGAGAATGAGAGTTTTAACAATAAGTTTCTTTTTTTTCTTCCTTAAATGTCTTCTTTTTTGCACAAAATACACTTTTTTGTGCATTTAACAACATTTTGTCATTAGTTTTATCGTCCAGTTCAAAAATTCAAATTTATTAATAATTTTTCCATTCCTGCAGTGTTTGTTCGTTCTTAAATGCAAACAAATAAATCAGCAACAAGAAGCATCAGCAACATGTGACTAGCAGTGTGAGCGCAAAATAATCATATTATGCCGCGCAGTGATGCATTTACGAACAGGCCCGATGTCACGTAAAACTGTAAAGCCGAAAGTCCATACCATGCGTTTCATGCGACCTTGCATTACATGCGTATACCGAAAAAGTAGAATCAGTGTAGTTGTATGTGACAAGAAACAAAAAAATGCATAGAATGCATAGACGCGTAGAACGCATCAAGTAGGCTTAAGCCGAAAGTCCATAGCATGCGTTTCATGCGAGCTTGCATTACATGCGTATACCGAAAAAGTAGAATCAGTGTAGTTGTATGTGACAAGAAACATAAGAAAATGCATAGAATGCATAGATGCGTAGAACGCATCAAGTAGATCTACTTTCTACTTTTCTATGCGACTCATGCAGTGTTGGAAAATGTCAGCAGTTTTTTTAAACTTGGCATGCCAAATTATATACTATTGTGAATGGTTTCGATAGATATGTTTACATTTTACGACATTATTATTTTCGCATTTTTCTTTTTGCATTATAAAAATATTAATAAAAACATATTTCATAATAAAGTTTACTACTAATTTAAGAGAAAAATACATTTTTAGCACATTTCTGAAGATTTCATCATTTCATGAACAAAATGTGCATGTTACTAGTTGTCGATTGTTTTTATGTACTGAGTGTCATCTACTTTGAATTTATTTATTTGTAAACATGAAATATGGAGGATAAATTAACCGAAAACAATCGTCTTGTGTTCTTTTGAGGATTTTCGTAGGACTTAACAGCACAAAATATCATATATTTAAACTCATAAATTTGTAATTAATGGCATAAATGTTCTTGTTTGCTTTTTTATTGTTCACCACAACAGCTGACCAACACAAAAAGCCAGTCGCATAAAACGCATTGTGTGTAACTTGCAATAAGAACCGCATAGAAAGCAAAAATTGCATGTAACGCAGTCCGCATGAAACGGATGGTATGGACTTTCGGCTTTACTTTCTACTTTTCTATGCGACTCATGCAGTGTTGGAAAATGTCAGCAGTTTTTTAAACTTGGCATGCCAAATTATATACTATTGTGAATGGTTTCGACAAATATGTTTAAATAGTGCATTAAGCCGAAAGTCCATACCATCCGTTTCATGCGGACTGCGTTACATGCAATTTTTGCTTTCTATGCGGTTCTTATTGCAAGTTACACACAATGCGTTTTATGCGACTGGTTTTTTGTTTTGGTCAGCTGTTGTGGTAAACAATAAAAAAGCAAACAAGAACATTTTTGGGAAAAATAGAAAATCAAATTGTAATTTTAAAAGAATTTATGCCATTAATTACAAATTTATGAGTTTAAATATGTGATATTTTGTGCTGTTAAGTCCTACGAAAATCCTCAAAAGAACACAAGACGATTGTTTTCGGTTAATTTATCCTCCATTTTACATGTTTACAAATAAATAAATTCAAAGTAGATGACACTCAGTACATAAAAACAATCGACAACTAGTAACATGCATATTTTGTTCATGAAATGATGAAATGTTCAGAAATGTGCTAAAAATGTATTTTTCTCTTAAATTAGTAGTAAACTTTATTATGAAATATGTTTTTATTAATATTTTTATAATGCAAAAAGAAAAATGCGAAAATAATAATGTAGTAAAATGTAAACATATCTATCGAAACCATTCACAATAGTATATAATTTGGCATGCCAAGTTTAAAAAACTGCTGACATTTTCCAACACTGCATGAGTCGCATAGAAAAGTAGAAAGTAGATCTACTTGATGCGTTCTACGCATCTATGCATTCTATGCATTTTCTTATGTTTCTTGTCACATACAACTACACTGATTCTACTTTTTCGGTATACGCATGTAATGCAAGCTCGCATGAAACGCATGCTATGGACTTTCGGCTTTACTATTTTTCCATTTTTCTTTTTGCATTATAAAAATATTAATAAAAACATATTTCACAAAAAACTTTACTACTCATTTAAGAGGAAAACACACATTTAACACATTTCTATCACGAACAAAATATGTATGTATGTTACTAGTTGACGATTGTTTTTATGTACTGAGTGTCATCTATTTTGAATTTATTTATTTGTAAACAAGAAAAGTGGAGGATAAATTAACCGAAAACACTAGTCTTGTGTTCTTTTGAGGATTTTCGTAGGCCTTAACAGTACAAAATATCACATATGTAAACTCATAAATTTGTAATTAATGGCATAAATTCTTTTAAATTACAATTTGATTTTCTATTTTTCCCAAAAATGTTCTTGTTTGCTTTTTTATTGTTTACCACAACAGCTGACCAAAACAAAAAACCAGTCGCATAAAACGCATTGTATGTAACTTGCAATAAAAACCGCATAGAATGCAAGAATCGCATGTAACGCAAGGTCGCATGAAACGGATGGTATGAACTTTCGGCTTAAGCAAATTCTATTTTTTACAGATTCTTACGTTCCGGTTACGTTACATTACATTTCTATAACCATTCGTATTGCTTTATACATAACAAAAACGATCAGCTCTTTCTTACTGTTGCGGTTACATTCCGTTACGGATGCATAACTGGAGCTTAATTGTTATGGTGTTGCCGGCATGATATTTCTATTTCATGTTGGTAACACCATGAAATTTATTTGGAACTAGAAGAAAAGAAAACGCAAAAATAAGTTAAAATCATGTTTTTATAGGATTAAAAGTAAATTAAAAATGCCCGATACAATACGATACATGCGAAAAGACGCAATATCATTGAAAGGACGGTGGTTGCGAAAATAAGTTGTTTGTTTCAATGATGTTTAAGGAATGCACAATTTTATTTTTAAAGCAGTCACCGACTACTGGGCAAAGCGTACGGTTGCTTTAATTTTTGTCTCTCGCTTGTTATTCGTTGAGCATTTATTGCAAACAAAGCATGCAACTGAGCATTTATTGCAAACTTTTCCACTGTTTGGAAGTATTTAATTTATACCTTCATAGATTCAATTAACCAAAGAAGAGTAATTTATCAAACCAGAATACATTAACATAATATTAGAGATGGCTCCGGGCCACCGGATAAATTTCTAAACAACAGATTCCACCTGTTAGGAGAGTATGCAGAAAATGCCCCGAAAAAACAAAGGTTAAATGATTTCCCAGACTTACCAACCCCAAGAAACAGTACTCCTGATCACCCAAAATATATTTTAATCTCCTCAATCGAACCTGAAAAACCCATTATCCAAATTCAGCCCTTTTGCTATTAAGAAAGGTGTTGAGTGCATCAGTACAGAATATTCTTCAATTTCTCAACTGAGAGACGGCAACCTGCTCATTCTAGCACGCAACACACGTGCTGCTGAAAATTTTATAAAAACAAATACTTTGGCAAACCTTTGTAAAATATCCTGTAAACTGCACCACACCTTAAATTCTATCAAAGGTGTTATATTTGCACCATGTTTAAAAGATGTACCAGAACCTGAGATCGTACAGGAGATGAAAGAGCAAGATGTATCAGACGTGTACAAGTTCACAAAATTAGCTGAAGATGGACTAACCAGAAAACCAACAGGAAAAATTGTTCTTACTTTTGACCTGTATCGTTTGCCAGCTACAGTGGATGTAGCTTGGTACAAATGTAAGGTCGATTTCTATTATCCAAACCCGATGTTCTGCAAAAATTGCCAGCGTTTAGGTCATACCAAGAAACGTTGCAAGGGTAGCCCTACATGCCCACAATGCAGCCTACCACCGCACGATGCCACGGAATGTACACGCACTTTATGCTCAAATTGCTCTGAAAATCACTCCTCAGACGATAAAAACTGTCCACGATTCCTCCAAATGAAGGAAATCCTCAAAATAAAAACTAAGAATTACTGTAGCATTGGTGAAGCCCGTCGCAGATACAGAGAAAACAATCCCGTTACTTCAGCCAACCAAACTGCGTCTTTTTCTTCTACTGTAAAAAATAGCAAAGCCGTTAATCCCAAACACAATCTAGAAACATCTCCGTCAATCTCAGACAATCAACCATCAACCTCCAAAAAAATACAGAACCTAAGTAACTCTAAAACTTCACACGAGAAACAATCACTATCTGAAACTAACAACACAACTTCTTCAAAAAAATACGTTACCTCCATGGAACCAACAAAAATTCCTCCAGCCAAAGATCAATCATCCTTAGACACATTGAAACGTTCCGTAAATAGCTCCAAAACATCATATGAAAAACAACCATCAACTGAACCTAACATCACAACATCTCTAAGAAAATACACTTCCTCCATAGACACACCAAAAATTCCTTCAGTAAAAGAGTCACCCTTAGAAACACCAAAACATTATTCAACCCCTATCCAAAAACCATACACCTCACCATTGTCTGCAATAACCCAAAAATTATTAAAAGAAAATCAATATTACCTACCATCAGAATCTCCCGACGTGACTACTATGGACTTAGAAAACTGACTCCACGAGAAACCCATCTACATCTCATAAACTTCCACTTCTTAATGTGAACTTTACGGTACTACAATGGAATATCAACGGTTTTAAAAATAATTACTGTTTAATATCGCTTCAAGAAACACACTGCGCTTGGAATTTCACACCTATCCCTCCCAAGAACTATAGCTGTTACTTCACGAACAATGTGCAGAACACAACATCGAAACAGGGTATAGGAGTCTTCGTTAAATCTAACATCCCACATAGACGACTCCATGCCAATTCTCAACACCAAGTAATTGCCATGGAAATTTCGCTTAATACAAAATTTATAGTGCTATCATTTTACATACCTCCCACTGAGGACATTTCTGAACAAGAATTAACCTCAATTATCACTCCTTTTAATAGCCCAATTCTGGTTGTCGGCGATTTTAACAGCTGGAACACTATCTGGGGATCTGCTTCCAGTAATCACAGAGGACTACTGCTTGAAAAAGTAATAAGCAAAGCTAACCTTTGCATTCTGAATGATGGCAGTCCAACACATTTTTCTACCCATAGTTCATTCACTCACATTGATCTTTCATTTTGCTCACTTTCTCTCCTTCCAATAACTCATTGGACTATACTAAAAGATTTAAACAACAGCGATCACTTCCCCCTTCTATCACCATAGGCAAATTCCTCACGAATTTAGCCGACCTATCAAAATTCTCTCTTAAAGTAGAACATTAACTTTCAACCAGAACACTCTGTAAGTTGTGACGACAAAAGTCGGAGACCTTGTTTTTGTCCACACCATATCACTGGATAATATTTAGGATTTAATGTATTGTTTATTTTCTCTTATATGTTGGCTATATGAATTATTGTAAATAACATTATTGTAATTATTTTTTATAACAGGCCCCACTGTGCCTAATATATTTAAAGTAATTTTGCTAAGCACTTATAATATATTTTTAGAAATATTATTATTCTTTATAACGGTTGTCGTACGACTCACATTTGACCTACAAGAACTCTCTGCTGAATTGAATTGATGCTCTCACATTGGTAAGTTGTAGAGTGGGACGCAACATAATTGATGTTCGATCATGTTTGATCCGTTACTCGTTACTTTTGTGTATAAAAGCGAGCGTGACTTCAGCAGTCGGGGCAGTTGGTGATGAGTTGCTGGTAAGGCAGGTCGATCTAGACATCGGCTGTGCTGGAAATATGATGAATCCCAAGTGGTGTGGTCGTCCCCACTTGTGATTTATTTACAACCGGCAAAACATTGGCAACTGTGACTGGACGGACTCCGGAGGCCTCAGAACCAGAATCATCCTGTGCGTATGCCGTTTGATTATGTTCTGACAACCTCCTCCGGAGAATTTGACTGACCAGACGAACAAAGGGAGATCTTGGAGCCGCAATCATCCTGTGCGTATGCCGTTTGATTGTTGCTCTGACATCCTCCTTTGATTGACTTGACTGACTGTGCCGGGGTAACCGAAAGGACGAGTAGAAACTACAGTCATCCAGAGCGTATGCCGTTTGACTGTTCTTCTGACTCCAACCCCCCTTGACGTCCTCGGCACTGTCACCTGACGAACCGGGGCAACAACAAGGACCAGTAGGACCGCAGTCATCCTGGGCGCATGCCGTTTGACTGTTGTTCTGGCTCAACCCCCCTTGACGCCTTCGGTACTGTGACGTGACGAACCGTTGTTAGGCCGGCCTAGGATATTTTAATTCATATCCAATTTAATTATTTTTGCTTGTATTTAGTTTTACTTAGTTTAGTGTGTAAGTTATTGCAGTATTGTAAATAAATAGCTGTAAACTTAAACTAAGTGTTTTTTATGTAACCACTGGACGCCGCTGACCTACCCCAGCACCCGAGCGGAAACGTGTCGTTACATTGGCGCCCGAGCAGGGACATATTTGTCCAATTA
This sequence comes from Sarcophaga rosellei, assembly GCA_930367235.1. Taxonomy (NCBI): domain Eukaryota; kingdom Metazoa; phylum Arthropoda; class Insecta; order Diptera; family Sarcophagidae; genus Sarcophaga; species Sarcophaga rosellei. Next base: position 59,277,803 of record OV884019.1, read on the forward strand.
ATCATTAACATAACCACATTCTATACTTACAGTTTTGCTAGAGGGAGTACAGTTATTGGTATCACCCGTTCGTCACCTGATCAAAAACAATGGGTCAAAGTGAAATGCTGAAAACCTCATGGGTCTACTCCCTTAAGGAAGAAGAGCTAGTCACCTACTTACTGAAGTGTGGCCAAAATCCGTCCGGTATCGTTAAAGAAACGAACACGATGAAGAGCTCACCTATAAATTATTGGAGTGGCAAAACCTACATGAACTAAGCAGCAGCGGGTCCCCAGCTTCTCTCTTCGCGAGCTGAAAGAAAACGAAAATTAGAGACGAACAATAATCCTAGAAGATGACGAAGTGCATAGCTCCTCCAGAAAATGCCCTTCCAAAAGGCGACGAATCGCCCGCCAAACCTTTCCAGTACCATCCAAGCCTAGCCCAAAGCCAAGGAAGGAAAGAAAGGTAAGATATTTTCAAATTACGATAAACACCTCACTCAGGCTCGGAAATATCGAGCTACACACGGAGAAAACTGCGACCTCAACGTTTCTACCAGAACAAGCCCAAGTAGATAACAACACCATTTACACCAACCCCGCTATAGTGTCGTAGGCCGAACCGGTCCCTGAAATGCCCGGCGAAGAAAGTAACACGGATCAGACACTCTTACGCCACCTTCTAGCAGAAATCAACCTGGCACAGGTACAACCCTCAAACACCTGCCACTGGTATGACACAAAGTTAGTAGCGGTACAAAAGAACCCGGAACTGCACGCCGATTGCGCTTTTGTTGACAACAAACTATATCGTCATATCCCCCGAGAGGAAAACGATCAGGGCTCTACTACATGGAAACTGTGTGTCCCCAAGTATCAGCGGCCTAAAGTTTTAAAAGAGACCCACGATGAAGTTACGGGTGGTCATATGGGTATATGGAAGACCCTCAACAAAGCCGCCAGTCGCTATTATTGGCCAGGGTTAGCACGCATGTGAGCAGGTACGTAAGCCGTTGTGAAACCAGTCAAAGATATAAAATCTCACAGCAACAGCCGGCCGGAAAAATGTTGAACGCGCAGATATTGGTTACTCCTGAAACACAGACGAATCATCAACCATCGATGCCACCGTTTATGCAGCCTCACAATGCGTCACCAAAACTATCAGCAACACCATTATTTTTACAAAACTCACCATTGGTGTCTACCCCACCTTGAGAATTCAAAAGCACAGGACCCGACTACACCTTGGTAGAAGATACACGAGGAAGTTAACGAGGTACGGAAATCCCAAAAAGGAACACGAGTAAGGTACAGGCGTGAAATCTGGGGACACGCATATCGCATTACTATTCAACGCAACGGCGAGGTGATGGTCCAATTCATTTGAATGAGAAGGGGGAGCAGTGTGACGACAAAAGTCGGAGACCTTGTTTTTGTCCACACCATATCACTGGATAATATTTAGGATTTAATGTATTGTTTATTTTCTTTTATATGTTGGCTGTATGAATTATTGTAAATAACATTATTGTAATTATTTTTTATAACAGGCCCCACTGTGCCTAATATATTTAAAGTAATTTTGCTAAGCACTTATAATCTATTTTTAGAAATATTGTTATTCTTTATAACGGTTTTCGTACGACTCACATTTGACCTACAAGACCTCTCTGCTGAATTCAATTGATGCTCTCACATTGGTAAGTTGTAGAGTAGGACACAACATGTTTGATGTTCGATCATGTTTGATCCGTTACTCGTTACTTTTGTGTATAAAAGCGATGTGACTTCAGCAGTGGGGGCAGTTGGTGATGAGTTGCTGGTAAGGCAGGTCGATCTAGACATCGGCTGTGCTGGAAATATGATATTTACAACCGGCAAAACATTGGCAACTGTGACTGGACGGACTCCGGAGGCCTCAGAACCAGAATCATCCTGTGCGTATGCCGTTTGATTATGTTCTGACAACCTCCTCCGGAGGATTTGACTGACCAGACGAACAAAGGGAGATCTTGGAGCCGCAATCATCCTGTGCGTATGCCGTTTGATTGTTGCTCTGACATCCTCCTTTGATTGACTTGACTGACTGTGCCGGGGTAACCGAAAGGACCAGTAGAAACTACAGTCATCCAGAGCGTATGCCGTTTGACTGTTCTTCTGACTCCAACCCCCTTGACGTCCTCGGCACTGTCACTTGACGAACCGGGGCAACAACAAGGACCAGTAGGACCGCAGTCATCCTGGGCGCATGCCGTTTGACTGTCGTTCTGACTCAACCCCCCTTGACGCCTTCGGTACTGTGACGTGACGAACCGTTGTCAGGCTCGGAAATGTCGGGCTGGACCAGTAGGACCGCAGTCATCCTGGGCGCATGTCGTTTGATTGTCGTTCTGACTAAACCCCCCCTTGACGCCTTCGGTACTGTGACGTGACGAACCGTTGTTAGGCCGGCCTAGGATATTTTAATTCATATCCAATTTAATTATTTTTGCTTTGTATTTAGTTTTACTTAGTTTAGTGTGTAAGCTATTGCAGTATTATTAATAAATAGCTTTAAACTTAAACTAAGTGTTTTTTTTATGTAACCACTGGACGCCGCTGACCTACCCCAGCACCCGAGCGGAAACGTGTCGTTACAAAGTCCAGCAACAAAGACGCAGCTTCGATCACAAAATCAATCCGAAAGAATTATTGCCACAAGAATCACATGGTTCATTGACAGGAAAAAACTAGTCGATAACAGTCCGGTAGCTTTTAAGGCTGGCAAAGGTTGTGATGACGCTTTACTTCACCTCGATCATTATATATCCAAGGCTCTCTCTTCCAAAAACCATGTAACCGTACTTTCAGTTGATTTCGAGAAAGCTTTTGACAGAATAGGATCGCACGTGGTACTGAATGCTTTGAAATCCTGGTCTATTGGTCCGAAAATCTTTCGATTTGTTCAGTCCTTTTTATCAAACAGGCGCTTTATAGTGCGAATAAATGGATATTTGTCGGAATCATTTCCTCTGAAAAATGGCATCCCACAAGGTTCCCCACTATCAGTGGTATTATTTCAAATTGCATTCAACGAATTAAGCAAAATTATTAACAGGAACCCAGCTGTTGACCACTGCTTGTATGCGGACGACTTGTATGTTCTTTGTAAAAGAAATAAGAATAGTGAAACAACAACTATACTAGAGAAAGTAATTCAGGACATCAGTGATTGGTCAGAGTACTCAGGCAGCAAAATTTCTATCAAGAAAACTAAAAAGCTTCATATATGCAGAAAATACAACTGTGATGCAGATAATTACACAATTTTACACAATGGGCAGAGAATACAAAATGTCAAGCAAATTAGAATTTTAGGGATTATATTTCCCCATAGATACAACTGGAGGGAACATTGTGTTCAGTTGAAAAAGTCTCTTTTGCACAGAGGTAACATTGTACGCTACCTATCTACTAAAAGCTTCGTCCACATCAACACACTCATATATTTAACTAAGACCCTCGTATTAAGCAAAATAGATTATGGACTGTACCTATAGGGCAAAGGCAGCAAGTCTGATATAAATATCATTAAAACTGCCTACCACATGGCCGTTAGAGCCTCAGTCTACGCCTTCAGAACTACCCCGATTTCCAACATCCTTACTGAGTCCAACCTTCCATCTTTAGAAAACAGAATACAAGAAATAAAGGCAAGAATCATAACAAAACTCCTGACCAGCACTAACTCTATTATTGAAAAAGACGTACATTCTTTCATGACTGCAAGAAGACGACAACGCATAAAATCTGCAATAGCCCAATCCCTAGAGCTAGCCCGAGCAATAGAAATCCCCCTTATTCACTCTAAAAAGATAAGCAATAAACCACCTTGGAAACTCAACGCTATTTCTGTAGACTCTTCATTATCCAATTTAAGGAAAAATCACACCACCAAAGAAGAATATCTAAGTCTCATTGCAGAAAAGAAAACACGTTTAAAAGAGCAAGGCTGGATCTTTATGTATACCGACGGTACTAAGTCTTCGCGTAACATAACAGCATATGCTGTAGTTGATGATGAAGGCAACAGTCTGGTTCTCAAAACACTTTACAATTACTCCTCTGTGTTCAACGCAGAATCTTGCGCTTTATTTAGAGCTGTCCAGCTAGAAATTTACACCAAGAAGAAAACAGTTATTTTTCTGACTGCCTCTCTGTGCTGAAGGCTATTTCCAATCCACTAAACAACAACTGGAGTATATTAATTAAAACCAGAGACGCCTTAATTGGAAACGAAGAAAATATCAGAATACACTGGATTCCTAGTCACACTGGCATTCTTGGAAACGAAAAAGCCGATGACGCTGCAAAGCACGCTTCCTTTGCGCCTGTGTTCACGGAACCACTCTTTGAAAAACTCGATCTTAGACGACACATAACAAAGAAATTTAAGGAAACTACACCTAACCATTATCATTATTCTGTGATAAATTCGAACAACATTAGCCCATTATATCCAATAACAGTAGAAAAAGACAAAAATTAGGATCTTCTCCAGACTTAGACTTGGTCATACAGCTTTTTCCCATGAATTCCTTATAAAAAGATCAAACAACCCAACTTGCGACAGATGTAAAACCAATTTAACTACTAAACATGTTCTTGACGATTGCCGAGGATTATCCCACTTAAGACATACACATCAACCGAATTCCAGATTCACCAATCTTCTCAGTGAAGCAACTGTTCATAATATTAATACTATCTACAACTTCATTAAGCAAACCAGACTCCTTATTTAAAATCCCTAAAGCCGATAGCCTTGGCAGCTAGTGCTTTTTCCCCTTTTAGTTTTAGAATTTATTCATAAAATTAAAATAAATAATAATAATAATAATAATAATTTTTAAAGCAGTTCAACTTACAAACTAAATGACAAAGTTAAGTAAATGTTTACAGTTAGTAATTCAGCAAAAGAGAAACATTAAGAATCAAAAAGCAGTATAAGGAATTAAAAGATATAATGTGATATAACAATAGAGAAAATATTTTATGAATTATGAATATTATATAATGAATATTATATAATGAAACTAACCACAATAAAAACAGAATTAAAAAAATTGGAAAAATTGGAAATGTTGGATCAGCTGACTGAATCTATCAATTTTATGTCAGCAAAATTTGATCAGATGTTGAAAGACGTTGCAGAAAATAAGAAGATGATTGTGGAAGTGCAAAAAGAAAACAAAAAATTAAAAACTGAATTACAAGCTCTTAAATCTTCAATAAAAGAATTAAATGATTTTAAAGTAAAAAATGATTGCGTTATTAGCAATATTAAAGTTAGTGATAAAGTTAGTGCTATTGATGCTGTGGTTAATCTGTCTAAGGATGTGGGTGTCGTTTTTGAACCCAGTGCTTTTGATGCTGCATATTTTCTAAAAACCAAAAAACAATTAAAGGACGATAAAAAAACCGTGGTTGTGAAATTTTCATCAAAAATGCATAAGAATAAACTGATGTTATCGAAATCTAAATTGAAAGAAAATGAAAATACAAAAGAAATTTATGTGCATGATTTCCACAGTAAAGAGACACTAAGCCTATTATATTACGCAAAGTCGTTAAAATCAATTGGTTTCCAACAAGTTTATGCTCGCAATGGAAGAGTTTATTGCAAAAAGAGTAACCTGGGAAAGCAACAACTGATCAGCTGTGAAGATGATGTTGACCGACTGTTATTGGAAGCAACAACTAATAAACATTATAAAAGAAGGTCTACAGTTAACAGCAAAGAAGCAGAAGTAAATACAAGCGATGATGATGGCGATGGTGTAGACGGGGCTACTTATGTTTCTTCTTAAATATATATATTATGAATTATGTTATGAATTTAATGAAATATTATTTAGTTTGTAATTTAACTTTTTATGATTAAAAATCAATATTTTAAACAATTTTTAAAATTTAAAAATTATATTTGTGATCTGAATTCGAATTTTTTTAATGTATTAAGTTTTAATATTAGAAGCGTTTCATCTATTGGGAAATTCAATCAATTTAAAGATTTAATAGTCAGGCTACCTAAACTGCCGGATGTAATTGCAATCCAAGAAACATGGTTTCATAATGATATATCACGAATTTACGCAATTCCCGGGTATAGTAGTGTACATTGTTGTCGAAAGGATGGTTATGGTGGCACATCTCTGTATGTTAAGGAAGGCACTTATTACGAAGTAAATACATGTGAAAGTGATAAATATGTTGAACGCATAATTATCACTTTTAGTAATTTTAAGGTTAAGCGCAAACCCTTAAAGATTGTTTCACTTTATCGTTCGCAAAAGTGCGCTGTAGATGATTTTTTAGATATTGTCGATGACATATTAAATATTCATGCCCGTAATCCAATTATAGTCGTAGGTGACTCGAACATCGATGCTTTTCAAAATGCACATTATGCTAATTTGCATATGATGTTTCAAAATTATGATTGTGATAGTGCGCATAGTTTGATTACAAGACCCCAAAGTAAAACAAGTATAGACCAGGTATTTAGCAATTTTGCAGATAAAATTTGTGTTGATTCGGTTGAGTGCAACCTGTCAGATCACAATATGGTTTACTGTAGGTTCGATAGCAATGTGGCGAACAAACAATATACGGAGATAACGATGAAACATTATGATTACGTAAAAGCAAGGGCAATTCTGCGAAATCGTTTACCTGAGAACTTTTCTTCTTTTAACACATCAGATTTGACAAATATATTAATTGCTGATATGAAATATGCTATTAATGAATCAACCATAGTAAGCAAGTATAAGAAACCATTAAGATTTGAGCTTACTCCATGGGTTAATCAAAATCTACAGAAATTGGTTTTACTAAAGGAAAAATTATTGAAAAAGAGAAGAAAATTTAGGAGCAAGCAGAGCATTAATGATAGCCTGAAGCGATTAAGTAAGGTGATAAAAATTGCTATAAGGAAGTGTAGGGACAACTATTATTCCGACTGTTTATCCAAAATTGGAAAGGACCCAAAGAAATCTTGGAAATTTATAAATTCTACCATTGGTCGTCAAGGGAATAAGGAAATTCGTTTAAATGATGCTCACGGACAGCTTATCACTTGTGATCAAACAAAGGCAGATTGTTTTAACGACTATTTCATAACAGCTATAAGAAACCTTAAGAGTGAGATTGAAATTTATCATAATGATAATTGTAATGCACTACGGACACTGTCTCAAACACCGAATAGATTTATCCTTGGAAACATTAATATTAATAATGTAATTAGGGTTATATTGGATATGGATACTAATAAATGTGCAGGAGATGATAATATATCACCAAAATTTGTTAAGGAATGTCGGGAAGAAATTGCTCCGATTTTATGTGATATATTTAATAAAATGGTGAACAACTCAGTGTATCCTGACATTTTGAAAGTTCACAAACAGATTCCAATACCAAAGGAAGTAAATGTATCCACTGTAGACAAATATCGACCGATTGCTGTACTATCTTCAATTGATAAAATATTTGAAAAGATTTTGTGTGATAAATTGCTTTCTTACATGGAAGATAACAGGTTTTTGTTTGATAATCAATATGGATTTAGACGAGGGTGTGGTACTGAGGACGCAGTCCTCAACGTAGTTAAAAGTATCTGCAAAGGTCTTGATGATGGCTTCTCTGGAGTTGCGGGAATGTTCTGTGACTTTTCTAAGGCTTTTGATCTAGTGGATCATCGGATAATACTACAGAAACTAATGTTTTATGGTATCAGGGATAGAGAACTTTTATTGTTTGAAAGTTACTTTGCTAATAGAAAACAGTATGTGAATATCAATAATGCTAAAAGCTTTGTTAGTTCTGTTGAATTTGGAGTCCCACAGGGAAGTGGACTAGGTCCGTTATTGTTTTCAATTTATATAAACGATATAAAAAACCTTAAGTTAAGTGGTCAGTTATGTATGTTTGCAGATGATGTATGTGTTTTGTATCCATACAAGCACGACTTGGTGTTAAAAACCCAAATCGAAAGAGATGCTTCGCTTATTGTTGAATTCGCGAGATTAAATCGATTAGTACTCAACTCGGAGAAAACTAAACTAATTCGGTTCAGGCCACATTCTTTGGGCAACCAGAACTATTTTAATGCTTATGTAGAAGGAAAAATTGTGTGTGAGACAAATTCAGTGAAGTATTTAGGAATTATTCTTCAAAGCAATCTGTGCTGGGACCTGCATATCAATGCTATAAAGGGGAATATAGCTCCAGCTATAGGGATACTATACAAGTTAAAGAATAAATTGGATAAAAAATCAAAGCTAATGATATATCAATCCTTAATTCAGTCCCATTTAAATTACTTGGCTATTACTTACGCTCACAATAGCCATAATTACACCCTTAGATCTCTGCAACGTATGCAGAACAAGGCTTTAAAAATTGTATTCAATTTACCGTTGTTGTTTTCTACTGTGAATTTATACAAGGACGTTACTAGGTCAATATTACCAATTTATGCATTACAGGAATATCAAGTTTTCATATTTGTTTTTAAATGCATTAAGAGCATTGGCTACCATACCATTCCATTCAGACAAAACCAGGAACATTTTGATACTCGAAACAGGTCAAATCTTAGAGTTCCTCGATGCAGATTAGAACTAACCAAACAGAGGATAGATTATATAGGTGGAGTAAAGTTTAACAATTTGCCCGATCACTTAAAAGTCATTCAAAGAATTTCTACGTTCAAATCCTCTTGTAAAGAGTTTTTATTAAATTCAATTGAAACGCTTTTAATTTAATTTGATAAATTCTTTGGTAATACTAAATTTATTTCGTTTTTATTTTTCTTATTTTTCTTACTTTCCTAGTTTTAATATTTATTTTTTTCTTTTTTATTATATTCCTTTTTAAAAGATATTTAATATTTATATATTTGTAATCATCTTTTTATTTGTACATACATTGTGTTAAATTAGTTTGTCAACTTGCCTCAATAATGCCCTTTTGGCGCTGAGGCCCAATCAATATTGTAAAATGAAATTTGTGCAAATAAATTATACAACTACATAAGTAGTTGAAAGAAAAAAAAAAAAAAAATATTGGGAAGAATAAAAATGAACCAATTGTGACTATACATACTGCCCCCGTTTAAAGGGCACTTTCAATAAGCTTCGTCCACGGGTAGAGGAGCAATTTTATTGACAGTCCTTCGGTAGATGCCTTTAGTAGTCTTCAAATCGACAACTCGAATTCTGCATCACGGCCAGGGATTATTTTGAATGCGCGTGTTCCCTCTTCGATGTTTTTACCAGACTTATACCATTTAGTTTTTTGCTAAACGTGTTCTCGTAGCCACTGTATCCAAAATTGTTGTTTTAGGTATGTAATGCGTTGCCATCGCTTCAGATAATAATTGTTGTTACACTTGTCTAAATTTTCGTCCGGCAATGCTAGCAAAGACGATCTAATCAACAAAAGAGCCTGCTCGGGTCATATTTTTTATATTTTTAATCAAGATTATTTTTGCCGACTCCCTCAAAGTGGGGCGATCGAGGGGGAATGAAGCAGAATTTAAAATCTGTAACCTCGCTGTACTGCATCAGTGCATCAACGTTGTTGGTGTTGAAAAATTGTTGTTTGAACTCTTGTAGCTTGTGGTGTGCGCCAACGAAATTTGTTGCATTGTCACCATAAAGTCGATGAGGTATGCCACGTCTTCCTACAAATCTTTTTAGACATAATATGAACGTATTCCTTGATAAATCGGAAACTAGTTCAATATGTACAGCCTTAGAAGCGAAACAAATGAAAATGGCAACGTAAGTTTTTTATGGAGACTTGCCTCTGATTCTGTAGGAGGTGTAGAATGGGCCACAGAAATCTACACCACATGTTAGGAAAGGACGTTCTGCCCGTAATAGATTCGCTGGAATGTTGCCCATGATTTGCTGCAATAAATGAGGTCTGTATCTAAAGCAGTGAATACAGTTTCGAAATACTTGTCTGACCAGGCTTCTAGCGTTTACAACCCAAATTAATTCACGAAGGATCCCAAGCAACACCTTTGGACCGGCATGCAAATGTTTAATGTGAAGGAACTTTACGTATAATATGGGAAATCGATGGTGTTTAGGCAGAATCGCTGGAAACTTTGCTTCATATGGAAGCAATGAATTTGATAAACGACCTCCAACCCGAAGGATGCATAGTGTGGTTTTATAGCTGGGCATATCTTGCAGGAAAGGTGACAATTTTTGTAAACTCGGTTGTAGGGTTTTTCGTTTTTCTAAAAGTACGATTTTTTCTTTGAAGGTTGATGCTTGTATGCTTGCTTGCTTAATTGGCCATAACAACCCGTTTAACGGATTTCGGCCTGCCGTAACACATCCTTCCAGGCGCCTCTGCTTCTTGCGCGCCTACGCCAGTTGGTCACACCAATCGATGACAGGGCTTCCTCGATTTGGTCCTTCCAACGGATACAAGGTCGTCCTCTTCGCCGACTTCCGCAGATACCCGCATCAAATACTCGTCTCGCCGGAGCATCCTCATCCATTCGAACGACATGGCCGAGCCAGCGCAGCCGCTGGATGTTAATACGCTGTACAACGTCAATGTCGTTGAGGAGCTCATACAGCTCACTGTTGAATCGGATACGGAAATCATAGCCAACACGCACTGGACCGAAGATCTTACGTAGGACTTTTCTCTCGAACACTCTCAAGGCCGCTGCATCAGTACTTAATAGGGTCCATGCTTCAGCGCCATAAAGAAGCACGGGTAGGATGAGTGTCTTGTAGAGTGTTAGTTTGGTCGCTCGAGAGAGGTCTCTGCTACTCAATTGCCTATTGAGACCATAGTAGCACCTGTTGGCAAGAGTGATCCTACGCTTGATCTCCAGACTGACATCATTTTTGGTGGTAACGGCGGAGCCAAGATAAATAAATTCCTTGACTGTTTCAAAAGTATAGTTATCGGCCGTAATCTGAGAATCAATACGCCGCACGTCTCTACTTGTCGATAACATATACTTTGTTTTGCCCTCATTTACTGCCATACCCATCTTGGTAGACTCCCGTTCAATAGCACTAAAGGCAGCAGTAACATCTCGTTTGGTACGCTCTATGATGTCAATGTCGTCAGCGTACGCAAGCAGCTGGACACTCTTTTGAAAAATAGTGCCATTACGATGCACTCCCGCCTTTCGCAGAACACTCTCCATGACGAAGTTGAAGAGGTCGCATGATAAGGGATCGCCTTGTCTGAAACCTCGCACGGTATCAAAAGGTTCGGAGAGGTCCATTCCTACCTTGACGGAGCTGCAGGAATTGCTCATTGACATTGCGGCAAAAACACGATCCCTTATGGGGCTACCAAAGGCTGCCTTATAGTCGACAAAAAGATGGTGTGTGTCGACTTGTTGTTCATGGGTCTTTTCCAGGATTTGGCGTAGTGTGAAGATCTGGTCGATGGTGGACTTGCCAGGTCTGAAGCCGCACTGATAAGGTCCAATCAGTGTTTTGACGAGTGGCTTCAGTCGTTCACACAATACGCCTGTAAGAACCTTATATGCGATAGGGAGAAGGCTTATACCCCTGTAGTTGGCGCATATCGTAGGGTCTCCCTTTTTCAGGACAGGACAGAGGACACTGAAGTTCCAATCGTTGGGCATACTTTCCTCTAGCCATATTTTGTAAATAAGCTGGTGCATGCGCCCTACCAACTCATTACATCCGGTCTTAAACAATTCAGCAGGGAGGCCATCAGGACCCGCCGCTTTATTGTTTTTAAGACGCATTATCGCGTCTTTGACCTCTTCATGGCTAGGCGGCGGAATCTCCACGCCGTCATCGTCGATCGGGTTTGATGCTTGTATGTCGTGGACAATTTTCCAGACGGCTAATTTCAACTCCTCCGATGTAATAAACTCATTTCTTTTACTTTTATGAAAAAGACGATGAACATAGACGGGGATATGGAGAATACGAAGATATGAAGAATGATTAGCGATGATATGAGAGATTATTGATTGTTCGACGACTAGAGTTTTAAACGATGATTTTCTCATTTCTTCTACTGGTAGTTCCTTCGATATAAGATGGCTTGGCCATTGGTCTTCACATTTGTTCAAGAATTCTGGTCCAGTAAACCAGACAGTTGACAGGATATCCGTAGCGAGACATCCACGCGACACAACATCTGCTGGGTTTTGTTTGGAAAGCACATGCCTTCATGATATGCCGTATGTGAGATTTTGAATCTCAGAAACTCGATTGGCAACGAAGCACACAAACGAAGATGAGTGATTTGAAAGCCAAGTTAAAACGATTTTGGAATCTGTCCAAAAAATTGCTCGATGATTGTAAATTTGAAATATGTGTCGAATTTTCTCCCACGTTCTACTCAATAATAGTGCAGCATACAGTTCTAATCTCGGTAGTGATTGCTGGACAACTGGAGCGACTTTAGATTTAGCTATAAGTAAAGTTGACTGAAATCCTTTTTGGTTAGGTACACGTACATATATACAACATCCATACGCCCGCTGAGATGCGTCCGCTAGCCCATGGATGTCAAACATCATATTTGGAACTGTTTCAACAAACCTCGGTACTTCTATTGTATTAATAAACGACAAACTTTTTTCTATTTCAATCCATCGATTTGTTAAACTTTCGTTGAGTTTGGGAATCCCAGTCAAGTTGGTGCATCCACATTTCTTGAGTTAGTATTTTGCAGGATATAACAATTGCATTTAACAGCCCAAGCACGTCAAAAATTCTTGCAAGCACTGATAATACCGATCGTTTAGTACGATTATCCACGGATGAGAAATCACATCTAAAACAGAATACATTTTGATCCGGTTTCCAGGCCATTCCTAGTACCTTGGTGATGTGATCGGCATTGGTTTTAAATTTAATTTTATCATCTAAGGGAACCATTTCTTTGCAATTTGAGTTCCATTTCGATAGTTGAAAACCAGCTTTATTTAAAATTTCGATGATTTCTGTCTTCTTTTCGAAAAGTTCACGAATAGTTGATGCGCCTGTAAGAAGATCATCAACGTACAGATCTTCTTTAAGAGAGAACCCAAAGGAAAGTCGAGCTTGTATGTGTCAGCTATTAAAAAAGGCTTCTGATCGCCAGAAAAGGTGCGGCAGAAGTTCCGTAAGTCACGGCGTTAAGTTGGTAAATTCCGATAGAATCTGATACATTATTTCTTCACGAAATAAGTTGAAAGTTGCGATCTCTTTCATCGATGAGAAATTGTCGATACATTTTTCATACATCAGCTGATAAGATGAATTTGTGAAGGCGAAAATTTAAAATTGCCAGAATCAAGTCTTGCTGGATAGTTGTGCCCACCATTAAAGTTTTATTCAACGAAACATTTGTTGAAGTACGGTCTGACGTGTCTAAAACAACTCTGAGCTTAGTTGTTGTATTCTGTGGCCGTAATACTGGGTGGTGTGGAATTACATAATGAGGCTTAGGCAACGCATCAGAACTCACTAAACTCATATGACCAAGTTTAGCATATTCAGTCATAAAGTCAACGTACATTTTTTCTAAATAACCATCTTTAAGTAACCGTTTTTCAAGGTATGTAAATCGTCGACGAGCCATTTCAAAAGAGTTGCATAAATGATTTGTAGAAAGTTTAAATGAAATACGTACCTTTACTCACCCGTTGTGGTCAAAAACTGTATTTTCTAAGAAATGCTGTTCACATTGATTTTCTTCCTCCGTTAAGCGCAATGACCTTTGTGAAAATTACCCTCCCAGAAGGATTTTAGCATCGAATTCAATTCTTGGTATGTTGTAATGATGTTGCGTACCACGGGTTGAGTAATCTGAATGGAGTCAAATTTTCCATCGACTATCTATCCGAAGGAACTGTTAAGTAACTGAGGTAACCCATCACCAATCGATAATTTTCCATCAAGAATTAAATCAAAAATATTTCCGAACTTAGCAATATGTATGTATATCTATACGCTGAGGCAAGTAGAATTGAGGATCTGCAAGCTCAATTCCTTCTGGTATATTCCAGTTACACTCGGGTCTCGTTTTATGCGGATTTTTTTTATGTGAATTCGAATTTATGCGATTTTAAAAGAAATTTTTTTTTAGATTGCTTATAGATTTTAAAATGTTATGATACTTTTTAAACTTTTGCATAATTTTTAAATTAAATTGAGTTGCTAGAAGTACTGGCTGAAGCAGGATGATGTAGAAGAACTGTTAACTGACGAATCATTAGCCGATATCGACGTCATTAGTTTAGTCACCGACAATGAGAAAAAAGATAATAGTGAAGAGAGTGATTCCGAAGAAAGTGTTGTATGCGATTTTTGTTTTTGGAACGCATCTATCGCATAAAATGACAGCTGAGTGTACTAATATTCATATGTTGACTTAGCTGAAGGCCTGAGATAGATTTTGTAACTACAAATATCGATGTAAATTCTACCTCGTTAATACGCGATTTTAGTGTAGGTGATACCTTGTATTTGAGGTGCGTTCGAATATCTGAGACTCCTGCTACTTCTTGAGATGATTTTATTTTTGGAATTCGAAAGCGACTTATTGTTTCCTAAGTAATAAGATTTATTTCTGAGCAGGAATCCAAAAGAGATCGTACGGGCTGAAAAATTCCAAAACTGTCTTTTATTTATACTACAGCTGTAGGTAATATGCTACGACGATAACGATAGATGGCTGGAGATGATTTTGTTATAACGTGAATTACAGCTCTACTCGATGAAGCCAGATCGAAAGCGGGTTTCAAAAGAAGACTGCATTTTTTTTTTTTGAATATTCATTTTAAAAAATTAAATTATACAAAAAGTCATACAAGGGTCAAAAGTTTTAGCGTTCATAAACGTATTAAAATTTCATCTCATTATTTGACAAAGTAGTGTTGCAATAAAACATTGCTTTGCCTTGTAAATGAATTTCTTTGCAGTGTTGCATTGCAAACTGCGTTTATGAAGTCAGCCGTTTTTTTGTTGATGGTTACGATAATAATAGCGAAAAAGTTGAATAGAATTTTGTGATTGATAACGAAGATGATGTTGGAGTTAATAATTACTGTATGGCCGATGAAGTTACAGTTGTTAACGATGATGATGTTGGAGTTAATGATTACCGATGAAGTTACAGTTGATAACGATAATGATGCTGGAGTCAACAATGACTCTCAATTGCTTGCAAGATTTGTGGATTTGTTCTTTTGTTAAAATACGTTTTTTTCCAATTTGCTATACTATTAGTCTTTAAATTTATACCCAAATACACTACACTTAGGACAGCCTGTGTCCTGTCACGGTCGCCAAATTTTCTAGTTGTGAAAATAAGAAAAAACCGCTTGTTTGTTTCAATGATGTTTAAGGAATACATACATACATAATTAGCCATTACAGCCCTTCAGTCAGGATTACGTCCTAGCTTTTCAAAATTAGCTTAGCAAAATTAAGGAATGCACAATTTTATTTTTAAAGCAGTTCGACTTACAAACTAAATGACAAAGTGAATTAAATGTTTACAGTTAGCAATTCAGCAAAAGAGAAAATATTTTATGAATTATGAATATTATATAATGAATATTGAGAAGAATAAAAATGAACCAATTGTGACTATACAGACGGTATTGTCAAGAGCAAATTTCGCTGCCTGCTTTCTGTTAGAGGCTTACATTATTCTCCCGAAAAAGCAACTCAAATTGTAAATGTTTGCTGTGCTCTGCATAACAATAGCCAAAATTTTCGAGTGGAGTTCCCAGCCGATGAAATATTTATCGGAAATGAAAATATGACATCACAATCCCTAAATTCAAATATTGAGGATACGGAAATTGGAATGAGTACCCGAAATAATATAAATCGTTCTTTTCAGTCATAAAACTATTTTATTTATTTCATTTTTTTGTAATTCAATTGAGTTCAGTCTTTGTTGTTTATACATTAATGTACTTTAGGGTATTTAAGTAATAACATACTAAATAGAAAAAAAACATCGTTCCTTGTGGGCAAAATACGTAAATATTTCATAGTTTTTGTACTTCCATACCAATTTCATTTCTCAATTAATTTGTAAAAGCTGTATATTTATTTCATAGTTTTTATAAGTATGTATTTAGTAAAGTTTCTGACTGTGACTGGATGGCATTCTATCACCCGCTAGATGTTAACTAATGTGTGCAGCGAAGTCCTATCCCCTGGACGTTAAATTTGGGTTCTGCGTAGGGCTTGGAAGCCACCACGTAAAAACTCCCTCTAATGAAAACTAACACACAAGCCTCTAAAAGGATCCTCTCAAAAGTTGACGACCACGGCAAACGTTTAAAGGACTATGACATACGAATAGGCACATGGAACGTCCGAACCCATTACAGCGCAGGCGCTTCCGCCCAGCTGGCAGATGCCCTCATGAAATGTAGGACGGACATCACTGCCATTCAGGAAATGCGATGGATAGGGCAAGGATGCAAAAGGCTGGCATCTTGCGATGTGTATTACAGCTGCCAGTTTGATAAGCACGAATTCGAATGCGGATTTGTGGTTAATAAGAGACTTCGCCACCTTGTCTCTGGGTTCACGCCTGTGAACGAAAGGACAGCCACAATCCGCATCAGGGCAAAATTCTATAACATAAGCCTTATATTTTTTTATTTTATTTTATTTTAAACTACCCCCACTGGTATGAGGCTGATCGATTTCGCCGCGGCACGTAACATGGCAGTATGTAGCACCAGGTTTCAACATCTCGATATTCACAAGGCTACTTGGATGGCCCCCGATCGATCAACGTCAAACCAGATCGATCATATTGTGATTGAAGGAAAGCACGTATCCAGTGCACTAGATGTGCGCACGTTCAAAGGTCCAAACATCGACTCGACCACTACCTTGTCGCAGCCAAGTTTCGATTGCTCATTAGCGCCTCGAGGTCTGCGTGCTCTAGTGCATTGCGAAAACTGGACGTCAAGAAGCTGCTATCACAAAGGAGAGCTGAGGCGTTCTCCGCTAAACTCTCTGATAGGCTCCGTCGTTCCCTCTCCAAGCTCAACAACATTGGAGGACTATGGGCCAACATCTCCCACTCCTTGCGCACTACTGCGGAAACAATCCTTGGTTTCGAGCGCCCACCCCAAAGAAATCAATGATGCGATGAGGAGTATCGCGAGGCAGCTGCAGCGAAAAACGCCGCATACAGGAAAACTTTGCAGTCCGCCGCTACGCGAGCTATTGTCGAGAACTATAGAGAAAGGGGAAGGGATGAGAGACTCATTTTCAGACGCAAGAAGAGAGAGCAGGAAAGGCGTGAGCGTGAAGAAATCGAGTTGTATAGATGAAGGAATAACGCTCGAAAATTCTATCAAAAGGTTTAGCGTCTAATTGAGGGTTATAAGCTCGGAGCGTCTTCCTGCAACGAGAACGAGAACGGAAACTTGGTAACAGATCCGCAGGGGGTGCTGAGGTTATGGAGGAAACATTTCTCTACTCTGCTACAAGGCGATGGCGACACTAATTCCGCCTTTAGAGGTGATGTTCCGAACCCCATCGATGATGACGGCGTGGAGATTCCGCCGCCTAGCCATGAAAAGGACAAAGTCGCGATAATGCGTCTTAAAAACAATAAAGCGGCGGGTCCTGATGGCCTCCCCGCTAAATTGTTTAAGACCGGATGTAATGAGTTGGTAGGCGCATGCACCAGCTTATTTACAAAATATGGCTGAGGAAAATATGCCCAACGATTGGAATCTCAGTGTCATCTCTCCTGTCTTGAAAAAGGGAGACCCTACGATATGCGCCAACTACAGGGGTATAAGCCTTCTCCGTACAGCATTTAAGGTTCTTACAGGCGTACTGTGTGAACGACTGAAGCCACTCGTCAAAACACTGATTGGACCGTATCTTCACACTACGCCAAATCCTGGAAAAGACCCACGAACAACAAGTCGACACACACCATCTGTTTGTCGACTATAAGGCAGCCTTCGATAGCCCCATAAGGGGCAATGTCTGAGCTCGGTATACCTGCGAAGCTGATAAGGCCATGCAGAATAACACTGAGCAATTTCTGCAGCTCCGTCAAGGTAGGAGTGGACCTCTCCGAACCTTTTGATACCGTTCGAGGTTTCAGACAAGGCGACCCCTTATCATGCGACCTCTTCAACTTCGTCATGGAGAGTATTCTGCGAAAGGCGGAAGTGCATCGCAATGGCACTATTTTTCAAAAAAGTGTCCAGTTGCTTGCGTACGCTGACGACATTGACATCATAGGGCGTACCAAGCGAGATGTTACTGCTGCCTTTAGTGCTATTGAACGGGAGTCTACCAAGATGGGTATGGCAGTAAATGAGGGCAAAACAAAGTATATATTATCGACAAGTAGACGTGCGGCGTATTGATTCTCAGATTACGGCCAATAACAGTCAAGGAATTTATTTATCTTGGTTCCGCCGTTACCACCAAAAATGATCACTCTTGCCAACAGGTACTACTATGGTCTCAATAGGCAATTGAGTAGCAGAAACCTCTCTCGTGCGACAAAACTAACACTCTACAAGGCACTCATCCTACCCGTGCTTCTTTATGGCGCAGGCGCATGGACCCTATTAAGTACTGATGCAGCGGCCTTGAAGGTGTTCGAGAGAAAAGTCCTACGTAAGGTCTTCGGTCCAGCGCGTGGTGGCGATGATTTCCGTATCCGATTCAATAGTGAGCTGTATGAGCTCCTCAACGACATAGACGTTGTATAGCGTATTAATATCTAGCGGCTGCGCTGGCTCGGCCATGTCGTTCGAATGGAGGAGGATGCTCCGGCGAGACGGGTATCTGAAGCGGGAATCTACGGAAGTCGGCGAAGAGGACGACCTTGTATCCGTTGGAAGGACCAAATCGAGGAAGCCCTGTCATCGATTGGTGTGACCAACTGGCGTAGGCGCGCAAGAAGCAGAGGCGCCTGGAAGGATGTGTTGCGGCAGGCCGAAATCCGTTAAACGGGTTATTATGGCCAATTAGGTAAGTAAGTAGCGTGTTCCCGCGCATTGCTTTCTCAAAAGTTCTAGGCGTTCTTGTTATATTGATATGTTTTTTTCCTAGCTTGAGTGTTTAATATTTCAGTTGCATTTGTAATGAGTTGTTCCATGTCGGAATTATGAAGAGACGCAGAAGCGCGACTGGTTGTCGAAGCAATAATTTCAACGCCGAAAGTGAGTCCAGATGGAGCTATTTGGTCATTTAGTGATAACAGCTGGGATACGCAATCCTCAAGGATGTTAAGGAGAATTTCTTGTGACCACCTTCTGTTGCTTGATTTTTTTTATTATAAGCAAATTTTTTTAATACTTGCTTTGTAGTGAATCCAAACCTATACGGAGTAAAAGTTCTAATAAAATGTCTATTTACAATGTTTTAGATGTAGAAAATCCTTCCCACGCTTCCTCGCACTGATTTTTGGTCATCCCAAATTTTGCTTTTCTTTAGAAATTTCTGGATTATTTTCCCGTAACTTCACAAGTCGCTCAAATTGGGCTTTGGTCCATTCTGTGGATATATCTGGCGATTGTTGTACTTATGGTTGTGTTGTTGGATGGATTGCCTTGAATAAGTGTTTCCAATTGAAAATCTTGGATAAGGTTCAGCGGATTGCACCCTTGAGTATCACTGAAGTAAGGAAGAGTTGTCCTCAAGCTGCTCTTAAAACTATACTCTGCTTGACTCCACTTGATTTGCATGTCAAGCAGTGTGTAGCATCGGAGAGAATCGGGCTGCTAGAAACAGTGGTCGATAGGACACTCCAGAGTTCTGAACGCCATCTTTTCTGAGGGGAAGTACGGAATTTCGGAAAAAGCCATATATTGTACCTGAGGCTATGTTCCTGTCTGGTTGGAGAATACTTCTACCGGATAGGGCACTATGTAGTGGTGGGCTACTCCAGGGGCAGAAAGGTATACCCATATTCACAGATGTTCTTCGAAGTTAGGTGGAGGTGCAGGGATCAGGTTGACTGCTGGGCTTGAATAAGACCAGTTTAAAGTCATTTATCAAGTTTATTACGAGGCACTGCAAGATTAGATCACTGACAAGGATCTGGAGTAGATCCCAGCCGGTCTATTGCAGGGTATGCTGCGGTGAGGAGGAGTTGGTGGCCATCGAACACCTCCTCTGTAACTGTCCAGCCGTTAGTAGGTTGAGGGTGAAGACCCTAGGCAGGGGCTTCTTTGAGGGTTTGAATTCTGCGTCGAGATCCGATCTCAATCTCCATAGATTCATTGTTAGTTTGAGCTGGTTGAGAAGTGCTAGGTCTTCAATAGTGTAGTCGCTATCTTGTGTGTTTGTTAGTCTGTGTAGTTCCCCCGCTTCTTTATTCTCCCTTTCCTTTCCTTTTTTCTCTCTCCTCTCCTTTTTTCCTATCTACTCTATTATCCTCTCCCCTTTAGGACGTTTGTGGGTCAATGGGTCAACTTGACCTCTTGGTACAGTACTTGTCTTAAATGGCAAGTACACGTTCTCTAATGGTGTTTTCACACCAAAAGTTAAAACTTGCTTTTGACATTAAAACCATAATCAGCTGATTATGCGTTCACACTGCAAGTTTTCCTAAAACTGGTTTTTACTTGCATGGCATTTATGACTGTGCAACAGCTGTTTCTTATTTCTTCTATTTTTTCCTCCCACATTTCAATAAATATATGCTCGTTCTGGTTTGTCCATAGGCTTCTTTTTCTTTTGTTTTTATTTATTTTTGTTGCACCACTCATTATTTAAAATTTAATTTAATTAAAAGTAAAGGACTGATTTCACACCGGCTTTTTGTATTTTTATGTTTGTTATGTTTTTGTTTTGCTTTTTTCAGCTATTTTTTTTTTTTTGTGTTTTATACCGTAATTAAATTCAAACGCGTTTTATAATAAGCTCCGTAAATTTAAGAAAAATAAAATATTTATTGGATAAAAATAGAAAAAGGACTATTTAAATCAATAGAGAAATAATTTCTTAATACGAGGAAGTAAAAAAAAATAATAAAAACATTTCAAATAAAAAAAAAAATTTTAAGATGGCTGAATGCCATCAGTGTAAAACTGCAATTCGCGGTGAATCTGGGCTAATGTGCGAAGGAGTGTGTAAGAAAGTATTCCATTGTACAAAAAAATGTTCTGGATTAGACCAATATTCTCGTGGAATATTAGAATCTGGAGGATTTATTCGTTTTATGTGCGATGACTGCCTCCAATATATCCACAATGTTGATTTGGTACTTAGTGATGTGCAAGAAAATGTAAAGCGTAATAAAGAGAATTTGGCAGAATATAGAGATGAATTTAAAGAGACTCTTAAAACAAATGAACGCGAAATTAAGCAACTTCTTGAAGCAGTTGAGAAGAGATATACTGAGAGACTTAAACAACTAAATGAAGCTCAAAAATGTTGTGATTTAAATGTAAAAGAAATAAAAAAAATGTACGATGTGATGAACAAGCAAGAGAATAAAAACGAAGAAGTATGCAGCTTAATAAAAGAGTCGAATGTAATTGTGTGCGACAAGATAAAGAAAATAATAAAGGAATCAAATGAAAAACAAAAAGAAGTGTCATACTCAGATATAGTGAAAAAATCAAAAGAGATGCCAGACTTAAGTAAACAAATATCCTTAATCGTTAAACCTAAGGTGAAGCAAGATGGTGAAAGAACAAAAGAAGAACTGAATAAAAAAGTGGATCCGGGAAATTTGAGAATTTCGAATGTTCAAAGACAAAAAAAACGGAACAGTGGTGATACAAACAGAAACGAATGATGAAAGAGAAAAAATAAAGTCTGCAATTGAAAATGAAATGGGTGATAAATACGAAATACGGGCGACTAAACCAATAGATTTAATAGTTGACATAAAATTTATGACTTTTAAATATTCAGAAAAGGAAATATTAGAAAAATTAAAGAAACAAAATCCTTTCCTTAATGATAGTGAACTAAAAATAGTGAGAACTTATGAATATAAGCGAGACAATAGAGTATTTTATAATGTAAAAGTAGCAACGGATGGTGAAGCCTATATGAAACTTATTAATGCGCAGAAGGTTAATATTGGATGGGAAAGATGCAAGGTTGTTGATAGAACTGATGTGATGCAATGCTTTAAGTGCAAAGGTTTTAACCATCAAGCAAGTGAATGCAGGAATAGTGAAATATGTTTTAAATGGCATGGTGAACATATCACGAGTGGTTGTAATAATGAAGTTTTGGAAAAATTTATAAATTGTGTGCGGATGAATAATAGGTTAAACTTGGGACTAGATGTAAATCATTTAACTAACAATAAACAATGCCCAGTGTATCAAAACAAGTTGAAAATTAAGAAACGAAGAATAGGTTTAACGGATAACAATCAAATATAAAATTAAAAAAGATTTATGCTCTATATACAAACATACAAGGTTTAGTGAATAATTACAATCAACTTGAGATAATCGCTACCTATAAAAAATTTGAATTTATTATACTATCTGAGACTCATTTTACCGAAAATAGTGAAGAATGTGAAATTACTTTGCAAGACTATGATCAAATAATATCCCTATCGAACTCTACTAGAACAGGAGGAGTTATTATATATTTTAAAAGGCATTGGAAAATGACAATCATTTCAGAAAAGCGTGAAAATTCGAAATATTGGTTATTGGCGTATATGGCGGAATATAATCAGTCCCGTGTCATTTTGGCAGCAGTATATAGATCACCTAATTGTAGTGAAGCTGAATTTTGTAAAGTGTTCGACGAATATTTGGAAGAAATATGTGAAAACAACTGTGATATAGTGATAAGTGGAGACTTCAATATAGATTGGGCCCAACAAAACTTTTATAGAACAAAAATTGAAAGCAGCTTAAATGATAATGGACTTAAACAAGTCGTGAGCGAGTACACAAGGCTAACGAAAACATCAAAAACTCTAATTGATTATGTAATAACGAATAATTATAATGTATCAGTTAAAAACAGTGCAAAACATAAAATTGCGGATCACGAATCATTAATTATTGACATTAACATTAAAAGTGAACAGAAAAAAGATAAAAGTGAACATATTAAGGACCGAAATATATTTAGATATAATAAAAATGCATTCCACAATCATTTAAACATGGTGATAGGCTGCGAACAATTGAACAATATAAATGAAAATGCTTTAATGATAAACAAAAATGCGTTAATGTTAGATAAAAGTTTTGAAGACACCATTAATATGTTTACAAGAAAGATAAAAACTAAAACAGAAAATAACATAAATAAATGGTTTAATAACGAACTACGCGAGCTAAAACGAATAAAAATTAATAAATACAAAAAAGCAACAATCGAGAACACCGATGAAGCATGGTCAACTTACAGATCGATAAGAAATTTATATAAAGTGAAGGTTGAGAACGAAAAAAATAAATATATTAACAACAGAATAAGTAATGCCAAAGACCAGAAAGAGATGTGGAGGGAAATTAAAAACTTAGTCCTTAAAAAGAACCAAACTGTGATAAGAAATGTGATATTTAATGATGTAGAATATAAGAGTAATATAGAGATAGCTAGTCATTTTAATAATTATTTTGTAGATAGTATTAAGGAAATAAGAAACTCGATCGAGAATGTGCAATACATAAATAAGGTAGTAATAGTAAATCAAAAACTTAAATTCCGTGCAATATCTATGTTAGAGCTTAAGGAGATTGTAAAGAGTCTGAATGATAAATCGGATTATTCTAAGATATCGAAGAAAATGATTATTGATAACTAGAATATAATTGGAACAATTTTATTACGTATAATCAACAAATCTCTTGAAAATGGCGTGTTTCCGGACAACTGGAAAGAAACAGTAGTAACACCAATAAAAAAAGTAGCCAACACCATTAAATGTGAAGAATTTCGACCGATTAACTCCTTAAAAACATTTGAAAAAATTTTGGAGAAGGTTGTGAAGGAACAAATAGAAGATTATCTTGAAAAATATTCACTTCTTTCGAAGTTCCAATCTGGATATAGAAAAGGTTTTTCATGTGAAACGGTAGTCAACTTTGTTATTAATCGATGGAAGAAAATAGGAAAAAGTAAGAAAATAATGGCAATATTTTTAGATTTTAAGAGAGCGTTTGAGACAATCGACAGAAAAATAATGATTGAAAAATTGTATTTATATGGAGTGCAAGGTGCTGAGCTCGAATGGTTTAAATCATACTTGAGCAATAGAAATCAAATAACGAGTATAAATGGAGTAAGATCGCAGCCTATTGAAAATGAACACGGTGTTCCACAGGGATCCATTTTGGGTGCTTTACTATTTAGCATTTATATAAATGATATTCCCCATATTTTAACTGGAAGCGAAATTACTTTGTATGCGGATGACACACTGATATACACAATAGGAGACACTAAAGAACAATGCATAAACAAATTGACGAATGATATGAATAACATTAATGTGTGGCTGAAAATGAATAAATTAAAATTAAATGAAATCAAAACAAAAATCATAGAAATTAACATGACTAGTGAAACAGAATTTAAAATAAATGAGAAAACTATAGAAAAAGTTAATGAAATTAAGTACCTGGGATTTATAATAGATAAAGAACTTAAATTTAAAGAGCACATACAGTACATCTGTAAAAAAATTGGTAAGAAGATAGGATTTTTCAAAAGAATCCGAAAGAATATCTCTACACTAACTGCAATTAATATATATAACACAGAATCGAAACCGGATTTTGACAGTTAACCTAGCATTGCGAAAGGGACAGAAAATATTACCAAAAAGTATTTCTGTCCCTCTCTAAATACAACTCTTTTTTGTTTATTTACGTTTTTTTTAGTTTTCGGGGTGGGTTTTTATATTGGCGAGAGTTAATTAAAAAATGTAATTTTTGTCTAAAACTATTAATAAATAATAAAAACAACTAATAACAATAACCTTTTTAACATTTCCTTTCAAGAAATTAAAAAATATTGGCATCTTTCAGCAAGAAACATTTTTTATGAGCAGTACGTCTTATTTTGATCTTGTAATATTTAGCTTCTTAATTACCTCTTGCACAAGAAACTATATTCATTATGACCGAAAATTACCCACATTTCGATTAATATTTAAATATTTAAGAATCTTTAAACTTTTCATTGGAGAAATTAAAAAATATTCCAAATTTTCCCTATTTTAACACAAAATAAATGTTTATTTACATTTAGTTTTTCTACTTTAACCCTCAGTTTTCACTCTGTATATCTATTGCTTCTAACACATTTGTTTCGCAATACATTTTAATATTTTGTTTCTCCCTCTAATTGGCAGGTTAAGCTACTGCTTTGAGCGTTTATTAAACGTCAGAGATATGGATTCTCTGTGTATTCTGTGATATATAATACAACAATAAAACCACATTTTGAGTTTGGGTCAACAATTATCTACACATGCTGTAATGAATCGCAAATCGAAAGACTACAAAAGTTACAAAACAAGGCAATGAGAACAATATTGAAATGTACCAGATACACGTCTGTTAGACTCATGTTGAATATACTGAAATGGTTGAGCATAAAACAAAGGTTAAAATTAAACACACTTGTATTTATTCGAAAACTTAAGCGAGGAAAGGCGCCAGAATACTTATGCGAACAAATAAGATATGTTGGAGATGTTCAACCCTATAGATTGAGGAATGCGGAAGACTTCAGGTTGCAACAGGTTAATACGACAGCAATGCAACTATCACTCTTTTACAAAGGACTAAAACTATATAACTCCCTGTCAAATAATATTAAAAATGAACAGAATGATTATGAATTTAAAAGACAATGTGTAAATTTTGTTAAGAATGATGTAAATTAGAGAAATATTTTTTTTGTGTTAAATTCTATATTTTTATATTATTGCGATATTTCAAAGTATTCAAGAAAATACTAATAAAGATAATAATAATAAAATAATAATATTTTCAGCATTTCAATGTTGGTATCTCTGATTTAGTACATCGAAAACAAGGTTGCATTTCATAAAACCTACTTAAAACCAATTCAAAAAAGGCTTTAAGATAGTTTGAACACAATAATTTTTTATGGTAAAACCAGGTTTTAATTATAGTTTTAACGTTAAAACCAACTTTTGCATTAAAACCACTCAGTGTGAAAACACTATAACCTAAACTTAAACATAGAGTGGAAAGAGTTAACAACATTGTGTGAATACCCATGACAATATTAAATTTTATCTTTAAATTGAGTACTACGTGATCTACGTTGTGTTTGCTATATAATTATTATTTGATAGTTATTTTATTTTCGTGATTTGTTGTATGACATTTTTATGCAGATTTGTTCATTTGTGCAATTCTTCTTTATTTTGTCTTTATCGCAAACAATTCAATTTTATATACATACATACATACATAACTATGACCCTTCAGTCAGGATTACGGTCTAGCTTGTCAATTTCATAGGGGAGGATGAAAAATAGATATTTTAACAATTGAGGTTACATACAATATTTGTAGTTCTACGTTTGCATATTTTTGTAGACCAATATTTAAATAATAATAATTTTGTTCACAGCGGCTAATTTTTGTTGAGGTTCTTCATAAGGTTACAAGAGGACATATTGCAGCCATATTAAAATATTTTCTATTCACAACAATTTTGACGTGTTGTTTTATATTTTTTGTATAAAGTGGGCTATAGTTTTATTTCTTTACTAAAAATGGATTTAAAAGCATTATTAGGTGATTTTGATATGGAAAATAGTACAAGTGTTGATATTGCATTAAGTCAAATAAGATGTAAAGAGGTGCGTTTTTCTTGTTTAATTTTTTGTGTTAATTCTGTATATGTTCAGTGGCTCCCACCTTAATTCGCCAGACATCAAAAGCTTATAGCATGAACATTAAATAAAATGTAAACGCGTATTTTATAAAAAATTGATCACATTTAAACAAAAATTTCTTATTCACGTTCAAAGTATTGGTGTTTGCTATACTTACAAAACTTAATATATATTAAAAACCGTGTCCAGCTTATTTTGCTCTCAGCTTTTAAAACCTCTCAAATTCAGCTATGTATTTAAAACGATATCCCATCAATGCAACTTGTTTAGAGTTGTGTTTCGGTGGATCTTACACCATATCACTATTAGAGTAGCTTTTAATTCGTTTCGATTACTAATCTGCCTTTCTTATGACCACTTCCTTTTCAAGCAACAATGAACAATTTGTGTATCAGATATTGCATAGGTAATAACGGAAACGAGAACTCATCTTTCAATATGTCTAAATAAATGTTTTTGCCTATTGTAACATTAATAATAAACAACTTCAAATACTTGAACCGATACTTTTGGTTTTCCCATTTGCGTAAACATTTGCAAAATTGTTGAATTTTTAGCTACCATAATATTGTTCAATGCTATACAATATATGTACATGGAACATACATATAGTTCGTTCGCTAAAGATACTTCAAGTATTTTTTTTTAAAAGATTTAAAACTAATTGTTGTCCGAACTTGTCCGTGGACATGTTATAAAAAATGTAGAAAATGTATGCGCAAATATATATTTCAAAAGATCGAATACAGCATTAATTTAATAATTAAGAAAGAGATTGCATGAAATAAGCTGTGGCTTTTGCTAAAAAAATATATTATTTTGATTTTTTAAAAGAAAGGTGCATTTTTCAGATTTTCTATACTCATATTTTATTATTTCTAGTTAAATATAGTATAGTTGGTCTCATTATTCGCGCTCTTTCCATAAGATTAAAGTTTACAACTGTATGAAATAGCTGTGAGCCACTGTATGTATGTATTTCATTTTTCATAATTAGGATGAAATTGAAATGGATCTAACAAATCTTCTGAGCAAACAATGCCAAATTGAATCGAAAATGTCATGCGTCAGTAGAGCAGTATTAATGCTTGGCGATGTGGCAAAGAATTCTAAGAAATTAGATGAGCAGATAGTTAATACTGCTTGTCTTGCGAAATCTGTAAGCGCAAAGGTTAGGCGCCTAGATTTGGCGCGCAGTCGGGTATCCGAGTGCCAACAACGGGTACATGATCTTATTGATTTGCAATTATGCAGTCAAGGAGTAATAGCTGCAATTGCTGAAGAAGACTTTGAAATTGGGGCTAGTCACATAAATAGATTTTTGGCCATGGATTTACAGTTATTAAAACGCACGGCTGATGATGTCCAGGGGTCAGTAAGTTCAGTTAGTGAAGCAATAAATACGTTAGAGGAGGCAACATTGGAAATGCGTGATTTAATTGGACGTAAATTCAATGAAGCGGTAAAGAAAGATGATCTGGCTTCAGTGGAGAGATTTTTCAAAATATACCCTTTGTTGGGTCGACATCATGAAGGTATAGAAAAGTTTTCGAATTATATATGTATGAAGCTGTCATTTAAAGCACAAAAGGAATTGAGAAACGTCATTGAAGTAGCAAAAGCAGAAAATCGTTTACCACTGGCATACGCGGATACACTTACGTTATTGTTAGAAAACTTTGCTAGAGTCATTGAGGTAAATCAACCTATTGTTGAAGCCTGCTACGGTTCAGGATATTTGCTATACATGCTAGAAGTATTACAGCATCATTGTGATATTGAAGTTAAAAACTTATTACTTGAATTCAATAAATACCGCAAGATCGGACTTCGGGTACAACAAATAAAGGAGGGATATTCCCGAGGATCTGGCAATAGTAACTCGAATTCGTCTGCAACTTTAGGTCATTACCGTAATCCGTCTGGTGGATCTATAGATAAATTAAATCCAAAAGATATTGATTCAATAATAGCGGAGATAACAGTTATGCATTCCAGAGTAGAATTATATTTTCGTTTTATGAAACGAAGGATTACGGTAAGATCATAATTTCTATCCTGAATAGAAAATTCACAAGTTTTGATATCTTTAAAACAGGCTGACATTGAAGCAACTCAGTTGGATAAAATACAACAACAAAAGAAATTTGAAATGACAAACAAAATATTAAATAATTCTGATTTAAGTAGACAAATGCAAGAACTACTTGGAACTTATCTGCTGTTTGAACGGTAATATAGTATCTCACAGCTTATTTCGCGTGCTCAATGACAAATTCAGCTCTATTATTTTTACTTTAATAATGACAAATACTTGTATTTTCATCTGTATTTGTTGTAACAACAAGAAAGTCCATTCGTTTGTCATCATTAAAAAAATTAGTCACATTTAGTATATAGAATTGCCTTTAAGCTGTGAGCCATTGTACGTTACAAATGTTCACGCTTTATAGTTTATCTACAAAGTAAACTTTCACATTAGACGCTCCACTATAATCCAAGATTAGATTATTCGCTGGAAATTTATCGGTTTTAAATTGAATAGACTTTTTGACAGTAATTTTCAAGACTGAAATATAATATAAACAAAAAACTCATTTAAAGAAGGTCAGTTTGCCCTGGCAGTCTAGTGGGTAGTACGCTAAGCTATAAGCGTGGAGGTCGTGGGTTCGATTCCCACCAGAGACTCTGGTCTGGTTCGCTACACCAGGTATATAGTAGAAGTTACTCAGCTCGTATATAAATAAATATAATTTGTAATTGCATTGTAATTAATAAATAATAAAATAATAAGACCATTTAGACTACCCATATATATGACCTACGAAATCTCGATCAAAAGCTGCTAATATTTAACTAAATTTTCCTTACAAAATTAAAAAGAACTGGAATGAAAACATGTGATTTAAAACATAAAGCAGAGGGTTTATATATAAGAGCAATTGCTCGAAACATAATGTGGCTGAAAAGTATAAGTACGGAATAACTGATCGTTTTTATAACTTTCGCATTAAGAGGTTAATTCCATCAAGTTATAAATAGTCTTATAAACAGACCTAATATTTTGTCTAAAAAATGTGTAATTTGTAGTAACTATCGAATTATTTTTAATATGAATATTTTACATATACATTGAAACATGATAAGGCTGAAGTCAGAATCGGATTGAAAACCCCAGAATTAAAAGCTTTGGATGTAACCAAAAATAGAGAAAATAATAATGAACTGGTCCGGGAAAATTGAATATATTAAAAGAAGATGGGAATACTAAAACCAAAACTGACGCAGTGTTATAATTACCAAATGTTTGGACATGGATCGAATAGGTTAAAACTTGTGTGCCCGATGTACTGGAGAACACTTTACCAAACAATATAAACCCTCATTTGAAAAATGTGTGAATTGAAGTGAAAAGAACTATTCTATGTCTCCTAATTGCCCCAAAAACCTAACATATCTGTAGTCCCAAATAATAACAGCGTAAGTCGGCTTAAGTAAATTTGAATTTCCCCAAAAACCGAACATATCTGTAGTCCCAAATAATAACAGCGTAAGTCGGCTTAAGTCAATTTGAATTATGTATGCTATCATATTTTACTAAAAAAAAACACTTTATATTTACGTTATTAATAAAATCATGTTCGTCATTATGAAATCCAATTTCATTTGTATAAAAAGTGATTCTTCTTGAAAGTGTCATTTTCAACTTAGGTTGTTACTTGGCCAAATGACAAGTACATGTCCTCAAACCTAACTTAGGTTGTTATTGGTTGGCTAAGCAGCCTTCGAGGAAGCATTAGAGGAAAGGAAAGTGAAATAAACTGCAAATTGGAGTCTTATAAAGTTAAAATGAACTGTTCGTTTGCTCATAATGTCCTTAGCTCTTAGAGTACGAACCATCGATAAATCGTCTCTATTTTTTATATCTTGCTTTTCATTTTTTTTATTAAATAAATACTACATTTGAGTAGTTTGATGTGTCCCTTACAAATAACAGAAAGAAATAAGACAATTCGTCTATATCTGAGGAAAATATGATTGTGTGCACTTTATGCAAAATATAATAAAGACAAATTTAAAATATTCGGGGCGCAATGAAATAACTTGATTTAGCTGCTTCTGAATTTAAATAATATTTATAACTGGTAAATTTAGTAATTTGTATAACATTACTAAAATAGGGTAAAAACCTTGTTTGAAATGTCTAAACACATAGGTGTCTTAAAGACGCCAAGCAGATTTACAGAAACTGACGAACTGTTTTTACCACATTTTCCAAATACTCGATTGAGTATAAATGTAGTATAGCATAAAATCAATGGATTTAATATAATCAGGTGCTTTCATAATGCCCCCTCTACGGTATAGTTGCCCAACACCGTAGGAAAATGATTCGTTAGTAACAATATTACTGTAAGCTTGTTTCTGTGTCTTAAGAGTATAGTAACCTGTGGTTATTGCCAAACATTTATTTATATAATTCAAATCGAGGTCTTCATCAGAGATCAGCAATGAATGCTCATAGTAGAATGTAGAAAACTCATAAGTACTCATGACATTTTGAGATTGAGTGAGTCAACAGTATTAAACATACTCTTATTCAGTCGTATTCACTACCACATTGATTTATAAGTACAGGTTGCAATGAGTATGAGTACAACGTTGACATCAAACTCATAACATTCGAAATATGTTTGATTCATACGCCTACTCATTCAGATTCATAAATTTAGAAAAATACTTATAATACTCACAAATGATTCGAATCATTCATCAAAATGTACAGTATTAGTTGTTGTCACATTTACAAAGAAAGAAAAAAGATACATAAACAAAAAAGACAAAGACAGCAAGCAGAGCAAACACACAACCGTCTTGTTAGTATGTAGTGTTCGTTCGTACGCGAATCATACTTATTTTGTGATTCGTGTATACGATGAATCATGGAGAGTCGAAATCAATAACATCATTCGTATTGTTAAGTATGAGTACGATGAGTATTTCATACTTTGAATATGAGTAGTATGAGTATGATATTAAAATAAGTATGAATGCGTATAAGTATCAGAAATTTTGAGTATGATTCGAATATACTCATCGTTTTGAATACTTATTGCTGATCTCTGGTCTTTATATTGTAAGGTAATAATTAAATACAATGCACAATTTTCAGTCCATTTGTTTTTGTAGTATATAAACTTAAAATAAGTTTGGTTACTTATCGGCAACTTTCTCATCAAATCACTTTGGTGTCCTTATTAAATTGTACTCGTACATCAGTATTTTCATATTGAGTACAACGTTCTGTCCTCTGAATTTGTCCCTTTTTTCTGAATTTTTTATGAGAACATTTCTCTTAGAGATTAATCTGTTTCATTCTGATGTGAAAATCAGCTTATATTCTGCCCTGATATTTTAACCTTTATATCCTTTTTAAAATTTTCATATTCTTCCGCAATTCCAGTTTTTGGTAGATTAATACATCTTAAACTTCGATTATGTGAAATTTACAAGTCTTGAAATGATGTCGAGAATAGCGCTTTGAATATAATGTGAGGGCATTATGAATTGTAGATCTGCTATGAAGCGTGAATTTTATAAAGACAATAAGTTTAACAATATTTGGCCTCTGCAGGTACTTTATAGAAGAGAGTGTCATTAAGGCTATAGCTTTGGATACTTATGAGACTGGGCAATTAAGTTCTTCAATGGTAGACGATGTTTTTTTTATATTGCGGAAGTCAATAAGACGGTCTCTATCAAGCCAGTCTGTAAATGGAACTTGTGCTGTTATAAATAATGCCGCAACGTGTTTAGAAAGCGATTTTGTAAATGCTTTGCGAGCACCACTGAAATTAGGATACCCCTCAGGTTATATTGACTTAGCTCAAGCATATAATGCAATACAAAGTTCATTACAACAAGGTCGAATTCAGTCGAGTGATAACGAAAAGGCACGCATAAATTTTTTGGTACATCTTAATAATGCTGATATTGCGACAGAATATATTCAAACCTTATGTCAAACGATGGAACAGGAAATTAAAAGTGGTTTTCCATCTATAACAAATTCGGAAAAGCAATTAATTGAAAGTTGCCTCGCAGAACTAAAAACAGTTCAAGATACATTAAAAGCATGCGTAGATTTTGGAATGCAGCAATTGCGGTCAAGTGCAATCAAGCCACGTCTACACCCTTGGGTAGATCAATTCTTAAACTACAGCCACCATTTATCAGAGGTATGATCTATAATTATGTAATAGTTTGAAAAATTCACACATTAACTTTAGGAAGAACTGGCGTCTTATGAAGCTAGTGAAACGTTTGCTCAATTTTTAATTATACAAGTAGATGGTTTATTAAATACATTTAAACCAATGCTAACTGCACGTAATTCGGACGCCTTAATCAGTATAGTGGCCACAGAATTAACATTACGTTTGGAAAGAGCTATAAAGAAATCCACATTCAACCGTGTAAGTTATGTATTTATTTCTCAATTTATAAAATTAATGACCTTCCATTTTGCTCCTTTTACAGTTGGGCGGTTTGGTATTGGATCAGGAAGTACGTGCTTTGGGTGCCTACTTGGCAGATGCAACGTCATGGTCTATACGAGATAAAATGACCAGGTTAAATCAAATTGCAACTATATTAAACCTAGACAAGGCATCCGAACTAAATGATTACTGGAATCCGGAAAATATTTCGGAACTATCTACATGGCGATTAAGTCCAAATGAAGTTAAAACAATACTCACATTGCGGTACTACTTTACTTAGTTTATAACAATAATTCTTTATTAATTTTGTCATTTTATTTTAGAACTGATTTTCGCATGGAAGATATAAAGCGCATAAGATTTTAAATTTTTTACATATGACATTTTAGACATTGCTAAATAATTGTGTATGTATTTAAAAAACTACAGCGACAGCCACTACTATCCTTTTTCAATTAAATTATTAAAATATGCAAGAAATATAAAAAGTAGTTGAAAATTTACATTTTGGTTACAGATATTACTAATTTCAAAATCCGGCAAAAATGAAATAAATGTGAAAAAATGTGTTATTGTTAAATTCGCTTTATTAAATAACTCAAAATAAATAAATTTTATTAATGATTCTGTATATACCAACAATGCATTGAAAATGTTCATAATGCCTTTTTTTTGATGCTAAACCAGTGGTTAAAATCCAGTCTTAATAAGAGTTGCGATAACGGAGTTGTGTTCGAAGCAGTCTTTAGTTCCACTAGTAGATTTATGAGCTGCTGGATTAAACTCCCAAATCTGAAATTAAGAATATGTTTGAACCTTTAACTACAGTATACGTAATTATATCTTACCGTTCATCAAGTTCATCAATTCTGGTATAAAATATTTCATTCATTATTTGAGTATCTATCAAAGAGGAGAAATCATCGCAGATGTGCAGTATTTCATTGATTATCAAGTATACTGGGTTATTTGAATGTACTGTCGAAGCATGCAGTATACTAACTTTGCTAGCTTCTTCCTAGTAGTAAAAATTATTTTAAAATTTTATAAAAACATAATAATGCTATCCAAAACCAGAGCAACTAAAAGTATGAAATTAAAAGTAAATTATACATTCAGAAATCTGGAATTTCTTTTTTACAATTCCAAAGAATTTCTGTCATTAATACTAGATGCAACGTTGTACCGAAAAAGAAAATATATTTCAGATAGTAATTGAAGTTCGATTGCTTACTGTCAATATATTCAGTCCAAAAAATGTTAGGCTCAAGGCGAATCTATATATATATATGGTGGCCTTAGTTACCAGTTGCCTTAACGAAACGCAAGATGATTAACCGTATTTAAGCTCATAACACTAAATACATATATCTTTTAAGCTACAACTTAGATTTACTATATTTTAATTTATTTAGACGAGAGTGATGAATTATTACAAAAGAAAAAAAATTCTGTCTCTTCAACTAGGTGCCTAAATTATGACAAATAAGAAACAACGGTCGCAGCTGCCATTTTTCTCAATGGCTATATAAAAATATGTTCTTTACGTAAGGTGGAAATGTTAATGACTGCATGAAATATTTTTTTTAAATTTATTTTTAATTTACACTATCGTGTAATTTAGAATGACATAAAAATCATAAGAATTTTCAATATATAAAATTTATTTAGTTTTTTTAATTGCTTTAATTAATTTCCTATGGAGGTTAGAGGGTTAATTTTTTTACACAAGATGATTACGCTTTAACAAAAACAAAATTCCTGTTATTTTTGCATTGTTGTATTTATTGTAGAGATACGGTCATTTGATAGAATAAATTCACATAGTGTTTGTGGTTAAACTCTGTTCAGACGGGTAATGTTATATTTTACAGTATTATCAATAAAAAGTGCAAATAAGTTTTTACAACCGTAAAAAATTGCCAGACTTGTATATTCATATAAATTTATTATCACGTCATCATCCTGCACTAAAATTAGTAGTTTTCAGGCAAATTGGTCACAATCCTGTTAACTGGCAATCTTCATAATAAAGCCAATTTCTCACTGTTAATATATTTGGCTTAATAAACTAATTATACTGTGATCACACTAGCTCAGGTTGCCATCAGAATTCCAGATGTATGTGAAGTTAGCTACGGAAATTTCGTTTTTTTTTTTTAAGTTTAACAAACATACATAGAAAAATATTTCCTCATAAGAGATCACCAAGTAAAAAGATCAAGGTCTTTATCCTCTATCTAACCCAAACCTTTAATTTTTATTATATTTAGATTATTTGACGTAAAAAAATGAGGAACAATTTTTTTGCATTTGTCTGCTTTTATTTAATTAAAATTCCAAGGCTTGTCTTTCCTATTTTTTTTACTTTTCCTTATTTTTATATATATGTTCCTCTTACTCCTCTAGGGAGCATAGGGCCGCCTTATTTTTATGCTCTTTTACAATTTTCTTTTTGTACCTTTCCCAATTCTTCTATTACATTAACATAACATTGATTGTAAAAAAATATAATTTTTGAAGCTAGCTTCACGCACATTATATATGTATGTACAAAGCTAGTGCACTATGTTCAGATTTTCTATGCTGAAACTAATGACATTTATTAAAATTTTGTTATGGTTATATTTTCCTCCTCCATGACTTCATCGATCTTCTCTTTCCTTTACTTTATTCAAATTTCAATTTTTCTCCTTTTTTACTTGAAGATACCCACAATGGAACGTTTCCGTGGCTTGGCTTCGGAAACAAACCTACACATTTGAAAAATAATGGTTGGAAAACTTTGCCATACATGTCGTATAGCTCAGACCTTGCCTCATCGGAATATAAGACATGTTCCAAATAGGAAAACGCCCCAAATAAAAATAGGGAATCAGAAAATTTCCTTGATTCGTTCTTGGTCTCAAAAACATATTCGGATCAGAAAGATGAGGGAACTTTATAGTTAGCGATACCAAACATTTTGAACAAATTTATATTCTCAATAAACAATATTACAATCAGGTAAAAAAAGAAGTAAAGGCCGTGTCAGATAAAACTTTTGCTTCGCGTTGCATTGCATATACGCTTTGACATTTAAGATAAATGTACATGTTTATATGGCACTTGTCACATAAACTGCTTTTAACGCAACGCAAAGCGAAAAGTTGGGCATGTCTCATCTTTTTGCTCGCTTTGACAATCAGCTGTTGATTATTCAGTAAATATTTTTGGCAAATTTGAGCGCAAATTTTATTGTTTCAATATTTTTCTTTAAATTTAAAGCTTTTTTGTTATTGTTTTGTTTTTATTATATTAAAAAAAAAGAGGTAAGTGAATTTTATATTTTGGAAGAAGTATTTAATATAATTTTCATAATTTTACTCAGTAAAAAAAACTTACGCGCCAACCACTTTTAAAAGAGAAACAAACAACGCGGATGTTGTCAAAGTTTTGGTTGTGTCGTACACCTTTTGCTTTACGCTTTTCTCTCAAAGTTATAAACGTCACGCAAAGCAACAAAGTTTTATCTGACACGGCCTTAAGGGTTTTAGGTAAAAATAAGGTACAACCTTTGTTTTGTTTTAGCTAAAAAATATTTTGCATATTCGTATTTGCTCTAGTTATTACTTACATTTGTTAGAAGAAAGCACAATGATAGAATATTAGCTTGAAAAATGCTATGAGCTCTCTGAATTTGCTCAAAGTCTGCCTTATTAAGAATTGTATTTAGTAAAATACTAAATTGACCTATGTTAGAAATAATATAATAAATACGGGATTACTCAATTTTCGTATTTACTTACTCTCAAGCACATCCACTTGAATGTAATACTGTAAGTTATCAACAAAGAACATTAACTCATTGCGCAGGTGGATTACTCGGATATTCTGAATTTTTTTATTCTTAGATTCCCTGGTATGTTGACGCCACAGCATATGCAATTCATATTGCATTTTCTTAATTAACAGTAGAAATCTGAATAATATATTGTATCGCTCTAGTACTTTTGGAGAGAACAACAAGTGTAGAGGCCAATTTATCTTATATTGTAAATGTATTAACGGCAAGTAGCCGAATTCCTGTCCATCTTCAGAATCAAAAGATGATTTTGGTATACAGAGTGAAAACTGTTCCAATTCCTCCGATACTCCAACTCCATGTGCTGCAGACTAAAAATAACAAATAAGTTACAAATAAAAGTAATAAATAAATTATAAACAAATTTTAAAAAGGTGAATATATATATAAATCTATATAGGGCATTTACAGTTTGCCGGAATCCACTAAATTAGCTTTCGAAACTTTTTGAGAATCATAATTGTTTGCTGTAGATTTCTAAAACATTAAGTTAAATTTTAATTTCATAAAATGTGAAAAAGTAATATAGACATTTTAGGGCTGAAATCAATAACAAGCAATAAATTTAATTTTTGTATGTATGTACTTCCTTGTATAAGGTGGTAGAATTGTTATTATTTACAGAGTTAATAACCATAATTAGTTATAAAAATAAAATTCATTTAAAATTGAGGTGCTACCGACTGAGTTTTTTGGCCTAGATACAGCCGGTTGCAAAATTATTACGAACAGTCAACTATTTTATCGTTATATAGTTTTGGGTGCATTAACTGTACTATTAACACATTCCCTGCTAAGCTGTTTATGAGAGGGTGTCATTTCTAGGCCATGTGTACCATTTTCGGTACACGATAACTACTTTTATAAATTTCTATAAATTCATGTTTTTTTTTTTGTTTTTGGGAAAATGTATATTATTTTAAAAATCATTAATATTAAGTCCGCAAAATGCATAAAATAACAGTAAATAACTAAATTTGTTTCACACAGAATAATTGACATAAGACTGATATGCAAAAGAGAATTTATATTTTACTTGAGTTCGATTACACTATTATAATTTTTCACACTTTCTGCATAGACTGATTTGCAGTGGTTCCTTTTTGCTAGTCTGCCATTACCATTTTGTAATTTATGGCGTTTTTTAGAAGGTGGGACATGGGCATCTTCTTCAGAAAATATATAAGAAATCAGTAGCTTTCTACATTGTAAATGTGAAATTGAACTGGTGGTTTTTTTATTACACAAAATCGATGCATTAACAACTTCCGTATTCAATAATAGTTCAAAAGTGCTCTGATAACTAATTACCACACCAGATGTACCATTTTCAGTACATGACTCTAAAATTACTCTAAACATCTTTAAAACAGTCCTACTAATAATTCAATTTTGGATATAAACATTTTAAATTTAGAAATTTATCTTGGCGTAGAAATGAGACTTAGGGTGAACCGAAAACGGTACACGTGGCAGGGAACGTGTTAAGTGGACATTTTAAGGCCGGAATTCGTTATTCTTGTTGGACGGGCTTCTGATATAAATTGTTTTAACGGTTTTTGCTAGTTTAGTAATAGATTTCTTTTCTGCTGCAAAATGTTCCTAAAAGGGTTTATTGCGCGAAACAAAGGACAAATATAAAGTTTGTACAGTTTTCCTGTAATTTTTCAGCGAATGTCATCAAAATGAGAGTATTATGATTCTTTTTAAAAAAATTCTGTTAGAATAAATTAATTTTAATACTTTAAGACGTCGATTATACGATGAGGATACGACTTGTCGCCTGGAAAAAAATCTGAAGTTAAAACTCCTTTTTAGCATACAAATTAGAAATGAGCGATATTTTCAAAACTGTGATTTAATCACAGTGATTGATAATTCACTGGTAACTGCAGTGATTGAAATTGCCAAATAACAGTCACTAATAATGTCGTTATTTCAAAATTGTTACATACTCAAATGTATTTCATTTTATTTTGAGCGAGGCAGAATTACTATTAGATGATGCTGATTATTTACTTTTGTCTTTTATACATGAACTTTCTGTGAAACTTAATTTTCAAACTTCATATAAAAAAAATACATTAAAAATAATAAAATTGATGACACCACTTTGATTTTGTTTAGTAGGCTTTTCGTAGTATGTATCCAGTTGTCCCTTTCTTACGACTTAATAAAATACGTTATTGTCATTATTGTTTTCTTTTGGAATACTGTGATCACAATCACTGTTTTAAAGAACAGTGATTAACAAATCACGTTCACTGAGAACAACGTTCTTCAAAAATCACTGGATCGCTCATCTCTAATACAAATCACTCCCTAAGACAGCAGAAATTGTTGTTATTTCATTTCAGGTCATTTCTTCAAAGAGGAACGGTAACTGTGGAAGAAAACGCATTACTACTGTGGAGAAGTACGTGGATACAGTAAAAAAAAAACCGGTATGTCTGCCTACACCGACCGAAAAAAGTACTGCGATGTTGACACAGTTGGTTCAAACTACTCAAAAAGATGAATAGCTTCGAATCATACTCATAATTTCTGATACTTGTTCTTAATTCATACTTATTTTATCATCATACTCATATTCAAAGTTAGAAGTACGAGTACCACGAGTACTTTATCATCATACTCATATTCAAAGTTAGAAGTACTCGTGCTACTCGTACTTAACAATACGGATGATGTTGTTGACTCCGACTCTCCTTCACTCAGCATTTATAAGAATCACAAAATAAGTATGATTCGCATATATCTTGCATTCATTAAAAAAACACTTGCATTCATTAGAAAAAATGAGCATGCACTTTTAATTACTTCGTCATTTCAAGACGAGAAAAGATTGGGAAGTTGGTCGGCTTCAATTTCGGCATCAAATGTAAATTTTACTTTACTTACTTTAATGGTTGAAAGATGCCGTAGTCTAGTAGGAAGTGTGTTAACTAATTAGACGTAAGGCCACGGTTCAAACCCCAGATCAAACATCACCAACAAAACGAAATATGAAAAATATTTCTTCGACGACTGCCTCTCTGCAGATTTCTGCCAAAAACTCTGGGAGTAAATCAAATTCCCATGAAAAGTTTCTCAAAAATCTGTCGTTCGGAGTCGACTTTAAACTGTAGTTCCCGCCACTGAAGTATAAAATTAAGGCATACAACATAAATGGTGTAAAAAGCTAGGCCGTAATCCTGACTGAAGGGTTGTAATGGCCAATTATGTATGAATGTATTATCATTTCAATACAAAAAATAAGTTAAAAAAAAACCAACATTAAAGTTATAAATTAAAGGAGTTTAATTGTAAAATAATAGCTTTTTTTAATGGGTTCCAAATTTTTGTTAAAATCTATATGAAGGTAAAGATTATTAAAATCCTTACAGATTCTACTGAATGGATCGAAGTTTCAAACTTAGTATGATTACAGAAGCATCATGGTACGTCAAAAATTCGAGCATACATGCAGAACTCAAAGTGGAAGCTGTTAAAATCAAAGTTGCTAAATATTCTGAAAAGTACTTAACAAATCTTCCGCACAAATCCCCTGTATTAGACTTAAATGGGCACATTCATACAAAAAAGGAGAGGACACCGCAGATTTCACCTTCACATGACACATAAATAATTTTCTAATAGGAATAACGACGAATTTATTTTTGGTGTTGAACATTGATTGTTAATAAATTATTTAGCAAAAAAAGGTGGGTTTCCGGTAATCAACTTCTCGAAATACCAAAACTGTTAATATCAATAATTTCAGGGACCGCAGAATTTAAGTTTAACAAAGCTCTAAATTCTTCTACTTAAATTAGTCACATTTTTGTCCGTATAGATTTACTTTTCAAACCGCTGACATCTTTTGAAGGTGGCCTAGAATTGTTTAGAGATAGTACTATGAGAAAATTATGGAAAAATGTGCTTTTGCGATTTGCTTTAGTATTGGTTTCTCATTGGATTTCGGAGATTCGTAGTGCTGATGGTTTTGGTTAAGAATACTATTTGCATGACTATTTGAAACAAGCCAGTTTTCACTTTCGTACAACCTCACACACGCGTCAAAAATTCCAAACTTTTTTCTAAACAGATTGTAATCGTTCGAACTTTCATGTTTCGACGTCACTATTTTTTTCTCACCATATAGCATAAGCTGTCCTTTTGCTAACGTGTTGAAGATCGGATGTGGAAACGGAAAAATATCTCACACGTAATCTGAAATTGATGTAACAGACTCCATATATAATATCTCTCCTCTTTAAGCAGGCTAGTTATGTTGTTTTTATGTCAGATTAAAATCGCTGACTCTTTGTCAACTCTGGAAGTGAGGTGAGTGCCTTTCTTATCATTATCGTTGGAATATATACACATTTGTTTAGTAACCGGTTATCCAATGCAAATATTTCTTTTAACATTTTTTAAGAAGAGAAAGAACTCCCTGCCACCCGTAAACAATCAAGGTTGGCCCTTAACCCACTCGTTTGCGCCTTTAGTCAGAATCCTGGTGGGGGAGGTGAGGATGCTCTGGGTACGGACAAAGCGTGTACCTCAGACAATCTTCTGCGAAGAAAATACCTACAACCAGAAGCCCACGTTGACGTTTAAGAGGAAGTTAGAGGTGACTAGAGGGAAAGGGTCGCCATCTTACACAATAAAGTCGCCTGAAAGCAATACCGGGACGATCTCTGCTATGCAGTGGTTGAAAGTGGTAGCCCCTCCTGATGACCAGCAGGAGAAAGTAGAAGATCTGGTAAAACAATACTTCAATGGAAACCATGAGCTGTGAGTTCAAGAGGGAAGTTTTAATGATGAAGCTATCATCACAATCGTGGATGTAAAGCCTGCGGAAGCTATTGATATGATATTTGTGTGAATGATAATGTAGACGAAGCTGATGAGAATATCACAGTTGGGTCAGTAGAAGACAGCTCTAGCAAAGATGAGTTTTTTTAGTTTTGATTGATAAAGAATTTCGTGATACAAATAAGAATTTGCCGGTTTCCAATGAGGAGGAGAATGTTTGGTAAACATAGGATGGAATGCACGGGTAAACCTGATCGACGCAAAAAACTGCGAGATATTTTGAATTCTATGAATTGCAATGAATTCAATATGAAAATACCCAAACTGTATTTTTTACCGAAGTAGATGGAATCCGTGCGGAATTCCTAAGGACAATAATTAAAATTTACGATGAAACGCAATAAAAATGGTGAAATTGAAAAATGTAACTCACGATTGGTAGCAAAGAGTTGTAATCAACAGTCAGTTGTGAAACATTCGTACCAGTCATTGGGTACGAAATAATACGTATGGTAGTATATATGGATGTATCTGAAGAGAGTTTGTATGAAGCAGCATATAAACTTCATAAATATGATTACAATTTAAAGTTAAGGAAATCGATATACGGACTGAAACAATTGGTCGGCGATCTGATTGCCAGTTATGAGGACAAGTATATCGTGCTGAATATCAAGGAATATGTTTCTAATAACTGTGATTCCATCAATAAGGTTCCAATTAATTTAATATGCTTTGTCAAAAGCGGCGAAGGAATCAGTGTATTTGAGAAATTTTTTGGGTAAAATTATTATTCACTTCCTATAAAATTCAATTTTTTGTGTGGAGACAACTTAAGTGCACAAGATCTAGCTAGGAATTCAGTATATCACTCAAGTAATAAACATAGAGGATAACAAAAGCCTAGGTAGTACCTCGATATATTTTGGCAATTTCATAAATTTTAAGCTATAATATGTAAACATATTTGATGTTTTTATAATTTTTTCTATTTTGTTATATTATATTTGGACGACAAAAATCCTCTACCGAACCCTTCACGTGGGTGTCGGCTGGTAATGGTGGTTGCCCGTTTGGGTGTGCATCAGCTAAGCTGGGAATCTGCAATCATTGGACCTCAGGGTCTGGTGAGGAAAGGATACCACTATAGGATAGAAATATGGGCTGGACTAACGTGTTACACGACCCGTGCAGAG
The DNA here is from genome assembly GCA_930367235.1 of Sarcophaga rosellei. Lineage (NCBI taxonomy): Eukaryota > Metazoa > Arthropoda > Insecta > Diptera > Sarcophagidae > Sarcophaga > Sarcophaga rosellei. The sequence continues at coordinate 59,321,022 of OV884019.1, forward strand.
AGTCAGCCTGGCTGGGGGCCAAATATGAATGATGATGAAACAAATAAAAATGGAAATATGAACCACACCTCCACTAGGGAGGACGAGAACGGAACTCGTAAAATCCGCGTACGAGTGTTAAACCGACGCCCGTCTCCACAAAAGGGGCAAAGGACTTGGTTGATGCTAAGGCAGATCAAGAACCCAGTACCTCAAAATATAAGAAACAACAAGCAAAAGCGTCGGCATTTCCAAAAGCAAGGTTGCTCCAAAAGCCGGACCTTCGTCCAGCAAGAGTGGCCTTGGTAATGTAAAGGTTGATACGGCTCCAATACTAAAAGAATCGAAGCAGCGGTACAGGGAGCGATTGAGCGTTAGGCGAGTTCTAAATCTTCAAGATTCCAATAGAGAACCGCACGCAGCGCGAGGGTTAATCACTGGCCTTGGCCAAAGGAAAGCTCGATGAACTAGATAAAACGTCGGCTACGGATGCAAAGACAGCGATCTACTAAAGGCGACGCACCAGGTGCTAAAAAAACACGTAGTTCGCATCGCATCAATACCTTATACATTGAGGTGCTAAAAAACAGCATAGAGATGGCGGTTGTAGATCGCTCAGGTCCAGACGGCAGTATTAAACCGTCGAACTGGAGACTGGTAGAAGATGCCCTTGCGGACGTCTTTCTAGAAGTAATGGAGAATCCGGGACCAGTTCCAGTTTACCAGATGTGTGGCTGGCAGCAAGGACACGTGAAATTAGTAACGTGTGCCGACAAAAGAGCCCTGGGTCGCTTCTCTACTGCCATATCGAGGGTTAAGTGAAATCTGGACGGGCGCCAAACTAGAAGTGGTGCCCAAGGATGCCATACCCAGCAGACCCAGAACAAGGTCTTGGATACCTTTAAATCCAAAGAGAAACTACTTAGTATAAAGTTACGAAAACAAAATTGGAAAATCACAAAGTTAGAGGAGCGCCATGGATCTCGCTGTGCAACCATTATAGTCAATCAGGAATCCCTGGAACACCTAGCAAATTCCAATGGTGTGGTGGCCTTTGGATTTAGACACATTATCCTAAAGGTATACAAAAAGGATAACCGCCTAATGAAGTCGGGTGACAACGCCCCTCAGGAGTACAAGCCACTTGACGAACACATGGGCGTATCAGACGAAAAAGAAAAGGAGGATGATAACCTTACATCATCGTCAACACAGATCCATACCCGATCCAGAGTTAGTTCTTTCTCTTATACTGAATCGGATATAGCATCTGTCTTTGGTATGCTGCTGAGGGAATCTGAACTCCTAGACGAAGCTGATCAGGAAGATGGTGGCCTGGATACAACGGAGGTGGAGAGGAGAGAGGATGAAACAGTCCGAGTAATCCAAATAAATCTCCATCACACTAAGGCAGCATCGGCTGCACTACTTTCCGGCTGGCGAACAGAGGAGAAGACATCGCCCTAATCCAAGAACCACGGTCTATAGCCAACAAGGTTTGTGGATTAGGGTTCAAAGATTATGGGCTGGTTCACGCCAAATTTATAGGTAGGCCTAGCTCCTGTACACTAAATAAAAATAAATTAATATTTGCTCCCTTCTTTTAATAATGAAGACCTAACTACGGTTGCCATGGAGATAAATGGAAGGCAGTATTGGATCTCCTCCAGTTATATGCCACATCCAACCGAACATCCACCACCAGATCCAGTAAAAAGACTGGTCACTGAAGCCAAGCGCGCTAAAGTTGGCCTGCTCGTTGGATTCGACGCCAACTCTCACCATACCATATGGGGCAGCACGGACGTTAATGAACGGGGCGAGTCATTATTTGATTTTATAATCTCAAATGATTTAATCGTATGCAACGTGGGTAGCACGCCCACGTTTGTGACCAAAAATAGGAAAGAGGTACTGGATATAACCATTGCCTCGAGAAATAGTTCTGATGATATCAGAGGTTGGAAATACTCGGAGGAGTACTCCTTCTCTGACCATAGGTACATTGAATTCTCTCTAGATAGGTAGACCAAAAGTATAAAGACGGTTAGGAATCCTAGGAACTGAAATTGCGATATTTATGATCGTCTTGTCAATCTGGGCATGGGTCTCCTTAAACGCAGTAGAATTGACAGTGTTTTGGAACTGAAAGCTACTGTAGCTGTTGTTACGAAGGTCATAGTAGAGGCTTTTAAGAAAGCATGTCGAAGGAGGGACAGCTGGGAGGGCACAAAACTCCCTGGTGGAACCGGGATCCGGTAATGCGGAACATTGGGAACAATATAAAGTGTCCCTAGGTGACTACAAGAGGAACTTGAGACGCCCCAAGAGAGATTCGTGGAGAAGCTTCTGTAGTAATATGAACACCGTAAACGAAACCTCCAGGCTAAGGAAAATTCTCGTAACAACGTGCTTTGTGCCTAGTGTACTACAAAAGGTGGATGGTTCGTGGACCAACTCACAAAAGGAAACTTTAGAACTTCTCGTGAATACGCACTTTCTACTGAGACAAAAGTGGTTCACAGGAAGACTACTATTCAATTATGTCTGTAGGGGCAATCATATGGGCAATAAGTGGATTTAAACATCTGAGTCACTACATCGGAAGCTCCGAGTGGTTACTGGAATAGGGGAGAATGAAAAACTGTGGTATCACAATGGGCCCTGTGTGTCCGCTCATGACTGCATCGAGGGGACAACCACTTCTATATACCTACCTATATTATATTTTTGTAAAATGCAACGTTGATAATGCTGTTTAGACAGCAAGAGAAAATAATTTATTTCATTTACTTGATATCTCTTTATCTAAATAAATTGGAATGTGAGTAAATATGTTAGAAAATATTATTGTAGCAATTGAAATTATCTGGTTTGAAATGACTCATATAATTTTCAATCTTACCTCAAACGCTTTTACGAAATCTCTAAGTTTGTTTTCATTTTCAACGTCTCTATTTATTATGTACGTTTGTCGAATAAACTCCAAGAATAATTCTCCCCGTCCGAGTAAGTAAAATTCTTTAATTAATCTGAAAAGAAAAGATATTTGTTAACTTATGTTACCAAAATTTATATTAACGACATCCACCACTAATATGTTGGTAAAGTACGAGATTTTCTTGCTATTAAAGTATGATATTAAATTCTGACTTAACTGGGAATGGTAGCGAAAGCTTAGTAGGCTCAAGTGCAATAGGAATAAGATAATTGTTGGATTTGAAACTGTTCCGCTGGGGAATACAAAGTTTTAATGATATTCCTTAAAGAGGAATGAATGGCGCTGTAAGTTCAAAATTCCGAATCGGGACTGATAATCATTACTGACGAAGGGGGCATGGTAAACCGCGACTCTTAAAGTTTTTACTTCGTGGAGTTTAGAGTCAAGGTCATTATCATCAAAGAAGAAAAATCTAGAAAAAGGAATTTGTGATTTTAAGCTTTCTTATGAAGATGGATGAAGTACCCTTGCAGCAATCGGATAGTTTATGCAGGCCCTGTTATTGCACCGGAGTTGTTACAACAATTAAAAAATTAACAAAATAAATAAAAGCCAATTTCCGAAACAAACAACTTAAATAATGGAATAATTCTTTATTTTTTCTTAGATATATATTTTACTTGTCACTATCTACTTTATTATTTTTCAAATTTGTTCAGATATAATAAAATGCTTATAGAAGCCTTTCAGCATTCCCCATAAACACGTGTAGTCTTTAGCTGTAATCTTAACTTTTTATGTTATATCTCTTTCAATGTCAAAACTATATAATCATAAATAGTCAGATAACGCATAATTGTGCAAATAAAATTAAGCAGCTTTTGAATAAATTTAACAAATGAGTACATATTGAATAATACAAGCAAATCGAAATCCAGATGTCATCAATAACTCTAACAGCGCCCATTGCCGACTCAAATGTTATCACCAGAATATGTATAGTAAATATTATTTCGTTATAAATATTCAGTATTTCTACATAACCGCCGATTCTCTTTATATACCCTATATCATAGTAACCTTTTTCTTTTGTAAGGCAACTTATAGGTGAGGGCGATGTTCATTCAAAAGATGGAAACTATACTATACACTTAAAAATTTTTAGACCAATTAGGCAGACATCATCAAGTAAAATATGTGATGTTGAAGAAGGTACATTATTGGTAACAAGCATAGAAGAGGATTACATCTACAGAGACCACTATTGAAGGTTTGGTGGAGGCATTGAGACAACATTGGACGTCAAGGAGGTAAATACTCACTTATATAGGGCATTGAATAGTAGGGCTTTGGATCCACACACAGGGAATGAAAAGATAACTGTCGGCGATAAGATTCCGCGCAACCAAATATTGCTCATAGGGTGGGTTATTTTACCACTTATGTAGTTTGGATGAACTCTTGATGAAATTGTCTGATGCAGGCCTTGACTGCCAAGAGTACGCATATAAGAAAATTGTCTTCTTGTGACATATCTATTCAAAGACCCCAGTTAGTTATTTATTTCAAATTAATTTCTATGTGAGAGATCATTCAATGAGGTTTATAGTTCGAAAGATGGTGGTGCGTGTAATATTAAAGAAAATGTAGGCAAAATATCTAGGAATATTACCGGATAGTAAACTGACATGAAAGTACTTGACGGAAGGCCAGTCATGCCATAACGGTGTTTTTCACGAAAATTTTAGGGGTGCAACCCAAGGATTACGAAGACGATGCAAATCATGTTGGCTCTTATGAGGGAAGCTCTATCAGGTAAAATAGAGTAACTTCTGCTGGATTCAATGTCATGTGAGAATTAAAGGTAATGACCATGCAAGGAGGGGAGATTCCACATTGCAGTTAGGTGCAACTCTTCTGTGGATTATTGATCTATTAAATCAACAATATCCTCTAGTAAACTGGGAACTTTTTGAAGCTCAATTTGATATTGAACTATATAACAAGATTCTAACATGCATAATAAGTAATATATTTTATTTTAATAATATATTTTTTTTACACTGTCAATGTGTTTAAAAATACAGATTTTTTCCGGACATTATTCAAAAATAATCTAATAAGACTAGAGTTGTCAGTACTCGTTCAGATGTCACGAAACGACAGAAGGTAAATTAGAGCGATAGATAGGGAAGGAATGTAAAAAGAAACAAAAGGATTAACTGCGGGGGGATTGATACAGATGTCTCAGCCTGTGTAATTATCAATATACGTCAATAGAGCCTAAACACATAATTAGCCATTACAACCCCTCAGTCAGGATAACGGCATAGCTTCTCAGACCACTCATGTTGTGTGCTTTAATTTTATACTTGAGTGGCGGGACCTACAGTTTAACGTCGACTCCGAAAGACAGATTTTGAGAAACTTTTCATGGCAGGTTTATTTACTCTCAGAGTTTTTGCCAGAAATCTGCTGAGAGGAAGTCGCCGAAGAAATATTTTTTTCTCATATTTCGTTTTGATTTCTGGCCTGGAGCTCAAACACGGGCATTACGTCTAATAAGATAACACACTACCTACTAGACTACGACGACTACCGAGCCTAAACATTGGCTCCCGAAAAACCAAAGTATCCCAACCTAAGGTGGCCAACCTTCTTCTACCAAGAATGGGACACCCGTTGAGGTGATTGGACATGAGATCTACTTCAGTAATCTAACACCATATTCTCCCATAAGAAAACCAGTTGCCAGTATCATGTTCTTATTGCAGCCCAGCAGTTAGCCAGTTCTTCGATTATAAATTATAAATATACCGATCTTAAATCCGGTAACCTGTATTGAAAGGTGTAAAGGTGAAGAAACGCTGAACTTGTCATCCTCTAGCTAGTAATGGACATGTAGTCCAAAATCCATCCCCCCGAGAGTACCAGATCTGCTGTTACATTCATGAAAATGGGCGGACAAAACCGAATTGGAATGTCTAGACTATTCCAGGATACCCTAGAGAATCCTCAAACAAGGTATAAACACCTCCTTGGGACTCATGTAGTTAGTGTATTTTTCTAAAATACTTTAGAATACGGGAATGAGCATCCGATAACTGCGAATTAACTTAAAAAGTACAGTTATACAAAAAAAAAAAAAAGAAGCGAAACGTAATTTTATAAAAAAGCAAACTATACTATGTACTAAGTAATAATGAAAACTTACTTTAATTGTTGCACTAAATCGGCATGGTTAACAGCGATTTCAGAAAGCCGCGTCGTAACGTAAGATTTAATTTCATCAATAACGTGTTCGTAGTGTGAAATATTCAATTCTGAATCATTTTGAAGAGCTTGAATTTTTTCAAAATAAATATGTTCGCTTTCATTCCATAAAGATTGTTCTTTCCCAAAATATCTGGTTTCAGCTTTATTCCATGATTGAGCATTTTTGTTTAATTTGTTTGTATCTACTTTAAATATTAGAACGGTTTGTCCAATAAACAGCACTTTTTCTGCCCAACTTGCAGACAAATAGTGAGGAAGAAGTTCATAGGATATTTCAAATCCCCATATGTCAGCGTAATTACTAGCAATCTCCTAAATAATAATACAAATATGTATTATACAGTAAAAATTATCTGGCGCGTGACTCTTTTCTTACCGAAATCGAATTTGATGCATTCTTTCCACTACTTACACTAGCTCCTCTATCACTTTCCAAAGTACTATTGGAGTGGCCTTCTGAACTTTGAATAAAAAATTCTCCGTAGGTGTCGACAATTTTAGCGTATAATATCCAATGTGTTAGTTGCTTAAGAAATACTACATTTACTGCAGATTGAATTCTGAAAGAGATTAATATGTGTTACTTAAATAGGCATTATCTAAATAATGGTTTTAAAAAAGCTTACGTTTGGGCAGCCTTCTTAATGCGTGGATCACCGTGAAAAGAATGTTGCTGTAGATATTTAATAATAGCGCATCCATGAAGTTTATGTATCCGAATTCCGCGTATTAATTTAGCTAAATACAATGCCAATGGTTCGTATTCCTGCAATTTCTGATATATAAACATTAACGATTGGCAGGGATTTTTTAAAAATCTTTTCTCAAGTTCCGTTATGTTATTTAAATAATCATCTAATACCAATTCGATTCCGTTTGCGAAGGCTTTTAAATATAATCCAGTTTGTAAAGGTTCTACAACAAAAGAAATGTTTTCTTTACTAGGTAGTTATAGTAATGCCATACGCTGATTACACCGAGCTATAATGACGTAGTTTTTACTATTAATATTTTATTTACATTTGTCTTGTTCAGAGCAAAGAGTTTAGAAACTTCAAAGTACATATTGTTGAGTTGAATTTTTATTAGAGTATTACCATAATGAATATTATATATAATAGAGAGCTGTGATTAAAGTGTAAATTAGAAAGGTAATAATGTTGAAATTCAGCATATGTTGACGTAAAAACAATATTTAAATGAAGGAACAAATAAAGTAAAAACAAGTCAATAAATAATATATAAAATATTTTCTTCTGAAAACCTTACTAGACGGAAAACTTAAAAAACTAGTAAGAAATATTAAAAACATTTGGGGTATTCACACGGTCGTCATAAAGTCATATTATCATAAAATAATAACACGAAAAATATGACTGCTGTGAGCAACCCTCATAAGTTAGTGTGCTATTTCAAATTTGAGTCAGCTGATGAAAGAAAAATCCAATTATAAAAAATTACAAATGTTTTTAATTAAAATTGCCAAAAACAAGTCAAAAAGCTGAAATAATAGCCGGTTTGTGCGAAAAATACATATTGGACATTCTTATGGCTGATTTAAGTAAATAAGAAAAAAATAATTACATGTTTATCTTCTAAACAATCCATTTTTATAAAAATTATTAAAAATTTTGGCACAAAAAAAAAATATTTAAAAACATAAACATAAACAGCTGTTATTGATTACTAAGCCGGTAATAATTTCTGACGGCGGTTATTTTAAATATGTTCGGTGCCTCCAATCAGCTAAAGTATACAAACAAAATTTTCTTTTATATATTAATGTATCAATTTTTTTATTTAACTTTATAAAAGTTAATAACTTTTATAAATAAATTATTAAAATGTATTAAATCGCGAAGTTATAGAACTTTGCAGAAGTTAATAGCATGTTTCACTTACATGTTGCGAATATTCAACGGCGCCAACTTCTAAATATTATCAACGGCGCGATGACGCCTTTTTCTCTTTTGACTTAGATTTACACTGTTTAAATATGACAAAACAATAAACACATCACAAAAGGTACTATTATTTTATGACTTTTTTGTTTGAAGCACAACAAAAATTTTTTTAAACTACATATCATAAAACTTTAGTATTTTATGACAATATGACCTGATAGCACACCGTGTGAATACCCCAATTGTGTGTAAAGGAACAGACTTATAATTTTTCTCGAACGTCCCCGGCCACACACTAACCCACCCTCACCCGACCGCGGAGGGCTCGTCCCCATTACGTAGGGACACGTACACACTACAGTCCGGACTGTAGCGGGTATGGAAAAAGTAATGGCAACAAGAACATAAATCAGCTACAGAACTTAATCACAAGCTGAATAAACTATTAATAAACATGAACTACCTATAACTATAATGAAAATACATTTTTATATAATAATTTACAAATTAATGCTAGCATATAAGCTACGTTTTAAACTACAAACACTACAATTAAAATCAATCAAATCGTAATATACGTTAAAATCATTGCATAATCTACGAAAAGGAAAATTACATCCGTAGTTAGTTCTATAGAAATCTAAGGAAAGAGGACGATAGTGCCGTGAAAATCTTGCAGGAATACTGAAATTCAGGTTACGAAGCAAAAACTCAGAATCGATATCACCTCTAACCAGATTAAAAACAAAACAAACACCTAAAACAGTTCTTCTACGTTCCAAAGTTGGAAGTTTTATCAAACCTAATCTATCCTCATATGGCGGAAATCCATTGGCATAATCCCATCCTAAGCCACGTAAACAGAATAATAAAAACTGCCTCTGCACAGACTCTATTGAATCACTATGACAACGATAGTATGGATTCCAAACAATAGACGCATACTCCAAAATAGGTCTAACAAGTGAAATGTATAGCAATTTAGTTATATAAGGATCAATGAATTCCCTAGCCCATCTTTTCACAAAACCAAGAACAGCCCGAGCCTTGCCAATCATCATACTAATATGATCAACAAAAGAGAGTTTCATATCCAATAATACTCCCAAATCAAGAAATGTAGCCACAGTCTCCAAAGGGCAAGAATTTATCACATAAGTGGGCGAAATCGCACCACCGCGAGAGAAAACCATGCATTTGCATTTTTTTAAGTTAAGATCCATTAAATTAACTCTGCACCAAGTTACAAACAAATTAATATTCCGCTGAAGAACAACCTGACCATGATCATCATCAAAAGTATAAAATAATTTAACGTCATCAGCATACATTAGAATATTACAATCAGAAATAGCACAAGGAAGATCATTAAGAAACAATAAAAACAGTAAAGGACCCAAATGGCTACCCTGCGGAACACCAGAAGTAACATATACAGTCTTAGACAATACATTCCTAAACAATACCCTCTGAGTCCTAAGGGAGAGGTAGGAGCCTAGCCAACGATGAATAATATCGGGAATACCGATTAATGACAGTTTAAGAAGCAAAATACTATGGTCAACCCTATCAAAAGCCTTACTGAAATCAGTATAAATCACATCAGTCCGAGCGCCTGCAAGAAAACCCCTGAAAACACGTGTAGTAAATTCAAGAAGATTAGTGACAGTCGACCTACCTTTTAAAAAACCATGCTGGAAAGGGGATATTAAAGATTTCGTATTAAAAAAGAGATAATCCGTCACGAGTTTCTCCATCAACTTGGGAATAGCACTGAGTTTGGCAATACCCCTGTAATTGGAAATATTGGACTTATTACCCGACTTATACAAAGGAATTATAAACGAACTCTTCCAAACAGATGGAAAATGACCAGCCCTCAGAAGCCCATTGAATATAAAGGTCAAAGGACCACTCAAGACAATAGCGCACTTTTTTAAAATACAGGCCGGTACCCCGTCAGGGCCAGGCAAGTATGTAACTTTAAGTCCAGACAAAGACTCAAGAACAGACTTCTCATCAAATGAGTATATATTAGAAATAGAGACACTTCCCACTGAATAAGGATACGAAAAGCAGCTGCCCTGATCATGGCCCAAGTCCAACTGCCTATAAGTAGACTGAAAAAAGTCAGCAAACATATTCGAAATATCAAGGTAACTAGAGGATGATACGCCACCGTAAAACATCTCAGAGGGAAACAAAGATGATTTACGTTTAGCTCGAACGAAGTCGTAAAACGACTTAGGATCACTAGCGAAGTTCGACCTGACTCTAGTCAAATATTCCTCATAACAATAATGATTCATTCTACGATAATCCGCACGCGCCCTAGAGTAAAGAGCATAATCAATATCAGTACCCGATCTAACAAACTTTTTAAATAACCTCGATTTTCTGTTCCTCAACTTGGACAATCTAGCCGAATTCCACGGAGGACCAGAACGCTCCAAACGACTATTTACAAACGGAACACACTCCCTAAAACATTTAAATAATACCTCATAAAAACCATCTAAGATCCTATCAAGTGAAAAAGAGTCATATGGTGGTGAAATAAGTACAGACGACCAATCTACAGAGGATAGTAGTGTATTCAAACGACTAAAATCCGTACGATGGAAATTAAAACGCCCCTTTACACCAAATGAGCGATCAATTACAGGAGGTAAACAAAGATCAACTTCGATAGAAAGTAACAACGTAGGATGATAACCATCCTCAGGAATAGATATGGGATCAATGCGAAATAAAGAAGAAATACTTGGATCCTCTAAAAATACAAGATCCAAAATTCTACCCATTGAATTCAATACACCGTTAACCTGGAAAAGACCTAGATCACACATAGCGGACAGAATTTCATCATAGAATGGAACTGAAGAACATGGCACCAATGAGCCAGTCTCAGGTGAAAAATTCCAAGTTGTATGCGGAAGATTAAAATCACCAAGAACCACTAAAATTCCCTCTTGCCCCATTAATTCAATTACTCCAGAAATCAAATCGAAGTGAGCCCTATAGATATGAATGTCAGAACAGGGAGGAATATACGAGCAGGTAATGTATATAGACTTTCCACGGTCATTGACCTTAACGCAAATGAACTCAATATCCTCAGAAGGACACAAGTTAATCAATTCAGAGGTATATTTAGAGCAAATGGAAATAAGAACACCACCACCATTTCTAGACTTCCTATCCCGTCTATAAATGTTAAAATTACTAGACATAATCTCAGAATCAAAAATATTGCAATTTAGCCAAGTCTCAGTAAGAGCAATTCCATCGAATTCAAAATCAAAGCTACTATTATAAAGTGAAGAAAGTTTAGACCTAAGTCCGCGAACATTCTGATAAGCAATTTGGAAATAAATAGACGATTTCGAAGTTAGTTTTTTTGAGAAATAGGACCAGGCAAGTTAGCACCATTCCTACGATGGCCCAGCCTGAGTACGAATTCCCGTACCAATACACCCTGTGGCCAAAACGCAGGATTAACAATTTCATCAAATCTTTCATCGGCAACATATAATTTAAACGAAGACATACTGCTATCCAAAGATGGCCTCATCTTATAGCAACCAAACTCAAAAGGTACCCCAATCTTCGATTTAACGAAACATTTTATATCCTCGACTGAAGTGTTACAAGAAAGCCGGGACACAAAAATAGTCTTCTTAGGTTTAACTACAACCAAGTCCCTTGGAGCAGAAGTAGATAAACTAGCAGACACTACACCTGAATGCGAAATAGAAGGCGATTTGGAAGATGCACGAGAAGTGACATCATCCAGAGGCAAAGGTGAAGGAGACGGAGTAAACTTAGGACTCAATTCAACCGAATTTGCAGACTTCGGTATGGCACTGCTAGCTGACTTATCAGCAGTAGGTGGACAAATGTCAACAATAGGAGTAGCATTTGTCAATTCATTTATTGTCGCAGTCTCCCCTGGTACAGAAACCTGCGCCACATGCCCAGGAGCCCCCGATGAAAGAGGGACAGGAACCTTTTCAGATTCAAGCAATTTATCCAACAGGCCATACCCCGAAAACAACTGCTCAAATCGCCGAAATTTAGCAGAAAGAGATGCAAACTCAGCGTGCATCTCAGCAAACTCACGACGAGTTCCTACAAAAAACTTATAAAACTGGACGTCCACCACCTTACACTTAGGGCAGCACCAACGCAGACCCAATGAACTATCCATCAATTGGTCCGTGGTGCGAGGCTGCAACCCAATACATTTGATATGAAACAAACCGTCACACAACCAGCAAGAAATCTGGCGTTCACCCTCTTTCTTTGCAATACACTTCGAGGCACTACAAATATTCATTTTAATAAATTAAATAAAAAATAGACTAACTGAGTAAATTATTTATATATAAAAAAGAAAATAAAAGATATGTAATAACAAAAAACAAAAATAATAATAAATAAACAAGAATTGCAAGCAAAGCAGTATACACAAGACAGTAGCAAAAATAAAAAGAAAAAAGTAAAAAAAAGGAATACAGATAGAAAGAAAATAATAAAAAAACTGTAACAAGCTTACAAAAACAAAAAAATAATTAGAACAAAAAGCAATTTTTGTTTTTGTTTTGTTAAAATGAAACAATTATTATCAAAATTAACAAATAAAACTTACAATTTTAAGATAAAATTTCAAGCAAAACAAAAGAAAATAATAAAAACAACTTTTAAAACACTTATGAAAAATTCTAAACTTATTAAAACACTTAAAAAATCAAAAAAATAAAATTTTAAAGGAGCACTTCCAAAAATACACAACTATCACAACAGAGTTGCCAACTTTTATTTACATATATAGTTCGTACAAATTATGTGAACAAATTTTACTTATCAAATTTTTAATGAATATGAATATGTATATTAACATTAAAACAATTATTTCTTAAATAATCGTTTAATGGTTTTTGAATCCAAAGAATTTATTTTAGTTTTGTTTATATTAATTGTACTAAATATACGTTCAACGTCAGCTGATGAATTGGTAAAGTCATTAAGTTATTAACAAAATCACGCAAGTTTGGAAAAGTCGGTTTATTGTCTGACAAATTATGTGATTTAATCTTTTTCTAAAAAATTTTTAAAACCAAGTAAATGTGCACCAAAATTTAGCAATCTTAATTCTTTCGCCACTCATGTATAAAATTAACGCACACAACATGAGTGGTGTTGAGAAGCTAGGCCGTAATCCTGATGAAGGGTTGTAATGGCCAATTATGTATGTATGTAATTCTTTTATATAGAAGTCGCCGTAGTCTAGTAGGTAGCTTATTAGACGTAAAGCCCGGGTTCGAGCCCCAGGCCAGACTTCAAAACGAAATGTGAAAAACGACGATTGACGTTTTTTTCCATAGAATTTCTAACATTTTGACGGGTTTTTGGCATCAATTACATTTTATATAAAATCACTTTGTAGAATTATGTTATCAAATTAAGAAAAGGTTTCATTTTCAAAATACTATAATAAATAACTCAAGTTTAATTGCACCTAATGAAATTTTAAATAAAAATACTCCTTTATTGCCTTTGTTGAAAAGTTTTCCTAATTTAGTTACTAAAGATAAATATCAGGTAATAGAAAATGAAATAAAAGAATTACATACATACATAATTGGCCATTACAACCCTTCAGTCAGGATTACGGCCTACTTCTCACGCCATTCATGTTGTGCGCCTAAATTTTATACGTGAGTGGCGGGACCCACAGTTTAACGTCGACTCCGAACGACAGATTTTTGAGAAACTTTTTCATGACAGGTTTATTTACTCTCAGAGTTTTTGCCAGAAATCTGCTGAGAGGAAGTCGACGAAGAAATATATTTTTCATATTTCGTTTTGATGCCTGACCTGGGGTACGAACCCGGGCTTTACGTCTAATAAGCTAACACAATACCTACTAGACTACGGCGACGACACAATTTAATGTTTATTTTTTCTTATTCACATTCACAATTAATATTGTTTCTTTATAATACGAAAAGAATTATTAAAATTGATTGACATCTGTCTAAATGAGAGCGATTTTTTTGACAACATCAAGTCAAAATATGTCCCGCAGTTTTCGAACGTTTAAAAATCAATTATTTTTTTTTGTCAAATATAACCCATGGGATGCATACAAACAAGGTAAAGTTTCTGACTGTGGTCAACGTGGCGACGTCCAGGACGATCCTTGTCTGGCTGTATCCAATTTGACATGCAGCCTCCTCGTGGCTCTTCCTGTAAGGTATACTAGCACCCGTTAGATGTTAACTAATGCGTGCAGCGAAGTCCAGTCCCCTGGACGTTAAATTCGGGTTGTGCGTAGGGCTTGGAACCCACCACGTAAAAAATAGAATCCAATGTAAACCAAATATGCATCTAGAAGGATCCTCTGAAAAGTTGACGACCACGGCAAATGTATAAAGGACAATGATTTACGTATAGGCACATGGAACGTCCGCACCGTTTACAAGGTAGGCGCTTATGCCCAGCCGGCGGATTCCCTCAATAAATGTAGGACTGACATCACCTCCATACGGCAAATGCGATGGATAGGATAAGGATGCAAAAGGCTTGCATCCTGCGATGTATATTACAGCTGCCATGAGGATAAGCACGAATTCGGATGTGGATTTATGGTTAATAAGAGACTTCGCCACCTTGTCTCTGGGTTTACTACTGTGAACGAAAGAATAGCCCCGACGGAAGAAAAGGACGATGAGGTTAAAGATGCCTTCTACGCTAAACTCGAGGACGTACATATATGATAAGTGCCCGGCCCATGACGCCAAAGATGAGAATGGAAACTTGGTAATAGGTGGTGAGGAGGAAACACTTCTCTACTCTGCTACAAGGCGATGGCGACACTAATTCTGCCTTTAGAGATTATGTTCCGAACCCCATCAATGATGACGGCGTGGAGATTCCGCCGCCTACACATGAAGTGGTCAAAGTCGCGATAATGCGTCTGAAAAACAATAAAGCTGCTGGTCCTGATAGCCTCCCCGCTGAATTGTTTAACCTCTTCATGCCCTTGGCCACATGTGTGGACGCTTAATATTTTTTTATTATTATAATTTTAATAATAACAAAAATAACAAAAATTTGATAACAATTTGTTGACTACCAAATGCTCCAACAAGAGAAGTAAAAATTTTAACGTTTGTCTGCACTGATGATATTATTTCCGATGCATAGTTAGGTATATAACAAAAAGTGAAATAATTCTTTGGCAATCTGTTTTATTGGATTACATCAAGAAATCGGTAAAATATGAAAAAATAATATCAGATATATTTAATATAATAAGTTTTACTACCACCAGTTAAAAAATCTAAAAGCAGGACTAAAGTTAATCCTGGCATTGGACTGGACGGTATAGGTCATTATCCTAAATACAAGGAACTGAGAAATCCCCCCAGATGTCAAATAGTGTAAGACGAACGCGCTACATTTATGAGAGATGTGAAGAATATATATGCCTGATATGCCCGGAATGTATGAAATCATTACACACATAAATTACCATTAACGCTCAGTGGCCACAAATGTGGACGTTATTCCCTTTTTAAATTTTCATTGTTTTCCATTTTTTTTTGGCTTTCTGAATTCCTATTAAAATAAAATTAATTAATTTAAAAAGAAAACAAAATTTAATAATTTTTTTGTCACCATAAAAAATCGTCCCTGAAGAGGTTAAGAAAGGAAGTAATGAGTTGGTAGGGCACAAGCACCAGCTTATTTACAGAATGAAGTATAAGTAAAGTATAAAATAAAGTAAAGTTTGTAAGGTTCTTAAGGGCGTATTGTGTGAACGACTGAAGCTATTCGAAGTCCACCATCGCCCAGATATTCACACTACGTCAAATCCTGGAAAAGACCCACGAAAAACAAGTCAAAACACCATCTCTTTGTCGACTATAGGGCAGCCTTCGATGGCCCCATTAGGGATCGTGTTTCTGTGAAGCTGATAAGGCTATGCAGAATGACGTTGAGCAATTCCTGCAGCTTCGTCAAGGTAGGAATGGACCTCTTCGAACCTTTTGATACCGTGTGAGGTTTCAGACAAGGCGATCCCTTATCATGCGACCTCTTCAACTTCGTCATGAAGAGTGTTCTGCGGAAGGCGTGAGGGCATCGCAATACATTATGTCTCAAAAAAGCGTCCAGTTGCTTGCGTAAGTTGACGACATTGACATCATAGGGCGCACCAAGCGAAATGTTACTGCAGCCTTTAGTGCTATTGAACGGGAGTCTACTAAGATAGGTCTGGCAGTAAATGAGGGCAAAACGAAGTATATGTTATCGACAAGTAGAGACATGAGGCGTATTGGATCCCAGATTACGGCCGATAACTACACTTTCGTTACAGTCAAAGAATTTATTTATCTTGGTTCCGCCGGTGCTGCCAGTCTGGAGATCAAGCGCAGGATCACTCTTGCCAACAGGTGCTAATAGGTCTTAATAGGCAATTGAGTAGAAAAGACCTCTATCGTACGACAAAACGGATACTCTGCAAGACGCTCATCCCCCCGTGATCCTTTATAGCGCAGAAGCATTTACACTATTAAGCAGAAAAGTCCTCGGTCCAGTGCGAGTTGGCGATGATTTCCCCATCCGATCCAACAGTGAGCTGTATGAGCTCCTCAACGACATAGACG
The DNA here is from genome assembly GCA_930367235.1 of Sarcophaga rosellei. Lineage (NCBI taxonomy): Eukaryota > Metazoa > Arthropoda > Insecta > Diptera > Sarcophagidae > Sarcophaga > Sarcophaga rosellei. The sequence continues at coordinate 59,337,797 of OV884019.1, forward strand.
TATCCAGCGGCTGCGCTGGCTCGGCCATGTCGTTCGAATGGAGGAGGATGCTGAGGAAATCGGCGAAGAGGACGACCTTGTCTGCGTTGGAAGGACCAAATCGAGGAAGCCCTGTCATCGATTGGTGAGACCGATGTGTTGCGGTAGGCCGAAATCCGTTAATCGGGTTGTTAATGTCCAATTAAGTAATTGAATATAATAACTCATTTGTTACCAAATCTATAAATACAAATTACAGTAAAAAAACTGCAGTAAACGGACCTAATGACCTTGGTTAACTCTGGTACCAAAATATTTTTCATTACGGTGGAACAATATTTCGGATCGGAAATATAGCCAACGAAGCTAATTTTTTTGAGAAAAAGGTGCTCTATTTATGTATGTACATAAATCGGGCAAAATTGAATAGTAAGAAAATGCAGTAAATACCTACTGAATTTGAAGCAATTGGATCGGAAATTCCAAAGCAGTTTTCGTTAAGATCTCGGCATAATTGAGATAGGAGATTGTATATGTACATATGTAGCTGACAAAGCAAATTTTTTTACTTGAATGTGAAACTAAGTGCGCTATATACATCGGGTAAAAAAAGTTACCTTCATCGGTTATATCAAAGACTATAAATATATAAAGATGTTGCACGTAGTACAATTGACATTTTAAAAATATTTTTGCTTTTATGGAACGAGGGGGCAAACAACAGGGAACACAATTATTCGTAAGGAGTGCAAAAACTATGTGGTGAATGTTTATAAACATGTGTATATTGTTTTTTGAAAATTATAAAAAGGTATAAAATTCTTAAAGAACTTATTATTTTCAGAGAATTTATTACTTTCGATTCTCACCAATCTATTCATATATCGACGGCTTAATATAGAAAGGTCGTATTTTAAATTTTCACTACTTTACAGAAGGAAAAAACTTAATAAAATCTAAAGGAAAAATGTTATCAAAAAAGTTAAAATGCGGTTTTTATTAAAAATAAATGAGGCTTTCATCATAAAATAATTTTTTGAATTTCGTTTGATTTTAAGGAGTAATTTAACTTAGGGATTTTTGGTATTCAAATTGTTGAAAATTAATGTCGAGTTAGGGCTTTTTTATTGATTTAAAGTGAGAAGAAACAAAGATAATAATAAACGTTTAATGCAAAATTGTAAATCTATGTAATAAACAAACATCAGGTAATTGCATTAGTGTGAGTTCTAATTAAAAGTAATCTTTATGTGGCAAATTATCATAAAAATACAGGCAATGTAAGTCTGCAACCATATTCAAGCGTATTTGAGTTAAGATTCTACAGGAGGTCTTTGGTCTCTATGAGGAATTTATTTTTGTAATACGAATATTGATTGCAATTTTAATTAAACCCAATAGAGACGCCACTAAGACGATACTAAGGCCATATTCGCCAGTTTATACCCATAGAAATTACGATCCAGGAATCCAAACATAAATCGTCATGGCATATGCTTAATTAACTCATGTTTTTTCTTATCAACTGAGAGCTAGGCGCGCTTCATTTGAGCTTATGGATGACTGCCACGCAAATGTAGATGCAAAAGACTCTAGACCCAGTATTGGTGACTATAATTACAGTCGACAGAAAAAGCTCCCGATTCAACACAGTTCATCTTGGGTTTATCAGTTTACGCCTCAATGTTGCAAGCGTTTTCTCGAGTTCTTTTGAGCATCTTGAACAACTTAGTGCGGCTAACAAAGTTGGGTTTTGCTGTTTGTGAGGCAATGGAATTGCAGACGAACTAGGGAGGTAAGAGTCCCTTGAAATATAATATTAATCCAGAGCGCTTTTTTGTGGTATTAATGTGAACTGTGAAATCTAATTTATGTCATTGACAAACACTGAAGTCACCTAAAGTAAAGAAGTTAAGTGGGTGGTAATTTAAAGACATTAAGACAGTACCTGTACAGGTTTTTTGTCTAGAGATGGAGGTGGGAATCTTCGAGACACTTTTGTCCCAACAAAAGAGTGCATGATTCACCATCACTCATGCCTACGTACTAAACCCACGCTCTATATTCTTCAATCACTCTACCCCCGCGGGACTGCCGTAAGGTATTACTTCGCGAATGGCTGGTTAGCTTTACAGCTTTTTAATCATTCAGCTGATATGGTTTTACACTCATTATGGAGAGCTTTTTAATAATCCAAGTGGCGGTTTTGTTGTAGAGTTTTACAGACATTATAACCTGGTTTTTGGTTTTCATTGGATTTTTCTCTTATGAGCTACATTTTGAACTATGTATACAACAAAAAAAAATAAAAAATTGTTTGTTTTTATATAAGCCAAAAATATTTATTCAACTTTACATGAGTCAGGGCTTTTTCTTTCAAAAATTTGTTGAAATGAGTTAGGGCTTTTTCTTTTACTGTAAATCATCTATTCTTCATCATAGGAATACGTATGAGGGTTTTGCCTACCAGAATATGCAACAACTCCGATTTTGAAAAAAAAAAACGAGATTTGACCTTTCTACATTAAGCCATCGATATGTATGTGTATGCTTGACAAAACAATGGAAACTTTTTCAAAAATTCGTTTGTCTCTTAATGGGATGAAAAAATCTTCTTAAGAAATTGGCAAAATATCTGTGCAATTTATTAATATGTAGTTTATTGGGGTCTTCATCCCAATGATTTTTCAGACAAAAATTTTTAATAATTTTTACAACAGCTGAATTGTTAAGTCTATATTTGTCACGTATTGCTTTTTGCTTAAATAATGCATTAAAATAGTTTAATTTAAGTCTTCACTTTAGTCATTTTTAGTAATTGAAAGTGCAAAAAAATTAAAAAATAAAGAGTAAGAAAAGTAAAGGCAATAAATAACGGTAATTAGTATGAATTTTTATTAATTTAATTATCTAAATATTTTTTAGTCCCTTTTCGTGCAGGATCATAAAAGTTTCTATTGTTTTGTCAACACAAAAGTGAATAGTTTTAATTTCTGAATTTTAAATTTTTCAATATTTTTAAAATACATAATAACTGTGCGTATTAAGGCCGTGACTGACTATTAGATTTGGTCTTTCGACCTGTCAAAAATTACATGTCTATTCAAAAACTACGATATTGAGTACTAAAAGGTGTAAATGTGCAACAGATTTTTTGACCAGTCTATCCGATTTCAAAATTTTTTGAAAAATTTCATACGATAATATTTTCTGTGCGATCAGCTGGAAGAGCTGAAGAAAAGAGTTGCTACTCATTTGTTTATCGTATTGTATTCTATTTATTTACCGTATAATAATGTAATATGATTTTGCTGAATTTTAAAATAATTACTTTGGTGGAGTATATTGTAAATGAAAATAGCGCCAATTTACATTAAATAAAATTTGTTTTTGCATTTTGTTCCAATTTTCTTAAAGTAGAACAGTAATCTATCATATTTTTTTCGACATAATCGAACAGCTTAGTAGTGTAGTCAGTCACAGCCTTTAATAACCTGCACAAAATTTTGCCAATTTCTTAAAGATTTTTAAATTTTCGACCGAAATGAATTTTTGAAATTGTTTCCATTATTTTGTAAAGTACTGTATGTACATATAAAAAAAAATTTATTTTATTTTCTGAATTTTTAATTCTGAAATCTCTTGTTTACACACGAAATTTAAGTGCCATTTTTAAGCAATTAAAACACGAATTTTAAAAGAAAAGAACAAAAAATCTGTAAATAATCTTAAGGGAAAACAGTGGATCAAAAACTCATTGCGAAGAGAATGGGATAAGCTTAGGTATAAGTATTTACTAGAGATCTACTTCCAAGTATTGGTTTTTGCGAAAAACAAAACAAAAAATTCTAGATATGAGAGAGTGAATAAAACGGGTTCCCAAATTTGAGTTTCGCTAATGTCAAAAATCAGAGTTTCGTTTTAAATTATTTTAGTTGTGTTTCGTTCTGTACTTTTAAATTTTGATAAAAGAAATGGGACAAAATGTGAGTGAACTTATGAAGACGCCGTATATTTACCTATTGCGTTTCAAACAATTTTAGACGACTTAAGGTATATTAGCTCCTAACGGAGATAAATATCAACGACGAAACGTATACCTCTTGATTAGCACAATAATTTGTGTAAAGGTTGATTTTAAGAAATTGTTGGTTTTGAAGATAGCTAAGAAAGCCAAGGCATTCGCATGCTACGAAAACAAAAGTCGCTTACAAGGCGATCAGTACAAAACAAAAAAACTCAATATTTGATGAGCATTGCGTTGAGGTGCACATTTGTCCACATTACCCAAAGTTACTCCATGCATTCTGCGTAGTATTCTCATATTTTTAGTTATAAATATAGAAAATTTTCATAACATACAAAAATACATCACTTTGATTACACTTACACCTTTAAACAAAACGTTTAAATTTTACAAACTTGAAAGTTTTTTATAAAAAAGGAGTTTGTAGACACCGCAGGAACTTTTAAAGAATAATGATCCTTTTAAACTAACACGTGAACCTAAAGAGAAAGACCAGAGACAAAGGGATAATAAGAATACCGATGGTTATTCATCTAAAATTATGGTCGATTTCGTATATTAATAACTGAACTGCGTATCATGAGCATAATATTCAGAATTGAAAACAATAACAGCGCTGCAGCTATCAACTGTTCAAAAATGCAACATAAAAGCAATTAGGCACATATAAACAAAAAAAACTTTTCAAAAAAATAGCTGATAGAATGAACTGGTGAGTAAATTATTTCTGATTTTTGTTATTTATCATTTTTGGCGATATGTTCAGAAATTTAATAAATTATTATTTTTTACATATTTGCATAAATGCATACCATAAAAGTATCAACAAAACATGCAGCGCAGTAATGCATTTGTGAACACATCCTATATTTACTTACAGGTAGAACCTAAAAATCAGAGTACTTGTAAGTATAGGCCGCCAAAAAAGTATTAAAATATTGATAGTATATTAAATCACAGAAAGTACGCATTATGATACAGAAATTTGCCTTGAATGAAAATAATCCCGTGTACTAAATTATTGAAATTTTAATACGCAGTTCTACTAGTCTAATTGTACAAGAAAAAGATCCATTGACAGCATATTATTGATCATAAAAATCTTACCATCTGTGTCAACAGCAACATTTAAATTAATGTTTTGGTTTGTTCCATAAATTGTAGAAAATTTAGCAATTTCGCGTAACAAGTTTACTATTCTTACAATATCATCCAAAAATTTTTTTTCGCATGGATGAAAAAAGGTACTTATAGCATCGGAAACCTGGAAACAACATACGTACATATGTACACAAAAATATTTGAAACATAATAGATAATTACTATCTTACTAAGAATTCGGCTATCGGTAGCTGTTTAGAGTGCAAATTAAGACAAGATAAAATAATGTCATGAATCATTATAGAAATTTAATTTTAAATTAAAATAATTCCAGTAAAGAACGCGGCAACTTATAATTCTATGAGAAAATCTTTGACAATAAATAATTTTTTCATTATTATAAGTGTTGTTAACATGAATAGAAAATTTTCTAAAGTGGCGTTTTATATTAGTACAGTTTTTATCAGGGCGAACTCAACTAGGTGATGGCATGATGCAACTAATAGGTGACAGCACAAGCACAGCTGACTTTTTCGCTGTAATTCGCCGCAACCGCACGTTTGTCAAAATTTGTTTACATTTCTTAGCTGTCATTAAATTTAATGGAATTTAAAATTCGTTACGAAAAATAACAAGAGCGCAAATTACAAAAAAAAAAAAAAAAAAATTTATGATTCTAGATGGATGGATACATAAGCAAACAAAATTCATGAATCTGGAACGATATCAATTCACATGAGATCCAAGAAGGTCTAATGCATTCTGACAAAGTCCCTGTTTGAGCTGGCGGCGTCATCAGTCCATACTATTTTAAGAACGTCGTTTTCCATGTAGAGTACATTATAGGTCTATGATTACCAACCTTCCTTGCCCTGAATTGATCAGTACAGTAACCGCACATGGTTTCAAAAGGACGGTGTTATGTGCCTCATAGCTTATGTCGTATAAGATATTTCACATAAGCGACTTGAGGACATGGTCAACTCATGTAGATGTGCTGTCTACAGGGCAGTGAGGTCATGCAATTTGACTTCATTGGACTTTTTCTTGAGGAGTTTTTTTTTAAGTCGTAAGTGTATGTGAATAAATCACCAGACACAGTGCTGCGCAGAGCCAACTTAACCCACTCAATCGATCAAATTCAGTCTGTTTTTTTTTTTTTTTTTTTATTTATTTAAGTCAATGGACAAATTCCTTACTGACTAATAACATCGAATAAAATGAAATAGAATTACAATTAGTTTCTTTAAAAATACAAGTAATAGTTACAGTAAAAATATGAAAAGTTGAGAATTAAGAAAAACAATAAATTTATGAATTGAGAAAAACAATAATGTTCCGTTTTATAACGCAAGAATTTAAAGAAAAATCAACTAAGTCTGACAAATAATTAAATTGACGGCAAATTCTAGTTAATGGATCAGCAACAGCATAATTAGTTCTGCAGAATTGAATATAAATAAGATTATAACAGCGGAAATTACGACGAGGAACATTGAATTTAACAGATCTTAACAGATATTCACAGCAAAAATTACCATTGATCAGGTTAATCATAAAAGATATATTCAACATCGTTCGACGACTCTTAAGGGTAGGCAGTTTTATTAAAGCCAGTCTGCTAGTATATGAAGGCATGTCCGAATAATTCCATCCAAGGCCACGCAAGCAGAAGAGTAAAAATTGTTTCTGAACAGATTCGATGTGTTCGCTGTAAACATTATAGTGAGGATCCCAAACGATAGAACCATACTCCAAAATAGGTCTGACAAGCGATATGTATAGCTGTTTAGTAATATATGGATCAGTAAATTCCCTTGCCCAACGTTTTATGAATCCAAGAGTGCTTCTTGCCTTATTTACAGTCAAAGTGATATGATCATTAAAGTTTAATTTTGTGTCTAATAGGATCCCAAGATCAATAAAAGAGTCCACTATTTCCAGTTGATGACATCCAAGCAAGTAATTAACCGCGATAAAATTATTTCTTGAGAACAGCATACATTTGCATTTTTTAATATTCAGCTCCATCATGTTGTACTCGCACCACAAAAAGAAATTATTGAGATCACTTTGAAGATAAATATGCTCAATGAAATTATTAAAGAAGAGAAAAAGTTTTACATCGTCAGCATACATTAAGATATTGGCAAAATTAATTATGTTGGGAAGATCGTTTATAAACAGCGAAAAAAGAAGTGGACCAAGATGGCTGCCTTGAGGAACACCAGATAGCACATAAATATATTTAGATAAGCTATTGTTCACACATACAGTCTGCTTTCTACCAGTCAAATACGATTCTAGCCATCTTAAACTCCTATGATTTACACCCATTAAATCCAATTTAGTTAACAGAAGTTTGTGATTCACCTTATCGAACGCTTTGCTAAAATCCGTAAAAATTACATCAGTTTGCTTCCGTTCAGAAAAGGCCACATTTATCATGGATGTTAACTGAAGCACGTTAGTCGTTGTTGAACAGCCCTTTCGGAAACCATGTTGATAAGGTGATAATAACGATGAAGTATGATGAACCAAAAAATCGGCAATCAGTTTCTCGAACATTTTTGGAATAGCACTCAGTTTTGCAATGCCCCTATAGTTTGTAATATCAGATTTATTGCCAGATTTAAAAAGTGGTATAATATACGAGTTCCTACAAAACACAGGAAAATATCCATAATTAATCGAGGTATTAAACAATATGACTAATGGTGTGATGAATGACTCTGCACATCGATTTAAAATACAACTTGGAACCCCATCGGGACCAGGACGAAAAGATATCTTCAAACTTTTCAGGTTCATCAAAATATCACAGTCACTAAATGTTGGAATAGATATTACTTGAGCTGATGTCAGCGAGTAAGGGTACATATTTGTATCATTGTAAGCCGCATTAGAATAAGTACTGGCGAAGAAATCTGCAAACATATCACATATGACATCAACATTACATGATTCTTTATCACCAAATTTCATAAAGGATGGTAAACCAGTAGATTTTCTCTTCGAATTTACAAACGTATAAAAAGATCTAGGATTCTTAATAAAATTATTTTTCATATTTTGCATATAAGTTTTATATAATGAGTGATTTAGATTATTATATTCAGACCGGCTAATAGAATATCTTCCATAATCAATAGTGGAGCCAGAACTTTGGTATTTCTTGTAATACTTTTTCTTTCGATTTTTCAGTCGCGACAGTTGTTTAGAATTCCATGGTGGACCAACCAGATTATACGCAGGTTTTAAGGGAACACAGATTTCAATTATTGAATGCACTTTCTTATAAAAGTTAGAAATCATCAAGTCAATATCAGAATCATTGTTAATAGGAATAGATAAGGTTTCATTCCAACAAGTATTTCTCATCATGTCATTAAATAAATTGTAATTGGTTTGATTAAAACAGTAGACTTTACTAACTTTAGAAGGCGTAACTTTGAAATTAGTTGGAAGGAAAAATTTAGTTTTTAAAGTCGGATGATATCGATCTTCAGGCAAAGTTACAGGTTCAGAACGTAAAATACTACAGTGACTAGCATCGTTAACAAATACAAGATCCAGTATTTTTCCAAAGTCATTACAAAGTGAGTTTATTTGATACAGTGATGGTCCAATAATATCATTTAGGAATTCGTCATGGCAAGTCTTATTTTTACTCGGAATTAAATAAGGCATATCAGATACATGTTTCCAAGCAATTGAGGGTAGATTAAAATCACCCATAACAAAAACAGAATCACATTCTTTAGCACATTGGACAACAGATGTTATTGCGTCAGCATGATCGGAGTAAACCGTAGAGTCAGAATCAGGAGGAACATATGAACAAGAAAAGTAGACTTTAGATTTTTTTAATTTTACAACGACAGCCACAAATTCAATATTAGAAGTACGGGTTACAAACTGTTCAGATGGATGTGATGAAGAGACTGCAATTAGAACACCGCCACCTCTACGCGACTTGCGGTTGAATCGATATATCTGATAATTATCACATAGAATTTCAGCATTAAAAATATCGTCAGTAAGCCAGGTTTCAGTAAAGATAATAACATCGTATGTTAGATCATGGATATTAATTAACAGGTCAGTTAATTTAGTATTTAAGCCACGTACATTTTGGTATATAATATTCAGAAAATTATTGGAGGTTATTAGTTTTTTGACGTAGGTACATTAGCTGATGGTAAACGAGCAATATTCGATTCATAGTTGTTTCTGGTTTTTTGTCTAAAAGTATATTCACGAACATAAGTATTCACAGGCCAGAAGTTCGGGTTAACAATAAGGTCGTAGTTATCATCCGCAATCGAAATTTTAAATGAAGAAATTGACCTTGGTGCAGAAAATTTGAATTTTTGTATCCAAATGTCCGTTTTAGCTCCCAATTTCGATTTAATGTAATGATCAATATCATCCGGCGTAGTGTCACTAGCTAATCGCGAAACAAACACAGTTTTCTTAGGTGGAACAGCTTGAAGAGGTTTTGGAACTAATTGGGCATCTATTTTTCCTGTATGGGTTAATAATGGTGAATTTTGTAAATTATTATCCGATCCACTGCCAACATCGATTGATGGAATACTCCGAGAACATGTCGAAGATGTAGATGGCGCAGAATTATGTTCAGTGAACTTTGCGGAATTAATTACAGTTTGAACAGATGAGTTGCTTTCTTGTACATTGCTTAATTTTTCAGTCCTTTTGGGGGAGCAGTTATGATCAATATTAACAAATTTGTCCAAACTCGAGAAATTATTAAATAATTCCCCAAAGATTGCTAGTTTGGACTTCAAGGCCGAAAACTCATTAGTAAGCATGTCGAATTGTCCTTTATAACTTCTAAAGAATTTATAAAAATCAATATTGATATTTTTGCATGCAGAACAAGTCCAGTGCAGAGACTTTGTCGGCTCCAAAAGTGCATCCGCGTCACGTGCTTTGAGTGCAGTACATTTTAAATGATAGTTACCCAAACATATCCAGCATGAGATCATTCTATCATTTCCTGTAATGTTGCATTTAGCATTTTGGCAATCCATAATGAATGTGTATTCTGTTAATTTTGAATTAAGGAAACAGTAAGGAAAAATGTTTGCTGGGATATTGAATTAAAAATTTATAATTATAAGCCGCAATATAAGAATGTTGATACTTTAGATAAACTTGGCTCAGTGTAATTCTAGTTTTAGTTGTTCTCTCCATTAATTTCATAAATCGCTCCTTTAATATCTGATATTAGTTTTTAGATTCACCGACAGTTGTGAATTTTTCTCAAAGATCTTCTGCTTACGACTGTGCATAACTACTGGCTCAAGTGACCTTAGTTTCATAGGAATCATTCAAGTCAACCACTTAAATTAAAATGTAAATGCATCTCCATCGCTGTATCTTTTCAAATAGGACATTGGGTAACGCACATTTCGACAAAGAGTCATCACTTACTCTCTCAATTCATTAAACTTTTAGGCTGGTTTTTAAATCAATTCTACGGAAGTCATCCTAAATTACTATTTCAATTGTCTAAAATTCGTGAATGAAATTCCGTATACAGTCCGGAATAATGTACATATGTGATGTGGTACATATGTGTGTGGATATATAAAATACGAAGAACATCAGGGACCAATGATATTTGGCTGAATCTACTTGACGGCCAAAACTATTCCACTGAAAGCCAAATATGTACATATCTCAAACAGTTATTTGTTTTAATTTATATATACATACATAATTCTTAATTTTTTATATTTTTCAAGAATTATTTAGTCTTTTTACTTAAAATTTAATTTTCTTCACAACAAATGTATATTTTTGTTGATATTTGTTACAACTTTTTATTTACAAATGGCAGCTGATTTTGACAAACGTGCGAGAGCTTCACAAAAAAAAAAAAAATGCATGTTGTTTTTGCCTTGTTGTATTTGTTGCCGAAGTGCTGTCACCTATAATCAATTCGCCTTGGGTGATGGCAATAGTACAACAACTCAAATCGCAGTGTTTTTTTAACAAAAACAACATGTACTTTCTGTTATTTTTGTGTGACCACTAATGTCAAATAAAATTCGCCGTAAGCCAGAAATGACAAAGCCGAATCTATATAATGACATAAAGTTGTTATTTTGTGTCATTATTTCACTTTTGTTTCTTTTTGTTTTTTAATACGAGCTGATTTGCGCTACCACTAAGGTATGACGACCTTCAGAGGAATACTGGGAAGCATAAAAGTGGATTCTACAAGAAAAGTTGTGCCCAAACATCCAGAATATTTAAATAAATTATAAATTATGTAGAATAGAAATGTAAAAAGAAATAAAAAATGTATAAACAAAAGAATGTATATATAATGAGCAAACAAAATGTGTACACTTATTATAAAAAACTAACGAAACCCGTTAGCCATAGTCAAAAAATCACCACTTTTTTTACCTAAAAATGTGGGAATTTTTTAGTTGCGACAATTATTTTCTTTATACTTAATCAATATAGTTACGAAACGACCTAATATCGTTTAACATTAACGATAAATAAAATGCTAACAAACACACTAAAGCCGAAAGTCCATACCATCCGTTTCATGCGACCTTGCGTTACATGCGATTCTTACATTCTATGCCGATTTTATTGCAAGTTACACACAATGCATTTTATGCGACTGGTTTTTTGTTTTGATCAGCTGTTGTGGTAAACAATAAAAAGCAAACAAGAAGATTTTTGGGAAAAATAGAAAATCAGATTGTAATTTTAAAAGAATTTATGCCATTAACCTTCCTATACCCGCGCCAAAAAGTGAAACACCAATACCCGCGCACGGTCTGTGAGACCGACAATTGGATAGCCTATATCCTTGGTATTATTTCAAAAAAATTAATTTGAATCATGTTTAATATTAGAACTGAATGTTCTCAAGTATATGCAAAAAAAGAAAATGCAGAAAAATACTTTTTTTAATTAAAAAAAATTCATTTATTATAGGTATTTTAAAAAAGCACTTTTTCGTAAGGGCTACGAAAACTTGAACAAAAATACACTTATACTCAAAATAATAAAAAAAAAAATTCATAACTTTAAAGATAACAATATCTAAAATAAAAATAAAAGAATTTAGACTCTTCAGACCCCTTATAAAAGCAGTCAGAGCATACCATAATAGCATGTTCCAAACAAAAGTAGTTATTACAAGAAATACATTTGTAACGTGTCTTGCAGTTGCTTTTTGAGCCGCATTCGAAACAACGGCCTATTTTTTGACTACTACATCTTGCAGAAGATTCTGGACCATCTAATTTATATATTTCAGCAAGTCTATATCTTATCAATCTTGGTAAACAGAGGATTGTAACACGTCTCCTCTGGTGGGCACTTAAGAAATCATACTTCAATGTAAATGTTTTATAACATTACATAAATAATAACAAAAAATAACACAAAACAAATAAAAATATTTAAAAAGTTACTTACACAAAAGTGTTACACTAATACCCGCGTCGGTCTCACAGACCGATTATCGTTGTGTGTGCATACTCCGGCTTTTCGCAGATACTTCGTATTTGCACTAAAACGAAGCTTATTATGAATAATGAAGCTACCAGTAATATCAACTTACTGGCACTATTTTTTTTACAAAAAAATTGTAATAACAAAAAAATCGGTCTCACAGACCAACGCGCGGGTATAGGAAGGTTAATTACAAATTTATGAGTTTACATATATGATATTTTGTGCTGTTAAGGCCTACGAAAATCCTCAAAAGAACACAAGACGAGTGTTTTCGGTTAATTTATCCTCCATTTTTCTGGTTTACAAATAAATAAATACACTCAGTACATAAAGACAATCGACAACTAGTAACATACATATTTTGTTCATGAAAGAAATGTGTTAAAAAATGTATTTTAATGTATTTTCCTCTTAAATTAGTAGTAAACTATTATTATGTTTTTATTAATATTTTTATAATGCAAAAAGAAAAATGGGAAAATAGTAATGCACTATTTAAACATATTTATCGAAACCATTCACAATAGTATATAATTTGGCATGCCAAGTTTAAAAAACTGTTGACCTTTTCCAGCAGTGCATGAGTCACATAGAAAAGTAGACCTACTTGATGCGTTCTAGGCGTCTATGAATTCTATGCATTTTCTTATGTTTCTTGTCACAAACAGCTACACTGATTCTACTTTTTCGGTATACGCATGTAATGCAAGGTCGAATGAAACGGATGGTATGGACTTTCGGTTTAACACTAACAAGACAATGAACATGTTGATTAACTATAGCTACGCTACATATTTGTTTTTATTTTGGTTTGCAATCAACGAACTCATAATCTAAACGTTTTTAAAAAGGTAAAAAAGTAACAATAGATATGTTTATTATCAGAATATAGTTTTAAAGCTTTTTTTAGTCTTAAGGACAATAAATTTCTTTTAATAGATAATTTTTTGTTCAAAAGCTATTTCGAGGTAGTTGTTGTTGTTGTTGTTGTAACAGTTCTCCCTATATTTAAGATATAAAAGGTTAGTGTTATTCATGCCTTTAGTTGGTTGTATGCCATGTGATTCGGTGAGGATGGGATTGGTAAGAGATGGGGTTGATTGTAGTCGGTTATGTAGGTGTGTTGTCAACGTCATGTAGTTGGCAGTCCTAGGAAGTCCGCAGTTGTCCTTGGGTTCAGCCATAGGTCTATGGGTCGCAGCGTTGTCGGTTTTACTGGGCAGCTAAAGATATGCACCGTATCGTGTGGTGCCAGGTTGCATAAGGGGCAGGTATCCTGAGTTCCCGGGATGATTTTGGCCCTGTAGCTGTTCAGGATGTTTGGCCATCCCGATATCAGTTGTGCCAGAATGGTTCTCGTAGACCTTGGTAGCTGCCTTTCAGAATCCGATATGGGTGGTGGGTGTTGATTAATGACCCTGTTAAGGCTGAGCTCGTCCCTGGCCGTCGTGACAGCCGTTTGGTGTAAGGCGCTTTGCGTCTCTCTCACAGATAGTGGGTCCGCTATTGAGGGTATAAGGTGTGTAATGTCGGGTCTTATGCGGCGAGGAGGGGGATCGTCCATAACTAGGTGGTGGTTTGGATGGGTAGGAAGGTAGCAGGCTATTAGATACTGTTTAGTTAGTAGCACATTGTGCGTCCTAACAGTCAGCATTTTGGACTCATCGTGGAGGTGATCGATACTGGACATCTTTACACATCCGGTGGCTATGCGCAGGGCGTTATTTTGTGTCGTCTGTAGTGCCATTGAGTCTCACTCAAGAATGATGTCCAAATTGGAGCAGTATAATTGAGGAGTGACCGTCCTATAGCCTTGTAAGTTGTGATGATGGTTTCCTTGTCCATGCCCCACGTGGTGCCTGCCAGAGCCTTTAGGACTTTGTTTCTCTTCTCCACTTTTGCGTTGATGTTGGTTGCGTTACCGCGAAGTGAAGTAAGTTGTCGAAGGAATCTTTGGGTACCGAACCGTGAGAATGTTATTGCCTTCCATTTCGACGTTTAACGTTTTTCTTACTTCCTTCGTCCAAGTAGTGAAGAGAGAAACCGATGACTTGGGCACAGATATGCGCAGTCTCCTGCTCGAGGTAGTAGTTTTGCTTACTGTAGTATTAGTTTTTTTGCTTACTGTACAACGCAAACAAAATATTTGACATTTATGTGGACTGAAAAAAGCAATCAGCTGGGCTGATAACCCCACTTTCTATGAATTCGCCTTGGTCTAGTAGGTAGTGTGTTGGCTTATTAGACGTGAGGGCAAGGTTCAAAACCCAGGTCAGACATCTCCAAGAAAACGACTTCCTCTCAGCAGATTTTTGGCAAAAACTCTGAGATTAAATAAAATTGCCTTAAAAATTTTCCCTTTTCAATCTTGAAAACAAACATTTTAAAAAAGGTAGATGAGATCTGGGTTTTAAATTTGAATATATGGCTCAAAACTGAATTTTTGTGTATCTATCAGCTATTTCTGAGCAAGGCAATAATTTGGATTAATAAAAAGAGTTCTGGATAAATGAAATTGAAAATTGTGAACAAAATAATAATAAAATTGTGAACAAAAAAATTCTCTTTTAAATCCTATATTACCAAGTACAACACCGCATTAACGCATTATTAATTCCTTCGTCACCGAATTCATCCTCTACAATTTTACATCACCGAATTTACAAATGTGCAATACTAATAGCTCAAGTAAAAATCCTACAAATTTTTCATATAATTCATTCATATTTCATTCAATAAATAACTGCGATTTTTTCCCCAAATTTTTTAAGGTGCTCTATGATCTTAACATCGGAAAGTGCAAGGTATCACGCTACTGTACGGAAAACATATTGATAGATGAATATTTTGATGTTAAAAGCCAACTCTGTAAAATATCCACGACTATCAAAACTAGCGTTGAGCGTTCTATCATTTCCAGCCAGCAGTGCTGCATCAGAACGAATCTTCTCTTTGGCTGATAATAATATTATTACTAAAAAGCGCAATATATTCACCCCCAAAATAGTTGACAATATAATAGTACTTAATTCTTTGTATAATACTCCTCTCCTTTTAGTTATACTATTTCTTGTACAGTATTTTAATAATATACATTGTAAAATGTACATAGAAGTTTACATTAAGAATAATAATTAAAATATCAAATAAGCAATATAAACCTTTATTTCTTTCACTCGATTCACATTATGGCTCAAAATCTTCCAAATTCTTCTTTCTTAAATTATGCGGGTCTTTCACCGCTCATTTATTAGATTTAGTCTTCGTAGTAACGCAGCAAGCAGGACAAACACACAATCTTCTGCTGAGTATTTTAGTGCTCGTAAGCGAATCATACTTATTTTGAATCACCTGTATGTATTGAATAAAGGAGAGTCGAAATCACTTACATCATGGTGTTAAGAAATGCTCACGTCACAGAGGATGCTTCTAACTCATTAGTGCAATCAGCTACTGATTCGTCTTACATGGGCAAAAGCATCCCGTCTGACAAGATGAGAAAACCTGGGCGGAAACGTCCCGCATTGCATAAGGAGAGGAATTCAGATCGCAGAGCTTACACTGTCTTGAAGAGAATTGTGACGTGGATTCCCTCTCGGTTAAGGAGCAGAAGATGCTGGCTCGACACAGGGGCACTGTTTCGCGATATGAAACCAAATATTCGAATAGTGTCGTTTCGTGCAAATAAGAGTGTGGAGCCAATGGCTTCTACTTCTAAAGCGGCAAGCAAGGGTTTAAAAGGTTCGGCGCCCTTACTCCCAACTGAGGTAAAGAATACTTCTCGAGTCTTCAAACCTTCAGTGAAGAGTAAAGGTGCTGGTGTTTCTTTTTCTATGGATAAAGGAAAGGGCATAGAAACTATCGCTAATTCTTTACCCAAGAAGAAAGGTGTAGATCTGACGAGGTGCCTCCCTCCGGCTCGAAACCATTCCCATCAATTGGCTTTCATCGATAGGTCAGATTTGGATGGAAAAATCTCTGAAAGATGGGAACTAATTGAAGAAAGGCTCATCGAGTTTATGATGGATACTCCATTATATATATAAAGGATACTGTCGAAGGTAACCTCAAGGATCTTGGAATAGCGTACCGTAGGCATGATGTTACCTCCGATAGAGATGTTGAGTGGTCTCCTCACTCCTTTCGTCCACGTAGTGAAAAGAGAAATGGAGGATTTAGGAGCGGATAGCCGTAAGTTCCTGTTCCGAAAGTAGTCTACAATGGTTGCCTGATAGTCCGTAATCCTAGCGCTTATGTCATCTATGTTCACACCTGATGCAAAGACTGTACAGTCATCTGCATTTACCATTGACACATTTGGAGGGCGAGTCCGGAAGTGAAGTAAGATATATATTAAATAGGATAGGCAACTCAACCCCACCCTGTGGAACGCCCATCATTATCATTCAGTATGAAGATTTTTATACCCTAAACTCAACGAATGCCTGCCGACCTCCCAGGATAATTGGAAGTGCAGCGCTGTATGTCATTGGGCAAGATTGAGTTTAAAATGTCTCTCAAAAGTATGGGGTGGTCGATCACTTTAAAGGCCTTGGAGAGGACAAAGACCGCCTAAGTTCCTAATATTCCTTAATATAGCTCCTTTGCTTTTGTTCTGTCGGGTGTTCAATAAATTGTCTGCAGAACTCCGTAGCACATTTTTTGCGTTTGAATGTTGCCTACCACCGAATCGTCTTCCATAGCTTTTTAGGAGCTAGGGAACATAGGTCCAGGTGTTCCAACCATGCACGTAACCAACCATGTTGGTAATTTCCGTCTTTACCGATATGGACATCACTTCCAGGAAATTTTGTTTGACAATCCTGTCGAATATACAAGGAAATTTAATAAAGCTCTATAAAATTACAGAAATTTTTATAATAAATTGTTTAAAAAATAGGTAGAGACTATTCTAAAAACAAAATTAAAACAAAAATATCAAGTGTTGGTGAAGACAGAAAAAATCTTGCAGAGTGAAGTTTTTTTTTGTCAAAAACAATAAAAGGATGGCTGAATGCACTAAGTGCAAGTCATCGATAAGAGGTGGAAGTGGCATTAGATGCAATGGAGTATGCAATAAAATTTATCATTACACTAAAAAATGTGCCGGAATCGATCAATATTCCGCAAAAATTTTGAAAGAGAATAATTTCGTGAGATGTGATGACTGTTTACAATACATTCAGAATGTTGATCTTGTCTGAAGTGGTATTCAAGAGGGCGTCAAGAAAAACAAACAAGTATTGCAAGAATATAAATATGAGTTTGAAAGTTCACTAAGGAAAAATGAAAATGAAATTAAATCATTGTTGGAGGCAATTGAAAAACGGTACGATGAAAGGTTTAGAAAAATGGAAAAAATTCAAATATTATGCAAAATAAATGTACAAGAGGTCAAGGACATTTATGGAACGGTAAATAATATTGAAAATAAGAATAAGGATATGTATGAAACAATCGAGAAAAGCAATGCGTAAATGTGTAATGAAATAAAGAAAATTGTCAAGGATACGAATGTCAAACAGAAAACGTCCTACGCACAAATAGTTTCAAATAATATGGTGATGCCAGATGTTTCAAAAAATGTCCCCTTAATTGTAAAGCATAAGGAAAAACAAAGTGTTGAAAAAACAAAAGCAGAATTGAATGAAAAGGTGGACCCAATTAATTTTAAAATAACGAACGTCGAAAATAGGAAAAATGGTACACTGGTAATAAAAATCAAAAATGTGGAGGAAAGAGAAATAATTAAAAAAGCTATTGAAAATCAAATTAGTAACAATTATGAAGTGAAAGGAAGTAGGTATGCAAATTATGATAGGTGACATGAATTTTTAAATGCAGGAGAAGGAACTAATAGAGAAATTGAAAAATCAAAATGAAATATTGAAGGACAGTAAAATAGAACTTATCAAAATATATGAATCTAGGAAATTTAGTAGAACAACATATAATGCAAAAATGAAAATTGATAATGAATCGTATCCAAAAGTTATATCGGGAGTAAAGCTTAATATAGGATGGGATAGATGCCGGGTTTTCGATGTCTTATACGGTTAGAATTAAGTATGTATAATATGTTAGGATTAAGAAAAGGAATAATAATAAAATTAGTTGATAATTAGAATCTTACTCGCACGGCCCTTTTATTTCGGAGAAAGTTTGGTCTTCGCGGTCATTATTCAAGTGTCCAATTTAAATATTAAATTATAAGTTATTTAATTTAATAAATTCCTTAAAAAATATTAAGGAAAAACATTATAAATTAATTAAAATCTACCAAAATAAAACCAAATGTTTAACATTTCAATTATTAAAAGAAAGAATACAAAAAACAACATATAAAAAACTAAACAATAAAATAAATAAAACATACTAAAATACAGTACAGTAAAATAAAATAGAAAAATAATAACAAATAAGCATACAAAAATAAAATATATAAAAACAAAAATAAAAACTATATTTTGACACATTAATGTTGTGAGACCATACAAAGATACGTACATAAGTGCAGAGAAAATAGAACAAAACAAAAAGTAAAGTATACAAAAGAAAATACAAAAATACAGTGTAACAAGAAATTAGAAATACAAAAGTGATAATAGTGCAACAGTAATTACGATACACATTACACAGAACTTAAAAATACACTACACAAACGAAAACAATACATCGTTGGACGACTCCAGGAAAGGAATTCTGCCCAGATGTCCCATTGCAACTGTATTCTGTGCCGATCAGAAGAAAATAAGGGGAGTATATCAGACTCTCAGCAGGTAAAAAGTGTGAAATATATTTGTGTTTTTTTTTTCCTTAAATTTGTAATTTAATCAAATTTAAGACATTTTTTGTAAGTTAATCACAAAATTCATAATAGCTTGAAGAGCAGAACACAATAAAGTATATTTCACATTTTTAAATTATTGAAACAATTCATTTATTTATAATTTTATATACCTTCAGTTGTTATATACATATTTATAAATATTTCCTTGATGGTATTATAAAAAACCCACCCTTAAAAGTGTATGGAATCTTGAAAGTTTATATCGTTAAGTTAATACGTATTTACACTAAAGGCTGTGTCTGATAAAACTTTGTTGCTTTGCGTGACGTTTGTAACTTCGGCAGAAAAGCGTAAAGCAAAAGGTGTATGACACAACAAAAACTTTGACAACACTCGCGTTGTTTGTTTATCAATATAATAAACCCGCGCATTGTTTGTTTATCAATAAAATGTTGGCGCGTAAGTGTTTTTACTAAGTAAAATTATATTAAATACTTCTTCCAAAACATAACATTCACTTACCTCTTTTTTTTAATACAATAAAAACAAAACAATAACAAGAAAACTTTAAATTTAAAGAAAAATATTAAAACAATAAAATTTGCCAAAAATATTTACTGAATAATCAACAGCTGATTGTCAAAGCGTGCAAAAAGATGAGAGATGCCCAACTTTTCGCTTTGCGTTGCGTTAAAAGCAGTTTATGTGACAAGTGCCATATAAACATGTACATTTATCTCAAATGTCAAAGCGTATATGTAACGCAAAGCGAAGCAAAAGTTTTAGCTG
This sequence comes from Sarcophaga rosellei, assembly GCA_930367235.1. Classification (NCBI taxonomy): domain Eukaryota; kingdom Metazoa; phylum Arthropoda; class Insecta; order Diptera; family Sarcophagidae; genus Sarcophaga; species Sarcophaga rosellei. The sequence goes on from OV884019.1 coordinate 59,357,998, forward strand.
ACATGGCCTAGGCGAATTCATAATAGGTGGGATTATGTCAACAGCTGAGCACTTTCTTAATGTCAAAATTTTGTTGTTTTTGTGTGTGTTTGTTGTGCGTGTGCGTGTTGTTGTTCATTTTTTTGCCTTTTCCATTTTTTTCTTCCTATTTTGGCAACATTAAGGGTCTTTAACAAAAACAAAATGCCTGTTGTTTTTGCATTGTTGTAGACCTGCGGCTACCATCTATGAATTTGCCTTGGACATGGCCTTAACAATTTGTTCTCTTTGAAGAGATATATATATTATAGAGATATAATATTGTTAGTGAGAAAACATTCAGCATCAGCGTTGTCAACTATAAATTTTCAAAAAGCGCCAAACTCGTTAAAAAACGCGTAATTTTGACAAAAAAGCACTAAAACATTATAATATTTATTTTAATTTTATCACCATTTTATATAATCAGTAAAAAAATTTACAAACCATTTAAATAATTTATTTAACCATTTATTTATTATTTAACCATTTATTTTGATATTTTAGTATCGTTTGCCATGCATTTTCAATATTTGTCAAAATGTCTGGTTTAGAATTAAATTCTCTAGCTAATGACATGATTTCATCTTTTGTATGGGATAAAACATTATTTACATGGATTACTGAAATTTTGCTTAGAATTTCGTAGTTTTTAGGAAGCCTTAATCTTATTTCTTCTACCAATTTTTTTAGTTTTTTTTTTTAATTTTTGATTTGGTGTCACTGAGCAATCACACACGAGAAGAATTATGCTGGCACAAAATGGCAGCTTGTAGGCAAGAGAGGTGAGGAGAGTGGTTTTTTGCTGGCATAATTTTTCAACCAGCTTCTACCCCGCACAAACCAATACATAAATAACACAAAACCAATACACATACATTTATAAAACAGCAGGTTCAGAAAAATAAGTAAACAAAAACTAATGCACACAAAGCAGAGTATATGTATACAATTTTATGCCAGATCAAATAGTCTCGTGTGTGACTGAAAGAACAAAAATTGTGCGGCTTAAAAAATAGTCTCGTGTGTGAAACCACACTGACATGGAAAGAAAAGCACTAAAAAAGCACTAGGCACTGACTCGAAAATTTTCCGCGTCGATAGTTTTAAAAAGCACTAAAAACAGTGCTAAAAGCACTGAGTTGACAACGCTGTTCAGCATACCATTTGTGTTGCTTTTGTTTGTTTTCCTTTCATTTATTCTTCGTAATTTTGTTTCGATCAGTGTTCCGTTCCACGCGTTCCTATACTGCTTTTATATAAATTACATATTACAGCTGTGTAAAGTGTGACCGTTCACACTAGTAACAAAATTGAAATTTCAATAAAATATTGTTCACATAAATATCGAACATCGAATTGTATTCGATTATTGTTATTTATAATAACACGGTGTGTTCATATTGAAATTTCATTTTTGTTTTATTATAAGAAATCGATTATTTAACGATTTTACTCGGTGACTTGAATATTTTTATACCGAAGGCTGTGTGCGTAAAAGCGGTTATATTTTTATTTTCTGAGATCAAGTAAGTTCTTCTTGACTCAATTAACGCCGCTTATAAATTGGAATCGGAAATTTCGAATATTGCGTGTCCGAAGAATATCAATTAAATTCTATTATCCAAACAAGTGAATACTGATAAATTCAAATATAATTCGACCAATAATTTATTTTGGTCAATTTGGAATTCTTGTTTGAGGAATCTTTTAAATAAACGAAATCATTATGACTGCTAGAAGCTCTAAACGCCAAAATTCTCCTTCCGGAGCGGAAACCTTAGAGAAATTACTTGCGGATAAAGCGAAGGTCATTAAGAACATCGACTGAATTCGACAGTCCATTGTGGATAAAACTGTTTCCTTTAATCCAATGGAGCTCAAATATCGATTGGATATTTTAAAAACATATATTGACCAAGCAATGAAGCTTCAGTCAGAAGTGGATAATTTGGATCCCGATAATGACGATAGAGCCGAGCTTGAGGATCTTTGTGTGATCACGAAGAGTTTGTTTATGAGTCTGTTGGCCAAGAATAGGCAATCGAATGTACTTGAAGCTTCTTTTAGCGTACAAGCTCAGCACTCAAGACTTCCAAATATGAAGCTCCCTAAATTCTGTGGAAAATATTCTGATTACAAGAATTTTATGAGCTTATTTGAGAACCTGGTCCACAATGATCCGACCTTAACGGATATTGAAAAGTTCAACCACTTAATCTCATGCTTGTCCGTATCGGCCTTGGGAACAGTGAAGGCCTTTCAGATTTCCGAAAAGAATTATCCCAAAGCATTAGCAAGCTTAAAAAAAGTTTATATTAACGAATGCTTGATATTTTTCGATAATATTGCAAAACTTTTTGATTTGCCCGAAATTACCAAGTCTTCAGCTGTTGCTTTGCGAAGCATGATCGATACTGTTTCTGCCATTTATGATTCGTTGTTATCAATTGGTGATGACAAGAAAATAACGAATGCCATTTTAATACATTTAGTGATGTCGAAAATGGATCCAATCACCAAATCGAAATGGGAAGAACAGCTTGATTTCGAAAAGCTCCCATTGTGGTCAGATTGCGAAGCCGCCTTGAATAGACGTTACCAGCATATTTCTGCTGACGAGTCTTCTAGTTCAAGGCCGAGGGTTAAAAAACCTAAAAATTAACATTTTAATTTTAGAATAAATAAAGCATCACTAAATTGTACCAAATCGAAACTATTTCTAAATCGGCGCAGCATATGATCAACAATTGCCCTTCTTTCACTGCTGAGCCTATAGACAAACGATTTGATTTCATAAAATCCGTGCCAGCATGTATAAACTGCCTGAGGAAAGGACATACAGTTGTCAGGTGTTCATCTTCAAAGTGTCGGTTATGTAATGGTTCACATAACACATTACTTCACCGCTATAATACATACAAGTTCTAATAATGCATCGATAAACTACTCTGAACAGCCTTCGACTTCTCACGCTTCTGTGAACTATTCGGCGTCTGATGAAAGCATAATTCTAGCGACAGCTGTGGTAAGAGTAAGAAGTAGTTCTGGGCAACTGATACCGGCCAGAGCTCTTTTAGATTCCGGTTCTCAACCTAATTTGATAACCGAGGAACTAGCGCAACTACTACGTTTGAAAAAAGAAGGAGTCAGATTGAATTTAAATGGCGTTGGTGAAACAAATTCATTATCCAAATCTCGCGTCAATTTGACTGTTACCTCGAGTGTCAACTCTACCCAATTCACTTCAAAGTTTTGGGTATTAAAATCAATTACAAACCTACAACCTGAACGTGGAGTCAACGTACCTAGTTTGAGTATTCCGTCAAACGTAGAGTTAGCTGACCCTCACTTCTATAAGCCTCAAAAAATTGATTTGTTAATTGGCGCAGGTCCTTTAATGCATGCTGGCCAGATTAGGTTGGGCCCGAGTCTTCCAGTTCTTCAGAGGACTTTTCTTGGTTGGATTGTCACTGGAAGATACAATCAATCAAAGGACTCTTTCAACTCTAAAGTTTTTCATATAAATACTTCAATAGAAGACGAGAGCAATGTTGTTTCGATCGTCCAGAAATCTGATTCTTCTGAGGAGATTTCTAAGTTACAGAAATCTCTGATCTTACCGTCGAACATACTTACACCGGTTATTCATACATTCTCTAAAGAAGAGGGAACATTTCCACTTTTAAGGGTAGGTGGGAGGTTGCTTAATGCAAATTTGTCATACGATGCAAAGTTCCCACTTTTATTACCGAAGCAAAATGACTTCGTGTGTTTCACATATAAGGCAGTGCATTTAGAGTTAGTGTTTGATTTATCCACTGATTTCTTTCTTTTTTCGTTTAAAAGGTTTGCTGCAAGAAGATGTCTTCCCAGAGAGGTGCATTGCGACAACGCGACGAACTTCGTCGGAACCAGCCAAGTCCTCAAGGAGCTTCAACAAGCGTTTGACAGGAGTCGACAGGCCGTCGAGTCATACGCAGAGTCGTCCGGGGTGCGGTTCAGCTTCATACCACCCCGGGCGCCGCACGTCGGAGGACGGTGGGAAGCCACTATAATGCAAGCGAAGTGCCTACTTCTGCGAGTCGCGTGAAACTTAGCGCTCACTCAAGAGGAAATGTCAACAATGCTCGCAGAAGTAGAGGCGGTGGTCAACACTCAGCTCATCGCACCGCTGTCTCCAGACCCCAACGACGGAGAAAGAGAGGGTCTGCGTTCGCTGCCGCCAGAATCCGTAGGCAACGGAATAATCAGACCGCAGAAGTTATGGAAGCGTTGGCGACTGCTTTGTGGTTTCAAGCAGACATTTTGGCAAACTGGGTCACGAGAATACATCCTGGGTCTTCGAAGCAGAGCCAAATGGGCCAGCGAAACGCCCAACCTGAAGCTAGATCGTAATCGTCCACGAGGACAATTGCTCGCCACAACATTGGCTGACCGGGAGAGTCGTGCCGTAACCAAGGGCAAAGACGGCAAGGTCAGAGTGGCGGAGGCCGCAACGCACAACGGCGTTTATAAGCGCCAAATCCACAAACTGGCTCCACTTCAATTGATTGAAGAAGCACAGTCCTTCAATGGGGCCGGAATGTTGTGCCATAATTGTTTCATCATCTCTTCTATATATTTATTTATACATTATAGATATATAACTGAATATTTTTAATTAATAATGAGCATGAATTTGTACCACCCTATTGCTAATTAAGTTTAAGTTTAATACATAGAATAAGGTCAATGAATAAATAGCAATAAAGAATTAAAATAAGCAACGGAGTTGCTGAATAGTCTTATATGGTTAGAATTAAGTATGTATAATATGTTAGGATTAAGAAAAGGAATAATAATAAAATTAGTTGATAATTAGAATCTTACTCGCACGGTCCTTTTATTTCGGAGAAAGTTTGGTCTTAGCGGTCATTATTCAAGTGTCCCATTTAAATGTTAAATTATAAGTTATTTAATTTAATAAATTCCTTAAAAAATATTAAGGAAAAACAGATATAACCACAAATCATCGGAATGTAAAAATGAGGACACCTGTTATAAATGCCATGGAAATCACAAAAGCAGAGAATGTAATAAGGAAATAGTGAAAAAATGCATCAATTGTATGAAGGAAAATAGAAGACTTAATCTAGGGCTGGACGAAGATCATGCCACATTTAATAGAGAATGCCCGGTTTATCAAAACAGACTTATGGTAAGAAAAAGAAGAATTGGATTAGCTATTTAACAATCAAAGAAAATTCATGGAATTTATACAAATATACAAGGACTTTCGAATAATTTTACTCAACTGGAAACAATTGCCGAAAATATTAAACCAGATTTTATAATGCTCTCCGAAACGCACATAACGGAAAAAATAGATGAATGTGAGACAGAATTGGGTCTTTACGATCAATACGTGACAATGCCCAATTCACCCGGAACAGGAGGAGTAACATTGTATTTTAAAAAACAATGGAAGGTAAATAGAATTAAGGAAATCGTAAAGGACTCCAAACAATGGATTAGCGCATATTTGGCGAAATGTGAAAGCTTATCATTTATACGAAGTCGCCGTGGTCTAGTAGGTAGTGTGTTGGCTTATTAGATGAAAGGCCCGAGTTCGAATCCCAGGCCAGATATCAAAAACAAAATACAAAAAGTATTTCTTCGGCGACTTCCTCTCAGCAGATTTCTGGCAAAAACTCTAAGAGTAAAAATTGCCATGAAAAGCTTCTCAAAAAATCTGTCGTTCGGAGTCGACTTTAAACTGTAGGTCCCGCCACTCATGTATAAAATTAACGCACACACCATGAGTGGTGTTGAGAAGCTAGGCCGTAATCCTGACTGAAGGGTGGTAATGGCCAATTATGTATGTATGTTATGTTATCATTTATAATAGTTATAATATATAGATCACCAAGCTACAGCAAAGCGGAATTCTGTGAAGATTTACAACAGTTTTTGGAGGACTTGTGCGAGATAGCAGGAGACTTCAACACAGATTGGCAATCAGATTTTTATAAAGGTAAATTGATGATTTTCATTTGTGACAGTAAGATGATTGATTAGGTTGATCGCTTCTCCAATAACGTTAGTCCTTATATACGAATTATTCTCTTAAACAAATCCGAAAATGAAGGCTATTTCATGTAATCGCAATCGAATTTGGTTATGGTAATTGCAATCAAAGGTAACGTGGTTAGTTTTGCCATAGTTTCTGATGTTGAAGAATGATTCCTTCTTGTTCAAAGCGAATGTAGTGCATGTAGTGTACACAAACATATGCATTGACAACAAACAAAAAAATAAAATAAAACCAAAACGTAAACAAGTATAATTTATAAGAGCACAAAGAAAATAAAAAGAAAGAAAAACAAATAATTATGATATGCAGTTTCAAGTGACTATTGTTAATTGAAATGGGTCACTAGAACTGCATTGAACTAAAATAATGTAATTTGAATACGCTACAATTATAATTGGAAATGTTACTGGAATATTATTGGAATAGGTAGGGGAAATAGAATAAGAAAACATAGAATAAGAAATAGTATATAAACTGTGAAATTTTGTGAATAAGATTAGAAATAATTCTGACTTCAAAATAGTTCTTATTTCTCAAAAGTTCGGCAATTAACTTTGCCATGATATAAAGCCTTCTACAATTCTGAGGCTTTCTCAAATAATCTAGAATTCTATAGGGTCTTAGTTAAAACGACACATACACTAACTAAGTCAAACATATATTACACGAACATATCGTCTTGAGTCATAGCCAGCTCGGTCTGGATCAGGATATTTATAAAGTACTTTATCATTAAGCTGTTCCGATTGCTTCCATACGAAATTTTAAATATAAGTGAGTTACAGTATTGAAATTTTACTACTCCGATTCACTTATACTCACTACAACATTGATTTATTAAAAAGATTGTAATAAGCATGCGTCCAATGTTGACATTAAACTTATGTCACCATTACAAATATGTTTGATTCATAAATCACACCATTTACATTTGTTACTTTAGAAAAATACTTATAATATACTCTCCGTTATCAGACGAAGAGGATGTCGATGTGACAATGGTAGATTCTCATGCCGATGCTGAGAGTCATACAAATTAGTCTGCAACACTCAAAAACTGCTTCCGCCGCTCTAATCCTCTGGCTAGCAGCGAATGACGTAGAGCTCGTACTAGTCTAAGAACCCTGGGTCGTAGACGGTAGGGTTTGTGGACTCAACGCTAGCAGCTATAGCACCGTGTTCGTCTAGGATACAGGTAGACCTAGATCTTGTATAATGGTGAGGACTAACATTAATGCTTTTCTTCTTCCTAGGTATAGCGTCAGGGACTGCGTCACTATAGTCATCGAGTTAAACGCGATGGCCATCTGGATCTCGACACGACTATTGGCTCTCCCCTCCATGAACCCATTGGCCAACTGGTAGCAGATGCGCAACTACGTGGGATTCCGGTAATTATCGGAACCGACGCCGACTCCCACCATACGATATGGGGAAGTTCCGATATCAAAGATCGTGGTGAGTGCCTACTTGACTTCGTTATTAGTAATTAGCTAGTTTAAGCCAATTGGTGTAATGAACCAACCTTCCTTACGTCGAACAGAAATGAAGTACTGGACATCACCTTGATTAGCTCTGATTTCTCTGATTATCTTAGGGACTGGTAGGTATCTCGGGAATGCTCCTTTTTGAATCACAGATTCATCATCTTTAACATTGATCCCTTCTATAGAATAAAAACCAATTGGACCACCTTTAGGGAGAGATTCCGGAACTGCCTTCCCGCAACCCCTCCGACCATTGCCACCCACTGCCACACACTGACCACTACACTTAAGTCGGCAGCCGTATCTTCCGTCAATCCCTCTGTCCTCTGTGGAACCAGGAGATCGAGGATCTCCGTCGATCCAGTGGCAAACTCTTTAAAAGGGCAAAGGGCCCCCGCGAATGGGCATTGTACAAAGCCAAAAAGAGGGAATTTAAATACGCTGTAAGGCGGGCGAAGAGCGCTTAGTGGAGGAACTACTGCGCGAGCTTAGAAACCTCTGCCAAGACAAGCCGTCTATGCAAAATTCTCAGTTCCACACGTATGTAGGTCTCTCTAACGCATCCAACGGCCAGACGGCAGCTGAACTGAGACTAGTTCAAAGACGCTTGAACTACTCCTCGACACTCATTTTCCGGTGAGTGCCACCCTTGGAGGTCAAGCTTTCTATCAGATTACGGACCCACCGTCTGGGGATCACTCTCCCCTAACTCTTAATCCAGGCCAAGTGCAGTGGGCTATTAGATCCTTTAAACCATTAATGCCCCAGGACAGGATGGTATTATTCCAGGTGACATCCAACATGGGAAAGAAATTATTCTCCCTTGGCTGCTTGTCATCTATGACGCTAGTCTAAGGCTATATATTCTCAGTTCGATCGTGATTGTCATAGCACACGGACGTTCAGTGGAGATCGATTTTCGTTTATGATTTTTTTTTTCAAATATATCACGGTTATTTATCACATTAATCTCACTTATTTATTTCTTCATAAAAAGTTATTTTGTATATATTTCATGTGTTTTATATGAGTGAATAAAATAAGCAAAGTACAGAAGATAATAATGTAATCAATATATCCAACAACAATTACCTATTAATATTTTCAGTGTGGAACCTAATGAACTAATTAAATTTGTTAGAGATGGACTAAAAATAAAAGATTTTAAAATGAAAGAATTTAATAATAATAAAATATCATTATTTTTGTCGTCTTTAGATGATTTTTTTCGTGTTAAAGCTTATTTGGAGAAAAGCAAAACTTAATTTTTTACATACACACTAAGTGTAGACACTAATTTCAATGATATTTTTAATGAATTGTGTAAATTCCAAAACGAAAATTTAAAATTTATAAAGGTTAGCCTCTTTACGACAAAAAGAGCAGCAGCTGAGGGATATAAGCTATCTCTTTATTTAGTTCAAATTACTAATGAGAGCAAACTCAATGAACTTAAATCTATCAAAGGTCTATTATATAGATGTGTTAGCTGGGAAGCCCTAAGAAAGCCTGAAATTTCTCAATGTAGAAACTGCCAAGGTTTCTTCCACAGCGCTTCTAATTGCTTCCTCCCCCATAGGTGTGTAAAATGTAATGAATTGCATGATATTGGAAAATGTTCGCTGCCAGAAACTACACAAAATGAAAAAGAAAAATTATTCTGTGTGTTGTGCAAGAAATATGGCCATCCAACGTCATATAAGGGTTGCGAGAAACATAAGGAACTACAACAAAAGATGCATTCCAGAAGACAAGATTTAATTCAGATGCATTCAAATTTTACACCAAATAAAATAAGTAAAAATCTTAATGATGTGGTAAAAAATAATAATGTGCAAAACCAAAACAGCTTTAACTCAATTCAAAATGCATTGGAACAACTAAATCATTCAATTCAAAACATATCCAACCAAATTGTAAACCTCAATAAACAATTACACTTACAGGTAGCTAGAATTGATACTATTTTCTCTATTTTGGAAGCTTAAGATCTTAATATGATGGAAACAATTAAGAAAACATTTAAACATAATTGAATTCAATGTTAATTCTATAATTAAGTTAACTAGAAGGTACGATTTAAGTTGTTTTTAAGTAAATATAATCCGAATCTCATGTTAATAAATGCAACGAAACTAAATTTTAGACATAAACTAAACTTCCAAAACTACTGTATGATAATAAACGACAGAAAGAATGCTAAAGCAGATGGTGGTACTGCAATTCTGATAAAAGACAATATAAAACACATAAATTACACCAATTACATTACCAATTCTTTTAAACATCTTAAAATGTGTGTAATTGAAATCCCATTGTTAGCTAACCAAATGTTATTTGTAATTTCAGCTTACTATCTATCGGGTAACAATTGTAGCGTATTTAAATCAGATCTTTTACAACTTTTTCAACCTTCAAATTTACAGAATCCAAACAACATTTATATTCTCGCATTGGATTTGAATTGTAAGCATAACGACTGGGGTAACATCCCAAGTAATATAAAAGATAATAAACTTAAAGAATTTCTTTCGGATAATAATTTACATCTATTGTGAAAACTCTTTTACCATAACCCAGTGAACAAAAATATACGAATTCGTTCTCCATATAAAATTCCATTCATTTAAAATTTTTTTTTACTTTCATCGTGAATTAAAAACATAATATGTCTTGTTTAAAGAAAGGATGTACCTTGGATGGATCTGATGACAGAATGATTATCTGTTGGCTTTGTCATGGATTATGTCATTTTAAATGTTGCGGTCTTTCCGGTCTGGTGGGTGAATCCGTTGCAAAGAATAAAAATCTGCATTGGCGTTGTAGTGGATGTCAGAAAGTTGGTGCTGAGTTTTATCGTTTTTTTCAAAGCACTAGAAACAACTTTTTACAAATTCAAAATAATCTGAGCCATTTAAATTATCAAATTAATGCCTATGGAAAGCTTTTCAATGATTTTAAGACCTTAGATGGTTTCCAATCACCGACACCATCTCCAACTCGCCGAAAAAGCGCCAGATTTGTGAATAATGAAAATGCGTCTACCTCTACATCTTGCGTTGGGTCAGTAATCAACCCCCAAAAAACTCCAAATATTATTGAAAAGGAAGGTTTTATTAATAATTCTAGCCAGCTATCAGGTTCAAAAGAAGTATTTCCTATGCCAAAAAATTTAGATAATATACCTGATACTGATCGAAATAAATTGCTCCCCAAACAATCAATAACCATACTGCCTGATCCTGTCAACTCTGCCCGTCTAATCAATTTGGATGCTGCATCTCCTGTTCAATCTGCCTTAATTCCAAATGTATCAGCTATGAATAATCAAATTGCTTCTGTTAAAAATCATCCAAAGGAGTTGCGAACTATTTCCCCTAGGAAAACAATATTTGCTACACGGTTTGCAACTGATACGAATGCTGATGATATGCAATTTTATATTCTATCGAAAATCGGAAATTGTAACCCAGAGGAAGTTCTTATTTTCAAAATAAGTTCGAGAAACAGGGCATCATTTAAAATAATTGTTCCTGAAAATCTGTTCCAGCAAATCGTTAATCCGGAATTTTGCCCTAAAAATGCATTAGTTCGGGAATTTATTTACAGTGAAAGAAATGTTGCTCGTCTTCCTCACATTGCTGACACAAATCCAAAAAACTAATTTCCATTGTGTATCAAAATGTTAGAGGTATTAACTCCAAATTATCTCCAATATATTGCAATAGTTATGGATTTAATTACCATATAATAATATTCACTGAAACTTGGCTAAGTAGTAAGATTAATAATTCTGAAATTTTTTGCCCTAAATACCAAGTCTTTAGGAAATATAGAGAAAGCTGTGAGCAACATAATACAAAAAAATCTGGAGGCGGTGTTTTAATTGCCATTTCAAATGAATTATCGTCTGAAGAAATTATTCTTAATGACTTTCTACATATTGAGTTGTTATGCGTATTAGTTAAAATTCATAAACAATCCTTATTCATTGTTTGCGTGTACATTCCACCTAATTCACCACTCACTGTCTATGAAGATCACTTAAATGCCATTGAGACACTTCTGAGAAAAATAAATACAACAGATCTTGTACTATTAATAGGAGACTTTAATATGTCACACACATCATGGAAGGCTGTTCCAGATTCAAACTATTCAATCCCCATTGGTTCTTCAGAGTCCTCGGTAAATATAATTAACTGTTTACTTGAGAGCTGTCTTTTTCAAATAAATTCCATTCCAAATGATTTTGGTAAATTGTTAGATCTTGTGTTTGTTAGTGATTCATCGGAATTCTCAGTTATTCGTCATACGCCTATCTCCAATCCCGAAGACAGATATCATCCAACGCTTGAAATAAATTTCTTCCAGTATCCTTTCCGTCAAGCTAATAATTCACCTCAAAACCAGAAAGAATTTTGTTTTAATTTAACTAACCACAATAAACTACATCTCCAACTATCTGAAATCGATTGGATAAATGAATTATCTGGCTATGGCAATGATTTGGACCAGTGCATTATGAAATTTTATCAACTACTTCACAATTGTTTTGTAGCTTGTGTACCAAAAGTTTTACTACATTCTAATCACGGTCCGCCCTGGAATACAAAATATCTTTCCAGATTAAAAAATAAGAAAAATAAATTGTATAAAAACTTTAAAAAAAATGGATCAATTATTCCAAATACTGCTTAGTAAGATCTGAATACACCATCGCCAACCAAAGAACTTATAACATCTATTTAAATAAGGTAAAATATAAATGCAAGAGTGATCCTAAATCATTCTACAAATTTGTTAATTCGAAACGTCGCGACGTGCAGCAGATTATCCTTCTGTTATGAAGCTTGGTAATCATGAATCTTCAGATAATAAGTTAATAAGTGACTTGTTTGCGGAATTTTTTGCTTATACATATTCATCATCTATATTTAACGCCAATAATCAAAGTTATATTCCCGAAGTAAAAGTAAAAGTGTTTCCAAGTATATACAACAATTAAAATCTTCGCATGTTGCCGGTCCTGATGGGGTTCCTAGCAGTATTTTAAAACACCATTCTCAATCATTGAGTACTCCATTAACCTACTTATTTAACAAATCGCTTAAATTGGGCTATTTTCCCTCCTTTTGGAACAAGGATAATTCCTCTGTTTAAATCTGGATCTAAAGCTGATATTACAAATTATAGAGGAATTGCTAAACTCAACATTATACCGAAATTATTTGAAAAAATCTTATGTGATACACTGTCATTTCAAGCATCGTCTATTTTATCTGCATCACAGCATGGATTCTGTAAGTCTCGACCAACAGTCACTAATCTTCTTGAATTAACAACTCTGGTAAATGATGGATTTATTGCAGGCAAACAAACTGACGTCATTTATATTGATTTCAGTAAGGCATTTGATAAAGTAAATCATAACTTACTTGTTCATAAGCTAAATCAATTTGGTTTTAGTTCATCATTATTGAATTGGATTAAATCGTATTTGTCAAATAGGAAACAATGCGTTAAATTTAGGAATACGCAATCTAACTTTATTGATGTGCTGTCAGGCGTACCACAGGGTAGTCATCTTGGGCCGCTTTTATTTACTCTTTTTATAAATGATCTCCCTTCTTTTATTATAAATTCAAACACATTAATGTATGCAGACGATGTTAAGATATTTTTATCATTTAATAACATTGAAGACCAAGTACTTTTACAAGAGGATATTAACTACATAACCTCTTGGTGTATTACTAATTTAATGGAGCTTAATGTTAAAAAATTTAAATATATGTGCTTCACTAGATCATCTCCAATCAATGGATTTTATACTATGAATGGTGCTGCTCTTGAACTAGTTAATTGTGTTAACGATTTAGGAATAATCTTCGACTGTAAATTAGACTTCAGAAATCATATTACATCAACGGTTAGCAAAGCTACATGTACCCTGAGGTTTATCAAACGATGGGCTAAAGAGTTTTCTGACCCTTATGTTACCAAACAATTGTTCACCACACTGGTTCGCCCAATTCTTGAATATGGATCTGTAATATGGGACCCTCAATACGCTGTACACTCTGACAAAATCGAATCAGTTCAAAAACAGTTCTTAGGGTGCGAACAGAGTGAGCGCCTATGCCGAGCCGAGCTTATTGACGCTTATTTTCATGCGAGAAGAAAATTTGTATATAACACAGTGAATGCGAGAATCAGCGCTGAAATTCTGTTTATTGCATGTGTTTTGCTTTTATGTCATTTAGTCTTGTTGTTCATTTGTGTTTATAAAATTGCTGTACACAGTAATGGATTCCTCTGATGAAGAGTATTTTGCTTCTCCTAATGTGATTTAATACAATTATTAAAACAAAAGAATTTGAAAAACATCTAGTTAGATTAAAAAGGAAAGAATTCGGTGAATTTCATCATTTATATAATGATTTAAGAAAATATCCAGCTAAATTTCAACAATATACCCGAATGCACACTAAAAAGTAAACATCAACAATGCAAAAAAGCGCGTAAAACGCTTTGAAACTGTTTTCTCGCACTCATCGGCTTTGATCTCTGCTTTTGTCAGCGTTCACTGTGTTATACACAAGCTTATTTGTATTGACTCGTATGTAATCAGTTTTATCGCACTGACAATCTTTATCGCACTGACAATCTCGGCTCCGCTTTCAGCGCTCACTCTGTACGCACCCTTATTATTTTGTCTTCGTGGTTTAGGGAATGGATGGGATCCTAATGAAAGGTTACCACCTTATGAAAATCGCCTAGCACTCATTAAATTACCATCTTTAAAAAGCCGTCGTAAAATGCTAAATGCTGTCTTCCTCCTGAAGCTGATTAATGGTGTTATCAATTCTCAATTTCTTCTAGATAAACTTTACATAAATATACCTGTTCGTCCAACAAGATACTATAATTCCATAAATATAAAATATTACACAACTAACTATGCGAACTTTGATCCATTTCGTAGAATCTGCAATGATTTTAACAATCTTTACCTTCATATAGACTTTAATAAAAATTTGGAATCCATTAAAAAAGATATAATTTTACAATTAAACTTACTTAATAAATAAATTCAATGTTATTTTCTCTTTCAAATTATTTTTTTTTTTGTGTTGAAATCGTAATAATATTAATAATAATAATTTTGTATATACATTTTTTAATATAAATTGTAATTAGTCTGTAAGGATTTTCCATAGACTTGAAATAAATAAAATAAAATAAAATAAAAAAAAAAAAAATGAAATAATGTTAATGCTCCTTATATGCGTCGGTCTTGCCTTCATATTCCCGTTGTAGTTCTTTTCTAGATATATGTATAGCTGATACTCGCCTAAACATTTATAAAGTAAATAATTCACTAAATTGTTTAAAAAACCTCGATTATGATATGTGTAGAGAATGATAATGTAATAGAGTTTTACAAAGAAATACATACTTTAAAACTGAATTAATTACAAGAAAACTAATTGGAATAAACTCAAAAATAATTTAATAAGGAAATTAAACAGTAGTGAATTAGTTCCGAACAATAGAAATCTGACAAACTCCAAAATAGGTTTTTATTTACTTAGATTACAAGATTTTATTACCGATTCAATAGAGAAGGCCGTCCCAAAATTTGCAAATACAAATCATAATATACTTGATAAAGTTATGAATTCAATTATAAAAAAGCTGCAACATGAAAAAAGTAAAATAGTTGCTATTATTAAAAAATGTAACCGATTGCAATACATTTTACCGCAATCAGAAATAAATTTATTGAAAGCTAAATTAAAACTTATAAAAACTTTTAAATGATGATATTATATTAGCAGTTAACAACAATGTTAGGAAAAAACTTGAAATCATTGATCGGAAAAATCCTGAAAATATGTTTAATGAAGAAAATAAACTCTTTAAAACTAAAGAGTCTTCTAGTACCAATATTATCAATATTCCCCAAGATAATGAAAGATTGTTAAGATATGCAGGTATCAATCCCAATGATTTAGAAATTAAAACGGGTAGTAATAATTTTGTAATAAAAGATGTTAATCAAAAATTAAACACGTTTGCCACTTTTCTCGAAACAATTCACTAGTTTAAAGAATTTGATTATGAAAATCAACTACACACTGATATTTTTAATTGTTACTCAAAATTTTTTAGAAAGTAAAACTGATTATGAGGGCAATAGATCGACTATAACAACTTTTAACGAATTTAAAAAAGCCAATTATTTGAGGGAATTTTATTTTACATCTAAAGACATACTTATTTATACTTTCAGAAGTTTAAAGAAGAAACTATCTGCAGGCATTGATAATATTCCAAATATTATTTTAAAGAATCTGCCTGAAGAAATTATTCTCGAATATGTTACCCTTTTCAACAATATGCTCAACAATTCCTATTTTCCTAGAGTTTGGAAAACAGCAAAAGTTATAGTTTTACCAAAAAAAGATAAAGATGCCTCTAACCCGAAGAATTTAAGAGCAATTAGCTTGCTTCCTAATATCAGCAAAGTTTTTGAGACATGTATTAACAATAATCTTGTTGAATTTTGCAGAAACAAGAGCTTAATAAATGACCGACAATTTGGTTTTAAACACAGTTAACTTACTTCTCTCAAACATTCATTGGAATTTCAATAAATCAATGTGCACTGGGGCTTGTCTAATAGACTTTGAAAAAGCTTTTGACAGTATTTGGATTCCTGGTTTAATCTACAAGCTAATAAGCTACAATTGTCAAAAATTTCTTGTAATTCTAGTGCATAATATGATACAAAGTAAAACTTTCTATGTCTGTGATAAAGATAAAATAAGTTCCAAAAAATTTAATATTGTCAATGGATTAAAACAAGGCAATGTAAATTCGTCAATTCTGTTTAATATATTTATACATGATTTATTACACAAAACTGATAACATAATTGCGTTCGTGGATGATGTAATAATATATCATTC
Organism: Sarcophaga rosellei; assembly: GCA_930367235.1. Classification (NCBI taxonomy): domain Eukaryota; kingdom Metazoa; phylum Arthropoda; class Insecta; order Diptera; family Sarcophagidae; genus Sarcophaga; species Sarcophaga rosellei. The sequence goes on from OV884019.1 coordinate 59,374,557, forward strand.
TGATAATTCATCGAAAAAATTAATGCGAATCTTCAAAATATGCAAATGAAAATAAATACAAACAAATGTGAAACCATACTTTTTCGCCTTCCAGTAGGAAAGTGCAATAGCAATATTAGACAGAATCGTTTGGTATTAAAACAAATAACAATATATGTATCCCAAACAAAGACTTAGTCAAATATTTAGGTATTAATTTAGATACGTTTTTATTTTTTAATATACACATTAAAATCCAACTTAAAAAAGCTAGGAATGCTTTCTTTGGGTACAAAAAACCTTTTTTTTTCTCTAAATAGATAAAAACTGAAGTAAAACCAAGCATGTACCAAACCCTAATTAGTCTTACTTACAGTTGCCAAATATGGTTTAATACATCGCCTTCATATATGGCAAAATTAACAGTTTTTGAAAGAAAATGCTTGCGGACTTTCTTTCGGACGCCTAACAGTAGCTATACTAAATTTTTCTCTAACAAAAAACTTTACCACAAGGCTAAAGTTAGCCGAATTGACAATTTTGTCATCCATTTAATAAGAAATCACGTCATCAAATGTTTTGAATGCTATGATAACAACTTGATTCTGGCACCATATTATTCTGATCATGAGCATATAAAAACATGTTAACATTCTGGATATGTATCACCTGATGCATTTCTTTACCTCGATAGTGATGGCTTTATGCAAAATGAAGCGGGAATTCCAATTTTTTATCATATATATAGAAGAGCGACTAATAAAGCTACAGCTCACAACAGTAGATTTGGAAGTTATATTTTCTCTAGGGATAAAAACATAAATCTAAACTTAAATGTTAAAAAATATTGGTGGCTTAAGAAATAGTTATATTAGCATTTAATTTTTTATCCCTAGACTTTTTTCCCCTTTGTATTATCAATGTAAGGTTTTTAATGTTTTTACTTACATTATTAAATATAATTTTTACATATATTTGTTAGAGCGACTCAAGTTGTATGGAAGTAAAAGTCGTGCTCGATGTACCCCCCCTCAAAATGAACCTTGGACTTTTTTAAGATGACATCTAAAATATTTCGGCTCTAGCTTTGACCTCTCGTGAGCTGGACCATTCTGAAAAAGGGTCTATTTTTGTATGTTTTGGTAATTTGAGAATTTGTTTCCTAACCAACATATAGAGTATGGGTGTCATAAGAAAGGTTTTTTCAAGGCGCGTCCAGAGTTAATTTGGTTAGAAAAGAAGAAAAGAAAAAATTCAAAAACCGGTTTTTTACAGAATATCATTAAAAAAAGGACATGGATGATAGTCCTTGGACAAATTGTATATACAGTTGGACGCGTATTGAAAAAAACTTTCTTATGACACCCATATTGTATATGTTGGTAAGGAAACAGATTCTCAAATTGACAAAACATGGAAAAATATACCCTTTTTCGAAATGGTCCAGCTCACGAGAGGTCAAAGCTGGAGCCGAAATATTTTAAATGTCATCTTAAAAAAGTCCAAGGTTCATTTTTAGGAGGGTACATCGAGCACTTTTTTTGGTGAGTCGCTCTAATATTTGTATGATTAAATCTATTATGTATTATTAAAATATATAGAATATATTGATATGGCATATACTTGAGATCTCGTTTTTTGAGACACACATAAACGAAAGAGTATAAGCAAAGAATATGGATATAAAGAATGCGCATTATGTAGAAGTAAAATTTCTTATGGCGGGTTGTAACATTACGACCCGCTCTCACCAAAATCTTTTTAAAGAATCATTTCTTGATGAGGGGGGTGGAAGACAGAACGAAAATAAACACAAACAAAGAGCGTAACAATGTGTTGCTCTCATCATGAGAGCCTAAAAATGCATTCAGTTGCTTGTCAGCTTCTAAAGAAGAATGTTCATGTCGCTTTTTTCAGACTTCAATTATACACCCAAAGAAATATTACAGTAGCGGAGTTCACAATCTTGGGCAAATGGTCTGGCATCATGGCATTTGCAAATGTTGGGTATTTCTTTTACCATACACTAACAAAATATACAGAAATACCCTTGCCATGGTTTGGCAAATATCCCACACACAAACCCGTAGCTTATATTTGCCATACTTGAACAAATGAACAGCTGATCATAAAAATAAAAACATTGAAAATAAAGTCACATAAAATGGAAACGTACAAGATAAAAAAACGAATTAAAAGACAGAGGACGAAATAAATAAAGTCATAAATATAAATTATAAATATAAATAAATAAAATAATAAATTATATAATAGTCAGCTGTGTGTTGAGAAGTTTGCAATAAGTGTTGCAAATTTTAACAAAAAAACCGCTCACAATAAACGGCATATACACTACAATGGTATAAATGGGTATGGTATAAATTTATGGTATAAATTTATCACCTAAATGCCCAAGATTGTGAACTGGGCTAGTATGATTCACTAATATCAATGAGAAATGATTTCGATTTTTGGAAGAATACTTGCCAAGTTAAATAAGGAAAAGTTTAGCTGCGCGGACGGCAGGCTGCGAAGTCTGAACGACTGCTGCGTTATTACGAAAAGTTAAAATGTAATAAGGAAGGTGTAATAAATACTCATAAGTTAAGAAACATATGAACGTTACAAGAATATTAGAAAAAAATTTTAAAATTCGGATTCTTGGGTCATAATGTGAATCGAGTGAAGTAGATATTGTATTGATTTGTATTGCTTATTTCATTATTGAAGAACTACTGCTTTGGATTTTTCCTAAATCTCACTGTTGTCATCCATTTCTTTACAAAGAATTAAAAAAGTATAATTTTTTATTTTCCATGAAACGTTTCCTATAAACTTATACCAAAGAAAATAAAGTATAAAGAATGTGCATTTAGGCATATTTTGGAATATTTTTCAAAAATATTTCAGGGGGGGGGGGGGGGGGGGGGGGGGGGGGAAAGATAGAAGGGAAGGACAAAGAAACCAAGAGCGTAACAATGCGTTGTTCTCACCGTGCGTTTTTGTTGTTTCACTATTTTTTATTTATTTTTCTGAAGCAGTGTTGCCACGAAAAAAAAATTTGTAACCAACATTTGTGAAAAAAATCACCAAATAAGAAAAAATATAACCAAAATTAAATTTGTAGACTTTTGTTTTATTTTTTTTCAAGTTTAAATTATAATTAATAAAAAAAAGAAATAAAAAATAGCTTTTTTTATAAGGGGGAAAAAATAACCAAAACCATAAAACACCACACATCTACACATTGATCAAAAAAATAACCAATTTTGGTTAGAAATAACCAAAAACGGCAACACTGTTCTCAAATCACTTATTCTCAGACGTCGGCACAAAGAGAACATGATAAAAATTATGAGAGGCATGTGTTGACCCAGAGGAAAATTGTTAGTAATATTTTCAAGTCTACTTATTAACCAAATAATATGATATGTGAGCGAAAAATATAGAAAAATTGTACTTCGCTAAAAACACCTTATTTAACTTGGCAAGTATTCTTCCAAAAATCGAAATCATTTCTCATTGATATTAGTGAATCATACTGTAATATTTCTTTGGGTATAAAATTGAAGTCTGAAAAAAGCGACATGTACATTCTTCTTTAGAAGCTGACAAGTTACTGACAAGCAACTGAATGCATTTTTACGCTCTCATGATGAGAGCAACACATTGTTACGCTCTTTGTGTTTATTTTCCTTCTGTCTTCCACCCTCCTCATCCAGAAATGATTTTTTAAAAAGATTTTGGTGAGAGCGGGTCGTAATGTTATAACCCGCCATAAGAAATTTTACTTCTACATAATGCGCATTCTTTATATCCATATTCTTTAATACCACCCTCTTTATGAAATAATTAACTTAAAATTAAATTCCCTCTAACTACCAGTAGTGTTGTCGAACTTCCTTTTTTGGACAGGAACGCGTTCCGGAACTAAAGATGATTTCTGATAATGAGAATTGGCTGACGTTTTGAAAAAAAAAATTAAAAAGAATTGCTGATTTTTTTTTCTAATTTTTGACGAATTTTTATATGTATTTTATAATTTGTTAACTAATTTTTATTAAACGTTCCTGTTATTGTAATGTATATATGTATATATATATATATATATAAATATACACAAAATGGGGTTCGTAATGATTTTCGTTTCCTTTCCTTTTTATGCTATATACAGGGCCGATCCTGGCGACGGGCGAAAATTGGGGGAATCTCCCTCCCCCGTCGTTAAATTTGAGACATGAATTTCGGCCCTGTCTCTATAATTATATATACGCGTGCCGGTAAAAAAAAATTAGCACACCACTGTGTTCATTGCGCGCTTCTTCCATTTTATGGTCAGTTTAATCGACCCACTGAAGCGGATATTCGGCTATTGTGACTAAATATCGCACCAAATTTACATTGTTGGACTTTAAACCACCAACACGCTTACGTAGAGTGCGAACTGAAGAAAATATCGCAGCTGTATCGGCCAGTGTTAATGATGACCATCAATTATCGATTCGTCGCCGTTCGCAGCAATTGGGCCTCTGTTACTCAATAACGCTACCGTGAGATGATATTCAACTTTTTTTGCCCAAAATGCAAGAGCTTGACTTGCATGACATGTGGTTTCAACACACAGCACGCGTAACAATGGACTTATTGAGAGGCGAGTTCGGTGAACATTTTATTTCACGTTCGGGACCGGTCAATTGGCCGCCTAGATCGTGCGATTTATCGCCTTTAGACTATATTTTGTGGGGCTATGTCTATACAGACAAGCCCGCTTCAATTGACGCATTGGAAGAGAACATTGAAGAATTTATTCGTGAGATACCGGAAAGAGTATGCCAAAATTGGACTATGCGGATGGACCATTTGAGGCCCAGTCGCGGTCAACATTTGCATGAAATAATCTTCAAACATTAAATTATATGGACCGTACTATCGATTCAAATAAAGGTTTCATACATTTTTCTGAATTTTATGTGTTTTTTAATTTTCCTATAGCTCTTAAAAAATCACCCTTTATATACAGAAAATATGTATGAATTCTCACGTTTGATTGATCAAGCCGTGGGAATTAAAAAATATTTTATTTCCAAACCAAAAGAATGTTAAGAATTAACAATCACAGAATACCCTGTGTTATAGCCCATTTACACTACAGCTAGATCGTTTACACTGGATTTATTTGACAGTAGCAAGATTTCATTTTAATAACAAAAACAGCTGACTGAAATTTAAAAGAAAATAATAAAGGGTCCGCCAAATAACTTTTTTTTTTGAAAATGCTTTTTAAAAAAAACTACTGAAACTCTTCAATTTTTTTGAACAAAAATTCGTTCAACATGGCCCGATAACGATTGCCATTAACTGAAACGGCCAATGGCCCAATTATGCCTCTGGACCAAAATCCGCACCAAACAGTTACTCGTTTTGGGTGCGTCGGCTTTTCAATGTATGCGTGCGGGTTTTCTGTGCCCCAAATGCGACAATTTTGCTTGTTTACATACCCGCCAAGATCAAAATGAGCTTCATCTGAAAAGATGATTTTTTTTTGCCAAAATCGGCATCTTCTGTAGGCAACTCGTGTAGGCTACTACATGGCCAGCCGAGGCAGCCATTTGAATGAAATTATTTTGCATTATTAACCGGAAGTATTGTACTTTCAAATAAAAAAAGATATTTGAGAAAATATTCAGTAGTTTTTTTACAGCATTTTCAAAAAAAAAGTTATTTGGCGGACCCTTTACAACATTTAGAAACTGTATTTTTAAATTGAAATGTCATTTTTTTCCTGTGCAGCGTTGTATTTTTAAGTACTATTTATCAAAACACATAGTTGCATTTCTATTTTTACTAGATTTTGAGTAGATTTTGCCGAAATCTACTAAATAAGTAGATTTTGTTTTGTATGGGAAATCTAGTTAAAATCAACTAGATTTGGCTCGAAATCTCATAAGTACTAGATTTCGCTGTAGTGTAAATGGGCTATTAACAATCACTATTCAAAACACAGAATACACACAGAATCGAAACGAGATTTTGACATTTAACCTAGCATTGCGAAAGGCACAGAAAATATTACCAATAAGTATTTCTGTCCCTCTCTAAATACAACTCTTTTTTGTTTATTTACGTTTTTTTTAGTTTTCGGGGTTGGTTTTTTATATTGGCGAGAGTTAATAAAAAATTGTAATTTTTGTCTAAAACTATCAATAAATAATAAAAACAATTAATAACAATAACCTTTTTAACTTTTCCTTTCAAGAAATTAAAAAATATTGGCATCTTTCAACAAGAAACATTTTTTATGAGCAGTACGTCTTATTTTGATCTTGTAATATTTAGCTTCTTAATTACCTCTTGCACAAGAAACTATATTCATTATGACCGAAAATTACCCACATTTCGATTAATATTTAAGTATTTAAGAATCTTTAAAATTTTCATTGAAGAAATTAAAAAATATTCCAAATTTTCCCTTTTTTAACACAAAATAAATGTTTATTTACATTTAGTTTTTCTACTTTAACCGCCAGTTTTCAGTCTGTATATCTGTTGCTTCTAACACATTTGTTTCGCAATACATTTTAATATTTTTTTTCTCCCTCTAATTGGCAGGTTAAGCTACTGCTTTGAGCGTTATTAAACGTCAAAGGTAAGTATTCTGTGTGTATTCTGTGATTCAAAATATGTAGTCGTATGAGCATGTTATTATCGTTTTTAAAGTCAAAAATCGCTTTTTCAAATCTGCGATTTTAACTTAATGTTTTCTTGATAATATCTTCCAAAATTGGCACCATGGGAATTAAAAAACAAAAACATTAAAAAACAGTGACAAAGCTAAAAGCGTATTGACTTGGATAATTTAGTTTTATTTTAATGGATCAGTTTAAACATATAGTTAAGTGTAGTTTGTTGTTATCACTAATATCCGTTCTAGCGGCCTACAAACCTGTGGTAATTTTTCATGGAATTCTTTCGGGATCAGAGTCTATGACATCCCTGCAACAATTTATTGAGGCGGAACATCCAGGAACAAAAGTATACAACTGTGACCTGTTCAGCAACTGGTATAGCCTTGAAAGTGCTTGGAAGCAAGTATTACAATTTCGGACCTATTTAGATGCAATAGGAAGATTACATCCTGAAGGAATAATAGTTTTGGGTGGATAAGTAATATTGTATAAAACAAAGAAAAAAATAATACTGTTTCATTTTAGGGTATTCTCAAGGAGGTCTTATAGCTAGGGCAACAATTCAGTCAATGCCCAGACATAATGTCAAAGTTTTTATTTCGCTATCATCTCCTCAGGCTGGACAATATGGAAGTTAAAGAAAATTATTTAAATATGTAAAGTAAATAAAATAAAAGTACTTTTCTATTTCAGCTAGCTTTCTGCATTTAATTTTTCCTGATTTAGCAGCAAAAACAGCGTTTGAGTTGTTTTATTCAAAAGTTGGTCAACATACATCCGTAGGAAACTACTGGAATGATCCCACTAAAAGGGATCTATATTTAAAATTCAGCGTTTTTTTGCCATATGTGAATAATGAAATTAAATCATCAAATTCCACAACTTTTAAGGATTCTTTAAAAAGTTTAGATAAAATGATACTTATTGGCGGACCAGATGATGGAGTTATAACACCATGGGAATCTAGGTAAAGAACTGTTAAGAGAATTATCAAATAATACAGCGTAATTATATTTATTTAGTCACTTTGGCTTTTACAACGAATCTTATGATGTAATTCCATTCAACAAAAGGGAAATATTCACATCTGATGCTATCGGTTTAAAAACCTTGGCAGATCACGGAAAATTACATATTGTAGTCCGGCCCCATGTCCATCACTTAACGTGGCATACGAACAAAAATGTTATACGAGAGGTAATTTTGCCGCATTTGATTTAAATGAAAGCCGCGCCTAATACATTTAAATAAATTTATAAATTTTTTCCAAGAAAGGTAAGGTAATTTACAAAATTGTCGGCATTAAAAGCGAAGTTTTTTTATTAACTAATTTTTTATAGTTTGGAGTGGTTCTATTTCTATATTATTAACTTTATGAAATCCTATGGAAGTGGTGATGAATTAGCTGGAAAACTATTCCAAAGAATTTCAAATTAAGATTAAAAATTAATTTGTTGAAGCAACATTATATGTTACTACATTAAGTTCGATGAGAAAAGAACGTTGTAAATAAAATTAAAAGCAACATGCTCTATCTAAAGTTTATATACAGTCGTGCCTCGATTATCCGTGATCCGGTTAATCGGTAACCCCTATTAACCGTGATGGGTAAAGATCAGTAATTTTTTTTTTTTTTGGTTAGCAATGTTTTCAAATTGTTTGCTTCGATTAACCGTGATTACCTCTATTATCCGTTATGGCAGATTTTTTTTTATTAACTTCAAATTCATACATACAATATACAGGCATGTTCTGAAAATCACTTTTTGTGAAAGTGATTTGAAATCACAAGAAAGATGTTCTGGATACAGAACTTTTGTAATTTTTGTGATTTTAAACCGGTGAGCTAAGTGGCTGCCGATTTAGAATCACTTGCTTATTTTTTCACCAATTTTATTTTAAACTCCACAATAAATGAATAGCTTAAAATGTTTTTTATTGATTTTTATAGTAAAATGAACAAGTTTGGACCAAAAAGTACATAATTATGAAAAAATTAGAAACACTTCCCATTTCAAAAAATTTTGTTATTTGGTTTTGTGATTTTGTATTTACTTTTTAATTGTCTAAACAAAAAATCATTTGTTTTCTTGTGTTTTCGTTAAGGCAAAATCACACCGAAAAGTTAAAAAAGTTTTGTGGTTTTCAGAACACCCTTAAATCCGATTTGTGATTTCAAAAGCACAAGTGATTTGACATTTTGTGATTTTCAGAACATACCTGATAATAAACATGAAAAAGGGGTATACCCTTGTTTGCATACGATGATTCAGAAGCATTTACAAGTGATTTGTTATAGGTATGGAAATATCGAATACGCTCGAGAATGTGGTACAAATAATCAATGTTACGGATGACTTTACCACAGAGGATATAGAGACATGGCTCGAATGTGATAAAATGCCTCCAAATTTGCTGTTAGGTTAGGTTAGAGGACGTATACTTGTCAACTGTGACAAGTACACTACCCGGAGGTCGAATTGACCCATTGTACAAACGTCCTAGCTTCTCACACCACTCGTGTTGTGTGCGTTAATTTTATACATGAGTAGCTGGACCTACAGTTTAAAGTCGACTTCGAACGACAGATTTTTGAGAAGCTTTTCGTGGCAATTTTTTGTAATGAAAAGACTTGTTTCTTTATTTTTTCCAAGTGCGTCTTGAGATACGCACAGTTTGGCTTTGGTTTATTGAATAATTCTTTGAGGGAAAATGTCCCTTCTTTTATACTAAAATTTTGTTGACTTGACAATTCCAAGTCAATCCCTTAATTCTAATACAATTTTGTATTGGCTTAATACTAAACATATAAGTTTGTGTGTTTGTTAAATACTTAATTATATTCTATAGGTTTGTGTGTTTGTTATATTCTTAACTATATTCTATATTAAATAATATTGCATTGGTTTGTGTGTGTGCTAACCATGGGACAAGTGGGTGCAATATGACACGCGCCCGTTCTCCATATAAACATAATAATTCCCACGGTAAAGAGCCATACATGATCACCAGCAAAGCAACACCACAACAACACACATTGTGTAGATTATATGCATACCAATACTGTCGGCGGCCACTCAGCAAAGTGTCAAATGATCCTCGCGTGTGCGCATACCATTGTGGCGTTATACGCAGCAGCGACGGTCAGCAACATTGAGTCAAGTGGTCGCTGCAATTTGATAATCTTTTGTTTATGCACATTAAATGTTGTGCTGGCATTGACAACCGTATAATTATGCTACATTTTACTCTCAGAGTTTTTGCCAGAAATCTGCTGAGAGGAAGTCGCCGAAGAAATATTTTCATATTTTCGTTTTGATGTCTGACCTGGGATTCGAACTCTGGCCTTTCGTCTAATAAGCCGACACACTACCTACTAGACCACGGCGACTTCTTTGCTGTTATGTCAGATGAAAAAATTATAAGCATGGCAAACAGTAACCTGAGAAGAAGACTTTACAGGAGTAACATGATAGTATAATAAAATTAAATTAATTAAAAAATAAAATTAATGATAATTTTTCTTCCTTTTGAGAATCTACCTGTTAGATATTAATCTGGCATCACCGCTTGTAATAGTAATGGTATTAATCTCTCTGGCAACCTGTGTTTGTTGAACCGCCATTTTAATTATTCTAAGTAAAATTATTCTAGAACGAACATTGTAATAAAACGTTTGTATAAACTAATTCTTAAAAGTATTGCGCATCATTTTATTTAAGGACACAATAGTTGGTGTCAGAAGTGTTTTTTTATGTAACACGGAACCAAAATGCCATTGGAGTCCAATGATTTACGAGCTTTGTCACAAATGCTGGCAGACGCAATACAGCAGTCTACTTCGAATGCATTACATGCAGCAACCATAAGCAATGCACAACAGAACACGACGACGAGGGCCTCAATGCCACCCGTTTCCATCTCGGGATATAAGGCAGTTGATTATACGTCTGTTCAGGACTATTTCACACGCTGCGAGTGGTCATTCCATTGAACAGAATAGCTGAGACGTAGTATATGAAATATATACTGGTTCATATGGGTGCCGAGTTGAACAATGCACTCAAAATATTGGTGAGTCCTAGAGTCCCTGAAGACCTCACATATGAGGAAATAAAAACAACCTTGGTGAATCATTTTGACGGCAAAAGAAACCAATATGCCGAAAGTGTGAAATTTCGTCAAGTAATGCAGGAAAAAGGTGAGAGTGTAGCAGAGTTTTCACTACGTTTAAGACGAGCAGCAGCATATTGTAATTACGGTAGCTTTTTAGATCGTATGCTAACTGAGCAAATGCTTACGGGTTGGAATCAAGTAGTATTTGTGACGAGATTATAGCGAAGGAGCCCGCGTCATTCAAGGACGCATACGAGATAGCTCAAAGGCTCGAAGCATCACATAAATCAGCTGTCGAAATGAAAGGAAATATTTCCAATCCGTCAACGGAATCGATGTTGAAGGTGGGCTATAAGTCTTCCAAATTTGGGGAAAACTCTAAAAGAGCTCCCACAAGGAAAATAGCGTCAAATTCGGATTCCTTGAAATGTTACGGTTGCGGTGGCAGCCATAATAGGAACCATTGCAAATTCCGCAATGCCACCTGCTACGCTTGCAGCAAAAAGGGGCATATTGCAAAGGTGTGTAAGTCGAGAACGGCTCAAATATCGGATGAGGATGGTGACTCCGAGATAATTCAAAGATTGAATACAGTAAGTTGGGACACAGAACACGCAGGCTTAATGTATACGTCGTTGATGGTGACTACGATGCGCTGTTTGGTAGAGAGTGGATTCAACAGTTCGTTAATGAGATAGATTTTAGAAAGTTGTTTTCTTCATCGGAATCAGTTGGTGCAATAAGAATGGATGCACCACACTTAACGCCCAAGGAAGCTCAGTTGTTGCAAGATGTACTTGTTAATTTTGAGAATATTTTTAGTACTTCAGCTGGTAAGTTGGACATGCCACCGATTAAACTACATTTGAAAGAAGATGCGAAACCGGGTTTTGCCAGAGCAAGGGAGATCCCTATAGCCTTGAGGGACACATACGCGGAAGAAATAGAGAAGAAAATAGCGTCTGGAATTTACACAAGGGTAGAATTTTCGGAGTGGGCATCGACAACTCATGTTGTTGCTAAGAAGGACGGCAGGATCAGAATAACAGGTAATTATAAACCTACTTCCATTTTCAATAGAATGAATGGAGCGAAGCTTTTTTGCCATTTGGACATAACCGATGCTTATTCACATTTGCAAATTGATGACGACTTGGCACACGCCCTAACACTGAACACCCCGACACACGGTTTAATTCGACCCACTAGAGCAATCTACGGCGCAGCAAACATACCGGCAATATGGCAGCGAACGATGGAATCCGTACTACAAGGCATTCCTAACGTCTGCAATTTTTTCGACGATATATTGATTTATGCTGGGAATTTTGAGGAATTATTGATTGTACTGGAAACAACACTAAATCGTTTACAGGAAAAGGGCTTAAAGTTGAACCGATCAAAATGTGTGTTTGCAGCTCCGGCCGTCGAGTTTTTGGGGCATAAGATTGACAGCTGCGAAATTCACAAATCCGATAAGCATGTGGAGGAGTAAGGGACGCTCCCCAACCCACAACACATGAGGAGTTACAGCTGTTTTTGGGAAAGGCCACTTACTATGGGTCTTTCATACCAAACTTATCCACACGCAACAGACCCCTAAGGGATATACTTCTGAAGAAAGAGTTCATTTGGTCCGCAGAAGCAGAAAAGACATATGCGGATATTAAAAACGAGCTAATATCATCTAGAGTTTTAATGACTTATAACCCCGAACTTCCACTACTCCTCCCCACGGATGCCAGCCAAATAGGGTTGGGCGCAGTCCTGTCCCATCGACTTCAAGATGGTCGTGAAAAACCGATTGCATGCGCCAGTCGGACATTGAGCAGCACAGAAAAAAAGTATTTGCAAATCGATAAAGAGGCCCTGGCCATTGTATGGGCAGTTAAGAAATTTTTCATGTATTTGTATGCTCGGCATTTCACCCTTATTACCGACCACAAACAACTAACGCAGGTGTCTGAATTGGACGATTTCGACATCTTTATGGTGAAACAAAAAGACCAACTACCGATCAGGGGGGTTACTCTGTATTGCGATGCGAAAAGGAAATTGTGCGTAATCGAACAATTGGTACTCTTTATTGCGCTTTCGTATTTTCCTTACGCATCTAATTTTTTCCCTTGCGCAAATGCGGCATCACCGCACTCTGTAATACGAAACCGCATGTCAAAAATGTTCGTTAAGCGCAAATATCTTGCGCTAACAAAATATCAAACGCAAAGGAAACGAATCATGCAAGTACATAACACAAATAAATTTTTATATTTGTATTGAAATTATTATTTTTTTAGGGATAAGCAAAAGGAGAAGGACTAAAACAAAAAGAACCGATGTCTGTTGACAGGCAGTAATGAAACTCAGGTCATTAATGGTCTCTATTGGTCTTTCATATAGTTATGCAGCCTATAACTTTATATAGGGTCCTTGTAGTGCAGCATTTTTCAGAGATGGTTTTAAATGCCACAATTTTGGGGCGAGTGATGAGACGTGGCCATCCAAGGATATCAGATAGTCGAAATCGACTGTAATTTGTACATAGGTTTCAGCTCTAATGAACCCATATAGTACATTTATCTCTTATTAGCTACTGAATAGCCTTAAAATAGAGTTGGTGGAAGCGCAATTGTTCGCTTTAATTCTTGTCTAGGACGTAAAGATTTTAAAAAATTTTTATTCTTTTCTTCTAATAATTTTTTTTGTTGTTTTATTTCCTTTAGACATGGATCAGTTAGATGAATAAAAAAGGCGCCAAACATAGTCGGAGAACTTGAAAGGCGTCAGAATTCGTTAGATGTCAATATTATAGTTGTTACCTATTCCAACAATACAACAAAACGGCCTATAATAGCAAATGGTGATTACTGTACAGATCTGCTAGAAGCAGAAGATTTAGATTCAGAACTTTTAGCCGATTTAAATAAAAATAGTCATTTGTGTTATAAAAAATATAATTTTTTATTCATAGAATTTAAAAAAATACACTGAAAATAAAATATTTATTGTTGTTTAGTCACGATACAACAACAAATAATTTGTTTAAAATGTTTTTGTTTACAAGTTCTGACATTTCGTTTTGTTATTCTTCGCTATTGTGAATTTTGTGGTGCCAGTGTTGCTTCTTTTTCAACTAATTTTGCGAAAGCATTTGCGTAAGCGATACAGAGTACCAAATTGTACTCTTAACGCATTTAACTTACGCATCGAACTTGCTTTCGCATCGCAATACAGAGTAACCCCCCAGCTCTGTTCAGATTGCTTCGGAGACTAGAAAAGATGCAAAGCTTGGACAAATTATCAGGATCCTGGAAAGCGGCAAATCACTCCAATCGTATGGTTATAAGTCACCTGAAATCAACTATAGAATGGCCGGCAATTGTTTGACATATGAGCATAGAGTCGTTATACCGAAAAAGCTTCGCATGAAAATTCTACAGGATCTGCACATTTGGGCATCGTTAAAATGAAGGGTATAGCGAGGTCGTTTGTATGTTGGCCTGGTATTGACAGGGATATTGAGAGTGTCGCAAGAAGCTGTGTGGATTGTTCGGAACGTGCAAATGAACCACCAAAAGTTCTAGACCATCATTGGCACTACCCAAAGGGACCATGGGAGCGAATTCATGTGGATTTAGGTTAGGTCGGAGTGGTAGCTCTGATATCACAAAGCTCACTTGAGCACGCATAGCGGCCCGTTGTGATGCCACGGGTGAACGCAGGCCCTGTACTAACCAAGTTCCACCAAAATCAGAGAAAAGGAGGAAGTTGGTCAGCGCAAGGTCTGCACAACAAAAGCACGACTACCCCGCACTGGAAAACCAGCCAGAAAGTTTGATGAACGAAGCTATATCCTTGATGTTAATAGATGATAGCTCCGTTAAGCTAACCAGGAATGGGGAGCCAAATAACCTATATCTACACCTAGCAAGAGACGGGCACTGGCAGAGAAAGTGAACAACAGTCTCCTCTTTCTCAGTGGACCTGCATCTACGGCAAAAGTCGTTGAAAGGGAGCCTCATTCTTTCCGCGTGTTTACCCATGACGCAATGGCCTGTAAGCACCGCCACTGTAGTCGAGATGACATCACGACCAAGACCAAGTAATCGGTTGGTACGCCTTCTATCCATCCTGGGCCAGGTGAGTCTAGCGGTGGAGCAGGACTCCTCATTGACCCAGGATAGGTTGGCGTCCCGAAAGAACCTCCGCGCAATGGTCAACTTGACCGAGGCAAGTGGCATACCCAATTCAACAGAAGAGGATTCCGGAAGGAGCGCACCAGCTCTGGCGAGCTCGTCTGCCCTACAGTTTCCCGGAATTCCACTGTGGCCGGTGACCCACACCAGAGAGACACTGGAGAAGCGCCCAGAAAGAAGGTCAAGACAGCGGCGATAATCCCTAACGATCCTAGAGTTAATCACGGAACCCGATAGAGATCCTATCGCGGCCTGACTAACAGAGAAGATCGAGACGCGAGTGAAAGGAGCATCGTTGACGAGGATCCATTGCGCGGCTCGGTAAATCGCCATCACCTCCGCCTGAAACACACTGCAGTAGTCCGGCAGATGGAGAGAAATATTCAGGTCCAGTTTCCCAGAGTAGACACCGCTCCCAACCCCATTATCGAGTCTAGAGCCGTCGGTATATATATCCAGAACTTCCGGGGGGACGACCGTATCAGGATTCCAGTCATCCCTACTTGGAATCAGAGAGTGGCAACATCTGTCAAGACAATATTCAGCGGGGAAATAGTCTGTGTTCACTGGGGCCACTGGATCAGCCTCCAGAATAGTGGACTGACCAGAGGGTACAATGTGCCAACGAGAGAGAGCATTAAGTCTAGTCGCAGCAAACTTGGCTACCTGCTTAGCGAGAAACACAGTAGGAAGCCCGTTTAGCATTGCGAACAAGGCTTTCGTGGGGGTGGTGCGAGGAGCGCCAGTTATATAAATGGCGGCAGACCTTCTGACCTTGTCAAGAAGTCTGACGTTGTGTTCTTGTCCAGAGCAGTCCACCAGAAAGCAACACCGTATAAGAGGTTGGGTTCGATGACCGTGGAATATATCCAACGCATGATCCTTGGGCGAAGACCCCATCTGGTTCCGACCACTCTACTGCAGCAGTAAGCAGCACATGCCGCCTTGCGTGCCCTAGCAGCCAGATTCACCCTCCAGTCGAGTTTGGGATCTAGGATCAGGCCCAGATATTTAACCTCGCGACTCAACGTGAGTCTGGTCCCACCTATGCTGGGAAGGGAGAAGGTCGGAATTTTATACTTCCTCGTAAAAAGAATCGTATCGGTCTTAGAGGGGTTAATAGACAGTCCAAAATCCCTACACCAGCCCAGCACGATTGACAGCGCCAAGTTCAACTTATCCGACAGTGTCTGCGGACAAATTCCCGACGCAGCAATGACAATGTCGTCAGCGTAAGCTATGACCCCATTGCCAGAGTGTTCCAGCCCCCTCAAGAGTGAGTTGACTGCAATATTCCAGAGAAGTGGTGATAGAACACCGCCTTGCGGTGTGCCTCTACGAACCATTCTCTCACAATTCGTGGCCCCCACTGTGGAGGTTACTATCCCCGACTTGAGGAGAAGCTCGATGAACCTGACCAGATTCTGCTCCAGATTCAGAGAACCAAGAGCCCTAACTATGGCGTCCGGGTAGACGTTATTAAATGCACCTTCAATGTCCAGAAAAATGGCTAAAGTGTATTCCTTAACGTGCATGGACTTTTCTACACGAGAGATAAGAGAGTGAAGTGCAGTCTCCATTGATTTACCTCTCGTATACTCATGGACGTGGATAGAAGCGCTGGATCAATCGAGGTCCTAATATGAACATCAAGAACTCTTTCCAGCGTCTTCAGAAGAAATTAACACAGGCTTATGGGTCTATAATCAGTCGCCCCAGTGTGGGACGGTTTCCCAGCCTTGGGAATGACGATCACCCTAGATATTCTCCAGCTCCACGGGATGTAAAGGAGCCTGAGACTAGCGTTATAGATGGCAAGCAACCAAGGGAGGATTATCTCCTCCCCATGTTAAATGTCACCCGGGATAATACCATCCGGTCCTGGTGACTTGAATGGTTTGAAAGACCTAACAGCCCACTGCACTTGGCCAAGGGTAAGGGTCAGGGGCGAATAGTTCCCAGACGGTGGTTCGTTAACCTGATAAAAGGCCTGGCCACCAAGTGTGTCACTTCCTGGAAAGTGAGTGTCAAGGAGAAGCTGAAGCGTTTTCAAACTGGAAGTAGTCCAGCGTCCGTCAGGTCGTCGGATACAGTCAAGGGATTTGTGAGTGGAACTTAGAATTTTACGGAGACGGCCCGTTTCGGCAGAGGATTCTACGCTCGCGCAGTAGTTCCTCCACGAGGCCCTCTTCGCTCGCCTTGCAGCGTATTTAAGTTCCACCTCTTTTTGTCCTTGTAGGCTGACAATTCGCCTTTCGTCTTCGCCCTGTTAAAGAGCCTGCCACAAGATCGGCGTAGATCATCGATCTCTTGGTTCCACCAGGGCGGTTTTCGCTTGCCCCTATGGGCAGCGAGTTTGACGGAGGATGTGGCTGCCGCCCTAAGCGCGGTTGACAGTGTGTCTGCAGCCCTATCCACGTCGAAACGGGTCGTTATAGTCGGGGGTTGAGGGAAGGGTGCTACGCAGTCTCTCTCTAAAAATGGTCCAATTCGTGTTCCTCCTATTGACCGGAGGGGTCATGAGAGGAGGAGACTCGTTCGTGTCAATAATGAAGGTAATGTACCTATGGTCCGAAAAGGAGCATTCATGAGATACAAACCAGTCCTTAAAGTTAGTAGAGAAACCTGAGCTGACCAGAGTGATGTCTAGCACCTCCTTTCTGTTCGAAGTGAGGAAGGTTGGTTCATCGCCCCGATTAGCTTTAACTAGGTTATTACTAATAATAAAATCAAAGAGGCACTCACCACGTTCGTTGGTACCGGAACTGCCCCACATCGTGTGGTGAGAGTTGGCATCTGCTCCGATTATGACCGGAACTCCGCGTTGTCTCGCATCCGCTACCAGTCGACCAATGGGCTCCTGAGGGGGAGAGAGCCCACAGTCATGCGCCAGATACGATGACGTGATCCAGAGGGTCATCAAGTTCATTTTGACAACCATGGTGACGGTATCCTTGTCGCTGAACCTGTGGAGGAGAAGAGCGTCAATACTATACCATGACACATGCCCGAGGCTTACCTGAGTTCTGGAGTTTGGTGTTGAGTCCGCAAACACTGCCGTCTACAACCCAGGGTTCTTGGACCAGAATGAGCTCTGCATCCTCGGCTGCTAGTCGGAGGAGCAGAGCGGCAGAGGCAGTTTTAGAGTGTTGCAAGTTAATTTGGATGACTCTCAGCATTGGCCAAAGAATCAACCATTGTCACATCAGCGTCCTCTTCGTCCGACAACGGAGAGGTTACGCCCGCGTCAATATCAATGCCGTCGAAGAATTCCCCCACCAGCTCAGAATTGGACTTCTTGCTGGATGAGGAGCGTCGAGAAGAATGACTGCACACGCTTCTACATTCGACGTCTTCGGCGGGTTCGAGGGGTCCAGGGGTGGGGTCGGATGGAGTAGGGTCAGATGGGGTAGAGTTCTGTGGGATGGGTTGCGATGGGACGGGATTTTCGGGGATGGGTTCTGTTGGGGGATGTGCGGCAGCGCGGGAATCCGACTTATAGACCCTTAGCTCAATTGAACTAAATCCATATTTTATCACGCCCCCACGGGCAGTAATAAGTGGAAGTGACTCCTCATTCAGGATGATCACCGCCTCGCGGTAATCACCCCACTGGTCAGCAACTTTAGCCACTCTCCAGTTATGAGTGGGCAGGTCGGTGTTGCTGGCCTTGAGGATCCTCAGCATGGTTTCCGGGTCTGATGGTCCGGTTGGAATTCTCGCCTTAGAACGGGGGCGGTTGGGAATCCGGTCTGGAGGGACGGCGGCAAGCCTAGCTCCTGGCCAGACTTCACCAATCCTCCTTATAGAGCTCCATAGAGCGGAGGTCAGAGCAAGCCACCAGCTTGATATGCCCCTGATACCACCCCGCATCAGTGCACCCGGGTGAGGGGCCAGGATTGGAGTCCATTACACCTAGGAAGACGTCCAAGAGCGCATATTCCACCAACTTCCACTTAGTGGGAGCAATTGAACCATCAGGGTGGCTCTGGTCAACGACCGCCCAGGTCAGACCTGCCTTTAATACCTCACTGAGAGGCTTAGACGGTTTGCTGGGGTCAGGACGTCTAGGTTGTGTCGACGAACGGGGTCTTGTAGGGGGGGGGATGTTAGGGTTGGTCACCTTAGAGCGTTTGGGAGGCTGGAGCGGAACGTTTAGCTCGATTGATCTTTGCCTCTTTGGGGCCGTCTCTGCCGTGATGGGAGAAGCGGGGGGGGGGCGATCATTACGATGGGCCTTAGCCCAGGCAAGGCGACCCTTCTCGTCCTCTGAGAGGAGAGCCGGGTCGGTCGAGCCAAATTTCGCAATGATACGCATGGCTGATCTGCGAGTTCTATACGCTCTCACGCTAGCACTCACGGTATTCTTGACAGCCGAAGATGGACTGGTGCCGGGGGCTTGCGCGCCAGACTTGTCTGCCAATGCCTTGGCGGCCGCCAAAGAGTACGAGGGCATATTCGCAGCAGCCTTAGAGGTAGACGGAGCCTCGGTAGAAGGTGCCAGGGCAGGAGGTGTGGCGACACTAGGGACCGGTTTCGCAGCCGAAGCCTTGTGTGCCAAGCGGGGTTTTACCGAAGTCGAAACTTGGGCCTTAGCTTTCGAAGTAGGGGCAGCTGCATTTTTGACAGGTGCCTGCCTATAGAGGGTTGTGCGTCCACCGGTTACGGTAGATGCTTTGCGCTCGTCAACTTGAGTTGGCGCTGGTTTGTGTCCTGGGTTGGGTCGGTCGATTGAATTCATTGCGGGAGGGTCCCCACTCAGAGCCGCTATCCTTGCCCGGAAAGTGTAGTTACCCATAGTGGTCCCGTGGTTATCTATGCAAGCAGGGAGGCCACGCGAGGGTTGGCACCCGCCCTTATGGGGTCAGGTGCTCAGAGCCAGACCGGGTACTAATCGGGAGTCTTCTCAACCGAACCTACACCACCAACTTAACAGCGACGGACAAGGAACGTACTTTGAGGCCTGCCAGGGTTTTAACGGGAGGGGGCAGCCGTAGCCCTAGCCTGGAGCCGTTCACACAGCGGGTTTTACCCCGGTGCTACCGTGCATACGCAACTAGGTCCAGAAAGCTACAGCCACCAGCTCAGGGCAATCAAATCAGAAACAGGGGGGGAAAGAGTGGCCAGAAGAAAGAAAAGGGTCGTGCCAAAAAGGGGGGGTCAGCCGTAGTCACCCCGGCTGAGAGGGAGGTGTTTATTGACTCCCCAGTCTAGATCCGTAGTGTTCCGTTGAAGAGCAGGGCCACCCTAGCAGGATGTGACAATGTCACGCACTAACGGTCTTGATAGGGTAGAGGCTGGAGGGTTCGAGGGAGCTATGATCGCATATCCCTATCCTGCGGAAACCGCTTGACCCCTTCATGTGGATTATGCAGGACCATTCTTGGGGTCTATGTTACTGATTGTAACTGATGCGTACAGTAAATGGATTGAAGTAAAGGTAACATCTAGCAGCAAATCCATTGCTACAATTAACGCTCTCGATGAACTTTTTACTAACTATGGGGTGCCGACTATAATAGTTACCGACAATGGCACATGTTTTGCATCAGTAGAGTTCAAGGAGTTTCTCACTAGAGTCGGAGTTAAATACCACAAATTTACGGCACCATACCACCCGTCTACTAATGGTCAGGCTGAGAGATCAGTACAGACAGTGAAGAACGCTTTAAAATCAGCTGGAGCGAGTAAGAATGACCTACAAAAACACCTCAATATATTTCTCCGCTGTTATAGAATTGCCCCCCATGCGACAACTGGTAAGCCCCCATCTCTTCTATTCATGGGACGTGTATTACGCACACATTTGAACTTACTATTACCAGGGGAGCTGACTTCGGAAATAGGTGACAGGCAATATATGAGGTTGGAGCCGTCATTTCGAACCGTTGCCCCAATGCAAAATGTATATTTCCGGTCCTATGGTACGCACGACCCTAAGTGGCGGCCAGGTTTGGTTTTAAATCGTTTGGGAGATTTGCATTATGAAATCCTATATAAAGGAAAACGTATAAAACGACATATCGACCAGATTAGAGGCAATGTCGATAAGAATATAGCGAACGAAGCTGTACATAGTTCTGAAACCGTGAAGCGTAGAAGACGATCGCAATTGAACGGGGAGAAGGGTCATTCGCTGCCACATGAAACTGCCGATAAATCGTTCACTGATTCACCAACAAGCTTCTCAACACCGCAAGGAGATCTTACAAATACTCCGAACATAGCTATAAATGACTATTCGGCACCAGATTCGTATTTCCTTGGTTTTAGTCCAGAGGGAGATAATGATGAGAATGCAGACCAACGTGACTTAGATTCTTCTGGAAATTCAAATGAACGCGTAAGTGCTGATTCAGAGGAAATACTGCCGCCCCGTAGGTCATCCAGGATTCCAAAACGGAGAATAGTATTCTCGCCCTAATCGTCGGCATGCGTGGGAAGAAATGTTAGATATTAATCTGGCATTACCGCTTGTAATAGTAATAGTATTAATCTCTCTGGCAACCTGTGTTTGTTGAACCGCCATTTTAATTATTCTTAGTAAAATTATTCTAGAACGAACATTGTACATAATAAAACGTTTGTATAAACTAATTCTTAAAAGTATTGCGCATCATTTTATTTAAGAACACAACACTACCCAATTCGATATCAAATTCCAATTTTCAGAATTATATAGAGGAACTAAAAAGTTCTTTTTAATTACCGAGCCGTAAATTTCGCAAGATATGGGAACGTGGTCAGAGTTAAGAAGGCCTGGGTGTGTTTCAATCGATGACATGTTTAAAGTTGAATTGGAAAGAATGAGATCAATTGTTGAAGGGCGTGATGGCTGAGCCCAATGACCATTGCGGTCAAACATACACCAGCTGGGTAATTATTAAAACATTTCCAGCTAGTATGCTGCGCTTCAAAGTCTCCAAAAACGAAAAATTCTGTTGAGGAATTTGTCAATATCTTCAGAAAAACTTGTAGTATTCCTTGGGCTATAGGCTGATGTGAACCTTATAGGACGTCCGCTTATTTCTAAAATTATGGAAATATTTTCTATCATTGTGGTATTAAAGTTGAATACAAGTTTATGAGAAATTTCATTCCTTATTTCAATAAGTACCCCTCCCCCATGCATTCGTCTATCTTGCCTATAAATTTTATAGTTTGAGATTTAAAATATTTTTATGTGGTTTTAAAAAGGTTTCATTAATAAAAATTAAATCAATTTGTTTTTGAATTAAAACTTTTTTCAGTTGAAGAATGGAGCAACTGTTTGTTATGCCTTGAGCATTAAAATGCATAACACGAATCATTGTTACTACTTCTTGATTATATTTTTTTTTTTTTTTTTCTTTTTAAATTCTCATTTATTAATTATTACAACTAGTTATTAAAACTAACAAGTAATTTTCTTCAAGTAGTAAAATAAACATAAAATTTAATTTAATATATATTTATGATGATGTTACGTCATCAAGCCAAAAAAGAGCTTCTGATTAGGTCGGATGGCTTCCTTCTTTTAAGTCTGCGTTCCAAACCAATGGGATCAGCAAGAGATGATGCTTCTGTATTTACGTGGTCTCTGAGTCGGGTGTTATGTTTTGTTGCAATGTTTTCAATCTCTTTTCTAACAGCATTTACACCTAGGTCACGATGTAAATCACTTGTGCGTATATACCATGGTGCGTTTACGATGCCTCTGAGTACTTTGTTCTGAAAACGTTGAATAATATTTATATTTTTCTCGCTTGTGCATCCCCACAATTGTGCTCCATAAGTCCATATAGGTTTTAATATTTGGTTATATATTAACAATTTATTCTCAATAGACAGTTTGGATTTCCTCCCAATTAGCCAGTTTAGCTTCTTCCATTTTAGTTGTAGTTCTATAATTTTAATTTTAACATGCTCATTCCAACGTAACTTCGCATCCAGTGTCATACCAAGAAATTTTGCCGTATTTGCATACGGTATTTGTATGCCGTCCATGTATAGAGGGATACCTAAAGTTGATTTATTTGTAAAGTCAACATGTGTTGACTTAGAACTGTTTAATTTTATGCACCATTTTCTAGTCCATTCTAAGACTGAGGTGAGTGCGTTTTGTAACTTATGCTTCGCCTCATATTCAGTTCTGGCAACTGACAAAATAGCCGTGTCATCGGCAAATGTGGCCATAGTTGTTCCAGCAACTTCTGGTATATCACTGGTGTATAAGACATACAGAAGTGGACCCAGAATGCTTCCTTGTGGTACTCCTGCTTGTATTTCTCTTAATTTAGAATATTCATCCTCATATTTAACGCGAAACAACCTATTCTTCAGGTATGATTTAAATAAAGTACAGTACGCTCTTGGCAATTGCGTGTTTAATTTCGTGAGTAAACCCGCATGACTGACTTTGTCGAATGCTTGTGAAACGTCCAGGAACACAGCGGTACAAACATTTCTTTCCTCTAAAGCTCTTTCTATTACATCAGTAATCCGATGAACTTGGTCAATTGTTGAATGCGCGTTTCTAAAACCAAATTGATGTTTAGGAACTAAGTTCCTGTGTTCAATTACCTGTTTAATGCGAACTTGTAATATTTTCTCATACAATTTGGATAAAATGGGCAGAAGCGAAATAGGTCTATATGATTTAACTTCAGTAGGAGGTTTTCCAGGTTTTGGTATCATTACCACTTCAGCGACTTTCCAAAATGATGGTACATGAAGCAGTCTAAATGAAGCATTGAAAATTTGTGTTAGTTTTAGAATTATGTTATTTGGAAGATGTCTAAGAACTTCAGTTGTTATTAAGTCGAATCCAGGGCATTTCTTTAATTTTAGATTAAGATGAATTTGTTTAAAAACTTCAATTGGTGTTACTTCGGGTATTGTGTAATCATCTCGACTATTAATAATATTGACTTCCTGCGTAATATCAGTATCAAGAGAGAACACACCAGCAAGATAGCTAGAAAACAATTCTGCCTTTTGGCCATTTGTTCTGGCCCAATTTCCGTCTGCCATGTGAATGGGAGGAATTTGTGTTGTGGGTCCATTTAAGTTTTTTGTTGATTTCCACAATGAGTACTCTGATGTTTTTTCGTTATTCAAACTTTGCAAATAGTTACTGAAACGTGTGTTCTTATACTTCTTTATTTCTAAGCTAAGTTCGTGTGTCATTCTGTTAAGCCTTGCCTTGTCAGCTGGATATCTAGATCGTTGCCATATTTTTCTCAACCTTCTTTTATTTTTAACCCATTTGGCGCCGCCGTACTCAATTGAGTACAGGTAATCATTAAGCGAAATTTTCTAAAATTTGAAAGTTTTTGTAATTTTTTTGTGTTTTTAGCATAAAAGAAACATATTCCCTGTTAAAATAATAAACAAATCTGGCTATATATATATCGACTGTCACAAAATGGACTGTTAAACTTATACAAAATTGGTGTGGCCAGATAAGCACAGACTTTACCATTTTTTAGCATTTTCAGTTTTGTTAATTTCTTTTTTATTTTAATTTTCTAAAAGCAAGCATTTCTGTTTATAAACAATGTAAAAACAAATGGTCTGCAATTTACTTTTACAAAGTTATGCTTATTTAAATACAACTGTACTCAATTGAGTACAGCGGCGGAATCCATATACAAAATATGGTAACTGGGCAGCAGCTAGTTCCACTGGATATTGCTACACTTTCGATTTTTATTGTGGAAAATCGGAGGAAATTTCTACTGATCCCCTAGGGTGAAGAGTAGTAAACAAATTGCTTGAGAAAATGGAGACTAACTCAGCATCGTATGACGTATTTTTTGATAACTTTTTTACTATCTATAATCTCTTGGTGGATCTCAAAGAGAAAGGATTTCGTGCGACTGGAACAATTAGAGAGAATTGAACAAAAACGTGTCCATTACGAAGTTCGAAAGAAATGAAAAAAGAAGAGCGGGCCTCATATGACTATAGGTTTGACAAGAAAAATGAAATTCTTTTGGTGAAATGGAAAGACAATAACGTCTGTACAATGGCAACCAACTATGACACAATATAACCTTTAGGAGCAGTAAAACGCTGGTCTTCTACACAACGACAAAAAATTGATGTCAATATACCAAAAGTGTTTCAGTCATATAACAAACATATGGGAGGAGTAGATGACCTGGACAAGTCTATTGCACTCTACAGAATTGCCATTTGTGGTAAGAAATGGTGATGGGCATTGTTTACCTATATAATAGATATGGCCATTGCAAACGCTTGGCGGTTATAAGTAATGAGTCATAGCGATAGCATGGGTCAACTTTTATTCCGACGTTCAATTGCAAGGTACTATTTACGTCAAAATGCCCAAACTAAAGCTCGACTTTTATCATCATTGGTCGTAGGGTTACCCCACGATGGTATAGGCCACTACCCCAAAAAGTTGTAAAAGCAATTAAGATGTGCTTTATGTCATGAAAGAGTTCGCTGGCAATGCAAGAAATGTTTAAAAACATTATGTATTGAAAAATAATGTTTTGAAATTTTTCACCTATAACCCGCCGCTGTACTCAGTTGAGTACACCCTCCCTACTCCACCCCCTTGTTATTTGTTTAAATTTTTTCATACTTTTATATTAAATTTGTATACAATGAATTAAAAAATAAACTTTTTTGTTAATTATCACTTCTGGATTTATTTTGGCGGTTAATGGGTTAATCATCTCCCTTATATAAGCAGGGTATGAAACAACGTGTTGTTTATCAGGAGGGTTTGGAGTGCTTTCCCACGCAGTACTTTGAATTAGGTTTGTAACAAACTCAACATCTTCCTCAATTTCGTCAACTGTTTCTGGTTCATTAGGGGGTATGTTTGAATTTTGCAGCACAGTCTGAAAATATTGCCAATCGGTAAATTTATTCGCTAAAAAAGGAGATTTTGTCCTATAGATAGCCTTTTCATAAACAGTCATATATATCGGCGAATGGTCAGAATTAAGATCAAATCCATTTTCCAACTTGATACACGACTTTGATATCTTATTTATTATAAAGAAATCTATGAGATCAGGTGTTTTACTACTGTCTGTTGGCCAATACGTTGGGTTACCCGTTGACACAACTTCACATCCGGTTTCCAAAATTGCCTTATACAGTTCCTTTCCCTTAGGAGTGTTCAGACGGGATCCCCAATAAGTATTCTTAGCATTAAAGTCTCCACCCATGATGAACCTCGAATCATGTTTTGCTATAAGATTTTTATAATCAATTGACTTAATTGAGTGACGCGGAGGGCTGTATACTGACGTTATCAGCAGTTTCTGTGAGTTTGTTGTTAATCGAACTGTGGTTGCTTGAAATTCTTCAGTACTTAATTTTTCTTCTTCGTAATGTTTTATGTTTTTCCTTATTATAACCGCACTTCCTCCTCTAGCTGTATTTTGGGGATGAATTGTGTGATATACTTCATAATTTCTGAATCTTATAAAAGATTCTCTAGTAAAATGGGTTTCGGAGATAAGGCACACATCAATTTTTTCATTATTCAGAACTACTTCTAGCTCTCTTTGGTGCTTCATTAGGCCATTAGAATTCCATAACATAATTTTTAACTCCATTTAAATTTCAATCTTGTTGCGTTATTTGTTCCAAAACATTTAAACGAAACTCTATAATTTTGAAAAATTCTTCCTGCCTACTTAATTTACTTAAAATTTGGGACAACGCCCCGTTACTTGTCGAATCATTACTTCGATTTTTCAGAACAGATGCGTAAGATAAATGTTGATCTACTTTGCTCTGTTGACCAGTTTGTTTAAATGGATTGTTCAACCCTCTCAAGTTTTGTGGCTCTCTACTTTTATTTGTTTGTCGGTCGTTACCATCAAATAGCCGATTTGAATTAAAATTTTCATGCATTTCCCTATTGGGTGTAGTACGGGATTTCAAATTATTATCGCGCCGTTTTTGGAGCTCCTTAGCTACGATGCAACCCCGATATGTTGCTGGGTGTGGACCATCGCAATTGGAGCATTTCGGTTGACTTATTTCGCGATTACATTCAAGGGTGCTATGTTTTCCAGCGCATTTTACACAACGCGGTTGTTTGTTACAATAATTCTTCGTATGTCCAAACGATTGACAATTTCTACATTGTGGGACTAATCTTTGCTGCTTTACTGGTTCCACTTGTACTATTGTATTAAGAATATGTTTTATTCTGTATATCTTTTTGACATCTTCTGTGGATTCAAATGATACTCTGAACATATTCAGAGGTTCTTTTGATTTCCATTGATATTTATTTACAGCTTCAATAGCTTTAAGCCCCTGTGATTGCAAATCCGCAACAATCGTTTCAGATGTATGCGAATAATGTACATTTTTGATCATGACTTTTATTGGTCTTGTCTGCTTGTTTTCAAAACTGTACCAATCGATTTTATCCGAATTTAACGACCTTGTAATGTTCCTATAATCATCTAAATGGAATGTACTTATCTTATATGATCCCTTAGTTAACAATTTTATCAGGAATTTATTATTTATTTTTCTCAGGGACCGTAACTGTTATAACTTTTATCGTAAAAGTCAGGAAATAAAAGTTATTTTTTGACTTTTATTTTTTCGAGCAGAAATAAAAGTTATGTTTTGACTTTTATTTTTTCGAGCAGAAATAGCAGTTATTTTTGACTTTTATTTTTAAGAGCAGTAATAAAAGTTATTTTTGACTTTTATTTTTAAAAGCAGAAATAAAAGTTATTTTTTGACTTTTATTTTTTCGAGCAAAAATAAAAGTTATTTTTGACTTTTATTTTTTCGAGCAGAAATAAAAGTTATTTTTCAACTTTTATTTTTTCGAGCAGAAATAAAAGTTATTTTTCAACTTTTATTTTTTCGAGCAGAAATAAAAGTTATTTTGGTTCCTTCAAACCAAAGATTAGTGTTTAATATACCCAAAACTTAATTCTAATAATTTTCTGACATAAATAACAATAATTTTTTAAAGAATTTTTTAATAAATATTATGAATTCATCATGAATTGAAACAAAAATAACTTTTATTTCTGCTCGAAAAAATAAAAGTTGAAAAATAACTTTTATTTCTGCTCGAAAAAATAAAAGTTAAAAAATAACTTTTATTTCTGCTCGAAAAAATAAAAGTCAAAAATAACTGTTATTTTTGCTCGAAAAAATAAAAGTCAAAAAATAACTTTTATTTTTGCTCGAAAAAATAAAAGTCAAAAAATAACTTTTATTTCTGCTCGAAAAAATAAAAGTCAAAAATAAGTGTTAATTTTGCTCGAAAAAATAAAAATCAAAAAATAACTGTTATTTTTTGATTAAAAAATAAAAATCATGTTTTTAAAAAGCATCGCCTTTTATAAAAATTTGGTCCAAGACAATCAAAATGGTATACTTGGTTTTGTTCTCCGACATTTCCTTGTGGTTGCTTTTTTTAATCAAAAATTCAAAAATAACAGTTATTTTCGGTCCCTGATTTTTCTGCTTAGGTAACTATGGAACTCCTGGAAATTGTCCACATTTGAAACCACAATCGGGGGTGGTCTTAATTCTATGTTTTCCTTATCATTTTTAGCAGTGTTTCGAACGTTGTTGCTTTGTGGAGTACCACGACTTTCGAAAGTTACAACTGGCCTTTGTGTTTTTGTTTGTTGTTGTAAGTTGCCATCTTTTTCTGTCCGTTTGATGCTAGTTCCAGAGCATTCAGGCGATGATTCAGCTTTCCTTTTTTTAGTTTGCTTTTTCTTCCTGTTCTTTTGAAGTATCCAGTCCGTTTCCCTGATAAGTTCTTCTTCATCTGTTTCAAAGACTATATCCGTTTGATTTGAGCCGGATTTTCCTGTATTAGAATTAACATTTTCCGAATTATTTTCCAAAATTGTTCTGAGTTTTATATTCTCCTCTTGCAATTGTATACAAACTTGTTCCAATTGTTTGACACGTTGAATTAACCCATTGTTGCTCTTTTCCAGCTCTTTTACTTTGGTAATTCTGAAAGTACTTAGGCTGTTGCGAGGTGTATCGCTTTTATCCTGATCTATCGTCTCCATTGCCTATTGGGTATTTTATGTTGTGGTGAATTAGCTAAAACAATAAATGTTTAGCTAAGACAACCACCACCCAGCTAAATGAGCTTTTCAAATTGCAATTCACCGGGAACTATTATCTACCAGTATTTTGTTGGAGTAACACAGCTGATGCTTGTTTACTTACTGTTTGTTTTATTGTCCTATTCTTGCAATTTGAGTGCAAATTATAAATTATTAAAAAATTAAAAAATATAATAAAATTTTTAAATTTTGGAACACAAATTGTGGGGATAAACACGCGCAAATCGTTATACCTCCAAGAGGCATCGAAACGAACACATTCAATATATAATTTTTTATCGTTCAAGTTTTGATTTACACCGTATTTCCTCTGTTTTGGGATGATATCTGCGGAGCACCACGAAAACACGTCCACACGGCAGGCAAGATTGATTTGAATCAAGATTTCATCTTCTTCTTGATTATATGACATATTTGAGCATATGCATTTCTCCAAAGCATTCAGGGCTTCAAAGTAAATATCTAATACTTTTTCATTAAATAAATCGTCATCTTTATAATGTCTAGATGAAGATGCCCTCTGACGCGACACTCCTTCTTGGTTGTTTGGTACATTTGGCCAGGTAATTTTTCTTGAGTGGAAAAATTAAATTCGGGCCTGTTTCTGGAAAATCTTACTCTTTTTGGTTTCTTGAGAATCTTTGGCGGATTTCTAGATATTCTCGTCTAGATGGACATCGCGTATCGTCAGTTCTGTGGTTGACGTTTTTGAGGTTATTTTTGACACAGTTAAAACATTTGTAAACCACTGGTCCTTGAATTGCGGTTTTGTTGAGTGGACATGTGGAGTAGTCACGCGGACCACCACAACTAATACATTTGCTTCTTCTATGACAATTTAACGACCCATGACCAAACATGGCGCATTTTGAACATTGAGTTGGGCCTCTAGACCTGCGTAAGGGATTTCTCCAATGAACCGCTATGCTATGAAAATACTTTATTCTTAAAATTTCATTCTTGGAAATCTGATTTTTGTCGAACTCTAACATGTAAATTGCGTTGTCAACTGCAGTTCTTTTGGTTATAATCTCTTTTATGTTGATTGACGTAATATTAAAGGATTGCCTAAATTCCTCAAGGATATCTTGGGTTTCTACGTGTGTTTTAGTTAGAATTAAAATAAAATTAAAAATTTTAATTTGTTTTGATCCTTTGTAGGGTGTATGTATATAAATCATTATATTCCTTTCTTTTAAGATCTTTATCGTTTCATTATACAGCGGTAACGTGTTTTCTATCCACTTATTTTTATTTTAACAAGTTTTCTGCGAGCAAAAAAAATGCAATACTTTATTTAAATTAAATGTAAATTTTTACTATTTGCGTAGCCTTTATTTTCTTTTACCGCTTGCAGTCTGGAGGGCATAGAATCCGTGTGTAGGGGTAATTTTTCCCCTTCTGACTTTAAAAATTTTTCTAATTCCGTCAAATTTGAAGAATTTTACTTCCTAACTTCCCGATCTAAAATCTCCCACAGGTTTTCTATGGGGTTTAGATAGGGAGATTACGACGGTCAACCCAAAACTTGCACATCATGGTCGCTTAGGTAGCTACGAACTAAGCGACTAGAGCGCTTCGAGTCATTGTCTTGTTGGAATATGCTTGTGTTTTTCGAGAAGATGTGGGAGCATTTTTTCTTCTAGGATCTCACAGTATTTAGTGGTATTAGTATCATCGATTTCCACCAGAGGACCAACTTAATATTCTTTATTTGTTACTTAACGTAGGCCGACGAAAATCCTCTACCGAACCCTCCACGTGGGTGTCGGCTGGTAATGGTGGTTGCCCGATAGGGTGTCCACCAGCTAAGGGGGGAGTCCACACTCATTTGACCTCAGGATCGGATGGACTGTGGCTGTCACCATAGGATAGAGGTATGGGCTGGACTAAGGTGTTACACGACCCGTGCCGAGAGTCAGCCTGGCTGGGGGCCCATCAAAAATATCCCAGTCGCTAACGGAGTATCCTGGATACTAGGCGACCTCCAGGATTACCCAGTCTTACCTGGGCACAGCGGATCCCTGCTCAGGTGGACCTTCCCCTTATCCGCAACTCGTAGGACCAAAAAATGATGGAAAATGTAAATGAAAATATGGAAAATAATAAAAAGTCCTCTCTGGAGGCCGAGAACGGAACTCGTAAAAATCTGCGTACGGGTGTTAAACCGACGTCCGTCTCAACAAAAGAAGTAAAGGAAGTAGTTAATGCAATGGCAGGCCAAAAACCTGAAACCTCGAAGAATGCAAGATTATTACTAGCCAAAAGCGTTGGCCTTATCAAAACCGAGGTTGCTGCAAAAGCCGGATCCACATCCAGCAAAAGCGGCCTTGGAAATGTAAAGGTTGACGCGGCATCAAAACACGTAAAAGAATCTAAGCAAAAATACAGGGAGCGATTAAGTGCTAAGCGGGTCCTCGAACGGATTTCAAGGATCCCAGAGGGCAGCCGAAAGCCGCGTGATACGCAATCGCTAGCCTGGGCTAAGGAAAAACTGACCGAATTAGATGCGAAGAAGCAAAGAAGCTCTCACCGCACCAACATAACGTACAGCGATGTACTAAAAGAGAGTATCGAGATGGCGGTGGTCGATCGCTCAGACCCAGATGGTAGCATCACACCGTCAAATTGGAGGCTAGTTGAGGACGCCCTGGCAGATATCTTCCTAGATGTGATGGAGGAACAACCCGGGCCAGTACCAGTCTACCAAACGTGTGGCTGGCACCAAGGACACGTTAAGCTGATAACGTGTGCCGACAAGCGAGCTCTGGATCTTTTCACATACACATAATTTACATACATAATTGGCCATTACAACCCTTCAGTCAGGATTACGGCCTAGCTTCTCAACACCACTCATGTTGTGTGCGTTAATTTTATACATGAGTGGCAGGACCTACAGTTTAAAGTCGACTCCGAACGACAGAATTTTTTTGAGAAGCTTTTCATGGTAATTTTTACTCTCAGAGTTTTTGCCAGAAATCTGCTGAGAGGAAGTCGCCGAAGAAATATTTTCATATTTTCGTTTTGATGTCTGACCTGAGATTCGAACTCGGGCCTTTCGTCTAATAAGCCAACACACTACCTACTAGACCACGGCGACTTCTGGATCTTTTCTCCATCACTATATCAAGGATGGGAGAAATCTGGCCGGGCGCCAAATTAGAGGTGGTATCGAAGGACGCCATCCCAAGCCGGCCGCGAACGCGCTCTTGGATACCATTGAATCCAAAGGAGCCAGAAAAGATCTTAAGGATGATCAAAATGTGTAATCCGAAGGTACGAACTCACAATTGGAAAATTGCTAAACTAGAGGAGCGCCATGGATCTCGTTGTGCGACTATTATAGTCAATCAAGAATCCCTGGAGCACCTGGCGAATTACAATGGTGTTTTGGCCTTCGGATTTGGACACATCATCCTAAAGGTCTACAAAAAAGACAACCATCCCATAGAGTCCGGTGATAGTGCCCCCCAGGGGGAAATATCGCAGGACGAACATATGGACGTCACGGACGAGGAAAAGGACAAGGAGGACCTATCGACAACCTCGACACAGATCCATACCCGATCCAGAGCTAGTTCTTTTTCTTCCACTGGATCGGATATGGCATCGGTTTTTGGGATGTTGCTTAGGGAATCCGAGCTCCTAGAAGAGGGAAAAGAAGAGCTAGACGACCAACGTCTAGACAAAACGATGGTGGAGGAAACAATGGATGAAAAAGACCATGGTCCGAGTAATCCAGATAAATCTCCACCATTCTAAAGCGGCGTCTGTTGCACTACTTCTCCGACTGGCGAACAGAGAAGACATAGCCCTAACCCAAAAACCATGGTCCATAGCCAACAAGGTTTGTGGATTAGGGCACAAAAATTATAGGCTGGTCCATGCCAAATGCGTAGGTAGGCCCAGATCCTTAACGGCATATTTGCTTCCTAATTTCAGCAATGAAGCTAACCACAGTAACGGCGGAGATCAATGGTAGACAACACTGGATCTCCTCCAGTTACATGCCGCATGACCTAAGCAGTCACCCACCAGATCCAGTGAAGAGACTGGTTATAGAAGCTAAATGCGCAAACGTTGGCCTGCTTATCGGCTTATCGACGTCAATGAACGGGGTGAGTCACTTTTTGATTTTATTATCTCTAATAACTTAATGGTTTGTAACACGGGTAATAGACCTACATTCATAACAAGGAACAGAAGATAGGTTTTGGACATAACCCTTACCTTCGGCAATATTTATGATAGCGTCAGAGATTGGAGGGTCTCGGAGGAGCACTCCTTTTCTGATCATAGGTTTATTGAATTTTCCCTTGGTAGAGGGAACAATACTGTAAGGGCGATTAGGAATCCTAGGAATACGAATTGGGAACTTTATGATCGCCTTGTCAGTCTGGACTTGGAGCCACTCACGCGCTGTAGAATAGATAGTATTTCTGGACTTGAGGCTACAGTGGCTAAATTCACAAAGGTCATAGTAGGGGCTTTTAACAAAGCATGTCCGGAAAGGGTCAACAGGGGTGGAAGAAACCACCCTGGTGGGACCGGGATCTAGACATGCTCAGAAAAAAGTCGACTTTTCAATATGGCGAGAAAATCTGGTAATGCGGATCAGCGGAAAGACTATAAAGTGTCTCTTGGAAATTACAAGAGAGTTCTAAGACGGGGTAGTCTTCATACCGAAGGCTGGAAGAAACTCTCATACTACACCCAAGGACTTCAGACCCATAAGTCTGTCCTTCTTCTTATTGAAGACCATGAAGAGACTCGTGGATGTGAATCTGCATCAAAACCTGGATGGAAATCTCCTTTCCAGGGGACAACACGCATACAATAGGGGAAGGTCTGTTGAGACTGCCCTACATAGCCTAGTGAGCAGAATAGAGAAATCGCTGGCACAGAAGGAATACACTCTTGCTACTTTCCTGGATATCGAAGGAGCCTCAATAATGTGGAACTTTGCGCTATATCTAGGGCGCTGACAAGGCTGCGTATACAGACCACCGTGGTGAACTGGATATCTAAGCTACTTTGTGGGAGAACAATCTACCCCGCACTTGGGGGCTCAAAAACAACCAGGGCTATAGGGAGGGGAACTCCACAAGGTGGAGTACTCTCTCCTCTTTTGTGGAATCTGGTGATGAATGAGTTACTAGTGATACTGGAACAAAATTAATGTGAGGCAACTGCCTATGCGGACGACATTGTTCTTGTGATCTCCGGAAGGTTTGTCGATACTATCAGAGATAGGACGCAACTGGCTCTGAGGAGTGTCTGCGTGTGGGCATCTGATCGTGGATTGGGTGTTAACCCGGTGAAAACGGAAGTAGTACTCTTCACGAGAAGGTACACATTATTAACATTATTAACAGAATTAAAAAGGCTTCCATTGCCCTGTATGCTTGTAACAGAGTGTTGGGTAGAAAATGGGGCCTAGGACCTAGGATGACCCACTGGATCTACACAGCGGTGGTCAGACCTACCTTACCCATGGATGCCTAGTTTGGTGGGAATCCCTTGAAAAGGTGACAAATTTGAAACTAATTCAGCGACTGCAGAGATCTGTCTGTATTATCATTGGTGGTGCCTTGCGCGCTACACCTACGTCGGGGCCTCTTTCCGCTCGACCTTTTCTGTAGGGGAGTGGCTTCTAAAATGAGTAAACGTCTCTGGGCGACTGGACAGTGGCAGGACTCGGATATCGGCCATGCAAGGATCCTGAGGGAAGTTGGAGCCGTCGGGAGATGTGGTTACATGACACCTCGGTACGACTTCACTAGGAGATTCAGGACATCGGGTTCGGACAACGGGGCCTGGAAGAGTTTGAACCACCTGTTAAGGGAGTCCATACAAATCTACACCGTTGGTTCTAAGCCGAACGGAGCTGTTGGCAGTGGAATTTTTTCAGAATCGGTTGGAATAGCTCAGTCTATAAGACTGCCAGGCTGCGGCGATTAGTATTGGGGACGCAAGGGTCTCCGAGCGGAACGTCACCATACTTTCTGATAGCCAGGCGGCTATCAAGGCTCTAAGTTCTAACGTGATGAACTCCAAGATGGTGTACGGCTGTCGCAGATATCTCGACGAGATAGCGGAACGATATGATATCCATATCGTATGGGTACCGGGGCACAGTGGGATTCCGGGTAACTGCAGAGCTGATGATTTTGCCAGGCGGGGCACGACCATCGAACTCTCCGACGAGTTCTCGAATCTGGGCATACCTATGAGGACCTGCAAGCTCATAATTGATAATGCGATCGTCGATTCCGTCAACGACAGGTGGGCGGCCTCGGACACGGGTAGAACGGCTCGTAAAATCTGACCAAAGCTGGCTGAGGGGCGCACAATGAGTCTACTTGAACTCCAAAGAGGCGCGCTCAGTGCAGTTGTCGGTGTCATTACGGGGCATTGCATGCGAGGCGCATTGGTTTTGGACACCTTGCTAACGACTTCTGCAGAAGCTGTAGGGATGAGGAGGAAGAGGAGACAGTCCCTCACCTGCTGGGTACATGCCCGGCTCTTTGCCAATGGAGAAGGAAGTACTTGGGTACTTACTACATGGATGATCTGGAGGAACTGTCAGGGATTGACATTGGCAGCCTGAATCGCTTCATCAGGAGCTCCGAGTGGTTTCGCGATTAGGGGATAACGGATAACTGTGGTATCACAATGGTCCCAATGTGGCCTAAGTGTGTCCAATGAATGTTTCCCGGATGGGCAGCCACCTCTACCTACCTACTTAACGTTCATACGAACGTGATTTTTGTAATCGCGGCAGTGTAAACGTAGAACTCAGAAAACCGACTAAAAACACTTGAAGAGAGTAAAATATATTTTGAAATACGACTAATAAATGACTCAAATTATAATCATAAATGACGCAAAAAGAGTTCAATTTAATACAAACATGACTGATAAATGACAATAAAAGGACTCCTAAACATACTGATAAATTACTCATAAAAGACTCGTATGCGATCAAACGATGACTGAAAGACGACTTGAAAAAGAATCATAAACGAAGGTAAATAAGACTAATAAATGATCAGAAAGCGATTCGAAAATGATCATAAAACAACTAGAAAAAGGGTCGAAAATTACTCTAAACTGATATAGAAAATTACTCATAAATGACTTTTTAAGAAGAGTCGCTCATAGTCACTTTTTTCTCCCGACAAAAGAGTATTTTATGATCAGAAAATGAGCCCATGCTCTAGCTTTTTAATCGCGCAGAAGAATCAAAAAATACTCGAATTTGATTAAAAATTTTCAAAAATGTTGGCTGGGTTGTGCCGACGTCTGTTTATAAATGTTTGTGCAAGGTGAATTAATATATAAGGTGGCCCTCAGGGCGAACTCAATAAGGTGATAGCAAAATTACAACAACTCAATTCGCAGTGTTTTTTTTTTATCAAAAACAACAGTGTTTGTTGCATTTTTTGGGGGAGCTAGATTGTCAGATGAAATGGCAGAAATGACGAAGGCGAATACATATAATGACATAAAGTTTTTATTCTGTGTCATTATATCTCTTTTGTTTCTATTTAATTGTTTTTAAAAAAATTGTTGATTTTTAAATTGTTTTGAAATACGGACTGATTTGCGCTACCATTAAGGTAGTGATATTTTAAGGCGATACTGGGAACCATAAGAGCGGATTCTATGATAAAAGTTGTGCCAGTACATTAAGAATATTTAAATAAATTATAAAAATGAGTAGAATACAAATATAAAAAGAAATAAAAAAAAATAAATAAATAAAGGAATGTATATACAGTGAGCAAAAATAATTGTACACTTATTATAAAAAACTAACAAATATATTATTCCATAGGATTCCAGACAATCCGGTCTCCGTCAACAAGGAATCAGCACTTTTTTGCCTAAAAATGTTGAAATTTCTTAGTTTCGACGATAATTTTCTTTATACGTAACCAATAGAGAAATATTTTAATTTATAATCAAAATATAGTTTTTAAGCTTTTATTTAGTCTTAAGGATAATAAATTTCTTTTTATTGATAATTTTTTGTTCAGAAATGTATTTCGAGGTAGTAGGTATACAAGTTTTTTGCTCACTATATGTAATCAAAACATTTGACAATATCTCGCACTTAAAAAAGCACTTACCTGTGCTGATAACACAACCTTATATGAATTCGCCTTGGTGGCGCTAAGATTCCAGCTGTTCGAATCGTCGTTGTCAAAAAAGTTTTTGTTTTTTGGGTATTTTTTTTTTCGATAATCAATTTCGTATTTATATTAGTCATAAACCCTCATATGTACCGCATGTATCCTTAACGATACGCACTCTAGAAATATACGTGATGGGGCGGGTCGAAGAGATCACTCAAGAGAATTGCCTGTTGTTTTTGCATTGTTGTATTTATAGTAGAGTTACGGTCGCCTGCAAGGCGAATTCATATAAGGTGGTGTTGTCAGCCCAGGTGATACCTTTTTTAAGTACGCGAGATTGTCAAATGTTTTGTTCACGTACGGTTAGCAAAAAAAAAAACTTACACCTGACTAACAATCTTGTCGCGATGTGGATAGGGTGTACCTATCCCCAACCTGTTGGGGATGTGTTGCATGACTAAAGGTTACCCTAATATCGTGAGAGGACTGTCTTCGAATTGATGTCTCTTGAGTGATTTCTTCGACTCGCCCGATTACGTATATTTTCTCTATACCCCTAATCCGAAGTGTTAAGCGACTCGTGCTTCGGCGATTTCCACTTCCACGGAAGATATGTGCGTGGAGTGAGACTATCGGTCACTATCGGATGAAGACGGCTCGTATCCAGATTGCTACTGGGAGCAATGAAAGCAATGAGCGGTGAAATCCCCTTCTAGGAACGCACTTGTTAGACAGGATGTTTCCGACCCAATAGTGCAATCAGCTACTGATTCGGACTGCGTGAGAAAAAGTATCTCGATTGACAAGGGGGTTAAAACTGGGCGGAAACGTTCCGCTTTACATAAAGAGAGGAATTGTTGGTGTTCCTTCTTCAATGGATAAATGAAAGGGGTAGAAACTACCGCTACCTCTTTGTCCCAGAAGAAGGATGTAAGGTTGGAGGCGAAGGAGGGCATTTCGATAGATAAGTCTTACATGCAGGTGTCCCGCAAGCTAAATCACATGAAAAGAATCAGATCTGACGAGGTGCCTCCCTCCGCCTCTAAGCGTCTTAAAAACAGAGGAGCCTGGGAACTCACCCTTGCCTTCAATTGGCTTTCATCTACAGGTCAGATTTAGATGGCAAAATCTCCTGAAAGATGGGAACTAATTAAAGAAAGGCTCATCGAGGTTATGATGCAGAAAAGTTGTGATGGCAGCAATGCCCGCATATCCTCCATCGGTTGGTTCAAAGGCATACCTGTGAAAACGAGGGAACTGTCAAGTTCATTGTGGAAGCTGGGAATCGCCTTGGTGAACCCTGGCCCGGTGCTCGTTTGGAGGTTATCTCTCAATCCGACCTCCCTCTAAGTTCAATAGCGATGGTATGGGTCCCGCCTACTTTTAGGCAGGGGACCCATACTTATTGGAAAGCAAAATGACGCATTGAACTCCAAATCCATCACCACCTCCCTGACTGGTGATGGTAAGAAAAAGGCTGCGATCTTCGGATCGCAATTGATTAGACTTCACTTCAGTTGCTACGGGCAAAGTGTGGCGTGTCACACTAAAAATTCCGTCATCCGTACATAGGTGGTGCAGATTTAAGTTGATATCGCCCTTATCCAGGAACCTTGGATCCTTAGCGATAGGATTCTGGGTTTGAGCTATCCTGATTATAGGTTACTTGTTCCTAGAACAAGTGAGAAGGTAAGAACCTGTATTTTAGTTAGGGGTAATTTGGACCTGTTAATCACTCCTTCCTTTTGTATAGGTGGCGTTACAACTGCGGCGTACAGAGATGACCTTGGGATCTATCCGATGCTGTCATCTGTGTATATGCCGTATGAGGCTGCATCTCCTCCTGATGACTTAATTGGACTACTGGTGCAGCATGCGAAGAGGAAAAGATGTCGCCTTATCTTGGGTTGTGATGCCAATGCTCATCACACCCAATGGGGCAGTGCTGACATAAGTACTGGCGTTGAGTCGATTCTGAATTTTATTATTCTTAATAGGCTTAACATTTGTAACGTTGGTAACACGCCGACTTTTAGAAATCGTGTTAGGGAGGCGGTAATTGACATTGCGCCCAATAACATGGATTGGTCTATAATTAGGGACTAGAGGGTTTCAGATGAGTGTCCTTTCTCTAATCACCAACTAGTATCCTTCTGTATTAATCTATCTAGTGGCTTTCATAGCCATATTAGGAATCCAAAAAGAACCGACTGGATCAGGTTTGAGGAGGAACTTAGGGGTCATTCCACTCCAGGCATCAAGGATCGAGTTGGATCTTTGACGGATATTTTGTTGTCTTGTTATAGAGATGCTTGTCCTCTTACTGGTGGAATGCAGAGAGACTAGGAGACTCTTTAATAAGGCTAAAAGGTCGGGCAAAGATGTTGACTGGTCTGCGTGTAGATCCAGTTTTAATGATTATAAAAGGGAAATAAAGCGCTCAAAGAACACCACCTGGATAAGTTTCTGCTCGAGTATCGAGGATGTTGCCGAAGTCGCTCGTTTCCGTAGAATGCTGTCTAGGGACCCCAAAATCCTAGGCTTCGTCCAAAAGGACGATGGCACATGGTACATTAAACTAAAATAAAAGTAATTATACATATCGCACACCCCGTACAAAAGTGGCTCAACTCAAAATTTTCATTTTTCGAGTTTATGTGCTTAAACTATGTAGAAAAAATATCAGTGCATTTTGTTGTTGTTAAGTTTTACTAAAAAACAGTTATGTCTTTTTCTATATGTCAATTGGTATAAAGTAGCATTTCATAAAAGTGACTTATTTTTAGTTGTGTCTGAAAATATAATGGTAGTTGATCTCTACTGCTAAGTGCTAAATAGTCTTAATTCGAATTGCGATACTTTAAATAAAATAAATCTTTGTTGGAGTTTATATTAATTAGACTTGTGTCAGTTTAGCTCATTGGTGGTAAGTACGATTCATTTCTATTATTTTTTGTTGTGACGCTTTAGATGAAAAAATATTAAGTTTCTTAGTTAGGACGGTTTTAAAGAAAAAAACATTATTATTTAATTTCTGTATTTCTGTTTTAGAAAATTAACAGGTTTACAATTGCAAAACTTGGCTATTAATTATGAAATAAAATAAAACTTTATTTCGAAGCAATTTAATCATTATGTTGCTATAAAAAAGGGATTTTTGACTTAGGTCACTTTAGACGATTTTTTGGTTATTAAACAAGGGCAATGTCCCAAGATGAAACTTATTCATCTGTTCTTACCATGGAATGTAAGATGCGGATTGCAAGACTTACAACAAGCAGTTACTATCCATCCCCGCAATCCGATGATGGTATTGAGGACCCATTATAAGCAAGCTCTGATGATGGATATAATTCAAATTGCGACGATTCTTCTTTTTTGTATATTAAAAGTCCTTGAAGTATAAATTTTTAGTTCCTAATGTTTTTTTCGAATAAAATTATAAATTTTCTTTCTATATAAAGTACAGTGAGCGCCAAAAGTGAGTAAAGACCACTGAAATAATTCATTTTCTTAGGTTAGCGAGAAAATAAATGAGAATAGTAGAATACATTTCCAAGAATAAAAACGTTTATTTATTACTTATAAAATATTAAAGCAAAAACAACAATTCATGATAAAGGAACTTTTTTTATACTTAAGAACATAATAGAAAATTTAATATTATAGTGGGTGTTGACTCACTTATGTTTTTGTTTAATACATAAATTAAATTTCTTTACACTTAATGTTCTTGAAATTTATGGTTTAAATTTACATGTATTTTCTAATTAATAAATTAATTTGATATTTTCAAAATTTTACTTTTAATTTTTAAATTTAGCAAGTGTCACAACCTAAAAAGAATTCAGCTAAAGTGACATAACTTAAAATAACTCGGTAACTTGTGCAAATAATACATCGCTTTCTAAAAAATGAAAATTTTGAGTTGAGTCACTTTTGTACTGGGTGTGCGATATGTGGAATAAGTAGTAATTAAAAATATTAATAATATAGTTTTTATAGTCTTACACAAGAAAAAAATGGAGGAGAAGCTCATCGAAGCGGTAAAGATGCACCCATGTCTGTTCGACAAGAGTTCCTGACTATTTAGAAATAAATACTTAAAAGATCGAGCGCGGCAGGCAGTAGCTGCTTCAACAGGCGTGCCAGGTAGTTTTTTTCTTTTAGTATTAGTCGTGTCGTTTTTGCTATTTGTTCCTTTTAACGTAGAGGATCTTGTACCGGAAGATGGAAATCGCTGCGCGACCGATTTGTACGTGAAATATCATCCAATAAAATGAAGTCTGGAGCCGCTGCTGATGAGAAAGTGGAATGGTGTTACATGGAATCAATGTGATTCTTAACAAAACATGTCCAAGAAAGTAAGTTCAACTTATTACTATGAAAAACTAGCCTGCTTTCACAGGCAAAAGGAGACGACTTTTGTTTGTCGCACCATCACGCTTAAACGCGTGGACCTTTTTAAACCAAACTTAACATTAACCATGTACATATGCCCCAAAACTTAAATTTTTTTAAATTTGGTTGTAGTATGTCCACGTGATGCGGCGACATACAAAAATCAACTTAATTTTTATATATAGTATAGCTAACGTGGCCGCCACAGTATTTTTCATATCGTTTACAACATATATTTTTATATGTTGTAGAGAATACAACACAACATCAATGTGTTGTGATGTCTATGTATAAATTTTTTTAATTACTTTTTTGTAGAACCTCCTCCAATTTTCAATGGATGAACATTTCAAGTGATGAACAACCTTCTTGCAGCCAGACACCACCCATGTCTCAAAACGATAGATAAAAACGATAGATCAAAAAAATAGATAAGGAGTACTTAGAATACTCCGAATTCAATAATAGCCAG
This sequence comes from Sarcophaga rosellei, assembly GCA_930367235.1. NCBI lineage: Eukaryota > Metazoa > Arthropoda > Insecta > Diptera > Sarcophagidae > Sarcophaga > Sarcophaga rosellei. Next base: position 59,416,650 of record OV884019.1, read on the forward strand.
TTCAGTGAAAATACCAGCAGCGTCAAAAGCACAAAACGGCAACGTGTTGTCAATGAATCGCGCGAGCGATTTGAACGGTTGTGTGGAGCGATTGAAGCAGTTATTGCTGCAAAAGCTGAAAACGTTCCCTCAAGAAGCAGTGCATTTTTAAAACTGCTAGACGAATGCCTCCAGAAAAAATCGGAAGAGGTACAAGAGCGATTAAAAATTGAGCTGCTTACATATGTTCACAGCGCCAATGAATATTAAATCATAAATGAAAAAGGTTAGTTCCACATCGTTATAATGTTTATATTATATTCATAGTGTTTTATTTTGATTTAATATTAAACAGTTAAGATTTAAAATTTTTACATTGATTAAACATAATTTCAGTTAAAACAACCTTTTACAATTTATATTTGAAAAATATCAAGTCAAAACTGTTCAATATTAAATTAATATGGAACAATATAACATAAGCATTATAACAAAGCTAAATTAACCAGGTGTGTATGTGATGGGAATCGTTTTCGATAAAAGTTGAAATCGACGGAAACTTCAAATTGCTACACTTTTCAAATTTGTAAATATTTTGATTATTCTTCGTCAAATTAACGTCATTTTTTTGGATTTGTATTTATTTATTAAATTTGAATTTCTGATACAACAAGACATAATATCTTATAATTTAAAGTACCAGAATCTGGCAAGTTATATCCATACCCATAAAATTCAAAACTTATAAATTATATATGTGTATAAAAACGAAATAAAAAATAAATAAAATAAATAAATAAAAAAGCATTAATATAAAATAAAATTAAAATAGAGATAAAGATAGTTAAAAATAAATAACGATATTTACAACTGACATTTACAGCAGATTACGTTTGATAAAATTGATAAAGTACATGTTTAAATTTATTTGCGTTGCCAATAACTTGCACGTTTGGAGGAAGTTGGTTTCAGAGTCGGATGCTTAGTATGAAAAATTGGCTCTCAGACGCTTCATCCCGATGAGAAATCTGCACAATACCCTTTCCTCTTAAAGACCTTATGAACCTTAAGCGTTTGCGAAGATATTTTGGTTGCTCTGATGTAATAATTTTGTGAAGAAAAACCAAGTTCTTTAACTTTATATAGTTATTAAAGGAGATATTAAATATGCGGTTGGAGAAGTGAGAGACATGATCAAATCTCCTTAGGCGGAATATGTAACGTACAATGTTGTTGAAAGTACTGTTGACTGTTGACGCAGTGTCTTTTGAATTACAGCTGGAGAAGACTTCAGATGAATACAGCAGAGTTGGTATTAAATAAGTTTTAGCCAGAAGTAGTCTTATTTTTGGTGGAGTGTAATACTGCGAAGCCCATAAGCACCTTAGCACTCTTCCACATGTTTGGTTTATGTGATCCGACCAGGTTAGCGTATTGTTGAAAACCACGCCGAGATTTCTGGCAGAATTAACAATATCAATCTTGTTACCACCTAAGAAAACTTCAATACTAGATTCAATCTTTTCGGGTTTTTTGCAAATTACAATACATTTAGACTTTTTAGGGTTAATCCTCAAACCATTTGCAGTCGCCCAAAGAGAAATATTAAGGTCAGTGTTAAGATCTCTAACTCCAGTGTTGATGGAAGCTATAGAGCTATCAAGGTAGAGTTAAATATCATCAGCATACATTTGAATTCTAGAATGTTTGAGCTGCTCTGGTATATCGTTAGCGTAAATGGAATACAGTAATGGTCCCAATATGGAGCACTGCGGGACACCTCTTGTCACACGAAGAGGGTTATAAAGTAGTCCTTTATTGGAGACATATTGCCATCTGTCAGTTAGATATGTGGACATCAATCTAACGGCTGTAGAAGAGAAGTTAAGCATTCTAGCTAGTTTGAAGCACAGTATTTAATGGTGAACAGTATCAAAGGCCTTTGAATTGTCAAGCAAAACTAAGAATGTTATCCTCCAATCGTCTAAACGATTTCTAATGTCTTCGATTACATCGGCCAGGGCGGTTAAACAGCTATGTTGAGATCAAAAACCTGATTGACAGTCAGTTAATAAATTGTATTGTATTCAACCATTTGTTTAAAAATAAGCCGCTCAAAAACTTTGGAAAGGTATGGTAAAAATTGATATTGGGCGATATTCAGTGCCAGTTTTTGAAACTGGTATGATTTTGGCATATTTCCATTCCGTTGGGAAAATACTGGTGGTAATAACTGTATTATACAAATACTTACACGAGTATATGTTTGTTGTGATACAAACTGCTGTAAGATTTAACTTCATTAGTATTATATTTAAAGAAAATATTAATTTAAAATGTGAATTTATTTCATTGCTTTGTTATGTTATGTTATGAATATTTTTATTTTTTTTTTCTTTGAAATGCATTTTTTACTTTTACTTTTTAACTCATACCTAATGTGATTTAAACTTACCAAAAAAACTTACTTTAACATGTATTTTGAAAATAAATTAAAGGCAATAAAAACCTTTTAAGTTTGGAATAAAAATTTGAAAATTGAAGTTTTTATTACTCTTTAAAATAAGATTTTACACAGTTTATTTATTAATTGGATGGGACATAATGTAGTCTTTTAGTTGGTCTCTCATGGCGAACGCATTTCTTGTTGCGTTATTGCAAGTCATTCGAGCATGGTTTCTCAACGGTGCTGAAACTTCACTCCGCCACAGCCCATTTATAATTTCGACACCTTGAAAGCGATCCACATAATCAGGTGGACAATAACTGCCATCGTGAAATTTAACAAAATTGTGCAGAACTACAGTAGCTTTTGCCAATTTTTCTGCATTTTCTGGATGCATAAATAAAGGCGACAATAAAACTCTCCAGCGAGCGCACAAGCATTCTCTATTACTCTTCGGGCACGTGATAATCTCTTATTCAAGTGATAAACGAATTCCTAGTTATAAAAAAGTCGTTTAAGGGACATACATATTTTTAAGTACATAACTAAGAAGATAAAGTGAATGTACAAACCCGGGTATGGACGCATAATACAGTTCTTAAGGGGGAATGCAGCATCACCAACCATGAAATGTGGGAATGTGGTGCGAGTTTCAGGCAGGTTACCATTCAACAACCTTTGTCCAAAGCCAGAATTCCATAAAACTTCACCGTCACTTTGGGAACCATACGCCCCAATATCCACGGTCCTGAAACTATAGTTGGCGTCGCAAGTTGCTAAGAGAACTATAGAGTAATTTTCCTTATACAGTAGTTTTGATTTAGCTACCTTTTATTTACGTGCACATTGCCTTTACCTGCACACACATTTTGTTTCGTGCCTTTATTTCTCCAAGTTCTATACAAAATTAATTTTTAAGCGCACTATTTATACCTGCACATTTAATATATGAGCCTTATATTTTTTGAACTTTAAAACTTTTTTCATAGCAAAAATTAAAATTAGCTGCGTCGAATAAAAAAGAAATTTTTATAAAAAATTTTATTTAAAAAAACGAAAATCTCAATTAAGTTTATCGTTGAAAAAATCCCTAGATCTGGTAGTAAATTGTCATCATTGAATCTCAGCTGTGTTGCTGACAGTCTTTAGGCATTGTTGTCCGGTGCTGCGCTTTGAGAAAGTCATCTATAATTATTCCATACCGTGCTCAATTAGGGAGCTAAAAACATTTAATTTAGCTGCATTTTTGGCTTATGTGCACAAAAATTCTTGAAAAAGTTGGTTGTGCAGGTAAGTCAAAAATACTGTAATTGTAAAAATAAAGAGATCCTGAATTGGGTGGACATGATATTGTGATGTACACCACAGCACCAAAACAATTTGGAAAGTTCCACATGGTGTTGAAATCTTCGGCAATGCGTTTCAACTCATATTTTTGTGGAGGTGACAAATAAATTTTTCCTAAATCCTCCCAAACAGCTTCACATACCACAGTCATAATGGTGGTTACTGTGGAGCGTCCCATTTTAAAAGCAGTAGCAAGTGTTTGTTTACTATCTTCGTGCGCCAGATAGCAAGAAATAGTACATACATACATACGTATGTATACATACATATATATAAATTTAATTTAGGTTTTTTAATTGAATTGTTTGTTAGTCACGTTAGTGTTAAAAATAGTCTGCAGGATGCAGATATCGATGGCCTGTTTGACATTTGTGTAAGGCGTGTCTTTAAAAGTTCCAGCAACATATCAAAAACTGAGAGAGTCATCCGAACACTCATTTGGAACTGCTCTGTATCTCCTTGATGCATTTCTTCAAACCTGGAAGCGAATAGGCCAGTGTAGTCGCGGTCTTAGTAAAGTCTTCTTACCCAGAACGTACGCGATGAAATTTGCTCTAACAGCCCCAATGCTTCATGCATTAAGAGCAAAATTGCAACCAATTCCAATAAATCGTCTAATAACATTTTAAACTTTTATTTTTAAACCAAATAATTTAATTAAAAAACAACTTCAATATTTTATTGATAAACAAACAATGCGCGGGTTTATTATATTGATAAACAAACAATGCGCTGGTCTTGTCAAAAATTCTATTGTGACATACACTTTACGCTTTTCTGTCAAAATTATTAACGTCACGTAAAGCAGCAAAGTTTTATCTGACACGGCCTTAACAGCGCAAGCAGTGAAGAGAATGTGTGCAAGACAAATACGAGTAAGAATTTATCCGAAACATAAGCGTTCCATAAAAAGAGTACTCATTGTAAAATATATCCGCAAAAACAAGTACTCCTAAAATTATGTTCACTTCATGTGATACTTCAAATACTCGCAGCATAAAACACCGCATAATGATTTTTTTTTTTTATATAAATGCTTATGTCAAGGCGAATTCATAATAGTTGGGAACGTTTTACCAGCTGATGCAAATAACAATGTTAAAAATTTTGGTTTTTTGTGTATTTTGTTTTGATAATCAATTTCGTTTTTTCTTATTGTGTCTTATTGTGTGTTATTAATAAATAAATATTCTAAAACAGTCTGACAATTGTTATTTTGTTCCACACTGCAATGCCATTTTCACCGCTGGTTTTTTTTTTTATTATAAAAATGTTTAAATGTCGCAACTTTATTAGAATTTTAGAACGCATAATACAAATTATTGTGTCCCAATAGAAAAGTACTATATTCTAAAGAGAGAAGAACGTTAAGGCTCGATTTCATTTCCATCTTTATTTTATTTTTACATACATACATAATACATAATTGGCCATTACAACCCTTCAGTCAGGATTACGGCCTAGCTTCTCAACACCACTCATGTTGTGTGTGTTAATTTTATACATGAGTGGCGGGACCTACAGTTTAAAGTCGACTCCGAACGACAGATTTTTTGAGAAGCTTTTCATGGCAATTTTTACTCTCAGAGTTTTTGCCAGAAATCTGCTGAGAGGAAGTCGCCGAAGAAATACTTTTTGTATTTTGTTTTTGATGTCTGGCCTGGGATTCGAACTCGGGCCTTTCGTCTAATAAGCCAACACACTACCTACTAGACCACGGCGACTTCATATTTTATTTTTACTTTTTTTATTTAAAACTTTTTATAAAATTTTTCTTCCCATCGTCATTCTATAGTCAGCTGTTTTTGACTATATGATTGCTTTTTAACAAAAACAAAATGCCTGTTGTTTTTGTATTATTGTACTTGTTCTAATAATAATCACACCAAGGCAAATTCAATAAGGTAGGTTGCCCTTAAGACTAAAAAAAGCTTTAAAACTTTATTCTGATTATAAACATTTCTCTATTGGTTAAGTATAAAGAAAATAATTGTAGAAATTAAAAAATTCCCACATTTTTAGGCAAAAAAATGGTAATTTTTTGACTATGGCTAACGGGTTTCCTAGAAAGTCATGTTAAACAAAATCCTGTGTAATAATCTATTTGTTAGTTTTTTATAATAAGTGTACACATTTTTTTTGCTCACTGTATATACATTATTTTGTTTATTTATTTTTTTATTTCCTTTTACATTTCTATTTTACACAATTTATAATTTATTTAAATATTCTGGATATTTGGGCACAACTTTTCTTGTAGAATCTGCTTCTATGCTTTCCAGTATTCCTCTGAAGGTCGTCATACCTTAGTGGTAGCGCAAATCAGCTCGTATTCAATGAATCACTTGAGCCAGGGGAAGAAAAGTACATTTATCCCACAACCTCTCCGCATGTGTGCAGCACTACATTTCTTTGCGACCGGCTCTTTTTATAGGGACATTGGGCAGGACTTCACGGCTTCAGTAAGCAAAACCGTTGTATGCCGCAGTATACATGAAATAGCCGGTATATTAGAACAGAAACTGATGCCTAAATGGATTCAGTTTCCAACGCCTTCCCAATATGAGCCTATAAAACAAAAGTAACTAAATAAATCGAGAAATTGTTTTCCTGAAAATGTAAGCATGTATATCCACAATTTTAAAGATTTTATGAAGAAACTGGATTTCCTGGCATAATTGGCGCAATAGACTGTACCCATGTACGCATTAAAAAGCCAAAGCCTGGCGTAGAAACTTGCTATCTAAATAGAAAAGGTTATCATTCTAAAAATGTACAGTTGGTAAGTATATTGCTGTAACATTAGATGACTATTTAATGTAGTTCCATATATATGTATGCATATATTTTTTAGATATGCGATTATAATTTGAAAATTCTTGGTGTATTCGCAAGGTTTGGGGGATCTGCACACGACTCCTATATTTGGGAAGCCTCCAGAATAAATTTATTATTGCAACAAAGATATGAAGCTGACAAGAGCAATCATTCTTGGCTATTAGGTATATCCAAATTCATGTCATTTTGAATTATACTCCAAATCACATTATTTCTTTAGGTGATTCCGGATACCCTTTACGGCCATGGCTTTTAACGCTATATAGATCTGCAAATGAGAATGAAAGTCGTTATAACACAGTACACGCACAAGCAAAAATTGTGTGGAGCGTTTAAATGGTGTGTTTAGAAGCCTACAATGTGGGTTAAATACATCACCTCAAAACAAAGTATAACAAGTAGTGCAAGCTTTGACAGTTGAAAAACGTTCATAACATATAAACGCAGGACGGCTTAGAGGGAGAAAAAAAAAATTTTACAATGTATTGCAAAGCAAATGTGTTAGAAGCAACAGATATACAGAGTGAAAACTGGCGGATAAAGCAGAAAAATTAAATGTAAACAAACATTTATTTTGTGTTAAAAAAGGGAAAATTTGGAATATTTTTTAATTTCTTCAATGAAAATTTTAAAGATTCTTAAATATTTAAATATTAATCGAAATGTGGTTGATTTTCGGTCACAATGAATATAGTTTCATGTGCAAGCGGTTATTAACAAGCTAAATATTACAAGATCAAAATAAGACGTACTGCTCATAAAAAAGTTTTCTTGTTGAAAGTTGCCAATATTTTTTAATTTCTTGAGAGAAAAAGTTAAAAATTATTAATGTTATTGATACAGGTGTGTGATGAAAATCGATTCGATTTCAAGTAAAATCGAATTTGGAAAACGAACGTTTTGTTATTAGATGTGATGAATTCCGAACGGTTTTAGTTTCCATTTTTTGTTTTATTCTGAACCGTTTCATGTAAAATGACAAACTTTTTATTAAAAAAAAATATTTTTTAATTTGTAGAGCGTAACAACAATGGCATTTGTTTTATCAACCTCAATTTTAATAAGAAACAATTCCAATCGTTCTGAAAACATTGAACGAAAAAGGTTAAGGGATGGATCGAACCCATTAAATATGCCGGAAAAAAGGTAAATCGTCATAATCTAAATTAATGAGTTTAATAGTATATAATACAAATATTTTTAGTTTTAAAGAATGCTTTAGATTAAATAAGGAAGGGTTTTCTTATATATTAAACAAAATTGAACCCCATATACAATCGAAATCAATTCCATTGGTAATCGAATTAGCAGCTACATTAAGAATGTTGGCAGGAGGCAGTTTTCAACGGTCCGTTGGGAATGACTCCATTGTAGCAATGCACAGAACTACATTTTCTAAATCATTTTCTAAAATGATAGTTGTATTGGAAAAATGTTTATGCGAATATTGGATAAAAATTTCATCCGATGTTCGTGATAATAAAGAGTCGAAACACCATTTTTTTCAAAAATACAAAATTCCTGGCGTAATTGGTTGTATCGACGGTACTCATTTTAGAATCGTTAAACCAGGGAACCAAGACTATTTATACTATAATAGCCTTTTCTACCAGGGAACCAAGACTATTTATACTATAATAGAAAAGGCTATTATAGTATAAATAGTCTTGGTTCCCTGGTTTAACGATTCTAAAATGAGTACCGTCGATACAACCAATTACGCCAGGAATTTTGTATTTTTGAAAAAAATGGTGTTTCGACTCCATGCGATGATAGTATGTCAAAACTTTTGAAATTAATGAATTTATTTTATGATGTTTCCCCTATTTTTTAGATATGTGATCACAAAATGAATATTGTGGCAATTGATGCAACTCGACGCGGATCTAGTCATGATTCCTTTGTTTGGAATCTCAGTTTAGCACGAGACGTTTATAGTAGGAATTTTGAAAATGGAGATCGTGGTTCATGGCTCTTAGCTGATTCCGGATATGCGTTAGAGCCTTTCGTACTAGTTCCATTTAGAAACCCAAGTGCGGGATCAGCTCAACATATATTTAATAAAACCCATGCATCAGCTAGAAGTCTTATTGAAAGAACAATTGGTGTTCTCAAAAGCAGATTTCGTTGCTTGTCTGGCGCTTTATGGTATAAACCGCGGAAAATTGTTAAAATAATAAATGTATGCTGCGCACTTCATAACATATGTAACTTTTACAAATTAGACCACAATTGTGATACTACGACTACTCCACTTGAAGAACCTGATCATAGTGAAATCGAACTTGACTTAAGTAATCCAACAAATACTGAGGCAAGCAGAAACCGGGATGCAATTGCAGAAAGCCTATTTTTAAATAATTTTATATAGTAAATAAATGAGAAATATAAACCAAGTATTTTTATAAAAACAAAAGAATACTGTTTATTAGATAAAAATAATATATTAGATAAAAACATGAACAGGTTTAATGTACCACATATGGCAGCAATTCTTTTTTTTATTAGGGCTCTAATTGTATTTTTCTAACTGCTGCTTTTTAATTTCTAAGCATTGCTTTTTTATATTATTTTTTTCGTATAAAATTCTCTCTACTTCTTTGTTGTGGCGCTGTATCTCTAGAGTTTGCTTAGAAATTTCAGCGGTCTGATTGTTAATGGCCTTTGTTTGATTCTCTATATGATTAACCACCTTATCCAATGTTTTGTAAATACGTCTCAAGCTGGATTCTGTATTTCTTAATATTTCTGCGCTTTCTTTAAAACTATTTGTAACATCTTTTAAGCTCTTTTCTATTTCAGAACTTTTATTTTTTTCGCTGCACATAAAACTCTTAAGATTTTCCTCAAGAGAGGAGCCATCGGGTCGTTTTCTTTTATGTGATTGTTTTGAACTACACGGCTGTTCAGATTCTATATCAATACTGTTGCAACTAATATCTTGCGTAATTTCAGACAACGTGCTGTTCTCTTTTTGACCTCCATATGAAAAGCATCCTTCTATTCCATCAACACAATCATAGAGACCACATATTTTTCCTATGGCTTCCTCCAAACTTGACATGTAGATTTGGTTATGTGGTCCTCCACCGGTGGCTCGAGCCTCTTTTTTGTTATGGGCTATTTTCTTTTTCACTGAAGACATCCATATTTTTTCCGAATTTTTACAGAATTTTTATATTTATACCAACCTTTTTCCATCCGTTACAGTCTTTAAGTGGTGGCCCAATTTCATTTAGCTCCTGCGCGAGCGTTTGCCAAAGTTTTTCAGCTTCGACTCTATCACCTTTAAAATAATTGTTTCCTAGTTGTGGGTATTTTTCCATAAAACTCACCATAAACTCTTCTTGTGCGCTGTTAGTGTGCTTCCCCCTAAAAATATCGTTTCAATATTTATTCAATTTTATATGTTCACATAAATAATTACATTTTCGCTTCAATATTTTAATCACACAATTTTTTATTATTTAAACAGAACAATTTTAGCAAATCGTACACAAAAGGTTGCTCGATTTAAAAACGAAAATCAAACTAAATTTTCGTTTTCTATCACATTCTTATTTTTTGAAATTTTTATAGAACGAAATGAAAAATGAAATCGAATTCGGTTTAAAAACAAAACCAAAACGAAACAGAAATAAGTGGTGCCGTCACAACTATTTCCGATTTTATACCGCTTTTTGATCGAAATCGTTTTTCATCACATACCTGTATATATGTGTATAAAAAAGAAATAAAAAATAAATAAAATAAATAAATAAAAAAGCATTAATATAAAATAAAATTAAAATAGAGATAAAGATAGTTAAAAATAAATAACGATATTTACAACTGACATTTACAGCAGATTACGTTTGATAAAATTGATAAAGTACATGTTTAAATTTATTTGCGTTGCCAATAACTTGCACGTTTGGAGGAAGTTGGTTTCAGAGTCGGATGCTTAATATGAAAAATTGTCTCTCAGACGCTTCATCCCGATGAGAAATCTGCACAATACCCTTTCCTCTTAAAGACCTCATGAACCTTAAGCGTTTGCGAAGATATTTTGGTTGCTCTGATGTAATAATTTTGTGAAGAAAAACCAAGTTCTTTAACTTTATATAGTTATTAAAGGAGATATTAAATATGCGGTTGGAGAAGTGAGAGACATGATCAAATCTCCTTAGGCGGAATATGTAACGTACAATGTTGTTGAAAGTACTGTTGAGTTTCGCAGTGTCTTTTGAATTACAGCTAGAGAAGACTTCAGATGAATACAGCAGAGTTGGTATTAAATCACCCTTATCGTGAATATTATGGGAATAAGTTATTTGGGAGTAAACTTTTTTCCCATCCCAAAAAAAAGTTTTTATTGTGAATTAGTTATAAATGCTCTATAAACAAAAATTTTTTATTGTGAATTACCTCTCAACAATTTTTCAAAGAAAAATACAAATTGTAAAAAAATTAATAGTGTATATCTTCGTTTTTTGGTGCTGGAAGAGTAGAAACAATTCATTCAAAGGTTGAAGCGAAGATCTAGGTATACTTTCATAATAATTATAACATATACATATTTTGAATACATCTAATACAAATATAGTTATGAGACGGCGGATATGCTACTGAGCCATGGATGATAGTACCCTACAGAAATGTTGCAGAGGTATCAGCAGAAGCAAAATTTAACGAAGTGCATTCTCGAGCGCGTAATATTGTGGAAAGGAGTCCTTAAAAACAGATGGCCTTGTTTGCTTGGGGCACGAGAGTTACACTACTCCCTAAAGAAAAGTGCTCAAATTGTTAATATTATAAGTGCGGCTCACTACTTGTAGACAGTTTTATATGAAACGCACGAGCAGGAAAATGTTGACGAAGTTATTCAAGGAACATGTCTGAATGCAGTTGAACGCATTCGTACTAGTTCACTTTGATAGTTTAAAATAAAATGGTTATTTCATAATTTTTGTATTTACTTTCGTAAATAAAAATTGTATACATATATGTACATATATAAAAACAAAACAAAATAAAACCAGTCTTCTCTGGAATACTTAAATCTAAAAAACAGTCTTCTCCGTAAATATCACACTCCTACCTTTACTAGTATGTATTACATTTGCGTTCCTTAAATAAAACAATGTACTTAGTTTTAAAAAATCAACACTAAATCAATTTACAACTTACATGTTCCCTTCTTGTTCCCATTGGTAAGTGTTGGGAATTAATTATACAAAATAATTCCTGGGAATAAACATTGGCGATACAATATTTTTTGTGTTTGTGAATTCACTCCCAAATAATTTTTTTGGGAATGATTCACAATAGGAAATGACGAAATTTGGGAATTTTTTTATGGGAATAGTTATTTGCGATAGGGGTGAATAAGTTTTAGCCAGAAGTAGTCTCATTTTTGGTGGAGTGTAATATTGCGAAGCCCATAAGCACCTTAGCATACTATAAACTCTTCCACATGTTTGGTTTATGTGATCCGACCAGGTTAGCGTATTGTTGAAAACCACACCAAGATTTCTGGCAGAATTAACAATATCAATCTTGCTACCATCCAAGAAAACATCAATACTAGATTCAATCTTTGCGGATTTTTTGCAAATTACAACACATTTAGACTTTTTAGGGTTAATCCTCAAACCATTTGCAGTCGCCCAAAGAGAAATATTATTAAGGTCAGTGTTAAGATCTCTAACTCCAGTGTTGATGGAAGCTATAGAGCTATCAAGGTAGAGTTGAATATCATCAGCATACATTTGAATTCTAGAATGTTTGAGCTGCTCTGGTATATCGTTAGCGTAAATGGAATACAGTAATGGTCCCAATATGGAGCCCTGCGGAACACCTCTTGTCACACGAAGAGGGTTAGAAAGTAGTCCTTTATTGGAGACGTATTGCCATCTGTCAGTTAGATATGTGGACATCAATCTAACGGCTGTAGAAGAGAAGTTAAGCATTCTAGCTAGTTTGAAGCACAGTATTTAATGGTGAACAGTATCAAAGGCCTTTGAATTGTCAAGCAAAACTAAGAATGTTATCCTCCAATCGTCTAAACGATTTCTAATGTCTTCGATTACATCGGTCAGGGCGGTTAAACAGCTATGTTGAGATCAAAAACCTGATTGACAGTCAGTTAATAAATTGTATTGTATTCAACCATTTGTTTAAAAATAAGCCGCTCACAAACTTTGGAAAGGTATGGTAAAAATTGATATTGGGCGATATTCATTGCCAGTTTATGAAACTGGTATGATTTTGGCATATTTCCATTCCGTTGGGAAAATACTGATGGTAATAACTGTATTATACAAAATACTTAATAGGGTGTATTGTAATGGCAGTAGTATCTTTATTAACCTTAATAAAATTTTTAAGAAATTGGAATTTCAATTTCGATCTAAATCGATTTCCATCACATACCGGAACATCTTTCATTTATAATTTTTTCTTTTTTTTGTGCAATAAAGTGCACTTTTTTCCATACACGAGTATATGTTTGTTATGATACAAACTGCTGTAAGATTTAACTTCATTAGTATTATATTTAAAGAAAATATTAATTTAAAATGTGAATTTATTTCATTGTTTTGTTATGTTATGTTATGAATATTTTTCTTTTTTTCTTTGAAATGCATTTTTTACTTTTACTTTTTAACTCATACCTAATGTGATTTAAACTTACCAAAAAAACTTACTTTAACATGTACATATTTTGAAAATAAATTAAAGGCAATAAAATCTTTTTAAGTTTGGAATAAAAATTTTAAAATTGAAGTTTTTATTGCTCTTTAAAATAAGATTTTACACAGTTTATTTATTAATTGGATGGGACATAATGCAGTCTTTTAGTTGGTCTCTCATGGCGAACGCATTTCTTGTTGCGTTATTGCAAGTCATTCGGCCATGGTTTCTCAACGGTGCTGAAACTTCACTCCGCCACATCCCATTTATAATTTCGTCACCTTGAAAGCGATCCACATAATCAGGTGGACAATAACTGCCATCGTGAAATTTAACAAAATTGTGCAGAACTACAGTGGCTTTTGCCAATTTTTCTGCATTTTCTGAATGCATAAATAAAGGCGACAACAAAACTCTCCAGCGAGCGCACAAGCATTCTCTATTACTCTTCGGGCACGTGATAATCTCTTATTCAAGTGATAAACGAATTCCTAGTTATAAAAAAGTCGTTTAAGGAACATACATATTTTTAAGTACATAACTAAGAAGATAAAGTGAATGTACAAACCCGGGTATGGACGCATAATACAGTTCTTAAGGGGGAATGCAGCATCACCAACCATGAAATAAGGGAATGTGGTGCTAGTTTCAGGCAGATAAGCATCTTCAGGTAAATCTAGGTTACCATTCAACAACCTTTGTCCAAAGCCAGAATTCCATAAAAATTCACCGTCACTTTGGGAACCATACGCCCCAATATCCACGGTCCTGAAACTATAGTTGGCGTCGCAAGTTGCTAAGAGAACTATAGAGTAATTTTCCTTATACAGTAGTTTTGATTTAGCTACCTTTTATTTACGTGCACATTGCCTTTACCTGCACACAAATTTTGTTTCGTGCCTTTATTTCTCCAAGTTCTATACAAAATTAATTTTTAAGCGCACTATTTATACCTGCACATTTAATATATGAGCCTTATATTTTTTGAACTTTAAAACTTTTTTCATAGCAAAAATTAAAATTAGCTGCGTCGAATAAAAAAGAAATTTTTATAAAAAATTTTATTTAAAAAAACGAAAATCTCAATTAAGTTTATCGTTGAAAAAATCCCTAGATCTGGTAGTAAATTGTCATCATTGAATCTCAGCTGTGTTGCTGACAGTCTTTAGGCATTGTTGTCCGGTGCTGCGCTTTGAGAAAGTCATCTATAATTATTCCATACCGTGCTCAATTAGGGAGCTAAAAACATTTAATTTAGCTGCATTTTTGGCTTATGTGCACAAAAATTCTTGAAAAAGTTGGTTGTGCAGGTAAGTCAAAAATACTGTAATTGTAAAAATAAAGAGATCCTGAATTGGGTGGACATGATATTGTGATGTACACCACAGCACCAAAACAATTTGGAAAGTTCCACATGGTGTTGAAATCTTCGGCAATGCGTTTCAACTCATATTTTTGTGGAGGTGACAAATAAATTTTTCCTAAATCCTCCCAAACAGCTTCACATACCACAGTCATAATGGTGGTTACTGTGGAGCGTCCCATTTTAAAAGCAGTAGCAAGTGTTTGTTTACTATCTTCGTGCGCCAGATAGCAAGAAATAGTACATACATACATACGTATGTATACATACATATATATAAATTTAATTTAGGTTTTTTAATTGAATTGTTTGTTAGTCACGTTAGTGTTAAAAATAGTCTGCAGGATGCAGATATCGATGGCCTGTTTGACATTTGTGTAAGGCGTGTCTTTAAAAGTTCCAGCAACATATCAAAAACTGAGAGAGTCATCCGGACACTCTTTTGGAACTGCTCTGTATCTCCTTGATGCATTTCTTCAAAGCTGGAAGCGAATAGGCCAGTGTAGTCGCGGTCTTAGTAAAGTCTTCTTACCCAGAACGTACGCGATGAAATTTGCTCTAACAGCCCCAATGCTTCATGCATTAAGAGCAAAATTGCAACCAATTCCAATAAATCGTCTAATAACATTTTAAACTTTTATTTTTAAACCAAATAATTTAATTAAAAAACAACTTCAATATTTTATTGATAAACAAACAATGCGCGGGTTTATTATATTGATAAACAAACAATGCGCTGGTCTTGTCAAAGTTTCTATTGTGACATACACTTTTTGCTTTACGCTTTTCTGTCAAAATTATTAACGTCACGTAAAGCAGCAAAGTTTTATCTGACACGGCCTTAACAGCGCAAGCAGTGAAGAGAATGTGTGCAAGACAAATACGAGTAAGAATTTATCCGAAACATAAGCGTTCCATAAAAAGAGTACTCATTGTAAAATATATCCGCAAAAACAAGTACTCCTAAAATTATGTTCACTTCATGTGATACTTCAAATACTCGCAGCATAAAACACCGCATAATGATTTTTTTTTTTATATAAATGCTTATGTCAAGGCGAATTCATAACAGTTGGGAACGTTTTACCAGCTGATGCAAATAACAATGTTAAAAATTTTGGTTTTTTGTGTATTTTGTTTTGATAATCAATTTCGTTTTTTCTTATTGTGTGTTATTAATAAATAAATATTCTAAAACAGGCTGACAATTGTTATTTTGTTCCACACTGCAATGTTATTTTCACCGGTAGTTTTTTTTTATTATAAAAATGTTTAAATGTCGCAACTTTATTAGAATTTTAGAACTCATAATACAAATTATTGTGTCCCAATAGAAAAGTACTATATTCTATAGAGAGAAGAACGTTAAGGCTCGATTTCACTTCCATCTTTATTTTATTTTTACTTTTTTTATTTAAAACTTTTTATAAAATTTTTCTTCCCATCGTCATTCTATAGTCAGCTGTTTTTGACAATATGATTACTTTTTAACAAAAACAAAATGCCTGTTGTTTTTGTATTGTTGTACTTATTGTAATAATAATCCCACCAGTTACATGAATTCGCCTTGGCTTATGCGTATGAACAAACTTATAAACGACTTGTTAGGCATTTATTTATTAATCATTGAAATAAAAAAAAATAGAAATCAAAAATAGTCAAATTATTTTGGAAATTTTTTTTTTGATTTTTGATTTAAAAAAGTCTTTATTTTTAATGAACTAAAAACCATTAAAATAACAAAAAAATTACTTAAAATTACTAAAAGGAAAAAAATTTTTTCTTTGCAAAACTTCTGTGTGGTATTTGCAGTACTCATTGGTATTTGTAGTACTACGTGAAGTTTGGTGGTACTCATTGTACTCGACATGTTTTGTGCCGGTATTTTCGAGTAAGAAAGAAAGTTGAACATGTATTTGTATGAAGCGAACGCAGTCAAATAACAACAAGAAGTTATTCGATAATTTTGTTGTTTTGTAATTTTCTTCTTCGGATAAGTGTGCGTGTATGCTATATCGTATCTACTTTTTGAAGTCAAATACATTTGTGCAGACCTTTAGTATTTATTATTGGTCAATTCACACAAGCCGTTGTATCGTTGTATTCATTGTATTGTTGGAACAATATACAACAGTGTATGATTGTTGTTGATAATTTTCATATAAAAATCCAATACACTTATACACATTTTTTCCATATGTTTTTAAAACATGTTGTTTATTGGTTTCGTGCTATCAAATTGTGTGAATGAAACAAATGTGTATATATTTTTAAAAAGTTGTGTTGGTTTCGGGCTATCAAATTGTTTGAATGCCACGAAATACACAATACAGCATAGCATTGAGCGTTCACAAACAAACAAATGTATTCAATACAACATACGCGATACAAAGTTGTGTGAATTGCCCATATATGTAAGTCGGAGTAGCTTAGTAGATAGCGCGCCAGCTTATTAGACTCGATGTCGTAGTTCAAACGATCAGACATCACGAACAAAATATGTATATCTTCGGCGACTTCCTCCCAACAGTCTGCTAGCAAAAACTCTGATAGTAAATAAATTGCCTTGTTCTTCTTCACAAATCTGCTGTTCGGAGTCGTCGAAACTTAAAATTAATACTGACAACATGAGTGGTGTGAGAAGCTAAGTAGTACTCCAGACTAATGATTGTAATGCTCAATTGTGTATGTGTAAAAAGCATCAATTCCGTTTTGTGAGGAGAAGCTTTAAAGCCTGGAAACGAACGAATGTTCGTGAGAACGAATGATATTAGACTGATAGGTCTAAAATCATTTGCAGTGGATATCGATGGTCGTTTTCATCCCTAAACTGGGAGACCATCGATATCCACTGCCTCTCTCCATTCAGCGGGTACATATGATTACTTAAGACAGGCATAAAAGAGCCGCTGGGAATCACAATATCAGATGTTTTCTGTAGATTTGCAGGTATTATGCCATCTGTACCTAGTAATTACATTTCAGCGAATTTCAGATATACAACAATAGAAGGTGGCAATTGTATCGAATGAAACGTCTCATTGTGAAAGAGAAGTAATGAAGTACTTTTTTAGTAGTGGTGAATGAAATTGAAAGTAAGAAGTAATTAATTTATAACTTAATATTAAATAATATCGGGTTATCCATTTCGTGGTTTCAAAAGTAAAGGTAAATAAAACACATACATATAAAATATTTTTTCATGATATTTCTTTTTTAATGTAAAGTTTGAACATTGACATTATGTGTGAAACACTACATCATTTAAATGACCTCCAAGCGAATGTTGCTGTTGATTAACAATTCTTAACCAATTCGCAAAAAAATAAAAACAAAGTCACGCGCTATATACGCTGATGCGACTTAAACAAGTTGAGATCTATGCTCTTACAATAAATTCTGTAATTTAACATAATCTATTATAGCAAAATAACGGAATACACTGAGCGAAATATCTAGCGTTTATTTTGTAAATTTAACTTCAATTATTTCAGTTAAAGAATATATGTACTGTATATTTTACAAACCCTAATTATTTTTGAAATTAGGTATTATTTAATATATTTCATTATATATTAGTATTAACTCTAGTTTTGGTGAAATACTTAAAATTTATAGAATAAAAAAAATAGATTTTTTATAATAAAAATATTTAATATGGATTTAGACCAAACATCCTGGCCGCGTTGAATGCCTAACTTAGGCTTCAATTTTCTTTTGGTATCAATGCTGACTTATGAATTGCTCGCCTGAACAAACCCGATTTAGTCTGCACGTCAGCCACTCTTACATGTCCATCGGCACCAGTAATAACGTTTTTTATACGACCCAGCATCCATTTTTGAGGAGGAAGGTTATCCTCGTGTACCAATACTAAATCGCCAACTTGGATATTGAGTTGAGGTGTTGACCATTTGACTTTTTGCTGCTGTCCAAGTATATAATCGCGCTGGAACATTCGCCAGAATTGTGCCTTTAAGTGGGAAATCAACTGATATCTTTTCAAATAATTTACAACAGGGCTTTTTGCAATTTTTTCAGGGATGGTTTTGAGTGCTGACCCAATAAGCAGATGACCCGGTGTAAGTGCCTCTCCGTCATTGGGATCCTCGGATAATGGCGCGATTGTTCGAGAGTTTAATATGGCCTCTATCTCAACAAGCACAGTTGATAGCTCTTCAAAGGTTAGATTTGCATTAGCGACAGTTCGTAACATTAAATTTTTTAAGGATTTAACTGCGGCCTCCCAGAGGCCACCAAAATGTGGAGCGCGAGGGGGAATAAACACAAATTCAGTACCACGTTCAGCAACGAAATTAAGCAGCTCTGTTTGATTATATTCATCGAAAAATTGTCGTTTTAGTTCTTGTAGTTCAGAGTTAGCTCCCAAAAATTAGTTGCATTGTCGCAATACAACTTTTCTGGTACGCCACGTCTACCAATAAACCTTTTAAAACAAGAAAGAAATGCATTAGATGATAAGTCTGAAACTGCTTCTATATGAACTGCTTTCGACGAAAAGCACACAAACACCGCTATGTATGTTTTATATGGTGGTTTGCCACGTATGCGTAATGTAGTGTAGACGGGACCGCAAAAATCTACACCAGTTATAAAAAAGGGACGCATAGTTTTTAACCGATCGGCAGGCAAAATACCCATTATCTGCATTGCTAGTTTGGGTTTATATTTAAAGCAATGCGTACAGCTTCGCACAACTTTTCTTGCCAAGTTGCGAGCGTTAATGATCCATATTCGTTGTCTTAGCAAGCCAATTAGAATTTTTGCACCACAATGATAAATCGATAAATGTAAATGTTTTATTTAAAGATATGCAAATCTTGTATTCGTTGGCAACAACAAAGGAAACTTCGCATCATATTGCATATCTGCATTTAGAAGTCGACCGCCAACTCGCAATAAACTTATTTTCCGATCATTTTGTACAAAGTCTTGAATAAATGGTGTTAACTTCTGATATTTTGAGCTCAACAATTCTGAATTTCTTATAAGTTTGATTTCAGCTACAAATTCATGTTCTTGTATTGTGGCAATAATTTTGAGAAACGACCATTCTAATTCTGCTGTTGTTAAATATTTCGATTTGTTGTTGTTGTAAGGCGTGATGAACCTATACACATAAGCAATGGTTCTTAATATTTTTAAATACGATGAACACCGATTTATTAATTCAAGAATGCAGTGATTTGACGATTGTGAAACGGTGGAAACAACTTTTGATAATTTGAGTTCTGGCAAAACCGTTGCAGGACTTGTTTGAAAATGTGTATTTGTTGGCCAATTTTCTCTTGGCTGCTGTATAAAGTTTGGACCTTCAAACCAAAAGGACGATAGTAATTCAGCAATGGTACAACCTCTAGATACAAGATCTGCAGGGTTCAGCTTTGTTGGAACGTGACGCCATTCTGCTTTACCACTCCACTCTTGTATTTGTGACACACGATTACCAACGAAAATATTAAGAGAAGATCCATGCATTTTTAGCCAACGTAAAACAATCTCTGAGTCAGTCCAAAATATAATTTCAGATATGTAAGGTAACAAAAGTACTTCGATTTGACTCCATAATTTTGCCAACAGATGAGCAGCGCACAATTCGAGCCGCGGTAGTGTTAGTGTCTTTGTAGGTGCAACCTTAGATTTGGCAGTTAGTAAACGCGAAACTATTTTTTTATTATTAACAGCAACGACATAAACGCAACAACCATATGCACGAATTGAGGCGTCTGAAAACCCGTGAATTGCTATTTTACTCTTGTTTGATGTATGAACATAACGAGGAATAGAAATGGTTGAAACTTTTTCGAGATCTACTCTGAAACAACTCCACTGTGTATCTAAATTTTGGGGTATAGACTCATCCCAATCTAACTTTTTAATCCATAACTCCTGAAGTAATATTTTAAGTTTAGTGACTATTGGGCACACAAGTCCCAGCGGATCAAATAAGCGTGCAGTTGTCGATAAGATGTTTCGTTTTGTTGATTTGAGATTTACAAATTCTTTAGGCAATTGAAACTTTAATATATCATTATCTGGAAACCATTTAAGACCTAAAGTTTTTGTAGTTTCATCAAGGTTAAAATTCAAACATTTTTCATTTGACGCATTTTGACAATAAAATTTGTGATTCGAAAACCATTTTGCTAGTTTAAAGCCAGCGGAATTTAAAATGTGTGTTGTCTCATTACGAATTATTTCTAATTGCTCTAAATCTTCAGCACCTGACAATAAATCGTCGACATAAAATTCTTGTTTAATGACTCTTGAGTCCTCAGGATATGTTTTCTTATATTTTTCTGCAAGTTCATGTAAGCATCTTATTGCCAAAAATGGTGCTGGTGATGTTCCGTAGGTAACAGTATTTAATTGAAATATTTGTATAGGTAAATTTGTATTTTCCCTCCATAAAATAAGCTGATAATTTCTATCCTGTTCCTCAATTAAAACCTGGCGGTACATTTTAGTGATGTCCGCTGTAATAGCATACTTTTTTAAACGAAATTTTAGCAGAGTTGTGTACAAATCTGGTGGAATGGTAGGGCCAACTAATAATGTATCGTTCAACGACAATTGAGACGAAGTTTTCGCAGATGCGTCGAAAACAACTCTTAGCTTTGTAGTCACGCTATCAGGTCTTAAAACAACTTGGTGTGGAATAACATAATGTGAGTTAAGCAGAGCTTTGTTATCAACGGGTGTCATGTGTTTTAAATGCAAATACTCTTTCATGAATTCTGTATACATTTGCTGTATTTCCGGATGTTTTGACAGCTTTTTCTCAAGAGATAAAAAACGACGTTTTGCGACATCAAACGAGGTGCCTAGCTGAGAAGGATCGGTTTTAAAAGGCAACCGTACTTGAAAACGACCTTCTGGTAACAATTTAACATTTTCTTTAAAATGATTTTCACAGGCTTGATGTTCTTTTGAAAATTCATGTTTGTTATTTGGTAAATCATCAACTTGCCAAAATTTTTTCAAATTACAATCAATACTGTGCAATACATCTTCTTCTTGAATTAAATGACAAGTTTTTTGCCTGTTTTGAATTGATGGAATAAATCGGCCGGAGACTACCCAACCAAGGAGAGTTTTTTGCAACAAAGGCATAGATTTACCTATTTTAATTTGGCCAAGGCAAAGGAGATCGAAAAACACATCTGCACCTAGTAAAATATCAACTTTTTGTCGCTTATGAAACTGTGGATCGGCGAGAACGATATTGCTTGGTAACTTCCAATTTTGAGTAGCTATGTCGACATTTGGTTGAAAAGTTGAAATAGATTTCATGATATGAAAATCAGCAACGAACTCATGATTATTAATTCTTGACTTGACGACAGTAGAAATTTGTTGGTTTATGTCAGCACTTATTTCACCAATTCCAGTAATGTGAACAGCTGCAGAACAGCGTTTAATTTTTAATCTAATAGCGAATTCATCTGTTATAATATTTATTTGGGAGCCTGAGCCTAGCATTGCGCGAGCATTTTGTAAATTTCCAAATTTATCTCGTAGTTGGACTACAGCAGTAGCAAGCAAAACTACATTATTTTCAGAATTAGTTACCGTGGATGATGAGGTATTTAAAACAGCATTTTTTGACGTTGATGGCGATTCAATAGACGTATTTACTGTCTGATTTTGTTGTCTGTGTAATAACGTATGATGTGCACCTTTACAGATACGACAACGAGAGCTGTTGCAATGTGCAACTGAATGACCTTTTTTTAAACAATTTAAACAAAGTGCATTTGATTTTGCAAAATTAAATCTTTGAGTGACATCAAGTGACCCGAATGTTTTACAATTATAAATGTGATGGTCGGTTGAAAGACAGTGAATGCATTTCGATGTATTGGTTTCTTGTGAGCAGGCATGCGACGTCTTATGCATTGCCCTTTTATTATTCCAGCTTGTTTTGCTATTTAAAGAATTACCATCGTTTTTACTTGCATTATCTTCACTTACTTCTAACGTTTGACATCGTCTTATTAAAACCTTCGCGCAAGGGCAATGTTGTATAATCAAGCTGGTCGTTCCATTTAGCCTTAGTAGCCGAATCAACTTTCGAAAGCACGATGTGAATCAATAAAGCATTCGTTATGTCTTTTTCATTGCCAATTGACAGCAATGAATCGTAAACTGCAGAAACAGTATCTACTGCCTTACGAAGCAACGCGGCATTAGGTTTGTTTATTTTTTGAATATCAAAAATTTGTTCAATACTATCAAAGAAAATTAAGCATTTTTTGTCATATCGCTCTTCTAACCTTTTCAATGCTTTTGGATAGTTTTCTTCGGTGACTTGAAATGCCTTTACAGTACGCAGAGCATCTCCAGAAAGGCAAGAGAGTAAGTGGTTAAATTTTTCTATGCGAGTTAGTGTTACGTCATCATGAACTAAATTGTTGAAGGAGGCAATAAAATTTTTGTATTCTGCATATTTACCATCGAATGTTGGTAATTTCAATTTTGGTAAACGATTTAATGAGAGTATTGAAAATGTATTATCGTGAATTGAGTTGTCTCTATTTGCAAGAGGACCAAGTAACGACATTATTTTTGATTTAGCACTGATGCAGAGCTCTTCTATTTCAGGACGACGCACAATGGGGTTTTTGATGCCTAAAATGGATATTAAATCGTGGGAGCTTTCCTGGTTGCTTTTTTTAACTTTTTTTGGTTTATTTCGCTTAAAGAAGATAAATCCAAATAAGAAATAAAAAATCGTGACCTGAAATGAATAAGGGCATAACAGCCTAAAAATTCAACATTGAGTTTTTGATTTATTTTGATGTATTGCTTCAAAATATATATTCCGACAAAATTTTAAAATCCTACTCTCAAAGATTATTATTATTGGGTGACTAGAATTTTTTGAAGCTACTTTTTTATATTATAAGTTATCATACTTACTAGATGTATAAATGCTACTTTATTTGCTAAAATAAAACAAAAATAAATATTAAAACAGTAAACGCTTTGCCTCTATAGGCAAATTATGAGGGGTTATTTCTTTTATTTCCCTCATATTTGATATGACAGGATCCGAAGTAATTAAGAATCTTTTAAAAATATCTTCATTAGATTTTTCTCGTGAGCTTCTCCGAGAATAATTCTCCCTAAAATTTTTGAAGTCTTTGTTTCGGGCTTCTTGCGCTTCCTCAGTTAACTGCCCTTGTTCACGCTGGCCACCCTACTTTTAAGTTTAGATTTAAGATTTGTTAAAGTGTATAAACCACCCCTGTATTAGTATAAATTAATTGTGAATTATGAAATATAAACGAAAAGAGATCACTACCCGATCAACCCCCAACCCGAAAGGTACGTTTGTACATGAAATAAATAATTCTTTGATTATTTTAACTAATATCTTTGTTCATTATTTATATATATATATATTGGTATCAAAGAGTGGTTTATTACTTCTGGTCCGTGGATTAGATATTTGTGTAAGGTTGGGGACATATAATACCAAGGATATAATTTTACAAAATATTTTGCGGTGTCTACAGCAAAATCTCGAAACGCTTCAGTTTGAAAAAGATTTGTATAATTTTTCAATTTTTTTTGGCGAAGACGTAGTTATTTTTTTGACCATTTTTGAAGCTTTTGTTTTACCTTCTGCCCGAAGGCAGAAGGCGGCATGTGCCAGCAAAGATGAGGAATTTTCTTTCCTTAACTCTTTTGTCTTTTGGGTTTTGGTTTTTTCACTGGAATCTTCAAAATCAATTTTCGATCTACCTCGCTTAACACCAGATTGGCGCGGGAAACCTATTGACGAATCTAACCAGTACTTGTTGTTCTAAAGAAAACGCTCCGAAACTCTAAGACGCATTCCAGCGATTCTTAAATTGGGAAATAAAATTTTTCAATGTATCGTTAAAAATGTCAATATTTTTTTTATTGCTTGGCAATAAACGTCTAAGCATCCTTTCTTTAAGAAATTCGATTTTTTCAGTAATGGTTTCAAATGCAGAACTTGCCATTATTTCATAAAGTTCTCTTCGAGAAATAAAAATTGTATCCATGTTTGTACCTATGATTAAATATATATAGTCTTATAATTTTATACAAAAAATTTAATACATAAAAATTATATAGGTGCAAAAATACATTTTCATTTTTTTTAATCAGGTGCAAGAAAGTGCAAAAAAATTTTTTTCTATTATTTCACCGGGTATCTTAGGTTTAAGAAAAGAAAAATTTTTTTGCTTAACTTTGCTTAACTCACAACTATTTTTCCATATATGCTACAAAATTTGCAAATTTATAGCTCTTCACAAAAAATTTGTTTAAAAATAGCAAAACTAAATAAACTTAAAAAACAACGAAGTAAATATAATCTCAAGCGTCTGTTGTTGAAGCCTCCATATTTTTTTTAATACTTTTACTTAAAAACTTGCCGAGAACTAATTTTGAAAACACTGGAAATTTAGTTTTTTCACGAACGATAAAAAAATATCAAAAATCTCACACTTCAAAAAGGCGTAGTAATGTAACGGTACTTCCTAAAGACACGTTTTTTTTAAGAAAGTGGTGCAGAATTTTGTGCACTTTCAGCTCATGTACAAAAATATTTGGTACTCAAGAATTTCATTTTCCAATTAATATCCATTTTTGGCATCAAAAACCCCAATGTGCGACGGTCGTCTTGTGGACATAGTTTTTCTATTTCGGTTTGGTAAGTCATGATTTGCTTGATATAAGAATTTAAAATATCGAGCCTACATTCTAGATCAACAGCCGATCGTTCAGCACCGCCTATACTATTTTTAATACGAGTAATATTGCCCTTCGCGACACTTCTTTGCTGGCGCAATACGGCTACATTATCTGAAGTAGAAGTTTCAGTTGATTCAGAACCACCTGGCATTTTAAACTTTGTATATAGAAATTATTACTATCTACAACAGTCTATGTTGGTTTTATGTGTATGTTGAGCAACAAAGTTGGCTATTCAATATAATTCTATAAAATGTTTGACCTGATTTGTTTGACGGTCAACATTCACGTACGACCATGTATATCCTAGGCAACGACAAGTTCGAACAAAAATGTTTGGTCG
The DNA here is from genome assembly GCA_930367235.1 of Sarcophaga rosellei. NCBI lineage: Eukaryota > Metazoa > Arthropoda > Insecta > Diptera > Sarcophagidae > Sarcophaga > Sarcophaga rosellei. The sequence goes on from OV884019.1 coordinate 59,442,393, forward strand.
TATGTATGAATGTTTTAATCAACAAAGTTAAAGATACATATGTTTATCCAAAATAATGTTTCTCAACATAGCAAATTGATAGCAGCACAAAGAGTAGGCGATTAATAAGCCAACAACAAAGCCTTTTTCAGTAGCAACAACAATAACGAAATAGCGGTTCTCTCTTATGTATTTTACTTTTTAAATTTTTAGAATTTCGTGTACTTAGCAGTTTTTTTTTATTTTTATGAAAGTAATTATGTAGGTACGAAGAATTATTATATGTATGTATATATCAATTATATATTTGTTTGTATGTTAAATTGCGAGTGCAGTTGACTTGGCGTTTATTCGAAGCTATTGCTTTTCTTTTTCTTATTTCGTTTTAATTTTGATGTTATAGAGAACTGGCAAATGTGCAGTTAAAAATTTATGCTATCGACTGCGCTTTCAATATGAACGTGTGTACAGTACCTTGATGTCTGTCCCTCTTTTACTTGTTTTTAATAAGATGAGAAATCCCTTGATGAAACCTCCAAAAGGACAGCCCCTCGAGTTGTAGCTATAACCCAACAATGCTGGTCTGCGACTTCAACAACGATGACCATTAACCTTTCATACAGTGCAAATTTTAATATAAAATATACTTTTAACTTTGTCTCAGCAATCTATTTAATCTTTGTTAAGCGGTCCCTGCTCGGGCGCCAAAAATGTTGATTAACAATTCTTAACCAATTCGCAAAAAAATAAAAACAAAGTCACGCGCTATATACGCTGATGCGACTGCATAGGTTGATGGTTTTATTAAGACAAAATTATTTTTTACATTTGCTCACTTAAACAAGTTGAGATCTATGCTCTTACAATAAATTCTGTAATTTAACATAATCTATTATAGCAAAATAACGGAATACACTGAGCGAAATATCTAGCGTTTATTTTGTAAATTTAACTTCAATTATTTCAGTTAAAGAATATATGTACTGTATATTTTACAAACCCTAATTATTTTTGAAATTAGGTATTATTTAATATATTTCATTATATATTAGTATTAACTCTAGTTTTGGTGAAATACTTAAAATTTATAGAATAAAAAAAAATAGATTTTTTATAATAAAAATATTTAATATGGATTTAGACCAAACAGTTGCATTGATTCTTTTGAGGTAATTTTAGACCACTTTTTGACACATCTAGGAGGGTATCTCAGCCATAACTTGACGAATGTTGGTTTTTAAGTGCTCAAGATTTGAAGGTTTATCTGCATAAACACGGTCTTTCGCGTAGCCCCACAAAAAAGTCTAATGGTATCAAATCGCATGATTTTGGTGGCCAGTTGAAATCGCCACGACGAGAAATTACGCGGCCAGGAAATCTCTCTTGCAATAAAGCCATATTCGCTCGAGTTGTGTGGCATGTGGCACCGTCTTGTTGAAACGACATATTCACATAGTCGTATTCTGGAATAGCAGGCAAAAAAAGTCGGTTATCATATGACCATAACGCTCCGAATTGACGGTGACAGTCGCTCCATCGTCGTTTACGAAAAAGTAAGGTCCAATCACACCTTCGGACCAAAGAGCGCACCAAACAGTGACTTTTTCTGGTTGTAATGGCCTCTCTTCAATTACATAAGGATTCTCAGAACCCCAAATATGATAATTTTGTTTATTAACATACCCACCGAGTGTGAAATGTGCTTCATCGCTGAAGAAAATTTTGTTCGAAAAATTGCCGTCCACCGCCTGTTGTTCAAGCACCCGTTCTACGTATCTACGACGTTGTGAATGGTCAGCTGGCTTCAGTTGTTGCGTGAGCTGAACTTTATATGGATGTAGGTGTAGATCTAAATGCAAAATACGCCATAATGTGCGTAAGACAGTCCTAATTCCTGAGAACGACGAGGAATCGACACATTCTGGTCTTCGGCAACACTTTCACTTACAATAGCGATATTATCAGCGGAACGAGCGAAACGATGATGCACAGGCCTTTCAATATTTGTAACCACTCCAGTCTCTTCAAATTTCTTCACAATTTTGCCAATTGCTTGCGTAGTTGGACGATTATGTAAACCATAACCTCTTCTTAAAGCACGATAAGTGGCTGTGGCAGAATTACCATTTTTGTAGTAGGTTTTGATAATTTTTATGCGTTGTGCGATAGTTAAGCGATCCATTTTCGTCAATGTCAGACTTTCAACTGAAAAGAAAAAAATTGGTTTCACAACTTAGTTTGACAGATGTCGAATTCCAGTCCCATACTTTTGAAACCACGAAATGGATAGCCCTTTATTAATTTGCCGTATGTACAACATTTATTTTCAGACTTATCCAAATATAGCAATCCCTGCAAGGCCAAACTTCACCGAACGGTTTGATAACAATCTTGTACAGCAGCTCTGAACGTGCGTCTGCACTAGGTATCAGTTTGATGTGGCCTTTATACCAGCCAGAATCTGCACATTTGTATTTTGGTCCAGCATTGCTTCGGACAACGTGGACAATGCGGAGCTGTCAACCAATCTTCAGTTATTTTAAGATATAGGGAAATTATCAAAATCAATGATCGTCCAATTGGGATGGTCTTTTGCTATCTTTTAGTTCGACTTTGAATTTTTGCAAAGGCTCGTTCAATGAAGGACCTCAGCCCGCTGTTGTTTAGGTACTATATTAAGTGGAGGCTGACTACCCTATACAGCAGCGGAGGACCCTAAAACATTTTTAGCCCACTGGAGAGAACTTCATACATATATGTTTTTAAAAAGTTGTTTTGTTTCGGGCTATCAAATTGTTTGAATGCCACGAAATATGCAAAGTTGTGTGAATTACCCATTTAAAATGATTGTATACAAAAGCTCTTATTCTAAGATCACAGCGCCCTCTGTTGACCATTATCACCATTTAAACAATCGTCATTATTTAAGCGATCCTGTACCCCGTTTCTGTAACTATTTGTGAGAAGTTCTCACATCGAGAAGTATCAACACTAATTACGTTTTTATTGGAACTTTCCAATAAAGCAGCTGTCAAAAACATAAACAAGAAGAAGAAAACTAAAAGCGCCAAACAAAATTATAAGAAGAGATGCATAAATATATTAATTTAAGTGTTTTAAAAAGTAAAATAATAATAATGTATACTAATTTATTAATAGTGGCAGATCAACATGACCGCAGAAACATGATGCGAACTCATCGGCAAAAATTAAGGGATACAACTGATCCATTTAATATTCCGGAGCAGCGTTTTAAGGACCTTTATAGGTTAAGCAAGGAAGCAGCTCATTCTTTATTAATAGAAATTAGTCCGCATATGAGCCAGAGGAAGAAAAGTACATTTATCCCACAACCTCTCCGCATGTGTGCAGCACTACATTTCTTTGCGACCGGCACTTTTTATAGGGACATTGGGCAGGATTTCACGGCTTCAGTAAGCAAAACCGTTGTATGCCGCAGTATACATGAAATAGCCGGTATATTAGAACAGAAACTGATGCCTAAATGGATTCAGTTTCCAACGCCTTCCCAATATGAGCCTATAAAACAAAAGTAACTAAATAAATCGAAAAATTGTTTTCCTGAAAATGTAAGCATGTATATCCACAATTTTACAGATTTTATGAAGAAACTGGATTTCCTGGCATAATTGGCGCAATAGACTGTACCCATGTACGCATTAAAAAGCCAAAGCCTGGCGTAGAAACTTGCTATCTAAATAGAAAAGGTTATCATTCTAAAAATGTACAGTTGGTAAGTATATTGCTGTAACATTAGATGACTATTTAATGTAGTTCCATATATATGTATGCATATATTTTTTAGATATGCGATTATAATTTGAAAATTCTTGGTGTATTCGCAAGGTTTGGGGGATCTGCACACGACTCCTATATTTGGGAAGCCTCCAGAATAAATTTATTATTGCAACAAAGATATGAAGCTGACAAGAGCAATCATTCTTGGCTATTAGGTATATCCAAATTCATGTCATTTTGAATTATACTCCAAATCACATTATTTCTTTAGGTGATTCCGGATACCCTTTACGGCCATGGCTTTTAACACTATATAGATCGGCAAATGAGAATGAAAGGCGTTATAACACAGTACACGCACAAGCAAAAAATTGTGTGGAGCGTTTAAATGGTGTGTTTAGAAGCCTACAATGTGGGTTAAATACATCACCTCAAAACAAAGTATAACAAGTAGTGCAAGCTTTGACAGTTGAAAAACGTTCATAACATATAAACGCAGGACGGCTTAGAGGGAGAAAAAAAATCTTACAATGTATTGCAAAGCAAATGTGTTAGAAGCAACAGATATACAGAGTGAAAACTGGCGGATAAAGCAGAAAAATTAAATGTAAACAAACATTTATTTTGTGTTAAAAAAGGGAAAATTTGGAATATTTTTTAATTTCTTCAATGAAAATTTTAAAGATTCTTAAATATTTAAATATTAATCGAAATGTGGTTGATTTTCGGTCACAATGAATATAGTTTCATGTGCAAGCGGTTATTAACAAGCTAAATATTACAAGATCAAAATAAGACGTACTGCTCATAAAAAAGTTTTCTTGTTGAAAGTTGCCAATATTTTTTAATTTCTTGAGAGAAAAAGTTAAAAATTATTAATGTTATTAGTTGTTTTTATTATTTATTAATAATTTTAGACAAAAATTAAATTTTTTATTAACTCTCGCCAATAATAAAAATCCACCCCGAAAATAAAACATAAACAAAACAAAGTTGCAATCAGAGAGAGACAGAAATACTTTTTGGTAATATTTGCTGTCCCTTTCACGACTGGCCTATGAACTGTCAAACCGATGCGTTACTTGTTATACTTTGCCTCAAAATGCTGGCAAAATCATTAATGCCTGTGCAGTGCTCCATAACTTTAGACTGGCATATGGATTGCTTTCGGAAGACAATAGAGAAGACAGCAATGTATCTAGTAATGAAGAAGACTATGAAGAGCCATTAAGGGTAGCTTCTCGCATTCGTGATAGACTAAAATCCAGGTTCAGCAATTTAAATTAACCCTAATCAAGTCAGGAAAAATTTTTACAAATCCAGTCAAAATGTGTCTCAGAGGCACATATAAAGAATTTACACATTTTATCAAATTTTTTCTTCTCAGTTACATGAATCAAATATTATTTATTTATTTTCACATTTTAAGCAAACTAGAACTTTTGAACAATGCTCGTTGCAAGTATTTTTGTGGAAAATACTGCAAGACTGCTTACAGATTCTGCATATCTTCAGTGGGCACATATAACATCTACGTCGCATATTTGTCTGCCTTGGCTGGTTTTAGAATTCATCCTCTTGTAGTATGGAACGAACATTGGACAAATTGTTTTTATTTAATTTTAGAAGACTACGGCGTTTTAGATTTGGAACAACAAGTTCATGAATTAAATCTTTCAGAAATATCTTTCGTCATAGTTGCTTTTGACTTTCGTTCCAATTTGGAAATTTATTTGTCCAAATAACAAAGGCTGCAATGCCTGAAATATCGATAAGATTGTAGAAGTGCACGAGTGGCCAACGATTTGTTTTACGTTTGACGGAAAAGCTATGTGCGTATCTACACCGCCAATAATAATTTCTGGCTTGTTTTTGTTGTCAGAATTTATTTTTGAATCGTAATGTAGTGAAGAGAGTAACAAAATTACTTTATTTTTCTTTGGACCATAACTTACAAGTGTCATATTTTTTCTGAAACCATGTAAGGATCTTTCCGTTGGTTTTGTTTTGGCTGCTCGAAAATCAAGCGGAATGCATCTTTTATTTTTTCGCAATGTTCCAACGCATGTTAGACCTTTCGAAAACAAAAGTTCCTATTGATGTGTTCTCCAATATCGCGAATAGGAGCAAACTTGTCCTTTGCTTTGCGTTGGGACCGTGTAGATTGGTTATCAAATCGAATATGGTGCAGTATTGTTACGAACGTGTGTTTTGGCATGCAGGCTCGGAAAATAATGGGTGCCAGAACTCTTCGTAACTCATTATACCTTGTTTGTTTAGTCCAGCATTCAATAATAGACCGATAAAAGATTTTTTTTCGATGTGGTCTACTGACTGCTAGTTAGCGTTGCCACATGTGCCTCATAGACACATTTTGACATGATTAAGAACATTTTTGATTGAAACAAAATAAAAAATAAAAAAAAAATTAATTTATTACTTGAAATTTGTAAATTCTAAAGAAAACAATTGAAACTAGGAATTCAAGAAGCAGTAAGAACTAGAACCTTTATTTAAGGAAGTTACTACATGGTAAAGTGAAAAATGTGTCTGAGAGGCACATGTTGACTTGATTAGGGTTAAAAATTTGATTTTATAGTCTAGTCTATAGACTAGATTACATAGAGCAAGATCTACATCTAATCATAACGTTATTAATAAAATGATTACTGAAATTTTAATAAAAGTAAAACCGTTTCTTTGTTTATCAAAGCAATCGATTTCATTTAAATTTATTTTCCAAAATATTTTCTAATTCAGATATTTTAGAGATTTTGATTTCTATAGAGATTTTTCTTTAGAGATTTTGATTTTCTATATTCAGGTATGTTCTGAAAATCACAAGATTTCAAATCACTTGTGCTTTTGAAATCACAATTGTGATTTAAAGGCCCACAAAACTTTTTACTTTTCGGTGTGATTTCATTTTTTCGAAAACACAAAAAAACAGCTGATTTTTCGTTTACAATTGATGACACTTTTTATGAGTTGATAATAAGTCAGTGTTTTGGTGTTATATTGTGGTTTTGGTAAACATATCAAGTGAACAAACTAAAATTAGATTTTTTAATAAAAATTAAAAACATATTAAAATGCCTGGAGCTTTGTTGTTATCGATAATAGATTTGAAAAGAAAGCAGAAACGAGTAAAAAAAAATACATGAGAGACTTGTCAAATCCAGTGGATATGAACGAAACATTGTAAGTAGAGAATAATGTAAGATTTAGAAGTAACAATTTAAAGCTAGGTCGTTTTCAGTTTCGTATCATTTTATCGGTTGAATAAAAGTGCCTTTAAGATGATATTGGATGACATAGCACCACTCCTTTCCAAAAGTTCCATTCCGGCAAGTATTCAGCTGGCAGCTGTACTCAGATATTTGGCAGTCGCCTCGTTCCAAGGCGTTATAGCGAACGATGTAAACTTAAGCATGGGGCGATCAACCTTTTCCAAAATTATGTGGATTGTAATGCAGCAATTAGAGGAGATACTGTGTCCAGCTTGGATAAAAATTTCAGTAGGCCAACAGATACAAAATGCATCGAAATCTCATTTTTATCAAAAGTTTGGCATCTCAGGAGTAATTGGATGTGTCGATGGCACACTCATCCGAATAATGAAACCACCGTCCGATCATGCTGCATATTTTAGCAGAAAGGGTTACTTCAGCCTCAATGCAATGATAGTAAGTATTGTGGGCTTATAAGCACTTAAATGCATTTTTAAACATATTTTTAATTTCAGATTTGTGATCATGAAATGCGTATTGGGGCCGTAGATGCTTGCAAACCTGGCTCATGTCATGATTCCTTTATTTGGAAAATGAGTGATGCCAAAAGATACTTCTCCACAATGCATTCCGAAGGTGTCCGAAATTTTTGGCTCTTGGGTGATTCTGGTTACCCGCTAAAACCTTATTTAATGAAAGATCCATAGGTGTTTTGAAAAGTCGTTTTAGATGTCTTCAAAGTGTTTTGCCTTATGTTCCATCTAAAGTAATTTCAATAATCAATGTATGCTGTGCACTACATAATATATGTGTACACTATAATATAGCACTTGACGAAGAAATTATTGTGAGTTCAGCGGAAGATGATCTAGAAACAGCTGAACAAGATGAATACGATAATTCAGCAGTGAGTATAAGAGATGATATTGCCTACTCCCTAAACTTAAACTACCAGAATCAAAATCAAAAACAGTTCATTCCCATAAAAACAAAAAATTTTATTTAACTAATAAAAAAAATTCATTAAAAACAAAAAATAACAAATTCATTTAATACATTATTATTAAAAACTAAGGACTAGTCGGTGGAATGCCAAGTTTCATTCGCTCCAGCTCTAAAGATTTTAATTTCAATTCATTTTTCGTTTTCGCACTTTCCTCCATAGCATAGTTATGCCTGATCATCTCTTCTAACTGTTTTTCTTTAATTTTGTTTATTTCCCTTATATTTCTCGACACTTCCTTTGAATAATTTCTATTTTCTTTCATCTCGTTTTTGATGCTATCTAAGCTTTTTACAATTTTGGAAAAGTTCTCGGCTTCCATTTCTATTACATTACCAATATCGGAAACATCTCTTCTTCGTTTTCGGTTTTGCGATGGTGTTACAGAATCTTGCTTTTGGCGCAATTGTAGTTTAGACGATGATGGCGTGTTGAAGCTTTTGCTATTTTTTTTTTGGCGAAACAGGGATGATAGTGGGTGGAGTCTTGGACGATGTGGAAGGCTTTTCACTAGATGGCACACCAAAGCTTTTCGCGTTTGGTACTCCTTCCAGTGAAGTGTACAAAAACCGCATATATTTGCCACTAGCTTATCATTAGGAGACAAAATGTATTTGTTGAAGCGACCACCACCTGTTTTGGAACATTCTGCTCTATTGTGAGCCATCCTATGCTTCACACTAAGCTTCATGTCCACCCATACCTAAAAAAATATATTAGAACTTAAATGGTTTGTATAACTTTAATTAATACAAACCTTTTTCCAGGCTGGTACATCCTTCGTTGGCGGTCCCGAAGCGTTTAATTGCAAGGCAAGTTCTGCCCACAATTGCTCACAGTGCACCCTATCACCTTTTACTACGCCTCTTGCCAAGTCTTGGTGCTGCTCCATATATTTTACAAAAATATCCGAGCGCTATTTTTATGTTGTCCCCTTATAAAAAAAATGTTATTAAAAGTTTCCATTTAAATTCCATTAAAAATACTTACATGATTTAAGTTTCACTCTAAACAAAAGTAACTGAAAAAAATTTAATTTGAAGTCGAAAAATTTAAATTTGGGAAACCAAAGAAATTGCCACATTACACACCGAAGCTGCCACTGTTCGTAATTGCTTATTGTTGCCATTTGTTATTACTTTATATGTAGATATTTTTAAAATTAGGCAAAAAATTTACAGTTTTTTAACACATTAAATATTACTTAACAAAAATAATTAAGTTTCATTGGAAATAGTTCATTTATTTAAAAAAAATTTAATACATTTGTTTTTGGTAGAAATATTTTGCAAATCTGGCAAGCTTAGGTTTATTTTCGAAGTTCTGAAACAGCTGACAACTAAAAAGTAAATACAAAATCGCAAAACCAAATAACAAAATTTTTTGAAATGGGAAGTGTTTTTAATTTTTCCATAATTATGAACTTTTTTGGTCCAAACTTGTTCATTTTATTATAAAAATCAATAAAAAAACATTTTAAGCTATTCATTTATTGTGAAGTTTACAATAAAATTGGTGAAAAATAAGCAAGTGATTCTAAATCGGCATCTACTTAGCTCACCGGTTTAAAATCACTTTCACAAAAAGTGATTTTCAGAACATGCCTGATTATTTAATTTTGAGATCAAGTCTTTATGCATCTCCTTTGCTTTCAATGCTTCATTATATTTTGGTAGGTTTCAAGATAGTGGTGTTTTGTTTGACGATATAGGAGTTTTATTGGTTTTGTTTTGGCAAACTTTAGAGGTTGATGGGGTTGAAAGTAAGGATGTTTTTTAATTTTTTTTTTTGCGAGAGTTACAAATATTTCGTCACTTTCCAAATACTCTACTGACATAAAATCCTAAAAGAGGTTAATTTAATAAAAAGGGGTTTTACATAATTACTAATTTGTTATAAAAAAATCCAACAAATCCATAAATAAACATACATTTTTCATATATATGTAGATCAACAAACCTCAACTGTAGATGTTGATGGCGTGGATATTGGATATGTTGTTAATGTCGATGGCGATATAAATGTTTCTTCAGTTTCCAAAATATCCACTTATATTAAATCCTTAAAAGAAGTTTATAAATAAAAAAATTTGTTAACATAATTATTAAAGTTTTACGACGAATAAGACTTACCACCTTAAATTCAACACCGGCTTCCGGTGTGGATGCATCCCCGTCGACAGCATATACTGTTATAATTGAAAGTATTTTCTCTTCCAGTGGATTGATCGCGGGGTACATCACTCCAACTACCTCCTCCCGTTTGATTTATAAATTTTCGTCTAGCATTGACACTTTTCTTGACGCCACTTTTCAAATCTATCCAACACTAACAATTTTAAGGGCTTTAAAATATATATGTATGGAGATAACGTATACAGTCAAAACTTACTTTTTTCCACTGCTCAACAGTTTTTTCACTTCCACCTAAAGAGTTAAGGGAATTTGTAAGTAGTTGCCATTGCTCTTTGTATTTGAAATTCGAACTTATCCCGCTGAACTGTCCTCTGGCAAATTCCAAGTTTTCGCTCATATAATCCACTAGCTTTTCCTTCTGGAACTTTGAAATTTTTTCAATTTTCTAAAATTAATTAACATTAACATAAATTTAAATTTTTTTTTCAAATAAAACCTTACCTTTTCTCTATTTTTTGAATTCATCGAATATTTTTTTGAAAAATTTAGTTTTCCGCACCATTTTTAAATTTGAGTTATTTTGACAGTTCATGTGAGAAACTTTTCACAAAATTTTCTTACAGAAACACTTTGGGCTGGTTTCTCATTAGGCGATTATCTTTTTTCCCAACGAAAAACTGCAGATTAAAGAAATTTGGTTTTCTCAATGTCTCATTTGCTTCTATTTTGTCGCAAAACTAACCAGCACTCATCTGCCGGTTATTTATTTGTCGTACATATAAATTCAATCATATTTTTTATGTGGCAATACCTTGAGTTTTTGAAAAAAATAAAATAGATTTTAGAAAAAATGTTTAATAGAGGAATAAACATTAAATTGATGGAGGATGAACTCGAAGAACATGAGTTCCAAGTAAATGTTGAAAGAGTTTATCATGACATGGATGATAATGCATTTTTAAAATATTTGTTTTCTTGATTTTATTTTGTGTTATTTTTCCACTATTAGAAAACAGCTGATTTATGTTAATAAGTCGTCATTTGAAGACAGGGTTCCCAACTTTCAGAACAATTTTGAGAGGTATTGCCAAATGAAAATAATGTTTTTGTCGGTATATTGAGAAAACCAAAATTGTTAACGGACAGTTTATTAGTATAATAAATTTATGTCGACATTTAGTAACTGGCAGTTTGTCGACACATTGAGAAAACGGGCCTTTTACTTACAAATTTCCAATAACTTACGTCAAAAAACTTAAATGACAGATAGTTCTCATAAAGAGAAATTACAGAAACACTTACATGTGAGAAACAAAATTTTGTCTCAATTCACGTTGTTTTTTCTTCAATTTCACTGTTTCATGCGAGAAATTTCTCGATGCGAGAGTTACAGAAACGAGGTACTGTTTATGTCAACAGGGATAGGAAGTATCGATCGTTAAACATAAATAAACATCCTCATATAAAATCTACTGCATAGTTGAGAAAAATATTCCTCCACATATATGTACATATTTTATGAATTAGCATGTTATTACATGCTGCATATAAAAATCAATTCTCACAGATATATCAATATTGTTACTTATTTGGTCGAAGGTATGCATATATAAATAAAAAATTCTCTGGCTCCTAATGTTTGCATAGTTTGTTTCGTCAGTAGAATAAATAATTTTCAAGAATAAAAAAGAAAAGTGTAATCTATATGATTTTGTTGTAGTTTGGACCGACATTTAATATCGTCTTATTCTCTACGTCATTTTTCAACCAAACTGCCAATGTGTGTGTATGTACCATAAACGGTGTTTTTTTATTTTCAATAACATTAACACAGTAAATTATCCAAATTTCATGCACGATATTTAGAAATAATTTTTTTTATTTAACCTTACAAATTTACAATTTCAATTTAATTAAACTTCATCTAATGATGTTGTATAACTTGATGTCGGATAGGATGTTAAGAAAATTGCCTATACTCGTAGCATACGTCTCACATGTGCAAATTAATATTATTTTGAGGTAAAATATGCTTGGTATTATATTCAACGACTTATTTGCAGTTGTTGTTCCAGTTGTGCTGATGCTGTTGTTATTTATATCTCCATCCCACACAGTTCGATTAAAGTGTTGCATTGCAGCTGGTTTTTCATCTGTAATAAAATGTAAAATAGTACGTTATAATACGATTTTTAATTCTTACTGATGATTTTCATATCTTGATTTTCCTTCTTGAACATATTTTTATTTATAAAATTAATTTAATAATTATAAATTTAATTTAATTTAATTATTAATTTACAATGATAAATACGGTTCGAAAATATTATTCACATGTTGCGCAGCTCATCAAATCGAAAGATTGAAAAATTACAAAATAGAGCAATGAGAATCATACTTAAAGTCAACAAATATACGTCGATCCATTTCATGCTTGAATCACTTAAATTGTTAAATTTAGAACAACGGCTTAAATTGAACACACTAAATTTCATACACAGAATTAAAAAAGGTGAAGCACCAAAATACCTAACCGAGTAAGTGTCGTAAGTGAGAGATTCTCAACCGTACCACCATAGAAATGCGGAACATTTTAGGATTGAAAGAGTATTATCATCTGCAATGCAGCGGTCACTATTTTATAAGGGTTTTCAACTTTACAACTCCCTACCAAATAATGTGAAAATGGAACGTAATTTACATATGTATATAAGAAACATATTGTTTTTTTTTTTTATAATATAGCATTTAAAGATATGTAATATTAGAAAATTTTATATGTGATGAAATTGTAGTACAATTGCTTTTAAAAAGTATTTTTAATACTAATAAGGAAATTAATAATAATAATTAACATACATAATTCACCAATTTTTATGGATAACTGTCACAACTTAGTTCAATAACGACCATTGACTAGCCACGCCTCCAACTTGATTAGGTTACACAGCGAATCGTAACGTATAGTGGCTGCATTCGAATTAAACAGGTAGACAAATTACTAAACGAGAGGTAAAAATATGTCCACACATATAGGCCGAGACGAGTTTGAAGGATATCAGAATACTTTTGATTTTTACTACTTGCGTTGCATAAATCATATGTTCTCTTCTTTGAAGATTAAAATTTGATATGTTAGCACAGCAACATAAAACAAATTTTATCAACAAATATGCAAATTTAATCAGTTAAATTTGATGACTGGCGATGCAAACAATTGTTAAGTTGAATGGCTGGATGGTCATCGTTAATTGCAACGTGTAGGGGCCGCATAACAATAACCTGCTAAGCAGTTCTGTTCAGCTCTGCGAACCCATTAAAAAAACCATTAGTATAAGAAAACTAATCGCAATTTATTTTAAAAAATCAGCTCTTTATTTGTGTACAATAATAACAAATGGCGAATTGTATGGTTGCCGCTTCTTTGGTATATAATAACAAAGGGGTCAAGAAATCACTTCATTGCCTTTCAGCTGACCATCACATTTATAATCGTAAAACATTTGCGGCACTTGATGTCACACAAAAGTGTAATTTTGATACATCAAACGCTCTTTGTCTAAAGCGTCTGAAAATTGATCAATCAGTCGCAAACTAGAATAGCTCTCGTTGTCGTATTTGCAAAGGTCACCTTAATACGCTAGACAACGAACTCAAATAAAAAATACATTTGCTGAATAAGCATCTACATATATTATTGTGCGCAGATTTATTCTTCATTTTCTTTTTGGTCGGACAAATCGAATTCGGTAAATCTGTACAAAAATCTCCTCTTGGATGGGTTGTTTCATGCCGATTGAAACCGTCAATGCAACTTGTGCAAAAGGCTTGTCATTTAGATCAAGAGGATGTTTTTCACAGTATTAATAGCAACTTGAAGAAATTTTGGCAAATTGACAATTTACCAAATTGTAAACGAGAACGAAGGCCACTTCTATGTACGATTGCCTTTTAAAACCGATCCTTTCCAGCTTGGCTCTTCCTTTGAAGTAGCTAAACGTCGCTTTTTGTCACTTAAAATACAACTCGCAAAACAATTAAAAATATTATTTGAATGTGTTTTTCTATTTAAAACACCTGGTACCGATTCATAGTACAATTTTACGTGGCTCACGCTGTGTCATTCTTCACCAAGTTGTTCTAAAACCCGATGGTATGACTACAAAGTCCCGTTTTGTTTACGATGCATCAGCAAAAATTTCGTCCCAATTGTTGGTTGAGTGATGAATTATTAGTTGGTCCTACTATTAACCGGATTTGCGTACTACTCTACTCGAATATTTATAGATACAATCGTAATACACGCAGAGGAGGTGGTGTATTAATTGCTGTCTCTTCATTATATCCATCAGAACAGTTTGTAACCGATACTTCCAATATTGAATTTGTTGCTTTTGTAGTAAAATTAAAAACGTCTAAAGTCTACTTCTCTTGTTCTTATGTTCCCCCTGATTCTGACTACTTTGATCATGTTGACGCAATAACATCTGTTGTCCAATGTGCCAAAAAAGGTGATTCTGTGTTTGTTATGGGTGATTTTAATCTGTGCCTTATTTAATTCCGATTAAAACTAAAACTTGCCATAACGTATTCCTAAACGATATTTTTGGACTATCACTGTATCAAATCACTTTGTAATGACTTTGGAAAAATACTGGATCTTGTATTTGTTAATGATGTTAATCACTGTAGTGTTTTACGTTCTGAACCTGTAACTTTGCCTGAGAATCGATATCATCCGACATTAAAAACTAATTTTTTCCTTCCAACGAATTTCATAGCTAAGGCTTCGAAAATTAGTAAAGTTTACTGTTTTAATCGAACCAATTACCGTTTATTTAATGACACGATGAAAAATACTTGTTGGAATGAAACCTTATCTATTCCTGTTAACAATGATTCTGATATTGACTTGATGATTTCTAACTTTTATAAGAAAGTGCATTCAATAATTGAAATTTGTGTTCCCTTGAAACCTTCATATACTCTGGTTGGTCCACCATGGAATTCGAAACAACTGTCACGACTGAAAAATCAAAAGAACAAGTATTACAAGAAATACAAAAGTTCTGGCTGCATTATTGATTATGGAAGATATTCTATTTGCCGGTCTGAATATAACATTCTAAATCACTTATTATATAAAACATATATGGATAAAATGAAAATTAATTTTATTAAGAATCCTAGATCTTTCTTTACGTTTGTAAATTCCAAGAGAAAATCTACTATTCCAACTTTTAGTGACTGCGATATTTTAGTAAACCTGAAAAGTTTAAAGATGTCTTTTCGTCCTGGTCCTGATGGTGTTCCAAGTTGTATTTTAAATCGATGTGCAGAATCATTCATCACACCATTAGTCATATTGTTTAATACCTCGATTAATTATGGATATTTTCCTGTGTTTTGGAAGGACTCGTATATTATACCGCTTTTTAAATCTGGCAATAAGTCTGATGTTACAAATTATAGGGGCATTGCAAAACTGAGTGCTATTCCAAAAATGTTCGAGAAACTGAATGCCGATTTTTTGGTCCATCATACTTCATCGTTACTATCACCTCATCAACATGGTTTCCGAAAGGGCTGCTCAACAACGACTAATGTGCTTCAGTTAAAATCCATGATAAATGTGGCCTTTTCTCAACGGAAGCAAACTGATGTAATTTTTACGGATTTTAGCAAAGCGTTCGATAAAGTGAATCACAAACTACTGTTAACTAAATTGGATTTAATGGGTGTAAATCATAGGAGTTTAAGATGGCTAGAGTCGTATTTAACTGGTAGAAAGCAGACCGTATGCGTGGACAATAGCT
This sequence comes from Sarcophaga rosellei, assembly GCA_930367235.1. Lineage (NCBI taxonomy): Eukaryota > Metazoa > Arthropoda > Insecta > Diptera > Sarcophagidae > Sarcophaga > Sarcophaga rosellei. Next base: position 59,458,315 of record OV884019.1, read on the forward strand.
TATCTAAGTATATTTATGTGCTATCTGGTGTTCCTCAGGGCAGCCATCTTGGTCCACTTCTTTTTTCGCTGTTTATAAACGATCTTCCCAACACAATTAACTTTACCAATATCTTGATGTATGCTGACGATGTAAAAGTTTTTCTCTCCTTTAATAATTTCATCGAGCATATGTATCTCCAAAATGATCTCAATAATTTCTTTTTGGGGCGCGAGTACAACATGATGGAGCTGAATATTAAAAAATGTAAATGTATGCGATTCTCAAGAAATAATTTTATCACGGTTAATTACTTGCTTGGTGGTCATCAGTTGGAGAATGTTGACTCTTTTATTGATCTTGGGATCTTATTAGACACAAAATTAAACTTTAATGATCATATCACTTTAACTGTTAATAAGGCAAGAAGCACTTTTGGTTTCATAAAACGTTGGGCAAAAGAATTTTCTGATCCTTATATTACGAAACAGCTATATGTATCACTTGTCAGACCAATTTTAGAGTATGGGTCCATTGTATGGGATCCTCACTATGATGTTTACAGTGAACACATCGAATCTGTGCAGATACAATTTCTTCTCTTCTGTTTGCGTGGCCTTGGATGGAATTATTTGGATATGCCTCCGTATACTAGCAGACTGGCATTAATAAAACTGCCTACCCTTAAGAGCCGTCGAACGATGTTAAATATATCTTTTATGTTTAACCTGATCAATGGTAATATTTGCTGTGAATTTCTGTTAAGATCGGTTAAATTCAATATTCCTAGTCATAACTTCCGCTGTTATAATCTTATTTATATTCAATCCTGCAGAACTAATTATGCTGTTGCTGATTCATTAACTAGAATTTGCCGTCAATTTAATTATTTGTCAGACTTTGTTGATTTTTCTTTAAAGTCTTGCGTTATAAAACGGAATATTATTGTTTTTCTCAATTCTTAACTTTTCCTAATTTTTTATTGTAATAGTTACGTTATTTTTGTAGAAACTGTTTGTAATTGTATTTAATTTTATTCGTACCTATTTTTGTTATTAGTCAGTAAGGAATTTGTCCATTGACTTGAATAAATAAATAAATAAATTGAACACTATTTTCTGATAGGACACGAAAATATATACAATAACCTGCTAAGTCAACAAATCTGGGGCCAAATCACCGCACTATCGAGTAAACACTATTTTCGATGGCCACAATTTTTTGGATCATGGTACTCGATCGTAATTTATATTTCCTACTACTATTATTTACATTGCTGTAACAAATGCCAATAAGAAAAACGAAACGAAAAAGGAAAACAAAACAAACAAAAAAGTGATTATTGTGCGTAATAATTTAAAAAATTTGTAAAAAAAAATGTTAAAAAGCTTATTAGAAATTGATAAAAATGTTTTTTTGTATTTATCATCTTCGGGATCGAAGGACGATTCAAGTTTTGCCATTTTAATCAGCAATGACCGGAACAAAAAAAATTTTTTTTTTGGGAAAATGTTCGAAAAATATTCTTATTATCCTTATTCTTACTTATTTATTATTTTACTTCGTTGTTTTCAGTTATTTCTTTTGTTTTGAGCCAAAAAGCTACTGTTTGTTTGTTTTCCACTTACACCACTTACAAATCGAGTAAATACGTTAGGATAGCGATTACCGTGATCCACGTTAACCACATTTCGATAATAAAGTACTCGATTTCGAATGCGGTGATTTGGCCCCTGCTACCAATTATCGGCAAATTAATGCAAATGATTTCACCCGATTTCAAACAGAAACAAGTTCCCTGGTGGACTCTTTAAACTGAATATTGATGAACAAAATCTATTAAAATTCAATCTATTAACATAACATTAACATATAAAAGAGCATCTAATGTAAATTTGACTTCATCGCCTAAAACTGCAAGTGTACACATTTGTACAATTACAAACAGATTTATTGGTTACAAATTTACTTTCTTTATACATTGTACAATCGTCTCCTTTGGCATTTACTTTATTCGTCATTACAACCCTTTAGTCAAGATTATGAACTAGCTTCTCACACCACCCATGTTGTCTGTGTGAAGCACGAGTTGCGGGACCTACAGTTCAAAGTCGACTCAGAACGACCGATTTTGATACTATTTCCAATTTCTACTTTTCTAAAAATTGTTGATGCAATAAATAATTACAAATATTCAAATATATCATCTGCCACAAAAATAATTGAAAATATCTGAAACTATCCTCATTAGTTCAAAAGAACAATTCAGAAGTAGATAGGATTTTATACCCAAAAATAATAGGTACTCATGAAAATATGACACATGAATTGAAGTCGCCGTGGTCTAGTAAGGCTTATTAGACGAAAGGCCCGAGTTCAAATCCCAGGTCAGCACATCAAGACGAAAGTATGAAAATATATCTTCGGCGACTTCCTCTCAGCAGATTTCTGGAAAAAAGGGTCTGTTCGTAAATGCACCACTGCGCTGCATAATATGATTATTTTGCGCTCACACCGCTAATCACATGTTGCTGATGCTTCTTTTTGCTGATTTATTTGTTTGCATTTACGAACGAACAAACACTGCAGAAATGGAAAAATTATTAATAAATTTGATTTTTGAACTGGACGATAAAACAAATGGCAAAATGTTGTTAAATGCACAAAAAAGTGTACTTTGTGCAAAAAAGAAGACATTTAAGGAAGAAAAACAGAAACTTATTGTTGAAACTCTCATTCTCTCTCTCTCTCACTCATTCAATGCATCAGCCATTTTTATGATTAGCCTTTTTGGGTTTATTTTGCGCATAATATTCCTACAAGAAATTAATAACCGAAACTAACACATACAAAACTTACCCTACAAGAAATAACCCAATAAACCAAAAGGCTTTCAAAATAGTTTGTAACAAACTTACTACCATAAGCGTTAGGTTTGCAAAACTGTTATGATAACTATTATGAATGGCTTGTTAACAATTATTTTATTAAGAAAACTGAACCCTTGCGATAATATTACAAGTTAAGGTATATAACAAGCTTAGAAGTGTAGTTATGGAATAAGCTTACATTCGTAACATTTTTGTAAGCTTTTAAATTCAATGAAAAAATAAAGGTTTTGATTTTATATAGTTTTAATTATTTTATTGCTATTTTTTTCATTAACTAAACTAAACTAAAATAATAGAAAAATATATACATATGTAAATACAAAAATAAAGGAATTCATTAAATTGTTAGAAATATAAAAATAAATAATATTCTCGAAAATATATGTATATACTACATATGTAAACAGAAAAAGAAAATAATTCATTAATATTGCTAGAAAAATTGGGTTGCAAATTCTAATTGTTTAAAATTTTAGAATTTTCCTTATATTTCGCTTTACACGTTTGTCGGTTTTTGGCAAATTGGAAATACGATTTAGTACTTTTAACAAATTCGTCCTCCCCCAATCCAATAGAAATTGCGGCATCTATAAAATTAAAAAAAGGAATGTATGTATGTACTAATAAATGGATAAATACTGGATGTACACTATTTTACTTCTTATGGCTTTTGATGTGCTCAGGCTGCGGACACTCTTTTTTTCCTCCGTTGCTTTCCAGCATAGCCATTGCGCTACTTCATCGACCAATAATTTCCTCCAACAATTTTTGGTGAAATTTGGAGCCTTTGCTACAGTTTGGAGCTCTTTGGCCTTTGAATAAAAAGAAATAAACATTAGAAAGCTATAGCGAAATATATTTTTAGTTTAACTTACAAATGAATCCGAAAACCAAACTGCAATTTCACCCTTAATATCCAGGTTATGTATTATGTCAAACTCTGCGTCATCTTCAGAACTACAAACTTTCATTTTCACTTGTATCCAAATTTTCATCACAAAAATTGAAACTAATTTGACTAGAACTTACTGGAACTTCACTCGAATCGGTGTTTTTAGATTTTTTAACATTTAAAAGCAATTCCACAATTTCTTTTGATTCCGTACGAACACTTTGTTTTAATTTAAACGGCATTTTATAATTTAATTTAATTACCTTTCTTAACCACAAATTTATGTTATTTTTATCTTGTAAATTTATTAAAAAATACTCTTAAAAAGCAAAGCACACCTGTTTTGTAAAACAAAAGAAGAAGACTGAAAAGAAAAAGAACAATAAAGAACATAACGCAATAATATAACGGGATATCTTTTGCGTAAACGTTTACAAAACTATTGCGAGCATAAGTCGTTTACAATCACGCTTGTAAAACTGTAACAAAAATTAACCCATCATAAGTACGCTTATGAAATGTTGTAGTAAATCTATTATGATAAGTTTATTTTAAAATGTAGTTACATTTTGATTATTGTTTGGTTTGTTGGGTAAATAACCGAAACTAACACATACGCAACTTACTTACTACTACACATGTACTTTTTATTTGACTTTTCATGCTTCAGAGTTGTATTCTTAATACATCTAAACCACATCACAGCTGTTGACTGTGAAATGACCGGTAAATTTATTAATTTAAAAAATTCAATCGTAGTAGGCTTTGAAAATAAAAATTTATAGCGTCTTATGACGAAAATTTTAATCGTATCTTTGTGTGATATAAGAAAGTGTTGCAAAAAATACGTGCAAAAAGAAAAATTTTAAAAATTAAACAAAACAAAACCAATTTTAATAAAAAAAATAAAAATAATTTGTGTCATCTAAAAAAGTGTTGAGATAGAAGATAAGTATAAAAATTTTAAAATTATAAAAAGAATAGTGAATGGTATTTCTAATATAGTGTATTTGTGGTGTTAAATTTTTTATTTTTATATTATATTTTTTAAATAAATTATTTTGAATATATTTTGAATCGAATTTTAAGTGTTTTTTTTTTTTATAAAGAGAATAAAATGAAAAGAAGAAATTTTAAAACTGCCTTTCGAAAGAAAAAAGGAAGTTTGACGAAAGTGTAGAAAATTTTCGGAAAGTGCGTGACTTAAGTGAAGGTGGTGTAAAAAGGGTACCTATTAAAATTATTAACAAATTAGGAGCAGGTGCCAGTGGAATAGGAGTGGGAGAAGAGTGTAGGGATGTTTTAGAAAGTGCTAGTGTAGGTACTGAGGCAATTCTTAGTGACGACACCGAATCAACTATTAGCATAGATAGTGAATCATCTGCTAGCGTAGAGACTGGTAGGGTACATACAGGAGAAAATATTAACTTTAGGCCAAATATAGATAGTGCAACGAAACGTGAGGAAATTAAGTCATGGGTGCTTAGGAATAATATATCCCACACAGCTTTAGAAGACTTACTTCATACTTTAAATAGGGTAGGAGTTGAGGATTTGCCTTTGTCAGCGAAAACTCTTATGAGCACAAATAGGAAGGAGATTCAGATTTCAAACATTCCAGATGGAGAATTTATATATTTAGGCATTCAGAAATATTTTCAATCAGTACCATTTCATTATTTAGGAGATAGAGAGGAAGTTTTAATTGATGTTGGGATTGATGGCTTAAAACTTTTTAAAAGTTCTAATAGAGTTTTGTGGTCCATTTTAGGCGCAATTGTAGGTTTTAATAATAACGCAAGTCCTTTCATGATAGCATGTTTTTCAGGTTTTAAAAAGCCACAAAATTTAGATATATTTATGGCAGATTTTTGTGCAGAAGTAATGGTACTGAAGCAAACTGGTATAAAATTAGGCAATAGTCAAAAGTTTTTACGATTTAACATTCGTTTATTTATCTGCGATTCTCCAGCTAGGGCGTTTGTTGCAGGCGTAGTGTCTCATAATAGCAAAAGTGGTTGCTCTAAATGTTGTCAGGAAGGTATATATAGGGAAAGAAGGGTATGTTTTTCTAAGAAAGTAGGTCCCTTAAGAACTGATGTCACCTTCCAAGACAGGTGTCACCCTTCCCATCACTTAGAAGAATTTAAAATAAAAAGAAGTATTTTAGAAGAGACAGGATTTGGAATGGTTTCTCAGTTTCCCTTAGATGCTATGCATTTAGTTGATTTAGGAGTTACTAAGAAATTGCTTAAAATTTTAATTAATAAAAGTAATGCCAAAAAAATTAATGAAAAAATGAATTTTATTAAGAATTATGTCCCTTCAGAATTTTGCCGTGTCCCTAGGAGTATAGACGAAATAAAAAATTGGAAGTCGACAGAATTTAGACAGTTTTTGCTTTATACAGGTATATTTCTGCTCAAGGATTGTGTCAGTAGTGACCAATATTATCACTTCTTATTATTACATAGTAGTATAAGATTTCTATCTAGTGAAATAAACTATGTAGGGCAGGCAGATACTTCTCAAAGAGTGTTAGAAGATTTCGTAAATAACTTTGGCAGACTATATGGTGAGGAATTAGTTAGTTTTAATGTTCATGGGCTGCTCCATTTAGTGGATTGTGTTTTGCAATACGGTCCTTTAGACACATTTTCAGCTTATAAATTTGAAAATTATATGCAGTATATAAAAAAGATAGTTAAAAAGCCAAACAAAATCTTGCAGCAAATATACCTTAGGCTAGAAGAAAGGCAGCAACTTAAATCAAGTTTGACCAGTGTTTCTAAATTAGGAGATTTTATAATCAATCATAAAAAAGACAAAGATAGCTTTTGTTTTAGCAGAAAGTTAGGTCCCATAAAGATTATAGATACGAAAATATCATATAAGAATATAAAATATATGTGCAAAGTTTTCAAAAAAACGGAAAACTTTTTTGAAAAACCTTTTAAGTCGTTTAGTGATTTAGGCATAGTTGTAGCAAGCGAATTAGACAGTTCCATAATAGAAATTAAGCGAGAAGATATAGATTTGAAATATTTTTGTATTCCCCACGATAGAAAGTTTCTTCTTATACCCCTTTTGCACCATCTTTTTCATGAGTTTTCGTCGTAATTATTCATTTTATTGATAAAATATATTTTTTTAATAATTGTTAAAATAAAAACAAATAATAATACATTACATTTTTCTGTCTTTACATGAATTCCGAGAATCTGTTCGAGTATTTCGAAGAAGACAGCGGTAAGAATAAAGATATACAGCGTCTAACATTATTATTAACATTTTCATAATTTTTACCCTTTAGAACAAGGTCCACCGATTTCCCAGAAGTCGTACTCATTTGGGAATTGTCAGCAAGATGAACCAAACGAAGGTAAATTTTAATTATATTTCTTACTGAAAATAATTTGTTATAACACTTAGCACAGTTTTAGATTACCTGAAGAAGGTACAGGACCAAATGAATAATCTGACGGTGAAATTAAATAAAATGGAGGAATGCGTAAGTAAACATCAATCAACTCTTTTATAGTATTTTTTACATAGTGTATCTTTTACATTCAAGATAAAATCGGTAATGGAGACTCAGGTCGTCCTAAATAACAACCAGGTTGTTATTGTCGGGAACCAACAGGCAATAGCAACTAAGCTGGAGACGATGGAAGAAAATGTAAGTATCTTGTAGCATCACCATAATATGTTAACTATAACAAGCCTATTTTCCAGATGGTCATCAAGCCTGAAATGTTGGCGCAAGCCAAATCGCTGTTTGAGGCAAAAATTTCAATAAAAAAAATTGAGGGATCCGTTTGCCGCATTACAGGGGAAAACCCGACTGCATTGATGGACGCAGTAGCTGCTTCCTTTCCCCTGAAGTCCACTGCCGAAGTCTTGGAGCTAGAAAAAAAGCTAGAAAACTCCGAATTTGCGCAAGCAATGGTAAGTAATTAAATTCAATTTTTAACACTTTTTATAAAACAATTTTTAATTTCTAGACTGCATACTTGTTTAAACTGAAGGGAGTGTCCGAAGATGTTGGGACGGTAACTCGCTCCATATTTAAGGATAGCTTGATGGAGGGCTATAATTGGGATGGCCGATGTCAGAAGCATGCCCTCATCAAGCTCAGGCTCTTCGACAAATTCCTGAGAGGTACGTATTTTTTAATATGATATACATATATAATCATACATTTAATTGTTTCTTTATTTTTAGATGTTTTTCAATACTCAGACTTTGAAAAAAGTGTGAGGAAGGCAGTGGACAAAAGCCACAACAGATCCAAACAGTTGAGGTACCTTAAAAGCCAAAAATAAGGTTGGGATCCCTCAATAGAAAAGGTTGGTCACATCCCTGTAATTGTGATACTGTATTATTATTATTATTATTATTTATTATTATTACTATTATTATTATTTTTATTATTATTATATTATAAGATTTACATATTTATGTAATTTTTATTTTGTATTTTTTGATTTCTTATTTTCTTTTTTCTTTTAATTGAATATTAATGAATTATTTTGAGTTATACTTTATTATTATTATTATTATATTATTATTATTATTATATTATTATTATATTATTATTATTTTTATATATAATTGAATAAAAATATATGAAAAAAAACATTTTCTTTAATTTCTCATTTCATTTATTTTATACAGCAAGTTTTACTAGTCAAATAACTAGTTAAGTTTAACTAGTCAAATAACTAGTCAACAGTGACCTAGTTTTTAACACTTTTGTTGCGTCAACATTGACTGTTATGTGAGTCAAGTTTAACTAGTCAACTGTAACCACATATGTGGTCAACTGTGGTTTAAAAATTGCTAAAGAGTGAGCAGGTTAGATATATGTTTTACAGTCGAAAAAATTCATATGTTAGAAAGAGAAGCAAAATCACATGTACACTAATGTTTACGTAAAGTTTTTCACATTGCCCTTAATAACTTGATGGGAAGTTGTGACTAGTTTATACGTCACACTTTACGGTCAAATAACTAGTTATTTTACTAGTTATGTTCTGGTAGGGTTACTTACTACTACACATGTAGTTTTTATTTGACTTTTTATGCTTCAGAGTTGTATTTGTTAATATTTATTAATTTCAAAAACTCAATCGTAGTAGGCTTTGAAAACAAAAATTTATAATTATAATACTGTGTGAAAAATAAAATAATAAGAAGTTTGTGGAAAAAAATAGGAACAAAAGAAAAAAACGAAAGTGAATCAAATTTTTTGGGAAAAGTTTTCGCCGAAACTACGACTGCGAAGCGAATTTTATTCTTTTTGTATAAATAAAAAATTTTTTACTGAAGTCTAACCAACAAAGATTTGTGAATTCTACAACCCACGTCAAGCTTTTCTATACGGAAAGAAGAGTAAGAAGTCGGACATGCTACAAAGAAGGAAAGTGTTTTCTTTTGTGTGATTTATTTGTGAATTTGAAGTCCTCTAATTTTTGGTTACTTTTTTGTATAGTGTTCTAATTGGTAGATGCTGCCGTTTAAACCTTGAAGGAACATGGCAGCTCATCTTTGCCAGCTATCAAGAAATACCTCACCAGCACATATAAGGTAGATGCCCAAAAATTGGCTCCATTCATTTGAAGAGTGCTGTTACCAGTGGAAAATTAATCCAACCAAAAAGACATACACATAAACCAAAAGCTTCTGAGGCCAAGAGTGCAACCGCTGCAAAGCCCAAAAAAGTCGATCCAGCCAAGAAACCAGCTGCCAAAATTATTATTGTTATTATTTATATTATATATTATATATGTCTATTAAAATTTTATAATAAAAATATATGGAAACAAAAAAAATTTTTCATTTTCAATTTAGTCAAATGTCTAGTCACTGTTGACTAGTTAAATGACTCGTAAACATTCAACAAGTTTGACTAGTAAACTGTGATTAGTAAACTAGTCATTTGTAACTTAAAAACAAAGAAAGAGTGAGCGGGTTAGATATATGTTTTACAGTCGAAAAAATTCATATGTTAGAAAGAGAAGCAAAATCACATGTACACGAATGTTTACGTAAAGTTTTTCACATTGCCCTTAATAACTTGATGGGAAGTTGTGACTAGTTTATACGTCACACTTTACGGTCAAATAACTAGTTATTTGACTAGTTATGTTCTGGTAGGGATGATCTAATGTTGCATTTACGAACATTTGACAGCTGCAGTGCTGCCAAGATTTGCATTTATGAACATGATGCGTATAATATGCACCGCAGTAATGCATTTACGAATAGGCCCAAACTCTGAGAGTAAAAATTGCCATGAAAAGCTTCTCAAAAATCTGTCGTTCGGAGTCGACTATAAATTTTGAAAATAGTCGTGATCCTAACTAGCATCGAATGAAGTGGTCATCTGGAAGATGCATCAAATGTTGTTGGGGAAAAAGCTTTGCAGGTAAAATATTTTGGGACTATTAAGTTTGAATTAAAGGCGATATTAGAAACGCAGAGCCTAATTCACGACAAACTATAATCTTTTAGTGTTTTTTTATTATAAATAGCGATGATGTGTCTAAATAAGTAGTGTAGAGAATGACGGCGAGAATCATAGAAAGATCAAGAAAACTTGGACATTTCCATTATGCCTAATACAAAAACCCAAAATATTTTACAGAGAGCGTTGGAGTTAAGGAGGGGCAAATCGTAATTTTATCACCCATGGATCATATCCAATGCACCAGTCTTATATCTGGCCAGAAAAAATCAAAAATTTTATATAAACATCAAAATTATAGTTTGTACGTTAATATGGATAAGCTGAGGATTTGGATTATATGCATTGGATTATTGTTTGAGGATTACCAAGTTTTTTGCATAAGAAATTAAATAATTTTAAATGCGCTTAGAATAAAAAAGAAGTTTACTCTGGTATAAAAACCTTCGTCATAAAATTAAGAAGTAGAAATGTATTTTGTATATAAAAGATTTAAAAGTGATTCATTTTTACCTTGAAGAACATGAACTGAAGTACTTGCCGATCGGGCATTTGAGGGTGCGCAGGTATAATTACCAGCGTGATGAAATCGTACTTTTTGTATGGTTAATGTACTTAAAGATGTTGACAGTGAAATTCCAACAGGTTGAATAAACTTAATTGACGGAGCAGTTTTGTTATTTCCCTTGCTTATAGTGTCATCGTATTTACTTGTATTGGCATCTAGAACAGTAGCGTCCTTGTGTATAATAGACTTAACGAAGAATCCATTTTGAGTATCATAATTGACCATTTTGCTGTCATGATACCTAAAAGTAAAATATTTATTCAATATCGATCATATAGAAATGAACAGCAATATAATTGTATATCATTAAAAATTTAATAAAATTGGAGCCCTAACATAGTTTTACAATACGTACAGTTTGTCAATCAATTATCAATATTCCCGAGAAAATTAGTTCTGCGGGAATTTGTTTATTATTGCTTCTCCCAGTAAGAAGCATTTGTACTATAACAGGAAAGGATACTATAGTTTAAATGTAATGCTGGTAAGTGTTTTCAAAAAAATCAACAACTAATAATTAATAAGCAATGGACAAAATTAACAAACAAATTTACAGGTTAACAAATTTATTATAAGAAAAAAACCCATATTCTTGTATAAGTATCTATTTTATTAAAATAAACGTATCTTAAAGCTAAAAACAACGAGATTTCATTCACATTCACAGTTACTGCAGTTGCAGTCTGTATATTAAAAATTCACTTAAAAAGCTAAAAAAACCAAATTAAAATTAATATTTTAGAAGTTTAAAAATAAAACATCATATCCAAAGACACAATTCACTTTTAATACACTTTATCAGATTCTATCTTTAATATTTCATATTTAATATTTCCATTTTTCTAATTCTAATAGTTTGTATTTTTTTTTTCAATTTTACTTTTCACTTCCCTAAGCCTTAACTGTTTCATTTATTATTTTCGCTCTTTTAACTCTTCTTTTTTTGAAACTACAAAGGTGATCTCTGGAGTGATACATTTTTTTTTGTAATTTAATGCTACTCTTTCATAGCTTCTAATATAAAATTTCTTCTTCAAGTATTTCAAAAGAGGAAGTATATGGGGGCGCTTTAATTTCTTCTTGATTTTTTTTTGTGGCTGAGATGGAGAATCTGTACAACTTTCTTCCACTAATAACTCTAACAAAACAAGATCAATCTACACATTTGTTTGGCTACGTTTTAAAGCTCCTTCATTCCAATATAATTTTAAATGGCGTCTCCATTTGCGGGCCTCCACCAGTTCCTTTGGTGTAGTTAAGATTTTGGACGTCTTTCTGTAGAACGTGATTTTTTGATCAGATCATGCCTTCTTCCACGCCGAAACACTTTTTAATGGTTGCCCTGCCAAATTCAACTCCGACTCCAAATTGCGCCATAACCCATTCAACTCCTCTTTACTTCCTTTGAACATTCCACGAGCAACACTTGGGTGGGTTTGAAATATGAAAATAACGAACGCATTATCATTTATGTTATAAAATGGGATGAAAATTCATTTTTTTATTCAAAATTAAAATACTTACGGCCGTATCTATAACGAAAAATTAGCCACTGTGTACACATCACACACAACGATCTGCTAACTAGCAGACCGATTTAGCTTAGCCGACAGTTAGCCAAGAGTTTATTTATAATGCATTTTTATCTGTCAAGAAATCGTTTGAAAATTAACTCTGAAAAGTGTAATGCATTGCCAACAATTTACAAAAAATCAGCTCTGATGTATTTGTTGACATTTCTACTTAAGTTTTTTCCCACAAATTGTAAATTATTTCAAAATTGTTTTACAAAATATGGAAAGCCAAGGAAAAAAAATTGTAAAAAGATCCGCAAATTGGGGTCAGGATGAAAAAGTAAGTTTATTGTAATTTTCTATCAATGGTTGTATCAAAATTTATTCGTTTTCAGGATATACTTTCAAATCTAGTTTTGAATAAATTAGATATTATAGAAAATGCCAAAATCGATACAAACACAAATAGAATGAAAAAAGAAGCATGGAACACAACCCTCGACCTATTCAATGAAGTATCCAAAACGACCAGAAGTTTGGAACAAATTCAAAATCAGTGGCGCAAAACTAAATCAACTGCCAAGTCCAAAAATTCAGCTTACAAAAGACAAATGAAGCAGACTGGTGGTGGTCCACCACCTGAACCACTTAATGATGTTGAGGAACAATTGGTTACCAGATTGCCTAGTCATTTCGAAACAGATTCGAACATATATGACAGCAATTCTATAGAAATTGTATCTCCCATAGGATATATTTATGACAACAAAATGGGAAATTCATTGGACAAATCATCCAATGAAAATCAAGCAACCAGTGTGCCCATTAAAATTTGGAATAGAGAAGATGATAACTCTCTGGAATTTGCTCGAGAAATATCTTATGAATCACCAAAAATACTTAAAAGAAAAAAAAATGAGAAGTGTGATGAAAATAAAAAAAGAATAGAATTATTAGATATAAGTATAAAGCAAAAGGATTTGGAAATGAAATATGCAAAACAAGAATTTGAAGGAAAAAAGAAACTTTTAGAACTAAATATCTCACAAATGAGAGAAGAACATCAACTAAAAATAGAAAAATTGAAAATTGAAATAGAGAATTTGAAGAAAAGCGGTTATTTTAATTAAATATGCTATTTATATTTTTCGGAAGATTGGGGTTATTCATCATCCAATAAAATTTAAAACTTTTGAACAATTTCTCAAGCATTTTAGATCTCAAATCCTTTTGGATTTATAAGAAGTGTATTTTAATTTACTAGCTAGTCAACTGCCAGTTTTTTTGTTTACATACAAAAAAATTAAAAGCAGACAATTTTATCCATACAGTTTTGTATGTCTATAAATTTTTTTGTTTATTTATATTTTTTTTAATTAATGAAATTCAAAATGTAATGTTTTCTTTAATAAAATGAAATAAAAATTAATTTCGTTTAAATTAAAATTATTTGTTCATAATTTTTAAATCAGTCGAAAAGAAGGCGAACCATATTTTAATTCTGTGAAATTCTGGAGGTATATTTTAAAAATTTTGTTGAATATAGAGTGCACGATGAATATTTTCATCCTGTAAATTATATTCCAAAGTTTCGGATGCAGTACCTTCAGGAATTGAACCGTGAAAATGTTCATCAAAAGCTGTAAAAAATAAAATAATGAAAATAAATTGCATGTGCTTATTACTTAATATAATCTTACAAAAATTTTCCTCTTTAAATATCATAGATAAATTGTGTAGAACTGCTAAAGCTACTATTAAAATCTTGGCATTCTTTCTAGAAAGTCGCATTTTTTCCAATAGAATACGAAATCGGCTTTTCCATACACCAAATAGTCTTTCCACTACATTTCGGGTTTTAATATGTATCTTGTTGTACATTTCTTCTTTCATATCTCTTGGATTTTGTACTGGGGTAAATAAGTACTTAGTGCACTTATACCCACCATCCCCAAGCAATCGACCCATAAAATTGCCATTCTCGAATTTCTCCTTAATTTTGCTTTCATTAAATATTCTCGAATCATGGGTACTTCCTCTCCAGCAAGCAACGAGATCAGTAATTTTTAGAGACGCATCACAAACAGCCTAGATATATTGGAGTTTAAAACAATATTATATTATAGTTTTCAATACATCTTATGAACAATATTGTAAATATGAATTACATACCTGTATGTTAAATGAAAAATATCCTTTTCTGTTCACAAATAGTTGTGCATCATCGCCTCCTACAGCTTGGATACGGACATGGGTGCAATCGATTGCTCCTATTACGTTTTTGAAGCCAGCTATTTTTTGGAATTCTTCCATGACTAAAACTTGATCCGCAGCAGCTGTAGCCATTTTTATATACGTACTTGACCTTTTCGCAAAAGCCTTTGCAACATTTTGACAAATTTTATTCATAGTGGGTTGGCTAAACCCATGAAACTCTCCACAATCTTCCTGAGCCTTGTTACGGCCCCAACATCTTAATGCTGCCAAAACTTGCAGATATGGCGGAATTTTTCCTCCATTCTTTTTCCCCTTTCCTTTTAGATCGTCCTTTACCAAATTTATTAACTTTTGTGAGTTTTCTTTTGTAAATCTGTATTTTTTTCGAAACTCTTCGTCGGTGTATTCGATATATGGATTTTTTCTCTTTTTGTAATTTTTTTTTGACCGACGTTGGGTTTCACCTCTTAAGAACTCTAAATCGTCTAATTGGTTAAGAGTTTGCATAATTTTTAAATAATTTATTTAATTTTTTCCCACAAAAAAACTTTTATAATGTGTTGCACGTTTACTTACAAATTTACTTTGACACAAAACAGCTGTTGTTTAAAGACTTAGCAAGTCTTTGTACGTTCGTTAGCAGGCGTTTAACGAGTGGATAAGAAATACATTTTAAATAACTCGTATGTTAAATCCATGCTAAATTTTGGTTATAAATACGGCCGTTACATTTTTAGCATAATTTGCTAGCACTTGCTTGGCATTCATATTACAGTAGTATTCGGATAAAAGCACGCCGTTTTATTGCAAAACTCGTATAACCGCAAATAAATATTTTTTCTTTTATATTCTATTATTCAATAGGAACTCTACTTCGCTTAAAAGAAAGTCCTGTTTACTTCAAAACCGCTTAAATGAAAGAAATTTTGTTCGTAAAACCACGTTTTTTTATAAAGAGAACTTGGTTTAATTTCAAATATTTTACATTTACGGGTGAAAGAAACTTACAGCGCCGGTACATTTATGTTCCAGTATGTAATAGCTGCACACATAAGAGTGTCCGTTTTGATATATGAACGATATTTGAATTTATAAAATAAATTTAGACTAAAGAGCGCTTTATTTTGATAAAGTTTAAAAAACGAAATGTCCCGTTTAATTCAAATTGTTTTTCACTTTTCCGAAGTTTGCTTAAGTGAAAAATCGTGCCGTTTTTTTTTTTGATTTGCAATTAACCGAAATCGTATGTATCTACTTTTTTCTCGGGGAAGAGTTTTCCAATTTCGAAGTTTACTTAGGGGAAACGAGAAAGAGATAAATTTTCCGGGGAAATTTGATTTAGAAAAGGAGGATTTGAAACGGAAACGTTCTTGTCATTGTAAGTCAAATATCCCTGGACATTACAATCTGTTTATAGCAAAACTTTTCATAATAATTACACGGTGCGACAGTGAAAATACCCACTAATGACTGCTTGCGTAGTCTAAGTTGTACATTTAGTTGAGTAGATCTCAAAAATACTTTTTTATATTTGTCGAACCCTCCAAACTTGTTTTATTTGTCAAAAATAGTTTTTTTGATTTCACACAAAATGGTTTATTACTTTCAATGTCTTTTGGAAAGAGGAGGGATAAGATTTTAAAACGCAACACATGAAACATTTTGTTCAAACTTTGAAGTTAGGTTAGGTTAGTGTGGTAGCTTTATACTCAAAAGCTCACTTGCGCACACATAGATGCCCGTTGTGACGCCACAGGTGAACGCAGTCCCTGTACTGACCAAGTCCCCCCGAACATAGGACGGAGAAGTCGGTCAGCGCAAGGTCTGCACAACTTTGAAGTTATAAAATATGGAATATTTCCAATTATAAAATGAATAATCGGGTAAACTTGAAATATATGATTTTTTTCTTATTTTTTCGAGTTTAACCATTCTTATTTGCAAAATTACAACATAGTGTTCAAACTTTTCAAAATACTTTGATTTTCCAAAATCGGTTTAGTTAAGTAATCAACAATCTTGTGTGATATGTTCTAAGAACAGAATATGTCAAATAAAACAAGTGTTGTTCGAATTCGGATTAGAATTTTAGAAGATTTCTGACAGGGAGTCGACGAAAGAAATGTTTATGTTTCATATTTTTTTCAAGATCTCAGATCTTTCCAATAAATTCGATGACTGGTGTACACTCAATATTTAAAACCATTACTTCACTGCGCAGATTAAATAGAAATAATTTATAATTTCTGAAACCTTGCATAAACCGAGGATCTCAATTAAAAAGCGATCGTAAAATTATATATAAAATGTAAAATTGCACAATTTACCGATGGAGGTAATGAAACTTAGCGTGGGGACATTAAATTTTTGATACTTCAAGCATGATTAAGCACGACTCTGTTTCAAATGCATTGAACCAAACAGGCGAACAAAAAGGCTTAGGGATATCAAAGTAGTGTGTTTATGTATTGTCTAGATCATGTTTTTCATACAAAGTTTAACCTCATGCAGAACCGCTCCAAGCGTAATTTTAGGGTAGATCAATACATTTTTAATTCAAAGTTGAACCTCATGCATAACTCGAGATCAAGAAAGAAATTCACACTTTTAGAGCCTTAATTTATTAAGCATATTGTTACGCATATGGAAACGACCTAATATCGTTTCCTAAGAAAACATCGTTTAACATAAACAATAATCAAAAGCTACAAATACAAAGACCTGAGTATGCGTATGTGTACATACGATACAGATACACACTAAAGTCCTAGTTATGCTACCGTAACGGAATGTAACAGTAACGTAATGTAACGTGTACGGAACGTAAAAATGTAAGTGTAATTATAGATCGTAAAAACGTGTCATATGTTTTTATGTACCCTACCAGAACATAACTAGTCAAATAACTAGTTATTTGACCGTAAAGTGTGACGTATAAACTAGTCACAACTTCCCATCAAGTTATTAAGGGCAATGTGAAAAACTTTACGTAAACATTCGTGTACATGTGATTTTGCTTCTCTTTCTAACATATGAATTTTTTCGACTGTAAAACATATATCTAACCCGCTCACTCTTTCTTTGTTTTTAAGTTACAAATGACTAGTTTACTAGTCACAGTTTACTAGTCAAACTTGTTGACTGTTTACGAGTCATTTAACTAGTTAACTGTGACTAGTCATTTAACTAGTCAACAGTGACTAGTCAAACTTAATGAATAAATTGAAAACGAAAAATTATTATAAAAAAATATTATTTATTTTATAATTAGTAATAATAACAATAATAATAATACTAATAATAATACCCATTGCTGAAATGCTGTGATGATATATAACACAAGAAAGTAGAACAGCAGCCTGAAATTTAAAAAAAGTTAATAATTCAATTGCAACTATTTAAATAAATGGTAATTTTTATTTGTCTTTTTTAAATTCTTTTAACTTACCTGACATAAAGTCATTATAATGGTAAACACTACTGCTCCAAATACCGAAATGGCATAGAAAATAAGCAATTGGCCAATAGCAGAATAAAATAAAAGAACAAAATAATTTAAAACATTAAATTTTAAGACAAAATGTTGTAAAAATCAAAAACCTACCTCAGTCGCAAATTGTAAAGAATCCATAAATCCTCCTTGTACACTTAAAGATTCCCCCGTAAATATGGTGGCCTTCAAACTATCAGCAGAGCCCATCATGAAGAAAGTCATACCAGTTGAATCATTAGACCGCCAAACCACCATAGGAAGAGTATAGCTTCATGGAAATTTGAACGCTTTGGTAATTTCTGTTAATGTGTACAAACAATTTAAGGCATATTAAAGTTGATGCAGTAAAATAATAATAATACTTACGTCTTTGGTTTCCACTTTTTTTAATACAAAGAACACAAAATTTGCGTCGTAAGACGCTATAAATTTCTGTTTTCAAAGCCTACTACTATTCAATTTTTGAAATTAATAAATTTACATGTCATTTGACAGTCAACAGCTGTGATGTATTAACAAATACAACTTTGAAGCATAAAAAGTACATGTGTAGTAGTAAGTAAGTTGCATATGTGTTAGTTTCGGTTATTTATTTCTTGTAGGGTACACAAAACCAAACAGAAATAAACAAAAACAAATAAGGAAATAAAAATTGCAAAAACTAAAAGACAGAGATTCAGATAAGGATATAGAAGACATGTTTTTTTTTGATTGCGTTTATATTTTATTATTGTTTTTTAAATAAATTTAATATTAATTCCAAATTTTGAAAACTTTGTTTTCACTCCTTTTATCACTTTCAATATGGCGCCTTTTATTTCTCTTTAATCCAGCTGTTAACCAATGTTATCACCACAGAGTTTTTAGGTTCATTTTAAACGATTTATTCAAAGGTACTTATTAAAAGTCTTATGTACTGTTTCTGTAAGCCAAACAATTTCACTTTCACTCAAACAAAAACACTAAATTTAGTTTATGTTTGTTTATTGAGGAAAAAAAAACACAAAATTAAGTGCCTTTGATTGAATTTTCTATATCAATAGACAAGCAAGTGAAATCGTTTATTCTGCAGAAACAGGTCAGGTATTTCAGAAACCAAATTTGTACGAATGTTAAAACGTTTTTACCTACTCTAATAAAAGTAAAATGCAAACTGAAATGCTTTTCCAACGCTTTAATTAGTTAAAAATCGATAACTAAATTTTTCTAATTTGAAATAAAAATAAACACTACCTCCATAATGCAGTAGTCAAATAGTGTATATTTTTATTTTAAATTATAAAAGTTAGTAATGAAATAAATTATAATTTGGGTTTTTAAAATATGTGAAGTCTTATTTAAAGAGAATTCCACATACAGACAAACATAACATACATACAAAATGTAAATTCTGTTTATAATTTAAATTTTCAGTTTTAGTGGTTTTTAATATTGACATGTTGTTAACACTGGCTAAGCAGATGTCACGTAAAAATGTAAGAAAATTCTATTTTTTACAGATTCTTACGTTCCGGTTACGTTACATTACATTTCTATAACCATTCGTATTGCTTTATACATAACAAAAACGATCAGCTGTTTCTTACTGTTGCGGTTACGGGCTTAAATCCCTAGTTATGCTACCGTAACGGAATGTAACAGTAACGTAATGTAACGTGTACGGAACGTAAAAATGTAAGTGCAATTATAGATCGTAAAAACGTGTCATATGTTTTTATGTAAACACAACAAAACAGAAATAAACAAAAACAAATAAGGAAATAAAAATTGCAAAAACTAAAAGACAGAGATTCAGATAAGGATATAGAAGTCATGTTTTTTTGATTGCGTTTATATTTTATTATTGTTTTTTAAATAAATTTAATATTAATTCCAAATTTTGAAAACTTTGTTTTCACTCCTTTTTTCATTTTCAATATGGCGCCTTTTGTTTATCTTTAATCCAGCTGTTGACCAATGTTATCACCACAGAGTTTTTAGGTTCATTTTAAACGATTTTATATTTATTTAAAGGTACTTATTAAAAGTTTTATGTACTGTTTCTGGAAGCCAAACAATTTCACTTTCACTCAAACAAAAACACTAAATTTAGTTTGTTTGTTTGTTGAGGAAAACAAAAACACAAAATTAAGTGCCTTTGATTGAATTTTCTATATCAATAGACAAGCAAGTGATATCGTTTATTCTACAGAAACAGGTCAGGTATTTCAGAAACCAAATTTGTACGAATGTTAAAACGTTTTTATCTTTTCTGATAAGAGTAAACTGTAAACTGAAATGCTTTTCGAACGCTTTAATTGGTTAAAAATCGATAAATAAAGTTTTTCTAATTTAAAATAAAAATAAACACTACCTACATAAATAATATTATAGTAAAATAGTGTTTATTTTTATTTTAAATTATAAAAGTTAATAATGAAATAAATTATAATTTGGGTTTCTAAAATATGTGAAGTTTTATTTAAAGAGAATTCCACATACAGACAAACATAGCATGCATACAAAATGTAAATTCTGTTTATAATTTAAATTTTCAGTTTTAGTGGTTTTTAATATTGACATGTTGTTAACACTGCTAAGCAGATGTCACGTAAAAATGTAAGAAAATTCTATTTTTTACAGATTCTTACGTTCCGGTTACGTTACATTACATTTATATAACCATTCGTATTGCTTTATACATAACAAAAACGATCAGCTGTTTCTTACTGTTGCGGTTACGTTCCGTTACGGTAGCATAACTAGGGCTTAAGAAACAAATCGAACATGTTCTAAGCAAACGCAACAACAACAAACATGAGAGACGATCAACAACGTGGACAAAATGCACAAACAACAATGTGGTTGCAATAGAGTTCTCTAGAACGCGAGCACAAGAACCTTCCACATCGAGAATGTTCATCATACTGATTACGTGCGTATATAAAAGGGCAAGACAAGGCAAGCAACTAGTCAGTAATAATCCAGTCAGCCTTGTGTGAAGTTGCGTGTGAAATAAACAAGTCGTGTTTGAAGAGTTGTTAGTGTTGGCGCGAACATAAGAGTGGAATAGAATAATACAAGCAATTATTGTCGTATCGTTAAGTTGTATACGGTGACAGACAAAACTAGTGTCAAGGCAAATTCAATACGGTAACCGCAACTCTACAGCAAGTACAACAATGCAAAAACAACACGCATTTTGTTAAACCTCCATTTGGATGTCAAAATAGGAAGAAAAAAAATGGAAAAGGGGAAAAAATGAACAACAACACGCACACGCAGAACAAACACACACAAAAACAACACAATTTTGACATTAACAAAGTGCTCAGCTGTTTAGATGATCCCACCGGTTACATGAATTCGCCATGACTAGTGTGAATAATAAAGAGTTTGATTGAAACAAAACACATATTTGTTTTCATTTTGGTTTGCAATCAACAAACCCACAAAAAACAATTAATCCTTGAAATATAAAAGTGGTTTTTAATAATAAATATATCTACAAAGAAAAAGAAAATAGTTACTCTTAATAAGAAACACATACAAGGTCTGGAAAAAAGGCAATCTCTGAAGTGTCCTTATATGATATCCTACTTATAAATCTAATGCATGACCACTTAGTAGCCAAGGCAAAGAGGAAGGTAAAACGTACCTGTCTACATTATTAAAGAGAAATATGTACGATAACCTAAATCTGACAAATCTGGCACCTGAAAACGTGCAGCCAGAAAGGAAGACACAGAGGACGCCATGGAGGACTACAAGAAGGAATTTTTCTATAAAATACGGTTCATATTTAAAGCTACAGTATATAATCAGGATACTAATATCTATAGGAATTTATACGATTTAGAGGCTATGGAAAACTTTCGAAGAAATTTAAAAGTCTAAAAATTCTTGTAGTAAAATTATATTGTCTTAAACTATTTTTGAATATACAAAAAATTTGTAATAAAAATGTCGATTCATAGTAATCTGGTGAAACCTGCTATCTTAAATAATCACTCTGTCCCATCTACTAACCAAAACGTACAATTAAATATGAATATGAATGATAAAGATATATATAAAATGATTAATTATAATATAAGATTAAACAAATTGTATAAGCTGTCTTAAACCCTAGCACTAATTTTCGTAATTTAACGGACCAAATAATTGAAGCAAGACCTTAAATCTTAGAAAAAAAATCCCTGACGTTATTAAATGTCTCAAAGAATTTTTAGGACAGCCAGAAGAGTTCAGTTCCTGAAGAAAAAGCGTAGAGCGCGTATTATCTATTTACGAAACCAAAAAGGGAACCCTTATGTACTATGGAATACTGAGTGTAATACGAAATAAAATAATAGGGAACGCAGATGTGGTGGATAATATCAAAGTGATTAACCATGCACTATGCCGACAAGCGTGATTTGTCGACTTTAGAATATTAAATGACTACATTGGTCGAGGGAAATAGTACAATTCCAGAATTCTATCAGGAAGTTTATGAACATTTATCACTTATGCTAAACAAATTAGGTCGCTTAGAAACAAGTCAAAAATCGATTCATAAGCTTACCCAGTCTTATCCTAATTCTCTTATAATAACAGAAATTATTTAGAACCTACTGACATTAATTTTTTGGTTTAATAAGCTCTTTATTGCCCTACTTTGAAGTAAGGGCGAAGAGCGGAAAAATTCTTAAGTTTCTTGTAGACACAGAGTCCAGCAAAAATTACATACAACCGCACTTAGCGAGGAAAAGGATCCAAATAAAGAACCATTTTATGCTAAATCAGTAGAAGGGGATATTAAAATTACAGAATATACTTAAGTAAAACTTTTTAATTTAGAGGATGAAATAAAATTTTATTTGATGCCTTCTCTTAAAACTTTTGATGGCATCTTGGGGAATGATACCCTTAAAGTATTACAGGGTGTTATTAATGCCGATTATGATTATTAAGAATAATAAAAAAATACTCGATTTAGAAAGAGGTTTTCACCGGATCCAATTAAAAAAATCTGACATTGAGAAAACTGCTCTATTAACAACGGTAAATATGACTTTACGCGTTTGCCGTTTGGCATAAAAAACGATCTATCCATTTTTCAAAGGGCTATTGATGGCATATTGGGAGACGATATTGGGGAGTGTTGCTACGTATATATCGATGATATTATAATATTTAGTATTAGGATTATTATATTAGGAAGGTGTTCAAAACATTGGAAAATGCAAATATGAAAATTAAACTGTAATTTTTTTAAGAACAACGCAAATTTTTTCGATTACGTTATATCCAGAAATGGTATCAAAATGAATGGTACAAAGGCAGAAGCTATTGCCAATTTCCCTGAACCTAAAACTCTGAAGGAACTTCGCAGTTTTTAGGCATATCAGGGTACTATCGACGTTTCATTAAAGCCTATGTTAAAATTTCAAAATTCCTTTTAAGAGGGGAGGGAGGTCGCGCTTCCAAAAATAAATCACCAAGCATTAAAATATCCTCGAACAATGAAGCAAAGGAATCTTCTAGAAAAATTAAAAATTCTCTTATATCGGAAGACGTTGTTTTAGCTTATCCAGATTTGAGAAAAGATTTCGAATTGGTAACTGATGCATCCAATTTTGTCCCAGGACGATAAACCAAAAGCATTTATATCTAGAACTTTGAGTAAATCAGAAGATTATTACAGATTACGGATGTGTAGATGTGTGGATTTTTTTGGTTTTTTTTTTCTTATAAAAAGAGCTGTTATTTTGTTTATTTAAATGAATTAATTAGTAAGACTAAAGTTTTATTTTGTTATTTTTGTTTCTTTTTTTATTATTAATTATAATTTAAATTTGAAAAAAAAAATAAAATAAAAGTCAGCGAATTTAACTTTGATTAGGACGTTGTACAATGGGTCAATTCGACCTCCGGGTACTGCACTTGTCACAGTTGACAAGTACACGTCCTCTAACTTAACCTAACCTAATTGTGGTTATATTTTTTCTTATTTGGTGATTTTTTTCACAAATGTTGGTTACAAAATTTTTTTCGTAGCAACACTGTTTCAGAAAAATAAATGAAAAAGTGGTCAAACAACAAAAACGCACGATGAGAACAACGCATTGTTACGCTCTTGGTTTCTTTATCCTTCCCTTCTATCTTTCCCCCGAGTCATGAAATATTTTTGAAAAATATGTTCAAACGCACATTCTTTATACTTTATTTTCTTTGGTGGAAGCAATTCCTCTGGATTTTGTATGTGGACAAAGCTGTCCAATCAATTTATTGCGGCATTGGCTGATCCTATTCTACAAGAAACAACTTTAACAATGCTTAAGATGACTGGAAAGAATAAGACGTGCAGCTGTATAATGTGCCAAGAGATGGACAACGACAGAATGGTTCAAAGTGACACCTGTGACCGCTGGTGCCACATTGATTGTGCTGGTGTAGGTGATGAAATAACGACATGAGCTGGAATTGCCAGGTGTGCCCTGAAGCACAGGCAAAGTCACTAGGCAAATCAATGAACGTAAACGAAGGCACTTTGTCCCCAATAGCAGATTATGGTACACCACCAGAGCGGGTTGATGGCTCTATCATGGAAATGCAAGGTAGTAGTAGGGGACTGAACTCTTTTAGAGGTACTCAAGGTACAATGCCATCACGGGCGGCAGTCATTACAAATGTAGTATCGACTATTGGCTTGGTTACTGTACCACAAGTTGTGTAAAATAACGCATGCAACTTTTCGTAAAGTAGATCTCCTATGTACACGTTCGCTGCAACAATAAATACAACAATCAACGTTCAAGTATTGGCAGGCACAGCATTAACGCAGAATTAATTGTTATACAACAACAATGCATGCTATATCAACAAGCAGGCAACAGCATGCACAGAAACATTAACGGCCCGTCTAGTTTGAATTCGGCAGCAATGTTTCAGCAACGTGTGCCACAGAATGTTTATGTGCATGATCAACATATCAACAGAATGAAGCAAGTTCGTGTTGATAATGGCCAGCATAACAAAATGCAACATATTTATGTTGATAATCAGAATGTAGACAATTCATTTTTATAACGTCAAAAGGTATTGGAGCTTGAAATGCTGGAAGAAGAACAAAAGTTAAAAGACCGTTATTTAATGAAAAGATATGAAATTTTACAACAGTTTGGAGAGAATCTAAACAACTATCGACGAAATGATAATTCAACTGTAAATCCTCCGAATCGACTACGTAATTTCAATGACGCAAGTGTAAGTTTTTCTACAACAAAACAGATAGCTGCAAGGCATGTACTTCCGAGAGAATTACCAACGTTCTATGGTGATCCAGAAGAGTGGCCAATATTTATAAGCAGCTTTGAGAATTGTACAGCAGTTGGTGGGTACTCTAATGCGGAAAACTTAATTCATTTGCAGCAATGTCTAAAGGGTAAGTCTAGTGAAATTGTTCGCAGCAAACTTTTACTACCCGAAATGGTTCCAGAGATAGTGCAGACATTGAGAATGTATTTTGGTCGCTCTCAGTTTATCCTGGAATGTATGATCGAAAAAGCGAGACAAATGCCACACGTAAAGGACAAATTAGAGGCAATTATTGATTTTTCTATGTGTGTGAGAAATACATACACTCCCCGAAATATTTATAAGACCAAACGTATTTCTCGAAAAACTTAAAATCTTTTAGACCAATTCGTACCATTTTTGGGTTAAATATAATAACTATAATATAAATCTTTTTATGTAAAAAAAATATTTTTTTCTTTGTTTAATAAAAGGATAGCACAAAATGAATTTCATTTTCAAACGAAAAAATTATAAGACCAAAATTAAATAAAATTCACCTAAAGCTAAAATAACAATGATAAAAAACAACTACTGAGTAATTTTTGTATTTATTAGTAATTAGTGTGTGCACCGTGATTAATAACGACTTCCTGAAGTCGACGGGGCATAGAATTTATTAAATTTTCAATGCAATTGTGACCAATCCTACTCCATTCTCTTATGATGGCACTTTATGAGCATTTACATCCTTATACTGAGTGTTATTATTGAAAACTTGGTCCGATAGTATTGCCCATAAATTTCTTATCGGATTTAGATCTGGACTACATGCCGGCCAATTCAAAACTGGTATGTTTCTGGAGGACAGAAATGATTTTGTTGCTTTTGATTTATGGATTGCGGCGTTATCCTGCTGAAATATCCAATTGTTGCCTAACGAATCATCCCCAAAATTAATTAAAACGTCATCTAATAATTCAATATACTTCTCGCTATTCATTTTAGTTGATATAAAACATTTGTTTTATATCCTATTTAGGAGTCCTTTCCGTAGTCGAAATCCCAGCCCAAACCATTACGGTGCCTCCACCGAAATTTCGCGACATTCGTTGAAGATTTTCAACGTTATCAGTTATTTTTCCTGATGAAAAAAGTTGATTTAGATGGTCCAGATGGTTTCCAAAAATATTGAATGGATTCACGTAAAAAAAAATCAACGAATGTCGCGAAATTTCGGTGGAGGCACCGTAACGGTTTGGGCTGGGATTTCGACTACGGAAAGGACTCCTATTTGTTTTATAGCAACTAAAATGAATAGCGAGAAGTATATTGAATTATTAGATGACGTTTTAATTAATGTTGGGGATGATTCGTTAGGCAATAATTGGATATTTCAGCAGGATAACGCCGCAATCCATAAATCAAAAGCAACAACATCATTTCTGTCCTCCAGAAACATACCAGTTTTGAATTGGCCGGCATGTAGTCCAGTAGTGGAATTCACTAACTTTTTTTAACGATTATCGAATCGTTTAAAATACTAAACAACAAAATTGTCGATTTTGGTATTCTGTAAAATTTTTAAACGATATTCGAAATCGTTATTTCAGCTGTTGTCGTAAACTAAACGACAATAATTTTTGTATTGTTTATTCAATCGATTCAATCAATTTAAAGAAACATTTTAAGATCAAAAAGGCTTTTGAATACTTAGGGTATAATTTATCAGTGGATGAGACAATTTTCAACGCTCGAAGGGTTGACAGGCGT
Source organism: Sarcophaga rosellei (assembly GCA_930367235.1). NCBI lineage: Eukaryota > Metazoa > Arthropoda > Insecta > Diptera > Sarcophagidae > Sarcophaga > Sarcophaga rosellei. The sequence goes on from OV884019.1 coordinate 59,485,371, forward strand.
GTTCTTCGAGATTTGGAGAACCAATTTAACTTAAATGAATTGTTTTTCAGCTAGACGGACAATTAAAAGGCACCAGAATAACTGCAATATCAACTGAGAAACAGGTAATTTGGAATGTCTTTAAAATGTATGAAAGGATTTTATATTTATAGGTCCTTTCTATGCTACGGGATGTAATCAACGACCCGTGGGAGAGCAGTGGGGGATATCCATGACCCAGTCGTCCATAAGCCGTTGCATACATCGTGTAACGGATGCAATTAACAATACCATGTTTTAAGCAAAAGTAAAGTTTCCGATGACTCGAGTGGAACGACAAGCTGCAAAATTAGTTTTTCCATCAGCAGGTTCACCCTTTGTAGCAGGTACTATTGGGGCAATCGATTGCACACATGTCTCGATTTTGGCCCCAAAAAGTTATGAGAAGGCTTATGTCAACCATCATGGGTACCATTTGGTTAATGTTCAAATGGTAAATCCAAGGTTTTTTTGACAAGAGATTCATAATATAATTATTTTTGTTGAAATTGCAAATTTGTGATTCAAATTTTAATGTGAATGCCAAATTCCCGGGGGCTCGACACGATTCATACATTTGGAGGTCTTCAGCAGTCAGAAGAGTAATGCAAAGGTGTTTTGAAAATGGGGATCACAACATATTTTTAATTGGTATTTTTCTCGTAGTAAGTTATTATATTTTTTAATTTGTCACAAAAATATCTATAGGTGATTCTGGGTATCCATTGGAGCCCTGGCTGATGACTCTTCTACCAAACCAACCAGAGGGGACACCAAAATTCCGTTATAATGAGGCACTGTGTAAAGCACGTAACCCCGTTGAACGTCTTTTTGGTGTCCTTAAAGGAACTTGACGATGCTTATCACAGCAAAGAATGCTCCTGTATAGTCCCGAATTTGGTGGAAAAATTGTAAACGCACACGCAGTTTTACATAACATACATTTGGATGAACAAAGATTGGAGACTAACAATGAGATCACAGAGCCTGATTCAAGTATTAACATGGTACCCCAAGATACACCATCTTCAATAGGAAAACGTGTCAAGATAGGCTAATTGTAAATTTTTTACTTAAATAGAAACTACAAAATTTAAATCACATAATTAGTAAAATTGAATAGTTTTATTATTATAATTTTTTATCAATGAAATATTATAACGATGAGTTTCCTCCTGCCAATCCCGGGTTATCCAGTATAAAATCTACCATTCAGCTAACTTGCTCTGCTGTGGCACGACTTCTTTTGGAGGCTATATTGGACGTCATTCTGAAATGAAGAAAATGGTTAATTAAAATAACAAATTCGCAATAAATTACTTACCTCATACAGCAAAATAACGGAAATCGAAAAAAAAATTTTAATATATTGTTTTAAATTTGTTTTTTCGACTTTTCATTACACAGAGTTGCCATTGATTTTAGTTAAAAAAAGACTTTATCAACAATCGTTAAAGTGTAGTTTATGAATCACTTAATCGTTACTGCAAACAACATATAATGTCGACATTTTTAACGATTGTCGAATCGTTAAAAGTTACTGAATCCCACTACAGATCTAAATCCGATAAGAAATTTATGGGCAATACTATCGGACCAAGTTTTCAATAATAACACTCAGTATAAGGATGTAAATGCTCAAAAAGTGCCATCATAAGAGAATGGAGTAGGATTGGTCACAATTGCATTGAAAATTTAATAAATTCTATGCCCCGTCGACTTCAGGAAGTCGTTATTAATCACGGTGCACACACTAATTACTAATAAATACAAAAATTACTCAGTAGTTGTTTTTTATCATTGTTATTTTAGCTTTAGGTGAATTTTATTTAATTTTGGTCTTATAATTTTTTCGTTTGAAAATGAAATTCATTTTGTGCTATCCTTTTATTAAACAAAGAAAAAAATATTTTTTTTAAATAAAAAGATTTATATTATAGTTAGTTATATTTAACCCAAAAATGGTACGAATTGGTCTAAAAGATTTTAAGTTTTTCGAGAAATACGTTTGGTCTTATAAATATTTCGGGGAGTGTATATGTTCAACGATTGAAGCTTGAATGTTGGTAAAAGAGTTATTGGAGAAATTATCGAACGACTATAAATTGCAATTTGTAATGTTACCAAAGCCAAATGTTTGAAAATACATAAACGTAAATGTTTTGCTTATAGGATTTGTGGTGTGGAAGGTTGTAAGGCAAAACATCAGCCACTACTGCACGACAATAAATCTCATTCGGAAGCAGTATCGAACATGACTGAAACGGCTAGTAATGCTGCCAACATAAAGGCACACTGTGAGAGTGAAAAAGCAATCTTCTCTAGAATAATACCCGCAAGACTTCATGTTGAAGACAAAAGCTTAGACACGTACGCCTTCCTGGACGATGGATCTTCAATTATGTTAATAGATGAGGAAACATTTAAATCTCTAAGTTCTCAAGGTGTGAAAGAACCGTTATTGACAAGTGATACTACACGAATGGAAGCCGCATCATATAGAACTTCTCTGAGAATATCGAGCCAGCAAAATGAATCAACATACTCATTGAAGGATGTTCGTACCATGAAAAATCTCTCACTTCCAACCCAGACAATTGATGCCGATGTAATTAATGCTGAATATCCGTATCTATCGACAATTCCATTGAAGTCATACGCCAATGCAAAGCCGACTATTTTAATAGGAAGGGACAACTGGAGTCTGGTTGTACCACAAAAGCTTCGTGAGGATCCATGGAACCAACCAATAGCAACGAAAACCCGTTTGAGTCGTCAGCTGTGGAGTCGATTCAGTCCGATGAGGATGAAAAGGCTACTTCCATTCTTGAGTCAACTTGTAAGTATAGAGATTGTCGTTTTAAAATTGGTCTACCATGGTGTAGTAGAAACGTGAATTTGCCTGAAAGTTATAATACAGCCTACAAACATTCCATATGCCTTGAGAAGAAGATGACCAAAGACGTCAACCTAAGAACAAAAATCGAAAAGGAAATTAACAACTGGATAGATAAAGGCTATGCAAGAAAACTTAATTCAGAGGATATTACCATCATGGATTTGCCAGTATGTTCTTGTTTGTTGTCAACAATCCAAACAAACCACATAGAATTAGAATGGTGTGGGACGCTGCCGCTAAGACGAATGGAGTTTCCCTGAATGATTTTCTACTAAGCGGACCAAACTTATTATCCATTGATTGATGTCCTTCTAACTTTCAGAATTGGTCGAATAGCGTTATGCAGCGACTTTGCTGAGATGTTTTATCAAATCCTGGCCAGGCAAAAGAGCACCAACGTGCAAAGATTTTTTGGTGGAATGAAGATGATGTTGACGGTCCTTTTATCTATGTGATGAACGCCTTATCGTTTGGACTGAACTGTGCACCATGGATAGGACACTTTGTTCCGAGAAACTGTTGGTTGAAAGGTTTCATGCAAACTGTTATTGCTAAGGATGGTCAAGTAAGACGAGCAATTGTTAAGACAATAAATGGTATTCTACAGCGACCAGCGAGTAAGCTAGCTGTTTTGGACATCGGTTATCTCGTGAGTAAGCTCGAGGAGATTCCGTCCAATTACGGAGGGGGAATGTTACCGCCAAACAGTATTTGAATGCGCCGTAGAATGTTTCAACTAACATTGTACTCTGAATGTTTAATAAGATTTTTGTTGTGTTGCAAGTGTCAGTTAGTCGCGAAAATTCAAGCCGAACAGAAATACAAATTTTGAAGCCATCACTGCCTCCACAACGTCGTCTGCATCTACCACCACAGCCACCACGTCTGCCACGACGGTCGTATCTTCTTCCATAACTATATACTCATATAATTAAATGCACCAGGTTTACACCAATACAACTCATGCTAGACACACTAAAATGGCTCAACATTAGACAAAGACTTCAACTGAACCCGTTTATTTATAAAATGAAAATGGGCAACACACCGGAATATCTAACGAATCAATTAAGATATGTCAACGAATGCCAGCCTTACAGTGTAAGAAATGCAAATGATTGTAGGATACATCGAACAACAAACAATGCAATGAAGAAGTGTTTGTTATATAAAGGACTACAATTATTTAATCTACTACCTAGCAGCTGTTGATTGATATGCTGTCGTTCAATGATGTATATTCAAAGGCGTACTCGATTGTGAATCTCTAAAGTTGTTGTTAGGATGAATCAGTTCTATGGTAGACTTGTAGAAAGGTTTAATTTGGTTGATATGCCGCCTACATGTGCCTTTTTCTGTGCTTATTTCACAAATAATCTTGCCGATTTTACTGCGAATAATGCCTTTTAACCACTTTTTCCCCTTGCCAAAATTTTTAACATAAATGGTATCGTTGATCTGGTATTTTGTTGAGTTTAAAGGATTTCGTTGAACAAGTTTACTTGTAGGTTCTAATAGCTGCGACCAAATAGTTCTAATAGGTCTAACTCTTAAAAGTTCTGCAGGAGATTTACCTTCGCCGCTTGGGATAAAACGAAAAGTAGTAAGAAATTTCCGAACGGCATCTTTAACTGGCATATTGTCTTCTATGTTACAGCAGAAATGTACGAACGAAGCGTTCAGCTAACCCATTAGAAGCAGGGTGAAATGGCTTTATAGTGATGTGCTGGATGCCAAGTTTTGAACAAAATTTTTCAAATTTTTCAGACGTGAGTTGAGTGCCATTGTCGCTGACAATTGTATTGGGTATACCCGCAATGGAAAAAATTGCAGTTAGAGCCTATATAGTGTCTCCTGTTGTCGTATTTTTCATTGATGAAATGTAGTGAAATTGAGAATATGCATCAACACAAACGAGCCACATAGAATTAAAAAACGGTCCAGCAAAATCTATATGTAATCTATCCCATGGTTTTGACGACTTTGGCCAGCTTTCATATGATCTAGGAGGAGACTGATTATGAATCTTACATACTTCACACATTGATGCTAATCTTTCGACGTCTTTATCTATATTATGCCACCATATTTTCTGCCTTGTGAGTTGTTTCATTTTGACAACTCCCCAATGTCCATTATGTAAAAAGTAAGTAAGTTGTTATAAATTGTTAAGTTGCCTCTTCGATCGAAAAAAGGTTTCAGATACTGTTGATCTAAACCAAGCTTATTTGGCCAACCATTTTTAACAAAATAAAAAACTGAACGTAGTGTTTTATCAAGTTTGGAACATTTGAAAATATCTACTTTCATAGGAAAACTATCAAAGGATATGAAATAGCATGATTCTTCTTTATCAAAAATTTCGTCCGTTCCAGTTGGCAGGCGTGATAATGCATCTGCATTAGCATGATCAGAAGTTTTTCTGTATTTTATTTCAAAATTGTATGCTAAGAGCGTGATAGCCCATCGTTGAATACGTTGGGCAGCCATTGTAGGTAATTGCTTATTTATATTAAAAAGGCTTACCAAAGGCTTATGGTCGGTTAGCAATATAAATTTGCGACCATATAAAAATTGATGAAAACGCTTAACACCGAAGACTATAGCAAGGCCTTCTTTTTCTGTAATTTTGTTGATGTCTGTCAAGTTTTTTTGATGCAAAGGCAATCGGCCTTTCAGAACCGTCCTTATAAATGTGGGAAATGACAGCACCTACACCGAACGGTGACGCATCGGTAGCAAGAACTATAAGTAAATAATCTTGAAAATTAGCAAGTTGCGTTGCATTAACAATGTGAGATTTGAGCTGATCAAACGAATTTTGTTGACTTTTCCCCCCAGTGAAATTTAATGTTTTTCCTGCGTAAAATGTTTAATGGGGCTGCAATTGTTGAAAAATTTGAGACAAAATTATGGTAATACTTAACTTTCCCCATAAAGGTTTCAAGCTCTTTTAAGTCTCCGGGCGGTTTAAGATTTTTGACGGCAAGGACACCGGATTCGTCTGGTAACCACGAGCGCTAATTTTACGGCCTAAATATGTTATTTCTTCTTGCAAAAACTTACACTTTTCTTCCTTACAGTGTATGCCGTTAGATAATAAAATTGAAAATACCTGTTCAAGACGTTAAAAATGTTGCTCTAAAGTGGGTGCTAATATTATGATGTCATCCAAATAATTTGCACATCCTTTTATACCATGTAGAAGTTGCTTGATGTATTTTTGAAAAATAGCTGGCGCGCTGGCGATACCGTAGGGTAAACGTTGATATTGGAAAAGTCCGAGAGGTGTATTTATTACCATTATTTGTGTTGAGTTGTCTTCCAACTCCATTTGAAGGTAGGCGTCCTTCAAATCAATTTTCGAAAAATATTTACCGTCACGAATTGTATGGAATAAATTTTCGAGCGTTGGAAGCGTATATTGTTCTATGTCAATCTGCGAATTGACAGTTACTTTAAAATCACCGCAAACACGTATAGAGTTATTTGGTTTCTTGGCTATAACTATGGGAGAAGCCCAATCACTAAATTTCAACGGAATTATTATCCTTTGTTCGATAAGTCTTTCTATTTCCGCTTTAAATTGAGGTATTTGCGCGAACGGTATTGGTCTGGATCAAAAAAATTTTGGGTGAGCATCTGCTTTTAAATGTATACTTGCTTTAAAGTTTTTAACCGTACCGAGTGATGGTTTAAATACGTCGCGATATTTCTCACGCAGCTCTTTATCAGAATTTTTGTCCGAAACCGAATTTATTTGTTTAATCTGAAAACCAAATGTTTTAAATAAATCTTCACCTTTACTGGTATTTACCACGATTAATACGACTTTCTTCTCACAATTACCACATTTCATATTTACATATATTTCACCAAGCACTGGTATTATTTTTCCGCCAAAACCGTATAATATTCTTTTTGTTTTAACTAATTTAGGATTATTTAATCGTTCAAATGTTTTTAAATTAATTATTGAAATTGATGCACCCGAGTCCATTTGAAATTTAATTTTTTTATTTCTTATTTCAGCATAAATTACACTCTTTGAATTTTCTGTTTTAACTTTTCCCGTGACGTCATATATCGTTTCGATAATATCAATGTAATTGTTTTGCTTCTTGCTTTTAAACACTTTTTTTTTTTTTGTTTTTGCTTTGACATACATACGGGCGCAATGTATCCCTTTTTAGCACATTTATTGCAAATTGCGTTTTTAAATTTACACTCCTCTCTTTTGTGTGAAATAAAACATCCCGAACACGATTTGTATTTTTCGTTTTCTTTTATATATTTCTGTTTTTTCTCTTTGTCAAATAACGGCTTTTTCTTCACAAAGTTTATGTCTATTGTTTTTTCACTTTGAGTTTCTTTTAATGTGGCAATGGTTTTGTTGTCGCTTCATAGAATACTGCTATACACAAAACGTCTGCGAGTGTCGCATTCTGCTTCAGTAAAGCAGCAGAACGTACGGTGTCGTGTGGTGTGCTTACAATAATTTGTAGTCGCCGTAGTCTAGTAGGTAGTGTTTTTTAAGACGCTTTTTAGACGTAAAGGCCGGGTTCCAGCCCGGGGCCAGACATCAAAACGAAATATGAAAAATAAATATTTCTTCGGCGACTACCTCTCAGCAGATTTCTGGCAAAAACTCCGAGAGTAAATAAACAACCTGCCATGAAAAAGTTTCTCAAAATCTGTCGTTCGGAGTCGACGTTAAACTGTAGGTATCGCCACTCAAGTATAAATATTAAGGCACACAACATGAGTGGTGTGAGAAGCTATGCTGTAATCGTGACTGAAGGGTTGTAATGGCCAATTATGTATATAGTTACGTTTTTAGATTTTGTGAAAGGTTTATTTCTCGTGGATTCGAAGATTACAATTAAATTAAAGTAACTACTTTTGATCCTTATTCGTTTCAATATATCGATTTATGTATTTCCAACCCTCCGTGCTACTCGTTTGAATCTTTGGTTTTAAATTATTTACACTTTCACCCCCACTTTTTGGTTCGAATTAGAGGTCTGCATTACTGCATTCACGTCATTTTCTCACAGTAACTTCAACTTATACTGTGATGACGTGTGCTACTCATCCCATATTATGTACACCACTGCTGCAAAATTTAAATTTTGAAATGGTACTGAACTATAACTGAAAGAGAACTTTTTTGCATTAAATGGTACTTTTGTAAAAAAAAAAATTTATTTATATTTAATACGCAGTCTTTATCATAACGCGAAAGCAATTAGACGTGCGATCATTTATGTTGACGGAGTGTTCAAAACAAAATTTGTTATAGCTACTGTACTAAAAAGAAAAAAAAAACAATTATTCTTTGTGTAATGCTAAATGCAATTGCATTTAAACAAAAACAACAATCACATTTAATGTAAATGCATTAAGCGATAAACAAAATCAAAATATAAGAAAACAAAAAATAAAAAGAACCGTAAAGTAAAAATTCCAAGCCTATTATTTTGAAGAAAGAAAAAAAAAAAATAAAAATAAAACAACTAACAACAAAATAGTCTATCTAGCATGACTACTGCTAGATTATCTAGCATTGATACTGCTAGCGAAGAAAGTGAGAGTGAATGGCAAACAATCACCAATACAAATAAACGCCGCCAATTAAAGCCACCAGGAAACTTTGAAAGTAAACGCAAAGCACCAGCTAATGAAATACCAACTTGCTCAACAAACAGATTTGATGGAAACAGATGATGGAAATGCTGAAACTAATACTGAACATAATTCGAGGGAACCTAGACCTCCCCCATTATACATACCTAAGGTTACTAATGTGAAAGGATTGAATCAACGCTTTGCCAATGTTATACCTCCCACACATTACTCTTACAAAGCACTTGGAGACGGCCAAATCAGGGTAATGGTTAAAACCATTGACTCGTATAGAACACTTGTTTCCTATCTAAAACTTAAAAATATAAGTTTCCATACTTTTCAACTAAAAAATGATAGGGCTTACAGAGTAGTTGTAAAGAATTTACATTATTCTACAAACACTGATGACATTAAGACATTTATTGAAGAATTTGGCCATAAAGTACGTAATATATCTAATATAAAAAGTTATTTAACAAAAGAGCCACTCTCAATGTTCTTTGTTGACCTAGAACCTAATGACAACAACAAAGAAATTTACAATCTAACACATATTAACAATGCGATTGTAAATATAGAACCGCCACGTAAGACAAATAACATTCCCCAATGTCACCGCTGCCAACAGTACGGGCACACAAAATCCTACTGTCACAATCCCTATATGCGTTAAGTGCGGAGGAAATCATATAACTGCTGAGTGCATAAAAAATCTAACTTCACCACCTAAATGTGCCAACTGCCAAGAGTCTCATCCTGCTAGCTATAGAGGTTGTATAGTCCACCAAGAACTAAAGAGAAAAATTCAGAACAAATTATCAAACTATCACCGTGGACAACCAATGCCAAATCCACAAAGTGAATACATATCCCCTGCAAATAATTTAAATCCACAAATGTCCCACAATATTTCTTACTCTGATGCTGTAAAAGGCAATATCATTCCAAATAATACCAGCGAAAGCTCCATCTTACAAAAAATTGAAACGCTCCTCAATAAACAAATGGAGATGACAAACACATTATTAAATATGATGTCTTTAATATGTAGTAAACTATGCCAATAGATTTAAGGATAGCAACATGGAACGCAAACGGACTGATTAATCACATAAAGGAAGTGGAAATATTTTTGAAAACTAATTTTATAGATATTTTTCTAATATCAGAAACTCACTTTCATATTTCAAAATAAAAAACTTTGATTTAATATCCGCTAACCATCCCAACGAAAGAGCCCACGGAGGTTCTGCTATCTTAATAAAATCAAATATTAAATACTCAACAGAAGAACATATAATCACAGAATATGTACAAGCTACTGTTATTAAAATAACATGTAATAATTCATTGGTCTCTATTTGCGCTGTTTATTTCCCGCCCCGCTACAACATAAAATGCTTAGATTATGAAAATTTGTTTAATAAACTTGGCCCACGCTTCCTAGTCGGTGGCGATTTTAATGCTAAACACCCTTGGTGGGGTTCACGTCTAATCAACCCAAAAGGAAGAGAGTTACAAAAATGCCTAATGAAGAACAATCTTTCTATTCTATCCACAGGGAGGCCAACATACTGGCCCACTGACCCGAGAAAAATTCCTGACCTTCTAGACTTCTTCGTTTATTTCGGAATTCCAAGTAATATGCTTGATATTAAAGATAACTACGAGTTAAGTTCTGACCATTCGCCAATAACGCTATCGTACAGTACTTCTATCAAACAACAGCCTGAAATTTCAAAGCTTATCACAAACAGTACTGATATGGATTCTTTTTCTTACTGGATAGATGCAAATATTAATCTAAACATTTATATAGAAAACGGTTTTGAGTTGGATAATGAAGTGGAAAAATTCACAAAGTTGATACACGAAGCTGCCTTAAGGTCAACCCCAATAAAAAACTGTGGAAATAATGGAAGTAATTTTCAAGTATCATTAGAGACACGTGAACTCATAAGACACAAAAGGCGACTTAGGAAAAACTGGCAAACAACAAGAAATCCGAACGACAAACGTTTACTCAACCAAGCAACAAAATTATTAAAACTTCATTTAGCTGAACTAAAAAATAATACAATTAGTAAATTTTTCGATTCTCTAAACAAAAACATCGACAATGATCATAAACTATGGAAAGCAACAAAATGTATAAAACACCCAATAAAAAGACATCCACCCTTTAAATACCTAAATGGTACGTGGTGTAGATCAGACTCAAGCAAAGCTGATGTTTTTGCAAATCATCTCTACAATGTATTTAATATATCGCACGAAAATGTTCAACAAGATGAGGATGTGTTACAATTTCTCGAAGTTGCATGTCAAATGAGTTTACCTGTCAAGCCGATTTCAACCTCAGAAATAAAGGATGAAATAAATAAGTTAAAGGTTAGGAAATCTCCTGGTTATGATAACATAGATACGAAGGTATTAAAAAATCTCACAAAAAAAGCAATAGTTCATCTTGCCAATATTTTTAATACCATATTAAGAATAAATTACTTCCCATCACTGTGGAAATGTGCTGAGATTATAATTATTAGAAAGCCCAATAAGCCTGAAAATGAAATCTCATCTTACAGACCAATTAGCTTGCTTAGCATTTTTTCTAAAATATTTGAAAAAGTATTTTTAAAACGTTTATCACCAATTTTAGAAAGCTTAAAAATCGTACCCGACTACCAATTCGGTTTCAGGAAAAAGCATGGAACAATAGAACAAATTCATCGCGTGGTAAATGCAATTAGAACATCTTTTGAAGAGAAAAAATACTGTTCAGCAGTTTTTCTAGATATAGAAAAAGCATTTGACAGAGTCTGGCATAATGGTTTATTATATAAAATAAAAACTCTCCTTCCAGCTAGCTTTTACCATATCATCAAATCATACCTACAAAATCGAACATTCTATGTAAAAATTTATGACGAAAAGTCAAACATTATGGATATCAGAGCGGGAGTTCCACAAGGTAGTGTGCTAAGTCCCATTCTCTTTTCTATATATACAGCTGACATGCCAATACTAGATGAAATACAGGTGTCAACGTATGCTGATGACACTGCAATTCTGGTATCAAATGAATCTCCAATTATAGCTGCAAATCTAGTTCAAAATCAACTAGATATTATAAATACATGGTCAAAAAAAATGGAAAATTACAGTTAACGCAGACAAATCAGCCCATGTTCTATTTACCATAAGAAAAGGAGACTGCCCAATATTGACGTTGAATAACACCCCAATCCCTAACAAAGACTGTATTAAGTATCTTGGTATGCATTTAGATCGTCGACTAACTTGGAAACAACACATAAAATCTAAAAGAGAGCAGTTAAACATCAAAAACAGAAACCTATACTGGTTACTAGGTGGTCATTCAAAACTGAGCATTGAAAACAAACTTAAGTTGTATAAAGCTATTCTAAAACCTGTCTGGACATACGGAATTGAACTTTGGGGAACTGCGAGTAACTCCAACCTCGAAATACTTCAAAGATACCAGTCAAAAACCCGCAGACTAATTACTCAGGCACCATGGTACATAATTAACGAAGCCATACATAATGACCTTCAAATGCCCACAATTGAAGAGGTTATAAGAACATTCAGTGACTGATATTTATCTAGACTGAACACCCATGTCAATACGTTAGCTATTTGTTTATTAGATGACTCGAACGATACGGAAAGACTTAAAAGATACCACGTCTTAGACCTCCCATTTCGAAGATAACGACTAAAATTTGAATAATTTATAGTTGTATTTTATGTAATTCGTACTTTACTTTATAGTTTTCTGTGTATTAAATACGAGTATTTGTGTATACATATGTATTTCCTTCTGTATTACTATGCTAATATTATAATAATATTTTCAAAATATTACTTAAAAATATTTCAATTAATGTAAATTTGTTAATAAAAAAAATTGTAGTATTATAAATCTGATATTAAGTTATTTGTATATCTGTTATTATTAGTTATCTATTGTGAAAAAAAAGATATTTCTGAACTTATATTTGTACTTTTTAGAGTACATCTATTAACGTCATCTTAAATACTTCTTCAAAATTGCTTATTGTCCTAGGATAGATTGTAATTTAAATAAATGTAAATAAAAAAAAAAAATATTTAATACGCGTACGCAACGGAACAGAAAACTAACGACTTATACATGCTTCTCACACACAAAACAAAAACAGCTGATTGGGAACGCAACAGAACATAAAAGACTCGGTTAGTCAAACGTCGATGGAACATTTTTAGCATATTAAGAGCAATGTAAATACTTACCGAAATTGCATTACGGTTCTCATTGCTTCTCGCATTCTAAAAACGAACGCACGTTAAGTGTACGTTTGGGGAACCGGGGCTAAAGACCACTTCTACCTTAGCATTACGTTGAACATGTTGCTAATGCTTTAACCCATTAATGACCGAATTATTTTTTTTTTGGAGTTTTATCACCAGATTTTAAACACGTATTGCTTGTGGTCTAAGAAACACTCTTTGTTCAGCGACTTTGCGAGCAAATGGGGTTAAGGGGGTGTTTTAGCCTGGCAACTTAAGTTGCCACTACACAGTGGTTGCGCCCATATGACAAAAATAAAAAAAATTGTTTCTATATTGGGCTTGTAGCGAAATAAATAGTCGCTAATGTCATCAAATTTCTCTCTTCTGAATTTGTTTTGATAATATCTAACGGTAAACGGCCTCCACCGAAATTTCGCGACATTCGTTGAAGTTTTTCAACGTTATCAGTTATTTTTCCTGATGAAAAAAAGTTGATTTAGACGGTCCAGATGGTTCCCAAAAATATTGGATGGATTCACGTAAAAAAAAATCAACGAATGTCGCGAAATTTCGGTGGAGGCACCGTAATGGTTTGGGCTGGGATTTCGACTACGGGAAGGACTCCTATTTGTTTTATATCAACTAAAATGAATAGCGAGAAGTATATTGAATTATTAGATGACGTTTTAATTAATTTTGGGGATGATTCGTTAGGCAACAATTGGATATTTCAGCAGGATAACGCCGCAATCCATAAATCAAAAGCAACAAAATCATTTCTGTCCTCCAGAAACATACCAGTTTTGAATTAGCCGGCTTGTAGTCCAGATCTAAATCCGATAAAAAATTTATGGGCAATACTATCGGACTAAGTTTTCAATAATAACACCCAGTATAGGGATGTAAAATGCTTAAAAAGTGCCATCATAAGAGAATGGAGTAGGATTGGTAAAAATTGCATTGAAAATTTAATAAATTATATGCCCCGTCGACTTCAGGAAGTCATTATTAATCACAGTGGACACACTAATTACTAATAAATACAAAAATTACTCAGTAGATGTTTTTCATCATTGTTATTTTAGCTTTAGGTGAATATTATTTAATTTTGGTCTTATAATTTTTTCGTTTGAAAATGAAATTCATTTTGTGCTATCCTTTTGTTAAACAAAGAAAAAAATATTATTTTTACATAAAAAGATTTATATTATAGTTATTATATTTAACCCAAAAATGGTACGAATTGGTCTAAAAGATTTTAAGTTTTTCGAGAAATACGTTTGGTCTTATAAATATTTCGGGGAGTGTACATAATTGGCCATTACAACCCTTCAGTCAAGATTACGGCCTAGCTTTTCAACACCACTCATGTTGTGTGCGTTAATTTTATACATGGGTGGCGGGACCTACAGTTTAAAGTCGACTCCGAACGACAGATTTTCATAGCAATTTTTACTCTCAGAGTTTTTGCCAGAAATCTGCTGAGAGGAAGTCGCCGAAGAAATATTTTCGTTTTGATGTCTGACCTGGGATTCGAACTCGGGCCTTTTGTCTAATAAGCCAACACACTACCTACTAGACCACGGCGGTTTTGTTTGTTTTTTTACTCTCAATTTCTTCTCAGAGCATAAAAACTAAGGCAACCTCTGCTGGCAACTTAAATTGCACTGGGCACTAATGGGTTAATAGTTGAAAAGCGCAAACATAAAACATGCAATAATAAAAAGTACTGAAAGTGTTGCGGGGGTCCTGCGGTATTTTTCAAATTTAAAAGTACTGAAAATAGTACTAGATTACTGAATTTTTCTACACTGATGTACACGCATTGAGTCAACAAAGTTTCATTCTCTTATAACTTTCCACTATACAGTGAATCAATTTTGCATTCATTAAAACATACATGCTTTCATTAAAAAACACGTGTGTTCTCATTGGCTTTGACTGTGGCTTTGACTGTGGCTTTGTCTGCTAGACACCCTAAGAAACTTTTTTAATTAATTGTTTATTAAAATTAATTCATTTTCAGATTTAGAAAAACAAAAACAAAGGTTAACTTAAAACAATAAAAAAAGAATAGTTTTAACGATACAAGTCGAAAGCCAAGTGCTCAAAACATTTTCAATTTTTAAACAAACCACAACAATAATTCTTTGATATTTTATGGCATATACTTTGTTTTTTTATTGCTTCCGAACATTTTTTAGGCATTGAGGACATAACGTAATCGTTTGCAATCGCATTCCACTGTTTTTCCAATTCGATGAAAAGTTCTTCTCCATTTCGGGATACTTAGTTTCCGGTATTAGGTTTTGCTATCATCCCTATGTTATCAATCGGATTGAGATCGCGAGGTTGAGATGGCCAGAATATAAAAGGGATTTGATGTTCCACCAACCAGGTTTAACAACCCTTGCCGTGTGTTTAGGGTCATAGTCGTGCTGGAATGCCCACAAAAGCGGCATTTCCCATTCAGCGTATGAAGGCATAACTGAGTTTAGGAGGTCTCCGTGCATTGTGGCTGTCATTGTATTTGTAATGCGGTGAATTGGACCTATCCTATGTCCCGAGAAATATTTTCACGTCATAATATTTCCCCCTCCATGCTTAAAAGTGGCGGTTGTATACTTCGAATTAAACAATTCACCTCGAGGTGTTCTCAGTTGCAAATGTTTTGAAAATTACTGTATATACATATACATACATATATACAATATTTATAGTTTTTAAATCATTTTATATTCTAACAGTTTTCTTATGTTTCGCTAATGTTATTATTATAAAGAAATTACCAGAAATGTTATCACGATCCTAAACATTCCAACAGCACACTCGTCACTCACATATACATACATATTCTTAAAGTATTATGCTATCATTTAAAACTGTCTATTTTATGAATCCGATCTTTCGATTAATATGGTTTTAAAAATACCAGAACAATTAACGATGTTAATAAGATCAAGAACTTACCAAAATACAAATTCTGGTATTTCCGTGGCTTTTCTTAATTTACATTCAAGTCTTAAAGTTGAGCCTTCATCAATGTGTACATCAGGGGATCCAGTTATTTCAGCTTCTGCTTCTGAAATAATTAAAAATTAATTTTTAATTAAGTTCAATGAAATTTAATTATTTTTCATAACACTTATTTATTGTATCACAAATTTTAAATTAAATTGAGTATATTAAATAAAATGTGGCCACCTTAGGTTAAGTTAGTATAGCTTACTTGGGTTGTCACTATACGACCAAACGGTATCTTTCGATATAACATTGATTTTACCTTTTCCGTTAAATAATTACAACTTCTGTCAATAAATTCTTTTTGCTCAAGATTTCTTCTTCTGAGATACCCACGACCGGAGTAATGACAGAGAAGATGTTCTACCATCTTCTTCCTTCATCGTCGTTTCAGCTTCTGCAGAATGAAGTACATTCCCAGTCTTTTTTCAGTGTAATGTTAAACATATTAAGAATGCAATATACATTGTTACGAACAACGATTGACATTGTTTAAGAATATTTTCCTGGAAGAAAAACGCCATCCGCCAGTGGTTAATTTGCCGTTATAACTATTTAACAAATAAGCCATTGTGCGAGTACAGCTTCTGTATAGGATATGTTGCCATGTCTTCCATATCTCTCCTGTCATTATACTCCCCATTTGCGACGAGAATTTGAATTATGTCCCAGGTTTTATCTGCGTATATGTCACTACTAGCTTAGACTTCTTGAACCTGCTATTTTTTTGTCAGGTAAATTTTTTAAAGTTCGGGCCTGTATGACGTTAGAACGACGTGCGCATTCAAATTACCAATTCAACTGCCATTTTAAATAAATTTGTGCTAATTCATTCAGTAGAATGTGTTATTATACAGTACAGTCCTGCTAATTATTATTATTATTTTAGCTTGTAGCTGTCGTAGTCTAGATGGTAGTATGTTGGCTTATTAGATAGAATAAATTCGTTATATGAGAAAAATTTAATTACACAGTTTTATTAAAGGAACAATATTTATATTTTGTTGTCTTATAAAAATAATTACAAGATTAATAATTAATTTCGCTCGACCAAATACAATCGTCTAAATGTGATCGAGGGTAAAAATTTAGTCGGAGTTGAAATCAATATTTTATACACTGTAAATATCAGGTTTTTGTAAAATATGGTTGGTAAAACGTGCAAAAGATTAAATAATAAAAACAAAGCAATAAGAAAATAAAGAGGTGGTATCTACTAGGTTTTTATTTTTAGTTTTAATGAAAAAAAGAAATTTAATTGCATACTTTAGGATACATAACAGTGTTTAATAAGAAAATTGAAGAGCAGGCGTAGAAAGAAAGTGGGCAAAGGAGAAATTTGAGTGAAATTATGCCCCTAAATAATACGGATAAATAAATAAAAATACGGATCAGTAAAAATACAAGAAGTCAATAGAATTTTGGTAACCAAACACTCTCCTAATGGGCTATAAGAGGAACACTAGTAGTTTAAAACAACAATGTAATAGCATGAAAGTTTAATCAAAAGCAAAATTAGCAGTTGTCTGTAAATCTTGTGACAACAGAGGCAAGAAAATGTTCAATATAATATAGCCGGATTTAGAGGAAGTTACGTGCTTAATAGATAACAACTCTCAAATGGATATGACTGAACCCCGAGAGATTTTGTGCGCGTTAAAAGAAAACCCTGTGAAGAAGGAAGCGAATAAGCTGAAATTATCACCATACATAGGTCAACCAATAAAGACCTTTGTCGAAACCAGAGAACAAATTGTCGGTATAAGAAGAAAAAGAAAACCAAATTAAGAAGGAAACTACGCATGCTGAGGAACAGCGAACTGAAGAAAAACCAAAATGAAAATTTATAAAATGAAATTATGAGCCAGGATACCATGAACAGCGCAGTTAGCTTATTTACAGCAGTTACATGAAAAACTATTAAAACATAGAGACGAGCACCATGAAATGAAAAAACAATTATGGAGAAAGCTAATTACATACATACATACATATATAATTGGTCATTACAACCCTTTAGTCAGAATTACGACCTAGTTCCTCACATCACATTTATTGTGTGCTTTATTTTTTATGCATAAATGGCAGGACCTACAGTTTAACGTCGATTCCGAACTACAGATTTTTGAGAAGCTACAGAGTTGCAGAGTTTCTGTCAGAAATCTGCTGAGAGGAAGTCGCCGAAGAAATATTTTTTTTTCATATTTCGTTTTCATGTCTGATCTGAGCAGCGTTGCCAGTTTTTTATTTTAGAAAACTTTTTATTTCTGGAAAAAAAACTTGTTTTTAGCAAGAAAAACTTTTATTTTCTACTAAAGTACCAAAATTTTAAAAAGAAAGTACCGGAGTCCCTTGACTCTGTTACTTTCCCTGTTGGTATTTCTTTGGTATCTTGCCCTGGAGTAAATATTTCGAGTTATTATTAAATTTATTGAAAAAATCGGAAATTTAAGTTTGATGAAAAAACTTGTTTTGTTAGAAAACAAATTTAATGAAAACTTTATTCGATCTCAAAAAACTTGGAAAAAAAGGGAAAACTTGGCACCTGGCAACGCTGGATCTGAGGTTTGAACTCGGGCCTTACGTCTAATAAGCCAACACACTACCTACTAGACTACGGCATATAATGTAAAATAATATTGATAATTTTGCAAAATCTTTGAATAATCTGTATGTGTACAGGAATAAAAATTTAGAAGTAATGGTTACTATTATTAGTCAGTTAATAATAAAAATATTGAAATGAACAAAAATTTTTATTGTATATAAGATACTCTCTGATCTCCTAAACCACTTTTAACTTCCATTTTAACTATTTGAAAGAAGTGGAAAATATTCCCAATCTGGTAATTTACCAAAACCAGCATGTGTGACGTTGGATGAGAAACTTCAACAGCAATGGTTTCATCGCAGATAAATAATGTAAAAAATTGCAGAATTGAGGCTGTGGCAGGCTCTGTGGTACGCATTGAACCATTAAAGGCTGAAAATTATGACACATGGAAACTTCAAATGAAGGCGGCTCTAATTAAAAACTATCTGTGGTCATATGTCGATGGATCAGTTCTATGTCCAGTAGCAGAGGCAGATGCTAATAAGTGGAGGCTGTTTGATCAAAAGGCTTGTGCGGATATTACGTTATCCATATCCTCATCAGAGCTGAATCAAATTGCAGAATTCCAATATTCGAATGCAATGTGGTTGAAATTGAGGAACACGTTCGAGTCAAAGGGACCACCCTTTTAAAACAGATTGCATTGACGCGAATGTCCAAAAGCCAATATGTAAGAGACCATTTAAACAATTTCTCCGATGCCTTTAAGAAATTAAGGGAGGTCAATGCCATAGTAGGTGATGACTTACCTGCCCATGTCATATGAGACATTTCGTTGCGTCTTGATACTAGAGATGAGCTTCCGGCTCCAGAAATTTTAATAGTGAAAATTTTAGAGGAAAGTCATCGAAGAGCGAACGGAAAAAATGCGTTAACAACAAAGCGGCCCACAAACGCAGCAACAACAAAAAACAGTCGACGAATTGTTACAAGTGTGACAAGCCAGGCCATTTTGCAAGAAACTGCAAAACAAAAACAAGGTGGTAATGTCAACGAACAGCAGTCAATGTTCAATACGGTAGAGGCTGTATTGTTTTGTGGGAAGGACGACAAAAGTTATTGGTGTCTAGATAGCGGCTGCACAACTCACATGAGAGCACACAGGAGCAATTTCGTGGATTTAAACCAGTACACAAAAAACTGCGTTTGGCGAATCACGATGAAACTAAAATAACAGGTGTAGGCAACGTCAACATTGAAGTACGAGCAAAAGGCTATGGATCAAAAATAAGCCTTGATGAGGTAATGTAATGTCTCGGATTTAAGAACATACTTGCTATCAGTTTCTAAAATTACAGATAAGGACTACGATGTGCTGTTCCGTAAAGATGGCGCAGTAATAAGGAAAAACGGCCGTCAGTTGTACACAGCAAATAGAATAGGGAACCTGTTTTATTTGGAGGACGAACATGAACGAGCCGGCGTGGTTGAAGATAAGTCCGTCAGTATAAACACAAGGCATCAGCGAATGGGACTGATAATGGAAGGGAGTATGTCCACACAGACTTTAACAAATAACCCCGAGACATGTGGTATAAAAAGACATCTAACTTCTCTTCATACCCCGCAATAGAACGGCATACCTGTGAGGAAGAGCAGAACTCTCGTCGAGATGGGCTGATATAAGCAGGGACGCCCCCGAAATTTTGGGGGGCTACATCAGAAACAGATGTCCAACGAAACCATTGAATGGCCAAGTGCCATTGAAAACATGGACGCAGAAGGTATCAAGTGTGTCACATATGAGGCCTTTTGGCTGTAAAGCTTTTGTGCTAATTAAAGACAAATCAAATGGAAAATTTGACTCAAAATCGGAGGAATGTATTTTGGTTGGGTACTCAGCAGAAGCAAAGGCATTGTCTTTAATGACAGATTATTGTGGTCTAGCCATATAAGTGTTGTTGTTGGCAGAATTTACAGCATGCTTCGAAATGTATGGGCTTTCATAGATTCAACTCCTTTTGCCATTCGTATGCAACTTACTAAAACGTATTTAATTCTTGTGCTTTTGTACGGGTGTGAAATCTTCGCAAATTGCGATAGTAATGACAACCGGAAACTCAACTTGGTATGCAACAATATAGCAAAATATGTGATCCTTAAAGGTCACCGGGATCATATTTCTCATTTAGCTTACCAGATATTTAGTGTAAAATTTGATAATCTTTTGAAACTTAAATGCGTCTTTCTATTCCATAAAATTATTGACACGAAACAGCCGAAATATTTATTAAGCCAATTTCAGTTTGCAAGATCTTTCCAGGGCTTTAAGGTTATTCAATAACGTTACAGGACCCTTCTGTCACAGCGACAGTTTTTATATACACCACACGTGTTTCGAATTTTCTACCAAACTACATTCAAGAGTTAGGCAATGCAAATGCGTTCAAAAAGGAGTTATATAAATTATTCTTAATAAAAAGTTTTTATGTTATTAGCTCGGTTAAATATTTATAATTACTTTCTTAGACCGATTTTTAAAAATATGTCATTTTGTATATTTTTATAATTCTTTATCTTTTAACTTTTTTTATTTACTTCTGTAGTATTGTTAGTTTTTTAAATTCCTTCCTATTATATTTCCATTTATATTTAAATTTAATTTTATATTAACTTTTTAATTCTTTATTTCTAATTAATTTCCAATATTTAATTAATATTAGTTTTTTAAATTTTATATCTTAGTGCTCCTAAGCATAACACTATAACTTATAAGATTAACATCTTGCAGTGTTATGTTAATTATAATAAATAAATAAATAAATGATATACTAAACGCTCTTTTAATAACGATATTAACCTCAAAATCTGTTTATTACCATCGCCTCTACATATTTTTTCATATTTCGTTTTGATGTCTGACCTGGGGTATGAACTCGGGCCTTACGTCTAATAAGCTAACACACTACCTACTAGACTACGGCGACTTCACCTAATAATATTGATTTTAATCATGAAAAGGTCAATTCCTTTGTAAGGTACATCTTCTTACATTTTTTTTTAATTTTTTTAAAATTCAACAATTGAAAAGTTCCATAGTAAATACATCTTTGAAAAAACTAGTTACTTTACAAAATTATTAACACTTTAGGCAATGAATAAAACATTTGATGTAATACTTACCAACAACTTTTAGTTCTATAAATATAGACTGTGTGGGATATATAGACAGTTGGCATTCGTAAAGGCCACGGTCATCCTCTCTCACAGACTTTATCCGTAACGACCAATGGCCCATATGACGTGTGTGTTCAACTAAAAATCTTTTATCGCTGCTGTGAGTAGATAATCCAACTGTAAGTAATTGAAAATCCTTTCGTCGTATCCATGATACCTATAAATATTAAATAGAAATTTTATGTATAAAACGAATACTATACACTTTAATTTTAAATACAATTAATGTCTAAAAATAATAAATTAATATCTAATAATTTTCCTTAGAATCCGTTAGGTGCAACATTTTTCGTTTATATATATATTTTTTTTTGCTCATATGCTTGACTGATTTTTTGTTCGATTTTAACAGAAGTTGGAGCAAATTATAGTTAGGTCTTTTTATAATATTTGGAATAGTATTTGAATTTGTTGTAATTAATATAAACAAATATCGATTTATATATTTACTATAAAATGCTTACAAGTTGCAGATACTCAACAACATTTTCATATACATATTTAGAGAATACAATATTCCTGCCAAGGCGAATTTATATAAGGTGGTGTTATCAGCCCAGGTGAGTGCTTTTTTGAGTACACATGAATGTCAAAAAATAAAATAACGTTGTACATTTTTCACTTAAATATAAATTTAAATTTGTCAATGTATATACAGTGCGCAAAAAAACTTAAGCGAAATAACTTTTGATCAAAAAAGTATCTATAAAAGGAAATTCATTGTTCTTAAGGCTAAATAAAAGCTTAAAAACTATATTCTGATTATTAATTAAAATATTTATCTATTGGTTACGTATAAAAAAACTATCGTCGAAATTCAAAAATTTTTAGGCCAAAAAAGACTAAATAAAAGCTTAAAAACTATATTTTGATTCGAAATTCCAACATTTTTAGGCCAAAAAAGTGGTGGTTCCTTGTTGACGGCGACCGGATTCTCTAGAAAGTCATATTGAACAAAATCCTGTGGAATAATATATTTGTTAGTTATTTTTTTGCCCACTGTACATTCTTTTATTTATTTATTTTCTTTTATATTTGTATTCCACACAATTTATAATTCATTTAAATATTCTTCATGTACTGGCACAACTTTTATCGTAGAATCCGCTCCCAGTATCCCCCTGAAGCATGACGACCTTTGTGGCAGCGCAAATCAGCCCCGTATTTAAAAAAAATTTTTTTAAATTTGTTTTTAATTTTTTGTTTATAAACAAACAAAAGAGATATGACACAAAATAACGACTTTATGCCATTATATATATTCGCCTTTGTCATTTCTGGCATACGGCGAGTTTCATTTAACAATCCTGGTCACAAAAAAAAAAAAAAATACATGTTGTTTTTGTTAAAAAAAACACTGCGAATTGAGTTGTTCTAATTTTGCTATAACCTTATTGAGTTCGCCTGGATTCCTGCAAAGATGAGAATGAAAAATTGGTAACAGATTCGCAGGGGGTGCTGAGGTTGTGAAGGAAACACTTCTCTACTCTGCTACAAGGCGATGACGACAACTATACTATCTTCAGAGATGATGTACCAAACACGATCGATAACGACGGCGTGGAGATTCCGCCGTCTAGCCATGAAGAGGTCAAAGTCGCTATTATGCGTTTTAAAACAATAAAGTCCTGATGGCCTCCCCACTAAATTGTTTAGGACCGGAATGCATCAGCTTATTTACAAAATATGGCTAGAGGAACGTATGCACAACGATCGGAACCTCAGTGTTCTCTGCCCTGTCCTAGAAAAGGGAGACTCTACGATATACGATACAGGGGTATAAACCTTCTCCCTATCGCATATGTGGTTCTTACGAGCGTATTGTGTGAACGACTGAAGCCACTCATTAAAACACTGATTGGACCTTTTAAGTGGGACTTCAGGCCCGGGAAGTCTAAAACTGGCCAGATCTGCATACTTCGTCAAATCCTGGAAAAGACCCACGAAAAACAAGTCGACACATCCCATCTTTTTGCCGAAATACCTAAGCTCGATATACCTGCGAACCTTATAAGGCTATGCAGAATTTCGTTAAGCAATTCCTGCAGCTTCGTCAACTTAGGAATGGGCCTCTCCGAACCTTTTGACACTTCTTTAACCATTCGATTGAATTCACCTAATAATGTTTTCACACTGGGTGGCTTTAATGCAAAAGTTGGTTTTAAAGTTATAACCATAATTAAAACCTAGTTTTACCATACAAAATTATTGTGTTAAAACCTTTTTTTGAATTGGTTTTAAGTAGGTTTTATAAAATACAACCTTGTTTCCGATGTACTAAATCAGAGCTGCCAACATTGAAATGTTGAAAACAGATGAAAAAAAAACAAATATAAAAATACAGAAAGCCGGTTGTGTGAAAAAAGTTAATTTTTTTTGATTTCCAAGCACTTCTCCACTTTTTATAAATAGATCCACTATTTTAAAGTATTCTTTTATAATATTTGGAATAATTCTTAATTTATAGTTCATTTCTTAATTTTTCGTATACAAAAGCAGCTGTTGCACAGTCATAAATGTCATGAATGCTAAAACCAGATTTAAGAAAACTTATAGTGTGAACGCAAAATCAGCTGATTATGGTTTTAATATTAAAAGCAGATTTTAACTTTAGGTGTGAAAACACTATAATGTGTCGACAACAAATACTGAATTTTACTTCATGCCTTTTGAAATTTAGTTTGCGATTAATTTAAGTGCAACATAACACGAGCAAAACTAAAAAATGTAACAGCTTCGCTCCATAATCAATGCTACACCCGAATTGAATAAGTACGAGTACATAAAAGATTAACTTAGGAGATATGAAAATATTGCAACTATTGAATGGAAAAGAGGCATTGCAGGAACATCTTTAAATTCGCATCAATGTCACGGTTAAGTTGCTGTGTATGCAGAGGTCTCTTAAAATTGTTCGACATTCTATGTTGCCAAAAAACTAAGAATTTTCTAAACACATTTTTTTCCGAGCACAGATACCCAACAAAACGGACGGTGTCCGGGGAAAAAATAACAATATATTGTCGGCACATTTGCAGACGACACTATCTTAATGGCTACTGGTAAAGACACTGCCAACTCAACTAATAAATTACAAAACGCGCAGCGCTGTATAAATAGATGGACAAAGAAATGGTGTATTGAATATAAAAACTTTAAATCTGTTTATTTAAGTTGTACAAGTAAAAATTTAACAACAAACAAGTTTTTATAGCCGAAAAACCAGTATCATATGCGAACAAAGTGAAATATCTTGAAATTATAGACCTGCATGAATGAAAAATTTTGTTTTCCCGTATATTACATACATAATTGGTCATTACAACCCTTCAGTCAGGATTACGATCTAGTTTCTCACACCACTAATGTTGTGTGCGTTAATTTTATACATGAATGGCGGGACCTACAGTTTAACGTCGATTCCGAACGACAGATTTTTGAGAAAGAAAAATACTTTTTGTATTTTGGTTTGATGTTTGGCCTGGGGCTCGAACCCTGGCTTTTCGTCTAATAAGCCAACACACTACGGCGACTACTCTCGTATATTATTTATTGAATCTTTCCTTTCGGAATTTACAATAAGTATTCAAATCTTAACCTAAAATAATACAAAAATCAAAGTTGTTATTGCCACTGCAACGTACAATTAAAAGTGATCATCCAAAGTAAATTTATCAGACCAGATTATTTGTTTGAACTTTCATTTGTTTGGTTTCTTATATACCACCTGTTATTATTCTAAGAAGTTTAGATTGCTTCCATAAAGCTAAATATGTTTTTGTTACTGACTTATACAAAAGCAGTTTTAGTTCTAAGTCAAGGGTTGACTTAAGTCCCATAAGCCAGTAAAGCTGTGCTGAGTTTGGTCTGGGTAATTTTGGTAGCTATATGGTGAGTCCAGGTAAAGCGACGGTCGAGATCGATGTCCAGATATCTTACACTATTATGTTCTGGCACTGTCACACCATTAATCTTGATCTTCGGACAATTTCCCTTTCTCAGTGTAAACGTAATGTGCACGCACTTAGAAACCTTGACTTTTATCTTCGATTTCATTAGCCAATTTTATTATTCATTAACGTGAGATTGAAGTCTTTAAGGCGCAATTGTAGAATCTTTATGAGTACTTAAAAACGCCGTATCATCCGCAAAAGTAGACGTGTGAGTCACTACACTTGTAGGCATATCTGCAGTGAACAATAAGTACAGAAACGGCCCTAGAATACTTCCTTGAGGTACGCCAGCAAATATCTATCCCATAAAGAACTTTTTAACAATTTATGCAGATTCGTTGGTAAAACTGCGCGATCTTAAATAGAAGTCCTTCGTGCCAGACCTTATCGAATAATTCTATGCACTTGCTGAATCGTGCAATGTTTTTCCTAAAGTCAAACTGATGGTCGGGAACTATGACGTTGGCATCCATAAGTGGTGTTAAACTATTGAGCAGCATTTTTTCAAACATCTTAGAAAGTATTAGCAGTACCTAAACTTATTGGACGATATGATGATACTTGCGTGATGTCCTTGCCTGCTTTGGGTATCATCATTTCCAAGATGCAGGAACATAGAGTTAAAGATGAACAAAATAAAACGCACATCCGATGTAGGCAAATTTTTAGACATTGTCGCAGTTATTTTGTCACAACCACGTGATTTATTCGGCTTTAGATTCTGGATGATGGCAATCACTGCGGACAGTCGGAACCTGATCGGCCTACGAACCACATCGTCGATTGTAACTGAGTCATTCCTAAAAACAGAATTGTTTGGTGTAAAAATATTCTCTAAGTAGGTCGCCTCCACTTTCTGTTCCGCGCTTTTTGCCCAATCACCGTGCTATAGTCGTAAAGGGGACTCATGCAAAGTAGGTCGCTGCATATTCCTGCCTTCCATAAACTGTAATCCGAGTCTTTCGTTGCGTCCAATTTTTCCAAATATTTTTGCAGGTTCGACTCTTCGTCCTGCTGCAAAGCATCACGCAGAAGTATTTGGCACTGGTTAAGTTGAGAGCTGGAGAACGAAGTTCTTGCCATTGGCGTCTTAAAGTCCTTTTTTGGCGTAACAGTTATTAGCGCAGGGAAATTTTCGTTTTTTCGCCAAAGGCGTAAAGGAGGTAGATGCCCTAGCATGTTCAGGTAAGATGTTAGCAAACTGATGACTCCGGATTCGATTTCCTGTTCGCACTTCAATGAGATATTTGATGGCAGGTGCGAGCTTACAAACATTTTGTATTTCCGTCAATTTGTCCTGGTCTGAAGAGAATTTTGCTCCAATAGATTTGTAGAAGAACACAAATTCAATGACGGGTGCATACGAAGATTTTCACGTCTAATATTTCTTACTACGGCTAAATCTATTACATCCAGAATTTTGTTTAGATCAGATGACCAGTAAGTAGGATTACCTGCATATAAAACATCCATACTGTTCGAAGATACTGCGTCCAATAGATGTCTTCCTCTCGAAGTAATGAGACGTGATCCCCAGAATATGTGTTTTACATTATAGTCGCCTGCTGCAATACATTTCGGACCCAGCGTGTTTAATTAATCGAGGAATTGATCTTTGCAGATATTGTGTCTTGAAGGACAATTAAGTGCTGATATTTTAAGGCCAATGTGGGGTAAATTATTTGATGTTGCTTGAATGTAATCTTGGGCGAATTCTGGCAATGGAAAGTGCCTCATATTTGTAGTAGTCACTAACTCTAAAGCAGGTTTTGCCCGAGAAATGTGTTTCCGATATTAGCATTACATCAATTTGGTAAGTATACAAGAAGTTTTGTACTTCGTTTTTATGATGGCTTAAGCCGTTCGCGTTCCAAAAGCAGACCATAAGGGTATTCTTATCTTATTTACCAAAATCTGATTAAGCATATTTTGGTTTTGCAGCAGCTGTTGCAAGATGTTCTGCATGTTAGCCCTAAAATTACTCATTGTTTGGATAAGAGTACCAATTGAATTTTGGGAATTAGAATGAGTAGTTGGAATGCCTCGGTTTAAGGCGTCGGAATATGAAAAAGCATCTGAAAATTTACTCGTAGTTTGGGCAGCAATTTTAGAGTTTGCCTGCTGGGGAATGGTGGGCTGAGGTAAACTTGGGAAGTTTGATTCATGGTACTGACCATATATAGGTCTTTTGACAATCGCTTTATTTTTGAGTTTCAAATATACTTTGCAGGCTAGATAATTAGCCGTTTGGTTTTCACCGCAGTTTCTGCACTTTTCACAGCTGACTTCAGTTTTCGAGTGGGGACATTCAGTGCTTTTATGTATATCTCCGCATTTGACGCATACTTCCAGTAATTTGCAGAAAGATTTTGTGTGCATACATTCTTGGCAATTTATACACTGACCTTTACGTTTAATGGGTTCCTCTACATATATTCTACGGTTAAGGAGATACCGTACCAGCGTTGACAGGTGCCAAGTTTTCCCTTTTTTTCCAAGTTTTTTGAGATCGAATAAAGTTTTCATTAAATTCGTTTTCTAATAAAACAAGTTTTTTCATCAAATTTGAATTTCCACTTTTTTTCAATAAATTTAATAATAACTCGAAATATTTACTCCAGGGCAAGATATCAAAGAAACATCAACAGGGAAAGTAACAGTGTTAACGGACTCCGGTACTTTCTTTTTAAAATTTTGGTACTTTAGTAGAAAAAAAAGTTTTTCTTGCTAAAAACAAGGTTTTTTTCCAGAAATAAAAAGTTTTTTAAAATAAAAAACTGGCAACGCTGTACCGTACCCAATTATATATGGATATAGATTGTCACCCTTTTTCTCTATATCGTTCGACTTATTTCGACCCTAAAAAGCGGATGTGCAATTTTATTTTTATTTAAATATGAATTGATTAGACTTCATACCCTTCAGATTAAAGGGCACTATTAATATCGATAATAGGTACAGTACTGTCAATGTCTTTAATGATTACATTTAAAGCTTTTACACTTTTGAGTTGATAAATATAGTCGTTTTTCTTTTCAGCGTCAAACTTGGTCACAATAATTCTAAAATTCTTTTCGTCTTTGGCTTGGATTTTAGTTTCCTGAATATTACCCTTTCGTAGAGAAACAACATAGAAATTGTCTCTGCCAACAAGTTGCGTCAACTTGCCAACAAGTTGCGTCAACTTGGTTACCAAGTATTAGGTAGTAGGCTCTCGTAGGTACAGTGGTGGGGGTTTGAAGTTCTTTTTTTGCAGGTGTATTGTCTTCCTTTTCTTTCTTTGCAAGAATTGCAAAACGGTTTACGTTGTCACTGATATTTTTTTGCCTGTTTTGGGTGTGGTTCCAACGTGGAGGCTGCTCTAGGGCTAGACTTACGTTACGTTATTGTGATGTAACGGTCCGTACCTGTGAGGACTTTTTCACTGCTCTCAGGCTTCGCTGCACTCTTATTAATTGTCGTAGTTTCCTGATTTAAGCCCGATGATTGAAAAATACCTTCAATGTTCTTATAATTACCCAAAAAAGGGGTATGGGGTAGGTTCTTATTTGGCTCAACACACTTATTTAAATTGGAAACACTCGCACTTATATTCAAATTTAAATTATTTTTTGGTCTCACAATTAAGTAATTTCTATTTAATTCGAGGTCTCTAATATTTTCATAGCAAAGTAGGCATTTCTGCCACTGCTAACGATACCCTTATTGGGAGTGATGTCCACTATATGCATTCTTGGCATTAATTTAGTTTCCAGATTTTTTATTTGTAAATAATAATTTCGAACTTATTGATTTTTATATTTATTTATTTAAAAATATAAGGGCGAGTATTACAACTTGCCGTTAACTAAAGGGAGGATTTTAACGGGGAGAAAAATTGTTTTTCATTATTATGAGTACCCAATAAGATAGAAGTGAGCGTTAAGCTAAAGGGAAAATCATCCTACCTTTAACATTTAAAGTTAAATTTAATTTTGAACTTGCCATAATATATATTTTCAATGTGGCAACTTCAAATATAAACAAAATAAGCAAATACAACAAAAAAGAAGCCCGTGGTTGCCACTGAGTTTAAAAATGAAACTTGTTTAATTGAGCAGTGTTATCGACATTGTTCCGGCACTGCCACGTTTTTGAAGAAGTTAACTTTATGTTGTAATAACGAAAATAAGTTAAAGATAACTTTACAGTTCCCTTCAGCTAAAGGTACCTTTAACTACACAGAAGTTTAATGGCAAGTTGTAATAATGGCCCTAAGTTGTTCATCTATTATCACTTTATAATTTTTTTAACTTCCGATGCAGAAACACAATCACCTATTACAATAAACGAAAAACTGTGCATACACTATAAAATGAATTATGACGCAAAATATGTATATCTCTTTAATAACCTGTAAATACACCCAATTCTGTTTTTACACGGTTTTGTAATAACAGGGTCTAGCTAAAAATTGATTCTGTTTTTACATTGAACACAGCAGTTTTGCTACATGTCACTAATTTAAAAAGTCCGATTCCGATAGCACTAAGCACAAATACTAAAGAGACATACGCATCAATGAAAAAAATAATAGAGTTAATTAAATATGAAGACCACAAGTGGAAAATATGCGCAGCTTTAAAAGTGGTGGCTCTTTTAAGAGGCATGTAATTGCTCTATACTAAACATATGTGCTTCATGTGCTTATGGAATACGCGTTTCCATGGCGACCAAAAAAAATATCAAAATATTTAGATATTTTTGCCTGGTATTCTATTGTTATGCCTGGAACAGGTAGAAACAGAAATCGTCAACAACAAAAATAAATAAATAAAAATAAAAAGAAGCACAGCTGCGTTTTCCAATTTTTTATGCCTTTTTAAAAAACAAAATTATCGAAATTTTGCTAAAAAACTATTTTTTTTGGTCAAAAAAAATTATGGTTCTACAATGACTGCGCATATTGGAAAAAGTTTAACCTTACTTAAAGAAAATTTCATTGCGGAATTTCGGGTTTTTTAGTTTATTATAATAAACAAAACCGTTTTTGAGTTATGCGAATATATGTTGTGCAACCTCCTCCATTTTCGAAATAACGGTATATTTCGAAAACAAAAGCTAACCTAAAAAACGGTTAGCACCACTGGATTCAGCGTACCCGAATTAGGTTAACCCGCCAGGTGCCCCGCTTGACACTTTTTCCAACTAGCACAGTGTAATTATTCTTATTTATTATTTCACAAAATATATTTTTTTTGTCCACTCAGCACACGCGCTGACGGTTTTGAAAAAAGTAACAGACACACAAAAAGAGATATTAAGTTACAAGTTTGTTCTCACGCAAAAAAATGCTGTATATGTTTTTGCGTAATTTTTGTATGAAATGTTATTAACTTATATGTATTAAAACCACTTTACATTTCGTATTAAGTATGGTATAGTCTACATTTTAAAATATTACGTACTGGTTTACGATAAATGTGATTTTCATTTAAGGTGGATTAAATACAAATTTTTTATTTGAGTAAAATACTTTATATGGTATATTATAAACATATGTATGTATTTCAAATTATATTTTGTTATGCCAAGAGCGAACTTACTGTTGCTGGAGAGTTTAATTTAACCACGCACGGCAGAACAGCTAAACCTCCTTTTTGTACCACGACACGTGAATTGTTTTTAGTGGCAAATTGTGATCGGCCACCACTTGTAAAGAGATTTTGTGGAGAAGAATTTTTTCCCATATCTAAAAATAAAAAAGGGTATTTGTTAGAATCGCGATATTTTCAGAAGGAGATTACTATTTCCTAAATCTGGAATAATTACTTGAAAGTACACTTATTTCTATAAATCAGTGTTAAATTTTTGTTTTCGACATATTCATATTTGTATTATAATCACATTAGGATGACTTAATATGAGAATAAAAGCATTGCAACTAAAAGGCTCTATCGATAAGATTTTTTTTAAATAATTATTGTCCCCTCGTCACGATACTTACCAACTCAATACTTATATATAATTATTGGAAGGTTTGGAAATAACTACGAATTTTCTGAGTTTCACTTTATGTTGAAAATAACTTCAATCGCCGACGATTTTGCTTAGAAAAAATTTAAAGACGAAATTTGCTTATTGTATTGGTAGCAGCCCAGTTTATCCAGCTGAAGGATTTTGAAAATATTTTTTATCATTTTACCAAATTTTATCTTTAATGAAATAGAAAAATATAAGCAAATTATTCGTACCTGATCAAACCAGAAATAGATAGTAGTTGTTTGCATTTTTCATAATTGTACTGAATTGCGTCATATTGGTTTTAGAGCGAATAGTACGCCTGAAATTGGCCTGAGTTTCTACTGATTAACATGTATCCAGATAAGTTTTAAGATATAGGCTGACTTCCAAAATGTATCAATACAAAGTTTGTATGCAGTTCTACTGTGATATTTAAATTATGTACTATGCATACATATGCAAAGTTACCAAGCAAGGCATCAACTATAAATCCGATGCCTGATTGCTTTTTGACTGCGTTAAAAATACACATTGACGACATTTTAAATAGAATACATTGTAAATATTTTGTACAGAGACTTTTTGAAACACGATACTTTGTTCAGACACAAAGCAACTAACATTTTGGAAGTCAGCCATATTGTGTGGGAGAATTGGAGCACTATTTGATTATTTATCAAATAACAGCACTTGTTTCCATTCGTAGCATTAGTGGAATTCTCCACGTGGGTGTTGGCTGGTAATGGTGGTTGCCCGATGAGAGTTCATCAGCTAAGATAGACATCTGCAATCATATGACCTCAGGGTCTGGTGAAAAAAGGCTCCCACTATAGGATAGAGGTATGGGCTGGACTAAGGTGTTACACGGTCTGTGCCGAGAGTCAGCCTGGCTGGGGGCCAATCAAAAATATCCCAGTCGCTAACGGAGTATCGTTGATACCGGGCGACCTCCAGGATTAATAAGCCTTGCCTCAAGTAGACCTGATTTGGTTGATGCTATGACAGACCAAGTACCTACAACTTCTAAAAACGGGAAACAACAACAAGCCAAAAGCGTCGGCCTTTATAAAAGCAAAGAAGCGATTGAGCGCTAGCCGCGTTCTGGATAGGATCTCCAAGATCCCAACAGACAGCCGTACGTAGTGTGAGGTGAATTCACTGGCCTGTGCCAAAGATAAGCTTGATGAGTTAGAGAAAATGTCGGACACGAATGCAGCTGTCAAAAGACAGCGATCTACTCAAGACGACCCACCAGGTGCTAAAAAGTACATAGCTCGCATCGCACCAACACCCTATATAGTGAGGGCCATACTATATGGGGCAGAACGAATGTCAATGAATGGGGTGAGTCATCTTTGATTTTATCATCTCAAACTATTTAATGTTATGTGCACTTTTGTGACTAAAAGTAGAAAAGATGTACTTCATATAACCATTGCCTCGAGAATAATTATGATAACGTCAGAGGTTAGAAATTTTCGGAGGAGTTTCCTTCCCTGACCATAGACACATTGAATTTTCTCTTGATAGGGAGACCAAAAGTATAAAGGCGATTAGAAATCCTAGGAACACGAATTGGGATCTTTATGATCGTCTCATCAATTTGGGACTTGAAGCTACTGTAGGTGATTTTACAAAGGTCATAGTAGGGTCTTTTAAGAGAGCGTGCCCAGAACTGGTCAGCAGGAGGGCATAAACCCCCTGGTGGAACCGAGTTCAGGACAGGCTCAGGAAAGAGTCACGTAGACTTTTTAACGTGGCCGGTAATGCGGAACATTATGAACACTATAAAGTGTTCCTAGGTGACAACAAGAAGTATTTGAGACGCGCCAAGAGAGATTCGTGGGGAAGCTTCTGTATTAATATGGAAACTGTCAACGAAACCTCCAGGCTAAGGAAGATTCTCTCAACATTCTTCGTGTCGAGTGTACTACTGGTTCGTGGACCAACTCCAAAAGGAAACTCCATTATTCTGCTGGACCGGATTGGTGCAAAGTGGTAGTGGTCTTCATATTGAAGGAAGGGAGAAACTCCCATACCACACATAAGGATTTTAGACCCATGAGTATCTCTTCATTCCTGCTGAAAACCATGGAGAGACTCATTGATATTAACCTACGCCAGGCCCTAGATGGAAATCTTATACCTATGCAACTTTTTTTTTTTTTTTTTTTTTTTTTTTTTTTGCGGGAAGGAGGGGAAATGCTTTATGCATTCATGTAGGCCGTCACCATACATGGTATGTCGGACTCTCCCATTAGGTATACCGACTAACCCCACCCCCCACCCCCCATTAGGTATACCGACTAACCCCATCTTGTCTCCTCACCAGGGTATATTCCACCTCGGAACCACGGTTGTATTACTTCGAGGTGGACCCCTTTTCTGGCGGGTGTGCCAGTTCCATCATCATCAGCCTGCGTCCAGGCTCCGCTCTTCTCTTATTCCACTGCGTCTAGGTCGTATTTTTTCATACGCAGGACATGATGCACAAATTCTCTTACTGCGTTCCAGCTTTCTCTATTGCTTATCATTTTCAGCACGACGTTTGTTGCACTAATATTTCCGATTTCAGCTTCGAGTCGCTGACGGCTTTCGGCCCATCGACGACAGCTGAAGAAAGTGTGTTCGGAGTCATCTAACGTTTCCTTCTCTTCATAGATACAAAATGGCGAGTTGCATTTCCCCATGCGATGCAGGTACTCTCTGAAGTATCCGTGACCGGTCAGCATCTGGGTTATGTAGTAGTCTACTTCTCCGTGTTTTCTGTTTTTCCACACTTGCAACTCTGGAATCAGTTTGTATGTCCACCTTCCGTGCTGTTCATTCTCCCAGCGAGACTGCCATTTTAGGGAGACTTCGTGCTTTATTGCCTCCGTACTCTGTGGTTGAGTCATATTTTGCCTGGCGTTGAAGATCATCCGGCGCTCAATTGCCTGTAGGTCTATGGGAACCATTCCGGCTATCACTAGGGCAGCTTGTGTTGATACCGTTCGATACGAGGATATCACTCGTAGAGCAGCTATTCTCTGCGCAGACAGCAGTTTCCTAGCTCTGATTTGGGTTTCCAAAGTAGAAGCCCAAATTTCAGATCCATAGAGGAGTATGCTATTTCCAGTCTCCATGAGTAGCTTCCTCTTACTTGGGAGGGGTCCACCAATGTTTGCCATCAGTCTGCTTAGTTGGGCTGTTATTCTAGCTGCTCTCGCTGCAGTATATTCTATTTGGTGTGAATAGGTCAGTTTCGAGTCCAATCTAACACCAAGGTATTTAATAGATTTCTTCGTGGGAATAACCAAGTCGCCTATGTTGATTTCAATCTCTATTGGAATGTGTCGTCTGGTTAGTAGGAGCAGCTCCGTCTTATGCATGGCCAGCTGTAGGCCGTGAGATTCCAACCAGTGCTTAGTCCGCATCATGACTTGTCGTAGTCTGCGTTGGACTTCGTCTGTGTTTCTGCCCCTGATAACTGCCGCGATGTCGTCTGCGTATCCGACTAGGAAAGTATCCTCCGGCATCTCTATTCTTAAGATTCCATCGTAAGTCGCGTTCCAGAGATCTGGTCCCAATATGGACCCCTGTGCCGCTCCGGAGGTGACCTGCATTCTTCTTGATCCTTGGTTTGTGTCGTATATCAGCACTCTATTTCTTAGGTAATCCTTAATAACTCTCATCGGATATGCTGGAACGTTGAAAGTTGTGTCCAGGGCCTCTATCACATCTGTCCACCTCAGACTGTTGAAGGCGT
Source organism: Sarcophaga rosellei (assembly GCA_930367235.1). NCBI lineage: Eukaryota > Metazoa > Arthropoda > Insecta > Diptera > Sarcophagidae > Sarcophaga > Sarcophaga rosellei. Next base: position 59,520,728 of record OV884019.1, read on the forward strand.
TTTTTATGTCTAAGGTCGCCAGGAGTATAACCGGTCTCGGGAAGTGATTCCCGGTCTGGGCTGCTTCGAATGCATCTACCACTTCCTTAAGAGCTCCTATTGTAGATCTTCCAGGTCGAAATCCGTATTGTCTTGTAGAAAGACCTCCCGAAGTTTTAATGGCCTCGTCAAGCCTAGGCTTTATGAGCCTCTCAAACAATTTGCCCGCAGAGTCTAACAAACACAGGGGCCTATACGATGATGGCGATGTTGGATCTCCCTTACCCTTGCTTATAAGAACTAGTTTTTGTTTCTTCCAAGCGTCTGGAAATATCCCCTCTTTAAGACAACTGTTATACATTTTCAGCAGTATCTCGGGGCGGTTCATTGCTATCTCCTTTATTACCTCTGTTGTGATTCCATCGGGTCCGGGTGCTTTTTTGTTTTTGAGGCTGCGAGCGGCCGTTTGTAGCTCTACTGTTGTGAACAAGGGAGTATTGGAACGGGTCTCTGTTCCGCTGTCATCTTGTCTGATTTCGTGTCGTGGAAATAGTGTGCTCACAATATTGTGCTTGATGTCTTCGTCCATAATTTCTACCGGGTTTTTCATTCCGAGTTTGTTCATCACGAGTTTGTAACCAAGGCCCCAGGGATTTTGGTTTATATCGGTCCTCAGTTCTTCCCACTTTTCCTTTTTACTTTTGAGTATTCGGATTTTCAGCTGTTTTTTGGCTTCTTTATATTCACTACGCTCTGCTTCTGCGTCGCCTCTGCGCCTGGCTCTGGTATACCTCCTTCTTGCTTGTAAGCAGTTCCTTCTGGATTCTTCGATCGAAGCATTCCACCAATGTACTGGTTTCCATTTGGGACCTTTATTCATTTTTGGCATTGCGCTGTTACAACATCTTGTGATTGTCGACATGGTGTTGGCGACTGTTGTTCTCGTGTCTGCTTCGCTTCTAAGTTCTCCTGCTCGTCTGTCGATTTCGGAGAGCAGTACCGCTGTATTAAGCTTATTCACGTTCCATTTTCGGGTGGTTCCACTAGTTTTCTTTTTGTGTGCAGCTTCTCCGTCTTTCAAACAGAACGATATATACTGATGATCGCTGGCTGTATATATTTCAAGAACTCTCCAGTCCTTTAACTTATGGGCCACTTCCTCAGAGACAAAAGTTACGTCTGGGATGGTGCCCTCGCATCCAGGACGCCTGAAAGTTGGGACACTGCCAGTGTTTGCTGTCATCATCCCTAGTCGTGCTACCATTTCTAATACTCTTGTGCCTCTTGAGTCGGTATTTTTTAATCCCCATTCGATTGCGCGAGAATTAAAGTCACCTGCTACAATGAGATTGTTTCCCTTAAGCCTTGCGAGATCTTCTATATTGTCAAGTTTCTCCTGGAATGTCTCGATATTGTCGTTTGGGGTTAGGTAACAGCTTACAAGTGTGAGGGTTCCAATTTGGACCCAGGCAAAACCGTTCCCCTTTCCGCTATTCCTTATGTGAATCTGCCTCTGGCAGGGGATCCATATTGCACTGGTTTCCGATTCGTCATCAAACCATAATCCAGTAGTCATTTTTGCGTACTGTTCACTGATGATAATTATATCTGCTTCCAATTCTCTAACGATTTGTGGCAGGAGAGCATGTGCCACTTTGCCTCTGTGCATGTTAGCTTGTAAGAACCTCAATGCGTACCGTTGTTGTTTTGGGTTCGTTTACAGCTTCGAGATCCAGGTATGTGATCTGTTGCTCTGATTTTGCTCTCTGAACAGACACAGCATTTCGGGGGGTTCCTGCATTCCTTCATTTTATGGCCCTTCTGACCGCATCTTATACATAGACCCATTCCTTTCCTGTCAGGTCCTATACCTATGCAACAGCATGCATATAATAAGGGAAGGTCCATTGACACTGCCATACATAACCTAACGTACGACAGAGAGATCGCTGGCGCGAAAGGAATATACCTTGGCTGTTTTTCTGGACATAGAAAGAGTCTTCAACAATGTGAAATTAGGTGCTATTTCCGGTGCACTGACAAGACTGGGTATACAGGAAACTCTGGTGAGCTGGATATCCGAACTACTCTGTGAAAGAACGATCTACCCGACGCTGCGGTCTTCGCACATTACCAGAGGAGTGGGAAGGGGCACTCAGCTGCTGGTGATGTTGGAACATGTCGGATGTGGAACAATTGCCTATGCGGATGACGTGCAGATTTTTCAACACTATTAGAGATAGGATGCAACTTGCCCTACGAAAGGTTAGAGAGTGGGTATCTGATCGTTGCTTAGGTGTTATTCCTGTAAAAAACAAACGACTTTACGCCACCTTTTCTCCCACTGAGAGTGTATGGGGCGGAACTTGAACTCAAGGAGGAAGCGCGCTTCTTGGATAGAAAGCTATCATAGAAACATAATATCATTAGTAGACTGAGGAAAGCTTCCATCGCTCTCTACGCCTGGAACAAAGTGTTGGGGAAATATGAGCCTAGACCTAGGCTGTCTCACTGGATCTACACAACGGTGGTCAGACCTATCTTGAACTACGGGTGTCGGGTGTGGTGCGAATCTGTAAATAATGCCACAAATTTGAGCCTAATACGTAGGTTTCAACGATCTGCCTGCATGATTATAAGTGGTGCAGGGCACCACTCCTACGTTCACTCTGAAAATAACCTTACACCTCCTGCCACTCGACTTCTACTGCAGGGACGTGGCGGCTAAGATTTGTAGGCGTCCTGGGTGACTGAACAACAGCATGAGTCGGACATTGGCCATGCGAAGATACTTGAAGGATTTGGGACTACATGATAGATACATGATGATGTATCAGAGAATACAATTTTCTAGGTCTAATAGGGGAAAAAAGATAAATTGTATAAAATATACCAAAGCTGCCTCTGAGCAACACTTTTTCATTAACTCCATTCGTCTTTGGAGCCAACTACCCCCACAATTACAGTTAATATCCAATGCAAGCCATTTTAAGACTGCCATATTTAAGCACTTTGCGTAGTAGTTCTTTTTTTTTAATTATTCCATGTTATATTTGCCTTCCTTGTTATATTTGTTTAAATATTACAGGGACCGTAACTGTTATAACTTTTATCGTAAAAGTCAGAAAATAAAAGTTATTTTTTGACTTTTATTTTTTCGTGCAGAAATAACAGTTATTTTTGACTTTTATTTTTTCGAGCAGAAATAAAAGTTATTTTTTAACTTTTATTTTTTCGCGCAGAAATAAAAGTTATTTTTTAACTTTTATTTTTTCGAGCAGAAATAAAAGTTATTTTGGTTTTTTCAAACCAAAGATTAGTGTTTAATATACCCAAAACTTAATTCTAATAATTTTCTGACATAAATTACTTTAATTTTTTTAAAGAATTTTTTAATAAATATTATGAATTCATCATGAATTGAAACAAAAAAAACTTTTATTTCTGCTCGAAAAAATAAAAGTCAAAAAATAACTTTTATTTCTGCTCGAAAAAATAAAAGTTAAAAAATAACTTTTATTTCTGCTCGAAAAAATAAAAGTCAAAAATAACTTTTATTTCTGCTCGAAAAAATAAAAGTCAAAAATAACTGTTATTTTTGCTCGTAAAAATAAAAGTCAAAAAATAACTTTTATTTCTGCTCGAAAAAATAAAAGTCAAAAATAAGTGTTATTTTTGCTCGAAAAAATAAAAATCAAAAAATAACTGTTATTTTTTTTCTAAAAAATAAAAATCATGTTTTTAAAAAGCATCGCATTTTATAAAAATTTCGTCCAAGACAATCAAAATGGTATACTTGGTTTTGTTCTCCGACATTTCCTTGCGGTTGCTTTTTTTAATCAAAAATTCAAAAATAACAGTTATTTTCGGTCCCTGAAATATTATTTTATTGAGAATTGTTATATTAATATAGTTTAACTTTTTGGTCTGAAATTAATTATGTTTCTATTTTCATTCTTATATTGTTTTGTAACCATTATAACAACTTACTAACCAATACTGTAAAATAAGACTTGTTCTTGTTGTATTGAATTTACCATAAATAAATAAATAAATAAATAAATAAACATTCATCTTTTACATAATTATATGTCAAAGTATGTCTCAAAATTAATCTCACTAAACTAAAAATATCTTCTTACAGGCGTATTGTGTGAACGACTGAAGCCACTCGTCAAAACACTGATTGGACCTTATCAGTGCGGCTTCAGACCTGGCAAGTCCACCATCGACCAGATCTTCACACTAGGCCAAATCCTGGAAAACACCCATGAACAACAAGTCGACACACACCATCTTTTTGTCGACTACAAGGCAGCCTTTGACAGCCCCATAAGGGATCGTGTTTTTGCCGCAATGTCTGAGCTCGGTATACCTGTGAAGCTAATAAGGCTATGCAGAATGACGTTGAGCAATTCCTGCAGCTCCGTCAAGGTAGGAATGGACCTCTCCGAACCTTTTGATACCGTGCGAGGTTTCAGACAAGGCGATCCCTTATCATGCGACCTCTTCAACTTCGTCATGGAAAGCGTGCTGCGAAAGGCGGGAGTGCATCGCAACGGCACTATTTTTCAAAAGAGTGTCCAGCTGCTTGCGTACGCTGACGACATTGACATCATAGGGCGTACCAAGCGAGATGTTACTGCTGCCTTTAGTGCTATTGAACGGGAGTCTACCAAGATGGGTATGGCAGTAAATGAGGGCAAAACAAAGTATATGTTATCGACAAGTAGAGACGTGCTGCGTATTGATTCTCAGATTACGGCCGATAACTATACTTTCGAAACAGTCAAGGAATTTATTTATCTTGGCTCCGCCGTTACCACCAAAAATGATGTCAGTCTGGAGATCAAGCGTAGGATCACTCTTGCCAACAGGTGCTACTATGGTCTCAATAGGCAATTGAGTAGCAGAGACCTCTCTCGTGCGACAAAACTAACACTCTACAAGACACTCATCCTACCCGTGCTTCTTTATGGCGCTGAGGCATGTACCCTATTAAGTACTGATGCAGCGGCCTTGAGAGTGTTCGAGAGAAAAGTCCTACGTAAGATCTTCGGTCCAGTGCGTGTTGGCGATGATTTCCGTATCCGATTCAACAGTGAGCTGTATGAGCTCCTCAACGACATTGACGTTGTACAGCGTATTAACATCCAGCGGCTGCGCTGGCTCGGCCATGTCGTTCGAATGGATGAGGATGCTCCAGCGAGACGAGTATTTGATGCGGGTATCTGCGGAAGTCGGCGAAGAGGACGACCTTGTATCCGTTGGAAGGACCAAATCGAGGAAGCCCTGTCATCGATTGGTGTGACCAACTGGCGTAGACGCGCGAGAAGCAGAGGCGCCTGGAAGGATGTGTTGCGGCAGGCCGAAATCCGTTAAACGGGTTGTTATGGCCAATTAAGTAAGTAAGTAAGTAAACTAAAAATATATAACAATTCTGACTGCTCAAAATAAGTTCTCTTAAAAACATGTCTATGTAAGTAAATAGTTAAAAAAAATTACACTATGCGACAAAATAAAATAAAAATAAATACACGCAGCCAAAATGCTTGAAAACAAAATATTAAAGGGAAAAGTAATTTTTAGCTACCATGTCCGCCAAATGAGCGAGTCCTCATTTGTAAACCAGAAAGACAGAACTAGAACATATAGAATGACATTATTCTTTCAATCGAAAGCAAATTCAAAATCCATAGATCACATAGACGAATTAAGGTATACGAAAACCCAATTTTGACTTTTAGCCGCAAAACATAATGCGTACAGACAAATAAAGTGGTGAATTAGTATATGTTTAAGGATGTATGGATCCATTTGTCTATGTAAGTAAATAGTGTAAAAAATTACACTATGTAACAAAATAAAATACAGCCAGCTAATGACATTGTGTAGGTTGTCAGTTTTGTTGATGTTAATGTGATGTTTTTGTAAGGCAGGCTATTTTACTGCTTGTCTGTTTATACGGGAAACACAAACAAAATTGAGTATTTTTGTTTGTGTTCTCCATGCAGACAGCCAAGCAAAGTAAGTTTTTGTAAGGCAGGCTATTTCACTTGCTTGTCTCTTTATACGGGCAACACAAACAAAATTGAGTGTTTTTGTTTGAACTTATTGTATGTATGTATTGTTTGAACATGACTGAATATGTTTTGAGATATAAATTTCGAATGCTTCTTGTAAGCACAATATTTAATTGAATATTGAATAAATAAGGTTTTAAAACTGAATTTTACAGTAAGATCGCAATCCAAATCATATCTGTTTGGCAAAGATTTAATTTAACTTAGGCCCCGATTATGGTTCACAACACAACTTTTCCTTCAAAATACAACTCTGAGTGTATAAAACTGCCAATTGAAAACAAAAATTATTACTTTAAAAAAACAAAAAGCCTACATAAAACACAAATTTTACCTCTTGTTAAAACATGACAATTAAAAATAAAGGTTAGTTTTATTAGCGAAGTCGCCGTGGTCTAGTAGGTAGTGTGTTGGCTTATTAGACGAAAGGCCCGAGTTCAAATCCCAGGTCAGACATCAAAACGAAAATATGAAAATATTTCTTCGGCGACTTCCTCTCAGCAGATTTCTGGCAAAAACTCTGAGAGTAAAAATTGCCATGAAAAGCTTCTCAAAAAATCTGTCATTCGGAGTCGACTTTAAACTGTAGGTCCCGCCACTCATGTAGGAAGCTAGGTCGTAATCCTGACTGAAGGGTTGTAATGGCCAATTATGTTATGTATGTATTGCAATAAATTCATTTCAAAAGTGCTTCAAATTAAAATATATAAATATAAAAAAACCTTCTTATCACATTAAAATTTATTTAGATTACATAGTTACTTAAAGCTAAAATACAAATTCATAAATAGTTTACATTTCAAGTTTTTTTTTTGGGTTGAAAGGAGTTTGGCTTTTAATAATTCATTTTGTAATTCAGCCTTTTCCCTATTTATTTCTAGCATTATTTATTTATTTGATAATTTTTATATGAGCCCTTCTCAAGACGTTTTAACGTAAGCAATATCTCCTGTAGGTTCTTTTCTTGCCTTTTTAAGGTTTTTAGACGCTCATCCCCCATCTTATTTTTTGTATTTTGTAGCATTTCGGCAACTGCTGTTTCCACTGGTTAGTGCTAGTTGAAGGCCCTTCAATATCGTATGACGATTCGTCTTGAATTTGCAATCCCATTGCAGATCCATTTGGATTTACTTTAAATTGCATAAACACCAACTCTACGGTGCTCTGCTCCAATTTCCTGTTAATTTCCGTCGACGGACCACCACCAGTAACTTGCAAGTTTTTTCTATTGGCAGAGAATTTTCTTTTCAAATTGGCTTTATAATGAGTCCACGCATTAAAAATGCTACAATCCATCTATTAACCCTTTGCCATTCTTTTGCAACTCTAATGAGTGGACCCAAACCATTTAGCTCCAATGAAAATTTCTCCCACGTCCCTTTATGCTGAGCCTTATTTGCTCCAAATGATAATTTGCCAATGTCAGGATTTGCTGTCATGAACTCGACCAGCTTTTCCTTCTGCTTCTTAGTGATTATTTTTCTATAAAATATTTCCAGTTATTTATAATTTTTAAAAGTTCCACAAAAAATTATATTCACTGTTATACATACAAAATTTTCTCCATTTATTTTTTTAATCATACCGCGGCAACAATACAACAGCTAATGAGCTGTTGTAAGTTTTTGACAGTTCTGACAACACTTAAAAACAACTGTTGTGAATCATAATTGCAATTTAAAAAATACAACATTAAATTTACAACTGTTGTGAACCATAATCGTGGCCTTATGCTGATTTTCTCTCCATAAGTAATTTCCATTTAATCATTTATCCAGGTGAATGCTGAGTGTTTTTGTATTGTAACATGTTCGCCTTTCGTATTGCTCTTCTTCTACTAACCTGACCTGGTGTAGATCTCGGGCGAGTCAAAGACCTGATTCTTTGCTCAGCTAATGCTACAATAGGAATAAGTCTATATCTTACATTCCGATGCGGCTCCACCTCCTTCAGCTATTGGTTGCCGAGCAAATTACAACTCTCTCCGACTAGCCGGCATTCTATCGAATACGAAACCATTGTTGTCAATGTGACAAAAATAACATTAACGGTTTATGTCACGCGTCACAAAGTATAATACTGGTGTATTATCAAGACGATGCGACAGTTTTAGCACCTGTGATTGTAAAGTTTAAAGATTCATAAAAATGTTGCCCGAATCAAACCGCGCTAAGCTCTTTGTTTTGACAAAAACAAATAAAAATGTCAAAACACATGCAAAACAAATTATTAATATAAAACGGATCTATGCGGTGTAATACCTTCTAATGTTGTAAATTTAATAGACTGGGAGAAGGTTCCACAGCCTAACCTAGTTTTGAACTAGCTTAAATTAAGTTAAAGAATGAAACGCTTCATATACACAATGAGAAATACTGCGTTTATGTCTGAAGATTTAAAATTCCCATCGTCAACGATGTAACCGAACTATTGGAAGAGACCAAATCATCAACATCTCTTTCCCTTTCTCTACTTTAATAATGCAATGGAATTTTATAAAATTTAGACCTTTTATATTTCTTGAACTGATTTTTGATATTATTGGTTTTGATTATTTATGCATGTATGCAAGGATCTAGAGTTCGAGATCTTATAATAATAATTTTCTTTATTGACTTAAGACATTCGACGATTACCTATTGTAAAAAAATATTTCGAGTTTTAATATTGAATTGAATTTTAATATTGAAATAATCTTTTCTATAGTGGTTTGAAATTTCAAGTCGGAAGAAGGGTAAATGACATTTTTTGCTCCATACAGTTCACGGTTCAACATGCAGTATACAACGAAAAACCTCAATAGAAAAAACTCATAACTAACGGGATCTGTTCAATGACTGTGTCAAGAGCATGACCACACGAAGGAACATTGTAAACTGCTTGCTGTATGCATTATGTACGGTGAGCTCTATGGAATCGATAAATGACAGTGACAAGCCTGAAGGCGACAAAATTATAGACATCGCCGCGAGTACATGGTGCGGTTCCAATCTAAACTGGTGATTCAAATGCAGTTAATTTTCTTCCAATTGATTAGCCATCTTCTCCACGTATCTCTACCAACTTCAGCCAAATATTATGTGCTGGTGCCGTGAACAAAGGAACCAATAACAGAGAGACCTCTGATCAAAATATTAGACGCCATAGAACCACGATCTATAAGTTGGTACATATAGGATACTTATACTTAGAATGCAGACTGTATTTCTGCAGACTTTATTTCTGCATTCTAAGTAAAACAAGATCAAAACATAATTTTTTGGATGAATATTACTTGCAAGTGTCACGCAACATAACATTTTTTATTTTTTATATAATTGAATATTATTAATTTATACATCTGGTAACCCTTCTGGTTGCTAGACAGAATACAACTTGGGGATTCACATGTTTATTAATTTTTAGTTGGTAATTGTTCTTGTTTGGGCAGAGTGAGTCTGTTGAGAAGAGAGGTACACAAAACATCATTGAAGTAAACACTAATTTTATATAAAAGGACAGTCTTTTCATTTTATAAGGAATAACGGGTAAGTTAACCTCCCACTCGACCATCCTAATGACAATTATCAGAAGTGGGATAGTTAACTCGTATTTTATGTGAAAGTGGAATAAAGAAAAATATATTTTTTTATACGGCGTTGTTGTGTCGTATAAAAAGGAAAATTTATGGAAAAATTATCCATTATAAAATTAAAAGAAAAGTTGCGTGAGTGCGGTTTGAAAACAACGGGAAACAAAAGCGAACTAATAGCGCGTCTGCGTGAAGCGAAAATTCCGGAACCGTTCGAAACAGAGTCAATAAACATGGTGGATCGAAGTGAAGATGAAAAGAATTTGCAGGACATAGCGGGAATACCAACGACAGGGTCAGGTAATATGGAAGAGTTGCGTGGTGATGTTTTGCGTCTCCAGCGTACAATGGAGTCGCTCACCCAACAAATCCAGACGTACATGACGACGACGTCGACGATGGTATCAAATATGTCGCTGCCGCAGAATTCTTCCGAAGCTGAAAAATTAAATTGTGTCTTTACAACGTGTCAACGGCAACCAGATATTACAACACAGCAACACCAAATTTTGCCAGAAAACAACAACAACGGGGCGCAAAGAAGAATGTATGAATATTCACACACACAACCATCCATTCAACAATTTTTGGCTCACGAAAACAAAATGTATCAACGCAAAATCATACAAACTGGCCGTTAAATACAACGACAAGCTCTGGGGTGTGTTCAGTTGGTAGTGGTGCAAATGTATTTATGCCTGTACAGTCATATGGAAACCCTATTGTAACATCGAGAAATCCATCGTATGCGACTAATTTATGTAATGTGTTTACTCCACCACGCACCCATAGTGAACATTTGGCATTTAACAATAATCATTGTAGTATGCGTGAGGTAGTTGATGCATTGCCTACATTTAACCCTATGAGTGATGGTATTACTTCAGCACAATTTATTGAAAGGGTTGAAGAATTAAAAATGCTTATGAATGGAACGACGGAATGGTTTTGTTCGCGATAAGAAGCAAGTTGCAAGGTGTAGCAAAGTTGTGGGTTGATACACAACCAATTTTTAATAACTGGCAAGATTTTATGATCGCATTTATGGAAGATTTTCCTTGTTTAGTGAATAGTGCAGATATACACATACAAATGATGAATACACAACAAAAGAAAAATGAAACGGTGATCGAATACTATTATAATATGTTGGCAATCGGTCGTCGTGGCCAACTAGACGATAATGCAATTATAAAATATATAGTAAACGGTATAGATGACTATGGTCTTCGAAAATCGTTGTCGGTAATAAATTTTACAAAGTGTGCAGAACTGTTGAAATCATTACAAAGTGTCGCAAGTAACTCGAGAGCGCAATTTCCGAAACCAAATGTACCATTTAAGAAAACTAATATCGGGACAAATAAGTAATAAACCAACGCTTAAATCGGGTCCGAAGTGTTTTAATTGTCGGGAAATTGGACACTTGTCGCGAAATTGCCCGAAACCACAGCGAAAGCCAAGAGAACCGGTAAATACAGTTAATAATCAGAAAATTATTACGAAAAGCATTTTAATAGACAATTTTGAGTGTAAAGCATTAATTGATTCGGGTAGTGCTGTATCTTTAATAAAGCAGTCAATCGCGGATAAATTGAACTATGATGTAGCAATCTGTAACAAACTATTCCAAGGCTTCGCTGGAGGTGAATTTAAATGTAATGAAAAATTAAAAGAGGCAAAAGTGACACTCGATGACCAGTGCTTTATCGCTGATTTGCATATAGTAATTAATGATACAACCGCATACGACGTGATTATCGGTTTAGACATTTTATCGAACGGTCGGGTAGTAATTGAACACGGTAAATGTCAAGTATACGCAATACAAGGCAGTGACATACAATGTGGTGAGAAAATTCAGGACAAGGAAAAGGAACAAGTGACTGAATTAGTAAATACATATGCGAATTGTTTTGCGGACACATTGGACAAAATCGGTAAATACAGCGCAATGAAAATGAACATTTCAGTATCTTCAAACAAACCTATTGCAAGAAAACCGTATGCAGTGCCCATTCCCAAACAACAGACTGTTGAAAGCATTGTAAGTGAATTGCTGAAGCTAAAAATCGTCCGTCCGTCAACATCGGTGTACGCTTTTCCAATTATATTGGTCCCGAAATCTAATGGTGAAGACAGACTGTGTGTAGACTACCGAGCATTAAATGCTGTGACCGAAAAACAACCCTGGCCAATGCCCACTGTAGATGGTGTTCTCTCCACTCTCGCAGGTAAGAAATACTTCACTACATTAGACATGATGTCTGGATATTATCAAATAGAAATTGACGAAGAGTCAAAGAAATATACTGCTTTTATTACGCATCATGGTCATTTTGAATTCAACCGTATGCCTTTCGGGCTTAAAAATGCACCGTGTATGTTCCAGAAAATGATGATGAAAATTATAGAACCATTGAAAGGAAAGGTCGTAAGCTATGTTGATGAAGTGATTGTTGCATCAGACACGGTTGCAGAGGGTTTAAATAATCTTGAGGAATTTTTGAAAATAATCCAAGGGGAGGGGCTAACGCTTCGTTTGTCTAAATGTTTCTTTATGAAGGATAGCGTTACATTTCTCGGACATGAAATCGATGGCGATGGTATCCGACCTGGACGTATAAAGACAATAGCCATCCTGCAATTTCCCAGACCTAAAACTGTCACCGAGATCAGACGTTTCTTGGGGTTAACAGGCTATTTCCGTAAATTCGTCCGAAATTATGCACATATTGCAGTACCTTTAATAAGGCTTATGAGAAAGGATGTTCCCTTTGAGTGGTCAGCTGAATGTGAAGATGCGTTTGGAAGATTAATTCATGCCATAACCAGTGATCCCGTACTAGGTGTGTACGACGTCGATAAGGAGCAAGAACTTCACACAGATGCCAGCAGTATCGGATTAGCTGCAATTTTGATTCAACGGGAGTATGATAGGGCGGAAAATCTATAGCCGAGTTTGCAGTGAAATAGAGAGCAAATACCATGCATACGAGTTGGAAATGTTGGCGGTGGTGGAAGCCTGTGAACGATTTCACGTGTATCTACTGGGTAAACATTTCACTATTTATACAGACTGTTCAGCAATTTCAAGCATGAAATCTAAAACACCGATGATTCCAAGGGTATCACGCTGGTTGTTGAAGTTGATGGAGTATGACTTTACAGCATGTCATCGACCAGGTAGCCAAATGACACATGTAGACGCTATGAGCCGGTCCCCAGTAGAAGACCCGGGACAAGTTGAGGATGTTACTGCTAAATTAATGGCCGTCGAAATTTCAACTGAAGATTGGATTCTCACGATGCAAAGGCAAGATCCAGAACTGAAACAAATCATAGATATACTCAAGGGAGAAATTGATTCTGTTCATAAGAGGAACTATAATAATGACTTTTCTATCAAAAACCATCGGCTCTATCGGAAAACCAAAGACGGAAAAGATCTACTTGTCATTCCGCGAGGTATAAGATGGCGAATAGTTAAACTGTGTCACGATGATATTGGACACATCGGCTTAGAGAGTACCATCAAGAAAATTTATCAGAACTTTTGGTTTAAAAGAGTACGAAATTACGTAAAAGGTTACATCAAAGGCTGTGTTGAATGCTGTTATAACAGAGAGCCAATGCGGAAAGAATGTCAGCTCTATGGAATGGACATACCATCAGTCCCATTTGATGTAATACACATGGACCACTTGGGACCATTTATTAAAACAAAAAGAGGCAATGAATACATTCTTGTGGTTGTCGACGCATTAACACGTTATTCCGTTATAGTTCCAGTTAAGTCAACTAAAACGAAGCCAGTAATAGAAACTCTTGATTGTTTAACCTTATATTTTGGATTACCAGGAAGAATTGTGACAGATCGCGGAACTGCCTTCACCTCTTCAGTATTTACAAATTATTGTCACGAGAATATTAAAGTAGCTGTCCGAACACCTAGAGCTAATGGAATTGCCGAGAGAATTAACCAGTCAGTATTATCATATTTGAGAACATCACCTAACACAAAAGATTGGGATAACGAGCTACGTAATCTGCAGTGGAAAATAAACACAACTGTTAATGCTACGACTAAATATTCACCTCTTGAATTGATTTACGATTTTCCATTAAAGGACCTTAGTGCTAACAAACTTTTATCAGTCGTCCATGATGATAATATCAACCTTGAGACTCTATCACCACGTGAACGCCGTGAGAATGCTATCAAGAATATATCAGGTGCTCGTGAGAAATGGAAACAAAGATTTGATTTGAAACACAAAACACCTCATCATTATCAAGAAGGAGATTTGGTTTTAGTAGAAAGTGCCATGCCTAGCACTGGTGAGTCTCGAAAACTCGTCTCCAAGTATAGAGGTCCATATATTATCAACAAAGTTTTACGGTATGACCGGTATGTTATTGGAGATATTGAAGGAGCTCAACGAAACCAGCGAAAATTCAGTACCGTAGTTAGCAGCGACAAGATCAAGCCATGGTGTGCACTGTTCCCTGAGGTAGATGAAGACTATCACGATGACGATGATGATGAAGATGAATCTGATTTAGATTAACTCGGGACGAGTTATCGTCAGGATGGCCGAACTGTCACGCAACATAACATTTTTTATTTTTTATATAATTGAATATTATTAATTTATACATCTGGTAACCCTTCTGGTTGCTAGACAGAATACAACTTGGGGATTCACATGTTTATTAATTTTTAGTTGGTAACGACATTATTGTTCTTGTTTGGGCAGAGTGAGCCTGTTGAGAAGAGAGGTACACAAAACATCATTGAAGTAAACACTAATTTCATATAAAAGGACAGTCTTTTCATTTTATAAGGAATAACGGGTAAGTTAACCTCCCACTCGACCATCCTAATGACACAAGTTATTACCATCTGCATTGATAATATGTATATAGCACTAGTAGAGAAGCGTTTATAAATCTCTTGGGCAACACTTTTTGGCAGCTAGTGACTATCGCTGTTCGGCGTTCATCCTCTTTTTTGATCCAATGCATCGCAGAGAAACTTCGCTGTTACATCAATGCAATAAATGTACAGATGTTTTCTGTACATATTTTGATTTTTGTAACCAAATGTATGTAGAAAACTAAAATATACGAAATATATTTATTGTTGCTAGGCGTAGAGGTGTACCGCGTTCAAACGATTTATTCTACCGCCCTCAATGTGTGTACAGTGTAACCGTAGCGATAAATAACGATAAATCATTCACCTCATTACGGATTCTAAATTTGATCATGAATCTGTGAATCTACAAAAAATTAAATCGAAAGATAAATCGCACAGTTTTAACAAGCGTTTAGAGAACTAGCGCAAGATACGAAAAGTATAGGGTTATCCATTTCTTGGTTTCAAAAGTAAACGTAAATAAAACACATACATATAAAATATTTTTTTCATGATATTTCTTTTTTATTGTAAAGTTTGAACGTTGACATTATGTGTGAAACACTACATCATTTAAATGACCTCCACGCGAAGTGTTGCATTGATTCTTTTGAGGTAATTTTCGACCACTTTTTGACACATATTGGGCGGTATCTCAGCCAGTAAGATCCAATCACACCTTCGGACCAAAGAGCGCACCAAACAGTGACTTTTTCTGGATGTAATGGCCTCTCTTCAATTACTTGAGGATTCTCAGAACCCCAAATACGACAATTTTGTTTATTAACATACCCACCGAGTGTGAAATGAGCTTCATCGCTGAAGAAAATTTTGTTCGAAAAATTGCCGTCCACCGCCAATCACCATTTTTCTAGTAGGTTTTGATAACTTTTATGCGTTGTGTGATAGTTAAACGATCCATTTTCGTCAATGTCAGACTTTTAACTGAAAAGAAAAAAATTGGTTTCACAACATAGTTTGACAGATGTCGAATTCCAGTCCCATACTTTTGAAACCACGAAATGGCCTTTTATTATAATTGCTTTGCCAAAAAGCCCAAAGAAGTTTTCACTCCTAAAGTGAATTCAATAAATTTCATTCAAATAACTCGTAGTCATATTAATAATTATTATCCGATATGGCTACCATCCTTTAGCCGCGGATTATATCCTGATGCTCTGAGAAAAAAGTCGATACCAAGCCAATAAAAGAAACATCTGGTTTCAATTTCATAAGACTATAACCCAAAATAGGGCCTGTTCGTAAATGCATTACTGCGCTGCATATTAGGCGCATCATGTTCATAAATGAAAATCTTGGCAGCACTGCAGCTGTCAAATGGTCGTAAGTGCAACATTAAATCATATTATGCGCCAATAAACCCAAAACACTAATCATAAAAATGGCTGATGCCTTGAATGAGTGAGAGAGAGAGAGAGAGAATGAGAGTTTTAACAATAAGTTTCTTTTTTTCTTCCTTAAATGTCTTCTTTTTTGCACAAAGTACACTTTTTTGTGCATTTGACAACATTTTGTCATTTGTTTTATCGTCCAGTTCAAAAATCAAATTTATTAATAATTTTTCCATTTCTGCAGTGTTTGTTCGTTCGTAAATGCAAACAAATAAATCAGCAAAAAGAAGCATCAGCAACATGTGATTAGCAGTGTGAGCGCAAAATAATCATATTACGCAGCGCAGTGATTAATTTATGAACAGGCCCATAGTAAATTTGTGGGGACAATGATAAATATTGTGCATACTACTGCTACAATCGACGGTTGGAAACGGATTAACAGCGTAAGAACCTGCTTTACGAATATACATTTAGAATGCTGTCCCGTAGAAGAACAAAGTATTAGGGACGCATTAACATTCAGAATTCTGTTAAGATTACATTACAATATGGAGAGTATTAGATGTTTTACTAAAGTTAAAATTTAAACATGATTCTACAACTTTTGTACTATTCCCGGATTTCTTGCCTCCTATATTTTAGATTTCAGACGACCAATGACGAAATTTCAATAAATCTATAGGAATACACTTTCTTGCAGTTGGTAACAAACTTTGATACCAACTCGATTTGTTACACTCAAAAGTTGAATGTTGGTTAAATAAATCTTTTATATTTAATATTGCGTAGACAACGAACTTACTAACGTTCTTTTATGTCCAGATACGGGTTCCAATCCAAACTGGATGCAAATTGTAAGATCAGCAGCCTCTTTAATAAAATTTTTAATAAAGTTCAAAATAGAAGCATTTATATATACATTATGTTCCTCAGCTGTATTTTTTCCGTACAATGGGAGCTTTTCCACATCTGAGTTTACGTTGGTATTAACACATTCAATAGCGATAAGTGTATAGCCCAATTGACTACGATTTTTACAGTATGTGTTCGTTTTATTGCCACGCCAACAGAATTTTAAAATGGTGACAGCTACTACAATGTTCTTCTATATTTTTTAACTCATAAAACGAGTGTTGGATAAATTTATGAAACTTTTGTTCATTTATATTGTATTTTACAAAGGACAACCCTATTTCCGACGACTTTGAAGTTGTTTGTGCAGATTCTCTCATATTTTCGCTTTGAGCCCATTTTGTATAGTCTGGCCAGAACAAGATATATATTTGTTGCCAAAGTTATTAGAATGCAATCGAGCAAACTCTTCTCGAGCCTAGAACACAGTCACTTTTTCACCACTCACTTTGTTAATTATTATTTTTTTTATATATTGCATTTCTTCAAATATTTTACTCATTCCTCCTAAATCACTCAATAAAGGGAATTATTTCTAAATTTTAAAATTGTTCATTTAACATAATGAAAACAGTATCGCCATACAATATTTTTTTAAATTATTTTCCATACAACACTGTATATAAAATATAACGTTAATCGATTAGTTAGTTGCCTTTTAAAGATTTATTTCCCTTTTTATGTATTCTTAGGAAATACTATGACCACAAATCTCCACAGAAATTTTCAATCAGTGCTGTAAAAAATATCATATTAAATTTAATTTTAGAAAGCGTAAGCAAATTAATAAAAAAAAAAGTTTATTAGAATATTTATTTTTGTTATCAGGTTAAAGTCATCAGCATATGATTTCTCTATATATTGAAATTAAGCTTCATAGTTTGCTGTATGCAATCAAGAGCACAACACAAAGCGGTGATCTTTGGGGAATACCATTATGACCGGGAAACGGTTGAGATTAATTGGATAAAATTCTTACCATACATTTTCGATTGCTCATACAGTTTCTAATATAATTAATAATCTTGGGTCCAGCCTTCCTAAAGACTAATGGATAAATGATTTTATGCACGCCTAGTTCTTTGAAAGTCTAGTGAGACTATATTTACATGTCTTTTAAAAGAAATGGATTCCACGATTTGATGATTCATGTAATAGTGTTTTCACACCGAGTGGTTTTAACGCAAAAGTTGGTTTTAACGTTAAAACCAAAAATAAAACCTGATTTTAACATACAAAATTATTGGGTTAAAACCAACTTAAAACCTTTTTTGAATTAGTTTTAAGTAGTTTTTATTAAATACAACCTTGTTTTATGTAATAAATCAGAGCTACTAGCTCTGAAACGTTGAAAACAGCTGATAAAAACAAAATAAAAACAAAACAAATGTAAAAATACAGAAAGCCGGTTGTATAAAAATGTAAAATTTTAAATAATGAATGCTGCAGCAATAATAAATAATAATATTATAACAATAATATTAATATTAATAATATTATTTCTTAATTTTTCATATTTTTTATTTTTTCTTAAACAAAAACAGCTGCTGCACAGTAATAAATGTATGAAAGTTAAAACCAGATTTAAGAAAATTGGCAGTGTGAACGCAAAATCAGCTGATAATGGTTTTAAAGCTAAAATCGGGTTTTAACTTTTGATGTGAAAACACTATAAAGAAGACTAAGCCCGAATTGACGTTTATTCAATTGTTTATACTCAGTAAAAAGCCACCAGTCTATTTGCGACAATTTTGTCAAATACTTTAGGAAGACAATGGGTTTAGCGATATAGGTCTATAGGAGCTCAGAGACATTTTATCAGATCCTTTTTTGTGTATCGGAACGATAATACTCACCTTAAATTGCTGAGGTATGAATGAATGGACTACGCTGTTTTAGAGTTTAATTAAACGATGTTTCATAGTATTAGGAAGATTCTTGATAATGGGATCCAAATAATTGGAAAGTTGTGACTACCGTATAATGTTTTCTTGTTTTCCATTCAGCATGTAGAGCAGAATGACAAATCAACGTGTGAATAGGTATTGTGAGTGTTAAAATTTGTTGGTGACAAATCATTTAGTAGCACTAGGTCGTTTTAATTTACATAATGTTGTATAATTTACTAATGTTCTACCATTTCTGTTACTTGCTGGTCAGCCCCAAATTTGCTGCCCACTGTTAAAGTTGCCAGTAATTAAAAGTGGATGGTTTAGATTAAGGAACATATTATGCAAATTTGTAGGAGAGAACATTAGATGAGAAGCTCTGTAAGCTGACAATTTAAAATTTAATTTTAGTTTTAATTCCAATACGTATGGCATCGAAATCATTTTGCAGACTGACGTGAGTTTTAAAGATTTATGGATAAGCAGAGCTACTCCTCCATATTAGCTAGTAGATGTGTTGCGTAAATATAGAATCGGAATATGTGATAGGTTATCAATATGTGTCTGCAGCATAGATGGGCACTTTGCAGTAACAGTAAAATTTCAGTAAAAATTGATTTTTACTGATTACTGAAAAAAATTTCAGTATTCAGTAAAATTTTACTGTTAATGCAATCTAAATTTGAATGAAATTTAAATAAAATTTAAATGAAAAAAAGTAAAATTTTACTGTTAATGCAATCTAAATTTAAATGAAATTTAAATGAAATTTAGATTGCATTACCAGTAAAATTTTACTGAATACTGAAATTTTTTTCAGTAATCAGTAAAAATCAATTTTTACTGAAATTTTACTGGTACTGCAAAGTGCCCATCTATGGTCTGCAGCAAGAAATAATGTATAATGATATAGAAAATTTTAAATTAGTTTTAAATTTAGTTTTTTTGGTTCGTTTTGTTTTGTTTTCAACTTGATTCAGTTTTTGTAGTTGTCTTCTGGTCCTCTTGTAGGTATTTCCGGATAAAATTTGTTTAATTTTAGAATCAGTAGTGTTTTGTGAGGCAGTATTATCAATATCTGATCGCTCTAATACAATATCAGAGTAATCATTTAATTCTCGAGGTATTGTTTTAGTAGGTGGTGGCATTGTCTGTTTGTTGTTTATAACATGGAGAGATTTAATGTTATTGTCAATTTTGTTGTTTTTATTTTATTGTGCTGAATTGATTCTCCGATGTACATCTATTCGCATTTAGGTAAACAATTTTGTTGTGGACTTATGACCCTGATAAACTGTAGATCCCATCACTCGTGTATAAAATTAACACACACATTATAAGTGGTGTGAGAAGTTAGGCTGAGCTGATTTAACAGTAGATGCATAAATGTTTGATCTTATTGGGTGTCGTTTATTATACATACTTCGAAATTGTGGTTTGCCTGTTGGTTTTCCACAAGGTAATTATAGCTTGAATCTATTTCTCTTTTAAGAAATTTGGACACGATTTATCATTTGGAGAATGGTCGTTGTTTATTTTGTTGTTCTCTTTACAGTTTATACAAGACCTAGAACTAGAGCATATTTCATTGATTTCATCATTTACATGCTATTCGTTTGAACAATTAAAGCAAGTTCTTTTATTATTGCAGAGGCGCAGACAGGTTTTGCATTTTAAGGGAAAAGGAATATGAGGTCTTATTTTGTTTTTCTCGTAGCCAACTGATAACTCAGAAGATGGCTTCGTGCGAAATAAAGAAAAGTTACGTAACGTTACGAAAATTACTTTTAAATTGTTGTTGTTTTTTTTTTCAATATTTTATTAACTGTACAACCATTTTGTGATTTCAGTTCTTCAAGGATTCGTAATAAAATAAATAACTCATTTTGTGTAATTAAGTGAGATGTTAATTGGATAAGATTCTTGTCCTAAGTGAAGTTTTTTTTTATTAGCATTGATCCATTCAGTAATTTTTTACATGATTCTGTCTATCCACCACAATCAATTACTTTTTAAATAAAGAATAATGATACATTTCAAACAATTTTTATTGATTCTTCAGAAGTTTCGTAATTTACATTATTCACTCGCGTCATAATTAAGTACTTTGCGGTTTTCCACGACCTGGTGGTGGATTCATTTTTAAAAAAATCTTATTTATATATGTATGTATATAAATATTTTATATTCAAATGTACCAAATATGTTTTATTGTTTTTTTTATTTTTTATTCATTTTAGTCACTTGCTGAACTCACGTAACTGTAATGCAGTTTTGCAAAATTAAAATTTTGAAATGGTACTGAACTATAACTAAAAGAATAATTTTTTGCATGAAATGGTACTTTTGTAAGATGTCTGACATGGGGTTTAAACCGTGAGCTCACGTCGATAAGCCAGAACATTACCAACTAAACTATTTATTTATTTATATTTAACTAGCTAATACCCGGTGTGCTTCGCTACCCCCATCGGAATTAAATACATATCTCGTGATGCAATTGGATCGCCCACCATCAAAATTGTTACGCCATTGTTGGAGTTCTGGAGTTCTATCAGCATGAATTGCGATTATGTGGTCATCTATATCAGATCTGTAGTTAAATGCAATACCTGAGTATCCATGAAAAACATTACGTCGATTCACCGCCATTCGATTATGATTTTGTTCTTTGCTGCTCTTCTTGTTGATGTTCGAATCCACTGACTTTCTACTCGTGATTCATGTTGGACTTCTGTTTCATTAGCTCGTGCTGTTGTGGTACTTTCATGTTCCAAAGGTGTCTCGGTAGCTCGTGCGGTTGTCGCATATTGTCGAAGGCTTTCCAGACGTCTTTCACGTTCTGAAGGTGTTTCTGTGGCTCGTGATGTTTCAATACGATTTCGCTGGCTTTGTAGTCGACCTTCATGTTCCAACGATGTCTCGGTAGCTCGTGGGGTTGTGGCATGTTGTCGAAGACCCTCAAGACGTCTTTCGCGTTCTGACGGCGTTTCAGAAGCTTAGGCGCTCTTGGCTTTCTGAAAGTGTTTCAGTAGCTCTTGCTGTTGTGGTGCGAGTTGTCGTAGGCCTTCAAGGCGTTCTTCACGTTGTGATGGCGTTTCGGCGGCTCTAAAGGTTGAAGCTCGACTCCTTTCAGTCCTGAGGCGACTTTCACGTCTTCCGAACTTTCATTTGCTCTCTGGGATTGCAAACGCAATGCATTTTAGATGCTTTTATTCGGGGCATATTTACAAATTGTTGCAAAATAAATGTCACTCAGGTAACGTTTAACTTGTTTAGAATCAAAGATTGAACTGAATTCCAAAACCGAATGCGTGTTATATTTATTTCTTTATATTTTACCTAATATGAAATCGGTTCAAGTCAAAAACCTCTTGAAGAAAATTAATGTTATTAAAATTTAACAAATAATTGTGTTTGCGTCGGTCACAGGTAATTTTTGTGATGAGTTTTGCAACTACTTATTTTATTTGGGAAAAATATTGACAGTTTACATTTTATTACTTAGGTAATTAAAAGTAATGAATTCATTGCCCACTAAAATGCTTATTATAAAGTTTACCTAATGTATTTTTCAAATAAATAATAGTTTTATTAGTTACCCGTTTTTAGAAGTAAACAATGACATAACTATTACATATGTATGTACGTATATGTTTTCCAAGATAAATATTTAAATAGTATGAACTTTAGTACTTACTATCTATATGAGTTGAAAATTTCAAACTCAATAATTTAAGGGTCATATACCTTATATACCTTATATATTTCAAGATATAATAATTTCTACACCCACAAATCAGAGAGGCACCACCTTCCTATAGCTGGAATACAAAATTGGGGACTCTAGCTTTTATAGTTTTTTTATACAGATTTTAATAATTAGTTCATATGGAGTTTGCCACGCCCCTAATGCTTGATAGCCCATTTTTAACAAAAATATTGATATTGAACCTTTAGATATTCGTACAAAATGTTAGCAGTCTAACTGTTCTGGTGTTCTAGATATGCAGATTTTAGTATTTACTTCATATGGGATGTGCCACGCCCGCTTTTGCTGAACTTCCTATTTTTGTCCAAAATATTTATATTTAAACAAAAGTTATTTATACAAAATTGGGGACTCTAACTGTTAAAGTTCTTCAGTTAGGCAGATTTTAGTATTTACTTCATATGGAAGGTGCATTGTCCTCTAATGATAGGTCGCCTATTTTTGTCCAAAATATTTATATTAAAACCGTTGTTACTTGTACAAAATTTGAGGTATCTTGCTGATATAGTTTTTCCAATATATCCATTTTGTTATTATCTTACTTATCTTACTTATGTAGTATATGTGGGAGTGGCACCTCTCTCTTTTGAAATATCAACATAAAAAGTAGGAAAATCGGTTCAGCCGTTTAGTCGTCTATAAACTTCAAACATACAAACAAATGCACATTAATTTTTATATATAGGTGATGTCCGAGATAGAAGAAGTTTTAAATTTAATTCATATGGGAAGTACCACACCCTTTTCCTAGGTAGCCCATTTTTGTCTAAATTATTCATATTGATACTAAAGTGCATTCGAAAAAATTTTAGGGCTCTAACTGTGATATTTTCATAGATATAATAATTTAATATTTTTTATATTGGAGGTGACACAACCACTATAGCCAATCCGCCCATTTTGTTTATATATACGTCAAAGTCGCCTATACAAAATTCCCAGTTTATGAGATATGCGACATTAAATACTTATTGAATATGTGGGCGTAGCACCCCGCCTTCTTGAAATTTTAAAATAAAAAGTAGCCTATAATTCCTTCCAGATATACAGGAAGGTACTGTCAAAACTTCAAAAAAATCGGTCCAGCCGTTTAGCCATCTATAGACTTCAAACAAACAAACCCACAAACAAATAAACACACATTCATTTTTGTTTATATAGATGTAAAATTCATTAAAAAAACTACATATGTGACGTATGAGTGATATCCAATTCTATTAAGTTTTATCAAAGAATATGGATATAAAGAATACGCATTATGTAGAAGTAGCATTATGACCCGCTCTCACCAAAATCTTTTTAAAAAATCAAGGAAAATGTTCATGTCGCTTTTTTCAGACTTCAATTTTACACCCAAAGAAATATTACAGTATGATTCACTAATATCAATGAGAAATGATTTCGATTTTTGGAAGAATACTTGCCAAGTAAAAAACGGTGTTTTTAGGTTTTTAGCGCAGTACAATTGTTCTATACTTTTCGCTCACATATACATATTATTGGGTTAACAAGTAGATTTGAAAATATTACTAACAATTTTCCTCTGGGTTAAACATGCCTGTCATAATTTTTCTCATGTCCTCTTTGTGCCGACGTCTGAGAATAAGTGATTTGAGAACAGTGTTCCCGTTTTTGGTTACTTCTAACCAAAATTGCTTATTTTTTGATCAATGTGCAGATGTGTAGATTTTTTTGGTTTTTTTCTTTTAAAAAAACCTATTTTTTGTTTCATTTTTTATTAATTATAATTTAAACTTGAAAAAAAATAAAACAAAAGTCTATGAATTTAATTTTGGTTATATTTTTTCTTATTTGGTGATTTTTTTCACAAATGTTGGTTACAAAATTTTTTTTGTGGCAACACTTTTTCAGAAGAATAAATAAAAATTAGCCAAACAACAAAAATTCACATTCTTTATACATACTTTATTTTCTTTGGTTTTATACATCAGGAATCATAGATAGCATACTTGTAGGGGTAACTACTATGCGTATGAGTAATATATTTCAAATGCAATTAAATATTAAGTATGTAGTATGCAGCATACGTGGGCATGGTCTCTCGCTCATTTGGAATATCAACATAAAAAGTAGCCTATAACTCCTTCCAGACATACAGGAAGATACTGTGAAAATTTCAAGAAAATCGGTTCAGCCGTTTAATCGTCTATAAACTTCAAACATACAAACATACTAACAAACACACATTCATTTTTATATATAAGATACACCTACAGAACGGAACAGAGATACTAACAACTTATACGTGTTCCTTACATACAAAACAGAAACATCTGATTCGGAACGTAACAAAACGTAAAAGCTCCGTTTAGTCAAACGTCGACGGAACGTACGTTCGTTTTTAGCATATGGAGCGCAATGTAAATGCTTACCGCAACAACATTACGGTTCGGCAAGCGTTCTCATCGCTTTTCGTATTTTAAAAACGAACATATGTTTCGTGGATGTTTGGCTAACCCAGACTAAAGGCTAATTCCACCTTTAGCATTACGTTGAATATGTTACTAATGCATTAATAGTTGAAAAGTACAAGACATAAAATATGTAATAATAAAAAAGTACTGAGAGCGGCGCGAGGGTACTGAGGTATTTTTGAAATGGAAAAGTACTGAAAAAAATACTAAAAAAGATAAATAAATCACCATCAATTAAGTTATATTTTAAAAGACACATATTTGGAAAATAGAGGTGACCTTATAAATGTGGGATGCACTGTATATAGAATCAAATTTTTCGAATATTATTGAAGTAAATAGTTTTTTTAATTTAAAAACTTACCAGAATATGCACCAATACACACAAAAGGAATGATAAGCAGTAGTCCACGAAGTATTCGTAATTGTTGTAAAATAGAATACATCATTTAGTTGACAATAGCCCTCAGTAAGATATTGTATCCGTTACCGCCATTGACGTTTGCATTAGTTGGATTTTTTAAAGAATCGAGACTTAACACTGAAAATAGAATAAATAATTTTTTTTTTTATTTCGTGTGTATTAGCATTAACAACACCGTAAAATTGTACATATTACGAGTATATCCAATAAAATAATTCTTAATCAGCTCAGTACAATTACATTTACTTTCAAGGTGTTCTACACACTATTAAAAGATTATTTATACTCTCTGCAATAAATGAAAAAAACAAGTTTTTCCCTGTCTTTTGTTATATGTTTATTTTATGTGTTTAACCCTTACCCTCCTGACGGAGGTACCCATTACTATAACGAAGTTTAAACCATTCTCTAAAGATTTGTGTCATACTAAGTTTAATTTGTTTTAGTTGGCTATGGACAATGCTATCTGGGTATAGAAATAAATTTTAATTTTATTTAGAATTAATAATAATGCATTCATTTACATACAAACAAAAGTAATAAACAAAAATATAAACCAGAGTATATAATTACAAAGCGACCTCACAAAGTACAACTGTTTTATGCAGAATATGCGATTTAAAGTGGCCGTGTTGATTAGTATGGCTCACTAGAAATGCATTACAATGAATACGATATTGCCATTAGAGATGAGCGATATTTTCGAAACTGTGATTTAATCACGGTGATTGATAATTCACTGGTAACTACAGTGATTGAAATTGCCAAATAACAGTTACTAATAATGTCGTTCTTTCAAAATTGTTACATACTCAAATTTATTTCATTTTATTTTGAGCGAGGCAGAATTGCTATTAGATGATGCTGATTATTTGCTTTTGTCTTTTATAAATGAACTTTCTGTGAAAGTTAATTGTCAAACTTCATATAAAAAAAAATTAAATTAAAAATAATAACGTTGATGACACCACTTTGATTTTGTTTAGTAGTCTTTTCGTCGTATGTATCTAGTTGTCTCTTTCTTACGACTTAATAAAATACGTTATTGTCATTATTGTTTTCTTTTGGAATATGTACTGTGATCACAATCACTGTTTTAAAGAGCTGTGATTAACAAATCACGTTCACTGAGAACAACGTTCTTCAAAAATCACTGGATCGCTCATCTCTAATTGCCATTGATATTATTGTGAGTCACCGAAATGTAAACAAATAATAACCAGGGGAAATAGAAATAAAATAAACATAGAATAAGTAAAGGAATTATAGAAAATATAGAATAAAATAGAATTTTGTAAATGAAAATCAGAAACTAATCAGACTTCGAACCTGTTTATTTCCCATCTACTTCGGCAATTTTCTTTGCCATGATATAAAGCCTTCTACAATTCTGATGCTTTTCAAATAAACTAGAATTCTATAGGACAAATTTACACACAAACATTACATCTACCTTTATACTGGGGTCATTGCATAAAATAAATATAGCCACATATAGGTAACAACGCCGACAAGTGTTATCTCGCTTTAACATATCCAATGGGCATCCACTTGTCGAGAGCTTCTCGGATGCCAGTGTATCCTATTAAACGATTGTCTTATATTTTTAGTTTCCAATTCAACTCCAAGTAATCGCAAAAACATACGTCGGGAGCTTCAAGCTTTTTTTGTACTTTGATTGAGGCTAGAGAATATTCAAAATGCATCCAAAATAAATACGTCAACCATGTTACAAAAAGGCTAAAGGTCATCTGTTTGTTTTACATTTAGTACTATATTTTGACACCAATTGGTCACTAACATCTATTTTGCCTTTTTTTGTTATTGTAATAATCATTTATTTCTAAATTACTGTCGACAAAAAACAAACGTATTTCTTCTTCTTCGTAACAATAGACAAAGGAGTCTCGCTCTTACTGAAATCATGTCGTGGCGCTTCTATATTATCAAGCCGTAGCTTCTTAGGAATGTAAGCTTTGTAATAACGAGAAGACTTATTTGAAGCCGATTAGCCAAATGGAGTAACGTAAAAAATTTCTGTCGTTATATTTATTCCGTATTCTTTATAAAAAATCTATTGAAGCTGAAATAACATTTTCTCCATTATCAAATATTTTCATTCCGTACATTGTAGGCTTTAAGGGAATGTGTTGTGTAGAGCTGGTACGCTCCCAAAATGGAAATAATTGTTCATCAATTGTCAAATTTTCATCCGGGTAATGATTTTCCTGTAGGATTTTAATAGGCGTACTCCGAATATCAGAAATAGGAGCGGCTTTATGAGTTTGTTTTCGAGCTGATGTTTGTTGAAACCTATCAACATATCAAGACGTAAGGACTTTAATTAGTCGATGAGCGTAGTTTCCCCAAAGAGCAGAAGAGTATCATCGCTGGCACCATTTAAAACAATAACCAACAAAATACCTGAAAACGCATCTGGCTCTTCCATTGAAATTAAACGAAACTTACTTAAGGGTACCTTTACCACTAATCTACATAAAATATGTTGTTAGTACGGTTAAAGTTTAACAACATTTAGAAATAATTCTTTTCCCCCTCTAATGTGTTCAAACATCAACTATAATCAGAAAATTAAGATGTTTGCATATTGCGTTATATGACAGTGAACTCGCATAAATGTGAACTATTTTTTGCAAAGAGTGTTCATGTTTTCGATTTTGTTCACGTTTCCGATTGGTTTTTAGCCAAAACAAAAAGATGATGAGTTTTATGTGAGTATTACCAAAGTTTATTAACTTAATCATCCACATCGTAAATAACATGATAGGAGCGAATGTAAATAAAAAGTTTCTACAAAATTTAAATTCATGTTTTACAGTTTTCAACATTTGTTGACATCTTAGAATAGTTAACGTAAAAAAAATTCACGGTTCTGGATATTCACTTTTTTGCGAGTTCACTGCATGGAGTACTTATGTATGAATGAAATACATATATAAACTTGTTACAAAAAAAAAAAAATTGAAATAAAATTCAACAGAAAAGCCCAAAGGATGGAGAAATCTTATTCAAATGGAAAGACCAGAGTAATAGTGTAAATAATCCCGGTTTTTTTTTGAAGTTAGTTTTTTTCACCAACATCTTATAATTCCGTTCCATTAATTAATTGTTGTAATTGTAATGTCACAATCAGAATGAAAGGTGGTTATGTAAAATTTGTAGTTTATTGTCTTCTGAATTTAAAAAGAAAAATAATTTACATTTGGTCAATTCACACAAGGCTTTGTATCGTTGTATTCATTGTATTGTTGGAAGAACATACAACAGTGTATGATTGTTGTTGATTATTTTCATATAAAAATCCGATACACTTATACACATTTTCCCACATGTTTTTAAAAGTTGTATTGGTTTCGTGTTATCAAATTGTGTGAAGGAAAAAAATGTGTATATGTTTTCATATGTTGTGTTGGTTTCGGGCTATCAAATTGTTTGAATGCCACGAAATACACAATATAGCATAGCATTGAGCGTTCACAAACAAACAAATGTATTCAATACAACATACACGATACAAAGTTGTGTGAATTGCCCAATTGTATTTATAATGCTTAATGCACGTTTTTGTGTAGAAGAGAGCGGATTGTATTGTGTAAACTCAACATGTAATGACATTGAAAGAAAATACAAATCGAAATTTTCTCAATAAATTGTAAAAAAATAAAATAATTTTTTTTATCTCCACATTTCTTCATGAAAGTTGTTATTTTATATACTCGTATATATTAATTGCTAAATATCGAACAATATCGAAGATAATGCTTGTCAATCACAACTGAAGAAGATCAAATTAAAAATCATCAAATGAAAAGATTTGAACTTTTAATTTGTCTCCTGCAGTCTCACATCGTAAGCGAGGAAAAATAGTTATATTTTTAAAATGTCTTAGTGTCGAATAATGAAATTAAAGTACAGTGTTAGATTAAGAAATTAAAATGTATGAAGACTTAGCAAGCTCCTTTTATCCGATAATAAAGAAAGTCATTGAGTTGAAAAACCCAATTTATACACACTTGAAGATATTATTATTTTTTTATTTTATTGTTTATTAGGCCCTAGTCCAATGATTACCATTTCATAGCACAGTTGTGCAGAGCGAATATAGAATGGAATAGACATTACTTATGCTCTTTTATTTAGTCGTCGATCAGACTGCGGCGAGTGCACATGTCAGCGGCAGTGCTGTCAGATGTGACGATTTCTCGCCAAACGTGGAGATTTTTCATTGCCTTTGGCGATCAAAATTTTCAATTGGCGACGTGGCGATCTTTTGGCGATTTACAGACTAGTTGGCGATTTATTTGGCTATTTTCAACAAATTATTTTTATTTTTTTGAAATACTTTTTTAACACTTAATTTAATAACATAATGTTCTTACATTATACATCTCTGGTATCCCTCATATACATAGTGAATGGCACAATTAATGTCAACAAGTAAAATAGTTCACATTTATGGGTTATACCAATGTCTGTGTCATTTCGTACACTTGTAAAACAATACAGAAACAACAAGCTGATTGTTGTTGTTAAGAGTACTTTTCTGTCAAAATTAATATTGAAAAATGTTAAGTGTGACACCTCTTTAAATGTGCAGTATTGATGCCAAACAAGTGTCAAATTAGTTAACGGTAAATAGAAAAATTAACACTTCAAAAGAAAAGGAAAACACTTAGGAAAAATAAAAATTAAAGAAATACTATTGAAGCATTATTTAACCCTAGACGGTTACTCTACTATTTTGTACATTAAGGTTACTCTTCGTTGAATCGACGAACACTTTCACCCTAATTGGTTACTGTTCGTCGAATCGACAAAGTACATTTAGTCTTTATCATATAATTCTTTTATGTTTGACCAAATTTCGATCTTTTTATAAACAATGTTGATTGATTACGAAAGCTTGTAGTGAGTAAACTTATCTAGGCAACGCATTTTTTAATCCTGGATGGTCATTTTTGTACAGTAAGGTTACTCTTTGTCGAATCGACGAAGAAAATTTTTTTTCGTCTACTGACTGCAAGCTTTTATTATCAAATAATGTTGTTGAAAAAAAGAGCGAAATTTGGTCAAACATAAAAGAGTTGTATGAAAAAGTGTAAACGAGCTTCCTCGATTCGACGAAGAGTAACCGTCCAGGGTTAAAAAATGAAAATGTTATAATGGAATCTTCTTAAAAAAAAAAAATTAAAGTATATC
The DNA here is from genome assembly GCA_930367235.1 of Sarcophaga rosellei. Lineage (NCBI taxonomy): Eukaryota > Metazoa > Arthropoda > Insecta > Diptera > Sarcophagidae > Sarcophaga > Sarcophaga rosellei. Next base: position 59,551,289 of record OV884019.1, read on the forward strand.
GTCGACATGAAAAGTAGTGGGAAAATGAAAGTTGGGCCATAGGTAAGTACACAAATGTAATATTTTAAACCGTTTAATGACTTAAATTTGTAGGTTTGCTAAAATCTATTGCAGATGCCCCTTTGTCGTACCAATCTGCATCTAATGACCAATATACACCGTGGAGTTTTGGATGCAAAATAGATTTATGCAATTAATTTTTGTAAAAAATATTTTGACAACTAATAACTAATGCACTAAAAGTACAAATGTAATCACCCAATTCACAAAATGTTATATTGTTGTAGATTATAGTTAAATGGCATTTCATTTTATGAACACCTTGTCGTAAATATTGTTGTAGATGTTATCCAGTGTTATCAAATTTTTTGAATATTTCGATACGACATTTCGGAAACAGGAAAAATTGTCGTACATGTTGTAGTAGTTTTTGACATGGAAATTACCAATAACGGTATGTACAATAGTTGTAGTTTGTCATAGTTTCTACCGATCTACGACAACTATAACATTTTGTGAATTGGGTAAATGTAAAATTATAATATTATTTTATTATAGACTTTTATTAGATTCATATTGACTTTATAATACATAAAATAAATAAATATAAATGATTTTTTAAACTTTTGGCGATTTTTATTTTGGAAAAAATGAATAATATTTTATTTTGGCGATTTTTGGCGATATTGCATACAGCTTTTGGCGATAGAGGTAAAAAAAAATCTGACAACACTGGTCAGCGGATGGTATAACATTTTTTTTTTTTTTGAGGGTTACACTCAAAAAATATTTTATGTTAAAAAATGCTTTTATTAAAAAGCCAATGTCTTATATGTTCTTAAAACACATTTTGATTGTTTTAAAAGTAAGTAAATAATTTAGATGTTATGAATAGAGAAATACTTTTTTTATAGACATAAAGCAATATTTTGGAAAAATTAAAAGGTTGGTTATTAGTAGGAGAGGAAATTTATGGACCAAAATCAGATCCCAACAAATATCTAAAAAAATTATAGATATTTTAAGTTTTAATTATTAAGTCAAAGATGTATAACTTTATGTATGTTGATGAAATGAAAATCAAAATAGCGTATATTACTAACACTTTTCTATGACTGTAAACTCTCACCTTATTTTCGCTTTCTTACTCACTAATACATAACCAGCGTTGCCACTGAACAACTTTTAATCCTACCAAATTTTTGTCAAAAAACTACCAAAATCGTTGAAAACCTACCAGTTTTTTAAATAATGTAAATATATATATTTTTTGAGAAAAAGTATGACTTTTTTATTAAAAAAGTATTATATATAATTGTACATTAGAGCGACTCACCAAAAAAATGCTCGATGTACCCTCTTAAAAATGAACCTTGGACTTTTTAAGATGACATTTAAAATATTTCGGCTCCAGCTTTGACCTCTCGTGAGCTGGATCATTTTGAAAAAGGGTCTATTTTTGTATGTTTTGTTAATTTGAGAATATGTTTCCTTACCAACAGATACAATATGGGTATTATAAGACAGGTTTTTTTAAGGCGCGTGATAAAAATGCCAAATTAACACATTTTAATCTTTAGTCGATTTAATTAAATACGGGTCTCCGCTTTTTTTGAAATTCGCGCTAGTTCGCGTTTTTTGAGGACAGTTTTGTAAATATAAACTATAAAATTTAATAACATTTTTAATTTCGAAAAAAATATGCCAATTTTTATCCATACATGATCTAGAAACAAAATCCGCTATCATATTACAGTTACCAAAAAATTGCATTTATATATATTCCAGAGCACCGTTCAAAGTGCATCTAATTTGCAAAAATCTAAATTATTTACATACAAAGATGTCCTTGGCAAAAGGAAAAATTTGATACCCATACTGCCCTATTTAAAACGAGGGGTTACCACCCCTTGTATTTTTGTCAAAACGCGAACTAGTGCGAATTTCAAAAAAAGCTGAGACCCGTATTTAATTAAATCGACTAAAGATTAAAATGTGTTAATTTGGCATTTTTATCACAAAGAACCCTGAACAAAAAATTCAAAAAACTGTTATTTTTTTACAGAATATCCTTAAAAAAGAACATGGATGATCGTCCTTGGACAAATTGTATATACAGCTGGACGCGTCTTAAAAAACCTTTCTTATGATAACCATATTGTATATGTTGGTAAGGAAACAGATTCTCAAATTAACAAAACATGCAGGAATATACCCTTTTTCAAAATGGTCCAGCTCACGAGAGATCGAAGCTAGAGCCGAAATATTTTAAATGCCATCTTAAAAAAGTCCAAGGTTCATTTTGAAGGGGTACATCTAGCACGAATTTTGCTTCCATACAACTTGAGTCGCTCTATTGTACATGTATTAATAAGCAACAAAACACAACAGTATAACAAACATAAAGTTCATTTGATTTGCGTGGTTTATTCAACTTGCTAAACGTTTTTAAATAAATACTTTTTGATCCAACCTACCAAAAATCAATTTTACCTACCATCCTACCAAAAAATCCTACCAAATTTGGTAGGAAAAGCCAAAAACGGCAACGCTGTACATAACCAAAAAATTTTTGGTAATCCCTGCCCTAATCTCTGGTGGAAAAATGTCACTCGACCTTCACATACTCATAGCATTCTCAAATGAAAAAATATAAAAGAGTATCAGAAGACTATTATTTCTAATTCACCGTATGAAAATCTTTATAAGGTGAATGGATAATATGAAAGTCACTCTTGAGTTTAATTTCGATAACATCGAAATTTCGTGTACTAAATTGTATATGGGGATAGGGTGCATTAAAGGTATATTAGAGGCAGATATGCGGAAAAAATTTAAATAATAAATAATTTACAATTATATAAACTTAAATTTATATAATTTTATATGTGTTAAATGTAAAAAAGTTTTACATCTGAAAGATATTTAAAAAATGTTCACACAGCGAGTAACAGTACAAACAGAATAAAGCACAGGAATTCTTCTTAAATTCCATACTATGCATTTTATATAAATGAAACCTATAAAATCTTGAAGCTATTATAAATGTAGTTAAAATAGTTAGCAGACAGAATACGTATGCCGGACTATCCCAGTTCCACATTCTCTCCCTCAGAGGTCTTTCCTGCCACCTATAATATTAAAAGGATTTAAATCTAATGTCAACAAGAACCGAAATGCATCCGAATTATGCAATTTTTTATGTCGGTTTAGAGAACCGCTCTGATTTGTAGTCGTACGATCTCGGTGACCAATTTGCATCACCTCCACTTGAGATGAGCATGCCCTCAAATCTTTCGTGTAGAATATCTAATGACATGAGATGTGTGGGGCGTGAGCCGTCCTTTTGAAACCATATGTCGTTTGTGCCTAGATCATCCAGATTAATCCAACAGAAGGCAACCAATAGTGCTCGCCGTTGACATTGTTCTCAAAGATTTTTCCGCCAGCCACCCAAAATCCACGGAAAAAGAGACTTTTTTGGGATGTATTGAACGCTCTTAGATCTCATGTGAACTAAAATTCGACTAATTTGTTTGTTTACTTATTTATCCACCCAGAAATTAATCTTATCCCTGAAGACCATTCAATTGAATTTATTTATCCATAATATTTACCTTTTCGTTACATCTAAAGTACATATTTAAGTGTTCAAAATTTCTCTTTTTCTGCTTAAAAATAGATTTTATAGTTACAAAATATGTATATACATACATAATAGTGTTTTTCAATTACGCAAATTTTTCAATCCCCGAGAAATTTGTTCGGGAACTCCCGGGAATTATTGTGAATAAAAAATGCAATAAAGAAAAGCCGCATTGATTTTGAAATGAGTAATCTATGGATAGAATCCAATATAAATAATTTGCAGGACCTCTTGGACGTTTTAAAACCAATAAAATTAGCTGTGGAAGCTTTATGTCGGCGAGAAGTTAATATTATAGCACCTGATGTGATAGTGAACACTTTATGCCAACAAATGTCTTCAATTAATACCACTAGGAAGACAATGGTTGAATCTCTTATATACCGAATTAGAGAAAGAAGAGATATAAAATTGTATACCTTGACCAAATATTTGAAAGATCCTGAAATTTTTAATAAAAATAATAAATTTTTTCCGAATGCTTCAAAACACTCAATTATTTTATATGCAGAACAAATTTATAACCGTCTTTTTACTGAAAAAAAATATAGAATTAGAAGAAATAGAAAGCAACGATAATGATATTTTAGAAGATAAAAATTTGGAGGACATTTTAAACGATGCAATAAATAAGTATCTACATCAAACACTAATGTAGCTACCAGTTCGATTAAAAAAGACTTAAATTTTTTTTGAGAATCCGGTGAGCAAACCGAAAACAAAAAAAAATCTTTTAGAGGCCTTGTTAAATATTAAGCCAACATCTGTTGAAAGCGAGAGAGTTCTCTCTCTTTCGGGTCAATATGTTACCAATATTAGAGACCGACTTTCAGATGAATCAATAAACGCATTGTCGCTTTAAAAACTCGTTTTAAAAGTGTTAAATAAATAAGTTAATAGATATATATTGTTTTTTATGTTTTATTTTATTATATTATTATTTTAATGAATTATTTTTTTTTTTTAAATACTGTACCTTTATACAGTGAGCGCCATAAGAGAGCCAACACCCACTATAATTTTAAATTTTATATAATGTTCTTAAGTATAAAAACAAGTTCCTATATCATGAATTGTTGTTTTTGTTTTAACATTTTATAAGTAATAAATAAACGTTGTTGTTTTTGGAAATTTATTCGGCTATTCTCATTTACTTTTCTCGCTATCCTAAGAAAATGAATTATTTCAGTGGTTTTTACTCACTTTTGGCGCTCACTGTATGTTTCTATTGTTATTTTGTTTTATGTTTTTGATCTCAATAATATGAATTTAAAATAAAAAATACATACTTAACAATGTAAATATATGATTTAATGTTCTGGGCGGGAATTCCCGGGATCCCGGGAAATTTCAAAATCAATCCCTGTTTCCCGGGAAATGAATAAGTCCGGGAAATGAAAAACACTAATACGTATATACAATATTTTTTGAAGGAGAAAATTTCGCGAAAAACATGTATGATTTTTACTTAAAACTACTTATACTAATTCACTACTGACTAGATAAAAACCTGAGATTATACTAGTTCATTAATATGAACGAAATCAGAATCTCGACATTTAGCAAAAAATTTCTGAGTAAGCCTCTCAATCTTGTCTGAGACTAATTCCATGCTTGCAATATCATAAAGGCGTGAGGTAGAAAAAAACCAAGATTGGTTGTATGTATATAAATTCCAACAACCTGTTTTGAGCTATTTGTAGTTCTTTAATATGGCAAGATGCGCTAGTGGACCAAACGGGAGTTGCATAGAACATTACGGCATGGAAAATGGACTTTAAAATGAGTTTTTTATTGGTAATGATAAGACAAGATTTCCGACTTATAAAAGGGTATAGCATACGGGTTAATAAGTTAACTTTATTTAATGCGTAAGATAAATGATCTTTAAACTTCATTTTCGGATCGAGCATAATACCAAGATATTTCACCTTCTGTTCCCACTGAATAGAATTATTATACAATAAAATATTGGTCTGTGGTATATAACAATCTTTCCGTTTCCTTGTAAAATATATCAGCTGTGCTTTTTCACACACATACATAATTGGCCATTACAACCCTTCAGTCGGGATTACGGCCTAGCTTCTCGCACCACTCATGTTGTGTGCCTTAATTTTATACAAGAGTAAAGGGACCTACAGTTTAACGTCGACTTCGAACGACAGACTTTGAGAAACTTTTTCGTGGCAGGTTTATTTACTCTCAGAGCTTTTTCCAAGAAATCTGCTGAGAGGAAGTCGCCGAAGAAATATTTTTTGTTTGTTTTCATATTCGTTTTGATGTCTGGCCTGGGGCTCGGACGCGGGCTTTACGTCTAATAAGCGAACACACTACCTACTAGACTACGGCGACTTCACAACTTAACATCATTTTCCATTTGTTAAAATAATACGAGATATCAGTTAATGTTCTATGTAGACTAGATATTATATCAACAGCCGAAATTCCAGAGCTAAGTACCGCGAATATTGACAATAATAGTCTAATTGGGGAAAATCGGAAGTATATAAATTATAAAGTACAGGGGATAAACATGACCCCTGGGGACAACCTGCCTTAACTAAATGGAGCTCAGAACGGTGTAAGCCAATGTGAACTCTAAACGACCTATAAGTGAGAAAACTGTGTATCATCTTTGTCAACTCTATTGGGAAATTTAAATTTATCATCTTGAAAACAAGGCCGTCGTGCCAGACTGAATCAAATGCAGCTTTGACATCCAATAGAACCATGACAGTAGATTTTTGCTGGCTAAAATTTCTTCTCACTAAATTTCTGATTCTTATTAAAGGATGTACTGTGTTATGTTGTCTGCGGAACCCAAATTGTTGATGAGAAATAATTTTATTGGCTTCCATAAAATCAGTTAATTTAATTTTAACGACTTTCTCTAAAATCTTACTCACACTCGACAATAAACTGATGGGACGGTATGAAGATAGACAATCAGCTTGCTTATCAGGTTTCCTAATTGGGATAACTTTAGCCTCTTTAAACTTTTGGGGGAAAGAACAAGCTAAAGACAGGAATTCACAATGATTGTCAATAATTTAATGCCTTTGTCAGGAAGTGCCTTAAGGCATCTGTTTTTAATACCGTCGATACCTGGTGATTTTCTATTTTTTCAGAGATTTCAAAATTTTATTTCAAAATTTTCATTTCAGAGATTTCAAGTAAGTATCCAATGGATCACCTCTTAATGCTCTATACGATTCCAGAGTATCATTCACTAAAGAAGTTTTAGTTGCGTTACCTAGATGCTCTGATATTGAATAATTAGAAGCAAGTGTCTTCGCTAAGATTTCACATTTTTCTTGATTGGGGGTGTAGGGAGAACCGTTTTGTTTCAAGATAGGAATATTGTTAGCCTTCTTCCTCAATATTCCAAAAGGGCAGGGAAGCCTCTATCAAGTATCGACAATATAGAATCCCAAGATCTATTTCTAAATGAATCTATTTGCTCACGAATTCTCAGGTTAAATATCCTCATCTGATAAAAATCGTTAAGATCTCTGTATCTTTGCTAATCTCGTCGATAACCATTTCTCATTTGTATCATAATCGTAATATGATAAGGTGGAGCTTTTCTTCTCAACGAGGGATATATCTTAGGCACATTATAGGCGATTGCATCATTAAAAACGTTTTCGAAATTTATAATGTTCTGATCTATATGTTCAGGATTCTCAACATTGTTAATATCAGGCAAATTTAAATTCCTATTTAAAAATCTGGAAAATTGGTTCCAATTAGTATTGCAAAAATCATATCTGAAAAAGTTCGTGTTATTGTAATAACTATTCAGTGAAATTTTAGCGGGTAAATGGTCCGCACTCAAATCGTTTATAACTTCCGCAGGCGACATTATGAGCATAATATGAATATTATATGATTCTAATTTTTCATATAAGATATTTTCCCAGCAATTTGCTCTAATACATCCCCAAGACCGGTGTCTACTATTAAAATCACCACCCAAAAGATATATTTCGTTGCTTCTGAGCCTATGAATGCCAGATGCAAATTGTTGTTTCCTCACTCCATTAGGACCTGCTGAACCACCAGGATAATATTAACCTAGTAAAAAGTGCAATGCCAATATTCTCTATAACAGATGTGTTAACAATAGGTAATAATTGGTGAGAAATATTTTTCCTAATAATTATTGCTACACCTCCTCGAGCGTTTATCCTATCATTTCTATAAATTTTAAATTCATTGTTCCTGATGGATAAGTTTGCATTAAGTACTTTTTCCGATACTAAACAAGTGTGAATTCTACGGCTAGTTAAAAATTTAATTAATTCTAAATACTTATTGCGAATGCCTCTTGCATTCCATGTTATTATATTAATTGCATTGTTCTCCATTACGATAGGAATTTGCATGCAAGGTTCGTGATGACCTTGAACTGATCCGACTTGGTTTTACAATTCCTAAGATTTGTAATTATTTCTAATAGGTTAAATTCTTTATTTTTTCAAGAGAGAATAAATTATTAGAGCTTTTATTATTATAAGCGTTGTTACTGCTCCTGTTGTTAATTATATCTTTTGAAGCAGTAGTCTCCAGGAAAAGGAACTCCTACACTAGCTCTATTCGCCTCGATGCTGATTGGGCACGTTGTCTAATTTTTTTTTTAATTATTTAGATAATTTATCTTACTCGGGCATTGATCGAATGTTGATTTGTGAGGGCCATTACAGTTCGCACACTTAGGAGTAGATTCATAGCAATCGGATGTTTTATGCTGTCCAGCGCAGTTTGAACAAAAGGTTTTAACCTTGCAGCGGCTAGAACCGTGGCCAAGCATTTGGCAGTTATAACATTGAGTTATCCGGATTTTTCTGGCTTGTTGAAATTCCCACTTCACCCTCAAATAGTCAATTACAGAATATTTTTGCCTAAGTTCCTTAATTGTTATTGACTGTCTTTGGAAGTAAACAACTTAAATTACGTAATCCACGGTGAATGTGTTTTTTTAACAACGATTTTAACATCTACAAATTGGAGTTCCATAACGGTAAGTCTTTTCTTAATAATTGATGGATCCTGTTTATCAAGACCGAACAGAAGAGCTTTATACGGCTTATCATCTTTGGTGGCATAGCTGAAGAACTCGTACTTGTCCTTGAGAACATTAGATATGGTGTCGTAATCTGATTTAGATTTAAGAAATAATTTCAAGCCAATTGAAATTTTTGTTATAGAATAACCTGTTAATTTGTTCAATTTACAGAGATTGTGAACATCTTCGATTTTGCATTTAAGTATGGTAATTGGAGGTATATGAACCTTCACTGTTTATTTAACGATAATTTCATCAACATTCTCATTATCAATTTTATCATCTTCAATAGTTTGAAGAGGAGAAAAATAATTAAAATTTTCTGATGATTTTTTCTTTTTGATTTTTTATTCATGTTATTATCGCTTAAAGCGTTGACATTGTCACTAGCAAGTGTACGTTTGATTTTGTTTTTATAAATTTCTTGGTTTAAAACCGGTTTTGTTCTGTTTTTGTTTTAAATCTTAAAATAAATTGTATTATTCCAGTAACACAACACAGTGTATTAAGCGATGCGTGGAACTGAAAACATGACTCTTCACAACAAGTGATCGAGCTTAACTGTCTGAAGATGATTTTTCGATAAAGATTAGGTCCAATTACCAAATACTCCAGAGCCCATTCAGCAAACATATATCGTTGTCTGTGATCCATGTCTCTTCATGGTGATTTGACAAAACAGAATTAATAAATGACGACTAATTTTACAGATGTAGCTTGAACCATATGGCGGTATTCAACTGTTAAAGTTGAATATACCTGTTGCAAGACTACATTCTAATTGCTCGTTTTAGGTACTATCAAAGAAAATAAAGTATAAAGAATGTGCATTTGGACATATTTTGGAATATTTCTCAAATATTTCATGACGCGGGGGGAAAGATATAAGGGAAGGGTAAAGAAACCAAGAGCGTAACAATGCGTGGTTCTCATCGTACGTTTTTGTTGTTTGACTAATTTGTTATTTATTTTTCTGAAACAGTGTTGCCACGAAAAAAATTTTGTAACCAACATTTGTGAAAAAAATCACCAAATAAGAAAAAATATAACCAAAATTAAATTCGTAGACTTTTGTTTTATTTTTTTTAAGTTTAAATTATAATTAATAAAAAATGAAACTAAAAATAGCTTTTTTTTATAAGAAAAAAAAAAAAATAACCAAAACCAAAAAAATCTACACATTGATCAAAAAAATAGATTTTGGTTAGAAATAACCAAAAACGGCAACACTGTTCTCGGCACAAAGAGAGCATGATAAAAATTATGAGAGGCATGTGGTAACCCCAAGGAAAATTGTTAGTAATATTTTCAAGTCTACTTATTAACCCAATAATATGTATATGTGAGCGAAAAATATAGAAAAATTGTACTGCGCTAAAAACCTAAAAACACCGTATTTAACTTGGCAAGTATTCTTCCAAAAATCGAAATCATTTCTCATTGATATTAGTGAATCATACTATAATATTTCTTTGGGTGTAAATTTGAAGTCTGAAAAAAGCGAGATGAACATTCTTCTTTAGAATCTGACAACAGTGTTGCCAGAAAAGGAATTTCAAAATAGAACTTTAAGTTGCAATAAAACAACGATGGATTATTCGATTGACATGAATTTTATTTATCCGAAAGATAATCTTGTGGCATTACATTTTAAATATGATTTCTGGCATATGACCGCCACGGCTGGCGCGGATGTAGTCCAATCTGGACGTCCAATTTTCGATGACTTTTTCCAACATTTGTGGCCGTATATCAGCAATAAAACATGGCGAATGTTGTCTTCCAAATCGTCAAGCGTTTGTGGCTTTACCGCATAGACCAATGACTTTACATAGCCCCACAGAAAGTAGTCTAGCGGTGTTAAATCACAAGATCTTGGAGGCCAATTCACAGGTCCAAAACGTGAAATTGGGCGGTCACCAAACGTGTCTTTCAATAAATCGAAATAAAATTGCACTATTTGCAAGCGTCGTTCAGGCGTGAGCCTATTCATGATAAATTGCCAAACCAAACTGAAAATAAATCACTTGACAGCTGTTAAATCAGTCGCCATCTTGAAAAGTAATGCCAACTTAAAGTTATATACCTCTATAAAAAACACCCTTTATGAATATTACTAGTAGTCGCCGTAGTCTAGTAGGTAGTGTGTTCGCTTATTAGACGTAAAGCCCGGATTCGAGCCCCAGGATAGACATCAAAAAGAAATATGAAAAAAAAAATATTTCTTCGGCGACTGCCTCTCAGCAGATTTCTGGCAAAAACTCTGAGAGTAAATAAACCTGCTATGAATAAGTATCTCAAAATCTGTCGCTCGGAGTCGACGTTTAACTGTAGGTCCCGCCACTCATGTAAAAAATATAGGCACACAACATGAGTGGTGTGAGAAGCTAGGCCGTAATCCTCACTGAAGGGTTGTAATGGCCAATTATGTATGTGTATATGAATATTACTTACTGTATACATATTGTACATATTACATTTTATAGGTTTTATTTTAAAAATTTAAATATTTAATTTGTTAAATAAGATTTTCATTTCAATAAATATAATATAAAAAATTATGTAACTAATTATTCGAAATACTTTTTACTAAAATACTGATTATACAAAATGATTAATAGACTCTAATATTTCTGATATATCTTGATATTTATCATCATCTTTATCTTCATTTTGATATTTTTCAGATGATCTAATTTTGATAGCAATTTCGTTTGGTATTTTGTAAGTGTAACATCACGCATTTTCGAATTTTAATCCTTATTGAATTTGTATTATTGAACATAACAACTCAGGTTTAATTCGATTTCGAATTTTATTTTTAATTAAATCATTAAACTGAAAAGCCTTTCAACTTTCAAAAGCCTTTAGATGAATTATACTTAAGGTCTTCAAAAATTGTGTAATTGGACTCCTTAAATGGCTTAGAGTATTGTGTATAGAAAACATAGAATTATTTTTTAATATATTAATATTATTAGCCAAACGAGTTCTTAATTGTTTACCAAGTTCCTTTAGAAACTCATTTACTCACCACACTGAAAGAAATTAACTTCAAATGTTCATAAAAGTTTCGTTTTGTAATAGTAATGAAATAAAACCAAAACATTTCCTTCATTAAAAAAAATTTTTTGGAGTAAAAAAAAATCATTTGAAGAGCTTCTTCCTGTATTTCTCGAAGTACTAATTGTTTTGAAATATTAATATTGTTTAGGGACCCCCATTGTATACATTTATCCAAACATTTTATTACATCAGAATGCTTTATTTTCGTTTCATTTTTAGAAACTCATTTTCGTCATCTTGATATTTTATATTTGTTGGAAATCACTGAAAGCGATAATCCATGCACTCTTCTAAAATTTTTATTTTTTCACTTAAAGAAATTCTTTTTCTATTTCCCATCTTTTTATAAAGTACATACAAAATACAGTAAAATAAATGTGTATTCAAGTTTATAATAATATTACGTTTTATAATATGAAAATTTGATGAAAAATCAATAAATAATTTCATGGATCAATGCATACTGCATATCTTGTTCAACAAGTGGTGACATGGAGCCAGTTACAGGTTCGTAAAGATCGTTGAGGAATATGAAAGTACAATCCATTCAACAAAAATCAGATGGTACTTTTTAAATTTTTTAGAGTTGGCAAATTCATCTTAGTTTTTAATATTCAATATAATTTAACTTATGTTTTAAACTCAAAAAAGTTTTGACCCTAATACTGCCACAAATACTAAGACTGGCCTTTTTAATCTTATATCTCCGAAAAGAAAAGCAAGTATGAGGAGGGTTTTTGACTTTCTAAAATGGGCTTTATTACACCAACGATGACGCACGAAACAATACCTTAACAGTTTATTGCCCTTAACTCCTCTTTAATTTCTATGTATGTATATATAAAGACTATTCTCAAGCGCTTCAGGTAGGGCAATTATTTTAATACGTACTTGAATTTTAGTCTCGGATATATTGCCATTCTCAAACAGTCGTTCCGAAACCAACATAATTAAATTCTTTACTACCATGCGTAAGTGTCGGAAAGCCTTCGTCGGTTGTGAAATTTTATCAATCATTTTAAAACATACTGATCTTGGGAATGTCTATTTCTCTTTATGTGATATTTCTTGGAGTCAAAGCTTTTTTTTGAAGAATTGGGGTTTCTTCCCTTCTGCGGCGCATAAAGTTAATATTAAGATTATTAGGAAAAAACAATTAATAAAAACCGGCAGAAAAACTTTTCACCAAGTAAGCCACCTCCGTTGCTAAAGTAAGTATTGATAAAATCAGTAGCAGGATACTTATGAGACTGCATCAAATTGATTCCTTACAATTTTTTTACGTTGATACAAACTCATACTGACCTAAAAATAATATCAAACATTTTGATAAATAGCTCTCTAATAATTTATGTATATTTGACAGAAAAAAATTTTTGGTGTAATTATTTTAATCCCTTGTCTAAAGTATTTACGCCAAGATCGTGAAGCAGAGCACTTGTGCGAATATACCATGGTGCGATTACAATACTTCTGAGTAATTTATTTTGAGAAAGTTGTATAATATTTATAACTTTTCGCTTGTATACCCAACAATTGCGCCCCATATGTGAACAAGTTATTCGCTATAGAAAATCTAGCTGTATTTGTATACGACACCTGTACTCTGTCTATAAATTTAGGGCCATCTTAAATTGATTAATTTGTAAAGTCAACATGTGTCGACTTAGAGCTGTTTAATTTTATGCACCATTTTTCTGTCTATTCTAAGACTGGCAACTAAAAAAAATAGCTGTGTCATCAGCAAATGCGGCCATATTCCCTCAGCAACTTCTGGTATATCACTAGTGTATAAAACATACAATACTCCCTTGTGATACTCCTGCTTGTAATTTCCTTAATTGAGAAAATTTATCCTTATATTTAACGCAAAAAATCTATTCTGCAAATAATATTCAAACAAAGTGCAGTATGCTTTTGGAAATTATGTACTGACTTTTGTCAGTAGACCCGTATGACTTGTGGTGATCGATTCTATTAAAGTTGAAATTGGAATTTTTTTTTGTTGTTAAAATTACATATTAACATCCACTCCATTGTGTTTATATTCGATCACGAAATAACATCCATATATCATAAACATGTTGCGTAAATTTCAGCTGTGATGTAAATACATCAAGCTTAGATACTTATGACAATAAAAATCTCGCTAACCATGTATTGCGACATTGTTCTACTACATGTATAAAGTTGACAGAATTTTCAACAATGATGGCAATGTTTATTTTGCAGACATGGATGTCTCTATTGTCGAAGAAATTAATTTATGTAATTAAATTTGTTTGATACTTTACATATTGCCTTAAAAAAAGTCCAATTAATTGCATTTAAAATGTTTATGATTAATTTCTGAATAACATTTTATATAAATTCATCATATATTTTTTAATTAATATTCGGCCGGTCAATTGGTGAAGTAGCCACTGAGTAATCGAATATTTATTATGCAACTCTGATTAACTGTAAATTATTGCTGTACCCATCAAGTTGTGAACAGTGCCACACAAAATTGTGCGAGGAATAAAGAATTTAATTGAATCTAAACACCAGTTTATTTTTATTTTACTTGCAATCTACCAACTCATATTAAAAACGTAACAATATTTTCAATCATAAAAGAATAAGTAACAAACAGAATGTAATAACCTTTTTTAACGAGTTCAAATTTATGTTTAAAAATATGGAATTATCAATTTGTTATTATATTTAATATTTCATTTATATTTCGGTTAAACTAAATCCTATTAGTTTTTTTCTGAGATTTTTATTTTGTTTTCTTACTTATAACGCTAATGTCTGTAATGACACTTTAAAAATGAGTTAACTTAGTTTAAACCAAATGAATTTTATCTTGAGTTTATATTTTAATAAAGTGTTAATGAATTCAAAATGAACGAATTGAAGTTGAACGGCCATTGTAAATTCTCTTATATGGATTAACTAAAATACATACATATATAATTGGCCATTACAACCCTTCGTCAGGATTACGGCCTAGCTTCCCAACACCACTCATGTTGTGTGCGTTAATTTTATACATGAGTGGCGGGACCTACAGTTTAAAGTCGACTCCGAACGACAGATTTTTTGAGAAGCTTTTCATGGCAATTATTACTCTCAGAGTTTTTGCCAGAAATCTGCTGAGAGGAAGTCGCCGAAGAAATACTTTTTGTATTTTGTTTTTGATGTCTGGCCTGGGATTCGAACTCGGGCCTTTCTAGTTAAATTTAGGGATCCTATTAACTAGTTACGCTCGTAGGATACAGCCTTAGGGAGGGTTAAGAAGCGTGGTTCCTCAAAAACGCCAGAGAAATCTATTTATGGAGTAAAGATTATTAATACCTCTTCTTATCAAAAATTAGTAGTATAGTAGGGACTTGATTTGTTTGATCTATACTATGCGGGACCACATAGAGTAAAGGTAATACATAAAATAGAGAGTATTTTTAAAACTACTTTGTAATGCAACAGAGGCGGTTAAATTAGGTCACGAAAACTCAATCACCCGACTGATAGCTAGCAATCATAGGCTCCCGCAGACCTGCTTTAGTCCGATCCCTTAGCAATAGATATATGCCTTGTTTGTGTATATCATTAAATTACAGTGACATCTTTTGTGTACATTATAGTCTGAAACAACAAAGGATACGACAAAACAAACATCGCAAACTTCTGAAAAAATTCTTAATTATTTCACTCTTCTAACAGGCAACAACTTGTCACTCATCAACGCGCACAGTTCAAATCGAACAACCTTTGTTTTATTTGTTGTTAATACTACATAGTTTTCAATTCTGACGTAAGCAGCATAAGTAACTGCCTCAACGGTTTTCACAACCGATAACGATATACAAGCCCTAATACCTGATACATATATATAACTTGCTTTCCATAAACATAGGAAATCTTATAATTTGTATAGGAATTTATATAGGAATTGGTTAATAGTTATCTTATTGACGCCAGCAACATTGTTTCTCCAACACGAGCAATATGGTTTCTTTCTTCACCTAAAAACTTGATTTAACGACAACGGTACTAGAAAGTCTATAATTAATAGATCTGAATAAGATAATGTGTTGGGTCATTTGACTGCGATGTGGTCAAAAGTATTTATTTTTTTTAGAAGACTATCACAGCTATATATTTTGGGAACCAATAAACAATTACATACATCTTTTCTTCGCTTAGCACAACAACACATCAAAATTATACCACCAAACTTCATTTTATAGTTGTTGTGAAGACGAATGAATAAAGCATTCAATTTTTAAAGCAAAAGTAGTGAAAATCAAAAGTATTTTGATATTCTTTAAACTCACCTCGCCCTATACGTATGAGTATTTTTTTTTTTCAACACAATCACAAAAATGTTAGATTGCTAAGTTTATTTCATGTGTCGCCATGCAGTCTTAAAAGAATTGGTCATGAAAAAATACTCACCATATGATTTCAAATACTACCTCTGAGGCAGCAAAAGTATTTAATATTTCTCATTGTTTTGATATTGTAAACAATATTTGTCTTTAAAAACCATTAGCATGTTTATAAATATGTACATACATATGTTTGTATAGAATAGGTTACATTTGTGACAACTACTCTCAAATTTTAATGATATTATTGTCAAAACAACATAAACATGGCAGGATAAATAAATTTTAACTGAAATTCTAATTGCTTCATGGCTTCTATTACTTTCTTCAAAATTTATTAGAATATATATATACTATCAGAAATATATTATGTATATTTTATGTAGACCTTTCATTCTACATATGTATGTATAAATGTATTATCATTCAACATTTAACTATTGTATTATTTGCTTGCAGTGTGACATACATTTTACTTACGTTTCACCATTATCTATACTAACTAAGTAGCATTCTGTTTTATTAATAAAACATTCCTTTTTATTTTGAATTTCCAACGACTTATGTATTATTTGTTTTAAATTTACTTCAAACTTTCTTGTATTATGCCGAACTCAATTGCGTACATAAATGTTTGTCACGAAAAAAATAAAAAAACATGTTTAGCCATATAGATAGTTGTAAAACACTTATTTTTTATTACATATTTTGTTGATAGTATTAAAACCTTTTTTTCATTAAGAACATATTGTTTTTTATTTTTTTTTAATTTGATTTGAGTTTGTTAAACAAAAATTTAATTTAGTATTGATATTTCAGATATAGTAAACTTTTCTTATTTTCTGCGCGCACTGCGCACTCCATAAATCTAAGGTTTTTTTTTTCTTAAATTTTACATCGTTCTGTATCACAAAATGTTGTTGTTTCTTTACCATGAAAATTGTACAAGTTTTAGCAGTAACATTTTGATCAATGACTTTTAAGGTTAATAATATACATATGTAGAGTGGTCACGTTTTTCAAAATTTTTTAAATAAAATTAATAAGCACTTGCAACACCAAAAAAAAAAAAATATAGCAATACATATGGTATACATATAGATATTTATGTACTTAGTACAAAAAAGTTTACATAAAAAATTATGTAAAACACTTGGTCAATTCACACAAGCCGTTGTATCGTTGTATTCATTGTATTGTTGGAAGAACATACAACAGCGTATGATTGTTGTTGATAATTTTCATATAAAAATCTGATACACATATACACATTTTTTCCATATGTTTTTAAAAGTTGTATTGGTATCGCGCTATCAAATTGTGTGAATGAAAAAAATGTGTATATGTTTTCATATGTAGTGTTGGTTTCGGGCTATCAAATTGTTTGAATGCCACGAAATACACAATACAGCATATCATTGAGCGTTCACAAAGAAATAAATGTATTCAATACAACATACACGATACAAAGTTGTGTGAATTGCCCCACTTTTCTTTGAATCAGTTATCAGCAAATTACATACCATATGAGTATTTAAACCAAACGCTTAAATAATATAAACATTGTCCGTTTCAAGATATTTGAGTCAAACTATCACAAATTTTCTCAGTTGGATATAATTTTTAACGGACGTTTTGATTTGATGGAAGTTTTTAAAGAAGATTTTTCCTGAAGTTACAAAGAGTCAAAGAAGAATGCGTGCGACGTGGAAAAACCACATTTATTAATTAAACTTTGAAAGTACATATATGCAATGAGCTCAACAAATATTCATTACTTAATTCTAAAAAAAAAAAATTATTTGAAAATATTCGTACATAGGTAAATTTTGTCTATCGTACAGGAAATTATTTTAATTAAAAGAAGATAAAACGGCGATAAACAAAAGAAGGAGCATTGTAATTGGTGCAGCGAAATGTTGGAAAATATCAAATATACAAACTTCAAACGAATAATTTAAAAAATAAGGTGAAAAAGCGGAATTCATAACATTCTTACATATTTTTATTTGGTTGTTAGAGTGCGAGCGTTACTAGGGTGCGTCAATAAATCTACGACTACATGAAATTTGTACAAGAGAGGAAGTCGCCGAAGAAATATTTCTTATGTTTCGTTTTGTTGGATATGTCAATAAATTTAAAATATGATTAATTAATTACATGTTGGGAATTATTATTAATTAAAGATTGTAAATGTTTTAGTTTTGAAGCGAATACCTACTTCCTTAATTAATTATTCATTAGCAATCCGTTTATGAGATTTCGGCCTGCTTTAAAGGGTCGATGTCGACTCTACAAACTTATCTACCAAATTTTATTCGTGTACGATCAATATGTACCTAAATGTTCAATTTTAACGATTTGCACGCCCTCTTAACATTTATGGATATGAAAAATAGATGTTGTCCGATCCTCAGACCTACACAACATTTCGTAAAAATCGGTCGATCCATTCCTGACGATTCCAACTGACTAACACAGTTACACGAGAATTTTATTTATTTATTTATTTTATTTATTTATTAATTATAATACAATTACAAATTATATATAATTATTTATTACGAGCTGAGTAACTTAGACCATGTGCTCGGTGTAGTGTAACAGACCAGAGCCTCTGGTGGGAATCGAACCCACGACCCTCACGCTAACAGTCTAGCACACTACCCACTAGACTACTAGGGCGCCCGCACGAGAATTTTATATATTAGAGATAATATAATTTAATAATAAAATATAAAACTAGTAATACAGTGGAGCTGCTGGCAAGCTACATAGTCGACCGAAGTTTTGTTATTAAGTTTGTTTGTAAGGTAGTGTTGTGGGACCTGTTTTATATTTACTATCTACTTCACACCACCGAGCAACCAGAGACGAAACGGAATTTGACAATTGCCGGTTTAATGTGAAAGGGACAACAAATATTACCAAAAACTATTTCTGTCCCTCTCTGATTGTCTCTCTGTTTTGTTTATACATATATGTTTTTTTAGTTTTCGGGGTTGTTTTTTATATTGGCGCGAGTTAATAAAAAATGTAATTTTTGTCTAAAACTATTAATAAATAATAAAAACAACTAATAACAAGAACCATTTTTAATTTTTTCTTTCAAGGAATTAAAAAAATATTGGCAACTTTCAGCAAGAAGAATTTTATATAAACAGTACGTCTTATTTTGATCTTGTAATATTTATCTTCTTAATTACCTTTTGCACAAGAAACTACACCTATCCATCGCTTTACACGGAAGATAGGTTCTATAAAAACTGTATAAGTCGAAAAATTCACTATTATATGGAAAAACCGTGCTAAACGAAAATCACTATAAAAAAACCCTTTTTGTCAGTTTTTAATATGATGAATAATTGAATTGGTTACCCAAGCTTTCTTATTGGCGTTCCAATATACCGGAAGATTCTTAACATCTATGTCTTCGAACAAAATGGCTTCATGGCTTTATTAATTACAAATGGTGTCATAATATAATCGCAGGAAGCATTTATATAAATACTAATTAAAAACAAAGTTTAAAAACAATGATGCTCTTTGTTTTGGTATTTCAAACAAACTAGCTTATACACACATTAAATTTAGATTTGATCATAAAATGGAGAGTTCCCATCTTATCTATTTCCATCATAGACATAGACTACTAAGAATTCGTAACTGTAACATACATTTTGTAGGGTTGAATTTTGACAGTAAAACAATGAAAATGTTATTGTAGATATAAGCAAATTATAGTTTAGTGTTTATAATTTCGTGTAAATGCAAAATTAATAAATTTCGTTAAAAAAAATTTTATTTTCAAAAACCATGTAAGATCGAAAACGTTTAAAACGAATACCGTGTAAAATGGGGGATATGTGTATATTCATTGTGACCGAAAATCGCCCATATTTCGATTAATAATTTAATATTTAAAATTTTCATTGAAGAAATTAAAACATATTCCACATTTACCCTTTTTTAACACAAAATAAATGTTTGTTTAAATTTAATTTTTCTACTTTATCCGCCAGTTTTTACTCTGTATATCTGTTGCGTCTAACACATTTGCTTCGCTAAGCTTATAACATTTTTTTCTCCCTCTAATTAAACCGGTAAGGCTGCTGTTTTGAGCGTTTTTCAAACGTCATGATTATAGTTTCTGGTATTGACTTTGAGTAGACAAATTGCATTTCTACCTTTGCTGATGAGACTGCTTTCCTGAGCATACATACATAAATATCTCCACGAAGCATCTTATCACGTGCAGAATTATATACATATTCAAGTTAGAAAAGTGGTTAAACATATGGGGAATAAAGAGGAATGAGCATGTAATGTGTATGTAAATTTACATTAAAGAAGGAAACATGCCCCCAGTTTGGATGAATAACCAAGTAGTGGTTCAACAAACTCATATGAAACAACGACTTGACCGACGTTTGAATGAAAATATCACATAGATACCAAAGTAGTGCAAATTAGATTGAAACTTTTTGAAATACATTGGCTATTTGCTATATGATTCTCTTTAAAAAATAGTATGGTGTATTAGCATACAGTTATGGCGGACTGCCTCTAAGCATTCAGACATAGAAACAATTCGTGCTCACATCAGATTAAAAAGGCGGGATAATGCAGCTCTCATCTCTTCGGAAAAATACCTACGCTTACATATAGCGTCCTACATAAAACATTAATTTATTCCTGATCATTGCTAAATAATCCAATTTTTTATTTTATAGTTGTTAATTCAATTTAATAATTAAAGATACTATAAATAAATTTCATTGAAAAAATATTTATTAATATTATGCTTATCTTATTATTTGCTTTTACGAACTAATAAATAAAAGTTTTAAAAACAACAATTTATTTAATTTGTGAAATTCACGAAAAAAGGAATACAATATATATTTATTAAGAAAAAAGCAATAAATTTAAACAAATAAAGACGAAATTTATTATTTAAAAAATATTGCAAATTAAAGTTGACTTACAACTGTTGGAATACTTATTTAACGAGAATCAATTCTATCTTGCGTTTATACATTATCCGTGATTCTTCTTTTTGCATTAATGTTTATCAAATTCGTAGGAAAACATCATCGCTGTGGCCATATTTGTCAATATATTGGCATTTTCCATCTTTTTCAGTTTTTCAAAAGTGTGTTCTACACAACCAATTGAAAAGACTTTTAAAATAATTTTATAAAATTTGCCGATAATATATCATCAAAATAATCAAATTTTAATAAAAGAAAAATAAATAGAATTGCAAATGACTGTATTAAATTATATATATGTATGTATATATATATATTTAAGCGTTTTCATTTTGATAAGTCTTTACATAATCCTATAATTAAAATTACAAAAAAAAGAAAAACCATTTCTTGACTTTAAACTGAGAAGAATTTGAATTAAATTTGAAGTTTTTGGCAAAAAATTAAAAAGTGGGACTTTCAGGGAGTTTGTCAAGGTTTGAACAACAAATTATGATCTTCCGCAAATGTGGGAAGAACTTTTATTCAAGTTTCTCAAAGGGCCATTTTTTATTACCTAATCTACAATTTAATTTAATCTTACGTTAGTTAAGGGCCATTATTACAACCTCACGTTACAGTTGGGTTTAATTAAAGGTAACTTTAGCGAAAGTGATCTTTAAAGTCACCTTTAACTTCTTTTTGTTACTACAACCTAATGATAAAATAAAGTAAACTTTTCCAAAAATATGGCAGTGCCGGGGTAATGTCGGTAACGCAACTCCATTAAACAAGTTTTTTTTAACCGCAGTAACAACAACGGGCTTCGTTTTTTGTTGTATATGCTCATTTTGTTTAAATTTGAAGTTGCCATATTGAAAATAATTTATAATATGGCAAGTTCAAACATAAACTTAACTTTAAAAGTTACCGGTAGGATGATCCTCCATTTAACTTAACGCTCACTTCTACCATATTGTCCACTTCTAACAATGAATAACAATTTATCTGCCCGTTAAAAACCTCCCTTTAGTTAACGGCAAGTTGTAATAATGGCTTTAAATTTGCATTTCTTGTGCGGGAGTTTAAACCCTGTAGAACTGCCACACTTATAACCTAATATAGCTAGGTTTTTCACGGAAGAAACTAAGCGCAATTTATCATTAGGAAAAAAATAATAAATACATTAAGGGCTGTTTTCTCATTAGGCGATTATCTTTTTTCCCAACGAAAAACTGCAGATTAAAGAAATTTGGTTTTCTCAATGTCTCATTTGCTTCTATTTTATCTCAAAACTAAGCAGCCCCCATCTGCCGGTTATTTATTTGTTGTACAGATAAATTCAATCAGCTGACTGCTGTTCATATTTTTTAGTTTTTGAAAAAATAAAATAGATTTTAGAAAAAATGTTTAATAGAGGAATAAACATTAATTTGATGGAGGATGAACTCGAAGAACATGAGTTCCAAGTAAAGGTTGAAAGAGTTTATCATGCTAGGCAACATGGATGATAATGAATTTTTCAAAAGATTCCGGCTGTCAAAGGCAACATTTAAAATGGTTATTGATATGATCAGCGACAAAATTTCCTCAATGACGGATAGAAATCATGCTCTTACGCCCGCAATCAAACTGTTGCTAATATTACGATATTATGCCACTGGCAATTTTCTTAAAAGTGGGGGGAGATTTTTGTGGAGTAAGCGTATCTTCTGCTTGCCGGGCAGTAAGAGACGTCTCTAAGGCAATAGCAGCTCTATCCGGAGATTTTATTAAATTTAATCAACAGCATAAGCTACTATGGATGCATTTTTTCGAATATCCAAATTTCCAAAGGTGGTTGGTACGATCGACTGTACACATGTACGAATTCAGTCACCGGGAGGAGATTATGGGGAAATATTCCGGAACAGCAAACGATATTTTTCCTTTAATGTCCAGGCTGTATGTGATGTTAATTTAATATTCCAAGATTTGGTCGCAAGATGGCCTGGCTCGTTAAATATCGTTAATATCGTTTAGATAATGGGGAATTCGGCCAACTTTACATTCTTGGGGATGGTGGCTACAAGGCTTCCAGTTATATGTTGACACCTCTGCTTAATCCGATAACACGGCCACAAACACTGGATAATGAGTCGCAGATTCGAACTCGAAATGTTGTAGAGAGGAGTTTTGGAGTTTGGAAGCGACGCTCCACCGTATTATCTTTGGGAATGCGCTTAAAATTATCAACTGCAATGAGTGTGATAGTTGCATGTGGAGTTCTACACAACTTATGTATCATTCAAAAAATCCTGAGCCTCCTAAAATGCATACCAGTAAACCATAACCATTTTTGAAAATGATACCATCGTTGCAGAAACTTCATCTAACGGTCGGATAATATTAATCAATAATTATTTTGCAAGGTATATAATTTCTTTCATAAATTTTTATAAATTTCATATCGATATATTTATGATTTTTATTTTTTCCATTCTAGTCCCTAAATGCAACATTTTGGTAACTCTTGTCTTGAAGATTAATATTTTAGTAAAACGAAAGAAATTTTATAAAATTTTAATTAATGTAAAATTTTAACGGTTGAAAATATCATTAAAAAAATTTAAACTTATATAGTACACCTAATTCTGTTTTTACACGGTAGATTGGTTCCAGAAAAAACCGTGTAAAAAAAGACACTGATCGTATGCAAAAATAGGTAATTGGTTCCTAACCTCTAAAACCTATTAAAATTAGTGAAAAACAAGGATTTTTTAAGAAGAAGTATTCATGTTTAGTTTATTAAATTACATATATAAAGTTGATTTTTACAAGCATAGTTATTATAGATAAAATAATGCCTTCTAAGCTTAAAAATAATATAAATTAAATGTTCAGGCAAGTTAAGGAACTAAAAATAATTTAGTTAAACAGCTATGTTGTTAACGAAAAGGATAAGGTAAAAAATAAGTGATAAGCATAAATACAGGAACGTATACAATCACTATCATCGCTGGAATAATTTTGAACTGGACTTTCTCTGGCTCGTTCAGCATCTACATTTTTAACAATGAACTCTGATATGAGCCGTTGCTTTGACCAGTAAATTTGCTTGTACGAGCAAAAAGGGTATTCCCTTAAATTTGTGATATGAACATACTTTGCAAAAATTAAATTTGACAAAAAAAATTTAAGCACAAAAAATTTTAAATCGTGCTAAATGGAATAAAATCGTTTAAAAAAAATTAAAAATATTTTATTTTCAAACCGTGTTATATCAAAACCATGTAAAAAAAGACCGTGTAAAAACAGAATTAGGTGTAGTTCAATCGCATAATTTTTGCCATTTTTAGATCTTTTTTCTCAAACGTATTTTTTTAAATTGGCCATGTTTGGAAAAAACTTTTCTAAAACAACGTGTCACGTGAAGAATGAACCAATATTTTTTATTTTATTCTATTTGTTATTAATATTTATTAGTCTTCAATTCAGTTTTAAATTGCGAGTTATTAAATTATTAATAATAAGGTAACATAAGTAAAATAATATTTAAAACAAACAAAAAATAATATCAGTTTTAAATTCAGATTCTGATGAGATCAAAAAAAAATAATACATTTTACTTTATATACATATATGTAAAGGCTGTAAATATATCAATACTTTTTCACATATATAGATCACATTTTTCTTTTTTTCCTTTAGCTCAATAGCTAATATTTCAGTTTTTGATTTCATAGACTCTATCTCCAACTTATGTTTTTCATTTGCTCTGCGATTATCACCTTCATAAAAGACCCGTTGCAATTTAAGTAATTTAACTTTTTTTTCTTCCATTGATGTTTTTTTTTATTAGATATAAATAATTCGTTGGAAACTTTTCGTTTAACTGCAGAAGAATTAAATTTTACTCCGCTTGAAGATGGTTTGATAGTGGGTTAGGGCCTGTTCGTAAATGAATCACTGCGCTGCATAATATGATTATTTTGCGCTCACACTGCTAATCACATGTTGCTGATGCTTCTTTTTGCTGATTTATTTGTTTGCATTTACGAACGAACAAACACTGCAGAAATGGAAAAATTTTTAATAAATTTGATTTTTGAACTGGACGATAAAACAAATGACAAAATGTTGTTAAATGTACAAAAAAGTGTACTTTGTGCAAAAAAGAAGACATTTAAGAAAGAAAAAAATAAACTTATTGTTAAAACTCTCATTCTCTCTCTCCCACTCATTTAATGCATCAGCCATTTTTGTGATTAGTGTTTTGGGTTTATTTGCGCATAATATGATTTAATGTTGCATTTACGAACATGTTGCAGCTGCAGTGCTGCCAAGGTTTGCATTTATGAACACGATGCTCATAACATGCTGCGCAATGATGCATTTACGAACAGGCCCTTTGTTTTTTAATTCAGGAAGTTCCTTGCATTCCTACATCGTGCTCGTCAGGAAAATCCTCTTCCAAGATAGAATTGTTGTTCACAGTATCCATATTGTCAAGAAATTCTTCTTCCATTTTTTCATTATAAATATTATTTTATTTATTTATTTATTTTTATTTGCCTATGGAAATATTCCTTGCAGGCACTTAAATTATTCGCTATTAAAAAATCACAATAAAATAACAAATAATTTTAACTAAGTTACACATTTTCTTACCGTCATTATCGAATGGATTGTACAATCCTGTTGCACTGTTTCCAACCACAGATAATATTTTTTCTGAGACTGCGGACACTGATGCATTGGAAGGTGTATCGCCACCAGTACGGTATGTCTCACGCTTTTCAGTGGCCAGCTCCATTTTGGACTTTCGCTTCATATTGTCGTACTTGTCCCTTAATGTTTTCCAGGGACGGTGTATTGCACTCTGGCTCTTAAAGGATTCTTCCAACTTCATCCATGCTTCATTCTTTATTTTCCAACTGACTGCGTCCGATTTTTTGTTCTCCAATATATGTTTTTGACTTATAACCAAATCTACAAGCAGCAGTTCCTCTGCAGTAGTAAAATTTTTCCCACGTTGCTTTTTATCCGTCATCGTTTAAGATTTTATTTATTTTTTAAAATATTTGTTTTCTTGATTTTATTTTGTGTTATTTTTCCACTATTAGAAAACAGCTGATTTATGTTAATAAGTCGTCACTTGAAGACAGGGTTCCCAACTTTCACATCAATTTTGAGAGGTATTTCCAAATGAAAATAATGTTTTTGTCGGTATATTGAGAAAACCAAAATTGTTAACGGACAGTTTATCAGTTTAATAAATTTATGTCGACATTTAGTAACTGGCAGTTTGTCGACACATTGATAAATCGGGCCTAAGACAGTCTATTGTCAATTTTGGTGTCATATATTTCATAATCACTTAAATAATCGACAGCGTTTGAATCATTCATTTTAATTCGACTTTCTCTCGCTTGCATATTTTACAGTTTTGACAGTGCTTGAGTAAGTTTTTACCACCTTCGTTGGCCATTTAAACTAGCAAATAAAAGTAAGATTAAATAAACTCAATACGAAGATTAAAGTTAATTTAATCACGGATCTCAATTTCAAAAAATGGCCCTAAATAGAACAAAAATTTAATATTTCCTAGAAAATAAATCAAAACATGGTCTTTTCTACAGGATATTTAAAATTTAACTTTGGTATTGAAGTAAAAAAAACTGGCACAAGTAAGTATTTATAAAATATATGTACTTGCATAGAAGTTAAACCTGTAATTAAAAAATAATTTCCAAATGCATATATGATTTAATTAACTGCAGTTTGTAAATAGTTTGTTTTTATTGATTTTATATTTTGCTATTTTTTGTTAATAAAAATATGTATGCTGTGTTTAAAATGAAGACATTTAATTGTTCGAATTTTTAATAATAATAAATAATTCTTTGCCCGTTTTTAGTCAGGACAAAATTACCAAGCAATGCTTTACAGTTTAAAAGGGCTGTTTTCCAATATTATTTTTCACCTCAATTTAATTAAACGTATTGTTATTAAATTAATTGTTTTAGTATTATCATATTTGAATATATATTTTTTTAATTCTATATATTTCTTTAATTCTATTATTTTTATAATAATTTATATTTTTATTGTAATGATTTAATTTCTTATTTCATTTATAAATTGTGAACATAATATAAAACCATAGGTCTTGTTGTATAGATCATCCAATACATAAATAAATGCACCCATTTGTGTCGTGATTACATTAAAAAAAACAAAACGCAAAGTGAATTATGATTTTCTATAGCAAACCATGTAAAGATCGAAGATAGATATTACTTTTTTTAAAGAAAATTGAACAAACTAAACAATCGAAAAACAAAAATAATTTAAAATTTTATTACATACATAAAAAACAAAACAAAATTTACTTAACTTATTGTTGTGGTTGGCAACCCTACCACCAGATGACAGTTTGATTGTATTTATCATCTTCTCTTTATACTCATTTTTCATTAAATATATATTTACATTGTTCTAACTGTTCACCATAATTTATTTTATTCTATGTATTATTCGATTGGTAGCGTTCAAATAAAACACATCGTTTGTAATTATATATTCCTATTAAAGCGAGTCTTTTTATGTTTGACAAAAACGGAACATAACAGTGGCGACGAGTGGTAGTTTTTTAATATAAAGCAAAAAGGAAAACACGCTTAATAAATATTGTCGGTTGTGAATAGTTTTTTTTATTAACTCTAAAAAAAAAAATATAAGGCAGTAAAATTGTGATGGATCAAACGCTAAAACAGATTCTTGCTCAACAACAAGAAACACTGCAACGGCAGCAAATTCAAATGGAGCAACAGCAAAGGCTAATGGAACATTTAGTAGCAATGTCCAGAGGTGGTTCAGCGACGTCTGATGCTCCGTCAACGAGCTCTGATACCGTCATGGGTATGTTGTCCAAGAATATAAAGGAATTTGCCTATAATGCTGATTCTAACCAAACTTTTGAGGCTTGGTACTCTCGTTATGAACACCTTTTTGGCGAAGATGCAGACAAATTAAAGGATGCTGAAAAAGTGAGGTTAGTTTTGCGGAAATTAGAACCTGATGTATTTGACAAGTATGCCGACTACATTTTGCCTAAAGTGCCTCGTGATCTGGATTTTGGGAAGACTGTTTCTACATTGAAAACTATCTTTGGAAGAAAAGAGTCCCTTTTTAGCGCACGAATGAATTGTCTTCAATTTACAAAAAGTGGTGGTATCGACTTTGTTACATATGGTGCCATGGTAAATCGTAACTGCGATAATTTTGAATTTGGAAAATTAAAGGAAAACCATTTTAAGTGCCTAATGTTCCTTCGTGGCTTGCAAAGCGCAGAAGACGCCGACATCAGAGCGCGCCTTTTGAACTTTTTGGAGGGAGACACAGAGGGAGCATACACAATTGACAAAATGGTTACCGAAGTACATAGAGTAATAAGTTTAAAAAGAGATGCCGCCGTTGTTGAACAAAAAGTACATGCTGTAAAATCAAAAGAGCACAAAGGTAAAATAAGAGAAAAACGCAATACAAATGAAAAGCACAATACAAGTGAAAAACCAAAAAGGCCTTGTTGGCAGTGTGGCGCGATGCACTTCGTAAAAAATTGCACATACACTAAGCACTTGTGTGAACAATGCGGAGTGGTCGGTCACAAAGAGGGGTATTGTTCAAGTTTCTCTTCACAACAAAACGACAAGAAATATAAAAAAAATAATACAAAATTTAAAGCAAATTTAAATACCGTAAACAGCGTCGCTGCAAACAGAAAACACATCAACGTTAAAATTAACGGCGTAAAACAACGGTTGCAGTTTGACACTGGCGCAGACATCACAATAATATCAAAAATTATGTGGTCGAAAATAAACAAACCTAACCTCACTCCACCATCACAAACACCAAGAGACGCATCAGGTAATGTTCTCAGGCTAATTGGTCAGTGTAAAGCAGAGGTAATGTTTAAAGAAAAGCTAATAACAGCAACACTTTTCGTGACAAGCCACAACCATTTGAATATTATGGGTGCTGATGTAATGGACCAACTCGGCATTTGGAGTTATCCAATCGAATCAATTTGCAACAACATCAGTGTTTCGGAAGTTCAGCAAATCAAAAATAAATTTCCGAATGTTTTCGCCTGCCAGCCCGGTCATTGTTCCACTTTCAAAGTAAATTTAAAAGTTAAGGCTGATGCTAAACCAGTATTTAAACCAAAACGACCGGTGGCTTATGCAGCAGTTCAACAAGTAGATGACGAACTTCACCGCCTGGAACAGGCTAATATCATTACACCTGTAAATTACTCCAGATGGGCTGCACCTATTGTTGTTGTAAAAAGGGCTAATGGAAAAGTTCGGACATGCGGGGATTATTCTACCGGATTAAACGAATGCATGCAAACGCACACCTATCCACTTCCATTGCCTGATGATATTTTTGTGAACTTTAACAACTGCAAAATCTTCACAGAATAGATTTAACGGATGCGTACATGCAACTTGAAGTTGACGATTCTACAAAAGAGATGCTCACCATCAATACACACAGAGGTCTTTTCACTTTCAACCGTCTTGCACCTGGGGTCAAATCCGCTCCTGGCGCTTTTCAACAGGCAATTGATACAATTCTGTCTGGTGTTCAATATGCCTATCCGTATCTCGATGACGTCATCATAGCAACGCCGTCAATGGAACAAAATAAAAAGGCAGCCAATGAAGTGTTTGCACGTTTTGAAAGGTATAATCTTACTGTAAATTTTGACAAATGTAGTTTTTTTTCTCGTAGCTGCACCTATCTGGGGTATAAAGTCGATGGTACCGGCATCAAACCTGATCCAGGTAAAATTTCAACAATTTTAAAAATGCCAGCTCCAACAAATATCACAGAACTGCGGTCATTTCTGGGTGCAGTAAACTACTATGGCAAATTTATACGCAAAATGCGACAGTTAAGAGCACCATTGGACGCTCTTTTAAAACGTGATTCTAAATGGAATTGGACTAAGCCTTGTGAAGAAGCATTTCAACAGTTTAAGGAGATTTTGTCTTCTGACCTTATGCTTACACACTACAATCCAAGTCTTCCAATCAAGGTGGCTGCAGATGCCTCCAATGTGGGCATTGGTGCTTACATTTGCCACGAATTCTCCGACGGTTCGGAGAAAGCTGTATACCACGTTGCGCGTTCATTGACGCCGGCAGAGCGCAACTATTCACAAATTGAAAAAGAAGGTTTGGCACTCGTATTTGCAGTAAAAAAATTTCACAAAATGCTGTATGGCCGTCGTTTCAAGCTGGAAACCGATCACAAACCTCTTTTGGCTATATTTGGCAGTAAGAAAGGTATAGCAACACACACAGCCAGTCGATTGCAGCGCTGGGCCTTAACTTTAATGTCATACGATTTTGATTTAAGTTATGTCCCCACGCAACAATTTGGTTGCGCAGATGTTTTGTCGCGACTAATCAACAAAAATCAAAAACTCGACGAAGACGTAGTAATTGCTTGTGCAACACTGGAAGCAGAAGTGAAATATTTGATTCAAAACAATATCGAGGTTTTACCCATCACATACAACATGGTGCGCTCAGCCACTCAATACGATGAAACTCTACAAAACGTGATCAAATACATTAAAACTTCGTGGCCGCAGACAAAATCTGAAGAAGAAAGGCTATTTTATTTCCGTAAAGATGGATTGTGCGTTGTTGATGATTGTCTTCTATATCAACATAGAATTGTGGTTCCAAATAGTCTACGTCAACGTGTACTTAAGCAGTTACACAAAGGTCACCAAGGTATAATTCGTACCAAAGCTCTTGCCCGAAGCTATGTCTATTGGCCAAACATAGACAAAGATGTGGAAATGTTAGTACGGCAATGTACATCCTGTGCATCCACAGCAAAAGCTCCACCAAGAGCAAATCTTCATCCCTGGCCAACTGCACAAAGGCCAATGCAACGTATACACATTGATCTGGCAGGTCCTGTGGAACAGAAAACGTATTTATTGGTGGTGGATTCATTTTCTAAATGGCCAGAAGTTTACCCACTAAAATCGATGACGTCAGCAGCAGTGATCGATTGTCTTAACGATTTTTTCTCACATTTTGGATGGCCGGAAGCATTGGTGAGTGACAATGGAACACAATTCACCTCACAAGAATTTTTTGCTTTCTGCAGGGAACGCGGAATTGAACACTTACGTACTGCACCATTCCACCCACAATCCAATGGGCAAGTGGAACGTTTTGTGGATACTTTTAAGCGGGCGCTTAAGAAACAAAATTCATTAAATTTAATTAACGGCATTCGTGATTTTCTACATGTCTATCGTGCTACAAACAACGACAATGCATTTGAAAACAAATCACCATCTGAACTTTTTTTGGGGAGGAAGGTAAGAATCAACATGGATTTGCTTCTGAAACCAGAACAAGCCTCTAGTCATTACAATGACAAAATGGCATTGCAATATAATCGTAAATACAATGCTAAAGATCGACAATTTAACGTGGGAAGTGAAGTCTATGCCAAAGTGTACAAACTCAATAAGTACTTTTGGGCACCTGGAATTATTAAAAAGCGTATTGGGAATGTTAATTATGAAGTGGAGATTGTTACCTTTCCATATTTTAAATGCATGAAGTCACACGCAAATCAATTGCGATTACGTCATAGCAATTCAACAAATACTAATGCGTGGTTAGACGTTTTTGATCTCAGCCCTCCAAATAAAAATACACCAAGCACGAATAGTGAATCCACTCCTATTCCAGAAGATATAACCGTCCCTGGTCGTATATGTGCCTCACCAGCTACAACTTCTGAACAACGTTCGTTATCATCAATTACACAAGATATGCAGGCATATGTGCCACAACCAACTGAACAAGTCAACAATCAGGAAATAGTTCTTCCTGAACATTCTGACCAAGCACTACGTCGATCGCATCGCAATAGACGGGAGCCGAATTGGTTTAGAGACTTTACAACTTAAAGAGGGAGATGTTGTGGTTGGCAACCCTACCACCAGATGACAGTTTGATTGTATTTATCATCTTCTCTTTATACTCATTTTTCATTAAATATATATTTACATTGTTCTAACTGTTCACCATAATTTATTTTATTCTATGTATTATTCGATTGGTAGCGTTCAAATAAAACACATCGTTTGTAATTATATATTCCTATTAAAGCGAGTCTTTTTATGTTTGACAAAAACGGAACATAACACTTATAACACACTAATTGAAACTGAACTCTATAATTAGAAAAACAGGGTGAAAATAAAACCGTATTATTTTCAATCTGATAGCGTAGTGCAATTAGAAACAAAAATCATGCCATCTTTTGGAAAAAAAGGAAATTTCAAAAAAGAAACTCGAACCCAAAACAACGCAACTTCGAAAATCTAACGACGCACAGTGAAAATAAGTATTAATTCAGCAGCGACGCAACATCAAAAAACGCAAAACGGTACGATGCAATGCGAGGTATGGGTGTAAAAGAAGCAAACAAAAAATTAAAAAGTCAAAAACAATGTTATTAGTACTTATAAATAATAATATTTGTTCTTATTTGACTATAGAAAATGTGTTACGAACAGATACCACACAAGTAACTATTGCGTAACAAAAAATCTTTCCAACTTTTTTGCTTTGTACGAGATGTTCCAACTTTTTATAACACTACACTACGAAAAGTAAAATTTAAATGTTTTTAGAGTTATTCGAATTATTTTCAACACCCTTATTAAAAATTATGTGGCTGGAATAATTCCTGTCATTGGTGCTTCCTCTAAATCTTCGTTATCGGTACTGGGATTGGAATAGTGATCAACAGATACCAGAAGCAAATTTTGTACACTGTTCCATTGTCTGATTTCATCTTATGCGAATAACATTCTAATCCATTATAATACAAAAAAAAACTAATTAACAACGCCAATAAACAAAGCTTGAGAAGAAAATAATATATATATATCCATATATGTTTAGAGCAATATAAATCGAAAAATACAAATTAACAGTTGACAAGAACAATAATTACAGAAAATCATATTGAAGCAGAGAAGAATTTTAAAACAAAGTTAATACATACATATACATAGTGACCAAAAATTAAAAGCTGAATAATAAAAAGTGCACAAACATTACATTACTTTACAGTCCACTAACAATAATTCAGAATCAAAAACAATAACACTCATTTATACTAACAAAATGACCTATTAAGCTTACACACAACACAAGACATATTACATCGATCACTCAAAAAAAGACAAATTGGGAAAAACTCAAGAAAACATATGTATACTTTACTTGTGAGACTTTATACCTTACTCTTGGCAGACAAGGTATGTTGAAAGTTTTGTTTTTTATTTTACATATTATAATTGGACACTAGGCATGCGATTCAAATGTCGATTTTTCCACTTTAATTGAAATATTAAAAAAAAGTATTATAGATAATTAAACAAGCTTTTAAATAATGTATAATGCTTAGCACTTTTTATTTAAAAATATTTTTAAAACAGAAAAGGGAAACAATATTAACGAATTCGTGTTTAACACTTGGAACCAAAACCTTTTGCTTCTATTACTGCTTTCTTATCATTACCCGCATTGAGATTCATGAAACATTCAATTAAATGACTTTTCTACCTCAAAAAAGACTAGCAGCGAGGCTAAGGAAATAGTTGACAATCCACCTTTAACTAATGAAGGTTTTCTTATTGCTAGGACCCAACTGGTAAATCAGCATGAAAATAGAAAGAGGCAAATTAATGCACAAATTAAAACCCTTCTAAATTTACGACTATGTGCACTGTTTCAATATACTCGTATATAAACCCAATAGTTCAGTGTTCAAACTATGCAGATGTAACCACACTTTGAGATAGTGCTCATCATTTACTACTCTGGGAGTAAGTGAAAGAATTGAAATTGTACGAAAGAATTCCATATGCTACAATTATATGGCCATTTTTGAATGTTGCAGTACATTCATATGCAAATACTGTGACGGTAGACATAACACCCTACTACACAAACCCAAACGTTAGGGACTCCAAAATGAATTGCATACATACATAATTGGCCATTACAACAGAGGTGTGGCAACTCCTGTGAGTGGAAAATTTTTTATCAACGCTGGGGGAACTGAGAGTCTACTCTTGGAATTTTATCCTCTTGGGCTACGAACTGTGGTCTGGGTATAAATCCGAATAAGACAGACCTCGTTTTGTTCTCGCGTAGGTACAAAATTGAAACCTTCAGGTTGCCGAGGTTAGTCGGTAGGGAACTTCCGTTGTCTTCTGAGGTCAAGTACTTGGGTGTTGTCCTGGACAGTAAGAATGAAGAAGGGACTGAATGCTCTCTACCAGTGTAGGAACTCCATAGGTAGGAGCTGGGGTCTTCCGCTTAGGGCCTTTCGCTGGATATATCTGGCGATTGTTAGACCGGTTATTACTTATGGTTGCGTTTGGTGGTGTGCCTTAGATAAGAGTTTTCAACGGAAAATCTTAGATAAGGTTCAGCGGATTGCCTCCTTGAGAATCAGTGGAGTGAGGAAGAATTGCCCTCAGGCTGCTTTGACACTATGCTCTGCCTGACTCCGCTTGATTTGTATGTCAAGCGGTATGCAGCGCATAGTGCCATACGTCTGAGGGAATCGGGCTGCTGGAAACAGAGCTTGATAGGTCACTCCAGAGTTCTGAACGTCGTCTTTCCTGACGGGAGATATGGACTTTCGGAAAAAGCCACCTATTAAATTGTGCCTGAGCCTACGTTCGTACCTGGTTTCAGAATACTTATACCTTAAAGGCAAAATGGAATGGTGGGGTACTCCAGGGGTAGAGAGGTATACCTATCTTCACAGATGGGTCTAAGTTAGGTGGAGGTACTGCTGCTGGGGTGTTCTGTAGGGAACTATTTCTTGAACTTCACTTCAGGTTAAAGGATGACAGGCGGAGATTTTCGCAATCTTGAAGGCTATTGAGGCCATAGCTGGTGGCCCCGCTACGGATTCGGAATCTTACATGATCTTCGTTGACACTCAGGCTGCCCTAAGGGCCATTGCGTCGGTATGGTGCAAATCACGGCTCGTTCCCGAATGCAAGCAGTCGTTACGGACTTTTGGACCAGACCGTATCCGTCTATGCTGAGTTCTGGGACATAGCGGAATACGACGCAATGAGACGGCGGATGTTCTCGCTAGGTTATGTTCGGTTTCTGAGGGCGATTTAATAATTGGTACTGTCCCTCCAATCTGCCATCTCTACGACCTCATCAATGTATGGGCCAGGGGGAAGAGAGGAGGCGTTGAGGGAACGGAACGAGTTGTTATGTTTCTAGATGTCTATGGCCTTCTATATACAGTGTGAGAACAGGTTGCCTGCTGGGCTTGTATAAGATCAGTTTAAGGTTAGTTATCAGATTTATCACAGGCACTGCGATATTAGGTCCCAGATCCCAGTCGGACTATTGCAGGGTATGTTGCGATGAGGAGGAGTTTTAGACTGCCGAGCTCCTCTCTGTAACTTCCCAGCCCTTGGTAGGTTGAGGTTGTGGATCCTTGACAGGGTCTTCTTTGAGGGTTTGAATTCTGTGTCAAGAGCCGACATCAAGGCTCTCCACAGATTCATTAGTAGCTTGAGCTGGTTGAGAGGTGCTAGGGCTTCATCGGTGTAGTCGCGCTCTCCCTTTTTGTTTTGTTTGGTCTGTGTAATTCCCCCGCTTCCTATTCTCCCCTTTGCTACTACATACATACATACATAATTGGCCATTACAACCCTTCGTCAGGATTACGGCCTAGCTTCTCAACTACTTCCTCCCCTTTTTCCTATTCCCTCTATTATCCTTCCTTTTTTTAAGGACGTTATGTACAATAGGTCAAGTCGACCTTCGGGTACTGTACTTGTCAGTACAAGTACACGTCCTCTAACCTAACCTAACCTAATGAATTGGCCAGCATGTTTCACATATATTTATCCTATGGAAAATATGTGGCAAACTTCATTTAGACTTGTTTACGTCAAAATTCTAAAATTTTGTAATTTTTCGTCACTAAAAAGTGCAATTTAATACTATTGTAACAAAAGTAAAATGTATATACATAAGTATATAGTATATATAAAATGAAATGAAATATATGATTTAATTTTCAATAAAATTAAAAAAATTTTTAAATATTATTTGTTGCTTCCTTTAAAATGTAAATAAAAAAATTGGCCTCATAATTGAGAAGCTGGCGAACTAGCAGAAATCTGTTAAGAGTAAGTCGCCGTCTAATAAGCCAACACACTTCCTACTAGACTAAGACAAAGTAAAAAAGACAAAAACGAATAATTGGGTTAAGAAAAAGAAGGAATCATAAGATTTAATATGCTCGAAACAAAGTCTGGAAAATGTACTGTTATTTGCGAGTAATTGGAGGACGCATTCGTCAGATCTCGGAGACGGTGTTCGAGAATGTTTAAGAACCCATTGAAACCGATAAAAGGGTTAAAACTATATTGAGGAGGCAAATAATACGAAATTACGTTTATGAAACCAGTGAAACTAGCGTTAGTTCGTAGTGCACTAGTTAAATTGGATAATCTGCTGCTCCAATTAATATCCACTTGAAAAAAAATTTAAAAAATGGCTATATCGTTTGAAAAGCGGTTACCTCTAACACGAGCGGGGGTGGCTTAACCAGTCGGACACTCTCACCAAATATTAGGTATTTAACGTTCTTGGATTAGCCAGGTCGTAAGCTATTCTGAGAGCGGACGACTCAATCAAGTAGAACACTTTAACCAAATAACAGAGATTAAAAGTTCTGCTGCGTAATTCTGCATAATTCCAATTGTCGATGACAAGAGATTCCAAAACCTACAAAACTCGATTTGCCACAAAAGTTGGTCAATGTATATGAGATTTTGCAACAAGGTAGTACGTAAGTCGAATTTTTATTTTGTAAAAAGCTCCCAAATTTGTGAGATTCAGCTCCGTGAAGAGGGGAAGCACTATTTTTACCAACAGATTTGCCACAAAAGGCAAACAATCGTCTCAACAATCTTTGTCAAAATTTGTTGCATCATAATTTATTTCGTACACTGACCAACCCAGAGGTACAAATGTCTTGGCTAATTGAGACAAGTAAGAACGTTTGGTTACTTGTTTAATATCAGGCGTTGCATTTGGCTTAAAGAAAAATGTATCTCAGGTCACATTTAAAAATTTAAAAAATCTAATAAGTGTTCTTAAAAAAACGAGAAAGAGCAACTCCTAAAACACATGTTCATTCATCACGAATCAGCCTCTTCAATATAATGTTAACGAGACAAATGTCTACGTACAACTAAGTGCACAAAAAGGCTGTGGCGAACGTTGCCAAACTGTTAATTTAGTCCTAATTTATTCCATGCGTCTGTTCGTACAGTTTTTCAATATCGGCGCTAAAGATAAATCTAAACAATATCCAACGCGAAATTAGAATAGTTAGGTTAGACTATAAAATTGGTATGGGGTGTACGCCATTCATAAAACTACCACCATAGCACCATAGAAGGGGATAGCGATTTCAAAAATTACGCTAAATTTGGTGATAGTATTATCAGTTATAAAAACAGTACGATTTGGTAGATAATTATTACAGTTGGAGCAATAAGCAAAATCCGCATGGTTCGTGGACTCAAAAGAGAATACTCTTCATTAAACTCGTTTTTTTCTTTATGAAATATGTCAGAGACATACTGCGAGACTGACCAAAGTTTATACTAATCGGAAATTCGGACTTAAAGAGTGACAGAGTGATCATTTATCTACCTTTGTCTTGTATTTGTATTTTGTATTTGTATTTATTTATTAAATTTGAATTTCTGATACAACAAGACATAATATCTTATAATTTAAAGTATCAGAATCTGACAAGTTATATCAATACTTATAAAATTCAAAACTTATAAAAAAGAAATAAAAATAAATAAATAAAAAACAATAATATAAAATAAAATTTAAATAAAAATAAAGATAGTTAAGAATAAATAACAATATTTACTACTGACATTTATAGCAGATTACGTTTGATAATATTGATATAGTACATGCTTAAATTTATTTGCGTTGCCAATAACTTGCACGTTTGGAGGAAGTTGGTTCCAGAGTCGGATGCTTAATATGAAAAATTGTCTCTCGGACGCTGCATCCCGATGAGGAATCTGCACAATACCCTTTCCCCTTAAGGATCTCATGAACCTTAAGCGTTTGCGAAGATTTTGGGTGCTCCGATATAATAATTTTATGAAGAAAAACCAAGTTCTTTAACTTTATGTAGTTACTAAAGGAGATATTAAATATGCGGTTGGAGAAGTGAGAGACATGATCAAATCTCCTTAGGCAGAATATGTAACGTACAATGTTGTTGAAAGTACTGTTGAGTTTCGCAGTGTCTTTTGAATTACAGCCGGAGAAGACTTCAGATGAATACAGCCAAGTTGGTAATAAATAAGTTTTAGCCAGAAGTAGTCTTATTTTTGGTGGAGTGTAATACTGCGAAGCCCATAAGCACCTTAGCATACTATAAACTCTTCCACATGTTTGGTTTATGTGATCCGACCAGGTTAGCGTATTGTTGAAAACCACGCCAAGATTTCTGGCAGAATTAACAATGTCAATCTTGCTACCACGAAAACATTAATACTGGATTCAATTTTTGCGGATTTTTTGAAAATTACAATACATTTTGACTTTTTAGGGTTAATCCTTAAACCATTTGCAGTCGCCCAAAGAGAAATGTTATTAAGGTCAATGTTAAGATCTCTAACTCCAATGTTGATGGAAGCTATAGAGCTATCAAGGTAGAGTTGAATGTCATCAGCATACATTTGAATTCTAGAATGTTTAAGCTGCTCTGGTATATCGTTAGAGTAAATGGAATACAGTAATGGTCCCAATATGGAGCCCTGCGGAACACCTCTTGTCACGCGAAGAGGGTTAGAAAGTAGTCCTTTATTGGAGACGTATTGCCATCTGTCTGTTAGGTATGTGGACATCAATTTAACGGCTGTAGAAGAGAAGTTAAACATTCTAGCAAGTTTGAAGCACAGTATTGAGTGGTGAACAGTATCAAAGGCCTTTGAATGGTCAAGCAAAGCTAAGAATGTTATCCTCATATCAATGATTTACTGGCAGAAATTCTTTCTTAAATTTGGGACCATCTACTTCCCAAAATTCATTGATTCATAGGTTAGTGGGTATTCATAAGAAGTTCCAAAGTTTTCTTCCCGGACTTTCGGCGCAAAGAGTATTGTTACGAGAGTCTTTCTTAGCCTGGAGGTTTTCGTTGACAGCTTTCATGTAACCACAGAAGCTTCTCCACGAAGCTGTCTTGGCTCGTCTTAAATTCCTTTGTAGTCACCTATGGATACTTTATAATGTTCCCAATACTCCGCGTTACCGGATTTTCTTGCCACGTTGCAAATTTTCCGTGATTCTTTCCTTAGCCTGTCCAGATTCCGGTCCTACCCAGGGATTTAACAATCCCCCCGTTGATCCGTTTCGGAGATACGTTCTAAAAAGCCCCTACCCTGACCTCTGTAAATTCAGCCACAGTAGCTTCAAGTCTCAAAACACTATCGATTCTACTGTGCGTGAGTGGGCCAATGGCCAAATTGATAAGGCGATCATAAAGATCCCAATTCGCATTCCAAATATTCCTAATAGGCTTTATACTATTATAATCTTCCTGTCAAGAGCAAATTCAACACAACTACGGTCAGAGAAGGACTGTTCCTACGAAATTGTTTCATCTCTTATGTTATCATAACTATTTCTCGAAGTAAGGCTTATATCCAGTATCTCTTTCCTATTTTTGGCAAAAAAGTGGGCAAGTTACCCACGTTACATACCATAAAATTTGAGATAACAAAATATGCTATTACGTTAATTATAATAAGTGTGCAGGATCTGGACCTACCTACTAATTAAGCATGAACCAGCCTATAATTTTTAAACCCTAATTTGCAAACCTTGTTCGTTATAGATCATAGTTCTTAGATTAGGACGATGCCTTCTCTGTTTGCCAGTCGGATATGTAGCGCAACCGAGGCTGCCTTAGAGTGATGGAAATTTATTTGGATTACTCGGATGGTCTGTTTCATCCACCTTCTTCTCCACCAACGTTGTATCTAGGCCATCAAATTCATGATCAGCCTTACCTAGGACCTCAGACTCCCTTAACAACATCCCATAGACTGATGCTATATCCAATCCAGTGAAAGAGAAAGAACTGGCTCTGGCGCTAAACGGCCGTCATCATCCTTTGTCCCTTTATCTGATTCACCTATGAAGATGTCTATCACCTGGGTAACAATCTTGTCGCTATGTGGGGGCTTAAGTGTACCTATCCCCAAACTGTTGGGGATGTGGCACATGATTAAAGGTTACCCTAATATCCTGAGAGAACTGTCTTCGAACTATGCCTCTTGAGTGATCTTTTCGACCCGCCCGATCACGTATATTTCTCTATAGCCCTAATCCGGAGTGTTAATCGACCCGCGCTCATCGGTTGGTTTGCAGTCAAGGGTCTAATCCGACTGTATATATGCCTCACTGATACCTGGGCGCCTCAGTGAGTATTAGATTTTTCTACCAAGTCCTTGTCATGCTAGCGGGGGTTTTGGCGGGATTGACCTCCATTCCCCCTCATTCGTGGGACTTATATGGAAGACAAACGTATAGACAAGAATTTGAACATGACAAACTGTGATGACGACCTGGCATTTGAAACTGGACTGGACCCGTCCCATCTCCTTGCTCGAGTTCAGGCGAGCATTGTTGATAACAACAATAAGATAGTCATGAATTTCGCCCCAGGTGGTATGAGGATGACGACTGTGGAGGAGTCCTTTAGTGAGGCAACTGCTTCGGGAATCCCCACTTCGATGGAAGATATGTGCGTGGAGTCAGACTCTGCCTCCCCACTATCGGATGAAAACGATGAGAATGCAATCATCGAAAGCCTCCCCTTCTAGAAACCCGCTTGTTAATAGTGCAAACATCTACTGATTCGGACTGCGTGTGAAAAAGTATCCCGTCTGACAAGGGGGTTAAAACTGGGCGGAAACTTTCCGCTTTGCATAAAAAGAGGAATTCGTATCGCAGGGCTTGCACTGTCTTGAAGAGATTTGGAACCTGTGATATGGATTCCCTCTCTTCTAAGGAGCAGAAGATGCTGACGCGACACAGAAACACTGTTTCGCGGTGTGAGAACAAATACCCGAGCAGTATCCGCTCACGAGGCGCTGACTCTGGAACGAAGGATGAACCCTTGAGTGCGGATGGGACCGTAGAGCCAATTACTTCTACCTCTAACACCGCAAGCAAGGGTCTGGAAGGTTCTGCACCCTTACTCCCAACTGGAGTAAAGACGACTTCTCGAGTCTTCAAACCTCCAGTGAAGAGTAAGGGTGTTGGTATTCCTTCTTCAATGGATAAGGGAAAGGGGATAGAAACTATTGGTAATCCTTTATCACAGAAGAAGGGTGTAAGGTTGGAGGTGAAGGGGTGCAATTCGACAGATGGGTCTTCCATGCAGGTTTCCCGCAAAGGAAATCACATGAACAGAAACAGATCTGACGAGGTGCCTCCCTCCGGCTTAAAGCATACCAAAGAACAGGGGAGCTTGGGAACTAACCCTTCCCTTCAAATGGCTTTCATCAACAGGTCAGATTTAGAAGGCAAAATTTCTCCTGAAAAGTGGGAGCTAATTAAAGAAAGGCTCACTGAGTTTATGATGGAGGAAAGTTGTGATGACAGTAATGCCCGCATGTCCTCCATCGGTTGGCCCAAAGGCATCAAGGTAGTGGACTGCGAAAATGAGGGACTCTAAAATTCCTGGTGGAAGCAGTGAAGACCTTCGTGAACTCTGGCCCAGTGCTCGATTGGAGGTGATCCCTCAATCTGACCTCCCTCTACGTCCGATAGTAACTGTATGAGTCCCGCGTACTTTTATGCAGGTGAATAACATACCTGAACCTATTGGGAAACAAAATGATGGATTGAACACCAGCTCGTGGGTAGTTGTCAACTCCCTGACTGGTGATGGTAAGAGAAAAGTCTGCGATATTCGGATTGCAATTGATCAGACTTCAATTCAGTGGCTAAGGGCAAAGGGTAGCATGGTGTTGTGTAGGTTAGCACACCTAGGATTCCGTCATCCGGAAATCGGTGATGCCAGAAACCCAGAACAGACTAAAAGTAGTTCAGATTAACCTGCATCACTGCGAAGTCGCCTCACATAACCTGCTAACCACCCTACGCCGCCTTGAAGTTGATATCGCTCTTATCCAGGAACCTTGAATACCTTAGGGATAGGATTTCTGATTATAGGTTACTGTTCCTAAAACAAGTGAGAAGGTAAGAACATGTATTTTAGCTAGAAGTAAGTTGGACTTGTTAATCACTCCTTCCTTTTGTACAGGTGATGTAACAACTATGGCGTACAGAGATCACCTTGAAATCGAGCTGATGCTGTCATCTGTGTCGCCTTGACAATTCTCATTACACCCAATGGGGCTGTGCTGACATAAATACAAGGAGTGAGTCGATTCTGAATTTTATTATTCTTAACAGGCTTAGCATTTGTAATATTAGTAATACGCCGACTTTTAGAAATAGTGTTAGGGGAGCAGTAATTGACATTATGCTCTCTAACATTGATAGGTCTATGATTAAGGACTGGAGGGTTTCAGATGAGTGTTCTTTCTCTCATCACCAACTGATATCCTTCAGTCTATCTAATGGCTTTCATAAGCCTTTTAGGAATCCAAGAAGAACCGACTGGATCAGATATGAGAAGGCTGCGGAGGAGGAACTTAGGGCCCTTAGGGGTCATTCCACTCCTGGCATCAAAGATCGAGTTGGATCTTTGACGGATATTTTGTTGTCTTGTTATATAGATGCTTGTCCTCTTACTTACCCGGGTAAGAGGAGACAGCCAGCCTGGTGGAATACGGAACTCCAAACACTCCGCTGTTGTACTAGGAGGCTCTTTAATAAGTCTGAAAGGTCGGGCAGGGATGTTAACTGGTTTGCATATAGAACCAGTTTTAATGATTGTAAAAGGGAAATAAAGCGTTCAAAGAGAACCACTTGGATGAGTTTCTGCACGAGTATCGATAATATTGCCGAAGTGGTTTGTGGACAGTTTCGAGAAACGAAACTCTAGATATTCTATTGAACACTCATTTTCCCAATTGTGTGGATCCGGATAGCTATCCTTTGGGTGTAGCTGATCCCATCTGTAATGCTGGTATGATGCCCGACTTGGAGAATATCATTACCAGGGATGGGGTCAAATAAGTAGCTTTGAGCCTTTTAAGTCGCCTGGTCCGGATATTATTTTGCCGGCTCTACTTTAGCATGCTGGTGACATACAACCCTAACCACTATTAATTCGTACACAGATACTGTTAAGGGCATTAATTCCCATAGACTGTTTTTACCGTACGTACTAGCCTATCCCATGCACCACCCATATGTGGCGCCGCGGGGGGTTATATCTCAATTTAATTTCGTGGTGTTTTTTGAAGACTTGGTGCAGATCGACGTTCTGCTTTTCCTCTCTTAGGATCCTTTCCACTGACTTGAAATTAGTACCGTTGTTGGTATATATCTCCTTAGGAGAACCACGAAGGCTTATACAATTTTGAATGCACATGATACACGAACTAATGTCTAGGCTGTGGGCAGCGTTGGCAGTAATTTTTTATTTTAAACTTTTTATTTCTAGAAAAATACCTTGTTTTTAGCAAGAAACACTTTTTTTTACTAAATTACCAAAATCTT
The DNA here is from genome assembly GCA_930367235.1 of Sarcophaga rosellei. Taxonomy (NCBI): domain Eukaryota; kingdom Metazoa; phylum Arthropoda; class Insecta; order Diptera; family Sarcophagidae; genus Sarcophaga; species Sarcophaga rosellei. Next base: position 59,595,259 of record OV884019.1, read on the forward strand.
AAAAAGAAAGTACCGGAGTCCGTTGACTCTGTTACTCTCCCTGTTGGTGTTTCATTGTTAACTTGGCCTGGAGTAAATATTTCGAGTTATTATTGAATTTATTGAAAAAAAAAATTGAAATTAAAATTTTATGATAAAACTTGTTTTGTTTGAAAACAAATTTAATGAAAACTTTATTCGATCCCAAAGAACTTGGAAAAAAGGGAAAACTTGGCACCTGGCAACGCTGGCTGTGGGCGACTTCAATATGAATCGCACGGACCGTCAGACATGTGAATACCACACCCCATCGCTTTTCGTTACGCCTTCCTACTGCTACATGTAAAGGGGCAAAGAATCGATACCGACATAGGTCAACGGACGTTCAAAGGAGGCCAATCTTGCTGCTGGTAGAGATGCCATCAATGGAGGATGTGGAGCTGCTGATTTATTCTTACAGCGTTGACACTTGCTACGCATACTCTTATAAATTTCTTCATCTCAATTTGGTGATGTAGAATCTTGATTTAATTTTGGACATTGCAGCTTCATGGAGACAATGATGGTAATCTTGGTGATAGTTCCGGACTAATAAAAAGGTTATATAGTGATTGTGGGGCAGAATTATTGCGTTGTTACAGTTCAGAGACTCGACTCTACCACAGGTTCGTATAACTCCGGATTCATCAAGAAAACAATTTAGTAGTTTAAGTTTACTTCCAGGTGGCAACTTTTTTTTTTGTTGTTTTTGAGACACCAAATTTCGTCACCAAATTCACTAGCCTGGGCAAAATTAAACAAGATATTTTTAGCCTTCTGTATGTGCTCGAAACGCTGTGGTTTTTCACCCCTAATTCTGGACTTCAACTTTTCAATTTATAGCACGAATTGAGAAAGCGCCATGTAAAGTCTTTTCCAGAAGGAAAAATATTCGATGTTGATCGTGGAACTATTCGTTTTATCGATTGTTTCGGGGGGAATTGGGGAAGCAATAAAATATTTAGCGAGAATTGGGGGTAATAAAATACAAAAAGTAATTAGTTAAATAATCCAATATATTATTTATTTAATGTACACAGAACGTACCTTTCGGGTTGGGGGTTGATCGGGTATTAAATTACCTCTTTTCTTATATCGTTATAACAATTCACAATAAATTCATAAGAACACAGGGGTGGTTTATACACTTAAACTAAAACTTATAGCTAAACCAAAAGGTAGGGTGGCCAGCGTGAACATCCCGCCCCCCCTTGCAACATTGCAACAAGAGGACCGAGAAGTCACCTGGCCAGAGATCAAATTTAACAATTCAGGGGTAATAATAGCATGATATAATAATACAAATTCCTTATATAAAGGTAAAATGTTAGAATATGTAAAAAAAAGAAATATTTTTTTTTGTTAGCCATGAGCAGGTTCCAAGATGAGCCTGGTTGTGGGTTGCGCTCTTCCTTTGTGTGCTGCATGAGTGAATTCTCTTTGTTGCCAGCTTTTTCGAGTTGTTTGCTTCTTAGGCATTCGAAAATTAGCCTACGGGGTATTAGACTCTCTGTAAATAAAACGACAAACACACAACAGGAAACGAAAGAACGAATTAGTAATGCTCTGGATTAGAAAGCCGCACGAGCTTCACAATTGGCCGTATTACAACGCCATTGGCAGTTCGAATTTCGGCCACTCGCACTTCGAATAAGGACCAAATAAATCCATTGGATTCGACCAAATTTGTCATAAGGAATGACAACAAAATCGACAACAACAATCTACGTGATTCCAAATGTCAGTGCCTACCTGGTCCACGATAAACGATACTCGATTTGCCGCAAAAGTTGCCCAATGGCACGGGGGTTTTTAAAAACCAGGACAGAACGATAGGCGAATCTGTCCCACAAAGGCTTCCAATCTGGTAGAATTCAGCTTCCTATGAAGTGAAAGTACCATTTTTTGCCAATAGAGTTGCTCAGCAGAGCTCTCAACGGGGTAAAGCTTACGCATCTACAGGCAAAACTTTTGCTTTGGCAGCGAGTAAGTGGGTGACAAATTCACCAGACGGGGTTAGGACTCTACTATACAGAATGGCAGCATATGCTTTCTCAGAAGCATCACAAAATGCATGAAATACTTCACGCTGAGGGTTCAAATTAACCCAACGGGGGATGTTAATCCTGTCGATGTACGAGTAATCATCGACAAACTCAAGCCATCTGTTAAACGTCATGGGTTCCAAACATTCGCCACAATCTGTTCTGTCTTTACAAATATGTCGCATAAAATAATCTTAGCAACTACGATTTCAGGTGCCACTCACCCAACGGGGTCAAACAGCTTCGGCTATTTGAGAAAAGACAGAACGGTTTGTGACTAGAGAAATAGGGCGTAGGAGCTGGCTTGAAGAAATATATTTCAATGCTCGCATTCCAACGAGAACCCAGAGTTTAAGTGGTGCTGGCGTCTGACAATTTCAAAAATTCGGAATCTAGTGGATATTCGGATAGCTCAAAAGAAAAGTTGAATGATGTGATTTGAAACGATATAATGGGGTAAAGAGTAACTGGTTTAGTAGGAGTATTAAAGATAGTCATGGTCCGCGTGTGGTCTAGGGAAGGGTATTCCCCAATAACTTTCTCGTATTAGGTTTTAACCTCGAGGTTCTGTAATACTCAGATCCCAAATTTTGAGCAAACGCTCCTTTACGAGATGGACCAAGACTCAAGTCCGTAGGGAATTTGGACTTAAAGGGAAACCAATTTGACTGACGTATTTTGCCAGTCACAACCCAACCGAAAACGGTTTGTTGGGCAATCAAAGTGTTTCTGGGGTCTTTTCGAACTTCAGAAAGCATTATCTGGGAGTATACATCTCCACCTAACAACAAATCCATGTGGGCATACTTCAATTCTGTTGACGGAAGTTCGGGTGCATCAAAATCAGCATACTTCGCTAACGAACATGTGGGTAATTGACCAGAGAGCTTTTCAACAACATACGCTTCCGTGATCAATTTAAACGAGGGATCAATAGGAGATCCTAGCGAAATAGTACAAACTTTTGCTGAGTTTGCTACCACTGCGCCATTAAGGCCCACAACAGTGGCAGCAGGTGCCGAATAGGTTGGAAGATCTAGCTTCCGTTGCAATTTTCGAGAGATGAACGTAGCTTGAGACGCTGGGTCTATCAGAGCTCTCGCAGAAAACATCGCATGATCCAATTCTATGTTTACTTGGGCAGTTCCTAGCAGAACTGTTGAAGACGGGGTGGACTGTAGACGGGTAGCGTAATTGTGGAAAGAACGGGTAGTAGCGGATGTCGATGGACAATTGTCCACATTATTTCGCTTTTGTTCAGGAGGCCGGGAGATTTCTAAAGAACTATCAGGGGTAGAAGGGTTAGCGGGGTAAGTTCCAGTCCTCGGTTCCTCCCGGGGGGAAGATTCGCTACGGTGAAGTAGCGAATGATGTTTCTGTTTGCAAATATAGCAAACATTTGAGCTCTGGCATCTTTTGAACTCATGAGAGGCTGCCAAACAATTTGTGCAGCATTTGTGCTTTTTAACGGTTGCCAAACGAGCACTAACCGTCATTCTTAAAAAGTCCGAACAAAGACGAATAGGGTGATTTTCACTGCAGACTGGACATTTCCTCTGGGGTAATTTCGGAGCAACAGTCCCATAAGGTCTGAATTTTCGGGGGCTATGAGAAATGCCTTGGCTATCATTTCGAACTGCAGATTGGTTAAAATTATGGCTGCCGATAATGTCCGAGACTGATTCCAGAGTTCGATATCTGGCAGTCAGGAACGCATCCATTTTGCTCCACTTGGGTAGGCCTGAGCTAGGACCTTGAGATTGTTCCCAAAGACCTAGGGTGTGTTCAGGGAGTTTCGTAGAGCAAATGTAGACAAAAATGATGTCCCAATTCTTAGTTTCGATGCCCAACAACGACAAATTTGTTATGCAATCATTAATTGTCCGTTGCAAACTTTTAATGGAAGGGCCAGATTCTTTGGAAATGGAAGGGAGGTTGAAAAGAGTTTTCAATTGAAAATTGACTAATAATCTTTTATTCTCGTAACGATCGACGAGATTCTGCCAAGCCATGTCGAAACCATCATTCGTCATGGGGCACGTTCGTATTATGTCCCTCGCTTCACCTTCAGTTTTCTGCAAAAGATAGTACATCTTTTGGATATTACTAATGTGGGGGTTAGTTCCGTAAATGGCCGAAAACATATCTCGGAATGTTGGCCATGACGCATAATCGCCAGAAAAGGTTGGGGTGTCGCATGGGGGAAGGTGAATGGGAACTGTATTAGCAATCGGGTTCGCGGCCTTATTCTTAAGGCTGTCAATCAGTCCGTCAATAAACGAGGCAGATTGAAAATACAAAGTATATCCGGACATATATTTAGCCTTCGCGTCTTTTGTTGAGACTTTGGTGTCTTCGGCATTTTCCAACAAGTCTTCGTAACTATCACGAAAGACTTCCCACAAACGGGTCAACTCCTGCCGATGAACACCTAGAGAGTGAACCGAATGTTCCTCTCGCGGAATAGCCTGAATAAAGCTTTCCCAATCGCTTAAGCGGTTATAATTTCTACTTAAATTTCTTAAAGCGGCCATTGTATTGAAATTAGGGTTTTTTAATTAATTCACGGGTAAAAAATCCAAAAGGGTTCGAAAAAATTTAAATTAATTAATTTAAACAAAAATTGCCGAAGTATAAAAATTATGACGAGTAGTGTTTACCGAATAAATTACCGTTCAAACAAAATAAATACTTTTACTTCGAAAAATTTTAAAAAAATATTCGCGATAAATCTTCAAAAGGGTAAAAAAAAGAGTTTACGAAATCTTCCGAAAAAAATAGTTCAAAAAGGAGTCTAAAAATTTAAAATATATATGTATATATACAAATATATAAATATATATGCAAATAGAATTATTTTATATTGCAATAAAAAATCGCAATATTAATAATTAAAAAATCAAAAAATATTCGCATATATGATAAAAATATCACAATTACGATCAATAATATTGCAAGAAAATCTTATATTTCGATTTATATAAGTGTAAGAATATAATAAGTCACAAATATCGCAACAAAGCAAAATATATTAAAAAAACGCGGCCACCTTAATTAGTGATAATCTTCCAACTGTTTATATGAGAGTACACAACACAGCTAACCAGTAACGCATCGGTTTGACAGTTCATAGACCAGTCGTGAAAGAGACAGCAAATATTACCAAAAAGTATTTCTGTCTCTCTCTGATTGCAACTTTGTTTTGTTTATGTTTTATTTTCGGGGTGGATTTTTATTATTGGCGAGAGTTAATAAAAATTTTAATTTTTGTCTAAAACTATTAATAAATAATAAAAACAACTAATAACATTAATAATTTTTAACTTTTTCTCTCAAGAAATTAAAAAATATTGGCAACTTTCAACAAGAAAACTTTTTTATGAGCACTACGTCTTATTTTGATCTTGTAATATTTAGCTTGTTAATAACCTTTTACACATGAAACTATATTCATTGTGACCGAAAATCAACCACATTTCGATTAATATTTAAATATTTAAGAATCTTTAAAATTTTCATTGAAGAAATTAAAAAATATTCCAAATTTTCCCTTTTTTAACACAAAATAAATGTTTGTTTACATTTAATTTTTCTCCTTTATCCGCCAGTTTTTCACTCTGTATATCTGTTGCTTCTAACACATTTGCTTTGCAATACATTGTAAGATTTTTTTTCTCCCTCTAAGCCGTCCTGCGTTTATATGTTATGAACGTTTTTCAACTGTCAAAGGTTGCACTACTTGTTATACTTTGGTACACAACAATAACAACACGGCTAAATCACTGCACTGTGTTGTTTGTGTATATAAGTTTTGTTTATTTTATTTTGCTTTTCTTTTTCTTTTATATTCTTACACTTGCACTTTAGGTATATTTCTTTTTATTTTTATAAAACAATAAGCACTAATTTCTAAATTAACGCACCGAAAAAAAGAAAACGTATTTTACGTACCTTGTACAAATCAAATAATTATTTGTATTAAAAATATATTCAAACCGTGGTTATGGTTTATCCAAAAACAAAAAACCAAAATGGGGATCTTCAAGACGAAATCTGCAAATAAAATCTCGACAAATATTTTATTTTACTTAGGATGATATGGATATTGGTTTAAACGGTGTCACCTTCGATTTAGCGGCTACGATTCGCACATCGACCTCATCATTATAGTGGATTCTAAAGTAGCTTACCGCAGCGTACGCGATTTCGCCGGCATCTACAAAGGTATGCAGTTGGACGTTTATGGTGATTCTTAGTAGCACCGAGGGATGGTTATGGATGATATCCTGGCCAGATTGGATAGCCACGAGGACCACTTCAGCAAAAGGTCTTCGGATAACTCCTCGTCCCATTTGATTCCTGAGCGCCAAATATCTGGGAGCAGCATCTTGAGTCCAATTGTATGATGTGAAACGAATTCCAGTGGATCAAAAATTGACATAAGGACTTGTAGGAGTTCTCTTTTGGTAGGGACCACATGCGGAACATGTGGAAGGGAACACGTCCCTTCGGAGCCTCGAGAATCTAGAATTATACTGGAAAACGTCATTACTGGATTCCCAATACATACTTAGTATTTTTTCTATAGCCTTGAATGGATTTTGAGTTCTTGAACAATCATCGCATAGGCGCCTTCGTACAGTTTCGGAATTGGTCACCCAATTTCTCATGTGAAATCCACCACATGCATGGATTGAGTGTACTTGTATTACCAGTTCCATCGCCTCTTCATCGGTATCCACGCTGTCGATGAAATCTTCCATGTAGCTTGATGAACGGGGAGAAGATCAAGATTGTGAATGCTGCCAAAAACCTTGGGTTGACTTTTAATGACAGTCTTACATGGACAAATCATGTTAACACACTCGTAGGGCAAACTTATATGAAGTTGAGGTGTCTTTGGTCGACACAATACTTTACGCCTTTGAATATAAGACGGTTGACTGCAAAATGTTATCTTCTTCCTGGTTTAATGTACGGCTGTGAACTTTTTGCAAGTTGCGATTCCGTTAGCAAGGAGAAGCTCAACGTCTTATTCAATAATATTGTGAGATATGTCTATGGTTTAAGGAGATATGACCATGTGTCCCGTTTTTCTCTGAGGCTGTATGGTGTATCGTTTGACAATCTTTTGAGCATCCGTGTATTATTACTTCTGCATAGGATCATTTATTCAGAATCTCCAGGATATCTTAGCGATAAAATAAGATTTGCTAGATCACTTAGGGGTAAAAGGATCATAATTCCCCTACATCGTTACCTTGTTTCTGAATGGCATTTTTTCATTCATGCTGCACGGCTTTGGAATTGTCTTCCACATTCTCAGCAACTTAATAGCAACGCAACTAGTTTTAGGAAATTTGTATTTAAGTTTTTTGCACCGTAGTATTTTAAAATTTTTTTTTTACATTTTTTAAATTATGCATGATTTATTACTATTGTTATTATTATTATTACTTTTTCTTCTCTTTTACTTTATTCATTAGAAAAGTTTGATCTCCAAATGTTGTTTATGAACACTTCTCTCTTGTACTTTAAATATAAGATTAAATCTTGTTGTACAGGAATTGAATAAATGATGGTGCGCAGCTTATACCAAAGGTTAGGGCCTTCATTACATATTCACAAGGTTTCTGATTGTCGCTATTTTCGCACCACAAAAATCGTTGAGCATGCATTTCCTCATCTCTAACATTAATACGATGAAACATTTCTGCTATATCGCCACATATAGCGGTTTGGCCCACACGAAATTCAATTAGTATGTTGAAAAGGGGCGTAAGTAAATCAGGACCACAAATTATAAAGTCGTTTAGGGACTTATAGTGTGACTTCGATACTGCATCCCATACCAGACGAACCTTGCCAGGCTTATTCAGATTGAGGGCAACAAATATTGGTAGATACCATGTACGACCTTCACATGATGACTTCTCTTCTTCTAGCACCTTTCTAGCGTATCCCTTGGATATCAATTTGTCGATTTCTGCTTGCATAATTTACTGTAGCTGCGGATCCCTCTTGAATTTCTTCTGAAGACATTTAAGGCGATGGCTTGCTACTTTATAACTCTCGGGCAACATTGGGACATCATCTTTCCAAAGTAGACCAACTTCGTATTGTTGATTCTTCTTGATGGCTGTACTTTCAAGTATCTTCATAGCCCTGTTTTTTCGGAAGACAAAATGGTTTTCTCTTTTGGCTCATCCAGGTTGAAATATTGCTTGACATCATCGTGGTTCTCGCATTCGCACGTATGAATATTAAGTGATAGCATTTGACTTGTATCAGTAACACTACCTTGCAGGGTCCATCCCAGTCGAGTTTTTGTTGCTATCGGTTGATCACGACTACCTTCTCTTATTTTTAACGGAATCGCAACTCTTCAATTGTTTAGGCCAATTAGAAGCATGGGCTTGGCGTTGATGTACGATTGGACTGGCAAACCCTTGAGGTACGGGTAGTCCTTGACGATGTCATCAAAATTTATTGATTGCATGAGCAGACCGAGGTTACGCACCGTTCGAATATCATAAAGGGTGAACCTGCTGTTACTGTTGGCACCGGATACCTCAATATACATTTTGAAGGAATTATTTTCACATCTTGTTGTATCACCAGTCCATCGTAGCTCCAAAGGTTCCTTTTCACCAGAGAGTCCCAATTTATTATAGAGGCTTTGCTCCATTAAAGTAACGGATGAGCCTTCATCTAAAAATGCGAACGTATTTAAGGAACTACCATTGTTGTGTATACAAATCGGAATAGTTCGGAAACACGGCTTATTATTACGGTCGTTGTGGGAATTAACACTTCCACTGGGAGCCGATGTTGCCGCTTGAACATTGCTTGGATGAGCCGGTACACTATATTTGTGCAACAAGGGATGGTGTTTTGCTTTACAGTTCGCGATATCACACACTTTCTTCGAAAAGCACTTACGTCGATGAGAATTCAAACACTGGCGGCATAATTTATTTTCTTTCACCACATTCCACTTTGAATCTAAATCTAAAGATTAGAACTCACCGCAGTTCTGGACTTTGTGTTCCTTGCTCATGCAATAAATGCAAAATAAATTCTTAATAGAAGCCTGTTCGGAATGCGAGTTGACTGATGCGCCTCTCGTGGAGCCAATAGGGGATACGACTTGACTATATTATAAAGCCAATCGCTGAAAGATTTCACCACTGGGACCTTGTCACCTTTGCTGTGCATCGCCCAATTCAGTTTTTGATTATTAGGCAACTTATCGACCAGTGTTTTCACTAACAATGGGTTGTTTAAATGAGCCATCAAATTACATGCATCCATAGTCGAGCAAATGTTTCGTACTGTAAGCGCATACTCAATGATGCTATCAAGCCTATCCTTGAGTGGTGGAATCTTCATCGCTTTCTCGATCATGCTGTCCAAAATGTGCTCTGGACGACCGAAACACATCTCCAGAGTCTGGATGATTTCATTCACCATGGATGGCATAAGCAACTTACTTTTCACTAGATCCATTGCACGACCTTTGAGACGCGATTGTAAACGCATTAGGTTCTCACTATCTGTATAACCAGCGATCTCTGTGCTGTTTTTGTAGTTGCCGATAAATAAGGGCCAGTCTTCAGGATTGCCATCGAAATGTGGCAACTCTTTAGGTATCACCTGTCTGGCTGCAATTTGTGATGCAGTAGGCTGGAAAGAATTATAGGTTAAAAAGGAATTTACATTTTGCGACGCGTTTCCTTGACTTAGGATACTGTGTTTTTTCTCCAAATACTTCCGCTGTAATTCCTTTTCCTCCTCCAGCATCTGCAGTTGCAACTGTGTGTGCGCGGCCAAAGAACCACCCGACGTGCTTGAGCCACATTGGTTACCAGCATTTTGCATAAGTTGCGTAACTGTAGTCGGCACTACCTTAGCTGAAGCCATTACATAAGGTCGAAGTGTTTGTTCAATATCCACTCCTTCCGATGTACCGGGCTCATTTGCTTGCAATCCTGCATTAAATTCGGTTGCAGCATTAACGGACGGCAGTATGCTTCTTTGTGTTGTCATTCTCGTTGGGACACTATTTTTAATAGCCACGGGCTGGCCCTTACCGCAGGAGCAATTCCAGCTAACGTTGACTACATCACTGTTCACTCCAACACACTCGAAGTGGAACCACTTGTCGCACGAATCGCACTACACCATACGCTCGGTGTCTTTCGAGTCCCACTTGTTGCAATTGAGACATTTCAGTTCTCCCTAATTGGAATCACGATTAAAATTTTTCCTTAATTAAACGCTTGTTGTTCTTTTATTTAGAAACGCGAAAATTGTTTTAAAGAACTGTAAAAAATTACAACTTTTAAAAGCCACAAATATTTCTGCTTTATTAAATTAGTTTTTTATATATTAAATTTGCTTGCTTTACTTTAAAACAATTTGTTCTTTTCCTCTTCGAAACTCTAACAAGAAAGACCCAGAATAATTGTTCGCTTTTACAAAATAGAAAATTGGAGCAAAGCATACTTAGATGCGTGTAAGTTTATATACATACATGGTTACAGTTTCTATAATTATATGTGACTGCTTTGATTGAAAATATAAGTACATAAAGACAAAAGAAGTAAATACATAAAAAAGGAAAACATTAGGGTGGCGGCGGTAACACTCTCATTTATTTCTAATTTAATTTTTCAAACCGCTTTGGCAAGAATTTTTATAACCTACTAAATTATTGTGGTCAGATAATTTTGGTCGAAAAACAATGAAATTTTGCATAAGTTTGTGTTATCAATACATTTATAAAAAAAATTTTACTTATTTTATACAGCATTAAAGATTATAAAATTACCTTTCAGAAAAAGTAACTCTCAAGGCTTTGTCATTATTATTATCCAAAATATGGAATAAGAAAATATTCGGATATCAAAGAAATATGTTCTGTGTACGAATTAATAGTAGTTAGGGTTGTATTACACGAATATCCGGTGGACGTGTATAAGGACTGTCTCCGGTGGTGCAATATACCTGATGGTTTTTTTTTTTTACGCCGAGGGGTAAATGTACCTAACCGCACCATAGAGGAAGTCGTCACATCCTCCGTGTGTGGGGCCCTCACCCACTAAATTCCCCCCCTCGTCTCGTGGACTCGTTGTGCCCACTCCGGAACTACGGTGGTATTACTTCGGAGTGGAGTCTTTTTGGCCATTTGGCCCCTGCGTGTTCTTATACGCGTCCGGATTGCGTGTCGAAAGTTGAGGAGACATTTACGTATCTCCACTATTCCTCTCGTCCAGGTCCCTGTGTCGGATTCCGTTTGACACGTGTGCAAGTGTCATCTATGCCGGCGTGCCTGCATGTTCCGCAGCCTCGAGATCTCTCTTCTTCAGTCTTAGGATACGCTCCGCGTAATTCGCCACTGAAGTCCAATTCTCTCCACTCGCAATCATAACCTCGACAATGTTAGCGGCCGTGATTGTTCCAACTATAGATGTCAGCTCAGAGCGGTAGCTCTGCCAGCGTGCACACTCGAATATAGTGTGCATCAATTACTTCCTCTTCTTCGTAAAGGCAATAAGGGGAGGCGCTCTTGCCCATTCTATGCAGGTATTTCCTAAAATACCCATGCCCCGATAGCATCTGTGTAGTGTAGTAGTTCACCCCTCCGGTTTTCCATCCAATCCATAGCTCAATATCCGGGATAAGTCTCACCGTCCACCTTCCTCTGTCCTCTTCATCCCATTGGCGTTGCCATTTTGAGATGGTGTTTTGCCTGAAGGAACCTGTTGTGTAACTTCCGGTCTATTTCGCCCTATAAATCTCCATTCGCTCCGAGGCTTGCAGATCCACGGGAATTGTACCTGCAATCACAAGTACGGCTGGCGCGGATACCGTGCGATACGCCGAAGTGATACGCAATGCAGCCGTTCTCTGTACCGATATAGGTGAGTACGCTCGCTTTCTAACATTGAGCGCTTCGGCCCAAATTTCACTTCCATAAAGCATAAATAAAGCAAATTTCACTTCCATAAAGCATATGGTTCTGGTTGGTCCACCATGGAATTCGAAACAACTGTCACGACTGAAAAATCAAAAGAACAAATATTACAAGAAATACAAAAGGTCTGGCTCCATTATTGATTATGGAAGATATTCTATTTGCCGGTCTGAATATAACATTCTAAATCACTTATTATATAAAACATATATGGACAAAATGGAAAATAATTTTATTAAGAATCCTAGATCTTTCTTTACGTTTATAAATTCCAAGAGAAAATCAACTGGTTATCAACATATGTGATATGTTTGCTGATTTCTTCGCCAGTACTTATTCTAACTCCGCTTACAAGGATACAAATAATTACCCTTTCCCGCTGACATCGGCTCCAGTAATATCTATTCCAACTTTTAGTGACTGCGATATTTCAGTAAACCTGAAAAGGTTAAAGATGTCTTTTCGTCCTGGTCCTGATGGGGTTCCAAGTTGTATTTTAAATCGATGTGCAGAATCATTCATCACACCATTAGTCATATTGTTTAATACCTCGATTAATTACGGATATTTTCCTATGTTTTGGAAGGACTCGTATATTATACCGCTTTTTAAATCTGGCAATAAGTCTGATGTTACAAATTATAGGGGCATTGCAAAACTGAGTGCTATCCCAAAAATGTTCGAGAAACTGGTTGCCGATTTTTTGATCCATCATACTTCATCGTTACTATCACCTCATCAACATGGTTTCCGAAAGGGCTGCTCAACAACGACTAATGTGCTTCAGTTAACATCCATGGTAAATGTGGCCTTTTCTCAACAGAAGCAAACTGATGTAATTTTTACGGATTTTAGCAAAGCGTTCGATAAAGTGAATCACAAACTACTGTTAACTAAATTGGATTTAATGGGTGTAAACCATAGGAGCTTAAGATGGCTAGAGTCGTATTTGACTGGTAGAAAGCAGACTGTATGTGTGAACAATAGCTTATCTAAATATATTTATGTGCTATCTGGTGTTCCTCAAGGCAGCCATCTTGGTCCACTTCTTTTTTCGCTGTTTATAAACGATCTTCCCAACATAATTAATTTTGCCAATATCTTAATGTATGCTGACGATGTAAAACTTTTTCTCTCCTTTAATAATTTCATTGAGCATATTTATCTTCAAAGTGATCTCAATAATTTCTATTTGTGGTGCGAGTACAACATGATGGAGCTGAATATTAAAAAAATGCAAATGTATGCGGTTCTCAAGAAGTAATTTTATCGCGGTTAATTACTTGCTTGGAGGTCATCAACTGGAAATAGTGGACTCTTTTATTGATCTTGGGATCCTATTAGACACAAAATTAAACTTTAATGATCATATCACTTTGACTGTAAATAAGGCAAGAAGCACTCTTGGCTTCATAAAACGTTGGGCAAAGGAATTTACTGATCCATATATTACTAAACAGCTATACATATCGCTTGTCAGACCTATTTTGGAGTATGGTTCTATCGTTTGGGATCCTCACTATAATGTTTACAGCGAACACATCGAATCTGTTCAGAAACAATTTTTACTCTTCTGCTTGCGTGACCTTGGGTGGAATTATTCGGATATGCCTTCATATACTAGCAGACTGGCTTTAATAAAACTGCCTACCCTTAAGAGTCGTCGAACGATGTTAAATATATCTTTTATGATTAACCTGATCAATGGTAATATTTGCTGTGAATTTCTGTTAAGATCTGTTAAATTCAATGTTCCTCGTCGTAACTTCCGCTGTTATAATCTTATTTATATTCAATTCTGCAGAACTAATTATGCTGTTGCTGATCCGTTAACTAGAATTTGCCGTCAATTTAATTATTTGTCAGACTTTGTTGATTTTTCTTTAAATTCTTGCGTTATAAAACGGAATATTATTGTTTTTCTTTATTATTAACTTTTCCTAATTTTTATTGTAATAGTTACGTTATTTTTGTAGAAACTGTTTGTAATTGTATTTAATTTTATTCGTACCAATTATTGTTATTAGTCAGTAAGGAATTTGTCCATTGACTTGAATAAATAAATAAAATAAAATAAATAAAAAAATAATGCTGTTACTAACCTCCATCAGGAGTCTCCTTCTCGCCGGTAGCGGGCCTCCAATATTCGCCATTAGTTTGCTGAGCTGACCTACGATCTTTTGGGCTCTGTTAGCCGAGTATTTAATCTGTTCCGCATATTTTAGTCTGGGATACAATCTTATTCCAAGGTATCTCACCGAACTCTTAGTCCTAATTACCTCGTTTCCAATACTCATGTCCACGTGCAATGGGATACGACGACCAGTGATTAGCAATAACTCGGTTTTATGCATGGCCAGGTCGAGGCCGTGGGAGTCTAACCATGTTTCGCCCTTAGCATAACGCGTCTCAATTTTCGTTGTGCCTCTTCCGTGTTCCTGGCCGTGATAACAGCTGCGATATCGTCTGCGTATCCAACCAAAAAAGTTCCATCCGGCATATCTTCCCTCAGAATTCCATCATAGCTAACGTTCCACAGGTCGGGGGCCGCTCCTGATGTTATTTGTTTCATCTTTGATCCCGAGCTTGTGTTGTACACCAGCTGCCTGTTACTCAAATAACTGCTTATCATGGCCAGAATGTAGTGTGGCACAGAGAAATTGTTCTCCAAAGCATCCAGTACGTCGCTCCATCTAAGGCTATTAAACGCGTTTTTAACGTCTAAAATCGCGAGCACACAGGCCACGTAATGTGATTCCCACGTTGTGTGACCGTAGCCACTTCAGTTACCTCTCTCAAAGCGCCAATTGTCTACCGACCGGCTCGAAAACCATATTGCCGAGCAGACAGTCCTCCACTATTCTCTATAGCAGCAGTAAGCCGTGGCTTCAAAAGCCTCTCGAGCAGCTTCCCTGAAGTATCCAACATGCACAGTGGCCTGTACGCGGATGGGTCCTCCGGATCGCCCTTTCCCTTGTTTATTAAGACCAGCCGTTGTTTCTTCCATTTTTCGGAGAAAATACACTCTCTCAGGCACGCGTTGTACATTCCCAGTAGGAGTTCCGGCCTTTGATTGGCAATTTCCCGCATAACCTCAGGCGGGATGCCATCGGACCCTGGTGCCTTAGCGGGTTTTAGTCCGGCTGCGTCTACTTTTAGCTCCTCTGCAGAGAATGGTAAAAATTCCGTATTGAGCATATTCTGTCGTCCTTCGTTCACCGGTTCATGAGTAGGGAATAGTGTATCCACTATATTTCTCATTATTCGCTCGTCCATAATTTCCATTGGTTTCCTTCTGTTCAGTTTGTCCATCACTACTTTGTATCCAAGTCCGTAAGGGTTTACGTTTACGTCCTCGCGTAGTTCTTGGAATGCCTGGTTTTTCTTGTACAATATAGCCTTCTTCAGAGACTTCTTTGCCTCCTTATATGCCTGCATTTCGTCGTCAGCTGGTCCGCCGGGTCTGGCTCTAGTATACCTCCATCGTAGTCGTAGGCACTCTCGCCTGAGTGCTGCGATGTTGTAGACCCACCAGTACAATGCCTTCTTTCTGGTATTCGGGGTCTCACCAAGGGCATTGCCTTTTTACATCCGCGTCTTATTATCTCCATGGTTTGTTCCACTCTTGTCCTCGCGTCGTCTGAGAGTTCAGCTCTGTGGCACAATCTGTCAACTTCTGAGATTAGCTGATTTGCATTCAATTTCCGTGCGTCCCATCTTCGGATATTTGTAGTGTGATTGTCCTCTTCTCCTCTATTCCTCGAAGCAAAGGTGTACGATATGTACTGGTGATCGCTGCCCGTATATATTTCCAAGACCTTCCAGTCCCTGACTCTGTGGTACATGCTCTCCGAGTCCATAGTTATATCAGGGATAGTGCCCTCGCAACCTGGTCGTCTAAAAGTAGCTACGCTCCCCTCGTTCGCGAAGATCAGGCCGGTTTGAGCTGCCATCTCCACAATTCGCCTGCCTCTTGGGTCGGTATTCCGCATTCCCCACTCTACAGCTCTGGAGTTGAAGTCGCCTGCCACTATGAGGTTGCCGCCGATTCGCGCCAGTGCATCTTCGATTCTGGCCAATTTCTCCTCAAAGGTTCCCACGTCATCATTGGGAGTCAAATAACAACTCATTAGAGTAATCTCATCAAACTGTACCCAGGTGAAACAATCTCCCCTACCAGTTCTTCTCGATCGGGGACCCTGGTTATCCGTTATCCATATAGCTGCTGTAGATGTTTCATCGCCCAGCCAGAATCCACTATTTTTTGATGCATATTGTTCGCTTATAATGGCCACGTCGGCGTCCTGCTCCCTGACTATTTGCGATAGCAAAGAAAAAGCCATCTTCCCTCGGTGCATATTCAGCTGCAATATCTTCATGCTGCCTTTCGTAAGCTCATCTCATAGCCCCGCGATCCCGGGAGGTTGATGGTTGGAAAGATATGCTTGTGGTGTTTATACCGAAAGTCGGTAAACCCAGTCACATCGGCCCTAAGGATTGATTATAGACCGACATCGCTCTCATCCTCTCTTTTTAAAGCTTTGGAGAGACCCATTGATCTGTATTTGAGGTCAAACCTCGACCGGTCCCTGTTGAGTAGGTCGCAACATGTGTACATTAAGGGTACGTCGGTTGAGATCACTCTTCATGATGTGCCAGGTTTTGGTGAGGCGAATTTAGCTAGGGGTGAGTACACACTGTCAGCTTTCTTGGATATTGAGGGGGCCTTCAATAATGTTACCACTTCTTCTATTGAGAATTCATTTAGGGACATACATGCCCCAGATTTTCTGGTGTGGTTTATCCTCCACATGTAGGATAACATACAAATCCGTTCGAATCTGGGTGGATGTTCTATCGCTAAGCGTGCAACCAGGGGTACTCCGCAGGGGGTACTATCCCCTCTCTTGTGGCTCCTGGTGGCTAATGTTAGTCTGAGGCGTCTAGAGAGTAGAGGCTTTAAGGATGTGGCAACGCCGATGATGTGATTATTCTGGTAGGTGGAAAATTTTTGTCGACGCTGGGGAACTGATGGTGTCTGCTTTTGGAACTTAGTCCCCTTGGGCTATGAACTGTGGTCTGGGTATAAATTCCAATAAGACAGACCTCGTTTTGTTTTCGCGTGAGTACAAAATTGAAACTTGCAGATTGCCTAGGTTAGGTTCGCTTTCTGAGGGCGATTTAAAGGTTGGTCCTGATCCTCCAATCTGCCACCTCTACGGCCTCATCAATGGATTGGTCAGGGGGTAAGAGCAGAGGCGCTGAGGGAATGGATCGGGTTGTTATGTTTCTAGGTGTCTATGGCCCGCTATAGACTGTGCAAGAACAGGTTTGCTGCTGGGCTTGGATAAGGCCAGTTTAAGATTAGTTTTCGGGTTTCTGGAACAGACCCCAGCCGGACTTGGATACTATCGAGCACCCCCTCTGTAACTGCCCAGCCCTTAGTAGGTTGAGAGTTTGAATTCTGTGTCGAGAGCCGACATCAAGGCTCTCCATAGTTTCATTATTAGCTTGAGCTGGTTGAGGAGTGCTAGGGCTTTATTAGTGTAGTCGCGCTCTCCCTTGTGTTTTGTTTGGTCTGTGTAATTCCTCCGCTTCCTACTCTTCCTTTCCTACTTCCTCTCCTTTCTCCTATACCCTCTATTATCCTTCCATCTTAAGGACGTTTTGTACAATGGGTCAATTTAACCTCCGGGTACGAGTGCTTGTCTCATTGACAGTTGTCTTCATAACAGTTTGCAACCGAAGAGGATAAAACCCCAAGCGCAGACTCTATCAACTCTCCTAAGGTTTACAGAATTTTGTCACCAATCCGAATAAGAGATATACTATATTTTCCGATTGTATTATACTATGTCTTTAGGTTTTTTCTAATACAAAATTTTTGTGCTAGTTTATTTTTCAAGCAAATTGTTATATATGTATATATTTATTATTATTATTATTACCTGAATGGTAGAAATATATGTATATGTCTGATTTAAACCATGAATTCATGATGTAATAAAATAATTTTGTCTAAATATTTCTTTAAGAATTTTACTTTTGAATGCAAAACAAATAGTGGATAATTTTTTATGTTACTACACTTATCCGCAAGTTATGTACTTATGTTATGCACAAATGGCTAGGAAGTCACTTTAAGCAGGTGAAGCTGAAGGTCTGCAAGCCTGATACCTACGGGAAATTATGACAACTTGATGGCATTGTGGTTAAAATATATCTCTCTTTTTTCTTATTCACTTTTCTTTTTTTATTTTTTTCCTTCCTTTACTTTTATATAGTAAGCTTTTCTACAACAAGTCAACTCAATGTCTGTTAAGAAACGAACTCAATCATTGATGACAAGAGTGGAACGACCCCTAAGCGCTCTAAGTTTATCCTATAAGGATTCTGAGGGCCTCTAGATAAATTAATACCAAGAGTATCATATGTGATCTGAAAAGGAACATTTATCTGAAACCCACCAATCCATAATAACAGACCTGTCAATGTTATAGAGCATAATATCAATTACAGCTTCCCTAAAACGTTTCTTAAAAGTCAGCATATTACCGACGTTAAATATACAAAGTCCATTAAAAATAACAAACTCCAACAGCGAGTTACCTGGTGCAGTGGACTATTAGATCCCTTAAACCATTCAAGTTCCCAGGACCGGATGGTATTATTCCACGTGACATTCAACATGGGGAAGAAATTATTCTTCCTTGGCTGCTTGCCCTCTATGAAGGTAGTATTAGGCTCATTTATATCCCATGGAGCTGGAGAATATCTAGGGTGATCTTCATTCCCAAGGCTTGGAAACAGTCCCACACTAAGGCAAGTGACTATAGACCAATCAGCCTTTGTTCCTTTCTTCTGAAGATACTGGAAAGAGTCCTAGATGTTCATATTGGAGCCACGATTGATCCATTACTTCTATCCTTATACCAACATGCCTAACGTCAACCCGGACGCTATAGTTAGGGCTTTTAATTCTCTTAACCTGGAAGAGAATCTGGTCAGGTTTATTGAGCTCCTCCTCAAATCGAGAATAATAACCTCCACAGTGGGGGCTTCACAGTGCCAGAGAATTGTATGTAAAGGTACACCACAAGGCGGTGTTCTATCTCCACTTCTATGGAATCTCGCAGTCAACTCACTCCTGAGAAGACTTGAATGCTCTGGTAGTAACGTTATAGTTTACGCTGACGATATTACATGCTGCGTCGTTAATATGTCCACAGACGCTGTCTCACAAGCTGAGCTTAGCGCTGTCAATTGTACTGAACTGGTGCGGGGATTTTGGACTATCTGTTAATCCCTCCAAGACCGATACAATTATTTTCACTAGGAGATACAAGGTCCCGACCGTCACCCTTTCTGGTATAAACGGAACCAGGCACTAGCTAAGTCTCGGGGTTAAATATCTGGGACTGATCCTCGATCCCAGACTCAACTGGAGGGTAAATCTGGCTGCTAGGGCGCGCAAAGCGGCCTGTGCTGCTTACTGCTGCAGTAGGGCAGTTGGATCGAGATGGGGTCTCAGCCGAAGGGTATGCGCTGGATCTATTCTATTCATCGAACCCGACCTCCTATACGGTATTGCCTTCTGGTGGACTGCTCTAGACAAGCCGCACAATGGCAGACTACTTAACAGAGTCAGAAGTCCGCGTCTATTCGTATCACTGGTGCTCTACGCACCACCCCCCCCCCCCCCCCAAGGCCTTGTTCAATGCATTGCTTAACTGGCTTCCTACTGAGCTCCTCGCTAAGTAGGTGACTAAGTTCACTGCGATAAGATTGATCCTGTGGCCCCACTGGATATCGATTATCTCCCTGTGGAATATTGTTTCTACCGGTGTTTCAACTTCCTGACTCCGAGCAGGAGCGACTGGACCCGTAACACGATCAACCCCCCGGAACTCCTAGATGTATATACCAATGGCTCCAAACTCGATGACGGGGTGGGTAGCGGAGTCTACTCTGCGAAACTGGACCAAAACATTTTACTCCGTCTGTCGGACTATTACAGAGTGTTTCAGGCGGAAGTAATGGTCATCTACCGGGCCGCTGAATGGATCCTCGCCGACGGTGATCCTTTCACCCGCATCTCGATCTTTTCTGATAGTCAGTCTGCCATAAGATCTCTATCGAACGTTGTGAATAACTTCAGGATCGTCAGGGAATGTCGCCGCTGTCTCAACCTTCTTTTTGGGCGCTTCAGTGTCACACTTATCCGGGCCCCCGGGGCACTGTGACATTCCAGGAAACTGTAGAGCCGACGAGCTCGCCAGGGCTGGCACCCTACTTCCGGAATCCTATTCAATTGACTTAGGAATGCCACTTATCTCTTTCAAGCTGGCCATCGGCCGAAAATTCTTTCGAGACGTCAACCTATCCTGGGTCAACGAGGAGTCCTGCTCTTCCGCTAGGCTCAATTGGCCCTCAATGGATAGAAGGTCCTCCCACCAGTTACTCAGACTTGGTCGTATATCATGTCAGGGATATAGTTTCCTTTATCAGGCTTTCGGGCTGGTTTTCCAGCATGAGGTAATCGTGCTTTAAATGTGCAGCCTTTGCGCTGATCAACTTCTTCCTCCCTTGTTTGAACGAACTTCGTCAGTACACTGACTGCGTTCACCTGTGGCATCACAATGGGCCGCTATGCGTGCTCAAGTGAGCTTTTGGTATCAAAGCTACCACCCTAACCTAACCTAATCGTATTTTTGAACAGATATGTAATTTTTGCCAGGTAGAATAAATAAATCTGATAGTCACGTCCTTAACGAGGAATTATTCAAAAATTAAAAAAAATAAAAATTAGTTTTATTCATTTAACGGATATTAAATTAAAAAAATTTAAATTATACATATGTAAGCTTAACGTGTTCTCTTGTTAAATGTATTTGTATTCTACCAAATGAATACTTCTTTTCATTAAAAACTAATTTTAATGATTATAGCCCATTTACACTACAGCGAAATCTAGTAGATTAGATTTCAAATCTTGCTCAAAATCTAGATCGTTTACACTGGATTTATTTGACAGAAGCAAGATTTCATTTTAATAACAAAAACAGCTGACTGAAATTTAGAAGAAAATAATAAAGGGTCCGCCAAATAACTTTTTTTTTTTGAAAATGCTTTAAAAAAACTACTGAAACTCTTAAATTTTTTTGAACAAAAATTCGTTCAACATTTCGAATGTTTTTATTTCGAATGTAACCACTTAAGTTTTATTATTTATTTTATTTGACCGTAACGGCCAATGGTTGAATTATGCCTCTGGACCAATAATCCGCACCAAACAGTTCCTCGTTTTGGGTGCGTCGGCTTTTCAATGTATGCGTGCGGGGTTTCTGTGCCCCAAATGCGACAATTTTGCTTGTTTACATACCCGCCAAGATCAAAATGAGCTTCATCTGAAAAGATGATTTTTTTCCAAAATCGGCATCTTCTATAGGCTACTCGTGTAAGCTACTGCATGGCCAGCCGAGGCAGCCATTTGAATGAAATTATTTTCCATTATTAACCGGAAGGATTGTACTTTCAAATAAAAAAGAAATTTGAGAAAATATTCAGTAGTTTTTTAAAGCATTTTCAAAAAAAAAAAAGTTATTTGGCGGACCCTTTACAACATTTAGAAAATGTATTTTTATACTGAAATGTCATTTTTTTTCCTGTGCAGCGTTGTATTTTTAAGTACTATTTGGCGAAACACATAGTTGCATTTCTCTTTTTACTAGATTTTGAGTAGATTTTGCCGAAATCTACTAAATAAGTAGATTTTGTTTTGTATGGGAAATCTAGTTAAAATCAACTAGATTAGGATCGAAATCTCATAAGTACTAGATTTCGCTGTAGTGTAAATGGGGTATTAATTCAAAAAAATTATAATCGACTTTTTTATCTGATTACACGAAGAACATTAGAATAATTATATACGACTCATTGAAGGTTCCTATTACGTTCCTATGTGAACGTACATACTTCTTAAGGTAGATTTAACGGAATCAAATAATAGAACTACTACCTGAAGGCCTAAGTTGGCATTGCTGTAAAGATAAGTTATTCTAGGCATTATAAAGCATTTTTATTAAAATTCATTGTGGTCTAGACATACTACATACATATATTCCAATCCTTCTAAAGCCACATTTGTTAATATTTAAACCAATTTTTCTCATTATTGGGCATTTATTTAATTATTTTACTTATTACACATATATACTTGGTCATAAAAAACAATAACAATTTAACAAACAAAAAATAAATTAGTTCAGGTTATGCCCCATTTACACTACAGCGAAATCTAGTACTTATGAGATTTCGAGCCAAATCTAGTTGATTTTAACTAGATTTCCCATACAAAACAGAATCTACTTATTTAATAGATTTCGGCAAAATCTACTCAAAATCTAAAAAAATAGAAATGCAACTATGTGTTTTGCCAAATAGTACTTAAAAATACAACGCTGCGCAGGAAAAAATTACATTTCAATTTAAAAATACATTTTCTAATGGTGTTTTCTTTTCTACCAAAAAATGTGCACTTTATTTTAAAAAATGCAATTTTGTGTTTGTTTCTTCAAAATGTTTCTCCCTCTAAAAGGGTGGTATGTTTTATTCTAAATAATTCGCACTTGAAAATGGTGGAGGGCATTGCATTTTACGCCCTGTATAAATCGAGAGTGCTGATAATGCCCTGTAAAGCAAATGGCTTTTGTTTATTTATAGGGCTACCAGATGAAATTTAAAAAAGTCGCCTAGTATCGTTATCCAATTTTGAAGTTAATTTTTTCATTGTTTTGTGGGGTAACCCTAAGAGAACATTCCATTATTAAAGCTATATGGTCAGTAATATAAAAAATTGCATTCAGTGTTAGAACTGTGTTAAAAAAATTTTATTTGGTTATAAAAATAAGCTCTAAAAAAAAGATATCGAAAAATTATCGATCTGGCAACACCTTTTTTATGTTTACATATTTTATTGAAAACAAATCAAAAAATTAAACATATTTTTAAGGGCACGGGGCATACCCTTTTTTCATATTTGTGTTATGTTCATCTCAAATAAAAATTACATTATAACAGGGTTGGTCAGCAATTTTTTTAATGCACCTTGTAAGAGGGTGACATTTTCTTTGTAGAAAAGAAAACACCATAAATGTTGTATCAGTTTTGTTCATGGATGTTAGCTTTAAGCATAACAACTGAAAAGTTTATTGCAAGGCAAATTCAATAAGGTAGCCTTTTCTCTACAACAAATACAACAATGCAAAAACAACAGGCATTTTGTTTTTGTTAAACCGCCTTTGGGATGTCAAAATAGGAAGAAAAAAATGGAAAAGGAAAAAAATGAACAACAACACACTCACGCACAACAAACACACACAAAACACTAAAAAAACAACAAAATTTTGACAGCCCAAAACTCGTCAGCTGTTGACATGAGGCCACTTGTTATGAATTCGCTTTGAATTATTGGCTCATTCTAAAACCACAGAATCGAAACGGGATTTTGACAGTTAACCTAGCATTGAGAAAGGGACAACAAATATTACCAAAAAGTATTTCTGTCCCTCTCTGATTGTAACACTGTTTTGTTTATTTATGTTTTTTTTAGTTTCGGGGTGGTTTTTTATATTGACGAGAGTTAATAAAAATGTAATTTTTGTCTAAAACTATTCATAAATAATAAAAACAACTAATAACAATAACAATTTTAACTTTTTCTTTCAAGAAATTAAAAAATATTGGCATCTTTCAGCAAGAAAAATTTTTTATGAGCAGGACGTCTTATTTTGATTTTGTAATATTTAGCTTCTTAATTACCTCTTGCACAAGAAACTATATTTATTTTGACCGAAAATCAGCCACAGTTCGATTAATATTTAAGTATTTAAGAATCTTTAAAATTTTCATTGAAGAAATTAAAAAATATTCGAAATTTTCCCAGAACAAAATTTTTGTTCCCAAACAATTTTTTTAAATGTAGTTTGACGTTTCTCTTTTTGAGAGAGAGAGCGAAAGAAAGTAAGCTTGCTTCGGAACAATTTCAGCTCGAATTGGTTTAATTTTAATTTTTGTTCCGAAACAATCGAACTGTGCTGCCAGCTACTTTAATTTTTTAAGTAAAGTTGAACTGAGCTGCCACATCATATTATATGTACATTTGTATGTGTGTATGGATAATAAAATACAGATCGGTTGTTTAATACTGTTTGTTTATAAAAAACAAATAACTGTTGAATATTATTAAAAAAAACCTAAACAATTATAAACAATATTAAAAATAAAATGTATTTAAATCAGTGGTGCTCAAACACATACTATCATAGGTTTAGTTGTGTTGGTAAAGCAGCGGAGAACAAAATTCAACTTAATTTTTGAGAATCGTACACTGGGAAAATAATAAAAAAAGAAAAAAAAATTGGTTTATTCTGTTGTGTGTATGTTATTAAAAAAAAACAAATCACATTTTTCGTCAAAACAACTCAATACGTCTGTCGTCAAATTCAAGAAGAAATTTCTATCAAATTATTGTAGTTTGGTACGTCCGTTTCGTCAACCATGAATTTTAAAAAAAAATTCTGCTTTTAATTGCAATAATTTTAAAGTCCTATCATTCCCTTTAATGTTGTCGAAAAATCCATGGCTAGCCTCGTAATGTCTTTTTGTAAAAAAAAGAATTACGACATAAAGTGCGATAACACACAATACATTGTGCATTAGCATCCATATTCTCTATAAAAAAAACATATTCCCAATTTTCATCAAACATTTTGCTGCGTGTATTTGCAAAAAACAAAAAATCATTCAAAAAAGTTGCGTAGCGTGGTCTTGCTTCATCAAGTGCTAAACGTCAACTGAATTGATTTTGTTCTCTGAGATCAACACAAAACAACAAACAAAGCAACAAACACACGATCATTATAAGAAACCACACAAGTAAGCTTATAGTCAAGGCAAATTCAATAAGGTAGCCTTTTCTCTACAACAAGTACAACAATGCAAAAACAATACGCATTTTGTTTTTGTTAAACCTGCGTTTCTATGTCAAAATAGGAAGAAAAAAAATGGAAAAGGAAAAAAATGAACAACAACACGCACACGCACAACAAACACACACAAAAACAACAAAATTTTGACATTAAGAAAGTGCTCAGCTGTTGACATAATCCCACCTATTATGAATTCGCCTAGCTTATAGTGTACGTGTGCCAACGGAGCGTCAGCAGATTTTTCTTGGCCTATCACATGTGATAGGAAATTTCGATTATGAGCACCAATGATTTAAATGATCATCTGCTACTGTGCTGCCCAAGGCAAATTCATAGATGGTAGCCGCAGGTCTACAACAAATACAACAATGCAAAAACAACAGGCATTTTGTTTTTGTTAAAGACCTTTAATGTTGTCAAAATAGGAAGAAAAAAATGGAAAAGGAAAAAAAATGAACAACAACACGCACACGCACAACAAACACACACAAAAACAACAAAATTTTGACATTAAGAAAGAGCTCAGCTGTTTAGATAGTCCCACCGGTTACATGAATTCGCTTTGGTGCTGCCTAATTGTAAAACTAGCACGCATAGTTTACAAAAATGTTTCATATGGTAACCTTGTTTTTACAGAAGAATTGTTCGAAGCACAGAATATTCTGTATTCTGTGGTTCGAAGTGGGTGAATCATTTTGGAACAAACTCTCAAAAAACCAAAGTATAACAAGTATTGAAAGCTTTGACAGTTGAAAAACGTTCATAACATAAAAACGCAGTACAGCTTAGAGGGAGAAAAAAAATGTTACAATGTATTGCAAAGCAAATGTGTTAGAAGCAACAGATATACAGAGTGAAAACTGGCGGATAAAGTAGAAAAATTAAATGTAAAAAAACATTTATTTTGTGTTAAAAAAGGGAAAATTTGGAATATTTTTTATTTCTTCAATGAAAATTTTAAAGATTCTTAAATATTTAAATATTAATCGAAATGTGGGTGATTTTCGGTCACAATGAATATAGTTTCATGTCCAAGAGGTTATTAAGAAGATAAATATTACAAGATCAAAATAAGACGTACTGCTCATAAAAAAGTTTTCTTGTTGAAAGTTGCCAATATTTTTTAATTTCTTGAGAGAAAAAGTAAAAATTATTAATGTTATTAGTTGTTTTTATTATTTATTAATAGTTTTAGACAAAAAATAATTTTTTTTTTAACTCTCGCCAATATAAAAAACCACCCCGAAAACTAAAAAAAACATAAGTAAACAAAAAAAGTTGCAATCAGATAGGGACAGAAATACTTTTTGGTAATATTTGCTGTCCCTTTCACGACTGGCCTATGAGCTGTCAAATTCCGTTTCGTTACTTGTTATACTTTGCAAAAAACTGAACTTGTTTCGGAACAAGCATTTTGTTCTGAAAGAATGGGTGAATCCATCTTAAGAGATAAGTTAGGCTACTGCTTTGAGTGTTTATTAAAGGCGGGTTCACCCACAGGTTTCTGAAACATTTTTGGTTCGGAGAAATTTCTTGTTTACTGAGAGTTTTCTGCAAAATGATTCTCCCATTTCAGAAATTTTGTTCGTAAAAACAGAGATGCCATATTTAATTGAAAATTACTAAATACATACATATGTGCATAAACTTAAGAAAGTTAATTATATTTAATTATATATTAATTATATTACAACTTACCTAATATAAAATTTTTCAATTTTAACTTTTTCTCCAATTTTTTTTTTTTTATTTTTACCGAAAATACTTCTTTTTTCTTATTTGCTTTTTGTTTACATTGTCTCTTGTATAAATTTCATATGGTGTGGCAACCTCTTCTAAAATGGTTCGGACCAAATTTAAAATAAATTTATTTCACACTGAGAGTTGTTCGCACAAAATAATTTCTCTCGCTCTCTGAGAGAAACGTCAAACTCCATATAAAAAAAATTTGTCCGAACCAAAAATGTTTCGGAAACTTATGGGTGAACCAGCCTTAAGTCCTAGTTATGCTACCGTAACGGAATGTAACAGTAACGTAATGTAATGTGTGCGGAACGTAAAAATGTAAGTGCAATTATAGATCGTAAAAGCGTGTCATATGTTTTTATGTAAACAAAACAAAAAAGAAATAAACAAAAACAAATAAGGAAATAAAAATTGCAAAAACTAAAAGACAGAGATTTAGATAAGAATACAGAAGACATGTTTTTTGGATTGAGTTTATATTTTATTATTGTTTTTTAAATAAATTTAATATTAATTCCAAATTTTGAAAACTTTGTCTTCACTCCTTTTATCACTTTCAATATGGCGTCTTTTGTTTCTCTTTAATCCAGCTGCTAACCAATGTTATCACCACAGAGTTTTTAGGCTCATTTTAAACGATTTTAAATTTATTTAAAGCTACTTATTCAAAGTTTTATGTACTGTTTCTGTAAGCCAAACAATTTCACTTTCACTCAAACAAAAACAAAAAATTAAGTGCCTTTGATTGAATTTTCTATATCAATAGACAAGCAAGTGAAATCGTTTATTCTACAGAAACAGATCAGGTATTTCGGAAACCAAATTTGTACTCATGTTAAAACGTTTTTATTTTCTCTAATAAAAGTAAAATGCAAACTGAAATGCTTTTCGAACGCTTTAATTAGTTAAAAATCGACAACTAAATTTTTCTAATTTAAAATAAAAATAAACACTACCTACATACATAATATTATAGTAAAATAGCGTTTATTTTTATTTTAAATTATAAATATTAATAATGAAATAAATTATAATTTGGGTTTTTAAAATATGTGAAGTTTTATTTAAAGAGAATTCCACATACAGACAAACATAACATACATACAAAATGTAAATTCTGTTTATAATTTAGATTTTCAGTTTTAGTGGTTTTTAATATTCACATGTTGTTAACACTGCTAAGCAGATGTCACGTAAAAATGTAAGAAAATTCTATTTTTTACAGATTCTTACGTTCCGGTTACGTTACATTACATTTCTATAACCATTCGTATTGCTTTATACATAACAAAAACGATCAGCTGTTTCTTACTGTTGCGGTTACGTTCCGTTACGGTAGCATAACTGGGGCTTTAAACGTCAAAAGTTTCGATTCTGTGTGTATTCTGTGTTCTAAAACATTATTTCTTATTGGATCTTATTTGGTCTTGATGAAAACGAAACTAAATGTCCTATATTTTTCATTTTTGTTTGGTATTAAACTAATTTTGGAAATATTATTTTCTTTTAAATTTCAGTTAAATGAAATCTTGCTACTGTCAAATAAATCCAGTGTAAACGGTCTAGATTTTGAGCAAGATTTGAAATCTAATCTACTAGATTTCGCTGTAGTGTAAATGGGCTATTACAGTATGTATTAAACGTCAAGTCCATTCAGTTTTCATTTACCAGTAGGTTAGGTTAGGTTAGAGGACGTGTGCTTGTCAATTAAGACAAGTACAGTACCCGGAGGTCGAATTGACCCATTGTACAACGTCCCTAAAGAGGAAGGATAAGAGAGGGAATATGATATAAAGGAGAGGAGATAGGAAAGGGAGAATGGGAAGCGGAGGGGTCACATAGACCCAACAAAGAAGGGAGAGCGCGACTACCCTGGTGAAGCCCTAGCGCCTCTCAACCAGCCTAAGCCACTAATGAATCTGTGGAGAGCCTTGATGTCGGCTCTCGACACAGAGTTCAAACTCTCAAAGAAGGCCCTGCCAAGTGTCCTCAGCCTCAACCTACCAAGGGCTGGGCAGTTACAGAGGAGGTGTTCGATAGTCTCCAACTCCTCCTCATCGCAGCATGCCCTGCAATAGTCCGGCTGGGATCTGTTCCAGATCCCCGTCAGCGACCTAATCTCGCAGTGCCGTGATAAACCCGACAACCAACCTTAAGCTGGCCTTATCCAAACCCAGCAGCCAACCTGTTCTCTTACTGTACACAACAGGCCATAGACATCTAGAGACAAAACAACCCGATCCGTTCCCCCAACGTCTCTGCTCTTCCTCCCCGAACCATCCATTGATGAGACCGTAGAGGTGGCAGACCGGGGGGTCAGGACCAACTATTAAAGCGCCCCCAGAGAGCGAACCTAACCTAGCGAGGGCATCCGCCGTCTCATTGCCCAGTATTCCGCTATGACCCGGAACCCAGCAAAGACGGATACGGTCTTGTCCAAAGGTCCTCAATGACTCCTTGCACTTGCGAACGAGCCGTGATTTGCACCAGACCGACTCAATGGCCCTAAGGGCAGCCTGACTGTCAACGAAGATCACGTAAGATTCCGAATCTGAAGCTGGGCCACCAGCTATGGCCTCAATAGCCTTCAAGATTGGGAAAATCTCCGCCTGGAAAACGCTCCAGTCATCATTCAACCTAAAGTGGAGTTCAAGACCGAGTTCCCTACAGAAAACCCCAGCACCTGTACATCCACCTAACTTAGACCCATCTGTGAAGATGGGTATACCTCTCTGTCCCTGGAGTACCCCACCATTCCATTGTGCCCTTTCCGGTATAAGCATCCTTAAACCAGGAGTCACAAGAGAGGGGATAGGACACCCCCCCTGCGGTGTACCCCTGGTCGCACGCTTTACGATAGAACATCCACCCAGATTCGATCGGATTAGTCTATTACCCAACATGTGGATGATAAACCGCACCAGAAAATCCGGGCCATGTATATCCCTCAGTGAATTCTGAATAGAAGAAGTGAGACATTATTGAAGGCCCCCTCTATATCAAGGAAAGCCGACAGTGTGTACTCACCCCTAGCCAGATTCGTCTCAACAAAACCTGTCACATCATGAAGAGCGCTCTCAACCGACTTACCCTTAATGTAAGCATGTTGCGACCCACTCAACAGAGACCAGTCCATGTTTGACCTCAAATATAGATCGATAAGTCTCTCCAAGGCTTTCAAAAGAAAGGATGAGAGCGATATCGGTCTATAATCCTTCGGGCCGATGTGACTGGGTTTACCAGCCTTTGGTATAAACACCACGAGCACATCTTTCCAACCATCAGATATATCACACCGCCGGAGAGTCTCTATACACGTCCACCAGACATTCGTGTAATATATCACCAGCACGCTGAGGCAGAGCCGGAAAGATACCATCCGGACCAGGCGACTTAAAGGGCTCAAAACTATGTATCGCCCATTTGACCTTGTCTTTGTTAATGATATCCTCCAAATCGGGCATCAAGCAAGCATCACAGAAGGGATCCGCTACCCCCGACGGATAGCTTTCTGGATCCACACAATTGGTAAAATGAGTGCTCAGCAGAACCTCTAGGGTTTCTTTTCTCGAGGCTGTCCACGCGCCATCGTTCTTTTGGATGAAGCCTAGGATTTTGGGGTCCCTAGACAGCATCCTACGGAAACGAGCCACATCGGCAACATTCTCGATACTCGTGCAGAATCTCATCTAGGTGGTTCTCTTTGAGCGCTTTATTTCCCTTTTAAACTCATTAAAACTGGCCTTATATGCAGACCAGTCAACATCCCTGCCCGACTTCTTAGCCTTATTAAAAAGTCTCCTGGTACAACAGCGGAGTCTACGGAGTTCCGCATTCCACCAGGCTGGCTGGTTCCTCTTACCCGGGTAAGTGAGAGGACAAGCATCTCTATAACAAGACAACAAAATATCCGTCAAAGACCCAACTCGATCATTGACGCCAGGAGTGGAACGACCCCTGAGGGTCTTGAGTTCCTCCTCCACAGCCCTCTCATATCTGATCCAGTCGGTTCTTCATGGATTCCTAAAAGGCTTGTTAAAGCCACCTGATAGATTAATACTGAAGGATATCAATTGGTGATCAGAGAAAGAACACTCATCTGAAACCCTCCAGTCATTAATCATAGACCTGTCCATGTTAGAGAGCGTAATGTCAATTACAGTCTCCCTAACACGGTTCCTAAACGTTGGCGTGTTGCCAACGTTACAAATGTTGAGCTTATTAAGAATAATAAAATTCAAAATCGACTCACCCTAGTATTTATGTCAGCCCTGCCCCATTGGGTGTGATGAGCATTGGCATCGCAACCCAGGACAAGGCGACATCTTGTCCTCTCCGCATGCTCCACCAGTCGTCTAATTAAGTCATCAGGTGGGGATGCAGCCTCGTACGGCATGTACACAGATGACAGCATCAACTCGATCCCAAGGTCATCTTTGTACGCCACAGTCGTTACGTCACCTGTACAAAAGGAAGGAGTGATTAACAAGTCTAAACTACCCCTAGCTTCATTTACCAGTAACTTACTTTATAAAAAATTTTTAACTTTATTTTAAAACCTTGTGGGATAATTTTTTTGGTTAATAACTTTACTTATGCAGTTTCGTACGTACCTTACCACCACAGCTAACCTTACTACGCGAGATGTATGATATACCAGAATTTGATCGCATTATTCATAAACCCTTTACGTCAATTTTAAATATTGACGTTATTTTATTTTAGAATATGCCGAGCCAGTAAAATATTTTTTAAAATAAGTTACTTCTTACTAGCGTATGAAATCCAAATTTTTGTTGTTTAAATTTTTATTGTTTTTTGTGACCAAAAATTTTATAATTTTAATTATCAAATAAATAAATGAATTCCTAATAATTTAAAATTGATTATTAATGTCACTAACTCTAATAGAAACATTGTATATACAATGTATTTAACATTTATTTATAAAAAAATATTGGTATACTTAGCATATGCAACGATAATTCGAATTTAATAACAACAGTTTTAAAATAAGTTTTAAATTTATTCTTTGTTACATTTATGCTTATAAGCTATATATAATATCTAATAAATCCTGCTTTTTGTATTTCGTTGGGATATTTTTATTAAAATGTACTTTTAGTATATGACATAACTGATCTTTCGTGCAAGTATTTAACGTTTGATCCGAAATCTTTTGTAATACAAGTGATTTGTCATCTAAACTTTCAGTCAATACTTTAATTTTTTTTTGATTCCTTTCAGAAACTAGTTGATTTCCTTCTCTCTTCTTTGATAGCTCCTTGTCGAGTTCGTATATTTCCTTAAAGTTTTCTATTACACTGCTCATGCGAATATCCTGCTGCTCAGGATTAGGGAAATATTGGCTTCCGAAAGATTCGTAATTAATGTTAAAAGCTAAACGAAGAAGTTTAGTTTGCAGCTCATCTAAGTCAGGATTGGACAAGACTTCAGGTTTGTAGTCCAGCCTAAACTTTTTGATTAATTTTTCACAAACATGTAACTCATTATCTTCTGTTTGATTCTCAACAAAATGCCAGTCACTTACGTCGAAATCACGAATATAGGAGACAGGGGGTAAATATATAATTTTAAATCCATCACTGGAAAGTGGTAACATTTTTGCATCAGATGACATATTCTTGGACACTGGTGTTAAAGCAACATATCGCGGTTTTGAATTTCTTTTACACATAAAAAGACAAATTGCAACCTTATTTCTTACCAAACATCTATCCCATAAAGCTTTAAATAATCTTTTGGAACCTTCAATTTGTAGATCATCTGGGTACATAAAGTTGCAAGACTTAGTGTATTTCGAGAATTTTATAGCGGAACGTGGTTTAAAGCCCAATAATATCATATTAGGTACATTCATATTACGTATTCTATTAACCTGTTCATAAGATAATCGTATATTGGTTTGACTAAAGATGACTTCATAAAAGGCATGTTTAATATTTATATTACGACGCTCTTCGCTCGAATTGTCAAGAAAATTTCTTGCTTGAATAAGGCGATTTCTCCGTACCAAAGCGTTATCACACCGCTGGAGTAATATTTTGTTGGGTCTTTTGTCTTTTTGGTAGTAACTGAAATATTGGGCTGAAAGAGATAAATTTGGAGCTAATTCTAATTTGAAATGTCCAAGAGACCTTCGCTTAAAATTCTGTTTTAGTTTCCTGTTCGCCAACAACTCCCGGAGTCTGTCTGCTTCACAAGGTTCGAAAGAATCAAGATCATTATTTTGTACCAAGCAAATAAATTCTTTATAAAATAGATCATAGTTGAAGTCGTCTTTCATTGGAATTAGAAGAAATTCAACGTCATTTTCCTTCAAATCCACAGCTTTTTGTAAAGCCTTCATATAATATTCAGATTTATCACTATGTGGCGATTCCTTATCAGTTATAAACACAAGTGATGTATTGTCAACGCTATTATTGCAATGCTGCACTAAATCCAAACACAATCTTAGCATTTGAGAAAAATTGCAACTATTAGCACTTGATGCAACCCCATATGTTTCACAAAACTGAACTGGTGCGGTTTCAACAAACCTTAAAAAGTGATTGACTATTGTGTTGTTGAGTTGACGCGGTGGTAAAAATACCGCGCAATTCTTTGGAACAATAATTTCGTCCAAGCAGTTGGGTTCAAAAGGTAGTGGTGTATGTTCAGTATTGAAAAAAAGTAATCCAATAAGATCCTTATCGTTTACCAAAAGACCACTCAGAAACGCACTACGCAGCATAACAAGAGCATTGTCGAGTAATTCAGGACTACGGCATAAATTAGCATCGACGACAAATATTATTGAATCTCTTCCAAAGAATTTATCCGTCAAATTGAAATCTTCATCTTCCGAATCGGAAATATTTATTTCACAATCTGGATTCCACGAACTCATCTTTACTTTTCTAATAACAAGCACAAAATACAATAACAAGACAGAATAACAAAACGATGTGTGTGAAGCAGCGTTGCCAGATTTTTTTTGAAAAAAAACTTTTTATTTCTGGGGAAGAACCTTTTTTTTCCAAAAAAAACTTGTTTTCTACAAAAGTTCCAAAATGTTTAAAGGAAACACGGGAGACCGGTACCCTCTATTGGTGTTTTTTGCTACTTTTGCCCGGGACTAATAAAATACATAACATTTCCTTTGAAAATGTAATTATTGCGTGTTATTATCATTAAAGTTATTGGAAAAAAATTTAAAATTAATTTTGTCGAAAAAACTTGTTTTGTTAGAAAACAAATTTAATGAAAACTTTTTCGCATCCTAAAAAACTTGGAAAAAAGGGAAAACTTGGCAAATGGCAACGCTGGTGTGAAGTAAGCTCAACAATGTTGACAAACCTTTTTTAGAGGTAAACGTGTAAAAAAGACAATATAAAAATCCGCGTAAATGGTTTGGGGTTCAGCTGTCAACCTTTATTAAAATCGGTAACCTGCAGAATAATCTTGTTCTAGATCTCTTTTTCAATTTCTTAAAGTATTTGTGATGATGGCCGTTTATGTATCAATCCACATAACGTAATTCTAACTTTATAGCAATGCAACACAAAGTGTTTAGAAAATGGAAGTGCTTTTGTAACAAAGTGACGGTTTTTACTATAACCGAAATGTAGAATAACAATTAATTCATGGTTTTCAAATTACTACTACTACAACTCTACTGTATTTGTCAGTACAAACATTTTATTCATATTTTCATAATTTATTTATCATTACAACCCTTCAGTCAGGATCACGACATACCTCCTCACACCACTTACGTTTTGTGTGTTAATTTTATACATGAGAGGCGGGACCTACAGTTTAAAATCGATGCAATCGACACATTTTTTGGGGAACTTTTCATGGTAATTTTTATTTACTCTCAGAGTTTTTGCCAGAAAGCTTCTGAGAGTAAGTCGCCGATGAAATATTTTTTTAATGTTTCGTTTTGTTGGAGACGTCTGACCTGGGGTATGAACCGTGACCTCACGTCTAATATACCAACCCCTATCAAAGTTGGTTGAACGATGGGCAGACAGGTGAAGTTTGTGGGGCAGGGAATGAGGAAGTGAAATGTGTAAGATTATGAGGGTCTCCTAATATATATGAATTAATTAATACTAATCAAATTAGAATTATAATACATATATATTAAATAAAGAAACAATTTCATAAACCATTATAAAATTAAAATTTTGGTCAAATATTAATACTGGGATACTTGCCATTAAAATTCTTAAATTTGCAAATTCTTAAAATAGCAAATATGCGCTAACTGTAATTACATTTTGTTTTATACACATTATCTTCGTCTTGAAAAATGTAAAAGAGAACTTCTTGTTATTAATTAAAACGGTACCTATTTATGTATAACATAGGCATCTGAGGCTACTAGTTAACAAATTAAAAAATATATTTCTTAGTCCATAAAAAGACACGCAAATCTACAAAAATTAAATCTACAAAAATTAAGTAGATTGTTGATTTGGTATAGAAGATTGTGTGCTTCTCGTAGATGTAGATTGTTGATTTGGTATAGAAGGTTGTTGTGCATTTGTATCAGTCGTGTTATTGGTTATTTCCACTAAGTCTCCTATATTCGGTTCATTATTATTGTGCTGTTCATTAATACTAGCAGGATGTTCATCGTGAGTAACATCTGCAACCGGATTTTGCACTTCAGTGGAATGAAGCTGATTGATATGTCTTTTAAATACGAAGCCGTCGCAATATAGTGGAGATTGCCAAGCTTTTTAGTGATTGTACCAAGTTTCCAAATTGCCTTGTTATTTGTATAATAACGGGCCTGTACCCTATCCCCCTCGGCTAATTGTCTTGCCATACTAGTGGGAAATTTAGTTTTGTTGAATTTGACAGGTTTGATAGCGTCGAGCCGTATACGAATCTGCCTGCCTAAATATTGTTCTGAGGGTGTTCTGTTATTTATCAAAAGTGTGGCTCAATATCTGAAAAGTATCTCCTGAACTTTCTCCGGAATCGACAGAGCTTCATTCTCCATTGTGGTTAGTTTGTGTTTCAAGGTTTGAACGTTCCTCTCGGCTAACCCGTTGGTAGCAGGGTGCCCTGGAGCAATGAATTTTTGAAAGATTCCACTATTTTTGCAGAATGTTCTAAATTCCAGGCTTGTGAAAATCGTCGCATTATCGGAAACCATTACGTTCGGAAAACCATTCCTTGAAAAAATATTTTGCAAAATCTGTATTGTTGAAAACGATGTTGGTGCAGATTTACAAATTCCCACTTCTGCCCACTTTGACTTTGCGTCTATTACCACCAAAAAATAGTATCCTTAGAATGGACCCGAATAATCAACATGTACTTACTTACTTAATTGGCCATAACAACCCGTTTAACGGATTTCGGCCTGCCGTAACACATCCTTCCAGGCGCCTCTGCTTCTTGCGCGCCTACGCCAGTTGGTCACACCAATCGATGACAGGGCTTCCTCGATTTGGTCCTTCCAACGGATACAAGGTCGTCCTCTTCGCCGACTTCCGCAGATTCCCGCATCAAATACCCGTCTCGCCGGAGCATCCTCCTCCATTCGAACGACATGGCCGAGCCAGCGCAGCCGCTGGATATTAATGCGCTGTACAACGTCTACGTCGTTGAGGAGCTCATACAGCTCACTGTTGGATCGGATACGGAAATCATCGCCAACTCGCACTGGACCGAAGATCTTGCGTAGGACTTTTCTCTCGAACACTCGCAAGGCTGCTGCATCTGTTCTTAATAGGGTCCATGCCTCTGCGCCATAGAGAAGCACGGGGAGGATGAGCGTCTTGTAGAGTGTTAGTTTTGTCGCGCGAGAGAGGTCTCTGCTACTCAATTGCCTACTGAGACCATAGTAACACCTGTTGGCAAGAGTGATCCTACGCTTGATCTCCAGACTGACATCATTTCTGGTGATAACGGCGGAGCCAAGATAGATGAATTCCTTGACCGTATCAAAAGTATAGTTATCGGCCGTAATCTGAGAATCAATACGCCGCGCGTCTCTACTTGTCGATAACATATACTTTGTTTTGCCCTCATTTACTGCCAGACCCATCTTACTAGACTCTCGTTCAATAGCACTAAAGGCAGCAGTAACATCTCGCTTGGTACGCCCTATAATGTCAATGTCGTCAGCGTACGCAAGCAACTGGACACTTTTTTGAAAAATAGTGCCATTGCGATGCACTCCCGCCTTTCGCAGAACACTCTCCATGACGAAGTTGAAGAGGTCGCATGATAAGGGATCGCCTTGTCTGAAACCTCGCACGGTATCAAAAGGTTCGGAGAGGTCCTTTCCTACCTTGACGGAGCTGCAGGAATTGCTCAACGTCATTCTGCATAGCCTTATCAGCTTCGCAGGTATACCGAGCTCAGACATTGCGGCAAAAACACGATCCCTTATGGGGCTATCGAAGGCTGCCTTATAGTCGACAAAAAGATGGTGTGTGTCGACTTGTTTCTCGTGGGTCTTTTCCAGGATTTGGCGTAGTGTGAAGATCTGGTCGATGGTGGACTTGCCAGGTCTGAAGCCGCACTGATAAGGTCCAATCAGTGTTTTTACGAGTGGCTTCAATCGTTCACACAATACGCCTGTAAGAACCTTATATGCGATAGGGAGAAGACTTATACCCCTGTAGTTGGCGCATATCGTAGGGTCTCCCTTTTTCAGGACAGGACAGAGGACACTGAGGTTCCAATCGTTGGGCATACTTTCCTCTAGCCATATTTTGTAAATAAGTTGGTGCATGCGCCCTACCAACTCATTACATCCGGTCTTAAACAATTCAGCGGGGAGGCCATCAGGACCCGCCGCTTTATTGTTTTTAAGACGCATAATCGCGACTTTGACCTCATCATGGCTAGGCGGCGGAATCTCCACGCCGTCATCGTCGATCGGGTTCGAAACATCATCTCTAAAGGCGGAATTGTTGTCGTCATCACCTTGCAGCAGAGTAGAGAAGTGTTTCCTCCATAACCTCAGCACCCCTTGCGAGTCTGTTATCAGGTTTCCGTTTTCGTCTTTGCAGGAAGACGCTCCGGGCTTAAAACCTTCGGTTAGACGCTTAACCTTTTGATAAAATTTTCGAGCATCATTCCTACACCTATACATCTCGACTTCCTCGCGCTCACGCCTTTCCTGCTCCCTCTTCTTGCGTCTGAAAAGGCGTCTCTCATCCCTTCTCCTCTCTCTATAGTTCTCGACAATGGCTCGCGTTGCGGCTGACTGCAGCGTTTTCTTGTATGCGGCGTTTTTCGCTGCAGCAGCCTCGCGACACTCCTCGTCGTACCATTGATTTCGTTGGGGTGGGCGCTCGAAACCAAGGACTGTTTCCGCAGTAGTGCGCAAAGAGTGGGAGATGTTGGCCCACAGTCCACCAATGTCGCTGAGATTGGATGGGGAGCGACGGAGCTTATCCGAGAGTTGAGCGGAGAACGCCTCAGTTGCCCCTTGTGATCGCAGCTTCTTGACGTCCAGCTTTCGCAATGTACTAGAGCGCGCAGATCTCGAGGCGCTAATGCGCAATCGGAACTTGGCTGCGACAAGGTAGTGGTCCGAGTCGATGTTTGGACCTCTGAATGTACGCACATCTAGTACACTGGAAACGTGCCTTCCGTCTATCACAATATGATCGATCTGGTTGGATGTTGATCGATCGGGGGACATCCAGGTGGCCTTATGAATGTCGAGATGCTGAAACCTGGTGCTACATACTACCATGTTGCGCGCCGCGGCGAAATCGATCAGCCTCATACCATTGGAGGTAGTGTCCGCGTGGAGGCTGAACTGTCCGACAGTGGGGCCAAAGATACCTTCCCGCCCGACCTTCGCATTAAAATCTCCGAGGACGATTTTGGCGTCATGGGCCGGGCACTTATCATATACGTCCTCGAGTTTAGCATAGAAGGCATCCTTAACCGCATCGTCCTTTTCTTCCGTCGGGGCGTGGGCACAAATTAGGCTTATGTTGTAGAATTTTGCCTTGATGCGGATTGTGGCTATTCTTTCGTTCACAGGTGTGAACCCAGAGACGAGGTGACGAAGTCTCTTATTAACCACAAAGCCGCATCCGAATTCGTGCTTATCTTCATGGCAGCTGTAGTAAACATCACAAGATGCAAGCCTTTTGCATCCTTGTCCTGTCCACCGCATTTCCTGTATGGCAGTGATGTCAGTCCTACATTTAATGAGGGCATCCGCCAGCTGGGCGGAAGCGCCTACCCTGTAAAGGGTGCGGACGTTCCATGTGCCAATACGTAAATCGTAGTCCTTTATACGTTTGCCGTGGTCGTCAACTTTTAAGGGGATCTTATCGGATTCTGTATTTCTGGTTTTCATTGGAGGGGGATTTTTACGTGGTGGGTTCCAAGCCCTACGCACAACCCAAATTTAACGTCCAGGGGATTGGACTTCGCTGCACGCATTAGTTAACATCTAGCGGGTGCTAGAATGCCATCCAGGAGGGGCCACGAGGAGGCTGCGTGTCAACTTGAATACAGCAAGACAAGGATCGTCCTGGAGGTCGCCACGTTGACCACAATCAGAAACTTTGCCTTGTTTGCATGCATCCCATCCCTCCCAAACCATAATCAACATGTATGCGTTGCCAATTTTCTTCCGGCTCCTCCCATGGATGTAATTCCACTTTAGCCGGGGAGCTTCGTGTTACTGCACAGGATGGGCAAGATCGTACTCAAGTTCTCAATCTCTTTATCGATCGACTTCCAATAAACATAACGACGAGCAAGTTTCTTCATCTTAGATATGTTGCATGAAGTTCTTGTAAGACGTGTGGTCGTAGTGTTGCAGGAATTACGACTCTTTGGCCTCTAAATAGTACATCGCTGTCGATGGTATACTCAGCTTCGATTCCTTGTTCAGAATTGTTTTTACCCTTACGCAGTTTATATAAAATTTCTACCAATTCTTTATCTTTACTGGTTTCCTCTTTCAGCGATTTAAAATTAATATTTAAATTACTAATTTGGTTAATGCTTGTGCTGCATATAAGATGCTCCTCGTGACCCATTGCACTTTCCTTGGGAGCCATCGAAATATCTGGTGCCCGTGATAAGCAATCCACATTAGAATTTTCAATTCCTTTTTTGCATTCTATCTGGTAGTTGAATCCCGACAAAAAAGCTGCGTAACGCTGTAACCGTGAATAGGTCATCTGTGGCAATTTTGCTGTTTGGTGGAAAATTCTCATGATTGGCTGATTGTCAGTTATAAGCTTAAACGGACGAGCGAACAAATTCTCATGAAAATGTTGTACGGAAAAAACTAATTCCAGCGCTTCTCTATCAAGCTGTGAGTAGTTTTGCTCCGCTGGTGTCAATGCCCTTGATGCGTAAGCAATTGGCCTTTCACGACCGTCGACAATATGCGACAATATACCCGCAATCCCCGTTGGACTTGCATCGCATGCTAATTGTACCTCCAGGCCAGGGTTGTATGGCATTAAAACACGTTCACTTCCCAATTCCTTTTTAGGGTATCAAACGATTTGTTACACTCGGTAGTCCATTTAAATCTAGAGTATTTTCTTAACAGTTGTCTTAAAGGTGAGACTGACGATATGTTTGGTATAAAACGCGCATAATATGTTACCATGCCTAAAAACCGTTTTACATCATTTGCGTTTTTAGGGGTAGGCATGTTTAATATTGCAGAAATCTTCGAATGTGACTTCTTTATTTTGTTATGTTCCACCACATGACCTAAAAATTCTATACTCTCCTGAAAAAATGAGCATTTCGCAGTATTAAGGTGTATATCAAATTCCTTTAATCGGCTCAAACAAGCTTTCAAATTGTATGTGCACTCTTCCATTGTACGTCCATGGACAATTATATCGTCAAAATATGATTCCGTTTTTGGTATATCACGTAAAATTTGATCGATGATTCTGTTGAATTCTGATGGAGCAGTTTTAATACCGAATGATAAACGATTCATCTTGTAAGTACCCCGATGGGTTGATATTGTCTGTACAATTGCCGACTCTTCATCAACAGGTATATGCAAATACGCCTTGTAAAGATCAAGTCTACAAAAAAATTTAGAGTCACGAAGACTATGAAAAATATCACTAATTTTTCTAATCGGATAGTGTGAATCCATAAGACGTTCATTCACTCCTACTTTGTAGTCCACACAAAGCCTTACACCCCCGTCAGCCATAGGTATAACGACCAGTGGCGAGCCCCAGTCGCTATT
This sequence comes from Sarcophaga rosellei, assembly GCA_930367235.1. Lineage (NCBI taxonomy): Eukaryota > Metazoa > Arthropoda > Insecta > Diptera > Sarcophagidae > Sarcophaga > Sarcophaga rosellei. The sequence continues at coordinate 59,636,275 of OV884019.1, forward strand.
TATTGTCCTTGAGATTATACCAGATTTTTCCAATCATCCAACTCTTTATCAACGCGTTGGATCAATGAGTATGGAATTGATCGCTCCCTGGTATAACTTGGGGAAACTTTTTCACGTAATTTCAATGAAATCTTATACTGGTGGGTACATCCTATTTTCTGTTCGAAAACCTCAGGAAATTCTCTAACAATATCATCAATTGCACTCACCTGTTTAATAACATTTGTTGTAATGTTGTTTAAATTATTTAAATTGATTCCCAGTCGCCTGATCCAAGAGCGACCTAACAATGCAGAACAGAAATCACGTACGATGTATATCTCATCGGTTATTTCAACATTATTATATTTTGCATTATATATATATTTTCAGTTGCCTAAATTGACTCCTAGGCAAGAATGTATATCCTGAGCCAGAATCAACTTCGAATTTCACATTTTTTCCTTCGATATTTATTTCAGCATAATACTGTTCTGTATCTTTATTTCGCTCTGAACTGTTTTGATACACATTGACAACCTTGTATACGCCATAGTCCTCATATTCTACATTCTGCACTTGATTTGTTGAATTTCATCCTGGTGACGTTGTCCAACTAGTTGACATTTTTTTCTGTAATGTGGAAATACATACCTTTACGATATGCCCTTGTTTGTTACAGCCCGTACATTTGAGTTTGTTCCTGTCTGATTGACACTCCTTCGCAAAATGGTTATTTCGTCCGCATCTCAAGCACAACCCTTCTATACCCAACTTCTTATAATTGACCTCAGTTTTCCTTTTGCTGATTTTTTCTGCACGAGACTCGTTTTTGTGTTTCATCGTGTTGCGAACTGAAACCTTGTTAATTACTGCTGTTGCTGATGTTTTCAACGTAATTTCCCTCGCGTCTGCTTTTGTGGCCTCCAAAGCTATTGCCTTCGACACAATTTCTCCAAATTTTGTAGATTCTGATTGTAATAGTTGTTCTCGCAAATTGTTGTTGGTTATGCCTCTAATAAATTGGGCGCGTAAAAACAGATCGGCCACTGATGCACCGCATGCACATGGTGACAAAAATTCACATTCACTTATATCCGCTCTTAATGTTGCTACAAATTCTGAAACGGATTGACCTTCTTTTTGGTACTTGGACAGAAATTGGTGTTGTGCCACCAACACATTCTTCTTCGGCGATAAATGGCATTCCAAAAGAGCTAACAATTCATCGTAGGCAATTGTATTAAGTGGTTTTGGTGAAGCCAACGCCGCCACCATGTTAAAATTTTTTGCACCGATGGAGTTCAGCAAAAGTTTTGCACAATATTCCTTGTTGCTGGAAATGCCTTTCATTTCGACGTAATTTTTAAACCTTTGTATATAATTCTTGTAGGTTTCTTTGGCTATGTCGAATGTTTCGAAATTTGGTAACAATGCGGCGTTTACAGTATTATTTTGTACCGTATTACTTCTTGTATTTTGTACTGCATTTTCATCATGGCGTTCCATCATTCTCTGCATTTGTACCAGCAGACTTATGATTCAGTTTCATAAAAAGAAGACTTTTATCCAGTTTAAAAGGTTCTTTAATAATCCAAATGAAAAATTTATTTATAATAATAATTTATATAATACCAATGAAAAGTTTTCTTTGACATTAGAAGAAAATGGTGCGTGTCTTAAAACGATTCAAAAGCAAGGGTATAACAACAAGTAAAAACCCAGTCAGTACATTGGTTCCGACTACTTATTTGATTTGACTAAACTGCCAGATCAAAGGTTATCACAATTAATAAGTTATTACATATATTAATGCACCGAGAGTGCATTTAAACTCGGCTCTTTTGTATTGTGCCGTAACATTCTTTAAAACAATTTTAGTTAAAAAAAAGATTAAAGAAATTAATTTAAATTTAAAAGAAAGTAAACCTACATAGTTCGCTTTGTGTTTGCTATGTTAATAGAAAAGTAAAGTGTAAACAAAATGTCTGAAAACGAAAACGTAACAACTGACCACAATTGCAAAAACTGCAGTGCAGTGGATAATGATCGTATGGTACAGTGAGACAAATGTGATCAGTGGTATCATTTGATTGTGCCGCAGTGAACAGTGTAGTTGCTGATGTCAACTGGAGTGGTGAAGGTTGTAATTCCAACAACGGCGAAGCAATCACAAGCACCACAAGTCGCTTACGTAATAATCCAGCTGTAGCCAATTATTTGGTCCTACCAAAGCAGCCACAGGCAACGTCATCACTAACGACTTTAAAAGAAACGCGACAAATGGCCAGTACGATCGCAGAAGAAATCGACAAAAGGATTTTACCATCAAGCAATGCAGTTGCAACAGCGCCGGTACCTATGTGCACAAAAATAAAAATACAATTTCACAGCCAAAAGTCAGAAATAATGCAACAAAATGTGACTTTCGCAACGCAAATAGACTTACAGCAATTATTTCTGGCATAGAAGCAACGTTTCAGCAAGAATTTCTCGAAAGAAAATATCAACTATTATCACAAATTTGTGAAAAAGGGGAGTTTGAGAAAAATCCTTCTAACACGACTTGTAATTGGAACTTTATTTCCGCTCCAACGCCATCACAACTGGCCGACACCAAACTGTATGGACCCGATCTATTAATATCATTATATAATGTACTGCTTAGTTTTCGTGTGGGCAGAGTTGCAGTTTGCGGTGATATTGCCGATATGTTCCACCAGATATATTACACCAGATGTACGACTAAGTGATATGCACTCTCAGAGATTCCTGTGGTTAGGAACAAATGATGACATTTATAAGCCAAGCGTTTATGTAATTCGAGCTTTAATATAGGGTGTTTTTTATAGAGGTATAGAACTTGAAGTTGGCATTATTTTTCAAGATGGCGACCGATTTAACAGCTGTCAAGTAATTTATTCTCAGTTTGGTTTGGCAATTCATCATGAATAGACTCACGCCTGAACAACGCTTGCAAATAGTGCAATTTTATTTCGATTTATTGAAAGGCACGTTTGGTGACCACCTAATTTCACGTTTTGGACCTGTGAATTGGCCTCCAAGATCTTGTGATTTAACACCGCTAGACTACTTTCTGTGGGGCTATATAAAGTCATTGGTCTATGCGGTAAAGCCACAAACGCTTGAACTTTTGGAAGACAACATTCGCCGCGTTATTGCCGATATACGGCCACAAATGTTGGAAAGAGTCATCGAAAATAGGCGTCCAGATTGTACTACATCCGCGCCAGCCGTGGCGGTCATATGTAAGAAATCATGTTTAAAATGTAATGCCACAAGATTATCTTTTGGATAAATAAAATTCATGTCAATCGAATAATCCATCGTTGTTTTATTGCAACTTAAAGTTCTATACCTCTGTAAAAAAAAAACTATATTTCGTATCTCGTGCGCCCCATGCTTAGCACATTATATACGCGAATTCAGTGCTGAACAATTCAAAGAAAAGTTTCCAATGGCAGTTGAATCCATTCACCATAATTATTTCGTAGACGAAATTGGTCTTTAAATAGCAACGAGGTAGTCATTCGTCTACAGGATGGTCATACCTAAAATCAGAAGCCAAAAGATCTAGAAGATACAGAAAAGGTTTTGGGCATTTATTGGGGCCCTAATAAGGATACATTTTTCAAATTTTTTTTAGATTTTTCAGACTTCGTCGTGAAGAATGTACTACAGAAATTACTCATACAAAGAGAGAAATACTTTCGGTGCTGATGTCAATTTCTCACCCTCTGCGTTTAATATCATGCTAGTCTGACGATCTTAAATTGATTGGGATTAGCAGCTTTTTGATTTTCTAAATCACAAATGGCAAAAATGGAAAACGGCTATTATACACATAGCTTCTGTTCGAATACCTAGATGCTTCACTCAATACATTAAGGAGGCGATGGGTGCCCTCCAACATGAACCCGGCGGATCTAGCAACAAAGGTTCTAACACGATAGGATGTCTCTTATGGTTTTCTGGTGCTAAATTTCTCCAGGAAAATATGTCAATATGGCTAACTTGCAACAATTTGGGCGAATGCAATCAAGAGGAAATTCGCCATTGTTTAGTTCTCATTATTGGAGAAGAAATGAACATTTTACTTAACGTTAAGATTTTTTCCAACTGGAGAAGACTTTACCTTTATACTCTATTTGGATAAGCTTAAAGACCGATGTGAAAATGAAGCTGCCAACAGAAGTTTCATTCGAAAGTTTCATTCAATGAAGACATATTATTTAAAAGAGGGTAAGAGTATTGAAAAACCATTAAACTAATATCTTTAAGTTAATTCCTAGATGACAAGGCTGTATTAGGAGCTTAAGGTCGCGCATTATTCCTAAATTATAAAGATGTGATAGTACTGCCTACCAAACTCCATAACATTTCATTGTATTTCACATGGGACCGTCATCAAGAACATTAAAAGTAAATACTACATATAATGGGTGATTTTTTAAGAGCTATAGGAAAATTAAAAAAAAACACATACAATTCAGAAAAATGCATGAAATCTTTATTTGAATCGATAGTACGGTCCATATAATTTAATGTTTGAAGATTATTTCATGCAAATGTTGACCGCAACTGCGCCTCAAATGGTCCATCCGCTTAGTATAATTTTGGCATACTCTTTCCAATATTTCGGCCGGTATCTCTCGAATAAATGCTTCAATGTTGTCTTCCAATGGGTCAATTGAAGCGGGTTTGTCTGTATAGACATGAGCTTTAACATAGTCCCACAAAAAATAGTCCAAAGGCGTTAAATCGCACGATCTAGGTGGCCAATTGACCGGTCCCGAACGTGAAATAAAATGCTCATCAAACTCGCCTCTCAATAAGCCCATTGTTACGCGTGCTGTGTGCCATGTGGCACCGTCTTGTTGAAACCACATGTCATGCAAGTCAAGCTCTTGCATTTTGGGCAAAAAAAGTTAGATATCATCTCACGGTAGCTCTCACCATTCACAGTTACGTTACGATTCGCAGCATCTTTGAAGAAGTACGGTCCAATGATGCCACCAGCCAATAAACCGCACCAAACTGTGACTTTTTTTGGATGCATTGGTAGCTTTTGCAATGCTTCTGGCTGATCTTCACTCCAAAGTCGACAATTCTGCTTATTTACGTATCCATTGAGCCAAAAATGAGCTTCGTCGCTGAACACAATTTTTCAATAAAGAAGTGGATCTTCGGCCAACTTTCCAAGAGCCCATTTTGATAATAAAATTCAATGATTTGCAAGCGTTGTTCGTTTGTAAGACGATTCATGCTTAAATTATAGACCAAACTGAAGATGCTTGACAGTGAAACAAAACACGAAACGTGCGTGAACTGTTTAAACCAGTGTTGCCAAAAAGATAATAGCTAAAAACTCACCCGATATAAGTTGCGAGTAATGTACGAAAGTATAAGGAAATCTTGTCAAATATTCAAAAATGCAAATGCCGCACCAATTATGAAATAAATGTCTTTACTACCACCAGCTCGGCTGGCCGTTTACATTTGTGGGAATATACTTTTACCGTTTTACGTCACCGTGGTCAGAAGAAAGGAGAAAAGATGGGGTGTTTTATTTATTTGCCTAACTGCAAATATTTCCCCAATATTTAGCCCTGAAGTTGATCATACAGAGGTCTTAAAACCATTTGAAAATATCAGATGGAAATTCAACCCACATGCCGCGCCCCACATGGCTGGAGCCTGGAAAAATCTTGTACGTCCGATAAAAACTGCATTAGATCACATATGGCCCCGTATGAATTTTAATGATGAAACCTAAAAGCTGCCAAACAACACCAAAATGTTGGTCGCTAGTTTATGACAACAAGAGATGTTGTGTATAGTAGATATCGTATAAAAATTTTACCGATTATCACAATTGACAATTTTGTTGTTTACTGATAAAAACAAATTTTAATGATAATTCGCCGTAGTCTAGTAGGTGGTGTGTTGGCTTATTAGACGTAAGCCCCGAGTTCAAACCCTAGGCCAGACATCAAAACGAAATATGAAAAAAAATATTTCTTCGGCGTCTTCCTCTCAGCAGATTTCTGGCAAAAGCTGTGAGAGTAAAATGCCATGAAAAAGTTTCTTAAAATCTGTCTTTCGGAGTCGACGTTAAACTCTAGGTCCCGCCACTCAAGTATAAAATTAAGGCACACAACATGAGTGGTGTGAGAAGCTAGGCCGTAATCCTGACTGAAGAGTTGTAATGGCCAATTATGTATGTATGTATTATCTTTAAAACATGTTAGCGGCTCGCGCTACAGTTTAGTTAATCACACGAGGAATTATCTTCTAATTATTAAATGATCAATTTCTTTTATCCTAATTCTTGTCAGCTATCGCCTAGAATATTGAATAATTAGGAGACGCCCAATAGCAATCCAGTCGGTTACGCCCCACTTTCTTCTCTACATGTTGATAATTATCAGCAAATATCTGACTTTCAGGCAAGATTTAAAAGAGCTATGTATTTTCAGCTGCATATTTACATACTATAGCTTATCCGTATTAGTTCATAACTACTCCAAACACTGGCACAGGCCCCTGACTATAGATCCAGTATCAGCACAGCGGAGGAGTTGCAACAAGGAACTAGACGAGAATGGAACAACATAACCCGGAAATAGTACGCCAATCTCGTGCAGTCGATGCCGCGACGTTTACAATTTCAAAACGTTTTGGTTCCAAGTCTTAATCACCAGTCACTATCACCAGTGCTTTACTTCCAACACCCCCTATCCGTCACCTAGGGACACCGTCTAAGAAAAAATTTAATCCCACTAATTAGTCAAAAAACATAAGCAGTACAATCTTATTTTAATTAAAGTTAAAAACTAAATAAACAAATATAAATAAAGCAAATTCCAGGCTTTTTATTATTACATTGTTTATTATAACATTAAATTCTTTCATTATTTAATGAACATAAAAGAAAAAAGAAAATACAGTAAAACACTGAAAATAATTTGTATAAATAAACGTGTGAACAAAAGTATTAAGCATTGGCCGAAGGTTAATTTCCTATATTTTGTTTTTTATAAAACATCTTTTGTTTCTTATAAAACACAAGACTATCTTCTGTCAAATATTGTTTTTGACTAGTTCGTTTTCAATTTTTAAAATAGCCATGTTTAAAAATAGAATTTCTTTGTTAAGCGCAACCAGATTTTAATCTTCCTTCGTTGTTTACTATTTGTATTCTTGACCAAGTTTTGTAAAACTATGACTTCTGATTTAAAAGAATCGCAGTCAATTTGTAAGACATGTTTATAATTGTCAATAAATTTTGCGGATTCTTCTAAATCCAATTTAAAAAATGAATTAACAGATTTTGCAAGTGTATTCAAATCTGTATTCTAAGTCGGATATTATATTATCCATCACCATAGTTAATATTCATTTTTCCTATTCTGCTGTAGAAGTATTATTTGGTAGATCTAGAATGTAACCTTACCTAAAGTAGAATCAACGTTGTTTATGTCTGACGGTCTAAACTTCCCATCCTTGGTGACATAAACAGGATTGTTTAAACGAAGGCAAATTAGCAACAGAGGGCGCTGAAGTATATATTTAAGCTTTTTTATATTTCAATATTATTGTTGTTTTTGGCATTAAATATTTGTTTATTTTATTAATCAAGTGATTGGTGTTTTGATCGCCTGGAGGAATTTAGAGCTCCAGAAATTTGAAGTGTAATTTGATAAATTAAAATTATAATAAATAAAAAATTATTGTGAACAAAAAAGAGTGTCAAGAAAAAAATATTGTGAATAAAACACAGTGTGCAACAGGAATAAATAAACTAAAAAGGAAAGTGTTGCTTGTTTTTAGTCCTTATTTGGAACCATTTTTCTTTAATAATTCTCCATTTGTTTGTCAGAAACCATATCTCGAACTTAGTTCAAAGCAGTCGCTACCACAAATCCATCCACACACAAAAAATACAGTCTATAGTCGAACAAACGTGGTAGTCTTTTTGTGAAGAGCTTCCTATTTTATTTTCGATGTTCTATGAAGTTCCAGTAAAGTATAATTTTTGTTTGAAAATTGTTCTATTTGACACCAAATTTTTAAAAGTTTTCCTTAAATTAGTCTATCACTGACATAATGGAGTCATAAGCTCTACCAAGATTAGCGTCTTTTGTTTGAAAAAATGTGTTTAAGATATTTGTTATTTCAGTTAAAATACCTATAGCCTCAATTGCGTTTTTATCTCTTCATTACTTTATTTTCTTTTTCAAGGCATCTTCAATAAGAACAAAATTGTTAATGGGTTTGCAATTTTTATACCTATAGCTCCATCTAGTAGTACTGAGACTTTTAAGTGAAATATTAGACGCCTTTTGCACGTTCAAATTAGTTTGCAAACTAGTTTGAAAACCCTTGGGTTTGAAGGAGGGAGGGGAAAACGAGCGGGGGTGAGTTCACACTTTGATGTACTCGCAAACTTCCTTTGTTCTTTATTCGCATATACACATAGTTGTATTTGACTTCACATTTTATTTGACATTTTCTTTTATTTTTTATTTCGCATAGTGAAGTTAACACGTTGACTGCCGCAGCAATTTTCAGAAGACTGGCCAAAAATGACAATTTGATATTTTCACATTATATTACTAAAAACTCTATTTTTAGATCGTAGGTATCATCAAAAAGCAAAAACTATGTTTATTTTAGAAGAAAAAGTGGTTTAGGGAGTACGAGATAACTCGTAGTTGGATCCCTAGAAGGCAACGCAATCTACGAGTTATCTCGTAGTTGGCAGCCAACGTGTTAATATAAAGTTCCCTTATTTAAAATAACATTACTTTTTGTTTATTTTGTGTTTGAAATCAAAACATTTGCAAAAGAAAAATTTTAGTGCCAAACAATTAATTTAAAAAAGTGAAAAAATATAAAAATATATCAAAAAGAATATAATTTAATTTTTTAATTTATAAAAATCAAAAAGAACATAATTTAAATAAGGCAAATATATTAAAAAATAATAATACATAAATACATAATAATATAATAACACATATAATATTCATATAATGTTCATTTCTGAAGAATTGTCTTCTGTTTGAACCTAAATCACAATGCCAAATAAATTAACAACTGTCAAAACAGCAGAACGACGCGATGACAAGAAAATTTGTCGAAACAAAGTTTAAAAGAAAATGCAAAAAAGTTTGTCAAACTAATTTTCAAAGCACTTTGAATGTGTAAAAGGCTTCTTATTTAATTGAAGAGATTGACAAACTTTTTTAATACACTGTTATTTCAGAACTTCGAGATGTAGATATGTAATTCCTCAACAGTATTAAAAAACCACCAAATTTAATCTGGGAGCTAAGCAGTGAATGACCGAAACAACGCTATAACATCATTTTTAATTTTATAAAAATCAAGAGTGTATATAGATTTTTTTAATTCTAAAAATCTCTAACTTGCAAATCATACACTTTTTCAAACTCAGCTAATTGAGTGTTTTAATACAGAATTTTTATGCAATTGTTTTATTTTTACTAAAACATAACCATTTCTAATTTCCAAACTGCGTTTTCTTTTAAACGCTTAATTACCTCACGTTTGTTATTTCGTTTCGTTTAAGTTCATATGTTCAAACAGCTGTTAATTACATTGTACAGTTTCCATCACAAAATACACAAAAGCGAAACGAGATTTTGACAGTTAACCCCGAATTGAGAAAGGGACAGCAAATATTACCAAAAAGTATTTCTGCCCCTCTTTGATAGTAACTCTGTTTTTTCTTTATGTTTTTAGTTTTTGTGGTGGGTTTTTTATATTGGCGAGTGTTAATAAGAAATTTATATTAATATTAATAAAATAAAAAAAATATTAATAAATAATAAAAACAACTAATAACAATAACAATTTTTAACTTTTTCTTTCAAGAAATTAAAAAATATTGGTAACTTTTAGCAAGAAAATATTTTTATGAGCAGTTCGTCTTATTTTGATCTTGTAATATTTATCTTCTTAATTACCTTTTGCACAAGAAACTATATTCATTGCGACCGAAAATCACCCACATTTCGATTAATATTTTAATATTTAAGAATCTTTAAAATTTTCATTGAAGAAATTAAAAATATTCCAAATTTTCCCTTTCTTAACACAAAATAAATGTTTATTTACATTTAATTTTTCTATTTTAACCGCCAGTTTTCACTCTGTATATCTGTTGCTTCTAACACATTTGATTCCCAAAACATTAAAATATTTTTTTCTCCCTCAAGAGGAAGGTTAAAGCTGGATTCATCCATCAAAATGCTCGTTCCGAAACAAGTTCAGTTTTTTGAGAGTTTGTACCAAAACGATTCACCCACTTCGAACAATTGTTCTGTAAAAACAAGGTTATCATATGAAGTATTTTTGTAAACGATGCGTGTTAGTTTTACAAACAGGCAGCACAGGATACTGGTAAATCAGCTATTGGGGTAAGAGAAGTTGGCTTAAGCCCCAGTTATGCATCCGTAACGGAATGTAACCGCAACAGTAAGAAACAGCTGATCGTTTTTGTTACGTATAAAGCAATACGAATGGTTATAGAAATGTAATGTAACGTATCCAGAACGTAAAAATATGTAAAAAATAGAATTTTCTTAAATTTTTACGTGACATCTGTTTAGCAGTGTTAAAAACATATCGATATTAAAAACCACCAAAACTGAAAATTGAAATTATAAACAGAATTTACATTTTATGCGTATGTTATGTTTGTCTGTATGGGGAATTCTCTTTAAATAAAACTTCACACATTTTAAAAACTCAAATTATAATTTATTTCATTATTAACTTTTATAATTTAAAATAAAAATAAACACTATTTTACTATTGTATTATGAAGGTAGTGTTTATTTTTATTTCAAATTAGAAAAATTTAGTTATCGATTTGTGACTAATTAAAGCGTTCGAAAAGCATTTTACTTTTACTAGAGAAGGTAAAAACGTTTTAACATTCGTACAAATTTGGTTACCTGACCTGTTTCTGTAGGATAAACGATTTCACTTGCTTTTCTATTTATGTGGAAAATACAATCAAAGGCACTTAATTTTGTGTTTTTGTTGGAGTGAAAGTGAAATCGTTTGACTTACAGAAACAATACATAAAACTTTTAATAAGTACCTTTAAATAAATATAAAATCGTTGAAATGAATCTAAAAACTTTGTAGTGATAACACTGGTTCAAAGCGAATTCATAACAAGTGACCCCGAGGAAACACCTGACTAGTCCTGGGCTGTCAAAATTTGGGTGTGTTTGTTGTGCGCTTGTGTGTTGTTGTTAATTTTTTTTCTTTTCCATTTTTTTCTTCCTATTTTGACATCCGAATGAAGGTTTAACAAAAACAAAATGCCTGTTGTTTTTGCATTGTTGTACTTGTTGTAGACTTGCGGCTACCTTATATGAATTTGCCATGCACTAGTTAACAGTTGAATTAAAGAAAAACAAAAGGGGCCATATTGAAAGTGATAAAATTAATTTGGAATTAATATTCAATATGTTTAAAAAAAAATAATAAAAATAATAAAATAAAAACTCAAAAACATGACTTCTATATCCATATCCGAATTTTTGTCTTTTAATTTTTGCAATTTTTATTTCTTTATTTGTTTTTGTTTATTTATTTTATTGTTTTGTTTACATTAAAACATATGACACGTTTTTGCGATCCATAATTGCACTCACATTTTTACGTTCCGTACACGTTACATTACGTTCCTGTTACATTCCGTTACGATAGCATAACTAGGGCTTTAGCTAAAAATGTTTGTGAATATTTAATCACTAAATTCGCTCAAATTAGAAATGAGTTCTGCACTTAAAAAAGGTGAATTAGTGGCTCAAAAAGATGAAAACGGGATAGCAGTACTAAACTGGAGGGATAAGCGAATGTCAGAATGCTTTCAACACGGAAACGTACGACGTGACACTCAATGTGTTAAAATTATTCCTTTCACTCTTATTGCTTATTCTTGATGTATTTTCAAAGTATTATCTAAGGAGGAGTTATGAAGTAAACTGTCTTAAATCAACCAGAGCTCGCAGTTTCATTATATTAAAGGTTCTTATAGCAGATATTATGCCATCGAAATCCCGTCAGGTTTCAAGAATATGTTAATTCGTTTTATTATACTTATAGTGAGTTGTATTAGGTGTTTTATCAATAAAAAATTGTTTCGTCGTATAGATAAGTTATATTGAGGGTTTTTAAAACATCGATGTATATTAGCCACAACTATTCAATTATTTCGTTAATAAGTTGTAGCAAACATTTTTTGAGAGGCTTCGTTACGTTATAACGGATCAAAAATATTTCCTACTGGTTGCCCTAGAATCGGAAGAAACAGGAACGCAAGGTATCACGTGAACCGCCCATAACGTTTGATTGGTTAAAAACTGGATATCTCGTGGTCCTTACACAATGCGATAAATTGGTATCCACCAAAGTTCGACCGGAAATTATTATAACAGATGAACCTATTTATACAAAAAGTTAAACTTTACGGCTTGAATAAGGAACGTGTAGAGGTAAATCCAATAAAAAGTTTTCATAAGTCGTCTATGTAGATAGTTCTTAAGAAGCCAAAACCAAATAGAGAATGGAGTAATAATTCCGCTACTTATCCCACTCCTGAGACTGCGTCCACCCTGGCAAGTTTGGGAAATGCCAGGTATCTTACTACACAAGCTTAACCGCATTGTCCCAAAATGCACAGTAAAGCGATCTTTATGCACAAATAAATCAATTAAAAGGGGCAAAAGAATAGGACAAAACAGAAAATTAATTAATTCAGGCATTCTTAAAGAGTGACGATGAAATAATACTGTCTATTAAACACCACACGACATTTCTAACATACACTATATAATATAATATTCATAGGTACTTTGTATCCAACCTGAGAGCGTTTTGAGAAAATGTGTAAAATTTTACCAGCTATACCAATTATACCACAAATGGCTTCAATATCACCTGCTGGGCTAGCATTGTGTGTGATATTTTCACTGTAATTTAACAATTTTGATTTTTAATTATTTATACTTTATTATTTTAACCTCTAATATATATTTGAATAATTCTGAATTTTTAGTAAATTTGTAAATATAGTGAATTGAAAACATGAATAACCAAAAAAGCGTGAGCACTACGGAAATTTAATTATTCCAAACAATGTCTTTGTATAATGTAAATAAAGCATTTATAGAACTCCTCAAAAAAATCTGAAGTTTTTAATTGAAGACAAAAAGCTTTCTGTGCCGACGCGACTAAAGAATTCCTTTAAAATAGAATTGAGAAAGAAAATGAACGAGCCTACACTGTGCTGAAATAACCTGTTTGACAAATCATGCCTTAACAGAAAAGCCTGATCCAGGTGTCAAAATCCATTAAGGATGGTCCATGGTCTCTGTTTGAGAGCTATTAATGTTTTAATTATATCGCATTATTTTAATTAATGGCTACTGGAAAATGATTAAAATATTAGGAGTTAGTTGTAAAAATACTGGTGTCATATAAAATTCCTCCAACACGTTGTAGGGCAGGAGAGAACAGTCAGTATAAATCACTTTTTATCAAAACCTTCATTAAGTACCTTTTTTAATGCTTAACTTAGGATGCGATTATGGTTATCAACCAAAATAAAAAATAAATAAGTAGTTGTATGGGAAATGTAAATGTTATAGAAAAACAAAATAAAGTCTAAATTTTATAAGTAAAGAAGTTTTAATCTTTAGTGTATAGTACTCCACTGTTTCAAAGTAGACATAAAACTAAAACTTCTTTGTGATTTTTACCAATTCTTTTGCACTGAATATATTTTTGAAAAATTTAGGAATATTTTTTTGTTTACAAATTTAACTCCATCTATAATGTGCATATGCTCTGTTATTTTCGCATTGTCTGTGCAAATCATTTTTTCTTTTAACCACTCTTCCTTGACCATACGACGCATCTAAAATTTCCCAGGCAAGTTTCTCCGGGAAATGTACAGTTCTTTCCTTTTCTCGAGCTGCTTCTAGTAGCCATTTCATTGCAAGAAAGTAGGATCGTTTATCTGTAACTGGTACTGGCACCTGATACTTAACGCCACCCCTTTTAATTGCTGTAAGTTGCATTAAAGGACGACAATTCTCTATTGCACGAATTAAAAGCATATATGGATCTACAACACAATCAGTTTCTTTTCCCAGGTTGATTCTTTCAATTTGTGTTCTTTTAATGCATTCAAAACTGTTTTCTATAAGTGTTCTGGCCAATTGTTTGTTACCTCCTTTGGTAATATAGTTAGTCATCTTTTGAACGATACCATTATAAAAAATCGAAGTGGACTCATCGTTTTTCGTGGCCTTAGTAGGTATATGAGCAATCTTCTTATGATCATTCACAGCCATAACCGCATGTTGCTGATTTTTGCAAAATATTGGATCAATATAATGTTTTGGATATGAAGACATTAATTTAAGTATTATCCATGATGATCTAATAATATAGCACATAATTAATTTGTAATTAATTTGGTCATTGCATATCTACTTACCTAAAAACCGTAGGCTTTATACAAAAACTGGACATTTTTTATATTATGAAATATTAATGGTATTAGAAAAATGTTTAAGTGTTATCACGATTCATTATTATTAAATAACGCAAGATGTTATTAAAACGCTAAAATTATATGTTCGCGTTTCACCTACCATGTTTAGACCACAGCTAACGTTTAGACGACAGCGTTTATTCGCTCTCTCATTCGTAATTGAACCGCGAATTATGTGCAAAATTACACATTTCTGCATACAAAATTTTAAGAGAGAATTTGTTCATTATTAAGTTTAAATTATTCTCCGAATAACTTAAAAATCAATATAATCCCTAATTTTGAGCGGGGGTTTGTAATAAATAAATAGCTGTCAAAACAAAACAAAAATAAATAAATAATAATAATAATAAATTAAATAACATGTTAGTTTTTATTATTTCATAAAAACAATTACAAAATTATATAAAATAATAAATAAATAAAAAAAAAATTATATAAAATAAAAGAAAATGTAAGTTGTAAGTTCTTAGAAAACAATGGTGCAGTCGAGACGCTTAATCTTTGGAAAATGAATTCAAAGAAATCCCCGTCGATCTTTAAGCCAACCACGGACAGAGTTGTGTTCTTTTAATAGTCGTCCTCGACTTCCCCATCGTAGTCATCAAGTTCAGGCGAACAGTTGCACCATCTCTTCTTTCTTTCTGAACTCGTTGGCTCTGAGCATACGTACAGCATTTTTGATATATTTAATATAGCTGTCGTCTCAAAATTGTTCAAAAATTTTAGAGGTCTCAAATTAGGTGTTAAGGTAACACCTTATTTGGTATTTTGTACGGCCTTGATAACTGTGTATTTAGAGAAAACATCAGAAATATCTAAACTGAGCGTATTAACCCTCTTACTCTTGACAAATTGTCAAAAATGATCCAGATGAATTTGACGATAAGGCAATAACTCCCAATCACCATAATGCAAGTTTTCTTCGGGCTTACCACCTCTTGCTTTATTGTAAAAACACTCGACGCAGGCAACCATATATTTCTTCCTATACTTTCGCATACGAAAAAACCAAAAATTCTGCTGCAAAAATTCGTTGCAATCTTTTATCCAATCCGTAGTGGCCGACATCATCGTGGCAGTGCTTTGCGATTGGTAACCTTACTGCCTTGGGAATAACGTGTATCGTTCCTTGTTCTGTTTTGCGATATAGGCTGTTGTTCTTCAGTACATATTCTGTTTAAGTCTGTGGGTCGGGTTCCTTATCTCCACACAGAATTTTGTTGATATTCATAAGTTTTCGCCCTTAAGATGCATTATCAATACCCAGCCATCACAAACCACTTTCTAATTCGTAACGAAGCCTGTGGGTTCGGGTTCAGCGGCTGGCAAGTCAGGTGCTTTACTTGAAGCGCTAATATGAGGTATTTGAGACCCCTCGCGATGCTCGAACTCATAACCAAACTCTAGCAACTTCAGCAACCATAGTGCAACTTTAGTTCTCGTTATTGTCGCACAAAATATAACTACACTAAAAAGTTTTCCCAATAGGTAAATACGAAAACGCTTCAAACTTTCCACAACGAGCAATACTTTCAGTTCGTAGCTATGATATCGTGCCTCGGTGTCGGAGCAAGGTCTGCTAAAATAAATCACTGGATACCACTTCCATCACCGGTGTTTTGCAGTTGAAGACCGCAGACAAGCTATATATTACCAATACAGGCATATTTCATATGCTTTTAATTAGTCCCATGACTGATCGATCTTCATATCCCCCCATTTAAATTTATTCGATTCATTTTTATGGATAAGCTCCACAAATTTGCGAAAAAATCCAGTCAGATCTAAAAACCATCACACCTCCGTACCGTTCGTTGGAGTTTTGAAATTTCTAATAGCATTGAGAAGCTAGGCCGTAATAGTGACTGAAGGGTTGTAATGGCCAATTATGTATGTATGTATTGATATTCTCGACCCCAGACATAATTCCGTTTTTATTTAAAGTGAGGAGTGAATATGACACCTCCTTCCCCAGAAATTTGCACATGTCTAAACGTAAAGTAAATCCACAACACTCAAGTACTTTTACCGTTTCGCTGGGAATTACAACGTCATCTAAATACACCAATATCTCACCGTTATTCATAAATTCCAAAACACGGTTCATTACAGACTGAAACAAGGCAGGTGCATTAACCAATCCAAAAGGCATCCTATTATATTCAGTGGTGACGAAAGCTGTGAACCTTCTAGATGCCGCTTCTATTTGAATTCGGTGGTAACCCATTTTTAAATCCAACGTAGTGAAAGAACAATTTCCATAAAGTTGAGCAAATTGTTCGTCCATCACTGGTATAGGGTATGGCGTCATGATAGTTATTTTAGTTAATCGACGGTAGTCCATACATAAACGGTGTTCACCATTTAGTACATTTGCTAGTATCATTTCATATACATATATTACTTGTAGTCTCATCCGGATATATGCACCTCCTGCTACGACCGGACCAAATTGGGTAGACAACAATCACTACCAGAATCTATAAAAGTTTCGATTGTTTATCTTGATGTCCTTAGAACTCCGGTGTTTCGTATGTAATTTTGTTTACATTTACGGACCTATCTTGTTTTGTTCGGCACGAAGCTTTTGAGATTTCGGACACTTGATCAAGTACTGACCGTAGTTGGAGCAATTATAACACATACTTTTTTATTGAAGGGGACAATAGGCCCAATGCGGCCTAAGTGTGTCCATCCAAATATCTTGGATGGGCAGCTCCTCTACCTCTACCTGTTGAGGGTGTAGTTTCATTATAGTTGCAATAACTGATGATATCGTTGAGAAGCTGGTTGCAAGACTCGTATTCATTGGATATTTTGTATATAATCTTATATTATAATAGTTGACTCCATTGACGTTGTGTCTTGTTATAGCTGCATCGCTCTGATTTTCCTTTTTACCAGTAGCCTACATTTTATAGTAGTCTCCTGGAGATCCTCATGTATGCGAGGAATCATTGTTGTCATTTTTTATATGAACATCGGTTGCATTATCAAAGTATAGAAAATCTGAAAGAAACTTATAAGTAAATTGTGACCAATTCATAAATACTGCTCCTTATTTCGACCCGGGCCTTTCAATTTCTGCTGTACACCAAATATAAGAGAACGGCCATCCCATTCATTAGTCGATTTAAGAAGCTCAACTGTCGTAACGAACTACATCCATTTAAGAGACTCATCTAAGGAGAGATCAAAATCTTGTAAAAGCGAAATAATCTCTCTTACTCGGCCATATGGTTTTATTATCTGACTATTTTGTTAAAAACAGGCTGTGTTAAAAAAAACGCTGTTGACATTACGTTATTCGTGGTAGGCATTGTAAATTGGTGTTTACTGCACATTGAATCGTGACGTATATAAATTGATGGTTGCTCTATTTGTTGAATATAATTGCCGGTTGTTACCGCAGCTTGAACGTACCACAGAGGGGCATTTTGCCTGAAAACCTGGCCAAAATTAATAGAAGTATTTTATAAGTTAATGGCTGGAATTTTTTGATAGTGTTAGTGATAATTAGGCCCAAGGATGAACCCAACTGATTTTGGTTCAAATCGGCCCGTCATTTCGCCTAGCCCCTATACAAATACCCTCGAAATTCCACTTATTTACACATAATTATGGTAATTATGCAACAATCATGATAACATTTAGAATGGATCAGTTCTGTATACTAAGAAATCATGGTGTAAAGTTTGGTGAAAATCGGATCACATTTGACCCTAGTCCTCATATAACGTCTCGTTTAGAAATTCACGTTTGCGCCTATAAATGGCTTCAAAACATCGGTATCGTGATGAAATTTTGTTATGGTCGGTCCATAATTGCCCCTAGGTCCAAAATAGGGCCCCTTAAGAAAATATGTTTAGCAATTATAATTGGTTTAAAAATTTGATTACCTGGAAGAAATTCGACATGAACATGTTTAATATGAATGTGAATCATTTTACCTGATTTTATTATGATCGGATCATAAATGCCTCTAGGTACCACATACGGTGTTATAATAGTCGATATATGTAATTAAGTTTATAAAGTTCTATGATAATTAATATTATTTATAATATTTATTTTACATTATTTAATACTTAACTTAAAAATACTTGGGCGCCCTGGTAATCTAGTGGGTAGTGTGCTAGACTGTTAGCGTGAGGGTCGTGGGTTCGATTCCCAACAGAGGCTCTGGTCTGTTACACTACACCGAGCACATGGTCTAAGTTACTCAGCTCGTAATAAATAATTGTATATAATTTGTAATTGTATTATAATTAATAAATAAATAAAAAAAAAATTAAAAATACTTAAAAACTAAAACTAACTACAATCGTTAAAATCGTTATCATTTTCATCATCAATGTCAGGAAGGAGTAATTTAATATTATCTGATGAAAATGCTTTTCTATTCCTTTGCGATTTTTATGTACTGCAGCTTACAAAAGGGTCTCTGCTTAAAAGTAACCTATTCAGGACATCTCGATTGGTATTGGCTATATTATTGCGATTGATTAGTTCTTCATTTATGCCAGTGATACAGTTTTTGGGTCCGAAAAAAATCTACTTGATGTATTGCCATCATTAGCGCTCCCATATCCATAACATTCACAAATAATCCCATTTCGTCCTTTAATTTTTTTTATGATTTTTTTGGTAGAAAAAGGGTAATTTCTTTTTTTTTTCAAAAAAATCGCCAAAAATAATTGCGCAATTTTGCGGAAACTTTTTTTTGTTTCATAATGTAGAGAGTTCATATTTTCTTGTGGTATATAACATTAAACTACTAAAAACTACTTTCACCTTTAAAATCCTTATCTTTTCTTTGGGGAGGGTAAAAAAATGTGAAATTTTTATTATTTTTAAATTTTGAACGAATAATTTTAACATTAATATATGAGATGTATATATGTATAAAAAAAAAACTGAACGTAGCAGTTGCTCATACCTTTCAAATAAAAAAATCAATATAAAACCTCTATTCGTTTAGCCACAAAAAAATTTTGTTGTCTATCGAACTGCATACTCAGTTTCTTAAATTTCTTTAAATTCATTTTTGCCTTTTTGGCCAGCTTTTCAGGGTAAATGCCACTTAGTGCGTACGCTGGGGTAACAGGTTTCGGAAAAATATTAGTTGATGAAATGTTTTGAGCGTGAATATTAGATTGTTGTAAATATGAAGTGTTGTAAATTGACATATAGTTTTCATTGACGACGGAATAAAGAGAACATTCAGAAGATGACATTCGAAGAAGAAAAAATACTGCTCTTCACTTTCTTACACGTTCCTAACAGTGGTGTTGTCGAGCCGGAACGCTCCGGAACGTCGTTCCGGTACTTCCTTTTTGGACAGGAACGCGTTCCGGAACTAAAGATGATTACTGATAACGAGAATTGGCTGACGTTTTGAAAAAAAAATGGAAAAGAATTGCTGATTTTTTTCTAATTTTTGATGAATTTTTATATGTATTTTTATAAACAAGGGTTTGGAACGAACCTGAACCGGAATGAACCGGCTTGTTTTCCGAACCGTGAACCGGAGTCCGGAACGTTTTTTTCTGCTGAACCGGAACTCGTCCCGAACCGAAACAAATACGTGAACCCGAACTAATTACTACTTAAGAATTTGAGTATTTAAAACCATTTTTTAACCCATCCGGCCGCATTTAAATTTAACTGTTGCTACCCAGAGAATTTTTTCCATACAAAAATGAAGAGCAGGTATTTCCGTCTTCTTATCGTTAAATCACGGTTTGTAACTGTGGGTCAAATGACGGGAATTCCCGCGATGACGGGATTGCATAACAAGATCCTGAACATAATCCTATTTGGAATATTTTATAAAAACTATTAGTATTTTCATGTATTGTTAAAAATATTTATGCAATATTGTTTGAGTATCTACTAATCGTATTTTATAATTTGTTAACTAATTTTTATTAAACGTTCCTATTATTGTAATAAACATACATATATATATATACATATACACAAAATAGGTTTCGTAATGATTTTCGTTTCCTTTCCTTTTTATGCTATATACAGGGCCGATCCTGGCGACGGGAGAAAATTGGGGGAAATCTCCCTCCCCCCCGTAGTCAAATTTGGGACATGAGACCTAAAAAAAAACGCCGCCGCCAGGATAATCATGGAAAATCACCCCCGTCTTTAAATTTGGGACATGAGACCGCACAGAGCGGCCGCCTACCCAGGATCGGCACTGTCTCCATAATTATATATACGCATTTCGGTAAAAAAAAAATTAGCACAACACCACTGGTTCCTAATCGTTTGACAAATTCTGGTACGAGATTTAATAGAAAAGTTTAAATTAATTTTTCTAGTAATTTTTACAAAGGTTTGTTACGAGTATGGCCAAAAATTCGTGATTTGTGAATGTTACATGGCGGTATATTGGGTCAAGTTTTGTAAAGGGTGTTTTTTATAGAGGTATAGAACTTTAAGTTGCAATAAAACAACGATGGATTATTTGATTGACATGAATTTTATTTATCCGAAAGATAATCTTGTGGCATTACATTTAAAATATGATTTCTGGCATATGACCGCCACGGCTGGCGCGGATGTAGTCCAATCTGGACGTCCAATTTTCGATGATTTTTCCAACATTTGTGGCCGTATATCGGCAATAACACGGCGAATGTTGTCTTCCAAAAGTTCAAGCGTTTGTGGCTTTACCGCATAGACCAATGACTTTACATAGCCCCACAGAAAGTAGTCTAGCGGTGTTAAATCACAAAATCTTGGAAAAAGTGAAATTAGGCGGTCCCCAAACGTGTCTTTCAATAAATCTATTGTGACACGAGCTGTGTGACATGTTGCGCCGTCTTGTTGAAACCACATCTCCTGGACATCATGGTTATTCAATTCAGGAATGAAAAAGTTAGTAATCATGGCATGTAACGTTCTGGCCACCATCGTTTTTGGAAAAGTACGGACCAATGATTCCACCAGCCCATAAAGCGCACCAAACAGTCAGTTTTTCTGGATGTAACGGTGTTTCCACATACACTTGAGGATTACCTTCACTCCAAATGCGGCAGTTTTGTTTGTTAACGTAGCCATTCAACCAGAAGTGCGCTTCATCACTAAACAAAATTCGCTTATGAAAATCGGGAACAACGGTAATCTCGTTTTAGGCCCATTCGACGAATCTACGCCTTACTTGATGATCGTTTGGCTTCAATTCTTGCACGAGTTGGATTTTGTAAGCACGCATTGTAAGGATACAGATCCAATTCCTGTGCTCGATGGCGGTTGGACTCATTCGGATCATCCTCAATGCTACGCTCTACAGCAGCAATAGCTTCTTCTGTACGCACCGTACAGCGTCTCTGGGGATGCGAGTTATCACTAAGAGTAAACGTGGTGCGAACCATGCCATGGTTAATCGAATTAACTGCTCTGATGGACGATTTTGTCGACGATAAAATGGACGTAGTGCGCGATACGTTTTCCACACAGAACCATTATTTTCGAAATAAAATTGCACTATTTGCAAGCGTTGTTCAGGCGTGAGTCTATTCATGATGAATTGCCAAACCAAACTGAGAATAAATCACTTGACAGCTGTTAAATCGGTCGTCATCTTGAAAAGTAATGCCAACTTAAAGTTCAATACCTCTATAAAAAACACCCTTTATTTAATATATATTACGGATATGCTGTTGAGAAGTTATACTCACACTTTCAGAAAGCAGAAATTGGAGAATAACTAAAAGATAGAGGTATTAATTTATCCGAATCGTCTAAAATGATGATACACTGCCCCTCTCATCTCCACATGGGATATATTATATTCGTATTGACTGGGAATAAATTATTTAATTTTTAGATATGAGATATGCAAATTTATTTTTTATTTAATATATGAAACGAAGATTCAACAATTAAACGATGAAGAAATCGGAACATATGGCAGCACGGATTTTAATGAACGGGGTGAGGTACTCTTAGAATTTGTTCACATAATTGGCCATTACAACCCTTCAGTCAGGATTACGGTCTAGCTTCTCACACCACTCATGTTGTGTGCGTTAATTTTTTATACGGAAGTGGCGGGACCTACAGTTTAACGTCGACTCCGACGAAAGATTTTTGAGAAACTATTCATGGCAATTTTAGTTACTCTCAGAGTTTTTGCCAGAAATCTGCTGAGAGGAAGAAAGAAGAAATATTTTTTTTCATATTTCGTTTTGATATCTGACCTGGGGTTTGAACTCGGGCCTTACGTCTAATAAGCCAGCACACTACCTACTAGACTACGGCGATATTATTTTTTTATTTTTCCAATATTATATATTATTTTATTATTTCCAATAATATAAAGGTATGCAATGAAAAGTCAAACAGAGACAAATCGCATGTTCCTGATGCGTTGTTGGCTTAAGTTCTGCATTGAACTGAACTGAAGCTAAAGTTCTTAGATATGTTTAGGTCATATACGGTTGGCCACTCTTCAATTCTGCATAAACTACAACCTTTGTTTTAGGTGTGACTACATGGTACTGGCGACTGTTTTCGGACAAATATACAGAACTCACAAGAGAAGAATGGGTGGTTGAAGCTGTGATCGGTGACTGCGATATAACGATCTTCAGACTTCAGGACAGACGTCACCGTTTTTTGAGTGGCAGAACGTTTGCAGATTTAGGCATGGTGGCTAACGTGCCACTAAGGGAACTGGCCGGTATCATCCGGAGTTCGGGGTGGTTCAAACCCACCACTAACGGAACTAACCATGGCTCACCTCACACTGGGTAACACAATGGGCCATAAGGCTAAAGAGAAAACTTGCCTGTGAACCGCAAGCTGACCAGTAATCTAACCGCTTATTCAATATTTGGTTAATTTTGCATTTAATATACAGTAAAATATTTGTTTTTGGGTGCCCTGGTAGTCTAGTGGGTAGTGTGCTAGACTATTAGCATGAGGGTCGTGGGTTCGATTCCCACCAGAGACTCTGGTCTGTGACACTACACCGAGCATATGGTCAAGTTACTCCGCTCGTATACAATTAGAATATAATTTGTAATTGTATTGTAATTAATCTTATATATAAAAATGAATGTGTGTTTGATTGTATGTTTGTATGTTTGAAGTTTATAGACGATTAAACGGCTGAACCGATTTTCTTGAAATTTTCACAGTATCTTCCTGTATGTCTGGAAGGAGTTATAGGCTACTTTTTATGTTGATATTCCAAATGAGCGAGGAGCCATGCCCACGTATGCTACATACTACATACTTAATATTTAATTGCATTTGAAATATATTACTCATACGCATAGTAGTTACCCCTACAAGTATGCTATCTGTGATTCTTGATGTATAAAACCAAAGAAAATAAAGTGTAAAGAACGACGCGGGGGGAAAGATAGAAGGGAAAGAAAAAAATTTTGTAACCAACATTTGTGAAAAAATTCACCAAATAAGAAAAAATATAACCAAAATTAAATTCGTAGACTTTTGTTTTATTTATTTTTTTTTTCAAGTTTAAATTATCTATATATATAAAAATGAATGTACTTTATGGAATCGTAAACTATGCATTTAATCTATAGCAAAGTTGTTGCGCATGAGCCGACGAAGGTTTCTAAGTTGGTATAACCAATTTCCGACAGGTGGCGCCACTGAAAATTCTTCGAAATTAATTAAATCGTAAACTGTGCATTTGATCCTGTGTTGAAAAGAAAAGAGCATTACTAGCCTCAGAATCAGCATTGAGACTGAAAAATCTTCGAGTACATGACGCACAGATCCGTTCGCATGAATCACTTGAACAATGAATCACTTGATCGAATGCGTACTACTCAGGCCCGTTCGTCTGAATCATCTGGACAACGGGAAACAAAATCAATAAAATGATTCAAACTTAATTGGATATTTGTTTAATGTCTTTCCTTCAAATTTATTTTAGTTTGTAGTGCAGCAAAGCGCGCAGGGTACAGATAGTAAATAAATAAATAAAAATTTGTTTTTATTCAGAAAAATCTTAACTGTTCCAAAAATTCCTGCTTGCCAGTTCCTAAAATTTAAAAAAAGACCAAAGTCATTTGTTTTTCTTCTTGGCGTAAGACCCAAAAAAGTTGTTAACAAAAAATAAACACAAAATTCTAGCATGCTGGATGCAAGCTAACTTTTATTCAAGTGTCCTGGTACAGCAAAGTAAAAGCACCTTGACTGAACATCTGTGGCGTCCTGTAAAAATGGAAAATTCAAACCAGCTTTTTCTCATAGTTAGGGAGCCGTAGAGCAGGTAGCCGCACCCGTTACAAACTTCTCAGTCTACTTGAGTAGCCGAAAAACCGCGCCACATTCACAGGATCGGCTAACTCGTCTGTGGACTGCATGGGAGGAGTTTGACAGCACAGACGGCGGCCTATGGGGTCTGAAGGTTATCGATACATCGGACAATTACTTCACGTCCGATTACTATGCAAAAATTCAGGCCATGGCATCAAAGTACTCCGCTTTAATGAAACATGAGCTTGACAACCAAATTCAAGGTTGTGATGGAAAAGAAGCCATTAACTTGATAAAGATGAACTTATGAGTTGGTCTCTGGAATAAATGGCAGCTCTTTCGCGACGACTAAAATATCTTAATATGATGCTGGTCCATAATCATAGTACTATAATGTAAAGACACACAATCACCCATCAGCAACTGGAACAGCTTAATGATGAAGTACTGAACTAATATCCCGGTCCAGACCGAGCTGGCTACGACTTTAGACGATATGTACGCCTTTAATAAGAGGAATTGTTAGCGATCATACAGCTTACAAGTGCCAATCATTATTCAAGATCAGAAACTATGGCTAAGCCAACCACGTTGCCTTTGATACAATCACCACCACCAAATTCGATTACATGGAAGGGTCCTTCATTTTCGAATCTGTTTAAGAGAATTATTCATGAGGCACAGATGTTTGATTCTCATAAGATATGGTATCTAAGGACTAACTTTTTTGGCGAAGAGGCAAATCTTATCAATCATCTTACTGTCACCGGTGAAAGTACAATAACAAAATGTTAATGGTGGCTACTGCAGTTTAAATATTACTTAACCAACCGTCTGGCGCTGCAACATTAGGATCCTTTAAGGGATTGTACGACAAAACAAATGAGTGCTTGGCAGCTCTTGCCAACATGGGACTTCAGACAACGCCTTAAGATCAAACCTTAGCGCACCTCATACTTAATATAAAGAGTTGATCTCCAACCCAAACGAGCTTCAGCAAGTCACCAACTTGATAAAATTTCTGAAGAAATATTTTCATACACTGGAGGCTTTAGGATACAACGAAATAACTGCTGTCAACATTACTAAAACTTGCGCGCTTCCAGCTCAACCTAACCACGAAATGCTTTCAAGCATGGCTTACATGTGTGATTCTCACCCATCTTGCACAGAAACGTAAGTTATGCGTAAACTTCTTCAATAGCAATCATTCAATCAAAACTTGTTCCACTTCAGCCTGCTGCGAAAAATGTGGGAACACCATACCCTGGTTCATCTGGAATACACCCCACAAAGTACTATAACGAGCACAAAAAAGAGTAAATCTCTTAATAAATTAAATAATCTATGTAAAGGTTAGGTTAGGTTCCGGTAGGAGTGCACCAGCTCGTCGGCCCTGTAGTGGCTTGTGCCCAGGAACCCAGACAAGTGGGATGCTGAAGCGCCCCGAGAGAACGTCGAGAGAGCGTCGACACCCCCTAACGAGGCTAGAGTTACTCATAACGCTCAATACATATCTCATAACAGCCAGCTTATCAGAGAAGATTAAGATGCGGGTGAAAGGAGCACCGTTGATGAGAATCCCTTCAGCGGCGCGGTAAATGACCAGAGGATTCGAGCTTTTTCAAGAGCGAGTTGAGTGCGATATTCCCGAGAAGTGATCAAAGAACACCGCCTTGTTGTGTACCTCTACAAACAATTCTCTGACAATATGTAGCACTTGAGGAGGAGGGCCTCTGTTTTGCCCCTCGTGAGGGATGCAGCAAAGAGTGATGGATCAATCGAGGCCCTGAGGTGAACATCAAGGACTCTTTCCGGTGTTTTCAAACGAAAGTAACAAATTTTTGGTCTATTGGCCTTAGCTTTAGTGTGGGATGGTTTCCCGGCCTTGGGAATGAAAATCAATGGTAGGGAATGTCTATATTAAAACGTGTTACAGTAGTAGGTGGACTCACGAGAAGACAGTTGCGCAATTTCTCCCTGATAAAGCTCCATTCTTCCTATTGATCGGAAGGATCACCCTATGTGGAGACTCTACCAAGGCATTATTAAAGGTAAGGTATCTAGGATATGAGGAGTATTCGTGAGACACAGACCAGTCCATATGATAGTCAGAAAATCGGAGCTGATCAGGGTGATGTCCAACACATTCCTTCTATTAAAAGCCATCGACGAATTAGGCAAACGATTCGAGCAATTTTCAACGCAATCACGTTCAGGGTCAGGTCAACAGCGACGCGCAACCGGTCCCTAGGTCGCCCCGCTTATAACGCCGATACCAAAGGTGATGAATGCTGGTATCACAAAAAATCCGCCAGTTTCACTAAGAACTGCCGAAGCCCCTGTAGACAAAAAAAACATCAGGTAAATGGAATGTCTTCCAGCACTACCCCATCTTAGAATTGACTGAGCGGCTGAGTGGAGGAGCTTGACGAAGGCCCTTCCAGCGATCATCACATATTTCGCCTCCAAATTAGAGATAAGGTTCCACAATAGTATTTCCTCGTAGATAGTGGTGCAGATGTTTCTGTGTTGCCCCTATTTTCGAAATCAACAGACGTTCGACCAACTGCCATTACGCTATTTACCGCTAACGGGTCTCCAATAAAGGTTATTGGTGAAAAGCGAATAAAACTAGATCTCGGCCTGCATGGCGACTTCCACTGGTCGTTTGTTATAGTCAACGTTACGTCACCAATAATCGGTTCAGACTTCATTAAGCACTGAGACTTGCTTATAGACCTACGGCGTAATCGGCTTATTGACAGCACCACTGGAATCAAATCGAAACTTTCATGCGTCAAGTTTAACGAAACAGCCATGATTAAGACATCTACGTCAAGCACAGCTTTTACAGCGATTTTGGACAAAATTCCCGATATAACCAAATTATCACCTTATGGTTCCACAGTCTTTTGTCGACCACGACGTCTTAGCCCAGAAAAACTCGCTGAATCTAAAAAAGAATTCAACTTGTAGGGTACGTTTGTTGTTGCGCGAAGAACTCTCTAGAATGCCAACGAAAAAGGACGTGTCTGTTTCTCGTTAAGTAGTGCAGCAAAAACGAATGTGTAGTTGGTAACAAATGTAACTGGTAGTTGGTACAAAGTGTTGCAACGATAGGGTCACCACAAACTTTTTACTAAAAACACTCTCCATATGGGTAGAAGAACTGATGGGACTTGGCGTCCTTGAGGTCACTATAGCGCGCTCAACGCGCAAAAGCTACCTGATCGTTACCCTTTACCTTTCTTAACTGATGATATTCCTAAAACTGCGATAAGCACCCCATCCGGCCTTTTTAAATTCAGGTATATGACATTCAGCCTCCGCAATGCCGCCCAAACTTTTGTGTAGCCCCAAGATCTGTTGAACAACACTGCTCCGTGTATTTGGTAAAGCTGAAATAAAATTTTTGGGTCATCTCGTGAATGCTGAAGGTATTCACCCATTGCCAGAAAAGGTTGCTGTTAAAAAATTTTTGAAACCTATGGTGGCTCAAGAACTAAAAAGATTTATCGCCATTGTAAATGTTTATAGAAAGTTCTTACCACACGCTATATCGTACCTGATACAGCCTCAGCAACTCATCGTCTGAATAAAAAAAACGATCGTTCGATTTTAACATGGACTCCAGAAGCCGACGGCGCCTTTGAACGCTACAAGAACGAGCTCGTAACTGCCGCACTTTTAGCCCATACAACTCAACTGATCTTATACGTGGACCCATCTGACACGGCAGTAGGCGCGGCATTACACCAGCAAATCGGCGAAAAACTTCAGCCTTTGGCATTTTATTCAAAGAAATTGACGAAAACGCAGATGAAATATTCAGCAAGTTCACTTATTTTGAAGAAATTTTCGTTACCAGGTTGTGACAGTCAATTAATATGTTATACATCATGCTAAATACAAGACAGATTTTCACACATCAATATAGACATGGTTGGTCCTTTTCCGTTATGTGAAGGACAACGTTATTGCCTTACCATCATCGACAGTTTCAAACGATGGCCTGAAGCTGTACCCATCCCTGACATGTCCGCTGAGACAGTTGTAAAAGCGCTGTTATCCCAATCGATTTCGCGACTTGCTGTTCCGGTGCGGATAACATCCGATCGAGGCAGACAGTTCGAGTCAGGTATTTTTGAAGAATTAATGAAAACTATTGGATCGACACATCTAAACGGAACGGAAACGGAAAAAATAAAAATGTATTAGAAAAATACACTATATTAATTAAATAATTAATTAAGGACGTACCTTTCGGGTTGGGGGTTGATCGGGTATTAACGAATCAATCCTTTCTTTTTATTTTCTTCTCTTTTCCTTTTTTTATAATCCACATAAGCGTATTTACACAATTGACTTAAAATTTAGAGTGACCAGCGTAAACATCCCGCCCCCCTTGCAACACTGCAACAAGGGAGAGCAGGAAGCTAGCTGGTGAGCAAAGTATTTACAATTCAAAAAAAATTCATTTACAAATTCATTAATTCATTTGAGTTCTTAGGTAAAATAATACATAATATTAAATAACAATAACAAAGAAAAAATAGAGATTATTTGCTGACGACATTGATTACAATTGTCGCCCCAGCAGTGTTGGGGGTCGCAACCACACTGTTGTCCTTCTTATGGTTTCGGGAACGGCAGGAACATTCTGGAGCTTGGCTGCGGGTTGCGCTCCTGTTGTTGCCTTTGATGGCCTTAGTCTTTTTGTTGTTGTTGTTGTTTTTGTTGTTGTTGTGTGGCTGTTGAGGTTTATTGATGTGACTAGGCCGAAGATGCAGCATAGTGTGATGGTGACCCAGACACTCCATGCACCGCTCCCAACTTCTACAGTTCCTTAAAAAGTGCGATTGGGCCAAGCAATTTATGCAAAACTTATACTTCCGGACGACACCCAATCGTTTATAGGGTTTAAAGCGGCGGAATGCGGGGCACCTTTGCAGCGTGTGACTGCCTTTGCACAGTCGGCAATTAGAGGTGGAACCGGCAATTACTTCGTCCAGACTTCTATTTTCTGGACGTTCGACGGTGAGTCTTCGGGGAGCAACTTCAGACATCTGTAAATAAAGGACAAAACAGACAAAGAAAAGGGAGAACGTATTAGTTTTGATTCGGGTTAGGAAGCAGTACGAGCTTCACAATAGGCCGCGTTAGAACGCCATTGGCAGTTCGAACATCAGCCACTCGTACTCTAGAATCGGAGCCGATGTACACGCGAGAGATACGACCGAGCTTCCATTCGTTTGGAGGTAGATTGTCATGACGAATGACAACAAAATCATCTACAACGAAATCTCTTTGGGGAACCTTCCATTTGTTGCGTTTATGCAATTCGACTAAATACTCGTCCTTCCATCGACGTGCGAACAAATGGTGCAAAATTTTCAGCTTACGCCATCGATTAGCATAGCTTAGAGATTCATTCGAAAAATCAGGTTCCGGCGGGGGAGTATGGCACTACCTTTAAGGAAATGTCCCGGGGTTAAAGGGTTGGTGTCAGACGGGTTGTCTGTCATCGAGCTAAGAGGTCTAGAATTCAAACAAGCCTCTATTCTTGTCAACATAGTCGAAAATTCCTCATAAGTGAAACTCTGGGCGTGGGATATCTTTCTCAAATGGGTTTTGAAACTCTTCACACCTGCCTCCCATAAGCCACCCATATGTGGCGCTCCAGGAGGAATAAAATGCCAATCTCCTAACTGAAAGGCATTCTTTGTGACAATCTGACGTTTAATATCTTCAAGGAACCGAGTCTTATCCTTATTCAACAGATTGGCTGCTCCAACAAAAGCAGTACCATTGTCAGAATATAGGTGAGAAGGACAACCGCGACGTGAAAAGAATCGAGCAAAAGCGGCCAAAAAGCATTCGGTGGACATGTCATTAGTAGCCTCCAGATGGATGGCTCGAGTCGCAAAACAAACAAACACCAAGACATATCCTTTTGTTATTCTACAACCACGCCCTATATAGGACTTTATATCAAAGGGACCAGCAAAATCAATTCCGGTGTGAGTAAAAGGGCGAGTAAGTGCAGTTCTTTCGGGCGGCAAGGCAGACATAATCTGCTGACCGAGCTTCTTCTTGTATAAAGAACACACTTTGCAATTGTGCACAACTGTCTTGACCAAATTCTTCAATTTAGGGACCCAAAATTCCTGTCGCATAAGACGAAGCATAAGGGAAATATCCGCATGAGCCGAAAACTTATGAAGATGTTCCAGATAGAGGCGCGTGAAACGGCGATTATAGGGCAATAACTTCGGAAAACGTTCGTTGTAGGTCAAAGTAGGTGATTGAGAGAGTCTACCATTAACCCGCAGAAATCCACTAGAATCTATAAAGGGGTTGAAAGTCAATAGAGAGCTCTTACGAGGCATAGTAGCTCCTTCCTTCAAAATTGAATACTCGGGGAAATGGGAACTTTGGCACAGAGTAATCAACCGACGCTTCACGAAACTGATCTCGTCTTGAGTGAGTTCCATGGGCAAGTATCCGTGAGATAACCGGTGGGTTTTATCAGCAGAATGGTAAAAACGAAAAACATACGACAACACTCGTAATGCACGAGGCAAATCAGAAAATCTGCCCAAAATCTCCTCCGTGGGCCTTGTCGTATTAAGGTTCACTTTAACCAAACGTGTTTCAAGCTGGGTACAGGGCTTGAATGATGATGTCGGCCACTCTGAACTTGGACGACTTAGCCAAGTAGGGCCCTTCCACCAGATATCAGAATTTACGAGTTCTCTGGCTGTCATACCTCGACTAGCCAGATCAGCAGGGTTATGATGGGATTCCACATGATTCCAATTGTCGATGCCAATGGTGTCCAAAACAAACGAAACTCTATTCGCCACAAAAGTTGGCCAATGGCACGGGGGTTTTTGAAACCAGGACAAAACTATTGTCGAGTCCGTCCAATAGAAAATTTCCGAATTGGTAAGATTCAACTCAGTGAGGAGTGAATGTACCATCCTTGCCAACAGAGTTGCACCGCAGAGCTCTAAACGGGGTAAGGTTTGCACCTTTACTGGCGCAACCTTTGTCTTGGCAGCGAGCAAATGTGTGTATATATCACCTGACGGAATTTTGGTTCTGCTATAGAGGGTGGCAGCATATGCTTTCTCAGAAGCATCACAAAATGCATGAAGTTGTACTTCATACTCAGGGTTAAAATTAACCCAGCGGGGGATGTTAATCCGTTCGATGAAAGGGTCGTCATCGACAAATTCGCGCCACCTGAGTAACGTCATGGGTTTCAAACAATCGTCCCATTCGGTTCTGTCTTTCCAAATTTGTTGCATAAGAATCTTAGCGACAATTATTTTGGGGGCTAGCCACCCAACAGGGTCAAATAGCTTAGCTATTTGAGAAAGGACAGAACGTTTGGTGACTTGGGTAATATCGGGCGCCGGAGCTGGCTTGAAGAAGAATGTATCCAAGCTCGCGTTCCAGCGTAAACCCAACGTTTTAGCAGTACTAGCATCCGAAAATTTCAAAAAGTTGGAATCCAATAAGTGTTCGGGGGTAAGTCTCGAATAAGACTCTGTTCGTTCGAAGTCCATTTTCGCAACGAGAAGCTAGCCGACTTCAAAACGTGAATTAATTCATCACGATTATGAATCGCCTCCTCAATGGAATGTGCACCCGACAAAATATCGTCCACATACATTTGAGTACGCAAAATGGTGGACGCAGAAGGGTAGCTTGACTCACAGTCAGTAGCTAATTGGTGCAAAGTTCTAATTGCCAAATAAGGGTCACAGTTCACACCGAATGTAACCGTTTTTAATTCATAATCTTCTATATCCTCCTCGGGGTTTCGCCGAAATAATATTCGTTGAAAACGTGCCTGATCCGGTCTGATCAGTATCTGCCTATACATCTTCTCTATGTCGGCATTAAAGACGTATCTGAACAGTCGCCAACGCAAAACCAGGATAGTGAGGTTAGACTGTAAAATTGGCCCGGGGTGTAGGACATTGTTAAGACTAACACCATTTGAGGAAGGGCTTGAGGCATTAAAAACTACACGAAGTTTAGTGGTAGTACTATCGGGTTTAAATACAGCATGGTGTGGCAAGTAATAGTTAGAGTTGGGAGACTGAGCCCAATCCGCGTTTACCCGAGGTAAAATACTCCTCAATAACAGAGTCATACTGTGTCTTAATTTCCGGGGGTTTCAGTAATCTTGCTTCATTCCTGGTGAACTGCGAGAGCGCTACTTTCCGGGAAAACCCAAGCTTTATACTGGTTGGAAATTCGGACCTAAAGGGTAGGGTAACCACATATCGACCCTCTCTATTCCTAGTGGTGGTACGACGGTACAATTCCTCACAAAATTTGTCCTCAACCGACACTTTCTTAAATTTGGGAACTTCTTCAACTTCCCAAAACCGGGTGATTTGGTCATTCAAGTTCTAGTGACTGAAAAACGAAACGATAGAATTCAACGAATTCGGCTGAGGAATCTTACCAGTCAGAACCCATCCAAATACTGTCTTCTGTGCCATGAGCGAACCCCTAGGGTTCCGTTTAATATCGGTTAACATAATCTGTGAATATATATCTGCTCCTAATAGTAGATCCATATGACAGCATTTGAGGTCAGATATCGGGATTTCGGACAAATCAAATTCACCTACATCTGTCAGAGAGCAGGTGGGTAGACGACCAGTAAGTTGTTCGACCACATAAGCATCCGTTTCCAATTGGAACTCTGGGTCAATAGATGAACCTAAGGAAATCGAGCAGATTTTAGTGGAATTGGCTGCTATTGCTCCGTTCAAGCCGAGTATCGTAGCAGCAGGGGCAGAGAATGTTGGAAGATCCAGCTTTCTCTGAAGTCTCCTCGAGACAAAGGTGGCCTGAGAGGCAGGGTCAATCAATGCTCTAGCCGAATATCTTACGTCGTTGAGCATGACATCTACTACAGTCGTGGCCAACAGGACTGTAGAGTACGGGGTGGACTGTAATCGTGTAGCAAAATTTTTAAACGAGGGAGCTTCGGCAGAAGTCGAAGGTCTCTCTACAAAGGTTTGCTCAGAACGAGAAGTGTGCTCCGGAATGGGAGCAGAGTGGCTTGATGTCGCGGGCGCTACTGACCTATTCTCAGATTTGGGTCGAGAATGACTAGGGGGTTCAGAGCGATGAAGCAGCGAATGGTGCTTTTGTTTGCACATATAACAAACATTAGTGCTCTGGCATCTTCTAAATTCGTGCGAGGTTGCCAAACAATTCGTACAAATTTTGTTCCTTTTGGCAACATTTATCCTTTCGGTTACCGACATCCTGAGAAACGTGGAGCACAATCGAATGGGATGATTATCCGTACACAGGGGGCATTTCTTCGGGGGTATAGTAGGAGTGACCGTTGTCCCGAAACTCCTAAACTTTCTATTCTCCTGAGAAGAATTTTTCAAATTTCGAGTGCGAATTCTCGCTTGATTCGGGTTGTGACCAATGATATCAGAAACAGACTCCAAAGTCCGATATCTCGCGGTCAAAAATTCATCCATGCTGCTCCATTTGGGCAAGCACGAGTTGGGGCCCTGGGACTGTTCCCAAAGGCCAAGAGTGTTCTCAGGCAACCGGGTGGAACAGATATAAACGAATATGATGTCCCAATTTTTCGTCTCAATACCGAGCAAGGATAAATTGGTTATGCAATCATTGATTGTCCTCTGCAATCGCTTAATTGCCGGACCCGATTCTCTTTCAATGACAGAAAGATTGAACAAGGTTTTTAATTGGGAATTAACCAACACTCTCTTGTTCTCGTACCGGTCCACAAGATTTTTCCACGCCATGTCAAAGCCGTCATTGGTCATAGGGCAAGTTCGGATTATATCCCTCGCCTCACCTTCCGTTTTCTGTAGAAGATAATACATCTTCTGAATATTACTTATGTGGGGGTTAGTCCCATAAAGGGCCGAGAACATGTCCCTAAAAGTAGGCCAAGAGGCGTAATCGCCAGAAAATGTCTGGGTGTCACACGGGGGAAGGTGTATAGGGATACTACTAGGGGGTGAGTTCGCGGTTTTCGATTTAAAACCATCAATTAACCCATCAAGATACGACATAAGTTCGAAATATAATGTGTACCCCGACATGTACTTTGCCTTGACATCCTTCGTCGACATCTTAGTGTCCTCGGCAGTCTCTAGAAGGTCCTCGTAACTATCACGGAAGACCTCCCACAAACGAATTAACTCCTGCCGATGAGTGGCGAGGGAGTGAACTGAATGTCCATCTTGCGGAATATTCCTAACAAAAGTCTCAAAATCCCCAAATCGATTGAAATTTTTACTAAAATTTCTTAAATTTCGTTCCATTTTACAACACTAAGGACTTTCTCCTCTAATAAATAAAGTCAATCACCACAAGGGACTTCAAAAGGTTATAAAAAAGCTTTTCCAAAAAAGAAACGAAAATTAATCGCAGTACGCAACGATAATCACGCGAAATTCCGGCACGAAAAATGGAAGAAAAAAAAACAAATCGATTCCAAAAATATTCAACCGAACAACGCAATAACGTTCGAAATCGAAAATATTAAAATCGGCAAATGGTATACAAAACAGTATAATATACAGAAAATAATATAATATATAAAATATAATATATAAAATTTAAAAATATCAAAATTAAACACTTTAGAAAGGTATCGAAATCGATCCAAATAAATATTTCAAATCACTATTATTTAGTGTAAGAATATAAACTTTTTACGTGAAAAAAAACGCTAAAAATAATGTCAATAATCAACCAACTTATTGAAAATTGAGCAATCACACACGAGAAGAATTATGCTGGCACAAAATGGCAGCTTGTTGGCAAGAGAGGTGAGGAGAGTGGTTTTTTGCTGGCATAATTTTTCAACCAGCTTCTACCCCGCACAAACCAATACATAAACAACACAAAACCAATACACATACATTTATAAAACAGCAGGTTCAGAAAAATAAGTAAACAAAAACTAATACACACAAAGCAGAGTATATGTATACAATTTTATGCCAGATGAAATAGTCTCGTGTGTGAAACCACATTGACAACTACGCGTGGAAAGCAATAATATCCCTACAAGAAATAAATAACCGAAACTAACACATATGCAACTTACTTACTACTACACATGTACTTTTTATGCTTCAGAGTTGTATTTGTTAATACATCACAGCTGTTGACTGTCAAATGACATGTAAATTTATTAATTTCAAAAATTCAATAGTAGTAGGCTTTGAAAACAGAAATTTATAGCGTCTTACGACGCAAATTTTGTGTTCTTTGTATTAAAAAAAAAAGTGGAACCCAAAGACGTAAGTATTATTATTATTTTACTGCATCAACTTTAATATGCCTTAAATTGTTTGTACACATTAACAGAAATTACCAAAGCGTTCAAATTTCCATGAAGCTATACTCTTCCTATGGTGGTTTGGCGGTCTAATGATTCAACTGGTATGACTTTCTTCATGATGGGCTATGCTGATAGTTTGAAGGCCACCATATTTACGGGGGAATCTTTAAGTGTACAAGGAGGATTTATGGATTCTTTACAATTTGCGACTCAGGTAGGTTTTTGATTTTTACAACATTTTGTCTTAAAATTTAATGTTTTAAATTATTTTGTTCTTTTATTTTATTCTGCTATTGGCCAATTGCTTATTTTCTATGCCATTTCGGTATTTGGAGCAGTAGTGTTTACCATTATAATGACTTTAAGTCAGGTAAGTTAAAAGAATTTAAAAAGACAAATAAAAATTACCATTTATTTAAATAGTTGCAATTGAATTATTAACTTTTTTTAAATTTCAGGCTGCTGTTCTACTTTCTTGTGTTATATATCATCACAGCATTTCAGCAATGGGTATTATTATTAGTATTATTATTATTGTTATTATTACTAATTATAAAATAAATAATACTTTTTATAATAATTTTTCGTTTTCAATTTATTCATTAAGTTTGACTAGTCACTGTTGACTAGTTAAATGACTAGTCACAGTTAACTAGTTAAATGACTCGTAAACAGTCAACAAGTTTGACTAGTAAACTGTGACTAGTAAACTAGTCATTTGTAACTTAAAAACAAAGAAAGAGTGAGCGGGTTAGATATATGTTTTACAGTCGAGAAAATTCATATGTTAGAAAGAGAAGCAAAATTACATGTACACGAATGTTTACGTCAAGTTTTTCACATTGCCCTTAATAACTTGATGGGAAGTTGTGACTAGTTTATACGTCACACTTTACGGTCAAATAACTAGTTATTTGACTAGTTATGTTCTGGTAGGGATGTTTACTTACAAAAGAAGTAAACAAAAAACAACAACAATTCAGTACTTATTGCTTTCACTAAGAGAGTAACAACAATGTTTATATTGCTTTCAAGCAAAGAGCAACAACAATGCACACTTTGGCTCTTCTTTCTTCTTTTTTTTTACACAATGTTCTTCACGTTATATTCTTACACTTTTGTTTCTTATAATTTCAACCACTTTCGCACTTTAAATTCAAATTACATACCTTGAATTTATTTTTTTTTTTAATTACGTTTGCAGGGGTTTGAAGGGTAGTAGGGGTCACTTCCAAATCAGAATAAAGGACAATTCCTCTATCACAAATCCAATATGGCTGTCTCTCTATAAGTCTGAAATAAGACTTAAATTAAAATATTTTATTTTGGGTAATCCGGCTCGAAGGACCAAATGTTTACGGGGGTGCAGGGTAAATTAAACAAAATATTTTAATTTAAGCCGAAACGGAAAAAATAAAAATGTATTAGAAAAATACACTATATTAATTAAATAATTAATTAAGGACGTACCTTTCGGGTTGGGGGTTGATCGGGTATTAACGAATCAATCCTTTCTTTTTATTTTCTTCTCTTTTCCTTTTTTTTATAATCCACATAGGCGTATTTACACAATTGACTTAAAATTTAGAGTGACCAGCGTAAACACCTGTGTTGTGCTGATAGGTATATAATGATAAAAGTGACGTCGAACCAATTCCAAAACGATGCAGAATGATTGATCGTACATTCATAATTATAAACTTCAGTTTATTTATTATTTTTTGGATCATTTTGTTTTTTCTTTATTTACCTTTTTGTTTTTATTGCTTAAGAAAATAAAATAACATACTTTTGTTGAATTTTTTATGCGATTTTGCTTTGATTTTTTAATTAAAATTTGAATTTATGCGGCTTTTCAGGATTTTGGAACGAATCATTAATTTTTATATGAAGCTAGAGTATCTGTCGGATAAGATCGCAGCCAACACCTTATGTTTGATTTATTAACTTAATTTGTTTGATTTGTTTTATTTAAATTTTATTTAATTAAACTGTGAGCATCCTAATTTTATTTTTAATAATTTCAACAAAGATTTTGTTTTTGTAAATTCTTTAATATTTTCTTTTGTGTCGCATTCTCACTTGATCATTTTTTTTTTATTATTGGAAAGTAATTTAAAACACTAAGAACATAACAGTTGCAGGTTTTAAGTCATTTGTTTTTTGTTGTTATTTTATAACGGGGCACATATTTGTTATTTAAATACCTATGTATTTTAAATTCTTCTGTGCTTCAATTAACATTGTTATAATTTTTAAGCTAATTGCAATTGAACTACATACAAATACACATCAATCATCGGAAACAAAAATCAACCTCGCGTTTTATTTAAATAAAATTAATATTTCATAATTTAATATTTCATTAATTTTATCACGCGACATTTTGGCCACCGTGACAGGACGGTAGTTCTAAAGTTTCTTTTAAATCAAAATTTAATCGGTTTTTTTGGACTTTTTGGCCCGTAGAGCCACCTCAAAACTATTTTGTACGTTTAATTTGCGATAGAGCTCTTGCAAATAATTTGTAGTATACGCGTGACCTAGTACCAATATTCGTGGTTTTTTTCTCGCAAATATTTCAAAGTTGTACATATTTTCGTGTCACCTATCACAATATTTCGTAGTTTGTGTGCATTTTGCCTATAGTGGTACAAGTGCATTTTCGAAAAAGTCTTGAAACCAGCTTTGAGTGCTACCTCCAATTCGAAGATAAAAAATATCGTTAGTATAAAAAAATAAATAAATAAATTTAGTAAGTATGCTGAATACGAAAGGTTTATTACTGCTTTTAATAATTTGGTTCACGAAAATCATTCAATTACTGATGTCGACAAATTTAACTATTTGCTAAACTGCTTATCAGACCCAGCTTTGGTAGTTGTGTAGCCTTTTCAGGTAACCGAGCAAAAGTATGCTAAGGCGCTAAAGAGATTAAAAGAACGCTACAACAACAAAGTGTTAATTTTTCTGGAACATGTTAATGATTTATTTAGTGTTCCTAGACGACATCCTTACTGGCTCCA
Organism: Sarcophaga rosellei; assembly: GCA_930367235.1. Classification (NCBI taxonomy): domain Eukaryota; kingdom Metazoa; phylum Arthropoda; class Insecta; order Diptera; family Sarcophagidae; genus Sarcophaga; species Sarcophaga rosellei. The sequence continues at coordinate 59,675,543 of OV884019.1, forward strand.
ATAACGTCGAAACGTTGCTTAAAAAAGGCAAAGTTGATATACGTACTTAAACTGCATGGGTTCGGATTGGCAAAATGGAGCAGTAATAGTTTCGAAGTTACCTTGAATAATGAAGTTGAAGTCCCAATAAAAGGTCCAGAAGACGAAATTAGAAAAACCTTAGGCATGTCCTGAAAACCACAACAAGATATTTTTGCTATCGTTTTGAATTGTCCGAATTAATCGAGCCAACAAAAAGGTCAGATCTATCTCTTGTTGCAAAAATGTATGATTTGCTAGGAATTTTGAGTTGAAGTACTTTAATTTGAAGCTTTTCTGGTTGGATTCTGTCACTTATGGTACAGCTTTAGTGCCCTTTTTAGCCATTAGATGTCTGATTCACTTCAGCGACATATACGTAGAGACTTTGCCTAATAGTTCGAAAGTTGTTCGCAGTGATTTCTACGTAGATGACTTACTTGCGGCAGATGAGAGCTATGATAAATTAATTTTGATTCGAAATCAGGTGACTGAAATGTTGACGACAGCTGGTTTTAATCTCACCAAGTGGTTTTCAAACCATCCTCATTTTCTGAATTCTCTACAGAATGAGAAACTAATACATTTGGATTCAGATTCTGTGAAAGCTTTTGGCATACATTGGATTCCGAAAAATGAATTTCTTTTGGAAGATAAGTTTCAGGACGAAGAGAAACATATTACCAATGTCTTCTCGATTATTCGATCATCTCGGACTATTTTGCCCACTTGGTATGAATCTATTACTTTGAGACTAAATACTTCACGGGAAAGCTTCAAAGCTAATTTAATTGATGTTGATTCAATTACTATCCCAAGATTCGTTCACACAACGTTTACATCGAAGATTGAAATTCATGGATTTTCTGACGCTTCAATTCGAGCATATGGGTATAATGTGTATGTAACATTCCAAGCTCCGAGACTAACATAGTTGTTAGTTAATGTTATGTCCTGCACACCTGCTAGCTAAGATGTGGAATTGAATTAAGCGTATGATAAATTTCAAAATAGACAATGTTTATTTTAGAACAGACTCTGAAATAATACTGCATTGGATAAAAACGAATCCATCCTCTTTGATAAGTTTTGTATCGAATAGAGCCGCTGAGATTCAGGAGTGGTATGACCAAGTTTAATGGCTGATCCAGCTGACACTTTGTCAAGAGGATCCGATGTGTTTACTAAACGACAGTTCTTAAAGGCCTGTTAAAGAATATTTTGAATTGACAAAGAACCTAAAGTTATTGAAAACGATAAAAGTAGCAGAGAAGACTTCTAACTGTCTACTGGATATATATCAGGATACTGTTCATATAAGAAGTTACTGCGAGTAACGTATTTTATACACAGATTCATTGAGTCTGAAGAAACGTAAGACAATTCAATGCATCATAACTACTGCAACGGAAATTAAATGATAATTTTATCGCGTCGTAGAGCCTATCCAGAAATCAAATTTTTCTGAGGAGATTTCTATATTACAGAAACATCTGGTCTTACCGTCGAACATTCAGAGACTTGCAGAACATTTTCACTATTAAGGGTAGCTGGGAGGTTGCTTAATGCAAATTTGCCATATGGTGCAAAATTCCCAAATTTATTACCAAAGCAAAATGACTTTGTGACATTTTATTTGCGATACCTTCGTTTCTCACTCAATGCTCTCGCTAGAGAGAATCCGGTTAATTAACACCAACGAAGAGTGCAGTAGGACTGTTCGCATTGTTTCCGCTACAAACCAAGACTTATGTTCCTAATAATGGGAAACTTGGCCACTAATAGAGTGAGAGCTGCAAGATCATTTCTTATCGTCGGCGTAGATTTTTGTGGTCCCGTTAATGTCTCTTTGATAATTCGTGGTCGGCAACCATTGAAAATGTATATAACGGTTTTTTGTATGTTTCACATCTAAAGCGGTACATTTAGAGCTAGTGTTTGAATTATCCACTGATTACTTTCTTTTATCTCTCAAAAGGTGCGCTGCCAGAAGAGGTCTACCCAGAGAAGTGTATTGCGAAAACGCGACGAACTTCGTCGGAGCCAGCCAAGTTCTTAAAGAGCTTCAACAATTGTTGGCCTGGGTCTGCAAGGGAATGCCAAGTGAACCAGCGAAACGCCCAACCTGAAGCTAAGCCAGGTTGTAATTGTCAACGAGGACAATTGCCCACCGCAACCGACCGGGAGAGTCATGGTCATAATATCCTTTTATTTATTATTATTTGTTTTATATATTCATATTATATTTAATTATTAATGAATTCAACATTTACAAATAAAATATGAACATATAATAAGTAGAGGTATGCATAAGCTACGGACTTGCAGAATTTTAGGATTTAGTAAATATCGAAATAATAAAATTCAGTTGATAACCCTAACTAATTCCGATCCGTTATTTTAATTTGGTATTCACGTCCGATCAAGTGCTAAATTCTAAAAACTAAATTATAGTTTACTTAAATTAATAAATTCTTATTAATTAAAAACATCTTCCCTGTTGGAAGGATATTTTTATGATATGTTATCTTAATTTAATAACTTCATCACGATGAATTTAAATGTTAAACATTTTATTTAATTTATTATATAATTAAAATTTTCACTATCGTTTTTAAATTCTGCAACATATTCTCGCTGTTTTTAAGTATGTAAAGCCTTATGCCCCGATTGCCGAAACGCCCGCGTAAAGTAACGTAACGAACGTTCGCTTTTAGCATATGAAGAGCAATGCAAATGCTTACCGAAATGTACTATCTCGATGACAAAACAGAACGACCTGTATAATTCCTTAACGTTTTTACGTGACATTTCAACATGAGTGATGTTACTATTGTATACGGAGTTGCATTGCGAAACAAGTGCCCTCTTTGGTACCTTTATGCTTATTTATATAAAACTTTTGAATTTTTACATGATTTTTTTAATTTTTGATTAAAATAGTAATAAAAAAATTATTTTATAAGAAATAAATACTTATTGTTATGACTCTATTGTGCACAAAAAAAAATTTGGCACAAATGCACTTTTTGGTACTTTCCTATTTAAACGTGAATCTTTTTAATTTTTAACATTTTTAAATACATATATATAAAGAATTTTAAGAATTATAAGAGTGTTTTTATTTATTATTATTTTATAAAAACAAATAAATCACCTTCAATAGAACAATATTCGACAGTGTATGCATATGTCAATATTTATGTTATGCATATGTCAATATTTACGAAAATATGTTCTAAGCTGTTCATTCTATTATATTACAAGAATAAATAAATAACAAAATAATAATAACATAAAACTTATGAAGAAAATATAGTTTCCTTGAATTAAGGCATAATTGGTACTTTTTTAATTTTGGATTACCTTTACAACGCTCATCACAGCTGACTTTGTGCAAATGTCTGTAAATGCATTTCTTTGCATTGTGTTGTATTCGCGTGTGTGTTTTGCTTTATGTTCTGTTTGGTTTTTATTTGCATTCTTCGTTGACAGATGTCACTATTTTAACGTTTCTATAACTACACAAACGTTCTTACGGTAACATACGTTACGTTTTTATGACTTCTACGCTTGGCTAACCAGAGCTTTAATGTATAAAACGGTCTTACATTGATATTTTCTATAAACATTAGTCGTAAATCCACTCTTACACGACATATTTTTTGCACTGAAAATGAAAATTTTACATAAATAAACAGCTACATGTCATATTTGGCCTTTAAAACCGTGATTGTGTAAAAATACATAAAAATATTTTTCGCAAAATTTCAATTAGAGCGTGCTCTAATTTTTATGAGGCTCCTACTCGTTGGGACTGTGTACAAACAATTCGTATGTTGAAAGTCTGTTTGGCTGAAGATCAAAAATTTTTGATTTTCATTCAACCGACGAAAGATAAAATTTTAGAGTAACTATTTATAAGTTAATTAGGTTGAAAAAGAGTGAAGAAAACGACCAACCTTTGATTCAACATGTTGCACAACAAACCACAACGTAGGGACTGCAAGTCGCTGCCATGCATAGACATTTGTCGGCGCTAGATTGTAAGTCTGTTCGAGGTAAAGTAAAGTTCGGTGACATGAGAGTGACCATAAAACACTTCTAAATACATTGTTGGTGAAATTCGAATGTTACGTCGAAAATTTTTGTAATATACCGAATCTTCACACTTTTTTGATATATCTTCAAGCAGTTCTTTTAAAATACGAAAACGTTATCTAAATTCTTATACCGTATACATCGGTACCACTTCTGTTAAGTAATTTTTAATAAAAATAATTGTTCGGCGTCAGATTTCTCATCGATTAGCTGCAAAATTCTCTCATAGTCATCATCCGATTCATTTGGGAACCCGCAGTAACATACATCGAACACAGTTTATGACTCCTTTTATTTGCCGGCTGAAATAAATATAATTTAGATATAATAAATTAATTTTTTATTTAGGTTTGTATATATAATAGCTATAAGCCAAGTAAAATATTATTTTTTTAATATGACAATTCAAAAAAAATTATAAACCTTGTGTAACTTGAGTAATTTTGACAGACACAAAGAATAGCATGTGAATCTTTGACATAAAATACACATGCAAAACATGATGTTTAAGAATACCTATTCCATTTAAAACACTACTACTACTATTCTTAACCCTTTCGCGATTTTGTTGCCATATGGCAACAGCCACTTTTGTGACCAATATTTTTGTACATATTCAATATATCTTAATTGTTTTTATTGATTATTATTTTTTAATATCTTAGGAAGGCAAAAAATGTGAAATTTGGACATTTTAGATAAATTTTCATGGGAATAATCCAAATCTGGCTAACCTCATATATACTTTACAATTTTCAGTAAAAAAGTTGATTTTTTGTAAATTTTTTTTTTAATATTATTCTGAAATATTAAAAAGAAATCTTGATAAAAAACTAATAAAAACACATTGGTTTATGAGATTTTACAAAAAAGTATGGTTTTTAACCCGGCATAAGCATGTAGCGATTTTTTAAAATCAACCTGTTGCCATATGGCAACAAATTTGTTTTGTGTATATATAAGTGACAAAGAAACGTTACTTTTTTGTATGAATTTCTTTTGTGTATTGTTTACCATCATGACAAGGCGTATGAAAGTACATTCAAAAAATACTTATAAACTTTGAAGACTCAGACTTATCAGATATTGATGATGATGATCCAGAAGATATTGATGTTTTGCAAGATTTAATAGAAACTTTTGACCAAAATGGCTCTTTTATAAGGAAGGAGTTAACAGGAGAAACTATCTATGAAGTTAATCCGACTAATACTGAAATTGAAATAGCAGAACCTGTTGAAGATGAAACTTCTGAGTTTGTTGTAAAAAAATTAGAAGACTTTCGTTGGAGAAAATGTCCTTGGGCCACTCCAGAAGTAGTATTTTTGTATTTTTTGGAATACTATACGGAAGATTTTATTGACGAAGTAGTTTTAGCCACGAATCAAACAGTTATGGTTAAAAACGGAACCTCATTCAATCTTTCTCGGGAAGAGTTTCTAAAATTTCTTTCCCTAGAGATAATGACTGGATCAATAGGGTATCCCCGATTAGAAATGTACTGGAAGAACCCCACAACTATTCCGGCTTTTGCAGAAAATATGGCAAGGGCCCGATTTCATTCCATTCGCAACAATTTAAAATTTTCTGTGAATGAGGTAGCTAATGACAAGCTGTACAAAGTTCGCCCCATAATAAATATGTTTTCAAAAAAGTCTTACATGATACCAAAAGACGAAAACATTTGCATTGATGAAATGAATGGCAAAACAGCGCTTAGACAATATATGCCTAAAAACCCATAAAATGGGGCATAAAAGTTTTCTGTTTGTATAGTTCATCTGGTATATTGCACGACTTCGAAATTTACCAGGGCAAAAACACAATTTTATCTGGTACAAAATTGGGATTTTGCTCCGATATTGTTATCCATTTAGCAAAGACAATCCCAGAAAACAAAATTTTCAAACTGTTTTTCGATAATTATATGAAATTATAATTAATTGAATTATATGAAATAATAATTATGAAATAACTTTAAATCTGTGTATGAAAAAATTTCTTAAAAAGACACGAAAAGGTAAATTTTCTTATACTGTGAGAAAAATTGTTGCCATTTGGCAACAGTCTTAAAAACCCACTTCGGACAATTTTTTTTTTAATTTTTCTTTTTTAAATTTGAATTTTTGTTATTAAATCTATTAAAAAATGTAAAAATAGAATTTTTCTTGTCGTTAAGTAAAAAGATGTAGCGAAAGGGTTAATTAAATCTTAGTATAAGAAACACATACATTACTAAAATTTACCGAAAAATTTTTTAAGTCAAGATTCACACTAGTCAAGTCAAGCCTCGTTAAGTCTTCAGTTTATAGGTGAAGGACGAAGAGAGAATTGAAAGGGGTAAATACTTGACCGTACAGTCAATTTTAAAATAAATTAAAAGGAAATGTCAAAAAATACCTAAAGTTGTACGCAAAGAAACCAAAAACTTGACGAGACTAAATGTTCAAGTATGAACGCGAATGCAGGTTGAAAAGAAAATCTAAAAAAACTTGACGAGTCAGACTTGACTAGTGTGAATCGTGACTAACTAGCAATCAGCTACAGCAAGTTTGTTATCTTGCCGTATACTTTATCTGTTCCTTGAACGACAGTATTATCGACACACGTTTCTTCACAGCTGTAGTGTTCGGCATACTCTCAGAATATTGTTTATGCTTTTCAATAGTTTTCAGATAATTAACGCAAATTAAGTTGTGTTAAAATAATATTGTGTATTAATGAAACTAACAAAACTTATAAATAGTTTTATTGTAAATAAATCCATAAATTTTTTTTAATTTAATTCAATATTAATTCAATTTTTTGTTTTTAGCAATTGTTTATCTTTGCACCTAAAACTGAAACAGTAAACAAAAAAACACTTCCTTTATATAAATACCTTTTTCGGTTTCCAAACGTATTAACTGATATCACAATGAAAAATCCAAACTTTTATCGTCATGCACAAACTCAACACGGTGACGAAACAGTAGATTTGGAAAATATTGTCTTGTGTAAAGCAAATTTATTTCTAACTACTGAGGACGTCATTCCGAACGAGGAGGTGAAAGATAACACTATAAACGCAAAACAGTGCGGGAATGAAGTGGATTCCGAAAAATTTGAATCGGTTAACGACAGCAAATCATTAGAAAACAATTCTACTATTAACTCGGAATCCACCCAATGTGTATGGTTTTTTGATATCGCTGAAGATTACTTTGCTGAGAAAGAAAAGGTAAGACTTCAATATCCTAAAAATTTTTTTAAGAACAATAAGTTTAAAATGAAATATTTACAATGATTTATTAGTCGATTTGTTTATGTAAACCGCCCAAAATTTCCAAGAAAATCAAATAATTTATAAGGGTATAATCGGTCAAACACAGCTGCAAGCTGCTATACTCTACTCGATTGAATGATTTACTCAAACAGGTTACAACTAACGATTAACAATTACTATATGCACGGCCTTTATATGGAAACCAAAACCCAACCGCTTAAACAAGGTTTTTCTGCTTACTGCGGTATAGTACTGTTGGAAATCTATCTTTTTAAATGTATGGTCAATTGTGCTCCGGGAAGCGATAGAATCTCTGAAAAAGGAAATTATGTGTTAGTGGTTGCTCTAACAATCTTTAATTATAACGTAATTTTGCGCCTTCTAAATTCTATTTTATTTGTAGGAAACTAAGTAACATTAACAAGTAACTTCGAGTGTTTTACTGGGAAGAAAGCATAACTTTTAAATGAATTGTGTTTATGAGTAGCGTTTGTGGGAATCTGGGAAATTAGCTCATGGACTAGAACCAGTAATTGGATTTTTTGGTAACAAATATGATGACCTTGGAGAAAGTAACAGGTGAGAGTATTACCATTCAAAGTGTAGGATATCCACCTGGGGAGCACTATTGCTGTTTAGTAGAAAGATATTAGAATAATTTTGATTACTACAGGGAAAAAACAGGAGTATCCTCAGAAGGTACATACAAGGTAAATCTGTGGAGATTTCTATGCACAAAGTTGCTGGTTAATCTGAACAGGTTTGAGTGGATTTTTAACATTGAAGCTTGTCTGAGATATTAGTGTCTCTGGGCATCCCCTAGTAAGGTGTGTTATAATCCTGAAAATAGAGGTTAAGCGGGAAAAGTGGTCTGCTATTCGAACTACATGATAATTATTGTTAAGAGTTCGTCGGAAGTCTTGGCTTAAATCTTAGGGAAGCTTTATACTGCAAAGATTTAATTGTATTTAGTTAAGACTATTAATGTCAGCTGTGATTTTTTTTCGACAGAAATCCGTTCCAGAAAGAGTACATCTTGCAAAGAATGATGTAGTTGTACAGCGTATATTAGTCAGTTAGAAGATCTATAGGTAGGAAGTGGGCAGTATATACTATGTTGGTGCTAAAATAGATCTATGACTCCGCGGACTTATAGGTTCTCGTGTATGGTCGTATAGAGTATCAACGAGTCGGAGGAGTAAGCTGTCAAATCAATTGCTTTTTGTTTCACTCGTGAAGCACTATTGCATATTATCTTGGAGATGCAATAGGGTTTGGTTAGTATAGACGATTTCGGATAGGGTGTGAAGGACTAGATGGTCAGCGTATATGATTTGCTTTTTTCAGATGAGGTAATTGTGTTTTTTTTTTTGTGAAAAAGTTCTAGAAACTGTGGTTAAGCAACAGTTGGAAAAATACATGGAGGAAAACAAGTTATTGTCAAAATATCAGTCAGGTTTCAGAAGGAAATTTTCATGTGAAACGGCTGTAAATTATGTCGTAAATCGGTGGAAGAATATGAAAAATAATAAGATTCTTGCAATTTTTTTGGACTTCAGGCGAGCATTTGAAACAATTGATTGGGACATTCTGCTGCAAAAACTAATGAAGTATGGAATAGAGAATGAAGAGCTGATGTGGTTTAGGTCATATTTAACGAACCGTAAACAAATTACAAGAGTTAATAACATTGAATCCAGCCCAATTGAAAATAAGTATGGAGTACCACAAGGATCAATATTAGGAGTGCTGTTATTTATTATTTACATAAATGATATGGAAAAGGCTTTGCAGAAGTGTTAGATAGTACTATATGCGGACGATACTTTAATTTTTACTGATGATAAAAATGATATCTTATGTCACGACAATTTGTCAAAGGATATGGAAAATGTAAATAATGATTAATTGTTAATGATGAACAAGCTAAAACTAAATGAGAATAAAACCAAATTGTTAGAAATTAATATGGACAATAATTTAATATTTAAAATAAATAATGTAATAATAGAGAATGTAAATTCGATAAAATACTTGGGTTTCATAATAGATAAAGAATTAAAATTTAATGATCATATTGAATTTATTTGTAAAAAAATCGGATTTTTTAAACGCATAAGAAATAAAATGTCAATTATAACATCAATAAATATTTACAATACTATAATTAAACCACACTTCGAATATGGATCAACAATATTACATACTTGCTGTTCAGATCAACAAATAATAAGACTACAGAAGTTTCAAAATAAGGCAATGCGTGCAATACTTAAAGTAAATAGATTAACATCAACAAGATGGATGCTAGATACTTTGAAATGGTTAAATATAAAGGAGAGACTACAAGTTAACACTATATACTTTATTCGAAGAATGAAAATAGGTGATGCACCAAAATATCTAACAGAACAACTACAATACGTTGGGGAGGTTCAACCATACAGTTTGAGGAACGTCATGGACTTCAGGATTCAACATGTTAACACCACTGCAAAGCAAAAGTCGCTATTTTATAAAGGACTAAACCTGTACAATATGTTGCCATTTGATGTTAAAAATGAAATTAATGATAATGTTTTTAGGAAGAAAACTGTGAATTTTATAAGAAGCATTAATTAGAGCATTTGTATTTATAGTATAATTTTAAATGTTAATTAAAAGTATTATTAATACTACTTAATATCAATAAAAAAAAAAAAACTTGAGGCTAACACTCAGGAGGTGAACCCTCTTAATGCATTGGAAGCAAATTTAACAAAGCTCGATAAGAAAATTACGTAATAATATAACAAAAATAACATATATATATATACAGTGGTGGCCACGAAATTAAGACACGAGATATGACTGACTTATTTGTGATAATTTTGACAACCCTGTAATATCAAATTAGATATTCTTTATTTTTCTATGTACCCTGTAATGTTAAGAAAAAGTACCGTTATTTTCTTTTTACATTTTGTTGCTTTTTAATCATATTAATGTAAAAACGAGTATTTGAAACTGGCCACGAATTTAAGACATTTCAGAATTTTCTGATTTTTAAGCGATTTTTTTTTGTGTTTTTTGAAGCTAAACGGTGAGTAACGAATGTTTTTATTATTTTATGTTGAAATACATCGAAATATTTAATTAGAAATGGCCAGAGGTACTTGGAGTTCCGATGCCGAACGAAAACTGATCCAACAACTAAAATCTGCTGGAAAAACAGTAATAGAGATATCCATGCTGCTTAAATGTTCTAGATGCAAGATCTACAACGCGATGGAACACATCAAGCAACATGGTACCACCAAAAATATCAAACAGCAACCTAGAGCCCGAAAAACTACACCCAGGGAGGACATTTTAATTTATAGAGTAGCTGCTAGTAATCCTTTCACGAGCTGAACTAAAATAAAAAATAACATTGCATCGGATTTTCGCATTAATATTTCGTCTAGGACAATAAAAAGACGATTAAATGAAAAAAACTTGCGTGGGTGTATTGCACAACGTAAACCACTTGTGTCAAAAAAAATATCAAAGCCCGACTAGCGTTTTCGAGAGAATATCTCAAGAAACCCGTGATATTTTGGAAAAATATTCTTTGGAGCGACGAGTCGAAGTTTTGCCGCTTCGGCTCTGATGGAAAGCGGTACGTATGGCGCCCTCCAAACCTGGAGCATCATCCAAAGTACACCCTAAAAACGGTCAGACATGGTGGTGGAAATGTGATGGTGTGGGCAGCATTTTACTAGCATGGTGTAGGTCCCATTTACAATATAAATTCTAAAATGGACCGCCATGTTCACAAAAATATTGTAACAGACACAATGATACCATTCGCTGAAGACAACATGCCTCTAATATAGAAATTTATGCATGATAATGACCCTAAGCACATTTCACGTCTAGTGAAGAGTTGCTTAGAGGAAAACGATATCATTGTTTTAAATGGCCAGCTCAATCCCCGGACCTCAATCCAATTGAGAACCTGTGAAATGATGTTGAGGAATATGTACGAACAGTTAAACCAAAGAATTCAAGCGATTTGTGGGAAGAAATCCGAAGGGCTTGGTATGCAATTCCAAAGCAACGTTATGTGGCATTAGTCGAAAGTTTACCCGGGAGATGTGCTGCTGTGATGAAAAATAAAGGATTTCCCACTAAATACTAGGATTTTTTTTTATTAAGCTGAGCTTAATTTAGAGAATAGTGTTATATTATGCCTATGTCTTAAATTCGTGACCAGGATAAAACGTGTGTTTATGCATATAATATGTAAATAAAAATTTTTAACCGAATATAGGTAAGAAAATATTATTAATTTTTCTTCATAACATTACAAAAGTCTTAAAAAAAATATCATGGACCCATAATTTTTTCGATAAAATGTAAAAATTATCACAAATAAGTCAGTCATATGTCGTGTCTTAAATTCGTGGCCACCACTGTATATATAATAATAATATAAACCAACAAAATTAAACAAATTTTGTGTTAATTCTTGTGGAGTGTAAAATTTTAATAAAATATATGCATGTAATTTTATAAAGATACATTATAATTCTTCTCTTCCAATGCGATTAAAATCCTGATGCTTTACTTACAAAAGATTTATTATGACTAGAATACTAAATTCAGACAGAGAAGATATTTGGTCAATTCACACAAGCCGTTGTATCGTTGTATTCATTGTATTGTTGGAAGAACATACAACAGTGTATGATTGTTGTTGATAATTTTCATATAAAAATCTGATACACTTATACACATTTTTTTCCATGTGTCTTTAAAAGTTGTATTGGTTTCGTGCTATCAAATTGTGTGAATGAAAAAATGTGTATATGTTTTCATATGTTGTGTTGGTTTCGGGCTATCAAATTGTTTGAATGCCACGAAATACACAATACAGCATAGCATTGAGCGTTCACAAAAAAAACAAATACATTCAATACAACATACACTATACAAAGTTGTGTGAATTGCCCAATTATAACTTACATTCAAATACTATAGTATATTTAACAAAGGGAAACGTCAACAATATAGTACTAGATTAAATATCAGTGTTTCGGAGCCGTCTCTAAGTATACAATATTACAACTGACACTCTGAAAGCATTAATGTCATGCGTCCAAGACTGATGCGCTTCGCTGGATTAGCCATATTCCAACGCCCAGTAACGGCTTCGATAACTACAATGGCCATGTTTCTTTGCGCCGTCCTGCCCGTATCCGAAGTTGACCATATTGCGTTGTCTGAATCCACGACATCATTGCCAAGTATGAGCTCGCAGTTCTTTAAAGTGATATTCAGTTGAGTGTGTGCTGCTGGATAAATGAAAACTGGAAAAAGTTAATAGCATTGAAAATTATACTGTTGAGAAATTGAGAAAAACTAAACCGGAGCATCGAAATATAAAGCGTAGATTAAAATATGTAGGTAAAGTAATAAAGTCAGCGTGTATGGAATCAAACTGTACCTATTATGAGAACAATTTGAGTGAAATCAAACACAATCCAAAAAAAATGTTGGATCTTTTTGAACAAAACAATTGGAAAACAGCCAAATGAGAAAATTATAATAAAAGATGCTAGTGGCTAGCAGCATATATGATATATGGCCTTCAAATTGCTGAAGAGTTGAATATTTTTTTTTTGAATCAGTAAGCAAAGTAAAAAGGTTTTAAATCGTAACACTATCAGATGATCATTGCAACTCTTTGAGTACCTTATAATCGATTTTACTTTCAGTACCCTACAATTAGCAAATAAATATTATAAGGACATTACTATAGCAAAAGCTATGGTCACGATGAAATCTCTTCAAAAGTTTTATTAGTAGCTAAGGATGTTCTTGCAATTTACATAGAATTGCACCGATGCCTAAAAAATACTTTCTACTAAAATATTTAGACCGATAGCAGTCTTATCAATAATTGATAACGTGTTTGAGATAATTGTACATAACCAACCTTCTAAATACATATACGAACAATAACAATTTATTAAATGCATATCAGTTTGGTTTCAGAAAGGATGCTGTACGGACAAGCCATTTATAAATGTGATTGATTAGTTGTGAACAAGGCCGAATGATGTTCTTAGTGGAGTTGCAGGCATTTTCTACAGTCTATCAAAGGCATTTAACTTGGTGGATTATGCAATTTTACTCAGAAAGCTAATATGTTATGGTAAAAATTTAGTTATTTAATAAATCGCCAACAATACGTTTAAATTGTACATATAACACTGCCCTATGGTCACAACAATATTAGTTTCAGCGTTTTTGTTGACGGAAAAGACATTTTTGATGTTGATTCAATAAAAAATCTAGGCATAACTACGAAGAGTCAGAACATACATATGTACATACAACTGTTGAAAGCAAAAGTAGTTAAATGTCTTGCTCTACTGTTCAAATTCAAAAACAAATTTGATATAAGCACAAAATTATTGCTATTCAATATCTTAATTCAAAGCCATATTTATAATTTCACTGTCAGGGCTCAAATCCCTTCAACGAATACAGAACAAAACCTTAAAAGTCGTTTTTAATCCACCTACAATTTAAAACTCTTAATTTACGTTTTCAAAGTAACTCTATTTAATAGAAATCAATCATTTCATAATACAGGAAATAATAACAACTTAGCTCAGTCAGGTGTAGGTTAGAATCAATCAAATAGAAAATAGAATTTATGGGTAGTTATAAATATTGTTACGTTTTTACCTTAAAAAAACGTTTAGAATATGAGTCCGTTGACTGCAACCAAAATAAAAACGAATATGTGTTTAGTTTCAATAAAACTCTTTGTTGATCGCACTACTTTTATGTGCCACTGTTACAACTTCACGATACAACAATAATTGTTTGTTTGTTATTCTATTTCAAACTTCTGTTGTGTAAACCGAACAATTCTTATTGAGAGTTCTATCGCGACTGCATTGTTGTTTGTGTATTTTCCTTACGTTGTTTGTTGTTGCTTTGCTTCATACCGATGCTGTTGCTTTACTTGGAACATGTTCGTTGTTTTGTGTGTCTCTGTAGCTTTTGTTTATCGTTAATGTTAAACGATGTTTTCATTTTCGTAACAATATATTAATTACCAAATAAACCTTGGTTATCGAAAAATTTAATCTCTTAAGTTAAATCCTGCTAACATTAATTACAAATTGAAACTTGTTTACATTTTTTTATTATAACTTAGGAAATATATCCATTCAAATGTAATTTAAAAAATTCTAGAAGTTTTTGAGTTTTTACCAACTTGTCTATAAAATTGCTTTACGGCGATGAAGCTATATTAATGTATTGAATTTTAAATATTGTAAATAAAATAAAAAGGTCCATGGGGTCTCCTGCTGCCATCAGTTCTTCGCAACACAGTGACAATTCTTGTGAGTACCCTTCTTAGCATGGAGGTTAATTTAATCATCGTCCTCTTCGCTGACTTCGTAAATTTCTATTCAAATACCCGTCTGGCCGGGGCACCCTGTTTCATTCGAACGGCATGGCCGAGCCCGCGCAGCTGCTGGATGTTAATACTCTGAACAACGTCCATGTCGTTGAGGAGCTCACACAGCTCACTGTTGTACCGGATGCGGAAATTATCGCCAACTCGCACTGGTCCGAATATCTTACGTAGTACTTTTCTCTCGAATACTCTCAAGGCTGCTGCATCAGTGCTTAATAGTACCCATGCCTCTGCGCCATAAAGAAGCACGGAGAGGATGCGCGTCTTTTAGAGTATTGTGGTACCACAGAGGTCTCTATTACTCAATTGCCTATTGAGACCATTATAGCACCTGTTGGCAAGAGTGATCCTGCGCTTGATCTCCAGACTGACATCATTTTTGGTGGTAATAGCGGAGCCAAGATATGTAAATTCCTTGACTACATCGAAAGTATAGTTACTGGCCGTAATCTGAGTTCCAATACGCCACATATCCCTACTTGTCGATAACATATACTTCGTTTTGGCCTCATTTATTGCCAAACCCATCTTCATAGACTCCCGTTCAATAACATTAAAGGCAGCAGTCACATCTCGCGCTGATTGCTTTTTTGAAAAATAGTGCCATTGCGATGCACTCCCGCCTACCTCAGAAGAGGTCGCATGATAACGATCGCCTAGTCTGAAACCTCGCACGGTATCAAAAGGTACGGAGAGGTCCATTTCTACCTTAAAGGAACTACAGGAATTGCTCAACGTCATTCTGCATATCCTTATTAGCTTCGCAGGTATACCGAGTTCAGACATTGTGGCAAAAACACGATCCCTTATGGGGCCACCAAAGGCTGCCTTATAGTAGACAAAAAGATGGTGTGTGTCGACTTGTTTTTCGTGGATCTTCTCCAGGATTTGACGTAGTATGAAGATCTGGTCGATGGTGGACTTGCCAGGTCTGAAGCCGCACTGATAAGGTCCAATCAGTATTTTGACAAGTGGCTTCAGTTTTTCACACAATACGCCCATAAGAACCTTATATGTGATAGGGAGAAGGCTTATACCCCTATAGTTGGCGCATATCGTAGCGTCGCCCTTTTTAGGACAGGGCAGAGGACACTGAAGTTGCAATTGTTGGGCATGCTTTCTTCTAGCCATATTTTGTAAATAAGCTGGTGCATGCGCCCTACCAACTCATTATTTCCGGTCTTAAACAATTCAGCGGGGAGGCCATCAGGACCTGCAGCTTTATTGTTTTTAAGACGCAACATCGCGCCTTTGACCTCTTAATGGCTAGGTGGCGGATTCTCCACGCCCTTATCATTTATTGGTTCCGTTACATTATCTCTAAAGCGGTATTGGTATCGTCATCGCCTCGTAGCAGATCAGAAAAGTGTTTCCTCCACAACCTCAGCATCCTCTGCGAATCTGTAATCAGGTTGCAATCATTGCAAGAAGACGCCCGGGCTTAAAACCTTTGGTTAGACGCTTAACCTTTTGATAGAATTTTCAAGAGTCATACCTGCATCTATACATCTCGACTTCCTTACACTTTCGCCCTTCCTGCTCTCTCTTTTTGCGTCTGAAAAGGCGTCTCTCATCCCTTCTCTTCTATCTATAGTTCTCGACAATGGCTCGCTTAGTAGCGGACTGCAACGTTTTCTTGTATGCGGCGTTTTTCGCTGCAGCTTATCCGAGAGTTGAGCGGAGAACGCCTCAGCTGTCCTTTGTGATCGCAGCTTCTTGACGTCCAGCTTTCGCAATGTACTAGAGCGCGCAGACTCGAGGTGCTAATGCGCAATCCAAACATGGCTGCGACAACGTAGTGGTCCGAGTCGATATTTGGACCACTGAATGTACGCACATCTAGAACATTGTAGGCTTGCTTCCGTCAATCACAATATAATCAATCTGGTTGGATGTTGTTATATCTCACGCCAGCTGGGCGGAAGCGCCTACCCTGTGAAGGGTGCGGACGTTCCATGTGCCTATTCGTAAAACATTGTCCTTTAAGCGTTTGCCGTGGTCGTCAACTATATACGGGATCTTCATAGAGGCTTGTGTTTTGGTATTCTCTGGATAATATTTTTCCGTGGTGGGTTCCAAGCACTTCGCACAACCTAAATTTAAAGCCCAGGGGTTGATCCCTCCACGCATTAGTTAACATCTAGCAGGTGCCAGTATGCCATTCAGGAGAGGCCGCGTGGAGGTTGCGTGCCAACTTAAATACAAGACAGTGATCGTCTTGGAGGTTGCCACTTTGATCACAGTCAGAAACTTTACCTTTGTATGCATCCCATCCCATTTTTACTACTTTGAAGAGTTTACGTGTCTGCTCAGTGAGCCTGTCCAGATTCTAGTTCCACCAAAGTCGATTTTCCCCTCCCTTACCCCTTTTTGGTCATGATTTCTCAAGTGTCTCTTTTATGACACTTTTAAAATTGATTCCTAGGATTCTTGAATATTATTCCTCCTATCCAAAGAGGGTTCTATAAATCTGTGAGCAAAGATCGGTGACTTTCCTATCTTTAATGCTATCATAAATATTTCCCGAAGTAGATGTTATGTCCAGTATCTCGTTTGGATATAATAAAATAAAGAGTGACTTATCTCGATTATTTAGAATTTAACCAGCAAAGCCAAAAACCAAATTTTTTGACAAAGCGAATGTTGAAGTTAGCACAGTAATGCTAATTGTCTAACAGAAGTTGCAAAAAATTATCAAATTTACGAAATCAGATGATTTAATATATATCTCGCCCATTAAAAATTATGCTTATCGTTTTCTTTAGTATAACAGTTTCACTGGTATACCACAAATGGTTTTGGAAATTGAGAAAAATTAGACAAAAAAATATAGTTTTTTTTTTTTTTTTTTTTTATCAATATTGTTGAAAAATTTGACTTTATGCAGGTATGCTACAGCAACAAATTCTAGCCAATTATTTGCATCTAATAATGATTCCCTTCTCCCAAAGTCAAAAATTATTTGAGATAATAGTTCTTTAGCATTACTATCATACAAAAGTGAGCAATCTAAAAATCTGTGTTCCTGTAATGAAAAGATTGATGACATAACAAAGCATTCTGAGGTAATATTTATCAGGGATTAAATCAAATATTTTGGTTAATGTGAGGTTAATGTTAAACATGAATGCCTTATGTTTTTGCAACACTGCTGCACCTCTTTGTACTGATAGCACTTGGCTCGTGATTGTATATGATCAATTGCCTGCATCTCTTTTCTTAGATCTTGAAAAATTTTTCCAAAATAGGAATATGTTATCATTTCTAATACTCCTTGATCATTTGATGGCTTTCGATACTGTTCATAATATACTTTACCACAAGTTGAGAAACACACTTAATTTGCCACCATTTGCTGTGAAATTAATTTACTCGTATTTATGTGATAGAAGTAAGCCTGTATATTGTGATAATAAGAAGCCAGCAGATTGCTTAATGAAAAGCAGAGTACCGCAAGGTTCGATCCCTGGTCCCTGTTATATACAATAATTCTCACGACCTACCGTCTCGTATATCTCACTGCAATATTCAAATGTATGCCGATGATGTTCAACTGTACCTGGCTGTCCTAGTCCCGATGTAAACAACTGTATTTGTAAACTAAGCTACGATCTTTATAGCTATTGGGAAAAAGAATTGTATAACAGATTTGCTGCCATAACTTGTCCTCGTGGAATATACTATTCAAATAGTTAAATATGCTAAAAATCTTGCTGTAGTGCTTAATAGCCAACTTGTTCTGACTACATCAATGCTATCTGTGGATCCGAATGCTTTTGGCGAATACGTATGTAATTCCCTGCATTCAGTCAGCACACGTAAATTTAATGTTACGTTTAATGATATCTTCAGACATAATTATGGACGCATCAGAAATTGTAGTAATTCGATTTATTCTAGGCAGATTTACTCTATGTCATGTTGTTAATTATTTGGGAACTGTTTTAAATTATAATTATTTTTTTCTATAAAACTAATTTATTATTATAAGATTTGATAACTTAAAAATCATTATTATTGTTGTTATTATTTATACTATTATGTATTATTTTTTTTGGTAAATTTTAACTTCGTTTTTTTGTAGCACCATTGAATAAGATTTTTATTCTTGTTGTACTGCATTCAAAATGAATAAATAAATAAATAAAAGAATAAATCCATAAATAATTTTTTATTATACCAAACAAATAACGGATCTAACCTAGGATGCAAAAGAATCTTGAAACAACTGATGATGATCATACATACATACATATATGTTCCAGTTGTTCTCGTGTACTTTGAAAAATACTCCTTTTTTATAAATTTTTTGTGTGTATTGAATATTTCCTTATACCTTTTAATTATTTTTTTACCTATCAAACTTTTAAGTCAACAAAGAAAACAACCTAATAAGCGAAAGATCTCAACAGCATATTTATTTAATTATTTTGTTTATTTATTATTAGTCATAGCACAACAAGATAACAATCTTATAAAAAAAAGTGCTATGGCAGTACAGCAAAGAAAAAAGTAATAAAAAATCATTGTTAATATACATAGTAATGAAATGTTTGAAGTAATTTATAAATAAAAATGAATAAGAACCTGTTATAATCTGAGAAAATAGCAATCGATGCAAAAGAAATGAATATATGCAAAAAAAATAAATTAGGAAAAATACCAAGAACAGTATATACATATATATAAAGAAATATACAGATAAAGAAAAAAAAATATACGTATATAGAGATACAATGAGATTTAAGGACTATATTAGAAAAATGAAAATAATTAATCACTAATAAAAATTTTTAATTTTTTATATCTTTAAAGTGATATTAAATTTCATACATCTATCCCTCGTTTTGCATGATACTTGTTTTGCCCGATTTCGATTTAACACGATTTTTTTATTTAAATGAAAACAGGCTTTTGACATAATTTATAGTAAGTAAATAACTAAAACAACATTTATTTACTGATAATTAACTATTTTATTAAAAATACAGATAATAAATATTAATCTGGCAACATTAATAATGGCATTAAAAAGGGAATCCCCCGTTTATGTACTTAAACAATACAAATTCTAAAATTGACTACAGGTGGGCAAAGAATTGGATATAGATGAACTAGTTGGTATACTTAATGAAACTGATGAGGAAAATAATGATTCTGATGAAGATGATTCACAAAAAGTTGAAATGACATCACAAAATATTTCTGAAGGTCTTGAATTAGGCCGGAAATTAGGAAATCATTTTCCACAATATGATCCAAATGTTGAAAGAGCTCTTAAGTTAAAAAAAAAAAATTCTCAGGGCTTGGCCCAACATCGGGAGATATACAGTGAACTCGCGAAAACGTGAACACTCGAAAGTGTAAACGTCTCAGAAACGTGAACGAATTTAATTTTCCACAGAGTATTCTAAAACGTGAACAAAATCTGAAAGCTCTAAAACGTGAACACATTTTTTTTTTAATCTGTTTTTAAATTGGGAAATCCCGGAACTACACTTTATTTATTTGCATACTTATGTTTGAACTTCTTTTTCATTGTACTCCTTTATACTATATGCTTTGACCTCTTAGTTGCTCTTTAACATTGCTATGAAGTGGATAAAAAAAAGTTCATTTGTGAAAGTAAAAATGTCATTAAAAAATCGAAAGTGTTAACTTTTAAAGATAAAGTTTATATTCTTGAGTTATTGCAAAAGGGTTATAGTATTAGCGGCTTGGCAAGAAAATATGTTGCAAAAGCAACAGTTTCTTCCATTAAAAAAGAAAAACCGTGAAATTAATAATCGTGTGTATAATACACTTTATGGCACTGGAAAGCGTAAAACATTACGTGGATCTGTATTTCCAAGAATGGAAAAAGTTTTTATAAGTGGTCCCTTCACATGCGAAACAAAAAAATGCCGGTAAGTGGACTGATGTTAAAAGCTAAAGCTTTAGAAATTTACGATCAAATAAACGCCAGTGACGGATGGCTTAAAAATGTATGCAAAAGTTTGGAGTTCCCTTCTTAAAATTTCCGTTAAAAAGCTTTCTGAGCAGGCGCCACTTGTTGACCCATTTAAGGAAAAGTTAAAAGCAAAAATGGAAGAATTCTCTCTTTGCTGATGAATGTGGGCTATGCAGTTGCCAGATAAAACAAATGTGTCATAATTGGAGAAAAATGCTCCAGACGCAAAGATGGAGAAATAACGATTAACTTTCATGGAGTGTTCAACTTTCGGGGATTCAGAAACTTAATTTACTGGTATTTGGAAAATCTAAAAATCCACGAAGTTTCAAAAACTTTATTTGTCCAGTGAAATTCTCCAAGTTCGCATGGATGACATGTAACATTTGTTATGACTGGTTTCATCAATGTTTTGTTAAAGAGGTAAATTTCAACTGACAAATTTAAAACTGAAAACTTTGTTATAATTTTTGTCTTTAGGTCACTGAGTTCTTGACTAATTAATAAAAAAAAAAATTGTTTAAAATAGTGTTTAGCGTTTTTACTTATTAAAATATCATTTTACGTATTAAATAGCGTCATTTTTTGTTTTAAATTAGGGTACTCGATAACGTGAACAAACTCGAAAATGTGAACTGCCTTGGTAAAATTTAGTTCGCGTTATCGCGAGTTCACTGTATAAAGAAACTCCTCACAAATACTTATAACTAAATATATCTCAAAATCCCCACGTCCCCACATCAAACTAAAAAAAAATTAGATATCGAGCGACGATTCGTCGTGTTTTCTCTTATTTGTATTGCATTTAATTTTTAAGTTTTATGAATTTTATAACTATCTATTTTGGTTGTTAAATAAAATGAAATTGTTTTCTATTGTTTGCTTTGTTACGTTATTCACATTAAAACAAATAAAATTATTAAAAAAAATACTATATATAGCAGTTTCTGTAATTTTTTCGATTTACACGATTTTCCATACAAATTTTTTTGAATTCGTTTTACACGATTTTCTCAGGAACGTATCTATCGTGCAAAACGAGGGACAGGCACCTATCCCCCGTTTTACACGGTATTCGTTTTATACGTTTTCGATCTTACACGGTTTTTGCAAATAAATTTTTTTTAACCAAATTTATTAATTTTGCATTTACTCGAAATTATAAACACTAAACTATAATTTGCTTATATCTACAATAACATTTTCATTGTTTTACTGTCAAAATACAACACTACAAAATGTATGTTACAGTTACGAATTCTTAGTACATATTGTACAAATTTCTAAAAAAAGGCGTATTATTGAAAGCGAAAGTGACAGCAATTAAATTTGAATGAAAATAGAATGTTTAGTCTTATTTATCGCAATCAATTTAAATGAATTTCTAATTTTAATTTTTTTTTCTATAAAGAAAATGAATTATTTAAAATAGGTTTTTTTATATTTGTTTTATCATTGAAATAAATTAATATTCTTATAATTTATTAAGTGTGTTTGATATTAAATATACATATTAATATTTATTTATTTAAATGTTAGGTGTACTAACATTTAACGGTCCAAAGTAGTCAAAACCAGTATATTTAAATGTAGTAATATAAGGCTCAAGTCCATCCGCGGGTAGAGTTCCCATGACTGGTGTAACAGAAGTAGCATTTTTACACACAAAACATTTACTAATACTTACTGTCCTGTCCTGAAAAAGAGAGACCCTACGATATGCGCCAACTACAGGGGTGTAAGCCTTCTCCCTATCGCATATAAGGTTCTTACAGACGTATTCTGTGAACGACTGAAGCCACTCGTCAAAACACTGGTTG
Organism: Sarcophaga rosellei; assembly: GCA_930367235.1. NCBI lineage: Eukaryota > Metazoa > Arthropoda > Insecta > Diptera > Sarcophagidae > Sarcophaga > Sarcophaga rosellei. The sequence continues at coordinate 59,698,162 of OV884019.1, forward strand.
GACCTTATCAGTGCGGCTTCAGACCTGGCAAGTCCACCATCGACCAGATCTTCATACTAGATCAAATCCTGGAGAAGATCCACGAAAAACAAGTCGACACACACCATCTTTTTGTCGACTATAAGGCAGCCTTTGGTGGCCCCATAAGGGATCGTGTTTTTGCCGCAATGTCTGAACTCGGTATACCCGCGAAGCTAATAAGGATATGCAGAATGACGTTGAGCAATTCCTGCAGCTCCGTCAAGGTAGGAATGGACCTCTCTGAACCTTTTGATACCGTGCGAGGTTTCAGACAAGGCGACCCCTTATCATGCGACCTCTTCAACTTCGTCATGGAGAGTGTTCTGCGAAAGGCGGGAGTGCATCGCAATGGCACTATTTTTCAAAAGAGTGTCCAGCTGCTTGCGTACGCTGACGACATTGACATCATAGGGCGTACCAAGCGAGATGTTACGGCTACCTCTAGTGCTATTGAACGGGGGTCTACCAAGATGGGTATGGCAGTAAATGAGGGCAAAACAAAGTATATGTTATCGACAAGTAGAGACGTGCGGCGTACTGATTCTCAGATTACGGCCGATAACTATATTTTTGAAACAGTCAAAGAATTTATTTATCTTGGTTCCGCCGTTACCACCAAAAATGATGTCAGTCTGGAGATCAATCGTAGGATCACTCTTGCCAACAGGTGCTACTATGGTCTAAATAGGCAATTGAGTAGCAGAGACCTCTCTCGTGCGACAAAACTAGCACTCTACAAGACACTCATCCTACCCGTGCTTCTTTATGGCGCTGAGGCATGGACCCTATTAAGTACTGATGCAGCGGCCTTGAGAGTGTTCGAGAGAAAAGTCCTACGTAAGATCTTCGGTCCAGTGCGTGTTGGCGATGATTTCCGTATCCGATTCAACAGTGAGTTGACGTTGTACAGCGTATTAACATCCAGCGGCTGCGCTGGCTCGGCCATGTCGTTCGAATGGATGAGGATGCTCCGGCGAGACGAGTATTTAATGCGGGTATCTACGGAAGTCGGCGAAGAGGACAACCTTGTATCCGTTGGAAGGACCAAATCGAGGAAGCCCTGTCATCGATTGGTGTGACCAACTGGCGTAGGCGCGCATGAAGCAGAGGCGCCTGGAAGGATGTGTTGCGGCAGGCCGAAATCCGTTAAACGGGTTGTTATGGCCAATTAAGCAAATAAGTAAGCATTTACTAACAACACATCTTAATAGACTTCTTAACTGAGGAACCTAAAATGTTTCCCTTATTTTACAAATCGTGGCTGCATAATTCTGGTGTCTCGTTTGACTGTGATAACGCATTACGAGAATTCTCGTGAAATAGCGGTCTTTAAGCAAAATAATCGCCCGTCAAGTGGTGTACGATAGGCTGCTGACCGCATCGATTCTTCCATACACCTTAAGTAAAGCATCTTCGTCGATATATGGCACCAAATTAAATAAATTATTGGCTTTTGTGGCGGGCTGTTCTTTTTTGGGTACTCTTAATGTCCTCAGAAAATGATTCTCTTTGAGCTTCCCGGCATAAGATTTTTTCGGCGTCTTCTAAATATTTGGCACTTATTCCATGCCGATCTAAATCACTGTACCGTTTACGACAACAATTTACAAATCGAAGCATGTAAGCGATCGTTATTTTTAATCGGCTATAAGAAGATTTAATATTTATAAAATCATTGTTCAAAATTGGAAGTGAGATCTTCGGGCGAATTTCTTCCTTATCATGATCCTCAGAAGGTGGAGTAATATCGTAATCATCTGCATGTTTTTTTTAAAAACTTAGGTCCATTTAACCATCGGTCTGATTTAGAAAAATCGATATTGTCTTGGCATCTAGTGGTATCGTCGGCTACATTGTCTCCGGTGGAGATACATCTCCAATTTTCTATATTAGTTGATGCCAATATTTCAGCGTTTCTATGGGCTACATACGGTTTTTAGTTTCTATGTCTACTTGAGATCCATTTCAAAACGGGTTTGGAATCACTCCACTTAATAGTCAAGCTTAGCACTATTTTGTGTTAGCTAAGCACATTTTGTTTTAATCTAGCTCCTAGGACTGCTGCCTGTAATTCAAGGCGAGGGATTGATACTTTATTTTGAGCATATAAAACTGACGCCAATACCACCATCGACTGAAATAAATCTGTGATAAACTACTTTTCATGGCAATTTTATTTACACACAGTGTTTTTTTCCAGAAATCTGCTGAGAGGAAGTCGCCAAAGAAATATTTTTTATATTTCGTTTAATTGTACATGTCTGACCTGGAGTTCGAACCTAGACCTCACGTCTAATAATCCAACACACTACCTACTAGACCACGGCGACTACTAATATCTCCGAATATGTTCAACTAAATTTCTTGTGGCTTACCATATCGTAGTAAACGAAAATTAGAAATGTATTTAGTCGCCATGATGTATTGATATCGTCTGGAATCGGTTCGTACCATCGGAATGCACGTCTCTATATATTCCGTAGTATTACCTTAACCCCAACAACATAATGACTTTAAAATCCCAATGGATCAAATATCGACATGATAACACTTAACATTTGGCGTTTTGTTGGCTTCTCATTACCGGAAATAATGCGTTGACTAACCTTTTTAAATTTCAAATCAATTACTTTGAGTGATGAATATCCGTCTAGCGCCTGGATAACTTCATTTGAATTTGAAGTAAAGGCTCGTAGATCAAATACTCCGTCTTCGTGAATATTTCTCACTTGCAGTGATACGTCAATAGGTTCTTCAACAGTATCAAAGCTGTCAATAAAATCGTCCATATAATGATGTTCGGAAATGGCTTCTATCGCTCTTGGATTGCAATCTGTATGTTCTTTAGCATTTTTCTTTATAACGTAAAGAGCAGAACATGGTGAGCAGGTAAATACCATTTTTTATTTGAAATCAGGTGGGTATCTTCTGGCGACACTATATTGACGTATCCCTTTTCGATATAACTATTTATTACCTCACTATAGGCAACAGAAAGGTTTTCGTCACGTCGCAACTTTTTCCTAAACTTTCAAGACGGTTTAATGACATTGAGTAACTATCTGGTAAGTTCACGAGTTCATTTTTCCATAAAAGACCCGCTTGGAAACGTTTTCCAACACTCTTTGTTGATTCATATAATATTCTATTCGCTCTGAATCGGAGGATCGGTTCGTACACCCTTATTTTCAATATAAAAATAATTTTCAACCATGTTGTGGATCTCTTCCTCCTCTTCAACACGTACGAAAAGGCATGCATGAAACGAATGTGATACTGATTTACACTGACCAAATACTACCCATCCTAACTCCGTATTACACGCAACTGGTTCAATGGAATTATTTATTTTATTTATTCTCCCTAGCAGACCGGCCACTGAATCATTGGAGGCTTAAATTGTTACTCCACCTATATATTATGCGGTTTTTACCACAGAAGGTAACAGGCAGTAACGAAACAGCAGTTATTTATTAACATAGAAACAGCTTAAAACGTCATGGCTAGGCTCACTTCTATTATTGTTATTTGGCTGTACTGACAAGGAAACTGTAAACTGTTATGTTTTTAAGGACAAATATAATCTTTGTAGTTATTTTAAAATATATATTTCATATTTTAATATTATAAACATTTTTGAAGTAGACGGTAGTACTTGTTGTAGAAGTAGAAGGCACTGCCGATTCATCACACAATTCCTGTGTCGGAATTAATGCGTGATACTTTAGGACTTGCGGATCTATGGCTGGATGGTTATCTGAGTCAGTGACATTTTGATGGATCGTTGTTGGGCTAGTTGCCTGTACGTTAGTGGAGCGAATTTGATTCAAATGGGGTTTAAAAACGAATCCATCATCGAGACAAACAATATACTGAAGACGACCGAGTTTTTTCTATGTCGGTTTATTACTGTCGTAATATCTTGCTTGAACGCGATCTCCCTCACTTAGCTGTCTGCCTGTTATATCAGGAACAGAATTTTTATAAAACTTAGAAGGTTTTAAAACATCTAGCCGAATTCTTATTTGTCTTACAAGGTACTGCTCAGATGGCGATTTCCTATTCTGTAGAGGGGTCGATCTGTATCGAAAAAGTATCTCCCGAACCTTTTTGGGTATGGAAGTCATATCGTCTGACATAGCTGCCAGGCGTTTTTTTAAAATCTGGACATTCCTTTCGGCTAACCCATTTATTGCTGGATGATCCAGAGCAATAAGTTTTTGAAAAATACCAGAGTTGCGGCAAAATTGAATAAACTCGTTACTTTTGAATATGGTTGCGTTATCAGATACCATAACATCTGTAAATCCATTTCTGGTGAAAATGTTAGATAACATTTCTATGGTTAATGTTGGTGCAGAGAACATCCGCCCACTTCTGCCCATTTAGATTTCGAATCGACGACTACCGAGAATTGATAACCCTGATAGGGTCCTGCGTAATCAATATGTATGCGTTGCCAATTGTGTTGTGGTTCATCTCACGGATGTAAAATAACTTATTTTGAACGGATGCACAAGCAGCACACGAACGAACGTACCTCTCGATATCCTTGTCTATCGAAGTCCAGTATACGTATCTTCTTGTCAGCTGCTTCATTTTGGTTATACCAATGTGTGTATAATGAAGTTCATTAAGTACCGCTTGTTGAAGTGAACTAGGAACTATATCGGAATCAATTGTATATTCCGAATCGACAAGGCTTGAACTTCGTAATTGAGACATGATTTTTTAAAGTTGAGCATATCTTTTTGTAGCGTATCGAATTGACTTGTAATTTAATTTCAATGAATTAATTTGTAATAAAGTGGAATCGCAAATAGAGTGAACCTCTTCATACATTTTTCAAATCCATCCAAATTTTTACAAGTAATAGCTGGGATTCAAGCGGCTCTTGACAAGAATCTGCATTAATATTTTCCGTGCTTTTTTTCGTAATACCTCGTAATTGTAGCCGGTTAGAAATGCAGCGTATCTTTGAAGCCTAGATGATGTCATCTGAGGTAACTTTGAATTTTGGTGGAAAATGCGAGATAATGGTTGATTGTCTGTAATTAATTTGAAAGGTCTGCCATAGATGTATTCATGAAAATGCCGCACAGAATACACTATTGCAAAGCCCCACGGTCAAGCTGGGAATAATTTTGTTCTGCCTTTGTTAAAGACCTCGATGTAAAAGCAATTGGCCCTTCTTCATCTCTTACTATGTGAGATAAGACACCTGCTATACCTGTGGGACCAGCGTCACAGGCGAGTCGAACCTGCAATTTCGGGTTGAATGGCATTAGAACTCGATCACTGGCAATCTCTCGTTTCAGATTTTCGAATGATTTTTGACAGTTAGAATTCCACTTAAAAACTTTCGTAATAACATACGTAACGGAGTAGTTAATGTAGAAGCATTAGGTATAAACCTAGAGTAGTATGTCACCATACCAAGAAATCTACGGACATCCTCCACACATTTGGGTTGTGGCATCTCGACAATGGCTTTTACTTTAGAAACAGATTTTCGAACTTTGTTATATTCTACAGTGGTTCCAAAAATTCAATCTGTCTTTGATAGAATGTACATTTTGAAAGATTCAAATGAAGATCGTACTTCTTGAGTTGAGACAAACAAGATCTCAAATTAGCCTTGCACTCGGCTAAAGTCTCTCCATGTACCACAATGTCATCGAAATAGGATTCTGTCTTCGGAATTCCATGCAATATTTGATCTATAATCCTATTAAAATCAGCAGGAGCAGTTTTAATGCCGAAAGACAGGCGATTTATCCGAAATGTACCTCTGTGCGTAGAAATTGTCTGAATTTCAGATGAATGTTCATTAACGGGAACGTGTAAGTAAGCCTTGTAAAGATCAAGGCGACAGTAGAATCTCGAATCCTTTAGCCTATTGAAAATGTGATCAATTTTACGTATTGGATAATGTGCGTCTAACAATCTCGACGCAAAGACAAACTTCACCATCAGCTGTAGGTATGACTACTAAAGGTGAACCCCAATCACTGTTAGCTACTTTCGTGATAATTCCCTTATTTTCCAAATCGTCGAGTTCCTTTTTGACTCGTTCTACAACGCGTAAGGGATTTGACGTTCTTTGGTGTTACTAGGGTTGGCATTTTCACGCAATTGCAACGAAACTTTATAATTTGGGATACACCCAATTTCTGTTTAAAAATTGAGGCAAATTCGGTCATTAAGTCCTGGTTCAAACCCAAATCAGTAACAGAATTGGTAACAGTCATATTTGAATTCATTCGATCCAATTCATTAAGGTTAATACCTACCGACTTATCTAAGTTCGGCCTATTAGGGCTGTACAATAAAAATTTCATCAAAAATCGAAACATTGTTGAATTTTGCGTGTACCCGTATTTTCTCATCTGCTGCAAATGTGTCTTGCATATAAGAACGGAAAATTATATTTGTAGGGGTTATTTCGTTAGATAATTTTAAGGATTTGAACAATCTACGGGGTAAAAATGAATGGCCAGAGCCAGAGTCTACTTCGAATTTAACGATTTTCCCCTCGAACGAAATGTTGAACGTAGTAGCGCTCAGAATTCCCATTTGAATAATCATTACGATAAATATCAACAATTTTTTTCCATATTAAGAACTATCGCTTCGCACTTGATTTGTTGAATTCTCACGTGTACTGAGTTTATTTTTAGGTCCGGCAGACTTTTGCTACATGAACTTGTTTCGAACATAAATTGCATTTTAGTTTTGAACTGGATCGGCACTCCTTCGCAAAATGATCATTTCGACCACATCGTAAACATAAACCAGCAATACCCAATTGCTTATTATTAATTTTTCGTTTTTGTTGCGATTGTTGAAATTTTGAACGACTTACCGTTTTCTTTTTGTTGAAAATTTTATTTACGGTTAGACTGGATAAATTTGTTGTAGCATGAACTTTGTTGTAACATGAATTCTTTCGAATCTAATTTCGCTGCCTCGAGCACCAGCGCTTTTGAAACAATTTCATCAAATTTAGATGACTCGGATTGAAGTAGTTGCTCACGCATTCCGCCGTCGTTGATCCCACGGATAAATTGTGCCCCCAAAAACACATCAGCAATTGAACTTTTGCACGCACACTCCGACACAAATTCACAATCGATTATATCTCTACGAATTGTTGCCACAAAATCAACGCCTTTCATGTTCACATATTTTTCGAACCGCTGTATATAATTTCTGTACGTCTCTTTAGCCGGTTCAAAAGCTTCGAAATTAGGAACTAACACCGTATTTAGAATGTTTGTGTTTCATTGCATTGCGCTTGAAGATGTACCAACAGACATTTTTGAAATTTTGGACAATAAGTCCGGTTGCACTTTCATGAACATGGCGAATTGTTCGACATCCATTTTGTAAATTTACAAGCTTGCACTTGCTTTAACAGGAAAAAGAAATATTTTTAATTGCACAAAAAGTGAATATGTAATTGAAATGATTTTACTCTCGTCGCCAAACTGTTGTGTTTTTAAGGACAAACATAATCTTTGTAGTTATTTTAAAATACATATTTCATATTTTAATATTATAAAAAAGTATTTACTTATTTATTTATTCAAGCGTAAATACAGTACAACAAGATATCATCTTATTTAATAGTACATACTGCTAAGGATATAGGCATAACAAAGTTTGAGAAATAAAAAAATATAATAACCTTAAAAAAAAATTAACGCAACAAATATTATTAAAAACAAAATTTACAATTATATTACAAAATATGATTAATTAATTGCAATTGTACATTATTGTTCATTAGAAAAATGTAATTATTGCAGTCTTGAAATGCTTTGCATTGCTTAGTCACTGTATGTTGTTCGGGAGTTCATTCCAGAGACGAACTGCATTGGTGTAAAAGCATCTCTCAGATATTTGTTTGCGGTATATAACTCTATTAATTTTCAAGACTATTGGATCTTGAGAAAACTAATCTATTTAACAAATAAGAGGGTTTCCTAATGTAGATGATTTTATGTACATAGGTATACCAGAGTACGGCATTTTAACAAATTCTCAAAAGTGGGGATGAGATATGAGCAGCATATGAATATTAAATGGAGTAAAATATTGCGTCAGCCAAAGACTGCGCAACATGGCAACTGTCTTACCGCAAATAGCATTTACATGGTTGGACCAGTTAAGGCTATTGTTAAAGATAACTCTCAGATTCCTAACGTTTTGTACTATCTTAATAGTAGTATTATTAATCTGTAATGGTGTAAGCTGCGCTGCAGAATTTACCTTGCCTATTATCAAAGCTTTCGATTTCCTCAGATTGAGGCAAAGACCATTAATCGACGCCCATTGAAACACATTGTGCAGATCCCAATTTATTTTTCCTATACAGTTTGTAATATCAGACGGCAAGCAACAAATGTATAGTTGAACATCATCTGCGTACATTTGTACATTGCAGAACTTCAACGTAGATGACAGGTCATTAGAATAAATGGAATATAAAAGTGGAGCCCAAGAATCGAGCCCTGTGGTACACCTCTAGATATTAAAAAATTGTTCGATTTGTTGCCATCATGATACACAAATTTACTTCTATCCCGTAAATACGACGAGATTAGCATAACAGCGGTATTAGAAAAATGGCAGAGAATTGTATGATTAACGGTATCAAATGCCGTGGAATGATCGAATAAAATCAAAAATGATGTCATGTTGTTGTCCGCCCTTAGTCGCAACTCTTCTGAAACATCAATGAGCGTAGAACTACAGCTGTGTTTAGGTCTGAAACAAGACTATTTCTCAGAAATCACGCCATTGTCATACAAGTAATAAAAAGTTATAATTAGAATTGAACAATTGAATTGCAAACGAAGAATGAAAAAATAATGATGAGAAATTCTAGGCGTACTATGAATCTTCATGAAGTAGTTAGACAGGAGAAACACTCATGAATTTTTTTTTACTACAGCCCAACGTTCTTCCACTTTAAGATTTTAAAATTTGCGGCAGTCATATATTTTTTGGTTTCCTTTGCATACAGCTGAACCTTTTCTGTTGCACGTAGCACTCTGCACTTTGGTTCGTTGTTAACATCTTGCACTATACATATTAAATTTGCCATTTCACTTAACCAGTCATTAAAACGTTCAATTGTTGTATGAAATAATATTTACTGCAATTTTGGCTCACTCCAGTTTCTCCCTCATGGGGAGTTTTAGAATAAGCTCCTCTAAAAGCGTTGGATTAGCTAAGTGTTGTTGGCCGTTCGCAGATTTGAGGAATACTGCTGGCTTTTTCACTTTAGTTGAAAATGACACTAATTTAGTTAAATTGTTTTCATTTTTTCAACTGATTATAAATCAGCTGCTCAGGTCTTCCAAAGCGGAAATTAAGTTGATCAATAACCACATTAACATTGTCAGGGTGAATAAGGAGCAACTTTACAATTTCTTTTGCTTCACCTTTTAAAGCCTTTGGTTATTTTCAAAATTATTGTATTCGTATGCTGCTTTTGCTGGAGTATAAGCGGTAAAAAATAATGCCCAGTCTTCTGGTTCATCGTTAAACTCCGATAAATCCTGTATTTAGTTGGCGTCATAACTTCATTTCGTTCGTTAAGCGTACCGAAAGCATTTAAATTGTTTGTTGTATGTTGCTGATTGCTGCAAACTGTGTTCGAGGAAGACGACGGCATACAGTTATTATCTAGAAACGATGTGTAAGTGTTAAATGACATTGAAACTGCTTGTGGCGCATCGCTGCTTTCTATGGTATGTTGAGGGTGCGTGGATTACGGGACTCTAACGTTGTTGCGTTTCTACATTCAATGGCGGGGCTATTTGGCGTACTTATAAAGTTAAGGTTATGCTCACTTAGCGTTTGAGTTGTCTCCTGTGAAGTAGATTCTAATTTTATTTTTTTTTATTTATTTTAAGTCTATGGAAAATCCTTACAGACTAATTACATTTTATATTACAAAATTTATATACAAAATTATTATTATTAGTATTATTACGATTTCAATACAAAAAAAAAATAATTTGAAAGAGAAAATAACATTGAATTTATTTATTAAGTAAGTTTAATTGTAAAGTTATATCTTTTTAATGGATTCCAAATTTTTATTAAAGTCTATATGAAGGTAAAGATTGTTAAAATCATTGCAGATTCTACGAAATGGATTGAAGTTCGGATAGTTAGTTGTGTAATATTTTGTATTTATGGAATTATAGTATCTTGTTGGACGAACAGGTATATTTATGTAAAGTTTATCTAGAAGAAATTGAGAATTGATAACACCATTAACCAGCTTCAGGAGGAAGACAGCATTTAGCATTTTACGACGGCTTTTTAAAGATGGTAATTTAATGAGTGCTAGGCGATTTTCATAAGGTGGTAACCTTTCATTAGGATCCCATCCATTCCCTAAACCACGAAGACAAACTAATAAGAACTGTTTTTGAACTGATTCGATTTTGTCAGAGTGTACAGCGTATTGAGGGTCCCATATTACAGATCCATATTCAAGAATTGGGCGAACCAGTGTGGTGAACAATTGTTTGGTAAATAAGGGTCAGAAAACTCTTTAGCCCATCGTTTGATAAACCACAGGGTACATGTAGCTTTGCTAACCGTTGATGTAATATGATTTCTGAAGTCTAATTTACAGTCGAAGATTATTCCTAAATCGTTAACAGAATTAACTAGTTCAAGAGCAGCACCATTCATAGTATAAAATCCATTGATTGGAGATGATCTAGTGAAGCACATATATTTACATTTTTTAACATTAAGCTCCATTAAATTAGTAATACACCAAGAGGTTATGTAGTTAATATCCTCTTGTAAAAGTACTTGGTCTTCAATGTTATTAAATGATAAAAATATCTTAACATCGTCTGCATACATTAATGTGTTTGAATTTATAATAAAAGAAGGGAGATCATTTATAAAAAGAGTAAATAAAAGCGGCCCAAGATGACTACCCTGTGGTACGCCTGACAGCACATCAATAAAGTTAGATTGCGTATTCCTGAATTTAACGCATTGTTTCCTATTTGACAAATACGCTTTAATCCAATTCAATAATGATGAACTAAAACCAAGTTGATTTAGCTTATGAACAAGTAAGTTATGATTTACTTTATCAAATGCCTTACTGAAATCAATATAAATGACGTCAGTTTGTTTGCCTGCAATAAATCTATCATTTACCAGAGTTGTTAATTCAAGAAGATTAGTGACTGTTGATCGAGACTTACAGAATCCATGCTGTGATGCAGATAAAATAGACGATGCTTGAAATGACAGTCTATCACATAAGATTTTTTCAAATAATTTCGGTATAATGTTGAGTTTAGCAATTCCTCTATAATTTGTAATATCAGCTTTAGATCCAGATTTAAACAGTGGAATTATAAATGATTATTTCCAAAAGGAGGGAAAATAGCCTAATTTAAGCGATTTGTTAAATAAGTAGGTTAATGGAGTACTCAATGATTGAGAATGGTGTTTTAAAATACTGCTAGGAACCCCATCAGGACCGGCAACATGCGAAGATTTTAATTGTTGTATATACTTGGAAACAGTACGTTGATCCATAAGAGATATATCAAAGGCTTTTACTTCGGGAATATAACTTTGATTATTGGCGTTAAATATAGATGATGAATATGTATAAGCAAAAAATTCCGCAAACAAGTCCCTTATTAACTTATTATCTGAAGATTCATGATTACCAAGCTTCATAACAGAAGGATAATCTGCTGCACGACGTTTCGAATTAACAAATTTGTAGAATGATTTAGGATCACTCTTGAATTTATATTTTACCTTATTTAAATAGATGTTATAAGTTCTTTGGTTGGCGATGGTGTATTCAAATCTTACTAAGCAGTATTTGGAATAATTTATTATTGATCCATCTTTTTTAAAGTTTTTATACAATTTATTTTTCTTATTTTTTAATCTGGAAAGATATTTTGTATTCCAGGGCGGACCGTGATTAGAATGTAGTAAAACTTTTGGTACACAAGCTACAAAACAATTGTGAAGTAGTTAATAAAATTTCATAATGCACGGGTCAAATCATTGCCATAGCCAGCTAATTCATTTATTCAATCGATTTCAGATAGTTGAAGATTTAGTTTATTGTGGTTAGTTAAATTGAAACAAATTTTTTTCTGGTTTTGAGGTGAATTATTAGCTTGACGGAAAGGATACTGGAAGAAATTTATTTCAAGCATCGGATGATATTTGTCTTCGGGATTGGAGATAGGCGTATGACGAATAACTGAAAATTCCGATGAATCACTAACAAACACAAGATCTAACAATTTACCAAAATCATTTGGAATGGAATTTATTTGAAAAAGACAGCTCTCAAGTAAACAGTTAATTATATTTACCGAGGACTCTGAAGAACCAATGGAGATTGAATAGTTTGAATCTGGAACAGCCTTCCATGATGTGTGTGACATATTAAAGTCTCCTATTAATAGTAGATCTGTTGTATTTATTTTTCTCAGAAGTGTTTCAATGGCATTTAAGTGATCTTCATAGACAGTGAGTGGTGAATTAGGTGGAATGTACACGCAAACATAAGGGTTGTTTATGAATTTTAACTAATACGCATAACAACTCAATATGTAGAAAGTCATTAAGAATAATTTCTTCAGACGATAATTCATTTGAAATGGCAATTAAAACACCGCCTCCAGATTTTTTTGTATTATGTTGCTCACAGCTTTCTCTATCTTTCCTAAAGACCTGGTATTTAGGGCAAAAAATTTCAGAATTATTAATCTTACTACTTAGCCAAGTTTCGGTGAATATTATTATATGGTAACTAGCTGTACCCTGCGCACGTTGCCGCGCCACCAACTAAAATAAATTTGAAGGAAAGACATTACATAAATATCCAATTTATTTTTAATCGTTTTATTAATTTTGTTTCCCGTTGTCCAGATGATTCAGACGAACAGGTCTGAGTAGTACGCATTCGATCAGTTTCTAATCTCCCTTCTTGTTGTTCAAGTGATTCATGCGAATGGGTCGCAGAGGCATGTCCGCGAAGATTATCCAGTCTCAATGCTCGTTGCTCGTTTGATTCTGAGGCTCGTAATGCTCTTTTTTTCCGTGCTTGAGGTGTAGGTCGACCAATTGCTTATCAATCATTTTGAACAATTTTCAGTGGCGCCATCTATCGGAAATTAATCGCACCAACTTTGAAACCTCCGTCGACTCATGCGCAACAACTTTGCTAAAGATCATAGCATGATCAATTGCGTAGTTTAGGATTTAAATCATGTTTAGTAATTTTCAGTGGCGCCACCTGTAGGAAATAGGTCATACCAACTTAGAAACCTTCCCGGCTCATGCGCAACAACAAACACACATTCATTTTTATATTCACATTCTTTATACTTTATTTTCTTTGGTTTTATACATCAGGAATCATAGATAGCATACTTTAGGGGTAACTATGCGTATGAGTAATATATTTCAAATGCAATTAAATATTAAGTATGTAGTATGTAGTATACATGGGCATGGCCCCTCGCTCATTTGGAATATCAACATAAAAAGTAGCCTATAACTCCTTCCAGACATACAGGAAGATACTGTGAAAATTTCAAAAAAATCGGTTCAGCCGTTTAGTCGTCTATAAACTTCAAACATACAAACATACAATCAAACACACATTCATTTTTATATATAAGATTAAATCCATAACTATTGCAATATATTGGAGATAATTTGGAGTTAATACCTCTAACATTTTGATACACAATGGAAATTAGTTTTTTGGATTTGTGTCAGCAATGTGAGGAAGACGAGCAACATTTCTTTCACTGTAAATAAATTCCCGAACTAATACATTTTTAGGCCAAAATTCCGGATTAACGATTTGCTGGAACAGATTTTCAGGAACAATTATTTTAAATGATGCCCTGTTTCTCGAACTTATTTTGAAAATAAGAACTTCCTCTGGGTTACAATTTCCGATTTTCGATAGAATATAAAATTTCATATCATCAATATTGTTTTCCTAGGGGAAATAGTTCGCAACTCCTTTGGATGATTTTCAACAGAAGCAATTTGATTATTCATAGCTGATCCATTTGGAATTAAGGCAGATTGAACAGGAGATGCAGCATCCAAATTAATTAGACGGGCAGAGTTGACAGGATCAGGCAGTATGGTTATTGATTGTTTGTCATTTTGTCATTTGTTTTATCGTCCAGTTCAAAAATCAAATTTAGTAATAATTTTTCCATTTCTGCAGTGTTTGTTCGTTCGTAAATGCAAACAAATAAATCAGCAAAAAGAAGCATCAGCAACATGTGATTAGCAGTGTGAGCGCAAAATAATCATATTGCGCAGCGCAGTGATGCATTTACGAACAGGCCCTACTTCTTTTGAACCTGATAACTGGCTAGAATTATTAATAAAACCTTCCTTTTCAATAATATTTGGAATTTTTTGGAGGTTGATTACTGACCCAACGCAAGATGTAAAGGTAGACGCATTTTCATTATTCACTTTAAATAGTATTTGTAAGTCTTAAACTGTACAATACATAAATTATAACATACTTACCGCAGTTTTGCACCTCCTTCTTCAACAATAGAAAGGCTTCGATTAATTATAAATTTAACTAATATATAACTTACATAACATACATAATTGGTCATTACAACCCTTCAGTCAGGATTACGGCCTAGTTTCTCAACACCACTCATGTTGTGTGTGTTAATTTTATACATGAGTGGTTTAAAGTCGACTCCGAACGAAAGATTTTTGAGAAACTTTTCAGAAATTTGCTGAGAGGAAGTCGCCGAAGAAATATTTTTTCATATTTCATTTTGATGTCTGACCGGGGATTTGAACCGAGACTTCTCGTCTAATAAGCCAACATACTACCTACTAGACTACGCCGACTTCATATATAACTTATAAATTGCAAAATAAATAAGACTTCGAAGGAGAATGCAAAAAGGCGGTTTACAAACAAACGTTAAATAAAAATACAAAACAATAATTCACAATAACAAATCAGCCGTTCATGGGGAATTTATTAGGGAGTTCCGTAACAATATTTAAATGCTGAAAGCGTCAACATTTAAACATTTTTGCACGCCAGTATATATAAATCAATTTGATTTTATGCGGAGCTCTATGTATCATATTATTTACATCAGTTTTCAATTTTTCTAAAAATAATTTCCAATAGGGAGTAATAATACACTGTTGAATGTGTAGTACAGTAGTTTTGACTTACCTGCACAACTAACTTTTGCAAGAATTTTTGTGCAGATAAGTCAAAAATGCAGCTAAATTAAATTTTTTACTTTAATTATACATTACTCTCTCAAAGCACGAAACAAAATTTTTGTGCAGGTAAAGGCAATGCGCATTTAAATAAAAGGCAGCTAAATCAAAACTACTGTATTCATATTGTTTGAATATTTCATTCATTCATCTCAAGTACGTATTAATTCGAAGTTTTGGAACTTGTTTCTACTGCACCTAGTGTCTAGGTATGATGTGCTGTTGATGTCTTTTTGTCTATAGCTATAAAGAAGTTACAAAGTTCTGTCAGTATAAGTCCGTTTCCTCTACTGTTTTCTTCAACTTTTCAATAATTTTGTGATTTTTTAAGATTTTCTTTTTTGAAGTTTTCGAAATTTTTCAATTATGATAACTTAACAGTTAGCATAAATTCACTGTGAATGAAATATAGCTTCGTATCTAACTGACGTTTTTTTGATTTTATCAAACCAGAGGACAATCTGCATTATTCATACTTGAAAAATAAGGAATATAAATTGAGTTCAAAACTATTACATAATCATATAGTAAAATTTTATAATAATTGTTTTAATCAATCATATTTTGAATCGGTATGAGTCTTGAATTATATAGCACAGTGTATAAATCTTTTTTATTTAAGCGTACAGTACAACAAAATATTATCTTATTTAACAGTATTGGTTGGTTAGGTTAGATTAGAGGACGTGTACTTGTCAACTGTGACAAGTACAGTACCCGTAGGTTGAATTGACCCATTGTACAACGTCCTAGCTTCTCACACCACTCGTGTTGTGTTAATGCGTTACATGAGTGGCGGGGATCTACAGTTTAAAGGCGACTCCAAACGACAGATTTTTTTTGCGAAGCTTTTCACGGCAATTTTTACTCTCAGAGTTTTTTTCCAGAAATCTGCTCGTTTTGATGTCTGACCTGGGATTCGAACTCGGCCGTTTCGTCTAATAAGCCAACACACTACCTACTAGACCACGGCGACTTCATTGGTTGGTTAGATGTAGGCAAAACAAGTTTGAGAATTGTACAATAATCTTCAAAACAATTATACTTAAAAAAAAATTATATCGTTAGTATAATTCGCAAAGACGCTAAGTCCATTTTTTTCCAAAATTAAGATTTTAATGCAAAACGGTAACATTATACAAAATACATATTTTACAACAACAAAAAATGTCATTATGTAGTTTAAAGTTGTTGTAATTTTGTGGTTGGCAAAAACGATAAGTCCACAAAATTACGAAAAATATTATAAACAAGTGCTAATTTTTTGATTTGATTTGATTTTTTTGAATTGATTTTTGATCTAGGTCATTTAAAGAGAGCTATTTTGTAAAAATAATTGCATTTAAAAAGTTTACAAATTTTAAAAACTGAAAATGCTACAATGTTTTTTGTGTCTCCTGTAAAATTTGAAAAAAGGGACTTAACACATTTGCGAATTAGACTAACGATATTAAAAAAGCATCAGATGTACCGTAATACTCCAGGTCGGCAGCAGTTTATATAGTTTATGTATAATTTATAGAAAATCAGTGTCGATAAATTCCTCGTTTTAGATGAGTAATGTCTGTTAAAATAATCTTTATAATAATTGTTGTTTCGTTGTACTGTTTAAAAGTTCTGCATACGGTATTATCCAAGGGACAACGACATTTACTATTCTTCTCAGATTAGTTTTATTCAGTCTTCGCATGCTCATAGTTTTCCCCATAACTGAAATATTTTGATTTCCATGTCGTGGAAAGGTCGTCCGTTTTGACCGGGGCAGTCAGTCTTTTGGTTAACACTTAAACGTACGTATTATTTTTTGCTTGATGTCTTTACGTTACTTTACTTAGAGTTCTTTTTTCTTTTATTTTAAGGGTTTTAAAAGCGAAAATACTGGTGTGATCTCACCCATAACGTTATTAAATCGCAAAAATGACCTACATCTTATTAAGAATTGTCACGAACTTAACTAAGAAATGGGTTGGTCGCTATTTTCATTCACTCTATTAAGTTCTTTTTAATGGCTATAACTTAAATTTATGATTGTGAATCTATCTTTTTCTTGTATGTACTTGTAACATAAGTAATTTTGTTAGGTGTGTTCACTTACTATTTTCTATTGTTGCCAAATAATGATAACCCTAACCCGCAAATACTCAACGAATGGTGTTAACTAAAATCATTATACATAATATATTAATATGCAAAGGAACTTATGTACATATACATATGTACATCTGTACGTAACAATCGATTACGATTATAGTTAGAAACTTTTGTTGTAGGGGTAATTTAGCATTTCGAATTTTGTTTTACCTCAAATGTAAAGTTGTGATGGTTTACAGTGTTATATTTTTAATTTCTACAACCTGGATACATTATTATGAAGTAGACTTTATGAATGAAGAGTGTAAAACGATAGCAGTAAAACTTTTAGTTTCGTGCTTTTACTGCTTCATAATAAAAAACACTAAACATTCATAAATTTCTGTACTAAAAAGTTTTTATGCTTTATTTTTAATTCGGATTCAAAATTAAATAAAAAAAAATTATATCTTTTAATAACCTAATTTTTGGTGCTATTTGTCTGCTTGAAACTGTTTTTA
Source organism: Sarcophaga rosellei (assembly GCA_930367235.1). Classification (NCBI taxonomy): domain Eukaryota; kingdom Metazoa; phylum Arthropoda; class Insecta; order Diptera; family Sarcophagidae; genus Sarcophaga; species Sarcophaga rosellei. Next base: position 59,716,098 of record OV884019.1, read on the forward strand.
TAGAAGGGAGTGTTAAGGTATAAATACGACAATCATGTCGTAATATTTATTTCTGATTTTAAATAGATTTACACATAGGATTGGGGATGTACAGTCAAATATTAAATGTACAGGACAAATATGAACGTTGCTTTGTTTGCCCACATAAAATAACATCGAATGAAGGGAATAGCAACCAACCTTTAACCATTAAGATTAACATTTAGGAATGGCGCCTTAATGCTCGCGTTACACGACATTTGGTTTTATTTTCCCCAAGAGAATTTACTAGAAATCTGTAAATGAGATGGTTTTTTTTTCTTCGCTCACAATAAACTAATTAAAAACAAGCAAATGTTAATTAATTATATATTCGTGATTTTATACTACTAACAAATTCAACTATTTATGTACATATGTATATGTATACATACCATAAATACCTTTAACACTTCGAGTTTGTTTTTATTTGTTAAAGAGAAAATTAAACAAAAAAAAGTTGAAAAATTCAATGTATACTACTGGTGTACTTTAGTACGCTATGTGTTGGCTTATTAGATGTAAGGCCGTGGTTCAATCCTCAAGCTAGACATTTCGAACAAAGTAAAATACATATGAAAAATATTTCTTCGGCGACTTCTTCTCAGCAGTTTCCTGGAAAAACGCTAAGAGTAAATAAAATTTCCTTGAAAACATACGCACATAATTGGTCATTACAAACCTTCAGATAGGTTTACGACCTAGCTTTTCACACCACTCCTAGCTCATGAATAAAAATTAACACAACATGGTTGGCGTCAGAAGCTAGATTCTAATCCTGACTAAAGGATTGTAATGACCAATTAAGTAAGTGAGTAAGCAAGTATACTGCTGCTTTCTTCAAGTTTCATTTGACAAATATTGATGTTGGAGAAATCAATAAGATCCAAGGCTTTTACTATGACTATGATGTTTCGCTTAAAACAAAACGTATAGGTCTTAAACAGCCTTATAATTATTGCTAACATAGAGTCTTTTTTAAGCACTTTTTGTCTTTAAATTTAAATAAAAGAAAGTGTGTATGAGATATCGAAATTTTTTAACCTTTGAAAGACTTTTTGATGACAGAGATGGCTACTTGAAGTCCTCTTCACGTGAGATGACCATGCCGTTAAATCGCTCGTGATTTGCAAGACAGACTAAATAAATGAAAACTAATTTGACAGACGTTGCTTGAACAAGATGGCCTTAATTCATTACCAAAGTTCGGAAGTCCCTGTTTGAAAACCCAATAGTTATTTTTATTTATTAATTACAATTAGAGTCCGACCGAACTTCGGCCAATTTTGAAGTTCGGCCGAACTTGTACTTAGTTCGGGTTTCAAAGTTCGGCAAACCCGAACTTTTTGTTATTAAATCAGAAATACATTTTTGGAATTTATTGATAAAAACGAAAAATAACTAATTCGTAACATTTAAGAAAAATATAAGTTAACGTGTTCCCCAAAGGGAACACTAAAAAATTAAAGTTGGGGCCAACCCTTGGCCCTTGTTCTATAAATGAAACAAAATGTTATTAATTTTATTACCTTTATTTTCGATGTCCGAAAGTAGAAGAAGTACAATTAATTTATGACAAACTATTTATACTTAAATTAGCCTTACAAAGCAATTAATTAAAATAACTTAATAAATAATTGGAATTGCTGATAATGCAAGTTTAGCATATTTGTTGTATGTCCGCAGACAACAAGTCTGCTTGCAGTGTCAGCATATCCAAGTTTGAGTTCAATGATCGCTACGTCAGCATGTTGGATAAAAGTATGTCACACAAAGTGTGGAGCGTGTTAACTGCCCCCCCTTCAAAGATTTTCGTCCCGAAAATTTTAATTCTGTTGATTTACAGCAGGATTGGGAATGCTAATAACGGTTGTAATTTTCTTCCATATTTTATAACATGTTACGGCCAAAATTACTAATACAATAGCTTCAACTGTAGTAGAGATGTGAAAACTCGTTCCAAGAGTCCTTATGTGGTTAATATTCTCTTGATTCAGTGCATGAACATAATCCAGGTTTAATCTTATTCCTTTGCTCGTCACATTTGAAAGGATTGATGGCAGAACTTGAATTTTTGTAGCTGTTTTACTTGAAAAAGTTTGGTTTCCGATTTTTAACGACTCATTATTAAGTTGTACTATAAATGTTCCATTCATGTTCCTCGTTTCTTTCTCATTTGTAAGGAACCCATTAAAGTTAGTGACAAAAATAGTATTATCGTTTATTAATTCAATTATTTCCGCATTATTCTTAATAAAGTGACAGTCAGCGTTTCCACCTTTAAGCAGTCTTGATTCACAGCTATCCTCCGGTAGTTTCTTGAGCATACTTTTCTCACATATTGTTGCATTACCTATTGTAAAGCAATTTCCAATTATTCCATATGTTTCATCTTCATTCAACATGAAATTTTTGAATTGGAGGTCGACTTGCTTTCCTTTAAATGAAGCAGATCTTGCCAGTATCACCCGGTATTTTTGGGATGTTACTTTTGGCACAGATAGTACGTATAGGAGTATCGTTCCGTTTGTATATATTGAAGGTTTCGCATATTCAGCTGCTTCAATTGAATTCTCGTAAGGTAGTGATTCTTCTTCAGAAATTAGTCTCTCCAACTCGAGTCTATCGAGTAAGTTAGTATTCACGATTCCTGTTTTGGCCATTTGGGAGGCTCGCACTATTTCAGAAATTTGTTCTTTCAATACTAGAAGTTTACTTGACGTAAGGATCTCTAGGTTTTCCGCATTCACACTCTTGCTAATGGCGTTGGCGTACGTAATCATTTCATTGACTTTATCGATTGAGCTTCTGGTAATGTTAAATATTTGCTCATTAATAATATACTGATTATTATTATTTGTTATTATTTCTTTCTGGCTTTTCAAAATTGAATCCCAATCAATTGCATCAGGTGACCCTGCGATCCATTTCCATGCTGACCCAATCCAGTTTATAGAACGAGGTTTCCTCTCTTTATTTCCATGTAATTCGTCCAGTCTTAACTTTGTGATGTTGAAGTGGAACTCTATGATGGTTTTCATAGGGCTTTGCGCCATTTCTTTTATATCGTCCTCAATAGTGATCAAAGCCCGATGATATTCATCCAAATTAATTTTATGTACAAGTTTAAAGTAACCATTAAGAATCCAACCGCTTCCGTGCTCCATAGTTACCAGTGGAGAATCATATTTGAATATGTTGAATCCAAATGTGGTGGGAATTAGTACAAGTCTATCTCACGGTTCAAGAAAGTAAAAAAATTTAATTAATTTAAGATTTTGACAATTAAGACTTTTTTTTTTTTTTTTTTTTTTTTTTTTTTTTTTTTTTTTTTTTTATATATATTTGGCAAGGAGTCGAACCTCGATAACAATTCCTGTTACCCACCATTTCACCAATAAGTTAAGTCATTTTTTCCAAAGGTTAAATATAATTTTATTGACAATATAATATAAGTAATATTTTAGTATAGATACAATCAAATTTTCAACAATCAATTAACTTGATTTTTAATATAATACAATAATGTAAGTGTTGCAATTTTACAAATGTATTAACTTTTTCCTTGATATTACAGGACAAGATATTTTTTTTATTTTCAAAATATTAATTTTAATTCAATTTGATTCTTTTCAAAATATAAATTTTAATTCGATTTAATTCTTTCAAAAGATGATATTTGTTATCAAATTCAATTAATTAATATAGAAATCAATTTGATGCTTATTTAATTCAATTTTGTATATAACTTTTAATTTTAATTTTTACAACTGTTTCATGGTTTCATTCAATTAAAATTAGATTCCAATTTTGCACTTACCAAGTGGATGAGTTACGACGGAATATTTTTGATATGGACCTTGTGTATTTTTTTACCTGTGTCAGTCGCTATTGTTACCCTATTGTCTCGGTTCACTACTTCGCGTAATGAAGCGATAGACATGACTTGATTGCCGGCCAATCATCGTCAAAGATATTATGTGAAATTAACGCACTGTCCGCACTACCCCTAATTTTTCCACGAATGCTTTTTAGGATCGCCCTATAAATCGGTTTTCCACGCACGATTTCATAATCACTATGGATACCCTCGACGGTATGTATCCAAGGTACGTACTGGGAGGGATCTCCCTCAAAAACTTGAACTTCCTTCACTGAGTCAGGTAGTCTATTAATTTCCTTTAAATCGTCCTCCGAAGTAGGAGCACGTAAAGGAATAGCTTGAGTAGTCGCGGGTTGAACGTTTAGCCTTTCTAAAGCACGGATACGGTTATCCGCCTTTCTTAGTTCGTTCATCAGGGCTCCTACTGAGCCTGACAATTCAGTAACCGATTGTGTTAAAGAGTCCATATCGAAAAATATTAAATATAAAAAGTTTTAAACTCACCACTTGGTAATTCAGGAACGTTGTTGTTTGTTGGTTTTCAATCCTTTGGTTATTTGGCTTTGATTAGTAAATTTGTTTCACGTTGTCACTTACAGCAATAACATTCTGTAACCAAAAAAAAACACTTTGTAAGAATTTTCATTTAAACATTTTTTACAAAAATAATTTCACATTTAAATTTTTTTAAAATTAACTTTCTATTTTATATTTTTCATTTTAAGCATTTTGATAATAATTATTTCATCTTCTTCATTTCACTTTTATTAATTTTCGTATATTCTTCAAATTTTTTTTTCACAATTTTTGCAATTTTCTACCCTTTTTTTATAAATTCTAAATCAACTTTTTTACATATTTTCTGCTTTTTATTTCGTTTCATTTTACAAATTTTTTGCATTTTGCTTAATTTTTCACGTTTTAATTTTTCCATGATAAACTCTTTATTTAAAATACTTTGTGTATTTCTTAACTTTTATAAATCTCATATTTATTTCAATTTCTTTAAGATTTTTCTTTTATCTTTTATATATCTTTTTTATTTCTTTCATAGCAAAAATATTTCAATATTTTATTTAAAAATTAATTTTTCGACTTTGGTTTCAAAAGATTTTTCACTTTATTTTTATTCTCAACATATCTTATTAAAAAAATATTAATTTTTCAACATTTAAAAAATTTTTTAAAGGATTTTTCACTAGCCTTTTTTATCTTTATTTTATTTTTTTATTTTTTTTATACTTTTGGAAATTTAAACCGTATTCTTCATGAATACGGCGGCGGTACCAAATTGGTATTCCAACACTAGCCTTTTTATTTTTTTACACTTTTGGAAATTTAAACCGCATTCTTCATGAATACGGCGGCGGTACCAAATTGGTATTCCAACACTAGCCTTTTTATTTTTTTACACTTTTGGAAATTTAAACCGTATTCTTCATGAATACGGCGGCATTACCTAATTGGTATTCCAACACTAGCCTTTTTGTTTTTTTTACACTTTTGGAAATTTAAACCATATTCTTTATGAATACGGCGGCAGTACCTAATTGGTATTCCAACACCAGCCTTTTTAATTTTGTTTTAATGGTCAAGGAAGGGTCGTGTTGTCCTTTTTAGTTGGCAGCAGATCAACTGCATTCAACCTACTAAGGCACGACTGGCTTCACAACAATATTTTCCATACGTGATCTCCTCGCATGTTCCCATGTGAATGCAGGAAGTTGCCTAGTGCAACTATCACACAGGATAAACATTGTTAACCAATTTTATTGAATAATTCTGACAAGGAGTTGAACCTTGACGACTCTTAACGAGTACGTCCTCTATATTTCGTCAGAATTATTGTCACCTGGATGATTTATTGAATTATATTTGCTCGTGTGATCTTATTAGATTCACAGGAACTTATAAACAGTTATAATTTTTTCAAATTATTGAAGGATTATTGGAGGGTCCCGTAGGATTCGCAATATCCTTTATTATTTATAGGATGTACTGGAGGGTCCCGTAGGAATCGCAGCACATCATTTAGTTTATGATTTTATTATAATGTTCTGGAGGGTCCCGTAGGAATCGCAGAACTTTTTACTCATCCAAGTCAAGTTTTTCGGATCCCGCATTTTTTAAGCGGGTCCCTGCTCGGGCGCCAGTTAACGTGTTCCCCAAAGGGAACACTAAAAAATTAAAGTTGGGGCCAACCCTTGGCCCTTGTTCTATAAATGAAACAAAATGTTATTAATTTTATTACCTTTATTTTCGATGTCCGAAAGTAGAAGAAGTACAATTAATTTATGACAAACTATTTATACTTAAATTAGCCTTACAAAGCAATTAATTAAAATAACTTAATAAATAATTGGAATTGCTGATAATGCAAGTTTAGCATATTTGTTGTATGTCCGCAGACAACAAGTCTGCTTGCAGTGTCAGCATATCCAAGTTTGAGTTCAATGATCGCTACGTCAGCATGTTGGATAAAAGTATGTCACACAAAGTGTGGAGCGTGTTAACTTATATATACTTTTAAAAAGTAGCATTAAAAAATAAAGAAAAAATTTGTACTTTTTAGTTATTTAGAAAAGAAATGCTTTATGCTTCTTCTTTTTTTTAGAAAAATATAAAGATCGGGTTTTATAGTTCACTTAGCAAAAACTCTAAAACCCAGATTAAGTATATGTACTACTAGTACTCAAAATTCATTGTTTTTATATTATAATGGCAAGATAGTAACTTTTCTACATTAATGCCTTTAAGGTAACTTCGTCTATTTGAATAAAGTTGGCCAGCAGCACTAAATAGTTGCTCACTAGAAACGATCGTTGGCGGTGCTGATAGATATTTCCTGGCTGCAGCCTTAAGGTTTGCAAATGAACAGGAGTTCCAATATTCATATATATTTGTTTTGCGATCACTTAATGGTTCAGATATATAGATTTTGATTTCCTTCTCGAAAATATTTTCGTCTTGAGGTTGATGTGAAGCAGAATCATGCTTTTCCCATAAAGATGAACCTCTTTTCTGCTTTTTTGACGTCTTTTCGATTCCGCCTCTGATACTTTTTCCATCAGGGTTTTTTTTTTTCGCCGGGGAGGGGTTAATGTTCCTAACCGCACCATAGAGGAAGTCGTCACATCCTCCGTGTGTGGGGCCCTCGCCCACTAAATTCCCCCCCTCGTCTCGTGGACTCGTTGTGCCCACTCCGGAACTACGGTGGTATTACTTCGGAGTGGAGTCCTTTTGGCCATTCGGCCCCTGCGTGTTCATCTCCGCGTCCGAATTGCGTGTCGAAAGTTGAGGAGACATTTACGTGTCTCCACTATTCCTCTCGTCCAGGTCTCTGTGTCGGATTCCGTTTGACACGTGTGCAAGTGTCATCTGTACCGGCGTGCCTGCATGTTCCGCAGCCTCGAGATCTCTCTTCTTCAGTCTTAGGATACGCTCCACGTAATTCGCCACTGAAGTCCAATTCTCTCCACTCGAATCATAACCTCGACAATGTTAGCGGCCGTGATTGTTCCAACTATTGAAGTCAGCTCAGAGCGGTAGCTCTGCCAGAGTGCACACTCGAATATAGTGTGCTCTGCATCATCAATTACTTCCTCTTCTTCGTAAATGCAATAAGTGGAGGCGCTCTTGCCCATTCTATGCAAGGGATGCACACATGTATAGTTGTTTTTTTATTTTTTGTGTGATCGTTTTCTTGTGATAATAAAATGCAGACACATTTTATGACGGTCAAATGTTGAAGAAATAGAAAAGGGATGCACACATGTATAGTTGTTTTTTTATTTTTTGTGTGATTTAATGTTGAAGAAATAGAAACATAGTTATACGTGTTGTTGTTGTTGTTGTGTTTTTTTGTTTTTAAACTGATAAGAAAGGAATGTATAGTTGTGCCTGCGGTTTTTTTTCACACATAATTAGAATATCTGTTTTTAAATAATTGAATTTACTGCCCATTACTTTTAAAATGCATTACACCTTTATCAACATTCCAGAGTATAAATAGACTTGTCTTTAGGACTTAGAATTTTTTAGTTTTACTGTTTAAATAAAAGAAATTATATACATATAATAAAGAGATTAATTAAAACAAGTTACTTTTTATTTTATTAGATTTTTTTTTCTTAGATATGTATTTTATTTTCAGATTTTGTTATTTTGTACATTACAATACATAGATCTATTTAATATAATAATAGTTAAACATTCGTTTATATAAATTAAAAAGTTTTTGAGTTATAATATATTTTTCATAAAATGTTTGACATCTACAAATGTTAAAAGATTCTGAGTACATTTTTTCACAATAATACAAATGTATGATATTATTAATACATGAAAATAGCTTACTTATTTTACTACTGCTACATATTCTTAGTTTATTGATAATACTTGAAAATAAATCAACATGTTGTTTATCAATTTGACTACTATGTCTATATAATATATCCTCTAACTCAGCTGTTGTCACCATTTTTTCCTTTCTTTAAAGACTCAATAGTACGAATACGAATAATACTCTGAATTATTTCATTTCAATTTATATTTATTGAATAAAAATTTTAAACACAAGTGCCCACAATTAAATGTATTAAATTTTTGTTTTCGTTCATAATTATATTCAATGGGGAATTTTAGGTAGTTGACAATCTCAAGTGGTGGTTGTAAGTTTCCAAAGCTATCAAAGTACTCTTTATAGTTGTGGTTTTTATAATATGCTACCCAATGTGTTCCCATACCATTTGAATCATCTAAATTAACAATGCCGCATTCTTGTTTGAATGGTTTTTTAGGTAAAGAATCACGCATGAAAACACCCCTAAAATGTTTGAGATGTTTACCATATTTTCTTATATCTAAATCTGTTAATGGGCGCTCAGGTAGGTTATCTAGTAGTTTTTTGGAGCTGGACTATAGTAGAGACCATATCCAGTTTTATATGGTTTGAGATATAACCCTTTACCCATTGCAATTGATTCCATATATCTATTATGACGGTTAGCTTCCGCCAATTGTTCTTTTCCATTTTTGATAGCATTTACTGCTTTGACAATAGCAGATCCTCCACTTGCTAAACCACCAAGCGCTGACAATGCTGTTAGTACGGGAATAAGTGGAAGAAATCCTCCAATTTTCGGTACAGGTATAACTCTCGGTATTATAATGTTTGCTCGCTTTTTCCCTTTAAAATTTGAATGAATAGTCTTTTGAGCTATTTTAACAGCATCATTTATATCAAGGGGTTTCTGTTCTTTCAATTCTTTTAATGTTTTTCTCACAGTAGCCGTGAATAATTTCTTACTACATTTATTCATTTTTCCTTTTCTCATTATTTTCTCATTCTTTCTATTCTTATGTGTCTGCTCCTTCAAACCTAATCCAAATTTCACTTTAGCTTTCATAGCGTTTGTCACAAACCACGCGTTAGCACGTTCTTTAATATCACTATCTTTAGATTTAACTCGTTGCCAGGCCTTTTCAGCTAAAATTTGATCTGCTTGATGTCTTGTGTCTATATCTTTTGATTGTGAATATGCAATATCGTGTTCCTTACAAGCTGCGTCTAATAAATTTATTCCTTTATCTCCTCTTGCTAATCGTTTTTCAAGTTTCGTACCAGGTCCGCAAAACTGATAACCAGGCAGATGTAATTCAACAGGTAATTTATTTATTAAGTTGTTTACAAATCCTCTTCCCATCTTACACTGACTGGGTTTTTTATTTTAACCCCAGATTATAACCATTTTCTTTCGTTACTTTTATACCTCTTCACAAAAATATCTGAAATCACGACGATTTCCTACATATACACCAATTTATACGATCACTGTTTCAGTATATCAATTTTTTGATATTGATTTTGATCTGCTTGGTATCTGATCACGATCTACTTTATATCTGATCACGATCTGCTTTACATCGGCTCACGATCTGCTTGATATCTGCTTTAATATCTTAAAAACAAAAATTGTTTTTGTTTGTTGGTTTTTGTTAGTGTGATATATTTTCATCGTGTGTCTTTTGTCTATGTATTTTATTTTTTATTTTTTTTTTGTCATTGTCATTTTTTACCTCAATGTTTAAATTGTTTATTTGATCAATTACATCATCATATTTTTTGTTTCGAATTTTTTTGTTTTTATAATTATGTATATCAAAACTTTATCTAATAATATAAATAATCTCTTTCCATCTTCTAATAAATTATGTTAGATTCTTTAAGCTCTTCGATAATAGATATTATTTCATTTTGATGATTGTTGTGACCAACACCTTCCGAAGAAAGAAGTAAACGTAGTCTGTCAACTAGTTCATTAGGATCATCCCAATGTATGTAATTTGATTTCCGATTATCTAGTAATTTTAGCATTAAACCACTACCTTTTGTTAAAGTGTTTGTTGTTGTTTCGAATAAATGTTTAATTATTCGTATATATTTGAATGCTCGTGTTCCTTTCACTTGTTCATTAGGTTCATAGAAACGTGTATGTGCATTAGTATGAATTAAAATCTCTTTATATTTTTTCAAATCATTTTTAGAATAATGGAGAGGTTTTGTATGAAATACTAGCTCAAATAATCCAGGTGTCATTTTCAATTTCATATTTCCTATCCACATAGTATTATCTCTCTTAAATATTAATTTTTCCTTGCCATATTTCCAACTTCCGTCTGCATCTTGGTTAAAGCCATAAATTTTATCCAATTGCTTGTTATTAATAAGTAATTGAATATTTTCAAATAATGGATAGTTTTTCGTCTGCTTTAAACGTTGTTTTCTTTCCAAGTTTTTGATACATGTACTTGATACAGGTCTATTATTATCATAGTTTTGTTCATCATCATTATCATCAGTTGACATATTTTCATATTGAAAATCGTCATTATCACCCTTCGCGTCTTCATAATCATCGTCATCATCAATAGTGTTGTCTATATCCTTATGCTTATCTTCAAGTTCTCCAATGATTTCATTATCACCATTTATGTCATCATATACATCGTCATCATCAAGAGTGTTGTCTATATCCTTATGCTTATCTTCAAGTTTTTTAATGATTTTATTATCACCATTTACATCATCATAACCATTGTCATCATCAATAGTGTTCTCCATATCCTTATGCTTATCTTCAAGTTTTCCGATGATTTCATTATCACCATTTACGTCATCATTATCATCATCGCCATTAATAGTATTATTGTCTATATACATATCCTTATGTTTATCTTCAAGTTTTCTGATGATTTTTTTAAGTGGTTTTGTTATTGGTTGAAAGGTGTCTTCTAATAAATTAACTCTATCTATTTGATTCAGTTTAATATTTTTAAACTTTTCCTTTAGGACAGCCCTTGTCTTTACAAGATCTTCTAACACTTTATTATGATAATTTTTAGACATTATAATAATTATTTATTTTGATTTTGATCTGCTTTGTATCTGGTTACGTTCTGCTCTATATCTGGTCACGAACTGCTTGCTATCTGCTCACGATCTGCTTTATATCTGCTTACAATCTGATTTACACCTGATCACGATCTGCTTGATGTCTTGTGTCTATATCATTTGATTTTGAGTACGCTATATCGTGCTTTCTACAAGCTGCATCCAATAAATTTATTTCTTTACCCCCTCTCCTCTTGCTATTCGTTTTTGAAGTTTTGTACCAGGTCAACAAAACTGATAACCAGGTGGATGTAATTCAACACGTAATTTGTTTATTAAGTTGTTTACAAATCTTCTTCCAATCTTACTGATTAGGTTTTTTTTTGTTTTGATTGTAGTTTATAACCATTTTTTTTTTTCGTTACTTTCCAACCTCTTACAGTGAAACACTATACAAGCTGTACTAGCAAGCTATACAAGCTGTACTAGCAAACTATACAAGCTGTACTAGCAAACTATACAAGCTGTACTAGCAAGCTATACAAGCTGTACTAGCAAGCTATACAAGCTGTACTAGCAAGCTATACAAGCTGTACTAGCTATACCAGCTATACCAGCTGTACCAGCTATACCAGCTACACCAGCTATACCAGCTGTACCAGCTATACCAGCTATACCTGCGATACTAGCAAGCTATACCAGCTATACCTGCGATACCAGCTGTACCAGCTATACCAGCTATACCAGCTGTATCAGCTATACTAGCTAGAACAGCTTGCTAGTATAACTAGTACAGCTTGCTAGTATAGCTAGTACAGCTGGTATAGCTGGTATCGCAGGTATAGCTGGTATCGCAGGTATAGCTGGTATAGCTGGTACAGCTGGTATAGCTGGTATAGCTGGTATAGCTGGTACAGCTGGTATAGCTGGTATAGCTAGTACAGCTGGTATAGCTTGCTAGTACAGCTTGTATAGCTTGCTAGTACAGCTTGTATAGCTTGCTAGTACAGCTTGTATAGCTTGCTAGTACAGCTTGTATAGTTTGCTAGTACAGCTTGTATAGTTTGCTAGTACAGCTTGTATAGCTTGCTAGTACAGCTTGTATAGTGTTTCACTGTAAGAGGTTGGAAAGTAACGAAAAAAAAAAATGGTTATAAACTACAATCAAAACAAAAAAAAACCTAATCAGTAAGATTGGAAGAAGATTTGTAAACAACTTAATAAACAAATTACGTGTTGAATTACATCCACCTGGTTATCAGTTTTGTTGACCTGGTACAAAACTTCAAAAACGAATAGCAAGAGGAGAGGGGGTAAAGAAATAAATTTATTGGATGCAGCTTGTAGAAAGCACGATATAGCGTACTCAAAATCAAATGATATAGACACAAGACATCAAGCAGATCGTGATCAGGTGTAAATCAGATTGTAAGCAGATATAAAGCAGATCGTGAGCAGATAGCAAGCAGTTCGTGACCAGATATAGAGCAGAACGTAACCAGATACAAAGCAGATCAAAATCAAAATAAATAATTATTATAATGTCTAAAAATTATCATAATAAAGTGTTAGAAGATCTTGTAAAGACAAGGGCTGTCCTAAAGGAAAAGTTTAAAAATATTAAACTGAATCAAATAGATAGAGTTAATTTATTAGAAGACACCTTTCAACCAATAACAAAACCACTTAAAAAAATCATCAGAAAACTTGAAGATAAACATAAGGATATGTATATAGACAATAATACTATTAATGGCGACGATGATAATGATGACGTAAATGGTGATAATGAAATCATCGGAAAACTTGAAGATAAGCATAAGGATATGGAGAACACTATTGATGATGACAATGGTTATGATGATGTAAATGGTGATAATAAAATCATTAAAAAACTTGAAGATAAGCATAAGGATATAGACAACACTCTTGATGATGACGATGTATATGATGACATAAATGGTGATAATGAAATCATTGGAGAACTTGAAGATAAGCATAAGGATATAGACAACACTATTGATGATGACGATGATTATGAAGACGCGAAGGGTGATAATGACGATTTTCAATATGAAAATATGTCAACTGATGATAATGATGATGAACAAAACTATGATAATAATAGACCTGTATCAAGTACATGTATCAAAAACTTGGAAAGAAAACAACGTTTAAAGCAGACGAAAAACTATCCATTATTTGAAAATATTCAATTACTTATTAATAACAAGCAATTGGATAAAATTTATGGCTTTAACCAAGATGCAGACGGAAGTTGGAAATATGGCAAGGAAAAATTAATATTTAAGAGAGATAATACTATGTGGATAGGAAATATGAAATTGAAAATGACACCTGGATTATTTGAGCTAGTATTTCATACAAAACCTCTCCATTATTCTAAAAATGATTTGAAAAAATATAAAGAGATTTTAATTCATACTAATGCACATACACGTTTCTATGAACCTAATGAACAAGTGAAAGGAACACGAGCATTCAAATATATACGAATAATTAAACATTTATTCGAAACAACAACAAACACTTTAACAAAAGGTAGTGGTTTAATGCTAAAATTACTAGATAATCGGAAATCAAATTACATACATTGGGATGATCCTAATGAACTAGTTGACAGACTACGTTTACTTCTTTCTTCGGAAGGTGTTGGTCACAACAATCATCAAAATGAAATAATATCTATTATCGAAGAGCTTAAAGAATCTAACATAATTTATTAGAAGATGGAAAGAGATTATTTATATTATTAGATAAAGTTTTGATATACATAATTATAAAAACAAAAAAATTCGAAACAAAAAATATGATGATGTAATTGATCAAATAAACAATTTAAACATTGAGGTAAAAAATGACAATGACAAAAAAAAAATAAAAAATAAAATACATAGACAAAAGACACACGATGAAAATATATCACACTAACAAAAACCAACAAACAAAAACAATTTTTGTTTTTAAGATATTAAAGCAGATATCAAGCAGATCGTGAGCCGATGTAAAGCAGATCGTGATCAGATATAAAGTAGATCGTGATCAGATACCAAGCAGATCAAAATCAATATCAAAAAATTGATATACTGAAACAGTGATCGTATAAATTGGTGTATATGTAGGAAATCGTCGTGATTTCAGATATTTTTGTGAAGAGGTATAAAAGTAACGAAAGAAAATGGTTATAATCTGGGGTTAAAATAAAAAACCCAGTCAGTGTAAGATGGGAAGAGGATTTGTAAACAACTTAATAAATAAATTACCTGTTGAATTACATCTGCCTGGTTATCAGTTTTGCGGACCTGGTACGAAACTTGAAAAACGATTAGCAAGAGGAGATAAAGGAATAAATTTATTAGACGCAGCTTGTAAGGAACACGATATTGCATATTCACAATCAAAAGATATAGACACAAGACATCAAGCAGATCAAATTTTAGCTGAAAAGGCCTGGCAACGAGTTAAATCTAAAGATAGTGATATTAAAGAACGTGCTAACGCGTGGTTTGTGACAAACGCTATGAAAGCTAAAGTGAAATTTGGATTAGGTTTGAAGGAGCAGACACATAAGAATAGAAAGAATGAGAAAATAATGAGAAAAGGAAAAATGAATAAATGTAGTAAGAAATTATTCACGGCTACTGTGAGAAAAACATTAAAAGAATTGAAAGAACAGAAACCCCTTGATATAAATGATGCTGTTAAAATAGCTCAAAAGACTATTCATTCAAATTTTAAAGGGAAAAAGCGAGCAAACATTATAATACCGAGAGTTATACCTGTACCGAAAATTGGAGGATTTCTTCCACTTATTCCCGTACTAACAGCATTGTCAGCGCTTGGTGGTTTAGCAAGTGGAGGATCTGCTATTGTCAAAGCAGTAAATGCTATCAAAAATGGAAAAGAACAATTGGCGGAAGCTAACCGTCATAATAGATATATGGAATCAATTGCAATGGGTAAAGGGTTATATCTCAAACCATATAAAACTGGATATGGTCTCTACTATAGTCCAGCTCCAAAAAACTACTAGATAACCTACCTGAGCGCCCATTAACAGATTTAGATATAAGAAAATATGGTAAACATCTCAAACATTTTAGGGGTGTTTTCATGCGTGATTCTTTACCTAAAAAACCATTCAAACAAGAATGCGGCATTGTTAATTTAGATGATTCAAATGGTATGGGAACACATTGGGTAGCATATTATAAAAACCACAACTATAAAGAGTACTTTGATAGCTTTGGAAACTTACAACCACCACTTGAGATTGTCAACTACCTAAAATTCCCCATTGAATATAATTATGAACGAAAACAAAAATTTAATACATTTAATTGTGGGCACTTGTGTTTAAAATTTTTATTCAATAAATATAAATTGAAATGAAATAATTCAGAGTATTATTCGTATTCGTACTATTGAGTCTTTAAAGAAAGGAAAAAATGGTGACAACAGCTGAGTTAGAGGATATATTATATAGACATAGTAGTCAAATTGATAAACAACATGTTGATTTATTTTCAAGTATTATCAATAAACTAAGAATATGTAGCAGTAGTAAAATAAGTAAGCTATTTTCATGTATTAATAATATCATACATTTGTATTATTGTGAAAAAATGTACTCAGAATCTTTTAACATTTGTAGATGTCAAACATTTTATGAAAAATATATTATAACTCAAAAACTTTTTAATTTATATAAACGAATGTTTAACTATTATTATATTAAATAGATCTATGTATTGTAATGTACAAAATAACAAAATCTGAAAATAAAATACATATCTAAGAAAAAAAAATCTAATAAAACAAAAAGTAACTTGTTTTAATTAATCTCTTTATTATATGTATATAATTTCTTTTATTTAAACAGTAAAACTAAAAAATTCTAAGTCCTAAAGACAAGTCTATTTATACTCTGGAATGTTGATAAAGGTGTAATGCATTTTAAAAGTAATGGGCAGTAAATTCAATTATTTAAAAACAGATATTCTAATTATGTGTGAAAAAAAACCGCAGGCACAACTATACATTCCTTTCTTATCAGTTTAAAAACAAAAAAACACAACAACAACAACAACACGTATAACTATGTTTCTATTTCTTCAACATTAAATCACACAAAAAATAAAAAAAACAACTATACATGTGTGCATCCCTTTTCTATTTCTTCAACATTTGACCGTCATAAAATGTGTCTGCATTTTATTATCACAAGAAAACGATCACACAAAAAATAAAAAAACAACTATACATGTGTGCATCCCTTTTCTATTTCTTCAACATTAAACAAAAAATTAAATAAACAAAAGCATACCCTATATCACGTACTCGCTGATCATCGACAGCATGAACTCAGACTCTAGACGAATCTACTCACTTTCAATTAAAGTAATTCTAACTAAATGCATCATAGAGAACAACCACACACATTACATGTTACAGATACTCATTCTGTCCGTCCAAACATTCGTTTGAAATACAAATAAAAGGAACAAGAAGAAGCAGGCATGCTCCCAAATTTGTATGGAAAATTTGGTCTAGAAACCCCATACATTTTCACATTACATGTTACAAACATATCAACTAACCGACCACTACCAACTGTAGAGTACGCATGCTCCCAAATTTGTATGGAAAATTTGGTCCAGAAGGTACATACATTTTCACATTACATGTTACAAACATATCAACTAACCGACCACTACCAACTGTAGAGTACGCATGCTCCCAAATTTGTATGGAAAATTTGGTCTAGAAGGTACATAAACATACTACTGATTCTAATTACAATACAATTACAAATTATACATAATTATTTTACGAGCTAAGTAACTTCGGCCTTCTGCTCGGTGTAGTGTAACAGACCAGAGTCTCTGGTGGGAATCGAATAATAGTCTACCACACTATGCACTATACTACTAGAGCACCCGAAGAAGACCCTATATTAATTTTAAGCAATATTTTGTTTTCAAAATCATTGAATAAAGCATAGTAAGACAAAAGATCAAACGGATTCGGTTCGCCTCTTGTTGCGAAAGCTGGATCTAAATTGCAATGTGACTAATTTTAGTGTGTTGTGCATTGATGTTGCTTAGTAATAGTTTTGATTTCACCTAAAAATATTATTTGGAAGAATATTTGTCAAGTTAAATACGCGGTCTCTAGCGATTTAGCATATTATTTTCCTCTGTGTTACACGCACTCTTCTCACAACTACAGTCACATTTTAATCATGTTCTCTTTGTGCCGACCACTGCTTTATATTTAAAGATGAAACATAGCAATAAACAAAATAAAGGGTGATTTTTTAGCTATTATCTTTTTGGCAACACTGCTTTAAACAGCTCACGCACGTTTCGTGTTTTGTTTCACTGTCAAACATCTTCAGTTTGGTCTATAATTTAACCATGAATCGTCTTACAAACAAACAACTCTTACAAATCATTGAATTTTATTATCAAAATGCATGGTCTGTTAGGAAAGTTCATCGCGCGCTTCTTCCATTTTATGGTCAGCTCATTTTTGGCTCAATGGATACGTAAATAAGCAGAATTGTCGATTTTGGAGTGAAGATCAGCCAGAAGCATTGCAAAAGCTACCAATGCATCCAGAAAAAGTCACAGTTTGGTGCGGTTTATGGCCTGGTGGCATCATTGGACCGTACTTCTTCAAAGATGCTGCAAATCGTAACGTAACTGTGAATGATGAGCGCTACCGTGATATGATAACCAACTTTTTTTGCCCAAAATGCAAGAGCTTGACTTGTATGACATGTGGTTTCAACAAGACGGTGCCACATGCCATTCAGCACGCGTAACAATGGACTTATTGAGAGGCGAGTTCGGTGAACATTTTATTTCACGTTCGGGACCGGTCAATTGGCCGCCTAGATCGTGCGATTTGACGCATTTAGACTATTTTTTGTGGGACTATGCTCATGTCTATAAAGACAAGCCCGCTTCAATTGACGCATTGGAAGACAACATTGAAGCATTTACTCGTGAGGTACCGGCCGAAATGTTGGAAAGAGTATGCTAAAATTGGACTAAGAGGATGGACCATTTGAGGCGCAGTCGCGGTCAACATTTGCATGAAATAATCTTCAAACATTAAATTATATGGACCGTACTATCGATTCAAATAAAGATTTCATGCATTTTTCTGAATTTTGTGTGTTTTTTTTTTAAATTTTCCTATAGCTCTTAAAAAATCACCCCTTACAAGTATTTGAAGGAAAACATAACAGTAAATTTCCCAAAATAATGTAATTGTAAAGTATATTTATTACCAACTTATATTTCTAATAGCATTAACATTCTAGTATTATAGACATAATTCAAATTAAATAAATTTAACATTAAAATTCAACGATTATTTATAATTTTATTCTTTATTGTTTTTTGTGTAATTTGTTTTCACTGCTTTGTATTGAAGAGAATGGCGACTACGAGATAACTCGTAGATTGCGTTCTAGGGTGATAACTTGAGTTATCTCGTACTCACTAAACTTGCCATTTTTGTGTAGCTACGAATAAAATCGTATTATATCAGTGCTGGTATCGATAAATGAAAAGAACAAAACGTCAATGTTGGCTTGCGTTGTCAGTTTTCTGAAAATTACCGCGGCAGTCAACGTGTTAAGGTGGATAGCTCTTAATTTGATAAATAAAAAGTGTAATAGGCGGCAAAAAAATCAGGTTTGTTTCCAATAAAATAAATAATTATAAAATAAATACATTATTATCAAGTGTAAGGTTGTATATACCAGGTGAACCGGTATGAAATGAGCATTTTTTTCGTATAAATAAAACAACAATTTTTAATGGGAAAGTAAAACACACTATTCAAAGTATTGGCCATTTTCGGCTAGACGTCGAAACGTTAAACGTTTCGGCCAAAATTTTTGTTTTTCGTCTCCCAGTTTTCGATTACTGGAGATCAATATAGAAGTTCTTAAAAATTGCGAGGTATATTGGCAACCGGTGATTACATCCGTAAACATTTCTTTTGGGAATCTATCTAGAGGTAGTGTATTATTTGATATTTGAATATCCAAAACGGTCATATCGGGTAGTCAACCAACTTACTGATATATTGACAGATAGAAGATTCCAGACGTAGGTATAACACGAAGGTCTGATTCATAAGCTTAAACTAATTTTTCCTTATAATGTTGCGGCGCTGTTGGAAAGTTATATTATTGACCCAAAGTTGGTCATTAACGAGGCGTAGCGATTAGTACTTCTCAGCTAATAACTGCCGATGTGACGCATGGTGGTATATTAGGACCTTATGTTATATTTAATATATACTTCAGACGTGCCTTCGAACAGTTAAACACAAAATTCTGCTTTTGCTGACGGCATTGCTTGCCTTTCCATGCAAGAGAATTATTTCGGTACCTTCAGGAACATATTTTACAGTTCGAGAGATGTTTAAAACTCTGGAGAGTTAAATCCGCGAAACATGCCCACCAGCTCGGTTAGGTTAGGTTAGGTTGAAGTTGCGCTTCAACACTTGCACATCAAATATCTTTGTATCTATTTATATTGATAGTAGACGCCTTACTTATTAAAATTAGTGTAAATTAAATTGAAATCAATAACCAATATAGAGTTATGCTATTTAGTTTTGGTAAACTGCTTCTGCTTCACATATAGTAGATAAAATTCAAAGCCGACGAAACAAAATTTCACATATGGTCATAGTACCCCCGTGATATTTCAAAAACTTGAGTATGCATAAGGATCTCAACGGAAATCATAACAGAAATTGTGTACACTTTTTTGGCAATATTATAATCAAAAACAACACAGGGTTAATTGTTACACAAATTTACACTGGCGTTGCTTTGGCATTAACACGTAAGCCGGTCTTTTGCAGCCTATTTCAGATATTTTACACCTTTACAGTTTTGGAAATTCATAATGCCACCAAGTTTTTCATTCTCCAGCGATGATAGAAATTATTTGATTATTTTTAACGAGCCACAAATAAATGTATTTTTTGGATAAAAGTTTTTTAGCCAGAGAAAAACTTGTATAATAACTATAGTAGTAAATAGAATATGGCCCTTAAATGATAAGTCATTTAGTAATAGCATTACTACATCATACGAATGTAATTTATCGCTCAAGACTACCTAGACATCTCCTTAATGTAACGATACAGTAAGACCCCGCTTAACGCTGTTTCAGTATTACGCGGTAGTACAAAAGCGGTGCACTATATAGCGACGGTGTATACTATGTATCTTTTTCAACACTCATTTGTTAGTCTGTCCAGAATAAAGATTCCAACTGTATTTTCCGAAGTCGCAGTCACAGTACGAACGCATCTTTCCTGCGTCACAGTTGATTTATTAGTTGCCTAATTTAACGCTGTTTCGTTTAGCGCTGGAACTTATTGGAACGTATCCCCCGCGTTAAGCGGGGTCTTACTGTACTTACATCGATAATGATATTTTCGCCAGGAGTAATATCATTTTGGAAAATCTCTGAAATTACTCCTACAATATTTCTAATTTTGTTTAACTGACGCTGAATTCTATACTTAAGGGTAGATAAAAGCGGTCACGGTTCGTGGTATTTTCAGCAGGGACTGTAACTATTATAACTTTTATCGTAAAAGTCAGAAAATAAAAGTTATTTATTTTACTGACTTTTATTTTTTCGAGCAGGAATAAAAGTTATGTTTTGACTTTTATTTTTAAGAGCAGAAATAACAGTTATTTTTGAGTTTTATTCCCTGCACCTGTCTTGGCGGTAACCAAAGAGTGCAGTAGCTCTGGAACTGGATGGTGCGTCGGCGAAGGTGGAGAGTATTTTGAGTTCACCAGCGAGAGTGAATGCTTTGTGCTCACCGTCTTGGGTCTGGAGTTTAGGGTTCATGTCGGAAAGGGTCCGCACTCAAAACCGCTATTCTTTCCTGCGATGCACGGTGGTCCCAATGACGAGTTTAGCCCGAAAAAAGTCGTTTTGTCGGATCGTACATATGTGAATTTTTTGTTTGGTTTTGTGATGACAAGTCTTTAGCCTACATAACGGTATAAAAATTTTTATTATATCAGCAGTATTAATAGTGCAGCACTGTTTGAAACACAAACAATAGATTTAGTTTTTTTTATTAACAGACTAGACAATATTTTAGTTTGCTTTGGAGATCTTGTTAAATACAGCGAAAGTATATTCCTTATTATTTGGGGAGTTATATTTATACAATTGGGGTGTGTATTTTTATAATTCCTAATATGCCGGCGATTTTGCATTTCCTTCAGAAAAAATGCGTGAAAAGTGAGATGTTTTCGTTAATTGTGCAATTTTAATTGCATTATAACTTGTGTTAGAGTTTTAATTGTGAATTTAACCCGATTTAGCAAAATGTTTTATATTGTTATCATCTATGATATGTGGCCAGTTAAATGGTAAAAAATTTTCCTGCCGATTTCTGCCTGAAAGCTTTCATATCAAATCATTTAGTTGCGATGTCCATCACCAAAAGGAAATTGGTTAATGTTCGGTTCTTTGAAAAGGTGCAAGAAAAAAAATTGAATGCTGTTTTATGAAAATTGGTATAAAAAATGATGAAAATGATAGCTATACAAAAAAATTAAAGTACGCAGGTAGAAATTTCATCACACAATTGTCGAAAAAATGGCCCATGGTACATCGAACAAAGAGTGTGTTCGAGTTGGTTGGATGAATACTTCGTTCTTCCTAGTAAGGAAAACTCGGACGAAAATACCATTGACGGACCGTCAACGTCAAAATATGGACAACCTTCTAAACTGTTTTTAGAAATAGGAGAAAGATCTAAACAATCTAAAACAAAGCATCTTGTAAACTCTTGTTCCCCTGAAGAGTTAACATTTGCTGCTGCAAGTAGCCTTTATAAATCAGGCAAAAGGACTGCTTCAGACGTTATTAGAACTATAGATAATTCTTCAAAAAGTCCATTTAAAATAAAAACGTTCTTAAGCACGCCATCTAAAGAACCAATACCTTTTAGCACTGAAGAAGCGCTAGCGATGTATATTGGCGGAAAATACTCAAAAAGTTCGTATCTTTCTATGCGTACGGGTGCCAAAAAACGTAATGCGGATATATACCCCTCTTATAAAAACCTTTTGGTTGCCAAAAAAGAATGCTATCCAAACAATGGTATAAAAATTTCAGAAATATCTGCCGAAGTAAATTTGCAAAGCTTAGTTGATCATACGACAAACAGGCTAGTAAAGCTACAAAGAGAAAGGCTGGAAGAATTCACTTGTTCATCACTAATGTTGACATATAAATGGGGATGTGTGGAAGCAGTGGTCACTCAACATACAAGCAGACGTTCAGTGATCATGATACACAAACGGATCAACATTTGTTTGCAGTGTGTTTAGTTCCTCAGGAGTTAAAAAATGATGATAAAGTTATATTGCAAAACCCAAGGCCTTTATCTACGCGCTTTTGCAGGCCAATTAAAACTACATTTAAAAAAGAAACTAAATCATTGATTACTCAATAAATTGATATTATACAATTTTTATTAATCATTATGCTCTCAGTGAAAATATTTAAATATACAAATTAACGCAGTCATTATGTCAACTTGTTTTGTATGAAAAGTGCCACGCCCCCTTAATCGAATCCGCCCATTTTTGGCGTGAGCTCGCATCGTACCAAATCACTTATTCGTAGAAATTTTTATCCCTCTAAGTGCTTTTAAACAAGAGTTATGACTTTTTTCGCGCTAAATTCGTCATTGGGACCACTGTGCGATGTATAGTTACTCAAAACGGTCCCGTGGTTGTCTGAGGGTTGTCTCCAGTCCTTATGGGGACATGTGCTCAGAGCCAGATTGGGTAATAATCGGGAATCTTCTTCACCGAACCTACACCACCATCTAAACGGCGACGGGCAAAGAACGTACTTTCCAGTGCTACATTCAGTTCATCTTATGTCCGGTAATGTTTGTTGACTGTATAAACATTACGCATCACAAGTTACCACAAATTTTCCATGGGGTTTAAACCACTGTCTGGTCGACTTGCTGACATGAATTGGTGCTGAAATGTAAAAGCTTTGTCAGCATTTTGGGCCAAAGAATGCCCTAGTACTATTCATTCGAGTGAAAAGAACGTACTTTCCAGGGTTTTAACTGAACGGATGCGGTTGTAGCTTAGCCTGGAGGCGTTCACACTGCGGGTTTAACTCCGTTGCTGCGGTAGATACGCAACTATGTCCAGAAAGCTACAGCCACCAGAAATGGGAGGGGGTATAGGATTTTCCAACCATAGTTATTGATATAGATCCGTAGTGTTTGGTAAAAGGGCAGGGTCACCTCTAGCAGGATGCGACGATGTCACGCACTAAGGGCTGGAGGACGTAGGAGCCATAATCGCATATCCCTGTCCTGCGGAAACCACTTGAGCCATTCTCTTCTATTGTCTTAAAAATACATAATGACATCGAACTTTCGAAACTTTCCAGAACGTTGGAACGGATTTCGCGCCAGCTGTTGCAGATTGCTACTTTCAGTTCATCTTATGTCCGGTAATGTTTGTTGACTGCATAAACATTACGCATCACAAGTTACCACAAATTTTCCATGGGGTTTAAACCACTGTCTGGTCGACTTGCTGACATGAATTGGAGCGTTATCTTGCTGAAATGTAAAAGCTTTGTCAGCATTTTGGGCCAAATACGGAAACAGAAAGAATGCCCTAGTACTATTCATTCGAGTGAAAGGAAAGTAGAGTTGAGCCAAAGCCAGTGAGTGTGAGTGATTAAAGCTAGCCCAAACCATCAAACTATCACCGCTGAAATACATACATAATTGGCCATTACAACCCTTCAGTCAGGATTACGGCCTCGCTTCTCAACACCACTCATGTTGTGTGCGTTAATTTTATACATGAGTGGCGGGACCTACAGTTTAAAGTCGACTCCGAACGACAGATTTTTTGAGAAGCTTTTCATGGCAATTTTTACTCTCAGAGTTTTTGCCAGAAATCTGCTGAGAGGAAGTCGCCGAAGACATACTTTTTGTATTTTGTTTTTGATGTCTGGCCTGGGATTCGAACTCGGGCCTTTCGTCTAATAAGCCAACACACTACCTACTAGACCACGGTACTCCTTACGCTTAATCTAATGCTGCTTAGTCAGACAACGATTTTTTTTAATTTTGCTCGAATAAAGTGTGGTTGGGCGTTGAAAGCTCTTAGAATTGTGCTTTTTGAAGCTTGTAAGTTCACTTCCTCTTTTATTGCTACCGCCCTTTTCATGGAATTTGAGGCTTTTCGTGAGGCTAGCAGAGTTTCAAGGGCAATCAGGACCTTTGGACGGCCCGTGCTTTTTAATTTTCCATAATTTTCTGTTTTTGAGAACATTTTGCACAACAAACAACGATCGTTACAGTTTTTTTCGCCATTTCACGCATACTCAATCCCTGCTCATGAAGTGACGCAATTTGTCCTTGTTCATAAGCTGACATCGGTTTCCCGCGACCCATACCGCGCTGATGTTATTTAAATTATAAAAAAATAACAATTATGATACGTTCTGCTTGAATTAATTGCTTGTTGATCACTGACCTTATCATTTTGACGCATTGCATTTTGCACTTATTTACATAAATTTAAATAAGCGTAATATAACGGTACACCTCTAGAAGCAAAATCGGTACATAATATTCTATAGTTTGTATGAATTGAGCAAATATTGAGGTGACCTGATCATTTTGAAGCACACTTTGTAATAAAATTTAGTTGAACTTCAAAAAAATGTAATTTTAAGGAATTTATAGTAAATGAAAATGCGTCTGCTTTGTATGACACAAAAACATAAATTTTCTTAAAGTAAGACAGAAATCCAACAGATTTTTTTGACACAATCGCACAGCTTTACACCTTTTTCCCCCTTATAATTGATCTTTTATCCTTGTTCTACGTTGTTCAACAAATTTTCTGCAGAACTCAATAGCACATTTTTTTTTCTTCTTCGTTAACCTACCTGTTGTTAAACTCCACAGCTTTTAGGTTGTTGCATTCTAGAGCACTTGTTACGTTTGACTTCAGTACTAGCCTGTAAATCTGGGAAGACAGTGTCCCCACCTGGTCTTCTGCGGGATTTTCAGCACTTATACGACCACCTTGTTGTGCGAGATGTGTAGCTTAGGGTGAATAGTAGTTTGGCCTTACAATCGAGCCTTTTTCATCAGAAATAAATACTTAGTAGCTTGCAAAACAATTGTCGTAAACAATTTTTCGCCCTTTCAGGCACAAGTTGGGGAAGACAGCTGGCTGATTGAGTCCCTTAGGTAGTCTCTGAAGTCAAGGCAATTTGATTTATTATTGTTTATGTATGTCAACCCTTCTGGATAGTTATCTTACAGATAACATTTCGCTCAAAAATGGAGACGAGTCCAACGCCGTTATCTCTCTTTTTATTCCTCGCTAGTCAACTTTGGCTCTTGTATTCTGTTGACATGCATACATTTTGTTATGTCAGTTATTTTATTTCGTAGCCTATTACAGTTTGCATGATCTTAGTGAAATGTATAGTTTTTGGGCTCGGAGAGGAATTCGGTCGTCTGATCTGATTTATGTTGACTGAAGGATCAATAGATTGTTCAGCTCGTTGGTAGGAGCTGCAGTTCCTTGCGGTGGGCCAGACTTGTAAAGCACTGAGATAACGTTCTTTCTAATTGCCTGTCCATAAACAAAACAAATTTATATGGATAGGCAGTCATTATCACTGTTTGGCCGGGTGCCAATTGTATTATTACAGGACGACGGTAAATCATTGCTTAGTTGCCTGATGGTGCAACTAAAATTTGTTGATCATTCACCATAACTCATGAGATCCGAGCACCCTTTTAAGTTGAACCATCTTGTCCGTTATAAAAGTGTACTTTGGGTGATGTTACATTTTTAAAGCACGCCATGCGTAATGTTTTTCATCAGAACCGAAGCTGCAAAACTGCAACTTTAAAGTATGTCTTTTCTAAATGTCATCGGCTTTGTGAGGTATTCTATCGAAAGTGCTAGGTGGGATTTAATGTTAAAGACACTCACGTACGTTCTCTTCATTCAGTCGTCTTTTTATTGTTTTGGTGTAGTTTGTAAATCTTAGATTTGGATCATTTAAGTAGCTTAAAAGTTTTCAGTACTTTTTTATGTTAATATGTAGGATGCAAGGAATTTATGAATATTATATACCTGATAACAATCCAGTTTATGTTGGTTATGTTTAAAATGTGAAGTACAATATTATAAAAGCTGTTCAGATTGTTCTGTCTTGAACCATGTCCACACGAAAATTTTTTGTCAACAAAAATCAATTGTTTGCGTTTAGTTAGTTTATGTGGTTTAGTAATTTAGAGCGAATAAAAGTCGATAAAAATAAATGTAATAACTGAATAGAAGGAAACAATCCAATATTTTTATGTGCTAACCTTAAATGTTCTTTGCATTTTACATAAATCTACATATGTATGTAAAATGTATGTATGAGACGGGTGGCGGTTTCTGAATTGCTATTTTTGTGGTTTGGTGTGACTATTTTAGTTGTGGATTTTTGCCTTATGGCTTAACTGAGCTACTTCCGGTGACCTAATGCTACTGCACGCGATTATTTCATTTGGGTTTATTGTTACAGCCCAACTTGCTGTCATTAATTTATAACTTTTAATTTTTAGGATGTTTTTTATGAACATTTCAAATGGAACATGCGTATACTCGTAAATATATAATTCATCCAAACGTTAAGTCTAGCGCTAGAAAATAATTAAAAATAATTTCTAGTCGCTATTCTCCAATATACATAGTAGTTTCCAGTAGCATCTCCAAACATGGTTTTTCAAATAGCGTATGCACAGTTTTGTCACAGCATTTTCTTCGGTTGTCATTTATTTCTCTTTTACTTTTTTGTTTTCGTAATACTTTTTTTGGCTTTATTGATTTAAATCAATTTGAAGAAAACATAAATCATTAGTTTTTTGGACAGGTTTTTGAAGCTCTTAATTTAGAAGAAAATTAAGTGGTATTTAGACTTTTGTCCATGACTGTACATATAGATTTAGAGTTTTAAAATTTTGGTCAAGTTTTAGTTTAGTCAACATGTTTTGGTAACTGCAAAAAATTACCAAATTTATCACTTATAAGTTGTTTTGTATGATAATTTTAGATAATTTAATTTTTTATACAAGTCTACGAATGTTCTATTAGATATATGTAGGTCTAGGCGTTGGGGAAGTTAACTCAGAGTAAAATATTTGTTTCGATTTTTTTTTATTTTATTTTTAATCGATGTTTTATGAAATGAAGAATAAAGTTAATAATTTATATTTAACTTAAAGATTAAAAAAAATCCATATTTGACTTAACTAAATGTTTTTCATTTATTGCTACTATTGTTTTATATTTAGATGTGTGTACATTATTTTTAAAATTTAAAGAGCTAAGTCTACCAATTCTGAGACACTACTACCACACGATTTTTTACCTTATTGTTTTCAATTTATCGCACAGTAATTTCATAGTGAAATCCATCCTAACGAGCAAGTAGCGCACATTTATGTAGTGCGTGAATCTAGTTTGTATATGGGGATTATAATGTAAACATTTGTTATAAAATAATAAAGAAAATATTTTATTTTTAATAATAAACACACAGTGGTGCACAACATACTTTTATACTCTCATTCAGCCTATTGATTAGATGATGTATAAATTTGATATTAGCCTCGCGTAAAACATTGGTCTTATTCGAACATCAAACATGTTTGTTTCATATATGTGAGTTGCCACAAACTTTAATGTTTTCGTAGACTATTTTTTAAGCAAATGTGTATATTGAAACTAAACCTCTGTTTAACCAAACGTTGATGCAGTTGTCAAGATTGCGACCTGACTTTTCCCACCAATTATGCTGTGGCGGAAATTAATTCCAATTGGGAACCGATGAACAGTTGTTCACGAATTTTCTGTTAAACACAAACGGTATTCGCAAGCATAAAAAAAGACTTCACTAAATGTCTTTAAAATTTCAGTTTATATATTAAATGATTTCAAGGATCCATAAGACAGGTATTCTTATAAAGTTAAGACTAAAATATTATATAGTGTACGCCTGTTCCATAGATTGGCTTCAATGAACAAACATTGGTATTGATAACTTTCTTTAAAACTTTGTAATATCTTCTGTTTACTTACCTTCTACATTTTGTAATACAGAGCATCATTCTGGGAATGAAAACCCATTACATTTAGAGTTCAAGTTTGGCATGAAGATGCCTTTTAAAGTTGTATTATATAGTCAAGTGAATTTTTCATTTCTTAAATGCTCTACTCTACATCTTCAATGCTACCCTCAAGAATGTATGATAGAAGCAGTTAATAGACCCTAAGGCTGTTAAGGATCATAGAATTATCCGGCCTATAAATCTATTATCAAAAATGTTAAAGAAAATACTCCAGAAGACTAAACTAATACATACATACATAATTGACCATTACAACCCTTTAGTCAGGATTACGGCCTAGCTTCTCAACACCACTCATGTTGTGTGCGTTAATTTTATACATGAGTGGCGGGACCTACAGTTTTAAAGTCGACTCCGAACGACAGATTTTTTGAGAAGCTTTTCATGGATATTTTTACTCTCAGAGTTTTTGCCAGAAATCTGCTGAGAGGAAGTCGCCGAAGAAATATTTTCATATTTTCGTTTTGATGTCTGACCTGGGATTCGAACTCGGGCCTTTCGTCTAATAAGCCAACATACTACCTACTAGACTACGGCGACTTCAAGGTGGTCCAAATGTCTATGATCAATGAAAAGGTTGGTCTTCACATCCTTTAATTGTGTGCCGTAACCTCAACTTGTTAGAGAATAAAATCTACAAGTGGGAAAAAACTTCTGTCAACAATTAGATTTTAAGATTGCAGGAAATATAAAAAAAGACTAAATAATGCTAATTTGAAATACGCTCCATCAGTTGTCTTTAGAAGGAAAGAAAGCGATTTCAAACAAACAGTTGACGTAGGTCATAAGAAATAAAAAAAGAACTGCTTTGCTCTTTAGTTGTTAGAAAGCTTCATTAACTAATATTTATTTTCAATAAAAATAAATGTTGGTTTTTTATAATTGCTTTTAAAAATAGATTTTTTTTCGTTACTTATAATTATTATTTTTGATTTTTTCTTTTTACCTTGCCTGCTTTGAACATAGTCCCCGTTTATTCTAATACTAATGTTAGAGAACTTGAAGTGTAGTCGTCTTCAGAAGACGACAAAGACAACACTTCGCCAAAACATTGTTTGTTAAATTAAATTCTTTGCAAATAAATAAAAAAAAAACACATCAAAAACCAACAATATCTCGAAATTAAATAATTAACTAACTAAAGGACAACGAAGGATAAGAATAAATACACAATATTAAATAAAAACACAAGTATAATATAAAAACATAAAAATTATTCATTAATCTACGACGAACTTTTTCTATATACGATGTAACGGTATTTGATTTTGTTTTTAATGGTCTATAAATCTGTTATAATTTTTATATGTCTGTTTTTACACACCTAACTTCATTTTTATTTTTGCCAAACTATTAATATATGATATCTTGCGGAAGAGATTTCATTTTGTATTACGAATAACGAAATCGGCAACACTGGCCTTCTAACAAGTTCGAACAAACGTCAGACGATCAAACAGCAAAACTACTGCATTTATTTCATTCACATTCAGCTAGCTAAGCAAGTATGTATGACTAAAAAACCTTTTCAGTGTGTATTTTTGCTAGTTGCGTTGGTCACAAGTTGAAATGAACTGATTGTGTATTGTGTTGCCTCAAATGAATGAAAGAATAATGACATGTTTGGATATCTTGTTGGCTGTTCGAATGTACGTTGGCTGGTTGTATGATTCTTCGGCAGCACCATTATTTCTATTGTTGAATAGGTTCCTGAGTATTTCATTTAAAATTTTCTCTTTTGTTTTATAACAAATTCGTGATTGGCGTTGTACGGGATATTTTTTAAGTTTAGTTAACAAACATTGGTCGTTATGTTTGGGTGTTTTTTTTGTTAGACGTTTGTTTTATTTCTGTTCCGTTGAGTGTGTATTAAATATTTATTTTTGTTTTAAAACGTGTTTAGTAAAATAGTCCTAATAAGAGAAATTAATATTACAAAAAATGTAATTTTCAATGAATAATTTGTATAATTATTAATAAATAAAGTGCTGTTTTGTTTTATATTGTATTCGACGTTATTTAATCGGTATAATTTGAAATTGTTGAGATTGGTTACACGTGATTGTATTTCAGACAATACACAATATGCCATCATTTATGACATTCGATACCTCTTTCCACATCTAAATTGTTTACATCTGTTAAATAAATAAAAAAATTGTAAATGTGTAAGTGTGTGTGTGTGCGTTTGTTATATGCATACATACGTGCATATGTGCAACCGCGAGTCAGTGAGTGTCCATATTACTGTTACAACAATATTCATACACATTTTTACGTCGATTTTATTGCGACAACTGAAACACGAAAAATATAAACAAACATTTTTAAAACTCATTGAAATTTAATATTCATAAATAAGAAAAATACAATTAAAAAAAATAAAAATTAAATAACTATTATTAATATCCTTTCCATAAAAAAAACAAATACAGTACGGGCTCGATTTACGCAACCGATAGGAAATCGGGGTTGTTGCAATTTTCGAAATGTTGCAATAACCGACCACTAAATACAGTGCAATTTTTTAATTAATTTTTTAACAAAAACAAGCAAATTAATTAACATAAAATAATTAATTCATTTATTAAACAAAAAAAGTTATAATAAATGGTTTAAATTAATATATTACTAATAGAAAAATAATAATATTTAATATAATAAATGAAGGGTTGTAATGGCTAATTAAGTATGTATGATTGTTTAAACAAAAAACAAAGTTTAAACAAAAAAAATTTGAGATTTTTGTCTGAATTTGGGTTTTTTAAACTTTTTGTTAATTGCAGACTCCTTTATATCCTGAAGTGCTACAATTTTAAATTGCGCTTTTGATTGAAAAACTATGAGAATAAAAAGAAAATGAAACAGAATAACTGCCAAATAATATAAAATTTCCAAAAAAAAATTAAAGTTGCACTTATCGCGACTGTTTTTTGAAAAAAGTTGCTGTTATAAAGACTGTAATGTTAAAAATTAGGCGGTTACGCAAATCGGTCAGTCGCAATAATAGGTAGTTGCGCAAATCGAGCCCGTACTGTATAACATTACGATTTTTATGTGAATTATTTTACAACCTGAGTAACGAAATTTATTTGAAATAATAATATTTAGATTGTTATATTATTGCTTGCAAGTGTTTAGAAGTAGTTGCTATTAAAAACACTTCTGGAATCATTAAAGAAATATTAATGTCGGATAAATATTTTTAAAGAAAGATAGGGCCTGTTCGTAAATTAATCACTGCGCTGCATAATATGATTATTTTGCGCTCACACTGCTAATCACATGTTGCTGATGCTTCTTTTTGCTGATTTATTTGTTTGCATTTACGAACGAACAAACACTGCAGAAATGAAAAAATTATTAATAAGATTGATTTTTGAACTGGACGATAAAGCAAATGACAAAATTTTGTAAAATACACAAAAAAATGTACTTTGTGCAAAAAAGAAGACATTTAAGGAAGAAAAAAAGAAACTTATTGTTAAAACTCTCATTTTCTCTCTCTCACTCATTCAAGGCATCAGCCATTTTTATGATTAGCGTTTTGGTTTTATTTGCGCATAATATGATTTAATGTTGCATTTACGAACATTTGACAGCTGCAGCGCTGCCAAGATTTGCATTTATGAACATGATGCGCATAATATGCAGCGCAGTAATGCATTTACGAACAGGCCCATAATGTTTTGAGTAAAGTTAATGTTTGTTGTTAATGTTTTAAGTAGTGTTAACAGTGTTTAGTGCTCATTTTTTTATTTTCAAGAATTTCGTTGACTTAATATGATTTAATAAAACAAACTTAAATTTCAGTTATATTTAATTAATAGTTGAACTTCAGAAATAATTCCATTTCAGAAAATATAATCTAATGTAAAAAGTTTTTAAAAAAATGAGATATTACTGTGTCGTCTAATTTTAAATTCTACTAGTATCTCCACATAACGCACACACATGTGAAATAATACACCTACATACATGTGTATGTATGTGTTAACATTCACTTGGTTGTCATAAAAATTTGTGTAACGTTTTTAAGAAATGTTTTTTTATAGCTTTGAACTTTAGAATCAATTCAGTTTTCAAAATAATTAGTCCTTTACTAATTCTGCTTACAGTATATTCCCATGTATAATTACCATGAAGTTTTTCAAAAATCTGTCGTTCGGAGTCGACTTTAAACTGTAGGTCTCGCCACTCGTGTATAAAATTAACACACACAACATGGTGTGAGAAACTAGGTCCGTAATCCTGACTGCAGGGTTGTAATGACGAATTATGTGTATGTATGTACAGTGGTGGTCATATTATTTTTAATTAATTAAAAAAGATAACGAAATTATTTTTCCACATCTTAAATCTAAAACTTAAACAGTTTCCAGCACACTTATTAAATATATAAATTTAAATAAAGAAAAATATTAAAAAAATGTTTTATTGGATTGATCATGTAATTAAAACATTTGCTATTTTAATTTTAATTACAATATTTTTTTTTTTATGGGGTAACCTTTGTTTTTAATAACATTAGCACATCGGTTTGGCAAACTCTGAATTAAATGCCTACAGAAAGATTGCGGAATACCCTTCCAACAGATTTCAATGTTTTGCCCCAATTCATCAGCATTTTTGCAATTTTTGTCTTCCATCCTCTTTTCAACTTCACTCCACAAGTTCTCAATTGGATTGAGATCAGAGGATTTATATTTTGTACCTCTAAGCAGCTCTTCACAAAATCAGATCAAAATAATGTGTTAATTATATGACCACCACTGTATATTCAATTTCATTAGACTTATTCCACACAGAGACAGAAAAAAAATTGGTTGCTTATTTTTTAAATTTTTTTTTTTGGATTTGAATTTTAGCAGTCCTTAGTCCTTATTCGACTGAACTTTATCTTCAATATTATATAAATAATACGTTCTAGTCAAAAGCAAAAGTAATTCTGGCTTAACCAATTTTCATCATTTGGCGGAATTTTCAGCGAACATATTCTCTCATAACATAAAGGAGAACATTCCGCTGACAAATTCTTTCTCTTATGACCAAGAACGGATTAGTCTTCAAACAATGTCTGTAGGTAATTACTTAGTTAATTAGAAGTAGTAATTACTTCTAGTTAAGCGTGTCGGATTTTTAAAGAGCATCACCCATTTCAAGCGATGATGCAGACGGGTTAAGAAAATCATCGTTAAGTTTAATAATATTTAAATTTATACTGGACTCTTATTGGTACATTGTTAAACTGAAAATTTTGCATTCTATGATCATACATATATTTATTACCAAAAAATTTTTATTTTGTGACAAACTTAAGAATTTACAGAAGATTAAAACTATACAATGTTGTTAAATATGAAACCCATAGAACTCTTCGGATTTACCATATTCAATATCTTCTTACAGTGATTTTTTAAACGCTGTTTATCCAATTAAGAACTAATATTGTATTTGGAAGAAAATATACAAATCAAAATGAAGTCTAGGTATGCGTTAACAGCATCCAGTGTATACAAAAAAAAAAATTAAATAACTATAACGAAACATATACAATTTTGATATTATTCTGATTCTACAAAATTAAAAAAAAAACAGAAGCATCGTTTATTAATTTTTTGCTTGTTTAATTTTAATTAAAGTGTTAAAATATTACTATTATATTATAATAAATTATGTTATATTATATGATATTACATTATATTATATTATTATAATAATTATTATAATAATTATTATATTTTATTTTATTATACTATATTATATTATATTATATTAAATGATATTACATTATATTATATTATTATAATAATTATTATAATAATTATTATATTTTATTTTATTATACTATATTATATTATATTATATTAAATTATATAATATTAAAAACACACGACGTACTACGTTTTCCACATTAACACATAATTATTACAATATGTTAATGGACTTTTATTAGAATCGTTTATACGTTTCATTCACTTTAAATTGATGTTTTCTTAAAGACGCCTGCCTCTTGTTACACGTACAAGAAAAACCTCCCGGGGTTTCTTCTCTTCATAGCTGCATACATATCTAATAGGTTAAGCATAACGTTCGGTTCACATCTATACATCACGTGCTAAAAACAAACTAAATGTGAATGTGCAGCATATTAAAGTATACAGTATTGTTATTGTGATTTTATTGTCATTATTTCTTCAACATTTTTTACAACAGATTCAATATACAGTTACTCGCATCAATATTCAGAGATTTATTTTTTGTTATTTGAATCCAAAATTTTTGCCAAAAGATGAATACAACTTAGAAATTCCTTCCAAACTTGGTAGGAATAGGAATATACAGCGGTATGGGGTAAGGCAACTATGGCTCCGTTTTACACCAGCAATCTAATTTTACCAATTCGATCCGAAGTTGTTCAGGTATCCCTACTACGTTGGCTTTTTTACCCACTAGCGCAGCTCAGCCTAGTCGATTTTTTAATAAGATTTCTAAATTTCATTTATTTTTTAAATCCCAGATATTTACATCTCGAATATAAAAGTAAAATATAAATGAGCCCCGTATTTATATTTGTACATACATTTTGATGTAAATAACTTTTCTACGGGTTGTGTGGAGGACAACTTCATTTATTAGAATACATTTTACTACTCGCAATAAGTCAATTTGTTTGACTTGTCGGTGTTTTGTTCGTTTAATGGTTGGGTTAGCTGCTAAGCGAACACTCTTATACATACATATCGTATTTTTACTTTGTCATTGCATACATTTTTAGATGTTTTGTATGTTTTATATCTTCTGATTGCTATTCTTATTTCTCCAATTCCAAAAGTACTATTATTTGATACAATTTTTTGTAATAGAAGTGTATATTGTAAAGTTTTTAAACTGCTTATAAATATGAAATTAGTCATATAATTAGTTCTATATACGTGCGAAAATCAACCATGTGCTTAACTATCGGTTTAAATGAAAACATTTGATAAGGAATGTTTAAATTCATAATTTTATTTATTGAATTATTTATTATGGATGGAGTGAAAGGCAAAATAATTATGTACATATGTGTATATGAAAATATCAATTCTTTTAATTGATATACATACATATGTACATAAGTTAAATAATGTAAAAAAGGTTGTCATTAACTTATGGTTTGAAAGTGTGGACGATAATTAGGTACATTATTGGATGCACACATGCTTATAAAATGTTATACTTCTATAAATCTCAATATATATTTTTAATTAAATAATAAAAAGTAATGGTTTATTCTTAATAATACTTCAAATACATATATTTGACTATACAAAATGGGGTTTATCTTTATCCACTTTTTTATATAGGGTGGGTGATTAAAAACTTTAAATTTTATTTATATTTTTTGTTGTGAAGTACAATTGTTCCTGGTAGAATAATTAATTCATATGGAGTACCTATACGAACGTGCACTTTTTTGACATCATGATGTCTTCGCTCCACAAGACGTACCAAACAGTCACTCGTAATGGGTGCATTGGCCTCTGTAAGACCACGTGAGGACTTCTGTTTTGACAAAATCGACATGCAGTTTCTTGTCGGCCTAATAGATCCCAACGTTGCTCAAGCCTAAATCGATTCATTACGATCAGTGGAGATAATACACCATATCTCACTTTGCGTCGTGGTCACGTTCCAAAAAAACACGACGGAAATTGAAACGACGCAAAATGAATTATGATTTTCTATAGCAAACCATGTAAAGATCGAATATAGGTTCCAGGGTTACGAAAATACTACTTTTTAAAAAGAAAATTGAACAAAGTAAACATTTAAAGAAAAAAATAATATAAAATTTTATTACATACAGACATAAAAAAACAAATTCAATTAAAATAAAATAAAACATTTACTTAATTATAACATTTACTAATTGAAACTGAACTCTAAAATTATAAGTAAGAGATGAAAAAAAATATATTATTTTCAGTTAGAAAGGGAATCTCCGAGTTTCGATAGCATGGCGCAGTTAGAAACAAAAGTCGTGCAATCTTTTAGAAAAAAAGGAAATTTCCAAAAATTTCGAAAATAAAATTAAGAACTCGAACCCAAAACAATGTAACTTTAAATCTAACGACGCACAGTGAAAATTAGTACTAATTCAGGAGCGATGCAACTTCGAAAAAACGCAAAACTAGGTATGGGTGTACTCAATTTTGTAACGGAATAGAATAACATAAGTATTGCCAGATTCGAAATAACCCTTGATTCAAATTTAAACCAATAGACAGCCCACCAGATATTTTAGTTTGAAATTTATATACAATGAATTTTAGTAAACTACAGAAATTACAAAAATATGCTTTTGCAACAACGTGCTTTTACAAACAGTAACAGAGAATTCAAGTTTTCAATTTCGTAAAAATATTTCATTCTTTCAGGCATTAAATGGATATGGTTGAGATAAAATTCTGAAAATTTTACTGTGAGTTAATTTGGGGCTGCTGATTCAGATTCATATTAATTGTGTAATCATTTATAAAACGATTACTTTCGCGAATTACACAGGGATAAACCTTACATTTCTGCTAACAATAAAATCGTCCATTTTACATCAACCTGCATTTATTTTTTTACAAAATTCTAAATTAATTAATTTAACAAATTTAATTTAATTTAAAAAAAAAGCGTTGACGTATTAGAAATTTACACGATACATTTCTATATTATAGTAAACACTCTTTTTAATAACGGTATTAAACGTAATAATCCGTTTATTATCGTCATCGCTACATTACTTCAAAGGAAAAAATTTAATCGTCCAATAAATTGGACAAGTGTCTAAAAGGATACAATTATCCTTAATGCCGATGGCTTAAAATAGAAAAATTTACTTCAATCTTTAGTTCATTTAGAAGAAAGTGAATAAAACCAAATATGGAGAATTACTTTAATATAAAATACAATTTTTAAGGGGCCGTCGATACATATGCAGTTTATTTTTAGCAGAAACTGTTGCAATTTTAACTCTGTGTGTTTTGTTTTTTTTTGGAAATATTGAAATAGGTACATAAACATGTGAACATAATCTAAACGAATCTGTTGGAGGAACACTATTTTAACAAACTTCAGAAATTTTGATTTACAATTGCTTTGTTTAGCGGGTTTTCAATGTAATATTTACAAGTAAGACTTTAGTTTAAAGAAATAATTACTTCTAGACATTTGACTTTTAATTGCCAATGATATACAAAGAATAAATAGAATACTTTCAGTGCCAAGAGCTGTATAAAATTGGGGCTTTTCTAAAATATAGTTGCAAAATAAATTTTTTTTACCTACTTTTATTAATTTATCTGACATACACAACCCTTCAGTCAGGATTACGACCTAGCTTCTCACACCACTTATATGGTATGTGTTACATATTTTTATAAATGAGTGGCGGGACCTACAGTTTAAAGTCGACTCCGAACGAAAGATTTTTTGAGAAACTTTACACGACAATTTTATTTGCTCTCAGAGTTTGAACATTGACATTTACATCTAATAAGCCATCACACTACCTACTAGTCTACGGCGACTTCATAATTATAATTTTTTTATTTTAATGAATAAGTTTAGGTTCGGCATGAACTCACAGGTCCATAATTAATGTTAATTTGAGAGAATATATGATAAGCGGTGTTTTTGTATTCTGCTATTATCAACTTGTTAAGTACTTAATGCAGATATGAAAACCGAATCGTTATTGTTTATGTACAATTTATGGAATTAAAAAGAAAACGGCAGAGGTTCAATATTGCGTATTCGAATCGTTATTTGTTTATTCAATTAACAATATGCGACTTTTTTACCAGCCAAATTTTTTCTATAGTACTAGTTCTGTAAATACAATTCTTTAATTACTAGGAATATTATGAATAACTATAACATTAAGTACGTTTAGGTAATTTTTATTAAATTTTATTGATCTCTTTCAGTTCACTTTTCGATTATAATTATAACGTTAATTCGATAAATAAATTTCTCGTTTTTATGCAATGATAATATTCGTTTAATAGATTATACAAGGAAAAAAATTTAAAGTTAGGGTATTTATTTGTTTACTTATTTTTATTCTTAATAAATAGAACCTAATACGCATGGGTTTTCTTCAAATACCTTCAATGTAGATCCAAGATTAAAACTCACGATGTTCCTCTTAATGCATTTAAAAACAAACACAATTGTTTTAGTAATTTCAAGCTACCTTTGTTCCTATACGTAACATTTATTTACCAAGCTTTTGGGTTACAACCTTACGTAGTCTTGAACGTATTAAAATTAAACTACAGTAAGACCCCGCTTAACACTGTTTCAGTATTACGCGGTAGTACAAAAGCGGTGCACTATATAGCGACGGTGTATACTATGTATCTTTTTCAACGCTCTTTTGTTAATCTGTCCAGAATAAAGATCCAACTGTATTTTCCGAAGTCGCAATCACAGTACGAAAGCATCTTTCCTGCGCCACAGTTGATTTATTAGTTGCCTCGTTTAAAGCTGTTTCGTTTAGCGCTGGAACTTATTAGAACGTATCCCCCGCGTTAAGCGGGGTCTTACTGTATCTAAGTTTTACTGGAAAGCTAGAAAAATAACAAAGACTGAACATAGATAAACTATCCATTATGACAATATGGTTAAAATAGTTAATACAGCTAGTAATAGCTAGGTTATTAAATTTCCTAAGTTTATAAACTGTTTTGTTAATGTAATTGTGTCATATTTTTTAAGCGTAAATACAGTACAATAGCAACGTAATATTATTTAAAAGTACTGGTAAGGTACAAGCTTAACAAAGTTTGAGAAATTCAATAATAATAATAATAATGATTTAATTAAATAAATGTAAATATTGCATTTCTGAATTGCTTAATAATTATATGTTTTGTATTTCCCATGATTTCATCTAACTAAATGAGTAATATTGCTTTTATAGATAAAGTTATTACAATAAATTATGTGCTGAAATGAGTAAAGTTTATGGATAACTTCCAAAATATAGTACTAATATCAATATTTTGCAATATTATAATTAGGCTCTAAAAATTAAGTGCAAATTACATTAACCAACCATACTTAAATAAAAATACTCAGGCTTTTGTAGCTCACAAAAATTTACTAGTATATGTATTTAATCATTGTATACATTTCTCTCTGCCAATGCTTTTTTCTCTAATTTGTTTCAGTTATCACTCCTGAAATATATAAATTTCTTTTCATGGTAATTAAATCGCATTGATTTAAAACTTTATTCCATATGTTACATCTTATCGTTTTAAAATTGAATTGAAAATATTGAAATTTCCCAATGTTCATAATATTGGTGAAATTATAAAGAAAATATTTAACTTTCGCTTTAAACGCACACATTTTGCACAATTTACCACAATTTCTACCACTGGGCTTAGGTGATGCTAATGCTATTGCTGACAATGCAGAAGCTGACCACTTCAAGAAAAGGTTTGCTGAGTTTGTAAACCGCATTTCTTTAACATTGTCAGTACAATACTAATATGCACAAGCAAACCAGTTTCTTCATTGTACTTGGATTGTTTATTCGACTGTTCAAGAAAAATGTATGTTGCATTTGCAGTAGGAATTAATTATATATGTATGTATATATACATATTAATGGAAATTGTATTATTACTTCGTTGACAAAAAGACATGTTACACAAACATATATACACACATACATATGTTTGTAAGCCTATTGATATGATACACTATTTTTCTAATATGTTTCTCATTAGTGTAGATGTTATATTATTAGTCATATAACATATACTTATTCGAATGCTTAGAATATTAAAGATGTTATTCGATAAAAAAAAAAGTCATTTTATAACTTTCCATTATTAAAAAACGAATACATATAACTAATTTAATTACTTTTTACATGTACCTGTGTTAGTTGCTAAATTAAAAACTAAAAAAATGATCAGAATTAGAAAATAGTGAATTTCAACATGACGCGATGTTAATGATTATACTTACTATTCTTGCCATATTATTAAATAACAACAAAAATCTATATAATATAAAATATATATAACATTTAAAAGGTAAACATAAATTTACTATTTATTTGACTTTCTGTTATAGTTTTTTGTGAACCACAAAATCCTAGGAAACCTCGTTTTCTAATTTTCGAAAAATATGTATATTATTGTGTATGTGAGAATTTAGAATAAATTTATTCGATTTGATTATGTGTCCGATATTCATTTAGTCCAACACTAACGAATGAATGAAAACAAATAACAAGAAAGAAAAGTAAAACTATTAGCAGCAGTACAACAAGTGCTTATGAAAAGAAATAAAAATAAAAGTGTTGAATAGCATGTGTTTTTCATTTTTATTTTACGTGAATGATTTCATAACAACTACTGATTGCTTTTTTTTTGTCTTAATAATTTGTTTTCGAACAATTACTAAATGCTTCTGCCAGCCAAACACATTTATTTAGTAGCATCATCTAAACGAATTGAATTTGAATTATTATAATATTTCTTTAAATTGTTATGTTTTTCACGAGAACAACAAGTTCCGTATGATTATTGATTTGATGTTATTTTATATTTTATTCTATAGTATAATATAAATATGTATATATATGTATCTAGCGTTTGTACTTTTATGTTTTATATAAGAGATGTAAAGTTACTTGATATTCATTGTTCATGTTATATTATCCTGTATCAGTGGGATTGCTGGATGGATTCTCTTTGGGGTGGAATAAAGTCGCTTAATATTTTAAAATTCTAAATCGATTATGAACATACTTTTCTTTAGTTGAGAATCTTTTACTTCTTACCACTTCAGCACTTTGCGATGGTACTGTTTAAATTAAGGCGTTAGGCTAGGCTTATGTTCTACTATTTTCCCTATTTTATTTCTAATGTTTTTATTTGTCAATCATTCGTAATCGCGCTGAAATATCCAATCAAGCGATAGTTGTTTATCTAAAATATTCCTGTAAATTTCACCGTTTCAATTATTGACTATGTTGCTGCACATTGCAT
The DNA here is from genome assembly GCA_930367235.1 of Sarcophaga rosellei. Lineage (NCBI taxonomy): Eukaryota > Metazoa > Arthropoda > Insecta > Diptera > Sarcophagidae > Sarcophaga > Sarcophaga rosellei. The sequence continues at coordinate 59,757,730 of OV884019.1, forward strand.
TTTATAATTAAATTTTGGAATATCGACGGTATGAAATATTGACTCAGCACTTCAAACCGTGATCTGTCATTCCACATATTCCTTTTTCTCGAACTCATTGACAAAACACGGAAGTTTCTTTTAACAACGTCAGTTTGTTTGCTCAGATTTATAGTTTACGTTGCGCTCTAACTAAAGTTGAGGTCATGAATGGATTCAATTTGCTTTTGTATATGTGGTAAATTTTAGAAAGTGTTAAGCTTTTTTATAATATTGAATATAATTATCGGCTATGCCACGAGAAAAACCTGAAACTTCACCAATTGTTTGCAATGTTTGATATTTACATGATATCTATTTAATGGTTTATTAATATCAATCCTACCGATTGCAAATTGTGCTGTGATATTTTTCACTCAACGTATAATCGGATAAATTAAATTGTTACAATATAAATATCCTTATCTTATGATATAAAGAAAGTTTGTAAATATTTTGGGAATTATTTGAATAAGTTTAGACAAACATCCGGTTCACAAAATTTCGTGCTTCTAATATAGCATCTTTAACATGAGTTAAGGTATATGATGCTATTTACACAATCCTAGTTAATTACTTCCAGAGATGCTCAATAAATATGTATATATTATATAAAGTTTTCAAAGTTGCAATCAAAAGCAATAATTTGGCAAAGAGAAATTTTTATTTAGTGGTATAATTTTTTCAAATGTTTATTGTTTTATTTTTTTACATATGAATTTTTTTTTATTAAAACAAGATATTCGGAACAAGATATTGAATTGAAATAAGTTAGTTATTCATATTTATATTTGTAATTGTAAGCAAAAACTTTTTATGAATGCTATTGAGTAAATAAATATTCGATTGTTCAAATCATTAGTTTTAAAGTCGCATTGTATTATCGATCTTAACTGGAATGTGTTTAATTGTAGTGATATTAAACTCGCCGGAATCTAGTAGGTAGTATTGGTTTAAAAAACGTTGTCTCATTGTTAAGACCCAGCTCAAACATCTCGAACAAAAAGAAATGTGAATAAAAGTATTTCTTCAGCGAATTTTTCTCAGCAGTGTTCTGATAAAAACCAGGTCAATAAAATTGGCCGTCTTGTTGAAACCACATGTCATGCAAGTCAAGCTCTTGCATTTTGGACAAAAAAAGTTAGATATCATCTCACGGTAGCTCTCACCATTCACAGTTACGTTACGATTCGCAGCATCTTTGAAGAAGTACGGTCCAATGATGCCACCAGTCCATAAACCGCACCAAACTGTGACTTTTTCTGGATGCATTAGTAGCTTTTGCAATGCTTCTGGCTGATCTTCACTCCAAAATCGACAATTCTGCTTATTTACTTATCCATTGAGCCAAAAATGAGCTTCGTCGCTGAACACAATTTTTCGATAAAGAAGTGGATCTTCGGCCAACTTTCCAAGAGCCCATTCACCAAAAATTCTGCGTTGCGGTAGGTCGTTCGGCTTCAATTCTTGCACCAGCTGTATTTTGAAAGGCTTCACAACTAAATCCTTCCGCAAAATTTTCCACGTTGTTGAGTAACGGAGGGTCGATTAAACTGACTATAAAATGGAAGAAGCGGCGTTGTTCGCTTGTAAGACGATTCATGGTTAAATTATAGACCAAACTGAAGATGTTTGACAGTGAAACAAAACACGAAACGTGCGTGAGCTGTTTAAACCAGTGTTGCCAAAAAGATAATAGCTAAAAAATCACCTGTTAGTATGTGTTTTAAGTCGACTTATCATAAATTATTTGATTTTAAAAATAGTTTGCTTTATCAAATACTGGACCATTTAAAGATTTTGTTTTAATACTTCATGAAGTATATTGGCTTATATCAGATAGGACCGTAATCTTTTTCTATATAATTCACTTCAAAAACCAAAATTGTATTGTGGCACACTGTTATGGGTTACTGTCTCAGCTTTACACGTATAATTACCCATCTCACATAAAAAATATCTATGAATGTAAGTATAAAACTAAATTTATTCCTGGATGTTTCTATAAATTCTTTCTGTTTCCATATTTTTTGAATTTGAATTGCGGTTTTGCCAGAAACTCAGACTCTTATCTCCACTAATATTTAAAACTATACTATTGAATCTCATTCCCTTTTTAATGTTGACCATCTATTTTATGCATGTAAACGTGTCAACATCATTTAAATATTATGTGTTAAATGTTTGGAAGTTGAGAATATTTTACAGTCATAAAATGTTTTCAAACTATTTCATTTTATTGAAAATATATACGTACGTACCAACAAGTCTTCTGCCATGGAAATATATTGTATGTATGTACATAAATTATTACATGTGTATGAATATCAAATTTCTTAACGAAACGATTTATTCATCTTGTTTCTAGTTCCTTCGTTTTTTGCAACGTTTATACTTTGTAATGTTTTATATGTATTTCAAACTATAAAATAGGGAAAAATAGATGTGTAAGTGTAAGCCTAAAAGTTCGAGTTGTATTCGTAGAAATTTAATTTTGTGTTGTATTCAGTAGCTATCATTGTGTTTTGCGCTGGTTTGGAGATGTTGCGACAATTGGACACACCAATTTACATTTTTTATTACTTAAATTTCACAAAATCTGTAATTAAAAACCTTAAATTCCTTTTTTAATTAGTTTATTTAAGGATTCTGTCATTACTTAATGTACTTTACATTTAAAAATTTTTTTTGTTTGCAAGGACTTTTGCATGCAAAATATTAAAAAAAATTAATAATCAAATATTTTTTTGCTTAGGCCATTGAATCATTCGTGGAGTCTTGTGCAATATTTTTGCCACTTACGGAGCCAGTAATTTTTGAAGGGCGAGATATACATCGAACGGTTTATCAGAGATGATAATCAGACAAGATTCGTCCCACTCAGTTCCTTTAACATGGAATTTTTGCATCGACTTAGTTGTTAATTTAAGCTAAATATCAAAGGGTAAAAAAAAGAAATTTTGTATTTAGTTTAGAATGTGGAGGGGGAGGATTTTTTATTCACAAACCAATGATCAATAGATCCTAATGGACGCAGTATATATATATATCTCTTTTTGCACATTAAATTACGTATATGGTAGAGATCACTTGCTTCAGATTAGATGACTTTTTAATAGATCAGATATAAATACAGTAGATATGAATTTATATATTTGTGGTTGGTCTAGATAGGTTATAGTAGAATAGATTCCACATTTATATTTCCATTTTGTGAATATCTTAAAATATTACATTAACATATTATTTTATTAAACTTTTTTTTGTTTTAATTTGCTCACATTTATAGAAAATTAGACTACATATTCTATTTTTCATACTGGTGAATAAGTTAGTCCCCGGTCAGACATCAAAACGAAATATAAAAAAATATATTCCTCGCAACTTCCTCTCAGCAGATTTCTGGCAAAAACTCTGAGAGTAAATAAAATTGCCATCACAAGTTTCTCAAAAATATGTCTTTCGGAGTCGACTTTAAACTGTAGGTCCCGCCACTGATGTATAAAATTGACACATACAACATGAATGGTGTTGAGAAGCTAGGCCGTAATCCTGACTGAAGGGTTGTAATGGCCAATTATTTATGTATGAATAAGTTTTTAGCAGTATTTTATTCAAATTTTCCACACTCGTATAAAATTTCAATTCCTAGTTAAAGCAAGTCAAAAAATCTTCGGCGAAAACGCGATGGATAATCTGATATCTATATCGATTTAAAATGTCTGTCATTCGATTAAAATCTGGGGAACATGCTTTCCAACCCACTATGCCAATGTTTTTTTTTTTGCATATAAATCGATTTTCTCTGAAAAAAACTCATGTAAGTAATAATTAATAATCGTAATATTTTTCAAATGGTGAAATAATGATTACAATTACATTACAATTTTGGATTTACAATAACAATAATTTTGGTTTAACTAATTAATAATTGATTATAATTACAAATAATAAAATAATCAGGATCAGGAAACCGGTGATTAGTTCAAAATAATCAAAAGTAAACCAAACGTAATCAAATTGTTTTGAATGATTCTTTTTGATTATTTCAATAATTCGAGAACAGATGAATCTTCAAATTATTCGAAACAGTAAAATTTAATGTTTAATGAAGTCTGAAGTCACTTCACAGCTTTCTTTTATCACAAGGTGGCATGAAACACGCCTAGCGCATGTTATTTTTAATCTGTATACTTGAATTGAGTAGCTAAAGATTTCAATTTTTCGTCTTCTACATAAAATCTGTTTTTAAAAATTGTTGTTTGAAAATCAATCTGTAAATTCAAACACATTTTTTTTAAAAAGTCTGGATCTTTAAAATTAAATTATTATTATTAAATTTCGAAAACATTCTCTGATATTTCAAAATCTTAAATTAAAATGTTATTTATAAGAACCTTTAACAACCAAAAAATATAATGTATTAGTAACAGAGTACAAATTGTAACACAAACACAAAAGCCAAAGAATTCCAAAGAATTTTTAAAATATCTTTAAAAAAAATTATTTTGGAAAGAATGACAATTATTGAAAATATTCAAAAAGAATTCAAAATAATCATTGAGGGCCATTATTACAACTTGCCGTTAAACTTGGGTTTAGTTAAAGGGAACTGCAAAGTTTTCGTTATTACAACTTACAGATAAAATAAAGTTAACTGTTTTAAAAAATATGGCAGTGCCGGAGCAATGTCGATAAAACTGCTCGATTAAACAAGTTTTTTTAACGCAGTGTCAACGACGGGCTTCGTTTTTGTTGTTGTATATGCTCATTTTGTTTAAATTTGAAGTTTCCATATTAAAAATAATATATAATATGGCAAGTTCAACTTTAAAAGTTATCGGCAGGATGATCCTTCCTTTAGCTTAGTGCTCACTTCTATCTTATTGGTTACTCATCATAATGAAAAACAATTTATCTGTAAGTTAAAATCCTCCCTTTAGTGAACCGGAATTTGTAATAAGGGCCCCGAAAATAATGTGAATACTTTTGGAGTACTTTTGATTATTTTTAATTATTATGTGCTAATCGCCAGTAATCCTGATTATTTTTAGATTATTTGTAACCGTAATCAATTAATAATTCGCCAAAATTGTTCATAGAATTATATAATGATTACGATTCTTTTTAAAAAGTAATGTAATTGATTACTAATCGTAATCGAAATTTAACACGTATGATATAAACGCATTGTTCTAATCAAATATACGTTTTTTTTTTGAGATTTGTGGTAATAAAAAGTAAAAAAATAATTTTCAAAGTTGAGAAGTGAAACAAACTGAATTGAAAGTAACCTATGTACACAAAATGCTCCCTTTTACCGTAAAGAAGGTAGCCCCTTACCTTGTACAGGTTAGGTGTCAGCAATGTAATTAGCAAAGGTACAAATTTATGCCTACTCATTGGTATGTCAGAACTATGCAGTAAATATAGAATGCGGAGTAAAATACATACTGACTGTAACCGGTTGGGAAAAACTCTCTATGTCATTTTTGCTTAAAAACAAACTATCGGTCGATTGTGTAACTTTCCAGTAACTCTACTATATTACTAGCCTCTACCTACTTAGTTATTGATAATTATGTATGTACACAGTCATTTATAATAATAAATTTAAGAAGCATATTCAAATTTTGCATTGAGTGAACATATTGTTTAGTGTTGATGTTAAATTTACATATTGATATGAAAAATGCGGTAACATTAACTGCAACTGTTGTCTCTAATTAAAATATTTAATTCATTATTAGTGGCATTAAAGATAAAACCAAACGTAAATATCAAAAAATAATATCGGGTTATCCATTTCGTGGTTTCAAAAGTAAACGTAAATAAAACACATCTAAAATATTTTTTTCATGATATTTCTTTTTTATTGTAAAGTTTGAACGTTGACATTATGTGTGAAACACTACATCATTTAAATGACCTCCACGCGAAGTGTTGCAAGCATTGATTCTTTTGAGGTAATTTTCGACCACTTTTTCACACATATTGGGCGTATCTCAGCCATAACTTGACGAATGTTGGTTTTTAAGTGCTCAATAGTTGAAGGTTTATCTGCATAAACACGGTCTTTCGCGTAGGCCCACAAAAGAAGTTTAATGGTGTCAAATCGCATGATCTTGATGGCCAGTTCATATCGCCACGACGAGAAATTACGCGGCCAGGAAATGTCTCTTGCAATAAAGCCATATTCGCTCGAGTTGTGTGACATGTGGCACCGTCTTGTTGAAACCACATATTCTCCAAGTCGTATTCTTCAATAGCAGGCAAAAAAAGTCGGTTATCATATCGACGCCTCCGTTCTATAACATTCTAAGTCGAAAAAGTGTGTTTTGAGTTATGAGTTCTCAAAGTTTTCACGCGCCATACGACTATATGTGTATTCTAAGTAGATTTTTCCCTATAACTTCAAAACGGATCGGCGCATCTTAACCAAATTTTGACAGTATTTAAGTTAGAGAACGTAAAAATGCAAGAACATTAAAAACGTTCTAAGTACACTTAGAACGTTATAGAATGGAGGCGTCGATATGACAATAACGCTCGACACATTCGGGTCTTTGGCAACACTTTCACTTGCAATAGCGATATTATCAACGGAGCGAGCGAAACGATGATGCACGATGATGCAATATTTTTAACCACTCCAGTCTCTTCAAATTTCCTCACAATTTTGCCAATTGCTTGATTTTTTTGATAATTTTTATGCGTTCTGTGATAGTTAAGCGATCCAGTTTCGTCAATGTCAGACTTTCAACTGAAAAGAAAAAAATTGGTTTCACAACTTAATTTGACAGACGTCGAATTCCAGTCCCATACTTTTGAAACCACGAAATTTATAATTGGTATACTCGACCATATGCTATAAAATAATAATATTTTTTAAATCATTATTTCTTCTAATATTTGAAGCGAACGTACTATTTAACAGTTATTTTCACACGTACATACTTATGTATGTATATATTTTCATATTTTTGAATCTTTATAAAATGTGATAATTATTTATACATCTACAAACATATAAAAAAATTAATTTGACTATCTAATGTGTCTACGTATAGATCAGCGCAGGCTATAATGTTGTTATTTTTTATTATTATTTACTATATAATTTAGTAACAATTAATATGAAAGGTGTTGAAACTCCAAAAATAGTAACATGAAATATTGCTTTCTCAAAGTCACAAGTTTAAATCTAAAAAGCCGCAGTGTTTGACTTCTTCTCAATTTAAAATAAATGCCGTAAATGTTCTCATATGTACATATTTTTCCATAAAATATAAAACATTCTTGTATTCATTACTGTGTAAGTATGTATGTATATGTCACGCTAAATTTACAACAAGCATGTATCCTCAGTAATGCTTTCCAGTCTAATTATTTTAATTTTTGTAATTGTCACGTTTAAGAGGCTACCACAATAATGCCTGAGTCCATATATGTCTGTGTATTTATGACATTTTCCGGGAAGTATTATTTAGGAATGTTGATAAGCATTGCGTCTTTTCAACTTTCTATGCGAACTTTTTACACCAAGGATATTTGCCTAACATTAAAGTCAATAGCGTTTATTAAAATTTATGGAAAAAGGAAAATAAGTTTATATAACAACAGTAAAAAACGAAAATTTCAGCCAATCCAGTTTCAATGGCTTCCAGCTTTTCATTTGGTAGGTGTGATAGGCGGGTTATCACCAGTACGCCACTCGGCAAAACTCGTATACTGTCAACAATAAGTGGCAAGTGATTCTATCAAATAAAAATTTATTGTTAGAAAAATAAAGTGTATATTTCTTTTACGATAAGAATAATTTCCATTGTCGAACAATTTAAGAAACGAAAACTTCAGCCAATCCAGTTTCAATGGCTTCCAGCTTTTCATTTGGTAGGTGAGATAGGCGGGTTATCACCAGTACGCCACTCGGCAAAACTCGTATACTGTCAACAATAAGTGGCAAGTGATTCTATCAAATAAAAATTTATTGTTAGAAAAAAAGTGTATATTTCTTTTACGATAAGAATAATTTCCATTGTCGAACAATTAAGTCATATCAAAAACCATCTGCTGGTAGAATGTACATATCTTAACTTGAAATTTCACAACTGGTGATTTATTTGATTTATTCAATAGCCTTTGTTTTTAATTTTAATTTACATTAATTTAAACCTTATAATAAACATGGTTTTAATATTTGATTTGGTTGCCGTTGTCTAAATGGTAGTGTGTCGACGTATTCAAGCCTTATCCCTGCTGTCTGAATGTAGCTAATTTACCATAAAAGATCTTCTTAAATTTGTCGTTGAAACTTGACGTTAAAATGTAGGTCGCTTACTTGTGGATAAAATGGTCTTACTCCTGACTTAATAGTTGTAGTAAATAGCCAACAATGAAGGTTTTAATTTCGTATAACAACTAAAATTTTTGAAAAACTTTTCTGATGTTAAATTATAAAAAAGCTTATGGTGGTATCTAGTTGTTTTCGATGATTTCTTGATTTTCCTCAAATAATTGGATTGTATTTTTGTGTGTATGTAATTAGGTCTATGGTGAATCCCTTTATAATTTATTTTTACTAAAATGTAAACATTAGTATTACATGCCAAAAGTTTCATAAACACAAAAACTTACATCAGTAATAAATATAAATATAGAAAACAACGTAAACTGTACAGAAAAACAAAACAAAATAATAAAAGCGACAAATTTGAAAAAGAGGAAGCAACTCTAAGACATGTTAATTGAACAACCGCAACTGCATCTACTCCAAGTCATGCAGCTAAAACAATGCTGATTCCCTATGTCAACTTACATATTTGTGTAAAATGTACTTTTTAGATTTTGTTTTAATATTGAGATGTGATGCATCTATAAAATGAAAGGGCGCAGAAAAACTGGAATTCAACACGTATTCTCTTAATATTTTTAGTCGTCTCTATGAGGTACAACCAATATACGTACATATGTATGCTACATACAGTTGAGCAGAAAACCAGCTAAAATTTTGTTGTTTCAATAATGATGGTGCTGGAATTTCCTTAAAAAGATGAAAGTACACGCAAATACTTGACAATGTTTCCTTTCATCTTCTGGAAAAGTATTTATTTCATACTTCAGTAGATATTTGACAAATTTATAGAAAGTGCTTTTAATAAATCTACCAGTTTAACATCATTATATTGATGTTATTTTAACAGTATACAAATGTGCGTAATTCAAACAATTATGACACACGACATTTACTTCATTCGCAGAACAAATAAATATTGTACGTTTGAGGATTACCTCAAGGTCTTTCAGCTTTCTAACAACAAACATTTCTGATTTCATTGAAATGAGCTGAAGTTAAGTTGCAAAACCATTTCGCATTAATTAGTGCATTACTCGGTTTAAGGTTAACGAACAACGGCGCTAATATAACTATTAACTGAACTTATGTACATATACAATATCAAGAAAAATTCATCTGCGGACAAGGCTCTACTAACGTGCAGAATAATAATGTAGAACTAATAGGTACATACATATGTCAACTATATGTATTTGTAAATTATACGTAAGTGTATGTTATACTATATATTCATATGTAGATTTTGTTAATGGTTTTTCTTATCCTGTATGAAATTTTTTAACATTACTGTATTCCTGTCCAGATATGTTAACATTTAAAACACACGTGTCCGTATAAATGAATGTATTTGGAGTAGTATATATTTTATTGTTTACTCTATTGTATTTTACAATCATGTTGTAACATTCGCCTATAGTAAAACCATTTTAGGCCACATTAATATTAATTCAACGTTAGAGTATGTTAAAAAATACGATGCGATAAACATTACATTCTACATACATAGATTCATTTTTTAACAGGCCAAAATAAAAGTTGCACAGTATTGTTAGAAACTTAAGCAAGTCTTACACGCAAACAACAATAAACTTTTAAATTGATTTGGGGAAAATAATACTCTTAATTTCAATTATATTATGCATTAACCTTCTAAGAACGACTAAAAAAGTTAAATTCCGTTTACTTAGACAAAATTGACGAATACATCATAAGATTCCTTTATTTTTTACTAGCTGTACCCTGCGCGCGTTGTTGCGCCAACAACTAAAATAATTTTTGAAGGAAAGACATTACACAAATATCCAATTCATTTTGAATCATTTTATTGATTTCGTTTCCCGTTGCCTAGATGATTCAGACGAACGGGCCTGAGTAGTACGCATTCGATCAGTTTCTAATCTCACTTCTCGTTGTTCAAGTAATTCATGCGAACGGGTCTCAGCGGCATGTACTCGAAGATGTTCCAGTTTCAATGCTCATTGCTCGTGTTGCCTTTTTTTGGTTATTTCTAACCAAAATTGGTTATTTTTTTGATCAATGTGTAGATGTGTAGGTTTTTTTGGTTTTGGTTATTTTTCTTTCTTATAAGAAAAGCTATTTTTTGTTTCTTTTTTTTTATTAATTATAATTTAAACTTGAAAAAAAAAATAAATAAAACAAAAGTCTACGAATTTAATTTTGGTTATATTTTTTCTTATTTGGTGATTTTTTTCACAAATGTTGTTTACAAAATTTTTTTCTTTCCCTTCTATCTTTCCCCCCGCGTCGTTCTTTACACTTTATTTTCTTTGGTTTTATACATCAGGAATCATAGATAGCATACTTTAGGGGTAACTATGCGTATGAGTAATATATTTCAAATGCAATTAAATATTAAGTATGTAGTATGTAGTATACATGGGCATGGCCCCTCGCTCATTTGGAATATCAACATAAAAAGTAGCCTATAACTCCTTCCAGACATACAGGAAGATACTGTGAAAATTTCAAGAAAATCGGTTCAGCCGTTTAGTCGTCTATAAACTTCAAACATACAAACATACAATCAAACACACATTCATTTTTATATATAAGATGACACCATAAGATTTGGTAATATTGATTTTAGGCGGGAGAAGACTTAAAAAACCGGAACATTGCACGGATTTGAATCAATTCGTGCAAACATACTATGCAACCTTCTTTTTATTGAATAAAATATGAATAGAACAGATTCTTTATATATTTTGAGAAATAATTTGTGGTAATCTGCCTTTGAGAAATGGCTTAACGGCTAAGAACTTCCCCATAGCGCAGTTTTAATTCCAATAGAACATTTGTTGGCTTCTATGAAAACAGAAATTATCTAAATAGCACGTTATCAACAAACTGATATTTAAAAATGCTCTATTGGACATAATTAGAAAATTTTGTTTTCTGCTTAGCGATATTACATTCGACAACTTTCTCCTTTATACATAGCTCTAAAGGAAAATGTTTTAACTTATAATACAAATAGTGATATTAAGCTTTAATTTAAAATTAATACAAATAAACTTGCTTTATAAATAATTGTTAATTTAAAGATTTATTTTGAGGCAATAAGTGTATAATTCTTTTTGCTTTCTGTATGTAAAATATTTCCTTACATGCATACATAATTGGCTATTACAACCCTTCAGTCAGGATTACAGTCTAGCTTCTCACACCACTCATGTTGTGTGCCTTAATTTTATACTTGAGTTGCGGGACCTACAGTTTAACGTCGACTCCGAACGACAGATTTTTGAGAAACTTTTTCATGGCAGGTTTATTTACTCTCAGAGTTTTTGCCAGAGATCTGCTGAGAGGAAGTCGCCGAAGAAATATTTTTTTCCATATTTCGTTTTGATGTCTGGCCTAGGGCTCGAACCCGGGCTTTTCGTTTAATAAGCGAACACACTACCTACTAGACTACGGCAACTACTAATATAATATTTCCTTAATTTTCATAATTGTCAATTTCAACAGAAAAAATAAAAACATAACCCAAATTCATTAGCTCAGCATATAATCGGTTGATATTGTTAGGCAGCTTTGTGATGTTAAAAATCACACTTGCATTAGGAATTTTTTGGGTGACCTCTTCCTCAAGAGGTGGTTCTATTTCACCTTCATCAGGAATCGTCCTATATGGTTATTCTGAGGTGAAAAGTCTTGACTTATAAATTCGTAAATTATGTATGTGTAACATAATCATAATTACTCGAATTTGTTGTCGCGGACTTTGACCACTATTCCATGGCAATATAGGATTTTTAATTGCCTTTTAATACAAAACTAAAAAATAATAATAAATTCATTTTTATTTCGATTTTATACATCAGAATAATATAATAACTTGTATATCTTAACAAAGTATATTATGTTAGCATTTTTGCCACTAAAACGTCAAAATGATTTGTATCATTGCCATTAATTTCCGAAACTCTTATTATTTATAAATATTAATTAAAATTAATTTAACCTATAACACAATTAATTATAATTAACACCAACACAATTTAATTTTAATTTTTTGGCATCCCTTTTTAAACCGATGAAGATTTTTTAAGACAACAACCATAACTTATACGTACATTTGTATTTATATAGTATTGTTTATTATGTGATTTTGCACGTTTTCAAATATAATTTGTTGACACAATTTTTGCATATTTAGTATACGCACTAATATTTATTTTACCAAAATTTGTGTCGAATAAAGTCCAGTTGATTTCAAATTTCAATCCCGAATACCTTTAATTTAAAAGAAAAGAAAGAAAGGAAAAGAGCTGTATTTTCGCAATTATCAAAATTTTTCAGTTTTTCCCTATATTATATATATAGTATATGGACTATCAATTTTTGATCACTTTCAAATAAATTCATTACTTCTTTTGTTTTCAATATTCGATATTTTGTTGTAAAACGGGTACCCGTAGATACCGAGTAGATGAAAAATGAACACAATAGTATCTGAGGATGTAAGTTAAAATCATTTTAATATTTATTTAAATTATGGGAACAAAGTCGAAATATAAATATACAATATAAATATGTAATATAGTATATAATATAACATATAATATAAATAAATAAATAAAATAGTTATAAATACTTACAAAATGATACTTGTTCAGAATTAGGAGTTATAATTTTAATACAAGCATAACTTGTTGAGGTTTGAAGACGATCAGTTATTCGGAATTTTTTGACATTTATTCTCCAACGCGTCTTGTGTATATATGATGCGTAATTGTTTTGTTTTGTACGAAAACACATGTGGCGATCTATGTTTCCGTTAAGTAATATTAAGTGAATCACTTAAGTAATTCGAATGTCCCCAAAAGTTTAGTACTTTTTGCTCAACAGAAGATACTTTAGTATTGAACGAACTTGAACGAGTTTATCAATATTGTTACGGCCTAACTTCTCACACCACTCATGTTGTGTTACTAGACTATCTTGTATATAGAATTTATCAATAACGTGCATATACCAAATAAAAAAGAGAATATGAAGTCGAAAGAAAATAATAGATTAGATAGATTATATTATTTAATTAAATAAGAGTAACAACTATTCGAGTGTCTCCTTGCAGTACGTCAGAATTTGACTCAGATGGAAGTGGATGACCTTAGACTTCAGTGCATAAGCTACCTTCAATATTCTGGCATTTGTGTGCCATTATTGTACGCCAATATGTAACATAAAATTAAGTGGATAACTTTAAACCTAACCACCTCGCACACACTGATTTTTCTCGAACATTATTTCCGCGTTGAGAATATGTTCGCATGTAACATTGCGCGTACGGGTGGTGGTTCCGATTATTCTCTTCCCATCCTATTTTTTGGTTTCTGATATGAGGAAAAGAGCGAAGATGTTGCTGTGGTATGTGAGTTGGTCCATTCATTAGCTGTGCAAGGTGTTTGTGCTTCTAAAGAGGAATGAAAGAGGGATTGTCAAATATACATTTTAACACAATTGATATGGTGTTATAAGATTTATTAATATTTTTTATATGAATTTGAAAAAATATGCGTAATAATAATTTAGACATTAAGCATCTGAAGATAAATGTAAAACAAAAAAGTTATGTTGTGGGTATGTTATTGTTACCAATGTGCGAGGTCACTAGAACATAAAGTTATGTAATGGAATACATAAATAATCTTGAGTAAATGTCTAAAATATCTTTTTTCATAGATGCTAGAATATCATTTATAGAATTTGTTTACAATTTACATTATAGTTACGTATGTTGAACATTTTTTGTTTTATATTTTAAATTTCAATTCAAATAATAACAAAGGCATAAGCAACAATGAAATTGTAGAAATATTTTTCTTTTCTTTTATAATAGATTTTCTTTTGATACAAGGACTTTGTTATTTGTAAAGATATTTTTATTATGAAATTATTTCACTTAGTATGTACATATTTAATATTTTGCAGTCGTTAATTTGCAGAACAGACTCTTTTTACTTAGTATTGAAACTTCATTTTGAAGAATAGAACAATGGTTTGCTTTATAGAATATATGTATGTATGAATGTACATCAAATAAAACACAATAAAGAAGTATCAAATTTCACTTACATACATATGTGTTTAGTTTTAATTGTACATTTTCAAAAATATTCACATATGTATATGCAGATCAATTAAAGGATTTCAATAATAAAGTAATTTGAACATTTGAAGTTATGGTTAATTAATACATATCCACAAATTGTAAAATTAGTACCGTAATTTTTTTTTTCTAATTTTAGTTCATATTATTACGTCAAAATGTATGTTCATTATGTAGCATGTTAAAGAGATTTACACAAATTTATATTTATTAAATAAAACAACTTGCCAAACTATTCAGTTGGTATTTCTATATGTTTTCGCTCTACGAATTGTTCTTCTTTTTTTCCTTTTAAATTTTTTATTTTTGTAAATGCGGAGAAATGTTGAATTTTCTTAATTTAATTTTATATAATATATTTATCTAGCATAAATATGTATTTGTGAATACGTACTATTTTATTTATTTTTTTTTTTTTTAATTTCGTTTGTTACCGTATTTAATGTGTATTTTAGGTCGACATTTGTGTCTGAGGATAGAAAATTAAAATATGTACAACAATACTTAAAAAAAAATAAAAAAATAAATATTTCATTTGTTGTCCCGTACGTATGTATGGATGTATGTATGTATGTATATATTAAAAATTTTATATTTTTTAATTTGAAAAACATGTACATGTATGTATGTACGAGTATGTGTATGTATTTTTCTATGAATGTGTGTACATTTATAAGTTAAGTAATATATAAAAACACAAGGTTGTTTGTCAAGTAATTTAAAAAAGTGTGCACTGATCATTTTCTTAAAACATATTCTGTGACCACATTATCCCCTGTTTTTGTAAAATGAACGATTGCAGACAATCGACAAATGGTGTGAAAAGTAAATATTTTTGAGTTTTTTCACATACATACATGAAATCATTCATCTTGCAGAACCAATCGATCAACCACTTGTCCGAACTCGAAAGGGCATTGCTAACTATGCTTCGTATACTCCTTAGAGCTGAGGATATCAACAATTCTGTGCCGTAAATTTGAAACAATATTTTTAGCTAACCTCTTCCAAATATTTTGAACTTGCCAAAGCCTATTAAGCATTTTGTTCCGAAACAAGTTCAGTTTTTTTTAGAGTTTGTACCAAAACGATTCACTCACTTCGAACAATTGTTCTGTAAAAAGAAGATTACCAGATGAAATATTTTTGTAAACGATTGTTAGTTTTACAAATATGCAGCACAGTAGCAGATGATCATTGAAATCCATTTTATTTTTAATATTGTTTATAATTATTTAGTTTTTTTTTTAATAATATTCAACAGTTATTTGTTTTTTACAATCAAACAGACAAAATAAATGAACAGTATTAAACAACGACTCTGTATTTCATTATACATACAAATGTACATATAATATGATGTGGCAGTTCAGTTCAACTTTACTTAAAAAATTAAGCCGAAAGTCCATACCATCCGTTTCATGCGACCTTGCGTTACATGCGTGCACCGAAAAAGTAGAATCAGTGTAGTTGTTTGTGATAAGAAACAGAAGAAAATGCATAGACGAAAATGCGAGGAATATATTTTTTCATATTTCGTTTTGATGTCTGACCGGGGACAAACTTATTCAGTAGAAAATAGAAAAATAGAATATGTAGTCTAATTTTCTATAAATGTAAGCAAATTTAAAAAAAAAGCTTAATAAAATAAACCCGGGTTTTACGTCTAATAAGCGAACACACTACCTACTAGACTACGGCGACTAGGGCTACTTTAAATAGCAAACTGAGTATACAATTTCGATTGGGACGTTGTTATTTAGCTGCACCACTAATTCTAAACGGCAGCGGTTTCTGTAGGTATTTGTCGGATCCCGTGCATTTATAGCAATTTGTTTGCTCGCCGGCGAGCATTTTCTTACGAAATTATCAACTAAATTATAGTTCAACTCATATCTACTCTGCTATTTATAAGGCTATATATATGATCTGAAATCCATTTTTTGCTGTGATTATCCTAGTGACTACATTCGTCTATGCCGCTTTAAGAAATACATTACCAATTGGAAGAGCTCATTCGTTCGGCGGGGTCTCCTTTTACATGACTAAAGTTTTTTGGATCCATATCTATTATCCGCTGCTGCGTCCCAGTCCCGTTTTAATAGTCGTTGCTTTTAAAAGAAATGTCGAGACTATAAGTTGATGCTTAATGGAAGGTTCACTTGTTGTTAAGTAGAGAAAAAAAGAAAGAAAGTGATTCGTTCTAAATTCTATTAAGAAGATTTAGTAAAAGGTTTTTTACTTACGAATCGTCGTTAAATCGACTCTTTATTATTGTTTATATTCTTGTTTGTTTTCTTTTTTTTTTTTTTAATTAAATCGAGTTATTACACAAAATACATATCTTGCATTTCAGTAGTTTAATATGTCCCTTACAAATAATTACGAAAATCCATCTACATTTGCGGTAAATATTTCGGATTCTGTGCATTTTATATAAAATATGTCAACATTAGCTCAACAGAAAAACACTATTTTTTTTCTAAGTCCACTAGGAATTAAAGAACGCCATAATCGAATTGCCGGTATTGGAAAAATAATAAAACTCTCGGAGCTAATTGGTTGCTTAATTTAAATTATCCTTAAGTCAATGAAGAATCCTGAATTAAAATACATTTCATTCTGTTGTTTTTTCTTTAGTACATATTCTAAAAATCAATATAAAAATAAATTCACTTTGCATTTACGTTAATTTCTTACGTACACACACACACGCACACTGCTTGTTCGAATCTAAAAATTCTATTTTTAGTGTAACGTGTTTATTAAGTTCAGTTTTGTTTATAATTATATTATCTCGTTGTATTAGTCAATATGGTACTTGCATTTACAGAATAAGCAAAATATTGTATGTATCTTAACAGAACAAAATAATTGTGTCGTACATTCAGCATGAGTTAAAATACAATACTTAGAACAAATATTAAATACATAAACAAAATTCAAAGAGGAAATTATAAGTACAAAAAAAAAAAAAAAAAAAAAAAGAAAGAGTACATATAAGAAAATTTAAGTGATAACAACAAAACCAAATAAGTTAAACAACATGCAGTACCAGCCAGGCTCATGGTACTTACCATGGGGAATACCATTACAGAAAATGTTAACAATACCGTATCCTCAATCAGGATCACCAAATGCAGCAACAATTAGTCCCTATGCAGCTACAAACAATGCAGCCCTAACATGCCAAGTTTTGCCGAACAATGCTCCAAACAATGTTAACAATAATGCTGCCACAATTCAAGTGCAATCAGCAGCAGCGGCGGCGGCAGCTACACATAATTATCAGCATGCAACCTTCCATCCAAACTCTGTTGGGGCATTTGCATGTGGCAATGTGCCTGCTGCCATTCACCATAATACGACGGCTGTAACAGCGTCAAACCAGCCGCATTCAACACCTTCCATACCGTCAAATATTCTTAATGGAAACGGACATAGTCTTCCACATATCCAAAGCAATCAGTTGCAAAATAGCCACATGCAACAACCGAATAGTTTTTTGCCACCAGCTGCAGCTATATTTTCACCTCTTGCCCTGCAAGCGTATTTGGCCTCTTCAGCTACAGGTGCAATTGGAAATCCAATATGTGGAATGTCAAACCAAGCAACATTATCAGGCTGCACTAAAATGTTGAGCCAGCAGACATCAAAACAAGTCAGTACGGCAACTACTGTTCCATTATCGACATCTCCTCAAAGCCATCATAATCATAACCATAATCACCAACATCACCAACCCTTTCCAGCAGCTATAAATTTGAATGTTGATGTTGTAGCAATGCGTCCTGCCAGTAAACTTGCAATACCTTTAAAAAAGGTAAGTACAAGAGTCAGCTTTTTAAAAGCGTTATTTTTTTATTCGATTTCAAGTAAGTAACGTCGTACCCAAAATTCGTAACTTAATATCCAAAATTAAGGTTTCTCTCATCTTTGATTGTTGTTTGTTACTTTCCAACAGTTTCTTATAAAACTAATCAACAATATTAGACATATGTATGTATATATGTTTGTAAATATTAACACATATAACAATTAGGCTGACAAGTTCGTAAGCAAACATATAAAACTACTCTCCAATAAAACCATGTAATATGTCTGTTGACGATTTTTCTCTTTTCAAAATAGTCGATCAATTGATGCGTCCTTGCAAGCTGTGCAGTCGGTTCCCCACGTGCAGTTCATTCCGATGACGATCGTTTTGATTCTGGTGTGAAATTATGAAGCCATGTTTCATCTCGTTTTTATTTTCACACATCGAAGCTCAGAATAATGAATTGACTGCTGTTTTTGGTTAATTGCGATTTCGCACGGTACCCACTTTGAACAAAGTTTTCGCATACACAAATATTCATATACGATATGTCGAACATCTTCATTTGAGACCTTTAGACCCTCAGATATCTCAATCAAACTACATCTTAACGATGGGTTTTGTGGGTACAGAATCCGAATAATGTTTATCAGGCCAAACCTTAGCTTCAGCAGTTATTTAAAATATACCAATTGGATTTGAGTCAATTAAAATTTTTTTTCCTTTTTTTTCAAGAGATGATAAACCTGAGGCAGTAAAAGTTTTGAACATATGCTACAAAAATATATAAAACGCAAGAAATTAGCTCAAACAATTGTCCGTATAGCTTAAATAGAGAGAGATGTACCCCTATCTAGTACAACGCTTTATCATTAAACTTTTATGTTGTATCGCAAAATCTATGTATTTTACGTTATTAGTAGTTATTCGGTTTGATAGAACAAAAAAAATTTACATAAAAATTGGTGCAGATAACAATTATTATGTAGTGTACCCAAAATTATAATTGACAGACACACACTTTTTACAACTGGAACTTTTCCATTTGATTACACGAAAACTTATTGTTAGCCTCTCACTGTATGCATATAGTCGATAAATGCGACAAATCTAAAGACGAAATCTGCTAGAAGAAGGTCAGTGATTATGATATCCTTAAATTTAATAGGATTTTCCCTATAATGGCTCATCAAACTCTTTTGCCATAACAACCTCAGGGTTTCGTTTGTTGTCAACAAGAACAACTTCCTAAATAGTAACAAATTTTTTTCCATGTATTTTCTACTGAAATGCATTAGTGCCTCACAGCTTTCAACAATGTTTTTAAATGATTCGTTTTCGTTTTCATAGAATCTACATGTTGGTTTAGATTCGGTTCTCATTTTCAACAAGTATACTCTTAAGTTTAGAATACCATATGAAGAGAGCGATTACTAAAGCCGAAAGTCCATACCATTCGTTTCATGCGACCTTGCGTTGCATCCTATTCTTGCATTCTATGCGGTTTTTATTGCAAGTTACACACAATGCGTTTTATGCGACTGGTTTTTTTGTTTTGATCAGCTGTTGTGGTAAAATAATAAGTAATTTTGGGAAAAATTTAAAATCAAATTTTGGTTTTTAGTACATGTTTATGGCATTAATTACATGTTTATGAATTTACATATACGATATCTTATGCTGCTAAGGCCTACGAAAAACTTCAAAAGAACGCAAAACAAGTATTTTCAGTTATTTTATCCTCCATTTTTCTTGTTGACAAATTAATACATTCAAAAGAGATGACAGTCAGTCCATAAAAACAATCGATAACTAGTATATACATTTGGTCACGAAATAAGTATGTTAAAAAACGTATTTTTCTCTTAAATTAGTAGTAAACTTTATTATGAAATATGTTTTTATTAATATTTTTATAATGCAAAAAGAAAAATGCGAAAATAATAATGTCGTAAAATGTAAAAATATCTATCGAAACCATTCACAATAGTATATAATTTGGCATGCCAAGTTTAAAAAACTGCTGACATTTTCCAACATTGCATGAGTCGCATAGAAAAGTAGAAAGTAGATCTACTTGATGCGTTCTACGCATCTATGCATTCTATGCATTTTCTTATGTTTCTTGTCACATACAACTACACTGATTCTATTTTTTCGGTATACGCATGTAATGCAAGCTCGCATGAAACGCATGGTATGGACTTTCGGCTTAACGCAAGATCGCATGAAACAGATGGTATGGACTTTCGGCATAATGTCTAGCCACTCTTTACTCGAAACAAACTTAAGTAAGTATGTACCTGAAAGTACAAAAAAAAAAGTATCACAAAGTCCTTCTGGACATACAGGAAGATTCTCGTTTCTTTTATCACAAAAATACGTAAATCCTTATATATTATGAATGAGATGTGCCCCGCGCACTTATTGACTAGTGATGTATATTATGAAATGAGTATTTCTATATATAGAAGTGTCACTTCTACTTATCTAATACAATCCAATGTTGCTTAATGAGGTAAATTGTTAATGAAGTTATTTGAATCAAACTTAGAAACAGGGATTTCTAAGCATTCTGAAAATATATAAATATTGTTATTTACTGCCCACCCACTTTAATTTGTCAATTTTTTGATAACTTTATTAATTCAGAATTCTCCAAGTTATAAAAACCGCAATGCTCTTGTTCATCGTTTCATAAAATACGAGAACTAATGATCATGATCATGGCAGGAACCAGGCAAAAATCAAGAGGTGCGTCATTTCACCATTTTCATTAAACTTTTTGCTACAACAGAATTTTAAACATTTTGTTTCCGAAATTGATATTTTAATTAACGCTCTGATCTTGATTGACATCGGATTGGTTACTCAATGAATCCGATGTCATTATAAAACCAATTGTTTACAAGCCTGAAAGAGTGATTACAATCTTGCTGACCACACGGATGTAGTGCAATTTTCTCCTCAGGAAAGTATGGCATGACATCTTCAAGGATGTTCTTTGTCTATATTTTCACATAATTGATGCCAACTTATTAGATGTGGGTTCAAGGCCACTCAAATTGAAACGCGTAGTCTCTCTTGATGGTTCCTTTGCTTTTGCGACACTATTTGTTGAAAATTTTTCTTTATTATTTATTATATTATTTACTTTATTACTTATTTTTCATGAAAAAATATTCTGAACGTCCACTAGCTTTTGTTTGAAAGTGTATATATGTATGTATGCATGTACAAACTGTAATAACAATGAATCTGATGATATGCATGAGTTGTTGTTTATTTATTTAAGTAGCATTATTACTACTTTTTTATTTACAGAGGTTTACATTTTTAGTGTTGCTTTAATTTTACCTTGACTGAAGAATTAAAATACCTTATAAGCAATCGTTTGAGGAATATCTAATAATCTGTGTTTGGGCTTTGTACTTTTAAATTTTTTTATTTTTATTTTATAGATACATAGGTATAAATCTTTTGTTAGCGCATATCCACTAATTAATGTATAAATTAGTATTTTTATATTTATTCGTATACTAGTCATGAGCTCTAATACACACAAACACGCTCATAAAGTGAAGGTAAATGAAATATTTTTTGTTAAATTATTTCTTAATTGTTAGTATACAATGGAATTACACAAGACAAAATTAATATGAAAATTAAAATTTTTGAAAGGTTGCATGCAATTTCTTGATTCTTTATAGTAAACGTAATTTCACATAAAATTAATTTTTAAATTGGAAATTCCCATTTTTACTTCATTTTATATTTTAGTTTTGTCTTATTAATTCAATTTGGTCAAAATTTGTTCGTTTAACGTTAGTTCATATATTAAGCTTATTTTACCTTATTATAATTTTAGAATGGATCACATACTGTAAAAGGTAGATACAAAATTAATTTTAATGCAATTGAATTTACATTCCGTGTGATTAAAAAAAAAAATGCATGCAATTTTTCCACTGCTCTTACTGATTTGTGACACAGTTAGGGATGCAATATCGTTCATAAAAATATTGATGTTAAGAAACATCGCTGATGTTGAGATAAATCGATGTTTTTTCGATGTTTTATTTTCCTTTCGTTAAATAACTAAATATAAAAACTAAAGCATTTTAACCCATCTAAAAACCTAGAAACAATACTTTAGCGCAACGACAAATACGCGTATATGCTGCAATTTAGTCGCACCTACATATCGCCATATGATTTCATAAAAGTGGTAATTAAAAAATTTTAAATCTACTTCTTGTTTGAGAAAAATGCACAATATCAAAATACATGTTCCTGTAAAATTTTACACTCGTGTGTATAAAAATGACGAAATTGTGACAAGAATTTGGATTGATTTATTATGTGAAAGTATAGCACATTAAGAAGAGTTTTGCTTCTCTTGTAACATATTTTTAGTGTAACTTAAGGCTTTTGTGAATTCCTTTGACGATTAATACTACAAATATATTATTTAAAATAAAAACTAAAATTTTTACCAAAAATTATTAAATTATGCATACAGAAAATCGCCGGAGGCCAGTAGGTAGTGTGTTGGTTTATTAGACGTGAGGCCATGGTTCCAACCCCAGGTCAGATATCTCCGACGAAACGAAATATGAAAACATATTTCTGCGACAACTTCTTCCAGCGGATTTTTGTCAAAAACTCTGAGAACAAATAAAAAGTTGCAATGAAAAGTTTCTCAAATAATCTGTCGTTCGGATTCAACTTTAAACTGTAGGTCCCGCCATTCATGTATAAAATTAGCACACACAACATAAGAGGTGTAAAAAGCTTGATCGTAATCCTGATTGAAGGATTGTAATGACCAATATGTATGTATACAGAACTCAAATAAACACAAGCCTTAAAGCTCATAGACATGCGTCTTATGATGAACGATTCATAAGTTTATCAATTTGAACGCCAATGTATCGTCCATCAAATCATCGATTTCGATATTTTACTCAGAAACATCGATGTTTATTAAATATAGATGTATCGTTTGCATCCCTAGACACCGTGCTTTATTTTGATGGATAAAATGTTCTGCTCCTCAAACTATTATTGCGATAAGCAGCTATAAAATATGTACATACATGTGTCTGCAGGTTAGAGCTAGCTAATATTAATATTAGTAGCGCCATCTGTGTGTCAATTTACGAGTTTTTAGATCAACTGTTATTTGAAGTTTTCTTTATTCGTACAAAAAAGGCAAAGGTTTCTAATGTTGAACTTATTCTCACTCCCCCAATGTGCTAATGCACGTAAACAAAACTTAAATTGATGCAACTATTTCTTTCCAATTTTTATTTGCTTTAGTCGCAAAGAATTACTAACGTATTTTTTAACTCTGCTGTCAAAATAATTTTCTTCATTTTTATAAATAATAAATTTAAAAAGAAATATCATTTCATTCACAAGAAAATGAGAGTGTAGTGAAGAAGGAAGTAACACTTGTTACTAATTAATTCAGAATACATAATTGTTCTTTATATTGTTTTATGTATGGGCTAAGGACTTAGAATGACTAAATCGTTAGAACATAAAATATAAAAAACGATATTTGTGTCATAAAAATAGACACGGTGAAAACACGATTTTAATTAACCGAATTAAATGGCCTATAAATATCAATAATTACAAAACACTGTAGTATATTTGGGATTCCAGTTAAGCCCTTACTACTTCACTATCGTTATCGCATTTATAATAATGCATAAAAATTTGCCAACAAATTATAAAAACAATTTAAGAAATCGTAGCTCAAATATTACTCGTTATAGTTCTAAACAATATTATGATCATTATTTTTTCTTTAGTTAAGCGATCAAGGAGAACAAGCGAAGAAATGTTATATTACAATATTTTAAAAATCAAACCTCACAAAATTTATTTACAACATTGAAATTGTATATAATTATTTGCCTTTTTAGGCACAAACTGAAAATAATATTATAATCAATCGTATTGGATGCAATACATTCAATTCAACTATCTACGTGAACTATAGTTTTCTTTTTGAGAACTTTTAAACCTAAAACATAAAAACCTGAAACATGCTTAATCACAATATCTTCAGTGAAAAGAATACTTTCTTCATGATTCTATAAGTACATACATCATTTTGCCATGACTAACCATTACAAGACAGTGGCGTAGAAAATAATCGTTTCCGAATATATGTATTTAATTCCAGTTGTTAATTAAAAAATAAATATATTGAAAGTCTTAAAATATTAACTCTGATTTACAGATAAATGAAACATCTTATACTGAACTATCACTATCTCAAATGTAGAATTTTTTTTAATATTTTCTACTTATGTATCAATGTTCGTATAAACGGATGTTTAAAATAGAATGGATAAAAATATTTGAGATTTGATTTCGCTGCCATTGTTTTTAAACGAACATCGTAAAATATTAAAATTGTCTCGCTTGTCTCATAATGACACATACATAGGTGTAAAGTACAGAAAAAGATAATAATAATATTTTCGCAACTGACACTTTATGATCTAGTTTATATACATACGTATATGTATATACAACACCTCTGTCTATAGTCCATTAACCGACACTGTATTGCATAGCCTTATGCGGTGTAGTGTATTATGCTTTTGTTTTTTTTTCACTCTTTATTGATAAAAAGCACTTTTTATTACATTAAAAGAAAACAAAATTATTGTTCATAGTAAAGAGTAGACCTTCTTTTAGATGCACTACATATACAAATGTTTGAATGTAATTACATTGTACCTACTAATTTTATTGATGCATCAAGTAACACTTAACAAGTATACAGTGAACAAAAAAAGTTGTACACTTACCACATTACCACCATATATATTTTTGTTTTTAATAAAAAGTACATATCTATAAAAGAAAGCTTATTGTTATTAACGTCAGATTAAAGCTTTAAAACTGTATTTTAGTGCATATTAAAACATTTTTTTGTAATATAAAGAAAAATCGTATAAAGAAGAATCATATAAAGAAAAAATCGTCAAAACTACAGATTACCAATATTCCTAGTTAAAAAAAAAAACTTGTGCAGATAAGAAAATGGTTATTGATTATCGTCAGCTTCTTTTAAAACCAGATGTCTGGTTATCCCTGCTGGTATAGAATATCATATGTCCACCGGAGCGTTTTCCAGTTTCCATATAATCTCTGTTCAATTTAAGTGTGGACTTTGGGAAAGCTGAGACAAAATTTTTTTTTATATTACAAAATTACAATTCTTTGGCTATTGCGGCTAAGTGGCTTGTAACGTTGTTTCGAATGACCGCAATACTTTTTTCAGGAAAGTTTCTGGTTTGTTACGCGGATTTGTAAATGCAATGGCTCAATGCCCACAAACGGAATACGAAACCATGCCTTTATTGAGAGAAATATGCGTAAACTAGATTGTTTAAATATTTCGTAAATTAATTTGGTTTAATTTTCTCATACAATTCACTTTTAATTTGTTAATGTTTGTAGCTACCAGCTACCATTTTTCATAATCATATTTTTTTTTTTTTTTTTTTTTTTTTTTTTGCCTGAATTGGTAATCAGTTATTTCGACGATTTGTTTCTTTATATTTGACCCTGAAGAAAAATGTTTTAATATATAATAATAATAAAGGTTTCAAGCTTTGATTTAGTATTAACAACAATCAAGTTTATTTTTTTAATAATTTTTGTTCACTGTATCTGTATTGAATACTAACATACATACATACAATATTGAAAGTGGTTGTTGTGCGAAATATATTAAGAACTCTCTCTCTCGTAACTGGTGCAAAATTGTGGCGAATTCCATTATCTGAATCTGCAATTTATTTGATCCTACTGTAGCATCAATTACTATTGATTTAGGCCAATTAAAACAAAAGCTTGTGTCTTCGAATGGTCAATAACAGCACAAAACAACTAGCGGATGGTAAAAGAACAACAGCAACTGCATACATATTTAATTTCCTTTATACAGGTCTATTCGTTTCATCAGTTCATTTTGCTTTGTATTATATTGTTTTATTTTTAACTCTAATGCATTGACTACGTACTTACATATGTATGTATATATGTACATATATACATACACACGTTTGTTTAAATTGGTAAATCGACAGGTGTATAAACAACATTTTAGCAGTTGAGAAGAAATATTTAGCAAAGTCAAAAAACTAATTTTTAAAGAAGGTTAAATAGGTTTTCACATTTACTTTCAACTTCATTAGTAATATTCGTAAATTTCATAGAAGTATGAACTTAAATGTACTGTATAAAAGGTATTCAAAAGAACGTATTACATACATACATCATAAACTTGCTTAATCTTTTAATTTGTTATTTTTTAGGTTGTATAAAAAGTATATCACGTAAAATTGTTTTTCTATTAAAACCTGTGCTGCGAGCACTAGTTTTTTGTTGGTAAATACATAAAAGTTCACAACACATAAAGTTCTACGTCATTATCATTAATAACTTTAATTTTAATTGGTCATTACAACCCCTCAATCAGGATTACGATGTAGCTTCTCACATCACTTATGTTGTGTGTGTTAATTTTATTCAAAAGTGACGGAGGACTTATAGTTTAAAATCAAGTTTCGAGTTTCTACAGATTCTGACAGCAAGATGCCAAATAAATATTTTTTCATATTTCGTTTTGTTCGACATGTCTGCACTGGAGTCCTTTACATGAAGCAACATAAAAGAACATCTCCCAAAATTCCCAAAATTGCATTTGTAACGTCTTGAACTTCTTGATTTTGAATATTAATCTACTAAAGAATTTCAATGTAAACTTAAATTATTACATTTTTAAAATTCAATTCACCATTCATAGTGTATTTTAAATGTGGTTTCTTCAAAGTGTAGGCGGTGCCTATCTGTACAAGGAAAATTTCCCCCATTATAAGTTGAGGACCTAGATGAAAGAAAAAGATGGGGAGGAGGATTATCATAGGGTGTAAGATGTCATCAATCGGCATATACCTAAACCATATTGTCTTTAGGAACTCTGTGTCCTGTACATACTCCCTTAACATCTTCCAGTACATTGCTTTAAGTTAAGTTTAATATAGAATTCTTCATAACATCCTCTATAAAATTGTTCTATCGTTTTGATGTCCTCTCTGCATCAGGATGACCCAGAGCATCTTTGTAATTTTTCCTGATTCGCTGCTATTGCACAATGGACTATGTGATATCTCCGTCACTTTTGCAGC
Source organism: Sarcophaga rosellei (assembly GCA_930367235.1). Taxonomy (NCBI): domain Eukaryota; kingdom Metazoa; phylum Arthropoda; class Insecta; order Diptera; family Sarcophagidae; genus Sarcophaga; species Sarcophaga rosellei. The sequence goes on from OV884019.1 coordinate 59,785,278, forward strand.
GCGGTTTTCAATGCACTAAAAGACATTGTTGTCCAAGTTTATGAAATTAACTCTGTTATCTAGATTATTCATTCATTGACCACTAGATACTTGTATAATGCACACTGTGCTGCTCCGGTTAATCGCCCTTTTACTATCCAGGACAGCTTTTGTTTTCTTGACACTGCTATTGCCATAATTGCTATTTTACTATTGGTAAAGATATTTAAATCTCTTGTGTTAAGTTTGTCAAGTTTGTATTGGCCCAGATCTTACACTTGGTAAGCCGTATTATGGTGTGGTAATCGAAGGCATAGTTTAGTTTCTGTTTCTTTTATATAGAGCGTAAACAGATTTAATCTTCATGTTTGGATCCATAATTGGACCAAGAAAGTCAATCGAGTATCAGATAACCCGATTGATATGTAAGGCGTCCTGTCGGCTAATTTCGTATTACTTAAGTATTCCAATTATATTCTGATCAATCCATTTTTTCATAGCTTGTAGATGTTACACCGTAAGTTCCGCTCATATCTCATCCGTATCTCAAGCGGTTGGACAAAAAGCATTATTCCTCTTCATCCCGCTTATTCCTAATCAGCATATTCTTTAAAACTTTTGAATTATTCTATTATTGTATTTCATATCTATCGGTATACACCACTCTAATGAAGTATACTGTGTCATCTACAATGACTGATATGGATCCTTATTCTAATGCCCTTTTTCTGTTCTCAAAGTTGGCAATGTAATGTGTTTTTTTTTGTCTAACACCATGTGCGTTTTTACTTTAACGTTAATTTACCCATAGCTGTTTGGTTTTGTTTTGATATAAAGTGGGTAGTGTGCTAGACTATTAGCGTGAATGTTGTAAGTTGGAGACTCTGATCTGCAACACTGCACCGATCATAAGATAACTCAACTCGTAATTATTAAATATAATTTGTAATTATATTGTAATTAGTAAATAAATAAAATAAAAAATAATTATTGTATTGTGAAGTCACAATTCTTATAAATTTCTTCGAATTTTCTAGCAAAGACAAGAGGTTGTAAATAATAATTCGTTAAAGAACAATTATTTTCCCAAATTACACGGTGCGACAGTCAAAATACACTCAGCTAATGGCATAGTGTTGGTTGTGAGTTTTGTTGAGTAGAGGTCAAAAATATTTTTTTATATTTCTCGAAAATTGCCCGATTTGATCAAACGAAATATCAGTCTCTTCACAAGACAATGCACTTTCGGAATGTCATCACTTATATCATATTTTTTAATTAAAGTTTGCTACTATGAACGGATAAACTTGAAAAAATATGAAAAAAATTCGCATTTGTCAAGTTTACCTCATCAAACCTCACAGCATATTAAGTCAAATAATATATATATATGTATATCGTTTTAAAGGCCCATCTCTCTCCTTTCTATTTTGGACATCGGTTCAGATATGGTTGTGTTATCAATAAATTTGTGCGTAAAGTCCAAAAAAACAGTTTTTGTCAAATAAAACAAGTTTGGAAGGTTCGAGAAAAATAAAGAAAGTATTTTTGAGTTCTACTCAACTAACTGAACAACTCAGAGTAGGTAGTTACTCGGGTGTATTTAATTTTTTGTATTTTGTCGCATAGTGTTATTAATGAAATCAGCAAAAGTTAATATTTTTGTATTTGGACCTAATAAAATGATTTCAGTAATAAGATTGTTTTTTTTATTTATCAAAGCAATTAAACCATCACCAATGTATCCCAAAGAAAAACTCAAATCTTCAATTAACCAGTTAATAATTAATTATTGAAAGCCAAGCTATTTTATATGCATACATGTATACAGTACTATTTAGTTATTATTTGAATATGTATATGTATATGAATGTTAATCATAATATATACTGGATAAATTTAACCAGTTCTTTAGCTAATAATATCTCCTGCAGTAGAATATTCAAGTAGCTTAGCGATGTTCAAACATTCAAATTTATGTACCAAACTCTCGTCGAATGCCCTTTGCTGACCTGCATCAATCTGTGTGTTTGTTCAACAGTTTTGTTTTTTCTAAGTAAAATTAACTGCCTTCAAATTATCAACCCCTAAATTTCAGTTACTTAACTTTTTCTGAGGTATGGTCTTTAGGCATATCACATTTATCGGTTCCGTGTAAGACGCCGCAAATATCGTATACAACAAACAGCAATAACTTGACCACACTTTGAAAATTAAGACATTAGACAGGATCTGATCGTAAAAGTAATTAACTTAATTTCAGTTAGTTAGACTAAATTTCACCTACTTTTAATTCGTTTCATCTCCACAATTCTCTAAAATTCTTACCTAGCTTGAAAATAGTCAAATGAAATTTTGTATCGATCAATTGAAAAGGGCTTAATGTTTACCATTATTGTTGACACCTGCGAAAAACTAACAGTGGTGAAAACTGGTATTATTAATTAGGGTGTCAAAGTAAAAATATCTTCTATATATAAAATCTACAATAGTTGCTGCTATAATGGAATATACCTATTATACCACAAAATTATCATTTCAGAACCGAACAAACGGTTAGAGTCCGTTCAATGCTGAAACTATTAGAAACATAGAAATAGCAATCTTTTTGCGTTAAACATAATAACTGGAGTACATTGATCACCGCAGCAGGTGTTCAGAATGCTGAAGTCACTATAATTTTCACATTCCCTGGAATTTGCTAAGATATGATATGTTTCGCTAATGTTCCATTCGCAAGGCTGTCGATCCTTACACTAAATTTCATCAATATTACATTGAGCTGTTTAACAAGTACATTTACTCCCCACTAAATTTTGAATTGAGTACGGGCAGATGGTGAGAGTTATTTTTAAATTTATTCAACCCAACGTGACAAACGACCAGACTTACTTTTGCAAACGAAAGGAACATTTGGCATAAAGTTCACCTTCATGCTCTAAACCCTTATAGAACTTCCGTACGTCTTTTCTATTATTTATAAAACAAAGACATAGTTAAACTGCCAATACCTAAATTATACGATAATTTTACACTTAAATTTTTATAGGACAAATTTAACCATTTAAAAAGTAACGATACATGTCGTAGCTATTATTAACATATGTTTTATTTATTTATGTAATATTTCATTTAATATATTAATACTGTTTTACAATTGTCTTATATACTATATTAAAGAGTTTAGAAACTTTGTTTCTTTTCTACTTAGTAATTAAATTTGAATTTTATGAGCTTTTTAAATAATATTTTAATATACAAATGGAAGGGAAAAATGTACATTATATACAAATGCAAGGGAAAAATGTAATTTATGTTGTAGGCTAATTGGACAAGTAAGTAAATAATAATAAATAAGTAAATATTCGATCGATCCTGACCTTGTATAGCTGACCAGTAAGTTTTCACAAAACTTAAACCCAATTCAAAAAAAACTTTTAATTATTCAAAATGAAATTAAAAATCGAATAAATTTTTCTTCTACTACCTTACTATACAATAGTAATAAAGAAAGGATGCACACATTTGCCAATGATCTGTCGTTTCAAATGATGGAAAATGATGAAAAAAGCAGGTTTCCAATTTAAAACAATGAGGAGGTTCTAAAGTACTAAAAAATTAGTAAAATTATTAATAAGACGTTCAAATTGCTTAAAGACTTTTAAATAAAGTCATATTTAGTTAACTAGATTTATTAATCGTATTAAGTTCAAGATACTTTTACGTTAGATAATTTGTTAATAAAGTAAATGAATTACTACTCACTGAAATTAGATCAAACTTAAGAAATTGCAAAATATAAAAACGGGTTTTATTTTCAGGACATTTAAGCCTACAGGCTTATTGACAATAATTGTGAATTGTTGAACACAAACGTTATACTATAGATAAACTTTTGGTATTAATTGCAATACGTACATAATATAAGGGTCATTACAACCCTTCAGTCAGGATTACGATCTAGCTTCTCACACCACTTATGTTATCTGTGTTAATTTTATAAATGAATGGCAGGACCTACAGTTTAAAGATGACTCCGAACGACAGATTTTTATTTTTTGAGAAACTTTTCGTGGCAATTTCATTTACTCTCAGAGTTTGTGCCAGAAATCTTCGAAGAAATATTTTTTCATGTGTTCGTTTTGATGTCTGATCTGGGAACAATAATAACAAATTTTATAATTTATTTTTAATATATTATATTTTGTTTTTGTTTTTTTTTTAATATTTCTACAGATTACTTTCAAAGTTCTATAACTCTTGTCTTGAAGCTATTTGTGGGTTCATATCTAGTCGTGCATAGCAATTCTATCACACGCATGCAGTAATAAAAATAATATCGTTACGTAGCTGTTCAGTTTGCCTTTTTGGCAATCGTATATCAATGAGAAGAAGAATAGAAATGATTTTAAAATATAAAACTTTTATTTTACGAAATGAAATAAGCGACGTTATCTAAATTTCTTATTGGTTTAATTTCTTTTGTGTTTGTTTAAAAAAAATATATATTTTATTAATGGAAATATTCTTGAGTCTTCTTTATATAGTAAACTAACCATATATATGTATGTACATACATACATACTTATATATTAAAATATTAAAGTAACAAATTGTTTTTCCTGCTATTGAAAGAAAATATATTCGAAAAATTGTTTGTATTTTCATTTATACAAATTACTAGAACTTTTGAAATGTTGCCAAATATTGCTTTAATGGATGCTTATACCTTAAAATACAATACAAATAGGAAGAAACCGTATGTGTGTGTGTGTGTGTATTTTTTGACTATATACATACATACATATTATTTCGATGGGACACAAATTTATATCACACTATACACGGAACAAGACAACATTTGTTATGATTTTATTTATTTTCTAGAGAAATAAAAATTATAGTGTGATAAAGATTGAATAAATTTTCTAATGTTCAATAGAAAAAAAAATTTTTTTTTTAAGTCACGTGTATGAGTTCAACAAGTGTTTAATAAATAAAAAATCAAATAAAATTGTCTTTTCATGATCATCATGATTGGAATTTAAATTGTGGGCGTTCGGTTCGTACATTTGCCGGTCTAGACCAAAAGATTTCAAACATAAATTTTTTATTATTGAGAAGATAATACTTTAATAAATCATTGATGACATTCAATCAATAATAATATCAGTTTTAATTAAGAAAGTCGTAATGAATTCAAATTACAAATTAATAAAACCTTGTAAATAAGTATTTTATATGAAAATATAACATCTAAACCAATGGGAATTTACTGTTCTTTGGAGCACGATAACGATATTCATATTTATAGCTCTCTATCTGGGAATTTTCATAATGACGCAAAATTAAGAGAAATTCAACTGTAAGTGTTCGAAATATATTGGCTAGTTGCAATAAAATCCTACCTTCATTGAATAATTCACTTGAAAAACGACGAAATAAGATTTTACGCAAAATTACAGCAGAACTATTGAGGAACAAAAATTCAAAGAAGATAATGGACTAGCGTGGACACATTCTCCCCCCAATATATAAAATGTTTTTTTATATATAAGTAGCTATGAAACTAGAATTTATTCCTGGCACTAAACTCTTAAGATTAAGTTAAATATTGTCATTCAAATTTTAATTTGCAGATTCATGAATAATAATAAAAAACAACTTCAGCTGAGATGGATTTTTTAAAATAAAAAATACCTTTGAAAAAATTTTCATTGCTGTATGGTTACACTTTGTTTTTAGTAACGAAACTTACTTTTAAAGGTAAAAACAATTTAAATAACAGACACGAAGTACGCATATTTAGGATTGTTGAATTGGCCTTATTAACAAAACGTTTTACCGTAATTTTATTGCCCAAATTAATTGGCGCCGATTTGATACAATCTTTTTTTTCCAATTTTTACAATGTTGTTAATAACTTTATACAAATGAAATATGATCCGCGTAAACTGAGGATCAGAACGTCTCGGCAGCTAGAAAATGTGACCATGCGACCAAAGGAAAACAGTGTCATTTACAAAGCTAAAAGTGTTTCTAAGACTCATTTGCAGTTTGCCCGAAGTATACATTAAATACGCAATGGTACACCAGTATTGTTTTCCAACACTATCGGAATATTAAAAGAAGAATTTAATATCTTCTTATAAATTGGACAATTGTGCCATATTTTGTAGAATCCTAGAGAACCGTCGAAGTGAAGGGAGACACAGTACTTCTTCTCTTCAAGTGCCCTTTTTAAATTTGCACCAATACCAGTAGTAGATGGTATATCTCTCAATCCAATTTGATAGTCTGGAATACTTCTGCTTCTATTATTAATCGGAATTTATGAAACCTTTTGACGCTGTTGGTAACATACTTGTAGACTTGCAAGACTCGGTTTTCGTATACTCCTTGTCGGACCTAACTACAGTAACTTTCCACTTTTACGGATACTATTCGTATAAAATTGAAAATAAAAGGCTATACTCAAAGTCCCCATAAGTATCTCTGTTGCTAATTTTACGAATTCCAAGCAGTTTCCAAATATAAGCTGCATCAATCACAGGGAGCATATCAGTCGCAGTATCACACAAGTTTGGAATGAAGAGGGTTTTTAAGTACTCCAAAAAGGGAGGGGTGTACCATATCATTTCCAGGCGGTCAGCGATGAAGTTCCATAAGCATTCTAAATATTTTGTAAGAAATGCGTTTCGAAATTCCAGAGATTCTTTAACATTATTGAGCTTGAATTTATTTTAAGTACATCTGGACTGTTGTTCTCCTTTTTATGCATCCAATTTTTCAACATCTGCCGAAAAATTCCAATCTGCGGTTTGACAAAAGTGAAATAATAAGTAGCCCGTTAACTAATTAAACAGGTAGAAATATTTACATTCTTTGAAGTTCTCAGCAGTATATACTCCTTCTGGGCTCGAAACTCTGGGAATCGGAAACATCCTAAATCCAAGAACATCCCTACACTCAAGTTCATATGCCTGCTCGTTGCCGCGAGTTCCCATATAACAATGGACCCAGCAGTGGGTAACACCATTTTACCTATCTAGCTCCTTAAGCTTCTCCAGGCATATTTTTCGATGGGGAAATATTCGTGAGTTTCACCATGGGTTCGCAATATTTTATTTTTTCCTAGGTCCAAAAACTCTCGCTTATGTCCCCAGGTCCATTTTATATTCCGCAAAATGGTAACTCGTCTCGTTGCGGAATATTTACCTAAATCATAGAGTCTACTGGTTCTGTCCGGGGGACATTTAAGAACAGACCTATCAGCCACTCGATTATTGATTTTATGTTATGTTTGCCATTTTTCTAACCGCAGTCACCAAAACTCCGGTCTTTAGTACCATGTGCAGCTTAAACTTAAATTCAAAAAAGTTTCCCTGGGACAGGTTTTCATGTCCCCTGTAATATACTCGCTACCTTGTCAAATTCCATTTGAGTTGTTTTCAGATTTGCTCTGCCTACCCAGACAATGTCCTTATACCACTAGTGGTCTGGCTATAATGGTATGCATCCAGTGCATAATTCTTGAGTCATATCTCCAGGATGGGGCGCCCTGGTAGTCTAGTGGGTAGTGTGCTAGACTGTTAGCGTGAGGGTTGTGGGTTCGATTCCCACAAGAGGCTCTGGTCTGTTACACTACACCGAGCATATGGTCAAGTTACTCCGCTCGTATATAATTAGAATATAATTTGTAATTGTATTATAATTAATAAATAAATAAATATATCCAGGATTTTTCTGCAATTTTTTTGCATATTTTACTTTAATTTTCTACAGGCACACACTTCACGTTCCAGCACTTTTGAATGGTTCTCACTATATCTACAAGAACTGTTTCAGTAGATCTGCCCTAAAAACGTGTTGCTCATTTAATATCCCACAACTGTATGTCCACAACTTTTTTAAGTACAGTGCACTCGCGATATATGAACTAATTAAAACGAAGCCTGTTCATATTTTCGAAATTGTTCATATTTACAAACGGCGTAAATTTTTGAAAAAATTATGTTTTCCTTCATTGTAAACACTTTTCCTGCTTTATTTTTTTCATTAAGTAATTTTATTTTTTGTTTTATTTAAAAAAAGAACTTCCTTCACGAAGTTTTTAAATGTGTTCAATACTTATGCAACACAAAGCTTAAACTAATCTTTAAAAAAGTCGGTTATCTTTTTTTGCTGCTTTTTTAAAGCCAGAACTTTTAAAACAGTCTTCTCCCGCAACTGTCTCAATACATTTAAGAGTCGTTGTCTAACCATTTCACTTCCTGCCCACTCCAATGTATTATTAAAAATGTCAACAGCTTACCTGTCCTTAATCGTTCTCTTTGGCTTCTCCACACAATCACCTTCGTCCGATATTTCTTCTATTTCATTATCGCCACATTCAATAGCATCCTCATTCTTTAACATATAACTTCAATTCTTTCACAGTACGTTAGCATATTACAGAGAACACGAAACCCGGGTCTCAGGTCAATTAAATTCATTTGTAAGTGTTGTCTAAGATTACTTAAAGGGATTTCATCTTCAGGATCATCTTGATTAACCACCATATTTAAAATATTATTCCAGCAATTGGATAGCATAGATGCATCTACTCTACTCCATGCTGATTCTAAAATAGACTCTATTAAACTACCTCCTTTAGCAGCAATGGAAGTCAGAAGACTGTTTTTATAATAAAGTTTTGTGATCCTGATTGCATTTTGTCCATGGGTTGGATAAGAGGTGTCATGTTCGGTGGCATAGACATTACGAAAATAGAGCCGTTTTCAGATTTTAGTTGATCATCACATGGGTGAGAAGGAGCATTATCTATTCGAAGAATGGCTTTTGCTGGCTTCCCTTTTTTGGTTAATTCTTCTACAAACATGTATCATGTGGTTTTTTTACGATTTGGCATTAAAATAAACATAAATAACTCGGGATTTCCCCAATTTCTAATGCTTTGTAACTGAAATTGGTATGCGTCAAAAATAAAAAACTGTTCATATTTTAAAGCCTTTGCACAAATTTCATATTTTGGAGTAGTCAATGGTTAAGAAAAAGTGTTCATATTTTGGGGTGTTCAAACATTAGAGTGTTCATATTATCGCGAGTGCACTATATATGCAACATTGTCTTGCTGAAAAACGCACTAAAGTACCCTTTTTTCGGGACAATGTAGCATGAAATTTCGAAGGACAACATAATCTATTACTTTTTACAAGACTTTGAGATCTAACACCTCAAAACAATAAACTTACTGCTGCTATGCTTTACCGACTTACCATTTTATAATGTTTTTTTTTTTTTTCTAATACGATGCATAACTGGTACTGCAGTTTATTGTATACTAGCTGTACCCTGCACGCTTTGCTGCACTACAAACTAAAATAAATTTGAAGGAAAGACATTAGACAAATATCCAATTAAGTTTGAATCATTTTATTGATTTTGTTTCCCGTTGTCCAGATGATTCAGACGAAGGGGCCTGAGTGGTACGCATTCGATCAAGTGATTCATGCGAACGGATCTGTGCGGCATGTACTCGAAGATTTTTCAGTCTCAATGCTGATTCTGAGGCTAGTAATGCTCTTTTCTTTTCAAATGCACAGGATCAAATGCACAGTTTACGATTTAATTAATTTCGAAGAATTTTCAGTGACGCCACCTGTCGGAAATTGGTTATACCAACTTAGAAACCTTCGTCGGCTCATGCGCAACAACTTTGCTAAAGATTAAATGCATAGTTTACGATTCCATAAAGTACATTCATTTTTATATATATAGATAACTTAAACTTGAAAAAAAAATAAATAAGACAAAAGTCTACGAATTTAATTTTGGTTATATTTTTTCTTATTTGGTGAATTTTTTCACAAATGTTGGTTACAAAATTTTTTTCTTTCCCTTCTATCTTTCCCCCCGCATCGTTCTTTACACTTTATTTTCTTTGGTTTTATACATCAAGAATCACAGATAGCATACTTGTAGGGGTAACTACTATGCGTATGAGTAATATATTTCAAATGCAATTAAATATTAAGTATGTAGTATGTAGCATACGTCGGCATGGCCCCTCGCTCATTTGGAATAACAACATAAAAAGTAGCCTATAACTCCTTCCAGACATACAGGAAGATACTGTGAAAATTTCAAGAAAATCGGTTCAGCCGTTTAATCGTCTATAAACTTCAAACATACAATCAAACACACATTCATTTTTATATATAAGTTGTATGTGTGTATGTAAAAAAGAAAAACAAAAAGAGAGTGTGTGCGAAAGAGAGCAATAAACAAGTAATAAGTCAATTAAACTCAAGCCAATTAAAAACTCAGAGAAAACAAAGTGAACTGAGTGATGTTGTTTTGTTTACAACTTATAACGTCGCTTTTTTCCTAATAGCTATACTTAATAAGCACGAGATATTAATAAGATTAATATAAATTGTGCACTAGTGGTAGAAACTATAACAACTGACTTAGGGCCATTATTACAACTTGGGGTTAGTTAAAGGTACCTTTAGCTAAAGGGAATTGGAAAGTTACCTTTATCTTATTTTCGTTATTACAACTTACAGATAAAATTTTTCAAAAATATGGCAGTGCCGGAGCAATGTCGATAACACTGCTCAATTAAACAAGTTTTATTTTTAAACTCAGTGGCAACCACGGGCTTCTTTTTTGTTGTATTTGCTTATTTTGCTTATATTTTAAGTTGCCACATTGAAAATTATATATAATATGGCAAGTTCAAAATTAAATTTAACTTTAAATGTTAAAGGTAGGATGATCCTCTCGTTAGCTTAACGATCAGTTCTGTCTTATTGGATACATAGTAATGAAAAACATTTATCTGCCAGTTAAAATCCTCCCTTTTGTTAACGGCAAATTGTAATAATGGCCCTTAACCTTTGACATTTCCGTAGGTATCAGGTAAAACAACAAAACTGAGAATTGTTAAAGATAGCCATTTCAAATCTTTAAGGTCTTACTAATTTATTAAAAAAAGGAATTATGTATTGAAAAAAAATCTTTAAGTGCGAAGAGAATAAGTTAAATGTTTCAAATTTAGGTTGCAAAAATTAAAGCATTTTATTTAAAATTTGGTTTAATTTCTTAAATATCTTAACAAATATTGGAATGTCCTATATTTTAAAAAAACATCAGCCCATCTAGGAGGCATTAGAGCTACTAATTTATCAATTATGCTTTTTGAAATTTTCTGTTCTCCCTTTACGATTATTCTTGTTTTGTAACTTTACATGAGCATAAAAAAATTAAATGACTTGACATTGAGGAAATATTTGATAAAAAAAAAACAGAAAATTTTTGTTTACTCCAATGTGACCATAAAATAATTTAAAAGTGCATACAAAATTTTGAGAAATGAATTTTGCTTGCTAGCAAACACAACTGTCTCCAACGTGACTATAATGTATCCATCTATTTTAAATATTGTCTCATTTTTTAAGCAAATAAATATTTGATCTGCCAAACATTTTATTCATAAAAGTCATCAAAACGGAAAATTTTTTACATTTAACTTTATTTGAAAAATAGAAATTAAAAAATTAATTGAGATTAGTTCGTGTTTAGAGGTATTAAGGTTTTTGTCTAAAATAAATTGTGTTAATATATACATATAATATATTATATTGTATCTAATGTTTTTTTTTTTATTTATTTACATTTACATTTATTCTGTTGCTAACAAGACCATATAATTCTATTTTGTTAATAAAAAATTAATGAGAATTGTTTATATTTATTTAAAAAATTTTCTGTCATCAGTTAATGTTTTTTATCCAACCTTTATTTCAAGCCTGCTTTCTCAAATTCCAAAATTATTTGAGATATACCACTAATTGGATTTTATTAGGGACACCTTAGACTACAATTTGTATGTAGCAAGCCCCTTTTTTCCACAATATCCATCATCCTACCCAGACACTGTACTGCTATGTTAATATATTGCATTTTTTAAGCCCGATATCTCAAGTTCCAAATTATTTGGCATATACCACTTATTGGGTTTTATTACAGACACCTTACGCTACAATTTGTATATAGTGGGATACCTGCAGCAAGTCCCCTTCTTCCACAATATCGATTATCCTACCCACACATTGTTAACATAGTGAATTTTTCAAATCCGATTTCTCAAGTTCCAAATTATTTGGAATATACCATTAATTGGGTTTAATTAAGGACACCTTAGGCTATAATTTGGATTTGGTGGGATAAATGCAGCAAGTCCAATTTTTCCACAATGTCAATCATCCTCCCCTGACATTGTTAAAATAAATACATTTTTTGTCTACGTTTTTCAATTTTCAAAAGAATTTCCGAATTACCAGAGAAGCTGTTCCACGTGTGGAGCATAATTTTTAGGCATTCCATTCTCCGATGTCGCATATTTGGGTGATTTCATCCTTGACTATTTTGTCTTTGCTAGTTAAATTCGGATTTATCTTCACACACATCGTCCGCGGAACGTAACGGAATTAAATGCTTATAGAGATGTCTCGTTTAGCTGTGAAGGTTCTTCTTTTTATTTTCAATGCAATTCTACTACTTGATTTTATTCCAATGAAAGGTTATCTTAATGCAAATGATACCTGAACATACTGAACATAGTATCAGCATTTAAAGAGAAAAATACTACTCTTCTATTTTTATCCGCGTTTCTCAAGCATTCGACATGGTATAACACAAAAAGTTAATTCATAAATTAAAACTAAAATTTCCTTTTACTATTGCGTTTCTTTTGAAAATGTATGTCATCGGCCAAAGTGAGGGCAATTTTGTAAAAGAAACTCAACGAATTTCTTCCAGTGGGCCATACGTATTTTGGGAACTGTATTATATTTAATAGATATACACCTTGGACATGCCACTCAGCAGTCAAATACACACTTCAATTTGTGCTGACGATACAGCTTTCATTTGTATTTCCGGTAACTACAGGAACACATTTTCCAACTGAAGCAGTAGCAGGAGCACTGGGGAATTAAAGTGAATGAACAAAAATGTGCCGCAACATTCACACATAAAACTTATTGGGATTCACATTGATATACAATTTCCTTGAAAATTAGCTTAAATGAAATTCTAAGTTTTTGAAATTTATTGGCTAATTGGAAGAAACTCACGACTAAAATTGATAGCAAACTTTTGCTTCATAAATCAATCTTAAAACCTAAAAGGTGTTACGCTATTCAATTATTGGGAACTGCCTGCGCTTCTCACGTAGAAAAAGTTCAAATATACCAAAACAAAAGCTTACGTATGATTACAGCAGCACTGTGTTACGTCAAAAATTCGAACATAAATAAATATTCTGAAAGGTACATAAACTTTCTACTATACCAACAAAATTCTCGTAATATGTTAGACTTCTCAGGCCACATTCGTCTAAAAAAGAGGGAATTATTATTAAATTAAAATACAATCTTATCCTGTGAGATGAAATAAAAACAACCCATTTTCTTTTTAAAATTGTTGTAAAAGTATAATAGAATAATAATACATTGCACTAATTCAAATTCTAACCATGTTCTCGAGTGATTCCGGTGTCGAAATAGAGTACAGACAACAACCAGTAGAAAGTGTCCTACAAATTGTGGTAAGCTTTGGTAAGTTTTAATTCAAGTTGCTTGGTATGGTATACCGGATTCGGTATGCACAAATATTGTAGTCAAATATTTACCACTCTAGAACAAGATCAGAATTTAAATTAGTGAATGTGTGTGAAGTTAGTTTCGGAAGTTACATTCTTTTTTTACAGTTAATGCTATGTTAACAGATACTGTTAAGTTAATGAGACTACTGGAGCCTTATACCATGAAAGGTAGGACTGTAACAACCGACAACTTTTTATCAGTGTTTCTTTAGCTTCTAAATTATTAGCCAAAAACACTACGTTGGTTGGCACCGTACGTTCGAACAAACGGGACCTTCCAAAAATTTGTACACTTACAGTTTATAAGAGTAAGCCCAACAAAAAAGTTGTTTTATTGAGTACCGGAAAGAATATTTCAAGGAAGGAGATTTTGTTTCGTTTGGCTGAAGAACTCACTTTTGATTAACAGTCATCAGGTCAAGAGATAGCAAGTGCCCAATACGATTTTGCAATAACAACAAAAGTTCAATAAATTGCGACGTCTCACTAAGTGGCATTTACCCTCAAAAGCTGGCCAAAAAGGGAAAAATGAATTTTAAGAAACTGAGTATGCAGTTCGATAGACAACAATTATAACAACAAGCATTATATAGTGAATTTTCACGACGTTAAGTTGAGATTTGTAGATTTAAGACGATGTCAAAGTCAGGAAACTGAAGAAAATTAAATGCATTTTTGGTGTTTTTTTGAAATTTTAATAGGTTTATATGATATTTTTTGTGGCTAAACGAATAGAGGTTTTAAATTGATTTTTTTTTTACTTGAAAGGTATGAGCAACTGCTACTTTCAGTTTTTTTTAATATATATACATATCTCATATATTAATGTGAAGATTATTCGTTCAAAATTTAAAAATAATAAAAATTTCACATTTTTTTACCCTTCCCAAAATAATGATAAGGATTTTAAAGGTGAAAGTAGTTTTTAGTAGTTTAATGTTATACACCACAAGAAAATATGAACTCTCTATATTCAGGAACAAAAAAAAAAGTTGGCGCAATTTTTTTTGCGATTTTTTTAAAATTTTACTTTTTTTTTAAAAATTACCCTTTTTCTACCAAAAAACGAAACACGCAAGATTTTTAAAACTGAAAGTAGCAAGTGCTGAAAAATTGTTATATACCGCAATAAAGTATGAAATCTCTATTTTCATCCTTTTTACCTGTAAACTGGTAAAAAATAATAAAATGACGCTTTTATAAGCTGCAGTACACAAAAATCGCGAAGGAATAGAAAAGCATTTTCATCAGATACTATTAAATTACTCCTTCCTGACATTGATGACGAAAATGATAACGATTTTAACGAATGTATGTAGTTAGCTTCACTTTTTAAGTATTTTTAAGTTACATAAGTATTAAATAATGTAAAATAAATATTATAAATAAATATTAATTATCATAGAACTTTAAAAACTTAATTACGTATATCGACTATTATAACAACATGAGATGTATGTTTGATTTTCTTAATGGGCCGTATGTGGTACCTAGGGGCACTTATGATCCGATCATAATAAAATCAGGTAAAATGATTCACATTCATATTAAACATGTTCATGTCGAATTTCATCGAGGTAATACAATTTTTAAACCAATTATAATAGCTAAACATTTTTTCTTAAGGGGCCCTATTTTGGACCTAGAAGAAATTATGGACCAACCATAACAAAATTTGGTAATATGATTTAGATTTACAAAATACACGTTCATACCGAATTTCATCACAATACCGATGTTTTTAAGCCATTTATAAGCGCAAACGTGAATTTATATGGGGGCTAGGGTCAAATGTGATCCGATTTTCACCAAACTTTACATCATGATTTTTTAATACTCAGAACTGATCCATGCTAAATTTTATCATGATTGTTTCATAATTACCATAATTATGTGTAAATAAGTGCAATTTCGGGGGGAATTTGTATGGGGGCTAGGCGAAATCACGGACCGATTTGAACAAAAATCAGTTGGGTTCATCCTTGGGCCTAATTATCACTAACACTATCAAAAAATTCCAGCCATTAACTCATAAAACACTTCTATTAATTTTGGCCAGGTTTTCAGGCAAAATGCTCCTCTGTGCGTCTGCAAGAAATATGTTATCAATAAAAAAATTTTCTCTAGATCTAATAAAACTTAACAGAAAATCTAGTAGACACATTTATCTTAATGCAATTCGTCTCTTAAACGAACTACCAAGTGATAAACAGTTATTGAGCAATGCTAAGCAGTTCAAAATAGCGATATTGACTTTTTTATTTATTTATTTAAGCGTAAAACAGTGCAACAAAATATTATCTTATTTAATAGTACTGGTAAGGATATAGGCATAAGAAAGTTTGAGAAATTACAAGATAAATAACATTATTGAATAATTTAACATACTTAATAATATTAAAAACAAAAATTTACAATTGCATTAAAAAATATGATTAATTAATTACATTTGTATATTGCTTTTCATTAAAAAATGTAATTATTGCAGTCTTGAATTGCTTATTAACTGTATGTTGTTCGGGACTTCATTCCAGAGACGAATTGAATTAGTGTAAAAGTGTCTCTCAGACATTTGTTTACGGTATATAACTCTATTAATTTTCAAGCTTCTATTAGATCTTGAGAAAACTAATCTATTAAACAAATAATGGTGTTTTCTAATATAGATGATTTTATGTAGATATACCAGAGTACAGCATTACAACAAATTTTCAGAAGATGTACATATTGTTACGTTTTTACCTTTTTAAAAACGTTTAGTATATGAGTTCGTTGATTGCAAACAAAATAAAAATAAATATGTGTTTAGTTTCAATTAAACTCTTTAGTGTTCTCACTACAGAGACCAACGCAATAAACGCCACATTGATTACTTTGACGGATCAGCTGCTTCATTTTTCTTTATCATGTTACTAGAGTGTCCCTTTGCCACAATATTTTACAAGCAAGCGATTTTGGATAAAATGCGATTCAAGTATTCTAAGCATTTCTCAGAACACTCTGCTTAAATAGTTAGCACGTTGAGTATCCGGGCATTAGGTCGTTGAGGTATATTGGAGTTTGAGCACACGACCATGAACAATGAAGAATTATTAAATATAATCTCAAATTTGCAGATGAACAAAAGTCCAGGTTACGACGGTATAACCAGCAATGTTCTTTTCAAATGTAGAAATATAATAATTTCATTTTTGGTAAACAATTTCAATAACATTATTAACTCGGGAACTTATCCAACGGCCCTGAAAATTTCAAGAATAACGCCAATACCAAAAGAAGTCATTGCAAGTACTGTCGACAAGTTCAGACCAATAGCATTACTGCCTACGATTGATAAAGTGTTTGAAAAGGTTCTACATAGACAGTTATCAGAGTTTCTGGAACAAAACAATCTTCTATATAACCTACAATTTGGATTCAAAAAAGGTTGTGGAACACAAGAAGCAGTCGTATACGTCGTTAATTACATTTGTGAAAACCTTGATAATGGTTACGGTGGTGTAGGAGCTATTTTCTACGATTTCTTAAAAGCATATGACCTTGTTGACCATGAAGTCTTACTTAAGAAACTTCCATATTATGGACTACAAAATGATGCAGTAAAACTGTTAGAAAGCTACTTGCACAACAGGACTCAGTATGTTGAAATAAATGGCGTAAGAAGTGATGTGGGCAATGTTAAATATGGTGTGCCACAAGGAAGTGTGTTGGGTCCTTTGTTGTTTCTAATATTTCTTAATGATATGTCCAACTTAAAACTTTATGGCAACCTTGTAATGTATGCTGATGATTTATGTCTTTTCTATCCATACAACCATGACTTAATTCTGAAATCGCAAATGGAACATGATGCGAAGATTTTACTTGAGTACGTTAGGATTAATAAATTGTCGTTAAACAAGGATAAAACGAAGGTAATAAGGTTCCGCCCATACTGTTCTACGAGTACACCGGTCTTCAATGCTTTAATTGGTGATGTAGAAATCCATGATTCGCTAAAATACCTAGGAATACACTTTCAAAACAACCTGTCATGGAATAAACCTGTTCAAACACTAAAAGGTAAAATAGCCCCGCCCATTGGTATTTTACACAAATTTAAATATTTATTTGACCGGAAAACAAAGCTTCAAATTTACCATGCTTTAATTCATAGTCATCTAAACTACTTGCCCATAGTATATGCATCCAAGAGGACAGAAGACTTTAAAGCTCTTCAACGTGCCCAGAACAAGGCATTAAAAATTGTCTTTAATGTACCAAGATTACACCCAACATTGTCGCTATATAGGGAAATATGTAAAACAATTTTACCAATTAATGGATTATACAAAATGCAACTATTGGTATACATGTTTAAAGCTGTACATAATATTGGTTTTCACCCTATAGAATTTACAACAAATCAAACTAACTATAACACTCGAAATAGTTCTAACCTGCATGTGAAAAGATGTAGGCTAGAAACAACAAAACAGCGAGTTTAGTATATTGGTTGCTCTGAATTCAATCGTCTTCCGTTATATTTGAAGAATTTGCATAGAGTTTCCGTGTTTAAGACCGCCTTAAAACGTTATTTACTTAATGAAATTGAAATGCTTCTAATGTAACCAAATAATTTTAAACACTGTTTTAATTTAAGTTATAAAAAATTTTTATTTTTGTTATTTCTTATATTATTTGTAAGATATATAATTGTTGCCAGTTTACCCCAAAAAATGCCCAGGAGGCGCTGGGGTACGTTTGTTATTGTTATCAAGAATTTTGAATTATAAATAAATAAATAAAAAAAAAAAAAATATTTCTTCGGCGACTTCCTCTTAGCAGATTTGTGGCAAAAACTCTGAGAGTTAATAAACCTGCAATGAAAAAGTTTCTCAAAATCTGTCGCTCGGAGTCGATTTTAAACTGTAGGTCCCGCCATTCAAGTATAAAATTAAGTCACACAACATGAGTAGTGTGAGAAGCTAGGCCGTAATCCTGACTGAAGGGTAATGGCCAATTATGTTATGATAAACATTAAATTGGTTTTTCTTTGAAAATTAAAATTTGGATACACTGAAACTCGCAGTGCAAATGCGTCGCAATTTTCGTAACAAATGAACGCAGCGATTTTGCGCCGCGTGAAGTCGCCGTGGTCTAGTAGGTAGTGTGTTGGCTTATTAGACGAAAGGCCCGAGTTCGAATCCCAGGCCAGACATCAAAAACAAAATACAAAAAGTATTTCTTCGGCGACTTCCTCTCAGCAGATTTCTGGCAAAAACTCTGAGAGTAAAAATTGCCATGAAAAGCTTCTCAAAAAATCTGTCGTTCGGAGTCGACTTTAAACTGTAGGTCCCGCCACTCATGTATAAAATTAACGCATACAACATGAGTGGTGTTGAGAAGCTAGGCCGTAATCCTGACGAAGGGTTGTAATGGCCAATTATGTATATTAGAGCGACTCACCAAAAAAAGTGCTCGATGTACCCTCCTAAAAATGAACCTTGGACTTTTTTAAGACGACATTTAAAATATTTCGGCCCCAGCTTTGACCTCTCGTGAGCTGGACCATTTCGAAAAAGGGTATATTTTTCCATGTTTTGTCAATTTGAGAATCTGTTTCCTTACCAACATATACAATATGGGTGTCATAAGAAAGGTTTTTTCAATGCGCGTCCAACTGTATATACAATTTGTCCAAGGACGATCCTCCATGTCCTTTTTTTTTAATGATATTCTGATAAAAAGAACGGGTTTTGAATTTTTTCTTCGGGGTTGTTTGTAATAAAATAACCAAATTAACATATTTTAATCTTTAGTTGATTTAATTAAATACGGGTCTTAGCTTTTTTTGAAATTCGCCCTAGTTTGCGTTTTTTGAGTATAGTTTTGTAAATATAAACAAAAAAATTTAATACCTTTTTTTAATTTGGGAAAAAAATATGCCCACAAAAAGTCGTGGATCATTTCTTTTTTTCTTTCTTTAGTCCTATTTTCATCCAAACATCATCTAGAAACTAAATCCGCCATCATATTAGAGTTAATTTAGTTAGAAAAGAAGAAAAGAAAAAATTCAAAAACCGTTTTTTTTTACAGAATATCCTTAAAAAACGGACATGGATGATTGTCCGTGGACAAATTGTATATACCGCTGGACGCGCCTTGAAAAAGCCTTTCTTATGACACCCATACTCTATATGTTGGTTAGGAAACAAATTCTCAAATTAACAAAACATGGAAAAATAGACCCTTTTTCAAAATGGTCCAGCTCACGAGAGGATCTTAAAAAAGTCCAAGGTTCATTTTGAGGGGGGTACATCGAGCACGAATTTTGCTTCCATACAACTTGAGTCGCTCTAATGTATATATGTAAGGTATGTTTCAAAATTATAAGAACATTTATTTTTTTTAAATTTCTCTGCAAGTAATGAATTGATCTAAAAATATCTATTAAGAGCAATAAATTTTTGCTTTTACTCTTCACATGTATGAAAAAAAAATAGTATGACAATTTTGTTGTTTCATTTTTGGAAGTTTTTCGTTATTTGCATGTTTCATTATTATAAAAACAGGTGAAGAAAAAATGGTAATGCAATTTAGTAAAGCATTAACTTCAGTTAAAATTGGTTTTAAAATAGAGAAAAAAAATTGTGCTTTTACTATGCCACGTGGATTCAGTTAATCAGAACAAGAATAAGGTAAAATTTTGGCCTTTAAAGATCAAAATTTAAAGTTTAGAGAAATTGCTTCTAAATTGGGCAGAAGTGTGACTGTGGTAAGAAATTTTTTGAGCAATCCTGAGAATTATGGACAAACAAAGAGATCCGGACGGAAAAAAATCCTTTCTCAGCGAGAAATAGCCCACATTAATCGTTTAGCGAGCAATTCAACTTTGAGTCTAAAAGGTATAAAGGCCTCAACGGGTGTTTCTGTATCAAAAACAACCATATGGAGATCAATAACAGAAAATAAAAACTTAAAATATTCAAAAATGACTCAAGTACCGCGGTTACTACCCCGTCATGTGGCGGCAAGGTTACAGTTCGCCAAAGAAAATATGTAAACTAATTGGTCTCAGGTATGACTTTACTCAATTTTTGTAAATGTGAAAATAACCACCAGGTTTATTTAAGGTTATATTTTCAGATGAAAAGAAATGGAATCTTGACGGTCCGGATGGAAACAGAAGCTATTGGAGGCATATTCGAAAGGAACCTCTACATTTCTCAAAGAGAAATTTTGGTGGTGGATCACTGATGGTTTGGAGAGCATTTTGTAGCGATGGGTGTCTTGAAATTCAATTCGTGTCATGTAAAATAAACAGCACAGATTACGTCAATACTCTGGAAATGAGTTTATTACCTTTCATAGCTCAAAATCCCTTAAAAAATTATATTTTTCAGCAAGATAACGCTGCCATTCATAATAGCAGATTTACAAAAAACTGGTTTATCTCAAAAAATATAACAGTTTTAGAGTGGCCAGCGTGTTCTCCAGACTAATTCGCAAATAATTTCATTAAAATTGTGTTTTATTCTTAAAAATTAAAAATGTTTTTATATTTCTGAAACATCGACTTACTTGTTATTTTAAAAATATTAAAAAATACAAGAGCAACATAGAAATGTAACATATCGATGAATAGTACACTCAGACATTTATATGTTCCCAACATAATGTATAAACAATATGAAGAAATTTAATGAACAATTTTACATTACAAAGTGTTCTTATAATTTTGAAACATACCTTATATGATTTTGCGCCGCGTAGCAGTCAAACGGTTAAACATAAAAACTGATCCCAATATACTGCCCTGCAATGATCTATAAAAAGAGCAGAGCAGAAAGTATTTCTGTTTCTCAAATGCACTTCTTATGACCAGCCTTTAATCATCTTGTTATTTGAGTAGAGTGGTATGTGTGGTGGAATAGTATTCCGAATCTCACAAAACTCCAATCCAATTTGGATACAAATTAACGGCATAAAGATTACAAAAAATTTACCGTTTTCAAAATCATTTCCAATTAGAGAGTCATTCAGTACGCAATAATGAATAATTCGACAACGGTCTAACGTCCATTCGCTTCGAGGTCTTTTTCTTGAAACTATTATTTTCACATTTACTGCGAAAATTATATTACATCCAATTAGTGGCTTGGTAGAATTTGCAACATGAGCGGTTTGTGAGAGAGCTTTATAAATAAAAGTTGATATTCTTAGTCGAATCTGTGTAGTGAGCGCTGAAGTTTTTCTTAAATTAAAGCCGGTTGATACATTTACTCACCCTAATATATTTTGTGGGTGTAACAAAATCATGAGGATTAGACATCGTAACTATTAAAGGCGAATGGTCCGAAGACAAATCCAATTCTCTGTAAGTATTTTTCATCACTCCAAAACCTATAACATCTGGAATTTTTTGTCAGATGGCCAATATGTTGGTTTGATGTCCAAATTAATTTTAGATATTGTGTCAAATAAAACTCTCTAGCTGTAACGAGTCTGTCTCTCCAGTACGCATGGCATTATAATAATCGCCAGCTGCCAGCGAATTTGGTCCTAGAAATTTGGAAAACTGCTATATTGATCATCTGTAATAAAAATCTAGGAGGGGAGTAAACCCACGATATTACAAAATGTTGATTAAAGTTGCCAACGCAATTGTTAGTTGCTTGAAGATAGTCTTTAGAATGGTCACATAATCAGCGTTGCCAGTCATTTCTTTTTAACTTTTTATTTCTGAAAAAATACCTTGTTTTTACAAAAAAAAAAAAAATTGTTTTATAGCAAAGTACAAAATTTTTTAAAGGAAATTATCGAAGTCTGGTGTCTCTTTTATTTCTTCTGTTGGTGTTGCTTTGCTAACTTGCCCAAGAGTAAATATTTCATGATATTATTACTGAATTTATTAAAAAAAAATTTAAAATTTATTGGGAAAAAAGGGAAAACAACATAATGTTTAACGCTTGACTGTATAAGAATACCTATAGGTCCTGAAATATTAAAGAGACTTCCCGTCGTCGAATGATTTCAAACATATCAGTTTGGTTTTGTGTAAAAAATGTTCAATTCTGTTCTTCTGTTGGCAGATGCCGTTTACGCTCCAGCAACAGATTCTTAAACTGTTCATCGGTTGGTTGCCGATAGTCGCTGGCAGCAAAGTAGATTACATTCTTACCATTCTACCTTCTGGTGGATTACAGACTCTACCAGTTTCTCAATTGATGCATCGAGGCGGCTAACATTCACCCCTATTGTGCGATTTGAATAAAAATTTGCTTAATTTTGGTATTCTTACATGTTTCGATTTCTTTGATTTGAATATACGATTTTCTAAATAAACTTTTTAGCTGAAGTTATTTCGATTGTTATTTTTTAGGCAAAAAAGTAATAAAATTATAAGATGTAATCTAAAAACAATGAAATGTTTTATAAATGGGTATGAATAATTTTTTTGTTTTATTTATTTATTTTGTACTAAAAAGTGGAGATTTTGTTTATTAATCATGAAAAGCTTTGGGTGCATTATATCATTATATTTTAACGCCATAGGTTGCGCCGCCCCAACATTATGGCCTTCTCCAACTTATTTTCCTTCCAAAAATAAAATCGTAATGTAGCTACTTGGTTAAACAGTGAAGAAGACGCTAAAAACTAGGATATTATGTATAATTATTATTATAATTGATTTGACAAGCTTGGTAAAAAGTTCAGTACTTTATTATTGAAAAATTCAGTACTTTAGTATTTTTTTATTACTTTTCCATTTCAAAAACACCACCGTAGCCATGCTACACTTTCAGTACTTTTTTTATTATTACTATTTTTTATTATTACTAATTACTACGTAATGCTAAAGATAGAATTAGCCTTAGCCCAACGTCCACACAACGTCATGTAATTTCGATAAGTATTTAATTTGCTCTTCATATACTGAAATGAACGTTTATTGTGAATCAGCTGTTTTAGTTTTGTATATGAGAAACATATAGTATAAGTCGTTAGTTTTTGCATTCCATTCCGTACGTGTATTAAGAATAAAAAAACTATTTTTCCACAAAAGTACCTTTTGATGCAAAAAAGTACTCGTTCAATTATAGTTCAGTACCATTTCAATTTTGCAACGCTGCTACTGATCCCAATTTTCTCTTCCTCAATCTTGACTCGATAGACTCTAGCACGAGCCAAGTTACTTCCAATAGTCACGCTGCTGATGTCGATATCATTGATTAAAGTGGCCATAATATTTATTCCTTGTTATTATAATTATTGAAACACTGTTTTATTTTGTGAAAATTAAAAATTATAGATTTTTCTTTTCTACATTTCTATAAAAATGTGTTGAACGCAGGGACCGTAACTGTTATAACTTTTATCGTAAAAATCAGAAAATAAAAGTTATTTTTTTTACTTTTATTTTTAAGAGCAGAAATAACAGTTATTTTTTTACTTTTATTTTTAAGAGCAGAAATAACAGTTATTTTTGACTTTTATTTTTAAAAGCAGTAATAAAAATTATTTTTTTGACTTTTATTTTTAAGAGCAGAAATAACACTTATTTTTGACTTTTATTTTGTCGAGCAAAAATAACAGTTATTTTTGACTTTTATTTTTTCGAGCAGAAATAAAAGTTATTTTTCAACTTTTATTTTTAAGCGCAGAAATAAAAGTTACATATTTTTTAACTTGTATTTTTTCGAGCAGAAATAAAAGTTATTTTGGTTTTTTCAAAACAAAGATTAGTGTTTAATATACCCAAAACTTAATTCTAATAATTTTCTAACATAAATTACTTTAATTTTTTTAAAGAATTTTTTAATAAATATTATGAATTCATCATGAATTGAAACAAAAATAACTTTTATTTCTGCTCGAAAAAATAAAAGTTAAAAAATAACTTTAATTTCTGCTCGAAAAAATAAAAGTTCAAAAATAACTTTTATTTCTGCGCTTAAAAATAAAAGTCAAAAAATAACTTTTATTTATTTCTGCTCGAAAAAATAAAAGTCAAAAATAAGTGTTATTTTTGCTCGAAAAAATAAAAATCAAAAAATAACTGTTATTTTTTTCTAAAAAATAAAAATCATGTTTTTAAAAAGCATCGCAATTTATAAAAATCTGGTCCAAGACAATCAAAATGGTATACTTGGTTTTGTTCTCCGACATTCCTTGCGGTTGCTTTTTTTAATCAAAAATTCAAAAATAACAGTAATTTTCGGTCCCTGGTTGAACGTACTCTTCTCCTCATTTTTTTCGTTCGATTCCATCGTAAATTAGAATACCAAATTCCGATCAGTACGTAACTGAAGGCTGAGACGTAATCGAAACACAGAAAGGTAAAATGTTTAAATATATCCAAATATGACTTTTAAAGAAGAATTTTAATATACGCTTTGAATTAAACGTCATATTAATGACACTGACTGCATGTGGATGCAACTAACAAATAATACTCATATATGTATGTGTTATCAAAGAAAATAAAGTATGTATAAAGAATGTGCGTTTGGGCATATTTTGGAATATTTCTCAAAAATTTTTCATGACGCGGGGGGAAAGATAGAAGGGAAGGGTAAAGAAACCAAGAGCGTAACAATGCGTTGTTCTCATCGTGCTTTTTTGTTGTTGGACTAATTTGCTATTTATTTTTCTGAAACAGTGTTACCACGAAAACAAATTTAGTAACCAACATTTGTGAAAAAAATCACCAAATAAGAAAAAAAATATAACCAAAATTAAATTCGTAGACTTTTGTTTTATTTTTTTTTTTTCAAGTTTAAATTATAATTAATAAAAAAAGAAACAAAAAATAGTTTTTTTTTATAAGAAAAAAATAACCAAAACCAAAAAAATCTACACATTGATCAAAAAATAACCGATTTTGGTTAGAAATAACCAAAAACGGCAACACTGTTCTCGGCACAAAGAGAATATGATAAAAATTATGAGAGGCATGTGTTAACCCAGAGGAAAATTGTTAGCAATATTTTCAAGTCTACTTATTAACCCAATAATATGTATATGTGAGCGAAAAATATAGAAAATTGTACTGCGCTAAAAACCTAAAAACACCATATTTAACTTGGCAAGTATTCTTCCAAAAATCGAAATCATTTCTCATTGATATTAGTGAATCATACTATAATATTTCTTTGGGTGTAAAATTGAAGTCTGAAAAAAGAGACATGAACATTCTTCTTTAGAAGCTGACAAGCAAAGCAACTGAATGCATTTTTACGCTCTCATGATGAGAGCAACACATTGTTACGCTCTTTGTTTGTGTTTATTTTCCTTCTGTCTTCCACCCTCCTCATCCAGAAATGATGAGCGGGTCGTAATGTTTGGTGAGAGCGGGTCGTGATGTTACAACCCGCCATAAGAAATTTTACTTCTACATAATTCTTTATATCCATATTCTTTGGTATTATACAACAAATGCACATACATACATAATTGGCTATTACAACTCTTCAGTTAGGATTAAGCTGTGTTTCTTAATCTTATAATGACATATTTTGTGGAACCTTCGAGGTATGTTTCTCTCGCATTTTTTTCCAAAAAACTGCTGAGACGAAGTCACCGAAGAGATAAGTTGCAGAAGTTTGAGGTAGTGTGACCAACACAACCTAGTAGACTACAGCGACTTTTGTTTTATAAATACAACATAGGATATAATTTCACATTTACTGTTACATTTGTGTCAGGTAACAATTTTAAATTAAAATGATCAGATGACTTATTACTATTTAAAAGAATGGCTATGTCTTCAAAGCGTTCGATCACAAATATTCATCTATCAAAGTTGAAGTGAAGTGTAGAGATATCGTCTCACATACATATCGTCTCTGCACCTTGTAGCTATTCATTGAAACTATGATATAAGTAACAGAATCTCAAAACTATATATTAGATCTAATTTTATAACTCTTTACTTTTCCATTTTAGTTGCTTCCACTTTATGATAATGAGAAGTCAAAAATTCCAAATCCTGAGAAAAGAAAAGCGGACGATTTTGATCAAACAAAAGATATAAAGAAGGTAAACATGCTTTACTTATTAAGGATTTGATAAAAATATGGAAAAATTTTCTTCTTATGTATTTTAAAATTTGTTTACTAATTTTTTCTTTTTTACTTTTAGGCTAAACTGGAAACAAAAGCTTTGAAGGCCAAAAGGCCTGGGTTTACTGATGAGAGATATCATGAGACATCGTATTATATCGAAAATGGTATGAGATAAAAGTCTTTCTGTGAAAAAATCGAACTTACTGTACAGAAGTACTATTAATTTTTTTCAAAATCTCCATATTCCCCAAGGTTTGCGAAAAGTTTACCCGTATTATTTTACATTTACTACGTTTACTAAGGGACGTTGGGTAGGAGAAAAAATCCTTGATGTTTTTGCTCGCGAGTTTAGGGCTCACCCTGCAGAGGAATACGAGCGTTGTATAAAATCCGGAACTTTAACAGTAAATTACGAAAAAGTGCCTATTGATTATAGATTGAAACATAATGATCTGTTGGCAAATATTGTACATCGGTATGTATGAATTGTATTTATTCTTTCAAGTTATTTTCAATTCTAGTACATTAAAATTTTTTAACATTTTTTGAGTCATAATTTAAGATTGTCTTATCATTTTCGGACACATTTGGTTATTTTATCATATATTTGCTTTACTTGCATATTTAAAAATGTTTAAAATTAGATGCTTGTTAGACTTCGGGAATATCCTTTCCAAATTTAGTGCAACACTTCACAAATAATAGTTTTACTATGAAAGGTCGAATATGTGCAGGGCAATAGTATCCGCTTTCAGAAGAACAATTCTGAAATCTTAAGAATGTTTTATGTAAGCAGAAAACATAATATTTGAAAAGCAGGATTTTAAGTAAATTAAAGTAATTTAAAATCATAGGCCAGTATTTAAACTACATTCAATTATATAAGTACTTGTGAAACAGTTTGTATCTTAAATCTCGGTGTTAATTATTGTTCATTTTCTAAATAGCTGAATATAATGAAAAATCTGAGAAACGTAAATCACGTGACTGATGACCTAAAGTGCCCAAATTGTCAATAATATTTGAATATACATATGTCATCGTCGTCGGGGGTAATCATTAATATATCGATTTTTGACTCAGGTGAACATTAGTTTCCACAATTCTAATCAATACACTAAATCCCCATACCTATGGTAATTTGTACTCGGAGGTAGCTAAGAATAATAAAGATGCTTTAACCGGATGTAAAAACAAGTACGATAAACTTTATGTACTTATGATGTTTAAACATGCCATATAACTCAACTTGTTTTCAAAGTACAAAATTTACTCCAATTCTTTCCCGAGACTTTAATTAAACTTCTGATTATTTTAAGGTTAGTTTCCTTTAAGTTTTAAGAATTTACTACCAGTTCTAGGTCCTTCAGCATTCCTAGTCTATTGAACAAAATATTTGAGAAGACAATATAATTTTTGATTTTTCTGACCTGAATTCACGCGCATACTTACATAACATACATAATTGGTCATTACCTACAGAAGTCGCCGAAGATATATTTTTCCATATTTTCGACCAGGTCAGACATCAAAACGAAAAATCAATTTCGAAAAAAATGTGAGTTAGGGCTTTTCTACATGAGACCAACGATATATTGATACTATTACAATTAAATTGTGAACATTTTTGGTCGAGTTAATCGTCATCTTCGAGGAGCTCTTCTTGCGGCCAAGAGCTCAAAAATAATGCTTTTTGTCATCAGCTTAAAAAAAAAACTTTTCGGGAAAAGAATGTTTGCATCTGTTAGATATCAAATTAGAGACAGAAGAACTTGCTAATTATTTACAAACCTTAATAAAACTTTTCAAGTTCCTTATATTTTTTGTTATTAAGTGTTGTATTTTTAACGACAAATATAGTCTTGTATTTATTTAAAATATATATTTCGTATTTCCAATATTATATACATATAATATATGTTATAATTAGTATTGAACAATTGAGTTGACAAAAGAAGAATGAAAAAAATATAATGAAAAGTTCTAGGCATACTAAGAATTATAAAATTTTTAATAGAATTATAACTTTTCCCAAAGTTACAAAATGTCTTGGGTAAATAATTTATTTAAGAAAATAAAAAAATTAAGTGAATTGCTTTAGTTTTTGCCATCTAAATTTGAAACATGATAATTTTATTGTTATTTTCTTCGATATAAAAAATGTCTTCTTCCAATAATTCTTTTTTTTTTAATAAATAAGCAAGATCTACAAGATTTGAAATGGCAATCTTCAAAAGTTCTCAGGTTTGTCTTTTTACCAGATACCTATGAAAATGTCAAAATATTAAGTCAGTTGCTTTAGTTTCTGCCACTAGTGTATGTAAGGAATAATTCATAAAACACAAAGGATATGGTAATTTATAGTGTTTTCACACCGAGTGGTTTTAACGTTAAAATCAAAAATAAAACCTGCTTTTACCATACAAAATTATTGTGTTAAAACCAACTTAAAACCTTTTTTGAATTGGTTTTAAGTTTATTTTATGGAATACAACCTTGTTTTATGTACTAAATCAGAGCTACCAGCTCTGAAACGTTGAAAACAGCTGAGAAAAACAAAATAAAAACAAAACAAATGTAAAAATACAGAAAGCCGGTTGTATCAAAAATGTAAAATTTTAAATAATGAATGCTGCAACAATAATAAATAATAATATTATAACAATATTATTGTTGTATATTAATATTAATAATATTATTTCTTGATTTTTCATATTTTTTATTTTTTCTTAAACAAAAACAGCTGTTGCACGGCCATAAATGTATGAAAGTTAAAACCAGATTTAAGAAAATTTGCAGTGTGAACACAAAATCAGCTGATTATGGTTTTAATGCTAAAATCAGGTTTTAACTTTTGGTGTGAAAACAGTATTAAATTCATATATACGGATCAAGGCGTTCTTACAGTGATTTATAAATTTTGTTGTCATTTGCTATGTATAGCACAAATTGTTTAATTACGTCAATTTTGATGCATCGCGAATAATTATAGTGAGTGCCTTTTTACGCAGTAACGGTTTTAGTTTACCTATAAAAATATTTTTTCGTTTGCGGTACTACTAAGTAAGGATCTCCTTTTGTCTAAAAATATAAATTTTTTGAAATACATTTTGCAACAAGTGAAATCCATATTGGATCCGCCTTTTTGATATTTGAAAAATATTACCTCAGATTCGAAATCAGCGCCCTCAAAAACCCCCGTACACTGATTTTCATGTAAATCTGTAGAAATTTTAAAATTTATGTCGCCATATTGGATCCGCCATTGTGAATTTGAACAATTTTACCTAAAGATAATAACCAAGGCGAATTCATGTAACCGGTGTGATTATCTAAACAGCTGATACTACTTCGATTGTCAAAATTTGTGTGCGTTTGTTGTGCGTGTGTGTTTTGTTGTTAGTTTTTTTCTTTTCCATTTTTTTTTTTTTCTTCCTATTTTGACAGCCGAAGGAGTGTTTTACAAAAACAAAATGCCTGTTGTTTTTGCATTGTTGTACTTGTTGTAGAGTTGCGGCTACCTTATATGAATTTGCCGTGATAATAACCTTTCAGAAAATGTAACTCTTGTGTTTCTTTATTATTTCTTTATTTTCTATGAATATAATTTATTTCAATTATATTAATTTAAAATTATTTTATCTTTCTATATACAGTTACTATTTGTAAAATTTAATCATATTTTTATTTATTATTGAATTATATTATCGCAAAATCTACATATAATATATTTATCTTATTACAGACACGAAGTTCCAGTTACTAGCCAACCAATAACAATAGTGCATATGGACGATGACATTGTGGTTGT
This sequence comes from Sarcophaga rosellei, assembly GCA_930367235.1. Taxonomy (NCBI): domain Eukaryota; kingdom Metazoa; phylum Arthropoda; class Insecta; order Diptera; family Sarcophagidae; genus Sarcophaga; species Sarcophaga rosellei. The sequence continues at coordinate 59,815,792 of OV884019.1, forward strand.
CAATAAACCAGCATCAATACCAGTAAGTTGTCTATGAAAGCTGTAGATAAATTTAACCTAAAAATACTCCTAATTTGTTTATTTATTATCTATATATTACTACATAATAAACTAGATTAAAGCAGTTAAGTCAATAATACCTGACTTCTTGATCCTCTAACTCAAAATTCGATTGCAAAATACTCATTACCACAAATGTCACAATAAAACAACCATAGCCATATGTTGTATATGTGTTGGGTTCAAAGATAGATGGATCTACACCAGAATTTTTTGTGTTAATTTTAGTTCAATCGTTCTCAACGATTTTTAAAATTCCATTACTCGACTTTGAAGTTCTCTAGATTTATTAGAAACTTTAAGATTTTCAAGCTTGGATAAGATTGTTTGCAGGGTCAAAAAACACGTTTGGTCACTTCGGCAATTCACTTAAGAAATATGTTATTATTGAATCTATAAGCTTTTTTAGTTAATCCTAACATTCAAAAAAGAAGGAGCCGTAGTCTAGTAGGTAGTGTGTTCGCTTCCCCAGGCCAGACATCAAAACGAAATATGAAAAAAAATATTTCTTCGGCGACTTCCTCTCAGCAGATTTCTGGCAAAAACACTGAGAGTAAATAAACCCGCCATTAAAAAGTTTCTCAAAATCTGTCGTTCGGAGTCGGCATTAAACTGTAGGTCCCGCCACTAAAGTAAAAAAATTAAGTCACACAACATGAGTGGTGTGAGAAGCTAGACCGTAATCCTAACTGAAGGGTTGTAATGGCCAATTATGTATGTATGTATGTAACTGAAAATCGTCAGTAAGGGACAAGCAAATGTTTTCAACACGTTTTTTTTTATTTTTTAGGCAAAATATAGCTAAGTGTTATATTATTTTAGCATGTAGTCGTTTTTACCATAAAAATATGATAGCAATGAAATAAATTTGGTAACGTGGGCTTCATTACTCATCGTAGGCAGGGGTGCTAGATAATTTTGAAGGAAAATCGGCAACTTTGTCAAAAAAATCGGCATTTAGATTTTAAAAATCGGCAAAATATCGGCAATTAAAAAGCACTTGTTATAAATGTATTAAGTATAATGTTTTAAGTATAAAACTGACTTTAGCGGAAAAAGTAAGCTTTTTATCGTCTATAGTAGCTGAAAAGTCGACATTTTAATAAATGATACTTAAAGTATACTTTTTTGATGACTATGATTATGGCCCATAGTTTTTCAAGTCAAAATGAATATTGGCGGAATTATGGGCCTATAAATATAGTAACGTTTATTTTACATGTGTATATTTGAAGTTGCTATATTGAAAATAATGGCCCATAATCATAGTCAAACACTAAAGTCGGTTCTTTTTAAAAACAACTTTAATATTTAAACCTGTTACTAACTGTTTCTTAACGATAGTGAAAATTAATAATAGTTTTAAGTTGAATCAGCTTTAAGTGGGTGATTAGTATAATTTTTGAAATCTTGCATACAAACTGGTATAAATACCGTATAAGTGGCATCTCCGCACAGCTGATGCAATAAAAGCGCCAAAAAATAAACAAAATATAAATTGTTATTTTGAAAAAAACAATTGCATTAAATGAATCAGGGGAAATCATTTTCAATGTCCTCAATTGTACACATCTCTCCAATTATTTTTCAACACTTTCTCCACAATTTATAAAAAATTTAACACAATTCATACAACTTTTGTTTTTGGTTTGTTTTGATTTTGTAAATTTGGATAAATGACAAACAGCTGATAGAGTTAAAGTGATGTTAACTTTGTTAAAAACAGCTTCAGCTTGTTTTAAGTATAAAACTGACTTTAGCGGAAAAAGTAAGCTTTTTATCGTATATAGTAGCTGAAAAGTAGACATTTTAATAAATGATACTTAAAGTATACTTTTTTGATGGCTATGATTATGGCCCAATATGTATATATAATATGGCAAGTTCAAAGATAAAGTAAGCTTTAAAATTAAAGGATGATCTTCTCTTTAGCTTAAGACTCATTTTTATCTTATTGTGTTCTCATAATAATGAAAATCATAAAAAAATCCTGCCTTCAGTTAACGGCAAGCTGTAATAATGGCCCAATTCTTTTAAGTAAGAGTATATAAAAATATGTATGATTTAATTTTTTATGCAGCCTTCTTTTGGCAATTTAGCACCAAATATATATTTTTTTAATTTGTGGTTATACTATTTTAATACATAATTTTTATTAGTTTTTATTTACATAATATTCATGTCAATGTAAATTTAGAATCAAATAAAAATCGTTTGTTCAAGATATTAAACGGAGGAATCAAACGACTTAATATATATCTAAGCAACTAAGGAGTGCGCACGAAAAAATGTGATCATATATTTTTTTCTTGTTAAAACTACCCTTAATGATGAATTTATTTTAAATTTATTCTAATATATATATATATATATATTTTTTTTTTAATTTTAGTGTTACATAGTACATCAACTACACTATTCATATGATACTACTCAACTAATTTTTTGTTTTAGTCATGCGTGATCAGATCTGACTAGAGCAATGAGAACAATCTATTTGAAAGTAAAAATTCTTTTATTTAGAAGCTAATTAAAATGTTTCACTGTTCCACTCCTGAAGTACAATACGTAAAAACCTTTCAATAAAAAATATAAAAAAGCAAACCAACGAAAACAGGACGCCAAAAAGATTGATTTTTAGGAAAAATACTAAATATTGTAATTAAAAGTATTGGCACTTTTTTTACAATAGATCCATATTAGATGAAAGCTAGTCTGATAAATCAATAAAGTATGTCCCAAATATAACTAAATATATTTGCGCAGCCTTTGATTCAATTGTAACTATAAACTGCTGATCTTAAGTTAGAAAGTAATTAAAGACATGTATTATACAATGTGTGTTACCTATTCTCCGAAGAATCACCATCAAAGAATTCAATAAGGGAATAGAACCTGTTCAATGCTTTAACTGTAAATGGTTTGACTAAGACTTATTATAAGGTTCCTTCCCCTAGGGAACCGATAAATATAATAAATCTAAAGCCGACATTTGTCAGAAAAAATTTAGGAACTGTTGTGAATATCACACCATGAGTAACAGAAGTTATTTGGTTTTGCATTTTTGAAATATTTCAAATGGAATGTCCATTTAAAACAACTGGAATTGTTCTCACCCACACTTACAATATAAAGTCCTTCAACATGAATGCTTCTATAACTGCTCACTACGCGGCATATCAATAGAAACAAAACTATGTACAGTAAATCTAAACCATACAATCATTAAAAAAACAAGTATTTTTCATAATCATTTCTTTGTCATTTGGAATCAGTAGAAATAGATAAGTACGAAATTGAAGCTGATAATGTCATCAAGTGTAAATCCTACTTGTATTTTATTTATTTATTGTATCTTAAATGACTTCAATAGAGAATGTGTTTTTTCAATGGTTTTTTATGTTTGGTTATTTTAATATCTTATATACAAAAATGAATGTGTGTTTGATTGTATGTTTGAAGTTTATAGACGATTAAACGGCTGAACCGATTTTCTTGAAATTTTCACAGTATCTTCCTGTATGCCTGGAAGGAGTTATAGGCTACTTTTTATGTTGATATTCCAAATGAGCGAGGGGCCATGCCCACGTATGCTACATACTACATACTTAATATTTAATTGCATTTGAAATATATTACTCATACGCATAGAAGTTACCCCTACAAGTATGCTATCTGTGATTCTTGATGTATAAAACCAAAGAAAATAAAGTGTAAAGAACGATGCGGGGGGAAAGATAGAAGGGAAAGAAAAAAATTTTGTAACCAACATTTGTGAAAAAATTCACCAAATAAGAAAAAATATAACCAAAATTAAATTCGTAGACTTTTGTTTTATTTATTTTTTTTTTTCAAGTTTAAATTATCTATATATATAAAAATGAATGTACTTTATGGAATCGTAAACTATGCATTTAATCTTTAGCAAAGTTGTTGCGCATGAGCCGACGAAGGTTTCTAAGTTGGTATAACCAATTTCCGACAGGTGGCGCCACTGAAAATTCTTCGAAATTAATTAAATCGTAAACTGTGCATTTGATCCTGTGTTGAAAAGAAAAGAAAAGAGCATTACTAGCCTCAGAATCAGCATTGAGACTGAAAAATCTTCGAGTACATGCCGCACAGATCCGTTCGCATGAATCACTTGAACAATGAATCACTTGATCGAATGCGTACTACTCAGGCCCGTTCGTCTGAATCATCTGGACAACGGGAAACAAAATCAATAAAATGATTCAAACTTAATTGGATATTTGTCTAATGTCTTTCCTTCAAATTTATTTTAGTTTGTAGTGCAGCAAAGCGCGCAGGGTACAGCTAGTATACATATAAAATATAAATTTTTTCGAACACTGAATGAGACACAGCATAGTATGAAAATCCATTGCAGTTGGATGTGCTTCAAACATCTGTATGTATCTTCTGTGTATCTCAACTATACGCAACTAGAGGTTGAGTCAGTTTCATACAATATTTAGAATAGATTTTGACGTCAGTTCACAATAAACTGCTATATCAGTAAAAAAACAAAGTATTTAAATTAATATTAAAACGTCAAAAATGTCAGAGGGCAGCAAAAATAGACTTGCAAATAAAATGAAACTAGTTCCAACATCAGAAATCTGTTTAGAACTACGTTATAACAGTAGTTAAAGTTATTTCTACCGTTATATACAATATACCTACTCATTACTTAAAAGCTTATATTAACTTCAAAATATTAAGGTTTTGTAAAATTTAACAGATAAAAATTTATATTAAAACTTGAATGCTTTAGCATTCACGCCATTTTGCATTCATACTCACACCTCAATTTTCTCTAAAGTAGAAATTACGTAGTGAATTAATTTTTTCTGAAAAAAATTTAGTTACTGTGATAATCGCAAAGCTAATTATAGATGGTGTCCAGCGACCACCATTCCGGTCCCAAAACCAATACAGCCAATTTCCCTCCGACGGCATGATTTTTTTCCAAAAATATTCCGAAAGGGTTTTGAAGTTTTCTAATGCAAATTTTGTGAAAGTTAAGCTGGCTCATTATGTAGCTTTTTCTTTATAGACTAGATTTAACCAGTTCTTTTTAGTAAAATTTTTGCGCGAAATTTACGTGAACTACTGAATTTTTTTGTTTTTGTAGGTTGTTAATGGTTACGTCAAACAAATTCGGTTTGACTAAAATATATAACGAATTCGTGGATGATATTCCTTCCCTCCAAACATTCAGCTACAGATATCTATCTAATCCTCAATATCTTGCTTTGCGGTGGTAGTGTTTTTTTAAGAACTTTTAAAAGTAGTTAGATAATATTTGACTTCTCGATTATAAATATAAATAGTCATATCACAATGCAAAAGATAATTTCTTGCCTTAATTATGTCTTCAAAATTTTTATTATTTAAGCGGAAAAATTGATGAAAATTAATTACAGGTTCATCCATGCGGAAGATATCGACACAATACGGTGGTTTTTATATTAGCCAAAGAATATAATTTGAAAAACTTGAGAACCATACATCGCTTAGATCGCCTTACTTCCGGACTGCTTTTATTTGGTAGAAGCCCAAAAAAAGCAAGACAAATGGAACATCAAATTCGCAATAGACAAGTGCAAAAAGAGTACATCTGTCGTGTAGAAGGCAATTTTCCAGAGTAAGTATTTATAATAATACGAATACGTATATACACATATATATATATACCCATGCCTCACATTGCGTCGTGGTTACGTTTCCAAAAAATAAAACTCAAATTGAAACGCCGCACAGTGAATTATGATTTTCTATAGCAAACCATGTAGAGATCAAAGATAGGTTCCAGGGTTACGAAAATACTATTTTTTAAAAAGAAATTTGAAAAAGAAAACATTTAAAAAACAAAAATAATAGCGGTTTTCACTCTTGGTAGTAAAGTACTCTTGTAGGCTTGGGAAGTATGGTAGGTATAGTATAAATAATACATTTACATCAACGCAACAACAAAATGCATTTATTCCAATACAATTTGCAGCGATTGGTGATTACAATGCTAAATACTCTTATTTGGGTTGTCCAATCATTTCTATAAAGGGTCCGTAACTTTTTGACTGAATATCTAAATTGATTACTTTGTTAATTGCTCTGGACAGCTTATCTATTGGCCAACTAATAAATAGAATATACCAGACTTAATAAACGTCGCAGTATAAAGTGTCATAAAATATAATCCCAGTAGAAGCATCTTTAGATTTATCTTCGAAGCATACCCCTGCAGTTGTAACATTGTGGATCATCTCTTGTCCCTAGTTGGTTGTTTACATGAAAGGACAACCACAGCAAATTAGATAAAATACAATAAAGGCCGTGTCAGATAAAACTTTGTTGCTTTGCGTGACGTTTATAACTTTGACCGAAAAGCGTAAAGCAAAAGGTGTATGACACAACAAAAACTTTGACAAATTATATTAAGTACTTCTTCCAAAAAATACAATTCACTTACCTCTTTTTTTTAATATAATAAAAACAAAACAATAACAAAAAAAACTTTAAATTTAAAGAAAAATATTAAAACAATAAAATTTGCGCGCAAATTTGCCAAAAATATTTACTGAATACATACATAAATACAACTGATTTTCAAAGCGCGCAAAAATATGAGAGATGCCCAACTTTTCGCTTTGCGTTGCGTTAAAAGCAGTTTATGTAACAAGTGCCATATAAACATGTACATTTATCTTAAATGCCAAAGCGTATATGTAACGCAACGCGAAGTAAAAGTTTTATCTGACATGGTCTTAAGTTCATCAGTAGCCACTGTTCAGAAAATGTATCTTTAATGACTTTAATCAGGCTATTCATTTTTTAGGAACTCTCACGAAAAATTATAGTTTATTTGTTAAACAACTGTAAATGTTTCCGTATACAGCTGTCGAAAGCGTTTACTTACCAAATGTTACTGCTAATAAGCCGATAAAAATTTAGTTTCGTGATATTGAAATTGCCATTAAAATCCACAGCTCCTCGTATTGACAAGATCAGCAATAAAATATTCCCAGAGTACACTATATGTCTCCAGTACTTCCCCTCAAATTGAAAAGTCTCATTTATAACCATGGACCAACTAATAGATTAATCACAAACGTTGTACTTTCATTTTATTCATCACAGATTAGAAATGCTTTTTAATGGCAATTAGTTTACTTTCAAAGCCTTTGCGGAAGAGTCGCGAAAAAGTTTATCAAAACTGAGATTAGGCCAACGCACTACTCTCTAGACTATGGCGGCCACCTTATTTAGATATCTTTCTAGAATAAGCATGATTGCTTTTGCTGTAAAATTACTTACATATTTATTTTACATATCTTGTCTTTTACAGTCCACATACATATGTAATTTATATCTTAACTTGTCCTTAAAATGGTGTACTTTTATGGAAATAATATCTATTAAATTGAGATTTTTTTTCCAAATGCATAATTTCCTCCATTGACAAGCTTTGATTGAATTTCTTTTTTTTTTTTTGTTACATATAGATTTTTACATAAACTATAAGTAATGTATTATTATTCTTAGGGGAGTGATTGAATGCAGTGAGCCTATTGAAGTTGTAAGCTATAAAATTGGAGTTTGTAAGGTATCACCAAAGGGAAAAGATTGTATGACGACTTTTCAAAAAATTTCATACAATGGAAAGACAAGTGTTGTACTATGTAAGCCACTTACAGGACGTATGCATCAAATTCGAGTTCATTTGCAGTATCTGGGTAAGTTTAAAAAACGTTTAATTTAAGTAATGAAAATATTTTAATTGTTATTTAACGTAATATTGTAAAGTACTAGTGCATTATTTGGATAGGCAATTTTGTGTTCTATAAGAAAAAAACATTCTGTATACTATTGCGCAATTCACAAAAGCCCTTGTGTCGTTGCATTCATATTGTATTGTTGGGCGAATAGCAAACATTTTTTTCGAACCGTAAATTAAAAATAATATTGTTCGTTTTATTTAAAAGATATTACAGAAGGATAATATTTCGGTCTGCTGTGTATGTCTGAGATAACAGAATCATTCGCTTTGATAATATGCAAATTGGAAGCGATGAAAAATTTACACCTATTAGGAACCTTTACGAGAAATCCCAATAACTTTGCTTCTGTAGATGAGTAACTAATTGAATTTCATGGTCATTATAAATTTCGTCGTCCACCGAAATCGAATTGGTAGTTCTAGATTCAAGTAAGTGCTAAGTATGTAGCAAGTACAAACGAGAAAGAAATCAAAGAGAGGGCATTGTTAGTGATATATTCGATGTAGTAAGGGGGAACTTTTGTAAAGAATATAAAAATAGTTGGTACCATCAGGTTTCAGCCAGCCCTCAGTTGAGAGCATTACGGATGCAAGTTGCAATAAGGCATCTCATCTAAAATATTGAAGACTTATAAATCGCCGCAAAGCAAGCATTGTAATGTTATCATTTAAGAGAAAATAAAACCAAGCTGAAATGAACTGTTCGATTTTTACGTAACGTCATGATATCAAACAAAATTTGCGTAGGTTGCATAATGTAATATTATATGTAATAATATAAAATTGTTTCATCAGAATGAATTATAATAAATAAAAATATTTAAATTTCTTAACTAAATCTATCAATAATTGTGACAATTCCATGTACTGTAAGTATGTATTAAAAGTGATACAAAGCTAGAGCTGCCACTCCGACCTAACCTAACCTAGAGCTATGAAGTTTTTAAAGCTCGATTTATGGTTAAATAATAGCTTCGGCAATTTTCGTCCAATTTTATCAACCGAGTGTTAATCTTTCCACAAGATAACGCATTTTTAGGATATCACTCTTATTCTATACTTTTTAATTAATTTTGCAATTAAGAAATGTCCAATTAGAATAACATAACATATAAGTTTGAATAATATATTTATGTATAGTATACCAATTTAAAGGGTTATCTCCCCCTCTCCATATAACTTATAATTTTCAAAATCGATTCAAAAATATATTAGCAATCAATAAGCTTGTGTAAAAAGTTAAAAAACATCTCCAACATATCTTATTTGTTTGCATAAGTATTCTGGCGCCTTTCCTCGTTTAAGTTTTCGAATAAATTTAAGTGTGTTTAATTTTAACCTTTGTTTTATGCTCAACCACTTTAGTATATTCAACATGAGTCGAACAGACGTGTATCTGGTACATTTCAATATTGTTCTCATTGCCTTATTTTGTAACTTCTGAAGCCTTTCGATTTGCGATTCATTACAGCATGTGTAGAGGATTGTTGACCCAAACTCAAAATGTGGTTTTATTGTTGTATTGTATATATTAATTGCCATTAGTATAGAGATATTCTTTCGGATTCTTTTGTAAAATCCTATCTTCTTGCCAATTTTTTTGCAGATGTACTGTATGTGCTCTTTATATTTAAGTTCTTTATCTATTATAAATCCCAAGTACTTAACTTCATTAACTTTTTCTATAGTTTTCTCATTTATTTTAAATTCTGTTTCACTAGTCATGTTAATTTCTATGATTTTTGTTTTGATTTCATTTAATTTTAATTTATTAATTTTCAGCCAAACATTAATGTTATTCATATCATTCGTCAATTTGTTTGTGCATTGTTCTTTAGTGTCCGCTATTGTGTATATCAGTGTGTCATCCGCATACAAAGTAATATCGCTTCCAGCTAAAGTATGGGGCATATCATTTATATAAATGCTAAATAGTAAAGCACCCAGAATGGATCCCTGTGGAACACCGTGTTCATTTTCAATAGGCTGCGATCTTACTCCGTTTATACTCGTTATTTGATTTCTATTGCTCAAGTATGATTTAAACCATTCGAGCTCAGCACCTTGCACTCCATATAAATACAATTTTTCTGTCGATTCTGTCTCAAACGCTCTCTTAAAATCTAAAAATATTGCCATTATTTTCTTACCTTTTCCTATTTTCTTCCATCGATTAATTACAAAGTTGACTGCCGTTTCACATGAAAACCCTTTTCTATATCCAGATTGAAACTTCGAAAGAAGTGAATATTTTTTAAGATAATCTTCTATTTGTTCCTTCACAACTTTCTCCAAAATTTTTTCACATGTTTTTTAAGGGTGTTGGCTACTTTTTTTTTATTGGTGTTACTACTGTTTCTTTCCAGTTATCCGGAAACACGCAATTTTCAAGAGATTTGTTGATTGTACGTAATAAAATTGTTCCAATTATATTCCAGTTATCAATAATCATTTTCTTCGGTATCTTAGAATAATCCGGTTTATCATTCAGACTCTTTACAATCTCCTTAAGCTCTAACATAGATATTGCACGGAATTTAAGTTTTTGATTTACTATTATTACATTATTTATGTATTGCACATTCTCGATCGAGTTTCTTATTTCCTTAATACTATCTACAAAATAATTATTAAAATGACTAGCTATCTTTATATTACTCTTATAATCTACACCATTAAATATCACATTTCTTATCACAGTTTGGTTCTTTTTTAGGAATAAGTTTTTAATTTTCCTCCACATCTCTTTCTGGTCTTTCGCATTACTTATTCTGTTATTAATATATTAATTTTTTTCGTTCTCAATCTTCACTTTATATAATTTTTTTTATCGATCTGTAAGTTGACCATGCTTCATGGGTGTTCTCGATTGTTGCTTTTTTGTATTTATTAATTTTTATTCGTTTTAGTTCGCGTAGTTCGTTATTAAACCATTTATTAATGTTATTTTCTGTTTTAGTTTTTATCTTTCTTGTAAACATATTAATGGTGTCTTCAAAACTTTTATCTAACATTAAAGCATTTTCGTTTATCATTAAAGCATTTTCATTTATATTGTTCAATTGTTCACAGTCTATCAGCATGTTTAAATGATTGTGGAAAGCATTTTTATTATATCTAAATATATTTCGGTCCTTAATATGTTCACTGTTAGGTTTTTTCTGTTCACTTTTAATGTTAATGTCAATAATTAATGATTCGTGATACGCAATTTTATATTACATTATAATCAGTGGTGTTGTGCTAATTTTTTTTTTTACCGGAACGCGTTCCGGTTCAGCAGAAAAAAACGTTCCAGACTTCGGTTCACGGTTCGGAAAAACAAGCCGGTTCGTTCCGGTTTTTGTTCCGGTTCGGGTTCAAACCCTTGTTTATAAAAATACATATAAAAATTCGTCAAAAATTAGACAAAAAAACTGCAATTCTTTTTAATTTTTTTTTTTCAAAAAGTCAGCCAATTCTCGTTATCACAAATTATCTTTAGTTCCGGAACGCGTTCCTGTCCAAAAAGGAAGTACCGGAACGACGTTCCGGAGCGTTCCAGCTCGACAACACCACTGATTATAATTATTTGTTATTACATAATCAATTAGAGTTTTTGATGTTTTCGTTAGCCTTGTGTACTTGCTCACGACTTGTCCATTATCATTTAAGCTGTTTTCAATTTTTGTTCTATAAAAGTTTTGTTGGGCCCAAACTATATTGAAGTCTCCATTTATCACTATATCACAGTTGAGGAGGTCCATAACAAAACGCAATAATTAAATTTTTCAAGTTTTTTGATTTTTTTATTGAATCCTATTCTATACATTGAAATCTATACTGCCTTTATTATAAAGCATTCCAAAACTCAATAATTACACTGTAATTCAATATCAAATATAATGGTTCAGAGCAAAATGCAATAATTAAACATCTTTGCCATAAATCGCTACAAGAAATTTTAAAAATGGCTTGTGGCAACTCTTAGATAACTGTAAAACTTTAGAAATTTTTGTTTAGTTAATAGCTTCTTCTTTTGCTAAGTAAATTGTGAATAAAGTAATTTAAAAATTTAAACATTTACAAATAAAAAAGTAGATGAACGTATTTATGGCAGAAGTAACAGTAGGATGTTTAAACGTCGGGAAAAAGAAAGTGTGGTCCTGTACAGAGAACGAATAAAAAGCGAGAAAACCGTCATAAAAAGTAATTGTTTTAAAGTTTCTTTATTTTTTTTTATCTAAAACAAACGTTTTTCCTAGGTATGTTGATAAGGATCCATTGGCTTTGACCTTTAACAAACCTTGCAAACACAAAGAGAAAAGTGACTACAAATGTGAGCTGTTTAGTAAGCGTTTGATTATACTCAATCGTGAGCTTTTTTACAAAAACAAAGGTAAAATTGAACAAGATCTGTATCTAACGCGTCTGATTGCTCCACATGTACCCAAGCGCAACAAAAATACACCATTAAAGAAACAAAAATTCTCATGCAACTACTTCTTGAAACACAAAAATAAATCAAAAAGAGTATGTCAATCATTTTTTTGAAAGCATTGTCGATTAGTGTGAGTGGAGAGTGGAGAGTGAATAGTATTGCAACAACTATTTTTAATGGTAAAATTCTTAAAGAGAACCGAGGTGGAGATAGGCTTACAGCTAAATTTAAACTCAAGAAAGAAAGTGTACTAAAATTCTTAAAAAATCTTCCAGCTAAAGAGAGCCATTATAATAGAAATAAATCCCAGAGATGTTATATGTCACCAGAACTTAATATAAAGAAATTATGGGAAATTTATAACGGTTCAGTAGATACCTCACTGAAAGTTAGAAAAATATATTTCTGGAATATTTTTAACACTCTTAACATAGGGTTCTCTTCCCCAGCGACAGATGTGTGTGGCCAATGCGTATTAAATAAACATAAAATCAAAATGGAAACAAATTTAGTTTTAAAACAGCAACTTATTACCCAACAAAGGATTCACAAGCTGAGAGCCAACACTTTCTATGAATTTACCAGGAATGAGCCTCCTAGATCTGTAAGCCTCTGTTTCGATATGCAACAAGTTCAGCTATTACCACGAACCCCAATTCAAGACGGTTTTTATTTGAGGCAAATTGGCTACTATACGCTCTGTGTTGTTGACATGAAATCTAGAGCTCCAGTGTTTTAAACCTGAACGGAAGATCAAGCTGGTCGAAGAGGTGTTTGCGTTGGTTCAGCTTTATTGGCACATTTTGATACGCTCAGTTTGTCGGATGTAGATACCTTACGACTATTTTGCGACGGTTGTGGTGGACAAAACAAAAATATGCATATTATTCATACTTTAATGCATTGGATTTTAAATAACGCCCCAAAGGAGCTAAAGCAAGTGGAATTATATTTTTATATATATTTATATATATGGAGTGTGTGCCAAATGATAGCAATATGACATGGTAAATAAAAAATTTCCTATGGTGAAAAAATTTTATAATTTCCTGTGCCAAATGAAAACTTATTTGACGTTGATAATTTTTGACAATTATTTTTAAAATATAAAAAACTGTTACAAAAATGAATATTGTAAAAAAATATATTCTAATGATTATTGCAATTCTTTTGCAAATAAGATCATCGCAATTGATGGACATTTTAGTAGTTTTAACAAGAAATAAACGAATTCGCGAGATAACTTTTAAATTCATAAGAATTTTCATATATTATACCTAATTTTTTCAAGGGTGTGTTATATATTCAACCTGGAGTTCATTCCAAAATTGTAAGTGCAATTATGATGGGGGTTCCATTTTTTATAAATTAGAAAAATACTTTTCAAAAAATTTTTTTTGTTTTTTATATTTATTTTATGTTTGTCTTATTTCTATATTGATATGTCAAAAATTTATGTTGCTCTTGGGGCTAGTGAAATTTTATTCACCTCATATATGTCAAAAATTTACTTTTTCAAGTTAATTGCTACCGTTTGGCACACACTCATATATAATAATTTTTTGTATTTTCTTAATAAATTCTATGAATCTGGATTACATAAATTTAATTTAATAAACGTGTTTAACATAAAAAAGTGTTTTCATTTTTCTACAAGTCTATTCAAAGCAAAAAGGAATAATTCCAACCCTAACGCAATATTTTCATACAGTTCAAAGCAAAATGAAATAAATACTATGATTCGGACCAAAACGCAATAATTCCAAATTTGTTATCTAAATAACTTTAAAACAAACTGTCAGATAAAATAATTAATTTGTGATTAATATTGTTTTGAAGTCGCCGTGGTCTAGTAGGTAGTGTGCCGGCTTATTAGACGAAAGGCCCGAGTTCGAATCCCAGGTCAGACATCAAAACGAAAATATTTCTTCAGCGACTTCCTCTCAGCAGATTTCTGGCAAAAACTATGATTCGGACCAAAACGCAATAATTCCAAATTTGTTATCTAAATAACTTTAAAACAAACTGTCAGATAAAATAATTAATTTGTGATTAATATTGTTTTGAAGTCGCCGTGGTCTAGTAGGTAGTGTGCCGGCTTATTAGACGAAAGGCCCGAGTTCGAATCCCAGGTCAGACATCAAAACGAAAATATGAAAATATTTCTTCAGCGACTTCCTCTCAGCAGATTTCTGGCAAAAACTCTGAGAGTAAAAATTGACATGAAAAGCTTCTCAAAAATCTGTCGTTCGGAATCGACTTTAAACCGTAGGTCCCGCTACTCATGATAAAATTAACGCACACAACACGAGTGGTGTGAGAAGCTAGGACGTTGTACAATGGGTCAATTCGACCTCCGGGTACTGTACTTGTCACAGTTGACAAGTACAAGTCCTCTAACCTAACCTAACCTAATATTGTTTTTTGTAGACAATAACACCTCAATATCTGTTTTTTAAAAAAATGTTGTGCTACTTAAATTACAATTTCTTATTTATCCAAAAAAAATGTATGATGTAATTATTGCATTTTGTTATGGATCTCCTCAGTTGTTTTCACATATTTCTTCCAAATATTCGTCGAACACTTTACAAAATTCAGCTTCACTACAATCATCCCTATCACCTAATATATACTGCTGCCAAAATGACACGCGACTTATTATATTCCGCCAAACACGCCAATAACCAATGTTTTCGAATTTTCACGCTTTTCTGAAATGTTGGTCATTTTCCAATGCCCTTTAAAATATATAATAACTCCTCCTGTTCTAGTAGAGTTCCATAGGGATATTATATGATCATAGTCTTGCAAAGTAATTTCACATTCTTCACTATTTTCGGTAAAATGAGTCTCAGATAGTATAATAAATTCAAATTTTTTATAGGTAGCAATTATCTCAAGTTGATTGTAATCAGTGGTGTTGTCGAGCCGGAACGCTCCGGAACGTCGTTCCGGTACTTCCTTTTTGGACAGGAACGCGTTCCGGAACTAAAGATGATTTCTGATAACGAGAATTGGCTGACGTTTTGAAAAAAAAATTTAAATTAATATTTTTGACGAATTTTTATATGTATTTTTATAAACAAGGGTTTGAACCGAACCCGAACAAAAAGCTGAACGAACCGGATTGTTTTTCCGAACCGTGAACCGGAGTCCGGAACGTTTTTTTCTGCTGAACCGGAACGCGTTCCGGTAAAAAAAAAATTAGCACAACACCACTGATTGTAATTATTCACTAAACCTTGTATGTTTGTACATAGAGCATAAATCTTTTTTAATTTTATATTTGATTGTTATGCCGTTAAACCTATTCTTCGTTTCTTAGTTATCAATTTGTTTTGATACACTGGGCATTGTTTATTGTTAGTTAAATGATTTACATCTATTCCCAAGTTTAACCTATTATTCATCCGCACACAATTTATACATTTTTCCAAAACATCATTATTACAACCACTCGTGTTATGTTCACCATGACATTTAAACATATTTCACTATTCTTGCATTCACTTGCTTGATGGTTAAAGCCTTTGCACTTAAAGCATTGCATCACATCAGTTCCATCAACAACCTTGCATCTTTCCCATCCAATATTGACCTTCTGCGCATTAATGAGTTTCATATACACTTCGCCATCTGTTGCTACTTTTACATTATAAAATACTCTATTGTATCGTTTATATTCATAAGTTTTCACTATTTTTAGTTCACCATCATTAAGGAAAGGATTTCGTTCCTTTCATTTTTCTAATATTTCTTTTTCTGAATATTTATAAATCATAAATTTAATGTCAACTATTAAATCTATTGGTTTAGTCGCACGTATTTCATAATTATCACCCATTTCATTTTCAATTGCAGACTTTGTTTTTTCTCTTTCATCATTCGCTTCTGTTTGTATCACCACTGTTCCGTTTTTTTTTGCTTTGAACGTTCGAAATTCTCAAATTTCCCGGATCTACTTTTTTATTTAGTTCTTTTGTTTTTTCACTATCTTGCTTTACCTTAGGTTTAACGATTAAAGCCGAAAGTCCATATCATTCGTTTCATGCGACCTTGCGTTACATGCGTATACCGAAAAAGTAGAATCAGTGTAGTTGTTTGTGACAAGAAACAGAAGAAAATGCATAGACGCGTAGAACGCATCAAGTAGGTTTAAGCCGAAAGTCCATAGCATGCGTTTCATGCGTGCTTGCATTACATGCGTATACCGAAAAAGTAGAATCAGTGTAGTTGTATGTGACAAGAAACATAAGAAAATGCATAGGATGCGTAGAACGCATCAAGTAGATCTACTTTCTACTTTTCTATGCGACTCATGCAGTGCTGGAAAATGTCAGCAGTTTTTTAAACTTGGCATGCCAAATTATATACTATTGTGAATGGTTTCGATAGATAAGTTTACATTTTACGACATTATTATTTTCGCATTTTTCTTTTTGCATTATAAAAATATTAATAAAAACATATTTCATAATAAAGTTTACTACTAATTTAAGAGGAAAATACATTAAAATACATTTTTTAACACATTTCTTTCATGAACAAAATATGAATGTTACTAGTTGTCGATTGTTTTTATGTACTTACTGAGTGTCATCTATTTTGAATTTATTTATTTGTAAACATGAAAAATGGAGGATTAACCGAAAACACTCGTCTTGTGTTCTTTTGAGGATTTTCGTAGGCCTTAACAGCACAAAATATCACATATTTAAACTCATAAATTTGTAATTAATGGCATAAATTCTTTTAAAATTGCAATTTAATTTTCTATTTTTCGCAAAAATGTTCTTGTTTGCTTTTTTATTGTTTACCACAACAGCTGATCAAAACAAAAAACCAGTCGCATAAAACGCATTGTGTGTAACTTGCAATAAGAACCGCATAGAAAGCAAAAATTGCATGTAACGCAGTCCGCATGAAACGGATGGTATGGACTTTCGGCTTTACATGCGTATACCGAAAAAGTAGAATCAGTGTAGTTGTATGTGACAAGTAGGTTTACTTTCTACTTTTCTATGCGAATCATGCAGTGCTGGACAAAGTCAGCAGTTTTTTAAACTTGGCATGCCAAATTATATACTATTGTGAATGGTTTCGATAGATAAGTTTACATTTTACGACATTATTATTTTCGCGTTTTTCTTTTTGCATTATAAAAATATTAATAAAAACATATTTCATAATAAAGTTTACTACTAATTTAAGAGAAAAATACATTTTTAGCACATTTCTGAACATTTCATCATTTCATAAACAAAATATGCATGTTACTAGTTGTCGATTGTTTTTATGTACTGAAGCCGAAAGTCCATACCATCCGTTTCATGCGGACTGCGTTACATGCAATTTTTGCTTTCTATGCGGTTCTTATTGCAAGTTACACACAATGCGTTTTATGCGACTGGTTTTTTGTTTTGGTCAGCTGTTGTGGTAAACAATAAAAAAGCAAACAAGAACATTTTTGGGAAAAATAGAAAATTAAATTGTAATTTTAAAAGAATTTATGCCATTAATTACAAATTTATGAGTTTAAATATGTGATATTTTGTGCTGTTAAGTCCTACGAAAATCCTCAAACAAACACAAGACGATTGTTTTCGGTTAATTTATCCTCCATTTTTCATGTTTACAAATAAATAAATTCAAAGTAGATGACACTCAGTACATAAAAACAATCGACAACTAGTAACATGCATATTTTGTTCATGAAATGATGAAATGTTCAGAAATGTGCTAAAAATGTATTTTCCTCTTAAATTAGTAGTAAACTTTATTATGAAATATGTTTTTATTAATATTTTTATAATGCAAAAAGAAAAATGCGAAAATAATAGTGTAGTAAAATGTAAACATATCTATCGAAACCATTCACAATAGTATATAATTTGGCATGCCAAGTTTAAAAAACTGCTGACATTTTCCAACACTGCATGAGTCGCATAGAAAAGTAGAAAGTAGATCTACTTGATGCGTTCTACGCATCTATGCATTCTATGCATTTTCTTATGTTTCTTGTCACATACAACTACACTGATTCTACTTTTTCGGTATAAGCATGTAATGCAAGCTCGCATGAAACGCATGCTATGGACTTTCGGCTTGAGTGTCATCTACTTTGAATTTATTTATTTGTAAACATGAAAAATGGAGGATAAATTAACCGAAAACAATCGGCTTGTGTTCTTTTGAGGATTTTCGTAGGACTTAACAGCACAAAATATCACATATTTACACTCATAAATTTGTAATTAATGGCATAAATGTTCTTGTTTGCTTTTTTATTGTTCACCACAACAGCTGACCAACACAAAAAGCCAGTCGCATAAAACGCATTGTGTGTAACTTGCAATAAGAAACGCATAGAAAGCAAAAATTGCATGTAACGCAGTCCGCATGAAACGGATGGTATGGACTTTCGGCTTTACTTTCTACTTTTCTATGCGACTCATGCAGTGTTGGAAAATGTCAGCAGTTTTTTAAACTTGGCTTGCCAAATTATATACTATTGTGAATGGTTTCGATAGATATGTTTAAATAGTGCATTACTATTTTCGCATTTTTCTTTTTGCATTATAAAAATATTGATAAAAACATATTTCTTAATAAAGTTTACTACTAATTTAGAGGAAAATACATTAAAATACATTTTTTAACACATTTCTTTCATGAACAAAATATGAATGTTACTAGTTGTCGATTGTTTTTATGTACTTACTGAGTGTCATCTATTTTGAATTTATTTATTTGTAAACATGAAAAATGGAGGATTAACCGAAAACACTCGTCTTGTGTTCTTTTGAGGATTTTCGTAGGCCTTAACAGCACAAAATATGACATATTTAAACTCATAAATTTGTAATTAATGGCATAAATTCTTTTAAAATTACAATTTTATTTTCTATTTTTCCCAAAAATGTTCTGCTTTTTTAATGTTTACCACAACAGCTGACCAAAACAAAAAACCAGTCGCATAAAACGCATTGTGTGTAACTTGCAATAAAAACCGCATAGAATGCAAGAATCGCATGTAATGCAAGGTCGCATGAAACGGATGGTGTGGAGTTTCAGCTTAAGGATATTTGTTTACTTAAGTCTGGCATCTCTTTTGATTTTCCTTTATTATTTTATTTATCTTGTCGCACACAATTACATTCGACTCTTTTATTAAGCTGCATACAAGGCAAATTCATAGATGGTAGCCGCAGGTCTACAACAAATACAACAA
Organism: Sarcophaga rosellei; assembly: GCA_930367235.1. Taxonomy (NCBI): domain Eukaryota; kingdom Metazoa; phylum Arthropoda; class Insecta; order Diptera; family Sarcophagidae; genus Sarcophaga; species Sarcophaga rosellei. Next base: position 59,835,289 of record OV884019.1, read on the forward strand.
TGCAAAAACAACAGGCATTTTGTTTTTGTTAAAGACCCTTAAGCCGAAAGTCCATAGCATGCGTTTCATGCGAGCTTGCATTACATGCGTATACCGAAAAAGTAGAATCAGTGTAGTTGTATGTGACAAGAAACATAAGAAAATGCATAGAATGCATAGATGCGTTGAACGCATCAAGTAGATCTACTTTCTACTTTTCTATGCGACTCATGCAGTGTTGGAAAATGTCAGCACTTTTTTAAACTTGGCATGCCAAATTATATACTATTGTGAATGGTTTCGATAGATATGTTTACATTTTACGACATTATTATTTTCGCATTTTTCTTTTTGCATTATAAAAATATTAATAAAAACATATTTCATAATAAAGTTTACTACTAATTTAAGAGGAAAATACATTTTTAGCACATTTCTGAACATTTCATCATTTCATGAACAAAATATGCATGTTACTAGTTGTCGATTGTTTTTATGTACTGAGTGTCATCTACTTTGAATTTATTTATTTGTAAACATGAAAAATGGAGGATAAATTAACCGAAAACAATCGTCTTGTGTTCTTTTGAGGATTTGCGTAGGACTTAACAGCACAAAATATCACATATTTAAACTCATAAATTTGTAATTAATGGCATAAATTCTTTTAAAATTACAATTTAATTTTCTATTTTTCCCAAAAATGTTCTTGTTTGCTTTTTTATTGTTTACCACAACAGCTAACCAAAACAAAAAACCAGTCGCATAAAACGCATTGTGTGTAACTTGCAATAAGAACCGCATAGAAAGCAAAAATTGCATGTAACGCAGTCCGCATGAAACGGATGGTATGGACTTTCGGCTTTAATGTTGTCAAAATAGGAAGAAAAAAATGGAAAAGGAAAAAAATGAACAACAACACGCACACGCACAACAAACACACACAAAAACAACAAAATTTTGACATTAAGAAAGTGCTCAGCTGTTTAGATAGTCCCACCGGTTACATGAATTCGCTTTGGCTGCATACTTCCTCGTTTTTATTCTCTTGCGTGTTCATCACATCGTACATTTTTTATTTCTTTTATATTTAAATCACAACATTTTTGAGCTTCATTTAACTTTCTCTCAGTATATCTCTTCTCAATTGCTTCAAGAAGCTGCTTAATTTCGCGTTCATTTGTTTTAAGTCTCTTTAAATTCATCTCTATATTCTGCCAAATTCTCTTTATTACGCTCTACATTTTCTTGCACATCACTAAGTACCAAATCAACATTGTTGATATATTGGAGGCAGTCATAACACATAAATCGAATAAATACTCCAGATTCTAATATTCCACGAGAATATTGGTCTATTCCAGAACATTTTTTTGTACAATGGAATACTTTCTTACACACTCCTTCGCACATTAGTCCAGATTCACCGCGAATTGCAGTTTTACACTGATGGCATTCAGCCATCTTAAAAATTTTTTTATTTCAAATGTTTTTATTATTTTTTTTACTTCCCCGTATTAAGAAATTATTTCTCTATTGATCTAAATAGTCCTTTTTCTATTTTTTGTCCAATAAATATTTTATTTTTCTTAAATTTACGGAGCTTATTATAAAACGCGTTTGAATTTAGTTACGGTACCTTAATTTAAATTAAATAGTTAAATTTGTTTTCAAATAACTATACACACTCACCATTCACATTCATAACATACCTTATTAATAAAATTTACAGAAGTTACTTCTTAATCGGTGCCCTGAAATTCACGCTGTATTGTCGTCCCATTATTGTGAAAGGGTAGTTGCCGAACCGACAGTATCGAAAATAGATAAATTTGTTTTACAATAACTATACACATTCACCATTCACATTATTAATCAAATTTACAGAACTTGTTTCTTCATCGGCGGAATCGCCATTGCTAACTGCTGCAATCGTCGTCTTCAACTTTTGTATGCGTTTGATTCTCTTACAAGTCTTGTGTTCATGTCCAGTTTACCAGCAATTAAAACAAACTTCAACAGATCATTCATAATATGGGCACTGAGGTTTCATTTGCCACATTCATGAACAATTGTAGCATTGTACTCCACCACCATTCGATTTTGTGGCATTCGTTTTTACCCCAACAACTTTTCTTCAATGCCACTATGCGGCAGAAAAGAAAAAATTAAGTACACACGATTAACGACTTGTATAAGTTTTAGATTTATTTGAGTTAAGCTCGAAAATATTATTTTTTATATTATTTTAGGCCTTCAAACATGTTTTATTTGAAAGTAATTGTTTTTTCGAACTTTACCCACAAATGTATTGATTAATCAGACATTTTGGCACAAGATCAAATCTTTTTGATAAGATGAGGGACAAACTTTTAAAACGATATTTATATAAATATTATTCTAATTAATATGTTATGAGTTTTGATGGGGTAAACTCAGAAAATGTGATTTTTTTTTCTTATTTTTTAAAAGTTTGCCTCATCTTTGATAAAAAAAAAAAGAAATCTTAAGTTGCCAAAATAAAATTCTATGAATTATCATTACTGTATAAAAAATTCGAAAGTACAAAAGATTTAAACGTATCATTGCATAAAATGGTTCTATCCCACCCGCTTATCTATAGTAATAATAATTGTGGAAATACTCCGTTAACGATAGGATCACTATTACACTAAATCGAAGACGGGAAGTAAGAAAACAATTTCTTTCAGAATAACACTCATGGATAACTCCTACTCATGAGTGCATTATGGTGGAATTATGAAGATATTTTATGGGAGGGGGGCGTAAGAAGTTGTGGATATTAAATTTAAATCCACAATTTATATTACAACTGATAGAAAAGATTCCGAAAAAAGAAATGTACACATACGCATTGTGCGATTGAAGAACGAATACTGTCTGTAATGTATGATGTGATGCCATAGCCAATCAATCAATAGGAATGTGCTCTGTATGACAAATGTGTATTAAGTAAACATGTGCGATTTTCAGGAAGAATTTCATTTGTTTCCATCGAACACATTAACCCAGTTCAAAATCTTGGGCATTTAGATGCTAAATTTATACTGTTGTAAATATTTGCCGTTAATTGTGAACGGTTTTTTTGTTTTACTTTGCAACACTTATTGCAAACTTCGCAACACACAGCTGACTATCATATAATTAATTCTTCTATTTATTTAGGCCCCGATTATGGTTCACAACACATAAATGTTGTGTTGTCTCTGTTACAACACAACATTTATTACTTTCTTGATTATGGTTTACAACATCTAGATGTTGTGTATGTCACAGTGTTGCTCTTCAATGTTAGTATACTTTTCCTTGAAAATACAACCCTGAGTGTATAAACTGCCAATTGAAAACAAAAATTATTACGTTAAAAAAACAAAAAGCCTACATAAAACACAAATTATAACTCTTGTTAAAACATGACAATTAAAAATAAAGGCTAGTTTTATTAGCGTTTATATTTTATGTATGTATTGCAATAAATTCATTTCAAAAGTACTTCAAATTAAAATATATAAATATAAAAAAACCTTCTTATCACATTAAAATTTATTTAGATCACATAGTTACTTAAAGCTAAAATACAAATTCATAAATAGTTTACATTTCAAATTTTTGTTTTGGGTTAAAAGGGGTTTGATTTTTAATAATTCAGCTTTTTCCCTATTTATTTCTAGCATTTTTTATTTATTTGATCATTTTTATATGAGCCCTTATCAAGACGTTTTAACGTAAGCAATATCTCCTGTAGGTTCTTTTCTTGCCTTTTTAAGGTTTTTAGACGCTCATCCCCCATCTTATTTTTTGTATTTTGTAGCTTTTCGGTTAGTGCTAGTTTAAGGCCCTTCAATATCGTATGACGATTCGTCTTGAATTTGCAATCCCATTGCAGATCCATTTGGATTTACTTTCCATTGCATAAACACCAACTCTACTGTGCTCTGCTCCAATTTCCTGCTAATTTCCGTCGACGGACCACCACCAGTAACTTGAAAGTTTTTTTCTATTGGCAGAGAGTTTTCTTTTCAAATTGGCTTTATAATGAGTCTATGGCTTAAAAATGCTACAATTCATCTACTAACCCTTTGCCATTCTTTTGAAACTCTAATGGACCCCAGTCATTTAGTTCCAATGAAAATTTCTCCCACGTCCCTTTGCGCTGAGTCTTATTTGCTCCAAATGATAACTTGTCAATGTCAGGATTTGCTGTCATGAACTCGACCAGCTTTTCCTTCTGCACTTCTGCACTGTTATATACATATACTTACAAATTTTTATCCATTTTCTTTTTTAAACTGAACGCGGCAACAAGACAACAGCTAATGAGCTGTTGTAAGTTTTTGACAGTTCTGACAACACTAAAAAACAACTGTTGTAAATCATAATCGGGCTATGTGAACACACACAACATAAAGTACAACACTGGCGATAGATGTTGTGAACCATAATAGGGGCCTTATATTTATAATTTATGTTTATAATTTTATTTATTTCGTCGTCTGTCCATTTTTAATCGGCTCTTCTCTTTTAATTCGTTTTTTCATGTTGTATTTTTCCATTTTTTGTGACTTTATTTTCAATGTTTTTATTTTTATGATGAGCTGTTCAATTGCTTAAGTATGGCAAATATAAACTACGGTTTTGAGTGTGCGATTTTTGCCAAACCATGGGAAGGGTATTTCTGTGTATTTTGTTAGTGTATGGTAAAAGAAATACCAAACATTTGCAAATACCATGATGCCAGACCATTTGCCCAAAATTGTGAACACCGCTATTCTGTTAAAGCATGTGTAATATAGCGTAACACAAACCATATTGTAATGGTGTTCTACTGAAACAACGGAGTTGGGCACCCTACATCCTTTATAAGCACTTTCGCCCTTTTCTCTATAAGAAAATCCTCAAAATAGAAGAATATAAGTGGGGTAAGTATTAAGGAAATCAAATGGGGTCGTTTCTTGTGTCGTCTTAAGAAATCGAGGCACTGATTGCTTCTTCCAAAAAATGAAAAGTATGCTGGTTCCAACTAGCATCACATTGAATTTTCATATCCAGAACATCAAGACTCTCCAATATTTATGTAGTCACAAATGATGTAAAGCTACCGCCGTGTGTGCAACATTAGGTCTCTCCCTCATTTAAACCGATTTTATTTATACAACTCTTTCGGAGATTGACTGTAAAACGTTACGAAGTATAGAGAGCGAAAAGTGAGCAGAAACGAACTGCCGAGAATTGCATGTACCTGTACCTTATACTTACCAGAGTATGGAGTAAGGTAGGAGTCGAGAATATTGTTGTATACTCGTATATGATTCAACATATGAGATGTTAGTTGGTTTATTTTCTAACTACGTAAATCGATATAGCGCGGCGATTAACTAAAGATAGTCTGCTCGGATAACCCTGAAGTATTCTAGATGTGAAGTCGGAAAGATTGTCTAAAAAACTTCTCATTCTAAATTGCGACAACTGTGTAGAGACCCGAAATGAAAAAGATATGTCCTGATATTGAATTTAATCCAGCGGCAATTCAATTATGCATCATACGTGCCTAATGGTTGCTGTCGGTTGTACACATCGCATTATATTGCCCTATGAAAATAAAAAAAGGAATAGAATTTGAGAAACAGGTGTATAAAAATCATGTGGATCAGCATTTCAGATATATGGATCTCACATAAGGGGAAAATATCTGGCTGATGGAGATAAATGTAAGCATATGCAGCGTAGATATGTGATCTAAGCCAGCGTACATTTTAGAAATCCATTCGGAAATTTCCTGCGATTACACAATAGTTAATTGATTTTGATTTATCATTTTATTAATTAATGACCGGTGATATAAATTTTTATTGTTAAATAAATTATTAAATGTCTGAAATAAAATTTTAATTTTATGTAAACGAATTTGAAACTGCCTGACTGATGTAATGTGGAATTAACACAGTATTTATTTCATATGCCCCATACACGAGATACAAGTATCATATTCCAGTATACAACTCTGTATAAATACAAACAAATTAATTAGTTTTAAATATTCAGTATAAAAATCTTAAAACAATAATACGGTGAAAATTAAGCAAATAATAATACAGGGTCCGCCAAATAACTTTTTTTTTAAATGCTGTAAAAAAAACTACTGAATATTTTCTCAAATTTCTTTTTTTTATTTGAAAGTACAATCCTTCCGGTTAATAATGGAAAATAATTTCATTAAAATGGTTGCCTCGGCTGGCCACGCAGTAGCCTACACGATCGGTGCAATTTTTAAGCACATTATCGATTATGTGCAGCTGTATTTAACCAATGGCGTCACGAATATTCTCCTTTAAAGCGTCAATTGTCTCTGGTTTGTCGGCGTAACACTTATCTTTGACGGCACCCCACAAATAATAGTCCAACGGTGTCAAATCGCAGCTCCGACATTGCCTTCGTTATATTGAGTCAATGTCATTACAGTAACAATTAAGCAAATTTGTGGAATAATACAAAACATTAAAAAAATGATGAAAATAAAATTATTCAAGATTATCTTAAGAAGTGCCAAATAATTTCCCTTAATATAAAAGACATCGGCATTACTTTATTGTCTATGTTACATTGAGTCGATGTCGACATGTGATGGAAAATAGGTTTTAATGCATAGAATTTATGATGTATTATGGTATCCATTACCACTAAACGGCTCAGCATTAATGCAGTAATATTGTAGCCACCACTAATGACAGATGAAAGTAATTTACCACTAACTCAAACAAATTTAGCGGTACTGGAAATTAGGTGCATTAAATGAAGCGATTTTTAGTGGTAGTGAAAATTTAGTGCACTAATTATGAATGATTAGTGATAACGTAATAGAAATCCTTTCGCGCTATAGTGGGATGCAAATTCAGTTCTACTATAATTTTCATACATAGACATGAATGGATTGCATTATCAGTAAAATTGAAGTAAAAGTAAATGTTTAAATGTAGTCGCCGTAGTCTAGTAGGTAGTGTGTTCGCTTATTAGACGTAAAGCCCGGGTTCGAGCCCCAGGCCAGACATCAAAACGAAATATAAAAAAAAAAATTCTGCAGATTTCTGGCAAAAATTCTGAGAATAAATAAACCTGCCATGAAAAAGTTTCTCAAAATCTGTCGTTAGGAATCCACGTTAAACTATAGGTCCCGCCCCTCAAGTATAAAATTAAGGCACACAACATGAGTGGTGTGAGAAGCTAGGCCGTAATCCTGACTGAAGGGTTGTTATGGCCAATTATGTATGAATGTATGTAAATGTTTAACTGATAATGAAATTTCATTTACATGACCAGTAAAAATCGTTTCATTTAGTGCAAAAAATTTCGGCTACCACTACCACTAAAATCGTTTGATTATGGAAAATAAAAAATCTGATTACACTGTATTCGACACCTCAAGTGGATCAATGCAACCATGTTTCTTGTAACATACATACATACATAATTTGCCATTACAACCCTTCAGTCAGGATTACGGCCTAGTTTCTCAACACCACTCATTTTGTGTGCGTTAATTTTATACATGAGTGGCGGGACCTACAGTTTAAAGTATATTCCGAAAGACAGAATCTGCTAAGAGGAAGTCGCCGAAGAAATATTTTAATATTTTCGTTTTGATGTCTGAGCTGGGATTCGAACTCGGGCCATTCGTCTAATAAGCCAACACACTACCTACTAGACCACGGCGACTTGTTTCTTGTAAACATTTGTGATTTTTCTTCCTTTAAAATGAAAAAAAACATTCGACAATAGTAACTAGTTGTAATCATCAGGATAGTATTGTTTAACGCTTTCTCTAGCTTACTTTATTAGTAATTTGTTTTAATTGTAATTAATATTCATGCAGGATATCCAGTGGTTAACGATCCTTTGTACAATCATGAAGTATTTGGACCTCTTAAAGGGCGATCTGGTGATATTGGGGGCAAGACTGATGAAGAATTGGTCCGGGATCTGATTAATATACACAATGCTGAAAATTGGTTGGGTATTGATGGAGATTCGGATATATCGATATTCAAAGCCATTAAGAGTGACAGCGATGTTGATACTTTAAGCTTGGAAAATGAAATGAAAGGTGAGCATAAGACGAATATAACATTAGATATATATATTTTGACAATAATTTATTTTTTTTTTGTTAAAGGACATATACTTAGCGATGATGATTTAGATATAACTTCGCGAGGAATTTCTCCAACTTGCCCAAGTAGCCCTCAGTGTGTAGACATTGCTACACCGAATGATTCAAATGGGAATGAAATGGTACAGGTTAAAAACACTGATTCGACCAACATAATCAATCACACTGTCTCTGAGAATAATAGCAATATTGGCATCAATGAAAAAAGTGGTTCATATTCCCACCTCAAGGTAGAAGTGGGTTCTTCTCAGCGCTTAAAATATTTTCTTGTGATTTAATTAACATATGCATCCTTTTATTCCTACAGGTCACAGTTGCAACACAAACTGGTCATGAATCACCAGACATGGCATTTAATGCTGAAAAAATGACAACCGATATACACTGCTATGAATGTAAAGTTCGTTACAGAGATCCGAAACCTAAGGATCTTGTAATGTACCTACATGCCTGGAAATATAAGGTATGTGCATAGTTTTCTGCTTTTTGACTAAATTTATACTTGATTTATAAAATTTACTCAAGAAAGGTGGAAAAACTTTATTCCTTAAATTTACTGAATTATTTTTTATTGTAGTGTCTAGAGATGCAAAGATTTTTTCTATTCCTCTACTTTATATAATAATAATCAACAATTAAATGTTTGTTTTGTAGGGTCCTGGTTGGGGATACGAAACTGAGCTACCAAATTGGGGTAATGCTGATTGGACTGAAACGAATTAAAACCATGGAACTTTTAGCAAACCATAAAAATAATAAATCAGAATTAAACTAGCAAATTATATTTTTCTTACAAAAAAAATTTTGTACAGGTATTTCCGAAAGCACAAGTAAATAAATGAAATAAAATGAAACACAATCGACACATAAATATTTCATTTTTCTATTATTATTGCAGTAGTGAGTTATATAAAAAAATAAGTGAAATGACAGTTTCTCGCATCTGTTCTCAATACAAACATTAAAAACTGAAACTATATATATAACTTATCATTTAAATATTTTAGTCAGAGTGTTAACAAAATGTAAACAGAAATCATTTTTATAATGTTTAAAAAATAGATGTGTTTTTGTTTTTATATAAATCTGTAAAAAGAGATATTATGAAAGAACTTGTAGTTTTAAATTATTGGCAAATATACATGGTAGGAAGTATTGCCGGCCTAAAGATGTTCAAAGAACATATTAAACAATCCTTCCGGTTAATAATGGAAAATAATTTCATTCAAATGGCTGCCTCGGCTGGCCATGCAGTAGCCTACACGATCGGTCCAATTTTTAAGCGCATTATCGATTGTGTGCAGCTGTATTTCACCAATGGCTTCACGAATATTGTCCTTTAAAGCTTCAATTGTCTCTGGCTTGTCGGCGTAACACTTATCTTTGACGGCACCCCACAAATAATAGTCCAATGGTGTCAAATCGCAGCTCCGAGGTGGCCAAACGACATCAGCTCTGCGGCTGATAATGCGATCTTCAAAAACAGGGCGCAAAACATCGAGTGTAGCTTCGGCTGTGTGGCACATAGCACCGTCCTGTTGAAACCAAATGTTGCCAATATCCTCCTCTTCAATTTTTGTGAACAAAAATTCGTTCAACATGGCCCGATAACGATCGCCATTGACTGTAACGGCCAAACAGTGACTCGTTTTGGGTGCGTCGGCTTTTCAATGTATGCCTGCGGGTTTTCTGTGCCCCAAATGCGACAATTTTGCTTGTTTACATACCCGCCAATATCAAAATGAGCTTCATCTGAAGAGATGATTTTTTTACTAAAATCGGCATCTTCTGTAGGCTACTGCATGGCCAGCCGACGCAACCATTTGAATGAAATTATTTTCCATTATTAACCGGAAGGATTGTACTTTCAAATAAAAAAAGAAATTTGAGAAAATATTCAGACATATACTGACACCAGGCACAAGATAAGAGTTCCCTACATTTTACCATATTAAAAAAGAATATTAATAATTCTTTTTCGTTTATCTCTCATAATTACGCTAATTATAATTACATCGCGTAATTATAATCGCAACTCTCTCTGTAAGTTTGGTACACTTGTTTTCAACCAATCTTAAACAAGAGAGTTTGCTTAAAATAACACTTAGGTTTAGGTAAAGGGCTGTAAGTTGTAATAACGAAAGCAAATTAAAGGGAACTGTAAAGTTACCTGAAACTTTTTTAAAAATATGGCAGTGCCGGAGCAATGTCGATAAAACAGCTCAATGTTTTAACACAGTAGCATCGAAGGGCCTCTTTTTTGTTGCTATGTTTCCGCATTTTCTTTATATTTGAAGTTGTCATATTGAAAATAATATATAATATGGCAAGTTCTAACATAAACTTAACTTTTAAAGTTGAAGATAGAATGATCCTCCCTTTAGCTTAACGCTCACTTCTACCTTATTGTCCACTTATAATGAAAAACAATTTATCTGCCCGTTAAAATCCTCTCTTTAGTTAACGGCAAGTTCTAGTAATGCCCCTTAAACTTAAAACGGCTTCCAAATGTATCGCCATCAGGTCACTGTTCAAACCAGGCATCTCGAACGAAACGAAATATAAGAAACAAATTTCTTCGACAGCTTCCTCACAGCAGGTTTCTGGCAAAAACTCTGAGAGTAAATAAAATTGCCATGGAAAGTTTCTCATTTGTCGTTCGGAACGAAACTTTGCCTCTCATTAACTATTGTAGCATAACTGAGAAGTCAGTAAAAGCAATTTTCTTCAATTAATTAAAGAGTTTTTATAAATTTTCGTTTCAACATAAAGCAAACGGAACATCTATGCGGAAAAAGTTAAGTTGAGATTGTTTAAATAAAGTAATTATTTATAGAAACTGACTATTTTTTGTACTGGTTTGGCTGGATTAGTGAACGGAAAAACCGCTCTTAATAATTCGGAGGCCAGAACGACTAGTTAAATTAATATGTTCTTACGAAAATGATGAATAAGTGAAATCAAATAATGAAATAACACTATGCTGTATTTATCGGTTATTAATTGCTTAGTAAGTAATATTGCTTAATGACCTATTTTATTTTATATACTACTAGCTAATACCCGGTGTGCTTCGCTGCCCCCATCGGAATTAAATACATATCTCGTGATGCAACTGGATCGCCCACCATCAAAATTGTTACGCCATTGTTGGGGCATTGTATCATCCTTGGTGTTGTCCAGCTGGAGTTCTATCAGCATGAATTGCGATTATGTGGTCATCTGAACTTAATCGTGAACTTAAAGATCCTTACCAATTCGTTGATTTCATGAAACATCACTTGTAAATCGGCAACAATCCATTGTTTTGTGTCAGGGTTATAATGCTGGCGGTGGTGCACTTGGTCATTGTTATCCTCTTCTCCTATGAAATAAATTTGTAAGAACTTAGAATCTTCATTTGGAATTGGCAACAATGATCCCATTTTATGATAAATTTGACCTTGAACACGAAACGTTGGCATAAAGTTGTCTCGAAATACTTTGGTATCACCAAAAGAGGTCATTTTTTTATTTTGTTTTTTATTATTTATTAATATTTTGTTAAATTAAAAAAAGTATATATTTCGAAAAACTTACCTGAAATCAGTGATTGTAGTGGTTCTGGAGGTGGAAGTAAATCAGACAAAACGATTTTACCATTAGAGCAACACATGCCAGGTGTTTCATTTTTGTACCTGAGTGCATTGCAATATTGGCAAACTTCATTCATGTCACCAATTGCCACTAATTCGTCTTCGGTATAATCTATATCAGATCTATAGTTAAATGCAATACCTGAGTATTCATGAAAAACATTACGTCGATTCACCACCATTCGATTACGATTTTTTTCTCGACGCAAATAATATTGCTCTATCCTCTCTGCTGCTCTTCTTGTTGATGTTCGAATCCGCTGACTTTCTACTCGCGATTCATGTGGGACTTCTGTTTCATTAGTTCGTGATGTTATGGTACGATTTTGCTGGCTTTGTAGCCGACCTTCATGCTCCAACGGTGTCTCAGTAGCTCGTGCGGTTGTCGCATGTTGTCGAATACCTTCAAGACGTCTTTCACGCTCTGAAGGCGTTTCTGTGCCTCGTGATGTTTCGATACGATTTCGCTGGCTTTGTAGCCGACCTTCATGTTCCAACGGTGTCTCGGTACCTCGTGCGGATGTCGCATGTTGTCGAAGACCTTCAAGACGTCGTTCGTGTTCTGACAGCGTTTCAGAAGCTCGTGCTAAAGAGGTAAGATTTCGTTGACTTTCAAGGCGCTCTTGGTTTTCTGAATGCGTTTCAGTAGCTCTTGCTGTTGTGGCGCGTTGTCGTAGGCCTTCAAGGCGTTCTTCTCGTTGTGATGGCGTTCCGGCTCTAAAGGTTGAAGCTCGACTCTTTTCAGTCCTGAGGCAACTTTCACGCTCTTCCGAACTTTCATTTGCTCTCTGGGATTGCAAATGCAATGCCTTTTTAGTGCTTCTGGAAAGCGATGCTTTTTTGGGGGCATTTTTATAAATTGTTGCAAAATAAATGTCACTCAACGTTTAACTCGTTTAGAATCAAAGATTCAACTGAATTCCAAAACCGAATGCGTGTTATATTTATTCCTTTATATTTTACCTAATATGAAATAGGTTCAGGTCAAAAAACGTTTTAAAAAAATTAAGGCTAATTAAATTTGACAAATAATTATGTTTGTGACGGTCGCAGGTAATTTTTTTTTGATGAGTTTTGCAACTTATTTTATTTGGAAAAAATATTGAGAGTTTACATTTTATTACTTAGGTATTCGAAAGTAATGAATGAAAATTTTACTGCCTATTGTTACATGCCCATTCATAACCCAATAAAATGCTGATTATTAAACTTACCTGATCTATTTTTCAAGATATGCAACAAATAAATAATATTTTTAGTAATTACCCATTGTTAGAAGTAAACAATAACGTAACTATTACATATGTATATGTTTTTCAAATAAATATTTAAATAGTATGAATTTCAGCACTTACTATGTATATGAGTTGAAAATTTCAAACTCAACCATTTGAGCAGCTTAAACATTCTAGAATTCAAATGTATGTTGATGATATTCAACTCTACATTGATAGCTCTGTAGCTTCCATCTACACTGGAGTTAAAGATCTTAACACTGACCTTAATAATATTTCTCTTTGGGCGACTGCAAATGGTTTAAGGATTAACTCTAAAAAGTCAAAATGTATTGTAATTTGCAAAAAATCCGCAAAGATTGAATCTAGTAATGATGTTGCCTTTTTTGGTTATATTTTTTCTTATTTGGTGATTTTTTTCACAAATGTTGGTTACAAAATTTTTTTCCTTCCCTTCTATCTTTCCCCCGCGTCGTGAATTTCTAAAATATGCCAAAATGCACATTCTTTATACTTTATTTTCTTTGGTTTTATGCATCAAGAATCATAGATAGCATACTTTAGGGGTAACTATGCGTATGAGTAATATATTTCAAATGCAATTAAATATTAAGTATGTAGTATACATGGGCATGGCCCCTCGCTCATTTGGAATATCAACATAAAAAGTAGCCTATAACTCCTTCCAGACATACAGGAAGATACTGTGAAAATTTCGAGAAAATCGGTTCAGCCGTTTAATCGTCTATAAACTTCAAACATACAATCAAACACACATTCAATTTTATATATAAGATTATCTTATTACATTAATTGCTTAGTAATTAATTGCTTAGTAAGTAATAGTTCTTAATGACCTAAATAGAAATGTGCATAAAATTGAAATTAGTATTTTTTTAATAAATTATTCTTATTATTGCTCAATAGTGATTAATTCGCACTATTGGTCAATAACAGAAATATATCTAGGTCAAGCATATGTTTTGTTTACACAAGTGTTTATTTTTCTTCCCCTTCTTTGGTAACACAAATGCATTGCATTTGTCAATGCATTTATGTTACATTTTAAGTAATTATATGAAGTGCGTTGCATCCTACAATGTTGCTTTTGCGTGTTCATTCATCTGATGCACCATGTACATTAAAAATCATGTTAATTTTTATTCAATTTTTATATATTTTATTAACGTTTAATCTATACATTTTTATACAATTTGTTTAGCTTTTATTCGAACAAAAAAAATCAATTTACCATTACACTAAAATTAACATGTCATACGGTAAACAGAAATGCAATAAACAAATACATAAGAATTTACGAGAAAAGGACAAAACAGAGATCAAAAATCCAAAAACAACACTTAAAGAAATATCACGAAATCATCAGTATATAAAAAAATAAAACTGAGTATAAATAGAATAAAGAACGATGCTGTCACGCAGTCAGGGATAGACAGTCAGCGTTGAGATATAACTCTGAAATTGAGAGTTGTATTTAAAAAAATATAAAACCAAATCACTGCTATTGCAGAACATTAGAAATAAAAATTTATCTCTTTAAATCCTATTTTACTTTGTTTTTACTTTTTATTGTTTAATACATCATAAAAAAAAATTTCTTATACCATCCCACCAAATATGAAGCAGTTTCAATGTCAATGTGAAGCTAATATCAAAATCATTAAAGGCCGTGTCAGATAAAACTTTGTTGCTTTGCGTGACGTTTATAACTTTGAGAGAAAAGCGTAAAGCAAAAGGTGTATGACACAACCAAAACTTTGACAACACTCGCGTTGTTTGTTTCTCTTTTAAAAGTGGTTGGCGCGTAAGTTTTTTTTACTGAGTAAAATTATGAAAATTATATTAAATACTTCTTCCAAAATATAAAATTCACTTACCTCTCTTTTTTTTTAATATAATAAAAACAAAACAATAACAAAAAAGCTTTAAATTTAAAGAAAAATATTGAAACAATAAAATTTGCGCTCAAATTTTGCCAAAAATATTTACTGAATAATCAACAGCTGATTGTCAAAGCGAGCAAAAAGATGAGAGATGCCCAACTTTTCGCTTTGCGTTGCGTTAAAAGCAGTTTATGTGACAAGTGCCATATGAACATGTACATTTATCTCAAATGTCAAAGCGTATATGTAACGCAAAGCGAAGCAAAAGTTTTATCTGACACGGCCTTAAAGGCCGTATCAGTAATTAGTCTCTTTATATAACTAAGCGCCTCATCAATTAATTAGTGACTTACATGAACGAATTGAAGAGATCCTACTATCCCTATCTCCTTATTCTGTTGTGTGCAAAGAAAGCAGTCGTGTTTTTACATACCGAAATTAACTTAAGTAATAACAGTGTTTAATGTGAGCTCTTTATTTTGGTGCTAAAAACGTCTAATTCTGTCGGATATTTCCGCCGAATTTTTAGTGTAAACTTTTATTTATCGCGTTATTGCTGAATTTATTCAGCATCCACAATTGGTGGAGATGTGGTTTCGGGTTGTGTCTTTGCTAGTAGTTTTCTACAATTTATTGTGCATTCGCTAGCTAGTAGGATTGTGACTTCGGTTATCGGTTTGTTGCGGCTTGACTTTGGTGAATTTGTTGATTTTGGTTTCTGTTAAACTTGGAGTTTATCGATTGATTGATGCCAATCGTTAAGGTGAAGAGGTTGAAGGATAGGCGGGGTTCGGGTATGACGTCGAATGGGACGATGGGGCCATCATTTGTGATGTCTGGTAGTACTGGTTATGTGGAAGTCGACATGACCAGCACGTGTTCCGAGCTCGAGCTGGCGCTGACGGGCGAGGAGGGCGGTAAGCGGTTCAAGCCCAAGCGGGAGCTGCGGAAGAAGAGGAAGGCAGCCTTAGGTAGGGTTGCGGTCTGGAGGTCGTCGGCAAAGTGAAGGCCATCACCAACAGCTTGTTGGGGGTGACCCTATTGGTGCCCTCCAAGCTCACATTGACAGGCCCTAAGTCCGGCTTCCAATGACCACCAACAAGCTTAACGCCCCGGTTGAATGTCTCGCGCGACATACGATTCTTTTAGGTCATCTCATAGAGATCCGCCATGAATTCGTCAATCGGCATCTTCGGATGCACCTTCTGAACCACCATGCATGGGCCTAGTTTATCCTCAGCGGACACCCGAGTCCTCTCCGTGACAGATGGAGTCCTAAAGACCGCGCAATCGTCACGGGTTGGCCGCTCCTCATCGTCCCGAACTTCAAGAGTTGGACCAACCTCCTCTACAACTTTCTTAATGACTTCCTTGGAGGCCTCCCTGCCCATGCTCTTAACCACCACAGCTCATATCTCCACAACGAACGTCATGAGCACCTCTTCGTAGCGCCTGGCATGCTCCATCACCAACCGCGTAATCGATGACTTGACCTTACCGTCGAAGACCACCCCCAACACTGTTGGTAATGGCCTTCAATCTCTCGACCGTCGTATTAATACCGCTTACACCTCGTTCTATCGGTTCACATTCGCTCTTACCCAAAGCTGCCTCCCTCCTCCTACGCAGCTTGGGCTTCGGAGACGCAGCCGTGGCGAAGTCTTCACCCTTCTTCGTCGACCCCGGCTTTAATCTCTTACCGCTCTCGTTATCTCTTACCGCTCTCTGTTATCGCCCTCCCCGCGACCGCTTATAACTGCAGAAGCGGGACCCATCCCATCCGTTTGCTCCACGATAGTAGCATCGGAAGCGTCCCCCTTCGCCGCCCCTTAACACCCGGAGGCATTCTCAATGATCATATAACTATTCAGTCAAACGTTTAATATATAAAATTAACGGAAAAATTGTACTCAACACTAGCGAAGCCACAAACCGAATAGATATAACACACCCTATTCACAACCTCAAACAAATTACCTCAAAGTTGGACAAAATTGCCAACCTCACCACAATTTTTACTAATAGAACGGTAATTTATTTCTATTAATAGAAATAGCCTTTCCCTAAGACGCTCATTCTCAGCAATGAGCGTCATAAGCAGCGCCTCATATCGGTCAGAGTGCTCAACCACCTTACGCACAACAGATGGCTCCACCTCGCCATAGAACACTACGTCGAACAAACAATTGGTAATGGCCTTCACGTCACCCACAACACCATTACACTGAGAACCCGAACCACCGGTGACCGGCTCTGAGGCGCCACCACCAAAGGCAGTCTTCGTCCTCTTCCTCATCTATATCTTCGGAACGGACTCAACAACCTCAACCCTCTCAGCTACCGAGGGAGTGCGAATAATTGCTCCTCCATCTTGGGTTGGCTGCACCTTATGTACGCGTACACCAAGGGTTGGGCCAACCTCCTCAACAACCTTCTTTACAACCTCCTTTTCTCTGCCCTTACCCTTGACCACCACAGCCCACGTCGCCACCGAAGCGGGGACCAGGGCAGCCACGGGCGTAACTACAGGGACCACAGGAGCCGTCGCAGACACTGAACGTAACTCAAGTACGTCCAAACTACCTCTAAGACGCTCATTCTCACTAATGAGTTCATAAGGAGCCCCTCATACCGGCCAGAATGCTCAATTATATTACGCACCAGTGATGATTCCACCTCACGGTTGAACACCACCCCCAATAAACTATTAGTGATGGCCTTCATGTCATCCACCACACCATTACCACGAGGACCCGGACTACAAAGTAACCGGCTCTGAGGCGCCTCCACCCGAAACAGCCTTCTTCCTCATCTCTCTCTCTCTCTCTTAGGGACAGACTCAACAACTTTAGACGTCCTAAATTTCTTGATGCTCTCGTCACCAGTCAACACCGTATATATCTCTGAGCAGGTGCTGATAAAATCAGCATGCATGTATGCGTTCCCCCAGTTGAAGCAACAGAAGGAGGCCCCAAGGATGCCTCAAATACAGCACCCGATTCCTTCCTCATTTTACTGTTTTTCCAGCAGGTAGCATGTTCACTAACAGAATCTACAACAACCAAAAGGAAGAAACAAAATTATCAAAATAAAATAACCCAAGCAAACGAATTCAAAAACCGAAAATCCAAATCAAGAACCAAAAACAACCAAATCCTAAAACCAATTCCAAATAAAAAAATCGAACAAAATTAAATTTTTAATTTATTTTCTTTTCAATGGAAAGAAAAAACTTTTAAAACACACAAAACACTGCCGAATAAAAGACTACCATGAAACCTTGATGTCCTAATAGAAACGAATTTTTAAACGCTAAATTGACGCGGAAAATGGGAAAAATCACACAAAGCACATCCGTTGTAAAAATTCACAATTCACAATGAGTATTAAGGGACATTTGTCCAGGGGTTTACGTATCGCCACGATTAACCCACGGTGCTCTAAGAACGGGTGGAAACAATACGTCTAACAGCGTCCCAACGCATAATGATGAAACCACATGATATGCAAAAACATACCATTCATTGCGTCATGGCCGAGGATAACCGGAAAACTACTCGTAGCGAGTAGCACCGTATCCATAGATAGGGTTTCAAGGCGTCGCCAAACCTACAGTAGACGCTAGCCAGGTACATCTTCCCAAACCGCTCCTCTGCAAGAATCCAGACCCCCCATTGGCTACCACTAAGTACGGTGCAGCCTATGTCACTGTTCCTTACTATTATCGTGGCGAACGGTCATAAACTCATCCGGAAAAATCTCCGAATGGACACCACGCACCACTACTCTGGGTCCCAACTTATCGTTGACCAGCACTTCCTGGCCAACTTTTTCAAACTTTTGATTTACAGCTATCTTCCGCCTTTCTACAACTGACGGAGAGCGAATGACAGCTCCCCCACTGCGCAAAGGCTTCACGTCGTGAATTCTGACCCCAAGAGTAGGTCCGATCTGCTGGACTACCTTATAGTGTTTTCACACCGAGTGGTTTTAACGCAAAAGTTGGTTTTAACATTAAAATCAAAAATAAAACCTGCTTTTACCATACAAAATTATTGTGTTAAAATCAACTTAAAACCTTTTTTGAATTGGTTTTAAGTTGATTTTATGAAATACAACCTTGTTTTATGTACTAAATCAGAGCTACCAGCTCTGAAATGGTAAAAACAGCTGATAAAAATTAAATAAAAACAAAATAAAAACAAAACAAATGTAAAAATATAGAAGCCGGTTGTATAAAAATGTAAAATTTCAAATAATGAATGCTACAACAATAATAAATAATAATATTTTAACAATAATATTAATATTATTTCTTAATTTTTCGTATTTTTTGTTTTTTCTTAAACAAAAACATTTCTGTTCCGTCATGAATGTATGAAAGTTAAAACCTGATTTAAGAAAATTTGCAGTGTGAACGCAAAATCAGCTGATTATGGTTTTAATGCTAAAATCAGGTTTTAACTTTTGGTGTGAAAACACTATTACTAACGACCTCCTTCGACGTTACACCTCCCTTACCACGAACAAAAACGGAGCACGTTTTCGCCGGCTTCGGCACAGAAACCGGAACAGAAACGGGGCCAACAGCAGGGACCGCACACAGGCGTAGGCTTCACAGCCGGCGCCCCCCAAAACGACCCCCGAAGAATAAACCGGCGACTGAAGGACATCAAGTCTCCCCTTCAACCGCTCGCTCTCAACTAGGAGCTTCATCACAAGCTCCTCAAACCTGCCAGCCTGCTCCACTAACATCGGAAGCGAGACCTGCACCAAAAACGTCATAGAAAGCGTCCGTCACCTCCCTCCCTCACCTTCGCTACCGCTACGCTCTTACCCACAGAGGCAGCAGCAGAAGTCGAAACCCCAACAATATGACGCCGAGGACGACTCTCACTACTTCCCGGCGAGCCCTGAACAGCAGCAGTGACAATATCAGCAGCAGGAGAAGCCCTATCGGCCTTATGCCTCTTGCTCCCCACACTTCCACAATTAGCCTCCGACGCAGAACTGCTACCCAGCTCGCTTTCAATACGCTGTCTGCGCAGCAATGGCAGCATCTATTTATAGAAACAGCAATGTGCATACTGCTTTTTGCTATATGCAAATAAAAATATATGTAAATAGAAATAAACTTAAAACAAAAATTCCAATGAAATATTCACCCGAATTAAACGTTTTACATATAAAAATACTGGCAACAAAAAGTTCTATTAATTATTAAATTAAAAATAGTTAAAATAATATTAATTAAATAAAATAATACAAATTAATTAATTAATCGCTAAATATTTACTATAAATACTTCGAAATACCCGTATTGTAAAACGCACAAGCTATCACACCGAATGTTCACAACAGAATGAGTAGATAGCGACATTAAACCAGGGTTTAACATGAGTTTCGCCACGATTGCACACCTCACGGTGCTCAAGGCACGGATGGAAACGATTCAAAGCCAAGCTACCGTCAACCTACTCATCGAAAAGAGAAATTAAACTCCTAACCTCCCTATTTCCCACATCATTAGCAGAAACCCAACCATGCGCTAGAAGTGGTAGTCCCTTCTTGATCTTGAAAACAATACCTCGAAGTATTATTTAGACGTCAAGGGATGCTACGCCTACCAATACCTGAAGAGCGTCCGTTGAAACTGAACTGCAAATTGGCACACTACCCAGGAGAATAATTCCCTGACACGTCAGACCCTTACGTCGGACAACAACAGACATGACAGTCTCATACCACACTGATGCACCATACGCCGCACAAGCGACGAATAGTCCACCGTATATAGTACGTACGGCACGCCTGCTGAGGCCCCAGTCATTCCTAAGGACACGTATGATACCTCCTACCACCTTAGTCAGCTTCTCCTTAACTCTATCAATATGCATGAAGGAAATTCATCCTCTGTCATAGATAATCCAAAGTATTTGACTTCTGTCGTGGAGCACGTCTGATTGACAAGTTGCCCTTGAGCAACATTATCACAGACTTGTCCGTCGCCACGTCGACGCCGACATTTCGACCCTACTCACATGCGATCCGGATGACCTCCCCACCATATCTCTTCAGCTCAGCATGAGACTGGCCTTCGACAATGATGAGTAGGTCATCCGCATACGCACACACCTTGAAAGTGAGCGAGCTGACGCAACAGGGGATCCATCATGAGGTTCCAAATATATGGACCACAGATGGAGCCCTGCGGACAACCCCGAACAACATCCTTCCAAACTGTGTCACTGGCGCGTACAACACAAGCACGCCTACCATGGAAATAACTAGACCAGAGGCCTAATTCCCTGCAGCCTACCTCAGCTAATCTTCTGAGAACACTGTCCCAAGACAGGTAATCAAACGCACCTCTGAAGTCCACAAATATGCCTAGGACATATTTGGAGGTACTTTCCGCTACACTTTGCCTTACGTAAGACCAAGCGTCCTCAACACATTTTCCTGCTCTAAAGCCGTACTGGTTTTCACATGTACCCTCGGTGTAGGCCTCCATCAGTCCAGACACCATAATCCTCTCCAGTACTTTTCCAAGCACCTCTCCACTCGTCTTCCTTAACAGTAACAATTCTGTCCTTGTACGTTCTAAGACTTCGTAGATATTCAGCCTTACGCTGAGCCAAGTCTTCAACATTGGCGCGCCTACCCCTCTGGAATCGCTTCCTGAGGTGTCGAACATGCCGCCGCATCATACTTAACTCTCGGGTCCACCACCGAACCTTTCGAGGCACGGTCGATACCACTCTCCCGAATAAGGCGTCATTAACAGTGGTCACCCACTGATTAAGTCTACTGATCTGGTCGTCCACAGTTAGTTGCTTAAAATCGTCAACTGCTACAGCCGCTGCAGCCTCCCTAACACAGTTCAGGTAATGGTCCCAGTCTATATTGTGATTGCGCCAACGGATGACGACCCCCAGTCTCCCCAGTTCGTCTTTGGTGAGAGATAACAACCTCAATAAGGTTGTGATCACTCACCCCCCATTTGTCACACACCCTCCACCTAAAGTCAAAAAGCGTCATTGCTGCCCCATTTGCAGCTGTCACGTCAATGTCACTAACTCCATTAGGGCCGTCAAAGGTATATAACTCACTGGGCTCATTTACGACAAACAAATTACGACTGAGCATCCACTCACTTAGCTCTATTCCCCTAGCGTGGTTCTGATAACCAGACGAATGCCTGGCTACCTTACTGAACCACATAGGGGAAGATGCATTGGCATCTAGCCCAAAAATGAGTGGAATGCTCCCACTGAGCAGCAGTACCGAGTTCATATACACTAAGAACGGCTCTAATGGTTCCCTAAATCTACAGTAGATGCTAGCCAAAAGCATCCTCCCAAACCCGCCCTCTATCTGCACGCAGACCCCCCATTGGCTTTTACTAACTAAAGTACAGTTAAAGTCCGGGTCAACAACTAAAACTGCCGAGTTTCCCCCTTCGTCAGTAAACACTCGGATCCCACCCGGTAAGTCCCTTACGACACCGCCCAGCGTGTACGGTTCCTGCACAAGAGCTATAGAGCTCCCAGACTCAAATAGAGCCTCGCACATCGTCGCATATGACCTTGACAGTTAAGTTGAAGTAACTTGACCATCTTAATGTCTTGCGTTCGCTCGTGCTACCATCATCGAGTATGTCGGACAATTTGCCGACATCATTAAATGCTCGGAAGGCATACCCTTAAGAGCACAATTGCGGCAGTGCATCGCATTAGCGCAACGCGATGCAACATGACCTGACCGCCCACAATGCCGACAAATGTCCTTTTTAAAGCGACAATCACGAATGCGATGGTCAAAACTGAGGCACCGGAAACAACCAGAAATAACCTCGTATGCACGCACGTGGAAGCTAAACCACTTAATGTAGCACCTGCCAACTCCCAATAGGGCCGACGTGACCCTATTTGTACCCTCCAAAACCACGTTGACAGGCCCTAAGTCCGGCTTCCAAGGACCACTAACAATCTTGACGCTCTAATCAAAAAACTTGCGTGACATACGGTCCTTCAAGTTCATCTCAAAGAGATCCTTCATGAAATCTTCAATTGGAATCTCAGGATGAACTTTCTGGATAACAACGCGAGGACCTAATTTGTCCTCTACGGATACCTCTAGACCAACTTCAACAAACTTCTTGTTGGCGACGACACGTTCCCTCTCGGCTACCGAGGGAGTGCGGATAATGCTCTTCCATCACGGGTTTACCGCACCTCATGCACACGAACACCAAGGGTTGGCCCAACCTCCTCTACTACCTTCTTAACTACCTCCTTAGAGGCCTCCCTGCCCTTGGCCTTACCCTTGACTACCACAGCCCACGTCTCCACCGGCTTAGGCAAAGCCACCGAAGCGGGAACCGGGGCAGCCACGGGGGTAACTACAGGGGACATCGCAGACATTGGACGTATCTCCAGTACGTCCAACCTACCTCTAAGCCGCTCATTTTCAGAAATGAGCTGCACAAGGAGCGCCTCATAACGGCCAGAGTGCTCAATCACCTTCCGTCCGAGCGATGATTCGACCTCACGGTCGAACACCACCCCCAACAAACTATTGGTGATGGCCTTCCTATCAGCCACCACTCCATAATCACGACAACCCGTACCACCCGTAACCGGCTCTGAGACGCCCCCACCGGAAGCAGTCTTCTTCCTCTTCCTCATTTCCCTCTTTGGGACAGACTCTACAACTTTCGAAGACCTGAATTTTTTGACGCTTTCATCGCCGGTTAACACCGTATCTATTTCCGAACACGTGCTTACAAAATCAGCATCCATGTAAGAGCTCCCCCCGGTTGAAACGACAGAGGGAGGCCGCATGGATGCCTCAGATACAGCACCCGATTCTTTCTTCTTACCTGCTTTACCAACAGGTAACATGGTAACTGAAAATCAACAAATCAATCAACCAAAAAAGTACAGTTCAAAACCAGTAAAAACCAATCACAATCAAAATCACAACCAGAAATATCAAGGACGCAAACCAATATCAAAACCAAGTCAATTACTATTACAATTAAAATCACACCAAAAATCGAAACCAAGAACGGAAAACTCACCCAATCACGATACAAACTTTTGTGACGATTCACAATACAATTATATAAAAATGTCAAAAATTTTCTTTTGTTAACAGAAGAAAAATTCTTTTGCAGATAACTCACACCAACCAATGGCAAATACAAAAACTTGATATCGCTCGTAACAAGCAGGAACTCGCGCACAATTTGCTATATAATTCAGATTTTTACACGATGAAATAACGCAAAAAACTAGCAAAAACACACGAGCAGAATACACAATACCGAATGTATACACAATTCACAATCGAGTGAGAGGTAGGTAGGGACATTAGTCCAGGGTTTTACGTGAGTTTCGCCATGACGGCGCACCCCACGGTGCTCAAAGCACGGGTGGAAACAATGCGTCTACCAGCGCTCCCACGTATAGTGATGCAACCACATGATATGCATAAGCATATCACTGATTGCATCACCATGCGTGAGTACCAATTTGAAGCCTTGCATTTGGACAAGACTTCCCTCTTGGTTAGGGGTGGGAGACTATCTAAACTCCGCTTTTCCAACGGTTGAGAATGCAACGCCACATCGAGCTTGCGCTCTTCCCGCGATTTAGGTTTAAACCACAGCCACCACGTTGCTCCCACAAGGGGGCCTCACCATTGTCGGGCAGAGACGAATCTCTGGGGCTCCCGACACCCGTGGTACCAGAATTAAGCTTCCGGTCGAGCTTCGCAGTCCAGTCTGCTACCAGTTGAACCCCAAATGGTTCGGGACTGGTGACCCTTTGAACACAACGGCCCAACTAAGAAGCACAAAAAACAAAACTAATGACCAACAAAAAACAATGCGCACAAAGAACGCCATTAAACCACAACAGGAGGACGCGAACACCAACGATGACACAGCCGACAATTCGGACCATTAAAACGGCTCCCACCAGTGTAGGATGCGCACGCAAACGTCGAGCCTTATGGACTAACTGACGGCAGAGAGCCCACTCCGGGCGATGCCGTAAGGGTAACCTACCATTAACCCACCCCAGTTCTTCTCCTACTAAAGACAAGACGAGCGAACTCGTCAAGTCTCTGCTTAGTCCGATCCGTAGCTAAAGCCCTACTAAAGTCCACCATATCCCCCGTCTCGATGACACCCATCGCTTCTAAATCCCTAAGGTCTTCGTAGTGCGGACATGTCGTCAGTACATGCCGCCAGTCCTCAGGTCCCAACCCACACCCGCAGTCCTCAGTCCCACTAAGGCCCCTCTTATGCAAGAAAGCATTGAGCGAGCCGTGTCCAGTCAGTAAAAATCCCAAGTTCAAGCCGAAGCCAAAGTCTGGGCGTTCAAGTACGAATGTCGCGTCATGTATGAATTCATACGTCACTCTGCCCTTGTCACTGTTCGTCCATCGTGATTTCCACTTATCGATGAGACACTCATCGAGAAGGCAAATTAAGCTCCTAACATCCCTATTTGCCAGATCATTAGCAGAAATCCAATCATGCACTAGAAGTGGTAGTCCCTTCTTGACCTTGAAAACAATACCACGACGTACTATTTCCAAGTCAAGGGGTGCTGCGCCTACCAAAACCTGAAGAGCGTCTGTTGAAACTGTCCTGCAAACTGGCACACATGCCAGGAGAATAATCCTCTGACACGTCAGAGCCTTACGTCGGCCAACAACAGACGTGACCGTCTCGTACCACACTGATGCACCATACGTCGCACAAGCGACGAATAGTCCACCGTATATAGTACGTACGGCACGTCTGCCGAGGCCCCAGTCATTCCTAAGGACACGTCTGATACCTCCTACCACCTTCGTCAGCTTCTCCCTAACTATCAATATGCACCAGGAAATTCATCCTCTCAGTCATAGATATCCCAAGGTATTTGACTTCTGTTGCATATCTAATACTCACGTCACC
This sequence comes from Sarcophaga rosellei, assembly GCA_930367235.1. Classification (NCBI taxonomy): domain Eukaryota; kingdom Metazoa; phylum Arthropoda; class Insecta; order Diptera; family Sarcophagidae; genus Sarcophaga; species Sarcophaga rosellei. The sequence continues at coordinate 59,861,202 of OV884019.1, forward strand.
AGCTCTAATGAGTGGAGGGCGTCCGATTAACAATCTGCCCTTGAGCAGCATTGTCACAGACTTGTCCGTTGCCACATCGACACCGACATTTCGACCCCACTCACATGCGACCCGGATGGCCTCCCCACCATATCTCTCCAGCTCAGCACGAGACTGGCCTTCGACAATGATGAGTAGGTCATCCGCATACACACACTCCTTGAAAGTAAGCCCGAACTGACGCAACAGGGGGTATATTATGAGGTTCCAAATATATGGACCACAGATGGAGCACTGCGGACCACCCCGAACGACACCCTTCCAAACCGTATCACTGGAACTAACAACACAAGCTCGGATACTTTGGAAAGAACTAGACCATAGGCTAATTCCCTGCAATCTACCCGAGCTAATCTCCTGAGAAGACTGTCCCACGCCACTGTCAAACGCACCTCTGAAATCAACAAATATGCCTAGGACATATTTGGAGGTACTTTCCTCTACACTACGCTTGACGTAAGACAACCATCCTTAACACATTTCCTTGCTCTGTACTGGTACTCTCATGTGTCATCGGTGTAGGCCTCCATCAGTCGAGACACCATAATCTTCTCCAGTACTTTCCCAAGCACCGGAAGAAGGCTGATGCCCCGATAAGAGCGAGGATTGCTGAACACTCTACGTGAAGACTGCAGGAGCACTGCAACGCGGGCACCCTTCCACCCACTAGGAAAATATCCCTTTGAGGCACACCTCCTAAAGATTGCCTCCAAATATTCCGGTATAGCTTTCCAGATGTTCTTACACATTAGGAGGGCAACCACTACCTCACGAGGATCATAGCTGTTGGTCTCCGCCCTTGGAATGAAAACTCCCAAAAGTTCGTTCATGCACTCCCTCCATGAAGACAATACATTATCGCCAACATGAAGGCAAGCCAAGTCCGTCTGCCTACTCTTTCCAAGTTAGGGGGACAACCACTACCTCACTGCGAGGATCATAGCTGCTTGTCTCCGCCCTTGGAATGAAAACTCCTAAAAGTTCGTTCATGCACTCCCTCCATGAAGACAATACATTATTGCCAACATGAGGACAAGCCAAGTCCGTCTGCCTACTCTTTCCCCTGACGATACGGTAAACCTTACCCCAGGGGTCTTTCCTATAGTTCCGTACGAAACTCCTCCACTGCTTCTGTCCTTGTACAGAATTGTGACTGTTAAAGAGGACGAGTGAAGGAATTTCGTACGGAACAATCTCCGTATGGACACTAACATCGAAATTTCGTACGGAACAATAGGGAAGACCCCTCGGGTAAGGTTTACCGTATCTTCAGGAGAAAGAGTAGGCAGACGGTCTTGGCTTGCCTTAATGTTAGCGATAATGTATTGCCTTCATGGAGGGAGTGAATGAACGAACTTTTGGACGTTTTCTTTCCAAGGACGGAGGCCAGCAGCTATGATCCTCTCAATGAGGTAGTGGTTGCCCCTCCTAACGTGGAGAGAAGTAAACTTATACACAGTGTTTGCCAAATCAAGAGTAGGAAGTCGCCGGGTATTGATGGTGTGACCGGAGGGATGTGTAAGAACATCTGAAAGGCCATACCGGAATATCTAGAGGCAATCTTTACAAAGTGTCGAGAGGGATATTTTCCTAGAGGGTGGAAGGGTGCCCACGTTGTGGTCCTCCTGAAGTCTCCCGATAGAGTGGTGAGTAATCCCCGCAGTTTTAGTTGTTGACCCGGACTTCAACCGTAGTTTAGGTAGCAGAAGCGGGAGGGCGGATTTGAGAGGATGCTTGTGGCTAGCAGCTGCTGTAGGTTTAGGGAGCCATTGGAGCCGTTTTTTGCATTTTCCCCTATGTTGTTCAGCAAGACGAATGCCTGGTTATCGGAACCATACTAGGGGAATTAAGCTGGGTTAGTCGATACATAGTTAGTTCCATGGTAGGTGAACTTGTTTTACAAGTGCCAGTGACACACTTTCGAAGGATGTTGTTCGGAGTTTTCCGAAGGGCTCTATCTGTGCTCGATTCACTTGGAACCTCATGATAGACTCCCTTTGCGTCAACTCGGGCTAACTTATAAGGTGTGTGCGTATGCCGATGACCTACTCATTATTGTTGAAGGCCAGTATGTTGTGAGAGCCTGTCACACGGCTTGGAAGGAAGTCGTTTGGGGTTGCCCGCAGGGCTCCATCTGTTGTTCATTTATTTGGAACCACATGATGAACCCCCTGTTGCGTCAACTCGGACTTACTTTTAAAGGGTATGCGGATGAACTAATCATTGTCGAAGGCCAGTCTTATGCTGTGCTGGAGAGATGTGGCGGGGATCCCATCCATATCGCATGTTAGTGAGGCCGAGATGTCGGCGTCGATGTAGCGACTGGCAAGTCTGTAACAATATTCGTCCAGGGCCATTTGCCACTCAGACGTGCTCCACTCATTAGAGCTAAGTATTATATATCAACAGAGGTCAAATGCCGGGGAATCTCTATGACTGAAAGGATGAATTTCCTGGTGCATACCGAGAGTTAGAAGAAGCTGACAAGGTTCAATCAGGCGTATCCTCCGGAATGACTGGGGCCTCAACAGACGTGCCATACGGTGGACCGTTCGACGGTCATGTCTGCTGTTCGCCGATGTAAGGCGGAGGATAGTTCTCCCGACTGGTGTGCCAGTTTATGGGACAGTCTCAAAGGACACTATACAGGTATTCGTAGGTGTAGCACCCCTTGACTTGGAAATAATACGTCGTGGTATCGCTCACAAGATCAAAAAGGGACTATCACTTCTGAGGCATCACTTAAGCAACATGGTCCGCGAAGTGCATTCTTGCATATCAGGGGTCTTTGTGGGGTAAAATACTGTGCGTGTTGGTTAGGACCTGAGTAATGTTGGCATATACTGGCTATATGTCCGTTTTACAGTGACCACTTACATATATATTAACACAATTGAGTGGTGTGAGAATCTAGGTCGTAATTCTGACTAAAGGATTTTAATAACCAAATAAGTAGGGTATCACTTTTAAGGGGGATATGGTGGACCTTAGCGGCGGATCGGACTAAGCAAAAACTTGAGGAGTTCGCTCGTCTTGTCTTTAGTAGGAGAAAAACAAGGAAAAAAAAAACAGTCGTACGTTCTCTGCCGTTGTCAGTACCTGTAGCTCGACGTGTGCGCATTCTACATTAGTGGGTTGTTAATTTAGTTATGCGTATGCGGCCTGTGTTGTTCCCTGCAAGCAAGGTATTTTTGTTTTCGCCTGAGGCTGTGCCAATCTTGGCCAAATACCTTACTGTACTGTTATTTTATCATATTATCCATAGTGTGGCTTTTGAATAAAATATTGTTTTTTTATTTTTTATGATTTTGATTAAGCACATCGGTTCAAATGGTTTCTCGTGTCCGTCCTAACTGTATATAAATTATATTGGTCTAATTAGTTTTGCGGCATAATTATTGTGCTTGTGTATTTTTATTATAAAAAGAAAACATTTTGATGTATGAAAATATGAGTTTACTGAATACTCATGAATTCATATTCTGATCAACTATGATGGTTGCTGTTTTTGGATTTTTGACTTGGCTACAGAATTTAATGTAGGTTTTGGTATTCGATAGAAGTTATGTTTTCGTTTTGTAAATTGACTTTGATTCTTAGAAATATTTAATTTAGCAATTTTATAGATTTGGGTGTAATATATATCCTACCGTTCAGGTTAAGAATCCTAAGGGTAGGTTGGAATCCAAGTTTTCGACTGAGAGATCGCCAACTTCTGCGTTTGATCATCTTGTCACCAAGATGCTGATATGATCAATACTTGCTCTCGAGATGACGTTAGCGATAAGTGGTTTAACTGTGGCCGCAGAAAAAGGATACAGAGGGTCGTCATGGAGGCATCACCAACGTTCAAGCGGGAGTTGCCTTTGAGTCGGTATTAGATGGAGCAATCGTATTAAAGACGATGGTGGTTCTGCAGTAGGTATTATAAGTACATCACCAACAGTCTATTAGGAGTAGTCTTTGACGATAAAGGTGGCGCGATTGATTGTAGAGCATGACGGGCAATAAGACGCTTTGCTGATAACTGTCGGGGCTGAGAACGAACGTGTCCATGGTAGGCTCAATATCTAAGATGCCACCTATGACACCTGCTGTTAACCTTATGACTGCCGAAGAAGTTGTTAACCATAGTAAATTAACCCTACTGTATTAATTAATTATTGGTCTATTTAATTTTTATTCCATCGACATCTGTAATAGTCGGTAAAAAAAAGTAAAAAAATGTATAATACATAAATAACAATAACATTAACACTTACCAGGTTATTAACTAGCGCAGTCAAACAAACTTCTAGCTTTTCGTGTGATTTCACACACATTAACGCTTTTTCGTATTTTACATCATATATTTTTAATCTAACCCTTTTGGGTTAAATTAGATTATTTTCAATTTCGCAATTGTTCAAAGTATATAAATCTATCAGGCATTCTTTACGATATAGTCACATGATTGACTTTTGAATCCGGTATTAAATATTATTCGAAAATTAGATTCCAACCGTGGAAATTGCTAGCCATAGTAAATTAACCATAATTATTGGGCTATTTAATTTTCATTCCATCGATATCTGTAATAATTGATACAAACAAGTAAAAAAATATAATATATAAATAACAATAACATTAACACTTACGAGGATATTAACTAGCGCAGTCAAACAAACGTCTCGCTTTTCGTGTGATTTCACACACATGAACGCTTTTTCATATTTTACATCATATATTTTTAATCTATTGCCTTTGGCTTAAATTAAATTATTTTCAATTTCGCAATTGTTCATAGTATGTAAATTTATCAGGCATTCTGTACGATGTTGTCACATGATCGACTTTCGAATTCGGAATTAAATACAATTCAAAAATTAGGTTGCTGCCGAGGAAGTTGTTAACCTTAGTAAATTAATCATACTGAATTAATTAATTATTGCTCTATTTCATTTTTATTCCATTGATATCTGTCTGCAATAAAGAAATGAACAATTAAATAAAATCGGAAAATATTTCAATTATATATTACAGTTTTTGTTATCAGTGAATAAATTAGATAAGTACATAAAGTTAGCTAAAAATATCGTTTGAAATGCAGGATCAAACCGACTACTATACCGTCCCTAAGTACACAAGTTCAATTATTGTATTATGTTATCGGTTACTTATATTCAAATCCAAATTTAAAAAGATACACTTTTAAAAACTTACAAATGACTACTCACTTTTTATTTCGAAACCTTGTTTGGAATTGGCCCTTATAATCAACCTTATAATCAATTACAGTTTTTACATTTTAAGGCTAGTTTTCATGATTAGAGTTTACTTAAGTAAAGTCGGAGAGAAAATAGTACAAAATATTACAACGGATATTTATACGTTTACGCGATTAGCAAAAAACCAAAATAAAATAAAATAAAAACAGCTCTTGAAAAAAAAACAAAACATAACAAAATACTGCTCATAAAGTAAATGTTCTTTTTTTAAAGAAAAGAAATTGACAACGAAAAAGCAATTGAGTAAGAACTTAATAAAAATAAATGAATCAGTTTGGTACCAGAAATAATTACGACGACGCTGTAAGGTAAAGGCCTTTCATACACGGTCATAAGAGTATTGCAATTGGATCTCCCCAAAAATTGTAAAAACTTTTTTAAGCTTACTAAAGAAACTTTTAAATAACTATTCTATAACTGATTGCGGCATGAGATGTATGGCAGGTTGCACCATCCTGTTGAAACCAAACATCGTTCACATCAATACCACGCCGAACGGTTAAAAAAAATTAGATTATCGTAGTGAGATATGTAGGTATCTTCATTGGCCCTACACATTTTTCAAGAATGGGCCAATGATGATTCTGCCAAGCTGCACCAAACAGTAACTCGTAATGGGTGCATTGCATAAATAAATTAAAAAAAAAATATGTGTGAAATTTTTCGCAAACTGCGATAGTAATGACAACCGAAACTTAACATACAACAACATAGCAAGATACAGTGGCTCAAACGTAAAATTGGACACTATTTTTTTTTGTATGTGTGTAAAAATAAATTCGAATTAGAAAATCCGAGAAGCAATATGTACATAAATTTTAGCAACGCCAATTTTGGCGTTAACAGAGAAAAATTTGATATTCACAGAGCACTGTTAACTGTTTAAGGGCCTTTTTTGAGTGCGAGATTAACGATTAAATTAACTTTAATCTTCGTATTCAGTTTTTGAGGTTACTTAATCCTACGTTTATTCTTAAGTTTAAACCACCAACTTTGGTTACTTGGCAAATTTCATTTAAAAAAAGCTTTAAAGTGAGAGAAAGGCGAAAAATTAATTATATATGACACAAATTGACAATAGGCAGTCTTAATTTATTTATTATATTTCAAAAATATTTTTTTACTTTTTTACTTACGTATTTAGCTGTTTTTGTTCTATACAAAAGCACGTTGCAATTTTTGCTTATAAGAATGGCAGCTCAACTCTCACTCAAAAATGCAAATTCAATTAACGTAAGATTAAATTTGACCGGAGATTAGCTTAAATTCGAGTATAATCTCGCACTGAAAAAATAGGCCTAAGAGTGGCAATAAGTAGATTAGTCTTCCACTTTGCATTATTGCAGACTATTGACATAAAATTTAATTCTCATTATGATCATTATTATTTGTGAATAAAAGTGTTGATATGTAATGGATATTTAGTGGCGTGGAGGCGACAAATTGTTTCAAATCCCAAAATTATTACAGCTATTCCTCCACCACGGTTCGAAAAAGAACCCACCGTTTGCATATGGTCGGGTAGGTGAACTATTTCTTATATGATCCAAAATAGCCACTGATCTTCTAGAGAATTTTTATATATTTTTGGCCAAAAATCAATTTTTTTCAAAATTAAAAATCTCAACTCTCAAAATTACTCCAGCTATCCGACTACCACGGTTCAAAAGAGGACTATTTCTTATATGTTCCAAAACGGCCAATAATCTTATAGAGAATTTTCAATCAAATAGTTGATAGTTTCAAAGCCAATTTTCACAATACCATGTCACTTTGTATGCGACTATATTGCAAATTAAGTTTGCTAGATCTTACTGGTGTAAAGAGATTATTCACAGCGATACAAGGCTCTTCTGTCTCAGCGGTGATTTTTTATGCACACTACTAGCCTTTGGAATTCCGGAACAAATTACATTCAAAATTTAGGAAATGCAAATTCGTCCAAAAAGGAGTTATTTAAATTATGTTCTTAAAAAAAATTTTACATGAGAATATTTTTAACAATAATTAAATTGGATTAGATTTCTTTTTAATTTTTAATTTTGAGTTTATATCTGTTATATTTATATTCTTACTTTTTTTATATTGATTTATGTAAATACTATTATATTTATAATTGTTTATCTTTTGAATCTTTTATTTATTTCCATAGTCTAGTTAGTTTTTTAAACTTTAATGTCAATTTTTCTTTAATGTTACTTCTTACAATTTGTTGATTCTATAGATAGCACTTTCACTTATAAGATTTATAGCTTGTAATGTTATGACAATTAATTAATAAATAAAAAATGCAACTTAGATTTTAATGAAAACGATGCCAAAAAACTGGTTTAAATCTCAACACTAATCACGACTGCGTGACATTGGAAGTTTCTAGTGATTTATTAAATACAACTTTTATAAGACTTAGAAAAAGTCTATTATCTTCAGAAAGAAACGTACTTTCTTACATTAACATTAATTTGGAAATTAAATTAAATGTGCTTTAAATAAAAGAAATAAATTATATATCTATATCAAAGTACAGTACAGTTGGCATGCTTAGACATCACGGGTGCTCTGAAATCCATGCACTAAACATATTTCTCCAAAACATGCCTCCTAGCACTGCACTGAGGCTTAAGTTCTCAGGTATGTCTAGGCCATGTTTGATAGGGCAGGCTTCAATACTGCATTAAGTAGAACCAATCACTATGATTCCAGAGACTGTTTTCAGACGATCATCGGTGACTGTGATATAACGATCTTCACCGATGGCTCAACAGGTCTATTCCGATAAACTGGCATTAAACACAGATTACTTAACCAGGAGGAGGGCAAATAATGTTTTTATTTGGTCCCAAAAGGCTCACTTTTTTAAATTTTATCGAATTTTACCCGATATACACTTTTTTGCTCACATAAAAAAGTTAGCTTCATCGTCTATATCTGCGGTCCCAAAGGTTTTCCGACTATAACGAAAACTGGATTGGAATCCTTGATCCAATAGCTACCCGTCCAAATATTGCTTGGTTTATGGAAGGCATATTTGGTAAAAATAATTGATTTTGCAAATATTTTATCTCCAATAAGCAAATTATTTTCATATTTTTTTTTTCTTTGTGAAATTAAATGGTTCAGCTCCGTTTTCCTTTTACTTTTTCTCCAATTCATCTCTATATTCATGATTACTTAAGGATTTCTTTCTTCACTTTTCCAAATGTTTCAATTATGTTAACTTAACAGTCTCTGTTAACATAACACTTACTGTAACAAAAGGAATATAAATTTTGCAGCTAACTTGACACATATTGCTTTATCTTCTTATATAGTCCCTAATTTGGTCCTGTCATAACTGAGGTGTTATCAGTGTCAATTGGAACAAGATTTTTTAAATTAATTAATATTATTAAATTAACTAAATAATTAAGTTTATTTGTAAGACGTTCTAAGCCTTCTAAAAACGTATGTGCATTTCCTTCAACCAAATCAAGTAAGTCCAGAAAAGTGCTAAAAAAAATGTTCTGAAAAGCTGCAATATCGAATGACCATGCCTAAAATCTTCCCAACTGAAAAACCGATCACCAAAAATTAAGCTGAAGTTATTATGTATTTTGTATATCAATGATGTCGTATTTTTTTTTGTAAGTTTTAGATTTCCGTTTTTTCCAATACATTCATATACCTTTACGACAAATTTAATTCTTAAGGATAACTTAATATACTTTTTTTGTACAATACTGTATTTTATCTGCATATACCTATATTTATGTACATACCATATTTGTACCGTAAATAATTTATCAAATGAGTATATATTAAATTATTTTACTTACTTTTTTGTTTTTAAGATCCTTTAAACATATTTGCATACGTCTCATCCTTTAAAAGATTTGCTTTATATGCACAGACGTATGTTAAGATAATTTCTTTTTAAATATCGATAGAATCTGTACATGTATTTTTACTGGTATTATCCCATCCGCTTCATCTTATTTTTACCAAAGTATAATATTTTTACATATTACATTAAAAAAACGTGTTTTATGCTGAAGGATGCGAATACGTCATTGTCATAGTGATGAAAAAAAGTGATGTTAACTTGGCGTTTTCATTCTGTCTTCACTGAATGAGAAATCAGCAACTTGGTTTTGGAGAACAATGATAGTGGTTAAATTTGTATGTTTTATGGTACATAGAGAAATCAATGTAATATACATGATTGAAGACAAAAGCATTATATGATAAATGCATCAGAGCAGGTGTTTTTTATTTTTTTGGAAATTTGAAAGGAGACAAAGAACTTGCAACTGCGGTTGCAATATTAGCAAATAAGCGAATGTCTGTCACTTATTTTGTCGAGTGATAGGTCAGCTGGTTGTGAAAACAAGTTCCAAAAAATTTAATATTATCAATGGATTGCAACAAGGTACTGACCCCGGTCAGATATCAAAACGAAATATGAAAAAATATTTTCGCCGACCTCCTCTTAGCAGATTTCTAGCAAAAACTCTGAGAGCAAATAAAAATTGTCATGAAAAGTTTCTCAAAAATCTGTCGTTCGGAATTGACTTTAAACTGCAGGTCCTGCCACTCATGTATAAAATTAACACACACAACATGAGTGGTGTTGAGAATAAAGACGTGCAGTAGTACACCACAAAGTATTTGTAAAACAAATACACCATGGTAGATACCATGTACTATTGGTATAAATGAGAGAATGAGTGTAACTGATATTGTCTGATTTTGCTTTTACTCATCTACTCTACCCATAAAAACAATAACAGTTCTTTATGGTTTTGCGTTGAGTATTGTATTGTATTTGTTTCTTGCTCTCAAATATCTGTTGTACTACAAGTATTTTTGAGTGTTTATTGTTATTCATAGTAAAACTAATGTGGATTAGTGCATTAAGTTGAAGTATATGTACATATTAATATAAAATGAATAATTTGGAAAGAAAAGAAAAAATTGTGTTTGGTGAATATAAAATTTGAGAAATAAGAGGACGAAGCAAGATATGGGATTGCTTTCGTATAGTTAAAGATCAAAATGATTCGGATATTATAAATTTTGTTGCGTGCAAAAAGTGTATTAATGTATACAAGTACAATAAAAATGCACTTTCAAATTAAAATAAACATAAGTGCATTAATGGAAAATCATTTAACGAAATATTGTTTATAAATATAAATTCCAAAGAATAATATTATTATTTTTTTAACTGAATTTTAGTTTCTATTTTTAATTTTGTTTAAAAAACATTTTTAAGTACTGAATGATATATTTTTTTATTTTATAACTGAATGTATTTAGTTTAGTTTTAAAAATATAGTTAAGTACTGAATTTTATTATTTTTTTGTGCATTTTTATCAACAGAATTTTTTTTTAGTTTTGTTTTAAAAACATCTTTAAACACTTAGTTATATTAATTTTTTGTATTTTTTTATAAAAAAAAAAACATAATAAAACGCAATGTTTTAAAATTATTATAGTTGTTCTATTAGTGTTCGTATTCTGCTTGTAATTTAATGTCCATATGCATACAGCATACAATAAGTTACTTATTGTACCACACTCATAATCTATTTTATTTGTTTGACTAAAATATAGCAAAACAAATATGTTACTCTTATTCTCTTTATACTCACTCATTCTTACTATGTTTGAGAAAGTAACAATACCAACTTATACAAGAACTACTCAACTACTCATCAATACACACACACAGCAGTAGACACTACGAAACTTGTCGTGGGGCTGAGCTTCAGGCTACCATGGGGGTCAGTGGTTGGTGGATAACTGAACGGCCTACCCTAAGTAGGTTAGCTGTGAATAACCAATACGCAGTCCCCGACCAAGAGCGGCAGATGCTGAGGCGTACTACAAAACGGTACAAGTGACCGAAGACGCATCTGTGACATGGCGAACCGATGCCGCCATTAACTAGGCATCACCCCACAGAGGGTTCCCTCAAGAGATGGGAAAATAGGAGAGTAACGCCTCCGTGGTCCCCTCAGTTTCATCGAAGCGACGCCCTTGATACGGGCATTAGAACCGAGCCCGGTAAGGTTCTAATTATGGTATACCGGAAGACGTATGTGAATTGGCGATATAGGCTGACGATGGCAGTATTCCGGCACTTTAGTAGGCGGTGTGAAAGCTGGCCGAAATGGCTGTCGGGCTAATGCTGCCATTGCCTCCGCCCCGTTAAAACTATGGTAAGTCTGTCGGTACGTTCCTGATTTGTCACCGTTAAGTTGGTGTTGTAGGACCAGATGTGAATTCCTGGTTTACGTCGACCTGGCTCTGAACACGTATTCCCATAAGGTTATGTGTCAACCCTCGCGTGGCCTCCCTGCTTATGCATAGACAACCACGGGGTCTTTCGTGACGACTACAACGATGGATTAGGATAACGGCCGAGAGTTGGAGCCCAAATGAAATGATGAACAAAAATAAAAATACAAACAAATCGACGAATTCATGTGAAATGAATGCTGTGGAGCTAAACGCTTTTGGGCAGAGCTCGAAAATACCGAGGTCTCCGGTGCGAAGTCGGGAAATAAACCCGTTTGGACAGAGCACGAGAACGCCGAGATCCCCAGTTAACGGGAAGGATTCAGGATTAGTGGTCCTGGGATCGGAACCGTCGCGGGGCGACACTATGTCAGCGGCCAGCGGTGTTTTTGGTCAACTCGGGGACCAAATCAGAAGTCTGATTGAAATGTTAGAGGATAGGAAAAGGAGGTCAATCCATCAACCGATGAGAGACGCGATTGACTCTATCAAAACCCTATATGACCTATACGCAAGCGAGTTGCAGGGGCAAACTACCAAGGCGACTAACCGCAGCAGTTCTGCTACACAAACATCACCTTTGTTGAGGAACCAGGAGGCGAAGAGGAAACATGAGGAGACTAATGAAATTCCTGCGGCAAAGAGGAGAACCCCGAATCCGGCACCAAGGGCTCCAGCGATAGGAACTGGGGATATGACCTTGAGGCGGCAGGACGATACTAAGGGAGTAAGTGAAGAACCAGGATGGCAGAAAGTTACGAAAAGAAAAAGGAGAAACAAGAAACCACAGGAGAAGAAAACGAAGCCGGATGCGATCGTGATAGCGACGAAGGATAACACGTCGTATGCCGACATTCTGAGGAGAGTCAAAACGGACCCTAAGCTTAGTGAATTAGGAGAAAATGTGACCAAAATTCGGAGAACCATTAAGGGTGGTCTACTACTCTAACTCCGGAAGAGCGGGGAGAACACGGAGAACTTTAGGGGAGCCATTGGAGAGCTCTTAGGAGAAAGCGCGTCTGTCCGCACCCTAAAGGATATGACGACAATTGAGATCAAGGACATCGACGAGATCACGGAGAAAGAGGATGTATATGAGGCCATACGGAAGATTCCAGGCCTCGAGAAGTTCGGTAAGCCCGACGCAGTTACCCTTAGGAGGGCATATGGTGGGATGCAAATTGCCACAGTGGGCCTTGACGCAGACGCTGCAGCTATTCTTCTGAGAGAAGGTAGAATTAGGATCGGCTGGGGCATATGCAGGATTCGCGAGAAAAATTTTCCGACGAAATGCTTCCGGTGCTTGCAGTTTGGCCATATAGCCCGTCAATGCAGGAGTAAGGTTGACCGCTCGGGAACTTGCCGTAAGTGCGGACAGGAGGGGCATATCGCGAGAAATTGCGAAAGGGAACCTCTTTGCATGTTCTGCAAAGTGATCGACCCGAAATCCGCCAACCATATCGCGGGGAGCGCAAAGTGTCCGCAATTTCTGAGCGCTCTTAAATCACGTTCTAGGAGATGAAGTTAATACAGATTAATCTGAACCATTGCGAAGCGGTCCAGGACCTATTGGTCCAGAGGGTAAAGGAGGAAAATATCGATGTCGCAATCGTAAGCGAACCTTATAGGATACCGAGGAATAGTACCTGGATCACGGACGGATCCACTACTGCGGCTATATGGATTTGTGGTTCACTACCCTTCCAGCAAATCTATGCGCGGGACATTGGTTTCGTTATGGCCAAGATAAAGGCAGTCTTCGTCTACAGCTGTTACGCCCCCCCGAGGTGGTCAATGGATGAGTTCCAACATATGCTGGAGAGGCTGGCGTCACACGTGCGTCTGAACATACCCGTTATTATTGGAGGAGACTTTAACGCTTGGGCGACCGAATGGGGTAGTAGATGTACTAACGCCAGGGGTCGCTGCCTCTTGGAAACGTTCGCTTCCCTTCCTGTGGCGCTAATGAATGACGGAAGAGGAAGCACATTTAGGAGAGCTGGATCGAGCTCGATAATAGATTTGTCGTTTGTGAGCGATAGCCTTGTTTCGCGGACCGCGTGGAGGCTAACAGAAGACTTCACAAATAGTGACCATCAGGCAATCGTAATCACGGTTACTGGGTGCAACACGAGAAGAGACGGATTACCGAAGTTTACGGGACCTAAATGGAAGGACTCCCGCTTTGACGAGGAGACGTATAGATTGATGTTGTCGTCTTTTCATACGACTGGCAGCACGGTCGAGGAAATGGTGAACGGCATATACGATATGCTCAACACTACATGTGATGCTGCTATGCCAAGGAGGACTGTATGTAGGGGACGTTCCCCCTGCTACTGGTGGAATGAAGAGATTCGAAATCTGCGGTCGGCATGCTTTGGGGCGAGAAGAAGGGCCCAGCGCACGCGAGGAAGACCGACATGGGAAGCCGAACGGGCTTCATATGAGGATCTAAGGCATCAACTTAGAAGAGCCATTAAAAGGAGCAAGAGACTATCCTTTCAGCGGATATGCCAGGAAGCTGACGCCAATCCCTTTGGGACGGCGTACAGAGTCGTCTGCAAGAGAATCGGTGCTCGGGAACAGCCTAAATTAGGTTGTCCAGTTTTGCTACAGGAGATTATTAGCACATTATTCTCACGGGGCCAGCCCTACACTTTTATAAGTAGGGAGCCGGAAGCCGCTCATACCATACCCGAGGTAACAGGAGAGGAGGTACTCACAGCAAGCACTGGAATAGGAGATAGGAAAACACCGGGGCCAGATGGAATCCCGAATAGGGCACTTAAGGCGGCTATCCGGCTTAGACCGGATATGTTCGCCAAGGTGTTCCACAGGTGCTTCGTCGAGGGTGTTTTTCCACGTAGATGGAAGAAGCAGAAATTAGTTCTCATCCCAAAACCTGGCAAACCACCAGGGGAACCATCGTCGTATCGGCCGATCTGCCTACTTGACACGATGGGAAAAATACTGGAGAGGATAATATACAATCGACTACTGACGTGTGCCGAGGCAGGGAGAGCTCTCTCGGACCTGCAATACGGATTTAGGAAAGGACGATCCACTGTTGACGCGATAAGGAGGGTGGTCGACATTGCAAAAGACGCAATAGAGGGCGAAAGATGGAGATTTGGCACCAAGGAATACTGTGCGGTTGTCACACTTGATGTTAAAAACGCATTCAACTCAGCGAATTGGGGGCAGATCATGAGAGCCCTCTTTAACATTGCTACGTCGCCATACTTAATGGAGATCCTAAACAATTACTTTCAGGACAGGAAAGTAATATACCTAACGGATGAAGGAGAAAAGGAATACGTAATGACGGCGCGTGTTCCGCAGGGCTCTGTACTTGGGCCACTGCTGTGGAACATTATGTACGATGGAGTACTTCGACTGCGATTGCCAAACGGGACTACAATTGTGGGCTTTGCGGACGACATTGCCATAGTCTCGGTGGCTAAGACGATAGCGGAAATAGAGAAGAAAACGAACACAGCGATTCGAAATGTTGGAGCATGGCTGGATGAAGCAGGTTTAACACTTGCTGCACATAAAACGGAGGCCATCTTGATAAGCGGCCGGAAGATAGTGGAGAAGATGGAAGTGACCGTTCGAGGCACTAGGATCGAATCGAAGAGGGCAATAAAATACCTGGGAGTGATTATCGACGACAGGTTGAACTTCAAGGAGCACGTGAAATACATCGGCGAAAAGGCATCTGTAACACAGGGAGCACTGGCGAGGATGATGCCAAATATTGGAGGACCAGGTCCATTCAAAAGGAGAATAATTTCGGCGGTTGTAACGTTGATAATGCTATATGCATGCCCAATATGGTCGGAGGCACTCTCCGTGGGCACGACGAGGAGAATACTGTCCTCGGTGTATCGTCTAAGCGCGATTAGACGGATAAGTAGCTTCAGGACAGTATCTGATGAAGCGGTATTGGTATTGGCAAAGACAATACCGATAGACATATTGGCGGATGAGATGAGGAGGATATACTTCCGCCGTCTCGAGTATCCAGAAGAAATAGCAGCCATAAAAGCGGAGGAACGAAGGACTTCCATGCACAGTTTAAAGGGAAGATGGGCATTTCGCCTTGTCCCTGACGTAACCCTTTGGATGAAGGACAAACATTGCTGAACTATTACGTGACCCAGTTCCTAACTGGTCATGGGTGCTTCAGGAAGTACCTGCACAGATTTGGTCATGACACTTCCCCTATATGCCCAAACTGTGTAGATGAGGAGGAAGACGCGGAGCATATTCTAACATGCTGCCCCAGATTTAGATGGCCCGGAGAAACGAGTTTAGGACCAAACCGGCTAATGCAAGAGCTGATGAACTGTAGAAACCTATGGAGCCAATATAGTCAGAGAATGGCTGAAGTTATGCTAGAACTCCGAAGACTAGAGAAACGGAGGCGAAATCTGACTTAAAGTGATGAAGCTTTCGAGCTAACCAGCCCTCCGCGAAGTAATACCTTACGGCAGTCCCGCGGGGGGAGAGTGGTTGAAGTGCGGGGGTGGGTTTAGTACGTAGGCACCAGTGATGGTGAATCGTGCACTCTTTTGTTGGAACAAAAGTGTCTTTAGAAGATTCCCACCTCCGGCTCAAGACAAAAAAAACTACGAAACTTGTGTATTCAGTTGTAACTATGCACGTCTTTAATTGATAATAAAGTTGCTTTCAATTTTTAAAATTGTGAGTTCATTACACGCTTTTAAAAAAACTAATGGAGGTGAGTACTTGTAAAGTTACTTTGTTCATCGTTCATCGTTTATAGACGTATGCATACACACCACAAAAAAATTATATAAATTAAATATTGTCAAAGTCAACTTTGAACGTAAAAAGTGAGACAAAGTTTGAAAGAAACGAGAAAATAAACAGAAGAGTTTCCAAACTAAACTTTAAACGTTCTAAAGGTGTCTTGGTAGCTACTGCGAGTCTATTATTTAAAAGCAAATTTTGAAGTCGAATATATTACAGCCCATAAGTTTCGAAGCATACCGTAAGCTCTACCAACTAAAGACGTGCAGTAGTACACCACAAAGTATTTGTAAAACAAATACACCATGGTAGATACCATGTACTATTGGTATAAATGAGAGAATGAGTGTAACTGATATTGTCTGAATTTGCTTTTACTCATCTACTCTACCCATAAAAACAATAACAGTTCTTTATGGTTTTGCGTTGAGTATTGTATTGTATTTGTTTCTTGCTCTCAAATATCTGTTGTACTACAAGTATTTTTGAGTGTTTATTGTTATTCATAGTAAAACTAATGTGGATTAGTGCATTAAGTTGAAGTATATGTACATATTAATATAAAATAAATAATTTGGAAAGAAAAGAAAAAATTGTGTTTGGTGAATATAAAATTTGAGAAATAAGAGGACGAAGCATGATATGGGATTGCTTTCGTATAGTTAAAGATCAAAATGATTCGGATATTATAAATTTTGTTGCGTGCAAAAAGTGTATAAATGTATACAAGTACAATAAAAATACACTTTCAAATTAAAATAAACATAAGTGCGTTAATGGAAAATCATTTAACGAAATATTGTTTATAAATATAAATTCCAAAGAATAATATTATTATTTTTTTAACTGAATTTTAGTTTCTATTTTTAATTTTGTTTAAAAAACATTTTTAAGTACTGAATTATATATTTTTTATTTTATAACTGAATGTATTTAGTTTTGTTTTAAAAATATAGTTAAGTACTGAATTTTATTATTTTTTTGTTCATTTTTATCAACAGAATTTTTTTTTAGTTTTGTTTTAAAAACATCTTTAAATACTTAATTATATTAATATTTTGTATTTTTTATAAAAAAAAACATAATAAAACGCAATGTTTTAAAATTATTATAGTTGTTTTATTAGTGTTCGTATTCTGCTTGTAATTTAATGTCCATATGCATACAGCATACAATAAGTTACTTATTGTACCACACTCATAATCTATTTTATTTGTTTGACTAAAATATAGCAAAACAAATATGTTACTCTTATTCTCTTTATACTCACTCATTCTTACTATGTTTGAGAAAGTAACAATACCAACTTATACAAGAACTACTCAACTACTCATCAATACACACACACAGCAGTAGACACTACGAAACTTGTCGTGGGGCTGAGCTTCAGGCTACCATGGGGGTCAGTGGTTGGTGGATAACTGAACGGCCTACCCTAAGTAGGTTAGCTGTGAATAACCAATACGCAGTCCCCGACCAAGAGCGGCAGATGCTGAGGCGTACTACAAAACGGTACAAGTGACCGAAGACGCATCTGTGACATGGCGAACCGATGCCGCCATTAACTAGGCATCACCCCACAGAGGGTTCCCTCAAGAGATGGGAAAATAGGAGAGTAACGCCTCCGTGGTCCCCTCAGTTTCATCGAAGCGACGCCCTTGATACGGGCATTAGAACCGAGCCCGGTAAGGTTCTAATTATGGTATACCGGAAGACGTATGTGAATTGGCGATATAGGCTGACGATGGCAGTATTCCGGCACTTTAGTAGGCGGTGTGAAAGCTGGCCGAAATGGCTGTCGGGCTAATGCTGCCATTGCCTCCGCCCCGTTAAAACTATGGTAAGTCTGTCGGTACGTTCCTGATTTGTCACCGTTAAGTTGGTGTTGTAGGACCAGATGTGAATTCCTGGTTTACGTCGACCTGGCTCTGAACACGTATTCCCATAAGGTTATGTGTCAACCCTCGCGTGGCCTCCCTGCTTATGCATAGACAACCACGGGGTCTTTCGTGACGACTACAACGATGGATTAGGATAACGGCCGAGAGTTGGAGCCCAAATGAAATGATGAACAAAAATAAAAATACAAACAAATCGACGAATTCATGTGAAATGAATGCTGTGGAGCTAAACGCTTTTGGGCAGAGCTCGAAAATACCGAGGTCTCCGGTGCGAAGTCGGGAAATAAACCCGTTTGGACAGAGCACGAGAACGCCGAGATCCCCAGTTAACGGGAAGGATTCAGGATTAGTGGTCCTGGGATCGGAACCGTCGCGGGGCGACACTATGTCAGCGGCCAGCGGTGTTTTTGGTCAACTCGGGGACCAAATCAGAAGTCTGATTGAAATGTTAGAGGATAGGAAAAGGAGGTCAATCCATCAACCGATGAGAGACGCGATTGACTCTATCAAAACCCTATATGACCTATACGCAAGCGAGTTGCAGGGGCAAACTACCAAGGCGACTAACCGCAGCAGTTCTGCTACACAAACATCACCTTTGTTGAGGAACCAGGAGGCGAAGAGGAAACATGAGGAGACTAATGAAATTCCTGCGGCAAAGAGGAGAACCCCGAATCCGGCACCAAGGGCTCCAGCGATAGGAACTGGGGATATGACCTTGAGGCGGCAGGACGATACTAAGGGAGTAAGTGAAGAACCAGGATGGCAGAAAGTTACGAAAAGAAAAAGGAGAAACAAGAAACCACAGGAGAAGAAAACGAAGCCGGATGCGATCGTGATAGCGACGAAGGATAACACGTCGTATGCCGACATTCTGAGGAGAGTCAAAACGGACCCTAAGCTTAGTGAATTAGGAGAAAATGTGACCAAAATTCGGAGAACCATTAAGGGTGGTCTACTACTCTAACTCCGGAAGAGCGGGGAGAACACGGAGAACTTTAGGGGAGCCATTGGAGAGCTCTTAGGAGAAAGCGCGTCTGTCCGCACCCTAAAGGATATGACGACAATTGAG
The DNA here is from genome assembly GCA_930367235.1 of Sarcophaga rosellei. NCBI lineage: Eukaryota > Metazoa > Arthropoda > Insecta > Diptera > Sarcophagidae > Sarcophaga > Sarcophaga rosellei. The sequence goes on from OV884019.1 coordinate 59,880,546, forward strand.
ATCAAGGACATCGACGAGATCACGGAGAAAGAGGATGTATATGAGGCCATACGGAAGATTCCAGGCCTCGAGAAGTTCGGTAAGCCCGACGCAGTTACCCTTAGGAGGGCATATGGTGGGATGCAAATTGCCACAGTGGGCCTTGACGCAGACGCTGCAGCTATTCTTCTGAGAGAAGGTAGAATTAGGATCGGCTGGGGCATATGCAGGATTCGCGAGAAAAATTTTCCGACGAAATGCTTCCGGTGCTTGCAGTTTGGCCATATAGCCCGTCAATGCAGGAGTAAGGTTGACCGCTCGGGAACTTGCCGTAAGTGCGGACAGGAGGGGCATATCGCGAGAAATTGCGAAAGGGAACCTCTTTGCATGTTCTGCAAAGTGATCGACCCGAAATCCGCCAACCATATCGCGGGGAGCGCAAAGTGTCCGCAATTTCTGAGCGCTCTTAAATCACGTTCTAGGAGATGAAGTTAATACAGATTAATCTGAACCATTGCGAAGCGGTCCAGGACCTATTGGTCCAGAGGGTAAAGGAGGAAAATATCGATGTCGCAATCGTAAGCGAACCTTATAGGATACCGAGGAATAGTACCTGGATCACGGACGGATCCACTACTGCGGCTATATGGATTTGTGGTTCACTACCCTTCCAGCAAATCTATGCGCGGGACATTGGTTTCGTTATGGCCAAGATAAAGGCAGTCTTCGTCTACAGCTGTTACGCCCCCCCGAGGTGGTCAATGGATGAGTTCCAACATATGCTGGAGAGGCTGGCGTCACACGTGCGTCTGAACATACCCGTTATTATTGGAGGAGACTTTAACGCTTGGGCGACCGAATGGGGTAGTAGATGTACTAACGCCAGGGGTCGCTGCCTCTTGGAAACGTTCGCTTCCCTTCCTGTGGCGCTAATGAATGACGGAAGAGGAAGCACATTTAGGAGAGCTGGATCGAGCTCGATAATAGATTTGTCGTTTGTGAGCGATAGCCTTGTTTCGCGGACCGCGTGGAGGCTAACAGAAGACTTCACAAATAGTGACCATCAGGCAATCGTAATCACGGTTACTGGGTGCAACACGAGAAGAGACGGATTACCGAAGTTTACGGGACCTAAATGGAAGGACTCCCGCTTTGACGAGGAGACGTATAGATTGATGTTGTCGTCTTTTCATACGACTGGCAGCACGGTCGAGGAAATGGTGAACGGCATATACGATATGCTCAACACTACATGTGATGCTGCTATGCCAAGGAGGACTGTATGTAGGGGACGTTCCCCCTGCTACTGGTGGAATGAAGAGATTCGAAATCTGCGGTCGGCATGCTTTGGGGCGAGAAGAAGGGCCCAGCGCACGCGAGGAAGACCGACATGGGAAGCCGAACGGGCTTCATATGAGGATCTAAGGCATCAACTTAGAAGAGCCATTAAAAGGAGCAAGAGACTATCCTTTCAGCGGATATGCCAGGAAGCTGACGCCAATCCCTTTGGGACGGCGTACAGAGTCGTCTGCAAGAGAATCGGTGCTCGGGAACAGCCTAAATTAGGTTGTCCAGTTTTGCTACAGGAGATTATTAGCACATTATTCCCACGGGGCCAGCCCTACACTTTTATAAGTAGGGAGCCGGAAGCCGCTCATACCATACCCGAGGTAACAGGAGAGGAGGTACTCACAGCAAGCACTGGAATAGGAGATAGGAAAACACCGGGGCCAGATGGAATCCCGAATAGGGCACTTAAGGCGGCTATCCGGCTTAGACCGGATATGTTCGCCAAGGTGTTCCACAGGTGCTTCGTCGAGGGTGTTTTTCCACGTAGATGGAAGAAGCAGAAATTAGTTCTCATCCCAAAACCTGGCAAACCACCAGGGGAACCATCGTCGTATCGGCCGATCTGCCTACTTGACACGATGGGAAAAATACTGGAGAGGATAATATACAATCGACTACTGACGTGTGCCGAGGCAGGGAGAGCTCTCTCGGACCTGCAATACGGATTTAGGAAAGGACGATCCACTGTTGACGCGATAAGGAGGGTGGTCGACATTGCAAAAGACGCAATAGAGGGCGAAAGATGGAGATTTGGCACCAAGGAATACTGTGCGGTTGTCACACTTGATGTTAAAAACGCATTCAACTCAGCGAATTGGGGGCAGATCATGAGAGCCCTCTTTAACATTGCTACGTCGCCATACTTAATGGAGATCCTAAACAATTACTTTCAGGACAGGAAAGTAATATACCTAACGGATGAAGGAGAAAAGGAATACGTAATGACGGCGCGTGTTCCGCAGGGCTCTGTACTTGGGCCACTGCTGTGGAACATTATGTACGATGGAGTACTTCGACTGCGATTGCCAAACGGGACTACAATTGTGGGCTTTGCGGACGACATTGCCATAGTCTCGGTGGCTAAGACGATAGCGGAAATAGAGAAGAAAACGAACACAGCGATTCGAAATGTTGGAGCATGGCTGGATGAAGCAGGTTTAACACTTGCTGCACATAAAACGGAGGCCATCTTGATAAGCGGCCGGAAGATAGTGGAGAAGATGGAAGTGACCGTTCGAGGCACTAGGATCGAATCGAAGAGGGCAATAAAATACCTGGGAGTGATTATCGACGACAGGTTGAACTTCAAGGAGCACGTGAAATACATCGGCGAAAAGGCATCTGTAACACAGGGAGCACTGGCGAGGATGATGCCAAATATTGGAGGACCAGGTCCATTCAAAAGGAGAATAATTTCGGCGGTTGTAACGTTGATAATGCTATATGCATGCCCAATATGGTCGGAGGCACTCTCCGTGGGCACGACGAGGAGAATACTGTCCTCGGTGTATCGTCTAAGCGCGATTAGACGGATAAGTAGCTTCAGGACAGTATCTGATGAAGCGGTATTGGTATTGGCAAAGACAATACCGATAGACATATTGGCGGATGAGATGAGGAGGATATACTTCCGCCGTCTCGAGTATCCAGAAGAAATAGCAGCCATAAAAGCGGAGGAACGAAGGACTTCCATGCACAGTTTAAAGGGAAGATGGGCATTTCGCCTTGTCCCTGACGTAACCCTTTGGATGAAGGACAAACATTGCTGAACTATTACGTGACCCAGTTCCTAACTGGTCATGGGTGCTTCAGGAAGTACCTGCACAGATTTGGTCATGACACTTCCCCTATATGCCCAAACTGTGTAGATGAGGAGGAAGACGCGGAGCATATTCTAACATGCTGCCCCAGATTTAGATGGCCCGGAGAAACGAGTTTAGGACCAAACCGGCTAATGCAAGAGCTGATGAACTGTAGAAACCTATGGAGCCAATATAGTCAGAGAATGGCTGAAGTTATGCTAGAACTCCGAAGACTAGAGAAACGGAGGCGAAATCTGACTTAAAGTGATGAAGCTTTCGAGCTAACCAGCCCTCCGCGAAGTAATACCTTACGGCAGTCCCGCGGGGGGAGAGTGGTTGAAGTGCGGGGGTGGGTTTAGTACGTAGGCACCAGTGATGGTGAATCGTGCACTCTTTTGTTGGAACAAAAGTGTCTTTAGAAGATTCCCACCTCCGGCTCAAGACAAAAAAAACTACGAAACTTGTGTATTCAGTTGTAACTATGCACGTCTTTAATTGATAATAAAGTTGCTTTCAATTTTTAAAATTGTGAGTTCATTACACGCTTTTAAAAAAACTAATGGAGGTGAGTACTTGTAAAGTTACTTTGTTCATCGTTCATCGTTTATAGACGTATGCATACACACCACAAAAAAATTATATAAATTAAATATTGTCAAAGTCAACTTTGAACGTAAAAAGTGAGACAAAGTTTGAAAGAAACGAGAAAATAAACAGAAGAGTTTCCAAACTAAACTTTAAACGTTCTAAAGGTGTCTTGGTAGCTACTGCGAGTCTATTATTTAAAAGCAAATTTTGAAGTCGAATATATTACAGCCCATAAGTTTCGAAGCATACCGTAAGCTCTACCAACTAAAGACGTGCAGTAGTACACCACAAAGTATTTGTAAAACAAATACACCATGGTAGATACCATGTACTATTGGTATAAATGAGAGAATGAGTGTAACTGATATTGTCTGAATTTGCTTTTACTCATCTACTCTACCCATAAAAACAATAACAGTTCTTTATGGTTTTGCGTTGAGTATTGTATTGTATTTGTTTCTTGCTCTCAAATATCTGTTGTACTACAAGTATTTTTGAGTGTTTATTGTTATTCATAGTAAAACTAATGTGGATTAGTGCATTAAGTTGAAGTATATGTACATATTAATATAAAATAAATAATTTGGAAAGAAAAGAAAAAATTGTGTTTGGTGAATATAAAATTTGAGAAATAAGAGGACGAAGCATGATATGGGATTGCTTTCGTATAGTTAAAGATCAAAATGATTCGGATATTATAAATTTTGTTGCGTGCAAAAAGTGTATAAATGTATACAAGTACAATAAAAATACACTTTCAAATTAAAATAAAAATAAGTGCGTTAATGGAAAATCATTTAACGAAATATTGTTTATAAATATAAATTCCAAAGAATAATATTATTATTTTTTTAACTGAATTTTAGTTTCTATTTTTAATTTTGTTTAAAAAACATTTTTAAGTACTGAATTATATATTTTTTATTTTATAACTGAATGTATTTAGTTTTGTTTTAAAAATATAGTTAAGTACTGAATTGTATTATTTTTTTGTTCATTTTTATCAACAGAATTTTTTTTTAGTTTTGTTTTAAAAACATCTTTAAATACTTAATTATATTAATTTTTTGTATTTTTTATAAAAAAAAACATAATAAAACGCAATGTTTTAAAATTATTATAGTTGTTTTATTAGTGTTCGTATTCTGCTTGTAATTTAATGTCCATATGCATACAGCATACAATAAGTTACTTATTGTACCACACTCATAATCTATTTTATTTGTTTGACTAAAATATAGCAAAACAAATATGTTACTCTTATTCTCTTTATACTCACTCATTCTTACTATGTTTGAGAAAGTAACAATACCAATTTATACAAGAACTACTCAACTACTCATCAATACACACACACAGCAGTAGACACTACGAAACTTGTGTATTCAGTTGTAACTGTGCACGTCTTTAGTATATATCTTCTGTCTATGTTATTATTGTTATTATTATTCCTATTTGTATAACTGTTATTTCTGTTGTTAAAATTGTTGTTCCTAACATTTGTGTTACTGTTATTATTTGGCCTAAAACTGTTGTTTCCAGCGTTATTGTTACTTGTCCTAAAATTATTGTTTTGTCTGAAATTGTTGTTATTTGGTCTGCAATTGTTGTTAATTGGTCTATAATTATTATTATTAAAATATTGTCCATTTGGTCTAAAGTTATTGGTTTGCCTATAACCTCTTTCAAATATATATATATATATATAATAGAGCTTGGGTTTGCTTTTAGCTCATTTTCTAATTCAAGAGCAAGTTCTGTTGCTTCTTGAAGATTTTTGGGACGTGCAGCAAAAATTGCTGTTTTCATATTGTCATTCATGCCTCTTTTAAAAGATTCAAGGGCTAATTTATTATTCAGGGTAATTATGACATTTTTCTCTGGTTCTGTGGCATCATTTCCTAACTCTTCAATTCCTAATTTATTAAGATTATATATTATAAATATCAGTAAATTTGTCCCTGTAATTATTTACCGTTAAAATTATTTGGTACAAATTGTTTAACCTATCCTGTAGTTGTGGAATTGTCTTGTTACTTCTGTATCTTTGCCGTAATGCATTCTTCAATGCGTCAAAAGTCTCAGGTACATCAATAACACCAATAGCATTCGTCGTTCTAACATTTGAAGTTAGATTAGCATGGAAAACGTATTGAAGGAAATCTTTTTTAGCTATTTCTGATACTTTTTCTGTCACCATAAAACATTCCAGTTCGTTGAAATTTCCTGAGAATAATGAGTTTTGGAAGTTATTTCTAAAGTAAATGTTGCCATGATAGATTCTTTATCTTCTTGTATTAGAGCCTTGTTCAAAAATTCTATAATTGTTTTATATAAATTATTAAATTCTATATTTAGTGCAACTGTATTTTCAGTGTCACCCTTTATTTCTAATGCTGTCTGAAAACCTTCTTTAATATCTTCTATAATATCTAATTTTTTCTTTATGGTCTATTTTGTATATTTTCTATTTGGACTCTTCTTTAAATTTGCCTAAATATCTTTTAATCGTTTCACAAATTCCTCCATATATAATTTTTATTTTATAAATCATATTTTTATTATTACATACTATGTATTACATATTTATATATTTTTTTATATACAATTTATTTTTATACATCTGTTATAGCATTACTATTTACAGGGTTATTATTAATATTACCCCCCCCCCCCCCTTTCCGGACGTAGTCCTTATTATGTTTATTGATTCTATATATAGTGAATATAATAATTCCAACTATTATTATTATTAATTTTATATAAATTTCCTGTTTATTTTCTGATTGGCTATTATTGTTTACTATGTTCTCTTCTACTAATACCTCTTTACTTTGAGGTCTTCCCATTGCTTATTTCTTTTTTTAATTTATCAATTTCCATTCAGATTTCTTGAGTTCTCTCGCATGGAATTGGGTTTTGCTCGTCTTTTACTATCCTTAGATTTTCGGCTGATTTCTTTCTTAGTCTCACTGGACGTCCACCTCTTTTCTTCTTTATTTTGATGTCTACTTTTGGGATTGCTGTCAATTTATCGTTCAGCAATCTTCTTTGCCTCCTATTGTAGTCTTCTATGGTTAGTTTGTTGGGACCTAATTTCGCGGGCACATATTTCGGGATATCTTCCTTCGTTCCGGCCGGTACATACTCTTCCATCTTAGGAATATATGGTTTAGGATGGCAGGAACGCCATGTGGTAGAAATGTTTTTATGAAAAATAAAAAGAATTTTTGTAACCGGCAGTGTTTGCCGTTGGTTACGCCACAGCAATTGCCGATCTTATATTAGTAAGGGCAAAAGGAGATTGTGGAATAAAAACTAAGGCAAAGTTGTTGTCGACTTGAGTCTTCATCTGAATCTGGTTTATTTTTGGCCAAAGGGCTCTTTTTATACAAAAATTTACATATATTCTATATAATTCTAACTTACTTTAATTTACATTCTCTTGCTTAATCCTATTCCATACATGTACTTACTCTAATTTCGACAATCGCAACTTGAAGAATGTACCAATCAATTTGTCTTCAAATTGGCTAATTGAGTGACTTTAAACGTTCGTCACATTTCCTTCAAGTGCAGCTTGATCGGTTTTTGTTTATGTTTGCAGTATGTGGCGCGTGTGTATGTTTTGTGTAAAGTACAGCAGTGTGTAATGAAAGAGCACACTCCATTGGTATTATCTTTAATGGTCGGCTAAAGTGGTCTAACCACATTAATCATCGTTGGTAGTAAAGACGTGCACAGTTACAACTGAATACACAAGTTTCGTAGTGTCTACTGCTGTGTGTGTGTATTGATGAGTAGTTGAGTAGTTCTTGTATAAGTTGGTATTGTTACTTTCTCAAACATAGTAAGAATGAGTGAGTATAAAGAGAATAAGAGTAACATATTTGTTTTGCTATATTTTAGTCAAACAAATAAAATAGATTATGAGTGTGGTACAATAAGTAACTTATTGTATGCTGTATGCATATGGACATTAAATTAACAAAAACAACTATAATAATTTTAAAACATTGCGTTTTATTATGTTTTTTTTTATAAAAAATACAAAAAATTAATTTAATAAAGTATTTAAAGATGTTTTTAAAGCAAAACTAAAAAAAAATTCTGTTGATAAAAATGCACAAAAAAATAATAAAATTCAGTACTTAACTATATTTTTAAAACTAAACTAAATACATTCAGTTATAAAATAAAAAAATATATCATTCAGTACTTAAAAATGTTTTTTAAACAAAATTAAAAATAGAAACTAAAATTCAGTTAAAAAAATAATAATATTATTCTTTGGAATTTATATTTATAAACAATATTTCGTTAAATGATTTTCCATTAACGCACTTATGTTTATTTTAATTTGAAAGTGCATTTTTATTGTACTTGTATACATTAATACACTTTTTGCACGCAACAAAATTTATAATATCCGAATCATTTTGATCTTTAACTATACGAAAGCAATCCCATATCTTGCTTCGTCCTCTTATTTCTCAAATTTTATATTCACCAAACACAATTTTTTCTTTTCAAAATCAGACAATATCAGTTACACTCATTCTCTCATTTACACCAATAGTACATGGTATCTACCATGGTGTATTTGTTTTACAAATACTTTGTGGTGTACTACTGCACGTCTTTATTATCAATGTTATCATTGACTTCCCATTTAAGAATGCAATTGATGTATGTAAACATTTTATTTAAAAAAATTTGAAAACATAATTATATGTTTTTACTCAGTCATCGTAAAAATAAATATTTATTCTAAGTAGTGTGCAGTATATCGTATAATTATCAGTTTTATTGAATTTTGACAAGCACTATGTTAAGAACATTGAAAGAAAAGCTAAAACGTGTAACTGTAGGCTCAGATAGAAACATATATAGAAATAAATTTTAGCTGAGACGTTAATATGGAGTATTACATGTTATTATTATTAGCCATGAAAATAAATATGTTAAAACATGTTTTAGTTGATTAATGTTCACTTTTATAAATATATTGCCTTCATTTATTACTCAAATTAAAAACAAACAAATGCATACTGTTTTTGTTACACAACAATTGAGTTGAAATACGAATTCGCCTGGGTTTGTAATCGAAAATAATTCTTAATTGATTCTAAAACTAATTTTTTACAGTGCATAAAAGATTTTTATTTATTCGCTGATGATATTTTTTACAATTTCTCTGGCATCACTGCTGTTAATAACTGTTAATAACAGTATGTTGTTTAACATTTGAAGGCGCTTGTTCAATGCCGACAGTTGAATTTTTCCTTTTTTATATCGCTGATTGTTTGAGTTTAGTAGAAATTAAAACGGTTGTTTGCTAAAAAGAAAAATGAATGAACAATCAGGAAATTTTGGGCGATCGCGTGGAAGAGCTCAAACAATCCCTCAGTAGCTAGTGGTGGTGGATCAAGAAAAACTCCGCAATCTGTAAGTAAATAAGCTTTTTGGACTAGAATGTTTCCGAGTTGTTAGTACGTTATTTTTAATATCTTGCTTAATTCTGAACAAAACCATTCGGAATTGAAAATATAGGCGTAGCTATACTAAAAGAAATATAATCCTGTACTACGAGGATAAAAAATCTAATTTGTATATGCTTTTCTACGTGGAAGCAACATGTGTTTAATGCATATTATTTTACATTTACGAATTAGTTGTATGATTTCAGTTCTTTTAATTATTAAAATTGTATTTTTATTTTTAAATTGTGTTAGTAAATAAATAGGTTTAAAATTATAAAAAACTAGAGTTAAACTATAGTAAAATGAATAACTTATAATCTGATATGTTAGTAGTGTAATACGGATAACCGTACATTTTATTCTAATTGCGGCCATTTTAATTTAATTTTTTTTTTGTTATACCGACACCCGACTCGACAATCAGCAAGAATTTTCAAGAAAATATAATAATAATATAATTTCCTTTAATTTATTAATGGTTGAAATAGAACGATAAAGGATTTTTGAAAATAAGTACATTTTTAGGTAACACGATTCATGTATTGTATCTTTACTTAAAATCTAACAATTTTTTGAAGTAAAAAGTAGGATCATAAATTTTGAATTCGGAAGTAAAATGGTAAAATAAAACGATTTTTATTTGACAAATATCCCAAACTTTTGAGAGATAAGATTGATTTTGTGGCGAGTTTTTATTTTCAAAATATTAAAAAAAAAAAGCTAAGAAAACAAAAGTTGTTTTTAACAATAGCAACTTAAATACAGTTATTTTTAATGAAACACAGGTTTATGAAAAAGAATAAAAAACAGTTTTCCCCACAGACTAAAATGGAACACATTTTTTTTTAATAATATTTTTCGTTAAAAGTAAAAAAGTAGCAGTAAATAGTAAGGCAACTCTTAACACTACATTTAGTCTTGTATCGTATTTTATTTTGTACCACATTTTAATCCCCTTTGAAAATGCCGTAATTACAAGGTACATTCCTTGTTGCTGTAGCAACACTTTTCGATAGGCTTATTAAGTTTTGACGTTTCGATTGATATATCGTTCCACATATAGCTGTGTGAAATATAATAGTAGCGCTGTATTAAAATTATTTTAGTTAAGTAAAAAACTTAATTTTTATTCAAGTAAAAAAAAGTTTGTTATTACATTTTATTACCACAAGTCTAAACTATTGAAAAAACAAAAACTTCCAATTCCAATTGAACATCTTAGGGGCGATGTAAAAAAGGTGTTTTTAAAGATAAGCCGGGAAATGTAGAGCAGTTGTGGGCGTCTGTGAGGTCAGCTTGGGAAAGTATTCCTATTGAGAGGCGCAGATCTTTAGTTGACTCAATGACGCGGCGTTGTGGAATGGCCAATAAGGGCTTTTCAACTAAATATTAAGGCATATCTAACAAAATAAGATACAAAAGTAATCACTTGTGACAACATTTTTTGTTGCAGATATGTTTTCTAATGCTACTACTATTTTTTTGCACGCCAAATATTTTGAGTTTTTAGCAAATTTAGCATCATTTTCTTTGGAAAATTAATATTTATCTTGAAGTTTTTGTATTTTTCAATAGTTTAGACTTGTGGTAATAAAATGTAATAACAAACTTTTTTTAACTTGAATAAAAATTAAGTTTTTTACTTAACTAAAATATTTTTAATACAGCGCTACTATTATATTTCACACAGCTGTACCTTATTATCAGATTATAAGCATACTAGCAAAAAGCCAAAACTTTTACTCTAGTCACAAAATAAAAAAGCATTAAAATATTGCATATTATATTTTTCATTCGTGGTTTTAGATTTTTTAGAACTGATAATATGAAAAGCGTAATGCATTGCTTGCGAAACGTAAATCCCCCGATAAAATCTAATTTAAATTATCACTAACCAATCATAAAAATTTTACTTCAATTAAAGTAAGTAAATACATGCAAAACATGTGCAAAATATATTTTTCTTTTGTTAGCTAAGGTTGATAATTTATTTCGAAAATTATTAATTTCGAAAAGATTGGGAAAGTGATCGGCTTTTTAGAAAATTTCTACGCCCCACAAACTATAGTTCAAAAGCATTTCGATTTCATTGTAAAACAGAAATTGCAGCTTCGTTGATTTAGTTCGTCACTCAAAATCTTTTAAATATTATACAATACAATTTTACAACCCGAATTGTCTTGTTATGAAAATAGAGAACGAAAAGCAGAAACCTCATTACATCTTTCTAAATGTGCTAACATAATTAAAGTCCTGAGGCAATATTTTATATATACATTGATATACAAAGTAATAACTTCAGCTTAATTTTTGATGATGAGATCAGTGTACATTGATATACACAATATTTACTTCAGCTCAATTTTTGGTGATGGGACCGGTAATTCAATTGGTAAGCTTTTAGATATGGTCATTACCGCTTTTCTGAACTTTTTTAGTACTTAAATAGGCTTATTTGATTTGGTTGGTATAAGAAGGTAAAACAATATGTGTCAAGTTAGCTGCAAAAGTTATATTCCTTTTGTTACAGTAACTGTTATGTTAACAGAGACTGTTAAGTTAACATAATTGAATAATTGGAAAAGTGAAAAAAGAAACTTTTAAGTAATCATGAAGATAGAGATGATTTGGAGAAAAAGTAAAAGGAAAAGGGAGCTGAACCTTTTAATTTCACAAAGAAAAAAAAAAGAAAAATATGGAAACAATTTGCTTATTGGAGATAAAAAATTTGCAAAATCAATTATTTTTAATTAACCATTAACCGAGCAAAATTTGGACTCGATAACTAGCAGTTATTGGATTAATATATGTATATATACTAGCAGTACACTTCGAGCGTTGCGGCGCCAACTAAAATGAAGGAAAGACATTACACAAATATCCAATTAATTTTGAATCATTTTATTGATTTGTTTCCCGTTGTCCAGATGATTCAGACGAACGGGCCTGAGTAGTAGGCATTCGATCAGTTTTTAATCTCACTTCTCGTTGTTAAAATGATTCATGCGTATGGGTCTCAGCGGCATGTACTCGAAGATTTTCCAGTCTTAATGTTCATTGTTCGTCTGATTTTGAGGCCTGTAATGTTCTTTTCTGCGGTGCTTGAGGTGTAGGTCAACCAATTGCTTGTCATTCATTTTGAATAATTTTCAGTGGCCCCATCTATCGGAAATTATTCGCACCAACTTAAAAAACCCGTCGACTCATGCGAAACAACTTTGCTAAAGATCATAGCATGATCAAATGCACAGTTAACGATTTAAGTCATTTTAAGTAATTTTCAGTGGCGCCACCTGTCGCAAATGGTCATATCAACTTAGAAACCTTCGTCGGCTCATGCGCAACAACTTTGCTAAAGATCATAACATGATCAAATGCACCGTTTACGATTTAGTTCATTTTGAGTAATTTTCAGTGACGCCACCTGTCCGGAATTGATCATACCAACTTAGAAACCTTCGTCCAATATCGACTCTACGAACATACCCACCAAATTTTATTCGTCTACGATCAATACGTACCTAAATATTCAATTTTAACGATTTAGGGTCTATCCATTTTGGAGGAGTTTAACCACTAACACCGTGACACGAGAATTTTATATATTTGATATAACTTTTTTTTTATAAAAACTTTGCCCCCCCTCCTGGTCAGGTAATCTGTACGACCCGTTCAGTGCCAGCTTATAGGAATAGACCAGTTGAGCTATCTGTGAAGATCGTTATATCACCGTCACCGAAAATAACTTCTGCAACTCATTCTTCTCGTGTGGGGGTGTGAGTTTTGTATGTTCGTCTGAAAACAGTCTCTGGCCTGTGATATATGGCCTAGACATATCTGAGAACTTAAGCCTAAGTACAGTTCTAAGAACCATGTTTTGGCTGTACAGACAAGATGACCTCGAGATCAGCCTGTGAAATGGACTTCAGAGCATCCATGGTGTCCAAGCATACCAACTGTACTGTACTTTTAAATTTATAATTTATTTATTTTACTTCATTTTAAAAGCACATTTAATTTATTTTACAAATTGATGTTAATATAAGAAAGTCCATTTCTTTCGGAAGATAATAGACTTTGCCTAAGTCTTACAAAAGTTTTATTTAATAAATCACTAGAAATGATATTTCTAATGGAAATATAACAAAAAACGATGTTGCCACGCAGTCGTGATTAGTGTTGAGATTTATATCAGTTTTTGACATCGTCTCCATTAAAATTTAAGTTGCATTTTTTATTTATTAATTATAAAATAAATTGTTTTTCATTATTATAAGTGGACAATATGGTAGACGTGCGCGTTAAGCTAAATGGGGGATCATCCTACCGGTAACTTAAGCAGCACAGCCACGATCAAACTAGATTGATCAATCTGCCATTTTTGTGATTGTATTGGTAAAACTGTACTCACACGTACAGAAAACTGTCCTCACACGTACAGTCTGAGAAGAGATTGAAGAATATCAAAATACTTTTGATTTTCGCTACCTGCTCCGCAGAAATTGGAAGCAAATTTGATGTGTGTGCGGGCAATGTCTTCAAATTTCATTTTTCTGCAGATTTCGTATTAGAAACATCACTCTTTGGTTCGCGGATGTTTCGAAAATGTGTAGCAGAAAATGATAATAAAAATAATAAGAAGTGGATGTTTTGTTTTTTTATATGTATTTTTGTATTTATTTATGATTCGTTATGATCGTTCCTTTATTTTTACTAACTTTGTTTTGTAAAAAAATAATAAAAATTATTTTATTTATAAAATTAAGTCCATTAATAATTTGTTTTAATTGCTTTTATATTATACTAGCTAATACCCGGTGTGCTTCGCTACCCCCATCGAAATTAAATACATAATAATTAAAAAGTTTATTTATTTAGTAATTAAATTATGCAATTTTTCTTAAAGAATGAACCTTTCATTTGATGACAATATATTTCATTTAAATTCTAAAATAATACATTAATGGGCTATTTATTTCTTACTTGCTAAAATTTAATATATACTTTTTTTCTTAAATAAATAATTCTTATTCTAATGCCTTGGGGTACACAATATTTTTTGTTTTTCCCTCTGGTGCGTATACATATAAATCTGCGGGTTTTCCTACTCGCGAACATGCGACGTAAAGCTGTCCATGTGAGAAACATGGATTTTTTAGATTAAGTCCACAAACTTGCAAGGACTGACCTTGAGCTTTATTAGTTGTCATTGCAAATGCTAGGCGAATAGGAAATTGAAGGCGCTTGAAATCGAATGGCATTTCCGATGTGGTCATACGACGTGGCGGCAATACATCAGTTTCCTTAAACTTTCCAGTTATAATGGTCGCCTCGATAAGATTCTTCACCATTTTTTTTTACTTTTAGTTGAGTGCCATTACAAAGTCGTGGAGGATCAATATTTCTAAGTAAAATAGTGGGAACATCGGTTTTTGACTGTAAGTCATGTGGTGGAAAGCCTGGTAAATCTAACGAATTTAAAAATTCGACTGGATAATTGACGACATCCTCAATATTTGAAACTGTGTCGATAGATTTATAAGTTCTTAGAGTCCCATCGATCTTGTTGAGTATATTGCTGTTGATGGAATTAACGTCAATATTTTTGGGTGCCAGTAACGCACGTTCACATAACCATTGCATATTTTTAAAATTTTGCACGATATTGGGAAATACACAATTTATTAATTCTACTTTGAATTGTGTCATTCTGCAAAAGTCTGATGGAAATTTTATATACTTTGTTATGGGATCTATTGGAATTCTTCCATTACATAAATCAAGCAATTTTTTGAAAAAAAGTTGAAGCTGAAGCATCACGTTGCAACTGAACACACATATTAGTAGTTAATTTTAAAGTGTGAACATGTCGCCAAAGGTGTTTCATTTTTGTACCTGAATGCATTGCAATATTGGCAAACTTCATTCATGCCACCAATTGCCACTAATTCGTCTTCGGTATAATTTATATCAGATCTATAGTTAAATGCAATACCTGAGTATCCATGAAAAACATTACGTTGATTCACCAGCATTCGATTATGATTTTGTTCTTGACGCAAATCATATTTCTCTATCCTCTCTGCTGCTCTTCTTGTTGATGTTCGAATCCGCTGGACTTCTGTTTCATTAGCTCGTGATGTTGTGGTACGATTTCGCTGACTTTGCAGTCGACCTTCAGGTTCCAACGGTGTCTCGGTAGCTCGTGCGGTTGCCGCATGTCGAAGAGCTTCAAGACGTCTTTCACGCTCTGAAGGCGTTTCTGGGCTCTTGATGTTTCGGTACGATTTCGCTGGCTTTGTAGCCGACCTTCATGTTCCAACGGTAGCACGTGCGGTTGTCGCATGTTGTCGAAGACCTTCAAGACGTCTTTCACGCTCTGAAATTCTTTCTATGGCTCGTCGCCCAATAAATGCTGATTATAAAATTTACCTAATGTATTTTTCAAGATATTCAACAAATAAATAATATTTTTATTAATTACCCATTTTTAGAAGTAAACAATAACATAACTATTACATATGTATGTATATGTTTTTCAAGATAAATATTTACATAGTATGAACTTTAGTACTTACTATGTATATGAGTTGAAAATTTCAAACTCAACAATTTAAGGGTCATATACCTTACTATTGCATATTTCAAGATATAATAATTTCCACACTCACTAATCATTTTTTCTATTTCTCTAATATTATTAATTAATAAGCATATACAAATTTTTGTAATTACTTCATGTGAGAGGCACCACCTTACTATAGCTGGAATACACAATTGGGGACTCTAGCTGTTATAGTTTTCTAGATATACAAATTTTAATAATTAGTTCATATGGAGTTTCCCACGCCCCTAATGCTTGATCAACCATTTTTAAAAACCCTAATGCTTGATCAACTATTTAAAAAAAATATATATATTGAACCTTTAGATATTCGTACAAAATTTGAGCAGTCTAACTGTTCTGGTTCTAGATATGCAGATTTTAGTATTTACTTCACATGGGAGGTGCCACGCCCGCTTTTGTCCAAAATATTTATACATAAAAAAATGATTGTATAAAATTTGGGGACTCCAACTGTTAAAGTTTTCCAGCTATGCAGATTTTAGTATTTACTTTATATAGAAGCTGACATGCCCCCTGATGATAGGTGTCCAATTTTTGTAAAAAAAAACATATTGAACCTAAATACATTCCTACAAAATTTGAGTAGTTTAACTGTTCTGGTGTTCTAGATATGCAGATTTTATAATTTACTTTATATGGGAGGAGTCACGCCCACTTTTGCTAGATCGCCTATTTTTGTCTAAAATATTTATATTTAAACTAAAGTTACTTGTACAAAAATTGGGGACTCTAGCTGTTACAGTTTTTCAGATATACAGATTTTCGTATTCACTTTATATGGGAGGTGCCATTTTTGTCCAAAATATTTATATTGAAACTGTAGTTACTTGTACAAAATTTGAGGTATCTTGCTGATATAGTTTTTCCAATATACCCATTTTGTTATTATCTTACAATAGTAGGTAATGTAGTATATGTGGGCGTGGCACCTGGTTCATTTAAAATATCAACATAAAAAGTAGCCTTTAACTACAGGAAGATACTGTGAAAATTTTAAGAAAATCGGTTTAGCCGTTTAGTCGCCTACAAACTTCAAACATACAAACAAACACACATTAATTTTTATATATATAAATGATTTCCGAGATATAAGAAGTTTTAAATTTAATTCATATGGGAAGTACCACGCCCCCTTTTCCTTGTCAGCCCATATTTGTCTAAAATATTCATATTGATACTAAAGTGGATTCGACAAAATTTTAGGACTCTGTTATATTTTCATAGATATAATAATTTAATATTTTTCATTTTGGAGGTGATACGCCCAATATAGCCAATCCGCCCATTTTGTTTATATATACGTCAAAGTCGTCCACACAAAATTTAAGGGCTCTAGCTGTTACAGTTTATGAGATAAGCGACATTAAATACTTATTAGATATGTGGGCGTGGCACCTCGCCTACTTGAAATTTTAAAATAAAACGTAGCCTATAGCAAAGACTATCTTATATATAAAAATGAGTGTGTGTTTGATTGTATGTTTGAAGTTTATAGACGACAAAACGGCTGAACCGATTTTCTTGAAATTTTCACAGTATCTTCCTGTATGTCTGGAAGGAGTTATAGGCTACTTTTTATGTTGATATTCCAAATGAGCGAGGGGCCATGCCCATGTACACTACATACTACATACTTAATATTTAATTGCATTTGAAATATATTACTCATACGCATAGTTACCCCTAAAGTATGCTATCTATGATTCCTGATGTATAAAACCAAAGAAAATAAAGTATAAAGAATGTGAATTTTGGTATATTTTGGAATATTTTTCAAAAATATTTCACGACGCGGGAGGAAAGATAGAAGGGAAAGATGAAGAAACCAAGAGCGTAACAATGTTCTCAATTGTTCTCATCGTGCGTTTTTGTTGTTTGACTAATTTTTTATTTATTCTTCTGAAACAGTGTTGCCGCGAAAAAAATTTTGTAACCAACATTTGTGAAAAAATCACCAAATAAGAAAAAATATAACCAAAATTAAACTCATAGACTTTTGTTTTATCCTAAATAAAGCATATTTTCATTGTCTAGAACGCTTTCGATTATAAGTACATTCACACACACTTATAGTAAGTTAGCTTTTTAATAACTGTTTTATGCAGTGTATTACAATAAAAACATAATGCGACCTGTTTTGGGCAATAAAAAAAAATCAATTTTGGGCGGGACGAAGTTCGCTGGGTCAGCTAGTAAATATATAAAGATGTTGCACACAGTGTATTCAAAATTGACAAAATTTTGTGCTTCTTTACGATGAGGGGGGTAGGTAACAGGGAAAGCTAAATCTTCGTGCTTACTCTCATTTTAACTGAGAGAAAGAGAGCAAAATGTAACATCTGCATGTATACGGTACATTCACATAAACATATTTGTTTGTTTTTATTTTCTTCGTGAAAAAACATTCAGGTTAAAATATATTAAAAACTAAAAGAAGTTTTGTTTCCATACAATTTATGTGCAAATAATCTGCGGAAAAGCAAATGTTACCGATTGTGTAATTGTAGGGTAAGAATACGTGTTTTATTGTTGTAGAAATGAAACTATATCGATTCGCACCGAATTATAATGCTATTTTTTAGACTATTCAATTATGTATGTATGAACTTCTGTCTCTATTTTTGTATAGAATGAAGTTGTAATAAAACGAATGCTTTTTTGTTCAGTATTTATTAAATTTATTTATCATTTTAATGTTTAAAAATTTTATATGTTTCCCATGGGAATGCTTCCGTAGTAAAATAACAACTAGTAAAGCATCTCCACTCTGTATTTATAACATTCGTTATTCTCATCAAACCAAAAGGAATAAATTGTATTTTTGGTGCAACTTACGCATTGCTCAACAACAAATATTTTTGTTTTTTATAGCTTTATTTTTTAAAAATATTTTTAAAAATTATTACTAAATTTTAATATTTAATCAATGTATGTAATAATTAAGAGATTATTTTCATAATTTGCTAGTTTTGTTTCTCTCTAAATATGGAATTCCAAAAATTTATACAATAAAGGTTTTTTATTTCGGTGCGAATCGATATAGTTTCGTTTCTACAACAATAAAACACGTATTCTTACAATAAAACAAACGGTAACATTTTTTTCCACATACATTTTGTGAAAACAAGACTTCATTTAGTTTATTTGTTTTTTTATTTGGCAATGTATGTATACCAAAAATTTTTTGGTTATGAATTAGTGAGTAAGAGAGAGAAAATAAGTTGAGAGAATTTATTTATTTACAGCCACAGAAAAGTGTTAGTAATATACGCTATTTTTATTTTCATTTCATCAACATACATATGTAAAGCTATCTATCTTTGGCTTAATAATTTTAGATAAATAAAATAAAAAATCAATTTTTTATTAAAAGAACATAAAGCTATCTATCTTTGGCTTAAAAATTAGGCCATGTTTTTTAGATAAATAAAAATAATAAAAGACCTATTTTTTATTAATAGAAAAAAAGCGAGCATTCCAAATCATTTAAAAAATACTATGCGGCAAAATAAAATGAAATAAGCCCAGCTCATGACTTAGACCATTTATAACATTAACTATTTTTTGGGTGTCATTCTGAAATAAAATGACAAAGCATTCATCACACTTGTGTTCTCGTCTCAGTCTGATCGACAACTAAATTAAAAAACACAAGAATGCGTGTGAGTTCTCTCCGCACAATTGTGCTATGAAATGAATATGCACACACGCATATGAGAATAAATTGCTTATAGAAGAGAGCAATACGTTCTCTGAGTACAAAAGTGGCAGTAGCCGTACTGCCATCGACAAATTTTGCACTGGCAGTACAATGTATGGCAGTGCAACATCTTTATATATTTATAGTCTTTGCCTATAGCTTTCCAGACATACAGGGTACTGTTAAAATTTCAAGAAAATCGGTCCAGCCGTTTAGCCGTCTATAGATTTCAAACAAACCCACAAGCAAATAAACACACATAAATTTTTGTATTTATAGATGTAAAATTCATTAAAAAAATTACATATGTGATGTATCAGTGATATCCAAGTTTCATACGTCAAAAAATCATAGATTTTTTATTGCATACTTGTCAGGGTAACTATGCGTATGAGTAATACATATCAAATGCAATTAAATATTAAGTATGTAACATATGAGGGCGTTGCGCTTCGCTCATTTGAAATTTCAACATAAAAAGTAGCCTATAACTCCTTCCAGACATACAGGGAGATACTGTGAAAATTTCAAGAAAGTCGGTTCAGCGGTTTAATCGTCTATAAAGTTCAAATATACAAACAAACACACATTCATTTTTATATATACGATTAGGTTGTAGTAACGAAAAAAAAGTTAAATGTGACTTTAAAGTTCACTTTAGCTAAATTTACCTTTAATTAAATCTAACTTTAACGGGAAGTTAATAATGTAATAATGGTCCTAAATCTTCTAAGTGAGCGTGCTATCTACAGCATCAGCAAACTGTAAGAATAATTCACATTAACATTTAAAAAACTAACTAGACTTTGGAAATAAATAAAAAAGGTAAAAGATAAACCATTATAAAAATAATAGTATTTACACAAATAACATAAAAAGTAAGAATAAAAATATAACAGATATAAACTTAAAATTAAAAATTTATGACAATGAGATAAAATTTAATTATTGTTAAAAAATACTCTCACGTAAAATTTTTATTTAGAAAATAATTTAAATGGCTCTTTTTTTGAACGTGAGAATAAATCAACATCAACTCGTCATCGTTCTTAAGAATTGAAGATTTCACGCACTGGTTTACATCGAATTTTGCGAAAAGATCTCGGTATAACGCCTTACAAAGTTCAATTGGTTCAAGAGTTGAAGCCGTATCTTATAGAAGCCAATGCCCCCTTTACGAGTGACTGTTTTGTGCGCCTTGAGCGGAGGCATCATTGGTCCATATTTCTTGAAAAATGAGGACGACGCAACCATTACGCTCAATGGAGACACCTATCGCACCAAGATAACCAATTTTTTTTTGTATCCGCTCTTCATGGTATTGATGTGAACGATGTTTGGTTTCAAAAGGATGGTACAACTTTCTCTAAATCTCATAGCACAATCGATTTATTACGTTAAACGTTTGATGGTCGTTTAATTAGCCTAAATGGTGATGTTAATTGACCACCAAGAAGCTGCGACAACGTTAACTATTTTCTGTGGAGTGCCGTTAAAGTGTTATGCCGACAAACCAGAGTCAATTGAGCATTTAAAGGCCAACAATCGTGATGCCTTTGCCGGGATACGACCCCATACACTCGAAAAAGTGCACGAAAATTTGCCCGATCGAATAAGGTATTGTGAGGGCAGCCGCGGCAGTCATGTGAACGAATTAATATTCCATTTCTAATCGGAACTATTATACTTCACAACAACAAAAATAAATTTGGCAAAATTTCAAACCGTTTTTGGTTTATTTTATTGCATTTTTAAATTTACATTTTTAAAAGGCCCACTCTTATGTACGAATACTAATATAAAACTGCACATCATCAGCATAGAAAATACTTAAAGAAGACAAATATGTAGTTGCGGGGAATCCCTGAAATATATGAGAAAAATTAAAAAAAAAAATCGAATTACATACATATTTCAGTACAAATAATAGATATGCCGGTATTTTTTTAAGTGAATAATTTTATATCATCACAAAAATGGCTGGAACTAGTATAAAAAAAGGAAGTGTTATAGATTTGGAAAGTGGTAAAAAAGTGAAAGATATAGCACATGATCTTAAACTGTCTCATTCGAGAATATCGACGATTTTAAAGGATAAAAAACGAAGTTTGAAAGCTGTAAAAGAATCGACATATATGAAATCTACAATAATAACCAAAAATAGACAAGGTCCCATACATGATATGGAAAAACTATTAGTGATTTGGATGGAGGATTTGATTCAAACACGAATTCCTCTAATTCTCGTAATTATCCAAACCAAAGCATGTAGTATTTTCAATATGTTAAAATTAAAGGTCGGTAAAAACTATGATCAGGGGGCTAATTCTGGCAGTCGTATGCGATCGTATACTTACTCGTACGTTCGATTTTTTTTAGTTTTGGGATTTTGTCAGTCGATAGCGATTAATAAGTATCGACATTTCAAATGACAGCAGTCGATAGCGTGCAATTGTTCGAACGCAACCTTGCGAGATTTTAATCGTAAGCAAAAAACCTATCGAGTAAAACTTTTTTTGTTAAAAACTAATGAAAAAAGTTAAAATTTTAGGTTAAAATTAACAAAAATAAATGGTACCCAAAAAGAGATTATGGGAGACTTTATGGTAACCATATGAATTTGGCAAAGAAGTATATTGTCGAATACTGCACAAGGAAAAGCAAAGGCTAACCAACTTTGGGAGGAGCTTACTAGTAAACTTAATGCTTTTGAGCCACCAATAAAGGATGCCAAAAAGTGGTACAAAGTAACTAAATACAAACAAATACTTTACTTTGCACAATTATTTTTTATTTAGGTACACGCTGATCAAGAACAGTAAAAACGAAAATTTACATTCAATAAATCTTCCAAGAAGAGAACCTAGGTTGGACCCCATGAGGAAAAAGTTTTTTCTCAAGTAGATGAGCAAGTATTAACCGCTGCTGGCATGGAAGTTGCTGTTGAAGGGCTGAAGAACGTTAAAACTTTTGGATCAGCTATGCAAATAAAAAAGGGGAAAATTTGTCAGAAGTAAAAGATTTTAGTGATAATATTTTTGCAACTACATCCCAAAGCAATACATCATATAATGATTCATTTAGTTCTTCCTGTACACTATTTGATGATGAAGAAATTCATAGCGAAAACATTCCCTCTTGTACTGAAATTGAAATTGCTGAGGAATTTGTAGTTAAATTCGACGAGTTTCTAAAAGAAAACAATTATACAAAGGAACAAATATTTAATGTAGATGAGACTGGTCTATATTGGAAGAAGATGCCTGAACCTCCGTATATTCATAAGGAGGAAAATGGTATGCCAGGGTTCAAGTCTTTTAAGGACCGAATAACAGTTTTATTAGGAGAAAACATTGCTGGTTATAAATTGAAACCTTTAGTATTACATCGCTCGAAAAATCCAAGAGCATTAAAGGAGTAAATATTAATATGTTACCAATGAATTGCAACTCATATAAAAATTCTTGGATTACACGATTACTTTTTGAAGACTGGTCTATGAAAGTATTTTTCGCTCGAAGTAAAAGAATATTGTAATCAACACTATTTTTCTTTTAAAATACTTTTACATACATACATACATAATTGGCTCATTACAACCCTTCAGTCAGGATTACGGCCTAGCTTCTCACACCACTCATGTTGTGTGCCTTAATTTTACACTTGAGTGGCGGGACCTACAGTTTAAAGTCGACTCCGAACGACAGATTTTTTTTGAGAAACTATTCATGGCAATTTTTACTCTCAGAGTTTTTGCCAGAAATCTGCTGAGAGGAAGTCGCCGAAGAAATACTTTTTGTATTTTGTTTTTGATGTCTGGCGTGGGATTCGAACTCGGGCCTTTCGTCTAATAAGCCAACACACTACCTACTAGACCACGGCGACTTCAGTAAAATACTTTTACTACTGTATAATGCACCTGAACATCCACCACACCTATGAGACTTTTACCCGAACATTCAAATTATGTATCTGCCTCCAAATACTACGAGTGTTTTGTAGCCCATGGATCAGAGTGCTATGGCTACATTTAAGGTCTCTTATTTAAAAATTACATTTACTCAAGCAATTATGACTCTTGAAGAGGGGATTACTTTAAAAGAATTTTGGTCGAAGTATAATATTCTTTGTGAAATTAAAAACATAGCATGTGGATGGAGAGAAGTCAAGCCTTCTTGTATGAGCGGAATATGGAAAAAATAACAAAAAAGATTTGAAGAATGTACAAGTTTGTCGATTGAAAAAGAAGTTGACATTGAGGAGCGATCCTCAGAAATAAATAGGCTGATTCAGGAAAATTTGGCTTTTTATCATGAAATTTATCGGGAAATGAAAGCTCAAACTGTCCAGACTCCATTAGACAAATTTTTTAAGAAAACATGCACTGGATATTCTATTTCTGAAAATAATGCATTGGATTGTACCCTTGTAATAAGTACGGATGATTAAGACATTTAAATAATTCTAAATTAAATAATATATTATTGTTTAATTATATATTTTTTATGTATTTTTGTTTTATTATACATGTAATGTGTTGCAATTATGTATTTCATTATACATATATTTTTGTGTTATTATTATTTTAAATAAAGTTTGAATTATATGAATTTTGGATAGTTTCATTTCTCCTCACCCTCAAAGTTTGTAGTACAGTATGTAATTTTTTCTTAATTTTTTTTTTATATGAAATTCGACTTTTTTTTTTTTTTTTTTTTTTTTATTTCAGATAATTATACAATAATATATATTTACATAGAATTCATTTGGCCGATGACCAGGTACCTATCTCGGTCGTAAGTCGGGGGATACCTGAATACATACAGAATAAAAGAGGTTTAAGTATTGATCCCTGGAGAACACCTCTGCTAACATTAAGCGAATTTGAAATGTTGCCACTTAGATGAACTATGTTTATTAGATAAAAATAAATTGGACTACTAGCAGAATTAGGAAAGTAAAACAGTTTTTGGACCTTTTTCAAAAGACTTTATGATTAATCGTATCAAAAGCCTTGGTATCATCAAGAAGAACTAAAATTGTTAAATTATTTTCATCCAGTTTCGACCTCAGATCCTCAACTATATTTAATAGTGCGGTAGTACAGTAGACTACCAGCAGAATTAGGAAAGTAAAACAGTTTTTGGACCTTTTTCAAAAGACTTTACGATTAATCGTATCAAAAGCCTTGGTATCATCAAGAAGAACTAAAATTGTTGAATTATTTTCATCCAGTTTCGACCTCAGATCCTCAACTATATTTAATAGTGCGGTAGTACAGTAGACTACCAGCAGAATTAGGAAAGTAAAACAGTTTTTGGACCTTTTTCAAAAGACTTTACGATTAATCGTATCAAAAGCCTTGGTATCATCAAGAAGAACTAAAATTGTTGAATTATTTTCATCCAGTTTCGACCTCAGATCCTCAACTATATTTAATAGTGCGGTAGTACAGTAGACTACCAGCAGAATTAGGAAAGTAAAACAGTTTTTGCACCTTTTTCAAAAGACTACGATTAATCGTATCAAAAGCCTTGGTATCATCAAGAAGAACTAAAATTGTTGAATTATTTTCATCCAGTTTCGACCTCAGATCCTCAACTATATTTAATAGTGCGGTAGTACAGTAGACTACCAGCAGAACTAGGAAAGTAAAACAGTTTTTGGACCTTTTTCAAAAGACTTTACGATTAATCGTATCAAAAGCCTTGGTATCATCAAGAAGAACTAAAATTGTTGAATTATTTTCATCCAGTTTCGACCTCAGATCCTCAACTATATTTAATAGTGCGGTAGTACAGTAGACTACCAGCACAACTAGGAAAGTAAAACAGTTTTTGGACCTTTTTCAAAAGACTTTATGATTAATCGTATCAAAAGCCTTGATGTGATCAGGAAGAACTAAAATTGCTAAACTATTTATTAGTGCGGTAGTATAACTCTACTCCGTGGTCTAGTAGGTAGTGTGTTGGCTTATTAGACGAAAGGCCCGAGTTCGAATCCCAGGCCAGACATCAAAAACAAAATACAAAAAGTATTTCTTCGGCGACTTCCTCTCAGCAGATTTCTGGCAAAAACTCTGAGAGCAAAAATTGCCATGAAAAGCTTCTCAAAAAATCTGTCGTTCGGAGTCGACTTTAAACTGTAGGTCCCGCCACTCATGTATAAAATTAACGCACACCACATGAGTGGTGTTGAGAAGCTAGGCCGTGATCCTGACGAAGGGTTGTAATGGCCAATTATGTATGTATGTATAACTCTTACCTTTCATAAATCCCATCTGACTAACTTTAAAACTATTATGACTTTCTAGATAACGATTGATTTGCGTAGCTTTAAGGTTTTGCATTACCTTGGACAAAAAAGGAAGAGTAGCAATGGGGTTGAATTCGTTATTAGAGTTTGAAATGCGAAGAATTTTAGATATGTAGTTTCCATTCATCAGAATATATCCCTTCAACAGGTGTAATACATAAAAAAAATTAAATTAAAATTAAATATTAAAAGAAAATATAAAATACAATGTGATGCATGGTTAGAGAGAACCATCGTAAATTAAATAATGAACATGGCGAATTCCATTAGTTAGCATTAATTGATAAGCGCTTCCATGGAAAAGGAAAAATATAAACTTTGACCGACTATGTCAACCGTCGTAATCATTTCTGGCACCAAACTACTCCATTTATTTTTATTAAGTTCATTTAAAAGTTCAATTTCTTTTTTGTTGTCCATTTCTTTTCCTTAGAAAACAGAAGCTTTATTTTATGTGCAGTATTTTTTTTTTTATTTTTTTTTTCAAAAGAGCTGTTTTAATTTTATTCTATATGTATTGTTTTTTTTTACCAATCGCGTAAACGTATAAATATCCGTTGTAATATTCTGTACTATTTTTTATCCGACTTTACTTACGTAAAATCTAATCATGAAAACTAGCCTTAAAATGTAAAAACTGTAATTGCTTATAGAAGTCGCCGTAGTCTAGTAGGTAGTGTATTGGCATATTAGACGCCATGGTTCAAACCCCAGGTCAGACATCAAAAGGAAAATATGAAAAAATATTTCTTCGGCGACTTCCTCTCCGCAGATTTCTGGCAGAGAAAGTAAATAAACTTGCCGTGTGTAGGTCCCACCACTCATGTATAAAATTAACATACACAAATTGAGTGTTGTGAGAAGCTAGGCCGTAATCCTGACTGAAGGGTTGTAATTATGTATGTAATTCATTATAAGGGAGACACGGACCATTCTACACTAGGTTTCGAAATAAAAAGTGAGTAGTCATTTGTAAGTTTTTAAAAGTGTATGTTTTTATATTTGGATTTGAATATAAGTAATCGATAACATAATACAATAATTGAACTTGTGGACTTAGGGACGGTATAGTAGTCGGGTTGATCCTGCATTTCAAACGATATTTTTAGCTAATTTTATTTACTTATCTGATTTATTCTCTGAAAATAACTTTGATAACAAAAGTTGTAATACATAATTGAAATATTTTCCAATTTTATTTCAGTATTTATTTCCTTATTACAGATATCAATGGATTAAGAATTAAATAGAGCAATAATTAATTAATTCAGTATGGTTAATTTACTACAACTTCCTTTATAACTTCCTCGGCAGCAATCTAATTTGCGAATAATATTTAATTCCGAATTCAGAAGTCGATCATGTGAATATATCGTAAAGAATGCCTGATAGATTTATATACTATGAACAATTGCGAAATTGAAAATAGCCTAATTTAACCCAAAAGGGTTAGATTACAAATATATGATGTAAAATATGAAATAGTGATAATGTGTGCGAAATCACACGAGAAGCGAGACGTTTGACTGCGCTAGTTAATATCCTCGTAAGTGTTAATGTTATTGTTATTTATATATTATATTTTTTTACTTGTTTGTACCAATTATTACAGATATCGATGGAATGAAAAATAAATAGCTCAATAATTATGGTTAATTTACTATGGCTAGCAATTTCCACAGTTGGAATCTAATTTTCGAATAATATTTAATACCGGATTCAAAAGTCAATCATGTGACTATATCGTAAAGAATGCCTGATAGACTTATATACTGTGAACAATTGTGAAATTGAAAATAACCTAATTTAACCCAAAAGGGGTAGATTACAAATATATGATGTAAAGTATGAAATAGTGATAATGTATGTGAAATCACACGAAAAGCGAGACGTTTGACTGCGCTAGTTAATACCCTCGTAAGTGTTAATGTTATTGTTATTTATATATTATATTTTTTTACTTGTTTGTATCAATTATTACAGATATCGATGGAATGAAAATTAAATAGCCCAATAATTATGGTTAATTTACTATGGCTAGCAATTTCCACGGTTGGAATCTAATTTTCGAATAATATTTAATACCGGATTCAAAAGTCAATCATGTGACTATATCGTAAAGAATGCCTGATAGACTTATATACTGTGAACAATTGTGAAATTGAAAATAACCTAATTTAACCCAAAAGGGTTAGATTACAAATATATGATGTAAAATATGAAATAGTGATAATGTATGTGAAATCACAAGAAAAGCGAGACGTTTGACTGCGCTAGTTAATATCCTCGTAAGTGTTAATGTTATTGTTATTTATATATTATATTTTTTTACTTGTTTGTACCAATTATTACAGATATCGTTGGAATGAAAATTAAACAGCTCAATAATTATGGTTAATTTACTATGGCTAGCAATTTCCACAGTTGGAATCTAATTTTCGAATAATATTTAATACCGGATTCAAAAGTCAATCATGTGTCTATATCGTAAAGAATGCCTGATAGATTTATATACTATGAACAATTGCGAAATTGAAAATAACCTAATTTAGTCCAAAGGGGTTAGATTACAAATATATAATGTAAAATATGAAATAGTGATAATGTATGTGAAATCACACGAAAAGCGAGACGTTTGACTGCGCTAGTTAATACCCTCGTAAGTGTTAATGTTATTGTTGTTTATATATTATATTTTTTTACTTGTTTGTACCAATTATTACAGATATCGATGGAATGAAAATTAAATAGCTCAATAATTATGGTTAATTTACTATGGCTAGCAATTTCCACAGTTGGAATCTAATTTTCGAATAATATTTAATACCGGATTCAAAAGTCAATCATGTGTCTATATCGTAAAGAATGCCTGATAGATTTATATACTATGAACAATTGCGAAATTGAAAATAACCTAATTTAGTCCAAAGGGGTTAGATTACAAATATATAATGTAAAATATGAAATAGTGATAATGTATGTGAAATCACACGAAAAGCGAGACGTTTGACTGCGCTAGTTAATACCCTCGTAAGTGTTAATGTTATTGTTGTTTATATATTATATTTTTTTACTTGTTTGTACCAATTATTACAGATATCGATGGAATGAAAATTAAATAGCTCAATAATTATGGTTAATTTACTATGGCTAGCAATTTCCACAGTTGGAATCTAATTTTCGAATAATATTTAATACCGGATTCAAAAGTCAATCATGTGTCTATATCGTAAAGAATGCCTGATAGATTTATATACTATGAACAATTGCGAAATTGAAAATAATTCAATTAACTCTCTTGGGTTATAAGATGTATAATACGGAAAAGAGTTATTGTGAGTGAAATCGCCCGAAAAGCGAGACGTTTGACTCCGCTGGCTAATATCCTGGTAAGAGTTAATGTTATAGTTATTTATTTATTATATTCTTTTTACTTTTTTATATGGATAATTAATAGAATAAATCAGTGTATGCCTCTAAGATATTGGGAAATGGCCCTGTTTGTCCTGTATATGGTTGTCGGCCTAAGACACCGAACCGAACTGCCTCCAGAGACTTAAGCATAGCCATTGGAGCACACGCGGCGTCAGTCATAAGCATAACAGCACGTGCGATAGGTGGCATCGTAAATATCGAGCCTACCATGGAGACTTTCGTTCGCCGCCGTTATCAGCATAGCGTCACCTTTGTCGTCAAGGACTACTCCTAATAGACTGTTGTTGATGGACTTCATAATATCTACTGCAGAACCACCATTGTCTTTAATACGATTGCTCCGGCTCGAACGCAACTCCCGCTTGAGTGTTGGTGACGCCTCCAAGTCGAACTCAGCACCCTTTTTCGGAGACCACGATTTAAATTTCTTATCGCTAGTGTCATCTCGAGAGCAAGTATTGATCATATCAGCATCTTGGTGACATCCCCTTCCATCAAACGCAGAAGTTGGCGATCTCTCAGACGTAAACTTGGACTCCAACATACCCTTAGGATTCTTAGCTTTAACGGTAGGATATATATTACATTACTAATTTAAGTATTTCTAAGAACCAAAGTCAATTTACAAAACAAAAACATAATTTCTATCTTACATCAAAACCTACATTAAATTCCGTAGCGAAGTCAAAAATCCAAAAACAGCAACCATCATAGTTGATCAAAATATGACTTGACGATCAGTATTCAGCAAACTCATATTTTCTTACATCAAAATGTTTTCTTGTTTCTATTTTCTTTTAATAACAAAAATACACAAGCACAAAACAATTTATAGACAGATAGGACGGGCACGAAAAACCGTGTGAACCGATGTACTTCATGTAATTAAAAAAAAAAAAACAATACAGTATTCAAAAACCACACTACGGATAATATGATAAAATAACAGTAGAGTAAGGTGTTTTAGTAACATTTGTCCAAGGTTTAACGTCTTCAATGTAATTTAGTTTTAGCATAATATCTGCATATAGTACTTGAACTGCTATATGATTATTTTTCGTTTTTAAATCTTCGAAGGCAGTATTGATTGTATTGCGATCTGATTGCATAACAGACTGAAGCAAATGAATACTTTTTTGAAAGTGATCATTAATGATGATTTGTTTGTTGAGGTTTTCTATAGCATAGTGATAATAATATTAAAATGGGTTAAAATGTCATTTCTATCTTCGTTATCCATAGTACCATTTCTCTGCTGAACCAACAATATTTAATAATCCTCTCTTTCTTCTGTGAGTGAAGTTTCGGGGGCTAATTGATTTAACTTTAGTTTTTAGACTTTGTATTTGACTTTCGATAAGACCATTTAGGGGTATATGTAAATTTGTTATTTTTAATTCTATATCTTCTATTATTTTATAATATCGATTAGTGTCTATTAAATGAAGTACAGTAATAGTTTGATTAATTATTTCTACTGGTCTAATTCTAGTTATATCAAATCCTTTGTTCTGATGAAGGTGTTCACTTGAAGTGTACCTTTAGTCGTTGGGATGATTGTCAGGGCAATTATTATCCATATGAATTTCTGAAAATTTAAAGGGACGTTTGATATTAGTAGTGTTTGTCTAGTGTTTGTTTTCCATACTTTGGTACTTCCTTATGTCTTAAGCTGCTATAGTTTTTTATATAGCCCTCTCTTCTATTTTCGATATATTCTCGTTTTCGTTTTCTTTATTTTAGTACTTTTTTTCTTTGCATCAATTCTTTCTTTTATTATATTGTGATCTATTTTATGTTGTTCCACTTTAAAGGGAGTACATTTAATTGATGAATGATAAGTATTATTATAGAATTTAATTGCTTTTGCCATTTGTGATAAAATTGGTATATTGTCTTCTAGGTTTAATACTCTAATTTTTTCGGTTATGGTATTATTAAGCCGTTCTATGTCCGAATTTCCGGTGTGGCTTTTTGGTTTTGTTGCATGATATAAAATATTTGATCTAGGAATTTTCGAACATTGATTGTGTTGAACTCGTTGTCGAATACGAATTTTTTTACTTTAGCTTTAATAGCTAAAAATTCTCTTAGTTTTTGAATTATGGTTTGATTGTTTCTGTCAGGAAGGTGGAAATGAATTGCGAACTTTGATAATTTATCTGTGAAAATAATGAACGATTGTTTCGTGTTTACATATGTATCGACATGCACTATTTCATTAGTGGTGTGGGGACTTTGGGTGAGGTGAAATTTCGGTTTTATTGGGTTTCTATCATATTTCGCGGATGTGCAATAATCACAATTACTTATTACTTCTTGAATCGTTAATTTTAACCTGGGGTTATAAATTTTGTATTTTATTCCTTCGTATGTTTTTGTATTATTCCGGAGTGACCGATTTCATTTTTATGATATAACGATATTTGTTTTTTCAGTTCATCAATATCTTCAATATCTTTAGCAAAATATGAACATTTAAAAAACTTTACATCGGTTCTATACTGGTATAAATTAAGTGGCTGATGATCTGTACTGAGATTAAATTCTACCCCATATAAATAAGGTCTGAAATACTGAGTGCCCCAGACTATAGCTAAGAGCTCTTTTTCAATGGTTGAGTCATTTTTTTCATGGTCGTTAAGTGTTTTGGATGTATAGCAGATTGGATGGCCATCTTGTGTTAAGACAGCCCCTAGTGCATAATTGCTGGCATCTGTTATCAATTAAAATTTTTTTATTGAAATTTGGGTACCTTAATATGGGGGGGTTTATAAGGTTTTTTCTTATTTCTATTTTCTTTTAATAACGAAAACACACAAGCACAAAAATTATGCCATAAAACTAATTAGATCAAAACAATTTATAGACAGATAGGACGGCCCGAAAAACCGTATGAACCGATGTACTTCACGTAATTGAAAAAAAAACAATTCAATATTCAAAAACCACACTACGGATAATATGATAAAATTACAGCAGAGTAACGTGTTTCAGTAACATTTGTCCAAGGTTTAACGTGAGCGTCGCCAGGGTGACTCAGCACAAAAATTATGCCGTAAAACTAATTAGACCAAAACAATTTATAGACGTATAGGACGGGCACGAAAAACCGTATGAACCGATGTACTTCATGTAATTAAAAAAAAAAAACAACAATACAGTATTCAAAAACCACATTACGGATAATATGATAAAATAACAATAGAGTAAGGTGCTTTAGTAACATTTGTCCAAGGTTTAACGTGAGCGTCGCCAGGTTGTCAGTCCACTTTTCTGTAAGCACAGTCTAAGACTGTCCTATAAACTGGCACACCAGCCAGGAGGACTATCCTCTGACACATCAGAGCCTTACATTGGCAAATTGCAGACATGACCATCGAATGGTTCACCGTAAGGCACGTCTGTTGAGGCCCCAGTCATTCCGGAGGATACGCCTGATTGAACCTTCAACTCTTGTTAGTTTCTCTCTAACTCTCTCGGTATGCACCAGGAAATTCATCTCCAAATGAATGGATCACAGATGGAGCACGAGACTGGCCTTCTACAATTAAGCGGAGATCATCCGCATACACTTTGAAAGTAAGTCCGAGTTGACGCAACGACTAAGACTGGCACTCATAACACACTGGCCTTCAACAATAATGAGTAGGTCATCCGCATTTGCACACACCTTGTAAGTTAGCCCGAGTTGACGCAAAGGGAGTCCATCATGAGGTTACAAATGAATCAAAAACATATGGAGCACTTCGGACAACCCCGAACGACATCCTTCGAAACTGGCGTTTGTTCACTTACACTTGTTCGCCTACCATGGAACTAACTTAGCATCCACTCACCCAGCTCAATTCCTTTAGTATGGTTCCGATAACCAGGCACTCGTCTTACTGAACCAAATTTGGGAAGATGCATTCGCACCAAGCCCAAAGATGAGTGGAATGGTGCTACTGCTTAGCACCGAGTCCATACATCCCAAAAACGGCTGCAATAGTTCCTTAAACTTACAGTAGATGCTAGCCACAAGCATCCTCAAAACCTACCCTCAATCTAAAAACAGTCCCCCCATTGGCTTCTGCCAACTAAAGTACAGACCTCTCAGACTCAAATAGAGCCTTGTCCAACTCGCATATCGTCGCATAATCACCTTGACAAATTGGAGTAACTTAACCATCCTAATGTCTAGCATTCGCTCGTGCTACCAGCATCGCCTAAGTCGGATAATTTGCCGACATCATTAAATGTTCTTTCTCCTTTTCCGTAGCTCTCTTTTAGCCACGGAGTCAGCAACCTTCGACGTCTTGAACCGTTTGATGCTCTCGTCACCGGTCAACACTATCGATCTCAGAGCAGGTGCTAATAAAATCCGCATCCATATAAGCGCTCCCCGCAGTAGGAGCTGCAGAAGGAGGCGGCCCCATGGATGCCTCAGATACCGCATCCGACTCTCTTCCCTTTTCCTGCCTTAACAGCAGGCAACATATTGATAAGCAAAATCTATTCAAGAACCGAAGCAAATACTAAATCAAAATCAAATAACCAAGGCAACCGAAATGAAAAGTCAATGCAAAATCAAGAACCAAGAATAAGCAAATCCTAAAACCAAATCCAAATCACAATTAATCAAAACCAAATCGAAAAATCAACCCCAAAACAATGAACTATTAGCAAAGTCACTCACCAAAGCTACACAATCAAATCGACAAATCACATTTAGTCCTCAAAAGTCGCTTGTTTTTCTTTTCTTTTCAAACAAAGAACAAATTTTTAAAACATAAAATACACAACCGAGTCGAAAGTTACCATAAAACCTAAAGGCAAAATTTGCGCACAAAATTATATATTACACGAGTTTAAAAACGAAGAATTACCGCAGATATTATGGAAAATCAAAAGATACACACACAAAGCACAGCGGTTGTAAGAAATTCGCAATTCACAGTAAGTGAGTAGATAGGGACATTAGTCCAGGGTTTTACGTGAGTATCGCCATGATGGCTTACCCAACTGTGCTCCAAGCACGGGTGGAAGCAATGCGTCTACCAGCTCTACCAGGCACAATGATGCAACTACATGATATGTAAAAGCATACCATTGGTCGCATCACCATACGTGAGTACCAATTCGAGCGACGCATTGGGACATTACTTCCCTCTTGGTTAGTGGTCGGATACTATCTAAACTCCTCTGTAGCCCCCCGTAGTAGCATCGGATGCGACCCCCTTCGTCTTACGTCGCCCTTTAATATTCGGAGGCATTCTTAACCTCTTGCGGTACGATTTAATAATGAAAAACGGCGCATAAAATAACCATTTAATTTTTATTAAAAGAAACTTGTTTCATTTTTCAATTCTTACATATACTAATTATTATCCATTTTTACACATTGTTAATATCAAAATCGATAAAATTACGAAAAAATCAAAGCAAAAGGATACAGTCCCTATACACGTCCACCAGACATTCCTGTAATATATCACTAGCATGCTGAAGCAGAGCCGGGAAGATACCATCCGGACCAGGCGACTTAAAGGGCTCAAAACTATTTATCGCCCATTTGACCATGTCTCTGGTAATGATATCCTCCAAATCGCGCATCATTCCAGCATCACAGAAGGTATCAGCTACACCCGACGGATAGCTTTCTGAATCCACACAATTGGGAAAATGAGTGCTCAACAGAACCTCTAGCGTTTCTTTTCTCGAGGCTGTCCACGTGCCATCGTTCTTTTGGATGAAGCCTAGGATTTTGGGGTCCCTAGACAAAATCCTACGGAAACGGGTCACATCGGCAACATCCTCGATACTCGTGCAGAAAATCATCCAGGTGGTTCTCTTTGAGCGCTTTATTTCCCTTTTATACTCATTAAAACTGGCCTTATATGCAGACCAGTCAACATCCCTACCCGACCTCTTAGACCTATTAAAGAGCCTCCTGGTACAACAGCGGAGTCTCCGGAGTTCCGAATTCCACCAGGCTGGCTTGCTCCTCTTACCCTGGTAAGTGAGAGGACAAGCATCTCCATAACAAGACAACAAAATATCCGTCAAAGATCCAACTCGATCATTGACGCCAGGAGTGGA
This sequence comes from Sarcophaga rosellei, assembly GCA_930367235.1. Lineage (NCBI taxonomy): Eukaryota > Metazoa > Arthropoda > Insecta > Diptera > Sarcophagidae > Sarcophaga > Sarcophaga rosellei. The sequence continues at coordinate 59,915,907 of OV884019.1, forward strand.
ACGACCCCTGAATGCCCCAAGTTCCCCCTCCACAGCCTTCTCATATCTGATCCAGTCGGTTCTTCTTGGATTCCTAAAGGCTTGTTAAAGCCTCCTGATAGATTAATACTGAAGGATATTAATTGGTGATCAGAGAAAGAACACTCATCTGAAACCCTCCAGTCCCTAATCAGACCTCTCCATGTTAGAGAGGTCAATTACCGCCGCGAAAAGCTTCAATATTTGTCGTATATCTAATGGATATTGTACTTAAAATGATTTGCAGTCTCTTTATTAAAACCTCGCTTACTCCAATTACACTTGACGCTAAGGACGATTGACTAAAGAATCGTCTGGCCGTATTTCCGTCATTCGTTGATCCCATCCCAGGTTTCGGGGCATCGACCCATAAATGCACTTCTGATTTAATTTTTTCTTTTACTACCTTTTTTTGGGTTTCAACTATTTCCCTTTCTTCCGGATTAGAAGGTCTCCACTTTTTAATTCCAATCTTGTATGAAATGTGTAAAATGCACTCTAAACTCCTTATCCACGCATGCAAAACAGAATTCCGAACTTATATAGATTTTCATTGCATGGAAGATTTCCAATTTCTTCTAACTTGTTCATTTTACTTGGTAATGCTCCACATATACCACATACTACAGATGACGAGTCTGAAATTGTACTGAAAATCTTTCCATCAATCATTGTCAACATAAAATGATTATGTACAGTAATTTCTTCATTTCCTAATTTTATTTTTGTTGGCTGAATTGCGGAAATTTGCATTATTAAAAATGTTGTTTCCTTTTTAAAAATAAGTTTGATGGGTCTACAAAATCGCGTAGACGATGGTCGTGGATTTTGCCATAAAAAAAATTATTAGCTTTAAGCTTTAAAGGGACAAGGCATACTGCAAAAAGGTGTTGGTCTGAATTATCAGCATTAAACTTCTGTTTATAGTTGAAATGACCACTACTTCTATCACATCCCTACTTGTATGTCAGATAAATTTCATGTGATTTTTTTTGTTCCAATACATCACTTTGAAGGTATACTAACCTTTCAGATGTTTTATTAACCAAATACTGTAAAGGAACCTCCCCTGAAGCATCTGAAAAGGTCATATTTATTGGATAACACTTTTCTTTTTCCGATTGTATAACATGGTAGGTGGGATATATGTTTGCATTTCGTTGTTTTGCACCTGCTTGCATTAACTTATAAATGTGTTTGCTGTAATCTCTGTCCACAAATAAAGCTAACGCCTCAGGAGTGTAGGGAACAGGCACATTTGGTGGGTCAAAAATTTGTTTTTTTTATTTTGTTTGCTCTCGTTGGAGAGGCAACCAATTCCTGCAACATTTTTGCAGCATCTCTTTCCAGATTTATATAAACCGACATTTGCTGCAAGAACCAATTCATCACACGATTTAGAATTAACAAGAGGAGAAACATCTAAAAGTTACGCCGTCTTATTTTTTTTAGAATAATCCTTTTTCGGTCCAGATCTTCCAGGAACTTCAGAATTAGTTAGTAAAACTATGTCACTATTTAACCAGTTTACATATTTAGATTCGAATTTTTCCCTAGTTCTATTCACACTTTTCCATTTCTCGAAAAGATCATGTAAAATTTATATACAACTTGCTTCGCCTTATCATAATCAACACTTTTGTGTTGCTTGCTTAACCCGATTTTTTCCATTACATATTAAATAATTCGCGTCTTAATATGGACATTTCGACTAATAACAAAGAAAGGGGCAAAAAGTGGCAGCAAATTTTTCTATTATTTTAAAGGTTAGGATCTATACTTTCTAATATATATATAAAATATCGACAGAAGTAATAGAGATAGTAATTAAAAACTTTAATAAAATTTAAAATTGTTTCAAAAATAACTTCAAAAGAGGCTTACGTTTGATCGCAATTTTCTGGCGAACCATGACACAAACATACTATATATATACACCGTTATTTAAGCATACCATAGAGTTAAAAAATAATAAATTTATTTATTAATTACCTCTCCACAATTATAAGAAAAAAGACTTGAAACTATCAACACATCTCGTCGGAATTTGAAGAAGTTTTTATTTCAAACTATTGCTTATGTTTGAAAGCATACAGCGTTGTTAATTTGATAGTAAACAAAAAATAAAAATTACCGTTAAGTTCACTGGGAACATGACAAGTGTAAAAGCGGCAACAATTTTATTTGTGTGTGCATATGCAGATGACCTGCTTATCCTCGTCGAGGGTCAGTATCGTGCTGCACTTGAGATTATCTCGGGGTCGTCCTCCATTCATTCGGTATGGCAACGTTAGTCTCCGATATGCGACTCAGGTCAAATATCTGGAAATAACGGTCGGTGAGAGAATGAACTTTTTGGTTCATCTTCCTCTCGTCAAAAGCAAGCTTACTGCCGTAGTAGGTAAGATTAGACGCATCCTTAAAAGTGAATGAGGCCTAAGCAGGCGTGCTGTTTGTGCCATATATTGAAGGCTTTTCGTTGCCTGTGCAGCGTTTGGTGCTCCCGTATGGTACGAAACGGTTATGTCTATTGTTGGCAGATATAAGGTCTTGTCAGTTCAGAGAGTAGCAATGTTAACGTGTATGTCAGTTTGTAGAACCGTTACGACGGCAGCTTTACAGGTCTTGTTAGGGACATGGCCTACTTAATGCATTTTTGCTTAAAAGAGGTCTAGCCGACTCTCCGGAATGCGGGTGTGGGAGGGGACCTGAGACTGTCGAACACATTATAACAATGTGTTCATACTATGATGGCATTAGGAGCTTAGATAGCATAGGAATAGCCCATACTGCTTAGGGTTGGAATTATAGTAGGGCTTTAGTGGACAGCCGCACCTTGGGGAGGTTGGGCGATTTTGCCCGGGAAGTATTTGTTAGGAGAAATAGGAGGTATAGCTGAGGCAAACCCGATATGTGATCATCCTTCGTGGTGTACTCCTCGTCGTGCGTTCCTTGTTCCTCTTGCCACTTTCGTCTGTCCCTGGGCGCAGATACGCATGCGATCGTTGAAAGTTTTGAATCGATTGCTGCTAGTTCTTTTGCTCCGCTTCGCCGTTCCTGTTGCCGCTGTTCATGTGCGGGCCCAATTTGCCCCTCTCCCTTGCTGTCATCATCCCCGTCATTGCCGTCACTGCCGCTGTCAAGCCTCCTGGGTTGTTGTATGTCCTCCTGTCACGTTCGTGTTGTCCACTCCTGGTGCCACACCGTGCGGCCAAAGCCTCGTCCGTGATGACGCTGTTCAATGTTAGTACTTAAGTATTGTTCTTTATGTCGATGTATGTTTATTGTGTTTCTGTGCGCCACCATTCCCGGACAGTTCAACTGGTAGTAATCGACTTGTGGCCTCATTTAAATTTAGGGTTTTTGCAATGTGATGCTATTTCTCCTTTTAGCAGACTATCTAAAATTTGTATTTTTACTTCGAAAGAAATGAACTTTCTCTTCCGAATTGTTTTTATATTTTCACCCGACATAGTTTAAGACTGAAATTTATTTTTCAAAAAATAGTTCTACTTAATTACAAAAAATTAACTCCTTATTAATAACCTCAAACAAATTTAATAAAATTTATTCCTTTTAAATTAAAATTTATTTTAATATTTTTGTTTACTATTTCACAATTCCACACAATATTTTTTCTATTTTACAAAATGTGTTCTGCGCGCTTGCGATGGGCTCCATAAAATGCTAAAATATATGTTGTTACAAATTTATATGTTACAAAAAGAATTCATAACTATTGGATAAAAAAACACCTGCATAGAACTTTTAATTAATGTCAGCGAAGACACGACACCAAACGTACACAGCACAATCCTATCCAATAACACAGCGAAGTCAATAACCAAAGCAATAATATCACACTCAATCAGAAAATGACCAACTCACTTCTACGAGGTGTGATCAGAAAATAACCGTTATTTTATTTATATATCAATAACTATTTTGTGCACTTCAAAGTAACTCCTCTCAGATACAGGAGTAGAAGAGGCGACCCTCTTGCCGCCCTCATCACCCGAATTAAAGGTTTTGATTTATTAAAAATGGAAAAAATATTTTTTGAACGCATATGCGTTCCTTTATTAATATTTTCTTATTTCGAGTTTTTTAGCGCAGCGTCTTCTTATGTAGTATGTTCTTAACTAACTTAATCCTATGCAAGCCGTTGCTTATATACTAAGTTATCCATATTAATGATAAGCAAATAACTTTTTGCGAATATTTCTCAAAGTTATTCCCGGCTCACTCTCCACAATCGTCTCATTTTTTTCCAGGATTTGGGGAATTAATTTTTTTTTTGCCTATTTTTTCCACGAGGAAGTTCCACTAGTTTGCAGTCATTTTTTTATATCGCGAAATAATAGTTTTAGTGGTGTTTATATTTACTGACGTTATACGAGATACTTCCGCGATGGTATTCCCCTCCTCATACAATTTTATAATCATTAGTTTCACATTTTTTGAAATGTTGGCATATTTTCCTCTACTTCTTATTGCTCCACTAACTCATTCGTTTGTGAACATTTATTGTGTGCGGTTGCGTTATTTCAATACGGATATATCGAAAGTGTTTACGGAGTGTTTAGATAGTGTTCTAATAGTGAAATTTATATTGACTTGTAGTCCATTTCAGTGGCTTCATTTTAACGTATAAATTGTGAAATTCGGTTGGGTAGTACCCCAGATATTAGTGCGTAAACTTTGTTTTATTTAGCAAATATTTATATTTGCATAAATAAATTAAACAAAAGAGATAGAGACTCGTGCTATTAATAAACATTTTGTACTCGTATAAAATAAAAGAACAACAGAGAAAAGAATCGTGTTGGTGTTCTATAAATAGAACTTGTAGTACTTTTCCACCTTTTTGGTTAATTTCAAATAGTGTTGTGTATTGTCTACGGTTTGTGGCTTGGGTAGTGGTGAGTGCAATTTTGCTGTTATTTTCAAATATAATATTACCGGCTTATCGACGATGTTATCGACGTACCAAATTATCGACCTGCTTTGCTAAGGTTTGTGCCTTTGGTAATTTTAACGTTAATTTTGAATTTTGTTGGACTTTTTCTTCGCTTTTATATTGTATTTTTTAATTTTCGACGATAAATAGAGTAATGCCGCCAGAACGTCGGCGTAGAAAGGGCACGCGTGATGCGGCGGAACAGTCTGACGCCACCATGGGGCCGCCACCAACTCCGGTGCCACGCGTGATGCACACGGAGAGTGAGCTGTCGAGTTCGGAGGCCGAAGGTGATGATGGGAAGCGCTTTAAGCCGGGAACGCCGCTTGCGACCCGTGCTGCTGCTGCCGTTGCTGCTGATACTGCTGCTGCTGTTTCTGACGGGAATGGTGCATCTGCAGCTAGCTCTGCTAGCAAAGCCGTTGCTGCTCCCGCTGCCGCCCTGAAAGCTAGGGAGAGCAGACAGCGGGGGAAGGTGGTGCCCGAAAATGACACCATAGATGAATTGAAGGCCGTCACGACGAGCCTCCTGGAGGAGGTCATGGTCGACGGTGTCCCCGCTGCTCTGGGCAAGAGTGTGTTGTCGCACTCTGGCCGGTACGAGACCCTGGTAATGCGACTGTTGGCCGAAAATGAGCGTCTCCGAGGTAGACTGGACGTCTACGAGTCTGGTGCGGTTGCACGTAGTGGTGGACCAGCTGGTGTCCCTCGGGCGCCTGCGGCACCACCCGCTCCAGCTACAACCCGACGTAGCCAGGGGCAGTTTCCTGCCCTGCCTGCTGCGTCGGTAGCAGCCCCGAAGCCCGTAGAGACCTGGTCGGTCGTCGTCAAGGGCAAGAAGGGTGTGACGTCCAAAGATGTCGTCGAGAAGGTGGTGAAGGAGGTGGGCCCCACTTTGGGGGTCCGTGTGCACGAGGTTCGGCCAACACGCGATGGCGGTGCGGTCATCAGGACCCCGTCAGTCGCTGAGAGGGAAAAGGTGGCTGCCAATGCGAAGTTTGGAGAGGTAGGACTGGAGGTGTCCGTAAGGGACAAGCTCGGTCCGAAGGTGGTAGTGCAGCGGGTGCATCCAGAGATCACCCCGGACGTATTTATGGAGGAGCTCTACTCTTGGAACTTCAAGAGTAGGATGACTCCTGACGTTTTCCGAAAGAGCGTCCGCCTGGTGACTGGGCCATGGAAGCCCACTGGCCACTCTGTTAATGTCGTGCTGGAAGGTAGCGATGAGGCCATGCAGCTTTTGCTGGATAATGGCAGGTGCTACATCAAATGGTTTAGTTTCTTGGTGCGCCAGCACGACGCCGTTCCTAGTTGTTACAGGTGCCTGGGCTTCGATCACATGGTCAGAGAGTACAGGATGAAGGAGGAAGTGTGCCGGTTCTGTGGACAGGCCGGCCACCGAGCTTCTCGCTGCACCAATGACATCTACTGCCGAAATTGCGCGCTTAAGGGACTCCCAGCAGGACATCTCATGATGTCCTCGGTGTGTCCCGTCTATAGCGCTATAGTCGCCAGGGCGAATGCACGCCACTAAAATGGATCGGCAATTTAAGATCCTGCAGCTGAACTGTCAGCGTTCGTATGCCGCGATCTGCGAACTCGGGCAGGCGATACGCGCCATGGGAGCAACTTTTGCGCTCGTACAGGAGCCGTATACGTCGGGTGGCCTCATTAGAGGGTTGCCGGGGGGATGCGAGTTTATACGGACTGCGGGGGAAACTGCAATAATAGTTAATGATAGGGACCTGGACTGTACCATAGTTAGTAGGAGTCAGTGGGGGTTATGCCTCTCAGTAGAGGAATTTTTTGGGAGGATACTTTTAGTAAGTATCTATTGTAGGTTTGGGGGGTCTCTTGAGCCTTATCTTGTATATATGGATTCGGTGCTACTCCTTGCGAGTAGCTTTCTTGTAATCCTAGGTCTCGATGCAAATGCATGCTCCTCAATGTGGTTCTGAAAAATGGGCAGGAATGCTCCTGCACATGAGAACTATCGGCGAGGGGTCATGCTCAGCGAATGGATGGTCACGAAGTGCCTTGTTGTTCTCAATGAGGCTAGTGACTTATATATTTTTGATGGCCCTAGAGGTGTTAGTGACATTGACGTGACAGCTGCAAGTGGGGCAGCGAATACTGCTTTTGATTTTAGGTGGAGGGTGTGTGACAACTGGGGCGTGAGTGATCACAATCTCATTGAGATTGTTGTGAACTCTTGCAGACGAACGTTGGGATCGGACCCTGTACGCAGGTGGCGGGATCGTTACTCGAACTGGGACAATTACGCGGAATATGTTAGGCACCAGGCTTCGATTATGCCGTTTGATGACTTTAGGACACTTACGATTCGTGACCAAGTAGAACAAATAGATCGGTGGATGTGTTCGGCAAATGATTCTCTGCTCGGTAGACGTCGCAAGACTAAACTTAGCAAGGTCATTTGGTGGACAGAGGAACTGGATCGGATGCGCAGGTCCGTTAGGCGTCTTCGGAGTCATTTCCAGGCCGTGAGGCCGATTTCCGTTCTGCTTTAAGATGCTACAAAGACAGAATTGTTAGGGTCAAGGAGGACGATTGGAGGAGTTTCGTACGAGACAATAGGGACGACCCCTGGGGTACGGTTTACCGTATCTGCAGGGGCAAGAATAAACGTGAGGCAGACCTCTTACAGGTTGGCAATTCCACATTGTCTTCTTGGAGAGAATGTACCGACGCTCTACTGGGGGTTCTCTTTCCTGGTGCGGAACCGGTCAACTACTCTCCTCTCATTAGGGAGATGGTTGATCCTCCAATCTTGGAGAGCTCGGAAGTTGCGGACAGTATTTGCCAAGTCAGAAGTAGAAAATCGCCGGGTGTTGATGGCATGACTGGAGAGATGAGTAAAAGCATCTTTAAGGCCTTGCCTCAACACTTGGAGTCAATCTTTGGAAGGTGTATTAGTGAGGGCCATTTCCCAGAGGCTTGGAAGTCAGCCCGCGTTGTGATTCTCCTGAAGTCTCCTGATAGGGTGAGGAGTAATCCTCGCTCTTATCGGGGCATCAGTCTTCTGCCGGTACTTGGAAAAGTATTGGAGAGGATAATGGTGTATCGATTGAGGGAGTGTTACAGCGAGGGCCCTTCTGAGTTCCAGTTTAGTTTTAGGGAAGGTAGGAGTGTAGAGGATGCTTGGTTGCATGTAAAGAATAGTGTTGGTGGCTCATCTGCCAAATATGTCTTAGGATTATTTATTGATTTTAAGGGTGCATTTGACTATCTCTCTTGGGATAGAGTTCTCTCAAGGTTAGAGGAAATAGGTTGTAGGGAACTAGAACTTTGGAGGAGTTATTTCCGGGACAGGAAAGCTTGCGTTGTAGGTGCCAGCGACACGGTTTGGAGGGATGTCGTACGTGGTTGTCCGCAGGGTTCCATTTGTGGTCCATTTATTTGGAACCTAATGATGGATCCTCTGCTGAGGCTACTTGCACGTTCTTTTAAGGTGTGTGCATATGCGGATGACCTGCTTATCCTCGTCGAGGGTCAGTCTCGTGCTGAACTTGAGATGAGGGGAGAGCAGGCCATGCGTGATGTAAGTGAGTGGGGCGATCGTGCAGGCGTCGAAGTGGCGATGTACAAATCTGAGATGATGCTGCTCAAGGGCGGATTATCTCGGGGTCGTCCTCCACTCATTCGATCTGGCAACGTTAGTCTCCGATATGCGACTCAGGTCAAGTATCTGGGAATAACGGTTGGTGAGAGCATGAACTTTTTGGTCCATCTCCCTCTCGTCAAAAGCAAGCTTACTGCCGTAGTAGGTAAGATTAGACGCATCCTTAGAAGTGACTGGGGCCTAAGCAGGCGTGCTGTTCGTATCATATATGGAGGGCTTTTCGTTGCCTGTGCAGCGTTTGGTGCTCCCGTGTGGTACGAAACGGTTATGTCTGTTGTTGGCAGAAACAAGGTCTTGTCAGTTCAGAGAGTAGCCATGTTAGCATGTATGCCAGTTTGTAGGACCGTTTCGACGGTAGCTCTGCAGGTTCTGTTAGGTGTGGCCCCCCTTGACTTGGTGGTGATACGACGTGCTATCACCTTCAAAGTCAAGAAGGGACTACCACTTTTAGATCATGATTGGATTTCTGCTTCTGACTTGGTGAATTTGGAGAGTAGGGAAATAAAGACACTCTTAGATGAGTGCCTTGTTTCAAGGTGGCGGACCAGATGGACTAACGCAGACGAGGGTAGGGTAACGTATGGATTCATACGTGACGCGGACTTCGTACGTCGACGACCGGACTTTGGCATCGGCTTGAGTCTGGGCTTTTTACTAACGGGACATGGCTCACTTAATGCATTTTTGCATAAGAGGTTTGCCCGACTCTCCGGACTGTGGGTGTGGGAGGGGACCTGAGACTGTCGAACACATTATAACAATGTGTTCATACTATGATGACATTAGGAGTTTAGATAGTATGGGAATAGCCCATACTGGGGAGGGTTGGGATTTCAGTAGGGCCTTAGTGAACAGCCGGACTTTAGTTAATTTGGGCAATTTCGCCCGTGAAGTATTTGTTAGGAGAAGTAGGAGGTATAGCGGAGGCAACCCCGACATGTGATCACCCACGTGGTGTTCTCCGCGTCGTGTGCCCCTTGCTCCCCTGCCGCTTTCGTCGGTCCCTGGCCGCAGGTGGGCATGCGATCGCTGGCAGTTTTTGCTGCTGGTCCGTTTGCTGTTCCATTTGCTGTTCGTTGCTCCGCTTCGCCGTTCTTGTTGCTGCTGCTGCTGTTCCTGTGCGGGCCTAATTTGCCCCTCTCCCTAGCTGTTATCATCACCGTCATTGCCGTCACCGCCGTCGTTGCCGTCACCGTCGTCATTGCCGTCACCGTCGTCATTGCCGTCACCGCCGCTGTCAAGCCTGCTGCGTTGTTGTCTGTCCATCTGTCATGTTCGTTTTGTCCACTCCCGGTGCCACACCATGTGGCCAAAGCCTCGTCCGTGAGGACGCTGTTCATTGCTAGTACTGTAAATGTTGTCCTTTATGTTGATGTATGTTTACTGTGTCGCTGTGGGCCACCAGTCCCGAACTGTTTGGAGTTCAACTGGTAGTAATCGATCTGATTACGAGGTCTGACTTAATTCTGGTACCACGGGAGTCAGCAGCCCCTGGAACCTCGGTTCCAGCCTGACTGTTGGTGTGGCCCCTTTTGGGAGCATCGTGGTGGCTGTGGTTTAGACCCAAATCGCGGGAAGAGTAGTTATTAGGCTCAGTGTGGAGTTGCATTTTCAACCGGGTGCCGTGACCCATAGATCGGAAGGAGTTTTAGATAGGCTCCGCCCCTAACCAAGGGGGAAGTCATGTCCAAATACATGGCTTCGAATTGGTACTCAGGTGTAGCAGTCTGCTACATCTGGGGGCGTTGGTAGACGCATTGTATTTCACCCTGTGCGAAGAGCACCATGGAATTAGGTCCACGCGGACAGGTATCCATGTAAAACCCATCGTCGTTGCTCCACTAACTTTTGTTTCTTCTAAATCACGCATTTTCAACTTTTAATGTGCAATTATCAAGTAAAGAAATTAATCCAACCGTTATCAGACACCAACAACAATAGGCCATTTACAGTAATCGGTTAAAAAAAATTGCAAATAAAAAAAAAAAAAAAAAAAAAAAAAAACAAAATATAAACCTACAAGTTCTATAACTGGTTTAATTTAATTTGAAAAATGTTTAATTGAATTTGAATAAAGTTTAATTTATTCTGAAAAGAGTTTCATTTATTTTGAAAAAGGTTGCGTTTAATTTAAAAAGAGTTTCGTTTAGTTTTAAAAAGGTTTCGTTCATTTTGAAAAAGGTTTCATTTATTTAAAAAAGGTTAATTTAAACTGAAAATGCTATACATACATATATTACCCAAATATGTTTACAAATTAAAGAATACATATCTATTACAAAGACAAAGAAAATATGTTTATGATAAAATAATACTTATCTATTATAACGAAAAGAGAATAAAGGAAATATTTTGCTGATCATTCTAAACAAAGAATTAGTTCTCATATTAGTGGCAATTAATATGTTTTTTCGCGTTATGTTTTGGATGTATTGCCTCAATTATTCTGTCATCAATATTTATATAGGTCTTGTTGTCTATTGTGACTTGGTCCGTGTACGTGATTAAGGTTACACCAGTGGTGGTGATATTGTTGACTGTATAATTACTGTTTAATAGTATAAAACCTTCTTCGATTTGTAGTAAGTCGTCGTTGTACTCCTGTATGACTGAACACTTACTGTCGCTGTTGTTTAGTAATGGTAATATACATGTGTCTGTTCCATTTTCCGCTTGACGATATTTATTCCTAAAAAAATTCATGCATTGGTTCACTCTGACGTAGTATTTGTTGCATTGGGCAACTTGATTATATGTTTGTATTTTTCCATGCCTAAAGTTTATAGGTGTGACTTTGAAAAGTTTACATATATTATTTAAAATAGGATATTTATAGATGGCAATAAACAAATCTCCTGTCCTGGCTATGTGTACGTCTGCGTATTCCAAAATGTTTATTACTGGTATTGAAGTTAATTCGTGCTGTATTATTTCTCTAATGTCGTTCATGTCCAAGGACTTGCTCAATGATGAGATAGTTTTCCGATTCATGACCTTGTAGGAATTCAATTAATCTGTCGAACCTTGAGTTAATCATGCGTTGTTTTTTATTATTATTTATTAATAAATTTATTGCTTCTTCCATTTTTATAAAATCATCATGGTCTGGTATTCCAGTGATAAATTTTAGTGCTGACCCTAGAAAGTTTAATCCTCGTTTGTGTCTGTGTTCTTGAAGTTGGTCCTCCAGGTTTTCTTTCTTTAACAAAATTAACTCCTCCGTGGTTGGCTTATAGTTGCTCATAATAACTTTATTGTATGGTGTAAATATTTTTGTTAGATTAGTTACGTGGAAGAGGTATGACTATTCATCATATGTAAAAACGTCATCAGTCCTGATTAGTATGTATTTTTGTCCGTCTAAGTTTCTAATTTCCATGTGTCCCTTGATTCCTGATGTGGCCATTACGAGTAATATCAGGAAGATAACCATCATGACTTGTAGTATAGTTTTTAATGTTATCCTTATGTAGAATCTTCCCCCTTGTAGTTAAGACGACAGTGTCCTCACGGTCTTCCTTTACAATATATTTAATGAATCCGGCGTCTTGCTTCTTTCTTACTGCTTTAATTTTAACAAATATTTGTCTTTCAAGTGTTTTTCCAATGCCTTTTTTAGTTTTTCATAGATATCTTTTTTCTCGTATTTAATTCTGTTAAAAAATGTCAACTGGTTTTTGTCCTGTGACTGTATGTACAGTATCGGACAAAACATAAGCACCCCCTCAGTACATTTTTTTTAAATGATAATTTTTTTACGAAAACAAAGTTATTAAAAATGTTTTTTTATTTATTTATATCATAGATGGGCACTTTGCAGTACCAGTAAAATTTCAGTAAAAATTGATTTTTACTAATTACTGAAAAAAATTTCAGTATTCAGTAAAATTTTACTGTTAATGCAATCTAAATTTGAATGAAATTTAAATAAAATTTAAATGAAAAAAAGTAAAATTTTACTGTTAATGCAATCTAAATTTAAATGACATTTAAATGAAATTTAGATTGCATTACCAGTAAAATTTTACTGAATACTGAAATTTTTTTCAGTAATCAGTAAAAATCAATTTTTACTGAAATTTTACTGGTACTGCAAAGTGCCCATCTATGATTTATATCCTTATTATTGAAAAACACAAACTTAAGGAATTCAGAATTCAATAAAAAAAAGTTATAACCCAAAAAACATTTTAAGCCACAAATATAAGCGGACAAAACAAAAGCACCCCCAATTTAATTTACAGAAAAAAACTATTAAAATAAATATTTCGTTACGAATCCTTTATTCTGGATGAAACGTGCACATCTTTTAGGCACAGAGGATGTTGAACTATTAATTATTTCAGGTGATATTGCTTCCCAGGCTATTTTTGCGGCTTCAAATAAATCTTCTCTGAATTTCCAATTTTCTCGCTTGATTTTTAAGTTAACGATCTCCCACAAGTTCTATAATGGGTTAAGATCAATTAAATGCAAAATATTCGATCAACAGATCAATTATTTCTAGGCTAATTAAAAAGTTTTTGCATACTGGTCGCACATCTCCTACTCATTCTGGAGGAAGACCACGTAAAACTTCGCGATATGAAGACTCCTGAACTAAAAGGACAATCCAAAATGATCCTACAGCGTCTTCTGATCACATACGAATCCGCTTAGATTTAAAAATTAGCGAAAGAACGATTCGCAGAAGGGTTGTAGAGGCCGGATTATTTAGTCGACGATCAGCAAAAAAAACCATAGTGAAGTCCGTTGTACTATAAATATAATTTCTTAGTTTTTGGAATGCCCAAATAATGGCTAATTGTTCTTTTTCATTCGTAGAATAATTTTCTTCTGTTTTGCTCAATGTTCGACTGAGGAAGAATATGGGTATTTTCATTTGACTGAGCACTGCTCCAATAGCTATGTTGGATGGTTTTCGTAATTGGGTTGAAAGAGTTCAACCTGTCCTTTTAAACAATTTTTTAATTTGTTAAATCCCTTTATAGCGGCGCCGTCTAATTCTATTTTTATTTTGACACTTTTAGTTTTTCCTATTTGTCCGTTGTCTCCTCGTAAATGCACCGTTAGTGGTTTAGCTATGCTAGCGTATCCCTGCACGAATTTTCTTTAGTATCCTGTTATGCCCAGGAATCCTCTTAAGTCCTTCAGTGTTTGTGAGAGGGGATAATTTTCAATTACTTCCACTTTTTCCGGATTAGTGGTGATTTTGTTGTGTTTAATTATATGACCTAACTATTCAGCTTCCGTTTGGAAAAACTCGGATTTTGCATCGGATACCTTTAATGTTCCTTTGCTTAATGCGTTGAATATAGTTTCTATATGTTTTATATGTTCTTCTGGTGATGAGGAGTAGATCAAAACGTCATCTATGTAGACGTATGCAAATTTGCCTATGTACTGTCTTAGGCATTCTTTAGTCCGAATGGCGTACATATAAATTCGTATTTTCCGCCATTTACACAGAAAGCAGTTTTTTTCTCTGTTTTCCAAAATTTAACGATTCGCACACCAAAATAACCGCACCGAAATGTTCTATTAGGCAATTAATAAATTTTAAATGAAATTACTCCGAAACACAGTCCAAATTCACGTTAAACACACATCGTATATTGCGTATTGCAAAATCACAACCGATCACTACTAGTGTTCACAACAGAATGGTAGGTAGGGACATTAGTCCAGGGTTTTACGTGAGTATCGCCGCGTTGGCTTACCCCACGGTGCTCTAAGCACGGGTGGAAACAATGCGTCTACCAGCGCCCCCACGCACAGTGATGCAACCACATGATAAACTTATCACTGCCCGCATCACCATACGTGAGTACCAATTCGAAGCCTTGCATTTGGACAAGACTTCCCTCTTGGTTAGGGGTGGGAGACTATCTAAACTCCGCTTCTCCAGTGGTTGAGAATGCAACGCCACATTGAGCTTGCGCTCTTCCCGCGATTTAGGTTTAAACCACAGCCACCACGTTGCTCCCACAAGGGGGCCTCACCATTGTCACATCGTGAACCCTAACCCCAAGAGTAGGTCCGACCTGTTCGACGACCTTACTGATCACCTCCTTTAACGTTGCACCTCCTTTTCCACGCACAACAACTGACCACGTTTCTACCGGCTTCGATACAGAAACCGGAGCAGAATCGCGGCCAACAACAGGGACCGCAGAGACAGACGTAGACTTGACAGCCGACGCCCGCGAAACGGACCCCGAGGAATAAACAGGCGACTGAAGGACATCAAGCCTCCCCTTCAACCGCTCATTTTCCACCAGAAGCTTCATAACCAACTCCTCGTACTTGCCAGCCTGCTCCACTACTCTTCTGGTAACGTCGGAAGCGAGACCTGCACCAAAAACAACGTCGTAAAAAGCATCCGTAACCTCCCTCATATTAACGACCGTCACGCTTTCACCCACAGAGCCAGCAACAGATGTGGAAGCCCCAACAATGCGACGCCGAGGACGACTCTCACGACTTCCGGGCGAGCCCGGAACAGCAACATCAACAGCAGGAGAAGCCCTATCGGCCTTGCATCTCTTGCTCCCTTCACCTCCAGCATCAAGCTCCGACGAAGAACTTCTACCCAGCTCGCTATCAAAACGCCTGCGCGACACTGGCAGCGAAGGCGGGCCCATCATCTCATCAGTCTGGCCCTCCATGGGGACGTCAGAAGCGCCTCCTTTCGACCTACTACGCCCTTTACCTACAGGAGGCATTATTACTACTTACGTAAACAACCACTAATCCAAACACAATATAAAAATTCAGATAAAATAATTCAAATATAATAATGAATATATATAAAAATTCAAATCCAACAGCAAAACCGTACTCACCAACGCCAAAAACCTTAGCAAAGACAACGTCGATAATATGTCGATAATTAGTCGGTAACAGTGCAGAACAGACACCACACCAACTGTATACACTACTATCCTACCCGATTCACAATACCAATAGTCCAATTTCGAAGCCAAGTCACAAACCGTATACAAAATGAAAACACTATTCACCAAAAAGTTGGAAAAATAACCAACTCCACCACAATTTCTATTAATAGAAACAGTAATCTGTTCTATTAATAACACAAACCAATTACACGAGTCTTTTTTCTCCTTTTCGTTTATCCGGATAGATATAAAAATCTACTTTTAGCACAACTAAAGCGAGTCTTTTTTCTCTTGTCTTTTATTATTTCACACAATATAAAAATATGCACAAAAATATAAAAGTTTACACTATAATTCCGGGCGTACTACCCAACCGAATTACACAATTTATATCTCAAAATGAAGCCACTGAAATGGACTACAAGTCTATATAAATTTCACTCGAAAAAATACACGCTAAACACACAGTAAAACACTTTCAAAGCTCACTGATTGAAAACACAACCGTTCACGTCAAAAGTACACAGCCGAATGTTAGGTAGGGACATTAGTCCAGGGCTTAACGTTAGTATCGCCACACAGTGCTCAAAGCACGCGTGAAAACAATGCGTATACCAGCGCCCCCACGCACAATGATGCAACCCTGCGCAATGCATTATTACATCACCATGCGTGAGTGCCAATTCGAAGCCTTGCATTTGGACAAGACTTCCCTCTTGGTTAGGGGTGGGAGACTATCTAAACTCCACTTTTTGACCAACCGCCACACCGAGCATGCGCTCTCCCCGCGATTTGGGTCTAAACCACAGCCACCACGTCGCTCCCACAAGGGGGCCTCACCATTGTCGGGCAGAGACGAATCTCTGGGGCTCCCGACACCCGTGGTACCAGAATTAAGCCTCCGGTCGAGCTTCGCAGTCCAGTTTGCTACCAGTTGAACTCCAAATAGTTCGGGACTGGTGACCCTTTGAACACGACAACCATCTAGAGGAGAACAAAAAAAAAGCTATAAGTCTAAACAAAAATAATGGGCACATCTACCTGCAAGAAACCCACGCCGGGCGATGCCGAAAGGGTAACCTACCATTAACCCACCCTAGTTCTTCTCCTACTAAAGACAAGAGCAAACTAGTCAAGTCTTTGCTTAGTCCGATCCGTAGCTAAGGCCCTACTAAAGTGCACCATATCCCCCGTCTCGATGGTACCCATCGCTTCTAAATCCCTAAGGTCTTCGTAGAGCGGACATGTCGTCAGTACATGCCGCCAGTCCTCAAGTCCCAACCCACACCTGCAGTCCTCTGTCTCACTAAGGCCCCTCTTATGCAATAATGCATTGAGCGAGCCATGTCTAGTTAGTAAAAATTCCAGGCTTAAGCTAAAGCCAAAGTCGGGGCGTTCAAGTACAAAAGTCACGTCAGGTATGAATCCATACGTCACCCTACATTTGTCACTGTTCGTCCAACGTGATTTCCACTTATCAATGAGGTACCTATCTATAAGCCAAATTGAGCTCCTAAAATCCATATTTGCCAGATCATTAGCAGAAATCCAATCATGAGCTAGAAGTGGTAATCCCTTCTTGATTTTGAAAACAATACTGCGACGTATTATTTCTAAATCAAGGGGTGCTACACCTACCAATACCTGTAGAGCGTCCGTTGAAACCGTCCTGCAAACTGGCACACATGACAGGAGAATAATTCTCTGACAGCTCAGAGCCTTACGTTGGCCAACAACAGACATGACCGTCTCGTACCACACTGATGCACCATACGCCGCACAAGCGACGAATATTTCACCGTATATAGTGCGTACGGCACGTCTGCCGAGGCCCCAGTCATTCCTAAGGACACGTCTGATACTTCCTACCACTTTCGTCAGCTTCCCCCTAACTCTATCAATATGCACCAGGAAATTCATCCTCTCAGTCATAGATATCCCAAGGTATTTGACTTCTGTTGCATATCTAATACTCACGTCACCAGCTCTAATGAGTGGAGGGCGCCCGATTGACAATCTACCCTTGAGCAGCATTGTCACAGACTTGTCCGTTGCCACCTCGACACCGACATTTCGACCCCACTCACATGCGATTCGGATGGCCTCCCCACCATATCTCTCCAGCTCAGCACGAGACTGGCCTTCGACAATGATGAGTAGGTCATCCGCATACGCACACATCTCGAAAGTAAGCCCGAGCTGACGCAACAGGGGATCCATCATGAGGTTCCAAATATATGGACCACAGATAGAACCCTGCGGACAACCCCGAACAACATCCTTCCAAACCGTGTCACTGGCACTAACACAAGCTCGTCTAACTCGGAAATAACTAGACCATAGGCCTAATTCCCTGCCTAGGACATATTTGGAGGTACTTTCCTCTACACTACGCTTGACGTAAGACCAAGCGTCCTCAACACATCTACCTGCTCTGAATCCGTACTGGTACTCACATGTACTCTCGGTATAGGCCTCCATCAGTCGGGACACCATAATCCCCTCCAGTACTTTTCCAAGCACCGGGAGAAGGCTGATGACCCGATAAGAGCGGGGATTACTCACCACTCTATCGGGAGACTTTAGGAGAACCACAACGCGGGCACACTTCCACTCACTAGGAAAATATCCCACTGAGAAACACTTCCTAAAGATTGCCTCCAGATATTCCGGTATGGCCTTCCAGATGTTTTTACACATCCCTCCGGTCACACCGTCAATACCTGGCGGTTTCCTGCTTTTGATCTGGCAAATACTGTTCAAAAGTTCAACTCTTTCCAAGTTAGGAGGGGCAACCACTACCTCACTACGAGGATCATAGCTGCTGGTCTCCGCCCTTGGGAAGAAAACCCCAACAGTTCGTTCATGCATTCCCTCCATGAAGACAATGCACTATCGCCAACATGGAGGCAAGCCAAGTCTGTCTGCCTACGCTTACCCCTGAAGATACGGTAAACCCTACCCCAGGGGTCTTCCCTATTGTTCCGTACGAAACTCCTCCACTCGTCCTCTTTAACCATCACAATTCTGTCCTTGTACGTTTTAAGACTTCGTAGAAATTCCGCCTTACGTTGAGCTAAGTCTTCAACATAGGCACGCCTACCCCTCTGGAATCGCTTCCTGAGGTGTCGAACATGCCGCCTCATACTCAACTCTCGAGTCCACCACCGGACCCTGCGGGGCACAGTAGTCTCCAACCTCCCGAGTAAAGCGTCATTCACAGTGGTCACCCACTGATGTAGCCTACTAATCTGGTCGTCGACAGTCAGTTGCACAAAATTGTCAATTGCCACAGCCGCTGCAGCCTCCCTAACACAGTCCCGGTAATGGTCCCAGTCTATATTGTGATTGCGCCAACGGATGACGCCCCCGGTCTCCCCAGTTCGTCTTTGGTGAGAAATAACAACCTCGATGAGGCTGTGATCACTCACCCCCCAATTACTACATACATACATACATACATAATTGGCCACTACAACCCTTCAGTCAGGATTACGGCCTAGCTTCTCAACACCACTCATGTTGTGTGCGATAATTTTATACATAAGTGGCGGTACCTACAGTTTAAAGTCACTATCAAAACTATACAACATATTTCAGGATTTAAGAGAAAAATTAAAGAATATTTACTTGAAAATTTAGAAATGCTTCTACTGTAAATTTATATACATATAAGTTAGCGGATATGTACACATTTTTTTTTTTTCTTTTTTTATTTATTTTTATATATATTTTCCCTTTATATTTTAATTTTTATAAATGAATTGTAAAACATTAATTAACAATATTGTTTTCGAAAACCTTGCCAACTGGCCCCAAAAATGTCCATTGGACGCTGGGGCTTTATACATAATGTAATGAATACAAAAAAACTGATGAATAAATATACAAAAAAAAAAGTCGACTCCGAACGACAGATTTTTTGAGAAGCTTTTCATGGCAATTTTTGCTCTCAGAGTTTTTGCCAGAAATCTGCTGAGAGGAAGTCGCCGAAGAAATACTTTTTGTATTTTGTTTTTGATGTCTGGCCTGGGATTCGAACTCGGGCCTCTCGTCTAATAAGCCAACACACTACCTACTAGACCCAATTACTACACACCCTCCAAAGTCAAAGAGCGTCACTGCTGCCCCACTTGCAGCTGTCACTCAATGTCACTAACTTCATTAGGGCCGTCAAAGGTATAATAGATCGTTCGGCTCATTTAATACGCCCAACCCGTGAGACACTAACCACTCACTTAGCTCCATTCCCCTAGTGTGGTTCTGATAGCCAGACGAATGTCTGGATGCCTTACTGAACCACATAGGGGAAGAAGCATTAGCGTCAAGCCCTAGGATAACTGGAATGCTACTTCCCAGCAGTAGCACCGTATCCATATACCTTAAAAACGGCACCAATGGTACCCTAAACCTACAGTAGATGCTAGCCACGAGCATCCTCCCAAACGCGCCCTCCATCTGCACACAGACCCCCCATTGGCTTTTACTAACTAAACTACAGTTCAAGTCCGGGTCAACAACTAAAACTGCCGAGTTTCCCCCTTCGTCAGTAAATACTCGGATCCCACCCGGTAAGCCCCTTACGACACCGCCCGATGTGTACGGCTCCTGCACGAGAGCAATAGAGCTCCCCGACTCCAAAAGAACCTCGCCCAACTCGCACATAACCGCGTACGCACCCTGACAGTTAAGTTGCAGCAACTTAACCATCCTATTGCGAGCATTCGCGCGCGTCACCATCATAGCATACGTAGGGCAACCCGATGACAACATCAGGTGGCCCGACGGCATGCCCTTGAGCGCACAATTCCGACAATGCAGATCATTGTCGCAACGCGACGGCAAATGGCCTGATTGCCCGCATCGACGACACACGTCCTCCTTATAACGGCAGTCCCTAACACGGTGGTCGAACCCGAGGCACCTGAAGCAACCAACTACCGGATCGTATGACCGCACATGGAAGCTGAACCACTTTATACAGCACCTGCCAACTCCCAATAAGGTCGATGTGACCCTATTGGTTCCCTCTAGGACCACGTTGACAGGCCCTGCATCTGGCTTCCATGGACCACCAACAAGTTTAACACTTCGGTTAAACGTCTCGCGCGTCATACGATCCTTTAGATTCATCTCATAGAGATCCGTCATGAATTCCTCAATCGGGATCCCCGGATGAACCTTCTGGACCACCACACGTGGGCCCAGTTTATCCCCAACGGATACCTCGAGCCCGACCTCCTTAAATTTGGCATTCAGAACGACGCGCTCCCTCTCCGCAACAGAGGGAGTTCTGATAATAGCACCGCCATCGCGGGTTGGCCGCACCTCATGGACACGGACGCCAAGAGTTGGGCCAACCTCCTCTACGACCTTCTTCACGACCTCCTTTGAGGCCTCTTTGCCCCTACCTTTGCTCTTGACCACCACAGCCCAAGTCTCCACCGGCTTAGGCAAAGCCACTGGAGCGCAGGCTGGAGCAGCCACAGGCGTAGTGACAGAGGCCACAGGAGCAACTAGAGCATTCGACGCGACAGACAACACCGACCTTGCACCGAATACCTCGAGTCTTCCGCGTAGACGCTCGTTCTCGGCAACGAGCGTCATGAGCACCTCCTCGTAACGCTCGGCGTGCTCCACCACCAACCGCGTAATGGAGGACTCGACCTCACCGTCGAAGACAACCCCCAGCAGACTGTTGGTGATGGCCTTCAATTTTTCGACCGACGTATTATCGACCGCAATTCGTTGAACTTCAAACTCGCTCCTACCCAAAGTCGGCCTTCTCTTCCTACGCAGCCTGGGCTCCACCTCCGAGCAGGTGGTATCGCCCTCTACACGACCGCTTGAAATCGCCGAAGGGGCCTCATCCCATCCGTATGCCCCTCCGTCGTGGCATCGGACGCGTCCCGCTTCGCCTTACGTTGTCCCTTAACAAACGGTGGCATTACCGACGACAACACAATTGTCAAACCAAAAATCCAATAAAATCAAAATTCAAAATTAACGTAAAAATCTTACTCACCACCAGCGAAGACACCAACCGAATAGCAGAAACACACCCTATTCACAACCTTACCTTACCACAAAGTTGAAAAAATTACCAACCTCACCACAATTTCTATAAATAGAACAGAAATCTGATTCTATTTATAGCACAACCAATATAAGAGTCTTTTCTCTTCTTTGTTTATTGTCTTTTCTCTTGTTTATTATTATATGCAAATAAAAAATATTAGAAATAATAATAATTAAAACACTAATTTCCTCAGTAAAGTACCACAGAATTTCACGTTTTATATATCAAAAGAAAGAGCTCGAAAAACCGCACAAACTAAATTAGTTTTCACTAAATAGGCGCACGATAGTACACTGTTTTCACTCAAGTAAACTTCCATATGTAAAATACACGACCGAACGCAACTAAATAACATAACAGAATGGTAGGTGTCGGGTTTTACGTGAGTACCTGTCTAGGAGGACCTAATCCCACGGTGCTCTTCGCACAGGGTGAAATACCTGCCTCTACCAACGCCCCAACATACACGCTGCAATCACTGGCTACAACCCGGTAGGAATCTCTTCAATTGGTTCATGTAAGTCACAAATTAAATGAGGAGGCACAGTTATTTAAAGAGACTCATTACTTTAATCATTTTGATACTCGCTTCACATTGACATTGAAACTGCTTCATACTTGGTTTAATGGTATAAGAAAATTTTTGTATATTGTATTAAACAATAAAGGAAGTAGAAACAAGTAAAATACGATTTAAAGAGATAACTTTTTATTTCTAATGTTCTGCAAAAGCAGTGATTTGGTTTTATATATTTTTTAAATACAACTCTCAATTATAGAGTTATATCTCAACGCTGACTCTATTCTTGACTGCGTGACAGCATCGTTCATTACTGTATTTATACTCTTTTTTATTTTTAGATGCTGATGATTTCGTGATATTTCTTTAAGTGTTGTTTTTGGATTTTCGGTCTTTGTTTTGTTCTTTTCTAGAAAATTCTTATGTATTTGTTTATTGTATTTTATTTATTCTGTGAATTTTAGTGTAATTGTAAATTGATTTTTTTTTTGTTTGAATAAAAGCTAAAAAAATTTTATAAAAATTTATAGATTAAACGATAATAAAATAAATAAAAATGATCATGATTTTTAGTGTACATGGTGCATCAGATGAATGAACACGCAAAAGTAATATTACAAAGGAATATTTTGCGCAACCATCTCTAATGTTTTCTTCTTAGCTGCTCCATTTGAATGTAATGTTTCTTCTGTATGCTTTTTAGATAGCCCTTGATCTCTCGTTTTAAATATTTTACGCATTTTATCTCTATATCTATATCTCTATATATTATTACTTAACCGATAACTTCAGCGTAGTGTTATTTCATTATTTGATTTCACTTATTCATCATTTTCGTAAGAACATATTAATTTAACTAGTCGCTCTGGCCTCCGAATTATTATGAGCGATTTTTCCGTTCACTAATCCAGCCAAACCTGTACAAAAAATTGTCAGTTTCTATAAATAACACTGTGCTAATTGGAAAAAGTGAGAAGCGGTGGCTTTTTTAAGAGGCATGCAACCAGAAAATAGCAAAACATTTAGATATTTCTGCCTGTTATTCTCTTGTTATACCTGGAACAGGTAGAAACAGAAATCGTCAACAACAAAAATAAATAAATAAAAATAAAAAGAAGCACAGCTGCGTTTTCCAATTTTTTTATGCCTTTTTAAAAAACAAAGTTTTCGAAATTTTGCTAAAAAAAACTATTTTTTTTGGTAAAAAAAAATTATGTTTCTACAACAACTGCGCATATTCGAAAAAGTTTAACCTTACTTAAAGAAAATTTCATTGCGAAATTTCGGTTTTTTAGTTTATTATAATAAACTAAACCGTTTTTGAGTTACGCGAATATATGTTGTGCAACCTCCTCCATTTTCGAAATAACGGTTAGCACCACTGGATTCAGCGTACCCGAATTAGGTTAACCCGCCAGGTGCCCCGCTTGTCACAAAAAAAAAAGTGTCAAATTCTAGCACAGTGTAATTATTTTATTTAACCAATCACAACTTAACTTTTTCCAAATAGTTGTTTCCTTTGTTGGGGGGCTATTAGCATTCAAGTTAGATTTTTATTAACTCCTGTAATTTTATTAGGATTCCCTTTCAAAACCGATCTGGATTATATTGCATAAAGCGATTTATCGTACAAATGAACAAAACAAAAATAAACAAATACAAAGTGACTTCACAAAAATATAACCGTAATATGCAGAGTATGCAATTTCAAGTGGCTAGTGTTGATTAATATGGGTCACTAGAAATGTATTACAAATGAAATTAATATTACTGTTAATATTATTGTAGGTTGCTGAGCTATTAACATATAATGGATTAAGGGAAAAACAGACAACATTTAATAAGAATAAGTAGGGAAAATAGTGTAAGATTATTGTAAGAAACATAGAATAAGAAATAGTATATAAACTAAAGAAATTTGTAAATAAAATTAGAAATATTTCTGACTCCAAATTTAGAGTTTGTCTTATTTCTCAATAAAACTTCGGCAATTAACTTTGCCATGAGATAGAGTCGACTACTATTCGAAGGCTCGTAAATAAATCAAGAATACTACAGGAAAAATTACATATTATTACATGACTATTACAAACCAAAACCAATTACGTTCTTTAAAATATTTTGGTTGTTTGCAGAAGCAACCAATCATAAAATTGAAAAACGAGGAAAAATTTAAAAATTAAAATGACTGGGTTTCTTTTTTATAATTAATATTCTTTATTTTGCGTCTTCTCTATACGGTTGTAACAGAACGAATGATCTAGAAAGTTCTCGTCATTTTATTAACGCGCGTTTTCGATTTTTCCTTTACTCGCCGGAGTTGCCATACCTATTGCCATTTGCCAGGCTTACCAGATGTTTTCGTGGCGATAACCCCCACATTACTCCCCCTTAAATAAGGTTGTTATGCAACAATCTGGACGTACCTTCTGGGTTTATTTAACTCTCTTCCTGATCGTGACGTTTTGGGCAGAGTAGCTGCATTCTCCGTTGAATGTTGTTCTCTAGGCTTGTTGGTTGGTTGGTAGGTTTGTTGTTGACCTGTAGTGCTTAATTTTGGGATCTCTGGTCGGTTTTCGTTGGACATAAACGCAGCTTTAACTCTGTCTATGCTCACCTTGACATTCTTGCCTCTCACTTTTATTTCAAACACCTTGTCTGTTCGATTTATGACCTCATATGGTCCATCATAGGGCGCTTTTAACAGAGGTCGTACTGAATCATCTCTCAAGAAAACATGTGTGCACTTGGCCAATTCTTTTTGGATAAAAACATTTTGGTGTGAATGATTCGACGTTGGGACTGGCTTCAGTTTATTCATTACGGCGCGCAGCTTTTGTACGTACTGACTTTCCACGTATTCATTTGTCTGTGTCTCAAAGAATTCACCCGGTAATTTAATTGTGGAACCGTATACCATTTCTGCTGGCGAAGCATTTAGGTCTGGTTTGAAGGCAGTCCTTAGACCCAATAATACTATTGGCAAGCTATCGGTCCAATTTGACGATGTATGGCACTTGATGGCCGACTTCAGGGTGCGGTGCATGCGCTCTACCAGGCCATTCGCCTGTGGGTGGAAGGTGTTTTGAACCCGTCAGGTGAGTACGTTCCTTAAATAGTTTCGATTCGAATTGTCTGCCCTGGTCCGTAGTTACAACAGCTGGCATACCATAATGCGAAATCCAACCGCTTACGAACGCCCGTGCCACTACTTCTGCTGTTATATCTTTTATTGGAATCGCGACTGGCCAACGGCTAAATCGGTCTACACAGGTTAAGCAGTATCTAAAGTCATCACATAACGGTAATGGACCCACTATTTCAATATTGACATGTCGAAATCGTTGATCTGTAACATTAAATTGTTGTAATACACTTCGGTTATATTTACCTATTTTTGTCCTCTGACTCATGGCAGGCTTTTGTCATTCTACTGATATCACTCTTCATGTTCTTCCAGACAAACCGTTCGGTGATCATCTTAACTGTTGAACGTTTTCCGGGATGAGAAATGTTATGAATTGAGTTGAACACGTGTGACCTGAAAGGTGGAGAAACATACGGACGAACTGTGGTTGTTGACACGTCACACCATAACGATATTGATGATTCCGGTAGTCTGATGAGCTTTAATTGTAACGTGGGGCTTTTCTTCAATTCTTGCAGCTCACTATCTTCTTCTTGGCTTAGAGCCAGTTGCTGAAAGTTTATCTGGTCTGCATTGAACATGGCCTCAACCCTCGATAGTGTATCGGCGACAATGTTGTCTTTTCCCGAAACGTGATGGATGTCCGTCGTGTATTCACTGATAAAACTGAGTTGGCGTATTTGCCTTGGTGTAGCCTTTTCGGGATTTTGTTGAAAAGCAAATGTAAGTGGTTTGTATAGTACACTCCCGACCGTCGATGAAGTGTTTGAAGTACTTGACTGATTGGTATATTGCTAGTAATTCTCTGTCGAAAGTACTATACCTCCTTTGAGTCTCCGACATTCGTTTTGAGAAAAAACCAAGCGGACGAAGTTGTCCTGTTTGCACTTCGTTGATTACAGCGCCTACACAGAAGTTGCTTGCGTCCACCTGGAGAACCAATTTCGCGTTTGGAGAAGGGTGCACCAATAATGCTGCTTTGGCAAGGCTATTTCTGCATTCCTCAAAGGCGGACATAGCTTCTTCATTCCACTCTATTGGCGTTCTGTCATTCTTTTTATTAGTTTTGATTAGTTTTTGTAATTGGCCTTGTTTATACGTGGCATGTGGAAGAAAACGTCTGTAGAAATTAAGCAGGGCTATAAATCGTCTTAAATCACAGGTAAGCATCGGTTTTTTAAAATTCAGAATCGCTGAAACTTTTTCTTGCGTAGGTAAAATGCCATCTTTTGTTATCCGATGTCCTAAAAACGTTATTTCACTTTGTCCGAAGATACATTTCGAAACTTTTAATTTTAACCCTTGCTGCTGTAGACGGTCGAAAACGATATTTAAATGTTGGACATGTTCCTCTATACTTGTGGACGCAACACAAATGTCGTCAATGTACACCGTTACGAACTCTAGGTCACGAAAAATTTGGTCCATATACCTCTGAAAGGTTTGGCTAGCATTCCGTAGACCAAATGTCATAACATTGAATTGGAATAACCCAAACGGTGTAGTTATAGCGGTCTTTTCGCGATCCTCTGGTGCAATTGGTACTTGATGATAGGCCCTCTCCAGATCAAGGGTGGTACATACCGACTTGTTATGCATTCTGTGCGATATGTCATGAACGTGGGGTATAGGGTACCGGTCAGGTTTAGTTACTGCGTTCAGACGCCTGTAGTCACCGCATGGTCGCCATTCTCCCGCGGTTCTCTTTTGAGCCATATGGAGTGGGCTGGCCCATTGTGAGTTACTGGGACTGCATATACCTTGTTTCAGCATATATTCGAACTCCTTTTTTGCCAGAGCGAGTTTTTCTGGATTCAACCTTCTAGGCCTTGCAAAGATTGGCGGTCCCTCAGTAACGATGTGATGGTAGACAGCATTTGGATTCTCCGAATTTTTGATGTATTTGAAAGGCTGTGTTAAATCCTTCTACTTCTCCAGAAGTTGTTTTACCCAACCTGTTTCTGCTGGCGAAATTGTATGTATTTGTTCCTGCTGACTTTCCCCCAGCTTAACGTTGGCCATGAGATTGGTTTTGCTGTCGATTAATTTTCTTCTTCGTATATCAACGATTAGGCCGTACTCATGCAAAAAATGGACGCCTATGATCGGTTTGGTGACGTCAGCAATAAGAAACTCCCAGTCCATTTTTCTTCGTAATCCGAAGTCGACCGTAATAATTTTTGTTCCGTACGTCTTTATAGGTGTGCCGTTTGCTGCATATAGGTTGTAAGAGAGTGGTACGTTTCGTTTTGTGGGTGGTACAACTGAAAAATCGGCGCCGGTGTCAATTAAATACTTAATTTTTGATTTCTGGTCTGTGATAAAGAGACGACGGCTTTCTGCAGCCCCTACTCTGTCCGCCGCCGGTGGCAGAGTGGCCGTTAGTTTTCCAGCTTCAAATTTTTTAATTAGCAAGGTTCTTCACATTTTCTTGGCTTATGACCAAACCTGTAATGAAATTTACAAAAAGGAAAACGAACTTTCGGCCTTGACTTACTTCTTCTTTGTTGTCGACTACGTTCCATTGAGCGGCCTCTATCACTTTCGCCAATATGCAAATTTTTAATTTCTCTTCGGAGTTCTTCTATTTCGGCTTTAAGACTTGCATTATGTTGAATAGATGATATTGAAGAATAGTTTTTCACTTCCATTAGCTTGTCAGCCTGTAACGCCATTTGCGCAGAATTACCGTCTACGATTGCTACCACCGACCGAACTGTTTCTGGTAATCTTTCCATCCATAAGGATTTTAGTGCATCATCTGATATTTTGTTGCCTGCTAAGTCCTTCATCCTCTTTAACGGCTGTGACGGCTTAAGGTATCCAAGCTCGATTTCCTGAATAAGTTTTCGTAGCTGTCTGTGATCAGAGTCTGTGTACTCAGCAATAAGGGAATTCTTTATGGCCTTATATTTGTCTGTGGATGGAGGGTTGCGTATAATGTCAGCAACTTGCATCAGAAACTATGGTTCCAGTGATGAGATTATGTGGTGGTACATTGTATCGTCTGACCTAATGCCGGCAACTGCAAATTGTGACTCCATTTGAATAAAGAAAATGTCCGGCTGTTCCTTGCAAAATACTGGCGGCTTGACGCCCAATCTAAATATCTCGCGGCCACTTTCGCCGTTTTGTCCACCCGTGTCCTCAACGGAATCTAATGGCATGGAGCCCTCGTCGCTTTTATGTGCTGCAGTTGTTTTTCTTTCCATGTTCATTTTCTTTTTCGGGGTCACCACTTTGGTTGTTTGCAGAAGCAACCAATCACAAAATTGAAAAACGAGGAAAAATTGAAAAATTAAAAATGACTGGGTTTCTTTTTTATAATTAATATTCTTTATTTTGCGTCTTCTCTATACGGTTGTAACAGAACGAATGATCTAGAAAGTTCTCGTCATTTTATTAACGCGTGTTTTCGATTTTTCCTTTACTCGCCGGAGTTGCCATACCTATTGCCATTTGCCAGGCTTACCAGATGTTTTCGTGGGGATAACCCCCACAATATCTTTCCTCAATATTTCTTCTTAATTCTGAGATTCTCCAAATTAATAAATCGTTGCTAACGCACGGATGTGTGGAATCTACAAAACAGATGTTCATTTGATTATGACATACCAAGAACACATTAAGACTTAGTACAATGGAAGAAACTATTTTTACGTGAGTACCGTCAACGCAACCTACAACACTAGCTGATGCCGTATAATTTCATAAATGATTATGTTAAAATTTTGGTCAAATATTAATACTGGAATACTTTCCATTAAAATGTTTAAATTTGCAAATTAGCGAATATACGCTAACTGGAATTAGATTTTGTATTAAATACATTATTTTCTTAAAATATGTAAACGAGAGTTTCTTGTTTTTAATCATAACGATAGCTATTTATGCATTGCACACGCATCTGAGGCAAACAATTAGAAAATGTCAGTCGTCTACAAAATTGTTTTGAAGCGCTTAGGCCAAATTAATAAATTATTACATTAACACATCAAGAGGGCTCTTAAAAACTTTTTATTTTATTTAAAGCCGCCAGTAACATTCTTTAAAACAATTTCAGTTTAAAAAATTAAAGGACAAAAAATAAAATAAAGCTCCATGGTTACGCTTCGTGCTCTATTAATAAAAAAGCTAAAGTGGAATTTAAAAAAAATCTGAAAATATAGACGTAACAACTGACCACAATTGCTAAAATGAGATGCAGTGGATAGCGATCGCTTGGTGCAGTGTGACAAATATCAGTGGTATCACTATGATTGTGCCGCATGTTACAGTGGAGTGACTTTTACAACAAAAATTTCCTGACCAACTATTATCACAAATTGCTGAAAAAGGTGAGTTTGAGCAAAATTCTTCAAAAATGGTACAGAGTTTATATAATATTCATGCCCTATACGTCTTTATAAAAGATGTGTATGTAGCAATACATATGATTTTCTTGATGAAGATTCTTTTGTGTCGTTGATCGAAAAGAGGTTTGTTGATATACTTGTTAATGAAGAGTAGTCGTTATGCTTGAAGTAGATCGGTTATACCACTCTACAAGAAAATTAATCTGTAAGAACGTCTCTAAATAAATACAAATATCGTAAACAATGGTGATAAATGTACACTTCACACATTAAATATGGGAGAAAGGGTAAAAAACATTCCTACTTATTTGGACTTCCGATACAATGTTTTGAAAAAGTGAGGCTGAGTATCTTGATTGATATAAACAATTGGAGTGTCGTAGTGCCTCTAAAGATCCATGAAGGACCTTGGAATCAACTGATTGACACAAAAACGCGACAGTTTCAATGTAGATGAATCATCAAAAGTATCAATATACTATATTTAGATCTATGGAGATCTTGTGGACCACACGCGAGAAAGTTGAAGGACATTATGAAGTTTTGTTATTGTGGAAAAATTATATTCGTGTGTTACCTGGACGCTACAATAACGCTTGCCGAAATAAAAAATTCCAAAAGGAGTCGGTATGAGAAATTATGTTACAACATCAAACTGTAGAAGGAGTGTGGTATCTCCCAATATTTTTTATAAGAAATCCCAACAAATCTGGTAAGATAAGAATGGTATGCTAAATGTAATGAATTATTCATTAATGACTTTCTAAGCAGGGGACCCGATGTGTTAAAAATCGTTATTTGATGAATTGCTTACTTTTCGTGTGGGCGGAGTTGCAGTTTGCGTTGATATTGCCGAAATGTTCGACTAAATAGGCGTGCGACCGAGCGATATGCACTCTCAGAGTGTCCTGTAGTAGGAAACAAATGATGACGATGAATGCGAGTTTTAACATTTGGTATCTTGTGTGCTCCATGCATACCAACATTTTTCAATGTTGAAAAATTCAAAGAAAAGTTTTCAAGGGCTGAAGAATCCGTTCAGTATCATCATTACGTAGACACCTTCATATGATAGTGTAGGCAACGTTCAACAAGCCATCGTATTAGAGGCGCAAGTAAAATCTATTCATGCTGTCGCAGTTTCCATATTCGAATTTGGTCTTCAACGAGGTCGTCATTCATCTACAGGTTATTCCAAGTTCAGAAGGTCAAATACCTAAGTTATACAGAAAAGGTTTTGGGGACCCTAATAAGGAGTCATTTTTTATATTTTCAGATTTGCTAGACTTCGCCGTGAAGAAAGAAACTAAAGAAATTACTCCTACAAAAAAGGAGCAACTTCAGGTGCTAATGCCACTGTTACAGCCTCTGGGTTTAATATCGTGCTACACTATTCCTTTAAAAATTCTTCTCAACAAATTTGGAATCGATTGGAACGATGGACTTTTTGCCTTTTCATTAGACAAATGTAAAAAATGGAAAACGGCTGTTACAAATACCCCGATGCTGCTTTCAATACATTAACTAGGCGTCTAATATAGGACTACATACTCTTACTAATGCTGGCGAAGACGTTTATGCAGCAGTTAAGTCTAAAGTTTCTCAATTGAATCCGAAGTTCATATCAAGACTGGAGGCTAGTTAAGCAGGTAGCACATATTGCGCGTATTCGTTTAATCACAGAGTATTTTTGGACAAATTCTAGATCCGTAGTACGGTGGCTAGAAATGGATCCAAAAAGTTCCACGTATTAGTTATGGATAGCGCTGGCAAAATATTAGAAACAACAGAATTAACACAATGGCGATGGGTGCCCTCGAAAATTAGCCCGACGGATCTTGTAACGAAGGTTCTAACTCGAAAGGACGTCTCCTTACGGTTTTCTGTTCTTAAATTAATTCAACATGGCCAATCTAGGCGCATGCAATCAGGAGAAATTCGACATCGTTTACTACTTATTTATGGAGATGAAATTAACGTTTTACTTAACATTAAAAATTTGTCCAATTGGAGAAGACTTTACAGAGCTGTAGCTGCCTTTATACACGACTTGGGAAACATGCAAGGTCCCTATTCCACTGAAAAACGAATTAAATGTACAGTAACGTTTCCACATCACTTATCTTATATATAAAAGTGAATGTGTGTTTGTTTGTATGTTTGAAGTTTATAGACGATTAAACGGCTGAATCGATTTTCTTGAAATTTTCACAGTATCTTCCTGTATGTCTGGAAGGAGTTATAGGCTACTTTTTATGTTGATATTCCAAATGAGCGAGGGCCCATGCCCACGTATGCTACATACTACATACTTAATATTTAATTGCTTTTGAAATATATTACTCATACGCATAGTAGTTACCCCTACAAGTATGCTATCTATGATTCCTGATGTATAAAACCAAAGAAAATAAAGAATGAGAATTTTGGCATATTTTGGAATATTTTTCAAAAATATTTCACGACGCGGGAGGAAAGATAGAAGGGAAGGATAAAGAAACCAAGAGCGTAACAATGTTCTCAATTGTTCTCATCGTGCGTTTTTGTTGTTTGACTAATTTTTTATTTATTCTTCTGAAACAGTGTTGCCACGAAAAAAAATTTTGTAATCAACATTTGTGAAAAAAATCACCAAATAAGAAAAAATATAACCAAAATTAAATTCATAGACTTTTGTTTTATTTTTTTTTCAAGTTTAAATTATAATTAATAAAAAATGAAGCAAAAAATTGGTTTTTTTAAAAGAAAAAGAAGAAATCATTTTTCATTGATATTAGTGAATCATACTATAATATTTCTTTGGGTGTAAAATTGAAGTCTGAAAAAAGCGACATGAACATTTTCCTTTAGAAGCTGACAAGCAACTGAATGCATTTTTACGCTCTCATGATGAGAGCAACACATTGGTACGCTCTTTGTGTTTATTTTCATTCTGTCTTCCGCCCCCCTTAACCAGAAAGATCTTGGTGAGAGCGGGTCGTAATGCTACTTCTACATAATGCGTATTCTTTATATCCATATTCTTTGATAAAACTTAATGGAATTGGATATCACTCATACGTCACATATGTAGTTTTTTTAATGAATTTTACATCTATATAAACAAAAATGAATGTGTGTTTATTTGTTTGAAGTCTATAGACGGCTAAACGGCTGGACCGATTTTCTTGAAGTTTTGACAGTACCTTCCTGTATATCTGGAAGGAATTAAGGCTACTTTTTATTTTAAAATTTCAAGAAGGCGGGGTGCTACGCCCACATATTCAATAAGTATTCAATGTCGCATATCTCATAAACTGCGAATTTTGTATGGGCGACTTTGACGTATATATAAACAAAATGGGCGGATTGGCTATAGTGGGTGTGTCACCTCCAATATAAAAAATATTAAATTATTATATCTATGAAAATATCACAGTTAGAGCCCAAAAATTTTTTCGAATCCACTTTAGTATCAATATGAATATTTTAGACAAAAATGGGCTGACTAGGAAAAGGGTGTGGTACTTCCCATATGAATTAAATTTAAAACTTCTTCTATCTCGGACATCACCTATATATAAAAATTAATGTGCATTTGTTTGTATGTTTGAAGTTTATAGACGACTAAACGGCTGAACCAATTTTCCTACTTTTTATGTTGATATTTCAAATGAGAGAGGTGCCACTCCCACATATACTACATAACCTACTATTGTAAGATAATAACAAAATGGATATATTGGAAAAACTGTATCAGCAAGATACCTCAAATTTTGTACAAGTAACTACGGGTTTAATATAAATATTTTGCACAAAAATAGGCGACCTATCATTAGAGGACCATGCACCTTCCATATAAAGTAAATACTAAAATCTGCATAACTGGAAAACTTTGACAGTTTGAGCCCCCAAATTTTGTATAAGTAACTTTTGTTTAAATATAAAAACGAATTAAATGTACAGTAACGTTTCCACACCATTTATATATTATAATAATAATTTACATACATATGACTGTAAAAATATTCAATCACAATCTTTTAATATATGTGCATGTAAATCATATTACGATCAATATATGTTAACAATTAAGCTTTATAATTTATACAAACGTATTTTTTAATATTTCTTCTATACAGACAAGTTACAAGACAAAATAAGTATAATTTAATTTTTTAAGATTTATTGCATTCTTCTTTCGTTTGTTGTGTTCAATGCGTTTTATGTAAAATCGCTCACCAATGCGTCTATAACATGCAATCCAGTTATGTTTTTTCTGCACTGTGGACATTCCTTTTCATTCATTCGATCATAACACCTCTTGTATACTTCATGCGAACAATTCATGAAATACATTTTCTTACCGGAAATGTCTTCAAGGCATTCGCATTCAAACGTGTTCTTGGATTTTAGAAACTTTAATATCTCCATTATTTTCTTTTTAGATATAGGTAAAAATATAATAAATATGGATGCAATACCCTTTGTAAACCTAGAACAAGCATTTGAATTTGCCGAAGTGAAAATTGCATCTAACAATGATTCTATAGTTTATATTATTAGTATACCAATGACAAATGTTAATTCTTGTAATGAACTATTAATAAAACCCATTAAATATGAGAGATATATACCTAAAATTATTTATGATACAATTTTAACATGCGATAATGTAATATTTGTAGTAAAAACCACATGTAAAAGTTATAATAATATTACTATATGCAATAGAAAAAAGTTAGCAAACTTAGATAATGACACTTGTATAGCAAATTTAATTAGAAGCAAGTCAGCAAATTGCAGTTTAATAGATAATCGGAATACACCCACAGTAGATGAAATTTCACCTGGAACAATTCTATTAAATAAATTTAATGGAACAATATTTATTAACGGAGAACCACAAAATCTAACCGGTACATTTCTGGTGCAATTCCACAATGAATCTATCTCGATATCAGATCAAGTCTATAATGCTTTTGAGACAACAGCTATAAAGCCATTACCCGCTACTCTGCAACCGTGGAATTCCAGGTTAAACATAGAAGAAGAACTGTCATTAGAAATGGTAAAAGAAATGCAGCTAAACAATACAGAAGCCATAGATACCCTCAATTATAAACACAAATTGAATTTGGGAATAAATCTAGGACTATTCATAATAGTATTATTGCCAACAACCATTCTTGCTGTCAAATCAGCTAAATGTAAGAAAAAGAGGAAATCGTTTATCGTATCATCAGTCATCGATAACCACCCACAAGTTCATGTATCCATGCCTGAATTATCGGAACCTAAATTAAAGGAAACCAATGGAATCACAAGGGTCAGACAAATTCCTTATTTCTGACCGAACGATGACGATCGGTTTTAAGCGGGGAGGTGTTAAGGCAAAAAACATTTAAATGCACTTCTTGCTTAATTTAGTGGCCTTGTTTCAGGTTACCGAACTTCTTGCTGATTATTAAAATTGCTGACATAATTCCAGACAGAACTTAAACCCAAAAATTGCATATGGTAATAAACTGCTTCATAAACATATTTTATTTAACATAAATTATAATTTTTATTTCTAAGTTCAGTTACAATTTATTATCAAGTGAAAACAGTTGTAATTCTTTAGTAAGTGTAAAATGTTTTAGTTTAAGTGAAAAGAAAAAATTAAATAAATGTTTTTTTTATAAAAAAGTTAATTTGTGTCATTGTTGCGCCATAACGTCTACTCATCATATAATCAAATAACCTTATATTAATTTCATAATATTTCATAACCTATACCTAATAATTAATAATAATAATAATTGAATTCTATAATAATAACTCGTTAAAATCATAAATTAGTACCTCCCTAATGTTAAGTAGATTTAAGGTTTATGAATACATAGAATAAGGTTATTGAATATATAAAATAAGATAAATAATAATAAACAGAGTTGCTGAATTCTTTTAATACAGTTAGGATTAAGTAAATAGAATAAGATAGAATTAAGGAACAATGGAAATAATAAAATTAGTTGATAATTATCCTTACAATCGATCGGTCCTTTTTATTTCGGAGAAAGTTTGGTCTTCGCGGTCATTGTTTTAAGTGCCCGACTTTAAATATTAAGTTATAAATTAATTAGCTTAATATAATCCTTAAAAAACATTAAGGAAAAACATTTTGGCGCCCGAGCAGGGACTTCAATTTAAGAAATACAAAGTGATTAATCTTAAAAAAAGACAAAAATTTAAATTTAATTTGATAAGTTATTTCGAATTAATTATAGTTAAAAAGATTAATTAATACTTAAAAGTGATCTCGTCGAAACTGACTAAAAGACCAAACTCGCGAAAAGTTGTTTAAAATTTAAGCTCGCGAGTGTTAAAAAATTTTATAAATTATTTAAAATTCAAAAAATTAAAGTGGTAAAATCTTAAAAGTTACTTAAGATTTAAAAAATTACCACAAATCAAAATACAAATACAATAATTAAAAGAGACAAAACTCAAAATAAAACACACAAAAATTAACAAAATATAAAAACAATGTGTTGTGCGGTGGAATAAATAAAATAAAATAGAAAAATAATAACAAATAAGCATACAGAAAAATATATAAAAAACAAAAATAGAAAATATAGAAAACCAAAATAAAAAAAAATAAAAAAAAAAAACAACAAAACGAAAAGTGTTTCATGCAACAAAAAGAGAATACATATAACAAAACCAATTGAAAACAGTGTAACATAAAATACCAACTACACATATACATACAACAAATCACCACAACATCACACAGCATCACGCCATCACCTCATCTCTAACAACACCAATTTAACAACCCCCATCATCTCAAGAGGAAGTAAAAGGACTGATGACTCGTTGCCGTTGTATTCTCTGCAGGCGAGAACAAAATCTGGGAAGTAGCAACTCCAACTCAGATTACGAGGTAAAGTGTATTTAATTCTTTGTGTTATATTACCTTAATTTTGCTTCTCTAGCAAAATCAAGAGATTTTTGAAAATTAATCAAAAATTAACTCACTTATTAGTCGAACACAAGAATTAATTTACACTATAATTAAGTTATTGATTTTATTCTATTGTATTTTCAATATTTATATACACATTTTTTATACATACCACCCTTATTTTCGTGAAGATCGTGTGCGTTGTTACTGTTTCGTACACACAAGTGCGCATAAATTACTATTGATCGCGACAGTAATTTTATCATTTTTGCATATTTATTTATTAAACTTCTTACCGTCGGTATTCCTATTTTGAATAATTTATATTTTGTGAGAATTGAAAAACAAAAATATTCGCGGGTCTTTTTGTTACATTTAATTTTGTTAACTTTAGACAGATTGTTTCTCATTCTTTGCTTGTTCTTGTTCTGTTTATTCGCTGAATATAAATTGCATGTAATCAGTGTTCCATTCCGTCGTTCCCTTACCATTCACAATATTTACATTTCACAGCTGTTTAGTGGGACAATTCACAATTCGATTTTATTTAATTGTTGTTTTATAAGAACAAATTCGTTATTTTACTTGATAACTTTTCTATTTATCAAAGGCTGTGAGGTGAATGAACACATATTGCAATTTAATTATTTTGATTGTGGGATCAGTATCGCGAATAACAGAACATAGACCCGAATATTTTTGTAACCGGCGAGAGTTTGATAATTTCGTCAGATTTCCTAGTCCAAAGCAAATCATTCGTCCTTTGGGAATTTTATTTAACCAATAAATTAATTTGGTTACAGTCGATTTGCTTTGATTTCATAAGTTAATTGAAAAATGACTACTAGAAAAAGGCAGGATTCTCCCTCCAAATCGGAGAGCTTGGAGAAATTAATTACAAAGAAAGCAAAGGTTGCCATAGAGACATAATCGTATTCGGTCTTCTTATTTTAAAAACTCTAAATTTGGTCTTTTCTCGCGAGTGCTTGATTTTCTTTAAATTCACAAAGTGCCCATCAAGTTAATTATAATTTATTTAATTAACATTCGCCCTTAAAAAATATTAAGGGAAAACATTTTGATGAGAAACAATTTGTTAAAATAACAATTGCAAAAATAATTTGTAATATATTGTAAAATAATCTCAACACAAAAATAAATTATTTCAAATAAAATTATTTCAATTAAAAGAAATTGTCTTCTCCAAAATGGATTGACGAATACGAGTTATTCTCGCGACAGCAGTGGTCAGTGTAAGAAGTAGCTCTGGTAAATTGATACCAGCGAGAGCACTTTTGGATTCCGGATCTCAACCGAATTTAATAACTGAGGAACTTGCGCAGCTACTTCGATTAAAAAGAGAAGGAGGCAGACTAAATTTAACTGGCATTAGTGAAACGAATTCACTTTCGAAATCTTGCGTTAACTTAACTGTCACGTCGAGGGTTAACTCTACTCAATTCACTGCGAAATTTTGGGTATTGAGTTCAATAACTAATTTCCAACCTGATAGTGTTATAAATACAACCGGCTTTCATATTCCTAACAATATAAAATTAGCTGATCCGTGTTTCCACAAACCACGAAGGATTGATTTGCTTATCGGAGCGGAAATCTTCTTCGAATTAATGTGTGTTGGTCAGATAAAATCTGGCCCGAGCCTTCCAATCCTTCAGAAAACTTCGCTTGGTTGGATTGTCACTGGCAAATACAATCAATCAAAGGGCTCCATTAATTTTAGCGTTTGTCATTTGAGTACTTCGATCGAAAACGAGAGCAACATTGATTCAATAGTCAAGAAGTTCTGGGAACTGGAGGAGGTTCCAAATGAGTCAATGAAAGTTTATTCAGAGGAGCAGCAACAATGTGAGGATAAATTTCGAGATTCAATACGACGTTTAGCGTCAGGACGATTTGTCGTCTCACTGCCTTTCAAGTCTGATACAAAATTGTTGGGTTCTTCGTTCGAAGTCGGAAAGCGGCGATTTCTCTCATTAGAACCAAGACTGTCCAAGGACGACACGATGAGACATATGTATCATGACTTTATGAAAGAGTATTTCAATTTGGGGCATATGTCACTTTTGGATAATATGCCAGATTCTCCTCATTATTTCATACCCCATCAATGTGTTCTGCGGCCTCAAAGTACAACTACTAAACTTCGAGTAGTTTTCGATGCTTCGTGTAGAACATCCTCTCATGTATCACTAAACGATCTGCTTATGGTCGGTCCTACTATTCAAGAGGAACTGTATTCTACACTCATCCGTTTTCGGCTTCATCGGTACGTAATCACTGCAGATATCGAGAAAATGTATCGTCAAGTTTTAATCGACGAGAATGATAGGAATTTCCAACTAATCCTTTGGAGACAAAATCCATCTGATAGCTTACAGGTGTTTCGACTAAACACTGTAACTTATGGCACAGCGTCTGCCCCATTTCTAGCTATAAGATGTCTGATTGAGTTGAGCGATTTGTACAAAGAGACTTTGCCTATTGGTTCAAAGGTTGTTCGCAGTGATTTTTACGTTGATGATTTGTTAACCGGTGGTGAAAGTTACGAGGATCTGATTACAATTCGTAATCAAGTCACTGGGATCCTTAGTTCGGCTGGTTTTAACCTTGCCAAATGGTTTTCAAATCATCCTAAATTTGTTACTACTCTGCAAAGTGAAAAACTGTTGCATAGCGATTCCGATTCGGCTAAGGCTTTGGGCTTACATTGGAGTCCGAAGAATGATTCATTAAAGTTTCATTTGGAAAAGTCTTTCAAGGATGTGAAAGCGACGAAAAGAAACATATTATCAGTTTCTTCTCGGTTATTTGATCCTCTCGGACTTTTGTGCCCTATTGGTATAAAGTCCAAGATCTTACTACAAGAACTTTGGATTCAAAAGCTTGCCTGGGATGAATCGATTCCCATGAGACTTGATACTTCATGGGAAAATCTCAAATCTAATTTAATGGAGATCGATTCAATAGTAATCCCAAGATTCGTCCAAACAACTTCCACAGCAAACGTCCAAATACATGGATTTGCTGATGCCTCAATGCGAGCATATGGGTGTTGCATTTATGTCAGAAGTTTTGAATCTGGCAAAGTTACTGTCAGATTGCTTACTGGAAAATCGAAGGTTGCTCCACTCAAGACAAAATCTCTTCCGAGACTTGAGCTGTGTGCTGCACACCTATTGGCTAAGTTGTGGATTCGAATTAAGCGCATGTTGGAATTTAAGATCGATCAAGTTTATTTCTGGACAGATTCGGAGATAACTCTACATTGGGTAAAGACCCATCCATCCTCCCTTGCTACGTTCGTATCAGAGTAGCTGAGATTCAGGAGTGGTCAGAGAAAGTTTCATGGCGACATGTGCCAACTGACCATAATCCAGCTGATATTGTTTCTCGGGGATGTGACGTCCAGGAATTAAAGCAATCGATCTGGTTTGAGGGACCGTCATTCTTATTAAATGACAGTTCTTCCTGGCCTGTTAACAAACATTTCGAGTTAACAGAGAACCAAATACTATTGGAGAAAAGAAAGACAAATGTATTTCTTGCAGTAGAGGATCCACAAAATTGCTTGTTGGATCTAATGGAAAAGTATTCCTCGTACAAAAAATTGTTACGAGTCACTGCGTTTGTAATCAGATTTATCGACATCTTGAGAAAACGTAAGGTTGAGAAAAATTGTCCACCTACTGCAATCGAATTGAAATGGGCCTTCTTTCGACTTGTAGAAACAGTCCAGAAAACTAATTTTTCTGAGGAGATACTCAAGCTTCAGAAATCTCTTGTATTACCCTCTAATATGCAGAGGTTGACACCATTCATACATACATTTGTTGAGGAGAATAGATCGTTTTCATTAATAAGGGTAGGTGGAAGGCTGCTGAATGCAGACTTGAAGTATAATACCAAGTTTCCACTATTATTACCAGGAAAAATAGCTTTGTCACCCATAATGTAATGGGAAATTTACCCACTAACAGAGTGAGAGCTTCGCGACCATTTTTAATAGTCGGAGTGGACTACTGTGGTCCTGTTAACGTTTCGTTAAGACTACGTGGGAGACCACCATTAAAAATGTATATAGCGGTTTTTGTGTGTTTTACGTCTAAGGCAGTACATTTAGAATTAGTATCTGATCTTTCCACTGATGCTTTTATTATGTCTTTCAAAAGGTTTGCCGCCAGGAGGGGACTACCCAAGGAAGTTCACTGCGACAATGCGACGAACTTCGTCGGAGCCAGCCGTGTCCTCAAAGAGCTGCAACTCGCGTTCGACAAGAGTCGACAGGCCGTCGAGTCGTACGCAGCGTCGTCCGGGGTGAAGTTCAACTTCATACCACCGCGGGCGCCGCACTTCGGAGGACTATGGGAAGCTGCCGTCAAACAGGCGAAGTTCCTACTTCTTCGAGCCGTGGGCAACGTACTGCTCACCCAAGAAGAGATGGCAACAATGCTCGCAGAAGTAGAGGCGGTGCTCAACAGCCGTCCAATTGCACCGCTGTCTCCAGACCCCAACGACGGAGAAGCATTAACACCAGCTCATTTAATTCTCGGAGAGGGTCTGCGTTCGCTGCCGCCAGAATCCGCAGACGGCGTGAAAGACACCGAGATGAAGTTATGCAAGCGTTGGCGTCTGCTCTGCAATCTCAAGCAGACATTCTGGCAGGCTTGGTCTCGAGACTACATCCTGGGTCTTTAATACACGGCCAAATGGACCAGCGAAACACCAAACCTGACGCCAAATCAGGTCGTAATCGTACACGGGGACAATTGCCCGCCACAACATTGGCTGACCGGGAGAGTCGTGGCCGTAACCAGCGGCAAATACGGCAAGGTCAGAGTGGCGGAGGTCGCAACGCACAACGTCGTCTACAAGCACCCAATCCACAAACTGGCTCCACCAATTGATTGAAGAAGCTCAGTCCTTCAATGGGGCCGGAATGTTGCGCCATAACGTCTACTCATCATATAATCAAATAACCTTATATTAATTTCATAATATTTCATAACCTATACCTAATAATTAATAATAATTGAATTCTATAATAATAACTCGTTAAAATCATAAATTAGTACCTCCCTAATGTTAAGTAGATTTAAGGTTTATGAATACATAGAATAAGGTTATTGAATATATAAAATAAGATAAATAATAATAAACAGAGTTGCTGAATTCTTTTAATACAGTTCGGATTAAGTAAATAGAATAAGATAGAATTAAGGAACAATGGAAATAATAAAATTAGTTGATAATTATCCTTACAATCGATCGGTCCTTTTTATTTCGGAGAAAGTTTGGTCTTCGCGGTCATTGTTTTAAGTGCCCGACTTTAAATATTAAGTTATAAATTAATTAGCTTAATATAATCCTTAAAAAACATTAAGGAAAAACAGTCATCTTATGTATTTCACATTCTTCCTCTAATAACATATTATAGGATTCCTATCTTAAATTAATGAAACGTCAATGCATGGTGTATCTCATCCTTCGCATTATTAATTTTGTTCTTTAGTTCTCAGTTAAACTCCTCCTTCCCCTCCTCATCCATCGATGAACCTGACGTTTCATTCTTACCGCTATTTTCAACATGTTTCATGTTACAACTTGTTGACGGTTCAGAATCATTATTTAAATCCCGCATTGAATCATTGAAATCATTTAGCTTCAGAGAGATAGTGGAGTCAGATAACATAACATCGCAAATAGGTGATTCCACTATTACGTTTGGTGATACCAAAACTTTATTTTCCACTTTAATTAAAGTAACGTTTTCACTAGCTTCACTTTTATTAATATTTAAAGTAGTGTATTTATTAACAGAATTAATAATTGACTCTATTATATATTAAAAATATCAAATCCTTTCTTTCACTTATAAAAAAACTAATAATTTTCGAATTTCTTATCATAAAAATCTAAAAAATTATTTTTTCTACATATGTACATACTGCGAATCAATTTTTAAAAAACCACAAACATTTTTTAAATTGTAAATTAATTTGATTACGTTCAACGATATGCATTTTCTGCTACAGACTTGCCAACATAACTAAGATTATCATAGAGAACAACCATAACATCAAACTCCCAGCTATGCATGATCCATAAAATTTTATTATAATTATAAGAAATGTATTAGTATAAGTTTTAGAATAATATTTTTCTCTAATAAAAGTATGAATATAAAAATAAAACAAATTAAAAATTTTTTTATTTCAACATTAATCATATTTCTCAAATCTCAAAGAAATATTTAGTCTATTTTTAACAAACTAAGTATTTCCTGAAACCATAAATGTACTTTTTTAACCAAAACAATAAACTATTTTTTCAATAAAATCATATTTCAAAACAAGAAAACCGTACTTTAAAATTCCTTATCAAAATTATATTTTTCCAATTAAAAAAATAAAACAAATCAAACATTTTTCTATTTCAATATTAATAACACCTATATTAATCAAAGAACTAAGTATAAAAAATAAAAAAAAATAAAATAAAAAATACAGTCTTTTACGGCTATGAACGCTCCCAAGTTTATATGGAAAAATTTAATGAAATTCAAAAACTCTCAGCTTTGCACAACAAGAACACTTATACACACACTATATTTCTATTTCTTCAACATTAAATCATACAGAAAAAATAAAATAAAGAATAGTCTTCTACAGCTATGCATGCTCCCA
The DNA here is from genome assembly GCA_930367235.1 of Sarcophaga rosellei. Taxonomy (NCBI): domain Eukaryota; kingdom Metazoa; phylum Arthropoda; class Insecta; order Diptera; family Sarcophagidae; genus Sarcophaga; species Sarcophaga rosellei. The sequence goes on from OV884019.1 coordinate 59,959,167, forward strand.
AATTTTAACACAAATTTTAACAGTGAAAGCTGGCTGAAATGGCTGTCGGGCTAATGATGCCATTGCCTCCGCCCCGTTAAAACTATGGCAAGTCTGTCGGTACGTTCCTGATTTGTCACCGTTAAATTGGTGTTGTAGGACCAGATGTGAATTCTTGGTTTACGTCGACCTGGCTCTGAACACGTATTCCCGTGAGGTTATGTGTCAACCCTCGAGTGGCCTCCCTGCTTATGCGTAGACAACCACGGGGTCTTTCGGGACGACTACAACGATGGATTAGGATAACGGCCGAGAGTTGGGGCCCAAACGAAATGATGAACAAAAATAAAAATACAAATAAATCGACGAATTCGTGTGAGATGAATGCTTTGGAGCTAAACGTTTTTGGGCAGAGCTCGAAATTACCGAGGTCTCCGGTGCGAAGTCGGGAAATAAACCGGTTTGGACAGAGCACGAGAACGCCGAGATCCCCAGTTAACGGGAAGGATTCAGAATTAGCGGTCCTGGGATCGGAATCGTCGCGAGGCGACACTATGTCAGCGGCCAGCGGCCAGCGGTGTTTTTGGCCAACTCGGGGACCAAATCAGAAGTCTGATTGAAATGTTAGAGGATGGGAAAAGGAGGTCAATCCATCAACCGATGAGAGATGCGATTGACTCTATCAAAACCCTATATGACCTGTACGCAAGCGAGTTGCAGGGACAAACTACCAAGGCGACTAACTGCAGCAGTTCTGCTACACAAACATCACCTTTGTTGAGGAACCAGGAGGCGAAGAGGAAACATGAGGAGACTAATGAAATGAAAAAGAAAAAGGAGAAACAAGAAACCACAAGAGAAGAAAACGAAGCCGGATGCGATCGTGATAGCGACGAAGGATAACACGTCGTATGCCGACATTCTGAGGAGAGTCCGTTTTGACTCTCCTCCTCTCCCTAACCTTTGTGAATTAGGAGAAAATGTGACCAAAATTTGGAGAACCGTCAAGGGTGGTCTACTTCTCCAACTCCGCAAGAGCGGGGAGAACACGGAGAACTTTAGGGGAGTCATTGGAGAGCTCTTAGGAGAAAGCGCGTCTGTCCGCACCCTAAGGGATATGAGGACAATTGAGATCAAGGACATCGACGAGATCACGGAGAAAGAGGATGTATATGAGGCCATACGGAAGATTCCAGGCCTCGAGAATTTCGGTAAGCCCGACGTAGTTACCCTTAGGAGGGCATATGGTGGGACGCAAATTGCCACAGTGGGAGTTGACGCAGACGCTGCAGCTATTCTTCTGAGAGAAGGCAGAATTAGAATCGGCTGGGTCATATGCAGGATTCGCGAGAAAAACATCCCGACGAAATGCTTCCGGTGCTTGCAGTTCAGGCATATGCACTATAGGAAATTTAACCCCTTTCATTGGCCAAAATTAATTGTAGCCAAACGGCTGGACCGATTTTAATAACTTTTTGGTATTTGATTTTAGGAAGTCTCTTAAGGGGGAGGAAGGGACCATTAACTTTTTTCATACGCTCAGAAAAAAAAATTAGTAAATATAAAAATAAATTAAACTAATAATCAGTTGTAATAGGTTCCCGGACCCAATCCCGATCTAGATATATCTTATATGGTTCCATTAACCGTTTTTAATTTTTTTTTTTTTGAGTGTACACTAACTTTTAAAAATAGAAATTAATTTTACAAATTTAAAAATTAAGCAAAGTAAGTTATGGTTTAGATTATTTTATTCAAAAATTCGGTTTTCCAGTTCCAAATTGTCAACTATATTTAAAAAATATTGGTTCAGAACAGCACTTGTTTCCATTTCTTCGTCTTCGCTCTCCGAATTTTCTTCATTTTATTTAGAGATTTCCGTTGCAATTCGTCTTTTTGCTCTCTCAGATTTTTGGCTCAATATTAATTGCGATCATCCAGGTTTTGAATTAATGGAGACAAGGTTTGTTCAGGTTTGTTTCACATATTTTTAATAAGTAATTACCTTTAAGCCAACCAGCATGCTGTACTTTAAAAACTTTCAATCTCCTACCGCTTTTGCGCCGTTTCCTAATCTAAAGTATTCTAGACTGCTCCTTTAAATATTGTTCTATATTTTCGGAACAACCATTTTCGTTAATATATGACAAGAAGTGGGCATATATAGCTGCACTTTTATTAACTTCGAAATGTTTCTCTTGCCATACATTAAATAACTCACAGTTTTTCACACTGTATTTACCTGAAAAAATTTATTTTTTGAAAAAGTTTGCAAATATCCGCAGCTGAAATATACTAAATTCGGTAGATAACTTATTGTTTAAAAGATCTCTTATAGTGGTGTAACTATCATTTGTTATCATTTTTTTGTAAGTCCAAGCAAAGTTCCAATTCATATTTATATTATTTTTTTGTAAGGTCACCTTAAATTTTCCAATTTAATTGGTCTAACAGAGGTGTTCACAAATATTACACTATATATTAATAAAGTACTCGCCTTCGACATTATTTTCCATTTTTTAACTTTTAAAAACTATATATTTTTATTACGAAAACTTTTGTTAGAAATTTCCACAAAATGCAGTACATTCAATCGTTATTTAATAACTTATTTATAAGTACAACATAAAACAACTATTAAAGTTACAGTTAGTCAATATAAATGCAAAATTCAAAAATATATGCCTACTTTGTTATATTTTTATCTTCTTATATATAAAAATGAATGTGTGTTTGATTGTATGTTTGTATGTTTGAAGTTTATAGACGATTAAACGGCTGAACCGATTTTCTTGAAATTTTCACAGTATCTTCCTGTATGTCTGGAAGGAGTTATAGGCTACTTTTTATGTTGATATTCCAAATGAGCGAGGGGCCATGCCCACGTATGCTACATACTACATACTTAATATTTAATTGCATTTGAAATATATTACTCATACGCATAGTAGTTACCCCTACAAGTATGCTATCTGTGATTCTTGATGTATAAAACCAAAGAAAATAAAGTGTAAAGAACGACGCGGGGGGAAAGATAGAAGGGAAAGAAAAAAATTTTGTAACCAACATTTGTGAAAAAATTCACCAAATAAGAAAAAATATAACCAAAATTAAATTCGTAGACTTTTGTTTTATTTATTTTTTTTCAAGTTTAAATTATCTATATATATAAAAATGAATGTACTTTATGGAATCGTAAACTATGCATTTAATCTTTAGCAAAGTTGTTGCGCATGAGCCGACGAAGGTTTCTAAGTTGGTATAACCAATTTCCGACAGGTGGCGCCACTGAAAATTCTTCGAAATTAATTAAATCGTAAACTGTGCATTTGATCCTGTGTTGAAAAGAAAAGAGCATTACTAGCCTCAGAATCAGCATTGAGACTGAAAAATCTTCGAGTACATGCCGCACAGATCCGTTCGCATGAATCACTTGAACAATGAATCACTTGATTGAATGCGTACTACTCAGGCCCGTTCGTCTGAATCATCTGGACAACGGGAAACAAAATCAATAAAATGATTCAAACTTAATTGGATATTTGTCTAATGTCTTTCCTTCAAATTTATTTTAGTTTGTAGTGCAGCAAAGCGCGCAGGGTACAGCTAGTTTATAATAAAACACAAAAAACTTCTTTTGGAAAAATTTAAATTTTGAGTTTTGGCCAAAAAAGGGTTACAATTTCCTATAGTGATATGGCCCGTCAATGTAAGAGTAAGGTTGACCGCTCGGGAACTAGCCGTAAGTGCGGACAGGATGGGCATATCGCGAGAAATTGCGAAAGGGAACCTTTTTGCATATTCGGCAAAGTGATCGACCCGAAATCCGCCAACCATATCGCGGGAAGCGGAGTGTCCGCAATTTCTGAGCGCCCTTAAATCACGTTCTAGGAGATGAAGTTAATACAGATTAATCTGAACCATTGCGAAGCAGCCCAGGACCTATTGGTTCAGAGGGTAAAGGAGGAAAATATCGATGTCGCAATCATAAGCGAACCTTATAGGGTACCGAGGAATAGTACTTGGATCACGGACGGATCCACTACTGCGGCTATATGGATTTGTGGTTCACTACCCTTCCAGCAAACCTATGCGCGGGACATTGGTTTCGTTATGGCCAGGATAAAGGGTGTTGAAAGAGGTAATCGCCTCACTAATGGCTTCAATTTGGATTTTGAATAAAAGAAAAATTAGCGCTCAATTCAATTCAAGTTTATTAGCTAATGCTTCTTAGATTAAAATTCCTATAATTTTTAATTCATATTAACAAACTTTATATACATTTTCATATACAACCTACTTACTTTATGGTATGAAAACCATTAAATATTAACAAGGTTCTTTATAGAAGATTTTTAATTAAGGTGTAAGACTTAAGGAAAAAATACCACGTCAGCTAAGTACGACAATTCTTCTAGAATGTAAGATGGAGTTACATATAACACGCGGGAAAATTATTAAATATAATGTGACGTAAAATGTAAAAGAATAATATAAATAATGTGGCCAATTAAGCTGTTTTAGTCAGTGGCGACAACATTGTCCCCCGCAGTTTGACAAGAAGTATCTTCGCCGTCAAATTCTGGTAAGGAAACCACGTCCAAGACTGCAAGTTTAACCACAGGCCTTTTTATGATACCGTTCGTTGTTAGCACCTTTGCACTTCTTACTTGTCCATCTTTTGCCAATCTCGTCTCCAAAACTTTTCCTCTTGGCCAAGTATTTCGAGGAAGGGAAGGATCAACTACAATAACTAAGTCCCCCTGACGTAACGTCTTTTGTTTTTCAAACCACTTAGATCGGCATGTTATTGAAGGCAAGTATTCTGTTAGCCATTTTTTTCCAGAATATGTTAGCATATTGTTGTGATACGAGCCAATTGTACTTTAAGACTACACCACTGTCGTTGCAGCTAGATAATGGTTTCAGACCACTGGAGCTACCCACTAAAAAATGATTAGGAGTTACAGCTTCATTAGTTATATCATCTAATGGGACGTAGGCAAGTGGCCTAGAATTTATAATATTTTCCACTTCTAGCAGCATACTTAACAATAACTCATCACTTGGAGCTCTTGAGTGCATTATGTTATACAAAACTGTCTTAATTGAACGTACTAAGCGTTTCCACGCACCCCCCATATGAGGAGAACCTGGTGGGTTAAAATTCCAAGCCGTTGTAGTACTGGTAAAAGTTTTAGTAAATTCATTTTTGTTTACTTCTGTCAGTGCCTCACGCAGTTCCCGCTCTGCTCCAACGAAGGTTGTACCGTTATCACTATAAAATTCGCGCGGAGCACCTCGTCTAGCCATAAAGTTGCGAATGGCAAGTATACACGAACTAGTGGTTAGTGAGTGCGAAACCCCTATATGCACGGCTCTTATCGTCAAACATGTAAAAAGAACACCGTAGCGTTTTTCTTTATGGCGGTTTACTGTGACCAATAGTGGACCAAAATAAGCAACTCCAGTGTAAGTAAATGTAAATAGAGCTGTGTAAGCAGCAAGTCTAGCCCTTGGCAATTTAGCCATTTGAGGAGCTTTTGGAACAGCCTTATAAATTTTACACCATTGACATTTTCGAATTGTAAATTTAAAAATTACTCTTAGTCTTGCAATTGAATATTTTTGCCTTATTTCGTTGACAACTGTTTCATGGTTCAAGTGGCGATACCTTTGATGGTAGTGCATAATAATTAAACCAGTAATGTAGCTGGTCTTAGGCAATATTATAGGCTGTTTTTGTTCCTGAAACATATCTGCGTCTTCTAATCTACTGTCTGCTCTTAGAATGTCATTTTCATCTAAAATAGGAGACCTTTTGTAAATTTCACTTGATTTCGGGATACATTTTTTACTTTTGAGGCATGAAATTTCCATAGAATATTCTTCATGTTGAACCTGCTGATATAAATAGCGTTCTGCTTTTATTAACTCTTCCTGAGACAGTTCGTCTTTTTTGTGATCTTTTGTTAGACAATTTTTAATAAAGCGAAAAACAAAGGCAGTAGCACGTAACATGCGGCTCCATTTGGAAAAACCAGTTTGTAATATCAAAGGTTATGAAGTAGTAATTTTAAGATGGTATTGAGTCATCTCCTCTGAGGTTGTTTCTAAACTAATATGCTCTGTTGGCCAATCGACTTCTTGTTGATAAAGGAATTCAGGACCTAAAAACCACCTGTTTGAATTACTGATCTCAGGCACTCGGGCCCACTTAGTAGCTTCATCTGCTACATTTTGTTTTGATTTGATCCATCGCCAATCATTAATTGAACATAATTCTAAAATCTCGGAGATTCGAAAGGCCACGAATTGACTATATTTTCGATGGTCAGACCTAATCCAACTAATAACTGTTTTGGAATCCGACCAGAAAAATTTTTTTGAAACTTTAATTTTGTGTTTTTCACAAATAAATGTTGCAAACCGTGCTCCGATTAAAGCTGCCATAAGCTCCAAACGCGGAATGGACGTTATTGTTAGTGGAGCAACTCTAGGTTTAGAGCCAATAATAGAAGAGATTACTGTTTCATTTTTGGCCATACGAAAATAAGACACCGCGGCGTAACCATCTTTACTCGCATCGACAAATGTATGTAATTGGATTTCAATTTCGTCATAGGTGGGCATTAGAGTGTCCCGAAAATTTTTTTTTAGATTTCCCTAACGCAAGACCTCCTAAAATTTGCGTAATTGATCGTAGATAACCAAAATGATTTTAAATATAAAATGAAACTATATCTTCAGGGTTCTACCAATCTTCAAAGTTTGATTATATTTCGCTATCCTTAATTTCGACACCTAAACTCAATATGCCACGACTATGTATAGAAAAAAACACTTTACTGGCGACTACGAATGTGCTAGACACAGTGGAGTTCGTTTATAACGTACACCGTTTATAACGAATTTTTTTATAAAAAAAAGAATTCCGGAAAAAATTGCCAAATTTTGGTAAAATTTTTTTTTTAAATTTTAAGTTTTGGTCATTTATTATAAGTTTTATTTTCTTGTACATTAATTGCAAGTATAAAATATATTAATAAAATAAATTTGTATCTCGTTTTTTTATTTTTTATTTTAAGCATAGGGTTTAGGTATGTAAAAACGTTTTCGAAAGTAGAGCCCTCAAGATGGCATGTAATTCGATTTTTATTACCTTTACCGTAATCTGTGTAAAATTACGCAAATTTTGATACCTCTTGCGAAAGTGTAGCTGAAAAAACTATTTTTGTCATACAAGGACGGGACAGCCTAGTGGGCATTGTTTTTAAATAGCATCGTGGAATTTTAATTTTTTCAATATTTGGTAGAAAGTTAAGCCATAGCGTCCATTTTTCCATTACTTCATGCGGAATCTCCTCATCCCAGTCCAGTTTATGTCGCCATACTTCTTGAAGTAAAATTTTTGCATACATAATTACGTTGCCTATTAGGCCTAGTGGGTCGTAAATCGACATTATTAAACGAAGCATCTCACGTTTAGTTGGTTTTACTTTTCCAGAAAATATTTCGGTTTTGATAAACCTTTCGGAAATTTTGAAAGTAATAACGTCTTCCTGATGTTCCCAAAAAACTCCAAGAACTTTTTCGATTTGTTTCTCCCCGACAAGATTTAGGCATTTCGTAGCACTGACATTTTCATCTGAAACTGAGTTTAAAACGCTTTTGTCATTAGAGATCCGATGCCTGATGTTAAACCCACCTTGACGATGTATAAACTTTACCTCTTTAATTAAATTAATAGCCTCTTGAGAAGTATCAACTGAATATAAGAGATCGTCTACATAATGGTTTTCTTTAATAACCTCTGCAGCTTCAGGAAACTGATTTTCAAATTTTGCGGCATTTAAGTTCTTAATATATTGGGAAATGCTAGGGGCACACGTGGCCCCGAATATCATTACGTCCATAACATATACTTCAGGTTCTTTACTTTGATCGATATTGCGCCATAAAAAGCGCTGGGCATTTCTGTCTTCTGGACGTATAAAAATTTGGTGGAACATTTCTTCAATGTCTCCACATATTGCAACAGCTTTTGTACGAAATGAAAATAAAACTGCTGGTAACGATGCTAGAAGATCTGGGCCTTTTAATAAGAATGAATTTAATGATAAACCGTTTGTAGTTGTTGCTGCGTCCCAAACGACTCGCGATTTACCAGGTTTATTTTTATTAAAGACTGCAAAAATAGGTAGATACCACACTTTACCACCAGTATTGATTTCATCCTGATTTAATTTACGAATATAACCTTTGCGCATGTACTTTTCAATTGTACTTTTAAAAACCTCACGTAGTTCCAAATTTTTCAATAATTTACGTTCCAGGCACAATAATCGTTTCATTGCCGTATCAAAACTATCTGGTAAATTATATATATCGAATCTCCATAGTAAAGGAGATTCATAATGACCATTTGACTTTTGCCTCGTATACTGATTTAAAAGACTAAGTGCCCTTTCATCTTCCTTATTTACAAGTGAATCTTTGCAATTTATACCAATACTGTCAAGAGAGTAAAAGCATTTAACTATTTCGTCCAGACTTACATCGGCCTTACAATCGCATTCATGAAAATATAAATGATTAATTGGTGTATTTTTTTTATCCACTACCCCGTAAATCAACCATCCTATTTTCGTACAGACGGCAACTGGCTCATGGAGAGCACCCTGTCTTATTTTGGTTGAAATTCCCAAATGAAAGTTATTAAGACCAATTAAGATCTTTGGCACAGCATTTTCAAAGCTTTCAACGGGTAAATTGCGCAAATGTGAAAATTGTTTCGGTAAACTTTCATAATTTAATGATTGTGTAGGTAGTTTTAACGATGCTACCGTATTAACATTAATTGCAATAGTTTTCTTTGTTTGGCCAGAAATTTTAATTTTTATCTTTTGAGAATTATATTCCCATCTTTCCATTCCTCCAGTCCACTTTAAGCATAGAGAACTGACTGACCCTTGAACTCCAAGTTCATCAATTAAGCTTTCATCCATTAAGCTTATAGAGGACCCTTCGTCGATGAACGCAAACGTATTTACTTCCTTTTTATCACCACTGATTGTGATAGGCAATATTTTAAACAAAATTTGCATTGAATTGTCCCTATGTGCATTGATCGCAGCAGAGTTCTCAGTTGTTTGTTGGTTGTTGTTTTAGTGTTGTTATTCAATCTGTTATTAAAATCAGCATGTAGAGAGGAATGATGATAATATTCACAACCATCTATACCACACTTCTGTTCTTTTTGCATTCGCCGCTGTGTTTAAATAAACATATTTTACATAATTTATATTTTCTTACCACGTTCCATTTTTCACCACGATTAAGAGAGATAAATTTTTTGCAATTTGCTATTGCCGTACATTTGTTGTTGTTGCAAACAAAACACTTACGATTGTCAATATGTGTATTAACATATGCCCCTTTGTTGTTATTATTATTTATTCTTTCTCTTTTATTACTTTTACTTGCACAGTCAACTGTTATACTGCTAGCTGTAATACCTATATTAAAAAGCCATCTGTCAAATTCATATAAATTAGGTTTTTTGTTTTGATTCAACAGCAGAGTTTTTTGCATTGCCCATTGCATTTGATACGAAGGCGGAAGTTTTTGTATTAGGTCTTGAATTAGTGATGAATTGTTTAATTCATCGTGTAAACTAGCAGCAGTAATAGTTGATAATAAACCGCGAACATTTATAGCTAAGGTGGTAAGATTCTTTAAATTATTTTCATCAACTTTTGGTGTGAATTTTATTCTTTCTTTTACAGAATTTATGATTTTTTCTGGTTGGCCAAACAGCATGTGAAGCGTTTGCATAATGCCAGGTACATTTGATGGATGCACTAGCACATGCTGAACACTGCGGTAAGCATCTCCTTGAAGGGCTTTGCGAATGCGTATGAGGTTTTCAGCATTAGTGAACGCACAGGCTGCAGTGGACCACTCATATGTGGAGTGAAATATCGGCCATTCATCTGGTTGGCCGGAAAATATTGGAAGCTCTTTTGGCAGCGATTGCCGAGAACTGAGGTGGTTTGGCTGTAGCGTGGGTGGTAGCTAGGGTTGCCAGATGCTGATTTGCAAAAAGCTGGACAAAACAAAAAAAAACAAGCATCAAAAAAGCTGGACAATCCAGTCAAGTCCAGTCAGGCTGGCAACCCTAGTGGTAGCACAATCTGAGATGATGGATATGGTGTTGCATTTGTATAATTAAAGTCTGTGTCTGTGCAATAAATTCCTGTGGACGTGAATTAAACAAATCTTGTAGATTGTTATTAATTGTATTACATGAATTAAAAGTTGGCCTACTAAGGCCTGTAGTAAGAGTAGTTTTTGGAAGCTGCATTGGTTGGTGGTAAACATTGCTAGTGGTTGTGTTCGCAGTACAAAACGATGGTGCAGTTAGAATTATCGATGAATTTATGGCTGTAGACGCGACCGGTTGTGGCTTAAAAGTTGTTGAGTTTTCTATATTAGCAGAAAGGTTATTCGGTACAGAGGTGCAATAATTAGTCTGTTCTGGCAAAGACATATTTTTCCCTGTACTGCTTAAAAGTTGAGCTGATTTCTGTTCACCGCTAGTATTAGTTGTGGAACTAGGTACAGCGGCCGTATCAAGCGAGACTGGAGGTTGATTATTCTTACTTGTGTTATTGCTATTATTATTATTATTGGTATAAATATTATTAGCAAGTGAGTTAGCCATATCAGAAGTTTCAGTAGTAAAAAATGTTGCACGATTAAGAGCAGAATTATTAACAGTATTAGTGATTGTGGTTAAAGTGTTATCAGATGGATTTTCTGATGATTGTGTTTTATTTTGTGACTGAATTATCCAGTTTCGTACAGACTGGCTCTTGATGGATGATGTACTACTAAGATTTTCAGCCTCTTCAAGAAGTTGGTATTTTCTATCTAAATAGTCTTTCTCGAGTTTTCGCTCTTCTAGTTTTTTCAGTTGTAACTCAAATATTCGAGACTGCGAAGCACGAGAATGATTTGGGGCCCTACTTACGGTACTTAATTAAGGTGAATTTGGCCTCATAGCTGAACAAGCAGGACATTTAAAGGTTATGTCGTCAGCGGCCGTCACACAATTTCCGTGAAATATATTATGGCAGATAGTGCATGTAGTCATATTTCCATCAGAGGGATTTTTGCATTGTGTACAAACTTGGCTATGTAGTTTATTCTGATCCGTCGACATTATAAAGAGATTTGTACTTACTTAGATTGGCAAATTTAAGACGCTTTAGGTACCTCCTCTGTGTGAAGTGATGACGTTTTTGGAAATAATGAATGTCATAAAGAATTTTAAAATGTTGAAAGAGGTAATCGCCTCACTAATGGCTTCCACTTGGATTTTGAATAAAAGAAAAATTAGCGCTCAATTCAATTCAAGTTTATGAGCTAATGTTTCTTAGATTAAAATTCCTATAATTTTTAATTCATATTAACAAACTTTATATAAATTTTCATATACAAACTACTTACTTTATGGTATGAAAACCATTAGATAATAACAAGGTTCTATATAGAAGATTTTTAATTAAGGTGTAAGACTTAAGGAAAAAATACCACGTCAGCTAAGTACGACAATTCTTCTAGAATGTAAGATGGAGTTATAGCACGTTCATATATAAGAAGGTTATGGTTATCTAAAATTAACCTTGGAGATAACCTTGTGGCGTTCACATATGAGAAATATAACCTAAACATATGCGAGAATGACAGAAATTGGCAGCTGTATGCATTTGTATGTTTTTTTTTTATTGTGTATGTTTATCTATCTACATTCATCAATGTTGTCTGCCCAGTACTGCACCAGCATATTCTCAGCATCTGGAGTCCACCGAACACGAATTTTTCTTTTTCTACAATATAAAAAATTGATATATTTAAGTATATATAAAAAATAAAAATATAAATTTACCTCTGTGTCTTCTCCATAGCAAATGTTTTTTTTTTCTATTGCTGTCAAATTTTAGTAAATATATTCACAATAGATATAAAGCGTTGCATTTTTAAGTATTTTATTGAATACTTTTCAATGCAACAATGCGTATTTTATTAGGTTATGAGGTAACCTACAGCTGAACTTGGTTATCTTTTTATACAAATTGTATGGCTAACCTCATACATTTATGGCTTGGTTACGAGATAACCTCGATAACCTAGCTAACCTGCTTATATGTGAACGTGGTATTACATATAACACGCGGGAAAATTATTAAATATAATGTGACGTAAAATGTAAAAGAATAATATAAATAATGTGGCCAATTAAGCTGTTTTAGTCAGTGGCGACAACAATTGCGTTTATTATTATGGTTTTACTTTTCACTATTCAATATATATACATACTTATGTTGCAATTTTTCTTACAATATACATACTTATAGCATGAAAAAGTAAACAAAATCTGCACATACATACATTGCAGTCACTTTTTACAATTCGTGCTTTACACAGCTTTTATTGTCAAAGAGAAAAATAAAATTTTTAAATACATTTTCGTTTTTTAATAAAATTAAAAATATTAAAATAATCACGCAAATAAAAAAGATAATCATTTTAAAGAAATTTGCATAAAATTGTGAACAACAGTGTGGGGGTGAGCGGGGAAGCATTAAAATAAAATATTTGGCGATGTTGAGAAATGAAAAAAGGTATATTAATGAAGAAATAGTAGATATTTATTGTACATAGAGAACGTACCTTCGGATTGGGGGTTGATTGGATAATAATCTCTTTTCGTTTACATTATAACAATTCACAAGCAGCAAATAATTAACACACACGGTTGTAAAAGTACTTAAAGCTAAACTTAACATTAGGGTGGCCAGTGTGAACAAACATTGAAAAGCATTTGGTGGTGACAACCAAAGACAAATAAAGTCTAGAAAAAACACAAAAACAAAAGTGTCACTTAAATTGCCAGCATAATGACTGATGAAGTTAATTTAAGTGAAAAAAACAGTAGTGATATTGATGATGATAATGATTCATTTTGGCAAACTGTACCAAACAAGCGCAAATTGAATGAATCACCAAAATTACATGAACAAAAACGTGACCATTTTTCAAACCAGCCTGGTACTTCTTCTAGCAACAAATTTGCTGCTCTAGACGTAGATGACAAGGAATGTGATGAAGAAAAAGCAATACCAAAGCCGCCACCAATCTATATACCGAATGTGGAAAATATAACCGTTATGATCAAGAAAATAAATTCTGTAATATCACAAGTTGATTTTAATTATAAGTCTTTAAGACAAGGTGAAGTTCGCTTAATGGTTAAAAATGTTGATGCTTACAGAAAGATAGTAAAATATTTAGGAAGTGTGAAAATAAGCTTCTATACCTTTCAGTTAAAGGAAGAAAAAGCATTTAGAATTGTTGTTATGGGCCTTCATCACTCAAATCCGACAGAAGATATTAAGGCAGAACTGGTATTGCTAGGTCATCAAGTAAGATCTGTTACTAATGCAAGAAGTCGTATTACAAAACAGCCTCTCTCAATGTTTTTTGTTGAATTAGATCCCAAGAATAAGAATAAAAGCGTATATGATATTAAGTCTATTAACAATGGTATAGTTAAAATCGAACCGCCACTTAGAACAAATGGAATGGTACAATGCCATCGTTGCCAGCTGTATGGACATACAAAATCTTATTGCAAAAGACCCTTCCGATGTGTTAAATGTGGAATGTATCATTCCACTTCTGAATGCACTAAATTAAATGACTCATTGCCTCGCTTTTTACTCTGCTTAGGTAATCACAATTCCAATTATAAAGGTTGTAAGGTTTATCAAGACCTCATATCAAAAAGAACAAACAGGTAAAAGTTAATTTCAAGTGACCAAAATAAAATCTAATTATATTATTAATAATAGAGAATACCCTAATTTGAATGGTATGGATAATACTGAACAACATAATATCTCATATTCTGAAGCACTAAAAACTCAAGGTTTTAACCAAAATACTCGTCTAGAGAAATTAGAAAATTTAATGGAGAATTTAATGAACATGATGACTATACATACTGATGACCAAATTATGCAAGTAAATCTTAGAATAGCAATGTAGAATGCAAACGGTCTTTTAAACCACAAAAATGAAATTGAAATTTTCCTCATAAACAACATTATTGATATTTTGCTGAATACTGAATCTCATTTTACTGATAAAACCTATTTTAAAATAAAAGATTATACTACTATTTTTGCAAATCACCCAGATAATAGAGCACATGCTGGTGCAGTCATATTAATAAAATCACATATTAAATATGAAATCCTTAATCCTATTGAGAAAGCATATATTCAATCTGCTGGTATCCAAATTACTGGCGATAATACTAGCGTTAACATTATTTCCATATATTATATATATATACTACTATTTTTGCAAATCACCCAGATAATAGAGCACATGCTGGTGCAGTCATATTAATAAAATCACATATTAAATATGAAATCCTTAATCCTATTGAGAAAGCATATATTCAATCTGCTGGTATCCAAATTACTGGCGATAATACTAGCGTTAACATTATTTCCATATATTCACCTCCTAGGCACAATATAAAATGTGAGCAATATGAAGACTTTTTTGATCAATTTGGTTCTAAATTCATTGTTGGGGGTGATTTCAATGCCAAAAATCCATGGTGGGGATCATGTTTGACAAATCCAAAAGGCAAAGAGCTTTACAAATGTATATCAAGAAATCAATATTCTTTTTTATCAACTGGTAGACCAACATATTGGCTAACTGATCCGGCGAAAATACCAGGGGTCTAATTCTCGCATTCGTGATCGAAATTACGTTCGAATAGAAAATAATTTCGAAAGCGAGAAATTTTCTGATGATGTTACTCGATACGAAACGAATCGTTTTGTTGCTTAGGTGTTGTGAAACGAGTTAATTATTTCGTTTTAGAGCACTGACTAAAATTCAAAAATTGTAAACAAAAACATATGTTTTCCAACAAAAATAAAAGAAATTTAATTAATCCAAGGAAGAAAATCTTATTAAAGTTGTAATGTTTCGTATAATGGATAGTATGTTTTGGTTTTACTCGTCTTCTTCCGATTCTGAGGAAAAGGAAAGCGTATACTTAAAGACATACATATTACATTTACATTTATTATGTAAACTAAAACAAGAGTTTGTTAAACTACCTTGCGCCACACTTTTACATCTTTGATTAGTGGGTCGGAAGCATTGAGCTTAGCTGTGAGCTGTTCCCATTGCTGATTAGCTCTCTTGTCTTTCCCTGAGGAGTATTTAATAAAATACTCTTTGCCAATTCTGAATGCTTAACCATGAAATTAAATCGCCGTGGTCTAGTAGGTAGTGTGTTGGCTTATTAGACGAAAGGCCCGAGTTCAAATCCCAGGTCAGATATCAAAACGAAAATATTTCTTCGGCGACTTCCTCTCAGCAGATTCCTGGCAAAAACTCTGAGAGTAAAAATTGCCATGAAAAGCTTCTCAAAAATCTGTCGTTCGGAGTCGACTTTAAACTGTAGATCCCGCTACTTATGTATAAAATTAACGCACACAACACGAGTGGTGTGAGAAGCTAGGACGTTGTACAATGGGTCAATTCGACCTCCGGGTACTGTACTTGTCACAGTTGACAAGTACACGTCCTCTAACCTAACCTAACCATGAAATTTCCAAGAATTTTCTTCTGGGTGTAATTCATTTTTGAAACTTTTGACTTACAAATACTGGAATTCATTTGTTTTTTCATAAATTATTATAAATTTGTTACTTACATTTTTTATATTACCCTTTACAGCAGAAAAACATTAATTCGAAAGCTTTAGTGCCTACGAGTAAAAACTCGCAAGGTTGCTTTCGAATAATCACACGTTATCGAATGCCATCATTAGAAATTTCTATACACTTTACTCGATAACGAATAAGAGAATCCCAAAACTAAAAAAACTCGCACGGTTGAGTAAAAATTCGTTCGTATACGAATGCTAGAATTAGCCCCCAGATCTTTTGGATTTTATTGCTTTTAGGAGTACACCTAGAACATTCTTGGATATATTGGACTCTGATAATTTAAGTTACGATCATAGTGAATTAATAGTCACATATAGCACAATTTGTGAGTCAGTATAAACAATTAAACTATTTAATACCGTAAATAATAAAACAGATACTAATTATTTCAAGAATTTGATAGAAAACAATCTCAATTTAAACATTTCTATAAGAAGTGAACATGAATTAGATGAGGCCATTGAAACATTAAATAAAGTAATTTACGAAGCTGCTTACTTTTCTACTCCACAATATCCTGAAGTGTTGGGTACTAATGTCTTTATCTCCACTGAAATAAGAGAACTCATAAGAAACAAACGCATTTTACGCAGAATATACCAAAATAGTAGAAATCAAATTGACAAAGCTAATTGGAATAGAGCATCAAATTATTTTAAAAAAACGTTTAAAAGAATATAAAAATGATTCTGTTAAGGCTTATCTAAAAAGCCTTGATGTCAGTAAAAATGACGAACACAGTGTGACGACAAAAGTCGGAGACCTTGTTTTTGCCCACATCATATCACTGGATGATATTTAGGATTTAATGTATTGTTTATTTTCTTTTATATTTTTGCTGTATGAATTATTGTAAATAACATTATTGTAATTATTTTTGAAGTTTTATAACAGGCCTCACTGTGCCTAAAATATTTAAAGTAATTTTTGCTAAGCACTTATGATCTATTTTTAGAATTATTATTATTCTTTATAACGGTTGTCGTACGACTCACATTTGACCTACAAGACCTCTCTGCTGAATTCAATTGATGCTCTCACATTGGTAAGTTGTAGAGTGGGACACAACATGTTTGATGTTCGATCATGTTTGATCCGTTACTCGTTACTTTTGTGTATAAAAGCGAGCGTGACTTCAGCGGTCGAGGCAGTTGGTGATGAGTTGCTGGTAAGGCAGGTCGAACTAGACATTGGCTGTGCTGGAAATATGATAAATCCCAAGTGGTGTGGTTGTCCCCACTTGTGATTTATTTACAGCCAGCAAAACATTGGCAACTGTGAGTGGACGGACTCCGAAGGCCTCAGAACCAAAATCATCCTGTGCATAGGCCGTTTGATTGACGTTCTGACAACCTCCTCCGGGGAATTTGACTGACCGGATGAACAAAGGGAGATCTTGGGGCCACAATCATCCTGTGCGTAGGCCGTTTGATTGTTGCTCTGACATCCTCCTTTGATTGACTTGACTGACTGTCCCGGGGTAACAGAAAGGACCATTAGAAACTGCAGTCATCCAGACCGTATGCCGTTTGACTGTTATTCTGACTCCAACCCCCTTGACGTCCTCGGCACTGTCACTTGACGAATCGGGGCAACAACAAGGACAAGTAGGACCGCAGTCATCCAGGGCGCATGCCGTTTGACTGTTGTTCTGACTCAACCCCCCTTGACGCCTTCGGTACTGTGACGTGACGAACCGTTGTTTGGCCGGCCTAGGGCTTATTAGCTAATATTAGACTTACTTTTTCTTTCAGGTAGCCCTAACTTAGTGTAGTACGTAAGCTATTTACTTAATTGTCAATAAATAGTGTTAAAACTTCAACGAAGTGTTTTTCTTTATGTAACCACTGGACGCCGCTGACCTACCCCAGCACCCGAGCGGAAACGTGTCGTTACACAGTCTATGGAAAGCAACAAAATACCTTAAACGTCCCGTTAGTAGAAATATACCTATAAAGAAAAGCAATGGTGTATGGTGCAGATCTAATAAGAGTAAAGCTAATGCGTTTAAAGAATGTTTAGAGGAAACATGTATTCCCATTAGAGATGAGCGATATTTTCAAAACTGTGATTTAATCACGGTGATTGATAATTCACTGGTAACTACAGTGATTGAAATTGCCAAATAACAGTTACTAATAATGTCGTTCTTTCAAAATTGTTACATACTCAAATTTATTTAATTTTATTTGAGCGAGGCAGAATTACTATTAGATGATGCTGATTACTTACTTTTGTCTTTTATACATGAACTTTCTGTGAAACTTAATTGTCAAACTTCATATAAAAAAATACATTAAAAATAATCACATTGATGACACCACTTTGATTTTGTTTAGTAGTCTTTTCGTAGTATGTATCTAGTTGTCTCTTTCTTACGACTTAATAAAATACGCTATTGTCATTATTGTTTTCTTTTGGAATACTGTGACCACAATCACTGTTAAAGAACAGTAATTAACAAATCAAGTTCACTGATAACAACGTTCTTCAAAAATCACTGGATCGCTCATCTCTAATTCCCATTAACGAATGTACTTCTTCTCAACAAGACGAAATAAACTATTTTCTTGATATTCCTTGCCAAATGGATCGGCCAATTAAAAGTATATCTCCTGCTGAAGTTATGATAAGAAATCTAAATAACACCAAATCTCCTGGATATTATTATATTAGCCCAAAAATTGTTAAGTTCTTACCTAAAAAAGGCATTATATTTCTGACCACAATATTTAATTCTATAATAAGATTGAACTACTATCCATCGCAATGGAAATATGCTAAAATTATAATAATACTAAAGCCTAATAAACGAGAAAATGAAGTAAGATCTTACAGACCCATAAGCTTGTTACCTATATTCTCTAAATTATTTGAGAGAGTTGTATAAAAAAGATTACTTCCAATGTTAATCAATTCGGATTCAGGCACAAACATGGCACACCTGAACAATGACATCGTATTGTGCAAGAAATAACCAAAGCACTGGAAATTAAGTTCAATTGCTCAGCTGTATTTCTAGATATAAGCAAAGCTTTCGATAAAGTATGGCACTGCGGTCTCCTTTACAAAATAAAACAACTACTTCCTGCCCCCTACTACTTCTTATGTAAATGATATTTACGAACTAGATCATTCAATGTTCATATTAATGGCGAAGATTCTTCCATTGGAGTTATAGAATCTGGAATCCCTCAGGGAAGCGTTCTAGGTCCTATTCTTTATACTATCTACACATCAGATATGCCAATCAACCATGTTTTAACTAAAGCAACGTATGCAGATGATAGCGCTATTTTGTCTACCAATGATTCTTCAGCTAAAGCTTCTGAAATGTTACAAAATCAGCTTAATATTATTGAAACCTGGCTACAAAAATGGAATATGAAAGTCAATACAGAGAAATCAGTTCACGTTACTTTCACTTTAAGAAAAGGTGATTGCCCAACATTTTATTTAAATGGAAATTCTATTCCAAAATCAAATAATGTAAAATATTTAGGACTCCATTTGGATAGAAGACTCACATGGCTAGATCATGTCAAACCTAACAGGAAACAGTCAAATATTAAGACGAAGAAAATGTACTGGCTCCTAGGACCAAATCCAGAGTTAAGTTTGGAAAACAAAGTTATTTTATACAAAAGTACCTTGAAGCCAGTTTGGACGTATGGTGTTCAACTCTGGGGAACAACTAGCAATTCTAACGTTGAAATTCTCCAACGGTATCAGTCAAAAACATTAAGATTATTGACCAATGCTCCTTGGTTTATAAGCAACAATAGCTTGCACAATGACCTTAAAATACCCACAATAAAAAAAGGAAATTAACGGATTCAGTGAATGATATCTATAAAGACTAAGTGGTCATGAAAATGTGTTAGCTATTACCCTTTCAGACAATAGTGATAAGGTACGAAGGCTTAAAAGATTTCATGTACTAGATCTACCTTTTGGGCGCTGATTATTAATACCTATTTTTGCTTTTCTGTTTAATAATATAAATTATTGTTAATCTTTTAAAAACTTGCTTAATATTTCTTGTAAAATAGATTAGAAATAAATAAATATGTATATGAAAAAAAAATACATACATTGCAATATTAATATGGAGATAGGTAGGTAGGTAGGAAGGTATAAGTGGCCGTCCCCCAAATGAATTGGATGGATGCACTTAGGCCTACTCATGGAACTACCCAGAGCTTACAATGAAGCGACTCAAACTGCCGACGTTAATGTTCGACAATTCACTCAGATCATCGATGTAGTAGGCACCAAGATGTCTCTTCCTTCTTTGACATAGTGCCCAGTAGATGAAGAACTGTCTCTTCCGCCTCCTTGTCCCTGCAGTTTCTACAGCGGCCAGATCATGCGCGCCACCCTGCCTTTATACGAAGCCGCGCACGTGCGGGTGACAGGGTCCGTGATCTCGTCATCAATCATGAGCTTAGAGGTCCTCAAAGGGACCCCAATACTTAAGAATTCGTCGGAGAGCCCGATGGTCGGGCCGCGTCTGGCCAATTCATCCGCTCTGCAGTTTCCTGGGACATCACTGAGTCCCGGAACCCAAACGATATGCACATTATACTTCTTCGCCACCCTGTTCAGGTGTTTCCGACAGCCGTAGACCGTCCTGGAGTTCATCACATTGGAGCCCAGAGATCCTAGCCGCCTGGCTATCAGAGAGTATAGTGATGTTTCCATTGGGGATATTTTAATCCGAAATAATCTTAACCGCAGCCTGTATTACCAGCTCCTCCGCCTGGAAAACGCTGAAGTAATCCGGTAGCCTTATAGATTCGGTAATACCTATTGACTCCGAGAAAATTCCGCCACCAACGGTTCCTCCCACCTTGGATCCATCAGTGAAGATTTGGACGGAGTTCTTGACGACGTGCTCAGCACCATTCCTTCATACCTCTTTATCCGGAATGATCGTCATGAATTTCATCGAGAAGTCATATCGCGGGATACTATAGTCCATGTCCCCGACAGCCTCAAATTTCTCCAGGATTCTCGAGTGACAAGTGTCTGATCCAAGCCATTGTCCAGTCGCCCAGAGACACCTGGCAATCCCTGCCGCCGTGCCTCTACAATATAGATCAAGCGGTGGGAGGCCCATAATTATCTCCAGTGCCACCGTAGGAGTAGTGTGCAAGGCACCACTAATTATCACACAGGCAGATCGTTGCGGCCGCCCTATTAGTCTCAAGTTTGTAGCCTTACCAATGGATTCCCACCACACTAGGCAACCATAGGTCAAGATAGGTCTGACTACCGCTGTATAAATCCAGTGAGTCATCCTAAGTAACAAGCCCCATTTTTCCTCAGCACCTTATTGCAGGTGTAGAGAGAAATGGAGGTCTTCTTTAGTCTATTATTTATGTTAGACTTCCAATTCAGTTTCCTATCCAGAATCAGTCCTAAAAAATTCGCCTCATCCTTGAGTACTAGTTCCGTCCCATACATTCTTAGCGGACGAATCGGCAGTGGGCTGTACCTCCCATTCAAGAGTACCACCTCAGTTTTCCTGGGGTTGACTCCCATGCCTCGGCCAGATGCCTACTCGCCAACCTTCTTCAGAGCCAGTTGCATCCTATCTCTAAGAGTGTCCGCAAATCTGCCCGATATTGTAAGAACCACGTCATCGGCATATGCAGTAGCCCCAAAACCAACATGCTCTAACATCACTAGCAGTTCGTTCATCACATGATTCCAAAGGAGGGGGGAGAGTACTCCACCTTGAGGAGTTCCCCTTCCTATCCTTCCAGCGATGCACGAGCCCCCTCGCGTCGGGTAAATTGTTCTTTCACTCAATAGTTTCGATATCCATTCCACCATTGTGCCCTGTACACCTCCACATTATTTAAGGCCACTTCGATGTCCAGGAAGACAGCAGAGTGTATTCCGTTCTTACAAGAGACGTCTCTATTGTGCATGTTAAGCTATGTAGGGCAGTTTCGGCAGACTTCCCCTTATTATACGTATGTTGCCCATTAGATAAGAGACTTCTATCCAGGATCTGCCGTAGATTTATGTCTACGAGCCTCTCCAAGGTCTTCAGTAGGAACGATGAGAGACTTCTAGGTCTATAATCCTTAGGTGTGGTGTGTGAATTCCTTCCCGCCTTCGGTATGAAGACAACTCCCACTTTGCACCAATTTGACGGTATGTGTCCTATCCGAATACTGGCAAGGTAGATCCTCCTAAGGAGTTCAATATGCCCCATTCTCAGATGTTGTAATAGGGCAGGATAAATCCCGTCCGGTCCCGGAGCTCTAAACGGCTTAAATCCGTCTATCGCGCATTTAACTGCACTCGCAGATATATACGAGGAATAATCTCCTATTAGTCCGTTTCTCGGACTCAGCACTCCAGCTCCAGAGACCCGTTCCGCCGCAAAGTGGGTGTCAACCAGGAGTTCCAGAGTTTCCATCTCAGAGCTAGTCCATGAGCCATCGTTCCTTTGCTTTGTCGTCTCGTTAATAGTTTCTATGTTGCCACAGAAAGTTTTCCACGAGTTTCTTTTGGCCCATCTAAGGATTCCCTGAGGGATGCTTTGTAGCGTTCCCAATGTTCCGCATTCCCGGAATTGCTCGCTACATTGAAGAGTCGACGGGACTCCTTTGCCTTTTCAAATGCCTCTACCATAACTATTGTTGCCAGATGCTGATTCTCAAAAAGCTGGACATTGTGTTTTAAAAAGCTGGACAAAACAAAAAAAAGCTGGACATAAAAAAATACTGAGCAGATGTTAATTTTGGTTTTGTGTAAATAATTTTTATTAAAATATCCATTGTATGTACGTATTATTACAGACATCAGCTGTTCAACTGTTGAGACATGTTGTCAGTGATGATAGAAGAAGGAAATCACAACTTAGTTGTATAACAAATATACAATCAGTGTTGGCTAACATGATTTGACAAAGATAACATCAAAATGATTGCCCATGTACTAAAAAATTTCTATTTAGCTGGACAAATTAAATTTTAGCTTGAAACTGGACAAGCATCAAAAAAGCTGGACAATCCAGCCAAGTCCAGTCAGGCTGGCAACCCTAACCATAACGCTAGTAAAGGCATCTGTAATAGCCTCAAGTTCAGAAACGCTATCAATCTTACTATACGCCACTGGACGCATGTCCAGATCAATTAGATGCCCATACAGGTCCCAGTGCATTTTCCTGGGAATTCTAAACGTCTTTTTCACATTATTCCCCCTATCAAGAGAGAATTCAATAAATCTATGGTTTGGATTGTTCCTCGGATGCTCTCCAGTCTCTGATATATTCATAAATATTTTTCGAGGCAAGGTTTTTTTTATATCGAACGTCCCTGGCCACACACTAACCCACCCTCACCCGACCGCGGAGGGCTTGTCCCCATTACGTAGGGACACGTACACACTACAGTCCGGACTGTAGCGGGTATGGGAAAAGTAATGGCAACAAGAACATAAATCAGCTACAGAACTTAATCACAAGCTGAATAAACTATTAATAAACATGAACTACCTATAACTAGAATGAAAATACATTTTTATATAATAATTTATAAATTAATGCTAAGCTACGTTTTAAATTACAAACACTACAATTAAAATCAATCAAATCGTAATATACGTTAAAATCATTACATAATCTACGAAAAGGAAAATTACATCCGTAGTTAGTTCTATAGAAATCTAAGGAAAGAGGACGATAGTGCCGTGAAAATCTTGCAGGAATACTGAAATTCAGGTTACGAAGCAAAAACTCAGAATCGATATCACCTCTAACCAGATTAAAAACAAAACAAACACCTAAAACAGTTCTTCTATCTAATACCTCTATTCTGTTTCTAGTAACAAAAGTGGACATGTTGCCCACATTACATATCTCAAGATTGTTAGAAATAATAAATTCAAAGGGTGACTCACCCCGTTCATTTACGTCAGTGCTTCCCCATATACTATGATAGTTGGCATCACTACCTATTAGTAGGCCAACTTTTGTTATCTTTGCCTAAGTCACCAATCTTCTCACCGGATCAGGTGGTGGATGACATGCTAGATCGTGTGCCATATAACTAGAGGAGATCCAGTACTGCCTACCATCTATCTCCGTTGTCACCGTTGTAAGATCTTCATTACTAAAAGAGGGAATCAACTATGCCATTAAGCTATTTTTAATAAGTATACAGGATCTGGGTCTACCTACGTATTTTGCATGAACCAGCCTGTAGTTTTTGTGCCCTAATACACAAACCTTGTTGGCAATAGACCGTGGTTCTTGGATTAGGGCTATGTCTTCTCCTCTGTTTGTCAGCCGGAGAAGTAGAGCAGCCGATGCTGCTTTAGACTGATGAAGGTTTATCTGCACTATTCGGACCATGGTCCGTTTCCTCCATCTTCTTCTCCACCATTGTGACGTCTAGGCCATCATTCTCTTGATCAGCCTCATCTAGGAGTTCCAACTCCCTTAACAGCATCCCAAAGATAGAAGCCATATCCGATCCAGTGGAAGATAATGAGCTAGCTCTGGATTGGTTATGGCCTAGTGTCGAGGTTACTGGAAGGTCGTCTTACTCTCTTATGTCTTCGGCTATGTCGCCCATGTGTTCGTCTCTTCCGAAGGGGCATCGTCTCCGGACTTCATGAGGCGGCTGTTTTTTATATACCTTTAGTATGATGTGCCCAAGTCCATAAGCCACCACACCATTGGAGTTCGCCAGGTACTCCAGGGATTCCTGATTGACAATTATTGTCGCACAGCGAGATCCGTGGCGCTCCTCTAATTTGGCAATTTTTTAATTGTGCGTTGGCAACTTTGGTTTGCACATCTTAATCATTTTCAGCACTTTTTCCTGCTTATTTGGATTTAGAGGAATCCAAGAGCACAATTTCAAGTTTTACGCCCGTCCAGATCTCTCCCAGTCTCGATATGGCGATGGAGAAGAGGTCCTGGGCTCTTTTATCGGCACACGTTACTAATTTAAGTGCCCCCGGTGCCAGCCACACATTTGGTAAACTGGTACCGGTCCCGGATTCTCCTCCATCACGTCAAGGAACACATCTACCAGGGCGTCCTCTACCAGTCTCCAGTTGGCTGGCGTAATGCTGCCATCTAGATCCGACCGGTCCACCACTGCCATCTCTATGCTATCTTCCAGTACCTCACTATACAAGATGTTGGTACGATGCGAGCTTCTCTGCTTCTTTGCTCCTGGTGTGTCACTCTCCGTAGACCGCTGTCTTTTGAAAGCTGCGTCCATGGCTGACATCTTTTCTATCTCAGCTGACATCTTTTCTAGCCAAAGCTTTTGGGCTCCGGGGGAAGTATGATTGCAAAACTGAAACTTAAAGGAATTGACGGAAGGGCACCACCAGGAGTGGAGCCTACGGCTTAATTTGACTCAGCACGGGAAAACTTACCAGGTCCGAACATAAGCATGTATGACAAATTGATAGCTCTTTCTCGAATCTATGGGTGTTGGTGCATGGCCGTTTTTAGTTCGTGGAGTGATTTGTCTAGTTAATTCCGATAACAAACGAAACTCAAATATATTAAATAGATGCTTTCAGTATTATGGTGTTTGAAGCTTTTATATCCTTCATTCATGAATGCAGTAACATGTGTGAGTACTTGAATGTATTTATAAATGTAGAGTCGTACCTGTTGGTTTGTCCCATTATAAGGACACTAGCTTCTTAAATGGACAAATTATGACTAGCAATAACGAGATTGAGCAACAACAGGTCTGTGATGCCCTTAGGTGTCCTGGGCTGCACACGCGCTACAATGAAAGTATCAACGTGTATTTCCTAGACCGAGAGGTCCGGGTAAACCGCTGAACCACTTTCATGCTTGGGATTGTGAACTGAAATTGTTGACATGAACTTGGAATTCCCAGTAAGTGTGAGTCATTAACTCGCATTGATTACGTCCCTGCCCTTTGTACACACCGCCCGTCGCTACTACCGATTGAATTATTTAGTGAGGTCTCCGGACGTGATCACCCTAACGCCTTGCGTGTTACGGATGTTTCGCAAAAGTTGACCGAACTTGATTATTTAGAGGAAATAAAAGTCGTAACAAGGTTTCCGTAGGTGAACCTGCGGAAGGATCATTAATGTGTTCCTACCCGTTAAATAAAAATGTATACTTATATACATATTTTATAAATATACAAAAAACAAAGCATATCTTATTCAATGTTTTGAGAAATATAATATTCTTTTTTATTATATTCTCTCACACATTGAAAAACATACAATTATAGTTGTACTTATATAAATATTTTTTTATGTAAGTTAATTCGTTCTTTTTCTTTTCTTTTTGAAAAGATTTTGAACTAAGACATTCGCAACACACTGTGTATGTATATAATATATAAATTATGATTTATATGAATTTATAAATCATAGTTTACCTATCTGAAGTGATAATTGTCTTCGGACGTGAACGCTATAATACCTTTTCCAGCTGGTTTTGGGGTGTTATGGATGTTTCACAGAAGTTGACATAAAAAAACTTTTGATCGATGATCAAAATATATATGTAATACATGCATTTATTCAAAAAGAAATCTGGGGCAATTTCTTAAGTTACACATGATGTAACAACACACAAGATATTGAGTTTTATAGTATTTCTTATATAATTCAATATAAAAAATTAAAAAATTAAATCTGATTGCAATTATTATTAAGTATTAAACGTATAAAAGCAAATTAAAATTGGCCCAGGTCAGCGATTGCGTATCACGCTGCCTTCGGCTATCTGTAGGGATTTTAGAGATATTTTCCAGAACTCCCTTTGCGCTCCCTATACCGCTGCTTTAGATTCCTTTATATGTTTTGTTTCCGCTTCAACCTTTTTACTTGTAAGGCCACTTTGCTGGACGAAGGTCCGCCTTTTTCAGCAACCCCACTCCTGTCAAGGCCAACGCTTGTGGCTTTTTGTTTTTGCAGCTGAGAAGTTTCTAGTTCTTGGCCTGCTTTAGGGCTAACCAAGTACTTCTCTTTGGATGAGACGGGCATTGGCTTAATACCCGTACGCGGATTTTTACGAGTCCCGGTCTCGGCCTCCGAAGTGGAGGACTTCTTATTTGTCAGATTTTCCTATTTTTATTTTCATTTTCCATCATTTTTGATCCCACAGGTTGCGGATAAGGAGATGGTCCACCTGGGCATGGATCCGCATTACCCAGGTAAGGCTGGTTAATCTTGGAGGTCGCCAGGTATCCAGGATACTCCGTTAGTGACTGAGATATTTTTGATGGGCCCCCAGCCTGACCGACTCTCGGCACGGGTCGTCTAACACCTTAGTCCAGCCCATACCTCTAACCTATGGTGAGGGCCCCAATCCACAAGGCCATAAGGCCAACTGAATCACAGGTCAACTTAGCTGATGGTCACTCTATCGAACAACCACCATTAGCGGCCAACACCCACGTGGAGGGTTCAGTAGAGGATTTTCGTCAGCCTTAATATGGTGATACAAATTAAACAATTTAGAATTTTTGGTAATAACGCACCTTTTATACTACATATATGTATACTTATATTTATTATTCACACACACGTATTGAATTTTAATATCAGCTGTTATGCTCTATTACGATGGGAAATAATTATTGTACACAATCGTGTTGACACATTACACAATATTTCGTTTTGCGCAATAAAAGTCTAAAGGCTTCAGATTTTATTCAATATATTGTGCCATCTACTAATATGACGTAGGTCTTAGGTCGGATAGCGGCCCGTTGTGACGTCAAATGTAAGCGCAGTTCCTGTACTGACCGAATTCTGCCAAGCTGAAGAAAATTTGGTCAGCGCAAGGGCTGCACATTAAAAGCATGACTATGCTACGCTGGAGAACCACCCTGAGTGTTTAATAAACAAAGCTATACCTTTGACATCAATAGACAATAATTTCGTTAAGCTGACAAGGAATGGAGAGCCAAATAACCTATATCTGCACCTAGCAAAAGATAGACATTGACAAATAAAGTGGATAACAGTCTCCTCTTCTTCAGCAGATGTACATCCATTGCAGAAGTTGTTAAAAGGGAGCCGCAACACCCCATAGAGATCTTGTAGCAGCCTATCACAGCAAATTGAGATGCGGGTGAAAGGAGCACCATTCATGAGGATCGATTGAGCGGTCAGGTAGATGGGCATCGAATCAGCTTGAAATACGCTACAGTAATCCAGCAGCCGGCGGGAAATGTCAAGATAAAGTTTCCAAGAGTAGACAGCGCTACCAACCCCATTATCGAGTTTAGAGACATCGAGGAGTTCTGGGGGAATGATCATGCCAGGAACGCAGTCGTCACTGCTCGGAATCAGAAAATGAAAGTCTGTGTCAAAATAATGTTCCGCAGGGAGATAGTCGATGTTCAGTAGGGCCGTAGGATTAGCCTCCAAAATATAGGAATGCCCAGAAGGGATGATGCGCCAGCGAGACAAGTCAAACTTGGCTGCCCGTACCGCATAGTAGGAAGCCAGTTAAGCATTGCAAACAAGGCTTTTGTAGGGGTGATATGCAAAGCACCGGTGATATAAATAGCTACAGACCTTCTGACCTTGTCAAGAAGTCTGACGTTACGTAATTCGTCCAGAGCAGATGACCAGAAAGTAACTCCACATAGAAGGTTAGGTTCGATGATTGCGGAATAGATCCAGCGCGTGGTCCTTGAACGGAGGACCCATCGGGACCCAAATGCTCTACTGCAGCAATAAACAGCACAGACCGTTTTGCGTGCCCTAGCGACCAGGTTTGCCTCCAGTTGCGTTTGCGGCCGAGGATCAGGCCTAGATATTGAACTCCGGGACTCAGCGTGAGTCTGGTCCCGCTTATGCTAGGCGGGGTGAAAATCAGAGTTTTGTATTTCCTAGTGAAAAAAACTACCGCTCTTGGAGGGGATGACAGACAGTTCAAAACCCTATATAAAGGAGTCTAAGACTAGCTTTAAAAATGGCGAGCAGCCGAGGAAGAATAATCTCTTCTCTATGCTGGATGTTGTCCGGAAAAAAACCGTCCAGTCCTGGGGACTTGAATGGTCCAAAGGATCTAATAGACCACTGCACTTGGCTTGGGGTTAGAAGTAGGGAAAATAATCCTCAGATGGTGGTCTGTGACGAGATAGAGAGCTTGACACCTCCGGAAAGTGAGTGTTCAAGCGTCGCTGGAACTGGACGCAGCTGCTGTGCGCAGTCCAACAGTAGTCAGGAATTTTTTTGAATTATATATTACATACATATGTTTGGAATTATATAAAATGAACAAAAATATAAAATAAGTAATTTACTATAAAAAAATGATCAGGTTGCCGTATATCATATCAAGCAGTGACTGCTACAATTATATTTCATTTCTCCGTACAACGAGCCTGAAGGAAAATTGGAGTGAAGTTCTCATATATTCAGACGCAATACATCTTCTTTAGACTTAATGAATAAAGTAACAGACCTTAGAATGAAAGTTCGCTTGTCATGTGACTAAATCTTTACAAAAATGGAAGCACCTATTTTAGACCTGTTGATATTTTCACATAATTTAGGAAATAAATTAATTGAATTATGCATTTGTCTTTTGGTAGAGTCATTACAATTTAGTTTAAACTGATGCAATCACTAATAATTTTGTTTCAAAATTTTTGATCAGTCTAAGTCTGAATTAAGTTAAACTATCCTGTACTAATTCACATCTACATACTAAATGCACAACATGATAAGAGCAGCTGACTTCTGTTTTAAATATGTTTTTGAAATCGTGATATGTTAAACTGTAGGTCCCGCCATTCACGTATAAAATTAACGCACACAACCTGAGTGGTGTGAGAAGCTAGGCCAATAATAATAATAATGGGCAATTATGTATGTACAGTGTATCACAAAAGTGAGTATGCAGCATGAAAATATTTAAATATCCCAATTTTTTTCCAAAAATATGCAGAAAAATATATTATTTTTACACTTACAATAATATATAATAATGCCTTACACAAAAACACAAACATACTTCAAAATAATTATCCCTTTATCATATCTCGTTATCATTTCTTAAAAAATAGAAAAAATCACATCACAAAAGTAAGTATGCACTTTTTAAAGTTTTGAGCTGCACTTAAACTAAACGCATTTTAATCGCGGAAAAAGTGAATAATTGTTATTATAAATAAATATAAATAGATAAATAAATATAAAAAGATTAAATAAATAGATTAAATACCGAAATTTTTTCTTAACTTTTATTATGGCCCCTCATGGAAAAGAACTTTCACAGGATTTAAAAGATGTAATTATTAAACTTTATAAAGAGCAGAAAAGCCAACGTGAAATTGCAAAAATTATTAATAAAAGTAGCTCCACAGTGCAAAATATAATAGAAAAGTATAATAAGAAGGGAAATACAAATAACAAGTCTCGACCTGGGCGTCCAAAAATCTTCAATGACAGGGAGAAACGAATTATCACCTGAAAAATAGAAGTAAATCCCAAGATGAGCGCTCCAAAAACTATGTCAGAAATAGAAAAAGAGACTGGAAAAACCTGTAACCCACAAACCATTCGTCGAGTTCTGTATGCTTCTGGTTACCATGGCCGTAACATCCGCAAAAAGCCATTTGTGAACAGCACCAATAGAAGAAAACTGTTGGACTTCGTAAAGGAGTACGAAACCAAGGATGAAAATTTCTGGAAATTAGTTATATTTTCTGATGAGAGTAAATATAATATTTTTGGCTCAGATGGGTGTCAAAAAGTGTGGAGAAAAGTGAACACTGAGCTCGATCCAAAAAATATGGCTGCCACAGTAAAACATGGTGGTGGAGCGGTTATGGTATGGGGGTGTATGACAGCATCAGGTGTTGGAAATCTTGTGTTTATCGAAGGAACAATGGATAAGACGGTGTATTTGAACATTTTAAAAAACAACTTGCATCAAAGTGCAGCTAAATTGGGACTAACAGGATCATTTGTATTCCAACAGGACAATGACCCTAAACATACAGCCCATATCGTTAGAGATTATCTTTTGTGTAACACGCCAAAACAACTAAAAACTCCTTCCCAATCACCCGACCTTAATCCAATAGAACATCTGTGGGATTATCTCGAAAAAAAATCAGAAGTCATGTCATTACAAGTAAAGACACCCTTAAAACTGCACTACTTGAGGAGTGAAATAAAATTCCACATTCGGTTACCCAAAATCTTATAACATCTATGCCATCGAGATTGAAGTCAGTCAAAAAGGCAAAGGGCTATCCAACAAAGTATTAAATATCAGCCTGACTTCAAAAATTGAATCATAGTGCCAATTTTTGTGAACTGCATACTCACTTATGTGACCTGAATTCTAACCATTTTGTTAATTATATTGTTATCAACCAGTAATGAATTAGAAACATTTTTGTTCCTTATTATTTTTCATAAGTTTATATGTAAAATAAATGAAAAAACATAATATTTGTGTTTTTATTTCAAATCTTAAGCAATTTTTCCCGTAATTTTAAATATATATATCGCTGCATACTCACTTTAGTGATACACTGTATGTATATGTTAAACAGTTTTTTGTTGTTGTTTGAACGTACGATCATTCACTGTAAGAGTAGTAATTCCTTACCCTTTTAACAAATAGCCAAAAGCTCTTACTTCCCTAGGAAAAAGAGAGCTTTAGCACGAAGGCGTTGCTTCTCTAGTTGCGAAGCGAATCAGTTTGTGCGCAATTATTATTGTGGCAATTGCTGAATGCTCCCGCTCTAGATCTGACTGCAAGTTCTCACGCTTTATAAAACCAAGACTTGTGCCTACGTTTTATTGAAGTTTTCTTCTGAAACTTAATTTCTCGCCAGATTATCTTGGACTTTATGTAGAAACTCCCAGTGCTAAAGATGTGCCCTGGCAGACGGTAAAATTCTGCATCATACACGTCAAAGTCTGAAACTGTAGTAGAAGCTAAAGCTTACAATTTAATGAGTAGCGTAGCAAACAAAATTCAAACATAATGGTGAAGCTCTCTAATAATGTTGCTACACAATCTTTCAAAAACTTAGAGAATAATAGAAGAATTTTCTAACAAAATGCATGTTGAATTGTATTGTAAATGCATATCCGATTACATATATCTCTCCAGAAACATTTTATGCTTCACATATTTAATGTCAAATATATTGAAAATCATGGATACTGGGTTTACAATTCATATTTCTTGCGCTACAAATATCTAAATCGAATTTTGAGCTCCAACTTCTACTACAACGACTAATACAACCACATATTCTCCAATTTGAATTGATTTTTTAACTTTTGACAGCTTGCAGTGCTACTCGTTGCGTTATACTACAGCGACTATTATGTTCCCCACTAAGGCCTTTATAAAAATTAAAAAGGGATAGTAGTCGATAACCAGGTACATAAAAATCCTGTAAATCAACATATTCAAATACCTGCATATATACTGATATGATATATATGTATATAACCAGGTACACCGACCGGAACCAGTGCGAGTCGTGTCAGAAGGTACTGGCAGAATAAAACCATCTTACTTTGGTGGTAGCTCACCCCTATCCGTATTCAAATTACAATTCGAGATAGTAGCCAGCAGAAACGGATGGGACGATGGGGAGAAAGCTCTAGAACTAATTTTAGCGTTAAAGGGTGTTGCAGCTGAGATTCTCGAAACCATGCCGGCCAACTGCAGGAACAATTACAACGAATTAATGGCAGCATTAAAGCAGTAATTCGGTGATGAGCACAAACGAGAGCTGTACCGCATGGAATTGAGATGCCGGGCATAAAAGGCAAACGAATCATTACAAGCCTTTGCAATGGAAGTCGAGAGATTAATGCATTAAGACCGAGGCGTTTGTCAATGGTATACGCGATCCTGATATTAAACTAGCGGTATGTTCTACGCAGAAGACAACCTTCGCAGAGACCGTGGCCTTGGCACTATCCCAGGAGACCGCTCGCACGATTTCTAGACCACAGGTTAGCAAAGTGCGAAAAATGGAAATCGTGGAAGAAGAAGAATACCTTTTACATAAATTGAAGGAGATGTTGAAGCAAGTTTTGGAAGAAAACAAACGTAAATGCTTCAACTGTGGGAAGGGTGGTCATATCCTATCCAACGAAACTGTAAAGCGCCAGAGAAAAGATCAAGACCCGTCTCACCAACAAGACGACGTCCCATTGCTATACCTAAGGCCTCTCGTGTACACTACGTTGAAACGAGTAGTTCCAAGAGAATTCGCGGAAAACCTGAGAATAACGAGGATCATCCTAAGTCGAAGGTTGCGATAGAATTCTCGAGAAGGCGAGAACAAGAACCTTCCTCTTCGAGAACGTTCATCATACTGATTTTGCGGATATATAAAAAGGCGGGACATAGCAAGCAACGAGTTAGTTATAGTATAGTTATAATGTCCCTCACCTGGGTAACGATCTTGTCGCGATGTGGGGGCTTAAGTGTACTTCGATTCACTCTGTGACCCAGGGTGAGTTGGGGTGCATGACTAAAGGTTACCCTAATATCGTGGGAAGACTCTGGTTTCGGATCGATGTCGTTCTTGATCTGTTCGAATCGTCGGAACACGTATATTTTTTTTTCTTTCATACCCCTAATCCGGAGTGTTAAGCGACCCGTGCTCATCGGATGGTTTGCAGTCAGGGGTCTAATCCGACTGTATTTTAACGGAGCCTCACTGATACCTGGGCGCCTCAGTGAGTATTAGGTTCCTACCAAGTCCCTGTCATGCTATCGGGGGCTATGGCATGATCGACCTCCTTTCCCCCTCACTCGTGGGACTTACATGGACGAGAAAAACAATACTGACGAAATGGTATTTTTGAATGGACTGGACGCGTCCCAGCTCATTGCGCGAATCCAGGCGAGCATTGTTGACAACAACAACGAGATCGTCAGGAATTTCGCCCCAGCTGGCCTGAGGATTACGACTGTGGAGGAGGCCTTTGGTGAGGAGTCTGCTTTGGCGATCCTCACTTCTACGGAAGATATGTGCGTGGAGTCAGACTCTGTCTCCCCACTATCGGATGAAGACGGTGACAATACGGTCATCGAAAGGTTCCCTCTCACTCGTATCCAAATTGCCACTGGGAGCAATGAGGTGGTGACATCCCCTTTAAGGAACCCACTTGTCAGACGGGATGCTTCTGACCCACTAGTACGATCATCTACTGATCCGGACTGCATGGGTAGGGGTGGCTCGTCTGACAAGGGGGTAGAACTGGGCGGAAACGTTCCGCTATGTATAAGGAGAGGAATTCATATCGTAGGGCTTGCACTGTCTTGAGAAGATTTGCAAGCTGTGATGTGGATTCCCTCTCTGTTAAGGAGCAGAGGATGTTGGCTCGACACAGAGGCACTGTTCTGCGGTATGAGAAAAAATACCCAGACAGTGCCCTCTCACGGGTCGCTGACTCTGATGGACCCTTGAGTGTGGACGAGAGCGTAGAGCCAACTGCTTCTACCTCTCAAGCCGCATGCAAGGGGCACAAAGGTTATACACCCTTACTCCCAGCTGGAGCAAAGAAGACCACCCGGGTTTTCAATCCTTCGGTGAAGAGAAAGGGTGGTGGTGTTACTCCTTCAAGGGATTGTGGAAAGGAGGTAGAAGCTACCGCCAATCCTTTATCCCAAAAGGAGGATGTAAGGTTAGAGGCCAAGGAGTTGGGGGGGTCACTTCGGCGGATAGGTCTTCTGTGCAGGTTTCTCGCAAGGGAGATCGCATGAAGAGGAACAGGTCTGACGAGGTGCCTTCCTCTAGCTCCAAGCGTCCCAGGAAACAAGGGAGCCTAGGAACTAACCCTTCCCTTCAGCTGGCTTTTATCGACAGGTCGGATTTGGATGGTAAAATCTCTCCTGAAAGATGGAATCTAGTTGAAGAACGGCTCATTGAGTTCATAGCTGAGGAGAGTTGTGATGGCAGGAATGCTCGCATATCTTCTTCGGATCGCTATTGATCAGACCTTACTTCAGAGGCTAAGGGCAAGGGGTGGCGTGGTGTTGTGTGGGATGGCAAACCTAAAGTTCCGTCATCGGGAAATAAGAGGTGCCTAGGAACCCAGAGGAGGCTGAAAGTGGTGCAGATTAATCTGCATCACTGCGAAGCTGCCTCACACAACCTACTAACCACCATACGCCGCCTTGAAGTTGACATCGCTCTTATCCAGGAACCTTGGATCCTTAGGGATAGGATCCTGGGTTTGAGCGATCCTGATTATAGGTTACTTGTTCCTAGAACAAGCGAGAAGGTAAGAACCTGTATATTAGCTAGGGGTAGCTTAGACTTGTTAATCACTCCTTCCTTTTGTACAGGTGACGTAACGACTGTGGCGTACAAAGATGACCTTGGGATCGAGTTGATGCTGTCATCTGTGTACATGCCGTACGAGGCTGCATCCCCACCTGATGACTTAATTGGACGACTGGTGGAGCATGAGGAGAGGACAAGATGTCGCCTTGTCCTGGGTTGCGATGCCAATGCTCATCACACCCAATGGGGCAGTGCTGACATAAATACTAGGGGTGAGTCGATTTTGAATTTTATTATTCTTAATAGGCTCAACATTTGTAACGTTGGTAACACGCCAACGTTTAGAAACCGTGTTAGGGAGACTGTAATTGACATTACGCTCTCTAACATGGACAGGTCTATACTTAATGACTGTAGGGTTTCAGATGAGTGTTCTTTCTCTGATCACCAATTGATATCCTTCAGTATTAACCTATCAGGTGGCTTTAACAAGCCTTTTAGAAATCCAAGAAGAACCGACTGGATCAGATATGAGATGGCTGTGGAGAAGGAACTTAAGACCCTCAGGGGTCGTTCCACTCCTGGCGTCAATGATCGAGTTGGGTCTTTGACGGATATTTTGTTGTCTTGTTATAGAGATGCTTGTCCTCTCACTTACCCGGGTAAGAGGAACCAGCCAGCCTGGTGGAATGCGGAACTCCGTAGACTCCGCTGTTGTACCAGGAAACTCTTTAATAAGGCTAAGAAGTCGGGCAGGGATGTTGACTGGTCTGCATATAAGGCCAGTTTTAATGAGTATAAAAGGGAAATAAAGCGCTCAAAGAGAACAACCTGGATGAGTTTCTGCACGAGTATCGAGAATGTTGCCGATGTGGCTCGTTTCCGTAGGATGCTGTCTAGGGACCCGAAAATCCTAGGCTTCATCCAAAAGAACGATGGCGCGTGGACAGCCTCGAGAAAAGAAACCCTAGAGGTTCTGCTGAGCACTCATTTTCCCAATTGTGTGGATCCAGAAAGCTATCCGTCGGGGGTAGCGGATCCCTTCTGATATACCTGATGTTTGGAAAGATGTGCTCGTGGTGTTTATACCAAAGGCTGGTAAACCCAGTCACATCGGCCCGAAGGATTATAGACCGATATCGCTCTCATCCTTTCTTTTGAAAGCCTTGGAGAGACTTATCGATCTACATTTGAGGTCAAACATGGACCGGTCTCTGTTGAGTGGGTCGCAACATGCTTACATTAAGGGTAAGTCGGTTGAGAGCGCTCTTCATGATGTGACAGGTTTTGTTGAGACGAATCTGCCTAGGGGTTAGTACACACTGTCGGCTTTCCTTGATATAGAGGGGGCCTTCAATAATGTCACCACTTCTTCTATTGAGAATTCACTGAGGGATATACATGCCCCAGATTTTCAGGTGCGGTTTATAATCCACATGTTGGGTAATAGACTAATCTGATCGAATCTGGGTGGATGTTCTATCGTAAAGCGTGCGACCAGGGGTACACCGCAGGGGGGTGTCCTATCCCCTCTCTTGTGGCTCCTGGTTGCTAATGTTGGTCTGAGGCTTCTAGAGAGTAGGGGCTTTAGGGTTGTGGCATATGCCGATGATGTGGCTATTCTGGTGGGTGGAAAGTTTCTACCGACGCTGGGGGAACTGATGGAGTTTGCTCTTGGAATTTTATCCTCTTGGGCTACGAAATGTGGCATGGGTATAAATCCGGATAAGACGGACCTGTTCTTGTTCTCGCGTAGGTACAAAGTTGAACCCTTCAGGTTGCCGAGGTTAGCTGGTAGGGAGCTTCCGTTGTCTTCTGAGGTCAAGTACTTGGGTGTTGTCCTGGACAGCAAGCTGAACTGGAAACGAAACACCGAGGAAAGAATGAAGAAGGGACTGAATGCCTTCTACCAGTGTAGGAACTCCATAGGTAAGAGCTGGGGTCTTCCGCCTAGGGCCATTCGCTGGATATATCTGGCGATTGTTAGACCGGTTATTACCTATGGCTGCGTTGTTTGGTGGTGTGCCTTAGATAAGAGTTTTCAGCGGAAAATCTTGGATAAGGTTCAGCGGATTGTTTCCTTGAGTATCACTGGAGTGAGAAAGAGTTGCCCTCAGGCTGCTCTTGACACTATGCTCTGCCTGACTCCGCTTGATTTATATGTCAAGCGGTGTGCAGCGCGCAGTGCCACTCGTCTGAGGGAATCGGGCTGCTGGAAACAGCGCTCGACAGGTCACTCCAGAGTTCTGAATGTCATCTTTCCTGACGGGAGATATCGACTTTCGGAAAAAGCCACCGATTATATTGTGCCTGAGGCTATGTTCCTGCCCGGTTTAAGGATACTTATACCGGAAAGGGCACAATGGAATGGTGTTGTACTCCAGGGACAGAGAGGTATACCCATCTTCACAGATGGATCTAAGGTAGGTGGATGTACAGGTGCTCGGGTCTTCTGCAGGGAACTCGGTCTTGAACTCCACTTTAGGTTGAATGATGACTGCAGCGTTTTCCATAGCTGGTGGTCCAGCTTCAGATTCGGAATCTTACGTGATCTTCGTTGACAGTCAAGCTGCCCTTAGGGCCATTGAGTCGGTCTGGTGCAAATCACGGCTCGTTCGCAAGTGCAAGGAGTCGTTGAGGACCTTTGGACTAGACCGTATCCGTCTCTGCTGGGTTCCGGGTCATAGCGGAATACTGGGCAATGAGACGGCGGATGCCCTCGCTAGGTTAGGTTCGCTCTCTGGGAGCGATTTAATAGTTGGTCCTGACCCCCCGGTCTGCCACCTCTACGGTCTCATCAATAGATGGGTCGGGGAGGAAGAGCAAAGACGTTGGGGGAACGGATCGGGTTGTTTTGTCTCTAGATGTCTATGGCCTGCTGTGGACAGTAAGAGAACAGGTAGGCTGCTGGGCTTGGATAAGGCCAGCTTAAGGTTAGTTGTCGGGTTTATCACAGGGCACTGCGAGATTAGGTCGCTGACGGGGATCTGGAACAGATCCCAGCCGGACTATTGCAGGGCATGTTGCGATGAGGAGGAGTTGGAGACTATCGAACATCTCCTCTGTAACTGCCCAGCACTTGGTAGGTTGAGGCTGAGGACCTTTGGCAGGGCCTTCTTTGAGAGTTTGAACTCTGCGTCGAGAGCCGACATCAAGGCTCTCCACAGATTCATTAGTGGCTTAGGCTGGTTGAGAGGCGCTAGGGCTTCATCAGGGTAGTCGCGCTCTCCCTTCTTTGTTGGGTCTATGTTACCCCTCCGCTTCCCATTCTCCCTTTCCTATCTCCTCTCCTTTATATCCTATTCCCTCTCTTATCCTTCCTCTTTAAGGACGTTGTACAATGGGTCAATTCGACCTCCGGGTACTGTACTTGTCTTAATTGACAAGTACACGTCCTCTAACCTATAATCCAGTCCGTCTTGTGTGAAGACAAGTTTCGTTCGAAGTAAACAATAGTGGTTTGATCTCGCTATAGATCTCTACACAAGTATAAGTGTATTGCTTGCAAAAAGGTTGTAAGCAGAGAATAGCGAATAGTGTGTGTGTGAACAATAGTGAACCAGCAATTATTGTCGTGTAGTGAAGTTGTATACAGTGACACAAAAGTAGTGTGAATAATAAAGAGTTAACTGAAATTAACACATATTTGTTTTTATTTTGGTTTGCAATCAACGAACCCACAATCTAAGCGTTTTTAAAAAGGTAAAAACGTAACAATATTGATATTATAAGTTCGCAAGGTTTAAGGCCTCCTGAAGAAAAGATGAACGCGATATGAAATTTACAAAAACTTAGAGTATTAAAGCAATTGAAAAGCTTCTTGGGAATGATATATTTTTATCACATTGTTATTCCTCAATCTATTAAAATACAACAATGGTTGCAACAGTTAATTCCTGATAACAAGAAGAATGAAAACAGTCCTATAAAGTACACTCCCGACTCCGAAATGGCGTTCGAAGTCTCAAAAACGCTACTCTTGCAACAATGCTCCAACAATACAGTGGGAGCAGTTTTATATCAAATTGCAGAAGATTAAACTCAATCACTGGGTTTCTACTCGAAAAAACTTTCTTCATCACAGAAAAATTAAAGCGTCTTCGATAGGGAATTTATCGTTATTTATCAGACAATTCAACAATTCAGAGACGCACTAGAGGGTAGAGAGTTTGCAGTATTTGCCGACCATAAACCACTCGTTTTCGCTTTTAAGGAGAAAGTGGTAAAGCTTCACCTAGGAGAGCCCGCCGACTCAATTTTATAGGTCAAGGTGCAAGTTACAATGTGACTGATTTGTTCTTAAGAATCAACGTAATTCGAAAGGACATAATAAACTTCTATGAGGTGGCTATACAGCAGCAGCCCGATACCGAATTGCAGGTGATTTTAAAGAAAGGCAAGGACACATCAATTACATTAAGGAAATTTTGTATTCGTGGTTCTACAAGAGATTTATATTGTCATGTGTTACGACGTCGGATAAGACTCTAGGTTCTAAAGACCTTTCGCCAAGTTGTCATCCAAAAACTTTACTCTTTATCAGTCGCATCCTGGCATTAAGGCAACGAAGAAGTTAGTTACACACCATTAAGTCTGGCCATCGGAACTGTACGAGGGAACTGTAAAGTTCCTTGTGGAATCAGTGAAGCGCCTTGGCGAACTCTGGCCCGGTGCGCGCTTGGAGGTGGTCCCTCAATCCGACCTCCCTCTACGTCCAATAGTGACGGTATGGATCCCGCCTACTTTTAGGCGTGTGAGTATCGTACCCAAACTTATTGGGAAGCAGAACGATGGATTGAACACCAGTACATGGGCGGTTGTTAACTCCCTGGCTGGTGACGGTAAGAAAGGCTGCGATCTTCGGATCGCTATTGATCAGACCTTACTTCAGAGGCTAAGGGCAAGGGGTGGCGTGGTGTTGTGTGGGATGGCAAACCTAAAGTTCCGTCATCGGGAAATAAGAGGTGCCTAGGAACCCAGAGGAGGCTGAAAGTGGTGCAGATTAATCTGCATCACTGCGAAGCTGCCTCACACAACCTACTAACCACCATACGCCGCCTTGAAGTTGACATCGCTCTTATCCAGGAACCTTGGATCCTTAGGGATAGGATCCTGGGTTTGAGCGATCCTGATTATAGGTTACTTGTTCCTAGAACAAGCGAGAAGGTAAGAACCTGTATATTAGCTAGGGGTAGCTTAGACTTGTTAATCACTCCTTCCTTTTGTACAGGTGACGTAACGACTGTGGCGTACAAAGATGACCTTGGGATCGAGTTGATGCTGTCATCTGTGTACATGCCGTACGAGGCTGCATCCCCACCTGATGACTTAATTGGACGACTGGTGGAGCATGCGGAGAGGACAAGATGTCGCCTTGTCCTGGGTTGCGATGCCAATGCTCATCACACCCAATGGGGCAGTGCTGACATAAATACTAGGGGTGAGTCGATTTTGAATTTTATTATTCTTAATAGGCTCAACATTTGTAACGTTGGTAACACGCCAACGTTTAGAAACCGTGTTAGGGAGACTGTAATTGACATTACGCTCTCTAACATGGACAGGTCTATGATTAATGACTGTAGGGTTTCAGATGAGTGTTCTTTCTCTGATCACCAATTGATATCCTTCAGTATTAATCTATCAGGTGGCTTTAACAAGCCTTTTAGAAATCCAAGAAGAACCGACTGGATCAGATATGAGATGGCTGTGGAGAAGGAACTTAAGACCCTCAGGGGTCGTTCCACTCCTGGCGTCAATGATCGAGTTGGGTCTTTGACGGATATTTTGTTGTCTTGTTATAGAGATGCTTGTCCTCTCACTTACCCGGGTAAGAGGAACCAGCCAGCCTGGTGGAATGCGGAACTCCGTAGACTCCGCCGTTGTACCAGGAAACTCTTTAATAAGGCTAAGAAGTCGGGCAGGGATGTTGACTGGTCTGCATATAAGGCCAGTTTTAATGAGTATAAAAGGGAAATAAAGCGCTCAAAGAGAACAACCTGGATGAGTTTCTGCACGAGTATCGAGAATGTTGCCGATGTGGCTCGTTTACGTAGGATGCTGTCTAGGGACCCCAAAATCCTAGGCTTCATCCAAAAGAACGATGGCGCGTGGACAGCCTCGAGAAAAGAAACCCTAGAGGTTCTGCTGAGCACTCATTTTCCCAATTGTGTGGATCCAGAAAGCTATCCGTCGGGGGTAGCGGATCCCTTCTGTGATGCTG
Organism: Sarcophaga rosellei; assembly: GCA_930367235.1. NCBI lineage: Eukaryota > Metazoa > Arthropoda > Insecta > Diptera > Sarcophagidae > Sarcophaga > Sarcophaga rosellei. Next base: position 60,000,473 of record OV884019.1, read on the forward strand.
GCTTGATGCCCGATTTGGAGGATATCATTAACAGAGACAAGGTCAAATGGGCGATAAATAGTTTTGAGCCCTTTAAGTCGCCTGGTCCGGATGGTATCTTTCCGGCTCTGCTTCAGCGTGCTGGTAGTATAGAGACTGTCTCCGGCGGTGTGATATACCTGATGTTTGGAAAGATGTGCTCGTGGTGTTTATACCAAAGGCTGGTAAACCCAGTCACATCGGCCCGAAGGATTATAGACCGATATCGCTCTCATCCTTTCTTTTGAAAGCCTTGGAGAGACTTATCGATCTACATTTGAGGTCAAACATGGACCGGTCTCTGTTGAGTGGGTCGCAACATGCTTACATTAAGGGTAAGTCGGTTGAGAGCGCTCTTCATGATGTGACAGGTTTTGTTGAGACGAATCTGCCTAGGGGTTAGTACACACTGTCGGCTTTCCTTGATATAGAGGGGGCCTTCAATAATGTCACCACTTCTTCTATTGAGAATTCACTGAGGGATATACATGCCCCAGATTTTCAGGTGCGGTTTATAATCCACATGTTGGGTAATAGACTAATCTGATCGAATCTGGGTGGATGTTCTATCGTAAAGCGTGCGACCAGGGGTACACCGCAGGGGGGTGTCCTATCCCCTCTCTTGTGGCTCCTGGTTGCTAATGTTGGTCTGAGGCTTCTAGAGAGTAGGGGCTTTAGGGTTGTGGCATATGCCGATGATGTGGCTATTCTGGTGGGTGGAAAGTTTCTACCGACGCTGGGGGAACTGATGGAGTTTGCTCTTGGAATTTTATCCTCTTGGGCTACGAAATGTGGCATGGGTATAAATCCGGATAAGACGGACCTGTTCTTGTTCTCGCGTAGGTACAAAGTTGAACCCTTCAGGTTGCCGAGGTTAGCTGGTAGGGAGCTTCCGTTGTCTTCTGAGGTCAAGTACTTGGGTGTTGTCCTGGACAGCAAGCTGAACTGGAAACGAAACACCGAGGAAAGAATGAAGAAGGGACTGAATGCCTTCTACCAGTGTAGGAACTCCATAGGTAAGAGCTGGGGTCTTCCGCCTAGGGCCATTCGCTGGATATATCTGGCGATTGTTAGACCGGTTATTACCTATGGCTGCGTTGTTTGGTGGTGTGCCTTAGATAAGAGTTTTCAGCGGAAAATCTTGGATAAGGTTCAGCGGATTGTTTCCTTGAGTATCACTGGAGTGAGAAAGAGTTGCCCTCAGGCTGCTCTTGACACTATGCTCTGCCTGACTCCGCTTGATTTATATGTCAAGCGGTGTGCAGCGCGCAGTGCCACTCGTCTGAGGGAATCGGGCTGCTGGAAACAGCGCTCGACAGGTCACTCCAGAGTTCTGAATGTCATCTTTCCTGACGGGAGATATCGACTTTCGGAAAAAGCCACCGATTATATTGTGCCTGAGGCTATGTTCCTGCCCGGTTTAAGGATACTTATACCGGAAAGGGCACAATGGAATGGTGTTGTACTCCAGGGACAGAGAGGTATACCCATCTTCACAGATGGATCTAAGGTAGGTGGATGTACAGGTGCTCGGGTCTTCTGCAGGGAACTCGGTCTTGAACTCCACTTTAGGTTGAATGATGACTGCAGCGTTTTCCAGGCGGAGATTTTCGCAATCTTGAAGGCTATTGAGGCCATAGCTGGTGGTCCAGCTTCAGATTCGGAATCTTACGTGATCTTCGTTGACAGTCAAGCTGCCCTTAGGGCCATTGAGTCGGTCTGGTGCAAATCACGGCTCGTTCGCAAGTGCAAGGAGTCGTTGAGGACCTTTGGACTAGACCGTATCCGTCTCTGCTGGGTTCCGGGTCATAGCGGAATACTGGGCAATGAGACGGCGGATGCCCTCGCTAGGTTAGGTTCGCTCTCTGGGAGCGATTTAATAGTTGGTCCTGACCCCCCGGTCTGCCACCTCTACGGTCTCATCAATAGATGGGTCGGGGAGGAAGAGCAAAGACGTTGGGGGAACGGATCGGGTTGTTTTGTCTCTAGATGTCTATGGCCTGCTGTGGACAGTAAGAGAACAGGTAGGCTGCTGGGCTTGGATAAGGCCAGCTTAAGGTTAGTTGTCGGGTTTATCACAGGGCACTGCGAGATTAGGTCGCTGACGGGGATCTGGAACAGATCCCAGCCGGACTATTGCAGGGCATGTTGCGATGAGGAGGAGTTGGAGACTATCGAACATCTCCTCTGTAACTGCCCAGCACTTGGTAGGTTGAGGCTGAGGACCTTTGGCAGGGCCTTCTTTGAGAGTTTGAACTCTGCGTCGAGAGCCGACATCAAGGCTCTCCACAGATTCATTAGTGGCTTAGGCTGGTTGAGAGGCGCTAGGGCTTCATCAGGGTAGTCGCGCTCTCCCTTCTTTGTTGGGTCTATGTTACCCCTCCGCTTCCCATTCTCCCTTTCCTATCTCCTCTCCTTTATATCCTATTCCCTCTCTTATCCTTCCTCTTTAAGGACGTTGTACAATGGGTCAATTCGACCTCCGGGTACTGTACTTGTCTTAATTGACAAGTACACGTCCTCTAACCTATAATCCAGTCCGTCTTGTGTGAAGACAAGTTTCGTTCGAAGTAAACAATAGTGGTTTGATCTCGCTATAGATCTCTACACAAGTATAAGTGTATTGCTTGCAAAAAGGTTGTAAGCAGAGAATAGCGAATAGTGTGTGTGTGAACAATAGTGAACCAGCAATTATTGTCGTGTAGTGAAGTTGTATACAGTGACACAAAAGTAGTGTGAATAATAAAGAGTTAACTGAAATTAACACATATTTGTTTTTATTTTGGTTTGCAATCAACGAACCCACAATCTAAGCGTTTTTAAAAAGGTAAAAACGTAACAATATTGATATTATAAGTTCGCAAGGTTTAAGGCCTCCTGAAGAAAAGATGAACGCGATATGAAATTTACAAAAACTTAGAGTATTAAAGCAATTGAAAAGCTTCTTGGGAATGATATATTTTTATCACATTGTTATTCCTCAATCTATTAAAATACAACAATGGTTGCAACAGTTAATTCCTGATAACAAGAAGAATGAAAACAGTCCTATAAAGTACACTCCCGACTCCGAAATGGCGTTCGAAGTCTCAAAAACGCTACTCTTGCAACAATGCTCCAACAATACAGTGGGAGCAGTTTTATATCAAATTGCAGAAGATTAAACTCAATCACTGGGTTTCTACTCGAAAAAACTTTCTTCATCACAGAAAAATTAAAGCGTCTTCGATAGGGAATTTATCGTTATTTATCAGACAATTCAACAATTCAGAGACGCACTAGAGGGTAGAGAGTTTGCAGTATTTGCCGACCATAAACCACTCGTTTTCGCTTTTAAGGAGAAAGTGGTAAAGCTTCACCTAGGAGAGCCCGCCGACTCAATTTTATAGGTCAAGGTGCAAGTTACAATGTGACTGATTTGTTCTTAAGAATCAACGTAATTCGAAAGGACATAATAAACTTCTATGAGGTGGCTATACAGCAGCAGCCCGATACCGAATTGCAGGTGATTTTAAAGAAAGGCAAGGACACATCAATTACATTAAGGAAATTTTGTATTCGTGGTTCTACAAGAGATTTATATTGTCATGTGTTCACGCTGGCCACCCTACTTCTAAGTTTAGATTTAAGTTTTGTTTAAGCGTATAAACCACCCCTGTGTTAGTATAAATTAATTGTGAATTATAAAGAATTAAATAGAAAAGAATCAATACCCGATCAACCCCCAACCCGAAAGGTACGTTTATGTACATAGAATAAATCGTTTGAATATTAATACTAATACCTTTTGTATTTTATTTCCCCGCAATCTCGCCAAATATTTTATTTTGGAGCTTTACCCCAATTCCCCCCGAAACATTTGGTCCTTCGAACCGGATCATCCCCAAAATAAAATATTTGTGAGATTTTATTTGCAGATTGTCTCGAAGATCCCCACTTTGGTTTTTTGTTTTTTGGATAAACCATAACCACGGTTTGAGTATATTTTTTAATACAAATAATCATTTGATTTGTACAAGGTACGTAAAATACGTTTTCTTTTTTTCGGTGCTTTAATTTAGAAATTAGTGCTTATTGTTTTATAAAAATAAAAAGAAATATACCTAAAGTGCAAGTGTAAGAATACAAAAGAAAAAGAAAAGCAAAATAAAATAAACAAAACTTAAATACACAAACAACACAGTGCATTGATTTAGCCGTGTTGTTATTGTTGTGTACTCTCATATAAACAGTTGGAAGATTATCACTAATTAAGGTGGCCGCTTTTTTTTTTAATATATTTTGCTTTGTTGCGATATTTGTGACTTATTATATTCTTACACTTATATAAATCGAAATATAAGATTTTCTTTCAATATTATTGATTGAAATTGTGATATTGTTATCACAACCATATATGCGAATATTTTTTGAAATTAATATTGCGATTTTTTTTATTGCAATATAAAATAATTTTATTTGCATATATATTTATATATTTGCATATACGTATATATATTTTAAATATATCGAATTATATTTAAATTTTTCTACTCCTTTTTTGAACTATTTTTTCGGAAGTTTTCGCAAACTCTTTTTTACCCTTTTGAAGGTTTATCGCGAGTATTTTTTTAATTTTTCGAAGAAAGAATACTTATTTTGTATTTATTCGGTGAACACTACTCGTTATAATTTTTATACTTTGGCAATTTTTGTTTAAATTAATTAATTTAAATTTTTTCGAACCCTTTTGCATTTTTTCCCCGGTAAATCAATTCTAAAAACCCGAATTTCTGATTTTAATAAAATGGCCGCTTTAAGAAATTTAAATAGAAATTATAACCGCTTAAACGATTTGGAAAGCTTTATTCAAGCTATTCCGCGAGAGGAACATTCGGTTCACTCTCTAGGTGTTCATCGGCAGGAGTTGACCCGTTTGTGGGAAGTCTTTCGTGACAGTTACGAAGACTTGTTGGAAAATGCCGAAGACACCAAAGTCTCAACAAAAGACGCGAAGGCCAAGTATATGTCCGGATATACTTTGTATTTCCAATCTGCCTCGTTTATTGACGGACTGATTGACAGCCTTAAGAATAAGGCACCAAACCCGATTGCTAATACAGTTCCTATTCACCTTCCCCCATGCGATACCCCGACCTTTTCTGGCGATTATGCGTCATGGCCAACATTCCGAGATATGTTTTCGGCCATTTACGGAACTAACCCCCACATTAGTAACATCCAAAGGATGTATTATCTTTTGCAAAAGACGGAAGGTGAGGCGAGGGACATTATTCGAACGTGCCCCATGACGAATGATGGTTTCGACATGGCTTGGCAGAATCTCGTAGATCGTTACGAGAATAAAAGAGTATTGGTCAATTCTCAATTGAAAACTCTTTTCAACCTCCCTTCCATATCCAAGGAATCTGGCCCTTCCATTAAAAGTCTGCAACGGACAATTAATGACTGCATAACGAACTTGTCGTTGTTGGGCATAGAAACGAAAAATTGGGACATAATTTTTGTGTACATTTGCTCCACGAAACTCCCCGAACACACCCTAGGTCTTTGGGAGCAAACTCAAGGGCCTTGCTCAGACCTACCCAAGTGGAGCAAAATGGATGAATTCCTAACTGCCAGATATCGAACTCTGGAATCAGTCTCGGACATTATCGGCAGCCATAATTTTACCCAATCTGTATTTCGAAATGATACCCAAGGCATTTCTCATAGCCCCCGAAAATTCAGACCTTATGAGACTGTTGCTACGAAATTATCCCAAGGAAAGTGTCCGATTTGTAGTCAGAACCACCCTATTCGTTTATGTTCAGATTTTCTAAGAATGTCGGTTAGTGAACGCATGTTATCTGTTCGAGATCATAAGTGTTGCACGAATTGTTTGGCCGTTTCTCATGAGTTCAAAAGATGCCAGAGCTCAAATGTTTGCTATATTTGCAAACAAAAACATCATTCGCTACTTCATCGTACCGAATCTTCCCCCCGGGAGGAACCGAGGACTGGAACTTACCCCGCTAACCCTTCTACCCCATATAGTTCTCCAGATATCCCTCGACCTTCTCCTGCACAATGGCGAAATGAAGTGGATAATGGCGCATCTACATCCGCTGCTGCTCGATCTTTTCAAAACTTCGCCACCCGTCTACAGTCCACCCCGTCTTCAACAGTTCTGCTAGGAACTGCCCAAGTAAACATAGAATTGGATCATGCGAGGTTTTCTGCGAGAGCTCTGATAGACCCAGCGTCTCAAGCTACTTTCATCTCTCGAAAACTGCAACGGAAGCTAGATCTTCCAACCTATTCGGCACCTGCTGCCACTGTTGTGGGCCTTAATGGCGCAGTGGTAGCAAACTCAACAAAAGTTTGTACTATTTCGCTAGGATCTCCTATTGATCCCTCGTTTAAATTGACCACGGAAGCGTATGTTGTTGAAAAGCTCACTGGTCAATTACCCACATGTTCGTTAGCGAAGTATGCTGATTTTGATGCACCCGAACTTCCGTTAACAGAATTTAAGTATGCCCACATGGATTTGCTATTAGGTGGAGATGTATACTCCCAGATAATGCTTTCTGGAGTTCGAAAAGACCCCATAAACCCTTTGATTGCCCAACAAACCGTTTTCGGTTGGGTTGTGTCTGGCAAAATACGTCAGTCAAATTCTTTTCCCTCTACGTCCAAATCCCCTACGGAGTTGAGTCCTAGACCCTCTCGTAAAGGTGAATTTGCTCAAAATTTGAGATCCGATTGCTACCGAGCCCCGAAATTGAAACCTAAATCGAGGAAGTTATTGGGGAATACCATTCCCTAGATCACTCGCCGATCTATGACTCTATTTTATTATACTCCTAACCAAGTTGACTATTTACCCCATCATGTCGTTTTAAGTCCCAACGTTCATTTTTTCTCTTATACATCCACTGGATTCCTAATTTTTGAAATTGTCAGACGCCAGCACCGCTAAAACTCTGGGTTTCCGTTGGAATGCGAGCATTGAAACATTTTTCTTCAAGCCAGCTCCAACGCCCTATTTCTCTATAGTCACAAACCGTTCTGTCTTCTCTCAAATAGCCGAAGCTATTTGACCCCGTTGGGTGAGTGGCACCTAAAATCGTAGTTGCTAGGATTATTTTATGCGACATATTTGTTAAGGCAGAACAGATTGGGACGAATGTTTGGAACCCATGACGTTTAACAGATGGCTTGAGTTTGTCGATGATTACTCGTACATCGACAGGATTAACATCCCCCGTTGGGTTAATTTGAACCCTCAGCGTGAACTACTTCATGCAAGTTGTGATGCTTCTGAGAAAGCATATGAGACCATTCTGTATAGTAGAGTCCTAACCCCGTCTGGTGAATTTGTCACCCACTTGCTCGTTGCCAAAACAAAGGTTGTGCCTGTAAAGTGTAAACTTTACCCCGTTTAGAGCTCTGCTGTGCAACTCTGTTGGCAAAAAATGGTATTTTCACTTTGTAAGAAGCGGAATCTTACCAGATCGAAAGCCATTGTGGGACAGATTCGACTATCGTTCTGTCCTGGTTTCAAAAACCCCCGTGCCATTGGCCAACTTTTGTGGCATATCGAGTATCGTTTATCGTGGACCAGGTAGGCACTGACATTTGGAATCACGTGGATTGTTGTTGTCGATTTGTTGTCATTCCTCATAACAAATTACCCCTAGCGATTGGCGATTTGGTCGAATCCAATGGATTTATTTCGTCCCTGATTCGAAGTGCGAGTGGCTGCAAGTGGCGTTCTAATGCGGCCAATTGTGAAGCTCGTGTCGCTTTCTAATCTAAAGCAGTACTAATTCGTTTTCTCGCCTTCTCTTGTGTGTTTGTCGTTTTATTTACAGAGAATCTAATACCCCGCAGGCTAATTTTCGAACGCCTAAGAGACAAACTCATCGGAAAAAGCTGGCAACAAGAAGGAACCCACTCACATCAAATGGAAAAGCAGAGCACAACCCACAACCAGGCTCTCATGTCCAGTACCAGCTAGAAACTATATTTCTTATATTATACCAGAACTACTTTATTTTTATGAGCAAATAATATTGTAATATTAATCTAAATATACCCTGAATTGTTAAATTTGATCTCTGGCCAGGTGACTTCTCGGTCCTTTTGTTGCAATGTTGCAAGGGGGGCGGGATGTTCACGCTGGCCACCCTACTTCTAAGTTTAGATTTAAGTTTTGTTTAAGCGTATAAACCACCCCTGTGTTAGCATAAATTAATTGTGAATTATAAAGAATTAAATAGAAAAGAATCAATACCCGATCAACCCCCAACCCGAAAGGTACGTTTATGTACATAGAATAAATCGTTTGAATATTAATACTAATACCTTTTGTATTTTATTTCCCCGCAATCTCGCCAAATATTTTATTTTGGAGCTTTACCCCAATTCCCCCCCGAAACATTACGACGTCGGATAAGACTCTAGGTTCTAAAGACCTTTCGCCAAGTTGTCATCCAAAAACTTTACTCTTTATCAGTCGCATCCTGGCATTAAGGCAACGAAGAAGTTAGTTACACACCATTAAGTCTGGCCATCGATGTCGAAAGATGTAGCTGTTTATGTTGGTTCATGTATAGTGTGTCAGAGATCAAAAGTTCACCGACAAACGTAATCATCGTTAAACTACAACACTAATGTACGTTTTGAACATATCAATATTGACGTTGTTGAACCACTATGAACATCAAATGGTTACCAATATTCGTTGACAATCCTGATAACCGATATAACTGCACAAAATGTTGCAAACACACTAATTAGTAACTGGATTTCCGTTTATGGTATTTCATTGCCCATAAGCTCACCACTCAAGACTCCCAAATATGAAGTTCCCTAAATTCAGTTGAAAATATTGTGATTACAAGAACTTCATGAGCTCATTTAAGAACCTGGTCTGCAATGATCCGACTTTAACTTGTCCGAATCGGTACAGTGTTACTGTTTCTGCCATTTATGAATCTTTGTTATCAATTGATTATGATAAGAAAATAACGAATACCATATTAATACATTTAGTGATGTCGAAAGTGGATCCAATCACTAAATCAAAATGGGCTTGATTTCGAGAAGCTCCCATTGTGGTCAGATTGCAGAGCTGCCTTGAATAGATATTACCGAGGGTTAACAAACCTAAGAATTAACATTTCAATTTTAGGAGCAATAAAACATTACTAAATTGCAAAAAATTAATACAATTTGTTGACAAATGCCTATTTTGCAAATCGACACAACATATGATTAGCAATTGCCTTTATTTCATTGCTGAGCCTATAGCTAAACGATTTGATTTCATAAAATCCGTGCCAGCATGTACTTATAAACTGTTTGAAAAAAGGACATACAGTTGCCAGGTGTTCATCTTCTAAGTATCGGATATGTAATGGTTCACATAACACATTACTTCACCGATATAATACAAGTTCGAACAACGCATCAATAAACTACTCTGAGCAGGATTCGCCTTCTCACGCTTCTGTGAACTATTCGGCGCCAGATGAACGCATAATTCTAGCGACGTAGGTGGTAAGAGTAGGAAGTAGTTCTGTCCAATTGATAGACAGAGCTCTTTTAGATTCCAGTTCTCAACTCAATTTGATAACCGAGAAACTTGCGCAACTACTACGTTTGAAAAAGAAGGAGGCAGATTGAATTTAAATGGTATAGGTGAAACAAATTCATTATCCAAACCTTCCGTCAATTTGACTGTTAACTCGAGTGTCAACTCTACATAATTCACTTCAAAGTTTTGGGTATTGAAATCAATTACAAAACTACAACCTGATCGTAGAGATGGCAGATCCATTGTTTTATCAACCTAATCATATTGCAGAGATATTCTGCGGCCTTTAACAAGACGGTAAGATTTCACTTGGTAATGGTTTCCCATATCTAATAAAAACAGAATTGGGTTGGATAGTCGGCGGAAAAGTAAATTCTTAACAACCTAATCGAGTCTCGTAGTATAACGTTGTTACAAATTGTGAAGAATTAGATTCAATGCTGAAACGCTGTTGGGAAATCGAGGAGTTGTCACAAAATAAAACAGTTTTGACTGAAGAAGAACATCAGTGCGAAAAGTATTGTGTCGAAAGTACGGCATTTGATGAAAATGGAAGAGTAAAAAGTACGTTTACCATTCAAGTCTGCCCCGAGTCAGCTTGGAAGTTCATTTGAAGTAACTCGTCGTCGTTTCCTATACTCAGAAAAATGACTTGTGAAGGATAAAGTATTGCGAGGGATGTACATAGACTTCACGAATGAACACATAAATCTCGGACTTATGTCAAAGGTGAGTAATGACGTATTAAATCAACTACATTATATAACACAGCACCATTCAGTTTTTCGGCCACAAAGCTCCTTAACAAAATTACGAGTTGTATTTGATGCAACATCCCAAACTTCAACTGATGTCTAATTTAACTTCAACTGGTCCTAATATTGACTATTCTTGCTTTTCGACTTAATAAACTAGCATTATCCGCAGATGTTTGCAAAATGTATCGCCAGTTCGTTATAGATGCAAGAGACCGTAATTTCCAACTTATCTTGCGGAGAAAGAATATTAATGATCCGATAAACATTTAACAACTTAATACAGTAACTTATGGAACATCGTCTGCACCTTTTCTTGCAAGTAGAAGTTTGTTTTTCATCGCTGATGCTTACAAGCAAAAATTTTGTACAGTTATCGTATGTATATTCTTCAGGTCCGATTCAAAAATTGTGTTGAACAGGCTCACTCACCACTAGTCGTCTCTCGTAATTTTCATAGCCAATAGAGTATCAGAAACTCAGAATTCATCTTGTAACACACCTTGAAGATAGGGCCCATCAATACAAAATCCCGTAGATATTGTTTCTCGTGGTTACCTTGCTAATGATATAACGCGTACAATGTGGTTCACTGGATCAGAATTTAAGAAAAGGATGAATATTGGCCTCAAGACACTAATTTGGATATTATTCTTCCAGAAGAAGAAATGTGAAAGTGGTCGTTAAAGACAACAATTATTGTCGAATCTGTAATTTCGAAAATCATCAACAGTCAATCGTCGTATTTTCATATTTTACATATTGTTATCTACATTCATTGTTTTTTTCATAAATCAAAATGAAAAAAAATTTATATCTTCGGAAGAACTACAACTAGCACTCTGGAAAGTCGTACACGACGTTCAATCGGTTACGTTTAATGATGAAATTAATCTTCTTCGTAACGGACAAAATCTCAAGCCGAGTTTCCAAAAGCTATCACCTTTTATTCATGAGGTTCAAAGTTACAAAACAAATTTGCCTATTCTCAGGGTTGGTGGCATGTTAGGAAATTCATCGTTACCATACAACACAAAGTTTCTTGCACTTCTCCCAAAGGATCATTGTTTTACAATAATATACGTCATCTTAAACATTTGCATGCGAGTCCAAAGGTACTGCTTGGAATTCTTTGTCAACGAATCTGGGTAATCAACGGCTGAGAAGTCGTCAGAAAAGTAGTGCGCAACTGCGTCCACTGTTTTAAATACAAACCCCGACTTATGCAACAAATTATGGGATATTTACCAGCTGATCGTTTAATCATTCAACGGCCGTTCATTGTAAGTGACGTAGATTTTTGTGGACCATTCTATATTTCAAATCGAATTAAAGGGAACCCATCATACAAAACATACGTGGCAATTTTCGTTTGTTTCGCTTCGAAGGCTATTCACATGGAAGTAGTCTCAGATTTGTCTAACAATACCTTTCTTTTATGTTTGAAACGTTTTATAGGTAGACGTGGGATACCTTTAAACAACAGTTCTCCAACAGCGAAAATGTGAACTCTTTAATGCACTACAGCGAAGTAACAGGTTTCAAATTTTTCTTTATTCCTCCTCGATACCCTCATTTTGGCGGCCTTTGGGAATCGGCTGTGAAATCCATGAAAAATATTCTAGTTAAAAATATATCAAAAGCTGATATTACTTATGAGGAATTTCAAACCGGTTTATTTGAAGTCAAAGCAATTTTAAATTCTCGGCCTTTAACACCTAGATCTGATGATCAAAATGATGGTGAAGCTTTAATCCCTAGGTCATATGCTCATTGGTTCATCTTTGTTGTCCTTACTATATGAAAATTTAATTCAATACAAAAACATAAATTATTTGAAACGTTGGCAATTAATCACATTTTTAAAACAACAGTTTTGGATTCAATGGCATCGCGATTATGTTCTTGATCTTCAATAAAAGGCGAAGTGGTTTAAACTGTATGCAAACATCAGAGAAGGGCAATTAGTTATTGTTTATTAAGATTATTTACCACAATAGAAATGGCTTATTGTTCGTGTTGTAAATACAATCTATGGAAGAGATGGAAAGGTTCGAGTTGTGAATATCAAAACTTCAAAAGGGATTCTTCGAAGGTCAATTCATAGAATCGCCCCACTCGCAATTATCGAAGCAGATTGAATGTGCCTTTCAACGTGGGCGGTATGTTCGGTCAGAACAACAATATTTATAGTTATTTAGTATATTTTGCATTATATTTTATTAATGAATTTATTCTTTTAAATGTATTGTCTCATTCGATGTTTTTTTGGAGACTTTTTGAAACAAACATACCTACATATCAGTGTTGAAAAATTCAGTACTTTAGTATTTTTTTGCAGTACTTTTTCATTTCAAAAGTACTGCAGTTCCCCTGCAACGCTTTCAGTACTTTTTATTATTCACCCCTATCGTGAATATTATGGGAATAAGTTATTTGGGAGTAAACTTTTTTCCCCATCCCAAAAAATCGGTATTGCCAATATATTGGGAGTAAAAGCATTATTGTGAATTAGTTATAAATGCTCTATAAACAAAAAATGTTTATTGTGAATTGTCTCTCAACAATTTTTCAAAGAAAAATACAAATCTTAAAAAAAAAAGTGTATATCTTCGTTTTTTGGTGCTGGAAGAGGAGAAACAATCCATGGAAAGGTTGCAACGAAGATCTAGGTATACTTCTATAATAATTATAAAATATACATATTTTTTAATACATCTAATACAAATATAGTTTAGGAGACGGCGGATATGCCACTGAGCCATGGATGCAGAAGCAAAATTTAACGAAGTGCATTCTCGAGCGTGTAATATTATGGAAAGGACCAACGGAGTTCTTAAAAACAGATGACCTTGTTTGCTTGGAGCACGAGAGTTACACTACTCCCCAAAGAAAAGTGCTCAAATTGTTAATATTATAAGTGCGGCTCACTACTTGTAGACAGTTTTATATGAAACGCACGAGCAGGAAAATGTTGACGAAGTTATTCAAGGAACACGTCTGAATGCAGCTGAACGCATTCGTACTAGTTCACTTTGATAGTTTAAAATAAAATGGTTATTTCATAATTTTTGTATTTACTTTCGTAAATAAAAATTGTACACATATGTACATACATAAAAACAAAATAAAACCTTCTCTGGAATACTTAAATCTAAAAAACAGTCTTCTCTGTAAATATCACACTCCAACCTATACTAGTATTACATTTGAGTTCCTTAAATAAAACAATGTACTTAGTTTTAAAAAGCAACACCAAACTTACTTACATGTTCCCTTCTTGTTCCCATTGGTAAGTGTTGCGAATTAATTTTACAAAATAATTCTTGGGAATAAACATTGGCGATACAATATTTTTTGTGTTTGTGAATTCATTCCCAAAAAATTTTTTTGGGAATGGTTCACAATAGGAAATGATGAAATTTGGGAATACTTTTATGGGAATAGTTATTTGCGATAGGGGTGAAAAATTTTATACATATATGTACATATATAAAAAAACAAAATAAAACCAGTCTTCTCTGAAATACTTAAATCAACTCTAAAACAATTTATAACCTACATGTTCCCTTCTTGTTCCCATTGGTAAGTGTTGCGAATTAATTATACAAAATAATTCTTGGGAATAAACATTGGCGATACAATATTTTTTGTGTTTGTGAATTCACTCCCAAAAAATTTTTTTGGGAATGATTCACAATAGGAAATGACGAAATTTGGGAATTTTTTTATGGGAATAGTTATTTGCGATAGGGGTGTATGTCTCGCGCTTTTCAACTATTAATGTATTAGCAACGTAACGCTAGAGGTAGAATTAGTCTTTAGTCCCAGTTAGCTAAACGTCCACGGAACGTTGTTGAATAGTCCTTATTTTCCCAAAAATACTAAACTCCTTCTATACAAAGTTGCAATAAGATCCGATTATTGATTATGATTTTCCATATCCTGAACCGTTGCGAAGGTAATAGAGCTTCTGGAAAGGAATATTTGACGGAAATGTATAAAACCAAAATTTAAAAACCAGACGAAAAGATTTTCCAACACACTCATCTATAAGACCGCATCTGTAACATCATTCTGCAAGTATTCTTTGGCTCTTCAGAGGAAATTTGTTTTCATGTTAATATGAAATGTTAATAAAGAAATATGTGACACAATAAAAGTAAGCATCAAAGATAGTGTGAGAAAATTGAGACAACAAATACGAAAATGTGCAACGAAATTAAAAAAATAGTAAAGGAGACAAATGTCAAAACAAATAAGTATGCCATATGTACTAGAGGTGTCAAAATATCGATAGTAGCACTATCGATAGTTTTTGATAGTTCATAAAAATATATCGAATCTAAACTATCAGTTCTTATACAAAATATCGATATATCGGCAATACTATCGTAACACTATCGGAGTCTCTCAAATAAGACATTTATATACATATTTGAATTTAATAGGTTAAAATACGCATTTTGTATAAACAAAGCCGAGCTTTATTTCTTAGTTCAAAAATCCAAAAATTAAACATGAAGTATTTAAGATGAAGGGTCAGTCAACCAATTGTTTTTGTTTGCAAAAAGGAGCATATCAACGACATTTTCTTTTAATTCTGTACGCCTATCCGAAACTATTTGACCAGCTTTACTAAATATTATTTTCGACTCAGTCGAAGTAGCACAATACACAAAAGCAAGTATTGCATCTCTTTCATATCACTTGAACGTGTCTGGAAATAAAATAATTGTTTTAGTGATAAATAAATACATCTAAGTAGCACATGTTAGTCAGTTAATGTCTTTACTTCACTCTCCATTTTATAATAATACTGTGGGAATCACCAGTTTATAAATGCAAACAAAAAGTTAGTGGTGGAACATTTGAGGGCTGTGGAAACAAAGGCAGCAATCTCCACTTTGTTGAAACAAACTCAATCTCCAAATTTCTGTTCGCATTTTCCCAAAAACTTCAGTGAGGATATGGATCAAACTTGGTCGGCATATTTATCTTTTTCTTCTATATAAATTAACAAAACAATTCATTATAAAATACAATTGTCTTTAAAAATACAAGTTTTTCTTATTAATTTCGAAAACTACAAAAGTGGAGATTACTGCCTTTGTTTCCACACCCCTCAATTTACTATCGATAGTGGAAAAAAACTATCGATAATAGTTAAGCGTTATGCACAAGTTGCTGCCAGGAATATAATGATACCAGACGATAACGAAACGGAATTTGACAGCTGGCAGGCGAGTCGTGAAAGGGACAGCAAATATTACCAAAAAGTATTTCTGTCCCTCTCAGATTGCAACTCTGTTTTGTTTATGTTTTTTTTTTAATTTTCGGGGTGTGTTTTTATATTGGCGAGAGTTAATAAAAATGTAATTTTTGTCTAAAACTATTAATAAATAATAAAAACAACTAATAACAATTTTTAACTTTTTGTTTCAAGAAATTAAAAAATATTGGCAACTTTCAACAAGAAAAGTTTTTTATGAGCAGTACGTCTTATTTTGATCTTGTAATATTTAGCTTCTTAATAACCTCTTGCACATCAAACTATATTCATTGTGACCGAAAATCACGAATAATATGTTCATTGAAGAAATTAAAAAATATTCCAAATTTTCCCTTTTTTAACACAAAATAAATGCTTGTTTACATTTAATTTTTCCACTTTATCCGCCAGTTTCCACTCGGTATATCTGTTGCTTCTAACACATTTGCTTCGCAATACATTGTAACATTTTTTTTCCCCTCTAAATTGGCTTGCGTTTTTATGTTATGAGCGTTTTTCAACTGTCAAAGTTTTCGTTACTGGTTAGCTGTGGTATTCAGAAAAAATAAAGCCCAATTAATTAAGAAGGTCGACCCAATTAATTTTAAAACAACTAATGTTGAGAATCGGAGAAATGGTATCGTAGTTATACAGAGTGAAAACATCGCTGAGAGGAAAGAAGCAATAGAGAATGAGATAAGTAAAGACTATGAGATAAAAGTTCTAAACCAGGTAGAGATGTAGATTATTATAAAAGATATGAATGTTAAATTGGCCGAGAAGGATTTGATAGATAAGCTGAAGAAGCAGAATGGAGTTCTAGAAAATAATGCAATAGAAATAATAAAAATATCCGAAGCAAAGCAAAATAGTAGGAAAAAATTTTAATGCGAGAATAAAAATAGATCAAGCGTCATATAATAGAGTTATTTCATGTCAGAAAGTTAATATTGGATGGGAAAGATGCAGGGTTTATGATGGCACAGCGGTGACGCAATGCTATAAGTGTCTATGTTACAACCACAAGGCAATGAAGTGTAGAAATGAAGAGGTATGCTTTAAATGTCACGGAAACCATACGAGTAGGGATTGTAAAAAGGAAATAATAAATAAATGCTTTAATTGCATAAGGGAAAGTAAGAGACCAAATTTGGATCTGGATGAAAACAATAGTCTGAATCACAGAGATTGTCGGGTATATCAAAATAAACTTAATTTGAAAAAAGAATAAGATTAGCTGTTTGGCAACCAAGCGGCACATATACCCCTTATACACCAATATTCAGGGATTATTGAACAATTTTAATCAGCTGGAGATAATTAAGCATATAGTAAGACCAGATTTTATAGTTCTATCAGAAACTCATCAAACAGGTGTAATAAATGATAGAGAAATAGTAAATTATGACCATTAATATCGGGTTCGTCTAGAACCGGTTGGCTCATATTATATTTTAGAAAGCATTGGAAGATAAGTAAAATTCGAGAACCTATAAGGGAGCATGAGTTTTGGATATATGCATTTATGGCTAAGTATGGAAAAATTTCGATAGTTTTAATCGCAGTTTACAAATCACCAAGTGGCCAAAAAGCAGAATTTTGAGAAGCGTTGAGTTTTTAGATATAGTATGCGAAGAAAACTATGCGATTGTAATAGCTGGACTTCAACATAGACTGGTGTACTTAATAATAATGGTTTAAAACAGATAGTGAATGAATTTACTAGGATTACACAGAGCTCTAAAACGTTGATAGATTATATTATTATCAATACGGAGAATATTACAGCAAAGGCTAATGTCGATTGATACATTAATATAAGTAAGAAATGAATGATATGCGCCTAAAACTAGGGAATGTTGCGTTTTCAGACATAACAAGAATGGATTTAGAAGCAAACTGTGATCGATGTTGGAATTTGAGGAAATGGATGATTTAAATGCGTATGTCGGCAAATTTGACTTGTGTTTGGATAATACTGTGGAACATTTAACTGTTAGATCGAGAGAAAAAAGAATGAAAGGTTTAATAGCGAACTCAGGGTCTTAAGGATAAAATTACAAAATGCAAAAAGCCATAATGGAGAACAGTATGGATGCATGGTGCAACTATAAGGCAGCGAGAAACTTATATAATGTTAAAGCAGTAAATTCAAAAAATCATTTTATAAATAGTAAAATAAACACAGCAAAAAATCTGAAGGAGATGTGGAATAAGATTAAGAATTTAGTATTAGGAAAACCAAGGAATGTGATATTTGAGACCATATACATAATATACGGAAAGTATACTTGCGTACATATGCTTGCATTTGCTTGTTTTTATTTTTGCTGGATTTATGAATTTTCTCTTATTTTTGATTTTAACAGCTACTTCAAATTATGATAAAAGAAAAACCTTGAATTTCTGATTAATTTTCAAGGTTTGCTGTAGTTTTTATTTATTTGCATTGCATTTGTCTGGAGTTTCATGTTTCCTGGAATTTCTTACACGTGTGGAAAAATGCATAAGTCCAAAACACAATTATAATAATACATTAAGAATAATTTGTTACAATTCAGCAACAAAATAGATTTTAAATACATATGTTAAAAATAATTGTTTGCAATTTGGCAATAAAATAGTATTTAAGGCAATGATTACCATTTCATACAGCGTTGCCATTTGCCAAGTTTTCCCTTTTTTTCCAAGTTTTTTAGGATGCGAAAAAGTTGTCATTAAATTTGTTTTCTAACAAAACAAGTTTTTTCGACAAAATTAATTTTAAATTTTTTTCAATAAATTTAATGATAATAACACGCAATATTTACATTTTTAAAGGAAATGTTATGTATTTTATTAGTCCCGGGCAAAAGTAGCAAAAAACACCAATAGAGGGTACCGGTCTCCCGTGTTTCCTTAAACATTTTGGAACTTTTGTAGAAAACAAGTTTTTTTTTTGGTAAAATAAAGTTTTTTCCCCAGAAATAAAAAGTTTTTTTCAAAAAAATTCTGGCAACGCTGATTTCGTTGATCAGACTGCGGCGAGTGCACATGTCAGCGGATACTATAAATTTTTTTTTTTGAGGGTTATACTCAAAAAATATTTTATGTTAAAAAATGCTTTTATTAAAATCCAATGTCATATATGTTCTTAACATACATTTTGATTGTTTTAATAGTCAAGCAAATAATTTAGATGTTATGAATAGAGAAATATTTTTTTATACGCATAATGCAGTATTTTGCAAATATCTAAAAAATTCCTCCACCTGGGTAACGATCTTGTCGCGATGTGGGGGCTTAAGTGTACTTCGATTCACTCTGTGACCCAGGGTGAGTTGGGGTGCATGACTAAAGGTTACCCTAATATCGTGGGAAGGCTCTGGTTTCGGATCGATGTCGTTCTTGATCTGATCGAATCGTCGGAACACGTATATTTTTCTTTCATACCCCTAATCCGGAGTGTTATGCGACCCGTGCTCATCAGATGGTTTGCAGTCAGGGGTCTAATCCGACTGTATTTTAACGGAGCCTCACTGATACCTGGGCGCCTCAGTGAGTATTAGGTTTCCTACCAAGTCCCTGTCATGCTAGCGGAGGCTATGGCATGATCGACCTCCTTTCCCCCTCACTCGTGGGACTTACATGGACGAGAAAAACAATACTGACGAAATGGTACTTTTGAATGGACTGGACGCGTCCCAGCTCATTGCGCGAATGCATGCGATCATTGTTGACAACAACAACGAGATCGTCAGGAATTTCGCCCCAGTTGGCCTGAGGATTACGACTGTGGAGGAGGCCTTTGGTGAGGAGTCTGCTTTGGCGATCCTCACTTCTACGAAAGATATGTGCGTGGAGTCAGACTCTGTCTCCCCATTATCGGATGAAGACGGTGACAATACGGTCATCGAAAGGCTCCCTCTCACCCGTATCCAAATTGCCACTGGGAGCAATGAGGTGGTGACATCCCCTTTAAGGAACCCACTTGTCAGACGGGATGCTTCTGACCCACTAGTACGATCATCTACTGATCCGGACTGCATGGGTAAGGGTGGCTCGTCTGACAAGGGGGGTAGAACTGGGCGAAAACGTATAAGGAGAGGAATTCATATCGTAGGGCTTGCACTGTCTTGAGAAGATTTGCAAGCTGTGATGTGGATTCTCTCTCTGTTAAGGAGCAGAGGATGCTGCTCGACACAGTGGCACTGTTCTGCGGTATGAGAAAAAATACACAGACAGTGCCCTCTTACGGGTCGCTGACTCTGATGGACCCTTGAGTGTGGACGAGAGCGTAGAGCCAACTGCTTCTACCTCTCAAGCCGCATGCAAGGGGCACAAAGGTTATACACCCTTACTCCCAGCTGGAGCAAAGAAGACCACCCGGGTTTTCAATCCTTCGGTGAAGAGAAAGTTTGGTGGTGTTACTCCTACAAGGGATGATGGAAAGGGGGTAGAAGCTACCGCCAATCCTATATCCCAAAAGGAGGATGTAGAGGCCAAGGAGTTGGGGGGGGGGTCACTTCGGCGGATAGATCTTCTGTGCAGGTTTCTCGCAAGGGAGATCGCATGAAGAGGAACAGGTCTGACGAGGTGCCCTCCTCTAGCTCCAAGCGTCCCAGGAAACAAGGGAGCCTAGGAACTAACCCTTCCCTTCAGCTGGCTTTCATTGACAGGTCGGATTTGGATGATAAAATCTGGTGATATATTACACGAATGTCTGGTGGACGTGTATAGAGACTGTCTCCGGCGGTGTGATATACCTGATGGTTGGAAAGATGTGCTCGTGGTGTTTATACCAAAGGCTGGTAAACCCAGTCACATCGGCCCGAAGGATTATAGGCCGATATCGCTCTCATCCTTTCTTTTGAAAGCCTTGGAGAGACATATCGATCTATATTTGAGGTCAAACATGGACCGGTCTCTGTTGAGTGGGTCGCAACATGCTTACATTAATGATAAGTCGGTTGAGAGCTCTTTTCATGATGTGACAGGTTTTGTTGAGACGAATTTGGCTAGGGGTGAGTACACACTGTCGGCTTTCCTTGATATAGAGGGGGCCTTCACCACTTCTTCTATTGAGAATTCACTGAGGGATATACATGCCCCAGATTTTCTGGTGCGGTTTATCATCCACATGTTGGGTAATAGACTAATCCGATCGAATCTGGGTGGATGTTCTATCGTAAAGCGTGCGACCAGGGGTACACCGCAGGGGGTGTATTGGTTGCTAATGTTGGTCTGAGGCTTCTAGAGAGTAGGGGCTTTAGGGTTGTGGCATATGCCGATGATGTGGCTATTCTGGTGGGTGGAAAATTTCTACCGACGCTGGGGGAACTGATGGGATCTGCTCTTGGAATTTTATCCTCTTGGGCTACGAAATGTAGCCTGGGTATAAATCCGGATAAGACGGACCTCGTCTTGTTCTCGCGTAGGTACAAGATTGAACCCTTCCGGTTGCCGAGGTTAGCTGGTAGGGAGCTTCCGTTGTCTTCTGAGGTCAAGTACTTGGGTGTTGTCCTGGACAGCAAGCTGAACTGGAAACGAAACACCGAGGAAAGAATGAAGAAGGGACTGAATGCCTTCTACCAGTGTAGGAACTCCATAGGTAAGAGCTGGGGTCTTCCGCCTAAGGCCATTCGCTGGATATATCTGGCGATTGTTAGACCGGTTATTACCTATGGCTGTGTTGTTTGGTGGTGTGCCTTAGATAAGAGTTTTCAGCGGAAAATCTTGGATAAGGTTCAGCGGATTGTTTCCTTGAGTATCACTGGAGTGAGGAAGAGTTGCCCTCAGGCTGCTCTTGACGCTATGCTTGACTCCGCTTGATTTATATGTCAAGCGGTGTGCAGCGCGCAGTGCCATTCGTCTGAGGGAATCGGGCTGCTGGAAACAGCGCTCGATAGGTCACTCCAGAGTTCTGAATGTCATCTTTCTTTAAGGTTTAAGGATACTTATACCGGAAAGGGCACAATGGAATGGTGGGGTACTCCAGGGACAGAGAGGTATACCCATCTTCACAGATGGGTCTAGGTTAGATGGATGTACAGGTGCTGGGGTTTTCTGTCGGTCTGGTCGGTCGGTCTGGTGCAAATCACGGCTCGTTCGCAAGTGCAAGGAGTCGTTGAGGACCTTTGGACTAGACCGTATCCGTCTTTGCTGGGTTCCGGGTCATAGCGGAATACTGGGCAATGAGACGGCGGATGCCCTCGCTAGGTTAGGTTCGCTCTCTGGGGGCGATTTAATAGTTGGTCCTGACTCCCCGGTCTGCCACCTCTACGGTCTCATCAATGGATGGGTCGGGGAGGAAGAGCAGAGACGTTGGGGGAACGGATCGGGTTGTTTTGTCTCTAGATGTCTATGGCCTGCTGTGGACAGTAAGAGAACAGGTTGGCTGCTGGGCTTGGATAAGGCCAGCTTAAGGTTAGTTGTCGGGTTTATCACAGGGCACTGCGAGATTAGGTCGCTGACGGGGATCTGGAACAGATCCCAGCCGGACTATTGCAGGGCGTGTTGCGATGAGGAGGAGTTGGAGACTATCGAACACCTCCTCTGTAACTGCCCAGCCCTTGGTAGGTTGAGGCTGAGGACCCTTGGCAGGGCCTTCTTTGAGAGTTTGAACTCTGTGTCGAGAGCCGACATCAAGGCTCTCCACAGATTCATTAGTGGCTTAGGCTGGTTGAGAGGAGCTAGGGCTTCATCAGGGTAGTCGCGCTCTCCCTTCTTTGTTGGGTCTATGTGACCCCTCCGTTTCCCATTCTCCCTTTCCTATCTCCTCTCCTTTATATCCTATTCCCTCTCTTATCCTTCCTCTTTAAGGACGTTGTACAATGGGTCAATTCGACCTCCGGGTATTGTACTTGTCTTAATTGACAAGTACACGTCCTCTAACCTAACCTAACCTAAATATCTAAAAAATTATAGATATTTTAAGTTTTAATTATTAAGTCAAAGATGTATAACTTTATGTATGTTGATGAAATGAAAATCAAAATAGCGTATATTACTAACACTTTTCTATGACTGTAAACTCTCATCTTATTTTCGCTCTCTTACTCACCAATAAATAACCAAAAAATTTTTGGTAATCCCTGATTTAAGGCTATGGTTTAATCAAAATAAATTGAGAGAAACAATTGATTAACAAAAGACAACGGTTGTTTTATTCTCACACCCTCCGTAATAACCAAGTTCAAGTGCTTGTGTTATTCAAAATCCACAACAACCAAGTTTAAGTGCTTGTGTTGTATGTATAATTGTCCCGGTGATTCCGCCGGACAAATCAAAACCGACCAGCAAATCAGCTGAGTCAACACACGTATTTCAATTGAGAATGTACATTATGGGAATAATGTGCAGACTTCAAACTATAAATTTAATTTCCGTGTAATATATTTAATGGAATTAGAGAATATTTATTTTTATTTTTTATTTAATTTATTTTTATTTTCAAATTTAGCACAACAAGATAGAAATCTTATAAATTAAAGTGCTAATAATTACATACAAACAGTAAATTTAAGAATAATGTAATAATTAAATATGAATACAAGTTAAATTAAAAAAGAATTAAAAAATAAAAAAAAGATTACAAATAATTTAATGCATTAATTTGATTTGATAGTCATTAACGAAAATATTTCATTAGTTCAATTTTAAATCTAGTTGCGTTGCTAATTATTTGAATTCTCTTCAGTAATTGGTTCCAAATTCGAGTGCAATAAATAAAGAACTAACGCTCAGAAAAGGCAGTTTTATATTTTCTTTGAATCAATACCAGTCCTGTAGCCGATCTGCCAAAATCTATTGTTTCATACAGGTAAGTCGGTTGTGCAGTATAAATTATTTTATGCAAAAACATCAAGCTCTTAAACTTCAAAAGATTTTCAAAACACATATTGCAAATTTGGTATGAAAACACAGATATGGAACCACGTATTCCTCGGTTGAAGATATATCTTGCAATATTATTATAGGCAACTTTCAATTTCCGCAAATCATTTGCATCACAATTCGCATAAATTTCGCATCCATATAAAAGGACTGGTATCATATAAGTTTTAGCAAGCAGCATTCGTATTTCAAAAGGTGTTGAACATTTTACAGCCCAAAGATTTCTCAACATACTATAAATTTTACCTACTGCAGAAGCAATGTGATTGGACCAGGTCAGTTTATTATTAAAAATTACTCCTAAGTTTTTTGAACAGCTCACAAATTCAATTACATTGCTATTTATTTTAATCTGAATATCGTCAGCAATCTTTCTATGACTTCTATCTATTAAAATACACTTTGATTTTGTAGGATCGATGCAAAGTCCATTGTTTTAGGTCCAGATATCTATTTTCTGCAAATCATAGTTTATATTGATGGCACATGCGTTAATTCCACTTGAAGAACCGCTGTTGTATATCTGGACATCATCAGCATACATATGTATTTTACAATGTTCTAAAATAATATATAAGCAGAATAATAGGGGTATAAGCACTGAGCCCTGTGGGACACCTCTATTAACATCAAGGCTTTCAGAATATGTTCCATTATAAAATGCAATCTGAGATCGACCTGTGAGATATGAACATAACAATCTACAAGCTGTTTTTGAGAAGAAGAACAGTTTTTCCAGTTTTTTCAATAATATGGAGTGATCAACTGTATAGAAAGCTTTACTGTGATCGAGTAAAACTAAAATGGAAATCAGTTCGACTTTAACTGTTGAAGTGAAGAGACGTATAATACAAGTGCACTTAATATTTACCGTTTGTTTTTTCTTTTTCTCTTCTCTGTTATTATTATTGAAAATAATAACATGGATAAACCACCAGATATTGGAGGAATATCCAAACCTCCAATTATTATAGACAATAATAAAAAGCTAAACTTAACTACTCCTGGGCCAAAGTATTTGGTCATGTCAAGAGTAAAAAGTGATGATAACCTCTCGAAGGTATCACCCTTTTTAATCAAAAAAGTAATCGACTCGATTTGTGAAGGTGAAGTAATTACTTGCAACAAATTAAGAAATGGCACAATTTTAATTAAAACAAAAAATGAGTACCAAGCATGCAAATTAATAAAAGTATGTTCACTTTCCCCTTCGATTGAAGTGACTGTTATATATTGTAACGATCTGCGGGGAATTCTTGAAGAAGAAATTCTCGAAGAATTAAAGGGAAAAAACGTAAGTAAGGTCGAAAAGATAAAACGAAAATCACCCCACGGTACTATAGAAGAGACAGGCCTGATAATTCTTACTTTTACCACAATCACTTTGCCAACTGTTATCTCAATTGGTTATGAAAATGTAAGAATCCGCACATATATTCCTCTACCCCTCCGTTGTAAGAACTGCTTACGTTACGGGCATATAGCGAAATTGTGCAAAGACACCAGATTATGCTCCAATTGTTCAAAAGAATACCATATCTCCGAAGACTCTGAGGAAATATGCGAATCAACAAGATGTTGCACTAACTGCAAAGAACAAAACGAAGCCTATGACCACAACCGATAAAAAATGTCCGACTTTTCTCAAAGAAAAAGAAATTCAAGCAATCATCACACTTGAGCAGGTAAGCAAAAGGAAAGCAGTCAACATATTCAAAGAACGCCATTCCAATATGCATAAATCATATTGCTCAATTCTAAAAACCCAAACCTCTCAAGATCAAACACTAACAACACAAGTTAAATATAATAATTTCACATACAACAATAACATTGCAAATACCAATAATAATAACAGAAATCAGCTGACAACAGATAAAAACACAACACGTGATTTAGTTGATTACTCCACTATAATCTCCGATATAGAAATCTCCGACACTGAATTAAATGATATAGGAATAAAGAGCAGTTCCTCTCTCTTAACATCGGATTTAACTACAAGCCAACCGTCAACGAGCAACGCATTTCTCTTACCTAAGAATACATCGAACAAGAATATTCAAAAGCTTAAGAGAAAATTAACAGGCGCACGTAAAAAGAAATAAATAACTTCCCTTAATACTTCTCTTAATAAATGTTACCGATCATAACGAACTTCTTGAATATTATTAATACTCATTTCATCAGCTACAACAAACATTAAATTCTCTAAGTTGCATTTTTTTACTAACTCAATATATAATTATGAACTTATAAAAATTACAATTATCACAATCTCTTTATATACACTCTTTATACCAACAACAACATATTTCCAACATATTTTAAATTCTTTCCTTAAAATTATATATAATTATAGAATATTAGGTGTTATCTTATTTCTATATACATATATTATAACGTTTTTTGATTTATTTCTCTTAAAGTCGCTCTTAGTCGTTATTTGCATTAAAGCCGAAAGTCCATAGCATGCGTTTCATGCGTGCTTGCATTACATGCGTATACCGAAAAAGTAGAATCAGTGTAGTTGTATGTGACAAGAAACATAAGAAAATGCATATAATGCATAGATGCGTAGAACGCATCAAGTAGATCTACTTTCTACTTTTCTATGCGACTCATGCAGTGTTGGAAAATGTCAGCAGTTTTAAAAAACTTGGCATGCCAAATTATATACTATTGTGAGTGGTTTCGATAGATATGTTTACATTTTACGACATTATTATTTTCGCATTTTTCTTTTTTGCATTATAAAAATATTAATAAAAACATATTTCATAATAAAGTTTACTACTAATTTAAGAGAAAAATACATTTTTAGCACATTTCTGAACATTTCATCATTTCATGAACAAAATATGCATGTTACATCTACTTTGAATTTATTTATTTGTAAACATGAAAAATGGAGGATAAATTAACCGAAAACAATCGTCTTGTGTTCTTTTGAGGATTTTCGTAGGACTTAACAGCACAAAATATCACATATTTAAACTCATAAATTTGTAATTAATGGCATAAATGTTCTTGTTTGCTTTTTTATTGTTCACCACAACAGCTAACCAAAACAAAAAACCAGTCGCATAAAACGCATTGTGTGTAACTTGCAATAACCATACCATCCGTTTCATGCGGAATGCGTTACATGCAATTTTTGCTTTCTATGCGGTTCTTATTGCAAGTTACACACAATGCGTTTTATGCGACTGGCTTTTTGTGTTGGTCAGCTGTTGTGGTAAACAATAAAAAAGCAAACAAGAACATTTTTGGGAAAAATAGAAAATTAAATTGTAATTTTAAAAGAATTTATGCCATTAATTACAAATTTATGAGTTTAAATATGTGATATTTTGTGCTGTTAAGTCCTACGAAAATCCTCAAAAGAACACAAGACGATTGTTTTCGGTTAATTTATCCTCCATTTTTCATGTTTACAAATAAATAAATTCAAAGTAGATGACACTCAGTACATAAAAACAATCGACAACTAGTAACATGCATATTTTGTTCATGAAATGTTCAGAAATGTGCTAAAAATGTATTTTCCTCTTAAATTAGTAGTAAACTTTATTATGAAATATGTTTTTATTAATATTTTTATAATGCAAAAAGAAAAATGCGAAAATAATAATGTCGTAAAATGTAAACATATCTATCGAAACCACTCACAATAGTATATAATTTGGCATGCCAAGTTTAAAAAACTGCTGACATTTTCCAACACTGCATGAGTCGCATAGAAAAGTAGAAAGTAGATCTACTTGATGCGGTCTACGCATCTATGCATTTTCTTATGTTTCTTGTCACATACAAGTACACTGATTCTACTTTTTCGGTATACGCATGTAATGCAAGCTCGCATGAAACGCATGCTATGGACTTTCGGCTTTAAATATCACACTTAATTTAAGAGTAATGATATTATATGCCTTGAATAATATAAATTCATCTCTTTGTAAAGTTTTTGTAATTAAATTTAATTTACACTCCACTACATCTTCATATGCGCAAAAAGGATTTATTAGTAAATTCAATTTAAATTACCCAAAGTGTATGAGTATGAGTATACTTTTGTTATAAATTATAAATGCCAAGTAGAATAATACAATGGAATATAAATGGCTATCTTAACAACTATAATAATTTGCTGTTGCTAATAAATCAATATTCCCCTAAAATTATTGCCTTACAAGAAACTCATTTACATTCCCTATCAAACATTCCTATCCCAATTAATTATAACTTATATTCAACTAATTCTTCTACCACTCGATACGGAGGAGTTGGACTCTTAATCCACAACTCAATAGAACACAGACCTATAACACTACAAAAATACTTTGACACATTATGTCTTGAAGTAAAATCTGGAATAAAATTCAACATCCTTAGCGCTTACATTAACCCCCAAATGAAACTCCGGACAGCTAATTTAAATAATATTTTCGGTAACCTCAGTTCACCATCAATTATTGCTGGAGACTTCAATGCTTGGCACAGAGCTTGGGGCTCTTCGTCTAATAACATGCGAGGAAGAATAATAGAAAACTACATAACAAATTCTCCTTTTGTTCTTTTAAATAACGGATCGGCAACACATTTAAGTAGTCACGGTAGTTTTACACATATAGATCTCACATTTTGCTCGTCCTCACTTATCCCGAGGATTAGTTGGAAGACGGATAATAATTTGTTTGGAAGCGACCATTTCCCCATAATAATTTCAATCCACCTTCAACAAGGGCAACATACACCCTTATCTCTTAAACCTATATTTCAAACACAAAAATCAGACTGGATAAAATTTAAGAAAACCTGCTCCCAGCTAAATACAAGCAGACCAATCGATAGCGAAATCAACAAAGAAGCTGCAAATGTTCGGAAAATTATAATGGTAGCTGCAAATCACTCAATTCCTCAAAGTCCAACAAATTTCAAACCAAAAAGTGTCCCATGGTGGAACGACAACCTTAACAACTTAAAAAAAGAAAGAAATACTGCTTTGAATTTATTTAAAAGAAACATAAACAATCAGAATTTAATAAGATACAAAAAACTTAACGCACTACTAAAAAGAGAAATTAAAATTGAAAAAAGGAAATCAATAGAAAAATTTACATCAACTATAAATCCATCAACTCCAATAGATCGTCTTTGGGGAAATATAAATAAATTTACTGGATATAAAACTCACTTCAACATAGATAGTCTATATACAGATAACACATATTCAACGCTAACTACAAATAAAAATCATATCGCTAATATCCTAAACAAATTTTGGTCGGACAACTCAGCTGACTCTAATTTTCCTGCTGAATTTCAAATACAAAAAAACAGGTCACTACCGTATTCTATAATCCCATCGATTAGAGCTGAAAAGATCGAGAGCGATATCTGCCTCTCCGAGCTCACAAACGTACTTCACTCTTTAAAGGGGAAAACACCAGGATTAGACAGAATCTCATACCCAATGCTAAAACAATTACCGTTTGATATGAAACTAAGGCTAGTCAAACTCTATAACAACATATTAAAATACAGAATCCCACAACAATTCAAAACAAGTATTGTAGTTCCCATACCCAAACCTAAATCAGACAAGACTCTACCTAACTCATATCGTCCAATTTCACTTAACTCTTGCTTATCAAAGGTTCTTGACAAAATTATTGCGAATAGGCTATGGTGGCTTGTCAAGTCAGATAAGCTCCTAGATAGTCGACAGTTTGGATTTATGAAGGGCAAATCCACAATCGATTCTCTATTATACCTAGATTATCTGATTGCAAATAGCCTTTCTTTAAAGAAACATCTCACCTTAATTTCCCTTGATTTTGAGAAAGCTTTCGAAAAAATCGGAATGCATGCAATAATTGATCAATTATTGGAATGGAAAATTGGACCCAAGATCATTAACTACATTAGGAATTTCATGCTAAACAGGAAAATCATAACCAGAGTGGGTAAACACTATTCTGACTGCCACAGTTTACAAAATGGAATCCCCCAGGGATCACCATTATCTGTAATACTGTTCTTAATAGCTTACAATAAACTTTGTTCTACCATATCCCTACGCAATAATATAGACTTTACAGCCTACGCTGATGATTTCAACCTAATAGTAAGATCAAACACTGTAACTAATCCGATCATTGATGTCAATGAAGTTTTCGAAGATATCAACGAATGGTGTAAATACTCAGGAGCAACATTATCAAGGACTAAATGCAAGTACATACATATATGCAGAAAGCGAGCTTGCACTCCCAGTATAACCCACAACAACTTTTCAATTAAAAAAGTAGAGTGCCTGGAAATACTAGGTTTATACATTAACAAATCATATAAATGGAATTCCCATATAGATTACATCTCTGCATCAATAACAAAGCAACTCAACGTCATAAAGTGTTTATCCAATCAAAAATTTAACTGCAATACATTCACACTAGTATCTATAATTAAAAAATTACTACTATCAAAAATAAATTATGCACTACCTTTTTACGGATACTCCTCAAAAACAATGCTTAAGAAAATTAAAACAAAAATCAACTCAGCTATTAGATTTGCTTTGGGAGCTTTCCGTACAACGCCGATCTCTAATATGTTATTTGAATCTAATATACTACCCCTAGAAACGCAACGAGATTTTATGACGGATAAACTACTAAAATGTCTATACAATAACCAAGATTCTCCTCTCAGCTCAATTATCAATAAGTGCAAGAAGACAAAAAAGAATCCAAAAATACCATCTGTTATATTAAGAATAATAAAAAACTGCAGAAAACATAATCTACATCTAACAAGGAGAATATACAAACATGTTACCAACCCTCCTTGGTATTTAAATGAACAATCAATTAACACTACTCTACACTCTCACTCTAAATCAAACACAGATCTTTTATTTTTCAGGAAACAGTTCCGACAAATCCAATCTGAAAAATCAAACTACACTTTTATATACACTGACGCATCAAAATCAAACGATGCTGTAAGTTTCAGTGTAACACAAAACAACAGGATTATCAAATACTCTATCCTTCCAAGTTACAGTTCAATATTTACTGCAGAAATCATTGCCATAATGGAAGCAATTAACATAGTAAGATCAAAAAAGGGAAACTTTGCGATTTGTTCTGACTCCCTATCAGCTCTAATGCTATGTTCGCACGAGCCTTCGAATTACTTCGCTCGCTGTTTGAATTACTTATTTGAATTATCATGTTCACACGGTAGTTTTGTAATTCTTTTTTACAGTTCTTCTTCTTTTTATTACTAAATTATTATTAATATTTTTCATACGGCTTCTTCAAAAGCTGCAAATACTTTTCAAAAGGTTTTCTACACAAATAGTGGCTTCCTCCGCTAATTTCGCGAATAACTTTCTTATAAATAATACTTTTTTAAAATATTATTTTTGGATTCCATTATTGTTTATTGTTTAAAATATTTTTTGTTTATATTTTTTGTGCTTTGATAGCTGGTGATGGCAAAAATACGATACAATTTAGAGATTACATTGGTTTTTAAGTAATTCGCAGGGTAATAGAAATTGAATTACACACAATTTGGGTAATTCGCTCACAAAATTTTGTATGACGAATTATGTGATTTAGCACGTAATTGGATGTTGAATTACGAATGAGAGAGCGAATTACGAAAAATTGCTGCCGTGCGAACATAGCATAAGAGCAATTTCAAATGTCGCTAACAATAACTTTTATGCAATATATATAAGGAACATATTAATTTCTAAATACCCAAAAATAATAATAATTTGGACTCCAGGACACAGTCAAATAGATGGAAATGAATTCGCTGATAAAATAGCAAAAGAAGCAACTAATGCCCCATTGATAGCGACTGCCAACTACAACACTTCTGACATCAACAAATTTTTTAAAAAATACTACCATGAAAATAACCCCATATTCCATGAAACCTCTAACTGGTATAAAATGATCAACAACAATAAATTGTCTATAGATGATTTTTTAATATCCAACAAAGTGCATACAAAGAGGAAAGATTTAGTAAAATATGAAAGGCTACGCCTAGAGCATTCAAAACTGTCCCACGGTCACTTATTAAATTTAAATCTGGACCGAATATGCAATTGCAATGTGAATCCTTCGGAAATTCACGATCATATTCTTTGCACATGCAGTAAATTCCAAAAACTCCGTCAAAAAATTTTTATAAATGTTCCTAATCCCAAAACCCTACTAATTAATCCTACCATAGAGAATATAGCCAAAATTGTTGAGTTCTTAAAGGAATCCAAAACTTATAATTTAATCTGATAAAAGAACAAAACTAATAAAAACCCTCTGTATATATTATGTAAGTTATTGTTATATATATAAGTTATGGTTATAAGTATAAGTTATATATAAGTTATTGAGCCTAAGGCCTAGTTGCCATGGCCTATTATACATTAGTAATAATTTGTAATTATTGCCTAATGCTGTTAAATAAATAAATAAAATAAATAAAAATGGAAATCATATTATTATCAAGATCAGCTCTAGATTCTCAACTATATCTGTCAAGGCTTTCATACAACTCCTTCCTTTAATAAATCCCGATTGAACATTACATAAAATATTATAGTTCCTTACATAAGCTCTGGAACTAATTTTGGCGCTAAAAGGTGTTCCAGCTGAAATACTAGAAACCATGCCAGCCAGCTGCAGGAACAACTACAACGAGTTAATGGTGGCATTACAGCGGAAATTCGGTGATGAGCACAAACGAGAGCTGTACCGCATGGAGTTGAGATGCCGGGCACAAAAGGCGAACCAGTCATTACAAGCCTTTGCAATGGAAGTCGAGAGATTAGTGCAGCTTACATACCGAGGAGAAAACCACCCGCTGATAGACAATATTAAGACCGAGGCGTTTGTGAATGGTATACGCGACCCTGACATTAAACTAGCGGTGTGTTCTACGCAGAAGACTACCTTTGCAGAGACCGTTGCCTTTGCACTAGCCCAGGAGACCGCTCGCACAATTTCAATACCACAAATAAGCAAAGTGCGAAAAATGGTAGTAGTGGAACAAGAAGAATGCCTTTTGAATAAATTCAAAGAAATGATGAAACAAGTTTTAGAGGAAAAGGAGCAAAAGGCCAAGCTTAAATGTTTTAATTGCGGAAAGGCCGGTCATATTCAAAGAAACTGCAGAGCGCCACGTAAAAGATCAAGGTCCAGCTCACCATCGAAGAATAATAAACGGGCGAACTACCAACCAGCTACTCAAGAGTCCCCGTTAAACTAAAACGAGCTAGCACTGAGGGCCAAGTGCTGACTCCCACAAGCGAGGGTCCCACAATCTCAATATCAGTGATGCAAAGGAACAACAACAACCTTACGGCGTGCGGGTACATAAATGGCAGACAACACACCTTCACTATAGACACCGGGGCAACGCAGTCCATCATCAGACCAGATGTAGTGAAGGGAAAGTGTGAGGCACTTAGCAATGTAAGACTTCGGACAGCTACTGGAGAGTCTGCCACCGTCCACGGAAAAACAGAGGCGAAGGTAACTATAGCCAACATTAGCGTAAGCCACGTCTTTATTGTTGCCGATATTGTGGACGAGGTTATTATTGGTGCCGATTTTATGATAGCGCATGGCATCAACTTGAATATGGGGCAACAGATAATGAGTTAGCGCAATGTGAGCATCAAGTTCACGCCAGAAGGATAGTTGCTGCCGAACAACTGAAATTACCACCTCAGAGTGAATCATTGACATGGGCGATTGTGAGGAAAACCGCTTGTGGGTTGTGGAACCAGCGGACGGATTTGTTATCAGCAAAGGCCCTCGTTAAATCCACCAAACAGAGAATAGTCACCGAGAGAGTGCTAAATTTATCTGGCCACGAAGCAGCTGCAGAGAGAAATAAAGCCAAAAAGCTGCTAAAGAGGTACGCTTTCGCTTTCGCCACGAACAACAAAAAGCAAGGAAGAACAGCCATGGTCAAACTGGCAAAGCGAGGCCAATAAAACAGGCACCCAGAAGCATACCGCTGGCGAAGCGTAATGAGGTTAAGGAGTTAGTGGAAGAAATGAGGAAGAGTGGTGTAATCGAACCATCATCGGGTCCTTGGAGCTCACCTGTAGTCTTAGTGAAGAAGAAGGAAGGCAGTACAAGATTCTGCGTAGACTACAGGAAGCTGAATGATGTCACCAAAAAGGACAGTTACCCGCTACCAAGAATTGACGACACACTCGACACGTTAGCCGGAACGAAGTGGTTCTCACTAAGAAATCAAAAGTGTAACAATGGGGTGAGCCACAGGAGAAGGCGTTCCAGACACTAAAAGACCTATTGTGTGCTGCACCGGTTTTGGCGTATCCAGTCCCAGGAGAAAAATTCATTCTAGATAGTGATGCTAGTGGATATGGTATCTGTGGTATACTTTCCCAAGTGGTCGCACACTGTCAAAGCCCGAGCGGAACTATTGTGTGACCCGACGAGAGTTACTTGCAGTGCTGGAGTGCATAAAACATTACCATAAGTACCTGTATGGCCAACATTTTCTGCTAAGGACTGATCATTCCGCACTGAGATGGCTGTTGCAATTTAAGAACCCTGAAGGACAGCTAACACGTTGGATTGAGCGCTTAAAGGCTTACGACTTCAGCATTGAGCACCGAAGAGGCATAAAACATGGAAATGCTGATGCTCTCTCACGCCGACCTTGTAATTTGGAGTGTAAGCATTGTGTGAAAGCCGAGAAGAAGGAATCCATCGTTGATATCCGGCTAACGCGGATCGAAGACTGGTCCGAAGCACAAAGAAGTGACCCAATATTGGCGAAGATAATAGCAGCTAAGGAAGAGGTCAAACGACCTACCAAAAATGAGATATCTGGAGAAGGTCCTCTTCCAAAAGCCTATTGGGCACTATGGGACAGTTTACTGTTGATAAACGGATGCTTATATCGACATTGGGAAAGCGCTGATGGCAATATCTCATCCAACCTATTAGTAGTGCCGTCCTCCAAAATGAAAGAAGTGTTAGAGGAGTTTCATAATGGAGCCAGTGGAGGACATCTTGGTGTGACAAAAACGCTGGAAAGGCTAAAACAACGTTTTTATTGGGTTGGATGTCAGCAAGCAGTTGCAGATTGGATAGCAAACTGTACCCAGTGCATTGCAGCTAAAGGTCCAGCAAGAAGAAGTCGAGGTCAGTTGCAGAAATATAACTCAGGCGCACCTTTCGAGCGGATAGCGATGGACGTAGCAGGCCCTTTTCCTGTCAGCAATTCCGGAAACCGATATGTTCTCGTAGTGATGGACTACTTCAGCAAATGGCCGGAAGTATATGCCATACCCAATCAAGAAGTGAACACAATAGTAAATGTTTTTGTGAACAACTGGGTATGCCGCTATGGGGTTCCAATAGAACTACATTCCGATTAAGGCAGAAATTTCGAGTCAGCCGTATTCAAGGAAATGTGTGACGTATACGGCATTAAGAAGACTCGAACGACGCCGATTCATCCACAGTCAGTCGGGACGAACAGGCTTAAGTGGGCGGCAGTGTTATGAAACGACCTAATATCGTTTAACATTAAGATGCTACAAACACACAAACACTAACAATACAAAGAACATTGTAATGTATGCATTCACCCATATGTAAAAATAAAAAGATAAACAAAAATAAAAATAAACAAAGTGACTTCACAAAATGTAACCGTAATATGCAGACTATGCAATTTCAAGTGGCTTGTGTTGATTAATATGGGTCACTAGAAATGTATTACAAACGAATTTGATATTACTGTTAATATTGTTGTAGGTCACTAAATCATTAACAAATTAGGAGAAAGAAAAATATAGAAACATAGAATAAGTAGGGGAAATAGTTTACGATTATTATAAGAAACATAGAATAAGAATAGTATATAAGCCGTAGTTATTT
The DNA here is from genome assembly GCA_930367235.1 of Sarcophaga rosellei. Lineage (NCBI taxonomy): Eukaryota > Metazoa > Arthropoda > Insecta > Diptera > Sarcophagidae > Sarcophaga > Sarcophaga rosellei. The sequence goes on from OV884019.1 coordinate 60,035,936, forward strand.
GAAATAAAATTCAGAATCAATTCAGAACTCAAACTGTTTTAATTCTCAAAAACTTCGGCAATTGACTTTGCCATCTGATAGAGCCGACTGCTACTCTAAGGCTCTTAAATAAATCAAGAGTACTATAGGAAACTTACACAGACCAGACAAACATATTACATGGCGATCCTGCCAAACTAAAAAAACAGATAATAAAATTCTTCCATTGCCAAACTAAAAAAAATTAAAAGTGCTTACGTTACTATCCTGTACCTGCAAATCCGATGAATATAGAAGAATTGGAGGTAACCAGACAGGAGATCGACCAGCTTTTTAAGAAGTGGGAACGATTACTGGAGGATGAATATGTACCTCAACCTGTAGTTCCTATTCCAGAAGCCCCCATTACATTACATTAGAAGTAAAAAAGATTTATAAAAAAAAAATAAATAAAAAATTTACATATGTAATATATAATATATAAATATAATATATAAAAACTTGTTATAAAAATCAGAAATATGGGAGGCTGGTTTTCAAAGGAAGCCATCATTACAAACAATAACAACGGCAGTGTGTTGACAGTTACAAGTGACCACATGCAACAGATAATTTTAATCCTTTTACTAGTATTAGTTGTAGGAAAAATAAATGACTATTATAAAGAATATATGAGAAAAAAGTCAGTTAAAATTAATGCCAATTTAACAAATGTATAATTAATGAATAAGTTAGTAGGAATTTATAATGATTTGAAGAAAAATCCAAATAGAACTTACACACAAACTTACGTAAACAATACAATAAAAGCAATTTAAGACTTAAAAATTTTTTGCAATAAAGTATGAGGACTACTCCTTGGAAGAATTAAAAGAAATTGAAAATAAAATTCTAAAATATTTAAAAGTAGGCAACAATAAAAACATGGCATTGTTCGGTATTCTCGACGCATCCAAAATAATACCAGAGTTCAATGGTGACATTATTATTCACCCCTATTCTGCATTTCGATTACGTCTCCGCATTCAGTTCCGTTACGATCGAAAATTGGTATTCTGCAGAAAAACGGAATCGAAAGAATAAGAACAAGATAACAATGTTTACAAAATCACTTGTATCAATGTGGAATGTGGAAATGAAACAGCAGAATAATCATTTTCATAAACAAATGTCAAATTTAATAAAACAAGTTCTATGTATAATAAAGTAAATTGTTTATAAATTTAATAAAAGAAAAATATTGAAATAAAATAAAAAAGAAAAGAGTAAAAATAAGTTTTGCATAAATATATAAGTGTGTATAATCTAGTGAAGCAGAAATTAACTAAAAAAAAGTAGAAAATAAAAGTGTTGTGGTTAAATATGTAAAGACAAAACGTTAATAAAAACTGTTTCTAAAGAAATAATTTAGTGAGTTGAATTTTTATTTAAAATTTAAGGAGAAATGGAGTCTATTGTAGCTGCATTATTGTTGGAAGAGGAGAACAACGACAGAAATACAGATATAAGGCTTGAAAAGCGTAGGATCAGAGACAACTGGAATCCAGGTCTAATACATTAAGGACTTCTGTAACCTCCGCCCAGAATGCTGTTACTTCTTCCTTTGAACGCTGGTGATAACCACAAGCTATGTCAGCTTTATCCGCCATTATATTTGCCAGTTTCTCGTACTGCTCCAGTGTTCTTGTTTTTGACCTGCATAGATACATAACAAAACACTCATATTCCAGTACAAAAAATAACAATTTAAAACAAAAAAATTATAATAATAATTTTTATTAAATCGTTTCTAAATTTTTTAATTTTGTACTTTCATTTTTTCACTTAAAAAACAAAAGTAGAAAAAACCTCCGTTAACAAAAAAACAACTGAGAGAAACGGAGCTCCGATCGTAATGCAGAATACATACAATCGAAAGAAACTGAACGGAATCGAAACGCAGAATACCAAAATTGCCAAACGGAGAAAATTTCGATTAGAATCGAAACGCAGAATAGGGGTGATTATTATATTATCTTATTACAGACAAAGGAATAATGACAGACCCGAATAAATGTAAAGTACAAGAAGATTTGTAGCTTTCTGTAATTACTACAGACGTTTTGTTTTGAAGTCGCCGTGGTCTAGTAGGTAGTGTGTTGGCTTATTAGACGAAAGGCCCGAGTTCGAATCCCAGGCCAGACATCAAAAACAAAATACAAAAAGTATTTCTTCGGCGACTTCCTCTCAGCAGATTTCTGGCAAAAACTCTGAGAGTAAAAATTGCCATGAAAAGCTTCTCAAAAAATCTGTCGTTCGGAGTCGACTTTAAACTGTAGGTCCCGCCACTCATGTATAAAATTAACGCACACAACATGAGTGGTGTTGAGAAGCTAGGCCGTAATCCTGACGAAGGGTTGGAATGGCCAATTATGTATGTATGTATGTATGTTTTGTTAAAAATTTTGCTCAGATTGCTAAACCTCTCAATGAATTATTAAAGAAGAAGCAAAAATTTATCTGCTCAGAAAAGTGCCAACAATCCTTTGAAATGTTAAAATCCATAGATTTAAATCCACCAATATTACAATATCCAGACTTTAAGGAAGAATTTATTCTCACTAGTGATGCATCAGATTTCGCCTTGGGAGCAGTACTTTCACAAGGTGAAATAAACAGTGATTTACCAATCTCATATGCAAGCCGTTCTCTTAATAAACATGAAATTAACAAGCCTGTCATAGAAAAAGAGCTCTTAGCTATTCATTGGGGAATCACTCATTTTAGACCATACTTATACGGTAGGAAGTTCAAAGTAGTGACTGATCACAGGCCACTGGTATCGTTATTTACCCACAAAAACCCTTCATCAAGATTAACTAGAATTAGATTAGATCTCATGGATTACGATTTCGAGATCATATACAAACAAGGAAAAATAAATACTAACGCCGATGCATTATCAAGAATCAAAATAGATTCCAATGACTTAAAGGAAATTATGCCAAAATCTATAAATATAATGACTAGGAAAATTACTGAAAAATTAATTGAAAAGAAAAGTAATCAAGACAATACAATAATGAACAAAGATGAAAATAATAAGAAAAGAGAAAGTTATGAGACAGAGACTAATAACCTCTTTATGTGGAATAGTATTTCGTTTTCACAAATTAAAGGCTACCCAAGATTAAAATTTGTTATAAACAAAGGTAATAAAAGCATGCCAAAAATTGAGATTTTTGAAAATCGCGTAATAGTATCTGGTAATGAAAATGCATACTCGAATTTAGGTTCAGTCTTGCAGAAGTTAACTAAGATTTTACGGGATAATCAAATATTTACAATAACGCTAGCAAAGGATGATGACATTTTTAAGCTCATACGTGAGGAAAAATTAATTAAAATATATAATATCATGCAGAATAAGGATAAATGTAGGCAGAGACCTATAGAAATTATATTATTTAAACAACCAGAAAGGATACTGGAAAAGGGTAGACAAGAAGAAATTATAAAAGAATATCATGAAACTCCACATGGCGGTCACGCTGGAGTACGTAGAACAGTCATTAGATTAAAACAGAAATATATATGGAAAAATATGTATAAAATGATTAAAGATTTTATCAGTCATTGTGAAAGTTGTAAGAAGAATAAAATTATAAGACACACTAAGGCACCAATGCAAATTACTAACACACCTACAAAACCATTTCAATTTATACAATTAGACACTGTAGGTCCTTTAAGAGTATCAAACGGTTATAGATACATACTAACAGCACAATGCGAACTAACAAAATACATTGACGCATTCCCAATAGAAACTAAAGAAGCATCTGAAATTGGAAAAATCTTAGTAGAAAAATTTATATTAAGATATGGATGTTTTGACACGGTGAAAACAGATAGAGGAACTGAATTTGTAAACGAACTTTTTAATAGAATATGTACCGTTATGAAAATTAAACATGTAACTTCCACAGCATACCACCATGAGACTTTAGGTAGTATTGAAAGGAATCATAAGGTATTAAACGGATATATGCTTTCTTTCACGGAACAATACAATTGGGATGAATGGATTCCGTACTATACATTCGCGTATAACACAACACCACACACATCCACAGGTTTTTCTCCATTTGAACTCGTATATGGAAGATTAGCCAACCGAACCCATGCCAAATGAAAAATTTTATAACTATGAAGATTATGTTACAGAATTAAAAATAAAACTAAAACATGCCCATGAAATGGCAAACAAAAGATTATTGGAAAACAAAAACGTATTAAAGATAAGAATACTAATGATATTCAAATATAATTAGGAGATAAAGTATTTTTAAGAAAAGAAAACGCAAAGAAAAGCGAAAGTCAATACATTGGCCCTTTTAATGTAATAAACACACAAGATGTAAATATCACAATCTTAAAAGATAATAAACCAATGAATATACACAAAAATAGATTAAAATTATGTATATGTTAAATTTTTCTACTTTCACTTTAAAATTCTAAAAATTTGTAATTTATTACTTTTATACAAAAAAAATATATATATATATATAATATTTTTTTTTTCTTTGGAACGGTAGGGGTGTAATGTATGCATTCACCCATATGTAAAAATAAAAAGATAAACAAAACTAAAAATAAACAAATACAAAGTGACTTCACAAAATATAACCATAATATGCAGACTATGCAATTTCAAGTGGCTTGTGTTGATTAATATGGGTCGCTAGAAATGTATTACAAACGAATTTGATATTACTGTTAATATTGTTGTAGGTCACTAAATCATTAACAAATTAGGAGAAAGAAAAATATAGAAACAAAGAATAAGTAGGGGAAATAGTTTAAGATTATTATAAGAAACATAGAATAAGAATAGTATATAAGCCGTAGTTATCAGACCAACATATTACAACATGTTGGTTAACTATAGCTACGCTAACACATAGAACGTACATGCTTGCTATACCAACAACATCAGTATGAGAAAAGGAGTCAGACAAGTATGAGAGAACAACAACAAACAAGCAATACACAAAACCAGATACACAAACAACAATGTGGTTGCGATAGAATTCTCGAGAATGCGAGAACGAGAACCTTCCTATTCGAGAACGTTCATCATACTGATTTTACCGTCATGAAATGGCGAGACATAGCAAGCAACGAGTCAGTTATAATTAGTGTTGCCGTTTTGGGCTTTTCCTACCAAATTTGGTAGGATTTTTTTTATTTGGTAGGATGGAAGGTAAAAGTGATTTTTGGTAGTAAAACAGAAAAGTATATTGAAAATAATCTTAGCTCCGAAGAAATATTTGAAGTTAAACATAATATATTAAAATTTTATATTGAGTTATTAAACCAAATAAATTCTAGATTTGATTTTAAACGCGAAGATATCAAACTTTTACAAATAATTACTCCATCTAAAGTACTCTCTAAAGAAGATTTACAAATATTGTCCCTTGTTTTAAAAGTTTATAATCTCACAGATTGTGACCCTGATATTATTATTTCTCAGTGGAACTTGATAAGACTCTCGGACATAAATCTTTCAACTGATTTAAATATTGATTTATTTTGGGATCAAATAAATTCAATTAAAAATGGTTTAAATGAGAGAACTTATGGCAATTTGGCTAACTTGGTTTTTAATTTGCTTTCCTTGTCACATAGTTTTGCAGCTGCTGAACGTAAGTTTTCTTCACTTTCTTTAATAAAAACTAAATTAAGAAACAAACTAGATCCTAGTACCATTAATAACATTATGCTTTGTAAGGAACTTGTAAAAAATAATGATCCACACTATGTGTGGTCAGGAAATAGAGATTTGCCTAAAAATTAAATACCAAATGTTCATACACATACATACATAATAATCAGGTAGTGTGTCGGCTTATTAGACGAAAGGCCCGAGTTCGAATCCCAGGTCAGACATCAAAACAAAAATATGAAAATATTTCTTCGGCAACTTCCTCTCAGAAGATTTCTGGCAAAAAACTCTGAGAGTAAAAATTGCCCAGAAAAAGCTTCTCAAAAATCTGTCGTTCGGAGTCGACTTTCAACTGTAGGTCCCACTACTCATGTATAAAATTAACGCACACTAGACAGCTAGGACGTTGTACAATGGGTCAATTCGACCACCGGGTACTGTACTTGTCACAGTTGACAAGTACACGTCCTCTAACCTAACCTAACCTAACCTTCATACATAATTGGCCATTACAACCCTTCAGTCAAGATTACGGCCTACCTTCTCACACCACTCATGTTGTGTGCCTTAATTTTATACTTGAGTGGCGGGACCTACAGTTTAACGTCGATGTCGAACGACAGATTTTGAGAAACTTTTTCATGGCAGGTTTATTACTCTCAGAGTTTTTGCCAGAAATCTGCTGAGAGGAAGTCGCCAAAGAAATATTTTTATTTTTCATATTTCGTTTTGATATCTGGCCTGGGGCTCGAACCCGAGCTTTACGTCTAATAAGCTAGCACACTACCTACTAGACTACAACTGTAGTGACTTTCAACTGTAGGTCCCACTACTCATGTATAAAATTAACGCACACAACATGAGTGGTGTTGAGAAGCTAGGCCGTAATCCTGACTGAAGGGTTGTAATCAGTGTTGCCGTTTTTGGTTATTTCTAACCAAAATTGGTTATTTTTTTGATCAATGTGTAGATGTGTAGATTTTTTTGGTTTTGGTTATTTTTTTTTTTCTTATAAAAAAGCTGTTGTTTTGTTTGTTAAAATGAATTAATTAGTAAGACTAAAGTTTTATTTTGCAATTTCTTGTTTCTTTTTTTATTAATTATTATTTAAATTTGAAAAAAATTAAATAAAAGTCTGCGAATTTAATTTTGGTTATATTTTTTCTTATTTGGTGATTTTTTTCACGAATGTTGGTTACAAAATTTATTTTTTTGTGGCAACACTGGTTGTAATGGCCAATTATGTATGTATTAGTTTTCATTAACTTTGTCTTGGTTTCTTTTAAATTCAATTTTCTTCAATCTTCAACTATCTAATTATATTATCCATATCTTTTTCAATCCTTTTATAACATTCCTCACAAGTTGTACACTCAGTAAAAATGAGAGTATCATCCGCTTATAAAACTATCGCGCATTTCTCTATTACATTTTCAATATTGTTGATGTATATTACGAACAATAAAGCTCCTAATATCGAACCCTGAGGGACACCAAAATTATTCTCCCTCAACATCATTTACCTTTGTTATTTGTCTATGTCTCCTGAGATATGAACTAAATTCTAAGTTCTTTAATTCTTTATCCTTAATGCCATAACATGAAAGCTTTTAAAGCAAAATATCCCTATCTATTGTTTCGCAACCTCTTTTTAAATACAAAAAATTGCTAGAACTTTGCGATCATTCCCTATAAATTTCCATCTATTTATTACATAGTTATTTGTCGTCTCACATCAATTCGCTAGTAGGTTATGTTTCTCAAAATATTCCTTTAATTGGTTTCTATCTGTCTTCTCAATAATCTTCTCACATGTCCGTAGGGTATTTATCGAGCGATATTCCTACATTTAATAGTATTTCTAATCTTCTCAACAGGCATAACCATTGATTCTTTCCAGTTCTCTGGGAATATTCCAGTTTCTAACGATCTCTTTATAATTCTGAAAATTTTACGAGCTGTGTTCCAATTGTCTAGTAAAATACCAGTTGATATTCACCTGTAGTCTTTCTGTTTTTCCATATTGCTACATATGCAGCAATAATTGTTAAACTTCAGTCAGAATATGATAAAAATGTTTTATTGAAATCACTAGCAGACTTCAGAAGACAAAAAGGTAATTCTTATACACTTAGGGACATTGGTTTAAATTCGAATGGCAAATTTTATGTAAATGAAAATTTAACCCAATTGAATTTTAAAATACTCCGCTCGTCAATCCGTCTGAGAAAAAGAAAAATCATAAGCAGTGTTTATACAAGACGGGGTCTTGTGTATGTTAAGAAGCATTTAAATGATGACCCTGTGCAAATCGATGAAATTGATCACCTTCACCAGCTTTTTCCGTATTCTGGGGAACAAGTTTAATTTCATTGTATTTTTAAAATTATTTATATTTTATTTTAGTATTAAAATCAATAACTTATTTCTTAATGAAAGAATTCCAAATTTAACAAAAATTCTTTTAAAAAGTTTTTATACTGTTTTGTTTAATATTCAACTGGTCTATTCGAATTACATTTATATATATACAATTTATAATATGTCTCATTGCGTTGCCTTTTATGTGTTTACATTTTTAGTTTTTTTAATTGATATCGTTAAATAATAAATTTGGTTCTAAGGAGAGTGCACATAATATGCTTCGAGTTCTGACCAAGCAGAAAACTGGTTTAAAAATAGTCCACATTAATGCTGAAAGTCTCTGTAATAAAATTGATGAGTTTCGATATATTTTTGCCTCTTCTGGAGTGGACATAGTATGTGTCTCTGAAGCCTGGTTTTCCATTGATATTACTGATTCAGTTTATAACTTGCCTGGTTTTAAGTAATGGAATTGAAAGCAAAGCCAGAGGTGGTGGAGTTGCAATCTTTGTGAGGTGTGGTATCAAAGGAAGATATTAGTTGGAAGTGTATACAGACCCCATAGAGATGTACAAATTGACTTATTTGTAAGTATTTTGGAGAATCTTTCTGTCGAATACAACGAGATTATTATCCTTGGTGATTTTAACAATAATTTACTATGTAATAATACTTTAATTGATCCCATGCGTTCGTTGGGGGTATTTCCCGTGAACACTCTTATACCTACGCATTATCATGGATGTACCAACAGCTTGATAGATCTGGTATTTGTAAACAATTTGTCAAAGGTTTTGCTATATGACCAGCTTTCGGCATCAGTTTTCTCGGACCATGATCTGTTATTTATTACTTATGATCATCACATCAATATACAGTAGGAGAAATATGAATACAGAGATTTTAAGGGTATAAATTACAACCTCTAGTTAAAACAGCTAGAAGATATAAACTGGAATCAAATCTATTCATACAACGATGTAAATGATCAAATGCGTTTTTTACAAGAGAATGTTTAATTTTTATATGAAGCGAATGTACCCATAAGAACTAGACGTGTAGTAGCGAATCAAACTCCTTGGTTTACCACTCATATTAAGAGACTGATAAATGAGCGTAACACTGCGTATGCTAGATGGAGTAAAATTTAAAACTCCAGAACTTCGAACAGTATTCCAAAATTGCCGTAAAGCTGTTAATAAAAGTATAGAACATGCAAAAAAAAAACTGTACTACCAGAGAAGATTTTCGTCAGCTATTGATAGCAGTACTAAATGGGAAGAAATTCGTAAAATTGGAATTGGAAAAGATAACGTTACATCATGTGATGTTGATGACAATAGATTAAACCATATGTTTAGAAATGCAAACATACCATCACCGACAACAACAATATTATGACGATCTTTGTAGTGTGTCCCCTGAAGATTCTTTTACATTTCGGTGCGTTAGCCAACTGGAAGTTCTGAGCAGTTTTCGTTCTATAAAGTCTAAAGCTACCGGTATAGATGGATTAAACCCCAGGTTTTTTGAAATATTGCTGTATAAACTTTTGCCTTGTGCCTCATGTGTTTAACACAGTACTAACTAAATCAACATTTCCTGATGAATGGAAAAAATAAAAAATTACACCAATACCTAAACAAAACAACGAATTTCGGCGAATAGCTATTCTTCCCTTCTTATCGAAAGTTATTGAAAATATTATGAGTGAGCAGATCAATGAATATTGTTACGGTTTTACCTTTTTAAAAACGTTTAGATTGTGGGTTCGTTAATTGCAAACCAAAATAAAAACAAATATGTGTTTCGTTTCAATTAACTCTTTATTATTCACACCACTTTTGTGTCACTGTATACAACTTCACTACACGACAATAATTGCTTGTATTATTCTATTTCACACTTACGTTCGCGTAACACTAACGACTGCGATCTTCAAACACAACTTGTTTACTTCACACGCAACTTCACACAAGGCTGACTGGATTATAACCAGCGTTGCCACTGAACAAATTTTAATCCTACCAAATTTTTGTCGAAAAACTACCAAAATCGTTGAAAAACTACCAGACTCGTTGAAAACCTACCAGTTTTTTAAATAATGTAAATATATATATTTTTTAAGAAAAAGTATAACTTTTTTATTAAAAAAGTATTACATATAATTGTACATGTATGAATAAGCAACAAAACACAACAATATAACAAAAATAATTCATAAAATTCATTTCTAATAACATTTCTAAACTAAAAAATACATTAACTGCCAGTTTTTATCTACAGTAGAACAAAAGCAACAAAACACAGTAAAATAATGTTTGATATGTACATTTGTAGTCGCCGTAGTCTAGTAGGTAGTGTGCTAGCTTATTAGACGTAAAGCTCGGGTTCGAGCCCCAGGCCAGATATCAAAACGAAATATGAAAAATAAAAATATTTCTTTGGCGACTTCCTCTCAGCAGATTTCTGGCAAAAACTCTGAGAGTAATAAACCTGCCATGAAAAAGTTTCTCAAAATCTGTCGTTCGACATCGACGTTAAACTGTAGGTCCCGCCACTCAAGTATAAAATTAAGGCACACAACATGAGTGGTGTGAGAAGGTAGGCCGTAATCTTGACTGAAGGGTTGTAATGGCCAATTATGTATGAAGGTTAGGTTAGGTTAGGTTAGAGGACGTGTACTTGTCAACTGTGACAAGTACAGTACCCGGTGGTCGAATTGACCCATTGTACAACGTCCTAGCTGTCTAGTGTGCGTTAATTTTATACATGAGTAGTGGGACCTACAGTTGAAAGTCGACTCCGAACGACAGATTTTTGAGAAGCTTTTCATGACAATTTTTACTCTCAGAGTTTTCTCCAGAAATCTGCTGAGAGGAAGTCGTCGAAGAAATATTTTCATGTTTTCGTTCTGATGTCTGACCTGGGATTTGAACTCGGGTCTTTCGTCTAATAAGCCAACACACTACCTACTAGACCACGGCGACTTCAATGAAAATTAATATGCACACTAATAGTTTATTTAAAATAACTAAATTATTTATTTGAAAAGGTCAGCAATATTAAATATCTAGGTGAAAATTGACTAAATTAAAATTCATGCCTGAACATAGTATAATATGTAATTTATTTTTCTTTAATGTTTTATTGTTGGTTCTGTACACAGCACTTTCACTGTTCTGTCCTTTTACAAACACTAAACATTTTGAGGAGAAACTCTATTGTCTGCGAATTATATTCAGGATAGAGTTTTTACAAGAACTTACTATAGTCGCTGTAGTCCAGTAGGTAGTGTGTACGTTTATTAGACGTAAAGCCCGGGTTCGAGTCCCCAAGCCAGACATCAAAACGAAATATGAAAAATAAATATTTCTTCGGTGACTTCCTCTCAGCGGATTTCTGGCAAAAACTCTGAGAGTAAATAAACCTGTCATGAAAAAGTTTCTCAAAATCTGTCATTCGGAGTCGACGTTAAACTGTAGGTCCCGCCACTCAAGTATAAAATTAAGGCACACAACATGAGTGGTGTGAGAGGCTAGGCCGTAATACTGACTGAAGGGTTGTAACTGATATAAAGATCTGTCCTCATTGATAAAAGATTGTCGATTTTAGACTGCCTTAATGAGGTGACCTTAAAACTTTCAAATGGGGCAGTATACTTGGGAGTTATACTTGAATTCAATTTGCCAAGGAAACTCAATATTCATGAGAGAATTAGAAGAGGTTTGAGTGAATGCTACATACGTAGAAATTCCATTAGAAGGAGCAAGCGTCCGATTTACTACTCGATCTTTTGACCAGTTCTTATTTAGGGATATACGGTACAGGAACTTTAAAAGTGCATAGCTAAGTCTTGATTGAGAAATACGTACAGAAGATGTTGACGAGAAACTAAAGAGACTGAATGAAATAGGTCTAGTGAGTTCCTGTAGGAAGCTCCGAAGGAACTAAAGCGGAGTGGTCAAGTTATTTTGAATGTCAAAATGTAACTTCTGTTATACACCGAGTGCAATAATACTTAATAGGCCAAATAAAAACTTGCGATTTCGCCATTGACACTAGCGAAACAGTGCTAAAAAACGCCTAGATTAATAACACTGCCGAAGACAAACGAAGGAAGGAGATGAAAAGGAGCGGAATAATAGAATAGAGCTTATCTGTAGTCCTAATCAAAAAAAAGGGGGTAGTAGGTAGAGGTTGCGGTAAAAGATAAATAGAAAACGAACTTTAGTGCAAGCGGCGGTTTATGGCAGATTAAAATAGATCCATTTAAGTTCTGCAATGCGCCTGTAGTATTCGAACGCTTTTTAAAGTCTGTGCTAACGAAACTGTACTAGAAAACTTGCTTGGTGTACCTTGACTGAAGTTCTTCAACTAACATTTATGGCTGGACTAAAGTTCAGCATGTATGTAGAAGTGTTTTCTTCAAAACCAGGTGGAGTATTTTGGACGTACGACAAGATAGAACGTTGCTCACAGAGAGACGGTTGATGGAATGAAAAGGTTCATAAGATATTATAGCCAATGCAATCAAATCCAGAAAGAAATTACGGCGTGGCGAGCGGTGGGTTCTTAACATTATGAGAGCGCACAAAACATTATCACAAGTACATGTACGGCCAACACTTTCTGATGAGAAACGACCATTACGCACTCAATGGCTATTGCAATTTAAAAAAACTGAAAAGTAACTACGCTGGATTGAGTGGTTAGAAAGTTCCTACAGTTTGGAGTGCCAACATTGCCTTAAGGTGGAGAGCAATAAATTCATTGCTGATGTCCGGCAAGCAAGTACATAAGGAGAGGGAGACTTGCCCACAGTACAAAGAAATGGTTATGAGTACTTATATATCGTAATTGAGAATGCGTAGATGACAAAACATCAACCAACTAAATAGTAGTACTGTTCTGCAAGACGAACGAAGTCTTAAACTAGTTCCATAATAGTCATAGTGGAGGATATTTTGTGGTAACCAAAATAGATAGCGAACTGGGTTCAGGGAGAAGCCGAGGGCATCCGTTCGTAATTTATGCAGAATATGTGAAAATTATCACTAAAAGAGTTTAAGAATTAACTATTTTTCCAAACTGTTTATGCTTATCAGGTCCACATATTCAATTACATCTAATAATACTTTGCAGTCTAACTGCTGACCTGTATTAAATTAAATTTTGAGTTTATAAGTTAATATATTTAATTAGTTTTATGTTCATGTTTGTTATTATTGTTTGCATCTACTATCGATAGTAGATTCCACGCCAGCATACGGAACTAAAGCCACTGAAGATTCGCGACGAAACAGCGCTCTTCGCTTGGAAATTGAGAACATCGGAGGAGGAAAGCCTTGCTCAGTGCCGAGAAATCATGCGGAAAATTAAGATCGCCATGATTCGGCAAAGAAGGGTTAGCAATGACATAAAATATGGAGTTTCCGAAATTGAGGATCAGTTCGACGTGATGGAAAGGTGGAGAAAAAGCTGGAAAGCGGCAGAGGAAGAGCGACATGTTCAAGTTTCAACAGCAACAACAGAAGTCAGGACAACTGAACATAGGGCTGACATTGAGATGAGAACCCCATTGAAAGAGGATAGCCACAAGTGCTGCTCAGAGAACTCTGGTTTCGGGAAAAAAACATAAGGGAAAAAGAGCCAAGCGAGTGGCAGCTGGTTTAGAAAAAAACCTGGTAAAAAGCAAAGAATAGTAGAGAAACCGGTCGCTAGAGCCGACAAGGAAAATAAAGTGTAGAGGGTGTGATCAATGAAACCAAGTTTCTTCAAATTTAAAACTAAATTAAATATTATTATTTATTAGCTTATGGCAAATATCAAATATACAAAAGAGAAAAAATTTTAGGTCTAGCGTTGACTGTTGAACTTTCTAGAAGAAAAGAAAAAACGTGTAATCTACTTCTTTAAAAACTAGTGAAGTCGTAAAAAAATTTAACTGGTAGTTGGTAACCAGTGTTGGAAAACCATGGAGTCACCACAGAAGGAAAGCGACATCGATTCAATAGATCAAAGCCAGAAGCATTGCTCATTGAACCAGGCGAGGGAAAAGTTACTTAAAAATCTGCGCACTAAGATGCAGCGAAAGTGAGGGGCATACGCAAAACACACACAGGCGCACTCTTACTGGAGTTCAACAGAGGGGAAAAAATTCAAACCTTATTAGTAAAAGAAGTGAAGGCCACTGTTCAACAAGCTGCTTCGGTTACTGAACTAAAGCCCATGACAACACTGGAGATTCGTTACCAGGGTTCCGATACGGAAATAGAGAAGTGGTGAACGCAGTAAAGAAACTACTCGACAACTACGGTTAAGAAATGCGCATAAGAGTGACGACTTCTAACAGTAGGGAGAAAGTACGCGCGTTTGTGACTGTGGCTGCTGAGAGTGCGGCGACATTGCTGAAAATAGGAGAAATAAGAATTGGCTGGATACAGGCTAAAATCCGTGGGTAGGTCAGTGAGAAACTTTGCGGTGTCTGACTGCAGGTCACAGACGAGCAGGCTGCAAGGGAAAAGACAGAACTAGTTTGTGTTTAAAGTGTGGCAAAGAGGGTCACAAAATTAGAGAATGCGCTAATCCAACCAAGTGTTGTCTACGCTTGGATGCGGGGCACAAATGTTTGGACCATCTTCCTAGTTCTAGGCGATGTCCGGAGTCTAGTGCAGAGCATACGTACATACATACATAATTGGCCATTACAATCCCTCAGTCAGGATTACGGCCTAGCTTCTCACACCACTCGTGATGTGTGCCTTAATTTTATACTTAAGTGCTGGGACATACAGTTTAATGTCGACTCCGAAGGACAGATTTTGAGAAACTTTTTCATGGCAGGTTTATTTACTCTCAGAGTTTTTGCCAGAAATCCGCTGAGAGGAAGTCGCCGAAGAGATTTTTTTTTTTTTTTATATTTCGTTTTTGATGTCTGGCCTGTGGCTCGAACCCGGGCTTTACGTCTAATAAGCTACCTACTAGACTGCTGCGACTTCGAGTGCAGATGCGGCCATGAGAATACTTCAGGCAAATATGCACAGGAGCAGAAGGACAGACGCACTCTTGGAACAGATTGTAGCCGAAACAACAACAATATGGCTGCCGAGAAAATGTAAATTTGTAGCGGCAGAAAACGGTTCGGGCCCTGGTTTCACGTATTTGAAATCCAGCCAATTTACTTTAGTAAGTTGTTGCTTAATACCAAACGTGTCAATGTACGCTGATAACGTTCAGCCAAAGACTATAAATATATAAAGATGTTGCACGCAGTGTATTCAAAATTGACAAAATTTTGTGCTTCTTTATGATGAGGGGGGTAGGTACCAGGGAAAGCTAAATCTTCGTGCTTACTCTCATTTTAACTGAGAGAAAAAGAACAAAAGAGAATAAAAGAGAGCAAAAAGTAACATCTACATGTATATGGTACATTCACATAAACATATTTTTTTGTTTTTATTTTCTTCGTGAAGAAACATTCAGATTAAATAATTTTAAAAACTAAAAGAAGTTTTGTTTCCATACAATTTATGTGCAAATATCCTGCGAAAAAGCAAATGTTACCGATTGTGTAATTGTAGGGTAAGAATACGTGTTTTATTGTTGTAGAAATGAAACTATATCGATTCGCACCGAATTATAATGTTATTCTTTACACTATTCAATTATGTATGTATATAATTTTAATTTTATAGACAGTTCAATTATGAACTTCTGTCTCTATTTTTGTGTGGAATTAAGTTGTAATAAAACGAATGCTTTTTTGTTTAGTATTTTTTAAATTTATTTATTATTTTAATGTTTCAAAATTTTAACTTTTTCCATACTGGATAATTTAAATTTGTATGTTTCCCATGTGGAATGCTTACGTAGTAAAATAGTAACTAGTAAATTAAGCATCTCCATTCTGTGTTTATAACATTCGTTATCCTCATCGAACCAGAAGGAATACATGGTATTTTTGGTGCAACTTACGCATTGCTCAACAATAAATGTTTTTATGTTTTTAGTAGCTTTATTTCTTAAAAATATTTTTTCGAAGACTTTTATGTGAATTTTACAAACTTCAAAAAATAAGTCAGATGGAGCGCACAAACTTCCAAAGTCGGAATCTTTTGTATAATTTTTTGCGTGTACAAACATTTCTGAAGGATATGTGGCACCCTATGTATAGCGTTGCCAACACAGTTACCGATTACTTGTAGTGTAAACACGCAGTTGTGTAAACACGAAGTTTTTGATTTCGACATCACTTGTCACGTGCCGCCATAATATCCGTTCTCTTTGATCAAAACCTCCATCGACTCCAGACGTCTTCTCTCGTAAAATTAAAATCTTTTAAATCTTTTGAAATCCTTTATTAAATTTGTATTATAAACTAATTAGCAAAAACGTAAGATAAATCTTTTTATTTTATTGCTAAACTGGTGACCCCGACGTGATCCTGATACCTGACATGAGTACTGTGGATGAAAGCGGCACATCAACGGCGACTGCTACGGAAAATAGCAAACAACAACCACCACCACATGAGGTCTCCGTGGTTTACGCTAGGCTTCCCGTACCGCAAATGAGCAGTACCAATATAGAAGCCTGGTTCACGACGATGGATTTTTGGTTTACGGCATCAGGAATTGTCGCTGACAAGCAGAAAACGGCCACCATATTGGCAGCGCTTGATCCCAACGTCATTTCCCAACTAGCAGACGTAATCGCTTCTCTGCCGCCGACAGACAGATACGAATATACGAAGGCAAAGATTATCGCTCATTTCGCCGATAGCGAGCAACGCCGACTCAACCGACTTCTGTCCGAAATGCCCCTGGGAGACAAAAAGCCATCAGATCTCTATTACGAGATGAAACGCGTGGCTGGTAACACAGTAGGAGACGCAGCTCTCAAAGGTTTGTGGATCAAACGCCTGCCAGAATTCGCCCAACCAGTCGTAGCCGCTTCTACAGGTGCTCCGCCGGAATTCACCAGGATCGCCGACTCCATTATCGACGCAATGGCTTCTAGCCAAATTAGCAGTATACGTCAGAGACAATCAGGTGAGATCAATGAGCTACGAACAGCTGTCGTCGAACTGGGAAAGCAGTTCGATAAACTTTCAACAAGATCACGCTCCCGCGCTCGCAAGCCTACCGCTTCACGCGGCCACTCCGAACAACGACCAGCGTATTGTGAAAGAGCCACCGGGTATGAATGCTGGTACCATCAGAAATACGGCCGGAACGCAAGAAAGTGTCGCAGCCCCTGCAAACACAGGAAACGCCAGCTGAATGTGCTGTCTACAAATTCGTCGCCGCCTTCAAAATGACTCGACAGTGCAACGGAGGAGCTTGGCGACATCCCCCGTGACAGATGCCAAATATTTCGCCTACAAATTAAAGATAAGTATTCCCAAAAATTTTTTTTAATTGATAGTGGTGCTGATGTGTCAGTATTACCGTTAACCTCCAAGTCATTTGACATTCGCCCAACTGCCGTTACTCTCTTCGCTGCCAACGGGTCCCCTATAAAAGTTATTGGTGAAAAGCGCATTAAATTGAATCTCGGTCTACGCCGCGATTTTTATTGGTCGTTCGTGATTGCCGATGTTACGTCACCAATCATCGGGTCTGATTTCATAAAGCATCATGACCTTTTAATAGACCTTCGGCGTAATCGACTCGTCGATAATACCACCGGGACCACATCAGAGCTCAAGTCCGCGACCTGCAACGAAGCAGCCTCAATTAGAACCTTCGACGCGACCAGCCCGTTCACCGTTTTGCTAAGGCAGTTCCACGACATCACGAAACTAGCGCCTTATGGTTCTACAACCAAGTCTTCTATAGTCCACAGGATCGAGACAACAGGACAGCCAGTTTTTTGCCGACCCCGACGCCTTTGCCCCGAGAAGCTGGCAGCTGCCAAAAAGGAGTTTGACTTTTTAATCAAAACCGGTATTTGTCAGCCTTCGAAAAGCAACTGGTCCAGCCCCTTACATATGGTCAAGAAGAGCGATGGAACCTGGCGACCATGCGGGGATTATCGTGCACTAAATGCGCAAACGCTTCCCGACCGATATCCTCTACCTTTTTTAACGGATTTTACGACCAACATGCGAGGTAAGACGATATTCACGAAGATAGACTTACAGAAAGCTTTTCATCAAGTCCCCATCCACCCGGACGACATCCCTAAAACCGCTATAAGTACTCCCTTCGGCCTCTTCGAATTTAAGTACATGACTTTCGGTCTTTGTAATGCGGCCCAAACGTTCCAAAGGCTCATAAATGAGGTACTTCGAGGATTGGACTTCGTCTTCCCATATATCGACGACATTTGCGTTGCCTCTAATTCAATAGAGCAGCATTATTCCGACCTTTCGGAAGTCTTCCGTCGTTTGCGCGATAACCACCTGGCAATAAATCTTAAAAAGTGCGAGTTTGGCAAAACGGAAATCAAATTTTTGGGACACTTAGTAAATGCTGAGGGCATCCGCCCGTTGCCTGAAAAAGTCGAAGTTATTAAGCAGTTTCCGAAACCAAAAGTGGCACAGAAACTTAAAAGGTTTATAGCTATGGTAAACTTTTATCGGAAATTCCTGCCACACGCCATCACCTATCAGACTCAGATACAAAATCTAATAACCGGCAACAGGAAGAATGATCGCTCGCCCTTAACCTGGACTCAGCCCGCAGAAGAAGCTTTCGAACGCTGCAAATCCGAACTGGCAAACGCCACGCTTTTAGCTCATCCCGCCGCCGAAGCTCAATTAGCTCTATATGTGGATGCGTCGGATACTGCAGTCGGTGCAGCATTGCACCAGCAAATCGATGACAACCTGCAACCTTTGGCGTTTTACTCCAAAAAGCTTACACAATCGCAGTCCAAATATTCAGCATACGATCGAGAACTCGCAGCTATGTACCAGGCCGTCAACCACTTTCGCTATATGATTGAGGGCCGTAGATGCTACATAGTAACTGACCATCGTCCTTTAACTTTCGCCTTCCATCAAAAATCCGAAAAAGCTTCACCTCGGCGAATACGACAACTTGATTTTATAAGCCAGTTCACTACGGACATACGCCATACACCGGGCTCAGCTAACGCAGCGGCAGACGCCCTTTCACGAATAAATTCGATTGGGAGAAGTATTGACTACACAAGCCTAGCAACGGCTCAACAGACAGACATCGAGTTTCAACAACTTAGTGTAGATGCAGAAAATGGCAAAAATTCGTTAAAAATAAAATTATTTCCTATTCCAGGTTGTAGTCATCAATTGGCATGTGACACTACTACATCTCGTATACGACCTATTATCCCTAGGAACTTTCGACGTCAAATTTTGTCTACGGTTCATAACCTGTCACACCCTGGTGTACGAGCTACTACAAAATTGGTGACTCAGAGATTTTGTTGGCCTGGTATCCGAAAAGATTGCGCAGAGTTCGTACGTAGTTGTATACAATGTCAAAAAGCGAAAATACAAACGCATAGTCGATCAGCTATTGCTAAATACGAGCCCCCGAAAGAACGATTCTCTCATATCAACATAGATATCGTTGGTCCGTTTCCATTGTGCGAAGGACAACGATACTGCCTCACTATAATAGACCGATTTACGCGCTGGCCCGAGGCTATACCGATTCCAGATATGTCGGCCGAAGTGGTCGTTAAAGCGATTATAGCCCAGTGGATATCCAGATTTGGCGTGCCGTCACGAATAACGTCAGACCGAGGTCGCCAATTCGAGTCCGAAATTTTTGCTGAATTAATGAGAACAATTGGCACGACACACTTGCGCACCACACCGTATCATCCCCAGTGCAACGGTATCATCGAGCGGTGGCATCGATCATTGAAAACAGCAATATTGTGTCATAACCCGACAAGATGGGTAGACCACCTTCCAGTCATCCTTCTTGGTCTACGAGTAGCCTTTAAACCCGACATTAACGCGTCACCGGCAGAAATGGTTTATGGCTCTACGCTTGCTATACCCGGAGAATTTCTTCACTCAACGTCAACTCCTGACCCTCGCACAGATTACATATCGAAGTTCCGTGCTGCGATGAATAAATTAACTTCAACGAATACAGCTCATCATACCACGCCGCGAGTATTTATTTCTAAGGACCTACATAGCACCACGCATGTTTTCGTCCGCAACGATGCGATCCGACCTTCTCTTACTCAACCTTATGACGGCCCTTTTCCGGTTGTAAAGCGATTTAACAAATACTTCACCATTTTGAGGAAAGGTCGCCGAAGTAATATTAGCATCGATCGCCTTAAACCTGCCTTCATCCCCGAGAGTGATTTCAGTGACAACTTTAGCTTTCCTACATCACAAACCGCAACCAAAGAATCTCCTCACATGTCTCAAAGAACTTCGCCTAACGAGCCTCAGAAAACCTTACCTGACGTACCTCAGAACATTTCTTTGGATGTGACTCAAGGAATTGCCGATGTTAAGCCTTGCACTCACCTAGCCAACAAAAGCGACCCAGAAGACCACGATGCTAACGTTTCTCATCACATTCCAACTCGAAAATGTAATCCCAAACAGGTAAAGCCGAAAATTACCTTCAGTGGCAGACGAGTGGTAATCCCTTTCAGGTACAGGTGAGCCTCCACTAGGCAGGGGAGTAATGTGGCACCCTATGTATAGCGTTGCCAACACAGTTACCGATTACTTGTAGTGTAAACACGCAGTTGTGTAAACACGAAGTTTTTGATTTCGACATCACTTGTCACGTGCCGCCATAATATCCGTTCTCTTTGATCAAAACCTCCATCGACTCCAGACGTCTTCTCTCGTAAAATTAAAATCTTTTAAATCTTTTGAAATCCTTTATTAAATTTGTATAATATACTAATTAGCAAAAACGTAAGATAAATCTTTTTATTTTATTGCTAAAGATATGACAAAATTTGCGCTGGTTTAATTATATCCACACGACATTTAACGCAAGATATTCGTTGAGCTATGTAACCAACAAAATAACGACTTGATACTAATTCTATTGGCACATTGTTGGACGTAAAACAATCGGCGTCTTCATTAAAATATTCTTTATTTTCATTGTATATATCTGCGACATCTATTTCAGAGGCATGGGTACTTTCTGATATATTTCCAGTCCTTTCAGTATCTTCTAAAATTGTTTCCAATTCAATAGGTAAAAACACTGCATCGTCGTGTGCACAATTAGATGAGGCAGATGACTTAGCTACAGCAATATTAAATTCATGAACCGGTGGATTT
This sequence comes from Sarcophaga rosellei, assembly GCA_930367235.1. NCBI lineage: Eukaryota > Metazoa > Arthropoda > Insecta > Diptera > Sarcophagidae > Sarcophaga > Sarcophaga rosellei. Next base: position 60,057,259 of record OV884019.1, read on the forward strand.
TTGCAGTGTCCACCTTTGGCACGTATATATGAAAACAAGTTTTCTATAGGATCTTGGTTAAAATGGCTCGTTAAAATGCAGAGCAAATTTAAATTTTCTTCAAACAGTTCTTCCGACAAAGATAAAATAGCACTCGTTGTTTGAACTAGCCCGTTGATTGAAAATATTTTATTACCGTCATATTCAACCTGTTTCATGTAGGAAATCAGATCTTGAAGTACTTGCCAAGTTGTACTATTAAACTTTAAGCCACGTTTCAGGGGGTTAGAGTCGTTAAAGTGCCTGCTGTTTAAACAGTCAAAATAACTGTTGAGCTTTAATACTTAAAAATTACTACTAAAGTTTAATATTTAATGTAATAATTAAAAGGTTATTTTCATAATTTGCTAGTTTTGTTTCTCTCTAAATATTTAGTTCTAAAAATTTATAATAAAGGTTTTTTATTTCGGTGCGAATCGATATAGTTTCATTTCTACAACAATAAAACACGTATTCTTACCCTACAATAAAACAAACGGTAACATTTTTTTCACAGGTTATTTGCACATACATTTTGTAAAAACAAGACTTCTTTTAGTTTGTTTTTTTATTTGACAATGTATGTATACATCAGACGTCGGCACCAATGCCTTTCAGGGGAAGAATATCTTCGGCTTTTTACACACATACAGCGTTGCCAGATTTTTTTTTGAAAAAAACTTTTTATTTCTGGGGAAAAAACTTTTTTTTACCAAAAAAAAACTTGTTTTCTACAAAAGTTCCAAAATGTTTAAAGGAAACACGGGAGACCGGTACCCTCTATTGGTGTTTTTTGCTACTTTTGCCCGGGACTAATAAAACACATAACATTTCCTTTAAAAATGTAATTATTGCGTGTTATTATCATTAAATTTATTGAAAAAAAAAATTTAAATTAATTTTGTTGAAAAAACTTGTTTTGTTAGAAAACAAATTTAATGAAAACTTTTTCGCATCCTAAAAAACTTGGAAAAAAGGGAAAACTTGGCAAATGGCAACGCTGCACACATAGGATACGAACAGCAACAATGTTCGTTAAAAAGAGCGTAAAAATGCATTCAATTGCTTGACAGCAGTGTTGCCATTTTGGAAATGCAGAAAAGCGTCAAGCTTAAAGCAAAAAAGGGTAAAAAGGGTAAAATAATTAAGAAAAATAGGGTAAAAAGCGTCAAAAGAAACAAAAAAAAAATGGAAATAATTTTCAAATACTTATACTATCTAGCTTTGCGTATAAACCATCTTAAAGGGGAAAAATACGCAAGCAACATTAAATACAAATAAAATATGATTTATTTAACACAAACTCAAAGTAACAAAAAATAAATTAATATAATTCAGTAGTTAACAAAAAGTTAAAATAAAATAACTGAAAAATAAAAATATTTCATTATAATTCAAAAAATAACGAAGGCTTTGAATAAAATAACCTAAAAATTAAGAATTTTACAAGAACTTTAAATAAAGCTTCATTTTTTAAAGTAAAAAAAAACAAATATGAAAATAACGTTTTATAGTAAAACAATTTCATCTTCAAATATATCGGCTTCATTATTTTCTTCCTTGGGCCATAAAACTGTTTTGATAAAATATTGAGATCGTTTATATGTTTGATTTGAATTTATTTTTAGAAAAACACTAGATGGCAATTTGTAATTGTAACAACAACATTTTCTTTTTTAAGACCGTATTTAATGTACAACAAAGAATTAGCCGAGTTTAAGGAAAGTCGATTTCTTATCTTTGGTTTGAAAAAATTCATTAAGCTAAATGTTCTCTCGACCTCAGCATTCGAGTAAGGTAATGATAGTATGCGAATTACAAAGTCTGCTAATTCTTGGAAGGGATTCTCCCCCAAAGAGTTATTAAAATTGTATACCTCTATCCAAAATTCATCAGTTCTGTCTTTATTTTTCCAATTTTGATGTATAAGGTTCTTTAGGCAAATTTCTATTTTATTTATTACATTTGAATCAACAATAAAGTTTTGCACAAAATCAATAATATCCGCTTCGATATTTTTAAAAATATTATCCACACTAAATAGTTGCATAAAAAAGCATCAAAAGCGCCACAAAAAATGAAAAAAGCGTCAAAAATACCCTTTTTTCAAAAAAGCGTATTTCGAAAAAATAAAAGGGTAGCGAGACTAAAAAAGCGTCAAAAAATACCCGAAAAGGGTCAAAATGGCAACGCTGCTTGACAGCTTCTAACGAAAAAAGTTTATGTCGCTTTTTTTCATGTTTGAATTATACACCCAAAAAAATAATTCGGTAGGATTTACTGATATTCATTGAAATTTACTAATAACAATGAGAAATGATCTCGATTTTTTGAAGAATTTTTCTCAAGTTAAAAACACAGTCTTTGGGGATTTAAAGCTGTACATTCTTTCTATATTTTCCACTACATATTATTTTTTATTGAAAGAACATAAAGCTATCCATCTTTGGCTTAAAAATTAGGTCATGTTTTTTAGATAAATAAAAAGAATAAAAACCCATTTTTTATTAAAGGAAGAAATCGAGAATTTCTAAGCATATAAAAAAAATTATACTATTCGACAAAATAAAAAAATATGAAATACGTCAAGCTAATGACATAGACCATTTTTAACATAAAATATTTTTTGAGTGTCATCCTGAAATAAAATGATTAAGCATCCGCCACACATGTGTTCTCTTCGCAATCTGATCGACAACTAAATGAAAAAACACAAGAATGCGTGTGAGTTCTCTCTGCACAATTGTGCTATGAAATGGAATGAATATACACACACGTATACACGCATATGAGAATAAATTGCTTATAGAAGAGAACAATACGTTCTCTGAGTATAATAATTTTCTGAGTACAAAAAGTGGCAGTAGCCGTACTGCCATCGACAAATTTGGCACTGGCAGTACAATGTATGGCAGTGCAACATCTTTATATATTTATAGTCTTTGGTTCAGCTTTATAGGAGCACTCGTATTGAGAATATCAATCTTTGTATAGACTCGATCAACTGGGCTAAGGGCAATGGGCTTTGTATAAATCCCTCTAAATCTAAATGTTTATTGCTCTCCAGAACAAAGAGCATTTGTTGTGCCAAATATAATTATCAGAGGAATAAAATAGACTTTGTTGAATCGGCAACCAATCTTGGTGTGGTAGAAATGTTTTTATGAAAAATAAAAAGGATTTTTGTAACCGGCAGTGCTTGCCGTTGGTTACGCTACAGCAATTGCCGATCTTATATTAGTAAGGCAAAAGAAGATTGTGGAATAAAAACTAGGGAAAAGTTGTTGCCGACTTGAGTCTTCTGAATCTGAATCTGTTTTATTTGTGGCCAAAGGGCTCTTTTTATACAAAAATTTACATATATTCTATATTATTCTAACTTACTTTAATTTACATTCTATCTTGCTTAATCCTATTCCATACATGTACTTACTCTAATTTCGACAATCGCAACTTGAAGAATTGACCAATCATATTGTCTTCAAATTGGGGAATTCAGTGACTTTATCAATGTCACTCAAGCACCAATATGATCCCTTTAAACATTCATCACATTTCATTCCAGTGCAGCTTGATCGGTTTTTGTTTATGTTTGCAGTATGTGACGCGTGTGTATGTACGTGTGTGGGATTAATGTTTTGTGTAAAGTACAGCAGTGTGTAGTGAAAGAGCACACTACACCCTTGCCCTTAAGAGAAAAATTAGGGGAATGATTTTTCTAAGCACATGCATGGTAACAATCAATTTTATAATATTTCTTATTAAAATAGTTTTACAATTGTATATTTATTTATGTATATATATATATATATATATATATATATATATATATATAGAATTAAATAATTTTAATTCTAATTTAATATTCCGTTATAGTCTATTGAAGTATTTACTCCATTTCTATTTATAATTCTATATGGCTTTGGTTTTTCTTCGTATTTTCTACTTTTAGATCACCTACTTCTAAATCTAGCTTATTTTCATATTTATTATTTAATGTTCTTTTTTCTTTCGTTTTGGTAATTATATTTTTGGCCACATTTAATGCAAATTGTAGTCTAACTCGTAGCTCTTGTACATAGTCATCATAATTGTAAATTTTATTTTTGTTTATATTAAAAGTATCAGATGGCAAGCATGGCAATTTACCATATACTAATTCAAAAGGTGAATAGCCTGTATCTATGTGAGGAGCTATATTATAAGCAAATGTAAAATATGGAATCCACTTGCCCCATTCATAATTATTTGCTGTTGTCAGCAAAAATTCATTAAGAACTCTATCGATTCTTTCAACTGTTTGTTTTTATTACATTTGTCACAATACGATACAAATTTCTTAACCATACTATTCATATTTTTCCATATGTATCGTTGTTTTAGTTTTATAATTGTTTTTCTTATTCCCAAATAACCTGAATATGTTGCGTTGTGGAATTTGTCAATCAGTTTATATTTCAATACGTCGTCTGTTATCTTTATTGGAGGCTTAAATATCAATATTTTTAATTGAGGGCTTTTATTATTAATTTTTATCTTCTCATAAATTTCGTTACATTCTTCTTTTGTATACAAATCAAATCCTCATTTGAAAGCGCTAATTCTTTTATATTTTCTCTATTCATTTTAGATATCAGTTTCCTCAGAATCGAATCTAGTTTCGCTACATCTTGCATGCATATAATTATTTTCATCTTCAATAATTTGGGTACGAGATTTCTTCATATTCGAATTTCGTTGAATTATCATCATGACCTATGTGACTAGTATTATTTTCCATATATACATATATTCAAATTCCCTATATCCTCAATACATATTATTAAATTGCAATTTATTTATATTTTTGACGTCATTAATGGAGGTGCATTCCCATATGTGAAGTTGATCAGGCTTCTGAGATGTGCATTTCTCCAGTTGATCTTCTTCTACACGTGTATTTTCTAATTCATTAATATCTTCTACATTATTCAATTCATGTCCTTCATTATTCATATCTTTTCTCCTATCTAATTCTTTCTTTGCCTCATTTTCTTTATTTTTCATGCCTCTTGTTGTTATTAAAACTTTTTTTGTTTTTCGCCATATTTCTGTGGTATCATTTGTTTAAGTACATCTGAGTTAATTTCTATTCTGGAAAGTGCGTCTGCATTTGTATTCATCTTGCCCTTTTTATAGGCAATTGAAAAATCATAGTCACACAAATCACACAGACGAAATTGCATGAAAATGGAAATAATGCATTACTGAATGAAATAAAAAATATCATGACGAACCTTTCTACCCAGTTGGTCAATTTACAACAACAAATACAAATACAGACGTCTCGTATTGACACCCTATTCAACTTAATGGAAGTGTAATAATGTCTATCATTTCTTTAAACACTATATCAAGAAAATTAAAAATATATCATATTAACGTAAACTCATTAATTCATTTAAGCAGAAGATATACCCTTAATGAATTTATTAGATCAAAAAACCTGATATTATCATTCTTAATATAAATATAACTTCAAAGCAACAACCTGGGACAAATTTAAATTAAATATTTTGAACAATATGAACAACAACAATATTGTTCCAAACAACTACAATTTGCAAATACAAGAAATTGAATCCTATCTAACCACAATTAACAACGTAATCACTTCCGCAATAGATGAGGTTGTCCCTAAATTGAAGAGAAATAATCACAACATGTCAACAAATTCAGTAATTAAAAAATTGCTCAAGGAAAAAAGCCGATTAGTCACCATAATTAAACGATATAACAGGTTAGAAATTTCAGTTTCTCCTAACAGACTGTTTCAGCTAAAATCCGTATTAAAAAGAATTAAAAAACTGATTAATGAAAATATTTTACTTGTTATAAATAACGATATAAAAAACAGAATCACAAACATTCGAACTACTCAGTCTCTAGAAATGTTTGATAAAATTAGGAAAAACTTCCGAAAATTTTAAACAACTAAATTAGAAACAATAACAACTTCACCGCAGTCATCCCACTTAATACATAGTGCTGACATCGATATACATATGTACAATTGAGAGAGACGCGAATCAAAATTTCGTTATTAATGACGAGGATAAAGTTGTTAATATTATCGGTGCATATTTTGAAAATATACATTCAAAAAAGGCGTTCGATATCAACAACACCATACATAGTCATGTCAACTGTACATTAGGCTGGTTCCTATATGGCACTTTTTTTATTTTTTATTATTTTAATGTGGGCCAAGCGGAATATATATTAAGTGCAGTGAAAAGTAACACAAAAATGTTTGCATTAAGATTTAGGGGTCGCTACCGGCCTTTTTGAATAAAAAAACTTGCTGCCTTTATATATTCTTCCATTTGTGTGTGCATTAAAAAAATGAATTTTATGCACAATTTTTACGCTAATGCCTTAAACATGATCACAATACAGGAGGATAAAGAATTTTTAAATGCTCAGCGACAGGCAAACTCAAACAGACTCAACACTTTTAAGAATGAACGCTAAATACGACAAATGGTCTAAAATAAAAGAAATTCGTGAAATAAAAATAAGGGGGCGTGAGAACAAGTCTACTGATCATTTTAACAAGCGGGCTCGAAAGCTATCGTCTTCGTCAAGTGACAATGATCATACAATATCTACTTTGAATACTTCCAAACCTGCGGCAAAGAAAAAGATGTATAGAGGTAGAAAAAACATTTTAAATGCAAACTTAGCTGTTAGTCTTGATGCTGCAAAGCTAAGTAATCGTAAAGCAGCAATTGTTTTAACAGAAACAGTTAAACACATTGGTTGATAAACTATCTAATGGATCTGGAGTTGCAGCTGCGTCGGCAGTTTTTGACACATTGGTAGAATGGAATCTTATCGAAAAAGTCACATGCATGAGCTTTGACGCAACTGCTACAAATACTGGAAGGCGAAATGGTGCATGTATTTTGTTGGAACAAAAGGTCGATAAAGATACGCTTTGGCTGGCGTGGCGTCATCACATCTTGGAAATAATGCTTGAGGCTGTGTTCCGCCAAGCACTTGTACTTCAACTGGGCCTGAAGCATTGATATTTAAAAGATTTAAATTAGCCTGGAGCAAAATTAATCGGAAAAACTTTAAATCGGGAATTTCTAATCAATTCGTTTTTAAAAATGTGAAAAATATTACTGATGACACCATTTACTTCATCCTAAATCAGTTAAAAGAGTTTCAGCCTCGAGATGACTACAAGGAACTATTGAAGCTATCTTTAATATTCTTAGGAGGTATTCCCGAATCTGAAGTGTCTTTTAGAGCACCTGGAGGTCTTCACGCGGATAGATGGATGGCTAAAGCCATTTACTGTTTAAAGATTTATTTATTTAGAAATGAATTCAAGCTAACTGAAAGCGAAGCATCCTCAATTCGAGATGTTTGTGTATTTTCAGTAAGAATTCATGTGAAGTACCGGTTTAGTCACCGTAGCCTAGTAGGTAGTGTGTTGGCTTATTAGACGTAAGGCCCGAGTTCGAATCCCAGGTCAGACATCAAAACGAAATATGAAAAAAAAATATTTCTTCATTGATTCTCTCTCTCAGCAGATTTCTGGCAAAAAATCTGTCGTTCGGAATCGACGTTAAACTGTAGGTCCCGCCACTCATGTATCAAATTAAGGCATACAACATGTGTGGTGTGAGAAGCTATGCCGTAATCCTGACTGAAGGGTTGTAATGGCCAATTATGTATGTATGTACATATGTACTAGTTTGTAACCCCATCAGCGGTTTGTGCACCAAGAAATGATCTACAGCTTTTAAAGGACTTAAAATATTATGCAGAAGTAAATGAGATGTTGAAGGACCGAAAAATCCCTTAAAACGAATTACATTAGATGCCACTCTAATAATTAGCAAACAATTAGAAGATTTTGTTTCTAAAAACACTCTTGGATTTTTTAGCATTACCGGTATTTCATCCAATTTCTTAAAGAAAAGTGTTGAAGATTGGGAGGAAAATGAGGTTACGTAAATGGTAGAGACATAGTTCGTTCTATGAGAGTTGTTAACGATATAGCAGAAAGAGGATTAGCACTGATGGAGGAATATAACAAGCTACATACCAACAATGAACAGCAGAAGCAGTATTTATTGTCGCTGGTGAAAGATTATAGACAAAAAACCCAAATTGCAATAAATCAACTTTGCTGCAATAATTATTTTAAGGAAACTATATTCTATGTTAATCACCATTAATTTCATGAATTTACTGATTTTGTTAGATTTATATTTTACGTTTAAACATTAAAACCATTTTTTTAAAATTAATACATATGTAAAATATACCATGTAACCTATTTGAAGATTTTTATGTAAATATGTATAATAATAATTAATATTATCCCTATTAATTTTGAAATAAATCTTTTTAAATATAGTAAACATACGCTCGAAATCGTCTTATTTCTGGGCCATAATACCACTATTAAAACACACACTGGAAAAATATAAAGAAATTAAGAAAAAGTTATAAGGGCAGCGATTTTTATTAACACCACAGTTCGGGGGCCGGTAGCGACCCCTAAACCTTAACAGAAAAATTTTAAAAAAATCATGCATGATTTTTTTAACAGGGCTTAATATATATTCCGGTTGGCCATTAGCAAAATACAATGTTTTTATTTATGAACCACCGTACTGTACATTCAATGAGTTCTTGGAGACAAAAGCATCATTCGAGCGGAACAGGACTGTCTTAACAACATTTACGGAAACAAAAACAGCAAATTCCTTTTCGGAAGAGGAATCGTATAACATATTTGTAACACAAGACAATATTAAATATATTTTTAAAAACTTAAAGAGTAAAACATCAACAGGCTAGATTATTGCACCTTGTTTAATAATATTGTTACGTTTTTACCCCTTAAAAACGTTAAAAATATGACCAATAGCAAGTGTTGCCTGGCTCTGCATTAGACTGATGATCCAGCGATATAAAAGGCAAGACAAAGCGAGCAACGATGAGTGAGTAATAATTCAGTCAGACTTGAGTGCAGACACGTTGCGTGTGAAGAGAATCGTTGTTCGAAGTTATAACGAACGAGTGTACAAAAGAATAACAATAAAAGTAAATTGTTGTTGTGTACAAGAAGAATAGGAATTTAAAGGAAATAGTTATTGTGTGAATAAATTTCAACACAGGGTGCACACAGATTTGTGCAGACAATTTAATTGAATTTGAATAAAGTTTTATTTATACTGAAAAGAGTTTCATTTATTTTGAAAAAGGTTTCGTTTAATTTAAAAACAGTTTCGTTTAATCTGAAAAAGGTTTCGTTCATTTTGAAAAAGGTTTCATTTATTTTGAAAAAGGTTTAATTTAAACTGAAAATGCTATATAAACGATGAACGATGAACAAAGTAACTTTACAAGTACTAACCTCCATTAGTTTTTTTTAAAAGCGTGTATGAAATCACAATTTGAAAAATTGAAAGCAACTTTATTATCAATGTTATCATTGACTTCCCATTTAAGAATGCAATTGATGTATGTAAACATTTTATTTAAAAAAATTTGAAACCATAATTATATGTTTTTTACTCAGTGATCGTAAAAATAAATGTTTATTCCAAGTAGTGTGCAGTATATCGTATAATTATCAGTTTTATTGAATTTTGACAAGCACTATTTTAAGAACATTGAAAGAAAAGCTAAAACGTGTAACTGTAGGCTCAGATAGAAACATATATAGAAATAAATTTTAGTTGAGACGTTAATATGGAGTATTACATGTTATTATTACTAACCATTAAAATAAATATGTTAAAACATGTTTTAGTTGATTCATGTTCACTTTTATAAATATATTGCCTTCATTTATTACTCAAATTAAAAAACAAACAAATGCATACTGTTTTTGTTACACAACAATTGAATTGAAATACCGCTACAACCTCTACGAATTCGCCTGGGTTTGTAATCGAAAATAATTTTTAATTGATTCTAAAACCAATTTTTTACAGTGCATAAAAGATTTTTATTTATTCGCTGATGATATTTTTTACAATTTCTCTGGCATCACTGCTGTTAATAACTGTTAATAACAGTATGTTGTTTAACATTTGAAGGCGCTTGTTCAATGCCGACAGTTGAATTTTTCCTTTTTTATATCGCTGATTGTTTGAGTTTAGTAGAAATTAAAACGGTTGTTTGCTAAAAAGAAAAATGAATGAACAATCAGGAAATTTTGGGCGATCGCGTGGAAGAGCTCAAACAATCCCTCAGTAGCTAGTGGTGGTGGATCAAGAAAAACTCCGCAATCTGTAAGTAAATAAGCTTTTTGGACTAGAATGTTTCCGAGTTGTTAGTACGTTATTTTTAATATCTTGCTTAATTCTGAACAAAACCATTCGGAATTGAAAATATAGGCGCAGCTATACTAAAAGAAATATAATCCTGTACTACGAGGATAAAAAATCTATATTGTATATGCTTTTCTACGTGGAAGCAACATGTGTTTAATGCATATTATTTTACATTTACGAATTAGTTGTATGATTTCAGTTCTTTTAATTATTAAAATTGTATTTTTATTTTTAAATTGTGTTAGTAAATAAATAGGTTTAAAATTATAAAAAACTAGAGTTAAACTATAATAAAATGAATAACTTATAATCTGATATGTTAGTAGTGTAATACGGATAACCGTACATTTTATTCTAATTGCGGCCATTTTAAATTAATTTTTTTTTTGTTATACCGACACCCGACTCGACAATCAGCAAGAATTTTCAAGAAAATAATTTCCTTTAATTTATTAATGGTTGAAATAGAACGATAAAGGATTTTTGAAAATAAGTATATTTTTAGGTAACACGATTCATGTATTGTATCTTTACTTAAAATCTAACAATTTTTTGAAGTAAAAAGTAGGATCATAAATTTTGAATTCGGAAGTAAAATGGTAAAACAAAACGATTTTTATTTGACAAATATCCCAAACTTTTGAGAGATAAGATTGATTTTGTGGCGAGTTTTTATTTTCAAAATATTAAAAAAAAAAGCTAAGAAAAATCGAACAGAAAACAAAAGTTGTTTTTAACAATAGCAACTCAAATACAGTTATTTTTAATGAAACACAGGTTTATGAAAAAGAAAAAAAAAACAGTTTTCCCCACCGACTAAAATGGAACACATTTTTTTTTTTATAATATTTTTGGTTAAAAGTAAAAAAAGTAGCAGTAAATAGTAAGGCAACTCTTAGCACTACATTTAGTTTTGTATCGTATTTTATTTTGTACCACATTTTAATCCCCTTTGAATATGCCATAATTAGAAGGTACATTCCTTGTTGCTGTAGCAACACTTTTCGATAGGCTTATTAAGTTTTGACGTTTCGATTGATATATCGTTCCACATACCTTACTATCAGATTATAAGCATACTAGCAAAAAGCCAAAACTTTTACTCTAGTCACAAAATAAAAAATCATTAAAATATTGCATATTATATTTTTCATTCGTGGTTTTAGATTTTTTAGAACTGATAATGTGAAAAGCGTAATGCATTGCTTGCGAAACGTAAATCCCTCGATAAAATCTAATTTAAATTATCACTAACCAATCATAAAAATTTTACTTCAATTAAAGTCAGTAAATACATGCAAAACATGTCCAAAATATATTTTTCTTTTGTTAGCTAAGGTTGATAATTTATTTCGAAAATTATTAATTTCGACAAGATTGGGAAAGTGATCGGCTTTTTAGAAAATTTCTACGCCCCACAAACTATAGTTCAAAAGCATTTCGATTTCATTGTAAAACAGAAATTGCAGCTTCGTTGATTTAGTTCGTCACTCAAAATCTTTTAAATATTATACAATACAATTTTACAACCAGAATTGTCTTGTTATGAAAATAGAGAACGAAAAGCAGAAACCTCATTACATCTTTCTAAATGTTCTAACATAATTAAAGTCCTGAGGCAATATTTTATATATACATTGATATGCAAAGTAATAACTTCAGCTTAATTTTTGGTGATGGCATCAGTGTACATTGATATACAAAATATTGACTTCAGCTTAATTTTTGGTGATAGGACCGGCAATTCAATTGAGAAGCTTTTAGATATGGTCATTACAGCTTTCCTGAACATGTTTGTTTTTGATTTGGTTGGTATAAGAAGGTAAAACAATATGTGTCAAGTTAGCTGCAAAAGTTATATTCCTTTTGTTACAGTAAGTGTTATGTTAACAGAGACTGTTAAGTTAATATAATTGAATAATTGGAAAAGTGAAAAAAGAAACTCTTAAGTAATCATGAAGATAGAGATAAATTGGAGAAAAAGTAAAAGGAAAACGGAGCTGAACCTTTTAATTTCACAAAGAAAAAAAAAAAAAAATATGGAAACAATTTGCTTATTGGAGATAAAAAATTTGCAAAATCAATTATTTTTCATTAATTCTCATTCTTCTCGTGTGGGGGTGTGAGTTTTGTATGTTCGTCTGAAAACAGTCTCTGGCCTGTGATATATGGCCTAGACATATCGGCGAACTTAAGCCTAAGTACAGTTCTAAGAGTCATGTTTTGGCTGTACAGACAAGATGACCTCGAGATCAGCCTTTGAAATGGACTTCAGAGCATCCATGGTGTCCAAGCAACTGTACTGTACTTTTAAATTTATAATTTATTTATTTTACTTCATTTTAAAAGCACATTTAATTTATTTTACAAATTGATGTTAATATAAGAAAGTCCATTTCTTTCGGAAGATAATAGACTTTGCCTAAGTCTTACAAATGTTTTATTTAAAAAATCACTAGAAATGATATTTCCAATGGAAATATAACAAAAACGATGTTGCCACGCAGTCGTGATTAGTGTTGAGATTTATATCAGTTTTTGACATCGTCTTCATTAAAATTTAAGTTGCATTTTTTATTTATTAATTATCCTAACATTACAATTTATTACAACTTGCCGTTAACTAAAGGGAGGGTTTTAACGGGCAGATAAATTGTTTTTCATTATTATAAGTGGACAATATGGTAGACGTGCGCGTCAAGCTAAATGGAGGATCATCCTACCGGTAACTTTTAAAGTTAATCTTATATTTGAACTTATAGCCCATTTACACTACAGCGAAATCTAGTAGATTAGATTTCAAATCTTGCTCGAAATCTAGATCGTTTACACTGGATTTATTTGACAGTAGCAAGATTTCATTTTAATAACAAAAACAGCTGACTGAAATTTAAAAGAAAATAATAAAGGGCCCGCCAAATATCTTTTTTTCTTTTGAAAATGCTTTTAAAAAAAATTACTGAAACTCTTAAATTTTTTTGAACAAAAATTCGTTCAACACGGCCCGATAAAGATCGCTATTGACTGTAACGGCCAATGGCCCAATTATACCTCTGGACCAAAATCTTCTGTAGGCTACTCGTGTAGGCTACTGCATGGCCAGCTGAGGCAGCCATTTGAATGAAATTATTTTCTATTATTAACCGGAAGGATTGTACTTTCAAATAAAAAAAAAAATTTGAGAAAATATTCAGTAGTTTTTTTACAGCATTTTCAAAAAAAAAAAAGTTATTTGACGGACCCTTTACAACATTTAGAAAATGTATTTTTAAATTGAAATGTCATTTTTTCCCTGTGCAGCGTTGTATTTTTAAGTACTATTTGGCAAAACACATAGTTGCATTTCTATTTTTACTAGATTTTGAGTAGATTTTGTTTTGTATGGGAAATCTAGTTAAAATCAACTAGATTTGGCTCGAAATCTCATAAGTACTAGATTTCGCTGTAGTGTAAATGGGGTATTACCATATTATATATTATTTTCAATATAGCAACTTCAAATATAAACAAAATGAGCATAGACAACAAAAAATGATGACCGTTGTTGCCACTGCGTTTAAAAAACTTGTTCAATTGAGCAGTGTTATCGACACTGCTCCGGCACTGCCGTATTTTTGCTAATACCCGGTGTGCTTCGCTACCCCATCGAAATTAAATACATAATTTTATTTATTTATTAATTACAATACAATTACAAATTATATTCTAATTATATACGAGCGGAGTAACTTGACCATATGCTCGGTGTAGTGTCACAGACCAGAGTCTCTGGTGGGAATCGAACCCACGACCCTCACGCTAATAGTCTAGCACACTACCCACTAGACTACCAGGGCACCCAAAAATACATAATTAAAAAATGTATGTATTTAGTAATTAAATTATGCAATTTTTCTTAAAGGTTTATTCTAATTTCATTTGATGACAATATATTCCATTTAAATTCTAAAATATACATTAATGAGCTATGTATTTATTTCTTACTTGCTAAAATTTAATATATACTTTTTTCGTAAATAAATAATTCTTATTCTAATGCCTTGGGATACACAATATTTTTTGTTTTTCCCTCGGGCGCGTATACATATAAATCTGTGGGTTTTTCTACTCGTGAACATGCAACGTAAAGCTGTCCATGTGATAAACATGGATTTCCTAGATTAAGTCCACAAACATTCAGGGACTGACCTTGAGCTTTATTAATCGTCATTGCAAATGCTAGGCGAATAGGAAATTGCAGGAGCTTGAAATCGAACGGCATCTCCGATGTGGTCATAAGAATACATGTCAGCAATACATCAGTTCCCTTAAACTTTCCAGTTATAATGGTCGCCTCGATAAGATTCTTCATCATTTTTTTACTTTTAGTTGAGTGCCATTACAAAGTCGTGGAGGATCAATATTTCTAAGTAAAATAGTGGGAACATCGGTTTTTGACTGTAAGTCATGTGGTGGAAAGCCTGGTAAATCTAACCAGGATAATTGACGACATCCTCAATATTTGAAACTGTGTCGATAGATTTATAAGTTCTTAGATTCCCATCGATCTTGTTGAGTATATTGCTGTTGATGGAATTAACGTCAATATTTTTGGGTGCCAGTGACGCACGTTCACATAACCATTGCATATTTTTAAAATTTTGCACGATATTGGGAAATACACAATTTATTAATTTTACTTTGAATTGTGTCATTCTGCAAAAGTCTGATGGAAATTTTATATACTTTGTTATGGGATCTATTGGAATTCTTCCATTACATAAGTCAAGCAATTTTTTGGAAAAAAGTTGAAGCTGAAGCAGCACGTTGCAACTGAACACACATATTAGTACAGTAGTTTTCGCGTATAGTCCACACCCATAGCTGCAATACATTAGTGGACAATAAGTCAAATTCGACATTTAAACGAATTTTTGTATATGCCACTTTATGGCATATATCTGTTTTCAATTATTTTCAGTAATATGATTACAAATTGAAAAAAACATACAAATAAAAAAGTCTTCTAGTTTATTGACTATGTAATGAGTGAGATACAATAAAAAGAAAGCTCATTTTAGACATTCATTAAAGACATAACTACTTAAAAAGTTCCATAAATTTTGACTGTTTTTTTCAAGAAAATTGTTCAAAATATGGTCCTCAATTTTGTCAAGGACGATTCCGTTCCGGGGATTTCCGTTTTTTTGCACTAATGCTGCCAACTAAATTTACAAAAGCAATGTAACCAATATTTGTTTTCCATAAAATTTTGCGTTTATTACGTTCCATTTTACTTAATGTTTTTTATGATTTTAGCGATTAATTTTACAGTGTGGAATATATCAAGAATACTTTATATACATTGATATTTATTAATGTGACAAAAAAGTGGAATATATGCCAAATTCGACTATATAAGAAATGGACTATACAACGAACTAAATGTATGAAATTCTTATTATTACGAAATTAGAAGCATATATTCTGGACTATATCTGAAATTCTCTTATATGTGCGATGGACTATAAGCGAAAACTACTGTAGTTAATTTTAGAGTGTGAACATGTCGCCAAAGATGTTTCATTTGTGTACCTGAATGCATTGCAATATTGGCAAACTTCATTCATGCCACCAATTGCCACTAATTCGTCTTCAGTAGTTAAATGCAATACCTGAGTATCCATGAAAAACATTACGTCGATTCAGCAGCATTCGATTATGATTTTGTTCTTGACGCAAATCATATTTCTCTATCCTCTCTGCTGCTCTTCTTGTTGATGTTCGAATCCGCTGGACTTCTGTTTCATTAGCTCGTGATGTTGTGGTACGATTTCGCTGACTTTGCAGTCGACCTTCAGGTTCCAACGGTGTCTCGGTAGCTCGTGCGGTTGCCGCATGTTGTCGAAGACCTTCAAGACGTCTTTCACGCTCTGAAGGCGCTTCTGTGGCTCGTGATGTTTCGGTACGATTTCGCTGGCTTTGTAGCCGACCTTCATGTTCCAACGGTAGCACGTGCGGTTGTCGCATGTTGTCTAAGACCTTCAAGACGTCTTTCACGTTCTGAAATCCTTTCTGTGGCTCGTCGCCCAATAAATGCTGATTATAAAATTTACCTAATGTATTTTTCAAGATATTCAACAAATAAATAATATTTTTATTAATTACACATTTTTAGAAGTAAACAATAACATAACTATTACATATGTATATGTTTTTCAAGATAAATATTTAAATAGTATGAACTTTAGTACTTACTATGTATATGAGTTGAAAATTTCAAACTCAACCATTTAAGGGTCATATACCTTACTATTGCATATTTCAAGATATAATAATTTCCACACTTACTAATCATAGAATTTCTCTAATATTATTAATTAATAAGCATATACAAATTTTTGTAAATTCATGTGAGAGGCACCACCTTACTATAGCTGGAATACAAAATTGGGGACTCTAGCTGTTATAGTTTTCTAGATATACAAATTTTAATAATTAGTTCATATGGAGTTTGCCACGTCCCTAATGCTTGATCAACCATTTTTAAAACCCTTAATGCTTGATCAACTATTTAAAAAACAATATTGATATTGAACCTTTAGATATTCGTACAAAATTTGAGCAGTCTAACTGTTCTGGTTCTAGATATGCAGATTTTAGTATCTACTTCACATGGGAGGTGCCACGCCCGCTTTTGTCCAAAATATTTATATATAAAAAAAATGATTGTATAAAATTTGGGGACTCCAACTGTTAAAGTTTTCCAGCTATGCAGATTTTAGTATTTACTTTATATAGAAGCTGACATGCCCCCTGATGCTAGGTGTCCAATTTTTGTAAAAAAAAAATCATATTGAACCTAAATACATTCGTACAAAATTTGAGTAGTTTAACTGTTCTGGTGTTCTAGATATGCAGATTTTATAATTTACTTTATATGGGAGGAGCCACGCCCACTTTTGCTAGATCGCCTATTTTTGTCTAGAATATTTATATTTAAACTAAAGTTACTTGTACAAAAATTGGGGACTCTAGCTGTTACAGTTTTTCAGATATACAGATTTTCGTGTTTACTTTATATGGGAGGTGCCACACCCACTATTGCTAGTTCGACCATTTTTGTCCAAAATATTTACATATATTGAAACTGTAGTTACTTGTACAAAATTTGAGGTATCTTGCTGATATAGTTTTTCCAATATACCCATTTTGTTATTATCTTACAATAGTAGGTAATGTAGTATATGTGGGCGTGGCACCTCGCTCATTTAAAATATCAACATTAAAAGTAGCCTTTAACTACAGGAAGATACTGTGAAAATTTTAAGAAAATCGGTTCAGCCGTTTAGTCGTCTACAAACTTCAAACATACAAACAAACACACATTAATTTTTATATATATAGATGATTTCCGAGATATAAGAAGTTTTAAATTTAATTCATATGGGAAGTACCACGCCCCCTTTTCCTTGTCAGCCCATATTTGTCTAAAATATTCATATTGATACTAAAGTGAATTCGACAAAATTTTAGGACTCTGTTATATTTTCATAGATATAATAATTTAATATTTTTAATATTGGAGGTGATACGCCCACTATAGCCAATCCGCCCATTTTGTTTATATATTAAAGGTCTGCAACGAATATCTTTTTTGCTTCATATGTGTCGCTGTCGGATAAATAGAGTACTTACTCTCTCTCTAACAGCGCAAGCAGTGAAGAGAAGGCAATGTGTGCAAGACAAATACGAGTAAGAATTTATCCGAAGCTACTTATGTTCCGTAAAAAGAGTACTCATTGAAAAATATATCCGCAAAAACAAGTACTCATAAAATTATGTTCACTTTCATGTGGTACTTCATATACTCGCAGAATAAAACACCACATAACTGATGTTTTTTTTACATATAAATGCTTTCGTGTAAGAACAAACTTATAAACGACTTGTTAGACCTTTATTTATTAATCATTGAAATAAAAAAATTGAAATCAGAAATGGTTAAATTTTTTTTGGAAAATATTTTTTTGTTGCTTTTTGATTTAAAAAGTCTTTATTTTCAACGAACTAAAAATAATTAAAATAACAAAAAAACACTTAAAATTATTAAAAACGTAAAAAAACATAGTTTATATTTCATATTTTCAGAGATCATTTAAAATGACAAAAGTATGTAAGAAGTAATAAGTTATTATCTTTATTAGTATTTCTTGAATACTTTGAAATATCGCCATAATATAAAAATATAGAATTTAACACTAAAAAAAATTTGTCTCTAATTTACATCATTCTTAACAAAATTTACACATTGTCTTTTAAATTCATGATCATTCAGTTCATTTTTAATATTATTTGACAGGGAGTTATATAGTTTTAGTCCTTTGTAAAAGAGTGATAGTTGCATTGCCGTCGTATTAACCTGTTGCAATCTGAAATCTTCCGCATTCCTCAATCTATAGGGTTGAACATCTCCAACATATCTTATTTGTTCGCATAAGTATTCTGGCGCCTTTCCTCGTTTAACTTTTCGAATAAATATAAGTGTGTTCAATTTTAACCTTTGTTTTATGCTCAACCACTTTAGTATATTCAACATGAGTCGAACAGACGTGTATCTGGTACATTTCAATATTGTTCTCATTGCCTTGTTTTGTAACTTTTGTAGTCTTTCGATTTGCGATTCATTACAGCATGTGTAGATAATTGTTGACCCAAACTCAAAATGTGGTTTTATTGTTGTATTATATATATTAATTGCAGTTAGTGTAGAGATATTCTTTCGGCTTCTTTTGAAAAAACCTATCTTCTTACCAATTTTTTTACAGATGTACTCTATGTGCTCTTTAAATTTAAGTTCTTTATCTATTATAAATCCCAGGTACTTAATTTCATTAACTTTTTCTATAATTTTCTCGTTTATTTTAAATTCTGTTTCACTAGTCAAGTTAATTTCTATGATTTTTGTTTTGATTTCATTTAATTTTAATTCATTCATTTTCAGCCACACATTAATGTTATTCATATCATTCGTCAATTTGTTTATGCATTGTTCTTTAGTGTCTCCTATTGTATATATCAGTGTGTCATCCGCATACAAAGTAATATCGCTTCCAGTTAAAGTATGGGGCATATCATTTATATAAATGCTAAATAGTAAAGCACCCAGAATGGATCCCTGTGGAACACCGTGTTCATTTTCAATAGGCTGCGATCTTACTCCATTTATACTCGTTATTTGATTTCTATTGCTCAAGTATGGTTTAAACCATTCGAGCTCAGCACCTTGCACTCCATATAAATAAAATTTTTCAATCATTATTTTTCTGTCGATTGTCTCAAACGCTCTCTTAAAATCTAAAAATATTGCAATTATTTTCTTACTTTTTCCTATTTTCTTCCATCGATTAATTACAAAGTTGACTGCCGTTTCACATGAAAACCCTTTTCTATATCCAGATTGGAACTTCGAAAGAAGTGAATATTTTTCAAGGTAATCTTCTATTTGTTCCTTCACAACCTTCTCCAAAATTTTTTCAAATGTTTTTAAGGAGTTAATCGGTCGAAATTCTTCACATTTAATGGTGTTGGCTACTTTTTTATTGGTGTTACTACTGTTTCTTTCCAGTTGTTGATTATACGTAATAAAATTGTTCCAATTATATTCCAGTTATCAATAATAATTTTCTTCGATATCTTAGAATAATCCGGTTTATCATTCAGACTCTTTACAGTCTCCTTAAGCTCTAACATAGATATTGCACGGAATTTAAGTTTTTGATTTACTATTACTACATTATTTATGTATTGCACATTCTCGATCGAGTTTCTTATTTCCTTAATACTATCTACAAAATAATTATTAAAATGACTAGCTATCTCTATATTACTCTTATATTCTACACCATTAAATATCACATTTCTTATCACAGTTTGGTTCTTTTTTAGGACTAAGTTTTTAATTTCCCTCCAGATCTCTTTCTGGTCTTTGGCATTACTTATTCTGTTATTAATATATTTATTTTTTTCGTTCTCAATCTTCACTTTATATAAATTTCTTATCGATCTGTAAGTTGACCATGCTTCATCGGTGTTCTCGATTGTTGCTTTTTTGTATTTATTAATTTTTATTCGTTTTAGCTCGCGTAGTTCGTTATAAAACGATTTATTAATGTTATTTTCTGTTTTAGTTTTTATCTTTCTTGTAAACATATTAATGGTGTCTTCAAAACTTTTATCTAACATTAAAGCATTTTCGTTTATCATTAAAGCATTTTCATTTATATTGTTCAATTGTTCACAGTCTATCATGATTGTGGAATGCATTTTTATTATATCTAAATATATTTCGGTCCTTAATATGTTCACTGTTAGGTTTTTTCTGTTCACTTTTAATGTTAATGTCAATAATTAATGATTCGTGATCCGCAATTTTATGTTTTTCACTGTTTTTAACTGCTACATTATAATTATTTGTTATTACATAATCAATTAGAGTTTTTGAAGTTTTCGTTAGCCTTGTGTACTCGCTCACGACTTGTTTAAGTCCATTATCATTTAAGCTGCTTTTAATTTTTGTTCTATAAAAGTTTTGTTGGGCCCAATCTATATTGAAGTCTCCACTTATCACTATATCGCAGTTGTTTTCACATATTTCTTCCAAATATTCGTCGAACACTTTACAAAATTCAGCTTCACTACAATTAGGTGATCTATATACTGCTGCCAAAATGACACGGGACTGATTATATTCCGCCATACACGCCAATAACCAATATTTCACGCTTTTCTGAAATGTTTGTCATTTTCCAATGCCTTTTAAAATATATAATAACTCCTCCTGTTCTAGTAGAGTTCGATAGGGATATTATATGATCATAGTCTTGCAAAGTAATTTAACATTCTTCACTATTTTCGGTAAAATGAGTCTCAGATAGTATAATAAATTCAAATTTTTTATAGGTAGCGATTATCTCAAGTTGATTGTAATTATTCACTAAACCTTGTATGTTTGTATATAGAGCATAAATCTTTTTTAATCTGAAACTTGATTGTTATGCCGTTAAACCTATTCTTCGTTTCTTAATTTTCAATTTGTTTTGATACACTGGGCATTGTTTATTGTTAGTTAAATGATTTACATCTAGTCCGAAGTCTAACCTATTATTCATCCGCACATTATACATTTTTCCAAAACTTCATTATTACAACCACTCGTGTTATGTTCACCATGACATTTAAAACATATTTCGCTATTCTTGCATTCACTTGCTTGATGGTTAAAACCTTTGCACTTAAAGCATTGCATCACATCAGTTCCATCAACAACCTTGCATCTTTCCCATCCAATATTGACCCTCTGCGCATTAATAAGTCTCATATACGCTTCACCATCTGTTGCTACTTTTACATTATAAAATACTATATTGTCTCGCTTATATTCATAAGTTCTCACTATTTTTAGTTCACTATCATTAAGGAAAGGATTTTGTTTCTTTAATTTTTCTAACATTTCTTTTTCTGAATATTTAAAAGTCATAAATTTAATATCAACTATTAAATCTTTTGGCTTAGTCGCCCGAATTTCGTAATTATCACCCATTTCTTTTTCAATTGCAGACTTTATTTTTTCTCTTTCATCATTCGTTTCTGTTTGTATCACCACTGTTCCGTTTTGCTTTGAACATTCGAAATTCTCAAATTTCCCGGATCCACTTTTTTATTCAGTTCTTCTTTTGTTTTTTCGCCATCTTGCTTCACCTTAGGTTTAACGATTAAGGATATTTGTTTACTTAAGTCTTGCATCTCTTTTGATTTTTTCACAATATCTGAATATGACACTTCTTTTTGTTTTTCATTTGATTCCTTTATTATTTTCTTTATCTTGTCGCACACAATTACATTCGACTCTTTTATTAAGCTGCATACTTCTTTGTTTTTATTCTCTTGCTTGTTCATCACATCGTACATTTTTTTATTTCTTTTACATTTAAATCACAACACTTTTGAGCTTCATTTAGTTTTTTAAGTCTCTCAGTATATCTCTTCTCAATTGCTTCAAGAAGTTGCTTAATTTCGCGGTCTTTTGTTTTAAAGCCCTAGTTATGCTACCGTAACGGAATGTAACAGTAACGTAATGTAACGTGTACGGAACGTAAAAATGTAAGTGCAATTATAGATCGTAAAAACGTGTCATATGTTTTTATGTAAACAAAACAATAAAAGAAATAAACAAAACAAATACAGAAATAAAAATTGCAAAAACTAAAAGACAAAAATTCAGATATGGATATAGAAGTCACGTTTTTGAGTTTGAGTTTTTATTTTATTATTTTTATTATTATTTACTAAACATATTTAATATTAATTCCAAGTTTTAAAAACTTTGTTTTCACTCCTTTTATCACTTTCAATATGGCGTCTTTTGTTTTTCTTTAATTATCTGTTAACCAGTGTTATCACTACAAAGTTTTTAGGTTCATTTCCACGATTTTATATTTATTTATAGGTACTTATTAAGAGTGTTATGTACTGTTTCTGTAAGCCAAACAATTTCACTTTCACTCAAACATAAAATTAAATGCCTTTGATTGTATTTTCCATATAAATAGACAAGCAACTGAAATCGTTTATCCTACAGAAACAGGTCAGGTATTTCGGAAACCAAATTTGTACGAATGTTAAAACGTTTTTATCTTCTCTAATAAAAATAAAATGCAAACTGAAATGCTTTTCGAACGCTAAAAACGTTAAAAATCGATAACTAAATTTTTCTAATTAGAAATAAAAATAAACACTACCTACATACATAATATTATAGTAAAATAGGGTTTATTTTTATTTTAAATTATAAAAGTTAATAAGGAAATAAATTATAATTTGGGTTTTTAAAATATGTGAAGTTTTTAAATAGAATTCCACATACAGACAAACATAACATCCAAACAAAATGTAAATTCTGTTTATAATTTAAATTTTCAGTTTTAGTGGTTTTTAATATTGATATGTTGTGAACACTGCTAAGCAGATGTCACGTAAAAATGTAAGAAAATTCTATTTTTTACAGATTCTTACGTTCCGGTTACGTTACATTACATTTCTATAACCATTCGTATTGCTTTATACATAACAAAAACGATCAGCTGTTTCTTACTGTTGCGGTTACGTTCCGTTACGGTAGCATAACTAGGGCTTAAGAGTCTCTTTAAATTCATCTCTATATTCTGCCAAATTCTCTTTATTACGCTTTACATTTTCTTGCACATCACTAAGTACCAAATCAACATTGTGGATATATTGGAGGCAGTCATCGCACATAAATCGAACAAATCCTCCTGATTCTAATATTCCACGAGAATATTGGTCTAATCCAGAACATTTTTTTGTACAACGGAATACTTTCTTACACACTCCTTCGCACATTAGTCCAGATTCACCGCGAATTGCAGTTTTACACTGATGGCATTCAGCCATCTTAACATTTTTTTTTATTTCAAATGTTTTTATTATTTTTTTATTTCCCCGTATTAAGAAATTATTTCTCTATTGATTTAAATAGTCCTTTTTCTATTTTTATCCAATAAATATTTTATTTTTTTTAAATTTACGGAGCTTATAATAAAACGAGTTTGAATTTAGTTACGGTACAATTACAAAGTGTAACAAATAAAGTTAAGTATGAATGGAATATTCATAATAGAATAGAAGGAACTTTAAAAACTTAAATATTTGTGAATTGATTAAAAGGAAAACAAAACATAAAAACTCTAAACGTTAAATAAAAAAATTTATGTCCACAGGACTTAAAGCTGGAGATCACTTTCTATTCTTTCTATTTCTTCGTATATTTTTGTTTTATTCATATTAGAGTGTAAAAACATTATTTTGTTTATTGTAGCTCCATTAGTTCCAGGAGCGGACCTCTACTCAGAAATAAAATTTCTTGCCTTCGAAAACTTGTGCCTGTGTTTTTGTCATGACGGTTTACTTTAACAACTTCGATTTCCAATGACTCATATATTACACATAGGAGCGTATTGTAATACGATCATGGGTCACATGTGACTCATTTCTTTATACAATTTATGTGATGTTTCTGTAACACAGGCTATTTCACTTGCCTGCCTGTTTGCATGGAAAACACAAACAAAAACATTTAATTTTGTTTGTGTTTTCGATATAGTTTCGTTTCTACAACAATAAAACACGTATTCTTACCCTACAATAAAACAAACGGTAACATTTTTTCCACACACATTTTGTGAAAACAAGACTTCTTTTAGTTTATTTGTTTTTTTATTTGGTGTGGGGGTGAGCGGGGAATAAATAAAATAAAATATTTGGCGATGTATAGAAATAAGAAAAAAAGGGATATTAGTTTTCTATAACCAAAATATTATTTATTTGATGTACAGAACGTACCTTCGGGTTCGGGGGTGGATCGAGTAGTGATCTCTTTTCATTTACATTATAACAATTCACAATTAGCAAATAATTAACACACACGGTTGTAAAAGTACTTAAAGCTAAACTTAACATTAGGGTGGCCAGCGTGAACATCCCGCCCCCCTTGCAACATTGCAACAAGAGGACCGAGAAGTCACCTGGCCAGAGATCAATAGATTAACAATTCATAGTATAATTCAGAGTACATATTTAATAAAAAGAGGTAAAGAAAAAAAAAATAAAAAATTTATATAAAAACAATTAAAATTTAAATAAATAATAATAACAAAAACGCTATTTGCTTAGCACATTTATTATGAAATTATGTCGCATAAGCAGCCACGACAGCCCCTTACTGGTGGAAGGCTGACCTGCACACGAGCACGTTCTCTTTAGAGCCTGGTTGTGGGTTGCGCTCTTCTTCTGCATTCTATAGGAGTAGACTGCCTTTCGTAGCCAACAGTTATTATTTTGGGGTTTGTGTCTCTCAGACGTTCGACAATTAGCCTAAGGGGTATAGGTTTATCTGGAATAAAAAACAACAAACACGCAACCAAGAAAAAAGAAAATGAATTAGTTTCATTCTTGACTAGGGAGCAGCACGAGCTTCCCAATCGATCGTGTTAGAATGCCATTGGCGAATCGAACACCGGAAACTCGCACTTTCGAATCAGGGCCAATAAACCCGTTCGATTCGGTTTAGTCCTCAATTGTTAGGGGATGAATTGTCATTAGAAATGACAACAAAATCATCATCAACTAAGTCTCCTTGACAGGTTTTCCGAAGCATAAAACGGTCATTAGAGTATTAACTTTATGTCGAGATTCCACGTGATTCCAAATGTCAGTGCCTACCTGGTCCACGATAAACGATACTCGATTTGCCACAAAGTTGGCCAATGGCACGGGGGGTTTTTGAAGCCAGGACAGAACGATAGTCGAAACTGTCCCACAAAGGCTTCCGATCTGGTAAGATTCAGCTTCTTATGAAGTGAAAATACCATTTTCTGCCAATAGAGTTGCATCGCAGGGCTCTAAACGGGGTAAAGTTTACACTTATACAGGCGCAACTTTTGTTTTGGCAACGAGCAAGTGGGTAACAAATTCACCAAACGGGGTTAGGACTCTACTATACAGAATGGCATCATATGCTCTCTTAGAAGCATCACAACTTGCATGAAATACTTCACACTGAGGGTACAAATTAACCCAACGGGGGATGTTAATCCTGTCGATGTACGAGCAATCATCGACAAACTCAAGCCATCTGTTAAACGTCATGGGTTCCAAACATTCGTCCCAATCTGTTCTGCCTTTACAAATATGTCGCATAAAAATTTTAGCAATTTCGATTTTAGGTGCCACTCACCCAACGGGGTCAAATAGCTTTGGCTATCTGATACAAGACAGAACGGTTTGTGACTATAGAGAAACAGGGCGTTGGAGCTGGCTTGAAGAGAAGTGTTTCAATGCTCGCATTCCAACGGAAACCCAGAGTTTTAGCGGTGTTGGCGTCTGACAATTTCAAAAATTAGGAATCCAGTGGATATTCGGATAGCTCAAAGGAAAAGATGAATGATGTGATTTAATAACGATTTGATGGGGTAAAGAGTAACTGGGTTAGGAGGAGAATAAAATAGAGGCATAGATCGGCGAATGGTCTAGGGAAGGGTATTCCCCAATAACTTTCTCGATTTAGGTTTCAATTTCGGGGCTCGGTAGCAATCGGATCTCCAATTTTGAGCAAATTCACCCTTACGAGATGGATCAAGATTCAAGTCCGTAGGGGATTTGGACTTAGAGGGAAACGAATTTGACTGACGTATTTTGCCAGTCACAACCCAACCGAAAACGGTTCGTTGGGCGATCAAAGGATTGTTGGGGTCCTTTCGAACTCCAGAAAGCATTATTTGGGGGTATACGTCTCCACCCAGTAGCAAATCCATGTGAGTATATTTAAAATCTCTTAACGGGGAATCTGGTACACTAAAAGCAGCATACTCCGCTAACGAGTATGTGGGTAATTGACCAGTGAGCTCTTCAACAACATATGCCTCCGTGGTCAATTTAAACGATGGATCAATAGGAGATCCTAGCGAAATAATACAAAATTTAGTAGAGTTTGCTACCACTGCGCCATTAAGGCCCACAACAGTGGCAGCAGGTGCCGAATAGGTTGGAAGATTTAACTTCCGTTGCAGACTTCGAGAGATGAAAGTAGCTTGAGACGCTGGGTCTATCAGAGCTCTCGCAGAAAACATAGCATTATTTAACTTTAACTTAACTTGGGCAGTTCCTAACAGAACTGTTGAAGACGGTGTGTGCTGGGAAGACGGGGTGGACTGTAGACGGGTGGCGAAGTTTTGAAACGATCGAGCAGCAGCGGAAGTAGATGGGCCATTATCATTTCGCCATTGTGCAGGAGAAGGCCGAGGGATTTCCGGAGAACTATCTGGGGTAGAAGGGTTAACGGGGTAAGTCTCAGTCCTCGGTTCCTCCCGGGGGGAAGATTCGGTACGATGTAGTAGTGAATGATGTTTTAATTTGCAAATATAGCAAACATTTGAGCTCTGGCATCTTTTGAACTCATGCGAGGCTGCCAAACAATTCGTGCAGCATTTATGCTCTTTAACGGTTGCCCAACGAGCACTAACCGTCATACTCAAAAAGTCCGAACATAAACGAATGGGATGATTCCCACTACAAACTGGACATTTTCTTTGGGGTAAGTTAGGGGCCACAGTGTTCTCAAAGGTTCTCAATTTTCGATTGTTACCAGAACTGCTTTGGTTATTAACCCGTGCAGTACCTTGGGAAAAATTGTGGCTTCCGATGATGTCCGAAACTGATTCCAGAGTTCGATATCTGGCAGTCAGGAATGCATCCATCTTGCTCCACTTAGGTAGGTCTGAGCAAGGTCCCTGAGACTGCTCCCAAAGACCTAGGGTGTGTTCGGGAAGTTTAGTGGAGCAAATGTAAACGAAAATTATGTCCCAATTTTTCGTTCCGATGCCCAACAACGACAAGTTCGTTATGCAGTCATTAATTGTCCGTTGCAGACTTTTAATGGAAGGGCCAGATTCCTTGGATATGGAAGGGAGGTTAAAAAGGGTTTTCAATTGAGAATTTACCAAAACGCGCTTATTCTCATACCGATCTACCAGGTTCTGCCAAGCCATGTCGAACCCATCATTCGTCATGGGGCAAGTTCGAATGATGTCCCTCGCCTCACCTTCTGTCTTGTAAAAGATAATACATCCTTTGGATGTTGCTAATGTGGGGGTTGGTTCCATAAATGGCCAAAAACATATCCCTAAACGTTGGCCAAGATGCATAATCACCAGTAAAGGTGGGGGTATCACAAGGGGGAAGATGGATCGGGATACTATTAGTAGGGGGGTTTGCGGCCTTGCTCTTAAGGCTATCAGTTAACCCATCAATGACCGAGATGCATTGAAAATATAGCGTATAACCTGACATATACTTGGCCTTCAGGTCTTTAGTAGATACCTTGGTATCCTCGGCATTTTCCGATAAGTCCTCGTAAGTGTCACGAAAAGCCTCCCACAAACGGGTTAACTCCTGCCGATGGACACTCAGAGTGTGAACAGAATGTTCTACTTTAGGGATAGCCTGAAAGAAACTTTCAAAATCGACTAAGCGATTGTAGGTCCTTGTCAAGTTTCGTAACGCGGCCATTTTATCACAATTAGGATAAGTAACAAGTTATGAATAAAAACTCTGAATAAAATGAAAACGAAGAGGTAGGAATGGGGACTCCCAATTGTAAAATTCCAAAGAATAGGAACAAAGGAGAAACTTCGGATCGCGAGAAATAAAAAAAAAAATCCGAATAATGCAATAAAAATTTGCGAGAAACAATTTCCCGAAAAATTACGAAAGAAAAAAAAACTCAAAATTATTATCGGCAACACGAAAACAATTCGAAAAAATATGTCCGCGAAAAAGAACACCGATAAAAATATTTCGAATCGAAAAATAAAGATGGTACAAAAGTTTACTTAAACAAATAAACCGATAACGACTTTAAAAAAATATAAATAAAATACATAAAAGGGATATAAAAAAATATAATAAAATTATATAAAGTTTCTTTTAAAGAATATGATAAACAATATGTATTTATATATTTATATTTTTATTCAGAATGTCTCAAACCAAAAAGGAATAAGCCAAAAAATATAGATATTATATTCGCTTATTATATTAGTGCAAGAATATACGATATGTAACAAAGGAGAACAGCGGCCACCTCGATTTGGCAATCTTCAGCTGTTTACAAAATATATACACAACACAACAACACGCAAGTTCAATACACTCTGTGTTGTTTGCGGTTTCTTCTTTTCCCTTTAATGCTTTATCCTTCGTATATTCTTACACGCACTATACTGAGACACACTGCACTAATATTTATATGTATATTTATTGTTGTTTTTTTTTATTTTATTTTTATTTTTACACAAATGTTTTTTTTTTTTTTACTTTTATTTTTACCACACAATTATGTATTTGAGTTTACATACCTTGTAACAAAGGGGAAAGAAATTATAAAATAAAAACAAATTCCAAACGGCAACACGGGTGTAATTTATAACAAACCCAATATGGCGATCGTCGACAAAATCTAAAAAGAAATTGTCGTCAAATATTTTATTTTTTAGGGGATTATCCGGCTCGATTGGACCAAAATGTGGGGGTGAGCGGGGAATAAATAAAATAAAATATTTGGCGATGTATAGAAATAAGAAAAAAAGGGATATTAGTTTTCTATAACCAAAATATTATTTATTTGATGTACAGAACGTACCTTCGGGTTCGGGGGTGGATCGAGTAGTGATCTCTTTTCATTTACATTATAACAATTCACAATTAGCAAATAATTAACACACACGGTTGTAAAAGTACTTAAAGCTAAACTTAACATTAGGGTGGCCAGCGTGAACATTTGGAATGTATGTATACCAAAAATTTTTTGCTTATGAATTAGTGAGTAAGAGAGAGAAAATAAGTTGAGAGAATTTATTTATTTACAGCCACAGAAAAGTGTTAGTAATAAACGCTATTTTAATTTTCAGTTCATCAACTTACATATGTGAAGCTGTCTATCTTTGCCTTAATAATTTTAGATAAATAAAAATAAAATAAAAAATCCATTTTTTATTAAAAGAGCTTTCCATCTTTGGCTTAAAAATTAGGCCATGTTTTTTAGATAAATAAAAAGAATAAAACACCTATTTTTTATTAAAAGAAAAAAAGCGAGAATTTCAAATCATTTAAAAAAATTATACTATGCTGCAAAATAAAATGAAATAAGCCATTTCATGACTTAGACCATTTATAACATAAAATATTTTTTTAATTGTCATTCTGAAATAAAATGAAAAAGCATCCATCACACATGTGTTCTTGTCGCAGTCTGATCCACAGAATACACACAGAATCGATACCTTTGACGTTTAATAAACGCTCAAAGCAGTAGCTTAACCTGCCAATTAGAGGGAGAAACAAAATATTAAAATGTATTGCGAAACAAATGTGTTAGAAGCAATAGATATACAGAGTGAAAACTGGAGGTTAAAGTAGAAAAACTAAATGTAAACAAACATTTATTTTGTGTTAAAATAGGGAAAATTTGGAATATATTTAATTTCTTCAATGAAAAGTTTAAAGATTCTTACATATTGAAATATTAATCGAAATGTGGGTAATTTTCGGTCATAATGAATATAGTTTCTTGTGCAAGAGGTCATTAAGAAGCTAAATATTACAAGATCAAAATAAGACGTACTGCTCATAAAAAATGTTTCTTGCTTAAAGATGCCAATATTTTTTAATTTCTTGAAAGGAAATGTTAAAAAGGTTATTGTTATTAGTTGTTTTTATTATTTATTGATAGTTTTAGACAAAAATTACATTTTTTTATTAACTCTCGTCAATATAAAAACCTACCCCGAAAACTAAAAAAACGTAAATAAACATAAAAGAGTTGTATTTAGAGAGGGACAAAAATACTTTTTGGTAATATTTTCTGTCCCTTTCGCAATGCTAGGTTAACTGTCAAAATCTGGTTTCGATTCTGTGTGTATTCTGTGGTCTAATCGACAACTAAATTAAAAAACACAAGAATGCGTGTGAGTTCTCTCTGCACAATTGTGCTATGAAATGGAATGAATATGCACACACGTATACACACATATGAGAATAAATTGCTTATAGAAGAGAGCAATACGTTCTCTGAGTATAATAATTCACACACACATTTTGCACTGGCAGTACAATGTATGGCAGTGCAACATCTTTATATATTTATAGTCTTTGGCAAGAGTCATCATTACATATTTCAGGTATCATTACATTTTCTGCCTGGTGAAATATTTCATTTACAATGAAAAACAGTTATTTTGCGAATCTAAAAATTCCATGAGTTGATCAACGTTAATTTCTTTGTCATAATTTTTTATTTTTAATAATATTTCTCTTTCATTTGTGAGATTTTTACAAAAATTTTACATTTATTTATCAACAGAACTATAAAAAAATGTACATTTCATTTTCGAATGCTAGCGCAAAATAAAACTTTATGCTCTTTCATTGGTATTTGCAGTACTCATGGTATTTGTAGTACTACGTGAAGTTTGGTGGTACTCATTGTACTCGACATGTTTGGTGCCGGTATTTTCGAGTAAGAAAGAAAGTGGAACATATATTTGTATGAAGCGAACGCAGTCAAATAACAACAAGAAGTTATTCGATAACTTTGTTGTTCTCAAAAAAAAAGTACTTTTTTTCTTCGGATACTTCGGATAAGTGTACATGTATGCTAGATCTTATGTACTTTTTGAAGTCAAATACATTTGTGCAGACCTTTATTATATATACGTCAAAGTCGTCCACACAAAATTTAAGGACTCTAGCTGTTACAGTTTATGAGATAAGCGACATTAAATACTTATTAGATACGTGGGCGTGGCACCTCGCCTACTTGAAATTTTAAAATAAAACGTAACCTATAGCCTTCCAGACATACAGGGTACTGTTAAAATTTCAAGAAAATCGGTCCAGCCGTTTAGCCGTCTATAGATTTCAAACAAACCCACAAGCAAATAAACACACATAAATTTTTGTATTTATAGATGTAAAATTCATTAAAAAATTTCATATGTGATGTATCATTGATATCCAAGTTTAATACGTCAAAAAATCATAGATTTTTTATTGCATACTTGTCAGGGTAACTATGCGTATGAGTAATATATATTAAATGCAATTAAATATTAAGTATGTAACATATGAGGGCGTTGCGCTTCGCTCATTTGAAATTTCAACATAAAAAGTAGCCTATAACTCCTTCCAGACATACAGGAAGATACTGTGAAAATTTCAAGAAAGTCGGTTCAGCAGTTTAATCGTCTGTAAAGTTCAAATATACAAACAAACTGTTGCAAAAAGAAACTTTATTTTTAGGTTACAAAATTCACGTCTTTATTGTTTAAAGTATACAAGGCAAGTGAAGTCGCCATTATAAAAAACTATACATTTGTGTGTAAGCGAAGGTAGGTTTGGAAGTGTTGCATTGTAATGAAACAGGGTTACCATTTCAACACCCCTTCTCAATGAACATTTCCAAACCATTCAATAAAAAGATACATAAAAAATCTTTCAAAATAATCCGAGCAATTTAACAAATCTCTCGTGGCTGGGCTTCGGCAAATTTTTGATAAAGATATCTGCTATATTCTCACTGCTGCAGCAATACTTGAGTTCTATAAAGGCTCTTTGAAATACCTCTCTTATATAGTGGTACTTTATATCGATGTGCTTGCTTCTTTGATGGTAAACTGGATTTCTAACTATGTTTATGGCACTTTTGTTGTCGGCATTGATGACTATTGATTTGGGCCACTGTATATTCATCTCACCAATTAATTTTTTTAAGAAAACAGCTTCCTTGGACGCTGAAGAGAGCGACATATATTCAGCCTCGGTGCTACTTAAGGCCACTGTTGATTGTTTCCTAGATTCATAAGAAAACACTGCTCCCGCGAACAAAAACGCATATCCAGTATATGATTTCCGATTTGAGTTATCTCCTCCCCAGACAGCATCAGCGTAGCACTCAATTGGCTTTCCAGTCTTTCTATATATAAGTTGTTTGTTCAGTATCTCTCTGCGATAGTTTACATACCGAATGCAATATATCGGGTCTCGTGTTTAGGGCTATATACATTAAGGAACCTATCAGAGATTGGTACCGAGTCTGATCTACTTTTTCACAGTTCTCCTTATCACATCTTACTTGGCATTTCGGATCCAAAGGTGTTGCCATTGGGCTGCATTCCACCACGTTATGTTCCGTTAATAATTTGTGTATTTGTGATTTTTGACTAATTGATAAGCTTCCTTTTGCCACCATCGCAGGTAACTTCCAGGCTTAAAAAATATTTCACCGGACCCTTGTCCATTACCTGCACTTCGTCAGCAATCAGCCGTTTAATTTCAATCAATTCTTCTTTCTTCGAACAGGCCAAGAGCAAATCGTCTACGTATACGGCTATGATATTAATGACTCGCTGACACAGGATCGGAATGCAATTTTCCTTAAAATATTGTCCAGTTTTATATTCCATTGACGTCCGGACAGTTTTAAACCATACAATGCTTTATTTAATTTTAGGACCAAATGTGGATTATCCTTGTCCTTCAATTCTTCAGGTTGGGCTATATAAATATCATCCTCAAGGTCGCTGTTCAAATATGGTGACGAAACATCCATCTGGTGGAGATATAATTCGAATTTGGCGGATATGGCGAAAATCATCCTGATGGTTTCATAACGCACTACAGGCGAAAATGTCTCCGTATAGTTAACACCATATTTTTGTGAGCAACCTTTTGCCACAAGCCTGGCCTTGAAACGCTCAATATCACCTTATTCGTTCCTTTTAACTGCAAATACCCACTTATTTGAAACTGCCTTCTGACCCATGGGAAGTTCTGACAATGTCCAGGTGTCGTTTTTCAATAAAGCCTCGTATTCAGCCTGCATTGCCTTCCACCATTCCTTATTTTGTTGACTGTTCAGGGCCTCAGCTACTGTCTTCAGAATTTCCACACTTTGGTCCGACCTTATAAGACTTGAATCATTAAATTCTTTCCTAGGTCTACCACGACCTCCAGTTCGTATTAATCGTGGCCTACCTCTACCGTTTACAACCAATTGCTCTTGTGGGCTTTCTTCAGCCGATTCAAAACCTTCAAAATCACCCTCGCTGTCATTTTCGTTAGAACTGTAAACTGCCCATCATATGTTGTCGGTACTTGTTCATGTTCCACCTCGGGTGAATTCTTCAACATGGGGATACTTATCTCATCAATATTTTTCCCATTGGGCTCATCAAAATACACGTCACGACTAACAATAAGTTGTTGTGTTTGTGAATCATATAATCTATAGGCCTTTGATGAATCGCAATAACCCACCATGGTGTATTCCTTACCCCTCGCTTCAAATTTACCCTTATTACGTTTGTTCAGTGCAATCGCCATGACTCCGAAAATTTTCAAATGACCAATAGATGGTAAATGACCATGAAAAACGTTATAGGGTGTATCACCGTTCAAGGCACGCGTAGGTGCTCTATTGCGCAAGTATACTGCTGTATTAACTGCTTCAGCCCATAAATGTTCGCCAAGATTCGCTGCGACCAACATACAACGAGCCATTTCTATTAACGTGCGGTTAAATCTTTCGGCCACACAATTCTGCTGCGGAGTTTACGGTACAGTTAACTGGTGTAAAATTCCCTTCTCCTTTAAATATTCATCAAAAGAATTGTTAACAAACTCGGTTCCATTGTCGCTTCTAATAACTTTTATTTTTTTTCCGGTTTGTCGCTCGATCATGGATTGGAAATTACGAAATTGGCCAAAAACTTCATCCTTAGTCTTCAAGAAATAAACATAGACATAACGGGATTTATCATCAAGAAAAGTTAGCAAATATTTTGCCCCACCAAGCGACAACTTATTCATTGGACCACATACGTCCGTATGAATAATTTCCAAAATATCATCAGCACGGGTTTCAGAACTAGTAAAAGGCTTTTGTGTGCATTTACATTTCATGCAAATTGTACACTGAATGTCGGCCGGAATAGGTATATTTAAGCCACGTACCAACTTTTTATCAACTAGCTCTTTTAAGCTACCAAAATTGAGATGTCCATATCGGCAATGCCACTTCATGGCCTCGTCATGTGATTTCCTCGTAAAAAATAATTTATTATTGTCTATCTCAAACAAAAACAGGTCACGTAACTTTTTTGCACGTAGGATGACTTCTCCGTGCATATTCTTTACCTTTGCCAGGTTCTTGCTAAATTCCACCGAATTTTCATAACTAACGGCCTTAGAAACCGAAATAAAGTTGCATTGTAGACCAGGCACGAACAAAACATCTACTAGTGTAATAATATTCTCATTGATGGTCGACCGCACTGTACCAATACCTTTGCCAGGTTCTTGCTAAATTCCACCGAATTTTCATAACTAACGGCCTTAGAAACCGAAATAAAGTTGCATTGTAGACCAGGCACGAACAAAACATCTACTAGTGTAATAATATTCTCATTGATGGTCGACCGCACTGTACCAATACCTTCAGTCATCATGCAATTATCGCCTGCAAGCATAATCGTCTCACTATGTTGTTTGAACTTATCAAACATGTTGCGGTTGCAACACAAGTGCATGAAGCCCCGCTGTCAATACACCATACAT
This sequence comes from Sarcophaga rosellei, assembly GCA_930367235.1. Classification (NCBI taxonomy): domain Eukaryota; kingdom Metazoa; phylum Arthropoda; class Insecta; order Diptera; family Sarcophagidae; genus Sarcophaga; species Sarcophaga rosellei. The sequence continues at coordinate 60,092,850 of OV884019.1, forward strand.
TTGCATTTAAATCACTGTTGGTCACTGCAGAAAATAACGAACTTTTCTTGTCATTGTTGTTTCTGCTATATTGTTGTCCCTTTGCTCATTCTCCTTTCTTAGCTCTTTACAGTTAGCAGCATAATGGCCCTTTTTTCTACAGTTGAAGCATCGTATGTTTTTTAAGTTGTTGGTGTTATATTTCTTGTTGGTATACTCTTTATTCCTATTGTTGTAGTCTGTGCTTTTTGCGTTATTAAAATCACGCGCCATAAATGCCTGAACTGTACCCTCCTCTTCTTTGTTTGCCTTTTTTCGCTCACCTTCTTCTAGAAGTTTGACCTTTAAAGTTGAAAGGGAAGGAAGTTCATCTCGTGATTCAAGAGCTACAACAAGTGGCTCATATTTCCTAGGTAAACTGGCTAACAGCATAATTACGAATAATTCCTCCTGGAGAGCAACCCCTGTTTCTGCCAACTTCTCAACAACAGATGCAAAATTACAAATATAACGCTGCATGCACTCACCGTCTGCCGTACGCATGTTCAAAATTTGTTTGAACAATGAAACCTTACGAACAGGCCCCTTGGGGCGACAATTTCTGACATGGGCAACTTGCATCGACGTCAAGCTCAATATTATAGTAGCCATAGCTTTTTCGTCTTTAGTTTTCCACGCTGCAAGGGCATTTCGCTCTTCGGGCTTCACACCATCTGAAATCATCGCTCATAATTCCTGATACACCAAAACACTTTTCATCTAAATATTCCAGGAATCGTAATTGGACTCATCCAATTTTTCTATGTTAAAAAATTGACCACTCATTTCAATTTTTCTTTTTCAAACGAACTACAAATTTTCTTATTTAATTATTTCTTGGGTGCCCGGGCCCATAACCTGTTGCAAAAAGAAACTTTATTTTTAGGTTACAAAATTCACGTCTTTTGTAGGACGTTGGGAAATAAGATTGAATATATTGCTGGTTTTGCAAGCTCAAGTGAAGAGCTTGGTATGCTTTATTTAATTGATTTTGGTTTGGGAATTATTTCCTCTTTTATACATTATTTTAGCTGATTCGACAATTTCGAATCAGCTCCCTTAATTCTATATAGTACTTAAACTTATTACATATGTTTGGTTGAATGTCTTAATGACCTATATTCTAGTAATTAGCAATACAAGAGTTTGTGTGCATGCAGCACGATCCAAGGCCTCAGCCCAACACCAGTAATGCAAACAAAGCATAAAAGAGTCAATGCTCAGAATTATGTCAACGACACACTTGTTTATGTTATTTGATATTCATTCTTATCAACTATAGTTACATTATTTCTTAAATCTATATTTTTAATTGTATATGGACCTTTATATTGATTATCTAATTTGTGTCCTATCATAATTATTCCTTTGATTAATTTTATTTACATCTAGTAATTGTTTTGCTCTCTTAAGTGCTATTTCTAACCTAAATTTTGCTTCTTTTGCATAGTTATCTACTTTGTATAGTGGTGCAACTCTATCTATTTCACCAAAATCTTTAAAACTATTTGGTATTTTACTGAAGATCAACTCAAAAGGACAGTAATTGTACACAGTTGATGGTGTTGTATTAAAGCAATATGTAAAATACTTAAGCCATTCATCCCAGTCGTCCTTATCTACTGATATATATGAGCGTACGTATTCATTAAAAGTTCTATGACTTCTTTCTATCGTACCTAAAGTCTGGTGATGATGTGCTGTTGACGTTAGTTTTTTAATCCTGAATAGGTTGCAAAGTTCATTCAATATAGAATTCTTGTATTCTGTACCCATGTCCGAAATGAACGTCTTCGTCGGACCATAGGTAAGTACAAAGTTCTCAAATATCGCTTTTGCGACAGTTTTTGCTGATTTGTCCGGTATCGTTACCAAATATTTGGTTAGGTCACATACTAGCGTGACTGCGTATTCATTTCCATGAAGTGATTTTGGAAATGGTCCGATTGCGTCCACATAGACTGTATCAAACGGTCTGTTGGGTGTCTCTGTGATAACCATCGGACATTTAATGTGTTTGTTTGTTTTTGCTAATTGACATTTGTGACATGTTTTAACGTATTTAGCTATGTCTTTTGTCATGTTTCTCCAGTAGTAGTATCTTTTTATTTTTTCTACGGTTCTAAATATCCCGCAATGACCTCCTTCAATGGGATCATCATGATATTTCAGTATAATGTCAAGAATTGCCTTAGCATTCTTCCTTTCGATTACAGTTACTCTGTTTAATAGCGCTATTTTAATTCTTCTTAATATTTTATTGCCCGTATCTTTAAAATCATTTATTGAGATAAATTCGAAAATCTTCTCACTAGGTGCTACTTGTAATTTATTGATATTTAATTTATTGGCCGCTTTCTCGAGCCTAGAGAAAAATTGTCCTAAGTCAAGTTTCTCTTTAGTAAATCATCATTTATCATTTATATTTATGCTAGCTAATATTGATTTTCCCTTCTTTATGTAGCATTTATTAGGATAAATCTTTAATTTATAATATTTTCTGACGTCACTATTCTTAATTGGTACATATATTTTGGGCTTCTCTATGTTATCTTTTTTATGCTGATTATTTATTTCGCTACTGGATTTTTGTTTAGTCATCGATCTTGTCGAGACTTTTGATACGCACGATACCTTTTTATTTATGTTTTTAAAGTCCTCAATTGTAATTCGCGACAATGCATTAGCGACATAGCTATCCTTTCCATTCAAAGTTCATCTTTGTATTAGTAACCAAGTCAAATTTTCTAACAATATTCAAGGTCCATTTACATATATCAATTTTAGAATCTATTTCTTAACAATTACTTTAAAATGCAAAATAAACATTTCACAATATCATATGAATTTACATATCAAATCAAATTAATTATCAAATTAAAACTTTATTAAATAACACCCTTTTGGATTCTTATTCTTTAAAAAAAAGCAATAAAAACTTTTCTTTTAAATAACTTTTGAGTTCTTAATTCTTTAGGCTTTTTCCTAAAAAAGATTTTCTTTTTATATTTTTCTTATTCAATTTATTATATTTTTCTTATAATATACATATTTAATAGTTCCAATTTGTTATAATTAAAATTTATAAAAAATTTTTTTTTTAAAAGTTTGTCAAGAGCGGTTAACGCTTTCTGGCCTATGGGGGCGGATTTATACGCTCCAATTTTAAAAGCTAAACTAATTTTTTTTATTTATTACCATTTTGCTTCACTTTTTCTCCTTTTTCATGTGGTGTAGTTAATCAATTTGATTCTCATTTCAATGTTGCATCTGCTGAGGCGTTTATGATGAGTTTACTTGCTGGTAGTTTTGTAATAGTTTGCCATTCGGCAAAATCTTACACTGGCCAGACTCCTTCGGGGTCATATTGTCCTCAATATGAATGACAAAATCAAGTAATAAATTCCAAGTAATGAGGACTGTCTCTTGGCCAGACAGTGTCTTCCATCTCCGCCGCTGACGGATCGTTTTGGCTGATCCGCCAGGCCAAAATTTTATGGGTGCAACAAGTGTCGCACTCCTCTGCCTCAAATCTTGTGTGCTTTTTGATCGACAGCACTCCAAGATTATGGCAGGATCGCCATGTAGGACGTTGGGAAATAAGATTGAATATATTGCTGGTTTTGCAAGCTCAAGTGAAGAGCTTGGTATACCTTATTCAATTGATTTTGGTTTGGGAATTATTTCCTCTTTTATACATTATTTTAGCTGATTCGACAATTTTGAATCAGCTCCCTTAATTCTATATAGTACTTAAACTTATTACATATGTTTGGTTGAATGTCTTAATGACCTACATATATTCTAATAATTAGCAATACAAGAGTTTGTGTGCATGCAGCACGATCGAAGGCCTCAGCCCAACACCAGTAATGCAAACAAAGCATAAAAGAGTCAATGCTCAGAATTATGTCAACGACACACTTGTTTATATCATTTGATATTCATTTCTTTATACATGTTGTGTCGCTAATGACCATTAACCATATAGAACATTGTGCTTGCATAAACGACAGTAGGATCGCGCTACACTTCAATGTTTAAAGTATACAAGGCAAGTGAAGTCGCCATTATAAAAAAACTATACATTTGTGTGTAAGCGAAGGTAGGTTTGGAAGTGTTGAATTGTAATGAAACAGCGTTACCATTTCAACACAAACACACATTCATTTTTATATATACGATTAGGTTGTAGCAACGAAAAGAAGTTAAAGGTGACTTTAAAGTTTGCCAACTTTAACGGGAAGTTAATAATGTAATAATGGTCCTAAATCTTCTAAGTGAGCGTGCTATCTACAGCATCAGCAAACTGTAAGAATAATTTACATTAACATTTAAAAAATTAACTAGACTATGGAAATAAATAAAAAAGTTATTATTATTATTTATTTATTTAGTAGTATTTGAAATACTTTAAAAATTTACAATTATAATTTTTGTTCACAAATTTCAATTTAAAACATTTTCTTTAATGAAATGTACAATTTTTCTTTTAAATACATTAATGTTTGTTTCATATTTAATTTCATTTGGCAGCATATTATAAAGATGTAATCCTTTATACATTAGGGACATTTGCATATTTGTTGTGGTTGTTCTTTGAATTCTAAAGTTGTTCTCATTTCTTAGATAATATGGCTGCGTTTCTCCAACGTATCTAAGCTGTTCGATAAGATATTCAGGGGCATTTCCAGTTTTCATTTTTTGTATGAATTGAATTGTATTCATTTGCAGTCTTTGTTTGACATTCATCCATTTCAGCGTATTAAGCATTGCTTCTATCGGCCTTGTTTTGGAGTTTTTGAAGTCTTTCTATTTGTGTTCCATTGCAGCATGTATAGATTATTGTTGAGCCAAATTCAAAATGTGGTTTAATCATAGTGTTGTATATATTAATAGAAGTAATTGTGGAGATTTTGTTACGTATTCTTTTAAAGAAACCAATTTTTTTGCATATATATTCAATATGATCATTAAGTTTCAATTTTTTATCAATTATAAATCCAAGGTATTTAATTTGATGGACTGTTTCTATAACTTGATTATTTATTTTAAAAACTAGTTCATTGTTGATATTAATCTGCATAAGTTTAGTTTTATTTTCATTCAATTTTAACTTGTTCATTTTTAACCATTCATTAACATTATTAATATCTTGTGTCATATTATCATAGCATTGATGATCCGTATCTCCTTCCGTAAATATTAGTGTATCATCTGCGTACAAAATTATTTCACATTTTCCTAACACTTTAGGCATGTCATTTATATATATAATAAATAACAATGCACCTAATACCGATCCTTGGGGTACACCATAGTCATTATCTATATATTCCGATTTTATATTGTTAACTTTTACCATTTGCTTCCTATCGGTTATAGTGTTTTCACACCAAAAGTTAAAACCTGATTTTAGCATTAAAACCATAATCAGCTGATTTTGCTTTCACACTGCAAATTTTCTTAAATCAGGTTTTAACTTTCATACATTCATGACGGAACAGAAATGTTTTTGTTTAAGAAAAAACAAAAAATATGAAAAATTAAGAAATAATATTAATATTATTGTTAAAATATTGTTATTTATTATTGTTGTAGCATTCATTATTTGAAATTTTACATTTTTATACAACCGGCTTTCTATATTTTTACATTTGTTTTGTTTTTATTTTCTTTTTATTTAATTTTTATCAGCTGTTTTTACCATTTCAGAGCTGGTAGCTCTGATTTAGTACATAAAACAAGGTTGTATTTCATAAAATCAACTTAAAACCAATTCAAAAAAGGTTTTAAGTTGATTTTAACACAATAATTTTGTATGGTAAAAGCAGGTTTTATTTTTTGATTTTAACGTTAAAACCAACTTTTGCGTTAAAACCACTCGGTGTGAAAACACTATTAGGTATGATCTAAACCATTTTAGTTCGTTTTCTTGTATGCCGTAATTATAAAGTTTTTGTAATAAAATATTCCGATCAATTGTCTCGAAGGCTCTTTTAAAATCTAAGAAAATAGCCAGTATTTTTTTATTTTTCGTTATATATTTCCATATATTTATTACATAATTTAACGTAGTTTCACATGAAAAGTTTTTTCTAAATCCCGATTGATATTTTGAGAATATATTGTTTTTCTCAAAGTAGTGTTCAAGTTGTATTTTAACGATTTTTTCAATGATTTTTTCAAAAGTTTTTAATGTATTTATTGGTCTATATTCTTCACATTTTTTTGTTTTAGCTATTTTTTCTATTGGTGTTATTACTGATATTTTCCAACTTTCAGGAAATTCTCCTGTATTAAAAGATTTATTTATAATATTTAGCAAGGTTGGCAACCGATACCGTTATAATACCGATACCGATTAAATACCGTTTAAAAGTAAGTACCGGTATTTATACCGATACCGAAATAAGTTTTTTGGTACAAATACCGGTATTCATATACCGTTTACCCTTATACCGGTATCATACCGGTATCAATTAAGGGTCAATACCGGTATGGTAGAAGTAAGTGTTAAAATGGACATACTTTCCCAAAACTGCTGCACATCCGTTGATGATAATATGAGTTTTAGCTCGAGTTCACCCTCTGACTATTCTTAGAAATATGCAGAAAGAAACAACACCAAATAGCAATAAAATACGTGAATTGCTAAGTGCTTTTAGAAATGAATAACGAGTACAAAGAGATGTGAATGTTCTCAATTGGTGAAAAGAAAAAAGTACAGCCAAACCAGAGCTATATGCCATTTCTAAAGTTATAGTAGCTGTACCTGCCACACAACTAAGTGTGGAACGGTTATTTTCAGGAGTAAAGTATATCATGAACCCAAGTCGGAATAGATTGGATGATGACATTTTAAATGCAGTTGTAGTCATTCGATCTAATGAGGAATTATTTTAAAATTTTAAGTTTATGTGTATTCATTCAATTAAATTAAATGTTAAACCTTTCTTTTTGAGGATGTAATCTAAAATGTTAGTCTAATGTTTATACATATATTCTAAAGTATTTATTCATGAATTGAATTATTTTTTCTTTACAAAAATTTAATTTTGTATGATCTCCTAATACAAATATTTAATATTTGTAAACTTTTGTGTTCTTAGATTTAAGGAGAATGTTATACCGGTATAAATACCGATATATTACTTTTATACCGGTATACCGAAACCGATATAATTTAAATACCGTTACCGATACCGATACCGAAATAATAATAAATTGATTACCGATACCGATACCGTTATTCGTTTCGGTTGCCAACCTTGATATTTAGTATAATATTTCCTATGATGTTCCAATTATCCAGTATTATGTTAATTGATATATTGTTAAAATCTGGTTTATTTTTCATATTTCTGCATATATCTTTAAGTTGTATAAGATTTATTGCACGAAACTTAAATCTAGTATTTATCACATCTGTTTGGTTCACATATTGCACTTGTTCTATCGAATTTCTAATTGATTTTATGCTGTCAACAAAATAGTTATTAAATTGATTAGCTATTAAATAGTTCTCCTTAAACTCTAATTGATTAAAAATCACAGATTGTATCACATTTTGTTTTTTATTAAATACTAATTCTTTTATTTTTTTCCACATTTGTTTTTGATCTTTGGCTGTACTTATAGATTTATTGATAAATTGATTTTTTTCAAATTTGATTTTTGTTTCGTATCTATTTCTTATTATTCTGTAGTTGTCCCATGCTTCACTTGTGTTCACTGTTTTTGCAATATAATATTTAATAATTTTATCTTTTTTAAGTCGTTTTAACTCACTATTGAACCAATTCTTTGTATTATACTTCTCATTTATAGTTTTCTTTATCGTAAATTTTTTTATTGCATTTTCAAAACAATTATCGATATTATATGTCATTTCGCCAAGACTTCTATTTTCATAGTTGTTAATATTATTTCTAATTTCAGTTCTAAACAAATTTTTATTGTATTTAAAAATTTCTATCTCCTTTTTTGTTGATTCGCTAAAATTTTTATTTTTTATGTTTATATCATCTATAGCTTCGTGATCCGATATTTTATTCGCGCCATTATTTTTTGCCGAAACATTAATATTATTTGTGATAACAAAGTCTATTAAAGTTCTCGCATTTTCTGTCACCCTCGTATATTCGGTTGTTATTTGCTTAAGTCCATTATCATTTAAAGTCGCTTGTATTCTATTTTTATATGTATCGTTTCTGTTCCAGTCTATATTGAAATCACCTGCTATTACAATTTCAAGACTTGTTTCACAAATATTTTCCGTGATTTCATCAAATGCATCACAAAATTCCACTTCCCTACAGCTTGGAGATCTATAAACCGCAATAAGTATTAAAATCGTATTTTTGTTTTTAAGTTTATATGCACACATCCAGTATTTTGAATTAGCCACTTTCTCATGAAGCTTTTCTATATTCCATTCTTTTTTAATATATAGTATGACTCCGCCTGTTCTGGTTGAATTTGAAAACGTTACATAATTATTATAAGTCAGGAGTTGGCTGTTGGTATTCATGCTCCTCAACATCATTTGTTAAATGAGTTTCTGATAAAATTATAAATTCGGGATTTCTTAATTCTATCATTATCTCAATTTTATTAAAATTGTTTAGCAGACCTTGCGCATTTGTGTATATACCGTAAATCAATTTTGATTGTTATATATTAAAACCAATCATTCTCATTTTTATTTTCAATTTGTTTTGATATACCGGACAGTTCTTGTTTGTAGTGCTATTATTTTCATCTAGCCCAAGGTTAAAGTTTTGATTCGATCTTGTACAGTTTATACACTTCACTATAACTTCTTTTATACATTCTTTTGATTTGTGACTACCATGACACTTATAACAGACTTCTTGATTTCTGCAATCCTTAGCTTTATGATTAAATCCTTTGCATTTATAACACATCAATACTTCTGTTCCGTCGAAGATTCGACATTTCTCCCACCCAATATTAATTCTTTGGGTTGACATTAACTTTGTATATGATTCATTATCAATTAAAATTTTCGCATTGTTTACAGTATAATTATTTCTTTTAGTTTCAAATGTTTTAATAACTTTTATATTACTATTAGCTAGAAATTCATTTTGTTTTTTTATTTTTGAGATTAATTCTTCATCAGAATATTTAAATGACATGTCCGTTATAACAACATTCATTTCATTATTGCTTGGCACTTTAACTTCATAATTTTCACTCATTTCATTTTGAATTGCTAATTTAATTTTTTCTCTTTCTTCATTATTTTCACTATTTATAACTAAAGTGCCATTATTCCTGTTTTCTACACTAGTTATTTTCAATTCGATTGGGTTTACCTTGCTATTTAAGTCTTCTTTTGTTTTTTCCGTTTTTTGTTTTTCTTTGGGTTTAATTATAAGGGGGACTTGTTTTTTTAACTCCATTACCACCATTAAACCATTATAAAAATAATAGTATTTGCACAAATAACATAAAAAGTAAGAATAAAAATACATATAACAGAGATAAACTTAAAATTAAAAATTGATGACAATGAGATAAAATTTAATTATTGTTAAAAAATACTCTCACGTAAAATTTTTATTAAGAAAATAATTTAAATGGCTCTTTTTTTGAACGCCTTTGCACTTTTGAATGTAATTTGTTCGGAAATTCCAAAGACTAGTTGTGTTTATAAAAAATTGTCGCTGTGACAGAAGAGCCTTGTATTGCTGCTGAATAATCTCTTTACACCGGTAGGATCTAGCGAACTTAATATCGAAGCTACGGCCGAGAGTGTGTGTGAGAATACATCAACATCAACTCGTCATCGTTCTTAAGAATTGAAGATTTCACGCACTGGATTACGTCGAATTTTGCGAAAAGATCTCGGTATAACGCTTTACAAAGTTCAATTGGTTCAAGAGTTGAAGCCGTATCTTACAGAAGCCAATGCACCCATTACGAGTGACTGTTTTGTGCGCCTTGAGCGGAGGCATCATTGGTCCATATTTCTTGAAAAATGAGGACGACGCAACCATTACGCTCAATGGAGACACCTATCGCACCAAGATAACCAATTTTTTTTGTATCCGCTCTTCATGGTATTGATGTGAACTATATTTGGTTTCAAAAGGATGGTACAACTTTCTATAATTCTCATAGCACAATCGATTTATTACGTTAAACGTTTGATGGTCGTTTAATTAGCCTAAATGGTGATGTTAATTGACCATTAAGAAGCTGCGATTTGACAACGTTGGACTATTTTCTGTGGAGTGCCGTTAAAATGTTATGCCGACAAACCAGAGTCAAATGAGCATTTGAAGGTCAACAATCGTGATGCCATTGCCGGGATACAACCCCATTCACTCGAAAAAGTGCACAAAAATTGGTCCGATCGAATAAGGTATTGTGAGGGCAGCCGCGGCAGTCATGTGAACGAATTAATATTCCATTTCTAATCGGAACTATTATACTTCACAACAACAAAAATAAATTTGGCAAAATTTCAAACCGTTTTTGGTTTATTTTATTGCATTTTTAAATTAACATTTTTAAAACGCCCACTCTTATGTACGAGTACTAATATAAAACTGCACATCATCAGCATAGAAAATACTTAAGTAGCACAGCCACGATCAAACTAAATTGATCAATCTGCCATTTTTGTGATTGTATTGGTAAAACTCACACGTACAGAAAACTGTCCTCACACGTACAGACTGAGAAGAGTTTGAAGAATATCAAAATACTTTTGATTTTCGCTACCTGTTCCGCAGAAATTGGAAGCAAATTTGATGTGTGTGCGGGCAATTACTTCAAATTTCATTTTTCCTCAGATTTCGTAGGAGTAACATCACTCTTTGTTTCGCGGGTGTTTCGAAAGTGTGTAGCAAAAAATGATAATAAAAAGTAGATGTTTTGTTATTTTTATGTAGTTTTATATTTATTTATGAATTTTATGATATTGTTCCTTTATTTTTATGAACTTTGTTTTGTTTAATAAAAATTATTTTAATTATAAGCCGAAAAAATAAAGTTCATTAATGATTTCTTTTAATTGCTTTTATATTATATTTAAAATCTTGTTTATTTCTCCACAAGTTTCTATAACAATGCAACCAATTGCTCGTTCTGAAATAGCGCTGACAAATTTTAAAACTGAAAAGGAATGGCCTGTAGCAAGAAAACGCAATGTTATAGATAAACGTGGAATCGGAGAGATGGCGTCACACATTTAAGTATATTGTTTTTGAATTTTCGGGCCAACCAAATTTAAAAGTTTTTCATACATATGTCCCTCCGTAAAAAGTTTCGAAATCCTTCGCAGTTTCCTTTTTTGTTTTTTTTTAATTGCCTGCGCCAGGGCAATGGCTATGAAACAATCATCTGTCATATTAAAAGAAAAAACTCGACGCTAAAAAAAACAAAGTAATCTCCCAACCAAAAACCATATGTTCTTTCAGAAAACCTAAAAAAAAATATTTTCAAAAAAAAAAAAAGAAAACCAGAAAAGATTTTTTTCCGATGAAAATCATATGATGTTTTCTACTCTACGACATTTTTAAAATTAAATTTGAAGGCTGATGTGTTGCTGTGCTGAGTCAAACAAATATTACCAACACATATGCAAAATTTGATCAGTAAAATTTGAACGTGGCTACGGCACTTTAAAGAAGACAAATATGTAGTTGCGGGGAATCCCTGAAATATATGAGAAAAATTTAAAAAAAAAATTCGAATTACATACATATTTCAGTACAAATAATAGATTACGTTAGATATGCCGGTATTTTTTAAGTGAATAATTTTATATCATCCCAAAAATGGCTGGAACTAGTATAAAAAAGGAAGTGTTATAGATTTGGAAAGTGGTAAAAAAGTGAAAGATATAGCACATGATCTTAAACTGTCTCATTCGAGAATATCGACGATTTTAAAGGATAAAAAACGAATTTTGAAAGCTGTAAAAGAATCGACATATATGAAATCTACAATAATAACCAAAAATAGACAAGGTCCCATACATGATATGGAAAAACTATTAGTGATTTGGATGGAGGATTTAATTCAAACACGAATTTCTCTAATTCTCGTAATTATCCAAACCAAAGCATGTAGTATTTTCAATATGTTAAAATTAAAGGTCGGTAAAAACTATGATCAGGGGGCTCTGGCAGTCGTATACGATCGAATACTTACTCGTACGTTCAATTTTTTTTAGTTTTGGGATTCTGTCAGTCGATATCGATTAATAAGAATCGACATTTCGAATGACAGCAGTCGATAGCGTGCAATTGTTCGAACGAAACCTTGCGAGTTTTTAATCGTAAGCAAAAAACCTATCGAGTAAAACTTTTTTGTTAAAAACGAATGAAAAAAGTTAAAATTTTAGTATTTTAGGTTAAAATTAACAAAAATAAATGGTACCCAAAAAGAGATTATGGGAGACTTTATGGTAACCATATGCATTTGGCAAAGAAGTATATTGTCGAACACTGCACAATGAAAAGCAAAGGCTAACCAACTTTGTGAGGAGCTTACTAGCAAACTTAATGCTTTTGAGCCACCAATAAAGGATGCCAAAAAGTTGGACAAAGTAACTAAATACAAACAAATATTTTACTTTGCACAATTATTTTTTATTTAGATATACGCTGATCAAGAACAGTAAAAAAAGAAAATTTACATTCAATAAATCCAAGAAGAGAACCTAGGGTGGACCCCATGAGGAAAAAGTTTTTTCTCAAGTAGATGAGCAAATATTAGCTGCTGCTGGCATAAAAGTTGCTGTTGAAGGGCTGACGAACGTTAAAACTTTTGGATCAGCTATGCAAATAAAAAAGGGGAAAATTTGTCAGAAGTAGAAGATTGTAGTGATAATATTTTTGCAACTACATCACAAACTAATACATCTTATAATGATTCATTTAGTTCTGCCTGTACACTATTTGATAATGAAGAAATTCATAATGAAAACATTCCCTCTTGTACTGAAATTGAATTTCTTACCACATTACAAACATATGTTTTTGTTCACAAAAGTGTCCAGTGTGGGAAAACGTTTATTTGAGTTTTCACAACACTGAAAAAAATCGATTCGTTAACTATCGACTGACAGAATTAGAAATAAATCCACTTTCGAAATTTCTATCAAATCGAAAGCCATTTCAATCACGACTGCCAGAATGAGGCCCCAGACTTTTACTGCAAGCCATGGTTGTTTTCAAAAATTTAGGAAGAGAGCTAATTTTCAAAATGTTAAAATTGGTGGAGAGGCAGCTAGTGCTGATTATAAAGCTGCTGAGGAATTTGTAGTTAAATTCGACGAGTTTCTAAAAGAAAACAATTATACAAAGGAACAAATATTTAAAGTAGATGAGGCTGGTCTATATTGGAAGAAGATGCCTGAACCTCCGTATATTCATAAGGAGGAAAATGCTATGCCAGGGTTCAAGGCTGGTTATAATTTCATAAGTTGCTGGTTATAAATCGACACCTTTAGTATTACATCGCTCAAAAAATTCAAGAGCATTTAAAAGAGTAAATATTAATATGTTACCAATGAATTGCAACTCATATAAAAATTCTTGGATTACACGATTACTTTTTGAAGACTGGTCTATGAAAGTATTTTTCGCCCGAAGTGAAGGAATATCGTAATCAACACTATATTTCTTTTAAAATACTTTTACTACTGGATAATGCACCTGAACATCCGCCACACCTATGAGACTTTTACCCGAACATTCAAATTATGTATCTGCCTCCAAATACTACAAGTGTTTTGTAGCCCATGGATCAGAGTGCTATAGCTACATTTAAGGCCTATTATTTAAAAATAACATTTACTCAAGCAATTATGGCTCTTGAAGAGGGTCGAAGTATAATATTCTTCATGGAATTAAAAACATAGCATGTGGATGGAAAGAAGTCAAGCCTTCTTGTATGAGCGGAATATGGAAAAAATAAGAAAAAAGATTTAAAGAATGTACAAGTTTGTCGATTGAAAAAGAAGTTGACATTGGGGAAATTGTAGATCAAATCTTAGATCTTGGTCGGCAGTTTAATCTTGAAGTCGTCAGTGAAGATATTAATCAACTCATTGCACACCAATTGGATGACCTAACGAATGAAGATTTATTGGAATTTGAAGCACAATGTGTTGCAGAAAACGAAGATAAAAGCAAATCATGAAGAAGAAAGTCCCCTAAAAATTCTCAACAAAAGAAATGAGTGCTGCTTTTCACCAAATTAATAAGGGAATGCTAAAATTACAACAAATGGATACAAATGAAGAGCGATTCTCAGAAATAAATAGGCTGATTCAGGAAAATTTGGCTTTTTATCATGAAATTTACCGGGAAATGAAAGCTCAAACTGTCCAGACTCCATTCGACAAATATTTTGAGAAAACATGCGCTGGATGTTCTGTTTCTGAAAATAATGCATTGGATTGTACTCTTGTAAAAAGTACGGATGATGAAGACATATAAATAACTCTAAATTAAATAATATATTATTGTTTAATTATATATTTTTTTATGTATTTTTGTTTTATTATACATGTAATGTGTTGCAATTATTTCATTATACATATATTTTTGTGTTATTATTATTTTAAATAAAGTTTGAATTGTATGAATTTTGCATAGTTTCATATCTCCTCACCCTCAAAGTTTGTAGTACAGTATATAATTTGTTCTTAATTTTTTTTTATATGAAATTCGACTTACGACCGATGACCAGGTACCTATCTCGGTCGTAAGTCGGGGGATACCTGAATACATACAGAATAAAAGAGGTTCAAGTATTGATCCCTGGAGAACACCTCTGCTAACATTAAGCGGATTTGAAATGTTGGCACTTAGATGAACTGTTTTGAAATGTGTTTATTAGATAAAAATAAATTAGACTACTAGCAGAATTAGGAAAGTAAAACAGTTTTTGAACCTAATCGTATCAAAAGCCTTGATGTGATCAAGAAGAACTAAAATTGCTAAACTATTTATTAGTGCGGTAGTACAACTCTTACCTTTCATAAATCCTTTCTGACTAACATTAGAGCTATTATGACTTTCTAGATAACGATTGATTTGCGTAGCTTTAAGGTTTTGCATTACCTTGGACAAAAAAGGAAGAGTAGCAATGGGGTTGAATTCGTTATTAGAATTTGAAATGCGAAGAATTTCAGATATGTAGTTTCCATTCATCAGAATATATCGCTTCAACAGGTGTAAAAAAAAAAATTAAAAGGAAATATAAAATACAGAGAGAACCATCGTAAATTAAATAATGAACATGGCGAATTCCATTAGTTGGCATTAATTGATAAGCGCTTCCATGGAAAAGGAAAAATATAAACTTTGACCGACTATGTCAACCGTCGTAATCATTTCTGGCACCAAACTACTCCATTTATTTTTATTAAGTTCATTTAAAAGTTCAATTTCTTTTTTGTTGTCCGTTTCTTTTCCTTAGAAAACAGAAGCTTTATTTTATGTGCAGTATTTTTTTTTATTTTTTTTTTCAAAAGAGCTGTTTTAATTTTATTCTATATGTATTGTTTTTTTACCAATAGCGTAAACGTATAAATATCCGTTGTAATATTCTGTACTATTTTTTATCCGACTTTACTTACGTAAAATCTAATCATGAAAACTAGCCTTAAAATGTAAAAACTGTAATTGCTTATAGAAGTCGCCGTAGTCTAGTAGGTAGTGTATTGGCATATTAGACGCCATGGTTCAAACCCCAGGTAAGACATCAAAACGAAAATATGAAAAAATATTTCTTCGGCGACTTCCTATCAGTAGATTTCTGGCAGAGAAAGTAAATAAACTTTCCGTGTGTAGGTCCCACCACTCATGTATAAAATTAACATACACAAATTGAGTGTTGTGAGAAGCTAGGCCGTAATCCTGACTGAAGGGTTGTAATGGCCAATTATGTATGTAATTCATTATAAGGGAGACGGACCATTCTAAACTAGGTTTCGAAATAAAAAGTGAGTAGTCATTTGTAAGTTTTTAAAAGTGTATCTTTTTAAATTTGGATTTGAATATAAGTAATCGATAACATAATACAATAATTGAACTTGTGGACTTAGGGACGGTATAGTAGTCGGGTTGATCCTGCATTTCAAACGATATTTTTAGCTAATTTTATTTACTCATCTAATTTATTCTCTGAAAATAACTTTGATAACAAAAGTTGTAATATATAATTGAAATATTTTCCAATTTTATTTCAGTATTTATTTCCTTATTATGGATTCAAAAGTCAATCATGTGACTATATCGTAAAGAATGCCTGATAGATTTATATACTATTAACAATTGCGAAATTGAAAATAATCTAATTTAACCCAAAAGGGTTAGATTAAAAATATATGATGTAAAATATGAAATAGTGATAATGTGTGTGAAATCACACGAAAAGCGAGACGTTAGACTGCGCTTGTTAATACCCTCGTAAGTGTTAATGTTATTGTTATTTATATATTATATTTTTTTACTTGTTTGTATCAATTATTACAGATATCGATGGAATGAAAATTAAATAGCCCAATAATTATGGTTAATTTACTATGGCTAGCAATTTCCACGTTTGGAATCTAATTTGCGAATAATATTTAATACCGGATTCAAAAGTCAATCATGTGACTATATCTTAAAGAATGCCTGATAGACTTATATACTGTGAACAATTGTGAAATTGAAAATAATTCAATTAACTCTCTTGGGTTATAAGATGTATAATACGGAAAAGAGTTATTGTGAGTCAAATCGCCCGAAAAGCGAGACGTTTGACTCCGCTGGCTAATATCCTGGTAAGTGTTAATGTTACAGTTATTTATTTATTATATTCTTTTTACTTTTTTATGTGGATAATTAATAGAATAAATCAGTGTATGCCTCTAAGATATTGGGAAATGGCCCTGTTTGTCCTATATATGGTTGTCGGACCTAAGACACCGAACCGAACTGCCTCCAGAGACTTAAGCATAGTCATTGGAGCACACTCCCCGTCAGTCATAAGCATAACAGCAAGTGCGATAGGTGGCATCGTAAATATCGGGCCTACCATGGAGACTTTCGTTCTCCGCCGTTATCAGCATAGAGTCATACTGACTGTCATGCTCTACAATCAATCGCGTTACCTTTGTCGTCAAGGACTACTGCTAATAGACTGTTGTTGATGGCCTTCATAATATCTACTGCAGAACCGCCATTGTCTTTAATACGATTGCTCCGGCTCGAACGCAACTCCCGCTTGAGTGTTGGTGACGCCTCCACGTCGAACTCAGTATCCTTTTTCGGAGACCACGATTTAAACTTCTTATCGCTAGTGTCATCTCGAGAGCAAGTATTGATCATATCAGCATCTTCGTGACATCCCCTTCCATCGAACGCAGAAGTTGGCGATATCTCAGACGTAAACTTGGACTCCCTTAGGATTCTTAACTTTAACGGTAGGATATATATTACATCTAAATCTATAAAATTACTAATTTAAGTATTTCTAAGAACCAAAGTCAATTTACAAAACAAAAACATAATTTCTATCTTATATCAAAACTTACATTGAATTCCGTAGCCAAGTCAAAAATCCAAAAACAGCAACCATCATAGTTGATCAAAATATGATTTCACGATCAGTATTCAGCAAACTCATACTTATTTTCTTACATCAAAATGTTTTCTTGTTTCTATTTTCTTTTAATAACAAAAACACACAAGCACAAAAATTATGCCGTAAAACTAATTAGACCAAAACAATTTGTAGACAGATAGGACGGGCACGAAAAACCCTATGAACCGATATACTTCACGTAATTAAAAAAAAAAACAATACAGTATTCAAAAACCACACTACGGATAATATAATAAAATAACAGCAGAGTAAGGTGTTTTAGTAACATTTGTCCAAGGCTTAACGTGAGCGTTGCCAGGTTGACACAGTCCACTCTTCTGTAAGCACAGTCTGAGACTGTCCTATAAACTGGCACACCAGCCAGGAGGACTATCCTCTGACACATCAGAGCCTTACATTGGCGAATTGCATACATGACCATCGAATGGTTCACCGTAAGGCACGTCTGTTGAGGCCCCAGTCATTCCTGAGGATACGCCTGATTGAACCTTCAACTCTTGTTAGTTTCTCCCTAACTCTCTCGATATGCACCAGGAAATTCATCCTTTCGGTCATAGAAATTCTCAGGTATTTGACCTCTATTGCATACCTCAAGCTATCATTTCCAGCTCTAATGAGTGGAGCACGTCTGATTGGCAAGTAGCCCTTAAGCAACATTGTCACAGACTTGTCCGTTGCCACATCGTCACCGGCATTCGACTCCCCACCACATGTCTCCAACACCGAACAACGTCCTTCCAAACCGTGTCATTGGCACTATCAACATAAGCACGCCTACCATGGAAATAACTAGACCAGAGGCCTAATTCCCTGCAGCCTACCTCAGCTAATCTTCTGAGAACACTGTCCCAAGACAGGTAATCAAACGCACCTCTGAAGTCCACAAATATGCCTAGGACATATTTGGAGGTACTTTCCGCTACACTTTGCCTTACGTAAGACCAAGCGTCCTCAACACATTTTCCTGCTCTAAAGCCGTACTGGTTTTCACATGTACCCTCGGTGTAGGCCTCCATCAGTCGAGACACCATAATCCTCTCCAGTACTTTTCCAAGCACCTCTCCACTCGTCTTCCTTAACAGTAACAATTCTGTCCTTGTACGTTCTAAGACTTCGTAGATATTCAGCCTTACGCTGAGCCAAGTCTTCAACATTGGCGCGCCTACCCCTCTGGAATCGCTTCCTGAGGTGTCGAACATGCCGCCGCATCATACTTAACTCTCGGGTCCACCACCGAACCTTTCGAGGCACGGTCGATACCACTCTCCCGAATAAGGCGTCATTAACAGTGGTCACCCACTGATTAAGTCTACTGATCTGGTCGTCCACAGTTAGTTGCTTAAAATCGTCAACTGCTACAGCCGCTGCAGCCTCCCTAATACAGTTCTGGTAATGGTCCCAGTCTATATTGTGATTGCGCCAACGGATGACGCCCCCAGTCTCCCCAGTTCGTCTTTGGTGAGAGATAACAACCTCAATAAGGTTGTGATCACTCACCCCCCATTTGTCACACACCCTCCACCTGAAGTCAAAAAGCGTCATTGCTGCCCCATTTGCAGCTGTCACGTCAATGTCACTAACTCCATTAGGGCCGTCAAAGGTATATAACTCACTGGGCTCATTTACTACAAACAAATTACGACTGAGCATCCACTCACTTAGCTCTATTCCCCTAGCGTGGTTCTGATAACCAGACGAATGCCTGGCTACCTTACTGAACCACATAGGGGTAGATGCATTGGCATCTAGCCCAAAAATGAGTGGAATGCTCCCACTGAGCAGCAGTACCGAGTTCATATACACTAAGAACGGCTCTAATGGTTCCCTAAATCTACAGTAGATGCTAGCCAAAAGCATCCTCCCAAACCCGCCCTCTATCTGCACGCAGACTCCCCATTGGCTTTTACTAACTAAAGTACAGTTAAAGTCCGGGTCAACAACTAAAACTGCCGAGTTTCCCCCTTCGTCAGTAAACACTCTGATCCCACCCGGTAAGCCCCTTACGACACCGCCCGACGTGTACGGTTCCTGCACAAGAGCTATAGAGCTCCCAGACTCAAATAGAGCCTCGCACATCGTCGCATATGCACCTTGACAGTTAAGTTGAAGTAACTTGACCATCTTAATGTCTTGCGTTCGCTCGTGCTACCATCATCGAGTATGTCGGACAATTTGCCGACATCATTAAATGCTCGGAAGGCATACCCTTAAGAGCACAATTGCGGCAGTGCATCGCATTAGCGCAACGCGATGCAACATGACCTGACCGCCCACAACGCCGACAAATGTCCTCTTTAAAGCGACAAACACGAATGCGATGGTCAAAACTGAGGCACCGGAAACAACCAGAAATAACCTCGTATGCACGCACGTGGAAGCTAAACCACTTAATGTAGCACCTGCCAACTCCCAATAGGGCCGACGTGACCCTATTTGTACCCTCCAAAACCACGTTGACAGGCCCTAAGTCCGGCTTCCAAGGACCACTAACAATCTTGACGCTCTTATCAAAAACCTCGCGTGACATAGGTCCTTCAAGTTCATCTCAAAGAGATCCTTCATGAAATCTTCAATTGGAATCTCAGGATGAACTTTCTGGATAACAACGCGAGGAACTAATTTGTCCTCTACGGATACCTCTAGACCAACTTCAACAAACTTCTTGTTGGCGACGACACGTTCCCTCTCGGCTACCGAGGGAGTGCGGATAATAGCTCTTCCATCACGGGTTTACCGCACCTCATGCACACGAACACCAAGGGTTGGCCCAACCTCCTCTACTACCTTCTTAACTACCTCCTTAGAGGCCTCCCTGCCCTTGCCCTTACCCTTGACTACCACAGCCCACGTCTCCACCGGCTTAGGCAAAAACACCGAAGCGGGAACCGGGGCAGCCACGGGCGTAACTACAGGGGACATTGGACGTATCTCCAGTACGTCCAACCTACCTCTAAGCCGCTCATTTTCAGAAATGAGCTGCACAAGGAGCGCCTCATAACGGCCAGAGTGCTCAATCACCTTCCGTACGAGCGATGATTCGACCTCACGGTCGAACACCACCCCCAACAAACTATTGGTGATGGCCTTCCTATCAGCCACCACTCCATAATCACGACAACCCGTACCACCCGTAACCGGCTCTGAGACGCCCCCACCGGAAGCAGTCTTCTTCCTCTTCCCTCTTTGGGACAGACTCTACAACTTTCGAAGACCTGAATTTTTTGACGCTTTCATCGCCGGTTAACACCGTATCTATTTCCGAACACGTGCTTACAAAATCAACATCCATGTAAGAGCTCCCCCCGGTTGAAACGACAGAGGGAGGCCGCATGGATGCCTCAGATACAGCACCCGATTCTTTCTTCTTACCTGCTTTACCAACAGGTAACATGGTAACTGAAAATCAACAAATCAATCAACCAAAAAAGTACAGTTCAAAACCAGTAAAAACCAATCACAATCAAAATCACAACCAGAAATATCAAGGACGCAAACCAATATCAAAACCAAGTCAATTACTATTACAATTAAAATCACACCAAAAATCGAAACCAAGAACGGAAAACTCACCCAATCACGATACAAACTTTTGTGACGATTCACAATACAATTATATAAAAATGTCAAAAATTTTCTTTTGTTAACAAAAGAAAAATTCTTTTGCAGGTAACTCACACCTACCAATGGCAAATACAAAAACTTGATATCGCTCGTAACAAGCAGGAACTCGCGCACAATTTGCTATATAATTCAGATTTTTACACGATGAAATAACGCAAAAAACTAGCAAAAACACACGAGCAGAATACACAATACCGAATGTATACACAATTCATAATCGAGTGAGAGGTAGGTAGGGACATTAGTCCAGGGTTTTACGTGAGTTTCGCCATGACGGCACACCCCACGGTGCTCAAAGCACGGGTGGAAACAATGCGTCTACCAGCGCCCCCACGCATAGTGATGCAACCACATGATATGCATAAGCATATCACTGATTGCATCGCCATGCGTGAGTACCAATTCGAAGCCTTGCATTTGGACAAGACTTCCCTCTTGGTTAGGGGTGGGAGACTATCTAAACTCCGCTTTTCCAACGGTTGAGAATGCAACGCCACATCGAGCTTGCGCTCTTCCCGCGATTTAGGTTTAAACCACAGCCACCACGTTGCTCCCACAAGGGGGCCTCACCATTGTCGGGCAGAGACGAATCTCTGGGGCTCCCGACACCCGTGGTACCAGAATTAAGCTTCCGGTCGAGCTTCGCAGTCCAGTCTGCTACCAGTTGAACCACAAATGGTTCGGGACTGGTGACCCTTTGAACACAACGGCCCAACTAAGAGAAGCACAAAAAACAAAACTAATGACCAACAAAAAACAATGCGCACAAAGAACGCCCACTCCGGGCGATGCCGTAAGGGTAACCTACCATTAACCCACCCCAGTTCTTCTCCTACTAAAGACAAGACGAGCGAACTCGTCAAGTCTCTGCTTAGTCCGATCCGTAGCTAAAGCCCTACTAAAGTCCACCATATCCCCCGTCTCGATGACACCCATCGCTTCTAAATCCCTAAGGTCTTCGTAGTGCGGACATGTCGTCAGTACATGCCGCCAGTCCTCAGGTCCCAACCAACACCCGCAGTCCTCAGTCCCACTAAGGCCCCTCTTATGCAAGAAAGCATTGAGCGAGCCGTGTCCAGTCAGTAAAAATCCCAAGCTCAAGCCGAAGCCAAAGTCTGGGCGTTCAAGTACGAATGCCGCGTCATGTATGAATTCATACGTCACCCTGCCCTTGTCACTGTTCGTCCATCGTGATTTCCAGTTATCGATGAGACACTCATCGAGAAGGCAAATTAAGCTCCTAACATCCCTATTTGCCAGATCATTAGCAGAAATCCAATCATGCACTAGAAGTGGTAGTCCCTTCTTGATCTTGAAAACAATACCACGACGTACTATTTCCAAGTCAAGGGGTGCTACGCCTACCAAAACCTGAAGAGCGTCTGTTGAAACTGTCCTGCAAACTGGCACACATGCCAGGAGAATAATCCTCTGACACGTCAGAGCCTTACGTCGGCCAACAACAGACGTGACCGTCTCGTACCACACTGATGCACCATACGTCGCACAAGCGACGAATAGTCCACCGTATATAGTACGTACGGCACGTCTGCCGAGGCCCCAGTCATTCCTAAGGACACGTCTGATACCTCCTACCACCTTCGTCAGCTTCTCCCTAACTCTATCAATATGCACCAGGAAATTCATCCTCTCAGTCATAGATATCCCAAGGTATTTGACTTCTGTTGCATATCTAATACTCACGTCACCAGCTCTAATGAGTGGAGGGCGTCCGATTGACAATCTGCCCTTGAGCAGCATTGTCACAGACTTGTCCGTTGCCACATCGACACCGACATTTCGACCCCACTCACATGCGACCCGGATGGCCTCCCCACCATATCTCTCCAGCTCAGCACGAGACTGGCCTTCGTCAATGATGAGTAGGTCATCCGCATACGCACACACCTTGAAAGTAAGCCCGAGCTGACGCAACAGGGGATCCATCATGAGGTTCCAAATATATGGACCACAGATAGAGCCCTGCGGACAACCCCGAACAACATCCTTCCAAACCGTGTCACTGGCACTAACGACACAAGCTCGCCTACCTTGGAAATAATTAGACCATAGGCCTAATTCCCTGCGGCCTACCTGAGCTAACCTCCTGAGAACACTGTTCCATGACAGGTAATCAAGCGCACCTTTGAAATCAACAAATATGCCAAGGACATATTTGGAGGTACTTTCCTCTACACTACGCTTGACGTAAGACCAAGCGTCCTCAACACATCTACCTGCTCTGAATCCGTACTGGTACTCACATATACCCTCGGTGTAGGCCTCCATCAGTCGAGACACCATAATCCTCTCCAGTACTTTTCCAAGCACCGGGAGAAGGCTGATGCCCCGATAAGAGCGGGGATTACTCACCACTCTATCGGGAGACTTTAGGAGAACCACAACGCGGGCACACTTCCACTCACTAGGAAAATATCCCTCTGAGAAACACTTCCTAAAGATTGACTCCAGATATTCCGGTATGGCCTTCCAGATGTTTTTACACATCCTTCCGGTCACACCGTCAATGCCCGGCGATTTCCTGCTTTTGATCTGGCAAATACTGTTCAAAAGTTCAACTCTTTCCAAGTTAGGAGGGGCAACCACTACCTCACTACGAGGATCATAGCTGCTGGTCTCCGCCCTTGGGAAGAAAACCCCCAACAGTTCATTCATGCATTCCCTCCATGAAGACAATACACTATCACCAACATTTTTTTTTTTTTTTTTTTTTTTTTTTTTTTTTTTTTGCGGGAAGGAGGGGAAATGCTTTATGCATTCATGTAGGCCGTCACCATACATGGTATGTCGGACTCTCCCATTAGGTATACCGACTAAAACCCCACCTTGTCTCCTCACCAGGGTATATTCCACCTCGGAACCACGGTTGTATTACTTCGAGGTGGACCCCTTTTCTGGCGGGTGTGCCAGTTCCATCATCATCAGCCTGCGTCCAGGCTCCGCTCTTCTCTTATTCCACTGCGTCTAGGTCGTATTTTTTCGTACGCAGGACATGATGCACAAATTCTGTTACTGCGTTCCAGCTTTCTCTATTGCTTATCATTTTCAGCACGACGTTTATTGCACTAATATTTCCGATTTCAGCTTCGAGTCGCTGACGGCTTTCGGCCCATCGACGACAGCTGAAGAAAGTGTGTTCGGAGTCATCTAACGTTTCCTTCTCTTCATAGATACAAAATGGCGAGCTGCATTTCCCCATGCGATGCAGGTACTCTCTGAAGTATCCGTGACCGGTCAGCATCTGGGTTATGTAGTAGTCTACTTCTCCGTGTTTTCTGTTTTTCCATACTTGCAACTCTGGAATCAGTTTGTATGTCCACCTTCCGTGCTGTGCATTCTCCCAGCGAGACTGCCATTTTAGGGAGACTTCGTGCTTTATTGCCTCCGTACTCTGTGGTTGAGTCGTATTTTGCCTGGCGTTGAAAATCATCCGGCGCTCAATTGCCTGTAGGTCTATGGGAACCATTCCGGCTATCACTAGGGCAGCTTGTGTTGATACCGTTCGATACGAGGATATCACTCGTAGAGCAGCTATTCTCTGCGCAGATAGCAGTTTCCTAGCTCTGATTTGGGTTTCCAAAGTAGAAGCCCAAATTTCAGATCCATAGAGGAGTATGCTATTTCCAGTCTCCATGAGTAGCTTCCTCTTACTTGGGAGGGGTCCACCAATGTTTGCCATCAGTCTGCTTAGTTGGGCTGTTATTCTAGCTGCTCTCGCTGCAGTATATTCTATTTGGTTTGAATAGGTCAGTTTCGAGTCCAATCTAACCCCAAGGTATTTAATAGATTTCTTCGTGGGAATAACCAAGTCGCCTATGTTGATTACAATCTCTATTGGCATGTGTCGTCTGGTTAGTAGGAGCAGCTCCGTCTTATGCATGGCCAGCTGTAGGCCGTGAGATTCCAACCAGTGCTTAGTCCGCATCATGACTTGTCGTAGTCTGCGTTGGACTTCGTCTATGTTTCTGCCCCTGATAACTGCTGCGATGTCGTCTGCGTATCCGACTAGGAAAGTATCCTCCGGCATCTCTATTCTTAAGATTCCATCGTAAGTCGCGTTCCAGAGATCTGGTCCCAATATGGACCCCTGCGCCGCTCCGGAGGTGACCTGCATTCTTCTTGATCCTTGGTTTGTGTCGTATATCAGCACTCTATTTCTTAGGTAATCCTTAATAACTCTCATCAGATATGCTGGAACGTTGAAAGTTGTATCCAGGGCCTCTATCACATCTGTCCACCTCAGACTGTTGAAGGCGTTTTTTATGTCTAAGGTCGCCAGGAGTATAACCGGTCTCGGGAAGTGATTCCCGGTCTGGGCTGCTTCGAATGCATCTACTACTTCCTTAAGAGCTCCTATTGTAGATCTTCCAGGTCGAAATCCGTATTGTCTTGTAGAAAGACCTCCCGAAGTTTTAATGGCCTCGTCAAGCCTAGGCTTTATGAGCCTCTCAAACAATTTGCCCGCAGAGTCTAACAAACACAGGGGCCTATACGATGATGGCGATGTTGGATCTCCCTTACCCTTGCTTATAAGAACTAGTTTTTGTTCCTTCCAAGCATCTGGGAATATCCCCTCTTTAAGACAACTGTTATACATTTTCAGCAGTATCTCGGGGCGGTTCATTGCTATCTCCTTTATTACCTCTGTTGGGATTCCATCGGGTCCGGGTGCTTTTTTGTTTTTGAGGCTGCGAGCGGCCGTTTGTAGCTCTACTGTTGTGAACAAGGGAGTATTGGAACTGGTCTCTGTTCCGCTGTCATCTTGTCTGATTTCGTGTCGTGGAAATAGTGTGCTCACAATATTGTGCATGATGTCTTCGTCCATAATTTCTACCGGGTTTTTCATTCCGAGTTTGTTCATCACGAGTTTATAACCAAGGCCCCAGGGATTTTGGTTTATATCGGTCCTCAGTTCTTCCCACTTTTCCTTTTTACTTTTGAGTATTCGGATTTTCAGCTGTTTTTTGGCTTCTTTATATTCACTACGCTCTGCTTCTGCGTCGCCTCTGCGCCTGGCTCTGGTATACCTCCTTCTTGCTTGTAAGCAGTTCCTTCTGGATTCTTCGATCGAAGCATTCCACCAATGTACTGGTTTCCATTTGGGACCTTTATTCATTTTTGGCATTGCGCTGTTACAACATCTTGTGATTGTCGACATGGTGTTGGCGACTGTTGTTCTCGCGTCTGCTTCGCTTCTAAGTTCTGCTGCTCGTCTGTCGATTTCGGAGAGCAGTACCGCTGTATTAAGCTTATTCACGTTCCATTTTCGGGTGGTTCCACTAGTTTTCTTCTTGTGTGCAGCTTCTCCGTCTTTCAAACAGAACGATATATACTGATGATCGCTGGCTGTATATATTTCAAGAACTCTCCAGTCCTTTAACTTATGGGCCACTTCCTCAGAGACAAAAGTTACGTCTGGGATGGTGCCCTCGCATCCAGGACGCCTGAAAGTTGGGACACTGCCAGTGTTTGCTGTCATCATCCCTAGTCGTGCTACCATTTCTAATACTCTTGTGCCTCTTGAGTCGGTATTTTTTAATCCCCATTCGATTGCGCGAGAATTAAAGTCACCTGCTACAATGAGATTGCTTCCCTTAAGCCTTGCGAGATCTTCTATATTGTCAAGTTTCTCCTGGAATGTCTCGATATTGTCGTTTGGGGTTAGGTAACAGCTTACAAGTGTGAGGGTTCCAATTTGGACCCAGGCAAAACCGTTCCCCTTTCCGCTATTCCTTATGTGAATCTGCCTCTGACTATCACCAACATGGAGGCAAGCCAAGTCTGTCTGCCTACGCTTACCCCTGAAGATACGGTAAACCCTACCCCAGGGGTCTTCCCTATTGTCCCGTACGAAACTCCTCCACTCGTCCTCTTTAACCGTCACAATTCTGTCCTTGTACGTTTTAAGACTTCGTAGAAATTCCGCCTTACGTTGAGCTAAGTCTTCAACATTGGCACGTCTACCCCTCTGGAATCGCTTCCTGAGGTGTCGAACATGCCGCCGCATCATACTCAACTCTCGAATCCGCTACCGGACCCTGCGGGGCACAGTAGTTTTAAACCTCCCGAGTAAAGCGTCATTCACAGTGGTCACCCACTGATGTAGTCTACTAATCTGGTCGTCGACAGTCAGTCGCACAAAATTGTCAATTGCCACAGCCGCTGCAGCCTCCCTAACACAGTCCTGGTAATGGTCCCAGTCTATATTGTGATTGCGCCAACGGATGACGCCCCCGGTCTCCCCAGTTCGTCTTTGGTCAGAAATAACAACCTCGATGAGGCTGTGATCACTCACCCCCAGTCACTACACACCCTCCACCTAAAGTCAAAGAGCGTCATTGCTGCCCCATTTGCAGCTGTCACGTCAATGTCACTAACTCCATTAGGGCCGTCAAAGGTATATAGATCGCTCGGCTCATTCAATACGCCCAACCCGCGAGACACTAACCACTCACTTGGCTCCACTCCCCTAGTGTGGTTCTGATAGCCAGACGAATGTCTGGATACCTTACTGAACCACATAGGGGAAGAAGCGTTCGCGTCAAGCCCTAGGATAACTGGAATGCTACTTCCCAGCAGTAGCACCGTATCCATATACCTTAAAAACGGCTCCAATGGTTCCCTAAACCTACAGTAGATGCTAGCCACGAGCATCCTCCCAAACGCGCCCTCCATCTGCACGCAGACCCCCCATTGGCTTTTACTAACTAAACTACAGTTCAAGTCCGGGTCAACAACTAAAACTGCCGAGTTTCCCCCTTCGTCAGTAAATACTCGGATCCCACCCGGTAAGCCCCTTACGACACCACCCGATGTGTACGGCTCCTGCACGAGAGCAATAAAGCTCCCCGACTCCAAAAGAGCCTCGCCCAGCTCGCACATAACCGCGTACGCACCCTGACAGTTAAGTTGCAGCAACTTAACCATCTTAGTGCCGAGCATTCGCGCGCGCCACCATCATAGCATACGTAGGGCAACCTGATGACAACATCAGGTGACCCGACGGCATGCCCTTGAGCGCACAATTCCGACAATGCAGAGCATTGTCACAACGCGACGCCAAATGGCCCGATTGCCCGCATCGACGACACACGTCCTCCTTGTAACGGCAGTCCCTAACACGATGGTCGAACCCGAGGCACCTGAAGCAACCAACTACCGGATCGTATGACCGCACATGGAAGCTGAACCACTTTATGTAGCACCTGCCAACTCCCAATAGGGTCGATGTGACCCTATTGGTGCCCTCTAGGACCACGTTGACAGGCCCTGCATCTGACTTCCATGGACCACCAACAAGTTTAACACTTCGGTTAAACGTCTCGCGCGTCATACGATCCTTTAGATTCATCTCATAGAGATCCGTCATGAATTCCTCAATCGGGATCTCCGGATGAACCTTCTGGACCACCACACGTGGGCCCAGTTTATCCTCAACGGATACCTCGAGCCCGACCTCCTTAAACTTGGCATTCATAACGACGACCTCCCTCTCCGCAACAGAGGGAGTTCTTATGATCGCACCGCCACCGCGGGTTGGCCGCACCTCATGGACACGGACGCCAAGAGTTGGGCCAACCTCCTCTACGACCTTCTTCACGACCTCCTTTGAGGCCTCTTTGCCCCTACCCTTGCCCTTGACCACTACAGCCCAAGTCTCCACCGGCTTAGGCAAAGCCACTGGAGCACAGGCTGGAGCAGCCACAGGCGTAGTAACAGGGGCCACCGGAGCAGCCATAGCATTCGACGCGACAGACAACACCGACCTTGCACCGTATACGTCGAGTCTTCCGCGTATACGCTCGTTCTCGGCAACGAGCGTCATGAGCACCTCCTCGTAACGCCCGGCGTGCTCCACCACCAACCGCGTAATGGAGGACTCGATCTCACCGTCGAAGACCACCCCCAACAGACTGTTGGTGATGGCCTTCAGTTTACCGACAACATCACGACCGGAGTTGTCAACCGACTCGAGAAAATCGGCACTCTTCTCTTGCCTCAATTCGGGCACCGACGCGCCCCTACCCGATCTGCCTTCCTCTTCTTCCGCAGCTCCCGCTTGGGCATCACCGATGCCTCCACAGCATCCTTCTTTGGCGACCCCGGCTTAAACCTCTTGCCGCCCTCATCACCCGTTAACGCCAGCTCGTGCTCGGAACACGTGCTGGTCATGTCGACGTCCACATAACCAGTACCAACAGACGCCACAGAAGGTGGCCGCATCGTCCCGTCAGACGTCATACCCGAACCGCGCCTATCACTCAACCTCTTCACCTTAACGGTCGGCATCACACCACCGTCAATCAAAAACTATAATCAAATACAACAGAAAAAATCAAACTCACCAAAACCAAGCCGCAAAAAACCGATAAAACGAACCGTAACCCGAGTCACAATCCTTTTTACAGCACCAAACCTAGTTGTTACCAACGAAGTCACAGAAAACAATAGTCCAGATGCGAAGCGAAGTCAAAAAATAATCACAAACCGAATCGAAGCAATACCGAATAATCGGTACCCAACAAGCACTCAGCACTGACACACACCAGCTACGCCAATAGCTGGGTTCTTGCAATTTATTCACAACCGGATACACCAAATTGTCTTGGTTTTGCTAAACCGGATATACCAAATGGTTTGGTTATTGCTAACCAAAACACCAAATGGCTGGGTTTTGCTAAACAAATGCTGGGTTTTGTTAATACACTTTTGTCTCTATCAAAATCAACCAAAATGAAAACACTAATATTTTCCGATCCACCGCACGGATTTCAATGATTCTAATATCAAAATTTTCCTCTTAAAGAGTACTAAAACTTCAATTAAACCACTACAAAACACAATGCGTATAACTCACCGAAAAATACTAAAAATTCACTAGCCCAAATAAACACAACCGAACTTGTCGACAATGTTGCCAGATGTGGTAGGTAGGGACAACGACGATGGGTTTTACATGGATACCTGTCCATGTGGACCTAATTCCATGGTGCTCTTCGCACAGGGTGAAATACAATGCGTCTACCAACGCCCCCAGATGTAGCAGACTGCTACACCTGAGTACCAATTCGAAGCCATGTATTTGGACATGACTTCCCCCTTGGTTAGGAGCGGAGCCTATCTAAAACTCCTTCCGATCTATGGGTCACGGCACCCGGTTGAAAATGCAACTCCACACTGAGCCTAATAACTAGACTCTTCCCGCGATTTAGGTTTAAACCACAGCCACCACGATGCTCCCAAAAGGGGCCACACCAACAGTCAGGCTGGAACCGAGGTTCCAGGGGCTGCTGACTCCCGTGGTACCAGAATTAAGTCTCCGGTCAGACCTCGTAATCAGATCGATTACTACCAGTTGAACTCCAAACAGTTCGGGACTGGTGGCCCACAGCGACACAATAAACATACATCAACATAAAAGACAACATTTACAGTACTAACAATGAACAGCGCCCTCACGGACGAGGCTTTGGCCACATGGTGTGGCACCGGGAGTGGACAAAACGAACATGACAAATGGACAGACAACAACGCAGCAGGCTTGACAGCGGCGGTGACGGTGATGACGGGGATGATGACAGCTAGGGAGAGGGGCAAATTAGGCCCGCACAGGAACAGCAGCAGCAGCAACAAGAACGGCGAAGCGGAGCAACGAACAGGAAATGGACCAGCAGCAAAAACTGCCAACGATCGCATGCCTATCTACGCCCAAGGACCGACGAAAGCGGCAGGGGAGCAAGGGGCGCACGACGCGGAGAACACCACGTGGGTGATCACATGTCGGGGTCGCCTCCGCTATACCTCCTACTTCTCCTAACAAACACTTCACGGGCGAAATTGCCCAAATTAACTAAAGTCCGGCTGTTCACTAAGGCCCTACTGAAATCCCAACCCTCCCCAGTATGGGCTATTCCCATACTATCTAAACTCCTAATGTCATTATAGTATGAACACATTGTTATAATGTGTTCGACAGTCTCAGGTCCCCTCCCACACCCACAGTCCGGAGAGTCGGACAGACCTCTTTTATGCAAAAATGCATTAAGTGAGCCATGTCCCGTTAGTAAAAAGCCCAGACTCAAGCCGAAGCCAAAGTCCGGTCGTCGTCGTACGAAGTCCGCGTCACGTATGAAACCATACGTTACCCTACCCTCGTCTGCGTTAGTCCATCTTGTCCGCCACCTTGAAACAAGGCACTCATCTAAGAGTGTCTTTATTTCCCTACTCTCCAAATTTACCAAGTCAGAAGTAGAAACCCAATCATGATCTAAAAGTGGTAGTCCCTTCTTGACTTTGAAGGCGATAGCTCGTCGTATCACCTCCAAGTCAAGGGGGGCCACACCTAACAGAACCTGTAGAGCTACCGTCGAAACGGTCCTACACACTGGCATACACGCTAACATGGCCACTCTCTGAACTGACAAGACCTTGTTTCGGCCAACAACAGACATAACCGTTTCGTACCACACGGGAGCACCAAACGCTGCACAGGCAACGAAAAGCCCCCCATATATGATACGAACAGCACGCCTGCTTAGGCCCCAGTCACTTCTAAGGATGCGCCTAATCTTACCTACTACGGCAGTAAGCTTGCTTTTGACGAGAGGGAGATGAACCAAAAAGTTCATTCTCTCACCAACCGTTATTCCCAGATACTTGACCTGAGTCGCATATCGGAGACTAACGTTGCCAGATCGAATGAGTGGAGGACGACCCCGAGATAATCCGCCCTTGAGCAACATCATCTCAGATTTGTCCATCGCCACTTCGACGCCTGAACGATCGCCCCACTCACTTACATCACGCATGGCCTGCTCTCCCCTCATCTCAAGTTCAGCACGAGACTGACCCTCGACGAGGATAAGCAGATCATCCGCATACGCACACACCTTAAAAGAACGCGCAAGTAGCCTCAGCAGAGGATCCATCATTAGGTTCCAAATAAATGGACCACAAATGGAACCCTGCGGACAACCACGTACGACATCCCTCCAAACCGTGTCGCTGGCACCTACAACGCAAGCTTTCCTGTCCCGGAAATAACTCCTCCAAAGTTCTAGTTCCCTACAACCTATTTCTTCTAACCTTGAGAGAACTCTATCCCAAGAGAGATAGTCAAATGCACCCTTAAAATCAATAAATAATCCTAAGACATATTTGGCAGATGAGCCACCAACACTATTCTTTACATGCAACCAAGCATCCTCTACACTCCTACCTTCCCTAAAACCAAACTGGTACTCAGAAGGGCCCTCGCTGTAACACTCCCTCAGTCGATACACCATTATCCTCTCCAATACTTTTCCAAGTACCGGCAGAAGACTGATGCCCCGATAAGAGCGAGGATTACTCCTCACCCTATCAGGAGACTTCAGGAGAATCACAACGCGGGCTGACTTCCAAGCCTCTGGGAAATGACCCTCACTAATACACCTTCCAAAGATTGACTCCAAGTGTTGAGGCAAGGCCTTATAGATGCTTTTACACATCTCTCCAGTCATGCCATCAACACCCGGCGATTTTCTACTTCTGACTTGGCAAATACTGTCCGCAACTTCCGAGCTCTCCAAGATTGGAGGATCAACCATCTCCCTAATGAGAGGAGAGTAGTTGACCGGTTCCGCACCAGGAAAGAGAACCCCCAGTAGAGCGTCGGTACATTCTCTCCAAGAAGACAATGTGGAATTGTCAACCTGTAAGAGAGCTAGGTCTGCCTCACGTTTATTCTTGCCCCTGCAGATACGGTAAACCGTACCCCAGGGGTCGTCCCTATTGTCTCGTACGAATCTCCTCCAATCGTCCTCCTTGGCCCTAACAATTCTGTCTTTGTAGCGTCTTAAAGCAGAACGGAAATCGGCCTCACGAGATGCTAGATCAGAAGCACCTGTACGACGGGCGCCCTGGAAATGACTCCGAAGACGCCTGACGGACCTGCGCATCCGATCCAGTTCCTCTGTCCACCAAATGACCTTGCTAAGTTTAGTCTTGCGACGTCTACCGAGCAGAGAATCATTTGCCGAACACATCCACCGATCTATTTGTTCTACTTGGTCACGAATCGTAAGTGTCCTAAAGTCATCAAACGGCATAATCGAAGCCTGTTGCCTAACATATTCCGCGTAATTGTCCCAGTTCGAGTAACGATCCCGCCACCTGTGTACAGGGTCCGATCCCAGCGTTCGTCTGCGAGAGTTCACAACAATCTCAATGAGATTGTAATCACTCACGCCCCAGTTGTCACACACCCACCACCTAAAATCAAAAGCAGTATTCGCTGCCCCACTTGCAGCTGTCACGTCAATGTCACTAACACCTCTAGGGCCATCAAAAGTATATAAGTCACTAGCCTCATTGAGAACAACCAAGCACTTCGTGACCATCCACTCGCTGAGCATGACCCCTCGCCGATAGTTCTCATGTGCAGGAGCATTCCTGCCCATTTTTGAGAACCACATTGAAGAGCATGCATTTGCATCGAGACCAAGGATTACAGGAAAGCTACTCGCAAGGAGTAGCACCGAATCCATATATACAAGATAAGGCTCAAGAGACCCCCCAAACCTACAATAGATACTTACTAAAAGTATCCTCCCAAAAACTCCCTCTACTGAGAGGCATAACCCCCACTGACTCCTACTAACGATGGTACAGTCCAGGTCCCTATCATTCACTATTATTGCAGAGTTTCCCCCGCAGTCCGTATAAACTCGCATCCCCCCGGCAACCCGCTTATGAGGCCACCCGACGTATACGGCTCCTGTACGAGCGCAAAAGTTGCTCCCATGGCGCGTATCGCCTGCCCGAGTTCGCAGATCACGGCATACGAACGCTGGCAGTTCAGCTGCAGGATCTTGAATTGCCGATCCATTTTAGTGGCGTGCATTCGCCCTGGCGATTATAGCGCTATAGACGGGACACACCGAGGACATCATAAGATGTCCTGCTGGGAGTCCCTTAAGCGCGCAATTTCGGCAGTAGATCTCATTGGTGCAGCGAGAAGCTCGGTGGCCGGCCTGACCACAGAACCGGCACACTTCCTCCTTCATCCTGCACTCTCTGACCATATGGTCGAAGCCCAGGCACCTAAAACAACTAGGGACGGCGTCGTGCTGGCGTACCAAAAAACTAAACCATTTTATGTAGCACCTACCATTGTCCAGCAAAAGCTGCATGGCCTCATCGCTACCTTCCAGCACGACATTAACAGAGTTGCCAGTGGGCTTCCATGGCCCAGTCACCAGGCGGGACGCTCTTACGAAAAACGTCAGGAGTCATCCTACTCTTGAAATTCCAAGAGTAGAGCTCCTCCATAAATACGTCCGGGGTGATCTCTGGATGCACCCGCTGCACTACCACCTTCGGACCGAGCTTGTCCCTTACGGACACCTCCAGTCCGACCTCTCCAAACTTCGCATTGGCAGCTACCTTCTCCCTCTCAGCGACTGACGGGGTCCTGATGACCGCACCGCCATCGCGTGTTGGCCGAACCTCGTGCACACGGACCCCCAAAGTGGGGCCCACCTCCTTCACCACCTTATCGACGACCTCCTTGGACGTCACACCCTTCTTACCCTTAACGACGACCGACCAGGTCTCTACGGGCTTCGGGGCTGCTACCGACGCAACAGGCAGGGCAGGAAACTGCCCCTGGCTACGTCGGGCTGCCACTGGAGCGGGTGGTGCCGCAGGCGTCCGAGGGACACCAGCTGGTCCACCACCACAGGCAACCGCACCAGACTCGTAGACGTCCAGTCTACCTAGGAGGCGCTCATTTTCGGCCAACAGCCGCATTACGAGGGACTCGTACCGGCCAGAGTGCACCAATACACTCTTGCCCAGAGCAGCGGGGACACCGTCGACCATGACCTCCTCCAGGAGGCTCGTCGTGA
Organism: Sarcophaga rosellei; assembly: GCA_930367235.1. NCBI lineage: Eukaryota > Metazoa > Arthropoda > Insecta > Diptera > Sarcophagidae > Sarcophaga > Sarcophaga rosellei. The sequence continues at coordinate 60,128,045 of OV884019.1, forward strand.
CGGCCTTCAATTCAGCTATGGTGCCATTTTCGGGCACCACCTTCCTCCGCTGTCTACTCTCCCTAACTTTCGATGCGGCGGCGGGAGCAGCAACGGCTTTGCTAGCAGAGCTAGCTGCAGATGCAGCATTCCCGTCAGAAGCAGCAGCAGTATCAGCAGCAACGGCGGCAGCAGCACGGGTCGCAAGCGGCGTTCCCGGCTTAAATCGCTTCAATTCATCACCTTCGGCCTCCGAACTAGACAGCTCACTCTCCGTGTGCCTCACGCGTGGCACCGGAGTTGGCGGCGGCCCCATGGTGGCGTCGGACTGCTCCGCCGCATCACCCGTGCCCTTTCTACGCCGACGTTCTGGCGGCATTACGTTATATACCGTCAAAACTCAAAAAAGTACAATACAAAATGCAAAAATGCAATAGAAATTTAAATTTAACGATAATTACCAACGCCAAAAACCTTAGCACAGCCAAGTGGTAAGTCGGTATATCGGTAATAAAGTCGGTAATAAAATATTCAAATTTAACAGCAAATTCACACTCACCGCTAGCCAAGCCACAAACCTTATACAATTTAAGCACAGCTTCGTATATTCACCAAAAAGTTGAAAATTTTCACTGATTCTATTTATAGAATACCAACACAAGTCTTTTCTCTTTATTTCTTTTATTTATAATGTCTATTTATAGCACAGCAACACGAGTCTCTATCTCTTTTGTTTAATTTATTTATGCAAATATAAATATTTTCTAAATAAAACAAAGTTAATGCACTAATTTCTGGGGTACTACCCAACCGAATTTAACAATCTATATACCAAAATGAAGCTACTAAAAAGCACTTCAAGTCTATATAAATTTCACTAAATAACACTGTCTTAAACACACTCTAAACACTCTGTAAACACTTCCGATATTTCCGTATTGTAAAATCACAAACCGATCACTACTAATGTTCACAACAGAATGGGGGTAGGTAGGGACAACGACGATGGGTTTTACATGGATGCCTGTCCATGTGGACCTAATTCCATGGTGCTCTTCGCACAGGGTGAAATACAATGCGTCTACAACTGCTACACCTGAGTACCAATTCGAAGCCATGTACTTGGACATGACTTCCCCCTTGGTTAGGAGCGGAGCCTATCTAAAACTCCTTCCGATCTATGGGTCACGGCACCCGGTTGAAAATGCAACTCCACACTGAGTCTAATAACTAGACTCTTCCCGCGATTTGGGTATAAACCACAGCCACCACGATGCTCCCAAAAGGGGCCACACCAACAGTCAGGCTGGAACCGAGGTTCCAGGGGCTGCTGACTCCCGTGGTACCAGAATTAAGTCTCCGGTCAGACCTCGTAATCAGATCGATTACTACCAGTTGAACTCCAAACAGTTCGGGACTGGTGACCCACAGCGACACAGTAAACATACATCAACATAAAGGACAACATTTACAGTACTAACAATGAACAGCGTCCTCACGGACGAGGCTTTGGCCACATGGTGTGGCATCGGGAGTGGACAAAACGAACATGACAGATGGACAGACAACAACGCAGCAGGCTTGACAGCGGCGGTGACGGCAACGACGGCAATGACGGTGATGACGGGGATGATAGCAGCTAGGGAGAGGGGCAAATTAGGCCCTCACAGGAACAGCAGCAGCAGCAACAAGAACGGCGAAGCGGAGCAACGAGCAGGAAATGGACCAGCAAACGGACCAGCAGCAAAAACTGTCAACGATCGCATGCCCATCTACGCCCAAGGACCGACGAAATCGGCAGGGGAGCAAGGGGCGCACGACGCGGAGAGCACCACGTGGGTGATCACATATCGGGGTCGCCTCCGCTATACCTCTTACTTCTCCTAACAAACACTTCACGGGCGAAATTGCCCAAATTAACTAAGGTCCGGCTGTTCACTAAAGCCCTACTGAAATCCCAACCCTCCCCAGTATGGGCTATTCCCATACTATCTAAACTCCTAATGTCATTATAGTATGAACACATTGTTATAATGTGTTCGACAGTCTCAGGTCCCCTCCCACACCTACAGTCCGGAGAGTCGGACAGACCTCTTTTATGCAAAAATGCATTAAGTGAGCCATGTCCCGTTAGTAAAAAGCCCAGACTCAAGCCGAAGCCAAAGTCCGGTCGTCGACGTACGAAGTCCGCGTCACGTATGAATCCATACGTTACCCTACCCTCGTCTGCGTTAGTCCATCTTGTCCGCCACCTTGAAACAAGGCACTCATCTAAGAGTGTCTTTATTTCCCTACTCTCCAAATTCACCAAGTCAGAAGTAGAAACCCAATCATGATCTAAAAGTGGTAGTCCCTTCTTGACTTTGAAGGCGATAGCTCGTCGTATCACCTCCAAGTCAAGGGGGGCCACACCTAACAGAACCTGTAGAGCTACCGTCGAAACGGTCCTACACACTGGCATACACGCTAACATGGCCACTCTCTGAACTGACAAGACCTTGTTTCGGCCAACAACAGACATAACCGTTTCGTACCACACGGGAGCACCACACGGGGCACCGAAAAGCCCCCCATATATGATACGAACAGCACGCCTGCTTAGGCCCCAGTCACTTCTAAGGATGCGCCTAATCTTACCTACTACGGCAGTAAGCTTGCTTTTGACGAGAGGGAGATGAACCAAAAAGTTCATTCTCTCACCAACCGTTATTCCCAGATACTTGACCTGAGTCGCATATCGGAGACTAACGTTGCCAGATCGAATGAGTGGAGGACGACCCCGAGATAATCCGCCCTTGAGCAACATCATCTCAGATTTGTCCATCGCCACTTCGACGCCTGAACGATCGCCCCACTCACTTACATCACGCATGGCCTGCTCTCCCCTCATCTCAAGTTCAGCACGAGACTGACCCTCGACGAGGATAAGCAGGTCATCCGCATACGCACACACCTTAAAAGAACGCGCAAGTAGCCTCAGCAGAGGATCCATCATTAGGTTCCAAATAAATGGACCACAAATGGAACCCTGCGGACAACCACGTACGACATCCCTCCAAACCGTGTCGCTGGCACCTACAACGCAAGCTTTCCTGTCCCGGAAATAACTCCTCCAAAGTTCTAGTTCCCTACAACCTATTTCTTCTAACCTTGAGAGAACTCTATCCCAAGAGAGATAGTCAAATGCACCCTTAAAATCAATAAATAATCCTAAGACATATTTGGCAGATGAGCCACCAACACTATTCTTTACATGCAACCAAGCATCCTCTACACTCCTACCTTCCCTAAAACCAAACTGGTACTCAGAAGGGCCCTCGCTGTAACACTCCCTCAGTCGATACACCATTATCCTCTCCAATACTTTTCCAAGTACCGGCAGAAGACTGATGCCCCGATAAGAGCGAGGATTACTCCTCACCCTATCAGGAGACTTCAGGAGAATCACAACGCGGGCTGACTTCCAAGCCTCTGGGAAATGACCCTCACTAATACACCTTCCAAAGATTGACTCCAAGTGTTGAGGCAAGGCCTTATAGATGCTTTTACACATCTCTCCAGTCATGCCATCAACACCCGGCGATTTTCTACTTCTGACTTGGCAAATACTGTCCGCAACTTCCGAGCTCTCCAAGATTGGAGGATCAACCATCTCCCTAATGAGAGGAGAGTAGTTGACCGGTTCCGCACCAGGAAAGAGAACCCCCAGTAGAGCGTCGGTACATTCTCTCCAAGAAGACAATGTGGAATTGTCAACCTGTAAGAGAGCTAGGTCTGCCTCACGTTTATTCTTGCCCCTGCAGATACGGTAAACCGTACCCCAGGGGTCGTCCCTATTGTCTCGTACGAATCTCCTCCAATCGTCCTCCTTGGCCCTAACAATTCTGTCTTTGTAGCGTCTTAAAGCAGAACGGAAATCGGCCTCACGAGATGCTAGATCAGAAGCACCTGTACGACGGGCGCCCTGGAAATGACTCCGAAGACGCCTGACGGACCTGCGCATCCGATCCAGTTCCTCTGTCCACCAAATGACCTTGCTAAGTTTAGTCTTGCGACGTCTACCGAGCAGAGAATCATTTGCCGAACACATCCACCGATCTATTTGTTCTACTTGGTCACGAATCGTAAGTGTCCTAAAGTCATCAAACGGCATAATCGAAGCCTGTTGCCTAACATATTCCGCGTAATTGTCCCAGTCCGAGTAACGATCCCGCCACCTGCGTACAGGGTCCGATCCCAGCGTTCGTCTGCGAGAGTTCACAACAATCTCAATGAGATTGTGATCACTCACGCCCCAGTTGTCACACACCCTCCACCTAAAATCAAAAGCAGTATTCGCTGCCCCACTTGCAGCTGTCACGTCAATGTCACTAACACCTCTAGGGCCATCAAAAGTATATAAGTCACTAGCCTCATTGAGAACAACCAAGCACTTCGTGACCATCCACTCGCTGAGCATGACCCCTCGCCGATAGTTCTCATGTGCAGGAGCATTCCTGCCCATTTTTGAGAACCACATTGAAGAGCATGCATTTGCATCGAGACCAAGGATTACAGGAAAGCTACTCGCAAGGAGTAGCACCGAATCCATATATACAAGATAAGGCTCAAGAGACCCCCCAAACCTACAATAGATACTTACTAAAAGTATCCTCCCAAAAAATCCCTCTACTGAGAGGCATAACCCCCACTGACTCCTACTAACGATGGTACAGTCCAGGTCCCTATCATTAACTATTATTGCAGAGTTTCCCCCGCAGTCCGTATAAACTCGCATCCCCCCCGGCAACCCTCTTATGAGGCCACCCGACGTATACGGCTCCTGTACGAGCGCAAAGGTTGCTCCCATGGCGCGTATCGCCTGCCCAAGTTCGCAGATCACGGCATACGAACGCTGGCAGTTCAGCTGCAGGATCTTGAATTGCCGCTCCATTTTAGTGGCGTGCATTCGCCCTGGCGACTATAGCGCTATAAACGGGACACACCGAGGACATCATGAGATGTCCTGCTGGGAGTCCCTTAAGCGCGCAGTTTCGGCAGTATATTTCGTTAGTGCAGCGAGAAGCTCGGTGGCCGGCCTGACCACAGAACCGGCACACTTCCTCCTTCATCCTGCACTCTCTGACCATATGGTCGAAGCCCAGGCACCTAAAACAACTAGGGACGGCGTCGTGCTGGCGTACCAAAAAACTAAACCATTTTATGTAGCACCTACCATTGTCCAGCAAAAGCTGCATGGCCTCATCGCTACATTCCAGCACGACATTAACAGAGTTGCCAGTGGGCTTCCATGGCCCAGTCACCAGGCGGACGCTCTTACGAAAAACGTCAGGAGTCATCCTACTCTTGAAATTCCAAGAGTAGAGCTCCTCCATAAATACGTCCGGGGTGATCTCTGGATGCACCCGCTGCACCACCACCTTCGGACCGAGCTTGTCCCTTACGGACACCTCCAGTCCGGCCTCTCCAAACTTCGCATTGGCAGCTACCTTCTCCCTCTCAGCGACTGACGGGGTCCTGATGACCGCACCGCCATCTCGTGTTGGCCGAACCTCATGCACACGGACCCCCAAAGTGGGGCCCACCTCCTTCACCACCTTATCGACGACCTCCTTGGACGTCACACCCTTCTTACCCTTAACGACGACCGACCAGGTCTCTACGGGCTTCGGGGCTGCTACCGACGCAACAGGCAGGGCAGGAAACTGCCCCTGGCTACGTCGGGCTGCCACTGGAGCGGGTGGTGCCGCAGGCGTCCGAGGGACACCAGCTGGTCCACCACCACAGGCAACCGCACCAGACTCGTAGACGTCCAGTCTACCTCGGAGGCGCTCATTTTCGGCCAACAGTCGCATCACCAGGGTCTCGTACCGGCCCGAGTGCGACAACACACTCTTGCCCAGAGCAGCGGGGACACCGTCGACCATGACCTCCTCCAGGAGGCTCGTCGTGACGGCCTTCAATTCATCTATGGTGCCATTTTCGGGCACCACCTTCCTCCGCTCTCTACTCTCCCTAACTTTCGATGCGGCAGTGGGAGCAGCAACGGCTTTGCCAGCAGAGCTAGCTGCAGATGCACCATTCCCATCAGAAGCAGCAGCAGAATCAGCAGCAACGGCGGCAGCAGCACGGGTCGCAGGCGGCGTTCCCGGCTTGAAGCGCTTCCCCTCATCACCTTCGGCCTCCGAACTCGACAGCTCACTCTCCGTGTGCCTCACGCGTGGCACCGGAGTTGGCGGCGGCCCCATGGTGGCGTCGGACTGTTCCGACGCATCACCCGTGCCCTTTCTACGCCGGCGTTCTGGCGGCATTACTCTATTTATCGCCGAAATTTAAAAAATACAATATAAAAGCGAAGAAAAAGTCCAAAAATTCAAAATTAACGATAAAATTACCAAAGGCACAAACCTTGGTAAAGCAGGTCGATAATTTGGTACGTCGATAACGGCGTCGATACGTCGGTAATATAATATTTAAAATTAACAGCAAAATTACACTCACCACTAGTTAAGCCACCAACCGTAGAATTATACACACTATTTGGATTCACCACAAAGTTGAAAAATTCTATTTTTAGAACACAAACAATTTCTATTGATAGAACGAGTCTTTTCTCTCTGTTTTGTTCTTTTATTTTATATATATATAAAATGTCTATATTTAGCACAAGCAAATGCGAGTCTCTGTCTCTTTTGTTTTGTTTGTTTATGCAAATATAGATATTTGCACAAATAAAGCAAACTTTATACACTAATTTCTGGGGTAATACCCAACCGATTTTCACTATTTATATGTCAAAATGTAGCCACTGAGATGGACTACAAGACTATATAAATTTCACTATTAGAAAAACGATTAAAACACTCTCTAAACACTCCGTAAACACTTTCGATATATCCGTATTGAAAAAACCAAACCGCACACACTAAATGTTCACAAACGAATGGTAGGTAGGGACAACGACGATGGGTTTTACATGGATGCCTGTCCATGTGGACCTAATTCCATGGTGCTCTTCGCACAGGGTGAAATACAATGCGTCTACCAACGCCCCCAGATGTAGCAGGCTGCTACACCTGAGTACCAATTCGAAGCCATGTATTTGGACATGACTTCCCCCTTGGTTAGGAGCGGAGCCTATCTAAAACTCCTTCCGATCTATGGGTCACGGCACCCGGTTGAAAATGCAACTCCACACTGAGTCTAGTAACTAGACTCTTCCCGCGATTTGGGTATAAACCACAGCCACCACGATGCTCCCAAAAGGGGCCACACCAACAGTCAGGCTGGAACCGAGGTTCCAGGGGCTGCTGACTCCCGTGGTACCAGAATTAAGTCTCCGGTCAGACCTCGTAATCAAATCGATTACTACCAGTTGAACTCCAAACAGTTCGGGACTGGTGGCCCACAGCGACACAATAAACATACATCAACATAAAGGACAACATTTACAGTACTGACAATGAACAGCGCCCTCACGGACGAGGCTTTGGCCACATGGTGTGGCACCGGGAGTGGACAAAACGAACATGACAGATGGACAGACAACAACGCAGCAGGCTTGGCAGCGGCGGTGACGGCAATGACGGCGATGACGGTGATGACGGGGATGATGACAGCTAGGGAGAGGGGCAAATTAGGCCCGCACAGGAACAGCAGCAGCAGCAACAAGACGGCGAAGCGGAGCAACGAGCAGGAAATGGACCAGCAAACGGACCAGCAGCAAAAACTGTCAACGATCGCATGCCCATCTACGCCCAAGGACCGACGAAATCGGCAGGGGAGCACGGGGCGCACGACGCGGAGAGCACCACGTGGGTGATCACATGTCGGGGTCGCCTCCGCTATACCTCCTACTTCTCCTAACAAACACTTCACGGGCGAAATTGCCCAAATTAACTAAGGTCCGGCTGTTCACTAAAGCCCTACTGAAATCCCAACCCTCCCCAGTATGGGCTATTCCCATACTATCTAAACTCCTAATGTCATTATAGTATGAACACATTGTTATAATGTGTTCGACAGTCTCAGGTCCCCTCCCACACCCACAGTCCGGAGAGTCGGACAGACCTCTTTTATGCAAAAATGCATTAAGTGAGCCATGTCCCGTTAGTAAAAAGCCCAGACTCAAGCCGAAGCCAAAGTCCGGTCGTCGACGTACGAAGTCCGCGTCACGTATGAATCCATACGTTACCCTACCCTCGTCTGCGTTAGTCCATCTTGTCCGCCACCTTGAAACAAGGCACTCATCTAAGAGTGTCTTTATTTCCCTACTCTCCAAATTCACCAAGTCAGAAGTAGAAACCCAATCATGATCTAAAAGTGGTAGTCCCTTCTTGACTTTGAAGGCGATAGCTCGTCGTATCACCTCCAAGTCAAGGGGGGCCACACCTAACAGAACCTGCAGAGCTACCGTCGAAACGGTCCTACACACTGGCATACACGCTAACATGGCCACTCTCTGAACTGACAAGACCTTGTTTCGGCCAACAACAGACATAACCGTTTCGTACCACACGGGAGCACCAAACGCTGCACAGGCAACGAAAAGCCCTCCATATATGACACGAACAGCACGCCTGCTTAGGCCCCAGTCACTTCTAAGGATGCGTCTAATCTTACCTACTCGGCAGTAAGCTTGCTTTTGACGAGAGGGAGATGAACCAAAAAGTTCATTCTCTCACCAACCGTTATTCCCAGATACTTGACCTGAGTCGCATATCGGAGACTAACGTTGCCAGATCGAATGAGTGGAGGACGACCCCGAGATAATCCGCCCTTGAGCAACATCATCTCAGATTTGTCCATCGCCACTTCGACGCCTGAACGATCGCCCCACTCACTTACATCACGCATGGCCTGCTCTCCCCTCATCTCAAGTTCAGCACGAGACTGACCCTCGACGAGGATAAGCAGGTCATCCGCATACGCACACACCTTAAAAGAACGCGCAAGTAGCCTCAGCAGAGGATCCATCATTAGGTTCCAAATAAATGGACCACAAATGGAACCCTGCGGACAACCACGTACGACATCCCTCCAAACCGTGTCGCTGGCACCTACAACGCAAGCTTTCCTGTCCCGGAAATAACTCCTCCAAAGTTCTAGTTCCCTACAACCTATTTCTTCTAACCTTGAGAGAACTCTATCCCAAGAGAGATAGTCAAATGCACCCTTAAAATCAATAAATAATCCTAAGACATATTTGGCAGATGAGCCACCAACACTATTCTTTACATGCAACCAAGCATCCTCTACACTCCTACCTTCCCTAAAACCAAACTGGTACTCAGAAGGGCCCTCGCTGTAACACTCCCTCAGTCGATACACCATTATCCTCTCCAATACTTTTCCAAGTACCGGCAGAAGACTGATGCCCCGATAAGAGCGAGGATTGCTCCTCACCCTATCAGGAGACTTCAGGAGAATCACAACGCGGGCTGACTTCCAAGCCTCTGGGAAATGGCCCTCACTAATACACCTTCCAAAGATTGACTCCAAGTGTTGAGGCAAGGCCTTATAGATGCTTTTACACATCTCTCCAGTCATGCCATCAACACTCGGCGATTTTCTACTTCTGACTTGGCAAATACTGTCCGCAACTTCCGAGCTCTCCAAGATTGGAGGATCAACCATCTCCCTAATGAGAGGAGAGTAGTTGACCGGTTCCGCACCAGGAAAGAGAACCCCCAGTAGAGCGTCGGTACATTCTCTCCAAGAAGACAATGTGGAATTGTCAACCTGTAAGAGAGCTAGGTCTGCCTCACGTTTATTCCTGCCCCTGCAGATACGGTAAACCGTACCCCAGGGGTCGTCCCTATTGTCTCGTACGAATCTCCTCCAATCGTCCTCCTTGGCCCTAACAATTCTGTCTTTGTAGCGTCTTAAAGCAGAACGGAAATCGGCCTCACGAGATGCTAGATCAGAAGCACCTGTACGACGGGCGCCCTGGAAATGACTCCGAAGACGCCTGACGGACCTGCGCATCCGATCCAGTTCCTCTGTCCACCAAATGACCTTGCTAAGTTTAGTCTTGCGACGTCTACCGAGCAGAGAATCATTTGCCGAACACATCCACCGATCTATTTGTTCTACTTGGTCACGAATCGTAAGTGTCCTAAAGTCATCAAACGGCATAATCGAAGCCTGGTGCCTAACATATTCCGCGTAATTGTCCCAGTTCGAGTAACGATCCCGCCACCTGCGTACAGGGTCCGATCCCAGCGTTCGTCTGCGAGAGTTCACAACAATCTCAATGAGATTGTGATCACTCACGCCCCAGTCGTCACACACCCTCCACCTAAAATCAAAAGCAGTATTCGCTGCCCCACTTGCAGCTGTCACGTCAATGTCACTAACACCTCTAGGGCCATCAAAAGTATATAAGTCACTAGCCTCATTGAGAACAACCAAGCACTTCGTGACCATCCACTCGCTGAGCATGACCCCTCGCCGATAGTTCTCATGTGCAGGAGCATTCCTGCCCATTTTTGAGAACCACATTGAAGAGCATGCATTTGCATCGAGACCAAGGATTACAGGAAAGCTACTCGCAAGGAGTAGCACCGAATCCATATATACAAGATAAGGCTCAAGAGACCCCCCAAACCTACAATAGATACTTACTAAAAGTATCCTCCCAAAAAATCCCTCTACTGAGAGGCATAACCCCCACTGACTCCTACTAACGATGGTACAGTCCAGGTCCCTATCATTAACTATTATTGCAGAGTTTCCCCCGCAGTCCGTATAAACTCGCATCCCCCCCGGCAACCCTCTTATGAGGCCACCCGACGTATACGGCTCCTGTACGAGCGCAAAGGTTGCTCCCATGGCGCGTATCGCCTGCCCAAGTTCGCAGATCACGGCATACGAACGCTGGCAGTTCAGCTGCAGGATCTTGAATTGCCGCTCCATTTTAGTGGCGTGCATTCGCCCTGGCGACTATAGCGCTATAAACGGGACACACCGAGGACATCATGAGGTGTCCTGCTGGGAGTCCCTTAAGCGCGCAGTTTCGGCAGTATATTTCGTTAGTGCAGCGAGAAGCTCGGTGGCCGGCCTGACCACAGAACCGGCACACTTCCTCCTTCATCCTGCACTCTCTGACCATATGGTCGAAGCCCAGGCACCTAAAACAACTAGGGACGGCGTCGTGCTGGCGTACCAAAAAACTAAACCATTTTATGTAGCACCTACCATTGTCCAGCAAAAGCTGCATGGCCTCATCGCTACCTTCCAGCACGACATTAACAGCGTTGCCAGTGGGCTTCCATGGCCCAGTCACCAGGCGGACGTTCTTACGAAAAACGTCAGGAGTCATCCTACTCTTGAAGTTCCAAGAGTAGAGCTCCTCCATAAATACGTCCGGGGTGATCTCTGGATGCACCCGCTGCACTACCACCTTCGGACCGAGCTTGTCCCTTACGGACACCTCCAGTCCGATCTCTCCAAACTTCGCAGCCACCTTCTCCCTCTCAGCGACTGACGGGGTCCTGATGACCGCACCGCCATCTCGTGTTGGCCGAACCTCGTGCACACGGACCCCCAAAGTGGGGCCCACCTCCTTCACCACCTTCTCTACGACCTCCTTGGACGTCACACCCTTCTTGCCCTTAACGACGACCGACCAGGTCTCAACGGGCTGCGGGGCTGCTACCGACGCAGCAGGCAGGGCAGGAAACTGCCCCTGGCTACGTCGGGCTGCCACTGGAGCGGGTGGTGCCGCAGGCGTCCGAGGGACACCAGCTGGTCCACCACCACAGGCAACCGCACCAGACTCGTAGACGTCCAGTCTACCTCGGAGGCGCTCATTTTCGGCCAACAGTCGCATTACCAGGGTCTCATACCGGCCCGAGTGCGACAACACACTCTTGCCCAGAGCAGGGGGGGCACCGTCGACCATGACCTCCTCCAGGAGGCTCGTCGTGACGGCCTTCAATTCATCTATGGTGCCATTTTCGGGCACCACCTTCCTCCGCTGTCTACTCTCCCTCGCTTTCGATGCGGCAGTGGGAGCAGCAACGGCTTTGCTAGCAGAGCTAGCTGCAGATGCACCATTCCCATCAGAAGCAGCAGCAGAATCAGCAGCACGGGTCGCAGGCGGCGTTCCCGGCTTGAAGCGCTTCCCCTCATCACCTTCGGCCTCCGAACTCGACAGCTCACTCTCCGTGTGCCTCACGCGTGGCACCGGAGTTGGCGGCGGCCCCATGGTGGCGTCGGACTGTTCCGACGCATCACCCGTGCCCTTTCTACGCCGACGTTCTGGCGGCATTACGTATTAATCGAATAGAAATCAAAAACCAGATACAAATGCAAAAAAGTCCGTATATACAATTCAAAAATAACAGCGAAATTACCGACGGCAAATCACTTAGCGCAGACAAACTGGTAAGTCGATACGTCGGTAATAAAGTGGAAATGTCTGTGATAAAAATTTCAAAAATAACAGAAAAACCAAACTCACCGCTAGCCAAGCCACAAACCGTAGACAAGTTAAACACTATATTTATAATTCACCAAAAAGGTGAAGAAATGTCCCAGCTTCAACACAGAATCTATTTTTAGAACGCGAACCGTTTCTATTAATTTCTTTTCTTTATTGTTTTTATACGAATATAAAAATCTATTTTTAGCACCAGCAAATAAACGAGTCTCTATCTCTTTTGCTTTGTTTATTTATGAAAATATAAATATTTTCACAAATAAAATTAACTTCACACACTAATTTCTGGGGTAATACCCAACAGAAATTCACGATTTATACCTTAAAATTTTCGCAACGAAAAGTTCTATCTGCTAATTAAAAAATTAATTAGCTAGTCACTTAATACACCACGAAATATTCACCGTAAACACTATCGATTTATCCGAGTTGAAAATACGCAAACCGCACACACCGATTGTTCACAAACGAAAGAGAGGTAGGTAGGGACAACGACGATGGGTTTTACATGGATGCCTGTCCATGTGGACCTAATTCCATGGTGCTCTTCGCACAGGGTGAAATACAATGCGTCTACCAACGCCCCCAGATGTAGCAGACTGCTACACCTGAGTACCAATTCGAAGCCATGTATTTGGACATGACTTCCCCCTTGGTTAGGAGCGGAGCCTATCTAAAACTCCTTCCGATCTATGGGTCACGGCACCCGGTTGAAAATGCAACTCCACACTGAGCCTAATAACTAGGCTCTTCCCGCGATTTGGGTTTAAACCACAGCCACCACGATGCTCCCAAAAGGGGCCACACCAACAGTCAGGCTGGAACCGAGGTTCCAGGGGCTGCTGACTCCCGTGGTACCAGAATTAAGTCTCCGGTCAGACCTCGTAATCAGATCGATTACTACCAGTTGAACTCCAAACAGTTCGGGACTGGTGACCCACAGCGACACAATAAACATACATCAACATAAAGCACAACATTTACAGTACTGACAATGAACAGCGCCCTCACGGACGAGGCTTTGGCCACATGGTGTGGCACCGGGAGTGGACAAAACGAACATGACAGATGGACAGACAACAACGCAGCAGGCTTGGCAGCGGCGGTGACGGCAATGACGGCGATGACGGGGATGATGACAGCTAGGGAGAGGGGCAAATTAGGCCCGCACAGGAACAGCAGCAGCAGCAACAAGAACGGCGAATCGGAGCAACGAGCAGGAAATGGACCAGCAAACGGACCAGCAGCAAAAACTGCCAACGATCGCATGCCCATCTACGCCCAAGGACCGACGAAATCGGCAGGGGAGCAAGGGGCGCACGACGCGGAGAACACCACGTGGGTGATCACATGTCGGGGTCGCCTCCGCTATACCTCCTACTTCTCCTAACAAACACTTCACGGGCGAAATTGCCCAAATTAACTAAGGTCCGGCTGTTCACTAAGGCCCTACTGAAATCCCAACCCTCCCCAGTATGGGCTATTCCCATACTATCTAAACTCCTAATGTCATTATAGTATGAACACATTGTTATAATGTGTTCGACAGTCTCAGGTCCCCTCCCACACCCACAGTCCGGCGAGTCGGACAGACCTCTTTTATGCAAAAATGCATTAAGTGAGCCATGTCCCGTTAGTAAAAAGCCCAGACTCAAGCCGAAGCCAAAGTCCGGTCGTCGACGTACGAAGTCGTCTGCGTTAGTCCATCTTGTCCGCCACCTTGAAACAAGGCACTCATCTAAGAGTGTCTTTATTTCCCTACTCTCCAAATTCACCAAGTCAGAAGTAGAAACCCAATCATGATCTAAAAGTGGCAGTCCCTTCTTGACTTTGAAGGCGATAGCTCGTCGTATCACCTCCAAGTCAAGGGGGCCACACCTAACAGAACCTGTAGAGCTACCGTCGAAACGGTCCTACACACTGGCATACACGCTAACATGGCCACTCTCTGAACTGGCAAGACCTTGTTTTGGGCCAACAACAGACATAACCGTTTCGTACCACACGGGAGCACCAAACGCTGCACAGGCAACGAAAAGCCCTCCATATATGATACGAACAGCACGCCTGCTTAGGCCCCAGTCACTTCTAAGGATGCGTCTAATCTTACCTACTACGGCAGTAAGCTTGCTTTTGACGAGAGGGAGATGAACCAAAAAGTTCATTCTCTCACCAACCGTTATTCCCAGATACTTGACCTGAGTCGCATATCGGAGACTAACGTTGCCAGATCGAATGAGTGGAGGACGACCCCGAGATAATCCGCCCTTGAGCAACATCATCTCAGATTTGTCCATCGCCACTTCGACGCCTGAACGATCGCCCCACTCACTTACATCACGCATGGCCTGCTCTCCCCTCATCTCAAGTTCAGCACGAGACTGACCCTCGACGAGGATAAGCAGGTCATCCGCATACGCACACACCTTAAAAGAACGCGCAAGTAGCCTCAGCAGAGGATCCATCATTAGGTTCCAAATAAATGGACCACAAATGGAACCCTGCGGACAACCACGTACGACATCCCTCCAAACCGTGTCGCTGGCACCTACAACGCAAGCTTTCCTGTCCCGGAAATAACTCCTCCAAAGTTCTAGTTCCCTACAACCTATTTCTTCTAACCTTGAGAGAACTCTATCCCAGGAGAGATAGTCAAATGCACCCTTAAAATCAATAAATAATCCTAAGACATATTTGGCAGATGAGCCACCAACACTATTCTTTACATGCAACCAAGCATCCTCTACACTCCTACCTTCCCTAAAACCAAACTGGTACTCAGAAGGGCCCTCGCTGTAACACTCCCTCAGTCGATACACCATTATCCTCTCCAATACTTTTCCAAGTACCGGCAGAAGACTGATGCCCCGATAAGAGCGAGGATTACTCCTCACCCTATCAGGAGACTTCAGGAGAATCACAACGCGGGCTGACTTCCAAGCCTCTGGGAAATGGCCCTCACTAATACACCTTCCAAAGATTGACTCCAAGTGTCGAGGCAAGGCCTTATAGATGCTTTTACACATCTCTCCAGTCATGCCATCAACGCCCGGCGATTTTCTACTTCTGACTTGGCAAATACTGTCCGCAACTTCCGAGCTCTCCAAGATTGGAGGATCAACCATCTCCCTAATGAGAGGAGAGTAGTTGACCGGTTCCGCACCAGGAAAGAGAACCCCCAGTAGAGCGTCGGTACATTCTCTCCAAGAAGACAATGTGGAATTGTCAACCTGTAAGAGAGCTAGGTCTGCCTCACGTTTATTCTTGCCCCTGCAGATACGGTAAACCGTACCCCAGGGATCGTCCCTATTGTCTCGTACGAATCTCCTCCAATCGTCCTCCTTGGCCCTAACAATTCTGTCTTTGTAGCGTCTTAAAGCAGAACGGAAATCGGCCTCACGAGATGCTAGATCAGAAGCACCTGTACGACGGGCGCCCTGGAAATGACTCCGAAGACGCCTGACGGACCTGCGCATCCGATCCAGTTCCTCTGTCCACCAAATGACCTTGCTAAGTTTAGTCTTGCGACGTCTACCGAGCAGAGAATCATTTGCCGAACACATCCACCGATCTATTTGTTCTACTTGGTCACGAATCGTAAGTGTCCTAAAGTCATCAAACGGCATAATCGAAGCCTGGTGCCTAACATATTCCGCGTAATTGTCCCAGTTCGAGTAACGATCCCGCCACCTGCGTACAGGGTCCGATCCCAGCGTTCGTCTGCGAGAGTTCACAACAATCTCAATGAGATTGTGATCACTCACGCCCCAGTTGTCACACACCCTCCACCTAAAATCAAAAGCAGTATTCGCTGCCCCACTTGCAGCTGTCACGTCAATGTCACTAACACCTCTAGGGCCATCAAAAGTATATAAGTCACTAGCCTCATTGAGAACAACCAAGCACTTCGTGACCATCCACTCGCTGAGCATGACCCCTCGCCGATAGTTCTCATGTGCAGGAGCATTCCTGCCCATTTTTGAGAACCACATTGAAGAGCATGCATTTGCATCGAGACCAAGGATTACAGGAAAGCTACTCGCAAGGAGTAGCACCGAATCCATATATACAAGATAAGGCTCAAGAGACCCCCCAAACCTACAATAGATACTTACTAAAAGTATCCTCCCAAAAAATCCCTCTACTGAGAGGCATAACCCCCACTGACTCCTACTAACGATGGTACAGTCCAGGTCCCTATCATTTACTATTATTGCAGAGTTTCCCCCGCAGTCCGTATAAACTCGCATCCCCCCCGGCAACCCTCTTATGAGGCCACCCGACGTATACGGCTCCTGTACGAGCGCAAAGGTTGCTCCCATGGCGCGTATCGCCTGCCCAAGTTCGCAGATCACGGCATACGAACGCTGGCAGTTCAGCTGCAGGATCTTGAATTGCCGCTCCATTTTAGTGGCGTGCATTCGCCCTGGCGACTATAGCGCTATAAACGGGACACACCGAGGACATCATGAGATGTCCTGCTGGGAGTCCCTTAAGCGCGCAGTTTCGGCAGTATATTTCGTTAGTGCAGCGAGAAGCTCGGTGACCGGCCTGACCACAGAACCGGCACACTTCCTCCTTCATCCTGCACTCTCTGACCATATGGTCGAAGCCCAGGCACCTGAAACAGCTTGGAACGGCGTCGTGCTGGCGCACCCAAAATCTGAACCATTTTATGTAGCACCTGCCATTATCCAGCAAAAGCTGCATGGCCTCATCGCTACCTTCCAGCACGACATTGACAGAGTTGCCAGTGGGCTTCCATGGCCCAGTCACCAGGCGGACGCTCTTTCTAAAAGCGTCAGGAGTCATCCTACTCTTGAAGTTCCAAGAGTAGAGCTCCTCCATAAATACGTCCGGGGTGATCTCTGGATGCACCCGCTGCACTACCACCTTCGGACCGAGCTTGTCCCTTACGGACACCTCCAGTCCGACCTCTCCAAACTTCGCATTGGCAGCCACCTTCTCCCTCTCAGCGACTGACGGGGTCCTGACGACCGCACCGCCATCTCGTGTTGGCCGAACCTCGTGCACACGGACCCCCAAAGTGGGGCCCACCTCCTTCACCACTTTCTCTACGACCTCCTTGGACGTCACACCCTTCTTGCCCTTAACGACGACCGACCAGGTCTCTACGGGCTTCGGGGCTGCTACCGACGCAGCAGGCAGGGCAGGAAACTGCCCCTGGCTACGTCGGGCTGCCACTGGAGCGGGTGGTGCCGCAGGCGTCCGAAGGACACCAGCTGGTCCACCACCACAGGCAACCGCACCAGACTCGTAGACGTCCAGTCTACCTCGGAGGCGCTCATTTTCGGCCAACAGTCGCATTACCAGGGTCTCATACCGGCCCGAGTGCGACAACACACTCTTGCCCAGAGCAGCGGGGACACCGTCGACCATGACCTCCTCCAGGAGGCTCGTCGTGACGGCCTTCAATTCGTCTATGGTGCCATTTTCGGGCACCACCTTCCTCCGCTGTCTACTCTCCCTAGCTTTCGATGCGGCAGTGGGAGCAGCAACGGCTTTGCTAGCAGAGCTAACTGCAGATGCACCATTCCCATCAGAAGCAGCAGCAGATTCAGCAGCAACGGCGGCAGCAGCACGGGTCGCAGGCGGCGTTCCCGGCTTGAAGCGCTTCCCCTCATCACCTTCGGCCTCCGAACTCGACAGCTCACTCTCCGTGTGCCTCACGCGTGGCACCGGAGTTGGCGGCGGCCCCATGGTGGCGTCGGACTGCTCCGCCGCATCACCCGTACCCTTTCTACGCCGACGTTCTGGCGGCATGTCGTATTAACCGCAGAAAATTAAATACCAGATAAAATGCAATATATCGAAAATTCAAATATAACAGCAAAATTACCAACGCCAAAAACCTTAGCAAAGGCTAAGTTGGTACGTCGGTAATAAAGTCGATTTGTCGATAATAAAATATTCAAAAGTAACGTATAAAACACACTCACCGCTAGCCAAGCCACACACCTTATGCAAATTGAACACAGCTACGAATATTCACCAAAAAGTTGAATAAGTTCACAATATCACCAAAAATTCTATTTTTAGAACGCGAACCGTTTCTATTTATAGCACAACCGTAAACAAAGCAATGAGTCTTTTTTCTCTTATGTCTTTTGTTATTATGCAAATATAAATAAATGCAAATAGAGTAACTTTAAATCACTAATATTATATGTAATATTCACCGGAATAAAACGATTTACACAGCAAAATGTTCGCAAGGAAAAGTTCTATCAATTTATTAAAAAATTAATTAATTAATCACAACGAAACCCACTAATATTTCACTTTAAACCACTTCTATATATCCGTATTGAATAAAACGCTACCGTACACACCGAATGTTCGCAAACGAATGAGGTAGGTAGGGACAACGACGATGGGTTTTACATGGATGCCTGTCCGTGTGGACCTAATTCCATGGTGCTCTTCGCACAGGGTGAAATACAATGCGTCTACCAACGCCCCCAGATGTAGCAGACTGCTACACCTGAGTACCAATTCGAAGCCATGTATTTGGACATGACTTCCCCCTTGGTTAGGAGCGGAGCCTATCTAAAACTCCTTCCGATCTATGGGTCACGGCACCCGGTTGAAAATGCAACTCCACACTGAGTCTAATAACTAGACTCTTCCCGCGATTTGGGTTTAAACCACAGCCACCACGATGCTCCCAAAAGGGGCCACACCAACAGTCAGGCTGGAACCGAGGTTCCAGGGGCTGCTGACTCCCGTGGTACCAGAATTAAGTCTCCGGTCAGACCTCGTAATCAGATCGATTACTACCAGTTGAACTCCAAACAGTTCGGGACTGGTGGCCCACAGCGACACAGTAAACATACATCAACATAAAAGACAACATTTACAGTACTAACAATGAACAGCGTCCTCACGGACGAGGCTTTGGCCACATGTGTGGCACCGGGAGTGGACAAAACGTACATGACAAGAGGACAGACGACAACGCAGCAGGCTTGGCAGCGGCGGTGACGGCAACGACGGCGGTGACGGCAATGACGGTGATGACGGGGATGATAGCAGCTAGGGAGAGGGGCAAATTAGGCCCTCACAGGAACAGCAGCAGCAGCAACAAGACGGCGAAGCGGAGCAACGAGCAGGAAATGGACCAGCAAACGGACCGGCAGCAAAAACTGCCAACGATCGCATGCCCATCTACGCCCAAGGACCGACGAAATCGGCAGGGGAGCAAGGGGCGCACGACGCGGAGAACACCACGTGGGTGATCACATGTCGGGGTCGCCTCCGCTATACCTCCTACTTCTCCTAACAAACACTTCACGGGCGAAATTGCCCAAATTAACTAAGGTCCGGCTGTTCACTAAGGCCCTACTGAAATCCCAAC
Source organism: Sarcophaga rosellei (assembly GCA_930367235.1). Taxonomy (NCBI): domain Eukaryota; kingdom Metazoa; phylum Arthropoda; class Insecta; order Diptera; family Sarcophagidae; genus Sarcophaga; species Sarcophaga rosellei. The sequence goes on from OV884019.1 coordinate 60,147,847, forward strand.
CCTCCCCAGTATGGGCTATTCCCATACTATCTAAACTCCTAATGTCATCATAGTATGAACACATTGCTATAATGTGTTCGACAGTCTCAGGTCCCCTCCCACACCCACAGTCCGGAGAGTCGGACAGACCTCTTTTATGCAAAAATGCATTAAGTGAGCCATGTCCCGTTAGTAAAAAGCCCAGACTCAAGCCGAAGCCAAAGTCCGGTCGTCGACGTACGAAGTCCGCGTCGCGTATGAAGCCATACGTTACCCTACCCTCGTCTGCGTTAGTCCATCTTGTCCGCCACCTTGAAACAAGGCACTCATCTAAGAGTGTCTTTATTTCCCTACTCTCCAAATTCACCAAGTCAGAAGTAGAAACCCAATCATGATCTAAAAGTGGCAGTCCCTTCTTGACTTTGAAGGCGATAGCTCGTCGTATCACCTCCAAGTCAAGGGGGGCCACACCTAACAGAACCTGTAGAGCTACCGTCGAAACGGTCCTACACACTGGCATACACGCTAACATGGCCACTCTCTGAACTGACAAGACCTTGTTTCGGCCAACAACAGACATAACCGTTTCGTACCACACGGGAGCACCAAACGCTGCACAGGCAACGAAAAGCCCTCCATATATGATACGAACAGCACGCCTGCTTAGGCCCCAGTCACTTCTAAGGATGCGTCTAATCTTACCTACTACGGCAGTAAGCTTGCTTTTGACGAGAGGGAGATGAACCAAAAAGTTCATTCTCTCACCAACCGTTATTCCCAGATACTTGACCTGAGTCGCATATCGGAGACTAACGTTGCCAGATCGAATGAGTGGAGGACGACCCCGAGATAATCCGCCCTTGAGCAACATCATCTCAGATTTGTCCATCGCCACTTCGACGCCTGAACGATCGCCCCACTCACTTACATCACGCATGGCCTGCTCTCCCCTCATCTCAAGTTCAGCACAAGACTGACCCTCGACGAGGATAAGCAGGTCATCCGCATACGCACACACCTTAAAAGAACGCGCAAGTAGCCTCAGCAGAGGATCCATCATTAGGTTCCAAATAAATGGACCACAAATGGAACCCTGCGGACAACCACGTACGACATCCCTCCAAACCGTGTCGCTGGCACCTACAACGCAAGCTTTCCTGTCCCGGAAATAACTCCTCCAAAGTTCTAGTTCCCTACAACCTATTTCTTCTAACCTTGAGAGAACTCTATCCCAAGAGAGATAGTCAAATGCACCCTTAAAATCAATAAATAATCCTAAGACATATTTGGCAGATGAGCCACCAACACTATTCTTTACATGCAACCAAGCATCCTCTACACTCCTACCTTCCCTAAAACCAAACTGGTACTCAGAAGGGCCCTCGCTGTAACACTCCCTCAGTCGATACACCATTATCCTCTCCAATACTTTTCCAAGTACCGGCAGAAGACTGATGCCCCGATAAGAGCGAGGATTACTCCTCACCCTATCAGGAGACTTCAGGAGAATCACAACGCGGGCTGACTTCCAAGCCTCTGGGAAATGGCCCTCACTAATACACCTTCCAAAGATTGACTCCAAGTGTTGAGGCAAGGCCTTATAGATGCTTTTACACATCTCTCCAGTCATGCCATCAACACCCGGCGATTTTCTACTTCTGACTTGGCAAATACTGTCCGCAACTTCCGAGCTCTCCAAGATTGGAGGATCAACCATCTCCCTAATGAGAGGAGAGTAGTTGACCGGTTCCGCACCAGGAAAGAGAACCCCCAGTAGAGCGTCGGTACATTCTCTCCAAGAAGACAATGTGGAATTGTCAACCTGTAAGAGAGCTAGGTCTGCCTCACGTTTATTCTTGCCCCTGCAGATACGGTAGACCGTACCCCAGGGGTCGTCCCTATTGTCTCGTACGAATCTCCTCCAATCGTCCTCCTTGGCCCTAACAATTCTGTCTTTGTAGCGTCTTAAAGCAGAACGGAAATCGGCCTCACGAGATGCTAGATCAGAAGCACCTGCACGACGGGCGCCCTGGAAATGACTCCGAAGACGCCTGACGGACCTGCGCATCCGATCCAGTTCCTCTGTCCACCAAATGACCTTGCTAAGTTTAGTCTTGCGACGTCTACCGAGCAGAGAATCATTTGCCGAACACATCCACCGATCTATTTGTTCTACTTGGTCACGAATCGTAAGTGTCCTAAAGTCATCAAACGGCATAATCGAAGCCTGGTGCCTAACATATTCCGCGTAATTGTCCCAGTTCGAGTAACGATCCCGCCACCTGCGTACAGGGTCCGATCCCAGCGTTCGTCTGCGAGAGTTCACAACAATCTCAATGAGATTGTGATCACTCACGCCCCAGTTGTCACACACCCTCCACCTAAAATCAAAAGCAGTATTCGCTGCCCCACTTGCAGCTGTCACGTCAATGTCACTAACACCTCTAGGGCCATCAAAAGTATATAAGTCACTAGCCTCATTGAGAACAACCAAGCACTTCGTGACCATCCACTCGCTGAGCATGACCCCTCGCCGATAGTTCTCATGTGCAGGAGCATTCCTGCCCATTTTTGAGAACCACATTGAAGAGCATGCATTTGCATCGAGACCAAGGATTACAGGAAAGCTACTCGCAAGGAGTAGCACCGAATCCATATATACAAGATAAGGCTCAAGAGACCCCCCAAACCTACAATAGATACTTACTAAAAGTATCCTCCCAAAAAATCCCTCTACTGAGAGGCATAACCCCCACTGACTCCTACTAACGATGGTACAGTCCAGGTCCCTATCATTCACTATTATTGCAGAGTTTCCCCCGCAGTCCGTATAAACTCGCATCCCCCCCGGCAACCCTCTTATGAGGCCACCCGACGTATACGGCTCCTGTACGAGCGCAAAAGTTGCTCCCATGGCGCGTATCGCCTGCCCAAGTTCGCAGACCACGGCATACGAACGCTGGCAGTTCAGCTGCAGGATCTTGAATTGCCGCTCCATTTTAGTGGCGTGCATTCGCCCTGGCGACTATAGCGCTATAAACGGGACACACCGAGGACATCATGAGATGTCCTGCTGGGAGTCCCTTAAGCGCGCAGTTTCGGCAGTATATGTCATTAGTGCAGCGAGAAGCTCGGTGGCCGGCCTGACCACAGAACCGGCACACTTCCTCCTTCATCCTGCACTCTCTGACCATATGATCGAAGCCCAGGCACCTGAAACAACTTGGAACGGCGTCGTGCTGGCGCACCAAGAAACTAAACCATTTGATGTAGCACCTGCCATTATCCAGCAAAAGCTGCATGGCCTCATCGCTACCCTCCAGCACGACATTAACAGCGTTGCCAGTGGGCTTCCATGGCCCAGTCACCAGGCGGACGCTCTTTCGGAAAACGTCTGGAGTCATCCTACTCTTGAAGTTCCAAGAGTAGAGCTCCTCCATAAATACGTCCGGGGTGATCTCTGGATGCACCCGCTGCACTACCACTTTCGGACCGAGCTTGTCCCTTACGGACACCTCCAGTCCGACCTCTCCAAACTTCGCATTGGCAGCTACCTTCTCCCTCTCAGCGACTGACGGGGTCCTGATGACCGCACCGCCATCGCGTGTTGGCCGAACCTCGTGCACACGGACCCCCAAAGTGGGGCCCACCTCCTTCACCACCTTATCGACGACCTCCTTGGACGTCACACCCTTTTTACCCTTAACGACGACCGACCAGGTCTCTACGGGCTTCGGGGCTGCTACCGACGCAACAGGCAGGGCAGGAAACTGCCCCTGGCTACGTCGGGCTGCCACTGGAGCGGGTGGTGCCGCAGGCGTCCGAGGGACACCAGCTGGTCCACCACCACAGGCAACCGCACCAGACTCGTAGACGTCCAGTCTACCTAGGAGGCGCTCATTTTCGGCCAACAGCCGCATTACGAGGGACTCGTACCGGCCAGAGTGCACCAATACACTCTTGCCCAGAGCAGCGGGGACACCGTCGACCATGACCTCCTCCAGGAGGCTCGTCGTGACGGCCTTCAATTCAGCTATGGTGCCATTTTCGGGCACCACCTTCCTCCGCTGTCTACTCTCCCTAACTTTCGATGCGGCGGCGGGAGCAGCAACGGCTTTGCTAGCAGAGCTAGCTGCAGATGCAGCATTCCCGTCAGAAGCAGCAGCAGAATCAGCAGCAACGGCGGCAGCAGCACGGGTCGCAAGCGGCGTTCCCGGCTTAAATCGCTTCAATTCATCCCCTTCGGCCTCCGAACTCGACAGCTCGCTCTCCGTGTGCCTCACGCGTGGCACCGGAGTTGGCGGCGGCCCCATGGTGGCGTCGGACTGCTCCGCCGCATCACCCGTCCCCTTTCTACGCCGACGTTCTGGCGGCATTACGTTATATACCGTCAAAACTCAAAAAAGTACAATACAAAATGCAAATATCCCAATCGAAATTCAAAATTAACGATAAATTACCAACGCCAAAAACCTTAGCAAAGGCAAATTGGTAAGTCGGTACGTCGGTAACAACGATAGTACGTCGATAATAAAAATTCAAATATAACGTATAATTTACACTCACCGCTAGCCAAGCCACAAACCGTAGACAAATTAAACACAGCTTCGAAAATTCACCAAGATGTTGAAAAAGTTCGCAACTTCACCAAAAATTCTATTTTTAGATCAACAATTATACGAGTCTTTTTTCTCTGTTTTGTTTATTCTACCGTATAGATATAAAATCTATTTATAGCACAATTTAAGCGAGTCTTTTTTCTCTTTTGTTATGTTTAATTATGCAAATATAAATATTTGCATAAATATAACAAACTTAAAACACTAATTTCTTGGGTACTACCCAACCGAATTTAATAAACTATATACCAAAATGAAGCTACTAAAAAGCACTTCAAGTCTATATAAGTTTCACTATTAGAACACTATCTAAAACACTCTCTAACACTCCGTAAACACTTTCGTTATATCCGTATTGAAAAAACCAAACCGCACACACTAAATGTTCACAAACGAATGAGGTAGGTAGGGACAGTAGGAATCTCTTCAATTCGTTCATGTAAGTTACTAATTAACTGAGGAGGCACTTAGTTATTTAAAGAGACTCATTATTGATACTGCCTTTAATCATTTTGATACTCGCTTCACATTGACATTGAAACTGCTTCATATTTGGTGGAATGGTATAAGAAAATATTTTTTATATTGTAAAAAAAAAAAAAAAAAAAAAAAAAAAAAAAAAAAAAAAAAAAAAAAAAAATTCACCTGAATTCCTCCTATCGTGAATAATTTTTCACGGGAATTTTTCGACATTTTCTCATTATTTGTTCACTTTGATTTTTAGAGGCGAATAGTAAAAAAGGAAAATGTAAGTTGCATTGGAAATCTTTGGTGTTAATAATAATTAAGTACAAATTTAAATTTTCAGACGCAATTCAACTAATAAAAAACAAATTGAGATTTTGTTGCAAAGAATGCGGGAAAATCCTTCCATAGCTGGTGGTTACAGCAAAGAATCAAAAGAAGGTGTAGCGTTTAGACTAAATTGCCCCTTTCTATTATAGTAGAGATGTTTGAGCGGTCATACGTCTCTGTGCTTGAGATGGATAGCAAATCCATGTTTTACATATTTGCATTTTCATGACATCCAGAAATTCTGCAAGCACCTCGATGAATGTTGACTGTGCTATCGCGGCATGATAGTCGCTCCCCACACCTTTTTGGTGTCCACCTTCAGCGAAAAACCGCAAACACGAACAAAGTTTAATAACTGAAGGTAGAGCTGTACATTTCTTTGGAACCGGTAGAGCATTTGTTAGAGTTTCCAAAAGATAACTAAACGCAGCTTTGTTGACTCTATAATGATTAAAACATCTGGACCCGAGAATTACACTACCACAAACTGTACACTCGGCAATTCCAAAAAATTTGTAGCATCCCCTAATGTTCTATTTATACTTCTTTCTTTTAATTTTCTTTCATTTTCTTCTTCCAGTTCTAATAACAAAACTGCACCAATTCAAAACATTTTTGTTAGTTTTAAAAATTTAATTGTAGTTTTGACAAATTTATTTATATTTTTTTTTTAACGGCAGTTTTTTTTCGAACAAACACATATGATTCGAAGGGAAAAATAATTCACGTGATATTCACGATAGAAAATTTTTGTTCGGCTGATAAAAGAAATCCGGGCGAAAAAAATGTTCACATTTTTTCACGATAAGGGTGAATAAAGGAAGTAGAAACAAGTAAAATACGATTTAGGGCCATTATTACAACTTGTCGTTAGTTAAAGGTACCTTTAGCTAAAGGGAACTGTAAAGTTACCTTAAACTTATTTTCGTTATTACAACTTATGATCCTCCCTTTAGCTTAACGATCACTTCTATCTTATTGGGTACTCATAATAACGAAAAACAATTTATCTGCCTGTTAAAATCCTCCTTTTAGTTAACGACAAGTTGTAATAATGGCCTTTAAAGAGATAACTTTTTATTTCTAATGTTCTGCAAAAGCAGTGATTTGGTTTTATATTTTTTTTAAATATGTACAACTCTCAATTACAGAGTTATATCTCAACGCTGACTGTACTATTTTCATTTATTCTCATTTTTATTTTTATATGCTGATGATTTCGTGATATTTCTTTAAGTGTTGTTTTTGGATTTTCGATCTTTGTTGTTTTGTTCTTTTCTAGTTAATTCTTATGTATTTGTTTATTGTACTTTATTTATTCTGTGAATTTTAGTGTAATTGTAAATTGATTTTTTTTTGTTTGAATAAAAGCTAAACAAATTTTATAAAAATTTATAGATTAAACGATAATAAAATAAATAAAAAGTGAATAAAAATGATCATGATTTTTAGTGTACATGGTGCATCAGATGAATGAACACGCAAAAGTAATATTACAAAGGAATATTTTGCGCAACCATCTCTAATGTTTTCTTCTTAGCTGCTCCATTTGAATGTAATGTTTCTTCTGTATGCTTTTTTCCGTTCGTTTTCCAGCGAAACCTGTACAAAAAATTGTCAGTTTCTATAAATAATTATTTTATTTAAACAATCACAACTTAACTTTTTCCAAAAGTTGTTTCCTTTGTTGGGGGGCTATTAGCATTCAAGTTAGATTTTTATTAACTCCTGTAATTTTATTAGGATTCCCTTTCAAAACCAATCTGGATTATATTGCATAAAGCGATTTATCGTACAAATGAACAAAACAAAAATAAACAAATACAAAGTGACTTCACAAAAATATAACCGTAATATGCAGAGTATGCAATTACAAGTGGCTTGTGTTGATTAATATGGGTCACTAGAAATGTATTACAAATGAAATTAATATTACTGTTAATATTATTGTAGGTTGTTGAGCTATTAACATATAATGGATTAAGGGAAAAACAGAGAACATATAATAAGAATAAGTAGGGGAAATATATATATATATATATGTTCCTCTTACTCCTCTAGGGAGCATAGGGCCGCAACAAGTTGGTTCCAATGAGCTCGATCGTCAGCGTGGTGTTTGGCTTCGTTCCACTGTAGGTGTATTTTGGATAATTCCATTGTGATTTGGCGTTTCCAGGTGTGTGATGGTCGTCCGATGCGCCTGCTTCCCTGGGGGTTCCAATCTATGGCTTTCCTTGGGATGTCGTCCAATGGCTTGCGAAGAGTGTGCCCAATCCAACCCCACTTGCGTCTTCTTATTTCTATCTGTATTGGTTTCTGGTTTGTGTCTAACCAGAGTTGGGCATTGGATATTATGGAGGGCCAGTAAACACGCATGATTCTACGCAGGCATTTATTAACAAATACCTGAAGAGACTGGGAATCGCGGGGTGCCATATTCCACGTTTCGCAACCGTAAAGTAGTGTGGACTTAACGTTGGAATTGAAAATTTTAATTTTGGTGCGTCTGGATATGTTAGGTGATTTCCAAACTGGGTTAAGTTGGGCAAAAGCGTTGCGTGCCTTATTAATGCGGCTGGCAATATCTGCTGATGAGCCACCGGATTTATCAATTATACTGCCTAGATAACAGAAGGACTCCACTTCGTCAATTTCCTTGCCGTAAATTCTGAATTTCCCCGTTGCGTTGGCATTCATTCTGAGTGATTTAGTTTTGTGAATACTCATCTTTAGTCCAGCTAACTTTGCGGTTTCGCTAACTAGATCCAGTTTCGACTGCATGTCGGAGAAAGAATGGCTTAATAAACATATGTCATCCGCATAGTCCAGGTCTTCTAATCTGTCTTGTAAGCCCCATGTAATCCCTCTCCTGTGACTTGTTGACTTTTGCATCACTACATCTAGGACGCAGTTAAAGAGGAGTGGTGACAGCACACAACCTTGACGTACTCCGGTTTTTAACTTGATGCTCTTACCTAGTTGTTTCTCATGTATTACGCGGCATGTTGCGTTGTTGTACAGTGTCTTTATCAAATTTATCATTTTAGTAGGGATACCCTTGCAAGCCAGTGTGTTCCATATGGCCATGTGGTTGAGCGTATCAAAAGCCTTTTCAAAGTCAACAAATACGAGATAAAGAGGCGACCTCCATTCAACTGACTGTTCCACAATAATCCTGAGGCTATTGACCTGGTCGACACAAGATTTGTTGGAGCGGAAGCCAGCTTGTTCCCCTCTAAGAGAAATTGCTTTCGACAGCCTTTTGTTTATAATATTCGCTATAACTTTGTTGACCATGCTCAACAAAGTAATGCCTCTCCAATTCTTCCTGTCAGTCAAATCGCCTTTTTTGGGAAGGTTTATAATTGCGCCGGCGGTGATTTCGTCTGGTATGGATTCTTCATTCCAGAATGCCCTTATGACGGGTTCCAGTAAGCGAGCGCTAGTAGATGGGTCGCTTGTAAGGAGTTCTGGGGAAATATTGTCCAAGCCTGGAGATTTTCTGTTTCTAATTGACCCAATTGCTTCGCTGATCTCAGTGATTCCTGGACACCCAGTAGGTATATTCAGATTCGGCACGTGTGAGGAGCAAGTGCAGATTGAATCTTGTGGAGCAGACGTTGTATTCAGCATATTGGCGTAAAATGTTTCCCACAAGCTGAGTTGCTGCGTTTTTGATGTTATTAGTTCGCCAACGTCATTTTTCAGGGGTCTGCCAGCCGAGAATGTTCTGTTAGTGAGCTTGTTCACAGCAAGATATAGGTCTCTCGTGCGGTGGGTTGCTGCTGCTGCTTGTAGCTCGTTTGCAATATTGTTTACCCAATTCCGCTTATCTCGCCTCGCATTACTCTTAACAGCTCGGTTAATTCGGTTGTACATTTCCTGATGTTTGATTCTATTCGAACGAGTTTTGCTCGAATTTAGTGCAGCTTTAACACCCTTTCTGTTCTGAATTAAATTCCACGTAGTATCGCTAATCCATTCCTTTCGTTTGTTGTTTTTGAAACCAAGGTGTTTTTCGGCAGCTTTGATGAATATATCTTTGATTTCCGGCCAAGTGCGCTCAACGTTGATGTTTGCATTACTTTTTAATTCGTTAGTAAAAGCGATGGAAATAGCCTCAGTTTTTAGTTTCGCCACGTTAAATTTTCTTTGTGATACGAGGGAGTTATTTTTTATGGCAGCGATTTTAACGCGGATATGAGCGATTAGAAGGTGGTGGTCACTTCCCATATCCGCACCACGCTTGTTTCGCACATCTAGTAGCGAACCTCTCCACTTCTTGCTGATCATGATGTGGTCTATCTGGTTTTCGGTCACGCTGTCAGGAGAAATCCAGGTAACTTTATGAATCCTCGGATGGGGAAATAGAGTGCCGCCAATAACAAGGTTGTTAGTTCTGCATGCGTCTAGAAGCAGCTTGCCATTTTCCGTCAGACGTCCCAACCCATGTCTTCCCATGGTGCTCTCTGCTGTTGAGTTATCGGGTCCCATCTGTGCGTTGAAATCGCCCATCATTATTATAATATCACCTTTGGGTAGGGTTGCGAGTACGCTGTCAAGATGGTTATAGAACGTTTCCTTCACTGACTTTTCCGATGTGTCTGTAGGGGCGTAGCATTGCACAAATGTGATATTTCGGGCATGGCCGCGTATTCTGGCGGTGATAATTCTATCTGAATGTGGCTTCCAGTCCATAAGCGCACATTTGGCCTGCTTAGAGAAAACAATGCCAACTCCGCTGGATCGGGGAAGATCGTTTGATGGTTTACCAGAGAATAGAATGGTGAGTCCATTTGATGTTGTGAATTCACCAGACTCACACCATCTGATTTCACAGATCCCAAGTAAGGTGAGTTTGTAAGTCACAAACTCTTTGCATAGCTGTGCAAGCCGTGATGGTTCCAAGAGGGTACGTATATTCCATGTTCCAATTCTAGTCCTTTTTTTCATGCCAAATTCCGTCAACTTTATATCGGATTCATTATTTTTCCTTCTTGTATTGGTTTCGGTAATAAGAGTTATTTAAGACGTACAGCTTATTAGGCTATAGCGTCCGATCCTGGTGTTGGGGCTGCCAACATCGCCTCCAGGCATGCAAATTGCCGGGATTTAGCCGTGCATGAATTAAGGTTATACCGCCCATGGTCGGTCGTCAGAGCCTCGTCAGCATGACAGGGGACACCAAGCCCTTGAAGGACAGTGGGTGAGGTTGACATTTGGAAAGGAGTGGCTGTGTGAGCGCTTCACTTTCCCATTAGTCCCCCAAAAAGTAGGGGAAATAGTGTAAGATTATTGTAAGAAACATAGAATAAGAAATAGTTGTGACGACAAAAGTCGGAGCCCTCGTTTTTGCCCACACCTTATCACTGGATGATAATAATACTAATTGGAGTAGTTCCTTTGTTATTTTATTTTGTTATTTTTAGTTTTATTTTATACTGTATGAATAATTACAAATATAATTTCCTCTTATAATATTTTAGCGTTTAAGTTTATGTCAGGCCCCATTATGCTTAAAATATGTCATATGATGATTGAGTCGATGTTATAGGCCATTTTTAGAATTAGTATTATTCTTTATAACGGTTGTCGTACGACTCACATTTGACCTACAAGACATTTGCTGAATTCAACTGATACTTGCTCTCACATTGGTAAGTCGGAGAGTGGGATACAACATGTTTGATGTTCGATCATGTTTGATCCGTTACTCGTTACTTTTGTGTATAAAAGCGAGCGTGACTTCAGCAGTGGGGGCAGTTGGTGGTGAGTTGCTGGTAAGGCAGGTCGATCTAGACATCGGCTGTGCTGGAAATATGATAAATCCCAAGTGGTGTGGTCGTCCCCACTTGTGATTTATTTAAAACCGGCAAAACATTGGCAACTGTGACTGGACGGACTCCGGAGGCCTCAGAACCAGAATCATCCTGTGCGTATGCCATTTGATTACGTTCTGACAACCTCCTCCAGAGAATTTGACTGACCAGACGAACAAAGGGAGATCTTGGAGCCGCAATCATCCTGTGCGTATGCCGTTTGATTGTTGCTCTGACATCCTCCTTTGATTGACTTGACTGACTGTGCCGGGGTAACCGAAAGGACGAGTAGAAACTACAGTCATCCAGAGCGTATGCCGTTTGACTGTTCTTCTGACTCCAAACCCCCTTGACGTACTCGGCACTGTCACGTGACGTACTCGGCACTGTCACTTGACGAACCGGGGCAACAACAAGGACCAGTAGGACCGCAGTCATCCTGGGCGCATGCCGTTTGACTGTTGTTCTGACTCAAACCCCCTTGACGCCTTCGGTACTGTGACGTGACGAACCGTTGTTAGGCCGGCCTAGGGTATTTTAATTCATATCCAATTAAATTATTTTTGTTTGTATTTACTTAGTTTAGTGTGTAAGCTATTGCAGTATTGTAAATAAATAGCTGTAAACTTAAACTAAGTGTTTTTTTATGTAACCACTGGACGCCGCTGACCTACCCCAGCACCCGAGCGGAAACGTGTCGTTACATAGTATATAAACTAAAGAAATTTGTAAATAAAATTAGAAATATTTCTGACTCCAAATTTAGAGTTTGTCTTATTTCTCAATAAAACTTCGGCAATTAACTTTGCCATGAGATAGAGCCGACTACTATTCTAAGGCTCTTAAATAAATCAAGGGAAAATTACACAATGAAAATTACATATTGTTACGTTTTTACCTTTTTCAAAAACGTTTGGATTGTGGGTTCGTTGATTGCAAACCAAAATAAAAACAAATATATGTGTTCAGACCTTCACAATGAATTTCTTTCATATGTCCGCATGTACGTTTGTATAAATGGACAAACATACATGCGTACATATGCTTGCACGAAATTAGGTGAACAACCTTGAATTGCTGATTTCATGTAATTTTTTATTTGTTTTTATTTTTGCTGGAGTTATGCATTTTCCCTTATTTTTTATTTTACTTCAAATTATGATAAAAGAAAAACCTTGAATTTCTGATTAAGTTTCAAGGTTTGCTGAAGTTTTTTATTTATTTGCATTGCATTTGTCTGGGGTTTCATGTTTCCTGGAATTTCTTACACGTGTGGGAAAATGCATAAGTCCAAAACACAATTATAATAATACATTAAGAATAATTTGTTGCAATTCAGCAACAAAATAGATTTTAAATATATTAAAAATAAGTTATTGCAATTTGGCATTAAAATAGTATTTAAGGCTTTGGTTTAATAAAAATAAATGAGAGAAACAATTGATCAACAAAAGACAACGGTTGTTTTATTCTCCAAACCTCCGCAATAACCAAGTTCAAGTGCTTGTGTTATTCAAATCCATAACAACCAAGTTTAAGTGCTTGTGTTGTTTGTATAATTGTCCCGGCGATTCCGCCCGGACAAATTAAAACTGACCAGCAAATCAGCTGAGTCAACACAATATGTTTCGTTTCAATTAACTCTTTATTATTCACACCACTTTTGTGTCACTGTATGTAACTTCACTACACAATAATAATTGCTTGTATTATTCTATTTCACACTTATGTTCGCGCCAACACTAACAACTTGTTTATTTCACACGCAACTTCACACAAGACTGACTGCGAGACTGCTATGTCTCGCCTTTTTATATGCCCGCAAAATCAGTATGATGAACGTTCTCGAATAGGAAGGTTCTCGTTCTCGCATTCTCGAGAATTATATCGCGACCGCATTGTTGTTTGTGTATCTGGTTGACAATGCTTGTTTGTTGTTGCTCTCTCTCATACTTGTCTGTCTCCTTTTCTTATACTGATGTTGTTTGTATATGCAAGCATGTAAGTCCTATGTGTTAATGTAGCTATAGTTAATCAACATGTTCTTTGTAGTGTTAGGCCTGTTTTCTCAATGGGTCGACAAACTGCCAGTTACTAAATGTCGACATAAATTTATTAGACTGATAAACTGTCCGTTAACAATTTTGGTTTTCTCAATATACCGACAAAAACATTATTTTCATTTGGCAATACCTCTCAAAATTGTTGTGAAAGTTGGGAACCCTGTCTTCAAGTGACAATTTATTAACATAAATCAGCTGTTTTCCAATAGTGAAAAAAAATAACACAAAATAAAATCTTTTGAAAAAGTCATTATCATCCATGTTAGCCAGGCAGTTAGGCCTGGCATGATAAACTCTTTCAACATTTACTCGGAACTCATGTTCTTCGAGTTCATCCTCCATGAAATTAATGTTTATTCCTCTATTAAACATTTTTTCTAAAATCTATTTTATTTTTTCAAAAACTCAAGGTATTGCCACATAAAAAATATGAACAGCAGTCAGCTAATTGAATTTATCTGTACAACAAATAAATAACCGGCAGATGAGGGCTGGTTAGTTTTGCGACAAAATAGAAGCAAATGAGACATTGAGAAAACCAAATTTCTTTAATCTGCAGTTTTTCGTTGGGAAAAAAGATAATCGCCTAATGAGAAAACAGCCCTTAGTGTGTTTGTTAGCATCTTAATGTTAAACGATGGGACACTGTTTCCCTTTGCGTAACACTGCCGCCCACTTAAGCCTGTTTGTGCCGAATAGGGTCATTATTTCTTTTCCCGTATTTTGCCAGTCGCTCTATGTGCACGACCTTCATTAAGGTCGGGGGCTGCTAGCTTTCTGTATCCTGTACACGACATCGTTTAACCGCTTTATTATCTTATATGGTCCATCCCAGTTGGTTTGTAGCTTGGGAGATAAACCCTTCTTCCGCTTCGGGTTGTATAGTAGAACCAGTTGTCCCTCTTGGAAACCCTCCGTGTTTTCTGCTCGATCATACCTGGCTTTCATCCTGTCACTGACCATTTTTATACGGGTGCGCACAAACTCATGAATTTCATTCAGGCTTTCATCTTTTCCAGTGTATCTTTCATCTCTCTTTGTGGCGGGCTTAACACCAAACTCTAAATCACCGGGCGGTTTAATCTCAGTCCCAAAAATAATCTTTACGGGTGATCTCGATGTTGAATCATGGACTGCAGATCGGTACGCCAGTAGGAACCTCGGAATGTGTTCGTCCCAATCCTTCTGTTGTTCGCTCACTACTTTCCGCAAATACTCCTCTAGAGTTCGGTTAAATCGCTCTACCATACCGTCTGACTTTGGATGAAGCGGCGTCGTTCGAGTCTTCTTAATACCGTACACGTCACACATTGCCTTGAATACAGCTGACTCGAAATTTCTGCCTTGATCGGAATGTAGCTCTATTGGAACCCCATAGCGGCATACCCCGTTGTTCACAAAAACATTAACTATTGTGTTCGCCTCTTGATTGGGTATGGCATACAATTCTGGCCATTTGCTGAAGTAGTCCATCACAACGAGAACATATCGGTTTCCGGCATTGCTGAATGGAAAAGGGCCTGCTACGTCCATCGCTATCCGCTCGAAAGGTGCGCCTGAGTTATATTTCTGCATCTGACCTCGACTTCTTGCTGGACCTTTAGCTGCAATGCACTGGGTACAGTTTGCTATCCAATCCGCAACTGCTTGCTGACAACCAACCCAATAAAAACGTTATTTTAGCCTTTCCAGTGTCTTTGTCACTCCAAGATGTCCTCCACTGGCTCCATTATGAAACTCCTCTAACACTTCTTTCATTTTCGAGGACGGCACTACTAATAGGTTGGATGAGATCTTGGCATCAGCGCTTTCCCAATGTCGATATAAGCATCCGTTTATCAACAGTAAACTGTCCCATAGTGCCCACTAGGCTTTTGTAAGAGGACCTTCTCCAGATATCTCATTTCTGGTAGGCCGTTTGTCCTCTTCCTTAGTTGCTATTATCTTCGCCAATATTGGGTCACTTCTTTGTGCTTCGGACCAGTCTTTGTTGGCTTCGATCAGCGTTAGCCGGATATCAATGATGGATTCCTTCTTCTCGGCTTTCACACAATGCTTAAACCAAATTACAAGGTCGGCGTGAGAGAGCATCAGCATTTCCATGTTGTATGCCTCTTCGGTGCTCAATGCTGAAGTCGTAAGTCTGTAAGCGCTCAATCCAACGTGCTAGCTGTCCTTCAGGGTTCTTAAATTGCAACAGACATCTCATGTGCGGAATGATCAGCCCTTAGCAGAAAATGTTGGCCATACAGGTACTTGTGGTAATGTTTTTTGTATTCCAACACTGCAAGTAGCTCTCGTCGGGTCACACAATAGTTCCGTTCTGGCTTTGACAGTGTGCGATTATAGTAGCCTACGACTTTTTCCGTCCCATTGATCACTTGGGAAAGCACGCCACCAATACCGTACCCGCAAGCATCGCTGTCCAAAATGAATTTTTCCCATGGTACTGGATACGCCAAAACTGGTGCAGCACACAATAGGTCTTTTAGTAACTGGAACGCCTTTTCTTGTGACTCACCCCATTGATACGCTTTTGATTTCTTGGTGAGTTCATGCAAGCTTGCACCCACGCTGGCGAAGTTAGGCGCGAAGCGTCTATAGTATGTGCATAGTCCCAAAAAGCTGCATAGTTCATGAAGATTCTGCTCGTATTTTATCTTCGTCGGTGGATATGCCATCTGCTGTAACAAGATGCCCCAAATATTTCACCTGCTTCTGGAAAATGTACATTTCTTAAAGCTTAATTTTAGCCCAGCCATTGTTATTCTTTGCAGAACTTCTCCCAGTTTCTTGAGGAGTTCGTCGAACGTTCTGCCCATCACTATAATGTCGTCGAGGTACACCAGGCAAGTCTTCCAATGCAGTCCCTTAAGTACCCCTTCCATAAGCCGCTTGAATGTGGCCGGAGTATTACAGAGTCCAAATGGCGTCACTTTAAACTGCCATAAGCCACCGTTAGCACTAAATGCAGTTTTCTCTTTGTCCTTGTCTGCAATCTCCACCTGCCA
Organism: Sarcophaga rosellei; assembly: GCA_930367235.1. Taxonomy (NCBI): domain Eukaryota; kingdom Metazoa; phylum Arthropoda; class Insecta; order Diptera; family Sarcophagidae; genus Sarcophaga; species Sarcophaga rosellei. Next base: position 60,164,133 of record OV884019.1, read on the forward strand.
ATATCCACTTTGTAGATCCAATGTGGAGAACCACTTCGTTCCGGCTAACGTGTCGAGTGTGTCGTCAATTCTTGGTCGCGGGTAACTGTCCTTTTTGGTGACATCATTCAGCTTCCTGTAGTCTACGCAGAATCTTGTACTGCCATCTTTCTTCTTCACTAAGACTACAGGTGAGCTCCACGGACCCGATGATGGTTCGATTACACCGCTCTTCCTCATTTCGTCGACTAACTCTTTAACTTCATTACGCTTTGCCAACGGTATGCTTCTGGGTACCTGTTTTATCGGTCTCGCTTCGCCCCTATCAATTTCATGCTTGACCATAGCTGCTCTTCCTTGTTTTCTATTCGTGGCGAAAGCATACCTCTTTAGCAGCTTTTTGGCTTTATTTCTCTCTTTCTCCACACTGGAGTACATTGGCCCACATCGGAGTTTTTACAGATGACTTTTTCGTGGCCAGATAAATTTAGCACTCTCACGGGGACTATTCTCTGTTTGGTGGATTTAACGAGGGCCTTTGCTGATAACAAATCCGTCTGTATTTCTGCTGGTTCCACAACCCACAAGCGGTTTTCCTCATAATCTCCCTCCATACGCGCCCATATCAATGATTCACTCTGAGGTGGTAATTTGAGTTGTTCGACTGCAACTATTTTTCTGGCGTGCGTTTGATGCTTGTATCCTACGTCTAGCGGTATCTCCACATTTCGCCAACTCATAATCTGTTGCCCCATATTCAAATTGATGCCATGAGCTTTCATAAAATCGGCACCAATGATAACCTCGTCCACAATATCGGCAACAATAAAGACGTGGCTTACGCTAATGTTGGCTATAGTTACCTTCGCCTCTGTTTTTCCTTGGACGGTGGCAGACTCTCCAGTAGCTGTCCGAAGTCTTACATTGCTAAGTGCCTCACACTTTCCCTTCACTACATCTGGTCTGATGATGGACTGCGTCGCCCCGGTGTCTATAGTGAAGGTGTGTTGTCTGCCATTTATGTACACGCACGCCGTAAGGTTGTTGTTGTTCCTTCGTATCACTGATATGAGATTGTGGGGCCCTCGCTTGTGGGAGCCAACACTTGCCCCTCAGTGCTAGCTCGTTTTGGTTTAACGGGGACTCTTGTGTAGATGGTTCGTAGTTCGCCCGTTTATTCCTCTTTGGTGAGACGGATCTTGATCTTTCCCGTGGAGTTTTACAATTTCTTTGGAAATGAGCACTCTTTCCACAGTTGAAGCATTTGATCTTTGCCTTTTGTCTGTTTTCTCCCAAGACTTGCTTCACCATCTCCTTAACTTTAGTTAAAAGGCATTTACCTTCCTCCACTACTTCCGTTCTTCGCACTTTGCTAACTTTTGCGAGCGGTCTCCTGGTCTACCTTTTCCTCTACGCCAGTGATTCTTTTGCTGAATGACTCACGTATTTCCTGCAGCTTCTCTGTCGTCGCTTCCAGTTTATTCACAATTTTTGACAAAAAAAATTTTTCTCGAAGCTCCATATTTTCCATAATTGCTGCCTGCATTCTTCCTATTCTTTGTTCACTTTCTTGCCGCGACTCAGCCAGAAGTTTCTGATTTTCGGCTCTAGAAGCTTCTCGTACATCAGCAAATAGTTTTTTGTTCTCTTCTTGTGCCATTTCCATTTTCTGCATCATAGCAGCTAGCAACGAATTTATGTCTACTCCGCTAGGTGTTGCAGGGGCCTGTAACTGTCTTTCCTCTTCGTCCTCGAACTCGTAGGAATCGATATCAAATCCTTGAAGTTGTAGGTGTTCGCTTAATCGCTTTTGCAATTCATTTTTCGTGCCCATTGTTGGCAGCTCGAGTTTACCCAACTCTCGTTTAAGCCGTTCCACTTTTAGTTCGGTGAGCTTCATTTTATTTAATTTTTTTATTTATTTATTTATTTTTACTTTTTGGATTGTGTGTAATTACTTCTGACACCAATTGTTACGTTTTTAACTTTTTTAAAAACGTTTAGATTGTGGGTTCGTTGATTGCAAACCAAAATAAAAACAAATATGTATGTGTTTCGTTTCAATTAACTCTTTATTATTCACACCACTTTTGTGTCACTGTATGTAACTTCACTACACAACAACTTGTATTATCACTTGTATTATTCTATTTCACACTTATGTTCGCGCCAACACTAACAACTCTTCAAACACAACTTGTTTATTTCAAACGCAACTTCACACAAGACTGACTGGATTATAACTGACCCGTTGCTTGCTATGTCTCGCCTTTTTATATGTCCGCAAAATCAGTATGATGAACGTTCTCGAAGAGGAAGGTTCTTGTTCTCGCATTCTCGAGAATTCTATCGCAACCGCATTGTTCTTTGTGTATCTGGTTGACATTGCTTGTTTGTTGTTGTTCTCTCATACTTGTCTGTCTCCTTTTCTTATACATACTGATGTTGTTGGTATATGCAAGCATGTACGTTCTATGTGTTAGTGTAGCTATAGTTAATCAACATGTTCTTTGTAGTGTTAGTGTGTTTGTTAGCATCTTTATGTTAAACGATGGTACACTGTTTCCCTTTGCGTAACAATATTATTACATGACTATTACAAACCAACACCTATTACGTTCTTTAAAATATCTTTCCTCAATATTTCTACTTAATTCTGATTCTCCAAATTAATAAATCGTTGCTAACGCACGGATGTGTGGAATCTACAAACCAGATGTTCATTTGATTATGACATACCAAGGACACATTAAGACTTAATTACCTTTCCGACTGCAGTACAAATGGGAGAAATTATTTTTACGTGAGTACCGTCAACGCAACCCACAACACTAGCTGATGCCGCATAATTTCATAAATGATTATGTTAAAATTTTGGTCAAATATTAATACCGGAATACTTCCCATTAAAAATTTTAAATTTGCAAATTAGCGAATATACCCTAACTGGAAATAGATTTTGTATTAAATACATTATCTTCTTAAAATATGTAAACGAGAGTTTCTTGTTTTTAATCATAACGGTAGCTATTTATGCATTGCACACGCATCTGAGGCAAACAATTAGAAAATGTCAGTCGTCTACAAAATTGTTATAAAGCGCTCAGGCCAAATTAATAAATTATTACATTAACGCATCAAGACGGTTCTTAAAAACTTTTTATTTTATTTAAAGCCGGCAGCAACATTCTTTAAAACAATTTCAGTTTAAAAAATTAAAGGACAAAAAATAAAATAAAGCTCCATGGTTACGCTTCGTGCTCTATTAATAAAAAAGCTAAAGTGGAATTTAAAAAAAATCTGAAAATATAGACGTAACAACTGACCACAATTGCTAAAATGAGATGCAGTGGATAGCGATCGCTTGGTGCAGTGTGACAAATATCAGTGGTATCACTATGATTGTGCCGCATGTTACAGTGGAGTGACTTTTAGAACAAAAATTTCCTGACCAACTATTATCACAAATTGCTTAAAAAGGTGAGTTTGAGCAAAATTCTTCAAAAATAGTACAGAGTTTTTATAATATTCATGCCCTATACGTCTTTATAAAAGATGTGTATGTAGCAATACATATGATTTTCTTGATGAAGATTCTTTTGTGTCGTTGATCGAAAAGAGGTTTGTTGATCTACTTGTTAATGAAGAGTAGTCGTTATGCTTGAGGTAGATCGGTTATACCACTCTACAAGAAAATTAATCTGTAAGAATGTCTCTAAATAAATACAAATATCGCAAACAATGGTGATAAATGTACACTTCAGACATTAAATATGGGAGAAAGGGTAAAAAAACATTCCTACTTATTTGAACTTCCGATACAATGTTTTGAAAAAGTGAGGCTGAATATCTTGATTGATTTAAACAATTGGAGTGTCGTAGTGCCTCTAAAGATCCATGAAGGACCTTGGAATCAACTGATTGATACAAAAACGTGACAGTTTCAATGTAGATGAATCATCAAAAGTATCAATATACTATATTTAGATCTATGGACATCTTGTGGACCACACGCGAGAATGTTGAAGGACATTATGAAGTTTTGTTATTGTGGAAAAATTATATTCGTGTGTTACCTGGACGCTACAATAACGCTTGCCGAAATAAAAAATTCCAAAAGGAGCCCGTATGAGAAATTATGTTACAACATCAAACTGTAGAACGAGTGTGGTATCTCCCAATATTTTTTATAAGAAATCCCAACAAATCTGGTAAGATAAGAATGGTATGCTATATGTAATGAATTATCCTTTAATGACTTTCTAAGCAGGGGACCCGATCTGTTAAAAATCGTAATTTGATGAATTGCTTACTTTTCGTGTGGGCGGAGTTGCAGTTTGCGTTGATATTGCCGAAATGTTCGACCAGATAAGCGTGCGATATGCACTCTCAGAGAGTCCTGTAGTGGGAAACAAATGATGACATTTATAAGCCGAGCGATTATGTAATGCGAGTTTTAACATTTGGTATCTTGTGTGCTCCATGCATACCAACATTTTTCAATGTTGAAAAATTCAAAGAAAAGTTTTCAAGGGCTGAAGAATCCGTTCAGTATCATCATTACGTAGACACCTTCATACGATAGTGTAGGCAACGTTCAACAAGCCATCGTATTAGAGGCGGAAGTAAAATCTATTCATGCTGTCGCAGTTTCCATATTCGAAATTGGTCTTCAACGAGGTCGTCATTCATCTACAGGTTATTCCAAGTTCAGAAGCTAAAAGACCTAAGTTATACAGAAAAGGTTTTGGGGATGTATTGGGACCCTAATAAGGACTCATCTTTTATATTTTCAGATTTGCTAGACTTCGCCGTGAAGAAAGAAACTAAAGAAATTACTCCTACAAAAAAAGGAGCAACTTCAGGTGCTAATGCCACTGTTACAGCCTCTGGGTTTAATATCGTGCTACACTATTCCTTTAAAAATTCTTCTTCAACAAATTTGGAATCGATTGGGACGATGGGCTTTTTGCCTTTTCATTAGACAAATGTAAAAAATGGAAAACGGCTGTTACAAATACCCCGATGCTGCTTTCAATACATTAACTAGGCGTCTAATATAGGACTACATACTCTTACTAATGCTGGCGAAGACGTTTATGCAGCAGTTAAGTCTAAAGTTTCTCAATTGAATCCGAAGTTCATATCAAGACTGGAGGCTAGTTAAGCAGGTAGCACATATTGCGCGTATTCGTTTAATCACAGAGTATTTTTGGACAAATTCTAGATCCGTAGTACGGTGGCTAGAAATGGATCCAAAAAGTTCCACGTATTAGTTATGGATAGCGCTGGCAAAATATTAGAAACAACAGAATTAACACAATGGCGATGGGTGCCCTCGAAAATTAGCCCGACGGATCTTGTAACGAAGGTTCTAACTCGAAAGGACGTCTCCTTACGGTTTTCTGTTCTTAAATTAATTCAACATGGCCAATCTAGGCGCATGCAATCAGGAGAAATTCGACATCGTTTACTACTTATTTATGGAGATGAAATTAACGTTTTACTTAACATTAAAAATTTGTCCAATTGGAGAAGACTTTACAGAGCTGTAGCTGCCTTTATACACGACTTGGGAAACATGCAAGGTCCCTATTCCACTGAAAAACGAATTAAATGTACAGTAACGTTTCCACATCACTTATCTTATATATAAAAGTGAATGTGTGTTTGTTTGTATGTTTGAAGTTTATAGACGATTAAACGGCTGAACCGATTTTCTTGAAATTTTCACAGTATCTTCCTGTATGTCTGGAAGGAGTTATAGGCTACTTTTTATGTTGATATTCCAAATGAGCGAGGGCCCATGCCCACGTATGCTACATACTACATACTTAATATTTAATTGCTTTTGAAATATATTACTCATACGCATAGTAGTTACCCCTACAAGTATGCTATCTATGATTCCTGATGTATAAAACCAAAGAAAATAAAGAATGAGAATTTTGGCATATTTTGGAATATTTTTCAAAAATATTTCACGACGCGGGAGGAAAGATAGAAGGGAAGGATAAAGAAACCAAGAGCGTAACAATGTTCTCAATTGTTCTCATCGTGCGTTTTTGTTGTTTGACTAATTTTTTATTTATTCTTCTGAAACAGTGTTGCCACGAAAAAAAATTTTGTAATCAACATTTGTGAAAAAAATCACCAAATAAGAAAAAATATAACCAAAATTAAATTCATAGACTTTTGTTTTATTTTTTTTTCAAGTTTAAATTATAATTAATAAAAAATGAAGCAAAAAATTGGTTTTTTTAAAAGAAAAAGAAGAAATCATTTTTCATTGATATTAGTGAATCATACTATAATATTTCTTTGGGTGTAAAATTGAAGTCTGAAAAAAGCGACATGAACATTTTCCTTTAGAAGCTGACAAGCAACTGAATGCATTTTTACGCTCTCATGATGAGAGCAACACATTGGTACGCTCTTTGTGTTTATTTTCATTCTGTCTTCCGCCCCCCTTATCCAGAAAGATCTTGGTGAGAGCGGGTCGTAATGCTACTTCTACATAATGCGTATTCTTTATATCCATATTCTTTGATAAAACTTAATGGAATTGGATATCACTCATACGTCACATATGTAGTTTTTTTAATGAATTTTACATCTATATAAACAAAAATGAATGTGTGTTTATTTGTTTGAAGTCTATAGACGGCTAAACGGCTGGACCGATTTTCTTGAAGTTTTGACAGTACCTTCCTGTATATCTGGAAGGAATTAAGGCTACTTTTTATTTTAAAATTTCAAGAAGGCGGGGTGCTACGCCCACATATTCAATAAGTATTCAATGTCGCATATCTCATAAACTGCGAATTTTGTATGGGCGACTTTGACGTATATATAAACAAAATGGGCGGATTGGCTATAGTGGGTGTGTCACCTCCAATATAAAAAATATTAAATTATTATATCTATGAAAATATCACAGTTAGAGCCCAAAAATTTTTTCGAATCCACTTTAGTATCAATATGAATATTTTAGACAAAAATGGGCTGACTAGGAAAAGGGTGTGGTACTTCCCATATGAATTAAATTTAAAACTTCTTCTATCTCGGACATCACCTATATATAAAAATTAATGTGCATTTGTTTGTATGTTTGAAGTTTATAGACGACTAAACGGCTGAACCAATTTTCCTACTTTTTATGTTGATATTTCAAATGAGAGAGGTGCCACTCCCACATATACTACATAACCTACTATTGTAAGATAATAACAAAATGGATATATTGGAAAAACTGTATCAGCAAGATACCTCAAATTTTGTACAAGTAACTACGGGTTTAATATAAATATTTTGCACAAAAATAGGCGACCTATCATTAGAGGACCATGCACCTTCCATATAAAGTAAATACTAAAATCTGCATAACTGGAAAACTTTGACAGTTTGAGCCCCCAAATTTTGTATAAGTAACTTTTGTTTAAATATAAATATTTTGGACAAAAATAGGGAGTTCAGCGAAAGCGGGCGTGGCACCTCCCATGTGAAATAAATACTAAAATCTGCATATCTAGAACACCAGAACAGTTAGACTGCTAAAATTGTGTACGAATATCTAAAGGTTCAATATCAATATTTTTGTTAAAAATGGGCTATCAAGTATTAGGGACGTGGCAAACTCCATATGAACTAATTATTAAAATCTGTATAAAAAAAACTATAAAAGCTAGAGTCCCCAACTTTGTATTCCAGCTATAGGAAGGTGGTGCCTCTCTGATTTGTGGGTGTAGAAATTATTATATCTTGAAATATGCAATAGTAAGGTATTGAGTTTGAAATTTTGAACTCATATAGTAAGTTCATACTATTTAAATATTTATCTTGGAAAACATATACGTACATACATATGTAATAGTTATGTTATTGTTTACTTCTAAAAACGGGTAACTAATAAAACTATTATTTATTTGAAAAATACATTAGGTAAACTTTATAATAAGCATTTTAGTGGGCAATGAATTCATTACTTTTAATTACCTAAGTAATAAAATGTAAACTGTCAATATTTTTCCCAAATAAAATAAGTAGTTGCAAAACTCATCAAAAAAATTACCTGTGACCGACGCAAACGCAATTATTTGTTAAATTTTAATAACATTAATTTTCTTCAAAAGGTTTTTGACCTGAACCGATTTTTTACCTATTCATATTAGGTAAAATATAACGGAGTACATATAACACGCATTCGGTTTTGGAATGCAGTTGAATCTTTGATTCTAATCAAGTTAAACGTTGTTTGAGTGACATTTATTTTGCAACAATTTATAAAAGTGCGCCCAATAAAAGCATCCCTTTCCAGAAGCAATAAAAATGCATTGCGTTTGCAATCCCAGAGAGCAAATGAAAGTTCGGAAGAGCGTGAAAGTCGCCTCAGGACTGAAAAGAGTTTCAACATTTAGAGCCGGAACGCCATCACAACGTGAAGAACGCCTTGAAGGCCTACGACAACGTGCCACACCATCAAGAGCTACTGAAACACCTTCAGAAAGCCAAAATCGCCTTAAAAGTCAACGAAATCTTACTTCTTTAGCACGAGCTTCTGAAACGCCGTCAGAACGCGAAAGATGTCTTGAAGGTCTTCGACAACATGCCACTACCGCATGAGCTAACGAGACATCGTTGAAACATGAAGGTCGGCTACAAAGCCAGCGAAATCCTATTGAAACATCACGAGCCACAGAAACGCCTTCAGAAAGTGAAGGACGTCTTGAAGGTCTTCGACAACATGCGACCACCGCACGAGCTACCGAGACACCTTTGGAACGTGAAGGTCGGCTACAAAGCCAGCGAAATCGTACCACAGCATCACGAGCTAATGAAAAAGAAGTCCAACATGAGTCACGAGTAGAAAGTCACAGGATTCGAACATCAACAAGAAGAGCAGCAGAGAGGATAGAGCAATATGATTGGCGTCGAGAACAAAATCGTAATCGAATGGTGGTGAATCGACGTAATGTTTTTCATGGATACTCAGGTATTGCATTTAACTACAGATCTGATATAGATTACACCGAAGATGAATTAGTGGCAATTGGTGGCATGAATGAAGTTTGCCAATATTGCAATGCACTCATGTACAAAAATGAAACACCTTTGGCGACATGTTCACACTCTAAAGTTAACTACTAATATGCATGTTCAGTTGGAACGTGATGCTTCAGCTTCAACTTTTTCCAAAAAATTGCTTGATTTAGGTAACGGAAGAATTCCAATGTATCCTATAACAAAGTATATAAAATTTCCATCAGACTTTTGCAGAATGACACAATCCAAAGAAGAATTAATAAATTGTGTATTTCCCAATATCGTGCAAAATTTAAAAAATATGCAATGGTCCAAAAATATTGACGTTAATTCTATCAACAGCAATATTCTCAACAAGATCGATGGGAATCTAAGAACTTATAAAAAAACGGTGTTGCCATTATTTTACTTAGAAATATTGACCCTCCACGACTTTGTAATGGCACTCAACTGACAAGAAAAAAATGATGAACGACCATTATAACTGGAAAGTTTAAGGGAACTGATGTATTGCCGCCACGTCCTATGACCACATCGGAGATGCCATTCGATTTCAAGCGCCTTCAATTTGCTATTCGCCTAGCATTTGCAATGACAATTAATAAAGCTCAAGGTCAGTCCTTGCAAGTTTGTGGACTTAATCTAAAAAATCCATGTTTCTCACATGGACAGCTTTACGTCGCATGTTCGCGACTAGGAAAACCCGCAGAGGGGAAAACAAAAAATATTGTGTATCCCAAGGCATTAGAATAAGAATTATTTATTTAAGAAAAAAAGTACATATTAAATTTTAGCATGTAAGAAGTAAATAGCCCATTAATGTATTATTTTCGAATTGAAATGAAATATATTGTCATCAAATGAAATTAGAATAAACCTTTAAGAAAAATTGCATAATTTAATTACTAAAAAAAAATTTTTTTAATTACTATGTATTTAATTTCGATGGGGGGGTAGCGAAGCACACCGGGTATTAGCTAGTATATTATAATAATAATTTACATAAATATAGCAAAAATATTCAATCACAATCTTTTAATATATGTGCATGTAAATCATATTACGATCAATATATGTTAACAATTAAGCTTTATAATTTATACAAACGTATTTTTTAATATTTCTTCTATACAGACAAGTAACAAGACAAAATAAGTATAATTTAATTTTTTAAGATTTATTGCATTCTTCTTTCATTTGTTTTTTATATACATATATCAATGAGTTTTATGTAAAATCGTTCACCAATGCGTATATAACATGCAATCCAGTTATGTTTTTTCTGCACTGCGGACATTCCTTTTCATTCATTCGATCATAACACCTCTTGTATACTTCATGCGAACAATTCATGAAATCCATTTTCTTACCGGAAATGTCTTCAAGGTATTCGCATTCAAACGTGTTCTTGGATTTTAGAAACTTTAATATCTCCATTATTTTCTTTTTAGATATAGTTAAAAATATAATAAATAAGGATGCAATACCCTTTGTAAACCTAGAACAAGCATTTGAATTTGCCGAAGTAAAAATTACATCTAACAATGATTCTATAGTTTATATTATTAGTATACCAATGATAAATGTTAATTCTTGTAATGAACTATTAATAAAACCCATTAAATATGAGAGATATATAATTATATTTATTAAAACAACGTGATCCTTTGGATGTTTCTTTAATAATGAATCTTTATTCTGTTTTTTAATTCTTAAAAGCTAACTTAAAACTAGATATAAACAAAATAATTGAATTCTGCTGACAATGCAGATTCACATACTCAGAATTCGTTAGTTCTTAGAAGCACATAAAATTTGAATTTGCCAACGATGCAGATTCACACGCTAAAACTTTGTTATGTTGAATCTGCTCGTTGGCTGTAGACATTTGTCTACGTATTCGGGTTTCAAATACAAAACAATTATGAGTTAATTAGGGGGATTCATTCCATATAACTATATACCTAAAATTATTTATGATGAAATTTTAACATGTGATAATGTAATATTTGCAGTAAAAACCACATGTAAAAGTTATAATAATATTACTATATGCAATAGAAAAAACTTAGCAAACTTAGATAATGACACTTGTATAGCAAATTTAATTAGAAGCAAGTCAGCAAATTGCAGTTTAATAGATAATCGGAATACACCCACAGTAGATGAAATTTCACCTGGAACAATTCTTTTAAATAAATTTAATGGAACAATATTTGTTAACGGAGAACCACAAAATCTAACCGGTACATTTCTGGTGCAATTCCACAATGAATCTATCTCGATATCAGATCAAGTCTATAATGCTTTTGAGACAACAGCTAAAAAGCCATTACCCGCTATTCTGCAACCCAGGAATTCCAGGTTAAACATAGAAGAAGAACTGTCATTAGAAATGGTAAAAGAAATGCAGCTAAACAATACAGAAGCCATAGATACCCTCAATTATAAACACAAATTGAATTTGGGAATAAATCTAGGACTATTCATAATAGTATTATTGCCAACAACCATTCTTGCTGTCAAATCAGCTAAATGTAAGAAAAAGAGGAAATCGTTTATCGTATCATCAGTCATCGATAACCACCCACAAGTTCATGTATCCATGCCTGAATTATCGGAACCTAAATTAAAGGAAACCAATGGAATCACAAGGGTCACACAAATTCCTTATTTCTGACCGAACGATGACGATCGGTTTTAAGCGGGGAGGTGTTAAGGCAAAAAACATTTAAATGCACTTCTTGCTTAATTTAGTGGCCTTGTTTCAGGTTACCGAACTTCTTGCTGATTATTAAAATTGCTGACATAATTCCAGACAGAACTTAAACCCAAAAATTGCATATGGTAATAAACTGCTTCATAAACATATTTTATTTAACATAAATTATAATTTTTATTTCTAAGTTCAGTTACAATTTATTATCAAGTGAAAACAGTTGTAATTCTTTAGCAAGTGTAAAATGTTTTAGTTTAAGTGAAAAGAAAAAATTAAATAAATGTTTTTTTATAAAAAAGTTAATTTGTGGCATCTTATGTATTTCACATTCTTCCTCTAATAACATATTATAGGATTCTCTAGCATTACCTATCTTAAATTAATGAAACGTCAATGCATGGTGTATCTCATCCTTCGCATTATTAATTTTGTTCTTTAGTTCTCAGTTAAACTCCTCCTTCCCCTCCTCATCCATCGATGAACCTGACGTTTCATTCTTACCGCTATTTTCAACATTGTTCATGTTACGACTTGTTGACGGTTCAGAATAATTATTTAAATCCCGCATTGAATCATGGAAATCATTTAGCTTCACTTTGATTTCCTAACGTAACGTTTTCACTAAATTTTATTAATATTTAAAGTAGTGTATTTATTAACAGAATTTATAATTGACTGTATTATACATTAAAAATATCAAATCTTTTCTTTCACTTATAAAAAAAACTAATAATTTTCGAATTTCTTATCATAAAAATCTAAAAAATTATTTTTTCTACATATGTACATACTGCGAATCAATTTTTAAAAAACCACAAACATTTTTTAAATTGCAAATTAATTTGATTACGTTCAACGATATGCATTTTCTGCTACAGACTTGCCAACATAACTAAGATTATCATAGAGAACAACCATAACATCAAACTCCCAGCTATGCATGATCCATAAAATTTTATTATAATTATAAGAAATGTATTAGTATAAGTTTTAAAATAATATTTTTCTCTAATAAAAGTATGAATATAAAAATAAAACAAATTAAAAATTTTTTTATTTCAACATTAATCATATTTCTCAAATCTCAAACAAATATTTAGTCTATTTTTAACAAACTAAGTATTTCCTGAAATCATAAATGTACTTTTTTAACCAAAACAATAAACTATTTTTTCAATAAAATCATATTTCAAAACAAGAAAACCGTACTTTAAAATTCCTTATCAAAATTATATTTTTCCAATTAAAAAAATAAAACAAATCAAACTTTTTTCTATTTCAATATTAATAACACCTATATTAATCAAAGAACTAAGTATTTCCTAAACTACAAAAAATAAAATAAAAAATACAGTCTTTTACGGCTATGCACGCTCCCAAGTTTATATGGAAAAAGTTAATGAAATTCAAAACCTCTCAGCTTTGCACAACAAGAACACTTGCAACTATATTTCTTCAACATTAAATCATACAGAAAAAATAAAATAAAGAATACAGTCGTGACAATTCATACGTTAGCAGTTCTAATTTCACAATGAAAAATATATGAAATATTTTTTGTCTACACGCGCCAGACAGTATGTAACCTGATATGCGTTTTGCATTGAATAAACTAAACAACCGGCATAAACGCATCACAAATCTCTCTCTAAGAAATGTTACATACCTATCATTCAACCAACTATCACACACATACACACACACACACATGCGTGATTTAGTGGCTTCTATATCGTCACTTTACCAACAAGCCGCTAAGGATAAAGTAGCGGAACAAGAGAAAAAGGTCAGAACCAATGATAGGAGCATTCAGACGATCCTACAACAGCAGACACCTTGTGGTCCGAAGAGGCAGAGAGAAGAATTGGAGAAACCAAGGGGAACAGCATCAGAGAAGACCAGGACAATCCGTCCTCGTGGACAAGTCAAGCCTGCCGCTGAGGCTAGAAGTAGCGACTCGGCAGGGAGACCAGCAACGGCTTCGAACCAGACTATGGTAGTGCCTGCAGCGACAGAGAAAGACACTCAGGAGCAAAATGATTGGATCTTGAAAACTAGGAAGCGCAGAAAACCTCCAAGACCGGATGCAGTTATTATAAAGCCAACTGAGAAGCTATCCTTTGCGGACATTCTAAGGAAGGTAAGAAACGCCCCGGAACTTAAATCAGTCGGGGAGGATGTTCAGCTCGTGAAGAAGACACAAAAGGGCGAAATCCTTTTGGAATTTAGAAGATCAGCAGAGGTGGCTACGGAGACGCACCGTGCTAAGCTGAAGAACTTACTGGCAGAAGAGGTAGAGGTCAGAACGATAACAGAGGAGGCCACTTTCGAATTGAGATACCTGGACGAGGTTACAACTGAGGAGGAAATAATCGCCGCATGGAAGGACCAAATCTGCGAAATACAACCGTCGGCTCTCAAGAAGATCAGAAGCGTTCCAGGAGGCACTAGGACGGCGATAATTGCAATCCCCACGAAGATGGCATGCAGGGCTGAGGAAGTTGGCAAACTGCATGTAGGGTGGACAGTTTGCCGTTTGTTGAGGAAGCTGACCCCAAGGAGATGTTACAAGTGCTTAGATTTCGGGCATGTAGCTGGAAAGTGTCGCAGCAATAGCGACTGGTCCAAACACTGCTTCAAGTGCGGTTCGCAGGGTCACCTTGCCAAGACTTGTGGGCGTGACCCCCACTGCCTTCTCTCTAGAGGCGATCCAGATGCTGACGCGAAACATATCACCGGAGGACATAAGTGCGCACACTATCTGGCGGCAGGACGGAAGTTAACAGGCGCGGGTAAATGAGAGTTCTGCAGTTGAACTTGAACCATTGCGAAGCGGCGCAGGAGCTGCTTAAGCAAACTGTACGGGAGCAGAGAATAGACTTGTCAATACTGAGCGAGCACTACAGAACATCTGGAAACCAACGTTGGATAACCAGCAAATGCAACAAGGCTTCGATATGGTTCTGTGGTAAATTCCCAGTGGGAAATGTCGACGACAGGTGGGAGAGCTTTGTGAAATGCATCGTTAATGGGGTACATTTCTTCAGCTGTTATCTTCCCCCTAGCCTATCAATAGAAGACTTTAGACGCAGAATAGATGACATCGTTAAGGAAGCAAGGAACGTGAGACCTGTGGTAATTGCCGGGGATTTCAATGCTTGGGCTGTTGAATGGGACTCGGCATTCACTAACCCAAGAGGAGAATGCTTACTCGACGCATTTGCAACGTTGGAGGTTGTGTTACTTAATAGTGGTGACAAGGATACATTCTCGAGGAATGGACGCTGCTCAAAAATTTACCTGACATTTGTCAGCGACTCCCTGGCGTCCTCATCTACCTGGTTGGTGTCTGACATCTACACACATAGTGATCACCAGGCTATCATTTTCGAAATTCGGGAACGCTCTATGGGACACAACGTTGCTGCCGCACCGCCGAACCCTCTTTGGAAGGACTCGACCTTTGACAGGGAAACCTTCGTCCTCGCATTGGAGGACATTCGGTTTTCGGGAACGGGTATAGAAGGTGTAGGGCCAGCCTTAATGGAGCCATTGCACATAGCAAGAGAAGATGCTACAGGGAAATGTGCGCCGATGTGGACGAGAATCCCTGGGGAAGGTGGTGATGAGAAAGCTGAACTGCTTCCGACCACCTGCAACGACGTGTGCTCTTGAGCTGCAATCAATCGTCAGGAGCCTTTTTCCGCAGAAGGCCGAGATTACGTACTCCGTGCGAGACATGAGGCCTCCAGAGGAAATCACCGAAGTCAGCAGCCAGGAATTTGAGGCGGCCTGCAAGGAGATGAAACTAAATAAGGCACCGGGGATTGACGAGATCCCAAACATCGCTCTTAAAGCGGCCATTGAGAGTAATACTGAGCTGTTTAGGCAAGCTTTTAATGCTTGTATCCAGGAGAGAACGTTCCCTAGGATATGGAAAAGGCAGAGGATGGTTCTCATTCCGAAGGGTAACAACGCACAGGATGCCTCGGGATACCGCCCGCTCTGTATGATAGACACAGCCGGGAAACTTTTGGAGAGGATAGACTGTATTTGGCTTCCGGAAAGCACGTTCCACCTTGGATGCAATAGAAACAGTAGTGACAATGGCAAAGGACGCCATCAGCGGTGAGCGTTGGCTGGAGGGCGACAAGGAGTATTGCGCTATCATCACCTTGGACGTCAAGAATGCATTCAACTCTGCGGATTGGGATGCCACGTTAGCTGCCCTGGACAAAAAGGGCGTACCGAACTACTTAGTGGAACTAATTAAGGACTATTTTAAGGATAGAGTACTCATATACGACACGAACGACGGCAGAAAGTCATACGCGGTGACTACGGGCGTCCCACAGGGTTCCGTCCTGGGCCCTATATTGTGGAACGTCATGTATGACGGTGCACTGAGGCTTAGACTCCCTAGAGGTGCACAGATCATTGGATTTGCAGACGATATTGTCCTGGTGATAAGAGGAAAACATCTAGACGAATTGATAAGAACGTGTAACACTGCGGTGGGCACGGTCAGAAGCTAGATAACAGGAAAAGGTCTCAAACTTACTGACCACAAAACGTATGTCCTACTTGTAAGTAGTAGAAAGAGGATTGAATTTATTACCATAACGGTGGGCGACCAGCGCATAACATCAAAGCAGGCGATTAAATACTTGGGAGTGATGATTGATAACAGGCTCACGTTTAAGGAACACTTGACGTACATCGGTGAGAAATGTGCGGCGACGACGGCACTTGCCCGATTAATGCCTACCCTAGGAGGCCCGAAACAGGAGAGAAGACGGCTACTGATGAAGGTAGTGACATCGGTCGCCATATATGCATCCCCTATATGGGCCGAGGCTATGAATAGGAGGACCTATAGAGCAGGAATTGAAACGGCCCACAGGAGGTCAGCTCTCAGGGTAATCTCCGCCTTCCGGACGGTGTCTACTGATGCAGCACTAGTGATAGCGGGAATGATGCCCCTGAAACTAGTAGTAGACGTAGAGAAGAGGAAACAGGATGCAAGGAGGGGGACGAATCTTTTAAACCCCGTGCAAATAGTTGACGATGCCATGGATAGATGGCAACAAGACTGGTCCAATTCCAGGAAAGGAACATGGACCTACAGACTCATCCCAAGTATAGGCGAATGGACCAAAAGGAAACACGGCCAGGTGAACTTCTACCTGACACATTTGCCAACGGGCCACGAATGTTATAGAGCATATCCCTATAAATATGGACACGACGTAGATGAAGCATGCCCAGAATGCCGTAATGAGAAGGAGACGGCGGAGCATGTTTTCTTTACCTGCCCGCGGTACGACGATCAACGAATTTGCCTGGTGAGGACATTAGGATCCCAGGTAACACCCGATAATGTGGTTAGGCTAATGCTAACCTCAAGTGAAAACTGGAACGCAGTTTGTGTTTTCGCGAGGAGGGTTTTGATGCGGCAAAGATTGGCTGAGAGAGCAAGATCAGCAGAATTAGAAGGCAGCACTCGCTGAATCTCCACCCCCCCCCCCCCCCCCCCCGAAGTAATACTTGATTGTGGTCCCGGGGGGGGGGCAAATGGTTGAAAGTGTGACGAACGAGGTTGGGTTTAGTACGCAGGCGCTCAACAAGCCGAGAATAAGTCTTGCGGCGAATCGTGCACATTGGTAGGCCGGGCTACCAATGTCTTTTGAAGATTCCCAACCTTTAGCTCGTAAAGCTATAAAAAACACACATGGGGCTGAGCTTCAGGCTACCATGGGGGTCAGTACTTGGCGGATAACTGAACGGCCTACCCTCAGTAGGTTAGCTGCGAATAACCAATAAGCAGTCCCCGACCAAGAGCGGCAGATGCTGAGGCGTACTACAAAAGGGTACAAGTAACCGAAGACGTATCTGTGACATGGCGAACCGATGCCGCCATTAACTAGGCATCCCCCCACAGAGGGTTCCCTCAAGAGATGGGAAAATAGGAGAGTA
Organism: Sarcophaga rosellei; assembly: GCA_930367235.1. NCBI lineage: Eukaryota > Metazoa > Arthropoda > Insecta > Diptera > Sarcophagidae > Sarcophaga > Sarcophaga rosellei. The sequence goes on from OV884019.1 coordinate 60,181,849, forward strand.
ACGCCTCCGTGGTCCCCTCAGTTTCATCGAAGCGGCGCCCTTGATTGGGCATTAGAACCGAGCCCGGTAAGGTTCTAATTATGGTATACCGGAAGACGTATGTGAATTGGCGATATAAGCTGACGATGGCGGTATTCCGGAACTTTAGTAGGCGGTGTGAAAGCTAGTCGAAATGGCTGTCGGGCTAATGCTGTCATTGCCCCCGCCCCGTTAAAATTATGGCAAGTCTGTCGGTACGTTCCTGATCTATCACCGTTAAGTTGGTGTTGTAGGACCAGATGTTAATACCTGGCTTACGTCGACCTGGCTCTGAACACGTATTCCCATTAGGTTATGTGTCAACCCTCGCGTGGCCTCCCTGCTTATGCATAGACAACCACGGGGTCTTACGTGCCGACTACAACGATGGATTAGGGTAGCGGCCGACAGTTGGGGCCCAAATGAATTGAAATGTATACTAAAAATAAAACTACAAATAAGTCGACGAATTCATCTGAGATGAATACTCTGGAGCTCAACGCCTTTGGACAGAGCTCGAAAATACTGAGGTCTCCAGTGCGGAATCGGGAGATGAACCCATTCGGACAGAGTACGAGGTCCCCTGTAAATGGAGAATCTTCAGGATTGGCGATATCAGAGTCGGAACAATCGCGAACAAATCCGGTGGCGTCCACAAGCGGTGTTTTTGGTCAACTCGGGGACCAGATTAGGAGTTTAGTCGAAATGCTGGAGGATGGAAAAAGGAGATCGATCCACCAGCCGATGAGAGATGCGATTGATTCCATTAAGACCCTTTACGACCTGTGCGCAGGTGAGCTAAGGGAGCAGACAACCAATGGGAAGAGTTGCAGCAGTTCAACAACACAAACTTCGCCTTGGATGAGAAATAAGGAGGGGAAGAGGAGACAGGATGAAACTGTCGAGATTCCCGAAGCAAAGAGGAGAACTCCGAATCCTACACCAAAAGTTCTGGCGAGAAGGACTACTGAGACGACTCCGACTCCGCGGGTTAAGACTCAGAAATCAACTGGAGAACCAGGGTGGCAAAAAGTCACTAAAAAGAAAAGGAAGGCCAACAAGCCTCAGGAGAGGAAAACAAAGCCTGATGCGATAATGATAGCAACGAGGGATGATACATCGTATGCTGACATTTTGAGGAGAGTTAAAACGGACCCTATGCTTTGCAAATTAGGGGAAAACGTGACAAAGATTCGGAGGACCGTCAAAGGAGAGCTGCTACTTCAGCTCGTTAAGAACGGTGAGCAAACGGAGGACTTCAGAGGGGCCATTGGAGAGTTCCTAGGGGAATCCGCATCTGTCCGCACTCTAAAGGAGAGGAGGACAATTGAGATAAAGGACATTGATGAGATCACGGAGAGGGAGGATGTGTATAACGCAATACTGAACATCCCAGGTATTGAGGGCTTCAGTAAGACCGACATAGTTGGTCTCAGGAAGGCATATGGTGGAACGCAAACGGCCAAAGTAAGCCTTAATGCAGACGCTGCAGCTATTCTCCTGAAGGAAGGTAGAATTAGAATCGGCTGGGTCATATGCAGGATTCGCGAGAGGAACATTCCTACGAAATGCTTCCGATGCTTGCAATTTGGACATATAGCCCGTCAGTGCGGTAGTAAAGTTGACCGCTCGGGAGCATGCCGCAAGTGTGGACATGACGGTCACGTTGCTCGAAATTGTGAACGGGAACCACTATGCATGTTCTGCAAAGTGGATAACCCGAAATCCGCCAACCATATCGCGGGGGGCGGAAAGTGTCCGCAAATTCTGGGAGCTCTTAAATCGCGTTCCAGGAGATGAGGTTGATACAATCTGAACCATTGCGAAGCAGCCCAGGACCTATTGGTCCAGAGAGTAAAGGAGGAGAATATCGATGTCGCAATCATAAGCGAACCGTATAGGGTGCCGAGGAATAATACTTGGATCACGGACGGATCCACTACTGCGGCTATATGGATTTGTGGTTCACTACCCTTCCAGCAAACCTATACCCGGGACATTGGTTTCGTTATGGCCAGGATAAAGGGAGTTTCCATCTATAGCTGTTACGCCCCCCCGAGATGGTCAATGGATGAGTTCCAGCATATGCTGGAAAGACTGGCGTCACACGTGCGCCTGAACACCCCCGTTATTATTGGAGGAGACTTCAACGCTTGGGCGACCGAATGGGGTAATGGGCTTGGGACCTTACTAACCCAGGGGTCGCTGCCTCTTGGAAACATTTGCTTCCCTTCCTGTGGCGCTGATGAATGACGGAAGAGAAAGCACATTTAGGAGAGCTGGATCGAGCTCGATAATAGACTTGTCGTTTGTGAGCGATGGCCTTGTTTCACGGACTGCGTGGAGGCTAACTGAGGACTTTACGAATAGTGACCATCAGGCAATCGTGATGACGGTTACTGGGCGCAATACGAGAGGAGACGAACTTTACCGGACCTAAATGGAAGGACTCCCGCTTTGACGAGGAGACGTACAGATTGATGTTGTCGTCTTTTCGTACGACTGGCAGCACGGTCGAGGAAATGGTGAACGATGTATACGACATGCTCAATAATGCATATGATGCTGCTATGCCCAGGAGGACTGTATGCAGGGGACGTACCCCCTGCTACTGGTGGAATGACGAAATTCGAAATCTGCGTTCGGCATGCTTTGGGGCGAGAAGAAGGGCCCAGCGCACGAGAGGAAGACCGACATGGGAAGCCGAACGTGCTGCATATGAAGATCTAAGGCATCAACTTAGAAGAGCCATTAAAAGGAGCAAGAAACTATCCTTTCAGCGGATATGCCAGGAGGCTGACGTCAATCTTTTTGGGACTGCGTACCGAGTCGTCTGCAAGAAAATCGGAGCTCGGGAACAGCCTAATTTGGGTTGTCCAGTTTTGCTACGGGAGATTATTGGTACATTATTCCCATGGGGCCAGCCCTACACCTTTATAAGTAGGGAGCCGGAGGCCGCTTATACCATACCCGAGGTAACGGCAGAGGAGGTACTTGCAGCATGTACTGGAATAGGAGATAGGAAAACACCGGGGCCAGACGGAATCCCGAACAGGGCACTTAAGGCGGCTATCCGGATTAGACCGAATATGTTCGCCAAGGTGTTCCACAGGTGCTTCGTCGAGGGTGTTTTCCACGTAGATGGAAGGAGCAGAAATTGGTTCTCATCCCAAAACCTGGCAAACCACCAGGGGAACCATCATCGTATCGTCCCATCTGCCTACTTGACACGATGGGAAAAATACTGGAGAGGATAATATACAATCGACTACTGACATGTGCCGAGACAAGAGGAGCTCTCTCGGACCTGCAATACGGATTTAGGAAGGGACGGTCCACTGTTGACGCCATAAGGAGGGTGGTCGACATTGCAAAAGACGCAATAGAAGGCGGAAGATGGAGATTTGGCACCAAGGAATACTGTGCGGTTGTCACACTTGACGTTAAAAACGCGTTCAATGCCCAATATGGTCGGAGGCACTCTCCGTGGGCACGACGAGGAGAATACTGTCCTCGGTGTATCGTCTAAGCGCGATTAGACGGATAAGTGGTTTCAGAACGGTGTCTGATGAAGCGGTATTGGTATTAGCAAAGTCAATACCGATAGACATATTAGCGGATGAAATGAGGAGGATATACTTTCGCCGTCTCGAGTATCCAGGACGAATAGCAGATATAAAAGCGGAGGAACGAAGGACTTCCATGCACAAATGGCAGTCGCGATGGGAGAGCAGTATAAAGGGAAGATGGACATTTCGCCTTGTCCCTGATGTAGCCCTTTGGATGAAGGACAAACATTGCGAGCTGAATTACTACGTGACCCAGTTTCTAACTGGTCATGGGTGCTTCAGGAAGTATCTGCACAGATTTGGTCATGATACTTCCCCTATATGCCCAAACTGTGTAGATGAGGAGGAAGATGCGGAGCATATTCTAACATGCTGCCCCAGATTTAGATGGCCCGGAGGAACGAGTTTAGGACCAAACCGGCTAATGGAAGAGCTGATGAACTGTAGGAACCTATGGAGCCAATATAGCCAGAGAATGGCTGAAGTTATGATAGAACTCCGTAGACTGGAGAAACGGAGGCGAAATTTGAATTGATGTGATGAAGCTTTCGAGCTAACCAGCCCTCCGCGAAGTAATACTGTGTTGACTCAGCTGATTTGCTGGTCGGTTTTGATTTGTCCGGGTGGAATCACCGGGACAATTATACAAACAACACAAGCACTTAAACTTGGTTGTTATGGATTTGAATAACACAAGCACTTGAACTTGGTTATTGCGGAGGTTTGGAGAATAAAACAACCGTTGTCTTTTGTTGATCAATTGTTTCTCTCATTAATTTTTATTAAACCATAGCCTTAAATACTATTTTATTGCTAAATTGCAATAACTTATTTTTAATATATTTAAAATCTATTTTGTTGCTGAATTGCAACAAATTATTCTTAATGTATTATTATAATTGTGTTTTGGACTTATGCATTTTCCCACACGTGTAAGAAATTCCAGGAAACATAAAACCTCAGACAAATGCAATGCAAATAAATAAAAAACTTCACCAAACCTTGAAACTTAATCAGAAATTCAAGGTGTTTCTTTTATCATAATTTGAAGTAAAATAAAAAATAAGGGAAAATGCATAACTCCAGCAAAAATAAAAACACATAAAAAATTACATGAAATCAGCAATTTAAGGTGGTTCACCTAATTTCGTGCAAGCATATGTACGCATGTATGTTTGTCCATTTATACAAACGTACATGCGGACATATGAAAGAAATTCATTGTGAAGGTCTGAACATGTACCCCGCCGTTGAGTCATGCTCAACGAAATTAAAAATGTGACAACCTTATGTTGCCCTTCATATAGCTTAGAATTAATGGCTTAAAATACTGATACTTCAAATTCTGGCGTTGGAATATGTTGACGTGCAGCTGGTTGTGGAGTTTGTTGATTTATTTTAATTCTCTTGCAATGTGCCCTTTTCCAGGTGATCTTCAGGCATATTATGATTACGAGAACGAGAGCAGCATAGGCAACGGTCCCGTGGTGATTTTTGATGTGTTTAATTTCTGATGGAAGTTCAGCAGATACTCTTTGGTGTAATTTATTTTGAATCTCGGAGATATTTTTAATTTGGTCGGAATAGATCTTGTTGTGAATTCTTGCAGTTCGAACCTCGGCTGGATAGCTGATGTCACTTATATTGCTCATTGCGGTGTATGATGTTGAAGAGACAGTTTGATGGCCATTGATGATGATTGAGTTGATCTTAATTGTACAATCCGGCGAGATGTTTAGGAGGCCAGATCCTCTCAGGGTTAGCTGTGATTTTTCTTGACCACATACAGCGTTTATTCGGGACGGCTGCTGCATAGTGTAAAGCCATTGATTGCTGTATACTAACTGTGTAAGCGACGTTCTATCAACAACAGGAATAATGTTACACTTCGTTTGATTGTTAAAATTAAGAAGTGACAGCTCGCCTAAGCATTTGTCAGCGTTTGCAGTGAATTTTGATTGCATTTGTGGGCATAGAAATTCATTCTCTTTTATTGTTGCACATATGGTCCACTGTTTTTCTGTCAGCACGAAGTACTGATCTTTATGAGCATTTATAGCCAGGAAGTCGCTGCATGGTCTTATAGCGAGCATTGTGTTTGAACGGGAATTGGGTGTGGTTTCAGAAGTTCGAATGTCTCAGGATCAGATAACGGAACAGATATGTGAAAGATGACGTGGCCTTTTGTGACACCTCCCTTTACATTCATAATTTTGTACAGTTGTAGTATGTTATATTTGCTTACTGGTAGTTCTAGAGATCTTGGAAGATGATTTCTTACTTGTATTAGCTCGGCTTGAAGTTGAGACGGTGACAAAAGCATTGGGCTGATTTTTCCATGGTGTGAATCCGTTAATGCTGCTATGATTTCTGCTTGAATTCGGTGTAACCTTGCTGATGTTAAAGAAAGTTGAACTGATTGTAACATGAATATTCGAAACAGCCTTGCTTGATTTTGTTCTTTTTCATTTTCTTGTAATCTAGATGCAATTTCTGATAATTGATTATCTACGTTGTTGAACTTTAGTCTCACATTTTCTTCATCTTGTTTAAGGACGTTTAGAGTTGCATCAACAATTGATGTTTGATTCATGAGGAGTTGTTTGAGATGGTTTTCATTGTCGTTTACTGCGTTGATGGTGTTTGACATTTGTTCAGCATAATCCGAATCCAGAATACCAAACAGTGAATTAGCGACGTTGCCAACAATGTTAATAGCACCACGCTTAGCTCTCCTCTTTAGTAAGAGGTTTTTATCTTTAAGGCCTGCTAGGCTGAAGTCAACTGCCTGGAAAACGCTCGAACAAGTCGTCCTTTGAATTAGAAGGTTGCACAAGCGGTGTAATGCAGTTGTTTCGTTTACGAAGGTACTTATTTCTTGCCAATATGGTTTTAAGTTATAGTAAGAAATGATATTCCATTCTGACCGCGATACTCGGGTATTGCCAATACCCTCAAAGTGCAAGCCGATATTGGGTTCAAACTGTGTTACTTCAATTTTATCTGTGGACACGAGTGGGAGCAATAGCAATGTTGTGAGTAGGAGGGTCGTAATTGAGCTTGTCAAGTTTCGCTGTTTTTTTAGCAGGTGGCCTTCCATCCAATGACTGTTTTGGTGATTGGTTTTCTGCCAACATCTCATGATTATTCTTAGGTTCTGCGAATTGGAAACATGATTGTTGTTCTTCTTCTTCCGGTTCATCATTGAGCTTAGGGAGTGGAGCTAAATATTGAACTGCTCGTTTCAAGATGCCTGAAGCTGTTTGGACATCCGCTACTCTTACAACGTCGTCGTGTCCTTTGTATGTTTTTATTACGCGCCCCAGAGGCCATTTCATGACTGGAACGTTATCTTCTTTTAAAATAACTATCGCCCCTGGTTTCAGATTTTTTGATTGTTCTCGCCATTTGTTTCGGTATTGTAGCTCATTAAGGTAGTCTCGTGACCACCTCTTCCAAAATTCGTGCTTAAGACGAGAAACTAATTTCCATCGTGTTTCCAATTTAAGGTTTGTGGGCTTTGCTTGAGCATCTATTTGGGCTGTTAGTGGTTCACCTATTAGAAAATGTCCCGGAGTCAACGCGCCTATGTCGTTTGCGTCATTTGACATGGGTGAAATGGCTCTGGAATTCAATATTGCTTCAATTTCGACAACTATGGTTTCAAGTTCTTCGTAAGTTAGGGATGCATTCCCCAATGTCCTTATCAAAAGGTATTTTGCTGACTTAACAGCTGCCTCCCATAAACCACCAAAATGTGGTGCCCTTGGTGGAATGAAACTAAATTGTATACCCCTTTTGCTGCAAGCATTCGTAATAGCTTCCTTTGCATCTGACCCATGTTTGATTGTGGAAAGTTCAGGTAATTTATTCTTAGCTCCGATGAAGTTTGTCGCATTGTCGCAGTACAAATTTTGGCAATGTGAATCAGTCCATGACCTGACTCTTGTGGCTAGTTGGGCTCCAAGCGTAGCTGCACATAGTTCCAATCGTGGTATTGTTTGCCGTTTAAGAGGAGCTATGCGGGATTTAGCACAGAGTAAGTGTACCATGATGGTGCCGTCTTTAAAAACTGATCGGATGTGAGCTGCAGCGCCATATGCCTTTTCGGATGCGTCTTTAAAAATATGTCTTGATATTTGAAGATTTTTTAATATATTCAGGTCTGTGCGGAACGTGATCCATTTAGTGTGCAGGGATTCAGGCAAAGAAGTATCCCAATCCTTTTTTAATTCCCACAATTCTTGGATAAACATTTTTGCCATTACTATAATGGGTGACAGAATCCCCAAAGGGTCGAATAATCTTGCAAGGTCCGACGTGACTGTTCGCTTAGTTACTCTCTTAATGTTGTCAGTGTTGACCTTAATACCTAGTTTATCAGCTTTCGGCAGCCAAACAAGTCCTAATGTTTTGATGGGTTCGACTTCTGTGCTCTCAAAATCTAAGTTTACCTAAAAGTTGTCTTGTGGAATATTGTGGAGTAATTGTGGATGGTTAGCACACCATTTGCGTAACACGAAGCCGCCCTTTTTCATAATCTGCACAAGTTGTTCTTGCGATTGCATCGCTGTTGATAAGCTATTTGACCCACCCAGACCATCGTCTACATAGAAATTTTCTTTAATAAATTGTGAAGCAAGTGGATAGCGTATATTATTTTCTTCAGCCAGTTGATCAAGACATTTTGTTGCTAAATATGGAGCAGTTCTTGTGCCATATGGGACCGTGTTGAGTTGATAGTATGAAATGTGCATTGTGGAATACTTTCTCCAAATTATTAGCTGAAATTGACGATCTTCAGGAGCAACCAATATCTGCCTATACATCTTTTCAACGTCAGTGGTGAAAACAAACCTTGGCATTCGAAACCTTAACAGTATGGAGAATAGTTCGCTTTGTAGTGTTGGTCTCGTGAACATCAGGTCGTTTAAAGAGTAGCCTGAGGAGGTTTTGGCTGAGGCATCGAATACCACCCTGAGGTTAGTGGTTGAACTTTCTGGCCTTAGTACGCAATGATGTGGGATGTAGTAATTTGAAGACATGATGGAGTCTGTTTCCAATTTAGTCATGTGTCCCATTGATTCATAATCATCCATAAATTCAGTGTATTTGGCTTTCAATTCCGGGTTCTTTTGCAAACGCCGTTCGAGAGCAAGAAATCGGTTTAGAGCTATTGCGTGTGAGTCGCCTAGGGTATTAGGGGTTTGGTGAAATGGTATTCTGACAATGAAGCGGTCTTCATGGGTTTTAGTTGTATTTTGTACAAAGTGCTCTTCACATTGTCTGTCGGCTATTGATAGTGGTTTTTTAGTCGTTTTAACTTCATCTATTTCCCAAAGTCGAGCGATGGAAGCTTCAAGCCCCTCATCTTCAGTACATATTCCACAGGATGGGTCTGTAGGGTGTTCACTATTTATTTTTCCTGCAACAATCCAGCCAAGAACCGTGTTCTGCAAAATCGGAAGTTGTGGAGATAATTTTATTTGCCCAATTCCGAGCAGTTGGTGATAATGCTCGGCACCCAGCAATATATCGATTTTACTAGATCGATTGAATGTTGGGTCAGCTAACATAATATTTCTCGGTAGTGGCCACTCATCAATGTTGATAAACTGTGATGGTTGAGGCGCAATAATTTGAGGCAGGACAAGTGCCTCCAGACGTGTTGAGAATCCATTAATTCGAGAATGCAAAGCTACATTGACTCGGTGTTGTGTTTTTTTGTTAGAGTTCCCGATTCCATTGATGTTTACTGATGACGTCTGTTTTGCAATATTAAGTCGTCTTACCAAACGATCTGTAATCAAATTGACTTGTGAGCCAGAGTCAAGTAAAGCGCGACATTCAAACTCCATTGTATCAGTTTTGATTTTTATTAGAGCCGTGCTGAGAAGAACGTATGATTTAGACACCTGACCATTTGCTGCAGCTAATGAGGATGCTTCTGGAGGACACGGTGTCGCTTCATTGAAATCGGGTTCAATTATTTTAGGTTGATAGGTAGTGCATGATGACGTCTTCTTGGATCCCTTTTCACTTCTTGACCTTTGGTTTGATGAGTGTGTGTTGCTCTGCAGATGAAGTAGCGAGTTGTGTTTCTTCTTGCATGTCATGCATAATCCTGATTTGCAAGTTCTGGCTGTGTGTCCTGATTTTAGACAGTTCACACACAGGTTTTGCTTCCGAATGAAAATAAGACGGTCTGCTGGTGACAGTTGTTGAAATTTCTGACACCGATACAGTTGGTGAAAGTTTCTGCAGAGTGAACACGTGGCTTCTGTCTGTTTAGCTGAAGTAGTGGAAACATAGCCCTTTGATGATTTTTCTTTCTGGTTTATGGCTTCTAGGGATTGAAAACGATTTTCAAGAAAAGTTAATAGGTCTTTGATTTTTTGTAGCCCTTTTGGATTGCTAATGGTCCTCTCATATAGAATAAGAGTACCTCGATCCAATTTTTTCACAAGTATGTGAAACAGCATGGGATCCCATGAGGTGGTATCAATCCCGATGTTGTTTAGCGCATGTAGACATTCTTGTGTTGTATCATGTAATTGCTTGATAGCAGCAGCTGATGGTCCGGCGCTTGGTTGATCCAAAAGTTGTTGCATTAATGTAGTTACAATAACGCGTTGATTATTGTATCGTTCTTGAAAGATGACTTATTAGTTTTTCAGCTTCGCCCCCCAAGTTTGATTTCAGGTACCACATCTTTTGTACCGCAGGAATATGTTGGTTGTCTACCAGTTGTGTAAACAAGTCGTGAAAGGATCTCCATTTTAAATAATCACTTTTAAATTTTGGTATGGTTAATTTTGGTAAATTTAGGGCACCACTAGCATTTGTGACGGGTTCTGCAGACGTAGCTTGTGTAGCGGAATTCTGTCGCAGTCTGTCAGCTCTAAAGATAGATTGACCAATTTTTGTTGCATTAGGTCATGAACACTATCGTATTCCACTTGATCTAGACCATAAGCCGATGGGTTTGGTAATTGATCAAGAGCTTCATCATACAGCTGCTCAATTTTATCCCATAATCTTTTGATGGTATTTATGTTTAAATCAAAGTACTGTAGGGGCTGATTATCTGTGTCTATCAATCGCCTTAGTAGCCGATTGAGAGCTGTTATACGAGCTCTCAGCCTGGGTAGAACCCCAACGTTTGTAGACTCTCTTGTAGGCAAATTATCTTGATCGGGTTTTTTTGCTATTTTAGTTTCCTCAATTTTTCGTTTGAGGCGATCAGTTTCAGTTTTAAAAATTTCGATGTAATCAGAGACTAAGGTTCTGATTTTATCATAGTAGCCTTCTGAAAAATATTCAAATTTCATTAGATCGTCGCACACCTCTCGTATCTTGGAATCTGTTTCCTGGAATTGGTTCCATGATTCCTGAAGGCGTCGTGATCGTTCCTCAAAGTAGCTGACTTTTGTTTTCCTGTCTGCCGGGTCCTTTTTAAAATTTCGAACAATACCCTGTATTGTTTCTCCAGTCTCTAACTGAAGATCCAGTAAACCTTTCATCGAATGCATATTGTATTGTAGTTTTAATGTAAAGTTGTGAGTGGTCTGCTGTATCCACTCGTTGTATGTAGCCCTGTGCTACCGAATTGGAATGATGTGAAGGACTGTTGTATCCTCCTGCTGTATGTAGCCCTGTGCTACTGAATTGGAATGATGTGAAGGACTGTTCAAATTCCTGTTGGAGGAATTTGTTCCTGGAATGGGAGCTGACGATTCCTTGAAGTTGATCAATTTAAACCAATGTCGATTTAGTAGTTGGAATTAACTACGTCAAAAACGTATACAATTTCCTAAAGTCGATTTTTTCACAAAAGGATTGACGTCGAAAATCACGTCGGGGTCACCAAAATGTGTTGACTCTGCTGATTTGCTGGTCGGTTTTGATTTGTCCGGGTGGAATCACCGGGACAATTATACAAACAACACAAGCACTTAAACTTGGTTGTTATGGATTTGAATAACACAAGCACTTGAACTTGGTTATTGCGGAGGTTTGGAGAATAAAACAACCGTTGTCTTTTGTTGATCAATAGTTTCTCTCATTTATTTTTATTAAACCATAGCCTTAAATACTATTTTATTGCCAAATTGCAATAACTTATTTTTAATTGTTATGTTATAAATATAATGGGAGGGAGGAATGCATGCAAACAAGGCAAAGTTTCTGATTGTGGTCAACGTGGCGACCTCCAGGACGATCCTTGTCTTGCTGTATTCAAGTTGACACGCAGCCTCCTCGTGGCCCCTCCTGGATGGCATTCTAGCACCCGCTAGATGTTAACTAATGCGTGCAGCGAAGTCCAATCCCCTGGACGTTAAATTTGGGTGGTGCGTAGGGCTTGAAACCCACCACGTAAAAATCCCCCTCCAATGAAAACCAGAAATACAGAATCCTCCGATAAGATCCCCTTAAAAGTTGACGACCACGGCAAACGTATAAAGGACTACATGGAAAGGCACATGGAACGTCCGCACCCTTTACAGGGTAGGCGCTTCCGCCCAGCTGGCGGATGCCCTCATTAAATGTAGGACTGACATCACTGCCATACAGGAAATGCGGTGAACAGGGCAAGGATGCAAAAGGCTTGCATCTTGTGATGTTTACTACAGCTGCCATGAAGATAAGTACGAATTCGGATGCGGCTTTGTGGTTAATAAGAGACTTCGTCACCTTGTCTCTGGGTTCACACCTGTGAACGAAAGAATAGCCGCAATCCGCATCAAGGCAAAATTCCACAACATAAGCCTAATTTGTGCACACACCCCGACGGAAGAAAAGGACGATGCGGTTAAGGATGCCTTCTATGCTAAACTCGAGGACGTATACGATAAGCGCCCGGCCCATGACGCCAAAATCGTCCTCGGAGATTTTAATGCGAAGGTCGGGCGGAAAGGTATCTTTGGCCCCACTGTCGGACAGTTCAGCCTCCACGCGGACACTACCTCCAATGGTATGAGGCTGATCGATTTTGCCACGGCGCGCAACATGGTAGTATGTAGCACCAGGTTTCAGCATCTCGACATTCATAAGGCCACCTGGATGTCCCCCGATCGATCAACATCCAACCAGATCGATCATATTGTGATTGACGGAAGGCACATTTCCAGTGTACTAGATGTGCGTACATTCAGAGGTCCAAACATCGACTCGGACCACTACCTTGTCGCAGCCAAGTTCCGATTGCGCATTAGCGCCTCGAGGTCTGCGCACTCTAGTACATTGCGAAAGCTGGACGTCAAGAAGCTGCGATCACAAAGGACAACTGAGGCGTTCTCCGCTCAACTCTCGGATAAGCTCCGTCGCTCCCCATCCAATCTCAGCGACATTGGTGGACTGTGGTCCAACATATCCCACTCTTTGCGCACTACTGCGGAAACAGTCCTTGGTTTCGAGCGCCCACCCCAACGAAATCAATGGTACGACGAGGAGTGTCGCGAGGCTGCTGCAGCGAAAAACGCCGCATACAAGAAAACGCTGCAGTCAGCCGCAACGCGAGCCATTGTCGAGAACTATAGAGAGAGGAGAAGGGATGAGAGACGCCTTTTCAGACGCAAGAAGAGGGAGCAGGAAAGGCGTGAGCGTGAGGAAGTCGAGATGTATAGGTGTAGGAATGATGCTCGAAAATTTTATCAAAAGGTTAAGCGTCTAACCGAAGGTTTTAAGCCCGGAGAGTCTTCCTGCAAAGACGAAAACGGAAACCTGATAACAGACTCGCAAGGGGTGCTGAGGTTATGGAGGAAACACTTCTCTACTCTGCTGCAAGGTGATGACGACAACAATTCCGCCTTTAGAGATGATGTTCCGAACCCGATCGACGATGACGGCGTGGAGATTCCGCCGCCTAGCCATGAAGAGGTCAAAGTCGTGATTATGCGTCTTAAAAACAATAAAGCGGCGGGTCCTGATGGCCTCCCCGCTGAATTGTTTAAGACCGGATGTAATGAGTTGGTAGGGCGCATGCACCAACTTATTTACAAAATATGGCTAGAGGAAAGTATGCCCAACGATTGGAACCTCAATGTCCTCTGTCCTCTCCCGAAAAAGGTAGACCCTACGATATGCGCCAACTACAGGGGTATAAGTCTTCTCCCTATCGCATATAAGGTTCTTACAGGCGTATTGTGTGAACGATTGAAGCCACTCGTAAAAACACTGATTGGACCTTATCAGTGCGGCTTCAGACCTGGCAAGTCCACCATCGACCAGATCTTCACACTACGACGAATCCTGGAAAAGACCCACGAGAAACAAGTCGACACACACCATCTTTTTGTCGACTATAAGGCAGCCTTCGATTGCCCCATAAGGGATCGTGTTTTTGCCGCAATGTCTGAGCTCGGTATACCTGCGAAGCTGATAAGGCTATGCAGAATGACGTTGAGCAATTCCTGCAGCTCCGTCAAGGTAGGAAAGGACCTCTCCGAACCTTTTGATACCGTGCGAGGTTTCAGACAAGGCGACCCCTTATCATGCGACCTCTTCAACTTCGTCATGGAGAGTGTTCTGCGAAAGGCGGGAGTGCATCGCAATGGCACTATTTTTCAAAAAAGTGTCCAGTTGCTTGCGTACGCTGACGACATTGACATTATAGGGCGTACCAAGCGAGATGTTACTGCTGGCTTTAGTGCTATTGAACGAGAGTCTAGTAAGATGGGTCTGGCAGTAAATGAGGGCAAAACAAAGTATATGTTATCGACAAGTTGAGACGCGCGGCGTATTGATTCTCAGATTACGGCCGATAACTATACTTTTGATACGGTCAAGGAATTCATCTATCTTGGCTCCGCCGTTACCACCAGAAATGATGTCAGTCTGGAGATCAAGCGTAGGATCACTCTTGCCAACAGGTGTTATTATGGTCTCAGTAGGGAATTGAGTAGCAGAGACCTCTCTCGTGCGACAAAACTAACACTCTACAAGACGCTCATCCTCCCCGTGCTTCTTTATGGCGCAGAGGCATGGACCCTATTAAGAACAGATGCAGCGGCCTTGAGAGTGTTCGAGAGAAAAGTCCTACGCAATATCTTCGGTCGAGTGCGAGTTGGCGATGATTTCCGTATCCGATCCAACAGTGAGCTGTATGAGCTCCTCAACGACGTAGACGTTGTACAGCGTATCAATATCCAGCGGCTGCGCTGGCTCGGCCATGTCGTTCGAATGAAGGAGGATGCTCCGGCGAGACGGGTATTTGATGCGGGAATCTGCGGAAGTCGGCGAAGAGGACGACCTTGTATCCGTTGGAAGGACCAAATCGAGGAAGCCCTGTCATCGATTGGTGTGACCAACTGGCGTAGGCTCGCAAGAAGCAGAGGCGCCTGGAAGGATGTGTTACGGCAGGCCGAAATCCGTTAAACGGGTTGTTATGGCCAATTAAGTAAGTAAGTATTCTTAATATATTTAAAATCTATTTTGTTGCTGAATTGCAACAAATTATTCTTAATGTATTATTATAATTGTGTTTTGGACTTATGCATTTTCCCACACGTGTAAGAAATTCCAGGAAACATAAAACCCCAGACAAATGCAATGCAAATAAATAAAAAATTTCAGCAAACCTTGAAACTTAATCAGAAATTCAAGGTTTTTCTTTTATCATAATTTGAAGTAAAATAAAAAATAAGGGAAAATGCATAACTCCAGCAAAAATAAAAACAAATAAAAAATTACATGAAATCAGCAATTTAAGGTTGTTCACCTAATTTCGTGCAAGCATATGTACGCATGTATGTTTGTCCATTTATACAAACGTACATGCGGACATATGAAAGAAATTCATTGTGAAGGTCTGAACAAATACCTTACGGCAGTCCCGCGGGGGGAGAGTGGTTGAAGTGTGTATGTAGGGGGTGGGTTTAGTACGTAGGCACAAGTGTTGGTGAATCGTGCACTCTTTTGTTGGAACAAAAGTGTCTTTAGAAGATTCCCACCTCCGGCTCAAGACAAAAAAAACACACACACACACAAGAGTACTTTTGTATGACACAGATGAAGGCAGAAAGTCATACGCTGTGACAGCAGGGGTACCACAGGGATCGGTCCTGGGCCCAGTGCTATGTAACGCAATGTATGATGGCGTACTGAGGCTTAGGCTTCCTACGGGTGCACAAATATTCGGATTTGCGGACGATATAGCCCTCGTGGTGAAAGGTAAACACCTTGATAAATTGGAACGAACGTGCAACGCGGCAGTTAGCAGAGTTAGAAGCTGGATCGCGAGTATAGGTCTGAAACTTGCTGATCATAAAACGGATGTCGTATTGGTAAGCAGTAGGAAGAAAATGGAATACATCACCATAACGGTTGGCGAACAAAGGATAACATCGAAGCAGTCTATCAAGTACTTAGGAGTTATGATTGACAACAGACTCACATTCAAGGAGCACCTGACGTATATTAGTTGGAAGTGCGCGGCGACAACGGGCGCACTCGCGCGGATAATGCCTAACTTTGGAGGTCCGAGACAGGAGAAGAGGCAATTGCTGATGAGAGTGGTTAGATCGATTACTCTATATGCAGCCCCTATATGGGCCGAGGCCATGGATAAGAAGACATACAGAATAGGAGTTGATGGGGCCTACAGGAGATCTGCCCTCCGAGTAATTTCTGCCTTCCGTACAGTATCTACGGATGCAGCATTGGTGATTGCAGGGATGATGCCGCTACGAATGTTAGTAGAGGTTGAAAGGAGGAAACACTTAACAAGAAGGAGAACGGGGCTAGTGCACCCTGACCAGGCGAATGACGATGCAATGAATAGGTGGCAGCACGAGTGGACTTCTTCCACAAAGGGAAGATGGACTTACAGATTAATACCAAATATAGAAGAATGGACTAGAAGGAAGCACGGCGAGGTAAATTTTTACCTTACACAGTTCTTAACGGGTCACGGTTGCTATAGGACATACCTCTACAAGTATGGGCATGACGTGGATGAAGCGTGTCCATCATGCCTAAATACGGGCGAAACAGCGGAGCATGTATTCTTTACTTGCCCGCGCTACGAATATCGACGAAATATCCTGGAGAGGACGATCGGATCCCAGGTGACCTCCGATAACGTGGTTAACCTGATGCTAACATCACGCGAAAACTGGAACGCGGTATGTTTATTCGCGAAGGAAGTTCTAGTGCAACAGAGGATAATAGAGAGAGCAAGAACAGCAGAAATGGATAACAGCACTCGCTGAATCTTTACCTCCCCCGATGTAATACTTGATTGTGGTCCCGGGGGGGCGACTTAATGGAAGTGTGACGAACTTGGTTGGGTTTAGTACGTATGCGTTTAGCAAGCCGAGAGTAAGTCTTGCGGCGAATCGTGCACATTGTGTAGACCGGGCTACCAATGTCTTTTGAAGATTCCCAACCTTTAGCTCGCATAGCTATAAAAAAAAACACACACACACACATTTCGCCTTGTCCTGACGTCTACACACATAGTGACCATCAGGCTATCATTTTTGAAATCCAGGAACGCTATACGGGACACAACGTTCCTGCCGCACAGCCGAACCCTCTTTGGAAGGACTCCATCTTCGACAGGGAAACCTTTGTCCTCGCATTGGAGGACATTCGGTTATCCGGGAGCGCGAATGACAAGGCGACGGGACTTATGCGCTCCATAACGGAGGCTTGCAACGTTTCTATGGCAAGGAGGCGCCATGTGACTGGAAAGAAACACGTCTACTGGTGGAACGCGGATATAGCGGATCTAAGACGTAAATGTAACAGCGCAAGGCGGCTATTCCAAAGGGCCAGAGGCCGTGACGAATTTGCGGAACTACGGGAAAGCTATAGAAGGTGTAGGACCTGCCTTAATGGGGCCATTGCACATAGCAAGAGAAGATGCTACAGGGAAACGAGAATCCCTGGGGAACTGGTTATAAGGTGGTGATGAGAAAGCTGAACTGCTTCCGACCACCTGCAACGACGTGTGCAGCTAAGCTGCAATCAATCGTCGCGGACCTTTTTCCGCGCAAAGCCGAAATTACGTACTGCGTACGAGATATGCGGTCACCGGAGGAAATCCCAGAAGTCAGCAGGCAGGAATTGGAATCGGTCTGTGGGGAAATAAAAATTAACAAAGCACCGGGGATCGACGGGATCCCAGACATTGCGCTTAAAGCGGCCATTGAGAATAATACTGAGCTGTTGAGACAAGTTTTTGATGCTTGTATTCAGGAGAGGACGTTCCCTAGGATATGGAAAAGACAGAAACTGGTTCTCATTTCGAAGGGTAACAACGCGCAAGGAGCATCGGGATACCGCCCGCTCTGTATGATAGACACAGCTGGAAAACTTTTGGAGAGGATAATTTGTAGGAGACTGGAAGCATTCCTGGGGGAAGAAGGCTTGTCGGATCGCCAATTTGGTTTCCGGAAAGCACGTTCCACAGTGGATGCAATAGAGATGGCTATGACGATAGCAAAGGATGCTATCAGCGGTGAGCGCTGGCTGGAGGGCGATAAGGAGTACTGCGCTATCATCACCTTGGACGTCAAAAACGCATTCAACTCCGCGGATTGGGATGCCACTTTAGCAGCCCTAGATGGAAAGGACATACCGAACTACCTGATGGAACTTATTAAGGATTACTTTAAGGATAGAGTGCTCTTATATGACACAGATGATGGCAGGAAGACATATGCAGTATCGGCGGGGGTCCCGCAAGGTTCCGTGCTGGGCCCAATACTATGGAATGTCTTGTACGATGGTGTACTGGGGCTTAGATTGCCTTTGCAATCTGCAATGAATTTGCGGACGACATTGTCCTGGTGATAAGGGGAAAACATTTGGATGAATTGGTGAGAACGTGTAACTCTGCGGTTGGCATAGTCAGGAGCTGGATCACGGGAATAGGTCTCAAACTCGCTGATCACAAGACAGATGTAGTGCTTGTAAGCAGTAGGAAGAGGATGGAATTTATTACAATAACGGTAGGTGAACAGCGCATAACATCAAAGCAGGCGATTAAATATCTAGAGTAATGATTGATAACAGGCTCACGTTTAGGGAACACCTGACGTACATCGGTGGAAAGTGTGCGGCGTCATCATGTGCACTTGCCCGAATAATGCCTAACCTAGGAGGCCCAAAACAGAAGAGGAGGCGGTTACTGATGAATGTGGTGACTTCGATCGCTATATATGCAGCCCCCATATGGGCCGGGGCCATGGATAAGAGGACCTATAGAGCAGGAATAGAAGCGGCATACAGGAGATCAGCTCTCAGGGTGATTTCTGCCTTCCGCACGGTGTCTACTGATGCGGCATTGGTGATTACGGGGATGATGCCCCTGAGGCTAGTAGTGGATGTAGAGAGGAGGAAACGTGACACAAGGAGGAGAATGGATCTTTCCAACCCTGATCAGTTAGTGGAGGATGCTATGTATAGATGGCAGCAAGACTGGTCCAATTCCACCAAGGGAAGATGGACCCACAGACTCATACCGAGCGTAGGAGAATGGACCAAAAGGAGATACGGCCAGGTGAACTTCTACCTGACACAGTTACTAACCGGCCATGGATGTTAAAGGGCATATCTCTATAAGTATGGTCATGATGTAGACGAGGCATGCCCAGAATGCCGTAATGAAAGGGAGACGGCGGAGCATGTTTTCTTTACTTGCCCGCGGTATGTTTTTCAACGAAATTGCCTGGAGAGGACATTAGGATTCCAGGTAACGCCCGATAACATAGTTAACCTGATGTTAACCTCATGTGACCATTGGAACGCAGTATGTGTTTTCGCAAGGAATGTTTTGATGCGGCAAAGATTGGCTGAGAGTGCAAGGTCAGCGGAATTTGAAGGCAGAACTCGCTGAATCCCACCCCCCCGAAGTAATACTTGATTGTGGTCCCGGGGGGGGGGGGTGGCAAATGGTTAGAAGTGTGACGACTTAGGTTGGGTTTAGTACGTATGCGTTTAGCAAGCCGAGAGTAAGTCTTGCGGCGAATCGTGCACATTGGTAGGCCGGGCTACCAATGTCTTTCGAAGATTCCCAACCTTTAGCTCGTAAAGCTCTAAAAAAAAAAAGAAAAAAATTGTCCCTGACGTAACCCTTTGGATGAAGGACAAACATTGCGAGCTGATCTATTACGTGACCCAGTTCCTAACTGGTCATGGGTGCTTCAGGAAGTACCTGCACAGATTTGGTCATGACACTTCCCCTATATGCCCAAACTGTGTAGATGAGGAGGAAGATGCGGAGCATATTCTAACATGCTGCCCCAGATTTAGATGGCCCGGAGAAACGTGTTTAGGACCAAACCGGCTAATGGAAGAGCTGATGAACTGTAGGAACCTATGGAGCCAATATAGCCAGAGAATGGCTGAAGTTATGATAGAACTCCGTAGACTGGAGAAACGGAGGCGAAATTTGACTTAACGTGATGAAGCTTTCGAGCTAACCAGCCCTGCACTCTTTTGTTGGAACAAAAGTGTCTTTAGAAGATTCCCACCTCCGGCTCAAGACAAAAAAAAACAAAAAAACACACACACACAAACATTAAAAAAGCACACCGTGTGGCGTCATGGGGCTGAGTTTCAGGCTACCATGGGGGTAAGTGGCGGATAACTGAACGGCCTACCCTAAGTAGGTTAGCTGAGAATAACCAATAAGCAGTCCCCGACCAAGAGCGGCAGATGCTGAGGTGTACTACAAAAGGGTACAAGTGACCGAAGACGTATCTGCGACATGGCGAACCGATACCGCCATTAACTAGGCATCACCCCACATAGGGTTCCCTCAAGAGATGGGAAAATAGGAGAGTAACACCTCCGTGGTCCCCTCAGTTTCATCGAAGCGACGCCCTTGATCTGGGCATTAGAACCAAGCCCGGTAAGGTTCTAATTATGGTATACCGGAAGACGTATGTGAATTGGCGATATAGGCTGACGATGGCAGTATTCCGGCACTTTAGTAGGCGGTGTGAAAGCTGGCCGAAATGGCTGTCGGGCTAATGCCGCCATTGCCTCCGCCCCGTTAAAACTATGGCAAGTCTGTCGGTACGTTCCTGATTTGTCACCGTTAAATTGGTGTTGTAGAACCAGATGTGAATTCCTGGTTTACGTCGACCTGGCTCTGAACACGTATTCCCATGAGGTTATGTGTCAACCCTCACGTGGCCTCCCTGCTTATGCATAGACAACCACGGGGTCTTTCGTGACGACTACAACGATGGATCAGGATAACGGCCGAGAGTTGGGGCCCAAACGAAATGATGAACCAAAATAAAAATACAAATAAATCGACGAATTCGTGTGAGATGAATGCTTTGGAGCTAAACGTTTTTGGGCAGAGCTCGAAAATACCGAGGTCTCCGGTGCGAAGTCGGGAAATAAACCCGTTTGGACAGAGCATGAGAACGTCGAGATCCCCAGTTAACGGGAAGGATTCAGAATTAGAGGTCCTGGGATCGGAACCGTCGCGAGGCGACACTATGTCAGCGGCCAGCGGTGTTTTTGGCCAACTCGGGGACCAAATCAGAAGTCTGATTGAAATGTTAGAGGATGGGAAAAGGAGGTCAATCCATCAACCGATGAGAGATGCGATTGACTCTATCAAAACCCTATATGACCTGTACGCAAGCGAGTTGCAGGAACAAACTACCAAGGCGACTAACTGCAGCAGTTCTGCTACACAAACATCACCTGTGTTGAGGAACCAGGAGGCGAAGAGGAAAAATGCAGAGACTAATAAAATTCCTGCGGCAATAAGGAGAACTCCGAATCCTGCACCAAGGGCTCCAGCGATGGGAACTGGGGATATGACCTTGAGGCGACAGGACGATACTAAGGGAGTAAGTGAAGAACCAGGGTGGCAGTAAGTTACGAAAAGAAAAAGGAGAAACAAGAAACCACAGGAGAAGAAAACGAAGCCGGATGCGATCGTGATAGCGACGAAGGATAACACGTCGTATGCCGACATTCTGAGGAGAGTCAAAACGGACCCTAACCTTTGTGAATTAGGAGAAAATGTGACCAAAATTCGGAGAACCGTCAAGGGTGGTCTACTACTCCAACTCCGCAAGAGCGGAGAGAACACGGAGAACTTTAGGGGAGCCATTGGAGAGCTCTTAGGAGAATGCGTGTCTGTCCGCACCCTAAGGGATATGAGGACAATTGAGATCAAGGACATCGACGAGATCTCGGAGAAAGAGGATGTATATGAGGCCATACGGAAGATTCCAGGCCTCGAGAATTTCGGTAAGCCCGACGTAGTTACCCTTAGGAGGGCTTATGGTGGGACGCAAATTGCCACAGTGGGAGTTGACGCAGACGCTGCAGCCATTCTGCTGAGAGAAGGCAGAATTAGGATCGGCTGGGTCATATGCTGGATTCGCGAGAAAAACATCCCGACGAAATGCTTCCGGTGCTTGCAGTTCGGGCATATGGCCGCTCGGGAAACTCTTTGCATGTTCTGCAAAGTGATCGACCCGAAATCCGCCAACCATATCGCGGAAGCGGAAAGTGTCCGCAATTTCTGAGCGCCCTTAAATCACGTTCTAGGAGATGTAGTTAATACAGATTAATCTGAACCATTGCGAAGCAGCCCAGGACCTATTGGTTCAGAGGGTAAAGGAGGAAAATATCGATGTCGCAATCATAAGCGAACCTTATAGGGTACCGAATAATAGTACTTGGATCACGGACGGATCCACTACTGCGGCTATATGGATTTGTGGTTCACTACCCTTCCAGCAAACCTATGCGCGGGACATTGGTTTCGTTATGGCCAGGATAAAGGGTGTTGAAAGAGGTAATCGCCTCACTAATGGCTTCCACTTGGATTTTGAATAAAAGAAAAATTAGCGCTCAATTCAATTCAAGTTTATTAGCTAATGTTTCTTAGATTAAAATTCCTATAATTTTTAATTCATATTAACAAACTTTATATAAATTTTCATATACAAACTACTTACTTTATGGTATGAAAACCATTAGATATTAACAAGGTTCTATATAGAAGATTTTTAATTAATGTGTTAGACTTAAGGAAAAATACCACGTCAGCTAAGTACGACAATTCTTCTAGAATGTAAGATGGAGTTACATATAACACGCGGGAAAATTATTAAATATAATGTGACGTAAAATGTAAAAGAATATTATAAATAATGTGCCCAATTAAGCTGTTTTAGTCAGTGGCGACAACATTGTCCCCCGCAGTTTGACAAGAAGTATCTTCGCCGTCAAATTCTGGTAAGGAAGCCACGTCCAAGACTGCAAGTTTAACCACAGGCCTTTCCATGATAGCGTTCGTTGTTAGCACCTTTGCACTTCTTACTTGTCCATCTTTTGCCAATCTCGTCTCCTCTTGGCCAAGTATTTCGAGGAAGGGACGGATCAAATACAATAACTAAGTCCCCCTGACGTAACGTCTTTTGTTTTTCAAACCACTTAGATCGGCATGTTATTGAAGGCAAGTATTCTGTTAGCCATTTTTTCCAGAATATGTTAGCATATTGTTGTGATACGAGTCAATTGTACTTTAAGACTACACCACTGTCGTTGCAGCTAGATAATGGTTTCAGACCACTGGAGCTACCCACTAGAAAATGATTAGGAGTTACAGCTTCATTAGTTATATCATCTAATGGGACGTAGGCAAGTGGCCTAGAATTTATAATATTTTCCACTTCTGGCAGCATACTTAACAACAACTCATCACTTGGAGCTCTTGAGTGTATTATGTTATATAAAACTGTCTTAATTGAACGTACTAAGCATTCCCACGCACCCCCCATATGAGGAGAACCTGGCGGGTTAAAATTCCAAGTCGTTGTAGTACTGGTAAAAGTTTTAGTAAATTCATTTTTGTTTACTTCTGTCAGTGTCTCACGAAGTTCCCGCTCTGCTCCAACGAAGTTTATACCGTTATCACTATAAAATTCGCGCGGAACACCTCGTCTAGCCATAAAGTTGCGAATGGCAAGTATACACGAACTAGTGGTTAGTGAGTGCGAAACCTCTATATGCACGGCTCTTATCGTCAAACATGTAAAAAGAACACCGTAGCGTTTTTCTTTATGGCGGTTTACTGTTACCATTAGTGGACCAAAATAAGCAACTCCAGTGTAAGTAAATGGAGCTGTGTAAGCAGCAAGTCTAGCCCTTGGCAATTTAGCCATTTGAGGAGCTTTTGGAACAGCCTTATAAATTTTACACCATTGACATTTTCGAATTGTAGATTTAAAAATTACTCTTAGTCTTGCAATTGAATATTTTTGCCCTATTTCGTTGACAACTGTTTCATGGTTCAAGTGGCGATACCTTTGATGGTAGTGCATAATAATTAAACCAGTAATGTAGCTGGTCTTAGGCAATATTATAGGCTGTTTTTGTTCCTGAAACATATCTGCGTCTTCTAATCTACTGTCTGCTCTTAGAATGTCATTTTCATCTAAAATAGGAGACCTTTTGTAAATTTCACTTGATTTCGGGA
Organism: Sarcophaga rosellei; assembly: GCA_930367235.1. Lineage (NCBI taxonomy): Eukaryota > Metazoa > Arthropoda > Insecta > Diptera > Sarcophagidae > Sarcophaga > Sarcophaga rosellei. The sequence goes on from OV884019.1 coordinate 60,205,903, forward strand.
TACATTTTTTACTTTTGAGGCATGAAATTTCCATAGAATATTCTTCATGTTGAACCTGCTGATATAAATAGCGTTCTGCTTTTAATAACTCTTCCTGAGACAGTTCGTCTTTTTTGTGATCTTTTGTTAGACAATTTTTAATAAAGCGAAAAACAAAGGCAGTAGCACGTCACACGCGGCTCCATTTGGAAAAACGAGTTTATAATATCAAAGGTTCTGAAGTAGTAATTTTAAGATGGTATTGAGTCATCTCCTCTGAGGTTGTTTCTAATCTAATATGCTCTGTTGGCCAATCGACTTCTTGTTGATAAAGGAATTCAGGACCTAAAAACCACCTGTTTGAATTACTGATCTCAGGCACTCGGGCCCACTTAGTAGCTTCATCTGCTACATTTTGTTTTGATTTGATCCATCGCCAATCATTAATTGAACATAATTCTAAAATCTCGGAGATTCGAAAGGCCACGAATTGACTATATTTTCGATGGTCAGACCTAATCCAACTAATAACTGTTTTCGAATCCGACCAGAAAAATTTTTTTGAAACTTTAATTTTGTGTTTTTCACAAATAAATGTTGCAAACCGTGCTCCGATTAAAGCTGCCATAAGCTCAAAACGCGGAATGGAGGTTGTTGTTAGTGGAGCAACTCTAGGTTTAGAGCCAATAATAGAAGAGATTACTGTTTCATTTTTGGCCATACGAAAATAAGATACCGCGGCGTAACCATCTTTACTCGCATCGGCAAATGTATGTAATTGGATTTCAATTTCATCATAGGTGGGCATTAGAGTGTCCCGAAAATTTTTTTTTAGATTTCCCTAACGCAAGACCTTCTAAAATTTGCGTAATTGATCGTAGATAACCAAAATGATTTTAAAAATAAAATGAAACTATATCTTCAGGGTTCTACCAATCTTCAAAGTTTGATTATATTTCGCTATCCTTAATTTCGACACCTAAACTCAATATGCCACGACTATGTATAGAAAAAAACACTTTACTGGCGACTACGAATGTGCTAGACACAGTGGAGTTCGTTTATAACGTACACCGTTTATAACGAATTTTTTTATAAAAAAAGAATTCCGGAAAAAATTGCCAAATTTTGGTAAAATTTTTTTTTTTAAATTTTAAGTTTTGGTCATTTATTATAAGTTTTATTTTCTTGTACATTAATTGCAAGTATAAAATATATTAATAAAATAAATTTGTATCTCGTTTTTTTTTTTATTTTAAGCATAGGGTTTAGGTATGTAAAAACGTTTTCGAAAGTAGAGCCCTCAAGATGGCATGTAATTCGATTTTTATTACCTTTACCGTAATCTGTGTAAAATTACGCAAATTTTGATACCTCTTGCGAAAGTGTAGCTGAAAAAACTATTTTTGTCATACAAGGACGGGACAGCATTGTTTTTAAATAGCATCGTGGGATTTTAATTTTTTCAATATTTGGTAGAAAGTTAAGCCATAGCGTCCATTTTTCCATTACTTCATGCGGAATCTCCTCATCCCAGTCCAGTTTATGTCGCCATACTTCTTGAAGTAAAATTTTTGCATACATAATTACGTTGCGTAGCATCTCACGTTTAGTTGGTTTTACTTTTCCAGAAAATATTTCGGTTTTGATAAACCTTTCGGAAATTTTAAAAGTAATAACGTCTTCCTGATGTTCCCAAAAAACTCCAAGAACTTTTTCGATTTGTTTCTCCCCGACAAGATTTAGGCATTTCGTAGCACTGACATTTTCATCTGAAACTGAGTTTAAAACGCTTTTGTCATTAGAGATCCGATGCCTGATGTTAAACCCACCTTGGCGATGTATAAACTTTACCTCTTTAATTAAATTAATAGCCTCTTGAGAAGTATCAACTGAATATAAGAGATCGTCTACATAATGGTTTTCTTTAATAACCTCTGCAGCTTCAGGAAACTGATTTTCAAATTTTGCGGCATTTAAGTTCTTAATATATTGGGAAATGCTAGGGGCACACGTGGCCCCGAATATCATTACGTCCATAACATATACTTCAGGTTCTTTACTTTGATCGATATTGCGCCACAAAAAGCGCTAGGCATTTCTGTCTTCTGGACGTATCAAAATTTGGTGGAACATTTCTTCAATGTCTCCACATATTGCAACAGCTTTTTTACGAAATGAAAATAAAACAGCTGGTAACGATGCTAGAAGATCTGGGCCTTTTAATAAGAATGAATTTAATGATAAACCGTTTGTTGTTGCTGCTGCGTCCCAAACTCGCGATTTACCAGGTTTATTTTTATTAAAGACTGCAAAAATAGGTAGATACCACACTTTACCACCAGTATTGATTTCGTCCTGGTTTAATTTACGAATATAACCTTTGCGCATGTACTTTTCAATTGTACTTTTAAAACCCTCACGTAGTTCGAAATTTTTCAATAATTTACGTTCCAGGCACAATAATCGTTTCATTGCCATATCAAAACTATCTGGTATATTATATATATCGAATCTCCACAGTAAAGGAGTTTCATAATGACCATTTGACTTTTGCCTCGTATACTGATTTAAAAGACTAAGTGCCCTTTCATATTCCTTATTCACAAGTGGATCTTTGCAGTTTATACCAATACTGTCAAGAGAGTAAAAGCATTTAACTATTTCGTCCAGACTTACATCGGCCTTACAATCGCACTCATGAAAATTTAAATGATTAATTGGTGTACATATTTTTTTTATCAACTACCCCGTAAATCAACCATCCGATTTTCGTACACTCGGCAACTGGCTCATGGAGAGCACCCTGTCTTATTTTGGTTGAAAGTCCCAAGTTAAAGTTATTAAGACCAATTAAGATCTTTGGTACAGCATTTTCAAAGCTATCAATGGGTAAATTACGGAAATGCGGAAATTGTTTCGCTAAACTTTCATAATTTAATGATTGTGTAGGTAGTTTTAACGATGCTACCGTACTAACATTAATTGCAATAGTTTTCTTAGTTTGGCCAGAAATTTAAATTTTTATCTTTTGAGAATTATTTTCCCATCTTTCCATTCCTCCAGTCCACTTTAAGCATAGAGAACTGACTGACCCTTGAACTCCAAGTTCATCAATTAACCTTTTTTTTTTTTTTTTTTTTTTTCAACTACTTATGTAGTTGTATAATTTATTTGCACAAATTTCATTTTACAATATTGATTAGGCCTCAGCGCCAAAAGGGCATTATTGAGGCAAGTTGACAAACTAATTTAACACAATGTATGTACAAATAAAAAGATGATTACAAATATATAAATATTAAATATCTTTTAAAAAGGAATATAATTAAAAAAAGAAAAAAATAAATATTAAAACTAGGAAAGTAAGAAAAATAAGAAAAATAAAAACGAAATAAATTTAGTATTACCAAAGAATTTATCAAATTAAATTAAAAGCGTTTCAATTGAATTTAATAAAAACTCTTTACAAGAGGACTTGAACGTAGAAATTCTTTGAATGACTTTTAAGTGATCGGGCAAATTGTTAAACTTTACTCCACCTATATAATCTATCCTCTGTTTTGTTAGTTCTAATCTGCATCGAGGAACTCTAAGATTTGACCTGTTCCGAGTATCAAAATGTTCCTGGTTTTGTCTGAATGGAATGGTATGGTAGCCAATGCTCTTAATGCATTTAAAAACAAATGTGAAAACTTGATATTCGTGTAATGCATAAATTGGTAATATTGACCTAGTAACGTCCTTGTATAAATTCACAGTAGAAAACAACAACGGTAAATTGAATACAATTTTTAAAGCCTTGTTCTGCATACGTTGCAGAGATCTAAGGGTGTTATTATGGCTATTGTGAGCGTAAGTAATAGCCAAGTAATTTAAATGGGACTGAATTAAGGATTGATATATCATTAGCTTTGATTTTTTATCCAATTTATTCTTTAACTTGTATAGTATCCCTATAGCTGGAGCTATCTTCCCCTTTATAGCATTGATATGCAGGTCCCAGCACAGATTGCTTTGAAGAATAATTCCTAAATACTTCACTGAATTTGTCTCACACACAATTTTTCCATCTACATAAACATTAAAATAGTTCTGGATGCCCAAAGAATGTGGCCTGAACCGAATTAGTTTAGTTTTCTCCGAGTTGAGTACTAATCGATTTAATCTCGCGAATTCAACAATAAGCGAAGCATCTCTTTCGATTTGGGTTTTTAACACCAAGTCGTGCTTGTATGGATACAAAACACATACATCATCTGCAAACATACATAACTGACCACTTAACTTAAGGTTTTTTATATCGTTTATATAAATTGAAAACAATAACGGACCTAGTCCACTTCCCTGTGGGACTCCAAATTCAACAGAACTAACAAAGCTTTTAGCATTATTGATATTCACATACTGTTTTCTATTAGCAAAGTAACTTTCAAACAATAAAAGTTCTCTATCCCTGATACCATAAAACATTAGTTTCTGTAGTATTATCCGATGATCCACTAGATCAAAAGCCTTAGAAAAGTCAAAGAACATTCCCGCAACTCCAGAGAAGCCATCATCAAGACCTTTGCAGATACTTTTAACTACGTTGAGGACTGCGTCCTCAGTACCACACCCTCGTCTAAATCCATATTGATTATCAAACAAAAACCTGTTATCTTCCATGTAAGAAAGCAATTTATCACACAAAATCTTTTCAAATATTTTATCAATTGAAGATAGTACAGCAATCGGTCGATATTTGTCTACAGAGGATACATTTACTTCTTTTGGTATTGGAATCAGTTTGTGAACTTTCAAAATGTCAGGATACACTGAGTTGTCCACCATTTTATTAAATATATCACATAAAATCGGAGCAATTTCTTCCCGACATTCCTTAACAAATTTTGGTGATATATTATCATCTCCTGCACATTTATTAGTATCCATATCCAATATAACCCTAATTACATTATTAATATTAATGTTTCCAAGGATAAATCTATTCGGTGTTTGAGACAGTGTCCGTAGTGCATTACAATTATCATTATGATAAATTCCAATCTCACTCTTAAGGTTTCTTATAGCTGTTATGAAATAGTCGTTAAAACAATCTGCCTTTGTTTGATCACAAGTGATAAGCTGTCCGTGAGCATCATTTAAACGAATTTCCTTATTCCCTTGACGACCAATGGTAGAATTTATAAATTTCCAAGATTTCTTTGGGTCCTTTCCAATTTTGGATAAACAGTCGGAATAATAGTTGTCCCTACACTTCCTTATAGCAATTTTTATCACCTTACTTAATCGCTTCAGACTATCATTAATGCTCTGCTTGCTCCTAAATTTTCTTCTCTTTTTCAATAATTTTTCCTTTAGTAAAATCAATTTCTGTAGATTTTGATTAACCCATGGAGTAAGCTCAAATCTTAATGGTTTCTTATACTTGCTTACTATGGTTGATTCATTAATAGCATATTTCATATCAGCAATTAATATATTTGTCAAATCTGATGTGTTAAAAGAAGAAAAGTTCTCAGGTAAACGATTTCGCAGAATTGCCCTTGCTTTTACGTAATCATAATGTTTCATCGTTATCTCCGTATATTGTTTGTTCGCCACATTGCTATCGAACCTACAGTAAACCATATTGTGATCTGACAGGTTGCATTCAACCGAATCAACACAAATTTTATCTGCAAAATTGCTAAATACCTGGTCTATACTTGTTTTACTTTGGGGTCTTGTAATCAAACTATGCGCACTATCACAATCATAATTTTGAAACATCATATGCAAATTAGCATAATGTGCATTTTGAAAAGCATCGATGTTCGAGTCACCTACGACTATAATTGGATTACGGGCATGAATATTTAATATGTCATCGACAATATCTAAAAAATCATCTACAGCGCACTTTTGCGAACGATAAAGTGAAACAATCTTTAAAGGTTTGCGGTTAACCTTAAAATTACTAAAAGTGATAATTATGCGTTCAACATATTTATCACTTTCACATGTATTTACTTCGTAATAAGTGCCTTCCTTAACATACAGAGATGTGCCACCATAACCATCCTTTCGACAACAATGTACACTACTATACCCGGGAATTGCGTAAATTCGTGACATATCATTATGAAACCATGTTTCTTGGATTGCAATTACATCCGGCAGTTTAGGTAGCCTGACTATTAAATCTTTAAATTGATTGAATTTCCCAATAGATGAAACGCTTCTAATATTAAAACTTAATACATTAAAAAAATTCGAATTCAGATCACAAATATAATTTTTAAATTTTAAAAATTGTTTAAAATATTGATTTTTAATCATAAAAAGTTAAATTACAAACTAAATAATAATTCATTAAATTCATAACATAATTCATAATATATATATTTAAGAAGAAACATAAGTAGCCCCGTCTACACCATCGCCATCATCATCGCTTGTATTTACTTCTGCTTCTTTGCTGTTAACTATAGACCTTCTTTTATAATGTTTATTAGTTGTTGCTTCCAATAACAGTCGGTCAACATCATCTTCACAGCTGATCAGTTGTTGCTTTCCCAGGTTACTCTTTTTGCAATAAACTCTTCCATTGCGAGCATAAACTTGTTGGAAACCAATTGATTTTAACGACTTTGCGTAATATAATAGGCTTAGTGTCTCTTTACTGTGGAAATCATGCACATAAATTTCTTTTGTATTTTCATTTTCTTTCAATTTAGATTTCGATAACATCAGTTTATTCTTATGCATTTTTGATGAAAATTTCACAACCACGGTTTTTTTATCGTCCTTTAATTGTTTTTTGGTTTTTAGAAAATATGCATCATCAAAAGCACTGGGTTCAAAAACGACACCCACATCCTTAGACAGATTAACCACAGCATCAATAGCACTAACTTTATCACTAACTTTAATATTGCTAATAACGCAATCATTTTTTACTTTAAAATCATTTAATTCTTTTATTGAAGATTTAAGAGTTTGTAATTAATATAAATTCATTCATTCTTATTTCTTTATTTCTTATTTCTTTATCTCCTTCTTTGCACAAATGACATAAAAACAATTCATTTTCATTCTTTAAAAGTCTCTCAAATTCTCTTTTACTCAATTTAGTACACTGAGAATGAAAGTTTTTTGTGCATTTATCACACTCAATATAACTGTCCGTGTCTTCTTTTATTTCATATTCACAAATAACACAACTAATAATTTTTTTTATTTGCCATACTTCTGCGAGCAATTTTTTTAGACATCTTTCACTGTTTTTATGTTCCAAATTCTGTCCTTTAAAACTTCACCGATTTTTATTACTATTTGACCACTTTTTACCTCAAAAATTCGAAATTTTTACGGAACGCTTTTAGCACTGAGAAAAATGTACGTTTATTCACAAGGGTTGCCAACTTTACATTTTCAACCTTTCATAGCTTATACCTTTTATTCTTTTTGTCATAATTATCATTAATAAGAAACTGTTAGTATTTGCTATAATACTTTTTACAACATATTTTCTTACTCAAGAGAGAATTCTTAAGAAATTCATATGAATCTCTCAAGTTATAATTATGCTTTTGCTTTATACTAGTTAAGGCATTTAATATTGTTAGCTTATACCTTTTATTCTTTTTGTCATAATTATCATTAATAAGAACCTGTTACTATTTGCTATAATACTTTTTACACCATATTTTCTTACTCAAGAGAGAATTCTTAAGAGATTCATATGAATCTCTCAAGTTATAATTATGCTTATGCTTTATACTTATTGAGATAATTTTTGATAACTGTTTTTTTGTAAGCTATCCTCATAGTAAGGAGTGCGAAAAGAATTTAGTCTTTAATTATTATTGGAAAAAGAAACATTAGTATTAAAATAATAAAAATTGTAAAATAAAGAAATTTAATAAAGTAAACTTTTATGAAAAAGTTAATTTGTATGTAGGTAGTGTTTATTTTTATTTTAAATTAGAAAAATTTAGTTATCGATTTTTAACTAATTAAAGCGTTCGAATAGCATTTCAGTTTGCATTTTACTTTAATTAGAGAAGATAAAAACGTTTTAACATTCGTACAAATTTGGTTTCCGAAATACCTGACCTGTTCCTGTAGAATAAACAATTTCACTTGCTTGTCTATTGATATAGAAAATTCGATCAAAGGCACTTAATTTTGTATCTTTGTTTTCCTCAACAAACAAACATAAACTAAATTTAGTGTTTTTGTTTGAGTGAAAGTGAAATTGTTTGGCTTACAAAAACAGTGCATACAACTTTTAATAAGTACCTTTAAATAAATATAAAATCGTTTAAAATGAACCTAAAAACTCTGTGTTGATAACATTGGTTAACAGCTGGATTAAAGAGAAACAAAAGGCGCCATATTGAAAGTGATAAAAGGAGTGAAAACGAAGTTTTCAAAATTTGGAATTAATACTAAATTTATTTAAAAAACAATAATAAAATATAAACTCAATCCAAAAAACATGTCTTCTATATCCTTACCTGAATCTCTGTCTTTTAGTTTTTGCAATTTTTATTTCCTTATTTGTTTTTGTTTATTTCTTTTTTGTTTTGTTTACATAAAAACATATGACACGCTTTTACGATCTATAATTGCACTTACATTTTTACGTTCCATACACGTTACATTACGTTACTGTTACATTCCGTTACGGTAGCATAACTAGGGCTTAAGAGAGATAAATTTTTTGCAATTTGCTATTACCGTACATTTGTTGTTGTTGCAAACAAAACACTTACGATTGTCAATATGTGTATTAACATATGCCCCTTTGTTGTTATTATTATTTATTCTTTCTCTTTTATTACTTTTACTTGAACAGTCAACTGTTATACTGCTAGCTGTAATACCTATATTAAAAAGCCATCTGTCAAATTCATATAAATTAGGTTTTTTGTTTTGATTCAACAGCAGAGTTTTTTGCATTGGCCATTGCATTTGATACAAAGGTGGAAGTTTTTGTATTAGGTCTTGAATAAGTGATGAATTGTTTAATTCATCGTGCAAACTAGCAGTAGTAATAGTTGATAATAAACCGCGAACATTTATATCTAAGGTGGTAAGGGTCTTTAAATTATTTTCGTCAACTTTTGGTGTGAATTTTATTCTTTCTTTTACAGAATTTATGATTTTTTCTGGTTGACCAAACAGCATGTGAAGCGTTTGCATAATGCCAGGTACATTTGATGGATGCACTAACATATGCTGAACACTGCGGTAAGCATCTCCTTGAAGGGCTTTTCGAATGCGTATGAGGTTTTCAGCATTAGTGAATGCTCAGGCTGCAGTGGGCCACTCATATGTGGAGTGAAATATCGGCCATTCATCTGGTTGGCCGAAAAATATTGGAAGTTCTTTTGGCAGCGATTGCCGAGAACTGAGGTGGTTTGGCCGTAGCGTGGGTGGTAGCACAATCTGAGATGATGGATATGGTGTTGTATTTGTATAATTAAAAGTCTGTGGCTGTGCAATATATTCCTGTGGACGTGAATTAAACAAGTCTTGTGGATAGTTATTAATTGTATTACATGAATAAAAGTTGGCCTACTAAGGCCTGTGTTAAGAGTAGGTCTTGGAAGCTGCATTGGTTGGTAGTAAACATTGTTAGTGGTTGTGTTCGCAGTACAAAACGATGGTGCAGTTAAAAATATGGATGAATTTATGGCTGTAGACGCGACCGGTTGTAGCTTAAAAGTTGTTGAGTTTTTTATATTAGCGGAAAGGTTATTCGGTACAGAGGTGAAATAATTAGTTTGTTCTGGCAAAGACATATTTTTCCCTGTACTGCTTAAAAGATGAGCTGATTTCTGTTTACCGCTAGTATTAGTTGTGGAATTAGGTACAACGGCCGTATCAAGCGAGACTGGATGTTGATTATTCATACTTGTGTTATTGCTATTGGTGTAAATATTATTAGCAGTATGTTCTGCAAGTGTAGTAGACGTATCAGAATTTTCAGTAGTAGAAAAGGTTGCACGATTAAGAGTAGAGTTATTAACAGTATTAGTGATTGTGGTTAAAGTGTTATCAGATTGATTTTCTGATGATTGTGTTTTATTTTGTGACTGACTTATCCAGTTTCGTACAGACTGGCTCTTGATGGATGATGTACTACTAAGATTTTCAGCCTCTTCAAGAAGTTGGTATTTTCTATCTAAATAGTCTTTCTCGAGTTTTCGCTCTTCTTCTAGTTTTTTCAGTTGTAACTCAAATATTCGCGACTGCGAAGCACGAGAATGATTTGAGGCCCTACTTACGGTACTTAATGAAGGTGAATTTGGCCTCATAGCTGAACAAGAAGGACATTTAAAGGTCATGTCGTCAGCGGCCTTCACACAATTTCCGTGAAATATATTATGGCTGATAGAGCATGTTGTCATATTTTCGTCAGAGGGATTTTGGCATTGTGTACAAACTTGGCTATGTAGTTTATTCTGATCCGTCGACATTATAGAGAGATTTGTACTTACTTAGATTGGCAAATTTAGGAAGCTTTAGGTACTTCCTCTGTCTGAAGTGATGACGTTTTTGGAAATAATGAATGTCATAAAGAATTTTAAAATGTTGAAAGAGGTAATCGCCTCACTAATGGCTTCCACTTGGATTTTGAATAAAAGAAAAATTATCGCTCAATTCAATTCAAGTTTATTAGCCAATGTTTCTTAGATTAAAATTCCTATAATTTTTAATTCATATTAACAAACTTTATATAAATTTTCATATACAAACTACTTACTTTATGGTATGAAAACCATTAGATATTAACAAGGTTCTATATAGAAAATGTTTAATTAATGTGTTAGACTTAAGGAAAAATACCACGTCAGATAAGTACGACAATTCTTCTAGAATGTAAGATGGAGTTACATATAACACTCGGGAAAATTATTAAATATAATGTGACGTAAAATGTAAAAGAATAATATAAATAATGTGGCCAATTAAGCTGTTTTAGACAGTGGCGACAACAAAGGGAGTTTTCGTCTACAGCTGTTACGCCCCCCCCCCGAGGTGGTCAATGGATGAGTTCCAACATATGCTGGAGAGGCTGGCGTCACACGTGCGTCTGAACACCCCCGTTATTATTGGAGGAGACTTTAACGCTTGGGCGACCGAATGGGGTAGTAGATATACTAACGCCAGGGGTCGCTGCCTCCTGGAAACGTTCGCTTCCCTTCCTGTGGCGCTAATGAATGACGGAAGAGGAAGAACATTTAGGAGAGCTGGATCGAGCTCGATAATAGATTTGTCGTCTGTGAGCGATGACCTTGTTTCGCGGATCGCGTGGAGGCTAACAGAAGACTTCACGAATAGTGACCATCAGGCAATCGTAATGACGGTTACTGGGCGCAACACGAGAAGAGACGGATTACCGAAGTTTACGGGACCTAAATGGAAGGACTCCCGCTCTGACGGGGAGACGTACAGATTGATGTTGTCGTCTTTTCATACGACTGGCAGCACGGTCGAGGAAATGGTGAACGGTGTCTACGATATGCTCAACACTGCAGGTGATGATGATGATGAATACATGATTTGACAAAGATAATATCAAAATTATTGCCCATGTTATAGCAGTGTACTAAAAAATTTCTATTTAGCTGGACAAATTAAATTTTAGCTTGAAACTGGACAAGCATAAAAAAAGCTGGACAATCCAGCCAAGTCCAGCCAGGCTGGCAACCCTAACCATAACGCTAGTAAAGGCATCTGTAATAGCCTCAAGTTCAGAAACACTATCAATCTTACTATACGCCACTGGACGCATGTCCAGATCAATTAGATGCCCATACGGGTCCCAGTGCGTTTTCCTAGGATTTCTAATTGCCTTTTTCACATTATTCCCCCTATCAAGAGAGAATTCAATAAATCTATGGTTTGGATTGTTCCTCGGATACTCTCCAGTCTCTGATATATTCATAAATATTTTTCGAGGCAAGGGTTATATCCAATACCTCTTTTCTGTTTCTAGTAACAAAAGTGGGCGTGTTGCCCACATTACATATCACAAGATTCAGTGCTTCCCCATATACTATGACAGTTGGCATCACTACCTATAAGTAGGCTAACTTTTGTTATCTTTGCCTAAGTCACCAATCTTCTCACCGGATCAGGTGGTGGATGACAGGCTAGATCGTGTGCCATATAGCTAGAGGAGATCCAGTACTGCCTACCGTCTATCTCCGTTGTCACCGTTGTAAGATCTTCATTACTGTCTTTTATATACCTTTAGTATGATGTGTCCAAATCCGTAAGCCACCACACCATTGGAATTCGCCAGGTACTCCAGGGATTCCTGATTGAGAATTATTGTCGCACAACGAGATCCGTGGCGCTCCTCTAATTTGGCAATTTTTTAATTGTGTGTTGGCAACTTTGGTTTGCACATCTTAATCATTTTCAGCACTTTTTCCTGCTCATTTGGATTTAGAGGAATCCAAGAGCACAATTTCAAGTTTTGCGCCCGTCCAGATCTCTCCCAGTCTCGATATGGCTATGGAGAAGAGGTCCAGGGCTCTTTTATCGGCACACGTTACTAATTTAAGTGCCCCTGGTGCCAGCCACACATTTGGTAAACTGGTACCGGTCCCGGATTCTCCTCCATCACGTCAAGGAACACATCTACCAGTCTCCAGTTGGCTGGCGTAATGTTGCCATCTAGATCCGATCGGTCCACCACTGCCATCTCGATGCTATCTCCCAGTACCTCACTATACAAGATGTTGGTACGATGCGAGCTTCTATCTCAGCTGACATCTTTTCTAACCAAAGCTTTTGGGCTCCGGGTAGGGTTGCCAGTCCGGCTGGACTTGGCTGGATTGTCCAGCTTTTTTGATGCTTGTCCAGTTTCAAGCTAAAATTTAATTTGTCCAGCTAAATAGAAATTTTTTAGTACACTGCAATAATGCATATGCAAATATGCATGTGACGGACTGAACCGAAAAAATTTATGTTTAGGTAAATAAATTTTAAAGAATGCAATGAATTTATTTAATTGTAATATTTTAAAACAATATAACATATGTTTATATGTTGATAACAATGGATATTTTAATAAAAATTATTTACACAAAACCAAAATTAACATGCTCTCAGTATTTTTTTATGTCCAGCTTTTTTTTGTTTTGACCAGCTTTTTAAAACCCAATGTCCAGCTTTTTGCGAAACGGGGTCTGGCAACCCTAGCTCCGGGGGAAGTATGATTGCAAAACTGAAACTTAAAGGAATTGACGGAAGGGCACCACCAGGAGTGTAGCCTGCGACGTAATTTGACTCAACACGGAAAAACTTACCAGGTCCGAACATAAGCATGTATGACAGATTGATTGCTCTTTCTCGAATCTATGGGTGGTGGTGCATGGCCGTTTTTAGTTCGTGGAGTGATTTGTCTAGTTAATTCCGATAACGGACGAGACTCAAATATATTAAATAGATGCTTTCAGGATTATGGTGTTTGAAGCTTTTATAGCCTTCATTCATGAATGCATTAACATGTGTGAGTACTTGAATGTGTTTATAAATGTAGAGCCGTACATTGCAGAAGTTGTTAAAAGGGAGCCGCAACACCCCATAGAGATCTTATAGCATCCTATCACAGCAAATTGAAATGCGGGTGAAAGGAGCACCGTTCATGAGGATCGATTGAGCGGTCAGGTAGATGGGCATCGAATCAGCTTGAAACACGCTACAGTAATCCGGCAGCCGGCGGGAAATGTTAAGATAAAGTTTCCAAGAGTAGACAGCGCTACCAACCCTATTATCGTGTTTAGAGACATCAAGGAGTTCTGGGGGAATGATCATGCCAGGAACGCAGTCGTCACTGCTCGGAATCAGAAAATTAAAGTCCCTGTCAAAATAATGTTCCGCAGGGAGATAGTCGATGTTCAGTAGGGCCGTAGGATTAGTCTCCAAAATAGAGGAATGCCCAGAAGGGATGATGCGCCAGCGAGACAAGTCAAACTTGGCTGCCCGTACCGCATAGTAGGAAGCCAGTTAAGCATTGCAAACAAGGCTTTTGTAGGGGTGATATGAATAGCTACAGACCTTCTAACCTTGTCAAGAAGTCTGACGTTACGCAATTCTTCCAGAGCAGATGACCAGAAAGTAACTCCACATAGAAGGCTAGGTTCGATGATTGCAGAATGGATCCAGCGCGTGGTCCTTGGACGGAGGCCCCATCTGGACCCAAATGCTCTACTGCAGCAATAAACAGCACAGACCGTTTTGTGTGCCCTAGCGACCAGGCTTGCCTCCAGTTGCGTTTGCGGCCGAGGAGATCAGGCCTAGATATTGAACTTCGGGACTCAGCGTCAGTCTGGTCCCGCTTATGGTAGGAGGGGTGAAAATCAGAGTTTTGTATTTCCTAGTGAAAAAACTACCGGTCTTGGAGGGGATGACAGACAGTTCAAAACCCTATTCAGTACAATCGATAGTGCCAAATTCGGTTTGTCAGGCAGCGTCTGCGCACATATTTTGGCAATGGTAGTATCGTCACCGTAGTCTAGTAGGTAGTGTGTTCGCTTATTAGATGTAAAGCAAATTCGAGCCACAGGCCAGACATCCAAACGAAATATGAAAAAAAATATTTCTTCGGCGACTTCCTCTCACCAGATTTCTGACAAAAACTCTGAGAGTAAATAAACCTGTCATGAAAAAGTTTCTCAAAAAAATCTGTTGTTCGGAGTCGACTTTAAACTCTAGGTCCCGCCACTCAAGTATAAAATTAAAGCACACAACATGAGTGGTGTGAGAAGCTAGGCCGTAATCCTGACTGAAGATTTGTAATGGCCAATTGTGTATGTATGTATGTTATTACCATAGAATTTGGTACTTACTTATTATTTTATTATTTATAAAATTTATTTTCAAAAGAGAAGAAAAAACTAAAAACAATAATACATATTATAAATTCTCATTGTAAAAGTACTCATTGAAAAAGAATACAAAAACCTGGATAAAAAGGATTTCAAAAAAGTAAATATCGTAAGTGCAAATGCATTTTTTAATTTAAAACTTTTTTTTATAAATGATAGAATTCAGGCGAACTATTTTAAATGATTTAATTAAAAAATTTGATAGCGTAACAAAAAGAATTTTACAAAACCGGCCACATTCTACTAAAAAAGAAATGAATATATTAAATTACTTGTTGAAAACTATAACACAATTATATCATACACAAGTTTAAATATTGAACAACTATCCGAAACTACAAAAACAAATACTTTTAAAAGAATCATACATTGCAGGCAACTTTTGGTCAAATGCTTTGATAGGTTGGAAGCAAAAATTAAAGTGCCACATGATATTTTTTTATTCGAACTCGTTAGCTATGAATGTCTGTCAGAGTCTGACACAAAAGTCAATTTAGAAACAGAAGAAGAAAGTAGGGAAATAAAAGAAGGAACTACTGAGAATAGAAATTTTGAGATAGAAATGGCTACCATAGATCAGAAAAAATCATTTATTAGTTTATGTTCAGGTATAATTAGGGAAAATTATGATGGAAACCCTCTGGCGTTGGAGTCATTTTTGGATAAAATTGACTTAATCCAGGACTTAACTGACGAAAATCTGAATTCTACTTTCATTGCATTTATAAAATCAAAATTGGAAGGAAAAGCTCGGGAGGCTTTACGTGAAACTGTAAACACCATTGAATTCATAAAAACCGCTTTAAAAAGTAAAATAAAACCGGATAATTCGAAAGTAGTTGCGGGGAAAATTGCGGCTTTACAAATGAGAAATAATAATTATACAGAATTTACAAAACAAGTAGAAGAGCTTGCTGATGCTTTCGAAAGGTCTTTAGTAGTTGAAGGGATTACAAAGGCTAAGGCACACGAAATGGCTGTTGAACAAACAATTAGTGTATGTCGTTACAACTAATTCCATATTAACTATAGGTACAATTCGTACGAATCTTATTATTGATGATTGTCTAATTCCTCAAATTTTACACGTAGTATGAGATGACTTTAACATACCTTCGGACGGAATACTCGGCAAAGACTTTTTGAAGATGAACAGGTGCAATATTAGTTATGAAAGCATGTCAATTTCATTTTGGTTTCACAACAATAAGTTAATAATTCCCATAGAACATGATACAAGCGTCAATAGTTGCGTAATTCCACCAAGGTGTGAAGTTTTTCGAATATTTAATTTAAACAATGTAGAAGAACCACTTTTCGTAGATGCACAAGAGGTATGTGAAGGAGTTTTTATTGGTAAATGTATTATAGATACGAAACAGCCCATCTTGAAAATTGTTAACGTAACCGATATTGCAAATTTTATTATTAAAACGGAAAAGCTTTCGAATTATGATGTATACTCGATTAAGGCCCTAAATGCAGACAACGAACGTATTGAAAAACTTAAGAACGAGTTGAAAAACCACATGCCCAAGGAAGTAGAAGACCAATTATTGGCACTATGCGAGAAATATGCCGATATTTTTGTATTAAAAGATGACAAAATGACAGTTAATAATTTTTATGAGCAGAAACTTAGTGTGAGTGATGCTACACCGGTCTACATCAAAAATTATCGTTTACCATATTCGCAGAAACAAGAAATCGATAAGCAAGTGAAAAATTTATTACAAAATGACTTAATTGAACCTAGTTGCTCGAATTACAATAGTCCTTTAATTTTGGTTTCGAAAAAGAGCGTAAATGGACAAAAATCGTATAGGATGTGTGTAGACCATAGAGCGGTAAATAAGAAGTTGATCGCCGACAAATTTCCTCTCCCCCGTATCGATGACATCTTAGATAATCTTGGACGTGCAAAACACTTTTCAATACTTGATTTATATTCTGGTTTTCACCAAATACCCATTCACACCGATTCGAGAGACTTTACTTCTTTTAGCACGAATTTGGGAAAGTTTTACCGTTTTGTTTAAATATTGCACCAAATTCATTTTCACGGATGATGTCAATTGCATTTTCGGGTTTGTCACCGGACCAAGCATTCTTATATGTTGACGACATAATCAAAACTTTACAGTACCCAGATTTTTCAAAACCATTTGTAATCACCGTGGATGCTTCCAAAATTGACTGTGGAGCCGTTTTAAGCCAAAATTTCAATGGCGAAGACCTACCCATTTATTTTGCATCTAAATCGTTCAATAAAGCAGAACAAAAGAAACCGACTATTGAGCAAGAGCTCTTAGCCATATATTTTGCAATAACACAATTCAGACCATACGTTTATGGAACATCATTTACCGTCAGGTCAGATCATAGACCTTTGGTCTATTTGTTTAATATGAAGGGCCCATCATCAAAACTGACGAGAATAAGATTAGAATTATCAGAATACGACTTTACAATTGAATATATAAAGGGCAAGAACAATGTTGCGGCGGATGCTCTTGCGCGAATTTCAGTTGACGAATTGAAAAACGCTAACAAGGAGGTATTTGCCATAACAACTCGAGCAATGACGAGACAATTAGAACCGGAAGAGGAAAATATAATCACTAGTGTAGAAAAATTACCGATATATGACAAATTTACTCATGAGTTTAATGTTAAAATACCGAAAATCAGATCCGAAATTTTGTATACAAATAATAAATTAGAACAATTGCGCATAAATATTAATAAAAAATTTAAAATTTTAACTTTTCTGAATATTCCTATTGATAACGAAACATTGAATTTAGACGATATGCTTTCGGAGCTCCAAAGGGAAGCTGTCAATCAGAACATTCAAAAAATAGAATGGCCAAAAGATGATATATTTTTTAAAATTTGCAGTATTCGAAAATTGAAAGACCATGGCATAAAAATGTTAAAAAAGTTGGAAATTATATTAACTGATCCAGTTGAAAAAATATTTGAAAAATCAAGGAAAGAAAAACTAATGACTATTTATCACAATGATCCACTCTTAGGAGGGCATTGTGGACAAAAAAAAGTTGTATGCAAAGCTCAGGACAAAATACTTTTGGAAAAACATGTTTAAAGACATAGCCACTTTTGTAAAAAATTGTGAAAAATGTACCCTAAATAAAGTAAAATTTAAGAATAAAGAAAAACTTGTTTTAACTCCAACTCCAAATCAGGCTTTTGAAATCGTTGTTTTGGACACAATAGGTCCATTCACTGAATCTTGTTACGGAAATAAATAAGCGTTAACTCTTATGTGTGACTTAACAAAGTATCTGGTAACTATAGCGATTCCAGATAAAAGCGCAAATACTGTGGCTCGTGCAATATTTGAACAATTTATTTTGATATATGAATCGATGAATACTATTAAATCAGATCTAGGAACAGAATTCAATAACCATGTATTAGAAGATCTATGTAAACTTTTAAACACAAAAATAAATTTTTCAGCCACGTATCACCACGAAACACTAGGCACAGTAGAACGTAACCATAGAGTATTTAATGAATACTTAAGGTCATTTGCAAATGAGGTTATGTCCGATTGGGATACCTATTTAAAATATTTTACGTTTTTCCATAACACTACTACAAATACAGTCATTGATAATAAATTCTCCCCATATGAACTAGTTTTTGGCGAATCTCCATCGATGCCTAAAGATTTTATAAAAAAAAGTGATTGATCCTATATACGATGTTGAAAATTATAGTAAGGAAGTTAAATATAGGCTACAAAAGACACATATTTTGGCAAAGGAGTTAATCGAAAAACATAAATTACGAAATAAAAACTATTACGATAAATTTGCAAAGCCTTTGACATTGAATATCAATGATAAAGTTTTGATTCAAAAATAGCCTTATGATAAATTTAAAAGCATTTATGAAGGCCCATATGTAGTAAAAAGATTGGATGGTTGTAATGTAACAGTATATAATAAAATAAGTAAAAAGGAAAAATTTTTTCACAAAAACGGACTAAAAAAAGCATAAAATAATTAAAAATTAAAATTATTCTTTTTATTAAAGAGGGAGGAAGAGAAGAGTTTCTCAACTTTACTATATTAAAATAGATTATATTAAAATTTATTTTCAAAAATTTTAAATACATAAAACAAACAAAATAATAGCTTTTGTATTATTTTACAATAAAGTGCTTATATATACATATATAAGTATATAAACTATAAAATTTATAACATTAGTATTTTATCATATTAAATTTATACAACTCATGTTTTAAGATACATACATATATCTTTGTGAAAAAGCAAGAAGTTAACAAGTTTGGTACCCCTTGCTGATTTCTTCCTTTTTCAATAAAAAGAAAGGTGTAATAGATATTAACCATCTCTGTATTATTCATAAGTTCATATTAGTAATCTATTACAATTTATTTAGAAACGTCAGAATAATATTTACTTAATAAACACACTTAAAAAAAACTTAATAAAAAAATTAATAGTGAAAGATCAGTCATTCTGACACAGATCATTAAAATCAAAAGTCGTGTTTCATTACGATTCGCATAAAACCTTTAAAAGAGAATTAATAGCCCTAACGATAGCGTCCGGGTTGACGTTATTGAATGCACCTTCAATTCCCAGGAAAATGGCCAGTGTATATCCTTTGATGTGCAGGGACTTTCCACCTGTCAGATGAGGGAACAGATCTGCCCCCGGAGTAGGAGTGTTGATATGCAGCTAGGGGTAATGGATCGCTCTCGGCCCTGATATTGACATCAAGGATAAGGGAATAAAGACTGATTGGTCTATAGCCACCAGCTTTAGTGTGGGACGGTTTTCCCGCTTTGGGAATGGAAATCACCCCAGATATTCTCCAGCTCCAAGGAATATAAAGCAGTCTAAGACTAGCATTAAAAATGGCGAGCAGCCGAGGAAGAATAATCTCTTCTCTATGCCGGATGTTGCCCGGAAAAAAACCGTCCAGTCCTGGGGACTTGAATGGTTCAAAGGATCTAATAGACCACTGCACTTGGCTTGGGGTTAGAACTAGGGAAACTAATCCTCAGATGGTGGTCCGCGACGAGATAGAGAGCTTGACACCTCCGGAAAGTGAGTGTTATGGAGAAGTTCAAGCATCGCTAGAACTGGACGCAGCTGCTGCGCGCAGTCCAACAGTAGTCAGGAATTTTTTTGAATTATATATTACATACATATGTTTGGAATTATATAAAATGAACAAAAATACAAAATAAGTAATCTTATATATAAAAATGAATGTGTGTTTGATTGTATGTTTGTATGTTTGAAGTTTATAGACGACTAAACGGCTGAACCGATTTTCTTGAAATTTTCACAGTATCTTCCTGTATGTCTGGAAGGAGTTATAGGCTACTTTTTATGTTGATATTCCAAATGAGCGAGGGGCCATGCCCATGTATACTACATACTTAATATTTAATTGCATTTGAAATATATTACTCATACGCATAGTTACCCCTAAAGTATGCTATCTATCATTCTTGATGTATAAAACCAAAGAAAATAAAGTATAAAGAATGTGCATTTTGGCATATTATGGGGGAAAGATAGAAGGGAAGGAAAAAATTTTGTAACCAACATTTGTGAAAAAATCACCAAATAAGAAAAAATATAACCAAAATTAAATTCGTAGACTTTTGTTTTATTTATTTTTTTTTTCAGAAATAACCAAAAAAGGCAACATCATTACTACATTCAATCTTTGCGGATTTTTTGCAAATTACAATACATTTTGACTTTTTAGAGTTAATCCTTAAACCATTTGCAGTCGCCCAAAGAGAAATATTATTAAGGTCAGTGTTAAGATCTTTAACTCCAGTGTTGATGGAAGCTACAGAGCTATCAATGTAGAGTTGAATATCATCAACATACATTTGAATTCTAGAATGTTTAAGCTGCTCAAATGGTTGAGTTTGAAATTTTCAACTCATATACATAGTAAGTACTGAAATTCATACTATTTAAATATTTATTTGAAAAACATATACATATGTAATAGTTACGTTATTGTTTACTTCTAACAATGGGTAATTACTAAAAATATTATTTATTTGTTGCATATCTTGAAAAATAGATCAGGTAAGTTTAATAATCAGCATTTTATTGGGTGATGAATGGGCATGTAACAATAGGCAGTAAAATTTTCATTCATTACTTTCGAATACCTAAGTAATAAAATGTAAACTCTCAATATTTTTTCCAAATAAAATAAGAAGTTGCAAAAC
Organism: Sarcophaga rosellei; assembly: GCA_930367235.1. NCBI lineage: Eukaryota > Metazoa > Arthropoda > Insecta > Diptera > Sarcophagidae > Sarcophaga > Sarcophaga rosellei. The sequence goes on from OV884019.1 coordinate 60,227,050, forward strand.
TCATCAAAAAAAAATTACCTGCGACCGACACAAACATAATTATTTGTCAAATTTAAATAGCCTTAATTTTTTTTAAAAAGTTTTTTGACCTGAACCTATATCATATTAGGTAAAATATAAAGGAATAAATATAACACGCATTCGGTTTTGGAATTCAGTTGAATCTTTGATTCTAAACAAGTTAAACGTTGAGTGACATTTATTTTGCAACAATTTATAAAAATGCCCCCAAAAAAGCATCGCTTTCCAGAAGCACTAAAAATGCATTGCATTTGCAATCCCAGAGAGCAAATGAAAGTTCGGAAGAGCGAAAAGTCGCCTAAGGACTGAAAGGAATCGAGCTTCAACCTCTAGAGCCGCCGAAACGCCATCACAACCTGAATAACGCCTTGAAGGCCTACGACAACGCGCCACAAAAGCAAGAGCTACTGAAACGCTTTCAGAAAACCAAGAGCGCCATGAAGGTCAACGAAATCTAACCTCTTTAGCACGAGCTTCTGAAACGCTGTCAGAACACGAACGACGTCTTGAAGGTCTTCGACAACATGCGACAACCGCACGAGGTACCGAGACACCGTTGGAACATGAAGGTCGGCTACAAAGCTAGCGAAATCGTATCGAAACATCACGAGGCACAGAAACGCCTTCAGAACGTGAAAGACGTCTTGAAGGTCTTCGACAACATGCGACAACCGCACGAGCTACTGAGACACCGTTGGAGCATGAAGGTCGGCTACAAAGCCAGCGAAATCGTACCGAAACATCACGAGGCACAGAAACGCCTTTAGAGCGTGAAAGACGTCTTGAAGGTCTTCGACAACATGCGACAATCGCACGAGCTACCGAGACACCGTTGGAACATGAAGGTCGGCTACAAAGCCAGCGAAATCGTACCATAACATCACGAACTAATGAAACAGAAGTCCAACATAAATCACGAGTAGAAAGTCAGCGGATTCGAACATCAACAAGAAGAGCAGCAGAGAGGATAGAGCAATATTATTTGCGTCTAGAACAAAATCGGTGGTGAATCGACGTAATGTTTTTCATGGATACTCAGGTATTGCATTTAACTATAGATCTTATATAGATTATACCGAAGACGAATTAGTGGCAATTGGTGACATGAATGAAGTTTGCCAATATTGCAATGCACTCAGGTACAAAAATGAAACACCTGGCATGTGTTGCTCTAATGGTAAAATCGTTTTGTCTGATTTACTTCCACCTCCAGAACCATTACAATCGCTGATTTCAGGTAAGTTTTTCGAAATATTTATTTTTTTTAATTTAACAAAATATTAATAAAAAATATTTTTTTCATTTAGGAACTAATGTGGATTCACAAAATTTTCTTAAAAATATAAGAAAATATAATTCGTGCTTCAAAATGACCTCTTTTGGTGATACCAAAGTATTTCGAGACAACTTTATGCCAACGTTTCGTGTTCAAGGTCAAATTTATCATAAAATGGGATCATTGTTGCCAATTCCAAATGAAGATTCTAAGTTCTTACAAATTTATTTCATAGGAGAAGCGGATAACAATGACCAAGTGCACCACCGTCAGCATTATAACCCTGACACAAAACAATGGATTGTTGCCGATTTACAAGTGATGTTTCATGAAATCAACGAATTGGTAAGGATCTTTAAGTTCACGATTAAGTTCAGATGACCACATAATCGCAATTCATGCTGATAGAACTCCAGCTGGACAACACCAAGGACGATACAATGCCCCAACAATGGCGTAACAATTTTGATGGTGGGCGATCCAGTTGCATATGTATTTAATTCTGATGGGGGTAGCGAAGCACACCGGGTATTAGCTAGTTTACTATAAAAAAAATCAAGCAGTGACTGCTACAATTATATTTCATTGCTCCGTACAACGAGCCTGAAGAAAAATTGGAGTGAAGTTCTCATGTATTCAGACGCAATACATCTTCTTTAGACTTAATGAATAAAGTAACAGACCTTAGAATGAAAGTTCGCTTGTCATGTGACTAAATCTTTTTCACATAATTTAGAAAATAAATTAATTGAATTATGCATTTGTCTTTTGGTAGAGTCATTACAATTTAGTTTAAACTGATGCAATTACTATTAATTTTGTTTCAAAATTTTTGATCAGTGTAAGTCTGAATTAAATTAAACTATCCTGTACTAATTCACATCTACATACTAAATGCACAACATTATAAGAGCAGCTGACTTCTGTTTTAAATACATATGTTTTTGAAATCGTGATATGTTAAACTGTAGGTCCCGCCATTCACGTATAAAATTAACGCACACAACCTGAGTGGTGTGAGAAGCTAGACCAATAATAATAATAATGGCCAATTATGTGTTAAACAGTTTTTTGTTGTTGTTTGAACGTACGATCATTTACTGTAAGAGTAGTAATTCCTTACCCTTTTAACAAATAACCAAAAGCTCTTACTTCCCTAGGAAAAAGAGAGCTTTAGCATGAAGTTGCGAAGCGAATCAGTTTGTGCGCAGTTATTATTGTGGCAATTGCTGAATGCTTCCGCTCTGGGGGTTACTCTGTATTGCGATGCGAAAGCAAGTTCGATGCGTAAGTGAAATGCATTAAGAGTACAATTTGGTACTCTGTATCGCTTATGCTATGTTCGCACGGCAACAATTTTTCAGCATCCAATTATGTGCTAAATTACATAATTCGTCATACAAAATTTTGTGGGCGAATTACCCAAATTGTGTGCAATTCAAATTCTATTACCCTGTGAATTACTTAAAAACCAATGTAATCTCTAAATTGTATCGTATTTTTGCCATCACCAGCTGTCAAAGCACAAAAAATATAAACAAAAAATATTGTAAACAATAAACAATGATGGAATCCAAAAATAATATTTTAAAAAAGTATTATTCGTAAAGCCGAAAGTCCATAGCATGCGTTTCATGCGAGCTTGCATTACATGCGTATACCGAAAAAGTAGAATCAGTGTACTTGTATGTGACAAGAAACATAAGAAAATGCATAGAATGCATAGATGCGTAGAACGCATCAAGTAGATCTACTTTCTACTTTTCTATGCGACTCATGCAGTGTTGGAAAATGTCAGCAGTTTTTTAAACTTGGCATGCCAAATTATATACTATTGTGAATGGTTTCGATAGATATGTTTACATTTTACGACATTATTATTTTCGCATTTTTCTTTTTGCATTATAAAAATATTAATAAAAACATATTTCATAATAAAGTTTACTACTAATTTAAGAGGAAAATACATTTTTAGCACATTTCTGAACATTTCATCATTTCATGAACAAAATATGCATGTTACTAGTTGTCGATTGTTTTTATGTACTGAGTGTCATCTACTTTGAATTTATTTATTTGTAAACATGAAAAATGGAGGATAAATTAACCGAAAACAATCGTCTTGTGTTCTTTTGAGGATTTTCGTAGGACTTAACAGCACAAAATATCACATATTTAAACTCATAAATTTGTAATTAATGGCATAAATTCTTTTAAAATTACAATTTAATTTTCTATTTTTCCCAAAAATGTTCTTGTTTGCTTTTTTATTGTTTACCACAACAAATGACCAAAACAAAAAACCAGTCGCATAAAACGCATTGTGTGTAACTTGCAATAAGAACCGCATAGAAAGCAAAAATTGCATGTAACGCAGTCCGCATGAAACGGATGGTATGGACTTTCGGCTTAATTCGAAGGCTCGTGCGAACATAGCATTACACAAATGCTTTCGCAAAATTAGTTGAAAAAGAATCAACACTGGCACCACAAAATTCACAATAGCGAAGAATAAAAAAACGAAATTTCAGAACTTGTAAACAAAAACATTTTAAACAAATTATTTGTTATTGTATTGTGACTAAACAACAATAAATATTTCAATTTGTTTTAATTTCAGTTTATTTTTTAAATTCTATGAATAAAAAATAATATTTGTTTATGCCACAAATGACTATTTTATTTTAAATCGATTAAAAGATCTGAATCTAAATCTTCTTCTTCTAGCAGATCTGTACAGTAATCACCATTTGCTATTATAGGCCGTTTTGTTGTATTGTTGGAATAGGTAACAACAATAATATTGACGTCTAACGAATTCTGACGCCTTTCAAGTTCTCCGACTATGTGTGGCGTCTTTTTGAATTCATCTAACTCATCCATGTCTAAAGGAAATAAAACAACAACAAAAATTATAAGAAGAAAATAATAAAAAATATTTTGAGAATCTTTACGTCCTAGACAAGAATTAAAGCGAACAATTGCGCTTCCACCAAGTCTATTTTAAGGCTATTCAGTAGCTAATAAGAGATAAATGTACTATATGGGTTCATTAGAGCTGAAACCTATGAACAAATTACAGTCGATTTCGACTATCTGATATCCTTGGATGGCCACGTCTCATCACTAGCCCAAAATTGTGGAATTTAAAACCATCTCTGAAAAATGCTACCCTACAAGGACCCTATATAAAGTTATAGGCTGCATAACTATATGAAAGACCCATAGAGACCATTAATATTCTGAGTTTCATTACTGCCTGTCAACAGACATCGGTTCTTTTTTTTAGTACTTCTCCTTTTGCTTTTCCCTAAAAAATAATAATTTCGATATAAATATAAAAATTTATTTGTGTTACTTGCATGATTCGTTTCCTTTGCGTTTGATATTTTGTTAGCGCAAGATATTTGCGCTTAACGAACATTTTTGACATACGGTTTCGTATTACAGAGTGCGGTGATGCCACATTTGCGTAAGGGAAAAAATTAGACGCGTAAGAAAAATACGAAAGCGCAATCGCAATGCAGAGTAACCCTCGTGGATCTCACTGCAAGTTCTCACGCTTTATAAAACCAAGACTTGTGTCTACGTCTTATTGAAGTTTTCTTCTGAAACTTAATTTCTCGCCATTTTTGACATACGGTTTCGTATTACAGAGTGCGGTGATGCCACATTTGCGTAAGGGAAAAAATTAGACGCGTAAGCAAAATACGAAAGCGCAATCGCAATGCAGAGTAACCCTCGTGGATCTCACTGCAAGTTCTCACGCTTTATAAAACCAAGACTTGTGTCTACGTCTTATTGAAGTTTTCTTCTGAAACTTAATTTCTCGTCAGATTATCTTGGGCTTTATGTAGAAACTCCCAGTGCTAAAGATGTGCCCTGACAGACTGTAAAATTCTGCATCATACACGTCAAGGTCTGGAACAGAATAAAGTAGTTGTGGTAGAAGCTAAAGCTTACAATTTAATGAGTAGCGTAGCAAACAAAATTCAAACATAATGGTGAAACTCTCTAATAATGTTGCTACACAATCTTTCAAAAACTTAGATAATAATAGAAGAATTTTCTAACAAAATGCATGTTGAATTGTATTGTAAATGCATATCCGATTACATATCCAGAAACATTTTATGCTTTTATATGCTTTTTTATGCAATTTAATGTCAAAAATATTGAAAATCATGGATACTGGGTTTACAATTTATATTTCTTGCGCTACAAATTTCGAAAACTCGAATTTTGAGCTTCAACTTCTACTACAACGACTATTACAACCACATATTCTCCAATTTAAATTGATTTTTTAACTTTTGACAGCTTGCAGTGCTACTCGTTGCGTTATACTACAGCGACTATTATGTTCCCCACTAAGGCCTTTATAAAAATTAAAAAGGGATGGTAGTCGATAACCAGGTACATAAAAATCCAGTAAATCAACATATTCAAATACCTGCATATATAATGATATGATATATATGTATATATATATAAGTATATATATATCATTGATATATTGATATTGATTGATATATATATCATCATATATATATTGATATATATATTTATGTTGTATATATTGATATTGATATATATATATCCCACTATATATTATAAGTTCGCAAGGTTTATGGCCTCCTGAAGAAAAGATGAACGCGATATAAAATTTACAAAAACCTAGAATATTAAAGCAATTGAAAGGCTTCTTGGGAATGATATATTTTTATCACATTGTTATTCCTCAAGCTATTAAAATACAACAATGGTTGCAACAGTAAATTCCTGATAACGAGAAGAATGAAAACAGTCATACAAAGTACACTCCCGACTCCGAAATGGTGTTCGAAGCCTCAAAAACGCTGCTCTTGCAACAATACAGTGGGAGCAGTTTTATATCAAATTGTAGAAGATTAAACTCAATCACTGGGTTTCTACTCGAAAAAACTTTCTTCATCACAGAAAAATTAAAGCGTCTTCGACAGGGAATTCATCGCTATTTATTAGGCAATTCAACAATTCAGAGACTCACTAGAGGGTAGAGAGTTTGCAATATTTGCCGACCATGAACCACTCGTTTTCGCTTTTAAGCAGAAAGTGGTAAAGCTTCACCTAGGAGAGCCCGCCGACTCAATTTTATAGGTCAATATACTACAGAAATACATCATATACCAGGTGTAAGTTACAATGTGACTGATTTGTTCTTAAGAATTAACGTAAGTCGAAAGGACATAATAAACTTCTACGAGGTGGCTATACAGCAGCAGCCCGATACCGAATTGCAGGTGATTTTAAAGAAAGGCAAGGACAGATCAATTACATTAAGGAAATTTTGTATTCGTGGTTCTACAATAGAATTATATTGTCATGTGTTACGACGTCGCATAAGACTCTAGGTTCTGAAGACCTTTCGCCAAGTTGCCATCCGAAAACTTTACTCTTTATCAAGCGCATCCTGGCATTAAGGCAACGAAGAAGTTAGTTACACACCATTAAGTCTGGCCATCGATGTCGAAAGATGTAGCTGTTTATGTTGGTTCATGTATAGCGTGTCAGAGATCAAAAGTTCACCGACAAACGAAATCATCGTTAAACGACAACACTGATGTACGTTTTGAACATATCAATATTGACGTTGTTGAATCACTATCAACATCAAATGGTTACCAATATTCGTTGACAATCCTGATAACCGACATAACTGCACAAAATGTTGCAAACACACTAATTACTAACTGGATTTCCGTTTATGGTATTTCATTGCCCATAACTATTGGTCTTGAACGACAATTCGAATCAGCAGTTTTCAAAGAATTGGTAGAAATACTCGGGGCAAGACATTTTTGTACAACACCCTGCCACCCGCAGTCAAATAGAATTGTAGAACTATGGCATCGAACGTTAAAGGCTTCTGTAAAGTGTTCACATACAAACAACTGGAGTTTTGCCCTGCCATTAATATAGGATTAAGTCCTGCGGCAATTATTTTCAGATCTACCTTAAGAATACGCGGTGAATTCCTAGTGCCACTGAGACAGACTTAAAATATATAATATTGTTCATTCTTACTTATTGTTCAACCTACGCAACTGCACTTAGACCAGGGAATCTGCGAATCGCTGTCCCAAAACTGTAATGAATTTGTTTACAAAAGTTTACATTCACGCAAACTCAAAGAAGATATCTACGTTCTACTTTCTCAATCATTGCGACTTCGGTTTCGGTACCAATTAATATGTCGTCCATATTTTTACATTTTGTGAAGCATTTATTCAACTTGCATATGAAGATTGCAATTTAAACAAAAGAAATTACAACCAGTCGTTAATCGTTATTTTACTTAAATAAATCCTACAGGATTTATAAATTTTCTTCACGATGCTTTTCAAGAGCTATTAAATTTTTCAGTATTAGATACTACTATGCTTCAACTCTCGTTTATAGACTCACGTGCTAACCACAGAATACACACAAACAGTTAACCTAGCATTGAAAAAGGGACAACAAATATTACCAAAAAGTATTTCTGTCCCTCTCTCATTGTAACTCTGTTTTGTTTATTTATGTTTTTTTAGATTTCGGGGTGGGTTTTTTATATTGGTGGAGTTAATAAAATTGTAATTTTTGTCTAAAACTATTAATAAATAATAAAAAGAACTAATAACAATAACCTTTTTAACTTTTCCTTTCAAGATACATATTAAAAAATATTGGCATCTTTCAGCAAGAAAAATTTTTTATGTCTAGTACGTCTTATTTTGATCTTGTAATATTTAACTTCTTAATTACCTCTTGCACAAGAAACTATATTCATTATGACCGAAAATCACCCACATTTCGATTAATATTTAAATATTTAAGAATCTTTAAACTCTTCATTGAAGAAATTAAAAAATATTCCAAACTTTCCCTTTTTAAACAAAATAAATGTTTATTTACATTTAGTTTTTCTACTTTAACCGCCAGTTTTCACTCTGTATATATGTTGCTTCTAACACATTTGTTTCGCAATACATTTTAATATTTTGTTTCTCCCTCTAATAGATAAGTTAAGCTACTGCTTTGAGCGTTTATTAAACGTCAAAAGTTTCGATTCTGTGTATATTCTGTGGTGCTAACATCAACTGACTAATCTTCATTCTCCACTATATTTATCAAAGGGTAACCAGAGGCGACAAGGAATTTGACAATTGCTAAGTTAATGTGAAAGGAACAGCAAATATTACCAAAAAGTATTTCTGCCCCTCTCATATTGTCTGTCTGTCTGTTTTGTTATTTTTCTAGTTTTCGGGGTGGGTTTTTTATATTGGCGCCTGTTAACAACAAACGTAATTTTTGCGTTAAGCACTAGTTATGCTACCGTAACGGAACGTAACCGCAACAGTAAGAAACAGTGTTAACAACATGTCAATATTAAAAACCACTAAAACTGAAAATTTAAATTATAAACAGAATTTACATTTTGTATGTATGTTATGTTTGTCTGTATGTGGAATTCTCTTTAAATAAAACTTCATATATTTTAAAAGCCCAAATTATAATTTATTTCATTATTAACTTTTATAATTTAAAATGAAAATAAACACTATTTTACTATTGTTCACGCTGGCCACCCTACTTTTAAGTTTAGATTTAAGATTTGTTAAAGTGTATATATCGTTAGTCTAATTCGCAAATGTGTTAAGTCCCTTTTTTCAAATTTTACAGGAGACACAAAAAACATTGTAACATTTCCAGTTTTTAAAATTTGTAAACTTTTTAAACGCAATTATTTTTACAAAATAGCTCTCTTGAAATGACCTAGATCAAAAGTCAATTCAAAAAAATCAAATCAAATCAAAAAATTAGCACGTGTTTTTAATATTTTTCGTAATTTTCTGGACTTAGCGTTTTTGCCAACTAAAAAATTACAACGACTTTAAACTACATAATGACATTTTTTGTTGTTGTAAAATATGTATTTTGTATAATGTTACCGTTTTTCATTAAAATCTGAATTTTGGAAAAAAGTGGACTTAGCGTCTTTGCGAATTATACTAACGATATATTTTTATTTTACCCCTACATCTCGCCAAATATTTTATTTTGGATCTGCTACCCCAATTCCCCCCGAAACATTTGGTCCAATCGAGCCGGATCATCCCCTAAATAAAATAAAATATTTGTGAGATTTTATTTGCAGATTTTGTCAAGGATCGCCACATTGGATTTTGTTTTTGGATAAATTACATCCTTTTCTCCGCTTCATATTTTTTAAATACAGTTTGGTATTACTTAATTATTTTACAAGGCATATAAAATATATTTTATTTGTGGTGCTAAAATTTTAAGTGATCATTATTGTATTCAAAACAAAATAAGTAAAGTGTAAAAATATAAGACGAAAACAAAGACGGAATAAACAAAACAAATATACACAAACAACACAGTACTAGTATAGCCGTGTTGTTGTTTTGAATGTTATATACTACCCTAACCATTAAAGGTTCGTACCACTTATTGAAATTTGAGTTTTAAATCGCTCCACCTCCAACAAAAATTGTCCAAATTGAATAAAACAACATTTATTTTAAAGATAATTTTATTATGTTTCAAAACTGACCAAAACCTTTATTTTCAAATGCATTCGTGTTAAAAAAAATAAAAAAGTATTCAGGTACTTAAAAGTAAGAATTTTAAATATTGACCATAATAGTTTCGTACGGCATTAATAGCATAATTTAGAACTGGGTGACATCACCTTTTGCATTAATAACTGCCTTTATTCTTTGATTCATAGAATTTAATCATGTTTTACATTCATTTGGTGTGATAGAATTCCATATTTCACTAATTTTTTCCTTTAATTAGCCAACAGTTGTTTAGGGTTCACTTCTTAACCGCCTTTTCATTATAGCCCATACACTTTGTGTCGCTAAGTGGAAAATTGGAAGAAGTTATGAAGAGATTCATCTCAAATGCATTGGCGAAGTCTACCGTCCAATATATTATTCAATTTTTTAAAATAAATAATTCCGTAATCCGCAATTACAAAATTTGTGGACGAGTGTCCAAGATAACTCCTCGAAAATTACGTTCTTTGGAGAATATCATTAAAAGAAAAAGGCGAAGTACTGTCAGAAAATTAGCAAATGAGTGATCATTAGCAATTGGAGAACCAATTGGACGAGAGACAACAAGAAAAAATTTGAAAAATCTTAACTACGGTTTTTACAAGGTAGGTTACATATGCAAACCGAAAATTAATATTTTCAGAAAAATGCCACCCAAAAGTAAAACCATTGCTAACAAAAGTACAAAAACAAAAAAGATGGTTATGGGCAAAAGCGCGGCAATCGTGGACCCAAAGACAGAGGAACTTTATCATTTTTAGTGATGAATCAAGATTTGAACTATGTGTAGGTGATACTGGTATGAAAGTAATACGAACAAAAAACTAGGCTTTTCATAGGGATTGCTTTAAACGCACAGTGAAATTCCCAGCGGGCGTAGTGATATGGGGTTGCATGTCTGCAAATGGTATGGAAAAATGTGCTTTATACAAAATACCGTAAATGCTGAGCGGTATATTAATATTCTGCAGAAAAATTTAATACCTTCCATACCCAATATCACAACTTTCGATGAATATACATTCCAGCAAGATGGAAGTCGAGCTCATACAGCAAAAGCAACAAAGAAATGGCTCTCAGATAACAATATTAATGTCCTAGATTGGCCGTCATCTAGCCCAGACCTAAGTCCGATTGAAAGTGTATGGGCTATAATGAAAAGGCGGTTAAGAAGTGAACCCTAAACAACTGTTGGCTAATTAAAGGAAAAAATTAGTGAAATATGGAATTCTATCACACCAAATGAATGTAAAACATGATTAAATTCTATGAATCAAAGAATAAAGGCAGTTATTAATGCAAAAGGTGATGTCACCCAGTTCTAAATTATGCTATTAATGCCGTACGAAACTATTATGGTCAATATTTAAAATTCTTACTTTTAAGTACCTGAATACTTTTTTATTTTTTTTAACACGAATGCATTTGAAAATAAAGGTTTTGGTCAGTTTTGAAACATAATAAAATTATTTTTAAAATAAATGTTGTTTGATTCAATTTGGACAATTTTTGTTGGAGGTGGAGCGATTTAAAACTCAAATTTCAATATTTCAATAAGTGGTACGAACCTTTAATGGTTAGGGTAGTACATATTTTATAAACAGTTCGAGATTGTCACTGACTAGGTGGCCGCTGTTTTTTCTTTTTTGTTGAATATTCGTCTTTGTTGTTTCGATAATTTCTGCTGCATATTTTTGCACAAATATCAATATTTTTTTATTGATTTTTTAAATTTATATTTTATTTCGATTTTTTACCAACACAAATAATTTCATTTTTTGATAGAATCGTATATTTTCTGATTTGTTTCAATTAATATTGCTAATTTTTATTCAAATATAATATAATTTTATTGATTTAAATTATATTAAATTTTTTTCGATCGATCTTATTTGAAGTTTGTTTCGAAAGTTTTCGCAAACCCTTTTTTAACCTTTTGAAGGCTTATCGCGAATATTTCTTTAAAGTTTTCGAAATTAAAGTATTTATTTGGCTTGATCTTTCTATTTATTTGATAAACCCTATTCGTTATACATTTTATACTTTGGCAATTTTTTGTTTAGATTAATTAATTTAAATTTTTCGAACCCTTTTGAATTTTTTCCCACCAAATTATTAAAAAAAACCCCTAATTTTAATAAAATGGCAGCTTTAAGGAATTTAAATAGAAATTATAACCGCTTAAGCGATTTGGAAAGCTTTATTCAGGCTATTCCGCGAGAGGAACATTCGGTTCACTCTCTAGGTGTTCATCGGCAGGAGTTGACCCGTTTGTGGGAAGTCTTTCGTAACGGTTACGAAGACTTGTTGGAAAATGCCGAAGACACCAAAGTCTCAACAAAGGACGCGAAGGCCAAATATATGTCAGGGTACACTTTATATTTTCAATGTGCCTCATTTATCGATGGAATAATTGATGACCTTAAGAATAAGGCCACTAAACCGTTTACTGGCGCTATTCCCATTCACCTTCCCCCATGCGACATTCCGAGATATGTTTTCGGCCATTTACGGAACTAACCCCCATATTGGAAATATTCAAAAGATGTATTATCTTTTACAAAAGACGGAAGGCGAGGCGAGGGACATTATTCGAACTTGCCCCATGACGAATGATGGTTTCGACATGGCTTGGCAGAATCTCGTCGATCGTTACGAGAATAAAAGATTATTAGTGAATTCTCAATTGAAAACTCTTTTTAACCTCCCTTCCATATCTAATGAATCTGGCCCTTCCATTAAGAGTCTACAACGTGTGGTGGAAAAAGTGTTTTTATAATAAAAATAAAAGTAAAAAGGGATTTTTGTAACCGGCAGTGTTTGCCGTTGGTTACGCTATAACAATTGCCGATCTTACCTTGGTAAGGGCAAAAGGAGATTTGATAATAAAAACTAAGGCAAAGTTGTTGCCGATTTGAGTCTTCATTAGAATCTGTTTTATTTGTGGCCAAAGGGCTCTTTTTATACAAAAATTTACATACATTCTATATTATTCTAACTTATTCTAATTTACATTCTATCTTGCTTAATCCTATTCATACATGTACTTACTCTAATTTCGATAGTCGCAACTTGAAGAATTGACCAATCATATTGTCTTCAAATTCGGGAATTGAGTGACTTTATCAATGTCACTCAACTACCAATATGATCCCTTTAAACATTCGTCATAGTTCATTCAAGTGCGGCTTGATCGCTTTTTGTTTATGTTTGCGTTATGAGTGGCGCGAGTGTATGTACGTGTGAGTTAAGAGCTACGGTAGTTATTTTTATAAAACAAAGAAAATAATATTAGAAATAAGATATATTGTAACAAAGAAATAATATTACAGATAAGACATATTTAAATCACAAACATATTATGTAAACAAAGTAATTAGACCTGGAAAATATTATTAGTTCCAAGGTCAGATAGATAACAAAGAAAGATACAAACATTGTAAACAATGAATATCATAAATACACAAATATCATAAAAATATCACAAATAATAAATAACGATAAAATAGTCTAAGAATAAAGAAAATGTCGATAAGAAAAATATGTTTAAGAATAATTTTAAGATAGAACGAAAGTATAAATAGAAGTGTAAATACTTTCGCTCGCTAGTTCGTAAGTAAACTCAATATAGAAAGTATAAATAAAGAACGCTTCAAAAATACCACTGTATTTTTGAAGTAATTATTTTTTTCTATCTAAAGAATTCAGATTCTTAATTTGTGTGTGTTTTGTGTAAAGTACAGCAGTGTGTAATGAAAGAGCACACTACAAACGGACAATTAATAATTGCGTTTCTAATTTGTCGTTGTTGGGCATAGAAACTAAAAATTGGGACATAATTTTCGTTTACATTTGCTCCACTAAACTCCCCGAACACACCCTAGGTCTTTGGGAACAATCTCAAGGTCCTAGCTCAGACCTACCCAAGTGGAGCAAAATGGATGCGTTCCTGACTGCCAGATATCGAACTCTGGAATCAGTCTCGGACATTATCGGCAGCCATAATTTTACCCAATCCGCATTTCGAAATGATACCCAAGGCATTCCTCATAGCCCCCGAAAATTCAGACCTTATGAGACTCTTGCTCCGAAATTACCCCAGAGAAAATGTCCAGTCTGTAATGAAAATCACCCTATTCGTTTATGTTCTGATTTTTTGAGAATGACGGTTACTGATCGTTTATCAGCCGTTAAAAGACACATGTGTTGCACGAATTGTTTGGCTGTTTCTCATGAGTTCAAAAGATGCCAGAGCTCAAATGTTTGCTACATTTGCAAACAAAAACTTCATTCGCTATTTCACCGTAGCGAATCATCCACCCGGGAGGGACCGACAGCTGAAACCAACCCCGTTAAACCATTTTCCCCAGATCACTCTTTAGAAATTCCCCGGCCTCCTGCACAATGGCGAAATGAAGTGGATAATGGCCCATCTACATCCGCTGCTGCTCGATCGTTTCAAAATTTCGCTACCCGTTTACAGTCCACACCGTCTTCAACAGTTCTATTAGGAACTGCCCAGGTTAATATAAAGTTGAATAAAGCTATGTTTTCTTCGAGAGCTCTGATAGACCCAGCGTCTCAAGCTACTTTCATCTCTCGAAAATTGCAACGGAAGCTAGATCTCCCAACTTATTCGGCACCTGCTGCCACTATTGTGGGCCTTAATGGCGCAGTGGTAGCAAACTCTACAAAGGTTTGTCTTATTTCGCTAGGATCTCCCATTGACCCATCGTTTAAATTGACCACGGAGGCGTATGTTGTTGAAAAGCTCACTGGTCAATTACCCACATGTTCGCTAGCAAAGTATGCTGATTTTGATGCACCCGAACTTCCGTTAACAGAATTTAAGTATGCCCATATGGATTTGCTATTTGGTAGAGATGTATACTCCCAGATAATGCTTTCTGGAGTTCGAAAGGATCCCAAAAACCCTTTGATCGCCCAACGAACCGTTTTCGGTTGGATTGTGACTGGCAAAACACGTCAGTCAAATTCGTTTCCCTCTACGTCCAAATCCCCTACGGACTTGAGTCTTAGACCCTCTCGTAAAGGTGAATTTGCTCAAAATTTGAGATCCGATTGCTACCGAGCCCCGAAATTGAAACCTAAATCGAGAAAGTTATTGGGGAATACCATTCCCTAGACCACAGTTTACTCTCCTCCTAATCATGCTTACCCCATCATGTCGTTTTAAGTAACAACACTATTCGTTTCTTTTATGCATTCACTGGATTCCGAATTTTTGAAATTGTCAGACGCCAGCACCGCTAAAACTCTGGGTTCTCGTTGGAATGCGAGCATTGAAACATTTTTCTTCAAGCCAGCTCCAACGCCCTATTTCTCTATAGTCACAAACCGTTCTGTCTTCTCTCAAATAGCCGAAGCTATTTGACCCCGTTGGGTGAGTGGCACCTATAATCGTAGTTGCTGAGAATTATTATGCGACAAATTTGTTAAGTCAGAACAGATTGTGACGAATGTTGGAACCCATGACGTTTAACAGATGGCTTGAGTTTGTCGATGATTACTCGTACATCGACAGGATTAACATCCCCCGTTGGGTTAATTTGAACCCTCAGCGTGAAGTATTTCATGCATTTTGTAATGCTTCTGAGAAAGCATATGATGCCATTCTGTATAGTAGAGTCCTAACCCCGTTTGGTGAATTTGTCACCCACTTGCTCGTTGCCAAAACAAAGTTCCGCCTGTATAAGTGTAAACTTTACCCCGTTTAGAGCTTTGCTGTGCAACTCTGTTGGCAAAAAATGGTATTTTCACTTTGTAAGAAGCTGAATCTTACCAGATCGAAAGCCATTGTGGGACAGATTCAACTATCGTTCTGTCCTGGTTTCAAAAACCCCCGTGCCATTGGGCAACTTTTGCGGCAAATCGAGTATCGTTTATCGTGGACCAGGTAGGCACTGACATTTGGAATCACCTGGATTGTTGTTGTCGATTTTGTTGTCGTTCCTCATGACAAATTTGGTCGAAGCCAATGGATTTATTTGGTCCTTATTCGAAGTGCGAATAAGGCAGTTCGAATTTCGGCCAATTGTGAAGCTCGTGCGGCTTTCTAATCCAGAGCATTACTAATTCGTTCTCTCGTTTCCTGTTGTGCGCTTGTCGTTTTTATTTACAGAGAGTCTAATACCCCGTAGGCTAATTTTCGAACGCCTAAGAGACAAACTCATCGGAAAAAGCTGGCAACAAGAAGGAACCCACTCACATCCAACGGAAAAGAAGAGCGCAACCCACGACCAGGCTCTCATGTTCAGTACCAGCCATAAACCTTATATTTCGTATATTATACCTGAATTACTTTATTTTTATGCGCAAATAATATTGTAATATTAACCCATATAATATATACCCTGATTTGTTAATTTTAATCTCTGGCCAGATAACTTCTCGGTCCTCTTGTTGCAAGGGGGGCGGGATGTTCATGCTGGCCACCCTACTTTTAAGTTTAGATTTAAGATTTGTTAAAGTGTATAAACCACCCCTGCATTAGATTAATTTATAATTGTGAATTATAAAGAATTAAACGAAAAGAGATCACTACCCGATCAACCCCCAACCCGAAATGTACGTTTGTGTACAAATAAATAATAATTTGATTATTTAAACTAATACTTTTGTATTTTTATTTTACCCCTACATCTCGCCAAATATTTTATTTTGGATCTGCTACCCCATTTCCCCCCGAAACAACTATAATATTATGTATGTATGTAGGTAGTGTTTATTTTTAATTAAAATTAAAAAAAAAAGTAGTTATCGATTTTTAACTAATTAAAGCATTCGAAAATCATTTCAGTTTGCATTTTACTTTTATTAGAGAAGATAAAAACATTTTAGCATTCGTACAAATTTGGTTTCCGAAATACCTGACCTGTATCTGTAGAATAAACGATTTCACTTGCTAGTCTATTTATATGGAAAATACAATCAAAGGCACTTAATTTTGTGTTTTTGTTTGAGTGAAAGTGAAATTGTTTGGCTTACAGAAACAGTACATAAAATTTTTAATAAGTACCTTTAAATAAATATAAAATCGTTTAATATGAACCTAAAAACTCTGTGTTGATAACATTGGTTAACAGCTGGATTAAAGAGGAACAAAAGGCGCCATATTGAAAGTGATAAAAGGTGTGAAAACAAAGTTTTCAAAATTTGGAATTAATACTAAATTTATTTAAAAAACAATAATAAAATATAAACTCAATCCAAAAAACATGTCTTCTATATCCTTATCTGAATCTCTGTCTTTTAGTTTTTGCAATTTTTTTTTCCTTATTTGTTTTTGTTTATTTCTTTTTTGTTTTGTTTACATAAAAACATATGACACGTTTTTACGATCTATAATTACACTTACATTTTACGTTCCGTACACATTACATTACGTTATTGTTACATTCCGTTACGGTAGCATAACTAGGGCTTTATGCTGTAGTTACCCACAAGTAACGTAACGTACCGTAGCGAACGTTCTCTTTTTAGCATATGGAGAGCAATGTAAACGATTACCGAAACGTTCTCTCTCGTTATTCTGTATAAAACAGAATTCTCTCACGTTTTAACGTGACATTTGAACAAGAGAGAGGATGAGCAGTGTTGCCACGAAAAAAATATTATAACCAAAATTAAATTCGTAGTTTTTTTATTTTATTTTTTTTCAAATATAAATTATAATTGAGAAAAAAGAAACAAAAAATAAAATAAAATTATATTCTTACTATTTAATTAATTTTTACAAACAAAACAAAAGCTATTTTTTAAGTAAAATGATAACCCGGAAAAATCTACACATTGAACAAAAAACGGCAACACTGATGATGAGTCTGTATACCAATTTCTTTGCATTGTGTTGTGTTCGTTTGTGTGTTACTTTTGTTCTGTTTCGTTTTTATTCACATTCTTCATTGACATATGTCCCGTTTTGAACGTTTCCATAACTACACAAACGTTTTTAAGGCTACGTACGTTACGATTTTACGTTTCCTACGTTTGGCCAACTAGGGCATTAAACTATTGTTACGTTTTTACCTTTTTTAAAACGTTTAGATTATGAGTTTGTTTATTGCAAACCAAAATAAAAACAAATATGTGTTTCGTTTCAATTAAACTCTTTATTATTCACACTACTTTTGGGTGCCACCGTATACAACTTCACTATACAAAACAAATTGCTTGTTCACTATTCTCTTTCTCTGCTTACAACCTTTTTGTAAGCAATAACACTTATATTTGTGTACAGATCTATAGCAGATTGTTTATTTTACACGCAACTTCAAACAAGACTGCCTGAGTTATTACTGTTATCCTGCCTGCTTTGCCTGGCCCAAGATGAATTCATAACAGGTGAGAGTGTTTTACCAGCTGATGCAAATAACAATGTCAAAAAATTTTTGTTTTTTGTGTATTTTGTTTTGATAATCAATTTCGTTTTTTCTTATAGTGTCAGAAGTCTGTATATTTTTCTTCTTTTTCTTTTAAAATCATTTACGTGTTTTCTAATTGCCATATGTCGGTATTTTCCATTCACTTTATTAATCTTACAGTAGTCTGACTACAAACATTTCAAATTTTGTGCTTTTGACGGCGGTCACTTTTTTCGAATTGTTGCAAGTTTTCTAATTAACACATTGTTATAGTTCTTATAGCTGAAAACCAAACAGACAATGTACTTTATTTCCAGCTCTATTTTTTAACTCTATTTAAGCTATAATCCTATCAGATACATCATATTATTAGTTGGAGTTGTTTTATTTTTTGTCCCTATCTCAATTGGAATTAAGTTGGGATGCATGCGTTTACTGAAATGGCATTAAGTAATTTATAGTCGTTTAATTTAATCATTTTTATAAATTTTTTTAACATTTTTCTTCCCATAGTCATCCTTTAGTCAGCTGTTTTTGACAAGATGATTACTTTTATTGTTGTACTTATTGTAATACTAATCTCACCTGCTATGAATTCGCATTGGTCTGGCCTTTTTATATGCTCACATTTCAGTCTGAAGAAGGTGCTGGAAGTGGAATGTTCTTGTCTTCGCCTTCTTGAGAGTTCTATCGTTACTATATTGTTGGTTGTGTATTTTGTCGACGATGTTGACCCTCTCTCATGTTTGTTGTTGTTGTTGTTGCGTTTACTTGGAACATGTTCGATGCATTTGGTAGCGTGTATCTGTGTCGTATGTGTTGTGTACACGTACTCATACTCAGGGTCTTTGTATTTGTAGCTTTTGCTTATTGTTTATTATCGTTGTTTCCATTTGCATAACACTATTAATAAATAATAAAAAGAACTAAGAATAATTATAGCTTTAAAGATTTTTATTCAAATAATTAAAAAATATTTTCAACTATCAGCAAGAAAATATAGTATGTTATTTGGATCTTGTAATATTTAGCTTTTTATTACCTTTTGCACAATAAACTATATCCAATGTGACCGAAAATTACCCACATTTCGATTAATATTTAGAAATTTTTAAAATTTTAATTAAAGAAGTTAAAAAATATTCAAAATTTCTTCTGTTTTAACACAAAATAAATGTTTATTTGTGGCTTCTAACATATTCTGCCTCTAAATAAACGGTTAAGGCTGCTGTTTTCAGCGTTTTTCAAACGTCATAATTTTCAACTCTGGTTGCTAGGTAATATTTATTCCCCTTTTTATTTCTTTGGGAATGGGATGCATGGAAACGAGGTAAAGTTTCTGGCTGTGGTCAACGTGTCTACCTCCAGGACGATCCTTGCCTTGCTGCATTAAAGTCTGCACATGGCCCTCCTGGATGGCATACTAGCAACCGCTGGAAGTTAACTAATGCGTGCAGCGAAGTCCAATTAAATTTGGGTTGTGCGTAGGGCTTAGAACCCTCCACGTAAAATAACATCCAATTAAAACCCAAATACAAGCCTCTATAAAGACTTAAAGGAATATGATTTACGAATAGGCACATGGAACCTTAACAGGGTAGGCGCTGCCTCCCAGCTGACAGATGCCCTCATGAAATGTAGGACTGACGACACTGTCATACAGGAAATGCGATGGATAGGACAAGGATACAAAAGGCTTGCATCTTGCGATGTATATTACAGCTGCCATGAGGATAAGCACGAATTCGGATGCGGATTTGTGGTTAAAAAGAGACTTAGCCATCTTGTCTCTGGGTTCACTCCTGTGAACGAAAGAATAGCCACAATCCTCATCAGGGCAAAATTTTATAACATCAGTCTTATTTGTGCTCACGAACCGACGGAAGAAAAGGACGATGTAGTTAAAGATGCCTTCTACGCTAAGCTCGAGTACGCCCGTCCCATGACGCCTAAATCATTTTTGGTAATTTTAATGCGAAGGTCGGGCGGGAAGGTATAATTGGCCCCACTGTCGGACAGTTCAACCTCCATGCGACCACTACCTCCAAAGGTATGAGGCTGAAAGAATTCGACGCGGCGCGGTAGTATGTAGCACCAAGGTTCAACACCTCGACTTTCATAAGGCCACTTGGATGTCCCCCGATCGATCAACATCCAACCAGATTGATCACATTGTAAGTGACGAAAGGCATGTATCCAGTGTACTAGATGTACGCACATTCAGAGGTCGAAACATCGGCTCGGACCACTACTTTGTAGCAGCCAAGTTTCGATTCCACATTAGCGACTCGAGCGCGTATTAGCACATTGCAAAAGCTGGACGTTAGGAAGCTGCGATCACATAGGACAGCTGAGGCGTTCTCCGCTCAACTCACGGATAAGCTCCGTCTTTCCCCAGCTAACCTCAGCCAGATTAGTAGACTGTGGGCCAACATATCCCACTCCTTGCGTACTGCTGCGGAAACGCTGCATACAAGAAAACGTTGCAGTCAGATGCTACGCGAGCCTTAGTCGACAATTATATAGAGCGGAGAAGGGATGAGAGACGCGTTTTCAGATACAAGAAGAGGGAGCAGGAAAGGCGAGAGCGTGGGGAAGTCGAGATAGATGTAGGAATGACGTTCGAAAATTCTATCAAAAGGTTAAGCGTCTAACCGAGGGTTATAAGCCCGGAGCGTCTTCCGGCAAAAATGAGAATGAAAACTTCTTAACAGATCAGCAGGGGGTGCTGAGGTTGCGGAGGAAACAATTCTCTACTCTGCTACAAGTTGATGACACCATACCGGCTTTAGAGATGATCTTCTGAACCCGATCGATGATAACAATGTGGAGATTCCGCCGCCTAGCCATGAAGAGGTTAAAGTAGCAATTATGATTCTTAAAAACAATAAGTCTGCAGGTCCTGATGGCCTTCCCACTGAATTGTTTAAGACCGGCAATAATGTGTTGGTAATGCGCACGCCTATTTGCAAAATATGGCTAGAGGATATGCCTCCGATATGCACCAACTACAGTGGTATAAGCCGGGAGAGCATCGCAATGGCACTTTATCTCAAAAAAGCGTCAAGTTGCTTGCGTACGCCGCTACCACCAAAAATGACGTTAATCTTGAGGTCAAGCGCAGGACCACTCTTGCCAACAGGTGCTACTATGGTCTCTATAAGCAATTGTGTAACAGAGACCTCTCTCGTACGACAAAATTAACACTCTACAAGACGCTTATCCTTCCCGTGCTTCTTTCTGGCGCAGAAGCACTCTATTAAGCACTTTCGAGAGAAATCGCACTTAAGATCTTTGGTCCAGTGAGAATTGGCGATGATTTCCGCAATTCGATAAAACAGTGAGCTGTAGGAGCTCCTCAACGACATAGACGTTGTGCAGCGTATTAACGTTCAGCGGCTGCGCTTGCTCGGCCGTGTATTTCGAATGGAGCATGATGCTCCGGCGAGGCATGTATTTAATGCGGGGATCTGCGGAGTCGGCAAAGAGGACGACCTCGCTTGCATTGGAAGAACAACTGGCGTAGGCGCGCAAGAAGCAGAGGCGCCTGGAAGGACGTGTTGCGACAGGCCGAAATCCGTTAATCGGGTTGCTAGTGGTCAATTAGGTAAGTGTTATTTCTATGTGTGGCAACTTTGCAATTTTTCTTTAAGTGTAGTTGTTGCATTTGTATCTTTGTTTTATTACGTTCTCATAATTTCCTAAGTATTACGTGTAAGTTTCGTTGCTGTCTGTTTGTCTTGTTTGCTTATACAATGTAAAGGCAGATCGAGTTCTTTAGTTCAGTTTAGCCATCAGACATAAAAAACAGAATTCTTTCACATTTTTACGCGATATTTGAACATAAGTTATATGCAGAGTTGCCCTGCTGCACCACCACATATTATTATCATATTATTATCAGCCTTTGAATGCAACTCCTCTGTAACATCAACAAGCACAGAAATGCAGCTGTGATCAGGTCTAAAACTAGATTGCCTTTCAGATAGTAAATCATTGCCATGCAGATCCTGGATCATTTGCCTATAGATTAATTTTTCAAACATTTTTGATAAGTATGATAATATTGCTATTGGGCGGTAGGTCTTATCTAGTTTAGGTACAAGTATTATCTTTGCACATTTCCACATTGCAGAAAAAATAGACCTTGTAATTATAGTGTTTATTAAATGGGTTGCTGATGCATTAAAAAGTAATATAGTGATGCCAGACAAAAATAAACAAAACCCACTTATTATTAAACCAAAAGGGAAACAAGATATCGTAAAAACTAAGGAGGATTTAAATAAAAAAGTTGATCCTATGAATTTTAAAATTGTTAGTATAGAACAGCGAAAAAATGGTTCTGTAGTTATACAGAGCGAAAGTGACGAAGAAAGAGAAAAGATAAAAGAAACAATGCAAAAGAAAATGGGTGAAAACTACGAAATTAAAGTTCCTAATCAAGTTGATATGAAAATTAAAATAACTGGTATGTCGTTCAAACTAACGGAAATTGAAATTATTGAAAAATTGAGAAAGCAAAACAATTTTCTTAATGAGAGCCAAATGGAAGTAATAAAGTTATTTGAATACAAAAGAAATGGTGAGACAATTTATAACGCTATACTCAAATTAGATAATGATGCTTATATGAAAGTAATGATGGCACAAAAAGTCAATGTTGGTTGGGAGAAATGCAAAGTTTTCGATGGTACTCAGATTATACAGTGTTTTAAATGTAAAGGATACAACCATAAATCGTCAGATTGTAAATATGAAGAGGTCTGCATTAAATGTCATGGAAATCATAAATCGAAAGAATGTAACCATGATACAATGAATAAATGTATAAACTGTGTGAGAGTAAATAATAGGTTGAATCTAAGTTTGGACGAGAATCACTCGACCCACAGTAAAGATTGTCCTGTATATCAAAATAAATTGAATGCAAAAAAGAGGAGAAGTGGTTTAGTGGCATAACAATCACGGAAAATACAAGGCATATACACAAATATACAAGGAATATTAAATAATTATAACCAATTAGAAATATTAGCTGAAATAAAAAAACCTGAATTTATAATACTTTCGGAAACCCATTTAACCAAGGAAATTAATGAGGAAGAAACGCAGCTTATTGGTTACAATCAATTTATAACGTTATCAAATTCAACGAGAACAGGTGGAATAATAACATATTTCAAAAAGAGCTGGAATGTGAAAAAAATCTTTGAAAAAATTATTGACTCAAAAATATGGATAGCGGCTCATATGGCGAAACATAATAACTACACAATTGCAATTACATCTGTATATAGATCACCTAGTAGTGCTGAAACGGAATTTTTGGGAGTATTTGAAGAAGTATTAGATGAAATGAGTGAATTAAACTGTGATATAATAATAGCTGGCGATTTTAATATAGATTGGTGTAAGGATAGTTTTTATAAAAATAAAATGCAATGTTTACTGGATGATAATGGCCTTAAACAAATAATAGGAGAATTTACACGAATTACGCAGAGTTCGAAAACATTAATTGATTTTATTATAACAAATAACAACAATATATCGGCAAAAACCAATGGTTCAACTAAAATTTCCGATCATGAGGCAATAGATATTATAGTTGATAATATGAGACACAACACTAACAGCATTGATTATAAAGAAATAGATATTTTTAAATATAATAAACGGCAATATAATAGAGAGATATGGAGCATCCAAGAAATTAATATGAATACAGATTTAAATGACATCGTGACTGTGTTTGATAGTTATCTCGAAAATGCAGTTAAAAATATGACAAGGAGGCGAAAAATCAAAGAAAATTGTAATATAAATTGGTTTAATGAGGAAGTAAGACGTTTAAAAAGAGAAAAAATTGTGAAATATAATATAGCAAAAATGGAAAACTCTAGTGAAGCATGGGCTATATATAAAGCGATGCGAAATTTATATAAAGTTAAAATTGAAAACGCAAAAAACAATTATATTAATAACAAGATTAACAATGCAACTGACCAAAAGGGAATGTGGAGAGAGATAAAAAATCTTATTTTAAAAAAAAATCAGAGTGCAATACAAACTGTAATATTTGATCAGATAGAATGTAAAGACAATTTTGAGATAGCAGATAATTTTAATAAGTATTTTATAAATAGTATTAAAACGATAAGAGATGAGATAGATAATGTGCAATATGTCAATAGAATAAATGTGATAAATTCTAGATTTAAATTTCGGGAAGTAACATTGGAGGAATTGAAAACAATTTGTAAAAGCCTAAAGAAAAAATCGGACTATAATAAAGTATCAAGTGATATGATCATAAATAGTTGGCATATCGTCGGCAGAATAATACTAAGGATAGTGAACAAATCACTACAAACAGGAGTGTTTCCAGAAAATTGGAAAACAGCGATGGTAACACCAATTGAGAAGGTGGCGAAAACAAAAAGATGTGATGAATATCGGCCGATAAATACTCTTAAGACGTGTGAGAAAATAATCGAAAAAGTGGTTAAGGAGCAGTTGGAGCAGTACTTGGAATCTAAGAAAATACTATCGAAATATCAGTCCGGTTTCAGAAAAAAATTCTCGTGTGAAACAGCAATTAATTATTTAATTAATAGATGGAAAAAAACAGACAAAAATAATAAAATATTGGGTATTTTCTTGGATTTTAAAAGAGCTTTTGAAACCATCGATAGAAAAATACTTCTGCAAAAATTGAAAGCATATGGCATCGAAGACATAGAATTAAAATGGTTTGAATCATATTTAACAAACAGGAAACAAATAACGAAAGTAAATGATATTAAGTCACAAATACATAACAATGAATACGGTGTGCCACAAGGATCGATATTAGGAGCGCTACTATTTATCCTATATATAAATGATATATCAAACATATTGAACAAATGCGAAATAGTTTTATATGCTGACGATACGCTTATTTTTACGGAAGGAGAATCTGAACAAATATGTTATAATAATCTCAACGAGGATATGAATAATGTTAGTATATGGCTAAAAATGAATAAACTTAAATTAAACGAAAGTAAAACAAAAATAATGGAAGTAAATTCGGACAGCAATATAATTTTTAAAATAAATAATCAAATAATAGAAAAAGTGAACCAAATAAAGTATTTAGGCTTTATAATTGATAAAAACATAAATTTAAAAATCATATTGACTACATATGTAAGAAGATCGGCAAAAAGATTAGTTTTTTTAAAAGAATAAGAAACCAAGTCTCAATTTTAACGGCAGTTAATATATACAACACAATGATAAAGCCTCATTTCGAATACGGTTCGACAATACTATTCACATGTTGCACAGCTCATCAAATCGAAAGATTGCAAAAATTACAGAATAGAGCAATGAGAGTCATACTTAAAGTCAACAGATATACGTCGATCCATTTCATGCTTGAATTACTTAAATGGTTAAATGTAGAACAACGGCTTAAACTGAACACACTAAATTTCATACACAGAATTAAAAACGGTGAAGCACCAGAATATCTAACCGAGCAAGTGTCGTACGT
The DNA here is from genome assembly GCA_930367235.1 of Sarcophaga rosellei. Classification (NCBI taxonomy): domain Eukaryota; kingdom Metazoa; phylum Arthropoda; class Insecta; order Diptera; family Sarcophagidae; genus Sarcophaga; species Sarcophaga rosellei. Next base: position 60,252,886 of record OV884019.1, read on the forward strand.
GAGAGATTCTCAACCGTACCAGCTTAGAAATGCGGAACATTTTAGGATTGAAAGAGTAGAATCATCTGCAATGCAGCGGTCACTATTTTATAAGGGTTTACAACTTTACAACTCCCTACCGAATAATGTGAAAATTGAACGCAATTTTAATATATATAAGAAACATATTGTTTTTTTGGTCAAATATAACATGTAAAGATATGTAATATTAGAAAATTTTATATGTGATGAAATTGTAATACAATTGTTTTTAAAAAGTATTTTTTAATACTAATAAAGAAATTAATAATAATAATATGTTTTGAAACAGCAGAGGCAGAGAGTTGGTCTTTACAATTAATATTTCACAATCAGCTGACCTATCACTCAACAAAGTTCAATAATTCGAATTTTGCACTGCAGCTTTTACTACTACTTATTTTGTTGACATCAATATGAATTGGCTTACATACAAACATACATAATTGGGTATTACAACCCTTCTGTCAGGATTACGGCCTAGCTTCTCAACACCACTCATGTTGCGTGTGTTAATTTTATACATGAGTGGCAGGACCTGCAGTTTAAAGTCGATTCCGAATGACAGATTTTTGAGAAACTTTTCATGACAATTTTTATTTATTTTATTAGGAAGTCGCCGAAAATATTTTATCATATTTCGTTTTGATGTCTGACCGAGGACAGTGCCTTGTTGCAATCCAGTGATAATATTAAATTTTTTGGAACTTGTTTCCACAATCAGCTGTCCTACCACTCGGCAAAGTTCAATAATTCGAATTTTGCACTGCAGTTACAACTACGTATTTTGTTGACATCAATTTGAGTTGACTATTCTTCCTATTGAACGCATACAACTTGGATAGTATAAAAAGCTCCGTCGTAATCGTGGCTAAAGAGTTGTAAGTAAGTAAACTAAAGTTCACGGACGATATTTAAAACCGCAGTTGTAAGTTCTTTGTCTCCTTTCAAATTTGCAAAAAAAAATAAAAAACACCTGCTATGATGCATTCATCATACAATGCTTTTGTCTTCAATCATGAATATTACATTGATTTCTCTATGTACCATAAAAACTTGCTGATTTCTCATTCAGTGAAGATAGAATGAAAACGCCAAGTTAACATCACTTTTTTTCATCACGATGACAATGACGTATTCGCATCCTTCAGCATAAAACACGTTTTTTTTTAATGTAAAAATAAAAGGATGCGGATGGGATAATACCAGTAAAAATATATATACAGATTCTGTCTATATTTAACAATAAAAAGAAATTATCTTAACATACGTCTGTGCATATAAAGCAAATATTTAAAAGGATGAGACATATGCAAATATGTTTAAAGGATCTTAAAAACAAAAAAGTAAGCAAAATAATTCAATATGCCTATACTCATTTGATAAATTATTTACGGTACAAATATGGTATGTACATAAATATAGGTATATGCAGATAAAATACAGTATTGTACAAAAAAAGTATATTAAGTTATCCTTAAGAATTAAATTTGTCGTAAAGGTATATGAATGAATTGGAAAAAACGGAAATCTAAAACTTACAATAAAAAAATACGACATGCATGTAACTGTTAAAATAACATTGCTTGGTTTTGGAGATGTAGACGTAGCTAACTTTTTTTCATATGAAAAAAATGTGCTCCATACGAATTGGGCAAAATCGGAAACTTAGTACTTTTGACACTACTTTTTGATCTAGCAAAACGCCAAAATTTTAGCTCTAATTTCAATATAAAAAAGCATTAAATTGGTGAATTTTATATTTTTCATGAAACATGATGAAAAGTATTTATTGCCTTTCCTCTTGTAACTCTTTAAGTAACGCATTGTAAACTGATAAAGCAATATGAAAAGCGTATTTCATTGCTTGCAAAACGTCAATCCCCCAATAAAATCTAATTTAAATTATCACGAATCAATCATAAAAATTTTACTTCATTTAAAGTAAGTAAATACATGCAAAACATGTGCAAAATATATTTTTCTTTTGTTAACTAAGATTGGCAATTTATTTCGAAAATTATTAATTTCGAAAAGTGATCGACTTTTTAGAAAATGGCTACGCCCCACAACATATAGTGAAAGGCATTTCAATTTTATTGTAAAACAGAAATTGCTGCAAGTCTCGCTGATTTAGTTCGTCACTCAAAAACTTTTAAACATTATAAAGTAATACAGTCTTTTAATATCATACAAGTTTACAAACAGAATTGTCTTTTGTTATGAAAATTAACAACGAAAAGCAGAAACCTGAAGAATTTGTCATTCTGGCAGTAAATCATTTGGCATAAGTTTGCATTGATATACGAAATAATAACTTCAGCTTCATTTTTGGTGGTGGGATCGGTATTTCAGTTGGGAAGATTTTAGGCATGGTCATTCGATATTACAGCTTTTCAGGACATTTTTTTTACCACTTTTCTGGACTTACTTGATTTGGTTGAAGGAAATGCAGATACGTTTTTAGAAGGCTTAGAACGTCTTACAAATAATCTTAATTATTTAGTTAATTTAATAATATTAATTAATTTAAAAAATCTTGTTCCAATTGACACTGATAACACCTCAGTCATGACAGGAGCAAATTATGGACTAGATAAGAAGGTAAAGCAATATGTGTCAAGCTAGCTGCAAAAATTATATTCCTTTTGTTTCAGTGAATGTTATGTTAATAGAGACTGTTCAGTTAACATAATTGAAACATTTGGAAAAGTGAAGAAAGAAATCCTTAAGTAATCATGAAGATAGAGATGAATTGGAGAAAAGTAAAAGGAAAACGGAGCTGAACCTTTTATTAAAAAAAAAAATATGAAAATAATTTGCTTATTGGGGATAAAAAATTTGGAAAATCCATTATTTTTACCAAATATGCTTTCCATAAACCGAGCAATATTTGGACGGGTATCTATTGGATCAAGGATCCCGAAGCAGTTTTCGTTATAGTCGGAAAACCTTTGGGACCGCAGATATAGACGATGAAGCTAACTTTTTTCTATGAGCAAACAAAGTGAGTTATATACATATATCGGGTAAAATTCGATGAATTTAAAAAAGTGAGGCTTTTGGGACCAAATGAACTTTACAGCTATTGGAGCTATATATAACTTTTTTTATAAAAACATTATTTGCCCTCCTCCTGGTTAAGTAATCTGTGTTTAGTGCCAGTTTATCGGAATAGACCTGTTGAGCCATCGGTGAAGGTCGTTATATCACAGTCACCGATGATCGTCTGAAAACAGTCTCTGGCATCATAGTGATTGGGTTCTACTTAATGCAGTATTGAAGCCTGCCCTATCAAACATGGTCTAGACATACCTGAGAACTTAAGCCTCAGTGCAGTGCTAGGAGGCATGTTTTGGAGAAATATGTCTAGTGCATGGATTTCAGAGCACCCGTGATGTCCAAGCATGCCAACTGTACTGCACTTTGATATATGTATATAATTTATTTCTTTTACTTTATTTTAAAAGCACATTTAATTTAATTTGCAAATTAATGTTAATGTAAGAAAGTACGTTTCTTTCTGAAGATAATAGACTTTTTCTAAGTCTTACAAAAGTTGTATTTAATAAATCACTAGAAACTACCAATGCCACGCAGTCGTGATTAGTGTTGAGATTTAAACCAGTTTTTGCCATCGTTTTCATTAAAATCTAAGTTGCATTTTTTATTTGTTAATTAATTGTCATAACATTACAAGCTATAAATCTTATAAGTGAAAGTGCTATCTATAGAATCAACAAATTGTAAGAAGTAACATTAAAGAAAAATTAAGATTAAAATTTAAACAACTAACTAAACTATGGAAATAAATAAAAGATTCAAAAGATAAACAATTATAAATATAATAGTATTTACATAAATCAGTATAAAAAAAGTAAGAATATAAATATAACAGATATAAACTAAAATTAAAAATTTATAAAAATTAAGAAGAAATCTAATGCAATTTAATTATTGTTAAAAATATTCTCATGTAAAATTTTTTTTAAGAAAATAATCTAAATAACTCCTTTTTGGACGCATTTATACTTCCTAAATTTTGAACGTAATTTGATCCGGAATTCCAAAGGCTAGTGGTGTGTATAAAAAATCATCGCTGTGACAGAAGAGTCATGTATCGCTGTTGAATAATCTCTTTACACCGGTAAGATCTAGCAAACTTTATTTGCAATATCGAGCCATAACCGCAAAAAAAGCTCAAGCGACAAAAACGAAATTTTACAGGGGAAGGTTTTTATTATTTATTTCTTGTTCAAATCAAGTTAGAGCAACAAAATTTTGTGTGAAGACTCGTTTTGTTCCAATGCATAAAATCAATGGAATTGCTTTCTCATATAAGCATAATAACAGCAATTTTTGGCGCTTAGGTTTTTTTTGCTGTCATTCTGATTAACTACTGGGAAAAATTGTGTCGGTTAAGATAAAATATTCTTATGACCAAACTATTTTTTTTAATATAATTTTTTTTAGGTCATTATTATAACATTTTATACATAAATGTATGTATTTATATATATATAAAAGGCTTTTTATTTTTATTAGAAATACAGTGAATGTCTAACAGTACGAATTATTATCACAATATGGGAAAAAGGTGTTAAAGTGTTTTTTCTTTGTTACGCATACATACATACATGTCGTTGCATTAATATAGAAAGGCCTTAACTCGTGTTTTTAAGTAAAGATTTTTTGGGGCTTACAAAAAAAAAAAAAAGAGTTAGGACCTTTCCTTTAAAGGTTTCAATATACAAAATAAAACCATACAGATAATTTAATTCAAACTTTTTTTTACTAACAACGAAAAATGAAAATGTTTTATATATCATTATGAACATTGTACGTGGTTACAAGAAAGTACTCAAAAAGTCATTGTAAAACTTAACATTTTCAAAAAAAAACAATTATTTATTTTTTATATTTAAACGGAATTGTCTTCTTGGTCGGTCTCAGGCAACAAGTCTTCTATGGTATGATCATGTTGTAAATTTAAAAATTCGTGGTGAAATCTTTCTGGTATGATTTTGTTGTCACAGAGTGTTTTTAAATCTCTGTACTTTGTAGAGGAAATTTTCAATGGACTTTTATATAATTCTGCAGGTCCCTTGGCTAGTATTTCAGAGTGTCGTCTAAATCGTAAAATCGAATTTATATCAAAATATTTAATTTCCGAGTTTTCAAAATAGCCATATTTGAGACCTATGTTCGGGTTATCTTTTTCAAATATACTAAACTCGGAATAATTTATTTCTACGCAATCGTATTTTCTTGGATTAGTCCGTGCATTAGATATTAGAGTATACCATTCACTTGGCGCCCATATAGTTCTGTTGCGTGTAAAGGATTCAATGGTGCTATGGACTGAATCCACTGGCATCATTGTATGACCGGGTAACAAGTAAGTTATTTTTATATTTTTAATATAATTGGAATTTTTAATAAAATACAATAATGTCGCAAGAATAGCTCTGTTTCGATTTGGTCCCATACAGCTGTCCCCATATGGACTGATAGACGAACACGTTTTTCGTGCATCAACAAGTTTTAAATATTTGAAGACAAGGGTTGAAATTTCATTACAACCTCTTTTTCCAACGTTTTCTCCCCATAAAAAACAATACCCGTTTCTGGTGCCACTTTCGTAAAAGCTTCTTTCTTCTTCATCAGAAGATGTGTCTGAATTACTGTATAGAACGAGGGAGCGCTTATTAAACTTCTAGAAAAAAATTTTATTTAACACAAAACTTTAACGCATCCTTATTCACCTCTGTCATATTTTATCAATTTTTTAGATATACAACTTATTTACATACGAATATTGAAATAAGACTTCAGTATTATTATATTATAATTTTTGAAAATATATTTTTCAGATTTTTTATTAAGAAAATTTTATCTTAAGCGACAAGTCGCTGTCACAAAAAAACGAACAAATTAAACAAAACAAACTTAAGTTAAAAGTTTTTTTTGTTATAAAACAATAACGGTGCACATTGTGACCCTGAAATTTTTATAGATGATGCAAATGAGGGTAATGAATTTATTTATTACAAAAAACGATATATGAAAAATATGTCGCTTAAGCTTTTTTTGCGGTTATGGCTCGATATAGTGAATATGAGAATTAAATTTTATGTCAACAGTCTGCAATAATGCAAAGTGGAAGACTAATCTACTTATTGCCACTCTTAAGCTCTAGTTATGCTACCGTAACGGAACGTAACCGCAACTTTAAGAAACAGCTGATCGTTTTTGTTATGTATAACGCAATACGAATGGTTATAGAAATGTAATGTAACGTAACCGGAATGTAAGAATCTGTAAAAAATAGAATTTTCCTACATTTTTACGTGACATCCGCTTAGCAGTGTTAACAACATGTCTATATTAAAAACCACTAAAACTGAAAATTTAAATTATAAACGGAATTTACATTTTGTATGTATGTATATAACATACATACATGTCTGTATGTGGAATTCTCTTTAAATAAAACTTCACAAATTTTAAAAACTCAAATTATAATTTATTTCATTATTAACTTTTATAATTTAAAATAAAAATAAACACTATCTAATATATAAAATTCTCGTGTAACGGTGTTAGTGGTTAAACTCCTCCGAAATGGATCGACCGATTTTCATGAAATTTTGTGTGCGTATTGGGTAGGTCTGAGAATCGGACAACATCTATTTTTCAGATCCCTAAATGTTAATAGGGCGTGGCAAATCCTTAAAATTGAATGTTTAAATACATATTGATCGCAGACGAATAAAATTTGGTGGGTAAGTTCGTGGAGTCGATGTCGAAAATCCCACCAAAAATAAGCGTGACAACCCTCCCCCTTTAAGTGATACCTATAACCCTTAAACTACTGAACCGATTTTAACCATTCTTTTTTTGCTCGAAAGATTATCAGGTATAGGTGGTTTTAAAAAAATCGATATAGCAAAAAGTAGGCGTGGCAAACCTTTAAAATTTAATATTTAGGGACATAGTAATCGTAGACGAATGCAATTTGGTGTGTAAGTTCGTAGAGTCGATATCGACAAACTCAGCGAAAGTGGGATAAGATAAGAGATACCTGTAAGTCGGCTAATTCGATGGTTTATAACTACATATGTACATATATAACTTCGTCAGCGCTATTACAATAAATTATTACAATAAATACATAATGTGACCAGTTATGGGCAATAAAAAAATCAATTTTGGGCGGGACGAAGTTCGCTGGATCAGCTAGTTTTACTATAATATTATGTATGTAGGTAGTGTTTATTTTTATTTCAATTTAGAAAAATTTAGTTATCGATTTTTAACTAATTAAAGCGTTCAAAAAGCATTTCAGTTTACATTTTACTTTTATTAGAGAAGATAAAAACGTTTTAACATTCGTACAAATTTGGTTTCCGAAATACCTGACCTGTTTCTGTAGAATAAACGATTTCACTCGCTTGTTTATTGATATAGAAAATTCAATCAAAGGCACTTAATTTTGTGTTTTTGTTTTCCTCAACAAACAAACATAAACTAAATTTAGTGTTTTTGTTTGAGTGAAAGTGAAATTGTTTGGCTTACACATGATGCAACTAATAGGTGATAGCACAAGCACAGCTGGCTTTTTCGCTGTAATTCGCCGCAACCGCACGTTTGTCAAAATTTGTTTACATTTCTTAGCTGTCATTAAATGGAATTTAAAATTCGTTACGAAAAATAACAAGAGCGCAAATTACAAAAAAAAAATGTTGATGATTCTAGATGGATGGATACATAAGCAAACAAAATTCGAGAATCTGGAACGATATCAATTCACATGAGATCCAAGAAGATTTAATGCATTCTGACAAAGTCCCAGTTTGAGCTGGCGGCGTCATCAGTCCATACTATTTTAAGAACGACGTTTTCCATGTAGAGTACATTATAGGTCTATGATTATCAACTTTTCTTGCCCTGAATTGATCAGTACAGCAACCGCACATGGTTTCAAAAGGACGGTGTTATGTGCCTCATAGCTTATGTCGTATAAGATATTTCACATAAGCGACTTGAGGACATGGTCAACACATGTAGATGTGCTGTCTACAGGGCAGTGAGGTCATGCATTGGACTTTTTCTAGAGGAGTTTTTTTTAAGTCGTAAGTGTATGTGAATAAATCACAAGACACAGCGCTGCGCAGAGCCAACTTAACCCACTCAATCGATCAAATTCAGTCTGATTTATGAGCCAGAGTAAGAAGAACTTAAACATTTCGTATGCTCTTCACCTAGAGAGGATGTGTCGGTCATTTGAAGGATATTTTATGTCACGTATAATTGCATCCATAGATCTTTCAAACGAATAAAGAATTTCAAAGAAATCTCATACTCTCTTTGTTTTCTTGAAATTTAAAGACTGAAAGTGGAACCCGATGAAATCAGTGTAATTCTAGTTTTAGTTGTCCTCTCCATTAATTTTATAAATCGCTCCTTTAATATCTGATATTAGTTTTTAGATTCACCGACAGTTGTGAATTTTTCTCAAAGATCTTCTGCTTACGACTGTACATAACTACTGGCTCAAGTGACCTTAGTTTCATAGGAATCATTCAAGTCAACCACTTAAATTAAAATGTAAATGCATCTCCATCGCTGTATCTTTTCAAATAGGACATTGGGTAACGCACATTTCGACAAAGAGTCGTCGCTTACTCTCTCAATTCATTAAACTTTTAGGCTGGTTTTTAAATCAATTCTACGGAAGTCATACTAAATTACTATTTCAATTGTCTGAAATTCGTGAATGAAATTCCGTATACAGTCCGGAATAATGTACATATGTGATGTGGCGGAGAGAGATTCCAGCAGGATATATAAAATACGAAGAACATCAGGGACCAATGATATTTGGCTGAATCTACTTGACGGCCAAAACTATTCCACTGAAAGCCGAATATGTACATATCTCAAACAGTTATTTGTTTTAATTTATGTATACATACATAATTCTTAATTTTTTATATTTTTCAAGAATTATTTAGTCTTTTTACTTAAAATTTAATTTTCTTCGCAACAAATGTATATTTTTGTTGATATTTATTAGACTTTTTATTTGCAAATGGCAGCTGATTTTGACAAACGTGCGAGAGCTTCACAAAAACAAAATGCATGTTGTTTTTGCCTTGTTGTATTTGTTGCCGAAGCGCTGTCACCTATAATCAATTCGCCTTGGGCTTACAGAAACAGTACATAAAACTTTTAATAAGTACCAAAGCGAATTCATAACAAGTGGCCTTAAATCAACAGCTTACTAGTTTTGGGCAGGGACCGTAACTGTTATAACTTTTATCGTAAAAGTCAGAAAATAAAAGTTATTTTTTGACTTTTATTTTTTCGAGCAGAAATAAAAGTTACGTTTTGACTTTTATATTTTCGAGCAAAAATTACAGTTATTTTTGACTTTTATTTTTTCGAGCAGAAATAAAAGTTATTTTTTGACTTTTATTTTTAAGAGCAGAAATAAAAGTTATTTTTTTGACTTTTATATTTTCGAGCAAAAATAACAGTTATTTTTGACTTTTATTTTTTCGAGCAGAAATAAAAGTTATTTTTTAAGTTAATAAAAGTTATTTTTTAACTTTTATTTTTTCGAGCAGAAATAAAAGTTATTTTTTAACTTTTATTTTTTCGAGCAGAAATAAAAGTTATTTTGTTTTTTTCAAACCAAACATTAGTGTTTAATATACCCAAAACTTAATTCTAATAGTTTTCTGACATAATTACTTTAATTTTTTTAAAGAATTTTTTAATAAATATAATGAATTCATCATGAATTGAAAAAAAAAAATAACTTTTATTTCTGCTCGAAAAAATAAAAGTCCAAAAATAACTTTTATTTCTGGTCGAAAAAATAAAAGTTAAAAAATAACTTTTATTTCTGCTCGAAAAAATAAAAGTCAAAAATAACTGTTATTTTTGCTCGAAAAAATAAAAATCAAAAAATAACTGTTATTTTTTTTCTAAAAAATAAAAATCATGTTTTTAAAAAGCATCGCATTTTATAAAAATTTGGTCCAAGGCAATCAAAATGGTATACTTGGTTTTGTTCTCCGACATTTCCTTGCGGTTGCTTTTTTAATCAATATTTCAAAAATAACAGTTATTTTCGGTCCCTGGTTTTGGGCTGTCAAAATGTTGTTGTTTTTGTGTGTGTTTGTTGTGCGTGTGCGTGTTGTTGTTAATTTTTTTCCTTTTCCATTTTTTTTCTTCCTATTTTGACATCCCAAAAGCGGTTTAACAAAAACAAAATGCCTGTTGTTTTTGCATTGTTGTATTTGTTGTAGAGATAAGGTTACCTTATTGAATTTGCCTTGATAAGTATGTACCTTTAAATAAATATAAAATCGTTTAAAATGAAATTAAAAACTCTGTGTTGATAACATTGGTTAACAGCTGGATTAAAGAGAAACAAAAGGCGCCATATTGAAAGTAATAACAGGAGTAAAAACAAAGTTTTCAAAATGTGGAATTAATATTAAATTTATTTAAAAAACAATAATAAAATATAAACTCAATCCAAAAAACATGTCTTCTATATCCTTATCTGAATCTCCGTCTTTTAGTTTTTGCAATTTTTATTTCCTTATTTGTTTTTGTTTATTTCTTTTTTGTTTTGTTTACATAAAAACATATGACACGTTTTTACGATCTATAATTGCACTTACATTTTTACGTTCCGTACACATTACATTACGTTACTGTTACATTCCGTTACGGTAGCATAACTGGGGCTTTAGGCCTATTTTTTTTAGTGCGAGATTATATTCAAATTTAAGGTAATCGTTAATTGAGTGAGAGTTGAGCTGCCACTCTTATAAGCAAAAATTGCAACGTGCTTTTGTATAGAACAAAAACAGCTGAATACTATTGATAAATATTTTTGAAATATAATAAATAAATTAAGACTGTCTATTTTCAATTTGTGTTATATATAGTAATTCATAATCACTTAAATATTTGTCGTATTCGCCAACTAACCAAAGTTGGTATTTTAAACTTAAGAATAAACGTAGGATTAAGTAACCTCAAAAACTGAATACGAAGATTAAAGTTAACTTATTCGTTAATCTCGCACTCAAAAAATGGCCCTTAAACAGTTAGCAGTGCTCTATGAATATGAAATTTTGCTCTGTTAACGCCAAAATTGGCGCTGCTAACATTTATGTATCGACACAAAAAAAATGTGTACAATTTTATGTTTGAGCCACTGTATCTTGCTATGTTGTTGTAGGCTAAGTTTCGGTTGTCATTACTATCGCAGTTTGCGAAAAATTTCACACACATATAAAAGTACAGGAGTTAAGTACGTTTTAGCTCGATAATCTTTTTTTTTGTATCCCTTCTGCATGGTATTGATGTGATCGATGTTTGGTTTCAACAGGATGGTGCAACCTGCCATACATTTTTGTATCCTTTCTGCATGGTATTGATGTGATCGATGTTTGGTTTCAACAGGATGGTGCAACCTGCCATACATCTCATGCCACAATCAATTTATTGCGTCAAACCTTTGATGGTCGTTTAATCAACCTAAATGGTGATGCCAAAACCAGAGTCAATTGAGCATTTGAAAGCCAATATTCATGATGCCATTGCCGAGGTAAGACCCCATATACTCGATAAAGTGCGCAAAAATTGGTCCGATCGAATGAGGTATTTTGAGGCCAGTAGCGGCAGTCATGTCAATGAAATAATATTCCAATAATATCCGGCTCAAATATTTATCTCGCAATGGAAAGTACGGACTGGGAGTCTCTATATCTCTAAAGGTATGGTCACATATAAAAAAATATTTGACACAAAACGTAAAATATTTGTTTGCCATAATGTGACCACAAAATAATTTTGCGTGGCAAACAGAAAAATCGTTGTTTTTGGGCAAATAAAATTATTTGCCGAAAACAAAAATATTTTAAATGTGACCACCCTGTGTCAAATATTTTCATAATTTTTTGGCAAATATTTATTTGCTCTTACATATTTTTCGTAAAGGCAAACACAGGCAAATAACAGCTGTTTTATGGCTGTGTTGTCTATTAGCAAAACTAAATCACCAATATCGTAATAAATGAAATAAAATTTTAAGTAAATAAATAATTTGTTTTATGCAAACCTTTTATTTATTTATTTATTTTTCATTAATACGTCTAAATCAAAGCCAGGCAACACTTGTTATTGGTCAGTTGTTGCGAGAGCGAAAAATAAGAAAAGAGAAAAATTTATACTCTCCCATTCACTACAATGCAGGCATGGAAAATTTAAATTTTTAAATGGTGGTATTTTAATTAAAAATATTAGTTTATTAAATTAAAATTTGTAAAATTCGTTTAGACTTCTTTGATTATATCGATTTAAGAAAGCATTTTAGATTAAAATTTTTTTTTGGAAATATACATATTTAATAGAAAACTTTCTGGGATATTTATACTGTACTCACAAAATGAATAAAAACAAACAAAATCGATCAGTCTCGCTCGAGCTTTCATGCAGTGAGGTTTGCTGTACACTTGATGCTAGAGAAACACATAAAAAATGTTTAATGTAGAATGGGAAAACAATTTCTTGTTTGCCGAATTGGAAACGGACGATGGCACGAATTAACAAATTTTATGTAGAAAGACATTATCTTACATGTCATAGCGAATATGTAAATATTACAGGTGACGCAAGAAATTGTCTTATTTTAGATTTATATATAAGTTATTTTTGTTTTACTAAATTTGTTTTTTGTTTTAATAAATTTCGAAAATTTTTGTTTTTTTATAGGATTTTTCTGAAAAAAAATCTTTTTTATATGTAAATAGTTTTTATGAATAGTGAAATATAAGTTGTTTTATTAAATTTGTTTTAATAAATTAGAATAATTTATTTTGAAAAAGATTATAATTCTAAAAACGTACACCATACGCTGATGTTAAAAACATTAAGTTTTCCATCCCTGCATTAGCAGATCTTCATGTACAAAAATAAGAAACATGCGACAACACAACTTTTTTCAATGAATGCTCAAACGCGACTGAGTGTGCTTTTAATACGTGTGAGTACGTTGTTGTAAATTTAATAATGGCTGAAAAGCACGCGTGCATAGGAAATGTCGAGCTCTGGTCTAAAAACTTGGGTGCCCGCATATACATATGTACTTCCAGAGTCTGAAATTTAAATGATTGTAATGGATTCATAATGGATAATTCAACATAGCAATTCCAATTTTCCTTTTACACAAGTATAGTTCATTTTGAAATGCAATCACTTTGGGGGATAAATTTCGAACCACAGTGTCATAGAAAACTTCCTCATAAATCTCTATAAATTATATACATTTTCAAATTAGACCTAAAATAAATCATTTATTTTATATATATTCGATTTGGAATTTTTTGATTTAACATCTATTTTAAGATGTGTACATCATTTTAGTGATTTTCAAATATAGCAGCAATTGGCTACACTTAAAAAATGTAAACATTTGTTTATGTTAATTTTATTGTGATTAAAAACAGAATTTTTCCGTTTTTTTCTTCCTCTATGCTCTGAACCCATTTTCAAAGCCATAGTCGTCTTTCTTTTTTTCCCCTTCACAAAATATCACAAAACCGAAAATATTTGTCTTCCATTATGAATGAAAATCTTTTTTTTAAATTTATTTTCTGTAAACCATGTGTTTTGTGGCAAATATTTTTTAAGTGTAACCATATGGCAAACATGTTTGCCCATACTTTTGTTTGCCGCTATTTGATGAAACAAAAAATGGGAAAATAATGGTGCATAGTGTGACCACAAAACAAAATTTTAGTTGTTTCAGACATATTTCGGGCAAACAAAATTGTGGCAATCATTTGACATATCTGACCGTACCTTAAGACAAATCTTTGTACGTACATATGTAGTTTTCTTTGCCAAAAACCGTAAGGCTATTGGAAGCCTGAAAGTATTACAGTAGTTTTGACTTACCTGCACAACTAACTTTTGCAAGAATTTTTGTGTAGATAAGCCAAAAATGCAGATAAATTAATTTTTTTTACTTTAATTATAGATTACTCTCTCAAAGTACGAGTCAAAATTTTTGCGCAAGTAAAGGCAATGCGCACGTAAATAAAAGGCAGCTAAACCAAAACTACTGTATATAATTATTGTTGTTATAATATTTGTGAATTTACCTCGAAATTGGTTACCTGATATTAAATAGTATTTTCTTTAGAAAGCTTAAAAAAGTTTTTAAAATTTTTGGGGACCTTCAATTACAATACTCTTATGACCATGTATGAAAGGCCTTTACCTTACAGCGTCGTCGTAATTATTTCTGGTACCAAACTGCTCCATTTATTTTTATTAAGAACATTTATTTTATGCGCAGTATTTTTTTCAGTAGCTGGCGGCTAGTTCTAGCATTCGTATACGAACGAATTTTTACTCGGAAGTGCGAGTTTTTTTAGTTTTGGGATTCTCTTATTCGTTATCGAGTAAAGTGTATCGAAATGGTGGCATTCGATAACGTGTGAGCATTCGAAAGCAACCTCACGAGTTTTTACTCGTAGGCACTAAAGCATTCGAATTAACGTTTTTCTGCTGTATAGGATAATATAAAAAATTTAAGTAACAAATTTATAATTATTTATGAATAAAAAATTAATTCCAGTATTTGTAGGTCAAAACTTTCAAAAATTAATTACACCCAGAAGAAAATTCTTGGAAATTTCATGGTTAGGTTAAGTTAGAAGACGTGTGCTTGTCAACTGTGACAGGTCCTACGTCCTAGCTTCTCACACCACTTGTGTTGTGTGCGTTAATTTTATGCATGAGTAGCGGGACCTACAAAGTTTAAAGTCGACTCCGAATGACAGATTTTTGAGAAGCTTTTCATGGCAATTTTTACTCTTAGAGTGTTTGCCAGAAATCTGCTGAGAGGAAGTCGCAGAAGAAATATTTTAATATTTTGGATTTGATGTCTGACCTGGGATTTGATCTCGGGCCTTTCGTCTAATAAGCCAACACACTACCTACTAGACCACGGCGACTTAATTTCATGGTTAAGCATTCAGAATTGGCAAAGAGTATTTTACCAAATACTCATCAGGGAAAGACAAGAGCTAATCAGCTATGGGAACAGCTCACAGCTAAGCTCAATGCTTCCGGCCCACCAATCAAAGATGCAAAATTGTGGCGCAAGCAGTTTAACAAACTCTTGTTTTAGTTTACATAATAAATGTATAAATATATGTATGTCTTTAAGTATACGCTTTCTTTTTCCTCAGAATCAGAAGAAGACGAGTAAAACCAAAATATACTATCCATTATACGAAATATTAAAACTTTAATACAATTTTCTTCATTGGATTAATTAAATTACTTTTATTTTTGTAAGAAAACATATGTTTTTTGTTTAAAATTTTTGCATTTTAGTCAGTGCTCTAAAACAAAATAATTAACTCGAGTCACAACACCTAAGCAACAAATCGATTCGTTTCGCATCGAGTAACATCATCAGGGGCCAAATCGACGCAGTCGTTATCGAATGAAGTTGATCGAAATTTTAGTATTTGAAATCACCACCGCAGTCGTTAACGAGTCAGGTGTATCGAAATTTGAGATTTTGTCATTCGATAACGAGTACCCGTTCGAGTGATGTCGCTCGAAATCTCATTCGATACTACATGAACAATCGAAATTACACACGCTTTGTTCTTTTTGAATGTGAAATTAACGGAAAACTTTTTTATTTATAATAATAATGCCAAAAATGTAACTAAAAGTAAATATGAATATAATTTCACCTTCAAAATAAACGGTAAGCAAAAGGACGTTATGGCACAATATTGTGGACAGGAAAACAGAAACAACTAAAAGATTGTGGGAAAAATTCTCCAACCGTTTGTATGCATGTGGTCCACATATTAATGTGACAACATGGCGAAAGGTGAACTAGTGTATTTTTTCTTATTTATAATAGCTCAGTTCACAATCTTGGGCAAATGGTCTGGCATCATGGCATTTACAAATGTTGGGTATTTTTTACCATAAACTAACAAAATACACAGAAATACCCTTGCCATGGCAAATATCTCACACTCACAACCGTAGTTTATATTTGCCATACTTAAGTAAATGAACAGCTGATCATAAAAATAAAAACATTGCATAATAAAATCACAAAAAAAAAATGGAAGCGTACAACATAAAAAAACTAATTAAAAGAGAAAATTTAAAATTGATCTCTTGAATATAATCTCTTCCGCTGCTTCGTCTACTAAAAACTCTATTATTTGTTCTTCTAGGCTTCCTTTCGGCATATTTTTATATATTTTATTATTTTACACAACTGCACTTTTTAAGAAATAAAGTAGAACTATTTTGTCTTTCTGATAATCAGCTGAGTGTTGAGAAGTTTGCAATAAGTTTTGCAACTTGCAAGGTTAAACAAAAAATAAACCATTCACAATTAACGGCAAATATTTACAATGGTATACATTTACCATCTGAGCTAATAAATTTTTTTAACACATTTTTAAGGTGAAACAAATTGGGGTTGGATAATTTGTTTTTAGATCTCCTTTAGATTTCTTTTGTAGAGAGAAATCTTTAGGAGATGTGGATTGTAATTACTCGTAAGTAATTACAATCGTTGGGTTGCGTGATATGGGAAGAGAGACAGAAAGAAACAGAATTAGTTCGATTTCTTGAGAAAATTGAGAGAAATGAAAGAGAGATTCTTACCCTTTTTCCTGCGATGAAATAAACTTTTAGTGGTTTCCAATATGTCCTTTGAATCTTTTCCACATTTGAATTTATTAAGGAGGTAATTATTTAATTGAGGTAATTCCGGTAAGTATAACTTTATATTGATTCACTTTCCTTTTATTACAGGTAGGTATATTTTTAAGGGTAAGTATACATTACAACCAATTCACTTTATTTTCTTTCTCTTTTATAAATAGCTATAAACAATAGATATAATCCAAAATGTAAGTTATAATTTATGGCAATTTTTTTGATAACTTGAATTTAATTTAAATATATTTTAATTTCACAAGTATTTTGTTTTTAATTCTTTTTTTCTTTAGTATTAATTTTGAGCACAGTTTTGTACAATAATTTTTATTAAATAATTTACACGAGGTTTTCCTTTTTGTTAGTTTTATGAGTTCACACAATTTTTTTTTTATATATTTTTATTTTTTATTTATTTTAAGATCAGGATAAATATAATAAAGTAGTTGCTGATGCGAGTGCAAGATGAGAAGTGAAGTTGGTGTGCAATTTTATTTTCCACCAGACTTCTGACAGTTTGCATCAACGGCACCTTTCCAAATTATGTGCCGTTAACTTAATTTTTGTAGACATTATTTGCGTCTGATGGAATGATTGTTGCTGGAATTTATGTGTGTTCAAACCTCGTTTGAACATATCGCCGGCCTTGGGGTCAAGCACAAGATGACCTCTCGCCTTGAGGTGTGGTACACAACACTTGTGCCAATGATTTAATGGCTTCAGCAATTATTTTTGCATTTGACGCTGCGGGCAAAGTAGCTGGTGGTGGTTTATTGGTTGATGGTTTCTTTCGCACTTGTCTATTTTTTTTGGCCTTTTCAGGGGTTGGATGAAGCAAGGTGTGATGGAACCTGTCACATTTTTTGCACATATCTAAGGAAGTGCAGCCTCGTAAGTCGTGGCTCCTTGCCAGACAATTTTCGCAGTAGCGATGCTTGTCAACTATTTCCTGCCTTTTGCGTATCGACATCTTCAGGAATTGACGGCAAAACCTTAACGCATGAAATTTCCGGCATAATCTGCATTCGTAAATCTCTGGATCTGGTCGGGATCTTGGGTGACGTCTATTGGAGTTGGGGTTGTAGTTCCGGCGTATGATGGTAAATTTACGGTTATGTCTAAGGGAGAAATTATAAATATTAGTGGATATAGCGAGTAATGAGAAACTGAATAAGTCAGGACATATTAATAGTTCGAGAGAAAAAAAAGGGCAAGTTGTATTGAAAATTTGAATCAGAATTTATTTCAATTGGAGTTTTCCTCATTCAAAAATGGAAGGCGACATAATCTAACGATCAGTCTAGTGATGATTCCGGATGAGGTGCGAATGTCCGCGGTACGCACATTCTTATCCGGTGGAGCACGAGGGGGAATTAATTTCCATTGATAACCATACGTCATGTACCTTCGAGCTGTATCCTGGGCTGCTGTTTTTACCAACACATTGCCTTCACGTTCGAGTGCTGCGAGAACCTTACGACCATTGTCAGTTACTACCCTTTGGGGTAGTCCACGCCTCCCAACGAAACGAGAGAATGCGGCTTTGGATGCTGACGAAGACTGGTCTGAGCGTAGTTTAAAATGTATAGCTTTAATGTAGGCTTTCGTAGTATTAGAATTTAGTGGGGGTGATTTTTTAATTTCAAATAGGCCAGCAAAGTTACTACCTGTGACCTGAAATGAAAGTGAAAGAATGCATCTTTCTTGGGAAAGTGGTACCATTATCTGAGAATGGGACTGTTGTGTTTTTAAATGGAACTCGCATTCCTTATTTGCGGATTCGTTTTGTCCGCCAATGCCGACAATTTCAAACCGAGATGATTGATGGGTGAGTTGATGTCGGCTTTTGATTCTTTCTGTGAAGAATGTTTGATGAGGATTAATAAGAGTGGGAATGGTGAAGGGTTCACCTCTATATTCTATTTGCTTTAGAGCAGTTCGCAATAGAATATTTGTATTACTCGTAGAGTAATTAGCGTGTCCGTGATTCGATGTAGGGTATTCTGTTTGAGTTTCATTGTGACTGTTTTGGGTAGCATCTGTATGTTGCGGGGAATTACTGCTACCTTCACAATGTGAGTCATGAGATTCTTGCGGTAGAGTTTCTGAAATTTTTGTCATGTGGAGTAGAGAATCATGAGGTTTTTCTTGAATTACCTCTGTATTGCTGGAGGGAAGTTTTATAGAGTTGTTTGGAGATTCAGATGTATTTTGGGTAACGGTGTGTGAATACCGGGATGTTCCTAGATCGCTAGGGGAATTTGATTGAGCTATCTTTTTTAACTCCAGAATTTGTGAAGTGCAAAGGTAGTAGGCATCCATACAAGCATCGTATTCTTTCTTCGCCTCTTCCTTAAACTCTGAGGTTACTGTTCTGTCATGGGACAACATTAGTCTCTCATAGGAGCTTTCGAGTTTTGCCCATATCGAGTCTAAGTGTATCAGCTTGACTCCCAGAACCAATTCCGATTGTTTGTCGGTGGGAGTTCGTTGGAATAGTTGGCAAAAGTGGATCAAATGATCACAATGGAATGAGAAATTATCTTTTGGAGAGATGTTTGCTTTGCAATGAGATGAGGTCGCCATTTTCCTAATAATGGTGTTGAAATTTTAATTGATGTAAGAAGAGTAATGAGATTCAAGTATTAGATTCGTATATGAGATACGAATTGCCTAGAATTTGGGTGCTTTGGGCTACTGAGAAGTAGAGCTAGAACTGCTATCTAGCTATAATTTAAGAGAATATGTGTATAAGTGGGTAATACTGGATATTGTAATCCAGGAGATTAGGGCTACTGGGAAGTAGTACTAGATATCTGTTATCTAGCGTAAAAAATTAAGAAGAACTCCTAGTGCTAATCTGTGGTAGAAAAATTCTTTTCTATACTCTATGAATAGGGGTTAGGGGCTATATGGGAATAGCACTAGATACCTGTTATCTAGTTTAATAATGAAAAAAATAGAGTATAGAATTGAATTGTGAAAAAAGATTGAGATGTTAAAAAATTGCCATCTGAATTCTCTTATAGAATTGCGGTAAGAATTTGGGAAAATTAATTTATTTCAGAATATAATTTGCATATTAATCAATTCTGATTAATTTGATTAATCTTGATTAATTTTTATATTTGAGATATTGGTGAAATTAATTTTTTTTTTTTTTTTCAGTGTAGGAATAATCGAATAAAAAATTTATAAGTCTGAAGAAAAACTTTTCTGTTCATTTCTTTTCATTATTAATTTTTAAAATTTATTTTCAAATATTTTTTTTTTTTGAGTTTTATTATTAATTTTAAAAATAATTTATTATTAAATTTTAATTTAATTTTGTGATATTATTTTTGTAGTGTGCGCCTCAATGGGTTAATTTGCAATTGACTATGTGTTTTAATTGGGAATAAAGAGCAGTGGTGTAAAAGAAATAAAACATCGATTTATTTTTTCAATATTAGTATCTAAAACTAAAATTAAAACAAGTGAGGATAACTGGGATAAACATTTATGTATTTATTTTAATAATATATTTATTTATAATAATTAAAATTGGGAAAAATAAAATTTTCGGCTGATATTTTTTTTTTTTTTTTGTAGATATCACTCCTTTATTTCTCTGCTGTGACGTTTGTTTTTTTTTTTTTTTCTTCTTTGGGTTTGTGTTTCTTTTCTTCGTTCGCTTCCTTGTTGATGTTATTTTGAGTAATCCGCTATTCTCTTGCTGGAATTTTGTAACAAAGAGATTTGTTACAAAACAAGAGAAATTGCAATGGAATTCTCAAACGGGAATATAGCAAATCAAACACACTTCTCTTATGTGTGACTAAGAGAGTGGTGTATTAATACACTGTATGTTTGATTTACAGAGATTAAGGGAAATGAGATCACTTTTTGTTTTTTTTTTTTTTTTCTTTTTCACTTTGTTCCTTTTTTAAAGGGGGAACTTTCAAACGGTTTTTTTTTTGCATATACAGAAAAGGAATTTCTGTATTTTATATAAACGAAACGGGAAAATGAGAAAACGGTACTTATACACGGGTAACGAGAGAAAAACGTATATTTGTATTATTTTTTTTTAAATATACAGAAAGGAGATTTCTGTATATTATATACAAATTGGGTAATGATATTAATATTTTTTATGTATATAATATATTCTATGTATATAATATATATAATTTATGTATATATGGGTAATTAAAAGTGTTTGTTTAATTGTGAGTGAAATAATTTATTTCTAACATTGGGATTTTTTAATAGGTTATTTATTATATATAAGTGTAAAACCGGGATAGATGGGAAAACGGTACACGGGTAAAAAGAAGAGAAAAAACGGGACTTATGTGCTTTTTGTTAAATGTAATTTTACCGTAAGCATGTGTCCATCTGAATGTCCATATGCTTCTTTTAACCTTTTTTGTTTTTCAAGGTTAATTTCTATCGAGATAACACCACTTTTTAAGCACTTTTTTCTTTTTCTTTTCACTTTAAGTTTTTTCTCTATCTTTTTTACTTTTTTTTTTACGGTTTACGCGAAATTAAATTTTCTTTTGTGTGTATAAATATATCACTCACTTTTTGCAAATTCCAGATTATTATAAATGTATAAAAAATGTACGTTACTTACAGCTTTGTTGTTTTATATTTAGTGATGAGATTGTTGTTCATTTTACCTCATTTCTGCTGTTTTTAAGTATTGAGTTGTTGTTAGGGTTTTTTCCACTTGTTGTTTTTATTTTATATTTTGTTTGAAGCGCCTGAGTACCATAAACGGGAGTAGCGTGTAACAAATCCACAGGTTGCGAGAGTTCGCGGGAGAAGGACCATGAAACAAATTGGGGTTGGATAATTTGTTTTTAGATCTCCTTTAGATTTCTTTTGTAGAGAGAAATCTTTAGGAGATGTGGATTGTAATTACTCGTAAGTAATTACAATCGTTGGGTTGCGTGATATGGGAAGAGAGACAGAAAGAAACAGAATTAGTTCGATTTCTTGAGAAAATTGAGAGAAATGAAAGAGAGATTCTTACCCTTTTTCCTGCGATGAAATAAACTTTTAGTGGTTTCCAATATGTCCTTTGAATCTTTTCCACATTTGAATTTATTAAGGAGGTAATTATTTAATTGAGGTAATTCCGGTAAGTATAACTTTATATTGATTCACTTTCCTTTTATTACAGGTAGGTATATTTTTAAGGGTAAGTATACATTACAACCAATTCACTTTATTTTCTTTCTCTTTTATAAATAGCTATAAACAATAGATATAATCCAAAATGTAAGTTATAATTTATGGCAATTTTTTTGATAACTTGAATTTAATTTAAATATATTTTAATTTCACAAGTATTTTGTTTTTAATTCTTTTTTTCTTTAGTATTAATTTTGAGCACAGTTTTGTACAATAATTTTTATTAAATAATTTACACGAGGTTTTCCTTTTTGTTAGTTTTATGAGTTCACACAATTTTTTTTTTATATATTTTTATTTTTTATTTATTTTAAGATCAGGATAAATATAATAAAGTAGTTGCTGATGCGAGTGCAAGATGAGAAGTGAAGTTGGTGTGCAATTTTATTTTCCACCAGACTTCTGACAGTTTGCATCAACGGCACCTTTCCAAATTATGTGCCGTTAACTTAATTTTTGTAGACATTATTTGCGTCTGATGGAATGATTGTTGCTGGAATTTATGTGTGTTCAAACCTCGTTTGAACATAAGGTTTTTTCTGACCAAAAACATGACGCAACAAAAAGCTTTCATTCAACAAGGAATCAAAGAAAAAAAATCGGTGATGATTCCTATGAGGAAATACCTTTGTCTCATGCAGATGAACAAATAATTGAAGCAGCCGGTTTCGAAGCCAGCGTATGCGAACAGTAAAAACTTTTGGAAAGAGAAAAGATCCAAACGAATCTCTTTCTTCTGAAGTGGAAAAAAGTTTACAAACTATTTTAGATGAAAACAGCGAATATGATAATTCTGGATCGGAAAGTTTAGGAAAGCAAACTCCTAATCCTAAAAAACAAAAAACCATTTCAAAATATTTAAATATTTTTCTCTAATTTTACTTACTTGTGTTTTATTTCAAAATTATTATTTTTTTTTTTTGTTTATAAATGTTCCAATCATACGTTTTTGTTCTACTACTTTTGAAATTTCGATTCGATACTTATCGAATGCCGTAATTTGGTTATCCGATACGAAACGAAATTTTACTCGATACAAATGCTCGTTCGATCACGAGTGCCGCGATTTGGGCCCAGAATATTTCTCGCTATCGAAATTATTTTCTATTCGAACGAAATTTCGATCACGAATGCGAGAATTAGGCCCCTGTTTTTATTTTATTCTATTTTGGTTTTCTACTACTCGCGTAAACGTATAAATATTCGTCGTAATATTCTGTACTATTTTCTCTCCGACTGTACTTACGTAAACTCTAATCATGAAAACTAGCCTTAAAATGCAAAAACTGTAATTGATTATAAGGGAGACGGACAATTCCAAACTAGGTTTTGGAAAAAAAAGTTAGTAGTCATTTGTATGTTTTTAAAAGTGCATGTTTTTATATTTGGATTTGAATATAAGTAATCGATAACATAATATAATTGAACTTGTGGACTTAGGGAAGGTATTGTAGTCGGGTTGATCCTGCATTTTAAACGATATTTTCATCTAATTTTATTTACTTATCTGACGTCTGCCCTGAAAATATTTTTGATAACAAAAGATATAATAAATAATCGACATATTTTCCAATTGTGTTTAATATTTATTTCTTCATTACAGATATTAATGGAATAAAAATTAAATAGAGTAATAATTAATTCAGTATGGCTAGCATACTTGGCTAACAACTTCCTCGGCTGCAATCTAATTTCCGAATTGTATTTAATTCCGAATTCAAAAGTCGATCATGTGACTATATAGTAAAGAATGCCTGATAAATTGATATACTATTAACAATTGCGAAATTGAAAATAATATAATTTAACCCCCTTGGGTTATATGATGTATAATACGAAAAAACGTTAATGTGAGTGAAATCACACGAAAAGCGAGACGTTAGACTGCGCTGGTTGATATCCTAGTAAGTGTTAATACTATAGTTATTTATGTACAATTTTTTTTTACTTTTTTGTATGGACAATTAATGGAATAAATCAGTGTATGCCTCTAGGTGCGAAATTGGGAAATGGCCTCGTTTATCCTGTATATGGTTGTCGGACACAAGACACCGAAACGAGGCTAAGGTATAGCCATTGGAGTACACGAGGCGGCAGTCATAAGCATAACAGCATGTGCGATAGGTGGAAGCGTAAATATCGGGTCTACCATGCAGACGTCCGTTATCAGCAAAGCATCTTACTGACTGTCATGCTCCACAATGAATTGCGCCACCTTTATTCTCAAAGACTACTCCTAATAGACTGTTGGTGATGTACTTCATAATACCTACTGTAGAACCACCATCATCTTTAATACGATTGCTCCACCTAATACCGACTCAAAGGCAACTCCCGCTTGAGCGTTGGTGACACCTCCACGATGACCTCAGTATCTTTTTTCGGCGACCATGGTTTAAACCTCTTAATGTCATCTCGAAAGCAACTATTGATCATATCAGCATCTTGGTGACAACCCCCTCCATCAAACGCGGAAGTTGGCGATCTCTCAGGCGAAAACTTGGGAGTCCAACCTACGATTAGGATTCTTAACCTTAACGGTAGGATATATATTACACCCAAATTTATAAAATTACCACATTAAATAATAATAAATATATTAACTGCATATATATAAATATTTGTAGTATAATATCCAACAAAAATGAACTTCAAATGCTTATTGAACAAATAAAACCTGGTATAGTGTTATGTACAGAAACTTGTGTGACAAAGAACATAATTGACTCAGAGATTAATATAGACTTGTATAAAACTGTAAGGTGCGATTCGCATAGCAGATATACTGGTGGTGTAATCATATATGTCCATGAAATGATTGAATTTAAAAACGTATATGTGAAAGCTATTCCAAATAACCTATGGTGTTTAATTATAAAAACAAAAAAACTGACTAAAAATTGGAATTTTGGTGTTGTTTATAGATCACCTAGCGGAAGTTGTGCGGAATTTATAGATAATTTGAACCTTATTGTTGATCAGAACATTAGTCTGCGTGAAAATAATATTTTGGTTGGTGATTTCAATATTGATATGAATAAAAACAATTTGTATTCAAATAGACTAAATGAAGTTTTTTTAAATGTGGACATGAAACAATGTGTAAAGTTTGACACAAGAATAACTGAACATAGTTCTACTAAAATTGATTTAATATACTGTAATGATTTTAAAATAAACTGTGATAAACTTGAAAAATATCAGATAAGTGATCATGAGACCATTGCATTTGATGTACCTGCTAGTGACGACTTAAACATGACAAAACACCTAACAATATGGAGTAATTATAGCTGTGATATTTTATTACATCATTTAAGGCAATATAGTTTTAATTTTGGTAATGACTGTGATATAGATTATAAGTTAAAATATATAGATGATATAATAATGGAAATAATGTCTACAATAACTGTGAAACGAACTGTGATATTAAAAATAAGAAATAAATGGTACGATAGAGAACTTTGTGAGATGAATAAACGAAAGTTTGAATTATATAAAATATCAATGCAAACTGGTAAATGGGACGGCTATAATGAAATTAAACAGCGATATAAAAAGTTAATAAAATTAAAGAAGATTAAGTATATTGAACAGAAAATAGACATGAATGTAAAAAATAGTCGAAATATGTGGAAGTATTTAAAAGAAGTCTCGAATTTAAAAGAACAGAAAAATGAAATAAAGACTATTAAAATAAACGATATTGTTTATAATAATCAAAATGAAATGACAGAAAACCTTAATAAATTTTTCGTAAATAGTGTAAGGGAAATAAACGACTCGATTGAACAGTATGACTATGTAGACTTAACATCAAATTCAAATGAACAATTAGAATTATTTAAATTTAAAATGGTAACGACAAGCGATTTGTGTAACATATCCAAGAAATTGAAATACAAAATTGGTGGTGAAAATTTATTCGCAGAAGGTGTTTTGAAAGACTCATTGAAATACACTGCATACTTCTACGCAAATATATTAAATGAAAGTTTTACAACAGGTGTAGTTCCAGACAAATGGAAGTTGACAACTATTTTCCCCATAAAAAAAGTTGCAAATACAATGATTGCTGAGGAACTAAGACCAATAAATACTATTACTAGTGACACCAAACTTATGGAATTAATAGTGAAGAAACAACTGGATAATCACCTGAGCAGGAATCGTATTTTAATTGATGAACAGTCGGGTTTTAGAAGTAATCATTCATGTGAAACAGCATTGAATCTGGTATTGTCTGATTGGAAAAATGATCTGAACCAAAGGTCAAACATAGTTGCAACATTTCTCGATCTAAAAAGAGCTTTTGAAACGGTTGACAGAAATATATTGTTGGCGAAATTGCGAGGCATAGGTATTGTTGGTATGGAGAACAAATGGATGGCCAGCTATCTGACTGATCCAAAGCAACGAGTAGTTATGTGTGATGCAGTGTCGAGTAAGATAAATATAAACATAGGACTACCACAAGGAACTATATTGGCACCATTGCTTTTTATTTTATATATAAACGACATTAAGTCTTGTTTAAAATATTGTAAGATAAGGCTATTTGCTGACGATGCACTATTGATGGTTTCAGATGGAAACATAAATAATGCAATGAGAATGATGCAGGAGGATATGGACAATTTATATGTATGGTTATGCCAGAATAAGTTAAAATTGAATATAACTAAAACAAAATTTATGATATTGACTAGAAACCATGTAAATGTTGATAATTGTGTATTGAAAATAAAAAATGATAATATTGAGAGGGTTACTGTAATTAAATATTTAGGTGTAATGATAGACGATAAATTGAAATTTGATGAACATTTAAATTATATTCGAATTAAAATTGCTAAAAAGATTGGAATTATGTCTAGATCAACTAGACTATTACATAAGAATTATAAAATTAAAGTGTACAATAGTATAATTTTACCACACTTTCTTTATTGTCCCTCCTTACTATTTCTATTAAGCACGTCCCAGATGGACACATTACAGAAACTGCAAAATAGGGCAATGCGTTTTATTCTACATAAAGATTATTGTACTAGCATAAGAAGCATGTTGAATGAATTAAACTGGCTTAGTGTTGGACAGACTATAATGTTACATACAATGAAGTTTATACATAAAATAAAGTTTGGACTTTGTCCTACATATTTGCGTGAAAAATTGCAATATAATAATAATATCCATAATTATAACACAAGGAGAAGAGAGGATTACAGACTACCATATATGAGAACTTGTAGAGATATGAATTGCTTAGAATATAAGGGTTTGAGAAAATATAATGAGTTACAGAGTAATATAAAAAATTGTGAAAATATGACTTTATTTAATAAACTTCTTAGAGATTTTTGCAAGAAAAATTGTTAATGAAGTATTATATGTATATATTTAAGTATCTAGATTGTAAAATCGTAATAATAAATAAATAAATAAATAAAAATATTTTTAAGGTTCAAAGTCAATTAACAATCCAAACACATAATATAATTGAACTTGTGAACGGTGTAGTAGTCGATTTGATTCTGGATTTTAAACGATATTTTCTGCTAATTTTATTCACTTACTTAATTGGCCATAACAACCCGTTTAACGGATTTCGGACCTCTGCTTCTTGCGCGCCTACGCCAGTTGGTCACACCAATCGATGACAGGGTTTCCTCGATTTGGTCCTTCCAACGAATACAAGGTCGTCCTCTTCGCCGACTTCCGCAGATACCCGCATCAAATACTCGTCTCGCCGGAGCATCCTCATCCATTCGAACGACATGGCCGAGCCAGCGCAGCTGCTGGATGTTAATACCCTGTACAACGTCAATGTCGTTGAGGAGCTCATACAGCTCACTGTTGAATCGGATACGAAAATCATCGCCAACACGCACTGGACCGAAGATCTTACGTAGGACTTTTCTCTCGAACACTCTCTAGGCCGCTGCATTAGTACTTAATAGGGTCCATGCCTCAGCGCCATAAAGAAGCACGGGTAGGATGAGTGTCTTGTAGAGTGTTAGTTTTGTCGCACGAGAGAGGTCTCTGCTACTCAATTGCCTATTGAGACCATAGTAGCACCTGTTGGCAAGAGTGATCCTACGCTTGATCTCCAGACTGACATCATTTTTGGTGGTAACGGCGGAGCCAAGATAAATAAATTCCTTTACTGTTTCAAAAGTATAGTTATCGGCCGTAATCTGAGAATCAATACGCCGCACGTCTCTACTTGTCGATAACATATACTTTGTTTTGCCCTCATTTACTGTCATACCCATCTTGGTAGACTCCCGTTCAATAGCACTAAAGGCAGCAGTAACATCTCGCTTGGTACGCCCTATGATGTCAATGTCGTCAGCGTACGCAAGCAGCTGGACACTCTTTTGAAAAATAGTGCCGTTGCGATGCACTCCCGCAGAACGCTCTCCATGACGAAGTTGAAGAGGTCGCATGATAAGGGATCGCCTTGTCTGAAACCTCGCACGGTATCAAAAGGTTCGGAGAGGTCCATTCCTACCTTGACGGAGCTGCAGGAATTGCTCAACGTCATTCTGCATAGCCTTATCAGCTTCCCAGGTATACCGAGCTCAGACATTGCGGCAAAAACACTATCCCTTATGGGGCTATCAAAGACTGCCTTATAGTCGACAAAAAGATGGTGTGTGTCGACTTGTTGTTCATGGGTCTTTTCCAGGATTTGGCGTAGTGTGAAGATCTGGTCGATGGTGGACTTGCCAGGTCTGAAGCCGCACTGATAAGGTCCAATCAGTGTTTTAACGGGTGGCTTCAATCGTTCACACAATACGCCTGTAAGAACCTTATATGCGATAGGGAGAAGGTTTATACCCCTGTAGTTGGCGCATATCGTAGGGTCTCCCTTTTTCAGGACAGGACAGAGCACACTGAGGTTCCAATCGTTGGGCATACTTTCCTCTAGCCATATTTTGTAAATAAGTTGGTGCATGCGCCCTACCAACTCATTACATCCGGTCTTAAACAATTCAGCGCGGAGGCCATCAGGACCCGCCGCTTTATTGTTTTTAAGACGCATTATCACGTCTTTGACCTCTTCATGGCTGGGCGGCGGAATCTCCACGCCGTCATCATCGATTGGGTTCGGAACATCATCTCTAAAGGCGGAATTGGTGTCGTCATCGCCTTGTAGCAGATAAGAGAAGTGCTTCCTCCATAACCTCAGCACCCCTTGCGGATCTGTTACAAAGTTTCCGTTTTCGTCTTTGCAGGAAGGCGCTCCGGGCTTATAACCCTCGGTTAGACGCTTAACCTTTTGATAGAATTTTCGAGCGTCATTCCTGCATTTATAAACCTCGATTTCCTCACGCTCACGCTTTTCCTGCTCCCTCTTCTTGCGTCTGAAAAGGCGTCTCTCTTCCCTTCTCCTCTCTCTATAGTCCTCGACGATGGCTCGCGTAGCGGCAGACTGCAGAGTTTTTCTGTATGCGGCGTTTTTCGCTGCAGCTGCCTCGCGACACTCCTCATCGTACTATTGATTTCGTTGGGGTGGGCGCTCGAAACCAAGGACTGTTTCCGCAGTAGTGCGCAAGGAGTGGGAGATGTTGGCCCACAGTCCTCCAATGTAGTTGAGATTAGAGAGGGAATGACGGAGCTTGTCGGAGAGTTGAGCGGAGAACGCCTCAGCTGTCCTTTGTGATCGCAGCTTCTTGACGTCCAGCTTTCGCAATGTACTAGAGCGCGCAGACCTCGATGCGCTAATGCGCAATCGAAACTTGGCTGCGACAAGGTAGTGGTCAGAGTCGATGTTTGGACCTCTGAACGTACGCACATCTAGTACACTGGATACGTGCCTTCCGTCAATCACAATATGATCGATTTGGTTGGACGTAGATCAATCAGGGGACATCCAAGTGGCCTTGTGGATATCGAGGTGTTGAAACCTGGTGCTACATACTACCATGTTACGTGCCGCGGCGAAATCGATCAGCCTCATACCATTGGGGGTAGTGTTCTCGTGGAGGCTGAACTGTCCGACAGTGGGGCCAAAGATACCTTCCCGCCCGACCCTCGCATTAAAATCCCCGAGGACGATTTTGGCGTCGTGGGCCGGGCACTTATCGTATACGTCCTCGAGTTTAGCATAGAAGGCATCTTTAGTCACATCGTCCTTTTCTTCCGTCGGGGCATGAGCCGACAAAACAAAAAGCTTTCATTCAACAAGGAATCAAAGAAAAAAATCGGTGATGATTTCTATGAGGAAATACCTTTGTCTCATGCAGATGAACAAATAATTGAAGCAGCCGGTTTCGAAGCCAGCGTTGAAGATATGCGAACAGTAAAAACTTTTGGAAAGAGAAAAGATCCAAACGAATCTCTTTCTTCTGAAGTGGAAAAAAGTTTACAAACTATTTTAGATGAAAACAGCGAATATGATAATTCTGGATCGAAAAGTTTAGGAAAACAAACTCCTAATCCTAAAAAACAAAAAACCATTTCAAAATATTTAAATATTTTTCTCTAATTTTACTTACTTGTGTTTTATTTCAAAATTATTATTTTTTTTTTGTTTTGTTATAAATATTTCTCGCTATCGAAATTATTTTCTATTCGAACGAAATTTCGATCACGAATGCGAGAATTAGGCCCCTGTTTTTATTTTATTCTATTTTGGTTTTCTACTACTCGCGTAAACGTATAAATATTCGTCGTAATATTCTGTACTATTTTCTCTCCGACTGTACTTACGTAAACTCTAATCATGAAACCTAGCCTTAAAATGCAAAAACTGTAATTGATTATAAGGGAGACGGACAATTCCAAACTAGTTTTCGAAATAAAAAGTGAGTAGTCATTTGTATGTTTTTAAATGTGCATGTTTTTATATTTGGATTTGAATATAAGTAATCGATAACATAATATAATTGAACTTGTGGACTTAGGGAAGGTATTGTAGTCGGGTTGATCCTGCATTTTAAACGATATTTTCATCTAATTTTATTTACTTATCTGACGTCTGCCCTGAAAATATTTTTGATAACAAAAGATATAATATATAATTGACATATTTTCCAATTGTGTTTAATATTTATTTCTTCATTACAGATATTAATGGAATAAAAATTAAATAGAGTAATAATTAATTCAGTATGGCTAGCATACTTGGCTAACAACTTCCTCGGCTGCAATCTAATTTCCGAATTGTATTTAATTCCGAATTCAAAAGTCGATCATGTGACTATATAGTAAAGAATGCCTGATAAATTGATATACTATTAACAATTGCGAAATTGAAAATAATATAATTTAACCCCCTTGGGTTATATGATGTATAATACGAAAAAACGTTAATGTGAGTGAAATCACACGAAAAGCGAGACGTTAGACTGCGCTGGTTGATATCCTAGTAAGTGTTAATACTATAGTTATTTATGTACAATTTTTTTTTACTTTTTTGTATGGACAATTAATGGAATAAATCAGTGTATGCCTCTAGGTGCGAAATTGGGAAATGGCCTCGTTTATCCTGTATATGGTTGTCGGACACAAGACACCGCAACGAGGCTAAGGTATAGCCATTGGAGTACACGAGGCGGCAGTCATAAGCATAACAGCATGTGCGATAGGTGGCAGCGTAAATATCGGGTCTACCATGCAGACGTCCGTTATCAGCAAAGCATCTTACTGACTGTCGCTCCACAATGAATTGCGCCACCTTTATTCTCAAAGACTACTCCTAATAGACTGTTGGTGATGTACTTCATAATACCTACTGTAGAACCACCATCATCTTCAATACGATTGCTCCACCTAATACCGACTCAAAGGCAACTCCCGCTTGAGCGTTGGTGACACCTCCACGATGACCTCAGTATCTTTTTTCGGCGACCATGGTTTAAACCTCTTAATGTCATCTCGAAAGCAACTATTGATCATATCAGCATCTTGGTGACAACCCCCTCCATCAAACGCGGAAGTTGGGGATCTCTCAGGCGAAAACTTGGGAGTCCAACCTACGATTAGGATTCTTAACCTTAACGGTAGGATATATATTACACCCAAATTTATAAAATTACCACATTAAATATTTTTAAGGTTCAAAGTCAATTAACAATCCAAACACATAATATAATTGAACTTGTGAACGGTGTAGTAGTCGATTTGATTCTGGATTTTAAACGATATTTTCAGCTAATTTTATTTACTTACTTAATTGGCCATAACAACCCTTTTAACGGATTTCGGACCTCTGCTTCTTGCGCGCCTACGCCAGTTGGTCACACCAATCGATGACAAGGTTTCCTCGATTTGGTCCTTCCAACGAATACAAGGTCGTCCTCTTCGCCGACTTCCGCAGATACCCGCATGAAATACTCGTCTCGCCGGAGCATCCTCATCCATTCGAACGACATGGCCGAGCCAGCGCAGCTGCTGGATGTTAATACCCTGTACAACGTCAATGTCGTTGAGGAGCTCATACAGCTCACTGTTGAATCGGATACGAAAATCATCGCCAACACGCACTGGACCGAAGATCTTACGTAGGACTTTTCTCTCGAACACTCTCTAGGCCGCTGCATCAGTACTTAATAGGGTCCATGCCTCAGCGCCATAAAGAAGCACGGGTAGGATGAGTGTCTTGTAGAGTGTTAGTTTTGTCGCACGAGAGAGGTCTCTGCTACTCAATTGCCTATTGAGACCATAGTAGCACCTGTTGGCAAGAGTGATCCTACGCTTGATCTCCAGACTGACATCATTTTTGGTGGTAACGGCGGAGCCAAGATAAATAAATTCCTTTACTGTTTCAAAAGTATAGTTATCGGCCGTAATCTGAGAATCAATACGCCGCACGTCTCTACTTGTCGATAACATATACTTTGTTTTGCCCTCATTTACTGTCATACCCATCTTGGTAGACTCCCGTTCAATAGCACTAAAGGCAGCAGTAACATCTCGCTTGGTACGCCCTATGATGTCAATGTCGTCAGCGTACGCAACCAGCTGGACACTCTTTTGAAAAATAGTGCCGTTGCGATGCACTCCCGCAGAACGCTCTCCATGACGAAGTTGAAGAGGTCACATGATAAGGGATTGGCTTGTCTGAAACCTCGCACGGTATCAAAAGGTTCGGAGAGGTCCATTCCTACCTTGACGGAGCTGCAGGAATTGCTCAACGTCATTCTGCATAGCCTTATCAGCTTCGCAGGTATACCGAGCTCAGACATTGCGGCAAAAACATGATCCCTTATGGGGCTATCAAAGACTGCCTTATAGTCGACAAAAAGATGGTGTGTGTCGACTTGTTGTTCATGGGTCTTTTCCAGGATTTGGCGTAGTGTGAAGATCTGGTCGATGGTGGACTTGCCAGGTCTGAAGCCGCACTGATAAGGTCCAATCAGTGTTTTGACGGGTGGCTTCAATCGTTTTCACAATACGCCTGTAAGAACCTTATATGCGATAGGGAGAAGGCTTATACCCCTGTAGTTGGCGCATATCGTAGGGTCTCCCTTTTTCAGGACAGGACAGAGGACACTGAGGTTCCAATCGTTGGGCATACTTTCCTCTAGCCATATTTTGTAAATAAGTTGGTGCATGCGCCCTACCAACTCATTACATCCGGTCTTAAACAATTCAGCGCGGAGGCCATCAGGACGCGCCGCTTTATTGTTTTTAAGACGCATTATCACGTCTTTGACCTCTTCATGGCTAGGCGGCGGAATCTCCACGCCGTCATCATCGATTGGGTTCGGAACATCATCTCTAAAGGCGGAATTGGTGTCGTCATCGCCTTGTAGCAGATAAGAGAAGTGCTTCCTCCATAACCTCAGCACCCCTTGCGGATCTGTTACAAAGTTTCCGTTTTCGTCTTTGCAGGAAGACGCTCCGGGCTTATAACCCTCGGTTAGACGCTTAACCTTTTGATAGAATTTTCGTGCATTTATAAACCTCGATTTCCTCACGCTCACGCTTTTCCTGCTCCCTCTTCTTGCGTCTGAAAAGGCGTCTCTCTTCCCTTCTCCTCTCTCTATAGTCCTCGACAATGGCTCGCGTAGCGGCAGACTGCAGAGTTTTTCTGTATGCGGCGTTTTTCGCTGCAGCTGCCTCGCGACACTCCTCATCGTACCATTGATTTCGTTGGGGTGGGCGCTCGAAACCAAGGACTGTTTCCGCAGTAGTGCGCAAGGAGTGGGAGATGTTGGCCCACAGTCCTCCAATGTAGTTGAGATTAGAGAGGGAATGACGGAGCTTGTCGGAGAGTTGAGTGGAGAACGCCTCAGCTGTCCTTTGTGATCGCAGCTTCTTGACGTCCAGCTTTCGCAATGTACTAGAGCGCGCAGACCTCGATGCGCTAATGCGCAATCGAAACTTGGCTGCGACAAGGTAGTGGTCAGAGTCGATGTTTGGACCTCTGAACGTACGCACATCTAGTACACTGGATACGTGCCTTCCGTCAATCACAATATGATCGATTTGATTGGACATAGATCGATCAGGGGACATCCAAGTGGCCTTGTGGATATCGAGGTGTTGAAACCTGGTGCTACATACTACCATGTTACGTGCCGCGGCGAAATCGATCAGCCTCATACCATTGGGGGTAGTGTTCTCGTGGAGGCTGAACTGTCCGACAGTGGGGCCAAAGATACCTTCCCGCCCGACCCTCGCATTAAAATCCCCGAGGACGATTTTGGCGTCATGAGCCGGGCACTTATCGTATACGTCCTCGAGTTTAGCATAGAAGGCATCTTTAGTCACATCGTCCTTTTCTTCCGTCGGGGCATGAGCACAAATAATGCTGATGTTGTAAAATTTTGCCTTGTTGCGGATTGTGGCTATCCTTTCGTTCACAGGTGTGAACCCAGAGACAAGGTGGCGATGTCTCTTATTAACCACAAATCCGCATCCGAATTCGTGCTTATCAACCTAGCAGCTGTAATACACATCGCAAGATGCTAGCCTTTTGCATCCTTGCCCTATCCATCGCATTTCCTGGATGGCAGTGATGTCCGTCCTACATTTCATGAGGGCATCCGCCAGCTGGGCGGAAGCGCCTGCTCTGTAAAGGGTTCGGACGTTCCATGTCCCTATTCGTAAATCATAGTCCTTTAAACGTTTGCCGTGGTCGTCAACTTTTGTGGGGATCTTTATAGAGGCTATTGTTTTGGTTTTCATTGGAGAAAGGTTTTACGTGGTGGGTTCCAAGCCCCATGCACAACTCAAATTTAACGTCCAGGGGATTGGACTTCGCTGCACGCATTAGTTAACATCTGGCGGGTGCTAGAATGCCATCCAGGAGGGGCCACGTGGAGGCTGCGTGTCAACTTGAATACAGCAAGACAAGGATCGTCCTGGTGGTCGCCACGTTGGCCACAGTCAGAAACTTTACCTTGTTTGCATGCATCCCATCCCTCCCCAATTTTAATTACTCTAATTTTATTTACTCATCTAAATTCTGCCCTGAAAATATTTTTCATAGCAAAAGATATAATATATAATTGAAATATTTTCCAATTGTGTTTAATATTTATTTCTTTATTACAGATATCAATGGAATAAAAATGAAATAGATCAATAATTAATTAATTCAGTATGGTTAGCATACTATGGCTAACAACTACCTCGACTGCAATATAATTTTTGAATAATGTTTAATTCGGAATTCAAAAATCGATCATTTGACTATATCGTAAAGAATAGATAAAGATAATTTTTTATACTATGAACAAGTGCAAAATGGAAAGTAATTTAATTTAACTCAAAGGCGATAGATTAAAAATATATGATGTAAAATACGAAAAAGCGTTTATGTGTGTGAAATCACACAAAAAGCGAGACGTTAGACTGCACTGGTTGATATCCTAGTAAGTGTTAATGTTATTGTTACTTATGTATTATACATTTTTTTTACTTTTTTACCGACTATTACAGATGTCGATGGAATAAAAATTAAATAGAACAACTTCCTCGGCAGTCGTAAGCATAACAGCAGGTCCCATAGGTGGCATCGTAGATATTGAGCCTACCATGGAGACGTTCGTTCTCAGCCCCGACAGTTATCTTCATAATACCTACTGCAGAACTACCATCGCCTTTAATACGATTGCTCCACCTAATACCGACTCAAAGGAAACCCCCGCTTGAGCGTTGGTGATGCCTCCACGACGACCCTCAGTATCCTTTTTCTGCGACCACAGTTTAAACCTCTTATCGCTAACGTCATCTCGAGAGCAAGTATTGATCATATCAGCATCTTTGGTGATCTCTCAAAGGAAAACTTGGACTCCAACCTACCCTTAGGACTCTTAATCTTAACGGTAGGATATATATTACACCCAAATCTATAAAATTATTA
Source organism: Sarcophaga rosellei (assembly GCA_930367235.1). NCBI lineage: Eukaryota > Metazoa > Arthropoda > Insecta > Diptera > Sarcophagidae > Sarcophaga > Sarcophaga rosellei. Next base: position 60,289,217 of record OV884019.1, read on the forward strand.
AATTATATATTTCTAAGAACCAAAGTCAATTTACAAAACAAAAACATAATTTCTATCTTATATCAAAACCTACATTGAATTCCGTAGCCAAGTCAAAAATCCAAAAACAGCAACCATCATAGTTGATCAAAATATGACTTCACGATCAGTATTTAGCAAACTCATACTTATTGTCTTACATCAAAATGTTTTCTTGTTCCTATTTGCTTTTACTAACAAAAACTCACAAGCACAAAAATTATGCCGTAAAACTAATTAGACCAAACTAATTTACAGACATATAGGACGGCCACGAAAAACCGTATGAACCGATGTACTTCACGTAATTAAAAAAAAACAATGCAGTATTCAAAAATGTTGTATTGAATATTAGAAAAGAACTGACATTTATTGAAAAAATCGAAAAATTCATTATATGACATACTGATATAAACACAGTGACTACTTTGTATAAATAGGTTATTCAAGTATTTACAACATTCCGCCTGAATAAACTATTTAAACAAATCCGTATATAAAAATTAATTTAAACCAGATTTGGAGCTTAGGTATGTCAGCTTATCAGCACTAACTGCTTTCGTGAGGAAATCAGCTACCATATTACCAGTGTCCACATACTTCAAAATAACATCCTTCCTGTCAAGCTTTTCCTTAATAAATTTAGTCTTCAGGTCAACATGTTTAGTCCTGTTTGAGAATGAATTGTTCTGAGCTATATTTATCGCACTTTTGTTATCGCAATAAATTATTATCTGCCCCTGCTGTTCTTGAGTCAATTCTCGTTGTAAACGTTGTAACCAAATACACTCCTGAAAGGCTGAGACCATTGACATATATTCTGCCTCTGTTGATGAGAGTGCGACGGTACGTTGCCGTCTTGTAGACCAAGATATTGCTCCTCCTTGTAATGTAAACAAATATCCTGTGGTGGACCGTCTATCATCCACGTTACCTGCCCAGTCTGCATCACAGAAACCAACCAGATCACCTTGACCACATTGATATGTAATACCTTATGCACCTTTTAGATACCTCATAACTCTTTTAACTGCAGCCCAATGAGTTTTGCCGGGGTTCGTACTAAAACGGCTTAACAAATTCACTGCATAACTGATATCGGGGCGAGTGATTTGCGGTGCGAATAAAAGACTACCGATAGCCTGCATATACGGCACATTTTCCATTTCCTTTTTCTCAATTTCATTGGAGGGACACATTTCCGATGACAACTTTTGACCAACATCCATAGGTGTAGATACCGCTTTACATTCAGTCATAGAGAAACGTTTTAATATTTCCTCAATGTATTTTGTCTGGTCAATTCTAATTGTGCCATTTTCATAATCACGGGAAATTCTTACACCCAAAACTGAAAAAGCTTCACCAAGATCCTTCATCTTGAAGTTTGTGGCCAAATCATGTTTTAGTCTATTGACCAAGTTAATGTCGTTACAAAACACTAAGACATCGTCGACGTAAATCGCAACATATAAAATGATTGAACCTTCGATGTGATAATAAACACATTGATCGACATCGCTACGTTGTAAACCAAATTTCAGTAGTACCCCATTAAGCTTCTTATTCCACACTCGGCTCGACTGCTTTAAACCATAGAGCGATTTCTTTAAACAACAAACACGATTACTGCCGTCATCAAAACCTTCCGGCTGAACCATAAAAATTTGCTCCTCTAGGTCTCCATTAAGAAACGCTGTTACTGCATCTAGCTGATGAATTATTAGCTTATGTTTCGCTGCCAATGCAAATAAAAAACGTAATGATGTGTATCGCACTACAGGTGCAAACGTCTCCTCGTAGTCGACACCTTTCTGCTGACTACAGCCTTTTACAACCAGTCTGGCTTTATTACATATCTCGTCACCATTTGCGTTGAATTTTGTTTTAAACACCCACTTGCACTTTATGGCCTTTTTTCCTTGAGGCAAATCAGTCAAATACCATGTATTATTAGCTGTCAGGGATTCCATTTCAGAAACCATCGCTGCTTTCCACAAATCAGCATTTGAAGATGAAACAGCTTCATCGAAAGTTTCGGGGTCTCCTTGTTCTCCATCACACTTAGTAACACATAAATTATATCTGCGTCGAGGTTTACTTGCAATACGATCTGAACGTCGGACATTGGGCTTATTTTCAGTATCATCGCTGCTCAGTTCACCACCTATGCCGTCACTGCCGCCGGTGGCGCCGTTAATGTCAATTGCGTCTTCATACTCGTCACTCTCAAAACCGATGAAGTCTTCTCGTACACCAGTTGGCAATTCTTCATTACCTTCCTCCCCTGAATTGATAACCTCATGTTCATTGCCAATATCAACTACGGGGGAACTAGTGTTAGTAGAAATATTTTCAGTGACACATACCTTCCTATCGTCCTCAAAGAAAACGACATCTCGACTAATTATAATGCCACGAGTAGTTGGATCTTGCAATCTGTACGCCTTACTTTCATTGCTGTACCCCATTAAAATACATTCTGTAGATTTTGTATTCAGCTTCGTACGCTTTTGTCTTGGTACATGCACGAAAGCCTAACTTCCAAAAACACGTAAATGTTTAAGGTATGGTTTTCTACCCGAAAACATTTCCTCAGGACATATGTCCTTACCACGGCAAGGTACGAGATTAATCAAATATACTGCTGTCATCGCAGCTTCTGCCCAGTAAGCATAATCTAATCCTGCGTCCAACAACATACACCTTACCCGCTCCATAATAGTGCGGTTAATGCGTTCTGCTCTGGCGTATATGGTGCTGTTTTCTGATGCCGTATACCGCAGTCTGCCAGGTACTGCTCAAACTTTTTATTTGTATACTCGGTACCATTATCGGTGCGTAAAATCTTGATTTTGGCATTACATTGGTTTTCAGCAAGCTTTTTAAAACGTATAAATTCGTCCAAAACATCTGACTTACGCTTTATTGGCACAACGAATACTTTTCTTGAGTAGTCATCAACAAAGGTCAAAATAAAACGATTTCCAGAAAGAGATTCTGTACTGATAGGACCCATTACATCGGAATGCACGATTTCCAATAGATTCGTTGCACGGTGACCAATATCTTTAAACGGCATACGAGTCTGCTTTCCCTTTATGCAAACTTCACATTTTCGGCTTAAATCATCATTTATACACTCTATACCATTAGGTGTACCCATTACTTTTCTAAGATTTGAATCACATATATGCCCAAGCCTTCTGTGCCACAATTCAAAAACGTTTGATGCAATTAAAGCGCTCTCACATTTTTCAAAATTTACGCCGCAATTTAATTTGTACAAGTTTTCATAAACTTCAGCTGTTGCCAACAATTCACCGTCTTTGTCAAAAATCTTGCACTTATCAGCTTCAAAGAGTACTTTGTTGCCTTTTGACGTCATTTGTCTTACAGACAATAAATTAACGGACATTCCTGGAACATATTCAACGTCTCTAAAAAGTGCGTTCGTTTCTTTCTTGCCTGCCTGCAAAACAACGCTTACGTCCCCCGCACACCCGATCACCATTTATCGTTTGCAACTACCACATGTTTATCGTCGACTTTCCTCGTATTGTGCAAAATACTTCTTGTGTTTGTCATGTGTGAAGTAGCCCCTGAGTCTATAAACCACTCTCCAATGTTGTTGCTGCTTTTCGCGGTGAGTAAACAAGATGATGAAAATAACGAAGTTGCTAACGAACTTTTTTCTACATTTCTCTTTTTCGTTGAATTTGGCTTGCCTTTTTGTGGGCAATTTTTCGCTATATGTCCTTCTCTCTTGCACGCATAGCATTTGAATTTGCGAGTGTTCTGTTTCTTATTAGAAACCAAGGCTTTTTCCTCCACTTTTGGGCAATCAAATTTAGCGTCTTGAAGCAGCAAATTTTTCACCATGTCAACGGTCAACTTAGATTTGGAGTTCTCCACTGCCATCACCAGTGATGCAAATTCATCCGGCAAGCCGGCTAGCATAAGTGAAGCCACTAACTCATCATCGAGTTTCAGTCCACTTTGTTGAACTTTCAGCGACATCATAATCATTTCGCTAACATATTCTTGAACACTGCCAAAGTCCGATAGCTTCATCTGAACCAAACGTTTGAGAAGCTCGACTTTTCTAGTCAGACCCTTGTCCTCAAAAGCGTTTAAAAGTGCGTTCCAAGCATCCTTTGCAGTCTCCGCTGTTGCAATGTGAGCAAAATTTGATGGCTCTATCATGAGCGTGATTTCGGCCAAAGCGCGTTCATTTTTTTCAAGATCATTGACGGTAGGGGTTTCGCCAAGACCTGCATCTATCATCTGCCAACATCCCTTTAACACCAAATATGATTTTGCGTGTCGCTTCCATACGTCGAAGTTTTCCCGACCACGCAATTTATCAAAAGGGAACGACAAATTATTTGAAGCCATTGTCCAATCAGATTTTCCGACAATTAAAACAAAAAAACAAACGTACTTAAAAAAAATTGAAAACGATTTTTCTAGAACTTTCTTTTCAGTTTTTTTTTTAATTTTTGCGTGTCATGAGGCCCATAACCTGTTGTATTGAATATTAGAAAAGAACTGACATTTATTGAAAAAATCGAAAAATTCATTATCCAGAGATCACCCCGGACGTATTCATGGAGGAGCTCTACTCTTGGAACTTCTAAAGTAGGATGACTCCTGACGTTTTCCGAAAGAGCGTCCGCCTGGTGACTGGGCCATGGAAGCCCACTGGCAACTCTGTCAATGTCGTGCTGGAAGGTAGCGATGAGGCCATGCAGCTTTTGCTGGATAATGGCAGGTGCTATATTAAATGGTTTAGTTTCTTGGTGCGCCAGCAAGACGCCGTCCCTAGTTGTTACAGGTGCCTGGGCTTCGATCATATGGTCAGAGAGTGCAGGATGAAGGAGGAAGTGTGCCGGTTCTGTGGTCAGGCCGGCCACCGAGCTTCACGCTGCACTAATGACATCTACTGCCGGAACTGCGCGCTTAAGGGACTCCCAGCAGGACATCTCATGATGTCCTCGGTGTGTCCCGTTTATAGCGCTATAGTCGCCAGGGCGAATGCACGCCACTAAAATGGATCGGCAATTTAAGATCCTGCAGCTGAACTGCCAGCGTTCGTATGCCGTGATCTGCGAACTCGGGCAGGCGATACGCGCCATGGGAGCAACTTTGCGAGTTGCTTTTTCGATGCAAATGCATGCTCCTCAATGTGGTTCTCAAAAATGGGCAGGAATGCTCCTGCACATGAGAACTATCGGCGAGGGGTCATGCTCAGCGAGTGGATGGTCACGAAGTGCCTTGTTGTTCTCAATGCTTTTGATTTTAGGTGGAGGGTGTGTGACAACTGGGGCGTGAGTGATCACAATCTCATTGAAATTGTTGTGAACTCTCGCAGACGAACGTTGGGATCGGACCCTGTACGCAGGTGGCGGGATCGTTACTCGAACTGGGACAATTACGCGGAATATGTTAGGCACCAGGCTTCGATTATGCCGTTTGATGACTTTAGGACACTTACGATTCGTGACCAAGTAGAAAAATAGATCGGTGGATGTGTTCGGCAAATGATTCTCTGCTCGGTAGACGTCGCAAGACTAAACTTAGCAAGGTCATGTGGTGGACAGAGGAACTGGATCGGATGCGCAGGTACGTCAGACGTCTTCGGAGTCATTTCCAGGGCGCCCGTCGTTCAGGTGCCTCTGATCTGGCATCTCGTGAGGCCGATTTCCGTTCTGCTTTAAGACGCTACAAAGACAGAATTGTTAGGGCCAAGGAGGACGATTGGAGGAGTTTCGTACGGGACAATAGGGACGACCCCTGGGGTATGGTTTACCGTATCTGCAGGGGCAAGAATAAACGTGAGGCAGACCTCTCTCTCTTACAGGTTGGCAATTCCACATTGTCTTCTTTGAGAGAATGTATCGACGCTCTACTGGGGGTTCTCTTTCCTGGTGCGGAACCGGTCAACTACTCTCCTCTCATTAGGGAGATGGTTGATCCTCCAATCTTGGAGAGCTCGGAAGTTGCGGACAGTATTTGCCAAGTCAGAAGTAGAAAATCGCCGGGTGTTGATGGCATGACTGGAGAGATGTGTAAAAGCATCTATAAGGCCTTGCCTCAACACTTGGAGTCAATCTTTGGAAGGTGTATTAGTGAGGGCCATTTCCCAGATGCTTGGAAGTCAGCCCGCGTTGTGATTCTCCTGAAGTCTCCTGATAGGGTGAGGTGTAACCCTCGCTCTTATCGGGGCATCAGTCTTCTGCCGGTACTTGGAAAAGTATTGGAGAGGATAATGGTGTATCGATTGAGGGAGTGTTACAGCGAGGGCCCTTCTGAGTTCCAGTTTGGTTTTAGGGAAGGTAGGAGTGTAGAGGATGCTTGGTTGCATGTAAAGAACAGTGTTGGTGGCTCATCTGCCAAATATGTGTTAGGATTATTTATTGATTTTAAGGGTGCATTTGACTATCTCTCTTGGGATAGAGTTCTCTCAAGGTTAGAAGATATAGGTTGTAGGGAACTAGAACTTTGGAGGAGTTATTTCCGGGACAGGAAAGCTTGCGTTGTAGGTGCCAGCGACAAGGTTTGGAGGGATGTCGTACGTGGTTGTCCGCAGGGTTCCATTTGTGGTCCATTTATTTGGAACCTAATGATGGATCCTCTGCTGAGGCTACTTGCGCGTTCTTTTAAGGTGTGTGCGTATGCGGATGACCTGCTTATCCTCGTCGAGGGTCAGTCTCGTGCTGAACTTGAGATGAGGGGAGAGCAGGCCATGCGTGATGTAAGTGAGTGGGGCGATCGTTCAGGCGTCGAAGTGGCGATGGACAAATCTGAGATGATGTTGCTCAAGGGCGGATTATCTCGGGGTCGTCCTCCACTCATTCGATCTGGCAACGTTAGTCTCCGATATGCGACTCAGGTCAAGTATCTGGGAATAACGGTTGGTGAGAGAATGAACTTTTTGGTTCATCTCCCTCTCGTCAAATGCAAGCTTACTGCCGTAGTAGGTAAGATTAGACGCATCCTTAGAAGTGACTGGGGCCTAAGCAGGCGTGCTGTTCGTATCATATATGGAGGGCTTTTCGTTGCCTGTGCAGCGTTTGGTGCTCCCGTGTGGTACGAAACGGTTATGTCTGTTGTTGGCCGAAACAAGGTCTTGTCAGTTCAGAGAGTGGCCATGTTGGCGTGTATGCCAGTGTGTAGGACCGTTTCGACGGTAGCTCTACAGGTTCTGTTAGGTGTGGCCCCCCTTGACTTGGAGGTGATACGACGAGCTATCGCCTTCAAGGTCAAGAAGGGATTACCACTTTTAGATCATGATTGGGTTTCTACTTCTGACTTTGGAGAGTAGGGAAATAAAGACACTCTTAGATGAGTGCCTTGTTTCAAGGTGGCGGACCAGATGGACGAACGCAGACGAGGGTAGGGTAACGTATGGATTCATACGTGACGCGGACTTCGTACGTCGACGACCGGACTTCGGCTTCGGCTTGAGTCTGGGCTTTTTACTAACGGGACATGGCTCACTTAATGCATTTTTGCATAAAAGAGGTCTGTCCGACTCTCCGGACTGTGGGTGTGGGAGGGGACCTGAGACTGTCGAACACATTATAACAATGTGTTCATACTATGATGACATTTGGTGTTTAGATAGTATGGGAATAGCCCATACTGGGGAGGGTTGGGATTTCAGTAGGGCCTTAGTGAACAGCCGGACCTTAGTTAATTTGGGCAATTTCGCCCGTGAAGTGTTTGTTAGGAGAAGTAGGAGGTATAGCGGAGGCGACCCCGACATGTGATCACCCACGTGGTGTTCTCCGCGTCGTGCGCCCCTTGCTCCCCTCCCGATTTCGTCGGTCCTTGGGCGTAGATGGGCATGCGATCGTTGACAGTTTTTGCTGCTGGTCCGTTTGCTGGTCCATTTCCTGCTCGTTGCTCCGCTTCGCCGTTCTTGTTGCTGCTGTTCCTGTGCGGGCCTAATTTGCCCCTCTCCCTAGCTGTCATCATCCCCGTCATCACCGTCATCGCCGTCATTGCCGTCACCGCCGCTGCCAAGCCTGCTGCGTTGTTGTCTGTCCATCTGTCATGTTCGTTTTGTCCACTCCCGGTGCCACACCATGTGGCCAAAGCCTCGTCCGTGAGGACGCTGTTTAATGTTAGTACTGTAAATGTTGTCCTTTATGTTGATGTATGTTTACTGTGTCGCTGTGGGCCACCAGTCCCGAACTGTTTGGAGTTCAACTGGTAGTAATCGATCTGATTACGAGGTCTGACCGGAGACTTAATTCTGATACCACGGGAGTCAGCAGCCCCTGGAACCTCGGTTCCAGCCTGACTGTTGGTGTGGCCCTTTTGGGAGCATCGTGGTGGCTGTGGTTTATACCCAAATCGCGGGAAGAGTCTAGTTATTAGGCTCAGTGTGGAGTTGCATTTTCAACCGGGTGCCGTGACCCATAGATCGGAAGGAGTTTTAGATAGGCTTTCGAGCTCTTTCTTGGTATACAAAACGTGAAATAATGTGGTAGTTTACTGAGGAAATTAGTGTTTTAAATATTATTATTTGTAATATTTTATATTTGCATATAATAATAAACAAGAGAAAAGACTCGTTCGTTTATTTAGTTGTGCTATAAATAGAATCAGATTTCTGTTCTATTAATAGAAATTGTGGTGAGGTTGGTAATTTTTTCCAACTTTGTAGTAGTTTGGCTGAGGTTGCGAATAGGGTGTGTTTCTGCTATTCGGTTGGTGTCTTCGCTAGTGGTGAGTAAGATTTTTACGTTAATTTTGATTTTATTGGATTTTTGGTTTGATAATTGAGTTGTCGTCGGTAATGCCACCGGGTGTTAAGGGGCGACGTAAGTCGAAGGGGAACGCGTCCGATGCCACGACGGAGGGGCATACGGATGGGATGAGGCCCCCTTCTGCGATTTCAGGCGGTCGTGTAGATACCACCTGCTCGGGGGTGGAGATGGTAGTGACGGAGGATGAATGCGGCAAGCGTTTCAAGCCAGGGTCGCCGAAGAAAGGAGAGGACATCGCCGAGGAAGCCGACTTTGGGTAGGAGCGAGGTTGAGGTTGAACGAATTGCGGTCGATAATACGTCGGTCGAAAAATTGAAGGCCATCACCAACAGTCTGATGGGGGTGGTCTTCGACGGTGAGGTCGAGTCCTCCATTACGCGGTTGGTGGTGGAACACGCCGGGCGTTACGAGGAGGTGCTCATGACGCTCGTTGCCGAGAACGAGCGTATACGCGGAAGACTCGACGTATACGGTGCAAGGTCGGTGTTGTCTTTCGCGTCGAATGCTATGGCTGCTCCTGTGGCCCCTGTCACTACGCCTGTGGCTGCTCCCGCCTGTGCTCCAGTGGCTTTGCCTAAGCCTGTGGAGACTTGGGCTGTGGTGGTCAAGGGCAAAGAGGCCTCAAAGGAGGTCGTAGATGAGGTTGGCCCAACTCTTGGCGTCCGTGTCCATGAGGTGCGGCCAACCCGCGATGGCGGTGCGATTATAAGAACTCCCTCTGTTGCGGAGAGGGAGCGCGTCGTTCTGAATGTCAAGTATAAGGAGGTCGGGCTCGAGGTATCCGTTGAGGATAAACTGGGCCCACGTGTATTGGTCCAGAAGGTTCATCCGGAGATCCCGATTGAAGAATCGGGGTCACATCGAGCCTATTGGGAGTTGGCAGGTGCTATATAAAGTGGTTCAACTTCCATGTGCGGTCATACGATCCGGTAGTTGGTTGCTTCAGGTTCCTCGGGTTCGACCATCGTGTTAGGGACTGCCGTTATAAGGAGGACGTGTGTCGTCGATGCGGGCAATCGGGCCATTTGGCGTCGCGTTGTGACAATGCTCTGAATTGTCAGAATTGTGCGCTCAAGGGAATGCCGTCGGGCCACCTGATGTTGTCATCGGGTTGCCCTACGTATGCAATGATAGAGGCGCGCGCGAATGCTCGGCACTAGGATGGTTAAGTTGCTGCAACTTAACTGTCAGGGTGCGTACGCGGTTATTTGCGAGCTGGGCGAGGCTCTTTTGGAGTCGGGGATCTCTATTGCTCTCGTGCAGGAGCGGTGTCGTAAGGGGCTTACCGGGTGGGATCCGAGTATTTACTGACGAAGGGGGAAACTCGCCAGTTTTAGTTGTTGACCCGGACTTGAACTGTAGTTTAGTTAGTAAAAGCCAATAGGGGGTCTGTGTGCAGATAGAGGGCGCGTTTGGGAGGATGCTCGTGGCTAGCATCTACTGTAGGTTTTGGGAACCATTGGAGCCGTTTTTAAGGTATATGGATACGGTGCTACTGCTGGGAAGTAGCATTCCAGTTATCCTAGGGCTTGACGCGAATGCTTCTTCCCCTATGTGGTTCAGTAAGGCATCCAGACTAAGACTATCAGAACCACACTAGGGGAATGGAGCTAAGTGAGTGGTTAGTGTCTCACGGGTTGGGCGTATTAAATGAGCCGAGCGATCTATATACTTTTGACGGCCCTAATGGAGTTAGTGACATTGACGTGACAGCTGCAAGTGGGGCAGCAATGACGCTCTCTGACTTTAGGTGGAGGGTGTGTAGTGACTGGGGGGTGAGTGATCACAGCCTCACCAAAGACGAACTGGGGAGACCGGGGCCGTCATCCGTTGGCGCAATCACAATATGGACTGGGACCATTACCAGAACTGTGTTAGGGAGGCTGCAGCGGCTGTGGCAATTAACAATTTTGTGCAACTGACTGTCGATGACCAGATTAGTAGGCTACATCAGTGGGTGACCACTGTAAATGACGCTTTACTCGGAGGTTTGAAACTACTGTGCCCCGCAGGGTCCGGTGGTGGACTCGAGAGTTGAGTATGATGCGGCGGCATGTTCGACACATCAGGAAGCGATTCCAGAGGGGTAGGCGTGCCAATGTTGAAGACTTAGCTCAACGTAAGGCGGAATTTCTACGAAGTCTTAAAACGTACAAGGACAGAATTGTGACGGTTAAAGAGGACGAGTGGAGGAGTTTCGTACGGGACAATAGGAAAGACCCCTGGGGTAGGGTTTACCGTATCTTCAGGAGTAAGCGTAGGCAGACAGACTTGGCTTGCCTCCATGTTGGCGATAGTGTATTGTCTTCATGCTTATGCATATCATGTGGTTGCATCACTAGACGCATTGTTTCCACCCGTGCTTTGAGCACCGTGGGGTGTGCTGTCATGGCGAAACTCACGTAAAACCCTGGACTAATGTCCCTACCTACCCGTACGTCGACGACCGGACTTTGGCTTCGGCTTGAGTCTGGGCTTTTTACTAACGGGACATGGCTCACTTAATGAATTTTTGAACCATCGGTTATTTCGAATCTGGCAATAGTTACATACATAACTGGCCATTACAACCCTTCAGTCAGGATTGCGGCCTAGCTTCTCACACCACTCATGTAGTTTGCCTTAATTTTATTCTTGAGTGGCGGGACCTATAGTTTAACGTCGACTCCGAACGACATTTTTTGGGAAACTGTTTCATAGCAGGTTTATTTACTCTGATAGTTTTTGCCAGAAATCTGCTGAGAGGTATTGGTCGAAGTGGTGTAGCTGTTTGCTACATCTGGGGGCGTTGGTGGACGCATTGTATTTCACCCTGTGCGAAGAGCACCATGGGATTAGGTCCACGCGGACAGGTACCCATGTAATACCCATCGTCGTTGTCCCTACCTACCCATCTACTGAGCATTTTCGATAAGTTCGGTTGTGTTTATTTCGGCTCGTGAATTTCTAGTGTTTTTCGGTGTGTTATACGCATTGTGTATTATAGTGATGAAGTTTTAGTACTCTTTAAGAGAAAATTTTTGATATAAAAATCATTGAAATCCGTGCGGTGGATCGAAAAATATTAGTGTTTTTCATTTTGGTTAATTTTGGTAGAGACAAAAGTGTATTAATTAATTAATTGTTTAGCAAAACCCAGCCATTTGGTGTTTCCGGTTAGCAATAACCAAACCAATTGGTGTATCCGGTTAGCAAAACCAAGGCAATTTGGTGCATTGCCGTAGCTGGTGTGTGTCAGTGCTGAGTGCTTATTGGGTACCGATTACTCGGTATTGTATTCGATTCAGTTTGTGATTATTTTTTGATTTGGTTTGATTTCTCTGCTCATTTGGACTTTTCTTTTTGTGACTTCGTTGGTAACAACCCGGTTTGTTTATCGGTTTGTTGCGGCTTGGTTTTGGTGAGTTTCTTGATTTGTTCTGTTATATTTGATTACAGTTTTTGGTTGACGGTGGTATGATGCCGACCGTTAAGGTGAAGAGGTTGAAGGATAGGCGTGGTTCAGGTATGACGTCTGACGGGACGATGGGGCCACCTTCTGTGGCGTCTGGTGGTACTGGTTATGTCGACGTCGACATGACCAGCACGTGTTCCGAGCTCGAGCTGGCGCTGACGGGTGATGAGGGCGGCAAGAGGTTTAAGCCGGGGTCGCCAAAGAAGGATGCTGTGGAGGCATCGGTGAAGCCCAAGCGGGAGCTGCGGAAGAAGAGGAATGCAGCCTTGGGTAGGGGCACGTCGGTGCCCGAGTTGAGGCGAGAGAAGAGTGCCAATCTTCTCGAGTCCGTTGACAACTGCGGTCGAGATGTAGTCGGTAGAATGAAGGTCATCACCAACGGCTTGTTGGAGGTGGTCTTCAATGTTGAAGTTGATTAGTCGGTGACGCGCCAGGTGGTGGAACACTCCGGTCGGTACGAGGAGTCGTTGATGGCGCTCGTGGCCGAGAACGAGCGTTTGCGCAGTCGGCTGGACATGTACGCTGTGCGTCCGATACCGTCGGTCTCGTCGGCAGTGCGTGTGGTCCCTGCCCTGGGGGGACAGTGTTCTCAGGAGGTTAGCTGAGGTAGGTTGCACGGAATTAGTCCTCTGGCCCAGTTATTTCCAAGGTAGGCGAGCTTGTGTTTAGTGCTAGAGACACGGTATGGAAGGATGTCGTTCGGAATTGTCCCAGGGCTTCATCTGTGGTCCATATATTTGAAACCTCATGATGTAGCCCCTGTTAATTCAGCTCGGGCTTACTTTCAAGGTGTGTGCGTATGCGGATGGCTTACTCATCATTGTCGAAGGCCAGCCTCGTGCTGGAGGCCATCCAGCTCGCATGCGAGTGCGGTTGAGATGTCGACGTAGCGACGGACAAGTCTGTGACAATGTTGCTTAAGGGCAACTTGTCAATCAGACGTACTCCACTTATCAGGGCTGGAAATTTGAGCATAAGATTTGCGACAGAATTCAAATACCTTGGGATATCTATGAGTGATAGGACGAATTTCCTAGTGCATATTGATAGAGTTAGGGAGAAGCTGACTAAGGTGGTAGGAGATATCGTACGTGCCCTTAGGAATGACTGGGGCCTCAGCAGGCGTGCTGTACGGACTATATACGGTAGACTATTCATTGCTTGTGCAGCGTATGGCGCATAATTGTGGTACAAGACAGTCATGTCTGTTATTGGCCAACGTAAGGCTCTGACATATAGACGATTATTCTCCTGGCTAGTGTGGTAATTGGCAGGATAGTTTCAACGGACGCTCTTCAGGTATTGGTAGGCGTAGCACCCCTTGACTTGGAAATAATACTTCGAGGTATTGTTTTCAAGATCAAGAAGTACTACCACTTCTAGCGCAGGATTGGGTTTCTGCTAATGATCTGACAAATAGGGATGTTAGGAGTTTAATTACTCCTCTCGATGAGTATCTCATAGGGCCTTAGCTATAGACGAGCGAACTCGTCTAGTCTTTAGTAGGAGAAGAATGAGTGTGGGTTGATGGTAGGTTACCCTTGTGGCGACGTTCGCTGTCGTCGGTCCATGAAGCTCGACGTGTGCGTGCGCATCCTACACTAGTAGGTTGTCGGGTTGGGTAGTCCGCGTTCGTCGTTAGTAGTAGTGTCCACTTATAGTGTTTGGTTGCGCGTTACTCTTTTATGAGTCACCAGTCCCGAACTGTTTGGGGTTCAAATGCACACTGGACTGCGAAGCTCCACCGTAGGTTTAATTTTGGTACCACGGCTGTCGGGAGCCCCAGAGATTCATCTCTGCCCGACAATGGTGAGACCCTCTTGTGGGAGAAACGTGGTGGCTGTGGTTTAAACCCCAATCGCGGTGAGAGAGCAATCTTGGTGTGTCGTTGCACTCTCAACTACTGTCAAAAAGAGGAGTTTAGATAGTCTCCCACCCCTCATTCGGTTGTGACCATTCGGTGCGATCAGTTGTGTTTCTTTGCAATACGGGTATTTCAAAGTGTTTACAGTGAATATTGAGTGATTAACTAATTAATTTTCATTGCGATCATTTTGGCGTATAAAACGTTTAATTCGGTTAATTATTTGATCGGAATTTAGTGTTTTAAGTTTGTGTTAATTGCACATAATTTTTATTTGAATTGATAACAAAAGGAGAAAAGATTCGTTGCTTTGGTACTTTGCTTTGTACTATTAATAGTGATAATAATGAGAGATACTGACATAGACTGCACCGTACTTAGTAGCAGCCAATGAGGAGTCTGCAGTCTTGCAGAGGGGCGGTTTGGGAAGATGTATCTGGCTATCATCTACTGTAAGTTTGGCGGCCCTTGGAACCCTGTCTAGGGTATGTGGATACGGCGCTACTCGCTACGAGTAGTTTTCCGGTTATCCTAGGCCTTGATGTAAATGTATCTTCTCGTATGTGGTTCAGTAAGATGGCCAGACGAACGTTGCGGTGAAGATGCTACTCAAGGGTAGATTATCACACGCGCGACACCCAAGCATTAGAGTTGGTGACAACTGCATTAGGTATGTGACTGAGGTCTGGTATCTTGGAAAAGCTATGGGGGAGCCCTTGCGCTTCCATGTTCATCTCGATCGAATAAGAGAAAAACTTACAGCAGCCGTTGGGGAGGTCAGGCCCAATTGGAGGAATGATTGGGGCTTCAGCAGGCGTGCCGTTCGTACCATATACGGTGGATTGTTCGTTGCTTGCGCAGCGTATGGTGCATCTGTTTGGTATGATGCGGTGATCACTGTTGTTACCAGACGTAAGATTCTTACTTGTCACAGAATTGCTCTCTTGCCGTGTATACCAGTATATCGTACAGTGTCAACAGACGCATTGCAGGTCCTCGCTGGTGCAGCACCCCTTGATCTGGAGGTGATACGTCGCAGTATTGCTTTTAAGGTCAAGAATTATGAAAATGTGTATGATTGAATTTCTTCCTCTTATCTTGCAAGTGGGAGTATTAGGATCAAGGCACTCCTACAGGAGCAGACGGATAGGATGGGTTCCCCTTCTGCAGTTTTAGGCGGTTTTGAGATGGAAATGGTGGCTATCGAGGACGAGAGCGGTAAGAGATTTAAGCCGAGGTCGCCGAAGAAGGGTGATGACGTCTCCGAAGCCCAAGCTGCGTAGGAGGAGGAAGGCATCTTTGCATAGAAGCGAATGTGAGCCGGTAGAACAAGGTGTAAGCGGTATTAATACGATGGTAGAGAAATTGAAGGCCATCACTAACAATCTGGTCTTCGACGGTGAGGTCGAGTCGTCGATTACCCGGTTGGTGATGGAGCCTGCCGGGCGCTACTAACAGATGCTCATGATGCTCGTTGTGGAGACGTCGGCTGTGGTGGTTAAGCCCAGGGGCAGGGAGGCCTCCAAGGAGGTCGTTAAGAAAGTTGTAGAGGAGGTTGGTCCAATTCTTGGAGTTCAGGTCCGTGAGGTGCGGCCAACCCATGATGGTGGCACGGTCTTTAGGACTCCCTTTATCGCGGAGAGGGAGCGTGTCGCATCGAATCGGAAGTTCAAAGAGGAATACACAATAAATTGTAGAAAACTACTAGCAAAGACACAACCCGAAACCACATACACACCAACTGTGGATGCTGAATATTGCTGAATAATTCCAGCAATAAAAGTTCACACGTTTTTTGGCACCAAAATAAAGAGCTCACAATATCGCACAAATTTATATAGTTCACACTATAAAGAGCTCACATTAAACACTGTTATTACTTAAGTTAATTTCCGTATGTAAAAACACACAACAGAATGAGTAGATAGGGATAGTAGGAATCTCTTCAATTCGTTCATGTAAGTCACTCATTAACTGATGAGGCATTTAGTTATTTAAACAGACTAATTACTGATACGGCCTTTAATGATTTTGATATTAGCTTCACATTGACATTGAAACTGCTTCATATTTGGTGGAATGGTATAAGAAAACATTTTTATAATGTATGAAACAATAAAAGAAGCAGAAAAAAAGTGAAATATGATTTAAAGAGATAACTTTTTATTTCTAATGTTCTGCAATATTTTTTTAAATACAACTCTCAATTTTAGAGTTATATCTCAACGCTGACTGTCTATCTCTGACTGCGTGACAGCATTGTTCTTTATTCTATTTATACTTATTTTTATTTTTATATGCTGATGATTTCGTGATATTCTTTAAGTGTTGTTTTTGGATTTTCGATCTTTGTTTTGTTCTTTTCTCTTAAATTCTTACGTATTTGTTTATTGTATTTCTGTTTACCGTATGACATGTGAATTTTAGTGTAATTGTAAATTGATTTTTTTTTTTGTTCTAATAAAAGCTAAACAAATTGTATAAAAATTTATAGATTAAACGCTAATAAAATATATAAAAATTGAATAAAAATGAACATGATTTTTAATGTACATGGTGCATCAGATGAATGAACACGCAAAACCAATATTTTAAATATTTCATGAATTTTAGTCGCTCTGGCCTCCGAATTATTATGAGCGATTTATCCGTTAACTAATCCAGCCAAACCGGTACAAAAAATTGTCAGTTTCTATAAATAATTATTTTATTTAAACAATCTCAACTTAACTCTTTCCAAATAGATGTCCCCTTTGTTGGGGGGCCAATAGCATTCAAGTTAGTTTTTATTAACTCCTGTAATTTTACTAGGATTGCCTTTCAAAATATATTTCATAAAGCGTTTTATGTGTTGACTCAGCTGATTTGCTGGTCGGTTGTGATTTGTCAGGGCGGAATCACCGGGACAATTATATATACAGCACAAGCACTTAAACTTCGTTGTAGTGGATTTTGAATAACACAAGCACTTGAACTTGGTTATTGCGGAGGGTTTGAGAATAAAACAACAGTTGTCTTTTGTTAATCAATTGTTTCTCTCAATTTATTTCGATTAAACCATAGCCTTAAATACTATTTTATTGCCAATTGCAATAAATTATTTTTAATATATTTAAAATCTATTCTGTTGCTGAATTGCAACAAATTATTCTTAATGAATTTATTGTCATTGTGCTTTGGACTTATGCATTTTCCCACACGTGTAAGAAATTCCAGGCAACATGAAACCCCAGACAAATGCAATGCAAATAAACAAAAAACTACAGCAAACCTTGAAACTTAATAGAAGTTCAAGGTGTTTCCTTTATCATAATTTGAAGTAGCTGTTAAAATCAAAAATAAGGGAAAATGCATAAATCCAGCAAAAATAAAAACAAATAAAAAATTACAAGAAATCAGTAATTTAAGGTTGTTCACCTAATTTCGTGCAAGCATATGTACGCATATATGTTTGTCCATATATACAAACGTACATGCGGACATATGAAAGGAATTCATTGTGAAGGTCTGAACATGTACCCCGCCATTGAGTCATGCTCATGAGTATTGCCCTTCACATATCTTAGAATTAAAGGCTTAAACTACTGATACTTCAAATTCTGGCGTTGAAATATGTTGACGTACAGCTGGACGTGGAGTTTGTTGATTTGTTTTAATTCCCTTGCAATGTGCCCTTTTCCAGGTGATCCTCAGGCATATTATGATTACGAGAACGATAGCAGCATAGGCAACGGTTCCGTGGTGATATTTGATGTGTTTAATTTGTGATGGAAGTTCAGCAGATACCCTTTGGTGTAATTTAGTTTGAATTTCGGAGATATTTTTAATTTGGTCGGAATAGATCTCGTGTGAATTCTTGCAGTTCGAACCTCGGCTGGATAACTGGTGTCACTTATATTGCTCATTGCGGTGAATGATGTTTGAAGAGATGTGGAGACAGTTTGATGGCCTTTGATGATGATTGAGTTGATCTTAATTGTACAATCTGGCGAGATTTTTAGGAGGCCAGGTCCTTTCTGGGTTAGCTGTGACTTTTCTTGACCACATACAGCGTTTATTCGCGACGGCTGCTGCATAGTGTAAAGCCATTGATTGCTGTATTCTAACTGTGTAAGCGACGTCAACAGGAATAATGTTACAACTCGTTTGATTGTTAAAATTAAGAAATAACAGCTAGCATAAGCATTTGTCAGCGTTTGCGAGCCTTGCGCCATTTATTTGAACAGGAATTGGGTGTGGTTTCAGAAGTTCGAATGTCTCAGGATCAGATAACGGAATAGATATGTGAAAGATGATGTGGTCTTTTGTGACACCTCCCTTTACATTCATAATTTTGTACAGGTGTAGTATATTATCTTTGCTTACTGGTAGTTCTACAGATCTTGGAAGATCATTCAATACTTGTATTAGCTCGGCTTGAAGTTGAGACGGTGATAAAAGCATTGGGCTGATTTTTCCATGGTGTGAATCCGTTAATGCTGCTATGATTTCTGCTTGAACTCGGTGTAACCTTGCTGATGTTAAAGAAAGTTGAACTGATTGTAACATGAATATTCGAAACAGCCTTGCTTGATTTTGCCCTTTTTCATTTTCTTGTAATCTAGATGCAATTTCTGACAATTGATTATCTACGTTGTTGAACTTTAGTCTCACATTTTCTTCATCTTGTTTAAGGACGTTTAGAGTTCATCAACAATTGATGTTTGATTCATGAGGAGTTGTTTGAGATTGTTTTCATTGTCGTTTACTGCGTTGATGGTGTTTGACATTTGTTCAGCATAATCCGAATCCAGAATACCAAACAGTGAATTAGCGACGTTGCCAACAATGTTAATAGCACCACGCTTAGCTCTCCTCTTTAGTAAGAGGTTTTTGTCTTTAAGGCCTGCTAGGCTGAAGTCAACTGCCTGGAGAACTCTCGAACAAATCCTTTGAATTAGAAGGTTGCACAAGCGGTGTAATGCCGTTGTTTCGTTCACGAAGGTACTTATTTCTTGCAAGTATGGTTTTAAGTTATAGTAAGAAATGATGTTGCATTCTGACCGCGATACTCGTGTATTGCCAATACCCTCAAAGTGCAAACCGATATTGGGTTCAAACTGTTTTATTTCAATTTTATCTGTGGACACGAGTGGGAGCAATAGCAATGTTGTGAGTAGGATGGTCGTAATTGAGTTTGTCAAGTTTCTCTGCTAAGCTAAATGTTGAATTGCTCGTTTAAAGATGCCTGAAGCTGTTTGGACATCCGCTACTCTTACAACCTCGTCGTGTCCTTTGTATGTTTTTATTACGCGCCCCAGAGGCCATTTCACGACTGGAACGTTATCTTCTTTTAAAATAACTATCGCCCCTGGTTTCAGATTTTTTAATTTTTCTCGCCATTTGTTTCGGTATTGTAGCTCATTAAGGTAGTCTCGTGACCACCTCTTCCAAAATTCGTGCTTAAGACGAGAAACTAATTTCCATCGTGTTTCCAATTTAAGGTTTGTGGGCCTTGCTTGAGCATCTATTTGGGCTGTTAGCGGTTCACCTATTAGAAAATGTCCCGGAGTCAATGCGCCTATGTCGTTTGTGTCATTTGACATGGGTGAAATGGGTCTGGAATTCAATATTGCTTCAATTTCGGCAACTTTGGTTTCAAGTTCATCGTAAGTTAGGGATGCATTTTCCAATGTCCTTATCAAAAGGTATTTTGCTGACTTAACAGCTGCCTCCCATAAACCACCAAAATGAGGTGCCCTTGGTGGAATGAAATTAAATTGTATACCCTTTTTGCTGCAGCCATCGTAATAGCTTCCTTTGCATTTGATGCATGTATGATTGTGGAAAGTTCTTGCCATAATTTTTCCCTTTATTGGCCATAAACGTTGTCGAACAATTCCTAATAATGTATGCGACCCACAATGCTTCATGAATCATTTGGAAATGGGATCGTTGTATGGAATAAGAAGTTGATGTTTCGAATCATAGTCCATCCAACAAAGAAGCTTCGAGTCGACCACCGACCCGTATTAATCGATTCTCGTCCAAAAAGGGTGTTAAATTCTGAATAGAGCTTGTTGCTTGTACGTGTTGAATGAAGCTGATGATGAATTTATCCATGAGAGCACAATTTCTGAATCAGTCCATAGCCATACTGGACATGTAAGTCGAAGGTCAGACCTAACTCTTGTGGCTAGTTGGGCTCCAAGCGTGGCTGCACATAGTTCCAATCGTGGCATTGTTTACCGTTTAACTGGAGCTATGCGGGATTTAGCGCAGAGTAAGTGTACCATGATGGTGCCGTCTTTAAAAACTGATCGGATGTAAGCTGCAGCTCCATAAGCCTTTTCGGATGCGTCTGTAAAAATATGGAGTTGTTGGGATTTTGGAATTCTTCCTTTAAAAATATGTCTTGGTATTTGAAAATTTTTCAATATATTCAGGTCTGTGCGGAATGTGTAAGAAAATAAAGAACCAGTGTTTTAGTTCAGTGATCAAAATAAGATGATGTTCTCTTTATTTAAATTTGGTCTTATATACTAATACATTTTCTAATTCTATGAGTGACTTTCTAAACTCACTCAATAACTTAAACTCTACTCAAAAATAATTAAAATAAAATACACTTAATGTAATTGGGATGCCCTTGAATTAAACATATGTATACCAAAAGTGTTCTAGATTGCACATGTTCTGCATTCCCATCACTTAGGTCAGCTTACAATAGTGACACACTTCAGAAACTGAAAGTATTACTACACAAACAACACACAGAAGTATAAACAAATATGCGGTAGGTCCAAAGTAACACTTTGTAATAATTTAGTGCAACCCAATATTTGTATAGCATTTGCACTCTACAATATATGTACATACACTACACCCTCACCCCAAAAAGAAATCGTACAATTTGTTTTGACATATTGTATGATTTCTTGTCTAAGTGGGGAGTGCATTTTCAAGAGGTATTTTTATTACCATTATGTTAATATAAATTTTGTTTTTGTTTATATACAGCCATGGACATTAAATTAGCACAAAATCCATATATACATTGATTGTGATTTTTTCTCATTTGTATCGTATTTAGGCCAATTGTTTTGGTCTGCAATGTTGTTGTTTAACAAAAAAATATTACCATTATCGTATATATTTTTTGTTTTGACTGCTAATTTGTATCGGTACCTAAATTCGAGGTGGACAGTAAATTAGCACAACGTGCCTAAAAGTGTTTTAGGTACAAGTTTTGTTTAAGTATTTTTATTCTTACGGTATATTCTTTTAATTTTGTGGAATTTGAAGTAATTTTTGAATAAAATAGTACCTGGAAAAGATTGCTCACCAGGGGAGAAGCGCATTATTGTTAACTTGTGGCATGATGGGCAAAAGCTGGCTGAAATTCTTAAAATTTCGAATTGCTAGCGAAAAATGATTTATAACGTCATCATTTCCTTCAAACCAAACATAATAATGTCGCTAACCACAAAAATTTAAGGCCACGTGTCAAGAAAACAAACCGAAATCGTTGACCGTGCTATTGTCCGGAAGTCAAAGAAGGAGCCTTTCATGTCGTCACGCGATATTTTGAACGAAATTAACTCCCAATTTAGGTTAAATTTATCGGACAGGCTCCTATAACGACGTCTTAATCACAAAAAGCTCTTTGGACGCTCTTGCCGAAAGAAGCAACTTCTACGAAAAGAAAAATATACTCAAGCGTTTAACGTTTGCTCGCATCCACAATGCTAAAGACCTCCCATTTTGGAAAAAAATATTCTGGAGTGATGAAACAAAGGTAAATCGTATGGGACCGGATGGTAGAGTGGTTGTTCATTGGCCAAAATGTCCGACATTCAATCCACGCTCAAACGACCATAACACATGTTCGAGGAAACAATGGAGCGGGGAGCGTTTTCAAGGCACGGTGTAAGTCCCATTGTAAAAATTAATGAAAAAATGGACTGTTATCAGTATTTGGACAATATAAAGAACAAAATGGAACCATATGCTTTTAAATACATGCCAGTTTTATTCATATTTATGCAAGATAGTGACCCCAAACACACATCTAAGCAGGCAAAGGATTGGTTTTATGAAGAGCAAATTCCCGTTTTAGACTGGCCGACGCAAATTTCTGACTTAAACTCGATTGAAAACCCCCTAGAACGATGTGAAATGTACATTTGCTCAACAAAAGTACAAAAATTTGGACGATTTGTGCATTGGAATACGGGACAGTTGGTACTCGATTCCCAAAGAACTTTCCCGAAGAACATTGTTCCGTAGATGCCACGCGACGTTTGAAACTAGAGGCTACTCTATTAAATATTAATCAAATAAGCTGAAAACAATAAAATTTTTACTATTTATTAAAGCACCTCATTTTTATTCCAGAAATTTTAATTTGTGCTATTTTACTGTCCAGCTAAAATCTGGCGTTTGATATGTTGAAGGTCTTAATGAGCAGACGACTGGCAATATCGTAAACATTTTTGTTTCTTTTTAAAAATATGTATTTTAAGTTCCTATGTTTACATTTTTTATGAGTAGACCTAAAATACTATAAAAAAAATATGATTGTTTTTATGACGAAGTTTTGTGCTAATTTAAAGTCCATGGCTGTATATTAAAATAAAATATTGTTTATAATTAGACATACATACGTATCATATTGCTTATTATTAAAACATTTTATGCTTATATATATTTTAAAATTTATATACATATATGTATTTTCTTTTTGTGTGAAATTTTTTTTTGTTTTTTGAAAAAAAAAAATATATTGTTACATGTATTACATATTACATTTTATTATTATTTTATGTATAGTTTTCGTACAAATACTTATGATTTTTTATTTTTTTTAAATAAATTTTTGTGTACAATTATGGTTTTGTTTTTGATTTTAATAGTTACATTTAAATTATCGATGAAAATTGGTGATTCGTTTTGGTATGGTGATTCGTTCTTTTTTCTATTTCCAACTTTCAGTAGAACTAAAACATTTAAATTATCGATGAAAATTACTTCATAAGGATCTTGGTATGGTGATTCGTTCTTTTTTCTATTTCCAACTTTCAGTAGAACTAAATCTCCTATTTTAATATCAATGCTATTACTTTTGTCCAAGGAATCTAAACTTCTATTTTCTTTTACTTTCTGAAGTAATCTTCTAGCATTTTCTAATGAATGTTTCAATCTAACTTTTACTTCGTTTGCGTAATTTTCATAATTATAAACCATGTCATCATTCATCATCTGTTCACCTGGTACACTAGGTAATTTTAAAAAATTAATTCAAATGGTGAATGGTTAGTGGCTATATGTGGAGTTATATTATATACAAATGAATAATAAGGTATCCACTCACTCCAATTATCATCATTCACAAAAGATAAAAAGTATTCATTTAAAACACGATGGTTTCTTTCAACAGTACCTAAAGTTTCATGATGATATGGTGTTAAAAATTTCTGTTCTATTCTTAAAAGTTCACTAATTTCTTTCATCAGTTCGTTTATAAATTTCCTACCTCTATCAGATTTTAAAATCTTGAATGGTCCATACTTTAGTATAAGATTCTCTGTCATACATTTTGCTATTGACTTAGCTTCTTTTGTTTCCATTGGGGCAGCTGTTATGTATTTTGATAATTCACATTGCATGGTTAATATGTATCGATAGTTCCCCGATGGACGTAAAGGTCCAACAGTATCGATAACTACAGTACTAAAAGTCTGTGGTGGTGTGTCTGTAAGTTGTAATGGTTCTTTAGTGTGTTTTATTTGTTTGGTTGTTCCTTTGACAAAGATCACACGCTGATGCATATTTCTTTACCATTTTATACATATTTTTCCATATGTATTTCTGTTTCAATTTTAGTAGTGTTCTACGTACGCCGAAATGTCCTCCGCATGGTGTATTATGATATAACATTATTAATTCTTGCTTCTGTTCATCATTTATTATTTTCTGACGATTATTGTATAGAAGAAACTTGACGTCTTTTATTTTGCTTCCAATTACTTTATTATTTAAACTTTCATGGCTTATAAAAGGGCCTGTTCGTAAATGCATCACTGCGCTGCATAATATGACTATTTTGCGCTCGCACTGCTAATCACATGTTGCTGATGCTTCTTTTTGCTGATTTATTTCTTTGCATTTACGAACGAACAAACACTGCAGAAATGGAAAAATTTATTAATAAATTTGATTTTTGAACTGGACGATAAAACATATGACAAAATGTTGTTAAATGCACAAAAAAATGTACTTGTGCAAAAAAGAAGACATTTAAGGAAGAAAAAAAGAAACTAATTGTTGAAACTCTCATTCTCTCTCTCACTCATTCAATGCATCAGGCATTTTTATGATTAGTGTTTTGGGTTTATTTGCGCATAATATAATTTAATGTTGCATTTACGAACATTTGACAGATGCAGTGCTGCCAAGATTTGCATTTATGAACATGATGCGCATAATATGCAGCGCAGTAATGCATTTACGAACAGGCCCATATTGAATATGATATCACTTCTCTTGAGTGCATAACTCTTGTAATTCAATTTCTCTAGGTTTGATAGAAGGTTCTCCAAGATATTATCTAAATAATACGGATTATCGCTACATATCACCTGTATTTCATTTAGATCTTTGTTGCCTTTAATTTTTATTTCTTTGGTTAACCTCTTTTCTAATATAAATCTTAATTTTGCTGCGCGTCTTATATCATTCATAGATGTACAATCCCACATTTTGAGTTGATCAGGCCCAATATGAGAAATATCTTTATGTTTTTCTTTTTTCTGCGTCTCGTTTTTCTTCATTCTTCTTGTTATCACCAGTGTCTTTTTGACTGTTTCATCCATTTTCAAGGTAATCATTTCTTTAAGTAAATTAGAATCTATTTCTATCCTGGATAATGCATCTGCATTCGTGTTGTTAATTCCTTTCTTGTAAATTATTTGGAAATCGGAGTCAGATAATTCCAAACGAATTCTTGTCAGTTTTGAATTGGGATTTTTGTGCGTAAACAGTGCGACGAGTGGACGATGGTCAGTCACAACTATAAATTTTCTTTCAAACAAATATGGGCGGAAAAATTGTATACCCAGTGTATACCAAGTAATTCCTTTTCCATAACTGCTTTATTTCTTTCGTGCTTATTCAATGAGCGGCTTGCATATGATATTGGTTTGTCTTCCCCAATTTCACCTTGTGATAATGCGGCTCCTAATGCGAAATCTGATGCATCTGTTGTTAAGATAAAAGGTTTGTCAAAATTCGGATATTGTAAAATTGGTGGACTTTTAGTTTCATCTTAAGAGTTTCAAATGATGTTTGACACTGTTCTGTCCAATCGAATTTTTTACCCTTTTTTAATAATTTGTTTAAATTATTAGCTATGTCAGCAAAATTTTTAATAAATCTTCTGTAGTAATTACAAAAAGCTACAAATCTTCTGACGTCATCAGCGTTCTTTGGCACAGGATAGTTAGTTACTGCTTCTAATTTTTCATGATCTGGGGCCGAATTCTGGAAGTCGTGATCGAAATGGCTTTCGATTTGATAGAAATTTCGAAAGTGGTCTTATTTCTAATTCTGTCAGTCGAAAGTTAACGAATCGATATTTTTTGTTCAGTGTTGTGAAAACTCAAATAAACGTTTTCCAACATTGGACACTTTTGTAAACAAAAACATATGTTTGTAAAGCGGTAAGCAACACAGCTAGCTGTGGTAACCAATTCAATTTCAGTACTAGAGGGAATGTTTTCGCTATGAACTTCTTCATTATTAAATAGGGTGTAGGCAGAACTAAATGAATTATAAGAAGTTATTATTACTATTTTTAATTACTTTGCGCCACATTTTGCCATCCTTTATTGGCGGCTCAGAAGCATTAAGTTTGCTAGTAAGCTGCTCCCTAAGTTGGTTAGCCTTTGCTTGTGCAGTATTCGACAATATACTTTTTTGCCAAATCCGGATGGTTGGCTATAAAGTCTCCCATTTTAATCTAAAATACTAAAATTTTAGCTTTTTTCTTTAGTTTTTAAAAAATTCTTACTTACGTTTTCTTTTTTTTAATTTTTGTTAACAAAAAAGTTTTACTCGATAGGTTTTTGCTTACGATTAAAAACTCACAAGGCTGCGTTCGAACAGTTGCACGCTATCGACTAAAACTAAAAAAAATCGGACGTACGAGTAAGTATTCGATCGTATACGACTGCCAGAATTAGCCCCCTGGTTTTTTGCCAATTTGTGTTATTAGGTGACCAAGATATATCAAAAATAATATTTATCTGCACTGAGTTTCAGATTATACTTTTGCAATCGATGAAGTACTTTTACCAAATTTGAATTATGGTGTTTCAGACTACATCCGAAAACGATATCATCCACGTAAAGAAATGCTTCAGAATCTAACCCAGACAAATCAATGGTTAACATACGCTGAAAACTATTTGATGATATTTTCAATCCAAATGGTAATCTAGTATATTGGTAATGACCATTTGCTGTAGAGAAAGCTGTATATGGTCGAGATTGTTTTTCCAGCTCAATGATGAAATGAACTTTTCATGTCCAATGTTGAAAAATATTTGGCTCTACCCAATTTGTCTAAGACATTTTCAATCCGTGTTAAAGGATATTTATACTATTTTGTCATTTAGCTTCCTAAAGTCAACTACTAATCTCCATTTCTTCAGATCACTCTGACCTTTTTTCTGAACTAATAGTCCATATCATTATATGGACTAATTGATGGTTCTATTATATTACTTTGTAACAATTTCTGAACTTGTGTATTTATCTCATTCATACTGGCTTGTGGTAAACGGTAATTTTTAATGTATACCGGACTATTATCATGAAGATTTATCTTTTGTTTATAAAAGTTGTTAGTAGTTAAGTTTTCATCTATAATGTGGAGCGAATGTATCTATTTATTCTTCGTGCGCGTGATGGTATTAAAACTGATGAACTTTTAAGCTGAACTTTATGAACTTTTAAGCACATTGATAAAAAAAATACCATACCAGCTTCATTTCTAAAAGAAGTAAAAAAAACAAATTCTAAGAGGACCCGAAAGTGATATTAATAACGATAATGGAAACTAAACGAGGGACAGATACTTAGCCGAGCCACATAAACACAATGAGGAGAGCTGACAGATGTCGGTGCAGCTCTTCGTCCCATCCACAGAAATCCAAAAGGATCCAAAAATACGCGAAACCGCCAAAAAATTCATTTTCAGGTACTTATTCAAAATAAAATACAATTTATTAAAGATTAAATATTACATGAATCTAAATCTAACCAGTTATTTTATATTGTAAATAGGTTATTTACAAATATATATATAAATAAAGAAACATACAAAAGAAAATCGAAAATACTTAAACTTACATACAAAGGGAAATCAAGAATTTTTAAATCTAGATAAAAAGTGGAATCAAAGTATTTAAATCTAACTCAACCCGAAACCAAGAATACTTAAGTTAAAAACTGGAACTTTAAGATACTTAAGCTAAAAAAAGTTCAAAAATACTTAAACGAAGAGAATTTCCGTATACTTAAATAAAAGAAATCAAAAATACTTAAGGTCAATACTCAAGGAAAATAAGGGATACTTAAATATCATATAAAGGGCAAAATGTTTATAAAATAAAATTCTTACAGTTTCTTACAGTTCTGTCCATGTCTATGGAATACGTGGTTTTATCCTCGATGTTAGTAGAGCTGGAAGATGCTCCTAACTGTGGGTATAGCTGTATATGGTACACCTTTTTGCTGCAGATTATAGTTGGTGCTGAATCTATATAGGCCATAACGGTGATGGTAAGTATATATTGGTATATAGATGCTGTGGATGTTGGAGTTTTGTTGTCTGCAGTATAGCCACTGCTGCTGGCTAACGGTGATGGTAAGTATGTATTAGTATATAGATGCTATGGATGTTTTTATTGTCTGCACATGTTGGTAAGTATATATTGGTATATAGATGCTATGGATGTTGGAGTTTTGTTGTCTGCAGTATAGCCACTGCAGCTGGCTAACGGTGATGGTAGGTATATATTGGTATATAGATGCTATGGAGGTTTTTGTTGTCTGCACATGTTGGTAAGTATATATTGGTATATAGATGCTATGGATGTTGGAGTTTTGTTGTCTGCAGTATAGCCACTGCAGCTGGCTAACGGCGATGGTAGGTATATATTGGTATATAGATGCTATGGAGGTTTTTGTTGTCTGCACGTGTTGGTAAGTATATATTGGTATATAGATGCTGTGGATGTTGGAGTTTTGTTGTCTGCAGTATAGCCACTGCTGTTGGCTAACGGTGATGGTAAGTATATATGGAGGTTTTTGTTGTCTGCACGTATTGGGAAGTAGGTATATACATAGATGCTATGGAAGTTTTTGTTGTCAGCACATGTTGGTAAGTAGTAGCTGTTCTGGTTGCTGTTGTTGTTCGGGCACGTTTTTTTTTCTTTTAAGTGCTGCTCCCTCTCGTTGGTTGAACAGAGAAAAAAGAAACAACAAATTTACCTTGATGTTACTATTTTTGCCCGTTGTTCTTGTTGTTATGGTATCATCATATTTCTTTTCCCCTTTTTTTATGCATTCATTCTCGTCAGCCTTAAATTTTTATTACTTATTATTTTCACCATTTATTTCTTATTAGATTCAATAAAATTTTTTTATATTGTATTTAATATACAATTCATTTGATTATTTATTAATTAACTATGGAAATTTAAAGCAATAAGTGACGAGAAAAAAACGTATTGAACAAAACCGAACAGGAGTAGAATCAAAAATCACAAACTGAAACAGCACGACCGCACAACTTCAATCAAAATCCACTTTTTTCTAGTTCACAATTTCTAATTAAAAAAAAATTTCTTACTGAAGATGCACGTCTTACCACCTCGCTGTTCACCAACCAAAAGAAGGAAGCGTCGTTTGGCTTTCTGCCTTTTATTACATCCCCCTTCTTCTCGAATGTTCGATACCGTTATATATATTTTTTTTCACATCGCTTTACCAACTGTTGCACATAATGTTGATGACTGCTGTGCAAGACTTAATGAGGACCTTACCAGAATACATTACTGGGCAACGTCAAATGGCTTATATCTGAATCCTATAAAGTCAAAGGGCCTAATCATAGCCCAACGAAATCAGAATGTTGTTGTTGATATTCCGATCATTTTAGGAAATCAAAATATTTCAATAGTAGAATCAGCAAAAAACCTTGGTATAATGTTTAACAAATCCCTTCAATGGAATACCCACATAAATGCTGTCTCCGGAACAATTTTTTCTATGCTTCGAACGCTATATCCCCTTCAACACGTTACACCTCTTAATATTCGAGTGCTTCTTGCCAAAACGTACTTAATGCCCAAGTTGTTATATGGCTGCGAAATTTTTGCTTATTGTGATTCAATAAGTAAAACTAGGTTAACTGTTGCGTATAATGCAATTCTTAGATATGTCTATGGCATAAGAAGATATGATGGTACTTCTCAGTATTCTAAATCATTATATGGTGTTGGATTAATGGATTTACTTAAAATCAAAGCATTAATTTTGCTTCACAAAGTTATCTACACTCAAGAACCATCTTATTTGTTTAATCGAATTCAATTTGCAAGATCGAACAGAGGAAAGCAGATTATTCAGTTAAGATATCAGACTTTAATATCTGAGTGGCAGTTCTTTACGAATACAATACGGCTGTGGAACTCGTTACCAAACCAACTACAAATCAATGGCAACGCTTTGCAATTTAAAAAAATGCTATTTTCAAAATTTTAATTTTAAATTATTACATATATATATGCACATATTTTTATTCTTGTTTGTTTGTTTTTATTCTTGTTTGTATATATTCTGATATAGTTTTTTTTTTAATTTGTTTTAGTTTTAGTTTATTGTATAATACTTTTCTATTTTTTGTAATGATCATACAATCACATACTGTAATTTAAAAGATTAATTTCTTGTTGTATGTGATATGAAATAAATAAATAAATAAATAAATAAATAATGTTAGAGCTGCCAGACTGTTCCTTTCTTTTCCTCATTAACCCTCATACTTGACACAAATGACACATCATCCATATGGAATACAGATTGATATTCATATAATATGTGTAGAAGTTCCCGTTTATAAGTATCTTTTAAATCATCCAATTTCAAACGATCCAGTAGTCTATTAAATCTTTCCTCTGCGTTTTCGTTTTCATGAGGATTCATATTAATAGAACATACATCATAATTACGTAGTGGAACAGTTTGAATTTACAATTTCTTCACTATTATAGGGTTATCTGTAACATTTAGTAATTTAATATGTTGATTTCCTTCTTTGGGCACGATTGCGTTCGCCAAATATACACCATTTGTAATTTCTCTATTTTGTACTACACTATCTTCATCTAATTTTATCTTGAAAGGTATTATAATTTCACTTCTTTGTGGTATTCTTACGTAATTAACAGAAAATACATTATCATTTATAGGTAGTGTTATTGTATCATTGTTGATAGTAAATGATAATATATACGTATCATAATCTATATTGCATTTATATTTAGAGAAAAAATTCTTACTTATTGGAAAATCATTTTGTACTAGTTGTATTTATGTTGAATTTGATTATTTTCGATTTTAATTTTTATATTTGTCGAACCTATAGATTTAATAACTTCTTTCGAGATTCCAGTTAAGTTATAACAATGATCTGGATCCTCATCGTAATTATATACAAAATCTTCCTTACACAGGGATACATCAGCTAGTGACGACAAAAGGCGGAGACCATATCACTGGATGATATTTATGATTTACTGTATTGTTCATTTTCTTTTATATTTTTGCTGTATGAATTATTGTAAATAAAACTATTGTAATTATTTTAGTATAAGTTATAACAGACCCCACTGTGCCTAAAATATTTAAAGTAATTTTTGCTAAGCTCTTATGATCTATTTTTAGAAATATTATTATTCTTTATAACGGTTGTCGTACAACTCACATTTGACCTAAAGGGTGTTTTTTATAGAGGTATAGAACTTTAGGTTGGCATTACTTTTCAAGATGGCGACCGATTTAACAGCTGTCAAGTGATTTATTATCAGTTTGGTTTGGCAATTCATCATGAATAGACTCACGCCTGAACAACGCTTGCAAATAGTGCAATTTTATTTCGAAAATAATGGTTCTACGTCCATTTTATCGTCGACAAAATCGTCCATCAGAGCAGTTAATTCGATTAACCATGGAACGTTTTCGCACCACGTTTACTCTTATTGATAACTCGCATCCTCAGAGACGCTGTACGGTGCGTACAGAAGAAGCTATTGCTGCTGTAGAGCGTAGCATTGAGGAAGAGCCGAATGAGTCCATCCGCCATCGAGCACAGGAATTGGATCTGTGTCCATCCACTTTATGAAAGATTTTGCGGAAGGATCTTGGTTTGCGTGCTTACAAAATCCAACGCGTGCAAGAATTGAAGCCAAACGATCATCAAGTAAGGCGTATATTCGTCGAATGGGCCCAAAATGGCTACGTCAACAAACAAAACTGCCGCATTTGGAGTGAAGGTAATCCTCAAATGTATGTGGAAACACCGTTACATTCAGAAAAACTGACTGTTTGGTGCGCTTTATGGGCTGGTGGAATCATTGGTCTGTACTTTTTCAAAAACGATGGTGGCCAGAACGTTACAGTCAATGGTGATCGGTATAGAGCCATGATTACTAACTTTTTCATTCCTGAATTGAATAACCATGATGTCCAGGAGATGTGGTTTCAACAAGACAGCGCAACATATCACACAGCTCGTGCAACAATAGATTTATTGAAAGACACGTTTGGTGACCGCCTAATTCCACGTTTTGGACCTGTGAATTGGCCTCCAAGATCTTGTGATTTAACACCGCTAGACTCCTTTCTGTGGGGCTATGTAAAGTCATTGGTCTATGCGGCAAAGCCACAAATGCTTGACCATTTGCGAGACAACATTCACCGTGTTATTGCCGATATACGGCCACAAATGTTGGAAAAAGTCATCGAAAATTGGACTACATCCGCGCCAGCCGTGGCGGTCATATGCCAGAAATCATATTTAAAATGTAATGCCACAAGATTATCTTTCGGATAAATAAAATTCATGTCAATCGAATAATCCATCGTTGTTTTATTGCAACTTAAAGTTCTATACCTCTATAAAAAACACCCTATACAAGACCTCTGCTGAATTCCATTGATGATTGATGATAAGTTGTAGAGTTATTCGTTACTTTTGTGAATAAAAGCGAGCGTGACTTCAGCTGTCGGGGCAGTTGGTGATGAGTTGCTGGTAAGGGAGGTCGATCTTAAGACATCGGCTGTTGCTGAAAATATATCAAATCACAAGTGGTGTGGCTGTCCCCACTAGTGAGATATTTACAGCTAGCAAAACATTGGCAACTGTGACTGGACGGACACCGGAGACCTCAGAACCGCAATCATCCTGTGCGTAGGCCGATTGATTGTCGTTGTGACATCCTCCTCCGGGGAATTTGACTGACCGGACGAACAAGGGGAGGTCTTGGAGCCACAATCATCCTGTGCGTATGCCGTTTGTTTGTTGCTCTGACATCCTCCTTTGGTTGACTTGATTGACTGTTCCGGGGTAACACCAAGGACCAGTAGAAACCACAGTCATCCAGGGCGCATGCCGTTTGACTGCTGTTCTGAATCAACCCCCCTTGACGAACTGTTATTTGGCCGGCCTAGGGCTTATTAACTAAAATATTAAACTTAATTTTTCCTTCTATGTAGCCTTAACGTAGTTTAGTACGTAAGCTATTTTACTTAATTTTAATAAATAGCTTTGAAACTTCAACGAAGTGTTTTTTATGTAACCACTGGACGCCGCTGATCAACCCCAGCACGCAAGCGGAAACGTGTCGTTACAAGCTCCTGTATCTATCATGAAAGTTAAAGGATAATTTTTTTTCAAAACATTAAGTTTTATATAATTTTTGAGGTTAGATGATATATTATAAATTTTTGTTGTAATTATATGTTTTCTTCCGGAGATTCCTGATGTATGGTCTCCGGGCTCAGGTAGTTTCCCTGATCCTCAATATGGTTTACATTACTATTCCTATTGGATCTATAGTAGTTCCTGTTGTTATTATTATTTACATTAGTTCTTTGGTTTCGATTTCAGTAGTTAGAATTGTTGTTTCTGTTGTTTGTGTTGTTGTTATTAATATTAGAACTTTACAAACACATATTGCTGAAATGATTAAGTTTTTTACATTTGTAGCATTCCTTACCTTCTGCTTGACATTTATAGCCATGTGTTTTTTAGCATTTCTTACATTTTGTATACTCAACGCATCTATTCTGTATAGGTCTAACATTTTGTCTTTGCTTTTATCTCGATGTGGCATTTTCAGCTATTTCTAATGCTTCAATTGTTGATACTACTTGTGGATCTGAAAGTCCATTTATAAATGCATTATATGCTATTTTCGCGTTTGAGTTTATTATTGGAATTCTACTCGTTTCGCCTTCCTCAGATATTTGTATCTCATTTAATTCAGATACTAAGCTTTCAATTTTCATGGCAAAACCAAGCAAATTATCACCCCTTTGTTTTATACTTGGTTACTTGGTACTTAACCAATTTATATGAACTCTTCAAGGCTCTTCAAGGCTTTAATCAATTCTTCAATGGTTCTCGGAATGGAAATTTGTTTTATCTTATTTTGTACCTTCGAGTCTAATCTTGAATTGAAAATGAAATTAAAAAATGAATTCTATTTTTCAACCGGTATGGTTTTTTAATTTTTTAAGTTTTCGAATTCTACTTTCTGATTTTCTGTTGGTTGTAGTCTTAAAAAATCCTCTTCTAAGTTATTTATTTCTGTATTTTTTACAGATATAGTGTCTATTGAATACGGACGATTTAACGATTTTTTCGCATTCGATATTAGTATTCGTAGACTCTCCAAGATAGAATCCATACCAATTACCTGCGAAGCTGTTTTTTTATGTCTTTTTTTTTTTAATATAATCTTCCTATTGAAAATATTCTTTTTATAGATTCTACGTAATTTGTATTTTCCTCAACAAATTCTTTTACTTCTGATATCTTAATTGAAAGGGTTCTTTTTATTGAATACTGAGCATCTTTTCTTTTTGACTTAATATTTTTTTTTATTCATTATTTTCTTAATCTTTCCTTCCTTCTTCTTATATTCTCTTTTATTTATATTCTTTAGGGTTGTTATTTTACCCTCCAAAATTTGTTTTGTCTCCTTATTTTCCTCGTAGGAGAGTTGTGAAGTAATTACTAAAATTTCCTTTTTAGCTTTCGCCAAAGTTCCACCTCTAGTCTTGTTGACGTTTGGTAAGGGGTATATTTCAAATGTCGGCTCGACTTCCTTCTTCTCACGAATCCTTAAGGTTTCGGGCCCACAGTTAGTATTTCGGGCTTCTCCGCATTCTTTTCTTCTGATAATAATTTAGCCCAGCGTTTTTCGGCTTCCAATAGTTCGTTTAATATCTCCTCTAATGCGGGATTCATTGAAAGAATTTTTGTCTTACTTGTCTAAAGGATAAAATTAAGCATAAGCTATATTTATTTTATCCTTCTCCTTTCCTCTTGTCTAAGCAGTTATGTTCTAGCTTTTTGTTTAGAGGGGCAGGATCGCCATGTAAGAAAATAAAGAACCAGTGTTTTAGTTCAGTGATCAAAATAAGATGATGTTCTCTTTATTTAAATTTGGGCTCATATACTAATACATTTTCTAATTCTATGAGTGACTTTCTAAACTCACTCAATAACTTAAACTCAACTCAAAAATAATTAAAATAAAATAAACTTAATGTAATTGTGATGCCCTTGAATTAAACATATGCATGTCATTTGGATGGTCGAGTGGGAGGTTAACTTACCCGTTATTCTTTATAAAAATTAAAAGACTGTCGTTTAAAATAAAATGAGTGTTTACTTCAATGATCTTTTATGTACCTCTATTCTCAACAGACTGACTCTGTCTAAACGAGAACAATATTGTCGTTACCAACTAAAAATTAATAAACATGTGAATCCCCGAGTTGTATTCTGTCTAGCAACCAGAAGGGTTACCAGATGTGTAAATTAATAATATTCAATTATATAAAAAATAAGAAATGTTATGTTGAGTGACAGTTCGGCCATCCTGACCATAACTCGTCCAGTTAATCTAAATCAGATTCATCTTCATCATCATCGTCATCGTGATAGTCTTCATCCACCTCAGGGAACAATGCACACCATCGCTTTATCTTGTCGCTGCTAACTACGGTACTGAATTTTCGCTGGTTTCTTTGAGCTCCTTCAATATCTCCGATAACATACCGGTCATACCGTAAAACTTTATACTTGGAGACGAGTTTTCGAGACTCACCAGTGCTCGGCATGGCACTTTCTACAAAAACCAAATCTCCTTCTTGATAATGATGAGGTGTTTTGTGTTTCAAATCAAATCTTTGTTTCCATTTCTCACGCGCTCCTGATATATTCTTGATAGCATTCTGACGGCGTTCACGTGGTGATGGAGTCTCAAGGTTGATATTATCATCATGGACGACTGATAAAAGTTTGTTAGCACTAAGGTCCTTTAACGGAAAATCGTAAATCAATTCAATAGGTGAATATTTAGTCGTAGCATTAACAGTTGTGTTTAATTTCCACTGCAGATTACGTAGCTCGTTATCCCAATCTTTTGTGTTAGGTGATGTTCTCAAATATGATAATACTGGCTGGTTAATTCCCTCGGCAATTCCATTAGCTCTAGGTGTTCGGACAGCTACTTTAATATGCTGGATATTATTCTCGTGACAATAGTTTGTAAATACTGAAGAGGTGAAGGCAGTTCCGCGATCTGTCACAATTCTTCCTGGTAATCCAAAATATCATCGTGACACAGTTTAACTATTCGCCATCTTATACCTCGCGGAATGACAAGTAAATCTTTTCCGTCTTTGGTTTTCCGATAGAGCCGATGGTTTTTGATAGAAAAGTCATTATTATAGTTGCTCTTATGAACAGAATCAACTTCTCCCTTGAGTATATCTATGATTTGTTTCAGTTCTGGATCTTGCCTTTGCATCGTGAGAATCCAATCTTCAGTTGAAATTTCGACGGCCATTAATTTAGCAGTAACATCCTCAACTTGTCCCGGGTCTTCTACTGGGGACCGGCTCATAGCGTCTACATGTGTCATTTGGATACCTGGTCGATGACATGCTGTAAAGTCATACTCCATCAACTTCAGCAACCAGCGGGATACCCTTGGAATCATTGGTGTTTTAGATTTCATGCTTGAAATTGCTGAACAGTCTGTATAAATAGTGAAATGTTAACCCAATAGATACACGCGAAATCGTTGACAGGCTTCCACCACCGCCAACATTTCCAACTCGTATGCATGGTATTTGCTCTCTATTTCACTGCAAACTCGGCTATAGTACGCAATTGGATTTTTCGCCCCAAGGTCCCGTTGAATCAAAATTGCAGCTAATCCGATACTGCTGGCATCTGTGTGAAGTTCTTGCTCCTTATCGACGTCGTACACACCTAGTACGGGATCACTAGTTATGGCATGAATTAATCTTCCAAACGCATCTTCACATTCAGCTGACCACTCAAAGGGAACATCCTTTCTCGTAAGCCTTATTAAAGGTACTGCAATATGTGCATAATTTCGGACAAATTTACGGAAATAGCCTGTTAACCCCAAGAAACGTCTGATCTCGGTGACAGTTTTAGGTCTGGGAAATTGCTGGATGGCTATTGTCTTTATACGTCCAGGTCGGATACCATCGCCATCGATTTCATGTCCGAGAAATGTAACGCTATCCTTCATAAAGAAACATTTAGACAAACGAAGCGTTAGCCCCTCCCTTTGGATTATTTTCAAAAATTCCTCAAGATTATTTAAACTCTCTTCAACCGTGTCTGATGCAATAATCACTTCATCAACATAGCTTACGACCTTTCCTTTCAATGGTTCTATAAT
Source organism: Sarcophaga rosellei (assembly GCA_930367235.1). NCBI lineage: Eukaryota > Metazoa > Arthropoda > Insecta > Diptera > Sarcophagidae > Sarcophaga > Sarcophaga rosellei. Next base: position 60,326,393 of record OV884019.1, read on the forward strand.
TTTCATCATCATTTTCTGGAACATACACGGTGCATTTTTAAGCCCGAAAGGCATACGGTTGAATTAAAAATGAACATGATGCGTAATAAAAGCAGTATATTTCTTTGACTCTTCGTCAATTTCTATTTGATAATATCCAGACATCATGTCTAATGTAATGAAGTATTTCTTACCTGCGAGAGTGGAGAGAACACCATCTACAGTGGGCATTGTCCAGGGTTGTTTTTCGGTCACAGCATTTAATGCTCGGTAGTCTACACACAGTCTGTCTTCACCATTAGATTTCGAGACCAATATAATTGGAAAAGCGTACACCGATGTCGACGGACGAACGATTTTTAGCTTCAGCAATTCACTTACAATGCTTTCAACAGTCTGTTGTTTGGGAATGGGCACTGCATACGGTTTTCTTGCAATAGGTTTGTTTGAAGATACTGAAATGTTCATTTTCATTGCGCTGTATTTACCGATTTTGTCCAATGTGTCCGCAAAACAATTCGCATATGTATTTACTAATTCAGTCACTTGTTTCTTTTCTTTGTCCTGAATTTTCTCACCATATTGTATGTCACTGCCTTGTATTGCGTACACTTGACATTTACCGTGTTCAATTACTACCCGACCGTTCGATAAAATGTCTAAACCGATAATCACGTCGCATGCGGTTGTATCATTATTTACTATATGCAAATCAGCGATAAAGCACTGGTCATCGATTGTCACTTTTGGCTCTTTTAATTTTTCATTACATTTAAATTCACCTCCAGCGAAGCCTTGGAATATTTTGTTACAGATTGCTACATCATAGTTCAATTTATTCGCGATTGTGTCCAATTTCGCGACAAGTGTCCAATTTCCCGACAATTATAGCACTTTGGACCCGATTTAATCGTCGGTTTATTACTCATTTGTCCCGATATTATTTCCTTATTATTTTTCTTAAATGGTACATTTGGTTTCGGAAATTGCGCTCTCGAGTTACTTGCGACACTTTGTAATGATTTCAACAGTTCTGCACACTTTGTAAAATTTATTACCGACAACGATTTTCGAAGACCATAGCCATCTATACCGTTTACTATATATTTTATAATTGCATTATCGTCTAGTTGGCCACGACGACCGATTGCCAACATATTATAATAATATTCGATCACCATTTCATTTTTCTTTTGTTGTGTATTCATCATTTGTATGTGTATATCTGCACTATTCACTAAACAAGGAAAATCTTTCATAAATGCGATCATAAAATCTTGTCAGTTATTAAAAATTGGTTGTGTATCAACCCACAACTTTGCTACACCTTGCAATTTGCTTCTTATCGCGAACAAAACCATTCCGTCGTTCCATTCATAAGCATTTTTTAATTCTTCAACCCTTTCAATAAATTGTGCTGAAGTAATACCGCCACTCATAGAGTTAAATGTAGGCAATGCATCAATTACCTCACGCATACTACAATGATTATTGTTAAATGCCAAATGTTCACTATGGCTGCGTGGTGGAGTAAACACATTACATAAATTAGTCGCATACGATGGATTTCTCGATGTTACAATAGTGTTTCCATATGACTGTACAGGCATAAATACATTTTCACCACTACTAACTGAACACACCCCAGAGCTTGTCGTTGTATTTAACGGCCAGTTTGTATGATTTTGCGTTGATACATTTTGTTTTTGTCCAGCAACAAGTAAATTATTCGGTATTATTGATGGTGATCGTTTGTTGTCGTGAGCCAAAAATTGTTGAATGGATGGTTGTGTGTGTGCATGTTCATGCATTCTTCTTTGCGCCCCGTTGTTGTTGTTTTCTGGCAAAATTTGGTGTTGCTGTGTTGTAATATCTGGTTGCCGTTGACACGTTGTAAAGACACAATTTAATTTTTCAGCTTCGGAAGAATTCTGCGGCAGCGACATATTTGATACCATCGTCGACGTCGTCGTCATGTACGTCTGGATTTGTTGGGTGAGCGACTCCATTGTACGCTGGAGACGCAAAACATCACCACGCAACTCTTCCATATTACCTGGCCCTGTCGTTGGTATGCCCGCTATGTCCTGCAAATTCTTTTCATCTTCACTTCGATCCACCATGTTTATTGTCTCTGTTTCGAACGGTTCCGGAATTTTCACTTCACGCAGACGCGCTATTAGTTCGCTTTTGTTTCCCGTTGTTTTCAAACCGCACTCACGCAACTTTTCTTTTAATTTTATAATGGATAATTTTTCCATAAATTTTCCTTTTATACGACACAACAACGCCGCATAAAAAACATATATTTTTCTTTATTCCGCTTTCACATAAAATACGAGTTAACTATCCCACTTCTGATAATTGTCATTTGGATGGTCGTTAACTTACCCGTTATTCCTTATAAAAATGAAAAGACTGTCGTTTAATATAAAATGAGTGTTTACTTCAATGATCTTTTATGTACCTCTATTCTCAACAGACTGACTCTGTCTAAACAAGAACAATATTGTCGTTACCAACTAAAAATTAATAAACATGTGAATCCCAGAGTTGTATTCTGTCTAGCAACCAGAAGGGTTACCAGATGTGTAAATTAATAATATTCAATTATATAACAAATAAGAAATGTTATGTTGAGTGACATACATATATACCAAAAGTGTTCTAGATTGCACATATATATACCAAAAGTGTTCTAGATTGCACATGTTCTGCATTCCCATCACTTAGGTCAGCTTACAATAGTGACACACTTCAGAAACTGAAAGTATTACTACACAAACAACACACAGAAGTATAAACAAATATGCGGTAGGTTCAAAGTAACACTTTGTAATAATTTAGTGCAACCCAATATACTGCATGCATGAACTAAATCAGAGTATGCATTTGTACTCTACAATATACATACACTACAGCAGGGATTCAGGCAAAGAAGTATCCCAATCCAGTTTTAACTCCCACAATTCTTGAAAAAACATTTTTGTCATTACTATAATGGGTGACAGAATCCGCAAAGTGTCGAATAATCTTGCAAGGTCCGATGTGACTGTCGGCTTAGTTACTCTCTTAATGTTGTCAGTGTTGACCTTAATACCTAGTTTATCAGCTTTCGGCAGCCAAACAAGTCCTAATGTTTTGATGGTGTCGACTTCTGTGCTCTCAAAATCTAAGTTTGCCTTCAAGTTGTCTTGGGGAATATTGTGGAGTAATTGTGGATGGTTCGCACACCATTTGCGTAACACGAAGCCGCCCTTTTTCATAATCTGCACAAGTTGCTCTTGCAATTGCATCGCTGTTGATAAGCTATTTGACTCGTCCAGGCCATCGTCTACATAGAAATTTTCTTTAATAAATTGTGAAGCAAGTGGATGGTGTATATTATTTTCTTCAGCCAGTTGATCAAGACATTTTGTTGCTAAATATGGAGCAGTTCTTGTGCCATATGGGACCGTGTTGAGTTGATAGTATGAAATGTGCATTGTGGAATACTTTCTCCAAATTATTAGCTGAAATTGACGATCTTCAGGAGCAACCAATATCTGCCTATACATCTTATCAACGTCAGTGGTGAAAACAAACCTTGGCATTCGAAACCTTAACAGTATGGAGAATAGTTCGCTTTGTAGTGTTGGTCTCGTGAACATCAGGTCGTTTAAAGAGTAGCCTGAGGAGGTTTTGGCTGAGGCATCGAATACCACCCTGAGGTTAGTGGTTGAACTTTCTGGACTTAGTACGCAATGATGTGAGATGTAGTAATTTGGAGACATGATGGAGTCTGTTTCCAATTTAGTCATGTGTCCCGTTGATTCATAATAATCCATAAATTCAGTGTATTTGGCTTTCAATTCCGGGTTCTTTGCAAACGCCGTTCGAGACCAAGAAATCGGTTTAGAGCCATTGCGTGTGAGTCGCCTAGGGTATTAGGGGTTTGGTGAAATGGTATTCTGATAATGAAGCGGTCTTCATGGGTTTTAGTTGTATTTTGTACAAAATGCTCTTCACATTGTCTGTCGGCTATTGACAGTGGTTTTTTAGTCGTTTTAACTTCATCTATTTCCCAAAGTCGAGCGATGGAAGCTTCAAACCCCTCATCTTCAGTACATATTCCACAGGATGGGTCTGTAGGTTGTTCACTATTTATTTTTCCTGTTACAATCCAACCAAGAACCGTGTTCTGCAAAACTGGAAGTTGTGGAGATAATTTTATTTGCCCAATTGTGAGCAGTTGGTGATAATGCTCGGCACCCAGCAATATTTCGATTTTACTACTAGGATTGGGTCAGCTAACATAATATTTCTCGATAGTGGCCAGTCATCAATGTTGATAAACTGTGATGGTTGAGGCGCAATAATTTGGGGCAGGACAAGTGCCTCCAGGCGTGTTGAGAATCCATTAATTCGAGAATGCAAAGCTACATTGACTCGGTGTTGTGTTTTTGTGTTAGAGTTCCCGATTCCATTGATGTTTACTGATGACGTCTGTTTTGCAATATTAAGTCGTCTTACCAAACGATCTGTAATCAAATTGACTTGTGAGCCAGAGTCAAGTAAAGCGCGACATTCAAACTCCATTGTATCAGTTTTGATTTTTATTAGAGCCGATTAGATGATTTAGACACCTGACCATTTGCTGCAGCTAATGAGGATGCTTCTGGAGGACACGGTGTCGCTTCATTGAAATCGGGTTCAATTATTTTAGGTTGATAGGTAGTGCATGATGACGTCTTCTTGGACCCCTTTTCACTTGTTGACCTTTGGTTTGATGACTGAGTGTTGCTCTGCAGATGAAGTAGCGAGTTGTGTTTCTTTTTGCATGTCATGCATAGTTCTGATTTGCAAGTTTTGGCTGTGTGTCCTGATTTTAGACAGTTCACACACAGGTTTTGCTTCCGAATGAAAATGAGACGGTCTGCTGGCGACAGTTGTTGAAATTTCTGACACCGATACAGTTGGTGAAAGTTTCTGCAGAGTGAACACGTGGCTTCTGTCTGTTTAGCTGAAGTAGTGGAAACATAGCCCTTTGATGATTTTTCTTTCTGGTTTATGGCTTCTAGGGATTGAAAACGATTTCCAAGAAAAGTTAATAGGTCTTTGATTTTTTGTAGCCCTTTTGGATTGCTAATGGTCCTCTCATATAGAATAAGAGTACCTCGATCCAATTTTTTCACAAGTATGTGAAACAGCATGGGATCCCTTGAGGTGGTATCGATCCCGATTTTGTTTAGCGCATGTAGGCATTATTGTGTTGTATAATGTGTTGATGCTGTTGTTAAACACGTTGTTGCTAAGATTGGTATTAAGAATGATGAAACGGATAGCTATTACAGAAAAGTGAGGCAATCTGCTCGAATGTTTGTATGCATTTTAACGAAAAAGTGGGCGCAAACCAGTCGAACAAGGCTCACCTTCGAAGATAAAAATAAATATTGGTTAGAATGGTATTTTAATATTCCACCTAAATTTTCTTCATCTCGTGTTGCAGGATGCTTGAATGGACCTTCGTCCTCCAATTATGGCAGGTCAACGATGGGAATACGGCTAGAAGATTTTTCAAGCAATCTAAGTTAGCTTCCGAAATTACTGGTGTTGATGAAAATTTAATAAAGAGGTTTGGTGTTATTTTAAATGCAATGGGATGTCGATTTGCTATTAATGTAAATTCATTCCGGACATATACCATGGACACAGCAAAGCTTTTACAATTATATTCATGGTATTATATGCCATCAAGTGTACATAAAATTCTTATCCATGGTGCCGATATTATTCAGTGTGCATCACTTCCTATTGGAATGTTTTCGGAAGAAGCTCTTGAATATAGAAATAAAGATTTCAGAAATATAAGAGAACATCACACAAGAAAAATGTCCCGCGAAAAAACAATGTATGATCTTTTTCATTATCTTCTGTTATCTTTAGATCGTATTATATCCTCTTTTTCTAAAAAGCCTTTTCGGCATTCCTGCAGTAAAGAACCTTTGGATGAAGAAGTTCTTGCCTTGCTATCAGATGCGTCAATGCCAGAGTGGCATCTAGGTTCTGAAAGTGAATCAGATATAGACTGAAATAAACATAATGTATTTCTTGTTTTTTTTTTTTGTATAATTTTATTAAATATATTAAAATAATTTGAAATAATTCTTTCTAAAGATTCTTCTTTCAATTTAAGTTATAATATATGTACATATATAGAGACTAGCTATACCCAGCGAGCTTTGCTACTTTCATTACAATACACCTATCCCCCGCTTTACACGGAAGATAGGTTCCATAAAAACCCGTGTAACTCGAAAAATGCACTCTTATCAGTATTTAATATGATGAATAACAAAACAATGATGCTCTTTGTTTTGGTATTTCAAACAAACTAGCTTATACACACTTAAAATTTACTTTTGATCATAAAACGGAGAGTTCCCATCTTATCTATTTCCATCATAGATATAGACTACTAAGAATTTGTAACTGTAACATACATTTTGTAGTGTTGTATTTTGACAGTAAAATATTTTGATTTGTTATTGAAGATGTAAGCAAATTATAGGTTAGTGTTTATAATTTCGTGTAAATGCAAAATTGACAAATTTCGTTAAACAATTTTTTATTTTCAAAAACCGTGTATGATCGAAAACGTGTAAAACGAATACCGTGTAAAACGGGGGATAGGTATATAAATAAAATTAGGTGTTCCCAGATATTCAAGTTTTAGTATCCATGTGATATGGAAGGTGCTACGCCTACTATTGCTAGTCCGCCTATTATTAACCAAAATATTAATATCGACACTAAATTTCATCATACATGATTTGGGGATTTTGACTCTTATAGTTTTCCCAGATATACGAATTTTAGTATTTTATTTATATGGGAGGTAACACGCCCACTGTAGCTAGTTCAACCATTTTTCCCACAAATATTTATGTGGATATCAAAGTTGTCCATGCAGAATTCGAAGATTCTAGCTGTTGCAGTTTCCATGATATAAGACTTTTAATACTTAATTCTTAAGGTAGGCGTGGCACTTCACCCATTTAAAACTTTTGAATAAAAATTTGCCTATAATTCCACCCACACATATAGAAATACGGTGTGAAAATTTTAGGAAAATCGGTTCAGTCGTTTTGTCGTCTTTAGGCTTCAAACAGACCCCAAACAAAGAACAAATTTACATACATACACACACATATACATTTGATTTTTCTCTCTAATTGTTTATATTGATGAAATCTACAAAACGTACCAAGTTTCATGTCGGTACGGCTTTGCAAAAGCGAGTTATAACTTTTTTCCGCTTAGATTGAGCATTTGGATCACTATTTACAGTTCCCTTTAGCTAAAGGTACCTTTAACTAACCCCAAGTTTAACGACAAATTGCAATAATGGCCCTTAGAAACAAAGTAAATCATTCTATTTCAGCTTCCAGAATAATCGTACTTATTTTCATAAATTAATTTAATCAGCCTTATCATAAATAAAATTTTACATTAAATTCCCGTGTTTGTGAACATTTGGTATTATATGTTGCACAAATTTTCTAATGTTAACATTTTTCAACTCTGAAACATGCTGTTTGCTTTTTTTTCTTAAAAAAAAATTCATTCGAATGAGAATTATTCACATGTGAAATATTTTTCGAACTTACAATAAAAATTATTCACACAGAGTTATTTGTCGGAAAGAGTGAAAAATGTAACTTTTTATAAAAATTAATAATAAAAAACTAACAGAGGGTACTCCGCATCGCCCTAAAATTATAAATTTTTCGCAAATTTTGGCAGTTCGAACATCAGCCACTCGTACTCTAGAATCGGAGCCGATGTACACGCGAGAGATACGACCCAACTTCCAGTCGTTTAGAGGCAAGTTATCATGCGTTGGGGACATTTCCATTTGTTGCGCTTATGGAGTTCAACCAAGTACTCGTCCTTCCAGCAACGCGCAAACAAATGGTGAAGAACCTTTTATTTTCGCCACCTATTAGCGTAGTTGAGGGATTCCATCAAGAAATCAGGTTCAGGAGGTGAGAGGATTGCACTTCCGACAAGGAAATGACCTGGGGTTAAGGAGTGAATATCCGAGGGGTTATCCGTCATGGGGCAAAGAGGACGAGAGTTCAAGGAAGCCTCTATTCTGGCCAGCATAGGAGCGAACTCTTCAAAAGTGAATTTTTGAGCATTCGATATCTTCCGTAAATGGGTCTTGAAGCTCTTGACACCGGCGTCCCAGAGGCCGCCCATATGTGAAGCTCCCGGGGGAATGAAATGTCATTCGACCGATTGGAAAACGTTTTCCGATACAATCTTATGTAAAGAACTTAGCCTGGTCCCTTTTCATTATATTAGGTGCACCAACGAAAGCGGTTCCATTGTCCGAATAGATATATGCGGAGAAACGAGTAAACGCTGCCAGAAAACAGCCCGTCGATATTTCATTGGTCGCCTCCTAATGAATTGCTTTCGTAGCAAAGTACACAAACACCAGCACATATCCTTTAATGATTCGACAACCACGCCCAATATAAGATTTAATTTCAAAAGGTCCAGCAAAATCTAGACCAGTATGAGTGAAAGGACTAGTCAACGTCGTTCTTTCTGGGGGTAGCGCAGCCATAATTTGTTGACCCAAATTCATCCGATGGATCGTACAGATCTTGCAGTTATGAATGACGGTTTTAAGTTTAGGGACCCAAAACTCTTGCCGCATGAGATGCAGCATCAGAGACAATTCCGCATGTACTGGGCATTTATGAAGATGCTCCAAATACAGTCGGGTAAAATTACTATCGTCGGGGAGTAATTTGGGGAAGCGCTCGTCGTATGTCAAAGTCGGTGATCGAGAGAGTCCAATTGACTCAAGAAACCATTAGAGTCGATAAACGGGTTAAACGCCAATAAAGAGCTCTTACGAGGCAAAGCAGCTCCTTCTTTCAGAATTGGGTGTTCGGGGAAATGGGAACTTTGACACAGAATAATCAACCGACGCACATTGGGGTTTTTGATGCCTAAAATGGGAATTAATTGGAAAATTAAATTCTTGAGTACCAAATATTTTTTTACATGAGCTGAAAGTGCACAAAATTCTGCACCACTTTCTTAAAAAAACGTGTTTCTAGCGAGTACCGTTACATTACTCCGCATTTTGAAGTGTGAGTTTTTTGATATTTTTTATCTTTCGTGAAAAAACAAAATTTTCCGTGTTTTCAAAATTAGTTCCCGGCAAGTATTTAAGTAAAAGTATTAAAAAAAATATGGAGGCTTCAACAACAAACGATTGAGATTATATTTGCTTCGTTGTTTTTTAAGTGTATATGGTTTTGTTATTTAAAAAAAAATTGTTTGTGAAGGTCTATAAATTTTCAAATTTTGTAGCATATATGGAAAAATAGTTGTGAGTTAAGCAAAAAAATTTTTCTTTTCTTAAACCTAAGATACCCTGTGAAATAATAGAGAAACAATTTTTTGCACTTTCCTGCACCTGATAAAAAAAGAAGATATATTTTTGCATCTATATAATTTTATCTATTAAATATTTGTTATAAAATTATAAGACCATATTTATTCAATCATAGGTACAAACGTGAATACAATTTTTATTTCTCGAAGAGAACTTTATGAACTAATTGCAAGTTCTCGATTTGAAACCTTGACTGAAAAAATCGCATTTCTTAAAGAAAAAACGCTTATACGTTTATTCCCAAGCAATAAAAAAATATTAAAGTTTTTAACGGTACATTGAAAAATTTAATTTCCCAATTGAAGAATCGCTGGAATGCATTTTATAGAGTTTCTGTGCGTTTTCTTCAGAACAACAAGTACTGGTTAGATTCGTCAATGGGTTTCCCGTGCCAATCTGGTGCTAAGCGTGGTAGATCGAAAGTTGATTTCGAGAATTGCAGTGAAAGAAGCAAAAACCAAACGAGTAAAGGAAAGAAAATGCTTCAAGTTTTCATGGCGCGGACCAGATGTAATAAACTACTCTTTAATACCAATAGGGCAGTTAACTGAGGAAGCGCGAGAAGCCCGAAACAAAGACTTCAAAATTAAATGAAAACTTGTTTCATACTCAAAATGATTTATTCTAATTTGTATTAACGTTTCTATGTTCAATTCTAATTTTATCTGGTTGGTAGATAATCTTTATCAGTAGGATTAAAAAAGTTTGTCAAAACATAAATTTTGATGCAATACATCAGAATCAATCAAAAAATCAATTTTGAATTTTTTGGTTGTTAGGCCCTTATGCATTTCAGGTCACGACTTTTTTTATTATGGATTTATCTTCTTTAAGCGAAATAAACCAAAAAAGTTAAACAAAGTAACCAGGAAAGCTCCGATTTAATTCCCATTTTAGGCATCAAAAACCCCATTGTGCGACATCACGAAACTGATCTCATGAGTGAGTTACATTGACAAGTATCTGTGAGATAACCGGTGGGTTTTATCAGCAGAATGGTAAAAACGAAAAACGTATGTCAACACTCGTATTGCACGAGGCAAATCAGAAAATTTGCTCAAAATATCTTTCGTGGGCGTTGTCGTTTTAAGGTTCACTTGAACCAAACGTGTTTCAAGCAGGGTACAGGGCTTGAATGATGATTTCGGCCATTCTGAACGTGAATGACTTAGCCAAGTCAGGCCAGTATTTCAGTATTTACGAGTTCTCTGACTGTCATACCTCAACTAGCCAAATCAGCAGGGTTACGGTGAGATTCAACATGATTCCAATTATCGATGCCAATAGTATGCAAAACATACGAAACTCTATTCGCCACAAAGGTTGGCCAATGTCACGGGGGTTTCTGAAACCAGGACAGAACTATTGTCGAGTCTGTCCAATAAAAAGTTTTGGAATTGGTAAAATTCAGCTCTGAGGAGTGAATGTACCATTTTTGCCAAAAGAGTTGCACCGCAGAGCTCTAAACGGGGTAAGGTCTGACAGAACGTTTGGTAACTTGGGTAATATCGGGCGTTGGAGATGGCTTCAAGAAGAATGTATCCAAGCTCGCGTTCCAACGTAAAGCCAACATTTTAGCAGTACTAGCATCAGAAAATTTCAAAAAATTGGAATGCAACAAGTGTTCGGGGGTAAGTCTCGAAAAAGATTCTGTTCGTTCGAAGTTCATTTTCGCAACGAGAAGATAGCCGACTTCAAAACGTGAATTAATTCATTGCGATTATGAATAGCCTCTTCAATAGAATGTGCACCCTACAAAATATCGTCCACATACATTTGAGTACGCAAAATGGTGGACGCAGACCCATAGTCACTAGCTAATTGGTGCAAAGTTCTAATTGCCAAATAAGGGGCACAGTTCACCCCGAATGTTACTGTTCTCAATTCATAATGTTCTATATCTCCCTCGGCGTTTCGACGAAATAGTATTGGTTGAAATTGCGTCAGATCCGGTGTGATCAGTATCAGCCTATACATTTTCTCTATGTCAGAGTTAAAAACGTATCGGAACAGTCTCCAACGCAAAATCATTGTTTAGACTATCACCATTCCAGGACGAGCTTGAGGCATTAAAGCGTGATGTGGCAAGTAATAGTTAAAGTTGGGAGAATGAACCAAATTAGCGTTGACCTTTGTCATATGACCCAAGACAGAATACTCTTCAATAACAGAGTCATACTGACTTAACTTCCGGCTATTTTTATAATCTCGATTCATTCCTTGTGAATTGCGAAAGCGCTATTTTCCGGGAACAACCAAGTTTTATACTGGCAGGAAATTCGGACCTAAAGGGTAGGATAACCACACATCGACCCTCTCTATTCCTAGTGGTGGTACGACGGTACAATTTCTCACAAAATTTGTCCTCAACCGACACTTTCCTAAATTTGGGAAGTTCTTCCACTTCCCAAAACCGGTGATTTGGTAATTCAAGTCCAAGTGACTGAAAAACGAAACTATAGAATTCAACGAATTCGGCTGAGGAATCTTATAAGTCAGAACCCATCCAAACACTGTCCTTTGCGCTAGGGTTCTGTTTAACATCGGTCAACATAATCTGTGAACATATATCTGCTCCTAATAGTAGATCCATGCGACAGCATTTGAGGTAAGAAACTGGGATTTCGGACAAGTCAAAATCACCTACGTCTGTCAGAAAGCACGTGGGTAGACGACCAGTAAGTTGCTCGACCACATAAGCATCTGTTTCCAAGTGAAACTCTAGATGAACCAAAGGAAATCGAGAAGATTTAAGTGGAATTGGTTGCTATTGCTCCGTTCAAGCCAAGTATCGTGGCAGCAGGGGCAGAGAATATTGGAAGATCCAGCTTTCTCTGAAGTCTCCTCGAGACAAAGGTGGCCTGAGAGGCAGAGTCAATCAATGCTCTAGCAGAATATCTTACGTCGTTGAGCATGACACTACTACAGTCGTGGCCAACAAGACTGCAAAATTTTTAAACGAGGGAGCTTCGGCAGAAGTTGATGGTCTCTCCACCAAATTTTGCTCAGAACGAGAAGTGTGCTCCGGAATGGGAGCAGAGTGGCTTGATGTCGCGGGGGTTACTGACCTATTTTCAGAATGACTAGGGGCTTCAGAGCGATGAAGCAGCGAATGATGCTTTTGTTTGCACATATAACAAACATTAGTGCTCTGGCATCTTCTAAATTCGTGCGAGATTGCCAAACAATTCGTACAAGTCTTGTTCCTTTTGACAGTATTTATCCTTTCGGTTACCGACATCCTGAGAAACGTGGAGCACAATCGAATGGGATGATTATCCGAACACAGGGGCCATTTTTTCGGGGGTATAGTAGGAGTGACCATACACACATAATTGGCCATTACAACCCTTCAGTCAAATTATGGCCTAGCTTCTCAACACCACTCATGTTGTGTGCGTTAATTGTATACATGAGTGGCAGGACCTGCAGTTTAAAGTCGATTCCGAACGACAGATTTTTTGAGAAACTTTTCATGGCAATTTTTACTCTCAGAGTTTTTGCCAGAAATCTGCTGAGAGGAAGTCGCCGAAGAAATATTTTCATATTTTTCGTTTTGATGTCTGACCTGGGATTCGAACTCGGGCCTTTCTTCTAATAAGCCAACACACTACCTATTAGACCACGGCGACTTCAATTTCGTGGGTATAGTAGGAGTGACCGTTGTCCCAAAACTCCTAAACTTTCGATTCTCCTAAGGAGAATTTTCGAATGCGATTACTCGCTTGATTCGGGTTGTTACTGCCAATAATGTCAGACAGACTCCAAAGTCCGATATCTTGTAATCAAAAACTCATCCATGCTACTCCACTTCGGCAAGGACGAAATAGGACCCTGGGACTGTCCTCAAAGCTCAAGAGTGGAACAAATATATACAAATATGATGTCCTAATTTTTTGTCTCAATTCCCAGCAAGGATAAATTAGTTATACAATCATTGATTGCCCTCTGCAATCGCTTAATTGCAGAACCCGATTCTCTTTCAATGATTGAACAAGGTTTTTAATTGGGAATTTACCAACACTTTTGTTCTCGTACCGGTCCACAAAATTTTTCCACGCCATATCAAACCCATCATTGGGCAAGTTCGGATTATATCCGTAGCCTCGCTTTCCGTTTTCTGCAGAAGAAAATACATCTTCTGAAATTACTAATCTGAGGATTAGTCCCGTAAAGGGCCGAGAACATGACCTTGAAAGTTGGCCAGGACGCGTAATCCCCAAAAAATGTTTGGGTGTCACACGGGGGAAGGTGTATGGAGATAGTATTATTAAGTGGGTTCGCAAGTTTAGACTTAAAATTATCAACTAACACATCGAGAAATGACACCAGTTCAAAATATAAAATATATCCTGACATATACTTTGTCTTGAAGTCTTTTGTCCACATCTTGGTATCCTTGGCATTATCTTGAAGGTCCTCGTAACTATCACGGAAGGCCTCCACAAACGCGTTTTCAGAGAATAAACGGAATGGCCCCTTGAGGAAAAGCCCGAACAAAAGTTTCGAAATCCGCTAGGCGGTTGAAATTTTTACCAAAATTTCTTAAATTCTGCTCCATCTCTATAGCAACTAGGGACTTTATCTTTTCTCTAACAAATTAAATTAATGAAGCACAAGGGATTTCAAAAGGTTATAAAAAACTATTCCCAAAATAAACAAAATTAATCGCAGTACACAACGATAATTACGCGAAAATCCGCCACGAATTTAAAATATTCAACCGAACAACGAAATAACTTTCGAAATCGAAAATATTAAAATTGGCAAATGGTATACAAAACAATACAATATTGTTACGTTTTTACGGCTTTCATTTTTGTTCGGGGGCTGTTAGCTTTCTGTATCCTATACACGACATCGTTTAACCATTTAATTATTTTATACGGTCCATCCCAGTTGGTTGGTAGCTTGGGATATAATCCCTTCTTCCGCTTCGGGTTGTATAGTAGAACCGGTTGTCCCTCATGGAAGCCCTCCGTGTTTGCTGCTCGATCATACCTGGCTTTCATCCTGTCACTGACCATTTTTATGCGGGTGAGCACAAACTCATGAAGTTCATTCAGGCTTTCTTCTTTTCCAGTGTATCTTTCATCTCTCTCTGTGGCGGGCTTAACACCAAACTCTAAGTCACCGGGCAGTTTAATCTCAGTCCCAAGAATAATCTCTGCGGGTGATCTCGATGTTGAATCATGGACTGCAGATCGGTACGCCAGTAGGAACCTCGGAATGTGTTCGTCCCAATCCTTCTGTTGTTCGCTCACTACTTTCCGCAAGTACTCCTCTAGAGTTCGGTTAAATCGCTCTACCATACCGTCTGACTTTGGATGAAGCGGCGTCGTTCGAGTCTTCTTAATACCGTACACGTCACACGTTTCCTTGAATACAGCTGACTCGAAATTTCTGCCTTGATCGGAATGTAGCTCTATTGGAACCCCATAGCGGCATACCCAATTGTTCACAAAAACATTAACTATTGTGTTCGCCTCTTGATTGGGTATGGCATACACTTCTGGCCATTTGCTGAAGTAGTCCATCACAACGAGAACATATCGGTTTCCGGCATTGCTGACTGGAAAAGGGCCTGCTACGTCCATCGCTATCCGCTCGAAAGGTGCGCCTGAGTTATATTTCTGCATCTGACCTCGACTTCTTGCTGGACCTTTAGCTGCAATGCACTGGGTACAGTTTGCTATCCAATCCGCAACTGCTTGCTGACATCCAACCCAATAAAAACGTTGTTTTAGCCTTTCCAGTGTCTTTGTCACTCCAAGATGTCCTCCACTGGCTCCATTATGAAACTCCTCTAACACTTCTTTCATTTTGGAGGACGGCTCTACTAATAGGTTGGATGAGATCTTGCCATCAGCGCTTTCCCAAATAAGCATCCGTTTATCAACAGTAAACTGTCCCATAGTGCCCAATAGGCTTTTGTAAGAGGACCTTCTCCAGATATCTCATTTCTGGTAGGCCGTTTGTCCTCTTCCTTAGTTGCTATTATCTTCGCCAATATTGGGTCACTTCTTTGTGCTTCGGACCAGTCTTCGTTGGCTTCGATCCGCGTTAGCCGGATATCCACGATGGATTCCTTCTTCGCGGCTTTCACACAATGCTTACACTCGAAATTACAAAGTCGGAGTGAGAGAGCATCAGCATTTCCATGTTTTATGCCTCTTCGGTGCTCAATGCTGAAGTCGTAAGTCTGTAAGCGCTCAATCCAACGTGCTAGCTGTCCTTCAGAGTTCTTAAATTGCAACAGCCATCTCAGTGCGGAATGATCAGTCCTTAGCAGAAAATGTTGGCCATACAGGTACTTGTGGTAATGTTTTATGTATTCCAACACTGCATGTAGCTCTCGTCGGGTCACACAATAGTTCCGTTCTGGCTTTGACAGTGTGCGATTATAGTAGCCTACGACTTTTTCCGTCCCATTGATCACTTGGGAAAGCACGCCACCAATATCGTACCCGCTAGCATCGCTGTCCAAAATGAATTTTTCCCATGGGACTGGATACGCCAAAACTGGTGCAGCACACAATAGGTCTTTTAGTGTCTGGAACGCCTTTTCTTGTGACTCACCCCATTGATACACTTTTGATTTCTTAGTGAGTTCATGCAAGCTTGCAGCCACGCTGGCGAAGTTAGGCGCGAAGCGTCTATAGTATGTGCATAGTCCCAAAAAGCTGCGTAGTTCATGAAGATTCTGGGGACGAGTCCAGTCCTTTACTGCTCGTATTTTATTTTCATCCGTGGATATGCCATCTGCTGTAACAAGATGCCCCAAATATTTCACCTGCTTCTGGAAAAAAGTACATTCCTTAAAGCTTAATTTTAGTCCAGCCATTGTTATTCTTTGCAGTACTTCTCCCAGGTTTTTGAGGTGTTCGTCGAAAGTTCTGCCCATCACTATAATGTCGTCGAGGTACACCAGGCAAGGCACTTTAAACTGCCATAAGTCGCCGTTTGCACTGAATGCAGTTTTCTCTTTGTCTTTGTCTGCAATCTCCACCTGCCAATACCCACTTTGTAGATCCAATTTGAAGAACCACTTCAGTGATTCACTCTGAGGTGATAATTTGAGTTGTTCGACTGCAACTATTTTTCTGGCGTACACTTGATGCTTGTATCCTACATCAAGAGGTATCTCCACATTTCGCCAACTCATAATATGTTACCCCATATTCAAATTGATGCCATGAGCTATCATAAAATCGGCACCAATGATAACCTCGTCCACAATATCGGCAACAATAAAGACATGGCTTACGTTAATGTTGGCTATAGTTACTTTCACGTCTGTTTTTCCGTGGACGGTGGCAGACTCTCCAGTAGCTGTCCGAAGTCTTACATTGCTAAGTGCCTCACACTTTCCCTTCACTACATCTGGTCTGATGATGGACTGCGTCGCCCCGGTGTCTATAGTGAATGTGTGTTGTCTGCCATTTATGTACTCGCACGCCGTAAGGTTGTTGTTGTTCCTTTGCATCACTGATATTGAGATTGTGGAAGCCAGCACTTGCTCCTCAGTGCTAGCTCGTTTTAGTTTAACGGGGACTCTTGTGAAGATTGTTGGTAGTTCGACCGCTTTTTAATCCTTGATGGTGAGGCGGATCTTGATCTTTTGCGTGGTGCCTTGCAGTTTCTTTGGAAATGACCACTCTTTCCACAGTTGAAGCATTTCAGTTTAGCCTTTTGTTCGTTTTCTCCCGAAACTTGTTTCAACATCTCTTTAAGTTTATTCAAAAGGCATTCCTCCTCCTCCACGACTTCCATTTTTTCGCACTTTGCTTATTTGTGGTCTAGAAATCGTGCGAGGTTGTCTTCTGCGTAGAACACACTGCTAGTTTAATGTCAGGGTCGCGTATACCATTCACAAACGGCTCAGTCTTAATGTTGTCTATCAGCGGGTGGTTTTCTCCTGGGTATGTAAGCTGCACTAATCTCTCGACTTCCTTACCGAAGGCTTGTAATGATTCGGTTGCCTTTTGCGCCCGGTATCTCAACTCCATGCGGTACAGCTCTCTTTTGTGCATCATTGTAGTTCTTCCTGCAGTTGGCCGGCGTGTTTTCGAGAATCTCAGCTGCAACACCTTTTTGTTTTTTTTTATTTATTATATTCAAAATTACAAACATGCATTAGAATATGGTCTCAGCGCCTCTAGAGCATTGTTGAGACTACGCTGGCAACATACTACAGATTAGTTATGTATTTTAACATATTTTATAAATTAAGTATAAAAATAGATATATAAAAAGAAAGATATACATATATGTTATAATGAAAGATATACGTATGTATTAATAAAATAAAGTAACAAATTGTGCTATATTAGAAGCATTTCAATATTATTTAGATAAAATTCTTTTAATTTTTTTTTAAACAGCGATATTGATGTGAAATTTTTTAGAGGTTGAGGCAAATTATTGTATTCTAAACTACCAACGTACTCTATTCTTTGTTTTGTGATTTCTAGAAGACATCTAGGAACCCTTAAATTGGTATTGTTTCTTGTATTATAGTTCATTTGGTTGATAGAGAAACTGATCGTGTGATGTCCAATTTTATGTATGGTTTTGTAAATATATATCAATAATTGTAGCTTATAAATACCCTATATTGGTAAAACATGTTTGGCAATATCCTTATAAAGCAGCAAAGTAGGGAATAATGGCAGTAAATTAAACACAGCTTTAAGTGATTTATTTTGTATAACTTGTAGACTTTTGAGATCAGCATTTCTTTTAAATCCATATATAAGCGAAAGATAATTGAGGTGGCTCTGAATAAGAGCCTGAAAAATAAATTATTTAGTTTTTTCATCCGGTTTATATTTCAGTTTGAATAAAATACCGAGTGCAGGAGATATTTTTGACCGGACAAATTTGATGTGATTTTGCCAGGTTAAGTTATTTTGCAAAATAATTCCTAAGTATTTTATTGAATCTTCTTCTTTAATTTCTTCACCATCATACCATACATACATTGTTCACCATATAAACAATGGATTCTCTCCATAAAATCTGGTAGGTTGAGGTCTAAAACGTACTAGTTTTGTTTTATTGTGATTCAACACTAATTTATTTATTCTTGTAAATTCAGCTATTAGTGATGCATTTTTTTCTCCAAATGTTTTAAAAACTAAATTTTCCTTATAGGGATAAAGTAGACATAAGTCATCAGCATACATTACAATCTTTCCATACAATCCTAAGTTATTGATATCATTAACATAAATATTAAATAGTAAAGGACCCAACACACTTCCCTGTGGAACTCCGTGTCTGACAGCAACCATCGAACTTATACCTTCGTTAATCTGCACATACTGCTTGCGATTATCTAAATAATTTCTGAAAAATTTCAGTTCTCTTCCCCTTATACCCATAGCTGGGGAATTTCGATTAGAATTAGAAATCATTACGATTAGAGAAATAAAATAATCTAATCATTAGAATTGAATTTTGATAAAAATTTCAGATTACTAATTGATTTGATTAGAAATAATCAAAAATCTAATTACAATTAGTGACGATTAGCATTTCTAATTAAAACTAATACAAAAAATCATTGATTAGATTTCTTGCTTATTTTTGATTAGATCAACTATTTTTGTGAAAAGAAAATATTCACCCCTATCGTGAATATTATGGGAATAAGTTATTTGGGAGTAAACTTTTTTTCCCATCCCAAAAAATCGGTATTGCGAATATATTGGGAGTAAAAGTTTTTATTGTGAATTAGTTATAAATGCTCTATAAACAAAAAATGTTTATTGTGAATTGTCTCTCAACAATTTTTCAAAGAAAAATACAAATCTTAAAAAATAAATAGTGTATATCTTCGTTTTTTGGTGCTGGAAGAGGAGAAACAATCCATGGAAATATCTATATAAAATCTACATATTTTTTAATACATCTAATATAGTTTAGGAGACGGCGGATATGCCACTGAGCCATGGATGCAGAAGCAAAATTTTACGAAGTGCATTCTCGAGCATGTAATATTGTGGAAAGGACCAACGGAGTTCTTAAAAACAGATGGCCTTGTTTGCTTGGAGCACGAGAGTTACACTACTCCCCAAAGAAAAGTGCTCAAATTGTTAATATTATAAGTGCGGCTCACTACTTGTAGACAGTTTTATATGAAACGCCTGAGCAGGAAAATGTTGACGAAGTTATTCAAGGAACACGTCTGAATGCAGCTGAACGCATTCGTACTAGTTCACTTTGATAGTTTAAAATAAAATGGTTATTTCATCATTTTTGTATTTACTTTCGTAAATAAAAATTGTATACATATGTATATGTACATACATAAATACAAAACAAAATAAAACCAGTCTTCTCTGGAATACTTAAATCTAAAAAACAGTCTTCTCCGTAAATATCACACTCCAACGTTTATTAGTATGTATTACATTTGCGTTCCTTAAATAAAACAATGTACTTAGTTTTAAAAAATCAACACTAAAACAATTTATAACTTACATGTTCCCTTCTTGTTCCCATTGGTAAGTGTTGCGAATTAATTATACAAAATAATTCTTGGGAATAAACATTGGCGATACAATATTTTTTGTGTTTGTGAATTTACTCCCAAAAAATTTTTTTGGGAATGATTCACAATAGGAAATTACGAAATTTGGGAATTTTTTTATGGGAATAGTTATTTGCGATAGGGGTGATTTATTTATCACATTTGTTGCTATATTTACATAATGTAACAGTTTTTGAATATTGCATAAAATTGCATGCGGTGCACCCTGTTCTTGAACTAAACACTTGACGCAGCTGGTTCACTTTGTTGTTGTGTTATTATTAATGTTAATTTTCAACGTGTTTTGTGGAAGTAAATAAAAGTTGTCGTAATAGATCCAATTGTTTTTGAAGACCAAGACTTCTCCGCAGACGATGATGTATGTGATCCAAATTATGTACCGACGAAGGTGATCCGGAACATAGTTTTAAAGAGCGAGCCGGCAGTGAGTGCTAAAAGAATGCGTAGCACCGAAAGTTCGCCCAAATTAATTTTCAACCCTGAATTTTATCTGGCTATGGTTATGAATGTAAGTTTTACCCATTATCTTCCATTAGGTTTGCTGTATATGGTGATGTTTACTTGTGATAAATAAAATTTTTATTGATATTCATTTTAAATCAATATATTGATTGTTTCTTCTTGTTGTGACAGACAAATGGGAGTAAAAGGCACACGTGAAGTTATCTCCAACTTCATCTCTCATTTAAAAGTTCGGCACAGCGAGTTGGACAAAAAGTATATGAGGATGAAAGCGGGACCTTCCGATGAAAGCACGTCGCAGGAAGCTTTCGAAAAAAAAAATTATTCGCTTTCTGGTAGAATGCGCGTTACCGGTTTCTGTTGTAGAAAAGGAATTATTTCGAGACCTATTTAGTGGCACTGGATTAAAAGTTATATGTCAGAAAATAGCCATGAAAAGACTCGATGAAACATACAACAGCATGGTGACTACGGTACAGACAGCCATGTCGTCATCGAAATACTTTTGCACCACAGCGGATATTTGGTCGGGTAATGACAGGAGTTTCTTGGGTTACACCTGTCATTGGCTTGATCAAAATTTCCAAAGGAAGTCAGCTGCGTTGGCATGTAAGCGAATATTTGGTATCCACTCGGCGGAGAAAATCGCGCAAATGATCGGGGATATGAACACTTCCTTTGGCCTCAACAAGACCAACATTATAGTGACCATCACGGACAACGGGTCGAACATTGCCAAGGCATTTCGTGACCATGGCTTGAGGCAAAGTGATTTTGATGGCGAAGAGGCAGAGGAAGACAGCGAAGACGAAATGCCGATTTTCGAAAATGCCAAATATTTGCCGAAGCACGAAAGGTGTGCCAGTCACACACTGAATTTACTGGCCACCACTGATTCCCCGAGGATTTTACGAGAGCAGCCAGCACTGTATATTCAACACACAATGATAAAATGTATACATAAATTATTTGAAATGCAACTTACATTTCACTTACTTACATTGATTTCTTACAGATGATCAAAAAGTGCCATCAGTTATGGAAAAAGTGCAAATGGCCGAAATCCTCCGAAGTCATCCAGAGCATTTTAGGTTCAGCTCTTCTTGTACCATCAGTAACTAGGTGGAACTCACTATATGATGCAATCCTGAAGTTAGTACAGTTCAAGGAGAAATTACATGAGCTTGGCAATGAACTGACTCTGCCTCCTTTTTCAGCTGGTGATTTTCAATATTTGGAGTCGTACAAGCTACTAATGGAGCCCATTGCCCAAACTTTGGACTTTCCCAAAGGTGAAGCCTGCTTGTATTATTCCTTCGTTACTTTCTTTGAGCAACAAGCTGCTAAAATTATCCAGAAAACCCGAGGTTTTGGGAAATATCAGCTCAATAGCAGTGCAATTAGAACATCAATTGAGAGTAAGGTTTAAATTGTATTTCACATTGGCTCCAGAGGTAAACATGGCAACAGCGGCAGCTGTATTGACTCCAAATGTGAAAATGAAATGGTTGCGGGTTATCCAAAAAACATCGCCTGACTGTACTGAGGAGCAGATCAGCCAAAGGGTGCTTGAAGTCATATGCACTTTGTTCAAAAATGGTTTTTCATATAATGCAACGGACCTGCCGAATTTGAATAATGACAACTCATTTTATGATTTCGATGATGACAGTAACTTTATCAGTATTTCATGATTTTTCAAACTTTATATTATTTTCGTTACAGAAGATGACGTTCCCAAAACACCAACCGAGTCCAACGGTTTCAAAAATGCCATAAGCAATCAGTTTTACGCTTACTTAAATGACCCGGATATCGGCCCTGAAATTTGGACAAAATATAATGTTTTGAAGGAAGCATTCCTATCGTTTAACACCCCACTGACGTCGTCAGCACCCGTTGAACGACTATTCTCATTTGCAGGCATCATCAATAGTCCAAGACGAAATTCATTGTCAGACTTTTCTTTTGAAAAGTTGGTATTAATGAAGACTAAGATCAATTTTTTGTGAATTATATATAAGCAGAATCAGCATACATTTAAAACGACGTAATTGTAATATATATATTTTTTTACAGAACTTATTGAATATGCATTTTTGTTTTTTTTTTACTTTCTGTAAAATTCGTTCTTTATATTTATTTTATGTATAGTATGTATAAATGTAAATATATATATGTATGTGGCAATATATAATGCAATTTTATGCAATACAGTAGTTTTGACTTACCTGCACAACTAACTTTTGAAAGAATTTTTGTGCAGATAAGCCAAAAATGCAGCTAAATTAAATTGTTTACTTTAATTATAGAATATTTTATATATAATATAAAAGCACGAACAAAATTTTTGTGCAGGTAAAGGCAATGCGCACGTAAATTAAAGGCAGGTTAATCAAATCTACTGTATTCAAAAACTGTTACATTATGTAAATATAGCAACAAATGTGATAAATAAATATTTTCTTTTCAAAAAAATAGTTGATCTAATCAAATCTAATCAATTATTTTTTGGATTAGTTTTGATTAGAAATGCTAATCGTCACAATTGTGATTAGATTTTTGATTATTTCTAATCTAATCAATTAGTAATCGTCTAAAATGGCTAACTAATCATAATTAATCAATTTTCCAGCACAATTAAAATTTCTAATCCAATTGCTAATCATTAGGATTTCTAATCATTATTCCCAAGGTATGCTTATACCATAAAAGTTTAGTTTTTCAATCAGAATTGAATGATTTATGAGACCAAATGCTTTTGAAAAATCATAAAAAATAGCACGAACAGCATTGAAGCCCCTGTCCAAACCATCACATATATAATTGACCACATTTACCACTGCTTCATCTGTACCACAACCCTTTCGAAAGCCATATTGATTGGGATATATCAAATCTTCATTATACAAAAAAGTTGCTAATTGATTGTATAAAATCTTTTCAAATATTTTATTAATACCTGATAAAACTGCAACAGGCCTAAATTGAACTGGTGTATTTCCATGAACTTCTTTAGGGATAGGGATAATTTCGTGAATTTTTAGATCATCCGGATATATTGAGTGATTAATACACGAGTTAAACATTTTAGTTAATAGCGGTGTTATAATTTCTTTGCATTCAAAAATACACTTCGATGTTATTCCATCACTTCCTGGACTTTTATTAATATCTAAATGCATAAGTAAATCATAAACTTCATTTTTATTAATATGACTAAAGACAAATTGATTACTATTGTATCTTAAAGATCGAAACATATTGCAATGATCCGTCGAGTTATATGAAATTTCTCCACTAAATTCAAGAACTGTTGATTTAAAAATTCAGCTTTGTCGAAATCGTTATCAATTATCTGATTCGCATCATCCTTTACAGTAATGGCAGATTTGGAACTTCTTCCAAGCGTTTTATTTATAAATTGCCAACATTTGCGTGGATTGTCACCGATTTTATTCAAACTGTCATAGTAATAATTTGTCATACACTTTTTAAATGCTATTTTCAATATTTTGCTTATTCTCTTAATACGGTTATTTAAATCAATATTATTTTTCACTTTTCTTCTTTTTTTTAACAATTCTTTTTTGTATTCCATAAGAGATTGTAAATTGGAGTTAACCCACGGTGTTAGTTCGAGTTTCAAATCTTTTCTCTTTCTAGAAACAGTTGTTGAGTTGGTAACAGCGTTAGTTATAGACTCTCCTAATTAAGTAGTGTCACCATTGGGACTATCCATAAAACTTGCAGTAGATAGTGTCCGACTTAAATTTTCTTTGACAAGTTCATAATTGCAATGATAGAGAACAACATCTCTGAAATCTGTTGTATTAGTAGCCGAGTCAATCATTATATTTAGTAAGTTGTGGTCCGATAGCGTCCATTCAACTGAATTAATTTTGACATCCGTTTCAATATTGCAAAATACATTATCTATTGAAGTTCCACTGCTAGGCTGTGTAATAAGAGTATCTTTTAAATCCTGAGCTTGAGAATTATCCATAAAATTAACATTAGTGTCGCCAACAAATATACAAGGGTTTGTAGCTAGACTTGTAAGACAACTTTCAATATATGCCAAGAGTGTTTCAATTTTACATTTTTGCGATCTATAAAATTATATTAGCTTTATAGGTTTTTTAGTTAAGTTTTGACCCACTACATTAAGAACAACTGAATCTATAAAATCCTTACTTTCACAGGTTACAACTGAAAATAATATGCCTTCGCGAACATATATTGATGTACCACCATAACAATCAGTTCTGCAGCAGTGAACTGCATTATATCCCGGAATTTTGTAAAGTTGTACTACTTTGCTATCAAACCATGTCTCTTGAATACAAATAATATCTGGTAGTTTAGGTAATACAGCAATTTTGGATTTAAATCGATTAAATTTTGTAATGGAGGAAATGCTTCTAACATTTACAGAAATAATTGAGAAATAAGAATTATTTTGGGCTTTTAAAAACGTAACATAAGACGATATTGAAAAAAAGTATTTATTTAAATTCATTGTATTTATTGTGTTTTATCTATCTACTTAATATATTAATAATAAAAGAAAAAAAGGTTATTAGGCAGGTGGCATAGCTATTCATCACTATTAACATCATAAACCTCTTCAATATTATTCCCACGACGTAACGACCTTCGAGTACCATTTGTTGTTGCTTCTACCAGTAAGTTGTCTACTTCTTCAAAAGTTTTAATGAGTATCGGTTTCGAAATTTCACTTCTTTTAACATATACACGACCAGCTAGACTATACACACTGCGATATCCAACTTTTTGCAAACTCTTGACATGATTAAGCAAAGAAAGTGTTTCTCTGCTTAAAAAATCATTTATATATACAGATTTATTTCCTTTTTCCTTGAGTTTTGGTTTTATAGACATTACTACTTGCTTTGTTGCTTTGTTATTAAATTTAACGATCAAAGTCTTCTTCTTCTTCGTTTCTGTATTAGCAGTGTTGTTGTAACCTTTTTTTATTTTTCAGGAAGAAAGCTTCATCTATATTATTTGCTTCTATATTCATATCAAAATCCTTCAAAAATTTCATTACGGTTTCAACAGCATCAGCATCTTCTTCACATTCTAAACCATTTATTATACAATCATTTATAACTCTTTGATCGTTAAGCATTTTCATAGATGTTTTTAATTCAGCAATTTTTTTTAAGTTTTTATTCTCCTTTTGTACTTCTTTAATCTTTGTCTTATTGTCATCAATGCCTTTCAGTATGTCATCAAACTTTGTTGACATAAACTGTATTGTTGCTTGTAATTCATCCAGCTGATTTAATTTAGCAAATTGTGTTTTGATTACATTTAAATCTTGTTTAACGTCCCCACCACTTTCGCTACAGAAATGACAAATGTATTCATCTTTCATGTTGCATACTAGTTCATTAAATTGACGTTTGTCTAAAGTTGTACAAATATCATGAAATGTTTTTTTTGCAATTATCGCACTGTATTCTTCCATCATCTTCTTTTACTTGCAATTTGCATTGACCACAAATAGTTTTCTTATTATTATTTGTACTTTTATTTCTTTTCCCATACATATTTGATGTTATTCTAACAACTTACAGTCTTCTGTATTAAACAGTATGATCCAATAGATTAGAAAAGATAATATTAGCTCAATTAAATCAATTTAAAAATAAAACTTTAGGAGCACAAAAAATGTTTGACTTTAATCGAACAGAGTTGCCAGCTCTTCCTTTTAACGCCAAAATTAGTTCTAAAGCTTTCTCCCCATTGTTCCATCCGTTTCTGCTGGCTACTATCTCGAATTGTAATTTGAATACGGATAGAGGTGAGCTACAATCAAAGTAAGGTGGTTTCGTTCTGCCGGTACCATCTCCATCACAACGAGTTTTCCATCAAAAGTCTTTTCCAAATCGTTCACTTTGGTGTCAACGGTCTTTTCTAAATCATTCACCTTTGTGTCAACTGTCCTTTCTAAATGTGACACTCTTTCCTCGACACCAGTGATTCTTCTGCTGACAGACTCATGTATTTCCTGCAGTTTGCCTGATGTCGCTTCGAGCTCCTTTTCGATTTTTGACAGAATTGCTGCTTGCAGTGTCTGGTTTTCGGTTCTAGAAGCTTCTTGTGCATCAGCAAATAGCTTTTGGTTTGATACTTCCATTTTTTCCACCATTTGTTCTTTTTCGGCTCTAGAAGCTTCTTGTGCATCAGCAAGTAGCTTTTGGTTTGCTACTTGCATTTTCTCCATCATAGCGACTAGCAACGAATTTATGTCTGCGCCGCTAGGGGTTGCAGGTGTCTTCAACTCTCGCTCCTCTTCATCCTCGAACTCGTAGGAATCGATGTCCATGCCTTGAAGCTGTAGGTGTTCTCTTAATCGCTTTTGCAATTCATTGTTCGTGCCCATTGTTGGCAGCTCGAGTTTACCTAACCCCCGTTTAAGCCGTTCCACTTTTAGTTAGGTGAGCTTCATTTTATTTAATTTTTTTTATTTATTTATTTATTTTTACTTTTTGAATTTTGCAATCCCACTTCTGACACCAATTGTTACGTTTTTACCTTTTTAAAAACGTTTAGATTGTGGGTTCGTTAATTGCAAACCAAAATAAAAACAAATATGTGTTAATTTCAGTTAACTCTTTATTATTCACACTACTTTTGTGTCACTGTATATGTTCACGCTGGCCACCCTAATGTTAAGTTTAGCTTTAAGTACTTTTACAATCGTGTGTGTTAATTATTTGCTAATTGTGAATTGTTATAATGTAAACCGAAAAGAGATTATTGTCAAATCCACCCCCCAACCCGAAGGTACGTTCTATGTACAATATAATTTTTATATAGAAAATTAATACCCGATTTTTAATTCTTCGCCAAATATTTTATTTTATTTATTTTCCCCGCTCACCCCCACATTTTGGTCCAATCGAGTCGGATCATCCCCGTAAAAATAAAATAAAATATTTGTCGAATATTTACAGATTTGTAGAAGATCGCCATACTGATTTTTTTTGTTGGAAAACCACAGCCTTTTCACCGTTTGGATTGCGATAATTTCTTTTCACTTTTTACTTTATAATTTTTTAACAAGGTATGTAAAAATACATATAGTTTTGCTGTGGATAAACAGTGCTAAAAAATTAAGAAAATATAGAATTCAGTGAAGTGTCTCAGTGAAGTGTAAGAATATAGGGTAAACAAAAAGGAAGTGAATATAAACAAACGGCAAAAAGGATACACAAACAACACCGAGTGCATTGATCTTGCGTGTTGTTATTGTTGTGTACTTGCTTTATAAACAGCTGGAAGGTAGTCACAGAATAAGGTGGCCGCCGTTTCGAATATCGTATATTCTTACCAGTGTTGCCAATTTTTTATGGTCAAAACGCGCAGTCCTACTCAAATGGCATTAAAAAGCGCTAAGTAATAATTTTAGTAACTAACTATAATCAAAACGCGCTGAAAATAATAAAAAAAAAATTAGAAAATGTAATGGAATTTTAAAAAAAAATATTTTTATTATGTACAGTGGACAGAAAAGGTCTTAGTACCACAATACATTTTAGAAATTCCATAAATATGTAGCAAAAGTTGGTATAAATAATTAAAGTTTATATACTTATTATATTAATTTATTTCTGTTTTATTATAAAACAAACACATGTCACAAAACAGGAGAAAAATAAGGAAATTTCCGAACACTCCTTATTTTTCATCGCAAAAATTGTAGGCACCTCCGAGAAGAAGTCAAACTAAATTTAGAATTCAGGGCCTAATATATGAAAATGTTATCCCTTACATTTACATGTTTTCTTCTGATATTTGCCGCCTGCACTCAAGAGCAGGTTTTTCGGTTAACTTTTATTTGAGGTTTAGCGAGTTTGTAACCGTTCTTCCAAATGATCTCCTAAATAGTCTCTTGTAGTCATATCGGAACTTTGTGCAATTGTATTAAGCCTGCCGCCTTTGGCAGGCAAATCACATGTTCACATTGGCAGCTGTATGATTGGGTTCATTGAGATGTTGGAAGTAATGAACTTTAGCGATTCTTAATTCTTCCGAACTTTTCATGAATTTGTTCTTTAGAATGTTTAAATAGTCTCTATAATTCATTGTTTTCTCAATAAATTCCAAACTGTTCACACTCCGTGCCAACATGCATACATCGCTTCGTTCGAAAAAGGAAAACTTAATAAATTAATTATAAGACCAAAACTGCTACGTATTACCTATATTTTTCCACTGACATAATTTTAAATTATTAAGAAAATTTTCCATTTCGTCAATATCGTCTTCTTCCAAAAATTCAATGATACCTTTGGTCTTATTCGAAAAAATATTTTCGACACTATATAATGATATTTTATTTTAAATTGTAATATTAGTTGGTAATCTTGATCTTATTTTATGCACTAAAGTTTTAGTAAATTTAATTAAATTTGTCTGTATTAATTCTTTTTCACAACCTTCAATATTATTATCACGACAAGCCTTTTCAAAATTATATCCCAGAGCACTATATTCAATCAACGGGGAACTAAAAATATCAAATAGAAAAGCGCCAACCTAGCGCGTTTTCTTAAAAAAGCGTTAAAGAGAAAAAATGCGACTTTTTGGTGGTTGAAACGCGCTGAATATAGCGCGAAAGGCGCTGAATTGGCAACACTGATTCTTACACCAATAATAGGCGAATTATATTATTGATATTTGTGACTTATTTTTCTAGTTTGAGACACTGATATATTGTTATAGTGAAGCCCCAAAATATAATATAAAAGTTCTTTAAACTTAATAATGCTGACATTTGCATAATATTTATTTAGCAAATGTCAATTACCTTTTCTTTAGATTTCGCAATTTCCAATTTTTAATTCAACTTAAAATAATGTTAACTTTGCAATTTATTTATTTAACAAATGTCAATTACCTTTTCTTTAGATTTCGCAATTTCCAATTTTTAATTTAACTTAAAATAATGTTAACTTTGCAAATGTCAATTACCTTTTCTTTAAATTTCACAACTTTCAATTCTTTGAATTAATACATTGAACTCCCGCGAATATGCAAAGTAATTATGTCAAATTCAAAATTACAACCAAAGCAATTTATGTAAAACTTATTTTATAAACTTAAATATACAGTTTTTGTGCAGTCTAGTTAAGTTCGGTCACGGGTTTAGTTAAGTCCTAGTCTAAGGCTTAGTGATAAGTTAAACAAACAAATAAATAAATAATAAAAGAAATAAAAATTTATTTTATTTTATTTCCGAAGAACATCAAAACTTAAGTGGCGCAGTCGGTAGGATACCGCAAGTCCTACCCAACATAAAAGAAAAAAGATTTTTTCCGTGGTAGAGCTGGGATTTTAATCCTTAATGCGGTACGAAAACAAACTGATACATAAGGTTGTATCAACACAAGTGAAAAAGGAAAAAGATTTTCTTAACTGAATATCCTTTGTGCGGTACAATAAACAAACTGATACATAAGATTGTATCAAAATAAGTGAAAAAGAAAAAAAGATTTTTCTTAACTGAATATCCTTGTGCGGTATAATAAACGAACTGATACGTAAGATTGTATCAATATAAAAAAAAAAAAAGATTTTTCTTAACTGTATATCTTTTGTGCGGTGTAATAGAAAATTTTTTTTTGCTACATAAGATCAGCTTAAGTGAAAAAAAGGAAAAGAACTTATATACGTTTGATCGCGAAGAGAAAACCGAAAAATAATAAAATATTCTGCGACTCCTACGGGACCCTCCAGAATACGTGACAAAATATAATTTTTTTTTTTTTTCCCCAGCACTTTCTCGTGAAAAGATTAAATTAAAAGTATAAAAATATAAATATAACCAAAATTGGAAAGAGATATATACATATATATAAACGCAAAAAAAAAAAAAAAACTTTTGAACAGTGAAATTGACATTTAAAACAAAACAAAACTGAAAGGAAAGTTTAATAGTGTAATAGTGAAGGAAGGGCCAAACCAACAACATCCAACAAAATTGCATAGACTGAAAAAAGGAACCAGCACGAGCGGACAACAGGGAGGATCAACTCATCATCATTTAAAAGTAAGATTAGTTCCTAAGAATAATAAGTTAATGTAAGAAAATTATAAATTAACGTAATAAAACTATTTAAACGAATGTTGAATTAGATTTTGCAAATGAAAAAGAAATTTTAAGACATTTATTGAAATAAAATCACGGAATAAATATAATAAATATCCAAGGAATAAAAGTAAAAAAAAAAAAAAGAAAAAAAAATCTCTGGAAGACCAATAAGAATATAAGCAAGGAGACTCATTTTAGAAAGACTTATTCATAATGACCGAGGAAAATCAAAAACTATCAGTTAGTATCGACCCACTAAAATATTTAAACCAAATTCCAGAATTTAGCGGTGATTACCATGATTTACAAACCTTTATTAACTTAATAGATAGAGTCTATCCCATACTTATTGCTTACGATGAACCGTCACAATTACTTTTCTCAGATATAATTAAAAGCAGACTTAAGGGAAAAGCAAGAGAAATCATAGAAATCAATTGCCAGGTACAATCATGGACAGACATAAAGACTGTATTAAATAACAATTTCGGGGACAGATGTGGCCTCGAGGAACTGTTCGATAAACTAAAAAGTACAACCTTCAAAACTAACAGTGTAGAATTTTATAATGAAATAAAACAACGACTTAGAAGTCTTAACAATAAAACAGTTATGACAATTGGCTCCGGACCAGTAGCAAATGAATGTGCCAAGAATAACATGAAAACTGCCTTGAATGTGTTTAGGGAAAAGATTCCCGAACCTATGCGTACGATTTTAACATGTAGGAACCCCCAGACCCTTGAAGTAGCAATGGAAATACTATTCCAAGCTGGCTATGCGTATGTCACGTCTTCAAATGAAATATTCCCCAGCTATGGAAAACCATCAAACAAAATAGGACATAAAAATCGACAAACATACAGACAAGTGGGTAACAACCAACACAATAATACAAGGACTTTTAATTACCGAAACACACAACCACAGTTTTCATATAATCAACCAAACCCTCGAAATCATTCAAATAATTTGGAAAGAAAAGACTATCGGAACTTTAATCATAACGGACAAAATCAACAACAAAATAACTGGAATCCTTTCAGACAACAAGATAGACAAAATATACAACGTGACAACTATTTCCCTAAACCTGAACCCATGGACATTAATAACATCGAGACACCAATCAATCGCAAACATCCTCAAGGTGAAAATTTTCGGTTTTCAGCCTCAAGGAACTACCATATATAAAAGTAGAAACAAAATTGGGGCACCTGAAACTAATTATAGATACAGGTGCAACTAATTCAATTCTGAATCCAAATATATGTCATCCTAAATGGATACAGAAAGTTCACCCCATCCCCATAAAAACATTGCAACACCAAATAAATCTCAACAAAAGGGCAAGAATCCCTTCTTTTAAAGAATTCGGTAAAGGAATTGACACCATGGAATTTTATATAATTAAATTTCACGACCATTATGACGGACTTATAGGAAACGATTTACTTAGACCATTGAAAGCTAAAATTTGTTATGAGACGAATACGATAAATATAGGAGGAAGCACATTACCTCTTTTTGTTAAAAGTGAAGATGAACAGGGAAGCCACCATAATAGTGACGACGACGAAAACTATATTGAGGAACTAAATGAAAATGGAATAACGCAAACCTTAGAAGTGGAAATTAATTTTGCATCAGATTTTAGATCCATTAGTGATCAGATTCGAGTAGAACATTTAAATGCTGAGGAAAAATTACAATTGTTATCATTGATAAATAAGTATCGTGAACTTTTCTACCGAGAAAAGGACCAACTCTCATTTACATCGGCGATAAAACACAAAATCAGGACGACAAACAACGTTCCTATATATAGTAAATCGTACAGATATCCATACATTCATAAGAATGAAGTGGAAAAACAAATCAGGGAAATGCTCGACAGCAATATAATTAGGCATAGTAACTCTCCATACTCCGCACCTATCTGGATTGTACCTAAAAAGACAGATGCAAGTGGAAAAACAAAATGGAGACTTGTCGTTGATTACCGCAAACTAAATGAGGTAACTATCGACGATAAGTACCCGATACCTAATATAGATGAAATTTTAGAAAAACTGGGAAGATGCCAGTATTTTACGACTTTAGACCTTGCAAAAGGATTTCATCAAATAGAAATTGATGAAGAAGACATTCATAAAACTGCCTTCACTGTAGAAGGAGGACATTATGAATTTTTGAGAATGCCGTTTGGGTTGAAGACAGCCCCAGCGACATTTCAAAGGTTAATGAATACAATCTTAGGTGAATACATAAATAAGATATGTCTGGTCTATTTGGACGACATAATTATTTTTTCCACATCATTACAGGAACACTTAAATTCCATTAGATTAATTTTCAAAAGATTGAAAGAAGCTAATTTAAAAGTGCAACTGGATAAATCCAAGTTCCTAAAGAAGGAAACGGAATTTTTGGGGCATATCGTAACCCAAGAAGGTATAAAACCAAACCCGAAGAAAATTGAATGCGTTAAAAACTTTCCTATCCCCAGGACACCTAAACAAATAAAGCAGTTCCTTGGACTAACCGGGTACTATAGGAAGTTCATCAAGGACTATTCATTAATTGCAAAACCAATGACTAGATATTTGAAGAAAGACGCTAAAATAAACATATCTAATCCAGAGTATCAGGAAAGCTTTAATAGCCTTAAAACTTTATTAATAAATGAACCAATATTAAAATACCCCGATTTTACAAAAACATTTACGGTCACTACAGATGCGAGTAATTTCGCCTTAGGCGCCGTTTTATCACAAGATAACCATCCGGTCTGTTTTGCAAGTCGTACATTGAACGAACACGAATGCAACTACAGTACTATTGAAAAGGAACTTTTAGCCATTATATGGGCCACCAAATATTTCAGACCATATATTTTCGGGCGTAAATTTATTATAGAAACTGACCACAAACCATTAACCTGGCTTTTCTCTATTAAAGAGCCCAACTCAAAATTAGTTAGGTGGAGGCTTAAACTATCCGAATATGATTATGAGATAAAGTATAAAAAAGGCACAAAAAACAGCAATGCAGATGCACTATCTAGAATCCCTACCACATCCATTAGCGTAAACGTATTAGAATCAAACACAACTACACTAAGAGCGACAACTAACCCTATTAATATTTTCAAAAACCAAATTATTATCAAAAAGATCTACTCAGGTTCAGCTAGAATCAAGAATGAGAAAGTATTCAAAAACAATAGAAAAATCATAGGAGTCAAGCAACTCGATAGAGAGACGTCAATATCAATATTAAAAAACCATTTCAACCCGAATAAATTAAACGCAATCTTCATAGACGATGATCTTTTCGATGTGATAAAGAAAACCTACGAAGAACTCTTTTCGAATAACAACAAATTTAAAATAATAAGATGCACTAAACTGCTTGAGGACGTAGAGGATGAAAACAGACTGACAACACTCATAGATAAAGAGCATTTAGATAAAAATCATAGGGGCATCCAAGCAGTATATGAAGAATTAAAGACACAAATTTACAATCCAAACTTAAAGTTAAGAATAACACAGTTTATTAATAATTGTGAAGTTTGTAATTTGGAGAAATACGACAGAAGACCACCAAAATTACCCTATAAATTAACAGAAACACCTATGAAACCTCGTGAAATTATTCATATCGATGTTTTTTATACACTGGAAAAACAACTGTTCATGACGATGATCGACAAATTTACCAAATTCGCAGTGGCCTATAAAATTAACGGACGGACATGGTTAGAATTCAAGACAAAATTACTACAGTATATTAATACATACGGGAAAATTGAAAAAGTAATAGTGGACAACGAATTGGGCTTCAAGGCCATTCCAATGCAACAGTTCCTAAATGAGGAGAATATTAACATACACTACACCTCCAATAGCAATCATACCTCTAACGCAGATATTGAACGACTTCACAACACAATAAACGAACATCTGAGACTATTGAGACATGACAAAAGAAGCAAAACGGAGACCGTTGAAGAAAAAATAATAAGGATAATAGGTTTTTACAATAACACTATACATAGTACAACAAAAATCAAACCCATCGATTTCTTGAATGGAAAAGTACACGAAGACAGGTACCCTGCAATACACGAATTAATTTTAAAGAAAAAGGAGAACTACTTAAACAAAATAAACGCAAACAGATCTGACCTAGAATTGGAGGAGGGAACTAATTATGTTAGGGAAATTAGAGGAGGCAAGAACCACAGGAAACATAGGAAAATAGACACTAGTAAGTTAGATGAGGACCATGTTATAGATAAAAAGACAGGACTAAAATACTATAAAGCACATATCAAACGAAAGAAAAAGTATCAATCCTAACCACATTTAATTTCAGATGTATTACCAACTACTATTAATAACCCTGATATCTACTGCAAATACCCAAACTATCGGCATACAGGACCTTACAAATAATAATGGTTATATACCAATCAAGACCGGTGAAACAAAAGTCATTGAACACTACGAAAAAGTATTACATTTTATAAATCTCACATTTTATGACAACACCATAGCACTGTTACATGACAACATACTCTCATTAAACCTTAGTGCAACAACAAATAGACCATTACTGGACAGTGTACACAAAAATTTCGTTATATTGAAAGAAAAAGTAGAAAATTTAACTCCACATTTTAGACATAGACGGGGACTAATGAACATCTTAGGGAAAGGACTAAAATTCATCGCTGGATCTATGGATAACGACGATGAAATAGAAATTAGAAATTCTTTAAATTATCTACACGAAAACGAGAAAAACTTGACGGACAGAATTAACAGCCTTACAGTAATAAACGACGTAATCTCTTCACAAATCCAAAATATTACTGATCACATAAATAAGAAACAGATACAAATTGAAGACTACTTAAATAAACTAACGGACTACTTACAAAATAAAATATTAACTATGGAAGATGAAATTACGTTCTTGGAACATATCTACCAAATAAATAATGACATCTTACTCCTACGTAACCACATAGATGACATCGGACAAATAATATTTTCTTGCAAATTAGGTATAATTCCCTCAGACATATTTACCAAAACAGAACTAGACTTAATAAACGACTTTGACAGTTATACAAATGCCAAGGTAGCAGTAGCATTACAGAACAATAACATAATACTTATTATCCAAATACCGCAATATTCCAAAGATATTTTGTCAAGAATAATATTTGAACCAATACCAAACATAAAAAATAAATCTATTAATTTAAGTACATATGAAATATTAGTGGATTCTGAAAATAATATATTTGACACTAACATTAAAGACAACTTGAAGAAAAACTTAATCAGATTATCAGATGAATGTATATCAAGCATTATAAATTTCAAAGAAGCACAATGTAATATGCAGACTGTTGTGGAAACACAAATATCTGAAATAACAGGAGGAATACTTATATTCAAAAATTTTTACTTAGATATAGAACATAATTGTAACAAAATAAACATTAAAATAAAGGGAAATTTTCTAATAAAATTCGAAAATTGTGAAATCAGAACAATGAATAATACATATTCTAACATAAAGATAAGAACCTATGACAAATTTATTTTACCAAACTTTATTACAAAAATTAAAGA
The DNA here is from genome assembly GCA_930367235.1 of Sarcophaga rosellei. Classification (NCBI taxonomy): domain Eukaryota; kingdom Metazoa; phylum Arthropoda; class Insecta; order Diptera; family Sarcophagidae; genus Sarcophaga; species Sarcophaga rosellei. The sequence continues at coordinate 60,362,635 of OV884019.1, forward strand.
AAAATCACTAAAAAATGAAACATTGTCAAATCTAAAATTAGAAAATTTATATATAGAACAAATTAAACACACACAATCAATTCAACAAATAATTAAACAAAATGTTCACTCAAATTTAATAAACTTTTGTATTAATATAATAATCATAATTGTAATTATTTTGTTAACAATATATCTCTTACGTAACATAAGAAATAAAATGACAATATTGCATATTTCGTCGGAGCCTCAAACAAACGGTGGGGGTGTTATAGTGAAGCCCCAAAATATAATATAAAAGTTCTTTAAACTTAATAATGCTGACATTTGCATAATATTTATTTAGCAAATGTCAATTACCTTTTCTTTAGATTTCGCAATTTCCAATTTTTAATTCAACTTAAAATAATGTTAACTTTGCAGTTTATTTATTTAACAAATGTCAATTACCTTTTCTTTAGATTTCGCAATTTCCAATTTTTAATTTAACTTAAAATAATGTTAACTTTGCAAATGTCAATTACCTTTTCTTTAAATTTCACAACTTTCAATTCTTTGAATTAATACATTGAACTCCCGCGAATATGCAAAGTAATTATGTCAAATTCAAAATTACAACCAAAGCAATTTATGTAAAACTTATTTTATAAACTTAAATATACAGTTTTTGTGCAGTCTAGTTAAGTTCGGTCACGGGTTTAGTTAAGTCCTAGTCTAAGGCTTAGTGATAAGTTAAACAAACAAATAAATAAATAATAAAAGAAATAAAAATTTATTTTTTTATTTCCGAAGAACATCAAAACTTAAGTATATATCTCTTTAATTTATTATTGATTTACTTTTTTCAAGTAAACCTTTTTGTACCGTTTTTTATTATTGATTCGAACATTTTCCTTTTTATCGGTCTTCTTTTTCGCGAACATATTTTTTTTAATTTTTCGAATTGTTTTCGTGGTTCAAATCGTGATTTGAATTCTTTATTTTTCCAATTTTTTGGGATTTGGTTTTTGTGAATTTTTTTTTTTAAATTTTAGGACTTTTTTCTCGCGCTTTGAAGTTTCCCATTTGTCTCTATTCTTTGGAATTTTATAATTGGAGGTCTATTTTGTCAACATTTTTATTTTTCGTTTTCTTTTTTTATTCGAAGTTTTGCTTTGACTTTTCGTTTATCTCGTTTGTACTGAAATGGCCGCGTTGAGAAACTTGACAAGGAACTACAATCGCTTGGTCGATTTTGAAAGTTTCATTCAGGCTATCCCTAAAGAAGAACATTCTGTTCACACTCTGAGTGTCCATCGGCAGGAGTTGACCCGTTTGTGGGAAGCTTTTCGTGACACTTACGAGGACTTATCGGAAAATGCCGAGGATACCAAGGTATCTGCTAAAGACCTGAAGGCCAAGTATATGTCGGGATATACACTAAACTTTCAATGCGTCTCGCTCATTGATGGGTCAACTGACGGCCTTAAGAGTAAGGCCGCGAACCTCTCTACTAATAGTATCCCGATCCATCTTCCCCCCTGTGATACCCCAACCTTTAGTGGTGATTACGCATCTTGGCCAACGTTTAGGGATATGTTTTCGGCCATTTATGGGACCAACCCCCACATTAGCAACATCCAAAGAATGTACTACCTTTTACAAAAGACGGAAGGTGAGGCGAGGGACATTATTGGAACGTGCCCATTGACGAATGATGGTTTCGATATGGCTTGGCAGAATCTCGTCGATCGTTACGAGAATAAAAGAGTATTGGTCAATTCTCAATTGAAAACTCTTTTCCACCTTCCTTCCATATCCAAGGAATCTGGCCCTTCCATTAAAAGTCTGCAACGGACAATTAATGACTGCATAACGAACTTGTCGTTGTTGGGCATAGAAACGAAAAATTGGGACATAATTTTCGTTTACATTTGCTCCACTAAACTTCCCGATCAAACCCTAGGTCTCTGGGAGCAGTCTCAGGGGCCTTGCTCAGACCTACCCAAGTGGAGCAAGATGGATGAATTCCTGACTGCCAGGTACCGAACTCTGGAATCAGTTTCGGACATTATCGGCATCCACAATTTTTCCCAAGGTACTGCACGGGTTAATGACCAAGGCAGTTCTGGTAACCCTCGAAAATTGAGAACCTTTGAGAACACTGTGGCCCCTAACTTACCCCACAGAAAATGTCCAGTTTGCAGTGGGAATCATTCCATTCGTTTATGTTTGGACTTTTTGAGAATGACGGTTAGTGCTCGTTGGGCAACCGTTAAAGAGCATAAATGCTGCACGAATTGTTTGGCAGCCTCGCATGAGTCCAAAAGATGCCGCTAACCCTTCTACCCCTGACAGTTCTCCAGAAATCCCTCGGGCGTCTCGTGCACAATGGCGAAATGAAGTGGATAATGGCCCATCTACATCCGCTGCTGCTTCATCTTTTCAAAACTTTTCTACCCGTTTACAGTCCACCCCGTCTTCAAAAGTTCTGTTAGGATCTGCCGAAGTTAATATAGAGTTGAATAATGCGATATTTTCTGCGAGAGCTCTGATAGACCCAGCGTCTCAAGCTACTTTCATCTCTCGAAGATTGCAACGGAAGCTAGATCTTCCAACCTATTCGGCATCTGCTGCCACTATTGTGGGCCTTAATGGCGCAGTGGTAGCAGACTCAACAAAGATTTGTATTATTTCGCTAGGGTCTCCTATTGACCCATCGTTTAAATTGACCACGGAGGCATATGTTGTTGAAAAGCTCACTGGTCAATTACCCACATGCTCGTTAGCGGAGTATGCTGATTTTAGTGTACCCGATTCCCCGTTAAGAGATTTTAAATATACCCACATGGATTTGCTACTGGGTGGAGACGTATACCCCCAGATAATGCTTTCTGGAGTTCGAAAGGACCACAAAAATCCTTTGATCGCCCAACGAACCGTTTTCGGTTGGATTGTGACTGGCAAAATACGTCAGTCAAATTCGTTTCCCTCTAAGTCCAAATCCCATACGGACTTGAGTCTTGGTCCATCTCGTAAGGGTGCGTTGGCTCAAAATATGAGATCGGATTATTACAAAGCCCCGAGATTAAAACGTAATGAGAAGAAGTTATTGGGGAATACCCTTCCCTAGACCACACGCGGACCATGACTCTATTTTATTATACTCCTAACCAGTTCACTATTTACACCATCATGTCGTTTTAAGTCCCAACATTCATTTTTTCTCTTATGCATCAACTGGATTCCTAATTTTTGAAATTGTCAGACGCCAGCACCACTAAAACTCTGGGTTCTCGTTGGAATGCGAGCATTGAAACATGTTTCTTCAAGCCAGCTCCAACGCCCTATTTCTCTATAGTCACAAAATGTTCTGTCTTGTATCAGATAGCCAAAGCTATTTGACCCCGTTGGATGAGTGGCACCTAAAATCGTAGTTGCTAAGATTATTTTATGCGACAAATTTGCAAAGGCAGAACAAATTGGGACGAATTTTGGAACCCATGACGTTTAACAGATGGCTTGAGTTTGTCGATGATTGCTCGTACATCGACTGGATTAACATCCCCCGTTGGGTTAATTTGAACTCTCAGCGTGAAGTAGTTCATGCAATTTGTGATGCTTCTGAGGAAGCATATGCTGCCATTCTGTACAGTAGAGTCCTAACCCCGTCTGGTGAATTTATCACGCACTTACTCGTTGCCAAAGTAAAAGTTGTGCCTGTAGAAGTGTGAATTCTACCCCGTTTAGAGCTCTGCTATGAAACTCTATTGGCAAAAAATGGTATTTTCACTTTGTAAGAAGCTGAATTTTACCAGATCGGAAGCCTTTGGGGGACAGTTTCGACTATCGTTCTGTCCTGGCTTCAAAAACCCCCCGTGCTGTTGGCCAACTTTTTCGACAAACCGAGTATCGTTTATCGTGGACCAGGTAGGCACTGACAATTGGAAACACGTGGAATCTCGACATAACTTTAATACTCTAATAACCGTTTTATGCCTCGGAAAACCTGTCAGGGGGACTTAGTTGATGATAATTTTGTTGTCCTTTCTAATAACAATTCATCTCCTGACAATTGAGGACTAAACCGAATCGAACGGATTTATTGGCCCTGATCCGAAAGTGCGAGTTTCCGGTGTTCTATTCGCCAATGGCATTCTAACACGACCGATTGGGAAGCTCGTGCTGCTCCCTAGTCATGAACGAAAATAATTCATATTATTTTTTCTTGGTTGCTCCGGTAGCCGAAGGCAAAATTTGGTTTCTTGTTCTACATACCTCCACGTTTAAAGCCATCCGGCTGGCAAATCTTTCAGAAATGGATTCCGATTCTTAAGGTACACCGAGACAAATGTCCAAAACTATTAAGTTACTGAAGGGCACCTTACCCTAGGACACATGTTGACCATGTCCCTACTGACCATGACTCCATTTATTCTCCCGATGTCATTCTAATCTTGATTGAACCAAGCTATGAATATTTGTTAATAAATCATCTTCTAATGCTCTAAGTTTTAACAATGCTTTGCAAAGTGGCCCGATCTGACTATTTTGGATATTGTTCCGTCGAAAACCTGAGGACCATGTCCAAGGCTTTGAATTCAAGGCAATTACATTTTGTGTTAACTGTGCTCCCTATTTGGCCATAATAACCCTATATCAATCGGACTACCCCCTTGTATCTGAGACCTAATGCATGTGAATGACACTCTAGCTGGTTCGCATTCTATTGTGGAAGACTGGGATACATACATACATATTTGGCCATTACAACCCTTCAGTCACGATTACGGCCTAGCTTCTCACACCACTCAAGTTGTGTGCCTTAATTTTATACTTGAGTGGCGGGACCTACAGTTTAACGTCGACTCCGAACGACAGCTTTTTAAGAAAATTTTTAATGGCAGGTTTATTTACTCTCAGAGTTTTTGCCAGAAATCTGCTGAGAGGTAGTCGCCGAAGAAATATTTTTTTTTATATTTCTTTTTGATGTTTGTCCTGGGGCTCGAACCCGGGCTTTATGTCTAATAGGCGAACACACTACCTACTAGACTACTGCGACTACTGGGATAACTCATGTTTTAAAGACTGCTGACCGATGAACCCGATTTATATAATAAGTCTCTCAGCTACGCTAATCGAAGGCATAAACTTAAAATTTTGCGCAAATATAAATATATACAACAACCAAAGTGATAAGTGAACAAAATTAGTCTACAAAATAAAAAAAATATAAATAAATAAAATTGAAAACAGAAATAAACAAAGAAAAACAACAACAAAAAACTATTTAACTTATCACGACATCAAGACATACAACATATGTAAAACAGAAGTCAGCTGCGCTTATCATGTTGTGCATTTAGTATGTAGATGTGAATTAGTACAGGATAGTTTAATTTAATTCAGACTTACACTGATAAAAAAGTTTCAAACAAAATTATTAGCAATTACATCAGTTTACCAAAAGACAAATGCATAATTCAAAAATTAAAAATCCGATCCAAAAAGAAAAGCAGGAATATGAATTTTGTAGACTCCCTTACTCAATTTTTTCATTTAATGGAAACTGATTCATCTCGTTCTTCCAACACTAAGTAGCCATTTAAATTGATAAAAACGATTAATAGAAGATTTGAAAGGTTATTTGAGCAACTCCAAGCCACAAGAAGAGAAATGTTTCGAGATACAAGGAATGCCTTTTTTGTGAAATTGATAATAGCTTGAATGACGCAGGTAATTTGACAGACATAATGTGTAAATGATATTAAGAGTTCAGATACTGAAAAAGATGTGGCACTAACAAGGGAGGCAGAAGATTTAAAACTGGAAGTAGTAGGTCAGAGCATTAAAATTTAATCGTTGCCAATAGTACATGGGTAATTGGTATTCTTTGGCATTAGTCCGAAGATCTGGTAGGTTTATTTTCTAAATTATGTGAATATATCAAGAGGTCTAAATTAGATGCATCCATTGCTGTAAATATTTAGTCACATGACAAGCGAACTTTCTTTCTAAAGCTGGAGGACCACACCACGCGTTTTCGCGTCAAAGCGTTGCGTGCGTTTCATACCTTGTACGCATTTTACACTTCAAGTTACATGCAATGCTTCTTACGCGCCAATGTTTGTTTTGATCAGCTGTTAACAAAATAAAAACATTTGATTAAACATTTTAAAGAATTTATAGAATTAATTGAGTTTGTGAATATAATATTTTGTGCCACAAGTGTGTACAATAAGCTCCAAAAGAACAAATGACGATTTTAGGTGCGTTCTTTGTACTTGGAACGAGATCATCAACAAATTTAAACAAATTAAAACAAAATAATTTGTCAAAATCAGCTGGTTTGTACGCGCACCGCTTGTGATGGTTACAAAAGTAGAAAGTAGATCTAATTTTCGCGTTCTATGTGACAAGGCATCCTACGCTTTTGTGCGTGTAACTTGCACCAAATAAATACATTAATTCTACTTTTTTGACAGCCGAATGCGAAAACGCGTGGTGTGGACTTCCAGCTTAAGATCTGTTACTTTATACATCAAGCATAGAGATGATGTACTGCTTCTGAATAAATGAGAACCTCGCTCTTAAAAATCATCCAATTTTCCTTCAGGCTCGTCATTCAGAGAAATGAAATATAACTGCAGCAGTTTATTTCAACCGAGATGTATTTATGTTAAGTAACGTGACGATGATGAGCCGACATGTTTTTTTGCAGAGTAGAGAAGTGTTTCCTCCACACCCTGAGCACCCTCTGCGGATCTGTTACCAAGTTTCCATTCTCATCTTTGCAGGAAGACGCTCCAGGCCTATAACCCTCTGTTAGACACAACCTTTTGATATAATTTTCCAGCGTCATTCCTACATCTATATATCTCGACTTCCTTAAGCTCACACCTATCCTGCCCTAACTTCTTGCGTCTGCAAAAGGGGTCTCTCATCACTTCTTCTCACTCTATACTTCTCGACAATGGCTCGCGTAGCAGCTGACTGCAACGTTTTCTTGTATATAGTGTTTTTCGCTGCAGCTGCCTCGCGACACTCCTCATCGTACCATTGATTTCGTTGGAATGAACTTTCGAAACCAGGGACTGCTTCTGCAGTAGTGCGCAAGAAGTGGGAGATGTTGGCGCACAGTCCGCCAATGTCGTTGAGATTAGATGGGGAACGATAGAGCTTATCCGAAAGTTGAACGGAGAAAGCCTGATCTGTCTTTGTGATCGCAGTTTCTTAATGTCCAGCTTTCGTCATGCACTAGAGCGCGCAGACCTCGAGGCGCTAATACGCAATCGAAACTTGCGTGGTCCGAGTCGATGTTTGGACCTCTGAACGTGCGCACATCTAGTACACTGGATATGTGCCTTCCGTCAATCACAATATGATCAATCTGGTTGGATGTTCATCGATCGGGGGACATCCATGACTTTGTGAACGTCGAGATGCTGAAACTTGGTGCTACATACTACCATGTTACGCGCCGCGGCATAATCGATTAGCCTGATACCATTGCAGATAGTGTTCCCTTGGAGGCTGAACTGTCCGACACTGGGGCTAAAGATATCTTCCCGCCCGACCAATCTCCGAGGACGATTTTGACGTCATGGAAAAAACAGAGGCGAAGGTGACTATAGCCTACATCAGCGTAAGCCACCGATTTTATAATAGTATATGGCATTCGTCTTGACTTGGGATACAAGCAAAAATAAAACAAACAAAAAAAAAAAATAACCACCTCAGAGTGAATCATTGATATGGGCGCGTGTGGAAGGAGATTGTGAGGAAACCCGCTTGTGGGTTCTTGAACCAGTAGAAATTCAGACGGACTTGTTATGAGCAAAGACCCTCGTGAAATCTACCTATCAGGCTATGAAAAAGTCATCTGTAAAATATCCGATGTATGTAGGTCAATGTGCTCAAGTAGAGGCCGTAATAAACATTGAACAATTGCGGGAACCTGGTTTTACTTTACAACCCAAAGCGGGAGAAAGGATTATTTCCCAAGCTACAAACCTGCTGGGATGGACCTTATAAAATAATTAAAAGGTTAAATGACGTCGTGTACAGGATACAGAAAGCTAACAGCCCCCGAGCCAAAATGAAGGTCGTACACATAGAGCGACTGGCGAAATATGTGAGAAGAGATAATACGCCTATTCGGGACGAACAGGCATAAGTGGGCGGCAGTGTTACGAGAATGGAAATGGTGTTATTAAAATGATAAACAAAAGCCACAAAAACAAAACAATGGACTTGTTTACATGATCAACGAATAAGCAAAAATATAGCAACAACATCAGTATAAAAAAGGAGATAAACAAACAGGCAACAACAACACTGCAAGGACAAACGTAAACAAAATACACAAACAATAATAACAAAAATAACATGTTTACATTTATAGATATTTCGCCAAGGCAAAGTCATTCTCAGAATGTTTACCCACCGATATAAAAGGCAAGACGCGTTGCGTGTAAAGAGAATAATCATGGTTTGAAGATCTCCATTGTAAACGAACGAGTATAAAGAAGAATAACAAATACAGTTGAACCTCGATTATCCGGCTCGCTCGGGACCGGACTTAGCACGGATAATCGAAATACACGGTTAATAGAGGTTGTATTAAAACATACAAGATTTTATTTTTTTAAATTCATTTTTATTTAAGAATTCAATTTGCTTCGTTGTTTTTAATTGTTCTTTAAATAAATGGTTTTGAATGCAATGCATCTGCATTTTATCTGTTTCCGATATAGCTTGAGAATTTTCTACGAACTTTAACAAAATATTACAGGCCTCTATTGCCTGTAATAAAGTTGGAGTTTCAATTTCAGTCCCTTCATTTTCGGAATTTGAGCTATGATCACTTTGCTGAGCTTGATTGACCATGTCAATGTCAGATAAAATAGCAAACGGCATGAAATCAGCATCGCTCTCCACCCACTTTGTTAAATCATGAATGGAACAATTAGCCGGTACTTCTATGTCTTATTGTATTTCTGGACGGTCACTTAGTTCATTTTCAAAAGCTAGTAAATTATGGGGACCAAACATTAAGCAAAACCTGTGTGGATACTGCATCCCAAGAAACAGCTGCTGTCCATATTGCATATTTAATGATTTTACGAATTCATATGTGCTGTTTGCACAATTGACTTGCGATAATTGCATTTAAAACTTCGAATCACTCCTTGGTCCAAAGACCAAGCTGAATCAAAGACGTGAAATTCGGAGGAATATATTTTACTACCATCTAACATAATAAAAAATCATATGAATGGTGCACGGATAATAGAGGTAAAAAACCAAAGCACGAATAATAGAGGTAAAAATTCAAAAAAATCTGCATGCCGGTTAATAGATGTGACCGGTTAATGGAGGCCCGGTTAATCGAGGTTTAACTGTAAAACAAAGTGTTGTTGTTTAAATCAAGTTGCCAAAGGTGACACACGGAATTTTTATTTTATTTGCAATGTACGAACTCATATTTTAAAAGTTTTTAAAACAATATTTTACATTAAGGCATTTTGGTTTCGATCAACCTAGATACCGCAAAAATAATGTGTTTTCAAACGAGTGTCAACCGAACATTTGCATGACACTCGGAATGATTGGTTTGAATGCGGTGTATGATTTGGTGAACAAAGTTTTGATAAGATCATTGTTTTGATTGATTTGAAAATGAACAATCACGAGTATTAATGCATATTTGCTTCGTTGAGTGAAATTTTCATTTTTCGAGTACTGATTGAATCTTTTTTTCTTCAAACACCGGGAGCAATTCTCTGTTGTTATGGAATTCGTATTCAGCGAATAAACACAACAAAAGAAAAGAAAATTGTTTTAAAATTGAAAGACTTGCAGATATCTCCGTGTTTTAATTTCGAAAATAGAAATTATTTTAAAATAATTTACATTTCGACGGTAAAAGTCTTGAGAATGAATAATTACACAATGCGACAAAAGAAAAATTAAATACACCCAGCCAATGACATAGTGTAAGTTGTGAGTTTTGTTAAGTGGAACTCAAAAATATTTTTTTTTATATTTCTTGAACCCCCCAAACTTGTTTTATTTGACAAAAACTGTTTTTTTTTTTGGACTTTACGCACAAACCTATTGATTACACAAACATTTCTGAACCGATGTCCAAATTTTAAACCTTGTTAAAAAAGGAGAGGGATGGGCCTTTAAAATGTTACTTAATTGGCCTTAACAACCCGATTAACAGATTTCGGCCTGCCGCAACACAACTTTCCAGGCGCCTCTGCTTCTTGCGCGCCTACGTCAGTTGGTCACACCAATCGATGACAGAGCTTCCTCGATTTGGTCCTTCCAACGGATACAAGGTCATCCTGTTCGCCGACTTCCGCAGATCCCCGCATCGAATACCCGTCTCGCCGGAGCATCCTCCTCCATTCGAACGACATGGCCGAGCCAGCGCAGCCGCTGGATATTAATACGCTGCACAACGTCTATGTCGTTGAGGAGCTCATACAGCTCACTGTTGTATCGAATGCGGAAATCATCGCCAACTCATACTGGACCGAAGATCTTACGTAGTACTTTTCTCTCGAATACTCTCAAGGCTGCAGCATCAGTGCTTAATAGGGTACATGCCTCTGTGCCATAAAGAAGCACGGGGAGGATAAGCGTCTTGTAGAGTATTAGTTTTGTCGTACGAGAGAGGTCTCTGCTACTCAATTGCCTATTGAGGCCATAGTAGCACCTGTTGGCAAGAGTGATCCTACGCTTAATCTCCAGGCTGACATAATTTTTGGTTGTAACGGCGGAGCCAAGATAAATAAATTCCTTGACTGTATCAAAAGTATAGTTATCGGAGTAATCTGAGAATCAATACGACGCACGCCTCTACTTGTCGACAACATATATGTACTTTGTTTTGCCCTCATTTACTGCCAAACCCATCTTAATTGACTCTTGAAAACGATATGCATATGTTTATTATTTGATTTAATATGCTATGGGGTTTGACGAGGTAAACTTGACAAATGCAAATTTTTTTCATATTTTTGCAAGTTTGTCCGTTCATAGTAGCAAACTTTAATTAAAAAATATAAAATAAGTGATGACATTCTGAAAGTGCATTATCTTGTGAACAGATTGACACTTCGTTTGATCAAATCTGACAAAAATTACCGTAGTTATTATTTAAAGACTCTAACAGTCGAGTTATTATTTTCATATATGTATATATTTTTTCAAATGAACTTTTCGTTAAAAAATTTTCAGAATTTTTGATATATTAATTGTTTATCGCACAGTGTGGTAATTTCACGTTTGAGCGACCACCAGTAGTTGGACAATGTTTGCGCAAAAAACACAAATATTTGCCGACTTCTGGAAGTTGTGCAAACGTGAAATTGACACATTTTGTGATAAACAGTCCAGATCCATCAAAACTTTTGAAAATTTTTGAACTGAAAGTTCATTTGATAAGATGACATATGTATACAAATAATATAACACGACTGTTATAATATTTTAAAGGCTCATCTGCCCCCTTTTCAAAGAACTTTAGGTTTTGAAAATACGTTAAAAAATATTTGGTTAATCAATAATTTTGTGTGAAAAGATCAAAAATACCGTTTTGGTCAAATAAAACAAGTTTGGAGGGTACAAGAAATATAAAAAAAATATTTTTGAGTTCTACTCAACACAACTCACAACCTACACTACGCCATTAGCTGGGTGTATTTTGACTATCGCACCGTGTTATTATTCTCCGGAATAAAAGTAGCTTATACGCGTTTGTGTGTATGTTTAGGATGGCAACAAGAACACTCCCGGTTTGGGAAACTTTAAGAGTGGTTTTTAATATACAAATAAGAATATTTATATAAAATTATAAATAATTATTTATTTCATGAATTATAGTGTAAAATAATTCTTGTGTTCGATGTAATTAACAAAATCAATGTGTCTATTATTTACTGCAACTGAATTTCAGTTGGGTTGTAATCTGACAACGCAAGTGAAACAAATTGTTTTATGCAAAACAATTTTATGTGATTCCATTGTTTCAATGGTTTTTGTTTTTACTATTTTCGATATTAGATTGACATTTATGTTGTACAAAAACAAATAAGCATAAGAAATTGTGTTGAACAAAAAACAATTTGAAAAATATTTCTAAAATGGAAAATTTACTTATAGCCCATTTACATTACAGCGAAATCTAGTAGATTATATTTCAAATCTAGCTCAAAATCTAGATCGTTTACACTGGATTTATTTGACAGTAGCAAGATTTCATTTTAATAACAAAAACAGCTGACTGAAATTTAAAAGAAAATAATATTTTCAAATTTATTTTAATACCAAACAAAAATTAAAAATATAGGGCATTTAGTATCGTTTCCATCAAGACCAAATAAGATCCAATCGGAAATAATGTTTTAGAATGACCCACCAAACTTTTCAGTTGTTATGCTGGTGTAAAAACATTATAAAGCTAACATCCATAAACAAAACTGATAAAGGGTCCGCCAAAAAAAATTTTTTTTTTGAAAATGCTTTAAAAAACTACTGAATATTTTCTCAAATTCATTTTTTACTTGAAAGTAAATAAAATAATTTCATTCAAATGGCTGCCTCGGCTGGCCATGCAGTAGCCAACACGATCGGTCCAATTTTTAAGCACATTATAGATTGTGTGCAGCTGTATTTCACCAATGGCTTCACGAATATTGTCCTTTAAAGCGTAAATTGTCTCTGGCTTGTCGGCGTAACACTTATCTTTGACGGCACCTCACAAATAACAGTCCAACGGTGTCAAATCGCAGCTCCGAGGTGGCCAAACGACATCAGCTCTGCGGCTGATAATGCGATCTTCAAAAGCAGGGCACAAAACATCGAGTGTAGCTTCGGCTATGTGGCACGTAGCGCCGTCCTGTTGAAACCAAATGTTGCCAATATCCTCCTCTTCAATTTTTGTGAACAAAAATTCGTTCAACATGGCCTGATAACGATCGTCATTGACTGTAACGGCACCTCTTGCTCATTTTCGAATTATGCTTCTGGACCAAAATCCTTACCAAACAGTGACTCGTTTGGGTGCGTCGTCTTTTCAATGTATGCGTGCGGGTTTTCTGTGCCCCAAATGCGACAATTTTGCTTGTCTACATACCCGCCAAATTCAAAATGAGCTTCATCTGAAAAGATGATTGATGATGCCAAAATCGGCATCTTCTGTAGGCTACTGCATGGCCAGCCGAGGCAGCCATTTTAATGAAGTTATTTTCCATTATTAAAGAAAAAAAGAAATTTGAGAAAATATTCAGTAGTTTTTTTTTACAGCATTTAAAAAAAAAAAGTTATTTGGCGGACCCTTTACAACATTTAGAAAATGTATTTTTAAATTGAAATGTCATTTTATTCCTGTGCAGCGTTATATATTTAAGTACTATTTGGCAAAACACATAGTTGCATTTCTATTTTTACTAGATTTTGAGTAGATTTTGCCGAAATCTGCTAAATAAGTAGATTTTGAGTAGATTTTGCCGAAATCTACTAAATAAGTAGATTTTGTTTTGTATGCGAAATCTAGTTAAAATCAACTAGATTTGGCTCGAAATCTCATAAGTACTAGATTTCGCTGTAGTGTAAATGGGCTATTAAATTCATTTTAAAATATATTTGGGGTATTCACACGGTCGTCATAAAGTCATATTATCATAAAATAATAACACGAAAAATATGACTGCTGTGAGCAACCCTCATAAGTTAGTGTGCTATTTCAAATTTGAGTCAGCTGATGAAAGAAAAATACAATTATAAAAAATTACAAATATTTTTAATTAAAAAAGCCAAAAACAAGTCAAAAAACTGAAATAATAGCCGGTTTGTGCGAAAAATACATATTGGACATTATTATGGCTGATTCAAGTAAATAAGAAATAAATAATTGCATGATTATATTTAAATAAATCATTTTTATAAAAATTATTAAATATTTTGGCACAAAAAAAAAATATTTAAAAACATAAACATAAACAGCTGGTTATTTTAAATACGTTCGGTACAAACAAAATTTTCTTTTATATATTAACTTTGCAGAAGTTAATAGCATGTTTCACGTACATGTTGCGAATATTCAACGGCGCCAACTTCTAAATATTATCAACGGCTCGATGACGACTTTTTCCCTTTTGACTTAGATTTACACTGTTTAAATATGACAAAACAATAAACACATCACAAAAGGTACTATTATTTTATGACTTTTTTGTTTGAAGCACAACAACAATTTTTTTAAACTATCATAAAACTTTAGTATTTTATGACAATATGACCTGATAGCACACCGTGTGAATACCCCAATTGTATATAACAACATATAACATAGCAATATTTGGGCAATTCACGCAAGCCGTTGTATCGTTATATTAAGTGTATTGTTGGACGAATATACAACAGTGTAAGCTTGTTGTTGATAATTTTCATATAAAAATCCGATAAACTTACACAAATTTTTTCATGTTTTGAAAAGATGTATTGGTTTCGTGCTATCAGTCTATGTAAATGCAAATAATCAAATACAAAATATTGTCTATGTGACTTGAGTCAACTATTAACACATCAAAATTACATTGTTCGTACTGATAATTAATTAATTTACTTCTTTCAAATTTTAATTGAGTTTTGAAAGGAAATATATGGCCATATAAAGCTGAAATATTACATATGCACAAAAATAAATTCATTTTGAAAACGTACATCTTTTATGTTATTTAATTTTTTTATTTATATTTTACGACACAACAATAAATATTTCAGTTTTTCGAACTTATCACTTACTATTAATGGATTCTTCAGAATCGTATTTTAAATTATAAAAATAGTGGATAATTTGGTTCCTTTTGATAGATAATCTTGTGTAGGAAAAATGCGGGATACTACTATATCTACTGCGTGCAAAAATGTATCTTGCTATGTTATTATAATTTACGTTAAGTTTATTTTTGCTAACGGAGTCCAAAACCGTAAAGAGCTCACACCCTAACTTTTAATATATTAAAATATTTGCAAATTTCTAACAGCACTCGAGGACCAAAAATTTTACCAAATAAAAAGGACCACTCGGATTCCATTATGATTGTCAACTAAACTCTTATATTTTATATTTCTTAACAATTTGTATATACTTAATTATAATTGGGCAAGTAATTAAACTACGCCGTTGCTTTTATCTAACCTTGTGATATTATTTAACCATTGTACTTTAAACTAGTATTAGGGGTTTAATATTATAAATTACTTATTTTTAAATTCATTTATTTTATTATAAACTAAATTACATGGTAAATAAATGTATAAGAGAGTAGATTAAAAAGGAAATAGTAGCTAACAATATACACATTTTATATTAAAAAATTACACATTCTTAAACATCTAACAATTTTTTTTATTTATTTGGGCCTAAAACAATGCTGTGGAATGGTTTTTGTATGTTATTTCGTTAAAGATACAACCATTTAAGGGATATGAATCAATACAGATACGAAGTTGATTGTCAAAATAAAACGCATCAAAAGAAAAAAACAATTCGAAAACTCGTATAGCCGGGCTTAGTGGTTACGTTTTAAACAAAATACAGAAATCTGAAAAGAGAGAAATACAATTTCACCTGTGAGAATTTCCTAATAAATTTTTTTCTTCACATGGATTTCAATTCCGTATTATGAATTCCATGTGAATAAAATAACATATCTACCTAATTTAAAAACTACATACATAATTGGTCATTACAACCCTTCAGCCACTATTACGACTCAGTTGCTCACCCCACTTATGTTAACTGTGTTAATTTTCTACATGAGTAGCGGGACCTACAGTTTGAAGTCGACTCTGAACGACTGATTTTAGAGAACATTTTTTAAGGCGATTTTATTTACTCTCAGAACTTTTGCCAGATTTCTGCCGACACGCAGTCGCCGAAGAAATATTTTTAATATTTCGTTTTGTTTGAGAGGTCTCACCTGGGATTTGAATCGTGGCGTCACGCCTAATAGACTACGACTAATTCTAAGGCCGAAAGTCCATACCATGCGTTTCATGCGTGTGTCAAAAAAGTAGAATCAGTATAGTTGTTTGTGGCAAGTTACAGAAGAAAATGCATAGAATGTATCAAGTAGGTTGACTTTCTACTTTTCTGTGCGACTTATGCATTGTGAATAGAATTAATTGAAACACTCGTCTTGTTTTCTTGAAGCTTTTCGTAGGCCTTAGCAGAGCAAAATATCATATATGTAAATTCATAAACATGTAATTAATGCCATAAATTCTTTTAAAATCACAATTTCATTTTCCCTTTTTCTCAACCCTGTTTTTGTTTGATAATAATTTTACCATCACAGCTGATCAAAGCAAAACCAACTAACACATTGTATGTAACTTGCAATAGAACGGGAGAATCGCATGTAACGCAAGGTCGCATTAAACGCATGGTATGAACTTTCGGCTTAATTAAATTATATTTGTCAATTTGCAAATTTGAGAATTAATGGGAAGTAACCCAGTACTAATATTTGACAAAAATTTTAATATTATAATGATTTATTAAATTGCTTTTGTTTAAATAGACAAAAAATGTGGCAAAATTAATAAAATCAATAAAATTAAAATCATTGCATTATCAAATGGATATCGGCGGCAACATTCACTTCCCCTAATTGCGCCCGTGGGACGAGTTTACCCTTCAATATTGGCGACGTGTACTCTTGCTATCTTGACCGTTGGTCGTTGGAAAGTAACTCTTATAATTTGAACCTTCACTACTGTTGGAAATGAAACATAATTTTAGGAATGATGTGGACCCCTAACTCTTAATACACCCCCGTCATCTATGTGTGAAATTGTCCATGAGGAATTTCAGTGATAAAATTAAAAATATAAACTAAAAATTAATATATGAGGTAAAATTACAAAAACATTAATTTTTGCCGAGATATAATTCAGTAATAAGTTGCGAATTATCATTTTAATTGCTATACCAGAAAATCCGAAAAATTGCGACTACACTGTAAATTAATTTATTTGTCACTTTGTAGTTAAGACAAACTGAAACATCTGTGGGTTATAGAAGACACATTTGGTGACAAACTCAAAAAGCTTGAGTTAGCTAACTTCGAGGATAGAAAAGCGTTAAGTTTATTTTAAACAATATATGTTTTAATAAATATTGCTGTGTTGTACTTTTCAGTGTAATACGGACCTTGCATGTTACCCAAGTCGAGTATAAAGGTAGCCATAGTTCAATAAATTGCATGCGCCCAGATTGTAGCAGGTTGGCCATGTTGACTCATCTTTCTGAAGGAATTTAGGACAGAAAACTATAAGGAGACGTGCCATTGAGTTAGAACCTTCATTACTAGATACGCCGGGCTAATTTTGCAGAGCACCTATCGCCATTGCGTTAACTCTGTTGTTTCTAATATTTCGAGAACGCCATGCATAACTAATTTTTGGATGTAGAATTGGTACAAAAATATGTGCTACCTGACTAACTAGCATAACGCCCACAACAACAGCTTCTAGCTCCAGTCTTGGTATGGACTTCGGATTCATTTGAGAAACATTACTTACCTGCTGCATAAACGTCTTTGTCAGCATCAGTAAAAGTATGTAGTTTTATATTAGTCGCCTAGTTAATGTAATGACGGCATTGGGGTATTTGAAGAGAAGGTATGTATGTAACATCCGTTTTCCATTTAGGTAATTGAAAGGCAAAAAGCCCAAGACCCCAATCAATGCCAGATTTCTTGAAGAAAAATTTTTAAAGCAATAGTGTAGCATGTTATTAAACCCAGCGGATGTAAAAGTGACATCAGTACCTGAAGTTGCTCCTTTTCCAATCCATCCCAAAAACTTTTTCTGTATAACCTAGATCTTGGAGTGACCTGTAGATGAATGACGACCTCGTTGAAGACCAACTTCGAATATGGAAACTTGAGGCAGCATGAATAGATTTTACTTGCGCTTCTCATACGATCGCTTGTTGAACGTTGTCTACACCATCGGTGAAGGTGTCTACGTAATGACGGTACTGAACGGATTCTTCAGCCCTTGAAAACTTTCCTTTGAATTTTTCAACATTGAAAAATGTTGCTATGCATGGGGCACACAAGATACCAAATGTTAAAACTCGCATTACATAAACGCTTGGCTTATAAATGTCATCATTTGATTCCCACTACAGGAATATCGCTCGGTCACGTTTGTCTGGTGGAATATTTCGGCAATATCAACGCAAACTGCAACTCCGCCCACACGAAAAGTAAGCAATTCATCAAATATGGATTTTAAAAGATCTAGTCCTCTGCTGAGAAAGTTATTAAAGGATAATTCGTTAGACTTGGTATATCATTCTTATCTTACCAGGTTTGTTGGGATTTCTTATAAAAATATTGTGAAATTCCACACTCGTTCCACAGTTTGTGGTTGTAACATAATTTTTAATACGGACTTCTTTTGGAATTTTATACTTAGGCAAGCGTCATTGTAGCTTCCACAATAACCCAAATTCATAATGTCCTTTAACTTTCTCACATGTGGCCCTCAAGATCTCCATAGATTTTTTATCTTCTTAATATAAAGGGTGATTTTTTAGCTATTATCTTTTTGGCAACACTGGTTTAAACAGCTCACGCACGTTTCGTGTTTTGTTTCACTGTCAAACATCTTCAGTTTGGTCTATAATTTAGCCATGAATCGTCTTACAAACGAACAACGCTTGCAAATCATTGAATTTTATTATCAAAATGCGTGCTCTGTTAAGAAAGTTCATCGCGCGCTTCTTCCATTTTATGGTCAGTTTAATCGACCCACTGAAGCCGCTACTCGAGATACGTAGATAAGCAGAATTGTCGATTTTGGAGTGAAGATCAGCCAGTAGCATTGCAAAAGCTACCAATGCATCCTGAAAAAAATCACAGTTTGGTGCGGTTTATGGGCTGGTGGCATCAATGGACCGTACTTCTTCAAAGATGCTGCGAATCGTAACGTAACTGTGAATGGTGAGCGCTACCGTGAAAAGAAATCCAACTTTTTTTTTGCCCAAAATGCAAGAGCTTGACTTGCGTGACATGTGGTTTCAACAAGACGGTGCCACATGCCACATACCACGCGTAACAATGGACGCATTGGAAGGCAACATTGAAGCATTTATTCGTGAGATACCGGCCGAAATGTTGGAATGAGTATGCCAAAGTTGGACTAAGCGGATGGACCCTTTGAGACGCAGTCGCGGTCAACATTTGCATGAAATAATCTTCAAACATTAAATTATATGGACCGTACTATCAATTCAAATAAAGATTTCATGCAGTTTTCTGAATTTCATGTTTTTTTTTAATTTTCCTATAGCTCTTAAAAAATCACCCCTTAGTAAAGGGTCCGCCATCTAACTTTTTTTTCAACTAGTGCTTATTTCGTGAATGTGACACTTAGCTCATGTCTGATTTGACAGATAATTAGTTTTATCCTTCCGCTGAACGAATATTGTTGTGTATACGCTTAAACAACGCTGGGATTTGGGCCTGCGATCGACTTACAGCAGATGCCGATTTCAGCAAAAAAAATCATCTTTTCAGATGAAGCTCATTTTGATCTTGGCGGGTATGTAAAGAAGCAAAATTGGCGCATTTGGGGCACATACATTGAAAAGCCGACGCATCCTAAACGAGTCACTGTTTGGTGCGGATTTTGGTCCAGAGGCATAATTGGGCCATTTTTCTTCGAAAATGAACAAGGAGTGGCCGTTACAGTCAATGGCGATCATTATCGGACCATGTTGAACGAATATTTGTTCACAAAAATTGAAGAGGAGGATATTGGCAACATTTGGTTTCAACAGGACGGCGCTACGTGCCACACAGCCGAAGCTACACTCGATGTTTTGCGCCCTGTTTTTGAAGATCGCATTATCGCTGATGTCGTTTGGTTACCTCGGAGCTGCGATTTGACACCGTTGGACTATTATTTGTGGGGTGCCGTCAAATATAAGTGTTACGCCGACAAGCCAAATACAATTGACGCTTTAAAGGACAATATTCGTGAAGCCATTGGTGAAATACAGCTGCACACAATCGATAATGTGCTTAAAAATTGGACCGATCGTGTAGGATACTGCATGGCCAGCCGAGGCAGCCATTTGAATGAAATTATTTTCCATTATTAACCGGAAGGATTGTACTTTCAAATAAAAAAAGAAATTTGAGAAAATATTTAGTAGTTTTTCTTTAAAGCATTTAAAACAAAAAAGTTATTTGGTGGACCCTTAATGTTGACACTTGATGATTCTTCTTCAAACTGTCTGTCGCGATTTTGTCTCAATCAGTTGATTGCAAGGTCTATCACATGTTCTACGTTCTAATTTGAAGTGTGCACGTAATTTGTAATCTCCTCAACTTGACACTTTGGTGTTCTATGTTCACAATTTATTGATCTGTCCTACAAGCTACCTTAATACAAACAAACAAATAATGTAAATACTTTTAAATTTGACCATGAAATTAAAACGTTTTGTAGAAATACGTAAGAATAACTAAAATTACGATTAAATAAACGCTTTATGCAATATAATCCAGATCGGCTAAAGGATTTCGAAAGGGAGTCCTAGTGAAATTACAGGAGTAAAGAAAAAACCTTGATATTGAATCCTAATGGCCCCTCAACAAAGGAGACATCTATTTGGAAAAAGTTAAGTTGAGATTGTATAAATAAAATAATTATTTATAAAAACTGACAATTATTTGTATAGGTTTAGCTGGATTAGTGAACGGAAAAATCGCTCATAATAATTTGGAGGCCAGAGCGACTAGTTAAATTAATATGTTCTTACGAAAATGATAAATATGTGAAATCAAATAATGAAATAACTACTCCGAAGTTATCGGTTACGTAAGTCTGGTACTTCGAATCCAAAGCGCTAGAAAGACGCGAGCTGAAATGACATGTAAAAGTGTATGAAAGGCCAACCGAACATTAAGATAAAATGCGTAAAATATTTTAAACGAGAGATCAAGGGCTATCTATAAAGCTTACAGAAGAAACATTACATTCAAATGGAGCAGCTAAGAAGAAGAAATTAGAGATGGTTGCGCAAAATGTTCTTTTGTGAAACTGCTTTTGCGTGTTCATTCATCTGATGCACCATGCACATTAAAATCATGTTAATTTGTTATTAAATTTTTATTTATTTTATTATCGTTAAATTTGTATCTATACATTTTTACAAAATTTGTTTAGCTTTAATTCGAACAAAAACAAAATCAATTTACAATTTTTAATGTAAGCAATAATACATGTCATACGGTAAACAGAAATACAATGAACAAATATGTAAGAATTTATGAGAAAAGAACAAAACAAAGATCAAAAATCCAAAAACAACACGACCAGAAATATCACGAAGTTATCAGCATATAAAAATAAAATGAGTACAAATAGAGCGTGACTTCGGTCACGCAGTCAGGGTTGAGGTATAACTCTTTAACTGAAAGTTGTATTTAAAACAATATAATACCAAATCACTGCTTTTGCAGAACATTGGAAATAAAAAGTTATTTCTTTAAATCGTATTTTACTTTCTTTCTGTTTTTTTTATTGTTTAGTACATAATAAAAATCTTTCTTATTTCATTCCGCCAAATACGAAGCAGTTTCAATGTCAATGTGAAGCGAGTAGTCATTAAAGGCCATATCAGTAACGAGTCTCTTTAAATAAGTATATATCTCATCATTTAATTACATGAACGAATTAAAGAGATTCCTACTTCCCCTATCTACCCCCACTTTGCTGTGATTTAGATGTGAACGGTTGCTTTATTCGTGATAAATCTATCTATTCTATTCGTGATGATCTTTCGAAAACTTTTACAGTGTGTATATCGAATGTTTGGAAGTGCAAGTCAAGTAAATTACGCAACAACAGGATCGTACTCGCGCACATGGAAGCTAAACCACTTGATGTTGCACCTGCCAACTCCCATTAGGGCCGATGTAACCTACAAAACTACAGGCCCTAAGTCCGGCTAGCGCGTCATTCGGTCCTTTAGGTTCATCTCATAGAGATCCGTCATGAATTCCTCAATCGGAATCACCGGGTGAACCTTCTGGACCACCACACGTTGGCCCAGTTTATCCTTAACGGATACCTCGAGCCCGAGCTCCTAAAATTTTCGATTCAAAACACGCTCCCTCTCCGCAATAGAGGGAGTCCTGATGATCGCACCAACGTCCCAGGTTGGACGCACGTCATTGACGCGCACGCCAAGAGTTGGGCCAATCTCCACCACGACCACCACAACCTACGTCTCCACCAGCTTTGATAAAGCCACCGGGACTAAGGCTGGAGCAGCAACTGGCGTGACAGCAGGGGCCACAGGAACCGTCATAACACCCGACGCGACCAACGACACCGGACGCATTGCGTACATGTCTAATCGACGTGCAAACGCTCATTCTCGACCACGAGCGACATTAACAACTCCTCGCACCGACCGGAATGTCTTAAAACCTAGCGCGCCACCGATGACTCAACTTCACCGTTAAAGACCACCCCCAACAATCTGTTGGTGATGGCCTTCATTTTGCCTACGACCTCCAGACCGCAATTGTACAACCAACGCAACCGAATTCAAAAACCAATACAAAATCAAGACTCAAAAACAAGCAAATCATTCCAGTTGGCCAGGTCGTTATTGACGACGTTTGCATCAATGATGTCTGCAGGAATTTTTCAAATTTGTCCTGTATAAAATTCAATTTAGGACAACTTTAATAACAAAGTCGTGTAATTTGTCGCGTTTTGAGCTTAATAGTAGACAGCATAATGACAAATTCTTGAATTTGTCTTGAATAAGATATTATTGAGGACAGGATGAGCGACAATTGCATGCAAATTGTCTTGTTTCAGGTTACATTTACGTCAAGATGAGCGACAATGTCTTGAACTTGTGTTTATTTAAACTTCTTTAAAGACAAACTTATCAACAACTTCACGTGTGTTGTCTTGTTTCAAATTATATTGACGACGAAATGAGCTACAGTGTCATTAAGTTTTTGATTCAGAGAAGATTTGTTGAGGACAACATAGACAACAATTGTAAAAGTTTGTCGTGTTTCTATCCTCACTTAGAATTAGATGTTGTTGTCAAAATATTTTTTTTCCATAAAAAAAATAAATAACTGTACTTTAACGTCTAAAAAGAAAACAAATATAAGAAGAGACTAAAAATCATTTATTCGTGTTTTTAAAGTGCCAGTGAAAGGTTGTTTCAAAGTGTGTTTAAAGTGTTTCGTTGTGAAAATAAATGATATTAATTTTCTAATAATTATTCTAGAGGTAAGTGTACAATATATTTATATAAAAATATATACTACTTGTTGAAAGTATAGTATACAATATGCCAAAATCATTGCGTCGGGAAATAGCCCGTAAAAAGCGGGTATATTTAAACAGGGTTAAGAAGAGTACAGAATCCGAGAATGATATCAATGAAAGTGAAAATCTCAACGATTCATGACGGTATTGATCAGTCTTTAGAACTTACTGTTGAAAATTATATTCCGCCAAAACAAGATTTAAACACGCAGTTAAGAAATGTTTTTTTTTTAAATCATCACGTTACAAGACAGTTGGGTGATGATATTATGTAAGGATTACATGTATAGAAAATAATGATTTGTATGGTGTAGCGATCACAAATTCAGCTAATTTTTATAGTCTCCCATTTCCCTCAATACAATTAGGAATTGCAATTGTAGCATGTTTGGAGGGTGATGAAGAATTCAGATTAGATAATAATACAATAAAGTGCAAAAGTGATGTGTTTGCCTTACAAAGAGCAATTTATTATTTTACCAGTCTTGCGCAATTGTGTTTAATATTTTTAGTTACCTACACTTTATTTTACAGATATTTTCAATAATTTTATATTTTAAAAACTTGGATAAGAAAAGACAAAACTTGGATTGAAAGTTTGGCAACTCTGTTGTGATAGTTGTGTATTTTTGGAAGTGCTCCTCTTAAAATTTTATTTTTTTGATTTTTTAAGTGTTTTAATAAGTTTAGAATTTTTCATAAGTGTTTTAAAAGTTGTTTTTATTAATTTCTTTTGTTTTGCTTGAAATTTTATCTTAAAATTGTAAGTTTTATTTGTTAATTTTGATAATAATTGTTTCATTTTAACAAAACAAAAACAAAAATTGCTTTTTGTTCTAATTATTTTTTTGTTTTTGTAAGCTTGTTACAGTTTTTTATTATTTTCTTTCTATCTGTATTCCTTTTTTTTTACTTTTTTCTTTTTATTTTTGCTACTGTCTTGTGTATACTGCTTTGCTTGCAATTCTTGTTTATTTATTATTATTTTTGTTTTTTGTTATTACATATCTTTTATTTTCTTTTTTATATATAAATAATTTACTCAGTTAGTCTATTTATTTATTTAATTTATTAAAATGAATATTTGTAGTGCCTCGAAGTGTATTGCAAAGAAAGAGGGTGAATGCCAGATTTCTTGCTGGTTGTGTGACGGTTTGTTTCATATCAAATGTATTGGGTTGCAGCCTCGCACCACGGACCAATTGATGGATAGTTCATTGGGTCTGCGTTGGTGCTGCCCTAAGTGTAAGGTGGTGGACGTCCAGTTTTATAAGTTTTTTGTAGGAACTCGTCGTGAGTTTGCTGAGATGCACGCTGAGTTTGCATCTCTTTCTGCTAAATTTCGGCGATTTGAGCAATTGTTTTCGGGGTATGGCCTGTTGGATAAATTGCTTGAATCTGAAAAGGTTCCTGTCCCTCTTTCATCGGGGCTCCTGGGCATGTGGCGCAGGTTTCTGTACCAGGGGAGACTGCGACAATAAATGAATTGACAAATGCTACTCCTATTGTTGACATTTGTCCACCTACTGCTGATAAGTCAGCTAGCAGTGCCATACCGAAGTCTGCAAATTCGGTTGAATTGAGTCCTAAGTTTACTCCGTCTCCTTCACCTTTGCCTCTGGATGATGTCACTTCTCGTGCATCTTCCAAATCGTCTTCTATTTCGCATTCAGGTGTAGTGTCCGCTAGTTTATCTACTTCTGCTCCAAGGGACTTGGTTGTAGTTAAACCTAAGCAGACTATTTTTGTGTCCCGGCTTTCTTGTAACACTTCAGTCGAGGATATAAAATGTTTCGTTAAATCGAAGATTGGGGTACCTTTTGAGTTTGGTTGCTATAAGATGAGGCCATCTTTGGATAGCAGTATTTCTTCGTTTAAATTATATGTTGCCGATGAAAGATTTGATGAAATTGTTAATCCTGCGTTTTGGCCACAGGGTGTATTGGTACGGGAATTCGTACTCAGGCTGGGCCATCGTAGGAATGGTGCTAACTTGCCTGGTCCTATTTCTCAAAAAAACTAACTTCGAAATCGTCTATTAATTTCCAAATTGCTTATCAGAATGTTCGCGGACTTAGGTCTAAACTTTCTTCACTTTATAATAGTAGCTTTGATTTTGAATTCGATGGAATTGCTCTTACTGAGGCTTGGCTAAATTGCAATATTTTTGATTCTGAGATTATGTCTAGTAATTTTAACATTTATAGACGGGATAGGAAGTCTAGAAATGGTGGGGGTGTTCTTATTTCCATTTGCTCTAAATATACCTCTGAATTGATTAACTTGTGTCCTTCTGAGGATATTGAGTTCATTTGCGTTAAGGTCAATGACCGTGGAAAGTCTATATACATTACCTACTCGTATATTCCTCCCTGTTCTGACATTCATATCTATAGGGCTCACTTCGATTTGATTTCTGGAGTAATTGAATTAATGGGGCAAGAGGGAATTTTAGTGGTTCTTGGTGATTTTAATCTTCCGCATACAACTTGGAATTTTTCACCTGAGACTGGCTCATTGGTGCCATGTTCTTCAGTTCCATTCTATGATGAAATTCTGTCCGCTATGTGTGATATAGGTCTTTTCCAGGTTAACGGTGTATTGAATTCAATGGGTAGAATTTTGGATCTTGTATTTTTAGAGGATCCAAGTATTTCTTCTTTATTTCGCATTGATCCTATATCTATTCCTGAGGATGGTTATCATCCTACGTTGTTACTTTCTATCGAAGTTGATCTTTGTTTACCTCCTGTAATTGATCGCTCATTTGGTGTAAAGGGGCGTTTTAATTTCCATCGTACGGATTTTAGTCGTTTGAATACACTACTATCCTCTGTAGATTGGTCGTCTGTACTTATTTCACCACCATATGACTCTTTTTCACTTGATAGGATCTTAGATGGTTTTTATGAGGTATTATTTAAATTTTTTAGGGAGTGTGTTCCGTTTGTAAATAGTCGTTTGGAGCGTTCTGGTCCTCCGTGGAATTCGGCTAGATTGTCCAAGTTGAGGAACAGAAAATCGGGGTTATTTAAAAAGTTTGTTAGATCGGTACTGATATTGATTATGCTCTTTACTCTAGGGCGCGTGCGGATTATCGTAGAATGAATCATTATTGTTATGAGGAATATTTGACTAGAGTCAGGTCGAACTTCGCTAGTGATCCTAAGGCGTTTTACGACTTCGTTCGAGCTAAACGTAAATCATCTTTGTTTCCCTCTGAGATGTTTTACGGTGGCGTATCATCCTCTAGTTACCTTGATATTTCGAATATGTTTGCTGACTTTTTTCAGTCTACTTATAGGCAGTTGGACTTGGGCCATGATCAGGGTAGCAGCTTTTCGTATCCTTATTCAGTGGGAAGTGTCTCTATTTCTAATATATATTCATTTGATGAGGAGTCTGTTCTTGAGTCTTTGTCTGGACTGAAACTTACATACTTGCCTGGCCCTGACGGGGTACCGGCCTGTATTTTGAGAAAGTGCGCTATTGTCTTGAGTGGTCCTTTGACCTTTTCATTCAATGGGCTTCTGAGGGCTGGTCATTTTCCATCTATTTGGAAGAGTTCGTTTATAATTCCTTTGTATAAGTCGGGTAATAAGTCCAATATTTCCAATTACAGGGGTATTGCCAAACTCAGTGCTATTCCCAAGTTGATGGAGAAACTCGTGACGGATTATCTCTTTTTTAATACGAAATCTTTAATATCCCCTTTCCAGCATGGTTTTTTAAAAGGTAGGTCGACTGTCACTAATCTTCTTGAATTTACTACACGTGTTTTCAGGGGTTTTCTTGCAGGCGCTCGGACTGATGTGATTTATACTGATTTCAGTAAGGCTTTTGATAGGGTTGACCATAGTATTTTGCTTCTTAAACTGTCATTAATCGGTATTCCCGATATTATTCATCGTTGGCTAGGCTCCTACCTCTCCCTTAGGACTCAGAGGGTATTGTCTAGGAATGTATTGTCTAAGACTGTATATGTTACTTCTGGTGTTCCGCAGGGTAGCCATTTGGGTCCTTTACTGTTTTTATTGTTTCTTAATGATCTTCCTTGTGCTATTTCTGATTGTAATATTCTAATGTATGCTGATGACGTTAAATTATTTTATACTTTTGATGATGATCATGGTCAGGTTGTTCTTCAGCGGAATATTAATTTGTTTGTAACTTGGTGCAGAGTTAATTTAATGGATCTTAACTTAAAAAAATGCAAATGCATGGTTTTCTCTCGCGGTGGTGTGATTTCGCCCACTTATGTGATAAATTTTTGTCCTTTGGAGACTGTGGCTACATTTCTTGATTTGGGAGTATTATTGGATATGAAACTCTCTTTTGTTGATCATATTAGTATGATGATTGGCAAGGCTCGGGCTGTTCTTGGTTTTGTGAAAGGATGGGCTAGGGAATTCATTGATCCTTATATAACTAAATTGCTATACATTTCACTTGTTAGACCTATTTTGGAGTATGCGTCTATTGTTTGGAATCCATACTATCGTTGTCATAGTGATTCAATAGAGTCTGTGCAGAGGCAGTTTTTATTATTCTGTTTACGTGGCTTAGGATGGGATTATGCCAATGGATTTCCGCCATATGAGGATAGATTAGGTTTGATAAAACTTCCAACTTTGGAACGTAGAAGAACTGTTTTAGGTGTTTGTTTTGTTTTTAATCTGGTTAGAGGTGATATCGATTCTGAGTTTTTGCTTCGTAACCTGAATTTCAGTATTCCTACAAGATTTTCACGGCACTATCGTCCTCTTTCCTTAGATTTCTATAGAACTAACTACGGATGTAATTTTCCTTTTCGTAGATTATGCAATGATTTTAACGTATATTACGATTTGATTGATTTTAATTGTAGTGTTTGTAATTTAAAACGTAGCTTATATGCTAGCATTAATTTGTAAATTATTATATAAAAATGTATTTTCATTATAGTTATAGGTAGTTCATGTTTATTAATAGTTTATTCAGCTTGTGATTAAGTTCTGTAGCTGATTTATGTTCTTGTTGCCATTACTTTTTCCATACCCGCTACAGTCCGGACTGTAGTGTGTACGTGTCCCTACGTAATGGGGACGAGCCCTCCGCGGTCGGGTGAGGGTGGGTTAGTGTGTGGCCGGGGACGTTCGAAGATTGCAGAAGAAATTAATTCGCTTAAAGATAATATGGAACTCGTCCTAAAACGCCAGGACGAAATGGCAAAATGAATTAATAATTGGTCAATTCACACAAGCCGTTGTATCGTTGTATTCATTGTATTGTTGGAAGAATATACAACAGTGTATGATTTTTGTTGATAATTTTCATATAAAAATCCGATACACTTATACACATTTTTTCCATATGTTTTTAAAAGTTGTATTGGTTTCGTGCTATCAAATTGTGTGAATGAAACAAATGTGTATATGTTTTTAAAAAGTTGTGTTGGTTTCGGGCTATCAAATTGTTTGAATGCCACGAAATACACAATACAGCATAGCATTGAGCTTTCACAAACAAACAATTGTATTCAATACAACATACGCGATACAAAGTTGTGTGAATTGCCCAAATGTGTTATTGAGACGGAATTTAAATTTATATAATGGATACCAGACAACTTTTCCAATTGAGACGAAAAAAGGTTTAAAAAAACGCGAAATGGAATTGAACTCTGACACAAAGTTTAAAGTCGTAACTGTATTTCTGCAAAAACATAGTCACGTGCTATTGACCATAGCCCAGATTTACACACGGCAATTTTATTTTCGCTAGGTTTTAAGTCTGTGGAAGGAGAGAGGAGAGAAGAAAGATGTCTTTCTTCTTCTCACTCCCACAATATAAGAAACTTGCGAAATTAAAATTGCCATGTGTAAATCAGGCCTTACTTTTGTTTTAGATGCGACAATATTTATTTTTTATAGCTAGATAGATAAGAAATTACCATCTAAGCAAATGTAATGGTTATTATATGTTATTTACAACAGAATTATTGCGATTCAAATATTTATTTGTATTGTTTTTATTTTCAAATTTTTAGATTGCTGTAATGAAGCGAATAATTGCAGGAAATTTAAAAAATATTGACCGAATTTTAAGTAAATGCATAATAAGCAATTATAATTATGATGGCGTCAAGGGTAAAAAATCCCTAAAAAAATATTGCAACATCATTAACGCAGTTTATGGTAATTGATTTGAGAAAGGTCTAATAGTATTTATTAATAACAATAATTTTATTACAGAATCAACTAAATCAGAGGGCTACACCCATAATAAATTTATAAAAGATCTGCGTTTATCGTTGCATCTCTTCAAAAATACCATAAATAGATCAAATTCTAGAAAGAAAAATTAAAATAATAAAGAAAATGATTCTAAGTTGCCATAAAACCACATTTACCTGAATTTTTTTATTTTTTTTTATAGATATGTATGTATTTTATCTTTTTTTTATTAATTGATGTCTAATCTTGATAAAAAAATTCTTTAAAAACAAAACCTGATGTTCAAATTAATTTTATTTTATTATATGTATAAATTTTTCTATTATTTATTATTTATATATATATATATATATATATATATATTTATATATATCGACGCCTCCATTCTATAACGTTCTAAGTGTACTTAGAACGTTTTTAATGTTCTTGCATTTTTAAATTCTACGTTCTCTAACTTAAATATTGTCCAAATTTGGTTAAGATGCGCCGATCCGTTCCGAAGTTATAGGGAAAAATCTACTTAGAATATACATGTAGTCGTATGGCGCGTGAAAACTTTAAGAGCTCATAACTCAAAACACACTTTTTCGACTTAGAATGTTATAGAACGGAGGCGTCGATATAGTCAACGACAATATGCATTGTAATGTCGGTCATATTCTCGGACACGAAAAAAGTGCCCTTTCTTCGAAAAAGTCGTCAGTGATTTGCTCCGGCAGTCGCCAACAAATCATTTATGATTTAATATTGTCCTGTACGCATCATCGATGATGTCTTGAAGACTTGGCCAACAGGGATAAAACCAATTCCAAACCACAAGCAATCAAAATCATACTCAAATCAAAGAACTAGTAGTAAAGTCACTCACCAAAGACAGTAGTGAAACAATTAACAACAATTAATCAAAAAGTCACTTATTTTTTTATTTATTTATTTTTTTTTTTTTTGAACAGCAGAAAATGTTTTTAGAAGACAAAAAGCACCTTAATGTCGTAAACGTAAAACTGGCGCACAAAATGGTATACTACACGAATTTTAAAACGTTAAATTAACGCGGATACAACAGAAAATCACACGAACAAACGCAAAGCACAGCGGTTGTAAAAATTCACAATAAGTAGATGGAGTCATTTTAGTCCAGGGTTTAACGTGAGTAACGCCATAATAGCACGGATGGAAACAATGCTTCTACCAGAGTCCCCACGCAAAATGATACAACCAAATAATATGAAAAGCATATCATTCATTGCATCGAGTAGATAGGGACATTAGTCCGGGGTTTAACGTGAGTTTCGCCATAACGGCATACCCCACGGTACTCAAAGTCCACCGTGCTCCACACGGCGTCTACCAGTGCATAAACTCACAATGATATGCATATCATTGGTTGCTTCTGACAGAAAAATGACGCGGGTGGAAAAACAAAATCTTATCCGTCGAAATAAATCATTAAGTAAGGCACTGGGGTGCTCAAGCTATTCAAATAAATTATTTTGAATACAAACAAACACTACAATGCCCACAAGCCTTTACTATCGCAGTCACTGACTGTCACATCATTTCGTGGTTGTTGGTGACTTTTGTAAGTGGCTGATAACCTTCTGCGTTTCCCATATTCGAAAGGCGATGTGATTTTCTTCGAAGCCCGCGACGAGCGAACTCGTCAAGCCTTTGTTTAGGCTGATCTGTCGCTAAGGCCCTACTAAAATCCAACATATCCCCCGCAACGATTATACCCATCGGTTCTAAATCCTTAAGGTCGTCGTAGAGCGGACATGTAGTCAGTACATGCCGCCAGTCCTCAGGTCCGAACCGATACCCACAATCCTTTTTCTCACTGAAGCCCCTCTTATGCAAAAATGCATTGAACGACCCAAGTCCCATCAGTAATAATTCCAGACTTACGCTAAAGCCAAAGTCGGGGCGCACCAGTACTAAAGTCCCGTCAGGTATGAATTCATACGTCACCCTGCCCTTGTCGCTGTTCGTCCAACGTGATTTCCACTAATCGATGAGAGACCCATCGAGAAGGAAAATAATACTCCTAGCATCCCTATTCACCAGATCGTCAGCAGAAACCCAAACGTGCACTAGAAGTGGTAGTCCCCTCTTGATCAAGGTGTGCTACACCTACCAATACCTGTAGAGCGTCAGATGGAGTCATGCTCCGTCGCGTCATATCAACCTCACGGGTGCACCACCGAACCTTGCGAGGCTCGGTCGATATCATTCTCTCGAGTAAGGCATTATTAACAGCTTAAGCCTACTGATCTGCTCGTCCACTGTCAGTTGCCTATAATCGTCAACTGCTACAGCCGCTGCAGCTTCCCTAACAAAATTCTGGTAATGGTCCCACTGTATGTTGCGATTACTTCAGTCTTCCCAGTTCTTCTTTGGTGAGAGATAACAACCTCAATGAGGTTGTGATTATTCACTCCAGTCATTACACACCCTCCACCTAAAGTCAAAAAGCATCATTGCTGCCCCATTTACATATATCACGTCTCCATTAGGGTCGTCAAAGGTAAACAAGTCACTGGAGTCATTCACGACAAACATGTAATGACCGAGCATCCACTCACTCAGCTCAATTCCCCTAGTATGGTTCCGATAACCAGACGAATGACTGGTTACCTTACTGAGCCACATAGGGGAAGATGCATTGGCATCAAGCCCAAAGATTAGTGGAATGCTCGCACTAAGCAGTAGGACCGAGAACGGCTCCAATGGTTCCCTAAACCTACAGTAGATGCTAGCCACAAGCATCCTCCCAATTCCGGCCTTTATCTGCACGCAGACCCCCCATTCGCTTCTACTAACTAAAGTACAGTTTAAGTTCGGGTTAAGAACTAAAACTGCCGAGTTTCCCCCTTAGTCAGTAAACACTCGGATCCCATTCGGTAAGCTCTTTACGACACCGCCCGACGTGTACGGTTCTTGACTGGAGCTATAGAGCTCTCAGACTCAAATAGAACCTCGCCCAACTCGCAAATCGTCGTTTAAGCACCCTGACAGTTAAGTCGAAGTAACTTGACCATCTTAATGTCTAGCATCAGCTCGAGTTACATAGAACTACTGCTTATATGTATATATTTAGATATACATCCATAAGTTATATATAACTATATAGATCAGTTCGACTTTAAGCTTACATCGAAGCAAACGTCGGACAAACCGGTTTTTTTTGTTTTGCGATTATTTCTATAAACAAGAGATCAAATTCTTTGTAAAATCTTACTTAATTTTGACTATAAATTATTCAAACATCATTAAAAAAAATACCAAGAGTTGTGAATATTTATTAATTTTAATAACGGAACTAAGCTAAAAATAAATAATAATAATGAATAAACCTCCAGACCACACAATACATAAAACCTCTCCAACTCTCAACTGGGATAAAACAAAATCACTCAATTTCTCTCGACCTGGACCAATATATTTAATAATGAAAAGAAGAAATAGCAACGATACTCTCGCTAACGTTTCACCCTTCTTGTTAAAAAAAAAGCTATTGATTATACTTGTAACGGAGAAGTCGAGGAATGCAAAAAACTAATGAGTGGAAACATTCTCATTAAAACAAAAAATTACGTACAAGCAAACAAACTAACAACACTTATAGCACTCTCTGAGTCAATAAAAGTGAAAGTAACAGAATACAAAAAATTAAACCAAACTAAAGGTGTCATATATAGTAATGACTTACGAGGAATACCCGAAAATGAAATTTCAAACGAATTAGCTGACCAAAACGTCTGCGAAGTTAAAAAGATAATGAAATTTGTAAACAACGAAAGTACTGAAACAGGTCTCTTAATTCTGACTTTCTCGTTATCTACCCTACCTACGGACATAAAAATTGGATACCAAAAAGTAAATGTTCTCTATGGGCGAACCACTACCTGTAATATGTAATAACTGCCAACAATTTGGTCATATTGGAAAATTCTGTAAAAGTAAAAAACTTGTTTTCGCAGAAATTTTTTAGTTTAGGGAATTAGTTGGGGAAAACAGACATTCAACAGTGGTGACTGAGAGTGGAAGAATCGTTCATAAGAAACATATTAGGAACTAATCTCTGTTGTACTTTCTTACAGGTTTGGAACAGCTGTGGGCGAGTTCCAGATAATGGACTACTCTAATTCTTGACTGATCGTAGTCAATTCGGGATTGGCGAAAATTCAGACTGGCGTGTTTAAGCTTCTCCATACGATTGACTTAGGGGAATACGAGCATTTGATAAGGGAACTGGAAAAAAAATCGAACTACACAACGGAACTGATAGCTCACTATTACCTTACCTATCCTATACCATATCCCAAATGAAATCCTGTTTATCCAGACTAAAATCTAAAACAAGAACGAAGAGGTCTCTTGACTTTATCGGAAGTGCTTGGAAATGGTTAGCGGGTAGTCCCGATCACCATGATTTCAAAATTTTGCAAGATAAAATGAATAACGTTCTAAATAACAATAATAACCAGATCGTCATTAATCAATTAACGATAGATAAAATAAACCAATTCTCAACAATAACCAATAATATTTCTAAATTACTTGAGAACAAAGACAAAGAAGGAAATTTGTTAGATTTTAAATTTAAACTGGAAATTGTGAAAGAAGAATTGTCTAATATCGAATACGCTATTCATTGGGCTAAATCCAATATTGTAAACTCATTTATCTTTTCCAACACAGAAATTAATATTTTAAGAGAAATTTTTTATAATGATAATATTCCATTTGGCAATATGGATGAATTACTAAATTTTTCAAAAATCAAGGTTGCTTCAAATGATAAAGAAATTATTTACATCGTTAATATCCCGACAACTAGTAGCGAGAATTGTGACAATCTCTTAATTAGACCCGTAAAAAAAGATAATAAGGTAGTTAAGACAAATTTTAAACATGTTTTGAAATGTAACAATAGATTTGGTATAAAAAATGAGAGCAAGAATTATAATAAGTTAAGTATTTGTGAAACTGATAACATCATAGACATAGGTAAATCTGACTGCATTCCGAATCTACTGAAGAGTAAACCATCACGCTGGACAACAACTAACGATGAGCACGTAGCACCAGTGGAAGAAATAGACGAGAACATGATTTTATTGAACCAATACAGAGGTGAGATCGAAATAGATAATTCAACAATTAATATAGATGCCACCTTCATAATTCACCACATGAAATCTACAATACGGATTGGAAATCAAACATACTCAACAACCCAGGTCACCCTCACTAAACCTTTACCAGCATTATTACAACCAAGTAGCTCTAGTATCCAAGAACAAGTGATAACTTTGGAATGGATGGAAGCAGTTAATGTCAACAATTCTCACATAATCGAGAAGCTGCATTTTGAGAACAAAATAAACCTAACCATCAACATTGGACTGGTGATGACTGTCATAATATCGATTATCATTATTATCATAATAAAAAGGAAGACAACAAATGAAACTGACGAAAAGGGAGGAAATACATCAAAAAATTGTGCAAAGTCCACAAACAGAGCTGGAAGTAAAGAATACGGTGGAAGATAAACAACCCACCAATCCAAAAATCTTCTTATCATTACTAGCAAGGGGTTCTAAAAATCAGTGGATCCACGACCTTCCATTTTTCTGAAAGACAGTTATTCATGCGAGGACGCATGAACTTTGAGGGGGGGGGGGGGGGGGGGGTGAGTTAACACCTGGAATACATCAAACAATAACAATAGTAACAACCAAAACGTGCCAACTTAAAATATGCGAACGCTACACACAAACGAATTTCTCAACAACAAATTCCCAGACGCAATTCGAATCCATGCAGCAAGGGCATGAGTGGCCTGATTGTGGGAATCGCAGTGTCGACAGTTTTGTAATTAAATTAATTTAATATTTATATTTTTTCAATTGTAAATTCTTCGCAGTCAGTTTAGTGATTCAAATAAATAAAGTTGATTGATTTGTTAACACGGAGTTAACAAATCTTAAAAAAAAAATATTTTTTTAATATTTTAAACTTTTAATTTTATAATTAATATAAGAATTGTAAGGGTCAAACAAGTTATAAATGTTCCAAGTGTGATGGTCTTCTATGTGTACCGAATGGATCCAGAAATAGTTTTAAGGATTATCATTATTTATCGATCGAATAAATTCTATTTTATGTATTAATCAAATTTGTATTTATGTTTTTTAACTGCATGAATTATTTATTTTTATTTTGTACCAAAAATGTGTCTTTATGTTTATAAATAAAAAACTTTAATATCAAATTAATAAAATTTTTCCATCTTTCTTTATCATATAGTAAATTTGTATCCATATGGATACATTATAAAAACACATTTGGGGTAAAAATATTTAAAATTTTTTTATTGATTATTGTTTCTAGGGTCAATAGTAGCATAAATCCAAAAAATTAGATTTTTTGAACCAGCCAATAAAAACTTGTAGCGAAAGGGTTAATGCAGTGGCCTGCACAAAGTCCTGACTGCAATCCGATTGAGAATTTATGGTCAATAGTGAAGCGAAGGTTAGGACAACATCGAACAGCTCCATCCAATCTAAATGAGCTTTGGGAGCGTGTAAATTTGGAGTGGCAGAAAATTCTCGATGAAATAATAAAAAATTTAGTAAAAAATAGGCCTAAACGTATAATTAGTATGTTAAAAAATATAGGTCTTTGGACTAAATACTAATTTTATATTAAGTTAGTATGTTTTGCAAAAGGTGCAAAATTGAGAACTTATAATCTCTTTTTACTTTAGTCTTAATTTCACTTAAAAATTATTTGTTAATTTTTTAATATTTTTAAGTTTAGTTATATTGAAAAGAGAAATATAAATAAAAGCCAACTTAAATCATATCCCTCCTTTAGCAGGTGTCGGCTAACTTTAACTGCACGCGCATCCGCTCTAAATCATTTTAGCAAACGTAAGCGTCTGCTTATTTAAATTAATAATATATGTTGGTGGCTGTCAACTTCAACTTTGCCTGCATGCGCATCCGCTCCAAATTATTTTTTGCAACATAAGCGTCTGTAACAGCATAACAGTGTATGGGTATTGGCATTCTTAAGGTATTGTTAAGAATTATTTTATTTTTTAAGTTCAGTTCAGTTTTAGTAACAATACTGCATAGACAGTAATGCCTATTATAAATTGGCATAGCCGATAATAAAGGATTTTTAATAAAAACAAAATAATAACGTACCTATTATAAATAAGTATCAAAATTGTGACTTGTAAATAAAAATTGGCATAGCCGATAATAAAAGATTCTTAATAAAAACAAAAAATAATAACTGGCGCCCAACGTGGGGCCACAAAATTTTTTTTCCTTTGGAAGAAAGCAAAAGACGTGGCCTCGAATCCATAAGTGAACTTAAATAAAAACTAAAAAAATAATAAAGGACTAAATAAAAAAGTTATTGTGCCGAAATCCTCATAAGAGGATATGAAAATTAAAAAATAAAAAAACTAAATTTAAAAAAAATTTAACTTTAAAAAAGGACCAAATAAAAATTAATAAAGTTATTGTGCCGAAATTCTCATAAGAGGATAGGACAATTCAAAAATAAAAAACTAATAAAGCTATTGTGACTAATAAAGAACCAATAAAGTTATTGTTGCAAACAAATTAAAAATTAAAAAATTAAATAAAGCTATTGTGACTAACAACAAGCCAACAAGTTAAAAATTGGAAAACAAGAAACTAACTAATTTTAAGGAAAAGCCGTTGTGACAAAGAGGATAACAAATAAAAATAAAAGGCAACTACTAAACCATGACGAAGATCCCGATCCTGTTTATGTAAGCTAATTTTAAGTTATCTTAGAAAATTCTTTAAACAACAAGCTACTAAATATTTCTATTCCTAAATAAAACCATTATTTTTTTAATTCAAAAATCTAAAGAGTAATCGAAACCTGATCATTTAATTGAGTAGTTTTGTAAATTTTTGCGTAAAATTTAATTTCTAAAAATGGACCCTCACGTACTACAAACGTTGTTGGACGCCGCTATAAGGCCGGCAACGGAACAAACAAAACGGGACTTCCAACAAAATGCTGACCCAAATGAGGCTTTGCCATATAATACTAACATAATAGCGACAATAAGGACAACGGATAACGAACCTGTTTACTCGAAATCGTACCCATATCCAATAGCAGCTGCTGCCTTTGTTAATAAGGAGATAGAAGACCTTTTGGCTAATGGAATAATTCGGCCATCGCGCTCACCATATAACAACCCTATATGGATAGTTGACAAGAAAGGGCTCGATGCAGAAGGAAATCGTAAAATGCGTTTGGTTATTGACTTCAGAATACTAAACGACAAGACTATATGTGACAAATACCCTATCCAGACACCTCTGTAATTTTGGCTAATCTGGGAAAGTCCCGTTATTTCACGACGCTGGATCTTAAATCTGGGTTTCACCAAATTAAATTGGCTGCGAGATCGGGAGGAAACTGCTTTTTCCGTGAATAATGGTAAATATGAATTTTGTCGTTTACCATTCGGGCTGAAAAACGCCCCAAGCATCTTTCAACGGGCAATAGATGATGTCTTAAGAGATCAAATAGGAAAATGCTGTCACGTCTACATTGATGATGTAATCATCTTCTCCAAGACGAAAGAAAAACACTTGGAAGACATTGACACAATGCTATCGAAATTGTTTGAGGCGGGGATGCGTGTCTCAGCGGAAAAATCAAAGTTTTTTAGGTCAGAGGTGGAGTTTTTGGGTTTTGTCGTGTCGGGCGATGGAATTAAAACCTGTCCCGAGAAAGTTACCTTTGCGATATCTGACAAAAACCCAAATGCGAAAATTAAGAGGTGGAGAGCATTTGTGGAGGAATTTTCACCAAAATTTGTTTACAAACCCGGCAATATGTGAATATGTTAGAGGAATCCTCCGATTGAGACGATGTTACTGTGCACAGTGAAAATTCGCTAACGGGAACCATACCTACCGTACAGAATCCATTAAATTGTTTTAAAAACCAAATAATTATTCGCAAAGGTAAAAAGACCGAAAAGGAGAGTAAAATACTTTTTAGATCTAGAATTAGGCACACGATTACATATGTGTACTTTGATGATCTTCTGGAAATGCTTAAGCAGGTATTTAACCCCAATGTTGTTAATGCATTGAACTGCGAATTACCAATTCTGGCAGAAGTCCAAGACAAATTGCTAACGGCGTTCCCCTCGATCAAATTCCGCTTTGCCAATAATATTGTAATAGATGTCTTCAATCGGGACGACCAAACAGAAATCGCGGTAGCTGAGCACAATCGAGCCCATAGTAATGCTCGAGAAAATATGCAACAAATTCTGAGGGACTACTACTTTCCTGAACTAAGACAAAAACTAAAGGAGATAATATCAACGTGCAAGATTTGTCGTAAAGAAAAATACCAGAGGCACCCTAACAAAGTCGAGATAGGTCAAACACCCATACCCTCTCATCCAGGGGAAATATTGCACGTGGATATTTATTCCGCGGATAAACAGCATTTTCTCACCTTAATTGAAAAATTTTCTAAATTTGCATGTGTAAGCCCTATTCAGTCGAGAGCAATCGTTGACATAAGACAACCACTCATAAGTATGATTGGTTTTTTTAAGAATACCAGAACCATTGTTTGCGATAATGAACGTTCACTTAACTCCGAAACTAAAAACAATTTTAAAAAATACCTTTAACATTTCAATCTGCACCACACCCCCATTTCATAGTGTGAGTAATGGACAGGTTGAAAGATTTCATAGCACACTAACAGAGATAGCTAGATGTACGAAAATAGAAGAAAATATTTCTGATACATCTGAGCTTATTTCATTGGCCGTCACAAAATACAATAGAACAATCCATTCGATTACGGGTTATAGACATATAGATATAATTCACTCAACTCCTCAAACACTAATAGAATAAATCAAACAAAATCTTGTTAAAACTCAAGAAAGAAACCTTGAATACCACAATAAGAATCGCCACAAGCGAAGCTTTGAACCCGGTGACAGAGTCCATGTCAAGACAAATAAAAGAATAGGCAATAAATTTACTAAACTCTTTGTTGAAAAAAATGTTCAAGCAGATATGGGAACTAAAGTTCTCATTGACGGGAGGGCAGTGCATAAGGACAACCTTAAGTAATTCTTTTTTTACATTTTTCACTGTTGCAGGCTTCTTCTAATATTGACCACCCAATACATACAAGCAAAAATATTGAACTACACCAACTCTTATTATATCCCGGTAACTGATGGAATGGTAGCCACTTATGATCACTATGGTTTTTTATTACACATAACTAACCTGATCGACTACGAAAATGTAGCTCATGACACCGAAAACATACTTCACCATTTTCCATAATCGCACATGAGACGACTGCTTAAAGCCGACGTTGACCACATCTTTACTTTACTGAACGCGATAAAAATACACCACCGACACTCCAGAAGCATTAGCATTTTAGGAACAGCACTAAAATACATCGCTGGCACTCCGGACTTTGAAGACTTTAATCAGGTAGTCACTAGAGAGGAGAGTTTAGTAGAAGCCAATAACCAGCAAGTACTCATCAATACGGAATTACAAATTAAAATTAATCAACTGACGGAAACGGTTAACAAACTACTGGACGCATCCAAACAAACACAAATCGACACAGGACATTTATTTGATCTCGCAATCGCTAGAAACAAGGCCATAGTGACTAGTATCGAAAACACTATCTACTCGATTACTCTTGCTAAACTAAATATTGTTAACCCAATAATATTGGATAGTGGTGAAATCAGGAATGTATTGGTTAATGAGCACTTTGTCAATGTTAGCATAAGCGATATTCTTAGTAATTCAAAACTAAAAGTTTATCAAGATAATAATAATATTTACTTTATAATTAAATACCCAAAAATTTCTGACGTATGTAATAAAATAAAAATACTACCAGTTGTACATGAAAACAAAATACTTAGTTTAGAAACTAATACTGTAGCTGAATGCCATAAAACACATTGACCTCTTTATAACTGTAAGGGCGCAACGTCAATAACATTTTGCCAACCTCTGAAAAATAGTTCGTGCATACAACAATTATTGGACAATAATTTAGCTACATGCAAAACAACCTCATCATATCACATCTCTTCAATAGAAGAAGATAACGACGGTGTTGTCGTCATAAATGATCATCTAGAAGTGCGCGAAGAGAACAACTCAACAGTTATAATAAACGGCACATTTTTGGTTGTTTTCGGAAGCGAAGTTACTTTAAACGGAACAACATTTACCAACTGGAGAAACATCAGTCATTCACACCCCGAAGCTGCATCTGCCCAGTTTGTTAACATTACGGAACACGTTACACTACTATCACTCCCGTACTTACATAATGTCAACATCAAAAATATCGGTCACATCGCTAGTTTGAAAGAATTAATTCATCTGCAATCCAGGCAATGGTTAATACTGTTCATTTTCTTTGTGGCATTTTTTGGCGCAATTTTTGTGGCTAAATTTATGGCTGCACAACGGAGGAAAAGCAACAGTATCGTAATCCTTAATAGAGTTCTAGGGGAAGCCGAGGGCGTCTCCACTCCAAGGGGGGAGTAGTTAGCAGGTGTCGGCTAACTTCAACTGCACGCGCATCCGCTCTAAATCATTTTAGCAACGTAAGCGTCTGCTTATTTAAATTAATAATTTAAGTTGGTGGCTGTCAACTTCAACTTTACCTGCATGCGCATCCGCTCCAAATTATTTTTTGCAACATAAGTGTCTGCAACAGCATAACAGTGTATGGGTATTGGCATTCTTAAGGTATTGTTAAGAATTATTTTATTTTTTGACTTCAGTTCAGTTTTAGTAACAATACTGCATAGACAGTAATACCTATTATAAATTGGCATAGCCGATAATAAAGGATTTTTAATAAAAACAAAATAATAACGTACCTATTATAAATAAGTATCAAAATTGTGACTTGTAACTAAAAATTGGCATAGCCGATAATAAAAGATTCTTAATAAAAACAAAAAATAATAACTTATAATATATAAGCTCTTATAGCTACATAATATGCACATGCATGTAGGATATCATCCGTAGTCGACCTGTATTGACAGACGAAGGAACGGACGACATTGACAGGGACAATGACAATGGAACAGACGGCACAAAGGAATGACACGGACAACGGACAGTTTAGTTATCGACTGACAAGCGACGAGTGAAGACACACATAAAATAACACTGAATAACATTGTATAAAACTATTAATAGAAATAAGAAGAATAAACGAGTGGTTTTATTTCTAAAAGAGAACACAATTCCTACATTATTTGGGGACTCAACCGAAATTATGAGACGAAAGAAATAGAGAGCGAAGGCAAATAAAAACCCACCCTTAAAAAATAATATAAAAGTGTTGTGAACAAGTGGAATTGACACAAGTTGTGTGTGTATCAAGAATATTGTGTCGTTGTGGAGTGTGCGTATTGTGTGGTTGTCTTGTTGTTGCTTAAAAGAAATTTTTTTGTGTTTGGTGTGTAACGAACGTTGTATATTCTTTTGCTTTTGCGCAGTGGAAAGAAAATAAGTCACGAGAACAATTTGTGTTGTCGGGAAAGAACCGAAAAGAGAAGAACAAAAGAAAAAA
Organism: Sarcophaga rosellei; assembly: GCA_930367235.1. Classification (NCBI taxonomy): domain Eukaryota; kingdom Metazoa; phylum Arthropoda; class Insecta; order Diptera; family Sarcophagidae; genus Sarcophaga; species Sarcophaga rosellei. The sequence continues at coordinate 60,404,901 of OV884019.1, forward strand.
ATCCTGTTAGATCGTGCTATGAGTGGTGTGGTTTAGGCAAAACAGATACAGTTTGTCATTTGGCGTCGTAAGACTTGGTTGTGTGGTGAGCAGAAAAAGAAGAGAAAAGAAAAAAATCTTAGTGAAGAAATTGCTGTGTATGCCTAGTGAAGACGAAGTGTTGTGGCTGTACTTGCATTAAAGGGAAGTAGCGGTATATGCTGTGTTTGTTGTTGCTGTTACCGAATGGAAAGTTTTATGGTTGCAGATTGTGAAGGCGAAGTGTTGTGGCTGTACTTGCATTAAAGGGAAGTAGCGGTATATGGTATGTTTATTGTTGCTGTTGCCGAATGGAAGGTTTTATGGTTGTAGATTGGTAAAATATTCTAATCACTAAATTTTAATATTTTATTTTTGTGAAATTAACTTTGCGTAATTTTGATGAGTAAAGTAACTTTTATTTGATTTAATAATGATTAAATTTTTGTGGAATTGGAATACCATTTAACTTAAAGATTATCATAGAATATAATTTTTGTTTTTGTGAATTGAACTTTTTTATATAACGTAACCTTTAATTAATTTGTCAATAACTTATTGTGAGTTGAGTTTATTTTGAATTAATTTTATAATAGTTGAGATTTTATTGAATTCTTTAATATTGTAATTTTCATTCTATTGTAATACTAAAATGGACAGAGAGACAATTTTGAGACTGAACGTGGATTCTCTTAGGAGGGAATTGGGGAAGTTAGGTTTGGACGTGAAAGGACTTAAAGCGGACTTGCAGGGAAGGCTCTTGGAGCATTACGGACTAGACTTGGAGGAGGATAAGGTAGATGCGGATGGTCGTTCGGGATCAGTCGGTTCTGTTGTTGGTGATGTCGTCGGTGGTGGAATAATAACTCCAGCACAAAAGAGTATGTATACGCTTAAAGACGTTGAGGATAGTCTTTCTACGTTCAATGGAACAAATTCACCTGACAGTGGATTTCCGAATTCGAAGAGATGGCTGAAATAGTGCAGTGGTCCTCACTTCAGATGTTTGTTTATGCGAAGCAGTTATTAGTAGGTGCTGCGAGAATGTACGTAAGAAGCTTGAGCGGTGTGAAAGATTGGTCAGCATTGAAAGAAAATTTAAGAAAGGAATTTGGTACATGTTTTTCGTCGGCCGAAGTACACAGACAGCTACGTAATAGAAGATTGAATAAAAACGAGACGATGCTCGAGTACCTGTAAACGGTAAACGAATACAGTTGGACGAGAGAAGCATAGTGGAATATTTTATAGATGGAATTCCAGATTCGAAGTTTAATAAGGCTGTGTTATACCAAGCTAACAGTATAGACGAACTGAAGCAGCAGATATCGGTCTACGAGAAAATAAGATTCCAACCTCGGTCATCAAACAGAGGAAGGGAACATTTGACAGCTGAACGGAAACTCGAGACGGACAAATCTGAAAGTAGGAAATCTGATAAAAGATGCTTCAAGTGTGGCAGTGCAACACATTTGGCGAAGGAATGCACAGAGCAACAGGTTAAGTGCTTCAAATGTCGGAAATTTGGACATCGTTCTTTTGAATGCCAGAATGGAGAATCAAACTCAAGACTCGTTGAGTCGGAGCACGGTCAAGCGAACATGGTCCGTAGGGGTCCGAATCTGATTTTTAAGGACATTACCATTAAGGGTAAGACGTTTTCAGCATTGATTGACACCGGATGTGACGTATGCATTATGCGGAACGATATGCTACACATTTTGGGCGATGTGGAGTTTATTCCCGAAAAGGTGAAGTTATACGGAATCGGCGATAGTGAGATCGTGACTATGGGTCGTTTTGATATAGCTGTTAAAATTGACGACTTGAATTTTGATGTAACGTTTGATATCATTAGGGAGAATGACGCTATTCACTCCTTAATGATAGGAAACAGTTTGATTGAAAAGGCAGTTGTGGTAATTAGTAACGGCGACGCGAATTTTAAAGAATTGTCGAGCAAGAATATATTGCTGAGGGAATTCGAGAGTATTTGTTTGAACGTTGAGCAGCATACACCAGAAGTCGAATTGGATCTGAAACATCTCAAGAACGAAACTGCCGATAAAGTCATGAAGTTGATATACAGGTATAAACCACAAACAAGTTTCGTGAGTCCGGTGAAAATGAAAATCATTTTGGAGGATGATATACCAGTTTTCCAACAACCACAACGTATACCTTTCTCAGACCAACGCATAGTGGACGCCCAAGTATCCAAATGGTTGCAGTAGAAAATAATCCAGCCTAGTTCCTCTGAGTATGCCTCCCCCATTGTCTTGGCGACGAAAAAAGACGGATCCAAGAGGTTGTGCTGTGATTACAGGAAACTAAACCAGAAGATAATACGAGACCATTTCCCTATGCCATTGATAGAAGAAGTTTTGGATAAGTTTCAGAAAGCCAGTGTGTATACAACTCTAGACCTGGTGAATGGATTATTCGATGTCCCTTTGGAAGAGGCGTCGAGAAAATATACATCGTTCGTGACGAGTAGTGGACAGTTTGAATTTCTGTATGTTCCCTTTGGTATCAGTAATTCACCAGCAGTTTTTACGCGGTTCATATCTGCAGTTTTGATGGATTTAATACGTGATAGTACAATTATAGTCTACATGGACGACATCATCATTTCCTCCAAGGATGTGATAGAAGGTGTACGTAAGTTGGAATTAGTATTGGAAAGAGCAGCAATGAGTGGTCTACGAATAAAATGGAGTAAGTGGATTTTCTCGGTTATGTGGTGCAGAATGGTTCAATAAAACCATCAGACGAAAAAGTAAGAGCGGTGAATAATTTTCCCATCCCCACCGATCGGAAAACAGTTCAACGGTTTCTGGGCCTGACATCATATTTTCGGAAGTTCATCGAGAATTACGCAGTAATTGCTAAACCGCTGACTGATTTGTTACGGACGAATATACCATTTAATATTACGGATGAGGTGTTAATAGCCTGCCGACAGTTGAAAGAGTCTTTAGTTAGCGCACCAGTACTGAAATTATATGATCCGGACGCGATTACAGAAGTGCATGCAGACGCAAGCAAATATGGATATGGTGCCATACTATTGCAGAAGAGCCTTGACGATCAGCAGTTGCATGCCGTACAGTTCATGAGTCAGCGAACCAGACCCTATGAGGAGAAGTACCATTCTTACGAACTAGAAGTTCTTGCCATAATTGAAGCGCTGAAAAAGTGGCGTGTATATTTGCTTGGCATACCTTTCAAGATCGTGACCGACTTCAGTACTTTCAAGATGACGATGAGTAAAAAGGACGTGCCACCTAGAATATCGAGATGGGCAATGTTTTTGCAGGATTTCTCTTACGAGATAGAACATCGTTCAGGCACGAAAATGAAGCACGTTGACGCGTTGAGTCGCATGTCTTGTTTAATTGTGGAAAGCAGCCTAACACATCGAATGAGAGAAACTCAGGAGGCTGATGATCGAACCAAAGTGTTAAGAGCTATTCTAGAATTTGGAGACTACGAAGATTTTTATAAGAAGAATGGTGTTTTATTTAAGGATCCCATTAAGAAACTTATAGTAGTACCAGTCCAGATGGAAGACGAAATTACAAGGGTTGCACACAATCAGTCATTGTGTCATTACGGTGTTGCGAAGACCCAGGAAATTGTCGAGAGACAATACCACATATCAGGCTTAGCCGCAAAAGTGCAGAGGGTTGTTCGAAGTTGTGTAGAGTGTATCATCACTGATGCTAAGACTGGAAGAAAAGAAGGACTGCTTAACCCTATCGACAAGGAAGATGTTCCTCTGAAAACTTATCACGTGGACCATGTTGGTCCGATGGAGATGACGAAGAAGGCGTATAACTATATTTTTGTTGTCGTTGACGGATTCACTAAATTCGTGTGGCTTTACCCAACGAAATCAGCGGATGCGAAGTCTGTCATCGATTGTTTAGAAAAACAGTCTGCGGTATTTGGGAACCCAATGCGAATAGTTTCTGAGAGAGGAGCAGCTTTCACCTCACACGTGTTTGAAGACTATTGTAAGAATGAGAAAATTCGGCATTTGTTAATTGCTACCGGTGTTCCGCGAGGCAATGGTCAGGTGGAACGCATGCACAGAACAATAGTTCCCATGATATCGAAGCTGTGTAGTGAAGATCTGAAAAGTTGGTACAAACATGTGAGGCGCGTTCAGAACATGATTAACTCTACAGTATCCATGGGGGGTACGAAGTGCAAAGGTTGGAGACCATGAAGGTCCAGCCAGAACCACCACGGTTGCGGAATTTATGAAGAAATGGCCATCCGGGACCGATTGTAGGATATCATCCGTAGTCGACCTGTATTGACAGACCAAGGAACGGACGACATCGACAGGGGCAGTGACAATGGAACAGACGGCACAAACGAACGACACGGACAACGGACAGTTTAGTTATCGACTGACAAGCGACGAGTGAAGACACACATAAAATAACACTGAATAAAACTATTAATAGAAATAAGAAGAATAAACGAATGGTTTTATTTCTAAAAGAGGACACAATTCCTACATACTTGCAATCGTTTATTATTTTCATAGACAAATTCTGAAAGTTCGCAATTCATTTCCACCTACCTGAAGGAAAAATCAAACCATAATTAAAAAACTAAGAGAATTTTTAGCTATTAAAGCTAATGTAAAAAATTCGTATTCGGCAACGAGTTCAACACAGTCAATGTTCGAAAATTCCTAGATGATAACAATATATTATATCATGCAACAAGACCATAGGAATCATGCAACAAGACCACAGGAAATTCAGGCATAGAACGACTTAATAATACCATAACCGAAAGAATTAGGGTGTTAAACCTAGAAGACAATATACCAATTGTATCACAAATGGCAAAAGCAATTAAATTCTACAATTCCTTTGAAGTGGAACAACATAAAATAGATCAGAATATAATAAAAAGAAAGAATTGATGCAAACAAAAAAGTATACTAAAAAAAATAACGCTAAAAAAAGAGAAGAATGCCGAAAACAGAAGAGAGGGCTATTAAAAAAACTATAGAAGCTTAAGACATAAGGAAATACCAAAGTATAGAAAACAAACACTAGATAATATACATCCTATTAATATCAAACGAAAGTCAAATACAAAGACTAAAAACTAAAGTTAAATCAATTAGCCCACGAAACTTCACTCACAGGAGAAAGAGAGGATTATTAAATATTGTTGGTTCAGCATAGAAATTTTTGTTTGGTAATGGAAATGACATTTTAGCCCATTTAAATTTATTATCCGAAAATAATCACTATGCTATAGAAAACCTCAACAAACAAATCATAATTAATGATCACTTTCAGAAAATTATTAATTTGCTTCAGTCTACTATGCAATCAGATCGCAATACAATCAATACTGCCTTCGACGATTTAAAAACGAAAAATAATCATATAGCAGTTCAAGTACTATATGCAGACATTATGCTAAAACTAAATTACCTTGAAGATAAAGTTAATCAAATACAGAACAGCATTGCTTCAGCTAAGAACCACATATTACATCCAAATATAGGTACTTACATCTGACGAAATCATGACTTATAACATTGACTTTTACAAAGTTCAACATATAAAATAAGACGTTATGTATTACAAAGACGGTTTATTAGTGATTGCTCTAAAAATACCATTAAATTCTTATACTACTGATTTAAGGCCAATATTCCCAATGCCAAATTAAAATTTATATGTATAATATAGATGATAATATAGTATATTTTGTAAATGTTGATAGCACAACATACAAATTCAAAGAAGATACCCCATTAAAATACATGGACATAAGTTCGAGCTGTATACTAATGGCAAACTGCAAGTTAAGGCAAAACAAAAGATTTCAAATAATAAATGTCGATGATGAAAAAATAATAATAAAAAATGCCATAAGCAAAAAATGAATTAAAAATTATGAAATATCTTCACAAAAATGAAATGACATTTGACAAATTTAACTATGATGGTAATATAAATGCCAATATGGAGGATTTCAATATGTCGTTTCAGAATATACCATATGAAAACAATTATCAAAATATAAACGAATTAAAGCTACATACATATATAAGCTATGGAATAAGTTTTTCAATAATAATCACAATTGTTATTATAATTATTGTACTAACTTGTTTTCGGAAGAAAAATCAAGTAAAAATTAATATAAATAAAAAAAAATATGAAATAGAAGATTAAATAATTAAATTCAGGAGAATCTTTTTTCAAAGGGTAGAGGAGTTACATATAACTACTGCTTATATGTATATATTTAGATATACATATGTAAGTTATATATAACTATTTATATGTTTGAATATACATACATACATATATAAAACATATAAACATCTGATAGTTTTGTTTTTGTGTACAACCATAATCCCATGACTGCCAGACAGCTGACTCTTAATTTTAGCCTTAAGTTATACTCAATTGAAAAACAGCCACTATTTTGAAAATAAAGTTTAGTTGATAAATAAGCATAAACAACTGAAGTTGTTTAATTTTGAAATTCTCGGGCTACCATCATCGAATATGTCGTACAATTTACCGACATTATTAAGTGCTCAGAAAGCATATCCTTCAGAGCACAATTGCGGCAGTGCGTCGCATTGGCGCAACGCGATGCAATGTGACCTGACCGCCCACAACGCCGACAAATATCCTCCTTAAAGCGACAATCGCAAATGCGACGGTCAAAGCTAGGCAACGGAAACAACCAGAAACCATCTCGTATGCACGCATTTGGAAGCTAACACCTGCTAACTCCCAATAGGGCCGACGTGATCCTATTTGTACCCTCCAAAACCACGTTGACAGGCCCTAAGTCCGGCTTCCACGGACCACTAACAAGCCTAACGCTACGGCTGAAAATTTCACGTGACATACGGTGCTTCAAGTTCATCTCATAGAGATCCGTCATGAAATCTTGGGATCTCCGTATAACTACCCGAGACCCTAATTTGTCCTCCAGACCAACCTCAACAAAATTTAATATTAGCGACGACACGTTCCCTCTTAGCTACCGAGGGAGTGCGAATTATTGCTCCTCCATCACGGGTTGGCCGCACCTCATGGACACGTAATGAGTTGGGCTAACCTCCTCAACAACTTTTTTGACTACCTCCTTAGAGGACTCCTTGCCTCTGCCCTTGACCACCACAGCCCACAGAGGTCGTTACAGACACCTGTCCAGCCTTCCCCTAAGACGCTCATTCTCAACAATGAGCAGCGCCTCATACTGGCCCGAATGTTCCACCACCTCATGTACAACTGATGGCTCCATCTCACCATTGAACACCACGTCCAACAGACTATTGGTAATGGCCTTCACATCACCCACAACACCATTACCCTGAGAACCAGAACCACCGGTGACCGGCTCTGAGGCACCCCCACCCGAAGCGGTCTCCTCTTCCTAATCTCTCCCTTAGTGGCGGAATCAACACCATTAGATGTCTTAAACCTCGTGACGCTCTTGTCACCTGTCAAGACCGTATCAATTTCTGAGCAGGTGCTAATAAAATCAGCATCCATGTATGCGCTACCCCCCCCTAGAAACTACAGAGGGAGGCCCCGTGGATGCCTCAGACAGCGCACCCGACTCTTTCTTCATTTAACCTGCTTTACCAGCAGGCAACATATGCATAAACACAAGTCAAGAACCAAAGCAGAAAACAATACTAAAATCTAAACAAAAATAACGGACACAAACATCTCCAGGAAACACACGACGAAGGGCGCCGGAAGGGTAACCTGCCTTTAATCCACCCTTGTTCTTCTAGTCAAGTCTTTGCTTAGTCCGATTCGTAGCTAAGGCCCTACTAAAGTCCACCATATCCACCGAAACGACGATACCTATCGCTTCTAAATCCGTAAGGTCATCGTAAAGCGGACATGTCAGTACATGCCGCCCGTCCTCAGGTCCCAACCCACACCCACAGTTCTGTCTCACTGAGGCTGCTCTTATGCAAAAATGCATTGAGCGAGCCATGTCCCGTCAGTAAGAATCCCAGACTTAAGCTAAAGCCAAAATCGGGGCGTTCCAGTACGAAAGTCACGTTAGGTATGAATTCATACGTTACGTTACTTTTGTCACTCTTCGTCCAACGGATTTCCGCTTATCGATGAGGAACCCATCAAAAATTTTCAAATCAAAAAATTAAGCTCCTAACATCCCTATTTGCCAGATCACTAGTAGAAACCTAATCATGTGCTAGAAGTGGTAGTCAATTCTTGATCTTGAAAACAATACCTCTACGTATTATTTCCAAATCAAGGGGTGCTACACCTTTCAATATCTGTAGAGCGTCCGTAGAGACCGTCCTGCAAACTGGTACACATGCCAGGAGAATAACTCTCTGACACATCAGAGCCTTACATTTTCCAACAGCAGACATGACCGTCTCGTACCACACTGAGTTTCCAAATATATGGACCACAGATGGAGCCCTGCGGACAACCCCGAACAACATCCTTCCAAACTGTGTCACTGGCACTAACAACGCAAGCCCCCTACCATGGAAATAACTAGACCAGAGGCCTATTCCCTGCAGCCTACCTCAGCTAACCTCCTGAGAACCCTGTCCCAAGACAGGTGATCAAACGCACCCTTGAAGTCCCAAACATGCCTAAGACATATTTGGAGGTACTCCCCTGAGCACTCCGCTTGACGTTAGACTAAGCATCATCAACACATTTTCCTGGTCTAAAGCCATACTGGCGCTCACATGTACATTCGGTGTAGGCCTCCATCAGTCGAGACACTATATTCTTCTCCAGTACTTTTCCAAGCACTGGAAGAAGGCTGATGCCCCGATAAGAGCGGGGATTACCCACCACTCTATCCGGGAGAACAGGAGAACTACAACATTCCACCCACTAGAAAAAATATCACTCTGAGACATACTTCCTAAAGATTGCCTTCATATATTTCGGTATGGCCTTCCAGATGTTTTTATACATCTCTCCGGTCATACGATCAATACCCGGCGAGTTCCATCTCTTGATCTGGCAAATACTGTCAATAAGTTCATTTCTTTCCAAGTTAGGAGGGGCTACCACTACCTCACTACGTGGATCATAGCTGCTGGTTTCTGCCCTTGGAAAGAAAACCCCCGACAGTTCGTTCATGCAATCCCTACATGAGGACAATCCCTACATGAGGACAATACATTATCGCCAACATGAAGGCAAGCCAAGTTCGTCTGCCTACTCCTTTTTCTAACTTTTTTAATGTATGTCTAAAGAGAATCAAATGACCTTTAAGAAAAGTACAATATTTTTGCGTAGTCATTATAGTTCCGAAAATACACCTATTTTAATAGCACATTGATGAAAAATGCTCTGTGTACGAATTAATTGTGGTTAGGGTTGTAAAACATAAATACGGTGATAGAATATCTCCGTAAATTGAAATAAAATTTTTTTCATTAAGAAGAATATCTCCCTAAATAGACACTATGTATATAAAAATATACATTAAGAAAATAAAATAAAAAAAGGAAACAACACGGTGAAACTGGCGATGGAATATCACCGAAACACACTAAGCATCATTGGGTTTTAACCCATTTACAAATGAAACCTACACTACACAAGGAACATTCATCTACTTCTCAGCAATGTTTCGGGTTCTTTTACTGTAAGTACTTAAAATAAGTTAGAAGTATTTAGAAATATATTATTAATTTAATGTTTAAAAAAATCAAAAATTTTAAAAAAATCTAAAGAAAATATGCAGAATTTAAATCAATTACAATCCCAACCCCAATCTCAATCCCATTCCCGAAACCAATATTTAACTGGCATGCAAGATATTTTTAATTGCCTCAAAATCTCTGATGTAGTAAAAGACCTTCCAAATTTCGAAGGAAATCCTCATCTCTTACATGACTTTATTACCAATGTAAAAGAAATTTTGTTGTTTTAAAAAGGAACTGAGCAGACGCCTTACAGACAAATTATTTTAAGGGTAATCAGGAATAAAATAGCAGTTACCGCAACGAACTTTTGAACACCTACTTAACCCGACTTAACTGGAACGAAATTAAAAAGAACTTAATAACTGCTTTTGCGGATAAAAGAACAGAAGCGACATTAGTATGAGACCTTCATAACATTAAGCAATCTAACAGATCTAAACCATTACACGCGGACATCGTACAAATCCAGGCGGCTTTGCTTAACATTTTAATTAATGCAAAAGATCAAAAAGTAATAAATTCTAAACGAGATTTATTCTCAGAAATGTGTCTTAATGCATTTTTGACGGGACAAAGAGAACATCTAGGGTCAAGAATTCGTTAAATGCGTCCAGAAAACATCGACAGCACTCTCTTATTGTATCAAGCAACAAAATAAGTCATTTAAACAGGTTCTGAGATCATGCCAACCAAAACCCTATCAAAGAGAACAATTTAATTCTACAGACAATATAATCAAAACCTTAGAAACAGAATGCAAAGGCCTTTCTATGCACAATTTAACACGGAACCAAGAGAAGATAGTAGACCGGACAAAACATCCGAATAACTATGAAATACATGAACGTGACCCTTTTACCAGAAAGGCTATAATGCTGTAGTGCCCAAGCCCTATGCACTTCATGCACATTTGTTTTTGTAAAAGCGCTTGGCAATAAGATGTGTATTTTATATACGCATAGATCACAAATACAAAATGCACAAACAACTTTGCTTTGTTGGTTTTTTCGTCTTTCTTCATTGTATACCTTATAGGCAAGCAAAGCAAATAGTTACACGACCTTAAGTAGCTCAACGTAACAATATTATTACTTGCAAGCCATTCTAGCCGATCAGCTGGACACATCATCACTGAATTGTTCAAGACAGAGATTGCTACGATCGGTGCGGTGGAGGACCACGAGAGTTATTACATGTGCTCATCATAAACAAAATAATGATAAGCAGACAAAGAGTTAACACATGTGTTCATCATAAACAAAATAATGATAAGCGGACATAGATAACGAACAAAGGACCATATAATCAAAACACATTTTATTGATAAGACAGGTAGCAGTTATTTCCCATATGAACTATTACCTAATTATCATACGAACCATTATCTAATAAACAAGGAAATTATTTTGTAAACTCTTATCTCATAATTCTAAGAAAAACAATAACATATTTTGTAACAAAGAAATAAAAATCTATATATAGCGGATAGGAAACAAATGTAAAGGCAGTCTTAAGAAAGTAATACGAATAAATTAAACACGTTTCGGTGTTAAGAAAAAATACTTTTTTTTACTCAATTTCTTCACCTGAAGGAATTAACTGGGGGCTCAACCGGGATACGAGTGAAAAAATCTTGTATTCCCAGCCAAAAATTCCACGATCCTGAAGAAGGATAAAATAAAATTCCTGAAAAATCGGAAAACAAAATTTAAGTAAAATAAAATAAACCAACCTAAAAAATAAAAAACTGAGAAAAAATATAAAACTGAATTAAATAAAAAATAGAAAAAAGAAAAGACAAATAAAAAAACTTATACAAAAGTCTGCGTGGAAGAGTGAACATTTCCTGAAAATAAAAATTCGAACTGGATTCCCGAAGGAAACGCCAAGAAATTTTTTATTCATCGCGGGAAGTAAATATAAATATGGCCGAAACTGCAGCACTCCAAGCCCACATCAATGCTTTAACAGAGCAGTTAAAAGCATTAAAGACTGATTTTGAGTCATTAAAAAATCAGACACCTTTTCCAATAACCACAGTGCCGACAATGCCTGCACTCAAACCACAGATATCAACGGCAAAACAAATTAATGTGGAAATTTTCAAATCCTTGCCAACGTTCGATGGAACGGAAGGAGAATATAATCCTTGGAGAAGCCAAGTCTGGACCCAAATGGAAAATATTAGGCAATTTATGGACAGCTCAGAATATTATAACTGTGTATGCATAATCCGCACAAAAATCACTGGAGCTGCTTCGAAAGTTCTGTCAGTCAATGGAACCGAGCTTAATTTTTACGCCATCATAAATCGATTAGACTATACATACTCGGATAAAAGACCACTGTATGTATTAAAGGATAACATGCTCAGAATCAAACAAGGAAATAAATCTTTAACTGAATTCCACGACGAGATTCACCAAGCCTTGACTCTTATTCAACAAAAAATTGAGTCAACGGATGAAAGGAAGAGAGCTACACGACTAGCAGATATAAATGACGATGCAATACGAACCTTCATCATGGGCTTACGTAGCAACTACACAAGGGGAATATTATATGCAAACAATCCCAAGAGTCTGGGGGAGGCTTATGCAATCGCTTGTACCATCTATCATGATAACCAAGACAGTCATTTTGAAAACACATCTACAAGACGACAGGAATATCGCAATGACCAACGGCATACACATCAACAACTGAGACCAGCATACCATGTCCGGCAACAGTATCACAATCACCCATCACCAAGTCGTAATTATATCGAGCCAATGGAAGTCGACAGTTCAACGCAATTCAGAAGACCCACAAACTTCCCACATCAACAAAAATGGAATAACAGCAATTCTCCACCAAACAACGCGGTACACCAAAACCCATTTCGGAACAACAACCAAATGCCGATGAAGAGAGACAGAAATCCTTCATCGTACAATTTCAACTCCAACAAAGTTCAGCGTGTGCACCAGACAAAAGATGAGGATCTTCAGTCAATCCAACCTCAATACTCAGAAGATGACTTCGAAACCGGAAGTGCTTTTTTAGGCGAATGAATGGTCTACCATGCCTACAACGAACTTGCAGAGAAACAGGTAGATCAGTAAATATTTTAATAGATACAGGTGCTACAAATAATTATATAAGTTCCAGATGTAAGATAGGGAAACCCATAAAGATAAACCCTGTAAAGGTCAAAACACTTCATGGATATTCCATGGTAAATACAAAAAAAGTAATAACTCTTTTTAATCACCATTTAACGTTTTATGTAACAGAAGCACTTCAAGAATTCGATATGCTACTCGGTGAGCAAGGTCTACGAACAGTAAAAGCAGAAATAAATCTCTTTGACTATTGTCTTAAATATAAATATAGAAAGGAAATAAAGAACGAACAGAAAATAAATTTTACCATAAATAATGAGACATTTAGGGAAGAAATCGAAAAAATAATGCAGGAAAATAATACAACAACTGAAAATTTACCCTTTACTACAAAAATTCAAGCCTCTATTAGGACAAAATCAGAGGATCCCATTTATGTTAAACAATACCCCTATCCAATGTCGGATAATGACTTTATTAATAATGAAATAAATAAACTATTAGATAATAAAATTATACAGCCAAGTAGGAGTCCGTACAATTCCCCCATTTGGACAGTCGCAAAAAAGGGTACCGATGATCAAGGTAAACCCAAAAGACGAATGGTAGTTGATTTCCAGAAGCTAAATGCTCAGACAATCACTGACCGCTACCCAATCCCTGATGTTGGAATGACAATCCAGAACTTAGGCAAAGCAAGAGTATTCACTACATTAGACTTAGAATCCGGATTTCACCAAATCCTTATAAAAGAATCAGACAGGGAAAAAACAGCATTCAGTGTGAATGGCGCAAAGTATGAATTTTTAAGGATGCCTTTTGGACTCAAAAACGCTCCATCAATTTTTCAACGATGCGTAGACGATATTCTCCGTCCATATATAGGAAAATTTGCATATGTATACATAGACGACGTATTAATATATTCTTCTTCACCCGAAGAACACATGGAGCACATCCGCACTATAGTTAATGCACTCCACAATGCAAATATGAAAATATCTAATGAGAAATCACATTTCTTCCAGGATTCTGTTGAATACTTAGGACATATTATAAAATATAACAAAATAACAGTAGATCCAAAAAAGATAGAAACAATAAAAAATTATCCCATTCCTACGAATTTGAAAGAACTTAGGTCATTTTTAGGTTTAGCAAGTTATTATAGGAAATTTATCCAAAACTTCGCAGCAATCGTAAAACCACTAACAGTACATCTCAGAGGAGAAAATGGTGGAATTAGTAAGAATAAAAGTGCAAAAGTCAAAATAAAACTGGACGAACCAGCATTAGAAGCATTAAATAAAATAAAAGAAGCTCTTCAAGCACAAGTTGAATTATTCCAACCCGAATTTAATAAGCCATTTGATTTAACCACAGATGCAAGTAATTTTGCTATCGGTGCAGTACTCTCCCAAAATAAAAAACCTATAGCATTTATTTCACGAACTTTAAACGAAACAGAACAGAATTATAGTACGAACGAGAAAGAATTATTAGCCATCGTATGGGCTTTACAAAAACTTAGGAATTACCTTTACGGTATCGCTGACTTAACAATCTACACGGATCACCAGTCTTTAATTTTCTCCATTTCGGATAAAAATCCCAATACTAAACTTAAAAGATGGAAAAATTTTATTGAAGAATACGGCGCGAAATTAGTGTACAAACCGGGTCATCAAAATATTGTTGCAGACGCTTTATCTCGTCAACAGATATATAATACATCCAGCTGTTCACAACATTCAGCACAAAGTTCACCAACAGAAGGCATTCGAAGAGTTAAGCAACCTCTAAATGCTTTTAAAAATCAAATAATACCCATATATGATGAAAATATATTGATTGAAATAGATACACAAACAATTTTCCCAGATCGTGTTAGGCATACTGTATATTATAAAACAAAAAACGAATTGATAAATAGACTTAAACAAATAGTAAACCCAAAAGTGCAGAACGCATTGAAATTAAACGAAGAAACATTATTTCATCTACAAGATGACATTATCGCTACATTCTCGCATGAATTGTTCGTTATAGCACAAACACAATTAGAAGACGTAACTGATTTAGACAAACAGAAAGAGATAATAATACAAATTCATAGGAGAGCACATAGAAATTACAAGAACAATGCCCAGGAAATCGGATTAACTTACTATTGGCCTAACATCCGACAGATGTGTAAAAAAGAATGTATAGATTGTAATATTTGCCTACAAAATAAATATGAAAGAAGACCAAATAAACAACCAATAGGGAAAACACCAATACCCACAAAAGTAGGAGAATACATTCAGATGGACATATTTTACATGAACAACGAAACATACATTAGCACAATTGATAAATACTCCAAATTTTGTTATCTACATAGAATACAGAACAAATTAAACTGTCATGAACACATCGAAGAAATCTTCACACAAATATACCCAAATGCCAAACATTTAATGACTGATAACGAAAATGTTTTTGTTGGTATAGTAGCAAAAAATGTATACGAACGTTTATTAATACAACATACAGTAACGCCTATTCACCATTCGACAACCAACAGTCAAGTTGAACGTGTCCACAGCACTCTAATTGAAATCTCAACAGCTTTAGCACAACAAAATAGCACCTCACCACGAGACGAATTATTCAATGCAGTAAGGCAATACAACAAAACGATCCACTCCACAACAGGATACAGACCGGAGGACGTCTTTTTCAATAGAGAAAGATACACTGACATTAAAGAAAGGCTCGAGGACAAGCAAGAGAAACTACTCAAATATCATAATAAGAACCGGCATTCGATAAGCTACAAGGAAGGTGACATAATTTACGCCAAGACACACCGCCGCAATAAAAATATAATCAAGTACCTACAACATAAGGTAAAAGAAGACCGTGGGGACACGATCCTAACCACGAAGGGTAAGGTTATTCATAAAGATAGTATACGCAGACAAGCCGCACCATGCATAAATCAGCAGGAATCTTGATATTGTTTTTTGTAACAATAAATTGTGATAGAATAACTGACTTAACAGACAGAAAATACGTTCTAGTGGAAACAGACCCCGCATACCTATATGATAGTACAGCATATTTGTATCACATAACTAACCTAACAAAAATACTTAGACCATATGAAAACATTAAACGAAATTTGTACAATATTGAACAAAGTCAGGAAGAACATATATTAATAAGCAGAATTGAATCATTGAAGACACAACTAATACCGAATACATACCGCGCAAAAAGAGCACTAAACTTTCTAGGATCAATACTAAAATTTGTCACTGGTACACCAGATCATGACGACTTGATCGAAATAAAAACAGGACTTAATCAATTAATAGAAAATAACAATAAACAAAAAATAATAAATTCACGATTTGAAAAAATATTAGAAACACTAGACCCCGATATTATTTCAGACACTTTGATACTCAACGAGGTATATCGAGAACTTGAAGCCGTAACGAATACAATAAACTTTGCAAAAAATGGAAATTTTTATTCAGGTACACTAAATTTAAACGACATAAAAGAAATCATATCTAATGAAGCTTTTGATCTACCATTAATAAATATTTTAGAGTATTCAGATATTCATGTTTGTTTTCTTAACCAAGCTATAATTACAATTTATAAATATCCTATATTAAAAAATGTATGTAAACTATATAAAATATACCCACTAGCATATAAGCATGGAAAATTATTATTAGATAAAGAAATTGCTGTTTGTAACAATAATTATACCTCAGTAAATAAATGTAAAAACTACATAGGAACTAATATTTGTAAAATTAAGAAAACCAATAACTGTACCATAAATATATTAGAAAATAAGCCAGCTAAATGCGACATAGTTCAGGAAAATAATGCACCACTCACAATCCTTGAGAACGGCTACATCCTTACTGATGATGAACATATTTGGAATGGTCAAATAATTAAAGGTCCTAAACTAATCCAATTTAATATTTCAACAAATATAGATGCAAAAGATTACTTCAACCATCAAAAGGAATTAAGAGAAGCTATACATAAAAAACACGATGAGGAAATGGAAATCCTTCGTATTCTATCTTCAAACTCTAACCATAAATTTTCAAATATACAAGAAATGTCGAAATATCTAATCTCTATAGAATGCCATCCCGTGAAATACACCATTTATTGTACACTCAGCATCGTTGGAATTATACTGTGTGCATACATAATAACAAAATCCGTCAACCACTACAGAGAAATAAAACAATCACAAAGAAAAAGACTTGCTGAACAAATTTACGAAATGGAATTAACAAGATTGAGAGCAGAAATGAATCTTATGTGAAAAAGTGAGGACACTTTGTTTTAAGAAGGAGGGGAGTTATTACATGTGCTCATCATAAACAAAATAATGATAAGCAGACAAAGAGTTAACACATGTGTTCATCATAAACAAAATAATGATAAGCGGACATAGATAACGAACAAAGGACCATATAATCAAAACACATTTTATTGATAGCACAGGTAGCAGTTATTTCCCATATGAACTATTACCTAATTATCATACGAACCATTATCTAATAAACAAGGAAATTATTTTGTAAACTCTTATCTCATAATTCTAAGAAAAACAATAACATATTTTGTAACAAAGAAATAAAAATCTATATATAGCGGATAGGAAACAAATGTAAAGGCAGTCTTAAGAAAGTAATACGAATAAATTAAACACGTTTCGGTGTTAAGAAAAAATACTTTTTTTTACTCAATTTCTTCACCTGAAGGAATTAACTCGAGTAAGCCAACCAAGGACAAAAGGGAACAATCCGAGACTGCCAGTAGTAAGCATGTGGGGTATCATAATAGTAATGTAAGTCATGAAATAAATTTTTTTAACATATTAATAAATTAAGTATAAATTAAATAGAGAAGAAAAAGGAACAAAGTGAATAATTTTTTAACATAATAATAAAAAGTATAATTAAAAAGTGTTTAAAATAAAATACAATTAAATTTTAATGAAAATAAATATAATTTAAATTAACTTATACAAAGCAACAACACTTTCGTATACTTTGCTGGTAAACATTGACAACAGCGAGCATTAATGTAGATTTTGTTTTTGTTTTTCGTACATCATTTAAAAAAGTGTGTTTTGTTCAAAAAAAAAAGGCGTTAGTTTTAAATTATAAACATATATTATTCACAGAAAAATTATTGTATGATCACTCGCGTTTTACTGTCTTTAAAAAATGGATTTAGAAAATAAACGGGAAAATGATTTTTTTACTTATAATTTTTCAGTACTGCTAATGCTCTCGTTGTAAAAAGACGTGTGTATCGCTATTACAAGAACTTTAAATAAATTCATAAGAATTCAATTTCAAAACAAATCAGTAAAATATTTTGCATTCTTCTTAACAATAACAATTTGCTTACGGACAAAAATAAAAACAATTGTTAAAAAAAAAAGAAAATAAAATAAACAACAAAATAAAACGTGCATTATCAACTCAAGATGTTAACGCACAATGCGTTAACACAATGAATAAAAAACCGAAATCCAATAACAACTCGAATAAAGCGAGTCAGTCAAAATTATCAACAAATTATTTCTTTCCATTACAAGCTTTTGATGATCACAACGAAGATGAATATTGTGTACCAAAACCAACAAAGGTTATAATATCACCAATCACTGTTTTAAAATGTAAAATAGAAGAACTACATGAAATATGTAAAGCAAATAATATAAGAAAAATTTCTATTGGTCTTAAATTGTTTTGCCGTTCTAAGGAAAATTTTGATACATTATGTAACGCGCTAACCAACTCATGAATTTTTCACATATGCAACCAAAAGTGAAAAACCATATAAAGCTTTGCTATTCGGACTTGATAAGTATGACCCCTTATTAATAAAGAAAAAACTTATAAGCATGGGATTAAAATGCTTAGACGTAAAACTTGTTGTTAAGAAAAATAACCATAACACTGAGTATTTCATTTATGTTGTTTATTTTGAACGACAGTCCTTAACAATGAAAGAATTAAGGCAAAACTATTTTTGATTCTTGATGATTGATTATGTTAAAATTAAATGAGAGTTTCAACAAATCAGGAAATCCAAAATCACCCAATGTTACAACTGATAAATGTTTGGTCATGGGTCTAGTAGATGCAAAGTTAAAACGTTTTGTGCAAACTGTGCCGGTCCACATAAGACTTCCGATTGTAAGGAATCTTTTATAAAGTGTGCAAATTGCAGTGGCAATCACAAATCATCTTCCGAAAACTGTCCCAGCAGAGCTACATATTTGGAAATAAGACAGCGATCGAGACCCACTCCAAGGCGTTCAGTCTCACGAACTAACAATAACATTAACCCTGTTAATTACAATAGGAATTTTCCAAACATTCTTCGTCAAAATGTTCCCGAGAATTCTAATTTATGGATCCCAACCAACAACAACAATACCAATGAACTGTTCACTTTACAGGAAATAAAAAGCTTGACACTTGAGCTTATCACTAACCTTCGTAACTGTCGTAGTAAAGCAGATCAATTTGAGGTAATTACAAATCTGGCGTGTAAATTCCTCTCATAATAACGTATGACCTAAATGTTATTACTTGGAATGCTAGAGGCATTCGTAACAAAAGTTCAGAACTGTTCCAATTCTTAAATAATAACAGTATAGATGTTTGCTTAATATCGGAATCTTGGCTAAATTCAAATATCTCTATAAAACATCGTGATTTTGTAGTTTATAGAAACGACAGAGACGTCGGCAGAGGAGGCGGAGTTGCTATTATTATTAAAAAGAATATAAAACATTCATTACTACCAATTGTTAATACTCATATTATTGAAAATATTGGAGTCAAAATTTATACAGATAACGGAAATGTAGATATTTTTGCATGTTATTTTCCTGGGGGTTCAGCTGGTACAGGCAACAACAGGAAACAGTTTTTTGCATCAGATATACGTAGACTGAGTAGTATTAATAACAAATTTATTTTAGGTGGTGATTTTAATTGTAGGCATCGGAGCTGGGGCTGCTTAAGAGCTAACTGCTGGGGTAACATTCTAAATGAGAAACTTATATCTTATAACATTGATATTGTCTATCCATCTAATCATTCATATGTACCTGCTAGTTCAAATAGACAGGGATCTACGCTCGATTTTTTCCTAACAAATATTCCAGATATACTATCACCTGCAGTTGTCCTAAATGACCTCAGTTCGGACCACCTACCAGTTCGGATCAAACTCTCTGATCAGGTATACAGAACAAACTTTGTAAAATTTGACTATAAAAATGCGAATTGGATAGCTTTTAGAGAATATCTTGCAAGACATACGAACATACCGGATTCAAGTAGTATTGTATCTAAGGAATAAATTGATGAGGCGATTATACAATTTAAAAATATCGTAAAAGAAGCCATTAATACTAGCGTTCCAAGGTTATCTTCCACTTTCAATACAAAGCATATACTAAGAAATTATATTAGACAGAGACAGAAAGACTGTAGGAGAACCTGGCAAAGATACCGTAACTATTCTGATTTTAATGATATGAAGATACTCAATAGAACAATAGGTGAGGAATTTGAAAAACTAAGAAATAAGTATTGGACTAATTTATTAACAAATTTAGATAAAGGTTCTGCTCCTTTTTTGAACATAACTAAGATAATTAGGAAAAAGCGAAACCCTATACCTATTTTAAAAGACAATAACTCCCGTTATACAACTAATATTGAAAAGTGTAATATAATGGCACAAACCTTCGCATCTAATCATGAGATTTCCAGCCATTCGGGCGATGATGAGTTGGAATTACAAGTTAGGGTTGCAACCCAATCTTTTAGGCTGACTAATCCCAATATTTCGGAAGATATGCTTATAACCAAATCTCAAATACGTGATATTATAAAAAATGCCAAATTAAAAAAAGCTCCTGGAATTGATGGGATAGGAAACCAATGTCTTAAAAATATTCCTGATAAGTCGCTTAAGTTCTTAACAGTTATTTTTAATGCGTATGGGATATTTTCCACTCGAATTTAAGACAGCAAAAGTTGTCCCCATTCAAAAACCTAATAAACCTCCCGATAGTCCGTCTTCTTATCGTCCAATAAGCCTGTTATCGTCAATAGGTAAGATTCTCGAAAAAAATTATTAATAGGAAACTAATATTTTTTATAGAATCTAATAATATTTTTCCCCAACACCAATTCGGTTTCCGAAAAGAACATAACACTGTTCAATCACTAGTCCGAATCAGAAATTTAGTTACCAATAATTTTGCTATTCAAAAATCGACTGGAATGGTGCTCCTAGATGTGAAAGCAGCTTTCGATTCTGTCTGGCACGATGGTCTTATTTACAAAATGATTAATTTCAATATTCCAAATTATTTAATTAAAATAATAGAAAGTTTTCTTTGTAATCGTACCTTCAAAGTACATATTGGATCATCACACTCGAAATTATTCAACATTCCTGCAGGTTGTCCCCAGGGTTCATGTCTATCTCCCACTTTATACAATCTTTATACGTCAGATTTTCCTCAACTGGAAAATTGTACCATTTCCGTATTTTCTGACGACACTGCTATCTTATGCTCAGACATATTCTATTCAAACATTAGTGATAACTTACAAATAGCATTAAATAAAGTGTTTAATTATTTTAATAAGTGGAAGATAACACTGAATGCAAGTAAAACAAAAGCAATATATTTTACTAGAAAACGGAAGCTTTGTTTTACTCCTCAAGGCAATATAACGTTTTTAAACACAGAAGTTCATTGGAACAGAGCGTCAAATACTTATGTGTAATACTTGACCCGAAGATGAAATTTAAAGATCACATACAATACGTAATAAATAAAGTAAATGTTCTCACACGTGTACTATATCCGTTTATAAACAGAAACTCGAGTCAATCTATTGAAAATAAAGTATTAATTTTTAAAGTAATTTTCCATGCCGTAATATTTTACGCAGCGCCTATGTGGGCAAAGAGCGCGTCTTGTCACATTAGGAAACTACAGATTGCTTAAAACAAATTATTAAAACTAATTTTTAATCTTCCTTGGTTTTTTTTTTCAACAGCTAGACTGCATACAATTGCGAATATCGAACTTGTTGTATTAAAGTTAAGTAGGTTGACATCTAATTTCTATTCTAGATGTATAGGATCTCAATATCCATATATTAATGATTTAACATCAGCATAGGTAGCTAGTAGGTAGATGTAAGTTGGTTTTAGCAAATCTAACAAAAAAAAAAATATTCAAATAGGTTTTTTAAAATTTTGCCTCCAATACTATTATTAATATATACTTAATTATAATTTTGTAAATAACTATTAATTATTAAGAAGAAAAAGTTGTATTATTTGAACTATTTATGTATACGTATATTATTTTTAGATGAAAAAGAATGTATATATTATTTGAAAATAAAGAATTGAATTGAATACTTATAATTTTAAGGGTGAAGCATAATTTAATATGCTTCTAAATAATTCAAAGTAACACTAAGTACGTTACCTCTAATATAGATTAGGATCAAGAGAACAATTAGTTGCGGATTTTAATTTTTTTTAAATTATTTAAGACATTTTATCGTTTTGAAAACAGATTTAAAGATTTTGACAGCATTAAGCAAATGATAGCCATTTTTTACTCCAATGACATGTAGCATACACAATCAAAAGCCTGAGGTGCAAATAGAGCTATGTGATCTGCAATGTGACTCTGAACTTAAAATTTCTAACTTAAGTGGCATTGATTTTTGGAAATTTTTAAAACTTCACAAAGAAATTTTAAGATTGTATTCCATGTTTGGTAGTACATACATTAGAGCGACTCAAGTTGTATGGAAGCAAAATTCGTGCTCGATGTACCCCCCTCAAAATGAACCTTGGACTTTTTTAAGATGACATCTAAAATATTTCGGCTCTAGCTTTGACCTCTCGTGAGCTGGACCATTTTGAAAAAGGGTCTATTTTTGTATGTTTTGTTAATTTGAGAATTTGTTTCCTAACCAACATATAGAGTATGGGTGTAATAAGAAAGGTTTTTTCAAGGCGCGTCCAGCGGTATATACAATTTGTCCACGGACAATCATCCATGTCCGTTTTTTAAGGATATTCTGTAAAAAAAACGGTTTTTGAATTTTTTCTTTTCTTCTTTTCTAACCAAATTAATTCTAATATGATGGCGGATTTAGTTTCTAGATGATGTTTGGATAAAAATAGGACTAAAGAAAGAAAAAAAGAAATAATCCACGACTTTTTGTGGGCATATTTTTTTCCCAAATTAAAAAAAGGTATTACATATTTTTGTTTATATTTACAAAACTATACTCAAAAAACGCCAACTAGGGCGAATTTCAAAAAAAGCTAAGACCCGTATTTAATTAAATCAACTAAAGATTAAAATATGTTAATTTGGTTATTTTATTACAAACAACCCCGAAGAAAAAATTCAAAAACCGTTCTTTTTAACAGAATATAATTAAAAAAAGGACATGGATGATCGTCCTTGGACAAATTGTATATACAGTTGGAAGCGCATTGAGAAAACCTTTCTTATGACACCCATATTGTATATGTTGGTAAGGAAACAGATTCTCAAATTGACAAAACATGGAAAAATAGACCCTTTTTCGAAATGGTCCACCTCACGAGAGGTCAAAGCTGGAGCCGAAATATTTTAAATGTCATCTTAAAAAAGTCCAAGGTTAATTTTTAGGAGGGTACATTGAGCCCTTTTTTTGTTGAGTCGCTTTAACATACATATGTGAAAGTGCATTTTCAAAATTATAATTAATTAAAAATAATCATAGAAGTAGAATGAGAAACGAAAATTTGGAGGCCTTACTAAAAATATCTACAACTAATACAGACATAAATTTGGATTGGTAAGTACGGGTTTAAAATGAAATGTACATGCGGTAACTTTTTTTCATTTCAGATAAATTTTGCAAAAAATGGAAATCAATTTTTTTGCCGTGTATGTATATGAAATAAATATATGAAGTATTTTTGTTTT
The DNA here is from genome assembly GCA_930367235.1 of Sarcophaga rosellei. NCBI lineage: Eukaryota > Metazoa > Arthropoda > Insecta > Diptera > Sarcophagidae > Sarcophaga > Sarcophaga rosellei. The sequence continues at coordinate 60,428,842 of OV884019.1, forward strand.
TTTTTTATGTATTAGTTTTCACAACAAAAATATTTAATAAAAATTAGTTTTGCTTTAAATGTATTGGTGTTTGCACTTCCATAAGGAACTTTTAGGCACCACTGCTATAATGCCTCCAAAACCCGAACCTAATGATAATCGTTCAAGTAGTCACATTTCAACAAGTACAACTTACACATTTAATGGAACAAATACAACCAAACGAAATTTTAAACAAAAAACAAACTCAAACAACATTGATGATACCGTAAATTTTTAAGCATCAGCCTTGAGAATTCCTCGGGATATATACTATAGGTATAAATAAGCATGGATCTATACTACCATTTATTTTAATCTCATCGCCGTTTGGTCGCCCACTACGGTTTTAACTGATTCAGGAGCTTCTTCATCATTTATTAACCCTCAGATTGTATCCCAAAAAAATCATATAAATTGTCAACCAGCAACTATAGCAAAGATATCGAGTAAATATATTTTAAATAAAAAACTCTTTTACCAATATTCATAGAATTTAAAGGAGATGGTCATCTTGAATTTCTAATTTTTAAATTCCATAACTACTTTGGCGGACTTTTAGGAATTGATGCGTTACAAAAGCTAAAAACTAACAAAGATCTAAAAAATAATTGCTTAGTAACACCAAAGACTACTATTACTTTGCATATAAAACCTACCATAACATCAAACAAATATTTAGTAAGTGCTACTTCGAAATCTATAATCAAACTTTCAGTTGATGTTGAAAGTGGAGAAATCTTTATTAATTTAACCAACATATCAAATGTATCTGGAGACCTCCAAACGAATTTATAAAGCAAAGGATTGGCTTAGTAATGTGGAGGTAATTAATAGATCAAATAAAGATCAAATATTACTCCTTGAACAACCAATAAAAGCAGAAGCATGTGAGCCCAAAAATTTTGTAGAACTCAATTGTATATATTAACACTGAATTTACAGCGCAACAAAATGAGATAGACGTTGCATCATTGTTACGAACGGACCATATAAATAAAGAATAAAAGAAATTTCTTCTCAAACTTTCTTGACAATATAGCTCTGTTGTTTACAGGGAAAATCAAAAACTTATCTTTACGAATCACATTGAACATAGTATACGAACAGCCGCAAATCTGCACATTCCCCAATATAAAGGCAGTGCAAAAGTAGACCGCACCCAGCTCCTTGGTGGAACCCAACTTTGCAAAAAATTGTAAAATTAAAAAAATTTAACTCTGAACCGAGTCAAGAAAACCCCTTAGCATACAAGAAACAAAATGCTAAATTTAGATACGAAATAAAAACGGCCAAAATTGCATCCTTTGAAAACTTTACCAAATCAATCAACAGGGAAACAACAACTGCAAATATATGGAACAAAATTAATTAAGTCGCAAGAAGGCACTCCCATAAAAGCTGTACACATGCATAGCACAACTTTAACTGATCCACTGCAAATCAGTAATCATTTCGGGACAGAATGGGTAAATTATTCTTATGCACGATATATTTGAAGGCGTATGCCATCACGTTTTCAGCGAATCTCTTCAGTATTTTATAAAAAAAATGAAGTAGTATTAAATATGAATATTAAATAATAGACTTAAAGGTTTTAAGTATGATGAACATGAAAGAGGAAATGAAAAACCAGCAATAACTTCATATGAAATTGAGAATCATAAATTTAAAATGTCAGCAAGGCAAATGATGGCATTTTGTTATTATTTTACCATTTTAATAGGAGATTTGATTCCAAATGTAGATCAGGTCTGGATATTTATTTTACGTTTTTTGGAATTGATCGATGATATTTTATACTACGAGCTCTGTGAATCAAAAATATGCAAAAATCGATTCTAATATTAGATACGTGACTGAAAATTACCAGGTTTTGTTTAAGAAACCCCTTATCCCAAAATTCCACTTTCTTACTCATTACGCAAACGTTATGAGACAATCTGGCCCATTAAGGCAGTTATGGAGCTTCAAATATGAAGCTAAACATAAAGAGTTTAAAATATACTCACATGTTATTATATCAAGGGAAAATATAACCAAAACTTTTTCGACCAAACAACAGATTAATTTTGCGAACCTTTTACTTGAAAACACAAACAGAACCAACGAAGATATATGTGTATAAGCCATTTCATGATATCAATGTAAAGAAGAAAATTGCAAATCAATTAAAAATAAATTTGGAATCGTTTTCACTCCATAAAGAGGCTGAAATGTTTGGTTACAAATACAATGAAAACAAAATTGTATCTAAGTTTGAAAACGATTATGCATTATACAAAGTTTCGCTAATTATCAAAGTGGCAAATGAAACACTTCTTTGCTGCAATAAATTATCAACTATATATAACATTCATTTCAATGCCTTTGAATTTGTAAAAAATTGTGACACAGACAGCATCATTAACATTAAAGACCTAGTCGGACCACCAATTGAACAAATATTATAAAAATATTTATAGGATTTAAAATGGATGACTATGATTTAGAACTCAAAAACCTTTTAATTAAATGGAAATTGGAACATTTTTATAGTAAATTTAAAGGAAAGTTTTTATAATTTTTCTAGATGATTGAGCTGAATCGAAATATGAAACAATTTCTCCATCAAATCTGGTATTAAAAAAATTAACATCTTTGAAATGTAATAACAGCGCGTTTATTTACAAAATTCAAAATACAAATTTTACCTCTGTTATATCTAATTCCTTCTTAGGAATAAAACAATAGATTTTTCGCTGCATTTCGCAATTAGATATAACAGAGGGTAATATATCTCTAGAAACCGATATTATGGATTTCAGATTCGTATTCAGCATAGCTGTGTCATTCAAAAAAGTATACTTTTTTAAAATTTTACGAATTTTTTAATTTAATTTAATTTCTATATTTCTTACAGAACAAAATATTACAATGATAACGTTAAATATTTTAACACCTACTCACATTGAAAAACTTTTGGCGGATTTTACAATAGGAGATCAAGCAACATTTGAAAATAATTTAAAAAAATTTAAAAATCAACCATTAGTTCATTCAGAATCTCCAAATATTTCTTTTTCAACCACTGAATCAATTGAAACTAACAATAATATAATTTCTGTAATGGAAATTCTTTCCAATACATATAATGGAAAAGAAATACTTAATTTTTATGCAAAAAACAAGATTCTTCATGAAGAACAAAGAAACCTCTTAATATGTTCAGTTACCAAATTTCTGTAGGCAAGAGGCCGCGATTTCAGCATTTCAGAGTGCTCTGAAATTGAAAAGCAAATCTGCTCTATTTTTCCTACAGAACATTTGGTATGTTTTAATGTATGAAATTGTATATAAAACAAGTTTACATTTATTTATATATACTTCAACAGTAATTTTATGGGAATGGAAAACGGGGAAAAATATATAACAAGCTTGCCTATTTAAAAAGGCTTACAAAGGACATTTTTAAGAAGGACGAATCTACATCTCCTGAAAATATGGCGCCAGGTTCGTTTGAAATTTTACCAACAAAATTAATAAATAAATAACATTCTTTTATTTATAGATTTAGAAGACGATTGTACTTTTTTTATTCAGCAAATTAAAAGTGGCTCTATTACTGCGGATGAGTTCGATTTGTATTGGAGAAAATGCGCATCATTTCGATTTAAACAAATAATCGAATCTAAGAGCACATCAGAAATATTTAATCTTTGGCCGGAATATATTAAACCTTCCGGATTTCTGCTGGTAAGTGTAAATTCAATTTTAAATTATATATTACTTTTTAAACATATAAATATTCATACATTTGCAGATTGATATTGATTTTTCACTAAAATTCCCAAATGCCAAATGACAGAAACAATAGATAATGGTATGTATAATTGCATTAATATTTAAGTTATGTACATAATTTATTATTTAATTAATTTGTATTTGGAAATAATTTAAAAATAAATATATGTATGTATTTTTGTAAAAAATTTTTTTTCAGAATCCAAAATCCAAAAAGTGCAGACAGATGAAAGTGGTGCCAAAATAAGAAAAAAGCATTCAATCGCTGACTCCCAAGATGGCTTTGTAATGATGGCTGGATCTAAAGAAGAACTGGAGGCTAAAATTAGCCTACTAAAATTGCAAGGAAGAAACATTCAGCCAAAATTAATGATTATTGGAGAAATGTATAAAATATGTTGAAATGGTAACCCTGTTTCATTAAAATACAACACTTCCAAACCTACCTTCGCTTACACACAAATGTATAATTTCTTTTTTTATCATGGCGGCTTCACTTGCCTTGTAGACTTTAAACAATAAAGACGTAAATTTTGTAACCTAAAAATAAAGTTTCTTTTTGCAACAGGTTATGGGCCCAGGCACCCAAGAAATAATTAAATAAGAAAATTTATAGTTCGGTTGAAAAAGAAAAATTGAAATGAGTGGTAAATTTTTTAGCATAGAAAAATTGGATGAGTCCAATTACGATTCCTGGAATATTCAGATGAAAAGTGTTTTGGTGCATCAGGAATTATGGGCGATGATTTTAGATGGTGTGAAGCCCGAAGAGCGAAATGCCCTTGCAGCGTGGAAAGCTAAAGACGAAAAAGCTATGGCTACTATAATATTGAGCTTGACGTCGATGCAAGTTGCCCCTGTCAAAAATTGTACCACAGCCAAAGACGCCTGGAATATACTTCATGAAATACATAGCCCCAAGGGGCCTGTTCGTAAGGTTTCATTGTTCAAACAAATTTTGAACATGCGTATGGCAGACGGTGAGTGCATGCAGCGTTATATTTGTAATTTTGCATCTGTTGTTGAGAAGTTGGCAGAAACAGGGGTTGCTCTCCAGGAGGAATTATTCGTAATTATGCTGTTAGCCAGTTTACCTAGGACATATGAGCCACTTGTTGTAGCTCTTGAATCACGAGATGAACTTCCTTCCCTTTCAACTTTAAAGGTCAAACTTATAGAAGAAGGTGAGCGAAAAAAGGCAAACAAAGAAGAGGAGGGTACAGTTCAGGCATTTATGGCGCGTGATTTTAATAACGCAAAAAGCACAGATTACAACAATAGGAATAAAGAGCATACCAACAAGAAATATAACACCAACAACTTAAACAACATACGATGCTTTAACTGTAGAAAAAAGGGCCACTATGCTGCTAACTATAAAGAGCTAAGAAAGGAGAATGAGCAAAAGGGACAACAATATAGCAGAAACAACAACGACAAGAAAAGTTCGTTATTTTCTGCAGTGACCAACAGTGATTTAAATGCAAATGTATGGTGTATTGACAGCGGGGCTTCATCGCACTTGCGTTGCAACCGCAACATGTTTGATGAGTTCAAACAACATAGTGAGACGATTATACTTGCAGGCGATAATTGTATGACGACTGAAGGTATTGGTACAGTGCGGTTGACTATCAATGAGAATATTATTACACTGGTAGATGTTTTGTTCGTGCCTGGTCTACAATGCAACTTTATTTCGGTTTCTAAGGCCGTTAATTATGAAAATTCGGTGGAATTTAGCAAGAACGTGGCAAAAGTAAAGAATATGCACGGAGAAGTCATCCTACGTGCAAAAAAGGTACGTGATCTGTTTTTGTTTGAGACAATAATAAATTATTTTTTACGAGGAAATCGCCTGACAAGGCCATGAAGTGGCATTGCCGATATGGACATCTCAATTTTGGTAGCTTAAAAGAGCTAGTTGATAAAAAGATGGTACGTGGCTTAAATATATCTATTCCGGCAGACATTCAGTGTACAATTTGCATGAAATGTAAGTGCACACAAAGGCCTTTTACTAGTTCTGAAACCCGTGCTGATGATATTTTGGATATTATTCATACGGACGTATGTGGTCCAATGAATAAGTTGTCGCTTGGTGGGGCAAAATATTTGCTAACTTTTATTAATGATAAATCCCGTTATGACTATGTCTATTTCTTGAAGACTAAGGATGAAGTTTTTGGCCAATTTCGTAAGTTCCAATCCATGATCGAGCGACAAACCGGGAAAAAAATAAAAGTTATTAGAAGCGACAATGGAACCGAGTTTGTTAACAATTCTTTTGATGAATATTTAAAGGAGAAGGGAATTTTACACCAGTTAACTATACCGTATACTCCGCAGCAGAAAGGTGTGGCCGAAAGATTTAACCGCACGTTAATAGAAATGGCTCGTTGTATGTTGGTCGCAGCGAATCTTGGCGAACATTTATGGGCTGAAGCAGTTAATACAGCGGCCTACTTGCGCAATAGAGCACCTACGCGTGCCTTGAACGGTGATACACCCTATAACGTTTTTCATGGTCATTTACCATCTATTGGTCATTTGAAAATTTTCGGATCCATGGCGATTGCACTGAACAAACGTAATAAAGGTAAATTTGAAGCGAGGGGTAAGGAATACACCATGGTGGGTTATTGCGATTCATCAAAGGCCTATAGATTATATGATTCACAAACACAACAACTTATTGTTAGCCGTGACCTGTATTTTGTTGAACCCAATGGGAAAAATATTGATGAGATAAGTATCCCCATATTGAAGAATTCACCCGAGGTGGAACATGAACAAGTACCGACAACGTATGATGGGCAGTTTAAAGAAGTTTACAGTTCTAACGAAGATGACAGCGAGGGTGATTTTGAAGGTTTTGAATCGGCTGAGGAAACCCCACAAGAGCAAAAGGTTGTAAACGGTAGAGCTAGGCCACGATTAATACGAACTGGAGGTCGTGGTAGACCTAGGAAAGAATTCAATGTTTTAAATCTTACAAGGCCGGACCAAAGTGTGGAAATTCCGAAGACAGTAGCTGAGGCCCTGAACAGTCAACACAATAAGGAATGGTGGAAGGCAATGCAGGCTGAATATGAGGCTTTATTGAAAAACGACACCTGGACATTGTCAGAACTTCCCGTGGGTCAGAAGGCAGTTTCAAATAAGTGGGTATTTGCAGTTAAAAGGAATGAAAAAGGTGATATTGAGCGTTTCAAGGCCAGGCTTGTGGCAAAAGGTTGCTCACAAAAATATGGTGTTAACTATACGGAGACATTTTCGCCTGTAGTGCGTTATGAAACCATCAGGATGATTTTCGTCATATCCGCCGAATTCGAATTATATCTCCACCAGATGGATGTTTCGTCAGCATATTTGAATAGCGACCTTGAGGATGATATTTATATGGCCCAACCTGAAGAATTTAAGGACAAGGATAATCCACATTTGGTATTAAAATTAAATAAAGCATTGTATGGTTTAAAGCAGTCCGGACGTCAATGGAATGTAAAACTGGAGAATACTTTAAGGAAAATTGGATTCCGACCCTGTGTCAGCGAGCCATGCGTGTATATAAGACATACTGACGATTCGATTAATATCATAGCCGTATACGTAGACGATTTGCTCTTGGCCTGTTCGAAGAAAGAAGAAATGATTGAAATTAAACGGCTGATTGCTGACAAAGTGCAGGTAATAGAGAAGGGTCCGGTGAAATATTTTTTAAGCCTGGAAGTTACTCGCGATGGTGAAAAAGGAAGCTTATCAATTAGTCAAAAATCACAAATACACAAATTATTAACGGAACATAACGTTGTGGAATGCAGACCAATGGCAACACCTTTGGATCCGAAATGCCAAGTAAGATGTGACAAGGAGGACTGTGAAAAAGTAGATCAGACTCGGTATCAATCTTTGATAGGTTCCTTAATGTATATAGCCCTAAACACGAGACCCGATATATTGCATTCAGTATGTAAACTATCGCAGAGAAATACTGATCTACATACAGAGCACTTGGCGGCTGCGAAAAGAATATTGAGGTACTTATCTACAACACGGAACAAACAACTTATATATAGAAAGACTGGAAAGCCAATTGAGTGCTACGCTGATGCTGACTGGGGAGGAGATAACTCAAATCGGAAATCGTATACTGGATATGCCTTTTTGTTCGCGGGAGCAGTGTTTTCTTATGAATCTAGGAAACAATCAACAGTGGCATTAAGTAGCACCGAGGCTGAATATATGTCGCTCTCTTCTGCGTCCAAGGAAGCTGTTTTCTTAAAAAAATTAATTGGTGAGATGAATATACAGTGGCCCAAATCAATAGTCATCAATGCCGACAACAAAAGTGCCATAGAGTTAGTTAGAAATGCAGTTTACCATCAAAGAAGCAAGCACATCGATATAAAGTACCATTACATAAGAGAGGTATTTCAAAGAGGCTTTATAGAACTCAAGTATTGCTGCAGCAGTGAGAATATAGCAGATATCTTTACCAAGAATTTGCCGAAGCCCAGCCACGAGAGATTTGTTAAATTGCTCCGATTATTTTGAAAGATTTTTTTTCTTAATGTATCTTTTTATTGAATGGTTTGGAAATGTTCATTGAGAAGGGGTGTTGAAATGGTAACCCTGTTTCATTACAATACAACACTTCCAAACCTACCTTCGCTTACACACAAATGTATAATTTCTTTTTTTATCATGGCGGCTTCACTTGCCTTGTAGACTTTAAACAATAAAGACGTAAATTTTGTAACCTAAAAATAAAGTTTCTTTTTGCAACAAAATACAACAAATATATATATATATATATATATATTGGATATAAAGTATCCAATATTAAGAATTTTAAATGCTATAGATATATTATTTAAAGTATTTTTTGTATTCAATTTGAAATATCCTGAGGAATCAGAGATTTTTTACATTTTTATAGAAAATTTTTTTTATGATTTAAACACATCAAAAAAATATTCAAAAGTATTAACAGTGAAACACGATATTTTAAATAACTGAACGCAACTTTTCACTTTGTTTATATTGTATTTAAATATATAAATATTTATTTTAAAATGCTATTAAAAAATTGTAAAAATTTGTAACTTAAAAATACTTCTACTCAAAATAAACATTTTTTAATATTAATTTTAAAATAAATAAAAAAATTTTCTTTTAATATTGTAAAATGTAATGTAAAAATATGTATTTATAAATAAAAATAAGTTTGTAAACTTTATATTTATTTTCATTAATAAAAAAATTTATTGAAAATAACAAAGCAACTTTTTTTTCCTTTAAAAACAATAAAAATTTATTTTTAATAATTTTATTATTTGATTTTATAAAACGAATTGTTTGAATTATGGCTAATTCAAAAACAAATATTTGTCTGAATCAAAAAACAAGTTGTTTGAATATGTATATAAAACCATTTATTTTGATGTTGGATTTTAACAAATATTTTAATAGAAATTTGTGTAGATTTCCAAACACTATTTTTATAAGTTATATTTATCAAGCTCTGTAATTTTATTATTTGATTTTATAAAACAATTTGACTAAAATTACGAGTAATTTACAAACAACGATTTGTTTGACTCAAAAACAATATGTTTGAATATGAAAATAGAATCAATCGGCCATATTCCATTTGTCGTTATCGTTTTAAACGTCGTTTCTAAGTTATATTCGTTTTTATCGTCGTTTCGTTATTAAATTGGCATTCTTGAAATACATTGAAACGAAAACGAGAACTTATCGAAACCAAACAAAAATAATATTGTATAGTTGGGAGCACTGACAATATTTTTCGTTGTTTCTCTTACATTTTTTTAATCGTCTTATTATTTTAAATGTAAAATTAAAGAATGGCGAGTACTGAGTTCTATTTTTCTAATTCGAGTGATGATGATGAAATAAAAAAGATAAATATACATCGGAAGATTTTACGACAGAACATAGATATCTTTAACATGCCCGATACATTGTAAGAAATTAAATTTTTATTAAATCATTTGTAAAATTATGTTCATGTGTGTACTTTCCTTAAGATTTGTCAACACATTTAGGCTTAATAAAGTTTCATTTCAATACGTCCTGCAACAAATCCGTCCAAAACTAAAAAACAGCATGCGAAAGTCTGCAATTACACCAAAAATAAAACTGGCAACAGCCCTGTTTCGTATCAACTTAGCGTTGGGAATGACTTCAATTTGTGCTTGGCTCAACCCACAGTCAGTAAAATCCTTTCCGAAGTTTTGGACGCGATGAGTGCTACGATTTGTAATAAATGGATAAAATTTGAAATGTCGGAAGATGAAGCAATAGAGTGCAAACGATTTTTTTATGAACGAACTGGTTTTCCTGGAATCATAGGATGCGTAGACGGAACCCATATAAAAATAATTGGACCGTGCAAAAGTTCTCAACATTTATACTTTAACAGGAAAGGTTTCTTTAGCTTAAATGCAATGATTGTAAGTACCATCAATGAATATAATTAGCAACGCTGAATTTGTTTTTTAAAGATTATTTTCTTAGATTTGTGATCACAAGATGCGTATAAGGTACGTAGATGCTAGACATTCAGGCTCCTCCCATGATTATTTAATTTGGAATACCAGCCGAGTAAGAAGATTTCTAAGAGAAAAGTATGAAGCTGGCGGACGTAATACATGGATTCTTGGTATGAAATTTTAAATACATATTTTGAAATAAGTTTGACATATAGGTTTTTAGGAGATGCTGGTTATCCATTAGAACCATTTCTAATGACACCGTACCGATCAGCTGCTGAACAAAGTGCAGAAAGCCGTTACAATATTGTTCACTCAAAAGCCCGTAATATCATAGAGCGAGTCATTGGTGTGCTCAAATCGCGATTTAGATGCCTTCTTGGTGCACGTGAACTAAACTATGATCCCCAAAAAGCATTACAAATCGTTAATGCTTGCGCTGCTTTGCACAATATTTGCACTATAATGCTTCTTTTCTAGATGACAATTTAGAAATGTCTTCTGAAGAAATTTTAAATTATAACATAAGCAGCGAAACTTATGACATAGAAGATTGCCCAGAAGCTGCCATAATTAGAGATAGAATTAAAAATACCTTATTGAAACATATTTACCCAATTCACAAAATGTTATATTGTTGTAGATTATAGTTAAATGGCATTTCATTTTGTGAACACCTTGTCGTAAATATTGTTGTAGATGTTATCCAGTGTTATCAAATTTTTTTTGGTGTACTGATACGACATTTCGGAAATATAGGAAAAATTGTCGTACATGTTGTAGTAGTTTTTGACATGGAAATTACCAACAACATTATGTACAATAGTTGTAGTTTGCCATAGTTTCTACCAATCTACGACAACTATAACATTTTGTGAATTGGGTAATTTACTTAAGTTTGAAAATTGCATTGTTAAGACAAAAATAAAAACATATGAAAAATTGGAAAAAAATTTGTTTTGAAGATTAAAGAAAGCAATGTGTCATACCCTAATTTAAATTTTAAGAATATAGAATTTAATGAAACACTCAGCTTTGTTAATCGTAAGCTTACAAAAAATACCTTAATTAATAAAACTAGTAACTTAAGCCTTACCATTATATTGTTTTCTATTTTGATTGTAATTTATTTTAAAACAAGAAGCAAAACATATATAATTTCCTCGTCGGAGCCTCGCTCTAACGGTGGGGGAGTTATGGTCACCCCTAATATGGTCCCCCCAAATAAAATAATTATATAAACATATATAAAAACAATTAATCATAATTCATATATTTGTAAATTCCACTGAATTCTTTTATCATAAAGTAAAAATATAATTGTCACCTACGTTTGCATTTCCTGTCTCCCAGACAAGAAATGTGATCTATTTTCTTTTTTAGTTTTTTTCATAAAGTAAAAACATAATTTTCATTTATGTCTGCATTTCCTGTTTCAAAGACAAGAAATGCGACCTATTTTTTTCAAAATGCTTAATTAACAGAATTCATTGGAATAAATTGAAAAAACAAGGTAACATTAAGAAATAGTTTGTATTTATGAGTTAGTCGTATTCTTCGATTCAAATAAACAGCAAATAAAGTAATAATATTAAATAAAACAAAATAATTTGTTTTTTTAGTAGCTTTATTTAGCGAAACTATTTTTCTTAGACACGGGAAGTCGTAATAAAGAATTATCTGGTAAGAAACGTGACAAGTGTCTTTATTTTAATTTTTTGGATAGCCCTCTTTGGCAAATAATACATGGTAGCAGCGGTAAAACCGACTTTTTGCTAAAAAAAAAAAGAAGAAAGAAGAAGAAGTGATTATGGCCCCAAAAGAAGATAAAAACGAGAAGGTTTTTGTTGCTAACGTCGCTGCTCCTGAGCCTTTTAATTTTTTACAACCAGAATGTTGGACAAAGTGGCGTAAAAGGTTTGAGCGTTACATGAGTGTCTCCGGGCAATTAACAAAACGTCCACAGGAACAAATTGGTTTGCTGTTCTACATAATGTGTGAGAAAAGTGAAGAGGTTTTGCTACAATTTGGCCATTCGCCAACAACGCTGGCAAGTGCCTTAGTTGGTATGCTGAACACCAAAGCCAGTGAACAAATGCAAATGAAGTCAGACCTAACCTTAAAAATTGCAATGGGCACAGCACGTCAAGCAGAGATCCAGATAAAACAGACTAGAATTATAACAGATGATAAACATGTTTACAACGTTGAAAAAGAAGCCAAGCAGCGAAATTATGGTGTTCAACAGCGAAGTACTACACAGAAAAAACAAAATGAGTTGAACGCAATATTCAGAAAAGTTAAAGCTGAATTCTTGTAGGTAGATTTACTACGCTCCTTTAAAAAGTTGGCCCGCGAGCAGAATTCCGTGAAAAACTTTTCAAGTGGAGGAGCAAAACGGTAAGTATTTAGTAATAATAAATAATACAGATTTTTTAGAAAGCATTTCTTTAAACAGCACTTGAAAGAGGCTCACATAAGCAAACACATATTTTCTGATATGGCAAGGAGTTTCCTGTTTAGTTGTTCTCTCACATATTGTTTTATTTTTACCCTTTTTATTTTCAGACTTTATTAGAGCTTTTATCATCAACAGATGTCGGACTGAGCATTCAAAATTTTTATAAAAATAACCAATTTTTATTGTCTGAAATAAGGGACAAATTAATAAAGATTATTTTGGAAAACGCTTTTGTAAAAGAACAAAAGCTCACTCCAGCCGATTTTAGTCAGATAGTAGGAGAATTTGCAAAGAGTTTCCTGCGGAAGGACAAGTTTCTGTAAGTATTCATTAAAAAAAATATTTATAAAAAAAAATAATACATTTTTCTTTTTAGGAATAGTATTATTATCCTCGCAAAGGAAGAAAAGCTCCAGGAGGAAAATTATTCCACCATTATCATAACTATAAGGCGAAAAATAGAAAACTTGAACGGACATCTTCAGAGAAATCAATATTTGATGAAACAGAGGAAGTCGACGAGCACATTAAGCAATTGAAGCAAGAATTGCTGTGGCCGTTACAGAGTTGGGACACTATATGTGGTCGGTGGGCGCGGACGTATTGTTTGAGAAAAGAAGACATAAAATAACTAGATAACTTTTCTTTTTTAAAAGAATGGCCAGTTTTAAAAGATGCAAGAGCCAAAGATTTGGTAAGTATTAATATTTTTACGATTGTATTAACTATAAATTTAACATTGTTTTTGTTATATATGTAGATAAATAGACTTTGAAATAGCATTTCCGGGAAAAAAATAAACTAATGGATAAATGGTCTCAGTTTAAAGAAGACATTATTAAATATTACTCAGCTAAACAATTAAACCAGCATTGCAGAGAATTATTAAAAAATGCTTTAGAGTCTAATAACCAAGGTATAATTGTAGGGATATATTATATAAGTTAAGAACAAAAATATTATAATTAAATATTAAATATTTCACTTTAGCTTACCTAAGCAAATAGCAACAAAAAGTAATAAACTTATGTTGCAATAAATTTCAACATAGTTAAAACATTGCTGACTCTGCATCTGAGTGGTAAAATATAATTTAGATTCAGTTCTTGTGTAACCTTTGTGTAATTAACAATTAAAAAATAAAGAACGCTTCAGACAATAGTCTGAAGCAAATTTTAAAAAAACTATTGAGTAAAAAATAGTTTAATTGGCGCCCGAGCAGGGACCGCGGTTTCCAACGGATAAAGAGAAATCCAATAAGGAATTAAAACACATAGTCCTGCAAGGCAGCACGTTATCCGCGGTATCCAGAATAGTGAAGCAGAAACAAAAGGACAAAGGGCCCCCGAGTAGCTGGATCGATCAGAAGAAAGGGTGTTGAACATCATCAACTGCCGCTGCTCCACTTATAAGGACGATTAGTTTATATTTAATATTTTTCCTACCACTGCTTAAGGCAGAAGTTCAAATACATCATCATATACATCAAATAGATCTAAATTCTTATGAAGATTTTTTACAAAAAACAAGAAAATATATTGAAACCTATATACCTGAGACGATTCCTCTACAACCAACGCTAAAATATGAACTAAATCAAACTATAGACTTATTAGAGACACTTAAGAACTACACAACAAAAAGACAATCTAGATCAATTAATGCATTAGGAAAAATTTGGAAAATTATTGGCGGATCTCCCGATCATGATGACGCAGAATGTATTTACAAAACGTTAGACGAGCTAACAGATAATAATAACAAACATGTAATAATTAATACCGACTTTAGTAATCAAATAAACAATATTACTAAATTAATTAATACATTTTCTAACTCCATAAGGAAGGATAATTTTATTCTAAAAGAAGACATAGAAATAATGAGAAACAAGGTTAGATTAGCAAAGGAAGCAATTATAAATATTAAATATGCCATACATTGGGCAAAATACAACATAATTAACTCGTATTTGTTAAACAAAAAAGAAATAAACTTTGTAATTAATCAATTAGAAAAAGAAAATATGCCTTTTAACAACATAGAAGGAGCCTTAGAATTATCGAAAATAAGTGTAATAATACTCCTGAATGATGTTAGCAAAACTGTTTCAACAGAAACAATTACTTATAAACTAAATGGAACATTTATAATTAAATTTAACAATACAACAATAAAAATAGATGACCAAATATATCAGAACCTAGAAGTAAATCAGATGACACCAATCCCAGCCCTAATGCAAGATACTCCAATAGAATAAGAAACCTTAAACATATTGTCATTAGAATCACTTCAAGAGTTACATCTTAACAACATAAAGGCAATACATAATATAAAAAGAGAAACACGGATCAGAAACATTGTTATATCACTAACTTTCTTATACACCGTTAGCCTTACAATTTGGGCACTGAAAAGATCACAAAAGAAACCTTTAACAACGTTCATTCTGCAATCCACAAAAATTCCACAGGTTGAGAAAAATCAAGCTGAAACGCCTGTTACAAGAAATATCCTATTTTTAAATCAATCGAGGACGATTGAAATTAAGGGCGGAGGAGTTAAGAACAAAAACATTTAAATTTAAATATTTCAGTTTAGCTTACCTAAGCAAATAGCAACAAAAAGTAATAAACGTATGTTGCAAAACATTTCAACATAAAAAAACATTGCTGACTCTGCGTCTGAGTGGAGACAATTGTCTGAAGCAAATTTTAAAAAAACTATTGAGTAAAAAATAGTTTCATTTGTATAAAAGTGACAACAAAAGACAGTGAAAAAAAAAGACAGTGACACACAAAAAATTTTTTAAAAAAAAAAAAATTAAAATTATTGAAAAAAAAAAATGCCAACAAAAAGACAGTGAAAAAAAAGACACAGTGACACACAAAAAAAAATTTTTTTAACAAAAAAAAATTTTTAACAAAAAAAATTTTTTTAACAAAAAAAAAAAATACAAAAATAAAAAAGAAAAATTACAAAGCAAAAATTAAAAGTTCTTGTGGCCAAAATATAAAAATTACAGTGGGCACACAGATAGAATTTCATCAAAAAAAAATTATTTATATAACAGCACAAAACCAAAAAAAAAATTTTTCATTGTGGACTGAAAACAAAAAAAAACCAGTGTTTAAAACAAACAATAACCAGACCGTAAATACAAAACAAAAAAACACACACAGAAAGGGAGTTTAGGATAACAACAGTGACACTGAAAACAAATAGATTTTTTTTTCAAAAAAAAGGTGAAAAGAAAATAAGAAAAGTGGAAAATAAAATAAAAAAAAAGAAATAAATTAAAAAGGATTTTTGAAAAAAAAGGAAAATTTAATAAAAAATATATAGATTTGTGGAAAAAATTTTTTTTTAAATAATACAGTTTAAAAAGAACCAAACGCAATAAAAATAATTAAAGTAAACAAAAAGACAGTGGACAAACAAAAAAAAAAAATTTTTTTGTTCAAAAATAAAAACAAAACAAAAAAAACAACATTTTTTTACAACAAAAAACAGGCAACCGCTTCTTGCGAAGAAAAGAAACAAGAAAGAAAGGACCACGTTGAGTTGTTACACAATATTTTCTCATACACTGGACAAAATTTGCTCCCATTTTTTCTGTAAAATTTATTAGCACAATAAAAAATAAACTCCTTTTTAAATTTAATAGTTTTTATAAAATTCATCTTTGTATAAATTTCATTTCGCATTTTTTAAATCGGTAAAGTTGTTTGCCACCGCGCGGGAATATAGTACGCAATTTTTATAAATTCAAGTCGTTATATCGGATAAATTTTGAGGGTTTTATACAATGTCGGTAAAGAGAAGGTGTAAATTTGACATACACCAATTAACGGCGTTGTGTACCGAATTCGAAAATGTGAGCGAGGAGTATCAAACTCCAGCGTTTCTTCAAGTGAAACATGATGAGTTAGAGAGACGGTGGGGTAGGCTTATGGAAAGCTATGATGCGTTTGTCATGGACGAGAAAAGTGAGGTTAGTGATTACTTCAAGGATAGAGTCTCACTACAGTATGAATCAGCAGCAGGCATGTATCAACATCTTAAAGCGAAGCTCATTGATAGGATGACGAACAAATCGATAGCGGATCAAAGCGCAGTAAATTCAACAGAGATAACAGTAGTTCGGCAATCAAGGTCCGGTTTAAGGTTACCCCCATGTGACATGCCAGTTTTCGAGGGCGGTTATACAAAATGGCCGGAATTTAGGGATATGTTTACATCTTTGGTTTTGGGGAACAAAGATATCTGTCAAGTTGAGATACTACAGTACCTGCGAACCAAAGCAAGGGGGGAAGCCTACCAAATCGTAAAAAGATTCGATTTAGTTGGACAAAATTTCGAGTTAGCTTGGGAAGCGCTTCAGAGTCGGTTTGAGAACCCTAGAATTTTAGTCAACCAACAGATAAAACACATTCTGTCAATACAAACTGCTCAGAACGAATCCTCAAGATCAATTCGGTTAATTGTGGACACCATAGACGAGGAAATAACCATTTTGAAAACCTGTCAAATCAACGTTTCTTCGTGGGACCCTATCCTAACTTATATTTGCTCTTCAAAGTTGCCGGAAAACACCTTACGAGCGTGGGAAAACTCTCTCAACAATCACAAAGAAATGCCCTCATGGAAAGACATGAGTAATTTTCTCAAAGGAAGAATCGAGATGTTGGAAACTGTTTTCGATATGAAGAAGCCAAATTGGAAGGAAAATCCAGGGTCAAGGTCAAACGCAATCCACTCTCAAACGGACGGAAGTAGGATGAAAATAAAGTGTAAAAAATGTAATGAAAATCACCCATTGAAACAATGTAAACAATTTTTAGAATTATCCGTAAAAGTCCGAATAAATTTTGTATATGCTAACAAATATTGTACCAATTGTTTTTCTCTTAATAATTTTAAATCTAAATGTCCCAGTAAAGTTCTTTGTTTTCGCTGCAAAAGGAAACATCACACATTACTACATGTAGACGAGGACAACACTCGAGCACTTAAGGGAGTTTCTCCACGGAATGAGGAAACAGTTTCATACAGTAATCATGTAATCAGCAAGGAAAAATCAAAGTTAACTCCCATTGATCTAGGTTCCCTTCCGTATGGACGAACAACAATTTTACCGACGGCTCTTATCTACATACAACAAGCAGGTGAGCTATTTACTGTTCGGGCGCTACTCGATGAGGGATCCGAAAAGAGTTTTGTATCGTCTAAAGTTCAACAACAATTATCAATTCCTGTGGAGGCATATCATACCTGGATTTCTGGAGTAGGAGGAACGGTAGTAGGAAGGTCAAAAGGAATATGCAATCTTACGTTACGAACAAAGAGGTCCGATTTTTTCATTACAATTAAAGCAATCATTGCTCCAAGATTAGCTCATTTTCTACCTAGCTCTCCCATACAGAAAACCAATCTTCCGGATATTGAAGCTTTAGATTTAGCAGACCCTCACTTTTACAAACCTGGTCCAATAGATCTAATTATAGGAATCGATTATTTACCCTTCATCAACCTAAGGGGTATAAAATCAAATATAGAGAACACGTTAGAAGCAAGGGAATCCCACTTCGGATGGTATTTGTCAGGTCCTGAACCCCGTCACACATATAATTCATTTTCCACCTTAGTCACATCAGAAGAAGAAACTGCCCTACAGGAGCAAATTAAAAGATTTTGGGAATTAGAAGAGGTAGAAAAGGAAAAGGTCGACTCAGAGCAAGATGTATATTGTGAAAATTTTTACAGGAATACGGTTAAACGTCAACCAGAGGGAAGGTCCATGGTAAGACTCCCTTTTAAAGAAAATTACCCCTCGGAAATCTTTTTGGGCTCATCAAAAAATACAGCCTACGCACAGTACCTTCAGATGGAGAAGAAACTCGACAAAAATCCTGAACTAAAAACTCAATATCAACAAGTTCTTCAAGAGTATATCGATTTGGGACACATGGAAGAAGTAACTCATCAGGAGCCTTCAACGACAAAACATTTTTCTTTTTTTCTACCACATTACGCAGTTATTCGTCCTGAAAGTAAATCTACAAAAGTGCGAGTTGTATTCAACGCATCGAAGAAAACGTGTAGTGGATTTTCATTAAACGATGTTTTATATCAAGGCCCAGCCCTTCAAGGAAATCTCATGCAAATTATTTTGTCATGGAGATTTTATAAATATGTATTCACTGGTGACATTCAGAAAATGTATCGCCAAATTTTTGTTCATGAGGACGATAGACCTTATCAAAAAATTTTATTTCGAGATAGACCAAACGATTCAGTTAAAGTTTTTCAGTTAAAAACAGTTACCTTTGGAGTTAGTAGCGCACCGTATTTAGCATTAAGAACACTTCAGGAATTAAGCAAAGATTGTAAAGAACCATACCCATTAGCGTCTGCAATTCTAAAGGAGGAGATCTATGTAGATGACGTTCTATCAGGAGGACATAATCTGGAAGAGGCAAAAGAAAAAGAACTACAACTTTCTAAAGATTTGATTTCTGCTGGGTTCCCCCTGAAGGAGATAACCAGCAACCCGGCAAATTTGGCCCGGGAAGATCTTCTTGAAGAAGATTTTTTGAAATTTGAAAACTCAAGATATATTTTACTACGCACCAGAAACAATAGAAGCTTCACCATCCACTACCAAACGACAAATTTTATCTACCATCGCTAAGTTATTTGACCCTCTAGATTGGTTAGGACCTATTGTTAGTGTCGCCAAACTTATTATGCAAAAGCTATGGGAATGCAAATCAGATTGGGATGAAGATATATCACCAGAGATATTGGAAACATGGAATGCATTTTCGATCACTCTGCCACAAATTGCAGCTATTAGAATAGCTAGATGGGTAAATTTCTCACCTCAATACCAGGCTCAAATTCATGGGTTTTGTGATGCATCAGAAGGAGCATATTGCGGAGCGGTTTATTTGAGAGTCTCTACTCCTGAGGGAGAAATTTTCTGTCATTTATTAGTTGCAAAAACAAAAGTTGCACCTTTGAAAAGGATAACTATACCGAAACTCGAGCTCTGTGGAGCATTGCTATTATATAAATTAACGAAGAGCTTAATCAAACGATTAAAATTCCCCTTTGAATTATTTTTATATACTGACTCTTCCATTGTCTTGGGCTGGCTGCAGAAACCTCCGCACACTTTGAAAACGTTTGTAGCCAATCGTGTTAGTCAGATCACCCGGCTTGATCATTGGCGATATGTAAAAACAGATGAGAATCCCGCCGATCTTGGAACTCGAGGATGCACCCCGGAGGAACTTTCAGAAAGTAAATTATGGTGGCACGGTCCTCCATGGCTAAGACAACCCCCTGAATATTGGCCCAAACCACGTATTTTTGATCGAACTGATTTAGAATCCCGAAACATATAAAATTTTCATTTACAAACGCAACAAGAAGACATTTTGAGCGAATTTTCGTCATTTCCCAGAGCCTTAAGAATTCTCAGTTATCGCTTTCGCTTCATCAATCGTCTCCTGAAACGCCCATATGAAACACAGAAACACACCACCTTCGAGGAAATACAATTTGTGAAAAATTTTGTAATTTTAAATGCACAACAAATTCATTTTCATTTAGAACATCATAGCCTTAAGAACAATCAACCCATAAATCGGAAAAGTCGAATACTTTCTCTCAATCCCTTTCTGGACCAGGATGGACTACTATGCGTAGGCGGCCGACTAAATAATTCTGGATTAAGTTTCAACGAGCAGCACCCTATCATAATTCCAGAAAAATCGTCACTAGCGAAACTTATCACATATACTCTGCACAGTTTACAAGCACAAGGTACAAGAGCAAATAATGGGCGCGCTTCCCTGTGAGAGAGTTACCTTTTCGTTACCCTTCACTTACACCGGAGTTGACTTTGCCGGTTGAATACATCACCGAATTGCAACGTAGAAGCAAATACAGAACAGAAAAGGATAACCTAAAAGAAAACGACTTCGTCCTAGTTAAAGAAGATCTGTTACCAGCTACTGAGTGGCTTGGTAGGGTAAAAAAGGTTATTTACGGTACAGATCAAAGAGTTCGTATTGCCGAAATATTGACTAGTAACGGCTTGATTAAACGTCCTATAGTAAAACTTTGTAAATTACCCATTGAATCTAATATTCCTTGTAAACCAAATTGAACACTTAATTTACACTTCTACCTAGAACAGGATCTTAGAAATTTAAGTCAGACCATATTCTATTTGTATTGTGCACATTTTCTTTGTTCTCTCTTTACAGATCATCATGCTTAACAAGCCCCGATGCAAATTGTGCCGACGGAATCACCTCCTCAAATATTGCGTACAGTTTCAGGCTATGGCCCCATCCCAAAGGAGAGCTCATGTCAACCGATACGGCTACTGTAAAAACTGTTTCGCACAGACCCATGATAGGTTCTGGTGCGAATCAGAAAATATATGCAAAATATGTGGAGCTCGACATCACACCATGCTTCATGAGGAAGGTAGAGAGCAAGCTGCATCAAGTTTCGAAGAAGACCCAACGCCAAGTAATCAGCCAAATCTTCACGGTACACCAGACAAAGGAGCAATTCCCGCATTGATCAAAGTAAACCTGGTCCATAATGACATTGCCAGGCCGGCCACCTTTCTCCTGCAAGCCTCAACTCATTGTTGCTTCCTAATGAAGTCAAAAGCCGCAGATTTTCCCGGATTGTCCACCTCAGCGACCAAAGTAGTGTTTCAAGTCACCCCAGCATTCGATGCGATGAATATAGTTGCAACTTGGGAGTTTGAAATCAAAAGTAAGGCCACCTTTAAGTTGCCGCCACCCCTCTTGGACAAGTCACTTTTGCAGCACTATGAATATCTGAAGCCTAAAGCGCACCCCAACTTTTATGATTGCCGTAAGGTCGACGGAGTGGTCGGACTGCCGTTAATGCTCCAATTTATGACACGAAAACATGATCGCCCCGAGCCGACGCTGCCCCGAGCACAATACTCTAAATTTGGATGAGTCATTCATGACAGATGGACGGGATGCAGTTGTCATTAATAGAGCCCGGAGGATGTTGAACTGTGTTCATCATTTATTTTTTTGAGTGTATTAAGATATTGTGAATTATTATTTTCTTTTTATATTTTTTCTGTTATACCAAAATATCCCTTATGTACTTAGTTTATACCAAAATATCCCTTATGTACTTAGTTTTTTATGAATTTGAACTTTCCTGAAACCTGCTTTTAATTTCTAATGTCAGTTGATAAGTTGACAATAAACTGCCAAGAAGGCAATATATCTCAGTTAAAGATAACCACCCGAAGCCTTGTTATTTTCTTGGGGGATATATGTATATATTCAAGAGGAATATACATATCCCAAGACTCGTCAACTCATTTCTTTTTGCCAGACCCTAGGAGTTTAGTTGACTCCTCCTAGTGCCTACAGTTATATTGTAAAGAGAAATATAAATAAAAGCCAACCTGAAAAAATCATATCCCTCCTTTAATATAATATATAAGCTCTTATAGGTACATAATATGTACACACATGTACTCATTTCTGCTCCCCACTGTATGTACCAATATTGTACCTTTGAGTCACCAAACGAAAGTAACGCTGATGCAATGAGTACCGATGACTTTTGCGGTTTTGAATCATCATCCGAATCAGAAACACCACAACATGTTACTCCCAGAATGACTTCGAGAGGCAACACAGTCGTACTTCCTACAAAGAATGGTTACAAAATTTGCGGTGAAGCAGATCTAGTAAGTTATGAAGGTCCTTTGTCTGGATCAGACAGTAAATATTGGTTGAAAGCTATGAAAGAAGAAATAAAAGCACTACAAGAAAACATTTCATGGAATTCCCAAATATTGTAAGCTAATAGACTGCAAATGGGTATACAAAACCAAACATCTGGTCAACGGTGAAAAGAAGTATAGAGATAGACTGGTCGCGAAGGGGTTTTCACAAAAATATTGTGAAAACTATGATGAAATATTTGCACCAATTGTAAAACCAGCCACCTTCCTAAGTTTACTGGCTATTGCAAGCTACAAAAATATGAAAGTGCGTCACGTTGATATTAAAACAGCATTTCTTTATGACGATGTAGATGCGGAAATATATATATGAAACAGCCAAAGGGGTATATAAATTGAATCATAGCTTGTACGGTCCAAAACAATCTGCTCCTTGTTGGAATCTCCGTATTAATAAAATACTAATTGATTCGGTATTCAGAAGGGGAGAAGCAGAACCTTGTTTGTATGTAAAAGGCAGCGACGGTTCAATTACTTATGTTCTTATCTACGTTGATGATGTAGTCATCGCATCGAAAGATAATGTGGAAATCAATAATATTATTAAAGTATTAAAGCCCAATTTGAAATCACTATTTCGGTGATTTGAGGCTTTATTTGGGAATTGAAGTTACACATGATAATGAAATGTTTTATTCCTCACAAAGAAAATATATTGAGAAAATGTTGGACGACTACAAAGGTTTCAACCATACCGATGGACCCTGGTTATTTGAAGGTAAATTCTGAAAATATTCTAAACAATAACAATTTATATCGCAAGACTTCGATGTTGTATGTTTCAAATAACACACGTCCGGATATTGCTGTGGCTATATAAATCCTATCTCGAAAAATAAGCAATCCCAATGATATTGATTGGGCAGAATTGGAGCGAGTTATGAAATATCTTAAGGGTACAAAGGACCTGAAGTAGTGTGTGGGTTCTAAAGGACCGAAAATCAGCAAGTGCCTTCATTTTTAAGCTTTGTGATGCCGTGATAACTTATGCCAGCAGAAAACAACAGAATCTAACTTTATCATCAACAGAGGCTGAATTTGCTTCTCTAGCGGTGGCGTCTCAAGAGTTCCTATGGCTTATCCAGCTGCTGAAAGAATTTGAGATTAACATCCGTGATCCTATAATTTTTGAAGACAACCAGAGCTGTTTAAAGATGCTAGAAGATGAGAAAATAACACCAAATATATGTTTACGTAAAATATTATTTTGTGAGAAATTTAATGAAGACTGGAAAGGTGCTTTACGAATATTGTCCTACTGATTCCATATTGGCTGACATTCTAACCAAACCCTTACAAAGGGTAAGAATATGTAAAATAAGACAGTTAATTGATATTACTAATTATTTTTATTTTATTTTTAAAATATTGTATTAAAGAATCTACCTGGAGTAATATTTGTAATATTGAGAAGGGCGAATAATATTACTATTCGATAACTTATATAATTATATTCGATAAGTTTATGTACTTTTTATTACTTCACTGTATCTGTTAGATTACAATGCAACCATGTAAAATATGTAAGCTTTTTATGAACTTTGTATGTATAATAAAAACGATCACTTCTTTATAAAACGTCATTTGAACAGTATCTACATGCTAGAAAAAACACTTACCGAATTTAATATACAAATAATTACAGAATTATTTAAAAAAAATTCCCACCTAATAAACTATCAGCTACATAAACAGATGATGAAACATTTAAAATCGTTCGAACTACTTACTCCAAATTCTTTGCAAATAATAAACTTTTTTAAATAAGATTAATTAGATATACAGAAATGCATGAGTAACCATTGAGGAATTACAGAATGTTATCTTCACCTAAAAAAAAAAGTACTATGTACTTTCCACATATGAAAGAATTAATTACAGAAACTATTAAAAACTGCAAAAGTTACCAGAGACTTAAATACGAATTCAAGTAAAAAAACCATTAGATATATTACATATATAGCTATATACAATAAATAATCACCAAAACTTAACAATCATAGATACATTTTCAAAGTTTACAGCTGCTTTCGTCATCCCAGACAGAAATAGCGTAACGGTACTCACTTAAGTCCTTTTTAAGCTCAAACGGTATTACAAAAAGATTGTTTGTGATCAAGGCTCAGAATTTGGGAGCAACATTTTTAAGATTTTTGCATATAATACTGTAGCCGTATTGCTTATGTCCGGTTGTTTCTTTTAGTGTAGTTATATTTTTAAGCGTGTAATTCATGTCAATTAAGGCTCAGTTATGCTACCGTAACGGAATGTCATGCACACATCTGCAGTAATGCACTGCTGCAACATTTATATGTATATGGCAACCTTATGCACATATGTTTTTTTGTAGCGAATGCTACAAATCGAGCGGTTAAATAACCACCGGGGTGAGTCTCAACTATCTAATGCGACTCATGATTTAAGTCTGACCAAAAGAATTGAATTGCTGGAAAAGGCGCTTGGTGATGTACGCTTGTCTCAACTTGCCTCTCCAACAGTGTCGTCTCCAAACCAGAGTGTTGTTTTGGATGACGCAATACAACAAAATAATTCGCAATCGCGTGCTACAACAGAAATGGCGTCTCTCTCGAAAAAAATTGTAACGTCCCTTTCGAATGAACAACGAGAACAACAAAACGTAAACAGAAACGAGTGTGATGTAGAATGCAGAATTATACATGCGCAAACCAAACAGCCAACTACTAATATAAACGGTTTTGAACATTCAACGAATTCTGACAACATAGCTCAACAACAACAACAGCAGCGCAATTTTAACAGAAATATTGGTTTTAATATGAGTGTAGCCAATCAGCATGCTTTTTCTTGTCAACATAGCCAGCCAACGCCCTTTTCGACGGCAACATCCCATTTCAAAAAACCTACCAGTATACAACTCCTCAACATGTTTACATGAACTCAAATGTTTCTACCCCAAACAATGTTTATCAACAACCAACGATGACAACAAATGTTTATGAACACCGAAATTTTGTGCCAACATCAAATGAAAATAATATTTATGAAGAACGCAATAATCCGCAAAATAATCCTTTCAGTTCTATATATTCTAGTGTGTCTCAACAACCGGTGAATGAGAACTTTAATCCAATGAGGCAAAACGAACATCAACACGGCAATATGATGTACAACAACGTTTACATAATGTACAACAACGTCATGTGACTTTTTCGGGTAACCAGAATCGACATTTCGGCAACGACTTTAATACTTATTCCGACATACGTGATGTGGTTATGCTCCTCCCATTTTTCGATCGTTCGTCGGAGAAATCATTGGGGCCCAGACAGTTCATTCAATGAGTGAACCTGCTGAAGGCTTCCTACCAGTGGAGTGACCAGATTGTAATTTTCGCAGTACAGCAGAAGATGCAAGGTACGGCCAAATACTGGGTAGATTCCCTTCAGCAGGTTTTCACCTCATGGCCGAATTTTGTTGAGAAATTTTTGAATGATTTCCCCAATGTTTTGAACGAAGCAGACGTCCATGTAAGTATGTCGAAAATGAGACGATACGATAGTGAATCCCCACAGGACTACTACTACAGAATGCTTGCGTTTGGTAAACGTGGATACATCTCCGAACCGGCAATTTGTCGACACATAATTAATGGCATTAACAACAGAGATCTCAGAAAGAAAATTTCTAATAATTATGTTTCATGTAACCAACTGCTAAATGACATAACAATATTTTGCTTACACAACGATATTTCTAAGGTCGTACCAAACAGTAAACACAACAAAATCACAACGCAGTTTAAACCACCAATAATTTCTACAACAGCCGATAGAATAGATAAAGCCAAGGTAAAATGCTTCAATTGTAACCAAATGGGCCACTATGCCAACAAATGCCTAGAGCCCCAACGTAAGAGCCGATGCGGAATCTGCAACCGTACAACACGCCAGACAGAAAACTGTAACCAAAAGAGGGCGGACGTTCGTAATAAGGCAGCAAACAAGGTTGATGACGACAAACAGTTTCGACGCCCCTCCGACCTCATCAAGACGATAAAAATCAACGAATTATTTACAAACTGTTTTGTCGATCCAGGTAGCAGTCGTTCCCTCATACGGAAGTCGTTCGCTAAAGATGTGGGTGAACTTGGCCAGTGTTTGGTAGTACTTAATGGTTTCGCCGGCGGCAAACTTCAATGTGACGAAAAAGTAAACGCAAATTTGCTAATGGATGGCTATGAATTTAACATAGATTTGTTGGTGGTACCAGACGAACTTATTTCTCAGAACGTACTTCTCGGTCGTGATGTCCTGTGTCAAGAGGGAAAAAGGTTTATTATTGAAGATGATGGCTGCTGGTTCGAAAATATCTTAACAATATCGACCGAGGAAAATATTTCTGACGATGGTCGTAATCAACTACAAGCCTTAGTTTCTAAACACTCTCGATGTTTTGCAGCATCTGCAAACGAATCGGGAAGATGCAACCCTGTCCAAATGAATATAGAGCTCACAACGGACGTGCCCATCAACGTAAAACCATATCGCATTCCGTTTGCTAGAAGACCCGTTGTCGAAAAGTTAGTAGATGAGTTATTGGAGGGTAAGATCATTCGTCCATCAACATCCCCATATGCTTCAGGCATAGTACTGGCTGAAAAGAAGAGTGGTGAGTACCGACTTTGTGTAGACTATCGGGCTCTAAACCGGATAACCAAGAAGACACCTTTTCCAATGTCCAATATTGACGAGCAATTTGCGCAGCTTGTGGGAAATAAATTTTTCACGTCCCTAGACCTCAGGATGGGCTACCATCAAATCGAGATGTCTGAGAGGTCCAAACAATATACGGCTTTTGTTACTACAGACGGCCATTATGAATACAACCGTATGCACTTTGGTCTTGTGAACGTCCCGGCCGTTTTTCAAAATCTAATGAACCAACTGGTAGCACGTATGGAACCTGGGGAAGTTCTCGCATATCTCGAATGTCATCATTCCGAGTAGAAAATTCAGCGAAGGCATCCAAAAGCTCGACAAATTTTTAAACATACTGGAGGAAAATGGCCTGACCCTACGATTGGAGAAATGTAAATTTCTGATGACCGAAATATCACATCTGGGTCATGTCATAAATTAACATGGCATTACGCCAGGTGATGAGAAGGTGAATGTCATACGTAATTTTAAACGACCCACTAATGTAACAGAACTTCGTAGATTCCTGGGTTTAACAGGCTTTTTCAGAAAGTTCGTGAAGAACTACTCATTAATTTCAAAGCCGATTACGACACTACTGAAAAAGAATCAGGTTTTTATGTGGGGAGAAAGTCAACAGAAATCATTCGACGAATTGGTGAGTTTCGGTTTCGAGTATATGTTCTGGGTAAGCATTTTAAATTAGTTACGGATTGTTCAGCTATTGTCAAGGCCAACGTAAAAAAGAAATTGGTACCAAAAGTCGTCCGATGGTTTTTAAAGATAATGGATTACGACTTCGAGATAATTCACCGCCAGGGCACTCAAATGGCACATGTCGACGCCCTGAGGCGTTCCCCTGATGCACAAACACCCGCACACGAACTCAACGAAAACATAATGAAAATAGTTTTGGATCAAGAAGATTGGTTATTAACAATGCAGCTGCAGGACCCTAGTCTAAAAGGAATCGTTGTCGTCCTTAAGAACGATAAGTCGACACCACAATCAGTTCAAATTAAGTCTGAATATGTATTGCTAAATAATCGGTTGTACCGGAAGTGTCAAGTAGGACCACGTTTTGTTGTTTCTAAGGAGGCGCATAGTGAAGCTGTGTCATGACGATATGGGTCATTTTGGTCTGGAGAAAACAATTGAACGCATAAATCAACATATTTGGTTCCCTAAGACCCGTAAATATGTAAAGGAGTATATAGCGGCATGCATGGAATGTTGCTATAATAAGGCGAAGGGTGGCAAGTCCGAAGGTTGCTTACACGTCAGTGACCCCGAACAAATACCATTTCGGAAAGTACATGTTGACCATTTGGGTTCTTTCATTAAGAGTAAACGCGGAAATTGTTATGTTTTGGCAATCTCTGACGCTTTTAGCAAATATATAATCGTGAAGGCGGTTAGAACGACTCAGACGAAACCTGTTATAAATGTATGAAATGAAGTCACCAGCTATTTTGGTTTGCTTAAGACAATTATAAGCGACCGAGGTGCTGCATTCTCATCTAAAATGTTTGACGAGTACTGCCAACGGCACAACATTCGACACGTCGGTAATGCTGGATAAGATTCCAGATATCGTTAAAACAATTAGGGAATTCTCAGGAAAAGCAGGAGAATTTGGATCATGGAGGAAATTAGTTGATAGAGTTTTAGAACTTTACGAGGGAATTGAAGGTACTAGCAGATATTATGCAATTTTACATACCATTCGTACTAAAATTGTAGGAGAAGCAGATACTGCTCTCGATTCATATAGAACCCCTTTAGATTGGGCAAAAATTAAAAAGTGCTTAATAATGCACTATTCGGACAAGCGCGACCTTGGAACGCTTGAATATCAAATCACCACAATGTGTTATGGTGGTAGAACAATTACTGAATTTTATCAGATGATTTATCAACACTTGTCACTAATTCTAATTGAATGCAGCAAGTCGATGTGCAATGACAAATTCATACAGAGAAAGCTCTGGACACTTTTATTCGCGGACTCAGAGGTGACCTACCGAGACTGTTGAGTGTAACAGAGCCTTCTTCACTCCCGCAGGCACTTTAAATTAGAAAACATGAACTTCAGACTTAATTATGCACAAGGCGCAAACAGAACAAATATGCAATCAAAGCCTCCACGGCAACGATTTTATCCTGAGTTAGCTCACACATTTCAACAGACATTATCAACCAATGCCTTTTAAACAAAACTCCAACGGATATAATCAACCAATCAATACAAATTTTATTCCATTCAACCAATCAAAACCATTTAATCAACATTTTAATAGACCTAGCCATAACCCTCATGTGCAACAAAATGGTAGTGGATTCAGGAATAATTACCCCAACTCATTTCCGAAACCTACTCCAATGGAAATAGACGATTCTACACAGTTTAGACGGAATAACCCACCACAAAACTTTAAGCGACCATTCGCTAGTCAAATGTCTCATCCTCCAAATAATATCCAACGTAATTTTCATTTAAATACAGAATATCCTTATAAAATGTACGATATGCATGAATTCGATAATTGCAATGACCCTACTTATAATCAAGTACAAAATGTCCCATGTAGGAGCAACACTATTCCTAACATCGAAAATACTATTTCAGAAGAAAACGACAATATTAATTTTTTAGACTTATGCCATCTTCTCTTCCATACATGGAGTATGTTAGAAGAAGAAGAGATAAGATTGACTTTTTAATAGACACAGGCTCGAACAAAAATTACATTCAATCAACTCGTATTAGAAATCTGCTCCGAAATGAAAAATCATTTAAAGTAAGTTCAGTCGCGGGTGACGTAGAAATAACTCATCACACCTACATTGATATTTTTGGGGAACAAATTATAAAAATAAAATTCTATATTTTGCATACACTTAATTCGTTCCACGGTATAATAGGTAACGATGCACTCAAGGATCTTAAAGCAACTATTCATACCAGCAAAAACCTAATGACCATATTTCCTAACGTAAATATTCCACTAAAGCTGAAAATATCGCAGGAAGTCTATAAAGTAGAACTACAGGTACCGCACTTAACACAAAACCAACAGATGAAATTGAATACAATAATAAAAGAATGTCCTAATCTGTTCTCGGATCCCGATGAGAAGTTAACATTTACTACTTTAGTAAAAGGTGAGATACGTACCACCACAGAAACTCCCGTTTACTCAAAACCATATCCATATCCAATGGCGTTGAAAGGAGAAGTAGAACGTCAAGTTGAAGAACTCCTTGCTAACGGAATAATAAGAAAATCTAAGTCGCCTTACAATTCACCAGTATGGATCGTCAATAAAACAATGGATAGTTCTGGTGAAAAAAAATACCGTATGGTCATAGATTATCGGAAGCTTAATTCTGTTATCATACCTGATAGATATCCGATTCCGGAAATAAACGAGGTACTCTCAATCTCGGTGAGAATAAGTTATTTACTGTTATTGACTTAAAAAGTGGGTTTCATCAAATACCCCTTCGAGAGTCTGATATAGAGAAAACTACCTTCTCTATGAATAACGGGAAGTATGAATTTTTACGCTTACCATTCGGTTTAAAAAATGCACCTTCAACTTTTCAACGGGCTTTACACGATATCCTTCGGCAACATATTGGCAAAAGGTGCTACGTGTACATTGATGATGTAATAATTTTTAGCAAAAATGAGGAAGAACATTTAAAAAACTTAGAGTTAGTGTTCAAGACTCTGGAAAAAGCTAACATGAAAGTACAACTAGACAAATGTACTTTTCTGAAAACCGAAGTAGAATTTTTAGGGTACGTAGTAGGAGTGGAGGGAATTAAAACAAACCCTCAGAAAGTGGAATCAATAACAGAAATGCCGGCTCCAAAGAATCTAAAAGAGCTGCGTTCATTCCTCGGAATGGCTGGTTACTACCGGCGATTTATTAGAGACTTTGCAAAAATTGCAAAACCACTTACTACTATATTACGAGGCGAGTGCGGAAACATTTCTAAAAATGCATCCAGAAAAAAACTAATATCCCTAAATCAAAAGGATTTGGACCTTTTCATAGAATAAAAAATATTTTGGTATCCCGAGATGTAGTACTTTCCCATCCGAACTTCGAACAAGATTTTGAACTCATAACCGATGCATCTGACTTTGCAATTGGTGCCGTATTATCACAGAACAAAAAGCCAATTGCATTCATATCTAGAACCCTCAGCAAAACAGAGGAAGGATATGCAACAAATGAGAAGGAGATGCTCGCAATTATATGGTCACTTAATACCCTCAGAAATTATTTATACGGTTCGAAAAAAATTAAAATTTACACAGATCATCAAACACTAACATACGCTTTGAGCTCAAAAAATACAAATTCTAAGATTTTCATCTTTGGAAATCGATCCTGTATGAATACAATTACGAGCTTAAATATAAGCCAGATAATTCTAACGTAGTGGCAGATGCCTTATCAAGAATTTCTCCTCAAATAAATACACTCACATCCACAGCCCATAGTACTGAAAGTTCTCCACATGATTTAATTCCATGTGCTGAGGTACCAATCAATGTTTTCAAAAATCAAATATTTCTAAAACTAGCCGATACTTCATCATATCAACTCAAAATTGTACTTCCTACTTTTCATAGGCACATTATTACCGAACCCACATATAATGAGCAAATGCTTGTGCCACTCTTGAAAAGATATCTCAACCCATCTGTCATTAACGGAATACACACAGAAGAAAGAATAATGGGTATGATTCAAAATATTTATCCACAAAACTTCAGTAATTACAAAGCCCGTTATACACAAAAGTTTGTTGATGACATAACAAGTGAACAAGAACAGGAAAACATAATTTTAGAGACGCACCTGCGTGCTCATAGGAACGCAGAAGAAAATAAGGCTCAAATACTAGAAAAGGGTTATTTCCCAGGCATGCTGGGTAAAATAAAAAAATGTAATAGTAAAATGTACTACGTGTAAAGGGAATAAGTATGAACGACATCCTTATCGACCAAAACTAGGTGAGACCCCTCTACCAACCTTCCCTGGTCATACAGTTCATATAGACATTTTTCTAACAGAAAAAAAAGCTGTTCTGACAGCCCTTGATAAATTCACAAAGTATGCCCAAACCAAAATACTAAAAAATAGATCAATCGAAGACGTAAGGAAACCACTTAGGGAAATAATATTTGCATTTGGTGTACCCAAATTCATAGTCATAGATAATGAACCATCATTAAACTCAGCTTCAATCAAATTTATGCTAGAAGACGAATTGGGAATAGAACTATTTACAACACCCCCATATAATAGTCAGGCTAACGGCCAAGTGGAAAGATTCCACTCAACATTGGTAGAAATAATAAGGTGTATTAAGGAAAACGGAGGACATAGGAATTTCGAAGAGCTATTAGAAATAGCGGTATCCGAATATAACCACAGTATTCATTCGGTTACACGAAAAAAACCAGCAGACTTATTTTTTGGAAGAAACGTCAATTTTACCCCTGATGACATTGAAAAAACTAGACACGACAACTTAGAAAAATTAACAAAAAAACAACAAAAGGACATTCAGTATCACAATAAAAATAGGCACGAATTAAACCCGTACTTACCAGGACAGGTAATATTTGTAAAAAGGAACAAACGACTGGGAACGAAACTTTCAAAACCGTATTCAAAAGAAATTGTAAAAGAAGACAGAAATAGCACAGTTTTAACAGAAAAGGGACAGATAATTCACAAAAGTAGAATACGAAATTAAGACAAGACACTTTCTATTTACAGACTACTCCTAGCGCTTTGCAAAGCGGATGTACAAATATTGGATTATACCAACGCTCAACTAGTGACTATAGAAAGAGGACAAGCAAGACCTCAGACTGGATATTTCAAAATAGTACATGAAATCGATCTTGACAAATACACTGACATAATGGACAACATCGAAAAAGCCATAGCAACTACAAAAATTGAAAATAGTCCCCACCATCCCTTCACAACCTTACTTATATCGCAAATTAAAACACATCTAAATAATTTAAAAGTAAAAAAGTTTAAAAGGTCACTAGATTTTTTGGGTAGTGCATGGAAACGGCTAGCAGGAAGTCCCGATCGCCAAGACCATGAAATAGTCGTAAACAAAATAAACAATGTGCTCGAAAATAATAATAATCAGATCCTTATAAATAAACTCTCAATTGAGAGAATAAATGAAATTACCAATATTACTAATAAAATTTTTAAAATTATTGAAAACAATCAATCGGAAGAAAAAGATTTAATTTTGAAATTGAAGTTTAACCCGGCCTTTACACATGCAAGTGCAAGTGCGAAAATCTCAATACACTCACACTTTTTCACTAATACACTCAAACTTTTCGAACTTGCTGCAAGTAAAATGACAAATAAAGAAACAATGTTACCGAGGTTAAGTTTGTTATAAATTTATAGCTGATTTTCTCTTTATTTAAATAAAATTACAAATTAAAAAGAACAGAACTGTCCAACAACGAATCTTAAAATGTTTTTAGATACACATTTCATGCATTTTGGAAAAAAAAAAATTTGTTAAAATATTTTTGCAGTAATTTTACAAAACTGGAAACACGGCAATACTGGATTCACAAACCATAAACATTGTTAAAAATAAAGTCAGTTTCAGTTTGTATCAGACAGTAGACGCGTAAACAACTGTGTTCTCTGAGTTTCTTTTGCTTTTATGTTATCGATAAGTGTTTACATATCGGTCTTCTTCTGCTTTCTCTTTTATTGCGGGAAAATAATTTTCGTTTTTGTAAAAAGGAAAAATTTAATTATTTTTCATAAATTACCGGATACTTTGTATTTTACTTTTTCTTTCTATTGTAAATTCTCGGTTATCTTTATTTCTACACACCGCATAATACCAAAGGCTACGTCATGAACGGGGTTGATCCCCCGAACTGCAACCGGTTCAGGGAATTAGATTCCATGCCGGCCAGGAATAAAAGTTCCAAAAACAAACGCTGGCGCCCTGATAATTTCATTACTTTACCGGAAATTGCAGTCAATGAGCAACACCTTCCACGCTATCTTGTTGCATCGGCAACTTCCACGAAACCCGACACTGAAATCGCACCTCTTGCATCGTATAATGTATTTCATGTAGAATGTGGACTTGATTTCATAAGCAAAGAGCGATTGGAAGTTACCGAAATGAGAAGCGGTGAGCTCTTAATTAAAGTACCAAATAAAAAAGTTGCTGAACTCTACCTCAAGGCAAACTTTATAGATTGCATTCCGGTTAAAATTACTATGCACAAAACTTTAAATACGGCACAAGGACGTATTTTTTCTAGAAAAATTATAAACATAGAACAGAATGAGCTTCTGGCATCACTTAAATCCCAGCGAGTAGTTGACTTCCGCAAAATACTAGGTCCGACGGTGGGAAAACAATAGCAACAGGTGCAGTCATTTTGACGTTTGACTTAATTTACCGTCCTGAAACGCTCAAACTGGGGTGGGAGAGGGTTCCCGTAGAGGAATACATTCCCAATCCTATGAGATGCAGAAATTGTCAGAAGCTAGGGCATACTAAAAATTCTTGTCGTAACGTTGAATTGTGTGGGGAATGTGGTATACCAACACCGCATGAGACATGTACACGCAAATATTGTGTAAACTTTCAGCTTGAATCCCATACTTCAAAAGACTCGAATTGTCCAACCTTTTGGAAACATAAGTCAGTCAATTTTTTGAGAATTTCGAGAAGATGCACAAATCGCGAAGCCTGGAGGATTTTCAATGATAACCCTACCCTAAATTCATTAAAGCCTTCTACCGGAAAGTCAAAGAATGTACAAACTTACGCTCAAGTTTTAAATAATCAACCACCAAGTAATACAATTTCATTAGCAAAAACAAATTTACCAAACAAGACATCACATGCATCATCTGATAACATTCCAAGAACTAGCAAAAAAAACAACGATCCTTCTTTTATAAATATTACGACAAAAACATCAGAATCTACTTCGAATAGCAAAATAAACTCACTCGCCCAAAAAATCGGCAACAATAGTACAAATCCATCTACAATGTTAAACAACAACACCATATTAAACTCATCTATTGAATCTACAACCATACAAAATTCAATCGCAGATATAAGTATCATTTTAAATAAATCTCGTGATTTTAATACAATTGAAACTATGCTAAGTGATGATGATTCATTTGATAACAACTTCACATGAATATTGATAACTACTCAACAGATAAAACGTTTGACAATGATATTTTCAAAGGATTGGAGTCATCTACTCCACCAAGAGTAACTTAGATAACGAAACTACACCAACTTCACAATTTGTATATAAAAAATTTCCTGATTTGAATGTCATCATCACACCAAATACTCTAAGGAAAACCATCATAAATACCCAAGTTAAATAAGCAATTTGTTATGAATATTGGACTCAATTTAACTCTCCTTCAGTGGAATATTCAGGGTTTCATAAATCACAAATACGCACTGGAGCTTCTGGTAGCTTCACATAAACCAAATATAATTGCACTACAAGAAACTCATATTATTTAGAAAAACATACATCTTCCCGGGTACAGGGTATTTCACAATAACAAGGACTATACGTACGCTAAATCTGGTATTGCTCTACTGGCCAGTAACAACATTAACGTTACACATCATTCGACTTCAACAGGTAATCTACTTTTTCAAAAGCTAATCATTAAATGCAATACAGAAATTCATATAACCAATGTATACAAAGAATGCGATGTAAGCTTAACACCTACCATGGTTGATAATATTTCTCTAACTGATGGAGTCCATCATATTCTGATTGGTGATTTAAACTCCCAAAAATACTTTGTGGGGATCGACCTCAACTTCCCCAGGTGGGAAAATATGGGAAAAATTTTCAGACTACAAAAACTTAGTTATTTTAAATGACGGATCGCCAACTTTATTCAATACCAGGAATACATTAACATCCGTTGATGTTACGATGGCAAGTGTGGACATGGCCCCAAGTCTAGTGTGGAATCGTTTACCCATGCCGGAAGTTGGCGACCATTTCCCAATAAAGATTTGTAACAGAGTGGATTTGGTTAAGAAGCTTTTTACTCCACGTTTTAATGACTCGAAGGCTGATTGGCCCCTTTTTGGCACAAAGGTATCTCAATTTAATGCTGATTTTCCAAATTCAACAAACATAAATAGAGAAGCAGCTCAAATCGAGCGAGTTTTAAGAAAAGCAGCCAATGAAAGTATACCCATTAGTCGTGGACCAAAAGACAAAAACAACCCTGTTTGGTTTAATTCAGATATTGCTAAGTACATTCGTCTAAGACAACAGGCTTGGAGAAACTTTAGGAGATGCCGAAACCAAGCAAATAATATAGAAGAGCTTGCGCTAAGGTAAAACGTGAATGCACAATTTCGAAGAAACGCTCTTGGGAGAATTTTTTGAACTCACTGAACCCTACTATGGATGTTCGTTATCTAAGGAATAAAGTTAACAGACTGAGAGCCGATAGAACAAATAATTTTCCCATTATATGCATCAACAATGACATCTTCTCCCACCCCCAAGCTATTGCCGACAAGTTCGCCGAATATTGGACTTCTGTAAGCTCGGATTCGGCATTTGACTCTAATATAATATCAGCTAAAAGAAACTTTGATATTGAGCATCTACCTCAGAGAAAAGAGCAACGGATTTCTTTGTCTTACAAAGTAAACATTTTCGAACTGGAGGAAATACTGAAAACATTAAAAGGCTCTACACCAGCACGCGATAAAATAACTTACTCAATGGTAAAAAGAGCACCTGAGCACTTCAAATTCCGCATTTGTGACCTCTATAATAACATCTTGGCAAATGGGGTATTTCCCGGCGATTGGAAAACAGCAATTTTGTCTCCGATTCCGAAACCTGGAAAGAATCCAAACAGCTTAGATGGGCACCGACCTATCTCACTATTACCAGTACTTTCTAAAATTTTTGAGAAAATTTTGGCCAAACGTTTCTGGAAGTTTGCAATCAATAAAGTATCAAATATACAACATGCCTTTATACCCAAGCATGGGGATCACAGTATATGTCATCATATGGAGGAAATCCTACGAAATAATTTAAGGAAACGGGTGCATAGTTTAGTTATATCTGAGGACACAGAAAAAGCCTTCGATAAAGTTGGGTCGACCTTCATTATTGTTGAAATGCTCGAGTGGGGTGTATCGAAGAATATGTTGAAGCTGTTAAGATCTTTCCTTACTAATCGAAAGGTGACTGTTAAAGTAGATGGCTATTTTTCATCCACATATCCCCTTGACAATGGTATACCACAGGGATCACCTTTGTCAGTGGTTTTGTATACGGTTTATGCAAACTCACTGGCGAGAGCTGTTGAAAACATACCTGGAATTGATTTTGCTGCTATTTATGCCGATAATATATTTGCTATCACTTCTGGGAGTGATGATGATGTATGTGCAAATCTAAAATATTTAGACCAAACAATGCAACAATGGGCTATTAGTATGGGTGCTACGATATCAGCCGAGAAAACTGAGATACTTCATGTTTGCAGAAAGAGGGAGCGCAGTAACAATACTATTAACAACAGGAATGTGAATATTACTATAGCTGAACACATGAGAGTGTTGGGTATATTGTTTACAAAAAACTAATTATGGAACTCTCACGTTAAACATTTATGTTCCAAACTTAGCAAAATAAATAATTTACTGAAACTTATATGCTCGCGCAATAAGGGACCTCATTTTAATACCGCATTGCAAATCTGTAGTTCTTTGGTCACCAGTGTTTTGCAACATGGTATTTCAATTTATGGGTGGACCTCTAAAAAAAACGTGAAAAAGTTGAACAATGCTATTAACAACTGCTACAGAACTTTTTCTGGTCTACTGAGAACTACACCGTTAGAATTGCTAAGGCGTGAGACTGGATATCAAGATTTTCAATATCTTCTAGAAAAAAGTGCGGTTAATATGGCGTCCATATCCATAACAACTCCAGCTGAAGGTCTTCATGAACTTTTTTGGAAAAACCTTGTACTTCAAAACATTGAGTCACAATCTGCAATTGCACACATTATTAGGCTTCTTAAAGCATATAATATAAATATACCTGATAAGCCAGATGCCACGTACCATACAAATTATTTTGCCACTACGGATATAAGTTTAAGCTGCCACAATAAAAACAACATCAATCCAATAATTTTTAAGAAAACTCTGCAACATAAAATATCATCCTTTTCCCCTTAACTGATACTTTACACAGATGGTTCATTTCAAAACGGAGTAACATCATATTCAATTGTAGAGGAGAAAAGTCCAAACAATTTGAAATCATTTCAAAAGTACGTATACCTAATGACTCTGGGGTGTTTTCAGCTGAATTAGCGGCCATAAAAACAGCAATCGCTTATACGATTCAAAGTGGATTTAAAACTTTAATATGTACCGATAGTCTAAGTGCAGTCAAAGCATTGGCAAAGAACCACAACGGCATTTGCAACAATGTCATCACACTGCCTGAGCGAAACAAAGAAATTTCGATCTTATGGATCCCTTCACATATTAACATAGTAGGAAATGAGTGCGCTGACAGAGCTGCAAAAAATGCACTAAATTTACCTCATTATTTCAAATCAATTCCGATCAATCCAGAAAAGACTACATCCCTTTCATCCTAGGCCTAAATACAATACCAACTTGACAAGAAGAGAATGTGTATTGTTAAGTCGCATTAGAGTTGGTAAAACACTTTTCAATACACAACATTATTACAACCTTACCGATCCAGTAAAATGTACCAATTGCAATGTCCTTTTATCTGTCGCACATATATTCACCGAATGCCCAGTGTCGAAAATTGATGTGGATCTGAATGCTATTATTGATTGCACAACAACTGTAAATCTCCCAGCAATAAGGAGAAGTCTTAATAAACATAATATTCAAAATGTCTAGTCCTATATTAAATCTTTTTTTACTATGTCATAATCTAACAATTCATACTTATTCTTTAATCTTTATTTGTATATATGTAAATAATTAATTTTATCTTTTCTGATACGAATTTTGCGTGCGCATATGGTCTAGTCACCCGGCGCCTCTAGTATATTTTGTGAATTAATTTATAAAATGTATTATATAAATAAATAAATAAAGTCAGTTTCTCACAAAATTTTTTCAATAAAAATGGACCAAAAGCTAAATAAAAAGGAAATTATTAAATTAATTTCCTTCTATCGGTCAAATGAAGTATTGTGGAATATGAGCAGCAAATTATATAGGAGAAATGATTTGAAAGTAAAAGCTTACGAAGATATTGGTTCACAAATGGGTATGCCGGCTGATGTTGTTAAAAAAAAATACGTTCCTTACGAGCTACGTACACAGGAGAAAAAATAGAATGTATAAAATTTCTGGTTCAGGTACGGAAGAAGTATATCAGTCTTCCTTATTCTGGTTCCAAGAAATGAAATTCTTGGATAACACTATTGCTGTAAGATCCACTTCAGACAACTCAGAAAACGTAAGTGTTTATAGTATGGGAAAGTCGCTGTTTCACTGAAATCGTCAGTGGCTTCTTTGCATTTTTCTGGTACACCTTCGTTTCATTTCTTTTTCGCAGAATAGTGTAAATACGCACCAATTTGAAGAATGTATTGAAGAAAACACACAAGATGAATGCTTCACAAATAAAGCAAAAAAACAAAACGCGTGTATGGTCCAAGGGAAGAGGAAAATTCAAACTTTGATAACGCTTTAAAAAAAATTGATGGACATTAGTGACAAGGTAAACGAGTTTACTGCTATTTGCATTTGATGTTTACGCTTCGTGAACATTTTTAAAATGAACTTGCACTTGCTTGTGTAAACAATGAAACAACTTGCAGCACTTTCGAATTATTTGTTAGCATTTTCAGTGATAATACGTATATGCTACTTGCATGCAAGTACTTGCATGTGTAAAGGCAGGGTAAACTAGAAATAATTAAAGAAGAGATTGTAAACATTGCCTATGCAATACATTGGACGAAAGCCAATATTATTAATTCATATATTTTATCAAACGAAGAAATTAATATAGCAAAGAATATTGTAAACAAAGAAAATTTGTCATTTATAAATCTAGACGAAGCTTTTGAATTTTCTGAAACTAAAATAGCAACAAATGGAATGTTAATAATTTATATTATAAGTTTACCAACAGCTAAGAATGATGTTTGTAAAACTGTCGAAATTAGAGCAGTTAAACCGAATAAAAGAATAATTAAAATAGACTTTAATGAGATATTGATTTGTGAAAAAGAAATGTATGGAAAAAGAAATGCATGAAAAGGTTATAATAATTTAGAAATTTGTATAAATAATGATGTAATAAATCTAAAGCTATTATCACACGACATGTATTTTACATATGTACTGTCAAATTTTCCATATGCAAAAGTTGTACACATCGTCTGATACATATGAAACATTGCATATGTAAAATACACATGGAACTACATATGTAATTTTTTCAATTAGAGCTTGCTCTATTTTTCTGTGCCAAACATAAACAAAACAGGTGTTTGCTTTTTAGAAAATTTATTCGAAAAAAATAATTGTGAACATATTTAAAGAACATGAAAAAGTAAGTATTGTTCCATATTTTAATGAATTAAATAATTCTTTTGTAATTTATTTTTTTCTTTTCTATTTTTAATTTTTATTGCTGATATTATTGCAATAATGCTGGACACTACAATTGTTTTATCAGCGGTTTTTACATCCATTTCATTTTTTTAATTATTTTTAACAATTTATATACAGTCGAGCTTCCCTATAATGAATCTTGACGGGACCAGAAAATTACTTCATTATATAGAAACTTCATTATACGAAAATTATATTTTTCCCCCACTTTTTGTTTAAAATAAATCAATATCCTCAAAAAGGCAGGTTCGAAGCCTTTTGCGTTTAGTGCTCAATTGCTCGTCTTCTAGAATTCCAAACTGCCTAGCCACATCTTTTTTTTTTTAATCCTTCTTCAACTTTATTAATAATTAATAATTCTTTTTCAAGAGAAATGCTACTTCGCTGCGTCATTTCCGATCACAGAACAGCGGCAACTGATGTCAAAGTTGTTATTGATGTGGATTTCGTCTTTTTTTTTGTTCTTATTTTCCTCTTTTGGGAATCCCCTCATTATATGTGGCATCTTTCTCGGTACACAGAGTTGTTAGTATGCGTAACAAAAAATTGTTTGAAAAATTCATTATATGGAGACAAAAACGCATGTGAGTCAAATATTACACCTGCAGAATTGATTCATTGTATAGAAAACTTCATTGTATGGAAATTCATTATAAGGAGATCAAAAACAATGAAATTGGAACGGAAAAAGTTGTGTGTTTGAAATCAATTCATAATAGGGAGAGCTTCATTGTATAGAAGTTCACTATAGAGAAGTTCGACTGTACAATAAAAAGTCAGTCTGTTGTTTACATTTTTAGGTTATGTCATACGGAAAACATACGCAGGTGTGATAGCGAAAATTATAAAATGACAACTTTGACATACATACGGAATTACATATGGATAAAGAAAGTGACAGTACATATGTAAAATACATGTCGTGTGATACCCACTTAAGAGATGACAAATGTATAACTAATCTATTAAAGAGTCGTTTACCAAACTGCACGGAGATTAATGATCAACACATTCCGAATATAGAAGAGATAACACCGGGTATTTTGTTCTTAAATAAATTTAATGGAAACATCATAACCAAAAACGAAACAACCATGTTGAACGGAACATTTTTGATACATTTTAGTAACACTTCTATTGAAATTCAAGGGAAAAGTTTTCACAATGAACAAAAAATAACAAGTAAACCATTACCCGCAATACTTCAGCCTTCATCCAGAGCGAGTACAATTGAAGAAATACTATACCAATTAAACACTAACAATACCAAACACATCGATAATCTTGAGAAAGGAGATAAAATAAAGTATGGCATCAACTTCTCCCTCGCCATACTAATAATAATCGTTATGGTACTTACTGTCAGATTAATTTTTTGTAAGAAATCAATTCAACTGACCCCAACAGCCATCGAAGGGTTAAATCAACTATTCAATAAATCACAACCTTCAAACGAGGACGTTTGAAATCAAGGAGGGGGGTAGTTAACATTCCTAATGTTAACATACACAAATACAAACAACGAGCACAACCAGACAGTAATATAATATCCATTTAAACTATTCCGATGACGGTGCACACGCGCATAAAAATAAATGTGCACAACGTGGGAAAATGCAGAATCGGCAGTTTTGGCAGACGACAGAATAGGTTTAATTAAAAATAACAATTGTAAAAATTTGTTAGTTCTAAGAATTCAAACAATAAAGAGCGTAAAAGCTCAGTGTTTTTTTTTTAACAAAAAATAATAAAAAAAATATTAATTTATATATGTATTGTTTTGATCCAATTAGTTTTACGGCACAATTTGTAGTTGTTAAAGAAAATAGTGTAGTGATCTGTAATGTGGCAACTCCACAAACACATTAAGCCTCTGACAGTTGGAATGCAACCTTGCTTTTAGTGTTTCCTATTATTAATCACTTTATAAAAACCTATCGAAGTGTAAAGTAGTGTACAGATGAAAAGAAATAAAGCATCTATTAAAATATCAGGTGTGGGGTACATCTTAGAGAGAAATATAGAAACCGAAAGACCAGAACGTCGAGATAATGGATCTCAGACCCGGACGCCAAATAATGATGGATGCGCTAGATGCTGCTGGAATAAATTTCCCCCCTTCGGCCACGCTGAGCCAACTGCGGGCGTTATATGAAGCGTTGCTGAAGGTGGAGAATAAAAATAACCGCGCTTTGAAACCAGGGGAAGATACGAAACAATTTTCCGCCCACGTAGATGATGACGATGCCACCGAAAACACTACCAAGACACATGTTGTCCCAAACCCTGCTGTACTACTGCAACAACAACACACCGCAGAAACCAACACCGAAGTCCACGTGCCTGATGCCGCCGAAAGTGAAGACGATGCAACCGCTGTCCCGAAGTCAACCGTAACTGACGTCGCTGCCAGAATGCAAGAAGAAAAAACTTGTGATTTTCATCTAGACGTTGCGTCTGAGGAAATAAAAAGACTGCAACTTCGTTTACAGATGTTGCAATTGCAGCAACAGATACACGCTCTAGAAGAAGGTTTATCTCACCATGTCCCGACACGCAATATAGACTGGATGGAATTAGACGCTGCTGTCCCGATGTTTAGTGGCGACGACAACCAGGACATAGACCGCTGGTTTTTAGTCTTTGAAGACTATACGAGGACGTTTTCCCAGAAGGAAAAATGCGTAGCCGTACGCCGACGATTGGTTGGGACGGCCAAACAGTACGTAGCAAACTTAGGCCTGCTACAATTTGAAGATTTAAAAAATCATTTAGTGAAGACGTTCAAGCGTACAGTCTCCCGGCGAGAGGTGTACAGGCAACTTCAGCAGAGAAATTTGAAGCCGGACGAGTCATGCCTCAGCTACGTGGTTGCCATGCAATCAATTGCTAATAAAGCAGACATAGAGGAACAAGAACTGGTGGATATGATAATTGATGGTGTGCCAAAGAATGACAACGCAGTTAACATGCTCTACGGTGCCAGTAGTATGGATGACTTACTACGTCGCCTGGATAGGTACGAGTGCCGCCGTCAACAACGCCGGGTCCTATCTAAGGGTGATACAGCAGTGAAACCGATGCCTCCTGAAACTGCCGGTGATAAGTCAACTGAAGCTGAGGTCCGCTGCTATAACTGTTCGCAATTTGGACATTACCAAAGTCAGTGCCAGAAGCCCAGACGTCCCCCAAATTCGTGTTTTGTGTGTGCAACGCCTTAATATGCGTTGATATTAAGGGTATCAACGCATTCCAATTGGTAAGTGTTGCCTTCAGAAAACAAAACAAGCGCACTGGTGTTATTAATTTTTTTTTCTTTATTTGATACGGGTAGCCCAATTAGTTGCATAAGTGAATCACTGGTACCTTTTGCAATCCCCATTAATGAAAAATTACCATCATGTCGTGGCGTTGGAAACAAGGTCATAAAGATGGTCGGTCGTGTTGAATGTAATATAATTTTCCAAAACAAAGCAGTAGCGTGTAATTTATTTGTCTTACCTGATTCCGAAGCCATAGTGCCACTTTTGATCGGGCGTGACGTACTTAAGAAACTAGATATTCACTTATGTATTAAAAAAATTTCCTATAACAAAAATGAATTGTCAAAAATGAATTTAAAAAATAAAAATATTAGCAAAGAAATACATCGTGCGCTTGT
This sequence comes from Sarcophaga rosellei, assembly GCA_930367235.1. Lineage (NCBI taxonomy): Eukaryota > Metazoa > Arthropoda > Insecta > Diptera > Sarcophagidae > Sarcophaga > Sarcophaga rosellei. The sequence continues at coordinate 60,473,561 of OV884019.1, forward strand.
GTTGTTTGAAATTTGTAGAGATCCTAAACTTCCACCTGTAGTAGAAAATTTATTTGATGAACTTCCATTTGCCTTGTGTAATGAAAACGATGTTATTGATTCCACTAACCTCGGCAAAATTGTTTCACCTGAGGAAAAACATTTAGAAGGTCGTAATAGAATTGCTTCTGAAGATGGGTATGGTATAGTTGAAAGCGGTATGGGTTTAGAAATTGTTGACGAGGATGAAGTTTGTGAGGAAAACATGGAAAACATGGGCTTTAGAGTTGGAAAATTACAACTATAGCATAAGGCACAGGAGAGGGGAATTAATGACTCACGTCGATGCACTCAGCCGAGAACCGGTTATGGGGGTTATAGATGAGAATGAAGTTGACGTGAATATTCAGATTATGCAGTCTAGAGACCCGAAGATACGGGACATTCGCTTGGCGCTTGAGCAGGGTGAGAAAGAGGGGTTTCCATTGGAGAATGGTTTAGTATTTAGAATAGGTAATCTGGGACAAAGGCAATTGTACGTACCCGAGGAACTGGAGGAGAATATAATGAGGTTAGTGCATGAGAAGTATAGTCATGTTGGTATTGGGAAATGTATAGACAGGATAGGCAAATGTTATTGGTTCCCTAATATGAAGGACAAACTGAATAGATTCATAAGGAACTGCCTCAGATGTATTTACTATTCGGGACCGAATAGGAAGAATGAACGGAACCTGTACAACATTGAGAAGAAGCCTATCCCATTCGACACCTTGCATATCGACCATTTTGGTCCATTACCGACAGTTAGGTCCAAACGTAAGCACATACTGGCAGTAGTAGACGCATTTACGAAATTTACTAGACTTTATGCTGTAAACTCGCCGGGGACGAAGGAGGCATGTTGTGCCTTACGAAAGTATTTTAGAGATTATAGTCGCCCTAGGCGAATCATTAGTGACCGCGGTACGTGTTTTACGTCTGATGAATTCAGTAGATTCGTGACTGAAAGGAATATTGTTCACGTAAAAACATCAGTAGCTTCTCCACAGTCTAACGGTCAAGTGGAGAGGATAAATAGAGATTTGAGGGCTATGCTATCAAAATTGTCTGAGCCGACGGAACACTGTGATTGGGCGGATAAATTGTCGCAGGTGGAGTTCGCCATTAATAATTCGCTGCACAGTGCTACGGGGCAATCGCCGGCTATGTTACTGTTTGGGGTCGAACAACGGGGAGAGATAGTTGATGAACTGACGGAATACTTACAGGATAGGTACGAGGATAGCAATAGGGACTTAAAGTCAATGAGAGAGGATGCATCGCGATCCATAAGTAAGTCTCAGGAGAATAATTTAAAATATTTCCATGTTCATCACAAACCGCCAAAATCTTTCAAACCTGGAGATTTAGTTGTCTTAAAGAATGTTAATACAACCCCAGGAATCAATAAAAAATTAATACCGAAGTACCGCGGCCCATACGTGATTCAGAGGCAATTAGGAAATGATCGTTACGAAATATCGGATGTAGAAAATTGCCAGTTGACACAATTACCCTACAGAGGTGTAGTGGATTCAACTAGATTAAGAAAATGGTTGGAAGTGAAGGACTTGGTGGAGGACAAATTATCCGAAACTGAGGGCAACACGAGTGAATACGAGGACTATGAGTTTCTGGAGGATGAGTTTTTACAAGATGTGCCGCAATCGAGGTCGATTGCCTAGTCAGGTTGGCCGAGATTGTAGTGATCTGTAATGTGGCAACTCCACAAACACATTAAGCCTCTGACAGTTGGAGTGCAACCTTGCTTTTAGTGTTTCCTATTATTAATCACTTTATAAAAACCTATCGAAGTGTAAAGTAGTGTACAGACGAAAAGAAATAAAGCATCTATTAAAATATAAAACATTTTGATGTAAGAAAATATGAGTTTGCTGAATACTGGTCGTAGTCGTATCCTGATCAACTATGATGGTTACTGTTTTTGGATTTTTGACTTGGCTACCGAATTTAACATAGGTTTTGATATTCGATAGAAATTATGTTTTCGGCTTATTAATTGACTTTGGTTCTTAGAAATATTCAATTTATTAATTTTATAGATTTGGGTGTAATATATATCCTACCGTTAAGGTAAAAAATCCTAAGGGTAGGTTGGATTCCAAGTTTTCGTCTGAGCGATCGCCAACTTCTGCGCTTGATGGAGGGGGATATCACCAAGATGCTGATATGATCAATACTTGCTCTCGAGATGACATTAAGAGGTTAAAACCACGGTAGCCGAAAAAGAATACTGAGGTCATCCTGGAGGCGTTACCAACACTCATGCGGGAGTTGCCTTCGCGTCGGTATTAGGAGGATTAATCGTATTAAAGGCGATGGTGGTTCTGCATTAGGTATTATGAAGTACATCATCAACAGTCTACTAGGAGTAGTCTTTGACGATAAAGGTGGCGCGATTGATTGTAGAGTATGACGGGCAGCAAGACGCTTTGCTGATAATGGTCGTAGCGCAGAACGAATGTCTCCATGCTAGGCTCAATATTTACGACACCACCTATCGCAGCTGCTGTTATACTTATGAGTGAAGAGGAAATTGTAAATTAACCACACTGAATTAATTAATTATTGCTCTATTTAATTTTTATTCCATCGATATCTATAATAATCGATAAAAAAAAACAGTAAAAAAAATATAACACACAAATAACAATAACATTAACACTTACGAGGATATTAACTAGTGCAGTCAAACGTCTCGCTTTTCCTGTGATTTTACACACAGTAACACATTTGCGTATTTTACATCATATATTTTTAATCTATCGCCTTTGAGTTAAATTACATTATTTTCAATTTCGCATTTGTTCATAGTATAAAAATTTATCAGGCAGTCTTCGCGATATAGTGAAATGATAGACTTTTGAATTCGGAATTAAATATTATTCGAAAATTAGATTGCTGCCGAGGAAGTTGTTAGTCATAGTATACTAACCATACTGAATGAATTAATTATTGCTCTATTTAATTTGTATTCCATTGATATCTGTAATAAAGAAATAAATACTAAAACACAATTGGAAAATATTTCAATTATATATTACAACTATTGTTATCAAAGATATTTTCAGTGAAGAAGTTAGATAAGTAAATAAAACTAGCTAAAAATATCGTTTAAAATGCAGAATCAAATCGACTACTGTACCGTTTACAAGTTCAATTATATTATGTTTTTGTTTTGTAAATTGATTTGGTTCTTAGAAATATTTAATGTGGTAATTTTATTGATTTGGGTGTAAGATATATCCTACCGTTAATGTTAAGAATCCTAAGGGTAGGTTGGACTCCTAGTTTTCGGCTAAGAGATTGACAACTTCCGCGCTTGATGGAGGGGGATGTCACCAATATGCTTATATGATTAAAACTTGCTCTCGAGGTGACATTAAGAGGTTTAAACTATGGTCGGCGAAAAGGGATACTGAGGTCATCGCGGAGGCGTCACCAATGTTCAAGCACGAGTTGCATTCGAGGCGGTATTAGGTGGAGCAATCGTATTAAAGACGATGGTGGTTCTGCAGTAGGTATTATGAAGTACATAACCAACAGTCTATTAGGAGTAGTCTTTGAGGATAAAGATGGCGCACTTCATTGTAGAGCATGACAGTCAGTAAAACGCTTTGCTGATAACGGTCATGCCGGAGAACGGTCGTCTCCATGGCAGGCTCGATATTTATGCTGCCATTTATCGCACCTGCTGTTATGCTTATGACTGCCGCCTTGTGCGCTCCAATGGTAATGCCTTAGGTCCGACACCATACACAGGATAAACGAGGCCATTTCCCAATTTCGCACCTAGAGACATGCACTGATTTATTTCATTAATTATCCATACAAAAAAATACAAAAATAACAATAGTATTAACACTTACTAGTATATTAACCAGCGCAGTCTAACGTCTCGCTTTTCGTGTGATTTCACTCACATTAACGCTTTTCCGTATTATACATCTTATAACCCAAGGGGATTAAATTAAATTATTTTCAATTTCTATCAGGAATTCTGTACGATATAGTCACATGATCGACTTTTGAATTCGGAATTAAATATTGTTCGAAAATTAGATTGCTGCCGCGGATGTTGTTAACTATAGTAAATTAACCATACTGAATTAAATAATTATTGGCCTATTAATTTTTATTCCATCGAATCTGTAATAATTGATACAAAAAAGTAAAAAAAAATATAATACATAAAAAACAATAACATTAACACTTACGAGGATATTAACTAGCGCAGTCAAACGTCTCACTTTTCGTGTGACTTCCCACACATTAACGCTTTTTCATAATTTACATCATATATTTTTAATCTAACCCTTTTGGGTTAAATTACATTATTTTCAATTTCGCAATTGTTCATAGTATATAAATTTATCAGCCATTCCTTACGATATAATCACATGATTGACTTTTGAATCCGGAATGAAATATTATTCGAAAATTAGGTTTGTTGCCGAGAAAGTTGTGAAGGAAGTTGTAGTAAATTGAGCATACTGAATTATTTAATTATTGCTCTATTTAATTTTTATTCCATTGATGTCTGTAATAAGGAAATAAATACTAAAATAAAATTGGAAAATATTTGAATGATTTATTACAACTTTTGTTACCAAAGTTATTTTCAGAGAATAAATTAGATAAGTAAATAAAATTAGCTAAAAATATCGTTTGAAATGCAGGATCAACCCGACTACAATACCGCCCTAAGTCCACAAGTTCAATTATATTATGCTATCGATTACTTATATTTAAATCCAAATTTAAAAACGTACAATTTTAAAAACATACAAGACGGTGATAATACAATCATCAAAAGGCTCCCCTTCACTCGTATCCAGATTGCTACTGGGAGCAATGAGTGAGCGAGTGAGTGAACAATGAGATGACTTCTCCTTCTAGAAATCCACTTGTTAGACAGGATGCTTCAAACTCAATAGTGCAAACAGCTACTGATTCGGACTGCGTGGGAAAAATATCTCGTCTAACAAGGGTGTTAAAACTGGGCGGAAACGTTCCCTCTGTTAAGGACCAGAAGATGCTGGCTCGACACAGAGGCACTGTTTCGCAGTATGAGAACAAATACCCGGGCAGTGTCCTATCACGAGGCGCTGACTCTGGCATGAAGGATGTACCAATTGCTTCTACCTCTAAAGCCGCAAGCAAGGGTCTGGAAGATTCTGCACCCTTACTCCCCACTGGAGTAAAGAAAACTTCTCGAGTCTAAAAACCTCCAGTGAAGAGTAAGGGTGTTGGTGTTCCTTCTTCAATGAATAAAGAAAAGGGGGTAGAAACTACCGCTAATCCTTTATCCCAGAAGAAGGGTGTAAGGTTGGAGGCGAAGGAGGGCAATTCGACAGATGGGTCTTCCATGCAGGTTACCCGCAAGAGAAATCACATGAAAGGAAATAGATCTGACGAGGTGCCACCCTCCGGCTAAAAGCGTTCTAAAAAACAGGAGATCCTGGGAACTAGCCCTTCCCTTCAATTGGCTTTCATCGACTGGTCAGATTTAGATGGCAAAATCTCTCCTGAAAGATGGGAGCTAATTAAAAAAAGGCTCATTGAGTTTATGATGGAGAAAAATTGTGATGGCAGTAATGCCCGTATATCCTTCATCGGTTGGTCCAGAAGCATCAAGGTAGTGAACTGCGAAAACGAGGGATCTGTAAAGTTCCTTGTGGAAGCAGTGAAGCCCCTCGGTGAACTCTGGCCCGGTGCTCGATTGGAGGTGATCCCTCAATCCGACCTCTCTCTACGTCCAATAGTGATGGTATGGGTCCCGCCTACTTTTAGGTAGGTGAATGGCATACCTAAACTTATTGGGAAGCAAAATGAAGGATTGAACACCAGCTCGTGAGCATTTGTCAACTCCCTGACCGGTGATGGTAAGAGAAAGGGCTGCGATCTTCGAATCGCAATTGATCAGACTTCACATGAGTGGCTAAGGGCAAAGGGTGGCGTAGTATGTGGGTTAGCACACCTAAGGTTCCGTCATCCGGAAATAGGTGACGCCAGGAACCCTGAGTAGGCTAAAAGTGGTTCAGATTATCCTGCAACCTGCTAATTGGACTACTAGTGGAGCATGCGAAGAGGAAAAGATGTCGCCTTGTCTTGGGTTGTGATGCCAATGCTCATCACACTCAATCTGGCAGTGCTGACATAAATACTACGGGCGAGTCGATTCTGAATTAATCTTAATAGGCTTAGATTGTATAACGGTAATACGCCGACTTTTAAAAATCGTGTTAGGGAAGCAGTAATTGACATTACGCTCTCTAACGTGGATAGGTCTGTGATTAGGGACTGGAGGGTTTCAGATAAGTGTTCTTTCTCTGATCACCAACTCATATCCTTCAGTATTAATATATCTAGTGGCTTTCATAAGCCTTTTATGAATCCAAGAAGAACCGACTGGATCAAATTTGAGAATGCTGTGGAGGAGGAACTTAGGGCCATTAGGGGTCATTCCACTCCTGGCGTCAATGATCGAGTTGGATCTTTGACTAATATTTTGTTGTCTTGTTATAGAGAAGCTTGTCCAGCCAGCCTAGTGGAATGCGGACCTCCAAAGACCCCGCTGTTGTAGTAGGAGACTCTTTATTAAGGCCATGAGGTCGGGCAGGGATGTTGACTGGTCTGCATATAGATCGTTTTAATGATTATAAAAGGGAAATAAAGCACTCAAATAGAACCACCTGGATGAGTTTCTGCGCAAGTATCGAGGATGTTACCGAAGTGGCTCGCTTCCGTAGGATGCTGTCTAAAGACCCCAAAATCCTAGGCTTCGTCCAAAAGAACGATAGCACGTTGACAGCTTCGAGAAAAGAAACCCTAGAGGTTCTATTGAACACTAATTTTCCCAATTGTGTGGATTCGGATAGCTATCCTTTGGGTGTAGCTGATCCCATCTGTAATGCTGGCATGATGCCCGACTTGGAGAATATCATTACCACGGATATGGTCAAATGGGCTATAAGTAGCTTTGGTGAGCCTTTTAAGTCACCTGGTCTGAATGGTATTTTTCCGGCTCTGCTTCAGCATGCTGGTGATATATTACACGAATATCTGGTGGATGATATATATCTGTAAAGATATATATCTGTAAGGACTGTCTCCGGTAGTGTGATATACCTGACGGTTGAAGAGATGTGCTTGTGGTGTTTATACCGAAATCCGGTAAACCCAGTCACGTCGGCCCTAAGGATTATAGACCGATATCGTTCTCATCCTTTCTTTTGAAAGCTTTGGAGAGACTTATCGATCTATATTTGAGGTCAAACATGGACCGGTCTCTGTTGAGTAGGTCGCAACATGCTTACATTAAGGGTAAGTCGGTTCAGAGCACTCTTCACGATGTGACAGGTTTTGTTGAGGCGCATTTGGCCAAGGGTGGGTACACGCTGTCAGCTTTCTTGGATATTGAGAGGACCTTCAATAATGTTACCACTTCTTCTATTGAGAATTTACTTAGGGATATACCCGTACATGATGCAGATTTTCTGGTGCGGTTTACCGCGCACATGCTGGGTAATAGACTAATCCGTTCGAATCTGGGTGGATGCTCTATCGTTAAGCGTGAAACTAGGGGGCACTCCGCAGGGGAAAGGGGTTACTATCCCATCTCTTGTGGCTTCTGGTAGCTAATGTCGGTTTTAGGCGTCTGGAAAGCAGAGGTTCGACAGATGGGTTGTGGCATACGCCGATGATGTGGCTATTCTGGTGGGTGGAAAATTTTTGTGAACGCTGGGGGAACTGATGGAGTCTGCTCTTGGCTACGAACTGTGGTCTGGGTATAAATCCCAATAAGACAGACCTCGTTTTTTGCTCGCGTAAGTACAAAACTGAAACCTTCAGGTTGCCGAGGTTAAGTGGTAGGGAGCTTTCGTTGTCTTCTGAGGTCAAGTACTGGGGTGTTGTCCTGGATAGCAAGCTGAACTGGAAAAGGAACACCGAGGAAAGAATGAAAAAGGGACTGAATGCTCTCTACCAGTGTAGGAACTCCATAGGTAAGAGCTGGGGTCTTCCGCCTAGGGCCATTCGCTGGATATATGTATCTGGCGATTGTTACACCGGTTATTGCTTATGGTTGTGTTGTTTGATGGTGTGCCTTGGATAAGAGTTTTCAACGGAAAATCTTAGATAAGGTTCAGCGGATTGCCGCTTTAAGTACCACTCGAGTGAGGAAGAGTTGTCCTCGGGCTGCTCTTTACATTATGATCTGCGTGACCCCATTTGAATTGTATGTCAAGCAGTGTACAGCGCGAAGTGCCATACGTCTGAGGGAACCGGGCTGCTGAAAACAGCGGTCGGTAGGTAACTTCAGAGACGACGTTCAGGTCTTTCCTGAGGGGACTTTCGGCAAAACCCACGGATTATATTGTGCCTGAGGCTATGTTCCTACCTGGTTTAAGGATACTTATACCGGATAGGGCACAATTAAATGGTGGGGCACTTCAGGGGCAGAGAGGTATACCAGTATTCACAGATGGGTCTAAGTTAGGTGGAGGTACAGGGAACTCGGTCTTGAACTTCACTTCAGGTTAAAGGATGACTGTAATATGTTTCAGGCGGAGATTTTCGCAATCTTAAAGGCTTTTGAGGTCATAGCTGGTGTCAGTCAGGCAGCCCTAAGGGCCTTGCGACGGTCTGGTCCAAATCACGGCGCGTACGCGTGTGCAAAAAGTCGTTAAGGACTTTTGGACCAGACAGAATCCGTCTAAGCTGGGTTCCGCGTCATAGCGGAATACTCGGCAATGAGACGGCGGATGCTCTCGCTAGGTTAGGTTCGCTTTCTGAGGGCGATTTAATGGTTGGTCCCCCAATCTGCCACCTCTACGGCCTCATCAACAGATGGGTCAGGGGGGAAGAGCAGAGGCGTTGGGGGAATGGATCGAGTTATGTTTCTAGGTGTCTATGGCCTGCTATAGACATATCGGGTCGCTGATGGGGATCTGGAACAGATCTTAGCCAAACTATTGCAGGGTATGTTGCGATGAAGAGGAGTTGGAGACTATCGATCACCTCCTCTGTAACTGGCCAGCCCTTAGTAGGTTGAGGACCCTTGGCAGGGGCTTCTTTGCGGGTTTAAAGTATGTGTCGAGAGCTGACATCAAGGCTCTCCAGGTTCATTAGTAGCTTGAGCTGGTTGAGAAGTGCTAGGGCTTCATTAGTGTAGTCGCGCTCTCCTTTGTATTTTGTTTGGTCTGTGTAATTCCTCCACTTCCTACTCTCTCTTCTCTACTTCCTCTCCTTTCTCCTCTATTATCCTTCCATCTTAAGGACGTTTTTTGCAATGGGTCCGGGTACTGTACTTGTCTCATTGACAGGTACACGTCCTCTAACCTAAGTCTAAAGGTTCTCTCTAATCATAGATCACATTGTATTTCATATTTACCTTTTAAAATTGTTTTATTACACCTGTTGAAGGGATACATGCTGATAAATGAAAACTATCTGAAATTATTCGCATTCCAACCTCCAACAACGAGATCAGTCCCATTGCTACTCTTCCTTTTTTGTCCAAGGTAATCCAAAACCATATATCGAGGCAAATCAATCATTATCTAGAACAGCGGTCGGGGAACTTTTTTAATCATTACCCCAAAATATTTTTGTGTAAGTTGACATTACCCCATGGCGAAGAGCGAAAAAAAATGAAAGCCCAACATGATAATTTGAAAAGAAAACAATAACTAAAAATTTCATTTAAATATCATTTATTCAATTTATCAATGTAATATCTAGTAATACATAACGGTAATAATAGTTATATAAGTAATATATATAACATATATATGAAACCCATTGGGTTGCAATTAAGGGTCGACGTTTTGGGTTACTGTAACAAATTATAATAATAATAATGGTGGTACAAAAAAATTAGAATTGAAAAAATTAGAAAAAAAAAAGAATAGTTGAAAACATTCTTTCTTAACGTTTTGGTGAAATGATGTTGTTTCATGTTCGATACAATTGTTTCCAAATTGGTACTTTTCGATGTAATAGCGACTTGAATACAGTCCTTGGCGTTTAATCGATTTCTGTTCTTCGTTTTTATGTTCATTAAGAGTGGAAAAGCCTTGTTCGCACAAATATGTTGTTCCAAATAGCAGCAATTTTTTAACCGCTTCTTCATGTGCAATTTTGAAAGCCTTTGCAGCTTTTGACATCCAAAAAGACGACAGATTTGGTTTACTCTCAAATTGAATACGTGCTTCAGTATTAGACCGAAGTTCAAGAACTGCTTCTGCCAAACCTGAAGGTTCTTCTGCCAATAACAGCAATCTCACATTTAAAAGGATCTACAATCCAACTGACAGTACATGTATCAAGATCTGGAAAGTAATCTGAAAACCGCTTTCTGAGTTTGATAAAATGTCTTACAATTGTATCCTTGATGTCAGCAAAAGTAATATTTTCGCAATCTTCCAAAAACAAAGTCAAAAATGTCGGCTAAATATGCGAGATATGCAACCCAGGGAGAGTTATTAAACTTATCTGTGAGAATATTTTTTTTGACCAACCATAAAAATTTCAACTTCAGTTTTGAGAGTCCATACTCGACTTAGTACATTTCAGCGAGAGAGCCACCTTATAGTAAAGTAAGTCCGTATATTCAGCTTCACCGTCCTGGCATAATTCACGAAATAGCAGCGTCTATAGTGCATGTCCCTTGATAAAATTTACAATCTTGATGACATCATGCTTGACGGCAAAAGTAGTGTGAACAATTAAGAAATTAATTCAAAATAAACACACATTTGCTTTTACTTTGTTTGCAATCAACGAACTCGTATTCTAAACGTTTTTAAAAAGGTAAAAACGTAACAATATTTTTACTCACAAAAGTTTCATTTTTACCCCTTTTGGGGTAATTTACCCCGATTCCCCGACAGCTAATCTAGAAAGTCATAATTTTTTAGTGTTAGTCAGTCAGGATTTATTAAGGTAAGAGTTGTACTACCGCACTAATAAACATACTTAGTTGAGGATCTTAGGTCGAAACTGGATGGAAATAATTTAGGTATTTTAGTTCTTCTTCATCACACCAAGGCTTTTAATACGATTAATCACAGGTCCAAAAACAGTTTTACTTTCCTAACTCTGCTGGTGGTCTAATTTATTTTTGTCTAATACACATTTCAAAAAGTTCATCTAAATGACAAAATTCCATATCCGCTTAATGTTAGCAGAGATATTCCCCAGGGGTCAATACTTCAACCTCTTTTATTCTGTTTGTATATAAATGATCTGCCTGATGTTTCAGTTAACTGTTATGTTCATATGTATGCTGATGATGCGCAGTTCTATACTAGTACTCGTACATAAGGGTGAGCCATTTAAAAATGCAATAAAACAAAAACGGTTTGAAATTTTGCCAAATTTATTTTTTGTTGTAAAGTACAATAGTTTCAGTTAGAAATGGTTGCCGCTACTGGCCTCACCTTACCTCACTCGAACAGATCAATTTTTGTGCACTTTTTCGACTGTATGGGGTCTAATCTTGGCAATGGCCAAGAATGTTGGCCTTAGAATGCTCAATTGATTCTGGTTTGTCGGCATAACACTTTTCTTTACCCCCACCATACAAAATATAGTCCAACGGTGTCAAATCGCAGCTTCTTGGCAGCCAATTGGCATCACCATTTAGGCCGATTAAAAGACCATCAAACGTTTGACGCAATAAATTGATTGTAGCATGAGATGTATGGTAAGTTGAATCATGCTGTTGAAACCAAAAATCGTTCACATCAATACCATGCAGAACGGATACAAAAAAATAGGTTATCGTAGTGCGATAGGTGTCTCCATTGGCCGTAATGGTTGCGCCGTCCTCATTTTCCGAAAATGGGCCAATGATGCCTTCGCCCAAGCCGCACAAGCAGTCACTCGTAATGTGTGCATTGGTTTCTGTAAGACCACGTGTGGGTTTTCTGAGCCTCAAATACGGCAATTTGATGAAAATGAGCTTCATGAAGCGGATGGTCTTGAACCAATTGAACTTTGTAAGGCGTCACACCGAGTTCTTTTCGCCGCAAACTAGTGCGTGAAATGTGTAATTCTTAAGAACGATGGCGAGTTGATGTTGATGGATTCTCAGACACACTCTCAGCCACAGCTACGATATTTTCGGGTACATACACGGTTAGGTCTTGGGGCATCAACAATGAAACCAGTTTCACGAACTTTACCAATAAACTTCTCCTTCTCTGCGAGCAAACTTTGCACGACATTTTTGTGAAATTTCAGACCAATTGTCTTTGTTTTGGAAATAAATTTCTAATAAATCCTAACGTTGCTCAAGCGTAAATCGATTCATTATGTTCAATGGAGATAATATACTGAATTTTGTGACAGAATAGAATAACATAATTATGTCGAATTTAAACCGATAGATGGCACACCTGATGCATACATAACATAATTGGTTTAGTTAGTTTCTCGCACCATTTATGTTGGGTTTTATACATGAGTAGTGGGGCATACAGCTTAAAGTCTACTCCGAGCGAAAGATTTATGAGAAGCTTTTCATGGCAATTTTAATTAATAATTTTACTGTTGAGAGGAAGAAGTATTCTTTCATATTTCGTTTAGTTGGAAATGTCTGATCTGTGTTTGAACCGAGGCCTCACGTCTAGTAAGCTAACGCACTACCTACTAGACTACGACGGCCCTAGTACTCATACAGAGAATATTAATTCGTGCGTAAATTCTATTAATCGTGATTTAGTAAAAATTGACTGCTGGCCTTTAGCAAACGCACTATGCATCAATCATTCTAAGTCTAAACGTATAATACTTTCGAAAACCACTAGGTCATTCGTCATGCCTGTATTAAGAATCAACGGATAAAAACCTAATGTCAATTCTGCATCTAATCGGGGTATTGTCTTTAATGGCTGATTATCGTGGTCTAACCACATGTCGTTGTTGGTAGAAATTATAGCATGCTTCGAAACTTGTGGACTGTCGTAGATTCCACTCCTTTTGCCGTACGTACTTAAATCCTGTACTTTTATATGGGTGTGAAATTTTCGCAAACTGCGATAGTAATGACAACCGACAACATACAGTGGCTCAAACGTATAATTAGATATTTTGTTTGAGATATTTCCATTGAAGTGAAATACTTTTTAAATAATCTCATACCTATTGTCCAACTATAAGTTTGAGCCACTGTATGTCTTTCTCAAAGGACGCCGTGACCATATTTCTAATTTTTCGTACCAGAAATTTAGAGTAAAATTTGACAATTTCTTGAAAAGTAAATGCCATATTCTATAACATAAAATTATTACCTCGAACCCAGTAACATACTTATTATATCAAATTAATTTTGCTAGATCTTACCAGTGTAAAGAGATTATTCAACAGCGATATAAAACTCTTTTGTCTTCTGTCTGTGTCTATATACACACCACTTGTTTTTGGAATTTCCGAACAAAGTACATTTAAAATTTAGGAAGTGCAAATGCGTTCAAAAGCATAAATTATTTTCTTAAAAAAAAATTTACATGAGAGTATTTTTTAACAATAATTAAATTGGATTAGATTTATATTTTTATAAATTTTTAATTTTGAATTTATATCTGTTATATTTATATTCTTACATTTTTGTATTGATTTATGTAAATACTATTATATTTATAATTGTTTATCTTTTGAATTTTTTGTTTATTCCCATAGTCTAGTTAGTTTTTTGAATTTTAATGTTAATTTTTCTTTAAAGTTACTTCTTACTTAACTTGTAATGTTATGGTAATTAATAAATAAATAAAATAAAGCAACTTAAATTTTAATGAAAACGTTGTCAAAAAACTGGTCTAAATCTCAACACAAATCACGACTGCGTGGCAACATTTTTGTTTGCTATATTTTGATTGGAAATATAATTTCTAGTGATTTATTACATACAACTTTTGTAAGACTTAGAAAAAGTCTATTATCTTCAGAAAGAAACGTACTTTCTTACATTAAAAAAATAAAATAAATTAAAATAAATAAATTATAAATATCAAAGTACAGTACAGTTGGCATGCTTGGACATCACGGGCGCTCCGGGAAGAATGAGTTGCTGAAACTATTATCGGTGGCGGGGATATAACGATCTTCATCAATGGCTTAACTGTTCTAATCCGATATGCTGGCACTGAACGGATCATACAGATTACCTTACCAGGGCACATTATGTTTTTATAAGAAACGTTATGTATATAAGTCCAATAGCTATAAAGTTCATTTGGTCTCAAAAACCTCACTCTTTTAAATTTCATCGAATTATACCCGATATATCTTTGCTCACATAAAAAAGTTCGCTTCATCGCCTATATCTCCGGTCCCAAAGGTTTTCCGACCACAACGAAAACTGTTTTGGAATCCTTGATCCAATAGCTATCCGTTCAAATATTGCTCGGTTTAAAGGCATATTTGGTAAAAATAATTGATTTTGCAAATGTATTAGCTCCATTGTTATTGTTTTGTAAAATTAAAAGGGTCAGCTTCGTTTTTTCTTTTACTTTTTCTCCAATTCATCTCTATCTTCGGGTTACTTAAGATTTTCTTTTTTCACTTTTCCAAATTATTCAATTACGTTAACTTAACAATCTTTATTAACACAACATTCACTGTAACAAAGGAATATAACTTTTGCAACTAACTTTACACATATTGCTTTATTTTCTTATAGTCAATAATTTACTATTAGTCCTGTCATGACTAATGTGTTATCATTGTCAATTGGAACAAGATTTTTTTAAATTAATTAATATTATTAAATTAAAATGCATTTCCTTCAATCCCATCAACCAAAATTAAGGTGAAGCTATTATTTTTTATATCAATGTATTTATACTTTTGACTCAGGAAGTTAGTTATGTTAGCACATTTGGAACGATATTACGAAAAACTAATACTTTGCTATCACTTTCTGGCAAATGATTTACTGCCAGAATGACAAATTCTTCAGGATTCTGCTTTTCGTTGTCTATTTTCATAACAAAAGACAGTTCTAGTTTTTGAGTGACGAACTAAATCAGAGAATCTTGCTGCAATTTGTATTTTATGCTATGTTCAAACATGCACTTTTATTGAGCCAATATTCGATTATTGAGTACAATATTTTGAGTGTTCAGATATAATATAAGCAATATTCATTTGGCAGCTGGTTGTTTCAACATTCTTTTTGTTTTATTTGTTGTTGTTGACATTTGACAATAAGAGTGCATGTGTGAACACAGTATTACAATAAAATCGAAATGCTTTTTTAATTTATTTTTTTTTTTCGGGGCGTAACAATTTTCTAAAAAGTTGATCACTTTCCCAATCTTTTCGAAGTTAATAATTTTCGAAATAAATTGCCAATCTTAGCTAATAAAAGAAAATTATATTTTGCATGCATTTACTTACTTTAATTGAAGTAAAATTTTATGCACTTTCTTTCGCTTTTGCCTTTTCCATATGTCATATAATTTTTGATTAGTGTATGATAAGTTTAATTAGATTTTATTGGGGGATTTACGTTTAGGACGCAATGAAATACGCTTTTCATATTGCCTTATCAGTTTACAATGAGAGAGTAAAGAATTAATGGAGCAAAAAAAAAAAATACTTTCAGTGATAAAACGACCACACCAAGTATTTATTAGACAACTAGTAAACTATTAAAAAATATAAACATATTGTTACGTAAATGGAAACGGTGTACATCGTTTAACATTAAAATGAGCAAAAGCTACATACACAAATACAACGAACTTGTTACAAGTAAACCAACAACATCAATATAAAAGAAAAGCGGATAGACAAGTAGCGAGAACGCAACAGCAAGCAATGTGAACAAAATACACAAACAACAATGAAGTCGAGATAGAATTCTCTAGATGGCAAAACCCCGAACGTTCGACTTCAAAAACCTTCATCAGGTTCGTCTCCTTTCTTTTATTTTTATGGTCTTTTTACGACAACGTTTGTTTCTTTTTGTATTTTTCAATTATGTTATTTTAACAGTTTAATTAATTATTATTTAACATCAACTTAATTAAAAAAAATATATAGGTTTCGTAGCTGACCTGACAAAAAATTTTCTTGCAAGAAAATATATTTCAAACGAATTTTTAATCAAAAATTTTAAAACAGTAATTTAGAGCTAAGCGAATTTGATTACTTTTATTTCAGATTTTATTTCTTAAACATGCATGTCGTATTTTTTTATTGTACGTTTTAGATTTCTGTTCTTTGCATTTCATCCATATACCTTTACAACAAACTTTATTCTTAAGGATGACTTAATATACTTTTTTGTACAATACTGTATTTTATCTGCATATCGATGGCTTAATATAGAAAGGTCGTATCTTACATTTTCAGTACTTTACAGGAGAAGGAAAAAACTTAATAAAATCTAAAACAAATATGTTAGGTTATGTTTCTTTTAATTACTGTAAATCAACTATTCGTCAACATAGGAACCTGAATTTTTCAGAGGATGTGTATGGGGGTTTTGTCTACTAAAATATGTAAAAACCCCGATTTTGAAAAAAAACGAGATACGACCTTTCTATATTAAGCCAACGATATATACATATGTACATTAGAGCGACTCAAGTTGTATGGAAGCAAAATTCGTGCTCGATGTACCCCCCTCAAAATGAACCTTGGACTTTTTTAAGATGACATCTAAAATATTTCGGCTCTAGCTTTGACCTCTCGTGAGCTGGACCATTTTGAAAAAGGGTCTATTTTTGTATGTTTTGTTAATTTGAGAATTTGTTTCCTAACCAACATATAGATTATGGGTGTCATAAGAAAGGTTTTTTCAAGGCGCGTCCAGCGGTATATACAATTTGTCCACGGACAATCATCCATGTCCTTTTTTTAAGGATATTCTGTAAAAAAAAAACGGTTTTTGAATTTTTTCTTTTCTTCCTTTCTAACCAAATTAACTCTAATATGATGACGGATTTAGTTTCTAGATGATGTTTGGATGAAAATAGGACTAAAGAAAGAAAAAAGAAATTATCCACGACTTTTTGTGGGCATATTTTTTTCCCAAATTAAAAAAAGGTATTAATTTTTTTTTGTTTATATTTACAAAACTATACTCAAAAAACGCCAACTAGGGCGAATTTCAAAAAAAGCTAAGACCCGGATTTAATTAAATCAACTAAAGATTAAAATATGTTAATTTGGTTATTTTATTACAAACAACCCCGAAGAAAAAATTCAAAAACCGTTCTTTTTAATAGAATATCATTAAAAAAAGGACATGGATGATCGTCCTTGGACAAATTGTATATACAGTTGGACGCGCATTGAAAAAACCTTTCTTATGACACCCATATTGTATATGCTAGTAAGGAAACAGATTCACAAATTGACAAAACCTGGAAAAATAGACCCTTTTTCGAAATGGTCCAGATCACGAGAGGTCAAAGCTAGAGCCGAAATATTTTAAATGTCATCTTAAAAAAGTCCAAGGTTCATTTTTAGGAGGGTACATCGAGCACTTTTTTTGGTGAGTCGCTCTAATGTACATACTATATTTTAAGCTGACCATACGTTCTCTTTTTTAGAGGACAATTATGTATTTTAACTGGTTGTCATCTATAAAATTTGTCATATTTAGTCACCTAAATTTTTAAAACCTTGAATGAATTAAAAGATCAATTAAAATTTAAATTAAATAACCAATATATTCCACTAATTATATGGAGTAAAATACGGCAAATGGAAGAATCGGAGCCTAACCTACGAAAAAAATTTGAAAAAGATATAAAAAATTTTTGTGAAACTGAATTACACTGAAATATTTAGTGATCCATTTTTCGTTGGACCCTCTTGACAGAAAAAGAAAATTGATTTGGAAGCTGCATGTTCATGTCCTGAAAATGTGATAATATTAATTGGTGAGATTAAAATAAATGAAAGCAAACTAGTTGAAGAAATAAGAAAAATAAACATATATTGTAATGAAGAGAAACTTAAAACATGGAGAGACAATGCCATCAAATTCGACCAAAGATAGGTGGAAATATTTTCTCACTTTGAAACAGAATCAATATTATTTAAAGAAAGTTTAAAAATTGTGCAAATTGCTTTTAGTCTGCCAGGAACAAATGCAGCTGTTGAGGGAATGTCTTCATTAATTAATGATATTTGGAAAAGTTGTACAGAATTTGCAAAATACTATGAATCAAAAAAAGGTTCGCGAATCTGAAAAGTACAATAAACAATAAAAAATACAACAATATTGCAATATAAAATTTTGAGTAAGTTAGTGCAATGAGTTTTTAAGTTTCATTATTTTTTTTAACTAATTTTATATATTTATAAGTAAATCTAAATGTAAGTTTTTATATACATACATTTGTATATTATTATTTTTATTCATTTTACATACATACACAAATTTTTCTGTAAAATATGTAAAAAAATGTTGAATTCAAATAAATTGTTTACTTTTTTCTTTATGTCATCTTTTTTCATTTCCAAAATCTGGTCGCCTTATATATTTGTACCGTAAATAATTTATCAAATGAGTATATATTGAATTATTTTACTTACTTTTTTGTTATTAAAATTCTTTAAACATATTTGTATATGTCTCTTATCCTTTTAAATATTTGCTTTTGTTCACACGAGCTTTATATGTACAAACGTATGCTAAGATAGTTTGTTTTTATTGGTTCCATTAGCTTCCTTTCATTATTACATATTACATTAATAGAAAAATGTGTTTTATGCTGAAGGATGGCAAATACTTTATTTCCATCGTGATGAAAAAAGTGATGCTAACTTGGCGTTTTCATTCTATCTTCATTGAACGAGAAATCAGCAACTTGTGGTTCAATTTTGATATATTCATGGTTCACAGAGAAATTAATGAAATGTACATGATTGGAGACAAAAGCATTATAGCATAGGAGGTGTTTTTGTTTTGAAATTTTAAAGAATACAAAGAACTTGCAAATGTGATTGTAATATTAGCGAAGAAGCGAATGCATGTCGCTTATTTTTTAAATATCGAAATACGACAGAACTTTTTATTCTATCCAAATTGTATGCGTTCAGCGGGTAATAGAATAGTCGCTGTTGTACAACGTAACAAATAGCACTGTAACTTGTTAACATTTTAAAATGTAAAATATTAAAAATTAAACCTATTCAAATTGATGTCAACAAAATACGTAGTTGTAGAAGCTGCAGTGCAAAATTCGAATTATTGAACTTTATCGAGTGATAGATCAGCTGATTGTGAAAACAAGTTCTAAAAAATGTAATATTGTTACGTTTTTACCTTTTTAAAAACTTTTAGAACATAAGCAAACAAAATAAAAATAAATTTGTGTTTAGTTTTAATTAAACTCTTTATTGTTTGTACCGAATAGGCTCATGTTCTCTCCTTCCATATTTTGCTAGTCGCTCTATGTGTACTTTTTTGTTCGTGGGATGCTAGCTTTCGGTATCCTGTACACGACATCGTTTAACGACTTAATTACTTTATGCGGTCCCTCCAGCTGGTTTGTAGCTGGGGGGATAATCCCTTCTTCCGCGTTGGGTTATAGAGTCGTACCAGTTGGCCCTCATGAAGCCCTCCGTGTTTGCTGTACGATCATACCTGGCTTTCATTCTATCAGTGACCATTATTATATGGGTGCGCACAAATTCATGAAGTTCATTTAGGGTTTCTTCTTTTCCAGTGTATGTGGTATCGCTCTATGCGGCGGGCTTAACACCAAACTGTAAGTCACCGGGCAGTTTTATCTTAGTCCCAAAAATAACCTTGGCGGGTAATCTAGATGGTGATGGCTGTTACGCGCCTCCGAGGTGGTCATTGGACGAGTCCCAACATACACTGGATAGACTGGTGTCGCATGTGCGTCTGAACACCCACGCTATTATTGGGGGGATTTTAACGCCTGGGCGACCGAATAGGCTAGTAGATACACTAACGTCAGGGGTCGCCGCCTCTTGGAAACGTTTGCTTCCCTTCCCGCTGCGCTGATGAATAATGGAAGAGGAAGCACATTTAGAAGGGCTGGATCGAATTCGATAATGTGATGCTGCTATGTCTAGGAGGACTGTATATAGGGGACGTTTCCCTTGCTACTGGTGGAATGACGAAATTCGTAATCAGCGGTCGGCATTCTTTGGGGCGAGGAGAAGGGCCCAGCGCACGAGAGGGAGACCAACATGGGAAGCCAAATGGGCTGCATACGAGGATCTAAGGCATCAACTTGGAAGAGCCATAAAAAGGAGGAAGAAACTATCCTTTTAGCGGATATGCCAGGAGGCTGTCGTCAATTCATTTGGGATTGCGTACCGAGTCCTCTGCAAGAGAATCGGAGTTCGGGAACAGCATAGACTAAGTTGTCCAGTTTTCCTATGGGAGATTATTAGTACATTATTCCCACGGGGCCAGCCCTACACTTTTATAGGTAGAGAGCCGGAGGCCGTTCATACCATACCCGAGGTAAAAGGAGAGGAGGTACTTGCAGCATGCACTGGAATAGGAGATAGGAAAATACCGGGCACTACAATTGTGGGCTTTGCAGATGACATTGCCATAGTCTCGGTAGCTAAGACGGTAAGGCAAATAGAGGAGAAGGCAAACACAGCCATTCGAAGTGTTGGAGCATGGCTTGAGGAGGCAGGTTTGATACTTGCTGCACATAAAACGGAGGCAATCTTCATAAGTGGCCGGACGATGGAAGATGGAAGTGACCGTTGGAGACACTAAGATCGAATCGAAGAGGGCGATAAAATAGCTGGAAGTGATTACCGATGGCATGTTAAACTTCAAGGAGCACGTGAAATACTTACATCAGCGAAAAGGCATCTGTAACACAGGGAGCACTGGCGAGGATGATGCCAAATATTGGAGGACCAGGTCCACTCAAGAGGAGGATAGTATCGCGGGTCGTAAAGTCGATAATGTTACATGCTTGGCCAATATGGTCGGAGGCGCTCTCCGTGGGGACGACAAGGAGAATACTGTCCTCGGTGTATCGTCAAAGCGCTATTAGACAAATAAGTGGCTTCAGGACAGTGTCTGATGAAGCGGTATTGGTATTGGCAAAGACAATACCATCATTTCAATTGCTTTACCACTCTAGGTTTTTATAAATTTCGTATCGCGTTCACCTTTTCCTCAGGCCTTAAGTCTTGTGACCTTACCCTGTGGTATATAAAAGTCAATTCGGCTTCTTCAAATTGGCATTTACTAAAATTAATGACAAGATTTGCAGCACCTGGATTTTCAGGTTACAGTACGATCGAAAGGTGTTGTCCATGCTTTATTTCAAAAGCCGATGTGATCAGTATATCGTCAATATAAGCGAATAAGAAATCGAGGCCTTTCAATACCTCGTTTATATGGCATTGAAAAGTTTGCGCAGCGTTCCTCAAACCGAATGACATGTACTGGAATGCTTATAACCTAAAAGGTGTTATAATGGCGGTTTTGGGTATACCGCATGGTTTGACCGAAATTTGGCGGTAAGCCCTCTGTATGTCTATTTTTAAGAAAAAACTTCTGCCATATAAAAGGCTGGTGATGTCATGCAAATAGGGTATGGGGTACCTGTCTGGCACTGTTATGTGGTTCATAGCGTGCTAATTCCCACAATCCACTCATCATTTGTCTTTCGTACCAAGTTGCTTTTCGATGGGCGAAAGATGCCTCCCGAATTCCTTCAGCATGCTCAGCCCTAAAGGGTGGAACCTTTACTGTCGATTTATCACTGAAGTGTCGTACATGTCCCCAGTGCAACAAAACTTTAGTTAACAATTTAAAAATATGGTTAGGGTTTTTTAAAACATCCTTACTCTCCGAGAAATTCATTACTTGGTAGCATTCAGTTAAGGTTTTACACGCTCATCTAAAGGAATCATTATTTGCACAGTCTGATCTGTAGTATTTTAGTGATAGCAGTTCAACATTGAATTTTAATCGACTGAGCAGGAACTCTGATAACAGCATTCTCAATGCAATATAAAGTATCAATCTTTGAGTGTCTAAAAAATGTCATGTGTTTACATTTTTTAATATTTAATTCCAACAAATTCAATTTGCACCAATTATAAAAACTGCAAAGTTAGCATAAGTAGGTCGAATCCGTTAACATCGTTAAAAGTGTTAAATATTTTAATGTCGTCAGCGTACATCGGTACCTTAGAATGCAAAACAACTGAGGGAAGGTCATAATAAGTAATATGTAATTCAAAAATAAAATAATTTAAATCAGTTAAATAGTAGGAATAAATTCTGGATTTTAATAAATAAACAAAAATTGAAACACAAACGAACCGAGAAAATTAAAAGTGACGGACAAAATAATCCCAAAAATGTTCACCTATTCCGTTGGCCGGCATCAGTGACCAACTTTGGGGTTTTTCTGGTACCCATTTGTCAGTGTTATTGTGTTCTCTTTCCCTACCTTTGTCACGTTCCTGACATTTCAACCCTATAACAAATTGCTTAGAATGAATTGTATTATTTAATGACGAACGTGCAACACTGGTTTGTTAATAATAAAAAAAACACCAATGTATGTTCTTGTCTTTTATGTTATGGGATTGGACGCTAGAATTGTTTTATTTTTGTGAAGTATATGACAGGGAATTTTCGCATCTATTTCTGCAATATACGTTGGCTGAGAGCAAATTTCTTCATTATATATGCACACATTTGTATCCATCGGCTGGATGTTTTCACCTTATGTGAAATCCAGGTATTTGAATATGTCGATTTACAGGATTTTTATGTACGTGGTTATAAACTACTTGTAGCACAGAATACACATAGAATCGAAACCAGATTTTGACAGTTAACCTAGCATTGCGAAAGGGATTGAAAATATTACCAAAAAGTATTTCTGTTCCTCTCTAAATACAACTCTTTTTTGTTTATTTACGTTTTTTTTAGTTTTCGGGGTGGGTTTTTATATTGGCTAGAGTTAAATAAAATAATGTAATTATTGTCTAAAACTATCAATAAATAATAAAAACAACTAATAACAATAACCTTTTTAACTTTTCCGTTCAAGAAATTAAAAAATATTGGCGTCTTTAAGCAAGAAACATTTTTTATGAGCAGTACGTCTTATTTTGGTCTTGTAATATTTAGCTTCTTAATTACCTCTTGCACAAGAAACTTGTATATTCATTATGACCGAAAATTACCCACATTTCGATTAATATTTAAATATTTAAGAATCTTTAAACTTTTCATTGAAGAAATTAAAAAATATTCCAAATTTTCCCTATTTTAACACAAAATAAATGTTTATTTACATTTAGTTTTTCTACTTTAACCGCCAGTTTTCACTCTGTATACCTATTGCTTCTAACACATTTGTTTCGCAATACATTTTAATATATTGTTTCTCCCTCTAATTGGCAGGTTAAGCTACTGCTTTGAGCGTTTATTAAACGTCAAAGGTATCGATTCTGTGTGTATTCTGTGACTTGTAGCGTGATCATGATGTCAGCATTACCGACGCATTTTTAAAACAATTCTTATTTATTTATTTATTAATGAAATTTTTTCCAAATCCTGTACAACAAGGCGAAAATCTTATATTTAAAGTACAGGAACGTAGTATGTACATAATAATTAGCTTAAATTAGTAATGAATAATTCTTTTGTTATAAAAATACAAACTATCAATAACGTACATATGTACATACATACACACACATTGTTGCTAGCACTTCTGTTTGGTAAATTCAAGCAACGATCAATTTGCTTGCGTTTGCAACACAATTAATGGCAAATATTTACAATTGTATAAATTTACCATCTAAATGCTCAAGATTGTGAACTGGGTTAGTAATTTTAGGGATAAGAATCAATTAATAACTATAGCCATACTGTGCGCTTCTGGCGCACTTGGCATTAAGCAAAACAACTTTAAAAATTGTTTTCCTCTTTTACATACTATCCCTTTTTAATTTTTACAAAGGCCTTACAATTTACATACGCAAGAAGTTATGTGCCAATGTTAGCCATTTTTAAAGGAGAAACATAATAGTCGCTGTAGTAAAACGCAAAGGATAGCACCGCAAGCTGTCAAGAGTTAAAAAAGCACTTCAAATTGGAGAATATGTAGAGAATATGTGTAAAAGGGTAAGGAATTACTACTCCTGCAGTGAATGATCGCAAGTTCACTAGTCTAGTTCACTCGATTAGTCGGAACTTGAAAGGCTATCAATAAGTATGCCCGGTATATTCTTTCGAGCTCGTGCACTTAAAAGGGTTCTTACAGATCACCACATAGACAAGACTTCTGGGTCAGATAATATTCCAGCACTGATCCTGAAGCACTGTTATTCGACGCCCACTCGTCCGTTAGCTAACCTTTTCAGATTTCTAATGTAACGCCTATCCCTAAAAAAGGTGAAAACCCTGAAAATTACTAACCAATATCAATTTGTTTCAAACTGTTCAAAGTTATGGAAAGAATAAATAACTGTTAAAGTTGATATTCGAAAGATGGAACCAGTCCATCCAACGATTTGGTGAGAGCAAAGCTGGATGGAAGCAACCAAAGATCTAATCCCATCATGTAGATTTGATGAGCGCTCTACCTTACTTTCTGTTTATTTTTTAAATATTTATGGTTCTCTCCTTAGTGGATCGCCGCAAAATATTTTTAAAATTCTTCCTACTGTGTAGTTATACCAGAATAGTTGATGTGACGTCTACACCCACTTTTCCAGCTAGATTTTTAATGCACTGAAAAGGTTTGGGTGAAACCTTTGGTGTACGGCTCTATTAGCCAATTTATTTGCTTTGTCATATGTATCCGTTTAATGCGTACCGTACAATGCCTGGAGTAATTGTTAATCTATTTACACTGTAGGACGGTCTTTGATTCCGCATTTTCGGATATTATTGCCTCAGTTGTCATTTGACTATCTGTAAAAATATTAAAATCCCTATACATCGAGTTTGTCAAATGATTACTAGGCTAGACAATATTGTTACGTTTTTACCTTTTTAAAAACGTTTTAAATATGAGTTGGTTAATTGCAAACCAAAATAAAAACAAATATGTGTTTCGTTTCAATCAAACTCTTTATTATTCACACTAGTTTTGTCTGTCACCGTATACAACTTAACGATACAACAATAATTGCTTGTTCACTATTCTATTTCACACTTATGTCCGCGCCAACACTAACAACTCTTCAAACAACGACTTTTTGTTTACACGCAACTTCACACAAGGCTGACTGAATTATTACTGACTCGTTGGCCGCTCTGTCTGGCCTTTTTATATGTCCGCAAATTTAGTCTGTTGAACATTCTTGAAGAAGAACGTCCGCGGTCTCGCATTCTCGAGGATTCTATAGCGACTGCATTTGTTGTTTGTGTATTTGGTTCATATTGCTTGTTGTTGCATCCTCGCTTATTTGTCTATCCCTTTTTGTTTCACACCGATGTTGATGCTTTGCTTGTAACACGTTCGTTGTATTTGTTAGTGTAGATATAGTTAATCAACATGTTCATTGTATTGTTAGTGTTAGTGCGTTTGTTAGCATTTTATTTATCGTTAATGTTAAACGGTATTAGGTCGTTTCGTAACAATATATTCCCTGACCGGCGTACATCCGCTTGAAAAACATCTTGCGGTCCGGTAGCCGAAGGCAAAATTTGGTTTCTTGTTCTACATACCTCCACGTTTAAAGCCATCCGGCTGGCAAATCTTTCAGAAATGGATTCCGATTCTTAAGGTACACCGAGACAAATGTCCACGGGATACATACATTACAACCCTTCAGTCACTATTACGGCCTAGCTTCTCACACCACTCAAGTTGTGTGCCTTAATTTTATACTTGAGTGGCGGGACCTACAGTTTAACGTCGACTCCGAACGACAGCTTTTTGAGAAAATTTTTAATGGCAGGTTTATTTGCTCTCAGAGTTTTTGCCAGAAATCTGCTGAGAGGTAGTCGCCGAAGAAATATTTTTTTTTTATATTTCTTTTTGATGTCTGGCCTGGGGCTCGAACCCGGGCTTTATGTCTAATAAGCGAACACACTACCTACTAGACTACTGGGATAACTCATGTTTTAAAGACTGCTGACCGATGAACCCGATTTATATAATAAGTCTCTCAGCTACGCTAATCGAAGGCATAAACTTAAAATTTTGCGCAAATATAAATATATACAACAACCAAAGTGATAAATAAACAAAATTAGTCTACAAATAAGAAAATATAAATAAATAAAATTGAAAACAGAAATAAACAAAGAAAAACAACAAAAAAACTATTTAACTTATCACGACATCAAGACATACAACATATTTAAAACAGAAGTCAGCTGCGCTTATCATGTTGTGCATTTAGTATGTAGATGTGAATTAGTACAGGATAGTTTAATTTAATTCACTTACACTGACCAAAAAGTTTCAAACAAAATTATAAGTAATTACCAAAAGACAAATGCATAATTCAAAAATTAAAAAGCCAATCCAAAAAGAAAAGCAGGAATATGAATTTTGTAGACTCCCTTACTCAATTTTTTCATTTAATGGAAACTGATTCATCCCGTTCTTCCAACACTAAGTAGCCATTTAAATTGATAAAAACGATTAATAGAAGATTTGCAAGGTTATTTGAGCAACTCCAAGCCACAAGAAGAGAAATGTTTCGAGATACAAGGAATGCCTTTTTTGTGAAATTGATAATAGCTTGAATGACGCAGGTAATTTGACAGACATAATGTGTAAATGATATTAAGAGTCCAGATACTGAAAAAGATGTGGCACTAACAAGGGAGGCAGAAGATTTAAAACTGGAAGTAGTAGGTCAGAGCATGAAAATTTAATCGTTGCCAATAGTACATGGGTAATTGGTATTCTTTGGCATTAGTCCGAAGATCTGGTAGGTTTATTTTCTAAATTATGTGAATATATCAAGAGGTCTAAATTAGATGCATCCATTGCTGTAAATATTTAGTCACATGACAAGCGAACTTTCATTATAAAGCTGGAGGACCACACCACGCGTTTTCGCGTCAAAGCGTTGCGTGCGTTTCATACCTTGTACGCATTTTACACTTCAAGTTACATGCAACGCTTTTTACGCGCCAATGTTTGTTTTGATCAGCTGTTAACAAAATAAAAACATTTGATTAAACATTTTAAAGAATTTATAGAATTAATTGAGTTTTTGAGTATAATATTTTATGCCACAAGTGTGTACAATAAGCTCCAAAAGAACAAATGACGATTTTAGGTGCGTTCTTTGTACTTGGAACGAGATCATCAACAAATTTAAACAAATTAAAACAAAATAATTTGTCAAAATCAGCTGGTTTGTACGCGCACCGCTTGTGATGGTTACAAGAGTAGAAAGTAGATCTAATTTTCGCGTTCTATGCGACAAGGCATCCTACGCTTTTGTGCGTGTAACTTGCACCAAATAAATACATTAATTCTACTTTTTTGACAGCCGAATGCGAAAACGCGTGGTGTGGACTTCCAGCTTAAGATCTGTTACTTTATACATCAAGCATAGAGATGATGTACTGCTTCTGAATAAATGAGAACCTCGCTCTTAAAAATCATCCAATTTTCCTTCAGGCTCGTCATTCAGAGAAATGAAATATAACTGCAGCAGTTTATTTCAACCGAGATGTATTTATGTTAAGTAACGTGACGATGATGAGCCGACATGTTTTTTTGCAGAGTAGAGAAGTGTTTCCTCCACACCCTGAGCACCCTCTGCGGATCTGTTACCAAGTTTCCATTCTCATCTTTGCAGGAAGACGCTCCAGGCCTATAACCCTCGGTTAGACACAACCTTTTGATATAATTTTCCAGCGTCATTCCTACATCTATATATCTCGACGTCCTTAAGCTCACGCCTATCCTGCCCTAACTTCTTGCGTCTGAAAAGGGGTCTCTCATCACTTCTTCTCACTCTATAGTTCTCGACAATGGCTCGCGTAGCAGCTGACTGCAACGTTTTCTTGTATATAGTGTTTTTCGCTGCAGCTGCCTCGTGACACTCCTCATCGTACCATTGATTTCGTTGGAATGAACTTTCGAAACCAGGGACTGCTTCTGCAGTAGTGCGCAAGAAGTGGGAGATGTTGGCGCACAGTCCGCCAATGTCGTTGAGATTAGATGGGGAACGATAGAGCTTATCCGAAAGTTGAACGGAGAAAGCCTGATCTGTCCTTTGTGATCGCAGTTTCTTAATGTCCAGCTTTCGTCATGCACTAGAGCGCGCAGACCTCGAGGCGCTAATACGCAATCGAAACTTGCGTGGTCCGAGTCGATGTTTGGACCTCTGAACGTGCGCACATCTAGTACACTGGATATGTGCCTTCCGTCAATCACAATATGATCAATCTGGTTGGATGTTCATCGATCGGGGGACATCCATGGCTTTGTGAACGTTGAGATGCTGAAACTTGGTGCTACATACTACCATGTTACGCGCCGCGGCATAATCGATTAGCCTGATACCATTGCAGATAGTGTTCCCTTGGAGGCTGAACTGTCCGACACTGGGGCCAAAGATACCTTCCCGCCCGACCAATCTCCGAGGACGATTTTGACGTCATGGAAAAAACAGAGGTGAAGGTGACTATAGCCTACATCAGCGTAAGCCACGTCTTTATTTTTGCCGATATTGTGGACGAGGTTATCATTGGTGCCGATTTTATAATAGTATATGGCATCAATTTGAATATGGGGCAACAAATAATGAGTTGGCGAAATGTGGAGATTCGTCTTGACTTGGGATACAAGCAAAAATAAAACAAACAAAAAAAAAATAACCACCTCAGAGTGAATCATTGATATGGGCGCGTGTGGAAGGAGATTGTGAGGAAAACCGCTTGTGGGTTCTTGAACCAGTAGAAATTCAGACGGACTTGTTATGAGCAAAGACCCTCGTGAAATCTACCTATCAGGCTATGAAAAAGTCATCTGTAAAATACCCGATGTATGTAGGTCAATGTGCTCAAGTAGAGGCCGTAATAAACATTGAACAATTGCGGGAACCTGGTTTTACTTTACAACCCAAAGCGGGAGAAAGGATTATTTCCCAAGCTACAAACCGGCTGGGATGGACCTTATAAAATAATTAAAAGGTTAAATGACGTCGTGTACAGGATACAGAAAGCTAACAGCCCCCGAGCCAAAATGAAGGTCGTACACATAGAGCGACTGGCGAAATATGAGAGAAGAGATAATAAGCCTAGTCGGGACGAACAGGCTTAAGTGGGCGGAAGTGTTACGAGAATGGAAATGGTGTTATTAAAATGATAAACAAAAGCCACAAAAACAAAACAATGGACTTGTTTACATGATCAACGAATAAGCATATAGCAACAACATCAGTATAAAAAAGGAGATAAACAAACAGGCAACAACAACACTGCAAGGACAAACGTAAACAAAATACACAAACAATAATAACAAAAATAACATGTTTACATTTATAGATATTTCGCGAAGGCAAAGTCATTCTCATTCGAGAGCATTCATCAGAATGTTTACCCACCGATATAAAAGGCAAGACGCGTTGCGTGTAAAGAGAATAATCATGGTTTGAAGATCTCCATTGTAAACGTACGAGTATAAAGAAGAATACCAAATACAGTTGAACCTCGATTATCCGGCTCGCTCGGGACCGGACTTAGCACGGATGATCGAAATACACGGTTAATAGAGGTTGTATTAAAACATACAAGATTTTATTTTTTTAAATTCTTTTTTATTTAAGAATTCAATTTGCTTCGTTGTTTTTAATTGTTCTTTAAATAAATGGTTTTGAATGCAATGCATCTGCATTTTATCTGTTTCCGATATAGCTTGAGAATTTTCTACGAACTTTAACAAAATATTACAGGCCTCTATTGCCTGTAATAAAGTTGGAGTTTCAATTTCAGTCCCTTCATTTTCGGAATTTGAGCTATGATCACTTTGCTGAGCTTGATTGACCATGTCAATGTCAGATAAAATAGCAAACGGCATGAAATCAGCATCACTCTCCACCCACTTTGTTAAATCATGAATGGAACAATTAGCCGGTACTTCTATGTCTTATTGTATTTCTGGACGGTCACTTAGTTCATTTTCAAAAGCTAGTAAATTATGGGGACCAAACATTAAGCAAAACCTGTGTGGATACTGCATCCCAAGAAACAGCTGCTGTCCATATTGCATATTTAATGATTTTACGAATTCATATGTGCTGTTTGCACAATTGACTTGCGATAATTGCATTTAAAACTTCGAATCACTCCTTGGTCCATGGGCTGAATCAAAGACGTGAAATTCGGAGGAATATATTTTACTACCATCTAACATAATAAAAAATCATATGAATGGTGCACGGATAATAGAGGTAAAAAACCAAAGCACGAATAATAGAGGTAAAAATTCAAAAAAATCTGCATGCCGGTTAATAGATGTGACCGGTTAATCGAGGTTTAACTGTAAAACAAAGTGTTGTTGTTTAAATCAAGTTGCCAAAGGTGACACACGGAATTTTTATTTTATTTGCAATGTACGAACTCATATTTTAAAAGTTTTTAAAACAATATTTTACATTAAGGCATTTTGGTTTCGATCAACCTAGATACCGCAAAAATAATGTGTTTTCAAACGAGTGTCAACCGAACATTTGCATGACACTCGGAATGATT
This sequence comes from Sarcophaga rosellei, assembly GCA_930367235.1. Lineage (NCBI taxonomy): Eukaryota > Metazoa > Arthropoda > Insecta > Diptera > Sarcophagidae > Sarcophaga > Sarcophaga rosellei. Next base: position 60,504,279 of record OV884019.1, read on the forward strand.
GGTTTGAATGCGGTGTATGATTTGGTGAACAAAGTTTTGATAAGATCATTGTTTTGATTGATTTGAAAATGAACAATCACGAGTATTAATGCATATTTGCTTCGTTGAGTGAAAGTTTCATGTTTTTCGAGTACTGATTAAATCTTTTTTTCTTCAAACACCGGGAGCAATTCTCTGTTGTTATGGAATTTGTATTCAGCGAATAAACACAACAAAAGAAAAGAAAATTGTTTTAAAATTGAAAGACTTGCAGATATCTCCGTGTTTTAATTTCGAAAATAGAAATTATTTTAAAATAATTTACATTTCGACGGTAAAAGTCTTGAGAATGAATAATTACACAATGCGACAAAAGAAAAATTAAATACACCCAGCCAATGACATAGTGTAAGTTGTGAGTTTTGTTAAGTGGAACTCAAAAATATTTTTTTTTTTATTTCTTGAACCCCCCAAACTTGTTTTATTTGACAAAAACTGTTTTTTTTTTTTGGACTTTACGCACAAACCTATTGATTACACAAACATTTCTGAACCGATGTCCAAATTTTAAACCTTGTTAAAAAAGGAGAGGGATGGGCCTTTAAAATGTTACTTAATTGGCTTTAACAACCCGATTAACAGATTTCGGCCTGCCGCAACACAACTTTCCAGGCGCCTCTGCTTCTTGCGCGCCTACGTCAGTTGGTCACACCAATCGATGACAGAGCTTCCTCGATTTGGTCCTTCCAACGGATACAAGGTCATCCTGTTCGCCGACTTCCGCAGATCCCCGCATCGAATACCCGTCTCGCCGGAGCATCCTCCTCCATTCGAACGACATGGCCGAGCCAACGCAGCCGCTGGATATTAATACGCTGCACAACGTCTATGTCGTTGAGGAGCTCATACAGCTCACTGTTGTATCGAATGCGGAAATCATCGCCAACTCATACTGGACCGAAGATCTTACGTAGTACTTTTCTCTCGAATACTCTCAAGGCTGCAGCATCAGTGCTTAATAGGGTACATGCCTCTGTGCCATAAAGAAGCACGGGGAGGATAAGCGTCTTGTAGAGTATTAGTTTTGTCGTACGAGAGAGGTCTCTGCTACTCAATTGCCTATTGAGGCCATAGTAGCACCTGTTGGCAAGAGTGATCCTACGCTTAATCTCCAGGCTGACATAATTTTTGGTTGTAACGGCGGAGCCAAGATAAATAAATTCCTTGACTGTATCGAAAGTATAGTTATCGGAGTAATCTGAGAATCAATACGCCGCACGCCTCTACTTGTCGACAACATATATGTACTTTGTTTTGCCCTCATTTACTGCCAAACCCATCTTAATTGACTCTTTAAAACGATATGCATATGTTTATTATTTGATTTAATATGCTATGGGGTTTGACGAGGTAAACTTGACAAATGCAAATTTTTTTCATATTTTTGCAAGTTTGTCCGTTCATAGTAGCAAACTTTAATTAAAAAATATAAAATAAGTGATGACATTCTGAAAGTGCATTATCTTGTGAACAGATTGACACTTCGTTTGATCAAATCTGACAAAAATTACCGTAGTTATTATTTAAAGACTCTAACAGTCGAGTTATTATTTTCATATATGTATATATTTTTTCAAATGAACTTTTCGTTCAAAAATTTTCAGAATTTTTGATATATTAATTGTTTATCGCACAGTGTGGTAATTTCACGTTTGAGCGACCACCAGTAGTTGGACAATGTTTGTGCAAAAAACACAAATATTAGCCGACTTCTGGAAGTCGTGCAAACGTGAAATTGACACATTTTGTGATAAACAGTCCAGATCCATCAAAACTTTTGAAAATTTTTGAACTGAAAGTTCATTTGATAAGATGACATATGTATATAAATAATATAACACGACTGTTATAATATTTTAAAGGCTCATCTGCCCCCTTTTCAAAGAACTTTAGGTTTTGAAAATACGTTAAAAAATATTTGGTTAATCAATAATTTTGTGTGAAAAGATCAAAAATACCGTTTTGGTCAAATAAAACAAGTTTGGAGGGTACAAGAAATATAAAAAAAATATTTTTGAGTTCTACTCAACACAACTCACAACCTACACTACGCCATTAGCTGGGTGTATTTTGACTATCGCACCGTGTTATTATTCTCCGGAATAAAAGTAGCTTATACGCGTTTGTGTGTATGTTTAGGATGGCAACAAGAACACTCCCGGTTTGGGAAAATTTAAGAGTGGTTTTTAATATACAAATAAGAATATTTATATAAAATTATAAATAATTATTTATTTCATGAATTATAGTGTAAAATAATTCTTGTGTTCGATGTAATTAACAAAATCAATGTGTCTATTATTTACTGCAACTGAATTTCAGTTGGGTTGTAATCTGACAACGCAAGTGAAACAAATTGTTTTATGCAAAACAATTTTATGTGATTCCATTGTTTCAATGGTTTTTGTTTTTACTATTTTCGATATTAGATTGACATTTATGTTGTACACAAACAAATAAGCATAAGAAATTGTGTTGAACAAAAAACAATTTGAAAAATATTTCTAAAATGGAAAATTTACTTATAGCCCATTTACACTACAGCGAAATCTAGTAGATTATATTTCAAATCTAGCTCAAAATCTAGATCGTTTACACTGGATTTATTTGACAGTAGCAAGATTTCATTTTAATAACAAAAACAGCTGACTGAAATTTAAAAGAAAATAATATTTTCAAATTTATTTTAATACCAAACAAAAATGAAAAATATAGGGCATTTAGTATCGTTTCCATCAAGACCAAATAAGATCCAATCGGAAATAATGTTTTAGAATGACCCACCAAACTTTTCAGTTGTTATGCTGGTGTGAAAACATTATAAAGCTAACATCCATAAACAAAACTGATAAAGGGTCCGCCAAAAAATTTTTTTTTTTTTGAAAATGCTTTAAAAAACTACTGAATATTTTCTCAAATTCATTTTTTACTTGAAAGTAAATAAAATAATTTCATTCAAATGGCTGCCTCGGCTGGCCATGCAGTAGCCAACACGATCGGTCCAATTTTTAAGCACATTATAGATTGTGTGCAGCTGTATTTCACCAATGGCTTCACGAATATTGTCCTTTAAAGCGTAAATTGTCTCTGGCTTGTCGGCGTAACACTTATCTTTGACGGCACCTCACAAATAACAGTCCAACGGTGTCAAATCGCAGCTCCGAGGTGGCCAAACGACATCAGCTCTGCGGCTGATAATGCGATCTTCAAAAGCAGGGCACAAAACATCGAGTGTAGCTTCGGCTATGTGGCACGTAGCGCCGTCCTGTTGAAACCAAATGTTGCCAATATCCTCCTCTTCAATTTTTGTGAACAAAAATTCGTTCAACATGGCCTGATAACGATCGTCATTGACTGTAACGGCACTCCTTGCTCATTTTCGAATTATGCTTCTGGACCAAAATCCTTACCAAACAGTGACTCGTTTGGGTGCGTCGTCTTTTCAATGTATGCGTGCGGGTTTTCTGTGCCCCAAATGCGACAATTTTGCTTGTCTACATACCCGCCAAGTTCAAAATGAGCTTCATCTGAAAAGATGATTGATGATGCCAAAATCGGCATCTTCTGTAGGCTACTCGTGTAGGCTACTGCATGGCCAGCCGAGGCAGCCATTTTAATGAAGTTATTTTCCATTATTAAAGAAAAAAAGAAATTTGAGAAAATATTCAGTAGTTTTTTTTACAGCATTAAAAAAAAAAAGTTATTTGGCGGACCCTTTACAACATTTAGAAAATGTATTTTTAAATTGAAATGTCATTTTATTCCTGTGCAGCGTTATATATTTAAGTACTATTTGGCAAAACACATAGTTGCATTTCTATTTTTACTAGATTTTGAGTAGATTTTGCCGAAATCTACTAAATAAGTAGATTTTGAGTAGATTTTGCCGAAATCTACTAAATAAGTAGATTTTGTTTTGTATGCGAAATCTAGTTAAAATCAACTAGATTTGGCTCGAAATCTCATAAGTACTAGATTTCGCTGTACTGTAAATGGGCTATTAAATTCATTTTAAAATATATTAATCAAATACAAAATATTGTCTATGTGACTTGAGTCAACTATTAACACTTCAAAATTACATTGTTCGTACTGATAATTAATTAATTTACTTCTTTCAAATTTTAATTGAGTTTTGAAAGGAAATATATGGCCATATAAAGCTGAAATATTACATATACACAAAAATAAATTCATTTTGAAAACGTACATCTTTTATGTTATTTCATTTTTTTATTTATATTTAAAAAAAAAAATATTTATTTTATAAAAATTTAAATTATAAAAATAGTGGATCATTTGGTTCCTTTTGATAGATAATCTTGTGTAGGAAAAATGCGAGATACTACTATATCTACTGCGTCCAAAAATTTATCTTGCTATGTTATTATAATTTACGATTATTTATTTTGCTAACGGAGTCCAAAACCGTAAAGAGCTCACACCCTAACTTCTAATATATTAAAATATTTGCAAATTTCTAACAGCACTCGAGGACCAAAAATTTTACCAAATAAAAAGGACCACTCGGATTCCATTATGATTGTCAACTAAACTCTTATATTTATATTTCTATGTACTTAATTATAATTGGGCAAGTAATTAAGCAACGCCGTTGCTTTTATCTAACCTTGTGATATTATTTAACCATTGTACTTTAAAATAGTATTAGGGGTTTAATATTATAAATTATTTATTTTTAAATTCATTTATTTTATTATAAACTAAATTACATGGTAAATAAATGTATAAGAGAGTAGATTAAAAAGGAAATAATAGCTAACAATATACACATTTTATATTAAAAAATTACACATTCTTAAACATCTAACAATTTTTTTATATTTATTTGGGCCTAAAACAATGCTGTGGAATGGTTTTTGTATGTTATTTCGTTAAAGATACAACCATTTAAGGGATATGAATCAATACAGATTTAAAGGAAACAACTTTGTTTACAGTCAAAACTGAACTGAATTAATAAATATTTTATTTCTACTTTTATAACTAAAACTTAACGAATAAACTTAACGAATAACCTACTTAGACTATCAGTGACAACACTAAATAAGTGATGGCACTATACCTCCCTTTTTATAAAAAAATAAAATTATAATTAATTTTTTTTTTAAAACTATCTTATCACTAAATTTAAAACTATACTTAAAAATAAATACATTTATAGGGATTTCCTTCCCTTTTAGAGAAAAAAAAAATTATACATTAACATATTTAATTTTTTTTATAATATTTAAATATTTATAGAGTATATATTTTTTTTACATTTTATTTTTACATTTTTCTCAATCTGTTCTTATTAGGGTAGCCAGATTTGGAATTCGGAAAAACAGTACACTGAGCACAAAAAACCAGTACAATTAATGAAAAAACAGTACGCTTTTACAAAAACATAACAATTTATTCAATTCATAACATTTTGAGTTATTAATTTAAAAACAATTAAAATATGAGATCATATAGGAAATTAATTTCAAATGTACATAAGTATATGCTTTTTTTAACAAATATTAAAATATTTTTAAACGGAAGTACATACTATTAAAATGCTTTTTAGATAGATAGACGTATGTATATATAAAGTTACAATGTTATATTTTTTCTTTTGAAAGTACAAAATAGTTTTGTATATTACTCTTTAAAGATATTTATCACTTTTTTATATGTTTTAAAATGCCGTTCTTCCCATGTTCTGTTTTTAAAAAATTGTAAAATTCACTACAATTGTATTCATAGTTTATTTTTAAAATTAATTCACATCGTGTCGGTACGTCACTCCATTCTAGTTCACAGAACTCGAAAATTTTTTTTAGACTTAAGTCTTCTTTGTTGATGAGCTAAATTTATTAAAAACTTTTATCACAATATCCTCTATATCGAGTTTTAAAAGTTTCAATCCATTCTTAAATGAATTATTAATGATATGACACAAACATCCCATACCGATGATATCAGAATTATTTTCCTTAAGCTCAACAAAAAACACTTTGTTTGCATCCGAAATTAACATTTGCATTATCTGCACAAAAGCTGGTGACGTTGGCCAAGTTTAAATTTCTGCCTTCCAATTTAGACATTTCGGAATTTGACTCATAAAAGTTCAAAAGTTTTGTATTTACTCCCGTATGTTTAGAAAAGTATCGGCGGACAATTGGAAAGCTTTTAATATTTCCTTTGTTTGACGCATCGGTTGATATAGAAAAAGGGTGATCATCATTCAAGTCCTTTAGCATAGTTTCAATAGAATACTTCGCCAAAATATTAGTAGCGATCTTCGATAACTTTGTATTACCACATGTAAAATTAGAAGCTACATTTGAGTCTGGAAACATTTGTTTAAAAAGCTTACTACTGCAGTCTGCGGATTGGTAGCTGTGGCTATGTATAATGGTATGATAGACGAAACTTAAAACTTGACTCTCTTGCTCCTGCTGTTTCTTTATTCGAACTATTGTTAAAAAAACTACTTACAGGCTTTTGTTGATAGCTTTCTAAATTCCGCATGTGTTTTGCTGTCTTCTTATGGCGTTTAATATCAGTAATACCGCCATTTGCATTTGGCATTGGATACCTCGTTAGCTCAGAACAAAATTTTTTGTTCTAAAATATTAAAATAGAGACATGTTTTGTATGGCTACATAAAAAGCATTTAAGAAAAAAACAGTACAAAAACAGTACAAATGGTAAAAAAAACAGTACGTTTGCGTACTGATTTGAGTGTTGTGAATAAAGCAGTACAGTTGAAAAAAATCAGTACATGTACTGTTAAAAACAGTACGTCTGGCACCCCTACTCATACCACATCCTTTTTATTATAATAAAAAATATTTAACAGTAATCCAAAAATTGTTTTATACCAAAAATTGTTCTGTGTACTAGTATATGTACAAAATTAATATATAAAGTTAGTATGTATACTAGGAACAGAAATGATTATTTTAACGAAAGCTAAATGAATATGTTCAAAGTATGCAATAAAATGTAATTCTAAGCATTTGAATTGTACGAGGGTGGTTACATTTTCACAATATATGTAATAAAACTGAAAATAAAATTCTTGAGGTTACGTGACTATGAGTGTAGAGAAAAGTTTGTGAAAAAAAGAAAAAGATAAATATATTCATATGTATGTATATATAAAAAAGAAGTATAACAGAACTCAATTAAAACACAAGAACTTTAAAAAGAGACAAATGAAAAAAATTTTTGTTTTGAAATTTAAAAAAAAAAATAAGAACTATGCTTAAAAAAAAAGACAACTATATAAAAGAAATAAAAAAATTTTCTGAAATGAAATAAAGAAAAGAGATTTTTTTTACAAAAAATAAATAAAAAAGAACAGATATATAAATAAAAATAAGGGATGAAAAATAAAAAAAAATTTTTTTGAAAAACTTTGTATTGAAAAAAAAACTATATATGTATATGACAAAAAAAACAAAACAAACATTAAAATTTTCAAAAAAAAAAAATGAAATACAGGGTCGTTAGTATTGAATGACTAATAAAATAAATGGAAAAGAAAAAAAATATGAAAAATGGAATGAAATCAAATTCAATAGGAATCAAATCTAATCAATGAAAATGAAATTCAATATCAATATCAATGAAAATCAAGTTCAAGATTCAAATTAATATTCAACACAAAAAAAAAATTTGTCAAGCAAGTAAAAAAAAAAAAAATTTTTTTAATTATTGTATTATATTATTATTATTTTTTTATTATTTAATTACATAATTATATTATTCTTAAATTAAATTATTATTATCATTATTAAATTGTTATATATTAATCTTCTTTTGTATAAAAAAAACATTATGGGGACATCATAAAGTTTTTAAATAAAAGGCAAACTTATGTTTCTAATTTTCTCTTTGTTAATTCTTGTCGGGTGAAGCAAATAGATTGTGAACACTATTTTGAAAAATAATTGTTTGTTTCAAATTCAGTTTACAATTTAGAGTGTTAAAATTCCCATAAAAATTTAAAATTTAAATTCATAAAATAATATAATTTTTACTAACTTATCTTATATATAAAAATGAGTGTGTGTTTGATTGTATGTTTGTATGTTTGAAGTTTATAGACGACTAAACGGCTGAACCGATTTTCTTGAAATTTTCACAGTATCTTCCTGTATGTATGTCTGGAAGGAGTTATAGGCTACTTTTTATGTTGATATTCCAAATGAGCGAGGGGCCATGCCCATGTATACTACATACTACATACTTAATATTTAATTGCATTTGAAATATATTACTCATACGCATAGTTACCCCTAAAGTATGCTATCTATGATTCCTGATGTATAAAACCAAAGAAAATAAAGTATAAAGAATGTGAATTTTGGTATATTTTGGAATATTTTTCAAAAATATTTCACGACGCGGGAGGAAAGATAGAAGGGAAAGATAAAGAAACCAAGAGCGTAACAATGTTCTCAATTGTTCTCATCGTGCGTTCTTGTTGTTTGACTAATTTTTTATTTATTCTTCTGAAACAGTGTTGCCACGAAAAAAATTTTGTAACCAACATTTGTGAAAAAATCACCAAATAAGAAAAAATATAACCAAAATTAAACTCGTAGACTTTTGTTTTATCCTAAATAAAGCATATTTTCATTGTCTAGAACGCTTTCGATTATAAGTACATTCACGCACACTTATAGTAAGTTAGCTTTTTAATAACAGTTTTATGCAGTGTATTACAATAAATACATAATGCGACCTGTTTTGGGCAATAAAAAAAAATCAATTTTGGGCGGGACGAAGTTCGCTGGGTCAGCTAGTTTAGTATAAATAAAGAGCAAACTTCTTATTAAAAAATATAAGTACTCTCTTTACAGATAGTATTGTGCAAGTGATTAATTAAAATTTCTTTTTTCCAAAGCGTATGTTTGGCACTTGGAATAATGTTTTTCCTTTCACATTAGTTTGACAGATGTCAGTTTAATACATATACTAGTACAAGTCTACACTTAGAAAATTATTATATATACATACAGTAGCGAGCATAAAAAATGCAACGCTAAGCCGAGTGATCTTTATGTGCGCCTCTTTCAAAAAAAAGTACGGAAATTAAAAACTTTTTTTTTCTTTTTATGCTCTACAAACTTAGTTAACAAATGCAGGTTACAATATCAAAATTTTTCTATCCACTTGTTTTTATTTTAACATTTAAGAAAAAAAGTGCCAAATTTCAGCGAGCAAAATAAATGCAACGCTATGTTATTCATAACTTTATTTAAATTAAATGTAAAATGTTGGTTAAAAATATACTTAAAACTAATAATTGGTTGCGTAGCCTTTATTTTCTATTACCGCTTGCAGTCTGGAGGGCATAGAATCCACTAGGGGTACGATGGTGTGTAGGGGTATTTTTTTCCATTCTGACTTCAAAATTTTTTCTAATTCCGCCAAATTTGAAGGATTTTTTTTCTTAGCTTCCCGATCTAAAGTCTCCCATAGGTTTTCTAAGGGGAGATGTTGACGGCTAATCCAAAATTTGCACATAATGGTCGCTTAGGTAGTTACGAACCAAGCGACTAGAGTGCTTCAGGTCATTGTCTTGTTGGAAGATGCTGTTTGGGGGCATTTTTTCCAGAAGATGTGGGAGCATATTTTCTTCTAGGATATCACAGTATTTTGTGGCATTCAAAATACCATCGATTTTCACCAACGGATCAACTCCGTGATGAGAGAACGAACCTAGCAATAAATTCCTTAAAATAAAGAATTTCGATGAAAAACAAAAGTAACTTACCCCACACCATTAGTAGTGAAAGTGAATTTAATCTTTCTGGTTCTGATGGGATAAAATATATTAGAAGACCACCTAAGCAGAGATATTCTCCCAGATATCAGCTACCAACAGTGAAACATGGCAAACGAGAATAGTCGTGCAACGGGTGCTGACGACATCAATGGGGTGTTAAACGATAGGAATGCTTCCTTTAAAACATTATATTTGGTCCAAATTTCAGGGCCGGTATCCGGGTCATTTAAGTAAGCGTAAAACTGATTACTTATGGCATTATGCAATTTTATGCAATATTCAAAAACTGTTACATTATGTAAATATAGCAACTGATGGGGAGAGGTGGTACAGGAAAAGAAAAGAAAAATGTTTTCACAAATAAAAAGATTAATGATTACTGGGGGTTGATAATTTATTTTTAGGTATACGAACCTTTTACTTTGGGTTGCAGTAGCTAACTAACTTTACAATGTTATAAAATTCTTAAGTTAGGACACGAATTTGGGTATTTAAAAACTGACGAGTAGGCAGAGATGTTCGTACTCTCTTGCGACAGTTGACCATCTTCAAATAAGCGCACTTAACGTTTCACGCGTGAACAGCAACAAATGTGATAAATAAATATTTTCTTTTCACAAAAATAGTTAAAAATAGTTGATCTAATCAAATCTAATCAAAAATAATCAAGAAATCTAATCAATTATTTTCTGGATTAGTTTTGATTAGATTTGATTAGAAATGCTAATCGTCACTAATTGTGATTAGATTTTTGATTATTTCTAATCTAATCAATTAGTAATCGTCTAAAATGGCTAACTAATCATAATTAATCAATTTCCCAGCAGAATTAAAATTTCTAATCCAATTGCTAATCATTAGGATTTCTAATCATTATTCCCAAGGTATGGTTTAGACCCTATGTCTATGGAACTTCATTTATTGTTAGATCAGATCACAAACCTTTAGTTTATGTCTTCAATATTAAAGACCCTTCTTCTAAATTAACACATATTAGACTTCAGCTGTCAGAATATAATTTTACTGTCCAATACATTAAAGGAAAATCGAATGGGAGCAGATGCTCTATCTAGAATATCAATAGACGAGTTAAAGAATAATGATAACAATCAAGTACTAGTTATGACCAGAGCTATGGCAAAAGGACAAAATAATGAAAAAATTAAACTTAACCAGTCTTTCAATAATGAAGACATTAAACTAAAAATTTATGATAAATTTTCTCAGGAATTCAGTAAGAATATTCCAAAAATTAGAACCGAAATAATTGATCAGAATAATTATAAAAAACTTCGTATAAATATTTATAAAAAATTTAAGAAACTGCTATCTGTTGAATTCGAAATTGTGAACGAAACACTTAGTTTAGACTATATGCTTTCGAGGTTACAAATTGAAGCCAACAATGGAAAAATTTACAGAGCAGAATGGCCAAAAAAATGATGTAATTTTTACAATTTTCTCAATACAGGAATTTAAAAACCCTGGTATAACGATATTGAAAACTTTTGAAATTATTCTTACAGAACCGATTGAAATAATAATAGAAGAGGATAAAAAACGGAAATTAATGGAAATTTACCATAATGACCCAATTTTAGGAGGACATTGCGGTCAGAAAAGATTATATGCGAAGCTTAAGACGAAATATTACTGGAAGAAAATGACTAGAGACATAGCAAAATTTGTTAGAAACTGTGAAAAATGTATATTGAATAAAGTTAAACATCGGAATATAGAGAAACTTGTACTTACTCCAACACCCACTAATGTTTTTGATATAGTTGTAATAGATACAATTGGTCCATTACCGGAATCGAACTTTGGTAATAAATACGCTTTGACTTTGATGTGTGATCTTTCTAAATATTTAGTGTCTATAGCCATACCGGACAAATCAGCTCGAACAGTTGCGCGTGCTATATTCGAAAATTTCATTCTTGTTTATGGGAAAATGAAAGTCATAAAATCCGATTTAGGTACGGAATTTAAGAATGAAGTTTTGTCAGAACTTTGTAAATTTTTGGAAATCGATATAAAATTCTCGACTAGTTACCATCATCAAACATTAGGAACAATAGAACGGAATCATAGAGTTTTGAATGAATATATCAGGGCATACATTGGTGAAAACTTGTCTGATTGGGATACATATTTAAAGTATTTCACATTTTATTATAATACTTCCTCAAATACGGTTTTCGATAATAAATTCACTCCATTTGAACTAGTTTTTGGAAAAAAAATATCAATAATGAATGAAACAAATATGAATCTAGAACCAATTTATAACATTGATAATTATAAAACAGAAGATAAACACAGATTGCAAAAGACAAACATATTAGCTAGGACTTTAATAGAAAAACACAAAAAAAGAAATAAAAGTTTTTATGACAAACATGCTAAACCTATCGAATTAAAAACTGGTGATAATGTTTTGTTGAAAAAAGAACCTTATGACAAATTTAACAATATTTATGATGGTCCCTATATTGTAAAAAATATAAATAATGTTAATGTTACAATTTATAATAATAAAAAAAATGAGGAAAAAACTGTTCATAAGAACTAGGGGTGCCAGACGTACTGTTTTTAACAGTACATGTACTGATTTTTTTCAATTGTACTGCTTTATTCACAACACCCAAATCAGTACGCAAATGTACTGTTTTTACCATCTGTACTGTTTTTATACTGTTTTTCTTTTTTATTAAATGCTTTTTATGTAGCCATACAAAACATGTCTCTATTTTAATATTTTAGAACAAAAAATTTTGTTCTGAGCTAACGAGGTATCCAATGCCAAATGCAAATGGCGGTATTACTGATATTAAACGCCATATGAAGACAGCAAAACACATGCGGAATTTAGAAAGCTATCAACAAAAGCCTGTAAGTAGTTTTTTTAACAATAGTTCGAATAAAGAAACAGCAGGAGCAAGAGAGTCAAGTTTTAAGTTTCGTCTATCATACCATTATACATAGCCACAGCTACCAATCCGCAGACTGCAGTAGTAAGCTTTTTAAACAAATGTTTCCAGACTCAAATGTAGCTTCTAATTTTACATGTGGTAATACAAAGTTATCGAAGATCGCTTCTAATAGTTTGGCGAAGTATTCTATTGAAACTATGCTAAAGGACTTGAATGATGATCCCCTTTTTCTATTTCAACCGATGCGTCAAACAAAGGAAATATTAAAAGCTTTCCAATTGTCATCCGATACTTTTCTAAGCATACGGGAGTAAATACAAAACTTTTGAACTTTTATGAGTCAAATTACGAAATGTTAAAAGATATTGCTGATTCGTTGAAGTCTAAATTGGAAGGCAGAAATTTAAATTTGGCCAACGTCACCAGCTTTTGTGCAGATAATGCAAATGTTGAATTCGAATGCAAACAAAGTGTTTTTGTTGAGCTTAAGGAAAATAATCCAGATATCATCGGTATCGGATGTCTATGTCATATCATTAATAATGCATTCAAGAATGGATTGAAACTTTTAAAACTCGATATAGGGAATATTGTTATAAAAGTTTTTAATAAATTTAGCTCATCAACAAAGAATACTTCAAGTCTAAAAGAAATGTTCGAGTTGTGTGAACTAGAATGGAGTGAAATACTTCGTCACGTGCCGACACGATGTGAATTAATTTTAAAAATAAACTATGAATACAATTGTAATGAATTTTACAATTTTTTAAAAACAGAAGATGGGAAGAATGGCATTTTAAAACATATAAAAAAGTAATAAATAACTTTAAAAAGTAATATACAAAACTATTTTGTACTTTGAAAAGAAAAAATATAACATTGTAACTTTTTATATACATATGTCTATCTCTCTAAAAAGCGTACTGTTTTTTCATTAATTGTACTGGTTTTTTGTACTCAGTGTACTGTTTTTCCGAATTCCAAATCTGGCTACCCTAGGTATGAGGCACATAAAAATGTTTTGTTTTTTTTTTTATTTTTGTTTGATTTACTTAAATCATTTTTATTTTTTTTTTTATTTTTAAGTCTATATCACATCACATTGTATTTTTTTTGTTTCTTCTTTAAATAGTGTGTCATTTTATATTTTAATTTTCTTCTTTTTTTTTTGTATCAAGTTTATTATAACTTTTTCTTTATATATGTATATATTTTCTTTTCTTCATATTATTTCTTTTCCAGTTTTTTCCCTTTGTAGTATACACATATTTTTATTCACTTTTTTTAAATTTTGTACCTCCTTTTTTTTAAATTTTTTATAGTTGTCTCCTTTCGTTTTTTTTTTATTTATTTTCGAAATTTCGAATATATATTTTATGACATTTTTTTTCTTATTGTTCATATAGAATATTTGTTCTTTTCGATATTATATTTTTCAAGGCTTGTGTAATTTTGTTTTTTCTTATAAAATTTTTGTTTGTTTTTTTTTTATACAAAACAAACTGTTTTTTCTTTTACACTAGTAATCCAAAAATAGGGAAAGCTTTGAATTTATTTCCTTTTTTTTATATCCTTTCTTCTTTTTTTTTTATTTAAAAAAAATTTTTTTAGTCCTTTTTTTTTGATGTTTTTTTTTAAATTTTTAGTCCTTTTTTTTTTGATGTTTTTTTTTAAATTTTTAGTCCTGTTTTTTTTTTTTTTTTAAAAATTTTTTAATATTTATTATTTATATTTTTTTTTGTCACGGTCGCCATTTAAGGGAAACAACTTTGTTTACAGTCAAAACCACAGAATACGCACAGAATCGATACCTTTGACGTTTAATAACGCTCAAAGCAGTAGCTTAACCTGCCAATTAGAGGGAGAAAAAAAATATTAAAATGTATTGCGAAACAAATGTGTTAGAAGCAACAGATATACAGACTGAAAACTGGCGGTTAAAGTAGAAAAACTAAATGTAAACAAACATTTACTTTGTGTTAAAAAAGGGAAAATTTGGAATATTTTTTAATTTCTTCAATGAAAATTTTAAAGATTCTTAAATATTTAAATATTAATCGAAATGTGGGTAATTTTCGGTCATAATGAATATAGTTTCTTGTGCAAGAGGTAAATAAGAAGCTAAATATTACAAGATCAAAATAAGACGTACTGCTCATAAAAAATGTTTCTTGCTTAAAGATGTCAATATTTTTTAATTTCTTGAAAGGAAAAGTTAAAAAGGTTATTGTTATTAGTTGTTTTTATTATTTATTGATAGTTTTAGACAAAAATTACATTTTTTATTAACTCTCGTCAATATAAAAAACCCACCCCGAAAACTAAAAAAACGTAAATAAATAAAAAAGAGGTGTATTTAGAGAGGGACAGAAATACTGTTTGGTAATATTTTCTGTCCCTTTCACAATGCTAGGTTAAACGTCAAAATCTCGATTCGATTCTGTGTGTATTCTGTGGTCAAAACTGAACTGAATTAATAAATACAGTCGAACTTCTCTATAGTGAACTTCTATACAATGAAGCTCTCCCTATTATGAATTGATTTCAAACACACAACTTTTTCCGTTCCAATTTCATTGTTTTTGATCTCCTTATAATGAATTTCCATACAATGAAGTTTTCTATACAATGAAGCAATTTTGCAGGTGTAATATTTAACTCACATGCGTTTTTGTCTCCATATAATGAATTTTTCAAAAAATTTTCTGTTACGCATACTAACAACTCTGTGTACCAAGAAAGATGCCACATATAATAAGGGGATTCCCAAAAGAAGAAAATAAGAACAAACAAAAGAAGAAAGCCACATCAATAACAATTTTGACATCAGTTGCCGGTGTTCAGTGATCGGAAATGACGCAGCGAAGTAGCATTTCTCTTGAAAAAAAATTATTAATTATTAATATAGTTGAAGAAGGATTAAAAAAAGATGTGGCTAGGCAGTTTGGAATTCTAGAAGACAAGCAATTGAGCACTAAGCACAAAAGGCTTCGAACCTGCCTTTTTGAGGATATTGATTTATTTTAAATAAAAAGTGGGGGAAAAATATAATTTCTGTATAATGAAGTTTCTATATAATGAAGTGATTTTCTGGTCCCGTCAAGATTCATTATAGGGAAGTTCGACTGTATTTTATTTCTACTTTTATAACTAAAACTTAACGAATAAACTTAACGAATAACCTACTTAGACTATCAGTGACAACACTAAATAAGTGATGGCACTATACAGATACGAAGTTGATTGTCAAAATAAAACGCATCAAAAGAAAAAACAATTCGAAAACTCGTATAGACGGGCTTAGCGGTTACGTTGTAAACAAAATACAGAAATCTGAAAAGAGAGAAATACAATTTCACCTGTGAGAATTTCCGAATAAATTTTTTTCTTCACATGGATTTCAATTCCGTATTATGAATTCCATGTGAATAAAATAACATATCTACCTAATTTAAAAACTACATACATAATTGGTCATTACAACCCTTCAGCCACTATTACGACTCAGTTGCTCACCCCACTTATGTTAACTGTGTTAATTTTCTACATGAGTAGCGGGACCTACAGTTTGAAGTCGACTTTGAACGACTGATTTTAGAGAAAATTTTTCAAGTCGATTTTATTTACTCTCAGAACTTTTGCCAGATTTTTGCCGACACGCGGTCGCCGAAGAAATATTTTTTATATTTCGTTTTGTTTGAGAGGTCTCACCTGGGGTTTGAATCATGGCGTCACGCGTAATAGACTACGACTAATTCTAAGTCTAAAGCCGAAAGTACATACCATGCGTTTCATGCGTGTGTCAAAAAAGTAGAATCAGTGTAGTTGTTTGTGACAAACACTCGTCTTGTGTTTTCTTGAAGCTTTTCGAAGGCCTTAGCAGAGCAAAATATCATATATGTAAATTCATAAACATGTAATTAATGCCATAAATTCTTTTAAAATCACAATTTCATTTTCCCTTTTCCTCAACCCTGTTTTTGTTTGATAATAATTTTACCATCACAGCTGATCAAAACAATAACTAAAACCAACTAACACATTGTATGTAACTTGCAATAAAAAACGCATAGAACGGGAGAATCGCATGTAACGCAAGGTCGCATTAAACGCATGGTATGAACTTTCGGCTTAATTAAACTATATATGTTAATTTGCAAATTTAAGAATTAATGGGAAGTAACCCAGTATTAATATTTGACAACAATTTTAATATTATAATGATTTATTAAATTGCTTTCGTTTAAATAGACAAAAAATTTCTTCGTCAGCAGCAGTAAAGTTATGTAGTTTTATATTAGTCGCCTAGTTAATGTATTAAAAGTAGCATTGGGGTATTTTAAGAGAAGGTATGTGTGTAACAGCCGTTTTCCATTTTTGCCATTTAGGTAATGGAGAGGCAAAAAGCCCATCACCCCAGATTTCTTGAAGAAAAATTTTTAAAGCAATAGAGTAGCATGTTATTAAACCCAGCGGATGTAAAAGTGACATCAGCACCTGAAGTTGCTCCTTTTTTGTAGAAGTAATTTCTTTAGTACATACTTCACGGCGAAGTCTAGCAAATCTGAAAATATAGAAAAATGAGTCCATATTAAGGTTCCAATACATCGCAAAAACCTTTTCTGTATAACCTAGATCTTGGAGTGACCTGTAGATGAATGACGACCTCGTTGAAGACCAACCAAAAACCAAAATTTCTCCTACAACTATATTTTCAACCATATACACACTTTGAAGTGTACATTTATTACTATTGTTTATATTTTTGATATTTGTATTTATTTAGAGACGTTTTTACAGACTAATTTTCTTGTTAAGTGGTATTACCAGTCTAGCTTAAGCATAACGGCTACTCTTCATTATCAAGTATGTAGATCAAAAAACTTATTTTCGATCAACGACACAAAAGAATCTTCATCAAGAAAAGCATATGTATTGCTATATGCACATCTTTTATGAAGACGAATAGGGAAGGAATGTTATGAAAACTCTGTACTGTTTCTAAAGAATTTTACTCAACTCACCTATATCAGCAATTTGTGATAATAGTTTGTATTTTCTTTGAAGAAATTCTTATTGTAAAAGTCACTGTTCTCTACGGCACAATCATAATGATACCACTGATTTATTTTATTTATTTATTTCAATACTTTATAAATAAATTTAGGGCGCCCTGGTAGTCTAGTGGGTAGTATGCTAGACGGTTAGCGTGAGGGTCGTGGGTTCGATTCCCACCAGAGGCTCTGGTCTGTTACAATAAACCGAGCACATGGTCTAGGTTACTCAACTCGTAATAAATAATTATATATAATTTGTAATTGTATTATAATTAATAAATAAATAAATTTATGAAATATATATAAATGTGCCGGGTAACTAGACCATGTGCACATAAAAAGTTCACAATACACCTATTCCCCGCTTCACACGGAAGATAGGTTCCATAAAAAACCGTGTAACTCGAAAAATTCACTCTTATATGGAAAAACCGTGCTAAACGAAAATCACTATAAAAAACCCTTTTTGTCAGTTTTTAATATGATGAATAACAAACTCAATTCTATTATTTGCTCACCTTGAATAAATTTACGCTATCAATTATATCGACGCCTCCGTTCTATAACATTCTAAGTCGAAAAAGTGTGTTTTGAGTTATGAGCTCTCAAAGTTTTCACGCGCCATATGACTATATGTGTATTCTAAGTAGATTTTTCCCTATAACTTCGGAACGGATCGGCGCACCTTAACAAAATTTTGACAGTATTTAAGTTAGAGAACATTAAAAACGTTCTAAGTACACTTAGAACGTTATAGAATGGAGGCGTCGATATATAAACACTAATTAAAAACAAAGTGTAAAAACAATGATGCTCTTTGTTTTGGTATTTTAAGCAAACTAGCTTATACACACATAAAATTTAGTTTTGATCATAAAACGGGGAGTTCCCATTATATCTATTTCCATCATAGATATAGACTACCAGCGTTGTCAACTATTAATTTTCAAAAAGCACCAAACTCGTTAAAAAAACGCGTAATTTTGACAAAAAAGCACTAAAACATTATAATATTTATTTTCATTTTATCACCATTTTACATAATCAGTAAAAAAAATTTACAAACCAAAATTAATATTATTTATTTAACCATTTATTTATTATTTAACCATTTATTTTGCCATTTTAGTATCGTTCGCCATGCATCTTATATATAAAAATGAGTGTGTGTTTGATTGTATGTTTGTATGTTTGAAGTTTATAGACGACTAAACGGCTGAACCGATTTTCTTGAAATTTTCACAGTATCTTCCTGTATGTATGTCTGGAAGGAGTTATAGGCTACTTTTTATGTTGATATTCCAAATGAGCGAGGGGCCATGCCCATGTATACTACATACTACATACTTAATATTTAATTGCATTTGAAATATATTACTCATACGCATAGTTACCCCTAAAGTATGCTATCTATGATTCCTGATGTATAAAACCAAAGAAAATAAAGTATAAAGAATGTGAATTTTGGTATATTTTGGAATATTTTTCAAAAATATTTCACGACGCGGGAGGAAAGATAGAAGGGAAAGATAAAGAAACCAAGAGCGTAACAATGTTCTCAATTGTTCTCATTGTGCGTTTTTGTTGTTTGACTAATTTTTTATTTATTCTTCTGAAACAGTGTTGCCACGAAAAAAATTTTGTAACCAACATTTGTGAAAAAATCACCAAATAAGAAAAAATATAACCAAAATTAAACTCATAGACTTTTGTTTTATCCTAAATAAAGCATATTTTCATTGTCTAGAACGCTTTCGATTATAAGTACATTCACACACACTTATAGTAAGTTAGCTTTTTAATAACTGTTTTATGCAGTGTATTACAATAAATACATAATGCGACCTGTTTTGGGCAATACAAAAAAATCAATTTTGGGCGGGACGAAGTTCGCTGGGTCAGCTAGTTTTCAATATTTGTCAAAATGTCTGGTTTAGATTCAAATTCTCTAGCTAATGACATGACTTCATCTTTGGTATGGGATAAAACATTATTTACATTTATTACTGAAATTTTGTTTAGCATTTCGTAGTTTTTATGAAGTCTTAATCGTATTTCTTCGACCAATTTTTTTATTATTTTTTTTTTAATTTTTGATTTGGTGTCACTGACATGAAAAGAAAAGCACTAAAAATAGCACTAGGCACTAACTTGAAAATTTTCCGCGTTGAAAGTTTTAAAAAGCACTAAAAACAGTGCTAAAAGCACAGAGTTCACAACGCTGTAGACTACTAAGAATTCGTAACAGTAACATACATTTTGTAGTGTATATAAGCAAATTATAGTTTAGTGCTTATAATTTCGAGTAAATGCAAAATTAATAAATTTCGTTAAAAAATTTTTGATTTTCAAAAACCGTGTATGATCGAAAACGTGTAAAACGGGGGAAAGGTGTATAATAAAAGACCTTACTTAAAAAATTGGGTAACAAACTAAAATAAAAAAAATTAAACAAAACAAAAAAAAAGAAAATCTCCGAAATTTGACTTTAAGTAAATACTAAAATAAAATTCCAAAATTGTTTAAAATAAATATAACAATTTCAAAAATAGATTAATATAAATTATAAAAATTATAAATAATATAATTTAGTGTTATTTTTAATAAAGGAAAATCAAAATTCTAAAAATAGAAAATGGTCTCAGATGCCATCAACGTTGTGCTTTCGTAAACTCTTGCGTATTATGTTCAGAAAGGAACCATCCTCACAATTAAGGATACGGTCCAGTGGTTCATCGATGCTGGATTTTGGACATTCGGCAAGTATATGCGGAATTGTAAGAATAGTATGAGCATTTTCAATTTACGGAATATCGCCAACCATAGTGGGACTCAAATTCATATCACATTCCTTGTAAATGTTAGTTATGCACAAATCCTTACCGGCATTTATAATAATAGTAATAGTCTGGAATAGTAGTTCGCCCGTAGATCTAGTGTGATGCTTAACATTCAAATTGTCCTTAATTAGCAAAGCTATACCAGATTTGGCGTAAGAGTAATTTTTATTGTGGTGATATATTCTGTATCCGGGTAAATGTAAAAGGTGTAAATTTTTCCCAATAATATGAGTCTCCTGTAGAGCAAAAATATTAGGCTTATGTTTAGCAACTAAAAGTTCTAATGCGAATTTATGATTGATAAAGCCTTGAATGTTCCACCGAAGCAAATTAATACTGAGACCAAAATCCGTTTTGAAGTTATAATTCTTTTTTGCCCTTTTCGGCTGATAGCATCGTTTTCCTTAAGGTGTTAGGGGTAATTAATACATTACGATCTGTAAATGTATTGTATAGTTGAGATGTAGGCGTTAAATCGTTATTAGTAATAATATTATTCCTCGGAGGGCTACTTAGATCCAAACCTTCTGTGATGTTTATAATTATACTTTCCTCTGTTAAATCTTCTGTTCCATTATCCCGTGTGGTGCTTTCGAAAAAAAAATCGTCATCAATACTGTCGTCAGTTAAAGAAATATCAGAGTCTATGTTAATATTAGTTGATTTGAGCACAGCTGGTGTAGTGTCTTTGAGTGAAATTTTATGGTCAGATGTTAAGTTGTCAGAGAGAGAATCATGTTGAGTAATAGAGTTGTCGTTTGTTGTGTTAAGTTGAAAATTGACTGTTGTTGATGAGTTTGATGTTTGAGTATTATTTTCAGGTGAGGGCGATAGATTTACAGATATTGAGTTATGAGTGTTTGTTGAGTTGCATTCTTTAGAAAAAACGTTATGATTTTCTGCATGTTTAGTTTTGTCCGGTATAATAACAGATGTATTGGATGGCGTGTTGCTGTTGTCTTTGGTTTAAATTTGTGCATAAGTTGGAGACTTTTTGACTTTCCTCGCGATCGGTTTCAATAAGTTAAGAGATGGGTTGTCATTAAAAATCTCTCAGGCTTTTCTTGTGGTGCATTTTCTTGTAATACGTAAAAAGTTAACAGATTTATCTTCCCAATATGTTGGGCAAACGGGATCGTAAGAGGTGTGTGTCTCATTTCCACAGTTTATGCAATATTTACGAGAACATTGTTTATGCGGTGGTGGTAGACAGCATTCCTTACACACTAGTGCACCCTTACAACGATTTTTGGTATGTCCTAGCTTCTGACAAGAGGTGCATTTCATAGGGTTAGGTATATATTCCTCGACGAGGACTATTTCCCAACCAAGTTTTAGGGTATCAGTATCAACGTAATTATAGCTGCGCCTATAGCCTGTGTTTTATCACCTTCTTTTTTCAGTATTTTACGGACCTCGACAACCTTTTGTTCCCTGAGGCACTCCAAGATTTCCTGTTAAGGGATGTTTATAATTTTCCGAGAAAACATTCGTCCCTGGACGGTGTTGAGAGTTTTATGTAATGTAATCTTAACTGGGATGATATCAATGTATTTAGCTTTAAGAAATTTTTCAGCCGTCTTATTATTAGGTACTTTAATGAGAAGACCTTCGCTTCTCATTTCACTAACCTCCAGTCGATCGCATGATATATATGAAAGTGGCGAAGGCTCTGAATCCTCCTTTACAGTAACAGCAGATGCAACCAGATGGTGATAAAGGTATAAAATCCTCTGAACGTGGACGTTTGCTTTTACTTCCCCTGATCCTCCCGGTTGCACCAAGCTCGCGAAACCGGTTGTAATTCGGAGGGTGACCCCCGTTCATATTCACGAAAAAACTAAACTATTCAAAAAAAAAAAATTATCGAGAAAAAGAGAAAAAGAAACAGTAATACAATAACTATATCCCGTTAAAAAAAAAATTGCAAAAACAAACACGCAGTCTGTTAATAACAGAAAAATGTTAGTTAACCGACACGAGCGAATTTGATGTGCACGCGGCAACTGCCTGACTTAGGTGATACCACTGATATTTGTCGTTTATTTTATTTTTAATTTTTTTTACGGCCGGTTTTAAGTAAAATACAAAATTTTTAAGATCTTTTTAAAGACCACTCTTTATGCATTAATGTTATAATTTATTTATATTATAATTAATAATTTAGTAAACGACTGACTAAAAAAATACATTTTCTAATTGGTTACCTCAGACGCCTATGCAATGCATAAATAGCTACCGGTATGATTAAAAACAAGAAGCTCTCTTTTACATATCTCAAGAAAGTCTAATATATAAAATTCTCGTGTCACGGTGTTAGTGGTTAAACTCCTCCGAAATGGATCGACTGATTTTCATGAAATTTTGTGTGCATATCGGGTAGGTCTGAGAATCGGACAACATCTATTTTTCATATCCCTAAATGTTAAGAGGGCGTGGCAAATCGTTAAAATTGAATATTTAGGTACATATTGATCGTAGACGAATAAAATTTGGTGGGTAAGTTCGTAGAGTCGATATCGACAATCCCACCAAAAATGGGCGTGACAACCCTCCCCTTCAAGTGATACCTATAACTCTTAAACTACTGAACCGATTTTAACCATTCTTTTTTTCTTTGAAAGCTTATCAGGTTTAGATGGTTTTAAAAGAAAATTCGATATAGCAAAAAGTAGGCGTGGCAAACCTTTAAAATTGAATATTTAGGGACATAGTAATCGTAGACGAATGCAATTTGGTGGGTAAGTTCGTAGAGTCGATATCGACAAACTCAACAAAAATGGGCGTGGCAACCCTCCGGAAGCGGATATGAACACGCAGGGGCCAAAAGGACTCCACTCCGAAGTAATACCACCGTAGTTCCGGAGTGGGCACGAGTCCACGAACGAGGGGGGAATTTAGTGGGTGAGGGCCCCACACACGGAGGCTGTGACGACTTACTCTATGGTGCGGTTAGGAACATTCACCCCTCCTCGGCGTAAAAAAAACCCTCCTCTTTGAGAGATTCCTATAAGTCGGCTAATTCGATGATTTATAACTACATATGTACATTAGAGCGACTCAAGTTGTATGGAAGCAAAATTCGTGCTCGATGTACCCCCCTCAAAATGAATCTTGGAGTTTTTTAAGATGACATCTAAAATATTTCGGCTCTAGCTTTGACCTCTCGTGAGCTGGACCATTTTGAAAAAGGGTCTATTTTTGTATGTTTTGTTAATTTGAGAATTTGTTTCCTAACCAACATATAGAGTATGGGTGTCATAAGAAAGGTCTTTTCAAGGCGCGTCCAGCGGTATATACAATTTGTCCACGGACAATCGTCCATGTCCTTTTTTTAAGGATATTCTGTAAAAAAAACGGTTTTTGAATTTTTTCTTTTCTTCTTTTCTAACCAAATTAACTCTAATATGATGGCGGATTTAGTTTCTAGATGATGTTTGTATGAAAATAGGACTAAAGAAAGAAAGAAATAAATGATCTACGATTTTTTCTCGGCATATTTTTTTCCCAA
The DNA here is from genome assembly GCA_930367235.1 of Sarcophaga rosellei. Classification (NCBI taxonomy): domain Eukaryota; kingdom Metazoa; phylum Arthropoda; class Insecta; order Diptera; family Sarcophagidae; genus Sarcophaga; species Sarcophaga rosellei. The sequence goes on from OV884019.1 coordinate 60,528,455, forward strand.
ATTAAAAAAGTTATTAAATTTTTTTGTTTATATTTAAAAAACTATACTCAAAAAACGCAAACTAGGGCGAATTTGAAAAAAAGCTAAGACCCGTATTTAATTAAATCAACTAAAGATTAAAATATGTTAATTTGGTTATTTTATTACATACAGCCCCGAAGAAAAAATTCAAAAACCGTTCTATTTAACAGAATATCATGAAAAAAAGGACATGGATGATCATCCTTGGACAAATTGTAAATACAGTTGGACGCGCATTGAAAAAACCTTTCTTATGACACCCATATTGTATATGTTGGTAAGGAAACAGATTCTCAAATTGACAAAACATGGAAAAATAGACCCTTTTTCGAAATGATCCAGCTCACGGGAGGTCAAAGCTGGAGCCGAAATATTTTAAATGTCATCTTAAAAAAGTCCAAGGTTAATTTTTAGGAGGGTACATCGAGCACTTTTTTTGGTGAGTCGCTCTAATGTACATATATAACTTCGTCAGCGCTATTACAATAAATATATAATGTGTCAATTTTGGGCGGGACGAAGTTCGCCGGGTCAGCTAGTAATCTATATAATACAAAATGTAATTCCAGTTAGCGTATATTCGCAAATTTACAAATTTAATATTTGACCAACATTTTAATATAATGCTTTATGAAATTAAACGGCAACACCTATTGTTGTAGCTTGCATTGACGGTACTCACGTAAAAATAATTTCTCCCACGAATAGGCATTTGTACTACAGTCGGAAAGGTAATTATAGTCTTAATGTGTTCTTGGTATGTGATAATTAAATGAAAATCTGTTTTGTAGATGCCACGGATGTCGCTAGCAACGATTTATTAATTTGGAGAATGTCAGAATTAAAAAGAAATATTGAGGAAAGAAATTTTCATTGTAAGTTTGAAAAATATTTGACATGTGACTAATTCACATTCGATTGAAAGAAAATTAAGAAAAAAAATTACAATCAACATTTTTGAGATTTTAAAAATGTTAACAACGAAAATTTGCGCATCAGATGTGACATTTGATACCAAATGTTCACAAACACGGGAATTTAATGTTAAATTTTATTTATGGTGAGGCTAATTAAATCTAATTTAATTTATGAAAATAAGTCCGATTATCCCGGAAGCTAAAATAGAATGATTTACTTTGTTTCTAAGTCTTACAAAAGTTATATTTGATTCTCACCAGACATTGTATTTCGAATGGCCTTCAATTCACATCTTCTAAAAAAAAACTAACCGTTTGGTATTTTAAATATTTTTGGTAAACAATAACATTATGAAAGAGAATACGATTGAACTTTGGAAAAATAAAAATTTAGTAAAGTTTTCTTTATAAGTTTGGGGGAAAAATTAGACAAAGAAAGTCCGTTCCTAATTCCGTCACATTTAAACTTAAAACGCTTTCAAATGTATCTCCATGAGGTCACTGTTTAAACCAGGCGTCTCGAGCGAAACGAAGTATAAGAAACAAATTTCTACGTCAGCTTCCTCACAGCAGATTTCTGGCAAAAACTTTGAGAGTAAATAAAATTGCCATAAAATGTTTCTCAAAAATTTGTCGTTCGGAGTCGATTTTAAATTGTAGGTCTCGCCACTTAGGGATTAAACGTGGCTGATATGAGAAACTAGGTTGTAATCCTGATTGAAGATTTGTAATGACAAGTTATTGCTTGGAACACAACTTTGTCTCTCATTAACTATTGTAGCATAATTAAGAAATCAGTAAAAGCAATTTTCTTCAATTAATTAAAGAGCCTTTACAAATTTTCATTTCGTCTCCTCCCTTTCTTTAAAAATGAACTTTATAGTTTCTAGCCATAGTTGCCATTTCATCTAAATTGATGGGTTCATAGAAAAAATAAAAAACAAGTTAGTAATAAATGTGAATTCAATATGATTTTATTAAATAAATTATAAATTTATTTAAAATATATCTATTAATGTGTAACCCTCTCAAGCTTGGTTCATTGTTTGACACACGAGAACGATTTTTACTTACCGATGTAGTGTGAAACAAAAAAATGACATAGCTTATAGATTTATCAAATTGTATCTTACAATACAATACTTATTCTGAATTTTGAAATATTCCTTTCTCTTTTAATATTTTCAATCGGTTTTCTAATCACAATGGTTTTCATGCAGACTTGTTAGTTTTCATCTGATTTTCTTTACTGCGTTCTAGCTTCTACTCTTCTGAGATTCGATGTGTATCTCTCCTGAATAAATAAGTATACGGACATGTTCTACGTTCTAATTTGAAGTGTGCACGTAATTTGTAATCTCTTCAACTTGGCACTTTGGTGTTATATGTTCACAATTTATTGATCTGTTCTACAAGCTACCTTAATACAAACAAACAAATAATGTAAATACTTTTAAATTTGGCCATGAAATTAAAACGTTTTGTAGAAATACGTAAGAATAACTAAAATTACGATTAAATAAACGCTTTATGAAAGGGAGTCCTAGTGAAATTACAGGAGTAAACCTTGGTATTGAATGCTAATGGCCCCTCAACAAAGGAGACTTCTGTTTGGAAAAAGTTAAGTTGAGATTGTGTAAATAAAATAATTATTTATAGAAACTGACAATTTTTTGTACAGTGAACCGACAAATCTCTCATAATAATTTGGAGGCCAGAGCGACTAGTTAAATTAACATGTTCTTACGAAAATGATGAATATGTGAAATCAAATAATGAAATAACTACTCCGAAGTTATCGGTTACGTAAGTCTGGTACTTCGAATCCAAAGCGCTAGAAAGACGCGAGCTGAAATGACATGTAAAAGTGTATGAAAGGCCAAACGAACATTAAGATAAAATGCGTAAAATATTTTAAACGAGAGATCAAGGGCTATCTATAAAGCTTACAGAGGAAACATTACATTCAAATGGAGCAGCTAAGAAGAAAAAGTTAGGGATGGTTGCGCAAAATGTTCTTTTGTGAAACTGCTTTTGCGTGTTCATTCATCTGATGCACCATGCACATTAAAATCATGTTAATTTTTTATTAAATTTTTATTTATTTTATTATCGTTAAATTTGTATCTATAAATTTTTACAAAATTTGTTTAGCTTTAATTCGAACAAAAACAAAATCAATTTACAATTTTTAATGTAAGCAATAATACATGTCATACGGTAAACAGAAATACAATGAACAAATATGTAAGAATTTATGAGAAAAGAACAAAACAAAGATCAAAAATCCAAAAACAACACGACCAGAAATATCACGAAGTTATCAGCATATAAAAATGAAATGAGTACAAATAGAGTAAAGAACGATGCGGTCACGCAGTCAGGAATAGACAGTCAGGGTTGAGGTATAACTCTTTAACTGAAAGTTGTATTTAAAACAATATAATAATATAAATCACTGCTTTTGCAGAAAATTGGAAATAAAAAGTTATTTCTTTAAATCGTATTTTACTTTCTTTCTGTTTCTTTTATTGTTTAGTACATTATAAAAAATCTTTCTTATATCATTCCGCCAAATACGAAGCAGTTTCAATGTCAATGTGAAGCGAGTAGTAAAGTCATTAAAGGCCATATCAGTAATGAGTCCCTTAAAATAAGTAAATATCTCATCATTTAATTACAAGAACGAATTGAAGAGATTCCTACTTCCCCTATCTACCCGGCCTTTGCTGTGATTTCGATGTGAACGGTTGATTTATTCAAAACGTGATCTTTCGGAAACTTTTACAGTGTGTATATCGAATGTTTGGAAGTGCAAGTCAAATAAATTATCCAACGACAGGATCGTACTCGCACACATGGAAGCTGAACCACTTGATGTAGCACCTGCCAACCCCCAATAGGGCCGATGTAACCTCCAAGACTAGAGGCTCTAAGTCCGGCTCGCGCGTCATTCGGTCCTTTAGGTTCATCTCATAGAGATCCGTCATGAATTTCTCAATCGGGATCACCGGGTGAACCTTCTGGACCACCACATTTTGGCCCCGTTTATCCTTAACGGATACCTCGAGCCCGACCTCCTTAAATTTGCAATTCAAAACGACACGGTCCCTCTCCTCAACAGAGGGAGTCCTGATGATCACACCACCGTCCCGGGTTGGACGCACCTGATTGACACGCACGCCAAGAGTTGCGCCAACATCCACCACGAACTCCTTTGAGGCCTCTTTGCCCCTGCCCTTGACCACCACAGCCCACGTCTTCACTTGCTTAGACGCAGGCACCGGACGCATTGTGTAGACGTCCAATCGACCGTACAATCGGTCATTCTATACCACGAGCGACATTAACAACTCCTCGCACTGACCGGAGTGTTCTACTACCTGGCACGCCACAGATGACTCAACTTCACTGTTGAATACCACCCCCAACAAGCTGTTGGTGATGGCCTTCATTCTGCATACGACCTAAAGACCGCAATTGTCCACGGATTCAAGAAGATCGCGACTCTTCTCTCGCCTCAACTCAGGCACCGGCGCACCCCTACCCAAGGCTGCCTTCCTCTTCTTTCGCAGCTCCCGCTTGAGCTTCATTGATGCCTCCTCAGTATCCTTTTTCGGCGACCCCGGCTTGACCTCTTACCGCCCTCTTCGCCCGTTAGCGCCAGCTCGAGCGCGGAAAACGTGATGGTTATGTCCACATAACAAGCGCCACAGAAGGTGGCCCCATCGTCCCGTCAGACGTCATACCCGAACCGCGCCTCCTCTTTAATTTATTCACCCTAGCGGTTGGCATCATACCATCGTCAGCAACCAAAAACCAATATCAATATATAACAGAAACTAAAATCAACAAACTCACCAACGCTAAGACGCAAAAGCCGATACCCGAACCGTAGACCATATATGGCGCGTACGGCACGAGGCCACAGACATTCCTGAGGATACACTTGATTGAACCTAAGCTTTTGTTGGTACGTACCAGGAAATTCATCACTTCGATCACAGAGATTCGCAAGTATTTGACTTCTGTTGCATATCTAATGCACACGCTTCCAGCTCTAATAAGTTGGGCACGTCTTAGTGAGAAGTGGCCCTTGAGCAACATTATCAGACTTATCCTTTGCCACATCGACACAGACAGTTCTACCCCACTCACAAGCGGTCCGAATGGCCTCTCCACATGTCTAGCTCAGCACGAAACTGGCCTTCAACAATGATGAGTAGGCCATCCGCATACGCAAACACCTTGTAAGTTTGCCCAAGTTGACGCAACAAAGGGTCCGTCATGAGTTCCCTAAAACTACAGTAGATCCTAGCCATAAGCATCCTCCCAATCCCGCCTTCTATCTGCACGCATACCCCCATTGGCTTCTGCTAACTTACGTACAGTTGAAGTCCGGGTCAGAAACTAAAACTGCCGAGTTTCCCCCTTCGTCAGAAAACACACGGATTCCACCCGGTAAGCCCCTTACAACACCGCCCGATGTGTACGGTTCCTCTACTAGAGCTATAGAGCTCTCAGACACAAATAGAGCCTAGCCCAAGTCGCACATCGTCACGTAAGCACCTTGACAGTTAAATTGGATTAACTTGACCATCTTAATGTCTTGCGTTCGCTCGCGCTACCAACATCGAGTAATTCGGAGAATTTGCCGACATCATTAAGTGCTCTGAACGTATTCCCTTCAAAGCACAATTGCGGCAGTGCATCGTATTGACGCAGCGTGTCCTGACCGCCCACAACACCGACAAATGTCCTCCTTAAGGCGACAATCGCGAACGCGATGGTCGAAGCTGAGGCACCGGAAGCAACCAGCAACCACGTCATATGCCCGCGCGTGGAAGCTAAACCACTTAATATTACACTTGCCAACTGCCAACAGGACTGACGTTACCCTGTTGGTACCCTCTAACAACTCGTTGACAGGCCCTAAGTCCGACTTCCACGGACCGCTTAAAAGAGCTTGACACTACGGTTGAATATTTCGAGCGATATACGATCTTTAAGGTTCATCTCATAAAAATCCGTCATGAAATCTTCAATCGAGATCTCCGGATGAATCTTCTTTATTACTACTCGAGGACCTAATTTGTCGTCTACGGATACCTCCAAACCAACCTCAACAAACTTCTTATTTGCGACGATGCGTTCCAAAGCAATATCAAAATAAAAAAAAAGTCAATTACAATTACATACAATCAAAATCACAGCAAAAATCAAAACCAAATCAACAAACTCACCCCAATTACAATATAAAGTTTTGTAACAATTCACAAAAGCAATTATTAAAAATGTCATTTTAATAAATAATAATAAAAATTATTTTATAAAAACACACACATCAGCAAGCACAACACACACTCGCGCACAATTTTCTGTATATTTCAGATTTTAATACGATAAAATAACACAAAAAACTTGCAAAAACACACGAACGTAAAAAACAATACAGAACGTATACCGGAGTGATAGGTAGGGACATTAGTCGAGGGTTTAGGGTGAGTTTCGCCATGATGACATGCCCCACGGTGCTCAAAGCACGGGTGGAAACAATGCGTCTACCAGCGCCCCCACGCACAGTGATGCAACCACATGATATGCATTAGCATATCACTCAGTGCATCACCATACGTGAGTACCAATTCGAAGCCTTGTATTTGGACAAGACTTCCCTCTTGGTTAGAGGTAGGAGACTATCTAATCTCCGCTTTTTACAGTGGTTGAGAGTGCAACGCCACACCGAGCTTGCGATGTTCTCGCGATTTAGGTTTAAACCAAAAGGGGGTCAGCATTGTCGGGCAGAGACGAATCTCTAGGGCTCCCGACACCCGTGATACCAGAAATAAGCCTCCGGTCGAGCTTCGCAGTCCAGTCTGCTATCAGTTGAACCACAAATAGTTCGGGCCTGGTGACCCTTTGAACACAACGGCCCAACTGAGAGAAGCACAAAAAACAAAGCTAATGAACCAACAAAAAATAATGGGCACAACGGAACGCCCTAAAAACTACAACAGGAGGACACCAAACACCAAAGATGACATAGCTGACAATACGGACCACAAAATCGACACCCACCAGTGTAGGATGCGCACGCAAACGTCGAGCCTCATGGACTAACCAACGGCAGAGAACCCACGACGTGCGATGCCGAAAGAGTAACCTACCATCACCCATCGCAGTTCTTCTCCTACTAAAGACAAGAGCGAACTCGTCAAGTCTGTGCGTAGTCCGGTCCGTAGCTTAGGCCCTACTAAAGTACACCATATCCCCCGTCACGATCATACCCATCGCTTCTAAATCCCTAAGGTCTTCGTAAAGCGGACATGTAGTCAGTACAAGGGGTGCTACACCTACGAATACCTGCAGAGCGACCGTTGAGACTGTCATACAAACTGGCACACATGTCAGGAGAATAATTCTCTGATACACCAGAGCCTTACGTTGGTGAACAACAAAAATGACCCCCTCGTACCACACTGATGCACCATACGCCGCACAAGCGACGAATAGTCCACCGTATATAGCGCGTACGGCACGTCTGCTGGAGGCCCCAGTCGCTCCTAAGGGTAGGCCTAATTGAGCCTACTACTTTGGTCAGTTTCTCCCTAACTCTCTCGGAATGCACCAGAGAATTCATCCTTTCAGTCATAGAGATTCCCAGGTATTTAACTTCTGTTGCATATCTGATGCTCACGTTACTAGCTCTAATGAGAGGAGCACGTCTGACTGACAACTTGCCCTTGAGCAACATTGTCCGTCGCCACGACGACGCCTACACATGCGATGCGAATGGCCTCCCCACCATATCTCTCCAGCAGTGCATCGCATTGACGTAACGTGGCCTTACCGCCCACAACGCCGACAAATGTCCTCATTAAGGCGACAATCGCGAACGTGATGATCGATGCTGAGGTACCGGAAGCAACCATGCCGTATGCCCACACGTGAAAACTAAACCACTTAATATAACACCTGCCAACAGGGCTAACGTTACCCCGTTGGTACCCTCTAACACCACGTTAACAGGCCCTAAGTCCGGCTTCTACGGACCGCTAACGAGCTTGACACTACGGTTGAATATTTCGCGCGAGTTACATTCCCACTTCCTAAACTAATTATATTGCCTGGTAAAGTGTAGGGAACTCAATAGGTTTAAATTACACATTTGTTTTTCGTTCCCCAATTTTGCCAGACAGCAAACGTAAGCATTTTTGTTTGCATTGTTTAGCTTTAGTTATAAGTTAAAAATTTGTAAGATATTAGTCTTAAGATTCAACTTAATAAAGTGAGTACTCTTAAGAGTAAAAACTGAAGTTTTTTTTAATAAATATAAGTGGCGCAGTCGGTTTTGCGAACAGAATAATTAAAATTATAAAATTTTGAAAGTTAAAAAACAAAAATCAAAACATCAAAAAAAAAAAAAAAACAAACATCTTTAAGAAAAGAAACTATTTAAAAGAATAACATTTTATAAACAAACACAAATCGGTTTTGCGAACAGAATAATTAAAATTATTAAATTTTAAAAGTTAAAAAACAAAGAAAAATCTTTTAATTAAGAAAAGAAAATATTGAAAAGAATAACCAATTATTACAAACAAAGACAAAGTGCCTAGTGAAAAAGAAAAAAAAATTTAAAGTTGGCCTTATTTTTTTTTAAGCGACAGAACTTAAAAATTAAAATTTTCTTAGTTAAACAAAAAAAAATCTTTTAATTAAGAAAAGAAACTATTGAAAAGAATAACAGTGTAAAAAAAAAAAAATAAAATGAGTAGATTTGATGTGAACAGGGACCTACAGAAGGTAGACGGGTCAGGGCAGGAAAAGATTGCCGAGTTAGAGGCGGTCCTGCGTCTTCAGGAGCAGAAAATCATACAGCAGCAAAATCAGTTACAAGAACAACAGCTACAAATGCAACACCAACAACAGCAGTCACAACAGCAACAGGCTCAACAACAAGTACACCAACAACAGCAGTTACAGGAACAACTGCAAATACACCAATAGGCTCAACAACAACAAGTTCAACAGCAACAGTTCAACGGGTACAGGTTTGACATGGCGGCAAAGGACGTCATAGAGCAGTTCCGGAGACTAAGACCTCTTGACGAAAGGCATAACCCAAGGGCGTTTATACAGTCCGTCGAGACAAACCTCACTCTTTGCGGCAACAACGAGAGTTTAGCTAGATTCTGCATCGGAATTGTTGCGAACGAGAAAATCTTTGGAAAAGCTGGTAAAGGGGTGAGAGAGCTGCAGAACAATGCCTCATGGGAGGAAATCAAAGGACGTATGCGGAGGTTTTTAACTACTGCAGAACGGTAAGAGTAGGAAATTTAAGTGAATTGTTTGGGGTATTTGAAGAGGCTAAATTTGAAATAAACGACATATTTTTAGGAGATCCACTTAAGCCAGGTATGTATAAGCCCGAGAATGTTGATAGGGACTTAGTGGATATATTGTTGGAAAAAATAGATGGACCTATTAGAGCACACATAGGAGAACATGAAACTTTATCTGGCATAATTTTGAAGTATACAAGACATCAGCTGTGTGCAAACAGCATCAGCTTATTTAATCTGGATAATGAAAAGAGTTGTAGTCAAAATTGATACCGAATGGAAATCCTATAACCAAATCATTGCAAATAAGGATCAAGAAATCTCCCCACTAAATTTACTTTTAGTGACGGAAGATGGAGCTCCAACCTTCACCGGAACTGAAAAGGCAGCAACGGAATCTGACGATCGATGGTTAACTGCTTACATCTTGTGTATTTATAGATTAGGTAAAGTTACTGAGACGTCATATCGAAAAGATTTGGTCAAAGCAATGTTAAATATATTAACATCTCAAGGAGCACCAGAAAATCTCAATCTATTGACAGAAGCAGCGAAAATTGCAAGCTGGTGTCAATGTCCGGTTTTTAGAAAACTCATCTCAGCAATAGACATGTTTTTCTATCGTTTTCCTGAACATGAGTGGTCATTCGTCCGGATAGGCACTGTCAGCGCCAGATACAAGGATTGCACATCTCTCCTTTCAGTTGGCCATACCAGCCGATTGCTCGGATTCAAACATCCAGCAGAACTATGGATTTGGATAACTAATGCAACTCTGCACAGAGAGATGTTGCGGATATTTGACAACGAAGATGAATTTAATGACCCTTATTCTTACTTCCCTTATCATATTGAAATGGGGTTAACTCGTAAGAGTCCTTATTCTACAAGAGAGAATCCCGGCATACACGCCTTCTGTCATCTAATTAGACTATATTACCAAAATGCTAGATCTATGAAAGCCAGATGGATGCTCGAAGATGATGTTAACCCGATCCTATTCAATGCACACTTAGTCGGATTTGCCTTCACAAGAGGCAAGTGGTCAGACAAGTTCTATGCCGTCAAAGGACACAGGACAGAACCTAGGCAGAAACCAGAGCCTCAAGCACCGCAGCAGGCACAACCAATGGAAGCAGATGAAGAAATCTCCGAAACCCTATCCCTCAATATGGATGCCACAGATGCAATTGCTCCACCAGACTCTAGAACACCGGAGGCATGGACTGCATATTTAGATGCACACAATTGGACAATGTCACCATCAATGGTTAAAACTGCCAAACTTGTTTCCAGGAGCGTCATAGCAGAGCGGGAGAAGTCTGTTGCCAAATTCGCCAAGACACCAGCATTTTATATGAATATGGAGGATTAGACGTAATCGATGCATGAAAAAAAAAAAAAAAAAAAAAAAAAAAAAAAATTATTGCACGACAGCGTTTGATCATAGATCTAACTTGAAAAAACAAGGGCTTTGTCAATGGTAATAGCACATTTAGAAACCAAGTAAACAAACCTCAAAAGTTCAATGAAGGTAACACAAAAGCAAAAAATCGAAGTTGCCATACCCTTTGTATGCAACTTAATATCAACACATTCTTGTTGATATTGTCCACACTGCATTAATGCTGGGACAGAGTGTATTATGCTGTCTCAGCATATCCTCACGGTATACACTGTATGTTAGAATTAAGAATTTACTGTAAGTTTAGTTTTATGAATTTAATCAATAAACATACATTGAAATGAACAGTCGCACAAGCACATTACAGCAGAACTGAATCTCAACATTTTCGTAATTAAACAATTGCAATAACTCTCTTTAACCGCAAAATTTCAGCAAACGAAATAATGAACAGCCTTAGGGTTCTTGTAATCAGCCTCAAAATTCCTTTATTTATAATAGGAATAAACCTGGGTCGTCGCAAACGCGTTTATCACATATGAGTACTGATGCTAACTTGGGTTCACAGAGGTCTTATGACTCAAAATAAACATTTCGCTGTTACCCTTCACAATTCTTGCTAGTGGTACCATTTCATGGAAAATAGTTGACTTCAAAAATGAAAATTATGATGCTATACTGGGTCAGAATTTCCTGGTTCCTTTCAAGGCCAAAATAAATCTAGACCAAAATTATTTGGAAATATTAGGTAATAAAATATTTTTTGAAGAAAATGCTTACCCATTGGCATTTGACATGATTACAAGTCTTCAGTATATTAAGAATGAAGACATACAAGGCAAGTTCCAGATAAATGATTTAAGCAAAAAGGAGCATGAATCCATTGAAGGCTTAATAAACAAATTTAAGGATTTGTTTTTTGTTGAAGGAGATACTTTGTCCGCAACAACTGAAATCTGTCATGAAATAATTACTACTACAGATAAACCTTTGTATTAAAAAATTTATCGGTATCCACAAATTCCGACCACATATCTATGGAAGAGAGTTTGATCTTGAGTGCGACCATGAACCGTTGAAGTGGTTATAAGTAAAATATACTGGTAAGGATATCAATCCACGTCTTCAGAGATGGTTGGCCCAATTGGGGGAATATAATATAGGAGTGAATTATATAAAAGTTGAAATTATATAAAAGGTGAACCGTATTAATCCCGACACAAATGAAATTAATCATTTAACGGAAAATGATTTTGGCGAAATGAATGAAAATGAAGAAGATTCATTATTGGTCCAAATCGTCCATTCACAGGAAGAAGAAGCTTATGATCACATACCAATTTTGGATACCGTGGTAAACCGTTTTAAAGCACAAATTATGTTGGTGGAGCAAAAAAATATCGGCTTCACGTGGTGGTTGTCAGGCCGGAAAAAATTTCTTAGTTAATTTTTTGTAATATTGAAGTAGTGATTTTCATACTAAATAGTAAGTTTTATATTTTTCTCCTTGAATTGCAAACCATTTCTAATTAACTTTAATTGTTATATGAATTTTAATATAGAAAACCTTTTTTGAAATAAATCAAATTTTTTTATCTTGAAATTGGTTCTTCTTTCTTTAAATCCACATGGGAATCGCTAGCGAGGCAAATTCCTCTTCTAACATTTTAAAAATCCATTTACTGGTTAACTGTCTTCAGTGGATCTTAAAAATTTGTTTTGTGGTCAACATTCTTCTGTGGATCATCACCAATTTTTCCGTTCTGATCGCCTATAAACTTATAACGTCCTATTGCCAATCCCAAAGTGAGTACAAATGGATTTAATGAATCAACAACATTCTCCCATCTGCTTAAATCCCCCTGACAAAAATATGATAATTTGCATACAATGCCATAAAAATTATCATAAATTGTGTGTAAATGTCACACCGAACAATAATTTAGACCTAACCTATAAATGCAAAAAATGTATTTCCTCTTCGACATGTAATACTAAATGTCGACATGTAATACTAAAAGTATTTCATCAAAAACAGCTAAGAGCTCCAATAAATCTCAAAGCCGTTTGCTAGAAATTGAGTTGCAACGCCTAGAGGAAGAACGAGCAGTTTCAATGGAGTCTGTAAATAAAATTAATCTATCAACACGAACAAGGACGTCAAAGTAATCCATCCTCCAACGGATCAATTTCCATCCGTAACTGGTTAAACGAACTTCCTAATCATCCAGACTCACCAGCAAATGAAGCGACAATTATTCAAAAGTCGGCTGAAAATAGAATCTCAAATAAAACAAACCAAAACGAGACCCTCGTTCCATACAAATTTTACTTTTCCATCTATGTACATCAATAAATAGTGCTACATCCAATAAGCCGTCTTCCACCACCACCATACGGTCAACGTTTACTGCCAAACCAATTTACACGTTTAGTCGCACCCCTACAAGCGGATTTGCACAAGTGCAATCCCAATGTTTCACAGCAAATCAAGTCTCACCTCTCGCTTCCACCGCATTATCAAATAATAAATTTAATTCGCATCAAAATGCGCCACAGTATAACACAACTCAACAGTTTCCTCCTCTTCATTTGCCAAACACCTCGAATAATTTTTCAACGGGCCCAACTAGGCTTGCCACCCGTACTTTATAATAAAGTATTGCACGTTATTTCGAGTAATTTTACTCTATACTTTTATACTTGAGAACAATAAAGTACACGAAAATACTTTATTTCGCATGATTTGATTTTTTCAAAATTCAAAATAAATTCTAGTCATATTATAGCGTAGACAGACGACAGCGTTAATGCGCATTAACGTTCTTAATTGGAATTAACGTCAAAATTATCCGCATGCTAATCCGCATTTAGTCTGATATAAATGCTCAAAATCGATGAGCATTTAGACTGGATTTAGGTTTAGCAGTGTGGCAGCACAGTAAAAAACCATGTAGATGTGTCAAATTGTCATTCTTTATGAATGGTTATTTTTTAAGAAGAAGAAAATTAAAATGGATTTCAAGGCAGAAAAGGTAAGTTATTTCATTGTTTTTCGCCAAAAAAATATAAATATGTATATTTGATATCTCACCTCTTTTTTTTATTTTAAGGTTTCTAAAGTAAAGAAGAGAAGCGTCTGGTCGGAAAACGATGCATTGGTTCTGCTGGAGCTGTGGGAAGAACGAGCGAGTGACTTGCGGCGTGCAAAAAGGAATGGCCATATATATAAAGAGATTTCGGTTCAAATGGACCACAAATTTAGTCCAGAGGAAGTTCATATAGAAATAAAAAAATTTAGTCAAAAATACAGGTATTTTTCCTTTTCATTTAATAACTCTTTTTGATAAAAAGTATCTTTTGAAAATTTTAGAGATGAGAAAAAGGAAATGGGACCATCTGGTGGAAGCCCATCAAAATGGAAATACTTCAATAGATTTTTATGAAAATAGCATTGAGTCTGCTGATGGTATGTTTGATGCAATTAAAAACTCATTGGACCAATACCAATTATCATTTCATTATGTATCTGCGCTAAACGCAGACAATACAAATGCTAATTTTGGTGTCAACTATTCTTTATTTGTAAATATGAGAGATTTGGTACCAGGTTTGATAAAAGGAAACTGTCATGCGCACATAGTACATAATTGTGCAATTTTAAAAATTTATGCTTATTTTTCTCATTCCGCTGTAAGAAGAGATGAGTTGAAAATATTTATAGCAACAGTAGATGGAGATTTCCATGAAGTAAAATGCCATGTGGGAACAAGATAGCTCTCTTTTGCCATGTATTGATACGTTACTATTAAATTGGTCACCTATTAGAAGTTATTTTCTCAGCTTAAATAACTGTCTAATGATTTTACAAAATTTGTTGATGCTCAACAACATTGAGAATGATATGATTGAAATTTATTTACATTTTTGCAGTCACATGTTAAATTTATTTAATAAAGCTGTAAAACGTCTAGAAGGTGATTACATAAAATTTTTAGATATTCATGGAATAATGGTAAATTTGAGAGATGGACTATTACAAAGAAAACAAGATCTCTTCTTTGGATATGAAGCAAGCAAAAAAATTAAACTGTTGTCTTCACCGGAGCTGACTACGAAATTCAGACGAATTTTTCATTATTTATTGATAAAGCCTTAGAGTACCTGAATAAATGGTTTGATGGAGTTCGATCGTGATTATCATAATACAAGGACGTTAAGCGGAGATCGATTTTCGTTTATGATTATTTTTATTTTCACCAAATATATCACGGTTATTAATCACATTAATCGCATTTATTTATTTTATATATATTTATTTTATATATATTTCATGTGTTTTATATGAGTGGATTAAATAAGCAAAGTACAGAAGAAAATAATGTAATCGATATATTCAACAACAACTACGCATATTCCAGAAAAAGAAAGATCAGTATTCAAAGTGATATAATGTCGAAACAAATAAAAAACAATTATTGAGCTATACTTGACAATGGTAAAACTTGTAATGAAGAGTGTTTAAAGATATTTGAAAAACATGTAAATGATCAAGAATTACCAACAACGTCCACTCGGTCTGCGTCTATGAGATAATCTAAAGTAAGCTGACGTCCTCTTTTTAGAGGACAATCATCTATTTCTATAATCTGTCATCTAAATTTTTAAAGCCTTGATCAATATTTATTTTTGTAAATTAAAACATATTTAATTTTTTTTGCCAAGTCGTATGCAACCAACCTCTAGGCCAACGAAAATCCTCTACCAAACCCTCCACGTGGCTGTCGGCTGGTAATGGTGGTTGCCCGATAGGGTGTCCACTCACTTGATCGCAGGATCGGATGAACTGTGGCTCTCACCATAGGATAGAGGTATGGGCTGGACTAAGGTGTTACACGACCCGTGCCGATAGTCAGCCTGGCTGGGGGCCCATCAAAAATATCCCAGTCGCTAACGGAGTATCCTGGATACCGGGCGACCTCCAGGATTATCCAGCCTTACCTGGGCATAGCGGATCCCTGCTCAGGTGGACCTTCCCCTTATCCGCAACTCGTGGGACCAAAAATATGAATGAAGAAATTATAAAAAAAAACGACAATCTGAAAAACGAGAACGGAACACGTAAAAATCCGCGTACGGGTGTTAAGCCGACGCCCGTCTCTACAAAAGAGGTAAAAGGCTTGGCTGATGCTAAGGCAGACCAAGAACCCAGTACCTCAAAAGACAAACAAGAACAAGCCAAAAGTGTCGGCCTTTCAAAAAGCAAGGTTGCTCCAAAAGCCGGACCTTCGTCTAGCAAGAGTGGCCTTGGCAATGCACAGGTTGACAGGGCTCCAAGACTAAAAGTTTCAAAGCAGCGGTACAGGGAGCGATTGAGCGCAAAGCGGGTTCTGGACAGGATCTCCAAGATCCCAATAGATAACCGCACGCAGCACTAAGTACAATCACTAGCCTGGGCCAAAGCAAAGCTCGATGAACTTGAAAAAACGTTGGCCAAGGAGACGGCTGTCAAAAGACAGCGATCTTCTGAAGTCGACGCACCAGGCGCTAAAAAACCACGCAGCTCGCAACGCACCAACATCTTATACAGTGAGATGCTAAAAGACAGCATAGAGATGGCGGTTGTAGATCGCTCAGATCCAGACGGCAGTATTACACCGTCGAACTGGAGACTTGTAGCAGACGCCCTTACGGACGTCTTTCTAGAAGTAATGGAGGAGAATCCGGGACCAGTTCCAGTTTACTAAATGTTTGGCTGGCACCAAGGACACGTGAAACTAGTAACGTGCGCCGATAAGAGAGCCCTGGATCTCTTCTCCATCGCCATAAAGAGGGTAGGTGAAATCTGGAAGGGCGCTAAACTAGTAGTAGTACCCAAGGATGACATCCCTAATAGACCCAGAACACGCTCTTGGATACCCTTAACTCCAAAGGAGCCAGAAAAAGTACTTGGGATGATAAAAATGTGCAATACGAAGTTACCAACACACAATTGGAACATTGCAAAACTGGAGGAGCGCCATGGATCTCGCTGTGCGACTATCATAGTCAATCAGGAATCCCTGGAGCACCTAGCAAAATTCAATGGTGTGGTGGCCTTCGGATTTGAACATATTATCCTTAAAGTATACAAAAAGGATAATCGCCCCATGCAGTCGAGTGACAACGCCCCTCAGGGGGATAAGCCACAAGACGAACACATGGGCGAATCGGATGAAGATGTAAAGGAGGGTGTGAAGCTTACGGCATCCTCGACACAGATCCATAGCCGATCCAGAGTTAGCTCTTTCTCTTCCACTGGATCGGATATAGCATCTGTCTTTGATATGCTGTTGAGGGAATCTCAACTCCTAGACGAGGCTGATCAGGAAGATGATGGCCTGGATACAACGATGGTGGAGAGGAAAGAGGATGAAACAGACCATGGTCCGCGTAATCCAAATAAATCTCCATCACTCTAAGGCAGCATCGGCTGCACTGCTTCTCCGGCTGGCGAACAGGGGAGAAGACATCGCCCTAATCCAAGAACCATGGTCTGTGGCCAACAAGGTTTATGGGTTAAGGCTCAAAGATTACAGGCTGGTACATGCCAAACTTATAGGTAGGCCCAGATCCTGTATACTAATTAAGAATAACTTAATAGCATATTTTCTCCCTTCTTTCAGTAATGAAGACCTAACTACGGTTGCGACGGAGATAAATGGAAGGCAGTATTGGATCTCCTCCAGTTACATGCCACATCCAGCAGAAGATCCTCCACCAGATCCAGTTAGAAGACTGGTCACCGAAGCCAAGCGCGCTAAAGTTGGCCTACTCATTGGATGCGACGCCAACTCTCACCACACCATATGGGGCAGCACGGACGTCAACGAACGGGGTGAGTCACTATTTGATTTTATAATCTCAAATGATTTAATGATATGCAACGTGGGTAGCACGCCCACGTTTGTAACCAAAAGCAGAAAAGAGGTACTGGACATAACCATTGCCTCGAGAAGTAGTTTTGAAGAGGTCAAAGACTGGAGGGTCTCTGAGGAGCACTCCTTCTCTGACCACAGATACATAGAATTCTCTCTAGATAGGGAGATCAGGAGTATGAGGACGGTTAGGAATCCCAGAAACACGAATTGGGATGTCTACGATCGTCTTGTCAATCTGGGCATGGGTCCACTTACGCACAGTAGAATTGATAGTGTTTCGGAACTGGAAGCTACTGTGGCTGTCTTTACGAAGGTCATACTAGGGGCTTTCAAGAAAGCATGTCCAAAGAGGGTCATCAGAGGGGGCACAAACCTCCCTGGTGGAACCGAGACCTGGACAGGCTCAGGAAAGAGTCACGTAGACTTTTCAACGCAGCAAGGCAATCCGGTAATGCGGAACATTGGGAGCTATATAAGGTGTCCCTAGGCGACTACGCCTAGAGCCTTGAGACGCGCCAAGAGAGATTCGTGGAGAAGCTTCTGTAGCAATATGTAAACTATCAACGAAACCTCCAGCCTAAGGAAGATGTGAAATATTAAGAGAAATCGAAAAAGACAGTTTGGAAATTTATATGAGCAAATGTTTGAAGTGTGTAGATAACGAATTGACTACGATTGTGCTGAAAAATGAAATAGAATTTTTAAAGAGAAAGATTGAATTGCTAGCAAGGGAAATACAGTTCGAAAGAAAAGAAAATGAAATTTTGCGAAAAGAATGAGAAGTCATGAAAATAAACAAAGAGCAATCATGTAGTACAGGCAAGGGAATTAGAACCGATAAAAATTTTAATTTTACTTTTGCAAAAGACTTAGTGTCAGAGTTCTCCGGCCAAAATGATAGTTTCGAACATTGGGAAATGCAGCTAAGAAATGTAAAGTCTGTTTTTGATCTCGATGGAAATAATATGCGCGCATTAATTTCTAACAGATTAAAAGGAAATGCTCTCGACTGGTTTTATTCGAAACCAAATTTAATGACAGTCGATGTTGCTGAATTTTTAAAAGAAATTAAGCAAATTTTTGGAGATCGTTCAAGTCGCCTATCGCTAAAAAGACAATTTGAACAACGTAAATGGCAGCGCAACGAACCCTTTTAATAATATTATCACGATAAAAGTATTTTGGCTAATAAAATAAACATACCAGATGACGAAATGGTAGAGTATTTAATCGAAGGTATTCCAAATTACACATTGCAGACACAGGCTAAAATGCAAGGCTTTAGAAACAAGGAACAGATGTTGGATGCGTTTAACAAGGTACGCTTAGAAAAATCACCAATTATGAATGAACAATTAGGCAATGTATCGATTCATGGAGGCACACAAGCAAGACAAATTCGTTGTTACAACTGTATGTCGATGGGCCATATGGCCAATGAATGTCGCAAGCCGAAAAGAGAATCAGGGGCGTGTTTCGTATGCGGTGAAATGGATCATATTGCTGCAGCCTGCCGCAAAAGAAAGGATGTGCCACCCGGCAATAAAATTGAGAGGATGCAATCTGTGCATCATATTGACGATGGCAAGGACGACACTGAATATGTAAGACTTATTAATATAGATTTTAAGAATAATTATTTTAGGTTCAATTCTTCTGTAGGAACATTGTCAGATACTGGTAATCCCATCAGCCTAGTGAGGGAACAGTTCGTGCCTAGCATATTGATAAAGGAAGATAATATGAATTTGAATTATTTTGGTTTGAAAAGAGTCCCCTTATTGTGAAAGGAAAAGTTGAGGCTTTAATTTATTTTGAAGGAATGACAGTTAGTATTGATTTATTTGTGGTACCAAACGGTACAATGGGCTATCCAGTGCTTCTAGGTCGGAATTTTTTGAATGAGTCAAAATTTAGATTGAAAACGGATTATGAAAAGGAATGCGAGAATATAATGAATATTGAAGTCGAGAATGAGAATTTAATTATAGATGATAAATATGTATCTAGTGAATTTAGTAGACAATTTCAGAGAATATTTGAAGATTGTTCCTTGAACTGCAAACGTCCCGATAAACCTGAAGTCGAATGGGAAATTAAAATTAATTTGAGGAATGAGAGCCCATTTAGCTGCTCCCCAAGTAGACTCCCATATGGTGAGAAACAGAATGTTCGGCATATTTTAGACGAACTATTGGAAAAGGGTATTATTAGGCCGAGTATGTCCGAATACGCTTCTCCAATCGTTTTGGTTCGAAAGAAAAGTGGTGAGCTTAGACTTTGTGTTGATTACAGGGAATTGAATAAGAACACATGTAAGGATAATTTTCCGTTGCGCTTATTGATGACTTGTTAGACAGGCTTGTGAATAAACGTTATTTTTCTTTGCTTGATTTGAAGAGCGCATTTTATCATGTGAATGTGAATGATGAGTCTGTGAAATATACATCTTTTGTCACGCCAATGGGGCAGTACGAGTTCTTAAAGATGCCATTTGGTTTGAAGAATGCACCACCGACTTTTCAGCGATTTATTTGGACGACATTATGGTGGCAACCGAGACCGCGGAGAAGCATTTGGAGATTCTTGCGGGGGTTTTCGGCAAGTTGGTGAGGAATTGTTTGGAATTGAGATTGGATAAATGTAATTTCATGAGGTCAGAGATAAGGTACCTGCGCTATATTATTTCTAAGGATGGCATTCGGCCGGATGCAAAGAATATTAGATCGATTGAAAATTTTCCTATTCCCCGAAACACTAGGGCAGTACATAGTTTTCTCGGTTTGTGCTCGTACTTTAGGAGATTTATAGAAAATTTTTCGATTGAGGCTCAGCCGCTGTATGCTCTTATTAGGAAAAATGCCAAGTTCAAGTTCGGCGAGGTGGAGATAAGATGTTTGAAAGGTTGAAATCTAGACTGATTGAGGCGCCCATATTGGCTATTTATAATCATAGGGATGAGACCGAGCTCCATTGTGATGCAAGTTCATTGGGTTTTTTACTCCTCGAAGCGAGCAACAGATTGTGAGTCGAAATATCACAGTTTCGAGCTCGAGACTCTTGCCATTGTTTACGCACTTAGAAGATTTAGAGTTTAATTGGAGGGAATCAGGTTTAAGATAGTAACTGATTGTAACTCGTTGACTTTGACTTTGAATAAGAAGGAGATTAATCCTAGAACAGCGAGATGGGCCTTAGAGCTCCAGAACTATGACTACAACTTAGAGCACAGGGCGGGGACGAAGATGCGGCACGTGGATGCGCTGAGTAGACTGTCGAGTATTTTGGTTCTTGAGGAGAACACTTTTGAACAGAATTTGTCAATGCAAGGATAGGGAGATAAATAGAATTCGTAGTGAACTAGAGAACACCGAAAGTAAGTGGTACGAAATGAGAAATGGCTTGGTTTATAGGAAAACTGCGGACAATCTGTTATTTTATGTCCTGGCGTCCATGGAGAGTAGTGTGCTTTTTAAGTACCATGACGAAATGGGGCATATGGGGTGTGATAAGGTTATGAGTACGATTATGACTGCGTACTGGTTTCCTAGAATGAAGGAGAAAATTAGGAGTCACATAGAGAATTGTCTGAAATGTATTGCTTTTTCAGCGACAACAGGGAAACATGAGGGACTGATGCATAGCATTCCTAAGGGAATGCTATTCCCTTCAGATGGTTCACATTGATCATTTTGGGCCGGTTTCGTTTCGAAAGTGTAGGAAAAGATTCGTATTTTTGATTATTGATGCCTTCACGAAGTTTATTAGGCTATACGCGGTGTGTTCAACGGGCACGGGGGAGGTGATTAGGTGTATGAGGCAATATTTTGACTCGTATAGTCGTCCGAGAATGATAGTTTCCGATCGTGGTAGTGCATTTACTCCGGCAATGTTTAGTGATTTTCTTGATAATAATAATATTCAACATGTGAAGATTGTAACGGGTTTGCCCCAGGCAAACGGTCAGGTAGAACGGGTGAATCGGAGTCTGGGCCCCATGATCGCAAAGTTAACGGCCGCGGGTAGGGAATCAAGTTTGGACAAGGTGCTTCCTGACATCGAATTCGCAATGAATAATCTGAAGCATAAAAGTACGGGTACAACGCCGAGTGAACTTTTGTTTGGATTGCGTCAAAGGGGAATGGTTACAGATTTTCTTAGAGAGAAATTGGAGGAAATTGATTCTGGGCCTGAGCGGAATTTATTTAAGACTAGGAACGAGGCAGCGCGGAAGATTGTAGAGAATCAAGAG
This sequence comes from Sarcophaga rosellei, assembly GCA_930367235.1. Classification (NCBI taxonomy): domain Eukaryota; kingdom Metazoa; phylum Arthropoda; class Insecta; order Diptera; family Sarcophagidae; genus Sarcophaga; species Sarcophaga rosellei. Next base: position 60,550,315 of record OV884019.1, read on the forward strand.
TACAATAGAAGGTTGAAGGATCGAAGTAGAGTTATATCTGAATATAAGGTAGGCGATTATGTTATGGTTAGGAATTATAGGAATTAAAGTCTCCAGGCGTCTGTAGGAAAATGGCACCGAAATTTAAGGGGCCATATAGGGTCAGCAAAGTTCTGGGAAACGATAGGTATGTAATAAAGGATGTGGAAGGATTTCAATTGACACAGATACCTTATGAGGGTATATGGGAAGCGGCAAATTTGAAAGGATGGTGTAAGGAAACGCAGAGCCGACATACTTCGGACGAAATCGGGACGATTTGAAGTCTGGATGGCCGAACTGTAGGCGATGGTAACTCTAGATAGGTGATAATTTGTTTAATTTAAGTCTGGCAATGCTGAAAATTGTATTGTTAAGTATTGTATATATAAGTATTATCATTATGAAAAGTGCAGTTGAAAAGACAAGACACCCGTAAAAGAAAAAAAATATAGAAAATAAAATAAAAGGAATAGAAGCAAAACTTGATTTGTGTTTTTTTCTTACAATATTAAAGTATTTGTGTTTAAATTGGAATCAAAGGTAAGACATGTGATATATCAATACTTACGAAGCTAATTTGAAAATATTATTTCAAGATTTAAAAAGCATGAGTTGTATTTTCCCCTAATGCGAAAATATGAAATACTTTTGCAAAAATTCAAATTCAAACGACTTTTTAAAGTCCCCACATTTCCCAAAAACCGCCAGCAGTGGCTGGAAGTGTGTAAAATTTGTGAGTCTGATTTGCCAAAGGAGCCGATGGTGTGCTCGAAAAATTTTATTGAAAGTGATATTACAGTAAAAACGAAACGCGTGAGGTTGGATAGAGATGCTGTTCCAATTAATACAAGGTAACAAGTAGTGTTCAAAATGTGATTTAATACATAACAGAAGATAGTCATTAATATTAAGTAATTTTAGCCAGCTAAATTAATTTATTGGCAATGAACAATATGTTGAAGAGTACCTTGAAGAATATATATATTTAGAATGCGATGATTTTTTGAAAGGGTGAGTAGACAATTGTATACTAGTTTTTAAATTTAATAAAAAACCATTAAGATTTAGATGTAATGAAATAAAAAGCGAAGGAATATCCCAAAAAGTTGTAAGAAAGTCTTATACAAGTATAAGTACTCAAACTGAGTAACTTGTTCCTAATTAGTGTTACATTTTGATACCGTACATCACTATAGCATTATATATTCATAATCATGTTTGTAATGCCCCACCATGTCCGCCCATGGTCAGCTGGCTATCAATGTAAGTGTTGTGTGCTAAGTATCGGTCAATGAGATTTTGTACATATATCGATACTAACTCTTCCATTTGAAAATTACTTAAAATTCAACAAAGCTGGTGTAGGGTATCGTATGGCGGGTATAACTGACTATACTTTCATGTTTTATGTCCATTATATTTGCCACGTATTCTATAGCATTTCACTTCAAGACTACCAATTAGAAATTGATATGCAAGTATATAATTTAAAAGAAAAATAGCATATTTAGAATTTCAATTAAGTACTTTAACATATAATGAAGCAGTGCCAAAATTAATCCCATCAAAAAGTTTGTCCATTCTTCCGAAAGTATCCCGTTACAAATTAGAAGACATTTCTTTTGTAACTTCTTTTTATTCAGCAGGCCCACGTAGTTTTTACGTAAAAATGATTACCCATTACCATCACCATCGACGCTCCGCAGATGGGCTACAAAACTGTGCATTGAGCCAGGCATACAAAAGCAAACCTTGTCTCATATGGGTTCATTTGAATTAGATGTAGAACAAAAGTTATGTGTTCTTTGTTTCGATGAGATGAAGTGCAGAGAGGAGCGGGCATATGATAGAAAAAATTACCTTATTCTTCAGCCAGTGATTTAGGGATTGAGAACCAACAGCTTTGGAGATCTATGGACATATCCCCAGAAAAATTTTTTTTAGACATCCTTCAGATAAAAATAAATTAATTTTTGTATTCGCTGATGTTCCACATTTAATAAAACTTTTGCGCAATCACTTATGATCTTAAATAAATCAACAATAGAAGAACTTATTTCATTGTGCGATTTTGATATCAATATTTCGAAAAAGTTATCTCTTGAAATGCTAAATGTGAAAGACGCAGGTAAGTATACATTAGGAAGACATATTAAAATAATATTTTAAGATTTTATCTTATTCTGCAGCCAGACAAAAAGTGAAAACAGCTACAAAGTTGTTTTCGCACACCACAGTAACGGCCTTAAAAAGATGTGCTTAATTAGGTTTATGTCAAGATGACAAAAAGTTCATTGAATGTTCAGAACTTTTTCAAATTGTGAATGACTGGTTCGACATATTTAACAGCAGAACGCCACATAAATATTCCCGACCACTGAGCAAAGCATATGGATTAGCTATTTCCCAACAAAATGATGTGTTAATAACAATGTCTGAAGTAGTGAAGAATTTGTTTGCGCTCCGTAAAAGTGGAAATTTTCTTCCATTTCAAAGAGGCGTTATACAAAATAATAATGGCCCTCCGCCTTTTCTAGATCATTAAAAAAGAAACTATGGAATGAAATATGTGCTTACTGCCAAACTAAACCAAGATTGCGTAGAAAATATTTTTTAGTGCAAACGGAGGATTGCATGGCCATCTATCGCCTTTAGAGTTTAAGTATTGTTTCCGATCATATCTTTTAGGTATATTTAAGAAAATTATATTTCTTTAAATTTTTTCTTAACAATTATTCATAATATCAACAAAAACATACTTAACAAATACATACAAAACAGTTTCGAGTTCCACTAATCAAGTATTTTCTGAAAATTTAATTTATGGAATATATAGAATTGTCGACGTATACAGAAGTGATTACATGAATTTAAACTCAGAGCGCTATTATGCGAATATTGCAATAGATTGGAGAATATTTAAATTTGAAGTCGACTCTGGTTCCGGTTACTCCTTTTTACCACGGGGGTTATTCAAAAAACTTCAATTGGATAGCAAATTTATGCCTCCGAAGATTATATTTCGCTCTTACACACATAATACATTTTCCTCAGACTCCAAGGTCCGCGTACACATCGTATTTAATAAAACATCAATAGTTAATGACCTATATATCGTTCCAGACGGGTACACAGCTCTTATAGGTAAATCACCTTTGGTGGTTATTCCCACGCCCGATGGGGGCGTGAGACTATGCTTAGTGGATGCACACTACCCCATACGCAAAATAGACCAAGTTTTTAATAGCCTTAAAGATTCAAAGTATTTCTGTCGCCTTAATCTATACAAGGCTTACCTGCATGTGCCGGTTGACGAGTTGTCAGCAGAAATTCAAACCATCTCTACACATAGGGGCATATTTCGGATGAATCGCCTATCATTTGGTATCAAAACTGCCAAATACTAGGCGAAATTCCTAAGACAGAGGCGTACTTCGGTGACATTGTGGTCCACGATGAATTCTTAGCCGAATGCTAATCAAATTTAAGATCTTGTTTCGCCCAGTGGGGAAAGTATGACCTTCATTTAAATCTGTCGAAATGCTCCTTTTTTGAGGAAAAAATTGATTTCTTGGGTCACACTATAGAACACAACAAAATCTGGAAATCTATTTCGAAAATAAGGGCAATTGTAAAAATGACACAGCCAAAGAGCGTGGACGATTTGCGCCGTTTTTTAGGTATGATAACATACTTTTCCCGGTTCATACCTATAGCGTCAACTCTTACAACACCATTACGTCAATTATTAAGTAAAAATGCAAGTTTTAAATGGAATAATGGTTGTCAAAATTCTTTCGATTTACTCAAAAGAGAAATTGCAAGCGAACGTGCTTTAATGCCGTTTAATCCTGAATTGGAGGTCCTACTGGCGTCTAATGCAAGCCCCACTGGAATAGCGGGAATATTGTATCACAATGTTAATGGTGAGGAAAGGCCCATTGCTTTCGCATCAAGATCCCTCAGTTCGGCAGAGAAAAATTATACGCAAATTGATAGAGGCATTAGCAATCATATATGCTGTACAACATTTTCTTGAATACTTATACGGCAAGCGATTCAAACTCATTACGGATAATCAGCAATTATCGCGGATTTTTCATCAAAATTCAAAACTGCCAATAATGACATCTTCAAGGTTACAAAGATATGCAGCTTTCCTCACAGGATATAATTACTAGGTGATAACAAAACGTAGTAAAAATAATATAAATGTCGACTGTTTGTCCAGATCACCTTTACCATCAGACAATTCATCAGTTAACTCTGTAGATACTGAAGTGCACTCAATTTGTAAGTAAAACATTAAATCAGATAAGCTCATCCACCCGTGGGAGGAGCCAGAGCAAAATTGGCAAATCGATTACGCGGGCCCCTTTCAATGACATCATTTTTTAGTAGTTATCGACGCCAAGTCTAAATGGGCCGAAGTCGCCGTGTGTTCACATTCACCAACGTCTACATCAACAATCGGAATCTTATTAAATATATTTGCAAGAAACGAATTTCCAGAAATAATGGTATCAGACAACGCTACCATTTTCAAGAGCGAAGAATTTAAGGAATTTTGCCAGAACGCTGGAATATTTCAAAAATGTATAGCCCGTGGACACCCTGCGACAAATGGCTTGGCTGGACATTGAGCATAATTTAGTAATCGTACCAGATGAATCTATTAACTATAATATTGTGATCGGCTACGATGTCCTAAGTGAAATGCGTTATACGTCGGCTACACTTTTCATTCTATAATACCACACGCCGAAAAAAATGAACTTAGAAAGCTCATGAATATAAATATTGATCAAGAACTTGATATTATTGCTCCTGTTAAGTATGTATGTAAGAATCAAATCTATAAGAGACAACTATAAACCAACACGGTAAGTAAGGTGAAAATTATATTGGAAAAGGAAAAAATGCATTGCTACACGTACCAATTGAAGAAAGTAGCAAAAAGTATACGGCCTTTGTAACAACAAGGTATTTTCGAATTCAATTTTGCACCGTTTGGGTTTTGTAATTCTCCAGCGGTTTTTGTACGATTTATTAACTCCATATTTAGAACACTGGCAAATGGAAAAATTATGCAAATATACATGGATGATATAATAATATACTCTAGTGACAACGAAACAGGTATAACAAATTTAGAAAAAGTAATTAACGTTGCTGCTGTAAGCAATGTAAAGTTTTACAAATCCGTGTAGAGTTGTTAGAAAATTTGTAAAAAATTAGGCAATAGTTGCCAGGCCTTTAACAAACCTGTTGAGAAAAGATATTGAATTTCAATTAAATACGGAGGCAGAAGTAGCAATCGCAAGGCTAAAGAATATATTGGTAAGCCAACCAGTTTTAAAGATATTTTGCAAAGAAGCAACGACGGAGCTGCATACAGATGCATTCAAATTTGGATTTGGTGCAATTCTATTACAAAAGTTTGATGAGCAATGGCACCCTGTGTATTTTTATAGTAAGAAAACATCAGATTCAGAAGACAAATTGCATAGTTACCACTTGGAAATAAAAGCTGCATTTTTAGCTATGAAGAAGTTGCGACATTACCTTTTAGGATTACAGTGTGATCTTATTACAGATTGCTTAGCATTTCAGCAGACATATACTAGAAAAGATGATTTATTACCTTCTATATCCAGATATGTGATGTATATGCGTTAAGCAGGTATTCAATAAACATTGTAAGTGTGGAATCAGAATTAAAATGTCGGTTGCAGAAAGCACAAAACTCAGACGAATCGTTAAAAAGCATTATTACTATATTGAAAATTCAACCCTATGAAAATTACAAGCTAGTTGGAGGTGTTCTATGTAAAGAAATAGATGGCCATGAAGTATTTGTTGTTCCACGTCATATGGAGAAAGAAATTATAACTAAAGCGCATGAGAACGGTCATTTTGGTACCCTTAAAACACAACGCAGACGTACTAAATAGTGCAACTCAGACGGACAAGTAGAAAAAGAGAGAAGTGGAATTTGAAAGAAGTTGTTAAAAAGGGAGGGAGATTTTTTTTGAGGCATAAGGTGTTGGGAGCTAGAGCGAAGTTGTTTTAAAAAGTTGAAAAGAGGACAATTATAAGTAAAGTTGTGCGCTGAAGTTATAAATTATTAAAATTGTTTAAATTAAAGTTTTCTTTTTGTGCAAAAGTCAAGACTAAAAGTTGCTTAAAATTGAAATATTAAAAGTTGAAATATTAAAACTATTATCCGGACAGCCAAACCCACATCGATTTAAACCAATATTTTTTGTATTTTAAACTTATTATTATTATATTATAAAAACTGAATTAATTAATAAACAAAAATTGATAATATAAAATAACGCACTCGCCTATTATTATATTATCCCTACATATATAAATAAAAGTGTAATTAGTAAAATAAGAAATGTAGTTGATAAAATAAATGAATTCTTATTAAATATACAACAGATACTTTTTCGCCTGTAGCGAGATATGCTACAATACGTTTCGTAATATCACTGGCCGTACAGTGGAGAATGCATTTGCACCATATTGATGTAAACTCAGCCTATCTAAATAGCGATATCCAGCATGACATTTATATCCGACAACCAAAAGAGCTTGTCGATTTGAAAAATCCCGGCCAGGTCTTAAAGCTACACAAGGCTATATATGGGCTGAAGCAATCCGGTAAGAAATGGAATGATAATTTAGACTCATTTCTACACCAAATCGGATTTGTACAAAGTGTAAAGGAGCCTTGTCTATATAAATCTGCAATAAGGGGTGAGTTGGTTTTAATAACTGTTTATATGGATGATCTCTTAATTGCATGCAGGTATAAGGAAATTGTAGTTACCGCAAAGAATCTATTTGGCGATAAGTTTTCAATAAGCGACAAAGGTCAGCTGCATCACTACCTGGGCATTGAGGTTGAACGCGAGAGTGAAGTTGGTTCAATCACTATATGCGAATCACAATACATAAAGAGGTTACTTGAAGAGTATGGTATGCAGAACTGTAAAGCGGTTGCAACTCCGGTGGATGTAAACCATCAAGTAAATTGCAACAAAGATAGCTGCGAAAAAATTCCACAACATGATTATCAGTCAATAGTGGCAGCCTTGATGTACTTGGCCATCACTACAAGACCAGACATCCTACATTCGATCTCCAAAATGGCACAAAGAAATACTAAATCGCACATTGAACACATGAAGGCTATTAAGAGAATTTTGCGTTACCTTCGGGGCACTGCTGATAACAAAGTTTCTTATAGCCCTGGACCATCAATTCTTGAGGGTTTTGTGCACGCGGATTGGGGTGGTGACGCTATAGACCGTGTTGGCAACACTAATATTAACAACAATATGGTAACTTGATATACACAGAAAAAGAGAAAAAACTGAATATATTCACATGTAGAATGTTCTGGATATATTTTCCTTTTAATAAATAAATTGAAATTGAAATCATAATATTGGCGACGAGGTGCAAAGGAATATACTTATTTTAACACGATACAAATATTGTAGAGTGCAGGCACCATGGATGAAAACATCAAACTGTTGCTACAGCAAATGCAAACTCAACAAAACCAAAATCATCAGGATAGTATGGCATTACATCAGTTAATGTCCCAAATACTGTCCAACCAACCTAAAGCATCAACATCGTCGAACGATAGTGTTCCTAAAGTGGAGAGGGGAAACGAGTTTATTCTCGAAGCACTTGCATCTAATATAAACGAATTTTGCTATGATGTTGACCTTAACCTCACTTTCGACTCATGGTATGCCCGATATGAGGATTTATTCAATATTGATGCAAGCAAGTTAGATGACGCAGCAAAAGTCAGACTTCTGTTACGGAAAATGAATATTATAGTGCATAACAAATACATAAACTATATTCTTCCGAAGCATCCTAGAGATTTTGCTTTTAAAGAAACTGTGGAAAAACTAAAGCAGTTGTTTGGTAGCCAAATATCAATTTTTAATTCCCGCTTCAAATGTCTGCAATTAACAAAAGAACCACAAATGGATTTCATAACATACCCAGGGTTTGTTAATAAACAATGCGAACAATTTAAGTTAAGCGATCTTACCCTAGACCAGTTTAAGTGTCTAATGTTTGTAATGGGACTTAAGTCAGCAGATGATTTTGAGGTGCGTACAAAACTTTTAAGCAAACTAGACAGTGAAGCAAACGCCATTACACTGGATATTCTATCAAGAGAGTGTCAGAGAATAATCAAGTACATCGATTGCAAATGGAGAAAAAAAACAAGAGTAACAATAAACCAAATTCACCATGTTGGTTTTGTGGCGGCATGCATTATGCCCGTGTTTGCACATATAGAAATCATAAGTGCCAAGAGTGCAGCATGCAGGGACACAAGGAAGGTTATTGCTTCAAAGTTAAGAACAATAGGAAGCACTCCAACTCCACATACAACGATGGTCCCGAAGCAAAAAGTATTTTCACATGTAATACAATTAATAGTACATTGAGGAAATATATAAAGGTTAAAATCAATGGAATGGACGTAAAACTACAACTCGACACTGGGTCGGACATAACAATTATTACAAAAGAGGTTCTCAATAAACTTCACATACACAAGTTGCAAAATGTTACACAAACAGCTCGTAGTGCTACGGGAAATCTACCTCTAATTGGTCAATTCAACTGCAATGTAAATTTTCTGGACAAAGAAATTACCACAACGGGTTATGTCACATCAATATGAAAATTAAATGTTCTTATTGATTGGATAAATGCACTACATTTAAATGACATGCCCATAAACACCATATGTAAATCAATTAAATTGGATCTATAGTATCTATAAAAATAATAACAATTTTATGAATCTCAAAAATAATTTTTCAGCCCTTTTTGATGGAAAAATGGGTCTATGTAACAAAACAACAGCAAACCTGGTGGTAAAGCCAGATAAATAACCAGTATTTCGTCCTCCCCGGCCAGTTGCATATGCAGTTCGACATCTCGTAGAAGATGAATTACACAGACTTCAGGATGAGGGTATAATTTCCCCGGTGAACTATACGGATTGGGCAGCACCAATAGTGGTTATCAGAAAAACTGATGGACGCATTCGCCTATGTGCTGATTTCTCAACTGGTCTTAATGACGCACTGGAAATGCACCAATACCCCTTACCGCACCCAAATTATATTTTTTCCAAAATGGCCAATGCTAAGGTATTTAGCCACATTGATTTGGCTGATGCATTTCTTCAAGTAGAAGTAAATGAACAATCTAAACATCTCTTAACTACAAATACGCACATGGGACTGTATCGGTATAACTGAATGGTTTTTGGCGTTAAAATATTTCCCACAATATTCCAACAGATAATGGACACAATGCTTGCAGGGAACTGCTGCATACATAGATAATATATTTGTGTCTGGAAAAAACCAGAAAGAACATGATACAAACCTATTTGAAGTTTTAAAGCGCATCGAGGAATATGGCTTCAAATTAAAATTCGAAAAATACAACTTCTTAACCCACGAAATAGTTTATTTAGGTTATAAAATCAATAAAGATGGGTTAAAACCAAATCCTGTTCGAGCTGAAGCAATTTACAACATGCCAGAACCAAAAGATGTCTCTGAGCTACGATCATTCCTCGGGGCAATCAATTTTTATGGCAAATTTGTTAGCCAAATGCACAAGCACCGAGGCCCGCTAGATGAATTGTTGAGAGCAAACACTCCATGGGAATGGAATGCCAAACGCCATAACAGCTTCATGAAATTGAAAGAAATCATAATGTCAGACTTACTACTCACTCATTACGATCCGAATAAAAACATAATAGTGGCATCAAATTATGGACTGGGGGCATGTATCTTTCACGAATTTGAAGATGGATCGATAAAGGTGATTTCACATGCATCCAGATCGCTTACAGCAGCGGAAAGATCTTATAGCCAAATTGAGAAGGAAGCTCTGGCTCTTATTTTTGCTACAACAAAATTTCACAAAATGATTTTTGGCAGGCATTTCATGTTAAAAACAGACCACAAACCCCTCATAGCAATTTTTGGTAGAAAAAGTGGTATAAGTGCACATCAGGCCAATCGCCTTCAACGATGGGCAACCAAACTGTTAGCATACGATTTCGAAATCAGTTTCGAATCAACTACCAGCTTTGGGTACGCAGATGTGTTATCACGCCTTATTAACAACCAAAACACCAATTCAGACGAATTCGTCATCGCCTCAATCCAATTCGAAAACGAAGTCAATCAAGTGCTTTCTAGTAGTCTCGCAAAACTTCCGATAACACATACGATGATAAAAGAACAGTCGGAAAAGGACCAAACCTTGCGCTCAATTGCAGAATATTGTCAAAATGGATGGCCAAACAATATCGACAGAAATCCAGAACTTCGACCGTATTTCCAACGTAAGGATGAAATTAGTGTTATCAATGGATGCATCATGGTAGGCGAACGAGTAGTTGTGCCTAATATATACCGTCGACGCCTCTTAAAGGACCTTCACAAAGGCCATCCAGGAATTGAACGAACAATATCTATTGCCCGCAGTTATGTGTTTTGGCCTGGAATTGATCAGGATATAAAGGCCTTTGTACAACAGTGTAATCAATGCGCCTCAGCAGCAAAAATGCCAACAAAAACAGCTCTTTGTCCTTGGCCTACACCTGAAAACGTATGGGACCGCATTCATATCGATTACGCTGGCCCAATCGAAGGATATTATTTCTTGGTTGTAGTTGACGCCTTTTCAAAATGGCCCGAAATAGTTCCAACAAAATCCATATCCACTCAACAAACAATAGAAATTCTAAATGAGATATTTTCCAGACATGGGCTACCGCGCACAATTGTCTCCGATAACGGAACACAGTTTAAAAGTATACCCTTTCAAGAATTCACAACATCCAGAGGTATTCAACATCTTTTCTCAAGTCCATATTACCCAATGTCAAATGGACAAGCCGAGAGATTCGTGGACACATTTAAGAGGGCACTAAAGAAACTAAAAGAGGAGGGTAATATACAGGAAAACTTGCAAACCTTTCTTCAGTGTTACCGATCCACAGCAAATCGATACTGTGCTGATAATAAATCCCCTGCGGAACTTTTATATAACCGGAAAATGCGTATACACCTGGATATTCTCCATCCAGCTTCAACAACCCAGGACACCGTACATCCAAGTGGTCATGTCGAACGCATGAAAAAGCAATATGATAAGAAACACGGCGTAATTGAAAAAGAGTTTAGGACAGGAGATAAAGTTTATGCCAGTATTTATGTACCAAATAACAGATTTGTCTGGAAACCTGGTAAAATAGTAGAACGTAGGGGTAACGTAATGTACAATGTGATTCTTGATCACGGTAGACTGATTCGTGCTCACAAAAATCAGCTACGCCAAAGGAGTGGCAACTATACTGCATCAAGTCCCCGTAGGCTAAACATTGGGCTAGACTACTTCCCAGAAGTCATAACACCGGATGAACAATCTACCTTTGAAAATGGTGCGTTTCAAAATTGTAACAGTATCTTACCAAGGGGACAGGAAATTTTAAACTCGAATGTTGTTGAAAATCCAACGCCTCGCAGTGAAGAACCAGGAGGACAGGAAGTTTTAAACCGCAATCTTACTGACTTTTCAACACCACGTAGATTAGCTAGACAACGGAAACCTGTAAATAGGTTTAGTCCTTCCAGGAACTAACTAAGAAGGGAAGGTGTTGGCAACACTAATATTAACAACAATATGGTAACTTGATATCCACCGAAAAAGAGAAAAAAACTGAATATATTCACATGTAGAATGTTCTGGATATATTTTCCTTTTAATAAATAAATTGAAATTGAATAAATTGGAATCATAATAGACCGCAAGTCATATACGGGCTTCGTTTTCTTTGTCAGTGGCTGCCCGTTTCCTGGCAGTCTAAGAAGCAGACATGTGTGGCTTTAAGCACGACTGAGGCCGAGTATATGGCGATGTCTGAAGCGGCTAAGGAACAGAGGACTTCAAAATCACGGTTTTTCTTGATTTGTTCAGCACAAAAACTTTTGTTCATTTTAAAGAATAAAGAAAAATTCAATGCTGATTAAAAATCATATTCATTTTGCTGTACACCTCAAATTCTGATTATGAGTAGAATTAATAAAAGCATTTTTTGAACAAGTTCGCACACGCAAGAGAAAGGTTTGTAGTAAATTTATCGTGTCTTTAACTATGCAACATGTTTGAACCAATCGTCTGTGTGATATGATACGCCAACAATGCAAACGACTTAACCAATTCAACATAGATAAATGAGTGCAGCTACAGGTTTAGTTTGTATTTGAATTTGATCATCAAAAACAAATGCACGCTGTTTTATAAGACTTTTTTTAATTAGTTCGGTAAGTTTTTTTCATTTCAAACGAAAGCGAGTGTGTGGATAAGTTTGATTATTTGCAAAAACAGGCTTGTCTTTTGTTTGTTTTTTATTGTTAAGCATGTGTCCGAATAGTAGATAAAATTCAGTTTAATAGCATATGCCAAATTCCACGTGCAAATATGGCAGACGGTAAAAATTTTGTTTTAAATCAAATTTCTAACAACGTTTACACCTTATCGCCGCGGCGTAAGGGTAAAAGTATAATATGGTCCGTATTAAGTGAAATAGTTATGGAAAACGGACAAGTACTGGAGGGTTACTTATACTGCAGGAAATGCTTTAATGTTTTAAAGTATTTGCCAAAACAAACATCAAATTTAAGCCGCCATAAATGTTGCCAATTGCTGAAAGAGCCGGTTGTTTTGAAAAGTGTTGCATCAGAAGACAAAAGAGCTGCTGATAACATATGTGTAGCATGGGTAAGTGAGGACTGTCAGCCTTTTTCTGCTATCAGTGGTTCTGGCTTCATGAAACTGGCAAAGTTTCTAATTAATATTGGAGCTAAGTACGGAGAACAAGTTGATATTGAAGCTTTGCTTCCTAGCGCGATAACACTTTCCCGTAATACACAGAAGCTTGCTGATGAAAATAAACTAGAAATCAAGGACGAGATATCTGAAGCTGTTCAAAGCGGAGGCGCATCTGCAACAATTGATCTTTGGATAGATAATTCTGTACACAGAAATTTTTTGGGGGTAACTTTACACTACCAAAAAAAGTTTAAATTTTATGACATTATTTTGGGGCTGAAATCGATGGATTTCGAAAAATCAACAGGTTCCAATATTAGAAGCAAATTGAACAGTTTATTTGAGGAATTTGGAATTTACAATATAGATGAAATAATATTTATAACGGATAGAGGATCGAACGTTATTAAAGCATTAGGAAATAATTTAGGACTTAATTGCAGCAGCCATTTGTTTGCACTCTTTTAAAGAAACAGAAGAGTTAAAAGAATTGGTTGAGGCCTGCAAGAAAATTGTAAAATATTTCAAAAAAGCCAACCTACAGCACCAGCTACCAACATCATTAAAAAATGAATGCCCCATCCGCTGGAATTCAAATTTCAACATGTTTAAATCGATAGTAGATAACTGGTACCATATAAATGAAATATTAAAAGAGAAGGAAGAAAGTCAGCGATTATTATTAATAAATATTTCAACTCTCAAGGAACTAGTGGATTTATGCGATGATTTTGATACCAGATTTAAAAAACTATGCAGCTGTCCCTCATTATATTATGTCATACCGTCTATTCAAAAAGTCAAAAAGGTATGTGTTCCTAAGACTACAGATATAAGTGCCATAGCTTGATTAAAGGAAAAAATTAATAGCAATATCGACAAAATTTGATTAGCAAACATAAGTTTATGGCATAAAACAGCATTTTTTTTTATATCCGCCTGCTAACAAATTGCAACATGCCCACTTGCATGAAATTAAAAATTTTTGCATTTCTCTTAATTAACAACATCACATTATCCTTGCCATCAACATCATCACATTCTATAACAGAAATTCCATCTACCCCGGATTCTACTACGCAATTTTCATTAGCAGAGAGTGGCAGCGTTTCAAGAGACATAGAACCTTCAACTCCGTCTCAATTCCAAAAAGACGTTAATTTCTTTTTCCCTGAATTGATCCCAGACCATAACTTAAGCACTCCTAATTCTCCTGCAGAGGAAATATAATTGTACTGTAAGCAAAACGTTATACTGAGTGCAGAGTTTGATATAATTAGGTGGTGGAAAACAAATGAAAAGTATTTTCCAAACCTTTCAAAAATCGCAGTGCGATTTCATGCCATTCCTGCTAGCAGTGCGGCAGCAGAAAGAGCATTTTCATTGGCTGGAGATGTTATCACAGAAAAAAGAAGCCGTCTAGGACCAAAATCTATAAATAGCTTACTATTCCTTCGTTCATATTTTAAAAATTTTGAAGCTCAATAAATATCAAATTGCCTTATTATTAATTAAAATTAAAAGGATACAATTTTATATTTATATTATTGATATGATCTCACATTTTTATTTTTTTTTTTGTAATCATTTGAATAAATTGTTGAGTTTTTACTTAAAAATAAATGTCCCGTTTTGTTTTTTTAATTAATTGTACTGTTTTTGTATCATAATGCAGTGATTACGGTGTTTCCGAATTTGGCACTATTTAGTTCTGTTATTTGCAATTTCAAACTGCAAATTTATTATTATTATTTCCTATTTTGTCATAAACAAGACGAATAGACATCAAAGCTACTGTAAATTAAAATACAATAAAAAAAACTTGCACTTGTTGATAGGAATGAACAAATTCATACATAATGATTTCTTGCTTTTTGTACTTCAATGTTTGTGTGTTGAATGGAAAAGACAAGTATACGAGTTGACAAGTTTGTTCGACCAATGATAAAAAAAGGCAGTGTTCAACCTACAAGTGGTTCGATTGCCTTAAAGTGAACCAAGTTTATGAAAGTCCAAACAAGTTTGAGTAATTCACTCATTTTCAGTTTAAGGAAGATTATTTTCATGAGTCAGCCGATGTGTAAACCATCAGAACCAATAAAGAGGCATACTTATGTTCGCTTACTTTAAAATTAACAACAAAAGAGACTGTGTTGGCAAGTTTGATCATTTGCAAATAAAAGACAAGTTTTTTGTGCCTTTGGGATTGTTGAACGGGTTTTTAATCAACAAGTGAAGTTCTCTGCTAAGGAAGCAATTTTTTTAAGGCGGTTGTTGAATGAAATTGGTTATACCACGGAAAAAGCGGTAATCCTTAATGTAGACAACCAGACTGCTGAAAAATTGGCTTCGAATCCTATCTTCCACAAGAGGACGAAACACATAGACATTAGTTTCCACCACGTCCGAGAGATTGTAAAAAATGGAGATATTAGACTAAAGTATTGCCCCTCATCGAATATGATTGCTGACATCATAACTAAGAACTTGGCCAGGGTAAAACACGTAATGTTTATGGAATTAATGAGGTTTATCAATTAAAATGTAAAACGTCATTCACATTGAGAAGGAGTGTTGGAAATCTTGCGGGTATGGCAACTCTTCTAATACAATGTGAACGTCGTTACTCTTTTCTTTTTATGTTAGTTTCTCTATACACCTATAATAGACTAGATGCACTTTAAATAAAAACTTAATATTCTTACTTTATTAAAAAACTCTGTTTGAATAAATTTTACAACATAAGGAAATCAGACAGAAGTGAATTAATTCCGAACAATAGAAATCTAACAAACTCCAAAATAGATTTATATTTACTTAGATTACAAGATTTTATTATCGATTCAATAGAGAAAAATTCATAATACACTTGTAACAGTTATGAATCCAATTATAAAAAAGTAAAATAGTTACTATTATCAAAAAATGTAACCGATTGGAATATAGTTTACCGCAATCAGAAATAAATTTATTGAAAGCTAAATTAAAACTTATAAAAAAAATTTAAATGATAATATTATATTAGCAGTTAACAACAATGTTAGGAAAAAGCTTGAAATAATTGATTGGAAACATCCTGAAAATATGTTTAATGAAGTAAAAAAAACTCTTTAAAACTAAAGAATATTCTAGTATCAATATTATCAAAATTTCCCAAGATAATGAAAGATTGTTAATGTTGTGGGTAACCCTATTATGAACCATTAACATAACAATGTGACATCACTATGAAATGCGAGGTTGCATGCTTCATTACCTTTAAGCGGGGTACACACTAGCGAACATGAATGACGAACATGCTCAAATTTCTCTTGATCGATAAACGGGGTACACACTAGCGAACATGAATGACGAAAATACTCAAATTTCTCTTGATCGATAGTGTGACCACTAAATTTCGTCATTCAACAGTCAACCACAAAAAAAATTTCTGGTTGACTGTCAGTCAGCGGCCATATTTGTTGTTGACTGATAGTGTGTATACAAAATCGTCATTCAAGATGGTTTTTTTGTACTGGCAACACCGTAAAAAGAACGCAAACAATTTATTAAACAGAGAAAAATTGTGGAAAACAGAAGTGTAAAAAAATAAAGTTTGTGTAGTGATCTGTAATGTGGCAACTCCACAAACACATTAAGCCTTTGACAGTTGGAATGCAACCTTGCTTTTAGTATTTCCGTTTATTAATCACTTTTAGAAAATCTAGCAAAGGGTAAACAAGTAATTATAAAAAGAGAAATGAAGCATCCATTATATTTGTGTTAAATAAATAATTATTTATTTTAATAATACATAATATAATAAATATGGATGCAGACAGTGACTTTTTAAAAGAATTTATTTGTTGCTATGAAATGCAGCAATGTTTGTGGGACATTACATGTCCAGAATATGTGATTAGCGACAAAAAATTGAAAGCCTATGAGGAACTTTTAAAAATTATGAAAAAATATAAAAAAAAATTGCACTTTTGAAGAAGTGAAAAAGAAAATTAATACAATACGCTCTTCATACAGAAGAGGGCTAAAAAAATAAAGCAGTCGGAGTCCTCAGGGGCCGGTGTGGCAAATATTTACCAACCAAAAGTGTGGTGGTTTGAGCTTTGCAACTTTTTGAGGAAAATTGAGAACCCCAGTGGTGGCATAACAACGCTATCGGATGAAGACACAGTAAGTATATTTTTTATTATTAAATATAAGAAATCGTCTTTTATTTAACATAAGAGTACAACAAAAGTGGCGACGAGGACGGCGAAATAAAAATGATCTATTTTTTATAAAAAAACCAAAAGTTCTTCAACTGTTGGAAGATCAGCAATAATCAGCTATGCACCAACAAACCCTCTTGCTACAGCAAATGGCACAACTATTACAAGCCCAAGGTATTGCTTCAACAAATAATCCAGGAACCAGTACATCAAAGGCTCCTCATAATGGAATCATTGTCGCACTCTATGACAGACTTTGTGTATGAACCAGAAAGTGGTTTAATTTTTCAAGCTTGGTACAACAGATATGTATGTACATGTTTTCGAGAAAGACTCTAGAAGACATGACTACTTTGGCGTAAAATATCTAATCAAGTTCATGAAAGATTTTAAAATTAGATTCTGCAAAGAAACCAGTGGATATGACACTGAATGACACTGTTGAAAAGATGAACAAACTTTTCGGTAAAGCTGAAACACAAGTTTCACAACGCTACAAGTGCATGCAACTTTCAAAAACAGATGGTGAGGATTTTAAAGAGTATGCAAGCCGAGTGAATCTTCAATGTGAGCTCTTCAAGATGACAGACTTAAAAATTGACCAGTTGAAGTGTTTAATTTTTGTGCTGGGTCTTCTATCAAGCAAAGACGCAGATATTCGTGTACGATTATTGAAAATTTTGGATGAGTTTTCTGACACAACAAATTTAGATAACATTATGATTGAACACCAACCAAAATAAATTTGATCTGTATTGAAATATTTGTTAAAACTTTTATTACCCACTGTGGAATTATTAAATGTACTTGTTTAAATTATACTTATTGAATTCAGAAATTTATATATCAGCTTTACCTTTGCATTATGTATTTAAAATAAATTTTCTAAATTTTTTTATTGCCGTTTGTAAACTCAATAACTGCGTTTTTTCAATAATCTGTTAACAAAAAGGAAAACAACACCCACAGTCACAAACTTCCGAAGACACCCTACTGGCTCTGCGGGGATCTACATTTCGTAAAATTTTGTTCCTACATCAAACACAAATGTACCAAATGTCAACAAATTCGACACAAGGACAACTACTGCCCCGCCTCCAAAACCATTAAAACAACAAAATTACCACAAATTGACAACAAAAATAAATTCCAACGTAAATCACATTTTCGTACCAACGTAGTATTCACAACAATGAAGCCTCAATTCAAAGAACTTCGTAAGTATACAACTGTGACGATTAATAATAACACTATTCGACTTCAGATAGACACAGCATCGGATATCTAGATAATTTCTGTTGAAACATGGGAATCCATTGGCAAACCCAAAGCATATACTACAAAGGATAGTGCTAGTGATGCCAATACCAACAAAATTAATATCCTAGCTATGTTTGAATGCGATGTGACGATGAATGACGTCACAAAAACAGTAAACTGCTATATAACAGATATAGACCAACTAACATCATGGGAATCGACTGGATTCAAACTTTCGATCTTTGGGATAAACCAATAGCTACTTGGTGCAGACAGATTAAATTCGATGGCGAAATAGCTAAACTTAGGGCACATTATCAACACGTTTTTGATAACTTGTTACGATTTTCTGCATTAGTTATAATTTTTTATTTTTTGTGAATTACAAAGTTTTGTTTCATATGCAAATAAAAATTTCATAGAGGATTCCTTCCCAAATTTCTTTAAAACGTATGAAACACAACAGATTGCAATATTTCATCTATTGCTTCATTCACACTCATATTATGAGTATAAATATACACATGTAAGACATGTGAATCTCTTAAATATCTCTGCGTTTTTACAGTAACGCTCTTAACATATTAGTGGGTACTTTTGTTGTTGTTATTATTAGTATAACTTCTTGTTGCTATAACTCCTTTCAACGAAGAGAGGAAAAAAAAGAGAGAATAACGATTTTCTCTTTTGGTTCACTGCGTTGGTACTTATACAAAAGTCACTCAATGAGAGTAGATCTTTTCTGTTTACATTTTTTTTCTTTCTATATTGTTGTCGACTAACTGTGCATTTATGTGCATTGCTATTTCTTTTTGATCTTAGCAAAAGAATATAGGCAACATTTCATTGTCATTTCTTTTGCGTTGTTAATTTTTTTTTTACTTGCAAATCATAACGGAATCTTCTTTTTTCTTATGAAAATTAACTTCTGGTATTTCAAAAAATTTTTGTAACCGGCCATTGATAAAGTGAACGTGGTACAGAAAACACTAAAATTAAAAACATAGAAAAAAAAAATAGAAATAAAAAAATTATATGGTGTGTTTTTTTTTTTAAAGAAATTTTAATTGGAAGAAAGGGTTTCAATATTTTGGAATCCTTGTGTGGAAAATTGTTGTGGTCTATAAACTACTCCATTGGAGGAGCGTCACCAACCTCACGAAGCTTTGGAAGTCCTCTTGTTTTTAAAGGATAACGTGGTGTTCTAGCATTGTGAAATCTTGTTGCGGGTTCTTCACACGTGGTTCACCCCTACATCCAATACAAGGACTCAATACATTTTTATAGACGATTTTGTTTCAGTCAACGACAGATGACAATTTTCTAAACCTAACACCTGCTACAGTAGACCAATCGCATACTTAGTTGGAAAAAAAACTTGAATAATAAGATTTCAAAATTTTAAAAATTAAGGGATAATCCTCTATCAAATATTCGGTATATAAATTTAAAAGAAGAACGTTTATAATTACAAATACAATTACAATTAAATTACAAATATTTGAATTTAGAAATAAAACATTTTAAATTACATTTTAATTTTTAATGTTTCAAAACCAATAATAAATGTTGCATAATATTTAAAAAAAAAAAAAAAAAAAAAAATTGAACATACAAAATACAGCCATAGGCGAGTATAGACAAGATAGATTTAAGTGTTCAAAAATTTTTAATTCAAAGTTAAAAACCCAATAAAATTTTAGTTTTCACAAAATTTAGAAAATTTGCCATTTACAAATTAGTTTCTTTTCGCTTTCTGTCTTTATGAATGATAAAATAAAATGAATACACCTTTTGTACATAGACAATTTCCTTTAAAATTCTTAAAAATAATTATAAAATGAAAATATTTTTAAATTATAATGAAACAAATTTAGAAAAATTTATGATTAAATCCAAAATCTTAAACTAAACAGCAGCTTATATTGTAAATAGTATTACTAAATTTAAAGAAAACTAAACTAAAACTAATAAAAGTTAATAATATACCTAATAAATAAATAATTTTAAAAATATATCTAAAAAAAAAAAAATATTGAAATTTTGTGAAAAGCAGCTTCAAAAATTAAAAACAAAGAGAAGAAATGATAAAGAAAATGTTTTAAAAAAAACTAAACTTATTACAGAAATTAAATAATGTAAAAATGTCAATTAAAATTTGAAGAATTTGAAAATGAATTACCAGGCATTGAGATTAAGAAAGAAAATATTTGAGAAATAATTTTGAATAACTTTGAAATTGAGAAAATTCTAAATCTAAATTAAAAAAAAGTCAATTAACTTGAACTATGTATTAAGCTGAATTGAATGTCAACTTAAAATTTGAAGAATTAATGAAATTATTTACTTTATTTTTAAACTTTAGTGAGTTATTCAACTTTTAAAACAATTCGTATGAATTAAAAAGTGAAAATATATTAATAGCTAATATATTCTTTTTTTATTTTTTTTTTTTGAGTTTAGAAAATATAAGTTTAACTCAAGCTATAATTAATCAACGGTAACATCATCATGATTGCTGGGCCCATCAAGTCATGCTGCTGATAATAGAAAACATCGAAAGTTGTGAGTAAATTTTTTCATTATTTTCTTATTGTAGTGTTTATAATTGCTAACAGTCTGACATTTTCAATTTGGAAAACAATGTCATCATAAGTTATCTTAATTATAATTTATAGATTTATAGGGATTTTGGTTTTAAGAATATTTTTTTTATTGAAATGTTTCTAATAAATATTGTTTCCTTACGATTATAAAAAATATAAACAATGCAAATTTAAATAATATAAACGGGGAATAATGACCCAAACCAAATTTGGACTTTGGTAAGTGATAATGGTGTCAAAATTAGGGACAGGTGTACAATTCGGGTATTTCATTTGTCAAGGCGTCTGATCTAAGGTCAGTGGGTGGGAATCAGTGTACCCTACTTGGCGTTACAACTTGCCAAGGTCTGTTTTGTGACTTTTAAGAGAAGTTTTATTTTCACTTTTACACGCTATTGGTATTTCGGTTGGCATGGATAGTGTGTTATATGTTCACGCGCAATAAAATGTACGGGTTAAGAACCATTTATACCACACCTATAGCTAGCTGGGAAGTCACCTAACATGCCTCTTAAGCAATACTTTTATTTCTGGTCCAAGAAATTGAATTTCTAGAAATTTCCAACAATTTTTATTATTCAGTTCACTACCAGCGTGCAACAAACTCTACTTTTGGGACTTTATACAAAAACAAAAGTACATATTCAACGGCTCTTAAATGCAAAGGAAATTTTCATTCCTAAACGCCCAGTTCCTTACGCAGCGAGAATCGAAATAGAAGCAGAATTGCAAAGATTGGAAAATGCAAACATAATTTCGCCTGTGGATACAGCAAAGTACGCCGCACCAATTGTGGTCAGTAGAAGGAATGGTAAAATTAGAATTTGCGCAGACTATTCTACGGGACTTAACTCGATGGTTGAATCAAATCATTATCCATTGCCCACCCCAGAGGAAATTCTTTCCGACTGCAACAATTGCGTTATCTTCAGTCACTTGGATTTGTCAGATGCATATCTTCAAGCCGAAGTGGACGATGACAGCAAAGAACAATCGTTTGAAACCAGGTATAAAATCAGCTCCGGGAGCATTTCAAAGGATTACGGATCAACTATGCTCCTGTGTAGAAGGCGCCAAGGCTTATATAGACGACATCATGCTCGCAAGTAAGTCAATTGCGGAACACAAAAGAGTCTCAATCTGCTCTTACAGAAAATTCAAGATTTTGGATTCCGTCTGAAATTTGAAAAATTCCAATTTTTCCAAAAACAAATTATATATCTTGGACAGATTATAAACAGTAATGGTATTCAGCCTGACCCAACGAAGATTACTGCAATTCAAAATTTGAATACTCCGCAAAACATCTCTGAAGTACGTTCGTTCCTAGGCTCAATTAATTATTACGGCAAATTCGTTAAAAACATGCGAAACCTCAGAAAGCCTCTTGATTACCTATTAAAAAAGGAGAACACATTTAATTGGACTTCAGAATGACCAGAATCCTTGAACAAATTTTGACTTCGGATATGTTACTTACACACTACAACTCGGATTTACCAATTTACGTTGCAGCTGATGCATCATCCCGCGGTGTAAGTGCCGTGAACGGCATGAAGGCGATTCATCACATTTCAAGATCTCTCACACCAGCTGAACGTAGTTACAAATTGAGAAGGAAGGTTTAGCACTGATTTTCGCCGTACAACGCTTCCATAAGATGCTGTTTGGACGAAAATTCACGTTACACACCGATCACAAACCACTCCTCGCAATTTTCGGCTCAAAGAAAGGCATACCTGTGTATACAGCCAACAGACTACAACGCTGGGCTTTGACGCTCCTAACCTATGACTTCGAAATTAAATACACGAATACTAAGGAGTTCGGTCATGCGGACATATTATTCAGACTCATCAGTGATCACGAGACACCAACCGACGAGTACATACATAGTAGCTTCCGTATCGCTTGTGGACGACATTCGCATCGATCTGAAGGAAGCAGTATCTTTCAAAATGGTAGTCAAAGATACCAAGAACGATGAAACTCTACAAAGCATTATACAGTATATGAACACCGGAAAATAATGGAAATATTCATTCTTCAATTGTACTTTATTTTAATAGAAAAGAATCGTTATCGACGACGGATGGTTGCGTTATGTTAACAATCGTATTGTAATACCGGATCCATATCGTCAAAAGATTCTCATGCAACTTCACAGAGGACACATTTCTTCATAAAGATGTAAATCAATCGCTCGAAGTTACATTTATTGGCCTTGTATGGACAAAGAAATTGAAGATTTCATCAAAAAGTGTCAAAACTGTCAACAAGCTGCAAAGAAACCTGTCAAAACCGACTTTTTCTTTTGGCCAATAACAACCCGACCGCTCGAGAGAATACATGTTGACTATGCTGGCCCTCTAAAGTATAAGTACTACCTAGTCATCATCGACTCATTTTCTAAATACCCTGTTATTTACGAAACACCCACTATTACATCATATGCAACAATAAGAGTTATGCACGAGTATTGTGCACAGTTTGGAAATCCTGAACAAATTGGGCCTGTTCGTAAATGCATCACTGCGCTGCATAATATGATTATTTTGCGCTCACACTGCTAATCACATGTAGCTGATGCTTCTTTTTGCTGATTTATTTGTTTGCATTTACAAACGAACAAACACTGCAGAAATGGAAAAATTATTAATAAATTTTATTTTTGAACTGGACGATAAAACAAATGCCAAAATGTTGTTAAATGCACAAAAAAGTGTACTTTGTGCAAAAAAGAAGACATTTAAGGAAGAAAAAAAGAAACTTATTGTTAAAACTCTCATTCTCTCTCTCACTCATTCAATGCATCAGCCATTTTTATGATTAGTGTTTTGTGTTTATTTGCGCATAATATGATTTAATGTTGCATTTACGAACATTTGACAGTTGCAGTGCTGTCAAGTTTGCATTTATGAACATGATGCGCATAATATGCTGCGCAGTAATGCATTTACGAACAGGCCCATTGTTTCGGACAACGGGACACAGTTTTGCTCAGAACAATTTCAAAACTGGTGCAAGGAAAGAGCTATAGAACACACAAGAATTGTACGTTTCCATCCAACGGACAAGCGGAAAGATTCGTGGACACACTAAAACGCTCTCAAAAAGCAGAAGAGGAGGATACACGTACCACAGCACTCCAAACATTCTTAGAAGTTTATAGATCAACACCGAATCCAAATTCTCTAAATGGTAAGACTCCTGCGGAATCGTTCATAGGTCGAAAAATTCGAACAGTTTTCGACATCATCGAAAAACCTAAAGTTACCAATCGTGAAACCAATAAGAAAATGGAAAAACAATACAACACCAAACACGGTACACGTAAGAGAACATACCAACATGGCGACCAAGTCTACGTTTTGAACTTCAAAGGAAACAAAGAACACTGGGTGACAAGGGAAATCATGAAGAAAATTGGTAACATAGTTTACAATACTCTGATCTATATTGGTGACGGAAAAAAACTCGTGAGAACCGACCTAGATACACCGAAAGTGAGACTAACGCATTAGAAACGTCGAATTTACCTCTGGACATATTGCTTAAAGAATTCGAAATAGTTCCACCATTTCAAGATGAATCTTTTGAAACGCCTACAGCTTCACCATGCCCAACTCCAATGCGTATAACCACCCGTAGACAACCTGTGGAACCATTTTCGAGATCACCCCAATAGTCTTAAGGAGGGAGATGTTGGGGGTAACCCTATTATGAAGCAACAACAACATAACATCACTATGAAATGCGATGTTGCATGCTTCATTATCTTTGAGTTTTTCATGTACAATTCTTATAACCGTTTTTTTACAGCAACTTGTGACATGCAAAGCAAGCATACCTATGTCAATGAATTCAAGTTTATTTTATTATTAAATATAACAAATTGTCTTTTATTCAACATAAAAGTGCAACACTGTCCTACTTAAGTAACCTAGCATTAAGTTATTTCATATGTACATAATATGTGTTGTTACATCTGTTGAATGCTTGCTATCAGTCAATATGGCAATGCCAAATTCGTTTTCATCTAATCAAAATATATGGTCAAAATCTGAAGAATGAAACAAAGACAGCAATCTACAATGGAGAATTATCCAATGGTGGAATTCTTTCTCCTCGCTCACTTTCTATGATAGTCATTTTCTTAGAAGGGTTACCATATTTTCGAAAAATTTAATACGTTTTATTTTTGTTTTTGAATTTTTTGCAAAAATAAAAATATCGGGTAGAATAACATGAAGTTATTATTAATTATGGAGTTCAATGCTTGTAGTGTACCTCCTTGTCAAGCCCGAAAAAAGGGCAAAGATGAGAAAAATTGGAAGAAAAATGTAGAAAAAGTAAAAAGGTATTTATGTAATATAATGGTAGTGTCTATACATACTATATTGGATAAATCCGTTTTCAGATATTCACCAAAACAATGACCGTAAATTGTTTGTGATCACAAATGTATAACCTATAATTGCAAATCATTAGACGAAAAAGACATAGAAAGGTTTCATAATATTTTTTATGCGAGGTAATCTAAGGCTTTCCAAGATGCGTTTATTCTAAAATAATGTTTGATGTCATCAATGAAAAGAAGAAGACCCACAAAATCTAACAGAACTCCAAAGACGTTCAACACAAAATGCTGAACTATGTTATGAAAGTTTTTCATAAACATGGAAAGCCGGCAGTTGAGACTCGTGATGGAGATCATCGGAGTCACAAATATGAGAAGAAAAAATCATCTGTACTGAGTTTTATACGTTCTTTAAATTGTATTGAATCGCACTACTGTCGTACGCAGACGAAACGTCATTGCCTTTCGAGTGATTTAACAATAACCAAATTATCCAAAATGTATAATGAAAATAACCCTGATCATCTAAAAGTAAAGCACCATTACTTC
The DNA here is from genome assembly GCA_930367235.1 of Sarcophaga rosellei. Classification (NCBI taxonomy): domain Eukaryota; kingdom Metazoa; phylum Arthropoda; class Insecta; order Diptera; family Sarcophagidae; genus Sarcophaga; species Sarcophaga rosellei. The sequence continues at coordinate 60,576,237 of OV884019.1, forward strand.
CGTTTACTATTTAATTTAAAATTTAATTTGGGATTAAGCCATCCAAGGACAGATGTACATATGTTCAACTTGTACTGAGTTGTCTGAAAAGATTAAAAGGTGTAAGGATCAAAATTTAAAACAAACCTACATGTCAGAAAAGCGAATACGTACATTAAAATACAAGGAATTTTACAAGCTTTTGAAAGATGAAAATCCTGAAATTTTAATTTTAAGTTTCGATTGCCAGAAAAACCAAGTTTTACTGAAAGTTTCGACTAAGCTGCATATTACAGTAGACAACTTTACTTTTAAAATTTTACCATTGTCCGAGGACCATCTACAGCAAAGGTCAACAATAATAATGTGTTTATATACACCTGGACAGAAAATCAGTATTCTAAAAATGCAAATCTAATTGCATCAGCTGTTTATCATCGTCTACAAAATACAAATTTTAATAATATCACTTCATTACGTTTAATAGATGGTTGTGTCGTCTGCGTTGGCTCTTTACGATCCAAGGGATGATACTGAATTGCATTGTGATGCAGCGGCATAGGTTTTGGAGCTGATTTATTACATAAAAAGGAGGACTGTAAATTATATCGGGTGTTTTATTTTTCAAAGCGTACAACGGAAGCTGAATCTTTATATTCTGTCGTTTAAGGGAAATTTACTGTCCGTGAAAAGACTGTCTGCTGCTGGTTTTAAAAATTTGTTCTACGGCCCAAATTTGCGAAATTCTTGATATGAATAATGATAAGGTTAGCGCGAAATGTGTTAACAATTTGTATCAACTTGAAACGCAAAGAGGTGATAATGCTTTGGTTTCTGTTTGCAGTCCCAATCGGTGTCAACATTTTTACCATAAAATATTTGGTCACAAGGATATGAACGCAGTTAAGGCTATGCAATCTGGTAAGCTTGAAAAGGATATTAAAATTGTCGATTGTGGAATTCGTAATACCTGTGAAGTATGTACAAAATGTAAGCTAACACGGAAACCATTTCCTAAAAAGTCCGTTACTAAAACAGGGGAAGTGCTTGAATTAGTACATTCGGATATTTGCGGTCCAATGAAACATACCACCCCCAGCGGAAGAAGATATTTTCTAACCCTCATTGATGATTACAGTCGTTATACTGTGGTGTATTTACTAAGTGAAAAATCAGAAGTTTTCGAGAAGATGAAAATTTATGTTGAAATGGTAAAGAACAAATTTGGTATGATTCCTAAGTGCATAAGATCAGATAACGGTGCTGAGTATAAATCGAAGAGGATGCAGACTATTCTTCGGAATTATGGCATCAGATCTCAATTTTCTGTTCCATATAACCCAGAACAGAATGGTATCGCTGAGAGGAAGAATAGATATCTTGTTGAGATGTCTCGTTGCCTTCTTGCGGAAGATAGTTTATCTAACATATATTGGGGTGAAGCGGTTATGTGTTCGAATTATTTGCAAAATAGATTGGTTAATTTAAAAAAACACCTGGACTCTATGCATCCGTTCGTTGATCTTAAAAAACCTGGCTACACTTGTCATACTCTTCACTTGGTTGTTATTGACGGTTTAAAGGATGAGAGCTGTTGAATTTTTTCATCGAAGTACTAAAGCATCCAACAAACTCAAGGAAATGCAGAAGCAAATAGGAAAACCAATACAAAAATTAATTAATTCAACTCCAACAAGATGGAACTCGACTCTTAATATGATTTTAAGAATTTTGGAAAATCATGATTTTTTAGAAGCTACTGTAGCAATACAACACAAGCCAATTGAACTATTTTCTTTTGAAGAGTGGGAAATATTAACAGAAATTTGTAGTATTTTGCAGCCCTTTAAGGAAATAACTAATGAAATGAGTGCCGAAAAAATTACCACTATTTCGAAACTTATAGTTTTAATACGTGGTCTTCAAACATTTTTAAATAAGAAAAAGTCTGAAAACAATACTGAAGTTATATCGGTATTATTAGATAAATATATTTCTAATTTAAAAAGACGCTTCTTTAGGTTAGAATACCACGATGTTTTAACAATTTCCACCTACCTAGATCCACGATTTAAACCCAAAGGGTTCACTGATTCCAACGCCATAAATAACGTCCAATATATGGTCATTGTTTAATATACCAACTTCAGAAAATCGTTCGTCAGTCAAAACAACTAATAATATCAATTCAATTTGGACCGATTTTGATCAGAAGGCTATACCAAAGAACACTACATCTAAATGTATAGTAGAGCTGAATAACTCCAGTCATGAAAAATTGCTAGATAGAAAGAGGGATCGATTGCAGTGGTGGAAGGAGAGAGAAAATGTATATCCCGGGATTTGCCAATAGTAGTGAAAGAGTATTCTCTATAGCTGGTCAGGTTTTAAGCAACAGAAGAAGTATGTTCAAATCTGAAAATGTCGAAAAAATACTTTTTCTACACTTTAATAAAGTCTAACAAAGGTAATTTGTGTTACAATTCAGATATGCAGATAGATTTGAAAATTAAAATATAAGGAGTATTTGAAAATTTTTTGTACTAGTTTTTGAACTAAAAAAAAAAAACATAATAGTATTGAGTACCCAAAAAAAATATTGAGTATGTATTGAGTAGTCAAAAGTACTCACAATTTACAACACTACTAGGAATGCATAAAAAAAATTTAACTTACAAAAATTTGCATATATATATACTTATATATATAAATATAAAAAGACATTATAAACTAGTTCACAAAACAAGATATTGATAATGAAAGTGATAGTGGAGATGAATGTAAAAAAAGAAAGAAAGATAAAACTATGAAATTAAGCACCACTATGGATAAGGAAAATTTTCTGAAATGTTGTGTGGGATTGGTAACAAAGAAATATATTCCATTTAGGATATTTGATGACCAGGAACAAATTGAAGCAACTAATTGCACCTTACGAAGAAAAGTTTAACACCAATTTGAACTCTGGCAATATTGGTGTAATTTTAAAAAAAGCGAGTGGCTATGTAAAAGCTGAGATAAGTGCTATAGTAAAAAATAAAATGATCTGCTTAAACATAGACACTGCTAGCCGAATGGAAAGGAATGTCCTTGGTATCAACATTCAATATATAAAAAATTATAAAATATGTATTTACATAATCTTATGAAAATATTCAAAAACTTGCCAACATTAAAAAAATATCAAAGTGTAACATTCAAACAGATTAGGTAAAACTAAAAAACGATATGCTGGGTGTTATCAAGTTTTTGCGACTTCAAATCGGTTGTATCTCTATGTGCATAATTTCTATGTATTAATTCGTTTCGTTGAAATATTTGGCTCCATAGGTATGGTACAAATAACAAAACGTCACAGTGCTGCCAATTTGAAAGAAGAAATTCTTAAATGTCTTAAAGTATTCAATATTGAAACGCACCAGTTGTACTCAAATACAACCGACAACGGAGCCAATGTATTGAAGGTGTCGCGATTACTCCAATAAATGCAACAAGAAAACGTAGAGGAAGAGGATATTTTGTCCATTGTACGATGTGCTGCTCATACAATACAACTAGCAGCAAATGATGTTATAAAAACACTAACAAGTGAAATCGAAGAATGTAGCACATTAGCTAAAAATCTTCGTATTTCAGTTATATCGGGAAATGACGAAATAAGCTTACCATGTTTGGATGTAGTAACACGATGGAATTCTACCTATGATATGCTTAATAAAATATTGTCTCTTAAAGAATATATTAAAAACATGGATAGTCTAAGCATTTTTGACATAAACTGGTCATTTATCCAAAACTTTGTGAAGGCATTTGAACCTTTGGCAAAATGCACAATGAAGCTGCAAGCAGAACAATATATAATGGGAGATTTTTTTGTGAGAATGGTTAACATCTGAGTTGGAATTGGAGGAGTTAGTTGATACAAACACATATGCTGCAGATTTTCTAAGCGCGATGAGGACTAGGAAAGAAAAACTTTTAAAGCATGATGCATTTGTTGGTGCCATTTTTCTAGATCCGAGATTCAATTTTAGAGGCTCACCTTTTCTAGCTAATGATCTTAAGGAAAGTGCATTGGTAAGTAAATCTTAATGTTCCATAGTTGCAAGTGGACTGAAATGCAAACCGTCCTACAACCAAAGAACCATTTCAATTGACAACTTTATATAAGTTAACACCTGGAATACATCAAACAACAACAATAGTAACAACCAAAACGTGCCAACTTAAAATATGCAAACGCAACACACACACACAAACGAATTTCTCAACAACAAATTCCCAGACGAAATTCGAATCCATGCAGCAAGGGCATGAGTGGCCTGATTGTGGGAATCGCCGTGTCGACAGTTTTGTAATTAAATTAATTTAATATTTATATTATTTCAATTGTAAATTCTTCGCAGTCAGTTTAGTGATTTAAATAAATAAAGTTGATTGATTTGTTAACGCGGAGTTAACAAATCTTAAAAAAAATATTTTTTTAATATTTTTAACTTTTAATTTAATAATAATTGGCGCCCGAGCAGTGACCCTCTTTTGGAAAAGATAAAGAGGGGTCCTTTTCGTAAAATAATAAATAAACCCTCGGAAAAAGGGTTTCCGGTACAACATATAGATCGCGGAAACGGTGCGCCCTAGTAACCTCTTCCGGAAATAAGAGGTGAACGGAGGTCTCGAAGAAGACCAGCGGCCGCGTTGCAGAATAAGTGAGAAAAAAAGTTAAAATAGTTAATAAGTGAAAAAAAATAAACATTAAGTGAACAAAGAGTTTCTATTTAAAAAGAAACTGAAACAATAAATGGAAAAAATAATAATTGGAAATTTTTTCGAAACCTTTAAATAAAAAAGCAAATAATAATAAACATTAAGTGAACAAAGTATTTCTACTTAAAACAATAAATGGAAACAATAATAAGTGAAATAAATAGTGAACAAGGAATTTTTAAATAAATGAACAATTCCTTTAAAAATAGTAACGATAAATAAAAATAAATAACAAGTGAACAAGGGAACTTAATAAATGAGCAAATCCCTTTTTTAGACAAAAAAAAAAAAACAGAAACAATTATAAATTCTGTAATAAGTGAAACAAACAAAAACCCTATTATTAAACAAATCACATAATTGCATGCCCAAAATCAAAAATAAAAAAAGGAGGAAAGATCCATTAACTTAAAGAGTGAATCAGTCAAATTTTGTGCCACAATCCTTACGATATCAGGAAACATCAAGATCCATGAGCAACACGGCAACATTCAACTACTGCAACAAACTAAAGATGATACTAGTAGCATTAATGTAAGATTTTATTTTAGTTATTATTGTTAGTATTGTTATATTACCTTGCTTAAATTAAAGCCCAAAAAAAAATGTCTTTTTAATATTTTAAACTTTTAATTTTATAATTTGTTTATATATATTGTATATATATATAAGTTAAGGAAAAATATGTTTAAATAATAAAAGTTACTAAGCTGACGTTGCTATTGTATAATCAACAACTTTGCTTGGTTCCTATTTCAACATTAATGGAACGGTGCGAAAATGCTGACACCATGTCTACAAACAACACGAGCGAAGCAGCAAAGGTATGTGATCAAAGCAGCGACGTTTAGGCAGTTAGAGTAGTTTTAATAAAAATTGTTTCACTGTTGTTCTTACTGTGCATAAATAAAGACGTGTTGTATCTTAAAAAACACAACACAAAAAAATAATTTTTTTGAACTTTTCAATCCGAAAAGAATTAATTGGCGCCCGAGCAGGGACCTCCTTTTTTACAAGGATTCCCATCCCGGTAACGAACTAACAGTCAATCCTTGCCAGGTGCCCCCGTAATCCGTAAAGGATAAAAAGGATTGGTGTATGCCAAGGCCTGACAAGCCCGCGTAAAATTTAAATTAAAAATTGAAAACAAGTGCTTGGTGTACAGTGGAAAAGAAAAATTCATGAACAAAAATATAAATAAATCAAATTAATTGATCGTACTAAAGAGGCTGCAAGTGTTAATAAGAAATACGAACAAAAAAATTAATTGAATAAATAAAACCTACAAAGAAAATGTAAGAAACAAAAAAATCGTGTTAAAATATTTAAACTGCAACAAAGTTAATAAAGGAAAAAATTATTACTAAGAATATTTTGAAAGAACTTGAAAAATAAAAATAATTTTAAGCGACCACTGAAAGGAAGAGTTACGAAAAGAAAAAGTATTGGATAATAAATAATAAATCGCTAAATTAAAATAAGTGAATAAAAATTGAAGAGCTAAAAATTTAGAAATTAATAAAAACTGAAATCAAATAAATAATATTTAAAAACCCTATGGAAAACAACCTCAGTTTATAAAAATTTTTTTACTTTTGAAAAATTAAAAATTTGTGAAGTACGTGCAAATAATATAAATAAAAACAATAATAATAAAGAAACAATAAACACATAAAATACACAGTTGAAACAGGGAAACCCAAATCAAGAGACAGAGGACATCAACAAGGACAACATGATCCTGCTAATGTAAGCTTAATGTAGATATAACAAATATTAGTTTTGATTTTTTTTAAGATATTTTGCAATATAATTGAAAATTTTTTTTTTAATTTTGTATAAAAGAAAAAGAGAGAAACATTTTATTAAATAAACAGAATCGAACAAAGAAATTAATCATTTAATTCAATTAATCGATTACAAATTTTTAAATTTGTATAAGAGAACTATCCTATTATATTAACCATTAAAGGATTAAAAAAAACTTTAAAGAAAAAATAAAAAAATTTTTTTTTTTAATCTTGTTCTAACTTTCAATAAATTTCAATGCCAGACGTATCAATTGACAAACTAACAGAAAGGCTAAGTAGAACCCTGACTATGGCAAACAAGAATTTACCATCGGGTTCTAATGCGGCCCACATGACAGGACTAAACGAATTACAAAAAAGACAAATTAGGGAACTTATAAAGGGGACGATTGAAACAGCAAGTGATCATGACTTAGATGAGGGTTTAGATCAACCAATCGGCGAACTCTCAGGGGTCGCGGGCGAATTCAATTCATGGAAAAAATCCGTAGATTGGATATTAGAGTTGTATGACTCTATAAAAGGATCGGGTAAAAATTACGCGATCTTACATACGATTCGGACGAAAATTACGGGTAATGCTGATACTGCGTTGGAGTCGTATAGAACTCCCTTGAAATGGGGGGAGAATAAAAAAATGTTTGAGTATGCATTACTCCGATAAACGGGATATTGGCACTTTAGAGTACCAGATGACCGTTCTATGTCAGGGCCAAAGATCAATTACGGACTTCTATCAGGATGTTTATAGGCACTTGTCATAAATATTGGACAAAGTTTCTTGTCTAGATCTGAATGAGAGTAGTCTTCGCGCTATGACAGATACGTATAGAGAAAAAGCACTTGATACCTTTGTTAGGGGGCTAAATGGAGACCTTCCGAGATAGCTGAGTATAAGAGAACCAAGTTCTCTGCCGCAGGCTCTTCATATATGTCTCAAATTGGACAATATGAATTTTAGAAGAAATTACGCCCAATCTCAACAAAATAAGAAAGACAGGGTAGGAGTGAGTACAATCAATAACAAAATTTTTTACCCAGAATTGGCACATATCGACGGGGCTACGGCAACCAGATACAAGACATTCCCAACTTACAATAATTCTAGTTTCCCGAATTATCAATATCCGAATCTACGTCCCAATAACCCTCAACATTTTTGGAGCAATCAGACATACCAGAATAGATTTTTTAATCAGGGGCAACGACACACCCCGTTTGTTCAAAAACAGCCAACCAACATCCCACAAATAAAGCCGAATCAATTCAAATGACAAATTCAAATAGACAACCACCTCAGCAGATGTTCAAGAGACCAGCTGGAACTTCATTCCAAGGACCAGTGAACAAACTCCAAAGAAACTTCCATTTGGGGACTATGCCGGACGAACCTTATTACTGGGAAGATCCGTATTCAGGAGACAACGAGGCTGATCTTGCCGGAGCAACGACACCCTACTATGTTGAAGATTATTTCCAACAAATTCCAGCAGATTGTAATGACAAGGAATCTGAAGAAAAACCAGACATTATAGAAGACGCTGTACATTTTTTAGACTAAATTGTTCCTCGTTACCTTAATTCGAGGCAAACGCGAGGAACGGTAAAGTTTTAAGGTCTCTATTAGACACTGGTAGCAATAAGAATTACATTAACTCTGATTTAGTAAAAAATCCTAAACCTAACGAGAACATTTTTAGGACAAAAACAAAAAAAATGGTAATATAAAAATAACCCATCATACATTTGTACAATTATTCGGAGTTGAGGACACACCCATTAAATTTTTCCTTTTACCAGGATTCAATTCTTTTGATGGAATTTTGGGAAATGACAGCTTAAAAGCACTATCGGCTGTAATTTATACTGCCGAAAACTATTTTACCATAAATGGCGGAAGAAAAATTCAAATCAAACAATGTACGTCACAGAGCGTTAATAATCTCGAACTTAGAACTCAACATTTGTCTAAACGACTACAAGAATCATTGGAAAATATTGTAAAGCAACACGGTCCATTATTTGCAGATCCTAATGAAAGATTAACAACTACCACCGTGGTGGAAGGAGAGATCCGAACAGAAAACAACAATCCAATATATTCCAAAAGTTACCCTTATCCCATGGCATTGAAAGATGTAGTGGAGGAGGAAATTAACCGTCTTCTACGTGATGGAATCATACGGCCATCACGATCCCCATACAATGCTCCCATTTGGGTGGTACCAAAAAAGGAGGATCACTCTGGAAATCGAAAGTTTAGGTTAGTTGTGGATTTTCGAAAATTGAAAGCGGTAACGGTGGCAGACAGATATCCGATTCCTGAAATAAACGAAGTTTTGGCGAACTTGGGGGGGAATAAATATTTCAGTGGTTGATTTAAAGAGTGGATTCCACCAAATTCCGTTAAAAAGCGATAATATGCCGAAAACTGCTTTTTCCGTCAATAAGGGCAAGTACGAGTTCACTAGACTGGCATTTGGATTAAAAAATGCGCCTTCTATCTTCCAGAGAACTCTGGACGATATACTGAGGTACCACATAGGAAAGATTTGCCATGTTTATGTTGATGACATTATAATTTTCAGTAAGGATGAAAAATCGCATTTACAGAACGTGGAGAAAATATTTGCAACCCTTGAATCGGCTAACATGAAGATTCAATTGGATAAATGCGAATTCTTCAAAACGGAGGTAGAATTTTTGGGGTTTATTGTGTCAGAAGAGGGAATAAAATCCAATCCAAAGAAGGTTGTATCGATTTTGAAACTTCCGTATCCCAAGACACTAAAGGAGCTCCGATCTTTCCTGGGACTTTCTGGATATTATAGGCGATTTATAAAGGGTTATGCTGATATAGCAAAACCACTGACAACATTACTAAGAGGAGAAGAAGGACGAGTGTCAAAATCAACATCAAGTCAGATAAAAATAAACCTTGACGATGCAGCTAAAAAAGCTTTCGAAGCACTTAAAAATGCTTTAGTATCACAGGAGGTAATATTATCGCACCCAGATTTCGATAAAGATTTTCAGCTTACAACTGATGCATCCAACTTCGCCATTGGAGCCGTCCTCAGCCAAGAGGATAAACTAATTGCATTTATCTCCAGAACTTTAAATGCGACAGAAGAACATTACGCTACGAATGAGCGAGAATTATTGGCTATAATTTTGGCTCTCAATAACCTAAGAAATTATGTTTACGGCTCAAGAAAGGTAATTATTTATACTGACCACCAACCGTTGACGTATGCCCTAAGTAGCAACAATCATAATTCAAAGATAAAAAGATGGAAATGCGCTCTAGAAGAATATAATTACGAATTGAGGTACAAACCGGGTAAGGCAAATGTAGTGGCCGATGCCTTCTCAAGGAACATCACAGAAACGAATGTTCTCCAAGTACAGGGTGACTCTTCCACTGAAACCCAACATAGTGCAGAGAGTTCATTCGAGAATCTAATTCCAAGCGTAGAGACACCGATTAATGTGTTTAGGAACCAAATATTCCTTAGCATTGGCGAAACATCCCCATACCAGTTTAAGATTGTCTTTCCAGGAATTCATCGACACCTAATAACTGAACCCCAATATAACGAGGTTAACCTTTTAAATATGATGAAGAGATATTTAAATCCATCCGTCATCAATGGAATAAAGGCTCCTGAACCCATTATGGGAAAAATTCAGACATTATACCCAATCCATTTTTCCAATTATAAGTGTAGGTTTACACAGCTATTTGTTTCCGATGTGTCTCCAGAAGGGGACCAAGAGGACATAATTGTAGAAGAATATAACAGAGCCCATCGCAACGAAAAAGAGAACAGGGCACAAATATTGGAAAAATATTATTTTCCAGGAATGGCTGGAAAAATAAAGCGAATTATTAAACTATGTGCAATATGCAAGAAAAACAAATATGAAAGACACCCAAATATGACTGAACTAAAACAAACACCTATACCAACGTTTCCCGGACATACAATTCATATTGACATTTTTTCAACAGATCGCAAACTAATACTAACATCCATTGATAAATTTTCAAAGTATGCTAAAGTCAAACTGCTAAATGGAAGATCCATAGAGGATGTAAGGAAACCTTTGAGGGAACTTATATTTTCTTATGGGGTACCAAAAAATATTGTAATGGATAATGAGCCTTCGTTAAATTCAGCATCAATTCTGTTCATGTTGAAGGATGACCTGAAAATCAATGTTTTTACAACTCCTGCATACAGAAGCGAGTCAAATGGTCAAGTGGAACGCTTCCACTCCACTCTGGCAGAAATTATGAGATGTCTTAATAGCGACGGGACATCCAGAAATTTTGAGGAATTACTTGAAAAATCAGTTAATGAATATAATCATTCAATCCATTTCACCACCAACAGAAAACCTGTCGACCTGTATTTCGGAAGGACTGTCGATTTCTCTCCACAAGACCTGGAATTAACTAGGCTGTCTAACATCGAAAGGCTCAGACAAAAGCAAGAAAAGGATTTGGCTTACCACAACAAGAAAAGGAAACCGATAAAAGATTATGTGCCAGGGCAACTGGTGTATGTTAAGACTAATAAACGACTGGGCACCAAATTAAGCAATCGATTTAAACAAGAAATCGTTAGGGAAAATCGTAATACGACAATTGTGATTGAAAGTGGACGTCTTATTCACAAAAGCCATATTAGAAACTGAAATATTTTGAAAAATTGCATGAAAGGGGAAGAATTTTCTTTAAATAGTTTCGTTCCTTTCAGATTTTTTATTGGTGCCGTATCGGCGGAATTTAACATACTTGACTACTCTAATGCAAGACTAATAACTATTCAGAACGGTATCGCTAGACGACAGGAGGGTGCATTTAAAGTAATACATTCAATCGATCTCAAACAGTACCAAACCTTATCAGAAGACATCGAATCAATTTTGAAATTCAAACATTACATACGCTTATCCGCTCCGTCCGTTTTTGTTACAACAAGTTCTGAACATAAAAGGACTCCTTAAACGACTTAGTCCCGGTAGAAAGAAAAGATCCATAGATTTCATCGGTAGTGCATGGAAATGGATCGCCGGAACCCCAGACGGACACGACTCTGAAATTCTCGATGAAAAAATCAGAAACGTACTTGAAAATAACAACAGACAAATGATTATAAATGAACTAACTACAAATAGATTGCAAGAAATTTCTAACATTACAAACGAAATATTGAAAGTGAAGAAAGAGAACTGGAATAATGAATTTATTTATTTATTTATTTATTAATTACAATACAATTACAAATTATATTCTAATTATATACGAGCGGAGTAACTTGACCATATGCTCGGTGTAGTGTAACAGACCAGAGCCTCTGGTGGGAATCGAACCCACAACCCTCACGCTAATAGTCTAGCACACTACCCACTAGACTACCAGGGCGCCCTGGAATAATGAATTGCTTGTTAAATTAGAACATAAACTCATTGTAATAGAAAAAGAATTACAAAATATCGAATATGCCATTCAGTGGACAAAAGTCAATATTGTAAATGCGTTTATTCTGTCAAAAACTGAAATAGAAATTCTAAATGATGTTCTTGAAAATTATAATATCCCAACTTTTAGTGTAGACGAATTGTTATCCTTTGGCAATGTAAAAATAGTAGCAAATAATAAAGAAATGTTGTATATTTTAAGTATTCCAATCGTATGAGAAGACACATGTAAAAGATTCTTGGTTAAACCTGTAAAAAACAAATATTTAATTGATAAAATCGAATTTGATAAAATTTTAGATTGCAACAAAGACTTATTCGCTATTAAAGAAAATTGTAAATCTTATAATGATCTAACTATTTGTGGTAGAGATAAACTTATAGAATTAACTGATGAATATTGTATTACTAGTTTGTTTAAGAACAAGATAGGGAATTGTGCCCAAATAAACAATGATCACATACCAACTATGGAGGAAATTGGAAGTGACCTATTACTATTAAATCAATATGCTGGAACAATACAACGTAACAATAAACATCAACGGCAGAAGATTTTACTCAAATGAAATAACTAGCAGTAAACCTCTCCCCGCATTTCTACAACCAAGAGGAATGAACATTCAAACCGAAGAAGTGCTATCACTAGAAGGACTGCAGAAAATTAATCTGGGCAATATAAAAAGATTAGATAACCTAGATATCAAGAACAATTCACTTTTAACAACAAGCAGCATTTCGTTAAATTTTGTCGTCTTCATTATCACGTGGATGTCCATAAAAAAATTGGTTAACAAGAAGAAAAATAACATAGAAAAACAAGATACAAGTCCGAATAACCCAACAACAGAAGAAGATGCTAAGGTAAACAAGAAAAGCAAGAAATCTTCAAGCATCTTCGACATTCATACATTCTAAAACAATCGGGACGATTGTATTTAAGGAGGGAGGAGTTAAGGAAAAATATGTTTAAATAATAAAAGTTCCTAAGCTGACGTTGCTATTGTATCATCAACAACTTTGCTTGGTTCCTATTTCAACATTAATGGAACGGTGGGAAAATGCTGACACCATGTCTACAAACAACACGAACGACGCAGCAAAGGTATGTGATCAAAGCAGCGACGTTTAGGCAGTTAGGGTAATTTTAATAAAAATTGTTTACTGTTGTTCTTAATGTACACAAATAAAGAACAAAAATATGTATATAATATCAAATATAAAAACAATTGTCTTGTAACAATTAAAACCATATATTTAAAAAAAAAAAAAGTTTCAAAAAGAAAAACAGTAAAAAATTAACAAGATCAATTTGAATGTTCAAATTCTTTTGAATAAAAACAATTTAAATTGCTATCATGAATACTGATAGCAATGATAGTAGCGATGATGATGATCTGTGCTGGCAGGTAGTCACATCGTCAAAAGTAAGAAAACGAAAACAAATTGAATCACCAAAAATGTTTTTGAACAAGAGACAAAATATCAAAATAAATTCACAACTTACTATAAATAACAACGCATCTACATCACAAAATAGCAATAAAATTTTTGCTACACAGAAGAATGTCAACAACAATGCTAGTAATGTAAGTTTAAATAGATTTTCAAGTTTAAGTAAAGATGATGAAGCTGAAACTGATAATGAAAAAACAGCTAATAACAATATTCCTAAACCCCCACCAATAATTATACCTAATGTTTCATACATTAGTGTCATGATAAAAAGTTTTAATAAAATTATTCCACCCACTTTGTTTAATTACAAAACATTAAGAGACGGACAAATAAGAGTTATGGTCAAAGATATTGACAAATATAGTTTTAGTTACATTCCTAAAAGACAAAAATATTAAATTTCACACGTATCAACTGAAACAGGAAAGATCGCATAGAGTAGTTGTAAAAAATCTACATCCTTCAACATCAAGCGATAACATAAAAAATGCTATCGAATCTTTGGGACATAAAGTTAGAAATGTTGTTAATATTAAAGGTAGAATTACAAAAATTTCTCTAACAAAGTTCTTCGCAGACTTAGAACCAGACACAAACAATAAAAATATATACGACACTAAAACGCTTTGCAATGCAGTTGTTCACATAGTACCACCCAAGAAAACGGAAGATCTAGTACAATGCCACCGTTGCCAAGAATTTGGTCATACAAAAACCTATTGCAGGAAGTCTGTAAATTGTGTTAAACTGTAAAAGCTGTATTGTTTACAAAGATCTCCTAAAGAAAAAGAGTTCAAGAGTTCAATAAAAATAATAAACGTTACAACTACACTTATAATTATAAAAGTGAGGATTATCCTAACTTAAGCAATAAAGCTTTGAATTTAAATATACCCTAAAACAATGTAACGTATTCTGAAATTGTTAAAAATAACCCACAAAGTTCTTTTGAAAGACTAGAAAACTTGATACAGAATCAAATAGAATTAACAAATAAATTAATAAACATCAATCGCAAAATTATGCAATAAAACTTAAATATTGCAATATGGAATGCTAACGGGCTTTCTAAGCACACACAAGAAGTGTAATTATTATTTAAATTACATTTCATTGATATCATGTTAGTGTCTGAGACACATTTTACCACCAGATCGTTCTTCAAAATAAGAGCATATGAATTAATAACAGCAAACCATCCAGACGATAGAGCACATGCTGGAGCAGCAATTTTAATAAAATCTTCATTAAAATATGAAGTTTTAGATGAAATAAGGCAACAATATCTCCAAGCTGCATGCATTAGAACATAGATTACCATTTCATAGCACAGTTGTGCAGAGCGAATTCACACACATTGCTTATGCTATAACATTTTTTTGAGAGTTACGCTCAAAAAATATTTTCTGTTTAAAAATGCTTTTATTAAATTCCAATGTCTTATATGTTCTTAAAACACGTTTTGATTCTTCTAATAGTCAAGTAAATAATTTAGATGTTATGAATAGAGAAATACTTTTTTTTATAGACATAAAGCAATATTTTGGAAAAATTAAAAGGTTGGTTATTAGTAGGACCAAAATTAGATCCCAACAAATATCAAAAAAAAATTATAGATATTTTAAGTTTTAATTATTAAGTCAAAGATGTATAACTTTATGTATGTTGATGAAATGAAAATCAAAATAGCATATATTACTAACACTTTTCTATGACTGTAAACTCTCACCTTATTTTCGCTCTCTTACTCACTAATACATAACCAAAAATTTTTTGGTAATCCCTGCATTAGAATCAAATGTGATCATAACTTTATTGATTTCTGTGCTATTTACTTTCTACCACGATTTTCTGTTAAATGTCAGGAATTTAATACTTTTTTTTTAACAAATTGGGACCAAAATTTTTCGTGGCAGGTGACTTTAATGCCATACACCAATGGTGGGGATCGAGATTAGTGAACCCTAAAGGTAGCGAACTCTACAAGTGCATAATTAACAACAATTATTCTGTTCTTTCAACGGGAAATCCAACATATTGGCGTACAGATCCAAGAAAGATACCAGATCTTCTAGACTTTGCTATAATCTCCGGAATTTCTAGTCAACTATTTCAGATTGTAGATTTAGATGAACTAAGCTCTGACCATATACCACTTTAAGTTACTTTTAATACTACAATACAGTCAGATATGATAAGGCATAACATTATTAACTGTAAAACTGACTTGAAATCGTTTGGCATCTTCATTGAAAGGAAAATAAATTCAAATATTCCATTGAAACCTCAGCAAGATATAGATGATGCTGTTGAAAATCTTAATAACGTAATTCACGAAGCTAGGTTAGAGAGATTAGATTGATAGCTACCTCGAAAACCTCAATACTAATAATATTAATAATAATGGGTTTTCTTTGTGGAATACTACAAAATATACAAAAAGACTTACGAAAAGAAATGTTCCAATAAAAGATATTAACAATGTATGGTGTAAAACCGACAAAAGTAAGGCAGAAGCGTTTGCTCGTCATCTAGAAAACACCTTTCAACCTCATGTAAATACAAATCCCTTTGTTAACGAAATTAATGAATTCCTGGACAGTGCTTGTCCTATGGAATGGCCAATTAAACATGTATCTCCAAATGAAGATAGAAATCTGCACTGCAAAAGGTCTCCTGGAGATGACAGTATAAATGGTAAAGTGATTCTAGCATTGTCAAAAAAAGGCATACTTTTTCTGACATATATTTATAATTCAATGCTTCGATTAAATTACTTTCCCTTGCAATGGAAGTGTGCAGAGATTGTAATGGTAAATAAACCGAACAAGCCTGAAAATAATTTAACATTTATAGACCAATAAGTTTACTGTCTTTATTCTCCAAAATATTCGAAAGAATATTTATGAAAAGATTATTGCCAGTTTTAGAGAAGTCTAATATCATCCCTGGTCACCAGTTTGCCTTCAGGAACAAACATGGCACTCCAGAACAATGCCATCGTATCGTCGAATTTATAACAGATACATTGGAAACCAAAAAAATTTTGTTCAGGAGTGTGCTTAGATGTACAGTAGGCTTCTGATAGAGAGTGGCATATTGGACTATGCTACAAACTGAAGAAATTGCTTCCAACACCGTTTTATTAACTTTTGAAATCATATTTGACAGGCAGAAGTTTCTTTGTTAAGGTCAAATGGACATTCTCTCAAATATATGATATCAAAGCAGGTGGCCCTCTATATACAATTTTTACTTCAGATATTCCGGTTATTGAAAACGTCTTAGTCGCAACCTATGCAGATGACACAGCCATTTTAACAGCTGATATTTGCCCAAACAATGCATCAAATATTCGTCAAACTGAACTAAATGAAATTGAAGCTTGGTTAAACAAGCGGAATATCAAAGTCAATAGCGCTAAGTCCACCCATGTCACATTTTCCTTACGACGGGGTAACTGAATAATCCTATCCCGCAAAAGGACTGCGTTAAGTATTTAGGATTGTACATTGACAGGAGGTTAACATACGCTCGGATGAAGACTTTTCAAATAGACGGGATCCATACCACCATTTACCACAATACAGAACATCCAAAAACATATTAGAAGAGAAGGGCATCAAGATGGTGACACAATTTCCAATCGAACCCATGCATTTACTGGATTTGGGGGTATGTAAGAAACTTTTAAATTGTTGGGTTAATAGGAAAAATTTACATTTCAAATTTTCAAATGAGAATTTGGAATCTATCTCCGAAAAGCTGAAATCGTTAGCAAAGTATGTGCCTTGTGAATTTGGAAGAAAACCTAGAAGTTTAGGAGAATTACCACGATGGAAAGCAATCGAATTCCGCCAATTTGTTTTATATACGTTGATAATAGTACTTCGAGGAATCTTAAATGAGGACTACTATTATCACTTTCTTTTATTTCATTGCTCTTACCGAGTACTGCTTTCAAGAAATGCTATTGATTACTTGACAGTTGTGAGTAACATGCTCGAAGATTTTGTAAAAAATTTCGAACTGCTATATCCTAAACAATATTTGTCGTACAATGTACATAATATGTTACATATTACACAATGTGCTAAGGAATTTGGAAATCTTCAATCAATTACTGCCTACAAATTTGAAAATTTTTTGCAAACTATTAAAAAAAAGATCAAAAGTCCAACAAATATTTTGCGGCAAGTCGACAATAATTTCAATGAATATTGCCCCTTCAAAAAGCAAAAACATTTGGGATTCCATATATCAGGGAGAAATATGATAAGGAAATATGTTACAAAAGAATTTACTTTGACAAAAAATAAACCAGACAATATGTGTTGTTTGAAGACCAATTTTCCTTTTCAAATTTCAAACTTCGAATCACGCGATGGAAAGTTATTTGCTGTAGGTAGACGTTATCTGGAGAAAACCCCTTTTTATGAAACTCCTGCTACGTCTGCTGATTTTGGAATTTACGTAGTATCAAATAACTCTCTATCACATGAAGAAAAAATTCTTACAGATAATATTGCTTATAAATATGTTTCATTTCCGATCGATGATGATTTCCTCCTTATACCTATTATTCACACAGCAGATACTTTTTTGTTTGGAAATGGCGCTTTTTAACAAAATACAATATGAAATTTCAACAAATGGTAATACGAAAAACTATGTAAATTTATTATTATTCAAAAATTTAATTATTGTGTTTTTTCTTACTTCAGACAAATCAAATGAAATAATTCGTAAATTGGACCAAATTTTAAATAACCAAGCTGACATGATGCTGGCAGTAACTAAAATTAATAATCGATTGGATGAACTAGAAAAGAAAATTGGAATTAATACGGGTGCTCATTCCCAAGAATTAGCAATTTTAAAAGAAATGGTGAAGGCAAACATAACGATTCCCCCAACCAAAAACTTTCCAATTAGATCTGAGGAGGATATGAAAATTGTAGAGAAAAAAATGCAAGCAGATTTCGAAAAATATGTAAGATTATTTAAAAAATATTATATTACTATTTCTAATAATTTGATTTCTTTCAGGTTAGCATTATTAAAATTATAATTTCACCAGAAGGCCTTACAGAAAACTTTTGTAAAATCATTGACATTTCTATTATATTATCATACAATTATGACGGCACCCAAAATAAGAAGGCGTTTAAAGAATTTAAACTATTAAATATGGTCATTTTCGGTAAATTACTTTTTTTAACTTATAAACTTTTTGCTAAATATTTATTACATTAGTCTAAAGTGTAGTTCATTATATAGTCAAGTCTATAGTATAGTCTAGTGTAGTGTAGTCTAGTCTGTAGTATATTTTATAGTCTAGTCTAGTATATAGTTTAGTCAGCAGTCAAGTCTATAATATAGTCTATAGATAGTATAAATGTACATATGTATGTACATATGTTAGTTTAGATCTTTTATGTTACAAATTTAATTCTGTTTGTTCTTTATCCTTATTTTAGAAGCTACCCGATGCGAGGGATCAAATGAAAAGGATTACGCCAAAACCATTTGAAATTGCTTCAAAATTCACAAGGCCAGACACTTTAGAAAAAAATGTTACAATAAAAAAACCGGAAAAATTTAATTTATTGTTTTATTGATTAATTAATTGATTTAATAGTTCAGACTCATCCCATTATCGATCCTAATCGGACACATCTAATATTAATACAATGTCTACTATTAAAGATTAATTGCATTGAGACATATCTAGGTACCCTTTGAATCAGTATAATATTGGACCCATCCGACCTTCGCTTACAATGTCGGTGGAGTTGGACCTATCCGACCTTCGCTTACATTGTCGGTAGAGTTGGACCTATCGTACGGCCTAGGCCATCGCTGTGTAAATGTAAGTGGAAACTGAATATAGACTTTGGATTAGTCGCATCTACATTGTCATTGGTCTCAGTTGGAAGATGTATGGGGCAAAAAATCCGCTGGGATTATATAAGCTAGCACTCTTTCTCACACTATGTTAACGTATAATATTTTATGTTAGTTTATCTTACGCTCTCGCAATTCATGTTTATTCTCTTTTATATAACACAATGTTGTATAGCGATTGCATCATCCCCTGTAAATTAGGCTAAGCATTGGTTGAAATAAAGAAAAGAATTCATTCTGTGTTGTGCTCTCAACTTATATTATCTCATTATATCAAATTTACTTATTATCCTTAAATGGATAGATTGTAAATAAAAATTGTGAAAAAAAAGGATCACTTGCTTACTGTTGAGGTTTTGCGACTATGGCAACCCCGCTAAACAATGTGAACGTCGTTGTTATACGTTTTGTTATACATTCTTTTTACTCATTCCTTTTTTAACTCTCTATTGTGTCGGGTCATACCTTTGTATTCGTATAATAAAGACCATAAAATAATTAAAATTCAAACAGGCTATGGGCCCAGGTCATAATTGAAAATTAATTTTATTTAATGAAATAAAAGAAAAACAAAGAAAAGTTTTAAAAGAGAGGAGAAGTCAATATTATCTTGTTTCTCAGAAGGGGGTGGTTCAATATGGCGTCGTTATACTAAATTGATAAGCTGGACGCCGATAATTACCACACTTGGTGTATTCAAATGCGTAGTGTCCTTGTCCATAGTGGTTGGTGGAAAAATGTAAGCGGTGTTGTTAAATAGGAATCCGCCTTGGATGCGGCTGCAAAGGCTTCTTGGGAGGAAAGTGACGAGCGTGCGTTAGCGACAATGACTTTGTGTGTGAAGCCAACGCAGTTGAATATATTTAAAAACTGTCTAACCTCTCATGATGTCTGGAACAGGCTAGAAGAAACCTATAAGTCGAGGGGCCCAATATAAAAGGTGTCATTGTACAAGCGTCCTTTAAATTTGACAATGACAGAGGGCGAAAATGTGAGCCAGCACATGAGTGTGTTCTCAGAATTGGCAGAGAAACTGGCAGAAACCGGTATAGTTATACAGGAGGCACTGTTAACTATAATGTTGCTTTCCAGCCTGCCTAGCAACTTTGAACATTTTGTTATTGCCATTGAGACGCGAGATACTATGCCTAGTTTATCAGCCGTGAAGCAAAAATTGTTCGAAGAGAGCGACAGCCATAAAGAGAAAGACAAACGCGAATCAGCAGATAACGCCGAACAAGCTTTTGCGATGAATTCCGAGAAGAACAGAAGCCGAAGGGAAGCAAAAATTAACAAAAACAAATTCAAGGACATATGCTACAATTGCGGCCTAACCAGACACTACGCGAACAAGTATGTTAAACCGAAAAGGGAACGTACACAACTTTTGTATGCTGTTACACATACTACGACAAGAGGTGCAGCGTGGTGCGTCGACAGGGGCGCAACTGCACATATGTGTTGCAACGAAGCCATGTTTAAAGATTTTCAACAGCATGATGAAACCAATTTGTTGGCAGGTGAACATCAAATAAGAGCCAAAGGAAAAGGTGATGTAATCGTAACAAATACTAATGGTCTACCAATAAATTTTTTTCCCTAGTATTACAAATGAACTTTATATCTGTCAGCCTCGTCCTTGAAAAAGGGTTAACGGTTACTTTTGATTCAGCGCGTGCTGTTATACGACGGACTGATGGTACAGTCGTATTAAGGGCCGAAAGACAAGGTAATTTGTTTTTGGCGAATACAAAAATTGAACGACTTTTTGAGGCGACTACGTCAGATCAGGTGTGGCATGAGAAATTTGGCCAAATCTTTGGGCCAATTGTCAAATAAGTAAATGGTTACCGGTATGAAATTAAAGAGTGAGAAGTCGAATTTAGCCCAATGTGGAACACGCATGGTCAGCAAAATACAAAAAAAAATAAAACTAAATTAGATAAGTGAATAATAGTTGCACACTTATTTGGAAAAAAGTGAACTTGAAATAAAATAAGAAAAAGAAAACACCTTAAGTCTGCTAAACAATAAACAAACACAACAAAACAATAATCTCCAACCCACCATCAGCAACAATAGTTCTGAGTATAGAACATCAACATCAAACAACTAATGCAACCTCAATCATCACAACATCAGCAACAACAATTTTAAGTGTAGCCAACATCTAACAACATCAACAACCAAGCAAAAAAACGCAAAATAACAAAATGTCTAATAATAAAAAAATACACAAATATTTTAGCTGACATTTTTAACAAATTCCCGTTTCCTTTGATATCCTTTAATCATTTTTATCACCTAGAAGTATATATTTCTTAAGATGGTAGATCAGGCACAAAACATTGATCCCCTAAAGTATCTTAACAATTTACCTGACTTCAATGGGGATAAAGTCAAAATTCAAAGGAAAGGCTAAGCAAGCCATTGAAATTAACTGTCATGCAGTATCTTGGACGGATATAAAAAACATACTACAAAACAACTTCGGGGACAGAAGATCTTGTGACGAACTTTTTGATGAACTTAGAGGTACGACCTTTAAGACAAATACCTTACAATTTTATAATGAGATAAAGAACAGGTTGTATAGGTTGAATAACAAATTGGTTGTCATTTTGGGCGAAACAGAAGCCGCTAGGGAGAGTGCAAATAACAACATGAGAACAGCGCTAAACATTTTTAAGAGCAAATTACCCGAACCCATGAAAACTATCTTATTCTGCAGAAATCCGACAGATTTCGAACAAGCTATGGACAAGCTGAAAGATCAGGCTGGCTATGCATATAACGAGGACGAAGGTCAACGTACACGACACTTCGGGAATAGGTCCCTAAATAAACAATCACCGCGCAATGGCCAACAGAGTTATAGGAAACAAACCCAACTAAACAACGGACAACATAACTACAATCGACAAACTTACCGAAACCCTAGTTATTCTATTGGACAACAAGTTTCTAACCAATCACACTCCAACAGACAAAATTTTATACCACAGAATCGGTCATACCCTCCACGTCACTTTAATGAATCTTTTCAACAACAAAACTTTAACTGACTTTAGGCAACAATTACAACCCAACGAATCTCCCCAGCAACAAAATTCATTACCTGAGCCTATGGACATAAATCAACACGAATCCAACCCAAACCAAAAAATTTCCCAAAATTTTCGTCGATCAGCCTCGGAAGGCTACCATATATAAAGGGAAAGACTAGATTAGGACATATAAAACTAATTATAGATACTGGTGCGACTAACTCAATAATGAACCCCGATATTTGTCACCCAAAATGGATTTGTGACGTCAAACCTCTTTCAATAAAAACTCTTCAGCACCATATCTACACAAATAAAAAGGCTATATTACCATGTTTTGAGGAATTAGGGAACAGTCTAGCCGTAATTGAATTCTATATATTGAGATTACACGATTTTTATAACGGTATTATTGGAAATGACTTGTTAGGACCATTAGGAGCATGTATCGACTACAAGAGTAATACATTAGGAGTAGATGGAAATACACTATAACTATTTTTTGAGGGTAAGGAAACTTTAAATCCGAAAAACTAATGGGGGAACAGAAAGGGAGAAACCCAAAACTACGAACCCATTCCTCTAGCCATGAAGAAGATGGTTTGTGATAACTCCAACGTAATGGGGGAAAAGGAAGAAACCCAAAATTCTGAATCCATTCCTCTAGCCGTGCAGGAGATGGCTAGTGATAATTTCAATATAATGAAAGGGAGGGAGAACAAACCTTTAGAGGAACAACTTCGCTGACAGCATTTGAACTCTGAAGAAAAGGGTAAACTAATTCCTGTGATAAGAAAATACTCCCATATTTTCTACCAGGAAAATACCAAACTTACATTTACTTCTGCCATTAAGCACCAAATAAGGACTAAAAATAACATCCCAATATATACTGTCATATAGGTACCCATATGTCCATAAGAACGAGGTACAGGAACAAATTCAAGACATGCTAGATAATGGGATAATACGACATACTAACTCTCCATATTCTTCACCCATCTGGATAGTAGCTAAGAAGGCTGATGCCAGCGGGAAACCCAAGTGGAGATTGGTTATCGATTACCGCAAACTTAATGAAGTTACGACAGACGATAAATATCCGATTCCGAACGTTGATGAAATTCTAGACAAGATGGGCAGATGCCAACATTTTACGACCCTCGATTTGGCGAAGGGCTTTCATCAAATTGAGATCGAAGAGTCGGACATTCAGAAGACTGCCTTCAGTGTGGAAGGGGGGCATTATGAATTTTTAAGAATGCCGTTCGGACTAAAGACAGCTCCAGCGACGTTCCAAAGATTAATGAACAATATTTTAAAGGACTACATCAATAAAATATGTCTAGTCTATTTGGACGATATTATAATATTCTCTACTTCCCTCCAGGAACATATTAATTCAATTAAATTAATTTTTCACCGCTTGCAAGAAGCAAATCTTAAGGTACAATTGGCCAAGTCAGAATTTCTGAAAAGAGAAACGGAGTTCCTTGGACATATTGTTACTCAAAACGGAATTAAACCGAATCCAAAAAAAAATCTAATGTGTAAAGAATTTCCCTATACCAAGAACTACTAAACAGATAAAACAATTCCTTGGTTTAACAGGCTATTACAGGAAATTTATTAAGGACTACTCCCTGATAGCTAAACCCATGACCAGGTATTTGAAAAAGGATGCGAAAATTGATATCTACAATTCGCAATATCTTGAGAGCTTTAATACTCTGAAAAAATTGCTTACTCACGACCCAATCCTGGTATATCCGGATTTCTCAAAAAAATTCACCCTAACAATGGACGCCAGCAATTTTGCGTTGGGCGGAGTTCTTTCGCAGGAGAACCATCCTGTATGTTATGCCAGTCGGACACTCAATGACCACGAATGTAACTACAGCACAATTGAGAAGGAGCACTTGGCTATTATCTGGGCCGTAAAATATTTCCGACCCTATCTTTTTGGGCGAAAATTTGTCATCGAAACAGACCACAAGCCTCTTACTAGGCTCTTCTTCATAAAAGAACCGAACTCAAAACTGGTCAGATTGAGATTGAAACTCTCGGAATTTGATTATGAAATCAAATATAAAAAGGGTACCAAGAACAAAAACGCAGATGCGCTTACGCGAATAGAACCCCAACCTATTAATATCAACACTCTGGAATCAGATGTAACGACTGTGAGGCAGACAGAGTCTCCCATTAACATGTTCAAAAACCAAGTCATTATAAAAAAGGTAGCTTCAGGTGCAGCAAGGATAAAGAATGAGAGAATATTTAGGAACAGCAGGAAAACCATAGGACTGAGGGATCTCGATAGACAAACATCTATTTCTTTATTAAAACCCACTTTAACCCAAAGCAACTAAATGCAATCCTAGTAGAGGACGAGTTCTTTGATATGATAATGAGTGTTTACCAGGAACTTTTTTCATGTAATGACTCAAAATTACTTAAAGATGTCCAAGACGAAAATGAATTGACAGAAATAATAGAGAAAGAACACTTAAGTAAGAACCATAGAGGAATCCAGGCTGTTTATGAGGAGTTAAAGACTAGAATATATAATCCCCAACTGAAATTAAGGATAACGCAGTTAATAAACAATTGTGAGATATGCACAGTGGAGAAATACGATAGAAGGCCGCCTAAGGTGCCATATAAGATAAGTGAAACTCCCTCAAAGCCTCGAGAAATTGTTCATGTGGATGTGTTTTACACTCTAAAAAAAGAACTCTTTATGACAATGATAGACACATTTTCAAAACACGCAGTAGCTTACAAAATTAACGGTAGGACCTGGACAAAATTTAAAACTAAACTTCTGCAGTACATTAATACATATGGAAGAATAGAAAAATTAGTCGTCGATAATGAGTTAGGATTCAAAGCAATCCCAATGCAGAAATTTCTTAGGGAAGAACAGATTAACGTACATTTTACCTCAAATAGTAATCATACGTCTAACGCGGACATTGAAAGGTTACATAATACCATTAACGAACATATTAGACTCCTTAGACATGACGAGAAGAATAACAACGAAACTATGGAGGAAAATATGATGAGGATAATAGGCAATTGACTTTGTAAATGGGAAAATTAGCGAAGAAAGATACAAGGAGATCCAGGAACTGATGTCTTAGAAAAAAGAAGATTATATAAATAGATTGAATAAAAATAGAAACGAGAAATTCTACCGAATTTTTGTCCCCAAAAACAATTACATTCATTAAAAAAAAAAAAGAAAAAAGAATAATAAAAATAAATAAAATAATAACAACAAGATTAAAAATATAAATTGTTAACTATTTGTCGCTATGACAAGTGTAAGTGATGATAGCGATGAATCTAATGATGCTTGGCAACAAGTATCAGATACAAAAACAAACAAACGGCGCTTAACAAAACCATTAAACATTCAGCAAAACAAGAAAGTGATGAATCCAGAACAAATTAATTTCATTTACTTGGGGAAAACGAATCTGCTAAGGAAAATATAGATTGTGAAGATGACCATGGAGAAGATGATGAAGTCCATAAAACACCGAAGCCTCCACCAAATTATATTCCTGGCGTTAAAAATATTTCTAAAATGCTTAAAACAATAAGCGATGAAATAAAAGACTTTAATTATAAGTGTTTGAGGGAAAATGAAGTCAGATTAACACGTTCACGCCGGCGCTTAAATTCATGGTTCGCTCTATCGGACGGCAGCTGTTTAGTAACAATACAATGGTATCGTTTAAAGTTTTGTGTATTTTTTCGGGAATTCGTCCCATCCTCATTAAATCTTTTGAATTTTTACGGTGAAAATAGAACAGCGTGACTCTCAGGTATTTTTTTTCGGCAGTCGATCTGTTAAAGATCTAAATATTTGATATTACGTGTGTTCTAATAGCATGATCAAGTGCGGGCCACCGGTGGTACACGCCGCCCGATAAGACAGTCTAGTGCGGGCCACCGGTGGTACGCGCCGGCGTGAACGTGTTAATGATAAAAAGTGTTGATTCCTATAGAAAAATTGTTAAACTTTTTGAGTCAAAAAATATTAATTATCACACTTTTCAACTTAAACAGGAGCGAGCTTATAGAGTAGTAATAAAAGGTCTTCATAGTTCCACCCCAGTTAGATCTTTTATTTTTAGGTCATTCGGTTAGAAATGTCACTAATGTCAGAAGTAGGACATCAAAGTTGCCATTGCCAATGTTCTTTGTGGACCTTGATCCGAGTCCGACAAATAAAGACATTTTTAAAGTTAAACATATTAATAATGCAATCGTCACTATTGAGGCTCCAAAGAAAACGACTTAATTCAATGCCACCGATGCCAACAATTTGGCCATACTAAATCCTACTGCAAACGGCCGTTTAAATGCGTGAAGTGCGGATTTGACCATCCTACCGCAGAATGTACAAAAAATTTAGAAACTCCACCGAAATGTGTCAATTGTCTGCAGAATAATACAGCAAATTATAAAGGCTGTCTTTTTACCAAAGAATGCAACAGATACGCAACAATAACAACAATCAAAAACGTACATATGTACAACCACGGAATGTTCAATCTGATCCAGAAAATTATAATTCAAACTAAAACAGCACTAGTGAAGGAATCAGTTACGCTCAAGCAGTAAAAGGTAATACAACCAGTCCCGGAATGAGGTTTTTAGAAAGGTTAGAACGTATGATGGACAAAATGTTTGACATGATGACAAATTTTAACGATACTATATCCCATAATTGTAATACAAAAAAGTTGAAATTAAATGGAAATTTCTTAATTAAATTTGAGAATTGCGAAGTAATTGCTTTAAATAGAACTTTTTCAAATGTAAAAATAAAACTATCCGATAAATTTATCTTACCAAATCTTATAACCAAAATCAAAGAGAATAGTAACACCACACTAGCCGACATAAAAATAGAATCCTTATATTTAAAGCAAATAGAATATGAAAAGACACTTGAACAGGTATTATATAAGGACA
Source organism: Sarcophaga rosellei (assembly GCA_930367235.1). NCBI lineage: Eukaryota > Metazoa > Arthropoda > Insecta > Diptera > Sarcophagidae > Sarcophaga > Sarcophaga rosellei. Next base: position 60,603,691 of record OV884019.1, read on the forward strand.
AAAATTCTAAGATAATAAGCATTGGCATAGATGCCTCGATTATAGCAATAATATGTATCTTGATTGTTTTCCTATATCTATATAAAAAACATATTATGTTCCGAATGTCCAATTAAAAAATGGGACAACTATTAATAACCCTATAAGGATAATATAAGTATGTAATTTATTTCGTCGGAGCCTCAAACTAGCGGTGTGGATGTTACAGTGTATTGTCGCAGTGTATGGTGTTATGACCCATAGTGTTACGACATACATATACACAATACTTCTATATTATGATTTCCTGTCATTATTAAATGTAAGCATTTTTTTTAATTTAATTGGAATTGGTTATTTTATATTTTTTACAATTGTTCTGAATGTTATTTAATCAATTTATTTAAATTTCTTAAGAATTAAATTTTGTATTATTATTGCCAAACTATTTAGTTCATTAAGTTAAATTTCTTAAGAATTATTTTTTTTGTAAACGCAAGTTGCACTTTCGTAGACGCAAGCTTGCAGTTTTTTTTATTAAATTAAAAATTGTATTTTATAATTATTATTTAAGCAGACTTTTAATAATAATAAAGGGCAGAAAGAATTGATCTTCAAAAACAGAAAGACGTGTTTATTTTTTTCGTGTAAAATAAAGCGACGTTCGTTAGTGTGCACCTGAGGATTGGCCCATGTTTTCAACAGCCTTCGATAATTCGACTGCGGTTTATAATTATAGTACTTTCGAAATTGTGTTCGGCTCCAAAAGGCATTAAAGGGTGACGCTCGTGAAAGTGTTAAATCGTTGCTCATACATCCGGATAACGTGAGTGTGGTGATGGAACAGTTGCGTTTTCGATATGGTCGTCCGGAAATACTCATCCCTTGCCAGCTTCAACAAGTGAAAGAAATTCAGCCTATTAGTGAGAGTGGTATTGATCGTCTTGTGCCCTTTGTTATTAAGGTGCAGAACCTTGCCGGTTTTTTGGTATCTGCTAATGGACAACAGCATTTGGCGAACCCCACACTGATGGATGAATTAGTCAGCAAGCTTCCCTTGAGTAAACGAATGGAGTGGGCCCGTTATGCCTTAACAATTAAGCCATATCCAACGGTTTTGGATTTCAACATGTGGCTCAAAGATGTTGCTGATTTGCTGCAAACTATTCAAGGGGTGAGTACTAATCGAAATTATAGTGAATCCAAAAGAAAAGTAGTCCATGCCGTTGATGGTCAACGCCAACAGGAATGCCCTACGTGTCAGGGTAATCATAAATTATTTGGAATGCAAATCTCAAAATCATTGAGAGTGCCTGACAGATGGACTAATGTAAAAAAATTTAGGTTATGTTTCTCATGTCTTGGTTCGGGGCATTCTAGTAGAAGTTGCCGTAATCGAAAAGAGTGTCCCATTGATGGTTGCCTGAGAAAACATAACAAATTATTACATGATGGTCAATTCAATAATGGTGGAAATAATTCTGGGTCAAGTGAGTCGGAAGCTTCAGGTTGTAAAACAAATGGAAGTGCGTCTGTCCTTAGCTGTGTATCATGTGCTGCAGATAAGAGAGTGTTGCTGTTTCGAGTTGTGCCTATTATACGTTATGGTCCTAGTAACAAGATTGAAACTTATGCGTTGTTGGATGAAGGCTTTTCGGTTACTATGGTGGACAGCTCCTTGGTGAGGCAACTGGGCCTCCGGGCGCAACAAAGTAAATTAAATTTACACTGGTATGCTGGAAAGGCATCTGAAGAAATGGCATCCGTGGTTGATCTGCAAGTAAGTGGGGTTGGTAAGCGAAGGAAATATGCTCTGAAAAATGTCTATGGTGTCTCAAATCTGAAATTACCGGCTCAAAGTTTTAATATGGATTTAAGTGGGCATCCCGATTTACCTACTAAATTTTACGATGGTGTTGTCCCTAAGGTCTTGATTGGATTAGACAACTGCCACCTTGGTCTTCCTGATGATATTGTGCCTTTGGAAGAAAGTGGTCCTTATGCAGCCAACACCCCATTAGGCTGGGTGGTCTTTGGTCCAATGAAGGGTAAGCCATCAAATTCTCATTTATGTTTGTTGTCAGTCCAGCCGGAACAGAAGATCTATGACTATGAAAATTTTGGAGTGAAGGTTTTGCCGGTTATAGAGTCCAATGAGATAGCACGAGCTCGTCAAATCTTGAGGGATACTACAGTGAGGGTTGAAGGGAGGTTCCAAACCCGGCTCTTGTGGCGTGCTGATGATGTTGTCTTGCCTGCCAGTTACTCCATGGCTCTAAATAGACTCAATAGTATTGAAAGGAAGATGAAGAGGATTCCAGAACTTGGTGAAGCATATAAGTCTAACATGGCGGATTATGTGTCAAAGGGGTATGCACGAAAATTGTCGCCTAGTGAAGCTTCTGGTGTTTGCCCTAGGACTTGGTATCTTCCTCACTTTGGAGTGGTCAACCCTAACAAGCCTGGGAAGTTCCGTCTAGTTTTTGATGCTGCCGCAACTGTTGAAGGTGTGTCGTTGAACTGCAAACTGTTAAAGGGTCCTCAGCAATATAAGCCCTTGCCGTCAAATCTGTTTAATTTTCGAGTTGGAGCCGTCGCAGTTTGTGGGGATATTAAAGAGATGTTTCACCAAGTCCTTGTGGCTCCTGAAGACAGATGTTTCCAACTGTTCCTTTGGCGCGAAGATGATACAAAGCCACCCGATACTTACGAGATGCTTGTGATGACATTTGGAGCTGCTTGTTCGCCCTGCATAGCCCACTACGTCAAAGAAACCAACGCCCTAAGCTATCGTGAAGAATATCCGCGCGCAGTTAAGTCTATAGTGGATCATCACTATATGGATGATTTTGTCGACAGTTTTCCAACTCCTGAAAGAGCTATTGAGGTTGCCCAACATGGAGCTACATGTTTTTGTCGACGCTAGTGAGGATGCATATGGTGCCATGTCATATTGGAGATCCATTAATGCTGATGGAAAAATTGAAGTGTCCTTCGTAGCTGCAAAAACAAGATGTGCCAACCCTAAAGACGATGAGTATCCCGAGGCTTGAACTTCAGGCGGCTCTTTTGGGCACTCGATTGGCGGATACAATTTTGAAGGAGCATTCCATGAAGGTGTCTCGAATCATTTGTTGGAGTGATTCGACAACAGTGATTAATTGGATTGGCTCGGAGAGCCGGAGATACAAGCCCTTTGTAGCCCATCGTATTACGGAAATTCTAGAATCCACTAGCCCAGCAGATTGGAGGTGGCTGCCCACTAGCCTGAATACTGCTGATGAAACCACCCGGATGAAGTCTCAAGTCAACTTTTCAAACGAATCTAACTGGTTTAGTGGCCCTAGTTTTCTTTATAGTGGCGAAGATGAATGGCCCAAAACTGTCAACACAGGTCCCGTCTGCCTTGATACTGAGGAACTACGTCCAAAATTTGCCCTATTAATTAATGTTTCGCCTTTTATTGATTTCGGCAGATTTTCATCATATCTAAGACTAAAACGTACAGTTGCCTGGATGTTACGTTTTATAAATCGATGCCAAAAGAAATTTAGCCCTGAAGAACCAAGTCCAGAAATAACGGTTTAATGCAGAAATTGAAATCCTAAAATCTGAAAGAAGCTTGCCGAAAAGTAGTGAATTGTTTACATTGGCTCCATATTTGGATGAAAATTCACTACTACGAGTTTATGGTCGCGTAGACGCAGCTAGTTGGTTGCCCATGGAAATAAGACGTCCGATCATATTGCCGTCATCCCATCCCGTAACTTAATTGTTTGTGGCTCATGTACACGAAAAGATGAAACACCAGAACTTCGAAGCCTCGATATGTGAAATCAGAAGATCATTTTGGATTCCATGCCTTAGAAGAGTTTTACGTAAGTGTGTTTCTAAATGTCTCATTTGCAGATTTCGAAGTACGTTGCCGGTGCCACCACTTATGGGTTCTTTGCCAGAAGACAGACTGACGCCATATATTCGGCCCTTTACTTATACTGGCTTGGATTATTTTGGGCCACTAACCATACCTATTGGTCGACGCCATGAAAAGAGATGGGTTGCTCTATTTACGTGCCTAACCGTGAGAGCCATCCACTTAGAAGTTGCCTTTGATTTGTCCACAGATGCGTGCATCCTTGCCATACATAACTTTATAAATAGACGTGGCGTCCCTACAAGGCTCAGAAGTGACAATGGCAAAAATTTTGTTGGTGCTCATCAAGTTGCGAAAAGATTCAGTGAAGTGTTTGACGTGTCCCGAGTTCAATCATTTTTTGCTTGGTTGTCCAAACACAGCGCAACCTCCTACGGGTACCACAGAACAAGAGCCCATTTTAATGAAGAAACAGTGGCGCATCTCCCGCCAATTACGTGACCACTTTTGGAATCGCTGGATCCAAGAATATTTGCCCACATTGACAAGACATTCCAAACGGTGCCAACGTACGAAGCCAATTGCCGTTGGTGATTGGCTGATTTGCGATCCAGCAGTGTCCCGTAGAGATTGGAGACGAGGTCGAGTGGAAGAGATATACAAGGGCAAAGATGGCCCGTACTAACTCTGGTGTCCTAATGCGTCCTGTTTCCAAACTTGCTATCCTTGACCTGGAGTAGTGAATCGTAGCCGATCCACGGGGGTGGGAATGTCGCTTAATGGCACATGAAGCTGGAACATTTTATATTTCATTTATTTAATTTGATTATTTTACTTTAATTTGTCTTTATATTTATCAATCTGTTCATGTACGTATGTGATGTATTTACATTTCCTTTCTGTCTTTATAATTATCAATCTGTGAATTGCCTAGGCAACATATAGCATAATGACTTGTAATACAAATGTATTTTGCAGTTTAAAAAACCTTCGCATTAGCCGTGAAAGTTCCATGTATCTTATTGAGAGATACTCCTAATTTTTTTCTAAAATATCGTACCAAGGCGCAAGATGCCAGTTACCAATTGAGACACAGATTCTGTCATTTTTGTGGTAAGTGTTTAGACATAACCTGAATATAATTATTTATGTATCCTAACTGTTTAGGTTTTGTGGTAACAAATCTACCTTTCGAGAAGTGGGCAATCTCTTTGACATGTCACTATCAACTATCCACAATTCCGTTAACAATGTATTGAATTTATGTCAGCAAAATTCGATGAAGTTTTTAAGGATGTGGCAGAAAACAAAAGAAAAATTAATGAAATTGAAAAGGAAAACAAAAAACTAAAAACTGAAATAAAATCATTAAAATTTTCCGTTAAAATTTTAAATGAGCACAGACTAAAAAATGATTGCATTATTAGTGGTCTAAAAGTTACAGATGAAAAAATGAGTGCTTTTGAAACGATCGCTAAAATTTCTGAAAACATCGGTGTAAAAATGGATAATAATACTATTGAAGATGCTTATTTTTTAAAAAATAAAAATAAAAACAATGAAAATAAAACTGTTGTAGTGAAGTTTACTTCCAAAATGCAAAAAGATAAATTTATGTCTACTAAAGCTAAACTCAAAGAAAATGAAGATACGAAAAAGATTTTTATAAACAATTTTAATAGTAAAGAAACTATGCATCTTTATAATTATGCCAAATCGTTAAAATCGATAGGCTATCAATATGTTTTTATAAAAAATAGTAGAGTATTTGCAAAAAGAAGTGACACATCCAACCAACAACTGATTCGTGATGAAGACGAAGTTGATAAAATATTATTAAATGCAACATCTAACAAACAGTGGGGTAGGAGATCTTTAATTCATCCAAGTCAAGTTGCAGCTGAAGATTCTAGTGATGGTGAAGATGGTGCCTCAAACATGTCCCCATCTTAAAATTTTATTATTTTATCTTATTTTTATTTCTTATTTTATTGTTATTATTTTCTTTTCAATGTATATATGTATATATCAAATTAAAATTTTTATTTTTCAATGTTAAAAAACCAATATTTCTATAATTTCGCAAACTTTGAAAAATACATCAATGGTGTTAATTTTAATTATTTAAATATTATGAGTTTCAACATAAGAAGCGTTTCTTCTATTGACAAATTCAACCATTTCAAATCAATATTGTCTCAACTTTCAAAACTTCCCGATGTAATAGCACTACAAGAAACATGGTTCAAAAATGACTTAACTCAAATATATACAATACCCGGATTTGCTTCCATACATTGTTGTAGAGAAGATGGATATGGTGGTACATCAATATATATAAATAGAGAAATTGATTTTACTGTTAAAATTTGTAAAAGTGAAAATTTTGTTGAAGTCTTGGCTATAACCTTATCAAATTTTAAGGTTAAATCTAAGCCTTTACAAATCGTTTCATATTATCGTTCACAAAAGTGCAGTGATTTGGTATTTTTTGATATTCTTGATAGTTTGTTAGATGAATTAGCTCAAAATCCATTAATAATAGTAGGTGACTCAAATATAGATATTTTCAAAAGTGGTTCGAGCACTGACTTAATTACTATTTTTCACAATTATGATTGTAACAATGCTCACACCTTAATAACAAGACCTGAAAGTAAAACTTGTATAGATCATATATTTAGTAATTTATCTGATACACTTATCGTTGATTCTGTGGAATGTGCCCTTTCTGACCATAATATTTTATCTTGTAAATTGAAAAGTAGTTTCAAATGTAAAGATAAAATCCAGATTTCTAAAACTTACTGTGACTATACGAAGGCCAACGAATATTTACAAAGAACATTGCCAATTAATTTCTCAGCAACTAACGTATCAGTATTGACAGGTTCTCTTATATCTACCGTTGAATCAGCAGTAAATTACTCTACTGTAAAAACAAATATTCAGAAACCGTTGAACTTTGAAATTACCCCATGGATTAACGATAATCTCCAAGGTTTAATTTTATACAAATATAAATTATTAAAGAAAAGGCGTAGATCAAAATATAGAGGGAAATATGATGTCGATTTGAAAAGAATAAGCAAAGTTATAAAATTAGCATTTAAAAAATGTAAAGATAATTACTACACGGAAAATTTAAGTAGAATTGGAAATGATACAAAAAAATGTTGGAAATTTCTTAATAATACACTTGGTAGAACGAAGGAATATATTATCAAACTTAATGATATGTACGGTGAAAATATATTAGACGATCAGACAAAAGCAAACTTATTAAACACTTATTTCATTTCGGTCGTAAAAGAACTTAAACAAAATATCACTACTTTGCCAAATGATACAATTAACTCTTTGAGAACACTTAATGCTACTTGTCATCGCTTCATCTTAAATGAGATAAATGAAAATGACATAATTAACATTATTTCCAATATGAAATTAAATAAAACACCAGGTTTTGATAATATATCTTTAAAATTTGTGAAAGAATGTATGACAGTACTTCTACCTATACTAGTCGATATATTTAATAAAATTATTAATACCTCAGAATATCCTGACATTTTGAAAATACACAAAATATTACCCATTCCAAAAACAGTTTCTGCGTCCACTGTGGACAAATACAGACCCATTGCTATTCTATCAACAATAGATAAAATTTTTGAAAAAATGCTATATGATAGGCTTTTGATATATTTAGAGGGAAATAATATGTTGTACAGATATCAATTTGGTTTCAGAAAAGGTGTAAGTACTCAAGATGCAGTCTTAAACGTGATAAGATATACTTGTAAAGGTTTAGATGATGGATTCAGTGGAGTTGCAGGAATATTCTTTGACTTTTCTAAGGCATTTGATCTTGTTGACCATGAAATAATGTTACAAAAGTTAAAATATTATGGTGTTCAGGGGCGTGAGCTTCTGTTATTCAAAAATTACTTCATTAATAGAAAACAGTTTGTACAAATTAATCAGTACAAAAGTTTTATTGGTACTGTTGAATATGGTGTTCCACAGGGAAGTGGTTTAGGCCCTTTATTATTTTCAATTTATTTAAATGATCTAAAAAATTTGGATCTAACGGGTCAATTATTTATGTTTGCTGACGACATTTGCTTGTTTTATCCATTTAATTTTGATTTAGTTTTGAAAACACAAATTGAAAGAGATGCTGCTTTATTAATGGAATTTGCTCGCTTGAATAGATTGTTAATAAATTCTGAAAAGACTAAGTTAGTTAGATTTAGACCTCGTGCAATAAATTCAGATAATAGCTTCTTTGTATATATTGATGGCAACCCCATTTATGAGTCAAATTCTGTTAAATACCTAGGAATTACGTTACAAAGTAACTTATCTTGGGATTGTCACATAAATAGTGTTAAGAACCAAATAGCCCCAGCTATTGGTATTTTATACAAATTTAAAAATAAATTATCGGAGAGATCAAAAATAATGATTTATAATGCATTAATTGAATCGCACTTGAATTATTTAGTATGTATTTATGCTTTTAATAAAAACAATGTATTGTTAAAATCTTTGCAACGTTGTCAAAATAAAGCATAAAAATTGTTTATAATTTACCAAGTACTTTTCCAACATTGTTGCTATATAAAGATATATGTGAAAATATTTTGCCAATTAATGGCTTATATACGTATCAGGTGCTATTGTTTGTTTTTAAAAGTCTCCATAACATAAGTGATCATACAATTCCATTTCTGCAGAACCAAGCACATTTTCATACAAGAAATTCTTCAAATTTAAGAATCCCAAGGTGTAGATTAGAAAAAACTAAACAAAGAATTGATTATATGGGTGGAAATCTTTGTAATAATTTACCTTCACAACTAAAAACTGTCGGGAGTATATCAATATTTAAAAGATTATGTAAAGAATTTTTGGATAATTCAATAGAGATGCTTTTTTAAATAATTTGTTTAGTAAATTTTATAAAATAATATTCTTATTATAATATTTAACATTTAATTTATACTATAATTGTACGTTAAGTTTAAGAGTTGCCAGCTTGCCTCTAAAATGCCTTTAAGGCGCAGAGGCCAAATGAATTCTATGTAGATATATATTATTGTATAATTATCTGAAATAATAAAAAAAAAAAAAAAAAAAAAATTTATCATAACAGATTTAGCACTCGAAGTTATAAAGTTTCCCCAAACAATAGAAGAGAAGGAAATTGTGTCGAAGGAATTCGAAAAGGTATTTGCTAATCCATACTCGCTATGTTGTGAAAGGTTTAATGTTTTTTTAGATTGCAGGTTTTCCAAATATATTAGGGTGCATTGACGGAAGTTATATTTCTATTAGAACTCCAAAATATAAAATTCGTTCGACATATGCCAATAGGCACGATGGAGTATCAATAACTTTTCAGGGTATTTGTGATGCAAAGCTACGATTCCTGGATATATTTACTGGTATTCCTAGCAAAATCCACGATTCGCGAATACTAAAGCTATCATTTATAGGAAACGATTTTCCGAGTCTGTGCTCCCCCCCCTAAATACCAAATGATTTTGATAAAAATATTAATTTCAATAACGACCATGATTACCTAAAGAAACAGAACGAATTTCAAGAATTCTTATACCGTGTACTAATCGTACAGAAAAACTAAATCAATCAAGAGAAGTCTGAAATTAGACTAGAAAATTTGTAGAAATTGTAGAAGAACGAAAATTACTCCAAGATTCTCCAAACAAAAAATAGAAAAAGATAACTCACATATAATAACTATAATTAATAGCCAAAAAATCCATAAGTCACATATTAAAAAGAAACGTAAAATTCTATTATTTTACTGGTCGCACTTTCTTAGCCCAATATTTAGAAGTTCGAAATCTATCGAAAAAACAAGGGCATTTTACCAATAAACCTCGCTGCTACACGATTAATAGCAGGTCATAACAATTTAATCCACGTTATAAATCTGGACAAATACATAGAAAACATAGACAATATTAACAATACTCTCTTTTTGAACAAAATAAACCTACCAAACTTTTCACAAGTACTACAAAATTAAAATTACAAGAGTTAAGATCAAAATTAAATAATTTCATCGTTATAAAAGAGGGCTTGTAGACGGACTTGGCTATGCCATAAAGTTCATCACTGGGAACGTGGCTGCCAAAGACGCCCAAGAAATTAAGCAACTCGAATTAAATCTTCAGACAACTATATAACTCACATATAATAACTATAATTAATAGCCAAAAAATCCATAAGTCACATATTAAAAAGAAACGTAAAATTCTATTATTTTACTGGTCGCACTTTCTTAGCCCAATATTTAGAAGTTCGAAATCTATCGAAAAAACAAGGGCATTTTACCAATAAACCTCGGTGCTACACGATTAATAGCAGGTCATAACAATTTAATCCACGTTATAAATCTGGACAAATACATAGAAAACATAGACAATATTAACAATACTCTCTTTTTGAACAAAATAAACCTACCAAACTTTTCACAAGTACTACAAAATTAAAATTACAAGAGTTAAGATCAAAATTAAATAATTTCATCGTTATAAAAGAGGGCTTGTAGATGGACTTGGCTATGCCATAAAGTTCATCACTGGGAACGTGGCTGCCAAAGACGCCCAAGAAATTAAGCAACTCGAATTAAATCTTCAGACAACTATATCATAAAATCATCAACTAAACCTTAGCATTTCCATGAGATTTGAAAATGTAACAAACTATATTAATGAAGTACAAGAAACAATAGAATCATTTTTAAACGGACAAACAAATGAAATAGCGAAGTATGTAAAAAATGCAGAAACTAATACTAGAGAAATAAAATACTTTAACCAATTAATAAATTACAACATTGTCATACTAATTAATGACATCTCAGAAGCTATCATTCTAGCAAAACTTAACATAATTCCAAAACTAATTCTACACCCTGATGAATAAAACAGATCAGTCAGCATTTATAATTTCAGTTAATTGAAACAAAATCTGTAGAGAATCAAGGAGGTAATTGTACAAAAAACTAAACAAAGCATCCAGACTGAAGCTGCTATCCCTTCGATCCCTCAGCTTCAGACTAGGGGGGAGGAGTTACGTACCATACATGTTACCTATGAACGGAAGTGGCATGCAGGTCAATGCACTGGATGTCGACCTCCAATTCCTGTTAATTATAAAATATAACATTGATAATTATTAATAATGGTGTTTTCTTTTCTACAAAGAAAATGTCACCCTCTTACAAGGTGCATTAAAAAATTGCTGACCAACCCTGTTATAATGTAATTTTTATTTGAGATGAACATAACACAAATATGAAAAAAGGGTATGCCCCGTGCCCTTAAAAATATGTTTAATTTTTTGATTTGTTTTCAATAAAATATGTAAACATAAAAAAGGTGCTGCCAGATCGATAATTTTTCGATATCATTTTTTTAGAGCTTTTTTTTATAACCAAATAAAATTTTTTTAACACAGTTCTAACACTGAATGCAATTTTTTATATTACTGACCATGTAGCTTTAATAATGTAATGTTCTCTTAAGGTTACCCCACAAAACAATGAAAAAATTAACTTCAAAATTGGATAACGATACTAGGCGACTTTTTTAAATTTCATCTGGTAGCCCTATAAATAAACAAAAGTCATTTGCTTTACAGGGCATTATCAGCACTCTCGATTTATACAGGGCGTAAAATGCAATGCCCTCCACCATTTTCAAGTGCGAATTATTTAGAATAAAACATACCACCCTTTTAGAGGGAGAAACATTTTGAAGAAACAAACACAAAATTGCATTTTTTAAAATAAAGTGCACATTTTTTGGTAGAAAAGAAAACACCATAAGAAGTTATTGTAACACTGCTGATTACCAAATTATTGCAACATATTTATTCTGTTTTATTAAGAATTATTTCTGAATTGTTTTTTTAATTTAATCGTTTAAGCTGCAAATATTGTAAAAATTAATATAAGAAACAAAATCATAAATAAATCAGACGTACAGTGACGTTTGACTAAAAAGGTTGTCTTTTTTTTACTCCGATTATTTCCATAATCGTATTTCGAGCGAATGCTCGGCACTAAGATGGTTAAGTTGCTTCAACTTAACTGTCAGGGTGCGTACGCGGTTATGTGCCACGAGGTCGGGTTCGGAGTATCCATTAGGGATAAACTGGGTCCACGTATGGTGATCCAGAAGGTTCATCCGGAGATCCCGATTGATGATTTCATGAAGAATCTTTACGAGATGAAACTGAAGGATCGGTTGTCGCGTGAGACGTTCGACCGGAGCATTGAGCTTGTTCGTGGTCCGTGGAAGCCGTACCTGCCAACTTGGTCTTGGATGGCACCAATATTAGGAGTTGGCTGGTGCTGCATAAGGTGGTTTAGCTTCCATGTGCGCGAGTACGATCGTGTCGTTGATGCTTTAGGTGGCTCAGGTCCGACCACCGCGTTCCGGACTGCCGGTTCAAAGATGACGTGTGTCGCCGTTGCGGGCCATCTGTTGTCGTGCTGCGCCAATGAGCTACATTGCCGTAGGAGGACATGGCGTCGGGCCTCTTGATGTTATCAACTCGATCGAATAAGAGAGAAACTTACAACAGACGTTGGAAATGTCAGGAACATTTTGAAGAATGATTGGGGCCTCAACAGGCGTGTCGTTCGTACTATATACATTGCTTGCGCAGCGTATTGTGCATATGTTTGGTATGACGCGTTGCTGACTGTTGTTGGCAGACGTAAGATTCTTACTAGTCAAAGAATTGCTCTCTTGGCATGTATTCCAGTATGTCGAATAGCGTCAACGGACGCATTGCAGGTCATCGCTGGTTTAACACCCCTCGACCTGGAGGTGATACGTCGCATTATCGCTGTTAAGGTCAAGAAGGGACTGTCACTGCTTGTGCATGATTGGATTTCTTACATCTATCTTGCAAGTGGGAGTGTTAGCATCAAGTCACTTCTACAGGAGTAGTATCTTGAGGCTAGGTAGCACACAAGATGGAAGAACAGTGACAAGGGTGACTTATCAGTTTATGCATAACGTGACCTTTGTACGGGAACACCCAGATTTTTGCATCGGCTTAAATTTGGAGTTCATACTTACAGGACATGGTACCTTTAATACATTTTTGCATGCTAGGAGCCTCACCGATGTAGCGGTGTGGGGTGGGGACTGACTGGAAGCATGTACTGACGACATGCTCAGACATTAGATTAGATGACATTAGAGATTTAGATAGTAAGGGCATTACCTACACTCAGGGGATATGTGATTTTAGTAGGGCTTTAGAAGACGTTCGGGTCCCTATCTACTCACTCGATTGTGAATTGTTTACAAACGCTGTATGTAGTTTTTAGTTTCGTGGGATTTTTGTGATTTCTGCGGTATTTTAACGTATAAAAATATGGGAAATATTTCAATCTGTGTGCGAATTTTCGTTTGTCATTCGCGATTTTGAGGTTTCTCGTTAGCCTTTAATTGGCTAACGAGTTAAAAAATTCTTTTATTATAAAATAAGTGACATTTAAGCAATATTTTTTTTGTGAATTGCTTATAAAATTCGGTTTATTGCGATTACTGAGTAGTTCTGCTGTTAGTTTTTAATTTGGCGTTGATTTTGGGTTTGATTTTGGTATTGTTTGTGGAATTTGCTTACCTTTGGTTTTTAATTTGACTATTTATTGGGAGTATGTTGCCCGCCGTTAATACGAGTAAGGGAAAGAAAGTACTTGAATCTGCGTATTGTTTTTTTTTTGTTAAATTACGTGAAATGCATCGGTTCATACGGTTTTTCGTGACCTTCCTATCCGTCTATAAATTGTTTTGATCCAATTAGTTTTACGGCACAATTTTTAGTTATCGAAGAAAATAGAAAACATTTTGATGTAAGAAAATATGAGTTTGCTGAATACTGGTCGTGAAGTCGTATCCTGATCAAGTATGATGGTTACTGTTTTTGGATTTTTGACTTGGCTACCGAATTTAACATAGGTTTTGATACTCGATAGAAATTATGTTTTTGGCTTATAAATTGACTTTGGTTCTTAGAAATATTCAATTTAGTAATTTTATAGATTAGGGTGTAATATATATCCTACCGTTAAGGTAAAGAATCCTAAGGGTAGGTTGGAGTCCAAGTTTTCGTCTGAGAGATCGCCAACTTCTGCGCTTGATGGAGGGGGTTATCACCAAGATGCTGATATGATCAATACTTGCTCTCGAGATAACGTTAGCGATAAGAGCTTTAAACTGTGGTCGCCGAAAAAGGATAGTGAGGTCGTCGTTGAGGCATCACCAACACTCATGCGGGAGTTGCCTTCGTGTCGGTATTAGGTGGAGCAATCGTATTAAAGGCGATGGTGGTTCTGCAGTAGGTATTTTGAAGTGCATCACCAACAGTCTACTAGGAGTAGTCTTTGACGATAAAGGTGGCGCGATTGATTGTAGAGCATGACGGGCAGCAAGACGCTTTGCTGATAACGGTCGTAGCGGAGAACGAATGTCTCCATGCCAGTCTCAATATTTACGACGCCACCTATCGCAGCTGCTGTTATACTTATGAGTGAAGAGGAAATTGTTAGCCATAGTAAATTAACCATACTGAATTAATTAATTATTGCTCTATTTAATTTTTATTCCATCGATATCTATAATAATCGATAAAAAAAAAGTAAAAAAATATAACACACAAATAACAATAACATTAACACTTACGAGGATATTAACTAGCGCAGTCAAACGTCTCGCTTTTCCAGTGATTTCACACACATCAACACATTTGCGTATTTTACATCATATATTTTTAATCTATCGCCTTTGAGTTAAATTAAATTATTTTCAATTTCGCATTTGTTCATAGTATAAAAATTTATCAGGCAGTCTTTGCGATATAGTCAAATGACAGACTTTTGAATTCGGAATTAAATATTATTCGAAAAATATTTAATGTGGTAATTTTATTAATATGGGTGTAATATATATCCTACCGTTAATGTTAAGAATCCTAAGGGCAGTAGACTCCTAGTTTTCGGCTAAGAGATCGCCAACTTCCACACTTGATGGAGGGGGATGTCACCAAGATGCTTATATGATCAATACTTGCTCCCGAGATGACGTTAACAGGTTTAAACTACGGTCACCGAAAAAGGATACCGAGGTCATCCTGGAGGCGTCACCAACGCTCAAGCACGAGTTGCATTCGCGCCAGTATTAGGTGGAGCAATCGTATTAAAACGATTGTGGTTCTGCAGTAGGTATTATGAAGTCCATCACCAACAGTCTATTAGAATTAGTCTTTGACGATAAAGGTGGCACGATTTATTGTAGAGCATGACAGTCAGTAAAACGCTTTGCTGATAACAGTCGTGCGGGAGAACGAACGTTTCCATGGCAGGCTCGATATTTATGCTGCCATTTATCGCACCTGCTGTTATGCTTATGACTGCCGCCTCGTGTGCTCCAATGGCTATGCCTTAGGTCCGACAACCATACACAGGATAAATGAGGCCATTTCCCAATTTCGCACCTAGAGGCATGCACTGATTTATTTCATTAATTATCCATACAAAAAGAAAATAAAAAAATACATAAATAATAATAGTATTAACACTTACTAGGATATTAACGTCTCGATTTTCGTGGGATTTCACTCACATTAACCCTTTTTCACATTATTCATCATATAACCCAAGGGGATTAAATTAAATTATTTTCAATTTAGCAATTGTTCATAGTATATAAATCTATCAGGCATTCTGTACGATATAGTCACATGATCGACTTTTGAATTCGGAATTAAATATTGTGCGAAAATTAGATTGCTGCCGAGGAAGTTGTTAACCATAGTAAATTAACCATACTGAATGAATTAATTATTGCTCTATTTAATTTGTATTCCATTGATATCTGTAATAAAGAAATAAATACTAAAATAAAATTGGAAAATATTTCAATGATTTATTACAACTTTTGTTATCAAAGTTATTTTCAGTGAATAAGTTAGATAAGTAAATAAGCATCAACTCGACGACGACACCGTCACAAAGTCCACAAGTTGAATTATATTATGGTATCGATTACTTGTATTTAAATCCAAATTTAATATTATTATTATTAATTTATTTAGTCTAAAAGAAATTAATTCTAAGATTAAATTTAACCGAAGAGCATTAGCTGCATTGGCCATCAGCTCCATATGGACGTGTTAATTCTAAATTATACATAAATGCTATTTACAAAACATTAAACTCACAGTTTGGTGAATTTTATAAAATTGTAGATTTGTCAATATTCTTAGACGATGGATGTTTAAGGAGATCCGGGGCAAACATGTTCTTTCAGGCTTTGGCAAAGAAAACTACGTACAAAGATTTGTCTTAGTGATATAGAGACTCCTCGTCCGCAATATCCATTTTAATTCCCGAAATTGCAAAAGCAATATACTTTCCATTGCGAGATAAATATTTGCAGGCATTTTGAGCTGTTAAAAGCAGTAACTAATTTTTTTATACTAAAATTATATGCACATATGTATGTAAAGGGTCCGCCATCTAACGTTTTTTTTTCAACTAGTGCTTATTTCGTGAATGGTAACACTTAGCTCATGTCTGATTTGACAGATAATTAGTTTTATCCTTCCGCTGGACGAATATGGTTGTATATACGCTTGAACAACGCTGGGAAATATTGCGACATTACTTTGAAAATCATGGTAATGTTGCAGAACGTGTGCGAAAATTGCGTACGGATTTTGGAAGAAGAGAAGCACCGTCAGCTCCGTATGTTCGTTATCTTGTGAAAAAAGTGAAAGAAACTGGCATCCTCATCGATAAACCAAAGCGTGAAAAGCCAAAAACAGTGCGTACACCCGAGAATATTGCTGATGTGGCAAAGAGTGTGCGTGAAGCGCCATCAACATCAATTCACCGTCGTTTTCAACAATTGAACATTTCGGAGACATCATTGAGACGAATTTTGCATAAAGACCTTGGCATGACGCCATACAAAGTCCAATTGTTCAGGAGTTGA
The DNA here is from genome assembly GCA_930367235.1 of Sarcophaga rosellei. Lineage (NCBI taxonomy): Eukaryota > Metazoa > Arthropoda > Insecta > Diptera > Sarcophagidae > Sarcophaga > Sarcophaga rosellei. Next base: position 60,620,599 of record OV884019.1, read on the forward strand.
AGCCAATTGACCATCCACTGCGTTTTCGCTTCGCTAAGTGGGCCTGCGATCGACTTACAGAAGATGCCGATTTTGGCGAAAAAAATCATCTTTTCAGATGAAGCTCATTTTGATCTTGGCGGGTATGTAAACAAGCAAAATTGTCGCATTTGGGGCACAGAAAACCCGCACGCATACATTGAAAATCCGACGCACCCAAAACGAGTCACTGTTTGGTGCGGATTTTGGTCCAGAGGCATAATTGGGCCATTTCTCTTAGAAAATGAGCAACGAGTGGCCGTTTCAGTCAATGGCGATCGTTATCGGGCCATGTTGAACGAATTTTTGTTCACAAACATTGAAGAGGAGGATATTGGCAACATTTGGTTTCAACAGGACGGCGCTACGTGCCACACAGCCGAAGCTACACTCGATGTTTTGCGCCCTGTTTTTGAAGATCGAATTATCAGCCGCAGAGCTGATGTCGTTTGGCCACCTCGGAGCCGCGATTTGACACCGTTGGACTATTATTTGTCGGGTGCCGTCAAAGATAAGTGTTATGCCGAAAACCCAGAGACAATTGACGCTTTAAAGTATAATATTCGTGAAGCCATTGGTGAAATACAGCTGCACACAATCGATAATGTGCTGAAAAATTGGACCGATCGTGTAGGCTACATCATGGCCAGCCGAGGCAGTCATCTGAATGAAATTATTTTCCATTATTAACCGGAAGGATTGTACTTTCAAATAAAAAAAGAAATTTGAGAAAATATTCAGTAGTTTTTTTAAAGCATTTTCAAAAAAAAAAAAAAAAGTTATTTGGCGGACCCTTTACATCCACTTTAGCCGTGTCAATCTGATACAGAGTGGAGAAACGTTACAGTAATATTTTATCACAAATAGAATTTTCTATGTCTAGGAGCGTTTGATGCTGATTATTGATTTATAATAGAAGTTGTTGGGACGAATGAAATTGGAAAAGGGTGCTATTTTCCCCACTTTTACAAGTTTGATCAAATTTACAAAATTATTAAATTGTAGCATGATTATACAGTCGTCAGTACTAGCACAACATTTCATGTTTTATTTTCACACAATGTACACGAGCAAAAGAATATCCAATTGCATATGAGCAGCGGCCACTCGACACAATGTTGCTGACCGTCGCTACAGCGCAATAGTAAGGCGCACATGCGACGATCATTTGATATTTCATTGACGGTTCGCTGGCGCATTGGTTTTCGTATTGTGTGGACAATGTATGTTGTTGTTGTATTACGGTTCTTGTGATCGTGTGTGACTCTCTTCACATTTTACCGTGGGAATTATGACTGTTGTATAGCAACAATAGGCGCGTGTCATATTGCTCCCACTTGTGCCGTAATAATTATACACACAAACTAATGTAACATTATAGAACATAAGTACAAACCGATATAATAGCATTAAGTAATAATTATACACACAAACAAATGTAATATTGTAGAACATAAGTACAAACCAATATAATAGCATTAAGTAAATATTGAAATGTATTAGAATTAAGGGACTGATTTGGAAATGCTGAATCAGCCAAAAACTAGTATAAAAGAAGGGATATTTTCCCTTAAGAAATCAATCATATAATAAAACTCAACTAGTGCGTATCGAGCCGCACTTACAACAAAATAAAACTTCTTTTAATTAAGTTTTCACTACATGGCGATCCTGCCAGTTCTTGGAGTGCTCTAGATAAAAAGCACCCAAGATTTAAGGCAGAGGAGTGCGACACTTGTTGCACCCATAAAAATTTTTTTTGGGCCTGGCGGATCAGCCGAAACGATCCGTCAGCAGCGTAGAAGGAAGACACTGTCTAGCCGAGAGACAGTCCTCTTGACTTGGAATTTACTACTTGATTTTGCCATTCATATTGAGGATAATATGATCCCGAAGGAGTCTGGCCAGTGTAAGATTTTGCCGAATGGTGCCAAGAGAATCGTCAACTACCTCATCACAAACGCTTCAGCAGATGCAACAGCGAAAGGAGGATCAAATTGATCAACTACACCACATGAAAAAGGATAAAAGTGAAGAAGAGTGGTAACAAATAAAAAAAAAAAAAAATTTTTTTTAAATTAGTTTAGCTTTTAAAAGTGGAGCGTTCAGCCGCCCCATAGGCCAGAAAGCGTTAACCGCTCTTGGCAAATTTTGAAAAAATAAATTTTTTTAGTGAACTTTATAAACTAACCCCTACAAAATAATTAATTAAATCAACCATTTAATGATTTTGTTTAGAAGAAATTCTTCATTTAAAAAACAACAAAAAATATATTGAAATAATAATAAAACGTAAAAAGAAAATATCTTTGTATGTAATTTAAGTAAATCACTTAAACACATTTAAATAAGACAATTTAATACAAAAAAATATATACAGTGTACTCTCTCTTAAGCGGACACCTATGGGACTGACAATTTTGTCCGCTTATGAGGAGTGTCCGTTTATGAGAGAAACTCCAAAAGAGCAATCAACAAACTATAAGTACATATATATTTCTTTAAATACTTTTATTTCCAAAACAAAAACGAACATATAATGACAAGACAAAATAAACAGAAATTTTATTTACATAAAAGAGAAAAAAGTTTGAAAGACCTGGATTTAAAATAGTCCGAAATTATAGCTTGGCGAGTTTACGTTTAATTTCAATATCTTGGAGATGTATTTGAAGATCAGTCAGCATTTTAACACTTTCAAGATCGCTGTGATATAAAGAAAAACCTTTTAGTTTTCTTATTGCTAAATAAGCCTCCTTATAAGAAGTGCACAGATGATGCATTAAAATCGACATAATTAAGTTTCCCTGCAATTTCTTTGGCCTTGCTTCTTATAAGTGTGCCCGATAAAGGAATGTTTTTATTTCGAGCCTTAACAAACCAATCGTAGCACAATTTATCTATGTTAAGACCCATGGGCTTCGACATACTTCTTTTTCTCTCCGGATTGATATCAGTGTCCCACAATCTTAAAATTTGTTCTTTGTTTTTGATGATGCAAGCAGCTTGTCATTTGCTGATTTTACATTTCTTTGCTAACTGGCGTTCACTAAGTTTTTCATTTTTAAATGCCCATTTTCGGGATTCCCCCTTTTAAATGCACGTTTTATTCAACTCAGCGAATAAAAAAATGTGTACAAGTGTTACCACGATGTAAGTTTTAAACAAAGAAAAAAAAATTGTGTTACCATCTGCAAGTCGTCCGTTTATGGGGAACTAAAATGTCAATATGTCGTGGAAAAAAGTGTCCGTGTCCTGTTATGAGAGGGTTGTCCGCATAAGAGAGAAATACTTTAAAAATCCCTTACAATTTCTTTGGGACTGAAAAAAGTGTCCGTTTATTGAAGGTGTCCGCTTAAGAGGGGTGTCCTTTAGGAGAGAGTACACTGTATTACTTTTAAATACTAAATAAAATTATGAATAAGAGAAGGATAGGGCAAAGGAATCCAGTTCAGGATATAACATATAAATTTGAAGATAAGGACAATAGGAAAAACGTTCTGTTTATGAACGATTATAATAGTAAATTGACGTTTGAACAAAATAGGTTGGCGATAGAATCAACTTGGAAATTCTTAGGGAAACCAGAACCTCCTACTGATGAGGACGTAGCTGACAGAATTATAGAAGGACCAGAAAAGGAAATAGTAGCTATGTTAAGAAAATTAGAAGAATTGGCAAAGAGAAATTAAAAGTAAAAAAAAAATTTGTAAAATAATTTTAAGAATTGTATAGGGTCCATGAAAGAAATAATAACATTTACATAGAATATGAAATAAGAACATTTTTTTTATATAATGTGCAAAACACAAACTAAGCTAGATAGGCCAACGGCCAATGTTATAAATGAAGTAGAAATTCTTCAAGATAGAATAAATTTAAATAAGATAGAAATCTGTCTGATAGTAATAACTATTTTGATGGTGTTGAATTTTCTGCTTCGAATTTACGCTATACATAATAAAAGATTGAAGAAAAAATACTTAAACAAAGCCAATGATTTAGACAAAATATAAATGGACTGGAAAGACATCTTACAGAAATTGAGACGAATAAAAGAAGACTTCGACAGGTCATTTAAATGTTTGAACATAGAAAGAAGTGCAAAGGACGAAACTATTGCAAAGCATGTTGGAGTTTTGCTGGACAAATTTGAACGAATTAGAGTAATATTAAACGTAAATTATAATAGACTCACTGCTCCTCAAAAGGCTGCAGCTGATGGGTTTTTCTCAGACATAAGAAGTAGAATAGTGAATATATTAGATAAAAAGGGCTTAGAAATAAAAATACCAAATACACTTCACGAAGAGGTTGTATATAAATTGGAACAAGCAGATTCAGGGGCAGAAGAAGTCCTAATAAGATTGTTTGATAACGAGGAGAATTCACATACACTGGCAAAAATGACGCAAACAGTGGTAGAATTTTTGAACACAGCTTCAAAGCTTATTTCAGATTTTGATGGAAAATCTGAAAATTTGCGTTCTTTTCTTGACTCTTTGTCATTGGTAGACTCGATAAAGGGCGCTCACGAATCCGTCGCGGTGTCTCTTATTAAAACCAAATTGAAAGAAAATACCAGAAATTTACTGAGTAATGAGACAACAATTGCTGAAATTATAAACAATTTAAATACCTCCGTGAAGGGTGAATCCGTCGAGGTATTATCAGCAAAAATAATGAACATAAAGCAGGGCGGTAAAACTGCAAATACTTACTGCAGCGAAGTGGAGAATTTAACAAAATCTTTGGAGAATGCTTATATATCGGATGGTTTGCCATCCGAGATAGCGAGTAAATACTCTCTACAGGTCGCAGTAAAAGCTTTGACCAGGAACTGTTCAATTGATAAAGTGAAACTTATCATGGAAGCGGGTCAATTTAACAGCATGAATGAGGCTGTTAGTAAATTTGTAAATAGTTGCACTGAAGCAACAGGACAACAAAATTCTATATTGTACTTTGGGCAGAAACCCACATATAACAATTATCGTGGAAACAACAGAAGATTTCGTGGTAGAAACAATTATCCACGAAACAACAATAATAATAACAACTCCAATAGTGATACCAACAATCACAATAATGGAAATAGACAAAGATATAATAATAACCGTAATAATAGACGTTATGTACGGGCAACAAGCTCAAATGCAAATAGTTTGGAAAACTCCGAACATCCCCTAAGATCAGAGCAGTAAATAAAAAAGTGTATAACCTTAACCTCAACTTATGTTATTTCATTCGGATCAATATAGATATCAATAACACTACAGTAACACTACTAGTTGACACAGGAGCCAACATTTCTCTCATAAAATCAAAACATTTTAATTTAACACAAATAAATACAAGCAGAATAACAACATTAAGTGGAATAGGACAAGGTGAAATTAAATTCATAGGTAGCATATTTTTTGATTTAAAAATTATCTAATACCACATAACTTCCAAGTAGTAGACAATAACTTCGCAATACCAAGCGATGGAATCATTGGTATGGATTTCATTAAGAAATATAATTGCATATTAGACTTCGATCGGGATTACAACTGCTTAGTCCTACGACCATTCAATATACCACAACCCATAGAAATACCAATTATTAACAACAATAATCTTATTTTACCACCAAGATCAGAAGTAATACGAAAAGTAAACTTTATTGATTGCGATGATGAAATTCTAATACCAAATCAAGAACTTGAACCAGGTGTTTTCATCGCGAACACATTGGTAAAATCTAATCAAGCATATATTCGTATTCTAAATACAAATGATACTATCACAACAGTTAATAAGAATAATATAAAAACCGAAAAACTGTCTGAATATGATATACTTGAAAGAAGTCCAACCGAAAATAGACATAGAAAATTAGAAATATTAAAAATTTTACAGAACAATTTCCCTGATCAATTTAAAAATACATTAACTGAACTTTGCACATCATACAGCGATATTTTCGGTTTAGAGTCAGAAACAATTACAATTAATAATTTTTATGAACAAAAGTTGAGGGTAAAAGATAAGCAACCGGTGTACATTAAAAACTATCGTATACCACAATCACATAAGGATAAGATAGACAAACAGGTTAAAAAACTGGTGGATGATAATATAATTGAACCATCATTTTCAGAATATAATAGCCCAATTCTATTGGTGCCAAAGAAGTCTCTTCCTGGTTCGGATAAAAAGAGATGGCGACTTGTTGTAGACTATAGGCAAATAAATAAAAAATTAATATCAGATAAATTCCCACTGCCTAGAATAGATGATATTTTAGACCAACTTGGCAGAGCAAAATATTTTTCCTGCTTGGATTTAATGTCCGGTTTTCACCAGATCGGATTGGAGAAGAACTCCAGAGATTTAACATCGTTTTCCACAAACAATGGTTCTTATAGATTCACAAGACTCTCCTATGGTTTAAAAATAGCGCCGAATTCCTTTCAGAGAATGATGACGCTTGCTTTTAGCGGCTTAAAGCCAGATCAGGCATTCCTGTACATGGATGACCTGGTCGTATTAGGATGCTCCGAGAAGCTTATGCTTTCCAATTTAAAGGACGTCTTCAATTTGTGTCGTAAATTCAACCTGAAGCTGCATCCTGAAAAATGTTCATTCTTCATGCGGGAGGTGACCTACCTTGGTCATAGGTGTACTGATAGGGAGATACTTCCGGATGATAGTAAATATTCGGTGATCGAAAACTACCCGACGCCTACTGACGCGGATAGCGCCAAAAGGTTTGTCGCCTTTTGTAATTACTATCGAAGATTTATAAAGAATTTTTCTGAGCAAGAAGGCATGCATGTGGTGCTGTTTTGACTCAGGAACATGAGGGTAAGCACCTGCCAGTTGCTTATGCTTCAAAAGCATTTACCAAGGGAGAGAGCAACAAATCGACCATTGAGCAGGAATTAACTGCCATACACTGGGCTATAACACACTTTAGGCCATACATATACGGAAAACAGTTTCTGATCCGAACCGACCATCGACCACTTTCATATCTGTTTTCGATGAAGAATCCCAGTTCCAAATTAACAAGAATGAGACTGGATTTGGAGGAGTGCGATTTTACAGTTGAGTATCTTAGGGGAAAGGATAACTATGTCGCGGACGCATTGTCGCGAATTACAATTGAGGACTTTAAAAACATAAATAAAAAGGTATCGTGCGTATTAAGAGTCTCGACAAGATCGATGACTAAACAAAAAACCAGTAGCGAAATAAATAATCAGCATAAAAAAGATAGCGTAGATGAGCCCAAAATATATATACCAATTAAGAATAGTGACGTCAGAAAGTTTTATAAATTAAAGATTTTTCCTAACAAATGCTACATAAAGAAAGGAAAATCAATATTAGCTAGCATAACAATGAATGATACGTTTACTTCAGAGAGATTTGACTTAGGACAATTTTTCTCTAGGCTTGAAAAAGTGGCCGGTAACCTGAATATCAATAAATTACAAGTAGCACCTAGTGAGAAGATTTTCGAATCTATCTCAATAAATGATTTTAAAGATACGGGCAATAAAGTATTAAGAAAAATTAAAATAGCGCTATTAAACAGAGTAACTGTAATCGAAAGGAAGAATGCTAAGGCAATTCTTGATATTATGCTGAAATATCATGATGATCCCATTGAAGGAGGTCATTGCGGGATATACAGAACCGCTGAAAAGATAAAAAGATACTACTACTGGAGAAACATGACAAAAGACATAGCTAAATATGTAAAAGCATGCCACAAATGTCAGATAGCGAAATCTACCAAACACGTTAAAGGTCCAATGATAATAACAGAGACACCTAACAAACCGTTTGATACGGTGTATGTAGACACAATTGGACCATTTCCAAGATCAATACAAGGAAATGAGTACGCAGTCACGCTAATATGCGACTTGACTAAATACCTAGTAACGATACCAATACCGGACAAATCAGCAAAAACTATCGCAAAAGCGATATTTGAAAATTTTATACTTACCTATGACCCGATGAAGACGTTCATTACAGACATGGGTACAGAATACATAAACTCAATATTAAACGAATTGTGCACTCTGTTGAAGATCGAGAAACTAACATCAACAGCTCATCATCACCAGACCTTAGGTACGATAGAAAGAAGTCATAGAACTTTTAATGAATACGTACGCTCGTATATATCAGTAGATAAGGACGACTGGGATGAATGGCTTAAGTATTTTACATATTGCTTTAATACAACACCATCAACTGTACATAATTACTGTCCTTTTGAATTGATTTTTAGCAAAATACCAAACAGTTTCAAAGATTTCAATGAGGTAGACACAATTACACCACTATACAATGTAGATAACTATGCAAAAGAAGCAAAATTTAGATTAGAAATTGCACTTAAGAGAGCAAAACGTTTATTAGAAATAAATAAAATAAAGCAAAAGAATAACTATGATAAGGATATATTAGATTATAATTTTAAAATAGGAGATTTAGTTTTACTTAGGAATAATATAGGACATAAACTAGAGGAATCGTATAAAGGTCCATACAAAATTAAAAACATAGATTTAAGAAATAATGTAACTATAGTTGATAAGAAAAATAATAAAGAACAAGTAGTTCATAAGAATAGACTTAAGATATATAATAAATAGTTTTAATAATGACATTAAACTGGCCAGAAAAATGTAATAATATTTAAGATAAATTTTTTTTTTTTTTAAAATTTAATTAGAAATAATATTAAAATTGTATTACTTTAAATTAAGATTAATACTATTAATCTTACTAAGTTTATTAATATAAATTGGAAATAGACGTAAAATCATTGTACTGTGTTGTGTAAAAGAATGTCCATAAAACAAAAGTTATATGAACATTCTTGTAAAGGGTGGAGGTGTAGCATGATTATACAGTCGTCAGTACTAGCACAACATTTCATGTTTTATTTTCACACAATGTACACGAGCAAAAGAATATCCAATTGCATATGAGCAGCGGCCACTCGACACAATGTTGCTGACCGTCGCTACAGCGCAATAGTAAGGCGCACATGCGACGATCATTTGATATTTCATTGACGGTTCGCTGGCGCATTGGTTTTCGTATTGTGTGGACAATGTATGTTGTTGTTGTATTACGGTTCTTGTGATCGTGTGTGACTCTCTTCACACTTTACCGTGGGAATTATGACTGTTGTATAGCAACAATAGGCGCGTGTCATATTGCTCCCACTTGTGCCGTAATAATTATACACACAAACTAATGTAACATTATAGAACATAAGTACAAACCGATATAATAGCATTAAGTAATAATTATACACACAAACAAATGTAATATTGTAGAACATAAGTACAAACCAATATAATAGCATTAAGTAAATATTGAAATGTATTAGAATTAAGGGACTGATTTGGAAATGCTGAATCAGCCAAAAACTAGTATAAAAGAAGGGATATTTTCCCTTAAGAAATCAATCATATAATAAAACTCAACTAGTGCGTATCGAGCCGCACTTACAACAAAATAAAACTTCTTTTAATTAAGTTTCCACTACAAAATTATAAATTTAATTAAAAAAATATCGAATAAATGTTGATATTCTTAAAGTGCACTCTCTTGTGAGTGATATCGGAATAAAATTTGGCAAAATTATGACTTAGATAATATATTTGTATGTGTTTATTAAATGAAAATTTCATTGTAAAATTTTTCCAAATGGTTAACCAGGAGTAGTCGGTTAACATTTATATTTTTCCTTTTCAATGGAAACTTTTATCAATTAATGGCAACTGATGGAATTCACCCTGTTCATCATTTAATTTACGAAGGTTTTCTCTTTTTACCCAGACATGGGTAGCAATCTTGTCGACAATCTTGGGGGTTTAAGCATACATATCCCCAACCTGTTGGGGATGTGGTGCATGACTAAAGGTTACCCTAATATCGTGAGAGGACTGTCTTCGAACTGAGGTCTGTTGAGTGATCTTTTCGACCCGCCCTATCACGTATATTTCTCTATGCCCCTAATTCCTTGCAGGTTACCCGCAAGAAAAATCACATGAAAAGAAACAGATCTCAAGAGGTGCCACTCTCCGGCTCAAAGCGTTCTAAAAACAGGGGAGCCTGGGAAATAACCCTTCCCTTCAATTGGCTTTCATCGACAGGTCAGATTTAGATGGCAAAATCTCTCCTGAAAGATGGGAGCTAATTGAAGAAAGGCTCATTGAGTTTATGATGGAGAAAAATTGTGATGGTAGTAATGCCCGTATATCCTTCATCGGTTGGTCCAGAAGCACCAAGGTAGTGGACTGCGAAAACGAGGGATCTGTAAAGTTCCTTGTGGAAGCAGTGAAGCGCCTCGGTGGACTCTGGCCCGGTGCTCTAGTCGCAACCTGCTAATTGGACTACTGGTGGAGCATGCGAAGAGGAAAAGATGTCGCCTTGTCTTTGGTTGTGAAGGCAGTGCTGACATAAATACAACGGGCTAGTCGATTTTGAATTAATCTTAATAGGCTTAGCTTTTATAACGTTGGTAATACGCCGACTTTTAAAAATCGTGTTAGGGAAGCGGTAATTGACATTACGCTCTCTAACAGAGGATAGGTCTATGATTAGGGACTGGAGGGGTTCAGATAAATTGAGAATGCTGTGGAGGAGGATCTTAGGGCCATTAGGGGTCATTCCACTCCTGGCGTCAATGATCGAGTTGGATCTTTGACTAATATTTTGACTAATATTTTGTATATCTGTAAGGATATATATCTGTAAGGACTGTCTCCGGTGGTGTGGTATACCTGACGGTTGAAGAGATGTGCTTGTGGTGTTTATACCGAAAGCCGGTAAACCCAGTCACGTCGGCCCTAAGGATTATAGATCGATATCGCTCTCATCCTTTCTTTTGAAAGCTTTGGAGAGCCTTATCGCTCTATATTTGAGGTCAAACCTGGACCGGTCTCTGTTGAGTAGGTCGCAACATGCTTACATTAAGGGTAAGTCGGTTCAGAGCGCTCTTCATGATGTGACAGGTTTTGTTGAGGCGCATTTGGCCAGGGGTGGGTATACGCTGTCGGCTTTCTTGGATATTGAGAGGACCTTCAATAATGTTACCACTTCTTCTATTGAGAATTTACTTAGGGATATACCCGTACATGTTCCAGATTTTCTGGTGTGGTTTACCCCGCACATGCTGGGTAAACCCTCCGCAGGGGGAGGGGCTACTATCCCACCTCTTGTGGCTTCTGGTAGCTAATGTTGGTTTTAGGCGTCTCGAAAGCAGAGGCTTTAAAGTTGTGGCATACGCCGATGATGTGGCTATTCTGGTGGGTGGAAATTTTTTGTCAAACTGGGGGAACTGATGGAGTCTGCTCTTGGAGCTTTGTCCTCTTGGGCTACGAACTGTGGTCTGGGTATAAATTCCAATAAGACAGACCTCGTTTTTGTGCTCGCGTAAGTACAAAATTGAAAAATTCAGGTTGTCGAGGTTAGGTGGTAGGGAACTTTCGTTGTCTTCTGAGGTCAAGTACTTGGGTGTTGTCCTGGATAGCAAGCTGAACTGGAAAAGAAACACCGAGGAAAGAATGAAAAAGTGACTGAATGTTCTCTACCAGTGTAGGAACTCCATAGCGATTGTTAGACCGGTTATTACTTATTTTTGTGTTGTTTGATGGTGAGCCTTGGATAAGAGTTTTCAACGGAAAATCTTAGATAAGGTTCAGCGGATTGCCTCCTTAAGTACCACTGGAGTGAGGAAGAGTTGTCCTCAGGTTGCTCTTTACATTATGCTCTGCGTGACTCCGCTTGATTTGTATGTCAAGCAGTGTGCCATACGTCTGAGGGAATCGGGCTGCTGAAAACAGTGGTCGATAGGTAACTTCAGAGACGACGTTCAGGTCTTTCCTGAGGGGACTTTCGGCGAAACCCACGGATTATATTGTGCCTGAGGCTATGTTCCTGCCTGGTATAAGGATACTTATACCGGATAGGGCACAATTAAATGGTGGGGCACTTCAGCGCCCATCTTCACAGATGGGTCTAAGTTAGGTGGAGGTACAAGTGCTGCGGTTTTCTGTAGGGAACTCGGTCTTGAACTTCACTTCAGGTTTCAGGCGGAGATTTTCGCAATATTGAGGTCATAGCTGGTGGGCCCGATTCGGCTCTTCGTTGACAGTCAGGCAGCCCTAAGAGCCATTGCGTCGGTCTGGTGCAAATCACGGCGAGTTCGCATGTGCAACAAGTCGTTAAGGACTTTTGGACCAGATAGAATCCGTCTAAGCTGGGTTCCGCGTCATAGCGGAATACGCGGCAATGAGACGGCGGATGCTCTTGCTAGGTTCGGTTCGCTTTCTGAGGGCGATTTAATGGTTGGCCCCCCAATCTGACACCTCTACGACCCCATCAATAGATGGGTCAGGGGGGAAGAGCAGAGGCGTTGGGGGAATGGATCAAGTTATGTTTCTAGGTGTCTAAGGCCTGCTATAGACATATCGGGTCGCTGACGGGGATCTGGAACAGATCCTAGCCGAACTATTGCAGGGTATGTTACGATGAAGAGGAGTTGGAGACTATCGAGCACCTCCTCTGTAACTGCCCAGCCCTTAGTAGGTTGAGGATCCTTGGCAGGGGCTTCTTTGAGGGTTGTAACGACACCTTTCCGCTCGGGTGCTGGGGTAGGTCAGCGACGTCCAGTGGTTACATAAAGAAAAACACTTCGTTGAAGTTTTAACACTATTTATTGACAATTAAGTAAATAGCTTACGTACTACACTAAGTTAGGGCTACATGAAAGAAAAAGTCTAATATTAGCTAATAAGCCCTAGGCCGGCCAAACAACGATTCGTCAAGTCACAGTACCGAAGGCGTCAAGGGGGGTTGAGTCAGAACAACAGTCAAAGTCTCCGGTGTCCGTCCAGCCAGTCAAATTCTCCGGAGGGGATGTCAGTACGACAATCAAACGGCCTACGCACAGGATGATTGTGGTTCTGAGGTCTCCGGTGTCCGTCCAGTCACAGTTGCCAATGTTTGCTGGCTGTAAATAAATCACAAGTGGGGACAACCACACCACTTGGGATTTTTTTTTTTTATTGATATTAAGTAGTATTAATAATACTTTTAATTAACATTTAAAATTATACTATAAATACAAATGCTCTAATTAATGCTTCTTATAAAATTTACAGTTTTCTTCCTAAAAACATTATCATTAATTTCATTTTTAACATCAAATGGCAACATATTGTACAGGTTTAGTCCTTTATAAAACAGCGACTTTTGCTTTGCAGTGGTGTTGACTTGTTGAATCCTGAAGTCCATGACGTTCCTCAAACTGTATGGTTGAACCTCCCCGACGTATTGTAGTTGTTCTGTTAGATATTCTGGCGCATCACCTATTTTCATTTTTCGAATAAAGTATATAGTGTTAATTTGTAGTCTTTCCTTTATATTTAACCATTTCAAAGTATCTAGCATCCATCTTGTTGATCTTATTCTATTTACTTTAAGTATTGCACGCATTGCCTTATTTTGTAATTTCTGTAGTCTTGTGACTATCATATTTATTGTGATTTATCATATTTCTAGCACAGCCGATGTCTAGATCGACCTGTCTTACCAGCAACTCATCACCAACTACCCCGATCGCTGAAGTCACGCTCTCTTTTATACACAAAGGTAACGAGTAACGGATCAAACATGATCGGACATCAATCATGTTGTGTCCTACTCTACAACCTACCAATGTGAGAGCATCAATCGAATTCAGCAGAGCGGTCCTGTAGGTCAAGTGTAAGTCGTACGACAACCGTTACAAAGAATAATAATATTTCTAAAAATAGCTTATAACATCGACTCAGTCATTATATGACATATTTTAAGCATAATGGGGCCTATCATAAACTTACACATTAAAATATTATGAAAGGCAATTATATTTAACAAAATTCATAGTATAAAATAAAATAACAAAAGAACTACTCCAAGTAGTATTACATAATTACAAATATAAATATAGTAAATAATATAAAAGAAAATGAACAATATCATCCAGTGATATGGTGTGGGCAAAAACAAGGTCCCCGCCTTTTGTCGTCACACTGCTCCCCCTCCTTATTCAAATGAATTGGACGGTAATGCGATACTCTCGCCCCCAAATTTCACGTCTGTATCTTACTCGTGTCCCTGGTTGAAACCTCTGTTTCTTGTCGACTTCCTCTTGTAACTCTACCGGCAATTGTTCTAACGCTGGATAGTCAGGTCTGGTAATCCCATATATGCGAGGCGGGGTAGACGCCAGTGGTGGGTTCTGGTTACAGAGTGGAGGTGGTGGTGGTGATGGGGATGAAGTTGGTGTTGGAGACGTGTTGTGTTTATCCAGATACCGTAGTATCGCTGGTTGAAGGTTCGGCGGTGTTTCGGGAGTAAACACATCTTGCTCGTTCAACCACCCTCTGCCAGAGGTTACTGGGATGGTTTGATCCGGGTGACCAGATTGTGGCAGAGGGGACCATGGCCTCATAAGAGCGCTATCTGGTGACTTCTGATGTGGTTGGTCCGTCATGGCCAGTGCTATGGTAGCCCTAGGTATCATAACCCGAGCGCGCCATACGCGTTCACAACATCGCATGCCCCAGCGTGGATAGCACCGGTCTTGCACCTCGAAGTCTACAAATACTCTGCGTCTTGGGGGTGTTGGCGGGCGAAAGTTCTCATTTTCCCAGTCCAAGGAGGAAGAGGAACTAGGGATCGGCGATAGGGGTGTTGGTGGACGTTTATCCACTGTCGTGTCGGACAGACCAGAAAAGGCTCGTTAGAATTCCAACATGAAGGAATCGTCCATGTCTTCCGTGTCAAACCCCAGGTCCTCAATCCCCAGCTCCTCAGCTGTCAATATGGGTGGAGATCCTTCTGCGTTGCGTTCTGCTTCGGGCGTCTCTGAGACCGGTGATACATTCTTCTTCCCAGATGGGGGGTGGTGGTGGCGTCTCTTCGTCATTTATATAGACAATGTCGTCATCTCCTGATGTCGAGGTACCCGCTTTTTCTGTGTTTGGTCCGCTATCTCTGAACCTGGGTGGGGTGTTAACTGTCACTCGAAAGTGTCTTGCGCTTCCTTTCGGTGTTGGCTTTGGATTCGGCTGGGAGTGTGCTGTAACAGTTTGGCGGGCGCCACGTTGCCTTTTGAAAGGATGTTTCCTGGAAGAGCTTGGCACTTCGTTGTCCTCCAGAAATATTGTTCGTCTCTTATTTTCGTTTTCTTTCAGCTCGCGAGGAGAGAAGCTGGGGAACCCGCTGCTGCTTAGTTCATGTTGTTTTTGCCACTCCAATAATTTATCGGTGAGCTCTTCGTCGTGTTCATTTCTTCAACGGTACCGGACGGATTTTGGCCACACTTTAGTAAGTAGGTGACTAGCTCTTCTTTCTTAAGGGAGTAGACACATGAGGTTTTCAGCACTTCACGTTGACCCATTGTTTTGATCAGGTGACAGACGGGTGATACCAATAACTGTACTCGCACTAGCAGAACTGTAAGTAAAGAATGTGGTTATGTCAATGATTGGACAAATATGTCCCAATGTAACGACACGTTTCCGCTCGGGTGCTGGGGTAGGTCAGCGGCGTTCAGTGATTACATAAAAAAAAACACTTCGTTAAGTTTTAACACTATTTATCGACAAGTAAATAGCTTACGTACCACACTAAGTTATGGCTACATGAAAGAAAAAGTAAGTCTAATATTAGCTAATAAGCTATAGGCCGGCCAAACAAAGATTCGTTAAGTCACAGTACCGAAGGCGTCAAGGGGGGTTGAGTCAGAACAACAGACAAACGGCATGCGCTCTGGATGACTGCGGTCCTACTGGTCCTTGCTGTTGCCCCGGTACAGTCAGTCAAGTCAATCAAAGGAGGATGTCAGAGCAACAATCAAACGGCCTACGCACAGGATGATTGTGGTTCTGAGGTATCCGGTGTCCGTCCAGTCACAGTTGCCAATGTTTGCTGGCTGTAAATAAATCACACGTGGGGACAACCACACCACTTGGGATTTATCATATTTCTAGCACAGCCGATGTCTAGATCGACCTGTCTTACCAGCAACTCATCACCAACTGCCCCGATCGCTGAAGTCACGCTCGCATTTATACACAAAGGTAACGAGTAACGGATCAAACATGATCGGACATCAATCATGTTGTGTCCTACTCTACAACCTACCAATGTGAGAGCATCAATCGAATTCAGCAGAGCGGTCCTGTAGGTCAAGTGTAAGTCGTACGACAACCGTTACAAAGAATAATAATATTTCTAAAAATAGCTTATAACATCGACTCAGTCATTATATGACATATTTTAAGCACAATGGGGCCTATCATAAACTTACACACTAAAATATTATGAAAGGCAATTATATTTAACAAAATTCATAGTATAAAATAAAATAACAAAAGAACTACTCCAAGTAGTATTACATAATTACAAATATAAATGTGGGATAAACACATGGGTTTTGTTTTAAATTTTTATAATTCTTTATTTAATTGTAGATAGTGTTAACAATAGTTCAATTTATTAATAGTTCAATTTTATAGGTTTAATAGTTCAATAGTGCAATATAGTTTAATAGATTAGGTTAATAATCTTAGCAATAGGTAATTTAAAATAAGTAATTTTAACAATGGCACACTTCACTTGGGTTACACTTCACTAAAACACTACCACTCTTCTCGACGTCCACTTCACTACTCGTCCCTATACAACTTCAGTTCTGTCTTCCCATACGTTTAAGAAAAATACCCACGCCACTCAAACCATAAACCGCTACTTGAGCCTATTCTAACCAGTCACGCCACAATCCCGTTATGTCAGTATGTCATAGCATGTAGCCGGCAAACACGAACGAAGGGTACCCTACATTCGGCCCTCCTGACGGCAATACGGCCCGGATTGCCACACTTTCATAAACTCGGCCACGGTAGTGGTTCTATTAGGGCCCTCATGGTAACCCACTTTCTCGACCTCGTACCTTCCGTGAGGCAATTTCTTCACTATTTTATATGGGCCCAGGTATTTACCTCATAACTTAAGGCCACTGCCGAACTGAGTGCGCTTAATGGCCACCAACTCGTCTACGGCATACTCAACCTCAGGCCTTCTTCTGGCATTATAAGTCTTGCAATTCTCCCTCTGAATTCTTCCAATATTCTCTTTAGCTTCGGACCTCATATCTTCTCTTTCTTCATCAAATTCTCGGACGGCTTCATCTTCTAATATTTCTCTAAGGTTGGGGTAGTCGGGCAATCTCATTTCCACGCCGGTTAGTAATTTGAACGGGGATACGCGGGTGCTTCTTGGAGTACTGGAATTAATAAACATTTGGACCTTTCTCACGTGTTTGTACCAGTTCTGGGGCGTCGCAGTGCACAATTTTGCCAGCATTGGTACGACTATTCTATGTATTCGTTCAACCTGACCGTTCCCACGTGGAACTCCTGTGGTTATCAACAGGTGCTGGATATTCTCCTGAACGCAGTAATCTTTAAAGGCCTGTGAAGTAAATGCTGCTCCGCGGTCGCTTATTATTCTTCGAGGATTTCCAAAAATAGCAGATTGCCTCTCCAAGGATTCGATAACCGTCTTGCTGTCAGTTGACTTCGTTGGATGTAGCCACACGAACTTCGTAAACCCATCAACAACCACGAACAGATGATTATACGCCTTCTTAGTAACTTCCATTGGTCCAACATGATCGACATGATAAGTCGCTAGGGGTCGATCGTCCTTATCTATTGGGTTAAGGTAGCCCTCTTTCTTGCCTGTTTTCGACTCGGTGATAATGCACTCGATGCAATTTCGTACAACGTGCGGCACTTTTGCAGCCAACCTCGGTATATAGTACTGCTTTTCAATCAACTCACGGGTCTTAAAAACACCAAAGTGACCCTGGTTGTGCGCTAACTTGATTATCTCCTCTTCCAACTGGACCGGTATCACGATAAGGTCCTTCGTGGGATCCTTGTACAGCACTCCATTCTGTATGTAATAATCTTCATATGCACCATATTCCAACACTGCTCTAATGGCCTTGGTACAGTCGTCACTCTCCTGTGCGCATCTGATTCTGTGTGTAAGGCTGCTTTCAACGACTAGACACGCCATACGGCTCAATGCATCAACGTGCCTCATTCTAGTTCCGGATCTGTGTTCAATCTCATAGGAGAATTCTTGTAGAAACATAGCCCACCTTGAAATTCTGGCAGGCACATCATCCTTGTTCATCGTCAGTTTAAACGCGTTGCAGTCAGTTACTATCTTAAATGGTATGCCAAGTAAGTACACTCTCCACTTCTTCAACGATTCTACTACAGCTAACACCTCCAATTCATAGGAGTGGTACTTCTCTTCATACGGCTTTGTGCGTCTACTCATGTACTGCACTGGACGTAGATCCTGTTCGTCCAAACTTCTCTGCAAAAGCACTGCTCCATAACCGTGCATGCTGGCATCGGTATGCACCTCTGTAATTGCGTCGGGGTCATATAACTTCAAAACTGGAGCACTGACAAGAGCCTCCTTCAACTGATGACAGGCCAGCAAGACTTCATCATTGACTGCAAATTTCACGTTCTTCCGCAACATATCGGTTAAGGGCTTCGCCACTATCGCATAACTCTCTATAAACTTCCTAAAATAAGAAGTTAGACCCAAAAATCTCTGCAGGGCCTTCCGGTCGGTGGGGATCGGGAAGTTTTTCACCGCCTTGATCGTCTCTTCTGCTGGCTTTATTGAGCCCCTCTGAATAATATAACCAAGAAAATTAACTGTACTGCGTAGAATCTGACATTTCTCCCATTTAATGCGTAACCCGTTCGATGCAGCTATCTCCAAAACCTTTACAAATCTTTCCAGGCCCTCGACCACATCCTTAGCGGGAATAATGATATCGTCCATATAAACTACTACCACACCTTCACGTATCAAATCCCTAAATACAGCTGTTATGAATCTGGTGAATACTGCAGGTGAGTTGCTCAAACCAAATGGAGCGAACAGAAACTCAAACTGCCCATTGTGGGTGACAAATGCCGTATACTTTCTCGAAGATTCCTCCAACGGCACATGGAAAAATGGCATGGGGAAATGGTCCCTCACAATCTTCTGATTCAATTTCCTGTAGTCGCAGCATAATCTTTTAGTGCCGTCTTTCTTTGCAACCAAAACGATCGGGGATGCGTACTCCGAAGTACTAGGCTGCACAATTTTTTCACGTAACCATTCTGCAATCTGATTTTCAACGATTACTTGATCGGCGATGGGTAAACGTCTGGGTCTATGATAAATTGGTATGTCATCCTTCAACACTATGTTCATCTTCACCGGGCTCTTCATATTTCGTTGGGGTTGATATCCGGTTATTGTCTTCTCTATCTGGCTCCCGATGGAGGCATTCAGGTGCTCCAGGTCGACTGGGATATCTGGCTTGTACTCGTCGATGTTCAAACAATTCCCCGAAAATTCATTCGGAACTGTATTCTCTTTCACCGGCATCTTGAACCGCGCTTCACCATTCGATATGGTCACATCAGCCTTGCGTATCAAACTATTTCCCAGCATAATTGGATGGTTAACATCGCGTTCCCCAACAACATAAAAAGTGACCTCTATATCCAAGCCATCAACGTGAACAATCTCAACAAACCGACCCAACGTGACTATAGCGCTATCACCAATACCAAACAATTTCACTCTCTCCGGTACAAAAGCTATCTCACCCAATACGAACAGCATGTCGAACCGTATTATGCATACATCACACCCTGTATCCACCAACGCTGTCAAATCCTTACCACGTATCACTATATCCTTGAATATCAAACCCGGTCCCTTACGAACCATATTCACTTGGCCACGTTCCGTTTTAACCTTATTCTCCACCTTGGAATTAGGGCATTCAAAGGATCGATGGCCGAAATTCCTACAAGCGAAACATTTAGGTTGCCGCTCGGGACAATTTTTAGCAACATGGGATTTTCCGCCACACTTATAACACCTGATATCGGCGCCACCTGCTTCTCCCTTCAATACGCTGGACTTTTTTGGCACAATCATCGGCTCTTTCCCCTTGTATAACGACTGGGAAACTGGCCGTGTCTTTTCGTACACTCTGATCATCTTCTTCAGGTCGCCGATACTGTCGGCCTGATATAGTACTGTCTTACTTGATCTCGAGTCTGGTATGCCCTCTATGAAATATTCAATTACGCTCCTTTCATCTAAGTTAATCTGGGCCCCAATTTCCATTATGGCATACAAATATTCCATCAGTGTCTCGTTCTTGTTCAAGCGTCTGTTCTGAATGCGACGAATAACCTCCGCTGTTGAAAACTGCACACCGAACTCGTTCTTAAGGGCCGTTTTCAAAGAACACCAGTCGCGTGTGCCCTTTTGACTCCTGACGAACATTTTCGCGGCCCCAGTCAATAACTGCTTACCGTAGACATAAAACTGTAGTTGTGACCAGTTCAGTATACTGCCCATCTCCTCGAATTCATCTAGCCACCGAATAACGTCAGGTGAGCTAGTGCCGGAAAACTGGGACAGACTCTCCTCCACATCCTTGAGGGTGTACAAGCCTCTTTCCGACCGGTCATTCCCGACAATCTCACTATCGGCCCGCCGCGGAGAGCCTCCTGCACTGGCGCCCTCCGCCACTTCACCGCTACAATTGTCCGTAGTCTCGCCCTGGTCCGTTGAATGTAGTCCTAATCTTTCCAGAAGTCGCCTCTGCAAATCCTCTTTCAAACCCTGTGTCCCTAAACCTAACTCCACTAGCCTTGCCCTAAGGGCACCAACACCCATACTTAAAATCTCCTCACGATCCATATCACCTCCTCACCAAACTACTCAAGAAAGTAACCAACGCGTGAAAACTGTAAACCCAAATGTTACAATAGAATATCAAATCAATTAAATAATAAATCAAAAAATAGAATATTAAATCAATATAATAATTAATCAATCAATAGAATATTAAATCAACAAAACAATTAATCAATCAATAGAACACTAAATCAATAAAATAATTAATCAATCAATATAAAAAAATAGAATTCAATTGTCTCAAAATTCGTCAAATACAAATAATTCCATTAAATATTCAAGTTAATAATAAAAGTTCAACCGATTAGTTAATCGTTCAATTAAATTTCATTTCTCCTACTCTCTCTCTCTTTTCTCTAAATTCCCAATAAAATCATTCAATTTTAATTACATTCTCTTTTCATAAAAAAAAAAAAATCTTCCAATTAAAATAATTAAATTATATCAAATGATTATGTAAAAAAAACTTTTAAATATGAAATTCCTATGAAATAATTCCACTTATCGGATAACTGCTTCATCCCACTGTACTTTTATTCTGCCACGCTGTCCACCGCTCAGCCGCAACTTCAATATAACGCTCTCTCAAGGTAAACTGCGCAACTGCAACCCTCAGCATCAAATTTAGCGACTCAGCTTTACTCACAGCAATCCACCTCTCAATACTCACGATACACAACACTCTCACCGTACAAACAGCTCAACAGCAACCGCTAGCATCTCACACACAGCACTCAACACCGCGATCAACACAGCACTCTCACTCAACGCAGTCAACATAAGGGTGTGGTTTCACACTATTTTCAGCAACAGCACTACGCATCAGTTTTTCTTTCCCTCAAAGCACTCTCACTCTCTTTGTTTTAATTTGGTGGTGGGTTTTTTTTTTCAAATTTACTCGCTCTCGTAAGTTTTCAACGGAAGAAACACTCACCATAGGCCTGATCTTTTATTACAGCTCTCTCTTGAATCTCTTTTCTAACGTTCTAGAATATTCTTTTGGGCTGTTCTAATTTCTCTTCTTTTATGCTCTTTTCCTTATTTGCAACCACTTTTACACAAAGGCCTCAATAAGTATTTCAATGTTTACAGCGAAAATTTCAACTATTTTTACGGCACACGCACAAACACTAGCTTAACTGTTTAACGACGATTAAAATGTGTTGTTATTCTGTTTGAGCGGAATTTTTCGTTTTCTCTTCGTTTTGTTTTCTTTCTCTTAAACCACTTTAACACTTTTCTTTCAGTTTTTTTTTTTTTTTCTTTTTTTATATGTTAAATATTGTTTTGTAAACTGTTATTGTCGTTTTATGTATATTTTAGGTATTGTTTCATGCTCAGGTTGTTCATCCCGGTTGAGCCCCCAAAAATTTGTGGGATAAACACATGGGTTTTGTTTTAAATTTTTATAATTCTTTATTTAATTGTAGATAGTGTTAACAATAGTTCAATTTATTAATAGTTCAATTTTATAGGTTTAATAGTTCAATAGTGCAATATAGTTTAATAGATTAGGTTAATAATCTTAGCAATAGGTAATTTAAAATAAGTAATTTTAACAATGGCACACTTCACTTGGGTTACACTTCACTAAAACACTACCACTCTTCTCGACGTCCACTTCACTACTCGTCCCTATACAACTTCAGTTCTGTCTTCCCATACGTTTAAGAAAAATACCCACGCCACTCAAACCATAAACCGCTACTTGAGCCTATTCTAACCAGTCACGCCACAATCCCGTTATGTCAGTATGTCATAGCATGTAGCCGGCAAACACGAACGAAGGGTACCCTACATAAATATAGTAAATAATATAAAAGAAAATGAACAATATCATCCAGTGATATGGTGTGGGCAAAAACAAGGTCCCCGCCTTTTGTCGTCACAGGGTTTAAATTCTGTGTCGAGAGTCGACATCAAGGCTATCCAGATTCATTAGTAGCTTGAGCTGGTTGAGAAGCTTCATTAGTGTAGTCGCGCTCTCCTTTGTGTTTTGTTTGTGTAATTCCTCCACTTCCTCTCCTTTCTCCTATCCCCTCTATTATCCTTCCATCTTAAGGACGTTTTGTACAATGGGTCAATTTGACCTCCGGGTACTGTACTTGTCTCATTGACAGATACACGTCCTCTAACCTAAACCTAAAGGTTCTCACTAATCATAGATCACATTGTATTTCATATTTATCTTTTAAAATTGTTTTATTACACTGTTGAAGGAATACAGGCTGATAAATGAAAACTGTCTGAAATTATTCGCATTCCAACATCTAACAACGAGATCAGTCCCATCGCTACTCTTCCTTTTTTGTCTAAGGTAATCCAAAACCATATATCGAGGCGAATCAATCATTATCTAGAAAGCCATAATTTTTTAGTGTTAGTCAGTCAGGATTTATTAAGGTAAGAGTTGTACTACCGCACTAATAAACATAGTTGAGGATCTGAGGTCCAAACTGGATGGAAATAATTTAGCTATTTTAGTTCTTCTTGATCACACCAAGGCTTTAAATACGCTTAATCACAGGTCCAAAAACAGTTTTACTTTCCTAATTCTGCTGGTGGTCTAATTTATTTTTATATAATACACATTACAAAAAGTTCATATAAATGACAAAATTTCATATCCGCTTAATGTTAGCAGAGGTGTTCCCCAGGGATCAATACTTGAACCTCTTTTATTCTGAATGTATATAAATGATCTGCCTGATGTTTCAGTTAACTGTTATGTTCATATTGTTACGCTCGCTTCAAGAGTCTTTAGTTATTGATGGAAAAAATCTAATTTGGAACCTGGCATGTATGGGGAATTGTCCGGCTAGCTCAATCCCGTGGGTGTTCCTGACCCAAAATTTTGCGAAGCGTAAGCATAGAAATAGTCATACATGCCAAATAGACGAAGAGTTGCAAAAAAAATACTTACATCTTCAATCACACTCCACTCAAACCCATGGAACCTTCACCCTCGTGCAGAGAAAAAAAAAAGATATTATTCGAAATGCATTATTTTAACTCAGTTTATTTGAAGTGATAAAAATTCAATATTGCAAACAAAGAAAAGATTGGAAAAGAAAACTACATTAACAATTCATCAGTTATAAAATAGTCAAATACATTTAAATCGAAACTTAAATAAAACTGTTAGTATGGGAGAAATATATGTTTTAAATAATTATAGGTAAATATCATGTATTAAATTGTCAGTATGGGAGAAATATATATTTTAAATAATTACAGGTAAATATCATGTATTAAATAACCTAGTTAGCATATGATTCAAATTTACAATAATAAGCTTACTCTAAAAAAATACTATCTTACATAAAAAAACTTGATGATTTTGGGGAACTGCTGTGATGTAGTAGGAGGATCGATGTCAATGCTGGAGGCCTCTGGTTGATTGCTGATTTTTGACTGGCGAGAATGTGTAGCAGCACGTTGTTTGCACAAAAGGACAGCTTTAACATGTATCAAAAAAAAAAAAAAAATTTTGGCGCAAAAATCTGGTGTTGAGTTTTTGAGTTTTGTTGCTTTTGTAGCTTTCTTAGAGGTAAATTTAAAGGTTGTTTTGTGTTATCAGTTCATTTGAAATTTTCTTTTTATGTTTATAATATGAATTCATTTGGTTTTAAGGATAATTTTTTTTTAATTTTTTTTTTTTTTTTTTTTAAATTTTTTTTGAGTTTAATTTTTGGTAAATTCCGTTAAATGTTATTCTTTTGTAGTTGTTGTCTTATTTTATATTTTATTTAAAATTACATTTTTTTTTTTTTTTTTGATTTTTTTCTCACTTAAACTATTTAATTTTAGAATTTTTTTGACTGAAATAAATTTATTTAATAATTCATGTTTCATTTAAATTTACATTTTTTTTCTTCGTGTCTTTTTTTTTTATATTATAATTTATAATTATTTGTTTTATTTAGTTTATCATTTGATATTTATTTTCATTATTATTTTTAAGATTTCTATTTCCAAAGGTTAATGGTAGATTAGAAATTTTTTTTAAGAAATTCAAATTTTTTTTCCAGATTGTAAGAATGCTCAACATTTTTTTTCTTTGCACTGATTTTTAGAGTTGTAGTGTGTAGTTGTGTTTATAGTTCTTGCGATTTTTTTTTTCCTTTTTTTTCCAAATTTTTATATGATTTTTGAGTGCAGCACTAATTTTAACATTTTATTATAAATTGTTTCATTATTTAAAATTTTCATAGAATATTAAAATTTTAATTTAAAAAAAAACTTTTTTCATTTTTTTTTTTTTTTTTTTTTTTTTTTTTTTTTTTTTTTTTTGTAAAATTTTACACATTTTTCTTTTTTTTCCTTCTTTAGGTTTATAAAAATAAATTGGAATATTTTTTTATTAATAAGTTGTTTATTTATTTAATTATTATACTTTTCCAATACTAGTTTTATATGCAAGTTTGTAAATTGTATTTTCAGTTCATGTAAATTTAATTATTTTTTTATTTAATAACAAATAAATGGATTTTTAGGTCTTAATTTATAGTATTCGATTTTTCAATTATTTAAAAAAAAAAAACAAATTCCAAGTTTTCAATTTTTTTTTGATTATATTTATTGATTATATTTAACATTTATTTAAGTTTCGATTTACTGAACATTTAAAAAAAATATATTCATAGTTATTTTTTTTTTTTTTTATTTCTTTTAAATGCATTTAACTTTACAATTCTATTTTTTTAAATTTTTCTTTAACATTATTTTTTTCTTTTGTTGCTTTACTTATTTAGAATTTCTATAAGGAATTTTATTTTTTTCCAAGATTTCAAAGTACAGTACACTATTACTATAAAATTTTATAGTTTATATTTATTTTATAAAAATTCACGAGAATGAACAATTAAGTTTTACTTTTTATTTCGCTGGAATTAATAATTCAGCTTTTTTTCTCTTCTTTTTTTTTAAATTCCTTTTAAAGTTTTAAATTCTTTTTAAGTTTTAAAGATAAAGTTAAAGTTTTTTTTTTTCTTGTCCATATTAAAATTGTTTTTCTTTTATAAATTTTTTTTCTTTTTTTTTCACTACTAACTCACACGAAAGTTCACCACCGACTGACTTCTTCCTAACAAAAGCTTTTGCCTCTTTACCTATGCCCTTTTCTAGAAAAAACCTAAGCGTCACGTATACATACAAAATTATCGTACGACATATACCGTTATGATTGGTTAACCAATCAGAAGAGCGCACGTGTAACGTTTTTGACATTTCTTCTCCATAAGACAGGGTTGCACTTCCACTCACGCGCAGTGTTCAGACAACTCTGTCTCTATAAGGCAGAGTTGCAATTCAAATCGTGAACAGCGGTGCATTTCCACGAAAGATCACAATGTACACTGTCAAAAACAATTTTGGTGTACGTTGAATGTACTAAATCCCTAACAATATGTATGCTGATGATGCGCAGTTTTATACTAGTACTCGTACATAAGGGTGCGCCATTTAAAAATGCGATAAAACAAAAACGGTTTTGAAATTTTGCCAAATTTATTTTTTGTTGTTGTTGTAACAGTTCTGCTGTTGCTTCCGGAAGCTTCTCCCTAGGGAAAAAACTTCCGGTTGATACAGCTTTCGCTGGGTTGATAATCCTTGGCCGATGTAGAGTCGGGTCGTTCCGGAGCGTAGATCCGATTGTCGTGGGACGTGTGGGTTTTCTGAGCCTCGAATACGGCAATTTGATGAAAATGAGCTTCATGAAGCGGATGGTCATGCTGCTTCAACTCTTGAACCAATTGAACTTTGTAAGGCGTCACACCGAGTTCTTTTCGACACAAACTAGTGCGTGAAATGTGTAATTCTTAAGAACGATGGCGAGTTGATGTTGATGGATTCTCAGACACACTCTCAGCCACAGCTACGATATTTTCGGGTACATACACGGTTAGGTCTTGGGGCATCAACAATGAAACCAGTTTCACGAACTTTAGCAATAAACTTCTCCTTCTCTGCGAGCAAACTTTGTACGACATTTTTGTGAAATTTCAGACCAATTGTCTTTGTTTTGGAAATAAATTTCTAATAAATCCTAACGTTGCTCAAGCGTAAATCGATTCATTATGTTCAATGGAGATAATATACTGAATTTTGTGACAGAATAGAATAACATAATTATGTCGAATTTAAACCGATAGATGGCACACCTGATGCATACATAACAAAATTGGTTTAGTTAGTTTCTCGAACCATTTATGTTGCGTGTGTTAATTTTATACATGAGTAGCGGGACATACAGCTTAAAGTCTACTCCGAGCGAAAGATTTATGAGAAGCTTTTCATGGCAATTTTAATTAATAATTTTACTGCTTAGAGGAAGAAGTATTCTTTCATATTTCGTTTAGTTGGAAATGTCTGATCTGTGTTTGAACCGAGGCCTCACGTCTAGTAAGCTAACACACTACCTAGTAGACTACGACGGCCCTAGTACTCATGCAGAGAATATTAATTCGTGCATAAATTCTATTAATCGTGGTTTAGTAAAAATTGACTGCTGGCCTTTATAATATAATAATATAATTTTCGAAATAAATTGCCAATCTTAGCTAATAAAAGAAAATTATATTTTGCATGTATTTACTTAAGCTATGGTCACACTGAGTAAATATTTGAAGTAAAACATCATTTATTTCTTTGCTCTAGTGTGACCATAAAATATTTTAGGGGTGCAAACAAGATTTTGAGAAAACAAATTTGTTTGCTTGCAAACAAAAATGTCTCTAATGTGACCATAGTGTGACCGCCGGTGTCAAATATTTGCTCCTTTTTTCGAACAAATAAATATTTGATCTTGCAAAAATTTTGTAAGAGCAAACAGTGGTAAATAACAGCTGTTGCAGTGTTGTCCACTTCTAATAATAAATTATGCAATTTTTTCATAAAATCACCAAAACGGAAAACTTTTAATAATAAACTTTATATAAAAAGTAGAAATTAAAAAAAAAAACTAGTGTAAAGACCTTTCGACAGGTTTATTAAAAGTTTTGATCCATTAGTTCATTATGAAACAGGAACAATAAAATATTATATTTTATCACATTATTTAAATGCAAGTTTGTACCAAATGAAAGATCATACATATAATTTGCTACAGACAGTTATATGGAACAAAAAATTGATTAACATACTGGACCTTAGAGACCAATATCTCCAAAACTAGTCCTCGACGGCACAAAATTTTTATGTACGCACATACATACATAATTCGCCATTACAACCCTTCAGTCAGGATTACGGCCTAGCTTCTCAACACCACTCATGTTGTGTGCGTTAATTTTATACATGAGTGGCGGGACCTACAGTTTAAAGTCGACTCCAAACGACATTTTTTGAGAAGCTTTTGCATGCCAATCTTTACTCTCAGAGTTTTTACCAGAAATCTGCTGAGACGAAGTCGCCGAAGAAATATTTTTTCATATTTCATTTTGATGTCTGACCTGGGATTCGAACTCGGGCCTTTCGTCTATTAAGCCAACACACTACCTACTAGACCATGGCGACATCCAATACATTATGGTACTAAGTTTTATATTTTATCGTTTAAACGCAATCCAGTTGTCAACACTGATGTAGAAAAGAAAACAATTAAACAGCTGTGCGAATTTACTTGTTTTTTTGGCAAAGAATATGGCGATTGGTTTTGGCTTCTTTTGAAATAATCTTTCATCTTCCATTTCGAAATTATTTATTTGTTTATGTTATATTTTTTCCGCTTATTTCCGGTGTTTTTATTAAACGAATTTGTTCATTTTCGTTTTGTGAAGTTTCTGTTTTGTTTTTTTTAATCTCATGTGCCTTTTCGTTTGTTTCTCTTTTTCTGATGAAACAAAATTTTGTTTATGAGAAAACAAACATATTTACTTCGGTCTGACCGCAGGGAAAACAGGTTTGCTCCAAACTGTATTTGATGCTGTTTCATTGTTATTTGGAAAAATAAATTTTGTCAAATATTTCCCGTCAATGTGACCAGCAATCAAACTACAGAAAAATTTAATGCAAATACGAGTAAACATATTTGAAGCAAATATTTTCTCAATGTGACCGCAGCTTTACTTTAATTGAAGTAAAATTTTATGCACTTTTTTCGCTTTTGCTTTATTTTTATTTTAGATTTATTATTATTTAGATTTTATTAGGAGATTTACGTTTTGGACGCAATGAAATGAGAAAGTAAAGAGTTACCGGAGCAAAAAAAAAAAATACTTTCAGTGATAAAACGACCACACCAAGTATTTATTAGACAACTAGTAAACTATTAAAAAATATAAACATATTGGGCCATAATCATAGTCATCAAAAAAGTATACTTTAAGTATCATTTATTAAAAAGTCTACTTTTCAGCTACTATAGACGAAAAAAAGCTTACTTTTCCCGCTAAAGTCAGTTTTATACTTAAAACAAGCTGAAGTTGTTTTTAACAAAGTTAACATCACTTTAACTCTATCAGCTGTTCGTCATTTATACAAATTTACAAAATCAAAACAAACCAAAAACATGAATTGTATGAATTGTGTAAAATTTTTTATAAATTGTGGAAAAAGTGTTGGAAAATAATTGGAGAGATGTGTACAATTGAGGACATTGGAAATGATTTCCCCTGATTCATTTTATGCAATTGTTTTTTTTTTCAAAATAACAATTCATATTTTGTTTATTTTTTGGCGCTTTTATTGCATCAGCTGTGCAGAGATGCCACTTCTACAGTATTTATACCAGTTTGTATGCAAAATTTCAAAAATTATACTAATCACCCACTTAAAGCTGATTCAACTTAAAACTATTATTAATTTTCACTATAGTTAAGAAACAGTTAGTAACAGGTTTAAATATAAAAGTTGTTTTAAAAAGAACCGACTTTAGTGTTTGACTATGATTATGGGCCATTGTTTCGAAAATGGAAACGGTGTACATCGTTTAACATTAAAATGAGCAAAAGCTTTACACACAAATACGACGAACTTGTTACAAGTAAACCAACAACATCAATATCAGGGCGAACTCAATAAGGTGATGGCAATAGTACAACAACTCAATTCGCAGTGTTTTAACAAAAACGACATTTATTTTCTGTTGTATTTGGGTGACCACTAATGTCAAATAAAATTCGCCATAAGCCAGAAAGGACGAAGGCGAATCCATGTAATGACAAAGTTGTTATTTTGTGTCATTATTTCTCTTTTGTTTATAAAAAACATATTGTTACGAAAGTGGAAACGGTGTACATAGTTTAACATTAAAATGAGCAAAAGCTACACACACAAATACAACGAACTTGTTACAAGTAAACCAACAACATCAATATAAAAGAAAAGCGGATAGACAAGTAGCGAGAACGCAACAGCAAGCAATGTGAACAAAATACACAAACAACAATGAAGTCGCGATAGAATTCTCTAGATGGCAAAACCCCGAACGTTCGACTTCAAGAACCTTCATCATTCATTTGATTACTTTTATTTTAGATATTATTTCTTAAACATGCGCCGTATTTTTTATTGTACTTTTCATGTCATATTTAGTCACCTAAATTTTTAAAACCTTGAATGAATTAAAAGATCAATTAAAATTTAAATTAAATAACCAATATATTCCACTAATTATATGGAGTAAAATACGGCAAATGGAAGAATCGGAGCCTAACCTACGAAAATAATTTGAAAAAGATATAAAAAATTTTTGTGAAACTTCACTGAAATATTTAGTGATCCATTTTTCGTTGGACCCTCTTGACAGAAAAAAAAATTGATTTGGAAGCTGCATGTTCATGTCCTGAAAATGTGATATTAATTGGTGAGATTAAAATAAATGAAAGTAAACTAGTTGAAGAAATAAGAAAAATAAACATATATTGTAATGAAGAGAAACTTAAAACATGGAGAGACAATGCCATCAAATTCGACCAAAGATGGGTGGAAATATTTTCTCACTTTGAAACAGAGTCAATATTATTTAAAGAAAGCTTAAAAATTGTGGAAATTGCTTTTAGCCCGCCCGGAACAAATGCAACTGTTGAAGGAATGTCTTCATTAATAAATGATATTTGGACCGAAGAAAAAAGTAATATATCAATTAATTGTGTGGAGGCAATAATAACAATCAAGTGCAACATTAATAAAAGTTGTACAGAATTTGCAAAATACTATGAATCAAAAGACACTATTTTAAAAAAGGTTCACGAATCTGAAAAGTACAATAAACAATAATAAATACAACAATATTGCAATATGAAATTTTGAGTAAGTTAGTGCAGTTTTTCGTTATTTTTTTTTAACTAATTTTATATATTTATAAGTAAATCTAAATGTAAGTTTTTATATACATACATTTGTATATTATTGTTTTTATTTATTTTACAAATATACACAAATTTTTCTGTAAAATATGTAAAAAAATGTTGAATTCAAATAATTGTTTACTTTTTTCTTTATGTCATATTTTTTCATTTTCAAAATCTGGTCGCCTTATATATTTGTACCGTAAATAATTTATCAAATGACTATATACATATATTGAATTATTTTACTTACTTTTTTGTTTTTAAGATCCTTTAAACATATTTGTATATGTCTCTTATCCCTTTAAGTATTTGCTTTATATGTACAAACGTATGTTAAGATAATTTTTTCATTATTCTTAAAGTATCTACAGAATCACGTATGTATATTTTTATTGGCATTCTTCCATAAGCTTCCTTTCATTATTACATATTACATTAATATAAAAATCACAATATTGTGCTAAAAATGTGTTTTATGCTGAAGGATGACAAATACTTCATTGCCATCGTGATGAAAATAAGTGATGCTAATTTTGTGTTTTCATTATATCTTCACTGAACGAGAAATCAGCAACTTGCGGTTTTGGAGAACAATGATAGTGGTTCAATTTTGATGTATTCATGGTTCATAGAGAAATCAAATTAAATACTGCTAAATAAATAAAACAATGTAATGTACATGATTGGAGGCAAAAGCATTACAGCATAGCAGGTGTTTTTGTTTTCAAATTTTAAAGACGACAAGGAAAATGCAAATGTGGTTGTAATATTAGCGAATAAGCGAATACATGTCGCTTATTTTTTAAATATCGAATTACGACGGAACTTTTTATCCTATCCAAGTTGTATGCGTTCAGTGGGTAATAGAATAGTCGATGTAGTACAACGTAACAAATAACGCTGTAACTTGTAAAAATTTTAAAATGTAAAATATTAAACCAATTCAAATTAATGTCAACAAAATACGTAGTTGTAGAAACTGCAGTGCAAAATTCGAATTATTGAACTTTGTCGAGTGATAATCCAGTTACCTTTATAAAAACGTTTAGAATATGAGTTCGTTTATTGCAAACAAAATAAAAATAAATTTGTGTTTAGTTTCAATTAAACTCTTTGTTACCGCCGTTAACAAATATTTAATTTTGTTGCACGTTGTATTTTTTATATTCTTGGGGAATTATCTTTTCTTATTTTTCATTTCTTCTTTTAAGCTTCATGTAAATAATTTTACTTCGTAAATATGTACGTATGGCGTGAACCTTATGTATCTTTTATTTTCTTTATTACTTTTATTCTATGGCGTGATCCTTATTTATCTTTTATTTTCTTTATTACTTTCGTTCTATGGCGTGATCCTTATGTATCTTTTATTTTCTTTATTACTTTTATTCTCTCCTGAAAATAACTGTTCGTGTTTGTCATGTAGACCTAAATTCTTGTACATACAAAAGCATACATAATACATTACCTGTGGTCAATTCACACAAGCCGTTGTATCGTTGTATTCATTGTATTGTTGGAAGAACATACAACTGTGTATGATTGTTGTTGATAATTTTCATATAAAAATCCGATACACTTATACACATTTTTTCCACATGTTTTTAAAAGTTGTATTAATTTCGAGCTATCAAATTGTGTGAATGAAAAGAATGTGTATATGTTTTCATATGTTTTTAAAAGGTTGTGTTGGTTTCGGGCTATCAAATTGTTTGAATGCCACGAAATACACAATACAGCATAGCATTGAGCGTTCACAAACAAACGAATGTATTTAATACAACATAGACAATACAAAGTTGTGTGAATTACCCAATGGATTTGAGAATTTAGTTGTCAGTAGTATCAGAAACTTTAAACGCGTCGGAGAAAAATATTAAATTTTAAAGCCCATCGCTCGTGCCCCTCGCGCGCTATATTTATAATTATTTGAAGTGTGGTCAGAATTAAATTGAATTAAAGTTATAATTTAAAATAATAAAAAGGGTGTTTTATTTCTCAAATTCTTCGAGTGCTATTAAAAACTATTGTAAACAATCCCGAAATATCGTATATTTAAATCTATCATGTAAACTCTACTACTCCTAATTTACTTCTTCTTTATTTATTGTACTAATTATTGCTATCCTCTTTTTGAAGAGGGAATGACATTGAGTTGTCATTGACATTTATCCCTGAAACATACATACTTTGAAAATAATATGATAATTTCGTAAAAGTCAGTCTAAAAAGATTCATCAAAGAGAAAAGAGTTAAATAAAGATTTATTTTTATTTTCTAAAGAAATAAACGAGTTTGAGGTTATTTGGAAAATACTAGATTTTTCCACAGTATATTCTCTTTGACCTTTACGTTGCTCCGAGCAACAATTCTTTAAATTTAATATTTATTGTGTGAAAATTATCACGATGTTGGAGGAGACTCATCATAATTGTGGAAAGTGTAATGAGTTGGACGACAACCGAATGTGATAAGTGGTACCACTATGGTTGCGTGGGAGTAGATAGCAATGTGGCTGATTACGACTGGAACTGTGAACTTTGCGACAACAGGTCTTCCGCTGCTGCTAACCCAGGCCAAGCAAATGGTTTTGAGGCTCAACCGAGCTCATCATCGTCACCATTGGTTCCATCAACAACGATTGCACCACCAGTCATGGCTGCCAATACGGCTACAGCATATCAAATTCCGCCGGCTCAAGTTACAATGGCTCCAATTATTACTGCAGTGTCAACAGGTCTCCCATTGCCGAATTGGTCCGCCGTACCAACGCCTATGGTTATGTATCCACATCTTTATACAGCACCCCATCAATATATGGTTGCAGCTCCTACAGGAATGCCTATTGTCCGTCCAACTACCCAAATTTTTGACACCACTGCTCATTCGTACACTCACGTAACGCAACCAACAACAACAATGCCTATCAATTACCAACAGCAAAATATGCAAACGGGTTTTAACAAACAAAACGCAGCAAAGAGCATTCAAAACGATAGCGATTGTTTGGAAAGGTAAAGAAACTTAAAGTTGCAGCAATTAGAGGAGGAAAGGAAAAGCGAACAAGAGTTCCTGGAACAAAGATATAAAATTTTGTATGGAAATGATGTCCCTTCTTCCACGAATATTAACAACAACTCTAATCAGTTCTCAAGTTCTTCCTACACATAAAGGCCCCCCACAACCAACGTCTTAAACGGTGAGTTAAGATTCAGCAACAATCAAGCTGAACCAACGCCTTCACAATTGGCTGCGAGAAAGACTATACCACGCGAACTACCGTCCTTTAGTGGTGATCCAGATAAATGGCCTATTTTCATCAATAGCTTCCAAAATAGCATAACACTAGCAGGATTCTCTGACACTGAAAATTTGATAAGGCTTCAAAATTGCTTGAAAGGTAAAGCTAGAGAATTAGTAAAAAGTAAGCTACTATTGCCTTCTCTTGTACCGCACGCTTCGCATGTGTTTTGGTCGCCCGGAGTGTATTTTACAACGTGCTATAAGTAAGGCGAAAAGTATGCACTCTCCACGAGACAAACTAGGAGCACTAATCGAGTTCGCACTTGATGTTCAAAATATATGTGCAACAGTGGAATCCTGCGGACTGGAGTCTCATTTAAATAATCCCATGTTAGTGAAGGAGCTATTGGACAAATTGCCGAATCAACACAAATTAAATTGGGCAATGCAGCCAAGGGACGAAAGAGTTCCAATAATCAAAGCGTTTAGTGTATGGCTATACAATATTGCTAGCAAAGTGGTTACACCCAATTTTGGAAAAAGCGGTGCATCGGTCAACACGCACACTGAAGCAGCTAACAACTTAAAGAAGAGTGCCATTTTTCATAAAGTACAACAATGTGGAGAATTTAAGAAATTACAACTGAACGAGAAATGGGAGATCGTAAAAAACAACAACTTGTGTCGTCAGTGTCTCAACCATCACAGACGAAAATGTCATCTCAACAAGGAATGCGGCGTATCAGGCTGTAAGTACAAACACCACCCACTGTTCCATAATCACTATGTGGACGATCTTATCGATAGCGAAGACACTGAAGAAGCCGTAGCAGAGCTAGCCCTTCAAGTAGCGGAAATTCACGCCGCTGCTGGTTTTCACATAAGGAACTGGGCGTCTAATTCAACCAAGGTTTTAAGCCAGTTATCCGAGTCTTCAAAAATAACTCAAGATGCCAAGTAATGCTACTCCAAGTTGTTATGCGACGCCGAAGATGTGCAACTTCATACATTCGTTGATGCAGGGGAATACGCCTACGCTGCCATTAGTTTTCTGGTTGTACGGTTAGGAGAGCGCGGAACTATTTCTCTAGTAGCAGCTAAGTGCAAGGTAGCACCGCTTCAGCCACTCTCGATACCTCGAATGGAGCTTCAAGCCGCATTCATCGGAGTCATATTGGCAAATTCAGTGCAAAATATCCCTCGCTTGCGAATATCCTCAAAATATTGGTGGTCAGATTCTCAGACTGTGCTGCAATGGCTACGGATTGATGCAAGAAACTTTCAACCGTTCGTAATGCACCGAGTAGGACAAATCTTAGAACATTCCAATGTCACAGATTGGAAATGGGTACCCACTAAAATGAACCCTGCGGATTTCGCTGCAAATATATCAGCGCAAACGAATATGGACTTATGGTTCAACGGTCCTGACTTCTTGCGTAACGACCCAACGACACGTTGGAGTTGAAGAGCCATGTGTTATTAATTGACAAAAAACGTTAAAATTACAACCTTTTGAATTTTGAATATTTCTTGAACTGGAGAAGGCTCTAACGAGCAGTAGCAACGTTCTTGCTATACATGAATAAATTAAAATTCGCTTACGAACAATCAGACTTCAATTCTACAGATACTTATGAGATGGTACAACAAGCAAAACGTTATATTATAAAAGAAGCACAGCATAGTCAACTTCTTCAGGAAATTATGGATCTCAAACATGGAGGAACTGTAGCAAAATCTAGTAAATTATATGAACTCAATGTCTACTTGGACGACAGCGAGATTTTAAGATTTAACAACCACGAAGATAAAATCGTATTACCAGTTGGGCATCATGTCACATTTCTTATAATTCGTTTTTTTCACGAAGACTACCATCATCACTTCCACGAAGCAGTAATTAATAAAATAATAGGTGTTCTGTCTTTTTGAATTAGAATAAAGCACGCGTTCTTCTTTTCTTCATTCTTAGTACTTTTATTAAAAATAATAAAGTTACAACTATTAATATATTTTACAGGATGACACCAACTTTTAAAAGTTGCCAATTAGTGATTTTTACATTATATACATATGAATAGGATACAACAATCTCCCACGCTTATTATGAATAATAATGCAATTATAATTAGCAATTCTTAAAATTTTTAAATTATGTATATGAGAAAATAAAGTTTATTCTAAACACTCTACTCTTCTATGTAGTTGTTTAAATACGTTGGTTTTTTACGGGAACGATTATACCTCCTTAGGGTTGGTTGCTGATTTCCTTGAGGTTGTTCACTATCTTGAAGATGTTGGCTACTTTCTGGCTCTTGAACAGGTTCTTGGGAACGCTCTTGAAGGCTCGAAGTTACTGGATAAGTCGAATTTTGTAAAAATGATTGTTCCAAATAATATTGGTTATAATTTTCGTTTGCTCGAATTGGCGGTTTGTTTTGAACATCTGGTGCGAATTGAACTTGACGAGGTTGAACTTTTGTGACTTTTAGTTTGTCAATATGACGTTTTAGTGTATATCCATCATCGAGTTTTACAAGGTAATGAAGTTGTCCAAATTTCTTTAGTACCGTTCCTGTCTTCAAACAGTTTTGTTGTTTTTCATGTGTAATATTTGAACTCTTTCTCCCACGCTTATATGTCGAACCCCAGGAAGAGGTTTTGTGGGCTGGAACTTAATTCTAGGTTTTATTGAATCTAAACGTATACGAAGACGTCTACTGTAATAAAGCTCAGCAGGACTTTTTCCACATGTTAGTCGAGTTGCTCGGTATTTTTGCAAGATTTCATTTACCTTATTTTGTAGAGAACCGGTTTCTAATGCCATAGCCTTCAATTTGCGTTTAAGCGTTTGAATGTTGCGTTCTGCTAACCCATTTCTACTTGGGTGACCAGGCGCAATTAATTTTTGGAAAATTACGGTCTTTTTACAATACGTTTTGAATTCATCACTTGTAAATATTGTAGCGTTATCTGATACCATTATAATTGGAAAACCATGGCTTGCAAATATATCAGAAAGAAGTTTAATTGAAGTTTTTGTTGTAGGAGAATCATTTATAATTCTCACTTCTGCCCATCTGGATTTTGCGTCTATGACGACCAAGAAAAAGTGATCCTGGAACGGCCCTGCATAGTCAATGTGAATTCTATCCCAGTTTTCGGCTGGTTCTTCCCAATGATGAAGTGGGGATTTAGCTGGTTTTGCTTGATTTGGACACAAGCTTCACAGGACCTAACTGTTTCCTCGATATCGCGGTCTATACCCTTCCAATAGCAATATCTCCTAGCAAGTTGTTTCATCTTGGTAATGCCTGGGTGAGTAATGTGACTAGGCGACAAAAATATTTTGAACCTTTAAGACTATTCAAAATAGTATCAATTCGACGTATTGGGTAGTTTGCCGACACAAGTTGTGGATTTACGCCCATTTTGTAGTCGACGCAAAGACGTACACCCCCATCTGGTTTTGGTATAATAACTAGTGGTGATCCCCAGTCACCCCTTTCTGCTTTCAGTATAATTCCCGATGCTTCTAAATTGTCCAATTTTTTTCGATACGATCTCGCAGTGCAAATGGCACTTCACGTTCTCTGTAGAACACGGGTTTGGCGTCTTTACGTAACTGGAGTGTAACTTCGTAATTTGGGACGCAACCCACAGTTTCCGAAAAAACTGTTGGGAACATATTCATTATCTCCGCAATCGAATGTTCAGGACTCATACGAATGCACTGAATTTGACTAAAACGTTGATTATCAATCTCTTGGAGGACGATGTTTAAATGTCGAATCCAAATTCTTCCCAATAGCGTATCATAATTATTAGGCACAATATACATTTCTTCATTTGATTGTTGATTATTGTATTTAACTTCTATTTTTACTTTTCCATAAGGAATTATAATATTTTTTGTGTAAGATCGAAAAGCTATAGATGAAGGTTGTAATTGTGTTTTTAAGTTGAGCCGCTCGACTTTTTTGATCAATGTGTATTTAACTCCAGAGTCGACCTCAAAAGTTTGACGCCGTCCGTTTATTTCAACGGCTAACGGCTACGATATATTTATCATCGTCATTTTTGTTATGTTCTTGGTTGTGATTGATATCAACAATTTTATTTATGCCATATATTTTATAAACAGTCTCATCATGATCATTATTTGTGGAAATTGAATTGTTGTTTGAAGCGTTTATTAAAGTTTTTAAACATACCTGTTGGACGTGGCCTGTTTTACCACAGGATCTGCATTTGAGGTTGTTGGGGTTAGTGCAACATTTTTTTGTCTTGTGGTTATCTTTCCCACAACGTATGCAAAGACTTTCAATTCCTAATTGAGTAAAGTTTATTTTCGAACGCATTGGTGTTCTTGAAGATGACCGGAATCGAGAACGACTTCTACGCTTTGATCTTGAAGATCTGGAATACACTTTGTTGACATCATTTGTGTTGATAGGTGTTTTTGAATTCAGTTCCCGACTGTCGATTTTAGACGCTTCCAATGACAGTGCTTTTTGCATAATTTTTTCAAAATCTGGTTCTTCCGATTGTAAGAGCTGTTCGCGGATAGTATTGTCTTTTATGCCTCGTATGAATTGGGCTCGAAGAAAAATGTTTGATATATCGGCCCGGCATGCACATGTTGACACAAACTTGCATTCATTTATATCACGCCGGAGTAATGCTACATAATCGGCTAATGATTGTTCATCGTTTTGGTATGTAGATAAAAATCGATGTTGTATTACCAATATGTTCTTCTCTGGGCACAAATGCATTTCGAGTTTCTTCACCAACTCGTCGTACTCTATTTCTGTTATTTTTTTCGGTGGCACTAGAGAAACCAGCAATTTAAAATGTGTTGACCCCAAAGAATTAACGAGCATTTGGTGACATGCCGTTTTATCGCTAATTGCACCTTTCATGTTAAGGTAATTTTCAAACCTTTGACGATATAACTTGAAGTTTTCTTTGGTCGCATCAAAATTTTCAAATGGTGGTATCAAAGCATGTAACGGAGGCACATTTTGTTGTTGCCTCTGCGATGTTTGTTGAAGTGTAGCATTAGTACTTAATTGCTGAAGTAAATCACGTTGATTTTTTGTAAAAACTTCTAGCAATTGTTGAAAAGCATTGCCTCACAATATGTGCAATCCATATTGAAGTCGCTTATTATTTGGATATCATTTCATGTATTCTATGCATCCGAAAATTTATTGCCAGACGAGGGCACACCTTGTGAAATATTTACATACAACGGTACCAAATTTAAAGCAGTTGAGAAAATCCTCAAAGAAGAGATCAACCAAATTGATTTTTCCAATATAACATCCAAATTTGATAAAACTAAATGGTATTTTAATCCACCAAGAGGGCCCCACATGGGCAGAGCTTAGGAAGGACCCATCAGATCTGTTAAAAATGTTTTATACAGTTTGTATCTATCCCACACTAAATTTTAACGATGAAACCGTGAAAAGTGTACTTTGCGAAATCGAGTCTATTTTTAATTCTCGACCACTCACATTCGTTTCCGTCGAACAGGTAGACGACAAAGCCATAACACCTATCCATCTACTTTTAGGTTCTTCTGATGGCTATAAACCGTTCCTCGACGATAGCGGAAATATACACCAACGATGGCAGCAAACGCAAGCATTCGCTGAACACTTCTGGCGCAATTCGCTGGAGGAATATGTTCCAATAATATCCCGTAGAAGCAAATGCTTCACCAAGGTACCACCAGTAGAGATAGGAGCTATTGTAATCATCGCCGATGAAAACCTTCCAAGAAGATGCTGACCAAAAGGTAAAGTAATCGACACTGTGGTAGCTGCATATGGACAGGCGCGAAGATACAGTTTGGCGTTTTACATAGACCGGTGACGAAGGTGGCAGTCTTGAACGTCGGTAATAATTATGAGCAAACTCGCATCCCTGACTCACAAATATTTAATTTGTTGCACGTTGTATTTTTTAAATTCTTCAAGAACTATCTTTTCTTCTTTTTTCTTTCTTCTTTTAAGCTTCATGTAATTAATTTTACTTCGTAAATATGTACGTATGGCGTGATCCTTATGTATCTTTTATTTTCTGTATTACTTTTATTCTCTCCTGAAAATAACGGTTCTTTCGTGTTTGTCATGTAGACCTAAATTCTTGTACATACATAAAGCATACATAATACATTACATCGATTTACGAATTTAGTTGTTAGTAGTGTCAGAAACTTTGAACGCGTCGGAGAAAAATATTAAATTTTAAAGCCCCTCGTTCGCGCCCCTCACTCGACATATTTATAATTATTTTAAGTGTGGTTAAAATTAAATTGAATTAAAATTATATTTAAAATAATAAAAAGGGTGTTTTATTTAGCGAATTCTTAGAGTACTATTAAAAAGAATTTTCGCTTTGACCTTTACGTTGCTCCGAGCAACACTCTTTATTGTTCGCACTACTTTTGAGTGCCACTATTTACAAATTGATGTATCCAACAATAATTTGCTTGTTCGTTACTGTTCTTTACACTCCTGTCGCGTAAGCACTAACAGCTGCGATCTTCAAACCACGACTGTTTTCTTCACACGCAACGCATCTTCACACAAGACTGACTGAATTATAACTACTCGTTGTCTGCTTTGTCTTGCCTTTTTATATATCCGCGCAAACAGTCTGATGAAGGTTCTTGAAGTAAAACGTTCGCGTTTTCGTTTTCTCGAGGGTTCTATTGCGACCTCATTGTTGTTTGTGTATTTGTTCTCATTGCTTGTTGCTGCGTTCGCTCACTTGTCTTTTCCCTTTTCCTTCATACTGATGTTGTTGGTTTACTTGTAACAAGTTCGTTGTACAGTGTATCACTAAAGTGAGTATGCAGCGATATATATATTTGAAATTATTGGAAAAATTGCTTAAGATATGAAATAAAAACACAAATATTATATTTTTTAATTTATTTTACATATAAACTTAAGAAAAGTAATAAGGAACAAAAATGTTTCTAATTCATTACTGGTTGATAACAATATAATTAACAAAATGGTTAGAATTCAGGTCACATAAGTGAGTATGCAGTTCACAAAAATTGACACTATGATTAAATTTTTGAAGTCAGGCTGATATTTAATATTTTGTTGGATAGCCCTTTGCCTTTTGGACTGACTTCAATCTCGATGGCATAGATGTTATAAGATTTTGGGTAACCGAATGTGGAATTTTATTTCACTCCTCAAGTAGTGCAGTTTTAAGGGTGTCTTTACTTGTAATGACATGACTTCTGATTTTTTTTTCGAGATAATACCACAGATGTTCTATTGGATTAAGGTCGGGTGATTGGGAAGGAGTTTTTAGTTGTTTTGGCGTATTACACAAAAGATAATCTCCAACGATATGGGCTGTATGTTTAGGGTCATTGTCCTGGTGGAATACAAATGATCCTGTTAGTCCCAATTTAGCTGCACTTTGATGCAAGTTGTTTTTTAAAATGTTCAAATACACCGTTTTATCCATTGTACCTTCGATAAACACAAGATTTCCAACACCTGATGCTGTCATACACCCCCATACCATAACCGCTCCACCACCATGTTTTACTGTGGCAGCCATATTTTTTGGGTCGAGCTCAGTGTTCACTTTTCTCCACACTTTTTGACATCCATCTGAGCCAGAAATATTATATTTACTCTCATCAGAAAATATAACTGATTTCCAGAAATTTTCATCCTTGGTTTCGTACTCCTTTACGAAGTCCAACCGTTTTCTTCTATTGGTGCTGTTCACAAATGGCTTTTTGCGGTTGTTACGGCCATGGTAACCAGAAGCATACAGAACTCGACGAATGGTTTGTGGGTTACATGTTTTTCCAGTCTATTTTTCTGGTGATAATTCGTTTCTCCCTGTCATTGAAGATTTTTGGACGCCCAGGTCGGGACTTGTTATTTGTATTTCCCTTCTTATTATACTTTTCTATTATTTTTTGCACTATGGAGCTACTTTTATTAATATTTTTTTGCAATTTCACGTTGGCTTTTCTGCTCTTTATAAAGTTTAATAATTGCATCTTTTAAATCTTGTGAAAGTTCTTTTCCATGAGGGGCCATAATAAAAGTTAAGAAAAAATTTCGGTATTTAATCTATTTATTTAATCTATTTATATTTATTTATCTATTTATATTTATTTATAATAACAATTATTCACTTTTTCCGCGATTAAAATGCGTTTAGTTTAAGTGCAGATCAAAACTTTAAAAAGTGCATACTTACTTTTGTGATGTGATTTTTTCTATTTTTTAAGAAATGATAACGAGATATGATGAAGGGATAATTATTTTGAGGTATGTTTGTGTTTTTATGTAAGGCATTATTATATATTATTGTAAGTGTAAAAAAAATATATTTTTCTGCATATTTTTGGAAAAAATATTGGGATATTTAATTATTTTCATGCTGCATACTCACTTTAGTGATACACTGTATGTGTTTGTGTGGCTTTTGTTTATCGTTTTAATGTTAAACGATGGTACACCGTTTCCATTTTCGTAACCATCTTGTTGTAATATCAATGGATTACAACA
Organism: Sarcophaga rosellei; assembly: GCA_930367235.1. Taxonomy (NCBI): domain Eukaryota; kingdom Metazoa; phylum Arthropoda; class Insecta; order Diptera; family Sarcophagidae; genus Sarcophaga; species Sarcophaga rosellei. The sequence continues at coordinate 60,663,608 of OV884019.1, forward strand.
AGGTACTGTAAATTCCCCAATTCTGTTTAATATATTGTTACGGAAATCGAAATGGTTTTGCTTTTACATCGTTTAACATTAAAATTATAAACAAAAGCTACAAACACGAAAACAATGAACTTGTTTACATGATAAACAAGTAAACAAAAATGCAACAACAGACACTGCAAGAATAAATGTAAACAACATGTTTATATTTATAGAGATTTCGAGAAGGCGATTATTCGCCTTCTAGAGCATTCATCGGACTGTTTACTCTGCCATATAAAAGGCAAGGCAAAGCAGGGAACTGAGTTAGTAAAAGTTCAGTCAGTCTTGTGTGAAGATGCGGTGTGTTTAAAAGAATAATCGTGGTTTGAAAATTTAATTTACAAAGATCTGTCGAACAATTATCTAGTGATTTGTTATTGTTTATGCAAAAGAGTGCAAATAGGAATAACAAACAAAGCAATTGTTGTTGTTTCCATCAAGTTGTGAACAGTGGTACACAGAATTGTGAGAACAATAAAGAATTTATTTAAAACTTAACACAAGTTTATTTTTATTTGCAATCCACGAGCTCATATTTTAAACGTTTTTAAAAGCTAAAAACGTAACAATATTTATAAATGATTTATTATACAAAATCGATAACCTAATTCCATTAGCAGATGATGTAATAGTATATCATTCCGATAATACCATCGAAAAAATTAATGCGAATCTTCAAAATATGTTTAAAATTGTTGAAAAGTACGCAGCAGACTGGCAAATGAAAATAAATACTGAGAAATGTGAAGAGCTTTTTTTTTCTCTAAATATATAAAAGCTGAAGAAAAAGCAATCATGCATCAAACTCTAATACGCCCAATTCTGACTTACGGTTGCCAAATATCGTTCAATATATCGTCATCATATACGGAAACAACCAAAAAATTGCCACAAGACTAAAGTTAGCTGAATTGACAATTTTGTCATCTATTTGATAACAAATTACGTCATCAAATGTTTTGAATGCTATGATAACGACTTAATTCTGATATCTTATAATACTGACCATGTGTATATAAAAAATTTTCACAATCTGGATATGTACTACCTGAGGAATTTCTTTACCTCGATAGTAATGGTTTCATGCAAAACGAAACGGGAATTGCAATTTTAATGTCATATATTTAGAAGAGCGACTAATAAAGCTATAAGTTGAAACCTAAGAACAGACAACAGTAGATTCGGAAGTTGTATTTTCTCTATGGATGAAAACTTAAATCTAAACTCAGTCTGCATAATAAGTTGCTATTGACAAGTCGTTGTTACATCGAGCGCATTGACGGTTCTTTTTCCTAATTGAATCGTAATTGAGTTAAATTTTACACATTTTCCTGAACTACTAAAATGACAGATCTTCCGGACGAGGACGGTAAGATGAAATCGTCAATATCGGCCGACAAAATGAGACCGCTCTCGTTTATGTCACCGGGTCCGAAATACCTAATTATGTGCCGTGTTAAAAGTGAAAAAACGCTTTCAGATGTGTCACCTTTTTTGATAAAAAAAAAAGTTGTTGATAACAGATGCTGAGGTTGAAATCTGTAAAAAATTGAGAAATGGAACAATTCTTATAAAAACCAAAAATGAAACTCAAGCCCGAAACTTAATCCAATTAACATCTCTCTCCCCAACAATAGAAGTTGAACTTAAAGAACATCGAACTCTTAATTACGCAAAAGGTGTCATTTACTCCAATGACCTTCGAGGAATTACAGAGGACGAAATACAAAGAGAACTTAAAACACAAAACGTATGCAAAGTAAACAAAATATTAAAGAAAGTAGACAATGAACTAAATGAAACCGGTTTGATTATTGTAACATTTGCTCCTTCCTCCATCCCGTACGAATTATCTATTGGCTATGAAAAAGTTATACTACGACCGTATATACCCCTACCCTCAAGTGTAAAAACTGCCTAAGATACGGTCACTTATCAAAAGTTTGTAACAACAAACAAATATGCTCCAACTGCGGTGAAGAATATCACTTAAAAGAAGCAAGGGAAAAATGCTCTTACACACAGCAATGTGTCAATTGTAAAGAGAGTAACAACTTCAACACAAATCATTCAGCTAATGATAAATCGTGCCCAACATTTTTAAAAGAGAAAGAAATACAAGCAATTGTAACGTTGGAAAAAACAAGTAGAAAAAATGCAATTAAAAAATATAAAGAGCGTCATCATTCTCCTTCAACCTACTCCTTCGTATGTAAAAATAATAACAACAGTACTAATGCGAACAATGATATTAACAAGAACAACAAAGTAGAAAAATCAGCTGTTTCCTATTCAAGTTCTCCCAGTAATGTTAATAACTCTTCTCATTCTGAAAATAAAATGCTACCACCAGACAAACCAACAACAACACGCGAAATAAGAGATTACTCTGATAATATTTTATTTACTGAGCCCTCTGACTATGATGGTACTTCTTCACAAAATGTTGATAATGAAAGTATCAAAAACCTAATTCTTCCAAGAAATACCCCGAAAAGAACAAGAAATCGATTGGCCAAACAAGCGGCTTTAGACAAGAATAACAAACGTCCCAAAAATTTATAAAACCTCACTCTATCTCTCAACTCTTGACAGCAGCACTCTCCAATAAATAGTCTCATATTTTACCCCATTCAGATACCATCACGTTAAATATTATACAGTGGAACATTAATGGATTTAAAAACAATTATAATGAACTTTTACAACTTATTAAACTTTATTCACCAAATATAATATCGCTTCAGGAAACCCACATTCACAATACAACTAACATTCCTATTCCAATAAACTTTAAACTACATTCCCATAATGCATCTAACACAAGATTTGGAGGTGTTGCCATTCTCATTCACAATTCCTTGCAACATAAGTTGGATAGTGTAAGTAACGATATCGATACCTTATGCGTAGAAGTACACTCCAAAATAAAATTCAAAATAGCATCATCTTATATCCGACCTAACAAAACGTTCTCCCAACAGACCCTCTGCAATGTCTCTGATAATATCTTACCCCCACTACTAGTGACCGGTGACTTCAACAGTTGGAGCTCCACTACCAATAATAGGAAAGGCATAATTTTATCACAATTTGTCCATGATAACCACTTCATACTGCTAAATAATTCTTCACCAACACATTTTAACACTCACTCCACTTTTTCCCACGTCGACTTATCGTTTTGTAGCCCAGCAATCCTCGTCCATGCAGACTGGAAAATAGAAACTAATCTATATGGTAGTGATCACTTCTCAATCATAATAGGTCTATTCCATCAACCAGGACAATCATATACATCCTTTCGACCCATTTACAAATTCAATCAAGCAGATTGGAACAGTGCACAGCATCTGAGGCTAAAAGACCTATAAGTGAAAATCTAAATAAAGAAACTGTCAACATCTGCTAAATAATGAAAGAAGCCGCCAATATTTCCATACCTCAAACTCATCCTACTATAACTAAGAGGGTACCATGGTGGAATGCCCATTTGGAGAACCTCAAAAAACAAAAAAATGCGTCCTGGCTTGCTTTCAAACGAAATATGACAACACAAAACCTAGTAATCTATAAAAAGAATAATGCCCGCCTTAAAAGAGAAATAAAAACTTCAAACAGGAAATCAATTTACAATTTTACATCTACGATCAATCCATCTTCAAAAACCGGCAAAATTTGGAATACCTTACGCAATTTTACTGGATACAAAGCAAAACAATCCATTCATGGAATAACGTCTCAAACAGACCCGACAGAATTAATCACCGAAAATTCGATAATTGCATCCGAATTAGGAAAATTTTGGTCTGAAAATTCGTCTGACCTCAATTATTCAACTGAATTTCAATATCGGAAAAATAATCAACTTCTAAACAATGCAGCACTACAACCAAGTACCTCAGCCTTAGAAATTGAAAACGATATAAATATGAGCGAACTTAATACAGTTCTAAAAAAGCTTAAAGGTAAAACACCCGGAATCGATAGGATTTCATATGAGTTCATTAAACAATCAACAGTAAAAGTAAAGCAACGTATACTTGGTCTCTTTAACATAATACTTAAAACATTCATACCACAACAATTTAAAATCAGTATCACTATCCCAATCCATAAACCTGGATCCGACAAAACATCTCGTAATTCTTATCGCCCCATATCACTCAACCCTTGCCTATCTAAAGTGCTAGACAGAATTGTTGCAAACAGATTATGGTGGCTTCTAACTACACAGAAATTACTGGAGAGCAGACAGCATGGGTTTATGAAAGGTAAATCTACAATCGACAGTCTACTGTACATAGACCACCGAATTGCAGAGTCCCTTTCGTTTCTCAACCACTTAACAATAATATCACTAGATTTTCAAAAAGCTTTTGATAACATTGGTCCTCACCCCATCATTGATCAATTAATAGCTTGGAAAGTTGGCCCAAGAATGATTAATTACATAATAAATTTTATGAAAAATCGGAAATTTATAGTGAGAGTCGTACAGCATTACTCACAGTCTTATTCTCTCTACAATGGAGTGCCCCAAGGATCACCACTTTCCGTCGTCCTTTTTCTTATAGCCTAAAATAAACTATGTAGAATAATTTCGATGCACCGAGAAATAGACTTCATAACATATGCAGACGACATCAATCTTTTAGTAAAATCAGGTAAAGGCAAAAATCCTACCATAAACCTTAATAGGCTCTTTACAAACATTACTGATTGGGGAAAATATGCTGGGGCTATACTATCTCCAACAAAATGCAAATACATTCACATTTGTCACAAACACAACTGTAAGTGCCAAATAATCTCAGGACAAATACAACTAACAGAAGTTGGAAATCTTCGACTATTAGGGCTGCATATCAACAGACGATACAATTGGAACACGCATATAAACGAACTATTAAAATCTCTTAACCATCAACTTAATATTATTAAATGCCTTTCATCCCAAAAGTATAACTGCAGCACCAAAATATTAATACAAATTACAAAAGCTCTCATACTATCAAAAATAAACTATGCTCTGCCAATAGATGGACACGCTTCAAAATCATCCTTAAAAAAACTTAAGACAAAAATGAACTCTTCAATCAGACATTCACTAGGAGCTTTTTCAACCTCAGGAACAAATTCCTTATTTGCAGAAGCTGATATTCTACCTCTGGAAATTCAAAGAGATGTATTAACTACAAAGCTTTATCGAACCCTCCTTGACACTTCATCACCACTGAACAAACTTGTATTGGCAACCAAGAAACGCAGGAAAATAGCAAGAATACAATACAAATACAACAGAGAGAATCATTATCTGCCACGGACCATGCACAAAGATGTCATTGACCTATGTTTACTTCAATTTTCCAAAAATAGAAACCCTGCTTTATTATCCGCACTATTTAAAGACATTAAGAAAAAACTGCAAAACCATTATTTTATATATACAGACGGTTCCAAAAACGATAGTGTCATAGGATATAGTGTTACAACTGAAAATTCTTTCATTGAAAGAGGAAATCTGCCACACAAAAAGGTAACTTTGCTATATGCACTGACTCCCTTTCATCACTAAAATCCATTCTAAATTTCTCCAACAACAATATATATACGGCCAAGATACGCAACCTAATCATCAAGAGGCAACCTAGTATAAAACTAATTTGGGTTCCCAGTCATTGTAATATAACTGGAAATGAATATGCCGACACTGCTGCTAAACTTTCACTTAAATCACCCCTCATCACAGTAAATAACTTTAACCCAATAGATATTAACCTATATATTAAAAAACATTTTGTGGAGAAAAATACTACTCAATTAAGAAAATACGGTTGGTACAGAAAATTTAACTATAACAACAATTCTAGCATAGCCAACTTCTTTGACAAAATCAAGAACACAAACAGAGAGGATCTTACCAAAGTGATAAGACTTCGACCAGGTCACACAAAAATTACCCATGGCTGTATTTTAAACCTTCCTATCAACCCACCATGCAATTGCAATATATCCTATCCGACTAACCCATCACATATTCTATCTTTGTGCCCCCTTTACGCCTCACAGAGAGCAAACATATTCAAAAATGAAAATCCTGAACAACTATTAGCAATCCCAACCGATAAGAATATAACATTAATAATAAAATACCTAAAATCAGTAAATCTCTATTACTCTATTTGATTAATTTCGAAACTTGTATATTAATACTTTGTTCTAATTGTAAATTCATTATAATGCATACACTTTTTATATTATATTGATTGCTTTTCATATTACATCTATTTAGCTGAAGGCCCTAGTTGCTATTGCTTCATTATAATTAGCTTATAATTTTAATTGTAAGTTAATTCTAAATAAATAAATAAATCTAAACTCAAACGTTGGAAAATATTGGAGGCTTATGAAATATTTATATTAGAATTTTTTTTATCTGTTGACATTTCTTCCCCAAAGTTAGTTTTTTAATGTTTTTACTTACATTATTAAATATAATTTGCTATAGATTTATTTGTATGATTAAATCTACTATGTATTATTAAAATTATATAATATATTGATATGACATATACTTGAGAGCCCGTTTTTTGAGAGTGTATAATAGAATAGTTAAATTTCCTATTTGTTTATTTTTAGCTTAAGCATATTAAATTTTTTTAAATAAACGTTGAAACAAAAATAATATGTATATAAAAATTTTAAAGAGTACAAAGATTTACGTATAAATAGACAAGTACCAAAAAGGCCACATGGGTACTCGAAATACATATTCAGCCCAATTACGAATATTCTCAAGGAATTTCTTTCTCACGGAAAACGATTTTCTCGAGAAAGAAATCCTCTAATTATAAATTCCGTGGGAATAAAAGTTTGAAAATGTGGCAATATCAAATTTTTAAGTCAGCTGTGTCTCTTGTTGATATTAAATTTTTTCACAATTGTTTAAATAAAAATAAAATGAAACTTAAACAAAATTAATACAAGTTAAAAAAATAAACAAAAGTTTAATATAATACAAGAAAAAAATGAGTAGTGCCATCATGTATGTACTTGTGGAGGAAATTGGTGGTTCAGAAAAGCAACAACAAAACAGCCAACGTATTTCTAGAAGACAATTAAGGGATGAATCTAATCCACTTGAGCAGCCGCAGTCTTTGTAAGTAATTGAAAATGTTTGGTTAAATTTTTGGCTTGCAACAGGTTTCAAAAGTACTACAGAGTAAATAAACCGGCCTTTCGATATTTACTAGAAATTTTAACAACTCACAGTCAACCAACAAAAAACAATTTGGAGTTTCACCAATTGTAAAGTGAAGTGCGAGCTTACGTTTTTTCGCAGACTGGTGCAGGAAAAGACTTCAACGTCTCTTTAAGCCAGCCGAGTTTGAGCAAAGTGCTTACAGAAGACTTTTTTAGACTCATCTCTGTCCACTTTGGATCAAGGTACCGAATACCACAGAGGAAAAAAGAAAGATTGCTCTAGCTTTCTACACGAAGAAAAATATTCCTGGCGTTGTAGGGTACATCGATGGAACGTACATATGTCCAAATTATAGCACTCTCAGAAAATAAACATATTTTCTATGATAGAAAAAGAAAATTATTTAATGTAACCAAATGTTGAACTTGAGTTTTATTTGTTGTTTTAGACCTACAGGAACATTTAAATATTTTTTAATTTTTTTTTAAATTTAATTGTACAAAAATATACTTACATTTTTAGCAAACTCCCTTGTGTTTTATAAGTGAATTTTTTCTTGAGGAAAACCCAAACTAAAATACATTGAGAATACCTACTTTTTCCCCTTTTCAATATTTCTCCCTTCACACGGTTGATAAAAATGGGATTAAAACAGAGAAAAAGGAAAATTAAAAAATTCACGCGGAATTTTTATTCATAATAGGAGAGAAGGGAAGAGAAATTTCATGCGGAATTTTTATTCGTGATTGGGCTGATTATTTATTTATCTTGTTTCAAAGTTTTTTATACGCGTTACAATCATAATAATAATAACAATAATTAAATATTTAAGAATTTTTATAATTTTCATTGAAGAAATTAAAAAATATTCCAAATTTTCCCTTTTTTAACATAAAATAAATGTTTATTTACATTTAATTTTTTTACTTCTTGAAAAAAAGTTTTTATAGATTTTAATCTGTGATAGACACTAAATATAAGTTTATTGAAATTAATTTGCGAATATTATTTTCTTAATTTATTTTGTTGAATTTGAGGGCGATTACTTTGAGTATTTTGCCTTAGACTATTATTACCACTTAAATTCGATTGCGCAGCTCTAGCATTAAAGTTATTTCTATTGGCTCCACGTATTCTCTGATTTGAATTTTGTGTACCACCTTGACCACTTCCACGACCTTTGTTCATTTCTGCACGATTTCTAGATTTAGCTTGAGCATCTTCTTTTACCATGTCTATTACTTCGTCTGGAATCCGAAGGTATTTAATGGTACTTCCCCGTATATAGCATTCCGGCATTCTCCAAAAACGATCACCATCCTAACATCACATAATTATTATTATAAAATTTAATAAATTTCAATTAAAATCAAGAACCTTTGATGTGCAGATTACATCCCGTAAATTTATATTCATCCATGAATCGCAACTGACTAAGTGACCATTATATGTTTCACCATTTTTAAGCTCTACAAGCTACAAAGAAAACGAAGAACATATTAATACTATAAAAAACATTAGTGATTAATAAAGAAAAATTATATATAAGTATGTGTATATGCCTCTTATATTAAGTTAATATTATTGTTTTACTGTATAGCGAAGATTTTTTTAAGAAAAAAAAAGACAGTTTTCAATAAATTCTTGAAACGAAAATTCAAAAAATATTTATTTTCTTTACTCTTTGATACAATACTAAAATACATATGAACTAAAATTTAAATGGGAATAGCTAGGAAGTGAACAGTTTGAGAATTTAGCAAATATGACAGAGACATACCTAGTTATTAAATTATATCAAACGGGAACAATATTTTACATACAAAAGTTACATATCTTTAAATATACATAATTATAATTAAAATATTAACAGTTTTTCAGAATGCGACCATAATGTGTTTTCATAATCTAACTCGACTTCACGCGGACTAACGTCACTAAAACAAAATATAATGGAATTTGGAGCTAATGAAAATGTAGTTACAATACAGGAAATCACAAACCCAGTACTGGCGGTAAGTACTGATCTACTCGAGAATAGTGATATATATTAAAAAGCACAAGATACACAAAAGCGAAAAGAGATTTTGACAGTTAACCCCGCATTGAGAAAGGGACAGCAAATGTTACCAAAAAGTATTTCTGTTCCTCTGATTGTAACTCTGTTTTGTTTACTTATATTTTTTTTAGTTTTCGAAGTGGGTTTTTTATATTTTTATATTAATAAAAATGTAATTTTTGTCTAAAACTATTAATACATACATAATTGGCCATTACAAGCCTTCAGTCAGGATTACGGCCTAGCTTCTCACACCACTCATGTTGTGTGCTTTAATTTTATACATGAGTGGAGGGACCTACAGTTTAAAGTCGACTCAGAACGACAGATGTTTTGAGAAACTTTTTCATGGCAATTTTATTTACTCTCAGAGTTTTTGCCAGATATCTGCTGAGAGGAAGTCGCCGAAGAAATACTTTTTGTATTTTGTTTTGATGTCTGGCCTGGGGCTCGAACCCTGGCTTTTCGTCTAATAAGCCAACACTCTACCTACTAGACTACGGCGGCTGGATGGATTACATTGATTATTTTATAGTACCATGAAAACACTTTAACATCTCCAACAATCGTCAGACTTGAACAGAATTAAGCACCTGTGGGAAACCGCTGATAGAAAAATTGGAGTACGAAAAATTTTCATGTATGGATGATATAGATTCAAATAGCAATGTTTCACAGAAAATTATTTTTTAAAATCTACAATTTGCGTGAAAAGTTAAAAACAGCAGTATTCTCCTATAAAAAACTTTTTGCGGTTCGAGAAGTAAAAAAAAAAATTTTTGTATTTTACTCAACTAACGTGTCGTTAATCGAGTGTATTTAATTTTTTTGTTTTGTGAAGCATAGTGTTATCAATATAGTGTAAATTTTTATTAAATAAAATGAGGTGTATACTTTTGGAGGTCATACATAACATACATAATTGGCCATTACAAGCCTTCAGTCAGGATTACGGCCTAGCTCCTCAACACCACTCATGTTGTGTGCGCTAATTTTATACATGAGTGGCGGGACCTACAGTTTAAAGTCGACTCCGAACGACAGATCTTTGGAGAAGCTTTTCATGGCAACTTTTTACTCTCAGAGTTTTTGCCAGAAATCTGCTGAGAGGAAGTCGCCGAAGAAATATTTTCATATTTTCGTTTTGATGTCTGACCTGGGATTCGAACTCGGGCCTTTCGTCTAATAAGCCAACACACTACCTACTAGACCACGGCGACTTCACTTTTGGATGTCACAGTGTGTTTATTTATAAGAAATATCAAAATCACTCATTACGATGGCCCTCGCTCTTTGAATAAAGCGTCTGGAAGATAGGACATACAAAGCCTGCATATCCAGGTTCATATGGTTCTATCACAATAAAATGACACACTGTCTTATTAGACCCATACTAACTTATGTTCCAGCAGTGTGGTGGACATCGATGGAAAGGAAATACAACATTAGAATAATTCAGAACGTTCAAAGGATGGGTTTTTTGCAGGTATGATGCGAACTTCACCTACAACAGCCTTGGAACCAATACGCACTATCCAGTCTTACAGCGTATTGTTCTTAATCTTTGGGGGATGCATTAACCAGAGAATAATATGTACACTGAACAGATTTCCCATTACATTGCTCTAATACCCAATCAACTGTTTTGGTCAACCGATCCACGGCGCAGGTGACAGGTTGCTATACGGATGGCTCTATATATGTAGAATATCCAAAATCCAAACTTTGTATCCAGCTACTGGACATAATACCGGACATTTGATCAGGGAATATATGATGTAGGGCTAGTGGTAACTTTATAAACTTGATATATATGTATGTAGGAATTTAAATATCTTCACTGATAATCGAATGACAATTAGGGCACTAACATCCAGGTATACAGGATCAAGGACGGTCGTAGAATTTAAAAATGTGATTAACAACTGCTGCACTGTATGGAACGGTACGCTTTATGAGGGTGCCTATCCATCAAGGAGTGATTGTAAATAATGATTACATACAATAATCCAGTTGCAATGGCGGAGAAGAAAGAATTATAAAGATACTCTGGGGCAATATCGGTGAGGGGTACAACGAAGAGTATTCTAAGATTGAATAAGGGCGATTTGAGTACACGTATCCAAGTTACATTCCACCTTTTATTTCCAGCTGAGTGATGGAAAATGATGAATGCAGAGTATGTAGTGAAGACGTCAAAACGATGTAACACTTTGTATGTCATTGCGTAGAAACAGCAGCGATAAACACGAAATGAGTCGTCCCTAAGCCCACATGACTGTAATGTTAAAAAATTTGTCTGAGAAACAGAACGTGAAATTGTTAATTAATATAAGTTTTGTAGACGCAATCAGTTTTTGCAATTCAGAGATTTTTTGTTATTGATGAATATTCTTTCTTGGGTTGAAACGAAAAAAGAAACTGATCGGTATGTATTATTCACCCTTATCGTGGTAGTCGTTTATGTGGCGTTTTTAAAAAACGGTATTGTGGTTGGCAAAAACGTCTGTAAATACGACACTGGTTAAAAATCTATTACAACAACGGTATCGTGGTAGTCGTATTTGGCTGTCAAATATTTCAAAAATAGTCGTAAGCATTTTTAGTCACGACGACGAAGTAAATTCAATAAAATATATTTTAAATGGATGCAAATAAAAAGTAAGGCAGAATTACTTTTAGTAAAAATAAATTTGCTTATGATTTTTAAAATTCTAGCTTGAAAATTACTACACCAGCACAATTTGCCAAGTTGGTTGAATGCATGGAATCCAAACCGTACTTGGCAAAAGGGTATTTAAGTAAAATAAATATAAGAGAAGAGTGGAATAGTATTGCAGCAGAAATAAATACCATTGGTCCTCCCATTCGTACAGGGGAAGGCTGGTTAAAGGTATGGCAAGATTTTAAATTTAAATTTCTATTAAGGTATTTGAAACGTTCGTCAACTGATGGGGGTATTATTGCGACAAGAGTCCCGTCAATATAGCCTATGACACCAGGAAATCCAGTTTTTTTAAAAAAATGTTGTTTTATTTTATATTTTTCCTCTGGATTAGTAATGAAAGATATCCAATGAGGGCAAAGTTCATTATACATAGCTTCTATGCATTCATGAAAGGCATCGCTTACAGAAGACTGGCAAAGGTTGACATTTATATCATTCTCAGCTCCTTTTTGATAACTTCCTCCAGCTAGTATTCTTAAAGCAGCAGTTAGCTTGACCACTTTAGACACTCCGGTTTGCTTCCTTGGGGTTTTCAATTTCGGAGAAATCGTTGTTAGAACATATTTGAAGGCCTCTTTGTTAAGCCTAAAATAACTAACAAATCTGGAATAAATTTGCTTAAGAGATCTCTTCTACGAAAAATGTGCACATATGTTTAAACTCACTTCTTATTAGGCATGGAAAATATATCACTTTGCAGCGTTAATTTTTTTTTAAATAGCATCTGAAACACAAAACTCTTCCTCATCTTCTTCTGAAGATGAATAAAATGCGACAATCAACATAATTAAAAAAAATATCCAAAGAAACTAAATTATTTTTACTATTCTTAATTTATTTGTTTTTTGTTTAAATTTTTGTAAATAACTGTTGTTCTTGACAGTTTTTGTAACAAGCTGCTTCATAATCAAATAAAATTAAGCAGTCTATTACATTACAGCTCTTTTACAAAATTGACGTAGTCGTAAAGTTTTCACGATACCACTGAGTTTTAAATTCGACTACAAATACGACAGTCGACTAAAAACGTCTACGACAACCACGATAAGCGTGATTATTTATTAAAAATTATGGTTATATTGAAAAATATGATTACATAATTACATCAATTTGATTACATAATGCTTTATTGTTCGGTAGTTAATACCAGAGACGAATTGCGTTAGTATAAAAGTGCCTCTCAGATATTTGTTTACGATATTTAACACTATTAAGTTTCAAGCCTTCTATAAGGTCTTGGGAAAACTACTCTATTGAACAAATAATGTCCCACGACAATCGGATCTACGCTCCGGAACGACCCGACTCAACATCGGCCAAGGATTGTCAACCCAGCGAAAGCTGTATCAACCGGAAGTTGTTTCCCAAGGGAGAAGCTTCCGGAAGCAACAGTCGAACTGTTACAACAACAACAACTAGAAAAAGTTCAAATCCGAAAAGTAATACAGGTATGAGGTATGTTTTTGCGAGTGTAGAGTTTACTTTGCCTATTATCAAAAACCTTGATTGACGAAAACTTTTGCTAAGCAATTTCATTTATTCTCATTTTTGCCAGAAATTTGCTAACAGGTAGTCACGGAAGAAATATTTATTCATATTTCATTTTGTTGGAAATGTCTGAACTGGAGTTTAAACCGTGACCCGTGTCCAAAAAGCCAACACACTACCTACTACACTAACAATCTTTTTATTATAAGATTAAATTCTTGTTACAAAATAAAATTATTAGCATTATTATTAAATTATTGTTACGTTTTCATAGTGCAGACCTTGCGCTGACCAACTTTCTCCTTTTCCCTGACATTGGTGGAACTTGGTTAGTACAGGGACTGCGTTCACCCGTGGCATCACAACGGGCCGCTATGCGTGCTCAAGTGAGCTTTGTGACATCAGAGCTACCACTCCGACCTAACCTAACCTACATTTTCACCTTTTCAAAACGTTTAAAATATCAGCTTGTAGATTGCAAATAAAATAAAAATAAATTTGTGTTTAGTTTTAATTAAACTTCTTTGTTATTATTCGCACAGTTCTGTGTGCCTCTGTTCACAACTTTATGTAAACAACAACAATTGTTTTATTTATTATTCCTCTGTTTTCACCCTTTGTATAAACAATAACAATTACTAGACAATTGTTCGACAAATCTTTGTAACGGAGATTTTCAAAATGCGATTACTCTCCTCAAACACCACGTCTTCCAACAAGATTGACTTTTATATGGCAGAGTAAACAGTCTGATGAATGTTCACGAAGACGAATATTCATGGCTTCGCCTTCTCGAAATCTCTATAAATGTAAACATCTTTGTTTCATTATTGTTTGTGTATTGTGTTTACATTTATTCTTGGAGTGTTTGTTGTTGTATTTTTTTTACTTGTTTACCATTTTAATGTTAAGTGACGTAAAGGCAAAACACCAGTATCTAGATTCTTCATTTCGTAACATTGCCGCCCACCTAAGCCTGTTCGCACCGAATCTCTTCTCTCATCTTTCGCCAGTCGCTCTATGAGTACGATCCTCATTTTTGCTCGAGGACTGTTAGCTTTCCGTATCCTGTACGACATCGTTTAATCTTTTAATTATTTTATAAGGTCCATCCCAACTAGTTTGTAGCTTTGGGTTGTAGAGTAGAACCAGTTGTCCCTTCGTACCCAGCTTTCATTCTATCGCTGACTTTTTTTATACGTGTGCGCACAAATTCACAAATTCTTGAAATTCATTTAGACTCTTCTGTTTTCCAGCGTAGGTGGCATCCTCTCTGTGGTGGGCTTAACACCAAACTCTACGTCACCAGACAATTTTATCTCAGTCCCAAAAATAACCTTGGAGGGTGATCTAGATGTTGAATCATGGACCGGAGATCGGTACGCCAGTACAAACCTCGGAATGTTTTCGTCCCAATCCTTCTGTTGTTCCAGGGTTCGTTTAAATCGTTCAAATTGTTGTTCGAGTCTTTTTAATACCGTATAACTCACACATTTCCTTGAATACAACCGACTCGAAATTTCTGCCTTGATCGGAATGTAGCTCTATTGGAACCCCGTAGCGGCATACCCAGTTGTTCACAAAAACATTTACTATTGTGTTCGCCTCTTGATTTTATATGGCATACACTTCAGGCCAATTGTTGAAATAATCCATCACGACGAGAACATATCGGTTTCCGGCATTACTGACAGTAAAAGGGCCCGCTACGTCCATCGCTATCCGATCGAAAGGTGCGCCCGTGTTATATTGTTGCAGTTGACCTCATCTTCTTCTTACTGTACCTTTAGCTGCAATACACTGGGTACAGTTTGCTATCCAATCTGCCACTGTTTGCTGACACCCACCCCAATAAAAACGTTGTTTTAGTCTTTCCAGCGTCCTTGTCACCCCAAAGGGTCGTCTGCTAGGTCCATTAAGGAACTCATTTAAGACTGGATGAAGGCACTGCTATTAGGTTGGATGAGCTCTTGCCATCAGAGCTTTCCCAATGACGATATAAGCACCAGTTCATAAAATTTAAACTGGCCCATTGTGCCGAAAGCTTTTATAAGAGGACCTTCTTCTGATATTTCATTTCGGGTAGGCCGTTTGTCCTCTTCTTTAGCTGCTATGATCTTCACCAATATTGGAGCACTTCTTTGTGCTTCAGACCAGTTTTCGTTGGCATCGATCTGCGTTAGCCCAATATCAATGATGGATTCCTTCTTCTCAGCCTTCACACAATGGTTACACTCCAAATTCCAAGGTAGGCGAGAGAGAGCATCAACATTTCCATGTTTTATGCCTCTTCGGCGTTCAATGCTGAAGTCATAAGTCTGGAGGCGCTCTTGTGCAGATGGTTGATAGTTCGCCCGTTTGTTATTCTACATTGGTGAGACGGGTCTTGACCTTTTGCGTGGCGCTTTGCAGTTTCTTTGGAAATGACCGCCTTTTCCACAGTTAAAACATTTAAGTTTGGCCTTTTGTCCGCTTTCTTCCAAAACCTGCTTGAGCATCTCTTTAAGTTTATTTAAAAGGCATTCTTTTCCTCCATGACTTCAATTTTTGGCACTTTGCTTACTTGTG
The DNA here is from genome assembly GCA_930367235.1 of Sarcophaga rosellei. Taxonomy (NCBI): domain Eukaryota; kingdom Metazoa; phylum Arthropoda; class Insecta; order Diptera; family Sarcophagidae; genus Sarcophaga; species Sarcophaga rosellei. The sequence continues at coordinate 60,679,688 of OV884019.1, forward strand.
GCCTAGAGCGGTCTCCTGAGCTAGTGCGAAGGCCACGGTCGCCGGAAAGGTTGTCTTTTGTGTAGAACATACCGCTAATTTGATGTCAGGCTCGACCTCCATTGCGAAGGCTCGAAGCTACTCATTAGCTTTTTGCCCACGACACCTTAACTCCATGCGGTACAGTTGTCGTTTGTGCTCGTCGCCGAATTTACGCTGTAACGCCACCATTAAGTCATTGTAGTTGCTTCTGAAGCCGGCTGGCATGGTTTCTAGAATCCGGCTGCGATACCTTTTAACGTCAAAATTAACACCCAAGCCTTGTCTTTATCGCCCCATCCGTTTCTGCTGGCTACTGTCTCGAATTTGAATTTAAATATGGACAGGAGTGAGCTACCATAAAAGCAAGGCGTTTTCATCCTGCCGGTACCTTCTGATACTATTCGCACTGGTTCCTGTCGCTGGCTCTGGATCTTTTTCTCCATTATAACGAGTTTTCCATCAACGGTCTTTTCCATATTAATCATTTTCGCAATTAACCGACTCACATATTTCCTTTTTCTTCCCTGCTGCCGCTTCAAGTTTCTTTTCAATATTTGACAAAAATGTCTGTGCTCTATCCTCCAATTTTGTCATTATTTTTCTGTTTGCTGTTTGCATTTTTTTCTTATGCATCAGCAAATAGCTTTTGGTTGTCAGCTCTAAAATCTTCTTGTCCATCAGATTATATTTGTATTTTTTCTATCTCAGCGGCTAGCAAAGAATTTATGTCAATACTGCTCGAGATTGCAGGGACCTACAACTCTCGTTCCTCCTAGTCTTCGAACTCGTAAGTATCGATATCAATGCCATGATGCTGAAGCTCTTTCCTTAACCGCCTTTGGAGTTCATTCTTTGTGCTGGTTGTTGGCAGCTCTAATTTCCCCAACTCTAGTTTGAGCCGTTCCACTCTTAGTTCGGAGAGTTTCATTTTAATTTTTTTTATTTATTTTTATTTTTAAATTTTGCAATTCCACTTTTTTTTTTTTTTTTTTTTATTGTTTATTTATTTACATTCTTCATAAACATTAAACTACATAAACACTAGTTAACAATATTAATTTAAATTATACAATGTCTCGTACAAGAGCTCTCTAGTATAAATGATATGTATGTATGTATAACAATAATTACTTTTGTGGGTAAATATTAAATTTTATGTACTTCAAATGAAGAATATATTATTTTATATATTTGTAATGAAAATTTTAAAAAAACATTACATTTTTTTTTTAGAATTAATTTAAGTTTGTCAAAAAATAAAAGAAAGATAGTATAACAAATTATAGATTTAGCCACCAAAATTTTTTAATTTTTAGTCTTTGAATAGTACGAGATACGTTATTACCTGTACATGTGTTAAATCTAAAATTATTTGTCGCTAAATTGCAACAAATACTTTTCACATTAGCCCGTCTATAGTTATGATAAAATATCGGGACTAAGTTTTCATTTTGTATGATATTGGATTTATCCAAATACAAAAAAGCTTCAGGGGGTACAAATCCTTTTTCCAATGTATCAATAATATACTCTTCATTTGTATAATAAGGGGCCATTATTAAATTGTTACTACAACATGATATACATCTTGTTATATGATTTCTTATTAGATAAATAATAAAATTATCAATTCTTATTATATTTGATAAATTGTACAAAGTATTGTTAGAAATATATTTAACATAATTACTTTCAGATGATCTAAATTTAGAAACACAAGCCCTAAGACATTTTCTTTCGAACACTCTTAGCTTTTCCATGTAAGATGGTGAAATATTGAACCAAATAGGGCAGCCGTAGGTAATTATTGGCCTAATTAATGTTTGGTACATAATAACTTTGACTCTTGGTTTAACATACTTTGAGTAAAATAAGGATTTGTATTTGAAAAAAGCTTTCCTTGCTTTATTTAATATCTCCTTTATATGATTATTAAAATATAAAAATTTATCCAAATAGATACTTTACTAAGTACTAAGTACTTTACTGTATCCTTATTTGGGATATTAATGTTATTTAAATTAGATTTGATTCCAAATTGTTTCCAATTTTTCTTTATATTAGCATTACATTTATTAACTAAATAGAATGGTTTCACATTTTTTCGTGTTGATTTTCATATTCCAATCAATTGTATATTTTTCTACCCTATTGAAATTTGTTTGAAGATTTTGATTTATTTTTTCAATGGTGCTGTCAGCATTATATATTATAATATCATCTGCAAAGGATATAATATTCTCTATTTTGCTCAGAAGCTCCAATATAAATAAATTAAAAAGAGTAGGTGAGTTCACTGTACCTTGTTGTAAACCGTTAATAATTGTAAACGTGTTCTTACTTTCAACATTTTGATGAAACACTTTAAAAGATTTATTGGTGATCATATTATAGATTAACAAAATTTGGCAAAACGGAAATTTATAATTATTTAATTTAAATATAAGACCTGGAATGCAGAGTTTCTTATTCCAATTCCAGTTGATGTTTGAAGTCAATAAAGTTATTGCATTTATTGTAGAATGTTTGTACTTGAAACCAAATTGTTTCTCACTTATTAAATTTTTGTCATTACAGAAGGCGTTGATATTATTATTAATACATATTTCAAATATTTTACTAATATTAGGAAGTAAACTGATAGCACGAAGGTTTTTTGGGTTACTTGCATCTTTATCTTTTTTAGGTAAGATTACAACTTTAGATTCTTTCCATTTAATAGGAAAGTAAGAATTGTTTAGCATATTATTAAACAAATTACAGTATTCGAAAATAATTTCATTGGGTATATTTTTTAATACGATATTTGGTATTTTATCAACGCTAGAAGATAATTTACCTTTTAATTTATGAAAAATATATATAATTTTGTCTCTCGTAATGAAATAATTTGCAGCTTGAGTATCATTCATGTTATCAGCAGTTTTTTCGCATGAAAAGTTTATTAATGTAGTTTGATTATTTTCGTAATTACTTTTCATTTCTAAGAATTGATTAAAATAATTACTAACCTGCTCCTGTAATCTATTACTGAGATCAATTGGTTTGTGTGAATGAATAGACTCTAAATAAGCTCCAACAGCATCCAACATTTGTTCTTGATCACGTATTATAAAGTTATTAAAGTTATCTTTTTCTAGGTTGTCAGGTAAAATACCCGCTCTGTTCAATATGCTTTCCGAGTCTTCTGGTATTTTTATATTCTGAAGATTTAAAGGTTTCAATTTCTTGAAATTTTTTTTAATCTCTTGAAACATGTGTACTGAATCCTTTGGATCTATGCCAGTTAGTTTTTCTTGCATATATTTATTAATATGAACATGAAAATTTTCTTGAATTAATTTTCTAATCATTTTTAATTTAACCTTTAATAGATTTAGTGACGACTCAGTTAGAGTAATCTATTATGCTTCTTAATACAATTTAAAATTTTACTTTTTTCTGCATGAAGTTTTTCTATAATTTTGTTGGCTTTTTTCGACAATGAATCAATGTTTTTATACTTAGGCACAACTTCTTCCATAGTATCCACGACTATATTATTGAGCCTAGAAACCTGGAAATCAATTTCAGAATTTGATAAATTTCTATCATTTGGGATTTTCATTTCGGTTTGCAATTTATTTTTAATTTTATTCTGAAATTTTTTCCAATTAGTTTTCTTAAAATTATATTTGGTTATTAGGGGTTCCGTAATGAATACAAACTCTTGCTGCTCATTATTCATTGAAGCTTTAATCTGGATAGCATTGTGATCGCTATCGAAATCTAAGGTTTCAAGATTGTTTAATGTATTGTTTTCCGTATGAATGTAAAGCCTACAATCTGCGATACAAACATCTATATATGATCCTGTTCTAGGAAAAGAAGGAAAATTTGATGCATAAAGCCTACATCGGAAGTTAATTTCATTATCTGTTAACCACTCTTTTAGTTTATTTCCTTTCTGATTGTTTGTTGGGTTACCCCAATCTGAATGTCTACAGTTTAGATCACCGGCTAATATGTAATAATTGTTTATGTTTTGTAATTTTAAGGAATCAAATAATTTATGTATCTCAGTTTTTATAAATGAGTCATTATTTCCCGAAGGAAAATAAGCTGAAATAATATAAATTGATTTATTAGAAATCATTGGTATGCGAATTATGCAAGTTTCAAGATAATTAAATGAGTCTGTTATATTATTTGAATATTTGTAAAACTTGAGGTTATTTTTGATTAATATTGCAGTACCTCCTCCTTGTTTTGCGCCTGTCCTATCTTTTCTAATTATTATGCAGTTATAGAACTCTAACTTATGTCTATAATTTAATTTTGTCTCGTTTAAAAGAACAATGTCAGGGTTATGTATATTAAGAAATTGTTGTAGATTGTATCTTCTACTTATAGATATTAATGAGTTTACATTTATGTGTATAATTTTTAAATTTTTAGATATTATATTCTGATTATTATTCATATTTACACACCTACCATTGAAAATATTGTATCTATACGAGATGTTTGTAAATGTAATTGTTTTTGTATATTTGCTATTTGATTATTTAAGCTAAACATCATGTTTTTTAATTCTAACAGAAATGAATTATTAAAATTTTCTTGTATAACATTTTGATTGACATTTACATTATCATTTCCTCTAACAACATGAGCAAAACTTGTGTCCAAAGTAAACGTATTGTTAACACTATTTGACTTATTTTCCTTTAAGGATTTTTTTCTTTAATCTAAGTTTATCTTGCAGTTGTTTATAAACTTCACAACCTCTGTAAGACGCAGGATGACCATATTTTTTACATACAACACAATAAAGTTTATCTCTCTCATCTGCTGAAACATCATTTATAGGGCATTTCCCTTTCTCATGGCTTGAATTACATTTTACACATTTTGCATCAAGAAAACAATTTGCTGCACTGTGAAAAAATCCTTGGCAGTTACGACACTGAGGTATTTCAGGACGTCTAATTTGCTCCCATTTCACACAACGATGTAAAATAGCCCTGATATTTTTTAGCTTATTTATGTTGCTTTCTGGAGAGATTTGAACCAGAAATATTGGCAAACTGTATCCTTTTTCAGAAGATTTTTTAGTAGAAAATTGACTAACTTTTATAAATTGTAATTCATCACCTTGAAATTTACGTAGTTCATTTAAAATTTCATCAGTAGGTATATTGGCCTCAAGGCCCTTAAGTAAGTAAGATTTAGTTTTTAACCCTTTCGGTGTAAATGTAAAAAATTTTGCTTTTGTTTTTTCTAAATAAGTTTTAACTCTTATAAAGTCATTAATATTATTCATAAATAATAGTTTTTTATTACGATATTCTTTAATTTTAAATTCATTGATTTTTAACGCATCTTTGATAAACTCAATTAAATGTTTTGTTTCAATATCAACAATGTTTATTGGTGGGGTTTTTTTGTTAATATTTTTATTATTATTAACCGCTGTATCATTCTTTGTATTTGTTGCAGATACATTGTTATTAGCAATCTGTGCTTGATTCATTGCTGTAATAGCTGAATTCAATTTTTGATATTTTTCTTTGTTTTCTTTTACTTGCTTCTCAAATTTCTTTAACAGGTTTTTATCACATTGTTTGTCATTGTCAGTATCAAGAACTGCATAATAATTGTTTTTGTGATGTTTTTTTGTATTCGAATCCATTTCGCTATTTTTTCTTTTTCTTTTATTTTCAATATTAACATTATTGTTGTTGTTATTCACAATATTGTTATCATTATTTTTTAGAGCTACATGCTCACTCATAATATTATTGTTTGTTTTGTCTTTTTAAATGATTTTTTATTTTTTATTTTTTGCTTTTTGAACTAAGGAAAAGAAACAACTAAGTTGATATTGTTTATTGATATTTTTTTTAACGATTCTGATCTCCGTAATGCGTGTGTCACTCATCACAGTCGCGATCGAACTCCTTTTGCAATTCCACTTCTGACACCAATTGTTAAGTTTTTCTTTTTAAAAACGTCTAAAATATGAGCTCGTAGATTGCAAATAAACAATTTCCTAATAGAGATTTTATTTACATCATTTTCTAAAAATTGCTTAAAATGATAAAACAAAAAATCAATTCATTTTTAAACTAAATTATCATAAATATCACAATAATAAAATATAGGTACTAAAAAGTCTGCGTTCAGTGTTAAAATAAATAAAGAAAACTTTGTTGAATATGCTAGAATCTTAAATTTAATATTTTGATGAATATCCACGGGCAAACTTTACTTTCCTCAGCACTTATTTTCTCCCACTCTTCCTCTATAACACTTCGCAAGGTCTCTTTACTTCGAGTTCTTTTTACCGGCGTGTTTTTCTTTTCTCTAATAAATACAGATGCTCAATAGAATTGAGATCTGTAGATTGGGGGGTGTCTTGAGCTGTCTTGGAGCATTATACAGGAGCCAGTTTGCCGCACTTTGTTTTAAATTATTTCTTAATATGTTAAGGTATACATATTTATTCATGGTGGACTCAATAAATTCAAATGACCTACCCCCGAAGCCGCCACGCATCCCCATACCATAACTCCACCACCACAGTGCTTTACTGTGCCAACCAGAGCAGTTTCTGGCTTTCGCACACATTTTAACGATCTTTTATTCGTCTGAAAATAAAATCTGTCTCCAAAACTCGAAAGCCCAAGAGACCTTGCGAAATATTATACAGGAAGAGGGGGAGAAATTAAGTGCTGAGAAACCAGAAAAGTTGGTGACTTCCGTGCCAAACAGATTGATTGAAGTCATAAAACAGTGTGGATATCCAACAAAATATTAAATTTAAGTTTAAGGTTTAAGCATATTCATCAAAGTTTTCTTTATTTATTTTAACACTGAACGCAGACTTTTTGGTACCTATATTTTATTATTGTGATATTTATGATACTTTCGGGGCACTGCGAGATTAGGTCGCTGACGGGGATCTGGAATAGATCCAGCCGTACTATTGCAGGGCATGTTGCGGTGAGGAGGAGTTGGAGACAATCGAACGCCTCCTCTGTAACTGCCCAGCCCTTGGTAGGTTGAGGACCGCTTCCCTTGACAGGGTCTACTTTGACAGTTTGAATTCTGTGTCAAAAGCCGACATCAAGGCTCTCCACAGATTCATTAGTGGCTTAGGCTGGTTGGGAGGTACTAGGGCTTCATCAGTGTAGTCGCGCTCTCCCTTTTTGTTGTGTCTGGTCTGTGTAATTCCTCCGCTTCCCATTCTCCCCCTTTCCTACATCTTCTCCTTTTATTCTATTCCCTCTATTATCCTTCCCTCTTTAAGGACGTTGTACAATGGGTCAATTCGACCTCCGGGTACTTTATTTATCTTAATTGACAAGTACACGTCCTCTAACCTAACCTAACCTATAATACTTTCATTTAAAAATTAATTAATTTTTTGGTTTGTTTTTAAGTAATTTTTAGAAAATGATGAAAATAAAAAATCTATGAAGAAATTTTGATATAAATTTAATACTTAATGTGGGTTTTTACATATTTTTTAAAAATACATTAGGTGAACGCAGGCTTTATTGACGAAGTGTATATTTTTCACATTATTGAATATTATAGGTTTTGTTGTGATTGTAGCAGTGTTCGAAAAAATACTCTAAAGTACACAACGTTTATACACTGTACTGAAAGTCGTGGGTAAAGAACACAAAAACAATTACTACAACGAGAGCAAAACTCTTCGTTTCTATTTTAATGTTTGCGAACATGTACGAAAACTCTAACATAACGTACTGAACAGAATTCATAAACACTATTTTTTAGTGTTTGTGTACAAAGTACGATAAAAAGATCAGTACACACCGAAAAATTGAGTTTTAATGATCTTTTTTTGAATTGTAAAGAAATAAAAGAACTAGAGTTGTTTTTAGTTCAGTGATCAAAAATAAGATGATCTTTTCTTTATTCAAATTTGGTCTTATATACTAATACATTTTCTAAGTCTATGAGTGACTTTCTAAACTCACTCAATAACTTAAACTCTACTCAAAAATAATTAAAAGAAAATACATTCAATGTAATTGTGATGCCCTTGAATTAAACATATGCCATAAGTGTTCTTGATCGCACATGTTCTGCATTCATATTACTTAGGTCAGTTTACAACATTGACACACTTCAAAAACTGAAAGTATTACTTCACAAACAGCACACACAAGTATAAACAAATGTGCGGTAGGTTGAAAGTAACACTTGTAATAATTTAGTGCAACCCAATACATTGCATGCATGAACTAAATAAAGTATGCATTTGTACTCTACAATATACATACACTACAGAATACACTAAAATTTTTAGTGTACGCTAGAGTTTATGTTCTCTCATTCAGTATTTTTAGAGATCGCGTTGTGGTTTTTGATGCCATTTATTAAAAAGTTTTACATACATAAGAATGTTTGGAAATTTTATGGTGACCGATTTGTGAAACAGAGAACTTTAAACTTTTATTTAATGATAGTAGGTAGTTTGTTGGCTTATAGTTGTGAGGCCTCGTATCAAACCTCAGGTCAGACATCTCCAACAAAACGAAATAGAAAAAACATTTTAATAAAAAATAATAAAAATATTTATTTTAATAAATTTATTTATTTATAGATTTTAATTTTCATAATCAAATTTTACATTGGCCTTGACCAGCAATAAATGTTGAACATTAGTCGCTGTTAACCTGTTTCGCTGATCTGATAAAATAAATTTAAAAGATGAGAATAACCGTTCCACGCTTACTTGGGAACAAGGCACGGCCAATATTATTTCAGCTAAACTTCAAACAATATTATTTTTGTTATGCCAGTATTCTAAAATATTACAGTTCAGCGGAAGCCTTGATTCCCGTTCGTACATCATAAGTGTTTTCGAGGTCGGAACGATAAGATGAACTGCTTTGAATTGTCAAAGGATCCAGAATCTGGGAAAGATTTTGCACTGCCACTCGTGCGAGGAACACCTAAAGCTTCACTATTGAAATTGCTGCTTAAGTCCTCAATTAAATTTCCTTTAATTAAAATTTTACGTTTATAGAGAAATATTACAAATTCTTTTGCTGCAGTGAACAATTCATTATCGAAAATTTTACATTTTCTTTCATTGAAAGACTTTATTAAAATTCTCCTCAAATTGCATATTTTCCAGTTGAAAAAGTATATCCACTATAACAATATACAGTTCGCCAAAACATTGCTTCTCATATCGATTTTTTGTGGCCTCATAAATGGTTTTAAATACTTCCACAAACCGTTTTATGAACATCCAACCTTCGGCACTAATGTGTAAATTGTGATTTTCAGTGCTTAATATACCAGTTATTTCCTGTATTTCCAATAGATGAGTAAGTATATTGAATGTAGAATACCATCTTGTTGCACAATCAAGGCTCGGTTTTTTGGATTGCTGCTTTTTAAAATATTAAAATAATTTGGAGTTCTTAGTTTTTTAACAATTGACCTACATAAATTTAATTTTTATTTTATGTCTGATGTTTTTATTACATCGTTCACACAAAGCTGAATAGTATGAGCACTGCAACGTACACCAATTATATCCATTGATGAAAACTGAATTCTAAGTTCTACAACTTTTGAGCCAAATCGATTGTCATCACAGTGTTCTTCTTCTTCTAGTGTGACTTCTTCTTTATCCAAAGAAGTCAGTAATTCATCGTTAATGTTTATTACTGCTCAAATAATATTGGCACCATTATCGGTGGTGATAGAATTAATTTGTTTTAAATCAATCTTATAGTCCTGAAGAACTTTCAGAACTATTTATTTTAAATAATCGCTTGTGTGGCTTACTTTCAGCTCCTTCACCGCTAATGTCTTTATTTGAATACATTTGTTTTTCATGTATTGGACGTTTACTCCAAGAATACTTGAGTCTAGTCTTGTTGCTGCATCAATTTTTAATGATATTAATCTTTTGTTCAAATCCTCAATAATTTCTTCTCTTATGCTGTTCGAAACTCAATAACATTATACTTATTCACGCTTATACCCAAAGCATCGAAAACAGGTTGAACAAGCACTTTGAAGGCACGATCTTCCACCGTATGAAGTGGGCGTCCATTTTTCGTGAATAGCTGTAAAATCGTTTGTTCGATATTATTTCAATTTACATCACTTACTGCCACTGTAGTTTTTAATGTTTTTGGATCAAGCACTTTGAAGGCACGATCTTCCACCATATGAAGTGGGCGGCCATTTTTCGTGAATAGCTCTACAATCGCTTGTTCGATATTATTTCGATTTACATCACTTACTGCCACTGTAGTTTTTAATGTTTTTGGAATAGGTTTCGGTAGTCGCCGTAGTCTTGTAGGTAGTGTGTTCGCTTATTAGACGTAAAGCCCGGGTTCCAGCCCCAAGCCAGACATCAAAATGAAATATGAAATAAACAAAAAAATATTTCTTCGGTGACTTCCTCTCAGAAGATTTCTGGCAAAAACTCTGAGAGCAAAAAAAACCTGCCATGAAAAAGTTTCTCAAAAATCTGTCGTTCGGAGTCGACGTTAAACTGTAGGTCCCGCCACTCAAAGTATAAAATTAAGGCACACAACATGAGTGGTGTGAGAAGCTAGGCCGTAATCCTGACTGAAGGGTTGTAATGGCCAATTATGTATGTATGTATGTGGAATAGGTTTCGAAGCATACTTTTTCTGGATATAGTCAGCATATAATTTGGGATGACATAGCTTTAAATGCCTTTCCAGATTTCCTGTGTGCTTCATAGAATTTTATTCTGACAGTTGTCATTGTTGCAATACACTTCATTTTCTCCATTAGTAAAGAATAAATTATGTAATACGGTTTTATCAAGCCGAGGCATTTTGCAATGTGGTTTGTGGGGTGTATAGAAAGAATTTTGAAGTTGTAAATTTCTATGTATCCAGTACACTAATGGCACAATCAAACGAATTCGTGGCGACTTTTATCCTTTTTTCAAACGAACGTCGCGGCGTTAGTATTTTTTCGCAGAAGTTTTTACAGATTTGTAGTAAGCGTCGTCATTAGACATTTATATTATTTATTTATATTATAAGACGCTTTGTTTCGCAAATCGGTTAAAAAGGCTTATTTTATTATCTCTTAGAGTTTTTGCGAGAGATATGCTGAGATGAATCCGCCGAAGAAATTAATTTTTTATTTCGTTTTGTTGGAGATGTGTGATCTGGGGTTTGATCCGAGGCCTCACAACTATAACCCAACAAACTACTACCTACTACCATTAAATATTTCAGGTACCTGGGATATTTCAATGTGTTATATTTTAAAGTCCTCTGTTTCCTCTAAAAATTTTAGTGTACTCAAAAAAAGATCATTAAAACTCAATTTTTCGTTGTGTACTGATCTTTTTAGCGTACTTTGTACACAAACACTAAAAAATAGTGTTTGTGAAATCTGTTCAGTACGTTACGTTAGAGTTTGCGTACATGTTCACAAACATTAAAATAGAAACAAGGAGTTTTGCTCTCGTTGTGTTTGTGTTCTTTGCCCACGACTTTCAGTACAGTATATAAACGTTGTGTGCTTTAGAGTATTTTTTCGAACACTGCTACAATCACAACAAAATCTATAATCCTCAATAATGTGAAAGTTTGCGTTTATTTGTTGTGTACGTAATGCGTTTCCGTACGAGTTCACACACTTAAAGTTAAAAGTATTTTATCAGTTACGTACACAATGGTTAGTGTACAGTATTTTTTCGAACACTGGATTGTAGCCTACACCCGCTTAGCTAACACTGGTACCCAAATAATAAATAGACCTGAGCTCACTTTAGGTAATAATAAATGCAAATAGTTTAATTTATGCTGGAAATACAACGTGGTCTTTTTGGGTATTTTATGTCAAAATTAAGAAATTTTTAAAATTTATATTTTTAGCCCTTCACAAGTTTTTTGTGTCATATTTTATAAAGTCGTCTTATACTTGCAGCATAACCCTTATGTAGTAATTATATAAATAAGTACTTACCATTGGGTGACTTTGAGCCGTCTTCAGAAGGGATAAAGGCAACTAAACAGAAAAAAAATAGATTTATAATCATTTAAATTTTATTGACGAAAAATTACCATTCTAATATTTATTTCGGAAGTAAACAAACTATACCACACGACACTAGTAATTGTAAAACTAACAACCAAACTTATGTAAAGTAAGCAAATCATTGAAATCATCCGCTATAAAAAACAATAATACCAACATTAACTGAATGTCCACAAGATATAGTTCAGTCTTGCCTTTGATCAAATGTTGTAAGAATACTTTGAGGGTATAGGCGAAGTTTGATAGGAACAAAGCATTTTTGCATTGATGACGTACTCATCTAAGTAAGTTTTGATTAATACTGATCAAAATATCTAATTAACATTATAATTGCATTATACTTAAAAATAAATTTAGTCAGTTTTAAAATTGTGTTTAATTCATGGTTCAGTAGTAATTGAATACAGTTATTTTGGCATTTGATTGTTGTCTTTGTTATGTTTTTAATTATCGGCTTGTTACTTGTGATAAAATCTGTAAACAATTAAATTTCAAAATGTATTTTCTTAAACTTTCATGCGCCTGGCCACACATCAAATTTACCTGGAAATTTGCATATGTGTTGGTAATATTTATTTCGCTTAGCATAGTAATACATCAAAATTGTACCTACAAGCCGCATTGTATATAAGTGGCATTTGCCCTGAAAAGCTGGCCAAAAAGACATAAATGAATTTAAAGAAATTTAAGAAACTGAGTATGCAGTTCGATAGACAACAAATTCTGCACTATATAGCGAATTTTCACGACTTTAAGTTGAGATTTGTAGATTTGAATCGATGTCAAAGTCAGGAAAGTGAAGAAAATTAAATGCATTTTTGATGTTTTTTTTTTAAATTTTAATAGGTTTATGTGATATTTTTTTTGTGGCTAAACGAAGAGATATTTTATATTGATTTTTTTACTTGGTATGAGCAACTGCTACTTTCAGTTTTTTTATATATATCTCATATATTAATGTTAAAATTATTCGTTCAAAATTTAAAAATAATAAAAATTTCACATTTTATTACATTCCCAAAAAAAAAAGATAAGGATTTTAAAGGTGAAAGTAGTCTTTAGTAGTTTAATGTTATACACCACAAGAAAATATGAACTCTCTAAATTCTGATTTTTGTCAGACAGGATGCTTCTGACCCACTAGTACGATCATCTACTGATCCGGACTGAATGGGTAAAGGTGGCTCGTCTGACAAGGGGGTAGAACTGGGCGGAAACGTTCCGCTATGTATAAGGAGAGGAATTCATATGTAGGGCTTGCACTGTCTTGAGGAGATTTGCAAGCTGTGATGTGGATTCCCTCTCTGTTAAGGAGCAGAGGATGCTGGCTCGACACAGAGGCACTGTTCTGCGGTATGAGAAAAAATACCCAGACAGTGCCCTCTCACGGGTCGCTGACTCTGATGGACCCTTGAGTGTGGACGAGAGCGTAGAACCAACTGCTTCTACCTCTCAAGCCGCATGCAAGGGGCACAAAGGTTGTACACCCTTACTCCCAGCTGGAGCAAAGAAGACCACCCGGGTTTTCAATCCTTCGGTGAAGAGAAAGGGTGGTGGTGTTACTCCTACAAGGGATGGTGGAAAGGAGGTAGGAGCTACCGCCAATCCTTTATCCCAGAAGGAGGATGTAAGGTTAGAGGCCAAGGAGTTGGGGGGTCACTTCGGCGGATTGGTCTTCTGTGCAGGTTTCTCGCAAGGGAGGGCGCATGTATAGGAACAGGTTTGACGAGGTGCCTTCCTCTAACTCCAAGCGTCCCAGGAAACAAGGGAGCCTAGGAACTAACCCTTCTCGTCAGCTGGCTTTCATCGACAGGTCGGATTTGGATGGCAAAATCTCTCCTGAAAGATGGAATCTAGTTGAAGAACGGCTCATTGACTTTTAGCTGAGGAGAGTTGTGATGGCAGGAATGCTTCCATATCTTCTATTGGTTGGTCCAGGGGCATCAAGGTAGTCGACTGTGAAAACGAAGGAACTGTAAAGTTCCTTGTGGAATCAGTAAAGCGCCTTGGCGAACTCTGGCCCGGTGCGTGCTTGGAGGTGGTCCCTCAATCCGACCTCCCTCTACGTCCAATAGTGACGGTATGGATTCCGCCTACTTTTAGGCGGGTGAGTATCATACCCAAACTTATTGGGAAGCCGAACGATGGATTGAACGCCAGTACGTGGGCGGTTGTTAACTCCCTGGCTGGTGACGGTAAGAAGGGCTGCGATCTTCGGATTGCTATTGATCAAACCTCACTTCAGAGGCTAAGGGCAAGGGGTGGCGTGGTGTTGTGTGGGATGGCAAACCTAAAGTTCCGTCATCGGGAAATAAGGGGTGCCTAGGAACCCAGAGGAGGCTAAAAGTGGTGCAGATTAATCTGCATCACTGCGAAGCCGCCTCATACACCCTGCTAACCACCCTACGCCGCCTTGAAGTTGACCTCGCTCTTATCCAGGAACCTTGAATCCTTAGGGATAGGATCCTGGGTTTGAGCGATCCTGATTATAGGTTACTTGTTCCTAGAACAAGCGAGAAGGTAAGAACCTGTATATTAGCTAATGGTAGTTGAGACTTGTTAATCACTCCTTCCTTTTGTACAGGTGACGTAACGACTGTGGCGTACAAAGATGACCTTGGGATCGAGTTGATGCTGTCATCTGTGTACATGCCGTATGAGGCTGCATCCTCACCTGATGACTTAATTGGACGACTGGTGGAGCATGCGGAGAGGACAAGATGTCGCCTTGCCCTGGGTTGCGATGCCAATGCTCATCACACCCAATGGGGCAGTGCTGACATAAATACTAGGGGTGAGTCGATTTTGAATTTTATTATTCTTAATAGGCTCAACATTTGTAACGTTGGTAACACGCCAACGTTTAGAAACCGTGTTAGGGAGACGGTAATTGACATTACGCTCTCTAACATGGACAGGTTTATGATAAATGGCTGGAGGGTTTCAGATGAGTGTTCTTTCTCTGATCACCAATTGATATCCTACAGTATTAATCTATCAGGTGGCTTTAACAAGCCTTTTAGGAATCCAAGAAGAACCGACTGGATCAGATATGAGAGGGCTGTGGAGGAGGAACTTAAGACCCTCAGGGGTCGTTCCACTCCTGGCGTCAATGATCGAGTTGGGTCTTTGACGGATATTTTGTTGTCTTGTTATAGAGATGCTTGTCCTCTCACTTACCCGGGTAAGAGGAACCAGCCAGCCTGGTGGAATGCGGAACTCCAAAGACTCCGCTGTTGTATCAGGAGACTCTTTAATAAGGCTAAGAAATCGGGCAGGGATGTTGACTGGTCTGCATATAAGGCCAGTTTTAATAAGTATAAAAGGGAAATAAAGCGCTCAAAGAGAACCACCTGGATGAGTTTCTGCACGAGTATCGAGGATGTTGCCGATGTGGCTCGTTTCCGTAGGATGCTGTCTAGGGACCCCAAAATCCTAGGCTTCATCCAAAAGAACGATGGCGCGTGGACAGCCTCGAGAAAAGAAACCCTAGAGGTTCTGCTGAGCACTCATTTTCCCAATTGTGTGGATCCAGAAAGCTACCCGTCGGGGGTAGCGGATCCCTTCTGTGATGCTGGCTTGATGCCCGATTTGGAGGATATCATTAACAGAGACAAGGTCAAATGGGCGATAAATAGTGTTGAGCCCTTTAAGTCGCCTGGTCCGGATGGTAATTTTCCGGCTCTGCTTCAGCGTGCTGGTGATATATTACACGAATGTCTGGTGGACGTGTATAGAGACTGTCTCCGGCGGTGTGATATACTTGATGGTTGGAAAGATTTGCTCGTGGTGTTTATACTAAAGGCTGGAAAACCCAGTCACATCGGCCCGAAGGATTATAGACCGATATCGCTCTCATCCTTTCTTTTGAAAGCCTTGGAGAGACTTATTGATCTATATTTGAGGTCAAACATGGACCGGTCTGTTGAGTGGGTCGCAACATGCTTACATTAAGGGTAAGTCGGTTGAGAGCGCTCTTCATGATGTGACAGGTTTTGTTGAGACGAATCTGGCTAGGGGTGAGTACACACTGTCGGCTTTCCTTGATATAGAGGGGGCTTTCAATAATGTCACCACTTGTTCTATTGAGAATTCACTGAGGGATATATATGCCTCAGATTTTCTGGTGCGGTTTATCATCCACATGTTGGGTAATAGACTAATCCGATCGAATCTGGGTGGATGTTCTATCGTAAAGCGTGCGACCAGGGGTACACCGCAGGGGGGTGTCCTATCCCCTCTCTTGTGGCTCCTGGTTGCTAATGTTGGTCTGAGGCTTCTAGAGAGTAGGGGCTTTAGGGTTGTGGCATATGCCGATGATGTGGCTATTCTCGTGGGTGGAAAATTTCTACCGACGCTGGGGGAACTGATGAAGTCTGCTCTTGGAATTTTATCCTCTTGGTCTACGGAATGTGGCCTGGGTATAAATCCGAACCTCGTCTTGTTCTCACGTAGGTACAAAATTGAACTATTCAGGTTGCCGAGGTTAGCTGATAGGGAGCTTCCGTTGTCTTCTGAGGTCAAGTACTTGGGTGTTGTCCTGGACAGCAAGCTGAACTGGAAACGAAACACCGAGGAAAGAATGAAGAAGGGACTGAATGCTTTCTACCAGTGTAGGAGCTCCATAGGTAAGAGCTAGGGTCTTCCGCCTAGGGCCATTCGCTGGATATATCTGGCGATTGTTACTTATGGTTGTGTTGTTTGGTGGTGTGCTTAAGATAAGAGCTTTTGTTGTGTCTGATCTGTGTAATTACTCCGCTTCCCATTCTCCCCCTTTCCTACATCCTCTCCTTTTATCCTATTCCCTCTATTATCCTTCCGTCTTTAAGGACGTTGTACAATGGATCAATTCGACCTCCGGCCTAACCTAGCCTATGGCCTAAGTACGACCTCTTCTTTCACGGGGGTCTTCACTTAACCTAATAAACTCATAGGTCTATAACTATAAAGTTACTTTTTGGTGTGTTTAGTTAGTTATGTGGCTACTTTAGCATTTTTAGAAAATAGTTTGGTATTATACGACTATTGAACAGTACAAAATGTAATTTCAGAGTTTTAATTGGAAGTTTTTTTAGCAACAAAGTGGAAGCATTATCACATTCAGAAGGTTTCGATATTTCTAGGGAAGATAAAGTCATTAACCTTTGAATTAACTGAAACCTTTATAAAGTGTTTGTAGTTAATGATAAATCTATTGGCTCGTAAAAACCAGCGCTTCCATTACTTAAATAATTTAAGTATTTCTATAAATTATAGTGGGATCGTATTTTCGGATTTTCACGTAGATTTCTATTAAATTTCCAGAAAACTTATCACCTCATTTAATTTAGGCAATAAATTTTCCCATTTCCTATTACGTTCTTCGTAAATCACTTCGTCAACCATTTTAATCAGGAAATTTGCTTACTGTTTGTAGAAATTTATATCGTCTTTGAATCTTTGACTATTTCGTTTATATATGCTTCTCGCTTTTGATTTCGGTTTACGTGTCACTCTAAGTCGTGTTTTTAAGTAGAGTGAACGAAAGGAAGGTTTATATCATTACCGGCATGATCCGTTCTTTCTTTGTCATTCTTTTAACAATTAATCTGCAGTCCGTATGAGACGGTTTAGCGCATATCATACACGCAACACTACGGTAGCAATGCTCCTTTAAAAGTTAGTTAAACTTAATTTTAAAAGTTAATAGTAGGATGATATTTACTTTAGGTTAACGCTCAATTTTACATTATTTCGTACTTATAATAATGAAAAAGAAATTATCTGCTCGTTAAAATTCAACCTTTCCTTCAACGCAAGTTGTAATAATGGCATTTAGAATTATTAGATTAAAACTTTCCTCTTAAAAAAGCATTTTTTACCAACATCATTACCAAGAAGCTTTCGAATTTCAATTATGGGAGTATCGACTATAGCAACAATTAATTACAATTAATGGTGGTTTTCTCTTCGATGATATTTCACACCGGCGCGGCAGTGTTCGTCATATTTCGTTTTGATGTCTGCCCTGGGGCTCGCACCCGAACTTTACGTCTAATAAGCGAACACACTACCTACTAAACTACGGCGGAGGATCTTAATGGGTAGATAAATTGTTTTTCATTATTATAACTGGACAATAAAGTAGAAGTAAGCGTTAAGCTAAAGGGAGGATCATCCTACCCGATGCCATATTATATATTATTCTCAATATGGCAACTTTAAATATAAACAAAATGAGGAAATATAACAAAAAAGAAGAAGGCCGTCATTGCCAATGCGTTTAAATAAATCTTGTTTAATTGAGCAGTGTTATCGACATTGCTCCGGTACTGCCACATTTTTGAAAAAGTTAACTTTATTTTATCATTAGGTTGTACTAACGAAAAGAAGTTAAAGGGATTTTAAAGTTCATTTTAGCTAAAGTTACCTTTTACCAAACCTAACTTTAAAGGCAAGTTGTAATAATGGCCCTTAAATAAATTAAAATAATGCAAAATAAATCGCACATTATTCTAGAATCTTTATTATTTAATTGAATTTCTATTAATTTAATTGAATGTGTGCTTTAGTCTTGTCTCGCAAGGAAACCGAGTATGTATTGGTATTTTTTATAAATATTTCTATTTTTAATTAATAATATTGTCAGTTTTTTTATATTTAGTAAACCTTAATAAATTATTAACTAAAAGTTAAATCCATCAGAGTTTATAATTTTATTGAACTACATTCTAGCAAAAACGACTCCGTGATTTAGTTTTGTCCGACATTTAAGTGGTTTTATTAATTACATAACCGTTCAGTAAGAGACAATGATGTGAACTGAATGTCAAGAAGTAAATATTCTATATGATGACCAATTTGAGTTTGGAAGGTATACTATTTCTAACATAAATTGCAACTCCGTCATGTTTAGGTTAGGTTAGCGAGTAGCTTGTCGTTCATAGCTAAGTTTATTCGGAGGCCCATATGGCCCATTGTGTAACTCAGTGTAAGATAATCCTCCTTTTCATTATCCCTTAGTGATGGATTTAAACCACCCCGTACTCCGGATTAAAACGGCCAGTTTCCTTAGTGGCATGCTCGCCACCATGCCCAGGTCTTCAAGCGTTCTGTCACCCAAAAACCAATGACATATATTCTGAAGTATAGGGTATTCACATAAAAGGTGTTGTATCGATTCCGTTTCTTCCACATCCTGGTGGCTTCTGGAGTAAATCTGGTGGGGCAGACCGAGCTTAAAAGCGAAACCGCCGAAGGTACAGTATCCCGTAAGAATTTTTATTGTAGAACTCAAGTAATTCCTTGGTTTTCGTGCTGTCCACTGGTTGACAGAGTATTTTTGAAATTCGGCAACCAGGTATTTTGGACCATCTACGGTTTGTTGAATTCCATGATTTTTCCAATTTTAAAAAGTATTTCTGTAGGGGCGCATATGTCCACTCTATAGTCTCATCCCCAGACAGCTTCGATCTCTTCTATGCTAGTTCATCCGACTTTTCGTTTCCCTCTATGCCACAGTTTCCCGGGACCCAGTGGAGAAGGGTATTGTGTCGACTTGTATGGTGGAGACAGTCCATGCAACTCCTGACCCTGCTTGATTTGAGCAGGTGGAATATCAGCGCTTTGATTGCTGCTCCATTGTCCCCATATATAATAAAGTTCGGAGCAGGTAGGTCCCCGGTTTTCTGGTTAGGTAATCTCTATGAATCGTTCAGTGCTAACTTGTCGGAATGGACCCCAGATACAGTTCCATATTTTCATTTTTGAGCCGTCTACGAAGATTGTTATACCAGCGTCACCAATGACAGCATCAGCAGTCCATTCTTCCTTCGCTTACGCATCAGGTCCGGGTGGGGCCTCCAAAGGCTTAGCGTGGAGAAGGAGACCCCATGGATAGCCTCCGAAGTCTTAGCAGAACTTTTCACACAGACCTATTTCGTCGATACACAGACGTCGTTTGGGCTGACGCTTTTCTCGACTGAGAAACGAGTTTGAAGTCCTCCTCTTCAGTCAAGTATAAGGTCAATCCTGCCAGGTCTGACGCCTGCACTGACAGTCTGTGGAAACAGCTCTTCTCTGTCTTCGAAGTGCCCCTTCATTAGCTAGTCGACTATCTAAACCTGAGGTTGACATTTGGTTGCCGAGGCCCCAGTATCATAGCAGTCACCCAGGCATGTGGCCTCCATCCGAGGGATTTTTTTTACGCCGAGGAGGGGTAAATGAACCTAACCGCACCATAGAAGAAGTCGTCACATCCTCCGTGTGTGGGGCGCTCACCCACTAATTCCCCCCCCTCGTCTCGTGGACTCGTTGGACTCGGAACTATGGTGGTATTACTTCGGAGTATTACTAAGTGTCTCCTCTATGCCTTTCGTCCAGGTCCCCGTTTCGGATTCCTTTGACACGTGTGCCAGTGTCATCTATGCCGGCGTGCCTACCTGTTCTGCATCCTCAAGATCTCTCTTCTTCAGTCTTAGAATGCGCTTCATGTAATTCGCCACTGAGGCCCAATTTCCTCTACTCGCAATCATAACCCTGACAATGTTAGCGGCCGTGATCGTTGACGTCAGTACAGAGCGATAGCTCTGCCAGCGTGCACACTCGAAAACAGTGTGCTCTGCATCATCAATTACTTTCCCTTCTTCATAAAGACATTCGAGGGATCGGGAAATCGGAAATTTTAGCACCATATTTTGCCGGATACTGAGGGCTGTTATTTGGAGTCGATGCCATGAATGGGGAGGGTTGTTGCATTTTATTTTATATTTTGGGGTCAGACGTAGATCCGAGTGTTGTCTAATGTGGGACAGTTTGGAAAGGGGGGTGGAAAGGTGGAGGATATAGGGAAAGATCGGGGCATGACCAGGTGTGGGCTAGACACACCCATCAGAATGGCCAAGTCGGATCATTACAACTATGCCTTCGCATCGCGACAAGATGACTACCACCGTCGCCATTAGCTTCAGTTAACAAAGATTTTTCTATTTGACCCGAAAGGCTCCAAGCCCTGTATATTAAAAAAATACCTGCTAATAAAATGCCTGCAATCATCAATCTTATTATTTAATCTCGGTGCATTTAAATGGACAATGTTCGCTCTTTAATTAGAAAAAACTCTATTTAAGTTTTAAGCGCTGTCTCTTGAATTAGAACCAATTAAATTTATAAAATCACATTAAAGCCTTGGCAATTATTTCAAAAATAAAAAGGTTTGATACAAAAAGTGAGAAGAAATTAATTGAGCTTGAACATCAACAGGTCTTTAATAGACAGAATGCAGCTTATATGGTTAAACGACTTGAAAACTAGTTCAGCCTATTAATATCATTTATTTGAATTAAGTTGTTACTAAAATGTTTTTAATATGTACGTAACCCCTCATATTGAGCGCAGAAGACAAAAGTTTTTCGTTTTTAGATGAATTGTTTCAGTTAGGCTTCTAAAATTGGCTTGTATTCAGTTCTCATTTACATTGAATCTTTCGACTCAGTTATAAACAATATTCCTGTGGCGGAAAGTAAAACCATTAAGCCAATGATTTAAAATAAGTTTTTTCCATATGCAGAGTACAGTTTAACAATTTTTGCTTTATAGTTTTGTAGTCAAGGTTGCCTTAATCATTAATTGATTTTAGGTCATGTAGAGAAGTGCTTATAATATTGCAGATTTTTTGAAAAATGTGATGCATATTTTGGTCTTGAGAAAACGGAATTTCATGAATCCCGAGCTCGGAAGAAAGAAAATAATTCCCTCCTTGCTTCGATTTTTTTCTAAGGACCTTTATATGTAGAGTGAAGAACTCTTATTATCTCCGAGAAAAGTTACCCTCTCATTAAAAGCAATCAAATTATAATTATTCGAGAATATTGTGTCTCGCGAAATTCCCTTTAAATTTTATATAATAGTTCAAAAAGGTGTTACTTTTTAGATTTTGTAAAGAAGAAAGAAAATAATTCTCTTGTTGCTTTTATTTTTTTCTAAGGACCTTTATATATACTTATAGTGAAGAACTCTTACGCATAATTCCTATTCCACTTAAATTATCTCCGAGAAAAGTTACCCTCTCATTAATTGCAAGCAATTTATTCTCGAGAATATTGTGTCTCACGAAATTCTCTTATGAGATCCTCTTTAAATTCCTTAAATAGCAGATCCATACTATGGCGAATTTGATCCTTAAATTTATCAAATCTTTTGTCTACACAATTTAATAGTTGAAAAAGGTGAATATAGTACTCTTACTCTTTTGTAAAAAGTTTAATCCTGTAAATTCGAAGATTACCATAAAATAGAAGAAATTATTTACTTTTGATCGTATTCGTATCTTTATTTATTTAAATAAATCCCTCATTTGTAAAACTCTTATTTATTTAAATAACATTACACCTTAATCGATAACTTTGTGCTTTCAGACTCACACGTCTGACTGTTACTTCACGACTGCATGGCAGCATCGTTTTTCGCTCTTTATATACCTCTTTCCTATTTGTCATATGCCTGGTAACTTCACGATCTTGCTTTAAGCCGAAAGTCCATACCATCCGTTTCATGCGACCTTGCGTTACATGCGATTCTTGCATTATATGCCGTTTTTATTGCAAGTTACAACACATGCGTTTTATGCGACTGGTTTTTTGTTTTGATCAGCTGTTGTGGTAAACGATAAAAAAAACATAGGAAATCAAATTGTAATTTTAAAAGAATTTATGCCATTAATTACAAATTTATGAGTTTACATATGTGATATTTTGTGCTGTAAGGCCTACGTAAATCCTCAAATGAACACAAGACGAGTGTTTTCGGTTAATTTATCATCCATTTTTCTTGTTTACAAATAAATAAATTCAAAATAGATGACACACAGTACATAAACTAACTAGACTATTACATAAGAATTTTAAAATTAAAGTGTACAATAGTATAATTTTAACACACTTTCTTTATTGTCCCTCAATACTATTTCTATTAAGCACGTCCCAGATGGACACATTACAGAAACTGCAAAATAGGACAATGCGTTTGTTTCTACATAAGGATTATTATACTAGCATAAGAAGCATGTTGAATGAATTAAACTGGCTTAGTGTTGGACAGAGTATAATGTTACATACAATGAAATTTATACATAACATAAAGTTTGGACTTTGTCCTACATATTTGAATGACAAATTGCAATATAATAATAATATCCATAATTATAATACAAGGAGAAGAGAGGATTACAGACTACCATATATGAGAACTTGTACAGATATGAATTGCTTAGAATATAAGGGTTTGAGAAAATATAATGAGTTACCGAGTAATATAAAAAAATTGTGAAAATATGACTTTGTTTAATAAACTTCTTAGAGATTTTTGCAAGAAAAATTGTTAATAAAGTATTATATGTATATATTTAAGTATCTAGATTGTAAAATCGTAATAATAAATAAATAAAAACAATCAAGAACTAGTAACATACAATATGTATTTTGATCATGAAAGAAATGTGTTAAAAAATGTATTTCAATGTATTTTCGTCTTAAATTAGTAGTAAACTTTATTATGAAATATATTTTTATTAATATTTTTATAATACAAAAAGAAAAATGCGAAAATAGTAACGCACTATTTTAACATATTTATCGAAACCACAATAGTATATAATTTGGCATGCCAAGTTTAAAAAACTGGTGACTTTTTCCAGCACTGCATGACTCGCATAGAAAAGTAGAAAGTAAAGCCGAAAGTCCATAGCATGCGTTTCATGCGAGCTTGCATTACATGCGTATACCGAAAAAGTAGAATCAGTGTAGTTGTATGTGACAAGAAACATAAGAAAATGCATAGATGCGTAGAACGCATCAAGTAGATCTACTTTCTACTTTTCTATGCGACTCATGCAGTGTTGGAAAATGTCAGCAGTTTTTTGAACTTGGCATGCCAAATTATATACTATTGTGAATGGTTTCGATAGATATGTTTATATTTTACGACATTATTATTTTCGCATTTTTCTTTTTGCATTATAAAAATATTAATAAAAACATATTTCATAATAAAGTTTACTACTAATTTAAGAGAAAAATACATTTTTAGCACATTTCTGAACATTTCATCATTTCATGAACAAAATATGCATGTTACTAGTTGTCGATTGTTTTTATGTACTGAGTGTCATCTACTTTGAATTTATTTATTTGTAAACATGAAAAATGGAGGATAAATTAACCGAAAACAATCGTCTTGTGTTCTTTTGAGGATTTTCGTAGGACTTAACAGCACAAAATATCACATATTTAAACTCATAAATTTGTAATTAATGGCATAAATTCTTTTAAAATTACAATTTAATTTTCTATTTTTCCCAAAAATGTTCTTGTTTGCTTTTTTATTGTTTACCACAACAGCTAACCAAAACAAAAAACCAGTCGCATAAAACGCATGTGTGTAACTTGCAATAAGAACCGCATAGAAAGCAAAAATTGCATGTAACGCAGTCCGCATGAAACGGATGGCTTTAAGCCGAAAAGCCGAAAGTCCATACCATCCGTTTCATGCGGACTGCGTTACATGCAATTTTTGCTTTCTATGCGGTTCTTATTGCAAGTTACACACAATGCGTTTTATGCGACTGGCTTTTTGTGTTGGTCAGCTGTTGTGAACAATAAAAAAGCAAACAAGAACATTTATGCCATTAATTACAAATTTATGAGTTTAAATATGTGATATTCTGTGCTGTTAAGTCCTACGAAAATCCTCAAAAGAACACAAGACGATTGTTTTCGGTTAATTTATCCTCCATTTTTCATGTTTACAAATAAATAAATTCAAAGTAGATGACACTCAGTACATAAAAACAATCGACAACTAGTAACATGCATATTTTGTTCATGAAATGATGAAATGTTCAGAAATGTGCTAAAAATGTATTTTTCTCTTAAATTAGTAGTAAACTTTATTATGAAATATGTTTTTATTAATATTTTTATAATGCAAAAAGAAAAATGCGAAAATAATAATGTCATAAAATGTAAACATATCTTTCGAAACCATTCACAATAGTATATAATTTGGCATGTCAAGTTTAAAAAACTGCTGACATTTTCCAACACTGCATGAGTCGCATAGAAAAGTAGAAAGTAGATCTACTTGATGCGTTCTACGCATCTATGCATTTTCTTATGTTTCTTGTCACATACAACTACACTGATTCTACTTTTTCGGTATACGCATGTAATGCAAGCACGCATGAAACGCATGCTATGGACTTTCGGCTAAAGTCCTAAAGCCGTTTTTATTGCAAGTTACAACACATGCGTTTTATGCGACTGGTTTTTTGTTTTGGTCAGCTGTTGTGGTAAACAATAAAAAAGCAAACAAGAACATTTTTGGGAAAAATAGAAAATCAAATTGTAATTTTAAAAGAATTTATGCCATTAATTACAAATTTATGCGTTTAAATATGTGATATTTTGTGCTGTTAAGTCCTACGAAAATCCTCAAAAGAACACAAGGCGATTGTTTTCGGTTAATTTATCCTCCATTTTTCATGTTTACAAATAAATAAATTCAAAGTAGATGACACTCAGTACATAAAAACAATCGACAACTAGTAACATGCATATTTTGTTCATGAAATGATGAAATGTTCAGAAATGTGCTAAAAATGTATTTTTCTCTTAAATTAGTAGTAAACTTTATTATGAAATATGTTTTTATTAATATTTTTATAATGCAAAAAGAAAAATGCGAAAATAATAATGTCGTAAAATATAAACATATCTATCGAAACCATTCACAATAGTATATAATTTGGCATGCCAAGTTCAAAAAACTGCTGACATTTTCCAACACTGCATGAGTCGCATAGAAAAGTGGAAAGTAGATCTACTTGATGCGTTCTACGCATCTATGCATTTTCTTATGTTTCTTGTCACATACAACTACACTGATTCTACTTTTTCGGTATACGCATGTAATGCAAGCTCGCATGAAACGCATGCTATGGACTTTCGGCTTTTCGGCTTAAACCTACTTGATGCGTTCCACGCGTCTATGCATTCTATGCATTTTCTTCTGTTTCTTGTCACAAACATCTACACGGCTTTAAGAGTTATTGTTGCGGTTTTTATCTATGTTTTGTTCCCTTCTTATTATTTTTTAATTATTTGTTTGTGTAATTTCTTTTCACAGTATTACACGAAATTTTTATTTTTTTGTGTTGGCTTTTTGACTTATCTTATTTGTTAACTTTCATTTAGCTTATTTGTATACGTGTAACAGTACAGATGATAAACTTGTACCAGGTACTTAATGAATGTCTGCTGAATGCTTATTGACAGCTGATTGATTCTAGAATTCTGGAATTTTTACTAGCTTGCATAATTGTAGTATTATTTATGTTTGTGTAAAGAAATAAATTAAATAAATCTAGATTTGCTTACATCAATTTTATTGATTTTTTCATTCTTTCTTAAGCTTACATCAAAATAATAACGTGGTTCTAAGATTAATGAGTTTTAAAATTAACCGTTGATACTCATGTAATAAAATATATAAAATTTGGTAGCACTTTTCAATCAGTGTTTTTGGAAACAAAATAGTTGATTATTTTTAATTTGTATACTTTTGTTTTATTATCTTCTCTGCACAG
Source organism: Sarcophaga rosellei (assembly GCA_930367235.1). Classification (NCBI taxonomy): domain Eukaryota; kingdom Metazoa; phylum Arthropoda; class Insecta; order Diptera; family Sarcophagidae; genus Sarcophaga; species Sarcophaga rosellei. The sequence continues at coordinate 60,706,398 of OV884019.1, forward strand.
CAGGGACTTTACCAGTTTAATTAGATGGAGAAAAATGGTTGTAAGTTTTGCAAAGCAAATGTGTTAGGAGCAACAGATATACAGAGTGAAAATAAATACAGTAGAAAAATTAAATGTAAATAAACATTTATTTTATGTTAAAAAAGGGAAAATTTTAAATATATTTTAATTTCTTCAATGAAAATTTTAAAAATTCTTAAATATTTAGTTGTTAATCGAAATGTGGGTGAATTTCGGTCACAATGAATATAGTTTCATGTGCAAAGGGTAATTAAGAAGCTAAGTATTAACAAGATCAGAATAAGACGTACTGCTTATAAAAAATGTTTCTTGCTGAAAGTTGTCAATATTTTATAATTTCTTGAAACAAAAAGTCACAAATTATTATTGTTATTAGTTGTTTTTATTATTTATTAATAGTTTCACACAAGATTACACTTTTTATTAAGTCGCGCCAATATAAAAACACACCCAGGAAACTAATAGTGTTTTCACACCTAAAGTTAAAACCTGCTTTTAACATTAAAACCATAATCAGCTGATTTGCGTTCACACTATAAGTTTTCTTAAAACTGGTTTTGACATTCATGATATTTATGACTGTGCAACAGCTGTTTTTGTTTAAGAAAAAACATAAGAAATAAGAACAATTAAGAAATGAACAATAAATTAAAAGTTATTCTAAATATTGTAAAATAATAATTCAAAATAGTGGATCTATTTATAAAGTGTTGTTGCAGCATTCATTATTTAAAATTTTACTTTTTTCACACAACCGGCTTTCTGTATTTTTATATTTGTTTTGTTTTTTTTCAGCTGTTTTCAACATTTCAATGTTGGTAGTACTGATTTAGTACATCGAAAACAAGATTGTATTTTATAAAACTTACTTTAAAAAGGTTTTAAGATGGTTTCAACACAATAATTTTGTAAGGTAAAACCAGGTTTTAATTATGGTTTTAACGTTAAAACCAACTTTTGCATTAAAACCACTCAGAATAGATCAGATAGGAACAGAAATACTTTTTTGGTAATTACTGCTGTCCCTTTCACATTAAACTGGTAACTGTCAAATTCCGTGTTGTCTCTGTGTAACCTGTGCTTTTCTGTTCGGTATTAAATAATGTTAATGTGCTGTGCAAAAAAAACCTGTCACGGTATTTTGAAAGATATATACATAATTGGCCATTACAACTCTTCCGTCAGGATTATGAACCTAGTTTCTCACACCACTTATGTTGTGTGTGTTAATTTTATATATTAGTGTCGGGACCGAACGACAGATTTTTTTGAGAAATTTTTCATGGCAATTTTATTTTACTCTCAGGGTTTTTGCCAGAAATCTGCTGAATATATGAAATATTTTTTTCATATTTTCGTTTTGATGAGGTTTGAACCGTAGCCTTACGTCTAATTAGACTACGGCGACTTCTTTGAAAGATACAGTGCTGTTTAATTGTTGTTTATTTCATAAATAATATTTTTTGCACGAAAAAGGAAGAGTTTCTGTGTGCAGCGCAGTCCAATCCCATGGACTTTAAATTTAAGTTGCGCGAAGTGCTTGCAACATACTATCCCATGAAAATCGCAACACAATCCTCTATCAGATGCCATAAAAATCTTACCTCCTCTGCAAATGTTTAGAGAACTATGATTTAAGAACATCATGGCTAGGACTAAGAATAACACATGACAAGTTCAAACTCTTCATGGGGTAGGCGCTCCTAAGAAATAAGCTCATGAAATGTAGAAATCACACCACCGCCATACGGGATATATGATGGATAGACCAAATATGCAAACAGCAAGCATCATGAGATATCCATTAAGCTGCCTTGCGGAAAAGCGCGAATTTGGGTTCGTGATTGTGGTAAATAAGAGCATTTGCCACCGGATCGTTGGGTTTACTCCCGTGTACTAAATATTAGCTACAATCTGCTTTAGAGTTAAATTTTACAACATTAACGTAATTTGTGCTCACGCCTGTATAGAAGAAAAGCATGATGGCGTCAAATATGTTTCAATGTTAAACTTGAGGAAATATACGATAATTGCACGAAACAAGTCCTTGATGGTTTTAAACAAGTCCTTGATGCTTTTATGAGGCTGATCGATTTCGCCGAAATGCGAAACATGGTTGTATGTGCCACTAAGTATCAGCATCTCAGTATTCACAAAATTACTTGATTGTTCCTCTACCTATTAGCATCCAATTAGTTTGATAGCATTATGATCAATTTCTTTAATATAGTGCGTTATTGTGTTTTTTCTATCACTTTGGTGCTCGGATCATAACATAATTGGCTCATTACAACCCTTCAGTCAGGATTACGGCCTAGCTTCTCAACACCACTCATGTTGTGTGCGTTAATTTTATACATGAGTGGCGGGACCTACAGTTTAAAGTCGACTCCGAACGACAGATTTTTTTTTGAGAAACTTTTCATGGCAATTTTTACTCTCAGAGTTTTTGCCAGAAATCTGCTGAGAGGAAGTCGCCGAAGAAATACTTTTTGTATTTTGTTTTTGATGTCTGGCCTTGGGATTCGAACTCGGGCCTTTCGTCTAATAAGCCAACTCGGTGCTCGGATCAGGTTTTGTTAAAATCGGTAAAAAAAATTAAACTTTAAAATACAAATTCTTTAACGAACTTCACGATGTCTACTTTTTTCGTCAATAAATCAGATAATACCTTCCCAATGAAGTTTAAGACTAGTTTTCAGGCGGTTGTTCCGAAGATATTCCATACCAACAAAAAAACTGATTGTAATTATAGAAATGAAATATATTGCTAACAAAACATTCTGCAGTGATATGATTTTAGCGTTTGTGATAAAACGCAGTGAAGCTTTATAACAATTTCTCTAAACAGACGGATACTCGAATAAGCTATTTAAACATTATAAAAAAGATATACCACTTATCTGAATTATACAGTTTTGTTCTTTTTAATCTATAAGCAGCTGATAAATTTAGAAGTTTGCAATTTTTTAAAAATTATCGGCGAATTCTTACAAACTTGCCCTGTTTGCACCGGAGTGGATGATCATTGTATGAATAATTTGACCTAAACGCAAATTATTCATTTGATATAATTAGGGTATTCACACGGTGTGCTATCAGGTCATATTGTCATAAAATACTAAAGTTTTATGATAGTTTAAAAAAATTGTTGTTGTGCTTCAAACAAAAAAGTCATAAAATAATAGTACCTTTTGTGATGTGTTTATTGTTTTGTCATATTTAAACAGTGTAAATCTAAGTCGAAAGGGAAAAAGTCGTCATCGAGCCGTTTATAATATTTAGAAGTTGGCGCCGTTGAGTATTCACAACATGTACGTGAAACATGCTATTAACTTCTGCAAAGTTCTATAACTTCGAGATTAAATACATTTTAATAAAATATTTATAAAAGTTATTAACTTTTATAAAGTTAAATAAAAAAATTGATACTTTAATATATAAAAGAAAATTTTGTTTGTATACTTTAGCTGATTGGCGGCACCGAACGTATTTAAAATAACCGCCGCCAGAAATTATTACCGGCTTAGTAATCAATAACAGCTGTTTATGTTTTTAAATATTGTTTTTTGTGCCAAAATATTTAATAATTTTTTCTTATTTACTTGAATCAGCCATAATAATGTCCAATATGTATTTTTCACACAAACCGGCTATTATTTCAGTTTTTTGACTTGTTTTTGGCATTTTTAATTAAAAATATTTGTAATTTTTTATAATTGTATTTTTCTTTCATCAGCTGACTCAAATTTGAAATAGCACACTAACTTATGAGGGTTGCTCACAGCAGTCATATTTTTTGTGTTATTATTTTATGATAATATGACTTTATGACGACCGTGTGAATACCCCAATTGTATTTTTATTTATTTATTATTATTACGGTCCCCTAGACCTAGATAAAAAAATTTCATCATAACACATTATACATACATTGATTATATAATAAAACTACAAACAGTTATCAATTTAAAATAAATAATGTTTTACAATGTATTTAAGTTAGTTCAACTGGAAACTCATTAAACATTTTGAACGCTTCAAAAAATACACTTTTCCTTTTTTGCAGTATTTAACATTTTGTGTGTTTAATTGTTAATTCCTCGTAAGTTTTTATTTTCTACTTCTATTCTGTACTGTGCCATTAAGTTTCTTAATTAAAGTAGTCAGACGTTCTGTAACAGAATAGCAGCTATTTTTGATAAGCAAAAAAAGAAAATAAATATTTCAATCGTCATTTATATTTTATGACAAAATTTTTATTTTATTATGTTATTTTAAAAGTCGCCGTAATCTAATAGGTAGTGTGTTGGCTTATTAGACATAAATCCCGGGTTCGTATCCCAGGTCAGACATCAAAACGAAATATGGAAACAAAATATTCTTCGGCGACTTCCTCTCAGCAGATTTCTGCAAAAACTCTGAGAGTAAATAAGCCTGCAATGAAAAAGTTTCTCAAAAATCTGTCGTTCGGAGTCGACGTTAAACTGTAGGTCCCGCCACTCACGTATGAAATTAGCACACACAACATGAGTGGTGTGAGAAGCGAGGCCGCAATCCTGACTGAAGGGTTGTAATGGCCAATTATGTATGTTATGTATGTATTTTAAAAGTATTCCCAAAAATGCAATAAAATCACAATATATCACACAAATAACATAATTATTATAAAATTTTAATTTTGATTTTATAAATAATGTCAATTGAATTTGCTGTCACTTTGGCAATACTTTTTTTATTTTAACAGATTCGCGCATAACAGAATGGAACAGAATAGAAAACTTAGGATTTATGCATGTTTTCAATAATCAAAACGAAAAGAACTGATTCGGAATGTAACGGAGTCTAAAGACTAATTTTACCTTTATATGGCTTAAAAATGTTTGTCGTGAAAATTTTCAGCTATTTTCTCCCATTTTTTTGTATTAAGTTTTTTATCATAAATTAATATACTGAAAAACGCTGGAATTATTAAAGATATTTTCATCACTTATTAATTCGTTACAAATTACACGAGTAATCGGTTTTTTTTTGGCATTTGTGTTAATAATTGGCATTGGTGTTTAGTTTGGCGGTATAGTGAACGTTTGAAGAAGTTCTGTTTTGATGGAGGATTTTCAGAAAATAGAAAAAATAGGTGAAGGCACCTATGGCGTTGTTTATAAAGGACGCAATAGGCTAACTGGACAAATAGTGGCAATGAAAAAAATTCGCCTCGAATCCGATGACGAGGGGATACCTTCCACCGCAATAAGGTAACTGGCCTTTAAAAATGGTGCAACTATATACAATAATATTTGTTGCTTGTATTGACTTTTTGCAATATTTTCAATTCACTTTTAAATATTTCAAAACAACGTTTACAAATTTATACCTCTAATAATATACATGCATTTGATCTAATATACATGCATTTGATACGTTAAGTTTTGGACGTCACAAAACTGGTATGTCCGTATATACCAGTACTAAGTTCCAATTCCACATTGTTTCCTATTGCACTGATCCTTTTTAATTAATTAATTAACTAATATATGATATAAAGGCTTAATATTCCTACGCAGAAGGACAACAGTGTCATAGTTTTGTTTTTGGTGTTTATAAGTTGCAGTCCAGGTATAGAATATATAGGTTTTCATTATTTTCACGATTTAATGTGCACAGAATTTCGAATTAAATCTTTGACGCCTTGATATATAACTATATATCTCCAAAAGAAGTTTAAATGATAGTGCATTATATGTTTGTATATGTACGTGTGCTGAATTGCCTGTAGTTAATTCGACTGAATTGTTTTTATAATGACGGTTACAAAAAAAAAAATGTATATTTAGACATATAGTGGTTGTTGTAACAAAAAGACAGAAATAATCTGTGAGCCACTATATGTTTAAGTATACTTTGTTGTTCCATAATTACTCCTGCTAAAATTTCTCTTATATAAATACTATAGGCAGTTAACTTTTATTAATACATTTTTTTCCCATATATTTATTTGCAATCTATTCTAATACAACAATAAGCAAATTGAGTAACAATAATAAAAAGAAATGACATTAGTATTAATCTCCAATGAGACTAAAAAAAGAAATATTTACATATTTAATATATTTAATAATATTTACATATTTACATTTTTATTTTCTAAATGGCAGGTCTAAAACATGAAACCTTTTAAGCCTTACAATTTCCTCACTTTCATCTAGTAAAGTAATCGCTAGAGTGTTACTATGGTTACTAAGTCTGTCAATATATTTCCTACTAAATTTGTTGATCTCATTTTTAACTTTAGATATTCCTAAATCTTTATGAATATTATCGTTAGTAATAAACCAAGGAGCATCTACTATCATTCTTAGAGTTTTAGACTGATAACACTGCAGAATTTCTATATTCGAATTGCTCGCAGTTCCCCACAACTGTATTCCATATGTCCATGTGGGTTTGAGGATAGTTTTGTAGAGCAACAGTTTATTATGCAAACTTAGCTCAGATTTTTTGCCAAGTAACCTTTTTTACTTTTTATATGGTCTTTCCAAGTTAATCTTCTATCAAGATGCATTCCAAGATATTTCACACAGTTAGAGTTTGGTATTTGTTCGCCATTTACAAAAATTGATGGACAATCGCCTTTTCTTAATGCAAAAGTTATATGCACCGTTTTATCAAGATTAACACAAATATATAATATATAGCATATTGCTATGCTATCTATATACATAGTTTTGAATTACATTCGATGCTTCTGTTGGGCAAATATTACTTGTAATTAATGCTGTATCGTCGGCATATTATTATTATTATCTTTATTAGAAGTATTTATAATACTCTTTAAAATACATTTTATTTTAATTGTATTCAACAATTAGGTAAACCCTGATCAAAATAAACATGTTTTATAAAATTTACTGTTCTCTAACAATATTAATATTCGCTTCATTTTTGACATCAGCTGGCATCATGTTGTATAGATGCAATCCCTTACTGAATAAAGATCTCTGCAATGCATTTGTGTCTGCTCTTGGTGGTCTAAAATCTAAAGCATTCCGGTTGTTGGGTTGAACTTCTCTAACATATCTTATTTGCTCGGTCAGGTACTCTGTTGCATATCCCATTTTCATTTTGTCATATGTCGCAACTACAACATCTTCCATAAAAGGCATATCTGATGATGATGGCTGAATGCACTAAGTGCAAGTCATCGATAAGAGGTGAAAGTGGCATTAGATGCAATGGAGTATGCAACAAAATATATCATTACAATAAGAAATGTGCCGGGATCGATCAATATTCCGCAAAAATTTTGGAAGAGGATAATTTCGTGAGATTCATATGTGATGACTGTTTACAATACATTCAGAATGTTGATCTTGTCTTAAGTGGTGTTCAAGAGGGCGTCGAGAAAAACAAACAAGTATTGCAAGAGTATAAATATGAGTTTGAAAGTTCACTAAGGAAAAATGAAAATGAAATTAAATCATTGTTGGAGGCAATCGAAAAACGGTACGATGAAAGATTTAGAAAAATGGAAAAAATTCAAAAATTATGCGAAATAAATATACAAGAGGTCAAGGACATTTATGGAACGGTAAACAATATTGAAAACAAGAATAAGGATATGTATGAAACGATCAAGAAAAGCAATACGAAAATGTGTAATGAAATAAAGAAAATTGTCAAGGATACGAATGTCAAACAGAAAATGTCATAAGCACAAATAGCTGCAAATAATATAGTGATGCCAGATGTTTCAAAAAATGTCCCCTTAATTATAAAGCCCAAGGAAAAACAAAGTGTTGAAAAAACAAAAGCAGAATTGAATGAAAAGGTGGACCCAATAAATTTTAAAATAACGAACGTCGAAAATAGGAAAAATGGTACACTAGTAATAAAAAGCAAAAATGTGGAGGAAAGAGAAAAAATTAAAGAAGCTATTGAAACTCAAATTAGTAAAAATTATGAAGTGAAAGTGCCAAAGGAAGTAGGTATGCAAATTATGATAACAGACATGAATTTTAAAATGCAGGAGAAGGAACTAATAGAGAAATTGAAAAATCAAAATGAAATATTGAAAGACAGTAAAATAGAACTTATCAAAATATATGAATCTAAGAAATTTAATAGAACGATATATAATGCAAAAATGAAAATTGATACTGAATCGTATCCAAAAGTGATATCGGGAGTAAAGCTTAATATAGGATGGGATAGATGCCGGGTTTTCGATGGTACTGATGTGCTGCAATGTTTTAAATGCCAAGGATATAACCACAAATCATCGGAATGTAAAAATGAGGATACATGTTATAAATGCCATGGAAATCACAAAAGCAAAGAATGTAATAAGGAAATAGTGAAAAAATGCATCAATTGTATAAAGGAAAATAGAAGACTTAATCTAGGCCTGGACGAAGATCATGCCACATTTAATAGAGAATGCCCGGTTTATCAAAACAGACTTTTGGTAAGAAAAAGAAGAATTGGATTAGCTATTTAACAATCAAAGAAAATTCATGGAATTTATACAAATATACAAGGACTTTTGAATAATTTTACTCAACTGGAAATAATTGCCGAAAATATTAAACCAGATTTTATAATGCTCTCCGAAACGCACATAACGGAAAAAAATAGAAGAATGCGAGACAGAATTGGGTCTTTACGATCAATACGTGACAATGTCCAATTCACCCAGGACAGGAGGAGTAACATTATATTTTAAAAAACAATGGAAGGTAAACAGAATTAAGGAAAACGTAAAGGACTCCAAACACTGGATTAGTGCATATTTGGCGAAATGTGAAGGCTTATCATTTATAATAGTTATAATATATAGATCACCAAGCTACAGCAAAGCGGAATTCTGTGAAGATTTACAACAGTTTTTGGAGGACTTGTGCGAGAAAAGTAATGACATTATAATAGCAGGAGACTTCAACATAGATTGGCAATCAGATTTTTATAAAGGTAAATTGGAAAGCATATTGAATGATAACGGGCTAAAACAGATAATGAAGGAATATACGAGAATAACGAAAGATTCTAAAACATTAATAGACTATATAATCACAAATAATGAAATGGTGTCGGCAAGAAATAATATAAACAATAAAATATCAGATCACGAATGTATAGATATTATTATCGAGAATGGAAACGAGCAGAAGATAAGGAACACGGAAATAGACATATTTAAATACAATAAAGACAGATTTAATAATGAACTAAATGCATTAATAGAATTTAATGAAATAGATAACATAAATGAATACGTTTATAATCTTGATACTTGTTTGGAACAAACAATTGAAAAATTAGTAGTGAAGAGAAAAGTGCGCGAAAACAATAATAATAAATGGTTTAGCAACGAACTAAGAATATTGAAAAGGAAAAAATTATAAAATATCAAAAGGCATTATTTGAAAATACAGCATCATCGTGGAATAACTATAAATTCATAAGAAATTTATATAAAGTGAAAATTGGTAATGAAAAAAATAAGTTTATAAACAATAAGATTATAAATACAAGCAACCAAAAAGAAATGTGGTATAAAATAAAAGAACTAGTCTTAAAAACTCCCAAAAATGTGATTAAATCTGTGATATTTAATAATATAGAATGTAATATTAATTCCGAAATAGCTGAAAATTTTAATGACTACTTCGTAAATAGTATTAAGGAAATAAGATGCTCCATAGAGGACGTGCAATATAAGAACCAAATTCCTGTGATAAACTGTAGATTTAAATTCCGTGCAATATCATTATTAGAATTAAGAAATATATGTAAAACTATTAAAAAGAAAAACGATTATAGGAGAATATCGAGTAACTTAATATTGGATAACTGGGAGTTAGTAGGTAACATCTTGCTTAAAATTATAAATAAATCGCTGGAAACGGGAATTTTTCCCGATAATTGGAAAGAGTCATTGGTAACACCAATTGAAAAAATTAAAAACACTAATAAATGTGAAGAATTTCGTCCTATTAACTCACTGAAAACATTTGAAAAAGTTCTAGAAACCGTGGTTAAGCAACAGTTGGAAAAATACATGGAGGAAAACAAGTTATTGTCAAAATATCAGTCAGGTTTCAGAAGGAAGTTTTCATGTGAAACTGCTGTAAATTATGTCATAAGTCGGTGGAAGAATACGAAAAATAATAAGATTCTTGCAATTTTTCTGGACTTCAGGCGAGCATTTGAAACAATTGATAGGGACATTCTGCTGCAAAAACTAATGAAGTATGGAATAGAGAATGAAGAGCTGATGTGGTTTAGGTCATATTTAACGAACCGTAAACAAATTACAAGAGTTAACAACATTGAATCCAGCCCAATTGAAAATAAGTATGGAGTACCACAAGGATCAATATTAGGAGCGCTGTTATTTATTATTTACATAAATGATATGGAAAAGGTTTTGCAGAAATGTGAGATAGTGCTGTATGCGGACGATACTTTAATTTTTACTGATGATAAGAATGATATCTTATGTCACGAAAATTTGTTAAAGGATATGGAAAATATAAATAAATGGTTAATGATGAACAAGCTAAAACTAAATGAGAACAAAACCAAATTGTTAGAAATTAATATGGACAATAATTTAATATTCAAAATAAATAATGTAATAATAGAGAAAGTTAATTCGATAAAATACTTGGGTTTCATAATAGATAAAGAATTAAAATTTAATGATCATATTGAAATTATTTGTAAAAAAATCGGGAAAAAATCGGATTTTTCAAACGCATAAGAAATAAAATGTCAATTATAACATCAATAAATATTTACAATACAATAATTAAACCACATTTCGAATATGGATCAACAATATTACATACTTGCTGTTCAGATCAACAAATAATAAGACTACAGAAATTACAAAATAAGGCAATGCGTGCAATACTTAACACGTTGACGTAAATGACGTCTATAGACGTCATGTATAAGTGCACGTAAATGCAAGCGACGTCTATAACCGTCGAAAAAATTTAGAGTTATAAAACAAAAATTTAGTTGTAATTCAGTTTGATTTAGATTTCTACCAATTCACTCAATAATACTCCAAAAGGAAAATGTTATACTTATATTTCTTGATTTATTTTTAGATTCATGATTTTGTTGCTATAAGAATGCATGTAGATTTTAACGACGTGTATAGCCGTCTCTTTCAGTCTGACTTAATTTGAATCAATGTAAGTGTTTGTTTTTGGTTTTATTGGGAATTATAACTGTAAATGTAACCCCAAAGTTGTTACGTCCAAAAAATTAAAAAAAGGTGAGCATATTTGGCGCAGACAGGGTCAGATTTATGTGTATAAATGGAGAGATAAGCGTGAAGTAGTCTCTATAACTACACATTATCACCCAACTATGATTGCTACTACAAATAAACATAAAAAAATCAAAATGAAGCCAAATCACATAGCGGATTACAATTCAAATATGTATGTATGTCAGGAATAGATAGATGCGATCAGATGATCTCATATTATTCTTCACCAAGAAAGAGCAATCATTGGTACAAAAAAGTAATTTTCCATGTATTAGATCTATGTGTTCTATGTTGGAATTCATATTACCTATACAAAAAATTCCACAAAAATGTAAAGTTCTTTGAGTTTCGGGAGTCTCTTATTAGATCGCTAATAAGGTTACCCAAAGATATTTCTAATGGCAACCAACTAATATCTAAAGTGACATATGGCAGACCACAAAAAACATCTAACACATCTTTTGTAAGTTTACGTGAACAACATTATATTGAGAAGATTCCTACACCGGAATCTGTAAAAGAGATTCTTCATATCGCCGCTGCAGAAATTGCACAAAACATAAATTTCGAAAAGAAACATAATATAGATGTAAAACGTGTCCTGAAAAGCCAGCTCTATGTCCCGAATGCTTTGAGCCGTACCACTTATTTTGTTGTTAGTACATACATACATATGTGAATAATATTCGATTTTTTACTTTACTTAAGCTTTATAAAAATGAATTTTTTTATTTTTGTTATGAATTTGTGTAAAAATGAATTTAAGTTAATAAAAGTTAATATAAATCATGATTTTCTAAATTATTTTCAAAAAATATCTTTCGGTATCCGGACGTCTAATGCCGTCATTTGCACATCAATGGAACGAATATTATGAAAAGCAAATGACGGCTATAGACGTCCACCTTTACTTTAAAAAAATTTATAGAAAAAACCATAATTTTAATCTATAAGTATTAAATCTCCATCAAACTCGCCAAGATTTGAATAACTAAACAAAAAAAAGGAAGTGTGTTTCTGAGTGCCTTCGTCAATTTCGTGGTGAGCGTCAACGTGTTAAAGTAAATAGATTAACATCAACAAGATGGATGCTAGATACTTTGAAATGGTTAAATATAAAGGAAAGACTACAAATTAACACTATATACTTTATTCGAAAAATGAAAATAGGTGATGCGCCAGAATATCTAACAGAACAACTACAATACGTCGGGGAGGTTCAACCATACAGTTTGAGGAACGTCATGGATTTCAGGATTCAACAAGTCAACACCACTGCAAAGCAAAAGTCGCTGTTTTATAAAGGACTAAACCTGTACAATATGTTGCCATTTGATGTTAAAAATGAAATTAATGATAATGTTTTAGGAAGAAAACTGTAAATTTTATAAGAAGCATTAATTAGAGCATTTGTATTTATAGTATAATTTTAAATGTTAATTAAAAGTATTATTAATACTACTTAATATTCAATAAAAAAAAAAAAAAATGTATATATACATAGTGTAAAGAACAGGGCCAAGTACACTGCCTTGTGGAATTCCAGCTTTTATTTCACATATATCCGAAACAGAATTGTTGATTTTAACATAAAAATAACGGTCACTTAAATATGATTTAAGAACTAAATAAAAAGGTGCAGGTAGAAGTAATTTTAGTTTGAAAAGAAGACCAGGATGCCACACTCTGTCGAATGCTTGCTTTACGTCCAAAAAAACTGCAGAACAATATTGTTTCCTCTCTAAGGCATTTTGAACAACATTAACAATGCGATGGCATTGTTCAGGCGTACAATGCTGATGACGAAAGCCAAACTGATATTTCGGAATGATGTTTTTATTATCTAAAATTGGCTGAAGTCTTTTCAGAAAGATTTTCTCAAATATTTTTGAAAAAGTGCACAGTAAACTTATAGGTCTATAGGAACTTAAAATGTTTTCTGGTTTATTCGGTTTAGACACAGTTATAATTTCCGCACATTTCCATTGAACTGGGTAATAATTTAGTCTCAATATGGAGTTGTAAATAAAAGTTAATAGGAGTATAGCTTTTTTTTGGTAACATTTTTACGTATTTCGCTCCTATTTGGTCATATCCAGGCGCTTTTTTAACGTTTAGTATTGATATTTCTCGTTCAATTTCTTTGGGGGTTATATGTCTGACAGGCAAATCCATTTTTTGATCACTATCATCATTAAAAGAGAATGGCTGAAATGTTGACTCCAAATATTGTGAGAATGCTTGAGCTTTTTTGAGGTCCGATTTACACCAAGTACCATTTATATCTTTTATTGGTACATTTATTTTGCTGGGTCTTTTTAAATATTTTGTTGCATGCCATAGTTTATGTTCAGAGTTTTGATTGTAACCAATATTTGTAACATAATTACTTACTTAGTCATTTTTATATTCACGTAACTTTCTTTTCAGTTCTTTATTTGCTCTGTTAAGTATTGTTTTATTTAGTAAGGTTCTCGTTCTTTTCCAATTTCGTCTCAAACGTCTCTTATCTCTAATCATTTACCTTATTTCCTCAGAAACCAAAACCCTATTTCGGTTATTAGCAACAGCTTCATTCCGTGAAGATAAATATGCAACTTCATGGATGGCGTTTGTAAAATTTTCAACGATATTATCTATATCAACAGCTTCTTTCAATTTTATTTTACGATTTATATTTTGCTCTAACCAGTATTTAAAGGAATCCACGTCAACATGTGTTAATGTTACTTCATAATTTCCATTTGTTTGTAAACATGAGTCATAATTTACTATCAAGGGCAAGTGATCAGAACTTAAATCATCCGAGTCTAAAATATTCAACAAGTTACCTGGAATACCGGAGTAAATCACAAAATCTAATAAGTCTGGAATTTTTCTTGGATCACTTGGCCAATATGTAGGTCTTCCAGAGGTTAAAATTGAAAAATGATTACCGATTACATTTTTATAAAGTTCTTTCCCCTTTCGGTTGGCAAGTCGGGAACCCCACCAAGGATGTTTGGCATTAAAATCGCCGCCAACAATGAATTTTGTGCCAAGCGTTTCAAAAAAGTCTTGATAATCATCATATTTAACATTATGTTTGGGGGGAAAATAAATTGAATATATTCCTATATCATTATTATTGCAATTTATTCGTATTCCGGCAGCCTGTAGATGAGGTTTCTGATAATCATCTAGGATAGTACATTTTATTGACCTTTTTACTAAGATTGCTGAACCTCCATGAGCTCTATTATCAGGCTGATTACAAGAAATTATGTCAAAGCCATTTATATTGAAATATGTTCTATTGGTAAAATGTGTCTCAGATATAAGAAAAATGTCGATATGATTAATATTTATAAATGTTTCAATTTCTTCTTTGTGGTTTGGTAGACCGTTGGCGTTCCATATTGCAAACCGTAGATTTATTTGCATAATTTGGATATTAGCATGGTAATCATGTTAAGGAGATTTGTTAACGTGGATTCGATTCGACCCATTGTGTTGGAATTAATGTTTTCAGCGTTATTGTTTATCACTACTTCAGAATAAGATTGATTGTTATTCTGTAGGCTGTTTCTCTGGTGATTATTATTAGAGTTAAATTCAGGAAATTCATTCGAATTGTCTGGGGCATATACATTTTTTAAAAATAAATATTATTGATCTTTGCATTGAAGTGTAATTGCTTTCCTTAGTCTGAAGTTTTTCGCATTTTGTAGTTGGTATTGTACCATAACGATTTGGGCATTTCCATATTTAGTTTTATGTATTAAGCGAAGAGCATTGAACTCAAGTTCTATTTTTAACCGTTTAAATGTACGGAGACAAGCTCTTATTGATTTATATGTATTGCGTTTAAAATATTTTTTAAGTTGTATTTTTTTATTCTGCAACTTTTGTAATCTTTGCAAGCGTTATTCAAGGCCGGGATGTGTATGTTATTTTTCATCCTTCTATTTCGAAGGATTTAACATTATATTGACTTAAATCCACCATTGTATAAACTTTATTTCTACTTATTCCAAAACGACGACTTTCAAACCAATTTTTTGGTACATGTATTCTGTAAATTTTATAATCTATTATAAATCCAAGATATTTATGTATTTATTAATTACAATACAGTTACAAATTATATTTAATTACATATGATTTGCGTAACTTTGATCATGTGCTCGATGTAGGGTCACAGACCAGAGTCTGGTGGGAATCGAACCCGAGTCCCTCACGCTAACAGTTTAGCACACTGCCCACTAGACTACCAGGACTATAGTGGCAACCCTGCACTTAATTACAACATTGTATATATCAGTTAACAACCCTGTACTTATTGTAGCCACTACTATTTTATACATCCATGTTTTACGATATAAGAATGTAAGTGGAATACGTATTGGTAAATAAATAAAAGAGAATTCATTCTAATCACAGCTAACCAGTAACGCAACGGTTTGACAGTTCATAGACCAGTCGTGAAAGAGACAGCAAATATTACCAAAAAGTATTTCTGTCTCTCTCTGATTGCAACTTTGTTTTGTTTATGTTTTATTTTTAGGGTGGATTTTTATTATTGGCGAGAGTTAATAAAAAATTTAATTTTTGTCTAAAACTATTAATAAATAATAAAAACAACTAATAACATTAATAATTTTTAACTTTTTCTCTCAAGAAATTAAAAAATATTGGCAACTTTCAACAAGAAAACTTTTTTATGAGCAGTACGTCTTATTTTGATCTTGTAATATTTAGCTTGTTAATAACCTTTTACACATGAAACTATATTCATTGTGACCGAAAATCAACCACATTTCGATTAATATTTAAATATTTAAGAATCTTTAAAATTTTCATTGAAGAAATTAAAAAATATTCCAAATTTTCCCTTTTTTAACACAAAATAAATGTTTGTTTACATTTAATTTTTCTGCTTTATCCGCCAGTTTTTCACTCTGTATATCTGTTGCTTCTAACACATTTGCTTTGCAATACATTGTAAGATTTTTTTTCTCCCTCTAAGCCGTCCTGCGTTTATATGTTATGAACGTTTTTCAACTGTCAAAGGTTGCACTACTTGTTATACTTTGATTCTAATTGTAACAACGAAAGTGAACAGACGTTTTAATAGAAATAAAGAAGAAAGAATAATTACATGGCGACCGTGACAGGACTCGAACCTGCAATCTTCGGATTCGAAGTCCTAAAGCCAAGATAGGTTATACTTTTATATTTCTCGTTATTTTGAACACTCTCCCGCTTGTTTTATATTGCCTTTCCTTGATTTACTCTTAAACAACGATATAACACCTTTTTCCATTTTCGCCACTAATTCTCTAAAACATCAAAGTCGTAGGGTATATGCAGATTTTTTTTCTTGCCTGTATGTAATACAGTCGCTGTAGTCTAGTAGGTAGCGTGTTGGCTTATTAAATGTAAAGCTCGGGTTCGCATCCCAGGACATCAAAACGAAATATGAAAAAAAAATTCATTTCTTCGGCGACTTCCTCCCAGCAGATTTCTGGCAAAAACTCTGAGAGAATAAACCTGCCATGAAAAAGTTGCTCAAAAATCTGTCGTTCGGGTCCGACTTTAAACTGTAGGTCCCGCCACTCAAGTATAAAATTAAGGCACACAACATGAGTGGTGTGAGAAACTAGGCCGTAATCCTGACTGAAGGGTTGTAATGGCCAATTATTAATGTATACATAAATATATGTAATACACAGTAAGGCATCCAATATTGAACGTGTGGAGCACTGGAATCGTTCGAAATTGTAGTTACAATATTAATGGTGAATAAAACTAAAACTAATTATAGAGAGATTAGCTTTGCTATATGGTGGAAATTTAAGTGTTCACATCTTCTGATAAATTTTTTTTATTAAATCATTTAATTTCTCAATAAGGAAATTCAGCGAGTGTATGCAGTCTTCGTGCTGAACAGTGTCATAGAAGCTTAAAAATCCTTTTTTATAGTTATCTTCTGTGACAATTTCTCGACGTATAAGGTGAAAGATATATTTGATTAAAATCCCAGTAGAGAGTTGTTTTCCTATTTATTAAGGCATATAATACCATAGTGTATGTACATATGTGAAATTTAACAATTTTTCCTTCCACAGAACGACGACGAACAGTTGCTGGGCTGATTTCAATAACAATCTTAGCCGAAATAGCCTTTAAAGAATTGAAAGTGTCTTATTTTGCCAATACCATACTCCATATATCTGTTTCTGGGCAATTTTCCTTAGTCGGCCACGAGATTATTCATTTATTTATTTTGGCTAAAGCATTTTTCAAAAACTCTTCGTAATTTCTCTCAATGAGTTTCGTGATTTCTCATGGTTTGAAAAACTTCTATCTCTTCGGGACAATGATAAGTTCCTATATTTTCTTATTTTTTTATTTTTATGTAATTTTATATAAAAATGAAATTATCATTACCGTTTAACATAACATAACAAGGAAAACCGATGTAAAAATTTAATATTTATTATATTTATTTTTATGGGTTTACCAGAATTTCTCTTTTTATATTTAAATAAATGCATATATTTGCCAAATTTTTCGTTTTAAAGATATGGTCAGATGGAACTATAAGAAATAAAATGCACTAGCTGCGTTTTTGAGGGAATTTTCATAGTTAACGTTACTTTAATATGTTAGAACAAGGGGTATATGTAAATTTTTTTCCATCACCCCTCTTGGAAGCATATGGCTTCACAAAGCATTTCCATCTTATCCGATTGACTGCAAAACGAGGTCTGTCTTATTGGAATTTATACTCAGACAACAGTTCGTTGCCCAAGAGGATAAACTTCCAAGCGCAGACTCCATCAGTTCCCCATGGTCGACAAAAATTTACGGACCTACCAGAATAACCACACATCGGCGTATGCCACAACTTTAAAGTTCCTACTTGAACCTTAAACCAACATTATTAGTCACCAGGAGCCACAAGAGAGGGGATAGTACCCCCCTGCGGAGTAACCCTGGCTGCACGCTTAACGGTAGAACATCCACCCAGATTCGAACGGATTAGTCTATTACCTAGAATGTGAGTGACAATAACCCCCAAGAATATCTGGGCCATGTAAATCCCTAAGTAAATTCTCAATTGAAGAAGTGGTAACATTGTTAAAGTTCCCCTCAATATCTAAGAAGGCTGACAGTGTGTACTTACCCCTAGCCAATTCGCCTTAACAAAACGTGTCACCTTATGAAGAGCGCTCTCAACCGACTTACCCCTAATGTAAGCATGTGGCGAACTACTCAACAGAGACCGCTCTATGTTTGACCTCAAGTATAGATCGATAAGTCTCTCCAAAGCTTTCAGAAGAAAGGATTAGAGCGATAGCGGTCAATAATCCTTAGCACTGACGTGACTGTGGTTATCGGCTTTCTGTATAAACACCACAAACACATTTTTCCAACCGTCAGGTATATTACACCACCGGAGACTTTCTTTATACACATATATTACCAACATACTGAAGCAGAGACGGAAACATATCATCAGGACCGGGCGACTTTAAAGGCTCAGAGTTACTTATAGCCCATTTGACCCTATCCCTGGTAATGATCTCCTCCAAGTCGGGCATAATGCCAGCATTACAGACAGGATCAGCTACTCCCAACGGATAGCTATCTGGATGAACACAATTAGAAAAAATTCTCGGCTACTTATAGCCCATTTGACCCTATCCCTGGTAATGATCTGCTCCAAGTCGGGCATAATGCCAGCATTACAGACAGGATCAGCTACTCCCAACGGATAGCTATCTGGATGAACACAATTAGAAAAAATTCTCGAAGCTGTCGACGTGCCATCGTTCTTTTGGACGAAGTCTAGGATTTTGGGTCCTTACACAGCATCCTACGGAAACGAGCCACTTCGGCAAAATCCTCAATACTTTCGCAGAAACTCATCATTTTGAGCGCTTTATTTCACTTTTGTGATCATTAAAATTGGATCTACGTGCAGACTAGTCATCATTCTCGCCCGACCTTTTAACCTTATTAAAGAGTCTCCTAGTACATCAGCAAAGTCTTTGGAGTTCCGCATTCCACCAGGCTGGCTGACTCCTCTTACCAGTGTAAGTAAGGGGACAACCATCTCTATAACAAGACAACAAAATGTCCGTCAAAGATCCAACTCGATCATTGATGCCAGGAGTGGAATGAGCTTTCAACTCTAATCCAGTCGGTTCTTCTTGGATTCCTGAAATACTTATGAAAGCCACTAGATAGCACCGAGTATACAGAGTCGAAACTTTTCACGTTTAAAAAACGCTCAAAGCAGTAGCTTAACCTTCCTCTTAGAGGGAGAAAAAATATTATAATGTTTTGCGATTCAAATGTGTTAGAAGCAACAGATATACAGAGTGAAAACTGGCGGTTAAAGTAGAAAAACTAAATGTAAATAAACATTTATTTTGTGTTAAAAAGGGAAAATTTGGAATATTTTTTAATTTCTTCAATGAAAAGTTTAAAGATTCTTAAATATTTAATTATGAATCGAAATGTGGGTGATTTTCGGTCACAATGAATATAGTTTCTTGTGCAAGAGCTAATTAAGAAGCTAAATATTACAAGATCAGAATAAGACGTACTGCTCATAAAAAATTTTCTTGCTGAAAGACGCCAATATTTTTTAATTTCTTAAAAGGAAAAGTTAAAAATTATGGCCCCGATTATGGTTCACAACAGTTGTAAATTCAATGATGTATTTTTTAAATTGCGATTATGATTCACAACAGTTGTTTTCAAGTGTTGTCAGAACTGTCAAAAACTTACAACAGATCATTAGCTGTTGTATTGTTGCCGCGGTATGATTAAAAAAATAAATGGAGAAAATTTTGTATATATATATAAGTGAATATAATTTTTTGTGGAAATTTTAAAAATTATAAATAACTGGAAATATTTTGTAGAAAAATAATCACTAAGAAGCAGAAGGAAAAGCTGGTCGAGTACATGACAGCAAATCCTGATATTGCCAAGTTATCATTTGGAGCAAATAAGACTCAGCATAAAGACGTGGGAGAAATTTTCATTGGAGCTAAATGACTTGGGTCCACCCATTAGAGTTGCAAAAGAATGGCAAAGGGTTAATAGATGAATTGTAGCATTTTTAATGCATGGACTCATTATAAAGCCAATTTGAAAATAAAATTCTCTGCCAATAGAAAAAACTTGCAAGTTACTGGTGGTGGTCCGTCGACGGAAATTAGCAGGAAATTGGAGCAGAGCACCGTAGAGTTGGTGTTTATGCAATGGAAAGTAAATCCAAATGGGATTGCAAATTCAAGACGAATCGTCATACGATATTGAAGGGCCTTCAGCTAGCACTAACCAGTGGAAACAGCAGTTGCAGAAAAGCTACAAAATACCAAAAATAAGATGGGGGATGAGCGTCTAAAAACCTTAAAAAGGCAAGAAAAGAACCTACAGGAGATATTGCTTACGTTAAAACGTCTTGAGAAGGGCTCATATAAAAATTATCAAATAAATAAAAAATGCTAGAAATAAATAGGGAAAAGGCTGAATTACAAAATGAATTATTAAAAGCCAAACTCCTTTTAACCCAAAAAAAAAAAACTTGAAATGTATACTATTTATGAATTTGTATTTTAGCTTTAAGTAACTATGTGATCTAAATAAATTTTAATGTGATAAGAAGTTTTTTTTATATTTATATATTTTAATTTGAAGTACTTTTGAAATGAATTTATTGCAATACATACATAAAATATAAACGCTAATAAAACTAGCCTTTATTTTTAATTGTCATGTTTTAACAAGAGTTAAAATTTGTGTTTTATGTAGACTTTTTGTTTTTTTAAAGTAATAATTTTTGTTTTCAATTGGCAGTTTTATACACTCAGGGTTGATTTTGAAGGAAAAGTATACTAACATTGAAGAGCAACACTGTGACATACACAACATCTAGATATTGTAAACCATAATCAAGAAAGTAATAAATGTTGTGTTGTCTCTGTTACAACACAACATTTATGTGTTGTGAACCATAATCGGGGCCTATTATTGTTATTGGTTGTTTTTATTATTTATTAATAGTTTCACACAAGATTACACTTTTTATTAAGTCGCGCCAATATAAAAAACACACCCAGGAAACTAATAGTGTTTTCACACCTAAAGTTAAAACCTGCTTTTAACATTAAAACCATAATCATCTGATTTAACAGATCCACTGCAAATCGGTAATCATTTCGGAATAGAATGGGAAAAGTACTCTTCTGACGAAAACTTCTCACCCTTATACCGAACATCTAAGAACGTATCGAACATAACTGTGGAAAGCACCAAAGACAAAGAGGCATTATCCTTGGAAGAATCTATAACCATGATGGAGCTTAAGAGCTGTTTGAATAAAATTAAATCCACATCACCAGGACATGATAGGATTTCTTACCCTATGATACAAAATACTTCATATCAAAGCCAAACAAGATTACTAGAAATCTACAACATTATTTTCAGTAGCGGAGTAATACCTCACTCATGGAAACTTGCCGTCATCGTACCAATTCCCAAAAATAAAAACTCAACTTCTGTAGGAGATTTCCGACCAATATCTTTGTTACCTTGTTTATCGAAAATCATGGAGCGCATCATAGCCACTAGACTAGCATGGTTCATGGCAAAGAAAAAATTAATCGCAATAGAACAAGTGAGCTTCAAAGCCAATAAGGGCTGCGATGACGCCTTATTACACAGACTATTATATAACTAAAGCTCTTTCCGCAAAAAATCATGTAAACTGTTTATCAATTGACTTTGAGAAAGCTTTTGATAGAATATGCCTTCATGTCATTTTACACATCCTCAAATCTTGGTCGGTAGGGCCGAAAATCTTCAATTATGTCAAGTCATTTTTATCAAATAGACAATTCAAAATTAGAATTAATGGACATGAGTCAAAATCCTTTAACCTCAATAACGGCATTCCTCAGGGTTATTGAGGGTTATCCCCTCTCAGTGATATTGTTCCAGATTGCATTTAATGAAATAAGCAAAATTGTAAACAAACACAAATTTGTGGATCACTGCTTATACGCAGACGATCTGTATATCCTCTGCAAAAGAAACAGCAATAATGAATCCACAGAAATTCTAGAAAAAGTTCTACTTGACATCTATAAATGGACTGGTGCTAAAATTTCGATCCAAAAAACAAATAAATTCCATATTTGCAGAAAACACCTTTGTGACTCCAATTCTTATAGAATTAAAATGAATAACCATGAGATTGAAAGCGTAAAAAAATTTTGGGACTAACTTTCTCATCAAATTACACCTGGAAAGATCATCTAGTTGCACTGAAGAACTCATTAATAGCCAGAGTCAACATAATTAGATACTTAGCAAACAAGACTCTTGTCCACATCAATACTCTTCCTTACCTCACCAAAACTCTAGTTCTAAGCAAAATGGATTACGGCCTATACATTTATAGTAAAAGTAGTAAGTCCAACATCAATATAATTAAAACAATTTATCATTAAGCAGTGAAGGCCGTGTCAGATAAAACTTTGTTGCTTTGCGTGACGTTTATAACTTTGAGAGAAAAGCGTAAAGCAAAAGGTGTATGACACAACCAAAACTTTGACAACACTCGCGTTGTTTGTTTCTCTTTTAAAAGTGGTTGGTGCGTAAGTTTTTTTTACTAAGTAAAATTATGAAAATCATATTAAATACTTCTTCCAAAAAATAAAATTCACTTACCTCTTTTTATTTTAATATAATAAAAACAAAACAATAACAAAAAAGCTTTAAATTTAAAGAAAAATTTTGAAACAATAAAATTTGCGCTCAAATTTGCCAAAAATATTTACTGAATAATCAACAGCTGATTGTCAAAGTGAGCAAAAAGATGAGACATGCCCAACTTTTCGCTTTGCTTTGCGTTAAAAGCAGTTTATGTGACAAGTCCCAAATGAACATGTACATTTATCTCAAATGTCAAAGCGTATATGTAACGCAAAGCGAAGCAAAAGTTTTATCTGACATGGCCTTGAGTTCTTCGGCATACGCTTTCAAAACAACTCCGATCAACAACTTACTTGAAGAAACTGGTCTTCCGTCTATAGAAAATAGGCAGAAAATATCATTATGGAAAGATTTACATGCATAATAATGTATGGAAATTTTGTAGTGACCAATTTGAGGACCATAAAATATAATGCTTTGGAATATTCAGGTACCAGAATTTTTAAAACTGTGATTTTCAATGTAGCCAGTGCACTTTTTTCAAACGACCGACATTGGTATTTTTCGCACAAGTTTTTATGGTTTTGTAGCAAGAGTCATCATTACATATTGCAGGTACCTGGATATTTCAAAGGGTTATATTTAATGGTCATCCGTTTCGCAAATTGGTCACCACACATTTCCATACATTATTATGCATGTAAATCTTTCCATAATGATATTTTCTACCTAGTGAAATATTGCCATCCTTTGCAATGGGTAAAATTCACAGATTTTTCTTTGAATTTTTAAGTGAAATATTTCTATTATTCCGAAGAGTAATAAATGGGATCAAAAAGCACAATATTTTGTAAACAATATTTGTTCGAACACAGCTGGAAACAATAATTACTAACAATTTTCCTCTGGGCTATACACATGCTTCTCACAAATACAGCCACATTTTTATCATATAAAAGCTTTAAGCAGTTCTTTACAAAGTAAAACAGCGCAGCAAATAAGTACAGCGAAAGCACAAGAGAAACCACAAGAGCTGAAACGCTGTAAGCAATAGTTATCGTTTTGAAATTAACAACTGTGCTTCACTGCGTTAGTAGAAAACATTTCACTGTACCACTACAGCTAATGAGTTTATTTTTGTTTTTTGACTGTGCTGTTTGCTTTTGCTTTGGGTACAATTGCTGAAAAACTGTAAGCACAGCAGAAATTTAGGTGCTTTTGCTAATTTCAAGGAAGCAATACAAACCCTGTCGATAGTCTCCAACTCCTCTGCTGGATCTGTTCCAGATCCCCCTTAGCGTCCTAATCTCGCAGTGTCCCGTGATAAAACCGACAACTAACCTTAAGCTGGCCTTATCCAAGCCCAGCAGCCAACCTGTTCTCTTACTGTCCACAGCAGGCCATAGATATCTAGAAACAAAACAACCCGATCCGTTCCCCCAACGTCTCTGCTCTTCCTCCCCGACCCATCCATTGATGAGACCGTAGAGGTGGCAGACCGGGGGGTCAGGACCAACTATTAAATCGCAACCAGAAAGCGAACCTAACCTAGCGAGGGCATCCGCCGTCTCATTGCTCAGTATTCCGCTATGACCCGGAACCTAGCATAGACGGAAAGGGCTAGTCCAAAAGTCCTCAACGACTCCTAGCACTCGCGAACGAGCCGTGATGTGCACCAGACCGACGCAATGGCCCTAAGGACAGCCTGACTGTCAACGAAGATTACGTAAGATTCCGAAGCTGGGCCACCAGCTATGGCCTCAACAGCCTTCAAGATTGCGAAAATCTCCGCCAGAAAAACGCTGCAGTCATCATTCAACCTAAAGTGGAGTTCAAGACCGAGTTCCCTACAGAAAACCCCAGCACCTCTACATCCACTTAACTTAGACCCATCTGTGAAGATGGGTATACCTCTCTGCCCCTGGAGTACCCCACTATTCCATTGTGCCCTTTCCGGTATAAGTATCCTTAAACCAGGCAGGAACATAGCCTCAGGCACAATATAGTCGGTGGCTTTTTCCGAAAGTCCATATCTCCCGTCAGGAAAGAAGACATTCAGAACTCTGGAGTGAATGGCCCTAGGCGGAAGACCCCAGCTCTTACCTATGGAGTTCCTACACTGGTAGAAAGCATTCAGTCCCTTCTTCATTCTTTCCTCGGTGTTTCGTGTCCAGTTCAGCTTGCTGTCCAGGACAACACCCAAGCACTTGTCCTCAGAAGACAACGGAAGTTCCCTACCAGCTAACCTCGGCAACCTGAAGGTTTCAACTTTGTACCTACGCGAGAACAAAACGAGGTCTGTCTTATTCGGATTTATACCCAGACCACAGTTCGTAGCCCAAGAGGATAAAATTCCAAGAGCAGATTCCATCAGTTCCCCCCTACCAACCCTAAAGCCCATATATTCCAGAAGCCTCAGACCAACATTAGCAACCAAGAGCCACAAAAGAGGGGGTAGGACACCTCCTGCAGTGTACCCTTGGTTGCACGCTTGACGATAGAACATCTACCCAGATTCGAACGGATTAGTGTATTATCCAACATGTGGATGATAAACCGCACTAGAAAATCTGGGGCATGTATATCCCTTAGTGAATTCTCCATAGAAGAAGTGGTAACATTATTGAAGGCCCCCTCTATATTAAGGAAACCCGACAGTGTGTACTCACCCCTAGCCAAATTCGCCTCAACAAGACCGGTCCATGTTTGTCCACAAGTATAGATCGATAAGTCTCTCCAAAGCTTTCAAAAGAAAGGATGAGAGCGATATCGCTCTATAATCCTTCGGGCCGATGTGACTGGGTTTACCAGCTTTTGGTATAAACACCACAAGCACTTCTTTCCAACCATCAGGTATCTCACACCACCGGAGAGAGTCCCTATACATGTCCACCAGACACTCGTGTAATATATCGCTAGCATGCTGAAGCAGAGCCGGAAAGATACCATCCGGACCAGGCGACTTAAAGGGCTCTAAACTATTTATAGCCCATTTGACCTTGTCTCTGGTCAAATCGGGCATCATGCCAGCATCACAGAAGGGATCAGCTACACCCGGCGGATAGCTTTCTGGATCCACACAATTGGGAAAATGAGTGCTCAATAGAACCTCTAGGGTTTCTTTTCTCGAGGCTGTCCACGTGCCATTGTTCTTTTGAATGAAGCCTAAAATTTTGGGGTCCTTAGACAGCATCCTACGGAAACGAGCCACATCGGCAACATCCTCGATACTCGTGCAGAAACTCATCCAGGTGGTTCTCTTTGACCGCTTCATTTTCCCTTTTATATTCATTAAAACTGGCAACATCCTCGATACTCGTGCAGAAACTCATCCAGGTGGTTCTCTTTGAGCGCTTCATTTTCCCTTTTATATTCATTAAAACTGGCTCTACATGCAGACCAGTCAACATCCCTGCCCGATCTCCCAGCCTTATTAAAGAGTCTAATGGTACAACAGCGGTGTCTCTGGAGTTCCGCATTCCACCAAGCTGGCTGTCTCCTCTTACCCGGGTAAGTGAGAGGACAAGCATCTCTATAACAAGACAACAAAATATCCGTCAAAGATCCAACTCGATCATTGACGCCAGGAGTGGAACGACCCCTAAGGGCCCTAAGTTCCTCCACAGCCTTCTCATATCTGCTCCAGTCGGTTCTTCTTGGATTCCTAAAACGCTTGTTAAAGGCACCAGATATATTAATACTGAAGGATATCAATTGGTGATAAGAGAAAGAACACTCATCTGAAACCCTCCAGTCCCTAATCATAGACCTATCCACTGTTAGAGCGCGTAATGTCAATTACCGCCTCCCTAACACGGTTACAAATGTTGAGCCTATTAAGAATAATAAAATTCAAAATCGACTCACCCCTAGTATTTATGTCAGCACTGCCCCATTGGTTGTAATGAGCATTGGCATCACAACCCAGGACAAGGCGACATCTTTTCCTCTTCGCATGCTCCACCAGTAGTCCAATTAAGTCATCTGGCGGGGATGCAGCCTCGTATAGCATGTACACAGATGACAGCATCAAATCGACCCCAAGGTCATCTTTGTACGCCACAGTTGTTACTTCACAAGTCCACATTACCCCTAGCTAAAATATAGGTTACGCGGAGGTTAGCGGAGGTTTGAAAGCCCGGGTGGCTCCAGTTGGGAGTAAGGGTGTAGAACCTTCATGCCCCTTGCTTGCGGCTTGAGAGGTAGAAGCAGTTGGCTCTACGCTCTCGTCCGCACTCAAGGGTCCATCCTTCTTACCAGAGTCAGCGACTCGTGAGAGGACACAGCCCGGGTATTTTTGCTCATACCGCGAAACGGTGCCTCTGTGTCGAGCCAGCATCTTCTGCTCCTTAACAGAGAGGCAATCCGCATCACAGCTTGCAAATCTCCTCAAGACAGTGCGAGCCCTACGATATGAATTCCTCTCCTTATACATAGCGGAACGTTTCCGCCCAGTTTTACCCCCCTTGTCAGACGAGCCACTTTTACCCAAGCAGTCCGAATCAGTAGATGATTGTACTAGTGGGTCAGAAGCATCCTGTCTGACAAGTGGGTTCCTTGAAGGGGAAGTCACCACCTCATTGCTCCCAGTGGCAATTTGGATACGAGTGAAAGGGAGCCTTTCGATGACCGTCTTGTCACCGTCTTCATCCGATAGTGGGGAGACAGAGTCTGACTCCGCGCACATATCTTCCGTTGAAGTGGGAATCGTCAAAGCAGTCGCCTCACCAAAGGTCTCCTCCACAGTCGTAATCCTCAGCCCAGCTGGGCCGAAATTCCTGACGATCTCATTGTTGTTGTCAACAATGCTCGCCTGGATTCGCGCAATGAGCTAAGACGCGTCTAGTCCAGTTACATTAGCCATTTCGTCATCATCGTTCGTCGTATTCAAATCTGTTGTTGCGTTTCTTGTCCATATAAGTCCCATAAGTGAGGGGGAAAGGAGGTCAATCATGCCATAGCCCCCGCTAGCATGACAAGGACTTGGTAGAAAACCTAATACTCACTGAGGCGCCCAGGTATCAGTGAGGCTCCGTTATAATACAGTCGGATTAGACCCCCGACTGCAAAGCATCCGATAAGCACGGGTCGCTTAACACTCCGGATTAGGGGTATAGAGGAAATATACGTGATCGGGCGAGTCGAAGAGATCTCACATAGACGTCAGTTCGAATACAGTCCTCTCACGATATTAGGGTAACCTTTAGTCATGCACCACATCACCACCAGGTTGGGGATAGGTACACTTAAGCCCTCACAGCGCTGCAAGATTATTACACAGGTGGGGGTAAATAGACTCCAACCACTTTCAAAATAAACGGCTCATATAAGTACACTGTCGAATATTGTTCTATTCAGAGTGATTTATTTGCTTTTTTTTAATTAGATTTCAATACAATACAATAATAATAAAAAAACACTCTTATAATTCTTTATGCACATTATAATCATAACTTTTTCAAAGATTAAAAAATTTACGTATGCGGAAAGTACCAAAAATGCGTGACGCAAAAGCTTTGCAACACAAAATACATATTATTTATTTATTTTGTTTCGAAGTTTTTTAAACTCTTTACAATCATAATAATAATACTAATTAAAGAAGAATCATTTTTATGTACAAATTTGAAAGATTAATATATATGAAAGTACCAAAAAAGGGAAAGAGATATAAAGACCCCCCCCCCCCCCCCCTCATTATCTAAGATGGCTGTCAAAGTCTACGCGCTCTAGCTACATTCTACTCAACAAAGCCTGTCACATCATGGGGAGCGCTCTCAACCCACTTACCCCTAAAATCTGTGCAATCAAATCAAATATGTAGGTGAAGTGTGAATAAGAAAAACATCTAAGAAATGCTGAAAACTTCAGGATAAATGCAATGTAAAAATCCTAATTTTATAGCGAACCTCGAAACTAAGAAAAGTATAATGCGTTAAGAAGACAATGTGTAAATTTTGCAAAGAATAATAGCGGGAATCTTTTTTAAAGTATTATACATACTAATAAATAAAATCAAAATAGAAACACATCTGAGCAAACATCTAATTGGTACAAAAAGATAAAGAATAATAAACTATATTTAAAGGACACTAGGTCACTCACACCTATCACAGAGACATTTAATAAATTTATCTGGAGTTCATATTTGCAGCTGCAATATATGTGCCTCGGAAATTCTTAATAATATGTATATTTTTAATGTGCACTAAATTTAAAAAGGTTCAAAAGGAAATAATACATAAATCTATCTTTTTTGAAAGAAACCAATTTGTATAATTTAATTCTGATATTCAATAACCCAATCGATTGTAACAAAACTCAAATTAAATATATTTGTATTTATAAATATACGGAGAGGAGAAAAATAATAAGGATACTTATAAATTTGATGAGGAAGTAAGTAAAATGAGAAAATTGTTGATAAGTAACTAACTGCACTTAACAGCCTATAAAACTCCATTTTATCAAATGTTTTTTAATTAATTTTTTTTTTTATTAATTTTAAAGTATTTATTTATATAAAAAAGGAGAAACCACTTTATTTGCAAAATAGTTATAAAAGGATAATACTACATTTGCACTAACTTAACTTCTAAGGTTATTCCAGCGGGTTGATATTTTATACATATTCCGGTGTTGTTGAAAACTGTTAGATATCGTCTAAGCATATGGTCATTGGTACATTTACACCAATCTTAAAAGGTCAAGTTGTTTAATTTATACGTATCATTTACTTTTAAGAGGTTTTTTTTGTGAGCCAAGTATTCAAATGTTTGGAATTTTAGATATAAATTAGTACTTTTTATATTTTTAGGGAAATATCTCTATTAAAGGAATTAAAGCACCCTAACATTGTTTGTCTTGAAGACGTTTTAATGGAAGAAAATCGATTGTATCTAATTTTCGAGTTTTTATCAATGGATTTAAAGAAGTATATGGACTCGTTACCGCTTGAGAAAACGTTAGATTCCGAACTTGTAAGAAGTTATCTTTATCAAATTACAAGCGCAATTTTATTTTGTCACCAAAGAAGAGTTTTACATCGTGACTTAAAGCCTCAAAACTTACTGATTGACAAAAATGGTATAATTAAAGTTGCGGATTTTGGACTTGGCCGTTCTTTTGGAATCCCCGTACGCATCTACACCCATGAAATTGTTACTCTTTGGTACAGAGCCCCTGAAGTACTTTTAGGATCTCCAAGGTACTCCTGTCCAGTAGATATTTGGTCTATAGGATGTATATTTGCGGAAATGGCTACGAAAAAACCACTATTTCAAGGAGATTCTGAAATTGATCAATTGTTTCGAATGTTCAGGTAAGAAAATTAAATAAAAAATAAAAAATACATTTTTTTTGATGTGTGAAATTTAAATATTGTTCATTAAATGTATATATATTTAGTATTTATTCCAAATATTTATACTATTTTGTAGTATCTACACCAATGGCAGAAACTAAAGCAACTGACTTATTTTTTTACATTTCCATAAATTTTGATAATTCGGATCCCGTTTTATTTTTATGTCCAGTCATGCTCCCACAGATTCTCGGCTGGAATTAGGACGTGGGCAGATCATTTAAATTTATTAATATGATATATAATATATGGAATCAAGGACTTAACATGCTTCTATGTACATACATAATTGGCCATTACAACCCTTCAGTCAGGAGAACGGCCTAGCTTCTCACACCACTCATGTTGTGTGCCTTAATTTTATGTTTGAGTAACGGGACCTCCAGTTTAACGTTGACTCCGAACGACAAGTTTTGAGAAACTTTTTCATGGCAGGTTTATTTACTCTTAGAGTTTTTGCCAGAAATTTGCTGAGAGGAAGTCGCCAAAGAAATATTTTTTTTCTTATTTCGTTTCGATGTCTGGCCTGAGGCTCGAACCCGGGCTTTACGTCTAATAAGCGAACAAGCTACCTACTAGGATTATTATCATGCAGAAAAATTCATAAAATTAATATTTTACACACGGCAAGCAAGACCGTTTCCAAAATATTTCTGAAGAGATAACGGCCCCTAATTTTACTAATTTAATACAGATACACGATTCCATTGAGTGAAAAACACCCTCACACCATTTAATTCCCACCTAGCTTACGATTTCCCTTACAATATTTAGAATTAACCGGAGTTATTCGATCGCATTGTTTTTTTTTTTTTATCAGACTTTTTTAAGTTAAATTTAGACTCGTCGGGGAACAATATTTTTATCATTCTTCAACACTCCAATGCCTCAGCAAATTCTGTTCTCTCTTTACGATTCTTATCTGACATAGATGGTTTTCGTGCAACTATATTGGAGCGTAGTTGTTGTTGTTGTAGCAGTTCGGCTGTTGCTTCCAGAAGCTTCTTCCTATATATAAGATATAAAAGGTTATTGTTAATCATGCCTTCAGTTGGTTGTATGCCATGTGATTTGGTGAGGATGAGATGGGTAAGAGATGGGGTTGATTGTAGTAGGTTATGTAGGTGTGTTGTCAACGTCATGTAGTCGGCAGTCCTAGGAAGTCCGCAGTTGTCCTTGGGTTCAGCCACAGGTCTATGGGTCGCAGAGTTGTCGGTTTTACTGGGCAGCTAAAGATATGCACCGTATCGTGTGGTGCCAGGTTGCATAAGGGGCAGGTATCCTGGGTTCCCGGGATGATTCTGGCCCTGTAGCTGTTCAGGATGTTTGACCATCCTGATCTCAGTTGTGCCAGAATGGTTCTCGTTGACCTTGGTAGCTGCCTTTCAGAATCCGATATAGGTGGTGGGTGTTGATTAATGACCCTGTTAAGGCTGAGCTCGTCCCTGGCCGTCGTAACAGCCGTTTGGTGTAAGGCGCTTTGCGCCTCTCTCACAGATAGTGGGTCCGCTATTGTGGGTATAAGGTGTGTAATGTCGGGTTTGTAAACGGTGAAGTCTTGTCTTATTTCCAATTTATTGGATGATTTTGTGATGAAACAAAATTATCCTTTTTGTTTTTTTGAATTTTCATTTGTACTTGCGAGCTGGTGTTTTTCGAAATTATCCATCATTGTGAATAGTTTCAACTAAACTAGTTGATAAGAAATTTTAGATAAAATTTCAAATATGTAACTGATTTATTGAATCTTAATCATCCCTCCTCAATCCTGCAGAGAAAAAACTTGAAGAGTGATTTGTATCTGTTCAAAAAACTGATCCAATAGATTTAAATTCGTATCATTTAAACAGTTCTGCGGTCGAAACAGATTGGCATGTGAAGGTGTTACGTCCAGGCTATTTAATACATGCATAAAAACTTCTTAGTCAAACTCTAAGTTTCTGCCTGGTTGTCAAAGATGTGTGCTACGAAGCCCAATGGCACCTTTTCATAATTGAATACATCATATTTCCTGGTTATCAATTTTGACTGTTTCAAATGAATCGCCTGCTCCAATCTCTTTAATTGATGACAGTATAGATCATAATCGATCGACTGGCCAAGTTATTGTTGCTCATAAATTAGACATATACAACTTCACTTTGCTTAATGTTAACCCTAGTTTAGCCATCGTATGCAAAATATCGCTTTACTTAGATTATGTTTTTATTTTTGCAAATTATATCGTTCGTTCCCCGTGCCACCTCACAGCTAAAGTTATTCGATTTCGATCTTTTTTGGTAGGCAGTTAGATTGGAGTGGTAGCTTTGATACCAAACTCACACCTAAGAGCGCGCAAAGCGTCCCTTTCTGATGCCACAGGCAAGAAAAGTTCCTGTCCTGACCGAATTCCGCCAGACTCATTGATGAAATTGATCATCTCCACCTCGCAACAGATGGGCATTGACAAAGAAAGAGGATAACAGTTTCCTTCTCTTCAGCAGAGTCATAATCACGGCAAAAGTCGTTTGATGTGAACTGCAGAATTTCCGCGTGTCTTCCCATAACGCAATGACCTTTAATCATGGCCACTGTGGTGGAGATGACATTGCGATCAAGTTTGAGTAATTGGTTGGTACAATTTAGCAGAGGTAAAGAGCATAATCAATTCGATTAGTTAGGTTTTCGGAAGGAGTATCCCTTCTCTGGTGAGCTTATCGACCATACAGTTGCCTGGAATGTCCCAGGGACCTAGGCAAATGAGGCACTGAAACGTCCAAAGGGAACAACAAGATACTCCCTAACGAGTTTGAAGTTGACCGTAACACTCGAGAGGTATCTAATAGCAGATTGGCTATCAAAACAGGTGAAAGGAGCACCGTTGATGAGAATCCATTGTCTAATACCTTAGCCTGAAAGACGCTACAGGGCTCCAGAATAGACGCTGCTACCATCCCTGTTATCGAGTCTGGAGCCATCGGTGTATACATCCAAAGATTTCGGGGGGATAATCATGTTTGCGATCCGGTTGTCCGTGCTCGGAATTAAAAAATTATATCTCCTGTCAAAATAATACTCTGTAGGGAGATAATCGATGAGGAATTAACCTGCAAAATAGAAGAATGTCCAGAGGAAATAATGCTAGACAAGGAATTGAGTCTAGTTGCGGCGAATTTCACTACTTGTTTAGCAAGAAGCACTGTGGAATCCAGTTAAGCATTGCAAACAATGCTTTTGTAGGAGTGGTACTTAGATGATCCCTGATATAATAAGTCTGAAATTAATTGTCTATTTAGAGCGGTCTACAGGGTTATAACCAGAAGATTCGAACTTTTTTTAAGAGCAAGTTGATAGCGAGGTTCCAGAGAAGTGGTAATAGAACACCACCTTGCAGTGTACTTCCTACTACAATTCTTTAACAATGTGTTGTCCCAATGGAAGAGGTTACTATTTTCGACTTGTGAAGGTCTAGGTTAAGATAATTAAGAGCATTTACTAGAGCGTTTGGATTGAAGTTATTGAATGCACCTTCAATGTCAAGGAAGACAGTGCAATGATTTTCTCAACTATGTGATGAGAGAGTGCTGTTTCCACTGATTTGCCTCTGATGTGGACATGTTAGGAAATGTACATATAGCTAAAAATTTCAGAATCATTTCCACTTCAATATATTGGATACTATCTGTTTTGCTTAGACTGATGTTGTGAACTTGTTTTATACTCAACATTAACTTTTCAACTACTACGATTTAGTTGGTTTCATTAGAAAGTTGTGCAGTTAGGTTAGGTTGTTGCCTGCATTTCCTTCTGTTCTGAGCTTATTTATTTTTAATTACTAAACACAGCTTTATTTCCTCTTAATTAAATTTTTTATTTTTAAAAAAGGACTTATTTTTCGGTTTCTCTTTCATACATCAAATTCCCTTTTTACACAAATTTTTTGTAGACGAATTTGATTTAACACGAGTTAATAAGAAAAAATTCTCCTTTTACTTCTTAAGTGTTTTGTCCTATACTCTCGGCATTTTTGCATCTGCTTATTTCATTCACTTTATCAATCAGTTCATTAGTTTTCTGAATAATGGCATCTGTAGTTTTCAAGAGCTCTTCCTTGATTTATTTTGTTCATGGTTATTTGAATTATTGCATTTTGGATTTTACAAAACACTGTTCGATACTGCAGCATTTGGGTTTCCTGCTGCCCATTTTCAGATCTAATCGATGGAACTTCCAGTTCTGCCTTCTACACTACTCAGCTCTAATAGTCTATATAGGCATACCATAATAAAATCAACATACAGTGTATCACTAA
The DNA here is from genome assembly GCA_930367235.1 of Sarcophaga rosellei. Classification (NCBI taxonomy): domain Eukaryota; kingdom Metazoa; phylum Arthropoda; class Insecta; order Diptera; family Sarcophagidae; genus Sarcophaga; species Sarcophaga rosellei. The sequence goes on from OV884019.1 coordinate 60,741,081, forward strand.
AGTGAGTATGCAGCGATATATATATTTGAAATGATTGGAAAAATTGCTTAAGATTTGAAATAAAAACACAAATATTATGTTTTTTCATTTATTTTACATATAAACTTAAGAAAAATAATAAGGAACAAAAATGTTTCTAATTCAATACTGGTTGATAACAATATACAGTGTATCACTAAAGTGAGTATGCAGCATGAAAATAATTAAATATCCCAATTTTTTTTCCAAAAATATGCAGAAAAATATATTATTTTTACACTTACAATAATATATAATAATGCCTTACACAAAAACACAAACATACCTCAAAATAATTATCCCTTTATCATATCTCGTTATCATTTCTTAACCCATTTGGCGCCGCCGTACTCAATTGAGTACAGGTAATTATTAGGCGAAATTTTCTAAAATTTGAAAGTTTTTGTAATTCTTTTGTGTTTTTAGCATAAAAGAAACATATTCCCTGTTAAAATAATAAACAAATCTGGCTATATATATATCGACTGTCACAAAATGGACTCTTAAACTTATACAAAATTGGTGTGGCCAGATAAGCACAGACTTTACCAATTTTTAGCATTTTCAGTTTTGTTAATTTCTTTTTTATTTTAATTTTCTAAAAGCAAGCATTTCTGTTTATAAAATATGTAAAAACAAATGGTCTGCAATTTACTTTTACAAAGTTATGCTTGTTTAAATACAACTGTACTCAATTGAGTACAGCGGCGGAATCCATATACAAAATGTGGTAACTGGGTAGCAGCTAGTTCCACTGGATATTGCTACACTTTCGATTTTTATTGTGGAAAATCGGAGGAAATTTCTACTGATCCCCTAGGGTGAAGAGTAGTAAGCAAATTGCTTGATAAAATGGAGACTAACTCAGCATCGTATGACGTATTTTTTGATAACTTTTTTACTATCTATAATCTCTTGGTGGATCTCAAAGAGGAAGGATTTCGTGCGACTGGAACAATTAGAGAGAATAGAACAAAAACGTGTCCATTACGAAGTTCGAAAGAAATGAAAAAGAAGAGCGGGCCTCATATGACTATAGGTTTGACAAGAAAAATGAAATTCTTTTGGTGAAATGGAAAGACAATAACGTCTGTACAGTGGCAACCAACTATGACACAATAGAACCATTAGGAGCAGTAAAACGCTGGTCTTCTACACAACGACAAAAAATTGATGTCAATATACCAAAAGTGTTTCAGTCATATAACAAACATATGGGAGGAGTAGATGACCTGGACCAGTCTATTGCACTCTACAGAATTGCCATTCGTGGTAAGAAATGGTGGTGGGCATTGTTTACCTATATAATAGATATGGCCATTGCAAACGCTTGGCGGTTATAAGTAATAAGTCATAGCGATAGCATGGATCAACTTTTATTCCGACGTTCAATTGCAAGGTACTATTTACGTCAAAATGCCCAAACTAAAGCTCGACTTTCATCATCATTGGTCGTAGGGTTACCCCAAGATGGTATAGGCCACTACCCCAAAAAGTTGTAAAAGCAATTAAGATGTGCTTTATGTCATGCAAGAGTTCGCTGGCAATGCAAGAAATGATTAAAAACATTATGTATTGAAAAAGAATCTTTTGAAATTTTTCACCTATAACCCGCCGCTGTACTCAGTTGAGTACACCCTCCCTACTCCACCCCCTTATTATTTTTTTAAATTTTTTCATACTTTTATATTAAATTTGTATGCAATGAATTAAAAAATAAACTTTTTTGTTAATTATCACTTCTGGGTTTATTTTGGCGGTTAATGGGTTAAAAAATAGACAAAATCACATCACAAAAGTAAGTATGCACTTTTTAAAGTTTTGAGGTGCACTTAAACTAAACGCATTTTAATCGCGGAAAAAGTGAATAATTGTTATTATAAGTAAATATAAATAGATAAATAAATATAAAAAGATTAAATAAATAGATTAAATACCGAAATTTTTTCTTAACTTTTATTATGGCCCCTCATGGAAAAGAACTTTCACAAGATTTAAAAGATGTAATTATTAAACTTTATAAAGAGCAGAAAAGCCAACGTGAAATTGCAAAAATTATTAATAAAAGTAGCTCCACAGTGCCAAAAATAATAGAAAAGTATAATAAGAAGGGAAATACAAATAACAAGTCTCGACCTGGGCGTCCAAAAATCTTCAATGACAGGGAGAGACGAATTATCACCAGAAAAATAGAAGTAAATCCCAAGATGAGAGCTCCAAAAACTATGTCAGAAATAGAAAAAGAGACTGGAAAAACCTGTAACCCACAAACCATTCGTCGAGTTCTGTATGCTTCTGGTTACCATGGCCGTAACATCCGCAAAAAGTCATTTGTGAACAGCACCAATAGAAGAAAACTGTTGGACTTCGTAAAGGAGTACGAAACCAAGGATGAAAATTTCTGGAAATCGGTTATATTTTCTGATGAGATTAAATATAATATTTTTGGCTCAGATGGGCGTCAAAAAGTGTGGAGAAAAGTGAACACTGAGCTCGATCCAAAAAATATGGCTGCCACAGTAAAACATGGTGGTGGAGCGGTTATGGTATGGGGGTGTATGACAGCATCAGGTGTTGGAAATCTTGTGTTAATCGAAGGAACAATGGATAAGACGGTGTATTTGAACATTTTAAAAACAACTTGCATCAAAGTGCAGCTAAATTGGGACTAACAGGATCATTTGTATTCCAACAGGACAATGACCCTAAACATACAGCCCATATCGTTAGAGATTATCTTTTGTGTAACACGCCAAAACAACTAAAAACTCCTTCCCAATCACCCGACCTTAATCCAATAGAACATCTATGGGATTATCTCGAAAAAAAAAATCAGAAGTCATGTCATTACAAGTAAAGACACCCCTAAAACTGCACTACTTGAGGAGTGAAATAAAATTCCACATTCGGTTACCCAAAATCTTATAAAATCTATGCCATCGAGATTGAAGTCAGTCAAAAAGGCAAAGGGCTATCCAACAAAATATTAAATATCAGCCTGACTTCAAAAATTGAATCATAGTGCCAATTTTTGTGAACTGCATACTCACTTATGTGACCTGAATTCTAACCATTTTGTTAATTATGTATATCTTTTAATTTGAAGTACTGTGATTAATAAATGAGAGTTATGCGCAGTGATGTTGAACCGAAAGCATGATAAGGGTCGTAAATAAAATTGATAGCGTAGTGTTGTCATTTGAAGTTTGTTGTTATTTAAATAAGTACGGATTTAAATAAAAATGGATTTATTTAAATAAAGGAACAAATAACTATCAGAAATTTCGTTTATTTTAATTAATTGAGTTGATTCGGTAGTTGGTTCCAAAGAGAAGTGCTATGCATGAAAAACTACATGACGTTTTTCAATATCCCTGTTGACTGCTCATAGAAGTTCACATATTTTTCGGTAAATTTATCGATCTATTTATCTACATCCGCTTGAGTGAACTCCTCTAATGACAAGTTCTCTGTACTTTTTACCAATATATACCTAAAAAGCATTCAGTTCGAACTTTTGTGGTTCCTGCTTGACAATCTCTTCAGGCCGAAAGAACTAAAAGTAGTGTAAATTAAGCTATGATTATAACATACATAAAAGATTTATTCAATTTTCGGTCGGATATACAGTGAACGGACGGCAAAAGTCTTAAGCATTTTTTATATTTGTTCTACTAATTTATTTCTATTTTATTTAAAAAAAATTAATGCTTTTTCACAAACCAAAAGAGAAATGAGGAAACCCTTCTATTATATAATTGTCTTTCAAAAAAAGTTACTCTTAAGGCGCAGTGAGTATTGTTCTCTAAAACAGGGGTTACCAAAAATGTTTTGGTTGTATATGCGTGAGTAAAAGAGAGAACAAGTTGAGAGAACTTATTTATTTACAGCCATAGAAGAGTGTTAGAAATATACTCTATTTCCAAAGCATTTAAAAAAAATTATACTTTGCGACAAAAAAATGAAATACGCCCATCTAATGGCACAGAACATTTTTAACATAAAACATATTTTGAGTGTGATTCCGAAATAAAATGATAAAGTGTCTGCCACACATGTGTTCTTGTCGCAGTCTGATCGACAACTAAATCAAGAGCACTCTGCACAATTGTGCTATGAAATGGTAATCCCTGCTCTAAAATAAGTTATTTTGAATGTTAATACAAATATAAAAAACGTACAGTACAGTTAGTAATACATTTTTTATTTTCTAATATTTAATTCTTTTTAAACACTTTCATTTATTTGTAATTTAATTTTTCGACCCACCTTAATAAGAATTTGTACTTTATACGAAGTAACAATGGTTAGATATTTTGGTCCTAAATCAATTACAAAGTTTGTGTTGTCAATACATTTATCCAAAAATCTACAAACTGATTTTAATAAAATTAAATGTTATAAGAAGTCGCCGTGGTCTAGTAGGTAGTGTGTTGGCTTATTAGACGAAAGGCCCGAGTTCGAATCCCAGGTCAGACATCAAAACGAAAATATGAAAATATTTCTTCGGCGACTTCCTCTCAGCAGATTTCTGGTAAAAACTCTGAGAGTAAAAATTGCCATGAAAAGCTTCTCAAAAAACTTGTAGGTCCCGCCACTCATGTATAAAATTAACGCACACAACATGAGTGGTGTTGAGAAGCTAGGCCGTAATCCTGACTGAAGGGTTGTAATGGCCAATTATGTATGTAAAATTAGCTTTTAGAAAATATAATTCTTAAGGTACTGTAATTATTATTTTCCAAAATTAGAATTACGACCTAGCCTCTCACATCATTTATGATGTGTGTGTTTTAATTTTATATATGAGTGACGGGACATACAGTTTAAAGTCGACTCCGACCTTTTCCTTGTTAATGATATCTTCCAAGTTTGACGTCTTGTCAGCATTACAGACGGGATCAGCTAACCCCTAACGGTAAGCTATCAGGATGTACACAATTGGGAAATGCAAATCGGTGGAACCTCTTTGATTTCTAGACTCAACGCAACCTACGCGCCAGCGATATTTTGAATGAAGAATTTTGGGTCCTTAAACAACAATTCAATACTTTTGCAGCCAGGTGATTTCTTTTGATAATCGTTAAAGTCGGATCTGTACTCAGGCTAGTGGACATTCTCATTCACCATTTTTGCCTTGTTAAAGATCCTCCTAGTACAACAACGGGGTTTTTGAAGTTCTGCGTTTCCACCACCGGCTGGTTCCACTTATCTCTGTAAGTAAGGGTTACAAACATCTTTACAACAATTTAACGAACTATTCGTTAAAGAACCAATGCCAGGAGTGAAACGACCCATTGGGATCCTAAGTTCCTGCCACACAGCTTTCTCAAATTCGATCCAGTCGGTTCTTCTCAGCTTCTTTAAAGATTTTGAGAGCCTACAGATAGATTAACACTGAAGGTTATCAGATGTTGATCCGAGAAGGAACACTCTTCTGAAACCTTTCTCATCCATGTTAAAGAGCGTACTATCAATTACATCTTCCCTAAAAGAGTTTCTAAAAGTTGACATATTGCCGACATTAAGTTGAAAATGATAAAATCCAAAATGAACTCACCTCTATTACACGGATGATGGCATCAGCTCGATTCTAAGCCTGTTTCGTCTCCTGTGCAAAAGAAAGGAGTGATTAACAAATTCAATTTCCCCTCTGGGTTTTTTCATCATTTATGTCCGGATGGCGGATTTTCAAGTGATCCAAACTACAAAACACTGCCATCCTTTAACTTTAGTCATTTGATATACGTCAATCCGAAGATAGTTGCCCGTCTTTCTTCCATTATCAGCTAGGGAGTTAACACCTACTCACGAGTTGGTGTCCGATCGGTCGTCCTGTTTCCCAATTAGTTTAGGTACGCTGTTCACTTACCTAATTATAAGCTGGATCCATACCCTCACTACTGGGCGCATAGTGAGGTGTTACTGTGAGATCATATTCAATCGAGCACCGGACCGGAGTTCACCAAGACTTTTCATTGCTTCCGAGAGGAACTTCGTTATCACAATCCACGATCTTGCGCCCATTACTGTCATCGCAATTTTTCTTCATCATAAATTCGATGAGCTTTTTTCAAACAGCTTCCAACTTTAAGGTGAGAGCAAACGATTTTATACCGTGAAACAATGCCCCTGTGTCGAGTTTGCAAATCTTTTCAAGATTGAATTTTTTCCCTATGCTGGCCGAAACATTTTCGCGCAGGTTTTTTGTAATTGTTAAACGGGGTGCCTTTGGCCATGTAGTCCGTGTCAGTAGCTGATTGCGCTATTGGAATGAAGGCATCCTGAATTAGACCTCTGACTACAAACCATCTGAATAACACGAATCGCGTAACATATCAGGTTAGGAAAATGGAAACTATACGGGATCGAACGGGTCGGAAATAGCACTCAAGACTTCAGATCGAAAACGAGTCTTCTTACGATATTAGGGCAACCTTTACTCCTGTACCCTAGCCCTAAATGGATAATAGATTAGAGTGAGATACACTTAAGCCTCGAAATCACCACAAAATTGTTACCCAGGTGGAGGATACACTGTTAGGGGTTACGGTTTACCATTCCACCGATCTTCGATCATTCGTCCTCCAGTTCGACTCATGAGGTGAAATGATAGTTTTATTAATTTTTTTTATGCTGAAAGGCAAATAGTCAATACCTTGAATAACGTTTTTATTCCCCAGCGGAATAGTTTTGTTCTCAGTGTAATTTTTATTCTAATACTTTCTGTTCCTTTTTTTGAATCTGCAAAACTATCAGGCTCACATTCATATGAACATGTTAAAAAAGATAACCTGCTATGATATTCAACCATAGTTTCAAGATTTGGTCTATGACTTCAGCGTTGAAGTCACAATAAGTTCCTAATAATGACCTTTATAATTAGTATGTAAATTAACACAAAAATGTTTATTATTTTCATGGATAACCGTCTTATCACAATGGGAAAATTCCTATTTTTTAAAATTCTAAATTATAGTTTCTGTCTTTTTGTTTTGTTCTCTTTACAATAGTTTTTATAATACGTAGATAAATTAACAAAAAAAAAATTATTTTTATTGTCATGCATAACTGTGTATTCAAATTATTAATCGTTTTACTTTTTCTTTTTTTAATTTTAGAATTCTTAAAACTCCGACAGAGGAAATTTGGCCAGGTGTCACATCACTCCCAGATTATAAAAATACTTTTCCGTGTTGGTCTACGAATCAATTGCCTAACCAACTTAAAAACCTTAGTAAGGAAGGTCTTGATTTAGTTCAAAAAATGCTAATTTACGATCCAGTCCATCGCATATCAGCAAAAGATGTTTTGGAACATCCATATTTTGATGGCTTTGATAACAAGTTGATAACATTACGTTATAAAACAGAACAATAGTACAGTAACCATATTTAGGGAATTGTTTAAGTCTGTCTTTCATACATTTATTCTATAATTTTATTTTACTTACAATGTAACTGGTCAATAGTATTTTAAAAAAAAGCAAAGTATTTTGAAATATAGTTGTGAAATTTTAGACCGTATAAACTCGTTTTCGTCTCAACATCTACAATCAGTCCTTTTTGATTCGATATAATTTATACAGATATATATTTTTTATACTCTGAATATTTTATAAATTTGATTTGATTTTGAAAAAAAAGAAGAATTATATAATTTGTTACACGGTTTTCTGTAGGTCTAGATTGTGTATACCAAGTATGTATTTAATGCATTAATAGAACCGCACTATATATAAAAAGGTATAAAGTGTATTAATTTAAATTAAATATACCTCGTGTACTGTTATGAATTTTTAAAGGGAAAGTAAAAACAAAGCATGTTGCCTATTGCTGGCTACACATTCTTTCCATTTTTTTAGACAATTTGTGGTCAATATTAAACGGATCGTCTAAACCTCCCTTCCACTGTTTTCTTCGGCTTGTATAAAATATATATTCATATTTTGTTGGAATTAGTCCATTAGTACGAGGGTACAGGCTCAATAACTTTTTTTTTTTGCAATTTTATGTAACTCTTGAATAAGAATACGGGAGAAATTGACTACTCTAACCACAATGTCAACACAATTCTTGTTATTTGTTGTTGTAACTTTGAGGGAACCAACTTTTTGATGTTTTGGGTAACTAATTAAAACTTTTTCTTCTCTTAAAAAGAAAACATAAATTGAATATTTATTTATTTTTATTTATTAATTACAATACAATTACAAATTATATTCTAATTTTATACGAGCGGAGTAACTTGACCATATGCTCGGTGTAGTGTCACAGACCAGAGTCTCTGGTGGGAATCAAACCCACGACCCTCACGCTAATAGTCTAGCACACTACCCACTAGACTACCAGGGCACCCATAAATTGAATATACTTTTGCCCACGGTTGCAAAAACTACTAAAAAATACTAGCAGTCATTCACACAACTAAATTCAGTTTAAAATAGCTGTGATATGGTTAGGTTAGATTAGAGGACGTGTACCTCTCCCCTGAGACAAGTACAGTACCCGGAGGTCGATTTGACCAATTGTACATAACGTCCTTAAGAAGAAAGGATACAAAGGGGATAGGAAAAAGGAGAGGAAGTAGGAAGGGAAGGAGAGCAAGTAGGATGGGAAGCGAAGGACTTACATAGACCAAACAAAACCAAAAGGGAGTACGCGGCTACACTGATGAAGCCCTAGCACTTCTCAACCAGCTCAAGTTACTAACGAATCTGTGGAGAGCCCTGATGTCGGCTCTCGACACAGAATTCAAACCCTCAAAGGTTTGAGGAATTTGTCCCTGCCAAAGGTCCTCAACCTGAATCTACCAAGGGCTGGGCAGTTACAGAGGATGTGCCCGACAGTCTCTAACTCCTCCTCATCGCAACATACCCTGCAGTAGTCCGGCTGGGATCTGTTCCACATCCCCGTTAGCGACCTAATCTCGCAGTGCCCCATGATAAAACCGACAACCAACCTTAAGCTGGCCTTATGCAAGCCCAGCAGCCAACATATTCTCTTACTGTCCACAGCAGGCCATAGACATCTAGAAACAAAACAACCCGATCCGTTCCCCCAACGCCTCAGTTCTTCATCCCCGACCCATCCATTGATGAGACCGTAGAGGTGGCAGACTGGGGGTCAGGACCAACTATTAAATCGCCCCCAGAAAGCGAATCTAACCTAGCGAGGGCATCCGCCGTCTCATTGCTCAGTATTCCGCTATGACCCGGAACCCAGGATAGACGGAAAGGGCTAGTCCAAAAGTCCTCAACGACTCCTAGCACTCGCGAACGAGCCGTGATATGCACCAGACCGACGCAATTGCCCTAAGGACAGCCTGACTGTCAACGAAGATTACGTAAGATTCCGAAGCTGGGCCACCAGCTATGGCCTCAACAGCCTTCAAGATTGCGAAAATCTCCGCCTGAAACACGCTGCAGTCATCATTTAACCTGAAGTAAAGTTCAAGACCGAGTTGCTTACAGAAAACCCCAGCACCTGTACCTCCACCTAACTTAGACCCATCTGTGAAGATGGAGTACCCCACCATTCCATTGTGCCCTTTCCGGTATAAGTGTTCTTAAACCAGGCAGGAACATAGCCTCAGGCCCAATATAATCGGTGGATTTTTCCGAAAGTCCACACCTCCCATCAGGAAAGACAACATTCAGAACTCTGGAGTAACCTTTCGAGCGCTGTTTCCAGCAGCCCGCTTCCCTGAGACGTATGGCACTTCGCGCCGCTTAACGCTTGACATACAAATCAAGCGGAGTCAGGCAGAGCATAGTGTCAAGAGCAGCCCGAGGACAACTCTTCCTCACCCCAGTGATACTCATGGAGGCAATCCGCTGAACCTTTTCTAAGACTTTTCCGTTGAAAACTCGTATCTAAGGCACACCACCAAAGAACGCAACCATAAGTAATAACCGGTCTAACAATCGCCAAATATATCCAGCGAATGGCCCAAGGCTTAAGACCCCAGCTCTTAGCTACACTGGTAGAGGCCCTTCAGGCCCTTCTTTATTCTTTCCTTGGTGTTTCGTTTACAGTTCAGCTTGCTGTCCAGGACAACATCTAAGCATTTGACCTCAGAAGACAGCTGAAGCTCCATACCACCTAACCTCGGCAACCTGAAGGTTCCAATTTTGTACTTACGCGAGAACAAAACTAGGTCCGTCTTATTTGGATTCATACCCAGACTACATTTCGTAGCCCAAGAGGATAAAGCTCCAGGAGCAGACTCCATCAGTTCGCCCAGCGTCGGCAAAAATTGTCCACCTACTAGAATTACCACATTATCGGCGTATGCCACAACCTTAAAGCCCCTATTTTCCAGAAGCTTCAAACCAACATTAGCAACTAAGAGCCAGAAAAGAGGGGATAGCACCCTACCCTGTGGTGTACCCCTGGTTGCATGCTTAACGATAGAACATCCACCCAGATTCGATCGGATTAGTCTATTACCCAACATGTGGGTGATAAACCGCACCAGAAAATCTGGGGCATGTATATCCCTAAGTGAATTCTCAATGGCAGAAGTAACATTATTGAAGGCCCCCTCAATATCTAGGAAAGCCGACAGTGTGTACTCACCCCTAGCCAAATTCGCCTCAACAAAACCTGTCACATCATGAAGAGCGCTCTCAATCGACTTACCTTTAATGTAAGCTTGTTGCGACCTCCTTAACAGAGACCGATCCATGTTTGACCTCAAATATAGATCGATAAGTCTCTTCAAAGCTTTCAAAAGAAAGGATGAGAGCTGAAAGTTCATTTGATAAGATGACATATGTATATAAAAAATATAACACGACTGTTATGATATTTAAATTATAACTGCGGCAATTTTTGTCCTATTTGATCAAACGAAGTGCCAATCTCTTCACAAGATAATGCACTTTCCGAATGCTATCACTTCTGTTATATTTTTTAATTAAATTTTGCAATTAAGAATATCTAAACTTGAAAAAATAAGAAGAAAAATAATATTTGCCAAGTTTACCACATCAAAACTCATAACATATAAGTTTGAACAAAATGTTTCTGTATACCATTTTAAAGGCTCATATATTCCCTTTTAAAAAAACTTTGGATTTTGAAAAGAAGTAGAAAAATGTTGAATAATCAATAACTTTGTATGAAAAGATCAAAAACACCGTTTTTTTTTCAAATAAAACAAGTTTGGAGGGTTCGAGAAATATAAAAAAATTATTTTTGAATTCTACCCAATGTAGTGAATAACTTATTCTATGTAGTTACTCGGGTGTATTTTCACTGTCGCGGCGTGTAATTAACGTACATAATCATTATAACATCGTATAAACAGTACTATTCAATAATATTATATGCTGTACTGGATTTAACCAATAAATAAATAAATACTAATAACATCACTATTGATAATCTTTACAAGATGTATGCAGAATCGTTGCGCTGGGGATATAAAAAATTAGATAGTATAATAAAATAAAATAAATAATAATAAATAGTATTGAAAATTACTTAAGCTTCGAAAAGTTATATATTCAGTTAATTTTGTTTCGATTTCGTCCTAAGTACATGGAAAATAACTTTCATTATTATCATTAAAATTCTAACACATCATATTTTTTTTATTCTAACACATTATATAATTTTCTTTTCCCTTTTCCCTGGATGTATGAAAAGATCAAAAACACCGTTTTTTTTCAAATAAAACAAGTTTGGAGGGTTCGAGAAATATAAAAAAATTATTTTTGAATTCTACCCAATGTAGTGAATAACTTATTCTATGTAGTTACTCGGGTGTATTTTCACTGTCGCGGCGTGTAATTAACGTACATAATCATTATAACATCGTATAAACAGTACTATTCAATAATATTATATGCTGTACTGGATTTAACCAATAAATAAATAAATACTAATAACATCACTATTGATAATCTTTACAAGATGTATGCAGAATCGTTGCGCTGGGGATATAAAAAATTAGATAGTATAATAAAATAAAATAAATAATAATAAATAGTATTGAAAATTACTTAAGCTTCGAAAAGTTATATATTCAGTTAATTTTGTTTCGATTTCGTCCTAAGTACATGGAAAATAACTTTCATTATTATCATTAAAATTCTAACACATCATATTTTTTTTATTCTAACACATTATATAATTTTCTTTTCCCTGGACAAAGTTTCTATACATATACCAGGGTTTTCCGAACTTTGACATTAATAACGGACATTTTGGTCAAGCTACATTTGTCAAATTAGTTGTCACTTAGATTGTGTTGCCAAATCAGCATAGACCATAGACAATGGCGTGTGTCGCTATATGGTCTCCGGAGTAGTTAATAACTAACATTAATTTTTATCGAAAAGTTTTAAGGTCCATGTCTGGATGAATTTGTGTGTGAACGAATTTTGAACGATACCAATCCACATGAGATCCAAATGTATTTTTAATGGCGCCGCAATATTTGAGAACGAATCACTGTCAATCTATGTCAATAATCTATGATAATCAACTTTTTGCGACCTGAATTAGATGATTTGGACATCAAAGCCGTCCCACGTGTCACACAGTTTAAGCAATATTACATTTTCAAGGCGGGCGTATCGAGGGCATGATCATCTCAAGTGGAGGTGATGTGTGGCAACCGGAATTGTGCGATTTGACTCCATTGTAAATACTTTTTCTTGTGGAATTTTCTTCAGTTGTATAAATGATAAACCACAACGGTCTTCAAAACCAAAATAACCTATGCTCCCGGTCAAAATCAGCCTGTAATGGAAAATTTGGCATTTAGGATGCGCTCCAATCGGACATTTGAATGATGTTATATTCCACATTTCGAACGAATAAAAAAATTTGGTAATACAACACTCAAGCATGTGAAATTGTAGTTTTAAAGTTTTTTTAGCCTACCAGGTGTAACTTGAGTTGAGACGAATTCATTTTCTCAAAAATCACTTATGCGACATTTTGAACGGCAAATTTTTTGTAATCTAGTGTGCATGATGCAACTAATAGGTGACAGCACAAGCACAGCTGACTTTTTCGCTGTAATTCGCCGCAACCGCACGTTTGTCAAAATTTGTTTACATTTCTTAGTTGTCCTTAAATTTAATGGAATTTAAAATTCGTTACGAAAAATAACAAGAGCGCAAATTACAAAAAACAATTTTTCAAAACTAAGAAATACTTATTGGTGAAATTAAACAGTGCAAATTACAGAATAATAATGGAATAATGAACATATGTGATGTGGCGGAGAGAGATTCCGGATATATAAAATACGAAGAACATCAGGGACCAATGATATTTGGCTGAATCTACTTGTCGGCCAAAACTATTCCACTTATTGTAGTTAAACACTTGCTACAGTTTTACTTGCAATATTGAAATTATAGAATAACAATGATTCATAGACATTTTATGTTAAATTGTAAAAATAATTTTTCAATCACTTTTGTTTTTGAACTTAAAAACTGAATATACATTTTTTATTAAACATTAAAAAACATTGTTTAATTCCAAAACCATAACATAAAATTGTGGCGACGAGGACAATGGCAACAGATCCTAAAATTCTTGAATTACTTCAAAAACAAGGAGAAATCTTGTCAAGATTATCCTTGAGTGTTTCGACAAATCAAGAGGAATTAATGGACAAATTGTCGAACTGTATAGCAGAATTCTATTTTGATCCAGAAAATTCTATCACATTTAACGTGTGGTACAGCCGTCATGAAGATATATTTCTGGTGGATGGTAAAAATTTAGATGACGCAGCTCGTGTGAGACTTTTGATGAGGAAACTAAATCCTGTTGCTTACGGAAAATATGCTGCTTACATTCTTCCCAAGAATGTTAGGGATATTTCATTTGCAGAATCAGTTAATATCCTAAAAGGTATGTTTGGTACTCAAGAATCAGTGTTTAGTTTACGGTACAAATGTCTACAGACCGTAAAAAAACCTCAGGAGGATTTAATATCTTACGCGGCTCGCATTAACGAAGTATGTGAACAATTTAAACTATCCGAAATGAATTCCGATCAATTCAAATGTCTAGTGTTTGTTTGCGGGCTACAATCTCATTCAGATTCGGAAGTTCGTATGAAATCATTAGCTATTCTTGAAGACGATTCAAATCAAACAATCAACAAATTGGTCACTAGTGCTCAAAGGCTAATAAATCTTAAACGGGATACTGCCATGGTGGAAGAAAGCACACCACTGTCCATTAATGCCATTAATAAAAAATCTAATTTTCAAAAATCAAAACAAGAGGACAACAAAAAGATACCAAAAACCCCATGTTGGAATTGTGGCACCATGCATTACGCAAGATTTTGCACTTTCCTTAACCACAAATGTAGTCAATGCAATATTGTTGGTCACAAGGAAGGGTACTGCAAGTCTACAGGTAAAAGTAATTCACCACAAAATAGTTTTTCACATAAGAAGAAAAACAGGAAATATAAGAATAGTTCCAGTTCTCCAAAATCGAATGTAGTTCAAATCAATAAGATATCTCATGCTTCCAGGCGCAAATATGTCATAGTTAATATCAACCCTTCGGTATCTATTCAAAACAGTAATGGGTTTGATGTTAAACTACAGGTGGATACAGCCTCAGACATCTCAATGATAGGTAAATCCCTGTGGATAAAAATGGGTAAACCAGGAAAACAGTTTAAAAATTGTTTTGTAAAGAGTGCTTCCAATAATAAAATCAAGCTTCTAGCCGAGTTTGATTGCAAGGTCAGGCTAAAGGATGAAGTACGAGTATGCAAATTGTCAGTTGTAGAATTTGATACGCTTTTAATATTTGGCACTGATATGTGTGATATTTTTGGCATCTGGGATCAACCCTTAAATGAAATTTGCTGTCAGATTAAACAGACTACAATCAACTCTAATACGTTAAACGAAATTAGAAATAAATTTGCAGATATTTTTCAGGACACTCCAGCAAAATGTACTAAAATGAAAGTACAACTACATCTAAAAGAGAATGCTAAACCCATTTTTAGAGCCAAAAGACCAGTGGCATACGCAATGCTTCCATTGATAGAAGAAGAAATTAACCGGTTACAGTCATTAGGAATACTTTCTCCTGTTGATTTCTCAGATTGGGCAGCACCCATCGTTGCTATTAAAAAGCCAAATGGTAAAATTCGCATTTGCGGGGACTACTCAACTGGATTAAATGATAGCTTAGAACCTCACAAATATCCACTTCATCGTCCAGAAGACTTGTATGCAAGTGAGTATAATTTTCACATCAAATTTGAAAAATGCAAATTTTTCGCAAAAGAAGTGAAATATCTTGGTAACATAATGTCAGTAAATGGATTACGGCCCGATCCAGACAAAATCGAAACTGTTTTAAATTTACCAGCTCAAAAAAGATGTATCAGAACTAAGATCATTTTTGGGATCAATTAATTATTATGGTAAATATATCCATCAAATGGCTAATCTAAGAGCTCCACTTGATAATTTATTGAAGTCAAACACAAAATTTGAGTGGAATTCCGCATGCCAGAAGGCATTTCAAGAATTCAAGACCTTATTACAATCAGATTTGCTGTTAACACATTTCAATCCGTCACTGCCAATCAAGGTTGCAGCAGATGCATCGGGGAAAGGTGTTGGTGCATTCATTTGCCATATTTATCCAGATAAGTCAGAGAAAGTTATTGCCCATGCTTCTCGTACACTTACACCAGCAGAAAAAAAATATTCTCAAATTGAAAAAGAGGGTCTTGCATTGATTTTTGCTGTAAAAAAATTTCATAGATATATATATGGCCGACATTTCATATTGTGTACTGATCATAAACCCCTTTTAACAATTTTCGGTAGCAAATCTGGTATACCAGCTTACGCAGCAAATAGAGGGCCTGTTCGTAAATTCATCACTGCGCTGCATAATATGATTATTTTGCGCTCACACTGCTAATCACTTGTTGCTGATGCTTCTTCTTGCTAATTTATTTGTTTGCATTCACGAACGAACAAACACTGCAGAAATGGAAAAATTATTAATAAATTTGATTTCTGAACTGGACGATAAAACAAATGACAAAATGTTGTTAAATGCAGAAAAAAGTGTACTTTGTGCAAAAAAGAAGACATTTAAGGAAGAAAAAAAGAAACTTGTTGTTAAAACTCCCATTCTCTCTGTCTCACTCATTTAATGCATCAGCCATTTTTATGGTTAGTGTTTTGGGTTTATTTGCGCATAATATGATTTAATGTTGCATTTACGAACACTTGACGTAAGCAGTGCTGCCAAGATTTGCATTTATGAACATGATGCGCATAATATGCAGCGCAATAATGCATTTACGAACAGGCCCAGACTTCAACGTTGGGCATTAATACTTATGATGTATGATTTCAAAATTGAGTAACGTTAACACTAAAGACTTTGGTTGTGTTGATGTTTTATCAAGACTCATCGATTCAAAATGGAAACCTGACGAAGATATCATAATTGCCTGTACCAAATTGGAAGAAGATTGCTCCGAAATGCTCACTGAACACTTCAGCTCACTTCCAATAACATTTAAGATGGTTCTGCAAGAAACAAATAAATGTAAAACATTACAATCAGTCATATCAGCACTTAATAATGGATGGACCAGCAAAACATCAAACGCACTTGCGCCGTATTATGCAAGAAGAACGGAATTAAGTGTAGTTCAAGGTTGTCTAATGTATAATAATAGGATTGTAATACCGTCCAAATTTAGAAGTTGTATTCTGAAACAACTTCACAGAGGGCATCCAGGAAAGGAAAGAATGAAATCACTAGCAAGAAGTCATGTTTACTGGCCGGGAATTGATGAAGACATTATTAATTATGTACGAAACTGCCATCAATGTGCTGTGATTTGTTCTGCGCCAGTTAAACATACTCTACAATCATGGCCTTTAACAAGTAAACCTATGGAACGCATTCACATAGACATTGCAGGCCCATGCAATGGATTATATTATTTTGTTGCAGTTGATGCTTTTTCAAAATGGCCAGAAATTTTTGAAATATCAAATATTACATCAGCTACTATTATTTCAAAACTTACAGAAATGTTCGCTAGATATGGAAATCCAAAGACCATTGTTTCAGATAATGGTAGTCAATTCGTAAGTGCACAGTTCCAAAATTTTATTCAAAATAGAGGAATATCGCATTTGAAATCTGCACCATATCACCCACAATCTAATGGTCAAGCTGAGCGATTTGTTGGAACGTTAAAACGCGCTCTTGCTAAACTCGAAAATGAAGGGACAAGTAAGGAAAATTTGGAAACTTTTCTTCAAACTTATAGATCAACACCAAAATTAGAATCAAAATCACCAGCAGAACTGTTTCTAAATCGCAAAATTAGAACCACCTTGGACTTATTGAAACCGCAGCAGCCAATACAAGACACTGCTCGGAATGTTCGACAAGAGACAATTTTTAACAGAAAACATGGGGCAAAAGACAGAAGTTTCAAGTCAGGAGAAAAAGTATATGCTCAAATTTTCAGATCTAATAAATACATGTGGGTAACCGGTGAAATAATTGAACGTATAGGAACTGTTAATTACAATGTATTAGTAAATGATAAAAACAAACAAAGGCTTATACGTTCGCATGCAAATCAGCTTAAGAAAAGGTTTGGTAATGAAGATCGAATAAATTCAACACATATATTATTGGAAATGTTTGATATACGCAACACTTTACCAATCAGTCAGGGTTGTAAATCAGATTCAAATTTAGATGTACTTAATCAATCATCTTTGGAAAATAATCAAAATACTGAAGAAAGTGAAGGTACACACATTCCACCTGAAGAGGAATCTTCATTTCACTCTACGTCTGATTCAATAGAGTTTGATTCATTTCCCACAACTTCAATGAACAATTTAGAAGTTCCCAGATCTAAAAGAAACCGTCAACTTCCTAATTGGATGAAAGATTATACAACTTTTTAAACAAAGGGAAATATTGTAGTTAAACACTTGCTACAGTTTTACTTGCAATATTGAAATTATAGAATAACAATGATTCATAGACATTTTATGTTAAATTGTAAAAATAATTTTTCAATCACTTTTGTTTTTGAACTTAAAAACTGAATATACATTTTTTATTAAACATTAAAAAACATTGTTTAATTCCAAAACCATAACACCACTGAAAGTCAAATATGTACATATCTCAAACAGTTCTTTGTTTTAATTTATATATACATACATAATTCTTAATTTTTTATATTTTTCAAGAATTATTTAGTCTTTTTACTTAAAATTTAATTTTCTTCGCAACAAATGTATATTTTTGTTGATATTTATTACAACTTTTTATTTACAAATGGCAGCTGATTTTGACAAACGTGCGAGAGCTTCACAAAAACAAAATGCATGTTGTTTTTGCCTTGTTGTATTTGTTGCCGAAGCGCTGTCACCTATTATCAATTCGCCTTGCTAGTGTATACAAGACAACTTTAAAACTTAGTTAAGTGCCATTTGTATCCCGAATCTCCACAGAAAAAAAATATATTTCAGGAGAGCAACGTAGCAATCCACAACATTTCGAAATTAAAGAATCAATCGGCTTATATCAAAGATTATTTATTTTTTATTATTGATTAATTATTATCCCTAGATTTTAATAGAATAACAGTTTATGACTTGCGTTCACTTAAAAATATAAAATTTTAGACAGGGATGTCATAGAATCCAATAATGTCGGAATTGGATTTGAAAACGACACAAAAATCATTTTGGTGTCATACAATCCAAGATTATCGGTTTTGTTTTCGAACTTGAATAAGTGTCGGTTTTAGGTGTCACAGAATGTCTTGTTATCGGTTTTGTTATTGGAAATAAACCAAGCAGCTAACAGCTGTCTGTTTGTTATATGAAATAAAAACAACTAAATTTTACCTTAAAAATAGCTTTTATTTTACCAATATTTTATAAGGTTGTGGCTATTTCGTCTCTGATTCTCTGACCTTCACTTTGCAGAGTCGTGCTTGATGACAAAATAACATTGTCTTCACTTTCAGGTAATGATAAAGTCAGCTCATCCTCTCTGGTTTGCACATTATAGCTCCTGCAAATATTGTACAGAGCGCAGCAGGAATTTATAAATCCTACTGCCTCTTCCGGATGGTAGTGTAACGTGCCATTAAGCACTCAACATATTCCATATTCAACACTCCTATTCATATTCTTTTTCGATTAAAGTACAAATGCTCGTTAAAGCTGGGCTTTATTATCTTTATATGAGTCCCGTCTATGCAACCAATTATTGAAGGGATTTTAAATTTATTAAAGAAATAGTCCCTTGCTCTTTACTTATCGTTGGAGTTCATTTCTAGTTGCACCCATTGACGGCAAATGTACCGCTCCATAGCATTGAGCACATTGTCTAAAATTGTAGAAACTGTGCTTCTACCCAGCGATATGCTAGAGTCATTTCCAAAAGATACTTGGTATGACCTTTCAGCTAAAAGTCGCAACGTAGCTGCAAGTCCTAGCAATGGTGGGATCTTAGAATGGGAAAGGTGTTCTTTTATTGTGTCTATGACCATTCAAAAAGCGTCTTTGTTCAACCGGCAATATGCTATAAATCTGCAAAGCAGCTTTACTTCTATCCAGGAAAGACTGTATTAAAGACTGTATCATATCTTTAAAGATTGCCCGATAAGCTCAACAAATGAACCACTAGAAAAAATCCTAAATTGCAGCAACATAACATCAGCAAGAAAAATTAAAAATATTCTTCAATCTGCAAATGTTTTACATGAAATCTAGATTCAACACATATAGTATAATGACCATGTAGTCCACACTATTTTGGAATTGTATTTTACAAATTTATTTTTGCATTTTAAATAAATAAATATATATTTTGTGAAAAAAATTAATAAAAATTGGAAATAAATACACAAATGTAAACAACGGCTGTTTCGAACATCGGTTTTATTTCAATTCGAAAATAACAAAACCGACTTGGTTTTGTGACACCAAATGAATCCAATATTGGTTTTCAAAAACGACAAAAGGCAAAACCGACTTGGATTCTATGACACCCCTGAGAGAAATGGAATGGAGTTTATGAAAATACTACCAAAAACTTAATCAGTTATTAAAATATTTATTTTTGTTTCTTTATAACGAAAATAAATAAATTTGCCTTATTGTTATGAAACACTGAATAATGGATTACATAACAAAAATTACACGACAATAATAATAAAGCACATAAATACAGTATTTTCTAAATATACATAAATACATATACAATACATATAAATAAATCTTCAAAAGGAATCTAATCAATAAAAGTTGTATTTTAAAAGATATTTTAAAAATAGGAGTGGCCTTATAAATGTGAGACGTACTATATGTTAAATTGGAGATTTAGTATACTTAAGTATTTTAATTATTCTGTAGTCTTTCGGCATTTCCGAATACTGACTGGATGCAACCAAAAAATGAAACCAATCTAAATTATTAACACTGGATGCTTCCCCACCTAATTCCGAAGGTAGAATATCTTTAGATACGATATTATGTAAGGTGTTGAGATTAGTTCCATGTAGATAAAAACGCCTTTTTATTTTTTCACTAAATAATGATTTTATAGTTGAGAACGCCAATTCCACATACCAAGGTTGTCCAACAAAATGAATACCCTTAAATTTTACAGGCATATAACTCTAAACGAAAAGAAAAAAATAATTATCACGCAACAAAATTGTATTAAATTATACTTGTAATCCTTCAATGATACGGTTCAATGTTGTTAAAGATAGATGAGCGGACTGTTTAATTGTAAAACCAGTCCAATCAACAATTACAACAAATCCTAAAGCTTGATTTTCAATATTTTCTAATAATTTATCAAGCGTTAGCAAAAGTGCTCTAAAAATGTCTTTAAGAGAATATTTTTCAGTGTTCCAGTTTGCTGCAGTAAAGGTAATTACTTTTCTACCTTTCCTATCACGTTCTCTCAGTAAACCAGGATTCCCATCAGAAATTGCTTGTTGAATTTTTTCATCAAAAATATTTATATTTTGCCAAATCTCTGATTTTTTCTTATAAATTAAATAGGCGGTAAGTAAATCCATTGCTTTACTGCAATTAAATTTTGTGACGTATAAAAAACGGTAAAGGAAATTATCATCAGTACATATCGATTTGTCTATTAACACTATATTAGGATTTAGTTCGATCATATCTTTAAATGTTTTTAAAATTAATTCTTGATTTGGTTCCGTTTTCTTTCGACATTCATCAAGTGATGAAAAATATTCGTAGTTTTTATCGCTCTCATTTTTTATAGATGCTTCCAAATAATTCGACATTTTTAAGCACTTGATTTAAGCAATATTTTCTGAAACAAAAGTTCATAAATATTAAATAGAATGCATATATATATTTGTAAAAGGTATAGAAGTTACATAAGTATGACTATATAGAGTATATAAGTATAAGTATAGAAAAGACATACCGAGATTTAAGTTTATTAGTTATTACTCAAGAACTGAACTTACTCTTAAAGATCGTATTTTGTTATACAATGTTGTACTTACATGTTCTTTAATGCAATATTAAAACAATACAATACATTGAGATTTGATAAGAAAATAAATCGAAAAAATTGCTGTTTTACCATTTTCATCTTTTAGTTATTTTAGAAACCGAGGAGATTTTTGAATCCTGAGGTTCGTCCTCATTTCGTTATTGTAACAGATATATTACACGTTAATGGATAGATGTTATCATTTTTAATGGCTTTTGAACACTGTTATTTTTTTAATAAAATTTGAATTGTTTCTATTAACACTGTTGCACTCCCCTTTGGGAGATTTGAATTTTAAGTGACACTAATACAAATTACAAAATTTACAAATTAGGCAAAAAATGTTGACTGTGGAAACGAAGCATGTTTTTTTAGCTAATCTGGGTGCGCTGAATTCGAATCTGACAACAAAGTTGGGCCATCACGTCCAGTTCGTTTTTTATCGTATGTTGGCAATACTGTAAAATAGTTAATACTGACGCTACAATTTCACAGTTATTAATTTGACAAAAGCCTACATTCGTTATAAATTTGTATAAAGATAGAGTTTAAGCATGTCAGTGAGATCGTGTGTTACTAATCCGAGCTATTTTTGCTTTGTGTGTGGTGAATATTTGATTGGAAAAAAGGATATGCATAGTTATCAGAATCACTAAAATATGCATATCTACATTATTTTGGTTTTGCTGTCGAAAACTTGGACAAACCGTGGACACCGACAATGTTTTGCAATCGTTGCAGAACTATTTTATACAAGTGGTCAAATGGCGAGAAAATCTATTTAGATTTTTCAATTCCAGTACTTTGGAGAGAGTCAAGTAACCACCAAACTGATCTTTATTTCTGTTTAACAAAAGTTACTGGATTCAATATGAAAAATCGAAAAAGTATTACCTACCCTAATGTCCTATCAGTTTCTAAACCAGTTCAACGTCTGTCAACTGATCCACTACCTGTCATTCCCGGTGCTACGAGCAGTGAGTCCGAAATATCTTTCACCAGCAGCAACTGAAAGAAACTATCAAGGATTTTGGGATAAAAGTATGCTGGGAGACTATTGCTGGACTCTAATACGTGAAACTGAACCAAAGAAAAACAAACGACAATCATATAACGCTATTTACTTTTGAAAGCTCATTGATTTTTAAATAAACTAATAATTATAATTTTAAAATTATAATTTTTTATGGAAAAATCCAATAAATCATCACCTGACGTGATAGAGAAAAACCATTTACAGATTCGAATTCAGCGCACCAAATTACACTAGGAACGGTATTTGGTTGCTCTAGTCAAAAACCTTGTTGTCTAGTGTTATTAATGCCAATGCTCGAACATATTTCTCAGAACAGTTCTTTATGTATCTCACACATTTATTACAATTTTGTTTTTATTTTCCCTCCGGTTCATTGCAAACTAAACACAAAAATGAGTGGAGAGATACAAGGAATAGTTATTTAAGATAAGAACAAGAAAATAAAAAAGTAATCTAATAACAATAATCTTCTATATATGTATATGAAAATGAATATTTGCTTGTATGTCCTTTACAGAATCATAAACTGTGCATTTGATCATGTTATGTTCGTCACCAAAGTGGTTGCGCATGAGTCGACGAAGGTTTCTAAGTTGGTATGACCAATTTCCGACAGGTGGCACCACTGAAAATTACTCAAAATTAATTAAATAGTAAACTGTGCGTTTGATCATGTTATGATCTTTAGCAAAGTTGTTGCGCATGCGCCGACGAAGATTTCTAAGTTGGTATGACTATGCACTTGATCATATGTTTATGTCATTTAAGATTTTAATAACATTTGGTTTAACTCATTACCGTAAAATGTCAATCACAAATTTGAAAACTTTTAATTCTGGAACATTTTTAAAAATGCTGTTGTTTGTATCTCAGACATTTAATTTTAAAAAATATATAGTATAAATATTTACGGTCTAAAATTAAATCAAAATATTTCAAAAGATAAGACATCGTTTTGATAATTCCTCCTTATAATATGCATAGGTATAAGTTTACGTTGTGTGGAAGAGATATAAGGTAAATAGGTACCACAAAAATATATGCTTAAATTTCTTCTACAAAATGTTTAACATCGATTTTAACAATTCAGGAATGCTATTTTTTGCTTATTTCCCTCAACGAATTGGTGATCATCGTCAATATTAACATTTCTATACATATCTGAACATTTGGTTCAATTGGATTGGTCGTTTCGGTGCAATCATGCCTCCAAAGCGACAAGCAATTGGTTGACCTACACCTCAAGCATGAAAGAAAAGAGCATTACGAGCCTCAGAATCAGACGAGCAAGGAGCATTGAGACTGGAAAATCTTCGAGTACATGCCACTGAGACCCTTTCGCATGAATCACTTAAACAACGAGAAGTGTGCTTAGGAACTGATTGAATGCGTACTACTCATGCCCGTTCGTCTGACTCATCTGGACAACGGCAAATAAAATCAATAAAATGATTCAAAATTAATTGGATATTTGTGTAATGCGCGCAGTGTACAGCTAGTAACGTGATAAAAATAATAATATATTTCTCACCAAGGTTATTGAAGACTTCTCGGCGAAAAAATCTTAGTCTACGCCTTTGGTTTTTAGGCTCCAACTCCTCCACGCTACTGCCAACTCTGTAGAAAGAAATGATGCTCCTATTCCACATACTTGTGATGGAATCAACATTGACCTCTGAGGCAAACCAGAAGAACATGTGCTTAATTGTGTAGGTCGCTACGCTTGTGAAGCACAGTTTACAGAAAGTTAGCACATCCACTAGGAAAAGATATTTACTCTTGTGTGCCACTAACAACAAATTCCTCCACGAGCTTAAGTTGAATTTGGTGTCAAAGTTCCGGTTTAACCTGCGTCTTTCTTGTCAATGAATTCTTTTCAGACCTAACCCTTTTAATGTTCTCAATAAGAGAATCACTAATCGCAAGACTGAAGTCAATTCGCGTCGGAGCCTAGAACTTCCTCTTCTCTTTTACTACCCAAATCGCTTGGGTCGTCTTATTATTCTTTACTTTTGCGGTTCCAACCGAGTCAGCCTTGATGCTGTCGGGAAAGTACCAGTGGCTGTCAGGAGAACAGACGTTGGATCATAAATCATCTGAATTTATTTAGATCCTACTTACGCTTATTGCATCCTCATCTTCCGTATCCAGGATACTTTACGTTTTCTGGCCACATTATCCACGAAGGCCAGCGAGTGTCACGGCCATACCTTTAACTCACTCCTCTTTTAGACGAGGAACAGGTTATTGGATTACTATCCCTATTGCCACCAAATATTGAATGTTAGTCCCCGAATCAAATCCCTGAGCTGAGATAGTTGTATTATTCAGCTCGGCCTTAGAATTCAGAAACAGATCATCAAGACCCTGACTACCTTGTTGATATTGTAACTTCACTTTTTTCCAACATAAATATTAAAATTAAGCAGCTGATAAATGTGATATTAGGATCAGTAAGCACTTAACAAATTTTTAAAATGAAGAATGAATTATCAATTTATTTGGATGCTGATTTCTCTATGTAGTAAAATGATTAGACGACAATGTCAAAAATATTTACGGAGCTTTTCTCGATTCGTTTACACCAAGCAAATGGCGTTTGTAAAGTGTTTTGGTAACGATTTTTTATGGAAAGCACAAGATAAGGGGGATCGGAGGTGTTGAAAATAATGTACAGCATCTTCCAACAGGGAATTCAGAACTTTGGCAACTGATAACGGGCATCTTATTGAAACTACAATTATTAAAATAATTCTCATGTATTCAGTCGGTTTTGCCAAATTACCATGGATGTTCGCTGAATGCGCTCTGGAGCAAATAGCAACTGACTCTAATTTTCATCGAAAAATCACTATCAGGGATGAGACCTATTTTTGTATATTTTGGGAGGATTCAAGCGCTCATAATGCATATCGAAAAAGTCACTGTTTGAGGTGGATTTCGTGCTGACGGCGTAATTGGTCCATGTTGGTAGCGTTGACCAGGCCATCACTGTTAACGACGAAAACTATATCTTGATGATTACGAAATTCGTTCAACCTGAATTGGATCATCTGGACACCAACGGCATGCAGTTTCAACATGACATCGTAAGTGCCACACAGCTCATGTCACATAGGATGTTCTACACGGCTGATTAGGGAGCATGGTCATCCCACGTGGAGGTGTTGTGAACCACCGAGATCGTACGATTAGATCCTCTTTTGTGGAGCTTTTTTAAGTGGCTGGTGTATTCAAATACGTCACAAACAGAGGTTATCAAAACAACAACATCACTTAGTCAAATTCATACAAATTTAAGCGCCAGAGTTAAGGAAAATTGTACACTTCGGATATGCTCCACCCAGAAAAACCGAGGTTATGTTCCATACATAATAGCATCAATAAAAATAAAAAAATCCGACGATATTTCATACACATCTTGTTTTATTTACAGTTAAAAGAAGGATTCCCTTAAAAAGAAAAACGTTCAATTAATGCATAAAATACCTTTTTTCGAAATTTGAATAAGATGTGGGTTATCAAAAAGCATGTGGCAGAGACAGTAATATTAATGAAATTTACTGCGAAATGCGAGCAAAAGACGTACTGCCGATTTTATTACATAAATACCGATGACAGAAGTTTTTATCCGTGTGGAGTCTTCTGTTTAGTTTACTGCAATTAGACAAGTCCTCGAGTAACGGATATATAGGGAATTTGCAATAAGGCATCACCAATATACATATTACTCTTAACTCTGTAGTCCTACAGAATCTCGCAATCCTAATTAATAATACTTAACGATCGAGGCGATTGGAAGTCTTGAATGGCTAAAGGGTGTTTAAATATAATAGTCGCTAACAGTTCCCCTCAAAAAAATGACAAGAGCTGTTTGTTTCTACAGTTGCCTAGTATGCGTATAAATACATATACTATATATAGAACTCATAAGGAAGGTGCAAATGAGAAAGAATGCATACTAAAAACTATAGTGGTGACGTTAGGGCCTCGGAAGGAAAACATTGGACAAATATTGCAACACGGAAGATACCGCAGTGGGTATGAGTAGTTTCTTGATCATAACCAACTTGTAGTAGCTATAACTTGATAGTTATAGAGGGTACGTGTAGTCTGTCAATGGGCTCCGTTGATGATTTTGAGGTAACTGAGATCTATTTTTTTTTAGATCACGTGTCGGCTACAATTTCTTCTGTAGATTCTAGAAGAAAGACATCACAGCAAAGGGAAAATTTGGTCCTAATAAAGCGGTACAACAAAAATTTCTGACACAGTCCTCAAGAACTCTAATAGTGTTTTCACACCAAAAGTTAAAACCTGATTTTAGCATTAAAACCATAATCAGCTGATTTTGCGTTCACACTGCAAATTTTCTTAAATCAGGTTTTAACTTTCATACATTCATGACGGAACAGAAATGTTTTTGTTTAAGAAAAAACAAAAAATATGAAAAATTAAGAAATAATATTAATATTATTAATATTATTGTTAAAATATTGTTATTTATTATTGTTGTAGCATTCATTATTTGAAATTTTACATTTTTATTCAACCGGCTTTCTATATTTTTACATTTGTTTTGTTTTTATTTTGTTTTTATTTAATTTTTATCAGCTGTTTTTACCATTTCAGAGCTGGTAGCTCTGATTTAGTACATAAAACAAGGTTGTATTTCATAAAATCAACTTAAAACCAATTAAAAAAGGTTTTAAGTTGATTTTAACACAATAATTTTGTATGGTAAAAGCAGGTTTTATTTTTGATTTTAACGTTAAAACCAACTTTTGCGTTAAAACCACTCGGTGTGAAAACACTATAAAGTAAAATAAGCAAATCAGATCTAAGAAAGAGTGTGCGAGGAATGTGACGATGGTCTCCATGGGATTCTTGCATAACATGGCAAAGAAGGACCTTATTATATACTGCGATAGGGAAAAGCATCTCATTATCCTTAAACAAATCAAAAATTCGAATTTGAAAACTTAACCTTAGTGTATAAACCTTGCATTAACTGTTAAAAAAAATTTATTTAGGAGATTACAAGAAACTAATAAAATGATATGGTATTCAGAAATTTGAAAAAAAAAACACTACAATATTACAAATTTTTCGGAGTCCACCTGGGCACTTTTCTGCAAAATCTGGAAGGCACATTATGAAACCTCGTTTGCAGTATATCTAAAATATTTTTGAAAATTTAGAATTCTTGATGTACTCCAGCCCCATTTTTCAGAAATGTTTTTTTTTCTTATTCAATTTATGTTTTGTAATAGAATGTGATAAAACAACTTAAATTGGATATATTATAGAAACTCTTTGCTTCCCAAATACGATATCAAATCTGTTCAAAGCAACTCTACTAAGCCCATCTTCAACCATACCGAATAACACAACATACAACTTAACAAGAGCTGTATGTATAATGTTAGCTTACCTAAGGGTAGGTAAATACATATTCAACTCTAAACACTATTACGTGAGAATAGATTTGTCCAGATGCTTTCACAGTAATTTAAACTTGATATTCCTCATTTATAAACAAATTGCCCAATTTCTGGAACGCAACAATTGCTAGATAAAATTCATAACTTTCAAGATGTATACGTTCAATTTTTGTAACTGTTATATTAAGTTAATTTGTTATATTAAGTTAATGTTGTCGCCGTAGTCTAGTAGGTAGGGTTTCGGCTTATTAGACATGAGGTCACGGTTCTCAGCAGATTTCGGGAAAAAACTCTGAGAGTAAATAAAATTGCAATGAAAAACTTCCTCAAAAATCTGTCGTTCGGAAACGACTGTAGGTCCTGCCACTCAAGTATAAAATTAAGGCACACAACATAAGTGGTGTGAGAAGCTAGGTCGTAATCCTGACTGAAGGGTTGTAATGACCATTTTTTACGTGTACATATATATTAAGTTAACATGCCATTTAAAATAACAATATCTGCATGAATTTAGTTTATGTTGTTGACATTGTTTTTATATTATTTCTTAATGTTCTTTAATTGTTATTTTCTACATATGTGTTATAATTCAATGTAAGTATGAAAATAAAGGGCTTTTCATAATTATAGCACCATCCTAAGTTTAAGATTTTACGCTTCAGAAACGTTTAATATCAACAATAGAATAAATTATATAACAGTTAAATGAAAAATCGTTGGTTTAATTGGTTTGGTCAATTTTATACAAGCGCAGAGAAGCCACGTTTACACTTTTATCAGTTAGAAATATCTTTTTACTTCTAAACGTTCCAAAAAATAAAATAAAAACATTTTATTTAAATATGCCACTTAGAAGTTATATTAAAAGAGGAATCTCTCTCAGTACATGCAATTGGAAGAATAATAGGAAATCTAAAACAGTGATGAAATTTTTAAAAATTGTTGTTGAGAAGTTTCTCAACTATTTGACCAATTCGTGGACTTTAGCCGAAAGTCCATACCATGCGTTTTATGCGACTTACATTACATGCTTTACTCACATTCTATGCGTTTTTTATTGCAAGTTACACACAATGTACTGGTTGTGGTAAAATAATTATCAAACAAAAACAGTTTTGGGAAAAAGGGACAATCAAATTGTGATTTTAAAAGAATTTATGGCATTAATTTCATACATGTTTATGACTTTATATGTGTATATGATATTTTGTGC
This sequence comes from Sarcophaga rosellei, assembly GCA_930367235.1. Taxonomy (NCBI): domain Eukaryota; kingdom Metazoa; phylum Arthropoda; class Insecta; order Diptera; family Sarcophagidae; genus Sarcophaga; species Sarcophaga rosellei. The sequence goes on from OV884019.1 coordinate 60,770,364, forward strand.
TGCTAACGCCTACGAAAAGCTTCAAAAGAACACAAGACGACTGTTTTTAATTAATTCCATTCACAATAGAATATAATGCAATTCACAATAGAATATAATGCATGAATCGCATAAAGCTGAAGGTCCACACCACGCGTTTTCGCATCAAAGCGTTGCGTGCATCTCATACCTTCTTCGCATTCTACGCTTCAAGTTACATGCAACGCTTTTTACGCGTCAATGTTTGTTTTGATCAGCTGTTAGCAAAATAAAAATATTTGATTGAAAATACTTCAATAAACATCTTGTTCCAAGTACAAAGGACGCACCCAAAATCGTCGTTTGTGCTTTTGGAGCTTATTGTACACACTTGTGGCACAAAATATTATATTCACAAACTCAATTAATTCTTTAAAATTTTTCAATTTCATTTGCCATTTTTGTACGAAATGTTTATTCAAGTATTTTCAATCAAATATTTTTATTTTGCTAACAGCTGATCAAAACAAATATTGACGCGTAAAAAGCGTTGTATGTTACTTGAAACGTAGAATGTGAAGAAGGTATGAAATGCACGCAACGCTTTGATGCGAAAATGAGTGGTGTGGACCTCCAGCTTAATGTTTAAAACACCCTTTGTTTACATAGTTCAGTTGATTATCGATCTCCGAACAACCCAACAACACCTACGCGAGCGCGCAATCCAAAAAATTATTACTTCCAATAAAATATAAACTTGTGAACAGCTTAATAATTAATTCATATTAAAATTTGAATTTTTTGATAAATGGCAGAATAAACATAAACAGAATAACATATATAAATTGTAAACAAAACAAAAATCGTGAACTATAATACATATTTTTGTTGAATAATAACACAAATACTCTTTATAATGTTTTTAAATAAAAAACGAAAATAAAACTCTTAATATCATTTAGTTTTAACATAAAGGCAAACACATATACACTCCCTCTTACCCAAATACTAACCCTCACCCTATAACCCGTAGATATCACACACAATTCTCTAGTGGTGAAGAATGAATATTCAGAATAAAATGAGTATGAAAAAATAGCCATTACAGCTATAGATTATCTTTATAGAAGTATGAAAGAACGAATACCTTTTTAAAATAGTAACTAAGATTTAAAAATTAATGTTTTTTTAATATATTGAATTTATTTAATGATAATAATAATACTGAGAAGATTTAATCGCAGCATCAGTTTGACATTTGTTTTTTTTTCTTTCTAATAGCAAACCGTTTACCCTATTGTTATTAATAAATTTACTTGTTCTACAAAACGAATATTTGAATATATATATATTCAAATATATGAATATACACGTTACAAATTTAAACCACTTTGATAATAAGGCAAGCTATTTCTTATTGCATAGTATTTTAAGAGCTAATCTATGTTCTTAGGTCGCAGAAAACCATTTTTAGCTAAACTCGAACAATGGACTTTTGAAATAAAATACAGTAATGTTAGTTGTACTTAACATATTTATACATGTACATATATACATATGTCTGTTTCGAGTTATAATGAATGAACATCTAATTTAACTACTTTTTGAAATGTTAAAACTGTTAAGTTGATTTATTGATTGTATTTGTTCCGGACTAAGATATATTTAAACAGGTGGCAGCAAGATTACAACTCAATTCGCTTTGAAATGTGCAAAAATCAGCATGTATTTGGTACTTTTTTGCAAGTTTATATCAGTGTTGACAAATTCAGTACTTTTTATTATTACATATGTTATGGGTTAGGTTAGAGGACGTGTACTTGTCAACTGTGACAAGTACAGTACCCGGAGGTCGAATTGACCAATTGTACAACGTCCTAGCTTCTCACACCACCCGTGTTGTGTGAGTTAATTTTATACAAGAGCGGCGGGACCTACAGTTTAAAGTCGACTCTGAACGACAGATTTTTTTTGGGAAGCTTTTCATGGCAATTTTTATTCTCAACACACTACCTACTAGACCACGGCGACTTCTATTTTATGGGTTGCGCTTCTCAACTATTAAGGCAATAGCAACGTAATGTTAAAGCGCCGATTAGCCAAACGCCTACGGAACGTTCCTTCGATTTTAGAATTTGAAAAGCAATGAGAACACCTACCGAACCGTAATATAATTTCTGTAAGCACTTACATTGATCTTTATATACTACAAACGAACAGATGTTTAATTATCTTCCGTCGACGTTTGACTAAATGGGACTTTTACATTTTGTTGTTCAGAATCAGCAGATTTTGTTTTGTGTGTGAGGAACACGTATAAGTCGCTATTTTTTCTGTTCCGTTCCGTACGTGTATTAAATATAAATAAATAAATAGTCTAGTAGGTAGTTTGCTGGCTTAATAGATGCGAGCTCCGGTTCAAACCCCATGTCAGACATCTCTAATAAAACGAAAAATTAAAAAAATATTCCTTCGGCTAAAAAAGTTTCTCAAGAATAAGTCGTTCGGAGTTGACTTTAAACTGTAGGACCCGGCACTCATGTATAAATTTAACACACACAAAATAAGTGGTGTGAGAGGCTAGGTTATAATCCTGATTAAGGAGTTGTAATGTCCATTTATGTATGTATTTTTTTTACAAAAGTACCATTCGATGCGAAAAAGTACTCTTTCAGTACCATTTCAAAATTTAAATTTTGCAGCACTGGTCTATATTGTATCAAATCTTATTCGCCTTGCTTATTTTGCCTGCTAAATATAAATTAAGTCGGGGAGAACTCAATAAGGTGATAGAAAAACTACAACAACTCAATTCGTAGTGTTTTTTAACAAAAAAAAACCTGTATTTGTGGCTTTTTGAAATTCGCGGCAGAGGCGAATTCATATAATGACATTAATTTGTTATTTTATGTCATTATCTCTTTCTTCTTAATTTTAAATCGTTCTGAAAAAATTGTTTTTACATTTGTTTTTAATTTTTTTTGTAATTCTGATTTATTTGCACTAATGTAGTCATACTCAGGACGGTATTAGAGCCATAAGAGCAAATTATACGATACTGGCACAGCTTCTATCGGAATATTCAGGAATATTTAAACAAATTACAAAAATGTGTAAAAATATTAATAAATTTATTACAAAAAAAAACTAACAAATATATCATTTTATAGTATTTTCTTGCTGTAGGTAAACAATCGCCACTTTTTTGCCTAATAATGTTGGAATTTCTTAGTTTCGACGAATATTTTCTTTATGCATAACCAATAGAGAAATGTTTTAATATATAATCAAATTATAGTTTTTAAGCTTTTATTTAGCCTTAAGAACAATAAATTTCCTTTAATAGTAGTAAGAGCACAAATTTTTGACAATCACTCGCACATAAAAAAGCTATCACCTGGGCTGATAACACCACCTTATATGAATTCGCCTTGAATTAAGTTAAAGTAACGGCCAAGACACATTTATACAGCTAGTAGCACCATTACGACAGTTCATTTTGCTATGAATTGTGCAAAAAGCAAAATGAATTAAATTGATTCGCCTCGTCTGTAAAGGTGACAAATTTTACGTAAATGTAACAACAAACACACATAAAAAGTAAACATAAACAAATTTTTCTTCTCGTTTTTGATTGACAATCCAACAATAAAAATAAACACTACAATACAAAATTAAACCAAATTGAAGTAAGAGTTGTTCCTTTTCTACACGAGGGTTTGTATACATATGTGTACAATAATTTTCTTTACGATCTTTAAAAGTATTTAATTTGTACGATTTATTTGTTCCACAAAAACATACATTTACTGACTAACAAATGATTTCATTATTTCAAGATTACTCGAAAAAAAGAAAACAAACGGAAAATAACAACATAATTGGGTATATGAACTTACTCATATTTTACAAAGTATCAACCACTGTTTTAATTCTATTACTCAATGTGTAATTTAACAAAAGTAATGCCAAGTTTTATAACTGACTTCTTATAAAGTGCAGATCAGGGACGGCAGACTTGGTACAATTATACCATTTTTGGTACTTAAAACGTATATTGTTACATATTATATAGCCAAAATATATTAATATTGAAATATACATATATATATATATATATATAAATAGCATGTTTAGTACAGTTAATGAACAGTTTACAAAAAATTATTTATTTTTTTTAATCAAAAATTTTTAAAAATAATTGACTTTTCGATATCCATTTCATTAATTTATTTCTAGTTTATAATAACACAAAAAATTATTTATGTAATAGACGAAAAATAAAACAAACTTTTAGGACTCCCAAAAATAACAGGTTTAAATTGTTATATCTAATACACCTAATGCTTTTTTTACCCGAATTTGACTTAACGCGTTTTGAAACACATATTTCACTCAGTTTTTAAGCAACCCAATTGCGACTGTTTTTTCTATTGTTCTTTGTTAAAATATATAAATATGAATAAAGTAGCATGAATTTAGGTTATTTATTTTAGTTTACTTGATAGTTCATAAGTGAAACCAATTCCCTCATTTGATATGGATACTTCATCTTTTTTACTCATGTTTTTGCAAAAAGAGCCTCTGTCGCGTAAGAACAGAATTTGGTGAATTTAGTAGAATATCTCTAAGGGCTATTATTACAACTTGCCGTTAACTAAAGGGAGGATTTTAACGGGCAGATAAATTGTTTTCTATTATTATGAGTACCTAATAAGATAGAAGTGATCGTTAAGCTAAAGGGAGTAATATCGGTACCTTCTGGAGAAGTTTTAAATCTGTGAAGTGTTTGGTAAGCACACCAAATCTTCACATTTGCAGCAGTTTACTCTTGGAAGTAAGGCTGACTTCCTAAACGTATATTAACAATGTATCAATACAGTATTTAAACCGAGTTGATACATTGTGTAGTTACTTTTTTAATACGTTGCATATTAATACTTTGCAACACTGAATTAGTTTAGGAACATTTATATGCATTGCATCATTCATAATAAAGCGAACAATGGAGGGAGAACATATTTTATTGGAAAATTTCTTAGATTTGAGCGAATCGACTCGATTGCGCTTCCGTGCTGGAGGTGAGCTTTCACGTTGGATCAGAGCTGCTTGAAACGCGCTAGGCTCGTTACTGTCCTCGGTGAGATCTGCATTTTTTTCCACGAAATTCTTTTTCCATATCAAACCTTGCATTAATTAATAGATTTTTAAAATTATGCGTCCATTTTTTACTGTAATAAAAAGAAAAAAATAAAACTGAATAGAGAAATATAATAAATTATAAGAAAAAATGCTTACTTATCTTCCTGCGTCGCCATCGTATTTTGTCTTGCATTCGCATTGCATCTACTTTTATTTGGATGACTTTTCCTTGCGTATTAACTACAAAAGTGCTGCAAAAGGGAACAAAATACATTGTCAAAATTTCCAGGGTTGCGTTCACGAACACGCTGCAATGTATTACTACAAAGCAACATGCATTTAGGAAGTCAGCCTAAATATCATTATGAATTCCTATATCTTCCCCACTTTGGTTGAGGTTGTTATTTAGAATGTTTAAATACACTCTCTTATTGTTTCCGCAATAAATTACAAATTACCCACATCTGGTGCTGACAGACATTCTAGAGAACCAATGTTAACTATTTCACTCAATTTTCAGTAATTTTAATAGATGCAAATACTTTTTCCTGGTTTGATTTTCAACATTTGCCCGGTGGGGTCTGTTCTATGGATGGAATCGTTTTTTTATACTGCTACTGAGCTTATGCAGTCTGAATGTAGGAAACTCTCTTCTACCCTTTAATCTCTTCCTGGGCAGCTTTATTCTTCCGCTGTGCAAACTTTTCCATTTCCGATTAGCCCTTCTCAGTATTGATGGCGATACCTAGTTGAATAAAGCCATCTATTAATTTCCTTTCTAATTTGTCTCTAGAGCGAGCTGTTGGAATGTCTAATTTGGGTTATTCTTTATTTAGCTTCATTTTATTTCGTTTATTGCAAATTTACTTCTGGCACCAATTGTTATGTTTTCAGATCTTGTAAAAGTTTTGTTTCCCGTGAATTTGATGATTGCAATTAAAATAAATTATTTCCTTTATTTAAACGCATTTTATCCCTTATTTATTTAAATAACATATCTTTTATTTATTTAATCAACAGAACACTTTAAATGATAACACCACTGTGTACTTCTTAGTACAGTTCTCGGTTATAACCTCATGTGTCAACTCTAATCGACTAATCACGATTGCTACAGGGTTAGGTAAAAAGCCAAATCTAATCTAGTTAGAAATTACCTGGGCTGGGATTTATGCCTAATTTTCGGGCATAATTAACGTTGTGTAAAACACTTGAAGGCCTTAATGTGTGACATCGACTAAAATCGCCCGGTGTGCTTCACCATTCTACCAAAACTACAGACTAATTACATCGGGAGGCCATCCAAAGGTCATGTTTGTTACCGTTCAGTTGCCGCAGTAGGTTTGTCAGTGTCGTTGTTGCTCGATTTATTGCAGTGGTGTGCAACCGTTGGTCTGCGTCCAAAAACCGCCGCTAACGCACACCGTTCTTCTGTGAATCTGTCTGTTAGTGGAAGAAGAGGCTCGGTTTATACTTCCTAGTGAAGAGTACTTTCTTTAGTTTTCCTGGGATTAACACCCAAGTAGGGCAAAGCACATCCCATTCCCTGTGGAGTTCCCCTTCAAAAGGGCAGGATATATTCCCTCCTGTCTCAAAGACTTAAATTGTATAAATCCATCTATCACACATTAGACTCCGCTCACAGATATGACTGAAATACATTCTCCCAGCATTCCACTTCTTTCTCGAAGCTGATTCACGAGCTATCGTTCCTCTGAAGCACACAAGGTACAAAGGATATAGTTGCCAGAACCATCCTAAGCCTAGACGATTCGTTGATAGTTTTTATGTTGTCATTGGAAGTTTTTCACGGCACCATAGAATTCTCTTGTATTCTCTTATCATTCCGTATTCCGTTCGACGCAAGAGTTATTTCAAGTACCACTTTTCAGTTATTTTGTTCTGCACCCACAAAAGTGTGAGTGTTGCCCACATTGTATATTATAAAATTATTGGAAATAATAGATTCAAAGAGTGACTCACCATGATCTCTGACGTCAGTGATTCCCCATATATTATGGTGAGAATTCAACTTTAGTGCCTTTGGCTTCAGTCACCAGTCTTCTTACTGGATGGTGACCAGTAAGATCGTGTGTTATATAGCTTGGGCAGAGTCAATATTGCCCTGCATTGATCCAAAAGGATTCTTAATGCTTGATCGTATCCTGTATCGTTGATTCGATTCTTTCGTGCTGGATATAGGTGCGGCTTCTTCAGTCCTGTTAAGATCAACGCTTTTGACTAGTTGTTTTTTTAGGGTTTGAGAAGCTTCCGGTTCTTGGTCTGTCTTAAGGCTAACCGAATTCTTCAAAACTCTTGATAAGACTGGCGTCGGCTTAACACCCACACGGTGGAGGACTTTAAGATTGTTACAGGATTGTAAATAATCCTGTGTAAACAAAATACCTTCTAATGTTGCATTTTCAAGCCTGTTCATGTACTTCGTTTTATTTAAATTAACTTTAGACAAAATTCGTTCAACGTTTGCAGATGAACTGGGAAGACAAAGTATACTGGACACAAATTTCACCAATGTTGGAAAAACTAAATCGTTATCAACACGAGTTAGTTTAGAAACTCTGGTCCAAAAATCTTCACAATTAATATTTTCTAAGGTTTGAAAATATTGTTGGAAATCTATGGAACGAAGCTCTCTAAATTCATCGTCTAGGTTTTGAGAATCATTTTCATTAATTAAATTTGGAAATCTTTCTATTAGTGGAGACAATGAAGAAACTTTCTTATTAATAATATTATGTGGATCAATAGATGACACTTCTTTTAAGGAAGTATCTTTAAAATTGAAACGTTTGGTTAATTGTTTACAAAACTCAATGTAAAATGAAACGCAGTAATTAGTGAATTCAGTTAATTCACTATTGCTAAATTTTGTTTCAGAAATCTTTTTTTTACAAAACGTCTTCGGCGTTTAAAAAACGTCTTTATTTTCAATATTTTCCTCAATATTGAAATCAGTGTTTACATACATTGGCTTTACAAAATTATCTAATATTTTTAAGTATAAACGTTCCATTTCAGAATAAATTTTTTGAATTTGGGAGTTTGTACTTTGAAACATTTTGTTTACACTGTTTATAACGTGAAGTATATATTTCAAGAAACATAAGTACATCTCATTCATATCATTTAATTTGTTTTTAATTATGTTAGCACTATCTATATGGTCTATATTGGAAGCAAAAGCATAAAAATTTTGATGGGCTCGTAAAGTTCAAGAACTCGTACTACAACTGCCTCTAAAGACAACCATCTAGTCATGTAACATCTTTTTTGGTTTATATTCTAAAAGTTCCGATACCTTTTCAAATTGGCTATTGGCTATGTAATTATAAACATCTCGAACTAGTGATACCACTTTTGCAGGAAGTTTTAAACAAGAGTATGATGAATATAGGGCGAGCGAGTGGCAAACACATTTTATAATAAATAAGTTTCAAGTTACGTTATTTTTGTGTGTGTATATATTTTGGTAGTTTTACTAATAGACCTTTTACACAGTGCAAGTTAGTTGCTAGCTGTTTGCGTTGTGTAAAAGCCGTTTAACATTTGAAAATAATCAGTGCTGCCTTTTTGTGCATTTGTACCTTGATTGGACCAATCCACACAATGCATAAAACGTAACCGCAGCTGTAATTAATTACTTAACTGAAACATAAAAGGCTTTGTTAAAAAAATCATATTTTTGGAAAAAAAAAAATCATATTTTTTGGAGAAAAGTCATCAAATCATATTTTAGTTAAAAAAATCATCAAAAATATGATAAAATCATCATTCTGGCAACGCTGCTCGTACGTTAGATCTGTAACTGACTGCTTACTTCGAACGCAACGTGTCTTCACACAAGACTGACCGAACTCTTACTGACCCGTTGCTTGCTATGTCTCGCCTTTTTATATGTCCGCAAAATCAGTATGATGAACGTCCTCGATGTGGAAGGTTCGTGTTCTCGCCTTCTAGAGAACTCTATTGCGACCACATTGTTGTTTGTGTATTTTTTCCACGTTGTTGTTGCTTTCATACTTGGCTGTTTCCTTTTCTTATACTGACTTTGTTGGTATATGCATGTGTTGATCGTTGTATGTATTAGTGTGGCTTTTGTTTATGTTAAACGATGTTTTCTAGGGAAACGATATTCGGTCGTTTCCATCTGCGTAACAATATATTCGTTTTCATATAAACTCATGTATTCGAAACTTCGTAGCTTTCTGCCGTCTATGTGTTTACCAGTGTTCGAAAAAATACTCTAAAATACGCAACGTTTATATACTGTACTGAATGTCGTGCATAAAGAACACAAACGCATTCACTACAACGAGCGCAAAACTCTTCGTTTCTATTTTAATGTGTGTGAACATGTACGCAAACTCTAACATAACGTACGGAACAGAGTTCACAAACACTATTTTTTAGTGTTTGTTTACAAATGGCTACTCACTTTTTATTTCGAAACCTAGCTTGGAATGGTCCGTCTCCCTTATAATCAATTACATGCATAATTGACCATTACAACCCTTCAGTTAAGATTAGGGCCTAGCTTCTCACACTACTCATGCTGTGTGCCTTAATTTTATACATAAGCGGCGGGACCTTCAGTTTAATGTCGACTCCGAACGACAGATTTTTGAGAAGCTTTTCATGTTCCCTCGTTATGTTATCATTTCATTTACCTTTCTTACAGCTTAGTTTGTAGTTTGCTGAAGCTCTTTATTAATTTTATATTGCTCATTGTTATTTTAAATAGCGCTTTCTTGACTTCTAAGTATAGCATTCCACACTGCTACGTAAGAATTTCCGGTTATCAACTTCCACGCCGAGCCAGATCTGGCTGACCTTTCACTAACACTAATCAGTTCGCTGTGGCGTTCCTGCATTTGCGACAAGTGGTGCAAAATTAATTCATTTTTTCTATTTGGCGGAATATGCTTCTTGACTGGGGTTGGTATGTTCGCACGAGTGCACAAATTTACGCCACCCTAAGCCTGCCTTCCAATATTACAACACAAACTTCCCTAACGAATATAAAGCAATAACATCACCAACACACATTTACATCAACATTTTCAACATAATATTTTATATCGATCAGTTGATTATCGACATGTTATATTGTGATCGACATCACAAAACGAACAATCCAACAATACGTATGCGAGTTGCAGTGCCTTTACCTGCTTTTAAGACATAAATATCGTTAGTATAATTCGCAAATGTGTTAAGTCCCTTTTTTCAAATTGTACAGGAGACACAAAAAACATTGTAGCTTTTTCAGTTTTTAAAATTTTTAAACTTTTTAAACGCAATTATTTTTACAAAATAGCTCTCTTTAAATGACTTAGATCAAAAATTAATAATAATTAATAATTAATATTCGTGAATTTAGCACGTGATTTTAATATTTTTCGTATTTTGTGGACTTAGCGTTTTTGCTAACCACAAAATTACAACAACTTTAAACTACATACTGACATTTTTGTTGTCGTAAAATATGTATTTTGTATAGTGCTACCGTTTTGCATTAAAATCTCAAGTTTGGAAAAAAGTGGAATTAGCGTCTTTGCGAATTATACTAACGATATGTTTTATAACGTTTAAATATATACAAATAAAACATTAACTAACATTTACTACATATTTACATATACTCAAAATTAATATAGAAAAGGTTTTTGTATTTTTCTATCTTTGTATACCCTACCCTTATTACCCACATATTAACCCTCATTCTCTATCTCGTAAAAACAATGGTCCTTCGTTAGAAAAAGAAGAGACAGTGACACTGATACAGTCCACAGAAAACCCTTAAACCCCTTAATGTTGTGGAAATATTACCCAACCCTTGAAAATATAGATAAAATGTGCAAATATACATAGTCAAAATTCACAAAAACACAAATAATTAAATCTGATATAATATAGTATACCCAAACCTTTTTTTACACGGTAGATACGTTCCAGTGGATACCGCGTAAAAAAAGACAAATATTATGTATATATATATATATATGTGTATAAACAAACTGAAAAGATATACATAGGATTGATGCAGCAGCCTAAATATGCCTATAAAATTTAATAACTTTATAAAAACGCACAGATTTAGTTCAATAGTATACACAGAGTTTTTATGTTATTTCATTTTATGATTATAAAAAAATAAAGAAAAAACTTAAAAATTCTCTTCCATTTATAAAAATAAAATTAGTTATCAAACTCTTAAGACAATTAGGAACTAATTATTTTCAATAAAAAAATTTTTTATTTTATTCGGAGTCAGTTTCTGATAGCAAGCGCATTCTCTTTTGCTGGGGTGGCTCAATATCAGTCTCGTCAGTAGAAATACTTATTACTTCTACATATTCAGAAGCTGCTTCTGGCACTGGTTTATTTCTTTTAACAGCAAATTCTGTTATAGTGCGTTGTGATCCAACTTTGGAAAGCTCTTTATCTAGTCATACATGTTTGCAGGTCTGATTGAAATTTCACAGCTCTTTCAATTATGTTATCACATGTCAAAAAGTGTTCTGCCAACTTATTTGCCATTTGAAGGCCGTCAAGTATCAACTTGGCAGTTATTGGACTTTGAATTTCACTCTCATCAGTTTCGACATTTTGATCTCCATTTCGCAGCGCAACCTCCAATATCTCTTCTTCATTTAGAGCTTTATCAAAAATTATTTCGTTTATATCTTCAATGTTAAGATTATTAAACCCTTCAACTCCAACTTCTCGCGCTAAATTAATTATATCTGCCTACACTTCACCACCTGAATTATCATTCGCACAAGTGTCTTTGCCTTTGACGCATTCTGGCCAAATGGTCTTCCAACAAGCATTTAAAGTTGATGGTTTTATTTCTGAAAAGGCTAAGCAGCATGCTTTATGCAATCCATAATCGAAAATTTCTTCCATGCGTTGATAACTGTAGTGTTAGCATCACTTTCTATTTCATTTAAAATGTACTGAAAAGATCTCTTAATATAATAAGTCGTAAATGATGAGATAATACCATGGTCTAACGGCTGAATCAAAAAACCGTGTTATTTCAAATTCGCGTAAAAAACCCGTGTAAAAACAGGTTTGGGTGTAATTTAAATAAACCAGTGAAAAATAAAACAAAGTTAAATAAATTAACAAAATAAAATAACCGCACGCACATGCACTAACAAAAACAAAGTTAAATATAACTCACCCTACACACAAAAACATCAAAATTACCCTTTAGCCATATTATTGGTGCGAATATTATATCCTACTCTACTGTTTATTAACCTACTCTACTCTAATAATAAAAACAATAACTCAAATGCATATAGTATTAAAAAGAAACTTCATTTTCAAAGTATTTGTAGATTCAAAAGTTCAGAAAATATAAAAATTCTAAATCGAAATCAAAATCAAAAAACAAGAATTTATAATTAACAGACACAAATAATCACAAAAAATGACATTAAAGTGCGTTAACAAAAGTACATACATTAACACATAAAACAGTAAAAATTAGGAGTAATTCAAAATCAAAAGTAATATTAAGTAAATCACATGTCCAAAATTACAAAAATAAATTCAAATTACATAAAACAGTAAAAAATAAAAGTTAAAATCAAATATAAATTAAAAACGAAAATAGAAGGTTCATAAAAGTTCACAATAAATAGAAGGAAAATATATATTATATATAGAAATATTGAAATACACGGCGAAAAATTCCGTGCTAGAGCGCTTTTTGACCCCACTTCAAATTTTTCATTTATTTCTGATAAGCTAAGACGCAAATTACTTTCTCTCAGGTTTAAATGAGGTTGTTTTAGCTCGATCGAACAAGATGAGTGATATACACCCAAACCTGTTTTTACACGGTTTTTTTACGCGAATTTGAAATAACACGGTTTTTTTTAACAAATTTACTTTTTTTTGCTCCTTTTTATACCGATAAAATCTTTTAATCCCGTTTAACTCCCAGTTTGGGCATAAAAAATAACGTTTTTATTAAGTTATTCAATTTTATAGGCATATGTAGGCTGCTGCATCAATCCTATGTATATCTTTTCAGTTTGTTTATCCACTTACATACATACATAATATTTGTCTTTTTTACGCGTTTTTTTTTTACACGGTATCCAACTGGAACGTATCTACCGCGTAAAAAAAGGTTTGGGTGTACATCTTAATTCGAACACGAATAAGGAATTTTCTCTAAATATTCAAGCAGCTGTTGCACTATGTGGCATTTACCCTCAAAAGCTGGCCAAAAAGGCAAAAATGAATTTTAAGAAATTTAAGAAACTGAGTTTCTGCATTATATAGTGAATTTTCAAGACTTTAAATTGAGATTTGTAGATTTGAGACGATGTCAAAGTCATGAAAGTGAAGAAAATTAAATGCGTTTTTGGTGTTTTTTTGAAATTTTAATAGGTTTGTATGATATTTTTTTGTGGGTAAACGAATAGAGGTTTAATATTGATTCACATTCATATCATGTCGAATTTCATCGAGGTAATAAAATTTTTAAGCCAATTATAATTGCTAAACCTATTTCCTTAAGGGGCCCTATTTTGGACCTAGGGGAAATTATGAACCGACCATAACAAAATTTGGTAATATGATTTAGATTTACAAAATACACGTTCATTCCGAATTTCATCACGATACCGATGTTTTTAAGCCATTTATAAGCGCAAACGAGAATTTCAAAAGGGGACTTTATACGGGGGCTAGGGTCAAATGTGATCCGATTTTCACCAAACTTTACACCATGATTTCTTAGTACTCAGAACTGATCAATGCTAAATTTTATCATGATTGTTGCATAATTATCTTAATTATGTGTAAATAAGTGCAATTTCGAGGTGAATTTGTATGGGGGCTAGGGGAAATCACGGACCGATTTGAACAAAAATCAGTTGGGTTCATCCTTGGGCCTAATTATCACTAACACTATCAAAAAATTCCAGCCATTAACTCCTAAAACACTTCTATTAATTTTGGCCAGGTTTTTAGGCAAAATGCCCCTCTGTGTGTTGTTAGAATACTTATCCAAAACACCCACAACTATTAATACTTACCTAAAGTCTCATTTCCGATTCCACCTGTAAAGGAAATTATGGTTGATTTCGAGGTCGGAATTGAAAATCTGAACCCATGAGATGACCCTGAAATCCCGAGTGAAAAATTTAATACCCATACCTATTTTTTGAACAATTAAAAATAATTTGTTCTCACGAGTGAAGAAATTTACATAACCATTCCAATATGACGACACAAACATCCCTACCAAATATAAAACAATAACATCACCAACACATATTAATATTCACATCACACATCAACATCCATAACACTAGTAAACATCTCCAACATCATCGTTTCTTTCCATCGATCCGTTGGTTATCGATCTCCGGACAACATATAACAAAAAACACGCACAAGGTTTGCGAGTGCATTTTTTATTGTGATATACTTAATTAATGTTAAAGTTTGAATTTTTTGATAAATTATAAAATAAACATAAACAGAATAATATAAATAAATTGTGAACAAAAGAAACATTTTTTACTGTAATACATATTTTTGTTGAATAATAACATAAATACCTTGTAAAGAGTGATTTTTTAGCTATTATCTTTTTGGCAATACTGGTTTAAACAGCTCACGCACGTTTCGTGTTTTGTTTCACTGTCAAACATCTTCAGTTTGGTTTATAATTTAACCATGAATCGTCTTACAAACGAACAACGCCTGCAAATCATTGAATTTTATTATCAAAATGCGTGCTCTGTTAAGAAAGTTCAGCGCGCGCTTCTTCCATTTTATGTTCAGTTTAATCGACCCACTGAAGCGGCTGTTCGGGATACGTAAATAAGCAGAATTGTCGATTTTGGAGTGAAGATCAGCCAGAAGCATTGCAAATGGTACCAATGCATCCAGAAAAAGTCACAGTTTGGTATGGTTTATGGGCTGGTGGCATCATTGGACCGTACTTCTTCAAAGATACTGCGAATCGTAACATAACTGTGAATGGTGAGCGCTACCGTGAGATGATATCCAACTTTTTTTGGTCCAAAATGCAAGAGCTTGACTTGCATGACATGTGGTTTCAACAAGACGGTGTAACATGCCACACAGCACGCGTAACAATGGACTTATTGAGAGGCGAGTTCGGTGCACATTTTATTTCACGTTCGGGACCGGTCAATTGGCCGCCTAGATCGTGCGATTTAACACCTTTAGACTCTTTTTTGTGGGGCTATGTTAAAGCTCATGTCTATACAGACAAGCCCGCTTCAATTGACGCATTGGAAGACAACATTGAAGCATTTACTCGTGAGATACCAGCCGAAATGTTGAAAAAGAGTATGCCAAAATTGGGCTAAGCGGATGGACCATTTGAGGTGCAGTCGCGGTCAACATTTGCATGAAATAATCTTCAAACATTAAATTATATGAACCGTACTATCGATTCAAATAAAGATTTCATGAATTTTTCTGAATTTTATGTGTTTTTTTTAATTTTCCTATAGCTCTTAAAAAATCACCCCTTATATAAAAAACCAAATAAAGCCCTTAATAACATTTATTATCAACATATATGCAAACATATATACATATTAAAAGGTTGTGTTCCTACATTTATATACCCTACCTCCTCTTACCTAAATACTAACCCACACCCTATAGTCCGTAAAAACAAATGTCATCTCCATGTATTAGTCGAGGCTGATGACAGGTATTAGCTTAAAATTTCTATCGGTTGTTCACCCTTTACCGATTTTTAGCGAAACCAACGATGTTTTGAACTGGCAGATCTGTAGAGCGCTTACCCACGGAACCAAATTCTGTGTCATGAAAACGATTATCTTATAAGCCATTATTGAAAATGAAAATTCTGGAAGGAATGTTTGTTACCTATGTCAAAGATGATCTAATGAATAGTCATAACTAGACCTAGACTTTTTGTACTACTTCTTAATTCTAATGCTTTTTTATCTTATAATTCATGATTTTTACTATCCTTCCTTTAAAAATTTCATTATTTTAATTGTTCAATTTAAAATTTGTTGTTTTTAATAATTTTGGGTTAGACGTAGCATTTCGCTCGAACTTGCTATGGAGAGATCGCATGATTCCGTTTTAGTTGGGAGCAGCTACGATCTAGCCCACTTACAGACGTGCTCTTGCTAAGCCAAAATTCCATACAATGCGTTTAATGCGTTACATGCGTGTGCCAAAAAAGTAGAATCAGTGTAGTTGTTTGTGACAAGTTACAGAGTAAAACGCATATAATACATAGACGCGTAGAACGGACAAATTGGGTTTACTGTCCAGTTTTGTATGCTTTGCATGCATTGCTGAAAAATATCAGCAAAATGTTAGAGGTTGATGATCAGAATAAATTGGGATTATCTTAGCACTATATAAATAATTCCTAAGATTATCTAGAGCGATAGCAAGCATGGCTTCTTCGTTCGTAGCACAATTCTCCTCAGTTTTATTAAAAAACCGAGAAAAATACGATATGGGCTTATTCCTATGGATTTCACCTTGTGACAATATGGTACCCAATGCTGTATTAGATGCATCAGTTGTTAAATTGAAAGATTTTTCAAAATCTACTAAGGACAAAATTTCGGCTGCGGTCAATAATGTTTTCAATGCATTGAAGGCTTTCAGGGATTCCTCATTTAGAATAATCAAGACTTTCTGAGACTAGCTTGCTTTTACCTGAGCATATTCTACTCTTATTAAATTTGTGAGGGTCTTGCCACCATTGCATAATCACAAATGAATGGGCCTGTTCGTAAATGCATTACTGCGCTGCATATTATGTGCATCATGTTCATAAATGCAAATCTTGGCAGCACTGCAGCTGTCAAAGGTTCGTAAATGCAACATTAAATCATATTATGCGCAAATAAACCGAAAACACTAATCATAAAAATGGTTGATGCATTGAATGAGTGAGAGAGAGAGAATGAGAGTTTTAACAATAAGATTCTTTTTTTCTTCCTTAAATGTCTTCTTTTTTGCACAAAGTACACTTTTTTGTGCATTTAACAACATTTTGTCATTTGTTTTATCGTCCAGTTCAAAAATCAAATTTATTAATAATTTTTCCATTTCTGCAGTGTTTGTTCGTTCGTAAATGCAAACAAATAAATCGGCAAAAAGAAGCATCAGCAACATGTAATTAGCAGTGTGAGCGCAAAATAATCATATTATGCAGCGCAATGATGCATTTACGAACAGGCCCAATCTTCTGAAGTACGAGGTCTTGCCCAAGAAACTTTTCAAGTCCTTCAGGTTTGTTGGTGGCAGTAAGTTTTAAATACATTTGATTTTAGCATGGTCTAGTTTAATTCCTTTAGCCCAAACGATAAACCAGAAAAATTCCACCTCGGTTTTCATGAAGATTAACTTTTAAATTGACTTAATTAAGCCTATTAGATATTGCTTCTTTCTTTTCTAGATGATGCTCAACCTTCTTACCAATTACGATGATATCATAATATAGACATAACACATTTTCCATATACATATACTCACGGAGAACTGTAGCATGATTTTACAGTCGTCAATGCTAACGCAGCATTTCATGTTCAAGACAAAAGAATATCCAATTGAATATGAGCAGCGGCCACTTGGCTCAATATTGCTGACCGTCACTGCAGCGCATAACACCACAAAAGTTAGGCTCACATGTGATAATCATTTGATACTTTGTTGTTTGCTCGCTGGCTACATTGCATTGCATATTGTATGCACAATGCATGTTGTTGTTGTGTTGCATTTCTTGTGATCGTATGTGGATCTCTTCATGCTTTACCGTGGGAATTATGATTTTTGTATAGGGACAATGGGCGCGTGTCGAATTGCACCCACTTGTCCCGTAATAAATACACACACAAACCCATTAAATATTGTTTAACATAGAATATACGTACAAACAACATTAAGTAAATATAAGAAATGTATTAGAATTAAGGGGTTGACTTAGAAATGCCAAATCAGCCAAAATTTAGTATAAAACAATAAAAAATAAAAAATAAACTTCAAACTTCACTAAACGTACTAAAGAACCAAACAAAACTCTTTTAAATACTTTTTACGATATGGCGATCCTGCCAGGAGTGCCAATTAAAATTTAGCACAGGTGAACTGGTGAGAAAACTAATAGCCGACAAGATAGTTGAACCATCAAATTCTGAATACAACAGTCCAATTCTGTTGGTCCCAAAGAAATCGCTTCCAAATTCTGAGACAAAGAGATGGAGACTCGTAGTGGATTATAGACAGCTAAACAAAAAATTAATAGCAGACAAGTTCCCTTGACCTAGATGACATTCCTAGATGACATTTTGGACCAACACGGCAGAGCCAGGTATTTTTCATGTCTGGACCTAATGTCCGGTTTTCATCAAATTGGACTGGAGAAAAACTCTAGAGGTCTAACCTCATTTTCAACAGCAAATGGATCTTATAGATTACCCTATGGTCTGAAGGTGGCTCCCAACTCTTTTCAAAGAATAATGACACTCGCTTTTAGTGGTCTTCGACCCCACCAGGCATTTATTTACATGGATGACTTGGTTGTTTTGGGATGTTCAGAAAAGCATATGCCTTCTAATTTAACAAATGTATTTGAATTGTGTCGAAAACGCGACATCAAATTAAATCCTGCAAAGTGTTCATTTTTCATGAGAGAAGTAACATACCTAGGACATAAATGTACTGATAAAGGAATACTCCCAGACGACAGTAAATATGCAGTAATCGAAAATTACCCACAACCAAAAGATGCATATGGTGAAAGATTTGTAGCTTTTTGCAATTACTACCGCAGATTTATTAAAAAATTTATTCTAGACATCTAACAAGATTGTCCAAGAAAGGCGTACAGTTCGAATGGACTGATGATTGCGATTCGGCATTTAGATACCTAAAGAAAGCATTAATGAGCCCAACATTGCTTCAATATCCCGATTTTACAAAATAATTTTGTATAACAATAGATGCAAGCAAGCATGCTTGTGGAGCTGTACTAACTCATGAATGTGAAGGGAAACATCTACCAATAGCATACGCTTCAAAAATGCTTACAAAAGGCGGGAGTAATAAATCAACCATTGAACAGGAATTAACTGCTATACACTGGGCTATCACACACTTCAGGCCATACATTTATGGAAAACACTTTTTGGTTCGTACTGACCATTGCCCACTTTCTTATCTTATGTTCTCAATGAGCAATCACAGACGAGAACAATTATGCTGGCACAAAATGGCAGCTTGTAGGCAAGAGAGGTGAGGAGAGTGGTTTTTTGCTGGCATAATTTTTCAACCAGCTTCTACCCCGCACAAACCAATACATACATAACACAAAACCAATACACATACATAAAACAGCAGGTTCAGAAAAATAAGTAAACAAAAACTAATACACACAAATCAGAGTATATGTATACAATTTTATGCCAGATGAAATAGTCTCGTGTGTGACTGAAAAAACAAAAATTGTGCGGCTTAAAAAATAGTCTCGTGTGTGAAACCACAATGAAAAATCCAAGTTCCAAATTGACAAGAATGAGATTGAATTTGGAGAAATATGATTTCACTGTAGAATATCTTAGGGGAAAAATAATTACGTAGCCGACGCTTTCTCGAGCATTAACGATTTAAAAGAAATAAATAACAAAAACAACAATATATATAAAATAACAACTCGAGCAATGACAAATAAGGCACTTGAAAAGTATCAAGTTACAAACAATAAAAGGCATTTAAATTTAAATTACAAATTCTGACGTCAGAAAATTCAGTAAGCAAATATTACCCCACAAAAATTTTACATTAAACGAGGCAAATCTATAATAGCATCTATTGCAATAGGTAAATTGCTTACTAATGGGAAATTTGACTTAGGATTGGTAGACTCCCAAATGAGTTCCAACAGTTTAGTAATATCCAGGAGATAACACCTTGTTATAATATAGAAAACAATGCTAAGGAGGTTAAATTTAGATTAGAAATAGCACATAAGAGAGCTCTCGCTATGATAGATAGATCTAAGATTAAACAAAAATCAAATTATGATAGGTGCGTATCAAGTCGCACTAAAGAACCAAATAAAACTCTTTTAAATACTTTTTACCATAGAACATCATCTATCATTCATTGAAATGTAGCTGGAGCATTTAGGATATTAAAATTTGGAGCCGAAGGGTATTAAAATTTGCTGTAGAA
The DNA here is from genome assembly GCA_930367235.1 of Sarcophaga rosellei. NCBI lineage: Eukaryota > Metazoa > Arthropoda > Insecta > Diptera > Sarcophagidae > Sarcophaga > Sarcophaga rosellei. Next base: position 60,790,722 of record OV884019.1, read on the forward strand.
AAAGCTGTTTTTAATGTCTTTTGGATGCATGGCTATTTGATGAAAGCCTCATGTTAGATCGATCGTTGTAAATTATTTGGCATTTCCCAAACTAGCAATGATGGATGGGATATCGGAAATTGGGTAAGTGTTAGGAATTATTACAGAATTCAGCTTTTTAAAATCGACAACCATTCTGTGTTGTTTGGTTTTGGTTTTAGGCACAATCCATATCGGAGAGTTATAAGGACTTTCCGAGGGTCTCATTACTATCTTTGTGAGAAACTCCTTAATTTGCCTTTCTACTTCGTGCCTCATGCATACTGGGTATGGATAACTTTTTATTTGAATCGGTTCTTCTGTAGTTGTTCTAATTTCTGCCTGAATATTTGTAGACACCAGCTCACCTCCATCTAAAGGTAGGTACTCTGTTCAAAATTTCGTGCGAAATGCTGTCAAACTACATACAAAATATTTGTTACGAAATATTTGCGAAAAAATTTCGCAAAAGCAGTACTCTGTTCTTATTGTGGAAAACGTTGTGAAATTTATCTGGCAACTTTGTTTTCCAACTTACGAAATAACATAAGCAGCACTTCTTTCGCACGAAATTAAAACAAACAGCTGATGACATTTTATTCATAAGTTATTATAGGCCAAATACTTTGCTTATTGATATTGTTGAAAAATGGAAAAAATATTAAAAAAAGAAAAATTTGACGGCAAAGATAAGCGGTTACTGATAGCAGCAGTAAAAAAACAAAGGCTTATTTGGGATAAGTGCCACAAGCTGCACAGTAACCGCAACGCTATGAGAGCAGCGTGGAGGGAAATTTGTAAGGAGGTTGGAAAAACCGGTAAGAAATAAGATTATATATACATTTTTATATACATACATAATTTTACTTCTATTTATATATTCCCCAGATGAAGCATGTAAGCAAAATGGGAGGACCGTTCAGGATAGTAAAAGGTATTACAACCACAAACGCAAAGCGACAAAAAAATCTGGTAGTGGCTGCGACTTGCAGTTCCTGTCAGACGATTCACAGGATCCGAATGATATGAATTTGAATGAAATGAGAGCAGGTGTTGCAAAGGTAGCAGAGGTTATGACTACATTGGTAGATGTTGCAAAAAAACAGAACGAAAATAATGCCAATACACCGTTTCTGAATTATGTTGATTCGTTGCTGCTTAAATTACCTAAAGATGTGGTCGAAGATGCGCAATCCAAAATTATTGCAATGCTGAACGAAGAGGTTTTCGCTCAACGCCAAGTATAAAAACAAATAATGCTTATTTTACTTAAATAAAAAATAAATTATTTTATTTTCAAATACTGTTTTTTAGGGTTAAATTATTATTTATTTCTCATTATTCTAAAAAGGCATATTTTTTTGCCATTCTACAGCACCCTCTTCTGAAGTAAAATAAGTGGCGATTTTATTTCTAATAATACGTCCCGACTCATCTTGTCTACCAGAGTATGAGTTGGTGACATTGGATGCAAAAAGAGAGTCAGCAGGCAAGTGATCTCGAAATCCTCCTTCGACAAGCACCCCGGACTCATTAAAATAATCAGCGTATTTTGCTGGTGCGTATATATGTATCTTTGCGTGTCCGAATAAGGTATGCAAATACACGCATGTTTTTATAATTAGATTTACACGGTCAGGGCCACAAAACATTTTTCTTGATAGGCAATAAAACTTGGAGCACATCAAACCAAATGCGTTTTCAACACATCGCCTTGCTCTGCTCAGTCTGTAGTTAAAAATATTTTCTACATTAGAAAGAACCTGACCAGGTTTTGGCTTAAAGGGCTTCATAATGCGGCGATGAAGAGGAAATGCATCATCTGCCACAAAAACAAATGGTGTTTCGTTGGCCAGCTCCGTTGGAAACTTAATTTTATTTTGTCGGACGGCAGTTCCAAGAGTACATCTGTCGAATATTTTTGCATCACCTTCGCTTCCATTCGCACCAATGTCTACGTAGATGAAGCGATAATCGCCATCGGCAGCTGCCATTAGCACTGTGCTGAAGAATCCCTATAAATCATTTGCATATATATAAATTACTATCAACAACGAATTATATTAATAAAATTACCTTATAATTATAAAATAGGCTCCCAGAATTGGGTGGGCATTTTACTGCTACGTGCTTCCCTTTGATTGCACCCAAAGAGTTAACAAAATTCCATTTTTCAAAAGAAAAAGCAATGCGACGCAATTCTTCTGGTGTTATTGGTGGAATTTCATCCTGCAATGCTTGACACAAGGCATTGCAGACTTCGTCAGTAATGACACCAAACTTTTGTTTGCTAATTCTGTAGCAGCTTGCAATGTGGCGCTGCAATGTCCCACAGGCTAATTATCTTTAAGAAAAGTATTAAATTATAAAACAAGAATACAAATGCATCAAATATACTTACTCCAATGCAATTGCTAATTTGTTGGTTGGAGAAATACTATCATTAGGATGAGTGTTTCTCTTAGGGGTGAGCAATTGTTCCACTTTATGTAGCAATTCAAAAAATGTAGAGCTTTCCATATAGAAGTTTTCCTTAAAAGCCTTTGGATTTTTAACCATATCCTCAAACTAAAAAAGAAGGCATACTTTAAACTATTTATAAAAGAAGTATGCTTTGTATACATACATCTGTCGCAAATCTTCCTTTCTGGTTTCTATCCTTGAGATAGGGACTTGTGCCAAGACGTCGATCTTCCAAAAGTTCTTCAGCAGCGACTGCAATATTTACTACTTGTACCGCTAGCACACAAGCGGTCAATAATATAACTGAATAGTTTATATTATTGGAATTTCTTATTGAATTTTCATTTTATTTTCAGCTTTCAAAAACATATGGTTTTTGTTTACACATTTAAAGCAATGATGCATACTTTCAAGCAATAAAACCGACAAATTTTCCAAAATCGCGAGATAGACTACACTTGTTGCACATAAAAATTTTCGCACGATAAAAACCATAATTTTTCGCAAATATGAACAGAGGTACTCCGTGGCGAATTCATAGATGGTGGGATCATGTCAACAGCTGAGCACTTTGTTAATGTCAAAATGTTGTTGTTTTGTGTGTGTTTGTTGTGCGTGTGCGTGTTGTTGTTCATTTTTTTCCTTTTCCATTTATTTTCTTCCTATTTTGACATCCAAAGGGAGGTTTAACAAAAACAAAATGCGTGTTGTTTTTGCATTGTTGTACTTGTTGTAGAGTTGCGGTTACCGTATTGAATTTGCCTTGGTACCTACCTTAATAGTCAAATAATTGTTTATATTTATCTATCAATTCTTCTATTCTAAATATTCAGCATTAAGGATTTTATTCGATTCGGATCTTAATTTTTCTTCTAGTGGGATTTGAAGTCAGCTTTTTTAAAATTAAGACAATGCGTTTTCTATCAACTAAAACAGCCAAAACTTTAAGAGTGTCATCACCGATTATTCCATCAAGTGTTAATTTATTTATGTTAACGCTTTCAGCGACTGATGACATACATATTTATTGGTTTGTCTGGAAGTACACTGCCGCGAGATAAGAACAAAAGTTCTTGTTTGAGCCCGTGTCGATCAGAAAACAGAAAATATCTCCAGCAGCATTCAGATATTGATAAATTTTATTGTAACACACAAGTTTTAAAAGTAACGTATAAAATATTTATTAAAGCAAAAATGAAAAAATGTCTTTACAGTTGAAGGTTTTAAATGAGAGTGAGAATGAAAAGAAAAATGTCAAAAGCCATAAGTCAAAAGTAACAACGTACACATTGTAGGGTTGCCATCTTATCTTCAACACTCCTCCTCAATGTGGATGTTGTTTTACAAAAAAAAAAAATTCAATTTAATTTCATTAAATTCACACAATTAAAATGTTTAACCCTCGGTAGGTTTTTCGTCAGAACATCTGCAATCATATCAGCTGTCGGACAATATACAAGCTTCACCTGTCCACTTTGCACCAGCTCTCTGATATGATGAAACTTTATGTCGATGTGCTTGCTGCGTTTGTGGAAAACTGGATTCTCAGCTAATTTTTGAGCACCTTGGTTGTCAATATTCAAAATTACAGGAACATCACTGCATGCATTTACTTCAATAAGTAATCGTTTCAAATATGTTGCCTCCTTTGCCGCATCTGAAGCTGCCATATACTCAGCTTCTGTACTGCTGAGAGCGACTGAAGATTGTTTTCGTGACTCCCATGACATTGTAGAACCATTGAAGAAAAATACAAAACCTGTATAAGATTTTCTGTCCAATGCGTTTCCTCCCCAGTCAGCATCTACGAACCCCTCCAAAGCTTTGTTATGATCACCCGCTTCATAAATAAGTTTCAAATCTATCGTTCCAGATAGATACCTTAGGATGTGTTTCAATTTGGTCATATGTTCAACATGTGGGTCCGAATTTCGTTGAGCCATCTTGGATACAGAATGCAAAATATCCGGTCTTGTAGAAATTGCAAGGTACATGAGTGTACCAACAAGCGATTGGTAATCGTGTTGATCAACCTTCTCACAGTCATCATTACAATTCACCTGATAACCAGATTCCAGTGGCACCGAGACTGATTTGCATTCATCCATACCATATTGTTTCAAAATGTCGCGAATATATTGGGATTGACTCAATTTAATCGTACCTGTGTCGCCTTCACGCTCTATTTCCATTCCTAGGAAATGGTTGAGTACACCTTTGTCATTTACTTCAAAATTATCGGCAATTTGTCCCTTCACTTCATGCACAACTGCTATGTTACTGCACCCAATAATTAAATCATCGACGTATACCGCTATTAACACCAAATTATTATTCTTGAAAGCCTTGTACAAGCATGGTTCATTATCGCATGGAACAAAATTCATTTGTCGTAAAACACTATCCAGTTTACAGTTCCACTCTCTACCGCTTTGCTTCAAACCATAAATCGCCTTATTCAAACGTAAAACCTTTTCTGGTGAACTAGCATCAACAAAATGTGTCGGTTGCCGCATATATATCTCATCTTGAAGGCTACTATTTAAATATGCTGTACTCACATCTATTTGGTGTAGGTGCATCTTATTCCGTACCGCCAATGCCAAAAGTAAACGTATTGTTGAATACCGCACCACTGGAGAAAAAGTTTCTTGGAAATCAATTCCAAATCGTTGGTTGCAACCCTTGGCAACTAGGCGTGCCTTGTACCTCTCGACCTCTCCATTAACATTTCGTTTTAGAGCGAATACCCATTTGCATGGTATTGCCTTGTGACCAACCGGCAAATCTGATAGTGACCAAGTGTTATTTTTTCTTAATGACAGGAATTCATCGTTCATAGCCTTTTCCCAAAAAGCTTTATTCTTACTGGACAAAGCATCCTCAACTGTTAATGGAACATTTTCCTCAATAGCAACATTCAATTTATTATCCTCCTGTTGTATTTCATTATACTGTTTCTTCGGTCTGCCAGTTCTTCCCGATCTTATTATCTTAGGCCTTCCAGGACCAATAGTTTTTCGTTCTGCTCCATTATCATCTTCAGATTTATTGTCATCTACCGTATCATAACTTTCATCGTTTTCACTTTTCTGCACAGAAGGTTGGCAATCGTTGTCAACTACAGCTGCACTGCTATCACCATCACATAAATTTATTGCCAAATAATCCTCTGGCTTACGAAGTATTTCGCAGTTGCTATTGTTCTTCATATCAACATCAAACAATTCTTCATTAAATAAAACATCGCGCTGCTCGACGAGATTACGTGTTGATTTATCGAAAAGACGATATGCTTTCGACGTCGCTGAATATCCAACCATAATATACGGTGTGCCTTTTGCCTTAAACTTTGATTTATTCGTCGACTTATCCAGACTTACTGCATACGAACCAAAAGTTTTCAAATGATTAACATTCGGTTTTCTACCGAACCACACTTCATATGGTGTTTTATTTTCTAATTGCTTTGTTGGGCATCTATTACGTATATACGCTGCAGTGTTTACCGCCTCTGCCCATAAATATTCATTAACGCCAGCATGTACCATCATAGACCTTGCCATTTCAACTAGTGTACGGTTGGCCCTCTCTGCCACACCGTTTTGTTGTGGCGTATAAGGCACTGTCAGTTGTCTACTGATACCTTCTGCCGACAAAAATGAGTCAAACTGTGAGTTTATGTACTCACCACCATTGTCTGTTCGCAGTGTTTTTATTTTGCAGCCTGTTTGCTTTTCAACATGTGCCTTATACAGTTGAAACTTCTCGAACACTTCACTCTTACTTTTAATAAAGTAAACAAAAATTCTGCGTGATCTGTCGTCAATAAATGTTACGAAATATTTTGCACCGCTTACAGATTTTACTTTAAAGGGACCGCAGACATCAGAATGCACAATCTCTAACAACTTTGTTGTTTTTGTTGTAGATTCCTTGGGAAACGACAATACATGTATTTTACTTAACATACATGTCTTACAGTTTGACTGTTCATTGATGCGGTCAATATTCATACCCTTCACCATACTTTTATTCGACAATTCTTGCAGACTTTTAAAGTTGAGATGGCCATACCTGTTATGCCATACATTTTGCATATTATTAACAGCACACACCCTCTCTGTTGCACGATTATTTGCTGCTTCAAACATGTTGTCTCTGCGTTCTGCTTTCAATACAACGGTACCATCTGCTCTCTTTATAACAGCATGTTTCGAATTAAATTCTGCGAATAAACCGCAGTCGACGACTTTGTTGACAGAAATAAAGTTTGCCTGCAACTCAGAGGAAAAACAAAACGTTTTGAAGCAGAATTTCAAAATTGTTATTGTAGATTAATACATCACCTTTTCCACTGGCATTTATGTGGTTGTTGCCAGCCAACGCAATAACCTCATGATGATCTTTAAAACGTACGAACATTTCTCTGTCGTTACACATATGTGAAGTCGCCCCGCTGTCGACATACCAATTTTTCAAATTTAACGAACCTGCCTCTGCTGCAGCTAACATTGTCATTGCTTGTGTATTGTCTTTGTTTTTTCTCTGACATTTGCTTGCATAGTGACCAATCACACCACATATAAAACACTTTCCTTTGAACTTCTTGTTGTTGTTGTTGTTGTTGTTATACTTCTTGTCTTTGCGTGTGAATGTTGATTTTGCTGTGAATGCCTGTTGTTGTTGTTGTGAACCTGATGGTGCATGATCGTTGTCGATTTTCTCTTTTCTGCGTTTGCCCTCTTCTAAGAGCTTCTGCTTTAGTAACGGAAAATTAGGCAAATCATCCCTTGTTTCCATTGCTATTACGAAGTTATCAAAATCGTCAGGAAGACTAGATAACAGCATTATCACCAATAGCTCCTCCTGGATTTGTATACCACTTTCAGCCAATTTCTCAGAAACTTCCACAAATTCGTTCAAATGTTGAACCACATTGCCACCATTACTCATTGACAGATTCACCAGTCTTTTGTACAATGACACTTTCTGTAACGGTCCTCTAGGCATATACACTTGTTGTAACTTCGTCCAGGCATCATGGGAAGACGTACAACTTTTTATGTACCCCAACTGTGTTGGCTTTACTCCCAAACAAATAGACGCAAGTGCCTTCTCATCATCGGACTCCCACTTCTCTTTGACAACACCTGTCGCATCCTTCTTCAACTGACCACTAACTATTTTCCAGAAGCCACCATGGATGAGTACACTCTTCATCTGTATGGACCAACTATCATAGTTGTTCTCGTCCAGCTTCTCGATTTGTATTATCGGCGCACTCATTGTTGATTCACTTATACACTTATTCCTTACTCAACAAATTCCAAACACAATTTAGGCATCTGGGCCCATAACCTGATAAATTTTATTGTAACACACAAGTTTTAAAAGTAACGTATAAAATATTTATTAAAGCAAAAATGAAAAAATGTCTTTACAGTTGAAGGTTTTAAATGAGAGTGAGAATGAAAAGAAAAATGTCAAAAGCCATAAGTCAAAAGTAACAACGTACACATTGTAGGGTTGCCATCTTATCTTCAACAGATATAGGGTAGGCATGATGGCTTTCCCCCATAAAATTTACCCGACTGTCGACTTCCTCTAACTCTTTCCTTGGTACTTGATCTTGATCTTGAAAGTTTCTACATGATACATTCTAGGCTATTTGTTGCTTGACTGGAGTTCCTAGGCTGTTCTTGGGTTCTGTAATTAACTTGGCGCGATTGTATTGTGCTACCCACCTCCATTGGCTCATGCTTTATTGCTGGATAAGAAACCAATGCTGTACTACTTTGGCTTGCATATCTTAAAGTATTGTAAATATAATTTCTGTTTCAGTCTCTTGTTCTAAAATTTTAAAATTGCCATCTCAAACGCATAGGAAGCTGTTTTAATGACCTTGAAGGTCCTGTGTATGTAGACATTAAAGGTTCGCAATTCATTTACGTTTTCAGGGAGCCGACTTATATCCTTTAAACCGTTTTCATATCGCGGCCCTCGAAGAGATCGTTGTTCTTCGACTGCATTAACAGTTGAAAAGGGCAAACCATAAAATATGTAATAATAAAAAATACTGAATGTGTAGCGGGGGTACTGTTGTTTTTTTTTTTGAAATAGAAAAGTACTAAATTTTTCACTGATTTGCATTGCGCTTCATATGTTGAAAACGAAGGTACGTTACATTAAGTTCCGTGTTTTGACTAATCGGGCCTTTAGGCCTTTCACTGCATAGAAAAAACAAAAAACACATGTTGTTTTTGGGGGAAAAAGCAAGGCCAATTGACTTATTGTAATACAGCTATCACTCTGTTAAGTTCGTCCCAATTTATACAGGCAAATAAATTCAACTTTGCATGATAAGTACAACCTATTGGTAAATATGTTTCTCAAGTTACCCGGGGGTTTTATAATCTTTTTTTGTCTTTCAATAACTACCCATTCACAGTTTTTTACTAACGCACTCACACGGTGAAATTAATTATAAGGTGTGAGCATTTCTACAACAAACCGAAAAAAGTAGTGTAACCTGTTTTTTCTTTTGCTGGCTCAGACTGTCAAAATCACCTGATTGAAAATTGGCCATGAAAGCAAATTTATAAAAAGAATAAATAAAACATAAAGAAATTGATTTTCAAACAAAATATTCATTTTTATTAATAACAAATGGTAAAAATAATAATAAATTTGTATACATATATATAAATCCGTATGAATATAGCATATCATTGTGTAAGGAACTCACAAGTCAAGGGCAAAACCAATAATGGCCTTTTTCCCCTCTTCATTGGGTAAAGTGTTTGAATCCATTAACACAGGGCCCAGATTCTCCAATTGACAAAAACTTACAATTACAAAAACAAAACTAAAAACTTACGATTACTGAAAAAGAAAAGTACAAACTTGTTAAGGGAGTAAGAAACCTGTTAAATCTTTCCTCCTCTTCCTCCAAGTCAAACATTAGGAGACGATCAAGTAATGTATAAAACATTGCGCGGCAACACATTTCCGTTAAAGATGAGTTTGTACCCAAAAGGGTAAATATTCGCTTGTAGGATGCGTTAGCATGAATTGGATGGACTGCCTCCAATATTGCAAATTTGCGTACAGAAAGTTACGGTAACAGCATTACAGCCTTTGAAATCATTTGTTCTGAATGAATGTAGAAATATTAAAATTTTATTATACCATCGATTATGTGTGGATGTTTAAACTTACATTTTACGATTAATAAAACTCAACAGCATTTATTCAGCACTGATACCGCATACTTCGTTTAAAAATTTATAAACATTTGGTTTTTGCGTTTGTTAATATGCATTTTTTTATTTAAATTTAAACATTTAAGCTGTCAAAATGTAAACGTAAAAAACAATAATTTGACAGTCTCAACATCTGTACTGAACATAATCACCTGATGAGCTGAACACACCTGAAGAGTAAATTCACCTTGCACATTCACATATTCCATCATTGTGGTTTCACACACGAGACTATTTTTTAAGCCGCAGAATTTTTGTTTTTTCAGTCACACACGAGACTATTTCATCTGGCATAAAATTGTATACATATACTCTGCTTTGTGTGTATTAGTTTTTGTTTACTAATTTTTCTTAACCTGCTGTTTTATAAATGTATGTGGATTGGTTTTGTGTTGTTTGTATATTGGTTTGTGCGGGGTAGAAGCTAGTGGAAAAATTATGCCAGCAAAAACCACTCTCCTCAGCTCTCTTGCCAACAAGCTGCCATTTTGTGCCAGCATAATTGTTCTCGTCTGTGATTGCTCATTGAAATGAAATTGATAACCAATTTTGCTTTCAAAGAGTGTTTCAATATTCATTCAACAAAAACAGCTAATGTATGTAAACCGGTTTTCTGAGTAATTCTGCCGCTGCAACAAATTTCAGCGTAAAAAATAAAATTAAAATCATTAGCTCTCATTTATAAAGGGATTTGACTAACTCCATATAAATAAAATTTTGTACTGAAAAATATGGATGAATCCAGCTTTATACTGTCACTTTGATGCATATTATACTTAAAACATATTTACGATGTTTATATTTTCAATTTTCGTTTTACAATTAAAGTTAGTTTAGACTGTTTTTAGCCGCCACCATTATATTTCTTATAGCCGCAGACGAATATTCGACGGCTCCGCTGTTTGTGCATCTATAAAAGATCAAAATAATCTTCTTGTTATTGTTTAATTTTCTTTAACAAAGAAAGTATAATAATTCTACGATACCATAAAGCGTTTATTATAGTACCTTTTAACTCAACAAATAATTTGTGATGACAAGAATCGAACGACCAAGATAATATGCCTTTATCAAAGTTTTTTCCTTGCCTTCAATTTCGACTGGATGACAATATTTGCAAACTGGACTACAGTAACAATGTTTTATCTGAGTGTTTTCCTCAAGTATGGCAGTATGAGAGAACCTTGGAAGAATTAAACATAACATCAACAAGAATTAATTATTTACCACCGCAACTGTTTTATTGTCAAGGCCTGAAAATACTGCTGGCAAGTAATAACAATATTGATAATATACCTGAAGTTGTCGGATCGCTACGCCTGTTGCAAACATTAAATTTAAATCGAAATTTTATATCTAGTGTGCCAGATAATATAAAGTCTTGTAAAAATTTGACGCACTTGGATCTTAGTTGTAATACTCTACAAAAACTGCCGGATGCTATAACAAGTTTAATTTCTTTGCAAGAACTTTTGCTAAATGAAACTTGTTTAGAATTTCTTCCAGCAAATTTTGGAAGACTAGTTAATTTGAGGATCATTGAGTTACGATCGAACAACTTAATATCTTTGCCGAAATCTATGCACAGACTGAATAATTTAATTCGCTTAGACATTGGATGTAATGATTTTAAAGTTTTACCTGAAGTTATCGGAGAATTAAAACAATTGCGCGAGCTTTGGTTTGATTCTAACCACCTCGAGCATTTTCCAAGTTTCTTAAGAAAATTACGAGAATTAGTACATTGTGAAGCAAGCGGAAACTGTTTCAGAGATATGCCCAATGAATTGAGTGAATGGATAAATATGGAATTGTTTTCAGTGTCAAATAATAGCTTAAATAAATTTTCCTGTGGAGTAGGAATGCTAAGAGCCTTAGTAACCTTAAAATGTGAAAATAATTTATTGACTGATTTACCAGATAGTATTTCTATGCTGGAAAATTTAGAAGAAATTGATGTAAGACATAATATGCTTTCATACTTACCAAACACAATTGGACTACTCAGAAAATTGAAGTATTTATTTGCCGATGATAATAATTTAAGGAAGATACCAGATGAAATATGTTCATGTAGTGCCTTAAACATACTTAGCATAAGTAAAAACAAAATATCCCAATTACCTAAAAATATAGGTCACTTAACCCATCTCAAAGTTTTGAATATTGTCAACAACAATATTAAAAGTTTACCAATTACTGTTCTTAGTTTACTAAATTTAACATCTTTATGGATAAGTAATAATCAATCTCAGCCTCTCATACCGCTTCATTATGCTGATATTACAGAAAAATCAGAATTAACTTGTTTTTTGCTGCCGCAAATGGCTACAGCTTATCAGCCGTTGCAAAAAGCCAGTTTAAATAATATTTATGAACAAAAACCTAGCCTTAATCCAGAATCCTTTGATGAACAATCTGTAAATGTATTTCCAAAACGCCGTATATGTTTTGCAGATAAAGCGATAATTTTAAATTCCACCGCACAGTCCTTAACGTCAGCTACTACTGTACCTTGCACAAATGATAATAGCACCAACGAGTTACACACTCTGTATGATACAAATTTCAATAAAAATGAATCCAGAAAAGTGAAAAAGATACCTGCTCCACCTTCTAAAGATTTGCTGATGCGCTCGCCTACTCCATATCGCAAGGAATTACGACTAATGGCTACATTAATAAAGGGAAACCAGAACACCGATACTAATATGTACAATAAAAATAATGACGAGCTGCAATATTTGAATTATACTGATCAAACTGATAATGAAGAAAAAAATATAAATTTTAACGGTGAAACATATCAACATAAAAATAACGACAATGTACGATGCAATTCAAATTTAAGCCAGGAAAACATATTCAAAAATGTGCAATTATTACAGCATGGCTCACATGGTCATCAAGAAAAAACTGGGATGAACAAAATTGTAACTGGAAAATTTTCGACAACCGCGTTATGTAACAATGAATTGAATAAAACTCCCTTGTACTTAAATTTAACACAAGATCTTAATTATGAAAAAAGCAATGGAGATAATTCGACTGAAAATTCTGCGATGGAAATTTTGCCCAACAAATCGAAAATTTTATATTCAGATGTACATTTACCGAATTCCAATATTGTTAGTAGAAATAATAAGAAGATATCAACTAATAAATGGCTATTTGGTGTCCATAGAAATCCCAGAGTATTTCAAATACAAATTAGTTGGGAAAATGGCAGTGATATCACTGTAGATTTTTTGCCAAATAAGGAAGGGATATATGTCGTTTCAACTATTCCTGAAACAAATGCCTCTAACATATTATTTCCATACGATAAGTTGCTTGAAGTGGACGGCACAGATTTTACGAATATTAGTTTGGATAAAGCCAGACAAGTATTAAGTATTCCGCGTCCCTCTATAAGTATTATGCTTTCCCGATAACATAATAAGAATTCTTAAATAAAGTTTTTTTAAAATTTATATCTATATGTATATTAAGTTATTTTTACAATGCTTCTTGAATAAAAATTTAAAACTAAAAACTTTAATTTTCCCTTTTTTTGTCCTCGAAGAAGTGTTAGCTAACTTTTTAACTAACTTTATTGTTAGGAATAAAATTATTCGAAATATTCAAGAAAACCTGTTAGAATTTTGTTTAAAGCTTTTTATATTACAGCTTTTTTGCGAATCATTTGAAACTCGTTTATGATGAATTTCAACAAACAAATACATCTAGCTAATGACATAGTGTAGGTTGTGAGTTTGTTGAGTAGAACTCAAAAATATGTTTTTTATATTTGTTGAACTCTCCAAACTTTTTTTATTTGACAAAAACTGATATTTTGAACTATTTGCACATTTCTTCTATTTGTTTTATATCAACTAAAATGAATAGCGAGAAGTATATTGAATTATTAGATGACGTTTTAATTAATTTTGGGGATGATTCGTTAGGCAACAATTGGATATTTCAGCAGGATAACGACGCAGTCCATAAATCAAAAGCAACAAAATCATTTCTGTCCTCCAGAAACATACCAGTTTTGAATTGGCCGGCATGTAGTCCAGATCTAAATCCGATAAAAAAATTTATGGGCAATACTATCGGACCAAGTTTTCAAAAATAACACTCAGTATAAAGATGTAAAATGTTTAAAAAGTGCCATCATAAGAGAATGGAGTAGGATTGGTCAAAATTGCATTGAAAATTGAATAAATTCTATGCCCCGTCGACTTCAGGAAGTCATTATTAATCACGGTGGACACACTAATTACTAATAAATACAAAAATTACTCAGTAGTTGTTTTTTATCATTCTTATTTTAGCTTTAGGTGAATATTATTTAATTTTGGTGTTATAATTTTTTCGTTTGAAAATGAAATTCATTTTGTGTTATCCTTTTATTAAACAAAGAAAAAAATATTTTTTTTACATAAAAAGATTTATATCAAGGCAAATTCATATAAGGTAGCCGCAAGTCTACAACAAGTACAACAATGCAAAAACAACAGGCATTTTGTTTTTGTTAAACCTCCATTCGGATGTCAAAATAGGAAGAAAAAAAATGGAAAAGAAAAAAAAATTAACAACAACACACAAACGCACAACAAACACACACAAATTTTGACAGCCCAAGACAAGTCAGCTGTTTCCTCAGGGTCACTTGTTATGAATTCGCTTTGATTTATATTATAGTTAGTTATATTTAACCCAAAAATGGTACGAATTGGTCTAAAAGATTTTAAGTTTTTCGAGAAATACGTCTGGTCTTATAAATATTTCGGGGAGTGTATTATTTTTATAAGTTATGCTAAAATCTAAACAGTACTCTGTTAGCTTTAACATTGGCTTTGTTAAGACTTTTCGTTCTTATCTCTGCTAGTTAAATTCGAAATGATCGACGTTGTATTATGAAGAAAAAACATTAACATTAATTAAATGTGTTGGGCCATATAATTAAAACATTAACCATTAAATTTTATTGCGTCACTTTTTAACCTTTGCTCTCACCAACAATATTACGTGTGGTATCCTTTATTTCTATAAGATTTGCGCGCTGGTGTTGTAAATTGTGAATTAAGTGGCGATAGAGAGATCGAGGAACAGCCTTTCAACACATTTACAAGTGTTCGCCAGAATTTTTAGGATTCTTGCCTTCCATCCTCTTTTCAACCTCAGTCCATAAGTTTTCAGTTGGATTGATATCAGCGAATTAAGCTCTCCAGTTTAAAAAATTTCTTTTCTATAAGAAGCTTTTTACAAGCCGTGAAGTGTGTTTAGGGTCATTGTCGTGCACGAAGTATCACATTAATGGTGGATTTTTCTTCGTGGAACAATTTTACACTTTTTCGGCACGTTATTATTCATCTTTGTACACATTTTGTCTGATATGATGTCGAAACATACTTACCAATAAATTTAAAAAAGGAAACGAATTAGATATTAAAAATACATTATTAAAGTCGCGAAACTAAAAATGTTTTATTTATGTGTCCACTTGAAAAACAACACATTCACTAAATACTGACTTATTTTGTGAGAAAATGCATTACAATGGAAAAATAAAAAAGATCAGGGCAGCAGATTTTCGTATCCTTATTCAGTGGGAAGTGTCTCTATTTCTAATATATATTCATTTGATGAGGAGTCTGTTCTTGAGTCTTTGTCTGGACTGAAACTTACATACTTGCCTGGCCCTGACGGGGTGCCGGCCTGTATTTTGAGAAAGTGCGCTGTTGTCTTGAGTGGTCCTTTGACCTTTATATTCAATGGGCTTCTGAGGGCTGGTCATTTTCCATCTATTTGGAAGAGTTCGTTTATAATTCCTTTGCATAAGTCGGGAAATAAATCCAATATTTCCAATTACAGGGGTATCGCCAAACTCAGTGCTATTCCCAAGTTGATGGAGAAACTCGTGACGGATTATCTCTTTTTTAATACGAAATCTTTAATATCCCCTTTCCAGCAAGGTTTTTTAAAAGGTAGGTCGACTGTCACTAATCTTCTTGAATTTACTACACGTGTTTTAAGGGGTTTTCTTGCAGGCGCTCGGACTGATGTGATTTATACTGATTTCAGTAAGGCTTTTGATAGGGTTGACCATAGTATTTTGCTTCCTAAACTGTCATTAATCGGTAATCCCGATATTATTCATCGTTGGCTAGACTGCTACCTCTCCCTTAGGACTCAGAGGGTATTGTTTAGGAATGTATTGTCTAAGACTGTATATGTTACTTCTGGTGTTCCGCAGGGTAGCCATTTGGGTCCTTTACTGTTTTTATTGTTTCTTAATGATCTTCCTTGTGCTATTTCTGATTGTAATATCCTAATGTATGCTGATGACGTTAAATTATTTTATACTTTTGATGATGATCATGGTCAGGCTGTTCTTCAGCGGAATATTAATTTGTTTGTAACTTGGTGCAGAGTTAATTTGATGGATCTTAACTTAAAAAAATGCAAATGCATGGTTTTCTCTCGCGGTGGTGTGATTTCGCCCACTTATGTGATTAATTCTTGCCCTTTAGAGACTGTGGCTACATTTCTAGATTTGGGAGTATTATTGGATATGAAACTCTCTTTTGTTGATCATATTAGTATGATGATTGGCAAGGCTCGGGCTGTTCTTGGTTTTGTGAAAACATGGGCTAGGGAATTCATTGATCCTTATATAACTAGACTGCTATACATTTCACTTGTTAGACCTATTTTGGAGTATGCGTCTATTGTTTGGAATCCATACTATCGTTGTCATAGTGATTCAATAGAGTCTGTACAGAGGCAGTTTTAATTATTCTGTTTACGTGGCTTAGGATGGGATTATGCCAATGGATTTCCGTCATATGAGGATAGATTAGGTTTGATAAAACTTCCAACTTTGAAACGTAGAAGAACTGTTTTAGGTGTTTGTTTTGTTTTTAATCTGCTTAAAGGTGATATCGATTCTGAGTTTTTGCTTTGTAACCTGAATTTCAGTATTCCTGCAAGATTTTCACGGCACTATCGCCCTCTTTCTTTAGATTTCTATAGAACGAACTATGGATGTAATTTTCCTTTTCGTAGATTATGTAAAGATTTTAACTTATATTATGATTTTATTGATTTTAATTGTAGTGTTTGTAATATAAAACGTTACTTATATGGTGGCATTAATTTGTAAATTATTATATACAAATTTATTTTCGTTCTTGTCATAGGTAGTTCCTGTGGATTGTTAGTTTATTCAGCTTGTGATTAAGTTCTGTAGCTGATTTATGTTCTTGTTGCCATTACTTTTCCCTTACCCGCTATAGTCCGGACTGTAGTGTGTACGTGTCCCTTCGTAATGGGGACGAGCCCTCCGCGGTCGGGTGAGGGTGGGTTAGTGTGTGGCCGGGGACGTTCGAAGCAAAAAATCAAATATAAAAGAGATTAAACTTATCGTTCCAATGTTCCGTTAAATAAAAAAATCATATAAAAAAGCGAACACTGGAAAAATCATACTTGCGTTCTCCCATCACTCATCATCGGGTAGCTGCAGCGATCGGCCACTGTAGCATGAAGTACTGTCACGGCGTTATTCCACTCAAATTTGTATGTATTAAAACACATGTAACTTATTTGACTTCAGAATAAAAAGTGATATTTGTTTCATTTCTTCTCTTATTCTGTACATTAATTTTGGGATAATTACATTAATGTAGGAAGTTGTCCTCTAGTTTTTTTTAGTTCATTTAACCCCTAAATACACTGCAATACCCCCAACTTAATGTATTTCAACCCCTTAGTTCTTATTTCTTGATCATAAATTATATCTTTCAGAGCTGTTGCACGCATGTTAACGCATGTAATTGTATTAATCCCTTATAAAAATTATTATTGAAAAATTAAGTTGCTTAAATTTGAGCCTCCATAATTTACATTAAATTAGTAATTTGCTCCACAAACGCATAAACATATCGTTAGTATAATTCGCAAAGACGCTAAGTCCACTTTTTTCCAAAATTCAGATTTTAATGCAAAACGGTAGCATTATGCAAAATACATATTTTACAACAACAAAAAATGTCATTGTGTAGTTTAAAGTTGTTGTAATTTTGTGGTTGGCAAAAACGCTAAGTCCACAAAATTACGAAAAATATTAAAAACAGGTGCTAATTTTTTGATTTAATTTTGTTTTTCGAGTTGATTTTTGATCTAGGTCATGTAAAGAGAGCTATTTTGTAAAAATAATTGCGTTTAAAAAGTTTACAAATTTAAGAAACTGGAAATGTTACAATGTTTTTTGTGTGTCCTGTAAAATTTGAAAAAAGGGACTTAACACATTTGCGAATTAGACTAACGATATGTTCATGTGTATGTGCATACATAAAAAAATTTAGTTAAAATGTTTAATGTAGCTGAATAGAATAATGTTGCTTGTGTACTTATTTTAGCTCATTTATACAATAATAATATGTATTGACATTCTTTTTGGAATGTTACCTCTAATTCTTATTCTTAATTCATTTTACTAAATAAAATTCAAGTATCAAAAAAGAAGTTGAAGAGTAAAGATCAAATAAAAATTCTAGTGTTTCTTTTATGCGGCATATCGGATGGTAAAGTGTGCTATACATATCGCACACCCAGTACAAAAGTGACTCAACTCAAAATTTTTAATTTTTCAGAAATCGACTAAAAACTATTTTTGACTTAAATAAAAATAGTTAAAACAAAATCTTTGGACCATTTAGTAACAGTTAACAACAACAAAATACACTAATATTTTTTTTTTATAAATAAACAAATGTATTCTACATAGTTTAAGCATATAAACTCGAAAAATTAAAATTTTGAGTTGAGTCACTTTTGTACTGGGTGTGCGATATGTATAGCACACTTTACCGTCCGATATGCCGCATAAAAGAACACGTATGATACATTTAATTAACTTATAAAATTAGTGAATTATAGTACAAAATAACTAAAATTTATTAAGTGCGAATATCGGAAGATTTTGGGTTGTCAAACCAGGCAATCCTATTCAGATTCTTTGCTTACGTCTGCTTGTGCGTTATTTTTAATAACATTAATGTTGTAATTTTCAATCAAATTATGATCTTCGTTAATATTATTGTTGTTAATTTCCATAAGTTATTTATTTTCAACGTTTTCTCGAATATTTAATTTTTGCAAAGGATCTGTTATATTTTTTTTATTTACTTATTTAATATTAGTCATAGCACAACAAGATATTAATCTTATAAATGAAAGTGCTATGGAAGTACAGCAAAGAAAAAAAGGTAATAAAAAAATCATTGACAATATAAGTAATAAAATGTAAGGAATAATGTAGAATTAGAAATGAATTAGAACATCTTATAGTCTCAGAAAATAGAACAATCGATGCAAAAAATTAGGATAAAAAGAAATGAAGACATTTAAAAAATAAAGTACGAAAAAAAACTTTTTATACAGATATAAAGAAATAAACGCAACCAAAGAACAATATACATATATACATAATAATACAATAAATTTAAGGGATAAAATAAAAAAATTAAAATTAATAATCACTAATAAAAAATAAAAAGTAAAAAATGTACAAAGCAATCAAAATATACTAAAAATTACTTAAATAACTTGCATAATTCCCTTTTGAACTTAATTGCATTGCCAATGTTCTGGATATAGTTTGGTAAAGTGTTTTAAAGACTGATTGTATGTATAAAAAATTGCCGTTATGACTAAAGAGTCTTATAGTGTTTTCACACCAAAAGTTAAAACCTGATTTTAGCATTAAAACCATAATCAGCTGATTTTGCGTTCACACTGCAAATTTTCTTAAATCTGGTTTTAACTTTCATACATTTATGACTGTGCAGTAGCTGTTTTTTGTTTAAGAAAAAATAAAAAATATGAAAAATTAAGAAATAATATTATTAATATTATTGTTATAATATTATTATTTATTATTGTTGCAGTATTCATTATTTAAAATTTTACATTTTTATACAACCAGCTTTCTGTATTTTTACATTTGCTTTGTTTTTATTTTATTTTTATCAGCTGTTTTCAACATTTCAGAGCTGGTAGCTCTGATTTAGTACATAAAACAAGGTTGTATTTCATAAAATCTACTTAAAACCAATTCAAAAAAGGTTTTAACACAATACTTTTGTATGGTAAAAGCAGGTTTTATTTTTGGTTTTAACGTTAAAACCAACTTTTGCGTTAAAACCACTCGATGTGAAAACACTATTATATCTATGCTGGATAATTTTCCTACCGCGTTTGGATCTTGCCAATTTAATGCTGCTAAATAAGTATTTCGGCTGTTCTGTGGTAATGATCTTATGGAGGAGAATAAGGCATTTAATATTTAAGAGGTTATCAAAATTAATTCCAAATATCCGTAGGAAAATTGTGTTATATGGTCGCAATGTCGTTTAATAAATACATATCTAGCTATATTATTGTAAGTCAAGTTGAGTTTACGCCTATCACACTTGAATTGTCAGTATCGTCAAATTCCTTAAAACAAAGTTATTTGATTTGCGTGTCTTTTCCAAACAGCGCTATTAGAAGTTTTAACAATGTAAGATTGTCGACCAACACGTTTTACTATTTTTGGTTGGATCCATGAAACCTTTTCTTCAATCCATTATAATACTTTTTCTGATTTGCTTGTTGTTTTTCTACATGATTAGTGATAGCAATTTTACTTTGACATTTTGTTTTCCACTTAACAGATCTAGTCACCATCTCAATTTTCTCCTATTGAACATTATATAAGCTGGGAAACACCTGTAGTCGCATGAATCGTATTACGGTAATCTAATAAAAATCTATTTAAAACGTTGTTAAATTCTGATAATGGTGCGTTACATAAATTTTTCTTTAAAGCTAATTTAACTGTTTTTACAGAATTTTCCGCCTGTCCGTTTGTAGCAGGGTGGCCGACGGCAGAAGTGATGTGTTTGATACTATTAACACATTGACTGTCAACTACGAGATAAATTGTAGATTGCGTTCGCTTCTGGGGTGCCAACTACGAGTTATCTCTTATTCACTAAACCTGCCATTTTTGTGTAGCTACGAAATAAAACCGTACCGTGCAGTGCTAGTATCGATAAATGGCTTTTGGAAAAGAAAAAAAGTCAATGTTGGCGTGCGCGGCCATTTTTTTGAAAATTGTCGTTTCAGTCAACGTGTTAAGATCTGTGAATAATTTTAATTCCCTTGATATAAACGCAGTACCATTATCGAATACAATTATTTTTGGTATGCCATACCGCGCAAACATCTCCCGCAGTACTGACACTACTGCTTGACTTGTCGTATTAGTGCCCATTTCTATACACTCCACCCACTTACTAGTGCTATCACTGATTACACGGTGCGACAGTCAAAATACACCCGTCTAATGACATTACGTAGGTAGTGAGTTTTGTTGAGTAGAACTCAAAATATTTTTTTATATTTCTCGAACCCTCCAAACTTGGTTTATTTGACAAGAACCGTTTTTTTTTGTTCTTTTCATACAAAATTATTGATTCCACAAACACTTCTTAACCTATTTTCAAATAAACATAAAGTTCAAACTTACATGTTATGAGTTTTGATCTTAGAAAATATAATTTTTTTCTCATTTTTTCAAGTTTGGCTATTCTTAATTGCAAAATTTACTTAAAAAAATAAAATAAGTGATGACATTCTAAAAGTGCATTATCTTGTGAAGAGATTGACATTTCGTTTGATCAAATCGGACAAAAATTACCGCAGTTATTATTTAAATAGTATAATAGTCATGTTATATTTTTTATATATGTCATCTTATCAAATTAACTTTCAGTTAAAAAATTTTCAAAAATTTTTAAGGATTTTGATTGTTTATTGCAAAATGTGACAATTTGTTTGAACAACCACCAGAAGTCGGCTAATATTTGTATTTTTTGCAAATATTATAATTTCTCTTTGCGCAAACATTACAAAAACTGAGCACAAAACCAATACAATTTCCAAAAACATATGAAAAAATGTGTATGAGTGTATCAGATTTTTATATGAAAATTACCAACAACAAGCATACATTGTTGTATTTTCGTCCAACAATACAATGAGTACAACGATACAAGGGCTTGTTTGAATTGCCCAATAGAACCATTGCACAAATATGTATAGAATAGAATTATGAATTTAAAATTAGTAACGTTTAAATCTCTTGCATCCGAACCATCTTTCAGTATGAGTATTCAGCTACCCGTTAGTAGTTTAACAAAAAAATTTAATAATCTCTTATTACGTAATTTTGGCTACTATTTTGCAAGAAACGCTTTAGTGTTCAGACTTTAGTATCAACTATTTGACATATACCGGACTAATATCACACTTGAAAAAAATGTATAATGCTTACACAATTTAAGGTACAATATTATCATAAATAGTAATAATCCCGTTCAAATAGGAGTCAAGAATCGGATGGTGCGTGAGAAGCGCTATTATGCTGCAAATGTCTAAATGAATGTGTTTAAATAACACTAATAAAAAACCTGAAGTGTCTTTTTCTTAAATTATCGTGAAGATCTGAAAAGACAATTACTACATAAAGCTGATGCCCAACCCGGAAAGAATTAATGGAATCTAAAGGATATATCCAAGCAATAATGGAGGATCGGACCTTCAAAACGTTTAAAAATTACCATGAATAGTTACTACATATCTTTTGAGAACATGAAATTCCCTACCTAATTACCTATACTAGTTATAAATGCTATGATATTTATATTTCTTTTGATGTTTGAATTAGAAAAAATTTGCTACAAAAACTGATTCTCAGGGGAACTTATTCAGCTCTAATCAGAAGCTAAAGGCACATTTACAGGATATGTTTTTGCAAGTGTTTTTTAAGTTTCAGATTTATATGTTTTGTTTGTATCTGTCAGAATTACTCAATTTACGTAAGGTTTATAATTTTTACTCACAATCGCATATGTACAACTGCATACATAGATATGTAAAAATATCAACGAAATTGATTATGCATTCACGACACAATCATTTCTAAAGATTTTTCGTATCAGAATTACAAGTTGTTAAATTTTTATTCAAAAATTAATATATTGCTTGTATTACTGTTGTTATAGAGAGAAAACTTCATGAAAAAATTATTTATTAGTATATAAAATATTTCTCTCAGACGACTAATGGTAGCCAACATAATCCAGTGTCTAAGAATGTTTTTGCATAGCAGATACATTTGATATCGTTTATTATATAGTACATTCGAAATTAGAGCTCACTCTAATTGAAATTTTATCAAAAGACATTTCTTGCGATTTTTACACAAATAACATTTTAAATACCACACACCAAATGTAGGTGTTTATTAATGTGAAAATTGGCACACTGTATAAAAAACATGTCGTGTTTTAATACTGGAAACCAAACCATTTCAATACTATCAACTATGTCTACGTCGATTGTAAATTCAGTAAGTATACATCTTTTAAACTTAAAATTAAATCTAGGGTTATTAGCAATAACCGACAAACGACGTGATAGGAACTGAAGCCGTTGTGGATCGCACCCCTCAAGTCTCTTTTATTCCTGAAGCATTTTGTCAGCTACGATCGTTGAAGAAGAAC
The DNA here is from genome assembly GCA_930367235.1 of Sarcophaga rosellei. NCBI lineage: Eukaryota > Metazoa > Arthropoda > Insecta > Diptera > Sarcophagidae > Sarcophaga > Sarcophaga rosellei. Next base: position 60,814,069 of record OV884019.1, read on the forward strand.
ATTAATCGACGTATCTAGTATTGGAGGTAAAAATCCTATAACCTATAACAGATCAAATTGTGATCATAAATTTGAACTTAAATTATATATTTTAGTAGTTCCATCAATTTATATCCCAAATAAATTTCAGCCAATAGATCTTCTAAATCTTTCAGAGTTTTATCGAGAGGTTGATTAATTTATTGTATCGGAAAAAATAGATCTCCTCCTTGGTTAGGTTAGGTTAGGTCGGAGTGGTAGCTCTGATATCACAAAGCTCACTTGAGCACGCATAGCGGCCCGTTGTGATGCCACGGGTGAACGCAGGCCCTGTACTAACCAAGTTCCACCAAAATCAGAGAAAAGGAGGAAGTTGGTCAGCGCAAGGTCTGCACAACAAAAGCACGACTACCCCGCACTGGAAAACCAGCCAGAAAGTTTGATGAACGAAGCTATATCCTTGATGTCAATAGATGATAGCTCCGTTAAGCTAACCAGGAATGGGGAGCCAAATAACCTATATCTACACCTAGCAAGAGACGGGCACTGGCAGAGAAAGTGAACAATAGTCTCCTCTTCCTCAGTGGACCTGCATCCACGGCAAAAGTCGTCGAAAGGGACCCTCATTCTTTCCGCGTGTCTACCCATGACGCAATGGCCTGTAAGCACCGCCACTGTAGTCGAGATGACATCACGACCGAGACCAAGTTATCGGTTGGTACGCCTTCTATCCATCCTGGGCCAGGTGAGTCTAGCGGTGGAGCAGGACTCCTCATTGACCCAGGATAGGTTGGCGTCCCGAAAGAACCTCCGCGCAATGGTCAACTTGACCGAGGCAAGTGGCATACCCAATTCAACAGAAGAGGATTCCGGAAGGAGCGCTCGTCTGCCCTACAGTTTCCCGGAATTCCACTATGGCCGGGGGCCCACACCAGAGAGACACTGGAGAAGCGCCCAGAAAGAAGGTCAAGACAGCGGCGACAATCCCTAACGATCCTAGAGTTAATCACGGTACCCGATAGAGATCCTATCGCGGCCTGACTATCAGAGAAGATCGAGACGCGAGTGAAAGGAGCATCGTTGACGAGGATCCATTGCGCGGCTCGGTAAATCGCCATCACCTCCGCCTGAAACACACTGCAGTAGTCCGGCAGACGGAGAGAAATATTCAGGTCCAGTTTCCCAGAGTAGACACCGCTCCCAACCCCGTTATCGAGTCTAGAGCCGTCGGTATATATATCCAGAACTTCCGGCGGGACGACCGTATCAGGATTCCAGTCATCCCTACTTGGAATCAGAGAGTGGAAACATCTGTCAAGACAATATTCAGCGGGGAAATAGTCTATGTTCACTGGGGCCACTGGATCAGCCTCCAGAATAGTGGAGTGACCAGAGGGTACGATGTGCCAACAAGAGAGAGCGTTAAGTCTAGTCGCAGCAAACTTGGCTACCTGCTTAGCGAGAAGCACAGTAGGAAGCCAGTTTAGCATTGCGAAGGGTGGTGCGAAGAGCGCCAGTTATATAAATGGCAGCAGACCTTCTGACCTTGTCAAGAAGTCTGACGTTGTATTTCTTGTCCAGGGCAGTCCACCAGAAAGCAACACCGTATAAGAGGTTGGGTTCGATGACCGTGGAATATATCCAACGCATGATCCTTGGGCGAAGACCCCATCTGGTTCCGACCGCTCTACTGCAGCAGTAAGCAGCACATGCCGCCTTGCGTGCCCTAGCAGCCAGATTCGCCCTCCAGTCGAGTTTGGGATCTAGGATCAGGCCCAGATATTTAACCTCGCGACTCAGCGTGAGTCTAGTCCCACCTATGCTGGGAAGGGAGAAGGTCGGAATTTTATATTTCCTCGTAAAAGGAATCGTATCGGTCTTAGAGGGGTTAATAGACAGTCCAAAATCCCTACACCAGTCCAGCACGATTGACAGCGCCAAGTTCAACTTATCCGACAGTGTCTGCGGACAAATTCCCGACGCAGCAATGGCAATGTCGTCAGCGTAAGCTAGGGCCCCATTGTCAGAGTGTTCCAGCCCCCTCAAGAGCGAGTTGACTGCAAGATTCCAGAGAAGTGGTGATAGAACACCGCCTTGCGGTGTGCCTCTACGAACCATTCTCTGACAATTCGTGGCCCCCACTGTGGAGGTTACTATCCTCGATTTGAGGAGAAGCTCAATGAACCTGACCAGATTCTGTCCCAGGTTCAGAGAACCAAGAGCCCTAACTATGGCGTTCGGGTCGACGTTGTTAAATGCACCTTCAATGTCCAGAAAAATGGCCAAAGTGTATTCCTTAACGTGCAAGGACTTTTCTACCCGAGAGATAAGAGAGTGAAGTGCAGTCTCCACTGATTTACCTCTCGTATACGCGTGTTGGGAAGCGGATAGAAGCGCTGGATTTCTCCTCCTTGGAAACGATGTCTATGGGGATTTGCTTCTGAAAGGAATAAAGAAGTTCAAAAAGTTTTCTATTGAGAAGTTTTTGGCTGGTCAGAAAATAGAAAAAATTTACTAATTTCTGCATATTGGTGCTCTTTAGAAAAACTACTGTGCCTTTCTTGGAAACAAGAGAAGCTAAAACAATATATGCTACTTACAAATGAAGGAAGCCTTAATGAAAAATTCTTTGTTGGAAGAGATGAAAAGGTTAGATAGACTGTGCATCTTTCATTTAAAAGATTACTTCAAAGTCAATCACGCACTTAAAAGATGGGGACAGTTGGAATCATCCTTTAAGGCCAGACCCAGTTTGCTGAACGATATAAGAAATTCATGGAAGAATATGAATCATTGCTGTACATGATTATAATGTGAGAATTTGATGTATGTAAATGTCAGAGAAAAAGAAAGAGATTTTAATATGAAATTGAAAAATGTTACTTCCTGGGTGTTCACATTCCAGGGACATCATGCTAACAGCTGCTACCCGTCTGGAACAGCTTGAAACCGTGTGGCCAGATAATCTGCGTCGCTGGTATGCTCGCGTCTTGCCGGGCTATGGCTCGTCGGACGGAGTGATCCTTGCCGACTATCTGTACACTAAACTCTCTCACATATATAAAAAAATCATACCAGCTTTGAAAGGAACTAGACCGAAAAAGAAAATGCATAGGGACCCGAAAGCGAAACTGATACTATGGTGACAGAGACTAAACAAGGAACTAATTTAAACACCTAACCGCAAATGAGGAAAGCTCACAGGTGTTTTTGGAGCTCTACTGCCCACCCCCAGGAGTCCCAAAGGATCCCACCATGATAGTTCGAAATTTTGAGAACTATCCCAGAATCCTACTAACCCCCGTCTATCCCGCCACTATCCTATCAACTTACCTAAATTTACTAATTACTTAGCCATGAGCTTTGGTAATGTGTAATATATTCTACCAGAACGCGTTGTCTTCATAGAAAGCCAAATACTCAACTTCTCTCACAACTCAACCTTAACCGTTTAAGAACTGAACTGATATAAGATCACCCAAATATAAATAGTAAAATGTAAATTATATATATATATATGTATAATGAAATGAAACTTCAAACGGGAACCGCTACAAAATCTCCCAGCGGTAGCAAAAGACTACTTAAGATACGATTTATTTATTTATTTTATTTTAAGGCCCCAACACTATAAAGGTTATATAGGCCGAAAATTTTAATTACACATTCTTAATTTCTAAATACTATAAAAAGAAAGTTCATGGTATATAGATTTAAATCGAGTTATATAAGTTAATCTCCATCATGAATTTTTTAACATTTTTGAATTCGTTTTCATTTTTAAGTATTTCGATATTATGTATATTGTATTTCGTTCGTTTTGATTGTAAAAGATTGCATTCGTTAAATATATGAAAGACGCTTAGTTCATTACCGCATGTGCAAATTGGGGGTTGAGTTTTCTCAATAATGTGTTTGTGGGAGAATAAACAATGACCAATTTTCAATCGGTTTAATTTAATAAATTCTGATTTTGGTAACATTGTTCTATTAAACATAGTTTCAATATTCTTCTGTACTACATATAATTTAGACGAGTTGTTTTCATTCCACAACTGGTTCCATAAATCAGATACATATCTTCGAATCCATTGTTTATAGTCTGAGCACTGATATTTGTAATTTACTGATATTGGTTGTTCCAGGGAACTTTTTGCGTAAAAGTCTGCCTTTTCATTACCTGATATATTTAGGTGACTTGGTACCCATAAAAAACTTATTTCATTTCCCGACAGTTTTGTAACAGTTTCTCTTATTTGATTTATGATTATATTAGTACTGAATGGATTTTGTGGTCCCTGTAAAGCACTTCTACTGTCTGATATTATAAGAATTTTTTTGTCATAACTTGTAATATTCTCAATACAGGTTTTTATAGCAAATAATTCGGATGTATAAACCGAAGAATAATCTGGAATACGGTTCGCGATGGTAAAAGAATTGCTATAAATTGCAAAACCAGCTTTTTCATTCATAACAGAGCCGTGGGTAAAAAAGTGAGAATGATTAGAATATATGGTGTTAATTAGTTCCAAAAACTTCTGTTGTACCTCAAAAGATGACATATTACGTTTGTTACAGGTTGCAAGGGAAAAATCTACGTTAATTTCGGAAAAACACCATGGTGCAGTAGCACATAACTTTTTATTCTCTATTGTATTTGTATCTATGGTGAATTTTGAGGTTATCTTGTACATTTCTAGTGCAGCTTTAACGTAAAAAGGGTGATGTCGTTGATGTTTTTGCCTCAAAAGTTCTATTTTTGAGTGGTTAGTTATCATTGAGTATAGGGGATGATTTCGCATTGAAAGAATTTTTAGTGTGTAATTGAGTAGGTATCTTATTCTTCTAAGGTGTAAAGGAGGACACGATGATACTACTTAAAGGCTACGTTCGGGACTAGTTCTAAAGGCGCCTATAGAGAATCTTATTCCTGTGTTTTGAATGGATTCTAAACTACTTATGTTTGTTTTGTTGGCAGATAGATATATAACTGATGCATAATCAATGGTAAGAAGAACGACTGAGTGTAGAATTTTTAGGAGTGATTGTGGGTCTGAGCCAAATTGGGAGTGTCTTAACATTTTAATAATTTTCAGTTTTGAGTTTGCCTTAGCTTTTATTTTCTTAATATGGGCTTCGAATGTTAATTTTCTATCAAATGTAACACCTAAGAACTTGTGCTCCTTAACAAATTTAACATCTTTACCATATAATTTTATAGTGCCATTGTTGGAAGATTTTAAGCGTCTGGAAAATTTAATTACCACTGTTTTCTCTTCGTGAAATTGGAATCCACTTTTTTCATTCCATTTTTCTAACTTATCAATTGTCAATTGGATTTTTTAATTATTGCTGAATATTTTTTCCCAGAGCAATATATGACTAGGTCATCAGCATATAAAAGTGCTTTTACATCCTTATGACATTGACCTAAAATATCGTCAATTGCCAAAAGAAAAAGGGTTACACTTACTACAGAACCTTGTGGAACCCCGTTTTCGAGGTCAAGAAAAATTGATGGCGAGTTTCCAACTAAACAGTAGAATTTTCTGTCTTTTAGAAAGTTCGAAATAAAGGCTACCATATTTCCCTGTATGTTAGAGGCATTTAATTTTTTGAATATCAATTGTTTCCAGACACAATCATAGGCTTTCTTTAGATCGAAAAAAACTGCTATTACATCCTTTCTTAAGCAGAAACTTTCCATAATGTCAGATTGTAATATCGCTAAATTATCAATTGTTCCTCTGTTCTTCCTAAATCCAGACTGATTTATATTTAGAACATTATTCTTCTCCAAATAATAAACTAGCCTCTTGTTAACCATTCTTTCTAGGACCTTGCACATACAATTAGTGAGTGAGATTGGTCTGTAATTATTCGCTTTTAGACTGTCTTTACCCGGTTTCAATATTGGGATAACAACTGCCTCCCTCCATTTGCTCGGAAATACCTGTTTCGTCCAAATTATATTGTAAAATTCTAAGAGATATTTAGTAGCATTCGTATCTAATTTGTTCAGCATTTCATATCTTATGTTGTCAGGTCCCGGAGAGGTTCCCTTGCACGAACTTAAAGCCGATTTAAGTTCAGTTAAACTAAAACTTTCATTATAGGCCTCATCATTGTTCAACAGATTAAGGGGAAAAGATGTACTTCTTGAATAATCATAAAATTTTCTCGAAAAGTTTGAAGATGATGAGTTCTGTGCAAAATTTTTTGCTAAGAAATTGGAAATGTCAATATTCTCAGTTAATAATTTGTCGTTATCCACGAGAGCGGGGATTGTATGAAATGAAGGGAGACCGTTTAAAGATTTAATCTTTCTGTATACTTCCAACGAAGGTGTTCGAAGGTTTATCGATTCACAAAAATTTGACCAGCATTTTTTCTTACTCTCTCTAATATCCCTACGAGTTTGAGATTTAATCCTTAGGAATTTTGCTAAATTCTCAGAGGTACAGTTTTGTTTAAATTTTTGTAGTAATTTCCTTCTCTTCCTAATAAGAGATTTTATATTTTCGTTCCACCAAGGGACTTTTTTCCTGTTGTGGGTCTTATTATTTAAAGGGATAGCTTCCATAGCGGAGTTTAAGATGGTACTACTTATATGTCCTTCAATTTCATCTATGTTGTTAGAATTGGACAGGTCTTCTGTAAAAGCACATTTAAAGTCTTCCCATTTTGCTCTTTTCATATTCCAAGTAGGTCTTCGTTCAAAACTAGGTGAAAAATTATTTAAACTGATAATAATTGGGTAATGATCGCTATTGTGTAAATCGTCACAAACGTTCCATTCAAAGAGATGGTTAATCTTTGGACATACTAAACTTAAGTCTATATTACTAAAAGATTTATAGGCAAGACTAAAATGTGTTGCACACTCCGGTCTATTTAGAATATTTAGGTTGTTGTTATTTATAAATTGCTCTACTATATTTCCCCTTGAATCTGTTCTGGAAGAACCCCATAAGGAGTTATGAGAATTAAAGTCTCCCAAGAGAAGGTAAGGTAAATCAAATTGAGACGTTATATCGCTTAGATCTTTTTCGCAAATATTCTCTGAACCTGGTAGATATATTGAGCATATTATAAATTTAATTGGGTATTTCACTTTAATAGCAACAACTTGATATTGGGATAGTATTATTAATTCTTCTCCGTCAAACATATTATTAAGATATATACAAACTCCACCACACGCAGTCGTGGATGAAATTGTATTCTTAAAAAAACACGTATAATTTTTGAGATTAGTGTGATGACTCGATTTAAATCTAGATTCCTGAATGCACAAAGCAAAACAATTAAAATTAGTTATTATAAGTTTTAGTTCGTCAAAATGATGTGAAAGACCGTTACAGTTCCATTGTATTATCTTATATTGACTATTCATCAAGGGTAGAGTCACTGGAGTTATCTTTACTGTCTTCGTTGTTTTTTTGGTTGGCAGTTGATGCTTTTGTTTTCTTTTTCTTTTCTGTATTTGTCAGTTCACGCTTTTTCCTCTTTGATATATTTTTCGGCAGTAATTCAATTTTTGATCCATCTGCTTTGATTACTTGACGCACTGGAGAACTTGGTGTTGTTTTTATGGTGTAATCAGTTATTGTTATTTCTTTCTCTTTTCTATTCGTATTTACATTGCTTACTTCTTCTTGACATTTGCACTTACAATTACATGGTTTGATTGCGTTGGCATATGTTGTTGGAAGTTGGTTTTGTTTTTCATATTCCCTTCGCGCTTCATGCAGTGTTTTTTTCTGGATAATTTTTATTTTTAATATTTCATACTCTTTTTTATATATGGAACATTGTCTTGAGAAGCTGTTGTGTTGTTGTTGACAACTTACACATTTTGCTTCTCTATTACACTTTTCACGTTTGCCTGTTTCATCAGATGGAGTATGTTCTGGTCTGCTACAATTTCTGTTCTGAGGGGCATCCATCCGACACATGGCCAAACTGGAAACATTTAAAGCACCGAATAGGATTGGGTATATAAGGTTTTATTGTAGTATACATATATCCCAGTAAAATCTTTTCGGGTAATTCGCTTACGTTAAATGTTGCTACATATAGTCCAATATCGATTGAGGTCAGTTGCCTGTTTTCATTGTCTCTTTTTTTAAGTCTCCTGATTTCCAGTACGTTAGGATTTTGTTCCTGGATTTCACTTAAGAGTTCCTCATCAGTTAAATTTCGAAGTTCATTTGAGTAAAAGATTCCCTTGGATTTATTTAGTGTATTATGTTCTTCCACCTTTACAAATATATCCAAAGACAAGCTTATCATTTTAATTATTTTGTTAGCTTGCTTTCCATTAAAGCACTGTATAAGCAGTTGTCCAGACCTCAACTTTTTGCAGAATTTCACTTTTCCTGCGACAGCATCAATGGATCTTTGTATGAGGAAAGGAGACACATCCGACAGGCCACGTTCCGCATAAACACCGGCTCTACTCATTAGCAAATACAAAGGATTTATTGAGTTGGGGTTAGAGACTGATTTGTCTCTATCAAAAAGAATACCTCCCATATTGGGAGTTATACTAGATATGATTGATACCGGAGGAGAATAACTTCCTTTTTATATATTTATATGTATTTTAAAAAGGCGAAAAGAAACAGGATTTTATATTATTTTTTTGAAAGGCTTACAAAGTTTTAAATTTCTTCTTATTGCTTCTCTCTTTTTTCTTTTATTTTAAAGCAGTTTACTAAACAAAACACTGCACTCGCGGTGAGAGTTGAAAGCGAACTGACTTAAGATACGATATATAACCAAGATATAAGGAATAATAATCAAAGAAGAGAAAACCAATTTATAAAAAAAAAAATATAAAACCAAATAGCAATATTAAATAAATATAAAACAAATTAATAAAAGGAAAATTATAAAACAAAACAATAATAAAAAAACTTAATAATACCTAATAATAAAAAGGTATATAAATCAATAGAATAATAAAAAGAATTCATAAACCAAAAAAAAAAAAAAAACAAATCAAAATAATATAAAAAAAATAATACGAAATATCAAAATTCATTAAAGGTAGTTAACAGGATTTTCAAGTGGCATGGATAAACGGAGGCAAGCAACATCGAATCTCATATGCGAATGTGTAACTAGAAATAATAATAGGGTATAAGAGTTTTATTCCAAGTTCTCCCTAGTATCTGTCAGATTTAGAAAAAAAAAAAACAAAAAATGATTTATAGAAGAGTAAAAGGTAAAACCGAATGGAAAATTCTATGCTGTGTCTGCCTGTGGCAATAACAACTGGACACACCAATTGTCAGTCCCAGGCATAATACACAAACTTAAATTACTGTACTTTCACAAACATACCCAACTGCCACCCTGTCGCAACGCGAAAGACTTTGGTTTGAGCGTCAATCGGGACTTACAGTTTAGACAGTTAAGTATTTTGCAAAAATTGAACTATTAAAAACCAAACATGAACGTTTTGCTTCACACTCCAGAATTCACATACCGAATATACGTCGCAACGCGTCAAAGATTCCGGAGAATTTTCTTGACGGGACTTACGCACATAACAGAACACGAAACTGAAGAACTACACAAAATCTTGGACCCTCACAAATACACTCAGCCGCTACCCTGTCGCAACGCGAAAGACTTTAGGCGGAACGTCAATCGGGACTTACAGTTAAGACAGCTGGGTGTTCTGTAAAGATCAACCTATTGTAAAAGGAATTTACTAACGCTTTCGCTTTATCTTCCAGACTCCGCACACCGTACATACGTCGCAACGCGCCAAGGACTTCGGAAAACCTTCTTGACGGGACTTACGCATATAACAGAATGCCAAAGCTAAAAAGACTACACGAAAACGGACGGGATTATTCGCCTTCGGGCCCCACGTTGGGCGCCATTTTATAATGTGAGAATTTTATGTATGTAAATGTCAGAGAAAAAGAAAGAGATTTTAATATGAAATTGAAAAATGTTTCTTCCTGGGTGTTCACATTCCAGGGACATCATGCTAACAGCTGCTACCCGTCTGGAACAGCTTGAAACCGTGTGGCCAGATAATCTGCGTCGCTGGTATGCTCGCGTCTTGCCGGGCTATGGCTCGTCGGACGGGGTGATCCTTGCCGACTATCTGTACACTAAACTCTCTCACATATATAAAAAAATCATACCAGCTTTGAAAGGAACTAGACCGAAAAAGAAAATGCATAGGGACCCGAAAGCGAAACTGATACTATGGTGACAGAGACTAAACAAGGAACTAATTTAAACACCTAACCGCAAATGAGGAAAGCTCACAGGTGTTTTTGGAGCTCTACTACCCACCCCCAGGAATCCCAAAGGATCCCACCATGATAGTTCGAAATTTTGAGAACTATCCCAGAATCCTACTAACCCCCGTCTATCCCGCCACTATCCTATCAACTTACCTAAATTTACTAATTACTTAGCCATGACGTTCACGATTTCATTTTGGAAATACAATTTATTAACTCTTAACAAACTGACTTATAATCTACTAACTGTTTATATTCTATTCCTATTTATAACTATGTCGGTAACTCCTCTTTCTACTAACTTTCTTTTACAACTATACAATTTATAGTCGAATTTTACTTATACTAATTAAATATGGTTTAGGATACATTTACCTCCAATGCGGGAATTCATAGTTATGGGTGGCCCCTTCAGACTTACGGTTGTGGTGTGCGGTTGAGGTTATAGTTGAAACTGTGCTGAATTTGTAGGTGATGAGGTTATAGTTGAAAATGTGGTGAGACTGTAGGAGTTGAGGTTATAGTTGAAGAGGTGATGAACTTGTAGGAGATGAGGTTATAGTTGAAAATGTGATGAAACAGTAGGAGTTGAGGTTATAGTTGAAAATGTGTTGACGTCGTAGGAATTGAGGTTATAGTTGAACATATGTTAACGTTGTATGAGTTGAGGTTATAGTTGAAAAGGTGAGTTGAGGTTATAGTTGAAAATGTGATGTAACTGTAGGAGATGAGGTTATAGTTGAAAATGTGATGAAACTGTAGGAGATGAGGTTATAGTTGAAAATGTGATGAAACTGTAGGAGTTGAGGCTATGGTTGAAAATGTGATGTAACTGTAGGAGATGAGGTTATAGTTCAAAATGTGATGAAACTGTAGCAGTTGAGGTTATAGTTGAAAATATGATGAAACTGTAGCAGTTGAGGTTATAGTTGAAAATGTGATGAAACTGTAGCAGTTGAGGTTATAGTTGAAAATATGATGAAACTGTAGCAGTTGAGGTTATAGTTGAAAATGTGATGTAACTGTAGGAGATGAGGTTATAGTTGAAAATGTGATGAAACTGTAGCAGTTGAGGTTATAGTTGAAAATATGATGAAACTGTAGCAGTTGAGGTTATAGTTGAAAATGTGATGAAACTGTAGCAGTTGAGGTTATAGTTGAAAATGTGATGTAACTCTAGGAGATGAGGTTATAGTTGAAAATGTGATGAAACTGTAGCAGTTGAGGTTATAGTTGAAAATGTGATGTAACTGTAGGAGTTGAGGTCATAGTTGAAAATGTGTTGACGTCGTAGGCGTTGAGGTTATAGTTGAACATGTATTAACGTTGTATGAGTTGAGGTTATAGTTGAAAATGTGATGTAACTGTAGGGGTTGAGGTTATAGTTGAAAATGTGTTGACGTCGTAGGAGTTGAGGTTATAGTTGAAGAGGTGATGAACTGGTAGATGAGGTTATAGTTGAAAATGTGATGAAACTGTAGGAGTTGAGGTTATAGTTGAAAATGTGTTGACGTCGTAGGCGTTGAGGTTATAGTTGAACATGTATTAACGTTGTATGAGTAGAGGTTATAGTTGAAAATGTGTGTGATGGATGGATGGATGTGTACGATGGACAGAAGATGAGACTATAGTTGTGGGCACTGATGAGATTACAGATGGATGAATGGTATGGACAGTTGATGAGGCTATAGTTGCGTACACTGATGAGATTACAGATGGATGGATGGTATGGACAGTTGATGAGGATATAGTTGCGTACACTGATGAGATTACAGATGGAGGGATGGTTGTGTACGATGGACAGACGATGAGGATATCGTTGGGAGAATCAACTTTATATACTAAATTTTTTTTTTTTGTTCACTCCTTTCTTTTTTCTTTATTTTAAATTTCCCTTTTTTTTATTTATTGTATTTAAAAGTTTTCCTCTTTTTTTTATTTAAAAAAATTTATATTTTTTTTTATTTAACAATTTTTTTTTATTTACCACCTTTCCTCATCGCTGCCAAAAACCAAAGAGAACGTTTCTTATCGTTTTCAGTTTCAAGAAACCTCCGATCAGCGCATTTTCTGTGAACCGTTAGTTTTTTTTCTTCGATTGATCCATAGACATATATCTGTCTCTGTCTCATTCTCTATTTAGGTCTCGTTGGTTTCAATTGGCGTTGCCAACTGTTACCACACCCTTTTCAGTGTTGCCGCCTTTCTTATATAAATGTTTTTTAACCCTCATGCCTCGCGCACGTGACATGATAATGTAGGTTCAGTACCTGCACCGAAGAATCTCTATTTTTTCTCCATCATGGTGCACTCAGGGAGAATAGAAAGAAGCACAACTAAACTCCACGTGGTTTTTGAACGGAGTAACAGAAAATCACCACTTCTTCACTTAACGATGAACTTTAGATGGGCTAGCATTACAAAGCGATTTGTCAGCAAGTATTGTTAAATGAAGAAAACATGGGATTGCATTCACAACTGATTTAGAAAAGATGTTCCGGGAAATAAATATATGTGAAAATTCGAGCTCTCTCACTGAAAACTGATGCACTGATGAAGCAACAGATGAGGAAAGCAACTACCCATGTAGTATGTTCGTTGATAATGTGCCACGAACAAAAGCAACAGAATAGCGAATCAGCGATTAGAGATAAGTGTCACCCAATGACAACCATGCATCAAGAGTTCTTCAATTTGACGATCTATTTTATTTTATTTATTTATTTATTAATTACAATACAATTACAAATTATATTCTAATTATATACGAGCGGAGTAACTTGGCCATATGCTCGGTGTAGTGTAACAGACCAGAGCCTCTGGTGGGAATCGAACCCACGACCCTCACGCTAACAGTCTAGCACACTACCCACTAGACTACCAGGGCGACCGACTTTTTGACGATCTAATTTTTCATAACTTGTAGATTAACGGACATTCAATGCTTAGGATAAATTTCGGTGTCTAACCTGAACATCCTATTAGATCATCACCCTCAGCAGCTTTTTAAGTCAAAAATGGTTTTTCATCAAATTCAATATTCCGAAATTACAACCAAATTATCTAAATGTTCAATGTTTTGTACATGCACAAAAACTAACATTTGGAAGACGTATTAAGTTCAAATGTTAACGCATTCCTGGCGGCATTTCGTCTGTAGAAGAGGGCTATGCACGCGCTTGTACTCAGATTGTGGTACAAACGTTATTGGCGCTAACAAGGGACTGTAGGTGCCTTAACATTGCAAAAATATATCTCTTCCCGAACATCTACAGGAAACTGTGACAAATCTAAAAACGAAATAATATTTTATGTCTTAGGCCTCACTACATTTTGACGGACTCTAGGAATTACGGGTAACGTCAAGATAGCACCATATACGCTGTATTATGGATGATCGTTTTCTTACATAGGACTGACTTAACTCGATTACCTTGTGCCCTTTGTCCATTGATCCTGCTAACAGCAATGTTCTAACACCAGCACACTTCTTAGTTGGAGAGCCAACTATCTGTATTCCCGATAATAATCTCCTTGTTTCTACTGACCGTCTATCACGCTGGAAATATTAGAAACATTAAAGCAGCATTTTTGTAGTTGACGGCGTAAAGAATTTATGAGTCATCTTCAAACACGACCAAAGTTATTTCAGTTTTTCAATTAAAAAGAAAAGTAGAAAAACTTCTCCCAAGTTCAGATAGTTTAGTAACAGTTGGCACTCTTTAATACACTATGGAGTACCTCGAACGTACAATTTCCAATATTTGCCTCCCACCTTCAAATAAGGTGACAACACTACAAAAAGAAAAACTGAATCCCTTGGGGGAGGAGAATGTTTGGGATTTTATTCTCCCAAACTTGTAAAGAAAAACAATGACGACAAATACCACAGAAGTTTAATCTTATTCGTTCTTATTTTTTTATTTGTTTCCTAATGTAAATGTTCAATTTAACGGTTATTTTTTTACACGATGCAAATTGAAGGCCATTGAGCAAAGTAAACCGTAAAAGTTCCATTTTATCTTCCGCATTAAGCGGACTTAATTTCTTACTTTAAATAAAAGTTAATTTGCCAATTAAATTAAATATGAATTTTAGATAAAGTAAAATAAATATATTCATATATAAAAATATTTATATGTAGGAGAATTATTTATCTTTTCAGATCCTCATGATGAGTTTTCTTTAGTTTTATTAGTTTCACACATTTCAAAAATTATTTATATATCTATATCGATCACTAAGAAGGAAACAGAAAGGCGATAAAAAATGAATATACAACAATTTGAAAGAAGAATCGTGAAGCTAACAGGCCTAAAGTGAAGAAGGATAGATAGAACGAAGGACGATGCTTCCACTAAGTCGTGAATAGTCAGTCAGTGATGAGGCGTGAGTCTGGGATTTACTAATCGAGAGGTATATTCAAAAGTAGAGTGGTATTGAACACCAAAAGTTTGGTCTTTGTCAAAAAATTTCGTAAATTAAATTAATTGAGCATTGTTATCAGCTACAGTGTGTTGTAGAGATGAGCGATGCAGTGATTTTTGAAGAACGGCGTTCTCAGTGAACGTGATTTGTTAATCACTGTTCTTTAAAACAGTGATTGTGATCACAGTATTCCAAAAGAAAACAATAATGACAATAACGTATTTTATTAAGTCGTAAGAAAGAGACAACTAGATACATACTACGAAAAGACTACTAAACAAAATCAAAGTGGTGTCATCAATGTTATTATTTTTAATGTCATTTTTTTATATGAAGTTTGACAATTAAGTTTCACATAAAGTTCATGTATAAAAGACAAAAGTAAATAATCAGCATCATCTAATAGTAATTCTGCCTCGCTCAAAATAAAATGAAATAAATTTGAGTATGTAACAATTTTGAAAGAACGACATTATTAGTAACAGTTTTGAAAATATCGCTCATCTCTAGTGTGTTGTTTATTATACATATAAATAAGGGATTTATTTAATAATAAAGGATTTGTTTAAATAAAGAAACGAATTGCGATGAGAAATATATAATTAATTTTATTGTTAGTGATTGTGAGAAGTCTATAAAGACCTTTGGATCATATCAGGTCTATCTGTGCTAGGTTCCGGGCCTTAGCGGTATAATGAGACTGCGGATGCTCTTGCTAGGTTAGGTTCATTTTCTAAAGATTTAAGAGTTAATCCTGACGCCCAATCTGCTATTTCTATGGCCTCCTCACTAGATGGGGGCGGGAGAATGCATTGGGAGAATGGGTCGAGCTTTTCTGTGTCTAGGAGTCAAAACTTTTCGCTGCTGCATTTAAATTAATTAAGGCTATAACCCTGCTCTTCTGTGTGTTTTTGATTCGTTTTTTTTATATTTTTTCATATTTAGGACAAACTTACAAACGTTTCGACAAGCGGATATTGCGCTTACCTAATGGCAAGTACACGTCCTCAAACCTAATTTAATCACTAATGGCTTAAATCAGACTATTCATAATTTTGAAAAAATTCTCACGCTATCCATCCAATGTGGTATTAAGTCCTCAAATCAAATTAGGTATGTACAACAAACTGAATTCCGCTGATATCAAAAACCTCTTGTTGGAAAAAAGAAGACTCCGCAAGTGTAAAGGTCACTTCAACTAAATGAATGCAGACAACATCTTCAAAAATTATTAGAATACTTAAAATAATAAGATGAAATTTGCAAGTATACGATGAAACCAAAAAAAACACCGGAAAAATAATTTTGTAATTAGTAACATGTTCTTTTCTAAAAATTTAGCCATAAAACCCAAAAAATATGCTACATGTTTGACCCTCAATTTAATCAAAGGGTTGAAAGTGCAACACTTTTAAAACAGCTGTTCTTGTTATTGTTTTGAAAAAAAAAATAATAACAAAAAATATTTGTTTTAAAAGTGTTGAAATGGAAGCAAAAAATATTGTTTTGGAAGATTTGTTCGAATCCTCTTCATCGTCAGATGAGGAGGACATATATCCATAATTATTAGAACGAAACTACTTGC
The DNA here is from genome assembly GCA_930367235.1 of Sarcophaga rosellei. Classification (NCBI taxonomy): domain Eukaryota; kingdom Metazoa; phylum Arthropoda; class Insecta; order Diptera; family Sarcophagidae; genus Sarcophaga; species Sarcophaga rosellei. Next base: position 60,830,338 of record OV884019.1, read on the forward strand.
CGCAAGTTAAAATATTGTATATATAATATTTGATTTAAATTGCGCCAGGTTCTAGTAATAAATTTATAAACAAACAACAGCTGACTATTGTTGTTGATAACTTTATTTTTGTAAAAGCAGAATGAGCTTTAAAATCGCTAAAATAAAATGAAACATTTACTAGTCGAGGACTACAAAGAAACATATACATATGTATGTTTTAACATATTGTGCCATCTAAAGCGATTTAATAACATTGGCCCTAAAGTTGAATTTTACATAAAAACATTTTTAACTTATATGACCCCGGAGCCCTCGGTAAAAATATTATTATATTTTTAATTTAAAACATTTTGAAACAAATTGGGCTTGATTATTTGTTTCTAAATTTCCTTGGATCTCCTTTCGAAGAAAGAGATCTTTTGGAAATGTGGATTATAATTACTCGTGCGTAATTATAATCGTTGGGATGTGTGAGAAGAGAAAATAAAAGGAAAGAAATGAAATTAATTTCAATTTTTAGAATTGATATTCACAGAGAGAGAGAGAGAGTTTCTTACCTCTTTTTTTTATCAGTTATGAAACCAAAGGACGATAGTTATACAATGTAATTCCAATTTATTGTAGGCACCAGGTTTAGGTACATATGAGTTCACATCAATTTTGGTAAGTATTTATGAATTATTTATAAATACAAATTTCAGATAAATATAAATTTGGGTAAGTAGAATTTTAATTTCTTTTTATTAATTTTAAGCACAATTGTTTTAATTTTAAATTTCTTAATTATTTCAGCACAAATAAGTATATGGGTTGGTAAGTATATTTTTTTTTTCTTCAATATTATTAGTTAGTTTAAGTCTTATTTAAAATTAGTAATAATTGGATCTTAATTAATTAGTCACTTTAATATATGTTTTTTTTTCTTTTATGTATAGTTCACTTTTAGCACAATTTGTTTTTTAACTACTTGAACGGTTGAGAGTACAAGATGAAGTGAAGTTTTAGTAGCATTTGATTTTTTGCCAAACCTCTTCGTTCTTAAATAAAGTAACGGTATGCTTGGAAGCATTCCCAATTATTTACAAAACTTGGAGACATACTTTATATATTAAATTTGGGAGACATTCATGTAATGTTATTGGAAGTTAATGCAAAATAACAAATATAAAAATGGAATAATTGACTCTCAGCTTATGTTATTTAACATAAAAATTATTTAACAAAAGTAACCAATATTTTTTTGTTGTTAAATAATTTAAGTGTTCAAACCACGTTTGAACATGGCGCCGACCTTGGGGTTAAACACAAGATGACCTCTTGCCTGGAGATGAGGTGCAAAGAACTTGTGCCAACGACTTAATTGCTTCTGCAATTATTTTAGCATTCGAAGTGGTGGATAAAGTTGATGACGGTGCTTCTGTCGCAGACGTTTTCCTTTTAACCCTTTTATTTGTTTTAGCTCTTTCAGGGGTTGGATGTAGTAAAGTGTGGTGGAATTTATCGCATTTTTTGCACATATCCAACGAAGTGCAGGACCGCAAGTCATGGCTTCTCGCTAGGCAGTTTTCACAATATCTGTGCCTATCGACTATTTCGTGCCTTTTGTTGACGGACATCTTTAGGAACTTCCGGCAAAATCTTAACGCATGAAATTTCCGGCAGAGTTTACATTCATAAATCTCATTATCTGGTCGAGATCTTGGGTGACGATCCTTGCCTATGCGACGTCTATTGGGATTCCGACGGATGATTATTACTTTGCGATTAGTTCTAAGGGATAAAATGATAAATATTAATGAAGGTTGAAAGATTAAGCTGAAATTAGTGAGAAGCTGAATCCAATTAGCAATGTTGTATGAGAAAAAAGTTAGTGTATTCTAGTTAAAATTTTCATCGTTGAGAAATGGAAGACGACATAGCTTAACTACAGGACGAGTAATAATCCCCGATGCCGTTCGAATATCCGCTGTACGTACATTATTATCCAGTCCTGGGTAGGTAATTTCAATCCTTCCCAATCGCCATTCGTGGGGTGGTTGCAAATCGTCCATTACAACGACGAGATCTCCTACATGCATATTAGGTACCGAGAATTTCCATTTGTAGCGCTTCTGCAGTGTTTTCAAATAATCTTCCTTCCACCGAATTGAGAATTGGTGATGAAGTGCTTTGAGCTTCTCCCATCTGTTAACCAGAGACATCTCCTCCCAACTCTGTTCTGGGAAAGCCATTAGAGGTACTCCTCTTAGGAAGTGGCCGGGAGTTAATGCTGTCAAATCCGATGGGTCCTCGGATAGTGCAGATAATGGGCGAGAATTTAAAATTCCTTCTATGCGAGCTAGAATAGTTGAAAATTCTTCAAAGGTAAATCTCTGCGCACCAGCAATTCGCTTCAAATGAAATTTGAAGCTTTTTACGGCAGCTTCCCATAAACCACCCATGTGTGGAGCATGAGGGGGTATAAATTTCCATTCAAAGCCATATGTTATGTACTTCTGGGTTATATCCTGGGCTGCTGTTTTTACAAACAGATTGAATTCACGTTCGAGTGCTCGACTAGCTCCGAGGAAATTTCGACCATTGTCAGTTACTACCCTTTGGGGTAGTCCACGCCTCCCAACGAAACGAGAGAATGCGGCTTGGAATGCTGACGAAGATAGGTCCGAGCATAGTTCTAAGTGGATAGCTTTCGTGCTGAAGCAAACGAAAACACTAACATAGGCTTTTGCGGTCTTCGAATTTCGTAAGGTTGAGAGTCTAATTTCAAATGGTCCAGCAAAGTCAATGCCTGTGACTTGAAATGGAGGTGAAAGAGTACATCTGTCTCGGGGGAGTGGTGCCATTATCTGAGAACAAGGCTGTTGTCGGTAAATAATCGGGAGTTGCCAGGTAATATAATGGGATGGCGCTCATTATAGGGTAGGGAAGAAAGAGATAATCTGCCATTTATTCTGAGAAGTGAATTCTCATCTAGGAATGGGTTTAGCGTTTTGAGTGCACTTTTGACAGATATGTCCTCATTTTTAGACACAGACTCATATTCCTCTGAATAATATGATTTTTGACATAGTGCGATCAGTCTGACTTTAACGAATTTTATTTCTTCGTGAGTTAAGTCATTTCGAGTGATGTGTGATTTATTTGGCCGGAGGTTCTTATGGCAATTGTTGAAAAATCGAAATATATAGCCTATTACACGTAAAGCTCTATTGTATGACGAGAATCGGGTTAAAATGTCATCGTTTCGAACTTCTGTGTGCAGCGTTTGAACTTCATTGGAGATTTGGGGTGTTTTCAGCGGGTTTCGTTGAGGCCATTCAGATGAGGGTTTGGTTAACCATGGTGGTCCATGCCACCACAAAGAATTGGGAGCAAGATCTTGTGGCTTACAGCCGCGAGTTCCGAGATCTGCTGGATTATCGTGTGTTGGCACATGTCGCCATCTCGCATCTGGGATTAAGCGATATATTCGAGCCACCCTATTAGCCACATAAGTTTCCCATGATGAAGGGGGTTTTGATAGCCAACCTAGAACAATGGATGAATCCGTCCACAAATGTATTTCCGAGTTAGAGAAATCTAGGGATGTTAGAATATAATGGACAAGATTTGCCAATAAAACGGCTCCATTAAGTTCTAATCGTGGGAGACTGATTGTTTGAATTGGGGCTACCTTGGATTTTGCCAGTAACAAACTTGAAAATATGTTATGTGTATTTGTTTGACATCTGATGTATACTGTAGCACAATAAGCTGATTTGGAGGCATCCGCAAATCCATGAATCTGAATGAAGTCTTCAGGCATATATTTGATCCACCGAGGAATTGAGATTTCCTCTATGTGGGAGAGATCCTGAATTCTGGTGAAATCTCTTCATCCCATTCTAAGCCTTCTAACCACAGTTGTTGCATGAGTATTTTTGCCCTTATTATTAAGGGAGCAAGCCAACCAGCCGGATCGAAAAGTTTTGCAACAGAAGAGAGAATTTGTCTCTTAGTTATTTTCGATGTTTGAGCAATTGGTGTAAAAGTGTAGGAGAAAGTATCCGTGAGAGCATTCCATTTTACACCTAGAGTTTTCGTTGTGCTCGATTCATGGAAGCGTAGGAAATCCAAGTCATAAAGATCCTCCTTTGGTAAATGGGAGAGCAATTCAGAGTTATTTGCAGTGATCTTTTTCAGAGGCAGTCCTGCGGACTTCAAGACTTGCATTAGCTGAGTTTGAGCGGATAGGGTATCCTCTATGGAAAAACCTCCAGAAAGAATATCATCCACATAAGTCTCCTTACGTAAAATGGATGAAGCTTTCGGAAATTGGGACTCAGAGTCATTTGCCAGTTGGAAAAGGGTGCGGATTGCGAGATAAGGTGCGCAATTTAAGCCAAAGGTTACTGTTTTTAACCGGTAATCCTTTATAGGGCCATTCTGTTGGGGTTGAAAGACAATCTTCTGATAAGATCTATCTTCGGGATGTACGAGAATTTGACGATACATTTTCTGTATATCGCCACTGAATACAAATTTGTATTTTCTCCAATTGAGAATAATAGTAATCAAGTCACTTTGTAGAGTAGGGCCTGTGTACAAGACATCGTTGAGAGAAAAATTGGACTTTGTCTTCCTTGATGCGTTAAATACAACTCGTACCTTGGTAGTCTTATGGTCGGGGCGTACAACAGCATGGTGCGGTAAGTAAAATGAGTTATACTTGCCACAAGATATGATCTCATGAGTGGAAGTTTCTTCCATATGATCAAGAGTTAAGTATTCCTTCAAAACATTATTGTATTCGGTGTAAAGTTCGGGATCCTTTGACAATGTTTTTTCCATTCTGGAATATTGGGCCAGTGCAATGAATCTAGATGATCCTAGGAAGAGTTTTTCGGGATACTCCTTCTTAAATGGCAATCGTACCATGTATCTACCATTCTCATGACGTGTTGTAGTCTTAGTGTAAAACCTTTCACAAATTTCATCCTCAGTTGTGCACGAGCGTGTTGAGGGAATTTCTTCCTCCTCCCAAAACTTCTTTAAAATATTATTGAGATCCGATATATCCGAGGGAATGACTGAAGTTGTGAAAGTTTGAATTGTTTGGGTTCTCATAGGGCCACTTAGCATCCCTAACCATCCGAATATGGTGTTATACGCTGAGGTGCGACCGCAAATATTCTTCTTAATACCTTCAATATTCACGAGATATTCATAATCATTGCCCAGGATTAGATCTATTTGGGATGATTTGTTGAAGGTAGGATCAGCTAGATCTAATGCTTCGAGTTCGCTGGAGTTGGGGATTGCAAAGGTACAAGAAGGGAGTTGTTTATTGACTTTCGGCAGAACTATTGCTTTAATAGGAATCCTCAGATTATACCTTCTTGCGTACAAAACGAACTCGCATTCCTTGTTCGCGGACTGTTTTTGTCCGCCAATACCGACAATTTCAAAGCGAGATGTTTGAAAGGGGAGTCGAAGTCGGCTTCTAATTCTTTCCGTTATGAATGTTCGCTGAGAACCTGGGTCTATAAGAGCTCGATGGTGAAGAGTTCACCTCTATATTCTATTTGCATGAGAGCGGTTCGCAATAGAATATTCTCATTACTCGTAGAGTAATTAGCGTGTATCTGACTTGATGTTGGGTATTCAGAACGCGTTTCGTTGTGCGTGTTCCGGATAGCTTTTGTAGATTGCGGGGAATCCCTGATACCTTTATAATGTGAGTCATGAGACTCTTGCGGTGGAGTCTTTGACACTTTTGTCATGTGCAATAGAGAATGATGGGTTTTTTTGCAATATACGCAAGTGTGTTTGCTTTTGCAATTTGCTTTCGTGTGAGAAGAGCCCAAGCAATTATTGCAAAATTTGTTCTTGTACACAAAGTCGACTCTTTGTTGTACAGTGAAAGCCCGAAATTTCGGACACACTCGAAGATTATGTTCTTCACCACATGCCTTGCAAGTCAGATGCAAGTGTTCCTGAGAGGAATATGTGTGTATTTTTGGTTGCGTCTTTTTATTCAAACAAAAGTCATCCTTAGCAGTCTTAATGCTCGTAAGACGTTCCACAGCCTCGTACCTGTCTACTAAAAATTGAGACATTTGTGACCACTTTGGTAGTTCACGGGGTGAGGAAAGAGACTGTTCCCATAGTGAAAGGGTGAAATCGGGTAATTTTGTGGAGATTAATCTTATGAGAATCGGGTCCCAGCTTTCAACATTTACTCCCAAAGTCTTCAGAGTAGCCAAAGAGTCGTTTACTGAGGACTGGATTCTCCTAATTGCCTCACTATCCTCACTAGTGGCTGGTGGGATATCGAACAGTATTTTTATCTGGTTGTCAACCAATACACGTTTATTCTCGTACCGGGTCTTCAGAGCGTTCCATGCCAATTCAAAATTATCATGAGAAAGTGGATATCTTTTGACTATGGCACCTGCTTCTCCTTTTGTCTTGTTCCTGAGGTGGTACAGTTTAGTCACAGGGGTCAGTTTGGAGTGATTTATGTAAACCGCTGTAAACATATCACGAAAGGAGGGCCATTGTTCATAACTTCCTTGAAATACCTCTGTATCGCAGGGGGGAAGTTTTATACAGTAGGAGGATTCAGTTGTATTCTGATTCGAGGCGTGTGAGTCCTGGGATGTTTTTGAGTCACCAGTGGAATTCACTTGAGCTACCTTCACTAACTCAAGAATCTGTGAAGTACAAAGGTAGTAGGCCTCCATACACGCTTCATATTTTTTCTTCGCCTCTTCCTTAAAGTCCGAGGTTACTGTTTTGTCCTGAGATAACATTATTCTCTCATAGGAACCATCGAGTTTTGCCCATTTTGAGTCCAAGTGTTTCAACTTGACTCCCAGAACCAATTCCGATTGTTCGTCCGTGGGAGGTCGTTGGAATTGTTGGCAAAATTGGATCAAATGATCACAATTGAACAAGAAGCTATCCCTTGGAGAGCCGGTTGCCTCGCTGCGAGATGAGGTAGACATTTTCTTAATAATGGGCTTGATATCTTAATTGATATAAGAATGAGTGTTGAGATTTAAATATTAAATTCGTATATGAGATACGACTTGAGAGTTTTGGGCTACTGAGAAGTAGAGCTAGAACTGCTATCTAGCAAAATTCTAAAGAGAATGTATAAGAGAGCAATAGTGGATATTGTAATCCAGGTGAAGTTAGCACTTAGGAGATTTGGGCTACTGGGAAGTAGTACTAGATACCTGTTATCTAGCGCAAAAATTTTAAGATAAACTCTAAGTGCTAATTTGCGGTATAAGAAATTCGTTTCTATATTCTATGAATAGGGGTTAGGGGCTATATGGTAATAGCACTAGACACCTGTTGTCTAGTTTAAAAGTGAAAAAATAGAATATAGAATTGAATTGAAAAATATCAAAAAATTGCCATGTAAATTCTCGTATGTAATTGTAATATAAATCTCCAAATGAGATATGAGAACAAATCTACTTGTATCCTATTGTATATGTATATCGAGATATCAATGATGTTACATTCTTCTAGTCTAGTAGTAACTAAAAAAAATTCAAATTTCAAAAAAATAAATATTTTTAAATATTTTTTTTTTTTTGAGTTTCAAATATATTTTATTATCAATTTGCAAATTTATTTGTCATTGAGTTTTGATTTTTTATATAGCACATAATATTTTTAGCGTTCACCTTAATGGGTTAATTCGTTTATATGCGTGTAATATTTATATAGTGGACTGTATGTTTTACTGGAAGTGGGGAACAGTGGTGTAAAGGAAATAATTCTTTTATATATTTTTCCAACCTATGTTTTCGAAATTGAAATTAAAACAAATAGAGATGTTTGGGATAATTATTTATTTATTTATTTATTTTAATATTGTATTTATTTGTAATTATTAAAAGAGGGAAAAATGAAATTTTCAGTTGATATTTATTATAAATATCACTCCTTTATTTCTCTGTGTGATGTTTCTTCCTTGTGTCTCTTCCTTGTTCTTCCTCGTTCGCTTCTTGTTTGTTGTTTTAATTTTGATTATTCCACTATTCTCTTGTTGGAATTTTGTAACAAAGAGATTTGTTACAATTCAAGAGAATTGCAATTGCAAACGGGAATATGTATAGTAAATCAAACACACTTCTCTTATGTGATTAAGAGAGTGGTGTATTAATACACTATATGTTTGATTCACACTGAGATTATGAGAGATGAGATCACTTGCACTTTTTGTAATTCTTTTTTTTTTTTTTTTGTTTAAAGGGTGAATTTTCAAATAATGTATATTTTTTTTTCATATACAGAAAAGAGATTTCTGTATATTATATACAATTGGGTAACGATAAACGCGAAATTGGGCAACGGTATTAATATATTTTTGTGTATAATACATTTTTTGTATATAATATATATAATTTATGTAGATATGGGTAATTAAAAGTGTTTGTTTAATTTTGAGTGAAATAATTTATTTCTAATATTGGGATTTTTTAAAAGGTTATTTCTTATATATAAGTGTAAAACCGGGATAGACGGGAAAACGGTACACGGGTAAAAAGAAGAGAAAAAACGGGACTTATGTGCTTTTTGTTAAATATAATTTTACCGTAAGCATATGTCCATCTAAATGTCCATATGCTTCTTTTAACCTTTTTGTTTTTCAAGGTTAATTTCTATCGAGATAACACCACTTTTTAAGCACTATTTTCTTTTTCTTTTCACTTTAAGTTTTTTCTCTATCTTTTTTACTTTTTTTTACGGTTTACGCGAAATTAATTTTTCTTTTGTGTGTATAAATATATCACTCACTTTTTGCAATTTCCAGATTATTAAGTATAAATGTATAAAAAATGTACGTTACTTACAGCTTTGTTGTTTTATATTGTAGTGATGAGATTATTCTTCTCTTTACCTCATTTCTGCTGTTTTTATGTATTGAGTTGTTGTTATGATTTTTTTTCCACTTGTTGTTTTTATTTTAGATTGTGTTTAAAGCGCTGAGTACCATGTAACAAATCCACAGGTTGCGAGAGTTCGCGGGAGAAGGATCATGAAACAAATTGGGCTTGATTATTTGTTTCTAAATTTCCTTGGATCTCCTTTCGAAGAAAGAGATCTTTTGGAAATGTGGATTATAATTACTCGTGCGTAATTATAATCGTTGGGATGTGTGAGAAGAGAAAATAAAAGGAAAGAAATGAAATTAATTTCAATTTTTAGAATTGATATTCACAGAGAGAGAGAGAGAGAGTTTCTTACCTCTTTTTTTTATCAGTTATGAAACCAAAGGATGATAGTTATACAATGTAATTCCAATTTATTGTAGGCACCAGGTTTAGGTACATATGAGTTCACATCAATTTTGGTAAGTATTTATGAATTATTTATAAATACAAATTTCAGATAAATATAAATTTGGGTAAGTAGAATTTTAATTTCTTTTTATTAATTTTAAGCACAATTGTTTTAATTTTAAATTTCTTAATTATTTCAGCACAAATAAGTATATGGGTTGGTAAGTATATTTTTTTTTTCTTCAATATTATTAGTTAGTTTAAGTCTTATTTAAAATTAGTAATAATTGGATCTTAATTAATTAGTCACTTTAATATATGTTTTTTTTTCTTTTATGTATAGTTCACTTTTAGCACAATTTGTTTTTTAACTACTTGAACGGTTGAGAGTACAAGATGAAGTGAAGTTTTAGTAGCATTTGATTTTTTGCCAAACCTCTTCGTTCTTAAATAAAGTAACGGTATGCTTGGAAGCATTCCCAATTATTTACAAAACTTGGAGACATACTTTATATATTAAATTTGGGAGACATTCATGTAATGTTATTGGAAGTTAATGCAAAATAACAAATATAAAAATGGAATAATTGACTCTCAGCTTATGTTATTTAACATAAAAATTATTTAACAAAAGTAACCAATATTTTTTTGTTGTTAAATAATTTAAGTGTTCAAACCACGTTTGAACACATTTTTTGTGAAGTTAGCTATCCGAAAATTTTATTGGAAATTATTTGGATAATTAAAAAAAACTTTTTTTCATTTCCTATACAATGATTAGTTTTAAAATCGTTAATTAAGTAAAAAAACGCTAAATTGGTATAAAACTACAAAAATAATTGCATAAAGGGCAATGATTTTTGTTCTTTTATAATCGTTAAAAATGCAACACATTATGAGGGTTTGTGCAACCTCCAATAAGTGCTACAAAATCTGTAGGCAACATTTTTTGCCAGAAAAGAAATCACCATAAGATAGATTATTATAGGCTAATAAGTTTTCTGCCTGACTTATCAGAATTATTTAAAAATTGTTTTAATACCTAATAGAAAAAAGCAAATCATTATTCAAAGAATTCATATGCTAAATAAAGTGAAGAGTAAAAGTATTGTTCTATACTCTTTTTATATGTTTTCCAGGCCTTCGGAATAATATTCAAAATAAAGCAAAATTTTCCTAAAATTGAATTCCTTCTAAGTTCTTCTCAAGAAGTTATATTATTATATACGTCTGATACGCAGATAAGACATTTTCCTGTATATAGAACTACAACTATAACTATGTATTTTGAAAAGAAAATCGGGTAGGTATATTTATTTTTTTTAAATGAAGAATTTCTATTTGAATTTAATAAAAAATACTAAAAACAAATTTAAGGAAACTATAATGAAATTCGTGTTTGTGATATATAATCTGAAACTAAGCAATGTTACTTATCAATAATTTACTGATTTTACTTACTTTCTCACCAAGTCTTACATTGGTGTACAACACACTTTATTGATAACACCGCGCTACCAATTTAATTCACGATCCTTATTTCAAACTTTGTACAACCGCTGTGCTTACTACACACTTTTAAATACAACTCTCCGAAACTTGTCAACACTGACTGCCTATTCACTAATGCGTGGCAGCATCGTCCGGCGCTCCTTATGCCTGCGTTCACACGAAGAGATTCTTATTTCCAACATTGCTAGTTTATAGGCGAGAGGTAAAGAAACGCTTTCTTATTCGTAATGCACACATGCATGCACACAATTATGAATATGATATCAAAAATAAGACTAGACTGAACTCGGAAATGTTTCTCTCATCGTAGGAACACAGACTATATACTTCTTCCTTATTTGTCTGGTAACTTCACAATATTTCTTTATGTGTAGTTTTTGATATTTCTTTTGTTCCCTTCTCTTCGTGATCTCTTTTTAAGTTCTATTGTTGCGCTTTTGATATTTGTTTTGTTCTCGCAATTTCCTACATAAGTGTCTGTTATTGTAATTTCTGTTTACAGTATGATACGAAATTTATGTTGCTGGTTGTTTAACATTCTCTTTTCTTATTTGTCTACTTTCATTTATTTAATTTTTATAAGTTTAACAATAAATATCTGTGGTATGATTATAAGTCAAAAATGATACTTTTGAGAAAAATTACTTTACATATATGGAATTATTTCTGAAAAAATAAGAAAGTGCATTAGAAAAAATTTATTGTAAAATTAGGGATACTTATAAGATCAAAAACGACAATGAAATGAATGTTTACTAGGAGCTTATTATAAAGGAAATAAGGTTTCATTACGACTTAAGTCAACATTTTTTATTAATAACTTTTTAAAAAACGCTAGTATAGAAATGAGATTTCACGTAAATATAAAGTTTTATTAGTAGAATATGATAGCATACATAACTCAAATTGATTTAGGTCAACTTAGGATTTTATTACTTGTTACCACAGATATATAAAACACATCTTTATAAGAGTATTTTGTATAATGGGTAGAATTTTACAGAATAGAATAGAAAAACAAAGGACTTGGACTTTAGAGATAATTCGAAATGTATTAAAACAAAAAGAGTAATTTTACCTTTTCTGATTCGTTAAATTTTGTGTGAGATTTTAGTGTTACAGAAGATAACAAAATAAACATTTAAGAAGAAATGCTCCAATATTTTCCAGAAAAGAAAATAGTAAATTATAAAATAAAATATTATTTATATAATTATTAACAACATGTTTTTTACAAGAAATATGAAACTTTTAAATCTATAAGAACCTCAATTCCCAAAAACGCAATTTCGTAGTTGGGTTGACCGGTATATAGTGGTTTGACCGCTATCTTAGCACACGTTAGAATTCTGTTAAAAAAATTCTTATTTTAGTGGTTATTATTTCGGTACCCTGTAATCTGACGAACTTGACAATCACAAAATACATTGACAATCATGTTGTCCATAATTCAGAGGAACAGTGTCAGTAGTTTTCTAAGGCTTCAGATTCCACACTTATGCAATTCTTTTAAAAGGAATATTAACATAAGCAAGTCTTCATTATTTGCGGGACATTCTAAATGGGCTAACATAAAACATGTTAAGGCTGCGAAAGATGGAGAAAAAGCTGCTGCGTTTACAAAACTGTCCCGCCAGCTTAGGTTAGCTTTGCAAGAAGGTGGAAGTGCGGATCCTGCCTTAAATGCACAATTAAGAAATGTGATGGAAGAAGCACTCAAGAAGAATATGCCAATGGCAACTATTCAAAATGTCATAAAAAAATTTAAGAATATTAAAAGTGATTTAAAAAGATATAGAATAGATCTGCGGTATAAGCAAAAAGTGTTTATGGTATGCATTATATATACGGATAATTTTGCAGCTGTGAAAATGGATATCGCCCCTATACTTAAAAAATCGGGGTAAAGTTTTTCATTTAAAAATATGCACATGTTAATGAGAAAATACGATGTTTCAGAGCTACTATTATGGATACGAATAACATTTTTGAAGAAGTTGGTATCATTGAAGCATTTTTTGACAAAACCAAAGGTTATAACGATTGCGATATAGAAGATAAAGTAATGGAAGATGCTATTCTCGTTGGAGCTGAAGATGCCGAAATTGTAAATAAAGAAACAGGCTTTGTTAATGTAAGTAATTTTAGGAGCATGTAAAGTTTTCAGTACAAATATATTTGTATTAGTTATGGACAAATCGAACAGGACAGTTGTACGCATTTAAAGTAAAAAAGTTAAAACGGATTTTTATTTTGACATTAGCCCAAACTAGTAACACTTACTTAGATCTTTAATTAGAGATAAGATTGAATTTGAGGCTAGCTCTCCTTTTCATAATAATAAAGCGAAAAATAACGCATTCGCCCGAAAGTGTTTTTACAATAACTCAAACGCGGGTTTTAGCGAAGCCTGATGTGACATTTGACTGTGACCAATCTTAGAATCTTGTGCATCCATGTTTATTTGGAATTGTGTTGATTTCATCCAAAAATGAGAACCGCCTATATTTAAATATCATTTTATTATTTTTTAATGAAACATAGGCTTTTGGAAAAAAAATATTTTTTCCTTATATACATACTACCCAACGTTTTTCCAATATATTGTCAATAAAGAATGTATGTACGTATGTAGTGTGACATTAAAATAAGAGTTTGTTTGTGAAATGATTTTCTTTAGGTCTAGAGACAAGAAATAGTCACTCTACATTTAATTCGGAGAACAGGCTGGATGAGGGAGCAATCTTATTCAACTTTTCTCTCCACTCATTCAATTTTTCTTATTTTCGATTTTGCTGAACTTATTAAAATTTCCAAAAATAGTTTTTGTGTGAATTTACAAAAAGAAATCACTTGTAAAACAAAATTAATTTGTTTAATTTCATCTTTAGAATGTTGCACGGGACAGACGTGTTCTAAGAAGACCTATTATTTGTCAACCGAATTTTTTGTAAAAAAAAAACATCTGTTCGTTTCGTATTTAATGAAGTCGTCGTAGTCTAGAAGATAGCGTGTTGGCCACGGTTCAAACCCTATATCAGACCTCTCCAACAAAACGAAATATAAAAAATATTTGTTCGACGACTTCCTCTCAGCAGACTTCTGCCAAAAACTCTGAGAGTAAAATAAAATTGCTATGAAGAGTTTCTTAAAAATCTTAATCATTTGGAGTCGACTTTAAACTGTAGGTCTCGCCATTCATGTATAAAATTAACACACACACAACATAAGTGGTGGGAGAAGCTAGGTAGTAATCCTGACTGAAGGGTTGTACTGACCAAATTGTGTATATTGTAATACTTGTTAGCAAGAATTAAAATTGTACATCTCCAAGACACCCTTATATAAATTTCTGTTCTTCCAAAAGATATGACCATCCCAGCCTATTTGGGAATGATATGGGCAAATATGTATTATGCTCGCCAGAGTGGCATTCTTTGCACTATTCAACATTTTTACACCATTTTTTGAGTGACGTCGCGTCGGTTGGATTTTGAGTTCTCTGGGCGATAGGGAATGTTATAATTCTAAGTATGCCTTGAATTTGTATTTACTCATATATTATAATTCATAGTATGCCTAGAATTTCTCATTATCATTTTTCCATTCTTCGTTACAATTCAATTGTTAAATACTAATTATAACTTTTATTACTTTTTTATAATATTGAAAATATGAAATATATATTTTAAAATAAATACAAAGATTATGTTTGTCCTTAAAAGCACAACAGTTTACAACAGGGGAGATCGAAAGTAATAATTGCTTTAGAGGTAGCTAAATTTTTGCCTTTCGTTCGTATTATTTTATACATGTCGACAACTTACCGGCCTTTTTACGATGCAAAACACTTCTCATTAGAAATTTCAATAATATTCTTCGAAAAGAGTTTTATGTAAAAAGATTTTAAGAAGAATCAATGTATGTTGCATTCAGTAATTTTTCTGTTAGTTTGGTGTCCCGCGCTTTAATTAATAAATATCACTTCTCATTTCTTTTACTTCAATAAATTATTAGGAACTTAACTTTGTTTGACTTGCATAGTTACTTATTGATAATAAATAATCAAAAACATTTTTTTTCAGTTTATTTGTAGACCATTTGAAATTACGGCTCTAAAAAAATCAATTGAAGCCAAAGGTTATGTTGTTGACAATGCAGAACACGTCTATACTCCTACAGTAAGTAACGATATTTTTCTTTAACACGTTAATCGCCACAATAACATCAGAAAAATTTACACATGGGCCATGGTAACTTAATTAGATAATTTAGTTAAAAATGTATCAAGGAAAAGTTAGTGTCACAGAAAAATTTTTTTTTGCCAAAATTCCCGGAAAAACACTATTTTTTATGTCACACATATATGACTGACATGGCCCTATATTAAAACTTTTTTTCTAGACAAGCCGTATCAGTCTTATATGTCTGACGCATCCAAACAAGATACAACAAGCATTAACCTGTTGTTTTGAACACAGCGTCGTTTGCGTCAGACATCTGTGATTGACGTGGCCTTCTACCAAATCATGTAGAACTTCGTAGCATCAGACACATATAACTGATATGGCGATTAAAGTGTTAATATTTCCAGTTTTGTTTTTTTTTTGTATCAGTACTATGTTCTTAGTTACTTTTTTCATGACTATTTTCGCAGTGACATTAAATTGTTGTTTTATGTCTAAATTTGTGTTTTGAAAAAATGTGTGGTTAAATTCGATAAAATATAAAAGTAATATGTAAAAACGTCGGATTGAATTGAGGTTAATAAAAAACACTATGAATTCGCTTTGCGGTTTACTTTGCATATTTAGATTGCTTTTTGCGTAGTGGTCAAAAAAAAGAAAAATGGTAATTTTGTTTCAACCTTTGTTTAAATTAAATAAAATATTGTTTGTTGTTAAGGTATAATTTATTAATTATATTCATTATATTATTACGTCTTATTTTTTCTGTAATTCTTTTTATTGTTATCTGTAACAACTTTTCAGGCAGTTACCCTATTAAACGTTCTTATATTTGACTTAGCTTTTTGTGTCTCTAAAATTCGTTTTTACCTCCCTTATACCCCCCAATAGGATTCTGTTCTGGGCAATTTGGTGAATTGGCTCGTCTGGGAGCACAAAAAAATTATTCGCACGAATAATGCTTTAGTATCAAATGGCAAGATTATTAGTTACGTTTATTTAAAAATGCCAACAGTCCCTTTTGCAGACATAAATATCAGTGTTAGATGAAAAGTGCTTCTTTTATCATTGTCATTTTCTATTGTATTTCAACATAGAATTATTTTCCAAGAATCTGTGAAAATTTCAATTTCTTTTATTTGCAATAACATTATTTACATATAGTTCTTAAATTATTAACAATGAGTTCAGGATTATATCCTCTACAGCATAAAAATATTAGTAAATTATAAACAAATTTAATGGGCGATATAGTGAGTTTTGGAGGATAAAAGTGCACAAAAACCTATTTGAATTTAATTTTATTGTTTAGATAAAAACTTACTGGCTACTTAGTACTACTTAGGATGGAACTAACTCATTAATATAATAATATTCCGAATACGAAGAACGTCGGTAAAAATGTTGTAATAGTCTGTCAAGTTTATTTTCTACCAGCTCAATTTTCGCTAGAACATAAAGCCGATTAGTCGAAAAATACCAAGAAAGATTAAAAATTAATTTTAAAAATTTATTTTGAGAAACCTGAAGTTTCTTTATGTGACATTTTGCTATTTTAGCCCAAACAGGGGCAGCATAAAACATCGTCGGATGGAAAATGGATTTTAAAATAAGTTTCTTGTTATTAATGTTCAGTTTTGAATTACGATTGATAAGCGGATATAATACACGAGTTAGTAAATTCACTTTATTAACTATATAACCTATATGGTTCTTGAATTTAAGTTTTGGATCCAAGACTACACCCAAGTACTTAACGTTGTCTTCCCACTGAATTAAATCATTATTGAAATAAATACCAATCTGTGGTACAAAGCATTCTTTACGTTTTCTTGTGAAATATATTGCCTGTGTTTTGCTACTATTTAATAAGGCCCCGATTATGGTTCACAACACATAAATGTTGTGTTGTAACAGAGACAACACAACATTTATTACTTTCTTGATTATGGTTTACAACATCTAGATGTTGTGTATGTCACAGTGTTGCTCTTCAATGTTAGTATACTTTTCCTTGAAAATACAACCCTGAGTGTATAAAACTGCCAATTGAAAACAAAAATTATTACGTTAAAAAACAAAAAGCCT
Organism: Sarcophaga rosellei; assembly: GCA_930367235.1. Classification (NCBI taxonomy): domain Eukaryota; kingdom Metazoa; phylum Arthropoda; class Insecta; order Diptera; family Sarcophagidae; genus Sarcophaga; species Sarcophaga rosellei. The sequence continues at coordinate 60,847,391 of OV884019.1, forward strand.
ACATAAAACACAAATTTTAACTCTTGTTAAAACATGACAATTAAAAATAAAGGCTAGTTTTATGTATGTATTGCAATAAATTCATTTCAAAAGTACTTCAAATTAAAATATATAAATATAAAAAAACCTTATCACATTAAAATTTATTTAGATCACATAGTTACTTAAAGCTAAAATACAAATTCGTAAATAGTCTACATTTCAAGTTTTTTTTGGGTTAAAAGGAGTTTGGCTTTTAATAATTCATTTTGTAATTCAGATTTTTCCCTATTTATTTCTGGCATTTTTTATTTATTTGATAATTTTTATATGAGCCCTTCTCAAGACGTTTTAACATAAGCAATAGCTCCTGTTGGTTCTTTTCTTGCCTTTTTTAGGTTTTTGGACGCTCATCCCCCATCTTATTTTTTGTATTTTGTAGCTTTTCGACAACTGCTGTTTCCACTGGTTAGTGCTAGTTTAAGGCCCTTCAATATCATATGACGATTCGTCTTGAATTTGCAATCCCATTGCAGATCCATTTGGATTTACTTTCCATTGCATAAACACCAACTCTACGGTGCTCTGCTCCAATTTCCTGCTAATTTCCGTCGACGGACTACCACCAGTAACTTGAAAGTTTTTTTCGATTGGCAGAGAGTTTTCTTTTCAAATTGGCTTTATAATGAGTCCATGCCTTAAAAATGCTACAATTCATCTACTAACCCTTTGCTATTCTTTTGAAACTCTAATGGGTGGACCCAAGTCATTTAGCTCCAATGAAAATTATTCCCACGTCCCTTTGTGCTGAGTCTTATTTGCTCCAAATGATAACTTGCCAATGTCAGGATTTGCTGTCATGAACTCGACCAGCTTTTCCTTCTGCTTGTTAGTGATTATTTTTCTATAAAATATTTTCAGTTATTTATAATTTTTAAAATTTCCACAAAAAATTATATGCACTGTTTTATACATATACTTATAAATGTTTATACATTTTCTTTTTTAAACTGAATGCGGCAACAAGACAACACCTAATGAGCTGTTGTAAGTTTTTGACAGTTCTGACAACACTTAAAAACAACTGTTGTAAATCATAATCGGGCTATGTGAACACACACAACATAAAGTACAACACTAGCGATAGATGTTGTGAACCATAATCGCAATTTTAAAACTACAACACTAAATTTACAACTGTTGTGAACCATAATCGGGGCCTAATATTTTCCAACTATTAAAATAATTAGATATTTCAATTAGGGCTCTTTGCAAATTGGATATAATTTCATCAGCTCATAAACCTGAACAAATGACTGCTGTGTCATCAGCAAATATAGACAATGTGCAATAGTCCAAACAGGGGAAATCCACTATTGTGGGCATCCACTATTAACTTCAAAACGCCTAGAGCTGTGTGAGCCCACATGAACTTTAAAGGTTCGACCATTGAGGAAACATTGAACTATTTTGATTAGTTTTGGGGGAAAATTTGCCCAAATCATTTTATAAATTAGGCCCTCGTGCCATACCGTATCGAATGCTGCTTTAACATCCAATAATAACATTCCTGATGATTTCTGAGATTCAAAGTTGGAATATACCAAATTTTTTATTCTAATTATAGGTTGTACAGTGTTATGTTCCTTTCTAAATCCGAATTGATAGGAAGGAATGATATTATTTAATTCAATAAAGTTAGTAAGTCTAACCTTTATTAGCTTTTCGAAAAATTTTCCAATGGCTGAAAGAAGACTTATAGGTCGATAACAGGTAGGGCATTCAGCGGGTTTATGTGGTTTGCCCTATTTCTTGTATTCCAAAATCATTTGGGATATACCACTAGTTGGGTTTTATTAGAGACTACTCCCGTATAGTGTTGGGACACGTTTCCTCCATGTCTCAATATTCGACAATATTCACCATATCTTTTTGAATTCTGGTAACTTTTTCAAGGATAATTTTTCTCGACTTTCAAAACCTTTTTAATAGAATCCTCTTCAATTTTAAATTTTATATACTTAAAAATTCCCAAAGCAGTGAGTTTTTTTATCATAAAAATCCTCAAACAACAATATCTCGATAAGGGGTATGGAAATTTATCGTTTAAAAGCTATATGCTTATTTTTAAAGCTATTTGTAATAAGCTTTAATATTAATTTAACTTTCACCATAAGTGAGTCTTATATACTTGGATACAAATGTATATACATACATAGTTAGGTATCAATATTTATCATTTCAAATACTTCAGCATTAAGATTCCCTGGTTCATCGGTTAAAAAAATTTGTGATTTTTTATAACATGGGCTGCATTTTGTGTAGGCAGATTTCTGGAAGTTTAGTCAGACATGGAGTCCAATGAAGAGCAACCGTTGTTCCTCAGCTCAGGAATTGAGTTTAACCTTTTTTATTACAAAACTTCATAAAGATATTTATGATTCAGCAGGGTATCGCTATAATTCACAACAGTTGTTGGACAGCAAATTAGTTTCTATCGAAAAAATATTGAAGTACTGGATTGGCCAAAATGTTCCACAGAATGTATCCTGTGGAAAATACGAGGAAATTTTTTAGGCTTGTTGATGACTTTTCTTCACTAAAAAGTTCAATCCTGGGAGAATTGTAAAAATGTTGAAAATGTTACCAGAAACTCAGTCAGTAATTGAAAGATAGAATATTTAGTTTAATTTTCAATAAAGTTGCCGTTGTAAGAGTTGCCGTTCTTTGAGATTCAAGGAGTTTTCTAAGCTATTTTACGCAATCTTAGAGGATAATTTTTTGTTGAGTGATCTGCTGTTTTGGCATTTCGCAGCAAAAATCCGCAATCCATAATTTTTTTTAGTCGACAGCATGTATATGTCACAATGAGTACTTTGACTACCAGCTGTTTATTTGGTATGTTTTTGTAAACAAATAAAATTAAATTTTTATTATATATTTTTTGTTTGTTTATTAATTTTTTATTTTTTTGTTTCTTATACTGTTGGACTTTTTTTTGTTTATTTGCCATCATAGAAATTAAAGAAAAAAAAGGAAAGAAAAACTGATAGATGCCTAAGTACTTTACGAGCGCAAAAAGTTAAAATTTGACCAACTTTCTGCTTTGCATAAGCGGAGACATGCAGAATGTAGCATAGGAAAACACGAATTTCAACTCAGCTGTCAGTTGAAAAAAATTACGCATTACGGATTCTATATGTCTCGGCCACAATTGCAAGCCTTTCTTCAGCAGAAATTAACTTTTCTTCATCTATAGAGTAAACTCTGTTGAACCCTGCTTCAGAATAGATGAAAATTACATCCTGAGATTTTTAAAATTGGAGGTTTAACAAAACAGTTATGTGATTCGGAGTTCTAAACAGTATATTTTCCACGTAATAAATTATGTTTAAGTCTTATTTTAATTAGAATAACCTTTGCATGCTCTACATCGAGGTCTTTCCAGTCATAGCAGATATAATTTATAATTTATAGCCTGAAATAGTTATTTGTTATCCGATTTGTATTATTTGTCGTTTTTCTCTGTAATTCAGTTGAACTATTAGATTTTAATAATACATTGTTTGAAAATAATTTAGTATTATAATAACTAATCAGTTTCGTAATTACTGTTAAGTTTGCTTGACTTAAATCCAGATCTGCTAAAATAAGAACAAACTAGAATTCGCCGAAAATATTAAGCAAGTAATGGCTGGTTTAACAATTTTCAATCCCGATATGGAATCAAATTTTTAAAAATTTCCGGGTAAACGCTTTCCCCAACCCTTTATTGAAGTTCTCCACGCAAAGATTGTGGAGATGAAAATAACATTTTCTCAATGCTCATTTTTACAATGCTGATGAGATTGCACTTTTTTGGAGAAATCTACCGGATAAAACACTACATAGAGAAAAGTCTGCACGGGGGCGTAAAATAGGGAAAGAAAGAGTGACACTTCTAGTATGCTGCAATGCAACTGGTGAACATAAAATCAGGTTATTGATGATTGGAAAAGCCAAAAATCCTAGAGTTTTAAAATCGCAAACTTACCTGACCGAAATAGATTTTAAAAGCTGGTTTGAAAACTCTTTTGTTAAGCAAGTAAAAAGATATCTCAAAGAAAATAATTTATCAAATAGAATGCAACATGTCATCCAAAATCATTAGTAGATTTAAATAACGAAATATGCGTTATGTTTTTCCACCTAACTGTACAGCACTCATGCAGCCAATGGATCAAAATGCCATTCGAATTTTAAAACTAAACTATCGTAAAAGTTTTTTGGTCGCTATTTTATCATGTTCAGGAAATCTAATGGATGGTCTTAAAACTTTTCCATTGAAAAACGTCGCCTTTTTAGTTGCCAATGCTTGGGATATAATTGATGCAAATATCCTTAAAAAATGTTGTATGATGAAGAATGGGACTTAGATGATGAAATACCTCTGTCAAGGCTAAGACGCAGCGATTCCACCGAACTAGTTGATTTCCCTGTCAACTCAGCACCTGATATTTATAATTCTAATGAGGTTACCGAATGGTTGAATGATGAAATTGAAACCACTGACGATGTGACTGATAAAATGATGAGGTTGAATCATTTAATCAAGAATGGTGCAATAATGTTCCAAAAATACATATAAAAATGATTTTAATCTATTGGTATATAATTTGAATGTAAACATTTCATTTTAAAGTGAATAAATTATATAATAAATATTAGCATGTATTTTCTAAATTTTTTTTTTGTTTCGGAAATTCGGACATATCGATATTTCGGACACCACATGGTTTTTAATTGTCCGGATTATCAAGATTATACTGTATAAGTTTACGTACATAGTAACAGCTGTTTAAAGTAAAAACTCTTGCCGTTGAAGTTTGTTTAGTGAAAGGTAACTTTAGCTAAAGTGAACTTTAAAGTCATCCTTAACATTTTTTCGTTATTACAACTTACGGATTAAATAAAAATAACTTTCCTACAAATATGGCAGTTCCGGAGCAATATTGATAACTTTTGCCAAACTAAACAAGTTGCTAAAGAAATTCAGTGAAACCGACTTGCTTCTTTTTTATTGTCTGTTCATATTTGAAGTCATACTGAAAATAATATATAAAGGGTGATTTTTTAGCTATTATCTTTTTGGCAACACTGGTTTAAACAGCTCACGCACGTTTCGTGTTTTGTTTCACTGTCAAACATCTTCAGTTTGGTCTATAATTTAACCATGAATCGTCTTACAAACGAACAACGCTTGCAAATCATTGAATTTTATTATCAAAATGCGTGCTCTGTTAAGAAAGTTCGTCTCGCGCTTCTTCCATTTTATTGTCAGTTTAATCGACCCACTGAAGCGTACGTAAATAAGCAGAATTGTCGATTTTGGAGTGAAGATCAGCCAGAAGCACTGCAAAAGCTACTAATGCATCCAGAAAAAGTCACAGTTTGGTATGGTTTATGGGCTGGTGGCATCATTGGACGAATCATTACGAATCTTAACGTAACTGTGAATGGTAGCGCTACCGTGAGATGATATCCAACTTTTTTTGTCCAAAATGCAAGAGCTTGACTTGCATGACATGTGGTTTCAACAAGACGGTGTCACATGCCACACATGCACGCGTAACAATGGACTTATTGAGAGGCGTGTTCGGTGCACATTTTATTTCACGTTCGGAACCGGTCAATTGGCCGCCTAGATCGTGCGATTTAACACCTTTAGACTCTTTTTTGTGGGGCTATGTAAAAGCTCATGTCTATACAGACAAGCCCGCTTCAATTGACGCATTGGAAGACAACATTGAAGCATTTATTCGAGGCGCAGTCTCTTGAAAAATCACCCCTTATAAGTATATATATACATATATATATAAATATATATACCACTTCAAATATGAGCAATCACGATAAAAAAGAAGCACGTCGTTCGTCGTTGGTTTAAGCATCGGTAGGTTAATGAAAACCGTTTTCATATTCTGGGATAATATTTCCAAGGGCAATTGTTACAACTTGCCGTTAACTAAGGGGAGGATTTTAACGGGCAGATAAATTGTTTTTCATTATTATAAGTGGACAATTAGATAGAAGTTATGGATCATCCTGCCGGTAACTTTTAAAAATAAGTTCATGTTTGAACTTGGCATATTATACATTATTTTCAATATGGCAACTTGAAATATAATCAAAATGAGTAAACCCAACAACAAAAAACAGGCCCTTCGTTGCCACTGCGTTTAAAAAAAAAGCAATTTTATCAACATTGCTCAGGAACTGCCATATTTTTGAAAAAGTTAACTTTATTTTATCTGTAAGTTGTAATAACGAAAATAAGTTAAAGGTAACTTTACAGTTCCCTTTAGCTAAAGGTACCTTTAACTAAACTCAATTTTAACGGCAAGTTGTAATAATGGCCCTAAGTGTTATTTCGCAGATACTTTGTTATTTTTTTGGTTTAAAAGCTAATAAAATTCATGCTATCAGTTGCCGCATGTCAAGGCTTTTAAGGAACTCTTAACGCAACTAATATTCAGTTAATATCGATAATATTAAAGCAAGACAAATATCTTTATCTTTCTTTTAGGTCAATGTACAACTCATACCTGCAGAGCTAATGGAATATGAAAAGTTTATAAGCAAAATTAAGAACGTGTCGGGAGTGGAAGACATATATGACAACATCAGAGAGAATATTAATGAGAGTTAAAAATTAAAATTGCATAAAATCCTTAACCCTTTGATGGCTGTTACCTTCTCCAACTATTTTGTTAATAAATATGCTATTTTGTTAAATAAATATACTATTTTTAAGTGTAAAAATAAATTGTTTGTGTACTAACTATACATGCTTTTGAATATCTTACTTTTAGTGGTACGTGGTGTTACGGAGCGCTCTAATAAGTTTCATATGAACAGCTGATTTGTTATTGTAAATTATTGTTTTATGTATATTTTTATTTGATGTTTGTTTGTAAACAATTTTGCAATTTGTAAGTAAGTAGAAATTAAATTTATAATTAATCGAAGCCCGTATATTTTTGCAGAAGGAGATGCAAAACTGCGGTAAGTAAATTAAATTTTATGTATTGTATTTATTCTAATATTTTAATTTCTATAGAAATAAGCCTACATTTTGTATTCTGTACAGTCTAAGACTTACAGATACTGGAATAAAGCAAACCTCCTGTCTTCACTATACTAAGTTGCAGCCGTAAAATTTTTATTTCGCAGATTTGACAGCATCTCCTGTAAAATAAAGAATTACAAGAGCTGCTGCCATCTACAGTAAGTCTACAAGTAAAGCAACAAAGGAAGTTTGTTGGAATAAATGTCCCCACCGGTAGTTCGTAGTCCACAATTTTTAAGAAGTTCAACCAGTACAGATATAGCAACATCTGACCAGTCTGAACAAGAGAAGACGAAGTCAGCATCAAAGACTAATATTAGTGCTTCTGCCGCCAGCACTAATGCCCCGACAGCGAACAAGACATATACAAAGTTCAAACCAAGAAAAAAGTATCCTTAGTGCTTCTAAGGCACTGGAGTCTACAAATGAACCAAGCCATATAAGTATACAGGCTTCAATATCAGTTAGAGAAAACGTCCTTCGGCAGTTTCGCAAAAGCAGATACAATATTTCAAAAGCCAGCTTTCGGAAACCCAATCCCAATTCGCTGGGAGTAGAGGCAAGTGGAATCTCTTCATAGGAGACAACTCAAGCGGTAATTGACCGTTACCTTAATTTTATAAGTATGCCAAATAGCCCCGCCATTGAATGTAACAACACAACAACGTTAGAGTTTCGTAATCCGCGAACATAAACGCACACTCAACACATCGTAGAAGACAGTGTTGCGCCGTCGCCTCGAGCAGCGTCAATGGCTTTTATACACCGTTTCCTAATAATAACTGTCGTCGTTTTCTTCAAACACAGTTTCCAGTTATTAACAACAAACAATATACAGTGGTGGCCACGAATTTAAGACACGACATATGATGGACTTATTTGTGATAATTTTGTGATAATTGAGAAATCTCAAGAAACCCATGATATTTTGGAAAAATATACTTTGGAGTTTTGCCGCTTCGGCTCTGATGGAAAGCAGTACATCTGGCGCCCTCCAAACCTAGAGCATCATCCAAAGTACACCCTAAAAACAACATGGTGGTGGAAATGTGACGGTGTGGGCAGCATTTTCCTGGCATGGTATTGGTCCCATTTACAAAATAAATTCTAAAATGGACCACCATGTTTACAAAAATATTATAACAGACACAATGATACCATTCGCTGAAGACAACATGCCTCCAATATAGAAATTTATGCATGATAATGACCCTAAGCACATTTCACGTCTAGTGAAGAGTTGCTTAGAAGAAAACGATATCATTGTTCTTAAGTGGCCAGCTCAATCCCCGGACCTCAATTCAATTGAGAACTTGTGGAATGATGTTGAGGAATATTTACGAACAGTTAAACCAAAAAATTTAAGCGATTTGTGGGAAGAAATCCAAAGGGTTTGGTATGCAATTCCAAAGCAACGTTATGTGGCATTAGTCGAAAGTTTACCCGGGAGATGTGCTGCTGTGATGAAAAATAAAGGATTTCCCACTAAATAATAGGTTTTTTATGAAGCTGAGCTTAATTTAGAGAATAGTGTTATATTATGCCTATGTCTTAAATTCGTGACCAGGTAAAATTTGTGTTTATGTATATAATGTGTAAATAAAAATAAATAACCGAATATAGGTAAGAAAATATTATTAATTTTTCTTCATAACATTACTAAAATCCTAAAAAAATATCATGGACCCATAATTTTTTCGATAAAATGTAAAAATTATCTCAAATAACTCAGTTATATGTCGTGTCTTAAATTCGTGGCCACCACTGTACATGCTTACGGTGCCTTTAGCGGTCCAAATGAATTTCGGATGCCAAGAAAAATACAGGATTTACCGGAGTTTTACGGTGAACCAGAAGACTGGCCATTATTTTTACCGCTTATATATACTTAATCAACAGCTGCATACGGGTACAATAATTTTGAAAAATCTTTAAAAGTTGAAGCAAAAGAAATGACAGAGTCGCTTCTTATTCACCCAGATAATATTAATGTGGTTACTAATCAACTAAAAGTCTGCTTTCGAAGGCCTGAGCAGCTGAGTCATAGCAGGTTAAAAAAAGTGAAGGATTACCCTATATTAATGAAAACAATTTAAGTTAGTGTAATTTTCAACTAAAGTGAAATGGCAAACAATACTTAGCTAATCCAACGCTTTTAGAGGAAGGTTTTTTTTTTTTTTTTTTCACGCCGAGGAGGGGTGAATGTTCCTAACCGCACCATAGAGGAAGTCGTCACATCCTCCGTGTGTGGGGCCCTCACCCACTAAACTCCCCCCCTCGTCTCGTGGACTGGTGCCCACTCCGGAACTACGGTGGTATTACTTCGGAGTGGAGTCCTTTTGGCCATTTGGCCCCTGCGTGTTCATATCCGCGTCCGGATTGCATGTCGTAAGTTGAGGAGACATTCACGTGTCTCCACTATTCCTTTAGATTAGGATCCCGTGTCGGTTTCCTTTGACACATATGTCCGTATAAATTATGCCGGCGTGCCTGCCTGTTCTGCAGCCTCAAGGTCTCTCTTCTTCAGCCTTAGAATGCGCTCCACGTAATTCGCCACTGAGGCCCAATTTTCTCTGCTCGAAGTCATAGCGCCGACAATGTTAGCGGCCGTGATCATTCCAATTTCCGACGTCAGTACAGAGCGATAGCTCTGCCAGCGTGCACATTCGAAAACCGTGTGCTCTGCATCATCAATAACTTCCCCTTCTTCGTAAAGACAGTAAGGGGAAGCGGTCTTGCCTATCCTGTGCAGATATTTCCTAAAATATCCGTGACCCGATAGCATCTGCGTAACGTAATAATTCACCTCTCCAAATTTCCGACCAATCCATGGCCTTATGTCCGGGATAAGTCTCGCCCCACCTTCCTCTATCTTCATCGTTCCATCGTCGTTGCCATCTTGAGACGGTGTTTTCCCTGAAGTGGCCGGTTATGTGATCTCCAGCCGATTTCGCTCTATATATCTCCATCCGCTCTGCCGCCAGCAGATCCACAGGGATTGTACCTGCTATCACAAGTACGGCTGGGGCGGACACTGTGCGATATGCCGACGTGATACGCAATGCAGCCGTTCTCTGTACCGATACAAGTGAGCTTGCCCGCTTTTTGACATCTAGCGTTTCGGCCCAAATCTCGCTCCCATAGAGCATAATACTGTTTCCGACCTCCATCAGGAGTCTCCTTCTCGTCGGTAGCGGTCCTCCAATATTCGCCATTAATCTGCTGAGCTGTCCAACGATCTTCTGGGCTTTGTTAGCAGAGTACTGAATCTGGTACGAAAATGTCAGTCTGGGATCCAGCCTTATTCCCAGGTATTTACCGAGCTCTTGGTCCTGATTACCTCGTTTCCAATACTCATGTCCACGTGCAAAGGGATACGACGACCAGTGATCAGTAGTAATTCCGTTTTATGCATGGCCAGGTCTAGGCCGTGGGAATCCAACCATGTTTTTGTTCTTAATATGACACGTCTAAGTTTTCGCTGTGCCTCTTCCGTATTCCTGGCCGTAATAACAGCTGCAATATCATCCGCGTATCCAACCAAAAAGGTTCCCTCTGGCATATCCTCTCTCAGGATTCCATCGTAGTTAACGTTCCATAGGTCGGGGCCTAGGATAGATCCTTGTGCCGCACCTGATGTTAAGAGCTTCACCTTTGGTCCCGAGCTTGTGTTATACACCAGCTGTCTGTTACTCAGATAACTACTTATCATGGCCAAGATGTAGTGTGGCACCGAGAATTTGTACTCCAGAGTATTTAATACATCGCTCCATCTAAGACTATTGAACGCGTTTCTAACGTCCAAAGTCGCAAGCAGTAGCACAGGCCTCGAAAAGTTATTTCCTCGCTGTGTGACCATGGCCGCTTCAGTCACCTCTCTCAGGGCGCCAATTGTAGACCGCCCAGGTCGAAAACCATATTGTCTATCCGACAGTCCGCCACTATTCTCTATAGCAGCTGTAAGCCTTGGCTTCAAAAGCCTCTCGAGCAGCTTCCCTGAAGTATCCAGCATGCACAGTGGCCTGTAGGCGGATGGGTCCTCTGGGTCGCCCTTTCCCTTGCTTATTAAGACTAGCCGTTGTTTCTTCCATATTTCGGGGAAAATACACTCTTTTAGGCACGCGTTGTACATTCCGAGCAGGAGTTCCGGTCTTTGATTGGCAATTTCCCGCATTACCTCAGGCGGGATGCCGTCGGGTCCTGGTGCCTTACCGGGTTTTAGTCCTGCTGCGGCTACTTTTAGCTCCTCTGCGGTGAATGGTAAAAATTCCGTATTGAGCATATTGTGTCGTCCTTCGTTCACTGGTTCATGAGTAGGGAATAGTGTATCCACTATATTTCTCATTATTCGCTCGTCCATAATTTCCATTGGTTTCCTCCTGTTCAATTTGTCCATTACAATTTTGTATCCAAGTCCGTAAGGGTTTACGTTCACGTCATCTCGTAGTAGAGGAAGGTAGGTAGGTAGGTTGGAGTGGTAGCTTTGACACCAAAAGCACACTTGACCACGCATAGCGGCCCGTTGTGACGCCACTGGTCAACGCAGTCGTTATACTGACCGAGTTCCACCAGGCTGGAGAAGTCAGCGCAAGGGAAAACCAGCACGAAAGTTTAATAAACAAAGCTATATTCTTGACATCAATGGATGATAGCTCCGTCAAGCTAACAAGGGTTGGAGAGCCAAATAACCTATATCTGTATCTCGCAAGATATGGGCATTGACAAAGAAAGTGGATAACAGCCTCTTCCTTCTCAGCATATCCGCATCCATGGCAGAAGTCGTTAGAAGGGAGCTGCATTCTTTCCGCGTGTCTTCCCATTACACAATGACCTGTAAGCAAGGCCACTGTGATCGAGATGACGTTGCGATTAGGTACGAGCAATTGGTTGGTGCGCCTTCTATCCATCGAGGTCGAAGTGAGTCTAGCAGTGAAGCATGATTGCTCATTGCACCAGGATAGGTTGGTGTCCCGAAAGATTTTCCTCCCAATGACCAATTTAACCGAGGTAAGTGGTATATCCAAGTCGATCAACGAGGATTCCGGAGGCAGTGCACCAGCTCTGGCGAATTCGACGGCCCTGCAATTTCCCGGAATGCGGTTGTGCCCAGGGACCCAGATAAGTGGGATTCTGAAGCGCTCAAAAACAAGGTCGAGGCTGTGGCGACACTGCCTAACGGTCGTGGAGTTAGTCATAAAACTCGACAAAGATCTTATAGCAGCCAGAGTATCAGAGAAAATTGAGTTGCGGGTGAGAGGAGCACCGTTGACGAGGATCCATTGAGCGGACCGGTAGATGGCCATTACTTGCGCTTGAAACACGCTGCAGTAATCCGGCAGTCGGAGGGAAATGTTCAGGTCCAGGTTCCCAGAGTGGACTCCGCTACCGACCTTATTATCGATAATTAACCTCGAGACTCAATGTGAGTCTGGTCCCGCTTATGCTAGGAAGGGTGAAGGTCAGAATCTTGTATCTCCTAGTGAAGAGAATTGTATCGATCTTGGAGGGGTTAACAGACAGTTCAGGTTCCCTACACCAGTGCAGCACAATGCACAATGCTAAGTTCAGCTTGACAGACAGCGTCAGCGAACATATTCCTGACACAGTAATGGCAATGTAGTCGCGAGATTTATGTGTGGAACCTAGAATTTTGCGAAGACGGCTAGTTTCGGCAGAGGATATCACGCTCGCGCAGTAGTTCCTCCACGAAGCTCTCTTTGCCTGCATTTCAGCGTATTTAAGTACCCTGCTTTCGGCTTTGTAAAGTGCCCATTCACCAGTGGTTTTTGCTATTTTAGAGAGCCTGCCACTGGATCGATGGAGATCTCCTGGTTCCACTAGGTCGGTTTGGGCTTGCCCCTGTGGGTAGAGAGATTGACGGAAGACACGGCTGCGGACACAGCCCGCGGGTAGCAATAGTTACACCCGCGTCAATATCAATGCTATCAAAGAATTCTCCAACCAGCCTCGAGAAAACGTCAAGGAATGCGCTTTCCACCAGCTTCCACTTAGTGGGAGCGATGGATACGTCAGGGTGGCCCTGATCAATGATCGCTCAGGTAAGGCCATCCTTTATCACCTCGCTGAGAGGTTTGGAATATCTGCTCGGATCGGTACGTCTGGGCTGCATGTATGAGTGAGTCTTCGTGGAGGGTGGCTTGGGGTTGGCTAGCTTAGAGGAGCGTATTTCAAAACTCCCCATGTGTAAGAGACTAGAGTGGCCCAAAATATTGCCTAAATATAGGTCGTTTAATTCGCAAGTGATGTAAAAAGAGAGTATGTTCGGTGGAATGCTGCCAACAAAACACAATAAACTACTCCATGAAGATACCCAGTCTTCCCATGATAGTACAATCGAATAACAGCAGTGGAAGCCATGACGTTTTAAGCTGCTTCGATAATAATAAAAAATTGCTATTTCGGGTACTGCCAGTTACCCTCTATAGTGAAAACCGCGCTGTAGATATTTATTTCCTGATGATGGTTCCTCCATAACTATAATAGACAAAGAAACCGCAGAATATATAGGTGTACGTGGGAGAAGTAATACTTTTTAAACCCTATAGAAATTTTGCCATTTGGGTTTGCCATCTGATGTAAATATAAGTAATTCCAGTGGACAATTTGCGTGTTATACGGAGTTTGGATGAGTACCTTCAATCCATTCATACCCTTTCGTACGTATAGAAGAGGAAGAAGAGATCCACAAGATCTCTAAGCGTACGTACCGCTCCTCCAATTCAGAGCGAAGTCGATATTAGATCAAGTTGGAAAATGATACCAAACGGGCCTTCTATGGAAAAATTAACTTACTAGGTAGTTATTCAATGGTATTAAACCGTATTGAAAGTATAGAGAAAGGTTTTCGTCATGTCGAAAGTGCCTGTAGTGGGGTAATAAATAGTTATATCGAAAAGGGTGCCGGTAAGTGCCGCCTGAAGATATTCACCTGACTTCAAATAAAAAATTGTATTAACTTCATTGAGAAGCTAGGCCGTAATCCTGACTGAAGGGTTGTAATGGCCAATTTTATATGTATGTATGTATTAACTTCATTTTAGAGTTATAAACCCTAACAGGAAGTAGAGAATATTGAGATTGGTTTCTGATGCCGCTGCAAAAGTAAATGGAATTTACTTGAACGATAATTCAAATATTAATACATATTAAATGATAAAATTGCTGTTACTGCGGATATTTGCGAAATGTTTCATTAAGTTATGATACAACAACTGACTGATAGAATATCTCAACGTTTTTTATGAAGAAACTGTAATCATAATTCCGCACCTGACAAATATAAAATGATGGTGATGACTTTTGGAGCTACCTGCTCACAATGTTCTGCTCTTTATAAATATTATGAAGAAAAATGCTTAAGAACATACAGATTGCAATCCAAGAGCGATAGAAGCCATTTGTGAACATCATTATATTGTCTCTTGAGTGAAATTGATAAGAAAATAAATATAGCGATGAGTAATATAAACAATTTAACTAAAACAGTACAAACAATTGAAACAGGTGTACAATTAATAAACAATACATATTATCGAGTAAAATTTTTGAAATAAGAAAATAAAATGAAGAATTAAGAAAAGAAATTCTATCTTTAAAAAAGCATGCCAAGCAACAACAAAATTTCAATTGTTGCATATGACTTACACATTTACGGAATACCCTTTGCAAAGATGAAAATCTTTTTGACATACTCGTATATATGTCACATAAATAGCCAGAGTCTTCACAAAAAATTGATGAATTTCGATTTATATTTATAGGGTCGGAAATTGATATAATTTGAATCTCGGAAACATGGTTTCGTATTGATGTTAATGATGGTTATTATCATCTGCAAGGCTACCGTATATTTGGATCTGTATCGAACGCCAGTGAGGAGACAATATACGTTAGATCATCGGTCTCATGTAGGGAATTATGTCACTCCATGCTAATGGAGGAAGAATTTTTGCAAGTAGATAATATTACCAAGACGCCGTGGTCTAGTAGGTAGTGTGTTGGATTACTAGACGTGAGGCGTTGGTTCAAATCCCAGGTCAGACACCAAACCGAACATATGAAAAAATATATTTCTTCGGCGACTTTCTCTCAGCAGATTTCTGGCAAAAACTCTGAGAGTAAATAAAATTGCACTGAAAAGTTTCTCTAAAATCTGTCGTTTGGAGTTGACTTTTAACTATAGGTCCCGCCACTTATGTATAAAATTAACACACAACATAGGTGGTTTGAGAAGCTAGGTCGTTATCCTGAATAAAGGGTTGTAATGATCAATTATGTATGTATGTAGATAACATTGCCACTAGCGATAGAATGAATCTTAATAGCGAATCAACAACGATCGCAAACTGATGCCACCAGCCATCAGAAAGTAGAATTATTATTTCATGAATTTTTTAGTAACTGCCAGAAACTTTTATTGGGTGCAATTTATTGACCAAATAATAGAATTAATATAAAACCTTTATTAGACAAATTATCATATTTTACCCTCGGTTTCGATAGGGGTTTGGCAGAGGATATGAGTGCTGTTGGTTTACACTTAATAAATAGTTGTATTCCTACACATTACACTTCTACCACTAGTACTCTAATTGATTTATGCTTAGCATACACATGTATGCTGATGAGGTGCATCTATACATAAGTTGTAGTGCTAGTGATGCCCCCAACTGCATCTGTTTGATGAACCAGGATTTGGATCAAATTTATTTATGGGCATCTGTAAATGGTCTAAGTATAACCCCCAATAAATCAATGGCGCTACTGATAGGAGCACCTGAAAATTTGACAGCGTATCTAACAGCTAAAAATCTTGGCGTAACTCTGAATACGGAACTAAATTGGTCGGATCACGTTAAAATGAACTGTGGAATAACTTTTGCGATGCTTTATTTTACACCATCTAATATGCGAATGCTATTAGCGAAGACATATTTACTACCGACTCTTATGTAATGGCCATTTCAAAACTGCCATTTTCAAGCACTTTGCATAGTTAATCTTCTCTAATTTTGTAAATATTTTTTCCCTTAGTTTCATTATAATTGTGATATTATTTTTTTATATTACTGTGATAATAATGTTTCTCTTTTTTCCTTTCCTTACTTAATTTTCCTTTCATTTTCATAAATTTTAAGTTTCTTTTCTATTTAAATTAATTTTTTTTTGTTAAATTTGTTAAATTATTTAAAATAAATGATTCAAAATTAATGTTAGTAACAATTGCTAAGCAATACTATGATATAAGATTTATTCTTGTTGTATTGTTTTGAACAAATAAATAAATAAATAATCGAATGCTTTGACCAACTCTCTGGCTCTGGTTTTTCAAAACACGATCTCCTTTTCCTATCATACATTTTTCGGACAGTAACTCAGGAACAGGTGACTAAGTATCGGGACTTTAAGAACATTGATTATGCTTCACTGCAAATGGAATTAGCAACTATACCTTGCAATCAAACTTTTTAACGGATGAGCAGGCTACTTTTTTACAGAGTAATATACAGCACCTTTTTGAAAAATATGTTGCAATTAAGACTGAAAAAAATACGAAATGGTTTACTAATAAAATTAGGATTTTAATTAATGAAAGGAATAATGCGTATGACATGTGGAAAAGATTTAGGACGACTGATCTATACTAGGCTTTTTAAGCATGTATTAAAGATACAAACTTGAAAATCAGAACCGTAGAATTTAGTTTCTACGCGGGAAATTGTAACAAAAGAAAATGGGGAGATTTTCGATCTTGAATATAGTCTTATATCCAATATCCATGTTGATGTACATCAACTTAGCATAGATTTTTCAAATGTCGACTACAGATGCAGACCTTGAGCACTACAAATCATCCGATGTCTTTGCTTCCCCTATTCATATGACTCAATCTAATTTTGAATTTAAAAACGTTAATCAGGAAGATGTTCTTGAAAGTATTCTTAGCATTAAATCCAACTCTAACTGCTAAGATAATACCTGTACCTAAACAAGATAAAACCTACCGCTCTGTAGCAATATTATCATACTTATCAAAAATTTTCAAAAAATTCGTCATCATCAGCGAGTTATATTTAAAACATTTGTTAATTGCTTAAAACGAGTTTTGTTCACCTTAAGGATTTAAAATTAAAAAGAAAAATTATTAAATGTGTCAGGGGTTGGTGTGATACGTAACTAGCGCTTTCCCAATGTCGATACAAGCACTTGTTAATCAACATTAAACAGTCTCATTGTGACTAATATGCTTTCGTACGAGGGCCTTCTGCGGATATCCCATTTCTGGTGGGCCGTTTGTCCTTTTCCTGCCAATATTGGGTCACTTCTTTGTGCTTCGGACCAGTCTTTGTTGGTTTCGATCTGCGTTAGCTGGATATCAACGATGGATTCCTTCTTTTCAGCTTTTACGCAATGTTTACACTTAAAATAACAGTGTCGGCGTGAGAGAGCATCAGCATTCCGATGTTTTATGCTTCTTCGGTGCTGAAATCGTAAGCCTGGAAGCATCCAATGGACTCAACGTGCTAATTGTTCTTCAGGGTTCTTGAATTGCAGCAGCCATCTCAGTGCGGAATGGTCAGTCCTTAGCAGAAAATGTTGGCCATACAGTTACTTATGGTAATGTTTTATGCACTTCAGCACTGCAAGTAGCTCACGTCGGGTCACACAATAGTTCCGTTCAGGCTTTGGCAGTGTGCGTCTATAGTAGCCTACGACTTTCTCTATACCATTGACTACTTAGAAAAGTACCCCACCAATACCATATCCGGTAGCGTCACTATCTAGAGTGAATTTTTCCCCTGGGACTGGATACGCCAAAACTGGTGTAGCACATAATAGGTCTTTCAGTGTCTGGAACGCCTTTTCTTGTGACTCATCCCATAGATGCACTTTTGATTTCTTGGTGAGCTCATGCAAGCTTGCAGCCACGCTAGCAAAGTTAGACACAAAGCGTCTGTAGTATGTACAAAGTCCTAGAAAACTGTGTAATTCATAAAGATTCTGGAGATACTGCTCGTATTTTATCTTCATCCATGTGTATGCCATCTGCTGTAACAAGATGTCCCAAATATTTCGCCTGTTTTTGGAAAAATGCACATTTATTTACGCTTAATTTTAATCCAGCCATTGATATTCGTTGCAGAACTTCTCCCAGGTTCTTGAGGTGTTCGTCGAAAATTCTGCCCATCACTATTATGACATCGAGGAACACCAGGCAAGTCTTCCAATGCAGTCCCTTTAGTACATATTCCCTAAGCTGCTCGAATGTGGCCGGAGAATTACAGAGATCAAATGGCATAACTTTAAACTGCCATAAGCCGCCGTTCGCACTGAATGCAGTTTTCTCCTTGTCCTTGTCTGCAATCTCCACCTGCCAATACCCGCTTTGTAGATGCAATGTGGAGAACCACTTCGTTCCGGCTAGCGTGTCGAGTGTGTCTTCAATTCTCGGTGGCTGCAGGTGAGCTCCACGGACCCTGTGATGGTTAGATTACATCGCTCGTCTTCATTTCGTCGACTTTTTAACGCCAAAATTAGGTCTAGAGCTTTCTCCCCATCGTCCCATCCGTTTCTGCTGGCTACTGTCTCGAATTGTACTTTGAATACGGATAGGGGAGAGCTACCATCAAAGCAAAGTGGTTTTATTCTGCCGGTACCTTCTGACACGACTCGCACTGGTTCCGGTCGCTGGCTCTGGAGGTTGTTGATCTTCTACTCCATTGTAACTACTTTCTCTTCAACGGTCTTTTGCAAATCTGAAACCCTTTCCTCGACACGAGTGATTCTTTTGTGGAATGACTCACGTATTTCAGCTAGAAGTTTCTGATTTGCGGCTCTAGAAGCTTCAAATAACTTTTGGTTTTCTGCTCCAGAAGCTTCAAATAGTTTTTGGTTTTCAACTTCCATTTTTTCCACCATTTGTTCATTTTCGGCCTAGATGTTTCCGCCAGAAGTTTCTGATTTCGGCTCTAGAAGCTTCAAATAGCTTTTGGTTCTCGGTTCTAGAACCTTCTTGTGCGTCAGCAAATAGCTTTTGGTTTGCTACTTGCATTTTCTCCATCATAGCGGCTAGCAACGAATTTACGTCTGCACCGCTAAGGGTTGCAGGTGTCTTCAACTCTCGCTCCTCTTCATCCTCGAACACGTAGAAATCGATGTCGAAGTCTTGAATCTACAGGTGTTCCCTTAACCGCTTTTGCAATTCATTCTTCGTGCCCATTGTTGGCAACTCGACTGTTAGTTCGGTGAGCTTCATTTTATTTAATTTATTTATTTTTTTAATTTAATTATCTATTTTTACTTTCGGATTTTGCAATACCACTTCTGACACCAATTGTTACGTTTTTACCTTTTTAAAAACGTTTAGATTATGAGTTCGTTGATTGCAAACCAAAATAAAAACAAATCGTTAGTATAATTCGCAAAGACGTTAAGTCCACTTTTTTCGAAAATTCAGATTTTAATGCAAAACGGTAGCATTATACAAAATACATCTTTTACAACAACAAAAAATGTCATTATGTAGTTTAAAGTTGTTGTAATTTTGTGGTTGGCAAAGACGCTAAGTCCACAAAATTACGAAAAATATTAAAAACAGGTGCTAATTTTTTGGTTTAATTTAATTTTTTTTAATTAATTTTTGATCTAGGTCATTTAAAGTGATCTATTTTGTAAAAATAATTGCGTTTAAAAAGTTTACAAATTTTAAAAACTGGAAATGTTACAATGTTTTTTGTGTCTCCTGTAAAATTATAAAAAAGGGACTTAACACATTTGCGAATTAGACTAACGAAATATGTGTTTCGTTTCAATTAAACTCTTTATTATTCACACTACTTTTGTAGTAGTGTACAACAACAACTTGCTTGTTCGTTATTCTTCGCTGCTTACAACCTTTTTGTAAGCAATAACACTTGTACGTTATATCTGTATAGCGGAGATCTTCACAACAAACCGACTGCTTACTTCGAACACAATGTGTCTTCACACAAGACTGACTGAGTTATTACTGACTGCTGCCTGCTATGTCTCGCCTTTTTATATGTCCGCAAAATCAATATGATGAATGTTCTCGAAAGGGAAGGTTCTTGTTCTCGCCTTTTCGAGAATTCTATCGCGACTGAATAGTTGTTTGTGTATCTGGTTGACATTGCTTCGCTTATGTTGATGATTTGCTTGTATGTATTTGTGTGACTCTTATTTATCGTTGACGTTAAACGACGCTTTCATGTGAAATGATATTAGGTCGTTTCCATTTGAGTAACAATATATACAATATTTTTGGAGGAGAAAATTTGGCATGATTTTTACTTAAAACTACTGAACTACTGACGAGATAATAACCTAAGATGATACTAGTTCATTAATATGAACGAAATCAGAATCTCGACATCTAGCAAAAAAATTCTGAGTAAGCCTCTCAATCTTGTCTGTAACTAATTCCATGCCTGCAATATCATGAAAGCGTGAGTTAGAGAAAAAACCAAGTTGTATATAAGTTTCAACAGCCTGTTTGAGCTATTTGTAGTTTTTTAATATGGCAAGATGAGCTAGTAGACCAAACGGGGACTCCATAGAACATTACAGCATGGAAAATGGACTTTAAAATGAGTTTTTTATTGGAAATGTTAAGACTAGATTTCCGATTTATAAAAGGGTATATATAGTATTTGGAGTCGCCGTGGTCTAGTAGGTAGTGTGTTGGCTTATTAGACGAAAGGCCCGAGTTCGAATCCTAGGTCAGACACCAAAACGAAATATGAAAAAAAAAATATTTCTTCGGCGACTTCCTCTCAGCAGATTTCTGGCAAAAACTCAGAGTAAAAATTGCCATGAAAAGCTTCTCAAAAAATTTGTCGTTCGGAGTCGACTTTAAACTGTAGGTCCCGCCACTCATGTATAAAATTAACGCACACAACATGAGTGGTGTTGAGAAGCTAGGCCGTAATCCTGACTGAAGGGTTGTAATGGCCAATTATGTATGTGTAAAAGGGTATAGCATACGGGTTAATATGTTAACTTTATTTAATACGTAAGATATAAGATCTTTAAACTTCATTTTCGGATCGAGCAGAATACCAAGATATGTCGCCTTTTGTTCCCACTGAATAGATATTGGATAATAATAACACTGTGCTAGTTGAAAAAAGTGACAAGCGGGGCACCTGGCGGGTTAACCTAATTCTGGTACGCTGAATCCAGTGGTGCCAACGATTTTTTTAGGTTAGCTCGTGTTTTCGAAATATACCGTTATTTCGAAAATGGAGGAGGTTGCGCAACATATATTCGCGTAACTCAAAAACGGTTTAGTTTATTATAATAAATTAAAAAACCGAAATTTCGCAATGAAATTTTTTTAAGTAAGGTTAAAGTTTTTCCAATATGCGCAGTCGTTGTAAAAACATAATTTTTTTTTTACAAAAAAAATATTTTTTTTAGCAAAATTTCGAAAATTTCCTTTTTAAAAAGGCATAAAAAAATGGAAAACGCAGCTGAGCTTTTTTTTATTTTTATTTTTTTTTTGTTGTTGACGATTTCTGTTTCTACCTGTTCCAGGCAAAAATATCTAAATATTTTGATATTTTCTGGTTGCATTGATGTTGGGTGCATAGTGTGTAGTCGTGTTTACAGCGTATTGCAGAAACGAGTTGCGTAGTGTGTTCCTAGCATTAGAATTAAAAAATAGAGTCGTAAATTTTTACCGCACAAAACGGTTTTGTAAAAACTTAAGTAACGTATTCTATCAGGTAGAAACAGACTTTGGTTTTTTTTATAGTTATTGTTCACACGAGTGAACATTCCCAACACACATCAACATCTCCTACATAATTGTTTGATCCTTGTTGATCACTTGACTAACGATCCTCAAATGAAACAGTTGACTATCGATTTTTGAACAATACAAAACAAATACCCAAAAAATCAGTTAATGATCAATGTAGATTAAATATTATATCAACAGCTAGAATTCCAGAGCTAAGTATTGCTGTGTCATCCGCGAATATTGACAACGTACAGTAGTCTAATTGGGGAAAATCAGAAGTACATAAATTATAAAGTGCAGGAGATAAAAATGACACCTGGGGACAACCTGCCTTAATTAAATGGAGAGCAGAACGGTGTGAGCCAATGTGAACTCGAAAAGACCTATAAGTGAGAAAACTGTGTATTATCTTTGTCAACTCTATTGGGAAATTTAAATTTATCATCTTGAAAACAATGCCGTCGTGCCAGACTGAATCAAAGGCAGCTTTGATATCCAATAGAACCATGCCAGTAGATTTTTGTTGGCTAAAATTTCTTCTCACTAAATTTCTGATTTTTATTAAGGGATGTACTGTGTTATGTCGTCTGCGGGACCCAAATTGTTGATGAGGAATAATATTATTGGTTTCCATAAAATCAGTTAATTTAATTTTAATGACTTTCTCTAAAATCTTACTCACACTCGACAATAAACTGACGGTATGAAGATGGATAATCAGCTTGCCTACCAAGTTTCCTAATTGGGATAACTTTAGCCTCTTTAAACTTTTGGGGGAAATAACAGAGCTTGAGACAGGAATTCACAATGATTGTCAATAATTTAATGCCTTTATCAGGAAGTGCCTTAAGGCATCTGTTATTAATACCGTCAATATCTGGTGATTTTCTATTTTTCAGAGATTTCAAAATATCAGAGATTTGTGAACTATTTATTAAATAAGAATCCAATGGATAACAACTTAATGGTCTATACGATTCCAGAGTATCATTCACTAAATAAATTGTAGTTGCGTCACCTAGATGCGATGAAATGGAATAATTAGAAGCAAATGTCTGCGCTAAGATTTCACTTTTTTCTTGATTGGTGGTGGCTATCGATTGAGGGCAGACATACGACTAGATCGGTAACAAAGCTTTGGTGGCTGAGAACAGGCATACGACTAGATCGGTAATAAAACTTTGGTGGCTGAGAGCAGACACACGGTCGCAAAGGGTTAAACTTAAGTGTAATACTGTGAAATTATATCGTAAGTAATGTGGATTGTGAAATTGCATACAGTAAATAAAAATAGAACATTTTACTGTCCAATTAACCCTCGTAAACGAAGGTATGTCTTTGCAAATTATTAACTATTTGAAATCTAATAATTTTGTTTTTTATCCAATCTCATCGAAATATTTTACTTTCAACTAATTTTTTCACTCCCCCCACAGAACTTTTTGGTATAGTATGAAGAGTGGTTTGAAAGGGCAGTAGATCAGTATTTTATCGAGCATCATAGATTTAAAGAATATTTCTTTTAGGATAGCGATCGATTCAATCTCATGTATAATCCTTGATAAGGAGGCGAATCATTAGAACAGATACTTGGAACATAATTGAAGGTCACATTACGGGAGCGCCTATGCAGGTTGAGGGCAGTACAATAAATCCCCTGCTTGTGCTACCTATCTACCTCTACTCTAAAATAAACAAAAAAAAAATTTTTATGCTTTTAAAATCGATGTCTTTTGTAATAAATCGATGTTCCTTTGAATGCAATACATCGAAAAAAGCATCGATTATTTCTTTTATTGAATATACTTTCCCAGATCAAAAGTACATAGAATTCTTTTTTGGCATAGAATATAGAATCCTTTTTGAGAGACTTATAAAATTAAAGCGATTATAAATCCTAGAAGCAGTCTGGTGAACAGGAACTTTAATGCGAACTTCGGAGCTTGAGATTGTTGTAAATAATTTTACATATGTTCTAGTTGCATAAAAAACCGCAAAGTGGTAAAGAAAGAAAGAAATAACACTCCTTGTGAAATCAGGATTTGAACATGACGTGAAAGGAGTTATGCAGATTCTTCAATTTAAAGTTAACTTATCTACTTACAAAAGAATACTAAGACCTGCCTAAGTATGTCAATCCCCTTTTTTCTTTTTCTAATCTACCTTTGATTTAAATTTTTCTTGACAAAAGATTGAAAAAGCATTTAGTTTAGTTTTACTTAGAGAAGTAAAGAAAGAAGATAAAAGTACAAATAGAATGAAAGCAAGAGTTGTATTTTAGGGAAACCACCAACAAAAATAAAAAAATTCAGGTAGATTACAGTAATTTTAAGAAAATTACATAATTAATCGTTTTTAGTTTATTGGGGTAAAAACATAATTAAAGTAGTTTTATTTTTCTAACTTTAAAAGTTAGAACGAAACCTTAACTTATTTACGTATCATTATAAAGACAAATATTTATAAAAGTTTATCTGTTCAACTTATAATTTTATTATCGTAAATGACATATGCGAAAATATTTTAATTTCGACCAGCTTTGAATAACTAAGCTAGACTTTTAAGAGTTTTACAATTAGTTGAAACGTATTTCGAATGATAGCATTGGAAAAATGTTTATTTACAATGGAAAAATTATATTATTTATCTACAATAAAATTAATATTTTACTTCTAACGATCTACTCTATAGATTTACTTATATTTATATTAAAAACGTATATATCAATTGTAAAAAATTGTATATCAATGGCAAATACATGTAATGTACATTAATGTATTCTTATAATGTGCACGCCATAAAAAGAAGGGATATCTCTTAATTGTTGTGAAACAAAAATTAATTTCATATAACAGTTTATAATATAACAGTTGTTTTTTTATTTTCGGTTAAAAAGGTTTTAATTATCACTATATTCATCATCTTCGTCTGAAGACATCATTTTGCGTTTCTTGCGCTTACTTCGATGAGTTTGCCTGCGTAATGATAATTTAGGTGAAATTATAGAAGATTTCGAACATCGCGTGGCAGGCGTTGATGGATTTTCCTAAAATAAAGAATATAAAGTTTATATATGTATTAAAATAAATGCGATATTAATAAATTTAGTATTTAAATTGATTTGTAAGTTAGTATGTATATAATTCTAAAATTTTATTTCTCCAAGTAAATTGATAACCCTTAATTTTTAAATAGCATCATGTTTTTTACATCCAGGGAAAAATGTACAAAACAACCGCGCTATTTACCTCGGTAAAAAAAAACACATCTCAATATTTTAAATAATCCTTTTTCATAAATTGTACATGAAAAAATCTTTTGATGTGGTGAACTTTTATTGTACCTCAATAAAAGCAAAGTCGAAGAAACTTAAGGGAACGTAAGTAACAACGAAACTAGGAGCAAGGCATCAATCAGTATAAGACGATTTTTAAGTGTGAAATTATTCACCCGAAAATTATTCACGATTGCAATTTTAGACGAAAAAATATTCTCAAAAATTAGTGAACATTCCTTTCGGGAATACGTGAGCATTACTTCGGTTAAAGTTTCAGAGAACTCTTCCCACAATCTTTAATAGCCTGAGTTCAGGCGCGTCTTTGTGGTTCCTTGTTCAGAACAACCTTCTTCATTCTCAATATATTTCGCGTATATCATATTTGTCCAACTTTCTTAGCCGCGTAACATTTCGTTCGCGAAAACTTCCACAATTACGGGACATTATTCTTTTTGAACATTATTTTCGCTTTGGTTACAATTAAAGAAATTAAAGAAAGACAGTAAAAATTACTGTCGATAGATTAAATAACCTGTATCTTCAGACTTCCCCACTCTGAATAGGTATTTCTGCAAAAAATAGTCATGACCTGGCCACATTTGATTTATGTATTGTCTCAATCATCTACCTTTGGTATTAATCTTGTTGTCCACCTTATTTTCGCAAATTTACTCTATTGCATTTTCTACAGTCTCCATTTCTATCTTGCTTTCATCCACTTTAATATCTTGCTTTCGTTAGGCTCGTATTTCAAATCTTTATTAAAGGATTTGGGGTTGTGACACTGATTATAAAAATAGCATTTCGTGAGACTTTTCTATATACCGATGCAACTCTTGTCGCCTTTTTGCAGTCTATAGTATATTCCGTCTGCTTTGCCATCCACTTCGATGACGTATTAATTTAAGCACAACATTTTCGGTGTCCATTAGTATACCAAAGTAATTGGCGACGTAATCACAGTGCCTAGCACATCGATATCTACTTCCAGAGGAATATGGTGTTCGTCAGCCATGTTTCCACGACTAGACTTACGTCATGCTGCTCTAAATTCGATATTTAATTTCCATTTCACATTATACGTGTTTCTAGCAGTAATAAACACTGGTATATCATCAGCATATCCTATAAGAAGCCGAACATTTAAAGACAAGAAGTCGCAAGATTGCTTAAGTTCAATCGAAAAATCGTTCAACATAAAAACCAAAAAGTAAATTTAAATGCCTGGGCAACACAAATGTTGTTTAACACAGGTCCGTCCACAATTTCGTTATCTAACCTATCTACACATATTTGGTGAAAAAATAATTAATTATTTAGTGAATTAATTTTACTGAATTTATTGTAGTTCTTTTATTCTTGTTTTAGTTTGTGTTAGATTCTGTTTAATTAATCAATGTTTGAAGACACCAAATAAGGAATTTGCTTTTATTGTACTTCCCGCTTTGCTCACTTTAACTTGATATCAATGAGGTTTGGCCTATACCACAAGCGTTGCTCATATTAAATTTGGATATCCGTTGGAAGCGTTTGAGGAAAACCTAGTGCGTTGCATGTATAAACATGATTACCGTTATTCTTTGATTGTCTCAAACCCATTTATCTTCGCCTCTCTCTATCTTCCCTTTCGCCTTTAACTAACATATATGCGTGCCAGTACTAAAATGTTAGTGACCAAGACTTTCTTTGACTAGAGTCGCATGGGACTATCCTGTACAGTCGTAGTGCAAAGGGAGTCTTTGAAAGTGCTCACAAGATTTTTCTGTTCAGTTTCAGCTTAAAGTCCACTCTCCTGATGTCGAAGTTTATTTAATTTAATTTAAAAAGTTCTTCCTTTATATCCATTATTTTACTAAACTAATTATTACATAGAAGTCGCCGTGGTCTAGTAGGTAGTGTGTTGGCTTATTAGACGAAAGGCCCGAGTTTGAATCCCAGGTCAGACCAAAAAAGCTCTAAAGTCATAGCATGTTTCTTCTCGGATGAGATTGTTTTAAGACATTTTTTTGAATAACCTTTAAACGTTTTTAGTGGCATATTGCAGCGAATATTTCTTATCAGGCAAGCATATGTTAATATTCTAAGAACGCTTTTAATAAAATGTTTGTTTTCATAATTTAGTTTTGAACGCCAATTATCAAGGACTATAATGCTCTATCTAAACGATTTAATTGCTTTAAAATAATATCAATAAATAAAAAATAGTGATATCAATTAGTTTGATATACTTCACAATTTCCAACACCTCCCCCTCGAACTAAAGAGTGTCAGAAGAATTAAAGACCACCATAATTGTCCATATCTTCAGCTGCAATACAAGTAGTGACCTTTTATCAGTACATCAACTTGCATCTTTTCAGTTGTCATATATAGTAGATTGATTCGTACAAATATGTGTTTTTGACGAGAATGGATACCATGATGGGCTGCTAACTTTTGAGTTCTTTGGCTATAATTATAAGGAGATATTATTCCACATTCCTGATTAATCTCACGTAAAAGTTCCATAAGCTACATTTCTTCGTTACTTGTTTTAGATATCGCTAAATATTGAGATTCCGTACTGGATAGAGAAACTCTGTTTGTGAGCCTCCTAACATAGAGCTGCACCAGCAAAGATTGAATTAAAACCTGCTACGGAAATATTCAAATGAGCAAATTAGTGATTGTATGATTTTGCTCTCGAGTGTCTCGAAATAAGTAATTAACCCGCCAATGGTGACGTATTGGTCTGTGAGACCGGTTGTGTTAAAAAATTCGTATAACTTTACTCGCCGTTACTGTTTAAAAACATTTGTGAATTTTAGTATTGAAATAAAAGAGCTTAAAATGATTAAATATCTTTGTTTTTTTGTCAAAGTGCATAAATAAAAAAAAAAACATTAACTATTAGTAACACGTTCCGAAATATCTTCAGTTAAAAACCCTGGTGCATGAGACCGGCGTCACCATTAATCAAAGTCAAATTTGCGTCACCATTGGCGGGTTAATAGAAGTAAAATTTTAATTGTCCCTCCTAAGAACATAGTTTTTATTTGCGTCCATATACACAATTAATCCCGAAGATACAAGTAGTGTTAAAATTAGTTAAATTTTACGTAAACCACTGTACAATAAAATAAGTGTTAAGAAGGCAATCGGCCAAGCCAACAGTTTCCCGGGATTTTAAATAAAACACAAGTGCTTAACAAAAGGCTTGATTTATTAGGCAAGTGTATTAATATTAAAATTCCTGTGTAATAATGTTAAACAAATATGTTATATAAAATGAGATTTTGATTAGTTAATTACAACATACTTTTTAGTAGGAAACTACTGGGATTGAATTGCAAGATAAACTCAACGTAGATAACTTAAGCACGTCTGAGGCAAGTTATAGAAAATCTTATAATAAAATGGCGAAAGTTCTAGATTTTCTTAATAGCTTAATCTTCGTTAAAAAATGTATGTATTCAGTATTGGAAAGTTAAAAATTTCTCATGGCATATTGCCAGACCACTAAATAAATTATGGCGATTTTGGGAGTAGTTTTAACAATAAGTTTCCTATTATATGGTGTAAAAATTGTAGATTTACGCCTAAATTATCCCGTTCATCAAAATTCTCTGTTAAAGAAACCAGTGGACTATTTTTAAATCCTATTAATTAACAGAACTTAGTTCAGTTCGACGAAAAAATTATTTGTAGACTGCAAATCAAAATTTAATTTCTGTTTTATGAATTGTCGGGTTGGTTCTAAGAAAACTGTAATGTATTTTTGTTAC
The DNA here is from genome assembly GCA_930367235.1 of Sarcophaga rosellei. Taxonomy (NCBI): domain Eukaryota; kingdom Metazoa; phylum Arthropoda; class Insecta; order Diptera; family Sarcophagidae; genus Sarcophaga; species Sarcophaga rosellei. The sequence goes on from OV884019.1 coordinate 60,876,304, forward strand.
CATCGATAATAAAGCTGTAACGTATATATAAAAATAATGTATAAGAAACTATCATTACAAGTACCTTTATTAAATCTGCAGGAGGATAAATTTCAGTTTTGTCATTTCTACCCGTAGTTAATGTATGTACAGAATTATCTGTTGCGTTTTCATTTTCTTGAAGTGTTTGAAAAACTGTAGTTGAAGGTATTGCTGAAGTGTTCGGGGATAAGTCTGACTTAATATTTGAATTTAATTTTAATTTATCTCTCACTTCGTCGTCAGAATCCGCATCGTCGGGGTCTAGTTTAAGCATAAGTTGTTTAAACTGAAAAAGAAAAAATGATATGTAAATAAAAATTCTTCTAATATAATAATTTTATTTAAAACTGTACATCTAAATATTTTAAAACAAGATCCATTTTTTCCTCTTCGCTTAATTTTGTGTCAAATTTAGAGCTACATGTGATTTCTTGCTCTTGTTGTTTTATTATAATGTCTATGGTAGTTTTTGGGTTGAAATCCTGCACAATCTTTCGCGACACTGCTTTCTCGTGTAATTTAGGCTCAGATGGAGAATATCGAGAAATTTTACTATCTGTTAAACTGTACATATCTTTTAAATGTTCCTTTAATACTAGTAGCAACATACAAGCTTGAGCCGACGTTATACATTTTTGAATTTCAGAAGTGTCGGCAGGTAACCTCTTAAAAAGAACTTCTGGATCGTCTTCGTCGTCATCATCCTCGAGCACATCAACAGCATTTTCGTTGGGTTTTAGACACTCCTTAAAAGTTGCCAAAATATTAGTTCCAGCCATTGAAATAAGCAAATCAACTTGATGAATAAGATATAATGGCTCGTCTTGAACAACATAAGGAAAGTATGCCAAATTGTCTGCAATAAAAAGCATCTGGCGGAGAGAAGTTTTTTGATCGTCAAATTGTTTTGTTACGGTTTGAACCAAAGCTCTTCTTTGAGGTTTAGTTGTTCGCAATAACGTATAGAGGAAATCATTTAGTGCTGTTGGTATTGCATCAGACTCTCGTTTCCTGAAAAATAAATGAAGATTTAAATTTTATTTCACAATTTTTACTACACATTATAAGCAAAAATAAATTAATTTATTATTTGTTTATTAAAGGATTAAAATAACAAACATGAAAACTATATAAAAACTAAAAACAAAGACAATCAGTACGCTAAAATTATTTTCAGAAAATATTATTATGATCTTCAAAGCATTTGCAAACAGCAGGATTCATCAAATACAAAAAATGGAAAGACTATTTTGCATGTAATATTCTATCATTATAACGAAATACCGGCTTAAAACTGTTTAAAAAGCGGTGCTGGGGAATTTTTGCGCCACTCTATTTGTGGTCTAGACCTTGCTCCGTTGGATTACTGTTTATATCGATCAATGCAGAAAGATCTCACTGGAAGATGCTTTAATGTCGAACAGGGTATTGAATAGTTCTTGGCAGTTCCTTTAGCGCTGAATCAATTTATTGTCAGAAAAATGGAAAAGATCATAGGTATTGATGGACAATGCTTTGAATAAACGTTGTAAAACATAATAATAAGAAAAAAATTTTGTTGGCCTATCATGTAGCTCTTTTTGTAGTGATTCTAGGTTATTAAATATGTGTGTTGTTTTCTTTTCCAAAAGGAAACAATTGAATTTCTTTATACCGTTTAATCTATCTGACTTATAAAAATTATGTTAGGGTGCCACCGTATCAACACTCCTTCAGGATGGATGGGTCAGTTGAATTAGCCTAACGCATTATTTTGATCTTTTGAAGATGTGAGAAACGCACAATTAAGTACAAGGACCTTTTATTATATTAAGTCCTCGGTATTAAAACTTTGTGAATTCATAGAATCGCAGAAAATCGTCTAAGGAAGAAATCTGTGATCATCTGGACAAGGCAGTATCTTCAAACAACCGCGGGTGTAATAGAGACCGGAAAGCTGGCTTGCTCTTAACATTTATCTTTGTTAAGTTTCTTAAGGTGGTCTTAAAACAGCGTCAATAGGTTGTATGCGGGTAATAATACGTTTGGGTTTCCATTTCATCGGTGAGTAGGATGCGTAATGAAATTACCTGGTGTTAGCGATGGAGTAATATGGAACTCGTTGAGGAGTACATCAAAAGGTAGATTAGAGTTCATTAATCCGGATGGAACCACATTAGGTTCCCAACCTTTTCTATTTTTTCCTGACACCCAATAGCCATTCGTTAATTTAAAGTACAGTAGCGAGCAAAAAAAATGCAACGCTAAGCCGATTGGTCTTTATGTACGCCTCTTTCGAAAAAAAAGCACGGAAATTAAAAACTTTTTTTTATTTTTATGCTCCACAAACTTAGTTAACAAATGCAGGTTACAATATCAAAATTTGTTTATCCACTTATTTTTATTTTAACATTAAAGAAAATAAATGAAAACTTTCAGCGAGAAAAAAAAAAATGCAACGCAGTGAATTATTGGTGAAAGTAAGTAGATACAATTTATTTATACAAAATTTTTGTTTATAATTTTTACAAAATTTATTAACCATTAGAAACAGTTATCAACTGATAGCAAGGGAACCATTATTAAGACTCTGGAAAAGGGTAAAAACATGCGGGAAATTGGGCGAATTTTCGTCGCAAACAAATCAACGGTGTTCCGAATTGTGTTTAAATTTCGAACAACAAATAGCGTGAATAGAAAGTCTGGCAGCGGTTGACCAAGAAAATTTACCCAGCACGAAGATCGTCAAGTGATAAGACTGGTCAAAGCTGATCCAAGAATGACAGCTGTGGACGTTATTATATTTGCTAATGAGCAAATGGGTATTTCCATTGGAGTGCATACTGTTTGCAACAGATTGAATGATGCAAATTTATTTACCAGACGTCCCGCCAAGAAACCGCTAATAACTAAAGCCAATAAAATCAAGGGCATTGATTTTGCGAAGCGGTATCAAAATTGGTCAAGTGAACAGTGGGCAAAAGTGCTGTGAGTGATGAAAGTAAATTCAATCTTTCTGGTTCTGATGGGATAAAATATATTAGAAGGCCACCTAAGCAGAGATATTTTCCCAAATATCAGCTACCAACAGTAAAATATGGCTAATGGTGTGGGGTAAGTTACTTTTGTTTTTCACAGAAATTCTTTCTTTTAAGCAATTTATTGATAGGTGCGTTTTCTCGTGACGGAGTTGGTCCGTTGGTGAAAATGGATGGTATTTTGAATGCCATTAAATACTGTGCGATCCTAGAAGAAAATATGCTCCCACATCTTCTGGAAAAAATGCCCACAAACAGCATATTCCAAAAGACAATGACCCGAAGCACTCTAGTCGCTTGGTTCGTAACTACCTAAGCGACGATGATGTGCAAGTTTTGGATTAGCCGTCACAATCACCCCATAGAAAACCTATGGGAAATTTTAAATCGGGAAGATAAGAAGAAAAATCCTTCAAATTTGTCGGAATTAGAAAAAATTTTAAAATCAGAATGGGAAAAAATACCCCTACACACTATCGCGTCCCTAGTGGATTCTATGCCCTCCAGACTGCAAGCGGTAATAGAAAATAAAGGCTACGCAACCAATTATTAGTTTTAAGCATATTTTTAACCAACATTTTGAAAGAATTTACATTTAATTTAAATAAAATTATGAATAACATAGCGTTGCATTTTTTTTTGCTCTCTAAAATTAGTCACTTTTTTTTCTTAAATGTTAAAATAAAAATAAGTGGATAGAAAAATTTTGATTTGTAACCTGCATTTGTTAACTAAGTTTGTGGAGCATAAAAATAAAAAAGTTTTCAATTTCCGTACTTTTTTTTTTTTTTTTTTTGAAAGAGGCGTACATAAAGATCAATTGGCTTAGCGTTGCATTTTTTTTGCTCGCTACTGTATGTCAGATCTTTAGCGTTACCGATATTGTGGTACCTTGTTTTACATTGTATTGGTATTTCTCTTGAGTATTCCTTATAGGGTCTTTGGATGGAGGTTATAGAATTATATCGAAACAGTTTGAATTTTTCGTCTTCTATTGCAGCAGGCCTGATTGGTAAATTAGGGTTAAAATTTGAACAATAAACTCCCAAATCTCTGAAGATTTGTCAATAGCTTCTTTTTCCACACTTTTACAATGGTCGCTTGAGTGTATAAAAAGACAAAGAAAAACAATTCACAAATTTGACAAATGTTGCGCATTAAAATGTATTGTCATGCATAATTGAACTTTTGTCGTTGCCAAAACTGCGTTAGAATGTTGCATTGCAGCCGATGTTGAAGTCAACCAATAATTCCTTCTTACAGGTCCTCCTACAACGGATGTGGTGTCAAAGCCCATGAAGAGAAATCGGACTTGTAGCAATGAGTTGACAATTTGTGCACTTTTTATTATAAGCCTCTACATCTTTGTCTACAGATAGCTTCTAGCGTTCGATTTCTTTCTTTTTCCGCCGAGATCTGTCCTCTACATAACTGTCTGAGTATTCGTTAACGATAAATTTCGGTTACTATAAGGAAATTGATCATCAACTTGTGATATAAAATTTCTGCGATTATAAAATGGTACTAATGACTCATCCATGTTCTTATTGTTTGGAGGCCAACCGCGATTCATTTCTGCCGATACTTTTCCATTGAATCGATGTGACAATGAAATCATCAGATGGTTTATCATATTCTTTAATAAGTCTTGATAATATGTCAGCTTTAATAAAATAGTTTGTGTTAATGTATCTTATCTCGAAATCATATGCAAGCAAAATGAGTTGTAGCCAGTTAACTGCCCGTCTTGTTACCGAAAATTTTCAGCAAGGGTTTGTGGTCAGTATCAAGAGTAAAGTTTCTTCCAAATAACATTTTGTGGAATTTTTGAACGTGTGGAATTTTTAAAATTAAAAAAAGAATTAGTCGCTTATTTTCAATTAGACTGCAGTTTCTTTCTGTTTTAAGAAAAGTATGATATAATAGAACTCCAATACCATGTTAGGATGTATCGACAACGACATGAATAGTCATATTGTTTTGTTGGTGTTCACGTCGGTAGCGCTGTCTTTGGTTGTGAATGCTTTCGGTTTTCCAATGTCTTTCTAAGTTTTCGTTGAAATTATTAATATGCCCTTGGAACTTTAGTTGTTTTGTTGAATATACGGCATTTGTGCGTTAGTTTCGCTTAGAAGTGTTGAACTTTCTTTACCGCATTCTTTGCTGTTGTCCAAATGGCGGCTTTTTGGCGAATAATCTTTTTGCACAGTAGCAACAATTATTTTTATTGTCTTATTTGATGATATGTAATGTATTCATTTGAAATGGTAGTTTGTTTGTTAGAAAATCCTCGTGATATCTCTTTGTGACTTGCAAACATTTGTAATTTAGAATTACTTCGGTGTCGATTTTGCGAAATAGTTTCCACACTTTCCTTAGAAGTTATTTCAGATGGTTTATTTGGTTACACTTAGTCCTTAAAGCGATGGTGAAAATGGTATGACATTTTCTTTCAGAGAAAAGCTGCTTGCTATGTCATGCCTAGAAAAGTATTTCATTTGCGCCGATTGTACTGTGTTCGTTAATTTTATGACGTGAATAAAAAGAACAACAGACTTGAAAGCTTTTTCGTGGCAGTTAATTTTTTTACTTTCAAAATTTATATCAAAAGGAGAAGGAGTCAACGAATTTTTTTTTTGTATATAGTTCCTTTTTTTTATTTGAACTAAAGTTTGGACAGACACTATGGTCATTGTATTGTAAGCTGATACTCTGCTCACTATGCCACGGTGACCACAAAAGTATCTAAATGATAACTACTTTTTAAGTGAAATTAAGAGTTATCAGTCTCGAACCTAAATTAGTAACGAATTTTTTCAACACCAGACTGAATTTTGCAAACCAAATAAATGTCATCGCTTTTCTATTTATGCAAAGTTATTTTAACCCATATGTGCTTATCGCCCCATTTTTAAAACGGTAAGATATTGATGTGTGGTATACCATATAGATTCCAATAAATACAAAAAAATCCATGTTTTTACTTACACATAACCGCGTATAATATTCGTCTTTGATTTATTATTGCATTGTAATATCTCCTGTAGTTTGAAACATAGTTGCAATCCAAACTGAACTTTCATATTAACAAAGCCGGAGTAAGTTTTATCGATGTCTTTCAACAAAGCGTCGGCTCTATGTGCTGACTGAAAAATAAATGTCAATAAATTAAAATATAATGTATATAATATACATATAAAATATTTATGTATATATGTTTCTTATCCCATACCTCAAGCTTGCAATCTGTACTCAAACATATTAAGTACGGCACCATACGCACAGGATGAACAAGGCCTTGTCGTAAAACAATTTGTACTACTTTTACAGCCCAGAGACGGACGGTGTCATCTCGATTTAAAAAACAATCTAAAATTTCTTGTAAATAGAGTTGGATTACTCTACTTGCCATTCCAGATGAAACATCGTTCATTTCTTTAAGATCCTCGTTTTTTGATTGCTTTTCCCCTATATAAATATATTAATATTAATTTATTATAATATAAGCTAAGTAAATTTACTTACATTCTTTTTCTTTATTATACATATACATTTCGGATTCTGTTAAGTAAATCCATATATTTCGCATACAAATTATTTTAATACTTGGTTCCGTAATTTCAGAACTTAGTATATCACAGTAAAATTGTTTCAGCTCAGGCCTGATTAAATAATCGTCATTCATTACACAGAATGAACCCAGAGCTATGAGCGATTGTTTACGAATCTCATAATTGGAGCATTGAGTAAAAAACATAATACAATCAAATGCTTCATCACATATTGTAGGTGATAGGTTGTTGGGCTCTCCTAAAAACACAAAATGTTTATATTTTAATATAAAAAATTTTTAAAAGTGAAAAAGCTTATTCAAATTTATCTAACATATAATATTTTTCAACATTGGATTTTTATATACATACATACAGTGGGGTGCACAAATGAGTACATGTTTGTACTCTGAGCAATTTTAATTGCATAAAAATAAAAGTGATAAAGAAATTCAGTTTAGTACTTAACAAAATAATATAAATTTCAAAACTAAAATGATAAAATTCTAAGAAAAAACAATCAAGAGGAAAATAACTCGGATGTATTCAATTTTGCACCATTCCAAAATTTTAGAGAATACGAGTATTTTTAATATTTAGTCCAAAGACATACATACATACATAATTGGCCATTACAACCCTTCGTCAGGATTACGGCCTAGCTTCTCAACACCACTCATGTTGTGTGCGTTAATTTTATACATGAGTGGCGGGACCTACAGTTTAAAGTCGACTCCGAACGACAGATTTTTTGAGAAGCTTTTCATGGCAATTTTTACTCTCAGAGTTTTTGCCAGAAATCTGCTGAGAGGAAGTCGCCGAAGAAATACTTTTCGTATTTTGTTTTTGATGTCTGGCCTGGGATTTAGTCCAAAGACTGTTATGTAAAACCTCATTTACGCAACTTGGCATGCTCTCCACCAAATTCTCTACAATTTCTTTCGCAATATTTGTCCATTCCTGATGAATCCGTTGTAAAAGCTTATCTAAATTGATTGGGACTGATCGGTACTGTCCCAACCGTCTCTTCGCGTTTGACCACAAAATCTCAATCGGATTGAGGTCGGGACTTTGTGCTGGCCACTGCAGTAATTAAAAATTTTGCTCACTATTTTGGAGGTGTGTTTGGGGTCACCATCTAGCTAGAAAAGTACTTCTTTCGCGGAAGATAGGTCTGCAAAATTCTTAAATAATCTTCTAATATTATTGATTCTTTGCAGTGGTCCGAGGTGCCACCATGTAAAGCAACCCCATACCATGACATTTCCTCCGCCTTGTTTCACCGTTTCCTTAACATGGTATCTTTGAATTCTTTCCTCATGGCGGCGCCAGCAATATAGCTTACCATTGGACTGAAATCCGTTGAATTTTGATTCGTCTGACCAGATCACATGTTTCCAGTCATCTACTGTCCAATTTCTGTGTTTTCTGGCAAACTTTAACTGTGCCTTTACATTTTTAGCCGCAAGTGCAAGTTGTTTTTCTTTTTGACTGCTGAGATATAGCCAATATCTTTAAGAGCTCTACTTGCCGTCCTTCGACTAACGGTTTTCCCGATTGCCAAAAAAGCTCCTTTTGGTGTTAAAAATTTTTCCCTTTTCATTTTTGTTAGCATTAGACGAGCATCTGCATTAGTTAGTAGTTTTTACGACCTCTGACTTGAGGCTTGGGAACAACAGAATGATGTTTTTGAATTCTGATAACTACTGACTGACTGACTGACTAACTCCAAGTAGTTTAGAAATTTCCCTGGTAGAATAGCCACTTCCAGTCAAAGCTACAATACTATCTTCAGTTGATTTCGAGAGTTTCTTCATTTTTTAATAGCAATTGATTTTTGTTCGATAAGTTGCAAAAAATATTCGCGCAACGAGATTAAGTAATTAATATTAAACTAATATTTTCTTAAAAAAGTCAAAGTAATGCAAAAACATGAAAAAATAACGATAGTTTTTGATTTCGTTTTTGCAAACATATCATAAAATGCAGACGTGCAAAATTGAGTACATGCGAGTTGTTTTTGCTTTGTTTGCTTTCTTCTTAGAGCTTGATGCTTTCTGTTTTAAATTTTATATTATTTTGTTAATCACTAAATGCTAAATACATGAGAAAAAAGTTTTGAAGTTTTCTTTATTGCTTTTAGTTTTCTTATATATAAAAATGAATGTGTGTTTGATTGTATGTTTGTATGTTTGAAGTTTATAGACGATTAAACGGCTGAACCGATTTTCTTGAAATTTTCACAGTATCTTCCTGTATGTCTGGAAGGAGTTATAGGCTACTTTTTATGTTGATATTCCAAATGAGCGAGGGGCCATGCCCACGTATGCTACATACTACATACTTAATATTTAATTGCATTTGAAATATATTACTCATACGCATAGTAGTTACCCCTACAAGTATGCTATCTGTGATTCTTGATGTATAAAACCAAAGAAAATAAAGTGTAAAGAACGACGCGGGGGGAAAGATAGAAGGGAAAGAAAAAAATTTTGTAACCAACATTTGTGAAAAAATTCACCAAATAAGAAAAAATATAACCAAAATTAAATTCGTAGACTTTTGTTTTATTTATTTTTTTTTTCAAGTTTAAATTATCTATATATATAAAAATGAATGTACTTTATGGAATCGTAAACTATGCATTTAATCTTTAGCAAAGTTGTTGCGCATGAGCCGACGAAGGTTTCTAAGTTGGTATAACCAATTTCCGACAGGTGGCGCCACTGAAAATTCTTCGAAATTAATTAAATCGTAAACTGTGCATTTGATCCTGTGTTGAAAAGAAAAGAGCATTACTAGCCTCAGAATCAGCATTGAGACTGAAAAATCTTCGAGTACATGCCGCACAGATTCGTTCGCATGAATCACTTGATCGAATGCGTACTACTCAGGCCCGTTCGTCTGAATCATCTGGACAACGGGAAACAAAATCAATAAAATGATTCAAACTTAATTGGATATTTGTCTAATGTCTTTCCTTCACATTTATTTTAGTTTGTAGTGCAGCAAAGCGCGCAGGGTACAGCTAGTATTCAATAAAAAGCGTTCAAAGTACAAACATGTACTCATTTGTGCACCTCACTGTACCTATGGCTTTTCCACCGAAAATAAAAGTTCTTAAAAATACTATATCTCATTCATAACTAATGTGAATAAAATTTATTTTATGAACTGTCTATTGCGAGATACATAAGCTCTGAAAAATTATAGTTATGACTTTAATTTTAAATTTTAATTTTATATCTGAAAAAATAAAAATCCATGCGCCATGCATTCAAATTATTTCGGCACAATTGTGCTATTCCTATGCGACATGGAATAACGACGTTTAACAAAATTTTGAAAGCACATCTAATAACTTCATAAAATATTGAGTGCATTCAAATATTTTGAACGCAAATTCATTTAAGAAAACTCGTTGATAAAAGATAATTTTGTTGATCTCGGCACTTATGCAGAATGTACCATTTTTCTTCTTAACCGTAGTAGTGAATATCTAGGATAATTTTAGAACTCTGAACTGAAATTTGGATTCAAAAAAATCTTATTTTGGTGGTCAAGAAAAATTTTAAAATTGATAATTCGGGAAAGTCCCTTATGTTATTTCTGGTATACAAATACGATTTAGAGTAATGCAATTTTCATGTCCATATTGTTTGTTTTAAGACTCAGAAAAACTGCTCTTAACAAAATGTTATTTTATATTTTTGTTGTTCCAGTGAACATTTTCCAAAATAAATGCCAATTAAGAACACATTTTGTTACTGGAGGTCATTTCCATATTCTGTTAGAAACTAATAAAATGTTTGTAAAGCATGGACTTTTGTACAGATTGGGACAGTTGTATGGAATACTGTATGTGAAAATTAATAAAAGCATAAATAACAACACTTTTTCTCATTCATTGATCTTAAAAATAATTTAATCATTAAGTGACAGAAGATAAATATTTGGTGAAAAATAAATAAAAAAAAAACTTTTATAAGAATAGTATTCATTTTGTGTACCCTGCGCTACATACAAATGGTTGTCAGGTGGGAGATGTTTAGTACTGTATAGTTGTAAATCTGGAGCAATTTTATGATTTAAGAAAATGTAGTTGAAACAAATATTGAGTCTTTTATTAATTAATTAATAGTTTTGAGGCAACGTTGACGATACACGATCCAATATCGATTATCTTTTCTCTTTGCAAATTGATGCAATTTCATGGTGAACTGTGGTACTCTTTCCAACTGAAGAGAAGTATATGGAAATGGTATCAGTAATGCCAAAGCGCATATGGTTGCAGCGATTACAGCGTCAACTTATCCGTTTGCAACAAAAGCCGATAAAGCTACACTGCGACAACAAAGGTGCGATTCTATTAGCGTAAAACAATTATTTTTCTAATAGAACTAAACATATTGAGCTCAAAATTAAATTTATTGAGAAGAAATTGGCGAGTACGTGCATGCCAATAATATTGTGGTCGACTTTCTCATTAAAGCTCTTAGTGCCAATAAGTCTATGTTCATACGACCGTCTTATTCTTCTTTGAATATTTTTAAATTTTTTTACAAATTTTGAACAAAAATAACAATGCATATAATTAAAAAACTTCTTAGAAAAAAAAAAATTATTTAATCATAAAAAAAAACAACAACACCCTGTCCAGGGTCTTCAACTATTAAGGGTTGGATGGTTGCAGAGGAGGTGTTAGACCGTCTCCAACGCGTCCTCATCGCAACATACCGTGCAATAGTCCGGCTGGGATCTGTTACAGATCCTTGTCAGCGATTTAAGTGCCCCGCAATGAAACTAATAACTAATCTCAGACTGGCCTTATCTAAGCCCAGCAGCAAGCTTGGTCTATCACTGTTTATAGCCGGCAATAGACATCTAGATCAGCTAGGCCGTAATCCTGACTGAAGGGTTGTAATGGCCAATTATGTATGTATGTGTGTAATAGACATCTAGATACATAATGATAGAATATCTACCCAGATTCTATCGGATAAGTTAACTAACCAGCATATGAGTTATAAACCGTACCAAAAAATCTGTGGCACAAATATCTCTAAGTGAATCAATTGAAGACATATTGAAAATATCAAATTCGCCTCAACAAAGTCTGTCACAGCATGAAGAGTGCTCTCAACCGACTTACCCCTAACGTAAGCATGTTCCGACGTGACGAGAGAGAGCGGTCTATGTTTGACCTCAAATATAGATTGATAAGTCTCTCCAAAGCTTTCAAAAGATAGGATGAGAGCAATATCAGCCTTAGGACCGACATGACTGGGTTTACCGCCCTTCGGTATAAACACCACAAGCACATCTTTCCAACTGTCAGGTATATTACACCACCGGAGACAATCACTATACACGTCCACCAGGTGTTCGCATAATCTATCACCAGCATTCTGAAGCAGAGCCGGAAATATACCATACGGACCGGGCGACTTAAAATGCTCAAAGCTACTTATAGCCTATTTGACCCTATCCCTGGTAATGATTTCCTCCAAGTAAGTCGGCATGACAGCATTACAGACAACATCAGCTACTCCTAACGAAAAGCTATCCGGATCCAGACAATTAGGGAAATGAGTGTTCAGTAGAACCTCTATGGTTTTTACTCTCGAGGCAGTCCACGTGCCATCTTTCTTTTGGTCCATTGGCCCTAGCCCAGTTGTTAATTTTTCGTAAATCATAGTTGATGGTGTCTATATATAATTGGATATCCTTAATACGTGTGATCCTATAAAGCTGAACGTCATCAGCCTACATATGTACGCTACAATTCAAAACATCAGGTATGTCGTTAATGTAAATATATACAGGACAAAAGAGGCCCTAATATTGATCCCTGAGGAATACCTCTTCCAACGTTTAGCGAATTCGAGATCTTGCCGTTTAGATAAACTCGTTGTGATCTGTTCATAAGATTAGAAAGTATAAGACTACAAGCTGAGTTAGAAAAATGAAAGAGGGTCTGTAGCTTCTTCAATAATATTCTGTGGTCAACCGTATTGAAAGCCTTGGTATGATCCAAAAGAACTAAAAACGCTATGTAATTTTCATCTAGTTCCAACCTAAGGTCATCAACTACATTGACTAAAGCAGTAAGTGGAGCTCCTAGCTTTCCTAAATCCCGACTGCTTATCAGATAGGAAATTATTACTTTTTGCCTTATCAAAGAGCCTTTTAGTACAGCAGCGAAGTTTTTGAAGTTCAGTGTTCATTAGGCTGGTGGTTCCTCTTACCCGGGTAAGGGGACAAACCACTCTGTAACAAGACAACAAAATGTCCGTCAAAGATCTAACTCGATCATTGATGACAGCAGTGGAATTGCCCCTAAGGGCCTTAAGTTTCCCCTTAACAGCCTTCTCAAATTTGATCCAGATGGTTCTTCTCGGATTCATATAAGGCTTCTGAAAGCCATTAGAAAGATTAATACTGAAGGTTATCAGTTGGTGATCTCAGAAGGAACATTCATTTCAAACCCTCTAGTGCTTAATCATAGACTTCTCCAAAAATATTCTTGTGTGAAACAGTTTTTGCCAAAAACTGCCAAAAGTTTGGTGGATTAGAGAAATATAAAAAAGTATGATTGAGTTCTACTCAACTAAATGTACAACTTAGACTATGTATATTTTGTTGTATTCTTAATATCATAGTATGGCAAAGATAATACCGCAGTTCACAATCTTGGGCAAATGGTCTGGCATCATGGCATTTGCAAATGTTGGGTATTTTTTTTTACCATACTCTAACAAAATACACAGGAATACCCTTGCCATGGTTTGGCAAATATCCCACACTCAAAACCGTAGTTTATATTTGCCATACTTAAGCAAATGAACAGCTGATCATAAAAATAAAAACATTGCAAAATAAAGTCACAAAAAATGGAAACGTACAACATAAAAAAACGAATTAAAAGAGAAGAGCCGAATAAAAAATGGGCAGAGGACGAAATAAATAAAATTATAAATATAAATAAATAAAATAATAAATTATATGATAGTCAGCTGTGTGTTGATAAATTTGCAATAAGTGTTGCAAAGCTAAACAAAAAAAAAACCGTTCACAATTAAACTAATAACATAAATGATTTAAAAAAACGACTAATTTTTAAAATCAAAGTGTTATCAAGATTGAATATTTTTAATATAAATTCACTCACCAATTACTTGAGGTGCTTTAAAGTCAAAATATCGCATCAATATGCCAATTGTAAATAAGCTTCTTCTAAACATTGGAGTATAAATTGATTCAATACTTTGATTGTTTTGAGTAACTTGAACTCTAGAATGGTCTAGAATCCTATAAAATCTGAAAAAAAAAAATTCAATTAATGTAATAAAATAACATTTGTTGAGGTTGTCAAAATACATATATTTTTTTGTAAGGCATGAATTTTTGTTTATACATAAATTCACAGGCCCCACTAACCGACACGCGTCAAAAAAATGCCAAGACGGTAGACGGCCATTAACTTCTTTGCCAATGAAGCCAAGAGGCAAGTAGTCTAGATTATAAGCTATTATATAGTGAATACGGGTGACCAAGGTGACAATCACTGATTCGCACGAGCAGAAAGGCGTTTTCACATGCCAACAATAGGGATATCCCTCCCACAATATGTGGGAGGCCAACGCACAAAATACCATCTGTGGAAGAACAGACATCAGCCTAAGAGGTGAGTTATTTTTTAATTTCACAGTTTAAAATAAACTAACAGTAGTTAATAGGGATAGTGAAGGGAGGTTCTTGATGAGAGATATAGAGAATTTGTGAATAATTGGAACATATCAAGTAATTGTTCCTTTTCTGACCATATGTATATTGGATTTGATCTTTTTCTTGAATCAGGTTCGGTTAACGACTTTTTAAATAGAGATAAAGACTATTTGTTCCATACAGTTCCAGCGATATGTGGCTTACACGACATTGGTCTGCATAAGCGATTTGAAGCCGTGGTCATCCTACGTGGAGGTGATAAGAACTAGTTACCGAGATTGAAGATTTCACCTTTACACTTTTTCTTCTATGGTCGCAGGTGTATATGGATAAGCCACAAACCGCGGTCTTTAAAGCCAACATGCCATTGGCCAAATTCTGTCTGATATTTCGAACGCTCTCCATCAGAGAAGTCGTGGCGGACATCTTATATTCCACACAATAGAATAAAGAATGAAAAATTTCGATGGTATCGTACACATGCTATGTTTTATTAAATTAAAAGATAAAAAACGCGTAACAAAAGACCCAATTGTAAAAAACTATTCACAGTGTGCACTAGTTTACAGCTTATACTTCACGTCTTCAGCATATGATAAATGACTGAAGGTTGCAAATATAATTACTAATATGAGTAAACCACTGAATGAGTAAACTCGCTGAAATCACTAACAAATTATCATTTTAAACTGTCTTCTGGCTCATGAAGCGTTTAAGGAAAGGAAATATTGAGTACCAATAGAATCGATGCTATTATCTCCATATTTAACGTATTTTTTTCTTTTAGGTCCATTTGTTGACTAAACTTCTGGCAGTTAAGTCATTAAAGAACGGGTTCTGTAGATAGGTTCAGATTGGGCTTGAGGACATGACGCTTTTAAATTCGTCCTAGGAGAGATGATAGTGAAGGAGATATTGAAATTGGAAAAGGAAGAGGTGTGAAAGGGAGGCTATAAGAAATGGAGGAAAAAAAAGATGGACTACAATCACACAAGAAAGCGACTGTTGCAGAGGAGGTATTCGACAGTTTCCAACTCATCCTCATCGCAACATACCCTGCAATAGTCCGACGGGGTCTGTTCCAGATCCTTGTCAGCGACCTAATCTCGCAGTGCCCTGTAATGAAAGCAATAACTAACCTCAGGCTGGTCTTATCTAAGCCCAGCAGCATACCTGTTCTAGCACTGTGTATAGCAGGCCATAGCCTCTTAGACACATAACATCGCGATTCATCCAACCAACGCCTCTGGTCTTCCTCCATAACCCATCCAAAGATGAGGCATAGGAGTGGAAGATTGGGGGATCAGGACCAACTATTAAGTCGTCTTCAGAAAGTGAACCTAACCTAGCGACAGCATCCGCAGGAACCCATCATAGACTCGATCTGGTTCAAAGGTCCTTAAAGACTCTTTGCACTAACGAACATGCCTTGATTTACATCTGACCGACACAATGGATCTTACGGCAGCCTGACTGTCAACCAAGATCATATAAGATTCCGAATCTGAAGTGGGTCTACTAGCTTAGGCCTCAATAGTATTACGAAAATGGAAATGGTGTCATTAAACTAATAAACTCCAAAAACAACACAATGGACTTGATCATGTTGTTAAAATAATAAACAAAAGCTCCAAAAACAACACAATGCCCAAATGATCAAAGAATAAGTAAAAATATAGCAATAAAAACAAAGGGATTGTTTACATGATCAAAGAATAAACACAACAGCAGTGTATAAAAAAACACTACAAGGACAAACGTAAGCAAGATACACAAACAACAATAATGAAAACAACTTGTTTACATTTTTAGATGTTTCGCGAAAGCAGTCATCCTCCTTCGAGAGTATTCATCAGACTGTGGATCCAGCGATATAAAAGACAAGACAAAGCGAGCAACAATGAGAAAGAATTCAGTCAGCCTTGTGTGAAGACACATTGCATTGCGAAGAGAATCGCGGCTTGAAGTTCTAACGAACGTGTACAAAAAGAATAACAATTTAAGTAAATTGTTGTTGTGTAAATCAATTTTACCAAAGGTGGCAGACGGAATTGTGCGAACAATAAAGAATTGATTTAAAATTAAACACAAATTTATTTTAATTTTATTTCTAATCTACGAACTCATATTTTTAACGTTTTTAAAAGGGTAAAAACGTAACAATAGCTTTCAAGATAGCAAAATTTTCTGCCTGATACATGCTACAGTCAACCTTTAACGTAAAGTGAGATAAGAAAAAAACTAGATACGATAAGACAATTTATTACTGCAAATTCTGTTCAATTTTATTGGGCTGTTTTATAGGGATGAATATTGAATTTTAATCTGATTATATTATCACAAGTGCCGGGAAAAAGGATGAGTAGCACCAACGATGACCTAATATATTAGACAGATTTAAAAATGTTTTTGGGCATTGTAATACAAACTGGGCCGATTACATAGACGGTTTACTACTGATTATCTTTTTACAATTAAAATTGTTCAATATTTTGGTGTATGTGGCTATTATATAGGCTATTCAAGAGTTTATGTGGTTACAACGACCACAATAGAAATTCTAGAAGGATAATTGTAACTTTTAACTTATAATTTTCAAAGAGAACAAAACACGTTGGAATTTTCTTTCTTTACTACTGATTATCTTTTTACAATTAAATATGTTCAATATTTTGGTGTATGTGGCTATTATATAGGCTATTCAAGAGTTTATGTGGTTACAACGACCACAATAGAAATTCTAGAAGGATAATTGTAACTTTTAACTTATAATTTTCAAAGAGAACAAAACACGTTGGAATTTTCTTTCATTTTGTAGGGAAAGGCTTGAGGAAAAGAAAATGTTTCTTAATAAATTTAGCACCAGTTTGATATAATTCTTATTCATATAATACTACGAAACTGTACGAAGTAGTCATGGAATTCTTTGATTAATATGTTTTGATTTCTTTATCACATAAATAAAATGAATATTATTTGCTTAAATTCATAACAAACAATAAAATTTTTAAAACATTAAATACAATATTATTTGAGTACAAGATATTTTAACTAATAAATAATTCGTTACATAAAGTTTATAAAAACTTTATAATATTTATATGCTTTTGAAGGTATTGAGTTATCGTTTTGTAATAATTTTCACAACTTACTTGTGGAAGCAATCACGAATTAGTTTGTAGTTTTTTGTTATTTTGTTAACGACAGCTCCAAGACAGGATACGCAACTTGAAACAACCGCTTGATTTAAAGATACAACTAGTAGCATTAAATGTTCTTCTAAAGAAGCTAAGAAAGATTCACTAGCATTGTTAACAAGCGGGACGACCTAAAATAAAAAAAGTTAGAAGTAACGTATAATTAAATTCCAATTTTTAAAACGACTTACTTTTTCTAAAATATCTGCTACTGCGCATATAAATTTGGGAGCAGTAGATGGATGACACTTTATATTCAGATAAGGTTCAATGGTAATTGCATGTCTCACTAATAATTGGGGACGAACTTTGGCCAATAAATGCAACGTAGTAATACAACCCAGCATTCGTTCGTTGTCGGTGTCTTCTAATTCTATGAGACGCTCAACTAAACCGTCTGCTAATTGCTGGCAAGCTAATACAATTTCTTGGGGAGGTTCTGTATTTTTTTTTATAGGATCTTGAGTACTTCCATCAAGTTTCATCGCGTTTTCTTTAGGTTGAAATATCTAAAAACATACAATACATACAACATACAATTGTTATTTTTTTTTTGGAGAAAAATTGAACGTATTCGTAAACTTTCGTTTAACATATTTTCTAAGCAGAAGTGTAAACAAATTGTAGAAATTGTACTTGCATTTAATACAATCTTTTATTAAAAAAATTTAATACTTAAACCTTAATTATTAAAAAATTACATAGTGCGATAATAACAACACACCCGACTAATGACATGTTGTGGACTGTAAATGTAATTAAAATGAACTCAAATTTTTATATATTTTTTGAACTTATTTTATTAAAATATGATTTTTGATCCTTACTTAATTTACTAAATTAATTAGCGACCTAGAAAAACAGAGTTGAGAAGCATATAATTGGCCATTATAACCCTTCAGTCAGGATTACGGCCTAGCTTCTCACACCACTCATGTTGTGTGCGTTAATTTTTTTTCGACTCCGAAAGACAGACTTTGAGAATCTTTTTCATGGCAGGTTTATTTACTCTCAGAATTTTTGCCAGAAATCTGCTGAGAGGAAGTCGCCGAAGAAATATTTTTTTTTTCATATTTCATTTTAAAGTCTGGCCTGGGGCTTGAATCCGGGCTTCACGTCTAATAAGCGAACACACTACCTACTAGACTACGGCGACTACAGCATTTCATAGCAATTTAATTTGCTCTCATAATTTTTGCAAAAATACTGCTGAGAGAAATTTTCCAAAAATTTTTTTTCTTATTTCGTTTTGTTCGTGATGTGAAAGCTAAGGTTTGAACTTCCCCACTTTCGTCCAGTAAGCCAACATACTACCTACTAGACTATAGCGGCTTCGTAAATTAAGTGGTAAAGAATTCGATTAAGAGATGACGACAATATAAAGATCTTCTATTGAAAAAGAAAGACACAAATGTTAACCGACTACTTCTGGACTCAAAGGCAAAAAGGAACAAATTTTGAAAATGTAAGTTCACTAGATAAATTAACACATAAAAAATATAACACTGCTGTTATATTGTTTAACTGTAACTATTGAAACTTTTGTTCGATTTTACCAAATGGATCTCTTCAATAGCAAATACCCGTTATGAATATCACCACTTATTCGATATTTTTTAAGTAAATATTGCAATCAATAATTGTAAAATTTAAGTATAACCGATCAAAACTAAAAAAAAAAATTGAGTATTGGAAATCGGTCCAAAAATGTGGGTAAAGTTAAAACATTTTTTTTTTCAAATATGTTTGATTAAAAAATGTTTTAAAGTTCTATTGAACTAAATTTGCAACTTTCAGCTCGTCTTAGTCGGGTGGATTTTTTTTATCGCATAATGTTATAATAATTTAAATGTTTCTTTAAGAAAATAAAATTTGGTGGTAACATAATAAATAAAGATTTTTATGATCCATAATAAAGATTTTTAGTTTAAAATTTTTCATATTAGTTAATGTTATATTTCCTAAGCTTATGTTTAAATACAAGGGTTTTGTTGTCTGAAAATAATACACATACACTGTTTAAAAGTCCTTCCAACCAAGATGTTCCTGTATCGTTGGCTGTATTTACAACGTCAATTATTTGATTAATTTTGCGTAGGATTCCATGCTAAAAATACAAAATTAAATATTAAGTGTTATATTTCATCACATGTAAAAAAATTAAATTCGAAAAGCAAGAGTCGAAAAAAATACTAACACCTAACGAAGCAAATTTCTATTTTATTTTATTTTTATTTAATTTAATTTAATATATTAATACTGTTTTACAATTGTCTTATATATTAAAGAGTTTAGAAACTTTGTTTCTTTTCTACTTAGTAGTTAAATTTGAATTTTGTGAGCTTTATAAATAATATTTTAATATATAAAAGGAAGGGAAAAATTTACAAAAACCTTTATGAAACAGTAGTTAAAGTGTAAAAATTTATACTAGAGTATATTGAATATAGTTTAACGGCTGGAGTTCATTTATATGTAGATATTGAGAAAATTTACATCTTCTGTTGAAATTTAGAGTTAATCTATTTATTTTATCCTGAACGAGTTTAATACCAGATAATGTGTGGAGTCGTTGTATAGAATAATGACAAGGAAGATTATATAACATCTTAAGGAGCTTGTTTTGGGCTATTTGAAGTTTTTTAAGGTGACATTTAGCAGAAGTAGCCCAAACTGGGGCACAGTAAAATATTAAAGGGTGAAATATGGATTTGAGTATCAATTCCTTGTTATCAATATTAAGAAAACTTTTCCTGTTAGTAAGTGGTGTAGGACGTTGGGAAATAAGATTGAATATTTTGCAGGTTTTGAAAGCTCAAGTGAAGAGCTTGGTATGCTTCATTCAATTGATCTTGGTTTGGGAATTATTTCCTCTTTTATACATTATTTTAGCTGATTCGACAATTTCGAATTATTTTTATATATATTAATTTGTTAATCTTATCTGATAAATATGGTATATGGTTGTTAAAGTTTAGTTTTGGATCGAGTATTATTCCCAAGTGTTTAACGTTGTTTTCCCGACTTATATCATGATCCATGAAACAAACAGGGTTTTGTGGTAAGAAACATGACTTCCTTTTCCTGGTAAAATATATTGCCTTTGTTTTTTCCGGATTTATCATAATATTCCACAATCATACTTCAATATGATTTTAAAATTTCCAGAGCCAATTCTAAATTGGCTATGATGTAGGAATGTCTGCTGTAAAAATAATATAAAGGAATGGAGAAAGGCAAGATCCTTGTGGACATCCTGCTGTTATGCTGATTTTTTGAGATGTCGTTGTAGATATATGTACAGAGAAGTATCTGTCGTTTTGATGAGCTCATCTGGAAAATTTAGTCTCTTCAACTTGTAGATGAGACCGTTGTGCCAGACCGAATCAAATGCTGATTTTATATCTAAGAGAACCATACCCGTAGATTTAGCATTTTGGAAGTTTTCCTTTACCAGTTTTCTTATTTTTATTAAAGGTTGTGACGTGTTATGTTCTTTATGGAAACCAAACTGTTGCGGAGGGAGTATATTATGCTCATCAATAAAATTGTTTAATTTTTCTTTTAGAATTTTTTCAAGAATTTTACTTGTGGATGGCAATGGCCCTATATGAATGTGGTGAATCAGGAGGTTTACCCGGCTTTATAAGTGGTATTGTTTTAGATATTTTCCAGTATTTCGGAAAGTAACACAACTTAAGGCAAGTATTAAACAGATTAGTGAGATATTTTATACCGTTATTTGAAAGATTTTTTAAACATTGGTTATTTATTCTGCCAATTCCAGGCGATTTTTTATTTTTGAGTGTTTTAATAATTTGTTGTATTTGTGGACTATTAACATAGTAGTTGTCCCGTGGATTTACATTGCAACTTCGAATTTGGTTTGCTACATTATCAACCTCAAATATTGTGTTTGTATCGCTTAGCCGGGATGAAATGCTAACGTATTTGCTTTCTCTTGTTGCGTAAATCTTACTTGGCTATTATCTTTCAAAATAGGAATATTATTTGTTTTTAACGAAGCAAATAATTATTGTAAAAACAATTTGGTATTTTGTTGACAAAACGTAAAAATTTACAGAAAAGCTTGCAAGAACATTATGATTTGGTATTAAACGAGGAATCCAACAAATGTATAATATTATTCATTGGTCTACAACATATCAAAATGATTTCAGATATACAGTCACTCAAACAATCGCCCCAGTGTTTAGCAATTGTTAATAAATATATTTAGGTATAACAATAAAGAGTATAGTAGGTAGTGTGTCGGCTTATTAGACGAAAGGTCCGAGTTCGAATTCCAGGTCAGACATCAAAACGAAAATATGAAAATATTTCTTCGGCGACTTCCTCTCAGCAGATTTCTGGCAAAAACTCTGAGAGTAAAAATTGCCATGAAAAGCTTCTCAAAAATCTGTCGTTCGGAGTCGACTTTAAACTGTAGGTCCCGCTACTCATGTATAAAATTAACGCACACAACACGAATGGTGTGAAAAGCTAGGACGTTGTACAATGGGTCAATTCGACCTCCGGGTACTGTACTTGTCACAGTTGACAAGTACACGTCCTCTAACCTAACCTAACACAAAATTAAGTAGATGTGGCTATACCAGAAAACCACCACTCCTACTTTAATCGACACCCTTATTTATAGCATACGCTGTGAACGTCCTCAGTCAGCAATTTAAGTGAAGAACATTCACAGGCTGCCAAACATGCACTTTGGTATTGAAAGGGCAAGTTGTTCTATGGACTATTACACCAAAATAACAGCAAACCACTTTATGTTCTGGCTAATGCTAATTGCGGCAACAATATGCCCGACGAATGACAGTTCATATTTAGCAATTAAATGTTTTTAGAATGAAAACTAATTCTTACATTCCAAATGCTATTACTTATTTTAGTGCTATATACCTCACAATTGAATGTTTTGTTGATACAGAAGGCAGGTGCCACACCAAAAATAGTTCATATAGGCCAATAAGTTTTTATCTAATCTGTCGAAGTTGTTCAAGAAAGTATTTATTTACTTTTAAACGGAAGTTCAACTTTGTTTATCGTTAAATTTAAAAAAAGATTTAAATATTATTTTTAGAACAAATTATATCACAAACTGTTGTTTTTTTTTCGACATGTCTATTCTTTTCTTATAATTTGAAAAAGTACAGTAAAAATTAACTTTAGAATGAAAGTATTCGCTGTACAGACTATAGAGTTAAGTGTTTTTGCTAAAAATAGTTAACTTTATTATTATTAATTTATTTAATCTAAAAGAAATTAATTCTAAGATTAAATTTAATTAAAGAGCATTAGCTACATTGGCCACCAGCTCTATATGCAGAAAAAAAATAATAATATTGTATGTACATGTTAATTCTAGATTATAAATAGATGCTATTTACAAGACATTAAACTCTCAGTTTGGTGAATTTTATAAAATTGTAGATTTTATCGATATTCTCAGAAGATGGATGTTTAAGGAGATCCGGGGCAATCCCAAATAGTTTTAGTCGTGTATCAGAAAGTAACGGGCATTCTGGAAGAATGTGCCCGATGGTGAGACTACTATTGCAACGAGCACACGTTGGTGTTTGAGTTAACTTTAGTTTCAGTTGTCTTTTTGGAAAACATTTAGCCCAATAGGTACAAACTTCCTTAAGTCAAAGTTTGTGTGAATAATCTTACAACGAAAATGTAAGTCATAAAGCGTAGTCATATTTGATATATTTAAAAAAATGTTTCTTGTAAAAATTAATAGCGGGTAGTAAGTCAGTCAGAAATCTGGTCTGCTAAAATTAGAAACCCACTTTCCTGGCTGTCGAGAACTCACCTCTCGGTGAGCTGGGGTCCAAATACTGATATATATGATATATCGAATATGCCCATATCAGAGCATAGCATTGGATGGAGATGGACAGGGAAATAAATACATACTTCGAATGTTTGCATCCTCATAGATTATCCAACGGAGTTACAAATGAACACGGATATACGCATTTCGTGGCTTTTGATAATCATTTTTCGGCGGCTGCTAATTTAATCTAACCTAATCAAATTAACCGCAGACGAAAGAAGCAGTAATTGTCTAATGTAAAAAAAAATAATTTCAACTAATGCAGGCAAATTTAAGTTCTATTCAAACGGATTGTCAGATCTTACAATATTGTCAATATACATAATGTAATAATTGCTCAAATCTACGTCAGACAGAAATTGCAAGTATTAGCAGCAAATTTCTTACAATCGTTTGAACCGACTATGTCAATTGTATTTCCGCGTCTGATAATTTTGTACAAAGTATCAGAAACATGTCCACATAAACATAACTTTTGTGCAAAAGATTTATTAATTTATATGTTGGATCATTATTAAACACAATATTTTAATAAATAAAAATTAATTACCTTATCGTTTTTGCTGCAGGGCGTAAACCACATCTTCATAAATACCTCTGTAACTAGTTTTTGAATGCCTTCTTCATCATTGACCCTTCTTATCATTTTAACACAAATTTCTGGTATCTTCTTAAAATCAGGATATTCAATGCATATATCCCGAAGGATTTTTATTACTCGTTTGCGGACAGATACGCCAGTATCCTAAATTGAAGATTATGTATATTATTATGTCATTATTTTATTAATTTCTTAAAATTATACCAATATTCGGGTAGATAACATATCGTAATACTGATCAATTAATTCTTCGTTGCTCAGAACAAATTTTCCAACTAAGTCTACGGCAGCTTCACGAACAGATATTGCTGCATCTAAAAACTTTTGATTCACACCCATTTGCATATCTTTCCTTTTTAATACAAAAGGATCCACTTCTACTATATTGGCCAAACATTTCATTGCTCGAGTTCTTACAGCTATTGAAGGCTCACTATATAGAATTTAAATTTATTTAATGCATTTGACATACATATATGATAAAATTAACATACTTTACAACCAATATAATCTTTTTCAGATAACCATCAAATGATTGACTGAAAGGTCTCTTTGTTGCCAAATACTGTGCTATAAGATGTGCATTGTTATAATCGATATAAGTTTTTATTTGCTGCGATGTGTGGTTAATATCATTGGATATTGAATATGGTTTAATGCTATTTATTAAATATCGTTTCCGTTCCTCAAGTACGTTAAATATCTCCAAATTTAATTCCTGGTCGATTATACCACCGGTTTCTTTGCTGTTAGCATTCTCATTAATGTTGTCATCAACACTGTCATTTCCGCTTTCGCTTTCTGATGAAGCTGATGAAACTCCTAAATAAGTCAAAAGTTTAATACCGCGGTTTTAAATTCCTATAATCTAAAAATGTTCGATATAGATTTCTATAATTTACAAACAAGTTGTAATGTGAGTTTCATATTTATAAAGCAGTTTTTTTTAACATTTTTATTGGGATTATGAAAATAAAAATCTTTGTCATTAAAAAATATTAGCGGTTTTCACTCATGGGTGTAAAGTACCCTTGTAGGCTTGGTAAGTATGGTAGGTATAGTATAAATAATACATTTACATCAACGCAACAACAAAATGCATTTATTTCAAATATACAACGCTCTATTAAAGTTACCATGAAAAAAGGTCTAGTATATAAGCTTGGTAAATATAAAACTAAACAGCTGATCGTCTATGCGCCAAAATAATTTAGTTTTGATTTTTTTTATAAATTGTGCGCAAAATATTAAAAAACAGAAATGAGTGGAAATACTAATTTAAAAATAAAAAGAAAACGCGAAAAACTAAATCACAAAAGATGGACTGATGCCGAAATAAAACAATTATTAGAATATCTACAAGAACGACATAAACAATAATTAGCTGTTTAAATAAGTTTACCATGGTATATTTCTTATACCATGTAAGTTTACAATAGATGAAAAAAGGTGCTCGCGCTTTGTTGTCAAAAGTATGAGTAAATATAATAGAGTATTAAATATACAACAAAGAGTGAAAACCGCTATTATTATATTTGATCAATTCACACAAGCCGTTGTATCGTTGTATTCATTGTATTGTTGGAAGAACAGTGTATGATTGTTGTTGATAATTTTCATATAAAAATCCGATACACTTATACACATTTTTTCCATATGTTTTTAAAAAGTTGTGTTGGTTTCGGGTTATCAAATTGTTTGAATGCCACGAAATACACAATACAGCATATCATTGAGCGTTCACAAACAAACAAATGTATTCAATACAACATACACGATGCAAAGTTGTGTGAATTGCCCAATTATTTTTATTATATTGTAATAATTTATATTTGTTATATTATTCTAAATTATTATATTATTATAAATTGTTATAGTATTATCAAAAGAAAAATATCAATAAATTCCATTTTGCAGTTTTTATGCAAGATTGGGTACAACATCTTCGTAACATTTCGTATTTAACCTTTGCAAACTCTAACAATTTCCTTATAATTGAATTGACTTCCACTTAATTTAATGGATTAAAATAGCCTATCAGGACGTATTTTGCGCATTTTCATAATTCCTAATTTAAAAAAAAAAATGCAAATCAGGGAGCAAAAACTATTGAAAAATGATTTGTATGAAGAGATTGAAGGGATTTTGTACGGAAGAGGCATGGCTGATTAGAGTTAGAATATTTTTTAAGGCTTTATCGCAAACAAAATCTTGAAACGTGTTTTTCATCACTTTTTTCCACCTGGCGGTCATGATTTAGCAAAAACTACTTGACCGATTTGACTAAAAATTTGGGACAATGTTCTTAAGACGAGTAGTTTTAGCCCGAACCAGAATATTTTTGATCGGTCGATAACACTATGAGACAAAATACAAAAAATTAAAGACACCCGAGTAACTACCTGGTCTAAGTTGTTCAGTTATTAGAGTTGAACTCAAATATACTCTTTTTTTATATTTCTCGAACCCACCAAACTTGTTTTATTTGACAAAAATGTTTTTTTGATCTTTTCATACAAAATTATTAATTAAACAAACATGTTTGGAGAGATTATCCTTTAAAACGATATACATAAACGTTTTGTTCAAACTTATGTATATGTTATTAGTTTTGATTGGGTAAACTTGGAAAATTTGATTTTGCAAATTCGCAAACAATGTCAATGACCTTTCACTGTCATCACACAAAAGCATGCAAAAACTGAAATATAAAATTATAAAAAAGAATGTGATTACCGTTATATCTTGTAATTTGTTAGGGTTAATAAAAAATGTCTGACACAATTTGCGCTTCGCAAAAATTTACCGCAAAATACTTCAAGTGTTCAGATACATCGGATACGGATATGAGCATACCAATTCCACCATTCGTAACAATATCTTACGTACGATGGATTCTAGCATAAGGGTGGTATTCAGAAATTTTACCTTTCTGCAATCAAATCAATCCATGTTATCACAGTCGGAAAAATATCGTGGTTTTCACTACGCATCTTTTTCCATAAAACATTACATCAATTAAAAAAATTAATTTATACCGGCTTCAGCTTTACAAAGATAAATAATAAAACAAACCAACATAAGCCATTTAATGGTGGGCAGTAAAAAGTTTCCATTCTTTTAAATCTCCGGATTTTGGTACAATCATTTAAGCGGATTTACAAGTGAATATGGAAATGGCCATTCTCTTAAATAATATTCAGGGCACGCTTATTGCTATCTCATGTTCCGAGACAATGGATACTTTACAAGATTGTTTTTATTCCTAAGGCAGGTAAATGGCCAATCATCATATCGTCTTTTCCAATTAACTCTTTCATACGTTTTGTCCAACATATTGAACATTTAAATTTCTTTTCGTAGTAATGTAGCGCTGACGGTAGTTAAAACCTTTATTAAAAGTACATATGTTTACTATAATATAAAAATGTACCGCTTAAAGAAAATTTTGCAAAAGACAAATGCAGGTTGATGTAAATAGACGATTTTATGATTAGTAAAAAATGGAAGGGTTATCCTTATGTAAACCGCGAAACTAGTTGTTTTATAAATTATTACACAATTACACTTACAATTGCATTTTTTATTATTAAATTACACTCACATCTATGAGAACATGACCTCTACGTAAATTTGTCCAATATTTAGGTCATCACCTGGCAGCCAGGTAAGACTAGACTTCAGTCAAATTTCTCAGAATTTTATCTCAACTATTTCCATTTAATGTTTGAAAGGGTTAAGTTAAGACGCTAAAGAAAATAATTGAGGTCTATAGTAAATCATTCCTCGGACTAGGTACTCTCTACATGAAAGTTAAATCCTTTTGAGTGTACCATGGGACAACTGTACATGCATTTTGCATTCATCGCTTTCGTTGGAAAACTGCTACAAATCAAAAAAAGATTATCGCGTATGCAAACGACACACAGCGGTATTTTGGTAGCACAAATAAGAAAATTTTTTAGCAATTACTTTTCAAAAATCTAATGATGATGTTCTATATAGAATAGTTTGACTAAGAAAACTCATAATTTGTTTTGTTTCGAAGTGACATAAATATTGTTAAACGAAAGATTAAAAATTTTTCAGGCAACACGATAGCAAATGCGGGTCAGATAGTTTTATTATATAACATTTTAATATTGTTTTTATTGATTGATTGATCTTATTAACTCAGAGAAAGAAACAAATATTTAGATGTCATATATATAGTGAGCTCCGGATATCTCCATTTTCTTACTGAAACCAAGTAAAGAATATTTTTTGAATTTAGCCGATCGCTGAACAAACAACAACAAAAAATAAATAAATAAATAAATAAAAAACAAATTTACATTAAATCCAGACGGCATTAAAAAAACGAATGTGCTCACAAGTGGATTCCACATAAAGAACAATGGTAATACCACAAGACGTTTCTTTTCGTTGCTTAGAACTGGTGTAAGTGAAGAGCTCTTAGATCTTTTTCGAATTATTCTTCTAATAATAACATGTGACCAGAACATTGGAACTGAAAGGTTTCAAAAATGTGCGTGGGATAAAACTGAGCTATTCCTGATCTGAGCTGTTACTATCCATAAAATACTAATACATGGCACGAACATAAATAATGCAGCAGTACGGTGGATACGAAAACAGAAGAAGCACGCAGTAAGGATTATAAGAAGTATAGATTTGTTGAAAATTATCGAAGTACTCCAAATCGCATAAACACTCACAATGTATTCTAGAACTTGTTGTGTAAAACTTTAAAAACAAAAATACACTTTTTTTCTAATCAATTAATAAAAAACGTTAAACGTGAATTCGAAAATTTGTTTAATTTTCTAATATTCTGAATTCGAGAAATTGTTTTATTTCTAATAAGATTAATGTGATACAATTGAACTTCAAGAAATATTGATGTTTACATCATCTAATCAGTATGTAACTAGTATAAAACGTATACTTTGTTTACTTAAAAATAGTAGTTGATGAGTAAAATATTTCATTGTTTTGAACTAATGCTGTTTATACAGATACCTTAGGGACTGAGCGATTTCAACAATTTTTAAAATTTTTCTTTTCTACATAAAACTAATCATATATACAAAAGTTCATTAATATAGAATTACACCTATTCTCTACCAACAAATGTAAAAATCATACCAATGAGGGCAGTGTGGATTTTTAATTAATTTGGCGTGCAATTTAAGCTTATCTTATCTTAGGATTGTAGAGCCGGTGGTCGTGGTAATTTTTTCCCTTTTTTTTCTGGCGTAAATGTGAAGCAAATTCAAGCAAAGAATAGTGCAACTAATGTGAACTCGAAGTTCATCCAATCAAGATACAGTTAGTAGTATTCCCAACGAGGTACAAAATCCCTTAGTTAGCTACCCCTGAAATCAATACAGTAGCTGCCAGTCTATCGAATATAGATATGAATACACAATCCAAAAGGACAAAAGGGGACAATGCTTTTTACTGCTGCAAGAAATCAATCGGCCCAAAATGGGCTATCGACCCTGAAAATGCATACTAACTGTACGACTAGTAACTGTACCTTATAATCAAGCTAAATCTATCGTATGGGCCGCGATTTGTTGGTTAGCTAAAGAAAAGACATTTAGCTGTAGAAAAGAAAGTTAGCTATAGAATAGAAAGTTAACTATAAAAAAAAGTTAGAGATAATAAATAGAATTACGCCATTTAATGCATTCTTTAACAAGCTACCACCAGACATGTTGATGAAACAAGTAGCTGTGAACGCAACAATAAGGAACATCAGAAGAATATAGTAGATCTGGGTATCACTATCGACAATACGATACCTGACATACATACATACATAATTGGCCATTACAACCCTACAGTCAGGATTACGGCCTAGCTTCTCAACACCACTCATGTTGTGTGCGTTAATTTTATACATGAGTAGCGGGACCTACAGTTTAAAGTCGACTCCGAACGACAGATTTTTGAGAAGCTTTTCATGGCAATTTTTACTCTCAGAGTTTTTGCCAGAAATCTGCTGAGAGGAAGTCGCCGAAGAAATATTTTCATATTTTCGTTTTGATGTCAGACCTGGGATTCGAACTCGGGCCTTTCGTCTAATAAGCCAACGCACTACCTACTAGACCACGGCGATACGATACCTGAACACTCTTTTAATCCTGGTTTTACAACGAAAGTACATGATAAAGCTTATTATAATAATGGTTTACACCTTCCAAAGCATGTCATCTAAATATTCACTGATGGATCCAGATTACGGACGTGAAATCTTTTAGGAAAAGTTGAATCTTAAATTGCCCCTTGCACTAACCAATTCCTATTGAAATGACAACTGTAAAAACATAAAGCATAAAATAAATAAAGCATAAAAATAAAAAAAGTTTTTAATTTCCGTATTTTTTTTTTGAAAGAGGCGCACATAAAGATCAATCGGCTTAGCGTTGCATTTTTTATGCTCGCTACTGTACATACATACATACATAATTGGTTATTACAACCCTTCAGTCAGGATTACGACCTAATTTCTCCCACCACTTATGTTGGGTGTGTTAATTTTATACATGAGTGGTGGGACCTATAGCTTAAAGTCAACTCGGAATGACAGATTTTTGAGAAACTTTTTATTGCAATTTTATTTACTCTCAGAGCGTTTGCGAAAAATATGCTGAGAGGAAGTCGCCGAAGAAATTTTTTTTTTATATTTTCGTTTTGATGACTGACCTGGAGGAGATAATATGGAATAGCCATAGTGTCAGCAACGCACTTAAAGTCGACATATACTATACTAGCGATTGAACGAGATAAGAGTTTGGATGAGGATTTGGACGAGTAGATAACGGATTTTTTTACACGTGCCTAGGAAAGAAATTTGATAGGTACCCCAGCAGTGTTATTAATTAAATTCGTTTAATATTTTATTAAGACACATAAATATTACGACACCGTATGTTATTGGTCTAACAATTCATTTGGGAGTAAACGAAAGCAAACGTTGCTAGTTTTAACAAACAGAGAATCGATAAATTTAGCCCATTATGTAGACGTTGATAACTACAATTTTTGAAAAATGGACGAAAAACATCAGTTTGCAGATAAAGCGTATAATAATACTTATTAATAGAGCTCCCGACAAACCAAAATTACACTGTACAAAGACTTTGATACTATCGGATGAAGTTGTGCTTGACAGTCTTCGATAGACAACTTGTTAGTAAAATATATGGTCTTTAGTCAGAATTATGACCTAGCTTCTCATATCATGCATACTGTATGTGTTAATATTATCAATGAGTGGTGGGACCTACAATTCAATGTCGACTCCGAACGACATATTTGGGAAGCTTTTCATGACAACTATTTTATCTTAGTTCTTATGTCAAAAGACTGCTGAGAGAAAGAAGGTCGCCGAAATATTTTTTACATTACTTTCTTTCAAAATTTCAGAGCTGATTTTTAAACTCATGAGCTTTCGTCTATCCAACACCCTCCTCACTAGTCATAAAGAAACGTTATTGTAACATGCGTTTAAAATTTCTCAAGAAAATCTTGAAATTTACAGATACAGGTATAAACTGAGAAATCCTCGGTCAAGACTGTGATCCGGGAGTCACACTTGGCAACGGCACTTGGGTATACATACATATAAATACCGAAAATGTAAAATACTTATATAATAAGAAAATCAGGAATGTATCCTTTGAAATAAAAGAAACAAGATACTATTAAAAATGCATATGCTGAATTCTACAAATAATCGAGAAGAGGCTATGTGGTCTTTGCAACAAAATCTTCGTACATTTTAAATTTAAATTGTACAAATTAAATTGAGATATAAGGGTAGACTGTGACTTTTTAATGAAACATAGATTTTTGATTAAAAACATAGTCTTCTTTAAGTTCTCTACACTTGGTCCAAAGTTTATCAAATTCTTTTATCCATTCCAAAAAATTAAGAATTGTAGAAGTGTTATCAAAAGATATTTGTTTGTGAGGTGATTTCATCGATTTCGTTATGAGTCAAATATCCAGAGAAAAAAGCTAATGAGGGGAACATTATTAGGTTAACTCATAATTTGGCTATGGAAACATTACTTTTATAAAGTCGCTTATTAAATTGATCCAAATAGTTCAAATAATATTCGTCATTCGTATTCCGTGTGAATTACACAACGTATAGAGCAAACCCCTAATTGCTCGTTTGCATAATTAGTAACATCTACTGCAGTTTTCCGAGGATGAACTTTTACAGTTTTTACCATTTGACGATCTTGGCGGGCAGTAGATTTACGAGGTCGACCACTTCCTGGCTTTCTTTCCACGTTATTTGTTTGTCGATATCGCGATTAAATCCGACAAACTGTTGATTTGTTGATATTAAACTGATACGCAACTTCATTCATTGCTTTGCCCTCTTCCAAAGCCCTTATAATGGCGAATTTGCTATCTGCTGACAGCTGTTTCTATTTTCTATCACGAGAAATAACTCGGTTTTAAAAAATATTAATACAGTATAAACTTATACATACTTATAATAAAGTATTATAATAAACAAAAACAATATCGATGCCTGCCTTCTGGTGTGAGATATAAGTGAAAACTATCTTTTAGATATAATAACCGTTACTATTACTGATATGACAACAAAAAAGGTAGAGATGACAATAGTAATAAGAAAAAATATTTAATATTATTTAAAATTATCTATTGAAAATGGCTTTTTAAATTATGCTCATTTTACTTCACTGGTGGTGTAGAATTTAACTCAAACAGTAAACAAATGTTTATTTCCGAACTGCGTATGTCAACGAATATGGGCAGCAAATATATTTTATTCTTCTAAATTTAGAAACCGTGCTTTGCACCTGTTTTACAAATAATTGTTGAGGTAATGTCCTATATGAGAATATTCGACAAATAGTGTCTTCAACAAACGTCACTTAAACTGTGACCATCTTTCTGTAGTTAAGATTTTAAACGCATGCTTAAATTTAATATAAAACACAACTTATAATATCTATGACAACTGTATAGTAGACATTCAGTCCTTTCATCGTGTTTTACAGTTAGGAGTGTCATAGGTAAGACATGGATCTATTCTAATATTAATTCATTTTTAAGTTTTTTTTTTAAACACTTATTATTTATAAAAAAAACTGTTCAATATCTCGAAAGGCGCTGAGATATCTGACTCCACTAGTAAGTCTTAGCTCGGCCTTCGGATTGATGCCTAGGTGTTTATCAGACTCCCATGAAGAAAGGTGAAGTGGGTCAATGACTGCATAATATGGTGGAAGGCTCTTAGAGACGAATGGTAGGGAGTGATTGCTGGGTATGCAATATACTGTATTGGACAAAACTAAAGCACGAAGTTGTGTTTGCTAGAATGAAGTTCAATAAAATTTTAAAACTCTGGTGGATTTAAGTTTTTGTTAATGACTTATTAGAGTATAGTATTTTCTCTGCTAACTAAAAGTAAAAAAAACTGACAATATTCTTTATTTAAAACAAAAATATTCATAAGAAATCAAGGAACTGTGCTGACCACTTTATTACATTGATCTTATTACTCACAAACCATTAAATGTTTGAAAATTTAGGTGTATATTTCGGGTCATTATCCTGCTGATATTGGTAAAAACGAGACTGTTGTTTGTTTTAAAACTGCTAGACAATGTCTAGGGATATGGTCAACAAGACTTTGACATACTGAATCCGTTACATCATGCCCAACAACCTGAATTAATTTTCAAGGTTAACGACAATTTGTTGAACACTTCCGGTTTATTGTTGTTTTAGCTATATTTCAAAAATTCTTGATCGAATTACGTCAATCAAATGCATTGATATTGTTATCTTCGTTAGTACACTGCAGCATATTTGTGGTCATTATTATAACATAGAGATCGCATGATCGCTTAGTAAACTATCTACGCAAAACCCTAACCAATTAGGGCGAATTTCAAAAAAAGCTGAGACACGTATTTAATTAAATCGACTAAAGATTAAAATATGTTAATTTGGTTATTTTATTACAAACAACCCCGAAAAAAAATTCAAAAACCGTTCTTTTTTACAGAATATCCTTAAAAAAAGGACATGGATGATTGTCCTTGGACAAATTGTATATACAGCTGTATGCGCCTTGAAAAAACCTTTCTTATGACACCCATACTGTATATGTTGGTTAGGAAACAAATTCTCAAATTGACAAAACATGGAAAAATATACCCTTTTTCAAAATGGTCCAGCTCACGAGAGGTCAAAGCTGGAGCCGAAATATTTTAAATGTCATCTTAAAAAAGTCCAAGGTTCATTTTTAGGAGGGTACATCGAGCAATTTTTTTGGTGAGTCGCTCTAATGTATATATAATATTATTAATTATATATATATAAATCAAATAACCAACGTAGACAATATTAAAATATTCACGCATTTACAAAACTAATTTTTGTTTTTGTCATTTTATAATTTCTCTGGGTTTTAATATAGTCGAAGATATTCTTGGATCTAAGTCTTTTTAAATGAAAATTATTCAAACATAAGTACCCAAAGTAAAGAAAAAGTAGATGTGAATGCTTCGAATGATGAATAAATTGCACACATGCTTTTTCATGAGAATAAACAAAATTAAATCAGGATAAAAACTCAAATTTCGTGATCTTTTCTTATGTAAATAACTAATTCGAAAATAATGAACGTAAAAAATTATTTTAATGCAATTGCTTTTTGTCTTTTAACAATGCTTTGGATAATTAATAGATTTCCAGATAATAAAAAAATTGAACTTGCCTTTTCGATCTTTTTGTCTACTACAGCCTTTTTTTCGAGATGCATATCTTTTATCTCCGTCAGCTACCCTTCGTCGTTGATATATTATATCTCGATACCACTGAGCCAAATAAAAATGACGAGCGTAATCCCATATTAAGTTCTCTTCTTGGGCGTTCACAGCTAAAAAATCTAATAGAATTTTCTGCAAAAATTCTGTTCGTTCCTCATCTTGGTCCAGCTTTATTTTATTCTAAAGAAAAAAAAAAATTTTTTTTAGCTACTTTTATTTTTATTTCTAAATAACTTACGTTAACAATAGGTAGATCGCCTTCCCTTTCTTGTTCAATTTTTATCGATTTTATCATAGAGTCTATTATGTTTACTTTACATCGGGATTCTACTGTATCTTTTCGTAACCGTGACGCCACGATTCCCAAATAATCCAGAGATACTAGACGAATACTTTGTTCGATAGTTTTATCGGACACATATCGCACTAACATCGTTCCCAAAAGTGAAAGTAATAATTCAGATGCGGGCCACTCGGGCTTATTTACCGTCGACAACAAATCGTGTATAAAATTTTCAAAAAGTGGCCGAAAATCGGTTTCATTCGATCTTGATTTACATTTGTTCAGAAAAGTTGTTAGGAAATTTCCTCCAATGCTAATTGCAACATCATATTTTTTCAAAACTACGACATCTGCATTTTGTTTTTTTATTTTAGATACATCCATTTGTTTACAATCAATTGATTTTAAATTCTCATTTGACAATAGAGAATCGGGTAAAATGGTAGCGCATTGTATCAGTTGTAAAACCAATGCTGTAACCATCTGTATATTACCACCATTATTTGTTAGCTTAAAAGGGCGCAGATTTCTTTTTGAAGATGGCAGACGATCTATGGACGATAAAATATCTCCAAGTATACTGCTACGTATTTTATCGTAATGTTCTTTACGAAAAATCTAAAAATATAGAATTTATTAGTGAGAATTAGTACATGGAAATGGATTTGACTGATAAATTAATGACGAAAATCGTGCTTTCCCCTAAAATTGATTTTTTCAAAATAATGAGGCAGCAAAGTAAAGATTTTTTTTCTGTTTTATATCAACTTAGAGAAAGGGACTCCTTAAGCTTTAATCGAGACATAATCAACCCAACAAAAATTGTTTTTAAGACGACAGCCGAAAATTGCCAACAGACCTATGTAGTCTCCAGTGCTAAACCATTTAACCCTTTGACGCATATGTGACACCGGTGTCACAAATGTTTAAAATAGCATATCTCTCAAATTAATTTTGTTTAATGTGATGATAATGGTTTTAACGTCTGACTATATGACATAAAAAAACTAATCTACAGTACAGAAACAGTTCAAACCTCCACAATATGAAAAGAATGCAGGAAATCCAAAAAATAATCAACGAAATCTGTTGATTTCTTTAAAATTGGTATTTTATACCAATTTGAAAATATATAATACTAATTCTAGATATTAATTTCTTAATTCAGACACATATATCCCAAAAAATTCTTGCTAATCAACTAGCTTTTTTCTATTTAATTATAATAATTCTTATTACGTCAGACAATATATATGTAAAGGGTCCGCCAAATAACCTTTTTTTTTTTGAAAATGTTTTACAAAAAAACGACTGAATATTTCCTTAAATTTCTTTTTTTATTTGAAAGTACAATCCTTCCGGTTAATAATGGAAAATAATTTCATTCAAATGGCTGCCTCGGCTGGCCATGCAGTAGCCTACACGATCGGTCCAATTTTTAAGCACATTATCGAATGTGTGCAGCTGTATTTCACCAATGGCTTCACGAACGTTGTCCTTTAAAGGGTCAATTGTCTCTGGCTTGTCGGCGTAACACTTATCTTTGACGGCACCCCACAAATAATAGTCCAACGGCGTCAAATCGCAGCTCCGAGGTGGCCAAACGACATCAGCTCTGCAGCTGATAATGCGATCTTCAAAAACCGGGCGCAAAACATCGAGTGTAGCTTCGGCTGTGTGGCACGTAGTGCCGTCCTGTTGAAACCACATGTTGCCAATATCCTCTTCTTCAATTTTTGTGAACAAAAATTCGTTCAACATGGCCCGATAACGATCGCCATTGACTGTAACGGCCACTCCTTGCTCATTTTCGAAGAAAAATGGCTCAATTATGCCGCTGGACCAAAATCCGCACCAAACAGTGACTCGTTTTGGGTGCGTCGGCTTTTCAATGTATGCGTGCGGGTTTTCTGTGTCCCAAATGCGACAATTTTGCTTGTTTACATACCCACCAAGATGAATTTTTTTTTGCAAAATCGGCATCTTCTGTAAGTCGGTCGCAGGCCCACTTAGCGAAGCGAAAACGCATTGGATGGTCAATTGGCTTCAACTGCTGAACCAATTGGACTTTGTATGGCGTCATACCAAGGTCTTAATGCAAATTTCGTCTCAATGATGTCTCCGAAATGTTCAATTGTTGAGAACGACGGGGAATTGATGTTGATGGCGCTTCACGCACACTTACTGCCACAGCAGCAATGTTCTCGGGTGTACGCACTGTTTTTGGCTTTTCACGCTTTGGTTTATCGATGAGGATGCCAGTTTCTTTCACTTTTTTCACAAAATAACGAACATACGGAGCTGACGGTGCTTCTCTTCTTCCAAAATCCGTACGCAATTTTCGCACACATTCTGCAACATTACCATGATTTTCAAAGAAATGTCGTAATATTTCCCAGCGTTGTTCAAGCGTATACACAACTATATTCGTTCAACGGAAGGATAACACTAATTATATGCCAAATCAGATACAGTCACACAGATAATTATACGTATCCCCCTAAAAATAATTTTTTAAAAATGATAATATATGGACAAGTCGACTGATTTTTGCGCCAAATTTTTTGTTTTCCATCATAGCCGAACAAATTATATTTGTTCTCATCACTAAATATTACATTCGCCAAAAAATCAGAGGACTTGTCCATATATTATTGGGCAAAAATCGTGGCTTTTTTCTCGGCACACGGCTGCGGAAACCGTTCTTTCTCAAAACACTTCGAACTGTTTCGGAATGCACAATAACATTGTGATCACTTTCCGAGGTATTTCGTATTTCTACGGCTGTAGTCCTAGGATTTTTATTCACAAATACATTTTATATACCGGGCTACCCTTGGAGAAATTGTATTAGAAAATACGTCGTACGTATAATTTTCTGTGGTGCCATATTGGTTTTAAGCAAACTGCAGTCACAAATTCATAGATTTTGGGAATCTTTTTTCTTTATTTAAGTAAATGTGTCGTTACAGATGCTAATGTAAAGAAATTTTAGATTAGAAGTTCATTACTTAAAAAAAAATGATTTTTAGGGCGGGTACGTATAATTATCTGTCTGACTGTATGAGCTAAGTGTTACCATTCACGAAATAAGCACTAGTTGAAAAAAAAACGCTAGATGGCGGACCCTTTATATACTCGAAAGGGGTTAAAGCTCGTGCTTTTAAAGCATTTTCATGCTGATCTTTAAAACACTTGATCACCTTAATCAGCACAGGTTATGTCAACGCCTTGTTATGTCTGCATTGGACTTATCAAAAGCATTTAATTTTCAAATTGGATCGCTAAGAACCGCGAACAAACTCCTTATAGCACACTCTAAATAAACTTAGGGTCCGATAAAATATACTATTATAACTGTCTACGATGGTCTCTCGATTCTGAATTATGTTCCTTAGTGACACATTTGCAGAGATCATCAAGCCAAACAAAATGTGCTCAGAATTGCTAATTATTGAATATATGGATACTCATAAGCAATTACATATTGCAGAGTAGGCAAGTTCCTCCCTGAACCATTCAGGGTATTTATTGAGAAAATAGCATTACGCAATCCCAATAAGTTCACGGACTTACACCCAATATACCTATGGCTGAGACCGCTTGGAGTATGGCAATTTGTCTGGCTGCAAAATACAATTTCTCATCTTTATGCACATTACGAAGGAAATTTCGACAGCAATTAGTCGAAATATTTTTTCTATCCTTCTAAGGCAACGACAAGTATTCCAAGCAGTATTCGATAATGCCCATTTAGAGAAATTGGTAAACCTATAAGGCGACTTTTAGAGAAAGCGAGGTTCATCAGCCGATTTTTCCCACTACCCTCCAGCATCATTTCTTAAAACTCCGTCTACACTAATCTATTATTCTGCAAGATTGGGAAAGACATATTTTAAATGGATCACAATATAAATATATTAATTACATCCTTTAGTATTCAATGTTTTATATTATATGTATAATTTCATGCAACTTACCGTTGTTACAAGTTCCAAGCATACAAATTGTAAAGTATCTATATTATCAACAAAAAAGGGTTCGATCGCGAGTGTTGATAGTGGCAGAACTATGGTATCAACAAAAATGCACTTGTCGAAAAGCATCACAAAGACCTTCATAAGTTCTACAAATTTAGAATATAATAGGTGTAGGTTACGATTGTGGTTTTGTATATTTTTAGACTTTTTCCTGTTATCGTTTTTTTTTATACTTTTTACGGTGTAAACAGAATCGTATGACGGAAAAATAGTTTCCCTCATTTGGAATTGTATAAATTTAATTATAAGGGAGATATTGTCTTCCTGTAAAAATTTTAAGTCATTTACTGTAGAATATATGTTACAAATCAGCAAACAAGCTTCAATTGCGTTTAATATTTTCTCCATTACTTCTTCATCGAAAATTTCATCATCATCGTCCTAAATATTGTAATAAAAATTAAAAAAAAATAATCAAATTTATTACAATTAAAGTTTACTTACTGGACCTGCAGAGTAATTTTTTGCCAAATAAATATTTCTCATTGCATAATTAATTAACAATGTAAGTTTATTTTTTGGTATTAAATCCAAAACATTTTTAGCCTTTAATTTTGCAACATCATTACTCATTGTATTTAACATTTTTGCGGAAATACTTTCAATGTTCTCATCAACGTCATCTAAAAATTAAAATTTATCTAAATTTAAATTATTTTTCTTAATGAATTTATTACATACCGGATTCAAAATTTGGCGATTCTGTATCGTCTAAGAGCTCAATGATTTGCTCCATGTTACGCATAAATTGTTGATATGTTTGTGAACGTAGCACGTCATCCTTAGAACATTTGGGGGTATGTACAGATAGATTGCGTTCAACTTTTCGGACTTTTGGCTTTGAATCTACATATAAAAATATTTACTTTAATAAAAAGTATTACTTAAAATTGTGATGTTGAAACCGTACGGCATCCAGAGTAAATAAGCCTAACAGCTAAGAGACGTCGAAATCATGCGTGAAGCACGTAATAAAATATCGTATTTTACTCTATAACATGAAGACAATTTATCGAGAACAACAATTTATTAAAACATACAATCAAGGGAACAAGTCTAAGTGTACAGTACGTATACATACGTTGTATGTAGACATTTTTCCGGTTACCTTTGCTGTTTTTTCCTAATAGTTTCTGTTCCATTTTTTCACATTACTTTTCTTTAAACGTTTTTAATTGTAAATTGAAGAACATTATAAATTTTTATTTTAAATTTTCGCCACTAATTCTCTAAAATTTCAAAATTAATTTTAAAATTAAGATCAAAACTGTCTTAATTATTTACTACTAAAGAAATAGACAAAAAAATTAATTGGAATGTACATTATAATGAATTTAATTAATAAAATATTTGATCACAATTATGCACGTAGACAAGTGCAGGATCAAATAAAAAACACGTGCGTCGCTAACGTCTTATGCCTAGCTTGAAGATTATCAGGAATAGTACATTGCATCTAACATAATTATATTAAAATGCAGTACTATAGCCAAACTAACAGTTTTAATATAGAAGAATTTTGCGTCAACAGAGCTAAATTTTTATTTTCACAGAGTAATGTTAAGGCAAAAATTTATAGAAATAAAACTTTTTACATGAATATAGAAATTGGGTGAAGGAATATACATACTCAGATAAGCTAAATAAAATTGTATCTGAAAGTACTTTCCACTCTACCTCAACTCATTTCAGAATCAATATTTACATTTTCAATTTTAAGTAAAAAAGTTACAAGTCTTTAAATATTAGTGGTCATTTCAGAAGAAATTATACTTTGTACATACATCCCAGGTCAGACATCAAAATGAAAATATGAAAATATTTCTTCGGCGACTTCCTCTCAGCAGATTTCTGGCAAAAACTCTGAGAGTAAAATTGCCATGAAAATCTTCTCAAGAAATCTGTCGTTCGGAGTCGACTTTAAACTGTAGGTCCCGCCACTCATGTATAAAATTAACGCACACAACATGAGTGGTGTTGAGAAGCTATGCCGTAATCCTGACTGAAGGGTTGTAATGGCCAATTATGTATGTACATACATCCCACTATATACTAGTACAGTACATATGCTGTTCACGAGTACTTTTTGGAAGAGTGGTAGTGATATATCTGGGATTTAAAAAATCGATTATAAAAATTTCTAGAAGATTAGTAGCTATTTTGGAAGGGAAATACATTACGCGAATTAAAGAACTTTACGGAAAAATATAGTCTAAAATGTTTATGTACTTTCAAACATAATTGATATATTTTAAGAAAAAAGAAAAACAAAAAAAAGTCTGGCAATTTTTTATGTCGCTCATTATATGCTGAAAAAAATATCAGTTTTCTGATAACAAAAAAAAAAATTAGTTATATTTTAGTAAATATACTTACAAATTTGTTCAGGTGGAATATCAATAAGTGAAACAGGATGTTTGCGCTTTTGTGCTACTTTCTCGTGAGCTTTCATTATATTAAATGTGTCATCTAAAATTTCAGTTTTGCTATTAATGGAAGTATTTATTGAAAATTCTGGTCTTAAATATTTTTGAACATTTGCCACGTCAGAATGCTGCTCGTCGGGCTCACACTTTACGGTATTTGTAATATCCTCTTTTAGCAAAGACATTTTTCTTGCCATTTCAGGTGATTTTTTAATAAATTCTTTAATACTTTGTTGCATAAGCCGAACGTCGTCGGTTTTAATTCGGTTTATACGCACTAGTAAATTAGATTTGTTGCAGCTATCTAATGATTTTGTTAATTGTGGTGACTTTTCCTTTGAATTTTGACTTGAAGGAATAATTTCGGAGCTATTGTTATCATTTTGAGATTTCTGTTGAGATGAAATTGATAATTGCTTTTGCATGTTTAGAACGTTTTTAAAATCCGCTTGTACATAAGAAGTTTTTAAATTTTCTTTTTTTCCGATTCCTGGGTCTAAAGGAAAAGAGGTTTGATTTATTGCTACACAATCCGAAGGATCTGGTCGGTTGCTTTTAGAACCTGGTGCATCGGCAATTAATTTAACAAGATCGGAATTGTTTTGCGTTGTATATTTGCTATTTCCATCATTTTCTAAATTATTTTGTTCTTGTTCCTTAAGAAATAAGCTAAAAAAATTAAAAAGCATGTATCAGAATGTGTCAAATTATTATTAATCTAATTTTATTTTATGTGTTATCTAACAAATATATTCCTTTTTACTTGCAAAGCATACATATAAATAACAAATAAAGTAAATTTGTTTCTGTTTTACTAATAAATCTTAATCTTCACATGATCTTAAATCTTCACATGAGACGCCGATTGTAGAAATAATGTTTCCTAGATAGCAGAAAGATTGTTCGTCTTCGAATGTGGAAAGGGTCAAGATTTGGTTTGCCAATAATTGCTACTCTTATGTAATTGGCGAAAAGCATAAGACCAGACATTCACATTCTGTTTGCAAACTGGCGTAAAGAAACCAAAAATCCTCATGTGGAACATGAAAAAACAGTTAAACACATATTACGTTATTTGCGATCAACCAAGCATCTTAGACTACAATATACAAAAACAACAGAACCGCTTAAAGGATTCATTGATGCAGATTGGACCAGTTGTCAAGAAGATAAAAAATCTTACACAGGTTTTTGGCAGGATGTTCTTTCAGCTGGGAAAGTAAAAAACAGCCAAGCATAGCACTTAGTAGCACTGAGGCTGAATTTTTGGCTTTATCAACAGCAACTAAAGAGGCAATATATTTAAAAAGACTCTTAAGAGAGATGAATTGTTATCCTGACGAAAAGCCAGTTGTTATTTATGGTGATAATATTGGTGCACAACATTTAGCAAAAAATCCTGTATTCCATGGAAGGTGCAAACACATAGTTGTCAAGTATCAACATGTAAGGGAGGTCGTGAAATCGAATCAGATAGAGCTGCACTATTTATCAACCGATGAAATGATCGCTGATATATTAACTAAAAATTTAAGTAAAATTAAACATGAAAAATTTGTGAAATCTTTAGGATTAAAATAATTTTTCTGAATGTTATTAAAATTAATTTTTGTTTTAAATATGCAGATTTGAGAGGGCATGTTGTTGTTCCCCTAAATGCAACTCTGCATATTTTATTTTTTTTATTTTTTTATTTTATTCATCCATTTATTTCAAAGAAATTCATTAGCAAAAAGTATAAGTGCCCCTGCGTCCCTAGGACATAAAAAGGGGAAGTTGGCAATTTTATATATAGCAAGTACTTATGAATTAATTAACAAGAAAAAAATAAAAATAAATATATATTAAAATAAGTTTTAAGTAAATATACATTAGTATACATATATTACATCTAGGTTAGCTCTTTGAACTGAGATCAATTTATATCACAAAAATTCAAATTAAAGTAAAAAATTATTACATCAGAAGCATATCCATTTCCTGAAGTAAATATTGTTTCAGTCTTGCTTTAAATGCTGAAATTGTGTATATGTTTTTGATACTATCTGGAAGATGATTGAATTCATAACAGCCAGCGTATTCCACACGTTGCTTTGTAGTTTCTAACCGACATCTCTTAACCGTTAAGTTGGTATTATTTCGAGTACTATAGTAACTCTGGTTGATAGTAAACTCTATGGAGTGATACCCAATATTCCGTACAGCTTTATACATATATAAGTTCA
The DNA here is from genome assembly GCA_930367235.1 of Sarcophaga rosellei. Lineage (NCBI taxonomy): Eukaryota > Metazoa > Arthropoda > Insecta > Diptera > Sarcophagidae > Sarcophaga > Sarcophaga rosellei. The sequence continues at coordinate 60,920,094 of OV884019.1, forward strand.
GTTGCATTTTATACAATCCAAAAACAGGGAGAATAGTTTTTGATACATCTCGGTATAGGGATATTGGAATGTTATAGACGAGTTTCAGAGCTTTGTTTTGAAGTCTCTGAAGAGCTTTAAGATCAGTTGTTTTTTTATAGGCATATATCATGGGCAAGTAATTTAGATGGCTTTGAATAAGAGCATTATACACCAGAATCTTAGTCTTTACATCAAATACATTCTTAAATTTATAAAGTACGCCCATGGCTGGAGCTACTTTTTTCTTCAATGACTGGATGTGTTTATTCCATTGTAGATTAATCTGAAAAAGCATACCCAAATAAGTTACAGAATCGCTTTCATTAACTTCCGCATCACCAACAAAAATTTTAAAAACTGCGTCACTCCTAGAAGCATGTGGAGGAAACCTCATTACTTTTGTTTTGTCCTTATTTAAGGGATAGTCTATTAATTCTGGCGTATTCCAGTAATACTTCGGCATCATGTTCCATTTGAGATTTCAGTATTATCTCATGATTGTAGGGATAAAAAAGACAAATGTCGTCAGCATACAGTATAAGTTTGCCATGTAGCTTGAGATTTGATACGTCATTTATAAATATTGTGAACATTAAAGGTCCCAAAACACTTCCCTGCGGTACACCAAATTCAACCACCCCAACATCACTTCTATCATTATTAATTGCTACATATTGTAACCTGTTTTGCAAACAACTTTTGATAAGCTTGATAGCACTTTCCTGTATTCCATAATATGAAAGTTTATCGATCAGTAATTTGTGGTCAACAAGGTCAAAAGCCTTCGAAAAATCATAAAAGACAGCACCGACACCACCACAGCCTTATTGCTTTTTGGTTATCTAAGTTTACAGTTATATATTTAGATAAGCGTCACTGTATTTTCTGTACCTTTTGTATTTTTCTCATTCTTAATAAAACTTTTGAATCAACATTTTACATTCATATTAATAGTCTGAGTAGAAATCGTGCCAGCATCCTATATCACAGAGCGTTTGATAAACCAGTACACTGGGCAACGTCTATCATTTCTTGCCATGTGTCTGATATGTGGCAATTAAGCCATTTATTAAAGGGTAATGTGTTCATATAATGCAACTCTTTTTAACAATGCGGGTATATTCTATTATTTTTCTTTTATACTTTATTTTAACTATTGATTTGACGAATATAAGATCATAACTGGACCAAGTTATGGCTCCAGTGCCGGTTAAAATTTAATAATTAAGAATAAAAAATATTATTTAAATGAAAATGGACGTTATATTAATATACTGAAGTTAAGTGGAGTCATCACGTGTAACCTCATGAGGTTCAAATTCAGAAAAGCAATTAGAAAGAATCATATGGGCCCAGTCTACACTCTATTATATTCCGGATAATGTTTTTTAATCTAACTTCAGACAATTGTAGTGATTGTGTTAGTAGAGGTTTATCAAAATCTTAGGAGAATTTAATAGTAGTTATTAAGACGAAAGATGATCTTCTGAAATTGTATGTTCTGAAGTTAAAATTAATTGAAGAGGATGGTCGTAAATAGATAAACAGCAATGAAGCAACAAGTGCAGATAGTTGCGTACGAGCCTTTATCGTGCAAGAGAATAAAGAGAAAAAACATTAAGTAGAGAAGCAACAATAAGAAACAGCAGTCTCAATGTAAACAATAGCACTCGAAGACAAAAAAACGAATTTTATGTGTTTCCGAAGTGACCATTATGTAGCGAAATACAAAGAAAAAGATTTGCATACTGGACAGAAAAATTATCAAACACGTCGAACTTTTTCTATGTCGAATGAGACGTTCCCACGACAATCGGATCTACGCTCCGGAACGACCCGACTCAACATCGGCCAAGGATTGTCAACTCAGGGAAAGCTGTATCAACCGGAAGTTTTTTCCCAAGGGAGAAGCTTCTGGAAGCAACAGGCGAACTGTTACAACAACAATAACAAGATACAGTCCGAAGGAAAAGGGAAAGTTTACATGAAAGATTTTGATATAACATTGAAGAAGATTTTTTATGTTTCGTGGAAGCTGGAAAAAGAACAAACGGTTCTGTTGTTTCGCCAGAAACCAGATTATTACAATGAAAACAATCTATTTCTTCCATATATTTTCGCTCTGTTGTTTAGAAATTTTGTGTATTACTTTCACACAAGTTTTTAAAGAGTTTTTGGGAGAAATTCAACACATCTGGTTGTTTTTGGTTTTTTTTTTTTGGTTGCATCACTCTTGAACATTTTTAGAAAAACACACACCAATGAAAACAATTTCAAATTGCGAAACTTATCCGACTTAGACAGCAAGTCTAAAAGTAGACAAGCAAGCAAAAGCTTATAATTTAAAAGGGCATGTGCAAGTATTTATTTATGAAAAGTGAAATTAAAATTACGGAAAAAGGTCAAATTTGGGAAAATTATCACACTTCTATGCAATGAATGCTGCTTTTTAATGAAAAAAGTAAACAATTGAAGATCAGCAGGAGTCTACAATTATCATCAGAATCAGTAATATAGTTTACCCTAAGGATTACGTTGACCACATTGCCCTTTTTAGAGTTCGCTCAGTTCTGAATGGCTTAGCCTAATTTTTTTGTAATACAAAGATAACCCGGGAAATAGATATGATGGATCCCAATTATACTCTGGGAACAATAAGGGGCTCAACCAATCTGACTAGTTTAAACAATACTTCAGGCATTTGTATCTTCCCACTCGACTACAAAAATTTCAATAAAGTCACCAATACCAAAACTCGGCAGAAGTGAAAACCAATTTGATAAAACTCTGGCAGAAAAATTCTGCAACGCACCTACTTGTCAAGATATGGAGTATATATACGGTGACCAGACGTTCTGTATTATACAGAACAGTACTGTATTTTAGAGCCCTGTTCTGTATAAATTATTCTTTGCTAAAAAACGTGAAAATGTTCTGTATTTTATTTAGTGTACTGTATTTGTTCAGTATTTCGATATTTTTTCAGCTTTACATAAAAAGCGCATAGAAAAACACATAAGAAATACGTAAATATATTTACCAACACTGATAAGTAGTGTCGATATTTTTGATTGTTCAAATCATAATAACATAAAAATATGTCCAATACTTGTTCGTTTTTTTATACCACTGAAAGGGGTGCAACTAAAAATACTATAAGTTGATAACTTACCAGGAGAAACGTCTGTCATTTTAACAACATATATTTGCGATCTTTTTCTTTAATTTGATTTAAATAAAAAAAATACTTCCTATACACATTTGCAGATAACACAGATTGTAACTTTGGTGGAGCTGCAAGACGATGACAAAATAATGTTTTTAAAAAAGTACACTCATCTACTGGAAATGTTCTTATTGGAGTCAATTGTGCTGCACATGTATTAAATAATTGTCTTCAAACGGCTACTGAATGTCTTCCGGTAGATATTGAAGTTATTGTTGTCAAAATTTATTCATATTTTTATATTTATACCGTTCGTGTTGAACAATTTAAATTAATTTGTGATACAGTAGACGTAGAATATAAAAAATTACTTGGATATAGCAGGACAAGGTGGCTTACTCTTAAACCGTCCATTGAAAGAATATTAGAACTTTTTAAACCTTTAAAGGAATATTTTTTATCTCAACCAAAGTTCCCATCTATGTTAAAAACATTTTGACAATCCTTCTTCTGAAGCCTGGCTTTTATTTATACATTGCCAAGCCACTTCATTTCACAATTATATAAATCAGAATGAGTCGCAAAAAATTTGCATGTTGGAAGTTTCTCTTATTATAAATGAGCTTAAGTTTAAAGTTACACAACGAAGGGCTGGAATATTTTTACCTTTAGCAGTAAAAGAAATATTGAATGGGCTCAGCTTATTTTTTGCATACCAAGAAGTTGTACTATTAAAATGGGTTCTTCTTCAAGAACTTCCTACTTGGGACGAAGTTGAAACAAGTTGTGTTTTTATAATGGGAAAAAAGGACAGAATTAAACATTAATGATTCTGAATTACTTGATGAATTTTCACTTATTAAAAATTATACTAGCTTAGAATGGAATAACGATCAAACGTCTACCGAAAAACGTTGGGTAGAAATTTTCAAACATTTTCATGAAAAAGTATTGGTTATGAAAATATTCTAAAAATTGTAGAATTTTGTTTATGTTTACCTGGGTCAAATGCCCCAGCTGAAAGGGTATTTTCCATTTTAAATAATGTTTGGACAAATGAAAAGACTCAAATAAAAATAGAAACTATTAAAGCAATTTTAATCACAAAATTAAATTATGAACAAAATTGTACAGAATTTAAAGAATATTTAAAACAAAATGAAAACTAAAAAGCAAATTTATTCCTCTGAAAAATATTATAATTAAATATTTTTAATTTTTTTTTTGTTCTTATGCTTTTTTGAATTACAAATTAATTTTATTAGTTTTTTTCATGTTGATTTTGTAATATTAAAAATGGATTTTAAAACGCTCTTTTAAATATTGTCATATTTTGAAGTATAAATAAAATTTTAGTGTATTTTATGTTATATTGTTATGTTTTTTAGTATTTGTATTTATTGCTGCGCCTTTTTGTATTTATTATTTGCTTTCTTTTTGTACTTCATAAAATTGAATTAATAAATTTTTATTTTTCTAACAATCAATGTAATAATGTTTAAAACTTTATTGACAATTGAAATTTTGACGGTTAAAAATAACCTGATTTAGAAAATGGTGGTTAGTGCATTTTATTTTCTCCTGTTCTGTATTTTGCTGAAAAAATATGGTCACCGTAAGTATATACCATGTCACCATATAGTAGAATAATTTCATCGTAAACTCAGGATTAGAAACCAAAATGTAGTTTTATATGCTAAACGAAAAGGCATGTGATGGAGGCAGTTTAACTTACATAATTCTAGAGCTCATGCATTGACTTCAATAATCAAATTCTATAAATTTTGAGGTTAACATTTTAATTTTAAGTACTACAGCGTCGGTACCAGGCTGTAGTCAGTTGATTGCGACTGCTACTTGAATGTCGAATCCAACAACGTTCAAGCCTGCTAGCAATGTAAACGGCGTTACCATTCGTTTCTTTAAATTTTGTTTTACTCATTCCTTTTAAATACTGTTTGAGAAAATAAGAATGTCTGTACTTTACTTTAAAATCAATAAACATTATATACAATCAACAAAAGGATTGTGAAAATTAGTCGACTACGTAAGTACTACCAAAGAATATGGATATAAAGAATGCGCATTATGTAGAAGTTAAATTTCTTATGGCGGGTTGTAACATCACGACTCGCTCTCACCAAAATCTTTTTAAAAAATCATTTCTTGATGAGGGGGGTGGAAGACAGAACGAAAATAAACCCAAACAAAGAGCGTAACAATGTGTTGCTCTCATCATGAGAGCGTAAAAATGCATTCAGTTGCTTGTCAGCTTCTAAAGAAGAATTTTCATGTCGCTTTTTTTTAGACTTTTTCAGACAATTTTACACCCAAAGAAATATTACAGTATGATTCACTAATATCAATGAGAAATGATTTCGATTTTTGGAAGAATACTTGCCAAGTTAAATACGGTGTTTTTAGGTTTTTAGCGCAGTACAATTTTTCTATATTTTTCGCTCACATATACATATTATTGAGTTAAGTAGACTTGAAAATATTACTAACAATTTTCCTCTGGGTTCTCTTTGTACCAAAGTCTGAGAATAAAGGCCGTGTCAGATAAAACTTTTGCTTCGCGTTGCGTTATAGCACGTTCACATATAAGAAGGTTATGGTTATCTAAAATTAACCTTGGAGATAACCTTGTGGCGTTCACATATGACAAATATAACCTAAACATATGCGAGAATGACAGAAATTGACAGCTGTATGCATTTGTATGTTTTTTTTTATTGTGTATGTTTATCTATCTACATTCGTCAATGTTGTCTGCCCAGTACTGCACCAGCATATTCTCAGCATCTGGAGTCCACCGAACACGAATTTTTCTTTTTCTACAATATAAAAAATTGATATATTTAAGTATATATAAAAAATAAAAATGTACATTTACCTCTGTGTCTTCTCCATAGCAAATGTTTTTTTTTCTATTGCTGTCAAATTTTAGAAAATATATTCACAATAGATATAAAGCGTTGCATTTTGAAGTATTTTATTGAATACTTTTCAATGCAACAATGCGTATTTTACTAGGTTATGAGGTAACCTACAGCTGAACTTGGTTATCTTTTCATACAAATTGTATGGCTAACCTCATACATTTATGGCTTGGTTACGAGATAACCTCGATGACCACGATAACCTAGCTAACTTGCTTATATGTGAACGTGGTATTACATATACGCTTTGACATTTAAGATAAATGTACATGTTTATATGGCACTTTTACTGTACAATGTACATGTTTATATGGCACTGCTTTTAACGCAACGCAAAGCGAAAAGTTGGGCATGTCTCGTCTTTTTGTTCGCGTTGACAATCAGCTGTTGATTATTCAGTAAATATTTTTGGCAAATTTGAGCGCAAATTTTATTGTTTTAATATTTTTCTTTAAATTTAAAGTTTTTTTGTTATTGTTTTGTTTTTATTATATTAAAAAAAAGAGGTAAGTGAATTTTATTTTTTGGAAGAAGTATTTAATATAATTTTTATAATTTTACTTAGTAAAAAAAACTTACGCGCCAACCACTTTTAAAAGATAAACACACAACGCGAGTGTTGTCAAAGTTTTTGTTGTGTCATACACCTTTGGCTTTACGCTTTTTTGCCAAAGTTATAAACGTCACGCAAAGCAACAAAGTTTTATCTGACATGGCCTTAAGTGATTTGAGAACAGTGTTGCCGGTTTTGATTATTTCTAACCAAAATTCGATATTTTTTTAATCAATATGTAGGTGTGTAGATTTTTTGGTTATTTTTTTTTCTTATTAAACTAGCTATTTTTTGTTTTTTTCTTATTAATTATAATTTAAATTTGAAAAAAATAAAATAAAAGGCTACGAATTTAATTTTGGTTATATTTTTTCTTATATGGTGATTTTTTTCACAAATGTTGGTTACAAAATTTTTCTTCGTGGCAACACTGTTTCAGAAGAATAAATAATAAAGTAGTCAAACAACAAAAACGCACGATGAGAACAACGCACTGTTACGATCTTGGTTTCTGTACCCTTCCCTTCCATCTTTCCCCCCGCGTCATGATATAGTTTTGAAAAATATTCCAAAATTTGTTGAAATGCACATTCTTTATACTTTATTTTCTTTGGTACTACGCAACAATTACATCATAGTTGATGAAATACCGGAAACCCTAAATTAGGCCCTTAATAATGCAAATAAATAATGAGACGTTTTCTCCTGTGGTAAAGAGCTTCAAAAGGTTCTTAATTAAATTGATTTTGTGCAAAGTAAGTATGAATCTTGTTTATATAGAACGTAATATAAGGTAGTTGGTTTTACTAGCAGCATATGTGAATGGCATTTAAATCGGTTTCGATGTGAAAAACTTACTGGCGATTTAGTTTTTGATTAATGATAAAGGCATGTTGTATTACTATATTGGTATTGAAATAGTACGTGAAGGAGATACTGGAGCGATAACTTTATGTTAATTCCGGTACATTAGCGAACTCCTTCGAGAGTATGAAAAGGGAAACTTCAGGCCTGTATTAACTCCACTTGAGAATCAAGGTGATTTTAAAACAATTGATCGAGGAAATTACTAATCTCTTGTATCATCACAAACATCAGAAACTACTCTCTAAACCACCAAATGGGGGTGAAAATGCGAATAATTTATGAGAAACTACACATTTACATTTTGAAAAATTAATGAAATTATTATAAATATCTCTGTTAAACATATTTTGCATTAAACAATGTAAATGGCATTATGATTTGTTTCTTTAAATTTTGATTTTATCGTTCAATTTTAATATTCGCTTGCGTGTGGATATGAGAGTTTCTGTATTAAAAAAAATTAAATAAACATTAAATACAACAGGTAGATATCTACAGAAGGCGTCTGTAAGAGTACAGTTTATTCTCAACAATGGATCTCTGGCGTTGTTTCGGAAAGATCAACACAAAGCGTATTATGTCTTTGGAACTAAAGGGTCCGATAGTCTAGTGAGTTGTATGCGTGTTGTATGTTTGCAAGCATTGATCAATTATTGGTAGAATGTCCAACTTCCAGAATAAATAAATTAAAAAATAATTTCTTAAATTAAGTTTGAATTGCATGCTAGTTCTTACTTACTAAATCCTTCAGAGCACTTTAAAAAATATTGAACAAAATAAATACATTACGATTAGCCAATTACCTGGTACTACTTTGTGACGAACTCTCATTGGAACACAGCTTTTTATTTTCTTGTTTAATTTGTATCTTGATTGTAGTATGCATGTCTGAGGCGTACTGCTTGTCCTCCATTGAACACAAAAGATCCAGGTTTGGTTTGCCAGCACAGCCGTTTTCATTTTTTTCATCTGTGTTTTACATATTTTTATATTAATTCAATTATTTTCTATCATAATGTTGATTACATACCGAGATTATGAGGTTTGCTGAAAACATGCGGACGAAAATTATAAATCCCTTGAAGTAGCTCAGGATATGTGTTTACATTCACGTCGTTGCAGTGGATTTCGTATTGTGGCTTCAATTCACTGAAACAAATAATTTTCAAATATTATTATTATTTATATTAGATTTATAATTAAATTATAAGATCTAAGTAAGAAATTAAGGAGCACTAGCAACGAGCTCTAGGTAATATTTATAAATAATTGCATAGTAGAATTCATAACTAAATAATGATTCCGATTTTCTTGATGAAATTGTTGATATTTAAAATGTTGGTTTTCGTAGGAGATTTTATCAGTAAGATAGGATTATGAGAACTAAACTCATCTATCCTTGCCGAGTGATAAAGGGGGCAGTCCAGGAGTAAGTGTTTTACGGATATATTAGTATTATATATATCTCCGGAGAAGATAATTGTGCATGATAAACGTACTATATGTCCAAGGCGCAGTCGGGAAAATAATTTAATTCGGTGCCTGTCTATATCTGTGGGATACAGAGGTGGAATACGATCGTTGTTTATTTCAACTATTTGTAATTAAGTTACTGCAATTACAAATATAAATAATTTGTTATTATAATAACCTAAAGCATGAGTTTGAACAAAGATTTATTGGTTTATTATTTATTGTATGTTATCAGACGTCAGCCTTAATTTTAGATACTGTAGCAACTTAATTTCTCTTATACAATTACCAATGAACCATCAATTCCATATTTATCCATAAGATTTCATAGTAATATTCTATTTTTAACTTTTTTCTATCATTTATTTATTGAATGTTCAATTTAATATTGAACTGACAATATATTATCAAATCCTAATTATAAATAGAAAATATGTTTAAGGCAGATCAACTTAATAAATAAATATTTGCAGGTTTGTTTTAATTTTTGGTTTCTTTTATTTCTACTACAAATATAGTAACTTATTATTTGCAACATCTTAAAACCCTATAGCCTTTGATAATGTTGCCAAAAGAATTAACATTTCTTAGCCATATCTACAATATTTAATATCACCTATTTTTACTTCGAGCCTTATACAGGTCCAAAATGCTATAAAGGAAAGTATGTAATGTGTGCCTTACGAGATAAGCAGAAGCGTAAAACAATGTCGTCTTTTTTCTCACACTATTCTTACATTTCGCAAAACATGCGATTAAAACGCCAAAGCACCCTATAGCATTCACTGGAACCGTTGGTACTTTCACTAGGCTACTTCATCAGCAAAGACGGTGGCACTTATGCGGATATTATGTACCTGGAGTGCAACCAACATTTCATAAAATTAAAAATTTTGAATGTATGCGGTTGTACCAGCCGACTGCTACGAACATTTTACAATAAATACCTTCGGCGCGAATAGGGTTACAAATGAATTTTTGCAAAATGAAGAAATTTGCCCATGATTGTAATACATAAGATCATAGAAATTTTAGCAAGTCTCGAAGTATAGTGATTAGGATGATAAAGAACTAGCGCTCATCTTATGACATGGAGCCAAGTGAACATCATGGCAAATGTCGAGTAAATTAGAGGGGCGAACTCCCTTTGTTCAGCATGAACGTTCAAATTTTCTTTTTCTATTTATGTTAATTTAAAATTTAAAAGAAATATTAAATAAAGGAAAAAAGTTCTTGTCTGTTAACGATAATTTAGAATAAAGAATAAAAAAACCAAAAGAATATAGCTAAGAACATTTGTATTTGGAAAAGCAAAATAAAAATCCATATTTTGTATAATCAAAAAGAATAATTTTTATTTGGCACTCTGTTAAAAAATCGTTACGTATAATGCGAAGTTATACAAACAGCACGCAAACAAATTCGAGTTTACCATCTTAAAGCTTCTCTTCAAATTAATTCAGACAATTAAATTTATAAAATTCAATTGTTTCTTATTTTACTTTAAAAATCTATTTTGAATAAATCACATTGCAATTATAAATTCTACCTCTTTTACGATTTCAATTTCTTTAGATTTATGGTTCGCAGCACACGGGAAAACACCTACTTTCTCAATTTATATGGTTTATATAGATGATACAAATTAATGCATTTTCTATTTGTATCAAGCGCTCATTATTTGGGATATCAGCTAATTAACCCGAATACATTTAGATTATTTTAAAGGATTTAAAAAACTTAATTTAGGAAACGTTGTAGAGACGTTCTGTGTCTTTATAAACCGAATTCAATGGAAATTATTGAGTAGTCTGCGGAAAAAACCAAAAGAATAAATAAATATATATTTAATTTCTAAAATTAAAAATGTATAAAAGGGGAAGTCTATTAAAAAAAAGAGTGAATTTAGGTTATTAAATAAGATTTGCAAATGTTCTAAAAATTACGTAATGAAAAAAAAAACAGCAAAAATATTTCCTTTTTGAAAAATATTTTATTATACAAAATGTCCAAAACATTTGTTTTATAATTTTAAGGAAAATAGGAACTATGTTTTCAAAAGACATTTAGATTATTTTCATTCGGATATAAGGAAAGTTATAGAGAGGGGGGAGAGATACAGTAAAACTTTATAATGAGACAGTAATTATGCGCATTTTTTCTTTATTTGGCAGTAATTTATTATCCCACCAAATCGTTTTTGGTGTGAAGGCATATTATTTAGTACTGCTAAATTTCTTAATTTCTCCCAGACTGGACACTAGTGCGAACCTAATAACATTTTTGTTTTATCAAAAAATTTTAATCACTATATTGAGACAAAGTATAGTTTTTTGTTTTATCAAAAAATTCTAATCGCCATATTTAGACAAAGTATAGTTAACATCTTATAGTACTCAATAGTGAAATACAGATTTTTAATAAAATGCATTAAAAATAATTCTCTTTTCAAGGATACAATGTTGCAATATTAATATTTAGGTTTCCATACAACGGGAACAACCGTACTAAGGAATGCACCCTGGCATATATAAAGCATATTACGAAAAAACCAAGGGCAATGTTCGATTATAAGTTTAATAAAAAGAGCAAAATATTATAAGTGCATTGTAAGGGTAACTGCATATGCACAATGGGTACCAATCGTTATGCTTACGTGCCAACAGGTTGACAAAAGATTGTGTTCCCAAAGGGAGCAAAAAATTGCAAAGCGGATTCCAAACATTTTTCGAAAATACAACAAAATGGATCAATCCATATCACATACATACAGTGGTGGCCACGAATTTAAGACACGACATATGATGGACTTATTTGTGATAATTTTGTGATAATTGAGAAATCTCAAGAAACCCATGATATTTTGGAAAAATATACTTTGGAGTTTTGCCGCTTCGGCTCTGATGGAAAGCAGTACGTCTGGCGCCCTCCAAACCTAGAGCATCATCCAAAGTACACCCTAAAAACACCATGGTGGTGCAAATGTGACGGTGTGGGCAGCATTTTCCTGGCATGGTGTAGGTCCCATTTACAATATAAATTCTAAAATGGACCACCATGTTTACAAAAATATTATAACAGACACAATGATACCATTCGCTGAAGACAACATGCCTCCAATATAGAAATTTATGCATGATAATGACCCTAAGCACATTTCACGTCTAGTGAAGAGTTGCTTAGAAGAAAACGATATCATTGTTCTTAAGTGGCCAGCTCAATCCCCGGACCTCAATCCAATTGAGAACTTGTGGAATGATGTTGAGGAATATGTACGAACAGTTAAACAAAAAAATTCAAGCGATTTGTGGGAAGAAATCCAAAGGGTTTGGTACGCAATTCCAAAGCAACGTTATGTGGCATTAGTCGAAAGTTTACCCGGGAGATGTGCTGCTGTGATGAAAAATAAAGGATTTCCCACTAAATAATAGGTTTTTTTTATGAAGCTGAGCTTAATTTAGAGAATAGTGTTATATTATGAAGATATTTGTTACAAGTGTCATGGAAAACACAAAAGTACAGAATGCAATAAAGAAACTATTAACAAATGTATAAATTGTATTAAAGAAAATAAGAGACTTAATTTAGGATTAGATGAAAATCATAACACTAATAATAGAGAATGTCCGGTATATCAAAATAAACTGAGTTTAAAAAAGAAGAGGATGGGCTTAGTATCCTAACAACCAAAGCACTGGCATGGAATATATACCAATATACAAGGTCTACTAAATAATTTTAATCAACTGGAAATAGTAATCGAGGAAAATAAACCAGACTTTATAATGTTATCCGAAACACATTTGACAGATGAAGTGAATGAATCTGAAATTGAAATAGAGCAATACTATCATTATAGTGCAGTATCAAAATCCAATAGAACAGGAGGTGTAATTATATATTTTAAAAAATGTTGGAAGATCAAGAAAATTAAAGAATTTGTAAAAGAAACAAAATACTGGATAAGTGCCTTCAAAGCAAACTATGAGAAAACATCATTTATAATAACAGTCGTATATAGATCGCCAAGTAGTTCCAAAGGTGAATTTTGCAATGATTTCCATGAAGTATTGGAAGAAATTTGTGAAGAATGCTGTGATATTATAATAGTAGGAGATTTTAATGTAGACTGGATGAAAGATTTTTACAAAAATAAATTGGAAAGTATAATAAACGACAATGGCCTAAAACAAATAATAAAAGACTATACTAGAATAACGGATAATTCAAAAACATTAAAAGACTATGTGATAACAAATAATGATAATATTTTAGCTCAAATTAACATAAATAATAAAATAGCCGATCATGAATCTATTGACATATTTATTCATAATGAAAGTGTTAATAAGAAAAAAATATCGGAAGTAGAAATTTTTAAATATGATAAAAACAGGTTCAAAAGTGAGCTAAGTGCAATAATAGAATATAATGAAATAAAGGATTTAAACTATTACGTAAATCATCTCGATAAATGTCTCGAATATACAATAAAAAAATTTACTATAAAAAAACAAATTAATGAGAAATATAATAAAAATAAATGGTTTAGTAGTGATATCAGAATTATGAAGATGGAAAAAATTTATAAATATCAAAGAGCGATTAATGAAAATACTACTGAGGCTTGGAGAAACTATAAAATAATAAGAAATAAATACAAAGTACACATCGAGAAAGAAAAAAATAAATTCATAGATAATAAAATATGCAATACAAATAGCCAAAAAGAAATGTGGAGCAAAATAAAAGAACTAGTTCTAAGAAACCCCAGATCTGTGATAAAAACTGTGATTTTTAACAATATAGAATATAAGGACAATTTACAAATAGCCGATATTTTTAATAAATATTTTGTTAATAGTATTAAGGATATAAATAATTCCATTGAATTTGTGCAATATGAAAATAAAATAGCTGTGACAGACATTAAATTTAAATTTCGTGAAATAAATCTACAAGAAATAAAACGTATATGTAAAGACTTAAATAAAAAACCAGATTACAATAGAATAAATAACAACATAATACTAGATAACTGGGACATAGATTATTTCCTAATAATTGGAAGGAATCAATAATTACACCCATTGAAAAAGTTAAGAATACAATAAAATGCGAGGACTTTCGGCCTATCAATGGCCTAAAAACTTGTGAAAAAATCCTCGAAAAGATTGTCAAAAACCAATTAGAGGAATATATAGAAAAACATAAAGTTCTTTCAAAATACCAATCGGGATTCCGAAAAAAACATTCATGCGAGACTGCTTTAAATTACGTCATAAATAGATGGAAATACTTGAAGAAAAATAATAAAATTTTTGCTATTTTTCTAGATTTTAAAAGAGCTTTTGAAACAATCGATCGTGATATTTTATTAAAAAAACTATATAACTACGGTATACAAGATACTGAATTGAAATGGTTCCAATCATACCTAAGTAAGAGAAAACAAATTAAGAAAGTTAATAACATAAAATCAATGGAATTAGAAAACGATTTCGGTGTACCTCAGGGATCAATTCTGGGGGCACTTTTGTTCATCATATATATCAATGATTTGGAGAATGTTTTGGAGAAGTGTGAAATAGTACTTTACGCTGATGATACTCTGATTTTTTCAGAAGCACCAACGGATGAAATGTGTTATGAAAATTTGCAAATGGACATGAACAGAATTAACAAATGGCTAAAAATGAACAAATTAAAATTAAACGAAAATAAAACAAAGATAATGCAAATCAATATGAACAGTAATATAACTTTTAAAATAAATGATGTGATAATTGAAAGAGTAAATAAAATGAAATATCTAGGGTTTTTAATAGATAAAGACTTAAACTTTAAAGAACATTTAGAATATATATGTAAAAAAAGTGGAAAGAAAATAGGATTTTTTAAACGTATTAGAAATAAAATTTCATTAATAAGAGCAATAAATATATACAATACGATTATTAAGCCTCATTTTGAATATGGATCAACTATATTATATACATGCTGCACAGATACGCAAATAAACAGATTACAAAATTTGCAAAACAAAGCAATGCGAACTATTTTAAAGTGCAATCGTTTTACTTCCATACAATATATGCTGGATACTTTAAAATGGATGAACATTCATCAAAGAATAGAATTAACGACACTGACCTTTATCAAAAAAATGGAAATGGGCAATGCACCCGACTATCTAATAGAACAACTACAATATGTTGGCGATTCTCGACCCTATAATCTACGGAATAATAATGAATTTAGATTACAAAGATCAGATACTAATACGACGCAACGTTCGCTATTCTATAAAGGACTCAGAAACTATAACATGATGCCAATTAGTATAAAAACTGAAACAAATATTAACATTTTTAGAAGAAAAGTAAATTTTATAAGAAATTACATTGTAAATTAAATTAGAGCTTTATATTAATTGAATTAATGATTGATATTTTATAAAGTGTAATGTAAAAGTATTACAAATACTACTAATAAATAAATAAAAAAAAAAAAAATATTATGCCTGTCTTAAATTCGTGACCAGGTAAAATTAGTGTTTATGTATATAATATGTAAATAAAAATTCTTAACCGAATATAGGTAAGAAAATATTATTAATTTTTCTTCATAACATTACTAAAATCCTAAAAAAATATCATGGACCCATAATTTTTTCGATAAAATGTCAAAATTATCTCAAATAACTCAGTCATATGCAGGGACCGTAACTGTTATAACTTTTATCGTAAAAGTCAGAAAATAAAAGTTATTTTTTGACTTTTATTTTTTCGAGCAAAAATAAAAGTTATGTTTTGACTTTTATTTTTTCGAGCAGATATAACAGTTATTTTTTGACTTTTATTTTTAAGAGCAGAAATAAAAGTTACTTTTGACTTTTATTTTGTCGAGCAAAAATAACAGTTATTTTTGACTTTTATTTTTTCGAGCAGCAATAAAAGTTATTTTTCAACTTTTATTTTTAAGCGCAGAAATAAAAGTTATATTATAACTTTTATTTTTTCGAGCAGAAATAAAAGTTATTTTGGTTTTTTCAAACCGAAGATTAGT
Source organism: Sarcophaga rosellei (assembly GCA_930367235.1). Lineage (NCBI taxonomy): Eukaryota > Metazoa > Arthropoda > Insecta > Diptera > Sarcophagidae > Sarcophaga > Sarcophaga rosellei. Next base: position 60,936,184 of record OV884019.1, read on the forward strand.
GTTTAATATACCCAAAACTTAATTCTAATAATTTTCTGACATAAATTACTTTAATTTTTTAATAAATATTATGAATTCATCATGAATTGAAACAAAAATAACTTTTATTTCTGCTCGAAAAAATAAAAGTCAAAACATAACTTTTATTTCTGCTCGAAAAAATAAAAGTTGAAAAAAACTTTTATTTCTGCTCGAAAAAATAAAAGTCAAAAATAACTGTTATTTTTGCTAGAAAAAATAAAAGTCAAAAAATAACTTTTATTTCTGCTCTTAAAAATAAAAGTCAAAAAATAACTTTTATTTATGCTCGAAAAAATAAAGTCAAAAATAAGAATTATTTTTGCTCGAAGAAATAAAAATCAAAAAATAACTGTTATTTTTTTTTCTAAAAAATAAAAATCATGTTTTTAAAAAGCATCGCATTTTATAAAAATTTGGTCCAAGACAATCAAAATGGTATACTTGGTTTTGTTCTCCGACATTTCCTTGCGGTTGCTTTTTTTAATCAAAAATTCAAAAATAACAGTTATTTTCGGTCCCTGGTCATATGTCGTGTCTTAAATTCGTGGTCACCACTGTACATACATAACTGGTCATTTAACCCTTCAGTCAGGATTAGGGCTTAGTTTCTCACACTACTCATGTTGTGTGCGTTAATTTTATACGTGAGTGGCGGGACCTACAGTTTAACGTCGACTCCGAACGACAGACGTTGAGAAACTTTCTCATGGCAGGTTTATTTACTCTCAGAGTTTTTTGTCAGAAATCTGCTTAGAGGAAGTCGCCGATGAAATATTGTTTTTTTCATATTTCGTTTTGATGTCTGACCTGGGATACGAAACCGAGCTTTACGTCTAATAAGCCAACATACTACCTACTAGACTACGGCGACTTCCATATCATTACACAGAATTGACATTTATAGATTATTATCACTATAATCGCCATAGTACTGCGACCATACTTGGTGATGTCGCAGGTTATTCCTAGACAGACAGACTGATGATGCATGGCTTAAATCTTCCCTTATTGTAAATCTAACAAACATCTTTCTTAACATCTGCTCCTATTTCACTGAAAGATTCTGGAATCTTCTACGACGTGTAATTACAATATGCCATTCTGTGACCTGCATGAAAGATATGGCTATGTCAATTGCTTAGCGCTTGTATGTATCCAGTAAATAAAACAGAACTAATATTTGACGAATAATCGCTAGGCTATCGTAATTATCAAGAAAGGTGATGCTACCCGCCCTTCTTCATTAAATATACGCTGTGGAGTCTCACACCACAAAAGAGGGCCCTTTGCATTGAGAAATTGTGATTTTCATAATTTCACTCACATGTGGCCACAGTGTCAATTTGGGTACACCGCTTTTATATGGTTAAAAAAAAGTTTATATAATAAATAAAGAATTTTTCAAAGTTTTCCTTATCGATTTGGTTTGAATTGAATTAATTTTGGTTAATTTTTCCAAAAAACACAATTCAATAAACTCCGAAAAAAAATTACAAAAATATCCATTTACTTCTACAAATTTTGAAGTTATAATACTCCTCAAAATGCGACTCTAGTTTAATATTAATTTAATGTCGTGTATACCAAAACGAACGGAACATTAGAAAGAACTAAAATTTAATTTAAAATATATCTCCTGGGTATAAGTCCATTTTTGCAGTTCTATACCTAAGTTCAGTACCTAAGTTTTATTTTATGTTGAGGGAATGTCTGCTCTTGCCTCCAAACTCTTACATTTTCCTAAACTGGACTTTCCACATCTTCGAAGTAAGAATGAAAAAATACGGAAACACTAATAAATAAAAATGCAACAAATTTTTGGATTTGATACGTATTCAATAACGGTTTCTTTTTGGGTCATTACTTTTTAAAATTCTTTCTTTTGAATAGTTTACCCTTTAAGGATATACATATATTAGACATTACACTTCTTTCACAAGTAAAAAATTGGTTTCAAGCTTAACAGTTACTTCCCGTGTGGCATTTACTATCACTATTACTTTTTACTTCTTCAAATATAAAAGATTTTAAAGTAAGTTTCATTCGCAGTAATGGAAATAAATAGTTTTTTAAAAACTAGGAACGATATTCAAAAATTTTTTCTATTATAAATAAACTCTTTAATTTCAATTGATCATTTTATATTCAAAAACATACAATCTATTAAATGAATTAATTTAATTTTACTATGTAGAATAATATCACTAAGTTTACATTAACTGCGGTAAAGTTAAATTTTAAGGTATAAGACTTATTCCCTTACACTGTAATCTGCTGATTCAATACGCAGTTTAAAATATTTTAAGAATTGTAGTATAAGTTATTTGGATTATAAACAAGAGTGTTATTTTTACCTTCATAGCATTATGCCAACTCCTAAATGCAAATTCAAGGATATTTAAATATGTATTCAAATAAAAAACATTAATCTCATAATGAATATAAGAACATTGTAGCAGATTAACTAATCAAAACAAATATTTTAGATATTGTTTATAATTAGGCTTATTGTCTAGGTCAAAACAAAATTGTCAAATGTATGCTTTGATTGCAATATATTTTATTAGAAAATTTGATTTTTTTGTTTTGTCCATCACACAGGACACAACAAAATAGAAGAGAACATCGTGATCCATGAATCTACCAAAATTGTTTGTATTGCTCATTTATTAATGGAACTAAGAACAGCAAAGTCTCACAAAACTACATCTCCAACAGAGACAAATGTTTGCATGGTCTGGATACCACTATCCGCTTTATAAAGAAACAAATAGAAATCATATCAAGCAGATATTAGCAAACACAAAATTTAAATATTTTCCGAATTACTAAATACGCTCAAGAAAATTGGAATTATGATTTAGTTAAGAACTTTACTGCTCAAATTTAGTATCTTCTGTTTCTTATTATCCAAGTCATTCCGAGTTGCTAGTGCTCCATAATTTCTTATTCAGATCTAAGTCTAATGAATAATAATAATAATAATAGACTCAGTATGAAAAACGAAAAGTTAATTTTGTTTTTGTAGATCGCCTTTCTAAACATCATATTGTATATTATTTTTGAAACACTTACATATTTTCCGGATTTGTTTTTTCTATAGCATGAACTAATTGTCTTGTTAGATTATCATCTCGTACTGATAAAAGATTTTTAGATTCACTTGCCACTAGAGTGTGAAATAGCAGCGTACGTTTTAGTGATGTTGCTGTAGTTCCAAGGGACTCTGATACAGGTAACTCACTCAACACTACAATGTAAAGGAAAAATATAATTTACGGTAACTTTACAAAATAATATGCAACCCACAATCAGATAAACTCGTAAGACCTGATAATGTGGTCACTGGAACGCTGGGAATATCACGTTCACCCATGTTGCAAAAATAGTGCTTTTGTCATATATTATTAGACTTTTGAAGAAAAAAAATACACATTACTAAACAATTACATACAAAAATGTATATATAATACTTAGTTTAAGCTCTCTCTTCGAAATCGTAATAACTGTATATTTACAAATTTCTCACTTTAAACAAATAAATTAAACGATAAACATTAAGGTTTTTTAAAGAAAAAATACAATCTGTTAATTAGTGTTGCTTTCAAGCGGTAATAAGAATTTTTATGACTACAAAGAACTCAGTTATGATTTCATTACATTATGAAGCACATTAAACTGAATTATTTAACCGAGCTGAATTGTAAACGATAATTGTTTTGTTAAAAAAGAACACTAACATAAATACTCTGATTAAAAAGAATAAATGTTTATTTTGACAAAGTTTTATATTCCGCGACAAATATAAATGGCGACGTCGAATGCAAAGAACACAATACAAACCAAACTTTTAGCAGTGCAGCCAACAGCACAATATAAGTAGTTGTCAAAATAAACATCGCTTATGTGCATTTGCAGGATTGGCTGCCTTGGCTCAACAAACCGAGGAGCCACAAACATATTAGAACCTTTTATACGTTAAAAAATGTTCCTGAGGCAGATTAGTTTTGGAATCTTTCTGTCTTTATTAAATATGAAGTCTTAACAGTTATATCGTTACTCTTTACGTTAGAAATTTTGTATTTTGTAAGCCGAAACATATGTTCCGTATGGTGGCGCGCATTAAACATCAAAAATGCTTTTCAACAAATGTCAACACCAATTTCGCAATATTTGAAATTCCGCTTGATGATTTAAGTACGGCCGTTTTTTATATATGATTTTTCCTAAAGTTCCATTCATTCTCTACTTTATCATTTAATCTATCCCTTATTTCTAGTAATTAAGATACAAATACAACAAAGTGTGGACGGTCCGAAAAATATTAAAAAAAATATTTGCAAGTCCTATTCAACTAAATGTACAACTTAGACTATACTGTTAGCCCGTTATTCCACAGTCGCTCTGTGTTATTTATGTAACCTTTGTAGTTATGAACTAACAATAAATGTTTGAATCTTAAGAAAAAAAAATTATGTATTAAATGATAATTTTGGAATTAGATAAAAGTGCACATCTTTCTTAAACAGCACTGAGCACATAATTTAGTAAGTCGTGTGCTAAGGAATTTGAATGATCTTCAAGGTTTCATAAATACCAAAGCGAATTCATGTAACCGGTGGGACTATCTAAACAGCTGATCTCTTTCTTAATGTCAAAATTTTGTTGTTTTTGTGTGTGTTTGTTGTGCGTGTGCGTGTTGTTGTTCATTTTTTTTCCTTTTCCATTTTTTTCTTCCTATTTTGACAACATTAAAGTTGTTTAACAAAAACAAAATGCCTGTTGTTTTTGCATTGTTGTATTTGTTGTAGACCTGCGGCTACCATCTATGAATTTGCCTTGATAAATACTTTTGTGCATATTTACGGTGTTATGTTTTAACAAAGGTAAACTTGCCGCTAGGTTATTGAGAATATTAGATTATTTTATGTACCTAGGCAAATAAATCAGTGTTGCAAAATTGAAATTTTGAAATGGTACTGGGCTATAACTGAGAGAGTACTTTTTTGCATCAAATAGTACTTTTGTAAAAAAAATGCATACATACATAATTAGTCGTTACAACCCATCAATCAGAATTATGACCTAGCTTCTCACACCAATTATGTTGTGTGCTTTAATTTTATACATAAGTGGCGGGACCTATAGTTTAAAGTCTACTCGTAACGACAAATTTTTGAGAAACTTTTTCATGGCAATTTAATTAATCTCACAGTTTTTGTATTTTTTCATATTTCGTTTTGTTGGAGATGTCTGACATTTGGTTTGAACCGTGATCCCACGTCTAGTAAGCTAACACACTACCTATTACAGAATTTATATTTAATACTCGTACGGGACGGAAGAGAAAAACTAACGACTTATACGTCTTCCTCACGTACAAAAATCCCAATTACGTCAAACGTCGACTGAACGTAATGGTTTTTTAGCATATGAGGAGCAAATTAAATGCTTGCCGATGTTACATTACTCGTTCTCAATGCCTTTCGTACCCTAAAATCGAACGTAAGTTACGTGGACGTTTGACTAACCGGAGGTAGAGACTAATTCTACTTTTAGCATTCCGTTGAACATGTTGCTAATGCATTAATAGTTGAAAAGCGCAAGACATAAAATATGTAACTGCGGTATTTTTAAAATGGAAAAGTACTGAAAAAAGTACTAAAGTACTGAATTTTTCAACACTGACACAAACTATCCTATGCAGAATTTTGTTAAAGCTCCTTTTCAATGTTAGACGCTGAGTCTGTGCCTCATATCTGTAAAACGTAGTACAATAATTGATTTGGTATTGACTTGTTAAGCTGGAATTTTTACATAATTTCGCATAAATAGCTACACATTTCACTGCCTAACGTTAGAATTTTTATGATTATTAATTCGAACGAGAGGACAACGTTTACTTCTGTAAAGTTAAAGGTACGCGAACGCATCTTTGCATTCAATTGGTTAAATAACAATTCTTATGGTTGTGGCCATATGTTGGCCTATCTGATGTTCTAATTAAACATAAAACCGACTCATAATAGTTTCCTGCGAGCTTCCTGCTTTGATAGTCTAGAAGCTATTAAAATAATTGGCTTCTATAGTAATAATAAAGTAATCCCAATCTTACCGAAAATCGTTTCTGTACGCTTTTTTTGTACACAACAGCCCATAGTTTTTCTTCGGACTAGCTTGTGGAAGTAAACAATCATCTGTTTCAAAAATAAAGAAAAAAGCTTTAGAAAAAATTGAAAAGTTAATTAATTCAAAACTTGTGCCGCACAACTAAAAGTAATTTTAGTATATTATTAATTGGAAAATAGCTTTTTTCTTTTATTTTATTATCAAGTTTCATTGCATGCAAATCAGTAATTAGGGAAGAAACCGGCATAAGATGTAATGGTGTTTGTGATAAAGTATATCACTGCACAAAAAAATGTTCGGGTATTGACCAATATTCCGTTGGAGTGTTGGAGTCAAACAATTTTATAAGATTTATTTGTGAGGATTGTATGCAGTATATAAAAATATTGACCTAGTGCTGGGTAAAATTCAAGAAGGTGTACGAGTTAATAAACAAAACCTAAAAGAATACAAACACGAATTTGAAACATCATTGAGACAAAACGAAATTAAACAATTATTGGAAGCCATTGAAAAACGGTATGAGGAAAGACTTAATATTCTGGATAGAACTCAAAAAAATGCAATTGAAATTAAAAAACTATTTGGCGCAGTTAAAGGCCACGAAAATAAGAATAAAGAAATATGCGATAATATTGAACAAAACAATACGAAGATGTGCAACGAAATGAAAAAAAGTGATAAAAGAGACAAACGTCAAGCAGAATAAGTTATCATTTTCTAATGCACTAAAAAGTAATATGGTGTTGCCAGAGGTGAAAAATCAAGTGCCACTAAAAATAAAACCGAAAGAAAAACAGAAAATTGAAAAAACAAAAGATGACTTAAATAAAAAGGTAGATCCGGTAAATTTCAAAATAACTAACGTTGAAAATAGAAAAAATGGGACAGTGGTTATTCAAAGTGAAAATGATAGTGAAAGAGAAAAAATAAAATCGGCAATAGAAAATAAAATGAGTAAGAGCTATGTAGTAAAGGTTTCTAATAAAGTTAAAAAGTCGATTGTAGTAACTGATATGAACTTTAAATACGAGGATAAGGAAATAGTAGAAACAATTAAAAAACAAAATAAATTTCTTGAAAATAGTAAAATCGAACTAATAAAAATATATGAAATTAAAAGGTACAACAGAAAAATGTACAGTGAAAAGTTGTTGATTGAAGACGAAACATATCCGAAAATTTTAACGAAGCAAAAAATAAATATTGGCTGGGAAAAATGCCGAGTTTTTGATGGCACTGAAATACTACAATGTTTCAAATGTAGAGGATTTAACCATAAATCTAAAGATTGTAAAAATAATGAAGTATGCCTAAAATGTCATGAAAATCATGCAACAAACGACTGTGTTAAAGAATATGTGAATAAATGCATTAACTATATAAATTCGAACAAAAAGCTAAATTTGGGTCTTGATGAGAATCACGCTACAACAAGTAAATGGTGTCCAGTGCATCAAAATAAATTACAGTTAAAAAAAGAACCATGGGACTGATAGATTAACAACGAAAGAACATACAAGGTGTTAACACAAATGTACAAGGATTGATTAACAATTTTAACCAGGTTGAAGTAATTGCGGATACAGACAAGCCGGATTTCATTATACTGTCTGAAACACACTTAACAGATAGGGTAGATGAATCTGAGTTACAACTAGAGGGATACAATGCATATGTTACGTTATCCAACTCATCAAGAACAGGTGGAATAATTGTGTATTTTAATAAAAATTGGAAGGTGAATATAATATGTGAAAACATACGAAACTTTAAATATTGAATTAGTGCATACAATATTAAAATAAGAAATACGTCAATGATAATTGCAGCTGTGTATCGATCACCATGTAGTCAAGACTTAGAATTTTATGAAGTTTTTGAACAGGCAATTGAAGAGATCTGTGATAAAAACATAGACATAATTGTTGCCGGAGATTTTAATGTTGATTGGTCGAAGGAAAGTTTTTATAAACAAAAATTACAACAGATTATAAGCGATAATGGACTTGTACAAGTTGTCACCGATTGTAATAGACTACGTCATAACAAACAATTTCAATATAAAAGTAAATAATAGCAGAATAAATAAAATATGTGATCACGAAATAGTAGAAATTTATATAGAAACCAAAGTGAATAAAGAGCATGAAAGCAGAAAACAAATAGAATTTTTTAAATATGAAAAACAAAAATTTAAAAGAGAGTTAAGCAAAATATTAAAATTTGATGAGAACGTGGAATTAAACTATAATGTAAATAAATTTGATGAATCGATTGAAGGCACAATTAGAAAACTTACGGTGCGAAAAACGATACGCGAGAAAATCGGTGTAAATAAATGGTTTAATGGACAATTACAAGCATTAAAAAAGGATAAAATAGTGAAGTACCATATAGCAAAGTGTGAAAATACTACTGAAGCATGGAACAGTTATAAAAATGCCAGAAATATATATAAAATAAAACTGGAAAATGAAAAAAATACATATATGTATGTATCTTATATATAAAAATGAATGTGTGTTTGATTGTATGTTTGTATGTTTGAAGTTTATAGACGATTAAACGGCTGAACCGATTTTCTTGAAATTTTCACAGTACGTTCCTGTATGTCTGGAAGGAGTTATAGGCTACTTTTTATGTTGATATTCCAAGTGAGCGAGGCGCCATGCCCACGTATACTACATACTACATACTTAATATTTAATTGCATTTGAAATATATTACTCATACGCATAGTAGTTACCCCTACAAGTATGCTCTCTGTGATTCTTGATGTATAAAACCAAAGAAAATAAAGTGTAAAGAATGACGCGGGGGGAAAGATAGAAGGGAAAGAAAAAAATTTTGTAAACAACATTTGTGAAAAAAATCACCAAATAAGAAAAAATATAACCAAAATTAAATTCATAGACTTTTGTTTTATTTTTTTTTTCAAGTTTAAATTATAATTAATAAAAAAAAGAAACAAAAAATAGCTTTTCTTATAAGAAAGAAAAATAACCAAAACCAAAAAAACCTACACATCTACACATTGATCAAAAAAATAACCAATTTTGGTTAGAAATAACCAAAAAAAAGGCAACACTGTTCTCAAATCACTTATTCTCAGACGTCGGCACAAAGAGAACATGAGAAAAATTATGAGAGGCATATTTAACCCAGAGGAAATTTGTTAGTAATATTTTCAAGTTTACTTATTAACCCAATAATATGTACATATATGTGAGCGAAAAGTATAGAACAATTGTACTGCGTTAAAAACCTAAAAACACCGTATTTAACTTGGCAAGTATTCTTCCAAAAATCTAAATCATTTCTCATTGATATTAGTGAATCATACTGTAAAATTTCTTTGGGTGTAAAATTGAAGTCTGAAAAAAACGACATGAACATTCTCCTTTAGAAGCTGACAAGCAATTGAATGCATTTTTACGATCTCATGATGAGAGCAACACATTGTTACGCTCTTTGTTTGTGTTTATTTTCCTTCCGTCTTCCGCCCCCCTCATCAAGAAATGTTTTTTTAAAAAGATTTTGGTGAAAGCGGGTCGTAATGCTACAACCCGCCATAAGAAATTTTATTGCTTTATAATTCGTATTCTTTATATCCATATTTTTTGATATCACTCATACGTCACATATGTAGTTTTTTTAATGAATTTTACATCTATATAAACAAAAATGAATGTGTGTATTTGTTTGTGGGTTTGTTTGTTTGAAGTCTATAAACGGCTGGACCGATTATCTTGAAATTTTGACAGTACCTTCCTGTATATCTGGAAGGAACTACTTTTTCAAGAAGGAGTGGTGTCACGCCAACATATCCAATAAGTATTTAATGTCGCATATTTCATAAACTGCAATAGCTAGAGACCTCAAATTTTGCATGGACGACTTTGACGTATATATAAACAAAACGGGCGGATTGGATATAGTGGGCGTGTCACCTCCAATATAAAAAATATTAAATTATTATATCTAAGAAAATATAACAGTTAGAGTCCTAAAATTTTGTCGAATCCACTTTAGTATCAATATTAATATTTCAGGCAAGAATGGGCTGACTAGGAAAAGTGGACGTGGTACTTCCCATATGAATTAAATGTAAAACTTCTTATATCTCGGAAATCACCTATATATATAAAAATGAATGTGCGTTTGTTTGTATGTTTGAAGTTTATAGACGACTAAACGTCTGAACCGATATTCCTAAAATGTTCACAGTATCTTCCAGAAAGAGTTATAGGCTACTTTTTATGTTGATATTTCAAATGAGCGAGGTGCCACTCCCACATATACTGCATTACCTACTATTGTAAGATAATAACAAAATGTATATATTGGAAAAACTATACCAGCAAGATACCTCAAATTTTGTACAAGTAACTACAGTTTTAATATAAATATTTTGGACAAAAATGGCGAACTAACAATAGTGGGCTTGGCACCTCCCATATAAAGTAAATACGAAAATCTGTATATCTGAAAAACTCTAACAGCTAGAGTCCCCAATTTTTGTACGAGTAACTTTAGTTTAAATATAAATATTCTGGACAAAAATAGAGAGTTCAGCAAAAGCGGTCGTGTCACCTCCCATATGAAGAAAAATAACAGTTAGACTCTCCAATTTTGTACGAATATCTAAAGGTTCAATATCAATATTTTTGTTAAAAATGGGCGATCAAGCATTAGGGGCGTGGCAAACTCTATATGAACTAATTATTAAAATCTGTATATCTAGAAAACTATAAAAGCTAGAGTCTCCAATTTTGTATTCCAGCTTTAGGAAGGTGGTGCCTCTCTGATTAGTGAGTGTGGAAATTATTATATCTTGAAATATGCAATAGTAAGGTATATGACCCTTAAATGATTGAGTTTAAAATTTTCAACTCATGTACATAGTAAGTACTAAAATGCATACTACTTATATATTGATCTCATATACATACACATATACATATGTAATAGTTATATTATTGTTTACTTCTAAAAATGGGTAACTAATAAAAATAGTATTTATTTGAAAAATACATTAGGTAAACTTTATAATAAGCATTTTAGTGGGCAATGAATTCATTACTTTTAATTACCTAAGTAATAAAATGTAAACTGTAAATATTTTTCCCAAATAAAATAAGTAGTTGCAAAACTCATCAAAAAAATTACCTGTGACTGACGCAAACACAATTATTTGTTAAATTTTAATAACCTTAATTTCTTTTTCAAAAGGTTCATGACCTGAACCGATTATTTACCTATTCATATTAGGTAAAATATAAAGGAATACATATAACACCCATTCGGTTTTGGAATTAAGTTGAATCTTTGATTCTAATCAAGTTAAATGTTATTTGAGTGACATTTATTTTGCAACAATTTATAAAAATGCCCCCAATAAAAGCATCCCTTTCCAGAAGCACTAAAAATGAATTGCGTTTGCAATCCCAGAGAGCAAATGAAAGTTCGGAAGAACGTGAAAGTCGCCTCAGGGCTGAAAAGAGTTTCAAGCTTTAGAGCCGGAACGCCATCACAACGCGAAGAACGCCTTGAAGGCCTACGACAACGTGCCACACCATCAAGAGCTACTGAAACACCTTCAGAAAGCCAAGAGTGCTTTAAAAGTCAACGAAATCTTACCTCTTTAGCACGAGCTTCTGAAACGCCGTCAGAACGCGAAAGATGTCTTGAAGGTCCTCGACAACATGCCACTACCGCATGAGCTACCGAGACATCGTTGGAACTTGAAGGTCGAATACAAAGCCAACGAAATCGTACCGAAACATCACGAGCCACAGAAACGCCTTCAGAACGTGAAGGACGTCTTGAAGGTCTTCGACAACATGCGACAACCGCACGAGCTACCGAGACACCTTTGGAACATGAAGGTCGGCTACAAAGCCAGCGAAATCGTACCACAGCATCACGAGCTAATGAAAAAGAAGTCCAACATGAATCACAAGTAGAAAGTTACAGAATTCGAACATCAACAAGAAGAGAAGCAGAGAAAAGAAAAAGAAAAAACATGAAGAAGTCCAACATGAATCACGAGTAGAAAGTCACAGAATTCGAACATCAACAAGAAGAGAAGCAGAGAGGATAGAGCAATGTTATTTGCGTCGAGAACATAATCGTGAACGAATGGTGGTGAATCGACGTAAAGTTTTTCATGGATACTCAGGTATTGCATTTAACTACAGATCTGATATAGATTATACCGAAGACGAATTAGTGGCAATTGGTGGCATGAATGAAGTTTGCCAATATTGCAATGCACTCATGTACAAAAATGAAACACCTTTGGCGACATGTTCACACTCTAAAGTTAACTACTAATATGCGTGTACAGTTGGAACGTGATGCTTCAGCTTCAACTTTTTCCAAAAAATTGCTTGATTTAGGTAACAGAAGAATTCCAATGGATCCTATAACAAAGTATATAAAATTTCCTTCAGACTTTTGCAGAATGACACAATCCAAAGAAGAATTAATAAATTGTATATTTCCCAATATCGTGCAAAATTTAAAAAATATGCAATGGTTATATGAACGTGCGTTACTGGCATCCAAAAATATTGACGTTAATTCCATCAACAGCAATATTCTCAACAAGATCGATGGGAATCTAAGAACTTATAAAAATACGGTGTTCACATTATTTCACTTAGAAATATTGACCCTCCACGACTTTGTAATGGCACTCAACTAACAATAAAAAATGATGAACGACCATTATAACTGGAAAGTTTAAGGGAACTGATGTATTGCCGCCACGTCCTATGACCACATCGGAGATGCCATTCGATTTCAAGCGCCTTCAATTTCATATTCGCCTAGCATTTGCAATGACAATTAATAAAGCTCAAGGTCAGTCCTTGCAAGTTTGTGGACTTAATCTAAAAAATCCATGTTTCTCACATGGACAGCTTTACGTCGCATGTTCGCGAGTAGGAAAACCCGCAGAGGGGAAAACAAAAAATATTGTGTATCCAAGGCATTGGAATAAGAATTATTTATTTAAGAAAAAAAGTATATTTTAAATTTTAGCAAGTAAGAAATAAATAGCCCATTAATGTATTATTTTAGAATTTAAATGAAATATATTGTCATCAAATGAAATTAGAATAAACCTTTAAGAAAAATTGCATAGTTTAATTACTAAATACAATTTTTTTTTAATTATTATGTATTTAATTTCGATGGGGGTAGCGAAGCACACCGGGTATTAGCTAGTTAACAATAAGATAGGAAATACCAAAGATCAAAAACAAATGTGGAATAATATAAAAGAATTAGTTCTAAAAAAGAATAAATCTGTAATAAAAAATGTGATATTTAATAATGTAGAATATAATAACAGCTCCGATATAAGCTGATATTTCAAATGAGCGAGGTGCCACTCCCACATATACTACATTACCTACTATTGTAAGATAATAACAAAATGTATATATTGGAAAAACTATACCAGCAAGATACCTCAAATTTTGTACAAGTAACTACAGTTTTAATATAAATATTTTGGACAAAAATGGCGAACTAACAATAGTGGGCTTGGCACCTCCCATATAAAGTAAATACGAAAATCTGTATATCTGAAAAACTCTAACAGCTAGAGTCCCCAATTTTTGTACGAGTAACTTTAGTTTAAATATAAATATTCTGGACAAAAATAGAGAGTTCAGCAAAAGCGGTCGTGTCACCTCCCATATGAAGAAAAATAACAGTTAGACTCTCCAATTTTGTACGAATATCTAAAGGTTCAATATCAATATTTTTGTTAAAAATGGGCGATCAAGCATTAGGGGCGTGGCAAACTCTATATGAACTAATTATTAAAATCTGTATATCTAGAAAACTATAAAAGCTAGAGTCTCCAATTTTGTATTCCAGCTTTAGGAAGGTGGTGCCTCTCTGATTAGTGAGTGTGGAAATTATTATATCTTGAAATATGCAATAGTAAGGTATATGACCCTTAAATGATTGAGTTTAAAATTTTCAACTCATGTACATAGTAAGTACTAAAATGCATACTACTTATATATTGATCTCATATACATACACATATACATATGTAATAGTTATATTATTGTTTACTTCTAAAAATGGGTAACTAATAAAAATAGTATTTATTTGAAAAATACATTAGGTAAACTTTATAATAAGCATTTTAGTGGGCAATGAATTCATTACTTTTAATTACCTAAGTAATAAAATGTAAACTGTAAATATTTTTCCCAAATAAAATAAGTAGTTGCAAAACTCATCAAAAAAATTACCTGTGACTGACGCAAACACAATTATTTGTTAAATTTTAATAACCTTAATTTCTTTTTCAAAAGGTTCATGACCTGAACCGATTATTTACCTATTCATATTAGGTAAAATATAAAGGAATACATATAACACCCATTCGGTTTTGGAATTAAGTTGAATCTTTGATTCTAATCAAGTTAAATGTTATTTGAGTGACATTTATTTTGCAACAATTTATAAAAATGCCCCCAATAAAAGCATCCCTTTCCAGAAGCACTAAAAATGAATTGCGTTTGCAATCCCAGAGAGCAAATGAAAGTTCGGAAGAACGTGAAAGTCGCCTCAGGGCTGAAAAGAGTTTCAAGCTTTAGAGCCGGAACGCCATCACAACGCGAAGAACGCCTTGAAGGCCTACGACAACGTGCCACACCATCAAGAGCTACTGAAACACCTTCAGAAAGCCAAGAGTGCTTTAAAAGTCAACGAAATCTTACCTCTTTAGCACGAGCTTCTGAAACGCCGTCAGAACGCGAAAGATGTCTTGAAGGTCTTCGACAACATGCCACTACCGCATGAGCTACCGAGACATCGTTGGAACTTGAAGGTCGAATACAAAGCCAACGAAATCGTACCGAAACATCACGAGCCACAGAAACGCCTTCAGAACGTGAAGGACGTCTTGAAGGTCTTCGACAACATGCGACAACCGCACGAGCTACCGAGACACCTTTGGAACATGAAGGTCGGCTACAAAGCCAGCGAAATCGTACCACAGCATCACGAGCTAATGAAAAAGAAGTCCAACATGAATCACAAGTAGAAAGTCACAGAATTCGAACATCAACAAGAAGAGAAGCAGAGAAAAGAAAAAGAAAAAACATGAAGAAGTCCAACATGAATCACGAGTAGAAAGTCACAGAATTCGAACATCAACAAGAAGAGAAGCAGAGAGGATAGAGCAATGTTATTTGCGTCGAGAACATAATCGTGAACGAATGGTGGTGAATCGACGTAAAGTTTTTCATGGATACTCAGGTATTGCATTTAACTACAGATCTGATATAGATTATACCGAAGACGAATTAGTGGCAATTGGTGGCATGAATGAAGTTTGCCAATATTGCAATGCACTCATGTACAAAAATGAAACACCTTTGGCGACATGTTCACACTCTAAAGTTAACTACTAATATGCGTGTACAGTTGGAACGTGATGCTTCAGCTTCAACTTTTTCCAAAAAATTGCTTGATTTAGGTAACAGAAGAATTCCAATGGATCCTATAACAAAGTATATAAAATTTCCTTCAGACTTTTGCAGAATGACACAATCCAAAGAAGAATTAATAAATTGTATATTTCCCAATATCGTGCAAAATTTAAAAAATATGCAATGGTTATATGAACGTGCGTTACTGGCATCCAAAAATATTGACGTTAATTCCATCAACAGCAATATTCTCAACAAGATCGATGGGAATCTAAGAACTTATAAAAATACGGTGTTCACATTATTTCACTTAGAAATATTGACCCTCCACGACTTTGTAATGGCACTCAACTAACAATAAAAAATGATGAACGACCATTATAACTGGAAAGTTTAAGGGAACTGATGTATTGCCGCCACGTCCTATGACCACATCGGAGATGCCATTCGATTTCAAGCGCCTTCAATTTCATATTCGCCTAGCATTTGCAATGACAATTAATAAAGCTCAAGGTCAGTCCTTGCAAGTTTGTGGACTTAATCTAAAAAATCCATGTTTCTCACATGGACAGCTTTACGTCGCATGTTCGCGAGTAGGAAAACCCGCAGAGGGGAAAACAAAAAATATTGTGTATCCAAGGCATTGGAATAAGAATTATTTATTTAAGAAAAAAAGTATATTTTAAATTTTAGCAAGTAAGAAATAAATAGCCCATTAATGTATTATTTTAGAATTTAAATGAAATATATTGTCATCAAATGAAATTAGAATAAACCTTTAAGAAAAATTGCATAGTTTAATTACTAAATACAATTTTTTTTTAATTATTATGTATTTAATTTCGATGGGGGTAGCGAAGCACACCGGGTATTAGCTAGTTAACAATAAGATAGGAAATACCAAAGATCGAAAACAAATGTGGAATAATATAAAAGAATTAGTTCTAAAAAAGAATAAATCTGTAATAAAAAATGTGATATTTAATAATGTAGAATATAATAACAGCTCCGATATAGCTAACCAATTTAATGAATATTTCGTAAATAGTATTAAAGAAATAAGAGAACGTATAGAATATGTGCAATACGATAATCAGATAAACATGATAAGTAATAGATTTATTTTTCGTACAATAACTATTGCAGAACTTAAAACAATTTGTAAGACCGTAAAGAAAAAACCCGATTATAATAAAGTAAATATATGTTTAATCTTAGATAACTGGCATTTATGTGGAAATATAATGTTGCGAATAATAAATTCATCATTGGATACGGGAGTTTTTCCAGATAATTGGAAAACTTCAATGATTACACCAATTGAGAAAATAGCAAAAACAAATAAATGTGTAGAGTATCGTCCAATAAATACTTTAAAACTGTGTGAAAAAATTTTAGAGAAAATTGTTAAACAACAGCTTGAAGAATACATGGAAAAAATAAATTATTATCGAAATATCAATCGGGTTTTCGGAAGAACTTTTCGTGTGAGACAGCGGTAAACTATGTAATTAATAGATGGAAAAAAATTGATAGAAATAAGAAGATAATGGCTATTTTTCTTGACTTTAAGAGAGCGTTTGAAACCATTGATAGAGATATATTACTGTGCAAGTTGTGTAAATATGGAATACAAGATAAAGAATTAAATTGGTTTAAATCATATCTATCAAATAGAAAACAAATGACTAAGGTGAATGATGCTATATCTAGTGCTATAAACAACGATTATGGAGTACCTCAGGGATCAATTCTGGGGGCTCTATTATTTATTATGTATGTAAATGATCTACTCAATATAATAGAAAAGTGTGAAATAGTTTTATATGCAGATGATACTCTAATATTTAATGAATTTGAAAATGATGAACAGTGCTAAATAAACTTAGAACATGATATGACAATTGTAAATAAGTGGTTGAAAATGAATAAACTAAAATTAAATGAAAATAAAACAAAAATTTTGGAAATAAACATGAACACTGAAACACCTTTTAAAATTAATAATAAAATATTTGGGATTTATAATAGACAAGAACTTAAATTTTAAAGATCATGTAAATTATATATGTAAGAAAATCGGGAAAAAAAATTGGGATTTTCAAAAGAATTAGAAATCAAATATCAACAATTACTGCAATTAACATATACAACACGATCATTAAGCCACACTTTGAATTTGGTGCTACAATATTATATACATGCTGTACAAACATACAAATATATAGGCTACAAAAGTTACAGAACAGGGCTATGAGGTCTATAATTAAGTGCAACAGGTTTACTCCAATACAACATATGCTAGATTTGCTAAAATGGCTCAACATTAGATAAAGACTTCAACTAAATACGTTTACCTTTATTTACAAGATGAAAACGGGCAACACATCGGAATATCTAATGGATCAATTAAGATATGTCAACGAATACCAACCTTACAGTCTTAGAAATCCTAATGATTTTAGGATACATCGAGCAACAAACAATGCAATGAAGATGTGTTTATTATATAAAGGACTACAATTATTTAATTTACTGCCTAGCAGCGTTAAGAATGAAGGAAATATTAATGTATTCAAAATTAAGTGTGTGCAGTTTATAAGAAATTGTACTTAATGTAATGTATTATTGTAAATAAGAAAGTAATTTAAATACTACTAAATAAATAAATAAATTATGAAACATTGAAAGTTTATTTTTATTTATTTAGTTATTTCTCACGGTTTTATAAACCTAGGTATATATACAATACATTAATTATTTTTACATTAATACATTTTACATTAATTACATTTACATTAATACATTAATTATTTTTACAGTATTCAAACAGCAGTTTCTTAAATAAAATTATATTTTCACAGTTTTACAAACGAACAGCGATTGCAAATCATTGAATTTTATTATCAAAACGCGTGCTCTGTTAAGAAAGCTCATCGCGCGCTCTTCCATCTTATGGTCAGTTTAATCGACCCACTGAAGCGGCTATTCGGGATACGTAAATAAGCAGAATTGTCGATTTTGGAGTGAAGATCAGCCAGAAGCATTGCAAAAACTACCAATGCATCCAGCAAAAGTCACAGTTTGGTGAGGTTTATGGGCTGGTGGCATCATTGGACCGTACTTCTTCAAAGACACTGTGAATCGTAACGTAACTGTGAATGGTGAGCGCTACCGTGAGATGATATCCAACTTTTTTTGCCCAAAATGCAAGAGCTTGACTTGCATGACATGTGGTTTCAACGAGACGGTTCCACAACTGAGAGGCGAGTTCGGTGAACATTTTATTTCACGTTCGGGACCGGTCAATTGGCCGCCTAGATCGTGCGATTTAAAGCCTTTAGACTATTTTTTGTGGGGCTATGTTAAAGCTCATGTCTATACGGACAAGCCCGCTTCAATTGACGCATTGGAAGACAACATTGAAGCATTTATTCGTGAGATACCGGCCGAAATGTTGGAAAGAGTATGCCAAAATTGGACTAAGAGGATGGACCACTCGCCGTAGTCTGGTAGGTAGTGTGTTCGCTTAGTAGACGTAAAGCCCGGGTTCGAGCCCCAGGCCAGACATCAAAACAAAATATGAAAAAAAAATTAAAAATATTTCTTCGGCGACTGCCTATCAACAGATTTCTGGCAAAAACTGCCATGAAAAAGTTTCTTAACGTCTGTCGTTCGGAGTCGACGTTAAACTGTAGGTCCCGCCACTCAAGTATAAAAATAAGGGACACAACATAAGTGGTGTGAGAAGCTAGGCCGTAATCCTGACTGAAGGGTTGTAATGGCCAATTATGTATGTATGTATGGATGGACCATTTGAGGCGCAGTGGCGGTCAACATTTGCATGAAATAATCTTCAAACATTAAATTATATGGACCGTACTATCGATTCAAATAAATATTTCATACATTTATCTGAATTTTATGTGTTTATTTTTTAAAATTTTCCTACAGCTCTTAAAAAATCACCCCTTATTTGGTAGTTCATTATACTTTTTAATTCCCTTATATTCTAAACAATTCATATCCCTTGTAGTTCTCATTAGCGGTAATCTATAATTATCTTTTCTTCTAGTAGTATAATTATGAATCTCATGATTACACTGTAATTTTTCATTTAAATATTCAGGACATTTTCCAAATTTTATATCATGAATAAATTTCAAGGTGTGAAAAGTAACAATTTGTCTAACATTTAACCAATTTAGTTCTTTCAGCATACTTTTTATATTTTTGTCATAGTTTTTGTTTAAAATAATACACATAGTCCTATTTTGCAACTTTTGAAGTTTGTCCATCTGAGTCGTATTTAAAAGAAATAGTTGGGCAATTCACACAACTTTGTATCGTGTATATTGTATTGAATACATTTGTTTGTTTGTGAATGCTCAATGCTATGCTGTATTGTGTATTTCGTGGTATTCAAACAATTTGATAGCCCGAAACCAACACAACTTTTTAAAAACGTATGAAAACATATACACATTTTTTTCATTCATACAATTTGATAGCACGAAACCAATACAACTTTTAAAAACATATGGAAAAAATGTGTATAAGTGTATCGGATTTTTATATGAAAATTATCAACAACAATCATACACTGTTCTTCCAACAATACAATGAGTACAACGATACAACGGCTTGTGCGAATTGGCCAAGTATTGAAGGGCAATAAACAAAATGTGGTAAAATGATACTATTATATACTTTAATCTTATTTTCCTTATTTACTAATTTGGTTGATCTAGCTAGTATTCCAATCTGCTTTGCTATTTTGTTTATAATATACTTTAAATGATCATCAAAACTTAAATTTTCATCTATCATTATGCCTAAATATTTAATACATTTACTCTATCAATAGCATCATTCTTTATTTTTAATATACAATCATCTTTATTTACATGATTTCTTGTCAGTACCATAAATTTAGTTTTACTTATATTCAATTTCAATTTATTTTCGCATGGCCATATATATAAATTCTCAATATCTTTCTGCATCTTTCTCATCTCTTAAGATTCCTATCTGCAATCATCAATAATGCGTCATCAGCAAATAATCTAATCTTTGTATAATTTAAACATGTTTTTATATCATTTATATATAAAATGAAAAGCAACGGTGATAACATATTTCCTTGCGGCAATCCTATATTCACATACATTTTTGTCGATACCGTATCAGATCCAACCACTTGTTGCTGTCTATCACTCAGATAGTTGGTCATCCATTTGTCCTCTGTATCATTAATCCCCATCTTCCGCAATTTTGCCATTAATATATATCTATCTACTGTCTCAAATGCTCTTTTCAGATCAAGGAAGGTTGCAACTATATTCATCTTGTCATTAAGATTATTCTTCCACAGTACCAAATTTAACGCTGCTATGCAGGAGTGGTTTCTTCTGAAACCAGACTGTTCCTCTATTAATGTGTTATTGTCCTCTATATGTTTAGTTAACTGTTCTTTCACGATCAGTTCAACAAGTTTAGCATCGCATGTGATAGTATTAATAGGCCTAAATTCTTCTGCGAGTATAGTATTTGCAACTTTCTTTATTGGAACAATAGTTGTTAATTTCCATTTCCTTGGAACTACACCCGTTGACAAACTTTCATTTATCATACCAGCGTAGAAATATACTGTATAATTTAGAGAGTCTTTCAGTACGCCTTCCAAAAAAAGGTTTTTACCGGGAATCTTATACTTTAATTTTCTCGAGATGTCGTATACATCATAGGTTAGGTTAGGTTAGAGGACGTGTTCTTGTCAATTAAGACAAGTACAGTACCCGGAGGTCGAATTGACCCATTGTACAACGTCCTTAAAGAGGAAGGAAAAGGATATAAAGGAGGGAATAGGATATAAAGGAGAGGAGATAGGAAGGGAGAATGGGAAGCGGAGGGGTCACATAGACCCAACAAAGAAGGGAGAGCGCGACTACCCTAATGAAGCCCTAGCGCCTCTCAACCAGCCTAAGCCACTAATGAATCTGTGGAGAGCCTTAATGTCGGCAAATAGCTTTTGGTTTGCTACCTGCATATTTTCCATCATAGCGGCTAACAACGAAACTATGTATTGAACTGCTGGGGGTTGTAGGGACTTGTAACTCTCGTCCCTTCTCGTCTCATAAGTATCGATATCAATGCCACGATGCCGAAGTTCTTCCCTTAACCGCTTTTGGAGTTCATTATTACACGTTACACGTGTCCCCCTATGCGTGTTTTTACAAACATATTGTTACGTTTTTACCTTTTTAAAAACGTTTAGATTGTGGGTTCGTTAATTGCAAACCAAAATAAAAACAAATATGTGTTAATTTCAGTTAACTCTTTATTATTCACACTACTTTTGTGTCACTGTATACAACTTCACTACACGACAATAATTGCTTGTATTATTCTATTTCACACTTATGTTCGCGCCAACACTAACAACTCTTCAAACACGACTTGTTTATTTCACACGCAACTTCACACAAGACTGACTGGATTATAACTGACTCGTTGCTTGCTATGTCCAGCGTTGCCAGAATTTTTTTGAAAAAAACTTTTTATTTCTGGGGAAAAAACTTTTTTTTACCAAAAAAAACTTGTTTTCTACAAAAGTTCCAAAATGTTTAAAGGAAACACGGGAGACCGGTACCCTCTATTGGTGTTTTTTGCTACTCTTGTCCGGGACTAATAAAATACATAACATTTCCTATAAAAATGTAATTTTTGCGTGTTATTATTATTAAATTCTTGAAAAAAATTTTAAATTAATTTTGTCGAAAAAACTTGTTTTGTTAGAAAACAAATTTAATGAAAACTTTTTCGCATCCTAAAAAACTTGGAAAAAAAGGGAAAACTTGGCAAATGGCAACGCTGGCTATGTCTCGCCTTTTTATATGTCCGCAAAATCAGTATGATGAACGTTCTCGAAGAGGAAGGTTCTTGTTCTGGCATTCTCGAGAATTCTATCGCAACCGCATTGTTGTTTGTGTATCTGGTTGACATTGCTTGTTTGTTGTTGTTCTCTCATACTTGTCTGTCTCGTTTTCTTATACTGATGTTGTTGGTATATGCAAGCATGAACGTTCTATGTGTTAATCAACATGTTCTTTGTATTGTTAGTGTTAGTGTGTTTGTTAGCATCTTAATGTTAAACGATATTAGGTCGTTAACAGTTAATTTTCTTAGATATGTATATTAATTTAATATTTTTATAGGAGGTGACACGCCCATTACAGCAAGTCTGCCCATTTCGTTCATATAGATGTCAAAGTTGTCCATTCACAATTTGAGGAATCTAGAAAAACTGAAAAATTTATTGTATCTATTCTGAAATATTGCTTATATTATATGTCAATAAAATTGTATTTAACTTTTGAAAAAATTACTCACCTTATTGAGAAACTTAAATTGTTATCAAGGTTCGACTCCTTTATTATTACGGCCTTGCTAATTAATTTTTTCTCTTTAAACTTGTATAATTTCCAATGCATTTTGATTCAACATATTAAAATGCGATTCTTCACTGGTAACTACTTTAAACTTGTGCACAATTAATTTGCCCTAGTATAGTAGGGAGTGTGTTCGCTTATTAGACGTAAAGCCCGGGTTCGAGCTCCAGGCCAGACATCAAAATGAAATATGGAAAAAAATATGAAAGTTTCTCAAAATCTGTCGTTCGGAGTCGACGTTAAACTGTGGGTCCCGCCACTCAAGTAGAAAATTAAGACACACAACATGAGTGGTGTGAGAAGCTAGGCCGTAATCCTGACTGAAGGGTTGTAATGGCCAATTATGGTTGTGAATATCATCGGGCCTTGATCACTATTGACGATAATATAAAAGAAATGACTCAAAGTTCTATGAAAACTTTTATAGAATTCCACTTAAACATAACAGAGCTGAGACTGAATGAATTACTTGGAAATAATGAAAGGAAACCTCGTTTCATAAACTGGGGTCACCTGACGTGATTGATTGGGATTTTATTTTGAAAAGCCAAAAGGAAATGATAACAATCAGTACATTATCAACGAGCCGACCTTTGACATTACAAGAAGCTCAATTAATAAAGTTAATGAAATTATTACATCCGACAAAGCTATTAACTAGAATGTAAACTCAGAAAATCTAGAGATACCTACGTTAAGTAAACTTTTAGTATTAAAAGAACAAATTTCTGAAATAGTGCAAGCATCCAAAATGGCCAAAACTGGACTTACTAACGTACTTTAGTTAAAAACACTAATTTCTGAAGAGGAATCACTATATACCAAAGGTAACATCCCAGAAATATATACTATATACATATATAGTTTTAAGGTCGTGATGTAGTCCTATTGCCAATGACACCATGTAATTAGGTGTTAATGCTGATAAGTTGATTTTTTATCATGGTTTATGTAAACTCAAATATGTAAGCATATGTATAATTTAATTGAGTGAGAAACTGTTTGAAATATTTTGAAGTTGAGTAAATACCCAGTTTCGAAGCAAAAGATTCTTATAACTGTTAACGATTTCAATGATATCATTACCTTGATGTCGGCTCTCGACACAGAGTTCAAACTCTCAAAGGAGACCCTGCCAAGGGTCCTCAGCCTCAACCTACCAAGGGCTGGGCAGTTCAGAGTAGGTGTTCGATAGCCTCCAACTCCTTCTCATTGCAACATGCCCTGCAATAGTCCGGCTGGGATCTGTTCCAGATCCCCGTCAGCGACCTAATCTCGCAGTGCCCCGTGATAAAACCGACAACCAACCTTAAGCTGGCCTTATCCAAGCCCAGCAGCCAACCTGTTCTCTTACTGTCCACAGCAGGCCATAGACATCTAGAAACAAAACATCCCGATCCGGTCCCCCAACGTCTCTGCTCTTCCTCCCCGACCCATCCATTGATGAGACCGTAGAGGTGGCAGACCGGGGGTCAGGACCAACTATTAAATCGCCCCCAGAGAGCGAACCTAACCTAGAGAGGGCATCCGCCGTCTCATTGCCCAGTATTCCGCTATGACCCGGAACCCAGCAAAGACGGATACGGTCTAGTCCAAAAGTCCTCAACGACTCCTTGCACTTGCGAACGAGCCGTGATTTGCACCAGACCGACTCAATGGCCCTAAGGGCAGCCTGACTGTCAACGAAGATCACGTAAGATTCCGAATCCGAAGCTGGGCCACCAGCTATGGCCTCAATAGCCTTCAAGATTGCGAAAATCTCCGCCTGAAAAACGTTGCAGTTATCATTCAACCTAAAGTGGAGTTCAAGACCGAGTTCCCTACAGAAAACCCCAGCACCTGTACATCCACCTAACTTAGACCCATCTTTGAAGATGGGTCGTCCACACTCAAGGGTCTATCCTTCTCACCAGAGTCAGCGACCCGTGAGAGGGCACTGCCTGGGTATTTTTTCTCATACCGCAAAACAGTGTCTCTGTGTCGAGCCAGCATCTTCTGCTCCTTAACAGAGAGGGAATCCACATCACAGCTTGCAAATCTCCTCAAGGCAGTGCAAGCCCTACGATATAAATTCCTCTCCTTATACATAGCGGAACGTTTCCGCCCAGTTCTACCCCCCCTGTCAGACGAGCTACCCTTACCCATGCAGTCCGAATCAGTAGATGATCATACTAGTGGGTCAGAAGCATCCTGTCTGACAAGTGGGTTCCTAAAAGGAGAAGTCACCACCTCATTGCTCCCAGTGGCAATTTGGATACGAGTGAGAGGAAGCCTTTCGATGACCGTATTGTCAACGTCTTCATCTGATAGTGGGGATACAGAGTCTGACTCCACGCACATATCTTCCGTAGAAGTGAGGATCGCCAAAGCAGACTCCTCACCAAAGGCCTCCTCCACAGTCGTAATCCTCAGGCCAGCTGGGGCGAAGTTCCTGACGATGTCATTGTTGTTGTCAACAATGCTCGCCTAGATTCGCGCAATGAGCTGGGACGCGTCCAGTCCATTCAAAAGTACCATTTCGTCATCATTGTCTTTATTATAGTTTTTCTCGTCCATGTAAGTCCCACGAGTGAGGGGGAAAGGAGGTCGATCATGCCATAGCCCCCGCTAGCATGACAGGGACTTGGTAGGAAACCTAATACTCACTGAGGCGCCCAGGTATCAGTGAGGCTCCGTTAAAATACAGTCGGATTAGACCGCTGACTGCAAACCATCGGATGAGCACGGGTCGCATAACACTCCAGATTAGGCGTGTTCCGACGATTCGAACAGATCAAGAATGACATCGATCCGAAACCAGAGTCTTCCCACGATATTAGGGTAACCTTTAGTCATGCACCCCAACTCACCCTGGGTCACAGAGTGAATCGAAGTACACTTAACCCCCACATCGCGACAAGTTCGTTATCCATTTGATGTAACCATTTTAAATCTGAACTGTTCCATTCCCCTATTAATATCCGGGGACAAGCCCCCATATTCATATTTTTCAATTGAGTCATTTATTTCTCTTATACTGTTTACAAAAAATTATTCAGGTTCTCTGCGATTTCTTGGTCATTCTCATAAACAATACCGTTTTTATTTCTCCCTTCCGTTCTTTTAGGTTAGTTAATTCTTTTAAATATTTCCACATTTCTCTACTATTGCATTAATGTTTATTTTATTTTCCATGTACTTTATTTTCTTAATTTTTATTAATATTTTATATTGTTTCTTAATAACATTATATTCATCCCAGTGACCACTTTGCATCGACATTCTATACAAATCATACTTCATTTTATTCATATTTGTAAGTTCCCCATCATACCATTTATTCATTAATTTTATTGTCACTCTTGGGCTATACTAGACATTATCTCTATTATTATATCATCTAGATACTTTATCTTATTTTCTATATCACAGTTATTTAAAAAACTAAAACTAAATTGACGTAAATAATGTACTAAAATATCACAGATATAGTTATTCCAAATATTTAAGTATTTAAACATTCTCATATTCAACGCGTCATTAACAGGTACATCAAAGGTAATGGTTTCATGGTCACTTATCTGATATTCATCAAGTTTATCACAGTTTAGGTTTTTGTCATTAGAATACACAAGTTCAATTCGAGTAGAACTATGTTCCGTTATTCGCGTATCAAACATTACACGTTGTATCGTTGTATTCATTGTATAGTTGGAAGAACATACAACAGTGTGTAGTCTCACACCACTAATGTTGTGTGTGTTAATTTTAGACATTAGTAATTTTTTAGCGATTTTATTTTGCTCTTCGAGTTTTTGCCAAAAGTCTGGTGAGAGGAAGTCGCCGAAGAAATACATACATAATTGGTCATTACAACCCTTCAGTCAGGATTACAGCCTAGCTTCTCAACACCACTCATGTTGTGTGCGTTAATTTTATACATGAGTGGCGGGACCTACAGTTTAAAGTCGAACGACAGATTTTTTGAGAAGCTTTTCATGGCAATTCTTACTCTCTGAGTTTTTACCAGAAATCTGCTGAGAGGAAGTCGCCGAAGAAATACTTTTTGTATTTTGTTTTTTGATGTCTGGCCTGGGAATCGAACTCGGGCCTTTCGTCTAATAAGCCAATACACTACCTACTAGACCACGGCGACTCCTACGAAATATTTTTTATATTTCCTTTTTTTGGAGATATCTGAACTGGGGTTTGAACTATGGCCCACGTCTGATATGCTAACACACTACCTACTAGACAACGGCGACTACGTCCCCATATAAATATAGTTGTTCTTTTATTATTTAGCTATCAATTGTTCCAAAAGCTCTTTTGAAATCAAGAAATATTGCCATCACCTTCTTACTATTGCCTATTCCTTTCCATTTACTTATGACATAGCTTACCGTTGTTTCATACGAGTATTTATTACGAAATCCTGATTCCAAATAGTATATTATTTGACTCAATTTAGTCTTCCAACTGACCTTTACTTTTTACTTTACCTTTACTTTTTTATTCTTCATATTTTTTCAATTGGTCTTACCATTGTTCCCTTACAGTATATTAAATTTGTAAGTTGCGTTGTTTTCAAAAAATTTATTTCTTTTTTGTGGTATAATTTTTTGTTTTTCGCGTTCCAAAAGATTTGATGAACAGTCTACAAAAGCAGTCGTAAGACAGAATATATTTTATTTTGACAGCGTTTTTTCTTACTCTTTCAATTGTGTTGGTGTACTTTCACTGGATTTTATTCATTTTGTAAACAAGAAACATGTGTTCTTAATAAGGCGCGAAGAAAAAAAAATAAAACAAACATAAAAACATAACACTTTCTGTTATCTAACATATTGTTACGAAAATGGAAACGGTGTAATATCGTTTAACAATAAAATGATAAGCAAATGCTACACAACAAATACAATGAACTTGTGTACAAGTAAACCAACAACAAAAACAACTGTGGGAATATCTAAGTGAAAGTCATATGTCGTTTCCTTCTTATCCATAATAAGGAGGGTGACAGCTAGAGATTATACCCAACTGCATTTCGCACATGTTATGATATACAACCCGCATTTTTGGGAGGTCCGGGTCATTGGGCATTACCAATGATTTTAAAAATGCATCTCGCATAATATAGCTGTCATTTGTTGCGAAAAAATATTCACAATAAATCTTAGAAGTCATATTTTTTAATGTATACATTTGTAATTTTTGTTTTTTTTAATTTTGGAGCCTTTATTTTTGAACTTCTTTAATATTATTACGTTTTTACCTTATAAAAACGTTTGAAACATGAGCTCGTAGATTGCAATAAAAATAAATTTGTGTTCAGTTTTAATTAATTTTTTTACTGTTCGCACAATTCTGAGTGCCACTGTTCACAACTTGATGTAAACAACAACAATTTCTTTGTTTCTTATTCTACTTTACAATCCTTTGCGTAAATATTTATTTATTTATTAATTACAATACAATTACAAATTATATTCTAATTATATACGAGCGGAGTAACTTGACCATATGCTCGGTGTAGTATCACAGACCAGAGTCTCTAGTGGGAATCGAACCCACGACCCTCACGCTAATAGTCTAGCCCACTACCCACTAGACTACCAGGGCACCCCTTTTGCGTAAATAATAACAATTGTTTGTTATACTATTTAAATAATAACTACAGTAATTTTTGTTCGATTTGAACAAAGGAAGTGTCAATTTCTTCACTAGAATGTACTTTCAGAATGTCATCACTTATTTCATAGTTTTTAATTAAAGTTTGCTACTATGAACGAACAAACTTCAAAAATATGAAAAAAATTCGCATTTGTTAAGTTTACCCCAACGTTTTAAAGGCCCATCCCTCTCCTTTGGGCATCCGTTCAGAAATGTGTGTGTAATTAATAAATTTGTGCGTAAAGTCAAAAAAAAAAAACAAGTTTGGAGAGTTCAAGAAATATAAAAAAATATTTTTGAGTTCTACTCAACAAAACTCACAAGTTACACTGTCATTAGCTGTATTTAATTTTTTATTTTGTCGCATAGTGTTATTATTATTATGATTGTAATGTATATGAAACAAAATAAATAAATAATATGTATTTGGAGTGGCCATGTGGCACCTTTTTGGTACTTTCCCTCCTGTACGTAAATCTTTTTTGGACCATTATTACAACTTGCCGTTAGTTAACTTATTTTCGTTATTACAGCTTACAGATAAAATAAAGTTAACTTTATCAAAAATATGGTAGTGCCGGAGCAATGTCGATAAAACTGCTTAATCAAACAAGTTTTTTTTAACGCAGTGGCAACGACGGGCATCGTTTTTTTTGTTGTGTATCCTCATTTTGTTTAAATTTGAAGTTGCCATATTGAAAATAATATACAAAATGGCAAGTTCAAACATAAACTTAACTTTAAAAGTTACCGGCAGGATGATCCTCCTTTACCTTCTGCCTTATTGTGCACTTATAATAATGAAAAACAAATTGTCTGCCCGTTAAAATCCTCCCTTTAGTTAACGGCAAGTTGTAATCATGGCCCTTAATCTTTAAAATTTTTAAATACATATTGTTATGCTTCAAATGTGCATAAAGAATTATAAGAGTGTATTTTTATTATTATTATTCTAGCTAAAGGTATTGTGTTGAAATTTCATAAAGAACAAATAAATCACTTCGAAAAGAACAGCATTCGACAGTGTACTTGTATGTAAATGATATAAATATTGACTCAGATTAAACCAATATATATATCTTAAAGATAAAGGAAAATAGAAAATAAATTTTTTTTATAATGAGTACATGTATACCTAATTTTCTTTTAACAAAAAACTGTCTAGTGCCGTTTGTTTCTTACGTCACTTATAAATTTGTTGAAAATGAGACAGAGCATTATCATTAAATAATTTTGTTGCACGTTGCAAAAGGTGAACACAGACAACACAGTAATGTATATTCGGGACTTCGCCTTTTTTTAAGGTTTTCCCCGTTTTTTTTTTTGGTCGTTATGCGAAACTTCGTTCGTTAAGCGAAACTTTTTTATCAAAAAAAAAGTGTTTGTTATACGAAATGCTCGTTATGCGGGACGTTCGTTAACCGTGGTCCCTCGGTTAATTAATTAAAAAAGTAAAAAATAAAATCAGAATTTTTTTTAAATATGTACACATAATTAAAATTTGAAGATACTAACTAAAATGTAAAAAAATATGACCATCCAAAAGATTTCCAAATTGACAAACAAGATATGGAGATAGAGTGATAAACCAAACCTTAAAATTAAAAAAAAAATTGGGTTCTGTTTCTAGGAAGGAATAATGTTTTCTTGAAGCAAAAAGTTACAGTTAATGCTTTTATTTCAACAGTGTAAAGGTCTAAATCAATTGAAACAACGACTATACAGATGATTCGACTACGTGTTTCACGTCAAGATGGCGTCGTTTAACGGTTCATAATAATTTGATATATTGAAAATTTGAAAGAAGCGTCACTGCCAAAATCAGTCCAAGGGGTGAATTCATAACTCCATGTGACTGATCACGCTAACAAAAAAAACTAAAACAATTTAACTCACTATTTTAAATCCTAAGCATGTCCAATGGGGCTACCATTCAAATTTTTAAGCTCATCTAACATATTCAACTGCCTTAACTATGAACAAATGGATTAAATTAATTCTGATTAAAAGTTCGTCCCAATTTTTTTGATTGGGATCGACATAAGATATTATTGCTGATTATTGCTGCCAAAACTGTTCGATTGAATATTGAATTTATAACTCTGTAGTTGTTCATCTAGCTAAGCTCGAACTTAAGTCTGTCCGACACACGACCAACTTTAATGACGCATAGTCGGAAATACCCGTACACTCATGCTTTTCAACATACGTTCTGAATTTTTGTTATACTTAACAAAGCCTCTAAGCATTTTTGTTCAGTAACTGAATAGTTTCTTTGGGCTTGGTTAAGTTTCTTGGACATAAATGCTAAAGGAATCTCATCACCCTTCCCATTTTTCTGTACCAATACTCCTCCTATACGGCATCTATATGCATCACATTGCATATACGGCTGTGAGAAATCAGAACTGGGGAATCAGAACAGGGGTAGAACTCAAATTCAGGAATTCAAAAGTTTGTTGCGTTTCATCGCTTATAAAAATCTTTTTATATATGGATCGGTACAAATAGTTCCATTTCCAACCTCATGGCCTAAATGCTAACTTTGGCGACACAAAGGTTATTTTAGGTCCAATCAGTGTTTTGACGAGGGGCTTAAGTTGTTGGGCACACTTTGCTCTAGCCATATTTTATAAAATAGCTGGTACATGCGCCCTACGAACACATTACCTCCGGTCTTAAACAATTCAGTGGGCAGGCCATCAGGACCTTCAGCTTTATTGTTCCTACGTCGCATAATCGCCGCTTTGGCCTCTCCATGGCTAGGCGGCGGAATCTCCACACCGTCATCATCGATCGAGTTCGGTACATCTTTTCTATAGGCGGAATTAGTGTCGTCATCGCCTAGTAGAAGAGCAGAGAAGTGCTGCCTCCATAACTTCAGCACACCCTCTGTATCTGTTACCAAATTTATCACTAAGTCTCCATCTACACAACTTGACTTCTCGCTCTCACTTTTCCTGTTCCCTTTTCTGTCGTCTGAACAGATATCGCTCATCTTTTCTTCTCTCTCTATGGACGAGTAGTTCTCAAAAATGGCTCCCTTAGCATCGCTTTTCGTTTCAGTTGTCTCGCGGCACTCCCCATCGTACCATTGGTTTCATTGGAATGGGCGCTCGAAACCAAAGACTATTTCCACAAGGAATGGGAGACGTTGGCCCGTAGCCCAACAATATCTCTAAGATCAGGTACAACTCGACGAAGCTTATCCGAAAGAGCGGAGAACATCGCAGGTTCTTGGCGTCCAGGTTTCTCACTGTACTAGATCGCGCAGAATTCGTGGTAGTGGTCCGAGTCGATGTTTGTACATCTGAATGTGCTCACATCTCATACGTTGAAAAATTTTTTCCGTCAATCGATCGATCAGAGGTAGTGGTCGTATTTAGGCTGAACTGTCCAACAGGAAGGCTAAAGATAGCTTTCTGCCCGACCTTTGCAATAAAATCTCCGCGGACGATTTCGGAGTTATGTAAGTTCTTAGAGTAGAATACAGCTTTAACCGGATCGTGCTTCTCTACTTTAGGGGCGTGAGCACAAATCTAGCTGATGTTAAAAAGTTTGCTTTGATGCAGATTGTAGCTATTTATTCGTTCTGAGGAGCAAATCCAAAGACAAGACGGCGAAGTCTCTTATTAATCACAAACTTGCATCCGAAGTCTAGTAGGTTGTGTGTTGGCGTATTAGACGTGAAGCCACGGCTCAAACCCCAGGTCAGACATCTCTAACGAATCGAAGTATGAAAAAATATTTCTTCAGGGACTTTCTCTCAGCAGATTTCAGGCAAGTACTTGAGAGTGAAGTAACTGCCGTCACTGTAACAGTGAGAAGCTAGGCCGTAATCCTGACTGAAATGGCCAATTATGCACGTATGTAACATTCGAATTTGTGCTTATTCGCCTGGAGGCTATAGTATATAGATATTAAAACTTACAAACAGCAGCTCGGAAATATTTTTCTGCCACAATGTCAGCTGCTTAAATTCTTTAAAAGCAGAGCAGAAAAACAGCTGAGACAAAATCAAAACAAAACCCGGAATTTAAATTGTGAACAGCTTTTTCTTTAAAGAAAACATATTTTTGAGTGGTGTCCATATATATATATAGTGGTGGTACATATAAGAGTATATGTATTTATAAGTTAACACCCCAAAAGTTTTCACCCGTTAATTAAAAACTTACCCGTTTATTAAAAACTTTCCCACAGAATTAAAAGTGCCAGGCAATCATTTTTTACTAACAACTACCCTACAAGAAATAAATAACCGAAACTAACACATACGCAACTTACTTACTACTACACATGTACTTTTTATTTGACTTTTCATGCTTCAGAGTTGTATTCTTAATACATCTAAACCACATCACAGCTGTTGACTGTGAAATGACCGGTAAATTTATTAATTTAAAAAATTCAATCGTAGTAGGCTTTGAAAATAAAAATTTATAGCGTCTTATGACGAAAATTTTAATCGTATCTTTGTGTGATATAAGAAAGTGTTGCAAAAAATACGTGCAAAAAGAAAAATTTTAAAAATTAAACAAAACAAAACAATTTTAATAAAAAAAAAAATAATAAAAATTTGTGTCATCTAAAAAAGTGTTGAGATATAGATAGAAGATAAGTATAAAAATTTTAAAATTATAAAAAGAATAGTGAATGGTATTTCTCATATAGTGTATTTGTGGTGTTAAATTTTTTATATTATATTTTTTAAATAAATTATTTTTGTTTTCAATTTTTAAAATATATTTTGGTTCGAATTTTAAGTGTTTTTTTTATAAAGAGAATAAAATGAAAAGAAGAAATTTTCAAAACTGCCTTTCGAAAGAAAAAAGGAAGTTTGACGAAAGTGTAGAAAATTTTCGGAAAGTGCGTGACTTAAGTGAAGGTGGTGTAAAAAGGGTACCTATTAAAATTATTAACAAATTAGGAGCAGGTGCCAGTGGAATAGGAGTGGGAGAAGAGGAGTGTAGGGATGTTTTAGAAAGTGCTAGTGTAGGTACTGAGGCAATTCTTAGTGACGACACCGAATCAACTATTAGCATAGACAGTGAATCATCTGCTAGCGTAGAGACTGGTAGGGTACATACAGGAGAAAATATTAACTTTAGGCCAAATATAGATAGTGCAACGAAACGTGAGGAAATTAAGTCATGGGTGCTTAGGAATAATATATCCCACACAGCTTTAGAAGACTTACTTCATACTTTAAATAGGGTAGGAGTTGAGGATTTGCCTTTGTCAGCGAAAACTCTTATGAGCACAAATAGGAAGGAGATTCAGATTTCAAACATTCCAGATGGAGAATTTATATATTTAGGCATTCAGAAATATTTTCAATCAGTACCATTTCATTATTTAGGAGATAGAGAGGAAGTTTTAATTGATGTTGGGATTGATGGCTTAAAACTTTTTAAAAGTTCTAATAGAGTTTTGTGGCCCATTTTAGGCGCAATTGTAGGTTTTAATAATAACGCAAGTCCTTTCATGATAGCATGTTTTTCAGGTTTTAAAAAGCCACAAAATTTAGATATATTTATGGCAGATTTTTGTGCAGAAGTAATGGTACTGAAGCAAACTGGTATAAAATTAGGCAATAGTCAAAAGTTTTTACGATTTAACATTCGTTTATTTATCTGCGATTCTCCAGCTAGGGCGTTTGTTGCAGGTGTAGTGTCTCATAATAGCAAAAGTGGTTGCTCTAAATGTTGTCAGGAAGGTATATATAGGGAAAGAAGGGTATGTTTTTCTAAGAAAGTAGGCCCCTTCAGAACTGATGTCACCTTCCAGAACAGGTGTCACTTAGAAGAATTTAAAATAAAAAGAAGTATTTTAGAAGAGACAGGATTTGGAATGGTTTCTCAGTTTCCCTTAGATGCTATGCATTTAGTTGATTTAGGAGTTACTAAGAAATTGCTTAAAATTTTAATTAATAAAAGTAATGCCAAAAAAATTAATGAAAAAATGAATTTTATTAAGAATTATGTCCCTTCAGAATTTTGCCGTGTCCCTAGGAGTATAGACGAAATAAAAAATTGGAAGTCGACAGAATTTAGACAGTTTTTGCTTTATACAGGTATATTTCTGCTCAAGGATTGTGTCAGTAGTGACCAATATTATCACTTCTTATTATTACATAGTAGTATAAGATTTCTATCTAGTGAAATAAACTATGTAGGGCAGGCAGATACTTCTCAAAGAGTGTTAGAAGATTTCGTAAATAACTTTGGCAGACTATATGGTGAGGAATTAGTTAGTTTTAATGTTCATGGGCTGCTCCATTTAGTGGATTGTGTTTTGCAATACGGTCCTTTAGACACATTTTCAGCTTATAAATTTGAAAATTATATGCAGTATATAAAAAAGATAGTTAAAAAGCCAAACAAAATCTTGCAGCAAATATACCTTAGGCTAGAAGAAAGGCAGCAAATTAAATCAAGTTTGACCAGTGTTTCTAAATTAGGAGATTTTATAATCAATCATAAAAAAGACAAAGATAGCTTTTGTTTTAGCAGAAAGTTAGGTCCCATAAAGATTATAGATACGAAAATATCATATAAGAATATAAAATATATGTGCAAAGTTTTCAAAAAAACGGAAAACTTTTTTGAAAAACCTTTTAAGTCGTTTAGTGATTTAGGCATAGTTGTAGCAAGCGAATTAGACAGTTCCATAATAGAAATTAAGCGAGAAGATATAGATTTGAAATATTTTTGTATTCCCCACGATAGAAAGTTTCTTCTTATACCCCTTTTACACCATCTTTTTCATGAGTTTTCGTCGTAATTATTCATTTTATTGATAAAATATATTTTTTTAATAATTGTTAAAATAAAAACAAATAATAATACATTACATTTTTCTGTCTTTACATGAATTCCGAGAATCTGTTCGAGTATTTCGAAGAAGACAGCGGTAAGAATAAAGATATACAGCGTCTAACATTATTATTAACATTTTCATAATTTTTACCCTTTAGAACAAGGTCCACCGATTTCCCAGAAGTCGTACTCATTTGGGAATTGTCAGCAAGATGAACCAAACGAAGGTAAATTTTAATTATATTTCTTACTGAAAATAATTTGTTACAACTCTTAGCACAGTTTTAGATTACCTGAAGAAGGTACAGGACCAAATGAATAATCTGACGGTGAAATTAAATAAAATGGAGGAATGCGTAAGTAAACATCAATCAACGCTTTTATAGTATTTTTTACATAGTGTATCTTTTACATTCAAGATAAAATCGGTAATGGAGACTCAGGTCGTCCTAAACAATAACCAGGTTGTTATTGTCGGGAACCAACAGGCAATAGCAACTAAGCTGGAGACGATGGAAGAAAATGTAAGTATCTTGTAGTATCACCATAATATGTTAACTATAACAAGCCTATTTTCCAGATGGTCATCAAGCCTGAAATGTTGGCGCAAGCCAAATCGCTGTTTGAGGCAAAAATTTCAATAAAAAAAATTGAGGGATCCGTTTGCCGCATCACAGGGGAAAACCCGACTGCAGTGATGGACGCAGTAGCTGCTTCCTTTCCCCTGAAGTCCACTGCCGAAGTCTTGGAGCTAGAAAAAAAGCTAGAAAACTCCGAATTTGCGCAAGCAATGGTAAGTAATTAAATTCAATTTTTAACACTTTTTATAAAACAATTTTTAATTTCTAGACTGCATACTTGTTTAAACTGAAGGGAGTGTCCGAAGATGTTGGGACGGTAACTCGCTCCATATTTAAGGATAGCTTGATGGAGGGCTATAATTGGGATGGCCGATGTCAGAAGCATGCCCTCATCAAGCTCAGGCTCTTTGACAAATTCCTGAGAGGTACGTATTTTTTAATATGATATACATATATAATCATACATTTAATTGTTTCTTTATTTTTAGATGTTTTTCAGAACTCAGACTTTGAAAAAAGTGTGAGGAAGGCAGTGGCCAAAAGCCACAACAGATCCAAACAGTTGAGGTACCTTAAAAAAAAAAAAATAAGGTTGGGATCCCTCAATAGGAATGGTTGGTCACATCCCTGTAATTGTGATACTGTATTATTATTATTATTATTATTATTATTATTACTATTATTATTATTTTTATTATTATTATTATTATTTTATAAGATTTACATATTTATATAATTTTTATTTTGCATTTTTTTATTTCTTATTTTCTTTTTTCTTTTAATTGAATATTAATGAATTATTTTGAGTTATACTTTATTTTTATTATTATTATTATTATATTATTATTATTATTATTTTTGTATATAATTGAATAAAAATATATGAAAAAAACATTTTCTTTAATTTCTCATTTCATTTATTTTATACAGTAAGTTTTACTAGTCAAATAACTAGTCAAGTTTAACTAGTCAAATAACTAGTCAACAGTGACCTAGTTTTTAACACTTTTGTTGCGTCAACATTGACTGTTATGTGAGTCAAGTTTGACTAGTCAACTGTAACCACATATGTGGTCAACTGTGGTGTAAAAATTGCTAAAGAGTGAGCAGGTTAGATATATGTTTTACAGTCGAAAAAATTCATATGTTAGAAAGAGAAGCAAAATCACATGTACACGAATGTTTACGTAAAGTTTTTCACATTGCCCTTAATAACTTGATGGGAAGTTGTGACTAGTTTATACGTCACACTTTACGGTCAAATAACTAGTTATTTGACTAGTTATGTTCTGGTAGGGTAGATCACACCATTGGCACATGCCAAATAAATGCGTTGACAGAGGAAATCGACTTCCGCCACATGCAGACGATTTTCCTTATAATTGTTTACCAATTCTTATTTTTGCTAATTTATTTCAAATAATTGTTTATTAAATTTTTGCTTACCAATTCCAAATAATTGTTTATTAAATAAATTCAGCTATTGTAGTGACAAATATAGTATTTAAGCCACCTTTTAAAATTGTAACAGTGCAGTTGTAAAGAGGCATGTGCGGGCTCATTACTTAAGACTTATAAATAAAAAACCCAAAAAAAGAAATGAGTTTTTTTATAAGAAATAAACATAGAAAACTCTAACTTATATAAACACATTTCATGGAGCTTTAATAATGAACTGTGTATTTTTCTAAAATATCAAAAACTCCAAAATAATTATTAAATTATTTTGTAGATTATTTATAAATGTAGCTCCGCTTTTTGAATGCATGCATTGTTCTTTATTTTTTAATTCTCGAATTGTTCGTTTCTCTTCAATAACAGAAGTATTTTAAGCTGTTATTTAATTATTATTTCATGTTGTGTTGGCAACACTAATCTTCCGTTAGCTGCTCACAAAATTTTGCCTAAAGCCGAAAGTCCATACCATCCGTTTCATGCGGACTGCGTTACATGCAATTTTTGCTTTCTATGCGGTTCTTATTGCAAGTTACACACAATGCGTTTTATGCGACTGGTTTTTTGTTTTGGTCAGCTGTTGTGGTAAACAATAAAAAAGCAAACGAGAAAATTTTTGGGAAAAATAGAAAATTAAATTGTAATTTTAAAAGAATTTATGCCATTAATTACAAATTTATGAGTTTAAATATCTGATATTTTGTGCTGTTAAGTCCTACGAAAATCCTCAAAAGAACACAAGACGATTGTTTTCGGTTAATTTATCCTCCATTTTTCATGTTTACAAATAAATAAATTCAAAGTAGATGACACTCAATACATAAAAACAATCGACAACTAGTAACATGCATATTTTGTTCATGAAATGATGAAATGTTCAGAAATGTGCTAAAAATGTATTTTCCTCTTAAATTAGTAGTAAACTTTATTATGAAATATGTTTTTATTAATATTGTTACGAAAATGGAAATGGTGTTATTAAAATAATAAACAAAAGCTCCAAAAACAAAACAACGGACTTGATCATGTATAAAGTAATAAACAAAAGCTCCAAAAACAACATAAGGCAGTTGTTTACATGATCAACGAAGAAGTAAACATATAGCAACAAAAAACAATGGGCTTGATCGCGTGATCAAAGAACAAACGAGAATATAACAACAACATCAGTAAACAAGGGGACAAAGTAAACAAGCAACAATAACATCAGGTATAAGAAGAGAAAAGGGATAAAGTAAACAAACAACAACAACGCTACAAGGATAGATGTAAACAAGATCCACTAACAACAATAAGGGAAGCGAGTTGTTTACATTTTTAGATTGTTCCCGAAGGCAGTCATTCTCTGCCAAGGGCATGCATTAGACTGATGATCCAGCGATATAAAAGGCAAGGCAAAACGAGCAACGATGAGTGAGTGATACTTCAGTCAGTCTTGTGTGAAGACACGGTTGCGTTCGAAGTAAGCAGTTGTTAGTGTTTACGCGAGCAGAAAGTTTGTTGCTTACAAAAAGGGTTGTAAGCAGAAGAGTGATAATTCAATCAAACACGTTGCGTTGCGTGTGAAGAGAATCGAAGTTCGAAGTGCTAACGAACGAGTGTACCAAGGAGAACAACAAAGGGAATTGTTGTTGTGTACGAGAAGAATAACAATTAAAGGAAATTGTTATTGTGTACAAGAAGAATAACAATTTAAAGGAAATTGTTATTGTGTGAATAAATTTCAACACAGGGTGCACACAGATTTGTGCAGACAATAAAGAATTGATTTTGAAATTAAACACTAATTTACTTTTATTTCATTTGCAATCCACGAACTCATATTTTTAACGTTTTTAAAGGGTAAAAACGTAACAATTGGTGTCAGAAGTGGGATTGCAAAATCCAAAAATAAAAGTAAAAGTAATAAAGCGAAATCACAACCAAAATGAAGCTCTCCGATCTGAAAGTAGAACGGCTTAAACGTGAGTTGGATAAACTCAAGCTGCCAACAACGGGCACTAAAAATGAACTACAAAGGCGGTTAAGGGAACAACTGCAGTTTGAGGGTATCGACATCGATTCCTATGAGTTCGAGGATGACGAGGAACGAGAGCTCAAGGCACCTGCATCCCCTAGCTGTATCGACATAAATTCGTTGCTAGCAGCCATGATGGGAAAAATGGAACTAGCAAATCAAAAAATGCTAGAAGCTACTAGAGCCGAAAATCTAAAACTTCTGGCTGAGTTTCGAAAAGAGAGTGAACAACGGATGGAAAAAATGCAAGCAACATCTAGAGTCGAAACCCAGAAACTTCTGGCCGAAGTTCAAGCAACATCTGGAAAGCTGGATGACATACTCGAGTCATTCAGCAAAAGGGTAACTAGTGACGAAGGAAAGGTGGCAAGCTTAGAAAAGATAGAAGACACGACAGGAATCAATTTAGAAAAGTCCGGCGAGGGAAAACTCATTAGGGAGGAGGAGAAGATCAACAACCTCCAGATCCAGCGACAGGAACCAGTGCGAATCTCATCAGAAGTAGCCAGCAGTAACGGATGGGACGACGAAGAGAAGGCTTTGGAGCCAAACTTGGCGTTAAAACGTCCCGCAGCCGAGATTCGAGAAAGCATGCCGGACAGCTGCAAAAACAGCTACAACGACATAACGGTGACGCTACAGCGTGGGCTCGGCAACGAGCACAAGCGCGAGCTGTACAGTATGGAGTTAAGGTGCTGTGCGCAAGAGGCTAATGAGCCGCTTCCAGCCTCTGCAGTGGGTGTCGGGAGGTTAGCGCAGCTCACATACCCGGGAGAAATCCATCCCCTGGTAGTAGATTTTAAAACCGAGGCCCTGGTAAATGGTATACGCTACCCTGACGTCAAACTAGCGGTATGTTCTGCACAAAAGACGACCTTTGCAGAGACCGTGGCCTCTGCAGTAGCCCAGGAGACCGCTCGAACGATTTCCAGACCAGAAGTAAGCGGTGTACGAAGAATGGAAATTTAAGATGTCGTTAAAGCAAGTCTTTGAAGAAACCGGACGAAAGGCCAAGCTTAGATGTTGCAGCGGTGGAAATGGTGGTCATCTTCCTAGAAAACTGGAAAGGGCCACGAGGAAGGTCAGGTTCCGTCTCACCAAGGGAATAATACACCGGCGAGTTACCAGCACTACACCAGAGTCCCCGTTACACTAAAAGGAAAAATAAAGCGAGCTATCACTGAGGAGCAAGTGCTGGCTCCCACAAACGAGGTCCCCACAAGTCCGAGTAAGAAGACCCGAACGACGCCGCTTCACCCACAGACAGAACGGTTTAATCAAACCCTGGAAAGATACTGGCGGAAAGTAGTGAGCGAGCAGCAGAAGGATTGGGAAGAACATATTCCGAGGCTATTACTGACGTATCGAGCTGCGATATATGGTGCAAAGTCTGAACCACCTGCCAAGGCTATTCATAGGAGAAGAGATAATGAGCCTATTCGGGACGAACAGGCTTAAGTGGGCGGCAGTGTTACGAAAATGGAAATGGTGTTATTAAAATAATAAACAAAAGCTCCAAAAACAAAACAACGGACTTGATCATGTATAAAGTAATAAACAAAAGCTCCAAAAACAACATAAGGCAGTTGTTTACATGATCAACGAAGAAGTAAACATATAGCAACAAAAAACAATGGGCTTGATCGCGTGATCAAAGAACAAACGAGAATATAACAACAACATCAGTAAACAAGGGGACAAAGTAAACAAGCAACAATAACATCAGGTATAAGAAGAGAAAAGGGATAAAGTAAACAAACAACAACAACGCTACAAGGATAGATGTAAACAAGATCCACTAACAACAATAAGGGAAGCGAGTTGTTTACATTTTTAGATTGTTCCCGAAGGCAGTCATTCTCTGCCAAGGGCATGCATTAGACTGATGATCCAGCGATATAAAAGGCAAGGCAAAACGAGCAACGATGAGTGAGTGATACTTCAGTCAGTCTTGTGTGAAGACACGGTTGCGTTCGAAGTAAGCAGTTATTAGTGTTTACGCGAGCAGAAAGTTTGTTGCTTACAAAAAGGGTTGTAAGCAGAAGAGTGATAATTCAATCAAACACGTTGCGTTGCGTGTGAAGAGAATCGAAGTTCGAAGTGCTAACGAACGAGTGTACCAAGGAGAACAACAAAGGGAATTGTTGTTGTGTACGAGAAGAATAACAATTAAAGGAAATTGTTATTGTGTACAAGAAGAATAACAATTTAAAGGAAATTGTTATTGTGTGAATAAATTTCAACACAGGGTGCACACAGATTTGTGCAGACAATAAAGAATTGATTTTGAAATTAAACACTAATTTACTTTTATTTCATTTGCAATCCACGAACTCATATTTTTAACGTTTTTAAAGGGTAAAAACGTAACAATATTTTTATAATGCAAAAAGAAAAATGCGAATATAATAATGTCGTAAAATGCAAACATATCTATCGAAACCATTCACAATAGTGTATAATTTGGCATGCCAAGTTTAAAAAACTGCTGACATTTTCCAACACTGCATGAGTCGCATAGAAAAGTAGAAAGTAGATCTACTTGATGCGTTCTACGCATCTATGCATTCTATGCATTTTCTTATGTTTCTTGTCACATACAACTACACTGATTCTACTTTTTCGGTATACGCATGTAATGCAAGCTCGCATGAAACGCATACTATGGACTTTCGGCTTAACTTAGGCAGAAATATCTTAGGTTGTTGTCTTGGCTTTTTCTGTTTATTAACTTGGCAGATTTCTGTCGTCGGCCGTCTATGTGTTTATACCTTATGTCGCACGTCGCAACTTGTATACAATTGCAAATAGTAACCCAAAATTATTGAATACAAATATTGTTAGAATTAAATAATTTCGTCGGCCTGATAAAGTAATTCAATCTCTAAATTCTTATATGATAAATATCTGTCAGGCCATAGTCTAATAGTTTCTTCAGAAACATAATCGCTAACAATTTTATTCCTTCCTATCGACCTGACAACTTCTGTAGAAATAATGAGTTTACAGACTAAGGGAAATTATTACAAGTTGTCTTTAAAGTTGGTTTAAGTAAAAGGTAATTTTAACTTAAGTGAACTATAAAGTCGTTTTTAACTTTTTTTTGTTATTACAACCTACTGCCATAATTAAATAAGTTCTTTAA
Source organism: Sarcophaga rosellei (assembly GCA_930367235.1). Classification (NCBI taxonomy): domain Eukaryota; kingdom Metazoa; phylum Arthropoda; class Insecta; order Diptera; family Sarcophagidae; genus Sarcophaga; species Sarcophaga rosellei. Next base: position 60,978,923 of record OV884019.1, read on the forward strand.
AGATGCAGTAGCAAAACTATTTGAAGTTGCCATATTGAAAATAATATGTATAAGATAAATTTAACCTTAAAAGTTCAAGGTAGGATGATCCTCCCTTTAGATTAATGCTCACTTCTACCTTATTGTCCACTTACAATAATGAAAAAGAAATTGTCTGCCCGTTAAAATCCTGCCTTTAATTAAAGGCAAGTTCTAATAATGGCCCTAAGTCCTCTAGAATAAATTCATATCGAATAACTTTTCTTCCATTGAGCGCTTCCTGTTTTTCATCGAAATTTACTTATCATCACAATTTTTATTTGTTTGAATGACTAAGAATAAGATTACCATTTTGTGTGGAATATATTATCGTTAAAAGGTCCACCACGGCTTTTCTATGTGTAGCGCATCTGAAATTCCAAACTCTAGAGCATGCTGAATTTGATCGATGGCGTAAGTTATGTTGGTTTTGAGGACCGCTGTGGTGCGTGGTTTATTTGCATACTCCTCCGACTTAAGAAAATGTGACAAGAAAAAATCTATCGGAGACATATCGATTGATCTTGACAACCATTTTACATTACATCCACGTCAGATAACAATGCGCTCAAATCGCTCGTATGCAATATTTAATGTGGCCAGTGCTGTGTGGCAGTTGGTAATCATCAGCCTATGCATCCGTTGACAGGCTGGTTGACATCGGTCACAAATAAATTTAGATAGATGACGCTGCCAGCCCAAAATCCACCCCAAACAGAAGAATGTATTGGATGTTCTTGCAACTCATGTGATTTGGCAAAACAGACTCTAAAGAATTAGCAACTAATTTTACACATGCAGCTTTAACAAGATATCCACTACACTGTGCTACAAAGAAAATACACCCGAATAACTAAATAGCCTAAGTTGTGCAGTCAGTTGAGTAGAACTCGAAAATATTTTTGAATCTATTTTGAAAATTCAAAGTTTTTTGGAAAGGGTATACTTTGTACATTAACATATTGTGCAAACTTATATGTTTTGAGATTTAATCGGGTAAACATGGAATACATCCATACCTCACTTCGCGTCGTGGTTACGTTGCAAAAAAAAAAAAACACGAAACAAAATGAATTATGATTTCCTATAGGAAACCATGTAAAGATCGAAGATAGATTCCAGGGTTACGAAAATACTATTTTTTAAAAAGAAAATTGAACAAAGTACTCATTTAAAAACCAAAAATAATACAACATTTTATTACATATGTACATACATACAAATAAACAAATTCAATTATAATAAAATAAAAAATTCACTTAACTTAAAAACTTAAATAACTTAATTGAACTCTAAAATTAGAAAAACAAACTGTTTTATTTTCAGTTAGAAAGGGAATCCCCAAGTTTTGATAGCACGGCGTAATTAGAAACAAAAGTCGTGCCATCTTTTAGAAAAAAGAAATTTCTAAAAATTAAAAAAAAAAAAAAATTAAAACTCGAAACCAATACAACGCAACTTCGGTAATCTTGCGATTTTCGCAAATATCACAATTGAAGAATCAAGAAAAGATTAGGATCAGTTAAGTCATTGCAAACTCCCTTCTATATGTGCAGTGTGTGGTGTCCAAGTGCCAATCAAATGCGATAAAGGAGACCTAAAGAGGACCAAAGGAGATCTAAAAAAAATTAATGGCGTTGTTGGCTGATTTGATAGTCTAGTGCAGCGGTCGGGGAACCTGGGTAAATTACCCCAAATGGGGTAAAAATGAAACTTTTGTGGGTAAAAAATATTGTTACGTTTTTACCTTTTTAAAAACGTTTAGAATATAAGTTCGTTGATTGCAAACAAAGTAAAAACAAATATGTGTTTATATCCAATTAAACTCTTTATTGTTCACAATACTTTTATGTGCCACCGCTACAACTTGATCTTGTTCGCTATTCTTCTCTGCTCACACTCAACGAATACAACAATTGCTAGTTGTTATTGTCCTGTGCTCACACCCTTTGCGTAAGCAATAACATTTGTACGTTACCACTTGTATAGCGAAGATCTTCAAACTTCTACTTCGCACAAGGGGACATGTACACGGCTATTTCGTGAATTATGTCAGGACGGTGAAGCTGAATATACGGACCTACTTTATTATACAAAAGTAAGGTGGAAGGAAGTAACTTTAAAAACTCTTCCCAGATAGCTTCTTTTTCAATGTTAGCTTTGTTTTTGGAAGATTGCGAAAATATTACTTTCGCTGACATCAAGGATACAATTGTAAGACATCTTATCAAACTCAGAAAGCGGTTTTCAGATTATTTTCCAGATCTTGATACACGTACTGTCAGTTGCATTGTAGATCCTGTTAAATGTGAAATTGCTATGGTACCAGAAGAACCTTCAGGTTTGGCGGAAGCAATTCTTGAACTTCGATCTAATACTGAAGCATGTATTTAATTTGAAAGTAAACCAAATCTATCGTCTTTATGGTTTCAAAAGCTGCAAAGGCTTTCAAAATTGCACATGAAGAGGCGGTTAAAAATGAACATGAAAACGAAGAACAGAAATCGATTAAATGCCGAAGACTGTATTCAAATCGCTCTTACATCAAAAAGTCCCAATTTTGAAGCAATTGTATCGAACATGAAACAACGTCATTTCTCCAAAACGTGAAAGAAGAATGTTTTCAATTATTCTTTTTTTTCTAATTTTTTCAATTCTAAGTTTTGTTTGTACAACCATTATTATTGTTATTATAATTTGTTACAGTACCCCAAATTGTCAATCCTCAATTGTACCCCAATGGGTTTCAATTTGTTATACATATATATTACTCATATTACTATTATTATCGTTATGTATTACTAGGTATTACATTGATAAATTGAATAAATGATGTTTAAATTAAATTTTTAGTTATTGTTTTCTTTTCAAAATTATCATGGGGGGCTATAATATGAAAGATTCTAAAAAGATGCGATTTCGTTTTTTTTTTGCTCTTCGCCATGGGGTAATATCAACTTCCACAAAAATGTTTTGGGGTAATGATTAAAAAAGTTCCCCGACCGCTGGTCTAGTGGGTGGTGTGCTATTATTATTAGCGTGAGGATCCTGGGTTCTGGTCTGTTACATCAGCCCGAACATGTGGTCAAAGTTATTCAGCTCGTATATATGTACATATGCAGTTGAAAAAAATTTTCACGTTATAGAGCTCTCTATGTTTGTGGTAAAATCAATTGGATTAAATTAAGAAATACTCATTGCACAGAAAAAATTTTAATGTTTTTATTATTATCACCGTTTTATTGTCATTATGAGTTTAAATTTAGTTTTGCTCATAAATTTTAAATACATAAATATATACACCAATTGGTATAAATACTTCCATTTCAGACTATAATTAAACTCTCTAACAGGCTACTCATCTTGTTACTTCTACCAACCATTAATTTTTCCAGCAAACTTACAGGAAATGATTGCTGAAAAAAGAAGAGCTCGAAGAGAAAAAATTTGAAAGGCCTAGATGCCGAATTATTCATAGGCGCGGGTTTTTTGTTAACCCTGTAATAGCTTACATCTTGCTAAGGTTTGAGTTTTATGAGATTCAGAATATTACTGCGCAACTCCACATCAAGAAAGCACCTCGATTTGGTGAAATAAGTAAAAATATGCTTATAGAGTTGCCTTATGTAGCGACGAGGGTTATTCTCCTTGCCTTCACAGCTATTTTACGTCTTCAATACCACCCTCAAAAATGCAGATGACACTAGTTAAAATGATTCCTAGGCCTGGCAAGGAATGGGTTATGTTAAATGCTTCAGCTTTACATATCAAAAAACATCAAAGAAGCCAAAAACAATCACATGAAAAATTGTCTGAGAAAGAACTGCAGAAGCTCGCATTCCATCAGAATTTCGTTACTCTTCATATAATAAACTATCGTGACCACGTTCGTCTGAATAACATACATACGTACAAGATTGCTGACTAACATAACCGATATTACCGATATTAATCGGCCATAAACAATTTTTTCTTCAGATTTTAAGACTTTAGGTAGGAGTGGTAGCTCTGATATCAAAAAGCTCTCTTGAGCACGCATAGCGGCTCGTTGTGACGCCACAGGTGAACTTTAACACTTACTGTTAGTTCAATATATTTGAATAAATAATAAACAATTTTAAGCAAAATTGTTTTTTCTTTAACAGTGATTATTAACATTAAATTTTTTAATTTGAATTTAAATAAATTTTTCCACTCATCTCTAAGATAGAAACTAATTTGAGGTTCTCAATCACACTGTCCACTTGTACTCATCTAAAATGTGTACCGTTGGCTCATAATTCTCTTTTTGTGTTTGTGTTTCGTGAGCTGACCCTACTACTTTGTAAGATAAGCGATTTCTCACAATCGCAATATTATATGAATATATTTTTTAAAATCGAGGAAAACATTTGCTGCAGAAGCGACATTGAAGAATTTTCAACTTCTTCCCTCTTATCTTAAACATTTTTTAGTATCTTTTTTGCAAGAACTATTTGTTATTGACTTGCTAAGTGTTATTTAATGAAGAAAATATTTGATTCGGCCCTTGCACTCTACCGAAATTGTCACGCACTACCCCCTTTTCATTCTCCTGAATTCCAATCCAACAAACTACCTGAATATAAATATTAATACGTTTAACTATCTTCATCTTTGTAATTGATTGGGATTTGAGATCGTAAAAATAGAAACCCAAGTTGAATCTAATCTCTAGGCACATCATAAAAACTACAAAATCTGTAGCATCCAAAATCTCCTGACTGTCTGTAGGCCAATAGGTTGGTCATCCACTAAGCCCATCTTTGAATTTATATCAAATATTACACGTCCTCCAGGTGTTATAATTTGGGATCACCAGAGCGTATGTTTGTAGTCTTCAGTAACCAGAAACGGGTCCTAGAAGTTACGATATTGGTCCTCTGCAATCTAAAACAGGGATTACCATTTCATAGCACAATTGTGCAGAGAGAACTCACACGCATTCTTGTGCTTTTTGATTTAGTTGTCGATCAGACTGCGACAAGAACACATGTGTGGCGGATACTATAATATTTTCTTTTTTTAGTTTTACATTAAAAAAATATTTTATGTTAAAAATCCTTTTTTTAAATTCAAAGTCTAATATGTGCTTAAAACACATTTTGGTTGTTTTAATAGTCAAGTAAATAATTTAGATGATGTGGAAAAAGAACAACTTTTTTATAGACATTCGAACGTCCCCGGTCTCACACTAACCCACCCTCACCCGACCGCGGAGGGCTCGTCCCCATTATGTACGGACACGTACACACTACAGTCCGGACTGTAGCGGGTAAGGGAAAAGTAATGGCAACGAGAACATAAATCAGCTACAGAACTTAATCATAAGCTGAATAAAGTAACAATAAACAGGCACTAACTATGACAAGAACGAAAATACATTTTTATATAATAATTTACAAATTAATGCCAGCATATAAGCTAATACAATTAAAATCATAATATAAGTTAAAATCATTACATAATCTACGAAAAGAAAAATTACATCCATAGTTCGTTCTATAGAAATCTAAAGAAAGAGGACGATAGTGATGTGAAAATCTTGCTGGTTTACTGAAATGCAGGTTACAAAGCAAAAACTCAGACTCGATATCACCTTTAACCAGATTAAAAACAAAACAAACACCTAAAACAGCCCTTCTACTTTCCAAAGTTGGAAGTTTTATCAAACCTAATCTAGCCTCATATGACGGTAACCCATTGGCATAATCCCAACCTAAGCCACGTAAACAGAATAATAAAAACTGGTGATGAACTGTGACGATTGGGGTGATTTAGAATTTTTTTAGAGTTTGTTTGCAGTGGTAAAAATTTTTTTTATATTATAAGCTTGGACCGCCACACAATTACATAAATTGCAAATATACGCCTTCAATGCTTTGCCATAGTATTTTTGTCAGTGAGAGAGATGTCCTTTTCTGTAAAATTTGCTATAAATATACACTCGGGAAATGAAATATTTACATTTTTAAATAAAATGTTGTGTATTTTAATAGTACCGGGCAAACGTGGCAATGAAACACAAACAGTGGTCATCGTGGCCTGGTGGTTCCTTTTAAAATTTTGGTACTTTTGTAGAAAAAAAGTTTTTTTTAAATATTTTTTCCCAGGAATAAAAAGTTTTTTAAATAAAATTACTCGCAACGCTGTATACACTTGACAGAAAATATATACAATGCCGTTCAATATAATAGCAGAAGTTACAATAATCTGTTTCGAAAGACGTAACATTTTACCAGTTTACTATTATTTTTCCTCAGTGTAAAAAACAGTTACATATTTTGTGTTCTCTCAGAGAGCGTGTGTTTTTTCTTAAATTTTGTAATCGTCGATTAGTAATGACAGATCGTATATTAACACTTCGCTTTTCATGCAGTCAATTTAATAGCACCAGTAGGCTTTTGCTAATTTTATTTTCTTAAATTATGTAAAAAAGTATCAACGAAAATAAATTGCTGGTGTATTTTGTGTGGATTTACATAATAATTTTGTTAAAATTACATAGCAATGGGTCGCGCATTTGTACGCCAGAAAAACTTCAACTAATAAAAAATTGTCATTCGAAGGGAAATCATACTCCGAAATCAGAAAATTGCTGTAGTGTTCTAACAAAATGATAATAAATGCATTGAGATGTGAGCCAAAAGTGGAATTCCGTGGTAGGAAACGAATTTTGTCACCCTTAATGTTAAAACGTTTAATTTGAACGTCTAAAGGCAATCCGTTTATGCTAGCTGCAGAACTCAAAAAGTGTTGGATGTGCCGGCAAGCGTGGAAACTATTCGTAGCAGGCTACGAGACAACAATCTTACCGCTTGTAGTCCCCGAAAAGTGCCGCTCCTTTCCTCTATGCATGTTGAAAAACGGCTGGAAAAGTGGAGGTACGTGCTATGGACAGATGAGTCCAAAATTGTTCCTTTTAGTGGAAAGAGTTCCAGATCTTTTCTTCGCAGGCCACCTAATAGTGAATACAAGCCCCAGTTCACAGCAAAAATTATCTAACATGATGGCAGTAGTATTATGGTAAGGGGCTGTTTTTCATATCAAGGTGTAGGCCCCATACATTGGATAAAAAACACCATGGATGCATCGATATATGTTAAAGTCCTTGATGAAATAGTGTTACCGTATGCTTCCTACGAAATGCCGCTGGTGTGGGTCTTTCAGTAAGATAATGACCCAAAATATACTAGCAAAATGGCAAAAAAGTGGTTCAGTGAGAACTCAATCAATGTGATGGAGTTGCCTTCACAATCCCCGGATTAGAACCCAATCGAAAATCTGTGGACGGACATAAAGAAAGGAGTATCTGCGATAAAATCGAATAGTGTTTAAGACCTTTTCAAAGCTGTGGAGTAAATTTGGGGTTCCATTACAGTTGAAAGATGTCAACAATTGGTCGATTCGATGGGAAGACTTTGCGCAGCTGGACACACAATAAAGTACTAAAAAATATTTTAGATTAATCTACTAGATATCCCTGTGAAATATTTTAATTTTCTTTCTTCCTAAACGTATATTAACAATGTATCAATACAGTATTTAAACCGAGTTGATACATTGTGTAGATACTTTTTTAATACGTTGCATATTAATACTTTGCAACACTGAAATCGTTTAGGAACATTTATATGCATTGTATCATTCATAATAAAGCGAACTATGGAGGAAGAATATATTTTATTGTAAAATTTCTTAGGTTTGTGCGAACAAGGAAACTCCAGCCTCAATATTGCTCGATTGCGCTTGCGTGCTGGAGGTGAGCTTTCACGTTGGATCGGAGCTGCTTGAGACGTGCTAGGCTCGTTACTGTCCTCGGTCAGATCTGCAAACAATGTGTCTAAGCTCGAATCCAGATTGCATTATGGCAATAGATTGAATAGAGAAATATAATAAATTATAAGAAAAAATGCCTACTTATCTTCCTGCGTCGCCATCGTATTTTGTCTTGCATTCGCTTTGCATCTACTTTTATTTGGATGCCTTTGTTGCTTTTCCTTCCGTATTAACTACAACAGTGTTGCAAAAGGGAACAAAATACATTGTCAAAATTTTCAGGGTTGCGTTTACGAACACGCTGCAATGTATTACTACAAAGCAACATGCGTTTAGGAAGTCAGCCTTTATTTTAAATAACACAACTCATTGTTGTAAAAAATTACCTGAAGTTAGGGGTGCCAGACGTACTGATTTTTTTCAATTGTACTGTTTTATTCACAACATCCAAAGCAGTACGCAAATGTACTGTTTTTTTTTTTTCTTAAATGATTTTTTATTCAACAATACAAAACATGTCTCTATTTTAATATAATAATAAATATAAAAATAAAATATAAGACTTGAACTATCTAGCCATCAAAACGTATTTTAGTTCTCAAGATAGTTGTCCAGCTGTTTTAAAACAATTATTTTTAATTTGAGACTTCTGAAGCTTATATGGTATTTGTCCACCACACAGGAAGAAGTTAGAACAGGACAATTTAATTATAATCGACGTTTATAAACTAGTTAAAATGATTCGTGACAAATTTGAAGAACAAAAAAATGAAAATTTTGATGGTTATATAGCTGAAACTGTTTGCAGCAATTGTAATAACTCACAAGAGGTTTCTTTATTTAAAAAACGAGCCGACGCAGTTCTATCATACGTAATTAAATATATTGAAGATCGATTTGATTTAAATAGTAACAAATTTAAAAAACTAAGTATTTTAAACATAAATTCAAACATTTTATTTCAAGATTTTACTAAAGTTGTTAAATTGTTCTCAATTAAAAATATTGATATGGATCTTTTATTTGATGAGTTTATTAGTTTGAAAAGTTTTGCTATTAAAAACGTACAAACGGAAAAAACTGTTGACCAAAAAATGGAAAGACTTTTTAAACAGTCGTAGTTTTCCAAATTTTAAAAAAATTTGCAATTCTATTTTTTCAATACCCCATTCAAATGCCGCCACTGAAAGGATTTTCAATCTGATGTTTTTATTTTGGAGAAAGGAGAGGAATAGACTATTGATTGAAAACCTGGAAAGTGAATTAATTATAAAAACAACAATTGTAATGAATTTTACAGTTTTTTAAAAACGTAAGATGGGAAGAATGGCATCTTAAAACATATTAAAAAAGTGATAAATATCTTTAAAAAGTAATATACAAAACTATTTATTTTGTACTTTGAAAAGAAAAAAATATAATATTGTAACTTTATATATACATATGTATATGTAAATATATAAATAATTAATAATCTAAAAAGCATTTTAATAGTATGTGCTTACATTTAAAAATATTTTAATATTTGTTTCTTAAGAAAAGCATATACTTATGTACATTTGAAATTAATTTACTATATAATGTCACATTTTAATTGTTTTTTTTAATTAACACATCCAAATGCTATGAATTGAATAAATTGTAGTTTTTGGGAGGGATGGGATGCATGCAAACAAGGTAAAGTTTCTGACTGTGGCCAACGTGGCGACCACCAGGATGATCCTTGTCTTGCTGTATTCAAGTTGACATGCAGCCTCCTCGTGGCCCCTCCTGGATAGCATTCTAGCACCCGCTAGATATTAACTAATGCGTGCAGCGAAGTCCAATCCCCTGGACGTTAAATTTGGGTTGTGCGTAGGGCTTGGAACCCACCACGTAAAAACATTCTCCAATGAAAACCACAACAATAGCCTCTATAAAGATCCCCTCAAAAGTTAAACGACCACGTCAAACGTTTAAAGGACTATGATTTACGAAAAGGCACATGGAACGTCCGAACCCTTTACAGGGCAGGCGCCTCCGCCCAGCTGGCGGATGCCCTCATGAAATGTAGGACGGACATCACTGCCATTCAGGAAATGCGATGGATAGGGCAAGGATGCAAAAGACTAGCATCTTGCGATGTGTATTACAGCTGCCAGGTTGATAAGCACGAATTCGGATGCGGATTTGTGGTTAATAAGAGACTTCGCCACCTTGTCTCTGGATTCACGCCTGTGAACGAAAGAATAGCTACAATCCGAATCAGGGCAAAATTCTACAACATCAGTCTTATTTGTGCCCATGCCCCAACGCAACGGAAGAAAAGGACGATGTGACTAAAGATGCCTTCTATGCTAAACTCGAGGACGTATACGATAAGTGCCCGGCCCATGACGCCAAAATCGTCCTCGGAGATTTTAATGCGAAGGTCGGGCGGGAAGGTATCTTTGGCCCCACTGTCGGACAGTTCAGCCTCCACGCGGACACTACCTCCAATGGTATGAGGCTGATCGATTTCGCCGCGGCGCGCAACATGGTAGTATGTAGCACCAGGTTTCAGCATCTTGACATTCATAAGGCCACCTGGATGTCCCCCGATCGATCAACATCCAACCAGATCGATCATATTGTGATAGACGGAAGGCACGTTTCCAGTGTACTAGATGTGCGTACATTCAGAGGTCCAAACATCGACTCGGACCACTACCTTGTCGCAGCCAAGTTTCGATTGCGCATTAGCGCCTCGAGGTCTGCGCGCTCTAGTGCATTGCGAAAGCTGGACGTCAAGAAGCTGCGATCACAAAAGACAGCTGATGCGTTCTCCGCTTAACTCTCCGATAAGCTCCGCCATTCCCTCTCTAACCTCAACGACATTGGAGGACTGTGGGCCAACATCTTCCACTCCTTGCGCACTACTGCGGAAACAGTCCTTGCTTTCGAGCGCCCACCGCAACGAAATCAATGGTACGATGAGGAGTATCGCGAGGCAGCTGTAGCGAAAAACGCCGCATACAGAAAAACTTTGCAGGGAGCCTACCAAGATGGGTATGGCAGTAAATGAGGGCAAAATAAAGTATATGTTATTGACAAGTAGAGACGTGCAGCGTATTGATTCTCATATTACGGCCGATAACTATACTTTTGAAACAGTCAAGGAATTTATTTATCTTGCCTCCGCCGTTACCACCAAAAGTGATGTCAGTCAGGAGATTAAGTGCAGGATCACTCTTGCCGACAGGTGCTACTATGGTCTCAATAGGTAATTGAGTAGCAAACAAAACTAATACTCCCCATGCTTCTTTAAGGCGCAGAGGCATGGACCCTATTAAGCACTGATGCAGCGGCCTTGAAAGTGTTCGAGAGAAAAGTCCTACGTAAGATCTTCGGTCCAGTGCGTGTTGGCGATTATTTCCGTATCCGATTCAACAGTGAGCTGTATGAGCTCCTCAACGACATTGACGTTGTACATTGTATTAACATCCAGCGGCTGCGCTGGCTCGGTCATGTCGTTCGAATGGATGAGGACGCTCCGGTCGGCGAAGAGGACGACCTTGTATCCGTTGGAAGGACCAAGTCGAGGAAGCCCTTTCATCGATTGGTGTGACCAATTGGCGCCTGGTAGGATGTGTCGCGGCAGGCTAAAATCCGTTAATCGGGTTGTTATGGCCAATTAAGTAAGTAAGTAGTTTTTATAAAAGCGTACTGTTTTTTCATTAATTGCACTGGTTTTTTGTCCTCAGTGTACTGTTTTTCCGAATTCCAAATCTGGCTACCCTACCTGAAGTGCTATTATTTTGATTGATCAATTTTTACTTTTTTTTTTTATTAATTACCACGTACATAAAATAAATTTTTATTGGTGCTATTAGTTTTACCGCAAATGTATATACTCACTAGAGGATTGTGTGTTTTGCTCTGCTTGCTGCGTTATTACGATGACTAAAAAAGTAATAAATAAGAGAGAATAAAAATGAATATTTTAAGAAACATAATATGAACGATAGAAGATTTTGGAAGACTCTTTTAAAGAAAATTAAAAAAGTCGGGTTTTTGGGTCATACTGTGAACCGAGTGAAAGAAATAAAGATTTGTATTGCTTTTTTCATAATTGAAAATCTTTTTCCTAAATCAATCTATTGTCATCCATTTCTTTACAGTCTGCTTATAACAATTAAAAACAAAAAATAATTTTTATATTTTCTCTGAAATGTCTCCTATAAACTTACACTTTTTGGCTTATACATACGTATGTATTTTTACATATATTTTTTTTTTTTTTTTTGGAAATTTTTGTTGTTGAATAATTCAAGGCACTCGAACCAATTATAAGTACTACTTTTTAAAGTTGTGAGTTGGTTTATGAATCAAACATATTTGGAATTGTATGAGTTTGATGTCAATAAATCAACATTGTAGTGAGTATGAGTGCATCAGAGTTGTTAAATTTCAATATTGTACACTCACTTATATACAAAATTTCATGATTGATTATGAATAGGAACAAAAAAAAACGATTCATTACTGTTGTCTGATGTATAAATATGTACACATTTTCATTACGTTTTCAATAATTTCATAAGCTGATTTGTTCTATTTTCTGTAATTCCCCGAACAAGTCATTCTGACTGCGTTTTATTTTCAATTAGGAAACATATTATTTATGTAATGATACAATTTTTTAGAATTTTTGTGGTCACATAGAGAAGTGCTTATAGCACAAGGAATACACTCTAACGTTAAAGTGGAGTCGGTTATTAACACCATGAGACAACTGGATATTAATCCTTCTGTCATTGCTTTTGCGGAACTAAAACGGGGTAAATACTATTCACAAGCAGATACAGGGTCTCTAAATTTCCTTACCCAAGTTACAACGGAGTTGATTCCGCTCTGTACAATAGCGTTAAATATTGTGAGACCATATTGGACAGCAAACTTTACTGGAACTTGGATACACAATACAGAACCACTGAGATGCCTCTTGCTCTTAGGTTAGTTTTAGAGAAAAGGAATCATGAAACCCGGTTTAAAGGGATTATGAGAATGGTGGTACTTAGGACTACATCATACAAGGCAGTGTTTAGGAAGAACAGGCTGCTATCGCGGCTATGAGACTGAGCGCCACTAGAGCATGAAGTATAAAAGTTATGGTCATGAAAAAGTTTTCAATGAGGGAAACACATCACGCAACAAAGTAGGATGTGAAATCTTTTTAGTGCAACTGATAGTTAGATCGTTCCTTACTCTACCAGATTATTGTAGAACTTTTTAGACTAAAATAATGGCTATTAAAATTGTCACCGTGCGAATTCGGTATCAGAGTATAGAGTATGGTGATATGCGAATATATACCGAGAGCAAATTTATGGACCAAAATTAGATCCCAACAAATATCAAAAAAGATTATAGACATTTTAAGTTTTATTTATTAAGTCAAAGATGTATAACTTTATGTATGTAGATGAATTGTAAATCAAAATAGCGTATATTACTAACACTTTTCTATGACTGTAAACTCTCACCTTATTTTCGCTCTCTTACTCACTAATACATAACCAAAAAATTTTTGGTAATCCCTACTTTAATGTTAACAGCTATAGCTACCTACACTCGAAATACGAATATTGCCCATTAAAAATCATTTTGATCAATTATTAATTAATAATAAAGAAAATTTCCTAAATGACGAATGGGGCTCTGCATTGAAGTCATATTTTTATAATGAATTATAGATTTGGGCGTGTTCTAGATACATTCCAGTTGGTCAACAAGCTAAAGTAGTACTTAATATGTATATCGTTATGGAGTGATACTTTCTGACAAATTGTTTAAATAATAATATAAAGAATCTAATATAGAAACAGATTCGATAAATTTTGAATTAATTTCAAAAGACAAAACAAGTCGAGCACGAAGTATATTATCTGAAACTAAAGACAGTGATCGAATGTTCACCAATGATGAAAAAAAGTGTCATCATTGGTGTAGAGTGCTTAGAGCTCAGGTGAAAAACAAGTCTAAACAATCGATAACGACACTATTTGGACAAGATTTAAAGAAGGTGGTATTTGTGGATGATTACCATCTGTGTTTTCCGGCATGTCAAAGAGCGTACACGCCACGCAAAGAAGAAGATATGGTAGAATACAGTACAGAGGTGCAAAGCAAAAAATTCACCAACATATAAAGTCCCATGAAGGTCAGCTGCAGTATCATCAAATGCAACCTATCAAACTTAAAATTCGTCAAGTATGATAAGACGTCGCCACAACAAGAATGATTGCGTCAGATTTACATACATACGTATAAAAAGATTTACTCTTTCAATTACATAAATGTTCAAATACCAGTAATAATAGCAAATACAGAAGTTATTTGTTTTAAATTTTTTCTATTTACTAATAATAACCTATTAAGTGACTGTGAATAACATAAACAAAAAATTATTACAAATTAATCGTAAACTAATTTTTTCAAGTCAGTTATTTTTCATAATTTGGATTACTTTGGTATATATTAAGTTTCAGTCTTCCTAGTGGTAATTAATTAAATAAATTTCTTATTCCAGGAATGAAGTCGCCGTAGTCTAGTGTGTATTGGCTTATTAGAAGCGAAGCTACGGTTCAAATCCCCGCCCAGGCATCAAAACGAAATATGAAAAATATTTCTTCGGCGACTTCCTCTCAGCAGATTTCTGACAAAAACTCTGACAGTAAATAAAATTGCCATGAAAAGTTTCTCAAAAAATCTGTCGTTCGGAGTCGACTTTAAACTGTAGGTCCCGCCACACATGCATAAAATTAACACACACAACATGAGTGGTGTTGAGAAGTTAGGCCGTAATCCTGACTGAAGGGTTGTAATGGCCTATTATGTACTATTTATGTATGTATGTATGACTTATTCCAGAAAGTACAATACTAAGGTCATTTCTTGCTAAGTTGCCGCCAGTGTGTATTTCTGCACGACGTGAGCTGGAAGAGTTAAGTGTAAGTTAGTTCATTTTCGGATAGGCTAGTGCATTATGCACTAGACTACTAAGCCACCCTCAATCTTTGTCATTTACTGTTGCATATTTACACTCTTTGGTGTCCAAGCCATAAGAAATGTAATTAAAACCTGTAACCTCCATATTGTAGTTTTTAGTTTCAGAGTAGATAGCATTCTCAAATAAATATGTTTTTTTATTATGGGAAAAGGTTATTGTAAAATTAATTTTAACGACTAACGCAAGGCGAATTCATATATGGTGGGAACGATAGACCAGCTGATGCAGATGACAATGTCAAAAATTTTTATTTTTTTGTGTATTTTGTTTTGATTATCAGTTTCATTTTTTCTTATTGTGTCAGAACGCAAATAACAATGTCAAACAATTTTGGGTTTTTGTTTTGATTATCGCTGTCCAACCAATCTTTATTGCGTTGTTCAAAATTCGATAAGGTCGTGTTGGAGTGCTTTCACTTTTCTACCAGTCTCCTTATAAAACTTTTCAGTTTTTTTTTATTTCTCGGCACTGATTCTCACTAAAATTATTTTTGGAAATGATATTACCAAATACATGGGCCTCTACAGCAGAAAATTTGTTTGTGGGTACATTTTCGTTATACCAAATTTGAAAAAGTGTGCGTTTTGAGACATTCATTGCGCCTAAAAAATGCAATAACAGGTAAACGGGCAGGAACGGGCAGACCATTTGGAACATTTTACAATAACAACAAATAAAATTAATCCATAAAATAGGAATTGGCCTGAATCCCATTGAATCCCGAAATTTGCACTCCATGAAACTACAATATAGACCACTTCTAATATACTACCATATACGTCACCTACCACAACCCATTTCTAAAAAACTAGAGGAACACAGGTCACAGACATTAATTTGTTAATTCATAAATACCTTTTACTTAAAAAAAAATAAATATAGTTTCCAAAGAATTAAAAACGTCAATATGATTAATATGGTATCAGTTATCGACAAAGTGCAAAAAAAATATCGATTTTAATATTTCAAAATTTGAATTTAATGACGCCAGATCATGCATTTCGACCAATGTGCGTAGGTGATTCAGCATACGTTGATCTGGATATGGTGAAGAACGTGCCACCAAGGAAACTGGCCAGTTTTATCAGAAGCTCGGGATAATTCCAAACCACCACTAACGGATTATCAAAAGGGGGCTTACCTGACACTGTGTAACACAATGAGCCACCAAGTGAACTTGTCTGTAAACTTTTTTCTTTTTTAAATAAAGGAACAGATGGAAATACTGGATGCAGCTCGCTCCATCATTTCTGATGCAGGATAAAATGAGATATTCGCTATAGAATAATAGCGATATTCTAATATTTAAGTATTTTTTTCATATTTCGTTTTTAAGATGTCAGAGCTGAGGTTTGTAAATCAACACCCTACGCGACCACGCCAATTTTATTAAAAAAGAAAATTATAAAGTAAAAGTAATAAAAAAATCAAATTCAAGTTAGCAAGAGATTCAAAACAAATTCAAATGTATTAAGATTAGCTTGTTTTTCACCATCGATTTTTATATGTTAGAGAAGTTTTATTCATAATTGGTCCAATATTTATTCAAACTCTTTGTAAAGCTTATTATAACTTTATATTGAGAAAATTTTGCTTAAATCCTTAATTCCAGACTGTCGTTTTATTGGAGAAGTCGTAATACTTAAAAGAGTTCAGATCAGCCTACTACAATAAAACTCTCTAAATAATGAATTTTGAATTCTTATATACATAGGTAACTATTCGTTTTGTCTGTCACTGTAGTTACTTTACGCGTTTATATGGATTGGCCCTGTTATCCTTTTGTGTATCATAGATTCATTACAATATACATAAAGAAGAAAATAGAATTCTTTACAACCTGTTATATACTACATCTGCATATGTATTGCCGCCAATAGCATTTGAGTACGACTACTATTCGTTTCCATAAAAATGCCCATTTACGCTATTATATATGCACATGGTTGGTTGACGTATGGATGACATACTACATACGCATATGTCTGTATGTATGCGTTGTCATGCGCAATTCGGTGTGTGGTTAATCCTTTCATTATTAACACAAATGTGTGTTTATTACAAAACCAACAGTTTTAATTCTAGCCTTGTCGTGTTAACATTTCATATACTGTTGTGCGCGTAATAAAATGGATGAGTTATCAAAATTTGTTAATAAATCATTTGATTGTTCAAAAGCTGAGGTACAATTACAACAACAATCAATAAATAGAATTAATAATGCAAACGTTAAGCAAAATTTAAGTTCCCCCTCGGAAGGGCTCGAAAAAACCGACAATAATGATAGTGAATCAATAGACATCGATATAATAGACATGTCTAGTAGTGATGATTCAAAGTCTTCAGCTGAGATTTCTGTTGCTAACTTCCAAAGAATTTCGGTAATAAGTGAAATGAAATCCCGAGATAAGCGGATATTTTGTGTAAATACGAACAAAACGTATATGGAGAATCTTAACTCCAGTATACTTTGTGGATTTAAAGCCAAAAATTGGTTACTAACGGATTCTTTTAAGGAAAACAAACCTGAAGAATACCCTAAGGGATTAGCATACGGTAAATTAGTGATATTTAACAATCAATTAAAGTTTAATATTTGTATTTATTTTGAACATTGATTTATTTTAAATTAATAGATTTTATCACTCATGGTTCACTATCAAAGAAGAAAAGAATGCTTTATAGAATATAAATCAACATTATGACATTTAGTTCAAGGCTCGCCATGCACATTTGTTGTGACCCGTGCACATTGACTTTATCGCGGCATCTAAATTATAATACGATCCGAGAAAATCCGAATGTAGAATATTTTACAAAGTTTTGTACAAATTCTAAAGTTTGCGTTGAAAATATGCTCTCCTACTTTTCTGATTCGTCTCATATCTCAAAAATCCAAAAATAATGAAAAAAAATTACGTCACTGATGTTGTGGGCTCTCAAATACAGACACGTGATTGATGAGAAAAAATTCTTTAAACGCTCCATATGAACTTTATCAAAGGAATTTCATTTTAAATTCCTAACGTTAAGTAAAGCAAAGTTATTTTCAACGTTTTCGTCAGTTTAAACGTTGGATTTTTGTGTGTCGTATTAACAGAGAAGTCGCCGTAGTCTAGTAGGTAGTGTGTTAGCTTATTAGACGTAAAGCCCGGGTTTGTATCCCAGGTCAGACATCAAAACGAAAATATGAAAAAAAAAAATATTTTTTTCGCCACTTCCTCTCAGCAGATTTCTGGCAAAAACTATGAGAATAAATAAACCTGCCGTGAAAATATTTCTCAAAAATCTGTCGTCGGAATCGACATTAAAACTGTAGGTCCCGCCATTCACGTATAAAATTAACGCACACAACATTAATGGTGTGAGGAGCCAGGCCGTAATCCTGACTGAAGGGTTGTAATGGCCAATTATGTATGTATGTATTAACAGCGTTACCGTTAGCTTCTGACCATACCATAAAACAATCCAATTCCAGAACCACTTTAGACTTATTGGCTGCCAGTCGACTGCGAGTTTAGTCCCGTTTAAGAAATTTCTCTAAAAAACCTCTTGGTTCCAGCGTAAATCGAATAAACAGGAATAAATGTGAATTATTTACAATCTACATTTTGAGTACATTGAGATATTATTCTGGTTATGCTAATTAACTTTTATACCCCCCCTTGAGCAATATACTCCTAATAGATTCAAGAAAAGTAAAGTGAGTATTTCATGTAAGTGATATTATTCAGAGAAATATTTGAAAAATGGGTAATCGTTACGATTTTCTAACGATAATCTTTTAAAACGGATGTTATTGAAGTTATGTAATACGAAACTTTAAAGAATGCCTGGCAATTTATCTATTGATTGGAAAGGGGATTCTTTGGATTCTGTGGGATATGAGTCCCATTTGTCCAAAATTAGCCACTAATCTTTTTAAGATTTTTCGAAAATGTTAACCAAAATTTAAATTTTTTATTCCAAATATCCCATTATCATGTTTGGTATGACCCTTCGGAGCATCATTTGTATATGGAGGGACATGTGTACCATGTGTGTTTGTAAAAAAAATAGCCACTAACCTTCTAGAGTCTTGCAATTTTTAATTTAAAATTTAATTTCTCTGAATTGAGTTTACTTAAATTCTGGTATCGATTTAGTAGAATCGTATAGGGGGTGCTATCAGATACAATTTTTAAGTTTGGTTATACATATATCCTGGGACGTGATTTAAAAGAAACATATATAAAAAGTTATACAGCTATAAATGTTTCCCTCTGTTAAGTTATTCCGTTAATATGAAGATTTACTCTGTTAACACCAAAATTGCCTGTCAAAAAAATTTATGCTGGCGTCTTTGGTTTTTTAATTGAAATTAACCTTCACACATCATTAGTTATTTTGTGTTGTCAAATTTTTATTTTCCAAAATACCCCATAAATGTTTTATTTTGTTTAAATCTACGGTCTAGGTTGGTTAAGCACTTCCTTTTCAACATTGTACTCATACCTCCACAATGTTATTGTTAAAATATTTAAATACTAATTTTTGTCCGTTATTATTTACATCAACATTTCGAAGTGGCCATTGCACCTCACATCAACACTTTGAAGTTTCTTAACTTCAACGTTGTTTTCGCTAAAAAGCATATGCCGTACTTTCGCTAATAAGTAGAAAATTTCAGAAGAGGCGAAAATTCGAATAGTTTTTATTTTCATTTCGCACACCACTGTTATTTTTTAAATCAAGCTAAACGTTCGATTTTCCTTCATTTTCAATTCGTTACATCTCATTCTTTAACCCATTACTCTTGTGTTACCTGTGTGTCTCATATTGAACTGATGATCTGGGTCAAATATTATCAGCAATTTCCCGCAAACTTAACCCATCATTATGCAGTTTAACAATCAACTTTTTGACGTTAATGCCATTTCCTTTATTTGCATTCACTGTGATCTTAATTTTTTTATTTTCCATCGAACCAAATAACTATTTGTAATGCAGAATTCTTAGATTTTGCGAACACAGTGTAATTTAAAAAAATTTCAAATTTTAGTGTGGTACATTTGTCCCAATCTAACGTGTATGTATGTATAATTGTTTGATCTTATTTCTTGAGTTGTTTGGTTTTATAAATATTTATTTATTTATGTAACACATGTTCAAAATTTTTGTAGTCTCAGGTGTCCCTTTCTCCTCCGACCAAGTGCCGGGTATGTGCACAGTAGGTAAAGTTTCATCCTCCTCCTCATTTCCACAGCTTCTGCAGAATCACGCATGTCTCGAATGCTGAGCCCACTTCTTTTGAGTTTAAACAAAGCCGCCGCAACCTTTTTATCGAGCCTTGGACAGATTTTCTGCGCCTGAACGTTTCAGACGCTCCCCATCTACTGTTGACAAGGTCCACGATTGCATTGTCAATTCTAAGCTTGCAGGTACTCAAAGGGATCCCTAATATCGGGAATTCTTCGGAAAGTTCCATTGTCGTGCCCATTCTGGCCAGTTCATCCGCTCTGCAGTTACCGGAATGTCCTTATGTCCCGGTACCAATGTGCTGCAAACATCATATCTATTCGCTACCTCGTTAAGACATCTGCGACGGTATGTATACCATCCTGGAGTTCATCACATTGGAATCCAATGCCCTGATAGTCGATCGATTTCCGATAGTTGGTATCGGAAAGTATGGTAATTTTCCGCTTGTAAACATTTTTTTCCAAAATAAATTCCATCGCAGCCCGTAATGCCGACACTTTCGCTTGAAAGATGCTGCTACTTGGTAGCCTTGTAGACCGGGATATTCCGATTAATTCCGAATAAACTCTACATCAACGGTTCCCTCCAGCTTAGAGCCATCTGTGAAAATTTGTACGGAGTCTCTTGCGGAAAGGCGTTTCTCATTGATTTCGTTAGGGTGGGCGCTTGAAAACAAGGACTGTTGCCGCAGTAGTGCGCAAAGAGCGGGAGATGTTTTCCCACAGTCCACCAATGTCGATAAGATTAGATGGGGAGCGACGGAGCTTATCCGAGAGTTGATGGGAGAATGCCTCAGTTGTCTTTTGTGATCGCAGCTTCTTGACGTCCAGCTTTCGCAATGTACTAGAGCGCGCAGACCTCGAGACGCTAATACGCAATCGGAGCTTGGCTGCGACAAGGTAGTGGTCCGAGTCGATGTTTGGACCTTTGAATGTGCGCACATCTAGTACACTGGATACGTACTTTCCGTCAAACATGCTATCACGTTATGGGCCGCTGCGAGATCGATCAGCCCTATACCATTGGAGGTAGTGGAGGCGTGGAGCCTGAACTGACAGAAATCACATTAAAATCTCCGAGGACGATTTTGATGTCTTGGGCCGGGCACTTATCACATACGTCCTCGAGCTTAGCGTAGAAGACATCTTTAACCACAACGACCTTTTCTTCCTGATGTTTTTTCTGATGTTATAAAATTTTGCCATGATGCGGAAACAACATGACGAAGTCTCTTATTAACCACAAATTCGCATCCGAACTTGAGCTTATCCGCATGGCAACTGTAGTATACATCGCAAAATGCAAGCCTTTGGCATCCTTGTCCTAGCCATAGCTTTTCCTGTATGACAGTGACCTTAGTTCTACACCTACTCTGTGAAGGGTGCGCACGTTCCATGTGCCTATTCGAAAATCATAGCCCTTTAAGCGTTTGTCGCGGGGATCTTTATAAAGGCTTATGTGTTGGTTTTCAATGGATAATATTTTTGCGTGGTGGGTTTCAAGCCCTATGCACAACTCAAATTTAAAGTCCAATTTAGACTTCGCTGCACGTATTAGTTAACATTTAGCGGGTGTTAGTATGCCATCCAGGGGGAGCCACGTGGCTGCGTGTCAACTTGAATACAGCAAGACAAGGATCATCCTGGAGGTCGCCACGTTGACCACAGTCAGAAATTTTGGGTTGTTTGCATGTATCCCAACCCATTACATCAATTACAATATTTGTTAGGTTATAACATGATCTTATTCATTTATATTTGTATTTATTTCTTTGTATTACTCCCTTGGCACTTTCATTTGTAAGATTATGATTAATAATAAATAAATAATAAAAAATCCTTTAATCTTGTACATACCGGCCGCTTTCTTATAATTACTACTATGAGCTGAAAACGTATTTAAATTAGGCGGAATATTAATGAAAGGTATAAATTAAAGGTTTTTAAGGTAAATTAAAATTTCAAAAGACATTTAACAATAATGATTTACAACATTTTGCAGATGAACAATATTTGTCAACTTTAAACATACATTCACAGTTTGTTAAATTTTTGTTTTAATATGAAAAACGATTTTTCGAGGATCTTTAATTTTTTTCATCAGCAAGTTCAACTTAACTTCCTTATTTCAAATTCGAAAGTCTGTGACAATGACCGGAGTAAACGAAATTGGTATATAAATGGCACTGCTAATATTACTCGTCAATTTTTTACTATTATGTGCTGCCTTCGAAATTGTTGGCTTTTTTAATTTTTTAAATAAGTGAAATAAGGGTAAAATGCTTCCTTTGTCTATTCGTTATTACATACATAATTGGCCATTACAACCCTTCAGTCAGGATTACGGCCTAACTTCTCACACCAATCATGTTGTGTGCGTTAATTTTATACGTGAGTGGCGGGACCTACAGTTTAACGTCGACTTCGAACGACAGATTTTTGAGAAACTTTTTCATGACAGGTCTATTTACTCTCAGAGTTTTTGCCAGAAATCTGCTGAGAGGAAGTCGCGGAAGAAATATTTTTTTTTGCATATTTCGTTTTGATGTCTGGCCGGGCTCGAATCCGGGCTTTACGTCTAATAAGCGAACACACTACCTACTAGACTACGGCGACTATGTGTTATTATAGTTATTAAAATTTAAAATATTTCTTAATATTTACAGAGCATGAGATATAGAAATGAGCGATATTTTCAAAACTGTGATTTAATCACGGTGATTGATAATTCACTGGTAACTACAGTGATTGAAATTGCCAAATAACAGTTACTAATAATGTCGTTCTTTTAAAATTGTTACATACTCAAAGCAGAATTACTATTAGATGATGCTGATTATTTACTTTTGTCTTTTATACATAAACTTTCTGTGAAACTTAATTGTCAAACTTCATATAAAAAAAAATTACATTAAAAATAATAACATTGATGACACCACTTTGATTTTGTTTAGTAATCTTTTCGCAATATGTATCTAGTTGTCTCTTTCTTACGACTAATAAAATACGTTATTGTCATTATTGTATTTACACTATTCCTCTTTAATGTGTTTCTTTTGAAATACTGTGATCATAATCACTGTTTTAAAGAACAGTGATTAACAAATCACGTTCACTGAGAACAACGTTCTTCAAAAATCACTGGATCGCTCATCTCTAATGAGATACAACTAATAATAAAGTATTGCAGCAATTTAAAACTAATTTTTACAAAATACGTGGCTTAGTAGTTATAAGGCGGTTGAGTGGAAAATATAGAACAAATTCCCCAAATTAATTCCTGTTTTTTTCTTTTCTCTTTCTCTTATTAATTCAAATTTCTTAAGTGAGTGTTACGTGAAGATCTGTTTTGATCTTTGAATCTTCGGCAAAGATTAGTAGTTAAACATATCTTCTTTAAATCGCATGTGGAGACGAGCAGTAGAATATAATCTGGGTAAATTATGTATTATTTTAAGGTTTTGGTTTTGAATAATTTGGAGTTTTTTTAAATATGTTTTGGCGCAGCTATCTGCCTACACTTGTCGTCATAATCGGACTAATGCACAGTTTTTAAAGTAAAAGTTTATTCTTAGTGTTCAGTTTAGATTTTCGATTTAATGGAGGGAGAATTGCTCTCTTGCATTTTATAGCATATAATACATATTGTAGATTATAATACAAGCTCAGATATTATATGGAGGTTTGAATGGGAATTTAGTGTCCCTGAATACGAGGCTAATGGCTGAAAATTCTCTTTGGCAACTTATTAAAGGGATATATTATTGCCTGTGTTTATTCTTCATTAATTTGTATTTCTCACTTCGTAATGCATTTTTCAACATGCAAGAAACTCTTATTTATTTTTTTGACCATACCATTTGAGCCTTAACCACATGAAACAATAGCTATGTTATCAGCGTATAAGGCCAATGCTGAATATTTTGGTAACTTGTAATCTGAAGTGTATATGCAATATACATTCGACAATAAAGTAGAGCCTTGGGCAACGCCAGCTATAATTTTGAATATACATAGGATATCCAAAGTTATTTAGTTTATAAACAAGATCATTGCACCATAAAGTGTCAAATGCTTTTTCAACATCTAGAAAAATAATGCCCGTGCTTTTACGTTCAGACTTCTTTAGCTTTACAAATTTTAAATTCTTTTAATTTGATGCATAATAGGAAATACGGAAACCAAAGTGTTCTGCTTTTAAAATTGAGTTGGATTCAGTGAATTCAATTATTCTATTAAAAATAATTTTTTCAAAAACCTTATCCGAACAAATTAGCATACTAATGGGTCGGCAGCGCGATGCCAATTTTGAATTTTTTCCTTTTTTAAAATAGGAATAACTTTGGTGTTTTTAAAAATTTCGGGAAAATATACGTTTTTAAGGATCAATTAAAACTTTAAATAAACTATTAAAAATTAAATTCGGCAAATTTGTATAGATTGATTTATTGACATCAATCATAGGATCTTTAGAGTTCTTTAAATGGTTTACATAAAATTGAACTTCTTCTGCAGTCGTTAACTCATTGTCTACATCCTCTTGAAGGCATGTACTATCTAACCATTCACAATATTTTGTTTTAATTCGGCGATATTGTATTACGAGTTATCCCATGGGAATCCTCAAATACTTGCTTTGACTTCACTATCGTAAATATCAGCACCATCTCTGAATAAACTCCAACGATTGAATAAACTACGACCAGCTGTTATTTCTGTCATTTATCACGTGGTACTTAATCAACATGTTCAGATGTTTTAAAATGCTTGTCAGTGTTATTTTTTCTGCTAAATTCATACTTCTTTGCAACTTTTGGCAATATTTTCTTCCTTGACGAATTAAATATAAACTAATATGAGTTTACTTTTTCTGCCATGTTTCAACCTCTGATACGGGTATTAATCTGTGTAGTCTTTGATAAAATATCTTCAATATGGATTGTTTGTTCTATTACTGCAGTATGTAAATTTATACTTCTGATCTCATCATCTACCCATTTCGCTATAGCGATCCAGTTTGCTTTGTTATACGTGATCGGAATTTAGTATGTCTGCATGGGTTTAAATTAACTTACTTACTTAATTGGCCATTAACAACCCGATTACCGGATTTCGGCTTGCCGCAACACATCCTTCCAGGCGCCTTTGCTTCTTGCGCGCCTACGCTAGTTGGTCACACCAATCGATGACAGGGCTTCCTCGACTTGGTCCTTCCAACGCAGACAAAGTCCTCCTCTCCGCCGACTTCCGCAGATATCCGCATCAAATATCCGTCTCGCCGGAGAATCCTCCTCCATTCTAACGACATGGCCGAGCCAGCGCAGCCGCTGGATGTTGATACGGTGTACAACGTCTATGTCGTTGAGGAACTCATACAGCTCATTGTTGGATCGGATGCGGAAATCATCGCCAACTCGCACTAGACCGAAGATCTTGCGTAGGACTTTTCTCTCGAACACTCTGAAGGCTGCTGCATCTGTACTTAATAGGGTCCATGCCTCTGCGCCATAAAGAAGCACGGGGAGGATGAATGTCTTGTAGAGTATTAGTTTTGTCGCACGAGAGAGGTCTCTGCTACTCAATTGCCTACTGAGACCATAATAACACTTGTTGGCAAGTTTCAATTAACTACCGAAGGCAATGTTGGTGATATTTGTTGACCAAATTTTGTAAAGCATCTGGCATATTTAATGTAATAATTTTATGTATTTTAATGGTTGTAAAGTCTAGAACCTGCTCTATTGTTACAATTATTGCTGAAAATAAAGCAGTCATTTCTCCGTTGATGTTATTTTGCCTAGGTCGTAAATGTAAAATATAAAGAATACATCGAACAGTAAACAGAAGTAATTCTTATTGTACGATTATTCCAACTATAATGGATACATTTCCTATTTGTAACAGTAGGCAATTTTGAAATACGTTGGAAAGTAATACTTTTTTGATTCCAATCAAGACAGTTACTCCGTGAGTTGAGCGATTCTCTCTTACAATGATGAAATGTCTTAACTTAAACTTATGGTGTAGTTTTAGAAAAGTTTCGTTGATCAAAGCAATATCAATATGTTTTTCATTAAGGAAATGTTCCAGGTCTAAAATCGCGGACAGACTTGTTTTGCTCTAAGCGTTCCAGTACATAATCTCAATTTCATATTAGGTATGTTGATTATATGATATGTTTCGGTATCACTTCCAGAAGTCTCACTTTATTATATTTGTTCTTGAATTTTTGTGATGCTTCAAGAGCTTCTAGATAGATTTCCAAGATTTCTTCATTAGAAATGTCATTATCCTGGACGCATATGTAACTTTATTTAAATTATTTGTTTGGGTATGTGTACCTTTATTTAATTTTGGGCAGTCCTTTTCCGAAAAATCGATATCTTGTGATGATTCTGGTAAGTAACGATCCTGAGACTTTTTGCTGTTAATTCTGTGCAGAATTTCTCTCTCCGGAGAGGACATCGAGTGTCATCAGCTCGGTTATTAATATATTTATGGTACTTTTTAATACAATTGTAGCATTTGTAAATGACTGAACCATTTGCAGGCACCTTGTCTAGTGGACAAACAGAATAATCGCGGGATCCTCCACAAACTAAACACGCCACTTTCCTAAAGCAATTTGCGGCCCCATGGCCATACATGATACACTTGGAGCACTGAGCACTGCTTTTGATTGATTGATTGTTTTTGTACCGAATTTAGATAAATTTAAATTTTCGGTTGTCTTTTACTTCGTTGTAGTGGGTTAGGCCTTATTTTTGTACCAATTGACATCATTTTGTAGTTACATTTTCATTTAGTAATTGGAACTGTTTATACCTCGCTTTCAAGGCTAATTGCATCAGAATCATTCAAATCCGATAGCGCCTGGTATTTGTTTCTCGATCAAAACTTTTTAATGCTTTAAACAATTACATGCAAATGTTTTAATATATGTGAACTTGCAAAATTCAAGAAAACACTTGTTACTTAGTCGCCGTAGTCTAGTAGGTAGTGTGTTCGCTTATTAGACGTAAAGCCCGGGTTCAAGTCCCAGGCCAGACATCAAAACGAAATATGAAAAAAAAATATTTCTTCGGCGACTTCCTCTCAGCAGATTTTTGTCAAAAACTATGAGAGTAAATAAACCTGAAATGAAAAAGTCGATTTTAAACTGTAGGTTCCGCCACACAAGTATAAAAATAAGGCACACAACATTAGTGATGTGAGAAGCTAGGCCGTAATTATGTATGTGTGTACTAGTTACTTAGTCATCCATTAATTATAAATATTTTGGGCTGTTTAATTGTTTCCCGATTGTTTGTTTTAATTAGTAACAAATTATATTTGAGCTCCGTCCAATGCTCCAAAAATAGTATGTAGCTGCTCTATATGGTACCAACGAGTATGAGAGATTTGTCTAAGTTTTTTGAAAGGAATGTATTGACATATTGTGATATATGCAGTGGGCTGCGCATCTGACGCATAGACGTTTTCTAGAACTGTTTTTAAAGCTTTTAGCATGAATGATTTGTATGTTTTCTTTTTCAAAAGACTAAGCCAAGTTAATCTGTTCCAATCTCATTTAAAAATAATGTTAAACAATTAGGCCCCGATTATGGTTCACAACAGTTGTAAATTTAGTGTTGTAGTTTTAAAATTGCGATTATGGTTCACAACATCTATCGCCAGTGTTGTACTTTATGTTGTGTGTGTTCACATAGCCCGATTATGATTTACAACAGTTGTTTTTAAGTGTTGTAAGAACTGTCAAGAACTTACAACAGCTCATTAGCTGTTGTCTTGTTGCCGCGTTCAGTTTAAAAAAGAAAATGGATAAAAATTTGTAAGTACATATATGTATATAAGAGTGCATATAATTTTTTGTGGAAATTTTAAAAATTATGAATAATTGGAAATATTTTATAGAAAAATAACCAACAAGAAGCAAATGGAAAAGCTGGTCGAATTAATGACAGCAAATCCTGAAATTGGCCGTGGCAAGTTACCATTTGGAGCCAATAAAACACAGCACAAGGAGACGTGGGAAAAATTTGCAATGGAGCTAAATGGCTTGGGTCCACCCATTAGAGTTGCAAAAGAATGGCAAAGGGTTAGTAGATAAACTTTAAAATTTTTTAAGTATAACATAATGATGATTTTGATTTTGTTACAGGTATGGACTCATTATAAAGCCAATTTAAAAAGAAAATTGGCTGCCAATAAAAAAAACTACCAAGCTACTGGTGGTGGTGCGTCCACAGAAATAAGTTTGACCCCATTGGAGCAGAGCACAGTAGAGTTGGTTTCAATGCAATCCCAGGTAAATCCAAATGGATCTGCAATGGGATTGCAAATTCAAACCGATTCAGATGAGGTGGAATCGTCATGCGATATTGAACGGCCTGCAAGTAGCAATAGCAGACAGCAGTTGCCGAAAAGCCAAAAAAAAAAGAAGATAGAGGATGAGCGCATAGAAATATTAAAAAGGCAGGAAAAGAACCAGAAGGAGATTTTAAATACATTAAAACGCCTTGAGAAGACCTCATACAAAAATTATGAGATAAATAAGAAAATGTTGGAAATAAAAAGAAAAAAGGCTGAATTGCAAAATGAAGTATTGCAAGCCAAACTTCTTTTAATCCAAAAAAAACTAGAAATATGAAATATTTATGTATGTGTTTTAGCTTTAAGTAACTATGTGATCAAAATGAATTTTACTGTGATATGAAGTTTTTTATATATATTTTAATTTTAAGTATTTTTGAAATGAATTTTACTGTGATATGAAGTTTTTTAATTAATTTTAAGTACTTTTGAAATGAATTTATTGCCGTACAATAAAAAATATAATAAAGCAAAAACAGCTATTATGTAAAAATATAAACGCTAATAAAACTAGCCTTTATTTTCAATTTTCATGTTTTAATAAAAGTTAAAATTTCTGTTTTAAGTAGGCTTTTAGTTTTATTTAGTTTAAAATTGCAAGCATTAAATTATTTCTTATTTCTCGTGCAGACTCTTGGATGGTTTCTTCTATAGCTGTTCCATCTTCTACATCTGTGTTCAAAGGGAAAGGCAATTCTTCTGTATATTCCGTCTTAAAATGTTTGCTTATGTTGTGTAGTGCACAACATATATTTGTAATTTTAGTGGCAGTGTCAGGAGTATAGTGCAAACCTCTTGCAGAAAGCAAACATCTAAATCTACTTTTTAGAATACCAATCGTTCTTTCAATAATGTTTCTTGCTTTGGAATGGACTGTATTAAAATGGCGCTCTTGTGATCCTTCCGCAGCACTTCGAAACGGAGTTATTAAAAACGGTTCCAGTGGATATCCTGCGTCACCTTAACACATAAAATGCATACATACATATTTACATATATCTGTATTTATAAAAATGAATGTAAATGATTTACTACCTAATATCCAAGTATTCTCCTCCATATTCTGCTGTAAATATTGTTTCAGCTCACTCATATTCCATACAAAAGAGTCATGGTTTGATCCGGGATATCGAGCATCTACAAAGCGGATGTTCATATCATAGTCACACAGCTATGAAAGAGATATTCGTTATATTAAATCAAACTAAAAATTGGTATGCTTACGATCATGACATTCAAGCTGTAGTATCCCTTCCTGTTCAGATACAAATGCTGCAATTCCTTTGCGGGTGCTACAATTCGCACGTGCGTTCCATCTATACAACCAATTATTCCTGGGAAACGTGTTCTTGAATAAAAGGTTGTTTTACTTGTATTTTTTTCCTCTTCTGTCATCCTGGCGTTTATCCATTTCTTGCAAATTTTTTTTTCAAAGAATATTATAATTTCTTTTAAAATGCAGCAAACAGTGGGATGTGACACACCAATATTAAAATCGTTACCGCTACTTCTTTGATAACTTCCATCAGCAAAAAATCTCAGTGCACAACATAATTTAAGGATTGGCGGAATGGCAGAACACCGGATAGACGGCTTTGAGAAATCGCTTAGTTTTTGAAGCAAAAACATAAAGCCATCTTTGTTGATGCGAAAAAATTTAACAAAACTGAAAGAAATGTTATAAACAATGCTGAATTTTATAATTGAATAATTTTACGTACTCAGTATCTGGTAATTCCAAAGGGTTGGAACTGTCCCGAATTCTTTTCCGAATGCGTGCCATGTGCGTTTTCTTGGTACCCTCATCATCATCAAAGAATAACTCGACGCTTATATCCATTATTTATTTAACTTTTTATTATTTATTTTAACTTTTCACTGTTTTTTAAGCTTCACTATGCGCTTAAATTTTTTTAATGCAATAATTTGTGTTTTCAATTGACAGTTTTATACACTCAGGGATGTGTTTTAAAGGAAAAGTATACTAACATTGAAGAACAACCCTGTGACGTACACAACATCTAGATGTTGTAAACCATAATCAAGAAAGTTATAAATGTTGTGTTGTCTCTGCTACAACACAACATTTATGTGTCGTGAACCATAATCGGGGCCTTAAAAAGATATTCTGCTGCGGCACTTCCTTCCAAAACAAGCTCTAAGAATGTGATTTTATTATGAGTGTCGAAGAATCTTTCCCATATACATACTCATACTTTATATAGTATATAATTTATTTGAGCGATGTCTGGAGATTCGTCTACGATAAGGCAGTAGTTTGTATTTGTAGTTTTCTTTAATTAACTTATTTTTTAATATTTCGAATTTTTCATTAAAATTAGCCACCATCATGGAAAAAAAGTTTACAAATCATCGTGAAAATCATCGCCACATATCACTAGATCTGACAACCCTGTCTATAATATCAATTTGTACTATATCTTGAAATTGACAATTCAGATAGAGGTAGTTTCCATCCGTAATAAACCTAGAACATTTTCGAAGCAATTCTTTTCTAATTGATGACAGTATAATGCCAATTGATAATGATGGTTTCTTTCATTACCTTAATTTTTTATAAAATTATAATTAGTATGGCCTCAATTCAATTTTGGACCACTGCTTATGATTAATGGTATTTTTAAATCCTTTTAAAAAAATAAATGTGAGTCCATTTTCTTGCTTCAAGCTTACGTTTCGGTGAAGTTTTTCCCTTTAAAATTAGAAATTTTTAATTTAAAATTTTTGTTAATTCGTTTAGTTGAAAGATATAATTTTGATTTTTATTAACTTGAAACTCAATTTATTTGTTACCAAAAAAATTTTTGTCGATCACGGTTATCATGTTTTGACACAATACAACGGTTAAGTATTTCTTTATTGTTGTTTACAACCTATAGCTACTGGTTCCAATTTTTTCGTAGGGAAAGTCCTAACACATGATCTGTATCTATACTTGCACTTTCTTGAAGTGTAAATTGAATTTCCACATGGCACTTTTTACTACAAGATTTCATTTATTGCTAAATGTTACGTATAGATGAGAGCTAAAGTATATTCCCTTCTTAACCGAATACAATTACAGAAGAACAAATGTTGCGGGTTAATAGACTTTGATGTACCACATGACCTTTTTAATTATCTTTCTGAACAATTTCCAATCTCATTCCTAACTTTTGGCATGTCTGAATTCCAAATATGTATATGTTCCAGTTACTGATCACCCGTAAAATATTATTTTGGGGGTATTTTAATTAATTTTAATTTTTGAAGCTGAAGTAGCACCATATAGGTATCTACCATTGCAGCATATGGGTTTTATAATAAAATTATATAGTTTATATAGAATTGAGCAGTCTACATTGAGTAGTCTACAAGGTTATTTAGTTAGATGAAACCGAAATCAATTGTTTGAATGGTAAGAATTGGAGTTGGCAAAAACCAGGAAAAACTTTGCAATCAAAATATTTTTAGAATGATTGAGACAATAGATTTGTTGTTGTACATATATTTATTAACACTAGCTAAACATTGGGACAGTTGTCTGAGTGACTATACATAGAAAAGACAAAGAACCGGTCGCAACATACTAATCTGTAACCAGCAGCAATTGGCGGAAAAGCATTTACAAAGTCTATCACATTATCTTCTAGTACTGATATATTAGAAGGAGCCCTCTTTAAGTTTCCGTTATATTCAGTTTCAGCTTAGAGTTAGACCGCACCACCTTTTATTTTTATTTTTTATTATTATTGAATGTTTCTTAATGAAATTTACAATAGTTTTCAAATCTTAAAACTAGTTTTGAAGGTTAATAGTTAGCACTAGCGTGTTAACTATATATTGTATTCAAATCTTAAAATATTACTACATTAGAAATTAGGGTCAGTGCAGCCGTCGAATTGAAGCAGGTACCTTGCCAATGCGTTGGGGTGAATCGTTAGCTTACCGACTTATTTTATGGCGAATTTTTTAATTTCTTCCTGAATTGTAGGAATGTTGAGATCTCTATGGATATTGTCGTTACGAATATACCATGGAGCGCAGACAATTTGTCGTAAAAGCTTGGACTGTCTTCTTTGCAATTTCAAAACGTTAGACGCGCAAGCACTGCCCCAAAGCTGAATGCCGCAGGTCCATATTGGCTTTATAATGCATTTGTATAAAAGAGCCTTGTATTCAAGGTCTAGTGTTGAATTAGGACCAATAATCCAAT
Organism: Sarcophaga rosellei; assembly: GCA_930367235.1. Taxonomy (NCBI): domain Eukaryota; kingdom Metazoa; phylum Arthropoda; class Insecta; order Diptera; family Sarcophagidae; genus Sarcophaga; species Sarcophaga rosellei. The sequence goes on from OV884019.1 coordinate 61,011,597, forward strand.
GCATTTGAGCGGATTTCAGCGTAATGGCCGTTAATTTGTCCTCGATGCGGCCGGTCTAAGTGGACTCCCAGGTATTTGAAGTGATTATCAACAGGGACATCAATATTATTTATTTTTATTTGCGGGCAATCTTGTCTCCTGAGTGTAAAGGTTACATGAGCACACTTGGATAGATTCACAATTATTCTCCACTTTTGAAACCATTTTTCCAAATCGTATATGTGCGACTGCAGTTATGTTGGTTCTATCTTCGGATCCTTGTTGACGCTTATAAATGCGGTGTCGTCTGCATATATTGATGTTTATGTGTTAGGACTTGTGGGCATGCCCGATGTATAAATTAAATATGGAATAGAATATGCTTCCCGGGGGGACACCGTGTTATTTTGCTGAGTAGACCATCATGCCAAACCTGATCGAATGCTTGTGAGATATCGATAAAAAGTGCTGAATAATATTGTTTTTTTTCAAATGCCGATCTAATTATAGTGACGATCCTATGAACCTGCTCAATGGTACAGAAAGTGTTCGGAAAACTGTAATATGCTCACTGAACGTGACAGTGCTGCATTTTAAGTTTTAATCAATATTATAGCAATTTGCATATTTATTGCGCAATAATTAATTGAAATGAAATATTGACCTCAATAATGCGTTTATTGCGATTTACGCAATAAGAGTACATGTGTGAACATAGTATAAGAGAGTGTTAAACATTTATTGCTGGATTTGATCAATAAAAACAGTGTGCATGCCAGTGACAGGGAAACAATCCAAAAACCACCGTGAAAAAAACTTAGGGAATGATTAAAAACATTTCAATTTTAAAACGTCAAATAAATTATTTATTGCATGTCAATTTAGGTCATCTATTTCGATTTCTGATCTTAGTTCAAGCTAATCAGTGGGCTCATAAACTTTTGTTAAAGTCAAAGATCGAAACAAATTCACAGATTATATCCTAAATTATATTATTGCGCGAGTGACTGATTTAATTTTCATGTGCACCCCATGAAGTTACACACATACATAGTTGGCTTCTCACACCATTCATGTTGTGTGCGTTCATTTTATACGTGAGTAGCGGGACCTACAGTTTGACGTCGACTCCGAACGACAGATTTTTTGAAAAACTTTTTCATGGCGAAGCGCTGATGGCAACACCTTACCTATTAGTAGTGCCTTCCTCCAAAATAAGGGAAGTGTAAATGAGTTCCATAATGGAGCTAGCGGAGGACATCTCGGAGTGACAAAGGCGCTAGAAAGGCTAATACAACATTTTTATTGGGTTGGATGTCAGCAAGCAATGGCGAATTGGATAGCAAACTGTACTCAGTGTATTGCAGCTAAAGGTACAGTAAGAAGAAGTCGAGGTCAGCTACAACAACACAACTCGGGCGCATCTTTCGAGTGGATAGCGATGGGCGCAGCAGGCCCTTTTCCTGTCAGTAATGCCGGAAACCGATATGTTCTCATCGTGATGGACTATTTCAGCAAATGGCTAAACACAATCAAGAGGCGAACACAATAGTCAATGTTTTTGTGAACAATTGGGTATGCCGCTACGGGGTTCCACTAGAGCTACATTCCGATCAAGGCAAAAATTTCGAGTCAGATGTATTCAAGGAAATGTGTGAGATATATGGTATTAAGACTCGAACGACTCCGCTTCGCCGACAGTAAGACTGAATGGTAGAACGGTTTAATCGAACCCTAGAGTAATACTTCCGGAAAGTAGTGAGCGAACAATAGAAAGACTGGAACGAACACATTTCGAGGATTCTGCTGGCGTATCGATTTGCGGTCCATGATTCAACATCTAGATCACCCGCCAAGGCTATTTTGGGACTGAGACAAAACTATTCGGTGACTTAAAGTTTGGTGTTAAGACACAGAGAGGGATGCCACGTACACCGGAAAAGAAAAAGCCTAATGCACTTCATGAGTTTGTGAGCACCCGTATAAAAATGGTCGGTGATAGAATGAAAGCCAGGTATGATCATGCAGCAAACACGGAGGGCTTCCATGAGGGACAACTGGTTCCACTTTACAATCCAAAGCATAAGAAGAGATTCTCTCTCAAGCTACAAATCGGCTGGGATGGACCGTCTAAAATAATTAAAAGATGTCGTGTACAGGATACAGAAAGCTAGAAGCACCCGGACTAAAATGAAAGTCATACACCTAGAGCGATTTTCAAATACGGAAGAAGAAATAATGAGCCTATTCGGGACGAACAGGCTGAAGTGGGCAGCGGTGTTACGAAAATGGAAACGGTGTAACATCGATTAACATTAAAACTATAAGCAAAAGCTACAAAAACAAAAAACCATGTGTGTGTAAGAAAAAGGGATAGACAAGTAAGCGAGAACGCAACAAAATACACAAACAACAATGAAACCGCGGTAGAGTTCTCGAGAAGACGAAACCGCGAACATTCTACTTAAAGAACCTTCATCAGACTGTTTACGTGGGCATATGAAAAGGCAAGACAAAGCAGGCAACGAGTAGTAAGAATTCAATCAGTCTTGTGTGAAGAAAACAGTTATGGTTTGAAGAGCTCCGTTGTAAAGATCTGCGCTGTAAGCAAAGAAGAATAGCGAATATACGTCAAGTTGTAAACAATGGCACACAAAAGTAGTGCGAACAATAACAAATTTAATTGAAACTAAACACCAATTTATTTTGTTTTGCAATCAACGAACTCATATTTTAAACGCTTTTAAAAAGTTAAAAATGTATGCCAAGTTCATTGACAAACTTAATTTTATAAGTTAGTTTTTGCGTGCTTATAACAATGAAGAACATATTATCTGCCCGTTAAAATCCTGCCTTTAGTTAAAGCCAAGTTGTAATAATGGCAATAGCTTATTCAATTTTAATAATTTACATGTTTCCTGTAATAAAATGTTCATTTGTGCCCCAGTATTAACTTGAAGAGGAACTTTTATGTTTTTCATAAATATCTTCACGCCTTATATGTATGTACATATATACATATATGGCTCGGCTACTGACCGTTAGAAGAATTCAGAGCACCTACAAACAGATCTTGAGTATTATTATTACCTTATTCTTCGTATTGTTATAATCGGTGGTTGCTGTTTTAATGTACACCGTTGCGGAATGGCCTCCTCTACCAAATATGCGACAATCAAAGCATTCTGCTCTAATGTATTTGCGCACAACGGTTACACTGTTGTTGTAAGCTTAAGGCGTAAAATTTCAATGATTGATGGCGATTTACATTCGATGATGACATTAACTGATACGAAGGGGGTTCTCTATTATTGTTAAAGTTTTCTTATGTTTTATTTAAGACCGCAATAAAACGTTTTCATCTCATAATTTACAACTATTTTCTTTTCGCTCAACAGATGCTTTTATTATGTGAAAAAGTTGGTAATAGGCCGCAAATAAAGACATTTTTTTTATATCAACCCATCACGCAAATCGCCAAAATTGTATGTGAAGTTGAGATATTTCAGAACTGTAAGATATTTCTCGAGGAAATCTTTATGACCTTGTTTCCCCGAAAAAAAATACGTGGTCATATTTTTTTCGGTATATTTGCTTTTGGTATAAAATAAGCATTTAAATTTTCGATTAATGTTTCATATTTGACAATATCAATAGACAGATTGTATTTTACTATTCTGTCGATACTACAATGCATTCTGCTTTTGCGAATTAAAGGGATTTGTTACCGAAAACCATACATTCATAAGCGGTACTCGACTTTCTCGCAGAGCACATTCTTTTGTGGTCGATTTGCCAGTAGAACGCACAATTCGTTACAGGGAAAACACGTTCTTCAGTCACACTATTCATATGCGGAACGCTCTATCAACAGAAATTTTTTGTGTCACATACGATATACATAGGTAGATTTAAATCTAACGTCCATAAACTTACTCCCTCTTTTTTTCTTTCTCAACCTATTGTCCTAGATCCAAAACAATACACTTTTGTGCTAGTCCAGTTGCCACCGCCATTAATTGATTGAAACTCCTTAATAAGTTGGGATTTCTAGCTTTTGCTAGACATAAAAAGTTATGTGGGATTATTACAGATATAGGGTTCGGTCTCAGTATCGAATGTATAAAAAATTCAGAGACTTCAAAACCAAATCCTATGGCTATTCATAAAAACTAAGTCCACAATAACATAACAGAGAATTAAATTAAAATTAGCCCAACTCCGTTTGCGTGGAGATCACGAATTAATAATTTACTACTTTTGTCTTGAGTTATTCTCACGGTTCAACTACATACATATGACGCAGTCGTAACCAATCTTTACAGAAAATAGTCCTTTAAAAGCGAATGGCAGGCATTAATTTATTTCCACAAATAAATAAAATATTAACCCAAAAATTTAAACAAATTTATTGAATTAATTCCTGGGCATAAATATTTAATTTTTTAATATTTATTGATATACATAAAAAAGGTACACTATTATTACAAAGCAAACGAAAATGGTCGTGAGGTTGGATCGAGAGCATATCAATTCAATAAAGATATATGTATGCGATGGCGACCCGTAAATTTCAAGCTTTTTAAATGAAAGCAAATACTACTCCAATAAATAGCCGTCTAACAGTTGACTCCCATCAAAATTCTAAAAAAGCTGTCGTACTTAGTTTATTCATAGCGGTAATTGATGAAGTCGCCGTGGTCTAGTAGGTAGTGTGTTGGCTTATTAAACGAAAGGCCCGGGTTCGAATCCCAAGTCAGACATCAAAACGAAAATATGAAAACATTTCTGCGGCGACTTCCTCTCAGCAGATTTCTGGCAAAAACTCTGAGAGTAAAAAAATAGCCATGAAAAGCTTCTCAAAAAATCTGTCGTTCGGAGTCGACTTTAAACTGTAGGTCCCGCCACTCATGTATAAAATTAACGCACACAACATGAGTGGTGTTGAGGAGCTAGGCCGTAATCCTGACTGAAGGGTTGTAATGGCCAATTATGTATGTATGTATGTATGTAATTGATGCGAGTAGCCGACCACGTCGTGCAAAAATGGACAAAATGCATGATACGGATTACTCACTCAACCGCCTAAGCTTACAAAGGTAGCTTTGAGCGATTATTTCTTGTTTCCAAATGTGAAATTATAAGTTGGCGAAAAGAGGCTAGTCACCATTGATGAAAGCAACAAATCAATTTTAATACCCTCAACAAATCATCTTTTTTAGAATGAATAAAAAAATATTAGAGACACGTCGGACAAAGCATATAGGATATATACTTACATTGGAAAATAAATGTATTTTTTTTTTCATAAACTTTTTATTTCATTCGAAAAAATCACGGGACTTATTCAGCCATCTTTGTACATATGTATGTATGTACAATGTTTCGAAAGTTTTACTTTTATTAATCGTTTTCAAATAAATAACATTTTACTTAATAAATTTTGTATTAAAATACTGCTTTTTGTTAGAATATTGTACGCGAAACAAAGGAAGACTAATTTTTTAGGGTGGCACTTAGATTTGAAATGTAAATAATAATAAGGGGTGAATTTTTAAGGGCTATAGTAAAATTTAAAAAAAAACACATAAAATTCAGAAAAATGCATGAAATTTTTATTTGAATCGATAGTACGGTCCATATAATTTAATGTTTGAAGATTATTTCATGCAAATGTTGACCGCGACTGCGCCTCAAATGGTCCATCCGCTTAGTTCAATTTTGGCATACTCTTTCCAACATTTCGGCCGGTATCTCACGAATAAATGCTTCAATGTTGTCTTCCAATGCGTCTATTGAAGCGGACTTGTCTGTATAGTCATGAGCTTTAACATAGCCCCACAAAAAATAGTCTAAAGGCGTTAAATCGCACGATCTAGCCGGCCAATTGACCGATCCCAAACGTGAAATAAAATGTTCACCGAACTCGCTTATCTGATCTTCACTCCAAAATCGACAATTCTGCTTATTTACGTATCCCGAATAGCCGCCTCAGTGGGTCGATTAACCTGACCATAAAATGGAAGAAGCGCGCGATGAACTTTCTTAACAGAGCACGCATTTTGATAATAAAATTCAATGATTTGCAAGCGCTATTCGTTTGTAAGACGATTCATGGTTAAATTATAGACCAAACTGAAGATGTTTGACAGTGAAACAAAACACGAAACATGCGTGAGCGATTTAAACCAGTGTTGCCAAGAAGATAATAGCTAAACAATCACCCTTTATAAATAAAAATAAATATAAATTACATTAAATTAAATAGATTAATTTTTAATAGCAAACATCGTCAAAATTCCGCCAGCCTTGAACATAATTTATGACGTTCAATCATCCTTCCGCATCGTTGAGGTTGCAGTCTTTATAGTAGCCACACTAACTCGACCATCAGAACCAGCGTGGGTTTCTATCACACGACCAAGTTTCCAGCAAGCGGGAGGTACATTTTCTTCTCGAAGGAGAACGATATCATCTATTTGTAGATTTAGTTTATCTTTTAGCAATTTTGCCTAAGGTTGAAGAGACAGTAGATAATCATTTGACCAGCGCAACCAAAAGTATTGGGACTCTTATTAAATAAGTATCCACTTAAAAATAGCTTGTGTTTTTAAATGAGTGGCGTCAACGTCGGGTAAAGTATTTAGGGGTCGACCTGGACTGAGACATGGCAGGTCATCTAAGTCAGCTTGGACCAACGGTCGTGAGTTCATGATAGCTTCGATTCTCGTTAATAGCGTAGTTAGTTCCTCATAGTTAAGGGTAGCTTGAGCAATGGTTGTCCGATGGTGATATTTTCTACCCTTCACCGTAGGCTCCTATTCACCGCCAAAATGTGGTGCCGCAGGTGGAATAAAGTGCCACTGTACCCCCTTTATAGCTAGAAAATTTGAAACATTGTTATTAAATTCTGAATTTTTTTTATCGTTTTGTAGATTTCTCCTAGTATCTTGGCAGCGCCTTGAAAGTTAGTTGGTTTAGGTTTCTGATGGTAACATGGTGAGGAGAATGTTTAACGCATAACATAGATTTATCGACTTTTCGCTGAGTCCTATTTTATGCTATGTGCCTCCGAATTACTTCGCTCTCTGTTTGAATTACTTATTTGAATTATCATGTTCACACGGTAGTTTTGTAATTCTTTTTTACAGTTCTTCTTCTTTTTATTACTAAATTATTATTAGTATTTTTCATACAGCTTCTTCAAAAGCTGCAAATACTTTTCAAAAGGTTTTCTACACTCATAGTGGCTTCCTCCGCTAATTTCGCGAATAACTTTCTTATAAATAATACTTTTTTAAAATATTATTTTTGGATTCCATTATTGTTTATTGTTTACAATATTTTTTGTTTATATTTTTTGTGCTTTGACAGCTGGTGATGGCAAAAATACGATAAAATGTAGAGATTACATTGATTTTTAAGTAATCCACAGGGTAATAGAAATTGGATTACACACAATTTGGGTAATTCGCTCACAAAATTTTGTATGGCGAATGACGTAATTTAGCACATAATTGGGTGTTGAATTGCGAATGAGAGAGCGAATTACGAAAAATTGCTGCCGTGCGAACATGGCATTAGAAATTATAATTAACCATACATAAATAAATAAATGGAAATATATTTCATAAGCATCTTGATACTGGTAAAGCAAAACCAATAAAGCTATTCTTTAAGGAGAAAAGAAAAAATAGGAAAGAAATAAAATTTAGCATCAAATATGGCAGGTTTCTCTAATTTTAATTACGTCATGATTTCCATAGTAAAATTAAACTTTGTACGTACTTAATTTTGATTTATTCATATCCTACCTATTATAATATTATGAATGTTTATATATATAAATATTAATACTTTCAGATAATGTGAAGAAAAAGCAGTTTGGATTAAAGTATGTCGAAAAAATAAAAGGGAAATTAGACGAAAAAATTATTAATCAATATGAAAATCGCCCGGAATCATTTGGAAAGCATTATTCTAGTAAAACTAATGTCGAACACACTTGCCCAAGTTTTGAAAATGGTAAGTGTTTATATAATTACAGAAACCTCTTAGGTTTTTAAGTTTTCAAAAACGCATATTTATCGTCGAACCGATAATTCCAAGTATAATAAAATATTCATTTCTGATTGTTATATGTCTTTTTATTTAAATAAGTTCTTCATACACTTCAGCTAATCAATCCTTATTAACAAGGATTATACTTTTCAGTGTTCAATAACACTGTGCTTAAAGTGTACTTTAATATAACTCTCGGTTATTAATCACAGACCTACGATTTATTACTGACTGATTGACTACTGACTGGCAGCATTATTCTTCGCTCTATTTATACTCCTTTAATTGTCTGTCAAATTCATGATATTTCTATGAATTGTTATACAGTAATTTTTACGTATATTTTTATGAACCACTCGATGTGTATATTGCTGTTTTTTGTTTACATATTTTCGTTTTATTTGTTTTTGTCCGCATGTTGCACACTAATTTTATTTTCGTTAACTTCCGCACGATACAACATGGCTTTATCGAATCAAAATTGACAGCAAAACTCTCCCTAATACGAGTATATTTACTTCCGGGGTCGATGTAAGCTTTTGTTGTCATACCATTCACGCTTAACTTTTTCATTATCGCTTTAATCCTGCTTTCGGGTTCTTCTGCTCCGACAGTTTTCGTTTTGATCACTAGTCTTATTGCAGTTAATATCTCTAGGTTTAAGTTGATAAAAGTCTCGAAGAAAATTGTGTTCCATTATCCAGTCTTGGGTATGTAAATAAAATCAAATCATGTTAAATAAAATCAATATGTATACATACATATTGTTACGCAAATGGAAACGACCTAATATCGTTTCGCAAGAAAACAGCGTTTAACATAAACAATTAGCAAAAGCTACAAATCTAAAGACACGACACAGATACACACTAACATCGAACATGTTCCAAGGAAACGCAACAACAACAAACATGAGAGAGGATCAACAAAATGAGAGAGGTGGACAAAATACACAAACAACAATATAGTAGCGATAGAACTCTCAAGAAGGCGAAGACAAGAACATTCCACTTCCAGCACCTTCCTCAGACTAAAATGTGAGCATATAAAAGCGGGCAGGAGTCAGTAATAACTCAGTCAACCGTCGAGAGCAGAATAGCGAATAGTTGTGTGTGTGAATAAACAGATTATTGTTGTAGTTATTGTTATATACGATACTTCCATTTTTATCTAAAGTATTGGAACGACTGTTACACAACCAAATTAGTACGTATTTAAATGACCACCAGCTACTCTTTAGCAAACAATCTGGATTTAGGACAGGTCATAGCTGTGTTTCCTCGCTGTTGAGTGTATCTGAGGATATAAGATCCAATATCGATAATGGTGGTATCACACTCTTGGTACTCCTGGACCATTCAAAAGCGTTCGATTCTGTAAACCATGATATACTTTGTAAAAAGATATACGACAGTTTTTACTTTTTCTTCGAGTGCATCATCGCTAATAAAAACCTATCTCACTGATAGATCCCAGTCTGTCTCTGCTGGCGAAACTGTATCTACTCCCATTCCCGTGTCTAAGGAGTACCGCAGGGCTCTATTCTTGGTCCACTACTGTTTACTTTGTACATAAATGATTTACCTAATTGTCTCTTGTATATCCACATTTACGCAGATGATGTACAAATATATATAAATTGTAAAAAGGACTCAATTACTGACTGTTGTGCAAAACTTAATGAGGACCTTGCCAAAATACATTACTGGGCAACATCAAATGGGTTATACCTGAATCCTATAAAGTCAAAGGGCCTAATAATAGCCCAACGAAATCAGAATGTTGTCGTTGATATTCCGATCACTTTGGGAAATCAAAACATTTCAATAGTAGAATCAGAAAAAAACCTTGGTATAATTTTTAACAAATCCCACATAAATGCTGTCTCCGGAACAATTTTTTCTATGCTTCGAACGTTATATTCCCTACAACACGTTACACCTCTTAATATTCGTGTGCTTCTTGCGAAAACGTACTTAATGCCCAAGTTGTTATATGGCTGTGAAATTTTTGCTTATTGTGATTCAATAAGTAAAACTAGGTTAACTGTTGCATATAACGCAATTCTTAGATATGTCTATGGCATAAGAAGATATGATGGTACTTCTCAGTATTCTAAATCATTACATGGTGTTGGATTATTGGATTTACTTCAAATCAAGGCATTAATTTTGCTTCACAAAGTTATTTACACTCAGGAACCATCTTATTTGTTTAATCAAATTCAATTTGCAAGATCGAACAGTGGAAAACAGATTATTCAGTTAAGATATCAGACTTTAATATCTGAGTGGCAGTTCTTTACGAATACAATACGGCTGTGGAACTCGTTACCAAACCAACTACAAATCAATGGCAACGCTTCGCAATTTAAAAAAATGCTTTTTTCAAAATTTTAATGTTAAATTATTACATATCGATGGCTTAATATAGAAAGGTCGTATCTCGTTTTTTTTCAAAATCAGGGTTTTTACATATTCTGCTAGACAAAACCCCCATACATATCCTCTGAAAAATTCAGGTTACCATGTTGACGAATAGTTGATTTACAGTAATTAAAAGAAACATAATATAAAATTTTTGTTTTAGGTTTTATTAAGTTTTTTCCTTCTCCTTTAAAGTACTGAAAATTTAAGATACGACCTTTCTACATTAAGCCATCGATATATATATGCACATATTTTTATTCTTGTTTTACTTGTTAATATTTTGATATTGTTTTTTTAGTTTTTCAATTTTTTTTACTTTTAGTTTATTGTATAATAACTTTTCAATTTTTTGTAATCATCATATAATCACATACTGTAATTTAAAACATTAATTTCTTGTTGTATGTGATATGAAATAAATAAATAAAATACGTGGTACAAGTTCGAACAGTGGCATATAAGATAGTGCGGACAATAAAGAGCTTAACTGAAATTAAACATATACTTGATTTTATTTTGGTTTGCAATTAACGAACCCATAATCTAAACGTTTTTAAAAAGGTAAAAACGTATATTGAATATGAGAAATGAAAAAAAAAACATTAAAAATATTCGTTTACTGGCTGAGTAATACAATTTTGGACGGGAAAAACGAAATGATGTCCGTTTTGTAACTTTCAAACATCCAACTAAAAGTATCCTCTAGAAAATCAGACATTATTACACATACAAAAAAAAATTCAAAAAGTGCCAACGATATTAAACAGATGGAAACAGATACACTCTTTTCAGTAGAAAAATATGACAATGAAATGGCAGAAAAAAGCTAAACTCTACTCATTGTGAAACACATTCATCTGTTTTCATTGGCCGATCAGATAACAAAGGTATGTCAGAATCCATTCTCATTCCTCATGATCAGTGCGATGGAGCATCCGTAGAGAATTAAATTTAATTATTATAGGAAAATTGTAAGTGTTAACTTAATAGATGAGTGGGGGGACCTAAATTATAATATATTTGTTTTATTTCTACATTTGTTAATACTCTGACACTTGCTACGGTTTGTTGATGTTCATTGTTGAATTAAAGCGGTGCGGCTGCCCATTGTTATCACGCTATTAGCCTAATATTCTCTAGTCTTATCGTAGTCTAATAATTTTCATGTTGCAAAAACTCGACATTTTGTTGCTAATGAGCACAGGATAGTAAATTACGAATCAAACAATTACTATTTTTTAATTAAACAAGAAAGAAACTATTGGGCAATTCATAAAAGCGTTTGTATTGTTGTATTCAGTGTATTGTTGGGCGAAAATACTATAGTGTATGCTTGTTGTTGATAATTTTTATATAAAAATCCGATACACTTATACACATTTTTTTCACATGTTTTTGGAAGTGCTATCAGTTTATGTAAATGGCAGTAATCAAGAAGAAGAATAAAATACGATATATTTTCTATGTAAATTGCGTCAACAATTAAAAATTATGTTGTGCTTCATATAGAAACAAGCCATAGGTTTGTGTTTTCAAAACATTTACTTAAAGGTGCCCATACACTACACAAGTTTGCTGGCACAATCAGGTGATTGTGCAAGCCGATTGAACGTATACGGGCTTGTGGTGCGATTGTACAAGCTGATTGTGTGATATCAAAATGAATTTGATATTTTTATCTCTGTGCAAGCAAGCTTGTGTAGTGTGTTGTCAAAAATAGAAACTTTTTACAATATAATTTGTCAAGTTGTAAATATTGTGCCAAAAATAATTATTGTGTGGTTATGAATCGAAAAGATAAAAAATTTTGGGAAGAATTTCTCGACTTGTACGAATCAATGCCATGTCTATGGAAAATAAAAAGTTCTGAATTTTTGAGTACAATATTTATAGATTCACATGTTTCTTATTATTATTTTTTATTATTATTATTTTATTTATTTTTATAAATCAGTTGTATAAAATAACTTAAAGTAGTATATAAAGAGATATGGTAATTTTTACCTTACATCTATAACTTACATCTATATACTTAATTTAAGACGCAATTATTAAAATAATGTAAGACGCATGGGAAAGGAAAATATGTTATAAAAAACCTTCATCAGAGTATACAAAAAGGTATAAAGTAATATTTATACTTTAAAGAAAAGACGGATATATTACATTTCGGACCTATGTATATAGGTTCGAGATGTAAATATTACCAGAATTATTACAACGAGCTTGAAATTTGTTTGTTATAAAATGAATACGATTTAATATATATTCTACATTGCATAAATTATGCAATCTTCTTGTAGAATAATGCCAAGGTAATCTTATCACCATTTTTAGCAATTTGTTCTGACATATTTGAATTCTATTTATGTGTGTTTTACCACAGAATCCCCAGACGGGGCAAGCATATAAGGCAATTGCCTGAAATACTGTTTTAACGATAGTAATTTTGTTGCATGTATTTAGTTCTGATCTTCTGTTGATTAAAGGATATAACATTTTAATAGCCAAGTTAAATTTGGTAATTATGTGAGCAGTGTGCTTATTAAAAGTTAAGGTTCGGTCCAGAACAACTCCTAAATATCTAACATTATTAGACCATGGAATTTCTGTACCGTTCATAATAATATTTGAATTAGGAAGATTACGAAGACTTCTTTTTCTAGTGAAAAAGATTGCCTGTGATTTTTCCGCATTTATTTTAATTTTCCATTTAACAAAATAGTCAAATAGCACATTTAGAGCAATCTGCATGTTATCCATTATATCCTGTGGCGAAACTCCAGAAGAATATATTGCGGTATCATCCGCATAAAAGGCATAATTACAAACATTAATTTTAGGAACATCAGCACAGTAAAGAATATATAACAGTGGCCCTAACACAGAACCCTGTGGTACTCCTGCATCAATATTATAAACTTCAGAAGAAGTAGAGTTTACATAAATAACGAATCGCCTATTTGTCAGAAAACTTTTTACAATATTAATAAGATATCCTGGAAACCCAAATGTTATTAGTTTATAAAGAAGACCTTGATGCCACACTGTGTCAAAAGCTTTTTCGACATCTAATAAAACCATAGCTATTGACTTTCGGTTTCTAAATTCCTGTTTTACAAAAGTTGTAATGCGTTTGATTTGCTGGGTTGTGTTGTGAGAGGGGCGAAAGCCAAATTGTTCTTGGGGTATAATATTTCTATCCTCCATGACAATGCTTAATTTTTCCTTAATAATTTTTTCAAATAACTTTCCAATTCCGCTTAGAAGGCTTATCGGACGATTGCTTCGGGTCTCATTATTAGGTTTACCTGGCTTTAATATTGGCACAACCCTTGCGGAGCGCCAGGTCGTAGGGAAATATTGAAACTTAAGGCTGGAATTAAATATAAAAGTTAAGTGCTTAACTCCAGAATCAGGAAGATTTTTAAGAAATTCATTTCTAATGTTATCCATACCACAAGATTTTCTGGGTTTAAGAGTTTTTAAAATACCTTTAACAACATTTTCAGAAATCATTTCTGATTCTGGAGTCAAGTGAGAAACTGAATTATTATAGTTTAAGGTATCACGTACAACCTGAACAAGATTTTGACAACCTAAACTATCAGATATGTGATGATTTTGGCAAAAGGTCTCCCCAAAAGCATTCGCTTTTTCAAGGTCTGTAGTTAAATTATGGTTTCCATTCTTTAAGGCAGGGATATTAGATACTTTCTTTCTTAAAATTTTTGCTATATTCCAGAAAGGCTTGGAGCGATTGTCTAACCTGCTTAATGTGTCGTTCCATTTTTTGTTTCTATATCTCCAAATTGAGGATTTGACAACCTTATCGTAATACCTGTATTCTTGGAGGTCTGACATATATCTATACCTTTGCCATTGTCGTCTAAAGTAATTTCTCACCCTTATAAGGTCAATAATTTCATGAGGTAGTTTAATAAAGTTGAAATCAGTTTGACGATGAATGGGCGTACAAGTCTCTACAGATCTAACAATAGCATCAGAAAATGTTTGCACATTACGATCAATTTCCGACACATTATTTATTTCATTCACTTCAGTACTAGTGTTAGCTAGTACTGAATCAATAATTTCTGAATATTTTCTCCAGTTTGTTTTGTTATAATTATATTTTATATTTTCTTGTTCCCGGTAAGAAGCGTTTAATGAGAACAGAACAGGGAAATGATCTGAGGAAAGTGCATCTAGCACATTTGGATGGGATATATAATTTGGAATATTAGTGAGAATAATATCAATAGTAGAAGAAGTTGGAATATGAGTAGGATCATTTGGATACATGATGGTAAACGGAATATGCACAGTTAAATCGTTAAGTAGATTACCGTACACGTTCGCTCTTGAACATCCCCAGTTTCGGTGTTTACTGTTAAGATCACCACAAAAAATATACTTTCCTCTAATACTGAGCAATTTTCGAATATCTCTTCTGTAAAGCGGCAGTAAGTCAGAAGTTCTTCCACTAACAGGAAAGTATACACAAAATAGTTTGAGAGAAATTTGGTCGAAGTCAATACTGATTCCTATATTTTCTATAACTTTGGTCTTCATAGGCTCTAACTGTTGGTATTTAATTTTCTTTTTTATCACAATTGCTACTCCCACACCTTGCCTATTTGGTCCGTCTACACGCAGAACATTAAACATTGGATGAGAAAACCTTATTCTTTCATTCAACCAGGTTTCGTTTACCAAACAAATATCAATATTTTTGTGAATTAAAAAATTAAAAAACTCAATTATTTTACCGCAGATACTTCTTGCGTTCCAATACATTACTTTAACTTGCGTATTCATTATTTAAAATTACAATATAAATACTTAATGGTTAATTCTGCCATTACATTAAATTGTTGCTCTTTATTTGTACAATCTCTTAATTTTGTAATCATTTCCATCGAGAGTTGAGTTAATTCTGACATTGTAAACAAATCATTGTCATTGTTTTTATTGTTATGCAAATTTTGAGATGCGTGAAATGAGTAAGTCCTATTTATAGGAGAGTTATTAGCCACATTAGTTGGGTTATTCCTATTGTTTGGAGAAAATTGTGTCGTACTAGGTGAGTGGTTTGCTAGTTGAACATGTCTATTCTGGTTAGGCAAAAGAGGAAATTGAGCTTCATTATAAGCAAACTGTTTATTGTTATAAGAGCGAGAAATATTTCGATTACTCAACTTGCTCCTAATGTTTAAGTATAGCTCTCTATTTGGACAAGACCGATCATAAGAGTAATGATTTCCATTGCAGTTGGCACATTTTGTAACGTTTACGTTGCAATCATCTGTTTTGTGCTTTCCAGCGCAGCGAGCACATCTTACGCCAACAAAACAAGCTTTTTCACCATGTCCCAACATTTGACATTTATGACATTGAACAACTCTGTTTTTGCCTTTTCTTTTGTACTCCCATCTTACGATTGTACGAAAAATGCATTTATGATCTCTCTTGAGATCATTTAATTTAATAGAGCCATTCTCGAATGAAACAATGTAAATTGTTTCTGTAAAATTATCATACGATTTGTCTACTCTCTTGACACAAGTAACCTTCAAATTTCTCAAGGTCAACTCAACTTTTAATTCGTGTTCAGTTTTATTTTCTAAACCAAACAAAACCACCTTAAATACACGTTCACTTTTTTGATCGTGGGTAAAATATTGACAGTTGTTTACACTCAAAATAGTTTTTACCATACCGTATGATGCCAGTGTTTCACAAAATATTTTAGTTCCAATAGACATTCGTTTAAGACGGTAATTGACAATACCTTTAGCTGATAGCAGCTTATGAATAAAGTCTCCAGTTTGTGCTAAGACTTTTATTGGAGGTATATGAACCTTAACAACTTTTTTAACCGCTTTCTCCCCATCATCTGAGTCCATATCATCGCCATCATTATCAACGGCTTGTAAAGGGGTCCAATAATTACCCCTCTTGCGCTTAGACATTAAGTTTATACTAATAATCAAACTGAGTGAGAGAATATACGTGTGCTTTGTTCAAAAGTTACTAAAGAACGATTCACATGTTTCTATGACAATTTTTCCCATTGCTTGTGCGGAAATGGCTGTAAGGAACTTTAAGTCCTCACAACTATTTCCGCTAGCTAAAAACCTCAAAGTAACAGCTAAACGTTGATGTGGTGAAATTGGGTATCTCATTAGTGTTTTTTTCTTTGCTATAATTGGCGATACTTTGCTTAACAATTCATAGAAACATTCTTTATCCATTCTTAAAAAATTACAAAGATCATCTTCAGCGCTGGTTTCCAATTCTTTAAGGAGTTTAACATCACCTAAATTTTCCTTATCTTTTAGCCATTGTTTTATCCAAATACGCTTTTTTCTTCCATTATGTTTTTGCTTCTTTTTAATAATAGCAATAATTATTGCGGCACAAACTGACTCATTATTCATAAGGACTAGTTTAGGAAATTTTTTGGAACTAAATGAATATTGTACAATCATGCTTGTGTAATATATGTAGGAGCTCCATGGCACAATCAAGTGATTGTGCAAGCCGATTGAACGTATATGGGCTTGTGCTGCGATTGTACAAGCTGATTGTGTGATATCAAAATGAATTTGATATTTTTATCTTTATGCAAGCAAGCTTGTGTAGTGTATTGTCAAAAAAAAACTTTTTACAATATAATTTTTCAAGTTGTAAATATTGTGCAGAAATAATTATTGTAATTGGTAATGAATCTGAAAGTTAAAAAATTTTGGGAAGAATTTCTCGACTTGTACGAATCAAAGCCATATCTATGGAAAATAGAAAGTTCTGATTATTGCAATCGTGAATTAAAAAGCAAGTGCTATAGTATAATGGTGGATAAACGAAAAGAAATTGACGCTGACGCAAAACAGTGAAAAATCTGGTGCAGTCATCGAGGATTTATTTGAATCCTCGTTGTGGTATTTTGATCAACTGAAATTCTTAGAAGACCAGGAGTGTTCAAGAGAAGGTATAAGTACGATGGACCCTGAAAATATTAATGTAAGCATTAACTATATTTTATTAAATAATTCTGCAATTTAATAGGTATTTTTTTAATAATTAGAGGAAATCTGGTGATGAGAATTTGGCTGTATCACCATTAAAAAAACGCAAAGCAAGCGCAGCACATAATTTATTAATGTTAGCATGCGATAAATTGAACAAAAGCGACAATACAACATCGGTGTTGGCAAAAGGATGGGCCACACAATATGATGAATTATCAAAACACCAAAAAGTTTGTGCAAGAACTATATTTGCTGATATCCTTTATCATGATTGTATGGATAAACTAACTGAGAAAACAGTTGAAGATATACATAAGATATTAAAAGGAGTTCCGTCTCAGATAAATACTCCACTTGTATCGCAAACATCAACTCCATATTTTGACCAATATTCTGAATTTCGTTCTTCATCAAATCATTTTGAACGGCAGTTATTTTCGCCTGAGCAATCATAAACTTTTTTTAGACCAATTGCTCATAACAATCGTCCAGTTACAACAAGTAATCAAATATTATCAACATCAGAAACAGTACAATCATAGCATTCTACAATTGCTCAATTCATTACAAATTTTGTTGATGAATGGTGACAACCTGAATAAATTTTTATTATAGATTTGTGATCTCAGTACCAATGTAAATTGTATTTGTTGTAAAATAAACATATTCAATTAATAATTCGGACATTGTTTAAATTTACAACACCCACTAATTTTGGACCAAACTTTCTATTCGACTGTATAGTTATTTATAAGAGCACTGAATAAATTTTAGGAAAATGAAGTAATCAAATATTTTTATTAATCAAATGTAAATCGAATTTATAATGAAACTAAATATTAAACAAAAAAATACTCTATTAAATTTTTAAGTTTTTATAAGTTATTTTGCCATGGTACGACGGTTCCTACCGTGTTGAAATATTCACAAAATTTTTCTCTAACATCTTTTGCATCATTTCTAGCATTTCTTATTGTAGTCGAAGCCAATTTGTCCAAATTTCCATCCTCAGTATTTAATAAAGTAGGATCCATTTTATCTGCCATTCTGGGTATATAATTATGATTATTTCTTTTCCGCAAACAATTTTGAAGGTAACCGCAGGTTAGAACGATAGTAGACACTTTTTCTGGTAAAAGATTTATAGTTTTTAATAATATTCTGAAACTTGATGACAATATCCCGAACGCATTTTCAACCCTCCTTCTAGCTCGGGATAAACGATAATTGAATAATATTTCATCTTTTTTTCATAGTTGTATGGCTATAAGGCTTTATTAAATTGTACATCAAGGGAAAACCATCATCGCCTACAAAAACATATGGCATGTTTGTATTAAAATCTGATAGTGGTTCCGGGTCGGGAATATATAACCCATCATCATTTAATTTTTCAAAAAGAAGCAAATGACTGAAGAGCCCAGCATCTGATGGTTTACCGTTTGTACCGACATGTACCATTAAAAACTCGTATTTGGCATTTACTATCGCCATTAATATAATAGAGAAATTCTTTTTGTAATTAAAAAAATAAGAACCGGAGCCGGGGGGTTTTGTAATGTTCACATGTTTACCGTCAATAGCGCCCAGACAATGTGGAAAGTTTCACATTTCATTAAAAGCGTTAGCTTCGGCTTTCCATTCATTTGTATTTTTTGGAAGCTGAAAAATATTAATATAAAAAATGTTTTGCCTATCCTTTATTTTATTTACTTTTTCGTACCTTTATGCATATTTTGAGTACAATATTTATAGCTTCACATGTTTCTATGACAATTTTTCCAATTTATTTATTTACATATTTAGCTTATAATTAAAATTATAAGATAAAGAATACTAAGAGCAATAGCATCTGAGGCCTTCAGCTCCACAAAGTTAAATATAATTTATAATTACAATTAAGATTGTACATAATAAAGTAGCAAGTATAAATTTAGTAAGGTAAATAATCAATATTTACATGTCATAAAACAGTTTTGTAATTTTGAGGAATTTTATTAATTTAGCTGTGTTTTCTGTGGTAGGATTAGATAGGGAGGTTAAGGGATTAGAATTATGATAGATGGAAAGTCTTACGTTCGTCAATAGGGCGCAATCACATAAAATATGATTAAGTGTCGGTGGAGTTGTGTTAGAACAATCGCAAAAAGGGCTAAAATTAGCATTAAACAGAAATCCATGAGAAATCTTAGTATGACCCACTCTGAGCCGTAGCAGTTTAATGCTTTCAAGCCTGTAAAATTTACAAGTATATTCATCCAAATAGTCGTTAATAGAAATCCTCTCAGTGTTCACCGCTTTATACCAAAGGGAAGTAAAATTGAACGTTTCATCCCTATCAATTCTCAAGTAGTGCCCATCAATTTGCCTTGCCAAGTCTATCCAGTTTAAATTATCCGTATAAAATAAAGCCTGTCTTATTGCATTCCTTGCCGAATGATCTGTAAATTCATTTCCTGTAATTCCACAATGACCAGGAACCCAAATTAGTTTAAGATTAGGAAATTTCTCAATCAAGATCGTTCTGATTGTAGACGGATAAAACCCAGTATTAGACACATTAAGAACCGACCTTAGAGTCCAAAGAGAGTCAGTACAAATAGCAAATCTACTACTCAGCCCTCGCACCAACAGACAGGCCTCATATATTGCAATAATCTCCGCTGAGAAGTTTGACCCATACCCATCAAGTTTTCCTATTTTCAAGACTCTATTATCCGTCGCGATACTGAATGCAACACAGTTATTCAATTTCGAACCATCCGTGAATATGAACATATGGTCAGATCTGCAAACATCTTCTGTCAACAATTAGATTTTAAAATTGTAGGAAATATAAAAAAATATAGTAGGAATGCAAATATTGAGTTGGGGAAGAGTCAGTTTTCGGGTATTTCTGAAGAGTAGAATCAATGGATGAGGGATCCAGTGACCATGGTGGAAGTTCAGAGATTTGTGTGGGAATATTTCAATTGTTTGTGGGGGCATGGCTGTAAGGAACTCATAACTCCTCATAACTATTTCCGCTAGCTAGAAACCTCAAAGTAACAGCTAAACGTTGATGTGGTGAAATTGGGTCTCTCATTAGTGTTTTTTTTTTCTTTGCTATAAATGGCGATACTTTGCTTAACAATTCATAGAAACATTCTTTATCCATTCTTAAAAAATTACAAAGATCGTCTTCAGCGCTGGTTTCCAATTCTTTAAGGAGTTTAACATCACCTAAATTTTTCTTATCTTTTACATACATAATTGGCCATTACAACCCTTCGTCAGGATTACGGCCTAGCTTCTCAACACCACTCATGTTGTGTGCGTTAATTTTATACATGAGTGGCGGGACCTACAGTTTAAAGTCGACTCCGAACGACAGATTTTTTGAGAAGCTTTTCATGGCAATTTTTTTACTCTCAGAGTTTTTGCCAGAAATCTGCTGAGAGGAAGTCGCCGAAGAAGTACTTTTCGTATTTTGTTTTTGATGTCTGGCCTGGGATTCGAACTCGGGCCTTTCGTCTAATAAGCCAACACACTACCTACTAGACCACGGCGACTTCTTCTTTCTTATCTTTTAGCCATTGTTTTATCCAAATACGCTTTTTTCTTCCATTATGTTTTTGTTTCTTTTTAATAATAGCAATAACACTGTGCTAGTTGGAAAAAGTGACAAGCGGGTCACCTGGCGGGTTAACCTAATTCGGGTACGCTGAATCCAGTGGTGCTAACCGTTTTTTTAGATTAGCTCTTGTTTTCGAAATATACCGTTATTTCGAAAATGGAGGAGGTTGCACAACATATATTCGCGAAACTCAAAAACGGTTTAGTTTATTGAATAAACTAAAAAACCGAAATTCCGCAATGAAATTTTCTTTAAGTAAGGTTAAACTTTTTCCAATATGCGCAGTCGTTGTTGAAACATAATTTTTTTGTTGACCAAAAAAATAGTTTTTTAGCAAAATTTCGAAAATTTTGTTTTTTAAAAAGGCATAAAAAATTGGAAAACGCAGCTGTGCTTCTTTTTATTTTTATTTATTTATTTTTGTTGTTGGCGATAACTGTTTCTACCTGTTCCAGGTATAACAATAGAATACCAGGCAAAAATATCTAAATATTTTGATATTTTCTGGTTGCGTTGATGTTGGGTGCATAGTGTGTAGTCATGTTTACAGCGTATTGCAGAAACGAGTTGCGTAGTGTGTACCTAGCATTAGAATTAAAAAATAAAGTCATACATTTTTACCGCACAAATCGGTCTTGTATAACAATAGAATACGTTGCTTAAGTTTTTTTACAAGACCGATTTGTGCGGTAAAAATGTATGACTTTATTTTTTAATTCTAATGCTAGGTACACACTACGCAACTCGTTCCTGCAATACGCTGTAAACACGTAAGTTAGTTGAAAGAAATATTAGTTAGAAAGAAATACAGATCAATCATCGGAACAAATTTCCCCTCGCGTTTTATTTAAATTAAATTAACACTTCATTAATTTAATATTTCATTAATTTTATCACGCGACATTTTGGCGACCGTGACAGGACGGTAGTTCTAAAGTTAATTTAAATAAAAATGTAATCAGTTTTTTTGGACTTTTTGGCCGGTAGAGCCACATCAAAAATATTTTGTTCGTTTAATTTGTGATAGAGTTCTTGCAAATAATTTGTAGTCTACGCGTGACCTAGTGCCAATTTTCGTGGGTTTTTCTCGTGTCACCTACTGCAAATATTTCAAAGTTGTACACATTTTCGTGCCACCTATCACAATATTTCGTTGTCTGTGTGTGTCTTTTTCGAAAACGTCTTAAAACCAACTTTAAGTGCTACCTCCAATTCGAAGTTAAAAAATGTCGTTTCGGGATTTGCAAATATACAAACTTAAAAAATTAAGATAAAATGGTAAACACCGATGAAGTAATTCCTGAGCAACAGAATACCAGTGGCTCAGAATTAGCAGCATTAAAACATCAAAGATCTACAATAAAGCGCAACCTCTCATATATGCAGAAAAAGATGGCGAAAATGTCGATGACGCCATATTGGAATGCAGACTCGAAATTTTGGAATCGTATTTCAAGCAATTGATCCACGTGCAAGGCAAAATTGAACAGCTTTGTTCCTCTGATAATGGCCGAAGTGATTATGAGGATTTATTTATCGCTACAAAGGTAAAAATATTAGGTATTCTAAAAGCTCGTCCTGGTTCTGTATCAATGGATGTTACTCAATTTAATAATTCTATTGCTGCTGCAGTGCATTCATCTCGTCTTCCTTCATTGAAGTTACCCAAATTTGATGGCAAGTATGCTGAATACGAAAGGTTTATTACTGCTTTTAATAATTTGGTTCATGAAAATAATTCAATTACTGATGTCGACAAATTTAACTATGTATTTGCTAAACTGCTTATCAGGCCCAGCTTTTGCAGTTGTGGAGCCATTTCAGGTAACCGAGTAAAATTATGCTAAGGCACTAAAGATATTAAAAGAACGCTGCGACAACAAAGTGCTACTTTTTCTGGAATATGTTAATGATTTATTTAGTGTTCCTAATATGATAAAGGGCGACAGTGCTTCGTTGCGAAAAATCATTGATACTATTTCGGCTATTTGTGGTTCTTTGTTGTCTCTCGGTTCAGAAATGGAGGTGCTAAATGGTATTTTGGTTCACATTGTATTATCGAAAGTCGACCCTGAAACAAAACTGAACTACGATGAGAAACAAGACTTCAAATCATTGCCTAGTTGGGATACATTTTATGACGTTTTAAGCAATCGTTGTCAATTTTAGGAAAGTCATGGTAAAAAGGTTGAATCTTCGCAAAAAAATGTAATGCTGCAAAGGCAAAGCCAAATTTTAAGTGTCCATCTCTCACTTCTGTTCAGTCAAACTCTAAATGCTCGTATTGTAGTTCATCGGAGCATGGTTTAAATTATTGTCCATCCTTTTCATCACATCCATTGCATCAATTGCCTGAACAAAGGTCATATGGTTTCGAACTGCCCATCTAAATCTCGTTGTAAGGTATGCAAATCAGCTCATCACACAGTGATTCATTTCTACAAGGTTCCTGAAAATTTAAACCTTCCAGTAACTCATGACATCATTCAAAGTCAACCTAATAGTTCTTCGGTAAGCAATCCAGTTCAAGTTGAAAATAGTCGTTCAACTACTTTCGCCACTCGGGCTCTGAAGAGATCACTCATCCAACAGCTGTGGTTCTTATCAACGATTCTTGTGGCATATTTCAACCGGTAAGAGCTCTTCTTGATTCTTGTTCAGAAATAAATTTCATTCTAGAAGAAACTGCAAAGAGGCTCAAATTGGGTTCTCATCCGTACACCCAAGAAATTTCCGGCATTGGTGAAGTGCGCACAAGAATCAAATCTTACGTTGATGCTACAGTAAAATCTCGTTTTAATTCGTTCGAGTGGTCCTCAACCTTTGCGGTAACTAAATCGATATCATCTCGTCAGCCCGGTGAATACATCGAAACATCTCATTGGGAGGTACTCAACACTCTTCAGCTAGCCGACCCATTATTTTACAAGCCCCAGCGGATAGAATTGTTAACAGGCACAGAGGTTTTTTTAACTTATTGGTAGACGGTCAAATGTCATTAGGAGACAGTGGCCCAACTTTAAAGAATACATTGTTCGGATGGATTGCCGGTGGTAAATTCACAACTAAATTCCCCATAGCTACAATGACTTGCAATTTAACTATTGAAAGTGCCGAAGAATCCGTTGATACCACATTAAAAAGTTTTGGGAGATTGAGGACTACGTAAACACTCCATCGAAGTTCACAAAGGAAGAGGAAGCCTGTGAACAACATTACATTAAAAACGTCAGAGTTATAGAAATTGGTAAGATCCAAGTTCGTTTACCATTTAAAAAACCACCAGAGGTACTTGGTAACTCATTTGATATGGCCTGCAAGCGCTTTTTGTCTCTCGAAAAATGCTTAGATCGTGATTCAACACTTAAATCTATGTACATTCAGTTCATGGATAAATATTTGTCGCTTGGACACATGTCGCTGTATACTCACTCGCTAGCTGGTCCAAATTTCGTCATTCCACACCATTGTGTACTTTGTCTAGAGAGCACTACAACAAAACTTCGTGTCGTATTTGATGCCTCAGCTCGTAGCTCATCAAACATATCGTTGAACGATATTCTTATGGTTGACCCTACAATTCAGCAGGACCTAATCACCGCACTTTTTTGTTTCGTTTAAATGAATTTGCGCTCACAGCTGACATCTCTAAGATGTATCGACAATTTGAAGTCGACGAACGGGATCGCAAATACCAGCTCATTTTATGACGCAACAGCAGGGAGGAAAATTTGCAAGTGTTTCAACTTAACACTGTTACGTATGGTTTGTCTTCAGCCCCATTTTTAGCAATTCGTAGCAGAGAACTTCAAAATCACGGTTTTTCTTGATTTTGTTCAGCACAAAAACTTTTGTTCATTTTAAAGAATAAAGAAAAATTCAACGATGATTAAAAATCATTTTCATTTTGCTGTACACTTCAAATTCTGATTATGAGTAGAATGAATAAAAGCATTTTTTGAACAAGTTCGCACACGCAAGAGAAAGGTTTGTAGCAGAGATCAGCAATAAGTATTCAAAACGATGAGTAGATTCGAATCATACTCAAAATTTCTGATACTTATACGCATTCATACTTATTTTAATATCATACTCATACTACTCGTATTCAAAGTTTGAAATACTCGTCGTACTCATACTTACCAATACGCATAATATTATTGATTTCGATTCTCCATGATTCATCGTATACACGAATCACAAAATAAGTATGATTCGCGTACGAACACTACATACTCACAAGACGATTCTGTGTTTGCTCTGCTTGCTGTCTTTGTCTTTTTTGTTTATGTATCTTTCTTCTTTCTATGTAAATGCAACAACAACTAATACTGTAAATTTTGATGAATGCTTCGAATCACTCGAATCATTTGTGAGTATTATAAGTATTTTTCTAAATTTATGAATCAGAATGAGTAGGCGTATGAATCCAACATATTTCGAGTGTTATAAGTTTGATGTCAACGTTGTACTCATACTCATTGCAACCTGTACTTATAAATCAATGTTGTAGTGAATACGAATGAATCAGAGTAGTTGAATTTTAATACTGTTGACGCATTCATACTCAAAATAGCAGGAATACTTATGAGTAGCGGAAAATGGATTTAATGCTGATCTCTGGTTTGTAGTAAATTGATCGTGTCCAAACACTCTTATTCTCTTTAGCTATACAACATGTTTGAACCAATCGTCTGTGTGATATGATACGCCAACAATGCAAACGACATAACCAATTCAACATTGATAAATGAGTGCAACTACAGATTTAGTTTATATTTGAATTTGATCATCAAAAACAAAGTTCGGGGAAGTACACGTGTGAAAATGCACGCTGTTTTATAAGACTTTTTTATTAGTTCGGTAACTTTTTTTCATTTCAAACGAAAGCTTACTATTCCTTCATTCATATTTTAAAAATTTTGTAGCTCAGTAAATATCAAATTGCCTTATTATTAATTAAAATAATAATGATACAATTTTATATTTATATTATTGAAGATCTCACATTTTTATTTTTTATATTTTTTATATATTTTTTTTTTTTAATCATTTGAATAAATTGTTGAGTTTTTACTTAAAAATAAATGTCACGTTTTGTTTTTTTTTTTAATTAATTGTACTGTTTTTGTATCATTACACTGATTACGATGTTTCCGAATTTGGCACTTTTTTAGTTCTGTTATTTGCAATTTGGAACTGCAAATTATTTTTATTATTTCCTATTTTGTCATAAACAAGACGAATAGACATCAAAGCTACTGTAAATTAAAATACAATAAAAAAACTTGCACTTGTTGATAGGAATGAACAAATTCATACATATTGATTTCTTGCTTTTTGTATTTCAATGTTTGTGTGTTGAATGGAAAAGACAAGTATACGAGTTGACAAGTTTGATTCGACCAATGATAAAAAAAGGCAATGTTCAACCTACAAGTGGTTCGATTGCCTTAAAGTGAACAAAGTTTATGAAAGTTCGAACAAGTTTGAGTAATTCACACATACTCAGTTTAAGGAAGATTATTTTCATGAATCAGCCGATGTGTAAACCATCAGAACCAATAAAGATTCATATGTTCGCTTACTTTAAAATGAACAACAAAAGAGAGTGTGTTGGCAAGTTTGATCATTTGCAAATAAAAGACAAGTTTTTTGTGCCTTTGTGATTGTTGGACGGTTTTTTAATCAACAAGTGAAGTTCTCTGATTCGTAGTTTGTTTTTCATCGCAGATAAATATAGCACATCGTTTCCTCTTGGTTCCAAGGCCCTGCGAGAAGATATTTATGTAGACGGCATCCTTACTGGCTCCAGAGTTGGTACACCTACTTAAGATGCATGGGCTCGAACTGGCAAAATGGAGCAATAATAGTTTTGAAGTTACCTCGAATAATGAAGCTGAAGTCCCTATAAAAGGTCCAGAAGACGAAATTAGAAAAACCTTAGGCATGTCCTGGAAACCACAAGATATTTTTTGATATCGTGAATTGCCCGACTTAATCGAGCCAACAAAAAGGTCAGTTTTGTCTCTTGTTGCAAAAATTTATGATTTGTTTGGAATTTTGAGCCCGGTCGTGGTTCGCTGTAAAATCCTTCTTCAAGAAATATGGATCCAGAATTACGACTGGGATGACAAGCTGATTGAAGATCTCAAATCTTTGTGGCTCAAAATAAGAGATGACCAGCAGTATATAAAAAATATCGAGGTGCCCAGATATGTGTTTACATCGCCTGAAACACTTGGTGAAGTTCATGGTTTCGCAGATGCATCCCAACGTGCATATGGGTGCTGTATTTATTTTCGAGTTTTGGTCGAAGGCAAATACAAAACAACTCTGCTGTTTGCTAAGTCCAAAGTAGCTCCTATTAAAGCACAATCACTGCCCCGACTTGAACTGTGTGCCGCTGTTCTGTTGAGTAAAACGTGGGAGAAAATAAAATCAAAAATGGCTAATTTTGTATCGAAAACCTATTTTTGGACTGATTCGAAAATTGTTCTTCAGTGGCTTAAGCTTCCCTCATCAACTTTAAATTGTTTCGTCGCTAATCATGTCTCCGAACTTCAAACCAATACAAGAGATATTGTCTGGAGTCAGGTTCCATCTAAAAGCAACCCTGCAGATATTGTATCCCGAGGATGTAGTGCAGAGGAATTACCAACAACAATTTGATTTAACGGTCCTAGATTTCTAGGATGAGACAAAAATTAGTTCAAAATTTTTGGAAAGAAGAACAGCAGCTGTTTTCAAGTGTACTGATGCTCCAAAATCAATAATCGATAAGCATTCAACATATTATAAAGTTATTCGAATAATTTCATTTGTTTTTCGTATTTTTAACAGATAAACAGTAGACCGCAACTTGAAGCTTGCAGATGCATCTCATATAATCGTAGCTGAATTAGACTGTTTTCTGGCGCACAATTGGCCATATTCAAAATGCTAATTTCAAGGAGGGCATTGTCGCTCTTTCCAAAGGAAAATTCGTTCATCCCTCACTACAGAAATTGACACCATTTCTACACGAAATGAAATTAAAAAATGGCTTAGCTATCACATTACTGCGTGTTGGTGGCCGTCTAGCAAAGGCACCTATACCATATGATGCCCGATTTCCTGCTTTGGTTCCCAAAAATCATCGTTTTGTATTATTGTACATCGAATATTTGCATCGCCTTCATTTACACGCTGGTCCAAAAGTTTTACTGGGTATCATTCGTCAAAAAATTTGGCTCATTAATGCCAGAGAGGTGGTTCGCAAGGTTGTTCGAAATTGCATCCATTGTTTCCACTACAATTCAAAATTGATGAACCAGATTATGGGTAACTTACCAGCTAATCGACTTCGAGTTAATCGACCGTTTTTAGTGGCTGGAGTGGATTTTTGTGGTCCATTTTTAAAAACACATCGTAGCAGAGGTAAAATACCATACAAAACGTATATAGCTGTCTTTGTTTGTTTTAACTCAAAGGCCGTGCATTTAGAAGTGGTGTCCGACCTATCAACAAACACATTTCTTATGTGCCTGAAACGCTTTATCAGTCGAAGAGGTATTCCCCAAAAAATCTACTGCGACAACGCCACAAATTTTGTCGGAGCTCACAACAAACTCATTGGAATAAAAAAATTCGTTGTTTCATCAAGATGTCGTTTATGAGCTCAATACGTATTCGGTCCAGAAAGGTTTTTAATTTTGTTTCATTCCTCCTTGCGCCCCACATTTTGGTGGTTTATGAGAGGCAGCTGTTACATCAGCTAAAACATTGCTCGTAAAAAATATCGGCCTGCCACCCCTTACATTTGAAGAATTGCAGACACTTGTGGCGGAAGTTGAAGCCATTTTAAACTCTCGCCCCATCGCTCCAATGTCTTACGATCCTAATAATGGTGAAGCATTAACAACAGGGCACTTAATAATTGGTTCACCTTTAGTGGCCCTTCCTGAAGAAACCTTAAATCTTGCCAAACCATGGTTTCTTAGTCATTTCCAGCCAATTTCGTATTTGAAGAACCAGTTTTGGAAAGCATGGTCTAAGGTGGAGCCAAATGTCATCGAAGGCCAACTTGTTGTAGTTCATGAAGACAATACCCCACCACAACAGTGGCATTTAGCTCGAGTAACAAAAGCTATACTTGGTTCTGATGGACGAGTTCGAGTAGTAGAGCTTAAGTCAAAAAATGGTGCTTTTCGTCGCCCTATTCATAAAATAGCTCCCTTACCTCCTCCAAATTCATCTTGAAAGCATTCATCTTGCATTTTTTAAGTCATTTGTTTTATTTTTGTTGTTATTTTATAACGGGCTACATATTTGTTAGTTAAATGGTTATGTATTTCAAATTCTTCTATGCTTCAAATTATCATTGTTATAATTTTTAAGTTAGTTGCTATTGAACTAGAAAGAAATACAGATCAATCATCGGAACAAATTCACCCTCGCGTTTTATTTAAATTAAATTAATACTTCATTAATTTAATATTCCATTAATTTTATTACGCGACATTAAGAAATTATCTTAAATATAAAATTAGAATTAATTTATTTGGAAGAGGAGCTATAGCAGCAGATTTGTTTTTTAATCGGTCAGTAATTGTTATTGCACAGATTTGAATCTTTGGTGAGCCTTAAGCATTTGACTAATAATATATGACAATTGATTCATATATAACTTTAATGCTATCTACAAAATATCCGTTGAAATTATTAGTTATATATATATTTTCCTTTAATTTAACGGTGTTAAATATCACAAGCCCTTCGCATTTGCTTCTGGTCCTTTGTATTATTTATTTGATTGTAAATATGCCTACATTTTTCATTGCAATCCTAACTTTGTACAAATTGCATATCGATTTGTACTCATTTTAGGCCCCGTAATTCATTATAAAACCATTTATTATAAAGTTAATAAATGTTCAATAATTGTCTTTTTAAAAGTAAATTTTTGTTTCGTTTCCACTAAGCACTTATCATAAATTAATACATTTTCATCAAGATTTTTATTTACCCGAAAACTAATTTTATTATTTAATTCACTCGTGAACAGATTTTTGTTATATTTTAAAAACTCTACATTTTTATATTACTTTTTATCGCCAATTTTCTCGTCATTTACCAATATTCTTATCATTTCGGGATCTAATACCATATTTTGACTACAATTTTGCACTGTTCTCCTAAAACTTTTTGTAAAAAATTCCGTTTAATGAGCGAATTATTATTATTTTTAATTTGGTGAATTGCTGTACCAGCTATAAACCAAGATTTGTAATAATTTTGTAATATTTCATTCCTGCTTGTAATATAATCTCTAGTTCTTGAAGAATTTGGAAATAATACTCTTTGATTACAACCTTTTACAGCTATTTCATCTTCGTGAATATCATCCGTCATATGTCTTTCCGTTAATATGAAACAATCAAATTTTTCAGTTGCAACTACTATTTCCACTTGATTAAAATAATTTTTCAGGCCTTGTACTTTTGTATATAACATATATGCATATACATATATATTTTAATTGTTAAACGAATAAAATCATTCTCCCCTTTTAATTTTAAGTTTACACTGGACATGATTTACTATAAGTGCCATGATTTTCATGTAACATTTCCCAACTTATATTTAATTTTTGTGTACACATTACTTTATTATGCTGTTACGTTTGTACCTTTTTAAAAACGTTTAGAATATGAGTTCGTTGATTGCAAACAAAATAA
Organism: Sarcophaga rosellei; assembly: GCA_930367235.1. NCBI lineage: Eukaryota > Metazoa > Arthropoda > Insecta > Diptera > Sarcophagidae > Sarcophaga > Sarcophaga rosellei. The sequence goes on from OV884019.1 coordinate 61,042,435, forward strand.
AAATAAATTGGTGTTTATTTTCAATTAAACTCTTTATTGTTCGTACTACTTTTGTGTACTACTGTTACAGATTGATGAATCCAACAATAATTTGCTTGTTCGTTATTATTCTCTATTTGCACCCTTTGCGTAAGCAACAACACTTGCACGTTAGATCTGTATAGCGACGATCTTCAAACCACGACTGTTTTCTGCACACGCAACGCGTCTTCACACATGACTGACGGAATTCTTACTGCTCGTTGCCTGCTTTGTATTGCCCTTTTATATGCTCACGTAAACAATCTGATGAAGGTTCTTGAAGTGGAATGTTCGTGTTTGCGCCTTCTCGAGAACTCAATTGCAACTTCATTGTTTTTGTGTATTTTGTTCACATTGCTTGTTGTTGCGTTCTCGCTTACTTGTCTATCCCCATTTCCTTCATACCGATGTTGTTGGTTTACTTGTAACAAGGCCGTTGTATTTGTTAGTGTAACGTTTGTTAATCATGTTAATGTTAAACGATGTTTCATTTTCTTAACAATATGATTTACTTCTTTCTTTTATATTCATATGTCCTTATTATCTTGATATCACAATTATTTTTAATGGGATTTTGTTTCCTTATTTTATTGATAATTTCGTAGTCCGAATATTTAAACGATATATCAGTAATGTCTACAAAAATTTGTTTGGGTTGGGCACCCTAATTTCCTATTTATCACTCAATTCATTTTGTATAGCATTTCTTAGTTCCTTTTTTTTACTTTCACTTTTAATAGCCAAATCGCAATTTTTCCTATTATCCAAATCCATAGTTTTTTAATTTACAGGATTTACCCTTTTATTTAACTCTTTTGTTTTCTTAATATTTTGTGTCTCCTTAGGTTTTACAATTAAACGCACTTGTTATTCGCAATTTTTCAAGTCTGCTTTTGATTGAAACGCATCATATTATTTTGTTTACTGTTTATTTCTTTACCGAAGATATAGCACATTTTTAAATTATCTTCTTCCATTTTATTACATGTCCTTTTTTGGCCAATATAATCTTATTTCTGAAACTTGAGTTACACCCGTTATAAGCAAAATTCTAATAAACGAATTCATTTCTTCCCTAGTTACAAATTTATAATTCAGTTGATGTTTTCGGCTATCATATGAAGCGTAATATATGCATTGTGCGGCATATTTATTAGTTTCTTCAACTATGATATCTAATGTATGGTCTGTGAAAAATAATTTAAATACATCATAAGGGCTATTACAGTCGGCGCCTTCGACTGGAAATGCGTCTTCTCCTCTGAATATTAATCTCTTATTCGCCTTCCTTCTCTTATTTCCCACCATTCACTATCTTCTTCTAAATCAAAGTTGGAAAATTCATTGTCTTCGTGTGAAGGTGAAGAGAATATTTTTGATCTTGACTTATTTGCACTGCTTATATGCACATTGAAGTCGCTGTAGTCTAGTAAGTAGTGTGTTGGCTTATTAGAAGTGAGTCCCAAGTTCAAATCCCAGCTCAGACATCAAACCGAATTTTGAAAAAAAATATTTCTTCGGCGACTTCCTCTCAGTAGCAAAAACTAAGAGTAAATAAACCTGCCATGAAAAAGTTTCTCAAAAATCTGTCGTTCGAAGTCGACGTTAAACTGTAGGTCCCGCCACTCACGTATAAAATCAACGCACACAACATGAGTGGTGTGAAAAGCTAGGCCGTAATCCTGACTGAAGGGTTGTAATGGCCAATTATGTATGTACAGTAGCGAGCATAAAAAATGCAACGCTAAGCCGATTGATCTTTATGTGCGCCTCTTTCAAAAAAAAAGTACGGAAATTAAAAACTTTTTTTTTATTTTTATGCTCCACAAACTAAGTTAACAAATGCAGGTTACAATATCAAAATTTTTCTATCCACTTATTTTTATTTTAACATTTAAGAAAAAAAGTGCCAAATTTCAGCGAGCAAAAAAAATGCAACGCTATGTTATTCATAACTTTATTTAAATTAAATGTAAATTCTTAAAAAATGTTGGTTAAAAATATACTTAAAACTAATAATTGGTTGAGTAGCCTTTATTTTCTATTACCGCTTGCAGTCTGGAGGGCATAGAATCCACTAGGGGCACGATGGTGTGTAGGGGTATTTTATCCCATTCTGACTCCAAAATTTTTTCTAATTCCGCAAAATTTTAAGGATTTTTCTTCTTAGCTTCCCGATCTAAAGTCTCCCATAGGTTTTCTAAGGGGAGATGGTGACGGCTAATCCAAAATTTGCACATCATGGTCGCTTAGGTAGTTACGAACCAAGCGACTAGAGTGCTTCAGGTCATTGTCTTGTTGGAATATGCAGTTTGGGGGCATTTTTTACAGAAGATGTGGGAGCATATTTTCTTCTAGGATGTCACAGTATTTAGTGGCATTCAAAATACCATCGATTTTCACCAACGGACCAACTCCGTCATGAAAAAACGAACCTACCAATAAATTCCTTAAAATAAAGAATTTCGGTGAAAAACAAAAGTAACTTACCCCACACCATTAGCCATGTTTTACTGTTGGTAGCTGATATCTGGGATTATATCTCTGCTCAGGCGGTCTTCTAATATATTTTATCCTATCAGATCCAGAAAGATTAAATTTACTTTCACTACTAATGGTCACAAATAGCTTTTGGTGATCATTTACTTAACTAAACTATACTTAACTATTGGGTAACCACCAATTCGGGCTAAAAAAGGAAATCTCCGACAGATAGCCTGCTTTACAAGTACATACATATCATCATAGCCTCACTTGACTTTTAATGAGCTTTCGATATCGAAGGTTTGCCTACAATTATAGATCAACTAGTCTTTTAGACTGTTGGACACGATAATACCATAATAGCTACATTAAATACTTTATGCGTAAACGAAAATTTGTGGTAAGAATTTCATTCATTTATTCGTAACCATTTCCCGCTCATAATAGTATTTCCCACTTTCAGATATGTTTTTTTTCATAGCTTACAACAAACTATGCGGTTTATTTTCAATTCATAGAAAAATCGATTTTACTTCACATGCTGATGACTGTAGTCTGATAATAAAATTCGACAGGGAAAGAATTCCAATAGTTAACCTAAACAACCTATTCAGCGATATTAAGGGATGGCCAAACTACTCAGGAGCTCTTTTGGCTTCCAATAAGTGTAAATATATTCACATCTGTCGAAAGAGAAGTTGTTGGTGTAAAATATTCAAATATTTTTAAAAATGAAAAGTCTGCGATTACAACAGATACCGAAGGAACGAACACGAATGAAAAGACTTGGTCAACTCAGTTGTAGTGTAACTGCTCTAATGCAAGTTATTAATATCTCATATTACCGAATGTTAACTAGGAGTGTGACTCCCAGACTCTCGCACAAATAAACTCCACAAAGATCCTAATAACCAAATTTTGTAAAATATTTCTGATAAGGACTCGCTGTTTGCAAAAAACATGATAAAATTAAAAAAATTCTAAAATATTATTTACTGTAAGTCTTCAATAACACTGTAAAAGTATTCAAAACTATCAGACAAGAATTATTCACACCCCAATAAATTATTTATATGACAATAATAGTGACTTCTCGCTTCATGACAACTCATTTTTAAAGGTGTACAAGAAAATTTGCCAAATTTTTTCTTAATTTTAAAATTAATAATTTTTAATTATACTTATTTTTTTATTTGGTCATTACAACATAGTTTTACAAACCATTCAGATTGAGTGTGTTAATTTTATCCATGAAAATGGCAATTTTATTTGCTCTCAACATTTTTGCCAGAAATCTGCTGATAGTCACCGAGGAAATACAGGGTGTTTTTTATAGAGGTATAGAACTTTAAGTTGCAATAAAACAACGATGGATTATTCGATTGACATGAATTTTATTTATCCGAAAGATAGTCTTGTGGCATTACATTTTAAATATGATTTAAATGAGAATGTAAATAAAAACGAAACAGAGCACAAAGCAACACACACGAACACAGCAAAATACAAAGAAATTGATATACAGATATTCGCACGAAGTCAGCTGTTCAGAATAGTGATGAGTGCTGTTAAGCTCATGCAAAATTCAAAAAGTAGCAATTAGGCCTTAATTGGAAGAAGTTGTATTTGCTTTTTATAGCCCATTTACACTACAGCGAAATCTAGTAGATTAGATTTCAAATCTAGCTCAAAATCTAGATCGTTTACACTGGATTTATTTGACAGTAGCAAGATTTCATTTTAATAACAAAAACAGCTGACTGAAATTTAAAAGAAAATAATATTTTCAAATTTATTTTAATACCAAACAAAAATGAAAAATATAGGACATTTAGTATCGTTTTCATCAAGACCAAATAAGATCCAATCGGAAATAATGTTTTAGAATGACCCACCAAACTTTTCAGTTGTTATGCTGGTGTGAAAACATTATAAAGCTAACATCCATAAACAAAACTGATAAAGGGTCCGCCAAAAAACTTTTTTTTTTTTTGAAAATGCTTTAAAAAATCTACTGAATATTTTCTCAAATTCATTTTTTACTTGAAAGTAAATAAAATAATTTCATTCAAATGGCTGCCTCGGCTGGCCATGCAGTAGCCAACACGATCGGTCCAATTTTTAAGCACATTATCGATTGTGTGCAGCTGTATTTCACCAATGGCTTCACGAATATTGTCCTTTAAAGCGTAAATTGTCTCTGGCTTGTTGGCGTAACACTTATCTTTAACGGCACCTCACAAATAATAGTCCAACGGTGTCAAATCGCAGCTCCGAGGTGGCCAAACGACATCAGCTCTGCGGCTGATAATGCGATCTTCAAAAGCAGGGCACAAAACATCGAGTGTAGCTTCGGCTATGTGGCACTTAGCGCCGTCCTGTTGAAACCAAATATTGCCAATATCCTCCTCTTCAATTTTTGTGAACAAAAATTCGTTCAACATTGCTCGATAACGATCGTCATTGACTGTAACGGCCACTCCTTGCTCATTTTCGAATTATGCCTCTGGACCCAAATCCTTACCAAACAGTGACTCGTTTGGGTGCGTCGTCTTTTCAATGTATGCGTGCGGGTTTTCTGTGCCCCAAACGCGACAATTTTGCTTGTTTACATACCCGCCAAGATCAAAATGAGCTTCATCTGAAAAGATGATTGATGACGCCAAAATCGGCATCTTCTATAGGCTACTCGTGTAGGCTACTGCATGGCCAGCCGAGGCAGCCATTTTAATGAAGTTATTTTCCATTATTAACCGGAAGGATTGTACTTTCAAAGAAAAAAAGAAATTTGAGAAAATATTCAGTAGTTTTTTTACAGCATTTTTAAAAAAAAAAAGTTATTTGGCGGACCCTCTACAACATTTAGAAAATGTATTTTTAAATTGAAATGTCATTTTATTCCTGTGCAGCGTTATATATTTAAGTACTATTTGGCAAAACACATAGTTGCATTTCTATTTTTACTAGATTTTGAGTAGATTTTGCCGAAATCTACTAAATAAGTAGATTTTGTTTTGTATGGGAAATCTAGTTAAAATCAACTAGATTTGCCTCGAAATCTCATAAGTACTAGATTTCGCTGTAGTGTAAATGGGGTATTAAGTTTTATGTTATTATAAATATTTTTCTTGTAATATTATAGAATATTCCATTATTGGTTGAATCTGAGTCAATATTTATGGAATTTACATATAAAGTACAGTCGAATATTCTATTCTATTCAAATTGTTTTTTTCAACAAACTGCAAAACAATACCCTTAGCTAGAATAATAAAAAATACTCTTATAATTATTTATATACATTAGAATCATAAGAAATGTATTTGAAAAGATTTATGTATAAATTGATAGTCGTGATCGTAGTCTAGTAGATAGTATGTTGGCTTATTAGACATGGCGCCGCGGATCAAACCCCAGGTCAGACATCAGAAAGAAATTATGAAAAAATATTTCTTCGGCGACTTCCTCTCAGCAGATTTCTGGTAAAAAAAAAACTCTAAGAGTAAATAAAATTGCCTTGGAAAGTTTTTCAAAAAGTCTGTCTGTCGACTTTAAACTGTAAAAGTGTTTTCATACCAAAAGTTAAAACCTCCTTTTAACATTAAAACCAAAATCATATAATATATATATATATATATATAAAGGGCTAGCCATTTCGTGGTTTCAAAAGTATGGGACTGGAATTCGACATCTGTCAAACTAAGTTGTGAAACCAATTTTTTTCTTTTCAGTTGAAAGTCTGACATTGACGAAAATGGATCGCTTAACTATCACACAACGCATAAAAATTATCAAAACCTACTACAAAAATGGTGATTCTGCCACAGCCACGTATCGTGCTTTAAGAGGAGATTATGGTTTACATAATCGTCCAACTACGCAAGCAATTGTCGTATTTGGGGTTCATAGAATCCTCATGTAATTGAAGAGAGGCCATTACAACCAGAAAAAGTCACTGTTTTGTGCGCTCTTTGGTCCGAAGGTATGATTGGACCTTACTTCTTCGATCACGACGATGGAACGACTGTCACCGTCAATTCGGAGCGTTATGGTCATATGATAACCGACTTTTTTTTCCTGCTATTGAAGAATACGACTTGGAGAATATGTGGTTTCAACTAGACGGTGCCACATGCCACACAACTCGAGCGAATATGCCTTTATCGTCGTGGCGATATCAACTGGCCACCAATTCATGCGATTTGACTCCATTAGACTTTTTTGTGGGGCTACGCGAAAGACCATGTTTATGCAGATAAACCTTCAACTCTTGAGCACTTAAAAACCAACATTCGTCAAGTTATGGCTGAGATACCGCCCAATATGTGTCAAAAACTGGTTGAAAATTACCTCAAAGGAATCAATGCTTGCAACACTTCGCGTGGAGGTCATTTAAATGATGTAGTGTTTCACACATAATGTCAACGTTCAAATTTTACAATAAAGAAAGGAATATCATGAAAAAAATATTTTATGTGTTTTATTTACGTTTACTTTTGAAACCACGAAATGGACAACCCGATACATTTTTAAATCGCAGTTAATCAATTCAAGTCGTGTAAAAGCGGTATGAAAAACTTGTTTTAAAACGCGTAAATCAAATTTGCACAAAAAAATTCGCGTTGAAACAGAATCAGGTATATTGAAAACCATAATAATGATCTGGGCAAATGCATTACATGTTTCATTATTATTAATGAGTATTTTAAATGAAAAATAGAGGTGTAGAACTATCGATAGCACCAAAAAGTAAAATTTGCTCATTTATTTGTGGCGTCTGCTAAAAAATATTTGTGAAAAAATTGATTGAAATAGTAATCTTATATATAAAAATGAATGTGTGTTTGTTTGTATGTTTGAAGTTCATAGACGATTAAACGGCTGAACCGATTTTCTTGAGATTTTCACAGTATCTTCCTGTATGTCTGGAAGGAGTTATAGGCTACTTTTTATGTTGATATTCCAAATGAGCGAGGGGCCATGCCCACTTATACTACATACTTAATATTTAATTGCATTTGAAATATGTATATTACTCATACGCATAGTAGTTACCCCTACAAGTATGCTATCTATGATTCTTGATGTATAAAACCAAAGAAAATAAAGTATAAAGAATGTCCTTTTTGGCATATTCGGGAATATTTTTCAAAAATATTTCACAACGCGGGGGGAAAGATAGAAGGGAAGGCCATACAAAATTTGAGGACTCTAACTGTTGCAGTTTATGAGACATGCGACATTAACTACTTATTGGATATGTGGGCGTGGCACCTCGCCTTCTTGAAGTTTTAAAGCCTATAGTTCCTTCCAGATATACAGGAAGGTACTGTCAAAACTTCAAGAAAATCGGTCCAGCCGTTTAGCCGTCTATAGACTTCAAACAAACAAACCCACAAACAAATAAACACACATTCATTTTTGTTTATATAGATGTAAAATTCATTAAAAAAACTACATATGTGACGTATGAGTGATATCCAATTCCATTAAGTTTTATCAAAGAATATGGATATAAAGAATACGCATTATGTAGAAGTAGCATTACGACCCGCTCTCACCAAAATCTTTTTAAAAAATCATTTCTGGATGAGGGGGGCGGAAGACAGAAGGAAAATAAACACAAACAAAGAGCGTAACAATGTGTTGCTCTCATCATGAGAGCGTTAAAATGCATTCAGTTACATGGCGGATTGGCTATAGCGGGGTGTGTCACCTCCAATATAAAAAATATTAAATTATTATATCAATGAAAATATCACAGTTAGAGCCCTAAAATTTTTTCGAATCCACTTTGGTATCAATATGAATATTTTAGACAAAAATGGGCTGACTAGGAAAAGGGTGTGGTACTTCCCATATGAATTAAATTTAAAACTTCTTCTATCTCGGAAATCACCTATATATATAAACATTAATGTGCATTTGTTTGTATGTTTGAAGTTTATAGACGACTAAACGGCTGAACCGATTTTCCTACATAACCTACTATTGTAAGATAATAACAAAATGGATATATTGGAAAAACTATATCAGCAAGGTACCTCAAATTTTGTACAAGTAACTACGGTTTTAATATAAATATTTTGGACAAAAATAGGCGATCTATCATTAGAGGACAATGCACCTTCCATATAAAGTAAATACTAAAATCTGCCTAACTGAAGAACTTTAACAGTTAGAGTCCCCAATTTTGTATAAATAACTTTTGTTTAAATATAAATATTTTGGACAAAAATAGGAAGTTCAGCAAAAGCGGGCGTGGCACCTCCCATATGAAGTAAATACTAAAATCTGCATATCTAGAACACCAGAACAGTTAGACTGCTAAAATTTTGTACGAATAATGTAAAAATGGGCTATCAAGCATTAGGGGCGTGGCAAACTCCATATGAACTAATTATTAAAATCTGTATAAAAAAACTATAAAAGCTAGAGTCCCCAATTTTGTATTCCAGCTATAGGAAGGTTGTGCCTCTCTGATTTGTGGGTGTAGAAATTATTATATCTTGAAATATGCAATAGTAAGGTATATGACTATGACCCTTAAATGATTGAGTTTGAAATTTTCAACTCATATAGATAGTAAGTATTAAAGTTTATACTATTTAAATATTTATCTTGGAAAACATATACATGTACTGTAATAGTTATGTTATTGTTTACTTCCAAAAACCGGTAACTAATAAAACTATTATTTATTTGAAAAATACATTAGGTAAACTTTATAATAAGCATTGCCCACTAAAATGAATTCATTACTTTTAATTACCTAAGTAATAAAATGTAAACTGTCAATATTTTTCGCAAATAAAATAAGTAGTTGCAAAACTCATCACAAAAAATTACCTGTGACCGACGCAAACACAATTATTTGTTAAATTTTAATAACATTAATTTTCTTCAAAAGGTTTTTGACTTGAACCGATTTCATATTAGGTAAAATATAAAGAAATAAATATAGCACGCATTCGGTTTTGAAATTCAGTTCAATCTTTGATTTTAAACAAGTTAAACGTTACCTGAGTGACATTTATTTTGCAAAAATTTGTAAGAATGCCCCGAATAAAAGCATCCCTTTCCTAAGCACTAAAAATGCATTGCGTTTGCAATCCCAGAGAGCAAATGAAAGTTCGGAAGACGTGAAAGTCGCCTCAAGACTGAAAGGAGTCGAGCTTCAACCTTTAGAGCCGCCGAAACGCCATCACAAAATGAAGAACGCCTTGAAGGCCTACAACAACGTGCCAAAACATAAAGGGCTACTGAAACACTTTCAGAAAGCCAAGAGCGCCTTAAAAGCTTCTGAAACGCCGTCAGAACACGAAAGACATCTTGAAGGTCTTTGACAACATGCCACAACCGCACGAGCTACCGAGACATCGTTGGAACATGAAGGTCGGCTACAAAGCCAGCGAAATCGTATTGAAACATCACGAGCCACAGTTACACCTTCAGAACGTGAAAGACGTCTGGAAGGCCTTCGACAATATGCGACAACCGCACGAGCTACCGAGACACCTTTGGAACAAGACAGTACCACAACAGGACGAGCTAATGAAACAGAAGTCCAACATGAATCACGAGTAGAAAGTCAGCGGATTCGAACGTCAACAAGAAGAGCAGCAGAGAACAAAATCATAATCGAATGGCGGTGAATCGACGTAATGTTTTTAATGGATACTCAGGTATTGCATTTAACTACAGATCTGATATAGATTATACCGAAGATGAATTAGTGGCAATTGGTGACATGAATGAAGTTTGCTAATATTGCAATGCACTCAGGTACAAAAATGAAACACCTAGAATGTGTTGCTGTTATGGTAAAATCGTTCTATCTGAATTACTTCCACCTCCAGAACCATTGCAATCGCTGATTTCAGGTAAGATTTTCGAAATATATACTTTTTTTAATTTAACAAAATATTAATAAAAAATATTTTTTTCATTTACGAACTAATGTGGATTCACAACATTTTCGTAAAAATAGAAGATAATATAATTCGTGCTTCTAAATGACATCTTTTGGTGCTACCAAAGTAATTCGAGACAACTTTATGCCAACGTTTCGTGTTCAAGGTCAAATTTATCATAAAATGGGATTATTGTTGCCAATTCCAAATGAAGATCCTAAGTTCTTACAAATTTATTTCATAGGAGAAGCGGATAACAATGACCAAGTGCACCACCGCCTGCATTATAACTAGGGTTGCCAGATTCCGATTCGCAAAATGCTGGACATTGGGTTTTAAAAAGCTGGACAAAGCAAAAAAAGCTGGACATAAAAAAATACTGAGAAAATGTTAATTTTGGTTTTGTGTTAATAATTTTTATTAAAATATCCATTGTATGTATGTAAAGACATCAGTTGTTCAAGTGTTGAGGCATTTTGTCAGTGATGATAGAAGAAGGAAATCATAACTTAGTTGTATAACAAATATTAAATCAGTGTTGGCTAACATGATTTGACAAAGATAACACCAAAATTATTGCCCATGTTATTGCAGTGTACTAAAAAATTTCTATTTAGCTGGACAAATTAAATTTTAGCTTGAAAACATCAAAAAAGCTGGACAATCCAGCCAAGTCCAGCCAGGCTGGCAACCCTAATTATAACCCTGACACAAAACAATGGATTGTTGCCGATTTACAAGTGATGTTTCATGAAATCAACGAATTGGTAAGGATCTTTAAACAAGCCAAAGATGACCCACGATTAAGTTCAGGTGACCACATAATCGCAATTCATGCTGATAGAACTCCAGCTGGACAACACCAAGGACGATACAATGCCCCAACAATGGATGACGTAACAATTTTGATGTTGGACAATCCAGTTGCATCACGAGATATGCATTTAACTCCGATGGGAGTAGCGAAACGCACCGGGTATTAGCTAGTACTACAATAAAGAGAAATTTATCGCTTTCTTCAAAGAGGTATAATGTTTACTTTTAAAGTAGTTATGAATTATTTAGACTATGTGCTGAATTTAATATAAACGTCGGAACTCCCTCACACTCAGTGTGTCGAGCGTCGGAGAAAGATTTGGCGACCGAGAGACAAACACAAAAAAGAAAAGTAAAATCTCACAAGTATGGAAATACTTTAAAAGGCCAGATGCCCAAACATTTGCAAAGTGCATTAACTGCGGAAAGGAGTACAAAACCAGCGGAAATAACAAAATCATCTGAAAAGATATCGCTATGGCTTGGAAATTCATGTCCCAGATTCCAGCTATTTCGTCAGATACTGACAACATCGCATCGACAAGCGGCAGTTGTAGACCGTCGATACATTCCGTAGCTTCTTACTTTAAAAGAGCCGTTTTGTACGACACAGACTCAAAGCAAAAGAATGATATTGACAAGGCTTTGATGGAAATGATTACCACGGATGTGCAGCCTTATAACATAGTTGAAAACGAAGATTTTGTAAACTACAGTCAGGTATTGGATCCCCGATATAAGCTCCCAAGCAAAACACACTTAAGAAATGTGCTGATGCTTAATATGTTCAATAAAACTGCAGCTAAATTAATAACAATGCTAGAAGGTATTTCTATATATCGGTCACATGTGATTTGTGGACATCGAGAGCCAATGATAGCTTTTTGACCGTCGCATGCCATTTCGTGTATGATTATAATTTAAAAACAGCGTCATTAGCCACAAGAAAACTATTCAATACAACTAACCACTCGGCGTAAAATATTGCAGACACTTTGAAAGATATTTTTTTAATCATTGGAATGTGCTCAACAAAACCGTTTGTATTGTTACGGATAATGCCAGCTCAATACTGAAAGCGTGCGAAATATTAAAAATTAGAAATCTTTCATGCTTTGCTCACACGTTGAATTTGGTGGTTTAAGATGGTTTAAAATTCGACAACGACGATTTAGTAAAAGCCTTGTTTACAAAGTGTAAGACCAGAGTCAGATTTTTCAATTAAAGCACTATAGCGGGCGAAAAGTTTAAATTGGCTCAAGAAGACTTCTCTTGAGCGAATATTAGCAACAATTGATGCCATCGTTACAGTTCTATTATCAACTACCAAAGCACCGCTACCTTTTACGGCTGAAGGAATCAATATATTAAAAGATATAGAAAAAATATTGTCATTTTTCCAACAAGCAACTGAAAAGATTTCTGGTGGAAAATATGTTACTCTTTCGCTGATAATACCCATGGCATATGGGCTCTACCGCAAAGTGGGAAATCTTTTACCACAACTTCAAAAATACTTTATTAGAGTCTATAAATTTATGAGCTACGGTCAGTAACTAGGATGGCTACTATATTGGATCCAAGATTCAAAAAGAACGGTTTTCAGTATAATTCAAATACTGAACAAGCATCAGCAATTTTTGCAAACGAGATTGTGAATTTGTCAGTCAAAGAAAATCCTGTCAGTTTAACACGGCGACGCAGACCAAAACTCAGAATACATTATTTGATTTTTTAGATGATAGACTCATTAGCAAATACGCAAACGCACGATCAGATTCTATTATTATTATTAAAATAAAATATCTGGAGACAGCTATAGCCGCCCAAGACATGGATCCTCTTTTATGGATTAAGGTAAACTAAAACAACAAATTATCAATACTCAAGCAATATATATTTATATTAAATTATATTTCAGGTGAACCAAACGGATTTTATCTTGATTAAAAGGCTGTTTTTAAAATACTTGTGCATCCCTGCAACATTGCCGTTGATTCCGAAGAGTATTTAGCAAGGCGGGGCAAATTGTTTCGGAGAGGCGAACCAGGCTCAAGGAAGAAAATGTGGACGTTCTTTTATTCTTGAACCAAAACTTTTGGATCGAAAAACATTAATATCGTATATGAATTTTCTTGTTTAAATATTAAACAAACTTTAAATACAAACCAAATATGTATATTATTGTGTACGGGGCTACCGTGGACTATCGATGACGTTGGTTCTCCACCTCTAATGAAAAATGTTATCTTTTTTTCTGGTTTATTATTTGAAGCAAAAATCATGATTTTTAAATACACAATGAGGAAGCGACTATTCTGGCTAATAGATCGAGAGTATTACATAACATAAGCTTGGATAAGAAAATGCCTCTTAGTGCATTAAAGACTAAGCTGAAAGGCAATCGAAAACGACACAACGGCTATTGTAGAATATTGACACAGAGGAAAGAATTACAAATATACTTTGGGGCGATCCAAATGATAATGAGCGTATTTACGGACGGCCTAACATAACATCTGAGCAATATTGACGTTCTGGAAAATAATGATTGCAGGGCATACGATGAAGACATTAAAACGCTAGAGCACTTTTGTGTCATTACCCAGATTTTATAAGATAGAGATCCCAATATTTTGCATATGTTACTGTGCCAGACATAACTCATCTCAAAACATGGACTGGAAGAATTTAAGAAAGGTTGTACAAGATACAGACTTCCTATAGAAAGTAACGTGGCATTGTTAATGGTAAGCGCACAACAGACCTTCAAGATGGCTTAGATGTATGCCAATTGGCATGAAACCCTTATCTGGTCTCCTCTCCTTCAACATACTTACCTACCTACTTAAATACACAATTATGATATTAATTAAAAAATTTATTTACAATACTTTCGATCATTAATTTTGCCCGAATTATAGTTAATAATATAGATTAAAACTACCTACTATAAAATACATAATTAGATGTCTACTAATAAATATTGTTATAATTTAAAATTTTTCAAAGGTTCTATATTTTGGTTTGATTTGAAAAAAGCAATTAAAATCAAATATTATGCTTTTTTAAATATAATTAATTTGATAATACTATGGCAATGAATATTGTTTACTATTTTTTATTACCACTTTTATACCACTCTAGGTTCAATCCTGATTGGCGACAATCGACTGATTGGTAAAATTGCTCTACTGACTTATGCAAATTCGTAATCTTTCAATGTAGTGTTGTTCTAGTATTTCTTATGTTGTTGTACTGTAGGGTTTGATTGTTTTTGTTACAATTACCTCTTAATAATTGTTGATAGAAATTAAATTGTATAAATAATAATTCTTTTAATTTTTTAGAATCTTCCATTTCAGATAGTTCTCTCGAATTTGAAGATAGTATTGATTGCTCTACTCCCAACAGTTCTGATGAAATATATTTGGATGCGTCCGAAACATCGAGTTGCATAGGCGATAAGCCGAATGCATCCAACTCTTTAAACAGCAGTAAACAAAGAAGATCTCGTACAAACTTTACTTTAGAACAACTTAATGAACTTGAACGTCTCTTTGAAGAAACACATTATCCAGACGCATTTATGAGAGAGGAACTTAGTCACCGTTTAGGCTTAAGCGAAGCAAGAGTTCAGGTAAAATTTTGTATATCTATAACTTTTAATATATAAATGTAGAGTTGTTTATTCAAAGATTTAAATTTATTTTAATGTAAAAAAAAGTTAATAAGAGTACAATAAATGAGAGTTAAAATATAGAGTTCTTGCGTAAGCGACCGACTTCGTTGAGAGGTTGAAGATGACTGACTCGTTTTAGAATATGCACATGCGCACATCATTTTTTACATTCCTACAGATCGGCCTTCCTGCAATGGATTCGCCTCGAATCCGTCTTCTTGATCATCTGGCCAGGGCTTGATGAACTCGGCACAAGTTGACGTTTGCTTAGGACCTTCACCATCGCTCACTTTTATGACATCATAGGTGTTATGCGGCTTGACTTTCGTGATACGATAGGGACCAAAATACTTCGACTTCAACTTTAGGCCACCTCCTATCTGTGTCCTTTTAATAGCAACCAGGTCGTTGATACGATATTGTGTAGCGGTCTTGCGTCTTAAGTTGTAGGTGTGTTTGTTCTCGTTCTGTAGTCTAATGATGCTTTCCTTAGCTTCACGTCTAGCTTCGGATCTTTGATGGTCGAAATTGGTAACGACTTCTTGCTCTAACAGCTCCTTAATACGGATGTCATCTTTACAATGCATTTTTACTCCAACTAATACTTCAAACGGTGTGGAATCGATGCTTCTGTTGTAGGTTGAGTTGAGAATCTGTTGTACTCGTCCGACAAATTTGTACCATTTAGTCGGGTCTTCTATACTTAACTTGGCTAATACTGGAACAATGATGCTGTTTATCCTCTCTATTTGACCATTGGCGCGTGGTAAACCTGTTGTAATCTTGGCGTGTTGAATACCTTCGCCTTCGCAATACTGTTGAAATTCCGCAGACGTAAATGCTGAACCACGATCTGATACAATCTGGAGAGGATTTCCGAACGTAACACTTTGCTGTTCTAATTTGGATATAGCATCTGTAGCTGTAGTGGACTTCGTCGGGTAAAGCCAGCAAAACTTAGTAAACGAATCAATGACGTCAAAAATGTGGTTATAGTTTTTGTTGGTAGACTCCAACGGACCCAGAAAATCAACATGGTAAGTCTTCAACGGCACTTCTTCTTTTGGTATCGGATTAAGTTGACCTTATTGTTTACCTTTCTTTCTATTCGTCACGATACATGGAACACAATTGGCAATATGGTGTTTTATCTTCTCTTCGAGCTTTGGGATGAAGTAGTCACGACATATCAAATCTTTGGTCTTCTTTAATGGTAATCTATCCTTTACTATGACTTTGTTAATCTTCCGAAAATCGACACATAGTCTTGGTTCTCCATTTCGTTTTTTCTCTAGTACCACTGGACTACTATACTCCGACTCGGACGGTTCTATTATTCCTTCTTGGAGCCATTTTTCAACTTGACTGTCGACAATATTTCTTTCCGTAATCGGTAAACGTCTGGGACTGCTGTGGATTGGTGTATTATCCTTAACAATAATTTTCATTTCGACATTTGTCGTCTTAGTTTACATTGGTCGATAATTTTCTATCAAATTCTTTACCTCGAGCTTGGCGTTTTCACTTACATTGTCATCAATATTATCTGTACTTACGTCATTATCTGGATCTTCATATGCATTTATAACCATCATCTTGTGGATTTCATCTGATGTCTCGTCCTTAAGCTTTCGTATTCTCAAACCATCTGAAGTAATGTTGATTTCACAAAAATTACAGAATTCGCTACCCAATATTACATCCACATCAATAGAATTGGTAGGTACCACATGAAAATTTAAATTATAGTCATCGCGGTCAATATTCATACTCTGATAAAAATTTCCAATCGGTTTAATTTTATTACGATTATCCTTGTTTCCAAAACCAACGAGATAGAAATCCGATTTCATGAGCTTGGGTGAATTCAGCTTTTTATAAACACTATTCGTAACCACATTGAATTTACTACCTGTATCGAACAAGGTTTTTGCCTGAAATGGTTGGTCACACAAAAATTGTACCTCGAACTCCATTGCATTCTTTTTCACTGTTACCAGCTGGCGTACATTTGGCTTTTCCAGTTTTGTCGGACACTGTTTAGAAATATGACCATATTTGTTGCAACTAAAACATTTAACGCCTTTGTCTTTGTCCTTACAGTTCTTGGATTCATGACCTTTGCCACCACAATTAAAACAATTTTTGTCCTTTCTATCGTTCTTGGGTTTGATTGTTGTTGTTCTTTCGGATTTCGATTTAGCTGCTTTATCCACCATAGTCTCATAACATTTTAATTTCAACTTAAAATCTTTCAAATTTGTCGCACCATACAAAATAGATTTATTCACCGTCAAATCATTAATACCATCAATTACATATTCTATGAGAGTGCTGTCATCGATATTTCCGCGAGAAGCCAACTCCTTCATACTAAAAAAGTATTGATGAACTGTTTCGTCTTTATTAATTTTGCGTTCAATCATCATTCCATGCAATTGCGCACTGTTAATCGTTGTACCAAATTCACTTTTCAATGCATCCTTCAATACTTCGTATGATGTAATACCGCGTTCACTGGATACGTACAATTTAGCTAAACCTTTTAAAGATTTTTTAGCAAAAATAAACTTCTGGAAATCGTCAAATCCCATAATAGAAGATGTTTCCTCAAACTCATTGATCCATACTTCAATTGGCATATTACCATCACCGTCAAACGAGGGAATAGAGTCTTCAATGTCACGATAATTCATTGCAAACCGTTGCATGTTCAAACAAGTTGCTCTTTCGACACTAACAATGTCCCGTTTTTCGTATTGCGTCTTTTGTTTATTATCAACACCATTTCTATTCTTTGCAAATGTCTTATTTACCACCACATTGTGAACCTTGCCGCTGCTGCTGCCGTCGTTTTCGCCTTTCATTGCTCTAACATCATTTTTCCCAATAAATTTGTTTACTGCTTCGTTGTTGTTGTTTTTCCCGTCGTTGTATACAGTTGCATCATCATCATCGTTGTTAACATCATTATCGTCGTTAATGTTGTCATCTGCGTCGTTTTCCACAATTGTATCGTCGTAAACATCATCATCGTCGTAACCGTCGTTACTTTCAACATCATCGTTCTCTTGACAACACATCAATTGTCCCTTCTTCAAATTAGAAAATATGTGTTAAAACAAGTCGTTGTTTTTGTAACTTAAACACAACACACTGCATATAGCTACCAAATCAGCGTCACTGAGGTTCTCTTCAACGTATTCTTTCTTTGCTTCATAAAGATCATCGTTTTCGTCGAAATCAAAGCCAGTAAACATACGTAACCGCTTTCTGTTGCCTCGGTCACCTTCTTCCCCGAAAACAAATTTGTGTACAGCAACAATCGTCATTCTCTTCGCAGTCGCAATATTGTTTTTTATATCAATGAAGTCTCCTAACGCATTCATGTTCGTGCCTGTTCGCTTTTGTCCGTTTACAAAAAACACTTGTGTCGCTTGCGTATATAAAAACAATTCTTGTCTCTCTCGTCCACACACTTGCCACAAATTATCTGCAGTCAGCGTTAGCTTTGTCTACGTTCACTGTGTTAGTGAGTATTCTACTCTCACTGCTTTTGTTCTGTTTTATCTTTATACACACACACACACACACCGATTCACGTACTCTATACTCTCTGATTTTCAACAAAAAAGGGGTTGTTTTCATAAAACTTAAAGTTTTCTCTCTTTTCACTAATTATCGTCGTTAATTTATTGAGTTTACACTAAAATTCCAATCACTTTGATCCGGGTTGAGCCCCCAAAATTGTAGAGTTGTTTATTCAAAGATTTAAATTTATTTTAATGTAAAAAAAAGTTAATAAGAGTACAATAAATGAGAGTTAAAATATAGAGTTCTTGCGTAAGCGACCGACTTCGTTGCACAGCTAACCAGTAACGCAACGGTTTGACAGTTCATAGACCAGTCGTGAAAGAGACAGCAAATATTACCAAAAAGTATTTCTGTCTCTCTCTGATTGCAACTTTGTTTTGTTTATGTTTTATTTTCGGGGTGGATTTTTATTATTGGCGAGAGTTAATAAAAAATTTAATTTTTGTCTAAAACTATTAATAAATAATAAAAACAACTAATAACATTAATAATTTTTAACTTTTTCTCTCAAGAAATTAAAAAATATTGGCAACTTTCAACAAGAAAACTTTTTTATGAGCAGTACGTCTTATTTTGATCTTGTAATATTTAGCTTGTTAATAACCTTTTGCACATGAAGCTATATTCATTGTGACCGAAAATCAACCACATTTCGATTAATATTTAAATATTTAAGAATCTTTAAAATTTTCATTGAAGAAATTAAAAAATATTCCAAATTTTCCCTTTTTTAACACAAAATAAATGTTTGTTTACATTTAATTTTTCTGCTTTATCCGCCAGTTTTCACTCTGTATATCTGTTGCTTCTAACACATTTGCTTTCCAATACATTGTAAGATTTTTTTTCTCCCTCTAAGTCGCCCTGCGTTTATATGTTATGAACGTTTTTCAACTGTCAAAGGTTGCACTACTTGTTATACTTTGCTTCGTTGAGAGGTTGAAGATGACTGGCTCGTTTTAGAATATGCACATGCGCACATCATTTTTTACATTCCTACATAAATAAATAATATTCAATAAATTAAAAATATGTATATAAAATTATACAATGTGTATATAATTATATAAATATATATGTATGTATACAGATATACTATATGTATGTACTATATACATATACATACATATGATCAAAATAATGGATTATTATTTTAAATTATTAAAGTAACGTTAACTATAAAAATTCTCTCGAAAACGAAGTCAGCACATTCTTTTTATTGTTCCATCTGACCACATCGTTTGATGAAAAATTGTTCTATAGAAATGGTTACGAAATCATCATTGTATTGAAAAAAGGAAAAAAGTTGTTCAAACCATGGGAAATCACTGAAAATTATAGCTGTGCTTCACATTTTGCGCATAATGCTTTCAGCAAAAATCGAATGTAGGAATCTCGTGGCAGACAAAAAAAAACCACATTGGACGGATAATCGTATTGTCAAACCCTTTCAAGTCATTTATGGCTCTTCCTACTGAGATTTTTATTAAATTAGCGCAGCAACAGTTCGTCGTCGTTGCCATTATTAATCGCTGATATTTACGGAAATTTTTACGACTTTTAAAAACATGAAGAATTAAATGTAGGGATGAAACGATACAAGGAAATACAAGTACGTACTCGATACCAAATTCGTATCAATACTTTACTTGCGATAGCCTTTGGACTACAAGTATCGTTACATCTCCAAGTCTGTACAAGTCTGGCGTTAGAACAGTCAGGAATACTTATGCCTGCCATAGCAGTCGAAAAAATATTTGAAATGGGAGTGGAAAAAATTTATTTTAAAGGAGCGAAAGTCTTAATTCCTTATATGAGTCTTATGAATAACGCGACAAATTTGCGTCACTATGGTTGTACCGTGATTTCCCTTTACTATTTCTTCTTCAAAATAGTTACTCAATTTAGTGCTCTTGTTCAGTTTCACATAAACTAATAGTCCGGCATCGTACTCCCTAATGCTATGTTCGCACGGCAGCAATTTTTCGTAATTCGCTCTCTTATTCGTAATTCAACATCCAATTATGTGCTGAATTACGTTATTCTCCATACAAAATTTTGTGAGCGAATTACCCAAATTGTATGTAATTCAACTTCTATTCTTACTTACTTAATTGGCCATAACAACCCGTTTAACGGATTTCGGCCTGCCGTAACACATCCTTCCAGGCGCCTCTGCTTCTTGCGCGCCTACGCCAGTTGGTCACACCAATCGATGACAGGGCTTCCTCGATTTGGTCCTTCCAACGGATACAAGGTCGTCCTCTTCGCCGACTTCCGCAGATTCCCGCATCAAATACCCGTCTCGCCGGAGCATCCTCCTCCATTCGAACGACATGGCCGAGCCAGCGCAGCCGCTGGATATTAATGCGCTGTACAACGTCTACGTCGTTGAGGAGCTCATACAGCTCACTGTTGGATCGGATACGGAAATCATCGCCAACTCGCACTGGACCGAAGATCTTGCGTAGGACTTTTCTCTCGAACACTCGCAAGGCTGCTGCATCTGTTCTTAATAGGGTCCATGCCTCTGCGCCATAGAGAAGCACGGGGAGGATGAGCGTCTTGTAGAGTGTTAGTTTTGTCGCGCGAGAGAGGTCTCTGCTACTCAATTGCCTACTGAGACCATAGTAACACCTGTTGGCAAGAGTGATCCTACGCTTGATCTCCAGACTGACATCATTTCTGGTGGTAACGGCGGAGCCAAGATAGATGAATTCCTTGACCGTATCAAAAGTATAGTTATCGGCCGTAATCTGAGAATCAATACGCCGCGCGTCTCTACTTGTCGATAACATATACTTTGTTTTGCCCTCATTTACTGCCAGACCCATCTTACTAGACTCTCGTTCAATAGCACTAAAGGCAGCAGTAACATCTCGCTTGGTACGCCCTATAATGTCAATGTCGTCAGCATACGCAAGCAACTGGACACTTTTTTGAAAAATAGTGCCATTGCGATGCACTCCCGCCTTTCGCAGAACACTCTCCATGACGAAGTTGAAGAGGTCGCATGATAAGGGGTCGCCTTGTCTGAAACCTCGCACGGTATCAAAAGGTTCGGAGAGGTCTTTTCCTACCTTGACGGAGCTGCAGGAATTGCTCAACGTCATTTTGCATAGCCTTATCAGCTTCGCAGGTATACCGAGCTCAGACATTGCGGCAAAAACACGATCCCTTATGGGGCTATCGAAGGCTGCCTTATAGTCGACAAAAAGATGGTGTGTGTCGACTTGTTTCTCGTGGGTCTTTTCCAGGATTTGGCGTAGTGTGAAGATCTGGTCGATGGTGGACTTGCCAGGTCTGAAGCCGCACTGATAAGGTCCAATCAGTGTTTTTACGAGTGGCTTCAATCGTTCACACAATACGCCTGTAAGAACCTTATATGCGATAGGGAGAAGACTTATACCCCTGTAGTTGGCGCATATCGTAGGGTCTCCCTTTTTCAGGACAGGACAGAGGACACTGGGGTTCCAATCGTTGGGCATACTTTCCTCTAGCCATATTTTGTAAATAAGTTGGTGCATGCGCCCTACCAACTCATTACATCCGGTCTTAAACAATTCAGCGGGGAGGCCATCAGGACCCGCCGCTTTATTGTTTTTAAGACGCATAATCGCGACTTTGACCTCTTCATGGCTAGGCGGCGGAATCTCCACGCCGTCATCGTCGATCGGGTTCGAAACATCATCTCTAAAGGCGGAATTGTTGTCGTCATCACCTTGCAGCAGAGTAGAGAAGTGTTTCCTCCATAACCTCAGCACCCCTTGCGAGTCTGTTATCAGGTTTCCGTTTTCGTCTTTGCAGGAAGACGCTCCGGGCTTAAAACCTTCGGTTAGACGCTTAACCTTTTGATAAAATTTTCGAGCATCATTCCTACACCTATACATCTCGACTTCCTCGCGCTCACGCCTTTCCTGCTCCCTCTTCTTGCGTCTGAAAAAGCGTCTCTCATCCCTTCTCCTCTCTCTATAGTTCTCGACAATGGCTCGCGTTGCGGCTGACTGCAGCGTTTTCTTGTATGCGGCGATTTTCGCTGCAGCAGCCTCGCGACACTCCTCGTCGTACCATTGATTTCGTTGGGGTGGGCGGTCGAAACCAAGGACTGTTTCCGCAGTAGTGCGCAAAGAGTGGGAGATGTTGGCCCACAGTCCACCAATGTCGCTGAGATTGGATGGGGAGCGACGGAGCTTATCCGAGAGTTGAGCGGAGAACGCCTCAGTTGCCCCTTGTGATCGCAGCTTCTTGACGTCCAGCTTTCGCAATGTACTAGAGCGCGCAGATCTCGAGGCGCTAATGCGCAATCGGAACTTGGCTGCGACAAGGTAGTGGTCCGAGTCGATGTTTGGACCTCTGAATGTACGCACATCTAGTACACTGGAAACGTGCCTTCCGTCTATCACAATATGATCGATCTGGTTGGATGTTGATCGATCGGGGGACATCCAGGTGGCCTTATGAATGTCGAGATGCTGAAACCTGGTGCTACATACTACCATGTTGCGCGCCGCGGCGAAATCGATCAGCCTCATACCATTGGAGGTAGTGTCCGCGTGGAGGCTGAACTGTCCGACAGTGGGGCCAAAGATACCTTCCCGCCCGACCTTCGCATTAAAATCTCCGAGGACGATTTTGGCGTCATGGGCCGGGCACTTATCATATACGTCCTCGAGTTTAGCATAGAAGGCATCCTTAACCGCATCGTCCTTTTCTTCCGTCGGGGCGTGGGCACAAATTAGGCTTATGTTGTAGAATTTTGCCTTGATGCGGATTGTGGCTATTCTTTCGTTCACAGGTGTGAACCCAGAGACAAGGTGACGAAGTCTCTTATTAACCACAAAGCCGCATCCGAATTCGTGCTTATCTTCATGGCAGCTGTAGTAAACATCACAAGATGCAAGCCTTTTGCATCCTTGTCCTGTCCACCGCATTTCCTGTATGGCAGTGATGTCAGTCCTACATTTAATGAGGGCATCCGCCAGCTGGGCGGAAGCGCCTACCCTGTAAAGGGTGCGGACGTTCCATGTGCCAATACGTAAATCGTAGTCCTTTATACGTTTGCCGTGGTCGTCAACTTTTAAGGGGATCTTATCGGATACTGTATTTCTGGTTTTCATTGGAGGGGGATTTTTACGTGGTGGGTTCCAAGCCCTACGCACAACCCAAATTTAACGTCCAGGGGATTGGATTGGAATTACTTAAAAATCAATGTAATCTCTAAATTTTATCGTATTTTTGCCATCGCCAGCTGTCAAAGCACAAAAAGTATAAAAAAAGAAATATTGTAAACAATAAACAATAATGGAATCCATAAATAACATTTAAAAAAGTATTATTTATAGGAAAATTATTCGTGAAATTAGCGGAGGAAGCCACTATGTGTATAGAAAACCTGTTGAACCTACAGGAAAAGTATTTGCAGCTTTTGAAGAAGCTGTATGAACTTTATAACTTAAAAATATTAATACTAATTTAGCAATAAAAAGATGAAGAAAAGAAGAACTGTCAAAAAAAAAATTACAAAGGTGCCGTGTGAACATGATAATTCAAATAAGTAATTCAAACAGAGAGCGAAGTAATTCGAAGGGTCGTGCGAACATAGCATTACTGGTGTTATTTTTCTTGTTTCCTTTTAAGCCATTTAATATTTGAGAAGCTCGTAGTCTCATAATCCTGCGGTGAAAAGTCAACTGTTCTCTAGAAAATAAATTCACTGATTTTTTAGTGGTGGAGCGAATAGAGTGATTGTGTTCGTTAATTGATCTTTCCAATTGTTCCTCAAAATATCTTGATATTCCCTCCTTCCTTCGTCATAAACAATATGGAAACTGGATTTAAAGAGGGTTCATTATCCATGACCACAAAAGTTCGCTAAGTGGCTTTTTAACGTCCTCAATAGACCGGACTTTAAGTTTTTTAACTCTGCACATATTTTGAAATATGTGTTCACGCGTATTTAAATGAATTTCATATTTGTTTTTAGAATTTGAACACAAATTTATTATCCTTTTGATTTTCCGTGTCATAGGTGGGAAATAATATTTTGTCACAATTTGTGCTCTATTCTCTCTTGCCCTAGTATGTTCTTCCAATATTATGTTTTCCTGATTATAACCTTATACTATTTATACTGCCAAAGAGGTCCACCATCGGTACTTAATAAAAATTAAAAATAAGAAAAATTAATATTCTACGAAATATAAGAGAACGGGCTTATCTGTTGGCTATATAAATTATGCTTTGGCAAGATCTGAATACAATATTACAAACAAAGTCTCATATAAAACTTATACAAGTCGGATAATCTAATGCTAAAGCTTTTTTCAAACTTCGTAAATTCTAAGCGTCGTTCTTCTGGTTACCCCAAACTTTTAAAATAGGGTTCTACGATTGCTGAGGATGATATTTCAATAAGTAATACATTTGAACACATACATACATACAACACAGAACACATACAGAATCGATACCTTTGACGTTTAATAAAGCTCAAAGCAGTAGCTTAACCTGCCAATTAGAGGGAGAAACAAAATATTAAAATGTATTGCGAAACAAATGTGTTAGAAGCAATAGATATACAGAGTGAAAACTGGCGGTTAAAGTAGAAAAACTAAATGTAAACAAACATTTATTTTGTGTTAAAAAAGGGAAAATTTGGAATATTTTTTAATTTCTTCAATGAAAATTTTAAAGATTCTTAAATATTTAAATATTAATCGAAATGTGGGTAATTTTCGGTCATAATGAATATAGTTTCTTGTGCTAGAGGTAATTAAGAAGCTAAATATTACAAGATCAAAATAAGACGTACTGCTCATAAAAAATGTTTCTTGCTTAAAGATGTCAATATTTTTTAATTTCTTGAAAGGAAAAGTTAAAAAGGTTATTGTTATTAGTTGTTTTTATTATTTATTGATAGTTTTAGACAAAAATTAAAATTTTTATTAACTCTCGTCAATATAAAAAACCCACCCCGAAAACTAAAAAAACGTAAATAAATAAAAAAGAGTTGTATTTAGAGAGGGACAGAAATACTTTTTGGTAATATTTTCTGTCCCTTTCACAATGCTAGGTTAAACGTCAAAATCTCGTTTCGATTCTGTGTGCATTCTGTGTTCTACAATGTCTTAGGATACTGGAACTTCTTATCCTTATACAACAAATCAATCATCTGAGATATTCTTTCCGTTTATTAATGTTGATACCGTTTTTCCGAATTTAACATCACTAAAGAGCTCATTTAGTCCAGGTCCTGATGGTATACCGAGCTGTATACTCAAAAATGATGCATCACTACTAGTGAAGTAAGGGGCCCAACTTCAATGTTTAACATGTCTCTTAAATCGTGTTATTTGCCATTAATTTGGAAGAAATCATACACCATTCCCTTATTTAAAAGTGGCATTAGAACGGATATATCGAACTACAGAGGTATTGCCAAAATTAAAGATATTCCTAAACTTCTTGAAAAAATACAAACTGATTACCTGTGCCATCAAATTTCGCCTCTTCTATCGCCTTGTCAACACGGCTTTCATAAATCTCGATCGTCAACAATTAATATCTTAGGACTCGCCACAATTGTTAATGATGGATTTTCAACTAAAATGCAGTCTGATGTGATATACACGGATTTTAGTAAAGCATTTTATAAAAATAATTATAAATTTTTATTGCACAAATTATCACTTATGGGCTTTTTGGGCCATTATTACAATTTGTCGTTAAATTTGGGGTTAGTTAAAGGTACCTTCAGCTAAAGGGAACTGGAAAGTTACCTTTTAATACTTATATATGTACAGGCGTTTGAGTATATAAATCTTTCTAAATATCATAATCTTTGTTTTTGCATTCTTGATACAGTGCTACGCATATAAAATTTTTTCCAAGACATAAAATCTTTGAGATTTTGAAAGTTTTTCTTGAGGATTCGTTTCAAACAAAAATTGAGTATTTGTTGATACCCTTTTGTTTACTCTTCAAAACTTAAGCCATTAATTTTTCCTGAACAGCTTACATTATTTAGGACAGCAAATATTTTTATAATCGTTACAGGATCACCTGCAATGGTGTGCATAAAGTAGCCTCGGTTAAAATTTTGCAGAAGTGCGATATATGTAAATAGTTTGCGATAATATTTTCTTTAAATTTTTTTGCATTCCCAAGTCAGCGAATAATGTTATGTCTTCTTCAAAGGTGTTCACACCAATCGATGACAGGGCTTCCTTGGTCTGGTTCTTCCAACGCAAACAAGATCGTCCTCTTTGCCGACTTCTGCAGATCCCCGCTTCAAATACCCGTCTCGGCGGAGCATCCTCCTCCATTTGAACGACGTGGCCGAGCCAGCGTAGTCGCTGGTAGTTAATACGCTGCACAACGTGCATGTCGTTAAGAAGCTCTTACAGCTCACTGTTGGATCGGATGCGGAAATCATCGCCAACTCGTACTGGACCGAAAATCTTACGTAGGACTTTTCTCTCGAATACTCTCAAGGCGGGGAGGCACAGAGAAGCACGGGGAGGATAAGCATCTTGTAGAGTATACGTTTTGTCGTACGGGAGTGGTCTCTGCTACTCCATTACCTCTTAAGACCATAGCAGTGATCCTGCGTTTGCCCTTCAGACTGACATCATTTCGGGTGGCAACGGCGGAGCCAAGATAAATAAATTTCCTGACTATGTCGAAAGCATCATTTTTTTTATTCATTTATTTTTTTTATTTATTTAATAGATTCATTAACAAATATCTTAAGAAAATTTGATTTTTAAAAAATAACATTGATCTATATAATTGGCTTAACTTATTTATTTATTTTATTTATTAAGCCCCAACACTAAAAGGTTATATAGGCTTTTATATAATCCAAAAACTTATAATATATCTTAATTATAATTTGTCACAAAGACCTAAATCAAGTTATATAAGTTAATTTCATTTAAAAACCCCTTGACCCTCTCAAAGTCATGTTCACTTTCCAGGATTTCGATTCCGTTTATTTTTCTCTTAATTCGATGTTGATGAAATAATCTACATTCATTAAATATGCGAGAAACATTCAAATTTTTACCGCAATCACAAAGTGGTGGTGTATTCCTTTCAATAATATGTCTATGAGAGAATAAGCAGTGGCCGATTCTCAGTCTCGTAAATTTAATCCAATCTTTTCTAGGTAAAATAGGTGTAGGGAATTTAGGTAAGATATTTTTTGGAATTTTGGATAATTTAGTCTGACTATTTTGCCACGAATCGTTCCAGAGATCAAATACGTATTTTCTAATGAATTGCCTGCAGTCCAAAGCATTATATTTATATTGTACAGTTATACTTTTTTCTAAGGAATTTTTGGCCAGTGTATCTACTGTCTCATTTCCGTCTATATTAAAATGACTGGGGATCCACAAGAAGCTAACCTTATTGTTCGACAGATGAGTCATAGATTCCCTTATTCGGTTTATAATTGTATTAGTACTATACGGGTTCTGAAGACCCTGGAGTGCACTTTTACTGTCTGATACTATAAGAGTCTTTTGATCGACGTTTCTAAGGCTTTCAATACAGGTCTTGATTACCAGTCGTTCGCTTGTGTAGATAGCGGAATAGTCGTGAATCCGTTCCGATATTGCAAAATTTTGACCAATAACTGCAAAACCTGCTTTTTCTTTATTGACGGAGCCATCAGTGAAGAAATAACAATGGTCTTTGTATTTTCTGTTTATTAGTTCTAAATATTTTTGTTTTACTTCTATTGGAGTCATATCATGTTTGCAACAGTAAGCAAGGGAAAAGTCAACTTCGTTGTGAGAGAAGTGCCAGGGTGGAATGTCAGGTAGTGTAATATTCTCCATATTACCCGCGTTTATAGTATATTTGGAAATAATTTTCTCAAATTCCCGAAAAGCTCTTACATAGAAGGGGTGATATCTTGAGTTCTCGGACTGAAGGTGGTTAATTTTTGCCGAATCTGAAATCTTAGCATATAACGGATGATTCTGTAATGAAAATATTTTAAGTGTATAATTAAAAAGAGATTTTAATCTTCTTAAGATAAGAGGTGGACAAGAAGATATTGTTTGAATGCTGATGGAAGAACTGGTTCTAAATGCTCCAACAGAAAGTCTTATTCCTATATTTTGGACAGGATCCAGTATTTTCAAATTTGACTTGTTAGCGGACGAATAAATAATTGATGCATAATCTATTGTTGGAAGTACTATTGTGGTCAGAATTTTAAGTAGAGTTTTTGGATCAGAACCGAATTTAGAACACCTTAACATTTTTATAATATTCAATTTCAAGTTTGCCCTTGCCTTTATGTTGTATATGTGGGGTTTAAAGGTTAACTTCTTGTCAAATATGATTCCCAAAAATTTATGTTTGTCTACAAATTCAATATTTTCGTCGTATAGATGTATGCTAGGATTGCCGGAGGTATTAATTCATCTAGAGAATTTCATTGCAACAGTTTTTCCAGCATGGAATCGAAATCCGCTGGTATCACTCCAATTTTCCAGTTTCTTCATCGTTTTTTGAATTTTATTAGTAATTGCCGAAACTTTTTTTCCACAACAGTATATAATAAGATCGTCGGCATATAATAATGCCCTTACATCCCTATGACAGTTATTTAGGATATCATCTATCGCTAATAGAAATAGAGTCACACTTAATACCGATCCCTGAGGGACTCCGTTTTCCAGATCATAATCATTTGAAATAGAGTTTCCAACCATGCAACAAAACTTTCTTTTACCCAGGAAGTTTGTTATAAATGCTGCCATATTTCCGCGAATTCCAGCCAAATTTAGTTTCCTTAAGATTAATTGCTTCCAAACACAATCATAAGCTTTCCGAATATCAAAAAAGATGGCAATTAATTCCTTTCTAGATGAGAAGCATTCCATAATATCAGAGTGCAAGATTGCCAAATTATCAATTCTCCCCCTATTTTTCCTGAACCCAGACTGGTTCCGATTCAATATATTATTTTTTTCAATATAATATACAAATCGTTTATTAACCATTCTTTCTAAAAGTATGCAAATGCAGTTGGTGAGGGAAATTGGCCTGTAATTATCTTTATTTGTACCATCCTTCCCAGGTTTTAAAATTGGAATAACCATAGCCCTTTTCCAGTTCTTAGGAAACTTTTGTTCCGACCATATTATATTATAAAAATCCAAAAGGTATTTCCTAGCTTTCTCATCTAAATTTTTTAACATTTCATATCTAATATTATCAGGGCCAGGGGATGAACCATGACAAGATTAAGAGCAAACTTAAGTTCCATTAAAGTAAAATTATTGTTATATAATTCGTTATTGTTTATTGGTTCAATAGGAAACTTTTTGGAGGAGGCATATAGTCTAAATTTTCCGAATAGTTTAAGGAAGATGAGTTTTGTGCAAAACTAAGTGCCAAACAGTAAGCAATATCATTATTATCTGTTAAAAGGGTATAATTGTCCTCCAATGCTGCAATTTGGTGGTGGTTAGGTTGTCCATTTATCAATTTTATTTTCCTATATACCTCTGATGATGAAGTGCGTAAACTTATTGCATTACAAAAATCTTGCCATGCCTTCCTTTTGCTATCCCTAATAGCCCTACGAGTTTGAGATTTTGATTTTAAGAATTTCGCTAAATTTTCGGAAGTCATATTTCTCTTGAAACGTTTCAACAGTCTTCTCCTTTCGTTTACCAAGCTTTGTATATTGTCGTTCCACCAAGGTGCACCTTCTGGTGCAAGTTGCACGTCTAAAAGGGATGGCCCTATGAGCAGCATTCAAGATTGTGCCAGTAATATGGTCTACAACATCATCTATATCTTCCAACCGAGTTAAAGGCCTAGAAAAACTAGTCATATTTATCCCAATTTGCACGCTTTATATTCCAGCAAGGTCTGCGTTCGTAGCTCTCTCGTATTAATATATGTATGTATGTATGCTGTAAAATTTCCAAAATTGATGCTATTAGCAAGATTAACAACTTTATAGGATATGACTCGACAGAAATTGTATTGCCATTGGCCATTTACTTTACTGGTTTTAATCGAATTAGAATTTTTACGAATATTTTCTTTCACAATGATATCAATGGGGACTCAACAGTTGTTTTATATATTCATCGTCATCATGTGAAGAGGCGACAACTTTACCAAGCAACCAGGAGTATTCTCTGTTGTTGATGACTTCCTATTAAGCTTTGTAATTTGTTCGTTTTTGTATCTTACTTAATTATAACGCGTGTTTTGTTCATCTTTGGTGTAGTCCTTTTGTATAAAAAACGAGCCTTCCTTTAGATTATCCTTCGCAACTAATATATTGACGGCTTGTGGACAAGATCCCAAGCTAAATAAAAATGTGTGTATATGTGGCAGTGCTTGAACTGTAACTATATCTGCATTAACGCCTAGCTTATTGGAGCACAGATCAATAAAATGTTTCTTGGTTTCTGATATTTTCATTATCTGAGTTTCTGAGAAATTGATGCTAATTGATGCTCTAATATAGAATAACGACTATGTGTCAAATCTATAAATTGTTTTATCTCAGAAATAAATAAATAAAAAATCGTTTATAAAAAACAGAAAAGAATAACAACACACCTTAACTGATGACACTTTTATTTACGACTAGCTGTACCCTGCGCGCTTTGCTGCACTACAAACTAAAATAAATTTGAAGGAAAGACATTAGACAAATATCCAATTAAGTTTGAATCATTTTATTGATTTTGTTTCCCGTTGTCCAGATGATTCAGACGAACGGGCCTGAGTAGTACGCATTCGATCAAGTGATTCATTGTTCAAGTGATTCATGCGAACGGATCTGTGCGGCATGTACTCGAAGATTTTTCAGTCTCAATGCTGATTCTGAGGCTAGTAATGCTCTTTTCTTTTCTTTTCAACACAGGATCAAATGCACAGTTTACGATTTAATTAATTTCGAAGAATTTTCAGTGGCGCCACCTGTCGGAAATTGGTTATACCAACTTAGAAACCTTCGTCGGCTCATGCGCAACAACTTTGCTAAAGATTAAATGCATAGTTTACGATTCCATAAAGTACATTCATTTTTATATATATAGATAATTTAAACTTGAAAAAAAAAATAAATAAAACAAAAGTCTACGAATTTAATTTTGGTTATATTTTTTCTTATTTGGTGAATTTTTTCACAAATGTTGGTTACAAAATTTTTTTCTTTCCCTTCTATCTTTCCCCCCGCGTCGTTCTTTACACTTTATTTTCTTTGGTTTTATACATCAAGAATCACAGATAGCATACTTGTAGGGGTAACTACTATGCGTATGAGTAATATATTTCAAATGCAATTAAATATTAAGTATGTAGTATGTAGCATACGTGGGCATGGCCCCTCGCTCATTTGGAATATCAACATAAAAAGTAGCCTATAACTCCTTCCAGACATACAGGAAGATACTGTGAAAATTTCAAGAAAATCGGTTCAGCCGTTTAATCGTCTATAAACTTCAAACATACAATCAAACACACATTCATTTTTATATATAAGATTCTTTGCTCATTTGAAGAAAGAAAGGAATAACAATCAGAAATAAACAATTTCTTTAATTTTAATTGCAATCTTCAAATCAGCGTTTTACTAAATCTAAAAACGCATTTTGTCAGACTAAGGGCCATTATTACAACTTGTCGTTAAAGTTGGGTTTAGTTAAAGGTACCTTTAGCTAAAGGGAACTGGAAAGTTACCTTTAACTTATTTTCGTTATTACATCTTACAGACAAAATTTTACAATAATATGGCAGTGCGGGAGCAATGTCGATAAAACTGCTCACTTTTACAATTTTTTTTTAACGCAGTGGCAACCGCGGGCATTGTTTTGTTGTTGTATATGCTCATTTTGTTAAAATTTTAAGTTGCCATAATGAAAATAATATATAATATGGCAACTTCAAATATAAAGTGACCTTTAAATGTTAAAGGTAGGATGATGCTCCCTTTAGCTTAACGATCAGTTGTATCTTATTGGGTACCCATAATAATGAAAAACAATTTATCTGACCGTTAAAATCCTCCCTTTAGTTAACGGCAAGTTATAATAATGGCCCTAATTGTTACAACTCTCTTTAGAAATCAATGAAATTTCCTGCTTAAATTTTTCCGAACGAATTAATGCTTTAATATTATTTTCTTCATTTTAGGTGTGGTTTCAAAATAGAAGAGCAAAATGTAGAAAACATGAACATCAAGCACACAAAGGTGAGTTAATACGACATTTATACGTATCACGTCTACAATGGTGGAAGAACTAAAAAAATTCAATATATGTACATACTCATAAAATTTTATATTTTTGTTTTATGATATAAATTAAAATAAAGTATGAATGTGTTTTAATTTAAAGACATTCAAACTATCTGCACAAGAATATTACTTTCCTCGTAGAAATAAATAAAATATTTAAACTTTTAAGTAAACCACTTATGTATCTTATTAACATTTATTTTGAATCTCCCTAAATTTTAACAATCCCTTTGAATCGACAGTTCACAGAATGTACAAGATTGGAACGAACGTCCCTAAATTGTATTCCAGATTTCTGGCTTATTTTTAGGCTAAAGAGAAATTGTTTTATTCTAGAGGATTGTCCAGAGGTACCCAAAAGGCCACTTCGTTAGAAAGTTATAGGAAGGAAGCATGGAACGCAAAACAGTGCGTTGTAACGCTACAAGAAACGATGCGTGATTAAGATGTCTGTACAATTAGCACAAGGGATTAGGCTTCTAATCAAGTTGAAAAAAACCTGAAGTTTTTCTGAATATAATGATTGAATCGATATCAGAAGTTAGACTACTGAGAAGGCTGGACTAAAGGATATTAAAACAAAAAACAAACAGTTGTACTGCCTTTACGTAACGACCCAAGAGAATAGAAACAATTACAGATCTAATTCAGACCACATTAGCTAGGCAAAGACGCAGGATTCTTCATAACTTACAAAGAGTTTTCAATTTGTGGGATAAGTGCCGTACAATGATTCCACTTATACATTTTTTTTTGCAAAATATAGAAGAACTGATTCCAAATCATTGGAAATTGGTACTAAGCATCCTATTGATTGCATTAAGAAAAAAAAAAAATAGAATTCATTCTAGGATGTGGCCTTATCTCTACAATAAATACAACAATGCAAAAACAACAGGCATTTTGTTTTTGTTAATGAGTAATTATGTTGTCAAAAAATTAACCCTCAAACCTCCAAAGGAAATTAATTAAAACAACTAAATAAAACTAAAAAAAAGAATATATATTGAAAAATATTATGATTTTTTTGTCATGCTAAATTATACAATAGTGCAGCACCTATAAAGTAACAAAAATTAATTCATGCAGTCAATAACATTTCCACGTTACATAAAGAACATGTTTTTATATGCCAGAAAAAAAATATCAGCTGCATCAGCTTCTTAATCGCCATAGTTTAGGCACTTAGTTGGAGACACCGAATTCTTTTTTTTTTTGTACTTCATCACCCTCGTCTAAATAAATAGGTTGGTTGTAGCTTAAAAGATATATGTATTTAGTGTTAAAGGCTTAAATATTGTTAATCATCTTGCAAAAAATTTTAATATAAATGGCTTTAAAATATCCTGAAGAATTTCTAGAGTGCGTACCGTTAAGGAAACATGCGGTACATATGAGGGTTTATGACTAATATAAATACGAAAGCGAATATCGAAACAAAATACACAAAAAACAATCAATTTTTTTGGCAGCTGGTAACTTGCGGCTACCTTCTATGAATTTGCCTTGATCAAAATTGTCCACGCCCGTTGCACACCGCTCACACAATCTGCACTAAATTGTTCACATAAATATTTTCGTATCCGAACAAAAGCCTTTAAATTTGATACATATGCTTTCTAAACTAAAGACGCACGTCTATTGTTCAGCTCTGAGTAATCTCTAACAAACTTTTTATACATCAACTGCTTTTTTTTTGGCTACATTATCTTGTGACGCTAGTTATATACGGATCTGATAGTATTTTGTGGATCTGATGATGAAAGCAAATGATACAAAACATCAGTAACTGTTAAATTTCTGTTCCACTTTCTGGAAAACATTAATCTTTACATGTGGTATTGGTACTGAACTATACTGAAAAAGTACTTGTTCGCATCGAATGGTATTTTTGTAAAGAAAGTACATCATTAAAACCCTTCAATCAGGATTATGACCTAGCTTCTCGCACCACTTATTATGCATGTGTTAATTTTATACATGAGTGGCGGTGACCTACAGTTTAAAGTCGACTCCGAACCACAGATTTTTGAGACATTTTTCATGGCAATTTCATTTACTCTCAGAGTTTTTGACAGAATGAGGTCGCCGAAAGAATACTTTCGTCATTTTTCGTTTTGTTGGAGATGCCTGACATGGAGTTTGAACTGTGGGCTCAAAAATTAAGTTGAATTTTGTTCTCCGCTGCTTTACCAACACAACCAAACCTATGATAGTATGTGTTTGAGCACCACTGGTATAGACCCATTGAAAAGCTAACATCAAGTTTCTAATATGAAGACCAAGAACAAATGAATGAATGATATGGAGACTAATAGGTTTAAGCAGTCACTCTTCCAAATGGGTCTAAAACAGAACTGAAAATTGCTTCCAGCCAGGGAAGAATAAATTCCTCCACATTGTGAATGCCAGCTGGAATAATACAATAACACTTACTTCCTTAGTTTTTCATTACATACCACCTCGCTTAACACACCACTAATTTTGTGTGTGTTAATTTTATCGATTAGTGGCTGGATCTACAGTTTAAAGTCGACTCCGAACGACAGATTTTTGAGACATTTTTTATTGCAATTTTATTTGTTGTCAGAATTTTTGCCAGAAATTTGTTGAGAGGAAGTCGCAGAAGAAATATTTTTCTCATATTTCATTTTGTTCGAAATATCTGACCTGGGCTTTGAACCGTGGCTGTACTTTTAACTACTAACTAGACTATGGTGGCTTCAATAATACAATAATAGCCCTTGAAATCTAAATGGTTCAAAAAAACCAACAGTCCAAAGTACTTAATTAAGAATTATCCGATTTGAAAAGACACGATAAGGATTTACGTACGTACCGTCAGAGAGAAAATATTACAGAATTCCATCTATACTTTTGAAATGGTTGGTAAAAAGCTAGAACAAAATAAAATAAAAAAATTAAAAGAAGCTAGGCCGTAATCCTGACTGAAGGGTTGTAATGGTCAATGGTTTTGTAATGTAATGGTTTTTACATATTGAGTTTACACGATACTATCCGTTCTCTTTCATATAAAACTTGACATGTTGTACGACCTAAACTCTGTCCGTAAAATAAATACTCGGAGATCTGTCAATCGATGCCCTTACAGAAATTTGTCCATTGTGCACTTTTCGCACTGTGCCCCTTGAGCACCTTTCTATTCACCAGTTCTACTTGTTCTGTTAAAGAGGTTTCCACTTAGACATCAAACGTCGTGGATACCAGGATTCCACCAGTGTGGTTTAGGTTTACTTCTGTATTTTTCGTCGATAAGTGCAGAGAATTTAGAACTTATTTCATTGCAAGTATCTGAACAATTACAGATAAGAGGAATATTCAGAAAAATAATCGATTGTGATGTATCCTTGAACAATTTGTGTTCTTACTGTTGACATTGGGTTTTATCTCAATATAGAAAGTACTATAATATATTGGTGAAACCTTTACCAGATACGTACCAGTTAGCGATAATTTTCGATTAAATTTCGATTAAGGCTAACACCTCGTTTCTATTGACAGTGAGGAAGATTAGGCTATCACTGCATCTTCCATTGTAAAGATCACTGCAATAATAATATCAAAAAGGCACTCATTTCGTTCATTAGTTCCCGTACTGCCACACTTTACGTATCGCGACCAATAACATATACGATCAGCCATCGCAACAAGTAGAAGAAAGATAGATCCCGCAGGCTGTGACTTCTAATGACGGAGAATGATATTCACCTAAATATATTCACCAACATTACCAAATTTTTGAACGAAGTCCGTTTCGAGTAAGTAGTGTCAACATCTCTCATGGATATCTTGACACTTCGCTGCACTGGCTTTAACTACACCCTTAAAGCTTCGGATCTGAAGCCTAGATTGAGAAGTAAATGACTCAACAGGAAGTTGAGTATTTCGACCACAGAGGATGAGAAATATAGAATATATAGAGAAAATTAATATTGACTGATTTTGAAAACTTAATGTCACTTAATGATGCACAATG
Source organism: Sarcophaga rosellei (assembly GCA_930367235.1). Taxonomy (NCBI): domain Eukaryota; kingdom Metazoa; phylum Arthropoda; class Insecta; order Diptera; family Sarcophagidae; genus Sarcophaga; species Sarcophaga rosellei. The sequence goes on from OV884019.1 coordinate 61,079,226, forward strand.
TGAAGCACACTACACATTACATTCTGCACTGAACATCTTTGTTATGCGATTCACTTAGCGTTGCCCTCAGCGGATTTCTTTCAATAGAATGAAAATTATCATATCAGCATTTTAAAAGAAACATACATACATTTCATGAATGAAAGTGAAAAATCAGTACAATGATAAGGATTAATACAAACAAGGTGAAAGGTTTCAAATACTTTATTGCACATTGCAGCAAGCTATGTCTTCGATGCTTCAGTGTAAACGTCTTTTGATAATTAATTGCTTCGAGTCCAGATATTTTATTTATGTTTGATATTAGAGAAAATGTAACGCCAATTATCGATTCATTCTAAAGACTTGCATCATGAGATCAACCTGTAGTAAAAAAGTCGCTGAATCCATCAGCTATTTCAAATTGAACACAGTAACATACAATAAAATATAACAAAAAAAAAATAATTGTTGTAAATAAAATTTATAAAGATACTTTCTATGTTTTCTCTATTTCTGACAATCGGAATAATTTGAATTTGAACATATCCAAATAAAATTGTGAAAAGGAAAACGCAAATAAACGAAAAGAGAAAAAAAATATACGTATGTCAAAAACTCCTTTAAGGTTTCAATTAGTCAAAAGAAGACACACATAACATTTTCAATGTTCCAAGGTTGTTTATTTATTTCAAAAAAAAAAAAAAGTAAAAACAAAAAAATAAAAGGTTATTCCAATTGCTCCTTCGAACGGCTGTGGTTATAACTCAGTCAGTCTTGTGTGAGGACACGTTGCGTTCGAAGTAAACAAAGGTGGTTTGAAGATCTCGCTATAGATCTGTACACAAGTATAAAGCCGAAAGTCCATACCATGCGTTTCATGCGACCTTGCATTACATGCGTATACCGAAAAAGTAGAATGAGTGTAGTTGTATGTGACAAGAAACAAAAGAAAATGCATAGATGCGTTGAACGCATCAAGTAGATCTACTTTCTACTTTTCTATGCGACTCATGCAGTGTTGGAAAATGTCAGCAGTTTTTTAAACTTGGCATGCCAAATTATATACTATTGTGAATGGTTTCGATAGATATGTTTACATTTTACGACATTATTATTTTCGCATTTTTCTTTTTGCATTATAAAAATATTAATAAAAACATATTTCATAATAAAGTTTACTACTAATTTAAGAGGAAAATACATTTTTAACACATTTATGAACATTTCATCATTTCATGAACAAAATATGCATGTTACTAGTTGTCGATTGTTTTTATGTACTGAGTGTCATCTACTTTGAATTTATTTATTTGTAAATATGAAAAATGGAGGATAAATTAACCGAAAACAGTCGTCTTGTGTTCTTTTGAGAATTTTCGTAGGCCTTAACAGCACAAAATATCACATATGTAAACTCATAAATTTGTAATTAATGGCATAAATTCTTTTAAAATTACAATTTGATTTTCTATTTTTCCCAAAAATGTTCTTGTTTGCTTTTTTATTGTTTACCACAACAGCTGACCAAAACAAAAAACCAGTCGCATAAAACGCATTGTGTGTAACTTGCAATAAGAACCGCATAGAAAGCAAAAATTGCATGTAAACATTTTTGGGAAAAATAGAAAATCAAATTGTAATTTTAAAAGAATTTATGCCATTAATTACAAATTTATGAGTTTAAATATGTGATATTTTGTGCTGTTAAGTCCTTACGAAAATCCTCAAAAGAACACAAGACGATTGTTTTCGGTTAATTTATCCTCCATTTTTCATGTTTACAAATAAATAAATTCAAAGTAGATGACACTCAGTACATAAAAACAATCGACAACTAGTAACATGCATATTTTGTTCATGAAATGTTCAGAAATGTGCTAAAAATGTATTTTGCTCTTAAATTAGTAGTAAACTTTATTATGAAATATGTTTTTATTAATATTTTTATAATGCAAAAAGAAAAATGCGAAAATAATAATGGCGTAAAATGTAAACATATCTATCGAAACCATTCACGATAGTATATAATTTGGCATGCCAAGTTTAAAAAACTGCTGACATTTTCCAACACTGCATGAGTCGCATAGAAAAGTAGAAAGTAGATCTACTTGATGCGTTCTACGCATCTATGCATTTTCTTATGTTTCTTGTCACATACAACTACACTGATTCTACTTTTTCGGTATACGCATGTAATGCAAGCTCGCATGAAACGCATGCTATGGACTTTCGGCTTAAGTGTTAGTGCTTACAAAAATGTTGTAATCAGAGAAATAGAATAGTGAACAAGCAATTGGTTGTTGTGTAGTGAAGTTGTATACGGTGGGTGGCACAATAGTAGTGCGAATAATAAAGAGTTTAACTGAAATTAATCACATATTTGTTTTTATTTTGGTTTGCAATTAACGAACCCACAATCTAAACGTTTTTAAAAAGGTAAAAACGTAACAATATTAATTATTGGCTCAAGTTACATAGACAATATTTTGTATTTTTTATTCTTCTTTTCATTTACATAAACTGATAGAACGAAACCAATACAACTTTCAAAAGCATATGAAAAAATTTGTATAAGTATATCAGATTTTTATATGAAAATCATCAACAACGAGCATACACTGTTGTATATTCGTCCAACAATACAAGGTTGCCCAATTGTGTTGTTAAAAAATACTCACACATATAGGCCGAGGCGGTGTGAGAGAACATCAAAATATTTTTGATTTTCACTCCCTTTGTTTTCCTCTGCCTCACAACACCTTTAAAATGAAGTTGGAAAGCATTATTTTGACGTGTTGCTGCTCTAAGCAAAATAAATATTACCAACGCATTTATAAATGTGGCTATGCAGCTTTAAATAATCATTTCCAAATGTACACATGTATTCTATTTTTGTGTGGGTGTAGCATGACGCTCAACGCTCCAGTTTTATAAATAGCATAGAAGATGATATAATTCCTTTATATAATGACATAATTGTTCATTACAACCCTTCAGTCATGATCACGACCTAGTTTCGCACACCGCTTATGTTGTGTGTGTTAATTTTATACATAATTGATTGTTCCTATAGTTTAAAGTCGACTCCTAACGACAGATTTTTGAAAAACTTTTTCATGGCAATTTTATTTACTCTCATCGTTTTTGCAAGAAAACGGAGAGGAAGTCGCCAAAGAAATATTTTTTCGTATGGCCTCACGTCTGATAAGCCAATACACTACCTACGACTCGGCGACTTCACTAGACTACGGCGACTTTATTTATTTACCATATTATAATTTACGATTATGCATATGTTTTCACGTTCTATATACTTTTATCGAATCTTTTTAACCTGGGTATTAATGTTAGGTTCGGTTCGCAACTGCCAAAATGTAATGCCCTTACAATTCAGTGTTGCCAACTCCCAGGCCACTGTGCCTCTTGTTGATTCAATTATGCACAATCAACTCACTTGGATGGTTTGTTTTGGACGCAATTTAATATGTTACTTTTGGATAAAAGATTTTATTGGAATTTATTATTATTCAACCCTATGAGATGAGAATTTAAATTAGTGTTAGATGAATAAAATGCACATACATGCGCGATACAATTTAAAATAGAAGGAGTAATAGATAGGTACACCAATACTTTAATTAAAACAAATATGCTTCGACAAATATTTGAGGTGACGGACACACATATGTTCACATATTTCATCAGTGGTAAAGGGTTGCAATTTGTCATTTCTCTTACTTCTACTATACAATGTTTATATTACATGTGCATACATATGTATGTACAACATATGTATCTATATATATTTTTAATAATAGTTTTGGGTAAGTTAAGACTAATGAATAAATTCAGACTTAAACTATCTGGATTCGCCTATTTTGTTTGTTTGGACAAATTTCGTTCTATATATTTTGACAGCTCTCTTCGTGAAAGAGAGCAAAAACATGTTTTACGACAATCTTAACCAATAGGTTATGTGTTTCATACATTTGCCAATATAAATCATGTAAAGTTTATATTTATTTGATTAGTGTCGTATAGCAACTTTGAGTTTCCGGATAAAAACTTTTCGAAATGGCTGAATACGGCTGCAGAAAAATTTCAGTTAATAAAATTTTGTTAGTATAACATGGGTGAATCCACCTTTATGCAAATATCAACCTTTACAAAAATATGTTATGGTTTGTGTTTCAATAGATACAGCGTAACCTTCAGAATCTATGATCTTCCGGTAAAAGTGAAAACTCGAAGTCGCTTTTATAATATATAAGTTTTATTAATACAATAGCTTATGTATGTATACTACGGAAAAATTATGAAGTCTCTGAACAGATGGTTCTTTGTGTAATTATATTATATTATATTTTATATATATTTATTATATTTTAATGAAAGAAATAAAGTATTTCAATAACATTGAATACTGTGTTTGTACGCATTTGAATTGTATTAGGGCAGTACTAATTTTCAACAAACTCCGCCTCAAATCAAATGCGTTATTTTAAGAATTACATTTTAATTTTTAATAACTTACAACAATGTACTTATATGCCTTTGTTTAGTTAAGCATTTTGTAAGTATGTCCGCAGCGTTGTCTTTAGAAGTAACATACTGTATTTCAATAACGCTCTCCTCAAACTTTTCTCGAATATAGTGATAACGTATATCAATGTGTTTGCTCCTCTTTTGGACAGTTTGATTTTTTACCATAAAAACCGCACCCTGGTTATCACATAATATAGATGTAGGACTGGTAATATATTCGTTGAAACCCAACTCAGTAAGCAGACTACGATGGAACACAACCTCTTTAGTCCCTTGGCATAAAGCAATATATTCTGCCTCCATTGTACTTAATGCCACAATAATTTTTCGAAATCATACCCTAAAAACACACTTGCAGTCGTATTGAGACTTTGTGGAGGCGAGTTAATGATGCTGTGTTTGGTAGCCCAGCCACATTTTTACATTTGCAGCAGCGTGTTTTCCTAATGATTCTTCATTGCACTTTTTGAAATAATAAGCATTATGAATTAAAATGTTTAAATATACTGTCTTATTCATTGTTTCCTGAATTAATTCCATACTGCCCACAAATGTCTTTCTAAAACAATAATATCGAATCAAACAATAATAAAAATAATATTAAGTTTATGGTAGTTTTCATAAATTTTTCAAAATTTGCGATATAAATCTTTATTATTATTTTCCTTCTATAACAACGGCATTAAAATTTATTTACTATTTAAATTCTTTTAATCTTTGTTCAGTTTATTCGTTATTTCCTCTGTAAGGTATCAACTACTTAATAATTAACGAATATATTTTTGTAGACAACCACTTTATAGTGATTCATAGTGAAAAAAAACTTAAAGAGATGTATTCAGTTTAAAAGTTTAGGTCTCAGTCAGGTAGCTTAATTTATTTAAATGCCAAGTAGCAAAAAGAAAGTAATAAACTCGAGTCACAAAGATTGAGATTTTCAATATTCTTTGTAAATCACGTATTAAATACATGTTATTAGGGGCTTAATTTGTTTCCCTCCTCCTACAACAAAATTTACCGCCGCTTACCTTTACTAGTCGTTCACCATGTTTGACAGTAGGACGCAATTTTTGTCCAACGCATAAATGAGCAAACTGTAATGGATTTTTTTTTAATTTACCTACATCTATAAAGCAGTTTCTAATAAAGGTTTTATTTAATTTAATGAAATTGTTTGTACATTATGAGTAGAAAAATTAATCTGCACATCTACATTATATATATATTTAATAGAATATCTGAAATTCTTAAATAAAAAGTTCAAAGTAAAAACAACACACACTAATCGGTAGTTTTATCTTCTAAATAGCGTTGCCAGTAAGTTCTTTGTTTTGTTTTCTACAATAGTACAAAATTTGTAAATAAAATCACCAGAGTCCGGTGCTTCCATTAATCTGTTAATGTTTCTTTGCCACCTTTGCCCAGGACTAATAAAACAATAAATTTTTTATTTATTTCGCATTTCAAAAAAAAAACTTAGAAAAAAGGGGAAACTTGGCAAATGGCACCGCTGCTTCTAACCGATTTATTATTTTAAAGGCAGAACATCTGGCGGTATAGACTTTTAAATGGTTTTTTATGCCGAAGAAGACTTAAAGATATTTGAATGTTTCTTCGATTGATTCGCCTGCATGATTGTTAAACCATGGGAAAACTGGTTTGCTAGTTCACTTATAGATTTTATAACTCCAAGCGAGTGTATTTAGAGGAGTTCCATATGCTAAGTACCTAAAAATTACTCACATTAATTTTACAGTGGTTTTAATAAATATATCAGAACTTACAACAGGAGTGTGAGCGAAATGCGTTTTTCGGCGTGAATTGTTTCCTTAAATTTATGCATGGAAGGAGCTAATAATTTTAAAAAAACATCGTATAAATGCGTAGGCATTCTTGTGCGTGCAAACAGTTCATCCTCGTCCATATCTTTGATTTTCAGGAACGTTTTCTGGTGATACCCATTTTGACACCAATCCCTATTAATTGGTCGGACTTTCCACCGTCTTCTACGCTTTAAAACTTTTCTTTTAGCGTATAAAGACACAATATTTAAAAATAAATTATCTATTTCTTCGTCACTGCTCATGTTGTTTACTTTTATTTACTTTTTTTTTGTACTTTTGAAAAATATACACAATTAAAACGTAAACAGCTGTTTATGGCTATGGCAGGACTGATTGTTGCTAATAATAAACTTATGGTTATGGATTATGTTATGGCGTTATGGCAAAGTCACGACTAATTGAACCTTTAGTCAGCATCATTGTTACACCATACAATGACGAATAGGGAACTTTGCATTTTATGCTTATTGCCAGGCTTTTAATAGTGACCGTTGACATCACGACGATGTGACGTCATTTCCGCGAAAGCCGATCACTAGTCACAATTATCGAATAAACGGTGGTGGATGAATCTCTTTTTTCTCTACTTTTAAATATTTTCTGAAAAAAAAACAAGAATAACCAGCTAATGAAGTATTTCCAACCTGTTGAGGTAAAAAATTATTGATAATTTAAGAAAACACTTCGATTCATGGACAGCTTCTGCGGAAGTTTTATTTATAACTAACTAAAGAAAAGGTAGAATATTTTATAATAGAAAATTACTATGTATGTACATGACTGTAATAATTCATTTACATAGAGAGAGTAAGAGAAAGATTAATAATAAAAAAATGTATGTCGGTCATAGTCAGTTTGAGGTCATGTTATATTTTATACATCCTCGGCCCGGCCATGGCAGAGGCCTGAATAGGTCTCTTTAGAATTACGTTATTTCCTAATTGTACATTGCAAGCTCGCATATGACCATCTCTGCCCTGGAATACAGAATCAACCACAGCTAATTTCCAAATCAACCTTGACTTCAAGTCTTCGTGTACTAAAACAACGTCTCCAATTTTAATGCTCCGAATGGGAGCACACTTATTGTGATGAATTGTGCATAACTGTTGCAAATATTCAGATTGCCACTTTTTATAACATCGCCTAATTATTGCTTGCCTTAAATTCCATGACTTAACCATAGAAAATTAATCAATATGAAAATCTGCTGGAAAAAAATGGCTTTTTGATAAGTAATAAAATGAGTCAGAGTTAATGGCTTTAGATCGTTGGTAATGTAAGTCAGTGGCCAATTGCTGCCTTTAGACAATTCTTGATGCTACGAACTAGTCGCTCCCAAAAACAACCCCACCATGCTGCTCTCTCGGGAATATATTTCCAGGTGATGCCTTAATGTGTGGTTATTTCTTGTATATTTGTATTCTTCAATAATTACTCTACTTTCCCTAGCTCAAGGTCAGCTCGTTTGGACGTTTTTGCGTTGTCAGATATGATAGTTTTTGGAGGGCCAAATTTTGATATAAAACGACGTAAAGCATTTATGCAGCTTTCAACCGTCATACCTTTGACTAACTCTAAATATACAACACGAATTGCTGTGCAAGTAAACAGCAGCTCCACTGTTTCACCATCGCATCTTATATAAAGAGGACCTGCGAAATCGATTCCTGTTATTTCAAAGGGCTTTGTTGTTCTGATACGCTCTACTGGTAAAGTTGTCCATGGCTCTAAAGCGCTTTTTCCATGAATGCAATTTCAAGCCTTCGACAAATTCTAATGTGTCGGTTGAGAGCGAATCATGCAAAAAACAGAACCAATTCTAAATGTTGAAAAGTTTAGATACATAATTGGCCATTACAACCCTTCAGTCAGGATTACAGCCTAGCCTCTCACACCACTCATGTTGTGTGCCTTAATTTTATACTTGAGTGGCGGGACGTGAATTCCATTTACGTAGCTTAAAACTCGCCTTTCAACTGACCTTTCGCTGACAACCATATCGTCCACATAAAAAGACCTTTTTAATTTATTGCAAATACTTCCGTATTGTGCTTCACAATTTGACAAATATTTTTAAATTGTCGCTGTCAAAAGAAATGGACTGTGTTTCGGGGGGAATTGGGGAAGCAATAAAATAAAATATTTTGCGAGAAGTTGGGGTAAATAAATACAAAGACAATTAGTCTTAAATAATCAAACTTGTTAGAAGAGGAATTTGCCTCGATAGCGATTCCCACGTGGATTTTAAATAAAGAAGAACCAATTTCAAGATAAAAATTTGATTTATTTCAAAAAAGGTTTTCTATATTAAAATTCCTATAAAATTCACAGTTAATCAGAAATGATTTATAATCCAAGGAGAAAAAATACAAACTTACTATCTAGTATGGAAATCACTACTGCAATATTACAAAGATTTAATTAAGAAATTGTTTTCCGGACTGACAACCACCACGTGAAGCCGACTTAAATATATTGAAAATGGTTTGGTTAGAAAACCTGACACAAAAGAATTAGCAAATATGGCGTCACTCCGAAAATATTACTTAAATCTAATCGAATCTATTACTAACACTTTTGGTTAGTATACTTGCTAAACAAAGCTACTAATTTTAGGCGATTTTGCCAGTGGCGGCAACATTCCCCCCCGCAGTATGGCAAGAAGGTTCTTCGCTGCCGTACTCCTCATGGGAAGCCACGTCTAAAATCGCAAGCTTGGCTGCAGGCCTTTCCAGTATTCCATGTGATGTAAGCACCTTAGCACTCCTTACCTGTCCATCTTTTGCCAATCTCGTTTCAACAACTTTTCCTCGAGGCCAAACATTGCGAGGAAAAGAGGAATCAACAATTAGAACTAAGTCCCCCTGACGCAAATTTTGTCGTTTTTCGAACCATTTAGACCTACATGTTAATGTTGGCAAATATTCAGCCAACCACTTTCGCCAAAAAATATTCGCATATTGCTGTGAGATTAGCCAATTTTGTTTCAGCACTTGTCCGCTGTCGCTACAGGAAGACATTGGTTTTAGTCCACTGGAACTTCCTAATAAAAAGTGATTTGGAGTGATTGCTTCAGCAGTTTCATCATCAATAGGGACATATGCAAGAGGCCTAGAATTTATAATATTCTCGACTTCGATTACCATGCTTAACAATAACTCATCGTGTGGCGCTCTTGAAGGCATTATTTTGTACAGCACTGTTTTTACAGAACGAACTAGTCGTTCCCAGGCACCTCCCATGTGGGGAGAGGATGGTGGGTTAAAGTTCCATTTTGTTGTGGCACTTGTAAAAGTTTTAACAAATATATTGCTATCCACATCTTTTAAAGCGTCACGTAGCTCTCGCTCTGCTCCGATAAAGTTGGTTCCATTGTCGCTGTAAAATTCTATTGGTATTCCTCTACGTGACATAAAATTACGAATAGCTAATATACATGAACTAGTAGTAAGTGAATACGAAATTTCAATATGCACAGCTCTTATTGTTAAACATGTGAAAAGGACACCATATCTTTTTTCTCTGTGGCGATTCACTGTCACCATAAATGGCCCAAAAAAATCAACGCCTGTGTAACTAAATGGGGCTGTATATGCGGAGATTCGAGATCTAGGTAGTTTCGCCATTTGAGGAACTTGTGGTACGGCCTTGTAAACTTTACACCACTGACATTTCCGAACAACAGATTTATATGTGACTCTAAGTTTAGCGATGGAGTATTTTTGACGAATTTCATTGATAACGGTTTCATGGTTGATATGATAATATTTCTGATGATAGTATAAAATTATAAGAGTTGTTATGTAGGATGATTTTGGTAAAATTACCGGTCGTTTCTGTTCTAGGGGTATGTTTGCATTATCAATTCTGCTATCTATTCTCAAAACACCATCTTCATCTAACAATGGAGATTTGGTATATATTTCACTCTTCTTTGGGATGAACTTTCCGGATTTAAGACATGAAATTTCCATAGAATATGTTTCATTTTGTGCTTGACGGAATAAATAACTTTGCGCCATTCGCAACTCTTCTTGTGTAAGAGCAGTTTTATTATGATTTTTTGTTTTACAATTAAAAATAAAACGAAAGACATAAGCGGTTGCTCGTAATATACGATTCCATTTAGAGAAACGAGTAGGTGTCACTAAGAATTCCGTTGAAGAAATTATATAATTTTGATGAACCATCTCTTCAGTAGTAGATTCTTCATGAGATTTTGTACTTGGCCACTTATTTTCGACTTCGTAAAGGAACTCCGGACCTATAAACCATCTGCTAGAAGCGTTAATTGAAGGAACTCGAGTCCATTTGGTAGCTTCGTCTGCTACATTTTGTTTAGTTGGGATCCACTGCCAGTCGCTTGCTGATGTTAGCTCTAAGATTTCTGTTACACGAAACGCTACAAATTGGGTATATTTTCGGTGGTTGGAATTAATCCAACTTAACACCGTTTTCGAATCTGTCCAAAAGAATTTTCTGCAGATTTTTATTGTATGATTTTCACAAATGTAGTTAGCAAATCGGGCTCCTATCAGGGCAGCCATTAACTCAAGACGAGGGACAGATGTAATTTTTATGGGAGCAACTCTAGTTTTGGACCCGATTAATGAACAAAGTATTGTTTCATTTTTCACCAAACGAAAATAGCACACTGCAGCGTATCCATCCTTGCTGGCATCTACAAAGGTATGTAGTTGAACTTCAACCCCTTCGTAAGAAGGCAACAAACGCAGGTAACAACGCGGAATTTTTATATTCTCGATGGAGGGCAAAACTTTTACCCACTGGCTCCAATTGTCAGCCAGATTTAAAGGAATTTCTTCATCCCAGTCTACCTTAGTTCGCCATACCTCTTGAAGAAGAATCTTCACGTACATGATTATGTTGCCTATTAGTCCTAACGGATCGTAAATTGACATAACTAAGCGAAGAATTTCACGTTTTGTTGGTATTTTTTCAGTAGAAAATACATCAGTAGCTTTGAGCCAAGAGGATATCTTAAAAATTATTACATCGTCTTGATGCTCCCAGAAGACACCTAGGACCTTTTCTATATGATTATTGTCAGTTAAATTCAAACACTTTTCTTTTTTGGTACCTTCAGAAATCGAATCTAGAACGCAAGTGCTATTCGAAAGCCAATTTCTAATATTAAATCCACCTTGCCGATGAATATATTTTATATTTTTAATCAAATCTACTGCTTCTTGTGGCGTATCAACAGAATATAATAAGTCATCTACGTAATGATTTTCTATAATTGCTTTACAAGCCGTAGGAAATTGTTCTTCGAATTTTTTGGCATTTAAATTTTTTATATATTGGGAAATGCTAGGAGCACAGGTAGCTCCGAAAATCATTACATACATAACGTAAATATCTGGTTCTTTGGCTTCGTTACAGTCGCGCCACAAAAATCTTTGGACATCCCTATCTTCTTGCCGTATAAAAATTTGGTGGAACATCTCCTCGATGTCCCCACATATAGCGATTGCTTTTTGCCGAAATGAAAATAAAATAGCTACCAGCGATTTAATTAAGTCAGGTCCCTTCATAAGGAATGAATTTAAAGAAACGTCGTTCGTTTTAGCCGCTGCATCCCACACAACACGTGCTTTGCCCGGCTTATTTTTATTAAAAACAGCAAAAATCGGTAAATACCACACCTTACCACGGTTAGTACTGATCTCATCTTTTTCTAACTTACGTATATATTTTTTTGATAAATATTTCTCCATCGTATTTTTAAAGATATCAAAAAGGTCTTTATTTTGTTTTAATTTACGCTCAAGGCATAACAAACGTTTCAAAGCCGTATTGTAACTATCAGGTAAGTTTAAAATATCAAATTTCCATAGCAAGGGACTTTCGTAATGCCCATCTTCTCTTTGTAGTGTATACTCCCTTAACAACCTAAGCGCCCTAGCTTCGTCTTCACTTACAAGTAAATCTTTGCAACATATCCCGATACTCTCAAAGGAATAAAAACTTTTCACTAAATCTTCTAAGTGTTGCTGATCTTCGTTGCAATTACAAATATGGAAATTAAAATGCTTACTTGGGTTTGAATTTTCGCCAACAGCGCCATAGATCATCCATCCAATCCTTGTGTGAACAGCAACAGGTTCTTGGGGAGACCCTTGGCGTATTTTGTTTGATATACCCAAATCAAAATGATTTAAACCAATTAAAATCTTTGGCACGGCATTAAAATAGCTTTTAATTGGCAAATTTCTTAAGTGAGGAAATCTCTCAGAAACCTTTTCATAATCTAAGGACTGTGACGGCAAATTTAATGACGTCACAGTATTCACATTCATTTTCATATGTTTTTTATTTCCACCAGAAATTTTAATTGTGAGTTGTTTTGAATTGTTTTCGCACCGTTCAATGTCACCAGTCCATTTGAGACAGAGGGGGTTAGTTGTTCCAGTCACTTCTAGTTCCTTCATTAATGATTCATCCATTAAACTTATGGATGAACCTTCATCTATGAAAGCAAAGGTTTCTATTGTTTTATTTTTTCCAAAAACTTTTACTGGTATTATTTTAAACAACACTTGTTTTGTTTCACCATTATGTGTATTAATAACTTCACTATTTGATGTTTGCTTACAATCATTTCCTTCATTTACAGCTCTGATGTTGTCTGTTGTAGAAAAACGGTGTAATAAAGGATGATGATAATATTCGCACTCTTGCTCACCACACTTTACTCTCTTCTTACAATCACCACTGTGTTTAAACAAACAAATTTTACATAGTTTATGTTGCCTTACGATATCCCATTTTTCACCACGAGAGAGAGAAATAAACTTTTCACACTTTGCTATTGATTTACATTTGTTGTTTTTGCAAACGAAACACTTACGATCATTACTGTGGGTATTAATGTATCCTTTTTTGTTATTGTTTACGATATTTGTTTTTTCTCTTTTGTTGTTTGATACGTTCTCAACTGTTATACAGCTGGCAGAGATTCCTATGTTGAATATCCAATTTGAAAATTCATACAAGTTGGGATTTTTGCTTTGATTTATCAGCTGTAATTTATGTGTGCCCCATTGCAATTGATATGATGGTGGTAATTTTTGCAATAATTCGTGAAGAAGCGAAGAATTATTAATTTCATTAAGTAAATTTGTGGCTTCTATAGTTGCAATTAAACTTTTAACATTAACAGCAAAGGAAGTAAATGAAGGTAGGTTATTTTCATTAACGTAGGGAGTGTTTTTAATACGATTTTTAATAGAATTAACTATTTTTTCAGGTTGCCCGTACATTAATTTTAGTATTGACATTACCCAGGACACGTTTGAAGGATGTATCAAAATGTGTTGTACACTGTGAAGAGCGTCTCCCCTCAGAGATTTTTGCAACCTGATCAAATTTTCAGCATCGGTTAGTCCACATATTTTGGTTGACCATTCAAAGGTAGATGAAAATAAAGGCCATTCTTCTGGTTGGCCGCTAAAGAGAGGCAGTTCTTTAGGTAATGAATTTCGAGCCTGGAGCTGACTTTGATACAAAGGTGAAGAAGAATTACTACCGTTAAATAGATTTTGTTTTGGTCCCGTTGAAAAATTATTCGAGGTGTTTGGAAAATGAGGAGGAGGAAACTGTTGAGTTGTGTTATACTGTGGCGCATTAAAATTATTATTTGATAATGCGGTGGAAGTGAGAGGTGGGACTTTATTTGCTGTTAAGCATTGGGATTGCACTTGCTGTGCAAATCCGCTTGTAGGGATGCGACTAAACGTGTAAATTGGATCGGCAGTAAACGTTGACGGTATGGTGGTGGTGGAAGACGGCTTAATGGATGTAGCACTATTAATTGATGTGTAGCAATAAGAATTTTTATTTTCTGTATTAGTATTTTTATTTACGACTGCATTAAATGTAGATGGAAAAATAAAATTTGTATGGGGCGAGGGGTCTGTCTCGTTTTGGTTTGTTTTATTTGAGCTTCTATTTTCAGCCGACTTTTGAGGAATTGGCGCTTCATTTGTTGGTGAGTCTGGAGGATTAGGAAGTTCGTGTAGCCAGTTACGGATGGAATTTGATCCATTGGAGGATGCATTACTTTGACGTTCTTGTTCGTGTTGATGGATTAATTTATACTTTTTATTTACAAACTCCATTGAAACTGCTCGTTCTTCCTCTAGGCGTTGCAACTCAATTTCTAGCAAACGATTTTGAGATTTATTGGAGCTCTTTGATGAAATACTTTTCACGGATTCAGGTGTAGTAAAGGAAATGCACTTTTTGCATTTATAGGTTAGGTCTAAATTATTGTTCGGTGTGACATTTACACACAATTTATGATAATTTTTATGGCATTGTATGCAAATTATCATATTTTTGTCAGGGGGATTTAAGCAGATGGGACAATGTTGTTGATTCATTAAATCCATTTGTACTTACTTTGGGATTGGCAATAGGACGTTGTAAGGTTATAGGCGATCAGGACGGAAAAATTGGTGATGATCCACAGAAGAATGTTGACCACAAAGCAAATTTTTAAGATCCACTGAAGACAGTTAACCAGTAGATAGAATTTTAAAATGTTAGAAGAGGAATTTGCCTCGATAGCGATTCCCACGTGGATTTTAAATAAAGAAGAACCAATTTCAAGATAAAAATTTGATTTATTTCAAAAAAGGTTTTCTATATTAAAATTCCTATAAAATTCACAGTTAATCAGAAATGATTTATAATCCAAGGAGAAAAAATACAAACTTACTATCTAGTATGGAAATCACTACTGCAATATTACAAAGATTTAATTAAGAAATTGTTTTCCGGACTGACAACCACCACGTGAAGCCGACTTAAATATATTGAAAATGGTTTGGTTAGAAAACCTGACACAAAAGAATTAGCAAATATGGCGTCACTCCGAAAATATTACTTAAATCTAATCGAATCTATTACTAACACTTTTGGTTAGTATACTTGCTAAACAAAGCTACTAATTTTAGGCGATTTTGCCAGTGGCGGCAACAAAACTATTTATTAGCACATAGAACGTACCTTTCGGGTTGGGGGTTGATCGGGTATTGATCTCTTTTCGTTTACATTATAATAATTCACAATAAATTCATAAGAACACAGGGGTGGTTTATACACTTAAACTTAAACTTATAGCTAAACCAAAAGGTAGGGTGGCCAGCGTGAACAGACTGCTTGCCACTCCAAAGGTTACTCTTGCCATCCTATATTCAGCAACTGCTGGAAGTTTATCTGACTTGCCTGGCGTATCTTCAAACCAAAGGAATCTATGAACGTTTCGGTCGCTATCCGATAGGGAAATCTGTAAGAAAGCTTTTTCAATATCTGAGGCAATAACAATTTTATAAGGAACGGAAACTTAACAATATTGATAACAAGTCTGCCATCATATTTTCGCCAATGCTTAACAGATCATTTAAGGACGCTGTACTTGATTTGCTGGATGACGCATCGAAAACTATTCGCATTTCCATTATAGCGATTACATATTATTATTATTTGTTGACGATGAAATTTTCTCAGCAATGCCGCTTTCTAATAGATCGCGAATACCAGCATGTTCATCAATTTTAACATTAAGCTACGTAACCGAGCCATCGCAATTTATTTATTATCATTTAGCATAATGTTATTATCACGCCAAGGCAACGATACCTCGATTGTCGATTGTTTTTTAAAGTTATTAACAAGTGTTTTGTCAATGATGAATTTTTCGCTATTTGCTGCACAACTTGTTATGCCTATTGACTCTAAATCCCAGAACTTTTCTATTTGGAAACCTTTTGCAGCTTCTCGAATTTGAAAAACACAATTAGCATTATCGTTATTATTATTCGCACCTTGTAATGTCCAACAAAAAATGTATTAATGGCAAAAAGATTTCTTGAAATTAATTCACAACCTTGTTTGTAAAATTGCCAATAATAAACTTGCCCAATCAATAAATTAATTCCATCGATGAGTCACACTTTACAATTGACAGCATCGACCAAATTTGTAAATATCTTGTTCAATCTTTCATTTTTGATTTTTGGCTCCGGCAGAACATCATCACAAATATTTGGCACTACTTTTGCATTTATTGTAATCATTTTATCGTCGCATTGATTTTTTATTATCATTTGAACGCGCTTAAATATTTCTGTTTCCGTATCTTCTTGTTTTCCACCAAAGAGAACTATTTTAATTTTCGCTGTTCCACAATATTTTAAGTTTAGCTCTCTCACCACATTTTCGCTGACGCACAGAGGGGCATTTTGCCTGAAAAGCTGGCCAAAAAGGCAAAAATGAATTTAAAGAAATTTAAGAAACTGAGAATGCAGTTCGATAGACAACAAAATTCTGCATTATATAGTGAATTTTCACGACTTTAAGTTGAGATTTGTAGATTTGAGACAATGTCAAAGTCAGGAAAGTGAAGAAAATTAAATGCGTTTTTGTTTTTTTTTTAAATTTTAATAGGTTTATATGATATTTTTTGTGGCTAAACGAATAGAGGTTTTATATTGATTTTTTTTTATTTGAAAGGTATGAGTAACTGCTACTTTCAGTTTTTTTATACATATATCTCATATATTAATGTTAAAATTATTCGTTAAAATTTTTAAAATAATAAAAATTTCACATTTTTTTACCCTCCCTAAAAAAAGATAAGGATTTTAAAGGTGAAAGTAGTTTTTAGTAGTTTAATGTTAAATACCACAAGAAAATATGAACTCTCTGCATTCAGGAACAAAAAAAAAACGTTTGCGCAATTATTTTTGTCGATTTTTTGAAAAATTTTAAAAATTACCCTTTTTCTACCAAAAAACGAAACACATAAGATTTTTAAAACTGAAAGTAGCAAGTGCTCAAAAATTGATATATACCGCATTAAAATATGAAATCTCTATTTTCATCCTTTATACCTGTAATCTGGAAAAAAAATAATAAGATGGCCCTTTTATAAGCTGCAGTACACAAAAATCGAATAGGAATAGAAAAGCATTTTCATCAGATACTATTAAATTATTCGTTCCTGACATTGATGATGAAAATGATTCATTCGATTTTAACGATTGTAGTTAGTTTCACTCTTTATGTATTTTTAAGTTAAGTATTAAATAATGTAAAATAAATACTATAAATAAATAATGATTATCATAGAACTTTAATTACATACTAGCTAATACCCGGTGTGCTTCGCTACCCCCATCGGAATTAAATACATTCATATCTCGTATTGCAACTGGATCGCCCACCATCAAAATTGTTACGCCATTGTTGGAGTTCTGGAGTTCTATCAGCATGAATTACGATTATGCGGTCATCTGAACTTAATCGTGGGTCATCTTTGGCTTGCTTAAATTCGTTGATATCATGAAACATCACTTGTAAATCGGCAACAATCCATTGTTTTGTGTCAGGGTTATAATGCAGGCGGTGGTGCACTTAGTCATTGTTATCCGCTTCTCCTATGAAATAAATTTGTAAGAACTTAGGATCTTCATTTGGAATTGGCAACAATAATCCCATTTTATGATAAATTTGACATTGAACACGAAACGTTGGCATAAAGTTGTCTCGAATTACTTTGGTAGCACCAAAAGATGTCATTTTGAAGCACGAATTATATTATCTTATATTTTTACGAAAATGTTGTGAATCCACATTAGTTCCTAAATGCAAAAAATATTTTTTATTAATATTTTGTTAAATTAAAAAAAGTATATATTTCGAAAAACTTACCTGAAATCAGCGATTGCAATGGTTCTGGAGGTGGAAGTAATTCAGATAGATCGATTTTACCATAAGAGCAACACATTCTAGGTGTTTCATTTTTGTACCTGAGTGCATTGCAATATTGGCAAACTTCATTCATGTCACCAATTGCCACTAATTCATCTTCGGTATAATCTATATCAGATCTGTAGTTAAATGCAATACCTGAGTATCCATGAAAATCATTACGTCGATTCACCGCCATTCGATTATGATTTTGTTCTCTGCTGCTCTTCTTGTTGATGTTCGAATCCACTGACTTTCTACTTGTGATTATGTTGGACTTCTGTTTCATTAACTCGTGCTGTTGTGGTACCTTCATGTTCCAAAGGTGTCTCGGTAGCTCGTGCGGTTGTCGCATATTGTCGAAGGCTTTCCAGACGCCTTTCACGTTCTGAAGGTGTTTCTGTGGCTCGTGATGTTTCAATTCGATTTCGCTGGCTTTGTAGTCGACCTTCATGTTCCAACGATGTCTCGGTAGCTCGTGGGGCTGTGGCATGTTGTCGAAGACCTTATTTTATTTGGGAAAAATATTGACAGTTTACATTTTATTACTTAGGTAATTAAAAGTAATGAATTCATTGCCCAATTAAATGCTTATTATAAAGTTTACCTAATGTATTTTTCAAATAAATAATAGTTTTATTAGTTACCGGTTTTTGGAAGTAAACAATAACATAACTATTACAGTACATGTATATGTTTTCCAAGATAAATATTTAAATAGTATGAACTTTAGTACTTACTATCTATATGAGTTGAAAATTTCAAACTCAATAATTTAAGGGTCATATACCTTACTATTGCATATTTCAAGATATAATAATTTCTACACCCACAAATCAGAGAGGCACCACCTTCCTATAGCTGGAATACAAAATTGGGGACTCTAGCTTTTATAGTTTTTTTATACAGATTTTAATAATTAGTTCATATGGAGTTTGCCACGCCCCTAATGCTTGATAGCCCATTTTTACATTATTCGTACAACATTTTAGCAGTCTAACTGTTCTGGTGTTCTAGATATGCAGATTTTAGTATTTACTTCATATGGGAGGTGCCACGCCCGCTTTTGCTGAACTTCCTATTTTTGTCCAAAATATTTGTATTTAAACAAAAGTTATTTATACAAAATTGGGGACTCTAACTGTTGGGGACTCTAACTTCAGTTAGGCAGATTTTAGTATTTACTTCATATGGAAGGTGCATTGTCCTCTAATGATAGGTCGCCTATTTTTGTGCAAAATATTTATATTAAAACCGTAGTTACTTGTACAAAATTTGAGGTATCTTGCTGATATAGTTTTTCCAATATATCTGTAGGGGTTATCCCCACGAAAACATCTGGTAAGCCTGGCAAATGGCAATAGGTATGGCAACTCCGGCGAGTAAAGGAAAAATCGAAAACGCGCGTTAATAAAATGACGAGAACTTTCTAGATCATTCGTTCTCTTACAACCTTTATGCAGCAAACGGCACACCTATAAAGACGTACGGAACAAAAATTATTACGGTCGACTTTGGATTACGAAGAAAAATGGACTTATTGCTGACGTCACCAAACCGATCATAGGCGTCGATTTTTTGCATGAGTACGGCCTAATCGTTGATGTACGAAGAAGAAAATTAATCGACAGCAAAACCAATCTCATGGCCAACGTTAAGCTGGGGGAAAGTCAGCAGGAACAAATACATACAATTTCGCCAGCAGAAACAGGTTGGGTAAAACAACTTCTGGAGAAGTACAAGGATTTAACACAGCCTTTCAAATACATCAAAAATTCGGAGAATCCAAATGCTGTCTACCATCACATCGTTACTGAGGGACCGCCAATCTTTGCAAGGCCTAGAAGGTTGAATCCAGAAAAACTCGCTCTGGCAAAAAAGGAGTTCGAATATATGCTGAAACAAGGTATATGCAGTCCCAGTAACTCACAATGGGCCAGCCCACTCCATATGGCTCAAAAGAAAACCGCGGGCGAATGGCGGCCATGCGGTGACTACAGGCGTCTGAACGCAGTAACTAAACCTGACCGGTACCCTATACCCCACGTACATGACATATCACACAGAATGCATAACAAGTCGGTATTTACCACCCTTGATCTGGAGAGGGCCTATAATCAAGTACCAATTGCACCAGAGGATCGCGAAAAGACCGATATAACTACACCGTTTGGGTTATTCCAATTCAATGTTATGACATTTGGTCTACGGAATGCTAGCCAAACCTTTCAGAGGTATATGGACCAAATTTTTCGTGACCTAGAGTTCGTAACGGTGTACATTAACGACATTTGTGTTGCGTCCACAAGTATAGAGGAACATGTCCAACATTTGAGTATCGTCTTCGACCGTCTACAGCAGCAAGGGTTAAAATTAAAAGTTTCGAAATGTGTCTTTGGACAAAGTGAAATAACGTTTTTAGGACATCGGATAACAAAAGATGGCATTTTACCTACGCAAGAAAAAGTTTCAGCGATTCTGAATTTTAAAAAACCAATGCTTACCTGTGATTTAAGACGATTAATAGCCCTGCTTAATTTCTACAGACGTTTTCTTCCACATGCCGCGTATAAACAAGGCCAATTACAAAAACTAATCAAAACTAATAAAAAGAATGACAGAACGCCAATAGAGTGGAATGAAGAAGCTATATCAGCCTTTGAGGAATGCAGAAATAGCCTTGCCAAAGCGGCATTATTGGTGCACCTTTCTCCAAACGCGAAATTGGTTCTCCAGGTGGACGCAAGCAACTTCTGTGTAGGCGCTGTAATCAAAAGGACAACTTCGTCCGCTTGGTTTTTTCTCAAAACGAATGTCGGAGACTCAAAAGAGGTATAGTACTTTCGACAGAGAATTACTAGCAATATACCAATCAGTCAAGTACTTCAAACACTTCATCGACGGTCGGAAGTGTACTATACAAACCGACCACAAACCACTTACATTTGCTTTTCAACAAAATCCCGAAAAGGCTACACCAAGGCAAATACGCCAACTCAGTTTTATCAGTGAATACACGACGGATATCCAACACGTTTCGGGAAAAGACAACATTGTCGCCGATACACTATCGAGGGTTGAGGCCATGTTCAATGCAGACCAGATAAACTTTCAGCAACTGGCTCTAAGCCAAGAAGAAGATAGTGAGCTGCAAGAATTGAAGAAAAGCCCCACGTTACAATTAAAGCTCATCAGATTACCGGAATCATCAATATCGTTATGGTGTGACGTGTCAACAACCACAGTTCGTCCGTATGTTTCTCCACCTTTCAGGTCACAAGTGTTCAACTCAATTCATAACATTTCTCATCCCGGAAAACGTTCAACAGTTAAGATGATCACCGAACGGTTTGTCTGGAAGAACATGAAGAATGATATCAGTAGAATGACAAAAGCCTGCCATGAGTGTCAGAGGACAAAAATAGGTAAATATAACCGAAGTGTATTACAACAATTTAATGTTACAGATCAACGATTTCGACATGTCAATATTGACATAGTGGGTCCATTACCGTTATGTGATGACTTTCGATACTGCTTAACCTGTGTAGACCGATTTAGTCGTTGGCCAGTCGCGATTCCAATAAAAGATATAACAGCAGAAGCAGTGGCACGGGCGTTCGTAAACGGTTGGATTTCTCATTATGGTATGCCAGCTGTTGTAACTACTGACCAGGGCAGACAATTCGAATCGAACCTTTCAAGGAACTTACTCACCTGACGGGTTCAAAACACCTTCATACAACGGCCTACCACCCACAGGCGAATGGCCTGGTAGAGCGCATGCACCGCACCCTGAAGTCGGCCATCAAGTGCCATACATCCTCAAATTGGACCGATAGCTTGCCAATAGTATTATTGGGTCTAAGGACTGCCTTCAAACCAGACCTAAATGCTTCGCCAGCAGAAATGGTATACGGTTCCACAATTAAATTACCGGGTGAATTCTTTGAGGCACAGACAAATGAATACCTGGAAAGTGAGTACGTACAAAAGCTGCGCGCCGTAATGAATAAGCTGAAGCCAGTCCCAACGTCGAATCATTCACACCAAAATGTTTTTATACAAAAAGAACTGGCCAAGTGCACACATGTTTTCTTGAGAGATGATTCAGTACGACCTCCGTTAAAAGCGCCCTATGATGGACCATATGAGGTCATAAGTCGAACAGACAAGGTGTTTGAAATAAAAGTGAGAGGCAAGAACGTCAAGGTGAGCATAGACAGAGTTAAAGCTGCGTTTATGTCCAACGAAAACCGACCAGAGATCCCAAAATTAAGCACTACAGGTCAAGAACAAACCTACCAACAAGCCTAGAGAACAACATTCAACGGAGAATGCAGCTACTCTGCCCAAAACGTCACGATCGGGAAGAGAGTTAAATAAACCCAGAAGGTACGTCCAGATTGTTGTATAGCAACCTTATTTAAGGGGGAGTAATGTGGGGGTTATCCCCACGAAAATATCTGGTAAGCCTGGCAAATGGCAATAGGTATGGCAACTCCGGCGAGTAAAGGAAAAATCGAAAACGCGCGTTAATAAAATGACGAGAGCTTTCTAGATCATTCGTTCTGTTACAACCGTATAGAGAAGACGCAAAATAAAGAATATTAAAAAAACCATAGTCATTTTTAATTTTTCAATTTTTCCACATTTTTCAATTTTATGATTGGTTGCTTCTGCAAACAACCAAATATCCATTTTGTTATTATCTTACAATAGTAGGTTATGTAGTATATGTGGGAGTGGCACCTCTCTCATTTGAAATATCAACATAAAAAGTAGGAAAATCGGTTCAGCCGTTTAGTCGTCTATAAACTTCAAACATACAAACAAATGCACATTAATTTTTATATATAGGTGATGTCCGAGATAGAAGAAGTTTCAAATTTAATTCATATGGGAAGTACCACACCCTTTTCCTAGTCAGCCCATTTTTGTCTAAAATATTCATATTGATACCAAAGTGGATTCGAAAAAATTTTAGGGCTCTAACTGTGATATTTTCATAGATATAATAATTTAATATTTTTTATATTGGAGGTGACACACCCACTATAGCCAATCCGCCCATTTTGTTTATATATACGTCAAAGTCGTCCATACAAAAGTCGCAGTTTATGAGATATGCGACATTAAATACTTATTGAATATGTGGGCGTAGCACCCCGCCTTTTTGAAATTTTAAAATAAAAAGTAGCCTATAATTCCTTCCAGATATACAGGAAAGTACTGTCAAAACTTCAAGAAAATCGGTCCAGCCGTTTAGCCGTCTATAGACTTCAAACAAACAACCCCACAAACAAATAAACACACATTCATTTTTGTTTATATAGATGTAAAATTCATTAAAAAAACTACATATGTGACGTATGAGTGATATCCAATTCCATTAAGTTTTATCAAAGAATATGGATATAAAGAATACGCATTATGTAGAAGTAGCATTACGACCCGCACTCACCAAAATCTTTTTAAAAAATCATTTCTGGATAATGGGGGCGGAAGACAGAAGGAAAATAAACACAAACAAAGAATGTGTTGCTCTCATCATGAGAGCGTAAAAATGCATTCAGTTGCTTGTCAGCTTCTAAAGGAGGATGTTCATATCGCATTTTTCAGACTTCAATTTTACACCCAAAGAAATATTACAGTATGATTCACTAATATCAATGAGAAATGATTTCGATTTTTGGAAGAATACTTGCCAAGTAAAATACGGTGTTTTTAGGTTTTTAGCGCAGTACACTTCTATACTTTTCGCTCACATATACATATTATTGGGTTAATAAGTAGATTTGAAAATATTACTAACAATTTTCCTCTAGGTTAAACATGCCTGTCATAATTTTTCTCATGCTCTCTTTGTGCCGACATCTGAGAATAAAGGCCGTGTCAGATAAAACTTTGTTGCTTTGCGTGACGTTTGTAACTTTGGCAGAAAAGCGTAAAGCAAAAGGTGTATGACACAACAAAAACTTTGACAACACTCGCGTTGTTTGTTTATCTTTTAAAAGTGGTTGGCGCGTAAGTGTTTTTACTAAGTAAAATTATATTAAATACTTCTTCCAAAACATAAAATTCACTTACCTCTTTTTTTTAATACAATAAAAACAAAACAAGAACAAAAAACTTTAAATTTAAAGAAAAATATTAAAACAATAAAATTTGCCAAAAATATTTACTGAATAATCAACAGCTGATTGTCAAAGCGCGCAAAAAGATGAGAGATGCCCAACTTTTCGCTTTGCGTTGCGTTAAAAGCAGTTTATGTGACAAGTGTCATATAAACATGTACATTTATCTCAAATGTCAAAGCGTATATGTAACGCAAAGCGAAGCAAAAGTTTTATCTGACATGGTCTTAAGTGATTTGAGAACAGTGTTCCCGTTTTTGGTTATTTGTAACCAAAATTGCTTATTTTTTGATCACTGTGCAGATGTGTAGATTTTTTTGGTTTTTTTCTTTTAAAAAACAACTATTTTTTGTTTCATGTTTTATTAATTATAATTTAAACTTGAGAAAAAAAATAAAACAAAAGTCTATGAATTTAATTTTGGTTATATTTTTTCTTATTTGGTGATTTTTTTCACAAATGTTGGTTACAAAATTTTTTTTCGTGGCAACACTGTTTCAGAAGAGTAAATAAAAAATTAGTCAAACAACAAAAACGCACGATGAGAACAATTGAGAACATTGTTACGCTCTTGGTTTCTTTATTCTGCCCTTCTATCTTTCCTCCCGCGTCGTGTAATATTTTTGAAAAATATTCCAAAATATGCCAAAATTCACATTCTTTATACTTTATTTTCTTTGGTTTTATACATCAGGAATCATAGATAGCATACTTGTAGGGGTAACTACTATGCGTATGAGTAATATATTTCAAATGCAATTAAATATTAAGTATGTAGTATGTAGCATACGTGGGCATGGCCCCTCGCTCATTTGGAATATCAACATAAAAAGTAGCCTATAACTCCTTCCAGACATACAGGAAGATACTGTGAAAATTTCAAGAAAATCGGTTCAGTCGTCTATAAACTTCAAACATACAAACAAACACACATTCATTTTTATATATAAGATTATTAATTTATAACAAAAGTTCCTTTGATTTTAACAATTTGTTTACGTACATACATACATCATCATTTCGTAATAATGAATTAATCAATTACTGTAGTGTAAAATATTTATGTAAATATAAAAACTGAGAGTACATATCTAATGTCCTAGGTTTATTGCTGTAATTTTTTTATGTTGAATGAACGTTTTTTTGTCGCTGTTTTCAATCAATTTTGTTTTGCTCAAGTAAAATTAAGTATTTATGAGGATACCATAAAAATGAACTCCTAAAGCTCATATAATAAGAAGGTTAAATTATTTTCAATTTCAGCATTTCTTTTTAGTAGTTTGAATATTTTTAGCATTATTTTAAACCATATCTAGTAGCAAAGACTTTTTAGATATGATCATACTGGGCTAAACATATTGGGCCATAATCATAGTCATCAAAAAAGTATACTTTAAGAATCATTTATTAAAAAGTCTATTTTTCAGCTACTATAGACGAAAAAAAAGCTTACTTTTTCCGCTAAAGTCAGTTTTATACTTAAAACAAGCTGAAGTTGTTTTTAACAAAGTTAACATCACTTTAACTCTATCAGCTGTTTGTCATTTATCCAAATTTACAAAATCAAAACAAAAAATGTATGAATTGTGTTAAATTTTTCATAAATTGTGGAAAAAGTGTTGAAAAATAATTGGAGAGATGTGTACAATTGAGGACATTGGAAATGATTTCCCCTGATTCATTTTATGCAATTGTTTTTTTTTCAAAATAACAATTTATATTTTGTTTATTTTTTTGCGCTTTTATTGCATCAGCTGTGCAGAGATGCCACTTCTACAGTATTTATACCAGTTTGTATGCAAAATTTCAAAAATTATACTAATCACCCACTTAAAGCTGGTTCAACTTAAAACTATTATTAATTTTCACTATAGTTAAGAAACAGTTAGTAACAGATTTAAATATTAAAGTTGTTTTTAAAAAGAACCGACTTTAGTGTTTGATTATGATTATGGGCCATTGATGATAAGTTTTTTGTCCTAAAGCCGTACTTACTACGGCGAGCTTTCAAATCTTCTGCATCAACATATACGCCACTACGTTTCACCGATTTCTCTGATGGCAGCTAATAATATTTATTAGCGGTAGGATGAACCTGATTTAGTACTTGTGCTCGGCTCATTACTTTTTTCATTTTTGATGACCGCGGCCTTCGCCCCAATTTCGGCACTCCATACTTTCCCTGTGTGCTTTATCACAAATGAAACACTGTCTACAAATAGGCGTTATATACGTAAGAATCTCATCAGCTTATGAAATATGAAACATCGCACATTCCTTTGCACGTTATTGCAGCTGATAACCATAATTTGTAGTTATTAAAAACTTTTTCTTTTAAAAGTAAAGTTTTAAGACGTCATTATCTGTAATGCCAATTTGTGTTACAGATTACAGATATTTGTATTTGTATTGGCGACTGGCAACTCAACTCAACTCAACTTTAACAAAATCTATTTGACTGATTTTGTTCAACGCTATTTTAAGGCTATCACATTTTCTTACCCATTGGAAACATGCAAAAATTATAATGGTTAATAAACCTCATAAGCCAGAACATTGTATTGAATCATACCGGCCTATCAGTTTGCTGCCTACTATATCTAAATTATTTGAAAAGCTTTTTCAAAAAAGACTACTACCGGTCCTAGAGTCACTACAAATCATACCTGATCATCAATTTGGGTTCCGACACAAGCATGGAACTCCCGAGCAGTGTCATAGAATAGTCAAACAAATTAGAATTCTCTAGAAAACAAGGAGTACTGTAGTTCAGCTTTTCTTGACGTCAAACAAGCCTTTGATAGAGTATGGCACAATGACCTTCTATTTAAGTTAAAAAAACTTTTGCCAGCTCCATATTATCTTTTACTCAAATCATACTTACATGAACGCAGCTTTTTTGTTAGTACCAATGGAGAAAAACGCAGAAATCAGAAAAATAAATGCAGTTGTGAATCAGGGAAGCGTATTAGGCCCAATACTATATATATTATTTACCGCTTATATGCCGACAAAAGAAAACGTTTTGATTGCTACGTATGCCGATGAGACTGCTATGTTAGCTACCAACAAATCTACCGCTTTAGCAGCCGATATAGTACAAACACAGCTTAATGTAACAAGCAATTGGCTAAAAAAACTGGTATATAAAAGTGAATGCGGAAAAATCCAATCATGTTACATTCTTACTGAAAAAAGGGGACTGTCCCCCTGTTTACCTTGAGGGAACTGTTATACCGAAGTCCGATCACGTAAAATATTTGGGACTTATAATGGATAAACGCTTGACTTGGAAGGACCATATAAAACAGAAAAGAAAGCAACTTGAACTCAAAACAAAAAAGATGTATTGGCTTCTTGGTCCTAGGTCCGAATTGAGACTTAACAACAAACTTTTGCTTTATCAAACGGTACTAAAGCCAATATGGACTTACGTAATACAGCTATGAACTGTATCCTGCTCAAATATTGATATAATTCAAAAATATCAGTCTAAAACACTTAGACTTTTAACGAACGCACCGTGGTTTATGAGAAACAACGCTATTCACCGTGATCTTAATATATGCCTTATTAGAGAGGAAATTAAAATTTACCGTACAAAATACCAACAAAGACTGAGTAACCACCAAAATTTACTAAATAAAACAGATTTCGCTGTTAGATGATATGTACTTTTGAAGTTAGACGCTTAAAAAGGTTACACATACCAGATCTCCCATTTCAAATATAACTTTCAGTATGTATACTGTAAATAAGTTAATGTAAATGACTATTTTAAATAAATACATATATAAATAGTTAGATTCGTAGGAACCTAACACTCTGTGAAATTGTCGTAGTACCTATAAGTTTTGCTTAATATTTATTTGTAAATAGATTGAAAAAATAATAATTACAAAAAATGTAGAAAAAGTGCTTAATAAAATCCACAAGCAGAAATTTATAAATTAATTCAGATTTACAATATTAAATTACATTTTATCAAATTTAACCGATAACAATGACATCCATGGTGAGAAAGGATTTTTCTGTCAAAATCTACTTTAAATGAATTGAATCATCCAAAACTAATTCTAATAGTAGGAATACTATAAACGAATTTTGTTATAACACTCACAATACTCAGCTTTCCAACTGACTATACTATATAACATTTTCCTCTGAATAATTATGATATTGCTACATATTATGTCATATTGTTTTTATTTAATATTCCGGGTTATACAAGCTCTCCCGCTGGTAAAATACTTGGTTTTTTTTATCACATAGACACCCTTGTGGTAATATTTTGTATCCTGTAAAGAGCAGCAGTGATTGCTTTAACATGAGTAAACTCCTAAAATACCGAAACAATTCTAAATTAATTTGTAAATTATTGTCTGGGGATTATAATTAAGACATTTTAACCTTCCAGGGGTGAATCCGTATATTTCGTAAAATAATTCACCCTTGACATTTATTTGGATATTCTGACTTTTTAAAGTGCCATAACACTAAGTACCAATGTTAAAACACAACAATTTGCCCTCTTCCATTAATGTATAAATGTACATACATACATATGTATGTATACATATTTACATCTACATACATCTGTATGTATGCATGTGTGTATGTATATTCTGATGTAGTTCGAGTTACATGTTAAAAATGAGAATAACAAGGGATGATTCCATTTGTTTACAACCAAATAAATATAAAATTGATTATCGCCTGACTCACTGACAGTTCATAAAATATCACTTAATTTTAAGTAATTTGTAAACTTTTGCGTGTTTTTCTGCTATGCGTTCAATTTTCTTTATGGGGAATGTTAAATATTCTGATTGTTAGAAGTAATTGAGTGTAAAATATATTCCGAAATTAAATGAAGTGATTGCTTTTAGTGGCAAACATTATTGTTAATAATACAGATAAGAATCTAGTATTAAGAATTAAGATTAATTACTGATTTGATTTCTATATTATAGGGTTTGTTCTGGTCGTAACTAAATACAATCTACTTCAATTCATTTTCTTTTGACACTGACCTCAGACTTAATAGAAGAAGTATAGAACCTATGATATCCATATAAATGGCAACGGTCTTTTACACTAAATCTGCGAAAACCTACGCAGCGTAACGTCCATGCCGTTCCTCGCTTGTATTTCCCAAGCGGAAGTCTATGCTATCCAAGTCAATTTAGATAGAAAGTGTCCAAAATAACAATACTCACAGTCAACCGCCCTCCTAAGTTATGAGGTTAAATCGACGATGGAATGGCACTGTTTGGAGAAGCTGATTCGGCTAGGGAGTAGGGGCGATTTCCACACCACTGATGGGACCAGAACCTTTCTACGAACTGTGTGCAGATTTTTGGAGAATATACTCTACCAGAGGGTAAATAAAGAAAGAGAAAGCCATACCAAGTATTTTTGAGGCAATCGTAACTTTTGTTGGGAAACTACAACAAGGGGAAATTTGCACCTTGTCATGCATTAAACTATCCAGAAATAACTTGAGGTGGGTAAGCAGTCTTTTGAGAGGTCATTGTAAACTAGGGATCACTGATTCCTGACGATGGTTGTCTCAAGCCCAACATGCGGATTTTGTGTCAATGAAAATGAATCTTTGAACCTGTGGTGCACGATTCATTTAATAAGGAAACACTTGAGTAAATATCAAATCCTGGGAAGAGAATTTTCATTGTTGACATCGAGCAAAAACCTGATGTTTACAGAGCAACTGGCTTGGATGAGCCATTACGGAGATACTCCATAAAGTTGGAGGAAAGTGCAATAGATCATATGATCGCACTACTAAAGCACCTCTTTATGGCAATAATACCTCAGATGCAAATAAGTACTTATTTAAGTTATATTTACCTAAAAAAAATTTATCAAACCTAATAAATCTCATACATATATACATAATTGGCCATTACAACCCTTCAGTCAGGATTACGGCCTAGCTTCTCACACAACTCATGTTGTGTGCCTTATTTTTATACTTGAGTGGCGGGCCCTACAGTTTAACGTCGACTCCGAACGACAGATTTTGAGAAACTTTTTCATTGCAGGTTTTTTTACTCTCAGAGTTTTTGCCAGAAATCTGCTGAGAGGAAGTCGCCGAAGAAATATTTTCTTTTTTTTCATATTTCGTTTTGATGTCTGGCCTAGGGCTCGAACTCGGGCTTTTCGTCTAATAAGCCCGAGTCCACTAGATTACGGGGACTTTAAATCTCATCTCATTTAATATTTTGTCGTATTAATAAATATCTTTATTGTTTTGCTCATACTGTTTATTTCGTCACTACACAGTTGAATAACGACATAAACAATATAATATTCGCTGAAAAGAAGTAAAGAAAATGATTGGTTATAAAATAAAAACTCCGATGTTAAGATTATGGAGGAAACATTTCTTTACTTTGCTATGAGGCAATGACGATGATTTACCGAACCCGATCAATGATGGTGGCGTGTAAGGCACTTGTCAAAACACTGATTGGACCTGCGTCTTCAGACCTGGCAAGTCCACCGCCGACCGGATCTGCACACTACGTCAAATCCTGGAGAAATCGACACACACTATCTTTTTGTCGACTCTAAGGCTATAGTCTCGATAACCCCACAAGGGATCGTGTATTACCGCAATGTCTGTGCTCGGTATACCTGCGATGCTGATGAGGCTATGCAGAATGACGCAGAGCAATTCCTGCAGCTCCGTCAAGGTAGAACTGGACTTCTCGGGACCTTTTGATACCGTGCGAGGTTTCAGACATGTAGAGACATGCGGCGTATTTGATCCTAGATTACGGCCGATAACTATACTTTCGATACAGTCA
This sequence comes from Sarcophaga rosellei, assembly GCA_930367235.1. Classification (NCBI taxonomy): domain Eukaryota; kingdom Metazoa; phylum Arthropoda; class Insecta; order Diptera; family Sarcophagidae; genus Sarcophaga; species Sarcophaga rosellei. The sequence continues at coordinate 61,110,348 of OV884019.1, forward strand.
AGGAATTTATTTATATCAACGGCATGAACGTTGTGCTGCATATTAATATTCTGCGGTTGCGCTGGTTCTGCCATGTCGTTCGAATGGAGGAGGATGCTCCGGCGGGTATTTGATGGGAGGATTTGCGGAAGTTGGCAAAAAAGCCCTGTCATCGATTGGAGTGAATTATTGGCGAAGGCACGAAAAAAGCAGAGGCTCCTGAAAGGACGTGTTGAGGCAGGCCAAAATCCGCTAACCGGGTTCTTAATGACCGATTAAGTAAGTATGTAATGAAACCTGACGACTTTATGACAGCAATGTTGATTGATTTTTTTTTTCTTAAAGCATCCTATAACATATTTTTAATAGAACTTACATCTTTTATGAATTCTCTTTAAAATATTTTTTTATTTTTTATAATATAATAATTAAAAATTATCAAAATAAAATTATTCTTAACGTTTCACACAGACACTAAGAAAAATCAAGCGAAATTTAATTTACTTTGAAAAGAATTATAAATAAGTCAAGTGTATCTGTTATTCAGTCCAATTATAAATAAAAATTCCCCGGGAAAATTTTCAATTTTCCCATTTTATCTATTATGAATTAAAATTTCCCCAGACATTTTTTCACTTTTCTCTTTCCTCATATTCTAATTATTTAAAAAAAAGGGGAATAAATATGTTAGGGAAAAAGTACGAATTACGAATATTTAAAAAGGGGAAAAACCGTCAACGTTTTTTCCTCAAATATTTATAAGGGAGTTATTGTAAAAATGTAAGTAATAGATTTAAAAATATATAATTCAATAATTTTAGTTGTTTTTAGGTCAAAAACCACAAATAAATACCAGATGCAACATTTGTTGGATCTAATGCAAAAAAATCCTGGAATAGCTAGAGGATTTTTTAAGGGTGAGAGACAGGAACTCCAAAGATTCTGGCAAACTGCTGAAAATGAACTAAATGCACTAGGTCCAGGGAGATAAGAATAAGGGAAATTTGTTGCCGGGAAAAAGTATTTGGGAAGGGAAAAATTCCCCGGGAATATTCGTAATTGGGCTGATTATGATCAACAATTCTAATTGAATTACCGGTATTTTAAATTCTCGTTTTAAAGAGGTGGTCAGTTGGAACTTCAATAAAAATATGCGCTGACTGTATTTTCAAGGGTATTTTCATAGTTAATGTTACTTTAATATTTTAAAATAAGGTGTATCTACTATTGTGAGCATATGTGTGTTTGAAACTTTAACATATTTTCGGTAGACCTCTATTTCAATAACTTTTTATGTTTTTTTTAATTCTCAAGTATTAATTTCCTTGTTCTAAGCTTTAAAAATATGCCATTCAACCTACATATACACAATACATAAATTTCGTGATTTTGCAAAAAAAAAAAAGAAGAAAAAAACATCAGTAATCAAATTAAAATTGAAAATAAAATATTGTAACATTAACAAATGATAGCAAACATTTATTTTCGTTTTTTATCATTGCCATAAAAAATATGCTTAGATTTGTACTCCCCAGGGTGTGATTTAATACGGTACAGCATCTGAAAGGTAAAGTGTTTTAATAATGCAAAAGTGTATAGTTTGGCTTTCTTTTTTATTATCTATGGTATGTACATCCGCATGTACTTATGTATATGCTTTGTAAGGTATGGATATGTCTAAGGTCATGAGGACATAAATTTACAGGCAAGGGGGGTGTGTTTTGACATTGATAATAAATTAAAACTGTGCTTCAATTGCTTTTATAAAATAGAAAAATTAAATGGAAATTTATATTCTTCTTGTTTTAATATTTTACATTTTTTTTCTTTTTTTATTTAAAGGCATAATGTTAAACCGACATAGTCCCCCAATCTCCACACCATTAGAACCATGTCGCATTGCTCCGTATGTAAATCTTGCAACAATAAGAAGCTCAAGTGCATCTACAGAACAAACCTCTGGACTAAAGCATCCTCACATCAATGCAACGAATAACAGCGAATCTAAAATGGAGAAGAAGCCATCTGACTACTCTGAGAAAGGAGTAATTTCAGCATTTGATACAGCCTTGTTTTCAGCAGCAGCTCATAAGGTTTGCATAAAAATGATTAAACTTTTGCATTTATTTATTTCACAGCATTATATCGGGTCCGCCATCTAACATTTTTTTTTCAACTAGTGCTTATTTCATGAATGGTAACACTTAGCTCATGTCTGATTTGACAGATAATTAGTTTTATCCTTCCGCTGAACGAATATGGTTGTGTATACGCTTCGCTTCGCTAAGTGGGCCTGCGATCGACTTACAGAAGATGCCGATTTTGGCAAAAAAAATCATCTTTTCAGATGAAGCGCATTTTGATCTTGGCGGGTATATAAGCAAGGATAATTGTCGCATTTGGGGCACAGAAAACCCACACGCATACATTGAAAAGCCGACGCACCCAAAACGGGTCACTGGTTGGTGCGGATTTTGATCCAGAGGCATAATTGGGCCATGAGCAAGGAGTGGCCGTTACGGTCAATGGGCCATGTTGAACGAATTTTTGTTCACAAAAATTGAAGAGGAGGATATTGGCAACATTTGGTTTCAACAGGACGGCGCTACGTGCCACACAGCCGAAGCTACACTCTATGTTTTGAGCCCTGTTTTTGAAGATCGCATTATCAGCCGCAGAGCTGATGTCGTTTGGCCACGTCGGAGCTGCGATTTGACACCGTTGGACTATTATTTGTGGGGTGCCGTCAAAGATAAGTGTTACGCCGACAAGCCAGAAACAATTGACGCTTTAAAGGACAATATTCGTGAAGCCATTGGTGAAACATACAGCTGCATACAATCGATAATATGCTTAAAAAATGGACCGATCGTGTAGGCTACTGCATGGCCTGCCGAGGCAGTCATTTTAATGAAATTATTTTCCATTATTAACCGGAAGGATTGTACTTTCAAATAAAAAAAGAAATTTGAGAAAATATTCAGTAGTTTTTTTTAAAGCATTTTCAAAAAAAAAAAGTTTTTTGGCGGACTCTTTACAATAATTACAAATTATTACTACTGTATAATAGGCCATTGGATCTGGGTCTTAGGCTCAATAACTTAGTTATACAGAGGGCATGATGTAATTAACTTTATTAGGTAATCAAATTAAATTATTAGTCTTAGATTCTTTTAGGAACTCAATAATCTTAGCTATGTTATCTAGGTTTTGGGATTAGGAACATTTGTAAAAATTGTTTGTCAGAGTTTCTGGAATTTAATCCATGTGCACAGCATATGGTCATAAATTTCCAAAGGATTCACATTGCAATTACATATTCGTGCCAAATTTAATAACTGACCGTGGGACAGTTTTAAATGTCGTAGCCTTTCAATTTTATTAAGTTTTACCTCTTTGTAGGAACATTGTTGATTTTTAAAAAATCTCCTAGAGACAATTTATTGTTGTTAACCATTGGAAGTTTGTTGAAATGAGAGGTTATTTTCAAGATAGTGTTTTTTAAAAAAATTTTTAATGTCAGAGGTGCAGTAGTTGGCTGTCGCTATTAATGGGGCATAAGTTGCTTCTTTTGCCATTTTATCAGGGAATTCATTTCCCTCTAGTTGACTGTGCCCTGAAGTCCAAATTAGTATTATCTTTGGGTATTTAGAAATCAATATGTTCCTTATATATATGTATTGCATAAAAGTTATAGGTAGCAGCATTTGAAATTGCTCTTAAAGATGACACAGAATCAGTACAAATTCCCTTTTTAGAGCTTACTATGTTAATTGCTTCCATTATGGCAACGATTACTGCAGTGAATATTGAACTATAATTTGGAAGGATAGAGTATTTGATAATCTTGTTGATAAACTTTTGTAACTTTATTACAATCCTTTTTGAAATTAAAAAGTTGAATAAATTTGTTCGTCTTTTCTGAAGGTATACAACCTAGTATTTTTAATGTAATTATATTTTTTCTCAATATTTACTTGCAATCTATGTATCTTACAACAATAAGCAAATTTACTAAAAATATTACAAAATAATATTGGTTAAAATCCCATTGGGTTTAAAACATATCTTAACAAGTTAAAAAATAATTAACTTAATACATAATAATACAGTTATTTACTTTGAAATTTACATATTTACAACTTATTATGCATTATGTTCTAAAAGGCAAGTCTAGTACGTGACTTTACTCTGTAGACTAGTCAATACACAGTAAAAAGTCTGGGTTTCATTTTAAAACTCAGAGGTTTTCATTATATACTATTTTGGACTTAATTTTGAATTTATACGTGAAACCTAAAAAGAATTGTGCGACTTTTTTAATAATTACTTGGAATAAAAATAATACCAAAAGTTGAATTTTGTTTTTTAATTGAATAAATATATTCCTTGTCGAATATACTTAATACCGAAACATGCATTAAAAATATTTCTCTCTTTATTTTATTACTTTAAGTTTTACTATAATGCCAAAAAAGAAGAAAAGTTCTCTCTTTTAATAATATTATTCTTCTAAGTTTACAAATAACACCTAAAAAGAATTAAAACCCTCTCTGTTTCAATTAATTCAACAATTAATACCGTTAATGGTATTAAATTAATGCTTTTTATACCATGTGGTTTAAAAGTGTGGAAAAGCTAATTCATTCAAAGACAATTTGCGTTTCAGTATGTACGTAAAAATTAAAAGTGGTGGAAAATTTTTTATTGTAAAAATTTGTGATCCAGAAAGTGAGGATTTCGCTCCAAATGGAATAATAATTTCAGGTAAGTATTGATTACAAGTTTAATTTATTGATATGGCCTAAAAGCAACAAAATCTATCTTAAGTCTACCAAGATATTAGAGACATTTTTAGAAGTAGAAGGAAAAGAGCTGCCATTTAAAGATCGCGACGGTGCCGAAATTGATTTTGAAGAGCTCCCAGGAATAATTTCGCAATATAGATGCAGCAGCAGTTTTTTTTGTCGAGTTTTGCTTAGACGGAACAACAACCAAAAGTATAAACATTAAAAAGGTAAAGTAAAATTTTGTTCATTCACTTCAATTTTAATATAGCGTTTTTATTGCAGGAATTGGAATCTTTCTTAAAGATGGTGATTATTCTGCAATATTAAATGAATATTCAGCTAAAAAACCCTGACTGACTCTTCCCGACGATGTTTGGTACGTGAAGCTATTAACTTTTTGCGTCAACGAAGTGGCAATTATCCAAAAGGCGAGGAAAAGATTGCATTAGCTGAAGCCATTATACAATTGGTCCCGGCATTTAAAGTGGAAAACAGCAATTGTGGTGGCATTGTATGAATTAAAATGTATTCATAGTGACATTGACTAGTAAATATACTGTTCTGAAGGCTAGTAAATAGAATGGTCTACAGACTAATCACTGACTACTCTTTTGACTTGTTTATGGACTAAAATCATTTAAAAAAAGTTGTATTGAAAAAATAAAGCAGAAAATAATTCTTTGTATAAATTGAATTATTTTCTTTATTTCAGAGAATTATAATGAAGCTATTAACAAAATAAGAAAAATAATCAAAATGTTTAAAAAATGCTGCTCTTCAAAAATATGTAGAGGAAGAATTCAATAAAGAGTATCTCATCCTAGATGTACGATCTGGGTGGAACAGCATGGTTGGAATGATACAATCATTTCTAAAAATTAAAAATGCAATAAAAAAGGCTTATATTTACATTTATCATCATTGTTTGTTGAAGATTATGCCCCACACTTGGAAACATTGGTAAACGTTTTGTACCCCATAAAAGATGCAGTGGAGGCATTAGGCAGGCGTGAAACCAATTTGATAATGGGTGATGCTATTATGAATACCCTTTATGAACAGTTATTATCTGTTGGTTCACACATTTAAAAGTAAAGTAAATGAAAGATATAATGACAAATTGATGTCATTAGTAAAGATCCTATGCAGATCAAATGTACAAACACCTATTCCAAGGTACTGAAATAACATCGGTTGAAAGTGATGAAGACATTTCCGTTGCACAAGTATATCAATGTTTTAAAGAATAGTTGGAAAACGCCATTAATGGAGCTATAAAAAAAACAAGAAATCTGAAATTAAAAACAGACAACTTATTTAAAAGAGAGCTAGCTTTATTTGAAGCTAATACAAACAGAACCAAAAATTTAGACATACTTTTTAATGTATTGTTAACGCTAAAACCCACTTCTGTAGAAAGCGAACGTATTTTTTCGGTAGCTGGTAAACTTTCAACAAATTTACGAAATATGTACGTATAATGTCTGATGAGTTATTAAATGCACTAATAATTTTAAAAATTAATTTTTTGAAAACTTAGTTCTTCGAAATTTTTTAATATTTTTATTTTTAAATAATATTTTTAATTAATTCTTTATAATAACTGATCTCAAAATGTTATCATTAATCTTTTTATTTTTGTTTATACAGTATAAATTTAAATGTATTGTTTTCTTTTTTGCTAGTAAAATAACATTTTAATAAAAATCTTAAGCATTTTACTAGTATTGTGATTTTTAAAAGATTTCCCGGTAAATCGAATTTATCATTCCCGTTTTCTGGGATATGAAAAAGTCCGGGAATTCCCAAACTCTAGTTGATGTATATATATATAAATAAAGAAATTTGCTATTTGTATAGAGAATTTTTGCAGTGAAATGGATCAGGTACAGCAGAGAGAGAGGTAGAGTTTTGAAACTGTTTGAAAAAATTGATTCTGGCGAAGAGTCTGCAAATGATCCATTCAAATGATAAAAAGCTTATAAGTATAATATAATTTCGAAACAGTAGACTCTGTAATCCGGACACCATCAATTTGTTTGTACCTCAATAATTCGGACAGTACTCATTCCTATTGCTTTTGCAGAAAAACTTCACTGTCTATTTTTAGTTTTGTTTCTTAAGAATTTTCCCAAGTTTATAATGCTGATGTGACTGCACTTTTTTGGAGACAGCTACCGGATAAAACACTTGCGCTACATATAGAAAAGTCTGCACTGGGGCGTAAAATAGGGAAAGAAAGAGTAACACTTCTAGTATGCTGCAATGCAACTGGTGAACATAAAATCAAGTTATTGATGATTGGAAAAGCCAAAAATCCAAGACTTTTTAAAAACGCAAACTTACCTGTCGAATATGCAAGCAGCAAAAATGCGTGGATGACCGAAATAATTTTTAAAAGCTGATTTGAAAACTCTTTTGTTAAGCAAGTAAAAAGTTATCTCAACGAAAATAATTTATCAAATAGAGCGCTTTTACTAGCAGATAACGTAACATGTTATCCAAAGTCATTAGTAGATTTAAGTAACGAAATATGTGTTATGTTTTTTCCACCTAACTGTACAGCACTCATGCAGCCAATGGATCAAAATGCCATTCGAATTTTAAAACTAAACTATCGTAAAAGTTTTTTGGTCGCTATTTTATCAAGTTCAGAAAATCTAATGGACGCTCTTAAAACTTTTTCATTGAAAAACGCCGCCTTTTTAAATGCCAATGCTTGGGATAGAATTGATGAAAATATCCTTAAAAAATGTTTTAATAAAAGTTTGTATGATAAAGAATGGGACTCAGATGATCAAATACATCTGTAAAGATGCAGCGGTTCCACCGAACTAGTTGATTTACTTGTCAACGTAGCATCTGATATTTATAATTCTAATGAGGTTACCGAATGGTTGAATGAGCAGCAAATAATGAAAATATTTTATAAAAATGATTGTGATCTACTGGTATATTAATTTGAATGTAAACATTTCATTTTAAAGTGAATATCTTGTAAATAAATATAAGTTAGCATGTATTTCCTAAATTTTTTCTTTTGTTTCGGAAATTCGGACATTTCGATATTTCGGACACCACATGGTTTTTAATTGTCCAGATTATTATTTTGTTTTTTTTTTTTTTTGTAATACCAGCACTCAGGGAATGGCCCCTACTCATGCAGTGCATTGTGCAGGTTTAGGAAAATAGGTTATAGGAAGGTGGAAAGAAGGAGTAGTAGTTGTCAGCCCACGCACGTTACAAAAATCGATGCGAAAGCGACCCGTCATCACGATAAGGAACAATTGAAAATCAAACGCCCTACCTCAAGATGCGAACAGCAAGGAAACGAGTTGCTGCTAGGTGACCATAAAATGGCCAGTGTCATACCTTCACCATTAGACAGTCTACAGCAATCGTCCCCAAGAAGCCCGCATCATAAGGTTATTTGAGTTCAAGGGTGAAGGATAGATGTTTAAAAAACTGCAGTTTGTTGTTATTGTATTATTAATATTTAAATTATTGTATGTAATAGGTATGTATGTATGTAATAGGTTATCTTTAATAAATATTTCGTTTGATGGTGTTGTTGTTTAAAAACTGTAATTATTGACCGCGGAATTGTTATTGCTTCGGTTTTGTTTTATTTTAATTATTATTTTTCCTTTTTAATTTTAGCATTTTAATATTTTTATGTTATTGTTTGTGTATGTAATAGGTATGTATGTATGTAATAGGTTATTTTTAATAAATATTTCTTTTGATGGTGTTGTTGTTTAAAACTGTAATTCTTCGTTTGGTGGACGGATGACAAACTACTACTGTCCAGATTATCGAGATTATACTGTATGTCACTTGTTGGATGTCGCAGTCTGGAACTCTTATTATATTTTTCAAATAAAAACACTCTCAAAAATATCATTCATTGATTTCCGAAATATACTGATTACATCTTTGATACAATTGCCGGAGTCTATACAATCTGAAAGAGATTTTGTATCATCGGGTCCAGTTCATGGAGGAAATAAGCGGTCCCCTATTACACATACTAACACGACAAGCCCACATTACATCGAGAAAATACCACCGGCCACTGATAACAGAAAGAGGAAGACAATATATCTAAGGTGTAACCAGTGCTCAAGAGCGAAGATCCATAAAGAAACATCGTATAGGTGCAAACATTGTCCTAACAAACCTGCTCTCTGTCCTGGAAAATACTTCGAATTTCTGAATTTTATTTTAAAGCTTATTTAAGAAGATTTTGATTTTTACCACTGTACTCGCTTGAGTACAAAAAATCTACCAACTTTATAGAGCTACTAGCTGACCCAGCGAACTTCGTCCCGCCCAAAATTGATTTTTTTTTTATTGCCCAAAACAGGTCGCATTATGTATTTATTGTAATACACTGCATAAAACAGTTATTAAAAAGCTAACTTACTATAAGTGTGTGTGAATGTACTTATAATCGAAAGCGTTCTAGACAATGAAAATATGCTTTATTTAGGATAAAACAAAAGTCTATGAGTTTAATTTTGGTTATATTTTTTCTTATTTGGTGATTTTTTCACAAATGTTGGTTACAAAATTTTTTTCGTGGCAACACTGTTTCTGAAGAATAAATAAAAAATTAGTCAAACAACAAAAACGCACGATGAGAACAATTGAGAACATTGTTACGCTCTTGGTTTCTTTATCTTTCCCTTCTATCTTTCCTCCCGCGTCGTGAAATATTTTTGAAAAATATTCCAAAATATACCAAAATTCACATTCTTTATACTTTATTTTCTTTGGTTTTATACATCAGGAATCATAGATAGCATACTTTAGGGGTAACTATGCGTATGAGTAATATATTTCAAATGCAATTAAATATTAAGTATGTAGTATACATGGGCATGGCCCCTCGCTCATTTGGAATATCAACATAAAAAGTGGCCTATAACTCCTTCCAGACATACAGGAAGATACTGTGAAAATTTCAAGAAAATCGATTCAGCCGTTTAGTCGTCTATAAACTTCAAACATACAAACATACAATCAAACACACACTCATTTTTATATATAAGATATACAGAAAGTTACTGACTTTTTTAAAAAAAATTGTTTTTCATAACATTAATAGAGAATATAAAGAATTAATAAATAGTAAAAGAAAGTAAAAAAATATAACGGTAAGTCATCATTCTCTTTTATCTGTACAGTGTTTTTATATTTTGTAATTTTTACATATGTATATATTTTGTATTTTAAACTAAATGCAGTCGAATTTAAGTGAAAAGTAAAGTAAACAGATTAATTAAATATAATTTAATAAAAAAAATATATTTAAAAAATTTCGAAAAGTGTTGTTTGGTAAGCATAAATATTGGTGTACTAGTGTGGGTACAGCCCCAAAAACATATTTTCCAAAAAAAATTTAATTTTATTTTAAGGTAGATCATAAGAAAATATATTTTAATACAATAAAGTATTTTTTTTTTTTGTTTTAAAGATGGTTGGGATCTAATGGGTTAATAGATAATAATACAGTTATTTATGTACTTTAAAATTTAAAAATTTACATATTTATAACTTATTATGGATTAAGTTCTAAAAGGTAAGTCTAGTACGTGACATCTTTTAGGTCTATTGGCCTCATTAGGTTTATTGCAAGGACGTTCTAATGATGACTAAGGCCCGTTTTCTCAATGTGTCGACAAACTGCCAGTTACTAAATGTCGACATAAATTTATTAGTCTGATAAACTGTCCGTTAACAATTTTGGTTTTCTCAATATACCGACAAAAACATTATTTTCATTTGGCAATACCTCTCAAAATTGTTGTGAAAGTTGGGAACCCTGTCTTCAAGTGACAACTTATTAATATAAATCAGTTGTTTTCCAACAGTGAAAAAAGAACACAAAATAAAAAAATAAGAAACAAATATTTTTTTCATCCATGTCAGCCAGGTAGTTAGGCCTGGCATGATAAACTCTTTCGACATTTACTTGGAACTCATGTTCTTCGAGTTCATCCTCCATCAAATTAATGTTTATTCCTCTATTAAACATTTTTTCTAAAATCAATTTTATTTTTTTAAAAAACTCAAGGTATTGCCACATAAAAAATATGAACAGCAATCAGCTGATTGAATTTATCTGTACAACAAATAAATAACCGGCAGATGAGGGCTGGTTAGTTTTGCGACAAAATAGAAGCAAATGAGACATTGAGAAAACCAAATTTCTTTAATCTGCAGTTTTTCGTTGGGAAAAAAGATAATCGCCTAATGAGAAAACAGCCCTAAGTCTATTGAGATAGATTGAACTATATCTGGTAATTTCAGTTTTAATTTTTGGTATAGACAGGTCTTTATGGATATTATCATTGGTGACAAACCAGGGCGCATTTACTGCCATTTGAAGAGCTTTCGATTTGTAACGTTGCAATATTTCAATATTGGAGTTGCTGGCAGTACCCCATAGCTCTATTCCATACGTCCATACGGGGTTTAAAATCGTTTTATAAAGTAATAACTTGTTGTCCAAACTTAATTCTGAATTACTATTCAGCAACCAGTACATTCGTTTTGTTTTAATATTAAGACGTTCTCTCTTTGCTTTTATATGATCTTTCCATGTTAAACATCTCTCTAAATGCAATTCAAGATATTTTACTCAATTCGAATTCAGAATTTGTTGTCCGTAAATATATTTATATATCTAGACAATCGCCTTTTTTCAAAGCAAATGTGACATGGGTTGATTTTTCTGGATTGATACAAATATTTCACTTTTTAGGCCATTTTGAAATAACGTCAACGTGCCTTTGTAACATCCTGGAGGATTGTGTGGAGTTATTATTGCACACAATTAGAGCAATGTCATCCGCATACGTAGCAGAAGTTATATTCTCACTTATTGGCATATTTGAGGTATATATTGAGGTATTCCTGCTTTAATGTCACAAATTTCAGAGATAAGCATCTTGACATAGAAGTAACGATCCATTATGTAAGACTTCAGCATTAAATAAAAACGTGCTGCAAGAATTCGTTTCAATTTGAATAGAAAGCCCGGGTACCATACCCTTTCAAATGCTTGCTTAACATCTAAAAATATCGCTGAGCGGTATTTTTTTGTTTCTAGACCATTTCTTATCACTTTAACAACCCGATGGCACTGTTCTGGTGTCCCATGTTTTTGACGAAAACCAAAGTGATATTCTGGATAGGTCTTATGTGTGTAATAGGAAAATCCATTTGATATGGTATATCTAAATAGGATGTGATATTGCTGCCTTCATTATTAAAAGAAAAAGGTTGAAAAGTTGATTCTAGACATTTGGAAAAAGCGCACGCTTTACTACGATCTGATTTACACCATGAATCATTAAGATTTTGAATGGGAACATTTTTTTTTGTTGGCTTTTTTAACTATTTTGTCGCCTTCCATAAGTTGATTTCATCGTTTCGGTTGTTCCGAACAGTGAGATTTTTAAAATATGTGTTAAAATTTTGTGTTGTGGCTCTATTTAAATTTCTTTTATCTAACGGATTTCTGGTTAGTTTCCATAATCATCTCAGTCTTCTTTTATTCTGTATAAGACGTCTAATCTCAGCAGAAACAAAAACTCTATTTCTCCTAATAGCTAATGGCGTTGATAAATAGACTGCCTCATGCACTAATTTTGTGAAATTTTCTACAGCACTATCCAATTCTGTACAATCTTTGATTCCTATATTAAGATTTATATTTCTGTCCAACAAATATTCTAAGGAGTTAATATCGGTTTTTGAAGTCGTGCCATAAGATTCTCTTCCTGTTGGTAAAAATGTGTCATAGTTGACTATTAGCGGTGAATGGTCAGAGCTAAGGTCATCGGTATCTAAAATGTCCAATAAATTACATGGAACGCCAGAATATATAACAAAATCTAGGAAGACTGGAATTTTCCTAGCATCAGTTGGCCGATAGGTTGGCCTCCCAGTAGACTCAACCGAGAACTTATTATTTATTATAATTTTATATAACTCTTTGCTCTTAGGATTACTTAACATTGAGCCTCACCATGGATGTTTGGCATTAAGATCTCCGCCAACCAAGAACGAATGACCAAGTTTTAGGAAGAATTCTTGATAGATAGAAATTAAGAACGTTATCATATTAACGAGATTTCCTAATATAGCTTCAATCCTCTCTGTTACCGCCACCACTGTATTTTGTATTTTATTGTAATTTATTTATATACAAATAAATATAAATGTATATAAACACAAATTCCTTATTTTACATATTTTCTCATTCCAACGCAACCTTTTAAAAGGACTGAAAAATCAAGCAATGTACAAGAAATTTCATTCTTGAACAACTCATCTGTTCCAACTGTAATTAATTCCGCAAAGTTCACTGATCATAATTCTGCGCCATCTACATCTTCGGCATGTTCTCGGACTCTGAGTATTCTATCAATCGATATTGGCAGTGGATCGGATAATAATTCACAAAATTCACCATACAGGAACAATAGATGCCCAATTAGTTCCAAAACCTCTTCAAGCTGTTCCACCCAAGAAAACTGTGTTTGTTTCGCGGTTAGCTAGTGACACTACGCCGGATGATATTGATCATTACATTAAATCGAAATTGGGAGCTAAAACGGACATTTGGATACAAAAATTCAAATTTTCTGCACCAAGTTCAATTTCTTCATTTAAAATTTTGATCGCGGATGATAACTACGACCTTATTGTTAACCCGAACTTCTGGCCTGTGAATACTTATGTTCGTGAATATACTTTTAGACAAAAAACCAGAAACAACTATGAATCGAATATTGCTCGTTTACCATCAACTAATGTACCTACGTCAAAAAACTAATAACCTCCAATAATTTTCTGAGTATTATATACCAAAATGTACGTGGCTTAAATACTAAATTAACTGACCTCTTAATTAATAGCCATGATCTTACATATTACATATGTTATTATCTTCACTGAAACCTGGCTTACTGACGATATTTTTAATGCAGAAATTCTTTGTGACAATTATCAGATATATCGATTCAACCGCAAGTCGCGTAGAGGAGGTGGTGTTCTAATTGCGGTCTCTTCATCACATCCATCTGAACAGTTTGTAACACGTACTTCTAATATTGAATTTGTGGCTGTTGTTGTAAAATTAAAAACGTCTAAAGTCTACTTTTCTTGTTCATATGTTCCTCCTGATTCTGACCAATGTTGTCCTGTTGTCCAATGTGCTAAAAAAATGGGGATTCTGTTTTTGTTATGGGTGATTTTAATCTACCCTCAATTGCTTGGAAACATGTACCTGATATGCCTTATTTAATTCCGATTAAAAATAAGACTTGCCATGACGAATTCCGAAATGATATTTTTGGGCTATCACTGTATCAAATAAACTCACTTTGTAATGACTTTGGAAAAATACTGGACCTTGTATTTGTTAACGATTTTAATCACTGTAGTATTTTACGTTCTGAACCTGTAACTTTGCCTGAGGATCGATATCATCCGACTTTAAAAACTAAATTTTTCTCTCCAACTAATCTCAAAGCTCAGCCTTCTAAAGTTAGTAAAGTCTACTGTTTTAATCAAACCAATTACAATTTATTTAATGACATGATGAGAAATACTTGTTGGAATGAAACCTTATCTATTCCTATCAACAATGATTTTGATATTGACTTGATGATTTCTAACTTTTATAAGAAAGTGCATTCAATAATTGAAATTTGTGTTCCCTTAAAACCTTCATATACTCTGGTTGGTCCACCATGGAATTCGAAACAACTGTCACGACTGAAAAATCAAAAGAACAAGTATTAAAAGAAATACAAAAGTTCTGGCTCCATTATTGATTATGGAAGATATTCTATTAGCCGGTCTAAATATAATATTCTAAATCACTTATTATATAAAACATATATGGATAAAATGAAAAATAATTTTATGAAGTATCCTAGATCTTTCTATACGTTTGTAAATTCGAAGAGAAAATATACTGGATTTCCATCCTTTATGAAATTTGGTGATAAAGAATCATATAATGTTGATGTCATATGTGATATGTTTGCAGATTTCTTCGCCAGTACTTATTCTAATGCTGCTTACAATGATACAAATATGTACCTTTACTCGCTGACGTCAGCTCAAGTAATATCTATTCCAACATTTAGTGAATGTGATATTTTGATGAACCTGAAAAGTTTAAAGATATCTTATCGTCCTGGTCCCGATGGGGTTCCAAGTTGTATTTTAAATCGATGTGCTGAGTCAATTCATCACACCATTAGTCATATTGTTTAATACCTCGATTAATTATGGATATTTTCCTGTGTTTTGGAAGAACTCATATATTATACCACTTTTTAAATCTGGCAATAAGTCTGATGTTACAAATTATAGGGGCATTGCAAAACTGAGTGCTATTCCAAAAATGTTCGAGAAACTGATTGCCGATTTTTTGGTTCACCATACTTCATCGTTATTATCACCTTATCAACATGGTTTCCGAAAGGGCTGTTCAACAACGACTAACGTGCTTCAGTTAACATCCATGATAAATGTGGCCTTTTCTCAACGGAAGCAAACTGATGTAATTTTTACGGATTTTAGCAAAGCGTTCGATAAGATGAATCACAAACTTCTGTTAACTAAATTGGATTAAATGGGTGTAAATCATAGGAGTTTAAGATGGCTAGAGTCGCATTTGACTGGTAGAAAGCAGACTGTATGTGTGAACAATAGCTTATCTAAGTATATTTATGTGCTATCTAGTGTTCCTCAAGGCAGCCATTTTGGTCCACTTCTTTTTTCGCTGTTTATGAACGATCTTCCCAACATGATTAATTTTGCCAATATCTTAATGTATGCTGACGATGTAAAAGTTTTCCTCTCCTTTAATAATTTCATCGAGCATATTTATCTTCAAAGTGATCTCAATAATTTCTTTTTGTGGTGCGAGTACAACATGATGGAGCTGAATATTAAAAAATGCAAATGTATGCGGTTCTCAAGAAATAATTTTACCGCGGTTAATTACTTGCTTTGAATTACATCAACTGGAAATAGTGGACTCTTTTATTGATCTTGGGATCCTATTAGACACAAAATTTAACTTCAATGATTATATCACTTTGACTGTAAATAAGGCAATAAGCACTCTTGGCTTCATAAAACGTTGGGCAAGGGAATTTACTGATCCATATATTACTAAACAGCTATACATATCGCTTGTCAGACGTATTTTGGAGTATGGTTCCATCGTATGGGATCCTCACTATAATGTTTACAGCGAACACATCGAATCTGTTCAGAAACAATTTCTACTCTTCAGCTTGCGTGGCCTAGGATGGAATTATTCGGATATGCCTTCATATACTAGCAGACTGGCTTTAATAAAACTGCCTACCCTTAACAGTCGTCGAACAATGTTAAATATATCCTTTATGATTAACCTGATCAATGGTAATATTTGCTGTGAATTTCTGTTAAGATCTGTTAAATTCAATGTTCCTCGTCGTAACTTCCGATGTTATAATCTTATTTATATTCAATTCTGCAGAACTAATTATGCTGTTGCTGATCCGTTAACTAGAATTTGCCATCAATTTAATTATTTGTCAGACTTTGTCGATTTTTCTTTAAATTCTTGCATTATAAAACGGAACATTATTGTTTTTCTCAATTCATAAATTTATTGCTTTTCTTAATTCTCAATTTTTCATATTTTTACTGTAACTATTACTTGTGTTTGGGTAATTATTGAAGTCGCCGTGGTCTAGTAGGTAGTGTGTTGGCTTATTAGACGAAAGGCCCGAGTTCGAATCCCAGGTCAGACATCAAAACGAAAATATGAAAATATTTCTTCGCCGACTTCCTCTCAGCAGATTTCTGGCAAAAACTCTGAGAGTAAAAATTGCCATCAAAAGCTTCTCAAAAAATCTGTCGTTCGGAGTCGACTTTAAACTGTAGGTCCCGCCACTCATGTATAAAATTAACGCACACAACATGAGTGGTGTTGAGAAGCTAGGCCGTAATCCTGACTGAAGGGTTGTAATGGCCAATTATGTATGTATTACTTAAATGTATTATATGCAGGCTCTACACTCTTATACATGGAGGGAATTGCATACAAGTGAAAAGTTGATAAAATGAATTTCACGGGTAAAGTTGTGCTAATAACAGGTGCCAGTTCGGGAATTGGAGCTGCTACAGCTGAAGTATTTTCGAAAAATGGCGCCAATGTTGTTATAGTTGGTCGTAATGTAGACAATCTCAAGGCAACCGAAGACAAATGCAAAGCAATTAATGAAAATGTGAATTGCTTGTCCATAGTTGCTGATGTCACAAAAGAGGCTGAAAGAATTATGAAAGAAACAATCGCGAAATTTCAACGCTTGGATGTGCTAGCCAATAATGCTGGCATATTAGCTGCTGGCGGTCTGCTAGACATTGATGTCGAGCAATTTGATCGAATTTTAAACACAAACCTGCGTGCTGTGTTTTTGCTAACGAAGTTGGTAGCACCCCATTTAATTGAGAGTCAGGGCAGCATAATTAATGTGTCTAGCGTAGCGGGTTTGCGTTCTTTTGCCGGTGTCTTAAGTTATGGTGTCTCAAAAGCAGCTCTGGATCAATTTACGAAATGTGTTGCTTTGGAATTGGCTCCGAAAAATGTACGCGTAAATGCCGTTAATACGGGTGTTGTTGTTACTGAAATCCATAAGCGTGGTGGCATGACAGAGGAAATGTATGCTCAATATTTGGAACGTTGCAAAGAGACACATGCCTTGGGAAGAGTAGGCAACGTATTTGAGGTGGCCGATACATTAGCATTCCTAGCTAGCGGCAGTGCTAGTTTTATTACGGGCGCTTGTTTGCCAATCGATGGCGGTAAACATGTCATGTGTCCGCGCTAAAAGATCACAGCCAGGTTTTATTTTTATTTATTACTAGCTAATACCCGGTGTGCTTCGCTACCCCCATCGAAATTAAATACATAATAATTAAAAAAAATTGTTATTTAGTAATTAAATTATGCAATTTTTCTTATAGGTTTATTCTAATTTCATTTAATGACAATATATTTAATTTCAATTCTAAAATAATACATTAATGGGCTATTTATTTCTTACTTGCTAAAATTTAATATGTACTTTTTTTCTTAAATAAATAATTCTTATTCCAATGCCTTGGATACACAATATTTTTTGTTTTCCCCTCTGCGGGTTTTCCTACTCGCGAACATGCGACGTAAAGCTGTCCATGTGAGAAACATGGATTTTTTAGATTAAGTCCACAAACTTGCAAGGACTGACCTTGAGCTTTATTAATTGTCATTGCAAATGCTAGGCGAATAGGAAATTGAAGGCGCTTGAAATCGAATGGCATCTCCGATGTGGTCATAGGACGTGGCGGCAATACATCAGTTCCCTTAAACTTTCCAGTTATAATGGTCGTTCATCATTTTTTATTGTTAGTTGAGTGCCATTACAAAGTCGTGGAGGGTCAATATTTCTAAGTGAAATAATGTGAACACCGTATTTTTATAAGTTCTTAGATTCCCATCGATCTTGTTGAGAATATTGCTGTTGATGGAATTAACGTCAATATTTTTGGATGCCAGTAACGCACGATCATATAACCATTGCATATTTTTTAAATTTTGCACGATATTGGGAAATATACAATTTATTAATTCTTCTTTGGATTGTGTCATTCTGCAAAAGTCTGAAGGAAATTTTATATACTTTGTTATAGGATCCATTGGAATTCTTCTGTTACCTAAATCAAGCAATTTTTTGGAAAAAGTTGAAGCTGAAGCATCACGTTCCAACTGTACACGCATATTAGTAGTTAACTTTAGAGTGTGAACATGTCGCCAAAGGTGTTTCATTTTTGTACATGAGTGCATTGCAATATTGGCAAACTTCATTCATGCCACCAATTGCCACTAATTCGTCTTCGGTATAATCTATATCAGATCTGTAGTTAAATGCAATACCTGAGTATCCATGAAAAACTTTACGTCGATTCACCACCATTCGTTCACGATTTTGTTCTCGACGCAAATAATATTGCTCTATCGTCTCCGCTTCGCTTCTTGTTGATGTTCGAATCCTGTGACTTTCTACTCGTGATTCATGTTGGACTTCTTTTTCATTAGCTCGTGATGCTGTGGTACGATTTCGCTGGCTTTGTAGCCGACCTTCATGTTCCAAAGGTGTCTCGGTAGCTCATGCGGTAGTGGCATGTTGTCGAAGACCTTCAAGACATCTTTCGCGTTCTGACGGCGTTTCAGAAGCTCGTGCTAAAGAGGTAAGATTTCGTTGACTTTTAAGGCACTCTTGGCTTTCTGAAGGTGTTTCAGTAGCTCTTGATGGTGTGGCACGTTGTCGTAGGCCTTCAAGGCGTTCTTCGCGTTGTGATGGCGTTCCGGCTCTAAAGGTTGAAACTCTTTTCAGTCCTGAGGTTCACGCTCTTCCGAACTTTCATTTGCTCTCTGGGATTGCAAACGCAATGCATTTTTAGTGCTTCTGGAAAGGGATGCTTTTATTGGGGGCATTTTTATAAATTGTTGCAAAATAAATGTCACTCAAATAACGTTTAACTTGATTAGAATCAAAGATTCAACTGAATTCCAAAACCGAATGGGTGTTATATGTATTCCTTTATATTTTACCTAATATGAATAGGTAAAAAATCGGTTCAGGTCATGAACCTTTTGAAAAAGAAATTAAGGTTATTAAAATTTAACAAATAATTGTGTTTGCGTCAGTCACAGGTAATTTTTTTGATGAGTTTTACAACTACTTATTTTATTTGGGAACAATATTGACAGTTTACATTTTATTAATTAGGTAATTAAAAGTAATGAATGCAAATATTACTCCCTATTGTTACATGCCCATTCATCGCCCAATAGAATGCTGATTACAAAATTTACCTAATGTGGTTTTCAAGATATGCGACAAATAAATACTATTTTTATTAGTTACCCATTTTTAGAAGTAAACATTAATATAACTATTACATATGTATATGTGTATGTATATGAGATCAATATATAAATAGTATGCATTTTAGTACTTACTATGTACATGAGTTGAAAATTTCAAACTCAATCATTTAAGGGTCATATACCTTACTATTGCATATTTCAAGATATAATAATTTCCACACTCACTAATCAGAGAGGCACCACCTTCCTAAAGCTGGAATACAAAATTGGAGACTCTAGCTTTTATAGTTTTCTAGATATACAGATTTTAATAATTAGTTCATATAGAGTTTGCCACGCCCCTAATGCTTGATCGCCCATTTTTAACAAAAATATTGATATTGAACCTTTAGATATTCGTACAAAATTGGAGAGTCTAACTGTTATTTTTCTTCATATGGGAGGTGACACGACCGCTTTTGCTGAACTCCCTATTTTTGTCCAGAATATTTATATTTAAACTAAAGTTACTCGTACAAAAATTGGGGACTCTAGCTGTTAGAGTTTTTCAAATATACAGATTTTCGTATTTACTTTATATGGGAGGTGCCAAGCCCACTAATGTTAGTTCGCCATTTTTGTCCAAAATATTTATATTAAAACTGTAGTTACTTGTACAAAATTTGAGGTATCTTGCTGATATAGTTTTTCCAATATATACATTTTGTTATTATCTTACAATAGTAGGTAATGTAGTATATGTGGGAGTGGCACCTCGCTCATTTGAAATATCAACATAAAAAGTAGCCTATAACTCTTTCCGGAAGATACTGTGAACATTTTAGGAATATCGGTTCAGACGTTTAGTCGTCTATAAACTTCAAACATACAAACAAACGCACATTCATTTTTATATATATAGGTGATTTCCGAGATATAAGAAGTTTTACATTTAATTCATATGGGAAGTACCACGCCCACTTTTCCTAGTCAGCCCATTTTTGCCTAAAATTTTAATATTGATATTAAAGTGGATTCGACAAAATTTTAGGACTCTAACTGTTATATTTTCTTAGATATAATAATTTAATATTTTTTATATTGGAGGTGACACGCCCACTATATCCAGTCCGCCCATTTTGTTTATATATACGTCAAAGTCGTCCATGCAAAATTTGAGGTCTCTAGCTATTGCAGTTTCATAAACTACATATGCGACATTAAATACTTATTGGATATGTTGGCGTGACACCACTCCTTCTTGAAAAAGTAGTTCCCTCCAGATATACAGGAAGGTACTTTCAAAATTTCAAGATAATCGGTCCAGCCGTTTAGCCGTCTATAGACTTCAAACAAACAAACCCACAAACAAATACACACATTCATTTTTGTTTATATAGATGTAAAATTCATTAAAAAAAATACATATGTGACGTATGAGTGATATCAAAGAATATGGATATAAAGGATACGAATTATAAAGAAGTAAAATTTCTTATGGCGGGTTGTAGCATTACGACCCGCTCTCACCAAAATCTTTTTACAAAAACATTTCTTGGTGAGGGGGGCGGAAGACGGAAGGAAAATAAACACAAACAAAGAGCGTAACAATGTGTTGCTCTCATCATGAGATCGTAAAAACGCATTCAATTGCTTGTCAGCTTCTAAAGGAAAATGTTCATGTCGCTTTTTTCAGACTTCAATTTTACACCCAAAGAAATTTTACAGTATGATTCACTAATATCAATGAGAAATGATTTAGATTTTTGGAAGAATACTTGCCAAGTAAAATACGGTGTTTTTAGGTTTTTAACGCAGTACAATTGTTCTATACTTTTCGCTAACATATACATATTATTGGGTTATAAGTAGACTTGAAAATATTACTAACAATTTTCCTCTGGGTTAACACATGCCTCTCATAATTTTTATCATGTTCTCTTTGTGTCGACGTCTGAGAATAAGTGATTTGAGAACAGTGTTGCCGTTTTTGTTTATTTCTAACCAAAATTGGTTATTTTTTTGATCAATGTGTAGATGTGTAGATTTTTTTGGTTTTGGTTATTTTTCTTTCTTATAAGAAAAGCTATTTTTTGTTTCTTTTTTTATTAATTATAATTTAAACTTGAAAAAAAAATAAATAAAACAAAAGTCTACGAATTTAATTTTGGTTAAATTTTTTCTTATTTAGTGATCTTTTTCACAAATGTTGGTTACAAAATTTTTTTCTTTCCCTTCTATCTTTCCCCCCGCGTCATTCTTTACACTTTATTTTCTTTGGTTTTATACATCAAGAATCACAGATAGCATACTTGTAGGGGTAACTACTATGCGTATGAGTAATATGTATATTTCAAATGCAATTAAATATTAAGTATGTAGTATGTAGTATACGTGGGCATGGCATCTCGCTCACTTGGAATATCAACATAAAAAGTAGCCTATAACTCCTTCCAGGAAGATACTGTGAAAATTTCAAGAAAATCGGTTCAGCCGTTTAATCGTCTATAAACTTCAAACATACAAACATACAAACAAACACACATTCATTTTTATATATAAGAAGATACGCATAGTAGTTACCCCTACAAGTATGCTCTCTGTGATTCTTGATGTATAAAACCAAAGAAAATAAAGTATAAAGAACGACGCGGGGGGAAAGATAGAAGGGAAAGAAAAAAATTTTGTAAACAACATTTGTGAAAAAAATCACCAATATTACTAATATTTTCAAGTCTACTTATTAACCCAATAATCACCCTTATCGTGAAAAAAATGTGAAAATTTTTTTCGCCCGGATTTCTTTTATCACCCGAATAAGAATTTTCTATCGTGAATGTCACGTGAATTATTTTTCCCTTCGAATCATATGTGTTTGTTCGAAATAAAACTGATTTAAAAAAAAAATAAATAAATTTATCAAAACTACAATTAAATTTTTAAAACTAACAAAAATGTTTAGAACTGGTGCGGTTTTGTTATTAGAACTGGAAGAAGAAAATGAAAGAAAATTAAAAGAAAGAAGTATAAGTATAAGTAGTAAATAAACCTGCTATGAAAAAACTTCTCAAAAATCTGTCGTTCGGAGCCGACGTTAAACTGTAGGTCCCGCCACTCACGTATAAAATTAACACACACAACATGAGTGGTGTGAGAAGCTAGGCCGTAATCCTGACTGAAGGGTTGTAATGGCCAATTATGTAGGTATGTATAAGTAGAACATTAGGGGATGCTTCAAATTTTTTGGAATTGCCGCGTGTACAGTTTGCGGTATTGTAATTCTCGGGCCCAGATTTTTTAAGCATTATAGAGTCAACAAAGCTGCGTTCAGTTATCTTTTGAAAACTCTAACAAATGCTCTACCGGTTCCAAAGAAAAGTACAGCTGTACCTCCAGTTATTAAACTTTGTTCGTGTTTGCGGTTTTTCGCTGAAGGTGGACACCAAAAAGTTGTAGGGAGCGACTATCATGCCGCGATAGCACAATCAACATTCTTCGAGGTGCTTGCAGAATTTCTGGATGTCACGGAAATGCAAATATTTGCTATCCATCTCAAGCACAGAGAAGTATGACCACTCAACATATTTTTTAGAAATTTTGGTATACCGGGAGTTTTTGGATGTATAGATGGCAGACATGTTAACACAATAGCTCCAAAGCAAGCAAAACAGCTCTACTATAATAGAAAGGGACAATTTAGTCTAAACGCTACACCTTCTTTTGATTCTTTGCTGTAACCACCAGCTATGGAAGGATTTTCCCGCATTCTTTGCAACAAAATCTCAATTTGTTTTTTATTAGTTCAATTGCTCCTGGAAATTTAAATTTGTACTTAATTATTATTAAAACCAAAGATTTCCAATGCAACTTACATTTTCCTTTTTACTATTCGCCTCTAAAAATCAAAGTGAACAAATATTGAGAAAATGTCGAACAAATTCACGTGAAAAATTATTCACGATAGGAGGAATTTTTTTCGAAGTTGCTATATGTTCGGGTGAAGTAAATTCATGATAAAAATTTTGTAAACAGTGAACAAAATTCGGGCGAAATTTTTTTCACGATAAGGGTGAATATGTACATATATGTGAGCGAAAAGTATAGAACAATTGTACTGCTTCCTTTAGAAGCTGACAAGCAATTGAATGCATTTTTACGATCTCATGATGAGAGCAACACATTGTTACGCTCTTTGTTTGTGTTTATTTTCCTTCCGTCTTCCGCCCCCCTCACCAAGAAATGTTTTTTTAAAAAGATTTTGGTGAGAGCGGGTCGTAATGCTACAACCCGCCATAAGAAATTTTACTGCTTTATAATTCGTATTCTTTATATCCATATTCTTTGATATCACTCATACGTCACATATGTAGTTTTTTTAATGAATTTTACATCTATATAAACAAAAATGAATGTGTGTATTTGTTTGTGGGTTTTTTGTTTGAAGTATATAGACGGCTAAACGGCTGGACCGATTATCTTGAAATTTTGAAAGTACCTTCCTGTATATCTGGAGGGAACTACTTTTTCAAGAAGGAGTGGTGTCACGCCAACCTATCCAATAAGTATTTAATGTCGCATATTTCATAAACTGCAATAGCTAGAGACCTCAAATTTTGCATGGACGACTTTGACGTATATATAAACAAAATGGGCGGATTGGATATAGTGGGCGTGTCACCTCCAATATAAAAAATATTAAATTATTATATCTAAGAAAATATCACAGTTAGAGTCCTAAAATTTTGTCGAATCCACTTTAATATCAATATTAAAATTTTAGGCAAAAATGGGCTGACTAGGAAAAGTGGGCGTGGTACTTCCCATATGAATTAAATGTAAAACTTCTTATATCTCGGAAATCACCTATATATATAAAAATGAATGTGCGTTTGTTTGTATGTTTGAAGTTTATAGACGACTAAACGTCTGAACCGATATTCCTAAAATGTTCACAGTATCTTCCGGAAAGAGTTATAGGCTACTTTTTATGTTGATATTTCAAATGAGCGAGGTGCCACTCCCACATATACTACATTACCTACTATTGTAAGATAATAACAAAATGTATATATTGGAAAAACTATATCAGCAAGATACCTCAAATTTTGTACAAGTAACTACAGTTTTAATATAAATATTTTGGACAAAAATGGCGAACTAACATTAGTGGGCTTGGCACCTCCCATATAAAGTAAATACGAAAATCTGTATATTTGAAAAACTCTAACAGCTAGAGTCCCCAATTTTTGTACGAGTAACTTTAGTTTAAATATAAATATTCTGGACAAAAATAGGGAGTTCAGCAAAAGCGGTCGTGTCACCTCCCATATGAAGAAAAATAACAGTTAGACTCTCCAATTTTGTACGAATATCTAAAGGTTCAATATCAATATTTTTGTTAAAAATGGGCGATCAAGCATTAGGGGCGTGACAAACTCTATATGAACTAATTATTAAAATCTGTATATCTAGAAAACTATAAAAGCTAGAGTCTCCAATTTTGTATTCCAGCTTTAGGAAGGTGGTGCCTCTCTGATTAGTGAGTGTGGAAATTATTATATCTTGAAATATGCAATAGTAAGGTATATGACCCTTAAATGATTGAGTTTGAAATTTTCAACTCATGTACATAGTAAGTACTAAAATGCATACTATTTATATATTGATCTCATATACATACACATATACATATGTAATAGTTATATTAATGTTTACTTCTAAAAATGGGTAACTAATAAAAATAGTATTTATTTGTCGCATATCTTGAAAACCACATTAGGTAAATTTTGTAATCAGCATTCTATTGGGCGATGAATGGGCATGTAACAATAGGGAGTAATATTTGCATTCATTACTTTTAATTACCTAATTAATAAAATGTAAACTGTCAATATTGTTCCCAAATAAAATAAGTAGTTGTAAAACTCATCAAAAAAATTACCTGTGACTGACGCAAACACAATTATTTGTTAAATTTTAATAACCTTAATTTCTTTTTCAAAAGGTTCATGACCTGAACCGATTTTTTACCTATTCATATTAGGTAAAATATAAAGGAATACATATAACACCCATTCGGTTTTGGAATTCAGTTGAATCTTTGATGCTAATCAAGTTAAACGTTATTTGAGTGACATTTATTTTGCAACAATTTATAAAAATGCCCCCAATAAAAGCATCCCTTTCCAGAAGCACTAAAAATGCATTGCGTTTGCAATCCCAGAGAGCAAATGAAAGTTCGGAAGAGCGTGAAAGTCGCCTCAGGACTGAAAAGAGTTTCAACCTTTAGAGCCGGAACGCCATCACAACGCGAAGAACGCCTTGAAGGCCTACGACAACGTGCTACACCATCAAGAGCTACTGAAACACCTTCAGAAAGCCAAGAGTGCCTTAAAAGTCAACGAAATCTTACCTCTTTAGCACGAGCTTCTGAAACGCCGTCAGAACGCGAAAGATGTCTTGAAGGTCTTCGACAACATGCCACTCCCGCATGAGCTACCGAGACATCGTTGGAACTTGAAGGTCGGATACAAAGCCAACGAAATCGTACCGAAACATCACGAGCCACAGAAACGCCTTCAGAACGTGAAGGACGTCTTGAAGGTCTTCGACAACATGCGACAACCGCACGAGCTACCGAGACACCTTTGGAACATGAAGGTCGGCTACAAAGCTAGCGAAATTGTACCACAGCATCACGAGCTAATGAAAAAGAAGTCCAACATGAATCACGAGTAGAAAGTCACAGGATTCGAACATCAACAAGAAGAGCAGCAGAAAGTATAGAGCAATATGATTTGCGTCGAGAACAAAATCGTAAACGAATGGTGGTGAATCGACGAATTTGCCAATATTGCAATGCACTCATGTACAAAAACGAAACACCTTTGGCGACATGTTCACACTCTAAAGTTAACTACTAATATGCGTGTTCAGTTGGAACGTGATGCTTCAGCTTCAACTTTTTCCAAAAAATTGCTTGATTTAGGTAACGGAAGAATTCCAATGGATCCTGTAACAAAGTATATAAAATTTCCTTCAGACTTTTGCAGAATGACATAATCCAAAGAAGAATTAATAAATTGTATATTTCCCAATATCGTGCAAAATTTAAAAAATATGCAATGGTTATATGAACGTGCGTTACTAACATCCAAAAATATTGACGTTAATTCCATCAACAGCAATATTCTCAACAAGATCGATGGGAATCTAAGAATTTATAAAAAAACGGTGTTCCCGTTATTTTACATAGAAATATTGACCCTCCACGACTTTGTAATGGCACTCAACTGACAATAAAAAAATGATGAACGACCATTATAACCGGAAAGTTTAAGGGAACTAATGTATTGCCGCCACGTCCTATGACCACATCGGAGATGCCATTCGATTTCAAGCGCCTTCAATTTCCTATTCGACGAGCATTTGCAATGACAATTAATAAAGCTCAAGGTCAGTCCTTGCAAGTTTGTGGACTTAATCTAAAAAATCCATGTTTCTCACATGGACAGCTTTACGTCGCATGTTCGCGAGTAGGAAACCCCGCAGAGGGGAAACAAAAATATTGTGTATCCCAAGGCATTAGAATAAGAATTATTTATTTAAGAAAAAAAGTACATATTAAATTTTAGCAAGTAAGAAATAAATAGCCCATTAATGTATTATTTTAGAATTGAAATTAAATATATTGTCATTAAATGAAATTAGAATAAACCTATAAGAAAAATTGCATAATTTAATTACTAAATAAAAAAAAATTTTAATTATTATGTATTTAATATCGATCGGGGTAGCGAAGCACACCGGGTATTAGCTAGTGAGTAATATATTTCAAATGCAATTAAATATTAAGTATATAGTATGTAGTATACGTGGGCATGGCATCTCGCTCACTTGGAATATCAACATAAAAAGTAGCCTATAACTCCTTCCAGACATACAGGAAGATACTGTGAAAATTTCAAGAAAATCGGTTCAGCCGTTTAATCGTCTATAAACTTCAAACATACAATCAAACACACATTCATTTTTATATATAAGATTATTTTTTTATTAATTTAAATAAATATTATTACTACATATACATAAGGATAACGATATAAATAATGGAAAATATACAAAGATGCTAAAAACAAATATAAGTAGCGAAACAACATTTGGAATTAACGATGAAATTATAAAGAAAGTTTAGGACATAAAATATATTAGAGAACATAATAGATCAGGAAATGAAATTCAAGAATCATATATGTATGTAAAGAAATTGGTTTAAAAAAATTGGTTTTTCAGAATTAGGAATAAAGTTTCTGTAATAACGACGATAGATAGGCGTTGGTAAAGCCTCACTATGAATACGGATAAACAATAATATATACATGCTGCAATACGAACTCTTTTTTTAAATGCAACAGGTATACATACATCAATACGGGATATGCTCGTTAAACTTAAGTGACTGAATATTGAATGACTACTTGAATTTAATACCCAAAGTTTTATACACATAATTTGATTTATTTATTGAGTATTTATTACAAATAGTTTATTTGTTTTAATCCAGCGTTAAAATCATTTATTATCTTTGTTTTTAAATCGTCGCTAATCTTGACTCTAGCCAGTTTTACTAATTATGTATACAAGATTCTTCAGTTTAAATTTTTTAAAAGAAGCTGTCTAAAAAGTAATTCAAAATATAACGGTACTGTAGTGTATTGGTCACACTTACCCACTGTTGTGTGTTGGTTACGTTTGTGCTACTTAAAAATGCATCTTGATACATTCCCCAATTATATAAACAAAACTGTCAATGACCAACAAATTATGACGGCATGAGGTATCAAATTGCATTATAAAAATGTTCAGTACGTTATTAATGCAAAGTAGCAAAATGCTGACCACGCACACTCTAAATTAAGTAAAAACTAAATTAGGTCATAAGTATTAATATGTAAAGAAATTAGACTTAAGAAATTAATATAATAAAAATAATGATCAAAACGGCTTCATAGCTGAAACAGATTTTTTTTATTCTCACCCAAACTGCGGATTTTTAGCGATAACTAAGCGGCGTGCTCGCCTTAATAATAAGCAAACCAGGACAGATATAAAATTAAAAAACAAACACACATACATTACATTCATTACAGTACATTATTATGCATTTTGCTTCGTTTTTTTTTTATCAATCAGCTGTAGCGTCACAACGGGCCCCTATGCGTGCTCAAGCGAGCACTCCAACATAACCTAACTCAGCAATCAATTTTGCTTTAGTAATTTTTCGTGCAGAAGTTTGAAAGTTTCTATTGTTTTGTCAAGACCTTAAAATTGGATACTTTTCTTTATAAAAAAAATTTCATTTTTTTTTATTTGTTCGTTAATACTTGATGTATGTACAGATTGTATAAAATAAAATTCCTAAATAAATTTTAAGTTTCTTCAGAAATTGTTTTTGTTTTTCGACTTCTAACAATAAAAAAATAAATGTTAAAAAAAGTTTCCATTGAACTGTTCAGCCTTGATATAAATAAATAAAAAAAAAATAACGCATGGAAAACAATTCAAGAACTTTAAAATAGACATTACAGTGCCACCGGTGTAAAAACTGGTCCTAGTAGTAGTAGTGGTTCGTAACATTGTGGTCTACAGTGGCCATGTTCATCTTGAAGACCGAAATTTGTTTCTGGTGTTGATCAAATATCTGATTTTGGTCACTTGTAAGTAGTTGAATATTTAGTTGGAGATTAAATAATAGTAGATGGGTTTAAATTTATTTAAGACACATCGCATCTGACAAATAAAATGTTTACTTACCTGTATCATTTATACTGCGTGGGAGTTTGGATTATGCTGAACACATCAAAAAGGATTCAATTTACAAAAATGTTTTCATCTAATTCCACAAGAATTTTTATCACATAATTTTATAATATATTTATTTATTAAAGTATTAAAAATAATCAAATAATAAATTACAAATAAAACTACAACAAAATTTCTACAAAACTAATTTCAAACAATACACGATATTTTCTTTCAATTCAATTTATTCAATAATTTATTTTTTTTTTTCCTTTTAGTATGCAACTGTAATGGGAAATGTTACGGCATCGAATATGTTCACACTACCACAATATCCTTTAAATCTTGCTGCAATTGCGATCGCCCAAAGTAAGAGTTCTAGTATAGCAGATTTGAGGATGAAAGCAAAAATACATGCCGAGTCGTTGGGATTAGAGGCAGATAGTGAAGACTAACATAAGTACATATAAGGCGTATATTTTAATTAAATTTAACAAGAAATTAATTTTTCTACATTTAATAAGACACTATAAATATTTAATATTCTATAAATTGTAAAGATTAAATAAAAATTATGACATTGCAGATGAAAAAAGTACTATTAACCACTTGAATTCAATTATTATGGTTTAATACTAACATTAAAGGTAATAAATTTGTATGAATATAAGTAATAGTACATTAGTATATACAATATTGGTAAGTTTTTGAGTTAAAATCAATGCATTTAAAATCCTTTTATATTTGTGTTCATTTTATATTATACATATTATATTGTATGTGTTCCTATTATATGTGTTTAAGTTCAGATAGTGACGTATTGATAGTTATTAGGTATTATTTGAAAGTATTAAGAAAATTCATTACCACATCAAGCATTACCACATCAACCAAGTGCAAACGATGCAGTTTAAACCACCACCCGTTTATGGTGAACAGACAACACACGTCTAAGTACGTAAATTATGAATCTGGAGTCTTTAGATATTAAAAAAATAATTACTTCAAAAATATAGTGGTATTTTGAAGCGTTCTTTATTAATATTTTCTATATTGAGTTTACTTACGAACTAGCGAGCGAAAGTATTTACACTTCTATTTATACTTTCGTTCTTAAAATTATTCTTAAACATATATTTCTTATCGACATTTTCTTTATTCTTAAACTATTTTATCGTTATTTATTATTTGTGATATTTTTATGATATTTGTGTATTTATGATATTCATTGTTTACAATGTTTGTATCTTTCTTTGTTATCTATCTGACCTTGGAACTAATAATATTTTCCAGGTCTAATTACTTTGTTTACATAATATGTTTGTGATTTAAATATGTCTTATCTGTAATATTATTTTCTTTGTTACTTTCTAATATTATTTTCTTTGTTTTATAAAAATAACTACCGTAGCTCTTAATTCTCCCCTCACTTAAAATGAATCGTCCCGATTCGTAATTCTCCCCTCACTTAAAAAATTAATCGCCTCGATTCATGCCTAATTAATACTTAATTCACGTCTGATTCTTTCTAGCTCTGTGTTATATAAAACTTGGAAATTCTCTCTGGTCCTAATTTCTCTTAATGTTACATAGTATTTTGTTACCTTTAGAATGATAAATGCGAGTATCATTGTAGAGGATGATATTATTTTTGTTATTTCTAAATCCTCATCATGTTTATTATGTATTGCCTCTATTATTTGATCATGAATATTTGTGTACGTAATATTATTAATCACTACTCTGTCTGTGTATTTCACTAAAATAGTTCCAGTAATAGTTTCATTATCTACAGTGTTTACACCATCTAAGAGAATGAATCCTTCGTCTATTTTTAATAATGGGTAATTATATTCCTGTAATACTATGCATTTGGCTTTTCTATTTTCTAATAAAGGTTTGATGCAGTCATCATTTGTGGTGTTGGTTTTGCATATATTTTTACCTAAATAAGTTTTACAATTACATACCCTAGTATAGACATTATTACAGAGGGCGATTTCTTTGTCAGTGGATACTTTACCATGTTTAATGCTAAGTGGTGTAAATTTATATAACTTACAATAGTTGTTAATGATGGGGTACTTGTATATAGTAATGATTGAATCATTGGTTCTTGCTATAAGAATGTCGGAATATTCCAGTATGTTGATGATTGGTACAACCGATAATTTATGTTCTGTTAATTCTTTTACATCATCTAGATTTAGTGATTCACCTAGGTACTCATTGTTTTTGGCAGCGTTTATTGTTCTGACCAGTGTCAATAGTTGGTCGTAAATTAGTTTGGTCGCGATGTAAGTTTCTGTTGGTTCTCTTCGTATAGAATCCATAATTTTTTCGAATCTAGAGTTAATCTGTCTTTGTTTTTCATTATTTTCAATTAGTGTATTAATTTTAGTTTCTATTTTAATTACGTCATCATGGTCTGGTATGAGAGTAATGAACTTCAGAGTAGATCCCAAAAAATTTAATCCACGTTTTTCAATTCTATGCTCATTAAGTTGATCGATTAGTGTTTCTATTTTCTTCATTAAGACCTGTTCCTCAACATTAGGGTAAGAATTTTTATCAAATATTTCTTCATATGATTTAATGATTTTTGTTAAATTAGTTACATGAAACAAAAATGTATATTCATCAAATAAATATGTATCATCAGTTCGGGTTAATACGTATTTTTTTTCTTCTATGTGCTCTATCTCGATTGTTGCTTCTAGTTTCTGGAATAATATTGCCAACACGGCTATAATCTGGAATACTTTCTTCATTGTTCGAAAAGGTGATGTTCTTTATATTGTTTTTATGTACTGTTTTTCCTTTCTCTGTTAGGATGATGTCTCCTAAATCTTCTTTGACGATTTCTTTTTTATAACGCGGTAAGTTTTTATTTCTAATACCAGTTATTTTCACTAGTATTTGCGTTCCTTTTGCAAATGTCCTATGTTTTGTATTTTTATTCAGACGGGTTAGGACTTGTTTTGATGCTTCTTTTAAGTTGTCTATTATTTTTTCTTTATTTATATTTGTTGATCCAAAGTATATATCCTTTGGTCGATAGCCTGTTACACTGTGTACTGAATTGTTGAGTTCTTTGATTGCTCTAAATATTTCTTCTCTACTTGAGGATTGATTACTGATTTTAAATATTCGTGTTAGTTCGTTAATTGAGTTGTGTACTCTTTCGACTTGTCCGTTTGCTGCTGATCTGTGGACTGGCGTTTCTAATTTTTGAATGCCGTATTTATAACACATTTGTTTGATGGCTGGTGTGACAAAAGATGCCTCGTTATCAGTTATCAAATGTTTACATTCAGGGAAACTTGTAGTGATAATTTCTTCTAATACGTTTTCCATTCCTACTTTAGTTTCGATTTCGCGTGCTACTATATATTTAGAGAATTTGTCCATGGTTGTTAAGTACATTGTTTTGTTGTTATAATAAATATCTGCATGTATGAATTCTCTAGGCTGTGTTAGTATAGTTGAGTCACGTAATGGTTCTTTTATGTGATTTCTTTCATATCTGCCAAATAAACAAGCTGAACACTTGTTATTATATTTTTTACATCCTTTTTTAATTCTGGCCAATAGTGTTTTTCAAGTATTTCATTTATTGTATTTTTGCAGCTTCTATGAGCTCTATCATGTGTTTCTTTGACTATACTTATCTGTTCCAACAACTCTGTTAGTTCCAACAAACGTTTCTTTAATAATTTTTCCATATTTATGTAAATTTTCCATATCTGTGTGTATCGATATGATTCTCTTAGGAGGTATAAATTTTTTTAATTCTGTTATTAAGTTGTCATTGTTAATAAAGTTAACAGTGTCGGACTTTTCCAGGAAAAATATTTCGTGTTCGTGTTTCCACTAAGTTTCTAGTTGGTACCAATTCTACTTGAATACCATACGAATTAAATGGTTGGGAAACTGTTTTTATGATGTCACTACTTGAACTTTCAGCTGAATGCGCAGTGTCAATTGAAGATGCATTTATAGTCTGACGAGATAATGCATCGGCTACTATATTTTCAGTGCCTGGTTTGTATTTTATTTTAGCGCCGTAGTCTTCTATGATAGCTTTCCAGCGTTTTAGCTTAGGGTTGGGATTCTTTTCCGAAATAGCGTAAGTTAATGACTGATGATCCGTAAAGATAGTAAGGTCGGCTATGCCGTATATGTAATTCCTTAATTTTTGTAAGGCCCAAATTATGGCCAAAAGTTCTTTTTCGTTAGTGCTGTAATTTTGTTCTGTTCTGCTAAGTGTACGAGATAGGAAATATATTGGTTTTTTGTTCTGACTTAGCACAGCTCCAATAGCTATGTTGGAAGCGTCCGTAGTAAGTTCAAATGGTTTCTGATAATCAGGTTGAAATAATTCAACTTGTTCTTTTAATTTAATTTTCAGCTTTTGTACTGCTTCTATGGCAGCTTGGTCTAATTGGATTGCTTTGTTCTTGCTTTTATTTTTTCCAATATGTGCGTTGTCGCCTTTCAAATGTATTGTTAGTGGTTTCGCGACGTGAGCATAGTCTTTCACGAAACGTCTATAGTAACCTGTTAATCCCAAAAAACTACGAAGATCTTTCAAAGTTTTCGGTATAGGGAAATTTTCGATTGCCTTTATCTTTTCCGGGTCTGTTGAAATTTTATTATGTTTAATAATATGTCCTAAATATTCAACCTCTTGCATAAAAAATTTTGATTTATCATTAGAAATTTTCAATGTTGCTTTATTTAAAGCTTCAAATACCGTATATATGTGACACATGTGTTCTTCTGGTGTAGATGAGAAAATAAGGACGTCATCTATGTAAACATACACGAATTTACCTTTGAATTCTCTTAGAATGTCATCCACACATCGTTGGAAAATTGAAGGTGCATTCTTCAATCCAAAGGGCATTCGTATGAATTCATATTTGCCCCCATTAACACAAAATGCTGTTTTTTTCCCGGTCGCTTTCCTTAATTTTTATTTGATGAAATCCAGACTCTAAATCTAGTGTTGTAAAGAATTTAGCTTTCCCTAGATTTTGGAGGGTTGTGTTTACATCAGGGATGATATATCTGTCTGTAACCGTGTGTTCATTTAGTTTACGGAAATCTATTACCATTCTTCTTTTTGGTTTACCGTTTTCGTCCACACCTTTTTTATGTACTGTCAACATAGGTGAGTTATATGGGCTGTAGCTTCTTTGAATTATGCCATCATTTAATAATTTTTCTATTTCTTTATTGACAAATTCAGTATCATTCATATTACGTCAAGGCCGGCGCCACATGGATATTGCTTCGTCCAAATGGGCTCTTTCGTAGTTGTCCTAATACTAGCTTATATTGTTGTCGTAAAAGGCAAAGGACCTATTTTATTGTTTTCTTGCATTAATTTTTCTATTTCCTCTTCATATTGTTTATCTCCTATAGAGTAATTGACTTTGTGTACTAATTCTGGGACAATAAACAATTTTTTCCTATGTCTATGACTGCATTTAACTGTTGTAGCCCTTCGACTCCTAACATTAAATCGTAATCGTCATTACTTTTAATCTCAAAAAATTCTAGTTTTTCCTTAAATATACTTATTTTCTGTTTATGTGTTAAGATAGATTCACCATGCATGGTGATCATTTTAATTGGTTTTGTTCTTATTCTATCTCCAATAACTAAATTCTTATTAATATAATTATGGGTTGCACCACAATCTATAAAGATTTTATATTCTTTTTCATCTTCATCTTTCATAAATATATAGAGCAACCCATCAATCAGTTTTAAATGCTTACTATATTTATAACATGACTTACTACTTGTTTCCGTTGTGGTGCTACTGTTGTCATCTCTATGCTGTGTTGTTTCTATCCTGTTATTGCGTTGAAATTTTCTGTTTTGGTTGAAGTTTCCACTCTGTTCCCTCATCCTTTTCCAGGGTTGACTGTGGAATCCCTTGTTATTTTGGTGAATTTGTCTCGTATTGCCAGAGGATATATCCCTTGGTTCTGGTTTCGGCTGCCAATTATTTTGGTGTTGGTTAAATGGACGAAATGAGGGTCTTCTATAATGTTGATGATATTCTCTTTGGGGTTGTTTCGTATTGTGCTGGCCATTTTCTCTTTGATTTACGATGTTTTTGTGGATGTTGTCGTGCTCTATGGTTTGGGCAACTGCATAAGCATGCTTCAAATCCTTGATTGGGTTTCCATAGAGCGTTGATCTAATAAAATCATTATTTATTCCGTTTTTAAATGTACGCACCGCATCTTCCATGGCGTGTGCTGTCATGCATTTTATTGTCTCTGGTGGATCCCCAGACATCGATATTTTGGAAGTGATTACTGTTAAGGCTTTACTAACCTGATCATGAATTTCGAATAGTGATGATTTGCCTTGTGTGAGCTTAGTTAGCTCGTCCTTTAGGACATAGAGTGGCCGTTGATCACAATAGGTATAATCCAACCTATTTAATATTGCTTCGAAGTTGAAAATCGTGTTGTGATTTAGGAGTATATCTGCTGCTGCCCCAGTTATTTTTGATTTAACGATGGTTAGTGCTTCTACGTATTTATTCGAATTTGTATGTTGGCTGATACTGTCCATTAAACATATCGCATCTTCTCGCCAATGTCGATAATTATTTGCTTTCCCATCGAATGTGGACAGTGATTTAAATATCTCCAGATTAATTTCACTAGGATTACCATATGAAGCCACTCTTGGCTCCAGAACTTTAGGTTGTTGTTGAATCATAGGGTTTAGCGGTATCTGGTCCAGTCTGTTTTTAAATTCTGCATTTTCTTGTTGCATGGTTTGCATAGTTACTTGAAGAGTAGCCAATTGTTGTAATAGTTGATTCATCATCGATTGATCCATCGTATCTAGATTTCTATTGCTGTCCAATATTTTAGCTCTAGTTGTTTTTTTCATGAATATCCTGTTCTATGTAAGATTCACTTCACTCTTTTTTTTTTTTGGTATAAACGCCGACTATAAACGTCGACGTGCATTCGATCCACAACACGCGGCAACTGATATTAATTATCTACAAAACTCATTGGCTATTTTCTTAAGATATAGGCCAGACGTAAACAATTAAAATGTCTGAAATAACGAATGTTACTATAAAGCAAACTCTCTTGTGGAAAATTGGTAAATAGGATTGTAAATAAAAGTGTCAATCTTCCTGAGAGACATGTGATTATAATTACTAGCAGTAATTTTAGTTAGAGTTAATTCGTGTAATCAGAGGAATAATAATTAGAAAAATGTATTCCTTTCTATAGCTGAAACTAATTGGGAAAACTTACCTGCTGTTGAGTACGCAGTAGATGAACGTAATCATTATTGGTCCATTTCTTCGGAGATTGATTCGTATTATAGGCGTGCAAGAGCGTAACATGAAGTATTGTCAAAACATATTGTTACGAAAATGAAAACATCGTTTAACATTAACGATAAACAAAAGCCACACAAACCGATCAACGAACTTGCTTGCATATACCAACATCAGATTAGCGGAGTTCACAATCTTGGGCAAATGGTCTGGCATCATGGCATTTGCAAATGTTGGGTATTTAATTGAGACTAAACACATATTTGCTTTTACTTTGTTTGCAATCAACGAACTCATTCTCATATTCTAAACGTTTTTAAAAAGGTAAAAACGTAACTATTGAAATATTTGTTTAAACTTTTATCACCCACTGTTCAATGTAGTATGTAATAATA
This sequence comes from Sarcophaga rosellei, assembly GCA_930367235.1. Classification (NCBI taxonomy): domain Eukaryota; kingdom Metazoa; phylum Arthropoda; class Insecta; order Diptera; family Sarcophagidae; genus Sarcophaga; species Sarcophaga rosellei. Next base: position 61,147,581 of record OV884019.1, read on the forward strand.
TATTTACATTGTAAATATATAAATCAGCATACATATTTATAAAGATCTTTTTTTTAAGTCGAATACAATAATAGGTTTGTTCTTATATATAAAAACTGCTTACGGTTCTTTCTCGCTTTTGCCTCTTCTTATTCGTACTTAAAGTACAATAAAGTTTTTATGATCAGTTCATTACTGTTCGTTAAATAATCTAACTCCGTTTTATTCAATAGTAACAATTGACGTAACAATGAACACGGACGGAAGTTACTAAGCGCATAAGAATTGCGAAGGCATTGTATTATGGTGGAAAGTTATCCAACGCAATGGACAACAGGTCTAAATGGAATGTTATTCGTGAAATAGGAATCGGCCGCAAATGTCCTAAAATCGATATTGAAGTAGACGTGAATAAGCTTAACGACCAGTTCGTAAATTCTAAGATTCCAATGTCTAGCGGTAACTTATATGATGACCTTTGTTGTGTTCCACCACAATATTCCTTTAGTTTTCGTTGCGTTAATCAGTTTGAGGTTTTGGAATGTATATCAGCGGTAAAATCGAATGCGGTTGGTTCTGACGATTTAGATCCTTTATTCTTGAAGGCTCTGACGCCTACACTTTTGCCATATTATACTCACTTATTTAATACGGTTCTCACTAAATCTACTTTTCCTGTACATTGGAAACTATCTAAGATCCTTCCCATTCCCAAGACTAACAATGAGTTCAGGCCAATCGCTATCCTTCCTTTTCTGTCCAAGGTACTGGAGAATATTATGGCCAGACAAATCAACAGTTATCTGGCGAGTCACAATTACTTAACTGTAAGTCAATCTGGATTCATGAAGGGTAGGAGTTGTACTACCGCTCTAATAAATGTAGTCGAGGATCTTAGGTCGGAACTAGATGAAAATAGTGTAGGTTCTCCTTGATCACACCAAAGCATTTGACACAGTCGATCACAAGGTTCTAATAAAAAAAACTCCAGAAACTGTTTAATTTTTCTAATTCTGCATGCAATCTAATTTATTCTTATTTGATGGACAGATTTCAAAAAGTACATTTTGATGGCAATATTTAAGATCCACTTAGCATTAGTAGAGGTGTTCCCCAGGGATCAATACTCGGGCCTATGTTGTTTTGTATGTATATAAATGATCTGCCAGATGTTTTAGTTAACTGTAATGTTCATAAGTATGCTGATGATGTGCAGCTATATACTAGTACTCCTAAGGAGAATATTAATTCTTGTTTGGATTACATTAATCGTGATTTAGCAAAGATTGACAGCTGGGCCTCAGCTAATGGACTATGCATCAATCCTTCTAAGTCTAAGTGTATTATTCTTTCGAGGACCAACAGATCATTTGTTATACCTGAGTTGAGCATCAGGGGAAATAAAATTGACTTTGTCACATCTGCAACAAATCTGGGTATTGTCTTCAATGGCAGTTTATCGTGCTCTAGCCATGTAAATATCGTTGTTAGTAGAATTTATTGTATGCTTAGGAACTTGTGGACTGTCATTGATTCAACTCCTTTTGTCATTCGAATGCAACTGGCTAAAACATACTTGATTCCAGTACTTTTGTATGGGTGTGAAATCTTCGCAAACTGCGATTATAATGACAACCGAAAACTTAACTTGGCATTTAATAACATAGCTAGATATGTATGTCTTTTGTAAAGGGCGTCGTGATCACATTTCTCATTTGGCCTACCAGATTCTTGGTATAAAACTTGATAATCTCCTGAAGATTAAATGTCTTATTCTACTTCACAAAATAATTTATACAAAACAGCCGGAATATTTATTTAGTAGAATTAAGTTTGCTAGATCCAACCGTGGTACGAAGATTATTCAGCAACGCTTTAAGACTCTTCTGTCTCAGCGCCAGTTTTTTATACACACTACTAGTCTTTGGAATTCTCTACCAAATTACATTCAAAATCTAGGCAATGCAAATGCGTTCAAAAAGGAGTTATTTAAATTATTTTCATAAATAAAATTTTTACAACACCTTGAGTTAGAGGAAGTGCATATTTATAGATTTTGTGATTTTATTTTTAGGTTTATATCTAATATTATATTTTTATTCCTACTTTTTTAAACTGATTTTTCTAAATTATTTACCTTTCTTATATTTTTTATAATTTATTATCTTTAAACTCTTTTTTATTTTTATTTTAGAAACATTGTTAGTTTTTTTTTATAAATTCCTATGTGTCATATTTTTTTTCTTTATATTTGATTTAATAGTTATATAAACTTTGAACTTTATACTTTAAATTTTTTATTTTTCAATTAATGTTAATTTTGTATATATTTAATATCTTATTGATTCTAAACATAGCACTATCACTTATAAGACTTAGGTCTTGTTGAGCTATGTCAATTATAATAAATAAATAAATAAATAAATAAAAATTGGTGTGAGAAGTGGGATTGCAAAATCCAAAAGTAAAACTAAGTAAATAAATTTAAAAAAATGAAACTGTCCGAACTAAGAGTGAAACGGTTTAAACGAGGTTGGGTAAGCTAGAGTTGCCAACAATGGGCACGAAGAATGAACTGCAAAGGCGGTTAAGGGAACAACTGCAGCTTCAGGGCATCGACATCAATTCCTACGAGTTAGAGGATGATGTGCTAGGTGTAGATATAGGTTATTTGGCTCCCCATTCCTTGTTAGCTTAACGGAGCTATCATCTATTGACATCAAGGATATAGCTTCGATCATTAAACTTTCTGGCTGGTTTTCCAGCGCGGGGTAGTCGTGCTTTTGTTGTGCAACCCTTGCGCTGACCAACTTCTTCCTTTTCCCTGATTTTGGTGGAACTTGGTTAGTACAGGGACTGCGTTCACCCGCGGCATTACAACGGGCCGCTTTGTGATATCAGAGCTAACACTCCGACCTAAACCTAGAGGATGATGAGGAACGAGAGTTGAAGGCACCTGCAACCCCTAGCGGTATCAACATAAATTCGTTGTTAGCCGCTATGATGGAAAAAATGCAAGTATTAACTGATGCACAAGAAGCTTCCAGAGCTGAGGATCAAAAACTATTTGCTGATGTACGAGAACCTTCTAGAGCCGAATTTCAAAAACTACTGGTGGAGGTGCAAGAAGCTTCTAAAGACGAAAATCAAAAGCTTCTGGCGAAGGTTCAAAAAGCTTCTAGAGCCGAAAGTCAAAAATTGCAAACAGCAATTTTGTCAAAAATTGAAAAGGAGCTCAAAGCGACGACAGGAAATCTGCAGGAAATACATGAGTCGGTCAGCCAAAGAATCACTGGTATCGAGGAAAGGGTGTCACATTAAGAAAAGATCGTTGACACGAAAGTGTACGATTTAGGAAATACGGTTGACACGAAAGTGTAAGATTTAGAAGAGACTATTGTCACGAAAGTGAACGATTTGGAAAAGACCGTCTATTGAAAATGCGTTATGATGGAGGAAAAGATCAACAACCTGCAGAGCCAGCGACCGGAACCTTGCTTTGATGGTAGCACACCCCTATCCGTATTTAAGTTCCAATTCGAGACAGTAGCTAGCAGAAACGGATGGGACGATGGGGAGAAAGCTCTGGAACTAGTTTTGGCGTTAAAAGGTGTCGCAGCTGAGATCCTAGAAACCATGCCAGCCAGCTGCAGGAATAACTACAACGAGTTAATGGTTGCGTTACAGCGGAAATTCTGCGATGAGCACAAACGAGAACTGTATCGCATGGAGTTAAGGTGCCTGGCTCAAAAGGCTCATGAGTCACCTCAAGCCTTTACAATGGCGGTTGAGAGGTTAGTGCAGCTTACATACCCCGGAGAAAACCACTGTAAAGCCCCACGAAAAAGGACTAAGAAATAAACGGGCGAACTACCAGCAATCTACGCAAGAGTCCCCGTTAATCTCAATATCAGTGATGCAACAAAACAACAACAACCTTACGGCGTGCGGGTGAAGTAATTAATAATGTAAGACTAAGGACAGCTACTGGAGAGCCTGCCACCGTCCACGGAAGAACAGAGGCGAAGATGACTATAGCCAACATTAGTGTAAGTCACATCTTTATTGTTGCCGATATTGCGGGCGAGGTTATCATTGGTGCCGATTTTATGATAGCTCATGGCATCAATTTGAATATGGGGCAACAGGTAATGAGTTGTCGAAGTGTAGAGATACGTCTTATCGTGGGATACAAGCATCAAGTGCACACCAGAAGGATAGTTACTGCCGAACAACTAAAATTACCAACTCAGAGTAAATTATTGATATGGGCGCATGTGGAGGGAGATTGTGAGGAAACCCGCTTGTGGGTTGTAGAATCAGCAGAAATACAGACGGATTTGATATCAGCAAAAGCCCTCGTTAAATCCACCGAACAGAGTATAGTCCCGGTTAGAGTGCTGAATCTATCAGGCCATGAAAAAGTCATCTGTAAAAACTCAGAGGAGGGTCAATGTGCTCCAGTAGAGCCGGTAATAAACAGCAAACAATTGTCAGAACCTGCCGAAATGTCAGAAAAGGACCAGAAGGAATTTAGTGCATGTGTGGAGAAGTGGGTAGCAGGTTTAGCAGCTCCAGAGAGAAATAAAAATCTGCTAAAGAGGTAATCTTGCGCTTTCGGCACTACCAATAAAAGACAAGGAAGAACAGGCAATAAAACGGGGCACCCAGAAGCATACCGCTGGCGAAGTGTAATGAGGTTAAAGAGCTAGTCGACGAAATGAAGAGGGTGCAATCGAACCATCATCGGGTCCGTGGAGCTCACCTGTAGTCTTAGTCAAGAAGAAAGATGGCAGTACAAGACTCTGCGTAGACTACAGGAAGCTGAATGATGTCACTAAAAAGACAGTTATCCGCTACCGAGAATTGACGACACACTCGACACGCTGGCTGGAACGAAGTGGTTCTCCAGATTGGATCTACAAAGTGGGTATTGGCAGGTGGAGATGATTGCAGACAAAAACAAGTAGAAAACTGCATTCAGTGCGAACGGCGCACATTGGGGTTTTTGATGCCTAAAATGGAAATTAATTGGAAAATGGAATTCTTGAGTACCAAATATTTTCTTACATGAGCTGGAAGTGCACAAAATTCTGCATCCCTTTCTTAAAAAAACGTGTCTCTAGCAAGTACCGTTACATTACTATGCCTTTCTGAAGTGCGAGTTTTTTGATATTTTTTCATCTTTCGTGAAAAAACTAAATTTTCAGAGTTGTGAGTTAAGCAAAGTGAAGCAAAAAAATCTTCTTTTCTTAAACTTAAGATACCCTGTGAAATAATAGAAAAAAATTTTTTTGCACTTTCTTGCACCTGATTAAAAAAAAGGAAGATATATTTTTGTACCTATATAATTTTTATCTATTAAATTTTTTGTATAAAATTATAAGACCATATTTATTCAATCATAGGTACAAACGCGAATACAATTTTTATTTCTCGAAGAGAACTTTATGAACTAGTTGCAACATCTGGATTTGAAACCTTGACTGAAAAATCGCATTTCTTAAAGAAAAAACGCTTACACATTTATTCCCAAGCAATAAAAAAATATTAAAGTTGTTAACGATACATTGAAAAATTTAATTTTCCAATTGAAGAATCGCTGGAATGCATCTTATAGAGTTTCTGAGCGTTTTCTTCAGAACAACAAGTACTGGTTAGATTCGTCAATAGGTTTCCCGCGCCAATCTGGTGTTAAGCGTGGTAGATCGAAAGTTGATTTCGACGATTGCAGTGAAAGAAACAAAAGTCAAAGGAGTAAAAGAAAGAAAATTCTTCATCTTTGCTGGTGCGGACCAGAAGTAATAAACTACTCTTTAATACCAAGAGGGCAGTTAACTGAGGAAGCGCAAGAAGCCCGAAATAAAGACTTCAAAATGTTGTAAAAATTTGTTTGGATACTCAAAATGATTTATTCTAATTTGTATTAACATTTCTATGTTCAATTCTAATTATATCTGGTTGGTAGATAATCTTTAACAGTAGGACTATAAAATGTTGTCATAACATATATTTTGATGCAATACGTCAGAATCAATCAAAAAATCAATTTTGAATTTTTTGGTTGTTAGGCCCTTATGCATTTCAGGTCACGATTTTTTTTTTATTATGGATTTATCTTCTTTAAGCGAAACAAACCAAGAAAAGTTAAAAAAAGCAACCAGGAAAGCTCCCACGATTTAATATCCATTTTAGGCATCAAAAACCCCATTGTGCGGCGGCTTATACCAGTTAAAGTTATGCCATTTCGGCATTTGCTCCGACCACATTCAAGCGGCTTATGGAACGTGTGTGATGGGTAGAACCTTTTACGAACACCTCACGAAACTGGGAGAAGTTCTGCAACGAATATCAATGGCTGGACCAATATTAAGCATAAAGAAATGTGCATTTTACCTGAAGCAGGTGAAATATTTGGGGCATCTTGTTACACGGATGAAGATAAAATACGAGCAGTAAAGGAGTGGCCTCGTTCCCAGAATCTTCATGAACTACGCATTTTTTTGTGACTATGAACATACTACAGACGCGTTGTGCCTAACTTTGTTAGCGTTGCTGCAAGCTTGCATGAGCTCACCAATAAATCAAAAGTGTATCAATGGGGTGAGCTACAGGAGAATTCGTTCCAGACACTGAAAGACCTATTATGTGCTGCACCACTTTTGGCGTATCCAGTCCCAGGGAGGGAGGTATTGGAGATGTACTTTCTCAAGTTGTCAATGGAACAGAGAAAGTCGTAGGCGACTATAGTCGCACACTGTCCAAGCCTGAACGGAACTATTGTGTGACCCGACGTGAGTTACTTGCAGTGCTGGAATGGCTAAAACGTTACCATAAGTACCTGTATGGCCAACATTTCCTTCTAAGGACTCATCATTCCGCACTGAGATGGCTGCTGCAATTTAAGAGCCCTGAAGGGCAGTTAGCAGTTTGGATTGAACGCCTCCAGACTTACGACTACAGCATTGAACACCGAAGAGGGATAAAACATGGGAATACTGATGCTCTCTCACGCTGATCCTGTAATTTAGAGCGTAATCATTATGTGAAGGCTGAGGAGAAGGAATGCATTGTTGATATCCGGCTAACGCAGATCGAATCCAACGAAGACTGGTCCGAAGCACAAAGGAATGACCCAATATTGGCGAAGATTATAGCAGCTAAGAAAGAGGACAAACGACCTACCAGAAATGAGATATCTGCAGAAGGTCCACTTACAAAAGCATATTGGGCGCAATGGGACAGTTTGAAGTTGATAAATGGGTGCCTATATCGACATTAGGAAAGCGTTGATGGCCAGACCTCATCCAACCTGTTAGTAGTGCCTTCCTCCAAAATGGAAGAAGTGTTAAAGGATTTCCATTATGGAGCTGGCAGAGGACATCTTGGATTGACAAAGACGTTGGAAAGACTAAAACAACGCTTTTATTGGGTTGGATGTCAGCAAGCAGTGGCGGAGTGGATAGCAAACTGTATCCAGCGTATTGCAGCTAAAGGTCCAGTAAAAAGAAGTCGAGGTCAACTGCAACAATATAACTCGGGCGTATCTTTCGAGCAGATAGCGATGGACGTAGCAGGCCCTTTTCCTGTCAGCAATTCCGGAAACCGATATGTTCTCGTCGTGATGGATCACTTCAGAAAATGGCCGGAAGTGTATGCCATTCCCATTCAAGAGGCGAACACAATAGAGCCACATTTCGATCAAGGCAGAAATTTCGAGTCTTGCGAAAAGTAGTGAGCGAGCAACAGAAGGATTGGGACGAAAGCATTCCGAGGTTTCTACTGGCCGATCCGCGGTCCACGATTCAACATCTAGATCACCCGCCAAAGATATTTTTGGAATTGAGATAAAACTGCCTGGGGACTTAGAGTTTGGTGTTAAGCCCGCCACACAGAGGGATGCCACATATACTGGAAAACAGGAAAGTCTAAATGACCTTCATGAATTTGTGCGCACCCGTATAAAAATGGTCAGTGATACAATGAAAGCCAGGTATGATCGTGCAGCAAATACGAAAGGCTTCCATGAGGGACAACTGGTTCTACTTTACAACCAAGCTACAAACTAGCTGGGAAGGACCTTATAAAATAATTAAAAGGTTAAATGATGTCGTGTACAGGATACAGAAAGCTAACAGCCCCCAAGCCGTAGTGAAGGTCGTGCACATAGAGCGACTGGCGAAATATGAGAGGAGAGATAATGATCCTATTCGGGACGAATAGGCTTAAGTGAGAGGCAGTGGGACGAAAATGGTAATGGTGTTATTAAAATGATAAACAAAAGATACAAAAACAATATACTTGTTTACATGATCAACGAATAAGCAAAAATATAGCAACAACAACAATATAAAAAAGGGGATAAACAAAGTAAACAAACAGGCAACAACAACACTGCAAGGACAAACGTAAACAAAATACACAAACAACAATAAGGACAACAACACGTTTACATTTATATATATTTCGCGAAGGCAGTCATTCTCCTTCAAGAGCATTCATCAGACTGTTAACCCAGCGATATAAAAGGCAAGACAAAGCCGGCAACGGGATGAGAAAGAATTCAGTCAGTCTTGTGTGAAGACGCGTTGCGTGTGAAGAGAATAATCGTGATTTGAAGATCTGCGTTATTAAGATCTAACGAACGAGTGTAAATTATAAAGGACTGCCATATAATGGCAGGATCGCCATATAAAGGATTGCCATATAATGGATTGTTTTTGTTAGGTTGTTTTGCATGCTATGCCTAACCACAGCAGTTTTAATTCCTTCCTGCACTGTTTAAGGTGCTGGATGAGAATAGTGAGAAACACGTTGTTAAGATTATGATTATCAAAATGTTTCTGATTTTTATTCAAAATTATTCCACTATTTATACTTATTTTTAATATTTACAATAATTCTTAAAACTATATATTTTACTCTTTTTGTTGCAAAGCATGACTCACTTGCGACAATTACCACGAGATGATTGGTCAAAACCTCACTCAATATTTTTAATAGTTTTACTCATTACTTTTTAAATGAGTCGATTTAAAATTATAAATTTCTTTCTGATCATTTCTGTAATCCAAAACATTCATGATCCCTTTCAAGTGCTTTGACCCATGTTATTAATTTTATTGCATTTTCTGTTTATACATGTGTGGTCTTGTTTGTGTGCCGCTTATTAAGTGTGTCGTACTTTTCTATTTCCCTTATTTCTCAAGGTTTATAATTACATTAAATAACATTTAAAATTTGGGTTAAAGTTATGTAATTTGAATCTTCTTTACTTTACTTATTTGTATTTTGTGTGTCAAAAATGTGGTGTGTTGTTTATTGTTATAGTGATACACTACAAAATAAGAGTAACAATTAAAATAAATAGTTGCTGTTTAAATCAAGTTGCCAAAGGTGGCACACGGAATTGTGCAAACAATAAAGAATTGATTTAAAACTGCACACAAATTTATTTTCATTTTATTTGCAATCTAAAAACTCATATTTTAAACGTTTTTAAAAGGGTAAAAACGCAACAATATAAAACTGACCCTAATACCACAATCGACTAAAATAAATCTCCAATAAGCCAAGGCTGCAAAAGCTTCCTCACTAGCATCTACGAATCTGTGCAACTGGATTTCATATGGCTTTCCTTGGGGGAAGTAAAATCGTAATAAACGAAAATTTGAAATGTAGTTTAGTTGTTTACGCCACTTCTCCCATGATATATCGATATTGTCTGGTATCCTTTCCCCCATTGGAGCGAACGTTTCCATATGTTTCGTAGTATTACTTTAGCCCCAACAATGTAATGACTTAAAAATCACAATAAATCAAATGTCGACATAATAACATTCAACATTTGGCGTTTTGTTGGCTTTTCATTACCGGAAATAATGTCCTGATTAACTCTTTTAAATTTCAAATCAGACATAAAACTGTCTGAGGCAGATTCCCAATAGAGACCTAAAACTTTCACTACTCCCTCATTGGCTGAAATTACTTTGAGTGATGAATTTCCATCTAGCGCCTGAATAACATCATTTGAATTTGAAGTAAAGCCTGTTAGATCAAGTCCTCCATCTTTGTGAATATTCTTCACTTGTTGTGATACTGCAATGGCTTCTTCAACAGTATCAAAGCGGTCTATAAAATCGTCCATATAATGATGTTTACAAATGGCTTCTATAGCTCTTTGATTGCAATCTGTATGTTCTTTAGCATTTTTCTTCATGACATAAAGAGCAGAACACAGTGAGCAGGTAGCGCCAAACGTCATCGCCATCATTTCATATTCATAACCGTTGAGATATTCTATCACTCGTTTGTATCAGTACTTGATGAAACATTTCGCAAATATCCGCAGTAACAGTAATTTTTCCAGTTCGAAAACTGTAAAGTGTGGTTGGTAATGACGAAATATACTGAGGCCCTTTTAATAAATTATTGTTCAAAGAAATTCCATTTACTTTGGCAGCAGCATCAAAAACCAATCTCAATTTTCGTTTCTACTTGTTAGGGTTTATAACTCCAAAATGAGGTAAATACCATTTTTATTTGAAGTCAGTTGCAAATCTTCTGGCCGCTCTTTACGGACGTATTCCTTTTCGATATAACTATTTATTACACCACTATAGGCAATAGAAAGCTCTTCGTCACGTCGTAACTTTTTCTCTAAACTTTCAAAGCGGTTTCATGCCATTGAGTAACTATCTGGGAGATTCAGTAGATCTTTTTTCTATAAACGATCCGTTTGGAAACGTTTGACAACACGCTTTGTTGATTCATGTAATATTCAATTCTCTCTAATGCCGTCTTCACTCTGAATTGGAGGAGCGGTTCGTACATATTCGATATTAAAATAGTCTTCAACCATCCCTTCCTCCTCTGCAACACGTACGAAAAGGCATGAATTAATTGAAGGTGTTACCGATTTACACGGATCAAATACTATACATCCTAATTCCGTATTACACGCAAATAGTCCACTGAAATTGTTCATATTTACATTAGATGGTAACCCCAAGTTGGCATGGTTAAACCAATTAATAATTTCGGAAAAATATTTGTATAAGGTTTAGTAATTAATTTAATAAATTTTTAAATATTTGTTTTATCTCACAGTCAGTTAGGCTTTGCATTGGTAAATTGGCACACACATTGTTGAGGAGATGAGTTTTTTTCTTTCCGGTACCGCTTAATCGTACGTTGAGCGTAAACGACGGCTCCCTTGCTTGTTACTTTTCCCACGTACACCTATATATTCTGCGATTTCTTTTTCTAGCATAGTTATGGACGAACAATAGGGCGTAGATATCTATACTGCGATTTTCACCTTAGAGGGTAACTGGCAGCACTCGAAACAGCAGGTTTTTTATTATCATGGAAACAGCTTAAAACGTCATGGCTAGGCCCCTTTGTAGTAAAATGAAAGAGTTTTAGTTTTGTTGTTAAGTGCGGCTCGATACGCACAGTTTGGCTTTTGTTTATTGATTGCCTCTTCCTCTTTTCGCGACTCCAATGCAGTTATTAAATTATTGTAACTATTTGGCAAACTGCTTAATAGCATGGCTATGTTCCATTTTTCATCAAACGCATTTTCACCCAGGTTCTGTAGTTTCAAAAATAAATCCTTCATTAATCCAATATGAGCCATAACGTCATCATTGTCATCCAGCTTCATGTTGCAAATCTGCCTCATCACGGTTACTTTGTTGCTTAGTGATTTTCTTTCGTGGTAGTTTTGAAGATTTTGCCACATTTTGGCTGCCGTATTACATTGTCTTATCAGATGTAATTGATCGTCCTCCACAGATAATGATATTGTTGCCCTGGCTATGTTATCTTTATGTACCCAATTATCTGCATCCTTTTCCGGCTTTTCTTTACTTAAAACATCCCATACTCCTTCCTTAATCAGCAGCATCTCTATTTTAAATTTCCACATAAAATAATTTTCGCCATTTAGTTTAGCCACTGAAGTTTTAATTTCCGTCGTCATTTTTCCTTAAAATTTTAAAATTTTCCTTTTAAAAATAACGATTCAAGACTCTTTAATTAGGGTGGCTGGGCCCATAATCTAATGAAAAACAATAGGATGATTTTATTCGATAAGAAAACTCCGGCGTTTTATTTATGGGTACTTATCTTGTTGAAAATTTAAACAGGAATGAAAAAATAATAAAATAACTTCAAATTACAAAAATATGAAATGTCATGTAAATCAAAATTTATATGATTCAAATATAACAGGTTAGAATGTAAATATTTCAACAATTCTACTACTGTCTTTTTGTTTAATCGCCGACCTTGTCGTGACTTTTAATACGCACGATACTTTTTTATTAATTTCCTTAAAATCATCTATAGTAATTCGCGACAATGCATCCGCGACATAATTGTCCTTTCTATTCAAAGTCCATATTTCTATTATCAACTAAGTCAAATTTTCTAACAATATTCAAGGTCCATTTACATATATCAATTTTATAATATATTTCTTAACAATTACTTTAAAATGCAAAACAAACATTTCACAATATAATATGAATTTACATATCAAATCAAATTAAAAACTTTATTAAATAACACTCTTTTGGGTTCTTATTCTTATATAAATAAAAAAAAAAAAAATCTATAAAAACTTTTTTTTTTTAATAACTTTTGTGTTATTAATTCTTGAGGTTTTATTCTAGAGGGATCTTACAATATAAATTTATTATATTTTTCTTATTCAATTTATTATATTTTTCTTATAATATACATATTTAGTAATCAAATTTATTATAATTAAAATTTATAAAAAAAAAATATTTTTTTTTAAATGTTTGCCAAGAGCGGTTAACGCTTTCTGGCCTATGGGGCGGCTGAACGCCCCACGTTTTAAGCTAAACAAATTTTTTTTTTTTTTTTACCATTTTGCTTCACTTTTTCTCCTTTTTCATGTGGTGTAGTTAATCAATTTGATCCTCCTTTCAATGTTGCATCTGCTGAGGCGTTTATGATGAGTTTACTTGCAGGTAGTTTTGTAATAGTTGACGTTTCTCTTCGCACCATTCGGCAAAATCTTGCACTGGCCAGGCTCCTTCGGGGTCATATTATCCTCAATATGAATGGCAAAATCAAGTAGTAAATTCCAAGCCATGAGGACTGTCTCTTGGCCAGACAGTGTCTTCCTTCTATGCTGCTGACGGATCGTTTCGGCTGATCCGCCAGGCCAAAAAAATTTTTTTTATGGGTGCAACAAGTGTCGCACTCCTCTGCCTCAAATCTTGGACGCTTTTTATCTAGAGCACTCCAAGAACTGGCAGGATCGCCATGTAGTAAAATGAAAGAGTTTTAGTTTTGTTGTTAAGTGCGGCTCGATACGCACAGTTTGGCTTTTGTTTATTGATTGCCTCTTGAGGGAAAATGTCCCTTCTTTTATACTAAATTTTGGTTGATTTAGCATTTCTAAATCAACCCCTTAACTCTAACATATTTCTTATATTTACTTAATACATTTAACAATTGTTTACATATTTATTCTATATTAAATAATATTGCATAGGTTTGTGTGTGTACTAACCATGGGACAAGTGGGTGCAATATGACACGCGCCCGTTGTTCATATAAACATAATAATTCCCACGGTTAAGTGTGAAGAGAGCCATACACGATCACCAGCAATGCAATACAACAACAACACACATTATAATAAAACCAATGCGGCTGGCGGCCTGACAACAAAGTATCAAGTGATCGTCGCATGTGCGCGACGGTCAATAACATTGAGTCAAGTTGCCGCTGCTCATATGCAATTGGATATTCTTTTGTTCATGCATATGAAATATTGTGTTGGTATTGACAACTGTAAAACCATGCTACACCTTACTATTATTGTTATTTGACTGTACTGGCAAAGAAACACTGGTTGTATCTTCATAAAGTAATTTATTTTGTTTATGTTGGCAGCCGTCTGCCGAGCATACTCTCTCGCACTTGCGAGTCTAATGTAATATATTTAAAAATTTGCGACAGTCATATATGTATTTTATGGTTTGCAATTTTACCCCACTCCAGTCTCTTACTCATGGGAAGTCTTGAAATAATCTGCTCTAAAAGCTTTGGATTAGCTAAGTGTTGTTGACCATTCACAGATTTAAGAAACACTGCTAAATTTTTCACTTTAGTTGAAAATGGCACTAATTTGGTTAAATTGTTTTCATTAACATAGGGTAATTCCTTAACCTTTTTTCAACTGGCTATGAATCAACTGATCAGGTCTTCGAAAGCGGAATTTTAGTTGATCAATAATAGCATTAACATTGTTAGGGTGAATAAGGAGCGACTTTACCATTTCTTTTGCTTCACCCTTTAAACGTATTTGAAGCGTTTGGTTATTCTTAAAATTATTGTATCCGTATGCTACTGTTCATTGTGGATAAGCAGTAAAAAATAATGGCCAGTCTTCTGGTTCACCGTTAAACTCCGGTAAATCCTGTATTTTTCTTGGCATCATAAATTCATTTGGTCCGTTAGGGGTACCGTAAGCATTTAAATTGTTTATTGTATGTTGCTGCTGGAGACTGTTTGAGGAAAACGATGGCGTTATTACTAAGAAACTGTATATGTATTAAATGGCATTGATGCTGCTTGTGGCGAAGGAGCAGCTCTGCCTTCTACGGTATGTTGAGGGTGCGTATATGTTCGCGGATTACGGGGCTCTAACGTTGTTGTGTTTGTACATTTAATGGCTGGGCTATTTGGCGCACTTATAAAGTTAAGGTTAGGTCTCCTGTGAAGCAATTTCCAATTCTTGACACTTACGTCTACTCTCAGTAAATTGGGATCGATAGAAGCACTTAGGATACTCCTTTCTTGGTTTGAACTGGCTGCATCTTTTCTTGTACAGGCTGATCACAAGTTGCTGTATCTGTACTTGTGGAACTTCTTAAAAGTTGTGGACTGCGAACGACCGGAGGAGGCATTTGTTACAATAAAGTTTCTTCTATGCTTTACTTACAGACTTGCTGTAAATGGCAGCAACTCTTGTATTTCTTCTTTTTACAAGAGACAAAATCTCCTAAATAAAAATGTTATGGCTGTAACTAAAAATATCGTGAAGACAGGAAGTTGCTTTAAACAGTATCTGTACATAGGCTTGGCTTGTTTATTTCTATGGAAATTAAAATATTACAATAATTACAATACATAAAATTAAATTTACTTACCGCAGTTTTGCACCTCCTTCTTCAACAATAGACGGGCTTCGATTAATTATAAATTTAACTTACATCCAACTTACAAGTTGCATATAAATAAGTATTCAAAGGAGAGTGCAAAAATGCGGTTTACAAACAAATGTCAAATAAAAATACAAAACAATAATTCATAATAAGAAATCAACTGTTCATGTGGAACTTATTAGGGGGCTCCGTAACAAGTACGTTAGAAAGATAAAATGTTGAAGTACTATAATATAAAGTAATTTATTATTCTTCTGAATACCCCTCCTGAATGACAAATTCACAAAATCAGTGTATATAATAAAATGCATAAAGTCAGCAATTCAATTTTAAATATAATAACAGTAGGTTAGTAAGCACCAAACTTAGTTGTAAGATATTCAAGCTTTCGAGGAGTAACAGCTTTCGCAAATACATCTGCAATTATCTCATTCGTGTATGAGTATTCTAAAACAATTTTTTTCATGTTGATTTTCTGGCAAATAAATTTGGCCTTAATATCCACTTGCTTTGTTCTATTATTTAGGGCAGCTTGTAAGGCACCCTTATTGTCACAATATATTCGCATACTTTTATAATGGTTGAGATTAACTCGACTGATTCTTGGATAGCAACAGTTAAGGACATAAACTCTGCTTCCGTCGAGGATAGTGTCACTGTATTTTGTTTCTTCGTTGATCATGAAATTTTACCGGATTGATACACGAATACATAACCAGTTGTAGATTGCCGGTTGTCAAAATCACAGGCCCAATCAGCATCACAGCAATCTTTTATAACTGCATCGGTTTGTTTCCCATAATCAACACTTTTGTCAATCGTTCCTTTAAAATACCTCATTATGTGTTTAACTGCTTCCCAGTGGGCTTCACGAAGATTGGTACCAAATCGGCTTAAGTAATTAACTGCATAACAAATATCAGGTCGAGGAACAAATATCCAATGGTCGAGGAACAAATATCCAATGGAATTCGTAACATTTCTCGCTTTGCATCTTTACCTTTAGGATGCATACTTACAGATAATTTTTGGTTGTAGTCGATTAGGGTTAAAGTAGCATTACACTCGCTCATACCAAATCATGCCGAGATATTTGTAATGTATTGGGACCAGCGTTGCCATTTGCCAAGTTTTCCCTTTTTCTGTCGTTATCTTCATACACATAACTAATGACTCCTCTCCCAAGTCTTTGATTTTAAATTTGTTGCCCATCTCGGATTTTAGAGCATCAATTGTTGTCATGTTATTCGAAAATATCAAAATATCGCCGACATAAATAGCCAGGTACAATATCTGGCTATAATTCACTTTGTAATAAACGCATTGATCTACTTCTTGTCAGACAAATCTTTAAGAACTCGTCATTAACAGTCTTATTCCAAACGCCATCTGATTGCTACAAAACTATAAATTGATTTTTTTCACAAACACACCCTTACTTCAAACATTTCAAGTTGTAAATAATCGTTTTCCTTGAGAGTACATCTCATATTTAACTGCCAACACCAGCAGATACAGTAGTTTTGACTTACCTGCACAACTAGCTTTTGCAAGAATTTTTGTGCAGATAAGGCAAAAATGCAGCTAAATTAAATTTTTTACTTTAATTATAGATTACTCTCTCAAAGCACGAATCAAAATTGTGTGCAGGTAAAGGCAATGCGCATGTAAATAAAAGGCAGCTAAATCAAAACTACTGTATCGAATTATTCATTTCATATGACATGTGAAAATGTTTCATTATAATCAATTCCTCTGCGTTGGGAGAAAGCCTTGGGTACCAAACTCGCCTCCCACCGTACAACATTGAAATGTTCCTTTCGTTTCGAACACCCACTTCGATTTTACAGCCTTTTCACATGGTGGTAAATTTGTCAAAACTCATCTATTGTTTGTCATTAGTGAATGAATCTTCTCCTGCATTGTAGGCCTCCACTCGACAATTATCATCGGAAAAGAACTGCATGTGCATGTAGTGTTCTATCAGCAATACCATTGGATAGACATATATTTGTGCTCGTGAGAATGCTTCTGGTGTCGTATGGATTGGGAGTCCATTCATCATCATTCTCAACAGGTGGTAGCGAAGGCGATATCCACGCATCAGAATCAAAATAATCACCATCGCCATCATCTGCTTTTTTTTTTTTTTTTTTTATTTTATTCATCCATTTATTTCAAAGAAATTCATTAGCAAAAAGTATAAGTGCCCCTGCGTCCCTAGCACATAAAAAGGGGAAGTTGGCAATTTTATATATAGCAAGTACTTATGAATTAATTAACAAGGAAGAAATAAAAATAAATATATATTAAAATAAGTTTTAAGTAAATATACATAAGTATACATATATTACATCTAGGTTAGCTCTTTGAACTGAGATCAATTTATATCACAAAAATTCAAATTAAAGTAAAAAATTATTACAGCATATCCATTTCCTGAAGTAAATATTGTTTCAGTCTTGCTTTAAATGCTGAAATTGTGTATATGTTTTTGATACTATCTGGAAGATGATTGAATTCATAACAGCCAGCGTATTCCACACGTTGCTTTGTAGTTTCTAACCGACATCTCTTAACCGTTAAGTTGGTATTATTTCGAGTACTATAGTAACTCTGGTTGATAGTAAACCCTATGGAGTGATACCCAATATTCCGTACAGCTTTATACATATATAAGTTCAGTTGCATTTTATACAACCCAAAAACAGGAAGAATAGTTTTTGATACATCTCGGTATAGGGATATTGATGAGTGCATTCTAGGAATGTTATAGACGAGTTTCAGAGATTTGTTTTGAAGTCTCTGAAGAGCTTTAAGATCAGTTGTTTTTTTATATGCATATATCATGTAATTTAGATGGCTTTGAATAAGAGCATTATACACCAGAACCTTAGTCTTTACATCAAATACATTCTTAAATTTATAAAGTATGCCCATGGCTGGAGCTACTTTTTTCTTCAATGACTGGATGTGTTTATTCCATTGTAGATTACTCTGAAAAAGCATACCCAAATAAGTTACAGAATCGCTTTCATTAACTTCCGCATCACCAACAAAAATTTTAAAAACTGCGTCACTCCTAGAAGCATGTGGACGAAACCTCATTACTTTTGTTTTGTCCTTATTTAAGGATAGTCTATTAATTCTGGCGTATTCCAGTAATACTTCGGCATCATGTTCCATTTGCTGTCAAACTTCAAGCATGGCTATTCGAACTGCTGTAAACAAAAGTCGCCGTAGTCTAGTAGGTAGTGTGTTGACTTATTAGACGTAGGTCAGACATCAAAAACGAAATATGAAAAAAATATTTCTTCGGCGACTTCCTCTCAGCAGATTTCTGGCAAAAACTCTGAGCGTAAATAAAATTGCCATGAAAAAGCATGAGCGTAAAAGTCCCGCCACTCACGTATAAAATTAACGCACACAACATGAGTGGTGTGAGATGCTAGGCCGTAATCCTGACTGAAGGGTTGTAATGGCCAATTATGTATGTATGTATGTAAACAGACAACTACTTTATACTGTTTCAGACCTTATTTTTGAAATTTGTCGCGCTACAGAGCATTGACAGCTGATTGTCAAATATTATTTAAAAAATATTTCATAATAACAGATCAATGTAATAGAATAAAAAACCAGATGAGACAGGAAAGAGTGGTAAATTGAATTATAAAAAATAAAGATGTTTTATTTTCAGGGGAAATTTGCAAAAAAGTCTTTACGGGATTGTTTTCCTAGCGTAAATAATATGAAATCAAAGTCTAGACAGGAAGCAATGGAGTTAGTGGAATTATTTTTTCATTTTATAATTATTATTTCATAAAAGCAAGTGAAACGCAGTTGGTAAGTAAATATTTTATAGAAGTAAGTGAATAAGTAGTTTTTTTTTCTATAGATCTATAGGAAATTATTTGAATGAAAATGAGAATGTTGACGAGATGAATTTATCATTTGACGATTTGCTGCCGTCTACAAGTTCCTCGTCCTAGGAAACGCAAAAAGGAGATCTATGTGGAGAAGTAATTGGTTGCCAATAATGGATTCTATAAAAAGTTTTGATGCATATGAACTCTTGTTTTGTAAAAAATATAAAAACTTCCTTGTTGGATCATTGCTTGCACATCTACGGCATTTTTATAGTCGATTTTTATTAATAAATGATAATACTTTCCGTTAACTAAAGGGAGGATTTTAACGGGCAGATAAATTGTTTTTAATTATTATTAGTACCCAATAAGACGGAAGTGAGCGTTAAGCTAAAGGGAGGATAATCCTGCCGGTAACTTTTAAAGTTTATATTTGAACTTGCCATATAATATATTGTTACGCAAATGGAAACGACCTTATATCGTTTCCCAAGAAAACACCGTTTAACATAAACAATAAGCAAAATCTACAAAAACAAAGACCTCTAGTATGAGTATGTGTACACAATACACACGATACACACTAAGAAATCCGTCGAACACATTCTAAGTAAACGCAACAGCAACAAACATGAGAGAGGATAAACAACGTGGACAAAATACACAAACAACAATATAAAACTCTCAAGAAGGCGAAGACAAGAACATTCCACTTCTAGCACCTCCTTCGACTGAAATGTGAACATATAAAAAGTCCAGACAAAGCAGGCAGGAGTCAGTAATAATCCAGTCAGCCTTGTGTGAAGTTGCATGTAAACAAATAGTCGTGGTTCGAACGTATCCGTTGCGAACAGAATAGCGAATAGTTGCGTGTGTGAATAATAGTGAATAAACAGATTATTGTTGTATTCTTAAGATCCCAAGCTCTCTCCCCTCTTCTTCTTCACCTTTGCAGCATCTGCAGACGAACACCCAGAGGCCGGTGCTCTGTTGTACGTGGTACAAGTTCGAACAGTGGCATACAAGATAGTGCGGACAATAAAGAGCTTAACAGAAATTAAACACATATTTGTTATTATTTTGGTTTGCAATTAACGAACCCATACCACCGCTAGACTCACCTGGCCCAAGATGGATAGAAGGCGTACCAACCGATTACTTGGTCTTGGTCGTGATGTCATCTCGACTACAGTGGCCGTGCTTACAGGTCATTGTGTCATGGGTAGACACGCGGCTCCCTTTCAACGACTTCTGCCGTGGATGCAGGTCCACTGAGGAAGAGGAGACTGTTGTTCACTTTCTTTGCCAGTGCCCGTCTCTTGCTAAGTGTAGATATAGGTTATTTGGCTCCCCATTCCTTGTTAGCTTAACGGGACTATCATCTATTGACATCAAGGATATAGCTTCGTTCATCAAACTTTCTGGCTGGTTTTCCAGTGCGGGGTAGTCGTGCTTTTGTTGTGCAGCCCTTGCGCTGACCAACTTCTTCTTTTTCCCTGATTTTGGTGGAACTTGGTTAGTACAGGGACTGCATTCACCCGTGGCATCACAATGGGCCGCTATGCGTGCTCAAGTGAGCTTTGTGATATCAGAGCTACCGCTCCGACCTAAACCTAAAACGAACCCATTATCTAAACGTTTTTAAAAAGGTAAAAATGTAACAATATTATTTTCAATATGGCAACTTCAAATTTAAACAAAATGAGGAAACACCAGGGCGAACTCAATAAGGTGGTGTTAATAGCCCAGCTGATTGCCTTTTTCAGTCCACGTAAATGTCAAATATTTTGTTTGCGTACAGTAACCAAAAACAACTTACACCCACTACCTCAAAATAATTTTTGAACAAAAAATTATCTATAAAAAGAAATTTGTTGTCCTTAAGACTAAAAAAAAGCTTAAAAACTTTATTCTGATTATAAACATTTCTCTGTTGGTTAAGAATAAAGAAAATAATTGTCGAAACTAAAACATTCCCACATTTTCAGGCAAAAAAAGTGGTGATTTCTTGACTATGACGACCGAATTTTCTAGAAAGTCATCTTAAACAAAATCCTGTGGATTAATTTATTTATTAGTTTTTTCCAATAAGTGTACACATTTTTCTTGCTCACTGTACATACATTCTTTTGTTTATTTATTTTTTATTTCCTTTTATATTTGTATTCTACACAATTTATAATTTATTTAATATTCTGGATGTTCTGGCACAACTTTTGTTGTAGAATCCGCTTTTATGCTTCTCAGTATCCCTCTGAAGGTCGTCATACCTTAGTGGTGGCGCAAATCAGCCCGTATTTTACAAAAAAAAATTTTAATTTCTTTTTAAAAATTTGTTTATAAACAAAAAGAAACAAAAGAGAAATAATGACACTTTATGTCATTATATGGATTTGCCTTTGTCATTTCTGGCTTACGGCGAATTTCATTTGACATTAGTGGTCACCCAAAAACAACGGAAAATACATGTTGTTTTTGTTAAAAAAACACTGCAAATTGAGTTGTTGTACTATTGCTGTCACCTTATTGAGTTCGCCCTGAGGAAACACGACACAAAAAGAGATGCCCTTCGTTGCCACTGCGTTTAAAAAAAAAAAACTTGTTTAATTAAGTTTTTCATTATTATAAGTGGACAATAAGGTAGAAGTGAGCGTTAAGCTAAAATGAGGATCATCCTACCTTTAACTTTTAAAGTTAAGTTTATGTTTGAACTTGCCATATTATATATTATTTTCAATATGGCAACTTCAAATATAAACAAAATGAGGAAACACAACAACCAAAGAAGAGGCCCTTCGTTGCCACTGCTTTAAAGCCGAAAGTCCATAGCATGCGTTTCATGCGAGCTTGCATTACATGCGTATACCGAAAAAGTAGAATCAGTGTAGTTGTATGTGACAAGAAACATAAGAAAATGCATAGAATGCATAGATGCGTTGAACGCATCAAGTAGATCTACTTTCTACTTTTCTATGCGACTCATGCAGTGTTGGAAAATGTCAGCAGTTTTTTAAACTTGGCATGCCAAATTATATACTATTGTGAATGGTTTCGATAGATATGTTTACATTTACATTAATAAAAACATATTTCATAATAAAGTTTACTACTAATTTAAGAGGAAAATACATTTTTAGCACATTTCTGAACATTTCATCATTTCATGAACAAAATATGCATGTTACTAGTTGTCGATTGTTTTTATGTACTGAGTGTCATCTACTTTGAATTTATTTATTTGTAAACATGAAAAATGGAGGATAAATTAACCGAAAACAATCGTCTTGTGTTCTTTTGAGGATTTTCGAGGGCTTAACAGCACAAAATATCACATATTTAAACTCATAAATTTGTAATTAATGGCATAAATTCTTTTAAAATTACAATTTAATTTTCTATTTTTCCCAAAAATGTTCTTGTTTGCTTTTTTATTGTTTACCACAACAGCTGACCAAAACAAAAAACCAGTCGCATAAAACGCATTGTGTGTAACTTGCAATAAGAACCGCATAGAAAGCAAAAATTGCATGTAACGCAGTCCGCATGAAACGGATGGTATGGACTTGCGGCTTAAAGAAAAACTTGTTTAATTGAGCAGTTTTATCGACATTGCTCCGGCACTGCCATATTATTGAAACAGTTAACTTTATTTTATCTGTAAGTTGTAATATGTTAAAGGTAACTTTACAGTTCCCTTTAGCTAAAGGTACCTTTAACTAAGCCCAAGTTTAATAAGAAAATTGTAATAATGGCCCTTAATATTCTTTTAATTAATAATCGAAATAAGATGAATTCATAATACTAATAATAATCATAGAACCATATGAACTACTCTAATATAATTACTAAATAGCGACAACGACCTTAAGTTGAATAAATAATATTTATTACAAGGACAGATAAAAGCAACAGAATCGTTTAACTGTTAGTATGAAGCTAGATTATATTATTATTATATCTATATTAAAAATTAAGAAAGAAATGTTAAAAAATAAAGGAATCCGTTGAAATATAGATACGATCGAAAGCGGTATTAGTATTGTGAAGTTGGATAATTTCAACGTTTGACTAAACGGGGCCTTTACGTTTTGTTACGTTCCGAATCAGCTGTTTTTGTCTTGCATGTAGGAACACGAAAATTTCATTAGTTTATCTGTTCCGTGCCGTATGTGTATTAAATATAAATAAATAGTCTAGTAGGTAGTGTGCGGGCTTACTAGACGTGAGCCTACGGTTCAAACCCCATTTCAGACATCTCCATCAAAACGATATATGAAAAAATATTTCTCCGGTGACTACCTTCTGGCAAAAACTCTGAAAGTAAATAAAAGTGCCATGATAAAGTTTCTCAAAAAATCTGTCGTTCAGAGTCGACTTTAAACAGTAGGTCCCGCCAGTCATGTATAAAATTAACACACACAGAATAAGTGGTGTGAGAAGTTAAGTCATAATCCTGATTGAAGGGTTGCAATTACCAATTATATATGTAAGTATCTTTTTTACAAAAGTGCCATTTAATGCAAAAAGCCCTTTTTCAGTTATAGTCCAGTACCATTTCAAAATTTCAGTTTTGTGATACTGATCTGTAGCAGTTAGGGTATGAGTGGATAAAGAGAGAATGAGAGTAACATATTTGTTTTGTATTTCTCACAAGCAATACAATTCAAATAACAATTCGTATGTATGATTTGTATGAAATAATCTCGAAAAATATGGTAAAAAAATTTGTTAAAAAAGGGGAGTGGAATAGGTAGGTCCTGGAGATATAGTGATGTGTATATGGCGGGCCTAGGTTGCAGGGAAGTATTTTTCACTCTTAAAGGTCGCAAAACAAAATTAAATTTTTTGTGTACATATAATAAGTGCTTCTTAAAGTAAAAAATTTGTAATAAAAAATTCATATAATTAAAAAAAATATATAATTTCCACAAAAATTTTATTGAAAATTTGTAGGAACATGTCGTCAAAAGAAAAGTTATCAGAACGACAATTTAATACTGAGTGCATCGAACTGTATGAAACATTGCCGGCTTTCTCTTCCGGAACCATTCCCTCATCCATTTCCGTTCTCTTTTTACAGTTTTTTTTTAATTCATTTGCTAAAATAGACAATAGGCTAGACAAGTCTCTTCAACCTCACTTATATCACTAAACATTGTCTTTTAATTTATGAATTCTCTAAATTGTTTAATTTGTTTAGGTTTTTTGTATGAATTAATATTGAAATATGTATATGTATGTGTGTTAGTTTCGTTTACTTTTGATGCTATATATGTATACATATTGTACGTAAAATTGCGCCATATCATTTTTTTTAAATATTATGTATAATATTAAATTTTATGTACAATATTATATATGTATAACAATGCAATAATAAACGCAATAAAGTACTCAGTAATAATGTGTAATTTATGGGTACCTTAAAGCATGCATTTACACAAAAGAACGTCTCATGCATCTTCAAGTTAATTTCAATAAAGTCACAGATATCAGCTATTCTACACACGCAATTTCAATGTGAATTCCGGAATTTACCACCGCTTTTATTTCGTAATACGAATCTTCTGACTAATTATTATTTTCTATACATTTCCTTTTACAAAATTTCCAAACAATACACAAAAAATGACATTATGTGGCTTCGCCTTTGTCATTTTTAACAACCGAAATAGGCAAAGCGAATAAGATTTGGCATATAGTGGGTTGAAAAAAGCAAACAAAAATTGTTTTTGGCAAAATTCAAAGCTAAATGAATTTTTGTAATGGTGCCACGATCGTATAAATATATCTTGGAATATTTATTTTGACTATACTTTAGGTTACATATTAAATCACTATGAAAATAAATATTTATTTACTTGATCCAATTAAAAATATATGTATTAACAAAAAACGAGTGTATCCTGCTGAAATAATTATTATTGTTATTATTATTTCCTTTAATTGATCATTTTATTATTATTTTACTGAAAATTTAAATTAAATTTAAAATTTTCAGAATGTATTAGTAAATAAATTTAAGTGTTCCCCAAAAGTAACACTAAAAAATTAAAGTTTAGGCCATCCCTTGGCACTATATTAAATACTACACCTCCCCCTCAACTTTTACATTTCAAAATAAATTCATCGACAACTCAACTTGACCCTACATCTCTGTGTTATTGTTTATCATCTATTGGTAGTCGTCGTAGTGTCACATAAAAAATTGATCTACATTTTTGTCTTAAAGTAGTCATATTTGATTACAAGAGTGTAAAATTTAACAGGAACATGTATTTTGATACTGTGCATGGTAATCAATCAAGAAGTAGATTTTTAATTTTGTTTTAGGACTTTTTTAAAACCATGTGACAATATGAATGTAGGTGGGACTAAATTGAGCGTATATTTTTGCCTTGCGCTGAAGTGTTATTTCTAGGTTTTTAGATGTGTTAAAATGCTTTAGCTTGTGTTTTTAGATAATTAATGATAACAAAGTAAAACATCCATATATCGGTCTTATCACCGATGTTTTTTGTAAAAATATCGATGTTTATTAACGTCGATGTTTTTATGAACGATGTTGCATTCCTAGACGTAACAGCATTCGCCGTAGTCGTGCAGTTAGGACTTTGGATATGTCTTTACCAAAAATTCCAAGAAGGAGTTTATGATCATGTATTACTCCGATTGGCCTTCTGTATATGAATTGATGTAATTTTTTACAAGCAAATGCTATTGCCAGAAGTTCCTTTTTAATTTGTGAATAGTTCCGCTTAGTGTCGTTTAGACTACGAGATATAAAGTAAACGGGCTTTTGATCTTGTAACAGGCAACCACCAAGTCCATGCTTAGTAGCAACTGCCTGTACCACTATTTTTTCACGGATCAAATACTTATAACACATGAGAATTAATAATCGCCACTTTTATATTGTGCAAACACTTAGCATGTGTCGGCTCCTATTTAAATATTGTAATTTTCTTTAAAAGTGCTCTTAAAGTTTCATAAATTTCCGACAAAGCCGAAATAAAATTTCTAAAATAAGTAATCATGCCTAATTGAATTTTACGTTTCTTTATCGAGTCCTATGCAAAACCTTTTCTAAAATTCTGTCATGTTCTTGTTCAGTGGAAGCCACTATAAGCATATCATCTATGTGTATATCTGCGGCATTAAATAACAATAGCTTAAGTCGAAATTGCGTGTTAAGAGCAGAGCCCGGCAATTCCTATGGACGCGTGCATGTCAGCCATTACTAAATTTACTCTCACGATCAAAAACACACTCAGTCTCGTTTGAGCATTCATTGAAGGAGGTTGTGTTGTCGCATGCTTCTTGCTTTTGTACATGAAGATCTGCTAATGCAGGGATGTACAGTATGAATATCCCAGAAAGTTTTCTATTAAATATGTATATTTCCAAAAAAAAAAAACAAATTTTAATCTAAAATGCTTTCTTAAATCAATATAATCAAAGAAGTCTAAACGAATTTTACAAATTTTAATTTAATAAACTAATATTTTTAATTAAAATACCACCATTTAAAAATTTAAATTTTCCATGCCTGCATTGTAGTGAATGTAAGAGTATAAATTTTTCTCTTTTCTTATTTTTCGCTCACGCAACAATTGACCAATAGCAAGTGTTGCCGGGCTCTGGTTTAGAGATATTAAGGGGTTTGTCTAAAATAAATTGTGTTTGTGTTTGTAAAATATGAATGCGTATAGTTTTATTAATAATGACATTTTATACATGAAATTTAGCTGAGTGATAGATCTTGAAGAAGAGAATAAGAATATGTAATAAAATGAAAAAACACTTGTGTCAACTTAAGCCATTATCATTTATTGCCACAGATATGTACTCCGAATATGTCTTAAAAATTATTTTTATTGCATAATTGAAATATTTCGGGAGCTGTTCGAATTCTTTTAAACTTACATAGACAAAGGGAGTACTGAATGTATACTGAGAAGAGCTAAACAAAAAGCAGGCATTTAAATTGGTCGATTCACATCACCCCTTCATTCCCACTAAAATTCTACTCTACCAACGTATTCTCGGAATTTCTCGTCATCAATTTCTTTGTAATAATATTTATTACATATTTATATTTTTTTATTTATTACATATTGTAATATTATAGAATATTAAATTATTGGTTGAATCTGTGGCAATATTTATGGAATTTACATATAAAGTACACTGTCGAATATTGTTCTATTCAAAGTGATTTTCTTGTTGTTTTTTTATTTATTAAATTGCAAAACAATACCTCCAGGTCAAGGCGAATTGATATTAGGTGGGAACGATAGACCAGCTGATGCAGATAACAATGTCAAAAAATTTTATTTTTTTGTGTATTTTGTTTTGATTATCAGTTTCGTTTTTTCTTATTGTGTCAGAACGCAAATAACAATGTCAAAAAATTTTGGTTTTTTGTATATTTTGTCTTGATTATCAGTTTCGTTTTTTAAAGAAGAGATAAATTTTTTATTTATATACATGACATATATTACAATACAATAATATATAATAAAATTCAATTATTTGCAATTGCTGTTCACTTAAGCTTTTGGTTTAAGTTCTGCCTGAGCTTCGGTCAAGCGATCCCTGTCCTTCTTATGCAACAGTGCAGGCAGTTGTTCTCGGTACAACATGATCAATGAACGAGCAGCCATCATAACTGATTTCTCAAGCCAATAGCCATAACATCAGATGAATTTCTTTCTGTTATGAAGTTATTAGCTATAGTTTTCATAGATATAGATAGATATATACATTTCAAATCGATCTCATTCTCCGTATCAGAATTTTTCATCATCATCATGGCCCAAGAAGAATTTTAGAGATGCTACTTGTATCTGAAAAATGGATAAATGGTGTTTTATTCATTACGAGGGAATGTTGTCAATAAAGAATTGATGTTAAAAGCTTACTTTAGTAATTTTGGAGAAACATCCTACATGGCTATTACATTCACAGTTTTCTCATCATTCCAAATATTCTTTTCGTACAATTCAATCATAATATCTACAGACATTTTGGCTGCCTTTGGATTGGCATCTTTCAACATGGAAAACATGACATTTTACAAAGATGAATTCAGTTTCATGCCCTTATGTTTGGCATTCATATTTTTAATATCCGTAACAATGTGGTTCTGCAGAAAGGTACGCAAATGTTTGTCGGGACAGCGCAAGAGTTGAAAGAACAACTCTAATAAATCTAAAGCCGGAATTAGATTTTTATTTCGCAGCAATATTAAAGCCTTTACAAAACAATACGCATGACAGGATCCAATGTTGTGGCATGATTCTTAAGCAAATCCACCAAATTTTGTGCAAATTGCAGATGGAAATTTAATAAATTAAAATTTAATTTTTATTCGAATGTAAGCACTTACCTGGGCTATAAACATAACCAGCTCATCTAAGGATTTACTCTCTTCTGTAGGATTTAAGGCAAATACTTCCAAACTACTTAATAAATGATTATATTGTTGATTGAATTCATCTCTATAGGACACTGGATCACGTTTAATTTAATTCACACATTCATATAATGGGGCATTTTTCAAGGCAATAAATAGTATTAAATACAATTTTTATAACAAAGTAGAAACAAAATAATGAATTTTATTTCTATCTCGATTTTATTTCAATCTTTATTTTATTTGTTATGGGATGCAATGAAATATATTTATTTTTACTTAAAACTTTTTAGAATTTTTTTTTAACATTTTTCTTCCCATCGTCATTCGTTATTCAGCTGTTTTTGACAATATGATTCCTGTTTAACAAAAACAAAATGCCTGTTGTTTTTGGATTGTTGTACTTATTGTAATATCAGTCCCACCTATTATGAATTCGCCTTGCTCCAGGTAGAATAGTAATAATAAACAATACTCTTATAATTCTTTAAGAGCAGTGGAATCATAAGAATATGTATTTAAAAGATAAAAAAGATTATGTATAAATAGGAAAGTACTAAAAAGGGCATTTGCGTTACATTGCCTCTTAAAATACATATTATTTATTTATTATGTTTCAAAGTTTTTTATACACATTACAATCATAGTAATCACCCCTATCGAAAATAACTATTCCCATAAAAAAATTCCCAAATTTCATCATTTCCTATTGTGAATCATTCCCAAAAAAATTTTTGGGAGTGAATTCATAAACACAAAAAATATTCACCCCTATCGTGAATATTATGGGAATAAGTTATTTGGGAGTAAACTTTTTTTCCCATCCCAAAAAATCGGTATTGCGAATATATTGGGAGTAAAACTTTTTATTGTGAATTAGTTATAAATGCTCTATAAACAAAAATTGTTTATTGTGAATTACCTCTCAACAATTTTTCAAAGAAAAATACAAATTGTAAAAAATGAATAGTGTATATCTTCGTTTTTTGGTGCTGGAAGAGTAGAAACAATCCATTGAAAGGTTGCAGCGAAAATCTAGGTATACTTTCATAATAATTATAACATATACATATTTTTAATACATCTAATACAAATATAGTTTAGGAGACGGCGGATATGCTACTGAGCCATGGATGATAGTACCCTACAGAAATGCTGCAGAGGGATCAAGAGAAGAACCAACGGAGTTCTTAAAAACAGATGGCCTTGTTTGCTTGGAGTACGAGAGTAACACTACTCCCCAAAGAAAAGTGCTCAAATTGTTAATATTATAAGTGCGGCTCACCACTTGTAGACACAGTTTTATATGAAACGCACGAGCAGGAAAATGTTGATGAAGTTATTCAAGGAACAAGTCTGAATGAAACTGAACGCATTCGTACTAGTTCACTTTGATAGTTTAAAATAAAATGTTTATTTCATCACTTTTGTATTTACTTGCGTAAATAAAAATTGTATACATATATGTTCACACATAAAAGCAAAACAAAATAAAACCAGCCTTCTCTGGAATACTTTAATCTAAAAAACAGTCTTCTCTCTAAATATCACACTCCAACCTATACTATTATTACATTTGCGTTCCTTCAATAAAACAATGTACTTAGTTTTAAAAAATCAACACTAAAACAATTAATAACTTACATGATCCCCTCTTTGTTCCCATTGGTAAGTGTTGCGAATTAATTTTACAAAATAATTCTTGGGAATAAACATTGGCGATACAATATTTTTTGTGTTTGTGAATTCACTCCCAAAAAATTTTTTTGGGAATGATTCACAATAGGAAATGACGAAATTTGGGAATTTTTTTATGGGAATAGTTATTTGCGATAGGGGTGATTGTATCGCCAATGTTTATTCCCAAGAATTATTTTGTAAAATTAATTCGCAACACTTACCAATGGGAACAAGAAGGGAACATGTAAGTAAGTTTGGTGTTGATTTTTTAAAACTAAGTACATTGTTTTATTTAAGGAACGCAAATGTAATCACCCCTATCGTGAATATTATGGGAATAAGTTATTTGGGAGTAAACTTTTTTCCCCATCCCAAAAAATCGGTATTGCGAATATATTGGGAGTAAAAGTTTTTATTGTGAATTAGTTATAAATGCTCTATAAACAAAAAATGTTTATTGTGAATTGTCTCTCAACAATTTTTCAAAGAAAAATACAAATCTTAAAAAATGAATAGTGTATATCTTCGTTTTTTGGTGCTGGAAGAGGAGAAACAATCCATGGAAAGGTTGCAACGAAGATCTAGGTATACTTCTATAATAATTATAAAATATACATATTTTTTAATACATCTAATACAAATATAGTTTAGGAGACGACGGATATGCCACTGAGCCATGGATGCAGAAGCAAAATTTAACGAAGTGCATTCTCGAGCGTGTAATATTGTGTAAAGGACCAGCGGAGTTCTTAAAAACAGATGGCCTTGTTTGCTTGGAGCACGAGAGTTACACTACTCCCCAAAGAAAAGTGCTCAAATTGTTAATATTATAAGTGCGGCTCACTACTTGTAGACAGTTTTATATGAAACGCACGAGCAGGAAAATGTTGACGAAGTTATTCAAGGAACACGTCTGAATGCAGCTGAACGCATTCGTACTAGTTCACTTTGATAGTTTAAAATAAAATGGTTATTTCATAATTTTTGTATTTACTTTCGTAAATAAAAATTGTATACATATACATATGTACATACATAAGAACAAAACGAAATAAAACCAGTCTCTCTGGAATACTTAAATCTAAAAAACAGTCTTCTCCGTAAATATCACACTCCAACCTTTACTAGTATGTATTACATTTGCGTTCCTTAAATAAAACAATGTACTTAGTTTTAAAAAATCAACACTAAAACAATTTATAACTTACATGTTCCCTTCTTGTTCCCATTGGTAAGTGTTGCGAATTAATTATACAAAATAATTCTTGGGAATAAACATTGACGATACAATATTTTTTGTGTTTGTGAATTCACTCCCAAAAAATTTTTTTGGGAATGATTCACAATAGGAAATGACGAAATTTGGGAATTTTTTTATGGGAATAGTTATTTGCGATAGGGGTGAATACTAGTATAGGTTGGAGTGTGATATTTACAGAGAATACTGTTTTTTAGATTTAAGTATTCCAGAGAGACTGGTTTTATTTCGTTTTGTTCTTATGTATGTACATTAGGGTGGCCCCAAAATAAAAGTTGCGAATGTTCCCAACTAAAATGAAAGTTTGATTCATTCTAAGACCACGTTTCTCAAAATTTTTGTCCTGGGGTCAATATTTGGTGAGCTGGATCAAAGGATAAAAAGGTCCTTTTTTGAGGTTTTTTGAATTTTTTTCATATTTCTTCCAAAAGAACTATATATAAATTTGGTGTCATATGAAAGGTCTTTAAGCGGCGCTTTCAATAGCTTATCAGAAATTTAAAAAAAAATTTGAAAAATCAAAAATTTTGAAAATTTCGGACAAAATTTTTGTTTTTTTTAATTTTTTCATAGAATTTACTTAACTAAATTGTTGAAATTTCTTGATTATAAAGACCATGTAATTTAACCAAAACGGTTTTTTCCGTTTTTCACAATTCAATCTAGTTCAATTTTTATTAAAATTTTTTTAAACCTAATTTCTTCTCTATCTGACAACCTCTGTTAACTCAATTCATATATGTAATAGGCATCAAAATAAGCTTTTCATTGATGTATAATTTCTTATACTTTTATTTTGTTATACAACGAATATTTCAATTTAAACCAAAACATTTGCGATACATTCCGCTATAATGTAATTTTCTTGTTATTCCGTAATAATAATAATAATTATTTTTTTAATGTTGTTGTTTTTGTTGTTTATTTTTAAAGTAATGAAGGAATTGTATTAAACCAATGATAACTAGTAAAATTTAATGCCAAAAAATCTCTTTTTTATTTTTTACAAAAAAAATCTTATATATAGAAGTCAATGTTTTTTTTTGCAAAATGTGCCGTTAATGTATTGAATTTTGAAAAACGGAAAAAACCGTTTTGGTTAAATTACATGGTCTTTATAATCAAGAAATTTCAACAATTTAGTTAAGTAAATTCTATGAAAAAATTAAAAAAAACCAAAAATTTTGTCCGAAATTTTAAAAATGTTTGAGTTTTTAAAATTTTTTTTAAAATTTCTAATAACCTATTGAAAGCGCCTCTTAAAGACCTTTCATATGATACCAAATTTATATATAGTTCCCTTGGAAGAAATATGAAAATAATCCAAAAAACCTCTAAAAAAGACCTTTTTATCCTTTGATCCAGCTCACCAAATATTGAGCCCAGGACAAAAATTTTGAGAAACGTGGTCTTAGAATGAATCAAGCTTTCATTTTAGTCGGGAACATCTATACCTTATTTTTTCTCCATACAAACGGGGCCCCCCTAATGTACATATGTATATGTATACAATTTTTATTTACGAAAGTAAATACAAAAGTAAAGAAATAAACATTTTATTTTAAACTATCAAAGTGAACTAGTACAAATGCTTTCAGCTTCAGACGTGTTCCTTGAATAACTTCTTCAACATTTTCCAGCTCGTGCGCTTCATATAAAACTGTGTCTATAAGTGTTGAGCCGCACTTATAATATTGACGATTTGAGCACTTTTCTTTGGGGAGTAGTGTAGCTCTCGTGTTCCAAGCAAACAACGCCGTCTGTTTTTAAGAACTCCGTTGGTCCCTTCCACAATATTACGCGCTCGAGAATGTACTTCGTTAAATTTTGCTTCTGCTGATCCCTCTGCGGCATTTCTTTAGGTATTATCATCCATGGCTCAGAGGCATACCCGCCGTCTCTGTATTAGATGTATTAAAAAATATGTATATGTTATAATTACTATAAAAGTATACCTAGATCTTCGCTGCAACCTTTCCATGGATTGTTTCTCCTCTTCATGCACCAAAAAACGAAGATATACGCTATTTATTTTTAAGATTTGTATTTTTCTTTGAAAAATTGTCGAGAGATAATTCACAATAAACAATTTTTGTTAATAGATCATTTATAACTAATTCACAATAAAAACTTTTACTCCCAATATGTTTCCAATACCGATTTTTTGGGATGGGAAAAAAAGTTTACTCCCAAATAACTTATTCCCATAATATTCACGATAGGGGTGAATAATTAAAGGAAAATCATTTTTTATATACAAATTTAAAAGCTTAATATATACGATTAATATATATGAAAGTACCAAAAAGGAGAATTCGTCACTTAAAATACATACATTTTATTTATTTATTTTGTTAAAATTATTTTGTGTGTACAATAGAAACATAACAATAAGTATTTATTTCCTATAAAATAATTTTTTATTAAAAAAATAATAAAAAATTAAAAATTTCATTATATACATGTAAGAATTTAAGAGTTTTATATAAATAAACATTAATGTACCAAAGAGGGCATTTGTGCCTCAATGCTACTCTGCATACAATAACTCCATCACTCATGTTTAACCGCTACGTAACAACGTGAGAGAATTCTGTTTTATACAGATAGTTCCGTTTTGCTAACGAGAGAGAACGTTTCGATAAGCGTTTACATTGCTCTCCATACACTACGTTATGTTACGTTTGGGTAACTCGTACTTTAGGCGAAAATTATAATTTTTAAAAATATACAGTAATTATAATGATATCAAATTGTATGGTAATAACAGGTTTTCCCCCAGCAAATAAAAAGCACGTTTATATTTTTAAATATTTTTATATTTGCCGTTACATAGTAGTATAAGCTATTATAATTCATATTTTTTATTGTAAATGAAATAATTTAAAAATTAAGTCTTCAAAATGTAAAGTCAATAAACTTAAAATATGTAATTCATGTAAAATAAGACAATAAACTAAAGCGTTAACAATTAAAAATGAAATTTTTTATTCAATGGTTATTTTATGTATAGAAAAACAAAAGACAATTATAAATTCAAGACGTTAAATCGATTGAAACTATGTGATTCTGATGCACTATCAATGGCAATGTTCGATTTCTGTCATCCTGCTCGACAAGACTATGAGAACTTCCGAGAGCACTGTTTTCACATGAACTATTTGCAAATTCCGAAACTATATTTAAATCATGTTCGGAAAGTAACCAATTCTTTGATTTTGGCTTTAGATTCGTTGCACTATTTACAATTTCGTTTCCTCCGTCACTTTCTGAGTTTATGTTTTGAGTAGAAACAAGCGCCGTAGCAGACCCATTGGATAATATGTAAACTGATGGCCGAAATGGTTTTATACATTTACTACTAATGTCTCCATTACTAGAATCAGACTTATTATTATTATTATTTATTGATAACACATTCGACAAGTTGTCATTTTTGTGAACAATATGCACAAAGCAGGAATTATTTTTGCTCTTTTCTATATTTGGTTGTGGAAAAGTGCTATCACTATCACAGGTTTTACTTATACTGTTATTAATAAGAGGAGGAGAATTATCAGCGTAATTAAGTTGCTGTCTAATTTGCGATAAGGATGTATGTATTGATAAAGGACTTATGCAAGAATTATTTTCAACGTTTGTATTTTCATCAGTTTTTACAATACCTGTTCTAGTAATGTAAGAGAAATTGGAAGTGCAAAATGTAATTTGATTGTCTTCTTCATCGGAGGTACACAGATCAATAGTATCTACAATAATTTCAGCAGATGGGCATGACGATATTTTCCAGCTACTACTACGGGAATTATCACGAGTAAGTTTTATGTTTAATTTATTACTACAAGATAAGCTTTGTTTGTTCTTAAGATCTGAAATTTTTTTTATTCTAACCGATATAGGCCGACAACGTCTCAACAGCGTAGAATTTATCAGTAAAATATTTTCCGATCTTCTTCTTTGTTGAAACTGCCGCCGGGGGAAAATGTACAAATGGTTACTGTAATCTTGTGGTCTTTTGAAAGTACAATGCGGAGGAATTGAGGAATATTTCTTTTCTAAAAACTTTGGCCTCGAAGTAAATTTAGAAACTAGAGGGGCAGGACAGAATCGTTCAATGCGATCTAATCGTTCAATAAGATATTCCGATGTTAAAGCAGTTTTAGTCGTTCTTAATAGAAGTTGTCCAGCTGGGGATGATAATGGTATTGTCGGGCAACGAGAGACTGAATGAACGGCTCGGTTTCTTCTAGATATTCGTTTCTTTTTATCAATTATCATAAATTGACTTTCTTTTTGCCCTGACTCTGATGATGCGCCACAAGTTGTCTTGCACTCATCGTTACAAATAAGATTGGTTTTGCTGCTATTTTTACAATTTTTATATCGCAAATTAAAATTTAAAAAGAAACCAATCCTTTGTTCATTATCTTCCGAAATAATATTCTCTGAAAGATTGTTATTGAATGATTCTGTATTTTCACAGAGGATTACGTCATCATCTTCCACAATGCAAGTTTTCTCATGTTCCTAAAAAAACAAAAAAGAATTAATTTACATCATTTAGATTGTCAACAAATCAGATTTAAAAGAAAGAAATGTCTCTTCGCTATACATCACAATATCAATATAATATGTAGATACGATACTTGACGTAAATACATACGAAACACAAAAACTTTGAAATAATAAACACTTTGTGAAAGAAGCATGTTTGATATATGTCATCTCACACTTGGGTCACAGAATTTTAAAGGAAAAATACCAATAAATTGACCAGATATGGAAAATAATAGAAGACACGGAAAGGAGTAGGACTGATTTTTTAACTAGTAGTAGTCACTGTATCTATATTAAAGATCAAAAGTAATCGACAACACTAACTAATACTAATTTATTCCCTACATTTAACCAGAATAAAGTATTTCACCTGTAGAGTACTACATTACAATAAGGTAAGCTGAATAATAAATGGGAAAACTTTATTTATTTGCCTCCCAATTTTACTTTTGGATCAGCGTTGGAGAAATTATGATGATGACCAAGGCAATGATATGAGCGAAAATTCTACAAATTGAGCATTTTGGCAGACAAATTTTTTAATTTGTTGCTCTTTATAAATATATCCCAAGGCAAATTATGTAATAAAATTGGGAAACAAAAATAATTTGTTAAAGCATTTGCAAAGTTTGATAACTCTAACTTCTATAGTTTTTTTCTTTTTTAATAAATGGCTCTGCATATAAAATGGCACGGGTAAGAGTTTAGCTTACATCGTAAGTAAAATTAACGTTTTATGAAAACTAATTCACTGCTTTAGAAACAACTAAAAGTATTTTACCGCTACTTAAACGAAAAATCTATCACGAGAATCATGTCTATTAGCCACACTATCTTTATATGGAACCCCCTTCCCCCAGAGGTACACAATGAAATGTAAGAGTAGGGGCCACCCATCGTAAATCAAAAAATTATTTTTCGTATACGCATGTTATCCCACCTGAGTAACAATCTTGTCGGTGGCTTAAGTGTATCTATACTCAACATGTTTGATGGAGTGTATAACTAAAGGTTACCCTAATATAGCGAGAGGACTTGTTTTCGAATTGATGCCTCTTAGGTGATCTTTTCGACCGCTAACCTGGAGGGTTAAGCGGTCCGTGTTCATCAGATGGTTTACAGCCGGGGTTTTAATCCGACTGTATTATAACGGAGCAGCTCAGTGTGTAACAGGTTTCTTACCAAGTTCTTATCATAATATCGGAGGCTATGGGCATGATCGACTTCCCTTCCCCTTCACTCGTGGGAACAAAATGGACGAAAATGAACGTGAAAACAAGAACTTAGACAAGAATACAAAATTGCTGACAACTTGGCAACTGAACCTGGGCATGACGCGTCTCTTCTCATCGCGTCTTTAAGCGAGCATTGTTGAAAACAACAACGAGATCATCCTGAATTTCGATGAAGGTCATGACAGTGGAGGAGTCCTTTAGTGAGGTGACTGCTTCGGCGATCCCCACTTCGACGGACGATATGTCTCTGTCTCCCCAATATCGGATGAAGACGGTGATAGTACTAACA
Source organism: Sarcophaga rosellei (assembly GCA_930367235.1). Classification (NCBI taxonomy): domain Eukaryota; kingdom Metazoa; phylum Arthropoda; class Insecta; order Diptera; family Sarcophagidae; genus Sarcophaga; species Sarcophaga rosellei. The sequence continues at coordinate 61,185,078 of OV884019.1, forward strand.
TCGAAAGATCCCCTTCAATCATATCTAGGTCATCGCTGGGAGCAATGAGGTGACCACCCCCATTTAGAAATCCTCACACCAGACAGGATGGTTCTATCTCAATAGTGGAATCAGCTACGGATTCGGAGGGCATGGGCAAAAGCATTCCTTTACAAGGTGAGTAAACCTAGGCGGAAACGTTCCGCACTGCATAAGGAGAGGAATTCATATCACAGAGATTACACTGTCTTGAAGAGATTTGCACGCTGCGACGTGGCTTCCCTCTCAGATAAGGAGCAGAAGCTGCTGGCTCGACACGGGCACTGTTTCGTGGTATGAAACCAAATACCTGGGTGGTGTCATTTTACGAGCTGCTGACTCTTGCGAGATAAGTGTTTGGAGCCAATTGCTTCTACATCTAAAGCCGCAAGCAAGGGAATAGGCACCCTTACTCCCAACTGGTGCAAAGAAGACTTCTCGGGTCTTCAAACCTCCAGTGAAGAGCAAGAGCTGATGTTCCTTTTTCTATGGATAAAGGAATGGGGACAGAAACTGTCGCCAATCCTTTATCGAAGAAGAAGCACGTAAGGTTGGAAGCGATAGAGGGCACATCGACAGCTCAGTCTTCCATACATGTTTCCCGCATGGGAAATCACATGAAAAGAAATAAATCTGACGAGGTGTCTCCCTCCGTCCGAAAAAACAGGGGAGCATGGGAACTAATCTTTCCCTTCAGCTGTCAGGTTAAATACGGATGGCAAAATCTCTCCTGAAAGATGGAAACTAATTGAAGAAAGGCTCAATTCTCCATCAGATGGTTCAAAGGCATTAAAGTCGTGGACTGTGAAAACGAGGGAACTGCTTCCTCGTGGGAGCAGTGAAGCGCTTTGACGAACTGTGGCCCGGTACTCGATTGGAGGTGATCCCTCAATCCGACCTCCCTCTGCACCCAATAGTGACGGTATGGCTTCCGCCTACAATTAGCCACGTAAATGGGGTATACGCGCTTATTGGAAAACAGAACGACGGATTGAACACCAGCCCGTGGGTAGTGGTTAACTCCCTGACTGGTGATGGTAAAAGAAAAGGCTGCGATATTCGGATCGCGATTGATTAGTCATCTCCTCAGTGGCTAAGGGCTAAGGATGGTATAGTGTTGTGTGGGCTTGCTCATCTAGGGGTCCATCATCCGGACGTAGATGATTCCAAAAACCCAGATACCTTCTAACCACCCTGCGCCACCTTGAAGTTGACATCGCTCTTATTCCAGGTTTGAGCGATCCTGATTATAGGTTACTTGTTCCTAATACAAGTGATAAGGTAAGAACCTGTATTTTAGCTAGTAGTAAGTTGGATTTGTTAATCACTCCTTCCTTTGACCATGGGATCGAACAGATGCTGTCATTTGTGTACATGCCGTATGAAGCTGTAGCTCCTCCTGGTGGCCACATTACACTTTTGGCGGGGCATGCCAAGAGAAAAAAATGTCGTGTCGTCTTGGGTTGTAATGCCAATGCTCATTACACTCAATGGGGAAGTGCGGACATAAATATTAGGGGTGAATCGATTTTGGATTTTATTATTCTTAATGCGCTTAATAAATGTATCGCGTTAGGGAAGCTGTAATTGATATTAAGCTCTCTAACATGGATGGGTCTGTGATTAGGGATTGGAGGGTTTCAGATGAGTGTTCCATCTTGAATCACTAACTGATAACCTTCAGTGTTCATCTATCCAGTGGCTTTCAGAACCGACTGGATCAAATTTGAGAATGCTGTGGAGGAGCCTTTAGGGGTCATTCCATTCTGGCATGATCGAGTTTGATCTTTGACGGACATTTTATTGTCCTGTTACAGAGAAGCCGCTTACTTACCCGGGAAAGAGGAGCCAGTTAGCATGGTGGAACTCGAAACTTTAAAAACTTCGCTGCTGTACTAGGAGGCTCTTTAATAAGGTTAAAAGGTCTTTCGAATATGTTGACTGATCTGCATATATATATATACAGTTTTAACCCATATGTGCCCAACTTTTTTTCTCGGAAAATCATAGATTTTTGTATTTATTGGAATCTATGTGGTATACCACACAGCTGATTAATATTTTACCGTTTTAAAAATGTGGTTAATGAAAATAAAAGAGAAATAAGCGTTCAAAAAGAATCACCTGGCTGAGTTTCTGCGAAAGAATCGAGGGTGTTGATGATGTGGCTAATTTTCGTAGTATGTTGTCTAAGGACCCAAAAATCATTGGCTTCGTCCAAAAGAACGATGACGCGTGGATACCTAGTGGACGTATATATACTTGACGGTTGGAAAGATGTCCTTGTGATGTTTATACCGAAGGCCGGTAAATACAGTCACGTGAGCTATAAGGATTATAGACCGACATCTCTCTCATCCTTTATTTAGCAAACTTTGGGGAGACTTATCACGCTATATTTGATATCAAACACTGATCGGTCTCTATTGAGTACGTCGCAACAGGCTTACCTTAAAGTAAAGTACCTCTTTATAATATGACAGTATTTTTTAGGCGAATTTGACTAGGGGTAAGTACATTTTGTTAGATTTCTTATATATTGAGGGGACCTTTAACATTGACACAATTTCTTCAATTGACGATTCACTTAGGGATATACATGCCCCCGATTTTCTGGTACGGTTTATCACTCACATGGGTAATAGACTAATTCGATCGAATCTGGGTGGATGTTCTATCGTTAAGTGTGCAACCAAAGGTACTCGACAGGGGGCGTGGGGTTTATTTTCCCCTGTCTTAAGACTCCTGGTGGCTAATGTTGGTTTAAGGCGTCTAAAAAGTAGGGGTTTAAGCTTGTCGCATAGGTCGATGAAGTGGTTATTTTTGGCAGGAGGCAAATTTTTGACAACGCTGGGGAACTGTTTTTAATAAGACTTTCCAACAAAAAATCTTGTATAATTTTCAGCGGATTGTCTTCTTGAGTATCACTAAGGTCGATAGGACACTCTGCAATTCTGAACGGCGTTCTTCCTGAGCGGAAGTACGGACCTTTGAAAAAGCCGCCGACTATATTGTGCGTGAGGCTATTATCCTACCTGGTTTGAGGATACTCATACCGGGGAGGCCACTATGGACTAGTGGGATACTCCAGGGGCAGACAGGTATGCACATCTTCACAGATGGGTCGACGTTAGGTGGATGCACAGATGCTGTGGTACTCTGTAAGGATCTCGGTCTTGAACTTTACTTTAGGTTAAGGGGTGAGTGTAGCGTGTTTCAGGCGGAGATCTTGAAGGCTACTGAAGCCATAACAAGTAGACCCACTTCAGATTCGGAATCTTATATGATCTTCCATGACAGTCAGGTTGCCCGAATTACCATTGCTTCATTCTGGAGTAAATAACGGCATGTTCATGAGTTCAGAGTCTTTAAGAACCTTTGGACCGGTACATAGTGGTATGCTTATAGATGATCGTGATCCCTCAATCTGCCACTTCTACGGCCTGATCACTGAGTGGGTCGGGGGGAAGAGCAGAGGGGTTGGGATGGTAGATCGAGATGTTATGTGTTATGGCCTGCTATAGAACAGGTTTGCTGCGCGGCTTAGATAAGGCCAATCCGAGGTTAGTTATTGGTTTCGTTACAGCGAACTGCGAGATTAGATCGTTAACAAGGATCTGAAAAAGATCCCGGCTGAACTATTGCACGGTATGTTGCGATGAGAACGAATTAGAAAATATAGAGCCCTCAGTAGGTTGAGATTGGACTCTTTGTAGAGAGCCGACATTAAAGCCCTCCATAGGTTCATAAATAGGTTGAACTGGTTGAGAAGTGCTGGGAAATCAAGGTTGTAGCCGCGCTGTCTTGTATGTTTGCGGTCCATTCTTTTTCCTCCATCTCCTTATCTCCCTTTTTCACCTCTTCTCCTTTTCCAACTTCCCCATATCCTTCACTATCCTTTCTCTTGACAAATTTAAAATGGGTCATTTTGACTTCTGCGTATTGTACTTGCCCCAATGACAAGTACACGTCCTCAAACCTAACCGAACCTAACCTACATACAATAAAAGATATCGAATCAGAAGGGATATGAATCATTTCATACTAGTAAAAATAAACCACTCTGCATAAACACCATCCTATTTTTTCAATTTTACACTACTCAGACGTTTTATAACAACTTTATGATAATGATAATAGTATACGTTTAGCTATAAAAGAGAAGAGATTATAAGAGCTAAATGTTGAATTATTGGAGATATAAGTTTTTCTATCAGAAAAATTTGCGAAAAGGGAACAAAACAGAGATCAAAAATCCAACATTTTAATAGATAGCTCGCGAAGTTGCTTGAAATAAAATAAAGAGTATAAATAGAGAGGAAGGGCAAAAAAAACACCAATATACTATCTTTTGAAAAAAAAAATACATTTTATCTGCCTAAAATCCATAAATTGGGGATGATATATATAATTATGCAAAACACTTTATAAAATTAATACGTAAAATAAAGATATTTGACATGTAATAAATTTTTATGTGTCCAGGAATATTCCACTTGCTAATTTATATGTTCATACGTCTAGCAAATAGAGAATCATAAAGACGAAATAAATTTCGTAAAGTAATTTCGATTTATTTTAATTGATATTTTCTATGAGTTGTAAAAACCTATTTTTTAATAATAATAATAAAATGTATAATTAAAGAAATTTAAAATTATTTACCAATATTGCTTCTTTAGAATATAGCTCAGCATCACAGTTATCGCATAAATATATATCAAAAGGGGCTGGTTCCACCATTTGTTGCAAAACATTGGGTCCATTGTAGATATTTTCTTTCGGTTTTTGCTGCAGGAGACATTTGCGAAGTCGCTGAGGTTGATCGTACGACTACAAATAAATGTTAACAATTTTAAAGTTACTTCCAGGTTGTAATTTGCTAAATATTTGGTGTAAGCTCAATGTGAAGTATAATCTACATTTTCGTTTCGTATTTGTTTAATTACTTATTTTTGTCTATTTATACCATTTTATTCCAAACATTTGAATATGTGAAAATGTAAGCTATAACGGCCATTATTGGCTTTCAAGTTGGATATAGTAAAATGTAACTTTAGCTAAAATGAATTTTAAAGTCACCTTAAATATTTTTTCGATATTACACCTTACTTGCAAAATAAAGTTAAGTTCTTTAAAAATATGCCAAAGCCGGAGCAATATCGAAAACTTTTGTCGAATTATACAAGCTCTTTAAAATCACAATGATGTGTTTTCTTTTTTGTTACGTCAATTTTTTTATATTTGAAATTCTCATATTGAAAATAATATGTATATATGGCAAGTTCAAACATAAACTAATTTTAAAAGTTACAGGTAGACTGGTCCTCCTTTTAGCTTAACGCTTACTTATATCTTATTGTATACTTCTAATAATGAAAACCAAATTATCTGCCCGTTAACTTATAATAATGGCCCTAAACGTATTAATAATATTAAAATTGTACTAAACATTGTTAAGTCTAAAGCCATGTGTACACTAGCAAGTTGTTTGCGGAAATTGCTTCCAGAAGTTTTTGTCATGTAAACCCGTGTTAGAAGTCGATTTCCAGAAGTCACGGTTTGCAGAAATTACTTGCAGCAATTAGATGCAAACTAAAAATTTTTACGATTACGGCCTAGCTTTACACACCACTCATGTTGTGTGCCTTAATTTTATACTTGAGTGGCCGAACCTACAGTTTAACGTCGACTCCGAATGACAGATTTTTGAGAAACTTTTTCATGGCAGGTTTATTTACTCTCAGAGTTTTTGCCAGAAATCTGCAGAGAGAAAGTCGCCGAAGAAATATTTTTTTTTCATATTCCGTTTTTATGTCTGGCCTTGGGCTCGAACCCGGGCTTTACGTTTAATAAGCGAATACGCTACCTACTACACTACGGCGACTTTATGTAAAAAAATTACAGGGCAACAGTAATAAAGTACATATACAAACATAATATTCCAAAAAAAAAATTACTTTTTATTACAAGGACATAGAATTTAAGGTCTAAAGGTAAAAGTGTGGAAATGTTCAGGAATTATCTACAAGAATTTTACTAGGATTTGGTATCAAATCTAATATATTGCTTTTGAAGGAGCACATCCATTTTATATGGAATACTATATTGTTACGAAAATGAAGTGATTACTATTGTTTATGCAAAAGAGTGCAAAGAGGAATAACAAATGAAGCAATTGTTGTTGTTTACATCAAGTTGTGAAGAGTGACACATAGAATTGTGTGAACAATAATGAATTTAATTAAAACTATATTTTAGGCCCCGATTATGGTTCACAACAGTTGTAAATTTAGTGTTGTAGTTTTAACATTGCGATTATGATTCACAACATCTATCGCCAGTGTTGTACTTTATGTTGTGTTTGTTCACATACCCCGATTATGATTTACAACAGTTGTTTTTAAGTGTTGTCAGAACTGTCAAAAACTTACAACAGCTCATTAGCTGTTGTATTGTTGCCGCGGTATGATTAAAAAAATAAATGGAGAACATGTTGTAAGTATATATAACAGTGAATATAATTTTTTGTGGAAATTTTAAAAATTATAAATAACTGGAAATATTTTATAGAAAAATAATCACTAAGAAAGCTGGTCGAGTTCATGACAGCAAATCCTGACATTGGCAAGTTATCATTTGGAGCAAATAAGACTCAGCACAAAGGGGCGTGGGAAAAATTTTCGTTGGAGCTAAATAGCTTGGGTCCACCGATTAGAGTTGCAAAAGAATGACAAAGGGTTAGTAGATGAATTGTAGCATTTTTAACCCTTTGACGACCAAACATTTTCGGCTGAAGCGATTTAACCTTTTGTTTTATTTTAATAATTTGTGGCCTAATAGTAGTGACGAAAAAAAAATTGTCCTCCTGGGTATCCTCTAAGTCCCCCATTTCGTTTGGCAAATATAGTTGCCTATGGGTTGAAAGCAATTTTTTTCTACCAAATTATTAATTTTTAGACATGATTAAAAACAGTTTTTTTTTATTAAAAATATAAAGTAAATACAATAAATCTTAAATATTTATAATTAGTGTTGTTCGTGATAGTTTCCAAGGCAATCACGGGATGTAGTGAAACAAAGGAACACATTGCATTGAACGCAAAAAACATTTGTTCAAACATATTTTTTATAGGAAGCACAATGACTGCAGCGTTTCCAACATTCACTCTTCTCCATTTTATGAAGAGATTTGGTCTTACTTATAAAATGAGTTCCAAATTTGGTTGACGCTAAAAAGGCACGTTTTCTTGAATTGAAGCAACTTATCAGTTCTTTGGCTAAAGCTGCTCGAAATTCAATTGAAGTCACATTGATTGAGGAACTGTTAGCCAATATGAGTTTCTTATATATTATATAACTATTATGAACACATAGCTCAAATAGGTCGTAGAACAATCGTAAATAAAAACGCCACTTACTTCTGCGATCGTATTCATAATAAATTTTCTTTTGGTCCATTAGATCAACGCCTCCCATTCCTTTGTTGTAGTGCTGTATAATCAGAGGGCCATCAAATCTATTTTATTAGCTTGTCCAGCAACTCGTCGCTTGACCTTGATTACCTCTGTTGGACCAATAAAATTTGAGGCGAGGTAGACACCACGATTGTCCATCCATTTGACGACGGAAATGCTTTCTGACATGAAGTAACTTATGTCCCCTCTTTTCATTTCTTTATCCGCCGGAAAATTCTTCGGTATGTGCTTTCTACTACATCGAATAGTGCCACATGCCATTATTTCATTTTGCTGGAGAATGTGCAATAAGTTTAGACTAGTAAAGAAATTATCAAAGTAAACTTCAACCCCTTTTTTGCCAGTGGCTTACATAACTGCAGGACGACAGCTTCGCCAAGACCGTGTTCAACAAATAGTTTTTTTTCCTGTGTAAATGTCAATATTATACAAGTATCTAGTTTCCGACTCACATACACACCATAGTTTGAATCCCCATGAAATAGGTTTGTCCTTCATATACTGTTTCATGGCATTATGTCCCTTAAACTTTACCATATGTTCATCAATTGAGAGTTTTTTTGGAAAATGTATATGCGTCAGGCATAGCCTTGTTAATGTGCTCTACAATTGGACAGATTTTGTAGCCACGGTCAGTAACATCAGCCTTATTGTTGTTGTAAAAGTGAATATTGGCTGTCATTTCCTCAAATTGGTTCTGTGGCATGACTCCTGCAATCTGAGCTTGGTGAAATGTTGAATCAGTTGACCAATACAGACGTATTGATGGGAGTTTCACTAAGCTCATACGTATGATAATACCCATAAAAGCCTTAAACTCGGATACGATCAAAGTGGACATACGCCACTTTTTGTAAAGCATATAGGTTGGACTGCTCCACTATCACGAGACACAGCTCTATGAAAAAATAGCAAGTGCTAACTAAATATTTCACAATATTATTGGTTTTAATTCTACAGTTTTTTAGGAATGATAATTTTCGCTTCAACCCATAGGCAAACATAGTTGCCAAACATAAAATGACTATTTTTAGGCAGTTTGGAGCTTATACAAAATTGTTCATTATATTTTTTGATTGACAAAGGCTAAATCTAAAACATAATTGACTCCCATCCCCTTGTGCCCTATCTTTACCCTGTAGTAGCCCTCGGAATAAAGACCATTATTTGGCCAAATTTGGAGCCTCGTAGAGTACAAGGGGAGCCAGATAGGGCTTTGCATTCAACTACATTGTTGTTGCCCCAATATGCTTCTATAAAACATTCGCTGACATATTTGCTCTATCTGTAACCTGGACAAATATATAAGCCAAAAACCCCCGGGCAAGCATTTTTGCCTATGGTCGTCAAAGGGTTAAGGCATGGACTCATTATAAAGAAAGTTATCTGCCAATAAAAAAAAGCTTTCAAGTTACTAGTGGTGGTCCGTCGACGGAAATTAGTAAGAAATTGGAGCAGAGCACCGTATAGTTGGTGTTTATGCAATGGAAAGTAAATCCAAATAGATCTGCTATGGGATATTGAACGATATTGAAGGGCCTTCAACTAGCACTAACCAGTGGAAACAGCAGTTGCCAAAAAGCTACAAAATACAAAAAATAAGATGGGGATGAGCGTCTAAAAACTTGCTTAAGGCAAGAAAAGAACCAACAGGAGATATTGCTTACGTTAAAACGTCTTGGGAAGGGCTCATATAAAAATTATCAAATAAATAAAAAATGCTAGAAATAAATAGGGAAAAGGCTGAATTACAAAATGAATTATTATAAGCCAAACTCCTTTTAACCCAAAAAAAAAAAAAAAATTGAAATATAAACTATTTATGAATTTGTTTTTTTTAGCTTTAAGTAACTATGTGATCTAAATAAATTTTAATGTGATAAGAAGGTTTTTTTATATTTATATATTTTAATTTGAAGTACTTTTGAAATGAATTTATCGCAATACATACATAAAATATAAACGCTAATAAAACTAGCCTTTAATTTTAAGTAACATGACACTTAACAAGAGTTAAAATTTGTGTTTTATGTAGGCTTTTTGTTTTTTTAACGTAATAATTTTTGTTTTCAATTGGCAGTTTATACACTCAGGGTTGTATTTTCAAGGAAAAGTATACTAACATTGAAGAGCAACACTGTGAAAGAAGTAATAAATGTTGTGTTGTCTCTGTTACAACTAGTGGTTTTCATTTCCCGGACTTATTCATTTCCCGGGAAACCGGGATTGATTTTGAAATTTCCCGGGATCCCGGGAATTCCCGCCTAGAACATAAAATCATATATTTACTTTAAGTATGTATTTTTTATTTTAAATTCATATTAATGAGATCAAAAACATAAAACAAAATAACAATAGAAACATATAAAAGGTACAGTTCTTTAAAAAATAAATAATTCAATGTATTTTAAAAACTAGTTAATAATATATACATAAAACATAAATCTATTAACATATTTATTTAATACTTTTAAAATAAGTTTTTAAAACCGACAATGCGTTTATTGATGCATCTGAAAGTCGGTTTCTAATTTTAGTAACGTATTGCCTCTCGAGAGAGAAAACTCTCTCGCTTTCAACAGATGTTGGCTTATAGTTAACAAGGCCTCTAAAAGATTTTTTATATTTTCCGTTTGCTTACCAGATTCTCCAAAAAATTTTAAGTCTTTTATTTATCGAACCGGCAGGTACATTAGTGTTTGATGTAGATATTTCACTAATGTTATTTATTGCATCGTTTAAATGTCCTCAAAACTTTTATCTTCTAAAATATCATTATCGTTGCTTTCTATTTCTTCTAATTCTATATTTTTTCAGTAAAAAGGCGGTTATAAATTTGTTCTGCATATAAAATAATTGAATGTTTTGAAGCATTCGGAAAAAATTTATTATTTTTATTAAAAATTTCTGGATCTTTCAAGTATTTTGTGAAGGTATACAATTTTATATCTCTTCTTTCTCTAATTCGGTATATAAGAGATTCAAACATTATCCTTGCTAGTGAAGTATGTGTAAATGTTGCTAAATAGTCAAAAATTTTCATGCACAATAATTCCCGGGAATTCCCGAGCAAATTTCCCGGGATTTCGGGATTGAAAAATTTACGGAATTCCCGGGAATTCCCGTCTCGGGATTTCCCGTGAAAAACACTAGTTACAACACAACATTTATGTGTTGTGAACCATAATCCGGCCTTAAACATTTTTAAAAAGGTAAAAGCGTAACAACTGGTGTCAGAAGTGGGATTGCAAAATTAAAAAAAATAAATAGAAAAAAATTAAAACGAAACTCTCCGAACTAAGAGTAGAACAGCTCAAACAAGAATTGAGTAAATTAGAGCTGCCAACAACAACGTTCACGAAGAACTCCAAAGGCGGTTAAGGGAAGAAGTTCGGCATCATGGCATTGATGTCGACACTTACGACTTCGAAGGCAAGGACGAACGAGAGTTACAGGCCCCTGCAACCCTCAGCGGTATTGACATAAATTCGTTGCTAGTCGCTATGATGGAACAAATGCAAGTTGCAAATCAAAAGCTATTTGCTGATGCACAAGAAGGTTCTAGAGCCGAAAAACAAACAATGCAATAAGAAATTATGATAAAAATGGAGAATAGAGAACAAAATTTTTAGTCAAAAACCAGTAAGATTCGTATCAGGAGGTACCGGCAGGATAAAACCACCTTGCTTTGATGGTAGCTCACCCCTATGCGTATTTAAATTCCAATTCGAGACAATAGCAAGCAGAAACGGGTGTCACGATGAAGAAAAGGCTTTGTAGCTAATTTTGACATTAAAAGGTGTCGCAGAAGAGATTCTAGAAACTACTACAACGACTTAATGATGGCGTTACAGCGTAAATTGGGCGATGAGCACAAACGGGAACTGTACCGCATGGAGTTAAGGCGCCGTACACAAAAGGCCAATGAGTCGCTTCAAGCCTTTGAAAAGGAGGTCGAAAAATTAGTGCAGCCAACATACCCAAAAGAAAACCGCCCACTGATAGATAATTTTAAAACCGAGGCGTTTGTGAATAATATACGCGACCCTGACATCAAACTGGCGGTATGATCTACGCAGAAGAGAGCCTTTGCAGAGACCGTGGCCTTACACTAGCCAGGAGACCGCTCGCACGATTTCTAGACCACAAGTACTCGTAAGTAAAGTGCGAAAAATGGAAGTCGTGGAGAAAGAGGAATGCCTTTTAAATAAGTTTAAAGAAATGATGAAGCAAGTTTTGGAAGAAACCGGACAAAAGGCAAAACTTAAATGTTTTAATGTGGAAAGGGTGGTCATTTCCAATGAAACTGCAAAGTGCCACTAAAAAGGTCAAGATCCGTCTCGCCAACAAGGAATAATAAACGGGCGAACTACCAGCCATCTACACAAGAGTCCCCGTTAAATTAAAACGAGCTAGCACTGAGGAGCAAGCGCTAGCTCTCACAAGCGGGGGCTCCACAATATCCATACCAGTGATGCAGCAAGACAACAACAACCTTACGGCGTTTGGGCACAAAAATGGTAGACAACACACCTTCACTATAGACACCGGTACGACGCATTCTATAATCAGACCAGTTGTAGTGAAGGGAAAGTGTGAATTACTTAGTAATATAAGACTTCGGAAAGCTACTGGAGAGTCTGCTACCGTCCACGGAAAAGCAGAGGCGAAGGTGACTATAGTCAGCATCAGTGTAAGCCACGTCTTTATTGTTGCCGATATTGTGGACGAGGTTATCACTGGAGCCGATTTTATGATAGCCCATGCCATCAATTTTAATATGAGGCAACAGATAATGAGTTGGCGAAATGTAAAGATACCTCTTGACGTGGAATACAAACATCAAGTGCACGCCAGAAGGTTAGTTGCTGTCGAACAACAAAAATTACCACCTCAGAGTGAATCGTTGGTATGGGCGCGTGTGGAGGGAGATTGTGAGGAAACCCGTTGTGGATTGTTGAACCAGCAGAAATTAAGACGGAGTTGTTATTAGCAAAGGCCCTCATCAAATCCACCGAACAGAGAATAGTCCCGGTGAAAGTGGTAAATCTATCAGGTCATGAAAAAGTCATCAGCTGCGAGGTGGGCCAATGTACTCCAGTAGAGGCGGTAATAAACAGTGAGCAATCGCCGGAATTTGGTGTAAATGTGGAGAAATGGATAGCAGGTCCAACAGCTTCAGAAAGAAATAAAGCCAAACAGCTGCTAAAGAGGTACGCTTGCGCTTTCGCCACGAACAATAAGTCAAGGTAGAACAACCATGGCCAAACATGAAATTGATACTGGCGAAGCGAGACCGATAAAACAGACACCCAGAAGCATAGTGGACGAAATGAAGAGGAGCTGTGTAATTGAACTATCATCGGGTCCGTGGTGGTCCACCTGTAGTCTTAGTCAAAAAGAAAGATGGCAGTACAAGATTCTGCGTAGACTACAGGAAGCTGAATGATGTCACTAAAAAGGACAGTTATCCGGAAATGACGACACGCTCGACATGCTAGCCGGAACGAAGTGATCCTCTACATTGGACCAGCAAAGGGGGTATTGGCAAGTGAAGACAAGGACAAGAAGAAAACTGCATTCAGTGCGGACGGCGGCTTATAGCAGTTTAAAGTTATGCCATTTGAGCTCTGTAATGCTCCGGCTACATTCGAGCGGCTTATGGAACTTATACTAAAGGGGCTGCATTGCAAAACTTACCTGGTGTACCTCGATGACGTCGTACTGAGGAGCAGGACTTTCAATAAACACCTCATGAACCTAGCAGAAGTTCTGCAAAGGATGTCAGTGGTTGAACTAAAATTAAGCGTAAAGAAATCTGGATTATTCCAAAAACAAGTGAAATATTTGGGGCATCTTGTTACAGCAGATGGCATATTCACAGATGGCCAACATTTCCTGCTAAGGACCGATCTAGCTGCTGCAGTTCACGAACCTTGAAGGACAGTTAGCACGTTAGATTGAGCGCCTCCAGACTTATGATTTCAGCATTGAACACCGAAGAGGTACAAAACATGGGAATGTTGATCTTCTCTCGTGCCGACCTTGTAATTTGGAGTGTAAACATTGTGTGAAATCTGAGAAGGAATCCATCATTGATATCCGGCAAACGCAGATCGATGCCAGAGAAGACTGCTCCGAAGCACAAAGGAGTGATCCAATATTGGCGAAGATTATAGCAGCTAAGAAAGAGGACAAACGGCCTACCAGAAATGAGATATCCGCAGAAGGTCCTCTTACAAAAGCGTACTGGGCGAAATGGGATAGTTTAAAGTTGATAAATGGGTGCTTATATCGACACTGGGAAAGCGCTGATGGCAAGACCTCATCCAACCTACCCGAGAGAAACTAGGTCGCAATCTTGACTAAAGGGGTTTTAATGGCCAATTGAGTAAGAAATAATTATAAATAGTGATATTAATTGTAGTATCTTTCTGAGCGCAAGGTATTGAAACCGTAACTGGTTGCTACCTTTTGAGCACTTTGGCTATCATTATATGATTCCGTATTCCGTAGAAGTTTGTGATGAAGAGACACACTGTTTTCTTGGTAAACAGATACGTATCCAAGGATTACAAAATTGTTTTGCGTTAATTAAATGTTAATTGTTCGACTTTCTTCCAGAAATCGTCTTGTCTAAAAATGCTATATGATGAGCAAATTACAAGATTTTCTGGACGTGCCAGCCAAGTATAATTAGCTAGGACTAAATTGGCTGGATTGCTTTCAGGTATCGAAATCTATGTTGATACAAACACGGTCATGGCATAGACTCACGTGAGTGACTAATGGTTTATCATCGATGTGGAAAGCGTACAAGGAACTGACTGATGAGAGTTTTTCCTAATTTTTTCCTTGGTTGTGGTTCATTATTGGATGTATCAGAGGGGTGGACATCCTGTGGCAACATCGTACCTCAGCATACATTTAGCCATTTTGATTATTTTTCTGTTCTTGGGTTCGGCAACACCATTTTGTTGAGATGTTGTTCAGAAGGTTGTTTGTCACCGTTAAGTTGTAGGTTCGGTTGAGAGGACTTCCGATTAGTACCCGGTCTGGCTCTGAGCACCTGTCCCTATAAGGGCTGGTGCCAACCCTCACGTGGCCTCCCTGCTTGCATAGATAGCCACGGGACCGTTTATGGGTAACTACACATCGCTTTGAGTGGGAACCCAATTGAACACGAATAAAGACAAACAACCAACAAGCTAACGAACAGAAACCCAAAGCATCCGATCTCGCCGGTGGTCGCAAAATACTTTCGAGGCAGGCTCCTGCTAAAAAGCAGTTGTCCCCGCCTCCAGAGGTGTCGAAGTCCCAACGACTTCCGCAACACTCCGTTTGGCGCACAAGGAACCAGTAACAAAGCTGGTCCCTAGTGTCGCCACATCTTCTGACTTGGTAGCCATACCTTCGCCCGAAGCGTCATCCATCCCTAGATCTGCAGTGAATGCGCCCATGTACTCTTTGGATGCCGCTGAGAGATTGGCACACAGGTCTGGCGCACAGGCTCGATACCAATCCACCTTCTGGTGTCAAGAACACCTTGAGTGCTAGTATCAGGGCCTATAGGACCCATAGACCAGCTATGAGGATAATTGCCACAATCGGCTCTGTTGGCTCTGCTCTTCTATCGGAAAACGATGCGTGGCTAAGGTCCACCAAAATGATCGAACCCCCGTCTCTCCAGTAACGGCAGAGACGGCCCTCAAGGGACAGCGATCAGCCAATCAATCCCAAGATTCGAAGACTAGACCATCTCAGTTAGGTGATTAAGGATGGGCTTACCTGGGCGGTCATTGATCGGGGACACCCCGATGGATCCATCGCCCCCACTAGGTGGAGGCTCGTAGAACGCGCCATCCTCGACGTTTTCCTCAAGGTCAAGGTTTTAGGGACATATTAATCAAGGCGGCAATCAGTACTTGTTGGCGGAAGTGGTTGGAGAATTTTTCGACCATATCAACATTGACGCGGATGTAACCTCCCCCTTATCGGACGAAGAGGATTTTTTTTTATTTATTTATTAGTAGTATTTGTAATACTTTTACATTACACTTTATAAAATATTGATATCAATCATTAATTCAATTAATATAAAGCTCTAATTTAATTTACAATGTAATTTCTTATAAAATTTACAACTTTTCTTCTAAAAATGTTAATATTTGTTTCATTTTTCATACTAATTGGCATCATGTTATAGTTTCTGAGTCCTTTATAGAATAGCGAAAGTTGCGTCGTATTAGTATCTGATCTTTGTAATCTAAATTCATTATTAATCCGTAGATTATAGGGTTGAGAATCGCCAACATATTGTAGTTGCTCTATTAGATAGTCGGGTGCATTGCCCATTTCCATTTTTTTGATGAAGGTCAGTGTCGTTAATTCTATTCTTTGATGAATGTTCATCCATTTTAAAGTATCCAGCATATATTGTATGGAAGTAAAACGATTGCATTTTAAAATAGTTCTCATTGCTTTGTTTTGCAAATTTTGTAATCTGTTTATTTGCGTATCTGTGCAGCATGTACAGTGGCGAGCAAAAATGGATGCATGTTTTTAATTTTCGAGTTTATTATCTTGTAAAATTTTAATAGTGTGGAATATGATTATTCTTTCTACGGGGTTTTCTTCTAATTTTCATTACTTTACATACATACATACATAATTGGCCATTACAACCCTTCGTCAGGATTACGGCCTAGCTTCTCAACACCACTCATGTTGTGTGCGTTAATTTTATACATGAGTGGCGGGACCTACAGTTTAAAGTCGACTCCGAACGACAGATTTTTTGAGAAGCTTTTCATGGCAATTTTTTTACTCTCAGAGTTTTTGCCAGAAATCTGCTGAGAGGAAGTCGCCGAAGAAATACTTTTTCATTACTTTAGTGTATTCAAAATATAATTTAAGAAAATTTTATCAAAAAGAATATAATTTAAATAAAAGTGTTTGATGTCGATTCTTCCACTTTTGCACGTTATGCTATTTTTTTCATAAAAGCGAAAAACAATACAAATTAGTGCAATATACCGTGATACATTTTTTTGTTGTCTTTTATTTACCATTCTATGCATAATTTTAATCATTAGAAGCTGTCAGTAGTGATTAGAACTTAATTATCGTCGTTATTAAGAATTGGTCTTATAATGTTAATGAAATGAAAAAATAAGCGTTGAAATTGAAAATAGAATTGTGTTTCTAACAGAAGAAGGTGAATATCCATGAAAAATAGCAAAAGCACTACAAATATCACACTATGTGGTCTAAAGTTTTCGAAAACGACTAAATGTGCAACCAGATTCTACAACTAGAGGTCGACCAACATTGCTCACCGATGGCGATGGTCGTCTTATGGAACGTCTTATGAAAAATAAGGGCACAAAACACCACAGCTAACTGCAACGACCATAAATAAAAATGTCAGCAAGTGGACAGCCCGAAGAGCACTTTGCAGAATCGAGTTGGTATCAGCCATTAAGCAAAAAAAGCCGGCTATATCGCACAAAAATGTCAAGGCTCGTTTAGAATTTTACAAAACTTATGGTAAATGGACAGTTAGAGAATGGAAACGCGTGATCTGGTCGGATGAAACAAAAATTAACAGATTTCAATAATATGGAAAAGATTATTATTGGCACCGGCCACAAGAAAAACTTCAAAGGCATCAGGTAAAACAGACGATCAAACATTGAGGTGGAAGTTTGATGGTTTAGGGATGTTTTACTTGGTGGAGTGTTGGTCCGTTGATGAAAATAGAGGGTAAAATGAGAAAGGAAAACTATCTAAATATCCTTCAAACAAAATTGCCAGAATTCGTTGAAGAATGTACGTACCCTTAAGAAGAACTGTTTTTCCAGCACCATGGCGATCCTAAACACACCGCCAAAATTGTTCAAAATTGGTTGCCCCATCAACATTTCAATTGATTAAATGGCCACCACACAGCCCGGATTTAAATCCAATAGAAACGTTATGGGCAATTATTAAAAGAAGACTGGCAGCATATGAAAGACCTCCAAACAATTTAGACGGACTTTGGACTAGGATACAGGATGAATGGAGAAAAATACCAAAAAAAAAAAATATGGAAGATTTAGTGGAAAGTATACCCAAGTATATTAAAAGCATAAAAAAACAAAGGACTGTGGACAAAATATTAAAAATTAATAAATATTTAAAAAAATCGAATACGTGCAAAAGTGGAATAATCGAATTGTTTCCGTTTTTAGCAAATAAATGAAGTAAATTTAATTTTTATCTTTGAAAAATATATCAAAAAATATGAAATATACTGAAGTTTTATTTAATTTGCTTATTTATTTAGGATTTTATAGCAGTTTTATTAAGAATGTGGCAGGATGCAGCCATTTTTGCTCGCCACTGTATATAATATAGTTGATCCATATTCAAAATGAGGCTTAATAATCGTATTGTATATATTTATTGCTGTTATTAATGAAATTTTATTTCTAATACGTTTAAAAAATCCTATTTTCTTTCCAATTTTTTTACATATATATTCTAAATGTTCTTTAAAGTTTAAGTCTTTATCTATTAAAAACCCTAGATATTTCATTTTATTTACTCTTTCAATTATCACATCATTTATTTTAAAAGTTATATTACTGTTCATATTGATTTGCATTATCTTTGTTTTATTTTCGTTTAATTTTAATTTGTTCATTTTTAGTCATTTGTTAATTCTGTTCATGTCCATTTGCAAATTTTCATAACACAATTCATCTGTTGGTGCTTCTGAAAAAATCAGAGTATCATCAGCGTAAAGTACTATTTCACACTTCTCCAAAACATTCTCCAAATCATTGATATATATGATGAACAAAAGTGCCCCCAGAATTGATCCCTGAGGTACGCCGAAATCGTTTTCTAATTCCATTGATTTTATGTTATTAACTTTCGTAATTTGTTTTCTCTTACTTAGGTATGATTGGAACCATTTCAATTCAGTATCTTGTATACCGTAGTTATATAGTTTTTTTAATAAAATATCACGATCGATTGTTTCAAAAGCTCTTTTAAAATCTAGAAAAATAGCTAAAATTTTATTATTTTTCTTCAAGTATTTCCATCTATTTATGACGTAATTTAAAGCAGTCTCGCATGAATGTTTTTTTCGGAATCCTGATTGGTATTTTGAAAGAACTTTATGTTTTTCTATATATTCCTCTAATTGGTTTTTGACAATCTTTTCGAGGATTTTTTCACAAGTTTTTAGGCCATTGATAGGCCGAAAGTCCTCGCATTTTATTGTATTCTTAACTTTTTCAATGGGTGTAATTATTGATTCCTTCCAATTATTAGGAAATAATCCGGTTTCCAACGATTTGTTTACTATATTAAGAATTTTATTGCCTACTATGTCCCAGTTATCTAGTATTATGTTGTTATTTATTCTATTGTAATCTGGTTTTTTATTTAAGTCTTTACATATACGTTTTATTTCTTGTAGATTTATTGCACGAAATTTAAATTTAATGTCTGTCACAGCTATTTTATTTTCATATTGCACAAATTCAATGGAATTATTTATATCCTTAATACTATTAATAAAATATTTATTAAAATTATCGGCTATTTGTAAATTGTCCTTATATTCTATATTGTTAAAAATCACAGTTTTTATCACAGATCTGGGGTTTCTTAGAACTAGTTCTTTTATTTTGCTCCACATTTCTTTTTGGCTATTTGTATTGCATATTTTATTATCTATGAATTTATTTTTTTCTTTCTCGATGTGTACTTTATATTTATTTCTTATTATTTTATAGTTTCTCCAAGCCTCAGTAGTATTTTCATTAATCGCTCTTTGATATTTATAAATTTTTTCCATCTTCATAATTCTGATATCACTACTAAACCATTTATTTTTATTATATTTCTCATTAATTTGTTTTTTAATAGTAAATTTTTTTATTGTATATTCGAGACATTTATCGAGATGATTTACGTAATAGTCTAAATCTTTTATTTCATTATATTCTATTATTGCACTTAGCTCAGTTTTGAACCTGTTTTTATCATATTTAAAAATTTCTACTTCCGATATTTTTTTCTTATTAACACTTTCATTATGAATAAATATGTCAATAGATTCATGATCGGCTACTTTATTATTTATGTTAATTTGAGCTAAAATATTATCATTATTTGTTATCACATAGTCTATTAATGTTTTTGAATTCTCCGTTATTCTAGTATAGTCGTTTATTATTTGTTTTAGGCCATTGTCGTTTATTATACTTTCCAATTTATTTTTGTAAAAATCTTTCATCCAGTCTACATTAAAATCTCCTACTATTATAATATCACAGCATTCTTCACAAATTTCTTCCAATACTTCTTGGAAATCATTGCAAAATTCACCTTTGGAACTACTTGGCGACCTATATACGACTGTTATTATAAATGATGTTTTCTCATAGTTTGCTTTGAAGGCACTTATCCAGTATTTTGTTTCTTTTACAAATTCTTTAATTTTCTTGATCTTCCAACATTTTTTAAAATATATAATTACACCTCCTGTTCTATTGGATTTTGATACTGTACTATAATGATAGTATTGCTCTATTTCAATTTCAGATTCATTCACTTCATCTGTCAAATGTGTTTCGGATAACATTATAAAGTCTGGTTTATTTTCCTCGATTACTATTTCCAGTTGATTAAAATTATTTAGTATGCCTTGTATATTGGTATATATTCCATGCCAGTGCCTTGGTTGTTAGGATACTAAGCCCATCCTCTTCTTTTTTAAACTCAGCTTATTTTGATATACCGGGCATTCTCTATTATTAGTGTTATGATTTTCATCTAATCCTAAATTAAGTCTCTTATTTTCTTTAATACAATTTATACATTTGTTAATAGTTTCTTTATTGCATTCTGTACTTTTGTGTTTTCCATAGCACTTGTAACAAATATCTTCATTTTTACAGTCCGATGCTTTATGATTGTATCCATGGCACTTGAAACATTGTACTACACTAGTTCCATCGAAAACTCTGCATCTGTCCCATCCAACATTTATTTTTTGACTTGACATAACTTGAGAATACGATTCGTTGTCGATTTTTATTTTTGCATTATAAATTGTTTTATTGTATCTTTTTGTTTCAAATGTTTTAATTATTTCCATCTCACTTTTTTCCAGTATTTCATTTTGTTTTTTAATTTTTTCCACTAGTTCTTTTTCGGGTATTTTAAAATTCATGTCCGTTACTATTATGCGCATTTCAACTTGTTTTGGAACCGTTATTTCATAACTCTCACTTATTTCATTTTGTATTGCTTTTTTATTTTATCCCTTTCTTCCGTATTTTCGCTTTGAATAATCAGTGCTCCGTTTTTTGTATTTTCAAGATTCGTTATTTTAAAGTTTATTGGATTTATTTTTTTTATTTAATTCCTCTTTTGTTTTTACTACACTTTGCTTTTCTTTTGGTTTAATAATTAAAGGAAAGTTTTTTGAAACATCTGGCATCACTGTGTTTTTTGCAACTGTTTGAGCATAAGTCATTTTCGTTTTGACGTTTGTATCGTTAATTACCTTCTTTATTTCATTACACATTTTTATATTACTTTTCTCTATGGTATTATACATATCTTTGTTTTTGTTTTCGAATTCGTTTATGTTTCCATATAAATTTTTTACCACTTCTACATTGTTTTCACATATTTTTTGGATTTTATCTATTTTTTTAAATCTTTCGTCATATCTCATTTCAATTGCCTCAAGTAATGCCTTTATTTCGCTTTCACTTTGCCTCAGTGAGCTTTCAAATTCATTTTTGTACTCAATTAACGTTTGTTTGTTTTTGTTCACTCCATCTTGGATATCCCTTAAAACAAGGTCTACATTTTGGATATATTGCATGCAATCATCACAAATAAAACGAACATAGTTGTCTTCATCAATAATTTTCGCCGAATATTGATCAATACCGGCACACTTTTTTGAAAAATGAAAAACTTTGTCGCATACACCATTACATCTAATGCCACTTTCGCCCCTAATTGCTGATCTGCATTTACTGCATTCAGCCATTATTTCGTTTTTCTTCACGCAAAATTTTTGCACCTCGAATACAGGATACAGGTAGGCCTAGGGCTTGTATAATAGTAAAGACTAACATTAGTGCTTTTTTTTCTTCCTAGGTACAGCAACAGGGACACCGTCACTATGGTCATCGAATTAAACTCGAGGGCCATCTCGATCTCGACATCAAATCTTGCGCACAACTATAGGCTCTCCCGCCCCCAAGAACTCATTGGCCGACTGGTAGCAGATGCGCAACTACGTGGGATTCCGGTAATTATCGGAACCGACGCCAACTCTAACCATACGATATGGGAAAGTTCCGATATCAACGATCGTGGTGAGAGATTACTTGACTTCATTATTAGTAATGAGCTAGTTATAGCTAATGGGGGTAATGAACCAACCTTCTTTATATCGATCAGAAAGCAAGTATTGGACATCCCCTTGATTAGCTCTGATTTTTCTGATTATCTTAGGGACTGGTATGTATCTCAGGAATGCTCCTTTTCGGACCACAGATACATCACCTTTAACATTGGCATGGCAGACTCTTCACACAGAGAGACCCTTTGACCAATAGAAGAAAATCCAATTGGACCGCTTTTAGGGAGAGATTACATAACTGCCTTCTTGTGACCCCTCCGACCATTGCCACCCGTTATGATATGGACACGGCTACGGACACTCTGACCGCTGCACTTAAGTCCGCGGCCGTATTTCCATCAATCCCTCTGTCCACAGAGGCAGGCCCAAACCGCCCTGGAGCAACAAGGAAATCGAAGATCTCCGTCGATCAAGTGGGTACTTTACAAAGCCATAAAGAGCGAACTTAAATCCTCTGCCGAGACGAGCCGTCTACGCAAAATTCTAAGTTCCACACATAGGTCTTTCGAATGTATCCAACGGCCTGACGGGAACTAGACTGAGACTAGTTCAGAGACGCTTGAACTTCTCCTCGACACTCATGTTCCCTTGGAGGTCAAGCTCTCTATCAGATTATGGTACCACCATCTGGGGATCACTCTCCCCTAACTTTTAAACCAGGCCAAGTGCAGTGGGCTATTAGATCCTTTAAACCATTCAAGTCCCCAGGACCCGATGGTATTATTCCAGGTGATATCCAACATGGTGAAAAAATTCTTTCTTGGCTGCTTGCCATCTATGACGCTAGTCCTAGGCTCCTTTATATCCCATGGATCTGGAGAATATCTTCTTTCCCAAGGCTGGGAAACCGTCCCACACTAAGTCAAGTGTCTATTGACCAATTAGCCTGTGTTCCTTTTTTCGGAAGATACTGATAAGAGTCCTTGATGTTCATATTAGGGTCTCGATTGATCCATTACTTCTATCCTCATCCCAACATGCCTACACGCGGTTTAAATCAGTGGAGACTGCACTGCATTCCCTTATTTCTTGGGTGGAAAAGTCCCTGCACGTTAAAGAATGCACTCTGACCATTTTACTTGACATTGAGGGTGCATTCAATAAAGCCAACCCGGACGCTATAGCTAGGGCTCTTATTTCTCTCAACCTGGAACAGAATCTGGTCAGGTTTATTGAGCTCCTCCTCAAATCGAGCATAATAACCTCCACAGTCGGGGCTTCACAGTGTCAGAGAATTGTCTGTAGAGGTACACCACAAGGCGGTGTTCTAGCTCTACTTCTCTGGAAACTCACATTCAACTCACTCCTGAGAATACTTGAATCCCATGGTAATAATGACATAGCTTACGCTGACGAGATTGACATTGCTGCGTCGGGAATATGTCCACAGACGCTGTCTGACAAGCTGAACTTAGCGCTGTCAATTGTACTGGACTGGATTTTGTTATATGTTAATCCCTCCAAGACTGATACAATTTTGAAGATTAATCAATCTGACACAAAATCTCTTCCATTGGAATAAATAACTAAAGTCTAATCAACAGTCGCTTTTATAATAACTTGGCATACACCTTGACAGATTCTGACGTTTAAATTCCACACAGACGCAAAATTTAGCATGAATGCAGTTGAATTGTGAGCGAACTGTCAGCTAATGTATAAACAATATGATTTTATGAGGATCTACCTCAGTCTCACACAAGGAATTTAATTTTTTCACATCATAACGAAATGTTGAGTAAGATTACAACAGCATATTGGAACATCATATGAGCCATAAAAATCCCGAGTGCTAGCTTGTTAGACGGAAGCCCCCAGCACAGACATTTCTGTGACTTTCTGACTTCCTCTCCGCAGTTTTCTGGCAAAAACCTATGAGGGCAAATAAAATTGCCATAAATAAAAAAAATTGGGAGCCTACTTTAAACAGTAGATCCCGACACGCATGGATAAAATTAACACCCACATCATGGGTGGTTGAGAAACTAGGTAGAATCCTGACTGAACAACCATCGACCTACGTAATTTGTCGTAATCTTAATTTGGAGTTATTGTTCAAAATAAATTACATTATTTAAAAGAAACTTCTCTAGTTAGATTTATTTACAAACGTAAGATGTGTAACTTACCATATTCTCGTTCCGAAAGGTAACTAACAGTTTATTACTTCTTCGGTCAAATAATGATGTAGTTGAATTGTAATTATTAATAAATCTTAGACTTGCATGTTCATATGAAGACAAATCATTACAAAACCTTAGTAGAAATACACTTTTATGAAACTGATAGCATATTAAAACGATCTCTTTTAATTTTTCAATCCAATTCTACAAAATTAAAAATTTTACTTATTACCAGATTAACAATGTTAACAATATCTTATACCTACCCCAACAAATTTTCTTGGTTTGCTGAAAGGGATATTAAAAGGTATATCTTCTGGCCACCACTCTGGTTCACTACAATCGAATTGGCCTTGCAAATTTATATGGCCGAGGGAACATTGCACCATGAAAGGTATAAATTTTTCTAACTGTGATGCTGTTATTTTATCCAAAGACGTTGGATATCCGCTAGCAAAAAGTAATGGCAGATTTGATATCATATTGTTCTGTTGAATCTCTTCTTTTTCATCCATTTCTGAGAAACTAAAATAAATAAATAAAAATAAAAAATATGCCAAATTATGACGAAGGTAGTTGGAATAATAAATATATTTAGAATCTTAAATTGTTAATTATTTTTATGAATATTATCTAAGTTATGAGGACGAAATTACAATCTATGATCTTGTAATACGCCCGGTTCCCATATGACATAAATGTTTTTCTTAAATGAAATTGTGAAGATATGTCCATGACATGAAGACATGTGATTCTATTTTTCTGCGATGTTTGCATAAAATGACAGTTCTAAATTAAACAAGTTGCTAAATCATACCAAATGTTTAACTCACATATTCTAAATTGCACGTTCTAAATTTTAAAGATTTATTTCTTCTTCAAAGTTAAGTGTAAACAAAGTAGACCAGTAGAATGCTTTTGCGTTCCCCGGCAGTAAGAGATCTAAAGTGAATGTCAGAATAAGGCTATACCATCATTTTCTATAATTATGTTTTCATTTATTCAATATAATTCAAATAAGAATAGTAATTCTGCTATCTTCAATATTTATATTTGTATGTATCGCCGGTAATCCAAAATATTAAGAGGCAGAGAATTCGGGTTCAAGTATTTTGTTGAATATTTACCTATTGGATATTTAATGAAAGTACACCCGAGTAACTACATAGCCTAACTTGTACGCTTATTTAGTGTCTCAATAATATGTTTTTATATTTCCTGAAACCTCCAAAGTTTTTAAGTTTACACACAATTTTACTGATTACTCAAATATGTTAGAAAATTCTAAGTATTTTTGATAGGGAAGAGATAAATCTTTGAAATCCATTGGCTATTTATCCAAACATATATAAAAAATGAAATCTCTGTTATTCTCATTAAAAAATATACACTCGGGCCTCGTTTTATGCGGTTTTTTATGCAAATTCGAATTTATGCGGTTTTAAATGAAAATTTTTTAGATTTTTTATAGATTTTAAAATGTTATGATACTTCTTAAACTTTTGCATCATTTTTTAATTAAACCAACTTTGAACCATTGATATAATCATTATTGTGTGTTTCATTTTGTGTTTTTCTATATGTGTATGTATATGAGAGTTGTATGTATACGGTATTGTGAAAAGAATAAACTGGGAATTTCCCTTTTTATTAACTGGTTCATTTTCTTAATTACGGTACAGTGATTGAGTCTAATCCCCTACAATGTATGCACTACCTGATAGGCATGCAATGATAAAAGTAATGTCGAACCAATTCCAAAACGATGCAGAATAATTGATCGTACATTCATAATTATAGACTTCAGTTTATTATTTATTTATTATTTTTTGGATCATTTTGTTTTTTTCTGTAAATATGTAATGACAATATTTTATATTTGTTTATTTTTTTTGGAGGCCTTTCTTTTTATTGTTTAAGAAAATGAAGTAAATATACTTTTGTTGTTTTTTTATGCGATTTTGCTTTGATTTTTCAATTAAAATTTGAATTTATGCGGTTTTTCAGGATTTTGGAACGATTCATTAATTTTTATATGAAACGAGAGTATCTTTTTTTGTGCGAATTCATTTTAAGTGATTCTTTTTTGGAACGCATCTATCAATAAACATATGTATGAAACAAAAATTTCAATCAGTTTCATGTGAGCTTTCAACGGAATAGGAGCATAAAACTAGACCTGAGTGTAATAATAATATTTTATTTAATATTTTTTTTTTATTATATATACGTGAGCACATTTCTGTTCATTCATCTTATTCTCCAAATAGTTAACAGTAGATAATACATCAGCAGCTTTTAACTGGCCCAATCTCCTAATCTTGAAGGTAATATTCTAGTAGTAGAATTGCGTTTATAATAAAAGGAAGAATCTTGTAGCCGATTTTAACAATTCGATGAGCTGATCTTATTTTTGGGGAATATCTGTTGTTGCTATTCTTTTTGAGCTCTTATTACTGCGACGAACCTTGCAATGTCGACTTAAAAAATTATATTATTGACTCAACTTAGACCAGTGATCTTCACAAACAGAAGCATAGTTAAAATAAGAGAATTACACTGAAAGAAATGAGGTGTGTTTCTTTATGCTCTCATTGTTATAACATTTAAAAAATTAGCAAAATAAAAGTGTTTTCCACTCAATATCCCACATATTATTTATGTATATTATATTATGTATATTATTGTATATTATTATGATTATTTTTTTAAAACGCTGTAAAATAAATATAAATTGTTGCTGCATAACAAACATGCATAAGTTTATGTGATTTCTTATCAACACTTCTCAGTGTACCAGCAATTAAATTTAGCTCTCTTTCGAATTTTTAAAATATTAATTGTCCGAAGTGCTCCTATTCCGTTGAAAGCTTACATGAAACTGATTGAAATTTTTGTTTCATACATGTGTTTATTGTTGGATGGAAATAGAATATGTGGATTATTTTAAGAAAAAGTTTTTAACGTTGTTGATTTATTGCAATTTATTAAGTTTATAGTAAAATTAAACAAAATTAGATTTTTAAATCGATTTTTAAATTAAAACTTGTTAAAAGGATTCCCTTGATATAGGGACATTTCATTGGTCATTTTGATAGATTTTTGTTTTTCTTAGAGTAACACTAGTTAAAATATTCACGAAGAGAATACAGAAATTCCCGAAGAAAAAACCAAATCCCCAAAAAACCTCGTTTCCTGGATAATGAGTGAAGACAGCTGACTTAGACTCAATCTTTTCACTCTTTTGGTCGAACTCATATTTCAAACTTTTTTAAAAAACTAAAAACGTAACAATACATAATATTCGTACATGTATGTGTATTTGTATTTTAATGGACAAAAACGTTCTTTACATGTTCATGTAATATTGAAATTATTTCCTAAAGAGAAATACGGGTGGAGTACAGAAGTTTGTAGTCTCAATTGCTTATTAATTACAAAACATAAATACCTTTTTAACACTTTCACGAATTATAAAAATCTCAAAATTGATAAGGGTAAAACTTAACATTCATAAAAATGATTTCCGTCTATTATTACCAAGTAGGAGGCAGAGGTTTGAACCATTTTTTCTAATATATCAACAATTTACTTAAGATATTGAAAAATACATAGTTTGAACGAGACACTAATCCCAAAATCAAAGTTTTCTCCTAAATTAGTTCAGTTTTTGGATCTACAATCAACAAAGAATGTATTACGCATTTGGTTCATGTATTAATACAATTGATTGTGTTTCCAAGTGTTCCTATAAAAATATGCAGTATTTGAAGCAAATATCCAAGAAATATATGGGTAAAACATTAGAAGATATCACATACATATTTATGAATGCTCATAAGTATTTTTTCACTCATTAACTCGCTTATTAAGTGCACATAGACATATCACTTATTTTATACTGCTTTAACAAAGGTCCTTACATTTAACATTGTTAAAAACACTTCATTAATAAAATGTTATGTGTGCATATATTAACTTCGAATAAGTTAAAACTTACCAATTGTTAATACACTTCAAATGTTATACTTTGATTTTCGGATGCTTAGAAATTTGTATATATCACCTTGACTATATAAAGATCAAGAAATATTGTCCATATATATAATTCAATGTAAATCTTTTTTCTTTTCATGTATTTTTTACATTAATTACAGATATTTGGACTTTATCATTCCATTAAGAAATATGTTTATAATGTTTCTGAGATAATTTTTTACAAATTGTAATAAAATAAATGTAGATTCGTATATGTATATATATATATATATATATATATATACATATATTTATATACATATCTAAATATTAACTGAAGTAGAGGTGCACAGAAAAAGTAAAGAGTACTTTTATTTACAAAGATGGAAAAAGTGTTGCTGCGAAGAAAAATAATTCACACATAATAGCCCATTTACACTACAACGAAATCTAGTAGATTAGATTTCAAATCTTGCTCAAAATCTAGATCGTTTACACTGGATTTATTTGACAGTAGCAAGATTTCATTTTAATAACAAAAACAGCTGACTGAAATTTAAAAGAAAATAATATTTCCAAATTTAGTTTAATACCAAACAAAAATGAAAAATATAGGACATTTAGTATCGTTTTCATCAAGACCAAATAAGATCCAATCAGAAATAATGTTTTAGAATGAGCCACCAAACTTTTCAGTTGTTATGCTTAAAGCTAACATCCATAAACAAAACTGATAAAGGGTCCGCCAAAACAAAAAACTACAGTTTTTTTTGCAGCATTTTCAAAAAAAAAAAAGTTATTCGTCGGACCCTTTACAACAAATGTATTTTTAAATTGAAATGTAATTTTTTCCCTGTGCAGCGTTGTACTTTTAAGTACTATTTGGCAAAACACATAGTTGCATTTCTATTTTTACTAGATTTTGAGTAGATTTTGCCGAAATCGACTAAATAAGTAGATTTTGTTTTGTATGGGAAATCTAGTTAAAATCAACTAGATTTGGTTCGAAATCTCATAAGTACTAGATTTCGCTGTAGTGTAAATGGGGTATAAAATATTTTAATTCTAACGAGACTTTATTGATAATTTACAATGTGGAAGGCAAAGGTAATTATATCTTATATCCAAATGCAATCAATAGAGCATACAATTTAAAAGTGCTTACTTGCTATTTTCAAATACATATCTCTCTTTATTAGAAAAATTAAAACAACCATACTAAACAAAATCTATTATCGGTAAGAAATTGTGATGAAGTTATTCGAAATTCAGTAATAGTACATTGTCTTCCAACTGTGGTTTTCCCAGAAGACCGTCTACACAGGCAGCAAGTCTGTCTTCAGTTTTTTTTCAATTTATCTTGGACTTGCGTTTACATTGTAACAAAAAACGCTTCTTTCGTTGATTTTCAACTTCGTGTAGAAAATTATGTATAAAAACGAAAGAGAAAAAGCATAAAATTGACGGTAAGATCAAGTTAAGTTTACTTATTAAGCTTTAAAGGAGTCTAATGTCATATTATAAAAAGGCACGGTTACCTAACTATGTGTTAAAAGGAAGAATGGAAAATGAAATATATTTGAAAAAAATAAACAGAATTTGTAAAATTAAACTTTCTAACACTTCACATTTTTATAATACCACGCAAGGTTCAACATTTCCCAAATACAGTGAAGCAACATTATGAGAAAAAACACATCAATTTAAATTCTGACATTAAATATACCACAATTTTTTGAAAAAATATTTGGATTTGGGCCATATGTCGCTTTATGCCAGATTCTTCTAATTGTTTCATTCTGCATCTAGTATATGCATTGCGACCTTAAGGTATGATTTCGACTTTATGGATACGTAATTACTACAGAAATCAAAAATATGTATCAAGTTCTAGTTGAGGAACATTAATGAAATTTTCCACTGATCTTTTAAAAAGAAATCCATCTGATGGTTTAAAAGAGTTTTGCTAATACTAAGTTCACGTATACAACTTAATTGAGAACAATAGTCGTTTAATTGATAACAATATTTTACCCGTTTAGGTATAATAAATATACGCAATATTCATTAAACAGCTGATAAACAACAACATTGTTTTTATTTTGGTCGCGTGTTTTTGTGTTTGTTTGCAAGTTGCCATTTTTTTTTTGTAGTTGTTGACATTTGAGTTGTCAAATATCAACAGGAAGTGTTCGGTTACTTATAATGTGCTCACAAAACAGACTTATGACAGTGCTGTATTTAAAGTTTTAATCAATATTATAACAATTAGCATTTAATTGATCAATAATTAATTGAGATTTTATATGAAGTATTGAGATCAATATTGGCGTTAATTGCGATTTACGCAATAAAGGTGCATACGTGAACATAGTATTAAGCTGGATTCACACAAACTAAATTTCTGTCCGGACAAAATTATTTCTTACCGGAAGTTTTAACCAGCACGATTCACTCATTTAAAAAAATTTGTCCTGAAAATCAAAGTTGCCATACCACATTCTTAAAACAAATTTAAACTATATGTAATTTATTGTGCGTTTCCATTTACGTGTTTTGGGCCACAAAACTTTTCTTCCGAACTAGAGCCCAATATATTTTAAAATTCTATTTACACCGATGCGCGTTGCGACCTCCGCCACTCTGACCTTGCCGTCCTTGCCCCTGGTTACGGCCACAACTCTCCCGGTCAGCCAATGTAGTGGCGGGCAATTGTCCTCGTGGACGATTACGTCCTCATCGATCTTCAGGTTGGGCGTTTCCCTGGTCCACTTGGCTTTGTCTTGAAGACCCAGGATGTAGTCTCATGACCAAGCCTGCCAAAATGTCCGCTTGAGACCAAAAAGCAGTCGCCAACGCTTCCATAATTTCCGCTCTCTGATTATTCCGTCTCTACGGAATCTGGCGGCAGCGAACGCAGACCCGCTCCTACTAACAGATGCGCTGGAGTTAATGCTTCTCCGTCGATGGGGTCTGGAGTGTTGAGCACTGCCTTACCTTTGAGAGCATTGTTGCCATCTCTTAGTGAGTGAGTGCCAAGTGGCCCAAGTGGCCGGCTAGCAGAAGTAGGAACTTGACTTGCTTAACAGCGGCTTCCCACAGTCCTCCGAAGAGTGAATAATAAAGAGTTTAATTGAAACGAAACACATATTTGTTTTTTTACTTGGTTTGCAATCAACGAACTCATATTCTAAACGTTTTTAAAAAGGTAAAAACTTAACAATTGGTGTCTGAAGTGGGATTGCAAAGTCCAAAAGTAAAAATAAATAAATAATAACAAAAAATCAAAATGATACTCTCCGGACTAGGAGTGGAACAGCTTAAACGAGTGTTAGGTGAACTAGATCTGCCAACAATGGGCACGAAGAATGAATCGCAAAAGCGGTTAAGGGAACAACTGCAGCTTCAAAGCATCGACATCGATTCCTACGAGTTCGAGGATGAAGAGGAGAGTTAAAGACACCAGCAACCCCTAGCGATATCGACACAAATTCGTTGCTAGCCGCTATGATCGAAAAAATGCAAGAAGCTTCTAGAGCTGAGAAAAAAAAAACTATTTGAAGCTTCTAAAGCCGAAAACCAAAAACTGCAAGCAGCAATTTTGTCAAAAATTGAAAAGGAGTTCGAAGCGATATCAGGGAAGCTGAAGAAAATACATGAGTCGGTCAGCAAAAGAATTACTGGTGTTCACTGGAAAGAGTATCACATTCAGAAAAGACCGTTGACACGAAAGTGTACGATTTAGAAAAGACGGTTGACACGAAAGTGAATGATTTACAAAAGACTGTTGGCAACAACAACCTTACGGCGTGGGGGTACATAAATGGCAGACAACACACCTTCACTATAGGTACCGAGGCGACGCAGTCCATCATCAGACCAGATGTAGTGAAGGGAAAGTGTGAGGCCATGAAAAAGTCATCTGCAAAAACTCCGATGTGGGCCAAAGTGCTCCTGGAGAGGCGGTAATAAACAGCGAACAATCGCCGGAAATTGCCGAAATGTCAGCCAAGGATCAAAAGGAGTTTGGTGAAAACGTGGAGAAATGGGTAGCAGGTTTAGCAGCTGCAGAGAGAAATAAAGCCAAAAAGCTGCTAAAGAGGTATGATTTCACAATAGTAAATGTTTTTGTCAACACCTGGGTATGCCGCTATGGGGTTCCAATAGAACTACATTCCGATTAAGGCAGAAATTTCGAGTCAGCTGTATTCAAGGAAATGTGTGAAGTATACGGTATTAAGAAGACTCGAACGACTCCGCTTCACCCACAGTCTGACGGAATGGTAGAGCGGTTTAATCGAACCCTCGAGGAATATTTGTGAAAAGTAGTGAGCGAGCAACAGAAAGACTAGGACAAGGACATTCCGAGATTTTTACTGGAGTACCGATCCGCGGTCCATGATTCAACATCTAGATCATCCGCCAAGGTTATTTTTTGGACGGAGATAAAACTGCCCAGTGTCTTAAAGTTTGGTGTTAAGCCCGCCACAGAGAGGGATGCCACATACACTAGAAATGAGCTGCATAAATTTGTGTTCACCCGTATAAAAATGGTCAGCAATAGAATGAAAGCCAGGTATGATCGTACGGCAAACACGGACGGATTCCATGAGAGACAACTGGGATGGACCGTATAAAATAATAAATAAGAGCGACTGGCAAAATATAGGAGTAGAGATAATGAGCCTGTTTGGGACGAACGAAAATGAAAACATTGTTTAACATTAACGATAAATGAAAGCCACACAAACACATACAACGAACTTGCTTCCATATACCAACAAAATCAGGAGTAAGAATTCAGTCAGTCTTGTGTGAAGACGAGTTGCGTGCAAAGTAAAGGGTCTTGGTTTGAAGATCGATGTTGTGAAGATCTACCGAAGAGTTGTTAGACAGAAGTGTGAAATAAAATAACGAACAAACAATCATTGTTGTATCGTGATATTGTAACAGTGGCACATAAAAGTAGTGCGATCAATAAAGAGTTTTATTGAAACTAAACACATATTTGTTTTTATTTTGATTGCAATCAACGAACTCATATTCTAAACGTTTTTAAAAAGGTAAAAACGTAACAATAGGTTTATTACCACTTCACAATTTTTTTTATAAATTTCTTTGTAAATTAAATCTCTTATTTATTTAAAACAGATTTCACCTATTTTTTTGTTATTATTTCTTTATTAAAAATTTTCTTCACAACACTGCACTTGTGTCTGTATTTGTATTTTTATATATTTTATATTTTTGATTTTCTTGTTCTATTTTTTTATGTACTTATTGTTGTTTGTTGTTATTATTTTTCTGGTTTATTTGTTTCACCACACTAATTTTCTTTTTAATTTTAGTTTTTTTATATAGTATGTATGTATATGTTACTATTTTAGATTTAAGTTTTTTTAACAAAATGGTAAGTGTTCGGACGTTCCATGTGCCTATTCGTAAATCATAGTCCTTTAAACGTTTGCCGTGGTCGTTAACTTTTAAGGGGATCTTGATAGAGGCTATTGTTGTGGTTTGCATTGGATAGAATTTTTATGTGGTGGGTTCCAAGCCATACGCACAACCCAAATTTAGCGCCCAGGGGATTGGACTTCGCTGCACGCATTAGTTAACATCCAGCGGGTGCTAGAAAGCCATCCATGAGGGGCCACGAGGAGGCTGCGTGTTAACTTGAATACAGCAACACAAGGATCGTCCTGATGGTCGCCACGTTGGCCACAGTCAGAAACTTTACCTTGTTTGCATGCATCCCATCCCCCAGAAAAACACAACAAAGTATATGTATCGACAAGAAGAGACGTGGGGCGTATTGATTCTCAGATTACGGCCGATAACTATACTTTTGAAACAGTCAAGGAATTTATTTATCTTGGCTCCGCCGTTACCACCAAAAATGATGTCAGTCTGGAGATCAAGCGCAGGATAACTCTTGCCAACAGGTGCTACTATGGTCTCAATAGGCAATTGAGTAGTAGAGACCTCTCTCGTGCGACAAAACTAGTACTCTACAAGACACTCATACTACCCGTGCTTCTGTTTTTGTGATTCAGCGGCCTTGAGAGTGTTCGGGAGAAAAGTCCTACGTAAGATCTTCGGTCCAGTGCTTGTTGGTCATCGATTGGTGTGACCAACTGGCGTAGGCGCGGAAGAAGCAGATGCGCCTGGAAGGATGTGTTGCGGCAGGCCGAAATCCGTTAAACGGGTTGTTATGGCCAATTAAGTAAGTAAGTAAGCGCTTTAAATTTGTGACTTCTCTTTTTCAACTAACATTATTTATTTAATATTTTCTTAATTCTAACATTCATTTACTATATTTTTACCGTTAAGGATATACAGCAACTCCGTTGCCTGTTTAACCTTGTGTCCTATATGTTTATTCAACTTAAAATTAACTTAATATTAGGATGTTCATTATATAGACGCATGTGGGGGAGGGCAGTTGACTGATGTTATCTTCAATAAAGGCGCTGAAGCCTACCTAGTCGGCTTTGTTGTAGTTGACGTATGTAAGTCGGTCTGGTTCTATAAAGTCGTTGCTGACCACAATGGGAAAGTGGTCCGAGTATAAGGCTGTGTATGTTTACTAGGCGGTTTGCTTCAAGAGTGAACGACTGACAACGGTCACTTCAGGCGAAGTCGCGCATCTTGCTGTGAGTCTGGTGGGATAGGGCTCGTTTATGGTAGCGATTTGGTCGGCTATCATTGATCATTAGGGAGTAAGCTATGCCAGCTTTCGGGGTGTGCGTTTAAATCACCAAGTATAATCCGACTATCACCCTGAAGGAGATGTGAGATGTTGGGATGATAGTTGGTTCAATGCTATTGTCGGGTGGAATATAAACGTTGGTAATTTCAATATCGGTATCCTCCGTCTTTATCTATATGGACATCACTTCCAGGAAATCATCCAGATGGAGGGGCGCTGGTGTGTTTGTCATTGGATGAAAGCGAGGCCTACTCCGTTATCCCTCTCCCTGTCCTTCCTGAGGATGTTTTGGGGCACTCCCTAAGCTGTTTGGTATCATGAATGGCGGCTATAGTGATGTTGTTGTTATGCATGAAAGTGGTGATGTCTGCTATTTTGTTCCTGAGTCCATTACAATTGAACTGCATAATGTTGAAAGATAACTGTTGATGAGGATGACATGAAGTCCGTTGGGCTATGGGAGAAGAGGGTACGGGAATGGGTAGTGTAGGCTGTGTGTATGTAGTTGTAGTCTGTTCCTGCCGATGTCGCAGTCGGGATGTAGTTGGGAGTATGGGATGATGTGTGTCTTTGTATGTAGTTTTCGTGTGTCTTGCGGATGGTAGGAGAGGAGCTGCTGTGGTTTGATGGTTTGCACAGCAGTCAGCTGTGCACATACAGACCAGTTCCAGGTGGGTCGTAGTCCTCTGTCGTTATTAGTCGTGGCCATTGGCGTTGGTACTGGTGATATGTTCCGTATGAGTTAAATTAGTGTTTAATTGTCCACTACAGTAGTTGGCTCTGTAGTTGTCTGACCATTCTCAATGAGCGTTTAGGCCAGAACATCTCTCTCGGTGGCACCAGTTACCACATCCATCACATCTCACTGATGTAATGTTGTTCCTATGTTGTTGTTTAGTATGGCATATGAAACAGATCCATACAGGACCTGGATTCTGTTCAATGCCAGCTCTTATCAATAGGGTACAGAGAAAAAGTGCCGGCATATTTTGATCACTTTGGAACAAAATTCCCGGTGCAAACAGCTTTCACTGGGTTGACAATCCTTGGCCGATGAGTAATCGGCTCGTTCCGGAGCGTAGATCCGATTGTCCTGGTAGCTAATGCTGGTTAAAGGCGTCTAAAAAGTAGGGCCTTTAAGGTTGTAACATATGCCGATGGTGTGGTTATTCTGGTAGATAGCAAAGTTTTATCAATGCTGGGGGAACTGATGGAGTCTGGACGTTGGATTCTAACCTCTTGGGCTGCAAACTAAACTGAAAAATAAATACCGAGGAAAGAATGAAGAAGGGACAGTGTAGGAACTCCAGTTAAGAGCTGGGGTCTTCCGCCTACGGCCATACAACTTGCGACTTTTAGACCGGTTATTACTTATGGTTGCGTTGTTTGGTAGAGTGCCTTGGATAAAACTTTCCAATGGAAAATCTTGGATAAGGTTTAGTGGGTTGCCTCCTTAAGTATCACTGGAGTGAAGAAGAGTTGCCCTCAGTCTACTCTTGATACTGTGCTCTGCCTGATTTGATTTTAATGTCATGCAGCGCGTAGTAGCACACGTCAGATGAAAACAGCGCTCGATAAGACACCGGAATTCTGAACGTCGTCTTTCCTTAGGGAATATGTTTATACTCGCTAATGGCCTAATCGGCCACTTCTACTTCCTCATCCTGGATGAGTCAAGGCGGGTTAATCGGGATGTTATGTATCTAGTTGCCTATGACCTTCTGGGCTTAGATAAGAACAATCTGAGGTTAGTTATTGGTTTCATTACAGGCCACTGCGGGATTATATCGCTGACAAGGTTCTGGAACAGACCCCAGCCGGACTATATGTTGCGAGGGGAGGAGTTGGAAACTATCCAACACCCCCTCTGCAACTGTCCAGCTGTTAGTAGGTTGAGGTTGAGAACCCTGGGCAGGGGCTTCTTTAATTACATTAAAGCTCTCCATTGATTAATAAATAGGTTGAGAAGTGCTAGGGCTTCAAGGTTGTAGTCGCGCTCTCTTGTGTGTTTATGGTCTGTTTTTTCCTCCGTCACCTTATCTCCCTTTCTTACCTCTTCTCCTTCTCCAATTTCCCTATCTCCTTTACTATCATCTCTCTCCCCTCTAGGACATATTACAATGGGTCATTTTGATCACTGGATTTTGTACTTGTCTCAATAACAAGCACACGTAATCAAACCTAACTTTACCTAACCTACAGTGTAAAGCATAAGTCAAGGTACCATAATTTGTTTATGCAAACATTTGATCAATTTTAAGCAAAAATTCGTAAAAATTATTAATGTGTTTATATTCATTTTAGTAATTTAT
This sequence comes from Sarcophaga rosellei, assembly GCA_930367235.1. Taxonomy (NCBI): domain Eukaryota; kingdom Metazoa; phylum Arthropoda; class Insecta; order Diptera; family Sarcophagidae; genus Sarcophaga; species Sarcophaga rosellei. Next base: position 61,222,145 of record OV884019.1, read on the forward strand.
TTCTGTTTTATAATGAAACAAAAAATTGTTAATATATTCAATAAAACAATCTCCATTTAACCTATTTGGTATTGAATATGCTAGTTTTTTTTTGTGTTTTTTCTTAATAATTGCTGCCATTCACTAGTAACCAAGTTTTAAAGTTAGGTCTTTCGAAATAACACAGTAAAAACCCACTTGGAGTCTTAGTTTAGCACCAGTATGCTTACGATCATTGGCGTGTTGGAAGTAATTATCATTACAAATTCTTAATTCTTCTGCAACTTGGCTGAGGTTGTTCTTTAGAAAGGTAAAAGGTCTTATTCATTCATTTCCTCTATAAAATCCAAATTGTCTATGCTGAGCATTGTCCCACCACTAGTCCTTTGGTGAGCTCTTCATTTTTTGCCTCCCTTCCTCCACTTGTTTTTTTTTTTTTTTTTGTTTAAATATTAACTTACAAAAAGTGTATCGGCACAACTTGCTAAGAAAAACAGCAGATAAGAATAAATTTCGATATTATCGGAAAAAACCAACGATAGCTCTTGATCTCAGATCCTCACCTATTGAAAGTTTGCTTAAATACGTAGTTGTCGTTTTTCGCTCTAAGTGACATAGGAATACAGTTTCCAAACCAATTCACGATGTGTAGAACATTAGAAGAGACAATATCTGCAATAAGCTACACTACCAGTATTTGTTATAGCAATATGTATCAAATTTCGCGTATTGTTGATACGATTGGTATGTTCCGTGAATTCACCAGCAGTTGTTTACGACAGCCTAGATGTTGCACCAGTAGTCTGTAGACCGACCGATATTTCCACACTACCGGACTGAGTTTCAGTACCTGGTTAAACGGGATACAGGCCAATCTTCTTCTGCCACATAAAGGTTTTTGTTCAATTCCAACTTAAGAAGTGTTGTAACCCACCTACCTCAGCAATTCTAAGAACATTCGATTTTATTTATACAAGCACATATTTGTGTAAATTTTACTCCATCAATTAGAATATCGTGTTCATCTAACGTTATTTCGCATTAGTCATACCAAATTTAAGTTCGACAAGCATAATTAAAAAACATGAATGAGTATTCGCAGGATATATGTAACCTCTTTTTATTTAAAAAAGATATAAAGGCAAACAACAAATAATAACATCAATTTATTACGAAGTTTCGTTTGTTAAATATGCAAATCTTTTTGAAATCTATTAGATTTTGATTTAAATCTCTTAAGCACTAAAGCTAGAGGTCCACACCACGCGTTCTACGCTTTTTCGCATTCTACGCGGCTGTCAAAAAAGTAGAATTAATGTATTTATTTGGTGTAAGTTACACGCACAAAAGCGTAGGATGCCTTGACGCATAGAACGCGAAAAGTAGATCTACTTTCTACTTTTGTAAGCATCACAAGCGGCGCGCTTACAAAACAGCTGATTTTGACAAGTTGTTTTGTTTTAATTTGTTTATATTTTTTGATGATCTCGTTCCAAGTATAAAGGACGTACCCAAAATCGTCGTTTGTGCTCTTGGAGCTTATTGTACACACCTGTGGCACAAAATATTCTATTCACAAACACAATTATTCCTCTAAATTCTTTAAAATTTTCAATTTCCTTTGCCATTTATGTTTATAGAAGTATTTTCAATCAAATGTTTTTATTTTGCTAACAGCTGATCAAAACAAACATTGGCGCGTAAAAAGCGCTGCATGTAACTTGAAGCGTAGAATGCGAAGAAGGTATGAAATGCACGCAACGCTTTGACGCGAAAACGCGTGGTGTGGACCACCAGCTTAAGCGTTATTTAAACGTAAACGGGTTGTTAGAACTGTAGATAACCATTATATTTAAGCGTTATAAAATCACCGGTTTTGTAAAGAAAATAACAATTGTCATCATTCTTCGGAATCGATTGTTTGTTTTGCTAACTGCATCATCAAGATTTATAATTTCACAGTAAAACGATATAACTAAAAGTATTTTATGGAATAATGGCGACTGTAACTCAATCTCGCTGGAAAAAAGTATGTGATATTGCATATTTTATTGATTTTAATTAAAGAATGAAAAAAAACATTAAATTTGAAGAATTTAATTCCAAAAACCACCTCTATTAATTTCCTATACCAAGTATGTACATATGAATATACATATATGTATACATACTAGGTAAGATTTATCATTTAGCAGACTTGCGGGAATAACTTTGGAATATAGGTACATATATGAAGAACTGTTTACGTTCTTGTATTACCAACATTTTTTAAACAAGTATCCTGTATACAATCTTTTGCATATACATATGTACATACACAATTGGTCATTACAACCCCTCAGTTGAGATTGCGACCACCCATAGTGGGTGTGTTAATTTTATCCATGAGTGGCTGAACTATGAGTTAAGGGTCAACTCCGAACGACAGCTTTTTTTGAATAACTTTTCATGACAATTGTATTTACTCTCACGGAAGACTGCTGGGGTCAATGCACCGAAGAAATATTAATGTATTTCGTTTCGTCCGAGATGTCTGGGATGGAATTTGAACCACGGCCTCACGTCTAATAAGCCAACACACTATCTATTAGACTACTTCGACATATAGCGTCTCAAATAAATGAGCTTCACTCAAGGGCTGAAATGATGGCTCAAAAATTTCCTAGGCTTTTTAGCATTACTATTCTCATTAATTTTGATTCAAGGAGTGACGACAGAGTTTTTCCCAGAAATCTGCTGAGAGGAAGTCGCCGAAGAAATATTTTTTTTTTTATTTCGTTTTGATGTCTGAACTGACTACGGCGACTTCGGAGAAGAATAGTTACCCATCGCGAAGAAGAGGGGAAAGAAACAGGAAGAAAAGTGGAGGGAGATGAAATTAAATATCAGAATTTCAAGTAGAGGACTACTTCCGACCAATAATCCTGAGTCCACGCTTCTGCTCTTCAGGGCAGAGGTAAAGAATAGGGTCTACAATTACCCCCGAAGTGAAGCGAAAGAGGGAGAGCTCCTGCTTTGTAAACACCAGTCAAAAACCAATTAAATTCGTAATAAATTTTGCGGGCTGTACAAAAATACTACACTTTATACATCTGGTCTTCCTCGAAATGTCTCCTTATCTATTGTTATATGTTTTGATGGAAGTGTGCGAAGTAAGGTACGAAAGTTGTAATCTTTTTTTACAGTGAATGTTGAGTTAACAGAGACTGAAAGAAAATCGATAAAAAAAATAATTACAAGTTGGAGAAGAATTGAAAGAAAGACGATGGCACACAAGTATTTTCCAACAAATAACGAAAAGTGAATAAACCTTCCAAAAATAGTATCAAGGATTCCAAAACACTTGTCGTTACGGTGGCCCATCATTTGGGATCGGACGTTATTGTTAAATCCAAGTTTCTGTAACGGTGACTGTTTTGGAGTCGTTATACAGGGGCTATTCGGTCCATTAGGTACCTTTCCCCACAATTTCATTTTTTATTTCGTTTTGTCCGATTTACATATATGGAGCACTTTTTTGATCATTTGAAAAAATAAATAAACTCGTCGCATACATATATTTCCTATCCTAAGTTAACTTTTTCTTCCACGCCATTAAAACCATAATTAGTATCAGTTTTTGAACCTCACCGACACTAAATATTGTATAAACTAACAATATCTAAAGGGTCCGCCAAATAACTTTTTGTTTTGAAAATACTTTAAAAAAGACTACTGAATATTTTCTCAAATTTCTTTTTGAAATAACGAGTGTCATTTTAAGCAGACTCTCTTGTGGAAGATTGGTAAATAGGGGTTGAAAGCAAGTGTACCAAACTTCCAGAGAGAGTTGCGATTATAATTACGTGATGTAATTATAATTAGGGTTAGAGGGGAGAGAAAACAAAAAGAATTAATAATATTCTTTTTTATATGGTAAAATGTTGGGAAATCTTACCTTGTATTTGTAGAGTACCAATGGATTGTAACCAAATGGTTTGAGAGTGTGTATATTGTTGATTTAATGTGATGGTTTATTTATTTGAGTTCAATATTTTTTTATTTATGTTTTGCAATAAGAGAGTTTACAAAGAAAAAGTTAATGTGTATATTTCAAGCGCAAGAGGAAAAGTGTAGTTTACAAAATGAATTTATCCTTCAGGAAAATTTAAATTTTATCTATATCTGTAAATCTATATATACAGATATAAATTATCTATACGGTACAGATATTTTTAGAACACATACTAGTGTTGATAAACATATTTTAAATTCAGATACATTAATTCAATAAAAATGATAATAATATAATATAACGTAAATGCAGTTTGAAATTCATTTTTAGAAAAAAAGTTTATTGTCCAAATTGCCCGACAACATGGCCCGATAACGATCGCCATTGACTGTAACGGCCACTCCTTGCTCATTTTCGAAGAAAAATTGCCCAATTATGCCTCTGGACCAAAATCCGCACCAAACAGTGACTCGTTTTGGGTGCGTCGGCTTTTCAATGTATGCGTGCGGGTTTTCTACGCCCCAAATGCGACAATTTTGCTTGTTTACATACCCGCCAAGATCAAAATGCGCTTCATCTGAAAAGATGATTTTTTTTTTGCCAAAATAGGCATCTTCTGTAAGTCGATCGCAGGCCCACTTAGCGAAGCGAAGCGTATACACAACCATATTCGTTCAGCGGAAGGATAAAACTAATTATCTGTCAAATCAGACATGAGCTAAGTGTTACCATTCACGAAATCAGCACTAGTTGAAAAAAAACGTTAGATGGCGGACCCGATATTAACACTGCTGTATTAATTCTACAGAAAATAACGAGACAAACAAACAAAACGATGGCTTAATATAGAAAGGTCGTATCTTAAATTTTCAGTACTTTACAGGAGAAGGAAAAGCTTAATAAAATCTAAAACAAAAATGTTATAAAAAATTTAAATGCAGTTTTTATTAAAAATAAATGAGGAATCATAAAATAATTTTTTGAATTTCGGTTGATTTTAAGGATTAATTTAACTTAGGACTTTTTGGTATTCAAATTGTTGAAAATTAATGTAGTGATAGTTTTTTTTATTGATTTAAAGTGAGAAGAAACAAAGATAATAATAAACGTTTAATGCAAAATTGTAAATCTGTGTGATAAACAAACATTATTAGTGTAAGTTCTAATTAAAATGAATCTTTATGTTGCAAATTATAATAAAAATACATGCAATTTTTTTTTAGATTTCGTAAGTGGTCCCAGTTTTTTTTTTTTTTATAATTTTAACATATATTATACTCCTAAAACAGTTCATGTTTAAATTAACAGAAAATAAATCAAAGAAAAATTACATCGTATGTTAAGTAAAAAAAAAAACAATGTACTTTTAAATAAAATTAGTTTTTATAAGGCAAATTATCATAGAAGTGGTGGCAATCTACTGGCAAGAACTTTTTTATAAGTGATCCCACTTTTTTTAGATATTGCTATTTTTTTATAAAGCCGTTCAGGAGAAACATTTTTAATAGCATTTTTAATACCAACAACGGAAGAGATTAGACTACCATCAGTTTCATCACATACATAATTATCTGATGCATGTGTGACAACATTATATATTGTGAAATTATGCAATTTCATTTTAAAATATGCAGCACTTGTGTAGTTGAGCCACTAATTTAATAGCTTGCACATCCATGCAAAAAACTGCAAGTCCGATTTCAGCATTCTTGATGTCATCCTGGTTTTCCTCGTGCATTTTTTTAATTCATCACGTTTCATGTTTTCCATAATTTTCGACTGACACATTATTAGTTTTATATGATACGCACCAATTGCATTGATCTTTTTTTGGTTTAAAAATTTAATAGTTGAACTCCTTTATTAACTTTGCAAAAATTGGATATGATAATTTCATACAGTTGCTTTCCTTTCTGAATGCACAATCGTCAACATAAAGCTTGTAAATCTCCTGATATGTAGAAAAATTAGCTTGTAAATATAATCTTATGGTATCTTTTCGGCAATAATGTGACTCCATTTCTTGTAACTCATCTAGCCATTTTTGTAGAAAGGCCCATCGTTGTTGATTGCACTGTCCTATTACCGACGATCGTTTAGCAGACTTGCTCAAACTTGAAGATTGATCAGGACTGCTTTGTGAACCGTCTTTACCACCACTATTTATCCAATTTTTTACCATTTATTCATTAAGTCTTAGAGTTGAGTTACGTCTTGATTTTTCGATGCAATTTCGTTTTTTGTTTAACAATTTTGTAAGACTAGTAACAAACATACGCTTTTATTCCCAGGACACATTCCACAACAAGTTAAAAATTTCTTTTCGAATATCCTCTGTAAATTTTGAACAATTTCTTAGCGCACTTTTTTTGGCAATATTGTGATGAACAAGCCTCTCCAAGTTGCCTAAAAGGCTTTTGAAAGGCTTCCATTCTTTTCTTTTTATTAACATTTTTCTTCCAAACAGATTTATTCTCCACATTTTTCCTGATACAAATGTTTTTAAATTTTTCACATCAGAATTAATAATCTCACTTGAACAATTCATTTTATTTAAACTTTTTATGAAATAAAACTTTTTCCAAACTACTTATGAACTGATACACAAAAATTCTTTCATGTACACAAATTCGGGAAATTCCCTTTTTATTTAAAAACAAATATTTACATCATACTACCTTAGAAGATATATAGAAGCTTAACGGAAAATAATAATTTAAGAAAAGTTGTTTGTTTTTATATAAGCCAAAAATATTTATTCAACTTTGTATGAGTTAGGGCTTTTTCTTTCAAACATTTTTTAAATGAGTTAGGGCTTTTTCTTTCAAACATTTTTTTAAATGTGTTAGGGCTTTTTCTTTTAATTACTCTAAATCAACTATTCGTCAACATAGGACCCTGAATTTTTCAGAGGATGTGTATGGGGGTTTTATCTGCCAGAATATGTAAGAACCCGGATTTTGAAAAAAAAAACGAGATACGACCTTTCTATAATAAGCCATCGAAAAGCAAAGCTCTGGAAAACTCACGGTGCAAAGAATTACAAAAATTACGAATAATTAAATTGCAAGGCCAAACTACATAAAGAGGTCGCAAAAGATAAAATAAAAGGAATTATCGCGAAGTTGCTAGAAAGACTAAGTTGCCAGGTCAGTACTTAGAGACTTATTACAAAAATCGCTGTGATTCAACACAAGTGTGCGCTCGATGTTCGATCTTTGTAATCAAAAGATAGCTTAATAAAATTGTTGGCGCGGTATTATTCAAGTGTGTTTTAATTTTGAATAAATAAAGACTTGGGCAATTCATACAAGCCCTTGAATCGAATACAACGATTGTATTGTTGGACGAATATACAACAGTGTATGCTTGTTGTTGAAAATACAAAATATTATCTGAGTCAACAATTAACATTTCAAAATTATAATTGTTCGCATAGATAATTAATGAATTTACTTTTTTTCCCTAATATTTTTCATTTTGTTGCTTGAAAATCAAATTATGAATACTAGTCTTCTTCTTATCGTTTTTTGACGTTTAGAATACGAGATACACAACACAGCATCATTGAGCGTTCACAAACAAAAAGTGTGCTCAATACAACATACACGATACAAAGTCGTGTGAATTGGGCAAATATATTTAACTAAATAAAACAATAAACTGTTTATTTAAATAAAAAAAATTATTATTATTTATTAAAATAAATCAATACGAACGAAGCGTTTTATTTTTATTTTAGATCACAATTTTCGAATCTAATATTTAAATTTTCTTGTTTATACAGGCAGTACTTGGTCCGCTTTCAGATGACTTCCTACGAGTAAAGGTATTGTCTGATGGAGTGGGAGGTGTTGATGGCCAAACATCCACATTATTGTATGGACGAACTCTTCCTCAGCTAACGGTAAATTCAATATTAAGTTTAATTGTTTTTTACAAAGCATAACGTTAAGTCTACTTTTTTAAAATTAATTAAACGTGTTTTTTAAGCCAACAAAGTTGTTAAGCCTACATTCACTCGGCATATATGTAGACCACGCTCAAAGAGGGTGGGAATCATCTCCGTATCATCTTATTTGGTAAGAAGGTTTTTGCCGATTGAGTGTAATTCTTTCTGAAGAAGTGGCACAGCCCTACCTTATGAAGATGTTTTTTTGCCAATGTTATCCTCTTTTGGGGAGCAGCGGTTAGCGATAACTTATGAATTATATCTTTCTTTCCTACTTTATTGAATGCATAAAAAACAAAAATAAATAAATAAAAGATAAAAGTCATTACCTCTTCTTTTCGTATGCTCTTCTTACGATTTGCCCTAATCTATGGCTTTGTTTAATGTTTCTTCCTGAATCCAAATTGATGGTATGGAATACATCAACTCGCATTTAACATTGGTAACGTCATTAAAATTGGATATAAAAATATTAAATTCTCTTAAAATTTAGTCAATTACTAGGTCACTCAGATCGGTGAAAAAACTGTGTCTTGATTTTATTAGAATCCCTGAACCTCTGCATGCTCTACCGCCAGTGTCCTTGCAGTCGTATAATTTTAACCAATTTCTTAATGGTAGCTTTAGTGTTTACTGCTATTTCTGCCTTATCTAAATTGCAAGTTTTATTAAAGTGAATTCATGCGTGTTTTCTCATTTGGTAAAAAAACGATTTTGACAAGCAGCATCTCCTTTATAACTAACTGGATTTTAGTTTATTAGTATTTGTTGCCATATTTGACAACGACAATCGGAGAGTTCTTCAATGTTTTTTCTGCCAACAAATAAGAAGCGTTTTTGATAAATTGAAGCTTTTAGTTCGCTCCACTTAAATTGAAGTTTGAATTAATGTTTTAAATAGTTTACATTTATAATACATAAAGAATTGCTAGAGTTCAACAACTATCGCCTCAGCGTTTCACACGCCACCGCCAGTTGATCAAATAATAAACTTGTCGAAGTATCCTCTTCCGTCCTTCATGACCGAGCTAGCGCAGCCAGTGTATGTTAATGTACTGCACAACGCACATGTCGTTGAAGAGCCCATTGTTGGGATGGAAGCGGAAATCATCGCTAACTCGCGCTGGAATCTCTTCAACGGTACGTAACAGCGTCATAGAGGAGCACGGGGAGGATGAGTGGCTAGTAGAGTATTAGTTTTGTCGGTGCGAGAGAGAGAGAGAGCTCTTCATAGTAATACCTGTTGGCAAAAGTGATCTCTTGATCTCCAGACTGATTGTCAATGTCGTCAGCGTGCGCAAGTAAGTAGGATAATGGTGCCATTGCAGTGCACTCCCGCCTTCTCTTCTCGGTCAACGTCATGCTACACACCTTTATCAACTTAAAAAATTACCAAGCGCAGACTGTGCGCAAAAAACGCGATCCCTTATAGAGCTATCGAAAGCTGCCTTAAAGTCGACAAAAAAAAATTGTGTATCTCGACTTGGTTTTCATCGGTCTTCTCCAGGTTTCGGCTTAATGTGAAGATCTGATGGATGCTGGACTTGCCAGGTCTGAGGCCGCAATGATAAAGTTCAATCTGTGCTGTCCTTTGTGTACTAGATTGCACATACCTCAAAGAGCTAATGCCCATTCAAAACTTGGATGCGACAAGGCAATGGTAATAGCCGATATTTGAACCTCTGAAAGTGGGCATATCTAGTACATTGAAGACATGTCTTCCTTCATAATATCGAGTTGCTTAAACTTGGTGCTACATATTGCCATTCGAGGTAGCGGTCGTATGGAGGCTGAACTGACCGACAGTGGGGACAACATTACCTTCTCGCCCTACCTTCACATAAAAATCCCATATACGTTCTCGATATTTTCGTAGAAGACAACTTTAACCGCATCGTCCTTTTCTTCCGTCGGAGCGTGGGCACAAATTAAGCTTATGTTATAAAATTTTGCTCTGGTGCGGATTGTGGCTATTCTTTCATTCGCATGAGTGAACCCAGACACAAGAAGGCGAAGTTTCTTGTTAACGACAAATCCGAATTCGTGCCTATCCGCATGGTAACTGTATTATATATCGCACGATGCAAACCTTTTGCATCCTTGGCCTATCCATCCCATTTCCTGTATAGCTGTTTTGTGTGTTCTACATTTCATGAGAGCATCCTCTAGCTGGGCGGAAGCGCCTACCTACTGTGAAGGGTCCGGACGTTCCATGTGCCTAATCTTAAATCGGAGTCCTTTAAACTTTTACCGTGGTCGCCAACTTTTGATTGATCTTTATAGATGCGTTTGCTCTGGTTTTCATTGAATATTGCTTTTACGTGATGGGTTCCAAGCCCTACGCACAACCCAATTTTATATGCCAGGAGATTGGCATATAAAGCATTAGTTAACAATCTGTCAATTTAAATACAGCAAGACAAGGATCATTCTGAAGCTCGCCATTTGACCACAATTACAAGGTTTGTCTTATTTTCATCACGTTCCATCCCGATTTCTATTATTCTTATTAATTAAATATACAATAAACTAAAAAAATATTCAAATTAAATACCATATTTTCTTTTATCACTCCTTTTTTTGCATAACAACATAATACAATGTGCAGATATACTCTTTTATTGAGCGAATATTTGGTTAATTGAGTACAACATTTTAAGTGTTCAGGCATAATAATATACGCAGTTCAGCTGCTTATTAGACGAAAGGCCCGAGTTCGAATCCCATTCCAGACATCAAAAACAAAATACAAAAAGTATTTCTTCGGCGACTTCCTCTCAGCAGATTTCTGGCAAAAACTCTGAGAGTAAAAATTGCCATGAAAAGCTTCTCAAAAAATCTGTCGTTCGGAGTCGACTTTAAACTGTAGGTCCCGCTACTCATGTATAAAATTAACGCACACAACATGAGTGGTGTTGAGAACCTAGGCCGTAATCCTGACTGAAGGGTTGTAATGGCCAATTATGTATGTATGTAGTTCAGCTGCTTATTCAATATTTATTTGACAGCTGGTAAACAAAATAGCTGATTGTTTCAACAACATTGTTTTTATTTTGTTTTGTTGTTTTTTTTTTTTTTGGTTTGTCGTTGTTGATATTTGAAATGTCAAATATGAACGAAAAGTGTTCGGTTAATTGTAATAATTGTAATATGCTCACTAAACACACTTATGACAGTGCTGCATTTTAAGTTTTACTCAATATTATAACAATTTGCGTATTTATTGTGCAATTATTAATTGAAATTTTATACGAAATAGCTCAATAACGGCATTTATTGCGATTTACGCAATAAAGGTGCATATCTGAACACAGTATAACATAACGTAACAACTTTTTTTTATTGAAACGTGATGTTCAGCTGCATATTAGTTGTTTGCCGTCTGAAAGAACAAATTGTATGTGGAAATAAATTGTGATCTGAAAAATGTGCTTATATGGGCATCGATTAATGGCCTTTGTCTCAATCCGAGAAAATTAAATATTTGATAATAGACAGCACAGCTTACACCAATTCAAATACGGCTATTGAGACCGTACATAATGTAAAGAGTCTTGGAGCTACCTTTAACAATAATCTTAACTGGTCCAACCATGTGAATACTATTTGTGGGAAAACGTTTAATTTCAGTATGCTACTCGCATAAACATACCTCATACACACATTACTATATGGATGTGAACTCTTTTCTAGCTGTGATTCATTAAGTAAGAATAAACTTAAAAACTGAAGTCGCCGTAGACTAGTAGGTAGAGTATTGGCTTATTAGACGTTAGGTCATGGTTCAAACCCCAGGGCAGACATCTCCAACAAAACGTAATTTGAAAAAATATATCTTCGGCGACTTCCTCTCAGTAAATTTCTGTCAAATACTCTACGAGTAAATAAGAATTGCCATTAAAAGCCTCTCAAACATCTGTCGTTCGGAGTCCACTTTAAATTGTAGGTTCAACCACTTGTGTATAAAATGAACACACACAACATAAGTGGTGTGAGAAGATAGGTCATAATCCTGACTTATGGGTTGTATTAACCAAATATGTATCTATGTAAACTTAAAATCACATATAACAATATTGGTAGATATGTTTATGGTCGTACACTCTACAGCAGAATATCTGAAATTTATAACACGTCATTTGAAACTTTCTTAAAATGGCGTACTTTTATACATATGTATGTATGTACATATATATGATTAGTTTTCTCAAGGTCTAATAGATGCCTAAGACATAACAGAATTAGATATCATAAGCTAATTTCTGAAAGTCACTTTTATAACAATGCAATTCGTCTCTGGAATGGACTACTGAACGACTTACAGTTACTACGCAATGTTAAGCAATTCAAAACTGTTATGTTTACAATTTTTAATAATACTGCACAAAATATAATTAATTAATCATATTTTTTAATACCATATTTTTATATCATATATAAGTATGTCATATTTTTAAATATAATTATTTTTAAGATTATTATACAATTTTATAATTATTATTATTATTTTATAAATAAGATGAAATCTTGTTGTGCTGTATTTACGCTTAAATAAATAAATAAACGTAAATACTATTGACTTCAAAAGTAGTTATTTTTAAAACTAATTGTTTTCTCTTAGGCTCCTAACCATGTAGGCCGTCTAAGTATAACATGCGCTCAGGCAAAGCTTGCCAGAAATTATGGGCTGACAAGGATGGATCCGTACGTTAGAATACGCTTAGGACATTATGTGTACGAAACTCAAACAGATCCAAATGGCGGAAAAAATCCTAGATGGAACAGAGTTATTCAATGTCAATTACCTGTTGGAGTAAATTCTATGTACGTAGAAATATATGACGAGTGTAGCTTCAAAATGGATGAATTAATTGCTTGGTGTGAAGTGAAGATACCAGAAAATGTTTTCTCGGGAGAAACGCATGAAGAATGGTATCCCTTAAGCGGCAAGCAAGGTGAAGGTCTTGAGGGCGCAATCGACATTGTTTTAAGCTTTTCTAACCAACCTTATATCTATCAACCTATTCAAAGCCCTCCTCATATGATTATGGTTCCACCAGGTAGACCAATGCCAATTTTTATTACACCGCAACATGCTACGCAATTAGCGCCAACTCCTCCTCAAATCTCTGATGAAGATTTAAAACAGGTAAGAATTTTTTATTCATTGAAAGAAGTTTTAATGTACATGTTCATTTATCATAGATTCGAGAAATGTTTCCGAATATAGATGTCGATGTTGTTAAAACTGTGTACGAAGCAAATAGGGGAAATAAAGATTCTACAATCAATTCATTGTTGCAGATAAATGAACAATAGTTTGTTGGTAATAAAAGTTTGCAATCGCATAAGACTTTTACGCCTTTCTTTATATTATTTATAGTTGTTATCAAATTGCATCGTCCAGAAAAGATTGTAATGTATTAATAAACATGTTGTGCCCTGCCTTCAATAGATGTAATCAATATTGAGTTTTTATTAATAATGGTAAAGTTAAGATTAAGTTCAGTACGTATACAAAAGAATGTCCAGTTCGAGAGAAAAGTTACAGGTTGTTTTTAAGGATTTGCCAAACTTCAATACTCTTCCTCAATATGGAATTTACATTAAATATTTCTTCGTCAGGGAACCCGTAATCTCTATGGTAAGGCAATTGTGTAGGGAAATTTCGCGAGTTACGAACTAGTTCACGTATATGCTGATAGTTAATATGCTTCGTACAGTTGTTGTAAATTAGGGTCATAAGCAACTTAATAAGACGGGTTCACCACTACCAATTCCAACCTAAGGCGCTGAACGTTTAAGATATATAGCTTCTTTGGACGCGTTGGATATAGCTTAGGGCTACTATAACCTGCTTCTAAGATTTCCAGGAAATAAAACCTCTGGCATAGAAAAATACGTACTCCGTATAAGATCTTCGATCAATCTTATCTTTTAATCAACTCCATGTTTACCATGCACTTGAGGTAATGTAAAATATCTATCGCTTATCACATGACTTGAAGCCAAATTTTCTCAATACACTCTCAAATTTTTCAAACCAACTCCTTCCGGATTGTTTCAGGCCGTATAAAGTTTTGTTCAATTCCAACACCTTAGATGCATGACTCTGATCAACAAAACCTTTCATACAGTCACTTTTTTTATCGGTTCCGTGGTTTGTTTTCCTGCTCTAACTTTTGACACGCTTTACAATTTTTCATGAAATTAAGTTTGGGTGGGTCTCACACTCAGGTAAATGGAGGCCAAAGCTTTTTCATACTTGCTTCCAATTTTTGCTCGCCTGAGACCACTCTGTAGGATGGGATACATGAAAACAAAGTAAAGTTTATGACCGTGGTCAGCGTGGCGACCTCCAGAATGATCCTTATCTTGCTTTATTCAAGTAGGCACGCAGCCTTTACGTGGCCTCTCCTGGATGGCATACAAGCACCCATAACATAACATAATTGGTCATTACAACGCTTCAGGCAGGATTACGGCCTAGCTTCTCACACCCCTCATGTTGTGTGTGTTAATTTTATACATAAGTGGCGTGACCTACAGTTTAAAGCCGATTCCGAACGACAGAGTTTTGGGAAACTTTTCATGGCAATTTTATTTGCTCAGAGTTTTTGCCAAAAATCTGCTGAGAGAAAGTCGCCGAAGAAATATTTTTCCATATTTCGTTTTGATGTCTGACCTGGGCTTTGAACCGAGGCCTTACGTATAATAAGCCAACGCACTACCTACTAGACTCACGCGACTAGCATCCGCTAGATTTTAACTAATGCGTGCAGCGAAGTCTTATCCACTGGTCTTTAAATTTGGGCGTGGAACCCACCACTTAAACAATTATCCAATGAAAACTAACACATACGCCTCTAAAAAGATGTCCTCAAAAGTTGACGACCACGACAAATGTTTTAAGGACTCTGATTTAAGATTAGGTACATGAAACGTCCGCACCCTTTTCAGGGTAGGCGCTTCCGCCCATGAGGGCGGATGCCCTCATGAAATGCAGGACTGGTATCACTGCCATACAAGAAATGCGATGGATAGGACGAGGATGCAAAAGGCTGCCATGCGGATAAGCACGAATTCGGATGCGGATTTGTGATTAATAAGAGACTTGACTTTCCTGTGAACGAAAGAATAGCCACAATCCGCATTAGGGCAAACTTTTATAACATCAGCCTTATTTGTTCTCACGCCCCGACGGAAGAAAAGAACGATATGGTTAAAATTGCCTTTTACGCTAAGAGCGAGGATGTGTATGTCAAGTCCTTGGAGATTTTAATGCGGGCGGGAAGGTATCTTTGGCCGCATTGTCGGTCAGTTCAGCTTCCATTCGACGTACTTCCAATGGTATTAGGCTGATTTATTCATAAGGCCACTTGGATGCCCTCCATCCAACCAGATTGATCACATTGTGGTTGACGGAAGCTACGTCTCCATTGCGTACATTCAGAGGTTCAAATATCGATTCGGAGCACTACCTTATCGCAGTCAAGTTTCGATTGCTCATTAGCGCCACGAGGCCTGCGGGTTCTAGTACATTGCGAAGGCTGGACGTCCAGAAGCTGCGATCCGCTCGGATAAGCTCCGTCGTTTCTCGTCTAATATCAGCGACATTGGTGGATTGTTCGCCAACATCTCCCACTCCTTGCGTACTGCTGGGGAAACAGCCCTTGGTTTCGAGCCTCCACCCCAACGAAATCAATAGTACGATGAGTAATGTCGCGGGGAGCAAATGTAGTGTAAAACGCCGCATATAAGACAACGTTGCAGTCTGCCGCTGCGCGAGTCGTTGTTGAGAACTATAAAAAGAGGAGAAGGGATGAGAGACGCCTTTTCAGACGTAAGAAGAGAGAGGAGCAAGTCGAGATGTACAGATGTAGGAATGACGCTTGAAAATTCTGTCAAAAGAATAAGCGTCTAAAGATAGAATGGAAACCTGGTAACAGCTTCGCAGGGTGTGCTGAGGTTGTTTAGGAAACACTCTGGAATCCGCTATACACTAAACGGCTGCGTATGTGGATTACCCTTGAATTATAATTCCCACCATCCAGTTTGGTAAAGAGAAATTACTTTCTCTTACCGCCATCCCTAAATATTAGCGGCAATCCTTTTTTGGCCGTCAAAATTTCTCATGTCTATACAATTTGTATGGAGCATAACGAAAAAACGCGGCGACAACACCACGGCAACACTTTGCAATTGGAAAATCAGATTTTGATAGAGCGTTTAATAGTGAAGTTGGTTGCAAAAGACAACAAATGCAAATAAAGAAAAAAGAAATAAAACATTTGTAAAAAATAAACAGAGTTGTTAAATATATTGTTTTGATCGTTTTGACATAAATTTGGAGCTAAGCGCTAGAAAACGTTCCGCTTTCTGCTTTTGTTTAGAGATGGCTGTCACAAATTCTCATTCACACAAAAATAAAAGTTCAGCTAAACATACTTTTTTATTTAATAAGTAGACAAAATTCTTTCCTCGTCCCTGGGCTCATAACTTACATAACATACATACATAATTGGTCATTACAAGCCTTCAGTCAGGATTACGACCTAGCTTCTCACACCACATATGTTGTGTGCGTTTATTTTATACATGAGTGGTGGGACCTACAGATTTTTGAGAAACTTTTCATGGCAATTTTATTTACTCTCAGAGTTCTTGCCTGAAATCTGATGAGAGGAAGTCGCCGAAAAAATATTTACGTTTTGATGTGTGACCTAGAGTTTAAACCATGGCCCTACTGAGCTAAATAATTTTGTTTTTCAGAGGGCTCTACGGAAACGAAGGCATTATTAACAGATTTTATGTTATATACCTCCTTACTGCTTGTGCTTGGGGCAGCGAAGGTCATTGGCAGCGGACTTTTGGAAATTTTACTTTTAATATCAAAAATACTTCTTACTTGATGTCCTAAAAGCAAAGTTCTGCTTTGATATCTTCAACTGGCGTTGTGTGATACACTCCTTTAAAGACTACTCTATACGCCCTTTCTTGCTTTAACTGATAAGTATAGTATGAAATATTCTTAGAGTCTAAATATTAAAAAAAAAAATTTATACGATACAATAATTTTTACCATCTATCTAACATGACCCTCTCTCCTAGACTAATAGCTAAATTTCCTGGATGGAATTACTTCGGGAATAGATTCAGACATCAAACATATTGTTACGAAAATGGTGTTTTGTTTCACATCGTTTAAATTGTAAACAAAAGCTACAAAAACAAAAACAATGAACTTGTTTACATGATAAACAAGTAAACAAAAATATACCAACAAAACATCAGTATAAAAAACTGAAATATAAACGGAAATACAACAACAAGCTAGAAAAAATATAAACACCATGTCTGCATTTTAGAGATTTCGAGAAGACGAAGTCATTTGCCTTCAAGAGCATTCACCCGACTGTTTACCCTGCGATATAAAAGGCAAAACAAAGCAAGCAACGGGGTCAGTAAAAATTCAGTCAGTCTTGGGTGAATTCGCTCGGTGTTTGAAGAGTATAATCGTGGTTTGAAGATCTCCGTTATAAAGATCTGTCGAACAATTATTATTATTTACGTAAAATAGTGTAAAGATAAATAACAAACAAAGCAATTGTTGTTGTTTACATCAAGTTGTGAACAGTGGCAGACAGAATTGTGCGAACAATAAAGAATTTCATCAAAACTAAACACAAATTCATTTTTATTTTATTTGCAATCTACGAACTCATATTTTAAACGTTTTTAAAATGTAAAAACGTAACAATATATTTTCCACATAATGGATAATTAATAGTGGTTTTTGCTCTTCCTTCTCACCTATATTTTCATTTCATAATCGTTATTAACTTCCAGCAACTGAAATTGATTTGTTTTCGATGTACTTGGTCCTTCTGATAAATTCATTTTTATGTGTAAGTGCATTTTTCGTCGCTTATATGCATTAGTGTCCGGTACTTGCTGCCAAATACATTCTCCGTCAGCATCATCCTTACTCAGCGTAGACATGTCGTTATTTTTGTTTGTTTGTTACTTATGATTTAGTCTTTGAGAAGAAACTGAATTGGAACTTTTTGCATACAAAATGACATAAAAATCGGCAAAAGCATTCGTGACATAGAATCTATGTTATTTTACCAGCATTTTTTTCATACTCTCTTAACTGTGCTCTCATAATCTGTATATGGTGTTGCCATACTTTGACTGAATATTATGCATTTTGTAAAAAGAAAGCATATACTTTTGTTGCTGCGTAAAAAAATTAAAAACAGAAAGGGAAATCAACATATGCATACATATACACATACATAATTGGCCATTACAACCCTTCAGTCAGGCCTAGCTTCTCACACCACTCATGGTGTGTGCTTTAATTTTATATTTGAGTGGCGGGACCCACAGTTTAACGTCGACTCCGAACGACAGATTTCGAGAAACTTTTTTAGAGTTTTTGCCAGAAATCTGCTGAGAGGAAGTCGCCGAAGAAATATTTTTTTTCATATTTCATTTTGTTTGTCCTGGGGCTCGAACCTGGGCTTTACGTCTAATAAGCGAACACACTACCTACTAGACTACGGCGACATCAACATATGTTTACACGTAATTGACATTTGAAGTTGCAGCTGTAGACTTTATTATCTAGCATCTTTTTCGACAGCGTTTTTGCTTGAAATTGCGGACGTATTCCGTTTCATCATTTGGTTATTACTTTTTATGTGTATTAAAATTTTTGTTATTAAGAAATATTTTAAGAATGTTGGTTCTTTGTGTTATTTGTTGTTAAAATTTTTAAAGAAAAATTAAATAAAGCAAAATGAATGAATGAAATAAAAGAATGAACTGACCAACTTGAAATAAGGAGAAAAATTAAAGTAGCCAATTTTAAGGAAAAATCAGAAGAACGAAAGCTTCGACATAGACAATAATTTTAATTACTCCTTTATAAGTAGCATTAAAATAATAATGATACGATAAATAATGTGCTACTAAGAAAAGTACGTAAAAATTTAAAAAATAATCTGATAATATACAATATTTTTCATGTTTTGCAAAGTTAATATTACCTAATTTTACATTAATTTTTGCAAAATTGACATTTTAAGAAACAATTTCTTAAAAAGTGTACAATTTTATCAAATCAAAATTGTTTCTACTTACATATTGTTACGCAAATGGAAACGACCTAATATCGTTTCCCAAGAAAACATCGTTTAACACCAGCGATAAACAAAAGCCACACAAATACTTACAACGATCAACACGTGCATATACCAACAAAGTCAGTATAAGAAAAGGAGACAGACAAGTATGAAAGCAACAACAACGTGGACAAAATACACAAACAATAATGTGGTCGCAATTCAGTTCTCTAGAAAGCGAGAACACGAACCTTCCACATCGAGAACGTTCATCATACTGATTTTGCGGACATATAAAAAGGCGAGACATAGCAGGCGGTAGTTACAATTAACGAACTCACAATCTAAACGTTTTTAAAAAGGTAAAAACGTAACAATATATTCGAAAAAACAGGGATGCTTTTAGTGTTTACAAAAAAAAAATTATTCAAGCCTAATTTTAATATGCAAATGATTAAATTTTTTGTTTTTAATACATATTTGAACGTTGTAAATAAAAAATATATGAATGTATAGGTTAGGTTAGGTTGGTGGGTAGCTTGCCTTTCACAGACAAGCTCACTTGGTGGCCCATTGTGTCACCCAGTATGAGGTAAGCCCCCTTGTCATGATCCGTTAGTGGCGGGTTTGAACCACTCCAAACTCCGGATGAAACTGACCAGTTTCCTTAGTGGAACGTTCTCTACCATGCCCAGATCTTCAAACGTTCTGCAATTCAAAAACCGATGACGTCTATTCTGAAATGCAGAGCACTTGCATAAAAGGAATTTTACCGATTCCAATTAATCCACATCATGGCAGCTCCTTCAGTAATCCTGGTGGGGTAGAATTCCTGCTAGTTTGCGAACCGTTCTTTTGCCGAAATCTAGTAGTTCCCTGGTTCTCCCGCTGTTCATTGCTGGACACACCAGTTTTGAAATTCGGCTACCAGGTATATCGGATCACCCACGGTTTGGTGAGTTCCATACTCCTTTTTCTAATTTGTAAATGTATTCTCATAGAGGCGTTTATATCCCTCTATCGTTCCTTCCATGCCAGTTCTTCGATTTTTCGTTTTCCTCTATACCACACTGGCCGGAAACCAGTAGAGGCGAGTGGTGTGTCGACGAATAAGGTGTGGAGAGTCCACGCAACTCCTGACGTCCCAATGATTTTATTGATGTTTGACTGTTCACATATGATCAAGTTCTAAGGTAGTAGATCCCGATTTCAACCATGCGAGCAGCTTGTTCAATATGCAAAAATTTCCGCCTATGTAGGCCTTGTTAGGTAATCTGTATGATCCATTCACTGCAAGTTTATCGGAATAGATCCTAGATCCAGTTCCACATTCCATCGGTGAAGATCGCGTGTGGGAGGATGAGTCTCTGGGACCAAGTAATCACATCTAAAACCTGGGTGATTCGGTTCTACTTCATGCAGTATTGCAGCATTTCTCACCGTACATGGCCTAAATATATCAGTGCAAAGCACCTGTGATGCAAAGCATGCCCACCTCTGTACCCTGTTTGGTGTAAAGTGATAGGCCCTCTTTCGTATAGCGGCCCACCTCCTAACTCCTACTATCACCCAGTGGATGACTCGAGGTTGCAGTCCCATCTATTCCCAAACGTATTTCTATAGATGTACAATTCATTCATCGCCTTGGTTATCCTTTCCTCCGTATTACTCCTCCAAGACAGTTTGGAGTTCATAATTTTATTTACGTACATTGTTCAATTTAAGAGTCTTAGAGACGTTCCGTTCATTTTCAGAATGGTTAAGCTCGAGACCTTGTACTTCCGAGTGAACAAGACCAGTTCTGCTTAACCTGGGTACACACCCAAGCCATTCTTCTCCGTCCACCCTTGTAACTTTGCCAGTGCCGATTCCATACGATCGTTATCGTTCGAAAATGCTTTCCCGTAACCAGTATCACGACGACGTCAGCATATGAAGCCTCAGATTTTCATTTCCATCTATTATTCCCTTGCGGTGTACCCCTATTTTAAAATTAGATGCTCCTAGATGATAAGATTTATTGAAGCCATCTGTTTATCATGTCATTCGAGCCAAAGTTCTCCAGATCGGTGTATTGCCACTGTACTTACATCGTTTAACTCCCCCTTCATATGTATCTAGAAAGAAGGCCAATATGTATTCCTTAAAGTCAAGAGCTGTTTCTACTTGCCAATTACTTTGTGTAGTGCTGGGGCCACTAAAGTTGTGCACTACTAAAGTTGTTGACTCCGAGTGTGCTAATAACATATGTATCAATGACCTTTTTCAATGTTTTCCATATCTACACATGCTGGAAAGTGAGTCTCCATTAATAATCTGTCCGCTTAAAGGGAGGTAACTGGTCTAAATTTCAAAACTTCCAGTTCGCTCTTCTGGAATTTTTATAGGGTAAGGGATTCGATCGTTAGAAGTCAATGCTGAAGAGTATTCGGTAGTGATCAGAAAAAAACACTTCGTAGATATCCTCCAGTTTATGACTCTATTTACATCTGCGTCCGACACTATCGCTTGTTTCCTGGTCTTATTAAAGAATTTGTTCCTATTGCTCCTAATTCACCTAATGAATTTAAAGTTAAAAATAAAATCGAAAAAAAATTACCTCTTCTGTTAATGTCCGTGCTCCCCCTTACGGTGTGATGGGTGTTGGCATAGCATCCGATCAAAATCTTCTGCCTGTTCCTGTCTGCCCAGTGCACCAGGTGCTTGAACTCAGGTGATGGCAGCTCCTCGTCTTCGTATGGCAGATATGCGGATGCTATCAGAAAGCTGCTGTTCCCAACGTGTTCGCATACTGCCACTGTGAGGTGGGGATCGTAGATATATGGTATGAGAAGAATTTTTAATTACTTTGCTGAAAAGTATGTAGGTCCTTAACTTACATTTTGCTAGTGTGACATGAAGTTAGACCCTAATCCATGAACTCTGTCTCTTACGAACCAGGGCTTTTACATCAGCTCCTTATCCACGTTCTCATTGATCACGAGCAACTGAAAACCCTCGCTTGCAGCCTTAGAATAATGCGGATTAATCTGAAGCATCTTCAGCCGTTGTGGTCTCAATACTGTCGTTCGATGGCGGGATCAGCCTTAGCTATACCGCCTCATACCTAATTTAGACGTCCAAAGGGCGCTAAAGCTGCAGAGATTCCTTTCCTGCATCGTTATCTCTGGCACGGCCGAGAGACAATCTTCCAATCGGACGTTTCACATTTTGTAGTTGTATCGTCTTCCAAAATTGGAGGGGTCAACGTGTGGGTTGACAATTGTTCTGACAGGTGGTTCCCTTAGTGGCACCACGTCGAGCTGAGCAGCCGGTCACAACTCTCCTTGGTGAGAAACTCGAGAACTTCTTGGTTACTACATTCTTCTGCTTCAAATCCTTTTTGCCAGTTGGCGCCATCATACTGGCCGTTTGCCGATTATTGTTTGTCAACTTCCCTTCCGGATGGTGACGATTAATAATGGCCACCAGAAGCCCAGGTGACGAATTTAAGTTTGCTGAAGGTTTTAACTGCTTGTTCTTCTTCGCCACCTGAGTGGAGTCATCCGATCGCTGGAGTTTCGGCATTTTGGACTGTGAGTCTTTCGAGGACGAAAGGTGTAACGGGCCAAAGGCGGCCACCTCCAAAGATGATCGACCGCCAACCTCAGTGGCAACGGTTGTGAACCCAACGGTACGGAAGCTCGTGCTGCATCTGCCACATCTGTTGACGTTTGGGGCACATCATCTGGTTGCCTTATCGTCTTCGTTGAAGATGATGCCTGTTCGCCGGCGGTATTGAGTTTGCCATCGAAACCGATAGTGTTCTCCTACCTTCTAACGAGATGGGCATGTTCCTTCTTCAGTTTTCTTTTCCGGGACATAAGTGAGTTATGGTCACATTCGTTTAACTTCTTTAAGAACTGAAGTGAGTTTATGTAACTCGATCTACACTTACGCTCTAGGTCTGGGTTATTCTCCGAAGGCTTAGCGGAACCATCCGCACAGTCCTGTTCCGTTGGTGCACAAACGTCCTCTAGTTGGGTTGGTGCTCTCTTCAAGTGAGAGAGGAGTTTCAAGGCAGAGGCAGACCAGGGAGCCAATCAATGTTGGACAGGCGCTTCTTGTTTTGGAGAGGAAGATGGGAAAGTGGAAAATGTAGGGAGTAGAAGGGAGGGGATTGGTAGCACTGAGTTTGTACTCACCGACTACCCGTCTGAACCCAGCGGATATGTCTAAGTTTTGTGGCCTAGCTACACTCGTCAGCATGGCAAAGTCGGATCATTGTAACTAAGCCTTCTCACCGCGACAAGGCGACTACCACGCGAAGGTATAATTCATATTAATATAATAATTCATATTAATATAAATGCACACTAGAGCCCCGACTTGCGTCGATCCGATTTGGGCCGCTTTTTAAAAATTGACAAAACTCAGCTTGCGTTGTTGCAATTTCCACTTGCGTCGATTAAATTTGCGTCGATTCGATTTGCGTTGCTTGGATCCCAACTTGCATCGTTTAAATTCCGATTTGCGATGCTACATACGTTTAATTTTTTTCTTGTAGCACTACTACTACTATTTTACTATTTGTATTGTGGTAGATATTTAGAATTGTTTTTTGCATTTTAAAGTTTTTGCAACTTCTGGTAACGCCAAGCGTTAAGAAGTTTTTAACTTGCGTGTTTTGTTATACATTTTTTTTGTTTGTTAATTTATTATTATTTTGTTAATTTGTTGTTTTGTTATTTCTTTATAATAATAAAAAAAAATTACTGAACTAAATGAAATAATGAAAAATGTTTTCATACTTCTTTTTTATCCGAAACATTAAGTTTTTTGCTTCATTTTGAATTCTTGGTTTGCAAAAAAAAGCAAAAAAAATATTATTCTATTCTTTACAAGACGACATCTTAATATTTTTAAGTTATAAATGCTTCCTTAATTAAAGATACCTTCATATTTGTGTGAAGAGATTGTGTGTTGCGTAATACTTTAAAGACCTATAGTAAAAGTTATAACTTATAAAACATTTCGAGCAACATGTTTGTAAAGCGATATGATGGAGAACGAATTTGGAGGGTTGAAAACAACTTTTAAAACTTTATTCTGTAGAGTTTATAAAGATTTCAAGCCCTAGCTATGCTACCGTAACGGAACGTAACCGCAATAGTAAGAAACAGCTAATCGTTTTTGTTATGTATAAAGCAATACGAATGGTTATAGAAATGTAATGTAACGTAACCGGAACGTAAGAATCTGTAAAAAATAGAATTTTCTTACATTTTTACGTGACATCTGCTTAACAGTGTTAACAACATGTCAATATTAAAAACCACTAAAACTGAAAATTTAAATTATAAACAGGGTGCCCTGGTAGTCTAGTGGGTAGTGTGCTAGACTATTAGCGTGAGGATCGTGGGTTCGATTCCCACTAGAGACTCTGGTCTGTGACACTACACCGAGCATATGGTCTTGTTACTCCGCTCGTATAAAAATTAGAATATAATTTGTAATTGTATTGTAATTAATAAATAAATTATAAACAGAATTTACATTTTGTATGTAAAGGGTGTTTTTTTATAGAAGTATAGAACTTTAAGTTGGTATTACTTTTCAAGATGGCGACCAATTTAACAGCTGTCAAGTGATTTATTCTCAGTTTGGTTTGGCAATTCATCATGAAGAGGCTCACGCCTGAACAACGCTTGCAAATAGTGCAATTTTATTTCGATTTATTGAAAGACACGTTTGGTGACCGCCTAATTTCACGTTTTGGACCTGTGAATTGGCCTCCAAGATCTTGTGATTTAACACCGCTAGACTACTTTCTGTGGGGCTATGTAAAGTCATTGGTCTATGCGGTAAAGCCACAAACGCTTGACCATTTGGAAGACAACATTCGCCGTGTTATTGCCGATATACGGCCACAAATATTGGAAAAAGTCATCGAAAATTGGACGTCCAGATTGGACTACATCCGCGCCAGCCGTGGCGGTCATATGCCAGAAATCGTATTTAAAATGTAATGCCACAAGATTATCTTTCGGATAAATAAAATTCATGTCAATCGAATAATCCATCGTTGTTTTATTGCAACTTAATGTTCTATACCTCTATAAAAAAACACCCTATATTTTCTATTTTTGTGAGCAGCTAAAAGCAGATTAGTGATGCCAAAACAACATAAAATAATAATTAAAAAACCGCTTAAAACACATATGTTATTGAAAAGAAACGGACAATCAAAAAATAAGAACAGTCCATGTATTTATAAAAGCCCGTTAACCTTAAAATATTTGCGTTTGATAAACCCAAATATAACCAAAAATACTTATTATGTATACAATAATAAATTTGTAAAAGGAATAATTTCTCGCGATGCGGAGCTCCATTATTTTCTGCATTGCTTTTAAAGAATTAAGCAGCAGTTGGCAGTATTTTCTGTCGAACTGAGGAGCTGCTATCTCTCGTCTATGCGTTTATACCTTAAGTCAGTTAATTATTTTAAACTAACCAGAAGATCAGCGTTGCCATCTGCCAAGTTCAACCTTTTTCGAAGTTTTTCGAGATGCAAAAAGTTTGCATTAAATTCGTTTTCTAATAAAACAAATTTTTCAGTAAATAAATAAATTTTTTCAATAAGTTCTATAATAATAACATGAAATATTTACTCCAGTGCAAAGAAACACTAACAGGAGAAGTAACAGAAGCACTGAACGCTGTTTTCTTTTAGAATTTTGGTACTTTCGTAGAACACATTTTTTTAAAGGTTTTTAAAAAATTGCTGACAACGCTGAAGAAGATGTACAGCTCGAGAAACTTGGAAATTTTAAAAAAATAGTAAGCAAAAATAGTAGTCGCTGTAGTCTAGTAGGTAGTGTGTTCGCTTATTAGACGTAAAACCCGGACATCAAAACAAAAAAAAAATATTTGTTCGGCGACTACCTCTTAGCAGATTTCTGGCAAAAACTCTGAGAGTAAATAAACCTGCCACGAAAAAGTTACTCAAAATCTGTCGTTCGGAGTCGACGTTAAACTATAGGTCCCGCCACTCAAGTATAAAAATTAAGGCACACAACATGAGTGCTGTGAAAGGCTAGACCGTAATCCTGACTGAAAGGTTGTAATAGCCAATTACGTATGTACATATGTAGTACACAAAAACCTACTACGCTAATAAGAATAATTCTTCACCTACAACGTAAATGACAAACAAAATTGATCCTGCAAAATATCAAACTCAAATTTCTAACGGAATAAATACTTTTTAAGAAACAGATGTCAAAAAACTAAGTAGCAAAATCAATTGCATAATTCAGAGTCCATCAACATAGCAGCAATTCGAAATAAAACAACACACAGAGATAACACCAACACAATATGTTCACTCAAAACAAACAAAAACAATCAACAACAAATCTGCAAAGGCAAAAACTACAGTTAACACAATTCACAGTCTGAAATCCTACTCCAAAATTGAACTACAAAAACAACAGAACACTAAGCAAAACAGAACTTATACAAAAACCCAATATTATAGTGTTCCAGGAATAATGTAAACGTTAAACAACATATAAAATCCACAAATAGTCTTCTCTTCCAAACAATTGTAACTAATGCCAACGCAAACCTATAACATATGTTTATAGAGAAAGTCACATGAATATTTCGAACTTGCTGTTAATGAAATACCAAAAAGTCAACAGAATTTGATGGCAAGTATGGGATAGAGCATGGTAGGGGTCGGCCGCTTTTATAAAGTGAAGACTTAAACATATTTCATTGCCCGTCATGTGTGAAGATTACCTATATTCGGCGAACATGTGCATTAAAAGACCTTTATCAAAATTTTATTATCCAATTCAATCCTTCTCCAATCTAATAGTTCCAGAAACCTCTAGGATCTTCTCCGCTAGGATCGCTTTTTGACTAACGCCAAATATTCAATCTTTGGCTCTTGATTTTGCATTTCTTAATACAATGTCTAGAATCGATCTTAATGTCATATCGAGTAGGCAACAAACTATCAGCCCTTCCGATAGACAGAAAATTTTAGATTAAAGCCAAGTACCAAAAATATTCTAGAGGCTCGTCTCGAGTTGAAGCATCACTGTATCTCTATCTTCGAACCTCTTGCCCTACCGAGGCGGAGTAAATTTGATTGTTTATTTATTTATGTAGAAGCATTAAATATTTTTAAAATAAAATTATTTTACTAAATACTATTCATTTCATTATTTCTTACAAATTGAACAATATTTCTTTTATACAAATTAAAATTTGTTTCTGTTTTAATAAATTCAGGTAGCATGTTATAAAGTTTAAGGCCTTTGAAAAAAGTGACCTCTGCATGGATGTTGTAGTCGCCATTGGTAAACAGAAATCGTCAGTGTTTCGCAAATGGTATGGTTGAACACCTCTTAGATATCCAAGTTAGTCGGTTAGATAACTAGGCGCTTTTCCCATTTTCTTTTTTTGAATAAATTGTAAGGTGTTAAGAACCAGTCTCTGTTGGATATTTAACCATTTTAGTGTGTCCAACATAAGTTGAATTGGAGTGTATATGTTATATTTAAGTATTGACCTCATGGTCTTATTTTGTAATTTTTGCGGTCTTTCTGTTTGTGTTGTCGAACAACAGGCATATAAAATTGTAGATCCGAATTCAAAGTGAGGTTTTATCATTGTATTATATATATTGATTGCAGTTATTATTGATATCTTATTTTTAATCCGTTTTAAGAATCCAATTTTTTTGCCGATTTTTTTAAATATATATTCAATGTGTTCATTTAATTTTAAGTATTTATCGATTATAAACCAGAGGTATTCTATTCTATTAACTTTTTCAATTGCTTCATAATTAATTTTAATTATTGAATCATCGTTCACGTTAATTTGAAGTAGCTCGGTTTTGTTTTCATTTAGCTTCAGCTTATTCATCTTTAGCCAGTAATTTATGTTCACCAAAACTTAAAAGAATTGTCAAAATAGTGTACAGAGCTCTTAAAATCTCAGAGTACTCTTACAACACTTTTAGACTCTACTCAATATGTCTACTGATATATAACTTTAAATAACCTGTTAATTTAGCGAAATGATACCATTTAGAGAAATGACGCTGAAAAGAATAACCTATTTGTTGACCACCTGAGACTTTGAAAAGCTAACACAAATGGAAGAATATGTATACATACTTGGTCTTTACAACCCTTCAGTCAGGATTACGAACTAGCTTCTCACACCACGTAAAGTGTGTGTGTTAAATTTATACATAAGTGGCCAATTATGTATGTATGTATGTAATACTGCGAAACCCATAAGCACCTTAGCATACTACAGGCTGTTTTTTATAGAGGTATAGAACTTTAAGTTAGCATTACTTTTCAAGATGGCGACCAATTTAACTGCTGTCAAGTGATTTATTCTCAGTTTGGTTTGGCAATTCATCATGAATAGGCTCACGCCTGAACAACGCTTGCAAATAGTGCAATTTTATTTCGAAAATAATGGTTGTGTGCGGAAAACGTATCGCGCACTACGTCCATTTTATCGTCGACAAAATCGTCCATCAGAGCAGTTAATTCGATTAACCATGGAACGTTTTCGCACCACGTTTACTCTTATTGATAACTCGCATCCCCAGAGACGCTGTACGGTGCGTACAGAAGAAGCTATTGCTGCTGTAGAGCGTAGCATTGAGGAAGAACGTTACAGTCAATGGTGATCGCTATAGAGCTATGATTACTAACTTTTTCATTCCTGAATTGAATAACCATGATGTCCAGGAGATGTGGTTTCAACAAGACGGCGCAACATGTCACACAGCTCGTGCCACAATAGATTTATTGAAAGACACGTTTGGTAACCGCCTAATTTCACGTTTTGGACCCGTGAATTGGCCTCCAAGATCTTGTGATTTAACACCGCTAGGCTACTTTCTGTGGGGCTATGTAAAGTCATTGGTCTATGCGGTAAATCCACAAACGCTTGACCATTTGGAAGACAACATTCGCCGTGTTATTGCCGATATACGGCCACAAATGTTGGAAAAAGTCAAAAATTGGACGTCCAGATTGGACTACATCCGCGCCAGCCGTGGCGGTCAGATGCCAGAAATCATATTTAAAATGTAATGCCACAAGATTATCTTTCGGATAAATCAAATTCATGTCAATCGAATAATCCATCGTTGTTTTATTGCAACTTAAAGTTCTATACCTCTATAAAAAACACCCTATATGTTATGTTTGTCTGTATGTGGAATTCTCTTTAAATAAAACTTCACATATTCTAAAAACCAAAATTATAATTTATTTCATTATTAACTTTTATAATTTAAAATAAAAATGAACACTATTTTACTAATTAAAGCGTTCGAAAAGCATTTCAGTTTGCATTTTACTTTTATTAGAGAAGATAAAAACGTTTTAACATTCGTACAAATTTGGTTTCAGAAATACCTGACCTGTTTCTGTAGATTAAACGATTTCACTTGCTTGTCTATTGATATAGAAAATTCAATCAAAGGCACTTAATTTTGTGTTTTTGTTGAAAGTGAAATTGTTTCGCTTACAGAAACAGTACATAAAACTTTTAATAAGTACCTTTAAATAAATATAAATTCGTTTAAAATGAACCTAAAAACTATGTGCTGTAACATTGGTTAACAGCTGGATTAAAGAGAAATAAAAAGCGCCATATTGAAAGTGATAAAAGGAGTGAAAACAAAGTTTTCAAAATTTGGAATCAATATTAAATTTATTTAAAAAACAATAATAAAATATAAACTCAATCCAAAAAACATGTCTTCTATATCCTTATCTGAATCTCTGTCTTTTAGTTTTTGCAATTTTTATTTCCTTATTTGTTTTTTTTTATTTCTTTTTTGTTTTGTTTACATAAAAACATATAACACGTTTTTACGATCTATAATTGCACTTACATTTTTACGTTCCGTACACATTACATTACGTTACTGTTACATTCCGTTACGGTAGCATAACTAGGGCTTAAAGCCCTCCTCCTTTTATCACTTTCAATATGGCGTCTTTTGTTTTTCTTTAATTCAGCTGTTAACCAATGTTATCAACACAGAGTTTTTAGGTTCATTTTAAACGATTTTATATTTATTTAAAGGTACTTCTTGAAAGTTTTATGCACTGTTTCTGTAAGCCAAACAATATCACTTTCACTCAAACAAAAACACTAAATTTAGTTTATGTTGATTCAATTCAGTGCCTTTGATTGAATTTTCTATATCAATAGATAAGCAAGTGAAATCGTTTATTCTACAGAAACAGGTCAGGTATTTCTGAAACCAAATTTGTACGAATCTTAAAACGTTTTCATCTTCTCTAATAAAAGTAAAATGCAAACTGAAATGCTTTTCGAACGCTCTAATTAGTTAAAAATCGATAACTAAATTTTTCTAATTTAAAATAAAAATAAACACTACCTACATACATAATATTGTAGTAAAATAATGTTTATTTTTATTTTAAATTATAAAAGTTAATAATGAAATAAATTGTAATTTGGGTTTTTAAAATACTTGAAGTCTTATTTAAAGAGAATTCCACATACAGACAAACATAACATACATACAAAATGTAAATTTTGTTTATAATTTAAATTTTCAGTTTTAGTGGTTTTTAATATTGACATGTTGTTAACACTGCTAAGCAGATTTCACGTAAAAATGTAAGAAAATTCTATTTTTTACAGATTCTTACGTTCCGGTTACGTTACATTACATTTCTATAACCATTCGTATTGCTTTATACATAACAAAAACGATCAGCTGTTTCTTACTGTTGCGGTTACGTTCCGTTACGGTAGCATAACTAGGGCTTTAAGCTAGCTTTACATTTGGAACCATACATCAATGTCATCTAGTTAAGGTATAAGAGTCATATACATATACTGCCTACCACACCAGATCAAACGTATACAGAAATTGCAAAATAGAGCAATGACAATCTTACTGAGGTGGAACAGATATACCTTAATTATTTTCAATTGTTCTTTTATAATGCGAATATAATGTAAAATTGGAACGTAATGATAATATTTTTTAGACGGATATTGTTTATTTTATTAAATATTATTTAGAAATTACAATGTAATCGTGAAAAATATTATATTACAGCCGTATTTATAAAAATGTAAAGTGATTTTTAAAACTTTTCAAAAAAATTCTAAAATTCCGTATTATCTAAATTTTCTTATCTTATCTTATTATCTAAATTTATCTAAAATTATCTCCAACAGTAAACATTCTTTAAAACTTAAAAAAAAAATTAAAAATATAAAGTACCTACAATTCTGTTTCAAACCTACTTTAAATTGAAATAGCATTTATTTATTAATTTTTGTTTTTGTGTTGAAGAAAATGATAAATAACGAAATTATAGAAGCAAATATACAAATTTACATTCATAAAACAAATTTTCAAAAGTACTAGTGAGGTATAAAAAAATAAAACATATAAAAATAAGCTGGTTATTCAAAAACCTGTCACATAAGTAGGTGTTTTAAACAATTTTACTAGCTTTTCTTAGAGGAAGAAAGTGCGTCCACCGATTAACTTTTTTATTTTTAACAACTTTTTTGTCAAAAATCAATTAATATAATTTGTGATTATCATGGTTATTCGGTAAAAAGAATTCGCACTATCATTAAAATTATAGTGTTAAATGGTATTACCCCTATAAAAAATCGCTACCCAGATGCCCCAACACCTACGACTGCTAACTCAAAACGAGCTGCTACCAGCCCTGTTGTTGCAGGAAGCAGTAAGAAAGCCAGGGCAAAGGAGCCCAATGAGGAGAAGAAGCGGACCCCCAAAAAGAATGAAGAAAACTGGGTAACAGAAACTAAAAAGCGTGCTCGGAAAAAACCAAGGGAAATTTCTACTTACTTACTTACTTAATTGGCCATAACAACCCGTTTAACGGATTTCGGCCTGCCGCAACACATCCTTCCAGGCGCCTCTGATTCTTGCGCGCCTACGCCAGTTGGTCACACCAATCGATGACAGGGCTTCCTCGATTTGGTCCTTCCAACGGATACAAGGTCGTCCTCTTCGCCGACTTCCGCAGAAACCCGCATCAAATACTCGTCTCGCCGGAGCATCCTCATCCATTCGAACGACATGGCCGAGCCAGCGCAGCCGCTGGATGTTAATACGCTGTACAACGTCAATGTCGTTGAGGAGCTCATACAGCTCACTGTTGAATCGGATAGGGAAATCATCGCCAACACGCACTGGACCGAAGATCTTACGTAGGACTTTTCTCTCGAACACTCTCAAGGCCGCTGCATCAGTACTTAATAGGGTCCATGCCTCAGCGCCATAAAGAAGCACGGGTAGGATGAGTGTCTTGTAGAGTGTTAGCTTTGTCTCATGAGAGAGGTCTCTGTTACTCAATTGCCTATTGAGACCATAGTAGCTCCTGTGGGCAAGAGTGATCCTACGCTTGATCTCCAGACTGACATAATTTTTGGTGGTAACGGCGGAGCCAAGGTAGATAAATTCCCTGACTGTTTCAAAAGTATAGTTATCGGCCGTAATCTGAGAATCAATACGCCGCACGTCTCTACTTGTCGATAACATATACTTTGTTTTGCCCTCATTTACTGCCATACCCATCTTGGTAGACTCCCGTTCAATAGCACTAAAGGCAGCAGTAACATCTCGCTTGGTACGCCCTATGATGTCAATGTCGTCAGCGTAAGCAAGCAGCTGGACACTCTTTTGAAAAATAGTGCCGTTGCGATGCACTCCCGCCTTTCGCAGAACGCTCTCCATGACGAAGTTGAAGAGGTCGCATTATAAGGGATCGCCTTGTCTGAAACCTTGCACGGTATCAAAAGGTTCGGAGAGGTCCATTCCTACCTTGACGGAGCTGCAGGAATTGCTCAACGTCATTCTGCATAGCCTTATCAGCTTCGCAGGTATACCGAGCTCAGACATTGCGGCAAAAACACGATCCCTTATGGGGCTATCGAAGGCTGCCTTATAGTCGACAAAAAGATGGTGTGTGTCGACTTGTTGTTCATGGGTCTTTTCCAGGATTTGGTGTAGTGTGAAGATCTGGTCGATGGTGGACTTGCCAGGTCTGAAGCCGCACTGATAAGGTCCAATCAGTGTTTTGACGAGTGGCTTCAGTCGTTCACACAATACGCCTGTAAGAACCTTATATGCGATAGGGAGGATGCTTATACCCCTGTAGTTGGCGCATATCGTAGGGTCTCCCTTTTTCAGGACAGGACAGAGGACACTGAGGTTCCAATCGTTGGGAATACTTTCCTCCATATTTTGTAAATAAGCTGGTGCATGCGCCCTACTAACTCATTACCTTCATGGCTAGGCGGCGGAATCTCCACGCCGTCATCATCGATTGGGTTCGGAACATCATCTCTAAAGGCGGAATTGGTGTCGTCATCGCCTTGTAGCAGAGAAGAGAAGTGCTTCCTACATAACCTCAGCACCCCTTGCGGATCTGTTACCAAGTTTCCGTTTTCGTCTTTGCAGGAAGACGCTCCGGGCTTATAACCCTCGGTTAGACGCTTAACCTTTAGATAGAATTTTCGAGCGTCATTCCTGCATTTATACACCTCGATTTCCTCACGCTCACGCCTTTCCTGCTCCCTCTTCTTGCGTCTGAAAAGGCGACTCTCTCCCTTCTCCTCTCTCTATAGTCCTCGACAATAGCTCGCGTAGCGGCAGACTGCAGAGTTTTTCTGTATGCGGCGTTTTTCGCTGCAGCTGCCTCGCGGCACTCCTCATCGTACCATTGATTTCGTTGGGGTGGGCGCTCGAAACCGAGGACTGTTTCCGCAGTAGTGCGCAAGGAGTGGGAGATGTTGGCCCACAGTCCTCCAATGTCGTTGAGATTAGAGAGGGAATGACGGAGCTTGTCGGAGAGTTGAGCGGAGAACGCCTCTGCTGTCCATTGTGACCGCAGCTTCTTGACGTCCAGCTTTCTCAATGTACTAGAGCGCGCAGACCTCGATGCGCTAATGCGCAATCGAAACTTGGCTGCGACAAGGTAGTGGTCAGAGTCGATGTTTGGACCTCTGAACGTACGCACATCTAGTACACTGGATACGTGCCTTCCATCAATCACAATATGATCGATTTGGTTGGACGTAGATCGATCAGGAGACATCCAAGTGGCCTTGTGGATATCGAGGTGTTGAAACCTGGTGCTACATATTACCATGTTACGTGCCGCGGCGAAATCGATCAGCCTCATACCATTGGGGGTAGTGTTCTTGTGGAGGCTGAACTGTCCGACAGTGGGGCCAAAGATACCTTCACGCACCAACCTCGCATTAAAATCCCCGATAACGATTTTGGCGTCATGTGCCGGGCACTTATCGCATACGTCCTCGAGTTTAGCATAGAAGGCATCTTTAGTCACATCGTCCTTTTCTTCCGTCGGGGCATGAGCACAAATAAGGCAGATGTTGTAAAATTTTGCCTTGATGCGGATTGTGGCTATCCTTTCGTTCACAGGTGTGAGACTATAGAACATCTCCTCTATAACAGACCAGCCCATAATAAGATGCAGTTAAGGACCGTGGGAAGACATTTCGTTGATGGGTTGAATTTTTTTATCGAAACAAACGAGCTCATCTGTAATGCGATTGGGAAAGCAAAAAGGTATCCGCTCATTATCTCGTAGATGAGCAATGCAATATTGTGTGTTCTGTTTGAATTAGTCTTTCACTTTTTCTCCGATTCC
The DNA here is from genome assembly GCA_930367235.1 of Sarcophaga rosellei. Taxonomy (NCBI): domain Eukaryota; kingdom Metazoa; phylum Arthropoda; class Insecta; order Diptera; family Sarcophagidae; genus Sarcophaga; species Sarcophaga rosellei. The sequence continues at coordinate 61,256,939 of OV884019.1, forward strand.
ATCACTTTCTTTATTTTCCTCTTCTTTTCCTTTCATATTAATCTTTTTTCTCTTGGAACGATTATTATTTTTGATTGTTCATAAAATAAATATAGTTTATAAAAATTATTTTATTTATGACGTCTTAAAACTTTAAAATTCTGGCAATGCTGTATGAAGTTCCTGAATAGGCAAAGTATACTCGGCAGAAAAAAAGATGAACACAATGAGTAATTATCGTAAAATCTTTTATTTTTGTATGGTGTTGTATCAGCAAATTTATCGTTCCGTCGATTTCCACATTACATACATACATAATTGGTCATTACAACCCTTCAGACAGGATTACGACCTAGTTCCTCACACCACTTATGTTGTGTGTGTTAATTTTATACATGAGTGGCGGGACCCAAAGTTTAAAGTCGACTCCGAACGACAGATGTTTGAGAAACTTTTCATCGCAATTTTATTTACTCTCAGAGTTTTTGCCAGAAATCTGCTGAGAGGAAGTCGCCTAAGAAATACTTTTTGTATATTGTTTTGATGTCTGGCCTAGGGCTCGAACCCTGGCTTTTCGTCTAATAAGCCAACACACTACCTACTAGACTACGGCGGCTTCTATTTCCACATTAAAATCCTTTAAATTCTCCACATGTCTAGAATAAACGACTTGGACACAACGTAAAGAACTGTAGCCACCCTTAAAATTGAAGTTACTTGTCGCACATTTTTATAAAAACATACTTACTTATTTACTTACTTAATTGGTCATTACTTACTGAGTTGGCCAATTTAAAGTCGACTCTGAACGACAGATTTTTGAGAAACTTATCATGGCAATTTTATTTACTCTCAGAGAGAATATCTGAAGAAATATTTTTTCAAAATTCGTTTTGGCAGAGATGTCTGACCTGAGGTTTGAACCATGGTCTCACATCTAATAATCCAACACACTACCTATTAGACTACGGCGGCTTATGTAAAGATAACTATTGTATAATCAGTCAACTAGTTGGTTGATTTTTTAAAAAATCAGGAAATTTCAATACTTTTTATTTTCTGACTATATATTAAATCACAACTTTGTGCCCAGTTCTTCTGCTATTATTATAAAACTAGAAAGGAGAATTCATTAACAGTTCTATCGTCTCCCCTATAGAATCTAGCATCATTATTATTTTAATTGTAAATTCTGCTATTCCCACTTCTTCATATGATTACTGTGAAACGTTCATTCCTTTAATAGAATACACAAATAAATTTAATAGGAATGGAAAATCCTAATGGAATTTGCATTATTAAACGTATTGTTCGAGAGTTTCTGATATCCATGGTTATAATGTCTGAAGTCGCGGTAGTGTTGTAGGTAGTGGCTTATTAGACGTAAGGCCCAATTTCAAAGACCAGGTCAGACATCAAAACGAAATATAAAAAAAAATATTTCTTCGGCAACTTCATTTCAGCATATTTCTGGCAAAAACTCTGATAGAAAATGAAATTGCCACGAAAAGTTTCTCAAAAATCTGTCGTTCGGAGTCGATGTTAGTAGGTCCCGCCACTCAGGTATAGTAAGAACAGTTACTGTGAGAAAGAAAAACACAAAGTGAGTGTAGTTGATTCGATAGGGTAATTCACTTCATGTTCTGCTTTGAATAAATAGTTTACTTCTTTTTAAAAGAACGTTTTAATAGTATTTAAGTTTTAAATTAAATAATGTCATATGTATCTTATTAGCAATTAAATGATTACAACGCTTTTGTTCCAAAGTTTTGTGAGTTCAGTGCAAGCTTATCTGGCATCTTAATTTTACATCATGAAAGGAAAATATTAGTATTAAAAATATTACTTGTTATAGATTGTTTATTTCACTTGCGTAACATAACTTATGTTGTGTGATGGTTGATTTCCTATTCTAAGTTATGCATTTTTTTTAAACAAGTTGAATATTGTTATAACAGTTTTAAAATTATTATTTTATTCAAAGACATAATTGATGGATAACTTAAACCTTGGTGGTTCTCAAATTTCCAGAGGGGAGTTTTTTCAAATGCTTCTCCGAGTCTCAATAGCTTCTGTAATAACATATTATTCTGTGAAATGGATGATGAATCAATTAGATCCCACAAGTAAAAATAAAAAGAAAGCCAAACTTCGAGCTGAAGAACAACTTAAGCGGTATACTTACATAATTTAATTCTTTTTTTTTATGCAAAAGTATATACATATATATTCTTACTACAGATTAAGTGACGACGGAACATTTAAAATTAATTCCCAACAATTCAATGATTATGAATTAATGATAGCTTCACACATTGTTGTGCCGAGCGATATTACAGTGAGTTGGAATGATATTGCTGGATTAGACAGTGTTGTTCAAGAATTGCGCGAATCTGTAGTTCTTCCAGTTCGGCATCGGGATCTGTTCAGTCAATCCAAATTGTGGCAGGCACCTAAAGGTGTACTATTGCATGGACCACCTGGCTGTGGCAAGACTTTAATTGCGAAAGCAACTGCAAAAGAAGCTGGAATGCGTTTTATTAACTTAGATGTTGCTATCTTAACAGATAAGTGGTACGGGGAATCTCAAAAGCTCGCGTCTGCGGTGTTTTCGCTTGCTCTTAAGATTCAACCATGTATAGTTTTTATTGATGAAATTGATTCTTTTCTGAGAAATCGTAATTCAAATGATCACGAGGCTACAGCTATGATGAAAACACAATTTATGATGTTGTGGGATGGCCTAAGCACAAATAATGAAGCTACAGTGATAGTAATGGGTGCTACTAACCGTCCCCAAGATTTGGACAAGGCGATATTGAGACGCATGCCCGCTCAGTTTCATATTGGCCTTCCTGGACCAGAACAGCGCTTACAAATTCTGAAATTAATTTTAAATACGGAAGTTGTTCACGAATTAGTAGATTTCAATCGCTTAGCTAAGATCACAAACGGATTCTCTGGTTCAGATTTAAGAGAGATGTGTAGGAATGCCTCTGTTCTTCGAATGAGGCAATTTATGCGCTTACATGATGCGAGCATTTCCGAGCAAGATTTAAATTCTTCAAAATCTAGAAACGAAGTCACACGCGATAATGGAATTATTGCAATAACTATGGACGATTTATTAAAATCATACGATAAGATGAAAGAATCAAAAATGCATACCGGACAATTATTGATGGAAAACAGAATTGAGTTGGACTAATGAAATACCTACTTTGGAGCATCCCTTTTATTTTTTCTTTTCAGCACAAATATTGATTTGTAAAATTTTCAATTGATTGTAAGTTATTAAATAAACAAACTAAATTGATAAGAAGTATACAATAAGTTTCACTCTGTTCCGTAAGTAGAAAATAAGTAATTTATAAATTATAATCACAAATGAAATGTAAAGCAACACCATTAAAAAGCATATGGTTCAAAATGTAAATTTATTTTTTACTAAATGTATAGGTTTAGAGGTTAAGCTCTGTCGTTTATTTTACAACTTACATGTAAACTGTATTTTATTGCCTGGGCAAATATGCATTAAAGCCAAAATTGTATTAATGTGAAAATATAATAGAATGTACTCAAGTTTACACACTCCATATCTGTTATTGTAAAAAAAATTTTATTTAAGAACAAATTGTACAATGATATTATTACGAGTTGAGTAACTAGAATTTTACGCTGGGTGTAGTGTAACAGTAATAGGAATAAAGGGCTCACATAAATAGACTGGCTCACATTCCATTGCCTACCAGGGCACCCTTACTGTAAACGAGTTACTTGCTTTCTTTAAATAATTTAATCAAGAGTCTTGCAGTGAATTTAATTTTTTATTTATTTATTAATTACAATGCAATTACAAATTATATCCAATTATTGCAAGCTGAGTAAAAGACCAGACTCTCTTCTTGGGAATCAATCCCAAGCCCCTTACGGTAATAGTTTAGCACACTACCCACCACACTCCCAGGCAATGTCAGTTACAAAATATTTCTCTGTTACATATCGGCTGCAATCGTGTGGAAAGCACTTACAAAGTCGTCTTTAGTAATAAAGAACCTTTAATCAGATATGTAGCGTTCCAATGACTTCAAAATATTAGTAGGATTCAGTTTGATTATTACACCTTCACAGTATAAAAACTATGTGTCCTTTCTATTTTTAAGATATTTACATAAAACCTTTTGAAAAAAAAGGCATGAGAAAGTTAAACTGAAAATTAGAGTTTACAAGAAAAAGTTAAGAAGGGGTTACATTAGCCATGGGATTGTATTATGATATTTGACACCTTGATTGGAGCTTAATTATTAACCTTCTTCGGTAAACTGGGCATTATTAATAGCCTTGCAAAAATCTTAGCGATGCGTGGTATTAAAACATGACCTTTGAATTCCCCACTTAAAATTGCTTAGTTGCTTCAATTACACAATTCATTAACTTTATGCTATAAGGCTTGTTTAGCGTGTAAAGATTAGTAAATGGAACAGAGTTAGGGCCAACACACTTGAATGAGCTCTACAAAAATTATTTGTTCCGATAAAGCTGTACTTATAACCCGAATTAATCATTAAAGTCTCATATGCTTATACTTATGCACTTACTATAAATGTAATGGGACTTCATTACGACTTAGTTCAGTATGTTGTTCTTAATAACTTTTTAAAAAAACATTGTTACAGAAATAGAAATAGGAATTTCAGGAAAATAAAATGTTTTGTTAGTAAAATATGATAGCATATATGACTCAAATTGACTTAAGCCGATTTAGACTTGGGACCACAGTGTGTTTTCCCTATATGTGTATTTAATAAACAGGCACCCGGCATTTTTTGAATTATTTAAGTTCTGTTTTTATCATTCACCTTGCTTACGTACATAAGAAATGAAAGTCGATTGATAGACTTTCGTGAAAATCAAAATTTGTTTAAAATGAATCATGAGGTGAAGAACGCAGCTAAACCAGTTACTTTTAGTGAGTACCGTATATAATGCAGAGGGATAGTAGATGGAGACATGTTGAAGTCCTTGGATGTCAAAAGTTAATGATTTTGACTTTCCTAGGTATAGACATAGCATTTGATAATACATCTCACGAGTTCATAGATATGGCATTGAATTGAATTGGTAACCATATTATATCCAGGTGGATGATACATGTGAGTTGTGTAATCAATTATGCATTGGAAGAGAAGAATGGTGCTGTCAATTATGATTTATTGGGCAGTATTGGATTTAATTCCATTGCAAATGTTGGTAAGTACCAGAGCTAAGAAGACAGAGAAGTCTAACATGGCGTTAATCAGGTGGCATCGTGATCTGACTATAAGGGAAATGTTTGGCGACGTGACCGATTATAAATGAATATTGTGGAGACCACATACATACATAATTGGCCATTACAACCCTTTAGTCACGATTACGGCCCAGCTTCTAACACATAGAGATCACATAGTTTTGTGATAAACGGACGGGTCAAAGACACTTAGCGAAACAGGAGGTCCCAGATTGAAGTATACGAAGAAACATCAGAGTGTCTTGGACACGAAGTAAAAAGGACGGCATATAACAATACTGTCGCCTCTTGTGAATTAGCTCGAGAATATAATGAAGCTGTATGGGCAAGCTGAATCACCAGGAATGTGAAAAAAGGTCACCTTCTGATGGATCCCAGGTCATGTGGAAATTTATCCCAATTGGCAGGTAGATAAAGTTACACTGATAGACCTAAAGGTCACAGTACATGACAATTATGCAAAACCCTCTTTTAATGACTTTTAACAAATATTGCCTGAATGTCTTTACCTATTCCTTATCTTCCTGTTTTTCCTTCACCCTAACCCAACATGGAAAAGAGAAAACTTTTAACCCGGAATAAGAAAAATTTGCCTCAGATTGGTATAGACGTACTACTGGGTTAGCTTATGTAGAAAATAAAATAAATAAAATTTTAAAACAGTGAAAGTACGCTTCAAGTGACGAGTTCCGCTTATCTTTTTAACTACTAGTTCACTTATTTTTACTAATTCTAAAAAACGTTTAATAATTCGATGTCACCGGTATTAATTCTTAATTTTAAAGATTTAAAACCAATTCTTGGTATTTTGTATAAGGTTGTGAAGTTATAAAAATAAAATCGAAATCTTTCTACAAATCATTTATCTTTTATTTTTTCTGCCATTTAACTATAATGACAAAATATTCAAGAATAATTGGAAATTGGAATCGAATTGGAAAAAGTAAAACAGTTACGATATATCTCAAATTTTATAAATAAGTTGTATGTTAAATGTGCTTTTAACTTTTTTAGATGTATCAATGTTCCATAGTACCAACAGCTACATCGGGATCACTTGGTGCAGGCCTTGGTTCATTAAAGTCCTCGCCAGGAGGGGGTATATCATCATCAGAACGTGATGTTATTACTGCTGTTCCAACTTCTTTTGCCATATTTAAATAATGGGCATTTTCCTCGTCATTAAATATTTTAAAAGGTTGGTTTCGTCCAACAATCGCAACTGATATATTCTAGAAAAAAGCGTAACTTTATAGACTACATATTTACATATACAAATCGGTATTTACCAAAACCGGCGACTGGTCATCTTTTGAACCAATTTCCTCATTCGGTAATGAACCACGAATTGCTTGAATGCCATGACAAATCAATTCATCTCTACTGCAATCATTAAAAGAATTTAAATGTCTTTCTAGATATGTTCTTGCGCTTTGGGAACGCGATCCTATAGACATTGCTTTGCAATTGAAAAAGTTCGCAGATGGCACAACTTGGTATATGTGCGGACCCATTTCATCATATCCTGCCACAAGCAATCCGACTCCATAAGGTCTTCGATCATAACGTTGAGTAGTAATTTGCATCTTATTACCAAGATTAGTAATTAATCTCATGACGGGATATGTTGCATCGTATGAATATTTGTAGTTAAGACATTCTGTACGAAGGTAACGACTCAGTACCCTTGCATCTGCAGTTATTCCTGAGATGGAAATTCCCAAGTGATCGTCGATTGGTATAATTTTTCTTTGAGATGACGACAACTCAGATGAAGATCTGCGTAAGGCTACAAGGACAGCGTAATCTTTATTTTTTAAGCCAACAGTTGCAGAACCTAATTTAACCGCTTCCATTGCATATTCAACTTGATGCAGACGTCCTTGGGGACTCCAAACAGTAACGTCACTGTCGTATTGGTTGCGGAACTAAATGAAACAAATAAAAAGCATTATTTAATAAACAAATAACGAAAAATCTCTTACCATAATTAAAAACGATATCGGCTTCTAACAATGACAAACAAATTTACAATCCAGTGCCTAACGACAAAATGAATCTACATATAACAATAAGAACTGATTGGAGAAAGGAACATAATGCTAACAGGGTGAATCAAAAAATTTTTTTGTTTGTTTTATGTTGCCAACTTTGGTATTTCAAAGACTTCAAAAGAAACAAAAACGTTACATATAAATTGTTTTACCTATTTACAATAAACTAATAATTTACAATAAATAAAATGTTAATCATACAAAAATTTTATATCTTAAAGATTCTTTAATTTTTTTTTTTTTTTTTTTTTTTTACGAATATTTCAAATTTACACACAAATCAAATTGCGAAACATTACTAAAAAGTTCAGAGCAATATTTTTTTTCGAATGGTTCATACATACATAATTGGCCATTACAACCCTTCAGTCAGGATTACGGCCTAGCTTCTCAACACCACTCATGTTGTGTGCGTTAATTTTATACATGAATGGCGGGACCTACAGTTTAAAGTCGACTCCGAACGACAGATTTTTTTGAGAAGCTTTTTCATGGCAATTTTTACTCTCAGAGTTTTTGCCAGAAATCTGCTGAGAGGAAGTCGCCGAAGAAATATTTTTCATATTTCATTTTGATGTCTGACCTGGGATTCGAACTCGGGCCTTTCGTCTAATAAGCCAACACACTACCTACTAGACCACGGCGACTTCTATTTTTTTTTATTTTTTCGAATGGTTGGAAATTTCAAATACTGTCAATTACATTTAAACATATTGTTACGAAAGTGGAAATGTTGTTATAAAAATGACGAACAAAAGCTCCAAAAACAAAACAATGGACTTGTTTACATGATCAAAGAATAAACAAGAATATAACAGCAACATCAGTGTATAAAAAAGGGATAAACAAAGTAAACAAACAAGCAGCAACAAACTGCAAGGATAAATGTAAACAAGATAAAAAACAACAATAATGAAAACAACTTGTTTACGTTTTTAGATATTTCACGAAGGCAGTCATTCTTCTTCGAGAGCATTCATCAGCGATATAAAAGTGAGAGTCGACTTTAAAATGTAGGTCCCGCCACTTATGTATAAATTTAACACACACAATTTACGTGGTGTGAGAAGCTAGTTCGTAATCCTGACTGAAGGGTTGTAAAGACCAATTATGTATGTATGTATACAGTTTCTTCCATTTGTGTTAGCTTTTCAAAGTCTCAGGTGGTCAACAAACAGGTTATTCTTTTCAGCGTCATTTCTCTAAATGGTATAATTTCGCTAAATTAACAGGTTATTTAAAGTTATATATCAGTAGACATATTGAGTAGAGTCTAAAAGTGTTGTAAGAGTACTCTGAGATTTTAAGAGCTCTGTACACTATTTTGACAATTCTTTTAAGTTTTGGTGAACATAAATTACTGGCTAAAGATGAATAAGCTGAAGCTAAATGAAAACAAAACCGAGCTACTTCAAATTAACGTGAACGATGATTCAATAATTAAAATTAATTATGAAGCAATTGAAAAAGTTAATAGAATAGAATACCTCTGGTTTATAATCGATAAATACTTAAAATTAAATGAACACATTGAATATATATTTAAAAAAATCGGCAAAAAAATTGGATTCTTAAAACGGATTAAAAATAAGATATCAATAATAACTGCAATCAATATATATAATACAATGATAAAACCTCACTTTGAATTCGGATCTACAATTTTATATGCCTGTTGTTCGACAACACAAACAGAAAGACCGCAAAAATTACAAAATAAGACCATGAGGTCAATACTTAAATATAACATATACACTCCAATTCAACTTATGTTGGACACACTAAAATGGTTAAATATCCAACAGAGACTGGTTCTTAACACCTTACAATTTATTCAAAAAAAGAAAATGGGAAAAGCGCCTAGTTATCTAACCGACTAACTTGGATATCTAAGAGGTGTTCAACCATACCATTTGCGAAACACTGACGATTTCTGTTTACCAATGGCGACTACAACATCCATGCAGAGGTCACTTTTTTCAAAGGCCTTAAACTTTATAACATGCTACCTGAATTTATTAAAACAGAAACAAATTTTAATTTGTATAAAAGAAATATTGTTCAATTTGTAAGAAATAATGAAATGAATAGTATTTAGTAAAATAATTTTATTTTAAAAATATTTAATGCTTCTACATAAATAAATAAACAATCAAATTTACTCCGCCTCGGTAGGGCAAGAGGTTCGAAGATAGAGATACAGTGATGCTTCAACTCGAGACGAGCCTCTAGAATATTTTTGGTACTTGGCTTTAATCTAAAATTTTCTGTCTATCGGAAGGGCTGATAGTTTGTTGCCTACTCGATATGACATTAAGATCGATTCTAGACATTGTATTAAGAAATGCAAAATCAAGAGCCAAAGATTGAATATTTGGCGTTAGTCAAAAAGCGATCCTAGCGGAGAAGATCCTAGAGGTTTCTGGAACTATTAGATTGGAGAAGGATTGAATTGGATAATAAAATTTTGATAAAGGTCTTTTAATGCACATGTTCGCCGAATATAGGTAATCTTCACACATGACGGGCAATGAAATATGTTTAAGTCTTCACTTTATAAAAGCGGCCGACCCCTACCATGCTCTATCCCATACTTGCCATCAAATTCTGTTGACTTTTTGGTATTTCATTAACAGCAAGTTCGAAATATTCATGTGACTTTCTCTATAAACATATGTTATAGGTTTGCGTTGGCATTAGTTACAATTGTTTGGAAGAGAAGACTATTTGTGGATTTTTTATGTTGTTTAACGTTTACATTATTCCTGGAACACTGTAATATTGGGTTTTTGTATAAGTTCTGTTTTGCTTAGTGTTCTGTTGTTTTTGTAGTTCAATTTTGGAGTAGGATTTCAGACTGTGAATTGTGTTAACTGTAGTTTTTGCCTTTGCAGATTTGTTGTTGATTGTTTTTGTTTGTTTTGAGTGAACATATTGTATTGGTGTTATCTCTGTGTGTTGTTTTATTTCGAATTGCTGCTATGTTGATGGACTCTGAATTATGCAATTGATTTTGCTGCTTAGTTTTATTGACATCTGTTTTTTAAAAAGTATTTATTCCGTTAGAAATTTGAGTTTGATATTTTGCAGGATCAATTTTGTTTTCCATTTACGTTGTAGGTGAAGAATTATTCTTGTTAGCGTAGTAGGTTTTTGTGTACTACATATGTACATACGTAATTGGCTATTACAACCTTTCAGTCAGGATTACGGTCTAGCCTTTCACAGCACTCATGTTGTGTGCCTTAATTTTTATACTTGAGTGCGGGACCTATAGTTTAACGTCGACTCCGACCGACAGATTTTGAGAAACATTTTCAAGGCACGTTTATTTACTCTCAGAGTTTTTGCCAGAAATCTGCAGAGGTAGTCGCCGAACAAATATTTTTTTTGTTTTGATGTCCGGGCTTTACGTCTAATAAGCGAACACACTACCTGCTAGACTACAGCGACTACTATTTTTGCTTACTATTTTTTTAAAATTTCCAAGCTTCTCGTGCTGTACATCTTCTTCAGCGTTGTCAGCAATTTTTTAAAAACCTTTAAAAAAATGTGTTCTACGAAAGTACCAAAATTCTAAAAGAAAACAGCGTTCAGTGCTTCTGTTACTTCTCCTGTTAGTGTTTCTTTGCACTGGAGTAAATATTTCATGTTATTATTATTGAACTTATTGAAAAAATGTATTTATATATTTACTGAAAAATTTGTTTTATTTTTAGAAAACGAATTTAATGCACACTTTTTGCATCTCGAAAAACTTCGAAAAAGGGTGAACTTGGCAGATGGCAACGCCGATCTTCCGGTTAGTTTCAAATAATTAACTGACTTAAGGTATAAACGCATAGACGAGAGATAGCAGCTCCTCAGTTCGACAGAAAATACTGCCAACTGTTTAGTCGGCTGCTTAATTCTTTAAAAGCAATGCAGAAAATAATGGAGCTCCGCATCGCGAGAAATTATACCTTTTACAAATTTATTATTGTATACATAATAAGTATTTTTGGTTATATTTGGGCTTATCAAACGCAAATATTTTAAGGTTAACGGGATTTTATAATACATGGACTGTTCTTATTTTTTGATTGTCCGTTTCTTTTCAATAACATATGTGTTTTAAGCGGTTTTTTAATTATTATTTTATGTTGTTTTGGCATCACTAATCTGCTTTTAGCTGCTCACAAAAATAGAAAATATAGGTTGTTTTTTTATAGAGGTATAGAACTTTAAGTTGCAATAAGACAACAATGGATTATTCGATTGACATGAATTTTATTTATCCGAAAGATAATCTTGTGGCATTACATTTTAAATATGATTTCTGGCATTTGACCGCCACGGCTGGCGCGGATGTAGTCCAATCTGGACGTCCAATTTTCGATGACTTTTTCCAACATTTGTGTCTTCCAAATGGGCAAGCGTTTGTGGCTTTACCGCATACGCCAATGACTTTACATAGCCCCACAGAAAGTAGTCTAGCGGTGTTAAATCACAAGATCTTGGAGGCCAATTCACAGGTCCAAAACGTGAAATTAGGCGGTCACCAAACGTGTCTTTCAATAAATCGGAATAAAATTGCACTATTTGCAAGCGTTGTTCAGGCGTGAGTCTATTCATGATGAATTGCCAAACCAAACTGAGAATAAATCACTTGACAGCTGTTAAATTGGTCGCCATCTTGAGAAGTAATGCCAACTTAAAGTTCTATACCTCTATAAAAAACACCCTTTAGTTTAACTTGCCGTGAAAGTGGGGTTAAGTTAAAGGTACGTTTAGCTAAAGGGAACTGTAAAGTTACCTTTAACTTATTTTCGTTATTACAACTTACAGATAAAATAAAGTTAACTGTTTTCAAAAATATGGCAGTGCCGGACCAATGTCGATAAAACTGTCCATTTAACAAGTTTCTTTAAAAGCAGTGGCAATGAAGGGCCTCTTTTTTGTTGTTGTGTTTCGTCATTTTTTCAAATATTTGAAGTTGCCATATTGCAATAAATAATATATAATAAGGCAAGTTCTAACATAAACTTAATTTTATAAGTTAAAGGTAGGATGATCCTCCCTTTAGCTTAATGCTCACTTCTACCTTATTGTCCACTTATAATAATGAAAAATTATTTATCTGCCAGTTAAAATCCTCCTTTTAGTTAACGGCAAGTTGTAATAAAGTCCCTAAGTTGGGCAGAAGCGGCTTAGGTTGTTATCTTGGCTTTTTCTGTTCTGCCGTCAATATAATCGTCTTCAAATAAAGGCATGTATTCTAAAACTTGGCAGCTTTCTGTCGTCTATGTGTTTATATCTTTATGTTTCGAGAGTTTTTGACTCTAAAGATTATTAGAATATTAAAAGAGCAAAGGTCAATTTGGTTTTATGATTTTATGAAATTCTAAAACTGAGGCCGTTAAAATACGTTGGAAATTTCAAAAGAAGCCAAATACTTCAGTGGGCTGCGAATCTGTCCTTCAAGATAACACTGTGGTGGTCGCAGAATGGTAGAAAGTAAGAAACGTGTTCCTTCTAGATAAGAGACCGAGTTACTGTACTCTATTTTATTCCAATAAAAAACTTTCTAACTGTAGTTATATTATAGCACTAATACTAATTCTAAAAATTTAATTTATAAAATCCATTACAATGTTGCATTATAAATGTACAAAGTTGTAACCAATTGTATTTCAAAAGACTATTTAAACGGTTAATCAAATTCAAATAATTGTAATTTTCTATACCAAAGGTAGAAACTGCTACAATACTCCCCGGCTAGCTTCTGCGTTATTTGTAAAATTTAGGAAACTTTACGCGTCTACCATATCGGGTAACAGTAGGTGTTGGTTCAGGATTAACATTTTTGTTGGTTTCCTCACACATTGTCCTTCGTAGGTTGTCTTTTTCACTTTATGGCATTTTTAAGAGTGCGGTGCCATCTTTCAACCATACCATTCGCCTGCGGATGGTATGCTGTGGTACGTAGGTGGTAAATTCCGAGTACTTTCGTAAGTTCTCGAAAGAGATTCGATTCGAATTGTCTACCTAAATCCGTTGTTACCTTTTCTGGAACTCCATATAATGCTACCCATCCAGTGATGAAGGCTGACGCTACCGTATGAGCTGAGATATCTGGGATAGGAATAGCTTTAGGCCATCTCGAAAAACGATCCACGCAAGTTAGGCAATAACGATTACCGCCTGAAGTTGGTAGTGGGCCTACAAGGTCACGTGCTAAAAACGTTTGTCGACAGTATCATAATTGCTGAGAGGTGCAGAGGTACGTCTGGTACTTTTAACTTTCTGACACTGTAAACAACCACGCACAAATTTTGTAACATCTCTTGCAACACCTGGCCAGACGAAACGGTCCATTACGAGCTTTTGCGTAGCTCTTATGCTAGGATGCGCAAGATTATGCAGTTTTCGCATTACTATCTCTCGATGTGTTTGTGGCACATATGGTCTTATATTATTGCCCTTTATGTTGCAGTATAGCATTCTTGTAGAATCTGGAATTGATAAACGTGTGAATTTAATGGACAAATCTTTACCTGATTTCAAAAATGATTTCAATTCAGGATCGTTGTCTTGCTCTGTTGCCATCTCATCAAAATCAATCGTATCAGACATTATACTGTTGATCCGAGAAAGCCAGTCTGCTGTGTTGTTGTCTTCGCCTTTTATGTGGCGGATGTCAGTGGAAAATTGACTAATGAAGTCCAATTGGCGTACTCTTCTCGGTGGCACCTTTTCACTTTTTTGATTAAACGCATAAACAAGCGGTTTATGGTCTGTAAAGATTGTAAACGTACGCCCTTCCAATGCATATTTAAAATGCTGGACGCCTTGGTAAACAGCAGTCAGTTCACGATCGTAAGCACTATACATGCGTTGAGCGTCAGTGAGCTGTTTCGAATAGAAACCCAGCGGTTGAGATTTTCCATCTACTATTTGATGTAACACAGCCCCGACCGCATAATCTGACGCATCTACGGTCAGCGTTAACTTACCCTGAGGCGACATGTAACTAAGTTGTGTTACGTTGGCCAAATCATTTTTGCAAGCCTCGAAAGCTGCTGACGCCTCAGGTGTCCACATAATTTTTGTGCTGTCTTTCTTTTTATTACCGATTATAAGTTTTTGTAGAACACTTTGATGTTTCGTTGCATGTTGTAAAAACGGCCGATAAAAATTTATCATACCTAAAAACTTTTTTAATTCTTTCGCCATTGTCGGTTTTTTAAAATTACGAACAGCTTCCACTTTCCTTTCAGGGGGCCGAAAAGCTTCACTACTAATGGTGTGGCCTAAAAACTCAAGCTCGGTTCGGCCAAGCTTGCACTTGTCGGCATTTATTGACAGGTTTCCTTTTCTTAATCTGTCAAACACTTCACGCAAGTCCTTTTCATGCTGTTGTTCGTCTACAGAGGCCACTAAAATGTCATCGATGTACGCAAACGTGAAATCCAAACCTCGCAGCAAGTCATCGATGTAACGCTGAAATGTTTGGGCAGCATTTCGTAACCCAAACGTCATATACGAAAACTCAAAAAGGCCAAAAGGCGTTGAAATGGCTGTTTTGGGTATATCGGCAGGTTCAATAGGTATTTGATGATATGCACGTTGTAAATCTATAGCCGAGAATATCTTCTTACCATACAAAATACTGGTGACATCGTGAAGGTATGGTATTGGATACCTATCGGGGAGTGTAATTGCATTAAGCCGCCGATAGTCGCCACACGGTCTCCATTCGTTGTTAGGTTTTCGAACTAAGTGTAGGGGACTGGCCCATTGACTTTTTGATGGACGGCAAATTCCTTTCTCCATAAGATACTGGAACTCCTTTCTCGCGGCTTCCAGTCGCTCGCCCGCAAGACGTCTTGGTCGAGAAAATACAGGTGGGCCGGTGGTCACAATGTGGTGAGTAGTATTTGTTCTAATTGGAGCTCTGTTTGAAAAGACTATTTAAACGGTTAATCAAATTCAAATAATTGTAATTTTCTATACCAAAGGTAGAAACTGCTACAACACCATCTAGTTCTTTACAGATGGTTTGTAGATGGCAGAGTGTACTAGATCTGATTTTTATTCCAATGAACTAGACTTTCATGTCTCTTTCAGATTACCAGATGACTACACATTTTCCAAGTGGAGTTCCACGCTATTTACAACGCCATTGGAAGTATTTGAGAATTAAGTCGCAAATTAGGAAAGCACTATTTTTTAAGTTATAAAACATGAAAGTTATACTTGCAGTCAAATTATGATTTTTCTCATATTTTAGTGAACGATGATGGGCATACCTAATTTTAAAAATTTAAGTAAATTGTTTTTATCTCCCTTTTATTAATATTCTACGTTTCGGGGGAGGGATTTAGACTGGACAATATAAAGTTAAATTATGATACCTATTCGGCCTCGAAAAAATAATGTTAAGGTCTGTGCTAATATTTTTAAAATTTTATATTCGGTCCATCAATAAAGAATGTTTACAGGGGTCTTCTTTAAATCACATTGAAATTTTTTTCTTAATTTTATTATTAATTAAGAAAATCTTTCTAATTAATTCCTTTTAATGGGCTTTGTTATCCATCTTACATAACAAAAAAAGGGCACACTCTAAAGACACAACTCTTAGATATATGCTAGCTGAAATGATTGTACGAATAAATATAACACCTAATGCCGCTAATTAAGCTTTTCGTAAACGAAATACATATATTGGTAGATTATGTAATTACCCGAAAGATTATTACTACTCGATCAACCCCAAAACCGGAAGGTACATTTTGTGTACTCAATAAATAAATTATTATTTACCAAACTAATAACCTTTTTATTTTTAATTACCCCAACGTTGGTACAATATTTTTTTTAATCGCTCCCTCCCATAGTTTAGTCCTTTGATCCGGAGCAATACGTCAATATAAAGTGCAAAAGTAAAAGAAGAAAATAAAGACAAAATAAACAAAACAAAAATTCACAAACAACAGAGTATTAGCACAGCTAACCAGTAACGAAAACTTTGACAGTTGAAAAACGCTCATAACATAAAAACGTTAGCTGTGATAAAAACTCAGGCCAGTTTAGAGGGAGAAAATAAATGTTACAATGTATTGCGGAGCAAATGTGTTAGAAGCAATAGATATACAGAGCGAAAACTGGCGGATAAAGTAGAAAAATTAAATGTAAACAAACATTTATTTTGTGTTAAAAAAGGGAAAATTGGAATATTTTTTAATTTCTTCAATGAAAATTTGAAAGATTCTTAAATATTTAAATATTAATCGAAATGTGGTTGATTTTCGGTCACAATGAATATAGTTTCATGTGCAGAGGTTGTTAAGAAGCTAAATATTACAAGATCAAAATAAGACGTACTGCTCATAAAAAAGTTTTCTTGTTGAAAGTTGCCAATACTTTTTAATTCCTTGAAAGAAAAAGTTAAAAATTGTTATTGTCATTAGTTGTTTTTATTATTTATTAATAGTTTTAGACAAAATTTATTATACATTTCTAAACTCAAAAGTAGAATGCTATATTTATCAAAGTATAACAAGTATTGAAAGCTTTGACAGTTGAAAAACGTTCATAACATAAAAATGCAGGTTGGACAAAAATTAAATTTTTTATTAACTCTCGCCAATATAAAAAATCCACCCCGAAAACTAAAAACAATTGTCACTCAGTGGCCACTGTTTTTTTCGCTGAAAATTCGTCTTTGTTGCTTCAATAATTTGTATCGTATATATTTGCACAAATATCAAAAGAAATATATATTATTCTAATACTTCTAATATAAGAGATCCGTGATCCAGAGTTTTAAATGATTACGTTCGAGAATGTTGTTGAAAAACTCACTGATCATTAGCAAAGCTATTTGAGTCCATTGGGTGAAATAGTTGCTAACGTTCTTATGTAACAAATTTGGTTTAATTTTACTCCTCAGTATGAGATAAAACTTCAAACATTTTGTGATGCTTTCGAGAAAGCATCCACTCCGCCACTCTGTATAGTAGAGCCCTAACCACGACTGGTAATTTGATTACCCAAAACAAAAAGAGCTCTGCGTTACAACTCTTTTGCCAACAATTGTGAGTTCACTCCATAAGGAATAACCATTCGGAAGCCTTATATTGGTCAGATTCAACTATCGTTCAGTCCTGGTTTTAAAAACCAGGCCAACTTTTGCCATTGGCCAACTTTTGTGGCAAATCGAGTAGCATTTATCGTGGGCCACTGGCAATAGGAATCACGTTGAATCTCAACACTACACTGCGGAATTCGCTAGTCGTGGTCTAGACCTAAGTTGCTTTCTACTTTAGATATTTGGTCTTGACCACAGTCAGATGGGTCACGATCGTCTTTTAAGCCGAATTCTTAACTTGAAACGCGATAATACAGCTCAATGTTGCACAAGCTGAGATTTTCGAATAATTCATGAATAGTTTCTCGGACTTACCTCGTACCCTACGGCGTCTGTTCTACATATCTCGTTTTTATCATTCCGTACGCCCTAAAAAAGATATCTCAGGGTATTTTGTCTGACAAGTTGTTTCAAATAAGGACAACGAATGTTTTCCGAAGTTGTTATCCTATACTGATCGCGTATTTGGATCATCTCCATAAATTTTAGACTCATGGTTCGTCTTCTGCGACGAGAATTTTGGGCTCCTAAATGAAAGAATTAGGCCACGACAGTGGTTCACAACTGCAAAATGTACCTTTTATATAACATAAAGCTATGCCAGCAATTTATGTCTGCATTATTTCACGAAAGAAACAGACTTTCTCGCCCCTTCAGCCACACGATTGATTTTGCTGATTGGTTACGGTTGTAGGGAGAGGTTGTAGAATAACTAAAGGATACGACTCAGTGTTTGTTTTTTTCTGTCCGACCCATTTATCTCGAGACTACAATATACATATCCATAGAGTGTTTTTTGGCTGCGTTTACTCGATTCTTCTCTCGTCGCGGTTACCCTTCTCACCTGTGTTCTGATAATGGAACTCCTTTTGTGAGAGCTTCAAAACCCATTTTAGAAAAATATCGCAGACACAAAGTTTTATTCACTAAGAATTATCGACTATGTTGGCAAGAATTAAGGATTGTTTAGATTCTAGACCTCTTAATCCGATGACGTATAATCCGTCAGACGTCTAACTTTGACCCCAGGACATTTCACCATAGGTAGTGCCGTACTTTATTCGCAGAACCGATTAATAAAATGTGTCTTTCAGTTACGCTATTCGATGACTGAAATTTTGCACCATTTGTTTGCGTTTCGTTGAAAAGACGAGTAGTTAGTAGAATTACTTAAACTTCCCGAAGAGAGTTTGGTGTTTAAGATTTGTAAATAGCAAAGAATAATAAAAAATAAACATAATAATAAAATATAACAAAAAATTAATAAAATGTTAAAGAATAATAAATAATAATTGATCAAAGGTTTCAGAAATACTCATGATTTCATGTAGTTTATGGTGAACACAAAAATATCTTTAGAAAAATTATTCAACTAGTGTCTTTGTGAATAGCATTGCGCTCAGCTAAAGCCCGCCCTATGCTTTTGCAATGAAAATCATAAAATAGTATATCGTTCTTTGCAAGCATGTGGTTTTAATTCTAATATGCTTTTAATGAAATTTTTCTCAGAATTTTTATTAAATGCGCGATAATATTCATAAAAAAATTTGAATTTTGTTTGATTAAAGTTTGTCTAGTAATGATGGCACATCTTTATTACAATACAATTTATTATTTCACGAAATGTTAAAAAAATACCAACAGAAAGTGCTACATCCTTGGCAGCCTAATTATACCTCTGTATTTTCGGCTGAAATTGTAATTAAAATCCTTTATCGGCTTACACGCTATTTTCAATGTACACAATAATAACACAGCCCTGCATGGGTTTTGCAAATAAGATGGCTCCAGGTGTTTCCGACGGCATTTTGCTCGCTGAACACGAATCTGGGTTCAAAAACTTCCCATCACGACCTTTTTTTGCGGTAACAAGTAAATCTGATTAATTTTTATAAACCTCGACCGCCATATTGGATCCGCCATTTTCAATTTTTAAATCCGAATAAAGATTCTTTTTCTCTTGCACCCCTTGACATAAACTCACCCCCTCACGGTGCATGCAAACAATTTGGCTTTGGGCTCATTTTAAAGAACATAGATTAATTGTCAATTTCTGACAATAGCGATGGTTCTAGCACGTCAGTGTTTAGCTCTACAATTTTTCAAAAATTGCGAAAAACGCTATTTTTTAGGGGTTTCAACCCCCTTTTTCTCGAAAACCTGACGTGATGGAAAGTTTTCGTGTTCAGCGCGCAAAATGTCTTCGGAAACACATGGAGCCATCTTATTTGCACAAAAAAGTCCAAATTTGCAGAGCTGTGTAATTATTACGCTGCTAGTAATAGAAACTTTAGTGTATACATTAATGAACTTACTAATTTTTTAGTAAATAAATAAATAAATAATTTTTTTGAGGAAGCAGTTACTAAAGAAATCAATACTTTAAATGTTGCAACAATTCTGATTTAAAAAAAATATTTTTTTTTATTCTTACGATTTTGCTTTTCAAGTTTTAACACACTTAGGGCTGTTTTCTCATTAGACGATTATCTTTTTTCCCAACGAAAAACTGCAGATTAAAGAACTTTGGTTTTCTCAATGTCTCATTTGCTTCTATTTTGTCGCAAAACTAACCAGCCCTCAACTGCCTGTTATTTATTTGTTGTACAGATAAATTCAATCAGCTGACTGCTGTTCACATTTTTTATGTGGCCATACCTTGAGTTTTTGAAAAAATAAAATAGATTTTAGAAAAAATGTTTAATAGAGGAATAAACATTAATTTGATGGAGGATGAACTCGAAGAACATGAGTTCCAAGTAAATGTTGAAAGAGTTTATCATGCCAGGCCTAACTGCCTGTTCGTTTTCTTGATTTTATTTTGTGTTATTATTTTTCACTATTGGAAAACAGCTGATTTATGTTAATAAGTTGTCACTTGAAGACAGGGTTCCCAACTTTCACAACAATTTTGAGAGGTATTGTCAAATGTAAATAATGTTTTTGTCGGTATATTGAGAAAACCAAAATTGTTAACGGACAGTTTATCAGTCTAATAAATTTATGTCGACATTTAGTAACTGGCAGTTTGTCGACACATTGAGAAAACGGGCCTTAGGGCCATTATTACAACTTGCCGTTAACTAAAGGGAGAATTTTAACGGGCAGATAAATTGTTTTTCATTATTATGAGTACCCAATAATACCCCATTTACACTACAGCGAAATCTAGTACTTATGAGATTTCGAGCCAAATCTAGTTGATTTTAACTAGATTTCCAAATACAAAACAAAATCTACTTATTTAGTAGATTTCGGCAAAATCTACTCAAAATCTAGTAAAAATAGAAATGCAACTATGTGTTTTGCCAAATAGTACTTAAAAATATAACGCTGCACAGGAAAAAAATGACATTTCAATTTAAAAATACATTTTCTAAATGTTGTAAAGGGTCCGCCAAATAACTTTTTTTTTTAAAATGCTGTAAAAAAAACTACTGAATATTTTCTCAAATTTCTTTTTTTATATGAAAGTACAATACTTCCGGTTAATAATGAAAAATAATTTCATTCAAATGGCTGCCTCGGCTGGCCATGCAGTAGCCTACACGAGTAGCCTACAGAAGATGCCGATTTTGGCAAAAAAAAATCATCTTTTCAGATGAAGCTCATTTTGATCTTGGCGGGTATGTAAACAAGCAAATTTGTCGCATTTGGAGCACAGAAAACCCGTACGCATACATTGAAAAGCCGACGCACCCAAAACGAGTCGAGTTTGGTGCGGATTATGATCGAGAGCCATAATTGGGCCATTGGCCGTTACAGTCAATGGCGATTGTTATCAGGCCATGTTGAACGAATTTTTGTTAAAAAAAATTGAAGAGTTTCAGTAGTTTAAAGCATTTTCAAAAAAAAAAAAAAAGTTATTTGGCGGACCCTTTATTATTTTCTTTTAAATTTCAGTCAGCTGTTTTTGTTATTAAAATGAAATCTTGCTACTGTCAAATAAATCCAGTGTAAACGATCTAGATTTTGAGCAAGATTTGAAATCTAATCTACTAGATTTCGCTGTAGTGTAAATGGGCTATAAGATAGAAGTAAGCGTTAAGCTAAAGCGAGGATCATCCTGCCGGTAAATTTTAAAGTTAAGTTTATGATTAAACTTGCCATATTATATATTATTTTGAATATGGCAACTTCAAATTCAAACAAAATGAGCACATACAACAAAAAAACACTTGTGAACCGGAGAACGGTCCGTATGCCATGTTAATGGTAGTTTACACCACAGAAATATTTTATAATTTCTACTGAACATTTGTTTGTGTGTACGCTAGCAGAAGTGTAAGGAATAACGAATAAAGCAAATTATTGTTGGATTCATCAAGTTGTAAACGGTGGCACACAAAAGTAGTGCGAACAATAACGAGTTTAATTGAAACTAAACACATATTTATTTTTATTTTGTTTGTAAGCAACGAACTCATATTTTAAACGTTTTAAAAAAGGTAAAAACGTAACAATTGGTGTCAGGATTGGGATTGGAAAATCCAAAAGTAAAAAAAAATAAATAAAAAATGAAATTAAAATGCAACTCTCCGAACTAAGAGTGGAACGGCTTAAACGAGAGTTGGGTAAACTAGGGCTGCCAACAACGGGCACGAAGAATGAACTCCAAAGGCGGTTAATGGAACAACTGCAGCTTCAGGTCATTGATTCCTGCGAGTTCGAGACCCCTGCAACTCCTAGCGGTATCGACATAAATTCGTTCCTAGCCGCTATGATGAAAAAAATGCAAGTATTAACTGATGTACAAGAAGCTTCTAGAGCTGAGAATCAAAAGCTATTTGCTGATGTACGAGAAGCTTCTAGAGCCGAAAATCAAATACTTCTGGCTATGTCTCGAAAATAGAGTGAACAAATGATGGAAAAAATACAAGTAGCACACCAAACGCTATTTGGTGTACAAGAAGCTTCTAGAGCCGAAAATCAAAAACTTTTGTCAAAAATTGAAAAGAAACTTGAAGCGACAACAGAGAAGCTGCAGGAAATACGAGAGTCATTCAGCAAAAGAATCACCAGTGTCGAGGAAAATGTGTCAGATTTGGAAAAGACCGTTGACGGAAAACTAGTTATAATAGAGGAGAAGCTCAGCAACCTACAGAGCCGGCTAACGGAACCAGTGTGAATCGTACCGGCAGGATAAGAAAACCTTGCTTTGATTGAGGGGTTGCTCACCCCTATCCGTAGTCAAATTCCATTCGAGACAGTATCCAGCAGAAACGGATGGGACGATTTGGAGAAAGCTTTGGAACTAGTTTTGGCGTTAACAGGGGTCGCAGCTGAGGTTCTAGAAACCATACCAGTCAGCAGCAGAAACAACTACAACGACTTAATGGTGGCGTTACAGCGTAAATTCAGCGACGAGTACAAACGAGAACTATACCGCATGGAGTTAGGGTGCCGGGCACAAAAGTCTAATGAATCATTTCAAGCCTTTGCAATGGACGTCGAGTGATTAGTGCAGCTTACATACCCAGGAGAAAACCACCCTTTGGTAGACAACTTTAAAACTGAGGCGTTTTTAATGGTATACGTGACCCAGACATCAAACTAGCGGTATGTTCCACACAGAAGTCAACCTTCGCAGAGACCGTGGCCTTTGTACTAGCCCAGGAAACCGCTCGCACGATTTCTAGACCACAAGTTAGGAAAGTGCGAAAAATGGTCGTGGAGGAAGAAGAATGCCTTTTCAATAGATTCAAAGGAATGATGAAGCAAGTTTTGAAGGCAAAGGAACAAAAGGCCAAGCTTAAATGTTTTAATTGTGGAAAGGGCGGTCATATACAAAGTAACTGCAAAGCGCCAAGTAAAAGATCAAGATCCATCTCAACATGAAGGAATAATAAACGGGCGAACTGCCAGCCATCTACACAAGAGTCACGTCTTTATTGTTGTTGATATTGTGGACGAGGTTATCATTGGTGCCGATTTTATGATAGCTCAAGACCTTAATTTGAATATGGGGCAACGGATAATGAGTTGGCGAAACGTGAAGATACCTCTTTACGTGGGATACAAGCATCAAGTGCACGCCAGAAGGATAGTTGCTATCGGACAACAAAATTACAAACATTTTTGAACCTGCAGAAATTCAGACGGATTTGTTATCAGCAAAGGCCCTCGTCAATTCTACCGAACATAGAATAGTCCCGGTGAGAGTGTTAAATCTATCAGGCCATGAAAAACTAATCCGTAAAAACTCACAGGTGGGTCAATGTGCTCCAGTAGAGGCGGTAATAAACAGCGAACAATTGCCAGAACCGACCGAAATGTCAGCCAAGGACCAACAAGAATTTAGTGCATGTGTGGAGAAATGGTCAGCAGGTTTAGCAGCTCTAGAGAGAAATAAAGTCAAAAAGCTGCTAAAGAGGTATGCTTGCGCTTTCACCACGAATAATAAAAGACAAGAAAGAACAGGCATGGTGAAATATAAAATTGATAATGGAGAAGCGAGGCCGATAAAACAGACACCCAGAAGCATACCGCGGTCGAAGCGTAATAAGGTTAAAGAGCTAGTTCGCGAAATGAAGAGGACAATGACTTTTTGTTTTTATATTATTTCTTTAGTTTATATCGTGCTGTGTGTGACTAAAACCAAACGTGTTAAGTATTAGACTCGATTTAGTTGAAGTTAGTTAAAAAAATTAGAATTAAAATCACAATTCAGTTGTTATACAAAATAAAATAAGTCACGCTAGCATGTTTAATTCCACACAGTTTCAATATCAGCAATGTAACAATTCAATAAATGGTAAGTGACAACTACATATTTTCATGTAGACATATGTATGTACATTTAAGTATATATTTTGTTTAAATATTAAATTAAATTTCAGCTCAAAATGTTTCTACCACAATCGGATTGTCTTCAAAATTAATCGTTGGACTGAGCGATGAAATAAAATCACTAGCGTCTAAAGTATCTGAATACAAGTATATAATTATTTTTAATTTGTTTACTTAATTTTATTATTTAGTTTTTAAGGATGAAATGAATTTGTTTTTTTTTTTCTAATAAATTATTTAACAAAAGAAAATACTAAAAACCTACATCATTTTTTGTTGTCAAAAACCATAAAGTAAGTAAAACAGAATAAAAGTGTGAATCTAAATAGACTCTGAAATGATTCGTCATATGAGTAAAAAATGACTCGAAAATAAATCAAACTAGATAAAACAACGACCGGAATATCACTCGAAATAAACTTGTAATTCATTTCCAAATGATTGCAAGATACTATCAAAAATATGCCAAGTCATAAAAGAGTCTTCCAGAAGATTCGAGGCTAAGGAACCATTTTCTGCCGACAAAACAATCATTTATAACTCAAAAGTGAAAGCACATATGATTATTTTAATCGTCCAGAGGAGTCAAAAAAGACTCAGAAATGATCAGAAAAATGCTGGCTGGGGCGAAACCAAATACTATCCTGGATTGCACAAGGGGTGTTAACAATTTCGCCAGGCATGGGTATCGTACATACTATTGTATCGTAATTACGGAGGAGTGGAAAATGATTAAGCGAATAATCAACTATGTAACTAATAATAAGGTCCGCGTATAGAAGCGCATCATTCGCATTGATAAATTACTATGAAAGAGTTCGATTTTGTAATTTAAAAGCAAATTTCGCTTTTCATTTCAAAATTCAAAGCGAAATGACATGTTGTAATGGTTAGGTTAGGTCGGAGTGGTAGCTCTGATATCACAAAGCTCACTTGAGCACGCATAGCGGCCCGTTGTGATGCCACGGGTGAACGCAGGCCCTGTACTAACCAAGTTCCACCAAAATCAGAGAAAAGGAGGAAGTTGGTCAGCGCAAGGTCTGCACAACAAAAGCACGACTACCCCGCACTGGAAAACTCCCATTGTTTAGATTTGTAGTCCGTCTAGTCATTACTATTCTTGACTGTATTGAAACTATTTGGAATTCTAAGTTGGGCTTAAAAGTGCCCCAATCAGTGTTACGTCTGTGTAATCATGTTAGGTTAGGTTAGGTCGGAGTGGTAGCTCCGATATCACAAAGCTCAGGGACAAACGCAGTCCCTGTATTGACCAAGTTCCACCAAAATCAGAGGAAGAAGTTGGTCAGCGCAAGGGCTGCACATCAAAAGCACGACTCCCCTAGGTTAGGTTAGGTCGGAGTGGTAGCTCTGATATCACAAAGCTCACTTGAGCACGCATAGCGGCCCGTTGTGATGCCACGGGTGAACGCAGCCCTGTACTAACCAAGTTCCACCAAAATCAGAGAAAAGGAGGAAGTTGGTCAGCGCAAGGTTTGCACAACAAAAGCACGACTACCCCGCACTGGAAAACCAGCCAGAAAGTTTGATGAACGAAGCTATATCCTTGATGTCAATAGATGATAGCTCCGTTAAGCTAACCAGGAATGGGGAGCCAAATAACCTATATTTACACCTAGCAAGAGACGGGCACTGGCAGAGAAAGTGAACAACAGTCTCCTCTTCCTCAGTGGAACTGCATCCACGGCAAAAGTCGTTGAAAGGGAGCCTCATTCTTTCCGCGTGTCTACCCATGACGCAATGACCTGTAAGCACGGCCACTGTAGTCGAGATGACATCACGACCAAGACCAAGTAATCGGTTGGTACGCCTTCTATCCATCCTGGGCCAGGTGAGTGTAGCGGTGGAGCAGGACTCCTCATTGACCCAGGATAGGTTGGCGTCCCGAAAGAACCTCCGCGCAATGGTCAACTTGCCCGAGGCAAGTGGCATACCCAATTCAACAGAAGAGGATTCCGGAAGGAGCGCACCAGCTCTGGCGAGCTCGTCTGCCCTACAGTTTCCCGGAATTCCACTGTGGCCAGCGACCCACACCAGAGAGACACTGGAGAAGCGCCCAGAAAGAAGGTCAAGACAGCGGCGACAATCCCTAGAGTTATCCACGAAACCCGGTAGAGATCTTATCGCGGCCTGACTATCAGAAAAGACCGAGGCGCGGGTGAAAGGAGCACCGTTGACGAGGATCCATTGAGCGGCCCGATAAATTGCCGTCACCTCCGCCTGAAACACGCTGCAGTAGTCCGGCAGACGGAGAGAAATGTTCAGGTCCAGTTTTCCAGAGTAGACACCGCTTCAACCCCATTATCGAGTTTGGAGCCGTCGGTATATATATCCAGGACTTCCGGGGAGACATCCGTATTAGGATCCCAGTCGTCCCTACCCGGAATCAGAAAGTGGAAACCCCTGTCGAGACAATATTCAGCAGGTAGATAGTCGATGTACACGGGGGCCACTGGATCAACCTCAAGAGTGGTGGAGTGACCAGAGGGTACAATATGCCAACGAGACAGGGCATTAAGTCTAGTCGCAGCAAACTTGGCCGCCTGCTTAGCGAGAAGCACAGTAGGAAGCCAGTTGAGCATTGCGAACAAGGCTTTCGTGGGGGTGGTGCGCAGAGCGCCAGTTATATAAATGGCAGCAGACCTTCTGACCTTGTCAAGAAGTCTGACGTTGTATTTCTTGTCCAGGGCAGTCCACCAGAAAGCAACACCATATAAGAGGTTGGGTTCGATGACCGTGGAATATATCCAACGCATGATCCTTGGGAAGGGAGAAGGTCGGAATTTTATATTTCCTCGTAAAAAGAATCGTATCGGTCTTAGAGGGGTTAATAGACAATCCAAAATCCCTACACCAGTCCAGCACGATTGACAGCGCCAAGTTCAACTTATCCGACAGTGTCTGCGGACAAATTCCCGACGCAGCAATGGCAATGTCGTCAGCGTAAGCTATGGCCCCATTGTCAGTGTATTCCAGCCCCCTCAAGAGTGAGTTGACTGCAAGATTCCAGAGAAGTGGTGATAGAACACCGCCTTGCGGTGTGCCTCTAGGAACCATTCTCTGACAATTCGTGGCCCCCACTGTGGAGGTTACTATCCTCGATTTGAGGAGAAGCTCAATGAACCTGACCATATTCTGTCCCAGGTTCAGAGAACCAAGAGCCCTAACTATGGCGTCCGGGTCGACATTGTTAAATGCACCTTCAATGTCCAGAAAAAATGGCCAAAGTGTATTCCTTAACGTGCAAGGACTTTTCTACCCGAGAGATAAGAGAGTGAAGTGCAGTCTCCACTGATTTATCTCTCGTATACGCGTGTTGGGAAGCGGATAGAAGCGCTGGATCAATCGAGGTCCTGATATGAACATCAAGAACTCTTTCCAGCGTCTTCAGAAGAAAGGAACACAGACTTATGGGTCTATAATCGTTCGCCCCAGTGTGAGACGGTTTCCCAGCCTTGGGAATGAAGATAACCCTAGATATTCTCCAGCTCCAAGGGATGTAAAGGAGCCTGAGACTAGCGTTATAGATGGCAAGCAACCAAGGGAGGATTATCTCCTCCCCATGTTGAATGTCACCCGGGATAATACCATCCGGTCCTGGTGACTTGAATGGTTTGAAAGACCTAACAGCCCACTGCACTTGGCCAAGGGTAAGGGTCAGGGGGGAATAGTTCCCAGATGGTGGTTCGTTAACCTGATAAAAGGCCTGGCCACCAAGTGTATCACTTCCTGGAAAGTGAGTGTCAAGGAGAAGCTCAAGCGTCTCCAAACTGGAAGTAGTCCAGCGTCCGTCAGGTCGTCCGATACAGTCAAGGGATTTGTGAGTGGAACTTAGAATTTTACGGAGACGGCCCGTTTCGGCGGAGGATTCTACGCTCGCGCAGTAGTTCCTCCACGATGTCCTCTTCGCTCGCCTTACAGCGTATTTAAGTTCCCTCTTTTTGTCCTTGTAGGCTGACCATTCGCCTGTCGTCTTCGCCCTGTTAAAGAGCCTGCCACAAGATCGGCGTAGATCATCGATCTCTTGGCTCCACCAGGGCGGTTTTCGCTTACCCCTATGGGCAGCGGGTTTGACGGAGGAAGTGGCTGCCGCCCTAAGCGCAGTCGACAGTATGTCCGCAGCCCTATCCACGTCGAAACGGGTCATTATAGTCGGGGGGTAGAGGGAAGGCTGCTACGCAGTCTCTCTCTAAAAATGCTCCAATTCGTGTTCCTCCTATTGACCGGAGGGGTCATGAAAGGAGTAGGCTCGTTCGTGTCAATACTAAACGTAATGTATCTATGGTCCGAAAAGGAGCATTCATGAGATACAAACCAGTCCTTAAGGTTAGTAGAGAAACCTGAGCTGACCAGAGTGATGTCCAGCACCTCCCTTCTGTTCGAAGTGAGGAAGGTTGGTTCATCGCCCCGATTAGCTATAGCTAGATTATTACTAATAATAAAATCAAAGAGGCACTCACCCCGCTCGTTGGTACCTGAACTGCCCCACATCGTGTGGTGGGAGTTGGCATCTGCTCCGATTATGACCGGAACTCCGCGTTGTTTCGCATCCGCTACCAGTCGACCGATGGGCTCCTGAGGGGGAGAGAGCCTATAGTCATGCGCCAGATACGATGATGTGATCCAGAGGGTCATCAAGTTCATTTCGACGACCATGGTGACGGTATCCTTGTCGCTGAACCTGTGGAGGAGAAGAGCGTTAATACTATTATTAACCATGACACAAGCCCGAGGCTTACCTGAGTTCTGGATATACGCTAAGCGATATCCTTTGGTGTTTAGTCCGCAAACCCTGCCGTCTACAACCCAGGGTTCTTGGACCAGAATGAGCTCTGCATCCTCGGCTGCTAGTCGGAGGAGCAGAGCGGCAGAGGCAGTTTTAGAGTGTTGCAAGTTAATTTGGATGACTCTCAGCATTGGCCAAAGAATCAACCATTGTCACATCAGCGTCCTCTTCGTCCGACAACGGAGAGGTTGCGCCCGCGTCAATATCAATGCCGTCGAAGAATTCCCCCACCAGCTCAGAATTGGACTTCTTGCTGGATGAGGAGCGTCGAGAAGAATGACTGCACACGCTTCTACATTCGACGTCTTCGGCGGGTTCGAGGGGTCCAGGGGTGGGGTCGGATGGAGTAGGGTCAGATGGGGTAGAGTTCTGTGGCATGGATTGCGATGGCACGGGATTTTCGGGGATGGGTTCTGTTGGGGGATGTGCGGCAGCGCGGGAATCCGACTTATAGACCCTTAGCTCAATTGAACTAAAACCATATTTTATCACGCCCCCACGGGCAGTAATAAGTGGAAGTGACTCCTCATTCAGGATGATCACCGCCTCGCGGTGATGTAATGGTGCCACTACTTGTACAAATATATCTTGAAAGGTACTTACCAAATTTGAATAAAGCAAAATCGTTATGAAAGCTCAATTTATGCTTTTAATTACGTAGAATTTTGTTACTTTATATTTTAAACAAAAATCTCTCAAAACAAGCAAAATGCTAATTCAAAAAATTTAAATTTGTTCTAAGTCTTCGGCTGTATAAAATTCTTCTAAACGTCTTTTCAACAAGCTGCAACGTGTAGGGATCGCATGAAAAATACACAAAAATACAGCAGTAACAAGAGCTGGTTTTAAAAATAAACTATCTAAAAATCTCTCAAATAGTAGTGCCATTGTTAAAAATCGAACGATGCATGAAGGACCGAAAAGCGGTCTCACAATTAATCAACTCACGTCGTTCAGTTGTGTGATTCGTTCAAATTGACCCATTCTTTTATGACCTGCACACCTTTACTTACTTGCATGTTGTAATTTATTATTTAGAAAACTTGGCTTGTCTCCCTGCTGGCCAGTTTAGTATTTCCCACTTAATATTCAGTTAGGTTAGGTTAGGTTAGAGGACGTGTACTTGTCAACTGTGATTGTGTAATTGTATACATGAATAGCGGGACCTACAGTTTAAAGTCGACTCCGAACGACAGATTTTTTTGAGAAGCTTTTCATGTCAATTTTTACTCTCAGAGTTTTTGCCAGAAATCTGCTGAGAGGAAGTCGCCGAAGAAATATTTTCACATTTCGTTTTGATGTCTGACCTGGGATTTGAACTCGGGCCTTTCGTCTAATAAGCCAACACACTACGTACTAGACCACGGCGACTTCTTAATATTCAGTTCCTTAGATTTTATTCTAACACGCACACTTCATTGATACGATAGGCGCATTTAGCTGTGTTGGTATAAAGTAATGAAATACTGTTTATTAATATTATTTAGAAATTTTTATATAAGTTTAAGCTAATCTAAGACTACTATAGATTTCGTCCTTTAAACGTTTTCGTCAACTTTTGAGGGGATCTTTCTAGAGCCTTGTGTTGTGGTTTTCATTGGATAACATTTTACGTGGTGGGCTCCAAGCCCTACGCACAACCCAAATTTAACGTCCAGGGGATTGGACTTCGCTGCACGCATTAGTTATCATCTAGCGGGTGCTAGATTGCCATCCAGGAGGGGCCACGAGGAGACTGCGTATCAACTTGAATACAGCAAGACAAGGATCGTCCTGGTGGTCACCACGTTGACCACAGTCAGAAACCTTGCCTTGTTTACATGCATCCATTCCCTCCCTAAAAGAGAAGAAGGGATGAGAGATGCGAGGGATGAGAGGCGCACAGATGTGGGAATGACGGTCGAAAATTCTATCAAAAGGGTAAGCGTCTAACCGAAGGTTATAAGCTCGGAGCGTCTTCCTGCAAAGATGAGATTGGAAACTTGATAACAGATCCGTGAGGGGTGCTGAGGTTGTGGAGGAAACACTTCTCTACTCTGCTATACATGAAGAAGTCAAAGTCGCGATTATGCGTCTTAAAAACAATAAAGTTTCAGGCCCTGATGACTTGTTTAAGATCGGATGTAATGAGTTGGTAGGGCGCATGCACCAGCTTATTTACAGAATATAGCTAGAGGAATGTATGCCCAACGATTGGAACCTCAGTGTCCTCTGTCCTGTCCTGAAAAAGGGAGACCCTACGATATGCGCCAACCACATGGGTATAAGTATTTTCCCTATCGCATATGAGGTTCTTACAGGTGTATTGTGTGAACGACTGAAGCCACTCGCCAAAACACTGATTGGACCTTATCAGTGCGGCTTCAGATCTGGTAAGTCCACCATCGACCAGATCTTCACACTACGTTAAATCCTGTAAAAGACCCACAAAAAACAAGTCGAGACACAACATCTTTTTGTCGCATAATGGATCGTGTTTTTGCGCAATGCCTGAGCTCAGTAAACCTGCGAAGCTGATAAGGCTATGCAGAATGACATTGATCAATTCCTGCAGATCCGTCAAGGTAGGAATGAACCTCTCCGAACCTTTTAATACCCCTTATCATGCGACCTCTTCAACTTCGTCATGGAGAGTGTTCTGCGAAAGGCGGGAGTGCATCGCAATGACACTATTAAAAAAAAAAGCATCCAGTTGCTTGCGCACTCTGCCGACATTGACATCATAGGGCGAACCAAGCGAGATGTTACTGTTGCCTTTAGTGCTACTGAATGGGAGTCTACTAAGATGGGTCTGGCAGTAAATGAGGACAAAACGAAGTATATGTTATCGACAAGTAGACGTGCGGTGTATTGAATCTCAGATAACGGGCGATAACTATACTTTCGGTATAGTCAAAGAATTTATATATCTTGGCTCCACCGTTACTACCAAAAATTATCTCAGTCTGGGAATTAAGCGCAGGATCACTCTTGCCCACAGGTCCTACTATGGCCTCAATAGGGAATTGATTAGGAAAGACCTCTCTTGAACGACAAAACTAATACCCTACAAGACGCTCATCCTCCATGTGCATCAATACGTCGCAGAGGCATGGACCCTATCCAGCACTGATGCAGCGGCCCTGAGAGTATTCGAGAGAGAATCCTATGTAAGATCTTCGATCCAGTGCGAGTTGGCAATCATTTCGCATCCGATCCAACAGTGAGCTGTATGAGCTCCTCAACGACATAGACGTTGTGCAGCGTATTAATATCCAGCGGCTGCGCTGGTTCGGCCATGTCGTTCAATAGAAGAGGATGCTCCGGCGAGACGGGTATTTAATACGGGGATCTGCGGAAGTCGACGAAGAGGACGACCTTGTTAGCGTTGGAAGGACCAAATCGAGGAAGCCCTGTCATCGATTGGTGTTACCAACGGGTGCCTGTAAGGATGTGTTAAGGCAGGCCGAAATCCGTAAGTAAGTATTTCACATTTCGCATTGCAATTTCCCTAAATTACCATGTTATCTGCAAATATATCCAAAGTAGTGTTAACGCTTCGCAGAACAACAGATGCGCCCAGCATATACAATGTTGCATATGAGATACTGTTGTTGGTTTTCTAAATAATATTTTAGCAGAATGTAAAAAAAACAAGAGAGATAGTGTTTTTCAATTTATACAATGTCTTTTGCAAGGTCGTTTTCTCTTAATTCTGCATGGTGCAACAGGCAAAAACCCTGCGCGTTTATAAGATGACTTTTGTTTGCTTTCTTGCATGCCTTTTTTCAATTTTGCTTATTACAACCGATTTTCACAACGACTCATATCTTTGGGAGCAAGCGGTGTAGAGAAGAAAGCTGGGTAAACTATGTCATGATTCCTGTTTTTCATGTATTTTTCATATCCCTCTTTAAACTAGTTTCTTTTATTCACGTTTCGCTTTATTCTTTATTGATGTAGTGACACATTACATTAACTGATCAGTCCGACATTTTTGCGATTGCTTTAATAAAAAAGATTAGTCAATTCAACTTTAAAATGAAGTTTGAAGACATACTTTTGATATGTTGCTATGGTAAAATATTGTTACAAATACAAAAATTTGATTAGTTAATTTGCAAATAAATAGCAGAATACAAAAAAAACATCGTATAAACGCAAAGGATTATTGCAAGTTCCATCAAAAGAGAACTAAAAAAACGGCGGTAAAGATCGTCATTTAAATTGGGAGTTAGGTTAGGTTAGAGGGCGTGTACTTGTCAACTGTGACAAGTACAGTACCCGGAGGTCGAATTGACCCATTGTACAACGTCCTAGCTTCTCACACCACTCGTGTTGTATGCGTTAATTTTATATATGAGTTATTTTGAATTAATAATTGATTTTTAAGCGGTACAGCCACATATCAAACCTTTATATTTTTATTCAAACTTCATTTTATATTTGAATAAAGAATTTTTTTTTTACCAAAGCAATCCAAAACTGTCGGATTGATCAATTAATTTGATATGTGGCCATTAGGGTGACCCTTATATGGGATTTTTTATTGTTGATTTTTTTCCAATCTCACCCCCCAGAATGCTGAGTATTGATACAAAAAAATGATCCTGTCAAATTTTCAGATCAATCGGTTGGGATTATCACGTGCCGCAAGCCCAGTTAAATTTAGGGGTAACAAAAAACTTTTACTTTCTTGTCTCATAACTTTAAAAGTTTTAATTTTATGAGAAAATGTTTGCTATTAAGTTGTAAAATTTTTTTGTCAAATATTTTTACAAAATCTGCATATGACCATAAGTATGAACGTAGCTATACATATTATCATTGAAACACCATATTTATTCGAGCAGCCCTATGCTAAAGTTAAAAAAAACTTCGATGTTAATACTTTTAATGGTATGTGCTTGCTTTAGGACCACAAACCATTACTAACTTTTACTGGAAGCGAAAAAGTGAATAGGTTGCCAATTATTATATATAGCGAGCGCATTGAGAAATTGTCCCAAATTCTTGCTTTCGAAAGTGGAACAGGAGGAGTAACATTATATTTTAAAAAACAATGGAAGGTAAACAGAATTAAGGAAAACGTAAAGGACTCCAAACACTGGATTAGCGCATATTTGGCGAAATGTGAAGGCTTATCATTTATAATAGTTATAATATATAGATCACCAAGCTACAGCAAAGCGGAATTCTGTGAAGATTTACAACAGTTTTTGGAGGACTTGTGCGAGAAAAGTAATGACATTATAATAGCAGGAGACTTCAACATAGATTGGCAATCAGATTTTTATAAAGGTAAATTGGAAAGCATATTGAATGATAACGGGCTAAAACAGATAATGAAGGAATATACGAGAATAACCAAAGATTCTAAAACATTAATAGACTATATAATCACAAATAATAAAATGGTGTCGGCAAGAAATAATATAAACAATAAAATATCAGATCACGAATGTATAGATATTATTATCGAGAATGGAAACGATCAGAAGATACGGAACATGGAAATAGACATATTCAAATACAATAAAGACAGATTTAATTATGAACTAAATGCATTAATAGAATTTAATGAAATAGATAACATAAATGAATACGTTTATAATCTTGATACTTGTTTGGAACAAACAATTGAAAAATTTGTAGTGAAGAGAAAAGTGCGCGAAAACAATAATAATAAATGGTTTAGCAACGAACTAAGAATATTGAAAAAGGAAAAAATTATAAAATATCAAAAGGCTTTATTTGAAAATACAGTATCGTCGTGGAATAACTATAAATTCATAAGAAATTTATATAAAGTGAAAATTGTTAATGAAAAAAATAAGTTTATAAACAATAAGATTACGAATACAAGCAACCAAAAAGAAATGTGGTATAAAATAAAAGAACTAGTCCTAAAAACTCCCAAAAATGTGATTAAATCTGTGATATTTAATAATATAGAATGTAATATTAATTCCGAAATAGCTGAAAATTTTAATGACTACTTCGTAAATAGTATTAAGGAAATAAGATGCTCCATAGAGGACGTGCAATATAAGAACCAAATTCCTGTGATAAACTGTAGATTTAAATTCCGTGCAATTTCATTATTAGAATTAAGATATATATGTAAAACTATTAAAAAGAAAAACGATTATAGGAGAATATCGAGTAACTTAATATTGGATAACTGGGAGTTAGTAGGTAACATCTTGCTTAAAATTATAAATAAATCGCTTTAAACGGGAATTTTTCCCGATAATTGGAATGAGTCATTGGTAACACCAATTGAAAAAATTAAAAACACTAATAAATGTGAAGAATTTCGTCCTATTAACTCACTGAAGACATTTGAAAAAGTTCTAGAAACTGTGGTTAAGCAACAGTTGGAAAAATACATGGAGGAAAACAAGTTATTGTCAAAATATCAGTCAGGTTTCAGAAGGAAGTTTTCATGTGAAACTGCTGTAAATTATGTCATAAGTCGGTGGAAGAATACGAAAAATAATAAGATTCTTGCAATTTTTCTGGACTTCAGGCGAGCATTTGAAACAATTGATAGGGACATTCTGCTGCAAAAACTAATGAAGTATGGAATAGAGAATGAAGAGCTGATGTGGTTTAGGTCATATTTAACGAACCGTAAACAAATTACAAGAGTTAACAACATTGAATCCAGCCCAATTGAAAATAAGTATGGAGTACCACAAGGATCAATATTAGGAGCGCTGTTATTTATTATTTACATAAATGATATGGAAAAGATTTTGCAGAAATGTGAGATAGTGCTATATGCGGACGATACTTTAATTTTTACTGATGATAAGAATGATATCTTATGTCACGAAAATTTGTCAAAGGATATGGAAAATATAAATAAATGGTTAATGATGAACAAGCTAAAACTAAATGAGAATAAAACCAAATTGTTAGAAATTAATATGGACAATAATTTAATATTCAAAATAAATAATGTAATAATAGAGAAAGTTAATTCGATAAAATACTTGGGTTTCATAATAGATAAAGAATTAAAATTTAATGATCATATTGAATTTATTTGTAAAAAAATCGGGGAAAAAATCGGATTTTTCAAACGCATAAGAAATAAAATGTCAATTATAACATCAATAAATATTTACAATACAATAATTAAACCACATTTCGAATATGGATCAACAATACTACATACTTGCTGTTCAGAGCAACAAATAATAAGACTACAGAAGTTACAAAATAAGGCAATGCGTGCAATACTTAAAGTAAATAGATTAACATCAACAAGATGGATGCTAGATACTTTGAAATGGTTAAATATAAAGGAAAGACTACAAGTTAACACTATATACTTTATTCGAAAAATGAAAATAGGTGATGCGCCAGAATATCTAACAGAACAAATACAATATGTTGGGGAGGTTCAACCATACAGCTTGAGGAACGTCATGGACTTCAGGATTCAACAAGTCAACACCACTGCAAAGCAAAAGTCGCTGTTTTATAAAGGACTAAACCTGTACAATATGTTGCCATTTGATGTTAAAAATGAAATTAATGATAATGTTTTTAGGAAGAAAACTGTAAATTTTATAAGAAGCATTAATTAGAGCATTTGTATTTATAGTATAATTTTATAATTTTAAATGTTAATTAAAAGTATTATTAATACTACTTAATATCAATAAAAAAAAAAAAAAAAAATGGAAGAGAAAAAGCTTCAGCTTTGTATAACGCTTATCAATAATGGGGTTTTCAAGACATCTTTTGTTTTTATACAACAGAAGTAAGCTCTGCTCTGATTACCATGTACAAACCATATACACGAAATAATTATGAGGTCCGTGTTGAAGTAAAAATGAACAAAACGTTGGTTCCAATGCCGTAATATTTGAAAGATTTAAAAAATCCTGATCAAATTTGAATTTAAATAAATTTCCATTAGACGAAATAACAAAATTCTACTTTAAAACAACGTAAACAAAATTAATAAGACAATTGTTAGATCTAACTTTAGTGTTTTTAGGATAGTTAACTAAGAAATAATTGTAAGGCAGTAATGTTTTGTGCTCCCGGTGCTCTTCACCGTACGAGATGGATGGTGAAAGCCATCTATAGTGTGAAGATATTTCTCTTCCGGAAAGAATTTAAATTGATTAACAATAAGAAAGTGATGTCCGACAAGTATGTATCTTTATAGTAACTATACAGTGCTGTTCAATAAAATATATTCACCATGATCTAACACCTTTGAGGCCAATAAAACATTAGAAAAATGCGATTACTAATTTATATTTTTTTATTTTGGTAAACTTATAACATAAATAACATAAAAAAGATATAACTTCAAAACATCTAAAGTAAAAAAACTATATATTCATCAATATTCTTCAAATCAGCAATTTTTTCCTGTTCATAAAAATAGATTCACTAAATTTGGTGTTCTAAAAAAAATTATTTTTAGCATTTAAACCAAATAATTCTTTTTATTTACAGTTTATTTGCCTCAGTAATGGTGGAATAACACTTATTTTTTATTACTGCTGAGCACCGTTTTGGCATAGAGTCAACAAGTCTCTGACATGCTTCTATTAGGAATATTTTTTCACGCTACGTTCACTAACTCCCGGCACTATCCTTTATTTGAAGAGTTTCTAGCTCGGAGAGCTGCTTTGACAATTTTCCATAGATTTCTGACAGGATTTAAGTTCGGTGACTGCGCCTGACAGCTCAAAACCTCGACGTCATTATTCTGAAACCAATTTTTTGCTCGCTTCGATGTGTGTTTTGGGTCATTATCTTGTTGAAACACCCATTACAGTGGCATTTCCCAGTCGGCATAAAGCATTATGACGGCCTTTAGTATATTGGTATAATAAATGGCATCCATTATTCCTTGTATTCTAAATAGAGGCCCTGTGCCATGGCAGGAAAAACATCCCCATACCAATATACTTCCTCCACCATGTTTAATGGTTGTTATTGTATATTGTGGAAGGAGTTCAGTGTTTGGGGGTCTTCTTAACGTCAAACTACTTCTGTCAGAGTTAAAAAAATTAACTTTAGTTTCATCTGACCATAAAATATTGCTCCACTTATGCATAGGCCAATTTGTACGCTGTTTTGCAAATTCTAATCTTTTGTTCAGATGTTGTTTAGGCCACAATGGAACTTTTCTGCTACTTTTGGCTTTTAAATTATTTCTGAGTAAAACCATTGGAGTGGAAATATGAAGCTTATATTCCTTTTTAATGGCAACAGAGGTTGCAAACGGGTCTTTTTTGACATGACGCACAAATTTTCCTTCCATGAGGGGTGTGAATTTTGGATTTTTCCCTCTGGGTTATGTCTGAAACTTATAATTTATTGTGTTTTGGACCATTTTATATGAATACCCGATAATTTCAGCAATTTTTCTATAGCTTTTGCCTTCATTATGAAGTTTTTTTATTATTCCCTTGACTTCAGGACTGCAGTGTTTACCTCTGCCCATTTTCAATTCTAAACTTTAATTTTTTACTTGATTTTTTTTAATATTATTTAAAATCAATCAGATTTACTGTTTAATACAATTACTATCAACCAACGGGTTGTAAATTGAAAAATTCTATTATTTTTTCTAAGTGAATCTATTTTATTGAACACGCGTTTTCACAACCAAATCTATACTTGCAATAAATTAGAAAAGAATGACGCTTCAAATTTTGGAAATGTAATTGGATTATATTCATAAGAGATCAGTAAACAAAGTGTAGTTACTTTTTTACATATACTGTTTTGTATAACAGATTTAGACATAGTAAACTTTTCGGAGACCAGGTGAATCTATTTTTTTGAACAGCAGTGTATATCTGTGGTCCCAAGCAACAACAATCTAATAAGACTTAAATCAAGTTGTTAAATCCCCATTTATGTAAAATGCGCATTTCTCTAGCAATGTTTTTAAAAAAGTTAGTAATAAAACATAAAAATTAATACTTTGGACTTTGGCTTGTGCACGTCTTAACTTCAACCGATTGATCTGAAATTTTGACAGGATCATTTTTCTTACCAGTATTCACCAAACTGGGGGATGAGACTGGAAAAAATCTGACTTTAACTTTTTAAGGGCCACCCTATAGGCCATGCAGGTTTACTATACTATTTCAATGAAAGAATAAAGCTTAACTTGAAGAAAATAAATTAATTTAAGTAGGGTTATGAAAAGTCATGAAGAACAGAAATTATACTTTTTTGGGACAAAAAGCATAGTGCAGATCGGCTATTAGTTTTGCAAAAAAGTCAGATTTCAGATACATACATATATAGGAAAATTGCAAAACATATATTCTTTATCTCAAGAACCTTTTCAGTATTTTTGATATCAAATCAATAAAACAGATCAAAACCTATGACAACCATTGGGAATAGGAAAGGATGCAAGTTTTTAAGGTAACAAAATACTTTAACAAATGGACAACGCGTATGATCGCGTTTCATGGGTTATAAGTTTATAAAAAATTAAATTTTCTACACTTAAAGTTACTACAAGTGAATTTTCATAGACTCTGGTCGATACAGATAATAATTTCTACCTATAGACTGTATACACTTTGTCAACTACCATATTCAACATTTGTTTGATACAGACTAAGTAAATTAAGTTAAATTACAAAACCATAAACCTTTTTATTTGATTCAACAACTGCAAATGAGTGTTAGTCCGACAATAACATAACTCTTACTGAATAAAAAAAGGTAAACGACAATTACAGAAAATTCTGACTTTATTAAAGTTATACATTTTGTTTTGTGTTCCAAATTTGAGTTATGTTTTCAATAACTTCGGCAGGTGAAGATAATTTATGTCTCATAAAATACCCTTGAATTTGGGCTGGGCTTACTTGTTTGCCAACATTCATAACAGCTTTCGCAAAAGTAATTGCGTGGTCAACTGTAGAGGCTTCATATTTATAGAATCTTTTAAACATTTCTATTAATTGGTGTTCCGAACAGTTACCTACATATACTTGTAAATCGACCCTTCCAGGTCTTATTAAAGCGGGATCTAATCTTTCTATATAATTCGTTGTCATAAATACAATTCGCGCTTCCGTGGAAGCTACACCATCAATACAATTTAAAAGACCACTAAATGTTACTCTGTTTAAGCCTTCGTAAGCAGAGGATTGTTTAGGTACTTCATCACGAGAAGCAAAGGCAGCATCAATATCTTCTAGTAATATAATCGATTGCTCCGGAGCTACATTTAAAAGATGATTAAGTCGATCATCTGTCAATCCTCGCTCCGATAGGTTAAGTAAACAAATGCTGTATTCCAATTCCCCCGCTAAAGCTGTAATAAAACTAGATTTGCCACATCCAGGTGGTCCATGTAGCAAATATCCTCTTCTATAAGGAATTCCTCTATCTGCATACCACTGAGAATTATCTATAAATTCCCTGCAATCAGATAAAATAGTTTCACTGACACCTTTATCTAATACTACAGAACGCAGTGGTCTCCTTCTTCGTGGATGTCCGAATTGTCGCCACTCAGGACCCATAGCTGTGTACATTATTGTTTTCCCTTCGGTGGCCTGAAGCGCAAGTTTGCGAGCATCTTCTAAAATTTCAAAATAAAGGTGTTTATTTCTACCAAAAGCCGTAAGCGTTACCGTTTCCCATGGCACTCCCATATGCAAGTCAAGGGTCTGCTGTTCCCTAGTTCTTTCTACCTGAATCCAGACTCCACGATAAAACATCAGATGTTTTCCAATGCTAGGAATGAAATCATATTTTGTCGTAATTTTTCCAGAATCTCTTTGAACGAAGGATGTTTCAACGCTTAAATGTTGTGTTTCTCGGGCACCTCGCGTAGTAATCCACTGAAGCAACCATTGATACGATTTATCACGGCAAGGAACTTCCAATGTAATCATAAGATGACGTTTGAAAAGTATTAAACCGCCTTGCAATCCTTTTCGTAGTATAGCTGCACCAGCCCCGATACCGAATAGCCCAAATCCTGCTCCAAAATACGGATTTGTTGATAAACTGCTTATTAGTTCATTTAGAGGCATGATTTACCTAATCAAAAACTACCGTAACCATATTCAAAGAACAAAGTCGCTGAAAAGTGTCGGCGGTAAAACAGATATTAAATCAACAAGCAAAAAAATATTGTTTGGACGGCGTATACACAGAGCGTTAAAAGTTAAAATACATTTTCAGAATTTTAGCACAAAATTGTTAAAGAAAATAATTATTATAAGCTATGGAAATAAAGGTAAATTAAATTCTACACATACATATAAAACAATATTATTTTCATAACAATATTATAGAAATATTATTTTTGTAACAAAAATATCATACTGATTTATAAATGTTTCATATCAAACAACATTTTATTACATATTTTCTAAAAATGTACTCTAATTAATATATACTTTTTTAAATATTTGTAAAAAAAACAAAATTGTCATCACTAAGAACTAAGTCAATTTTGTTTATATATATATGTATATTTATTTATAAATGCATTAATAAATACATATATATTTATAAATACATAACAATAATTTATATCTAGATACTTAAAAATATAATTCTAAACAGTAGGAACTTGAAGCTAATAGAAGAAATTACGGAATCAGTAGAAAAAATTTAAATTTACGGAATTATCCTGGGTGCTTTACTATTAACTTTTGCCTTTCCATCTTCAATACACTCAGACGCCTTTTGCACGTATTTTGTCAAACTATATTATATTTTCTTTTAAACTTTGTTTCGCTTTTGCACGTTCAAAGTTTACTTTGACAAAATCTTGATATTTTGCTGTTATGTATAGTACACAACTACTGGTAAAGGAAGAACAAAAAACGAAGAAACTTTGCAAGTACATCAAAGTATGAAATTACCTCAGTTCCTTTTTCCCTTCTCTCCAACGAAGACGTCTTTTGCACATACTTTGCAAAGTAATTTTAAAAGCCTCACCCTTTGAGGTACTCGCAAAGTGCATTGAAAGTGCAAAAGGAGTCAAACTCAAGACTTCCAAAGTACTTTGAACGTGTAAAAGACTTCTCACAGATTTTTTTACTAATGCACAAAAACAAAAATTTTAAACGAAATTGATAACAAATATTGAATTGAGTGATTCGATTTTCTTACTAGAAGACCAGTTTTGTTATGCTGCAATTTTCTTAATTTCAAATTGTATGTATCCTTCGCCACTGCTATCAATTTTTAGAGGATATTGAATGTGAATCTTCGTAATAACGCATGATTCTATTCTATAATTTGGAATTTCCGTTCCCCTACTTGCTTATAATGACTTGGTAACTCTAACCAAAATATCCAAATGCAGAGTTCATGTAAAAAGTACCTTAGTACAACGTTGTGTGTGCGAAAAATTTGTTTTCTTCACATGCGACGTTTAAAAAAGATCTGTAAACAAATATTAAGTGCCTTTAAACAATAAAAATGAAGTATAATCATGGAAATATATTTTCTACAGAAGAAATGCAAATCATATGTGATATTGATAGGTAATTAATACGTTTGTACAAAAAAAATTCTATTTATTATCTATTTGAATTTATTTAGCACACAGTTCGGTTTTGTGGACTGGAATAAAGAAGAAAATGCAACTTTACGTGAATTAATTCAGCGAGCAATAACAGCTTTTCGAAGTATTATTTCATTATTGGAGAATGACAATGTTGAAAATAATATAAAGTTGTCTTCAGTTTCGGAATTTAATGAAATGTTGATTAAGAAAGAGTCTGATGAATCTGGTTGTGTAAATACCCATACAAAAGAAGTAGAATGGTCAAAGGATGAGCAACTAAAATCTGCAAAAATTGATCTCCACACATACTGCAAACTTGGGCACTTACATTTGCTATTAGAAGAATATGATAATGGTTGGTATTTGCATGCAATTATTTTTAATAGGAAACAATTTCTATCCAATTTCTACATAGCTCTTTCAGCTTATCAAAAATATTTAAGGGTTAAACCAAAACATGAAGAAAATTTGGAGTTCTTATATGGAATGGGACTTGTTTATTTCCATTTCAATGCTTTTCGTTGGTAAGTTTTTTATTGCACTTAATACCGACTAGGACATAATTTTATTTCATGAAGTGTTTTTTTTATTTACCTGTAATGTAACACAGTACAATAAGATATTATCCTATTTAATAGTACGGGTAAGACATATGCATCCGTTTGACAACTGCATAATTATAATCTTAAAAATAATTATACTTAAAAATAGATTAAATCAAAAAAATTTAAAATATGATTAAATAATTGCGTCTTGTATGTTATTTTATGTTAGAAAACGTAAATAACGTAGTTTTGAATTGCTTGGTATAGCTCAATAATTGTTTATCTTTCGGTAGTTTATTCCAGAAACGGATTGCATTAACATAAGTGTCTATCAGTAGTTCGGTTACGGTATATAATGCTGTTAAGTTTAGATCTAACTATTCTTCTATGTAGATAATGATGTTGTTTAACTTAGGTGACCGTGTGTAGATATAAAAGAGTACGGGATTATAATAAATTTTTAAACGACGTGTTATAAATGTCAGCATATTCAGTTATCCTGCTGTACCTTGTACAACCATAAACATATCTTTCTGTTCTAAACTTTGGTTTTTATAAATACATTTTTTTAGTTTAATTCTTTATTTGTAATCTATTTTACTTTAAGCAAATCTTATAAATAATTAACAACAGGTTATTTTGTTAAGCTCTATCAAACTTAACAAAATCAAAAGAAATATACATACACACATATGTTAAATACATATTATGAGTAGAATTAAAAACTTGAGTTAACGTCCAAATGGAAGATTCAGAACATGTAAACTTTTAAGTCTGCATCTCATTGCTATCATCTGATTGCTCACACATTTGTAAGATTGCTAAGCCTACTCAGATATCTTTTACTAATTGTTTTCATTTCTTCTGCTGTGGTATTTTTAAATCACTGTAAGGATTTGTTACTAATAAATCAAGACGCGTTCGCCAATAACCTTAATGGTTTTGACTGATATTTTTGAAATATCTTCTCGTTGGGACAACTAGTTATTTTCCAAAAAACAGGCTTTAAAATCGTTTTCTACAAAAAAAGTTTGTTTTCGTTACTTAGGGGTGAACCTAGTACTTAAAAGCCAATACATTTTTTTGGCCTTTATGTTTAAGTTCTCTCTCTTATATCTAAATAGTGTCGTAAATACCTTACATTTTTGATTTAGGTATAGCATTATTATTTAATTATAGAGTTGGGCATTCCCATCTTCTTAACGGAGAAATTACGTGAACTAACTTCTGTGTGTTAAATTT
Organism: Sarcophaga rosellei; assembly: GCA_930367235.1. NCBI lineage: Eukaryota > Metazoa > Arthropoda > Insecta > Diptera > Sarcophagidae > Sarcophaga > Sarcophaga rosellei. Next base: position 61,301,299 of record OV884019.1, read on the forward strand.
TATGTTCCATTTTTGCAACGATGTTTCAATTATATAAAGTCGCCTTTGTACCATCTAAATAAGTACAAAATAAATAAATACATATATCATTTTTGTCATTTATATTTGTGATTTCTACTTATAGTATGTACTTATGCTATAAACTTCACAAATTTAAGAATGCTGATTCTTAGTTTATTTTTACAGTAATATTACCATTATAATGTTTTAGTTATGTCGAACTTATACTCGCATATTAATAACTTTGGACTGTTGTTTACAGTGGTGTTAAATAAGATATATAAAAGAGCAGCTCTGATACAAATTTTTTAAACCAAAAAGAGAATGACCAGAGGCACATATTGAATTTACCAAAACATTGGTTCGAAAATTATCATATCGAAACTTACTGTACTGCAATGTCCTTAACTTTAAATTCTTTTAAGAATCTTTTGGCAAATAATTAAACTGAGTCTTCGAAAAACAAAATTGACTAAAATTGACCATTGAACATTTGAATCAAAACTTGTCATAAACCTCTTGACTCAATGTCAAGGTAAACAAAAAACTGGTTTAAAAATTACCAGCCAAGGATGTGCCAAGGCTTAAATTTACTTAAAAGTTACTAAAAGAAATGGTTTTTATAATTATAATTAAAAGATTAAATATTTATATTTCAAGTAACATAAATTTTTAGCTCTAATATAAAATAAAATAACTTAATAAATTTGAATTATGACATTTTGAGTTCTGATTATTGTTTTAATGCCATAATATACTTTTTTACTTTTTGATTTTGAAGCTTAATGAAAGGAATAAAAAAGTCCCTATTATTATCCTATTTGGTCGTTCTTATTGGTTTTGAAAACTTTGGATAAAGACGGAAAATTTATCGAACACCAAAGTAAAATAAATTTTACTATATTTTTTAATATTTTTGATTTTTTTTTAACTAAAATTTTTTTGGGTTTAAAATTATAAAATCAGGTTGGCAAATTGTAAGTTCTTTTTCAACTTTAACATTTCGTGTGGTTACAATATTAATCATGGCTATAGTTAATACTTGTTTTGAAGGAAAAAATTAAAGAAACCCTTTTGAATTAATTCTTATGAACTGACTAGGTTGAAAGATAATAATTATAAAGAGATTATAATGGTTAGTATGGAGGTAATGAGAGTGTTCACAATCCAAATCCAATGTAGTTAGTAAAGTTATTTTTAAAGCTTGTTTGGAGTCATTTGAGGTTTTTTCTTGTGGCAATGTGCTGACGTATGGCAATATGTATGTAATAAAGCATTATCGGGTGAAAGATAGATTTAATTAATATTTATTTATTCCCAATTTTATTTTTTGTTTATTTGAAGGGTGTATATACAGTGAAAGCTCCACTGGCGGACAGCTCTAATAGGCGGACATCTCCGCTAGACGGACGATTTTCTAGGTCCGGTCAATTAGGTCGTATTTTTAGAGCAAATTCATCTCCCCTGGACGGACGCTCCCTTGGGCGGACGCGGACACCTGTTTTTCCAAAAACATATCCCATAGGCGGACAAATAAATATTATAAAAGGCAAACCTGAGCAATTTTATTGTATTTCGGTTTATCCCCCTTTTATACAATGCGCAATGTGTAGAGATTACATACATTTTTCTTTATCGAGTGTGTATTTTTCAACTTAATTAGATTATGTAACATTATGTAGTGCGGTGATTCCCCGGTTTATTATTTTATATAATGTGATGTTCATAGACGAAATCTAAATTGTGATGTGAGAGAAGGAAAACTATTGGTTATTGGTAAAGCGTCTCGCCCACGAGCCTTTAAAAACACCACAGTTGCCGCTTTGCCGGTTGATTGTGGTTGATTGGAAATCAAATAAGAAGGCTTGGATGACTGGTGAAATTATGACGGAGTGGTTAAAAGGGTTGAATAAAAAAAGGTGTTATGCAACAGAAAGATTATTTTATTTTTAGATAATGCAGCATTATCCAAAAGGAGTTAGTGCTAACAAATGTAACAATATATTTTTTACCAGACAATACCACATCTGTTTGTCAACCGCTAGACCAGGGCATCATTCAAAACTTGAAAGTTAGTTATAGGACCTTAATTTTAAAGCACATGATATCATAAATGAATTTAGCGAATTTGAATGTATTTATTAAATTTTTCCCGTAGTATTTTATCAAAATATCCCTTGGACGGACATCTCCCCTAGGCGGACAAAAATGCCTCGACGGTCGGTGTCCGCCTATGGGAGCTTTCACTGTACTAAGTATATAATAATGCATATACTGCATGTGAGATTTTGTTAATTTCTATACAATATACGGAATATGGTTTCTGTAAGTTTGTTTTGCGTCAAGTATAATACCTAAGAATTTAACAGTTTATATTTAAATTGAAAAATTGTATTGGACTTTGAGGAGTAAATCAAAACGAATGCTCAAAAGAAGGCGGATTTTATTTTTTTTGGAATTAAATACAATGTTTTATTTTATAAGATATTTAATTCAAATAAACCTAGTTATAAGTTTTATATAAATCCGACCTCTGGATACAAAAATTGTTCTTGTGCAATAGATATATCGGCTAAAAAAGATTATATAAGATTATTATAAAATTATCGTGTGGCCAACCAGAATTAACGTTAACTTCATGGTATTTTTATTCTAATGTGAACATGAAAATATCTACCACTAAAAAAACTCAATATGATTTTGATGATTTCAGATGAAGAACTAAGTTCTTTTTTTGGTTATTTTGAAAAATATTAAGCAACTCAATGAAAATTCTCTTCAATTATTTTACTTTTTACTTACAGACGGTAAAAGACTTATAGGTCTATCTCGAGATTTAGCAGGTTTATTTGGCTTAAGTATTGATATCATTTATGACTTCTTCCACTGATTTGGAAAATAGCTTTAAATTTGCATGGAATATATTTGTTAAATACATATCTAATTTCCTTTCTTATACCAAGTGATTTTTTGCTTTTCACAGTCTTTATAAAGCTAAATGTGACCTCTTCAGAATTATAAAAACACTGGGCAAGCCTAATTAAACCAGTCTACCTTAATCTGCTAACATTGTTGTTGAATTGAGATATGTATAGTTTCATCATAGTGTTGTATTAAGTATGTATATTTAGGCTAATTTACTCTGTTGAAATTGCATGTTACGTTTTCAAGTATATTTTTCCAAGATCACTTTTATTGAGGATACCATTTGTCTACAGTTTGTGATGAACTAATTATACTAATGTATAATACACATATATATGTATATATATGTATATTAATTTTTAAAGGAATAAACGATCTCCAAATGGTTAGGAAGCATTTTCTTATACTGAATATTATCCCTACAATTATTTGTAAGGCATCCTAAAAATGGTTTGGGCAATATAGATCACCTCCTGAAATATATTTCTTGTCGGAAATAAACATTTACTTGCTACTAGAGTTAATTCTTGGGCCACCAAAAAAGTGACTTAAATATAAATGAAGAAAATGTTTTTCAACAGATAATTTTATACTTATATGTTTAATGCTTTTAGTGTTTTTAAGTGAAAAAACTCTCCTGTGGAATATTTTCCTATCACTAAAGCCACACAACCTCTACCTGCTTTGCGATCATATCTGTAATCGTGATGATTATTATATCTAAAACACGTATTTTCATTTAATACAACAGTCTGTTCCAGATCATTGTCAGCTATCTAGTCTCGCAGTGTTATAAAACCGATAACTAACCTCAGGCTGGCTTAACCAAGCCCAGCAGAAAAACTGACATAACAACTCGATCGATCCCTAACGCTTCTTCCTCCATTACCCATCTAAATGACTGCAGAAGTGGCAGATTGGGGGATCAGGACCAACTATCAAATAGTTCTCAAAAAGTGAACATAGTCTATTGAGAGGATCCGCTGCTTTATAATCAGATAAACCGCTATGGCCCGCAACACGGCATAGACTGATCCGCTCTTCTTCAAAGGATTTTCACCAGACCAGGGTAGCATGACTTTAAACGAAGATCATATAAAGGAAGGGAATGAGGAAAATAGATAAAGCACAGAAAATATGTCAGAACAATGTAACTGAAGTTAAAAAATTATGCAATGTGTTGAATGATTTTGAAAATAAAAATAAAGATATTTATAACAAATTTGAAGAAAATCGTGCAAAGATGTGCAATGAAATAAAAAGTAACAAAGAAAAACAACGATAAACAAAACAAACTGTCATTTGCTGAAACGGTTAAAAAGCATGGCGCTGCCAGATGTACAGAAACAAGTTCCTTTAATAATAAAACCGAAGAACAAGATTTAAATAACAATGTCGATAAACCTAAATACATACAACAAACATTGAAAACAGAAAAAATGGAACAATAATTGTACAAAGTAACAACGATGAAGACAGAAATCAAATAAAAATGCTATTGAGAGTAAAATGGGTGACACATATGATGTTAAAGTGCCAAATGACAGAGCTATGTCAATAATCATACCGGACATGTCTTTCAAATACAATAATAAAGAACTTATTTCGAATATAAAGAGACAAAATCAACAATTGCAAGAACATGAAATTAAAGTGGTAAAGGCTTACGAATATAAAAAATATAATAAAATAATTTATAACTCTAAAATAATAGTTCACAAAGAAACATACAAAAAGATTAAAGCAGCACAAAAATTAAACATTGGATGGGAAAAGTGTAGAGTTTTTGATGGAACGGACATAATTATGTGCTTTAGATGCTTAGGGTGTAATCATAAAGCGAGTGAATGCACTAGAGAAGAGAAGCGTTGTAGATGTAAGGGAAACCACAAGTCAAAAGAATGCGATACAGAAATATTTTTTTTATTGATATTAAGTAGTATTAATAATACTTTTAATTAACATTTAAAATTATACTATAAATACAAATACTCTAATTAATGCTTCTTATAAAATTTACAGTTTTCTTCCTAAAAACATTATCATTAATTTCATTTTTGACATCAAATGGCAACATATTGTACAGGTTTAGTCCTTTATAAAATAGCGACTTTTGCTTTGCAGTGGTGTTAGCTTGTTGAATCCTGAAGTCCATGACGTTCCTCAAACTGTATGGTTGAACCTCCCCAACGTATCGTAGTTGTTCTGTTAGATATTCTGGTGCATCACCTACTTTCATTTTTCGAATAAATTATATAGTGTTAACTTGTAGTCTTTCCTTTATATTTAACCATTTCAAAGTATCTAGCATCCATCTTGTTGATGTTAATCTATTTACTTTAAGTATTGCACGCATTGCCTTATTTTGTAACTTCTGTAGTCTTATTATTTGTTGATCTGAACAGCAAGTATCTATATTGTTGATTCAAATTCGAAGTGTGGTTTAATTATTGTATTGTAAATATTTATTGATGTTATAATTTACATTTTATTTCTTATGCGTTTGAAAAATCCGAAATTTTTCCCGATTTTCCTTCAAATAAATTCAATATGATCATTAAATTTTAATACTTCAAAGTATTTTATCGAATTAAATTTCTCTATTATTACATTATTTATTTTAAATATTAAATTATTGTGGGAATGAAGTTGCGAGAGGAAAAGAACGAATAATGAGAGTTAGTTCAGAAGAAGACGCCGCGAGATAAAGACGTACGACGGAGCCTGTATTATATTTTATTGTTTCAAGAACTCTTTTTTTTTGTCTTTTGATTCATTGAATTTTATATTAATAATAATTTTTTCATTACATCAATAATAATTTCTTTGTATCAATAATAATTCCTTTATTCTAATAAACTGAAATAAAATACCACAAATTTGGGGACTCAACCGTGAATGTTTGTCGTGAGTGTTTATTGTCAAGGAAATGTAAGAAAGAAATAAAATAAATAAATAAAAAAGACGTAAAGAGAAACCTTACTTTCGAGAACGAGATCGCGACGCGAACATAACTACGTGTGTAAGAAAGGAACAAATATATATGAGTGAGAGAATTCTTGTGTCAAGGAGTAACGAATAAGAAAACAAAAAAGAGAAATATAGAGAAAATTGTAACGGGCAGAGAGAACAGCAGAAATATGTATGCATTAGGAGATTTTGCGACTGTACGAAACAACTTGTCGACGGCTAAACGTGCTATTGTTGTTGCTTTACACAAGCTGGTATTCGAAAATGAGGGTGATCGTAGGAACAGGCAAAGATTGAGAGAATTCGCCGGTTTTGACTACGACGGAGATGACGAAAAGTTTCAGGAGAAAAGAGAATACGTTGAGCAGAATTTGAGTACCGCTGATTTGGTGGCAATTTGCAACATTTTATCTTTAAATTACGACGCCGACGATTTGTTTCTGCACATATTTAAGAATATGCGTAAGGGAAATTTGTTAAGTTCGAACGAGTTGAATAATGACGATGAAGACGAGAGCGACGATGAGTCGGCTGACGACGACGGTGAAGATACAATGGTAAACATTCGCAACGAGTTAGACGATGAAAGTAAAAGTAAAGGAGAAGTAGCATGTAAACAAACGAATGGTAACGGCGGCGGCAATATTATTAAAATGGACAACAACACAATACGTAATGCAAAACCATGCAAGGAAAAAGAAGTAAATGGAAACAATGCTGAACAGAACAATGAAAATAGAACATATACCGTAGAACAGTGTAACGTATCGTCTTTTAATATGCCAAGATTTTCAATTAATTTCCGCGATATTGAAGATTCAATTAGACCATTTGATGGAAGTGGCTCTATACCTGTTGATGTTTGGATTAATGATTTTGAGGAGACATCAGCTATTATGTATTGGGATGAATTTCAAAAATTTATTTTTGCTAAGAAATCTCTTAAGGGCTTGGCTAAATTATTTATTGCTAGTGAAAGAGGTATAACTACATGGATTAAATTGAAGCAAGCATTATTCGATGAATACAAATCTACAACCAACAGTGCCCAATTACATAAAATGCTAACGGAACGGAAGATCAACAAAGACGAAAGTGTTCACGAATATTTTTTGAAAATGAAGGAAATGGCTTCGCGCGGCAATATAGAAGAAAGTGCTTTGATGCAATACGTTATTGATGGCATACGAGATTTGACAATTAATAAGACCATATTGTACGGTGCGCGTAATTTGAAGGACTTTAAGGAAAAACTTAAATGTTATGAGGCAATGCAGGAAAGGTCTTCTAAACAGAAAGTCGATGCTAGATCAACAAAGGACAATAGGACTGGGGTTAAAAGTGAAAAGGCTATAATTTGTTATAACTGCGGTGATAAAGGCCATACTTCCAAAAATTGCAAAGACAAGGAAAAGGGAATAAAATGCTTTAACTATAACAAATTTGGTCACATTTCAAGGGAATGCCCAACCAAAGTTGAGAAAGCGAATGTCAGGCAATTGGTAGTCGAAAATATTATGAAAGTGAATGTTAAATTCTCAGAACAAAGTTGGATGGCTTTATTTGATACTGGCAGCAAATTTAATGTCGTGACTGAAAAGGTATACAATTCGCTGAATAAACCAAAGCTCTCCAAATCAGATTTTTATCTAATTGGATTCGGTAATACTTCGAGCGATGGGAAAATTAAACCGATTGGAAATTTTAAAACTAAAGTTGAAGTCGATGGTGAGGAATATAATTTAACTTTTCATGTAGTCCCATTCGCCTGTATTGATGTTGAAGTGATACTTGGAAACGAATTTTGTTCATTTGCTGAAATAAAAATTACACCTGATGGCTTGCAGATAAGAAAAGTCAAGGACGAAATCGCAGAAGAAGTACATAGTATCATGGTGATGGATGTCTGTGCTGATAATGATGTAAGTACAATTAATATTGAGGAAACGTGCAGCGATACAGCTAAGTGCGAGGTAATTGAAATGATACGCAATTATGAGCCAAATAAATGTAAAACAACTAACGTCGAAATGCGTATAATTCTAAAGGACGAGAAACCTATATTTTGTAATCCCAGAAGACTACCAATAAAGGAAAGATGTATTGTTGACAATCAGATCGAAAAGTGGTTAGAAGAGGAAATTATAGAACCTTCGGAATCAGAGTTTTGCAGTCCAGTTGTTTTGGTCAAGAAGAAGGATTCAACTCCAAGACTGTGTATTGATTTGAGAAGAATAAACAAGGTTATCGTGAAGGACCGTTATCCTCTACCTCTTATTGAAGATCAGCTCGATCGCTTGCAGAACGCGTGCATCTTTAGTACAATTGACCTACGAAACGGATTCTTTCATGTTCCGGTGAACGAGGAAAGCCGAAAATATACATCTTTCGCCACGCATAATGGTCAATACCAGTTCCGGAAAGTTCCATTTGGCCTATCGAATTCTCCCGGCGTGTTTCAGCGACATGTCAACGCCATATTCCGTGATTTGACCCGTGAAGGAATAGCTTTGCCATACATCGATGACATCATCATTCCTGCAAAGGACGAAGAAGAGGCAGTTGTGAATTTAAGGCGTGTATTAGATCTCAGTAGAGACTATGGCCTGGATATAAATATAAAGAAATGCAATTTCTTGAAGAAGAGAATTCAATTTCTAGGACATGTAATTGAGAACCAGCGTGTATCACCATCAGTTGAGAAGACAACCGCTATGGTCAATTATCCAGTACCTTTAAATGTCAAACAGTTGGAAAGATTCCTTGGCCTCGCAGGATATTTTAGGAAATTCATTCCTAACTTCTCTATTATTGCCAAACCGCTTACTGACCTTAAGAAGCAGAATACAAAGTTTGTATTTGGACACGAACAAATGAAATCGTTTACTACTCTGAAGAATGTATTAAGCAATGGTCCAGTATTAAGTTTATTCAATCAAAATTATGAAACTGAGGTTCACACTGACGCATCCATTGACGGTTATGGTGCAGTACTACTTCAGAAATCGCCGAGTGACAACCTTTTGCATCCTGTATACTACATGAGCAAGAAGACCACTGAAGCAGAACGCAAATATACGAGTTATGAGTTGGAGGTGTTAGCAGTCATTGAATCACTGAAAAAATTTCGAGTATATCTGATTGGTTTGAAATTCAAATTGGTGACCGACTGTAATGCTTTTACGAAAACGTTGGACAAGAAAGATTTGTCTACGAGAGTTGCTCGATGGATCGTGTTTTTACAAGAATACGATTATATCGTCGAACATCGACCTGGAACACAAATGCGACATGTGGACGCCTTAAGTCGACACCCAATTATGGTAATAGCCGAGGATAATCTTATTTCCAAAATTAGACGATTGCAAAATCAGGACGAAGATCTCAGAAACATTAGATAGATTCTTAAAGACAAATCATCGTATAATGATTATTTCTTGAAGGGCGATATCTTATATAAAATTTCAGATGATTATGAATTATTGGTGATTCCGAAGGGTATGTACACTGAAATTATAAAGACAGCACACGAAAAGGGACATTTCTCAATCAAAAAAACTAAGGAACTCATATGTAAGGACTATTTCATACCGAAACTAGAAGAGAAGATACATAGGCTCATCTCTAATTGTATCCCATGCATCATAACAAACAGAAAGCGAGGAAAACAAGAAGGTGAATTGCATCCACTAAACAAAGAAGCGATGCCATTACACACATACCACATTGACTACCTTGGCCCTCTCGAATCTACAAATAAGATGTACAATCACATTTTTGCTGTAATTGACTCATTTACCAAATTTTGTTGGTTGTACCCAACGAAGACAACGTCAGCCAAAGATGCCATATCCCGACTACAATCGCAGAACACCATTTTTGGCAACCCATTGCAAATTATTTCAGATCGTGGTTCAGCTTTTACGAGTGAAGATTTCAAGATTTATTGCGCTGAAGAAAACATAAATCACATCCTCATTACAACAGGTCTTCCTCGTGCAAATGGACAAGTCGAAAGGCTAAATAGCGTAATCATATCAGTTTTGTCGAAGCTTAGTATTGATGACCCCTTCAAAGGGTACAAATTCGTTGGAAGAGTGCAGCAAATTATCAATTCAACGTACCATAGAAGCATTGGCACTACCCCATTTGAGATGCTTGTTGGCACTAAAATGAAGGCCAAAGATGATATCCGACTGAAGGAACTAGTGGAGCAAGAATTAGCAGCCAACTATGATGGACAGAGGAACGAACTTAGACAAGCAGCAAAACAACAAATTCTCGAAGTTCAAGCAGAAAACAAGAGAAGATATGATCTCCGACGTAAACCGCCCAAACCATACAATATGAATGACATCGTTGCCATTAAAAGGACTCAACTAGGAGGAGGCCTCAAACTCAAGCCGAAGTACCTAGGCCCATACCAAATTGTTAAGGTTAAGCAAAACGATACGTATGATGTAGTTAAATCCGGTGAATGCGAAGGTCCCGGACGTACCACAACTTGTGCAGAATTCATGAAGCCATGGCCAGACGAAATTGATGAAGAATCTGATGAAATAAACTCGCAGGATGGCCGAGATGTGGGAATGAAGTTGCGAGAGGAAAAGAACGAATAATGAGAGTTAGTTCAGAAGAAGACGCCGCGAGATAAAGACGTACGACGGAGCCTGTATTATATTTTATTGTTTCAAGAACTCTTTTTTTTTTGTCTTTTGATTCATTGAATTTTATATTAATAATAATTTTTTCATTACATCAATAATAATTTCTTTGTATCAATAATAATTCCTTTATTCTAATAAACTGAAATAAAATACCACATTATTGTCCATATTAATTTCTAACAATTTGGTTTTATTCTCATTTAGTTTTAGCTTGTTCATCATTAACCATTTATTTATATTTTCCATATCCTTTGACAGATTTTCGTGACATAAGTTATCATTCTTATCATCAGTAAAAATTAAAATATCGTCCGCATATAGCACTATCTCACACTTCTGCAAAGCCTTCTCCATATCATTTATGTAAATAATAAATAACAGGGCACCTAACATTGATCCTTGTGGTACTCCATACTTATTTTCAATTGGGCTGGATTCAATGTTGTTAACTCTTGTAATTTGTTTACGGTTCGTTAAATATGACCTAAATCACATCAGCTCTTGATTCTCTATTCCATACTTCATTAGTTTTTGCAGCAGAATGTCCCTATCAATCGTTTCAAATGCTCACCTGAAGTCCAGAAAAATTGCAAGAATCTTATTATTTTTCGTATTCTTCCACCGACTTACGACATAATTTACAGCCGTTTCACATGAAAACTTCTTTCTCAAACCTGACTGATATTTTGACAATAACTTGTTTTCCTCCATGTATTTTTCCAACTGTTGCTTAACCACAGTTTCTAGAACTTTTTCAAATGTTTTCAGTGAGTTAATCGGACGAAATTCTTCACATTTATTAGTATTTTTAATTCTTTCAATTGGTGTTACCAATGACTTTCCAATTGTCGGGAAAAATTCCCGTTTCCAGCGATTCATTTATAATTTTAAGCAAGATGTTACCTACTAAATCCCAGTTATCCAATATTAAGTTGCTCGATATTCTCCTATAATCGTTTTTCTTTTTAATAGTTTTACATACATACATACATACATAATTGGCCATTACAACCCTTCAGTCAGGATTACGGCCTAGCTTCTCACATATATTTCTTAATTCTAGTAATGAAATTGCACGGAATTTGAATCTACAGTCTATTACAGGTATTTGGTTCTTATATTGCCCGTCCTCTATGGAGCACCTTATTTCCTTAATACTATTTACGAAGTAGTCATTAAAATTTTTAGCTATTTCGGAATTAATATCACATTCTATATTCTTAAATATCACAGATTTTATCACATTTTTGGGAATTTTTAGGACTAGTACTTTTATTTTATACCACATTTCTTTTTGGTTGCTGGTATTCGTAATCTTATTGTTTATAAACTTATTTTTTTCTTTACCAATTTTCACTTTATATAAATTTCTTCTGAATTTATAGTTATTCCACGCCGATGCTGTATTTTCAAATAAAGGCTTTTGATATTTTATAATTTTTTCTTTTTTCAATATTCTGAGTTCGTTGCTAAACCATTTATTATTATTGATTTAGCGCACTTTTCTCTTCACTACAAATTGCTCAATTGTTTGTTCAAAACAAGTATCAAGATTATATACATATTCATTTATGTTATCTATTTCATTAAATTCTATTATTGCATTTAGTTCGTTATTAAATCTGCCTTTATTGTAATTGAATATGTCTATTTCCATGTTCCGTATCTTCTGAGTGTTTCCATCCTCGATAATAATATCTATACATTCGTGATCTGATATTTTATTGTTTATACATACATATTATTTCTTGCCGACACCATTTCATTATTTGTGATTATATAGTCTATTAATGTTTTAGAATCTTTCGTTATTCTCGTATATTCCTTCATTATCTGTTTTATAATGTCATTACTTTTCTCGCACAAGTCCTCCAAAAACTGTTGTAAATCTTCACAGAATTCCGCTTTGCTGTAGCTTGGTGATCTATATATTATAACTATTATAAATGATAAGCTTTCACATTTCGCCAAATATGCGCTAATCCAGTGTTTGGAGTCCTTTACGTTTTCCTTAATTCTATTTAATTTCCATTGTTTTTTAAAATACAATGTTACTCCTCCTGTTCTGGGTGAATTGGACATTGTCACGTATTGATCGTAAAGACCCAATTCTGTCTCACATTCATCTATTTTTTCCGTTATGTGCGTTTCGGAGAGCATTATAAAATCTAGTTTAATATTTTCGGCAATTATTTCCAGTTGAGTAAAATTATTCAAAAGTCCTTGTATATTTGTATAAATTCCATGAATTTTCTTTGATTGTTAAATAGCTAATCCAATTCTTCTTTTTCTTACCAAAAGTCTGTTTTGATAAACCGGGCATTCTCTATTAAATGTGGCATGATCTTCGTCCAGCCCTAGATTAAGTCTTCTATTTTCCTTTATACAATTGATGCATTTTTTCACTATTTCCTTATTACATTCTTTGCTTTTGTGATTTCCATGGCATTTATAACACGTATCCTCATTTTTACATTCCGATGATTTGTGGTTATATCCTTGGCATTTAAAACATTGCAGCACATCAGTACCATCGAAAACCCAGCATCTATCCCATCCTATATTAAGCCTTACTCCCGATATCACTTTTGGATACGATTCATTATCAATTTTCATTTTTGCATTATATATTGTTCTATTAAATTTCTTAGGTTCATATATTTTGATAAATTCTATTTTACTGTCCTTCAATATTTCATTTTGATTTTTCAATTTCTCTATTAGTTCCTTCTCCTGCATTTTAAAATTCATGTCCGTTATCATAATTTGCATACCTATTTCCTTTGGCACTTTCACTTCATAATTTTTTGCTAATTTGAGTTTCAATAGCTTCTTTAATTTTTTCTCTTTACTCCACATTTTTGCTTTTTATTACGAGTGTACCAATTTTCCTATTTTCGACGTTCGTTATTTTAAAATTAATTGGGTCCTCTTTTTCATTCAATTCTGCTTTTGTTTTTTCAACACTTTGTTTTTCCTTGGGCTTTACAATTAAGGGGACATTTTTTGAAACATCTGGCATCACTATATTATTTGCAGCTATTTGTGCGTATGACATTTCCGGTTTAACATTCATGTCCTTGACAATTTTCTTTATTTCATTACACATTTTCACATTGCTTTTCTCGATCGTTTCATACATATCCTTATTCTTGTTTTCAGTATTATTTACCGTTCCATAAATGTCCTTGACCTCTTGTACATTTATTTCGCATAATTTTTGAATTTTTTCAATTTTTCTTAACCTTTCATCGTACCGTTTTTCGATTGCCTCCAACAATGATTTAATTTAATTTTCATTTTTCCTTAGTGAACTTTCAAACTCATATTTATATTCTTGCAATACTTGTTTGTTTTTCTTGATGCCCTCTTGAATACCACTTAAGACAAGATCAACATTCTGAATGTATTGTAAACAGTCATCACATATGAATCTCACGAAATTATCCTCTTCCAAAATTTTTGCGGAATATTGATCGATCCCGGCACATTTTTTAAGTGTAATGATAAATTTTATTGCATACTCCATTGCATCTGATGCCACTTTCACCTCTTATCGATGACTTGCACTTAGTCCATTCAGCCATCCTTTTATTGTTTTTGACAAAAAAACCACTCTGCAAGATTTTTTTCTGTCTTCACCAACACTTGATATTTTTGTTTTAATTTTGTTTTTAGAATAGTCTATCTATTTTTTAAACGATTTAAATTTCTCTAATTTTATAGAGCTTTATTAAATTTCCTTGCATATTCGACAGGGTTGCCAAAATTTTTTCCGTATTCCGTAATAAGTAAATGTGTGAATTGCATTAGAGCAAAAAAAAAACACCCAAATATGGGTCTTAATGCAAATCATGTCACAACTGACAGAGAGTGTCCAGTCTATAAAAATAAGCCTAATATGAAAAGGAAGAGAATGGGTCTAGTGGTTTAACAATCACAGCAAATATATGGTATTTATACGAACATAAGTGGCTTAATTAACAATTACAACCAACTAGAAGTTATAGTCAATGAACAAAACCTTTTAACGCGGAATGTCGAAGAACAGGAAATACAACTTAATAGGTATAATAGTAACATTACGCACTCAAATTCAAATAGAACGGTTGGAGTTGTTGTTTATTTCAGACAACAATATAATGTTATAAAAATTGGAGAAAAGTTTTTTAACTACAACTTTGGGATAAGTGCATACAATGTTACAGTCAAAAACAATCAATTTATAATAGTAAGAGTATATAGATCACCAAGCAGCAGTGAAGTAGAGTTCTGTCAAGTATTTGAAGAAGTAATAGAAGAAATATGTGAATTTCAATACAATATAATAATGGCTGGCGATTTCAATATAGACTGGAGCAAAGAAGGAATATATAAGAACACACTGTAATGTGCCCCTAGTGATAATGGACTCAAACAAATAGTTAATGATTATACCAGAGTAACGGCAAGCACAAAAACAATAATAGACTGTCATAACAAATAACACAAAGATTATAGCAAATAATAATATTTCAATAAGATAACAGATCATGAAGCAATAGATACAAAAATCAATATAACAGGCAATAAAAAAGGGAAATTAAAGTATTTTAATACAATAAAACGTTGTTTAATAATGAAATTTGTGCAATACTAGGAGAAAATAATGACAATGATTTAAATAATAAAGTTGCTCATTTTGACTCAGCCATCGAAAACACTATAAGAAAATTTACGATTGCTGGAACAATAAATGAAAAATATTATGTGAATAAATGGTTTAACGGAGAACTCTGACGATTAAAGACGGAAAAGGAAATTAAATATCAGATTGCGAAAATGGAAAATACAGAAGTAGCATGGGCTAATTATAAAATAATTAGAAATACATATAAAACAAAAACTAAGTTTGAAAAGAACAATTTTATTTGTAAGAAAATAAGTAACGCCAAAGACCAGAAACAGATGTGGAAGAAGATAAAAGACCTAGTCCTTAAAAAAAATAAAACTGATAAAAATGTGATATTTTATGGAATAGAGTATAAGAATGACGACCACCAAATACATACATACATACGTACATAATTGGCCATTACAACACTTCAGTCAGGATCACGGCCTAGCTTCTCACACCACTCATGTTGTGTGCCTTAATTTTATACTTGAGTGGCGGGGCCTGCAGTTTAACGTCGACTCCGAACGCCAGATTTTTTTTGACAAACTTTTTCATGGCATGTTGATTTACTCTCAGAGTTTTTACCAGAAATCTGCTGAGAGGAAGTCGCTGAAGAAATATTTTTTTTTCCATATTGCGTTTTGATGTCTGGCCTAGGGCTCGAACCTGAGCTTTACGTCTAATAAGCGAACACACTACCTGCTAAACTACGGCGTGCAATAACAGCTCAAGAAATTAAAGGTATCTGCAAGAGTATCAAAAATAAGCCGGACTATAACTGGTTAAACGGGTTATAGGGTGGGGTTAGTTTGATGGTAAGAGGGGGTATAGTTTATATCAAGCACAAACCTTTTATATGTATATTAATTGTATATATGTAAATGATGAGTGTTTGTAAATGTTTTGTGAGTATATGTTTTCAAAAACGTTATAAACGTATTTTATTTATTTGTAATTTGTAACACTAAATATTTTTGTTTACAATATTTATTTTGTTCACAATTGGGTTTTTATTTGTTAATGTTCACAATATCTGTAATTTGCAATACATATATTTAATATGATGTTCACTTTGTATTTTGATGTTCACTTCTCTGTTCACACACGCAGAGCTTATTGGGTTGCTCGTTAGTCCTTGAGGATCGATTGTCAACTGTCCAATGTAGATCTAAACAATCCTTTTGAAGGCGTTGAAGAATGTGTGTATGTTGATGTGTGTTGTGAATGTTGATGTGTGTTGGTGATATTATTGTCATTCGTTAAAGATGTTTGTGTCATATTGGAAGTCAGGGTTGGGGTTATTTAATTTGTTCACTCGTGTGAACATCCTCCCGGGCCGGCAACCTGTGAATGAAAACAAATTATTTTTAATGGTTCAAAGGATGGGTAAGGATATTAATTTTTTTTCACTTGGGGTTTCAGGGTTTTCCCATGGGTACAGACTTTCAATTCCGACCTGGAGAACAACCATAACTTCTTGTCGGGTGGAATCTGTAATTAATCTTTGATTGTGTATTAGTTGTGTGTGTTTAAAAAGTGTTCGGGTGAGTAGTGGGTGATTATTGTAGGTGTAAGGGTGTGTAAATTTGATCTTTCCAGACTATAATATTCGCCATTGAAATATTGTGTCTGACAAAGTATCACTAGTCTATCACGGGTAGTTTTGATCCCATGCGCATCAAGTTTAGTACTCGGGTGAGTTAATAATCTATTGAGTCTTTCGTCAATAGATTGTGGGTTTTTTCGATCCAGAACTATGCTGTCATTTCGAAATTCATTTCTTCGAGTAAATGATACGTGGTCACAAAATCGATAGACATACAACAATATTCTAAAAGCTTTGGACCATTCAGAAAATCTTTCTAAAATGTCCTGGGTAGGGTGAGTGAAGTTCATAAATGGTTTTGGGTCTACATTTTCAGATTCAGCTTGAGTTTCGGAGGGTAAATGTGTTGTTGGCCACTTATCGGTATTTCCTTCAACCAGGTTGGTTCATTCCAGAACTCGTCATCCTTCAGTTCGCCAGCATTGCAACCATGGCTGACAACATAGGCTGGGTTGTCATGAGAGGCCACGTGACTCCAGTTCTTCGTTCCCACCGCATCGGCTATTGCAGACACACGGTTTGCCACAAAGGTGTTCCAGGTAGTCGGGGGTTTGTTGAGCTATGCCAAAACTATTACAGAGTCCGTCCAGAAATGCTTCGGGTATTGGGTTAATATTCGCTGATTAATTAAATTGTATGTAATTTTTGCCAACAACACTGCACCACAAAGTTTTAATTTCGGATAAGAAATGACTTTGATAGGTGCATCTCTCGTCTCAGAGAAGAGTAGGGTTACGGATATGGGTGTGTTTATGGGTACAACTCGTGCGTATATAATCGCAGAGTGCCTTTTCAGAAGAATCTGAAAAGTCATGAAACTCAATTCCTGCTGAAGGTGAAAAATGTATCCATCTAGGAACCCGAATATTGTCTTTATCATAAAACTTTTAATAAGGGTGAGTGGGTTAATCAATGCCCGAAATGGGTGGGTTGTCAATTTCGGGTGGATACTGTTAGTGAGTTTGGGTAAGTAGTTAGTCAAGTAACGAGGTTAATATTCTGGGTGAGTAATGGGTTATGAAAAAGGGTGAAACAGATCAGGTTATCGGAAGTAGTTTAATCAATTTGTAGGTAGGACTACGACTTTGTTTATGGGTCGAGTCAATGTTCCGGTTGATGTCTGCAATTCGACTACTCTGGCCAGTCCATCGGAACCTGGGAGAGTTTTGGTTACTCGTCCGAGTAACCAGTCATTTGGCGGTAGGTTGTCCTGTTTAATGACGACGATGTCATTGACTTCCACAGGACGCTTAGGGTTATTCCATTTATAACGTTTATGGAGCTCTTTCAAATATTCATCCTTCTGTCTCTTGCAACACTGATGGTGTTGAATTTTCAACCTTTGCCATCGGTTCGCTAGGGTAATATCCTCGTTACTAAAATAGGATTCAGCGGGTTTATCAAGCTTGACAGAACTGAAATAAGAAACAAATCTTCGGGTAGGGTGAGAATTTTGTACTGGTCCGGTTAAAATCCAACCAAACTCAGTTTCTTGAGCTATCAATGTGCCAAGAATATCTTTCTTAACACCAGCTCCAAGAATTCGTGGGTAAAAATCGCCACCAATTATGATATCAACTGGGCGGCTTTCATAAAATTTAGGATCTGCCAATGGGATTCTGTCTAACTCTTTTATGAAAGTAGGTTTTAAGTTTTGGGTGGGTAAATTGCGGGTGAGGGTTTTGACAACAATTGCCTGAATATTCAGTGAGAATTCTTTATTAGTGTTAGAACCAAGATGTATATCACAAATCTTGTTCGAACGTGCTGAAACAACCTCATTTAAACCTGAGATTTCAGCAACTATGGGTAGGGTGGGTATGTGTAATTTGCGCCTTAGCTTATCAGAAATAAATGAAAAATCTGATGCTGGGTCAATAAGCGCTCTAGCAGGGTATTCTTCACAGTGTATTTTAATATTCAAAGCAGCTGTGCCTAATAGTTTAGCTCTGGCGTCTAATTGGGGTTTGCTTGATCGGGTTTGGGTAGAGAAAGACTGTATTGCATGTGACGTAGAGGGTTTATCGTCAATTTGTGGGTTAGTGTTTGGGTTGGGTTTGTGTAAGAGGGTATTATGTCTGCCGCCACAGTATCTGCACGTAAATACACTTCGACACTCCGATACTATATGGCTAATGGCCAGACAATTGTAGCAAATGCCATTCCTTTTTACAAATTCAATTCTTTCATTTACTCCCAGGGAAGTAAATGATGAGCATTCCCTCAAAGTATGGTTATTCTTGCAAAGTTTGCACACTGAACCATCGAGTTTTTCTTGGGTTTTTGGATAATTATGTGTATTTGGGTGGGTTTGGGTAGAATCTGAGGGTTTGGTCTGGAATTGAATCTTTTTCGTAGATCGGGTATCCTTCTTATTATTGTGCGTCACAATGTGGAAAGTTTTCACTCTTCTGTTTGAGTCTGTCTGTTTTTTGACATTCTGGAGGTATTTGGGTTTTGGGTGGGTGTTTGGGTTAGGGTTAGGGTTACTATCTGGAACATCATTGACAGAGATGAGTTCCTTGAATGTATTTGTTAAAAATACATCCACATCTGTCCAGGAAGGCATTTCAGCACAATCTTTCAGGGTCTTCTCAAACTCTCTTCGGGTTTCCTTGGGTAATTTTGTCAAACAGAGATATACTATGATAGGATCCCAATTGTCCGTATCTATCTCCAATGTATTGAAATTTGCAATACAGTAATTAATCTTTCTTTGTAATTTTCTTATTGAAACACTACACATAGTGTTTACCGCTGGTAAATTTAAAAGGGTTTTTATTTCTGCATTAATTTGCATCCTTTTATTTTCATATTGATTTACCAGTTGGGTCCAAGCAATAAGAAAACCGTCATTTGTTAAGGGTGCATTGTCGACTATTTCTTTAGCCTCGCCGCTAGTCTTATTTTTAAGGTAGAAAAGTTTTTCTACTCCACTTAGGCGGGTATTATTGCCATAAATAGCCTTGAATAGGTCTCTGAACGAGGCCCAAGACTTGAAATCCCCCCTAAATGTTTGCATATCGCAAGGGGGTACGTTAAATCCAACTGAGTGGGTGGGTTGTGTGGGTTCGGGTGGGGTGGGGTTTGAATTTTTGGGTTGGGTTAATTCTTCTATAGATTCATCTATGGAAATCATATATGACCTATAGAATTTTTTGGCAGATCTCACATTCCTGGAGAGGCCATTAAAATTAATTGAATTGGATATTTCAGGGTTATTGAGTTGTGGCGACTCTCGGATTCGTTTGAATTTTCCATCAATATTCGACCACAACTCTTCCAATTCATGCTTCATGAACCTCAATGCGGGTAATGATTGAGAGTTCCCTGGGCTATCCTTATAGTCCTCTTCAAAGGCACTCAAGTCCTGTTGGATATAACGTGTAATATCGGCGGCTAAAGCTTTTAATTCCGACATATTTAATTCAAAATTTAACACGCAGAGGATTGGATAAAATGAGTAATTCTAGACAGTAAATCGATTTACCGTGGGTAAATTTGGTTCAAAAATGTATTTATTTCAGATTTGAAATAAATCTAATCAGCAGACAAAATTGCCTATTGGGTAGCCTTTGTGTTTTTATGACACTACACAAAGTGATAGGCAATATTTGTTACTCACACAATTTGGGAAATATTATCAAAAAATGGGTAAGTATTGGGTGGGTGGGTGTAATGGGTTAATATTCCCTATTGTGAGTTTTTAACAAATTTTAAAATTTGGGATAAAATTATGTGATAATTTTATAAAAAATGTAAATTGAAAATTTTCAACTTACCTTGTCTGCTGAGGGTAGGGTACAAACCAATCTTATTTTTCCAATTCCTCTTTGTGCGATGTTTGTTGTGTTTGTGTTCAATGTTAATAAGGGTTATTTGTTAGTAGTTACTTATATTTGTAATTGTTTTTAATTCATTTTTTGTTAGTGAACAGTAATGAAATGTAATTGTTTGTGCACTTGATATTTTTAAATTTTTTGATTTTTGTCACTATGTATTTTGTTGATATTTTTTGGCGAACTGTGTTGAACTTTTTATTTTTGTGTTCTTCGATTTTGTTTATGTATTATTTTGAAAATGTTTAATTTTTGTCTCTTTAGGTAATATGTATTTTGTTTCTATTTTTTGTGAACTTTTGTGAACTTTTATGTTTCCTTTTGGTTTTAAATTTGTTTTGAACTTTGTTTTTACTGTTTTATGTGATTTGACTTTATTTTTGTACTTTTAATATATAACAATTTGAAATATGTGATGTTTTATTTTTGATCTTGAAATTTCTTATTTTTAATTGTTTTAATATGTTAAATGTAATGTTTTTGTAAATGCACTTTTTATTTAGGGTAATTTTTTTTTATAATTATTGTTTTTGTTAATTGTGAATTTGTGTTTTTTGATTTATATATTTAAGTATTTCGTTGACTATCGAATATTAGTTTTTGTTTGTAGGAATATATTGTTATGTTTTTTGTATTACTATTATTTACTGTTTTTGCTGGTGTTTGTGTTTATTTTATTTTGTTTATTTAAGCACTTTACACTTATATTTAATGCACTGCACTAATATTGATTTGTTTTAAAATTTAAAATTTTGGGTTTTTTGGAGTTATATTTTTTGGGGTGGGGTAGAATATGCACAATGGGTTTTGATGTGGACTGTATTTATATATGTCACTGTCTCTTTTTTCCTCGAAGGACCATGGTTAAACGGGTTATAGGGTGGGGTTAGTTTGATGGTAAGAGGGGGTATAGTTTATATCAAGCACAAACCTTTTATATGTATATTAATTGTATATATGTAAATGATGAGTGTTTGTAAATGTTTTGTGAGTATATGTTTTCAAAAACGTTATAAACGTATTTTATTTATTTGTAATTTGTAACACTAAATATTTTTGTTTACAATATTTATTTTGTTCACAATTGGGTTTTTATTTGTTAATGTTCACAATATCTGTAATTTGCAATACATATATTTAATATGATGTTCACTTTGTATTTTGATGTTCACTTCTCTGTTCACACACGCAGAGCTTATTGGGTTGCTCGTTAGTCCTTGAGGATCGATTGTCAACTGTCCAATGTAGATCTAAACAATCCTTTTGAAGGCGTTGAAGAATGTGTGTATGTTGATGTGTGTTGTGAATGTTGATGTGTGTTGGTGATATTATTGTCATTCGTTAAAGATGTTTGTGTCATATTGGAAGTCAGGGTTGGGGTTATTTAATTTGTTCACTCGTGTGAACAATAACAATGTTACAATTGATATTTAAATATATCGATTAGGACAGGAGTTTTCCGAAATAACTGGAAATTCTGTATGATATCCCCGGTAGAAAAAATTTTAAAAACAAACAAATGTGATTAACAGTTTTATCGTAGGATTTTTTAATTAATCAAAATATAATTAAAAAAACAATTTTAACATTTTTTGAATTCACTCTTAGTTAACTTTTATTTTAATTATAAGTTTTAATTATAAAATGATTTGTAGTTTAATACTTTTAATATAACTTTAGTATGTATAACTTTTCAAAAAGTAAGTGTTCTACACTTGGCTTCCAAAATAATAATGCCTGTACATTTCCAATTGTAAGTTCTATTTATGCTTTACAGAAATTGCGCATTAAGAAAAACATGATCGATCATGATTGTGCATGCTTTATTTTGGTTGTGACAACAATATCATTTATAACGGTACAAGTTTTGGCAGAATCAGTCAAAGAAGAAAATAAATTTAATAAAAGTAGAATTGGAAATGCACAAATAGATGATAAAAAGTATGATTACAAATATGTATTATCAAACCTACTACAAAATGTATGATCCAACCTATAACATGATCTAACCTATAACATATAATTTGTATGAATCATAAACGTAACTGTGTACTTATTTTATATACATTATAATGATAGTATTTACACTTCGTAACATTTAATTATTTAAAATAAATACGCACTTATTATTATAATTGAAATAATTAGGGTATTCATATGTTACGTACATACACATAACTATTAACTCCGCGCAATAAATACACTAAAAACCTGTGAAAAAATAATGGAAAAATAATTAAAAAACAACTAGAATCGTACATAGAGCGACATAACTTGTTCTCAAAATGTCAGTCAGGGTTTAGAAGAAATTTCTCATATGAAACAACGGTAAATTATTTGATAAGCAGATGGAAATTTTTAGGCAATATTTTTAGATTTCAAAAGAGCATTTAAAACAATTGACAGAAATAATTATTCAAAAATTAAATATGCATGACATTAAAGAAAATGAACTTGTGCGGTTTTGATCATACCTTACAGATAGAAAGCAAATTACAAAGGTAAATGATACAAAATCGGTCGAAGTGAATAATAAATTTGGAGTACCTCAATGCTCTATATTGGGAGCATTGCTATTTATAATTTACATAAATGATATGTCACGCGTACTAAAAAGATATAAAATTATACTCTATGCAGACGACACGCTAATATATGCGGAAGGAGAAACAGATGAGCAATGTAAACAATATCTACTACACGACATAAATAACATAAATTACTGGCTAAAGATGAATAAACTGAAGCTAAATAAAAACAAAACCAAGCTACTTCATGTTAACATGAACGATGATTCAGTAATTAAAATTAATAATGAAACAATTGAAAAAGTTAATAGAATAAAATACCTCGGGTTTATAATCCATTAGGACTTAAAATTAAATGAGCACATTGAATGTACCTGTTGCTCGACAACACAAATAGAAAGACTGCGAAAATTTTAAAATAAGGCCATGAGATCAATACTTAAATATAACATATACACTCCAATTCAACTTATGTTGGGCACGCTAAAATGGCAAAATATCCAACAGAGACTGGTCCTTAACACCCTACAATTTATTCAAAAAAATGAAAATGAGAAAAGCGCTTAGTTATCTAACTCACCAACTTCCATATGTAAGAGGTGTTCAACCATACCACTGAAACACTGAAGATTTCCGTTTACCAGGGCGGCAACAATATCCATGCAAAGCCCCCTTTTTCAAAGGACTTAAAGTTTTCAACATGCTACCTGAATTTAAAAAACAATCAAATTTTAATTTGTATAAAAGACATGTTTTTCAATTTGTAAAAAATAATGAAATGAATATTATTTAGTAAAATAATTTTATTTTAAAGATGTGTAAAGTATTATGGATACTTCAACACAAATAAATAAAAAAATTCCGAATCTGAAGTTGTTCTATTAATTTGGACTCAATAGCCTGAAGTCGCCGTAGTCTAGTAGGTAGTGTGTTCGCTTATTAGACGTAAAAGCCCGGGTTCGAGCCCCAGGCCAGACATCAAAACGAAATATGAAAAAAAATCTTTCTTCGGTGACTTCCTCAGCAGATTTCTTGCAAAAACTCTGAGAATAAATAAACCTGCCATGAAAAAGTTTCTCAAAATCTGTCGTTCGGAGTCGACGTTAAACTGTAGGTCCCGCCACTCAAGTAGAAAATTAAGGCACACAACATGAGTGGTGTGAGAAGCTAGGCCGTAATCCTGACTGAAGGATTGTAAAGGCCAATTATGTATGTATGTATGCAATAGTCTTCAATATAGCAAAAATCTCTATAAAAGACGTTACGTTCATTACTTAACTTGAAGTGAAGATCAAGACAGACCTTTAGAGAAAACCCCAGCACCTCTAACTTTGATCCATCTGGGAAGATGGGTATATCTATCTGTCCCTGGAGTATCCCTAGTGCCCTATCCGGTATAGGGATTCACAAACCAGGTAAGAACATTTCCTCAATTTCACAAAAAACTGTCGTTCGGAGTTGACTTTAAACTATAGGTACCGCCACTAATGTATAAAATTAACAAACACAACATGGTGGTGTGAAAGCTAGGTCGTAATCCTGACTGTAAGGTGGTAATGACCAGTGATGTATGTATGTATGTCTTTTACTCCCTTCAAGAAAGACGACATTCAGAATTCCGGAGCATCCTATCAAGCGTTGTTTTTAGCAGCCCGATTCCGCCAGACGAATGACACTTGGCGCTGCGCATTACTTTATAAAGTTGCCAGAAAAAGGCATTGTTAGGCTACAAACTGACAACAATATTGCCATATAATAATCATTGTCGGATTATGCTCACTGTTTGTAAACTTTATTTTTATTGTCAGCTATGCGTCTGACAATGCTATGACCAAATATTTCTTTCTGCAACGGAGTTTTCACTTGTTTTTTAGTAATTGTTTTTAAGGAATTTTTTAAAAGATAAAGTTAAGTTTTATTGTTTCTACAATTACAATTGTGTTTTTATTGAATGAATATTTAGTCGTCAGTAAAAACCCATTCGACTAGTCACCGTAGTCTAGTAGGAAGTGTGTTGGCTTATTAGACGTGAGGCCTCAGTTCAAACCCCCAGGTTAGACATCTCTAGATAAATAAAATATGAAATAATATTTCTTCGTCGACTTCCCCTCAGCAGATTTCTGGCAAAAAACTCTGAGAGTAAATAAAATTGCGATAAAATTAACACACACAACATAAGTGGTAAGAGAAACTAGGTCCTAAAGGGTTATAATGACCAATTACGTACGCAAAAACCCATTCGATGTAAATTAGAATTAAGAAGTTTTGTAAATAAAATAAAGAATATTATTTTGCTTTAAATATTATATATGAAATAAATTGCAGTATATTACCCGATCGATCTCTTGATCTAGAGCGAATGCCGAAATTTCCACCCTCATTGCGAAAAGCCTGGAACTTGCAATAGCCTGGGTGGTCTTCCCCTTGTTAAGTCAGCTGTATCAAAATTTTTTTCCATTGTCTAATCCAGGAGGCATTTATCAGGTTTTAGTCTTTGACATGTTATTTACTTTCGGTATAGATCTCATTTAGGTTCTTTCCGGTCGGTTTCTGCCGACTACTACGTCAAATTGCAATTTAAATACTGATGAAAGTATACTGCCAAATTTTGTTTACAGTATGATTCCTGCAGAATAGGTAATACATTATCTCTTTTATGGAGCTAGTAAAATCTTCACAAGTTGTGGATTTCAAGCTCTATAAATATCATCTAAACATCTTTGAGTTCCAGTTGTAAACAGTGAACTTAAAACGGTTACAGAACCTTAGTTTATATGACGTTATTTTGTCGGCAACCTACTACTACTATCTAATGTAATTCATTCAATTTGGCGGGTAAGGAAATGTTATAGGTGAGCAGTAATGTTATCGGCATAGTGTAGACCTTTTAATCCTCCATTTGTACTATATGGGATACCTTTTCTAAAAGGTTTTGAGTAATAGAGTCCATAAAACCCATCCCAATCGTCTACAATAATTGGGAAGTTTAGCAAGAGTTCATGCAATACTAATTTAGTTATCATGTAAAGATCGAATATGACCTGATTATTAAGCCGTAATTCACTTATACTTAAGTGCTTGACGTATTGTCGTGTTGCCTTATGTTGTCGATGGCGAAATATTAAATATAATGAAAATCTTCATTCCCCAGAAGAACTATTATGATACGTACCTCTGCTTGACCACATCGTACCTCTGATATAAAGAAGTGCGACAGTTTGAACGCAGATTGTAATTTCTAATGTTAATCATAATAGTAAATAATCATGAAAGAGTGCCACGTCTCTGTTTGCTGCTTTATGTGAGATCTTTTGTTTTGGTTAATTTAATAGCTACTCTCACTTAATTTAGACTTGAAGAGAGGAGATAAACAGTTCAATTATCTAAATATATATCTGCTTTCCTGTTATTACTCAAAATAGTTTCAAATCACTCGTAGCTTTAAAGTTTTAAATGTGTACACGTTTATTTTTGTACTATTATAAAAATAACATTACTTACTTACTTAATTGGCCATAACAACCCGTTTAACGGATTTCGGCCTGCCGTAACACATCCTTCCAGGCGCCTCTGCTTCTTGCGCGCCTACGCCAGTTGGTCACACCAATCGATGACAGGGCTTCCTCGATTTGGTCCTTCCAACGGATACAAGGTCGTCCTCTTCGCCGACTTCCGCAGATTCCCGCATCAAATACCCGTCTCGCCGGACCGTCCTCCTCCATTCGAACGACATGGCCGAGCCAGCGCAGCCGCTGTACAACGTCTACGTCGTTGAGGAGCTCATACAGCTCACTGTTGGATCGGATACGGAAATCATCGCCAACTCGCACTGGACCGAAGATCTTGCATAGGACTTTTCTCTCGAACACTCGCAAGGCTGCTGCATCTGTTCTTAATAGGGTCCATGCCTCTGCGCCATAGAGAAGCACGGGGAGGATGAGCGTCTTGTAGAGTGTTAGTTTTGTCGCGCGAGAGAGATCTCTGCTACTCAATTGCCTACTGAGACCATAGTAACACCTGTTGGCAAGAGTAATCCTACGCTTGATCTCCAGACTGACATCATTTCTGGTGGTAACGGCGGAGCCAAGATAGATGAATTCCTTGACCGTATCAAAAGTATAGTTATCGGCCGTAATTTGAGAATCAATACGCCGCGCGTCTCTACTTGTCGATAACATATACTTTGTTTTGCCCTCATTTACTGCCAGACCCATCTTACTAGACTCTCGTTCAATAGCACTAAAGGCAGCAGTAACATCTCGCTTGGTACGCCCTATAATGTCAATGTCGTCAGCGTACGCAAGCAACTGGACACTTTTTTGAAAAATAGTGTCATTGCGATGCACTCCCGCCTTTCGCAGAACACTCTCCATGGCGAAGTTGAAGAGGTCGCATGATAAGGGGTCGCCTTGTCTGAAACCTCGCACGGTACCAAAAGGTTCGGAGAGGTCCTTTCCTACCTTGACGGAGCTGCAGGAATTGCTCAACGTCATTCTGCATAGCCTTATCAGCTTCGCAGGTATACCGAGCTCAGACATTGCGGCAAAAACACGATCCCTTATGGGGCTATCGAAGGCTGCCTTATAGTCGACAAAAAGATGGTGTGTGTCGACTTGTTTCTCGTGGGTCTTTTCCAGGATTTGGCGTAGTGTAAAGATCTGGTCGATGGTGGACTTGACAGGTCTGAAGTCGCACTGATAAGGTCCAATCAGTGTTTTTACGAGTGGCTTCAATCGTTCACACAATACGCCTGTAAGAACCTTATATGCGATAGGGAGAAGACTTATACCCCTGTAGTTGGTGCATATCGTAGGGTCTCCCTTTTTCAGGACAGGACAGAGGACACTGAGGTTCCAATCGTTGGGCATACTTTCCTCTAGCCATATTTTGTAAATAAGTTGGTGCATGCGCCCTACCAACTCATTACATCCGGTCTTAAACAATTCAGCGGGGAGGCCATCAGGACCCGCCGCTTTATTGTTTTTAAGACGCATAATCGCGACTTTGACCTCTTCATGGCTAGGCGGCGGAATCTCCACGCCGTCATCGTCGATCGGGTTCGGAACATCATCTCTAAAGGCGCAATTGTTGTCGTCATCACCTTGCAGCAGAGTAGAGAAGTGTTTCCTCCATAACCTCAGCACCCCTTGCGAGTCTGTTATCAGGTTTCCGTTTTCGTCTTTGCAGGAAGACGCTCCGGGCTTAAAACCTTCGGTTAGACGCTTAACCTTTTGATAAAATTTTCGAGCATCATTCCTACACCTATACATCTCGACTTCCTCGCGCTCACGCCTTTCCTGCTCCCTCTTCTTGCGTCTGAAAAGGCGTCTCTCATCCCTTCTCCTCTCTCTATAGTTCTCGACAATGGCTCGCGTTGCGGCTGACTGCAGCGTTTTCTTGTATGCGGCGTTTTTCGCTGCAGCAGCCTCGCGACACTCCTCGTCGTACCATTGATTTCGTTGGGGTGGGCGCTCGAAACCAAGGACTGTTTCCGCAGTAGTGCGCAAAGAGTGGGATATGTTGGCCCACAGTCCACCAAGTCCGAGTCGATGTTTGGACCTCTGAATGTACGCACATCTAGTACACTGGAAACGTGCCTTCCATCTATCACAATATGATCGATCTGGTTGGATGTTGATCGATCGGGGGACATCCAGGTGGCCTTATGAATGTCGAGATGCTGAAACCTGGTGCTACATACTACCATGTTGCGCGCCGCGGCGAAATCGATCAGCCTCATACCATTGGAGGTAGTGCCCGCGTGGAGGCTGAACTGCCCGACAGTGGGGCCAAAGATACCTTCCCGCCCGACCTTCGCATTAAAATCTCCGAGGACGTCATGGGCCGGGCACTTATCATATACGTCCTCGAGTTTAGCATAGAAGGCATCCTTAACCGCATCGTCCTTTTCTTCCGTCGGGGCGTGGGCACAAATTAGGCTTATGTTGTGGAATTTTGCCTTGATGCGGATTGCGACTATTCTTTCGTTCACAGGTGTGAACCCAGAGACAAGGTGACGAAGTCTCTTATTAACCACAAAGCCGCATCCGTATTCGTGCTTATCGTCATGGCAGCTGTAGTAAACATCACAAGATGCAAGCCTTTTGCATCCTTGTCCTGTCCACCGCATTTCCTGTATAGCAGTGATGTCAGTCCTACATTTAATGAGGGCATCCGCCAGCTGGGCGGAAGCGCCTACCCTGTAAAGGGTGCGGGCGTTCCATGTGCCAATACGTAAATCGTAGTCCTTTATACGTTTGCCGTGGTCGCCAACTTTTAAGGGGATCTTATCGGATTCTGTATTTCTGGTTTTCATTGGAGGGGGATTTTTACGTGGTGGGTTCCAAGCCCTTCGCACAACCCAAATTTAACGTCCAGGGGATTGGACTTCGCTGCACGCATTAGTTAACATCTAGCGGGTGCTAGAATGCCATCCAGGAGGGGCCACGAGGAGGCTGCGTGTCAACTTGAATACAGCAAGACAAAGATCGTCCTAAAGGTCGCCACGTTGACCACAATCAGAAACTTTGCCTTGTTTGCATGCATCCCTCCCTCCCAATAACATTGCGGGAGTTTTTTTATGTGTTTTCGAAGAATCAAATCGGCTTGGAAGCAAAAATAATTTTGAATTAAAAATTAAATACAATTTTTCTTGTTTCTTTTCGCCAGCGATTCGATTTCATTCCTGCTTGGGCCCCTCCTCTCCACATCTCTCTTCCGCTTAGTTGAGGGTTCCGATTTAAGACTTTTCGGTATGAGTTTCCTTATGAGGTTGTTATTTTCTAAGTGTAATTTCGATTCTTTTCCATTTTCCCTCTCTATACTGATAGAAATCAGCTCTAGCATTCTATTTATGGCATATCCGAGGCTGTCTCTTTATATTTGTGTATAACACGCAAATATTTGAGCATAATCTGGATACACAAGATGATGGATACACAAATAGATGGACATTTATAGGGAATGATTGCAAAGTTCTAGCAATTTTTTTAGATTTCAAAAAAGATTTCGAAACAATAGATAGGGATATTTTGCTTCAAAAACTTTCATGCTATGGCATTAAGGATAAAGAATTAAAGTCGTTTAGTTCATATCTCACGAGACGTAGACAAATAGCAAAGGTAAATGATGTTGAGTCGAATATGAGGGAGAATAATTTTAGTGTCCCACAGGGTTCGATATTAGGAGCTTTATTGCTCATAATATACATCAACGATATTGAAAATCTAATAGAGAAATGTGAGATAGTTTTATATGCAGATAGAGGAGTCGCCGTGGTCTAGTAGGTAGCGTGTTGGCTTATTAGACGAAAGGCCCGAGTACAAACCCCAGGTCAGACATCAAAACGATAATATGGAAATATTTCAAAAAACAAAAACAACAATTGCCATGAAAAGCTTCTCAAAAATCTGTCGTTCAGCACCGACTTCAAACTGTAGGTCCCGCTAGTCATGTATAAAAATTAACGCACACAACACGAGTGGTGTGAGAAGCTATGACGTTGTACAATGGGTCAATTCGACCTCCGGGTACTGTACTTGTCACAGTTGTCAAGTACACGTCGTCTAACCTAACCTAACCTAACCTTTATATGCAGATGATTTTCTCATTTATACTGGGTGCAAAATGTGTGAGGAATGTTATGCAAAGATTGAAAAATATATGGACAATATGAATAGATGGTTGAAGATAAACAAATTAAAATTAAATGAAAATAAAACAAAGTTAATGGAAATTAATATGCACACTAATAGTTCATTTGGAATAAATAATGTAATAATTGAAAAGGTCAACAATATTAAGTATCTAAGTTTGTTTCATAATTGACAGGGAATTAAAATTAAAGAATCATTTTATATATGTAGAAAAATAGGGTAAAAGATATGTTTCTTTAAACGGCTGAGAAATAAGGTCTCAATTTTATATACATGCTGTACTGAGCAACATTTAACAAAACTGCAGAAACTACAGAATAAGGCGATGCGTTCTATATTACAACTAAACAGATTTACCCCAATTACTTTTATGTTAGATGAGCTGAGATGGCTTAATGTGCGTAAAAGATCATAATTTAACACGCTGAATTTTATTCAAAAAATGAAAATAGGAGAAGCACCACAGTACCCAACTGAACAAGTAAAATATGTTTGAGAAGCGCAACCGTACAGAATGATAAATGCAAACGATTTTAGGCTACGGTGAGCGGATACGAGTGCAATGCAGAAATCATTGTACTATAAGGGACTGAATATGTAATTGTTAAAAATAATAGTAGTTAAACTCGTATAGTTATAATATTTGTAATATTTTGTTATTATGAAAGTATTTCAAATACTAGCAAATAAACTTGAATTGAATACTTGGGAGTTGTCCGAATATTGAAATTTTTACTGCTGGTGATTTCACCATTCCAGAAGGACAATATGTGCATTTTGAAGAAACTAATCAACTTTTTTTCTGAAAAGTATGAAGCGAAGGTGTTCGCGCCCCTTTGGAAATTCGGATTATTGTACTATTTCTGTCTCCTATTCGTTCCCGGAACCTCACAACCAGCTACGAAATTTCCGTTTTTATGTAAGAAAAGGCACGTTGAGCTGACCTTAACGACTATTTTCAGCATTTCAACTGAAAACTTTGAGCCAAAAGTTATAAGAAAGGTTGCAGTTCTTGACCTTTCCATAATTTTTGATAGAAAGTAGCATGATGCTTTTTTTTAAACTTATTTTGGTGTCAGTAGTCGGTACTCCTGACTCATATCGCCTTTTCACTGGAATTACACTATGTGGGTTATTTTACGTTGAATTCCATCAGTCGAGTACAGGCTTCATTCAGGAATACCACAAGTCTCTATTTTACTTTTGATTTCATTTCTTATTTTTATACTATCCTCTTTTTAACTTCTAGTCTTATCTAATCTTTTGTAGATAACAGTAATATTTGTAATTTCGCTGTTTTGATCATATACAGAGCACTTTGGAGATTAAAGCGATTCTAGAATATTAATGAAAAAAATGTATATTACTTCTTTAATACGATGCCAGAAATACTTAACTAAGTCTAATTTCCTTACCATTTACACCATATATATCCGTTCGAAAATATAATCTAATTCTCCGGCCGGTGCAATTAAAAGATTCTTGGCAGCGTACAGGAAAGGGTAAAGGTAATCAATAATAACAGTTGTTTATCCACCATCGTGAATTGTGTTCTAGTGCACTAAAAGGAGTTATTTCCCAAAATCACATCTTTTACATAGTATTCGTTTGCGGTCGATTGACCAGTGAACCGTACCATTCTTTATAGAGAAAATTCGTTCTTCAGCCGTACTGTCCGCATTACACGTATGAAATCGATTATTTTCGGATTTATATTGTTGGTACCCAACAGAGAAAAGTCGGTCTTTAGTCGCACTCACTTGTTGGCCATTCTTGTAATGTAAAAATTTCAATCATAAATATTACTCCATAGACCATTTTATCATTGCACTACAAAATAGATGCTGTATAATTTGTGAGAACACAAAAGAAAATATTTTTAATTTAAATTAGTTTTGAGTTTACCGTTGTTATAAGGTTGGTAAAATTAACAATTTGAATCTATGTCAGTATATATAAAATCGCTAAAATTGAGATAAAAAATGCTACAAGCTCTACACTGTTTGTTCATAAACATATGGCAATTCTGTTAGAAAATAACGCAGCCTTTCGCCATATTCTATAATTTTTAGCACAAAGAGTTGGTACTGTAAACATAAACAAAAAGTAGTGATAGCGGTTTATTTTGTATTAAAATTATATTAAAAAAATAAAACTATAATACTGTGTATTAAAAATTGAGAGGTTTCAAAGGTGAATTTAATGGTAAATGTTATTTCGTGAATAAAAATGCATATGCTGTGAACAAGATTAAATGTTAATGTACCCTTACCCAACTTAGTTGTTAAAATACATTGAATATACTGTTGTGTTTAACTGTCTGCTCTGTTTAGATTTATTTTATTAAGAGACACTAAACTTATGTATGGACGATATTCCAACCTAATAAGTTCGTGATCGGGGAGTTTCTCTGTTCCTTTGGCTATTTTAAATTTGAGTGCATTTGTTTCTCGGAAATAAACATAATTATGTCTCTTTTTTGTAAATATGCAGTTACATTACATTAGAAACACAAAAATCGAAAATGAAGGTGGAATTAAGGTTTAATAAAGAACATCACTGAAATACAGATTGGAAAAAAATTCTACCTAGCTTAGAATTAAATTAGAAAACAATTCGTTGAAAACGCATTTCTTAATTCCCTAATAATTTATTTAAAGGCTCTCGGTTAGTGTCAAGTAAACTGTTTTTTTTTTTTTAGATTTTTTTGTAATTAAAATTATTTTTATTGTTCCCATTGACTAGTAGCCAATTTTACGTGTTCAACATGATTGTTAAACGTGATTCCTTAACAACTGATCATTTTGGAATAGAATGAGCAAACCCCGTATCTAACGGTTTCTTTTTTAAAATACGTCCACACTTGAGATTTGTTTTGTTCTATAATATATATGTACATATGTACTTTGTATATGTGTATGGTCTTTTATGAGGCGCTTCCTATTTTTAAATTTAAGTAAAACAAAGTGTAAGTGTAATATCTAAATTTGTTATTTGTTTGAAAGTCCTATTTATGTCATAATATATAAATACCTCTTAACTGTCCTCTGGATTTAGCGCATCCAAAATTGCATTTTGCCATGACTGGCTTATAGGCACACTCCTGCGACTTAAGAAAACCTCACAAGAAAAAGCCTACTAGAGTCAAATCGTAAATCTTGCTGACCAGTCCACATCATTTCTACTTTAGTTCTTATAATACTTTAAAAATTCCTATTTACATTTATATAATTTAGAAAATTTCCATTTCATGAAATGGCTACATTATTCCCATTATTCAGGGGTGTCATAGAATCCAATAATGTCGGAATTGGATTTGAAAACGACACAAAAATCAATTTGGTGTCATACAATCCAAGAGTATCGGTTTTGTTTTCGAACTTGAATAAGTATGGGTTTTAGGTGTCACAGAATGTCTTGTTATCGGTTTTGTTATTGGAAATAAACCAAGCAGCTAACAGCTGTCTGTTTGTTATATGAAATAAAAACAACTTTAATTTTACTTTATAAATAGCTTTTATTTTACCAATCTTTTACAAGGTTGTGGCTATTTCGTCTCTGATTCTCTGACCTTCACTTTGCAGAGTCGTGCTTGATGACAAAATAACATTGTCTTCACTTTCAGATGAATAAAGTCAGCTCATCCTCACTGGTTTGCACATTATAGCTCCTGCAAATGTTGTGCAGAGTGCAGCAGGAGTTTATAATTGCTACTGCCTCTTCTGTATGGTAGTGTAACGTGCTCATTAAGCACTCAACATATTCCATATTCAACCCTCCTATTCGTATTCTTTTTCGATTAAAGTACAAATGCTCGTTATAGCTGGGCTTTATTATCTTTATATGAGTCCCGTCTATGCAACCAGTTATTGGAGGGATTTTAAATGTATTAAAGAAATAGTCCCTTGCTCTTTGCGTATCGTTGGAGTTCAATTTTAGCTGCACCCATTGCGGCAAATGAACCGCTCCATAGCATTGTCTAAAATTGTAGAAACAGCGATATGCTAGAGTCATTTTCAAAACATACTTGGTATGACCCTTCAGCTAAAAAAAGCAACGTAGCTGCAAGTTGTAGCAATGGTGGGATCTTAGAATAGGAAAGGTGTTCTTTTACTGTGTCTATGACCATACAAAAAGCGTCTTTGTTCAACCGGCAATATGCTATAAATCTGCAAAGCAGCTTTACTTCTATCCAGGAAACACTGTATTATAGTAGCCAGAACAAGAGTGGGAACAACAAGAACTAACCATAAGTCATATCTTTAAAGATTGCCCGATAAGCTCAACAAATGAACCACTAAAAGAAATCCTAAATTGCAGCAACATAAACTCAGCAAGAAAAATTAAAAATATTCTTCAATCTGCAAATGTTTTACATGAAATCTAGATTCAACAGATCAGTGTAATGACCATGTAGTCCACACTATTTTGGAATTGTATTTTACAAAGTTATTTGTTAAAATACGCATTTTAAATAAATAAATAAATATATATTTTGGCAAAAAAAAAAGGAATTAATATTATATATAATATAAATTAATAAAAATTGGAAATAAATACACAAATGTAAACAACAGCTGTTTCGAACATCGGTTTTATTTCAATTCGAAAATAACAAAACCGACTTGTTTTTGTGACACCAAATGAATCCAATATTGGTTTTCAAAAACGACAAAATGCAAAACCGACTTGGATTCTATGACACCCCTGATTATATCTCCTTTTGAAGACTTATAGTCTTCTATATATTTTTTTTATTTATTTATTTATAAGTATTAAAAATACTTTAAATTTTCAAATTATACAAAATCATTGCAAATTATTATTATTATTATTCTTTATTAGTATTTGAAATACTTTAATTTACAATTCATATATATTATTCACGATACTAAATTATTCTTAACAAAGTTAACTGTATGTTTCCTAAATAAATTCCAATTCGTCTCCACTTTTACATCATCCGGCAATGAGTTGTATAGCTGAAGACCCTTATAGAACAGTGACCGTTGTCCTGCGCTTGTTGATACCCTTTCAATCCTGAAGTGTTCAGCATTACGCAGCTGATATGGTTGAACCTCTCTTACATAGTTTATTTGCTCGGTCAAATATTCAGGCGCCGCTCCCATTTTAATTTTCTGTACAAAATGTATAGTGTTTAACTGAAGTCTTTGTTTTACATTAAGCCACCTTAGTGTTTGTAACATATAGTTTATTGGTGTACATCTATTACATTTTAATATTGTGCGCATTGCTTTATTTTGAAGTTTTTGCAGTCGTTCGATCTGGTTTGTCGTGCAACATGAGTATAAAATAGTCGGTCCGTATTCAAAATGCGGTTTTATTATAGTGTTATAAATATTGACTGCAGTTATTATTGTTATTTGTTTTCTAATTCGTCTAAAGAAACTTACTTTTTTGCCAATTTTTTACATATATAGTCTATGTGGTTGTTAAAATTTAGATCTTTATCTATAACTACACCTAAATATTTTATCTGGTCCACTTTCTGTATTACTTCGTTGTTAATTTTAAAGATTTTGTCGCTATTCGCATTAATTTCCATGATTTTTGTTTTACTTTCGTTCAACTTAAGTTTATTCATATCCAGCCATGTTATCAATATGTTCATGTCCCGGTTCAGGTTATGATAGCATTGTTCAACTGTATCATCTTCCGTAAAAATAAGCGTATCATCAGCATATAGAGTCATTTCACATTTATCTATTATGTTTGGCATGTCATTAATGTATATAATAAATAACAGCGAACCTAATATCGATCCCTGTGGAACTCCATTATCATTACTCATTATATCGGACATTGTGCCATTTACTTTCGTTATTTGCTTTCTATTAGCCAAGTATGACGCAAACCATTTTAGTTCATTATTTCTGATGCCATATTTATATAATTTCCGAAGAAGGATATCCCTGTCAATAGTTTCAAAAGATCGTTTAAAATCTAAGAATAAATAATACAAAATTACTACGTTTTCGTTTAAAAATATTTTCATTTAATTCATTTTTAATATTCATTGGTAATAAATTGTATAGTTGTAGAACTTTATAAAACAACGTTTTCTGCATCTGGGTTGACTTCACTCTTAGAATTCGAAAGTCGTCCGCATTCCTCAGCACATATGGTTGGCTTTCTCCCACAAATTTAATCTGCTCGCATAGGTATTTAGGCGCGTCACCTCTCTTCATTTTCCTAACAAACATTAGGGTGTTAAACTGTAACCTTTTTTTATATTCAGCCATTTCAGATCGTATAGCATTGTATTTATAAGCGTGTACCGATCGCATTTTAATATTACCCTCATAGCTATATTTTGAAGCTTCTGCATTCTTGTCAGTTGAATTGCGGTACTGCATGTATACAATATAGTGGAACCATATTCAAAGTGCGGTTTAATTATGGTGTTATATATAGTGACTGCTGTAGATTTTGAAATCCTTTTCCTAATTCTCTTCAGGAAACCAATTTTCTTGCCAATTTTCTTACATGTATAATCGATGTGTTCGTTTAAGTGTAGTTTTTTGTCAATTATAAAACCTAGATATTTTATATGTTCAACCTTTACTATTACAGAATCATTTATTTTAAATACTTCGCCAGAATTCATGTTTATTTCCATTATTTTTGTTTTGTTCTCACTTAATTTTAATTTATTCATTTATTTTCTGAACGTATTTCATGTTATCCTGGCATTCTTTATCACTTTTTGCCACTGAATATATAAGAGTGTCATCAGCATACAGAACAACTTTGCATCTTTCCAATACTTTTGACATATCATTTATATATAATATAAGCAATAACGCACCCAAAATTGAACCCTGTGGTACTCCGAAATTATTAATCGCTTCATGAGACACAGTATTATTTAATCTTGTTGTTTGCGTTCGCTTTTCTAGGTATGACCTGAGCCATTCTAATTCAATTTGCCTTATTCCATACATATAAAGTTTCCTTAGCATAATATCCCTGTCAATAGGATAACAATTTTTGCATTACCGTTGTATTTGCTTCAAATAGCCCGAAGTTTTCTGCATTTATGAATTGATATGGCTGCAATGCAGCTACGTATTTGATTTGATTGCACAGATAGGAGCATTACCATTTTTGATTTTATGTATAAAATTCAGATTATTAAATTCAAGTCGCTCTTCAATTTCAGTCACTTAACTGTATGGGACATAACCGGTATTAATGTATATCTATTGTGTTTTAAGGTAGTTCGTATTGCCTTATTCTTTAATTTTTGCACTGTTTCCAATTGTGATTCATTGCAGTATGTATATATTATTGTTGATTCGTATTCAGAGTGTGACTTTATTATTGTATTAAAAATATTCGTTGCCTTCATTACAGAAATTTTATTCCTAATTCTGAATTTTTATTAACTTTTTTTCGTATTATATTCCATTATTCGCATTATACTTAAATTTCATTTCCTGATCTATTATGAATCCAAGATATTTTATATATGTATTTACCTTTCTCGCTCCTCATATTGATTTCCGGTATCTTTCTCTTTTTTTATTTAATTTCAATTTGTTCATTTCCAGCCATGTGTTAACATTATTTATATCCTTAACCATATTATCCTTACACTCTTCACTTGTGGTTCCGTCGGTAGATATGAGTGTATCGTCTGCATATAATACAACTTCAAATTTATCTAGTTCATCGGAAATGTCATGAATGTGTATAATTAATAGTAAGGCTCCCAATATGAAGCCCTGTGAGACTCCAAAATCATTAATTATTGGATCAGATTTTTTTCCATTAACTCTAGTAATTTGCCTTCTGTTCTTCACACATGATTCAAATCATTTGAGCCCTTTGCCTTAGCTACCATACATATAAAATTCTTGAATTAGTATTTTCCAATCGATAGTTTCAAATGCTCTCTTGAAGTCCAAAAAATAGCCAAGATTTTTTTATTTTTCTCAATGCATTTCTATTGATTAATTACAAAGCTTTCAGCCTTTTGACAAGAAATTTTTTTTATGAGACTAATGTTTTGAACATAAATTTCTATATATTCCTCCAATTCGTCGCATTACGATTTTTTCAATATTTTCTCATTAGTTTTCAACGTATTTATGAGACGTTCCTATATTTTTAAGGTCCGTAATTGTTATTGCACAAAATTTGAATCTCTTATTAGCCATAAGCGTTTGACTAGAATATTTCACGTCCTCAATTCAATCAAAAAGGGTTCTTCTGAACACTATTTCCGTGTTTTCCTGATGTTGATTTTTCCTTATTACCAAGTTCTTTATCTCCGTCCACATTTGTTTCTGGGCCTTTGCATTATTTATTTGATTGTCAATATTATTTACATTTAACTTTGTAAAAATTTCTTATCAGGAGTCGAGGGTATCAGAATATCCATGACTTTAAATTTTCGATTTGTAGGCTTGCGAACTTCTTGATTGACTTCCAGCTAATTAGATATAAACTTTTCCTAGAGAGCATAACAATTCGAGAGAATCAAATAATCGAGAAGGCACTAATAATATATATCACTTTGTGGTCTTTAGGTCCTGAAGTCCACATCTTACAACTGAAAATTGAATAAATCATTATTTGAAACTTTGCATCGCTATGTATTATCGTTCTGCACAGAATTCAGAAAAACAAGATGGTATGAAACCCCTGAGATTAAAACCATCTATACTCGAAGTTTCAGTCACCGGTTCTCGGATTACAACCAATTTATTTTAGTTCTCAGTTTTGTCAACAAATCATTTACGCAGTTTCTTTGCTTATATTAATTACGTAACCCGGCGCTCAACCTGTACTATGCGTAGTAGTTGAAACAGCTTCAGATCACCCTATTGAAAATTTCTACCATTCTCATTAATCGTTGTTTGATCAAGAACAGATTGAAGCAGATTCAAGTTTTCTTGAACCTTTAGGAAAGGTCGTGCAGTCCTTTTTATTTTCTAAAATAGTTCGTTTGTTTATTATCAAACAAAAATGCGTAATGAAATTTTAGGTTCATTTGATTGTCAATTCTAATAATCAATAATAATTTCTTTGTAACATAAATGTTACCGGGGTCATTATTTAGCTAACATAAGTTTTAAGAATATCCAAATGATATTAAGCTCCATAGAATTGAACGAAATATAACCTCTTTATGACCTTTTCCCAAATTTTGTGCTGTGAAAGATAATCGTGCCGATTTGAATTGCTACTATTCATTATGGTTTCCTTAACTCAAAAAATTAATATTTCTATTTACTTTTCGAATACACAACTTTTGAATTTTTCTGCACTTATGTATCTCCACCCCTTTACTAAATTTAATACTTAATTGGAACTGAATTAAAATTACAAACAATTCGAATTTCGAAGCTAGTGTGACCAACCGATTGATTTTATATTAAACCGGGGTATGTATGAAATTTACTTTTCAAACGACCACACTAAGCTGCTTTAAGATATAAGTTATTGCTTGGAATGAAACACTGATTTCAGCAAATTTACGAACAAATAAAGGAAAAAATTAAAAATAGCACCACAAATGATGTGCTGAATGTTGTCTCATGAGAAAAAGGAACAAATTGTTAGTGTAGAATTATTTTTATATAACAATAATAACACTCGCGCTGTTTTACTTTTGAGTAAGGTTCAAATTTTAAAATAAAAATATTCACATAAATTAAAATAAATAAAATTATTCAAACATTATTGAATTCTTGAACATAATATTAAAAGTGGAGACATTTTTTGAATCCTTTTTTAATTTTGGTTAATTTATAAAATTAAGTCTCCTATATAAAACCCAAGAATTATATACACGTTCACCATTTCATCTGTGTCGGAGTTTCTTACATACATAAGTACATACATAATTGGCCATTACAACCCTTCAGTCAGGATTACGGCCTAGCTTCTCACACCACTCATGTTGAGTGAGTTAATTTTATACATGACTGGCGGGACCTACAGTTTAAAGTCGACTCCGAACGACAAATTTTTTGAGAAGCTTTTCATGGCAATTTTATTTACTCTCAGAGTTTTTGCCAGAAATCTGCTGAGAGGAAGTCGCCGAAGAAATATTTTTTTTCATATTTCGATTTAATGCCTGACCTGGGATTTGAACCCTGGCCTTGCGTCTAATAAGCCAACACACTACCTACTAGACCACGGCGACTTCATGTTTATGTAATAATAGTCTTTTTTATAATATAT
Source organism: Sarcophaga rosellei (assembly GCA_930367235.1). Taxonomy (NCBI): domain Eukaryota; kingdom Metazoa; phylum Arthropoda; class Insecta; order Diptera; family Sarcophagidae; genus Sarcophaga; species Sarcophaga rosellei. The sequence continues at coordinate 61,342,361 of OV884019.1, forward strand.
ATATAATAGTCTTTTTTTATAATATATATATAATAGTCTTTTTTATAGCGGTATTCCCTTTTTTAAAAAAACATTTAAAGTATATAGTTATCGGGCTTTAAAAGTACTTTGATACATTTTTTACATTTAAGAGAAAAATATCGCACCTAAAAATATGTGTATATCACATGAGATGATGGACACTTAGATCTTTCAGTATGAACACTACAGTGTTTTTGGCAAAATCAATTAAGGAGCAAAATAGACACAAACGTTCTTTGATATTACCTTGTCTACCGTCAGGTAGACAAATAAACATACAAAAAATGGTCCGTGTGCAAATTCTTAAAATGCTTAGACATTGATCGAAGAATGTGATATTACAACTTATAAAAAACTGCAAATCGTCAGCCTACAGTCTACCTGTATATATCAGATGGAGGACATTTAGATCCTGAAGTCTGAACGTTATAGCGTTTCTGGAAAATATTAGCCAAAATTAGCTAATAAGAAAAATTGATATTTGATGTATTACAATTTTTTTAACTCCAGTCGGGTAGCTAAATACTCATACATAACAATTGGTTCGGGTGCAAGAGGTGAAAAAGAGACATAATTAATGTTATTTGTATACAATGTGTTGATGTCAATTCTTCTTAAAAAAAAGAAAAAATTCAACTTAAGATTAACTACGTTATGTATACAATATAATGTCAGGTCAGAGAGAAAAACATATGCGCATATTGTTTTTATTATTGCCTAACGTCAATGCTTTTCCTCAGCATTTATGTATGTTTCCTTACAGTAGGTATTTTATTAAATTACGTGAAATATCTTTTCTCCATACTGATCAAATTCAAAATGGTAACTGTTTCGACCTCGGAAGATTCTTCGTCAAGGGGTCCGCAATCATCTCAGAGGTTATGATGATACTTGATGTTAATATGCTTCGTGCGGTTATTGTAAATAAGACGGGTTCACCACTACCGATTCCAATTTCAGCCGCTAAACATTTAAGATATGTAGCTTCTTTGGACGTGTTGGATATAGCCATATATTCAGTTTCGGCTACTGTAGCCTACTCCTTATGTTCCCAGGCCAGATGTCTTGGCAAAGAAAAATACGTACCAGGTCTAGTTGCAATAGCAAGTTAGATCAATTCTCAAATAATGTACTGCTATTCTTCCCTGTCGACTCGCTCACAATCATTAACACAATATGTTTGAAAACCTTTGGCAAGAGGTACTGATATGTGTTCGGATTCCTCCATTTGACAATGGTTCAATATATCCTTTTTATATTGGGTCCTATTAATGGCACCCGTTCCATCTTCACGTAAAATGTTCTTCCACAAAAAAATGCCTTAAAAACTCCTTATCAGACACTTCAGATTCGTAGGAGAATCGTGCCTTAAGTTCAAAACCTCCTCCTTGCTCTTTCAAGCGGTTATCAGGTCATTCACGCAGACTGCTGCAAGTATAACATTATAATCGATAGGCAAGCAAGCTATATCGATTTTTGTACAGCCTAAGCTAATAAAAATACGTATTGTTGCTTTGCGTACTACTGATGAGAACGTTTCAGTGTAGTTTACCACAAATTTCAGGCTACATCCCTTCGCCACCAGGCACACCTCACTGCCGTTCGTGTCACGTTTAAAGGCAAAAACCCATCTGCATTCAATAGCATTGTGACCATCCGGTAAATCGGCAAAGCTCCAAATGTTGTTTTTCTTCAGGGCATTAAGTTCAGCTCTCATAGCCGTCTTCCAGTTATGTTTATCGTTGCACGTTACAGCATCATTAACATCTTTGGGTATATGTCCGTTATTTCGTCACACAAGGGATATGCTAACGAGTATCCTACCATAATGTACTCATAGCCTTTTGCCTTAAACTTCGATTTCCGAGTTTTCTAAGCACCACAGCCAATTAAAATAATGTTCTCAAATGGCTAACATTAGAGCGCCTACCGTGCCGTGTCTTATTATTCAAAATTCGAATGGAGCATCTGTTTTCCAAATATGCAACTGTACATACAGCCCCTGCCCATAAATTATGGGCGACACCGGACTGAATCATCATTGATCGTGCCATTTCCATTAGCTCCTTCCGCAAGGGGGGTAAAACTGGGCGGAAACGTTCCGCTTTCACTGTCTTGAGGAGATTTGCAAGCTGTGATGTGGATTTCCTCTCTGTTAAGGAGCAGAAGATGTTGGCTTGACGCAGAGGCATTGTTTCGCGGCATGAGACCAAATACCCGGGCAGGGTCCTCTCACGAGGCGCTGACTCTGACAAGAAGATGGACCCTTGAGTGGGTCCCGCCTACTTTTAGGCAGGTGAATGGCATACCTGAACTTATTGGAATGCAAAATGACGGATTGAACACCAGCTCGTAGGTAGTTGCCAACTCCCTGACTGGTGATGGTAAGAAAGGCTGCGATCTTCGGATCGCAATTGATCAGACTTCACTTCGGTGGCTAGGAGCAAAGGGTTTCGTAGTCTTTAGCGCACCTAAAATTCCCCCACCCGGACATAGGTGACCCAGGAACCTGGAGGAGGCTAAAAGTGGTGCAGATTAATTTGCATCACTGCGAAGCCGCCTCTCATAACCTGCTAACCACAATGCGCCGCCTTGAAGTTGATTTCGCTCTCATCCAGGAACCTTGGAACCTTAGTAATAGGATTCTGGGTTTGAGCGATCCTGATTACAGGTTCCTTGTTCCTAAAACACGTGAGAATGTAAGAACGTATATTTTAGCTAGGGGTAATTTGGACTTGTTAATCACTCCTTCCTTTTGTACAGGTGCCGTAACAACTGCGGCGTACAGAGATGACCTTGCATCGATCTGATGTTGTCATCTGTGCATATGCCGTATGAGGCTGCATCTCCTACTGATGACTTAATTGGACTACTGGTGTAGCATACGAAGAGGAAAAGATGTAGCCTTGTCTTTTGTTGTGATCCCATTTGTCATCACACCCAATGGGGCAGTGCTGTCATAAATACTAGGTGTGAGTCGATTCTGAATTTTGTTCTTCTTAATAGGCTTAACATTTGTAACGGTAACACGCCGACTTTTAGAAATCGTGTTAGGGAGGCCGTAATTGACATTACGTTCTCTAACATGGCTAGGTCTTTGATTAAGGACTGGAGGGTATCAGATGAGTATTCTTTCTCTAATCATCAACTGATATCCTTCTGTATGAATCTATCTAGTGGCTTTCATTGGCCTTTTAGGAATCGAAGAAGAACCAACTGGATCAGATATGGGAAGGCTGTGGAGGAGGAACTTAGGGCCCTCAGGGGTCATTCCACTCCTGGCATCAATGATCGAGTTGGATGTTTGACGGATGTCTTGTTATAGTCTTGTCCTCTTACTTACCCGGGTAAGAGAAGCCAGCCAGCCTGGTGGAATAAGGAAATCCGGAGACTCCGCTGTTGTACTAGGAGACTCTTTAATAAGGCTAAAAGGATGTTGACGGGTCTGCATATAGATCAAGTTTTAATGATAATAAAAGGGAAGTAAAGCGCTCGAAGAGAACCACTTGGATGGGTTTCTGCGCGAGTATCGAGGATGTTGCCGAAGTGGCTCGTTTCCGTAGGATGCTGTCTAGGGACCCCAAAAATCCTAGGCTTCGTCTAAAAGAACGATGGCACGTAGACAGCTTCAAGAGAAGAAACCCTAGAGGTTCTATTGAACACTCATTTTCCCAATTGTGTGGATCGATAGCTATCTATTGGGGGTAGCTAATCCCTTCTGTATTGGGATAAGGTCAAATGAGCAATAAGTAACTTTGAGCCTTTAAGTCGCCTGGTCCGAATGGTATCTTTTTCAGCATGTTGGTGATATATTACACGAATATCTGTTGTAATATAACTGACCGTTGGAAGGATGTGCTTGTCGTGTTTATACCAAAAACTGGTAAACCCAGTCACATCGGTCCTAACGATTATAGACCGATATCGCTCTCATGCTTTCTTTTGAAAGCTTTGGAGAAACTTATCGATCTATATTTGAGGTCGAACACGGAGAGGCCTCTGTTGAGTAGGTTGCACCATGCTTACATTAAGGGTAAGTCGGTTGAGAGCGCTCTTCATGATGTGTGCTTCTTTTGTGGCTATTGGTTGCTAATGTTGGTTTGAGGCTTCTGGAAAGTATGGGCTTTAAGGTTGTGGCATACGCCGATAATGTGGTGATTCTGGTAGGTAGACAATTTTTGTCGACGCTGGGGGAACTGGTGGAGTCTGCTCTTAAAATTTTATCCTCTTGGGCAACGAACTGTGGTCTGGGTATAAATCCAAATTAGACAGACTTCATTGTGTTCTCGCGTAGGTACAAAATTGAAACCTTCAGGTTGCCAAGGTTAGGTGGTAGGGAACTTCCGTTGTCTTCTGAGGTCAAGTACTTAGGTGTTGTCTGGACAGCAAGCTGAAATGGAAACGAAACACCGAGGACAGAATGAAGAAGGGACTGAATGCTCTCTACCAGTGTACGAACTCCATAGGTAATAGCTGATGTCTTCCGCCTAGAGCCCTTTTGCTGGATATATCTGGCGATTGTTAGACCGGTTATTAAAATCTTAGATAAGGTTTAGCGGATTGCCTCTTTGAGTATCACTGGAGTGAGGAAGAGTTGTCCTCAGGCTGCTCTTGACACTATGCTCTGCCTGACTCCGCTTGATATGTACTTAAGTCAAGCGGTGTGCAGCGCGAAGTGCCATACGTCTGAGGGAATCGGGCTGTTGGAAACAGCGCTCGATAGGTCACTCCAGAGTACTGAATGTCGTCTTTCCTGATGGGAGCTATGAACTTTCGGAAAAGGCCACCGATTATATTGTGCCTGAGGCTATGTTCCTGCCTGGTTTAAGAATACTTATACCAGAAAGGGTACAATGGATTGGTGGGGTACTCAAGGGGCAGAGAGGTATACCTATCTTCACAGATGGGTCTAAGTTAGGTGGAAGCACAGGTGCTGGGGTTTTCTGTAGGGAACTTGATCTTGAACTTCACTTCAGGTTAAATGATGACTGCAGCGTGTTTCAGGCGGAGATTTTCGCAATCTTAAAGGCGTTTGAGGCCATAGCTGGTGGCTCAGCTTCGGATTCGGAATCTTACATGATCTTCGTTGACAGTCAGGGTGCCTAAGAGTCATTGCGTAGGTCTGGTGCAAATCAAGGCTCGTTCGTGTGAAGTGCGAGTGAAGCAGTCGTTAAGGACTTTTGGACCAGACCTTATCCGTCTATGCTGGGGTCCGGGTCATAGCGGGATACTCGGCAATGAGACGGCGGATGCTCTCGCTAGGTTAGGTTCGCTTTCTGAGGGCGATTTAATGGTTGGTTCCGATCCTCCAATCTGCCACCTCTACGGCCTCATCAATAGATGGGTCATGGGGGGAAGAGCAGAGGCGTTGGGAGAACGGATCGGGTTGTTATCTTTCTAGATGTCTATGGGCTGCTATAGACAGTGTAAGAACAGGTTGGTTGCTTGGCTTGTATAAGGCCAGTTTAAATTTGATTATCAGGTTTATCAAAGGGCACTGCGAGATTAGGTCGCTGACGGGGATCGGAAACAGATCCCAGCCGGACTATTGCAGGGTATGTTGCGATGAGGAGGAGTTGGAGCCTGTCGAGCATCTCCTATGTAACTGCCCAGCCCTCAGTAGGTTGAGGACCCTTGGCAGGGGCTTCTTTGAGGGTTTGAATTCTGTGTCGAGAGCCGACATCAAGGCTCTTCACATATTCTTTAGTAGCTTGAGCTTCGCCTCCGATTCTCCCTTTCCTACTTCCTCTCCTTTTTCCTATCCCCTCCATTATCCTTCCATTTTAAAGAAGTTCTGTACAATGGGTCAATTTAACCTAAGGGGACCGTACTTGTCTCAATTTACAAGTAAACGTCCTCAAACCTAAACCTAAAGGCCGAGGTGAGTTTGAAAAATATCAAAATACTTTTGATTTTTAATACCTGCGTTGCATAAATCGTGTTCTTCTTCACAACACAATACAACGAAGTTTGAAAGTTAAATTTGATGTGTCGCCATCCGTCATTATACATATACGCAGACGCGCCGCTGTCAAGATACCACCTTTTTTATTCAGTGACTCAGCTACATCCAAAACAGAAAACGATTGTTGTTGTTTCTTCTTGTCACAAAACATTTGCCTTCCAGTTTCCTTCAACCGGTACCTTTACTTGCTGCGTTCCTAAACTTCTGCTTTTAGCCTGTACGAATATTAAAAATTTTGTTGACTGGTATTTATGTACCTCTCCTTCGCTCTTTCTGCTATCAGCTTTTTTCAAAGTTTCTGTTTCATCTGAACTAAATTTGGCAGGCTGTCTAGTGTTAATTAAGTTGGGTGGGGGCCAAAGCTTTCTCATCGTCTGTTTGTAGCTCCATGATCCCCTCTTGTCTCATACCAGCTTCCACTTCTCGCTTACCTGAGACCGCCTTCCAGAATCAGCTATGTACTAAAACACTGCGCATGTGGATTACTCATAAATCACCAACATCCAGCTTCTCTATTTAATAAAGAGACCTTAGAGTCTTTCACAAATTCTCCTTCACTCAAAAAATAAAAGTTCTGCACAACGTTTCTGCACACGATTTTTTTTTAATTAATAAATTAAAATTTTCCCATGTCACTTTTCCCCTAACATGCTGAGTTGAATTCCTCTTTATTAATAAAAGCTAACTTAAGATTAACGACTTTCGAATTCTAAGAGTGAAGTCAACCTAGATGCAGAAAACGTTGTTTTACAATTTATTACCAATAAATATTGAAAATTAATTAAATGAAAATATTTTTAAACGAAAATGTATTAATTTTGTATTATTTAATGATGTGCAATGAATTCAATACCATAACAATTTCAACGAAGAAACAAAAAAAAAAACAAAAAAAACAAAAAAAAACAAGAACTGAAAAAGATCCGTAAACGAAAGTATTTTTGCTCTTTGACAAAATTCCATAAATTTCCATTATGGGGACTGGAGTTGTTTCTCATGACACAAAAATTCAAAGACGCTAATATAAGGTCTTATACTTATAAAAAAAAAAACTTTATCAATTTGCCCAAATGCATCAGTGTAGCTGTAAATTGTGCAAGAAGGAATAATATTTCGAAAGAAACTCCGAAGTCACCGTAGTCTAGTAGGAGTGTGTTAGCTTATTAGACGCAAGGCCAGGGTTCAAATTCCAGGTCAGGCATTAAATCGAAATATGAAAAAAAATATTTCTTCGGCGACTTCCTCTCAGCAGATTTCTGGCAAAAACTCTGAGAGTAAATAAAATTGCCATGAAAAGCTTCTCAAAAAATTTGTCGTTCGGAGTCGACTTTAAACTGTAGGTCCCGCCAGTCATGTATAATATTAACGCACACAACATGAGTGGTGTTGAGAAGCTAGGCCGTAATCCTGACTGAAGGGTTGTAATGGCCAATTATGTATGTATGTATTACATAAACATATTATTGTTTAAAGTTCTTAAATTTAGATTTTTCGAGAAAAAGTAAAAGGGAAAGTAAATTTTAAACAAATTTAGAATAAATTCGGAATAAAAAATAATATTAAAAACTATTAGATGGGCCGCGGACTACATTGCAGCGTAGAAGAACGAAGACTTGTGTGGGAACTTCAAAAGCAAGGTAAAACTTATAAATTCATTGCCACATCGTTGGGGCGATCGCAGAAGTTTGTAACTAATGCTCTGAAACCAGAAAAAGATATTTAAAAACGCGGGGTAATAAAAAAAAACAACTAAAAGCACTGATACTCGTATAGTCACTTTAGCAAAACGAGATCCTTTCATGATATCGAAAGTAATTGTAAAAAAATTAAATTGAGGACGTTTTGTCGGCCCGACGCAGATTGCTAGAAGCAAATCTTCCAGGTAGAATAATAGCTCGTAAGCTCCCTCTGCTTAGACATGCTAATTTCTTTAAGAGGAAAAAATTTGCCCTGGTTTATAAAACCTGGAGCGGTCCTGAAGGTACAAAAAAATTGTGATATATCCTCTGGAGCGACGAGACAGATTAATTTGATTGGCTACGATGCCGAAAAAAATGTACGTCGCCCGAAAGGAAAGAAATGTCACATCACATTTACTGCAAAGACAGTTAAACATGGAAGGGGAAATGTTATAGTATGGCGCTGTTTTCTGGTGTAAGTCCAATACACCTCATAGAAAACGTCATGGAAATATTTGTCTACAAAGATTTGTTGGAAACGGTTATGCTTCCATATGCTGAGGAATATATTCCAGTTGTTTGGAAGTTTCAGCAGGGCAATGATCCAAAACACTCGTCGCAGTTGGTAAAAGTATGGTTCTATGTACATGGTTCTTGATTAGCCAAGTCAGAGCCCTGGCCTCAACCCAATAGAAAAGAAATAGAGAGCTAAAGCGAAATGTTTTTAAGCTTCCTTGCAGAAATAAGAAATAATTTTGGAATTATATGAAAAGAGAATGGTACAATATACCGGTTGTTACTTGTCACTAATTACTTTCGTCTATGCCTAGAAGAATAGAAGCGGTTCTCATTAATAATGGAGTATATACCGGAATTGCTTTACATGGTATTTGTTTGAAAGACTGAGTTTTATTAGTAAAAATCTAAATTTTTTAATATGCACCAATTTTGTTTTCCACTTAAAAACCAAATATATTTAAGAATTTGCATATCACTAAGTTTGTTTTCAGATCTTTCTTATATCTACAATATGAATTGAATTCACTAAATACTACTAATTTATAAAAATATAAAAAATAAAATATCGCACAATTCCTGTGTCAAAAATTTTCGCACCTATTCTCTCCAGGTGTGTATATACCCGACTTATCTGACGCCTAGGAAAAAATTTACAATGCGTGCACAGTTTAAGGTACAATATTATCATAAATAGCCTAATAAGTTGAGAGGCGCCCTTCAGGTGTAAAGGGTTAAATTTATGTATATGATATTATGTACTAGTTCGTTTACATTCTGTAGTACTTTTTATATTAATACAAATTTTAATTTTTTATTTAATTTGTTTTATAAGTCTACTTAATCTGTACAACAACATTAAATCTTATAATTTACAGTATAGACGTTAGTTGATATAGAAAATCACATAAAAAATTTATAAAATAATGATTTTTTAAATAGCGTTGTTTTTTTTGTTGTGTATTATCCGGTAATTGGAAATTAGAAACTTTTTCTGAAATATTTTTCTAAAAATTGAGGAGTAGTTCATTATGTTTTAAGTATTTTGTATTTAACTGAAAGATACTTAAAGCACAATTTATTCCCATTAAAATAGCACAGTGTGACAGTCAAAATACACGCAGCTAATGACATAGTGTAGGTTGTGAGTTTTGTTGTTATATTTCTCGAACACTCCAAGCTTGTTTTATTTGGCCATTCTTAATTTTTTTTATTAGTATTAAAAATACTTTAAATTTTCAACAAATTTACAACAAATGTTTATAATACAAATTATTATTAAATAATACAAAATTAGTACACTTTCATCTAAAGACATTATCATTTGTTTCATTCTTAATGTTGTTTGGCAATGAGTTAAACAGCTGTAGACCCTTGTAGAATAGCGTTTTCTGCATTTATGTTGACCTCACTCTTTGGATCCTAGTCACATGCATTTCTTAGTTGATATGGTTGACTGTCTCCCACATAATGTATTTGATCACATAGATATTTCGGGGCGTCTCCATGTTTTAATTTTCTAATAAACCTTAATGTGTTAAATTGGAGCGTTTGTGCTATGCTCGTCCATTTTAGATTAGTTAACATTGTATTTATATGTGTGTAACGATAGCATTTTAGTATTATTCTCATAGCTCTATTTTGCATTGATTTGTGCTGCTGCATGTGAATAAAATAGTGGAACCATATTCAAAGTGTGGTTTTATTATCGTGCTGTATATATTTATCGCTGTAGACTTGGATATTTTGCTTCTTATATTTTTTTAAAAAAACTAATTTTTTTACCAACTTTTTTGCATAAGTAATCTATTTGTTCATTGAAATTTACTTTTTTTATCGATTATAAATTAATTGCAAAATTTAACTAAAAATAAGTGGTGACATTCTTATGTGCATTCTCTTGTGAAGAGATTGATACTTTGCTTGATAAAATCGTACAAAAATTACCTTAGTTATTATTTAAATAGTATAACATAATATTTATATATATAACAGTTATATTTTTTATATATGTTATATTTTTGAAAGATCAATTTTAAGTTAAAAATGTTCAACATTTTTGATGGTGATTGTTTATCTAAAAATTTGCTATTTTTACGTTTGAATGACTTCTAGAAGTCGGCTAATATTTGCGTTTTTCACAAATATTATTATTTCGCTTTGCGCAAACATTAGCTGACTTCTAGTAGTCGTTCAAACGTGAAACTGGCAAATTTTTCGATAAACAACACCCATCAAGGTTTAAATTTTAGAAACCAGTTCAGAAATGTTTCAGTAATCAAATTTGTGCGTAAAGTCCAAAACAACAGTATTTGTCAAATAAAACAGGTTGAAGGTTTCAAAAAATATAAAACAAAAAATATGTCATTATCTGAATGTAATTGAAATTAATATTTAATTTAATTTTTTTTTCCTTTCAGGTCCATCAAATGTTTTAGAGAAGTTTTGTACCTCAATTCCAGTTTTAAATGTGCAAATGATGTCCATCTCCGTTTGGGATTTATGCACAAAGTATTGGGAGATTATAAATCGTCATTTAAACATTATAATTTAGCATTAATAGACATATCACCATGTACTTTTACAAAATTACAAAGTAAGTTTTTTCTTTTAATACACCAGATTCTAATGTTTCTTATATTTAGCTGGGGTGGTTAAAGAACAAATAGTTTTTCTTCCTCACTGTATATACATAGTATACACATATATATTTGAGTATACAGTAATGAAATGAATTATCGGCACAGGAATCTCATTTCACTTTAAAACTGATTATTTGGGCAATTCACACATGCCCTTGTATCATTGTATTCAGTGTATTGTTAGATGAATGTACAACAGTATATGCTTGTTGTTGATAATTTTTATATAAATATCCTACACACTTATACACATTTTTTTCATATATTTTTAAAAGTTGTATTGGTTTCATGTATTAGTTTATGTAAATGCTAGTATTCAAGAAGAATAAAAATACAAAATATTTTCTATGTAACTTGAGTTACCAATTAACATTTCGAAATTATATTGTCCTTACAGAGGACTAATTAATATACTTTTTTCGGTAATATATTTCATTTTGTTGCTTGAAAATCAAATTATGAATACTGGTCTTCTTCTTCTTATTGCTTTTTAACATTTGGAATACGAAATACACAACACAGCACAGCATTGAGCGTTCACAAACAAAAAAAGTATTCAATACAACATACACGATACAAAGCCAAACATAATTGGCCAATTCACACAAGCCGTTGTATCGTTGTTTTGAGTGTATTGTTGGACGAATATACAACAGTATATGCGTGTTGTTGATAATTTTTATGTAAAAATCCGATACACTTATACACATTTTTTTCATATGTTTTCTAAAATTTGTATTGGTTTCATGCTATCAAATTTTGTGAATGAAAATAATGTGTATATGTTTTAATATGTTTTTAAAAAGTTGTGTTGGTTTCGTGCTATCAAATTATTTGAACGCCAAAAATTATGAAGAAGAATAAGAAGAATACATTCGGAATACGAAATACACCAATACAGCATAGCATTGACCGTTCACAAACAACCAAGTGTATTCAATACAACATACACTATACAAAGTCGTGTGAATTGGCCAATTAAAAACAAAAATTACTTGATTTCACTGAACTAAATTAACGGCACATTTCAAATATTAATAAGAATAAATTGAAAAATTAATAATAGTTGGAAGACCTTTCTGTTCAATAACTGCCTGCAGTCGTTTAGTCATAGAATTCACAAACTTTTTTCAACCGATATTTTGCCATTTTTCAATTAGAGCCTGGTTTAACTCGTTCTTGCCGCTTTTTCATTCGTCTATCGAATTCTTGCCCTCAATGCTCTATCAGATTGATGTCGGGCGATTGTAGGGGTATGGTAGGACTCATATGTGACGTAAGTCACATATGAGTGTATAATGTGAGCCGAAGTTTTGAGTTATTGTCATGTTGAAAGGCGAATGAAGTTGATAAATGCAGCATCTCTCCACGTTTTTTTCAAATACTTAAATTATTTCCTTAATGAAAACTAGTTCATCAATCCCTGTAGCGGTGAACTCCCACACAATCACTCCTCCACAACTATGATTTAGTGTATGAGCAAGGTTTTGTTTTTCAAGCTCTGTATTAAGTTTTTTCCACATCATTTAACGGCCATCAGAGCGAGAAATATTAGACTTGTTCTCAAAATTCAGGCGCCTTACCTAAATTCTCCTTGTCTAATAAACACTACTTTTGATTCACTGATGAAATATAAGGTTTACGTCTAGCAACATGACAATTATAATTAGCTTGTGTAGCACTCTTATGCCCGTTATGGGATCAACATCTTTATCAAACTGTTCCTTAATCTCTACAGCGATCTGGATTGAGATTATTTGTGGATACACTTTTACCTCTTATTATCTGTCTACATTCACGGCTATTTAAACTTCTAGGGCGGCATGAATGTTAAGCACTTTCAAATGTTGAGTCTCCTTTAAAACGTTGCTCTATACTCCGAATGGTATAGCGAGTTTTTTTCAATCTCAGCATATCATATTTTTACACTAAGACACTATCGTTTCCTTTTTTTGGTTAGTCATTTTTAACAAAATTGCTACATATTTAAAATTTTTTAGCCAAACTGACTTACAGTTTAAAATACGAAAACTGTTTATTCAAGAAGAAGTTAAAATTGCGTTAAAAAAAATTGAACAGATCGATAAAATTTTTTAAATCTGGTTAAATGTTCCAATAATTTTGTTCAGCCAAATTGGTTACTTACTGGCCATTTTTATTTTTAATTGACATTTTATAATAAATTAATTATCTAATAATTTTATTTTTTACTGATTTATTGCCAACGATTTATGTCTGTTTACACTATTAAAGTTTTCTTTCCAAAGACCTATATGAACAGTATAAGTAACCAGAATTCGATGACAAATAATTTTAGGCACAATAAATTAAAGTTTTCTATAAGACATGCTATGCATATTGGTTTGGTACAGAAACTACTGCAGAGTCGGATTGCCGATGAATTAGAATAGCTTAACGCATTTTATTTATCACATTTCAGTATTTCAAGTATTTGTTCTACTTTGGGACGATAATCTTCTTTCAAATATAAAATTTAATATGGCAACACTTCAACTGTGTCGTTATGAGCAGCGAAAACATAGAAAAATTAGACTTTTAGCGTCACTGGGCACCTGATGAATTGGTAGAAATTGTATTTTTGACACAACAGGCGCTAATACTGGAAACAACGCCCCATATTTACTTGACAAAAGTTGGGACTATGTACCGAATGTGATGTCTGAAAGGGAAGTCTGGATAGGTTCGGATAAACTCTTCGATGGCTCCCTTTACTGATGTCAAAGATGTTTTTAGGCCCGTCTGGTATGATTTAAAAGGGGACTAAGCGGCCTTATCTTAGATTTTCAGATTATATCACGCTGGGTACCTGGTCATTGCAACGTTTCTGACTACGAAGTTGCGGATGAACTTGCAAGATCAGGCTCAGTTTTAAAACAAAAACAGAGGGGTCAATAATTGTTTATTTATTATTTTTTTTAATATTAGGAAAAGCTTGATTCACTCCTATGCTGTGCATGTGGATGTAAACGGGCTGTAGTCTTGTAAGAGCCTTAGAGTTAAATCTTGATCATATGGGCATGAAACATATTCTTGCATGCAGATGCGTAGGTAGAGGTAAATATATAGCCGATATATTGATGAACTGGTAGATCTGAGCGACTACAGACTTGTAGATCTTGCTAGGGTGACATCTTTACATGTAAAATCTATGGTGCCGTGATGGCTAATTGTCGTTTTTCACCTTACTTTCTCTTTCGTTTTTTCTCGACTTTTGTGTGAGAATACCGGGCTCCAAAGTGCTGCTTTGGAAGGTAAGATAGTCAACCTTACATTTCGAATCTCTATTAATACCAAGTGTCTTGGATATTTTCGGTTTATGTAAGTAAAATGAACTTTGAATTTCACGATCATCTTCTGGAATATTATGTTCACTGGAATTCTGCTGTGTGAAGCCAATGTAATGTTTTCTCCAGCAAGTGGGAATTGTTGCCAAGTCCTTTTGCTAAGGTGCTCACTGTTCATTAGGAGATGGTTGTGGATGTCTGCGATTTCCACCATCAAAAACTACTCGCATTTTAGTGATCGTGCTGCTTTGTTTAAGAATGGCTGACTTCATAAACGCAGTTTGCAATACAACGCTGCAAAGAAATTCATTTACAAGAAAAAGCAATGTTTTATTGCAACATTGCTTTGTCAAATAATGAGATGACGTTCTCATACATTTATGAACGCGAAAACTTTGTCCTTGTATCCTTGTAATTTAATTTTTTTTAAATGAATATTCAGAAAAAATGCAACCCTTCAGTCATGATTACGGCCTAGCTTTCAATTTGGATGATAATAAAAATTCAAGCAGCACTTTGATCAAAGATATTATTGGGTTTTTTATTCGCTTGTACGTGCCCATTACATACATACATACATAATTAGTTATTACAACCCTTCAGTCAGGATTACGACATAGCTTCTCACACCACTTATGTTGTGTGTATTAATTTCATACATGAGTGGCGGGACCTACAGTTTAAAGTCAATTCCGAACGACAGATTTACTCTCAGAGTTTTTGTCAGAAATCTACTGAGAGGAAGTCGCCGAAGAAATATTTTTCCACATTTTCGTTTTGATGTCTGACCTGGGGTTTGAACCCGGTCAAAACACTACCTACTAGACTACGACAATTTCATCTGCCGAAAATGAAAAAGTGTCATCGACTTCCTTGATGACCCGCATTATCTGTTCCCAAATTGTGTTTCTTTTATTTTTCTTTGCAGTGAAATATGGCTCTTGCCTTAAACGAATCTCTATAAGCAGCTTCTTCCTTTCGTGGTTCCACTTTTTTTAATATGTATAAATATAAAAAAATTATAAAGAATAGTAGAAGTAAAGGTTTAACTTACCATAAATTCACCATTTCTGCTACAAATTGAAATTTGTTTTAGTTTCACCGCCAAGAAAGATGGAAAAATAAACATACACCAAGCATTAAAGAATCATCCATGCAATAATGAACATGCGACATTGCCAAAACTAAATCTGTTGTGTTTATGAACACTACGCATTGCAGTGTTGCATTGCGAACGGCGTTTATGAAGTCAGCCAATACTACGATGAGGAAAAATATGAATTGGGTGATTAACCATATTATTGAGTTTCATACTTCTTCATAAATTTTCTGTACTCATAAGCCAAATGGAGCATCAGATTGAAAGATATTTCAAAGTTGTCTAAATATTTTTAAGACTTTGAAGAAGTTTGATAAATAAACTGTTTGCCTTCCAGTTTCATCATGACTGTGAGTTTCTTTTTGTTTAATAGTTCTACTAGATCCCGTAATAAACAGGGATCAAACTTTTACAGAGATACTTTAAGTTTCGATTCGTTACATTTGTGACCCAGATAAAATCCACCCTAAATTGGTTTCCTGCATGAGTGAACCGTTTTTAAATTGTTTAATACCAGGGCGTCTCCATATGCGTAATTTCGCAAAAGGAGGTAAATATTTGGGATTCCCTGAAGTCTGGATCTGCAAAAAGAATTCTGATAAATAAGTTAGGGTTACCTTAGCGGGTAGCTTGCCGTATACAATTAAATTCGCTCGGTGGCCCATTGTGTTACCCAGTGTAAGGTAAGCCTCCTTGTCTTGATCCGTCAGTGGTGAACTTGAACCACCAAGAGCTCCGGCTAAAACCGACCAGTTTTCTGAATGCTCAGATATTAAAAA
This sequence comes from Sarcophaga rosellei, assembly GCA_930367235.1. NCBI lineage: Eukaryota > Metazoa > Arthropoda > Insecta > Diptera > Sarcophagidae > Sarcophaga > Sarcophaga rosellei. Next base: position 61,358,367 of record OV884019.1, read on the forward strand.
AAAAATTACGTTTATTCTGAAGCGCAGGGCACTCGCATAAAAGGTATTGTACCGATTCCGTTTCCTCCACATTATGGCAGCTTGTGTGTCAAACCGAGCCTGTCAGTGAAACTGCCAATAGCGCAGTGTCCCGTTAAAATTCCTGTTGGAAAGCGAATCGGTTTCTTGTCGAACTCAAGTAGTTCACTGGTTCTCCCGCTATCCACTGCTAGGAACAGCAGTTTTGAAATTCGGTAACCAGGTATGTTGAACCACCCACGGTTTGTTGAATTCCTTGCTGCTTTTTCCAATTTGGAAAAGAATTTTTGTAGGGGAGCATATATCCCCTCTATCGTGTCTTCCTCAGACATCTCTGATCTCTTCAGTGCCAGTACGTCTCCCTTTTCGGGCCACGTATGTGCCCGTATGATCCGTTAAGTGCCAGTTTTTCGGAATAGACACCAGACCCAGTTCAAAAGAATTATGATAAGTCTGGAATAAATTGAGCATTGAATTTATTTGGTTTATATAAAGTTACAGTTACAGCGCAGCAATTGGTAATTCAAAATCTGGTTTATATCTTGGCGCAATTGAAAATCTTAGTTTTCTTGACACTAACTGCCTATGCCTGAAACATTTATACGGCTTTTGAACTTTTCTAAGTGTAGTATGTGAGAAAACTTTTCTAAGAAAAGAACAGCTGAGCGCTCTGATCTACAAAGCTTTACCAAAAAAATCTTTTATTATCACCTTTACTGCAGGCAGTATCGCTGGGTTGCGATTTATACAAATAAGATTTGATATGTTTTTGACCTACAGATAATAAATTTTTTGCTGACGGTTCAATGCTTCTATCCTCGGCTCAGCAATGCTTGAGGGATTCTTTCATAACTCGTTGTGAATGGCTGTATGATGAAGTTCGTGGCAAATATGACATTTAGTATTCAAACCACAAGAAGATTGCTTGTGACCAGGGTTAAGACCATACCTGTTAAGTAATGATTAGTGATTTGATTACATTTTTTTGAATGGTGAAATAAGGATTACAATTACTATTATTTTTAGTTTTAATAGTTAATAATTGATGACAATTACAAAATAATGAAAAAATTATCAGGATTACTGGCGATTAGTCTAAATATTGAAAAAGAACTGAAAGTAATCAAATTGTTAGGTTAGGTTAGAGGACGTGTACTTGTCAACTGTGGCAAGTACAGTACCCGGAGGTCGAATTGACCCATTGTACAAACGTCCTAGCTTCTCACACCACTCGTGTTGTGTGCGTTAATTTTATACATTAGTAGCGGGACCTACAGTTTAAAGTCGACTCCGAACGACAGATTTTTGAGAAGCTTTTCGTGGCAATTTTTACTCTCAAAGTTTTTACCAGAAATCTGCTGAGAGGAAGTCGCCGATGAAATATTTTCATATTTTCGTTTTGATGTCTGACCTGGGATTCGAACTCGGGCCTTTCGTCTAATAAGCCGACACACTACCTGCTAGACCACGGCGACTTCAATCAAATTGTTTTCAATAATTCTTTTTTATAATTTTCAAATATTCAAAAAGAATTTAAAGTAATTATTGCAAATAATTTGATTCCGAGTATACCCGGAACCCAGCACAGACGGATTCGATCTGGTCCAAAGGTCCTTAAAAATTCTTTGCGCTTAACGCATATTACACCATTGAGATATTCTGTGGCGTAAAGATCCGAAGCAGCCACAACAGTTTGTTGTAATACTGATTTCGCCCATTGAGCATCCGCGGGGTAATCTAATTCAGAGCTGTGGTTGAGCTATGTAAGGATTGTAATCGTCAAGTGTAATCCAGCAATCACTTGGAAAATAAGAGATATATTGAAGTGTTAGCTGGATGCCTTTCTGTCCACTGGGAGAATATATGCAGTGGTGGCCACGAATTTAAGACACGACATATGACTGACTTATTTGTGATAATTTTTACATTTTATCGAAAAAATTATGGGTCCATGATATTTTTGTTAAGACTTTTGTAATGTTATGAAGAAAAATTAATAATATTTTCTTACCTATATTCGGTTAAAAATTTTTATTTACATATTATATGCATAAACACAAGTTTTATCCTGGTCACGAATTTAAGACATAGGCATAATATAACACTATTCTCTAAATTAAGCTCAGCTTCATACAAAAATCCTTGTATTTAGTGGGAAATCCTTTATTTTTCATTACAGCAGCACATCTCCCGGTTAAACTTTCGACTAATGCCACATAACGTTGCTTTGGAATTGCATACCAAGCCCTTCGGATTTCTTCCCACAAATCGCTTGAATTCTTTGGTTTAACTGTTCGTACATATTCCTCAACATCATTTCACAGGTTCTCAATTGGATTGAGGTCCGGGGATTGAGCTGGCCATTTAAGAACAATGATATCGTTTTCCTCTAAGCAACTCCTCATTAGACTTGAAGTATGCTTAGGGTCATTATCATGCATAAATTTCCATATTAGAGGCATGTTGTCTTCAGCGAATGGTATCATTGTGTCTGTTACAATATTTTTGTAAACATGGTGGTCCATTTTAGAATTTATATTGTAAATGGGACCTACACCATGCCAGGAAAATGCTGCGCACACCATCACATTCCCACCACCATGTCTGACCGTTTTTAGAGTGTACTTTGGATGATGCTCAAGGTTTGGAGGGCGCCATACGTACCGCTTTCCATCAGAGCCGAAGCGGCAAAACTTCGACTCGTCGCTCCAAAGAATATTTTTCCAAAATATCATGGGTTTCTTGAGATGTTCTCTCGAAACGCTAGTCGGGCTTTGATATTTTTTTTTTGACACAAGTGGTTTACGTTGTGCAATACACCCACGCAAGTTTTTTCATTTAATCGTCTTCTTATTGTCCTAGACGAAATATTAATGCGAAAATCCGATGCAATGTTATTTTTTATTTTAGTTGAACTCGTGAAAGGATTACTAGCAGCTACTCTATAAATTAAAATGTCCTCCCTGGGTGTAGTTTTTCGGGCTCTAGGTTGCTGTTTGATATTTTTGGTGGTACCATGTTGCTTGATGTGTTCCATCGCGTTGTAGATCTTGCACCTAGAACATTTAACCAGCATGGATATTTCTATTACTGTTTTTCCAGCAGATTTTAGTTGTTGGATCAGTTTTCGCTCGGCATCGGAACTCCAAGTACCTCTGGCCATTTCTAATTAAATATTTCGATGTATTTCAACATAAAATAATAAAAACATTCGTTACTCACCGTTTAGCTTCAAAAAACACAAAAAAATCGCTTAAAAATCAGAAAATTCTGAAATGTCTTAAATTCGTGGCCAGTTTCAAATACTCGTTTTTACATTAATATGATTAAAAAGCAACAAAATGTAAAAAGAAAAAAATAACGGTACTTTTTCTTAACATTACAGGGTACATAGAAAAATAAAGAATATCTAATTTGATATTACAGGGTTGTCAAAATTATCACAAATAAGTCAGTCATATGTCGTGTCTTAAATTCGTGGCCACAACTGTATATTGACGATTTCAAGGTCAGTATCTCAAGTGCTTACCGGTGTGTTCTTCACCTCAATGAAATTGTCAGGAACGTGAGTGATGTGTGGGTTTATAATCCTATAGACATATCGCTCAAGTGTAAAGGCTGACTGATGATGTTTCCTGATATTGAGAAAGAGCACTCCTGGTCAACTTTGTCTCTTGAATGGCAGCTGTGTTAATTTTATTATCATGTATGCATTTAGTTGTCACTGTCATCAGTGCCGACAGTTGTTGTTGTGTAGCACTATTGGTAGAAGAGTTGCTATACTGTTGCTATACAACTACAAGGTTGACCACTCCCTGTGATCTAATAACTAAGTACATTTTCTCAAATAGGAACAGATTTTACAGCTGGCGCATGAGGTGAAGGACAATATCTTCCTCCTCCTCAAACCCACAGCTCCTGCAGAATTCGTTCGTTCTGCGCTTCTGCGTACTCTGTCTAATACCCGGCAATAGTATTGTTGTTTGCTCACTGTCCATCAAACATACACAGCATATAGCAAGGTTGGTTCCGAAGCTACCGGATTGAGCCAGTATATGACATTAGGTATGAGACCCTAGATCTTGCCTACGATCATTTTGCAGGCGTAAAGCGCTATTGTCGCTTTTTTAGCCCTATCAATAATGTTGTCCTTCCATGAGAGCCTGGGGTCAAGAATGACCGTTAGTCCAAATGCGCTGGCACTACGTTATTGGACAAATGGTGGTCCAAATGTCTATGATCAATGAAAAGGTTGGTCTTCACATCCCTTAATTGTGTGCCGTAACCTCAACTTGTTAGAGAATAAAATCTACAAGTGGGAAAAAACTTCTGTCAACAATTAGGTTTTAAAATTGTAGGAAATATAAAAAAATATAGACATAAGGCCACGATTCAAACCCCAGGTCAGCCATCAAAACTAAATATGAAAAAATATTTCTTCGGTGACTTCCTCTCAGCAGATTTCTGGCGAAAACTGAGAGTAACTAAATTGCCATGAAGTTTTTAAACTGAAGGTTCCGCCACTCATTTATAAAATTAACACACATAACATGAGTGGTGTGAGAAGCTAGGTCATAATTCTGACTGAAGGGTTGTAATGACCAATATTGTTTGTACACCTATTATATTAATTTACTTCAAATTTATTATAAAACAAAAAAAAATGGTTATGTTTTTCACAAAATAATAGAAAAATTAGGAAAAGTTTCTGATGACTCCTTATTTTTGCACCTCAAAAATGTAGGTACCCCCGAATAAGAACGCAAAGTAAATTTAAAATTCAAAGGCCTAATATATGAAAATGTTAGCCCTTTTATTTAGTAGGGTATCCCTAAAGATCAAGCACACCTTTTAACCTTTTTGGCATTGGATGCACCAGTTTTTTTTAGTGTTTTCTGCTGATATTTGCTCAATGCACTCATGAGCGAGTTTTTTCGGTTAACTGCTGCCCCTAGTGTAGGCGTGTTGAGCACTACTGGCAACCGTGGCAAAGTATTGGAACTTATTTCGAGGTCAATAATCTGTTCCAGCGTTTTTAGAACAAATGATGTTAGACCAATTTGTCTGAGATATCGATGGTCTCCCAGCTTTTAGGATGAAGACGATCTTCGCCTTTCCACTTAGCAGGCGTAAGTATACAGGTATGACAAATTCTTTGCAGCCAGGGAATTACTATGTTAGATGTCAACTGTAGATCTGCAGATATAATGCCGTTAGTACTCGGTGAATTAAAATGTTTGAGTGCACCCAAATCCCACCGAAGGGTGTCTACTCTCAAATTAAAGAGAACTTACTGCGCAGATGTCTGCACTCACAATTACCCGGAAAATGTGTATCAAGGAGTACTTTTAGAGTCTCCTTATTTGATATAGTCCAGTTATTATTACCCGACCTAATAGATCCTATATCCCAGTCTAGCCTCATTGGATTTTTTCATTTCCCCACAGAAGGATATCCAAAAGTTCATTTTCACTTTCTGTGTTACGTTTTTAAATTCACATAATTTTCTGTTGTACTCAGTCTAATTGTTCGTTTTGATTTCCTATAACAATTTGCCAAAAATAGAAGGAGTTGTCGTACAGACATAAAATTTAGCACACTTACTTGAATTGACAGAAGATAGTCAAATTCAAGAGTTGATAAAACTCGGAGCAAGGAATCGTGAACTTCCCATACATCCATTTTGTAAGTGAAACACTTATTATAACGTTTCCAATATGTTAATAACATTTTGATTTCGAACGGGAGCAAGAACAGATATACACATAATTATTTGCTTAAATGGCTTCACCTCCATATAAAATAAGGTTTTTTGCTTTATAAATTGAGTTAATAGTAAGATATTTTACTCACTATCACTAATATTATCATTTTCGGTACCTTTTAGTAGTTCATTTACAGACGTTACTCCTGTACAGTTTTCTGTTTCATTCATATAAATATACCTTTAAATCTTGTAGATCATAACTTTTAAAGAGCTGTTTTTGATGTTTGCACATCGAAATCTCTAGATTTATTTGTTGAATCAAATAAATTACTAGGTTTATATTAGATTCAATTCTACTTATTTTTCTCGTATGCCAATCACTCAACTCAGCTTCAAAGTTGATTGTATGAATTCTGAAAGTGTGAAAATTAGCACAGTACTTGTTTTATGTTATTTTATCTCCACCCAGAAGTTGAAAATATGGAAAAAGAGATGTAGTCACTAAGAAACGTTGACCAAAAAAATTGGGGCAGTTGAATTTTATATATTTCATATTACATACTTGTGGTAATACAGTCAAAGCTCGGTATAACGAACGATATATTGTTAGGCCCTTTCGTTATAGTGAAAAATTCGTTATATCGCAAAGTTACGCTCTTGTTTGTGATGATTCTGATATTTTATATTTGTTTGAAATCACTGAAATCACTAAAATTTTAATTTTTTCACTTAAAGAAATTCTTTTTCTATTTCCAATCTTTTTATAAAATAAAACCAAAGAAAATAAAGTATAAAGAATGTGCATTTGGGCATATTTTGGAATATTTCTCAAAAATATTTCATGACGCGGGGGGAAAGATAGAAGGGAAGGGTAAAGAAACCAAGAGCGTAACAATGCGTTATTCTCATCGTGCGTTTTTTGTTGTTTGACTAATTTTTTATTTATATTTCTGAAGCAGTGTTGCCACGAAAAAAAATATTTTGTAACCAACATTTGTAAAAAAAATCACCAAATAAGAAAAAATATATCCAAAATTAAATTCGTAGACTTTTGTTTTATTTTTTTTTTCAAGTTTAAATTATAATTAATAAAAAAGAAACAAAAAATAGCTTTTTTTATAAGAAAAAAAAAAATAACCAAAACCAAAAAAATCTACACATTGATCAAAAAAATAACCGATTTTGGTTAGAAATAACCAAAAACGGCAACACTGTTCTCGGCACAAAGAGAACTTGATAAAAATAATGAGAGGCATGTGGTAACCCAGAGGAAAATTGTTAGTAATATTTTCAAGTCTACTTATTAACCCAATAATATGTATATGTGAGCGAAAAATATAGAAAAATTGTACTGCGCTAAAAACCTAAAAACACCGTATTTAACTTGGCAAGTATTCTTCCAAAAATCGAAATCATTTCTCATTGATATTAGTGAATCATACTATAATATTTCTTTGGGTGTAAATTTGAAGTCTGAAAAAAGCGACATGAACATTCTTCTTTAGAAGCTGACAAGCATAGCAACTGAATGTATTTTTACGCTCTCATGACGAGAGCAACACATTGTTACGCTCTTTGTTTGTGTTTATTTCCCTTCTGTCTTCCACCCTCCTCATCCAGAAATGATTTTAGTGAGAGCGGGTCGTAATGTTTGGTGAGAGCGGGTCGTAATGATACAACCCGCCATAAGAAATTTTACTTCTAAATAATGCGCATTCTTTATATCCATATTCTTTGATAAAACTCACAACTTGTTACAAATTGACTAACATTTTTATGATCACTTGTTCAAAAGCACAGAAAGCACAGAGTGTTTGTATACAATTAAAACCAACGGTACTTTAACGAACATTTTTTGTGTTCTCTTTTGTTACATTCTTTTTGTTTTTAGTATTTTTTAAATCATTCGTTATATTGAGCTTGCAAATTATGAAACATTCGTTATAGAAGGTAGTCAATGTAAGAAATTTTCTCATTCGTTTTTGTTATACCGGGCTTTGACTGTACTAAAATAAAAAAAAAATTGGAAAAATAATTTTTTATATATTTGTTTAATTCACTTTTAAAATTTGTCTCTATTGAACAATTTTAAATTTGTATTACAGTTGCCTTTTAGCTAATACCAGCGTTGCAATTTTAATTAGACTTGCATTTTTAATCAATTGTTTCGAGGCCGTTAGAAAAAAGAATTCAATTTACTATCATAACAAAATGGAAAAAATTTTATGATGTTCTTTAAATTTGCTTTGTTGCATACAAACTATAACTTTTAGTCGATATCACTCAAAACTAGGCTGCCTTCCAAAATGTATCAAAACAAAGTTTGTATACAGTTTTACTACTGTATATAAACTATGTAGATATGCAAAGTAACCAAACAATGCATCAACTATAAATCCGATGCCTGATTTATTTTTGACTGCGTTAAAAATACACATTGACGACGTTTTGAAATAGAATACATTGTATATATTTCGTACAGCGGCATTACGAAACACGATACTTTGTTCAAACACTAGCAACTAACATTTTGGAAGGCAGCCATACTCATTAGTTTTCATTCAAATTTTGAATATGATCTACTTGAAGTGTTCACTGTTTAATCCTACATTAACCATGTTTTGCCAAACTCAAAACACCGTGGACCGTGGTTTTAATTCTCACCAGAGGGTCTGTCTGTATGTGTGATGATCTGATTTTATGTATAATGTAATATTTTAATTGCAAACAAAAAAAAAATTAGGATTAAAATTATTACAACCCCATTATCAAAAAAACTGACAATGGTTTTACACTGATTACTAAAAAAATAATATTTCACAAATAAATTTTGATATCCTCCAAATTCCTCTTTGCTTTTTCCTATAACTATCTTTCCGGTATTCCAAAATAAGAAGTTTTTTAGAGATGGAAAAAATCTATCTATAACTGAGACGTCAAAAAATTTAGAGATGTACAACAAAAGCAAATACAAAAAAACTGGGGCCTAATTCTGGCAGTCGTGATCGAAATGGCTTTCGATTTGATAGAAATTTCGAAAGTGGTCTTATTTCTAATTCTGTCAGTCGATTGTTAACGAATCGATATTTTTTTCAGTGTTGTGAAAACTCAAATAAATGTTTTCCAGCACTGAAAACTTTTGTAAACAAAAACATATGTTTGTAAAGTCGTAAGCAATTCAGAAACCGAAAAAGCATTTAAATATCCTTTCTACAACTAGCAGCAACTTTATCTGTTCTGGCATCTGGAGGTTTCCAACATTCAGTTGGAAATTACTTCTTAATCGGAATTAGTCAAAGCTGCCTTTGCAAGATAACGAAGCAAGTGGTGGATGAAATGAAGCATCCTTTGGCATATTTTATTGGTGGCCCAGAAGAATTAAGTTTGCTAGTAATCTGCTCCCAAAATTGGTTAGCCTTTGCTTTTCCTTGTGTAGTATTCGACAATATACTTTTTGCCGAACCGTATGATTAGCCAACCAAAGACTCCCATATTCTCTTTTTATGTACTATTTATTTTTGTTAATTTTAACCTAAAATACTAAAATTTGAACTTTTTTTCTTTAGTTTTTAAAAAATTCTTACTTACAGTTTCTTTCTTTAATTTTTGTTAATAAAAAAAAGCTTTGCTCGATAGGTTTTTTGCTTACGATGAAAAACTCGCAAGTTGCATTCGACCAGTTGCACGCTATCGACTGCTGTCATTAGAAATGTTTTTTTTTTTATTTTTTTTTTATTTTATATTTTTAATTTAATTTAATTAATGTCGATACATATGAATCGATATCGACTGACAGAATCCCCAAACTAAAAAAATCGAACGTACGAGTAAGTATTCGAGAAATAAGCTTAAGCAATTGCCCATATATGTTAGATATAGACAAATGCACCATACCAATATAACGGGTTTTTGTAATTTGTTTTGTTTTCTCAAAGTTTAATAATTCTACGTTATTCAGTTCGACGATACACAAAAATTAACATTAAAGTATGTACAAATAACAAAAATCACAAAAAATCACTCAAAAGTTAACATCAAAGTATGCACCAAGGCGAATTCATAGAAGGTGGTGTTATCCCAGCTGATTGCTTTTTTCAGTTCACATAAATGTCAAATATTTTGTTTGCGTACAGTAAGCAAACTTTTAAACAAAAAATTATCTATAAAAAGAAATTTATTGTCCTTAAGACTAAAAAAAAGCTTTAAAACTATATAAACATTTCTCTATTGGTTAAGTATAAAGAATATAATTGTCGAAACTAAAAAATTTCCACATTTTAAGACAAAAAAGTGGTGATTTCGTCAATTTTGACATCGCAATCAAAACAGACGTGTAAATAAATCAGCTGTGCATTTGTCCAAATTAAAAACAAAAAAATAAATTTCAATTAATTATTTTTTTGTGAATTCATTAATAATGACTTCAAAACGTAAAAAATATTGGGGTAATAATCCTCGATTTAAAATGCAGATATCGGTTAGTAATAATAGGTTCCCGATGCTCTCTGACATAGGAGGCGTTGATGATGGTTCAAGCGTTGAAAATGAAGTCGCCAACGAGATTGTCAAGATTCCACCAATAATTGTTGATAAATGTTATAAATTTACTGAAGTTATAAATCTTATTGGTAAAATCTGTAAATATAAAAGAATTTCCATCGGAACTAAATTAATACATAACTCGAAAGCTGAATATGATGAAACTATAAAAACTAAAGATTGCCCAGATGAAATTTTTCACTCATCCTATAAGAGACAATAAAAGTTTTAAGCTCATGTTGTTCGGTTTACCACAAGTTAGCTTGGAAACCTTAGGAAGTGAATTTAAAGATGCATTCAACATAGAATTGGTTAACGTAAAAGAAATAATAATCACGCGCTCAAACAAAGATGATGCATTAGTGGTGATTTTTTGACTATGGCTAACGGGTTTCCTAGAAAGTCACTTTAAACAAAATCCTGTGGAATAATCTATTTGTTAGTTTTTTATAATAAGTACACATTTTTTTTTAACAAAAATTACAAAAAAAAATTATATTGACGTCAAAGAATTGATCGTTAAAATGCATAATGGTTTCAAAATTTTGCGGGAAATTACTGGAAATATTAGAGCAAGAAGGAAGAAGCGGGAAAAATTTAATTGCACGGTTGTCTAAGGGTGTACCTGAACCGATTCCTTAGGTAGAAAATGGTCTTCTCCAAGTACAGTCATGGCTTTGTAGGTGTGTGTAATATTTCTGTGATTAAATGTCGGCCAATGTTTACCAAGAAACCATTCTGGAAAATTAAAACTAAATTACTTTACATTTGGATGTATCACAAGTTTTGATATTAGCCCACTTAAGTTCTATATTCCTTATCGCTTATCTATCAATCAAGTCCCACAGCTCCAACAAGGGGAATGTAAGTACGTCACGTTGTGCAAGAGCTACACGGAAGTACAATCTTCTAGTAACACACTCGTCTGCAATATCATACCCTCGGATGCCAGAATAGCTTGGTACCCATGTAAATAGGATGTGCGCCGAGCTTGGTTACTAAGCGATTGCATCTGAGAACGCATTGTATCTAACGTTGGAGTTGAGAGTGCTTATCGATGCAGTGCCGTCAACGTAGATGTCATCAGCGGCCTTTATGCGAAAATAATAGATATCTTTTGTGGTTGCTTCTGTAGAACATAACTAAAGATTAGTAGTCAGTTGATATCAGATTGTGGTTAGTTAGAGGAATTCATTTCTTTTCAGTGCCCTAAGGACCTTGAAGAGTGGCTGGAATTATCTGATTTCAATTCAGATAAAAACTCAAACTTAGCAGTAGCTATTCGGCACTTTTGTTGCACTTTGATTTAAATTAATGTTAAATTGCATGTATTTTTCCTTGTCAAGAAAAGGAATTAAAGGGGTGGGTAACTACTGAAGAAATTTTCATCTAGGAAGCCAATATACTCTCCACTAGATTACTGTGGATATTACATAATTATTTTTATATAATTTAATAATTTAATAGAAATATAAATATATATAAATAAATTTAAAATGTATTATTATAATTTAATACCTTTTGTATTACTAATTTTATTTTAGTTCGATTTCATATTGCTCATCTTTATGAAGTTCAACGTAAATTTAAATTTGCCAAAGAGGCGTATGAGCAACTACTTATTGAAAAAGAGCTGACATTGGACTTAAAAGCTATTATTTACAGACAACTTGGTAATTTTTCATAAATTTTCATAAACTTGTTATTAAAAATTGACGGTTTTTGTTTAATTTTAGGGTGGATGTATCATTGCGCTGAATACTTTGGAGACAAAAAGCAACGAGAAACCTATGCCATATTATGTTTACAAAAATCAATTGAAGCAAATTCAAAATCAGGACAATCATTATACTTGCTTGGAAGATGTTATGCGGGAATAAATAAGGTTCACGACGCTTTTATAGCTTACAGAAATTCGGTAGAAAAAAGTGAAGGCAACGCAGATACGTGGTGTTCTATTGGGTATATAGATATAATTTAAAATTTATTTGTATATGTTTTACCATAATAGTAATTTCAGAGTTTTATATCAGCAGCAGAATCAACCCACTGATGCATTACAGGCTTATATATGTGCAGTTCAGTTAGATAAAAATCACAAAGCTGCTTGGACAAATTTAGGGATATTGTATGAAAGTTGTGGACAACCGAAAGATGCTTTTGCATGTTATCTAAATGCTGTAAAAAGCACTGAAAAGGTATATTATTAAAAAATTACATATTTCTCAGATTATGTAAGATTAATTTTGTTTGTTTCCCATACAATCAGACGTTTGTCTGAAACCACTCGTCTTACAGAAATAGGGTATAAGTGTCTTAGTTTGTGTGAAATTTATAAAATTCATCGTCATTCGTTCCCATTCTATCCTAGAGCTCAAAGATTACATACGAATATGAGCATTTTGTTTCATTTTTGGAAGCTTTTAAAGAAGTAAATTTGAGCCAGAGTAAAATTTGTTACTTTAAGTATTCTATGAACTCATATGAATTTTCCAATATTTCCTTTTATTTCGGAATAACAAATAACATAATTTTGTTTTCACTTAGTTTTGTTTATTTATTTTTCTTAATGACAAATTAAAAAAAGTTGACATACATTTAACTTTTTTACTTACAGCCATGGGCATTAAATTAGCTCAAAATCCATATATATGTAGTTTGATTGTGATTTTTTTCTCATTTATATCGTAATTAAGCCATTTGCTTTGGTCTGCAATGTTGCACGATGACATCTAGCTGTTGTTTAACAAAAAATATTACCATTATCGTATATTTATTTATTTATTTATTTATTCACTTTATATTTTATAAAATAAATTTATAAAATATAATAAAAAGGCGCCGGGTAGCGAGACCATATGCGCTCGAAAAAATATAAAAAGGGTAAAAAAGAAATGAAAATATACATACATATAACAAGTTATCTATGTAAAGTCAAAGAATAAAAATAAAAAGGAGAAAGAAAAAGTATATATAAAATATTTACAAAAAATAAGAGGTGAAAAATATTTAAAAAGATAAATAGTTACATATTAACATTTATGTTAAATTAAAATAATGAACATCGGTGTTAAACTAAACGTTGTGGATATCATGAATCTTCAGGGAATTCATTATCGTGGGAAGATTTCTGTCAGTCGTGCAATCCAGAATGTCATTCAGTGAAGGACCGATTCTAGATTTCGGACATTCAGAAAGAATGTGTGAAACTGTGAGTATATCAAGACAAAAGGCGCATACACTAGGTTCGGTTTTGTCATAGTAATGTTGTGTTGTGAAACTTGTCTTGCCAACCCTTAAGCGGCCTAGCGTTATGCACTGCGGACGAGTCAGGTTACGATGGTATTTAGGTCTTCTCTCCCTTGGATTTTGTTGGCTCTGAAAAAACCTGAAAGGGTTTGTCATTGTCCGAGGGAAACATGGAATTTCCGTAACACGATTAAGAATTAAGGCTTCCTTTGCGGCCTTATCCGCTGCCTCATTACCTGGAATGCCAATATGTGAGGGGATCCATAACAACATGATATGATTTCCGGTTTCGGGGAGGTGGACTATGTCGTTATAAATACCTTTGCTGTTCCTCTTAATGGCCCTTATGGCACTAAGACTATCAGTGCAGATAATAGTTTTCATGTTCCTCTGATTTGCATAAACTATGGCACGTCTAATTGCAGCCAATTCTGCCACAAAAATACCAACATGATCAGGTAATCGATTCCCACAAATCAACTCATATTCTCCATCTTCCAAAGACTCCACTAATGAATACGATGACACTCCATTTTGGAAAGATCCATCTGTAAACAACAACAATTCAGGTGAAAAATCGGAAATCTTCTGCGTCATAATTCTCTTAAAACATAGTGGATTTGTGCTGTCCTTATTGTAAAAAGATAGGCTATCATCGACTCGTACACGTTTACCCGTGTTCACAGGCGAAGTTGGCCTTGAAGGTATTGAAATTTCCGCCTGTCGAAAAAGATCGATAATCCTACTAATGGCAGTGCGGGAAACATTTGTCCCCATAATATTTCTCCAAAATGCGCTATGCAATCCATCGTCGGTATATGCAAAAGATCTTGAAGCCATTGCCACTGAGCTTTTATTCCGCATAGATTGAAAATCGTGAAAGTCAGCCTCAATTCGTAATAGATTTATCGGAGTAGGACGGAGCAAACCTGAAGCTGTTCTAAAACAGTTGTTAAGGGCGGTGTTCAATTTACTCATATTTTTTCCCGAGGTCCATCCATACAGTGTAATACCATGCTGGATACAGCCAGTTGTAAGAGACTTGCAGATACTCAATGCAGTGTCAATATGAGGGCCCTTTTTACGAGAGCATATAAGCTTCAGAAGATTATTCAATTTTGCAAGTTTATTCACAAGATACTTCACATGGTTATTCCATAGAAGATTTTTCGTGAATAAGATGCCCAGTATTCTCATTTCGTTCATAAATTCTATCTCTTCCTCCCGAATGCAAATTGACCTTGCGTCACAATCCCGTTTCCTACAAACATGCAATATTTCGGTTTTTTCAGCAGGTATAACTGCACCTCTGCTTTTAGCCCAATCATTTATCTTGTTGTCGAGACTTACAATATTTTCATAAACCAACTCCGTATCACCAGAAGCGATGGCAAAAATGTTATCAGCATAGATTCCAACGTAGTCTATTCCCTGTGTATGCTCTAAAGCCTTAATAAGTGAATTTGCGTATATGTTATAAAGCACCACAGATAGGGGTGACCCCTGCGGCACACCATTTTGAAGAGGATAGGATGTAGAAAAGTAGCCATCCACTTTTACCCTTATGAAGCGATTCTCCAGAAAAGACCTCATAAGTTTAATCAACTGTAATGGCATTTTCCAGTCCGCAAGTTCAAGCAGTATATAGGTTAAAATAACCCGGTCAAATGCCTTTTCGATATCTTCAGACAAAACAAGGGTGTGTTTTCCTTTCTTCAAATTTGACCGTAGTGTTTCCT
Organism: Sarcophaga rosellei; assembly: GCA_930367235.1. Lineage (NCBI taxonomy): Eukaryota > Metazoa > Arthropoda > Insecta > Diptera > Sarcophagidae > Sarcophaga > Sarcophaga rosellei. The sequence continues at coordinate 61,373,619 of OV884019.1, forward strand.
CCAGTTTATGACAAATACTATGTACTCCTCGTCTGGGAAGAAAAGCGTGTTGATTTACATCCATCTTATGCTTGGCCAATTCCCAAAATCTTCTAGATAAAATTTTCTCAAGTATTTTCGAGACTACCGGTATAAGAGAGATAGGACGGTATCCCTCAAGCTGATTTGGGTTCTTATTAGGCTTAGGAATCGGAGAAAGAGTGGCCGTTTTCCACTGATGTGGAAAAATTCCACTTGTCAATATGTAATTATATAGATGACAAATTCGAGTTTTCACCTCATCAGGGGCATTTTTTACCATTGTGTATGTAATCTTATCGTTTGCCGGGGTGGACCCTTTCGATGTCCTCAATACCTCATTCAATTCCCAAATATCAATTTTAGCAATCATTCCATCAAATTCGTTACCAAAGTGAGATAATTCATTGATAACCAGATCATTCTTAGTAGCTATTATTTCAGGATCAAAGGCACTGTCCGAACTTAGTGATGACCAGAAATTTGCAAAACCATTAGCTATTTGTTGGGGGTGTGAAAAACTCTCTCCATCAATAAAAATTGTGGGAAAGTTCTCGATGTTGTTGCCTCTCAAGTTGTTGACTTTCTTCCATAAATAACGAACGTCCATAGACGGATTTAGAGAGTTAAGAAAGTTTTCCCACGTGCGCCTTTTCGCAATCTTACTCTCCCTTTTCACCTTGGCGCAAGCCCTTCTGTACTCCAAGGCATTATTCTGGTTACGATTTCTTTTAAACAGTTTCCATGCACTTTGTCTAAGACGAATTAATTTAGAAATTTCAGAGTTGAACCAAACTGGGCTGTTTCTACATACCGGTTTACGGCTGAGTGGGATTGATTCATTTGCTGCACTTCTCAATACACGATTTATCTGTGCAGCCTCCTTATTCACGTTCGACGATTTCTGAAAGCTATCGTTAAAAATAATCGCCTTTCTCGAAAACAATTTCCAATCGGCCCTTTGGTCAAGAAAACGAGGTATAAATTTTCGCGAAATTCGTGCATCTGATTTACCAGTGATCATGATAGGAAAATGATCGCTGACCTCAGGTAAAGGTAAACAGTGCCAAGACAAGCCCGGTGCCAAGTCAACACTACACATTGTCACATCCACTGAGGTTAATGTATTCCTAGTATTAAACAAAGTTGGGGAGCCATCGTTGAGTATAACCAAATTTTGGTCATCCGCAAACTTTTCCCATAGGGATCCGCTGGGAGAATTGAAAGCAGAACCCCAAAGACAGTTCTGAGAGTTAAGATCGCCAAGTACTAGGTGATACATGTCATTTGGTAGGTCGATGGCCCCAATCATCTGGGGATTCAGGTTAATATCACACTCCTTGTAAATGTTCGTCAAGTGTAGATCTACACCGCATCTAATAATTATGGACTGGAATAGAAGATCACCCCTCGACCTGATGTGTTGTGTCACATTCACATTCTCTCTTACAAAAATTGCAATACCTGACTTAGCGTATGCAAAATCTTTGTTATGGTGGTAGGCCTTAAAACCCGGTAAATGTAAAAATTGTATATTCTTCCCATTCATATGTGTTTCCTGCAAAACAATTATCCTCGGTTTATGTCGAGCAACTAATAATTCCAAGGCGTATTTGTGATTCGTAAATCCTTGGATATTCCACTGTAAAATGTTCAAATCTAAACCAATGTTCATTAAAATTTACAAAAAAACCAAAAAAAAAAAATTATATATATATGTGTGTATGTAAAAGTAAACTATATAAAAATAAAATTATTTTTTCTTGCCCTTTTTAGGCATAGTATCCTTAAGCGTTCTTGGTGTTATAATTGTGTTTAAATGAGGAAATTTGTGGTAAAGCTGACTGCAAGGGGACTTTTCCGCCTGTTCATCTCCATCATCCCTTTTGGGAGTGGTGAAACCCAGACCTACTGTTATGTCATTGACAATCATTTTCTCACTTAAGTTTTTGTCTATAGATATGTTTGAAAGTGCATCATCACTAAATTCGTTTTCACAAAAACTAGTGTTGTCATCGCTGAAAAATTCATTGTCCTTGTTGTTTTGAGTGTGAGAGTTTGAGTCAGTTATCTGATTCAACTTTTCTGTAGAAAAGTTGAGAGAAACTTCCTGAGAGAGTTCTGTTGTTAAAAAAAGTTCTTGTTGTGGATAGTTGTTCTTTTCATCATGTTGATCCATCGTTGTTGTTGAATGTTGTATACTTGATTCGACTGGTGAGAGAGTGCATGTTGTTGTGACTTGGGAGAGATCAGTTGTTAAAGAATTGTTTTGTTGCAAATTGTTGTTGTTATATTCTTCATTTTTTTGATTTATCATTGTTGTTGTATTTTGTGTGGTTGTATTTGTTGTGATTTGAGAGAGGGTGTCTGTTGTCATTTTATTAAGTTTGTTCTGCACGATTTTGTCTTTCTTCCCATCTGTCTTTACAGACTCATTTCCCGTTATCGAAATATTTTTCTCATTGTTAGAATTCCTTAAAATTTGAGCATATGTGTTTTTGTTGACTTTTCTTGGAATTGGTTTAAGAGTATTCAACGAAGGGTTGTCATTATAAATGGACCAAGCCTCCCTTGTTGTGCATCTACGTGTGATTCTCAAATAATTGACGGATTTGTGCTTCCAGAAAGTAGGACATTCAGGGTCGTATGAAGGGTGATTTTCGGTTTGGCAATTGACACAGTAACTACGGCTGCACGATTTATGAGGTGTTGTAAGTCCGCAATCTTTACATATTTCAACATTTCTGCATCTTTTTTTCGTATGGCCAAGGCGTTGACAGTTTAAACATCTCATTGGGTTGGGTATAAATTCATCCACCTTTACTAGTTCCCATCCAAGTTTTATTTTGTCTGGCCGGTTTATGAGGTCAAAAGTGATAATGGCAGCACCTGTCGCAACCATTTTCTCACCCTCTCGTTTTAGCATCTTGTGGATTTCGACCACTTTTTGGTCCTTGAGAGACGATAACAATTCCTCTTGTGGAATGTTAATTATTTTCCTTGAGAAAATTCTACCTTGTGTTGTGTTAAGCGTCTTGTGTAGTGTGATCTTGACGGGTATGTTGTCAATGTATGTTGCCCTTAAAAATTTTTCAGCCGTTTTGTTGTCGGCGACTTTTATTAGTAGATCTCCACTTTTCATCTCATTGACCTCGAGGCGATCAGAACATATATAATTCAGACCCCTTTCCACCTGAAACACATTATATGACGCCAAAGGTTCACCTACTTCATCTTTATTTGTGTTCATGGCAGTTGCCACCAGATATCGAGGTAGATTTCCCTCATTTGAGGAGGTTGGTAAAAGAGGAACAAAGTCATCTTGGCGGGGACGTTTGCTCCTTTTAATTCTGCTCCTACCGATGGAGTCAAGCTCTTGGAAACGATTATAATTCGGGGGATGTGCCCCGTTCATTTCGTTAAATTTAGTTCAATGAAAAATAAAATTTATTTAACTTGTCCGAAGAAACAGTAAATTAAAAAACAGTAAATTAACACTCTTTTATATAAAAAGACTCAAAAAAAAAATAACAGTAATCACTCAAATCAACCGCTACGAATAAAAAATATACGTCTGCACTCGGCAATTGCCAGATATAGACTGAATTATCGTATATATTTTTTGTTTTGATTGCTAATTTGTATCGGTACCTAAATTCGAGCTGGACAGTAAATTAGCACAACGTGCCTAAAAGTGTTTTAGGTACAAGTTTTTTTTCGAGTATTTTTATTCTTACGGTATATTCTTTTAATTTTGTGGCATTTAAAGTAAGTTTTGGAAAAAATGGTACGTGGAAAAGATTGCTCTCCAGAGGAATAACGCATTATCGTTAACTTGTGGCACGATGGGAAAAGCTGCATGAAATTCCCAAAATTTGGAATTGCTAGCAGAAAATGATTTATATCGTCATCATTTCCTTCAAACCAAACATAATAATGTCGCAGAAAAGAAAAAACGAAAGCCACCTGTCAAGAAAACAACAGAAGTCGTGGACCGTGCTATTGTCCGAAAGTCGAAGAAGAGACCTTTCATGTCGTCGCGCGATATTTTGAAGGAAATTAACTCCCAGTTTAGGTTAAATTTATCGGATAGGCTCATACGACGATGTCTTAATCAATAAAAGTTCCTTGGACGCAACTGCAGAGAGAAGCCACTTCTACCAAAAGAAAAATTTCGTCAAGCGTTTAACGTTTGCTCGCACCCAAAAGGATAAAGATCTCCCATTCTGGAAAAAAATACTTTGGAGTGATGAAACAGATGTAAATCGCATGGGAACGGATGGTAGAGTGGTTGTTCATTCGCCAGAATGTCAGACATTCAATCCACGTTATGCTCAAAGGACCATAACTCATGTTCGAGGAAACACAATGGTGCGGGGAGTGTTTTCAAGGCACGGTGTAAGTCCCATTATAAAAATTAATGAAAAAATGGACTGTTATCAGTACTTGGACAATAAAAAGAACAAAATGGAACCATAAGCTTTTAAATACATGCCAGTTTTATTCATATTTATGCAAGATAGTGACCCCAAATACACATCTAAGCAGGCAAAGGATTGATTTTATGAAGAGCATATTCCCGTTTTAGACTGGCCGGCGCAAAGTTCTGACTTAAACTCGATTGAAAACCCCTGGAACGATGTGAAATGAACAATTGCTCAACAAAAGTACAAAAATTTGGAAAAGTTTTATTGCTTTTTATATTCATAACTACAATTAACACAACAATTTAAAAAACCTATGCTACAAAAAATACAACGTAGAAAACTTATCTACGATCGTAATGCAGGATAATATCTCTGGCAATAAATGATAATGGCTGAAGTTGACATGTGTTTTTTTCATTTTATTACATATTCTTATTCTCTTCTTCAAGATCCATCAATCAGCTAAATTGCTATGTATACGTCGTAGTCCAGTAGGTAGTATGTTGGCTTATTAGACGCGAAGCCAGTGTTCATATCCCCGTCCAGACATCAAAACGAAATATAAAAAAGTATTTCTTCGGGACTTCCTCTCAGCAGAAATCTGGCAAAAACTCTGAGAGTAAATAAAATTGCCATGAAAAGTTTCTCAAAAAATCTGTCGACTTTAAACTGTAGGTCCCGCCACTCATGTATAAAATTAACACACACAACATGAGTGGTGTTGAGAAGCTAGGCCGTAATCCAGACTGAAGGGTTGTAATGGCCAATTATGTATGTATACGCATCTATATTTTACTTACTTATCTTTGGGATATTAGGTCACATTGGGAGACGATGAATATGGAGCATCTCTCTGTTCTTCTTTTAGTCTATCCTGTCAAAAGCTGACATTATTTACATACATTCCTTCGGTCCCTTCATCGGGTCCGGATGAAATTTTCGCCTCTATGTTGCAGAATATTACCGGGGGAGCTGTATTGACTTTAGGGCATGTTTGTGGGTAGAATTTTTCTTAGGGCCTAGAAGGATGTCTTTATAACCAAAAGCAGTAGGCTTACTCTAGTTCCGAAGATTATGTGCCGATAAGGCTATCATCATTTTTACTAAAAACTAAGGAGAGAATAATCGACGATAAGAATCGGCAAGATTGAGGTTATTGACCATATTAGGCACTAATGTCGAGAATGAGGACATCAGGGAGGTTCTTGGGGGTTTTTGTTTATAGGGCTTATCGACATACTGTGATGTGAAGTTTCACCTAAACTTATCAGAAAATATCGATGTGTCGGAAGGGGTACTTTCACCTCTGTTTTAGAATCTTGATGTGAACAGTATCTTGAGGAGTTTTAAAGCTGAGTGAAGAAAGATTGTTTGTACGTGGTTAGCGAGGTGATTATGGTCACGAAAAACTCCTTCCGAACGTTAGAGAGCTCCGTCAAAGGGCTTTGACACCAATCCCGATGAGACAGAGAACGTTGAACTGGATGAAGAAGGGACTTAACGAATAGTTTGTAGTCAGGAGTATTGAATTGAATTGAACATAGCAGGGTTTTTAATGTTGGGCTTACGAGGATAGGGACGCTTGGTGGACTGACTTTACGGTAAGTGTATCTGACGTCAGAAGATTGTCTAAAGTAATTTTTCTAGACTTGAAGCAATGGCATGATCTAAGTAGTCTACTTGACGGTTATGGACGGATAACTCTTGAGCTATCTTTGTGCTGCATTCAGTCAGAGCTTATTCAATGACTTTAGTTTTAGCCTCTACCAGGATTTCTTATACTGAGAGTTTCATATCTAGTCCTTTTCGTCTTCATTCGGTTTTAATGACTGCAAAATCTCATGTTTTAAGTAACGGCACATTAATTGTATAAAGTTAAGAAGAAACACTATATTGTTTTTTTCCCCAAAAATTTCTTCTCCGGTCAACGTAGGTGACTGTAATTTATAGGCTGAAATATTTTCTTGTCTGAAAATTATTTACATTTCGAATTTAATGGAAATAATAATTATTTTATTTGTATTATTTAAGAATCGATAACTATATTTTCTAAAGAAGAAAAACAGTTCCAGTACGTATATTTTTGTTTGAATAAAGTTAAATTAAACTCTTTGTTTCAGTTTCTGAATAAATCATTTTATTTTGATGGTAATCAAAACTTCAATAATCAATTGAGTATTAGCAAAGGTTTAGAACAACGAATCAAATTTTTGGAGTCTCAGTTAATTCAGGCTCCTATGCCAAGTATTACTTCCAAAAGAAGACAACTCTGCTCAATAGAAGAAGCTTGGAATTTGCCAATTTCATTAGAAATGAGTTCACGACAACAACAGCAGCAGCAGCATCAGCAATCGTCTAATAGTTCTAAAAGACATATTGGAAAAATTTCGGTAAGTATAATTTTTGGTTATATACTTTAAATTTAATGTAGATTTAAATTTTTTAGAATATATGAAATCCATTAGTAGTAGATGTGTTATGTGCCTCTTTAGTCGATAGCATTTTCAATTTTTGGGGTTAAACCATTATTCCGCCAGCATAGATCTTCTGTTTTTTTTTTTTATCGAAAAACTGTTCTTATTGAATTTTGTAGTTCGCTAGGAAATTTAAATTTATCCCATCAAAGATCGAAACAAATGATAATATGAAAGTGTGATATTCGGATTCAATGGTGGATGTATAAAGACATCCTACCAACCTCTCTCAGTTTCTGTCGGATAATTAAAGATATTTGTAACTCTACGATGTCATTATGGAACACAATACCTTCTCTATTGGACCGTTTTAATTAAATTTTTTATTATTTTCTTTGTAACGCAGGTTAGGTTTACTGCTAAAACAAACTATGCATTATGTACGAAATTTTTTAAATGCAACGCGCGCTTTTAAAGACGGGCTTATGGTATATTCAAATTCATTAGTTTCATTAATTAAAGAAAATTTAAACAATACAGCACCGAAATAAATATCATTGTTGCTCTGTTGTTTTTTAAAATTCAATGTCACAACACTAATACTTCCCATCTAATCCTAATATATTTAATTGAATAATCGACTACCTTCAATATTCGCATTTTTTCAGTTTATAATTTTGTGATTTATTACTTCAATTAAAGCAAAACTAACTACTTTTTATTTGAAGAAGAATAAGATATTTTCTAACATGTAAACAGTTTCTAAAAAGGAAAAATAACTTCACGGGTCAAGTGCATAGCGTATAAGTTAATATGTTAAGTGAATTTTAACTACGAGGCGGAGTTGCCAGCATTTTTTTAACTTTTTTTTCCTGAAAAACATTGTTTTTACACAAAAAAAAAATTTTTTGCTACTAAAGTACCAATTTTTAGAAGAAAATACCAGCGTCAGATGTCTCTGTTACTTCCCCTGTTAGTGTTTCTTTGCTAACTTGCCCGGTAGTAAATATTTCATAATTTTATTGTTGAATTTATTAAAAAAAATTAAATTTGTTTAAAAGAACTTGTTTTGTTAGAAAACAAATTTAATGAAAACTTTTTCATATCAAAAAATATGGAAAAAAGTTAAAACTTGGCAATTGGTAACACTGCTACCAGGTAATAAATTATATTTTCGAAAATAGAAAACTCTTTATACCTCAATGGTTATCCTTAAATATCTTTTTATCAGTTTTTTTTATATTAGTTTCGCAAAAACGTTTTGTAGCAGAATGACAATTATTTCGAAGTTTTTCTTCCATATTGACAGCTGTAGTACATACTTTTTTCAGTTAAGTATTCTCTTTCATTTTTAATTTTTTCATTTTAAGGTACATGGTCCACCTCCTCCTTATCCAAATAATATACCCATTAAGCGATTAAAGGATGAAAACATAATGGATGCTCAAGCTGGAAATCCTCCTGCGCAACCGTCTTTTTTCTTAACACATCAACAGCTACAAATGCTTCAGTACTTACAACAGAAGCAAAACAATTTAAATTCGCAAGAAGAACTGCTACTTCAGCAATTAAATAGTCAATATAAATTAATGGAAGAGTACCAACATGGTGTAATTCAAAAAAAATCTTCAGAAGGTTTAGTAAAAACTCATAATAGCGAAAATAAAGTTTCTCACTTTGAAACAGAACGTGCAAATCTTCCTCCACCGTATTCTAATACAAATAGTGATCCCTCTTTTTCAAAGTTTAATAATGACAATAGTAAATACATATATGACGGCAATGATATAGGTAAGTTTTAAATCAACATTTTTATTGAATTGTGGATCATAAAATATAAATAAGATTATTTTTGTCATATAATAGGAGAGACTTTAACATCTCGTAATTAGCTACATCTACTTTGTTACAGATATTTTAACACGTATTTACCTTGTATCTAGTCATTTTATAATATTATATTGAAACACCCAATTTCTGTTTTAAAAAATATCTTAGATACATACTTATATATGATCAGAATAATAAACTCGAATCGAAATTTCTGAACACAAATCACTTTGAAAATGGTGAAATATTCGTTCACAGCCAACCTTGCAATGTTACATTTTATTAAGTTACAACAACGGAGATTGAAGTTGAAATCAAATTGAAAAACTAACAAAATTGTAGCCCACAATTGTATCTCATTCGAGACTGTTATTCTTTTTTTGCTTAAATTTAATCAATTTAAAAACTAAAAAGAGCAAAAAACAAATTGAAATTAAGAAATAAAATTGGAAAGCATGTAGAAAATAAATTGGTTGATACAGATATGAACTTAAAATATGAAAATACATATGGTCAATTCACACAAGCCTTTGTATCGTTGTATTCATTGTATTGTTGGAAGAACATACAACAGTGTATGATTGTTGTTGATAATTTTCATATAAAAATCCGATACACTGTTTTTGGAAGTTGTATTGGTTTCGTGCTATCAAATTGTGTGAATGAAAAAAATGTGTATATGTTTTCATATGTTGTGTTGGTTTCGGGCTATGAAATTGTTTGAATGCCACGAAATACACAATACGGCATAGCATTGAGCGTTCACAAACAAACAAATGTAGTCAATACAACATACAGCATACAAAGTTGTGTGAATTGCCCAATAGTAAAATAACAGTACTAAAATACAGTAACAATATCGAAATTATATACAATGACATGATATCGGATGTTGGCGTATAGTATATATAGGGTCTTTAACTCAGTGCTTCCTATCATTGAACAAAACAGAGTAGGTGTGAAGTTTCATTGAATACGTTTTTCCCATAATGTCATTATATGTGGAATATAACATCGTTCAAATTTCCTCCACTTCTCTGGATGGAGCGAATCCGAAATAACCAGTTTTCCATGGTTCTGGCCTGTAAATCTGGTTTGTGTCTTATTCGCGTTTACTTGCGAATTAAGAAAACCCACAAAAAATTTCTGTCGGTGTTAAAATCGCTTTATCTCGGTGGTCAGTTCCCATGTGCATTGCTATCATCTCTAATTCGACAATTTTATTGGTTCGCGTACTTATTCATCCCGAAAGAAAGATTTTTATAGAAAGATTTTTCGACAAAAATTGGGGTCAATTACCAACTGCTCCGGACCCCATTTAGCAAACACTCGTCGTTATATTGTTATTGTTGTAACAGCTCTGCTGCTGCGTCCGAAAGTGTTTTCCTGTATAATAGTTAAAAAATTAAATTGTATCTGTTATATTATATGCTTTATGGGATGTTGGATGAGATGATATGGAAAAAGATAGTGATGTGTGTCCGTCGGCGGTCGTCAAGTTATTAGCAGTCCAAAGAACTGTGCTGCTTGTATGCGTTTCAGCCACAAGTCCACCGGGCGTAGGGTTGTGGGTATGACCGCACATCCACAGAGGTGGTCGTGGGAGCCCTGGTTACATGATGGACAGTGATCCAGGGTCCCAAGAACAATCCTCACACTGTAGCAGTTTAGGATGTTTGACCAACCGGATCTCAGCTGCTCTAGTATGGCTCTTGTTTGGCAAAATTTCAAACCGTTTTTGTTTTATTGCATTTTTAAATTAAACTTTTAAATGGCCCACCTTTTATAAAAAACACATATATGTATATATGCAGGAACATTCCATGTAGTTTTAATAATGGACTATTTTTCCAAAATTTCGAAATTCTAAAAAAATTATTAAATTAATTTTTATAATATGTAATCGCGAGCAATTATTCCTTTTACAAATTTATTGTTGTATTCATAAAAAAAAGAATTTGGATTAACGGCTTATCAAACGAATTCACATATAAAATATGATTAATAAAACTTTTATAATTCAATTTTATTCAAATCCATGTATTCATTGATTGTTTTTATTTTTAATTTTGAAAATGTTCGTTTCTTTTTAATAAAAGGAGTATTTTAAGCTGTTATTTAATTATTATTTCATGTTATGTAGTCTTCTTTAAGTTGGGCAGAAACAGTTTAGGTTGTTGTCTTGGCTTTTTATGTTTTTGTTCTGTATATAATCGTCGTCATATAAACGGGCGTCAAAGTACTTGTGTTCAAATTTTTGACGAATTGTGCTCGGTATTTTGCTGTGGTTTTAAACGAAGATAATAAAGCCCTTTGTTGGATCCAGAGGGCATGTTTCCATTTCAAACTACTCAAGGTCAAGATCCTGGAAACAATAGGACTGCATTTTCATATTAGTCTTTTACTGTGCTGGTCCATGCAGGTTTAACTGAGGAAGGTAAATGTGGCCGGAACAAAATGAATTGGAAACATTTTATTTAATATTGTGTTAGTCGTTGATAATTGAGTATAACAACAACATACGAAAGTTAGAAACTGGAAATGAAATGTAAAACTATTTAAAAAAATAATTACGAGGTTCTAAGTTTATATCTTCTTCAAAGTACAAAGTGAACAGAGTTCATAATAATCTAAGTTTTCAACGCACTTTAAATACGATCTAGAAAATGTTGTTTGAAAAAAGTTGTTTTCTTTAAAGATTACAGAAAGTAAGCAACGGTGAATTGTTCTAGGGACGCCCAAAAATAAAAAAGTGGTTATGTCGGTGAACGAGAATACACCGTGAGAAAAGTTAAGTAAATTAGCAGTTATCTATCTTCAGTTATCTTCTTCAATTTCTAAAAAATATTGTTTGGATTGATTTTCAATAACTTTCATGAATAGTAAATGTTTCAAAATCTAAAAATTAATAAATATTGGCAAATAGCAAATAAAATAAATAATAAATATCTTTTTTAGGTGTTACTGACCAAGAACTTCAAGATATATTATCTGAAAAGGATTTAGATTCGACGCTAACTGAAGATATTTTGAAATCGCTAAGTAGTGATAATGTTGCCGATAGAAATAATGAAAATAAAATTAGCACTAATGTTTTGTCTAACAATTTAAATAATGATGATGCTGAAGAAGGAGAAATAGAAAAAAAGGAATATTTTACAACGGATGTAACAACGGATGAAATTACAGCAGATGAATGCAAGGATGATTCTGAATTTCACATTCAAATGGATTCAGCCCAAATATTGTCGTCCGTAAAAAATTTGTCATGTGATGAACCGCCATCAAAATGCTCTATTTTAAATGTTAATTCAACACCGTCTCCACCTGACTGCCCTCCACAACGACTTACGCGGGAACAGTTATTACCACCAACGCCGTCTGTACATCTTGAGAACAAGAAGCACGCATTTAGTCCACAGTTGCAAGAATTTTGTTTAAAACATCCTATTGCTGTCGTTCGGGGTCTAGCAGGTGCTTTAAAATTAGATCTTGGCCTTTTTTCTACTAAAACCTTAGTTGAAGCCAATCCAGATCATAGTGTGGAAGTTCGAACGCAAGTACATCAGCCACCCGACGAAAATTGGGATTCAACGCAAGCAAAGCGGGTTTGGGCTTGTATATCTCACCGGTCCCATACAACTATTGCCAAATATGCCCAATATCAAGCATCAAGTTTTCAAGAAAGCTTAAAGGTAAGTGTCAAATTTATATTTTTAATTTAGTTTACATTTTTTTTTTTTATTAAAATACATTATATGTAGCCGTATGTATATATATATACAGTGAGCGCCAAAAGTGAGTAAACACCACTGAAATAATTAACTTTCTTAGGATAGCGAGAAAAGTAAATGAGAATAGTCGGATAAATTTCCAAAAATAAAAACGTTTACTTATTATTTATAAAATGTTAAAACAAAAACAACAATTCATGATAAAGGAACTTTTTTTATACTTAAGAACATAATAGAAAATTTAAAATTATAGTGGGTGTTGACTCGCTTATGGCGCTCACTGTATATAACAAATTTATTTTAAATATGATATGCGATACTCCACAATATTACCATTGTTCATAATTTTTTTAATGTTATTTAATTGGTATATGACAGTACATATCATGAAGTACTCGTGCGTACTGTTGAGACAATTAATTATGTTAATTAAGGACATTTCCTTTAATTATATTATATTATTATTTATTTATTTTAGTATAGGATATTTCAAAGGAGTTTTACCAATTTCTTGGGCTAAGCAATAGTGCCACGAAATGATAAATAATAAAGTACATTTAAAAAAATTAAGCAATTATTCTTGAATTTTATTGCAAACAAATTGAACTGTCATTTTATTAAATGAGAGTTATATAAGTCTTTAATGATAACAACATAAAAAAATATAAAATTATTATTATTATTATTATCTTTATTAGAAGTATTTATAATACTCTTTAAAATACATTTCATTTTAATCGTATTCAACAATTAGGTAAACCCTGATCAAAATAAACATTTTTTATAAAATTTACTGTTCTCTTTCTAACAATATTAATATTCGCTTCATTTTTGACATCAGCTGGCATCATGTTGTATAGATTTAAACCCTTACTGAATAAAGACCTTTGCAATGCATTTGTGTCTGCTCTTGGTGGTCTAAAATCTAAAGCATTCCGGAGGTTGTAGGGTTGAACTTCTCCAACATATCTTATTTGCTCGGTCAAGTACTCTGGTGCATATCCCATTTTCATTTTCTGAATAAAAAGTATTGTATTTAGCTGCAATCTTTGTTTTACATTTAACCATTTCAATGTGTCCAACATATATTTAATCGATGTAAAGCGGTTACATTTTAAAATTGAGCGCATAGCCTTATTCTGTAATTTTTGTAGCCTATTTATTTGATGGTCTGAACAGCAGGTGAATAATATTGTTGAACCATATTCGAAGTGTGGCTTTATCATTGTGTTATAAATGTTAATTGCCGTTAATATTGAAACTTTGTTTCTTATTCGCTTAAAAAACCCAATTTTTTTACCAATTTTTTTGCATATATATTCAATGTGTTCCTTAAAATTTAAACATTTGTCTATTAAGAAACCGAGATATTTAATTGTATTTACTTTTTCGATAATCACATTATTTATCTTGATTAATTTGTCAGTATTCATATTAATTTCCATTAATTTAGTCTTGTTTTCATTTAATTTTAGTTTGTTCATTTTTAGCCATGTATTTATATTATCTTTATCTTTATCTAAGTTCTCATAACATAATTCTTCAATCGTCGCTTCAGTAAAAATCAAGGTATCATCAGCATATAGAACAATTTCACAATTCTCCAAGACTCTTTCTATGTCATTAATATATATGATAAAGAGAAGTGCTCCCAACACAGAACCCTGTGGTACTCCAAAATCGTTTTCAATTGGATCAGACATTATATTATTGACATTAGTATATTGTCTGCGGTTCGTTAGATAGGATTTAAACCATTTTAGCTCGGTATCTTGAATTCCATATTTATATAGCTTTTTCAACAATATATCTCTATCTATAGTTTCGAATGCTCTTTTGAAATCAAGAAAAATCGCCAATACTTTGTTCGTCTTTTGTCTACTCTTCCATCTATTTACAACATAATTAACAGCAGTTTCGCATGAAAAGCGCTTTCTGAATCCTGATTGATATTTTGACAATAAGCCATATTGCTCTATATAATCTTCAAGTTGATTTTTCACTATTATTTCAATGACTTCCTCACACGTTTTCAAAGTATTAATTGGTCGGTACTCCTCACATTTTACCGTATTTTTTACCTTCTCAACTGGGAGTATCATCGATTCTTTCCAATTACTTGGAAATACTCCAGTCATTAGTGATCTGTTAATATATCTTAATAAAATATTGCCTAGTATACTCCAATTGTCAAGAATTATGTTGCTTGATATTTTTGTGTAATCTGGTTTCTTCTTAATACTTTTAAAAACAGTTTTCAGATCTTGTAAATTTATTGCACGAAATTTAAACTTAGAATTTATCACAGATATTTGATTTTCATATTGCACATCATCAATGGAAGATCTAATTTCCTTAATACTATTTACAAAATACTTGTTAAAAATAATGGCTATTTGCATATTTTCCTTATATTCTACGTTTTCATGTATCACAGTTTTTATCACATTTTTCGGTTTCCTTAAGACTAGTTCCTTAATCTTGCACCACATTTCTCTCTGGTTATATGCATTATTTATTTTATTGGTAATGTATCTATTTTTTTCTCGTTCAATTTTAACCTTATATATATTTCTTATTGCCCTATAATTATTCCAAGCTTCACTCGTGTTTTCATTGATTGCACTTTGATATTTAAAAACTTTTTCTCTTTTTAACGATCTGAGTTCATTATTGAACCATATTTTATACTTTCTTTCATTCATTTTCCTTTTGAATGTGAGTTTCTCTATCGCGCTTTCTAGGCATCGGTCAAAATTTAATACATCCAAATTAAAATCATCTGTTTCACTATTATTCAATATTGCACTTATTTCATTCTTGAAGCTGTTTTTGTTATATATAAAAATGTCCTTTTCCTTAAAACTATTTCCATTAGCATCACAGTTATTCTCAATAAAAATGTCTATAGATTCATGATCCGATATTTTATTATTTATATTATTTTTCGCCGTAATCGATCTATTATTTGTTATTATATAGTCTATTAAAGTTTTTGAGTTTTCCGTTATTCTTGTGTATTCATTCATTACATGTTTTAGTCCATTATCATTAATTACACTGTCCAGTTTACGTGCGTAGAAGTCGTTCTTCCGATCAATATTAAAATCTCCAACAATTAAAATATCACTATTCCCCTCACATATTTCCTCCACTATATCTTGAAAATTATCACAAAATTCAGTTTTTGGTCCACTTGGTGATCTATATATTGCCATAATTATAAGGGATGTTTTTTCAAACTTTGCCATATATACACTAATCCAATGTTTATTTTCTTTAATTTTTTTCACACTCCAATGTTTTTTAAAATAAATTATTACACCACCAGTCCTGGAGGAATTTGACAGGGAATAATAATGGTTATAATTTTCTATTTGAATTTCACTTTCATCTATTTCTTCAGTTTGATGCGTCTCAGAGAGTATTATGAACTCAGGTTTATTACTTTCAGCTATAATTTCTAGTTGATTGAAGTTATTAATTAATCCTTGTATATTAGTATATATTCCGCGTAGTTGCCATGGTTGTTAGGTTGACAGACCTATTCTTCTCTTTTTAATACTTAACTTATTCTGATACACCGGACACTCACGGCTGTTAGTTACGTGATTTTCATCTAGTCCTAAATTTAGTCTTTTATTTTCCTACACACAATTAACACATTTCAACAAAATTTCTTTATTACATTCTTTACTGTCGTGATTTCCATGACACTTGAAGCACACACTTTCATTCCTGCACTCAGACGATTTGTGATTGTAACCTCGACATTTAAAACATTGCATAATATATGTACCATCAAAGACCCTACATCTCTCCCATCCAACATTAAGTTTCTGGCCCGTTAACACCTTTGTGTATGACTCAATGTCTATTTTCAAATTTGCATTGAAAATTGATCTGTTATTTCTTTTTGTTTCAAAAATTTTTACAACATCTATATCACTGTTTTTTAATATTTCATTTTGTTTCTTTAATTTTTCCACCAGTTCATTATTAGATACTTTAAAGCTCATATCTGTTATCAAAATGTGCATATTTATATCTTTAGGAATTTTCACTTCATATTCGTTACTAATTTCACTTTGAATTGCCTCTTTTATTTTTTCGCGTTCCTTAACATTTTCACTCTGAATCACAAGTGTACCATTTTTCCTATTTTCTACATTAGTAATTTTAAAATTAATTGGATCAACTTTTTTATTCAAATCAGCTTTGGTTTTCTCTACACTTTGCTTCTCCCTGGGTTTAATAATTAAGGGGACATTTTTTGAAAGATCTGGCATCTTATTATTTTTTAAGGTTTGTGCATACGAAATTTTTGTTGTTTTTTCGTTTGAGTCTTTTATAACCTTTTTTATTTCATTACACACTTTAACATTGCTCTTTTCTATTGTATCACAAATATCTTTGTTCTTGCTTTCTATTTGGTTAATGTTTCCATACAAATTTTTCACTTCCTGGACATTTTTCTCACAGAGCTTTTGTATATTTTGTTATCTATTTTTTGAATCTTTCATCATAGCGTCTTTCTATAGCTTCCAATAAGGCCTTAATTTCGTACTCATTTTGTTTCAGTGATCTATCGAATTCACACTTGTAGTCCAATAATGATTGTTTATTTTTATCAACACTATCTTGAATTTCTCTTATAACAAGATCTACATTTTGGATATATAACATACAGTCATTACAAATATACCGCACAAAATTGTCCTCATCTATAATATTTGCCGAGTATTGATCAATACCAGCGCATCTTTTTGTAAAGTGATATATTTTTCCACATACACCATTACAACGAATGCCACTTTCACCCCTTATTGCTGATTTGCATTTACTGCATTCAGCCATATTATTTCAATTTTTTTCTTCTTCGTCTCTTAATGCACTTTTATTTTCTATTAAGTTTGAAAAAAAACACTCTTTGTTAAGTATTTTATTTGTATATGATCAAAACACATATATTTTATGTTTTTAATAGTCACTATCTATTTTTAAAACACTTTATTTTATTTATTTAATCAGAGCTTTGATATTTTCCTTGTTCACTAAGACAGAGTTGCCAAATTTGATCAAATATGAAAGCATTTTTTTTTTCATCTCACCTGCCATTAATAACGCATGTGATGCTCTGCTGAAGCCGCCGTAGTCTAGTAGGTAGTGTGTTGACTTATTAGACGAAAAGCCAGGGTTCGAGCCCCAGGCCAGACATCAAAACAAAATACAAAAAGGTATTTTTTCGGCGACTTCCTCTCAGCAGATTTCTGGCAAAAACTCTGAGAGTAAATAACGTTGCCGTGAAAAAGTTTCTCAAAAAATCTGTAGTTTGGAGTCGACTTTAAACTGCAGGTCCCGCTACTCATGAATATAATTAACGCACACAACATAAGGGGTGTGACAAACTAGGTCGTAATCCTGTCTGAAGGGTTGTAATGACCAATTATGTATATATATATGTATGTATGTGATGCTCTTAATAATCGGACATACTTCAAACACATAAAAAAATGATCATTGTTAGTTGTCCGTCGAAAAAATGAGGCGTTTGAAACAATTCTGCCGAATAATTCTAATATAATAATAATAATTCTAATAATAATTGAAAAACGTATAAAACTGAGTGAATTAATATATGTTTTAAAATTTATATTGAGTATTTTTGTTTTGGCTCTTTTTATTTTGTTTATTTGTATCATCGTTTTATTTTATTTACTTCAATTCGAATTGCGTAACATCATAAATTTATTATAAATTTTTCGAATTTTTTAGGATGAACGCGACAAAATAGGATCATCACACGGCATACAACCCATGTCTGATTCCGACTCGAAAGATTCCATGAGCAATGCTTCGATTTGTGGGAGGAAGAAAAAAACAAAAACCAACAATAAAATGCTGAGGTAAGGTTACATTGACTGTGTAATTAGGTACATATTTTGTCATTTGTTATTATCATTTGTGAATTGTTTCAAAAGAAAAGAAGTGTTGAATCTAAGCTCTGTGAAAAAATTGGAATATTACGAAGGAAATCAAAGAATATTGACTCAAAATACTTTAAAAGTTTGCATTAGATATCAGTGCACTGCAAATAAATGAAATTGTGGTGAAAGGGTTGCTTGAATTTTAATGAATTTCGATTTTCAAGTGTAATTATTTTGCATATTTTTCTTCACATAACACAAACAAAAAAAAAAAAAAAAGAACTGCAAACCCCCACAATGCCTGAGTGCAGTGCATGCAAATCAGTAATTGGGGGAGAAACAGGCATAAGATGTAATGGTGTTTGTGATAAAGTATATCACTGCACAAAAAAATGTTCGGGTATTGATCAATATTCCGTTGGAGTGTGGGAGTCAAACAATTTCATAAGATTTATATGTGAAGACTGTATGCAATACATTAAAAATATTGACCTAGTGCTGGGTGAAATTCAAGAAGGTGTACGTGTTAATAAACAAAACTTAAAAGAATATAAACACGAATTTGAGACAAAACGAAATTAAACAATTACTGGAAGCCATTGAAAAACGGTATGAGAAAAGACTTAATATTCTGGATAGAACTCAAAAAAATTGTGAAAAAAATGCTGATAAAAATGCTGATAATTAAAAAAGTTTTTGGCGCTGTTAAAGATCACGAGAATAAAAATAAAGAAATATGCGAAAGTATTGAACAAAACAATACTAAGATGTGCAACAAAATAAAAAACTGATAAAAGAGACAATCGTCAAGCAGAATAAGTTATCATTTTCTGATGCACTAAAAAGTAATATGGTGTTACCAGAGGTGACAAATCAAGTGCCACTAATAATAAAACCAAAAGAAAAACAGAAAATTGAAAAACAAAAGAAATAAATATTGGCTGGGAAAAATACAGAGTTTTTGATGGTACTAAAATACTACAATGTTTCAAATGTAGAGGATTTAACCATAAATCTAAGGATTGTAAAAATAATGAAGTATGCCTAAAATGTCATGAAAATCATGCAACAAAAGACTGTATTAAAGAATATGTGAATAAATGTATTAACTGTATAAATTCGAACAAGAAGCTAAATTTGGGTCTTGATGAGAATCATGCTACAACAAGTAAATGGTGTCCAGTGTATCAAAATAAATTACAGCTAAAAAAGAGAACCATGGGACTGATAGATTAACAACGAAAGAACATACAAGGAGTTTATATAAATGTACAAGGATTGATTAACAATTTTAACCAGGTTGAAGTAATTGCGGATACAGACAAGCCGGATTTTATTATACTGTCTGAAACACACTTAACAGATAGGGTAGATGAATCAGGGATACAATGCATATGTTACATTATCCAACTCACCAAGAACAGGTGGAATAATTGTATATTTTAATAAAGATTGGAAGGTGAATATAATATGTGAAAAGATACGAAACTATAAATATTGGATTAGTGCATACAATATTAAAATAAGAAATACATCAATGATAATTGCAGCTGTGTATCGATCACCATGTAGTCAAGACTCAGAATTTTATGAATTTTTTGAACAAACAATTGAAGAGATCTGTGATAAAAACATAGACATAATTGTTGCCGGAGATTTTAATATTGATTGGTCGAAGGAAAGTTTTTATAAACAAAAATTACAACAGATCATAAGTGATAATGGACTTGTACAAGTTGTCACCGATTATACAAGAATTACGCGAAACTCAGAAACTGCAATAGACTACGCCATAACAAACAATTTCAATATAAAAGTAAATAATAGCAGAATAAATAAAATATCTGATCATGAAATAGTAGAAATTTATATAAAAACCAAAGTGAATAAAGAACATGAAAGCAGAAAACAAATAGAATTTTTTAAATATGAAAAACAAACATTTAAAAGAGAGATAAGTAAAATATTGAAATTTTATGAAAACGTGGAATTAAATTATAATGTAAATAACTTTGACAAATCGATTGAAGGCACAATTAAAAAGCTTACAGTGAGAAAAACGACACGCGAGAAAAACAGTGGAAATAAGTGGTTTAACAGACAATTAGAAGCATTAAAAACGATAAAATAGTGAAGTACCATATAGCAAAGTGTGAAAATACTACTTTAGCATGAAATAATTATAAAAATGCCAGAAATATACAGTAGCGAGCATAAAAAATGCAACGCTAAGCCGATTGATCTTTTTGTGCGCCTCTTTCAAAAAAAAAGTACGGAAATTAAAAACTTTTTTTTTATTTTTATGCTCCACAAACTTAGTTAACAAATGCAGGTTACAATATCAAAATTTTTTTATCCACTTATTTTTATTTTAACATTTAAGAAAAAAAGTGCCAAATTTCAGCGAGCAAAAAAAATGCAACGCTATGTTATTCATAACTTTATTTAAATTAAATGTAAATTCTTACAAAATGTTGGTTAAAAATATACTTAAAACTAATAATTGGTTGCGTAGCCTTCATTTTCTATTACCGCTTGCAGTCTGGAGGGCATAGAATCCACTAGGGGCACGATGGTGCGTAGGGGTATTTTTTCCCCATTCTGAGTTCAAAATTTTTTCTAATTCCGCCAAATTTTAAGGATTTTTCTTCTTAGCTTCCCGATATAAAGTCTCCCATAGGTTTTCTAAGGGGAGATGGTGACGGCTAATCCAAAATTTGCACATCACGGTCGCTTAGGTAGTTACGAACCAAGCGACTACAGTGCTTCAGGTCATTGTCTTGTTGGAATATGCTGTGTGGGGGCATTTTTTCCAGAAGATGTGGGAGCATATTTTCTTCTAGGATCTCACAGTATTTAGTTTCATTCAAAATACCATCGATTTTCACCAACGGATCAACTCCGTCACGAGAAAACGACCTACCAATAAATTCCTTAAAATAAAGAATTTCGGTGAAAAACAAAAGTAACTTACCACACACCATTAGTAGTGAAAGTAAATTTAATCTTACTGGATCTGATGGGATAAAATATATTAGAAGACCGCCTGAGCAGAGATATTCTTCCAGATATCAGCTACCAACAGTAAAACATGGCTAATGGTGTGGGGTAAGTTACTTTTGTTTTTCACCGAAATTCTTTATTTTAAGGAATTTATTGGTAGGTTCGTTTTCTCGTGACGGAGTTGATCCGTTGGTGAAAATCGATGGTATTTTGAATGAAACTAAATACTGTGAGATCCTAGAAGAAAATATGCTCCCACATCTTCTGGAAAAAATGCCCCCACACAGCATATTCCAACAAGACAATGACCTGAAGCACTGTAGTCGCTTGGTTCGTAACTACCTAAGCGACCGTGATGTGCAAATTTTGGATTAGCCGTCACCATCTCCCCTTAGAAAACCTATGGGAGACTTTATATCGGGAAGCTAAGAAGAAAAATCCTTAAAATTTGGCGGAATTAGAAAAAATTTTGAACTCAGAATGGGGAAAAAATACCCCTACGCACCATCGTGCCCCTAGTGGATTCTATGCCCTCCAGACTGCAAGCGGTAATAGAAAATGAAGGCTACGCAACCAATTATTAGTTTTAAGTATATTTTTAACCCACATTTTCTAAGAATTTACATTTAATTTAAATAAAGTTATGAATAACATAGCGTTGCATTTTTTTTGCTCGCTGAAATTTGGCACTTTTTTTCTTAAATGTTAAAATAAAAATAAGTGGATAAAAAAATTTTGATATTGTAACCTGCATTTGTTAACTAAGTTTGTGGAGCATAAAAATAAAAAAAAAGTTTTTAATTTCCGTACTTTTTTTTTGAAAGAGGCGCACAAAAAGATCAATCGGCTTAGCGTTGCATTTTTTATGCTCGCTACTGTATATAAAATAAAACTGGAAAATTAAAAAAATAAATATATTAACAATAAGATAGGAAATACCAAAGATCAAAAACAAATGTGGAATAATATAAAAGAATTACTTCTAAAAAAGAATAAATCTGTGATAAAAAAAATGTGATATTTAATAATGTAGAATATAATAACAGCTCCGATATAGCTAACCAATTTAATGAATATTTTGTAAATAGTATTAGAGAAATAAGAGAATATATAGAAGATGTGCAATATGATAATCAAATAAACGTGATAAGTAATAGATTTATTTTTCATACAATAACTATTTTAGAACTTAGAACAATTTGTAAGACCTTAAAGAAAAAACCCGATTATAATAAAGTAAATATATGTTTAATCTTAGATAACTGGCATTTATGTGGAAATATAATGTTGCGAATAATAAATTCATCATTGGATACGGGAGTTTTTCCAGATAATTGGAAAACTTCAATGATTACACCAATTGAGAAAATAGCAAAAACAAATAAATGTGAAGAGTTTCGTCCAATAAATACTTTAAAAATGTGTGAAAAAATTTTAGAGAAAATTGTTAAACAACAGCTTGAAGAATGCTTGGAAAAAAATAAATTATTATCGTAATATCAATCGGGTTTTCGGAAAAACTTTTCGTGTGAGACAGCCGTGAACTATGTAATTAATAGATGGAAGAACCACTGATAGAGATATATTATTGTGCAAGTTGTATAAATATGGAATACAAGATAAGGAATTAAATTGGTTTAAATCATATCTATCAAATAGAAAACAAATGACTAAGGTGAATGATGCTATATCTAGTTCTATAAACAACGATTATGGAGTACCTCAGGGATCAATTCTGGGGGCTCTATTATTTATTATATATATAAATGATCTACCCAATATAATAGAAATGTGTGAAATAGTTGTATATGCAGATGATACTCTAATATTTAATGAATCTGAAGATGATGAACAGTGCCAAATAAACTTGGAACATGATACGACAATTGTAAATAAGTGGTTGAAAATGAATAAACTTAAATGAAAATAAAACAAAAATTTTGGGAATAAACATGAGCACTGAAACACCTTTTAAAATTAATATTAAAATAATTGAGAGAGTTGAAACTATAAAATATTTGGGATTTATAATAGACAAAAACTTGAATTTTATAGACCATGTAAATTATATATGTAAGAAAATCGGGGAAAAAAATTGGATTTTCCAAATGAATTAGAAATCAAATATCAACAATCACTGCAATTAACATATACAACACGATCATTAAGCCACACTTTGAATTTGGTGCTACAATATTATATACATGCTGTACAAACATACAATTAGATAGGCTACAAAAGTTACAGAACAGGACTATGAGGTCTATAATTAAGTGCAACAGGTTTACTCTAATACCGCTCAACATCAGACAAAGACTTCAACTAAATACGTTTACCTTTATTTACAAGATGAAAATGGGCAACACACCGGAATATCTAACGGATCAATTAAGATATGTCAACGAATGCCAACCTTATAGTCTTAGAAATGCTAATGATTTTAGGATACATCGAGCAACAAACAATGCAGTGAAGAGATGTTTATTAATATAAAGGACTACAATTATTCAATTTACTGCCTAGCAGCGTTAAAAATGAAGGAAATATTAATGTTTTCAAAATTAATTGTGTGCAGTTTATAAGAAATTGTACTTAATGTAATGTATTATAGTAAATAAGAAAGTAATTTTAATACTACTAAATAAATAAATAAATAAAAAAAAATTATTTATTCGTCGGACTATAAAATTTTTAAGATTTATTTGAAATTGAGGTTCTCGTGGCATATGATATTTAAATTTTTATTGTATTTTTTTAATTTAAAATAAACCATTTTTTTCTTATGACTTTTTTTATTTCGTTCTCCTCAACCTCATCCTACTAAACGCTGGGCAGTTACGGAGCAGGTGTTCGATTATATACAATTCCTCTTCATCGCAACACCCTCTTACTGGTCCGATTGGGATCAGTTCTAGATCCTTATCAGCGTTCTAATTTCGCAATGCCCCGTAAGAAACCCAGTAATCCGTTTTACACCTCGTTTATCTAAATCGAGCGCAAGTCTTTTCTAACATTGTCTATGGGAGACCATAGATTCCTAGACATATAACAAACCGATGTAACCCTCCAGCGTTTTTGCTTCTTCACCCTGACCCATATCCTGACAAGTCTGTAAAAATAATAGATTGAAGGCTTCGGAACACCTATTAAATCGCTCTCAGAAAGAGAGTCTAACCTAGCGAGAACATTCGCCATCTTGTTTCCGTGAATACCGCTATATCGTAGAAGCCAGTAGGCTATCCATGGTATGCTAACTATGGTTTTAAAGCAAATTTGCAACAGAAAGCATTGTACATTGTTCTACATGTTGAAGACTTGAAAACAATTATATCCGACTTTAAGTAAATTGGACATCTTTGGTAAAAGACAAAGAGTTACTTGAACTTGTTTAAGAAGTAAAGTTGTTCTTTCAACGCCTTCAAATTCTGCACCATAGAGGAAATAGCACACCTTCTGAAGGACTTTATGTGCTTCAGTAAAAGCAATTCAAATGCGATAAGATTAATTTAGGATGGATAGGTAAAATACAATATTATCAGCATTCGGAGATCTAATGCGAATCCAATTAGAAAATAAAAAGCAATATAAAGTCAAAACTGGTGTTAAAAGAGAGAGGAGGAAAGAAAATATTAAAGAGGTATGAACCTCTAAGGATTCTAGTGCCAACTATCCGTGGCATGAGAACAAAATATTTTCTGATTTTGCAGTTGACAATTTTGATTTCTTTTGACCAATATACCTCTGATAAGGACGATTTAATCCTCCATCTGCATCTCAATCAGACCGAGCTACTGCCTTTAGCCCTTCTTTCATACTTTAACAATTTTTTACCTTCGTAGTCGATTTTCCATCTCCAGAAATGGCTTCTTTTAAAAATCCTCAGGATTGAAGGTTATGAATGAAATTACATTAGCCAATTATATACCCTCTCCTGCTATCATACCTTTATCCAATGTTTTCCTCGGTGGCGTGCTAGCTGGTGCTACATTGCATCCCCCTTGTTTACCAATATTGTTGATACCAGAAATAGATACATCACTTCACCGCCTCAACTTCCCTCTGGCAAGTATTACTTGTCGCAGCGTCAAGAGACAACGGTGAACTGTCGGACGCCTTAATCTTTGTGCTTGCTAAGCAGGCCCGCGCTCAGAATCTCATTTCACGGTGCCTCGCCGTACAAATCTCTGCAGACTATCCTTTCCGTCTGTCAATGGATCTTTTAATCAAGGAACAAGAAAAAGTGGTAGATACACTAACTGGCTCTTGATTGGAACAGAAATAACTGTGACCTCTCTTGCTCCTTATCTATCCTCCTTAAACCGGTAAGATTTACTTGCATTTCAATCTATCCTTGCTCATGAAGTATGCCTCTGTGTACTTCCATCAGCTCTGGGTCGACGTCTATGTGTGTCCGCCCTAGAGGTATTGCCGATTTGCTGGCATTCATCCAATGTTCTTTTATGATTTATCATTCCACCAAAAGCAATTCCTTTTTATTAAAAAATATCAAATATTTTTATAGAAGTAACTAATAGAGAAAATTAAATGCATTAAAGTGAATTCAGAAAATGAAAACCAAAGTTAGTAATTATTATACATATAATGATTTATTTTACTTCTTGACTATAAACAAATATAATTTAAAGCTAAATTAATATTAAATATTTATATATACTTTACCTTAACAAATATATATATAACTGACAAATATTTGCCTTCTGTCACATTATGTTGATTTTTCAGATTCGGAACGAATGTAGATTTATCTGATGAGCGAAAATGGCGTCCGCAGTTGGCTGAACTTCAGAAACTTCCTGCCTTCGCACGAGTTATATCTGCTGCTAATATGCTTTCTCATGTTGGTCATGTAATTTTGGGAATGAATACAGTTCAACTTTATATGAAAGTACCCGGAAGTAGAACCCCTGGACATCAAGAGAACAATAACTTTTGTTCTATAAATATAAATATTGGCCCAGGCGACTGCGAATGGTTTGCGGTTCCAGATGCTTATTGGGGAGGTATACATAACTTATGTGAAAGAAACAACATAAGTTATTTACATGGATCTTGGTGGCCTGTTCTAGATGATTTGTATAAGGAAAATATACCTGTTTATCGATTTATTCAACGACCCGGAGACTTAGTTTGGGTTAATGCGGGGTAAATATTTATTATTTTATGAATAATTTAAAATAAAACAAGCTTTGGCATAGTTCATATAATGCAATAATAATTATTCAACTACAAAATTATCCATATTTAATTCAACTTTATCACATAACACATAAACATATCACATAAAATTGAATTATTTATGTTACAATAGTATTATGCTCCATGATGGGATTGCGTTTTCACAAATTTCGTGCAGATTAAAACTAATTATTTACAAAGGCTTATATCCCGGGTGAAAGAATTTCTAACATTAGACCAAATTATATATCTGCAACCGTACCCCTTGATGGAGTTATCGTCCATTGATGTCAAGGATTTAGCCTCGTTTATCAAACTTTCTGGCTGGTTTTCCAACACGGGGTAGTCGTGCTTTGGATTTGCAGATCTTGCGTTGACCGACCTCTCCCTCCTGGATTCGGGGGAACTTGGTCAGTACAGGAACTGCGTTCACCTGTGGCGTCACAACTGGCCGCTATGCGTGCTCAAGTGAGCTTCTTGGTATGAAGCTACCTCACGAACCTAACCTAACCGTACCCCTGACCTAACGACGTCACCTCTTGCAATTGTCAAAGTGCAATTATGGACTCATGTTGACAGACTGGTAAATAAACATTGCCGTAATAAATGGTTAGCTCACCTGAACCAATGCATACTAGGCTGTAAAATTCTCTGATCAGCTATGAGACCTATAAGAAATATAAATCTTGCATTGGTTGACTGCTTAGTGCTGCACACGATTTGTCAAATATCCCACTTCGTATAACCGGATCTATAAGCAATAAAGAGAAGGATTAAAAATTTTGGAAGAGACCATAGTCACTCGCAGCTTCTTAATTTATCGATTCAACACTTGGTCATATTGGATGTCTGGAATGTGATTAGGCATTCTTCTTTCTGAAACCCGATAAACTAGCTACAATCGGAGAATTGTATCGCTCGATCTTTATAATATTAATGGTAGTTAAGGTTTTTGACTCACTATTGCTACATTTCTTTTCCGCACGCATCACACATGGTATCATAAAGCACGAAAAACTAATGACCTTAAATCAGCAACATCCGTGTCTATCTATGCTGATTGGTGACACACTCTGCCCTTCTAGAACCCTCGCAGAATGTGTGTATTAGGTGTCATATAAACGACGGAAGTGCTAGGTTAACGCAATTTCTGACCGCTTTCAAGACTTCTTGCACGATTGGAAGTTACGGTTATCTGCTCTTAAATCAACAATATTGCTTATTCTACTTCATGAACAAATGAAATTACGAATATCGTCCAGCTATTTCGGATCGTGCTAAGCAACTGTCTGGGTGAACACGCTCCAAATTGGGAAAGTTAAGGCATTACTGGTCGTTAAGTGCTATCGGGAGAAGTTTATTCTCGGCACCATAAACGGTTTACTTAAGTGACTGTGTTCTCAGGCCCATTGCACTTATTGGACCTATAGTTGTGACCAACCTTCCATCAAATTTGATAGTAAAATATTGTTTATTACACACGAATATGACTTGAAATAGAAAAAGAACTATTACAACAATAATCAATTAGATAATATATTATGGATAGTTCCAAACCAATTTGTGCAATGTAAAATTTCCACGTAGTTGTCTGTTAATGTGATTGTCAAAAAATTTTACAACTTGGTTATTTATTGAACGAAAGGCATGTTAGCGTAAAAATTTAGTGAGCACATTTTAATTGATTTACTTTTATTTTTCAAATACTTAACCATTTAAGTGATTCTATAAGCACCGAAATGCTTCAACCGGCAGTGTTATTATGCGTAGTGTCATGTTCCACCTATGTATTTCACGCATACTCTGGGAAGCTTACAATAAAACTTCACAATTAACCTACCTCAAAAATCATATTATGAACTGGTATGGTTCGCAAAGTTTTGAGTGCAATTCTAAGTGCAGAATTATTTATAAATTTAAACTTATTTTTTATTTAGGAGCTCAACATTGAATTTCCATAACTTATTTTCGATAGTAACAGAACGCCAGTTGAACTTTAGGTTTGATGTTATGCACAGTTTATTGGCTAAATTATTTGTGATATAAAGTACATCTTCATTCCAATTGCGAATTACCCCCAAAATGTTTAAAGAAGGAATGTTATCAATAGTAATAGTACTAGAAGAGATGTTTAGTTGGCAAGATCTCTTTCTATAAACAAGGCTCTACATTTTGCTAAAGACAATTCTGTGCCAGAATAATTACACTCAATTCTTTAAATGGTCTGCTAAAGATTTAATTATTATGATGGGATTTTAAAACTTTTATGAATCATAATCACAAAAATTATATTCTTTAAGGGATAGTAGTTTGTTTGTTTGAGAGTGGTGATCCCTGTAGAATCTTATTGTTTAATGGTTATAATTTGGAATAATGCCGAATATAGTTACAAATTGTCTATATGAAAAAATTTTTTTTGATATATAATATAAATTTAAACTATAAACTTAAACCTCATTAGCAGTTGAGTTTCAACCACCTATTCAAAAACCTGTCACAAGTCCATAGAAATAAAACAACAAACACTCTTCTATTTCGAACAAAAATTAGACCGTTACTATTGTAGCTCTTGATATGGATTTCTTAAGATTTTCTCTTTTAAAGGACTTTTCGGTTTTTTACTACCGACTAAACGACTATTATTATTATTATAAACAAAGCTTATTACAAATAAATATAATGATTTCTTATCTTTTTGTTGGTTGTGCTTTGGATCTTTTGTTTGAATTTTAATATTTTATATTCTTTTTTTTTATTTTATTAAAGGAAACCAATTAACGATGAAATTTATGTGTATTTATAGATGTGTTCATTGGGTGCAATCTGTTGGTTGGTGTAATAACATTGCTTGGAATGTTGGACCGCTTACAGCTAGACAATTTTCATTGGCTGTAGAACGTTATGAATGGAACAAACTACAAAATTTCAAGAGTATAGTACCAATGGTTCATCTTAGCTGGAACTTAGCTCGTAATATACGTGTATCCGATCCCAAATTATTTGAGTTAATTAAGTAAGCTTATTATTACTCGTGATTATGTTTATGTTGTTATGTAATTATCTATTTCATTTTAGAATATGCTTGTTGCAAACTCTAAAATATGTAATGCATACTCTTGAGTACGTTAAATCTAAGGGTGTCATAGTTCGTTTTCATGGTCGTGGAAAAAATGAAGCATCCCATTACTGTGGTCAATGTGAGGTAATTACAAAAATAAAACCTTTGTGTCTGTGAGTTTTTATGAGACAGCTACTTAATTAAAATTACTATCATTTTTGTTAGCCGTAACCAATTCTTTTAATTCTGGTAGATATTGTTTAGGTTTGGTACCGTCAAAAATTGTATAATTTTGGACAGCTGAGTAAATATACAAGTAATATAGAAAAATAATTAACATTTTAGCCTCTCTGTAAAATTTTATGCAATCGAAATAGGTCAAATTTTAACTATTCGGAATAGAAGAAATTTTGAACCTAAAAGGAAGCAGCAGTCTGTCTATTTGAAATATGTCAGAAAAAACATAAAAACAAGCCATGTCATAAACAGTCGTGATTACATATTCTTTTTTAATTCGAGTAATAATTTCGGGAACGAAATTTAGATGAGCCTGATGGAAGACAATATCTTTGCAATTTTTTAAATAGAAACCTTTTCCTTGTCTTTGCAATGTTTTGTCCAATTATTTTTTTTTACTGTTTACTGTGATATAAAAAACACGGAACTTTTATGAATTCTTGTAAGATTAAAGTAGGTTAGTTTAGCTTAAACTGGGCAAAGCTTACTTGGGTCCTATAAGGTCCGGTTGTAACACTGGTATTACCTGTTCCGTCATGTAATTATAGGTGCTGGTTGGCATTTCTCAACCATTCCGAGACTTATGATGGTGCGAGACAGGTTGGTGTGGTGAAAATTAATTTGTGTAACCTTCACTCTAGTTGGTCGCTGTTGACGAAAGTGACTGCTTCTGAATCGACTTCAGAAGCCTTAATAATGTCCTCCCTCAAATAAGTCACATTCAAGTTTAAAAACCGATTAGGTGTCATCATCCTGGGATGAGAGAACCGTATCATTATAACACCTAGTACCGGATGTTTGTTTTCAGGTGCTTATCTGAGCTTGAGGCTTGTCCTGTCGCCACTTTTGTAGACTCTGAGGAAGATGGTTCCAAAACCATAGGATACCTTAGTCTTCTGAGGCAACGGCAGGTATTTACTGTTCAAACTGACAGATGCCTTCCTGGTGCCTTCTGCAGGTTCAGAACCTTACCAACTAATCCAGTCTGTGTGAGTCAGTGCGGATTTCTGACCTGCAGAATCTCCAAGATCTCTTTAAGTCCGAATACCCCCCCCCCCCCCCCCCACAACTGCTTCCGTTTAGGTCCTATATTGGATAAGGACCGATTAGGCTGACTATTCTCTACAGCATAGGGTGAGTCTGGCACATTTGTGGCCAACTGGAGTCTCTACTGCTCCGGGAGCTCTTCGGCAGGTTTACCACCCAACAGGTTTATAATATTTAGAAGTATGTTTGTGCCTTGTGTGAACAGCTTTCAAGGCCGTTGAGGCCGGATGTGATGTGTTGAAGATCTGCGAATTCGTCTGATTTCTCTGCATACCAGTTTTCACTTGGTAAACTGGTTTGATTGTTGATTAAGTCATTACCCTCTTGCCAGCACCCGAAACATGGGATTCGGTATAATCGGATTTCATCTGCACCTTTCACTCCTTTAAGGGGTCAGGTTTAGAAAATCCAGGTACTAAGCTGACTCTACGGTCGCATACTGGTTAAATGCGGCTGGCGCCGCTACTTCACTAACCGGAGTTTCAATAGCATGCAACTGACTACAGCCTGACACAGACACTATAGTAGTAGGTTCTCCAGCGGATAAAGCCATTTCAGGAACACTAAGGATATGATTCTGGTTTGTTTGCAATGACGAAATGTGGGTTCGCATTTTACGTCTACTGTCAGGCTTTTAAAAGCTGCCCCTCTTTAAGAGGCAGACGTAGATCACCAGCAGTTCGGACAGTTTATTAGTTGCCCAAACTAGGGTTACAGATGCAGATTGACAGGAGGGGTAGTTTTTGGTTTCGTGCTCAGCTTAGACTCTTCTGATATTGGTGACACTGCTTTTTTTTTTTTTTTACTTATTACTGTAATGAAGTAATGTTGCTATATTGGTTACGTCTTTTCGGACAATTTTGCATACTCTTACTGTACTTTAAGAAAGTTTACACATAAATATTTTTCTAATATATTATTTATTTCAGGTCGAAGTATTTGATGTACTTTTTGTGAGAGAACAAGAAAAACGGCATGTTGTGCACTGTATGGCATGTGCCCGGAAACTAGCACCTAGCTTACAAGGAATAGTCTGTTTAGAAGAATATCGTGTATCAGAACTTTGTCAAATATACGACGCATTTACGCTGCATAAGCCACACGCACTGCCACTAAATTCTACATCGCATCAATGATATAAATTATTTATAGATAAAATAGTTTTTTAATATAATATTAAACGATAATTATTGTTCATGGCAAAATTTTGTATAAATATTTCTTTAACATAAATTTTAATAATTATTATAAAATATATATTTATTAGTAAGAATAAAATGCAGAAAATTATTTTTCTGTATTGATCTCACGATTTACAATTTATTAAACTTAAAGAATTTTGATATTAATGCCATATAATATAAAGTTTCCGAGGTAATATAATGGTAGTTATGCTTCATGTAGTCATTTATGTTGTAATGTAGTGGTAGTTATGCTTCATTTAGCTATTTACTTATATTCGATTACTTTTTGCAGATTTGAACTTTTATATAAAGTCCTACAAAACTAGGTGGAAAAAATTCATCCACAAGAATATTCACAAATACAAATGGCAGTCTACATGTGTAAGTTATAGGAACCGAATAGATCTCGTAATGATGTGTTATTAATTGGATGACAGAACCCGCCGTGGTGCAGACAAATACCTCAACCATCAGCTGCGTGTGGGAATGTTCCATTTACGCCCAATGAAAATGAACCAAAAAAAGATAAAGGAACTAATTACAACGTCGCAGATCTGAAAATTCTGCTCGGTAATGTTAAATACCGTACAATTCAATAGCTAGCTGATAGAACGTGGCACAATATTCAAAACGCATCCAACGAAGCAATTTTGCAATATCAGCAAAATACCAGTTGATATGTAAATTTAACGTTTGCAAATATTATTCATACTTTTAATTTGTGCTAGTGAAAATAAAAATGTCGGACGAAAATTTAATTAATCTAGTAAATACTAACATTGTAAAAATAGTGCGAGAACACAGATGCTGTTGTTGAAGCAGAAAATAAATTTTAAAAAACAACCTACTCCAATAATAACGTAAAAGCAAAATAAATAAAATCTGCGCTGCTTTTAAAATAATGAGTTTCATATAAAACCTTGTATTCAATTTTTGAGAGATTGCTACTCTGTGATGTTTATAACATTTCTTGTTATTTGCTTTGAATCAGTCAAACTATTCTGATAAATGTTATCATCCTAGGATAATTCGTTCTTCTGTTGGTGGATATGTAATTCAGTACATAATTGTGGGTTCATTTACGAATGGGAGAGCGAATTACGAATAAACGCTGTCGTCGGAACATGGCGTAAGCATCAATTAAAGAATTTTGTGGCAGTAATGGTAGAAGCACTGTAATAATTACTTATTAACTGCCTTTAAACGATAACTAAACCGTTGTTGCGAGCTCTTGGTTGAATTCTATCTTGCGACGGTTCAATCCGGTGGCCTTTTGATTCCTGCGTCTTCTAGGCCAGAAGCGGAATATATCGATTAATTCATTTGTTGGCTGAGATCAAAATAGCTTTTGAATCATTAGGGTGTTGGCAATCTAGCGGTCCGAACAATAAACTGGCGAAAACTTCTCAAATATGGTGCACCTGCACTAGCGGAAATCCTAACTTCTGTTATTCATAAAGTTCACATGCCTAATATTTGGAAATATGTAAAATAATGGAAAACAATGGTAAGATCTTCGGGAGTGCGAGAACTGGCGAAGGATCACCTTGGTAAATTTGAGATCAAACCTGATGGTTACTCTATTACTCTATAGAATACGATGCAAGCTGGATTTCACTCTGGGAGGTCCTGCGCTGATCGTATAAACACCCTGCACATTACTATAGAGCAATCTAAGGAACACTAAGGAGTACGCACCAGCAGTTCGCTGATTTCGAAAGAGCCAATTCATGTAACACCATATGAGCTATTCTGGAAAATAATGGTATCCTTAACATAAGTATACTCCTTATTCACGAATTCTAAAGGAATGCATGAAGTTCTTTTTGCAACTTCCTCTGTGATAAAACAAGTCTGTATACTGTATCCAACGAACAGTGAAGATCCGATTGAAAACAATCGACAATGTGGAAATAAAATTAAAGCGTTCGTGCATTCCTAATTACAAACTTAAATATTCCAAATACTGAACAATTTGGCTCTTGTTTATCACCATCTATTAGACGAAAGGCTCGAGGTCGAATCCCAGGTCAGACATCGAAACGAAAATATTTCTTCGGTGACTTCCTCTCAGCAGATTTCTGGCAAAAACTCTGAGAGTAAAAATTGCCATGAAAAGCTTCTTAAAAAATCTGTCGTTCGGAGTCGACTTTTTAAACTGTAGGTCCCGCCACTCATGTATGAAATTAACGCACACAACACGAGTGGTGTGAGAAGCTAGGAATTTGTACAATGGGTCAATTCGACCTCCGGGTACTGTACTTGTACTTTTTATTTCTTATGACTCACATACATAATTGGCCATTACAACCCTTCAGTCAGGATTACGGCCTAGCTCATCTACATGACTATTAGTTTTACAATTAACCTTATTCTTTTCAGTCCCTCAACATAGCACATAATACATGTTGAAGAAGTCTCAAGTACCTAACTGAGGATAAAAATTTATGAAGAAGGAGAATACAGCTTTTACGATACAAGCGGTAACTCTTTTATTATTTACTTTATATGTTCTTATTGTTTTTATATTGCCTTTAAAACCCCTATTCTAACCATATGCCACTGTTTTTACGTGTAAAGGCTCTAACGAGGACTGAGGTTGTAAGCTACTTCAATAGTAGCCACATTATAAAATATATAATGGTTTAATCGAAATCCTGTGCTGAACAGACGTGTTCAAAATTGTGCTCCGCTAATTTTGAGAATCTATGAGTCTTTTTTTAAGATATTTACTACTTATTTTGTTTACTTTGGTTTCTAGAATTGATGTGTGAATTTTTATAATATCAAATTAATTCTATAGTTATTAAAAAAATCGGGTTTTTACATTAAAATCTAACAAACAAAATCAAAGAAATAAGTAAAAAAATCGAAAAAATAATAAACAACAATCTCAAAAATATTAACGATCAAAGCAATTTACAGTGTACAACAACAATTAATAATTCCGGAATTTATATGACTCTAAAAATCTATCTAAGGTTGAACAGTTAAAATACACTAACAAATTTTACATCCAACAAGGAATTATTCTTACAGAAAGAATATTTGAAATAAACGAAAATTAAAAACTGTAAACAACCAACAACAATATTCAACCTAGTAACAAAACATTCTTGTGAGATAAATATACACTAAAATAACACAAATAAGCTATACTCGGTGACCTTGCTTATTTTTTTTTAATACACAACACCACTACACCACACAAAACAATAGACATCAAAATAAAAACAAAAGTAAACAAATTAAGCGATATCAGCTGTTTTCAAGTACTGCTGATTACAAGTACTGCTTATGAAAGTGCTGCCAAGTTTTAGCATCTATTAATTTTTCTTTTGTAATTATTGAGTGTTTGGCAGTTAATTTTGAACTTAATTTTAAACACAATATCACCTTTCGATGTACAACTTGAGGAAAGATAAGAAAATCGGCAAAAACAATACAAACAAATCAAAAACCAAAAACACCAATAATAAGAATAAAATGCAAACAGTTGATAATACTGAAAACCGACCATCAACCAGAGCTGCATTGCCCAACACCCCTGTCAATAAACGCCTAACAGACATTAACCAAATGCACGGGGCTAGCTATTCTCGGTCTTCATTATTAGAATCACCCTTCAAACTTTTAAATTGTGTGGACAGCAGGTTTGAAAAATTTACGGAGCAAATTCTGCGTACCATTGATCTAAAATTTAAGGAGTTTAAAGAGGAGTTATTTACTGATCTGCGAGAAAAACACAGCATAATTGAAAATAAATTGTCGAGTATTACTGAAAGAGTAACCGTTCTTGAGAATAAAGCTGTAGAAATTGATAAGATGCGTGAGGATATAAGTGCCCTAAAAATGAAATTAAAGCAACATGAGAATTACCCGGTTTCATCCGAGATTAGGATTAATGAAATCCCGTAAGCGCAGGACGAAAACCTACAGGAAATATTCCATAAAATTTGTAACACCATCAATACCCCGGACCGAATATTCAATCTATCTATCGCCTAAGGAATCATAACAACAAACACAGAGAGAACTCTAAAGACGCCGCTATTATTGTGAAACTGTGGTCTGCATATGATAGAAACTTTTTCTTGAAAACCCTGGCAAACTACAGGAAACTACACAATGGTTTTGTCTTCCGCATTAGGAATATTGGTCTCGCCTCAGAAGAAAAGTTCTATGTCAACGAGAACTTAACTCAGCCCAATTTTAAATTATTGAGCGCGGCAATTCGTCTCAAAAAGAAAAAAATGTTATCTGCTGCGTTTACTATGCGGGGCTGTGTTTACGTAAAAAAGGGTACGAATGATGACCTCATACTTATAGATGAT
The DNA here is from genome assembly GCA_930367235.1 of Sarcophaga rosellei. Classification (NCBI taxonomy): domain Eukaryota; kingdom Metazoa; phylum Arthropoda; class Insecta; order Diptera; family Sarcophagidae; genus Sarcophaga; species Sarcophaga rosellei. The sequence continues at coordinate 61,410,028 of OV884019.1, forward strand.
ATGGGCAGCCTTAATATGTTATTTCCTGGCCATGCTGTTTGAACGCCTAAGTTATTCCCTGATGCTTTTAAATCTCACCATCTTCAAAACTAATTTAAATGATATGTACTTCTACTATACATTTCAAACACGTATGTATAACTCCTTTTTATTTGAACGCTTAATTATTATAGCCTCTAATTTACAACCAACTATTGAAAGCATTGCCAAAATTCTCATACGATTTGATGACTTCCAGTGGTTATAATTCCAGGGACAGTGTGTATAACATGGTAAGAATTCTTGCTAGGCAAAGAGAAGGTCTCAATATTATCCACATAAATGCTCAGAGCTTGAACAATAAGATTGACGAATTTAGGTATTTATTTGTGTCAGCTGGTATTGACGTTATTTGCATTTCTGAAACTTGGTTACCCGTAGATGTTCAAGACTCAGTTTTTGATTTACAGGGCTTTAAACTTTTCCGATCAGATAGGCGTATCTTAGTTAATGGTATTGAGACGAGGGCTAGAGGTGGTGGAGTTGCGATTTATGTCCGTAACGGTATACTATGCAAGGAGAAATTATTAACCATCATTGGAAGTGAAACTGAATATTTATTTCTGGAAATTTCAGCTGCCGATAAGCGGAAACTTCTTTTGGGTTGTGTATATAGACCACATTCTAGTCTAAATCTTGTTCCTTTTATTTCGATTCTTGAGGATATTACAATTCATTATGACGACATAGTTATCGTAGGGGACTTTAATAACAACCTTCTACTGGATAATCCACTTATGGAACCAATGCTTTCACTCCATCTGAGTCCTGTAAATGTATCAACACCTACACATTTCCATTCGACGTCCAGTAGCTTGATTGACCTTGTATTTGTGAATCACATTGAAAGGGTACTGTTATATGACCAAATTTCTGGCTCTTGCTTCTCCAACCACGTTCTTCTCTTCCTTAATTATGATTTATCTGTTACTTGTTCTGCTGATAAATATATTACATATCGTGATATTAGGAACATGGATTATGCAACTCTGAATATTGAACTGAATAACATTTCTTGGGACCAGGTATATACACTGGGTAATGCGAACGACCAATTATCTTTTATCCAGGAGAAAGTGCGTCTGCTCTATGACAGGTGCGTTCCTCTCAGAACCAAGCCCATCAGAGCAAAACAACAGCCGCGGTTTAATACGGAAATTAAAGCACTCATTGAGAGAAGGGATAGTGCTTACAGGCGATGGAAGAGGTTTAGGACTGATGACTTAAAAACTTTACATAAAATCGCACGGACGGAAGTTACTAAGCGCATAAGAATTGCGAAGGCATTGTATTATGGTGGAAAGTTTTCCAACGCAATGGACAACAGGTCTAAATGGAATATTATTCGTGAAATAGGAATCGGCCGCAAATGTCCTAAAATCGATATTGAAGTAGACGTGAATAAGCTTAACGACCAGTTCGTAAATTCTAAGATTCCAATGTCTAGCGGTAACTTATATGATGACCTTTGTTGTGTTCCACCACAATATTCCTTTAGTTTTCGTTGCGTTAATCAGTTTGAGGTTTTGGAATGTATATCAGCGGTAAAATCGAATGCGGTTGGTTCTGACGATTTAGATCCCTTATTCTTGAAGGCTCTGACGCCTACACTTTTGCCATATTATACTCACTTATTTAGTACGGTTCTGACTAAATCTACTTTTCCTGAACATTGGAAACTAGCTAAGATCCTTCCCAAGACTAACAATGAGTTCAGGCCAATCTCTATCCTTCCTTTTCTGTCCAAGGTACTGGAGAATATTATGGCCAGACAAATCAACAGTTATCTGGCGAGTCACAATTACTTAACTGTAAGTCAATCTGTATTCATGAAGGGTAGGAGTTGTACTACCGCTCTAATAAATGTAGTCGAGGATCTTAGGTCGGAACTAGATGAAAATAGTGTAGGTTCTCCTTGATCACACCAAAGCATTTGACACAGTCGATCACAAGGTTCTAATAAAAAAAACTCCAGAAACTGTTTAATTTTTCTAATTCTGCATGCAATCTAATTTATTCTTATTTGATGAACAGATTTCAAAAAGTACATTTTGATGGCAATATTTAAGATCCACTTAGCATTAGTAGAGGTGTTCCCCAGGGATCAATACTCGGGCCTCTGTTGTTTTGTATGTATATAAATGATCTGCCAGATGTTTTAGTTAACTGTAATGTTCATAAGTATGCTGATGATGTGCAGCTATATACTAGTACTCCTAAGGAGAATATTAATTCTTGTTTGGATTACATTAATCGTGATTTAGCAAAGATTGACAGCTGGGCCTCAGCTAATGGACTATGCATCAATCCTTCTAAGTCTAAGTGTATTATTCTTTCGAGGACCAACAGATCATTTGTTATACCTGAGTTGAGCATCAGGGGAAATAAAATTGACTTTGTCACATCTGCAACAAATCTGGGTATTGTCTTCAATGGCAGTTTATCGTGGTCTAGCCATGTAAATATCGTTGTTAGTAGAATTTATTGTATGCTTAGGAACTTGTGGACTGTCATTGATTCAACTCCTTTTGTCATTCGAATGCAACTGGCTAAAACATACTTGATTCCAGTACTTTTGTATGGGTGTGAAATCTTCGCAAACTGCGATTATGACGACAACCGGAAACTTAACTTGGCATTTAATAACATAGCTAGATATGTCTTTTGTAAAGGGCGTCGTGATCACATTTCTCATTTGGCCTACCAGATTCTTGGTATAAAACTTGATAATCTCCTGAAGATTAAATGTCTTATTCTACTTCACAAAATAATTTATACGAAACCGCCGGAATATTTATTTAGTAGAATTAAGTTTGCTAGATCCAACCGTGGTACGAAGATTATTCAGCAACGCTTTAAGACTCTTCTGTCTCAGCGACGGTTTTTTATACACACTACTATTCTTTGGAATTCTCTACCAAATTACATTCAAAATCTAGGCAATGCAAATGCGTTCAAAAAGGAGTTATTTAAATTATTTTCATAAATAAAATGTTTACAACACCTTGAGTTAGATGAAGTGCATATTTATAGATTTTGTGATTTTATTTTTAGGTTTATATCTAATATTATATTTTTATTCCTACTTTTTTAAACTGATTTTTCTAAATTATTTACCTTTTTTATATTTTTTACAATTTATTGTCTTTAAACTCTTTTTTATTTTTATTTTAGAAATATTCTTAGTTTTTTTTTTATAAATTCCTGTGTCAAATTTTTTTTCTCTATATTTGATTTAATAGTTATGTGGGAACGAACTTGCAGCTTCTGTAAAGAGCTGTGTTGGAGGGAGAGCGAATGTTGCAAGTGGCTCTTAAGATCAGTCTTGTACGTAGCTTAGACCACTCAACATCGCGCAACGGATTGAACTTCTTTTTTATTCTATACTCAATACATTTTTTTAATTATAATTTAAGATTTGAAATAAATGAATTAATATGAAAAACAGAATACCATAAATTTGGGGACTCAACCGAAATAGTGAAACAAGATTATACGAAGAAAAAAAGTGCATGTATTCGTTTAGGTGTTAGTGCAAGAAAGAAAAAAGACTATACGAAGAAAAGTGTATGTATTGTTAATTGTATTGTATACGGAGAAGAGTGTTAGGTTAGGTCGGAGTGGTAGCTCTGATATCGCAAAGCTCACTTGAGCACGCATAGCGGCCCGTTGTGATGCCACGGGTGAACGCAGTCCCTGTACTAACCAAGTTCCACCAAAATCAGGGAAAAGGAGGAAGTTGGTCAGCGCAAGGTCTGCACAACAGAAGCACGACTACCCCGCACTGGAAAACCAGCCAGAAAGTTTGATGAACGAAGCTATATCCTTGATGTCAATAGATGATAGCTCCGTTAAGCTAACAAGGAATGGGGAGCCAAATAACCTATATCTACACCTAGCAAGAGACGGGCACTGGCAGAGCAAGTGAACAACAGTCTCCTCTTCCTCAGTGGACCTGCATCCACGGCAAAAGTCGTTGAAAGGGAGCCTCATTCTTTCCGCGTGTCTACCCATGACGCAATGGCCTGTAAGCACCGCCACTGTAGTCGAGATGACATCACGACCAAGACCAAGTAATCGGTCGGTACGCCTTCTATCCATCCTGGGCCAGGTGAGTCTAGCGGTGGAGCAGGACTCCTCATTGACCCAGGATAGGTTGGCGTCCCGAAAGAACCTCCGCGCAATGGTCAACTTGACCGAGGCAAGTGGCATACCCAATTCAACAGAAGAGGATTCCGGAAGGAGCGCACCAGCTCTGGCGAGCTCATCTGCCCTACAGTTTCCCGGAATTCCACTGTGGCCGGGGACCCACACCAGAGAGATACTGGTGAAGCGCCCCGAGAGAAGGTCGAGACAGCGGCGACATTCCCTAACGATCCTGGAGTTAATCACGGAACCCGATAGAGATCCTATCGCGGCCTGACTATCAGAGAAGATCGAGACGCGAGTGAAAGGAGCATCGTTGACGAGGATCCATTGCGCGGCTCGGTAAATCGCCATCACCTCCGCCTGAAACACACTGCAGTAGTCCGGCAGACGGAGAGAAATATTCAGGTCCAGTTTCCCAGAGTAGACACCGCTCCCAACCCCATCATCGAGTTTAGAGCCGAAGAGAGAAGAGTGTGTCGTATACAGAAAAAAAAACCTACAACAACATAGGAAGAAGTGTAATGTGTATTCGTTGAGAGTGCTGTATTGAGCGAAAACGGGAAGTAACTGTTTGAACATTGAGAAGAAAAAAGAAAAGAAAAAGAAACTGTAACGTATATTTGGTAACTAAGCGTGGGAACAGAAGAAATAAAATAGAGACAATGACGCGTTTGGGTGATTTTGAGTGTGTGCGTGCGAAATTGAGAACAGATAGTCGTAAAGCAGTGGTTGCTTTGCATAAGTTCGTGTTTGAAGACGAGGGCGATCGTGCTAACAGACAACGTCTGCGTGAGTTTGATGGGTTTGCAGACAATGCTGAAAAGTACAAGACCAAGAAGAAGTATGTTGAGGAGAATTTGAGTGCAGCAGATTTGGTTTGTATATGTAATTTGCTTAACATAAACTACGACGTAGACAACTTGTTTGAACACATATATATGAATTTGCGTATGGGTCAGTTGTTATGTTCGAAAAGTGTTGATGACGAAGATTATGATCATGACGATGATGATTTAGAAAACACGATTGTGCAGAACAACAGCAAACTGTTGATGCTTATGAACATAACGACGACGTTAAACGACAGGCGATACCAAATGAAGAGTTCTGCTTACACTCAAGGAAGGTTTTACGACGCAAAGATGATTTGACTGATATCAACGACGGCGATATGCAACAACGACGTGTGAGTAACGTGAATAATTACAACGACGACGACGGGCAGCAAACTTTACGACGCAATAATAATTTCGATCATTATGACGACTGCTACGTACAACAAACTACTCGACGAGGTTTTAGCATGAGTTTTAGGGATATTGAGGATTCTATACGTAGTTTTGATGGAACCAGTGTATTACCAATTCATGCCTGGATAGAAGAGTTCGAGGAAACAGCAGCTGTGATGGGATGGGATGAATTACAGCGATTTGTATTTGCGAAAAGATCTTTAAAAGGTGTAGCGAAACTATTTATCTCAAGTGAAAGGGGAATAACGACATATAACAGATTAAAGAAAGCATTGTGTGATGAATTCGAAACCCGTACCAGTAGTATCCAGCTCCACAAAATGTTATCGGAACGCAAGATAAGAAAAGATGAAAATGTTCATGAATACTACTTGAAAATGAAAGAATTAGCTGCAAGAGGCAATATTGATTACAGTTCGCTGATGCAGTACGTGATCGATGGCATAAACGACAGCGAAGTGAATAAGATGATTTTATATGGTGCAAGTAATTCCAAGGATTTCAAAGATAAGTTGCGGTGTTACGAGACAATGAACAAGTCCAACAAGCGGCAGACTTACACTAAGAGGAACGAGAAGGATTTACCCAAGGACAAAAATTCCGAAATAAAATGTTTTAACTGCGGCGGAAAGGGACATAGGTCTAATAATTGCAATAATAAATCAAAAGGTACCAAATGTTTTAATTGTGAGCAATTTGGCCATATCTCCAAAGATTGTCCACGGAAAAAAGGTGAGTCCAATAATATTCGATTACTAACTGGCTACGACGATGACATCATGATGAAGAAAATTAAAATGGGTAACGTAACAACGAATGCTCTTTTCGACACCGGCAGTAAATTTAACGTTATGCGAAAATCAATATTCAAAGAATTAAAGAAATCATCACCAGATTGTACCTTGACGGAATCTAATGTTTATTTGAGCGGTTTTGGTCACAACAGAGGAGATAATTTGATTAAACCTATCGGCAATACTGATTTTTTGGTGACAATTGGTGAGGAGGACTTCAACCTAACGTTTCATGTCGTACCCGATGACTGTATGGATGTTAGTGTAGTGTTAGGCAAACCACTTTGTCTATTGGCCGACGTACGAATTACACCCGAGGGTCTTAATATTACGAAATTCACCAGGGATGACGACGTTCACATGATTATGAGAATAGACCTCGTAGAAAAACCTGAATTGGATATTGACGAGACGGCTAGTGATAATGCTAAGGTAATGGTGACTGAGATGATCGAAAATTATAAACCGGCTAAGACTAAAACAACGAATGTGGAAATGCGCATAGTCCTTAAAGATGAAACCCCGATCTATTGCAACCCCCGACGTCTACCGTTGAAAGAGAGGACAATTGTTGAAAATCAGATCGAGCAATGGTTAAGTGAGGACATTATTGAACCATCAGAATCCGAATTCTGCAGTCCGATTGTTTTGGCGAAGAAACGAGATTCAACATCTAGACTCTGCGTAGATTTCAGACGAATGAATAGGGTCATAGTAAAGGATCGTTATCCGCTTCCATTAATTGAGGACCAGTTAGATCGTTTGCAGGAGGCGAAGATTTTTAGTACGATAGATCTACGTAATAGATTTTTCCATGTTTCCGTGCACGAGGATAGTAGGAAATATACATCCTTCGTAACGCATAATGGACAGTTTCAATTTAAGAAAGTACCTTTCGGTCTTTCAAATTCCCCAGGCGTATTTCAACGACACGTAAATGCTATTTTTCGGGACCTGACACGACAGGGTATAGCTTTACCTTATGTTGATGACATCATAATATCAGCAGAGAACGAGAACGACGCGCTGAAAAATTTACAAAAGGTTTTGGAGCTATGTAGAGACTATGGACTTGATATCAATGTGAAAAAGTGCCATTTTTTAAAGAAAAGAATTCAATTCTTGGGCCACGTAATCGAAGACCAGAAAATATCACCATCACCGGATAAGACGACAGCTATGATAAAATACCCAGTACCGCAAAATATGAAGCAATTGGAAAGTGTTCTTGGTTTGGCTGGATACTTCAGAAAATGTATCCCGAACTTCTCCATGATTGCAAAGCCACTTACCGATTTGAAGAAAAAGAATGCCAAGTTCCGATTCGGAGACGAACAGATGATTTCGTTTGATGCTTTGAAGACTATCATGAGTAGAAACCCAGTTTTAAGGATCTACAACCCGAATTGCGAGACGGAAGTGCATACAGACGCCTCAATCGACGGATATGGTGCTGTACTATTACAGAAAAGCCCTGATGATAACCTGTTACACCCCATTTATTATATGAGCAGAAGGACAACCGATCCTGAACGAAAGTATACTAGCTACGAACTTGAGGTTTTAGCGGTAATAGAGGCCCTTAAGAAGTTCCGTGTGTATCTTATTGGTGTTAAGTTTAAATTGGTTACGGACTGTAACGCCTTTACCAAGACTATAGATAAAAAAGATCTTTCCACAAGAGTAGCAAGATGGATATTGTTCCTGCAAGAGTATGATTATGTTGTTGAACACCGTCCCGGAACGCAGATGCGGCACGTCGATGCTTTAAGCCGAAACCCAATAATGATGATAACGCAAGATGACTTGCCTAAGAAAATTATAAGATTGCAAGCACAGGACGAAGAATTAAACACCATCCGAGAAATATTAAAGGAAAAGTCAACATACAAAGATTACTTGCTGAAGTCCGACGTTTTGTATAGGATTGTGGATGACTGCGAATTGTTGGTCGTACCTAAGGGTATGCAGAACGAGGTAATCAGAAAAGCCCACGAGAGAGGTCACTTTTCCACGAAGAAGACAAAAGAGTTAATTTTTAGCGAATATTTTATACCTAAATTAGATGAGAAAATCAACAGGTGCATTGCGAATTGTATTCCTTGTGTTATAGCCAATCGTAAGAGGGGTAAGCAAGAAGGAGAACTTCACCCCATACCGAAAGAAGACGTACCCCTACATACTTACCATGTGGACTACCTAGGCCCTCTAGAATCAACGAGTAAGGTTTATAAACACATTTTTGCGGTAATAGATTCATTTACGAAGTTTTGCTGGCTATACCCAACTAAGACAACCTCAGCTAAGGACGCGATTACGCGATTGCAGATGCAGAGTGCCATATTTGGGAACCCCTTTCCAAATAGTTTCTGACCGTGGATCGGCGTTCACCGGTGATGACTTCAGAACTTATTGTGAGGATGAGAACATCAACCACATATTGATCACTACCGGTTTACCAGAGCTAACGGACAGATCGAAAGACTCAACAGTACCATAATTTCCGTTTTAGCTAAATTAAGTATTGAAGACCCCAGCAAATGGTACAAATATGTCAACAAAGTTCAACAGACGATTAATTCGACGTATCACCGAAGTATCAACACAACGCCATTTCAGCTATTGGTCGGGTCGAAGATACGAAGTAAAGATGACATCCACTTGAAAGACTTACTTGAAAAAGAGTTGATAGCTAATTTTGATGACCAACGTAATGAGCTAAGAGACGCAGCCAAGCTACAGATTTTGAGGGTCCAGTCCGAGAACTGCAAAACTTTTAATCGAAAAAGAAAACCTGCCTTGAAGTACAAAGTTGGCGACCTTGTAGCCATTAAGAGAACCCAGCTTGGAGGAGGAATGAAACTGAAGGCCAAATATCTAGGTCCCTATAAAGTTGGCAAGATGAAGCCTAATGACACGTACGATGTGCTGCAGTATGCTGGTTGTGAAGGCCCTAAACGGACAACCACTTGTGCTGAATATATGAAGCCTTGGCCTAATGAGTGCTATGATGATGATTTTGATGACCCGCAGGATGGCCGAGATGTGGGAACGAACTTGCAGCTTCTGTAAAGAGCTGTGTTGGAGGGAGAGCGAATGTTGCAAGTGGCTCTTAAGATCAGTCTTGTACGTAGCTTAGACCCACTCAACATCGCGCAACGGATTGAACTTCTTTTTTATTCTATACTCAATACATTTTTTAAATTATAATTTAAGGTTTGAAATAAATGAATTAATATGAAAAACAGAATACCATAGTTATATAAACTTTGAACTTTATACTTAATTTTTTTATTTTTCAATTAATGTTAATTTTTTATATATTTAGTACATATCTTATTGATTATAAACATAGCACTATCACTTATAAGACTTATGTCTTGTTGAGCTATGTCAATTATAATAAATAAATAAAAATAAATAACTAGGCTTGCAGGTAAATTTACAATTAAGTGTGCCTATTGATGATCTGGTTTTATCAGCAATTGATAAGAAATAAGATAATAAAAGCTGCTACGTGTAAAACTAAAACATATGTACCTATAAGGCCTAAACAGATACGGTTTAATTTTCAATTTAAACGGTCTCGATATATGTTCCCTACAAGAAATGAATGATCGAAACTAACACATACAAGATTCACTTACTAATACATACATAACATTTTATAGTACTTTTCAGCTGTAGAATTGCATTTCTAACAATACGTCCTTAGTGACGGTAAAATGACCGCTCTTTTGATACATCATTAGTGACGGTAAAATGACCGGTCTTTTGATTATCAAACTTGATGGCGTCAGACATATATATTTTTGACAATATCTTTCAAAAGAAAAAATTTCACTTGTGACAAATTTTAAAATGAAAGTTTTAAGTGTTAAAAATATTTAAACTTTGGGAAAAAAGTAATAAAAAAAGACAACATTAATAAATTAAGATGAGAATTAAAAAAAAATTGTAAGATAAAAATATAATGGAACAAGAAATCGAAGCGCAGTGTAAAAGGACCAGCAAGTGTTTGGAAATGTAAGAATCTTTTCTGTGTTAATCATTTGACCAGTATTTAATAAATCTTTTTACTAGCTCGTTGTAAAATTAAAGCTGATGATACATTCAAGAACTGTGAAGGAGTGCGTTACCATACCAGTGGCAAAATAAGTGACGGCAAATGAATTCGGTTGTGAGCCACCTCTTGACGAGGTCGACAATTTTAAATATTTATTTGAAATTTTTATTCAGATATCAACCCAAATACATGTCAATCATGACCGGTATATGCATCAGGTTTGACTAGTCAACAGTGACCTTTTTTCAACACTTGATGTGTCAACTTTGACTGATATGTGAATCAAGTTTGACTAGACAACTGTGACCGATAATATATCATCTGTGATTTAAAAACAGGGAAGGGTGAGCAGGTTAGATATATGTTTTACAGGCGAAGAATTCATATGTTAGAAAGAGAAGCAAAATCATACGTACACGAATGTTTACATCAAGTTTTTCACATTGCCTTTAACAACTTGATGGGAGCTTGTGATGTGTTTACACATCACAAATGACGGTAGGAATGACGACAGTAGCCGTCCAAACCAAAACGGCGGTTTTGTGGATTTACCTGCGTACAAGTAGAAGCCTAGTGTCATCATTTGGAAACAATTTTTTTCCTTTTTGTTAAATTTCGTTTTCCCCATATTACACGACTTGCAAAGAAAATATACAGTGTTAATATTCAATTTTCAGCTGTTCGTATTGTATGTCGAAGTGTTAAAAAAGCAGTAACTTTACAGGAGAATTCACTCAACAGATTTCGATATTTATTTTCTAGGATTGGACACATTAGATTATGCCATATCCAAAAATTGGATATGTATAATAAAAAAAATGGTCAACCTAAATGCTGTCAAAAGTAGTAGGGAATGGCGGAAGTTATTACAATGGTTATTACGGGTAGTTTAAAGTGTGATTCGTTTTATTTCTATACTACAAAGATACCAGTTAATTAACTGGTGCATGTCACAATGTATGCAGCACTATTATCAAACGTCATAGTTTAATGACACTATTCTCACGGTTGAAATAAGGGTTATTTCAGCTTTGCAGCCACGGTTCTTTTGTATTCTTATTTCTTCTTCGTGCTGCTTTCTTTTTCTTTTGTTTTTCTTTTCTTGTCTAAAAGAAATAACCATTAATAATAACACCTTTTGCATGTTCAAAGTACTTTGAAAAGTATTAAGTTTGTAGGAGAGAGGCGAAAAACGAGCGGGGGTAAGTTCACAATTTGATGTACTCGCAAAGTTGTTTTGTTCTTCGTTCGTCGGCTACCGATGGTTGTATAATCAACAACAAAAATATCGAGAGTTTGTCAAAATTCTTTGCAAAGTACTTTGAACGTGCAAAAGCGAAACAAAGCTTAAAAGAAATTGTAAAAGAGTTTGTCAAAATTCTTTGCAAAGTACTTTGAACTTACAAAAGTCGCTAATGCCACAGCACCAGTGTTACCATATCAGTGGTGATCAATAAAAAAAAAGTGAGTTTGCAACAAAGGCACTGTGAGAAAACTTATGTAAATAAGAACTTGGACTGAATATAATAACTTTGATGAAAAATATAATGTTTTAGATGCTAAAAAATTAAAAATATTGCCACAATGCAAAAAAATTATATAAATTAAATAAAATTTCACTTAGCGCAATAGATGTTGTTGCGAGAATCCTTATTAGCCTATGTTGCTCTCAGAAACTTCTATACGAATATCTCTTGACACATCTCAGACTTCTTTTGTAGTTACCTAGAAGTACTCGGTGCTCTGCAATACTAGGTTTACTTGCCACATTGAAAAGTTTGTAAACCTCTTTTTCAGTCTATCCTACTCCTCTACTGACTCGTTCTGGATATGTTTTCTCAAGTGCTCATATAATGATTCTTATAAACTTAGCTACAGCAGTAGCTAGAGTGCTCCTCTTCCAATCCCTGGTGTTATCATTAATATTTTTGAAGTTAATGGTTATATTCAATACCTTTCTCCTACACTTAGTCACAAAAATGAGACTGCTGCTCACGTGTGATAAGTGTCATATGTGTAGGTCACATCCAATTAGTAGGCCAACTTCGGCGCACATCACTTAAGTAACCAGAATATTTATGAATATGATGATCAGGTTCCATATAGCCGGAGGAGATCGTCTATTGTCTAACATTGATTTAAGTGGCTAATGTGGTTAGGGCTTCGTTACTAAAAGAAGGAAACAAATATGCCACTAGCATATTTTTGATAAGTATACAGTATCCGGGACTGTAGTTTTGCTGCCCTAATTACAAACCTATTGACCATCATTTTTGAATTAAGATGATACCTTTTCTCTTTGTCAGATTTATTTGAATTACTTTTCCATCCTTCATCCTCACCACTATCGGTCATTCTCTCAAAAACAGATATAATATTTTATTCAATGGAAGAAAAAGAACTAGCTTTGAAAAGATATGGATCTGTATGGAGATTGTTGGTAGGTTGTCATCCATCTTTTCTTCATCATACGTTTCGCTTATATGTTCGTCTAGTGACGGTTACCCTTGGGGTGTATTGTCACCAGACTGTATGGGTCAACTGTCCCTCTTGGAGGCTTTAAGGATGATATGCCAGGTGCGCCAAGGATTCTTGATTGACTAGATTCATGGCGCTGCATCAACTTGACGATTTCCTAATTTTATGTTGATAATTTTGGATTGCACAGTAACCAAGAGTGTGTACCAGATTTCTCCTATCCCAGAAATTGCGATGGAGAAAAGATTCAAGCTCCTTTTATCGGCATACATTACCAGCCAGTTAGTGAACTGATACAAGCCCAGGCCTCTCCAGGATAACCTCTGGGAAGATATCTCCTAGACCGTCCTCCACCAAGCAGCAGATTGACGACGTGATGCTGCTGTCTAGACCCGGGCAATCAAATATCGCCATGTGTTATGTTAGTGCAATGAGAGTTTCTTTGCTTCTTCGCATTGAGCAGTCTCCGTTGTTAACTTCGGTTGTCCTCTGGAATATTTTGAATCCTTTCGGGAACACATTTAGCACTTAATAGCTTCCTGTATATTTGCTTCAAATCTTTGGCGGGTTTTGGTGCCGCGGAAGGAGTGTAGATTGCAGCAATGACTGATAGCCACCCTATCTTCTATCACCATTCAAAAATAAATACGAAGTTGCTTATCTAAACAAAATACAAATAAATAAAAGAGCGACATAATTCATTAAACACAATTGAGCTCAAAATAGCGCACATTTAAAACAGCTAACTAAGCCAACTCTCCCATACATCATTTTCATTTTTAGAATCACTCTCTGAATTTTGCGAAATTGTATCAGTTATCAAAAATCTTCTCGCTAGTCTATCATAATTCTTTTATTTAAAAAGGGTATCTTTTATTGCGTTCTAATTATTGCAGAATACTTTTAATTGATTCTATCTGTTAAATGTTGAACTCAATTTAACTGAACTAGATATCAGGTTGGCTTGTTGCAACGGAGATAGTTAGGATATTCTACGGTTGTGTTAAATATATCAAATTAATTGAAACACATTCGCCTTTTTCATTGACTTCTCCAGTGCATTTGATACTGTACCAAGAAAGCTATTCATCTATTTCGACCTTATAGCCCATTTACACTACAGCGAAATCTAGTAGATTAGATTTCAAATCTTGCTCAAAATCTAGATCGTTTACACTGCATTTATTTGACAGTAGCAAGATTTCATTTTAATAACAAAAACAGCTGACTGAAATTTAAAAGAGAATAATAAAGGGTCCGTCAAATAACTTTTTTTTTTGAAAATGCTTTAAAAAAAAACTACTGAAACTCTTCAATTTTTTTGAACAAAAATTCGTTCAACATGGCCCGATAACGATCGCCATGTATGCGTGCGGGTTTTCTGTACCCCAAATGCGACAATTTTGCTTGTTTACATTCCCGCCAAGATCAAAATGAGCTTCATCTGAAAAGATGATTTTTTTTTTTGCCAAAATCGGCATCTTCTGTAGGCTACTCGTGTAGGCTACTGCATGGCCAGCCGAGGCAGCCATTTCAATGAAATTATTTTCCATTATTAACCGGAAGTATTGTACTTTCAAAAAAAGAAATTTGAGAAAATATTCAGTAGTTTTTTTAAAGCATTTAAAAAAAAAAAAAGTTATTTGACGGACCCTTTACAACATTTAGAAAATGTATTTTTAAATTGAAATGTCATTTTTTCCTGTGCAGCGTTGTATTTTTAAGTACTATTTGGCAAAACACATAGTTGCATTTCTATTTTTACTAGATTTTGCCGAAATCTACTAAATAAGCAGATTTTGTTTTGTATGGGAAATCTAGTTATAATCAACTAGATTTGGCTCGAAATCTCATAAGTACTAGATTTCGCTGTAGTGTAAATGGGGTATTAAGTCTATTATCGAAATAACTCAGAACTTTACGAAAGCGTTGCTATTCGTATTTGGAATGGATCTGGTTTCTTCGAACTGTGATAAAGATCCTTATTTATGCCGACTAAAAGTTTCAATGAGCAGATTCTCAAAAAATCAGTCGTTCGGAGTCGACCTGAAAATGTAGGTCCTGCCACTTATGTTTAAAATTAATACACACAACATCACCCCTAATCTGGAGTGTTATGCGACCCGTGCTCATCGGATGGTTTGCAGTCAGGGGTCTAATATGGCTGTATTTTAACGGAGCCTCACTGATACCTGGGCGCCTCAGTGAGTTTTAGGTTTCCTACCAAGTCCCTGTCATGCTAGCGGGGGCTATGGCATGATCGACCTCCTTTCCCCCTCAGTCGTAGGACTTACATGGACGAGGAAAACAATAACATGGACAATGATGACGAAATGGTACTTTTAAATGGACTGGACGCGTCCCAGCTCATTGCGCGAATCCAGGCGAGCATTGTTGACAACAACAATGAGATCGTCAGGAATTTCGCCCCAGGTGGCCTGAGGATTACGACTGTGGAGGAGGCCTTTGGTGAGGAGTCTGCTTTGGCGATCCTCACTTCTACGGAAGATATGTGCGTGGAGTCAGACTCTGTCTCCCCACTATCGGATGAAGACGTTGACAATACGGTCATCGAAAGGCTTCCTCTCACTCGTATCCAAATTGCCACTGGGAGTAATGAGGTGGTGACTTCTCCTTTTAGGAACCCACTTGTCAGACAGGATGCTTCTGACCCACTAGTATGATCATCTACTGATTCGGACTGCATGGGTAAGGGTAGCTCGTCTGACAAGGGGGTAGAACTGGGCGGAAACGTTCCGCTATGTATAAGGAGAGGAATTCATATCGTAGGGCTTGCACTGTCTTGAGGAGATTTGCAAGCTGTGATGTGGATTCCCTCTCTGTTAAGGAGCAGAAGATGCTGGCTCGACACAGAGACACTGTTTTGCGGTATGAGAAAAAATACCCAGGCAGTGCCCTCTCACGGGCCGCTGACTCTGGTGAGAAGGATGGACCCTTGAGTGTGGACGACCCATCTTCACAGATGGGTCTAAGTTAGGTGGATGTACAGGTGCTGGGGTTTTCTGTAGGGAACTCGGTCTTTTGAACTCCACTTTAGGTTGAATGATAACTGCAGCGTTTTTCAGGCGGAGATTTTCGCAATCTTGAAGGCTATTGAGGCCATAGCTGGTGGCCCAGCTTCGGATTCGGAATCTTACGTGATCTTCGTTGACAGTCAGGCTGCCCTTAGGGCCATTGAGTCGGTCTGGTGCAAATCACGGCTCGTTCGCAAGTGCAAGGAGTCGTTGAGGACTTTTGGACTAGACCGTATCCGTCCGAAGAGCAGAGACGTTGGGGGACCGGATCGGGATGTTTTGTTTCTAGATGTCTATGGCCTGCTGTGAACAGTAAGAGAACAGGTTGGCTGCTGGGCTTGGATAAGGCCAGCTTAAGGTTGGTTGTCGGTTTTATCACGGGGCACTGCGAGATTAGGTCGCTGACGGGGATCTGGAACAGATCCCAGCCGGACTATTGCAGGCGATGTTGCGATGAGAAGGAGTTGGAGACTATCGAACACCTCCTCTGAACTGCCCAGCTCTTGGTAGGTTGAGGCTGAGGACCCTTGGCAGGGTCTCCTTTGAGAGTTTGAACTCTGTGTCGAGAGCCGACATCAAGGTAATGATATCATTGAAATCGTTAACAGTTATAAGAATCTTTTGCTTCGAAACTGGGTATTTACTCAACTTCAAAATATTTCAAACAGTTTCTCACTCAATTAAATTATACATATGCTTACATATTTGAGTTTACATAAACCATGATAAAAAATCAACTTATCAGCATTAACACCTAATTACATGGTGTCATTGGCAATAGGACTACATCACGACCTTAAAACTATATATGTATATAGTATATATTTCTGGGATGTTACCTTTGGTATATAGTGATTCCTCTTCAGAAATTAGTGTTTTTAACTAAAGTACGTTAGTAAGTCCAGTTTTGGCCATTTTGGATGCTTGCACTATTTCAGAAATTTGTTCTTTTAATACTAAAAGTTTACTTAACGTAGGTATCTCTAGATTTTCTGAGTTTACATTCTAGTTAATAGCTTTGTCGGATGTAATAATTTCATTAACTTTATTAATGACTTAATGGGTAATTATTGGCACACAATTAAAGGGATGTGAAGACCAACCATTTCACCACAGATGTCAGGACCACCCGCTTCTTGTACATCAGCAAATAGCTTTTGGTTTGCTTTTAGAGCTCTAAGAGCTTCTTGTACATCAGCAAAAAGCTTTTGGTTTGCTTCTTGTGCATCGGCAAATAGCTTTTGGTTTGCTACCTGCATATTTTCCATCATAGCGGCTAACAACGAAATTATGTATTGAACTGCTGGGGGTTGTAGGGACCTGTAACTCTCGTCTCATAAGTATCGATATCAATGCCACGATGCCGAAGTTCTTCCCTTAACCGCTTTTGGAGTTCATTATTCGTGCCTATTGTTGGCAGCGCTAATTTACCCAATTTTTGTTTGAGCCTTTCCACTCTTAGTTCGGAGAGTTTCATTTTAATTTTTTATCTATTTATTTTTATTATTATTTGTTTTCTTTTTAAATTTTGCAATACCACTTCTGACACCAATTGTTACGTTTTTACCTTTTAAAATATGAGTTCGTAGTTGCAAATAAAATAAAAATAAATTTGTGTTTAGTTTTAATTAAATTCTTTATTGTTCGCACAATTCTGTGTGTCACTGTTCACAACTTGATGTAAACAACAACATTTGCTATGTTTGTTATTCTTCTTTACACTCTTTTGCTTAAACAATAATAATTTTTCGACAGATCTTTATAACGGAGATCTTCAAGTCACGAATATTCTCTTCAAACAACGCGCGTCTTCACACAAGACTGACTAAATTTTTGCTGACCCCGTTGCCTGCTTTGTCTTGCCTTTTATATAGCAGAGTAAACAGTCTGATGAATGCTCTTCAAGGCAAATGACTCTTCTCGAATTTTTGTTCAAAAATATTTTCATTTAATTTATTTTTACTATATGTTGGTAATAAATTGTATAGGTGTAGCCCTTTAAAAAACAACGTTTTCTGCATTTGGATACACCTTACTTTTAGAATTCGAAAGTCGTCTGCATTCCTCAGTATATATGGTATGGTTGGCTTTCTCCCTCATATTTAATCTGCTCGCATAGTTATTTTGGAGCGTCACCTATCTTCATTTTCCTAACAAACATTAAGGTGTTAAACTGAGATCTTTGTTTTATATTCATCCATTTCAAATCGTAGAGCATTGTATTTATGTATATGAGTATACCGATCGCATCTTAATATTACCCTCATAGCTTTATTTTGTAGTTTCTGTATTCTTGTCGGTTGAATTGCGGTACTTATATATATATTTCCCTTCAGGAAACCAATTTTCTTGACAATTTTTTTACATGTGTTGTAACTAGAAGTTAATCGGTCGGTTGCTTTCTTATGACTGACTTTTATTTATTCTTTCTTATTATCTATTTGCATACATAGGTTACAATAACTAATACAATGTATTGATATATATGTATTTGGTATGCATCTTTATATGTAATTATGACATCTCTCTCCCCTCTACTTTAGTTAATATAGTTCATTTATTTTCAATACAATTCAATTAATAATTGGGATACGAAGTTTATCATGATCAAATATAAAGTGCAATGAGATCCATTATTTAATAAATTCAAGATCTAATCTAACAATTTCAAAGGTTTTTTTCTTATTCTATTTGAACGACGTGCATTCGATTCTCCAACTAAATCTTGAGAATTAGAAGTTGCAGGCTTGCATTCTTCAGCTTCCTCTATAACAGTTGGTATAGTGGGTTCCACTTGAATTACATCAGGAGTTGACGTAGTAATTACTGTTGAATTTCGTCTTACCGGTGGTGTGATGGAGTTTTGGTGCGGATGATTAATATCCACCAAAGGACAACTTCGAACACTAGTTGAATTTTCTGCTACGCTTTCTTGTTCTTTGACAGATGATTCGCCGATCATTTCACCAACCTTACGCATCTGGTCTACATGTCTTTTCCATATTCTAACATCATCCAGTTTCACATTATAGTGTAATTCGCCTATTACGCCAAAACACCACTTTTGCTTGTGTAAGTAGTCACGTACAGCCCCTTTTTCACACACAAAAAATGTTTTTGTTGTTGTAGTATAACTGGTGTTAGAGTTTTGGGGTAAAAGTAGGTCTAACCGACAGTTTATCTGGCGACCAAACATTGCCATTGCAGGAGACCTACCTGTAGCTGGATGAATTGAACGTCTATAGGCCAACGAAATTGTACATAATTCCAGATGTAGGGTGTTTGCGGTACAACTTGCTGTTAACAATTTGTTTTTTTATAGTTTGTACATTACGTTCGGCTTGGCCGTTGGTAGCAGGATGATACGGAGCTCCTTGCTTATGCACAATTCCATTTGCTTTAAGAAAATTTTTAAATTCCGCAGAATTAAACTGCCTTCCATGATCACTGGCGAATGTTTTTGGTATACCAAATGTTGCAAATATTTCCCTGCCTTTTTGAATTGTTGTGTCTGTGGTCATATTTGAGACAATGTGTACTTCAGGCCACTTGCTGTAAGCATCGACTAAAACAAACATCGACCAAAACAGGACCGGCATAGTCAACATGAATTCGTTCAAATGGTTTGCTAGGAGTTCCCCATCGACGTATTGGAAACACTTTATTTGGATCCGGGCGTATTGATTGACAAGCAAAACAATTGTTGACTAAATTTTCTATGTCTTTATCTAAGTTATTCAACCATACATATGCCCTTGCAAGACTTTTCATTCTCGAAATACCAAAATGTGCTGTATGTAGTTCTTCCAGGATGTTTCCACGCAAGACTTTTGGGATATAAACACGCATGCTCCTTAACAAACAACCTTCATGTAGGGCGAATTCATCTTGCGAGATACCAAAGCGATTTTTGCTATCACATTTTCGACCATACTTTAAACATTCGAGTAATGTTTTGATTTCCACATCGGACTTAGTTTCTGCCTTCAGGTCGCACGCCGTTACTGGTAAATTTTCAATTATTTCTTCTTCAATTGCGTAAACCTCTTCGGTGAATGTATACATTTCGGCATTAGATAATCGTGACAATGCATCGGCGTTTGCATTTTCCTTAGATCTTTTACATTTTATTGTCGCCATTCTTTTTTGGTACGACCACTATTGGCGTTGCCCACTCGCTGGTTTCCACATTTACCAACAATCCCTCAGCCACCTGTTTTTCTAGCTTTTGCCCCACAGCTTACATCAATGGAAACGGCACACGTCTGGCTTCTATAAACTTTGGTGTTGCGTTTGGTTTGACATATATACGCGTTTGCAAATCTTTGATCTTTCCAATTGATGACGAAAACACTTTGTGGTACTTATTTTTCAATGTACCCATGCTCAACGTATCAATTTTGTTTACTGAAGCTTCTTGTTTGTCTACATTCAAAATTGAACACCAATCAATCTTAATTTGATGCAACCACTCTCTGCCACAGAGCGGTCTACGCTTAGACTTCACTATATATAATTTTAAGTTTTTTTTTTCTTTTTTAACTTTTACATTTGCATTAACGTACCCGACGCATTGTATAGGCGTTCCACAATAACTTATTAATTCCATTTCTGGTTCATACAGTTTTGATTTAGGCACTAACTTTTTTGCGTCCGCAACATTAATTATTGCCACTGGCGACCCTGTGTCAATTTCGAACACCATATTTTTGCCATCGATTAAAAAATCATATAAAAGTTTTGAACGACTTTTATCCACAGCACCTTTTTCTATTTTTAAGAGATCTTCCACTGTATTACTTTTTCTTCTATTTGGTGCAATTGTTTTTTCTCTTTAAAACACAAACTCTTATAAAACTCTTTTTACAAAAATGACATACGTCCTCTTTATATTGAAATTTATCTGCCAAATGCGTAGTGTTACATACATACATAATTGGCCATTACAACCCTTCAGTCAGGATTACGGCCTAGCTTCTCAACATCGTAGTATTACGTTACTGTAATGCTTACTAGTAACACTACCGTTCGTAGTGTTACCACATCGAAAACATTTTTGGTTACCTTTGTTCTTTTCGTTGACATTTGCTCTCTTCTTTTTTGAATCTCTTCTATTTTTCTCGAACATTCTGTTGACCGTTACTCTCTCCGAATTTTGTTGTTGTAACTCCTCACCTCCTTTTTCAGCTAATTCGTAGGCTGTTGCCATGCTTATCGCCTCCTCCACTTTTAATGATTTTTTTCTCACAATCGGTGCTGTATTTTTTTGTCCATAAGCCCAAAAACAAAATTGGTTTCTCAATGCCACATCCAAATGGGCACCAAAATTACACCCAACTGCAAGTCTACGAAGCGCAACCGCAAATTCAGCACAGGTTTCATCCGACTTTTGTTTTCGCAAATTGAATCGAAAATTTTCTAACAACTCGTTAGGTTTAGGGTCATAATGCTCCTCCAATATTGAGCAAATTTCGTCGAAAAGCATGTCTTCCGGAGTTCTGGGAAGCACCTTATCACATAGTATATTACACGTTTCTGTTCCCACAAAATGTAGCAGCAACCGTTGATATTTTGTAGATTGACATTCATAGAGTTCCAGTGCTGTTTTAAAGCGTTTTACCCAACGTGACCATGTGGTCTTTGTGGCATCAAATGGCTCAAAATTAAAAAAGGAAACCATTTCCTTCACTCGAACTGAATTATTCTCATTAGTCATTTTTTTTTACAAATTCTTATACTGTACAAAGTTTTTATGTAAAAAAATTCACAAGTGAATTTAAAGCATCCTCGTCGCCAAAAACTGTTGTAACTAGAAGTTAATCGGTCGGTTGCTTCTTATGACTGACTTTTATTTATTCTTTCTTATTATCTATTTGCATACATAGATTACCATAACTAATACAATGTATTGATATATATGTATTTGGTATGCATCTTTATATTTCATTATGACAACATGTATAATCGATGTGTTCATTTAAGTTTAGGTTTTTGTCCTAGGTATTTTATATGTATAATAAGAAAATTATTATTTTAATTATTAAATTAAATAAAGACGTAATTGCTTTTCAAAAATGTTGAGAAACAACATTTAAAGCCTTTATTTCACTCTTTTTTTAATATCAAAAATTATAAATTCATTTGCCTTTTATATTATTGCTTATACTCAAATTTTTATGTCAAAATCGTATGAGTTCCAGGCTTGCTATAAAAGAACAAGACTGTTGAGTACAAAAATAAGTAAATTAAGAAAATGAGATATATATTTGTATTGATATTTTCTTTACATATGTTCAACCTTTTCGATTACAGAATCATTTATTTTACGTACATCGTCAAAATTCATGTATATTTCCATTATTTTTGTTTTGTTCGCATTTAATTTTAAAGAGTGTCATCTACTTTCATAGTGAGTAGACGTGTTTAGCTCTTTACGAAAGTAAAATTCAAAATTATTTAAAAATCACAAACAATTAAAAAACAAACAAAAAATAACAAAATAAACATTAAAAACAATATATTGTGTTAACTAGTTGTTGTTACATTTCAAACAACACTTAAAATCAATTGCAAAGTAATACTAAAAAAATAAGAAAAAAGTTGAAAACAACTTTTGTTGCTGCTTTTAAAGCAACAGCGTGGATGCTGATGCTGGTGAAGATGAAGCAAGCAGTGAATCTAGTGATAACAGTTACTTACATTGACAAAAAGTGACAAGAAATAGAAAAAGAAATTTAACCAGCAATGAGTTTTCTATTCTACAAAACTATGATGCAGTTGACGACATACAAACAACAACACCTAAACCTCCTACATTCCTGATGTAGTCAATATTGATAAAATGATAAGCAATATACAAACCAAAGGTAGACTTTAATTATAAATCCTTAAGAAATAATCATGATTAAGATTGTAGAATCATATAGAAAAAGAGTTAAGCATTTTCAGAATCGCAATATTGGATTACCTATCAGCTCAAACAAGAGCGGTCTTATACAGTGGTTATTAAAGGATTGCGTCATTCGACTCCACCTCAGAATATCAAGGCAGCGTTAATTTTGTTGGGTCACCAAGTATGTAACGTCACAAATGTAACAAGTAGGGTAACAACGTTGCCTTTACCTATGTTCTTTGTTGAAATAGATCCCCATCCAAACAATAAGGAAAGTTTTCATATTAAGCCTATATATAAACAATGCAATTGTCACTGTAGAGACGCCAAGAAAGAAAATTGAAATAGTTCATGGTCACCGATATCAACTATTTGGCCATACAAAAACATATTGTAACAGGCCTACTGCAGAATGTAACAAAAATTCTAGTACTCCCGCTCGTTGTATCAATTGTCTGAAAAATCATACGGCCAATTATCGAGGCCGTCAAGTTTACATACACATAATTGGCCATTACAACCCTTCAGTCAGGATTACGGCCTAGCTTCTCAACACCACTCATGTTGTGTGCGTTAATTTTATACATGACTGGCGGGACCTAAAGTTTAAAGTCTACTCCGAACGACAGATTTTTTTGAGAAACTTTTTATGGCAATTTTATTTACTCTCAGAGTTTTTGCCAGAGTATTCCGTTTTGATGTCTGACCTGGGCTTTGAACCCTGGCCTTGCGTCTAATAAGCCAACACCCTATCTGCTAGACTACGGGGACTACCGTCAAGTTTACAAACAATTAAGGCCCCGATTATGGTTCACAACACATAAATGTTGTGTTGTAACAGAGACAACACAACATTTATTACTTTCTTGATTATGGTTTACAACATCTAGATGTTGTGTATGTCACAGTGTTGCTCTTCAATGTTAGTATACTTTTCCTTCAAAATACAACCCTGAGTGTATAAAACTGCCAATTGAAAACAAAAATTATTACGTTAAAAAAACAAAAAGCCTACATAAAACACAAACTTTAACTCTTGTTAAAACATGACAATTAAAAATAAAGGCTAGTTTTATTAGCGTTTATATTTTATGTATGTATTGCAATAAATTCATTTCAAAAGTACTTCAAATTAAAATATATAAATATAAAAAAACCTTCTTATCACATTAAAATTTATTTAGATCACATAGTTACTTAAAGCTAAAATACAAATTCATAAATAGTTTAAAATATCAAGTTTTTTTTTTGGTTAAAAGGAGTTTGGCTTTTAATAATTCATTTTGTAATTCAGCCTTTTCCCTATTTATTTCTAGCATTTTTTATTTATTTGATAATTTTTATATGAGCCCTTCTCAAGATGTTTTAACGTAAGCAATATCTCCTGTAGGTTCTTTTCTTGCCTTTTTAAGGTTTTTATACGCTCATCCCCTATCTTATTTTTTGTATTTTGTAGCTTTTCGACAACTGCTGTTTCCACTGGTTAGTGCTAGTTGAAGGCCCTTCAATTTCGTGTGACGATTCCTCTTGAATTTGTAATCCCATTGCAGGTCCATTTGGATTTACTTTCCAATGCATAAACACCAACTCTACGGTGCTCTGCTCCAATTTCCTGCTAATTTCCGTCGACGGACTACCACCTTGAAAGTTTTTTTTCTTTTGGCAGAGAGTTTTCTTTTCAAATTGGCTTTATAATGAGTCCATGCCTTAAAAATGCTACAATTCATCTACTAACCCTTTGCCATTCTTTTGAAACTCTAACGGGTGGGCCCAAGTCATTTAGCTCCAATGAAAATTTCTCCCACGTCCCTTTGTGCTGATTCTTATTTGCTCCAAATGATAACTTGCCAATGTCAGGATTTGCTGTCATGAACTCGACCAGCTTTTCCTTCTGCTTGTTAGTGATTATTTTTCTATAAAATATTTTCAGTTATTTATAATTTTTAAAATTTCCACAAAAAATTATATGCACTGTTTTATACATATACTTATAAATTTTTATACATTTTCTTTTTTAAACTGAATGCGGCAACAAGACAACACCTAATGAGCTGTTGTAAGTTTTTGACAGTTCTGACAACACTTAAAAACAACTGTTGTAAATCATAATCGGGCTATGTGAACACACACAACATAAAGTACAACACTAGCGATAGATGTTGTGAATCATAATCGCAATTTTAAAACTACAACACTAAATTTACAACTGTTGTGAACCATAATCGGGGCCTAATATCAGAAAGATTTTGTGATTGAAACTCACACAATAACAATAATCAGACTACACACTTTTCAGTAAATCCGAACGACTTTGCTCAATTTAGCAATCAGAATTCTATAAACGCAAATGATAACCAATCGCCTACAACCCACCAACCAAATTTGTCCTACTCTGTAATTTTAAAGAATGGTAATACTAATAATGTAAGCAATAGCTCAATGGAGAGGATTGAAGCTATATTAGGAAATCTCGTTAATATGATAATGTTGTTAATTTCTAAATTAACAAAATGAATTTAAGAATTACAATATGGAATGCCAATGGACTTTCCAATCATAAAGCAGAAGTTGAAACTTTTGTAAACTTAAACTTCATTGATACATTTTTAATATCAGAAACGCATTCTTTAATCCGTATATGCCCAACTTCTTTTTTTAAACATGGATTTTTTGTATTTATTGGAATCTACATATATGGTATACCACATAGCTGATCAATATCTAGCCGTTTTAAAAATGGGGCGATAAACACATATGGGTTAAAATCAATGGTTTTGGCATCATATGTTGTAATCATCCAGATGACAGGTATCATGGTGGATCAGCTATATTGGTGAAATCAAATATACATTATTATATTCTAGATGACTTCAATAAACCCTATCTACAAGCTGCTGGTATACGACTCAAAAACAACAACAACAAAATTGATATTTACTCCGTATATTTTCCACCACAACATAATATTAAATATCAAGAATTCTTCCTAAAACTTAGTCATTCGTTTTTGGTTGGCGGAGATTTTAATGCCAAACATCCATGGTGGGGCTCAAGGTTAAGTAATGCTAAGGGCAAAAAACTATATAAACTATAAAAGTATAATAAATTACAAGTTCTCGGTTCAGTCTACTGGGAGGCCAACCTATTGGCCAAGTGATGCTAGGAAAATTCCAGTCTTGCTAGATTTTGTTATATATTCTGTCATTCCAAGTAATTTATTGGACATTTTAGATACCGATGATCTAAGCTCTGACCAATCACCGCTAATAGTCAACTATGACACATTTTTACCAACAGGAAGAGAATCTTATGGCACAACTTAAAAAACCGATATTGACTCCGTTAAATATTAGTTGGATAGAAATATAAATCTTAATATAAGATTCCAAGATTGTGCAGAATTGGATAGCGCTTTAGATGGAGGATTTTAACGGGCAGATAAATTGTTTTTCATTATTATGAGTACCCAATAAGATAGAAGTGATCGTTAAGCTAAAGGGAGGATCATCCTACCTTTAACAGTAGTAGTAGTAAATTTTATTAAGGGCCATTATTACAACTTGTCGTTAAAGTTGGGGTTAGTTAAAGGTACCTTTAGCTAAATGGAACTGGAAAGTTACCTTTAACTTATTTTCGTTATTACAACTTACAGATAAAATGTTTGCAAAAATATGGCAGTGCGGAAGCAATGTCGATAAAATTGCTCAATTGTACAAGTTTTTTTTAACGCAGTGGCAACCGAGGGCTTTGTTTTTTTTTTTGTTGTATATGCTCATTTTGTTAAAATTTGAAGTTGCCATAGTGAAAATAATATATAATATGGCAAGTTCAAACATAAAGTGACGTTTAAATGTTAAAGGTAGGATCATCCTCCCTTTAGCTTAACGATCACTTCTATCTTATTGGGTACTCATAATAATGAAAAACAATTTATCTGCCCGTTAAAATCCTCCCTTTAGTTAAAGGCAAGTTGTAATAAAGGCCCTAAGTCTATTATTATGTATTTTAAGAAAAATTAAGTTAATTTTTTTTAACTTGTTAAGATATGTTTTAAACCCAATGGGGTTAGGTTAGGTTATGTTAGAGGATGTGTACTTGTCAATTAAGACAAGTACAGTACCCGGAGGTCGAATTAACCCACTGTACAACGTCCTTAAAGAGGAAGGATAATAGAGCGAAAAGGATAAAAAGCAGAGGATGTAGGAAAGGGAGAATGGGAAGCGGAGGGGTCACACAGGCCAGACACAACAAAAAAGAGAGAGAGCGATTATCCTGATGAAGCCCTAGCGCCTCTCAACCAGCATAAGCCACTTATGAATCTGTGGAGAGCCTTGATTTCGGCTCTCGACACAGAGTTCAAACTTTCAAAGGAGACCCTGCCAAGGGTCCTCAACCTAGCGAGGGCTGGACAGTTACAGAGGAGTTGTTCGATAGTCTCCAACTTCTCCTCATCGCAACATGCCCTGCAATAGTCCGGCTGGGATCTGTTCCAGATCCCCGTCAGCGACCTAATCTCGCAGTGCCCCGTGATAAAACCGACAATCAACCTTAAGCTGGCCTTATCCAAGCCCAGCAGCCAACCTGTTCTCTTACTGTCCACAGCAGGCCATAGACATCTAGAAACAAAACAACCCGATCCGTTTCCCCAACGTCTCTACTCTTCCTCCCCGACCCATCCATGGATGAGACCGTATAGGTGACAGACCGGGGGGTCAGGAACAACTATTAAATCGCCCCCAGAAAGCGAACCTATCCTAGAGAGGGCATCCGCCGTCTCATTGCCCAGTATTTCGCTATGACCCGGAACCCAGCAAAGATGGATACGGTCTAGTCCAAAAGTCCTCAACAACTCCTTGCACTTGCGAACGAGCCGTGATTTGCACCAGACCGACTCAATGGCCCTAAGGGCAGCCTGACTGTCAACGAAGATCACGTAAGATTTCGAATCCGAAGCTGGGCCACCAGCTATGGCCTCAATAGCCTTCAAGATTGCGGAAATCTCCGCCTCAAAAACGCTGCAGTCATCATTCAGCGAAAAGTGGAGTTCAAGACCAAGTTTCCTACAGAAAACCCCAGCACCTGTACATTCACCTCTCTGCCCCTTCCATTCATTCCATTGTGCCCTTTCCGGTATAAGTATCCTTAAACCAGGCAGGAACATAGCCTCAGGCACAATATAGTCGATGGTTTTTTCCGAAAGTCCATATCTCCCGTCAGGAAAGACAACATTCAGAACTCTGGAGTGACCTATCGAGCGCTGTTTCCAGCAGCCCGATTCCCTCAGACGAATGGCACTGCGCGCTGCACACCGCGGAGTCAGGCAGAGCACAGTGTCAAGAGCAGCCTGAGGGCAACTCTTCCTCACTCCAGTGATACTCAAGGAGACGATCCGCTGAACCTTATCTAAAATTTTCCGCTGAAAACTCTTATCTAAGGCACACCACCAAACAACGCCGCCATAAGTAATAACCGATCTAACAATCACCAGATATATCCAGCGAATGGCCCCAGGCGGAACACCCCAGCTTTTACGTATAGAGTTCCTACACTGGTAGAAAGCATTCGGTCCCTTCTTCATTCTTTCCTCGGTGTTTCGTTTCCAGTTCAGTTTGCTGTCCAGGACAACACCCAAGTATGTACTTGACCTCAGAGGACAACGTAAGCTCCCTACCAGCTAACCTCGGCAACCTGAAGGTTTCAATTTTTACCTACTCGAGAACAAGACGAGGTCTGTCTTATCCAGATTTATACCCAGACCAGAACCCCAATGGGGTTTAAACCAATGTGATTTTGTAATATTTTTAGTAAATTTGCTTATTATTGTAAGATAGATTGCAAATAAATTTTGAGAAAAAAAGATCTTGTGGACACAGCACATTAATGACAGTTTCGTACATAATTAATATTACTTACTTAATTGGCCATAACAACCCGTTTAACGGATTTCGGCCTGCCGTAACACATCCTTCCAGGCGCCTCTGCTTCTTGCGCGCCTACGCCAGTTGGTCACACCAATCAATGACAGGGCTTCCTCGATTTGGTCCTTCCAACGGATACAAGGTCGTCCTCTTCGCCGACTTCCGCAGATTCCCGCATCAAATACCCGTCTCGCCGGAGCATCCTCCTCCATTCGAACGACATGGCCGAGCCAGCGCAGCCGCTGGATAATAATACGCTGTACAACGTATACGTCGTTGAGGAGCTCATGCGGCTCACTGTTGGATCGGATACGGAAATCATCGCCAACTCACACAGGACCGAAGATCTTGCGTAGGACTTTTCTCTCGAACACTCTCAAGGCTGCTGCATCTGTTCTTAATAGGGTCCATGCCTCTGCGCCATAGAGAAGCACGGGGAGGATGAGCGTCTTGTAGAGTGTTAGTTTTGTAGCACGAGAGAGGTCTCTGCTACTCAATTGCCTACTGAGACCATAGTAACACCTGTTGGCAAGAGTGATCCTACGCTTGATCTCCAGACTGACATCATTTCTGGTGGTAACGGCGGAGCCAAGATAGATGAATTCCTTGACCGTATCAAAAGTATAGTTATCGGCCGTAATCTGAGAATCAATACGCCGCGCGTCTCTACTTTTCGATAGCATATACTTTGTTTTGCCCTCATTTACTGCCAGACCCATCTTACTAGACTCTCGTTCAATAGCACTAAAAGCAGCAGTAACATCTCGCTTGGTACGCCCTATAATGTCAATGTCGTCAGCGTACGCAAGCAACTGGACACTTTTTTGAAAAATAGTGCCATTGCGATGCACTCCCGCCTTTCGCAGAACACTCTCCATGACGAAGTTGAAGAGGTCGCATGATAAGGGGTCGCCTTGTCTGAAACCTCGCACGGTATCAAAAGGTTCGGAGAGGTCCTTTCCTACCTTGACGGAGCTGCAGGAATTGCTCAACGTCATTCTGCATAGCCTTATCAGCTTCGCAGGTATACCGAGCTCAGACATTGCGGCAAAAACACGATCCCTTATGGGGCTATCGAAGGCTGCCTTATAGTCGACAAAAAGATGGTGTGGGTCGACTTGTTTCTCGTGGGTCTTTTCCAGGATTTGGCGTAGTGTGAAGATCTGGTCGATGGTGGACTTGACAGGTCTGAAGCCGCACTGATAAGGTCCAATCAGTGTTTTTACGAGTGGCTTCAATCGTTCACACAATACGCCTGTAAGAACCTTATATGCGATAGGGAGAAGACTTATACCCCTGTAGTTGGCGCATATCGTAGGGTCTCCCTTTTTCAGGACGGGACAGAGGACACTGAGGTTCCAATCGTTGGGCATGCTTTCCTCTAGCCATATTTTGTAAATAAGTTGGTGCATGCGCCCTACCAACTCATTACATCCGGTCTTAAACAATTCAGCGGGGAGACCATCAGGACCCGCCGCTTTATTGTTTTTAAGACGCATAATCGCGACTTTGACCTCTTCATGGCTAGGCGGCGGAATATCCACGCCGTCATCGTCGATCGGGTTCGGAACATCATCTCTAAAGGCGGAATTGTTGTCGTCATCACCTTGCAGCAGAGTAGAGAAGTGTTTCCTCCATAACCTCTGTTAACAGATTTCCGTTTTCGTATTTGCAGGAAGACGCTCCGGGCTTAAAACCTTCGGTTAGACGCTTAACCTTTTGATAAAATTTTCGAGCATCATTCCTACACCTATACATCACCTATACGCCTTTCCTGCTCCCTCTGAAAAAGCGTCTCTCATCCCTTCTCCTCTCTCTATAGTTCTCGACAATGGCTCGCGTTGCGGCTGACTGCAGCGTTTTCTTGTATGCGGCGTTTTTCGCTGCAGCAGCCTCATAATTAATTTTGTGTTCATCAATTCCTGGCATATATAAGCATAAGTTCTTGCTAGAGATTTCATTCTTTTTGGCCTCTAATACATTTTTTTACACCAGAAATCAAGAAAGACCTTTTTTCTCAATTTGAGTATATTTTTTTGATGATGAAAGTGTACGAGTGGTGCGAGCAATATCTTCCTCTGATTTATCTATATAAACTTGGCAAATGAAAGCGCGAATATCTTTACCCGATGGTTCTGGTGCAATTCTGATGACAGTGATAAATTGAAATTCGTTAACACTAAATCTGGTTGCAATAGGTTTTTACATTTTTTAAATGACATGTAGAATTTCAATGAAATTTTGTATTTGACTACAACAAATAATTAAATGGAGCTTTCAGATTAGTCATTTGATAAACATATGTATTTATCTTGATTCTGATTCATATATAAATAATTCATTCATATATAAATTATTTTGTAACATTTTACTTTGGAGTATCCTTCCTTTTGACCGACAGCGTTTGTATCTATGCTCCTATCAATCTGAAAACCTTGAGGACCATGGATTTTCATTGCCGCATTTTTTATAAATATATCAAAATATGCTAAAAATCAGGTTCGAATAATTCATTCTCCAGAGATAGAAAATTAACGTTTTAAAGTTCTCGAATGTTATTATCCATTCACGTTGTTTCCCTATCTCTATCTTTGAGCAAACGAATTCAATTGAATTATTGTAGTTCTTCGTATGCCGTGTTATCAAATTTGCTAAAACTAAATTATTAATGTTATTTATTCTTCACGTCGTGTGTTTGACAGGTACAAAATAATCTTACATTTAATCACGCGATTAGTCATTAGACACCCGTATATCTCTAAATAGAATTCATTGCGCGCTGTCTATTCTGTTTGTCAGATTTTCATTTGAGCTACGTATACGTCCATGGATGTCTTCAATGTGATCGTACCTAGTAATGATATACTGCTTCCGCATGTCGCCTTTTTCAGATTTTCAGACTGTGGAGAATTCTAGCATGTTTCGAGCACTGGTTTCCTTGAGCTCAAAATTTTGTTTAATTTTTCGGTCATGACAACAACACGTTTCGAGAGGATGAAGATATTTTTAATAAAAAAATAAAATACAAAAATGAAAAGACCCTTCCCCTTATTATTTTCCCGATTATGGTTCACAACACATAAATGTTATGTTGTAACAGAGACAACACAACATTTATTACTTTTTTGATTATGGTTTACAACATCTAGATGTTGTGTATGTCACAGTGTTGCTCTTCAATGTTAGTATACTTTTCCTTGAAAATACAACCCTGAGTGTATAAAACTGTCAATTGAAAACAAAAATTATTACGTTAATAGCACGTTCACATATAAGAAGGTTATGGTTATCTAAAATTAACCTTGGAGATAACCTTGTGGCGTTCACATATGACAAATATAACCTAAACATATGCGAGAATGACAGAAATTGACAGCTGTATGCATTTGTACTGTATTGTATGTATGTATCTTTGTATGTATATTCTCCATAGCAAATGTTTTTTTTTTCTATTGCTGTCAAATTTTAGTCAATATACTATTCACAATAGATACAAAGCGTTGCATTTTTGAGTATTTTATTGAATACTTTTCAATGCCACAATGCGTATTTTACTAGGTTATGAGGTAACCTACAGCTGAACTTGGTTATCTTTTCATACAAATTGTATGGCTAACGTCATACATTTGTGGCTTGGTTACGAGATAACCTCGATAACCACGATAACGTAGCTAACCTGCTTATATGTGAACAAAAAGCCTATATAAAACAGAAATTTTAACTCTTGTTAAAACTAGTTTTATTAGCGTTTATATTTTATGTATGTATTGCAATAAATTCATTTCAAAAGTACTTCAAATTAAAATAATATATGTAAATATAAAAAACCTTCTTATCACATTAAAATTAATTTAGATCACAATAGTTACTTAAAGCTAAAATACAAATTCATAAATAGTTTACATTTCAAGTTTTTTTTGGGTTAAAAGGAGTTTGGCTTTTAATAATTCATTTTGTAATTCAGCTTTTTTCCTATTTATTTCTAGCATTTTTTATTTATTTGATCATTTTTATATGAGCCCTTCTCAACACGTTGGTTCTTTTCTTGCCTTTTTAAGGTTTTTAGACGCTCATCCCCCATCTTATTTTTTGTATTTTGTAGCTCTTCGGCAACTGCTGTTTCCACTGGTTAGTGCTAGTTTAAGGCCCTTCAATATCGTATGACGATTCGTCTTGAATTTGCAATCCCATTGCAGATCCATTTGGATTTACTTTCCATTGCATAAACACCAACTCTACGGTGCTCTGCTCAAATTTCCTGCTAATTTCCGTCGACGGACCAGTAACTTGAAAGTTTTTTCTATTGGCAGAGAGTTTTCTTTTCAAATTGACTTTATAATGAGTCCATGCCTTAAAAATGCTACAATTCATCTACTAACTCTTTGCCATTCTTTTGAAACTCTAATGGGTGGACCCCCCAATTTAGCTCAAATGAAAATTTCTCTCACGTCCCTTTGTGCTGAGTCTTATTTGCTCCAAATGATAACTTGCCAATGTCAGGATTTGCTGTCGTGAACTCGACCAGCTTTTCCTTCTGCTTGTTAGTGATTATTTTTCTATAAAATATTTCCAGTTATTTATAATTTTTAAAATTTCCACAAAAAATTATATGCACTGTTATATACATATACTTAAAATTTTGTATACATTTTCTTTTTTAAACTGAATGCGGCAACAAGACAACAGTTAATGAGCTGTTGTAAGTTTTTTACAGTTCTGACAACACTTAAAAACAACTGTTGTGAATCATAATCGCAATTTAAAAAATACAACATTAAATTTACAACTGTTGTAAACCATAATCGGGGCCTAAATGAAAATCAATTATATTTAAATGCTTAAATATAAGCCTAAAGCAATAATATTTTTGTAAAGACTATTAAGTCCTTTTAGTCACAAAAACGTCTTTAGAGTTATAAGAAATTGGCTTTTGATCAAGTATAAATACTTAACTTCGCTGTGTTAATTGTCAAATCTGTAAATGTCAAACAAAGACTGCAAATGAATACAATTCAATTCATACAAAAAATGAAAACTGGAAATGCCCCTGAATATCTTATCGAACAGCTTAGATACGTTGGAGAAACGCAGCCATATTATCTGAGAAATGAGAACAACTTTAGAATTCAAAGAACAACCACAACAAATATGCAAATGTCCCTAATGTATAAAGGATTACATCTTTATAATATGCTGCCAAATGAAATTAAATATGAAACAAACATTAATGTATTTAAAAGAAAAATTGTACATTTCATTAAAGAAAATGTTTTAAATTGAAATTTGTGAACAAAAATTATAATTGTAAATTTTTAAAGTATTTCAAATACTACTAAATAAATAAATAATAATAATAATAATTCGGCGAATTAGTGCTTATTTGCCAAAGGGATATTGAATTTTTAGACAGTATAGGATCTTGGCAACTCTGTTCCCAATATTTTCTTACGCAAACTAAACACAACCTATAAATAAAAAATGACGTAAAGAATTCGAGAAATTTATTATACATTTCTAAACTCAAAAGTAGGATGCTATATTTATGATATATGTAATTAAAATGTGTTAAATATAAATTATAATAAAATATATCAGTAATAATGTTGTTGAATTATATCGTGTTAAAGTGGTTTGTTCTATCTTAGCGTTTTATGCAAGTCAATTCATATGAGAGACATTCTTATATTAGAGTACATTTCAAACAAATTAATTGCAATATCTATTGTGTACATCTGGAAATATAAAAACAGCAAATTATAAGAAGGGGTATGTTTTATTTTTAAAAGATTTAAATTAATTTGCAAAAATATGTATTGTAAACAGTTAATAAAAGTATATATGCATCATATACCATAAGATAAGAAATATACATATATGTATATAGGACCTATTGATACCATTATCATTCACAAAATTATGTATGAAACATTTTGTCCTACCTTACTCAGTTTTTAGATATAGGCCAGCACACATTTGGGTGTTGCTCTTATTTGATAAACAAATCGTTGCAACATTAGAAATAATTGAGTTCTAAGAATAAAGTGTATTTTTAGTTTTATTAAATGAAAAATAAGCGTCAAGTGACGATTTATATGCTTTGATCTTTTATTTTATACGCGATATTTCTATACGAAAAAGAAGCTCTTGTGTATATGTAACTTGATAATGATAATAAAAATAGATAATTTAACGTTACGCAAACGTTCGGGTATTAGGGTTTTATGATGATAGCACTACCCCGTACATTGAAAGGTTACAATCTTTTTTAAAAAGTTGACCGCTTGAATTTTGCGGAATTCATTTAAGCTATACTCTTAGCTTACTCACATATATCTTTGCTTTCTTCTGAATCAAAAGTTCTTAAATTCGTTACTTTCTACATGTACAAAAGTTAAAGATGCATTATGTGCTCGAGAAGATTTGAATATTTTAGCGGTGTGTTGAACTGACGTATCCGCAAGCACATAATAAAGTCTGTTTATGAGCTGCTATCGAAGACCGGATTTCGATATCTAACGGTCATTGTAATCAAAATCATGACAAACTGTTTAAATTGACTAATTACATAAAAGGATAACTTTAATGAAGATACTTTGTAGTCGCCGTAGTCTAGTAGGTACTGCGTTCGCTTATTAGACGTAAAGCTCGGTTTCGAGCCTCATCCATCAAAATAAATATGAAAATAAAATATTTCTTCGGCGACTTCCTCTCAGCAGATTTCTGGCAAAAACTCTGAGAGTAAATAAACCTGCCATGAAAAAGTTTCTCAAAAATCTGTCGTTCGGAGTCGACGTTAAACTGTAGGTCACGCCACTCAAGTTAAAAACAAATTAAGGTACACAACATAAGTAGTGTGAGAAGCTAGGCCGTAATCCTGACTGAAGCATCAATTATTGCTTAAGAGTCCATGTGTAATTAGAAAAATGTCTATCATAACAATTACTCATTTTAAATAATTTTTTTAATTTGTTAGTAGCATAGATAATAATAATAATCTTCTTTTTGTGTCTTTCGACATCGTGTTATATACATAGCTTTAATCACTTGTAATATAACGATTTTTACATGGAGTTAGTATCTGCTCTCTGAGTTCTGAAATCTACAGCATTATACAGATCATTTCAATAAATCCGGCATATATGTACAGCTGTGTGAAATATAATAGTAGCGCTGTATTAAAAATATTTTAGATAAGTAAAAAACGTAATTTTTATTCAAGTTAAAAAAAGTTTGTTATTACATTTTATTACCACAAGTCTAAACTATTGAAAATAAAAAAACTTCAAGACAAATATTAATTTTCCAAAGTAAACGATGCTAAATTGTTAAAAACCCAAAATATTTGCCGTGCGAAAAAATAGTAGTAGCATTAGAAAACGTATCTGCAACAAAAAAATGTTGTCACAAGTGATTACTTTTGTATTTTATTTTGTTAGATATGCCTTAATATTTAGTTGAAAAGCCCTTATTGGCTATTACAGCTGCGCAACGCCGCGGCATTGAGTCAACTAAAGATGTGCACCTCTCGATAGGAATACTTTCCCAAGCTGACCTCACAGACGCCCACAACTGCTCTACATTTCCCGGCTTATTTTTAAAAACACCTTTTTTTACATCGCCCCTAAAATGTTCAATGGGATTTAGGTCTGGTGACTGAGCTGGCCGTTCTAATACCTCAATTTTATTTTCAGAAAACCAATTTTTTGCCATTTTACTGGTATGTTTGGGATTGTTGTCCTGTTGGAACACCCATTTAAGCGGCATATTATATTCTGCATAAAGTAGCATGACAGTTTTTAAAATTTCCACATACATTGAGGAGTCCATGTTGGCTTTAATCCAAAATATGGGTCCTGTACCATTATAAGAAAAACAACCCCAAACGTTAATTTTTGCACCACCATGCTTTACAGTCCTTATGACAAATTTAGGATCGTTTTCCTTGTTCTTTGGTCTTCTTACATATTTTCTGGTGTCAGGATTACCAAAAAGAACAACTTTGGATTAAACTGTCCACAGAATATTGCGCCATTTCGACGGAGGCCAATCAATGTGAAGTCTAGCAAATTTAAGTCGATTGCGAACATGTCTTGAATTGAGCAATGGTACTTTCCTTGGACTTCCACCACA
This sequence comes from Sarcophaga rosellei, assembly GCA_930367235.1. Lineage (NCBI taxonomy): Eukaryota > Metazoa > Arthropoda > Insecta > Diptera > Sarcophagidae > Sarcophaga > Sarcophaga rosellei. The sequence goes on from OV884019.1 coordinate 61,446,779, forward strand.
TAAATTGTCTTTAATTAGATGTCGGCCAATAGTTGAGGTATGAACATCAAGTTCCAAGTCCTGTTTTATCTTCGTTGAAGTAACAAATGGGTCTGATGATACCATGCGTTTTATTCTAACGCTGTGCAATCAATTTTATTACTAGATCCTTAAATTACTAAGATAAGATTTCTAGTGTTCAATACCTTTTATATACCGTTACGCTTTTATTACAATACTCTGATTATTCAGTAACCATTCAGTAGCAATACCCCGATTTCTACGCAATGACCGACAGCCGGGCCAAGTTGCCCCTCGTTCCATTTATACTAAACGTATTCTGTCTGGCAACATCGTGGACTTTCCATATAGTGCTGTTCTTGCAATTTGATCTCTGTTTATTCTTATTCCTGTGCTCTCTTGAGTATTTTTTATTTCTAATTTGTTGCTCTGTACGTTTTGAGTGTTTTGTGCACACAAACATGCAACTATTGTATCTACACTATTATTGATTTTCTTAGACAAAGTACATTTAAAGGACACAATAACTTATAATCTAATGTGTAGCTCTGTCTGTATTACTTCTTGTCTTTTATTATTTATTTTTGTATTCTATTTGGTAATACAGTGCACTCGGGAAAACGTCAACACTCGTTTACGTCAACATCCCAAAACGTCAACCCTTAATGTTTTACATTGTCTACTCTAAAACGTCAACCAAACCACAAAACTCTAAAACGTCAACTTTAAATAAAAGAAAATTTTGAATTTAGCTACAGTTAAAATACACAGATTTGTCCGCACACACATTTATTTTATGAAATTAGTTCAGAAATTCGGGATTCCCTTACAAGTATGTATGTAGAAAAGAAATCTGTATTTACATATGTATAGTCTTTCTTATGTTCAGTTGCTTTTTCGAAATATTTAACCGGGCTTTAGATTGGGTTCAATGCGAGAATGTTGAGCAAAATGACTTAAATGTATTAAGACGTTTGCGAGAGAAAGCTCTCTTCCACGTATTAGAAAGGTAAAAATAACAGATTTTTTAGACGCATAATTAAAAATATGATCTCATTTAAAATGCGTTCTTTTAGTTTTAGTTAGGCTGAAAGCGTTTTTTGTTTCTTTTTTGGATTTGTTTATGTTTGGTTTTAGTTTATAGCCAATGAAACCGTTTTAAAGCACACTATCAATATGTTTTTCATTAAAATTTTTTACATTCATAAACGTCAACACCCGCGGTTTTAATTAGTTGACGTTTTCCCGAGTGCACTGTATTGCCATTAACCGGTGACTGTCAATGTATGTTTGGTATTCTGAAAGAAAAATTGTCATTGACAAGTTTATATAGTCGTTAGTGTTTTTGGTGTAGTGTGGTTTGTAAAAACATAAATAAAATATAAAAAAAAAGAGTAAGGAAAAAACTTATACCAGACGAGTCCTCCACGATACTGCTCACATTTCAAGAAAAAGTTGGAAAGAATTGCTTCTGTCCTGAATTCCATTGGCCCACCAATTAGCAAAACATAAGGTAAATGTATTGCCCAATGTAATTTTTTACGGCTTTGGAGAATTAGACATTTAAACTTAAGAGGAAAATTAGCAGAAACGTAACAGAATGCCAAACCACTAGTCGTGGAGTATAAAAGCAGATAATGCTGAGCCTTGAGGGAACGATGGAAAATGTACTCCAATTTGAAAATATAATACATTCAGCGTGTGTGGCTAAAGGTGTTGCAAGCATTGCAGACAATGTCGAGTATTGTTTTAACGTTATTGGAATAACTTGAATTGGTATAATTGATCTACTTTATTGTTATTGATATTTTACTTTCACAGGAAAGCTGTCTCATTAACATTAACAACAATGTCATCAATATCTTCTGAGCCTTTAACATCAATGGTATCAACATTAACAACATAGATATTTGGTCATTATAACCCTTTAGTCAGGATTGCGAGCTAGTTTCTCACACCACTTATGTTGTGTGCGTTAATTTGTATACATGAATGGCGGGACCTACAGTTTAGAGTCGACTCCGAAGGACAGATTTTTGAGTAACTTTGCATGGCAATTTTATTTACTCTCAGAGTTTTTGCCAGAAATCTGCTGAGAGGAAGTCGCCGAAGATATATTTTTTCATATTTCGTTTAGTTGGAGATGCCTGATCTGGGGTTTGAACTAAGGCCTCACGTCTAATAAGCCAACACACTACTTACTAGACCACGGCGACTTCAACATTAACAACATTCACTTCACCATTAACAACAGCGCCATCAATATCTTCTGTGCCTTTAACATCAACGGCATCAACATTAACACCTCAACTACTGCCGAGAGCGGACGTTCTCTGGAGCATTAATCGTTGTCCGATCTGTCATCAAATCCCACATGATCTGTTCATATTTTCAGCTATTCTACCAGGCCCACCTAATATCCTTCACTAATCATATCACCTGTAGACATACCTATTTCTTCCATCCAACAGGGAAACACTTTTGAGTACAGTAGAGCTGTTACAAAAACAACTAGTGCTCCAAACACTTAAAAATCAAATTTAGTTCAGCACAAAAAAATTAATTACTTGAAATGCTATATAAAATATAATAGCCCAGTTCACAATCTTGGGCATTTAGATGCTAAATTTATACCATTGTAAATATTTGCCGTTAATTGTGAACGGTTTTTTGTTTAACTTTGCAACACTTATTGTAAACTTCTCAACACACAGCTATTATTTTATTTATTTATACGTATTTATAATTTATATTTATAATTTTATTTATTTCGTCCTCTGTCCATTTTTAATCGGCTCTTCTCTTTTAATTCGTTTTTTCATGTTGTATTTTTCCATTTTTTTGTGACTTTATTTTCAATGTTTTTATTTTTATGATCAGCTGTTCATTTGCTCAAGTATGACAAATATAAACTACGGGTTTGAGTGTGGGATATTTGCCAAACCATGGCAAGGGTATTTCTGTGTATTTTGTTAGTGTATGGTAAAAGAAATACCCAACATTTGCAAATGCCATGATGCCAGACCATTTGCCCAAGATTGTGAACTCCGCTAATTATTTTATTTATTATTTCAGTACTATTTATTATTACTTTTTTATGTATAATTACTATTTTTATTGTTTAATATAACTTAATTTTTCCACAACACTTCTATTTATCAAAAATAGTAAACAAAAGGAATCAGACGAATGAATCAGATGAATGTTGCTGTCGCTAAATAGAATAAATCTTGTAAATTTTAATTTACCTGAATGATTATCATACACTGTACATAAATTCTAAATCCACAAGGACACAACGGAACTTGATAACGCGCAAGGGACTTTCTAATTGGAGTTTGGCCATTGTTGCGTGTTAAATCTTCGATAGAGCGTTTAAGTGTTTCTAGCATTTGCGTATTACGCTATCATTATATGTATATAGTAAGCGGTGCTTCACAAAAGTGGTCTGTGTCAGAGATCAGCAATGAATCGTTTTTTCGCTACTCATAAGCACTCATGAAATTTTGAATATAAGTTCAACAATATTAAAATTTAACTACTCTGATTCATTCGTACTCAGTACAACGCTGATTTATTAGTACGAGTACAATGAGTATGAGTACAACGTTGATATCGAACTCATACCATTCGAAATATGTTTGATTCATATGCCTACTCATTCAGATTCATAAGATTTAGAATAATATGTACTTATAAATGATTCGAGTGACTCGAATCATTCATCAAAATTTACAGTCTTAGTTGTTGTTGCAGTTACAAAAAAAAAAAAAGAAAAAAGACAAAGGCAAAGACAGCAAGCAAAGCAAACACACAACCTTCTAGTGAGTATTGTAGTGCGTACGCGAATCATAATTATTTTGTGATTATTGTAAATGTTAAGTCATGGAGAGTCGAAATCAACGACATCATGCATTAAGTATGAGTACGATGAGTACTTCAAACTTTGAATATGAGCAGTATGAGTATAATATTGAAATAAGTGTCAGAAATTATGAGTATAATATAAAAATAAGTATCAGAAATTATGAGTATGATTCAATTCTACTCATTTTTTTGAATACTTATTGCTGATCTCTGGTCTGTGTGTAATAGAGTGTCGCGAATCACTCACAAGTCAATGAGTCCTCAGTGCCTAGCATTCCTAAAACAACTGGACTCTATTCTATTAAGAGTTGGTTTTATAGGAACATTTGACATAGCACCGTAGCTATATATTAATGGTCTTACCCTAGAGCTCACTATCTAGGTGGATCTTAGCATTTTTGGCAATGACCATGATCTAAGCCTAAAAATCGAATCGTGAATAGCACAGCATTGTCAATTTGAAAAATATCAGAATAACAGATCAGCTCAAACTCATTCCTTTGCAGACCAACATTCTCTGTCATATAACACAAACTTTAATCTCCGGCCAAATGGTAGTTCCAAAGAAATGATATTGTGCACCAAATTTCAGTTACCGAACAACAAGCACCCTGTGTAGATTATTCAATTCTATCGACGCATCTGTGGAACAGTAAAAAAGCTTTTCCGCGGAACTCATTGTCACCCTTATTCCACAAATATGGAGCGATGTTAAACACATCATTTCATTTTCCAATTTGCACCGAGGTAAACAAGTATTTTAACTTTGTCCAACTTATTTAAGGTGGTAGCTTTCTCAGCATTTATCTATCAAGCTATTGCAGCATATGTGATGTCGATAGATTAAATAATGGCAGTATATAGTATTTTTTAGTAAAAGAGTCCTAGTTTTGAACGCAACTGGCTATGAGTTCTTCTCTTCTGTGTAGAATTACCTTTAGGTGGAAAATACTTCTCAACACGTTAGCGAAACATTGTCCGATTCCCTTTAATAAGTTTATAAAGTGTCCATAGGACATCTTACAAATCTCATCCCAGATCAACATATCCAGTGCTTGACAAAACAATGGAAATTTCTTAAAAAATTCATTTATGTGTTGTAATTGGACAAACATTTTAAAATTTCAAAATATTTGTGCAGTTTATTAATATGCCCTGTTAGTAACATTTATGCATATTAAAAAGATTAAAAAACTATAATTCAGACATTTTAAAAATAGATTTAAGTTATTCACTTTTTCTGTGTTGACAAAACAATAGAAATTTTTATGATTCTGCTGCACGAATGTTTTGTAGACCGAATTAAAATTTTTTTATGAGACCGCATTTAAATTTTTTGAATAAGAATAATATAACAATGCCCACCATCATCTAGAGAAACCTTGTGCTATGTATGTATGTGCGCCTTATTTATATATAGGTATCATATTTTAATGAAATTCTAATTCGTATAATACAATTTTATGTTAATTTTTATTATTCTTCACATATGCCTTTATATTTTTCGGGCTATGATTAAATTCTCATTATAAATGTTTCTATATTTATTTAGTCTACAGATATGCGTGCAGCAATACCTCCTGGAATTAGAGTGGTCCGTGGTCCTAACTGGATATGGCAAAATCAAGGTAAACATAGAAATATATGCAGAAAATTAAATTTAACTCATTAGAGCATATAGATAGTCCCTTAATAATATATATACTATATATACATATATGTATACACATACATACATACATACATAATTGGCCATTACAACCCTTCAGTCAGGATTACGGCCTAGCTTCTCACACCACCCAAGTTGTGTGCCTTAATTTTATACTTGAGTGGCGGGACCTACAGTTTAACGTCGACTCCGAACGACAGATTTTTGAGAAACTTTTCATGGCAATTTTATTTACTCTCATAGTTTTTGTATATATCGGGTCCGCCATCTAATAACGTGGCAATACTTCGATGAAGAAACATCACTTTGTTTAGTTTTTCTCAGCAAGTTTACAAAATTGAATTTCGTAAGCATAAATATTAACTAAATACTTAAAGGGTCCGCCATCTAACGTTTTTTTTCAACTAGTGCTTATTTCGTGAATGGTAACACTTAGCTCATGTCTGATTTGACAGATAATTAGTTTTATCCTTCCGCTGAACGAATATGGTTGTGTATACGCTTGAACAACGCTGGGAAATATTGCGACATTACTTTAAAAATCATGGTAATGTTGCAGAATGTGTGCGGAAAAAAATAATCTTTTCAGATGAAGCTCATTTTGATCTTGGCGGGTGTGTAAACAAGCAAAATTGTCGCCTTTGGGGCACAGAAAACCCGCACGCATACATTGAAAAGCCGACGCACCCAAAACGAGTAACTGTTTGGTGCGGATTTTGGTCCACAGGCATAATTAGGCCATTGGCCGTTACAGTCAATGGCGATCTTTATCGGGCCATGTTGAACTAATTTTTGTTCAAAAAAATTTAAGAGTTTCAGTAGTTTTTTTTAAAGCATTTTCAAAAAAAAAGTTATTTGGCGGACCCTTTATTATTTTCTTTTAAATTTCAGTCAGCTGTTTTTGTTATTAAAATGAAATCTTGCTACTGTCAAATAAATCCAGTGTAAACGATCTAGATTTCGAGCAAGATTTGAAATCTAATCTACTAGATTTCGCTGTAGTGTAAATGGGCTATTATGCTCATTTTGTTTAAATTTGAAGTTGCCATATTGAAAATAATATATAATATGGCAAGTTCAAACATAAACTTAACTTTAAAGGTTACAGGCAGAATGATCCTCCCTTTAGCTTAAAGCTCACTTCTACTTATTTGGTACTCATAATAATGAAAAACAATTTATGTATCTGCCCTTTAAAATCCTCCCTTTAATTAACTGCAAGTTGTAATAATGACCCTTAAATGTTCATTTTAACAAAAACATGTTTTTATTTGTCATAATTTTTGATAAGTATTTTATTTTGTGCAATGATTGGATAACGGAAAAAAATAAAAAGACGCCCCCGGAATGTGTTATAACTAGTCTTACCAGACGGATTTCCTTCATATCGTTTGATTTGCAAACATTTTTACTGCTTGCCAAGAATCAAAGCTTTTTAAAATGTAATTTTTTTTAATTTAGAAGGGTTTAGATAATAATTAAATTGAGTTTTTATATATTTTGCGACAGTAAAATTGCTAATAAAATAACTTCCTGTCGTGAAAAATCTGCAGATAGAAACGTTTGGGATGATAGTTTACCAGAGAATATGGGCAAAGTACTACAGACAATTTAGAATTTTTCTACAATAATAATGATCAAAACTTTTTCCTAAACTGTTCAATACATTACCGACTACAAAACCTAACTGGTATACAAAATTAAATTTTAAATTTTTATGGAGATTCAGAAGAAGTATCAAAAGATACGCTTTAATGGAAATTCAGAAGAAGTATCGATTTCAACTGCAAGTACTAAATTGTTCAGTATGGAATCAAAACATTGACGGTAAAATTTAAAAAACGACGAAGCCAGAAGAAAATGGAAATGAAACCGATTTCCACGCCTATGAAAACCATTTAGAAACTGTAAAAAAACTAAAGCTTCTTTAGAATTAATACAAAAATATTTCCCTAGGGACTACTTGAGAACTCAAAACCATTAAAAGATGGCGCGGAGGACTAAAATTACGATATGCTCGCGATATTATCTTATTTGTCAAAGTCAAAAAACACACTCTCCTCTTACAAAAAACAACTGTCGGTGTTCCTCAAGGAATTATTCAATGTTAACTACTACTTCACCACGGTAGGTTTCACCAACATCCATTGAAATCCCTTTACTGCATCATATAAACTACAGGCATATGTTATGTATTTATGTCCTGTTTATTTTCGAATGAACCGTACCACTATATAGCAATATAACGTTAAATAGTGGTTTAACTCGACCACATTAATTACACGCAAAATTAACTCAAAAAATTTTAAATAAAATACATTGTGAGGGCTTATTAATTTTTTGTCAACTCCTTTAATTTGAATTCAAAATAATAAATTTTGAATACCAAATAGACAATAAATATGAATAAGCTACAGAAAAAACATTCAAGATCATTCATTTATATATTTATCTTCATTTACATTTAATATTTACATACACATACTTATATACATAATTCTTAAATTTCGGCTTTTTCAACTTTGTTTATATCACATATAAAATTTATATGCAAAATGTAATTATGATCAATTATGTATGGATGCATAACTGTTAGGTCTAACCATGTTCGTAATTCGGTTAATTGGGATGTATTGCGCTATGTTGTGTCTTGTACTTCCGGGCTGTTACAGATGTATCTTAACAGCATCGCAAAATATGTGTTTGAATAATTTTTTCATATAATTTTTTAAGTTGCTCAATTGGCTTATTGCTCTGTAGTAAGTGATATTATTATTATGTTTATTTGGCTTAGGAGTTACAATCAATTAAGCAATTTTCAGATGGATGGGGAATTAATTCAGTGTTCAACAACTTTTAAAAATGTGCATTAATAACCGTACAGTTTTGTGTTGATAAACCGGTTTTTCATTTTGTTTGTCCTTGCGAATTTGTATGTTCATTCTACTGGCTTTAGCTCTTATTTTTAGATAAAGAGAACGCAACGGTAATGTAAAATTATTTATATAGTGATCGTTCTTTACCCTGCTTTTTACAACTAAAGCACGTAAAAATAGCAGGAATTTTCTCCGTAGTGGGCAATAATTTGTGGGATGATGACCGGCACATATCATACACTGCTCATTCCGTGGCCATACATGAGAGAATTTCAACATTGTGTTGGATTATCTCTTTCTCGATTTGTATGTTATGTTATGTTATGTTGTTTAATGATTATGGGTACATTTTTTATCGAATAAATGGTACCTTATACACCGCATTATTGATTGAACAAAATTTTGTATTTATCTCAGTAATGTTTTCTATTATTAAATTATATCATAGAGTATCTTTCTTAAAAGCTTCAGTGCTTAATTTAAATAGACCATCATCGCCATCCTTGTCATATTAAAATAATAATATTGTAGAAACTACGCACTCAAGTTATCAGTTCACCCAAACATTTTGGTTTAAGAATGATTAGGTTAGGTTAGAGAACGTGTACTTATCAACTGTGACTAGTACAGTACCCGGAGGTCGAATTGACCCATTGTACAACGTCCTAGCTTCTCACACCACTCGTGTTGTGTGCGTTAATTTTATACATAAGTAGCGGGGCCTACAGTTTAAAGTCGACTCCGAACGACAGATTTTTGAGAAGCTTTTCATGGCAATTTTTACTCTCAGAGTTTTTGCCAGAAATCTGCTGAGAGGAAGTCGCCGAAGAAATATTTTCATATTTTCGTTTTGATGTCTGATCTGGGATTCGAACTCAGGCCTTTCGTCTAATAAGCCGACACACTACCACGGCGACTTCTTAAGAATGATTAACTTTGAAGAACATACACTCACAAGATAAAATAACGCTGCACATTTAAAATTTAAATTAAACATCGCTGTGGAAGTATCCCATAAACGCATAATGCCTAGTCCGGCGGGAGTGTAATCACTCGAAGAAATATTGCAAGTTTTCCGTTGTTTGCATCGCCTGCGTTGATCTATGCTGTTGTAATAAATAAACCAGCAGCATCGTCTATCGGTTAATAATCAACAAAGTCTTTATTGCCCACAACAAGAGTGGTAAATGACACCTATCCATGTTTGTAATACGTATTGTGGTAAATAAACTATTCTCAAATATCTTTTCCAATTGTCAGTATCGTATGCTGATGCTTAAAAATCTCATCTCGTTAACGTACGGTCACATCTGGTAAGTTTTACCTCAATTTTGTTTGTTCGTGTTTGCCCGATATTTGGTCACACTTCTCACATTTAGTTGCCCATTTTATATGATCAAATAGTGTCAAATAGAAAGATAGGAAAACATCTTTGCCCTATGGTCATACTTTAAGAATATTTAACACAGAAAAAATATTTGATCGAAGTGTTGGGAAATATGCATAATATAAGATATTATTCGAAGAATAAAAGAAAAACGACTACGGGTTCGGAAGTGGGTTCAGCACAGATAAGAGGAAGGATGCACAGAAAATTTTTTTTAAGAATAAAATTAACATAAACAAATGTTTATATTTTCCAAGTGCAGCTATATATAATATAAATTAAATGAATTTTTTTAGGTATAATTTATATTTATTTTCAAATAAAATCACTATATTTGAAAATCGCTAAAACGGTGTAGATCGAAAATACATATATAAATTAAATTAATTTTTTTTAGGTATCATTAAAAATTTTTCTATAGAGATTTTTGAGAAGGATTTATATGACACTTTGATTCGAACTTGGGTTTATCACAGGGCACTGCGAGATTAGGTCGCTGACGGGGATCTGGAACAGATCCCAGCCGGACTATTGCAGGGCATGTTGCGATGAGGAGGAGTTGGAGACTATCGAACACCTCCTCTGTAACTGCCCAGCCCTTGGTAGGTTGATGCTGAGGACCCTTGGCAGGGCCTTCTTTGAGAGTTTGAACTCTGTGTCGAGAGCCGACATCAAGGCTCTCCACAGATTCATTAGTGGCTAAGGCTGGTTGAGAGGCGCTAGGGCTTCATCAGGGTAGTTGCGCTCTCCCTTCTTTGTTGGGTCTATGTGACCCCTTCGTTTCCCATTCTCCCTTTCCTATCTCCTCTCCTTTATATCCTATTCCCTCTCTTATCCTTCCTCTTTAAGGACGTTGTACAATGGGTCAATTCGACCTCCGGGTATTGTACTTGTCTTAATTGACAAGTACACGTCCTCTAACCTAACCTTGATTCGAAATTTATATCCCAAAGCAATTAAATTCCAAAATGAACTATACTTGTGTAAAACGGAATTGTAATCTGAATATCTCCACATGCTTATTTTCAGGAATAAAAAACAAAGTTTTCTTAATAATTTGCAAAAAACCAAAATCATTGCAAACGAAATTGAAAATGAACAGTAATGTCGTTTCAGAAAGAGATCATAAACATTTTGCCGCGAAAATTTTTCCATGACTTTTATGGCAGGTAGATATTTTTCTTTAATGAGATTAAAAAACAGTTTACTGAAAGTCAAAGAATTGCAATAACAAAAACAGAATCCCTTATTTTTTTAGTAAATTTTTAAGTAAATTTTTTATAGCGATTTTTTTTTTTGCGTTTTTAATGATATTTTGTGTTCTGCTAATTTTTTTAAAGCCGGATAAATAAAAAATTCTGCTCAAACACCAATTTATTAACTTTAATTTTCTTTCGCGAAAAACATATTCATAATACAGAAATAAATCCGAAGTTTTCGAGAAGTTTAAGGAATTTAAAACTTTGGTTGAGTGGCAAGTCGATATAAAATTTAAAATGGTACCCAATTTGTGAATGGAGCAATGTTGAATTCTTAGCGAGTTGATTGCTTCCTATACATCACAGCCAAACGGCGTTGTCGAAAGATTTACTCGCACATTGGTGGAGATGACGATGTATATTCTGCATGATGAAGTGCTTGCTGAACATCTTTGGGCCGAGGCAGTTAATACGGCTGCGTACTTGCGGAATCGTTGCCCTACAAAACATCTGGGTGACATCACTTCCAATGTAGTTTGGCACGGGCGTAAACCAGTAGTTAACCATATTAAAGTGTTCGGGTCGATAGGTATTGTTTTAGATAGGAAACTGAATGGTAAATCACGTTAATGCTGTTTATTTGAACAGACGTATGTCGGAGATAAATTATAGTGTTTTTGGTGGTTTATATTAAGTGAAAGTGAAATAATACTACGAAAATTAATTACATAAAATTAAATTAAAAATAACTTATCTAAGTTTATTAAATTAAAATAATACACAATTTTTTTAACAATAAAGTAAAGTTTATGAACATACAACAACAATAATTACATTAAAATAAACAAATCTGTGCATCAGTCAATTATTATTATTATTAATTTCTTTATTAGTATTAAAAAATACTTTTAAAAAAATTCAATTGTATTACAATTTCATCACATATAAAATTTTCTAATATTACATATATTTACATGTTATATTTTACCAAAAAAACAATATGTTTCATATATATATTAAAATTACGTTCCATTTTCACATTTTTTGGTAGGGAGTTGTAAAGTTGAAACCCCTTATAAAATAGTGACCGCTGCATTGCAGATGATTCTACTCTTTCAATCCCAAAATGTTCCGCATTTCTAAGCTGGTATGGTTGAGAATCTCTCACGTACGACACTTGCTCGGTTAGATATTCTGGTGCTTCACCGTTTTTAATTCTGTGTATGAAATTTAGTGTGTTCAGTTTAAGCCGTTGTTCTACATTTAACCATTTAAGTGATTCAAGCATGAAATGGATCGACGTATATCTGTTGACTTTAAGTATGACTCTCATTGCTCTATTCTGTAATTTTTGCAATCTTTCGATTTGATGAGCTGTGCAACATGTGAATAGTATTGTCGAACCGTATTCGAAATGAGGCTTTATCATTGTGTTGTATATATTAACTGCCGTTAAAATTGAGACTTGGTTTCTTATTCTTTTAAAAAAACTAATCTTTTTGCCGATCTTCTTACATATGTAGTCAATATGATTTTTAAATTTTAAGTTTTTATCAATTATAAAGCCTAAATACTTTATTTGGTTCACTTTTTCTATTATTTGATTATTTATTTTAAAAATTATATTGCTGTCCGAATTTACTTCCATTATTTTTGTTTTACTTTTGTTTAATTTAAGTTTATTCATTTTTAGCCATATACTAACATTATTCATATCCTCGTTGAGATTATTATAACATATTTGTTCAGATTCTCCTTCCGTAAAAATAAGCGTATCGTCAGCATATAAAACTATTTCGCATTTGTTCAATATTTTTGATATATCATTTATATATAGGATAAATAGTAGCGCTCCTAATATCAATCCTTGTGGCACACCGTATTCATTGTTATGTATTTGTGACTTAATGTCATTTACTTTCGTTATTTGTTTCCTGTTTGTTAAATATGATTCAAACCATTTTAATTCTATGTCTTCGATGCCATATGCTTTCAATTTTTGCAGAAGTATTTTTCTATCGATGGTTTCAAAAGCTCTTTTAAAATCCAAGAAAATACCCAATATTTTATTATTTTTGTCTGTTTTTTTTCATCTATTAATTAAATAATTAATTGCTGTTTCACACGAGAATTTTTTTCTGAAACCGGACTGATATTTCGATAGTATTTTCTTAGATTCCAAGTACTGCTCCAACTGCTCCTTAACCACTTTTTCGATTATTTTCTCACACGTCTTAAGAGTATTTATCGGCCGATATTCATCACATCTTTTTGTTTTCGCCACCTTCTCAATTGGTGTTACCATCGCTGTTTTCCAATTTTCTGGAAACACTCCTGTTTGTAGTGATTTGTTCACTATCCTTAGTATTATTCTGCCGACGATATGCCAACTATTTAGGATCATATCACTTGATACTTTATTATATTCCGATTTTTTCTTTAGGCTTTTACAAATTGTTTTCAATTCCTCCAATGTTACTTCCCGAAATTTAAATCTAGAATTTATCACATTTATTCTATTGACATATTGCACATTATCTATCTCATCTCTTATTGTTTTAATACTATTTATAAAATACTTATTAAAATTATTTGCTATCTCAAAATTGTCTTTATATTCTATCTGATCAAATATTACAGTTTGTATTGCACTCCGATCTTTTTTTAAAATAAGATTTTTTATCTCTCTCCACATTCCCTTTTGGTCAGTTACATTATTAATCTTGTTATTAATATAAATTTCGCATCGCTTTATATATAGCCCACGCTTCACTAGAGTTTTCCATTTTTACTATATTATATTTCACAATTTTTTCTCTTTTTAAACGTCTTACTTCCTCATTAAACCAATTTATATTACAATTTTCTTTGATTTTTCGCCTCCTTGTATATTTTTAACTGCATTTTCGAGATAACTATCAAACACAGTCACGATGTCATTTAAATCTGTATTCATATTCATTTCCTGGATGCTCCATATCTCTCTATTATATTGCCGTTTATTATATTTAAAAATATCTATTTCTTTATAATCAATGTTGTTAGTGTTGTGTCTCATATTATCAACTATAATATCTATTGCCTCATGATCGGAAATTTTAGTTGAAGCATTGGTTTTTGCCGATATATTGTTGCTATTCGTTATAATAAAATCAATTAATGTTTTCGAACTCTGCGTAATTCGTGTAAATTCTCCTATTACTTGTTTAAGGCCATTATCATCCAGTAAACATTGCATTTTATTTTTATAAAAACTATCCTTACACCAATCTATATTAAAATCACCAGCTATTATTATATCACAGTTTAATTCACTCATTTCTTCTAATACTTCTTCAAATACTCCCAAAAATTTCGTTTCAGCACTACTAGGTGATCTATATACAGATGTAATTGCAATTGTGTAGTTATTATGTTTCGCCATATGAGCCGCTATCCATATTTTTGAGTCAATAATTTTTTCAAAGATTTTTTTCACATTCCAGCTCTTTTTGAAATATGTTATTATTCCACCTGTTCTCGTTGAATTTGATAACGTTATAAATTGATTGTAACCAATAAGCTGCGTTTCTTCCTCATTAATTTCCTTGGTTAAATGGGTTTCCGAAAGTATTATAAATTCAGGTTTTTTTTTTATTTCAGCTAATATTTCTAATTGGTTATAATTATTTAATATTCCTTGTATATTTGTGTATATGCCTTGTATTTTCCGTGATTGTTATGCCACTAAACCACTTCTCCTCTTTTTTGCATTCAATTTATTTTGATATACAGGACAATCTTTACTATGGGTCGAGTGATTCTCGTCCAAACTTAGATTCAACCTATTATTTACTCTCACACAGTTAATACATTTATTCATTGTATCTTGGTTACATTCTTTCGATTTATGATTTCCATGACATTTAATGCAGACCTCTTCATATTTACAATCTGACGATTTATGGTTGTATCCTTTACATTTAAAACACTGTATAATCTGAGTACCATCGAAAACTTTGCATTTCTCCCAACCAATATTGACTTTTTGTGCCATCATTACTCTCATATAAGCATCATTATCTAATTTGAGTATAGCGTTATATATTGTCTCACCATTTCTTTTGTACCCAAATAACTTTATTACTTCCATTTGGCTCTCATTAAGAAAATTGTTTTGCTTTCTCAATTTTTCAATAATTTCAATTTCTGTTAGTTTGAACGACATACCAGTTATTTTAATTTTCATATCAACTTGATTAGGAACTTTAATTTCGTAGTATTCACCCATTTTCTTTTGCATTGTTTCTTTTATCTTTTCTCTTTCTTCGTTACTTTCGCTCTGTATAACCACAGAACCATTTTTTCGCTGTTCTATACTAACAATTTTAAAATTCATAGGATCAACTTTTTTATTTAAATCCTCCTTAGTTTTTACGATATCTTGTTTCCCTTTTGGTTTAATAATAAATGGGTTTTGTTTATTTTTGTCTGGCATCACTATATTACTTTTTAATGCATCAGCAAATGATAGCTTACTTGTGTTTGTTTTGATACTTGTTTCCTCAATTGTTTTTTTTATTTCATTACACATTATTTTGTTTTTCTCTTCAATTCTGTTACACATCTCTTTACTGTTATTTTGATTTTCGTTTATCACTCCAAACAGCTTATTTATTTCCTTTACATTTACATCACATTGCCTTTCAGCTTCATATAATTTTTTTAATCTCTCTTCATACCTTTTTTCGATAGCTTCAAGTAGTTTTTAATTTCGTTTTCACTTTGCTTTAACGATTCCTTGAATTCGGCTGTATATTCAGCCAGATGTTGTTTGTTTTTTTTTTGACATTTTCTTCAATATCCCCGATCGCCATATCCACATTATGAATATACTGGACACAGTCATCACACATAAAACGGATGAATCCACCAGCCTCCAATATTCCACGAGAATATTGATCGATTCCCGAGCACTTTTTTGCACAGTGATAAACCTTTTTACATACTCCTTCACACATTAAACCAGATTCGCCGCGTATTGCCGTTTTACAATGATGGCATTCCGACATGTTTATACTTTAATTTTTTTTTTGTTTTTCCAATCAATAAAAAGTTTTTTGACTGTACTTCACCATCCAAATATGAAAAAACACTTTGTTTATGGTTCTAATATAGTCCTGTCTATTTAAATAACCTTTTAATATTTTATTTTCAATAAATTTGCGGAGCTTCTTATTTTTGCCTATTATCACAGTTATATATTATATCATGAATTCAAATTAAGAATCCAATTCAAACTTGGTTCTAAAAACAAAGAACAAATCACTTCCCTTTCGGAAAATATGGACTTTAATAAGACTTCTGCAGATTTAACGCTCATCCATTATTGAATCGCCTTTTAAATTCATGCAAATGATTGATAAATGGTTTGACAAATTAGCTGATCATCTACAATCCATTATTAAGAGCATATTCCCACAGTATGAGGAACGGCTTTGAAGTGAGATAGAAAAGTGGTTGAATACTGCGAAAGCCGATTTGGATAATTTAACTGAACGGGTATCCGTATTAGAGTCTTCTATTGAAGAAATAAAAAATAATAATTCTGCGAAAATTGTTGCTCTCACGAATGAAAGTAAGGCTCTAAAGCAAGAACGATCTCATCTAAAAAATGTTGCTAGAAAACAGAACAACTCAATCGTTGCTAATGATCTGCGAATTGTTGGTGTTCCGGAGCAGGAAAATGATATCGGACTGTCAACATTTGTCCTCCGGAAATTATTAGCGCTTTCCAAGTGAAAAATAATAATTATAAAGGCAGAATCTCTGCTAATAATAAAACTAAAACCCATCGGTTATTATAAAATTTAAATCACTGCCGAAAATCATCGCGATTTTCAACCGGCTTACCGTTTAAAGAAAAAAAATTAATATATGTTGCTTTTGTGAATCAAGAATTAGTTTTCATTCGGCGACGCGAATATGAGGAGCCAATGCGTTTTGATGACTTTAAGAACCTAAATATTTTTCGTGAAGATCCCGACGTTCGGGAACAATTGTAACAAATGAATTTGAATTTATTTTATCTTAATTTTTAATGTTTTAAACTATTCACTTCGTATTTCTAAACTTATCACCAATATTTTAATTTAAATTTTTGAATTTTTTTGATACCATAAATACTTTCTCTTATATTTTTAACTGTATACTTTTTATTAGCTTGAGCTTAACCATCAAAATGTTTGTTATTGTGTGTGTTTTTCTGTTGAAAATTGTTTCCGTTGCTTTTCTTTTACGCGGGGTGGAGTTGGTTATTATAATAACATGTACATTATGACTAGAATTCCCTGCCGACAGACTAAGAGTCTTAACATATGCCATATAAATGCCCAGAGTCTTAACAATAAACTTGACGAATTTCGCTATATTTTTGATGGCTCAAATATGGACATTATATGTATTTCCGAGACGTGGTTTGGTTGTTGTACGCGTATAGTGCATACGGACTAAATGCATATCATCTAATACTGTATACCTCTTTCTTGAGATACTTGACTGTGGGAAGAAATTGCTACTGGGAACTGTCTACAGACCTAGTAGGAATATTTATATTAAGTCTCTGATCGACGAATTATCCAATCTCGCTCTTGACTACTCTGACGTTATTTAACTGACTTCAATTCTAATGTATTAATGGACAAAGGATTAATATTGGACATGATAGCTATAGGGTTTGGACTTATAAACGAGATCATGCCTACACATTTTACAGCTTATATTGAAACGCTACTTGACTTTTCTTTCTTTGTTGATAATCGCTCTCGTGTGTTATTATACGATGAATTGTCTGCATCGGTTTTCTTCAGACATGATCTAATTCTTCTGTCTTACGACTTTAAAACTTCTACAAAGGAGAAGCAAATAACTTTTCGCGACTTTAGAAACATTGATCTTCTGTATCTTGAGAATGAACTATGCTCTTGACGAAAACATATCTAATTCCTACCCTCTTGTATGCATGTGAGCTCTTTGCGGATCTGGACTCTGTTAGCAAAAATAAACTTAACGTAACTTATAATAACATAACAAGATACATTTTTTACGCAGTAGGTATAGCAATATATATAAACTGGAAAACCTTTTGAAATATAGCATGCTGATTTTCCTACACAAGACTATCTATCTAAAGGAACCAAATTATCTATTTAGTAAGCTCCAATTTTCTAGAACTAACAGAGGCTACAGGATAAAGAATAAAGGTACCGGAAACAGTGCCTGAAAGGCAATTTTTTATTAATGCTATTCGTTCGTGGAACCAACTTCTGCCAGAAATTTAATTGAAAAGCAATGTAATGCAATTTCAACACACAGTAGTCGCCGTAGTCTAATAGGTAGTGTGTTCGGTTATTAGACGTAAAGCCCGGGTCGAGCCAAAGGCCAGACATCAAACCGAAATATGAAAAAAAAAATATTTCTTCGGCGACTTCCTCTCAGCAGATTTCTGGCAAAAACTCTGAAAGTAAATAAACCTGCCATGAAAAGTTTCTTAAAACCTGTCGTTCGGAGCCGACGTTAAACTGTAAGTCCCGCCGCTCAAGTATAAAATTAAGGCACACAACATGAGTGGTGTGAGAAGCTAGGCCGTAATACTGACTAAAAGGTTGTAATGGCCAATTATGTATATATGTATGTATGTTATGTAATTTCAACACACTTGTCTTTTCTTTTGCATTTTCCATTCGCAAGGCTAACTTAAATTTAACTAATATAATTTTTGCTTTTTATGAAGCTAACATATGTATAATTAACTTAATCATTATAACATTGTATAAACAGTACTATTAAATAAGATTATATGCTTGTTGCACTAGATTTAACCAATAAATAAATTGAAGGCCAAAGGTAAAGAGTACATTATGGTCGGGTATCGGCTGATGAATTTTATGGTTTTGACGAAGTTCTTGAGAAGAGGAAATCTGGAAGACCGAAAATTGGTTGCACAGATGAACCGGGAAGACCTAAAAAATAAACAACATTTGATGTGATCCGAAAATATAACTGTGTCCTTAACTCAATATTTTGGTGGAATGCGATGAAGAGAGAATATAACGCACTTTTGACGAATCGAACATGGAATCTGGTTGAGCTTTCTCCTGAATAAATGGCAATCGGTTGTCGATGGGTTTTTGTGCTTAAGGGGATTATAAGATTCTAGCATAGATTGGTAGCGAAAATGTGTTTACAAGTCTATTGTGTTAATTACAAGAAGAACAAGAACATTATCTTCAGTCGTAAGGTATGAGACTATATGTTTGGTGTTTACACTGATAGCTGGGTATGAAATACACTTGCATCAGATGGATATTTCTACAGCATGTCTTCACATTGAATTAAAAGATGAAGGTTATATTACACAGCCCGAAAATTTTTTTTATGAAACACGACCACATCACGATTTAAAGTTGAAGAAGGCTTATATGATCTTAAACTATTTTAATTGAAATTGAATTTTGTGCGCGTAAGTCATGCCTTTACGTGGAGAAAACTGTTGTTGATGCGGTATCGTATGGATTGTTGTAGATCGATTGTTACACCCTTACCCTTGGTGCCGAATTTCCAAATTGCATGTGATGCATATGTGAGGTAGCCAGACTGAATATCAGTCGCTAGTTGGATTTTTCATGCACATTGGTCTATGTACCAGACCCGATATTATGCGCTCTATTTCAAAACAGTGAACCACACATGAAACTTTTTTCCGCATTGAAAAAAAAGTGCTGAAATATCTGTCCAGACTAAGGCTGATGGATTTAAAATATTGTAAATCTCGACTACGGATCGAATGTTATGTTGACGCAGATTAGGAGGGAGATGCTATTGACTGAATGTCAGATAGATATGGTACAGAAATATACATGAGTAAATTACTGATAGAGATTGGATTGTACAACTATACTTACATTTTGATTCGGGGCGATAATATGGGAGCTTTACAACTGGTAAAAAATTTGTATTCTATGCCCGCAATAAACATATCGACATAAAGTACCACCGCCTCAGAAATTGCAACACTAAAGTTATGATTGCTGATATGTTGACGCAGAACCAGCAGAAGGTTAACTATGAAAGTTTTTCGAAACTTTTGGGTTTAATTATGTGATATTTATTTTTATTTATGTTTACATTGGAATATAAATATTGGCCTTGAGGAGAAATATTTACTACTCTGTTTTTTCTATATACTTATTTTGTTTTTTATTCTATATCCTAATAGAATATCGAAGAAAAGGTCAGCAAATTTTATTGCATCTCTATCTACCTCTAGCAGGCCTCTATTACTGGAGATATTAATATTTTACAACTCCTGAATGAAACAAAGATCCGATTCTGTCTGTAGAAGGATAAAACCACAACAATTGTATTGGGTTGACTAGGACCCGATTGCACATTTTCAACCAATATTAATTGGATCTTGGAAAAATCGGAACTATTCTTATCGAATATTTACCCGAATTTTTTATCGATCAGAAATGTTGTGAACGTAGCTTTGGTTTTCCCCTTATTATTTTGAAAACAATTGAGCCGGGTGGTAGGAGTTTGTGATCAACTGCTACGGTTGTGACGTAGTTCAGTATTCGTGATTAAAGTAGAATACAAACGATCTCATATGCAACTTGCTGGTTATGAGAATGTAATAATACACTTAGAGTTCACTTGTTCTTTGGTACATTATCGAGAGTAGCTTGAGACGTCGATTCGTGTGGTGGATACTAAACTTATTAACATAAAGATATATTACAAAATTACAATTGTTATTAATGTTGGACCAATCAAACAAAAAGAATTAATTGTTGTCCAGAATTTAGAAAATACGTCATCGTTGTTTGCGCAGTAAAAAGGCCATTTTGTGTGCAACTTTCATCTATCCTCAGTGTAAAAGCTCAGGCCACCTGAACAAAAATCACACTTAAAAACATATAAAACTAACCAGAGACCTTCTGGATTTAGAGGACAACATCACTTACAAGATATTTGAAAGGTCTTCCTCGAAGTCTACTCTACCGTCAATTTTTACTCCATATACTAACTCCACTAACCATAAGTTTTGTGGTTCGAGAGTAAGGAAAACTATTAAAGGGTTCAATTCAAACAAAGTCAGCCTCTATTATATAGACTCACCAACAAAATGCTGCTAAAATTATTATTTTAATTTTGAATCTCATTTTTTGATTTGAATATATGTAACTCTAAAAAATTGTACTAGTTACCAATGTTTGACAAGAACGCTTGGTCATACCAACCAACAAGTTTACTACTAACAATGTCATAGTTTTTCGTGAAAGTTGAGCTAACGTTCAACGAATATTGAATGCATCGGGGAAACGCAGCACTATTTAATAAATCCACAGATTAGTAGTAACACTAAGAAGCGTCCGAGAAAATATCAAAACATAGTCTTGGATTATTTCAGGGGCACCTTGGTACATTGGAAAATCAAGCACTAGAGATGATTTGAAAATATTGAGATAAATACTTGAAGAAATTCGGATTCCACCTAAATTTCCTGCCTCGTATTATTATATATTTCTGTGGCTTTTAAAAGAGACGTATGCCGTAGTTCTCAGCTCCAATAAGAAATATCTACGCTTGAAAATATTAGTAAATTGAAGCTTGTATTGAACGGCACTAAACAATTTTGTGTTTTTATATAGATTTAAAGATCTTTACAGTTAATTTGAGTTTGAAGACTCAATAAATATTTAATACAAAAAGAATTTTAAAATTTTGTACCGTACTTAAACTTTCGTTACGTAACGTATATCCATATAAAGAGATAGTATTGTGTTGTATAGGTTCTAAATATGATAATCTTATTTTAAGCACACACTCAAACTTCATTTTATTTCTTTGATACAGATGAAGGAGAAGGTCATGTCGGAACAGTTTGTGAAATAGGACGTTCAGGATCAATTCATTCTCCCGAAAATACTGTTGTTGTTAATTGGGATTCTGGACATAGAACAAATTATCGTGTCGGTTATCAGAACCAGTATGATTTAATAATAGTCGACAACGCGCAAGTAGGTAAGAACTGTACCACAATTTACTTAAGTGTTTGTCATACTGAAAAATCTTTTCTAGGTGTTCGCCATTCCAACGTCGTATGTGATGGATGTTCAAAGGGAGGAATAGCAGGAATAATTTTTAAATGTGCGCAGTGTTGTAACTATCACTTGTGTTCTTTTTGTTACGGTGCTGATTTACATGAAAAGGAGCACTCCTTTATTCGATATACAACACCAACATCTTTAGGGTAAATTTTATTATTAAAAAATGAATGTGCAGTAAATGTCACACTATTTTTTAAATAAAGAGTTCGAGTTCCACCCCGAAAAGGAGCAAAGCGCTTACAATTAAAAGGAATATTTGTTGGAGCAAAGGTCGTTCGTGGGCCAGATTGGGAGTGGGGACAACAGGACGGTGGAGAAGGTAAAAACTAAAATATTTACTACGTTTTAAATTATTTAATAATTTTACAGTGTTGATCACATTTATTTGAATTTAATCGATTTGTCGCGAATTGTCGAGTTTATCAAGTATTAAGGAAAACAAAATTACAAATATAACTACTTGATACTGTTAAGTAACTATAATTTTAAATATTAAATAAATAAATACGTCCAAAAAATTATGAATTTTTTTTTTAAGAACACGTTTTAAATTCAAATTTCTTTATTGAGGCCAGGTTTAGGAGAGTAGCTCATAGTAGGTAATTTTATGTCAATCCCTTCAATCATATCAAAACTTCTTTGGTAACAAGCAATAACAAATTTATTGCACTTACGTAAAACGGATTATAAATTTCTTACAGTTTTCTATGATCAATTGTAACATATCAACATTTATTTTTCTTTTTTTTTATAATATCGTTTGTGTTACTTCACCTGAGATAAAAAAGGGCACAAATAAAAAAGAAAATACGGGAGTAGCAGTATATGTAGCAATGAGTGAAGTCTCGGTTTTAATGGAAGAAACGTCATTGTGTTTTTGAGTGTAAAAAATAGTCATTATAACAAACAAACAAAAAATTGTGACGTAAATTTCACATGACCCTGCAGTAAACCGACTACATCGCCCCAATGCAACCCATCTAAAAATTACAGCAAAATCATAACTAAGGGTTCGTACAAAGGTCAATGGATACTGTAAAGGTCTAAAAAGCTCATATAAGCTGATTTAAATTTGTAAATTTGTTGAATAATTCCACAGTGGAAGTAAAGTTAATATAATAATTCATTTTATTTTTGGTCAGAATTCATTTCAATTGTTAAGTGATTAAAAAAAATGCAAACAATCAATCAAAGAAGAATTAATTGTTTTTTAATACATTAAATTAATAAAACAAATTAACCAATATTAAATAATCATTTTACCAAATTTAATATAAATTTATAATTGAAGGAAAAACTGGACGTGTAATGGAAATTCGGGGATGGGATAACGAATCTTGCAGAAGTGTTGCAAATGTGTCTTGGACCACCGGTTCCACTAATGTCTACCGATTAGGACACAAGGGAAACGTTGATTTAAAATACGTTATTCCAGCTTCTGGCGGATATTATTACAAAGAACATATGCCTGTTTTAGGTAATAAACTAAAGATAAACACAAATTATTACTAAATGCAGAAAATAAATACATAGAATAAATATATGTATTTAGGTCATTTAGAAGAACAGCAACCAATTATATCAACAGTGAAACCAACGTTTTCAGTTGGGGATAGAGTGAAAGTCTGCTTGGAAGTTGATGCTCTCATGAAACTTCAACAAGGCCATGGAGGTTGGAATCCACGCATGGTTGAGCATTTATCGAAACTGGGAACTGTTCATAGAATTACAGAAAAAGGTGATATAAGGTATGGAATATATTTTTAAAGATATAATTTAATTCAAAAAAATATATAGGTTTGTCTTATATTCATTAAGCAAATAATAAACACGTTAAAACAGCTGTCAACACTGATATTCCATCGAAATACAATGATAAAAACACTAAGCATTTTTTTTTGCTATTTATGTACATATATAATTGAGCAAATACTACGGTTATCAAATGCCTTGGTGGATAGAATTTTTGAAAAATTTTATAAACAACCACAAGGTTCACTAAAAGGTATCCTTTGCAAATATGACGGTAGTCTTGAATGAAGTTAACAAAAAATTGAATATTTCAAAAATTGATTTAGATGAGCGACGGAATGGGTAGTTGTATTAGCAAGTTGTGGTAATAACGTGGATACAAATAATGCGAAAGTCATAGAACTAATAAATGAAAATGGGGTACTAAAACGAAAAGAATATTCCTGAAATAATACGCCAATGTCGCCACTTCAGCTTTGTTTTTGATTAAGAACAAATAAAATTACTCAAATTTAAAATTTTTTTTATTCCGAAAACATAAAAACCTTGGAAATAAACGTCATATAAAACAGTCATGTCATTTAATCCTAATCTTATTGACACGAGCCTCTTATTAGCGAGAGGCTCATTTTGATAATCAAACCAATGCAACAAACAAAATATTTAATATACCATAGCCAAGTTTCATGACTTATTTTACATATGTTTTGGAAAATTCAATAAAGAAATTGAGAATTATTAAATCTTTTTATCCGTTTAAGACCAAAATATAAAAATGTAACGTTAACTACTGACAAGAGTCTCAGAGTAACATATAAAGTAGTTCATATTGTTTTAAAGTCTTTGACTGAATAAATTATTCTTCATATCTTTCTAGGACATCTTTTTTTTATTAAAATGCATAAAAAAGGAATGAAAACGTTCTGACTGGGATGCAAGAACACTAAAAAATACTTTAATTTTCACTTTCCTTCTGATTGTGAACTCAGAACAGGGATGATACCTAATTTTTCTTTATTTATTTATTTATTTGTTCAAAAACAATACAGCAAGAATAAATCTTATATTATAGTATTGCTTAGCAATTGTTATTAACATTAATTTTGAATCATTTATTGTAACTAATTGAACAAAAAAAATTTAATTAAAAAAAGAAACTTAAAATTTAAGAAAATGAAAGGTAAATTAAGTAAAGAAACATTATTGTCACAATAATGTTAAAAAAGGATATCATATTTTATTATATAAAACTAAGGGAAAAAATAAAAAATGTTTACAAAATTAGAGAAGGTTAAATAAGCAAAGAGCTTGAAAATGGCAGTTTTGAAATGGTTTGCATTGTTGGTCATTTGTATCCGGAGACGAATGAAAAAGTGTTGTTGAGATATGACCTTGTTATATTTTATACGGTTTATCCTGTTTCCTCTATTCGACCTATAAAATATTAATCTCTCATGTAAATAAACTGGCCTTCGATTATATATCAATTTGTGTAGTAAGAGTAGACTCCGCCAATTCATTAAGTTGTCAAATGTGACATTATACATATATTATTCGGGCGAAATGCTCCTATTTCTCCTAATTCGAAAAATATATCGTGCTATAGCGTTGTAAGTTACATTAATGGTGATTTCTTTTCTGGTAAAAAATGTTGCCTACATATTTTGTAACACTTATTGGAGGTTGCACAAACCCTCATAGTGTGTTGCATTTTAAACGATTATAAAAGAACATAAATCATTGCCCTTTATGCAATTATTTTTGTAGTTTTATGCCAATTTAGCGTTTTTTTTACTTACTTAACGATTTTAAAACTAATCATTGTATAGAAAATGAATTTTTATTTTTAATTATACAAACAATTTCCAATAAATTTTTTTATTTTTGGAAAGCTAACTTTACAAAAAATGTTTTTATTAAAAAAAAATAATAATATTTTTACCCAGGGCTCCGGGGTCATACAAGTCAAAACTATTTTTATGTAAAATTCCACTTTAGGGCCAATGTTTTTAAATCGCTTTAGATGGCACAATATGTTATTAATTATTTAGTAAATTTTATCGAATTTTTCTATAAAGCTAAAAATCAAATCAAAAAAATAATTTTTGGAATTTTTTGGGAAATATTTTTACTACAAAAGATAATAATCAAATTCCATTTAAAAGTATTTATAAACAATCTTTTTATTACAATTTTAAAAAATGTTAATTTTTAAGTTAATTCATCTCAAACCATATATACATATATCTACATACATGCGCATTTGTTTCTTTGTAGTCCCCGACTAGTAAATTTCATATCGCTAAAATAAATGAAAAATTGTTTTTTTTTAGCGATTTTAAAGCTTATTCTGCTTTTACAAAAATAAAATTATCAACACCTATAGTCAGCTGTTGTTTGTTTATACATAAATTTGTTACTAGAACCTGGCGCAATTCAAATCAAATATTAAAATATAATTTTTAACTCGCGGCAAGTAGTTTCCTTCTAATAATAATGGATACATGTCCTCCTCATCTGACGATGAAAAGGATTCCAACAAATCTTCCAAAATAATATTTTTTGCTTTCATTTCAACACTTTTAAAACAAATATTTTTTGAATTTTTTTTTTCAAAACAAGAACAGCTGTTTTAATAATGCTGCACTTCCAACCCTTTGATTAAATTGAGGGTCAAACATGTAGCATATTTTTTGGGTTTTATGGCAAAATTTTTAGAAAAGGACATGTTACTAATTTACAAAATTGCATTTTTTCAGAAAAGAACGAAAATAGGGCAAAAAGGCAGAATAAAGGCAAAATTTATGCCAGAAAAGAAATCACCATAAGTCTTCGTCTACTAACTGCATCATAGCTAGCAAACAGCTCGCATCCGTACATAAGAGTTGGTAATAAATGTCTTCGCTAATAGCTATTAATAATTATTATTAATAATTACACTGGCCAACAAATTAGGGAAACGAAGCATGTTTTTTAGCTAATCTGAGTGCGCTGAATTCGAATCTGACAACAAAGTTGGGCCATCACGTCCAGTTCGTTTTTTATCGCATGCTGGCAATACTGTAAAATTTCACAGTTATTAATTCGACAAAAGCCTACATTCGTTATAAATTTGTATAAAGATAGAGTTTAAGCATGTCAGTGAGATCGTGTGTTACTAATCCGAGCTATTTTTGCTTTGTGTGTGGTGAATATTTGATTGGAAAAAAAGGATATGCAATATCAGAATCACTAAAATATGCATATCTACATTATTTTGGTTTTGCTGTCGGAAACTTGGACAAACCGTGGACACCGACAATGTTTTGCAATCGTTGCAGAACTATTTTATACAAGTGGTCAAATGGCGAGAAAATCTATTTAGATTTTTCAATTCCAGTACTTTGGAGAGAGTCAAGTAACCACCAAACTGATTGTTATTTCTATTTAACAAAAGTTACTGGATTCAATATGAAAAATCGAAAAAGTATTACCTACCCTAATGTTCTATCAGTTTCTAAACCAGTTCAACGTCTGTCAACTGATCCACTACCAGTCATTCCCGGTGCTACGAGCAGTGAGTCCGAAATATCTTTCACCAGCAGTTGTAGTTTGTATGAGGCTGATAATGAACGAGCTGAGCTGAGTGATCTAACCAACGAAATACAAACGATAATCATATAACGCTATTCACTTTTGAAAGCTCATTGATTTTTAAATAAACTAATAATTATAAATTTAAAATTATAATTTTTTATGGAAAAATCCAATAAACGCGTTTATATCTCGAAAACCTGACGTGATAGAGAAAAACCATTTACAGATTCGAATTCAGCGCAGCATATTTGGTTGCTCCAGTCAAAAACCTTGTTGGCTAGTGTTATTATTAAAATATTATTATTAATATATTAAGCAAGTGAAACATTGCCAAATAGACATGTATGCTGATGATGTGCAGCTATACATTAGTTGTAGTGCTAGTGATGATGCTATATATTATAATTATTATTAATATATTAATAATTATTATAATTATTAATAATTATTATTAATATATTATTATTAATATTATTATTAATATATATATCTTCTTATATATAAAAATGAATGTGTGTTTGATTGTATGTTTGTATGTTTGAAGTTTATAGACGATTAAACGGCTGAACCGATTTTCTTGAAATTTTCACAGTATCTTCCTGTATGTCTGGAAGGAGTTATAGGCTACTTTTTATGTTGATATTCCAAATGAGCGAGGGGCCATGCCCACGTATGCTACATACTACATACTTAATACTTAATTGCATTTGAAATATATAACTCATACGCATAGTAGTTACCCCTACAAGTATGCTATCTGTGATTCTTGATGTATAAAACCAAAGAAAATAAAGTGTAAAGAAAGACGCGGGGGGAAAGATAGAAGGGAAAGAAAAAAAATTTTGTAACCAACATTTGTGAAAAAATTCACCAAATAAGAAAAAATATAACCAAAATTAAATTCGTAGACTTTTGTTTTATTTATTTTTTTTTTCAAGTTTAAATTATCTATATATATAAAAATGAATGTACTTTATGGAATCGTAAACTATGCATTTAATCTTTAGCAAAGTTGTTGCGCATGAGCCGACGAAGGTTTCTAAGTTGGTATAACCAATTTCCGACAGGTGGCGCCACTGAAAATTCTTCGAAATTAATTAAATCGTAAACTGTGCATTTGATCCTGTGTTGAAAAGAAAAGAAAAGAGCATTACTAGCCTCACAATCAGCATTGAGACTGAAAAATCTTCGAGTACATGCCGCACAGATCCGTTCGCATGAATCACTTGAACAATGAATCACTTGATCGAATGCGTACTACTCAGGCCCGTTCGTCTGAATCATCTGGACAACGGGAAACAAAATCAATAAAATGATTCAAACTTAATTGGATATTTGTCTAATGTCTTTCCTTCAAATTTATTTTAGTTTGTAGTGCAGCAAAGCGCGCAGGGTACAGCTAGTTATTAATATATTAATAATTATTATATTAAATATTATTAATATATTAATAATTATTATTAATATATATATTATTAATATATATAATAATTATTAATAATAATTATTAATATATATCATCTAGCATCATCACTAGCACTACAACTAATGTATAGCTGCACATCATCAGCATACATGTCTATTTGGCAATGTTTCACTTGCAACGGTAGGTCATTAGCATAAATCAAGTACAGAAATGCGCCAAGAATAGAGCCCTGTGGTTCACCTCTTGGCATTGAACAGCTTCTGGATATAACTGAATTATGGCTAACACTTTGACTTCTGTCGCTTAGATACGAAGAGATTCATTTTAATACAGTTGAGGAAAAATTGCACATATAGTTTAGTTTAAGTTTCAAGATAAAATGATGGACAGTTTCAAATGCCTTAGAATGATCCAGCAGCATAAGATATGACATAGTGTGGCGTTTATCAATTTGCCACCTATTTTCCTCGGTTTCATCAACCAACGCACTAAGGCAGCTGTGTTGTGGTCTAAATCCGGATTGACTCTTCGCCAATAACTAGTTAGTATATAGGTAACTACTAATTTGAAACTAAACTAACTTTTCAAAAACCTTCGATAAGTAAGGCAATATAGCAATAGGCCGAAAACTTATCATGTTTTAAAATTGGTATGATTTTACCATGCTTCCATACAGATGGGTACGTAGAGGTGGTGACAATTGTATTGAAGAAATGAGTGAAATAAATAAGTGTATAAGGGAGCGTTAGTCTAATAAATTTTGGATGCATTATATCATAGACAATAGCATTAGATTTAACGTCAATAAATGACCTCAGTACCTCTTTCTGCCTAAAATGCATGAAATTGAATTTAGGTATTTGTCGTTGCTTTAATCTAATGCTATCATAAAAATGTATTTTTATAGGTGGCAAATGTATAGTTACAAACTGGCGGTTTTCCTGGTCTACGTCAATTTACTGGGCATCATCACATACACGATTTACCAAACCCATATTATATTTCCCTGCACTTTTTTCGTGCGTCTATACAAGTTCGAAAATGATTGCCATGGAATATTGATTTGGATCTCCTAATCTTCGTATTAATGGCAGCCCTTGCAGCTTTAAAAGTTTCGTAAAGTTCAGAAGTCCTAACACGTATCCACCTGGTATATTCACGTTTTTGAATGTCAATCAGATCTTTAATCTCAGAGGTGAACCATGGCCTATCAGTCTTAACTAATTTTGTTCTAACACGAATATGTTTCTCATAGAGATATTTTAGGCTATGGTCAAAATAGTTTAATTGTTCATCAACAGAACAATTAAAAAATACATGACTCCAATTCAAGGATGATTGGTGAACATCAAGGAAATTGTAATCTATGTTTTTGAAGTCCCTGTATTCAAACATTTGAGTTTTTTGGGATATCTTGATCTGGTAATCGTATAATATGAATAACATATCATGGCACGAAAACATATATGCAGACAGTTGATCAAAATTTAGCAAATGAGAAATTTTATTAATAAAACAAGGATACAGAAGAGTACTCGAAGTGGACGTAAAATGAGTTGTGAACTAAGCATTTCCAACATTAGCTCCATATTTATATGTCTGTTAGGCCTATATAGTACCAACCAGTAGCTTCTTATTATTATTAAAAACTTTCAGTAAAATGTCCTCAGTGTTACCACCATCATTTTAACCTTTCTCCTTACATGTAATAACTCCACCACCATTAGTTATTCCCTCGGATCGAGAAAGACGATATCCATTTAAATTATACGCATTAAGTTAGGTTAGGTTAGAGGACGTGTACTTGTTAATTAAGACAAGTACAGTACCTGGAGGTCGAATTGACCCATTGTACAACGTCCTTAAAGAGGCAAGGATAATAGAGGGAATAGGATAACAAGTAGAGGATGTAGGAAAGGGAGAATGGGAAGCGGAGGGATCACACAGACCAGACAGAACAAAAAAGAGAGAGCGCGACTATCCTGATGAAGCCCTAGCGCCTCTCAACCAGCTTAAGCCACTAATGAATCTGTGGAGAGCCTTGATGTCGGCTCTCGACACAGAGTTCAAACTCTCAAAGGAGGCCCTGCCAAGGGTTCTCAACCTACCAAGGGCTGGACAGTTACAGAGGAGGTGTTCGATAGTCTCCAACTCCTCCTCATCGCAACATGCCCTGCAATAGTCGGGCTGGGATCTGTTCCAGATCCCCGTCAGCGACCTAATCTCGCAGTGCCCCGTGATAAAACCGACAACCAACCTTAAGCTGGCCTTATCCAAGCCCAGCAGCCAACCTGTTCTCTTACTGTCCACAGCAGGTCATAGACATCTAGAAACAAAACAACCCGATTCGTTTCCCCAACGTCTCTGCTCTTCCTCCCCGATCCATCCATGGATGAGACCGTACAGGTGGCAGACCGGGGGGTCAGGACCAACTATTAAATCGCCCCCAGAAAGCGAACCTAACCTAGCGAGGGCATCCGCCGTCTCATTGCCCAGTATTCCGCAATGACCCGGATTCCGAATCCGAAGCTGGGCCACCAGCTATGGCCTTAATAGCCTTCAAGATTGCGGAAATCTCCGCCTGAAAAACGTCGCAGTCATCATTCAGCCTAAAGTGAAGTTTAAGACCGAGTTCCCTACAGAAAACCCCAGCACCTGTACATCCACCTAACTTAGACCCATCTGTGAAGATGGGTATACCTCTCTGCCCCTGGAGTACCCCAGATTGTAACACTAGGGTTGCCAAATCCCGAAATATAAAAGACAGCCCTCGTATCACCAGCATGCTGAAGCAGAGCCGGAAAGATACCATCCGGACCAGGCGACTTAAAGGGCCCAAAACTATCTATCGGCCATTTGACCTTGTCCGTGGTAATGATATCCTCCAAATCAGGCATCATGCCAGCATCACAGAAGGGATCAGCACACCCGACGGATAGCTTTCTGAATCCACACAACTGGGAAAATGAGTGCTCAACAGAACTTCTAGGGTTTCTTTTCTCAGGCTGTCCAGGTGCCATCGTTCTTTTGGATGAAGCCTAGGATGTTGGGATCCCTAGACAGCATCCTATGGAAACGAGCCACATCGGCAACATCCTCGATACTCGTGCAGAAACTCATCTAGGTGGTTCTCTTTGAGCGCTTTATTTCCCTTTTATACTTATTAAAACTGGCCTTATATGCAGACCAGTCAACATCTCTGCCCGACCTCCTAGCCTTATTAAAGAGTCTCCTAGTACAACAGCGGAGTCTCCGGAGTACCCATTCCACCAGGCTGGCTGGCTCCTCTTACCCGGGTAAGTGAGAGGACAAGCATCTCTATAACAAGACAACAAAATATCCGTCAAAGATCCAACTCGATCATTAACGCCAGGAGTGGAATGACCCCTGAGGGTCCTAAGTTCCTCCTCCACAGCCTTCTCATATCTGATCCAGTCGGTTCTTCTTGGATTCCTAAATGGCTTGTTAAAGCCGCCTGATAGATTAATACTGAAGGATATCAATTGGTGATCAGAGAAAGAATACTCATCTGAAACCCTCCAGTCTCTAATCATAAACCTGTACATGTTAGAGAGCGTAATGTCAATTACCGTCTCCCTAACACGGTTCCTAAACGTTGGCGTGTTACCAACGTTACAAATGTTAAGCCTATTAAAAATAATAAAATTCAAAATTGACTCACCCCTAGTATTTATGTCAGCACTGCCCCATTGGGTGTGATGAGCATTGGCATCGCATCCGCATGCTCCACCAGTCGTCCAATTAAGTCATCAGGTGGGGATGCAGCCTCGTACGGCATGTACACAGATGACAGCATCAACTCGATCCCAAGGTCATCTTTGTACGCCACAGTTGTTACGTCACCTGTACAAAAGGAAGGAGTGATTAGCAAGTCCAAATTACCTCTAGCTAAAATACAGGTTCTTACGATTTCACTTGTTCTAGGAACAAGTAACCTATAATCAGGATCACTCAAACCCAGGATCCTATCGCTAAGGATCCAAGGTTCCTGGATAAGAGCGATATCAATTAATCTGCACCACTTTTAGCCTCCTCTGGGTTCCTGGCACCACCTATGTTCGGATGACGGAATTTTAGGTTTGCCATCCCACACAACACTACGCCGCCCCTTACCCTTAGCCACTGAAGCGAAGTCTGATCAATAGCGATCCGAAGATCGCAGCCTTTCTTACCATCGCCAGCCAGGGAGTTAACAACTACCCACGTGCTGGTGTTCAAGCCGTCATTTTGCTTCCCAATAAGTTTGGGTATGATATTTACCTGCCTAAAAGTAGGCGGGATCCATACCGTCACTATTGGACGTAGAGGGAGGTCGGATTGAGGGACCACCCCTAAGCGCGCACCGGGCCAGAGTTCACAAGTCGCTTCACTGATTTCACAAGTTACTTTACAGTTCCCTCGTTTTCACAGTCCGCTACCTTGATGCCTCTGGACCAACCAATGGAAGCATTCCTGCCATCACAACTCTCCTCAGCCATAAACTCAATAAGCCTTTCTTCAACTAGATCCCATCTTTCAGGAGAGATTTTGCCATCCAAAGCCGACCTGTCGATGAAAGCCAGCTGAAAGGAAGGGTTAGTTCCTAGGCTTCCTTGTTTCTTAGGACGCTTGGAACCAGAGGAAGGCACCTCGTCAGACCTGTTCCTCTTCATACGATCTCCCTTGAGAGAAACCTGCACAGAAGACTTATCCGCCTAAGTGCCCCCCCGCCTCCTTGGTCTCCAACCTTACATCCTTCTTTTGGGATAAAGGAATGGCGGTAGTTTCTACCTCCTTTCCATCATCCATTGTAGGAGTAACATCATCACCATTTCTCTTTACCGGAGGTTTGAAAACCCGGGTGGTCTTCTTTGCTCCAGTTGGGAGTAAGGGTGTATAACCTTCATGCCCCTTGCTTGCGGCTTGAGAAGTAGATGCAGTTGGCTCTACGCTCTCGTCCGCACTCGAGGGCCCATCCTTCTTACCAGAGTCAGCGACTCGTGAGAGGACACTGCCCGGGTATTTGTTCTCATACCGCGAAACAATGCCTCTGTGTCGAGCCAGCATCTTCTGCTCCTTAACAGAGAGGGAATCCACATCACAGCTTGCAAATCTCCTCAAGACAGTGCAAGCCCTACGATATGAATTCCTTTCCTTATACATAGCGTAACGTTTCCGCCCAGTTTTGCCCCCCTTGTCAGACGAACCACTTTTACACATGCAGTCCGAATCAGTAGATGATTGTACTAGTGGGTCAGAAGCATCCTGTCTGACAAGTGGGTTCCTTGAAGCGGAAGTCATTGCTTCATTGCTCCCAGTGGCAATTTGGATACGAGTGAAATGGAGCCTTTTGATGACCGTATTGTCACTGTCTTCATCCGATAGTGGGGAGACGAGAGTCTGACTCCACGCACATATCTTCCGTTGAAGTGGGGATCGCCAAAGCAAAGGACTCCTCCACAGTCGTAATCCTCAGGCCACCTGGGCCGAAATTCCTGACGATCTCATTGTTGTTGTCAACAATGATTGCCTGGATTCGCGCAATGAGCTGGGACGCGTCTAGTCCAGTTACATTAGCCATTTCGTCATGATCGTTCGTCGTGTTCAAAACTTTGTTGTTGCGTTTCTTGTCCATATAAGTCCCAGGAGTGAGGGGGAAATGAGGTCAATCATGTCATAGCCCCCGCTAGCATGACAAGGACTTGGTAGAAAACCGAATACTCACTGAGGCACCCAGGTATCAGTGAGGCTTCGTTATAATACTGTCGGATTAGACCCCCGACCGCAAACCATCCGATAAGCACGGGTCGCTTAACACTCCGGATTAGAGATATAGAGGAAATATACGTGATCGGGCGAGTCGAAGAGATCACACAGATACATCAGTTCGAATTACCATCCTCTCACGATATTAGGGTAACCTTTAGTCATGCACCACATCAACAGGTTGGGAATAGGTGCACTTAAGCCCCCACATCGCGACAAGATTGTTACCCAGGTGGGGGAATTAAACACATTACTATCGAAATTCGCGAAAAGCCACGTCTCCGATACACAGGTAATGTCAGTTTTAGAAAAAAAATTTCAAAAAGAAGATGAAATTCATCCGTTTTATTATTCAAACTTTGTGCGTTAATGTGGCAAACCTTAAGTCACTTTTTGAGAGAATTTTCAGCATGATTTGAAGATTTTCTCTGCTACCAGCCCTTATACATATCATTACAAGTCACCATAGTCATATAGAATAATTATTTCAACAATGCAAATGTAGAATAGTTGCCAAAAAGGCACTATAAAAGTTATAGAAAGTAATGATAGAATAATAATAAAAATAAATATTAATAAATAATCTCTAATTATGTATATAGAATTACATATGTAGACGAATATAAATTTAGGTAGGAAATAGATACTGTGATAAGTTAGATGTTCCAAAATTAATATAACTTTCCTTACGAAAATAGTTTAATTGTTAATGAATAACGTGTACTTCGTTGTTTTGCCGAAAAAATTGGTCTAAGGCATCACAATCATCGATCCGTATTGGTTCTTCGTTTCTGAAGGCCTTAACGTAAACGATACTACGGTTGGTGTACGCTGCTGATAGCATCGTTTCCTTTTTCAACCGATAATCCCGAACAAAAATCCTATGATTGCCTGGCGTAAGATTTTCATTAATGTAAAAAGGAGTATCACTATCGAATCCAACTAAATTTAATCGAAGAGGACCTTTTTTATCTTTTATACACCTCTTAATGGTTGTCAGCTCATAATTCCTATCATAGGGACTAGAGAATTTTATTATTATTGGACCATCTTGCCTCCTATTATCGTTCCTGTTGTTCTTGATGATTTTCACACGGTAATAATCATCGTTAACAGTTGGAGGATCAATATTAATTGATCGCAAATACTTTTGGACATCCCCTTAAGATTTTCGCCTTCTCTTTGATGAGCCCTATTTACACGCAAATCATGTGAAACCTGAGAATTTTCTTTAATTTTCACGTATTTTTTAAGGCTTCAATCTCCTTTTTCATTTTGATGTTTTCATTTTCTTGTGCTTTTATTTTCATCGTCACTGTGTTCCTTGGATCATGAACCTCTGACTCAAGAACACTTACTCTCTCAGATAATTTATCTATTTCAATATTTGTTATACTCAGTCTCTTATCGACCTCACTTAAGAGACGTTCTTCATACTCGCGGAACATTGTTTTTATATATGTTTGTAATTGTTCAGATAATTTCTCAAAACGTTTTTCCATTATTTCTATAAACCTTAAGCCGAAAGTCCATACCATCCGTTTCATGCGACATTGCGTTTTATGTGACTGGTTTTTTGTTTTGATCAGCTGTTGTGGTAAACAATAAAAAAGCAAACAAGAACATTTTTGGGAAAAGTAGAAAATCAAATTGTAATTTGAAAAGAATTCATGCCATTAATTACAAATTTATGAGTTTACATATGTGATATTTTGTGCTGTTAAGGCCTACGAAAATCCTCAAAAGAACACAGGACGAGTGTTTCCGGTTAATTTATCCTTCATTTTTCTTGTTTACAAATAAATGAATTCAAAATAGATGACACTCAGTACATAAAAACAATCGACAACTAGTGGCATACATATAATGTTCATGAATGAAATGTGTCAAAAAATGTATTTTAATGTATTTTCCTCTTAAATTAGTAGTAAACTTTATTATGAAATATGTTTTTATTAATATTTTTATAATGCAAAAAGAAAAATGCGAAAATAGTAATGCACTATTTAGACATATTTATCGAAACCATTCACAATAGTATCGGGTTATTCATTTCGTGGTTCCAAAAGTAAACGTAAATAAAACACATATAAAATATTTTTTTCATGATATTTCTTTTTTATTGTAAAGTTTGAACGTTGACATTATGTGTGAAACACTACATCATTTAAATGACCTCCACGCGAAGTGTTGCAAGCATTGATTCTTTTGAGGTAATTTTCGACCACTTTTTGACACATATTGGGCGGTATCTCAGCCACAACTTGACGAATGTTGGTTTTTAAGTGCTCAAGTGTTGAAGGTTTATCTGCATAAACACGGTCTTTCGCGTAGCCCCACAAAAAAGTCTAATGGTGTCAAATCGCATGATCTTGGTGGCCAGTTGATATCGCCACGACGAGAAATTACGCGGCCAGGAAATGTCACTTGCAATAAAGCCATATTCGCTGGAGTTGTGTGGCATATGGCGCCGTCTTGTTGAAACCACATATTCTCCAAGTCGTATTCTTCAATAGCAGGCAAAAAAAGTCGGTTATCATATGACCATAACTCTCCGAATTGACGGTGACAGTCGTTCCATCGTCGTTTTCGAAGAAGTAAGGTCCAATCACACCTTCGGACCAAAGATCGCACCAAACAGTGACTTTTTCTGGATGTAATGGGCTCTCTTCAATTACTTGAGGATTCTCAGAACCCCAAATACGACAATTTTGTTTATTAACATACCCACCGAGTGTGAAATGTGCTTCATCACTGAAGAAAATTTTGTTCGAAAAATTGCCGTCCACTGCCGGTTGTTCAAGCACCCATTCCAAGTATCCACGACGTTGTGAATGGTCAGCTGGCTTCAGTTGTTGCGTGAGCTGGACTTTATATGGATGTAGGTGTAGATCTAAATGCAAAATACGCCATAATGTGCCGTAAGACAGCCCTTATTCCTGAGAACGACGAGGAATCGACACATTCGGGTCTTCGGCTACACTTTCACTTACAATAGCGATATTATCAGCGGAACGAGCTAAACGATGATGCATAGGCCTTTCAATATTTGTAACCACTCCAGTCTCTTCAAATTTCTTCACAATTTTGCCAATTGCTTGCGTAGTTGGACGATTATGTAAACCATAATCTCCTCTTAAATCACGATACGTGGCTGTGGCAGAATCACCATTTTTGTAGTAGATTTTGATAATTTTTATGCGTTGTGTGATAGTTAAGCGATCCATTTTCGTCAATGTCAGACTTTCAACTGAAAAGAAAAAAATTGGTTTCACAACTTAGTTTGACAGATGTCGAATTCCAGTCCCATACTTTTGAAACTACGAAATGGATAGCCCTTTATATAATTTGTCATGCCAAGTTTAAAAAACTGCTGACTTTTTCCAGCAGTGCATGAGTCTCATAGAAAAGTAGAAAGTAAACCTACTTGATGCGTTCTACGCGTCTATGCATTCTATGCATTTTCTTCTGTTTCTTGTCACAAACAATTACACTGATTCTACTTTTTCGGTAAACGCATGTAATGGTGGCAAGTCGCCGTGGTCTAGTAGGTAGTGTGTTGGCTTATTAGACGAAAGGCCCGAGTTCGAATCTCAGGTCAGACATCAAAATGAAATATGAAAAATATTTTTTCGGCGACTTTCTCTCAGCAGATTTCTGGCAAAAACTCTGAGAGTAAAAATTGCCATGAAAAGCTTCTCAAAAAATCTGTCGTTCGGAGTCGACTTTAAATTGTAGGTCCCGCCACTCATGTATAAAATTAAAGCACACAACATGAGTGGTGTTGAGAAGCTAGGCCGTAATCCTGACTGAAGGGTTGTAATGGCCAATTATGTATGTATGCACGTAATGGTGGCATTACAGCGTAAATTCTGCGACGAGCACTAAAGAGAACTGTACCGTATGGAATTAACGTGCCGTGC
This sequence comes from Sarcophaga rosellei, assembly GCA_930367235.1. Taxonomy (NCBI): domain Eukaryota; kingdom Metazoa; phylum Arthropoda; class Insecta; order Diptera; family Sarcophagidae; genus Sarcophaga; species Sarcophaga rosellei. Next base: position 61,485,373 of record OV884019.1, read on the forward strand.
GCAAAAGGCTAATGAGTCACTTCAAGTCTTTGCAATGGAGGTTGAGAGATTAGTGCAGCTTACATACGCAGAAGAAAACCACCCGTTGATAGACAACTTTAAAACCGAGGCGTTTGTGAATGGTAAACGCGACGCAGGCATCAAACTAGCTTTTTGAGGAAAATGGACAGAAGGCCAAACTTAGATGTTTTAATTGTGAAAAGGGCGGTCATTTCCAAAGGAACTGCAAGGCGCCATGTAAATGATCAAGATCCGTCTCACCAGCAAGGAAAACGGGCGAACTACTAACCATCTTCAGAAGAGTTAAACTAACACGAGCTAGCATGATGCAGCAAAACAACAACAACTTTACGGCGTGCGGGTACATAAACGGCAGGCAACACACCTTCACTATAGACACCGGTGCGACGCAGTCTATCATCAGATCAGATTTAGTGAAGGGAAATTGTGAGGCACTTAGTAATATAAGACTGCGGGCAGCTACTGGAAAGTCTGCCACCGTCCCCGGAAAAACAGAGGCGAAGTTGACTATAGCCAGCATCAGCGTAAGCCATGTCTTTATTGTTGCGGATATTGTGTGCGAGGTTATAATTGGTGCCGATTTCATGATAGCCCATGGCATCAATTTGAATATGGAGCACCAGATAATGAGTTGCCGAAATATGGTGATACCTCTTGACGTAAGATACGAGCATCAAGTGCACGCCAGAAGGTTAATTGCTGTGGAACAACAAAAATTACCACCTCACTGTGAATCATTAATATGAGCGCGTATGGATGGAGATTGTGAGGAATCCGCTTGGCATCAATTTGAATATGGGGTACCAGATAATGAGTTGCCGAAATATGGAGATACCTCTTGACGTGAGATACGAGCATCAAGTGCACGCCAGAAGGTTAATTGCTGTGGAACAACAAAAATTACCACCTCAATGTGAATTATTGATATGGGCGAGTGTGGAGGGAGATTGTGAGGATATCCGCTTGTGAATTGTTGAACCAGCAGAAATTCAAACGGACTTGTTGTCAGCAATGTCCCTCGTAAAATCCACCAAACAGAAAATAGTCCCGGTGAGAGTGCTAAACTATCAGACCATGAAAAAGTCATCTGTAAAAACTCCAAGGTGGGTCAATGTGCTCCTGTAGAGGCGGTAATAAACAGCGAACAATTGCCGGAACCTGCCGAAATGTCAGCCAAGGATCAACAAGAATTTGGTATAAATGTAGCGAAATGGGTAGCAGGTCTAGCGGTTCCTGAAAGAAATAAAACCAAAAAGCTGCGAAAGAGATATTCTATACGCTTTAGCCACAAACAAGAAAAGACTAGGAAGAACAGCCATGGTCAAACATGAAATTGATACTGGCGAAGCGAGACCGGTAAAACAGGCACCCAGAAGCATACCGCTGGCAAGGCGTAATGAGGTTAAAGAGCTAGTCGACGAAATGAAGAGGAGCGGTGTAATTAAACCATCATCTGGTCCGTGGAGCTCATCTGTAGTCTTAGTTAAGAAGAAAGATGGCAGTACAAGATTCTGCGCAGACTACAGGAAGCTTAATAATGTCACTAAAAAGGACAGTTACCCGCTACCGAGAATTGGCGACACCCTGCCCGGAACGAAGTGGTTCTCTACATTAGACCTGCAAATCGGGTTCTGGCAGGTGGAGCTTGCAGATAAGGACGAGGAAAAAACTGCATTCAGTGCGAACGGCGGTTTATGCCAGTTTAAAGTTATGCCATTTGGGCTCTGTAATGCCCCGGCCATATTCGAGCGGCTTATGGAACGTGTACTCAAGGGACTGGTGTACCTCGATGACATAATAGTGATGGGCAGAACTTTCAACGAACACCTCAAGAAATTGGCAGAAGTTCTACAGCGAATATCAATGACTGGACTCAAATTAAGCGTAAAGAAATGTGCATTCTTCCAAAAACAGGTGAAATATTTGGGACATCTTGTTACAGCAGATGGCATATCCACGGATGTAGATAAAATACGAGCAGTAAAGGACTGGCGTGGTCCGTAGAATCTTCAAGAATTAAGCAGATTTTTTGTGACTATGCACATACTACAGACGCTTTGTGCCTAACTTTGCTAACGTGGCTGTAAGCCTGCATGAGCTCCCCAACAAATCAAAGGTGTATCAATGGGGTGAGTCACAAGAAAAGGTGTTCAAGACACTAAAAGACCTATTGTGTGCTAAGACTAGTAAAATGATACATTATTCTTGTATTTTTTTGCTCTACGTTTGTTTGCCACCGCTTAAATTTATTCTACTTAATAAATTTTTGTTCTCAAAAATAAGTGTCTTGCTCAAAAAAAAATAAATGTTTAGTTTTTCTCAGCAAGTTTACAAAATTAAATTTCGTAAGCATAAATATTAACTAAATACTTAAAGGGTCCGCCATCTAACGTTTTTTTTCAACTAGGGCTTATTTCGTGAATGGTAACACTTAGCTCATGTCTGATTTGACAGATAAATAGTTTTATCCTTCCGCTGAACGAATATGGTTGTGTATACGCTTGAACAACGCTGGGAAATATTGCGACATTACTTTAAAAATCATGGTAATGTTGCAGAATGTGTGCGGAAAAGAAAGCATCTTTTCAGATGAAGCTCATTTTGATCTTGGCGGGTGTGTAAACAAGCAAAATTGTCGCCTTTGGGGCACAGAAAACCCGCACGCATACATTGAAAAGCCGACGCACCCAAAAAGAGTCACTGTTTGGTGCGGATTTTGGTCCAAAGGCATAATTGGGCCATTTTTCTTCGAAAATGAGCAAGGAGTGGCCGTTACAGTCAATGGCGATCGTTATCGGGCCATGTTGAACGAATTTTTGTTCACAAAAATTGAAGAGGAGGATATTGGCAACATTTGGTTTCAAAATTGGACCGATTGTGTAGGCTACTGCATGGCCAGCCGAGGCAGCTATTTGAATGAAATTATTTTCCATTATTAACCTGAAGGATTGTACTTTCAAATAAAAAAAGAAATCTGAGAAAATATTCAGTATTTTTTTTAAGCATTTTCAAAAAAAAAAAAAGTTATTTGGCGGACCCTTTAGAAAAATAATTACTTGCTTACTAAATACTTAGAAAAAGTTTTATTAATATTTTCTTTAATAAATCATTAATAATATCAAAACCACTTTGAAAATTTGACGTGGTTTCATTCCGAAGAAATTTTCTGTTTTTCGTTTTATAAGGACTCGGCGACTTTCGGAATTGGAACTAATTTCGATCGGAATTGCTTTCTGCGATATGACTGTTTATTTCAAACGTGAAAGTTATGTGGACACATTTCCTAGTAATAACTTTTACATTTTTTTAACTCATTAACATGAGATTGGAGTCGTGCGTAAGCTAGGGTTTTCATGTATACATATGAATGCAGTGACATCCGCAACTGTTGGCATGTTAATCAATTATCTCGTTGGCATATCTGCAGTGAACAATAAATACAAAAATGGCCCTAGGATGCTTCCCCGAGTAACGCCGGCAGAAATCCTTTTCGAGTTGACTTTGAGTGAAAATATCTGCTTTCTAGATAATTTTTGAAGAACTTATGGACGTTAGAGGCTAATAGGAGGTGTCTATGTAGAGCATAATACATTACTGTTTTTTATCAAAAGCATCTCAAGATATATTATCAGGTAGATTTATTGAAGCGGCCTTATGTTACTTTTCATTATCTAGCATTAGAAAGTGCTTAAAGTCCTTATGTACAAGAACTGTTGATTCTCCACATGCTCTACCACTCGAATCATTGGAACAATAAACTGCAATTTTAAAACAGTCTTTCTGTTTAAAATGATTTTCCGACACCAGCTGGACATCAATATGTTGCGATTGAAGGTAATATTTAATTTCGTTTTTCGGTTGGCTTTAAGCCGTTAGCATTCTAGAAACATTTTCTAGAATTCATTTTCTGTTTAGCATAATTTACATTAACACTCTTTGGTTTTGCATCAATTGCTGCAACATGTTCTGTATATTATCCATAAAATTATTCATGGCTTCAATTAGTTCTAAATAAAAAAATGAGAACCCGAACTGGGCTTCGAAATCCTTAGTGTCTATGTGTGCGAGGAAGAATTTTTTTCCATCGGCAACAACAATGTTTTTGAATGGAATTGTTTAGCTCGAAGTATTAAATTTGAAATTGCAGTTTTCAATCGTCGGAAGTGTTGTCTAATGTGGCGAGGGGAATTATCTGTTACAATATGATGGTTAGGATAGGAAGCGAGATAGCAAGCCACAATATATTGTTTTGCCAGAAGTTCGTTATGTTGTTTGACTGACAATAGCTTGATCTCTTCGTGCAAGTGCTCCTCACGACACTGAATTTCGCTGAGGACGAGGCTCCAAATTGGGGAGGCATAATAAAAGAGAGAGCGATATATATTGTCGTGTATATTGAAATAATCGTCTCTTTGTTCACAATCCATGCTAAAGCCTCCTCCTCACTTGAAAGTGAAGGAGACTGTTCCCCACCATTTGAATAAGGTTGTCTTCAACAGAGATAACAAGTTCTCTACTTACGTCTTTGGTCCACGTTATGAGAACAGATCCTGAGGACTTAGGAATCTCAATCCTCAGTTCTAGAAATAGTCCACAATGGCGGCCAGGTAGTTTCTAATCCTGGCGTTTATGTCATCAATGGTAACACCGGATGAGAAGACAGCCATCAGCATATGACACCATTGAGGCGTTTGGTGGTGAGTCCAGAAAAGAGGTAAATAAATATTAAAGAAAATACGCGACAGAACCCAACATTGTAGAACGCCCATTTTAATCTTTCTGTAGGCAGACTTTTGTCCGTCAAACTCTACAATCTTCTGCCGACTTCCAGATAATTTATAGTCCAACGGTTCACATCGATGGGCAGGATGGAGTTAATATGTCTTTCATTAGTATGGGCTGGTCGACAGTACCGAAGGCCTTGAATAGATCAAGGGCCACCGCGATATTGTGTTGACACGATCGTTGTTGATTCAGACGGTTTATTATCTGCGCTGTGATTTCGGTTAGAGTTGTGGTAGTGCTGTGGGACTCCCTAAAGCCATGTTGGTGATTTGCTATAGTAAAGAATTCGCCGTAGTCTACCAGGTACTGCGTTGATTTATTAGACGTGAGACCACGGTTCAAATCCCAGGTCAGAAAATATGAAAAAATATTTCTTCGGCTACTTCCTTTTAGCAATTCTGAGAGTAAATAAAATTCCCATGAAAAAGTTTCACAAATGTGTTTTTTATAAGCTTTATTGATCTCGTTTGAAATATTTAAACGGAGAACTAATAATTGTGTATACCATTTTAATCTTATATTTGGATAAAACAAAATATTCACCATCAAATGTAGTTATCAATGCCTTTAGTATACAATTTGTTAATAAATAGATGCTTTCCAACATTAGACTGTTCCACCTAGTTTTACAGTTTTTTTTTTGGCTTCCAAATTCAGCCGCAACATACTTTTGCAAGACATCGTTTTTTGTTGACGATCATTTGACCATTATTATTAATTTTCGCACCTTTTTGATCATTGGACCTCAATTGACCTCAGTAATATTACATTGGTTTCTCTCTGAACCGTCTGTCGTAATACCGACAATATCTTTTCGCAATGGCTTCCAAATTCAGCCGCAACATACTTTTGCAAGACATCGTTTTTTGTTGACGATCATTTGACCATTATTATTAATTTTCGCACCTTTTTGATCATTGGACCTCAATTGACCTCAGTAATATTACATTGGTTTCTCTCTGAACCGTCTGTCGTAATACCGACAATATCTTTTCGCAATGTCAGGTTAGGATAGGTTTGAGGACGTATATTAGTCATTAGGACAAGTACAATACCTAGAGGCCAAAATTGTAATTTCGTCCTAGAAGAGATAGAGAGGTTAGTAACGACGATAGGGAAATTGAAAAAGTAGAATAGGTGGGAAAGAGAGGATATAAGGCCCTAGCATTTCTCAACCAGCTCAACCTATTTATGAATCTATGAAGAGCCCTAATGCCGGCTCTCTATAGAGAGTCCAAACCTTCGGAAATGCCCTTGCCGAGGGTCCTCAACCTCAACCTACTAAGGACTGAACAGTTACCAACCAAAGCTTGCATTATTAACGATCATAGCCCCTAGTGATTAATAGTGCCTCTATGAAATCCACTAGCTGAATCTGGAATTTTTCTATCTCTAGCATTTGCGATTTTTATTCCATGATTTTGTCGTTGAATTTTTTTACCAAAAGAATATTTGAAATTATTCGTCCGAGTCGTTTAAAAAACAAAAATAAAGTCCTTAAAAAATTTCGTGGGTCTGCCAATATAAGTCAATTGTTATTGATAACCATTAAGGTGATACCAGTGGTGTCTTCTAGCGACAACAACGACATAAATATATAATAAGGGGGAATATGTCAGATCTCGAAAGTGACAAAATAAAACATTAAATAAAATGTTAGGAATATACAAAACGGCTACGAGTACTTTGGCATTCCAAAAGCAGTACGTCTTATACGAAAGTGTTAGTTTTGATAGAACATAAGAGTCAAATTCTGGGGTGCGATTGAGAACTTTGAAATCACCTTTTAAAATAAAAACATAAAACTCAAAAATATACACAAGCGAAGTCTTACAAGCTTGTATTCTTTTTTTTAAGAATGTAACTTTTCTAAATGTCTGATTTAAAGCTAACAAATAATGCGAACAGATATATAAATGACAATTAATTTGGCGTCTAAAAGAATATTTATATAATAAAAATTAATTTTAATTGACAGATCAGGTAATATTGATCTGATTATATAATATTACCAATATTACCCAAAATCAGTAAATAAATTAGAGTAATTCAGTTTTTTTTTTTATTTGTGTAATATTATTAATATTGGTAATTTGATTTACAAATTTCGTTGAATATCTTTTTTCATCTTATTTTTTGTTTTATTTATTTCAGAGTTCAATATGATAATTGTCCAAATAGATGGACATTCCACCCTGCTGCCTTAGTTAAAGTTGTGTCTTTTCGTGTCGGCGATTTAGTTACCATTATTAATGACTCGGCAAAAGTACAGCAATTGCAAAAAGGTCATGGAGAGTGGATTGAACTAATGCGATATGTAAGAAACTAATTTATAAGTTTTCCACAATAATATTAAAATTTTATTTCTATCTTATCTTTTAAAGGCTCTCGGTAAACTTTGCAAAGTAGTTAAAGTCTATTCAGATGGCGATTTACGCATTGAACAATTGGACGATGGTTTTGAATGGACGCTAAATCCTAAATGTGTAAAGTTAGAAAGATCACCGCTAGCAACCGCAGCAGAACGCAGTAACAGCATGATGGATTTAAGCCACCGTAGAACTGATCATGTCATGACACCACTTTCAGGCTTGTCGGGAACTTCAATGGCTGATAAATTAGTTCGTGAGGCAGCCCAAGGTCATATAGACTTTGTTAAACAGTATTTAGATGCACATCCTGACCAGATAAACGTCATGAGTGGCGGAAAATCTTGTATTCAAGTCGCTGCTCATCAAGGTTATGTAGAAATAGTAAAATATCTTATTGAAAAAGGAGCAAATGTAAATGTTGTTGATAAAGAGGGTGATTCAGCATTACATTATGCTGCTTTTGGAAATCAGCCAGACACAATGCGAATTTTATTGCAAAATAATGCCAACATTAATTTTTTAAACTCCAGTCATTGTTCAGCGTTGCATATATGCGCTCATAAAAAAACTCCGCACTGTGTTCGGGAATTACTTTCGTTTGGAGCTGACGTAAACATTCAAGATTCATATGGCGACACTGCATTACACGATGCTATTGGAAAGGAAAATACTGAGGTTGTAGAACTGTTATGCAATGCACCAAACCTCGACTTCACCGTCAAGAACAATAGAGGGTTTAATGTACTACATCACGCAGCTCTTAAGGGAAACGTAACAGCTGCTCGGCGTATTTTGCATTTAGCTAGACAGTTAGTAAATGTTAAAAAAGATGATGGTTTTGCTGCTTTGCATTTGGCGGCTTTAAATGGTCATGCACAAGTTGTAGAAACACTTGTAAGAGAAGGTCAAGCTGAAATAGATATTCGCAATAACCGACGACAAACACCTTTTTTATTAGCAGTGTCCCAAGGTCATTCTGCTGCCATTGAAAAACTAGTCAAATTGGGGTGTGATATCACCGCTCGTGACGAAGATGGCGACAATGCCATGCATTTATGTGTTATTAAAAAAGCGAATCTTTTACAAGCCTCTGAACCGACGTTAGAAACTTCTCCGGATATTTTCGCAGTATATGATAGTTTAGCATATATAAATGAAGATAGATTGATGTATACTATATTGTGTTATCTATCTCGTTTAGGCTGTCGAATAAGTCAAAATAATAAGGGAGCAAATATTTTTGAATGGATTACTGATAAGAATTTAAAAAAATTAATTTTAGGCAATCAACATATAGAAACTATTTCTACACGTAATACCCCATCGACGTGTACTGAAGTAGCTACAAACTCGCTTCCAGAAGCATTAGTCCATAACATCCAGTCGATCAATCTAAGCGCTGTTGAACCTGTTGGTGCCATCGCTTCAAATATTTTACAACTTACAGATGATTCGACTTTATCGGACAAACCATCTAGTTCTAATCATAATCAATTTCATGATACTGCTTCTAGTACGGCTACACGAAGGCAGTCTACAAAAACATTAACAGCTAATATCAACACAAATAATAACGATGTTGATGGAATAGAATTGGAAAAAACAAGAAGTTCTCATACTCCGCTTATGGCATTATCAACCACGCCACAAGAATGCATTGTATGTGATGAAACTCTACAGCTAATTAAATTTGAACCTTGTCAACATCAAATATCATGTGAAGATTGTGGAAAACGTATGAAAAAATGTTTACGATGTGGAACACAAATTGAGCGGCGAATAGATTGCAATGGACGTCTTATTACCAACACAGAGTCAACAAATTTACCATCTGCCGACAGGCTTCGCTACTTGGAAAATAAAATACAGGAGTATGAAGAGTCTCATTATTGTAGCATATGCATGGAACGAACTCGTGATGTAGCGTTTCTTTGTGGACATGGTGCATGTTCCCGTTGTGCTGAAACTTTGCGAACATGCCACATGTGTCGGAAAACTATTCTCAAAAAAATTAATTTGTATTGAATCATTTCGCTCTTTTTAACCGAGAAAGTTTTTATTTTAACAAATTTGAAAGGGAAACTCTGTTTGAAACTAAATGAATATGTTTAAAATTGCTAATGTGAAAAATTATATATTTTTAAATTTATTTTTTACTTAGTCTCTTTTAAAAGTTATCAGACATCTTCAATTGTTTAAACCATTAAATGTCCCAATTTATAAGGGACTATATTAGGAATAAAGAGCACATTCTATGTACATTTATGTTCTGATAAATTTTAATAACTATTTCAAATTTTTTACAAGGGTAGATGTAATTAATACTTACATGAATTAAACTATATTGTTCACTTAAATTTATGTTACAATTATGAATTTTAATTATTGATATATTTAACTTAAAACAAAATTATTTATACACTTCTATATTATAAAATAAAAATAATTGTAAATGATTCTATTTTACAGATATCATTTGATATCTATTATCGAATCAATAAACGCGAATGGCCGTATTTAAAAATAAACTTTAAAAATGTATATGCTTCTTTTAAATTGTATTTAAAAACAATAATTTGCATACTCAACCTTTTTAAGGAATTTTACCCCACTTTATATCTATAATAGCGTTATTTTATTTATTATTTTTTTTTAACTTTTAGTAAATGTATATTAAACACATGTTTAGCTATCCGTTTTATTATATTTATATATTTTTCAAAAAATTCGAACAAAATTAAATTCGAAATGATCGCAATCAGGTCAATTTCTTTTGGATTTTTGGATAAAATCATGGAAAAGTTTTATGAATATTACACTCTAAAGACGAAGATTGCACTTATTAAAGTGATATCCAAAATTGACAAAGATTATACAAAATGTGGCTGAGGGCTGTGTATTGAAAGTCGTTCTGTGGTTGATAGGTATCTACTTAAAATTCTACTTTTACTGATGACACTTTTTTTTATTCATCTTGATACTTACAGAAACAAAATTTTAATTCACATTACGAAGGGAAAGATTTCACTCCGTTTTAATAAATATTTGATATTTTCAGCTGTTAATTATACCTGAAATGCAAATTACATGTATAAGCAAAATGAACTCAAATAAAATTGAATCGTTTTATAAGGTATTGTGTAATTTGTGTATATAGTATTAATTTAGACAATTACGGGGAACTCTTAATGAATTAGGCTTGCAAAGATGTTGGTATTGTCAAGATGACAATTAATTTAAGCATACTGTAAAAATATTGTTATAATATTTGCATCTTGATCACCAAATTCCCTAAAGGGCGACTAGTTAACACCAGACATCTATACTCTAGTTTGTTTTTATCGTTTGGTTGCCTACTAGATAGAGGTGTCAGTATTTTACCAATAATTTTTGTGGGTTTTTTAAGATTTAATTTATATAATCTTTAGAAATTAAAACTATGTTTTTATTTATATAACCCTTTCGGCCGCATTTAAATTTAACTGTTGCTACCAAGAGAATCACTTATTTTTTCCATACAAAAATGAAGAGCGAGTATTTCCGCCTTTTTATCGTTAAATCATGGTTTTTAACTGTGGGTCAACTGACGCGAATATTTTACCACAATAGCAACTCTCACTTTATACAAAGAATAACACAAATCAGCTCTTGCAGTTAAAATACTTGTTTCAATATCAGCGGGAATTCCCGTCATTAGTTTAATTAGAGAATAGTGAATGACGGGAATTCCCGCATAACTGCCGAAAGGGATAAGGACCTCAACCATCGGTTAGGGCATAAATTGAAAAATTCTTGAAAAAGCCATAATCGCTTTCCTCTTGTTTAATTTTAATTTATTACTAAATTAAAAAGCTAAATTTTATATTTCATGCCCTTTTGCTGTCCTCGAAGTTAACTAACCCACAGCTATTTGAGTTTGTTTTGATTACAAAATGAAAAATAAATTATTTTACAGTAGACACTATTTTTATTTTAATTTTTAAAGAGAAGATGTTGTGATCGTTGAGGCTTCAGCAGAAATCGTTATAAGGAATTAGCAGTCTCCTGGCGTGAACTTCCAGACGCCAGCCTCTGTTTATAACTGCTGTGAGATTCCTTAGATAGAGTGTTGACATGTTTAATCCTGTTCTGCATATATCCATGTCAGGCCCAATCTGCCGGATGTCTCCGCAAGTGGGTTCATTAGCCCATTTTATCTTTACCAATGAATGAAGTTTTTTGATACCATTTGTTTGCCTTTCTGCAAAGGAACGTCAATTTCATGAAGGAATTTAATTCAAATTTCCGTGGTGCCAGACTTAGCAAGTGCGTCGACTTTATTTTTACCTTCGATGCCCCAGTGTCTAGGAACGCTAGTGAGGGTAACCGTCGAATGCCCAGAGACACCCGGTCTTCTTGGACAATCTTAAATTTGGTGTACACATCCTCTAGGAATCTAGTGGCTTCCACCATTCTAATAATACACTCAAACTGAGTTTAATGATTTCTCCAAAGCCAATTTTCAAACTGTGGTCCCGTAGAATATAGTTGGTCTATCTTTTTGGGATTTATACCCAGACCACAGTTTGCAGTTCAAGAGGATAAGACTCCAAGTGCAGATTCCATCATTCCATCAGCGTTGACAAGAATTTGCCACTTACCAGAAAAACCACATCATCGGCAGTTGCCATTACACAGCATGTGAGTAATAAACCTAACTAGAAAATCTGGGACAATCCTCAATTGAAGAAATGGTAACATCGCTAAAAGCCAAATTTGCTTCAACAAAGCCTGTCACGTCATGAAGAGCGTTCTCAACCGACTTACCCCTAACGTAAATTGGCTGAGACGTACTCAACAGAGACCGGTCCATGTTTGACCTCAAATACAGATCTATATGTCTCTCCAGGGCTTTCAAAAGAAAGGACAAGAACGATATAGATCTACAATCCTTAGGGCCGTATTTGATCTCAAATATAGATCGATGTCTCTCCAGAGCTTTTCGACTTACAGTATAAAACCACAAGCAGAATTTTCTAACCATCATATTACACCACCGGAGACAATCTCGAATCATATCGAAATCGAGGAAAAGTTCCTAGAACCCAAATATAAAAGAAATAAAAGTGAATTTAACATAAATAATAAAGAAAATACATCTCTACCTAAAAATATAGTGCAAAATAATATTCTCATAAATAAAATACTTGCATAGTCAGCCAAAAAAATTAAAGCAAATCCTCCTCTTCTATATTCTGCATTAAATCCTGAAACTAACTTCATGTGTTCGAATAGTATATCATCATCATGCTGAAGTAGAGTCGAAAAGATACCATCCGAACCAGGCGACTTAAACGGCTGAAATCTACTTAGAGCCCATTGACTATCCCTGGTAAGGATTTCTTCAACGTCTTGCGTCATGTCAGCATTACAGACAGGATCAGCTACTCCCACCGGAAAACTATCAGGATCCACACAATTGGTCAAATGCCCTTAATATTCCTTTTGTATTCGTTAAAACTGGATCTCAGCGGAAATTTCTCTTACCCTGCTAAGTAAGGGACAAGCTTGTATGTACTAAGACAACAAATGTCAGCCAAAGATCCAACTCGATCATTGACGCCAGGAGTGTAACGACCCCTAAGGGCCCTAAGTGCCTCCTCCACAGCCTTCCGAAGATCGCAGCCTTTCCTTTTCCCATCACAAGCCAAGGAATTAACAACCACCCGCGAGCAGGTGTTCAATCCGTCGTTTTGCTTTCCAATAAGAACCTGCCTAATCATAGGCGTGATTCATACCGTCACTATTGAGCGCAGAGAGAGGTTGGATTGAGTGATCACCTCCAATCCAGCACCGGCCAGGATTCAGCAAGGAGCTTCCATAAGGAAAATTACAGTTCCCTCGTTTTCACAGTCCACGATCTTAATGCCTTTGGATCATCTGATGGAGGATATGTGGGGATTACTGCCATAACTCGATCCATAAACTTGTATCCATCATAAACTCGATGGAAGCCAATTGAAGGGAAGGGTTAGCTCCCAGGCTCCCCTGTTTTTTCGAACGCTTTGAATCGGAGGGAGGCATCTCGTCAGATCTATTTGTTTTCACGTGATTTCCCTTGCGGGAACCTGCATATTTCCTTGATACCAGCCAGCAACTTTACATTGAAGTGGGGGTTCGAAATTTCCCCAAACAATGTTTATGAACTCCCCTGATAAAGCGAAGTGTCAATAGAAGCAATAGTATCATCACTCACGTTGCGGTTAATGATCAGTCGAATGATGTAGTTTTCGTCACCTCTATTTACGACCTTATTTTTTGTTCCAGAAAGGATATGCATTTTTGACTACTGCGTTTAGGCTGTATATTTTCGGTTGCGGCCGTTTTAGCTGACCCCCTCTGCAGCAAAAGATCAATGATACCATTTTTACCAGGAGAGTTTTTCTCCGTGAGTTCATTGGCAGATTTACCATCTAATCGTTTTATAATTTTGTATAATTATAATTTTTGTTCCTTTTAGAGGAATTTTTGTACCTTGTGGAAGTAACGTTCGAGCCCGTTGAAGCCGAAGGAGTTGCTTTAGAGATCTGTGAATCATTCTTCATCTGATCACCCTGCACTTGGGAAACTGGTTTGGGGTTGACTTACTCAGAAACATGGGATTGTATTCTATCTGGACATTTTTTAGCCTTATTTCGAAGAACCAGGTTCTCGACTGAGTTTAAGCTTTGGATACGCTTAGAATACAAAAGCTAGCAGAACCAAAGGGGTCAGACAGCTAATATCTGGAAAACTTCTCAAGTCTCTAATATTTAACTTTCTACATTTATTTTAAAATGGCGGATTCTTATCATTTATTAATTTTTCAATTATTTGATGACCTGAAATTTCGTGTAGATCAACAATGGAATAGAATAGCACAAACACTTAAAGAGTTTCCCCTTCAGAAATAGTTCACCTTCCTTTGCAGCACAATCGGTGCAAATATGTTCGCGACCTCAGGCCGAAAAATTTAATCCGAGGAATACAATCGCCACACTTAATCATAGAGGGGGAAATATCATGGTGTGGAGATGTTTTTCGGGACATTTATACAGAGACCTCCTTAGCTCAATTATGCTTCAGTACGTTAAATGGGAAATGCCGCCTTCGTGGATATTTTAGCATGATAATGATCGCAAACACACGCTAGTGTTATTAAAGCCTGGCTGGAACATCAAATCTTTGTTATGTCGTGACTACCGCGAACTCTCTCCGAGCTCAACCCAATTGAGAATATATGGATGATTGCAAACGTAATATCGGAAATAAATTATTCCTTATCGTCATCCGTGGAGTCCATATGTTCGTCCTGCGACATTTGCCCCTAGGAGGGGCTTTGTCACCGGACTCTATGGGACGATTGTCTTTTTTGTATGAATGATATTCCCAAAACCGAAGGCTAAAACACCATTGGTGCTCCAGGAATTCTTGGTTCAATACTCGCGCAACGAGACCCATGGCGCCTCTTCAATTTGGAAGGTTTCCAATTGTGAGTTAGTATCTTAGGATTGCACATCTTGATCATCCTTAGAAACTTTTTTGGCTCCTTCGGATTTAGTGGTATTCATGAGCGCGTTCGTGACCGTCTAGAGATGGCGCACGGCCAGATTTCTGCCGTCCTTTAGATAGCTATAGGAAAGAGATCCAGAATTCGCTTATAGGCACATGTAACCAGCTTGGTGTCAGCCACACTGGTGTGGGCCTGAATGCTGCTCCATCACCTCTAGGAAGATATATGCAAAACGTGTTCAATTAGCCTTCAATTTAACTAAGTGATACTGCATTTAAGTATACCGCTGTACATCATGCTGATGCAGTGAGAGCTTCTTCGTATCGGATATGTTATCTCCCGCAAAACGCTACCTTTTTACATTGTTCTCCTTTGTTGACTCTTTTAGTTCGGTCAAGCGACAGAGTATCACTCAGAGTTCGGCTATCCCCTGGGATTTTGAAGATCCGTTCGTACTTCCGTTTGGTGTTTGTTTTGCTTAGATGCCGTGTCCAGCTTCATATTACCAAGTCCGCTTTTGCTGGACGTAGATTCGGGTTTTGTAGCGACTTGGTGTTGGTTAAGCTAGTTGTGCTCTTGGATTTTTCTAGGTTTCGGGTTTTTGGACTGGCGTAGCTTTACCCACTTTGTTAAGACGGGCGTAGGTTTAATTCGTACGCAGATTTTTCCAAGTACCGTTCTCGACCTTCGTAATGGAAGACTTTTTGTTATTTACTGCATTTATTTTATTCTCATTTTTGGTCACACGAATTGCAGATAAGGGGATAGTTCACGTGGGCAGGGATCCGTGGTAACCAGGTAACGCTGGTTAATTCTTAGTCTTATATTAAAAAATGTTAAAATTATTATAAGCAAAACTAATGCATTAATTTAAACTCGAGAATGAAAATAAAATATTCATATTTGGCTGATTTAATCAAGCGGTCCTAAAACTTGTAATCCATTTTTCATTTTATTTTTATTATTAAAAATATAACTTTTTTTCGTTTTTCATGATAAATTAACTGAATTTTGTTTTAATTTTGATTTAATCTATTGAAAGGAGCAAATGAAGCTAATAATCTTGAGTGAATTGCTGAACCTAATTAGCTATTTTGTGAGACATTTAATAAATATTTGGTTGTTTATTAATACATTT
This sequence comes from Sarcophaga rosellei, assembly GCA_930367235.1. NCBI lineage: Eukaryota > Metazoa > Arthropoda > Insecta > Diptera > Sarcophagidae > Sarcophaga > Sarcophaga rosellei. The sequence continues at coordinate 61,501,220 of OV884019.1, forward strand.
TTAATTTAATTTTATCGTTTAGGCCCGAGACGTAAATATTTTACTCATCCGGAAAAACATTAGTTCCTCTGACTGTCCATACTGCATATTTTACTGGACAAAAGAGGTTGACCCCGTGAGTTGATATTGCTCACAGATGGCACTATTTGTGTTAATTTTTTTGGTATTAAATGACTGATTTAATTGCTCATTATAGCCATTTAGTCAGAATTACGATCTAACTTCTCACACCACTCCTGTTGTGTGAGTTAATTTCAGCCATGAGTGGTGGGACAGCTTAAAATCGACTCCAAACAACAGATCGATCGTCGAAGATATATTTTTCATATTTCATTTTGTTATAGATGTTAGGCTGGTGTTTGAACTACAGCCTCTCGTCTAATAAACCAACACACTAACTATTAGACTACGACTACTTTAGGTTTCAGCCACAGCCTCTCGTCTAATAAACCAACACACTATTTACTAGACTACGACGACTTTAGTATTAAATGATGTTTTATTTCATTTCTTCTATATACATATGTAGGTTAAGTTAGGTTAGGTCAATTAAGACAAGTACAGTACCCGGAGGTCGAATTGACCCATTGTACAACGTCCTTAAAGAGACGGAGGGGATGTAGAAAAGGGAGAATGGGCAGCGGAGGAATTACACAGACCAGACACAACAAAAAGGGAGAGCGCAACTGTACTGATGAAGCCCTAGTACCTCTCAACCAGCCTAAGCCACTAATGAATCTGTGGAGAGCCTTGATGTCGGCTCTCGGCACAGAATTCAAACTCTCAATGAAGGCCCTGCCAAGGGTCCTTAATCCCAACCTACCAAGGGCTGGGCAGTTACAGAGCAGGTGTTCGATAGTCTCCAACTTCCCCTTATCGCAACATGCCCGGCAATAGTCCAGCTGGGATCTGTTCCAGATCCCCGTCAACGACCTAATCTCGCAGTGCCTCGCCCACTGCAGCAGCCCAGCAGCCAACCTGATCTCTTACTGTCCACAGCAGGCCATAGACATCTAGAAACAAAACAACCCGATCCGTTCCCGCAACGCCTCTGCTCTTCCTCCCCGACCCATCCATTGATGAGGCCGTAGAGGTGGCAGACTGAGGGGTCAGGACCAACTTTTAAATCGCCCCCAGAAAGCGAACCTATCCTAGCGTGGGCATCAGCTATCTCATTGCCCAATATTCCGCTATGACCCGGAACCCAGCATAGACGGATACGGTCTAGTCCCAAAGTCCTCAACGACTCCTTGCACTCGCGAACGAGCCGTGATTTGCACAGGTCGACTCAATGGTCCTAAGGGCAGCCTGACTCAACGAAAATCAAGTAAGATTCCGAAGCTGGGCCACCAGCTATGGCCTCAATAGCCTTCAAGATTGCGAAAATCTCCCCCTGCAAACGCTGCAGTCATCATTCAATCTGTATATGTATATTGTGTACATACTGTGTGTAGATATACTTCATTTGCTGTTGTATTCAGAAAACGTATTGATAATTTTTTTTTAATTTAATTTTTTGTATAATACTATCGACCATATTTTGAATATGATTAAATATAATTAATTATCTACGTTTAGAAATGTGGTTCATTTTAGAATTTGGATTGGTTTTTTTAAAACAATTTTTTGTTTGTTTTTTATTTCTCATTTATTTCAGAGTTATGCTTAATATTATAAAAAATTAACTTATAATAAAAAGAAACTTTGAGCTTCTATAGGTTCTTTATTTAATTTTTTTTAATTGCAAGTTTGAAACCAAATTATGTTATTCCCCAGCACTAAATTTTTGAACTCTTAAATTCTATTGAAATTTCAACTTGAAATATTAAGACATTTCATTCTATAAAAGTAACAATAAACCTTAATTTAGAGAGCAGCACGGTTTTAATTAATTTACTTCTTCATTGATAGGATCACAGCCTGGTAGTTCTTTAGGATCAATATAAGTTATTCCAAGTACTCCTCGCGAGAATGGTTTTGCACCATTTGTTTGCAAATAATAATCTCCCGAAATGCTAAAAGAAAAAATATTATTAAAATATAGAACTATAATAAAAGTTTTAGGTCGGTTGTTATGTTTAATAAAAAGTAAGTATAAAAACGATACGGTTTTTATCTCATTATTATTTATCTGAATAATTAATAATTAAATAATAAATAATTTTTCTGAAATATCCGAAATTTACCTCAATTGTCTTTTGTCTAAAGTAGAATAACTTCAATTATTTTCAATATTGTATTGAAAGCAGACCAAACACGCAACCTTCTAGTGAGTATTTTAGTGTTCGTAAACGAATCATACTTAGGCCCCGATTATGGTTCACAACAGTTGTAAATTTAGTGTTGTAGTTTTAAAATTGCGATTATGGTTCACAACAACTACCGCCAGTATTGTACTTTATGTTGTGTGTGTTCACATAGCCCGATTATGATTTACAACAGTTGTTTTTAAGTGTTGTCAGAACTGTCAAAAACTTACAACAGCTCATTAACTGTTGTCTTGTTGCCGCATTCAGTTTAAAAAAGAAAATGTATAAAAATTTGTAAGTATATGTATATAACAGTGCATATAATTTTTTGTGGAAATTTTAAAAATTATAAATAACTGGAAATATTTTATAGAAAAATAATCACTAACAAGCAGAAGGAAAAGTTGGTCGAGTTCATGACAGCAAATCCTGAAATTGGCAAGTTATCATTTGGAGCAAATAAGACTCAGCACAAAGAGACGTGAGAGAAATTTTCATTGGAGCTAAATGACTTGGGTCCACCCATTAGAGTTTCAAAAGAATGGCAAAGAGTTAGTAGATGAATTGTAGCATTTTTAAGGCATGGACTCATTATAAAGCCAATTTGAAAAGAAAACTCTCTGCCAATAGAAAAAAAACTTTCAAGTTACTAGTCCGTCGACGGAAATTAGCAGGAAATTGGAACAGAGCACCGTAAAGTTGGTGTTTATGCAATGGAAAGTAAATCCAAATGGATCTGCAATGGGATTGCAAATTCAAGACGAATCGTCATACGATATTGAAGGGCCTTAAACTAGCACTAACCAGTGGAAGCAGCAGTTGCCGAAAAGCTACAAAATACAAAAAATAAGATGGGGGATGAGCGTCTAAAAACCTTAAAAAGGCAAGAAAAGAACCAACAGGAGATATTGCTTACGTTAAAACGTCTTGAGAAGGGCTCATATAAAAATGATCAAATAAATAAAAAATGTTAGAAATAAATAGGAAAAAAGCTGAAATACAAAATAAATTATTAAAAGCCAAACTCCTTTTAACCCAAAAAAAACTTGAAATGTAAACTATTTATGAATTTGTATTTTAGCTTTAAGTAACTATGTGATCTAAATAAATTTTAATGTGATTTTTTTAATGTGGTTTTTTTATATTTATATATTTTAATTTGAAGTACTTTTGAAATGAATTTATTGCAATACATATGTACATAAAATATAAACGCTAATAAAACTAGCCTTTATTTTTAATTGTCATGTTTTAACAAGAGTTAAAATTTGTGTTTTATGTAGGCTTTTTGTTTTTTTAACGTAATAATTTTTGTTTTCAATTGACAGTTTTATACACTCAGGGTTGTATTTTCAAGGAAAAGTATACTAACATTAAAGAGCAACACTGTGACATACACAACATCTAGATGTTGTAAACCATAATCAAGAAAGTAATAAATGTTGTGTTGTCTCTGTTACAACACAACATTTATGTGTTGTGAACCATAATCGGGGCCTTATTTTGTGTCACTTGTATATTTCGAGTTAAGGAAAGTCGATGCCAACAACATCATACGTGTTAAGTGTAAGTGTGATGAGTACTTGAAACTTTGAAGATGATTCGAAGTTGATGATATTAAGAAAAGTATGAATGCGTATATGTAAAAGAAATTGTGTGTCATGATTCGACTCCACTCATCTTTTCAAATACTTATTCCCGATCTCTGTTATATGAGTATACATTTGGCGGTCGAAATAACACTACAAATGCTCAATGGCTTTAATATCGGACGATTGAGATGGCATATTAAATTTTTTTCGTTCTTTATAGGGAGATACTCTTTTACGATAAGTGCGGTGTATTATAAGGATTGTTGTCCTACTACAATAAAAATGTCATGCCCATCTAAGTTTTGCAGCACTGTTATGCAAATTGTTTTTAAAAATGTTTTAATAAGCAAACGAGTACTAATCCAACAAACTAATTTGCCAAACTTAAAATCAAATCAACTTAATCATATGACTACACTTGTCAAATACTTGTCAGGTAAAAATTAGCCTACTATCTAAATAGATAGCTTCCTATCGGTTAATCACTGTGTTATTATAATTGTTTGTTATACATATTGCAAACGTTTAAGTTATAAACAGATTTTGTCTTTTACTTTTATTAATAAATAAAATTATACTGTATTTTACTTACTTTAATGGACAGTCATGTCCCATGAATACGGGATCTTTGTCATTGTAGATACATTTTCCATTTTTGAAATCAGACCAATTCTTTGCTTTAACGGCATTAAATTTTACATTACTTTTGTTTGAAACGCTTTCAGCCCAAAACCACCAGGATCGTCTATGGCTTGAAAGATCTAAAAATAATGACAAATTATGGGCAATGCTATTCAAAAAATGATAAATATTTAGCGGTTACCATTATCTGTAAGCATTTTATAATTCCTTTTTGGGCAACCAGGTTGCAAAGTTGTCCCGCCATTTGGCCAAAAATCCGCTGTACCAGTACTTACAGGCGCACCATAAATCCAAGCGTCTGTATGTATAACATCCACAAATTCAGCATCAGATTTTTTAAGATGGTCTGTAAGTCCTCCCGTATAGAATAACGGAAATGCTGGGTCCAGAGCTGATATCCTGATATTGAAATAGTTAAAGTTAACGTTTAAATAAAAATTAAAAATATACATGTACTCGTATATACCTTTTAATTAATTTGTTTTTATTACTTCGAGCATAAACTTCCCTACCAATAATGCCTGCAATTTGTCCACCTAATGAATGGCCAACTATTTGAAATTTATTAACGTCCAATCCATTATCAAATTGATTAAGTAACTCCTTTGCAATTACTGCACCAAGCTTTAACAAAAAAAGATTTAAGATGTACAAATAGAAATATTATGTCATCATCAACAATTAATTAAGTATGCAAAATTCAAAACTAAGTTATAATTAGAGTCCAGTGCCATAAATGCTACAAATAGTAATAAATACGATCTGAAATTAATTCTAAAGATTACATTATGTAATACAAATATATATTTTTATATAAATTAGTTTTAATTATATGTATTGGAAAGAAGAGTTCTGAAAGCTTATCGTTATTTGTTGCTGACACATTCTTGTTTTATTTTGTATGCATATATAGGGTTTTTAGTAAGGACTTACATCTGTCAAAAGGTGGGTATTCTGTTCGGGAAAAGTACCGTGCCCATTTATGAATAAATCGGTACGTGAATCAATAAAAGTTAAAACTTGGGAAAATGACAATACACATGAGATCCATGTATCGCGAAAAAGTCACTGTTTGGTGGGGTTCAAACTTCTTTGAGAACGACGTTGGTCAGGCTATTACTGCCAACGGCGGGAATTGTAGATTAAGAATTGCCAACTTCTTTTAGCCTGAATTGATGATCAGGACACTAAAAAAAACAATAGGACGGCACTATGTTCCACACAGCTCGTGTCATTGATGGCATGGTTATCTATCGTGTAGGTGATGTGAAATGGCCATCGATGTCGTGAAATTTGCTCCGGATAGACTTTTTCTTGTGGCGTTTTCTTAATTGCAGGTTTATTCAATAGGCCGGCACTATGTGCCACACAGCTCATGCCATTGAGGGCATAGTCCTATATCGCGGTGGTGGTGTGAACTAGCCATCGAGGTCGTCCGATATGATCCCGCTAGACTTTTTTTAATCTTATGCGAGCACAGCAAAAGCTGCAGCGCTATTCAAAGTATTCCATGCCATCGATCAAATTCAGCCTAATTAATGCAAAAGAGTCAGGGAGACGCACTACACGCAGAGCAGCCGTGGCGGGTAATTTAAACGATGTTATATTACACACAACGATACCAATAGATCTTTCAAACGAACAAAAAATGTTGATAATGTTTTACACACAATTTGTTTAATTTATGTTTAACGATAATTTAATTATTTTAATTTAAAATTATATTTGCTGAAGCTTACAGTAAACCTTTACTTACGGCTTTACTAAACGAAATAAAAATGGATTGCACGCAGGCAACATAAAAAACTTCCTTCAACGTTACATCTGGGTCTTTAATGTAAACTGACACAGTGGAGCGGACTGCAGACGGTATCTACGGTGCCTAGAGAAGGGCTTAACCCAGAACGAAGACGGGAAGAAGATCTTAAGATCAAATCTAAGCAATAAGAGAACAAGGTACAAGAAAAGAGCCAAGAACATCTACTCCTACTATCGGCATTGTCAACATAACTATAGTTTACATACATCTAAATCATTTATTTATATGTAGGTATAGGTATTTAACCCTGTGAAACACATCTGTTTTATTTTCAGATTTACAAATACTTGTCTTTGCAATCATAGTTGTCGTGTTATCTGACTATCCTCTAAGAAATTTTACACTTAAATCTCTAAAGAAAATCATTTTTAAATTCTTGGAGTTTCATAATAATCGTATATTTTTCGAATCTGTTGTCTATACAACCTGGTCAAGCTGGACGTTAAGAAGCTGCGATCACAAAGGACAACTGAGACTTTCTCCGTTCAACTCTCAGATAAGCTGCGTCGTTCCCCATCTAATCTCAGCGACATTGGTGGAGTGTGGGCCAGCATCTCCCACTCTTTGCGCACTACTGCGGAAGCAGTCGTTGGTTTCGAGCGCCCACCCCAACGAAGTCAATGGTACGATGAGCAGTGTCGCGAGCGAAAAAAGCCGCATACAAGAAAACGTTGCAGTCAGCCGCTACGAGAGACATTATCGAGAACTATAGAGAGAGGAGAAGAGATAAGAAACACCTTTTCAGACGCAAGAAGAAGGATCAGGAAAGGCGAGAACGTGAGGAAGTCGAGATGTATAGATATAGGAATGACTCTCAAAAATTCTATCAAAGGGTTAAGTGTCCAAACGAAGGTTTGAAGCCCGAAGCGTGTCTACTCTGCTGCAAGGCTGTGACTACATCAGGATTTTGGAACGAATCATTAATTTTTATATGAAGCTAGAGTATCGTTTTATGCGAAGTCAATTTATGCGATTTTTTTTGGAACGTATCTATCGCATAAAACGAGACCTGAGTGTATATTCAAATGACTAAATTCATTCATTATTATTATTTTTCCTATTAAACTGACTAAATTTTACTTTTAATTGACAAATTCTTAATTTGATGAATTTTAAATTTTGTTATGATTATGCATGTGACTGTTTGTTTCAATTACTTATTGCATTTGTTTAATCATAAACGCCTGTACTGTAAATTATACGATTTTGGGCCATTATTACAACTTGCCGTTAAAATTGGGTTTAGTTAAAGGTAACTTTAGTTAAAGTGAGCTTTAAGTTCACATTTAACTTCTCTTCGTTATTACAACCTAATGACAAAATAAAGTTAACTTTTTCAAAAATATTGTAGTGCCAGAGCAATATCGATAACATTGCTCAATTAAACAAGTGACAACGACGGGCTTCTCTTTTTGTTGTGCTTGATCATTTTGTTTATATTTGAAGTTGTCATATTGAAAATAATATATAATATGGCAAGTCCAAACATATACTCAACTTTAAAAGTTACAGAAACAATTTATCTTCTCGGTAAAATCCTTCCTTTAGTTAACAGCTAGTTGTAATAATGGCCTTTAATCGTGTACAGTGAGAAATAAGGAGAGCTACTCCCTCCTATGAATAAAATGAAATTTGAATAAATGGCTGACTTCCTAAACGTATATTAACAATGTATCAATACAGTATTGCAACACTGAATTCGTTTAGGAACATTTATATGCATTGCATCATTCATAATAAAGCGAACAATGGAGGAAGAACATATTTTATTGAAAAATTTCTTAGATTTGTGCGAATCGACTCGATTGCGCTTCCGTGCTGGAGGTGAGCTTTCACGTTGGATCGGAGCTGCTTGAAACGCGCTAGGCTCGTTACTGTCCTCGGTCAGATCTGCAAACAATGTGTCTAAGCTCAAATCCAGATTGCATTCTGGCACAGATATGTCGCTCCGGCAGCCATACACTTCGTCTAGTCGGTCGTAGAAGTCCCAGGTAGTTGCTGCTTCGCCCGACGTCTTGTTCCGTTTCTTAATGTGCTTATACGTCACCATGAAATTTAAAAATTTTCTGTATATGTCGTCCCGTGAAAATGGGAACGGACTATGGACTTAATATTTTGCAATACACATTCCCATAGCACAGCGCGTTTCTTTGTTTTTCCACGAAATTCTTTTTCCATATCAAGCCTTGCATTAATTAATAGATTTTTAAAATTATGCGTCCATTTTTTACTGTAATAAAAAGAAAAAAATAAAACTGAATAGAGAACTATATTAAATTATAAGAAAAAATGCTTACTTATCTTCCTGCGCCGCCATCGTATTTTGTCTTGCATTCGCATTGCATCTACTTTTATTTGGATGCCTTAGTTACTTTTCCTTGCGTATTAACTACAAAAGTGTTGCAAAAGGGAACAAAATACATTGTCAAAATTTTTAGGGTTGCGTTTACGAACACGCTGCAATGTATTACTACAAAGCAACATGCGTTTAGGAAGTCAGCCAATTTATGCAAAAATCGATGCACCATTAATATATAAATAGTTTTTCATTTCAATTTTTAAATATGTATATTTAAAAATAATTGAACGGTAATGATTAATTTTCGGTTCATCTACATATACTACTACGCTTATAAGAATTTGCACCAATCAACTGAATAAATTTCCTTCATTCAAGTTCCGTCATCTGAATTGCACGCATTATTGAAGATTTTTTTATTAAGTAATAAAAACACTTTGTTTGTATATTTGTTGTTAGGAGTACTAGAAGAATTATTAATTTATTTAAATATTTATCGTAATAATGTTCTTTTTTAACAATTGAATGAAAAAAGTTTATTGATTGCAAAAATGTATTCTCTACAAGAGAAACAGTATTTTACTCCAAGAAACTAATATCTTTCTCCAAAATTTATTAAAACTTGTTTAATACAGTGTCAGCACATTCTTAAAATATTAACAAAACGACTTTACATTTATAGTTTCTAAATTCTTTAGCACAACAACAGCTTGCTATAGGGGGTGCATTTATATTTAGTTTTAAATTTTAATAAATTATCATATTATCAGAAAATTACGTTAGCTTTTTCATTAGCAAAACCGTGTTCGTCATTCCCACTTCTTACCATATATTTTTAATAAAAGTTTTTATTCTTATGAAATTTATATGAACTATGAAATTTTGTTATGTGACGTGATCTACCTTAGAACCCCTATTCAGATGATTAGATATTTACTTACTTGTTTTGCGTTTACAACAGCATCAAATGCATAATTCCCATCAGCTAAATCTCCCCAATCTAAAATTATGAGGTTAATGTTTCCCTTTTCAAGATACGCATCAACGATAACATGGACACTTTCTACATCGGGATTCTCTAAATAACCATGAACGTACAACACAGTTTCGTTAGCTTTATTAAATTTTAAATCTTTTACAACTGAACCTAAATCATCGATATTATAAATTGCGCTATCGGCATACGTAGAGCTAAATAACAGAATTAGTTTGATTACTTATAGGAAAAAACTATGCATGAATAGAAAATATTACCCATAGTAATGTATAAATTTTGAAGATGTTAAATCTGCTCTTGCTTTGACTAATCCAAGAAATAATCCTGAAAGACAATAGACGAAAGATACGTACATATATAATAATGTATAAATAAAAAATATAAACTGTATTAATAAATTGATTACGAAATTATTGGTCTTCAAAGTGACTGTAACTGTTGAATTGAATTTTTGTGAGTTTTTCTGAAAATGTTCGTGTAAACTTGGAAGACAATTTATATAAAAAAATTATGATGTTAAAGTTTATTTCATATCAATATTTGTGTTTTAATTTTTAGGGATATTTTACAACTTAAACATGTATCTCATGGGTTATGCGTAGAGCTTGGAACACACCACGTAAAACAGTATCCAATGAAATCGATAACGCAAGCCTAGAATAAGATCCCCTCAAAAGTTGACGATCCTACTTCTAACGGTATGAGGCTGATCGATAGTACCAGGTTTCAACACGTCGATCACAATTTGGTTGACGGAAGACACATTTATAGTGTATTAGACGTGCACACGCTCAGAGGTCCTAACATCGATTTGGACCACTATCTTATCGCAGCCAAGATTCGATTGCGCATTAGCGCTTCGAAGTCTGTGCGATTTCGTACATTGCGAAAGCTAGACGTCGAGAAGCTGCGATCACAATGGCTCAACTGTCAGATAAACTCCATCGATTTCATCCAATCTCAACAATATTGGTGGACTGTGGACCAACTACCACTCCTTGCGCACTACTGCGGAAACAGTCCTTGGTTTCGAGCGCCCACCCAAACGAAACCAATGGTAGGATGAGGAGTGTCGCGTGGCAATTGCGGCGAAAAACGCCGCTTATAAGGAAACGTTGCAATTCGCCGCTGCGCGAGCAATTGTCAAAAAACTACAGAGAGAGGTGAAAGGAGGCGAGACGCCTTTTCAGACACAAGAAGAGGGAGCAGAAAGGAGCATCTTCCTGTAAGGATGAAAACGGAAACTTGGTTACAGATTCGCAAAGGAAGCTGAGGTTATGGAGATACATTTCTCTACTCTGTTACGAGGTGTTGTCGACACCAATTTCGTCTCTAGAGCTGATGATGTATCGAAACTAATGACGAAGGAATGAAGATTCCGCCGCCTACCCATTATAAGGTAGGTCAAAGTCACGATTTTGCAGCTTAGGAACAATATGATAGTTTGCCCGCTGAATTACTTAAGACCGGAGGTAATGAGTTGGTAGAGTGCATGCACCAGTTTATTTAAAAAATATGGCTGAAGGAAAGAGTACCCAACAATTGGGCACACTGCCCTGAAAGGGAGACCCTAAGATATGAGCCAATTACAGGAGTATAAACCTTCTCCCTATCGCATATAAGGTTCCTACGAGCGTATTGTGTGAACGACTGGAGCCATTCGTCAACACACTGATTGCACCTTATCGTTCGAATGGTTAAGCATGCTGCGGCGAGACGAGTATTTGATGCGGGGATTTGCAGAAGTCGGTGAAGAGGACGACCTTGTTTGCGTTTGAAGAACCAAGGCGAGAAAGCCCTGTCATCGATTTGTGTGACTAACTGCCGAAGGTGCGCAAGAAGCAGAGGCGCCTGGAAAGATGTGCTAAAGCAGACCAAAATCGGATAATAGGGATGTTAATAGTATGTAAGTAAAAGTCACATTTAAAGAAAAATAATACTATACTGTTTGGCCACAATTCTTAAAGCAAAACTTACCTAGCAGTATAGAGAAGCTATTGGAAAGTTACATAATCAGACGAAGGTTTATTATTGAGAAAGGTGACTTTAAGAATGCTGTCCAAGCGATATGCTAGTACTTTGCAAACCGTTCTATATTTACTTTAGAAATTGGACTTTATAATAATACGAATCATTCACACTACTAGCTTCTTTCACGATTTTACTTTCCTCAGCGCATATAGAACCTCCGCAGCATCTCACCTCTTGTCGCATTACAATTTCATAGACGTTTAATTCGGAAATTCAACATAAAACCAAAGTTAGCACAAATGAAGTTGAATCAAATTGAAATATTCCGTATTATTGGTAGAAACTAAAGTCTGACAGTGGACTATATACTCTTACCAAACAATTTGCTACAGCAATTAACGCCCAAAAATATACATAAAGAACTCGATTTGCCAACAGTCAAAGCTTAAACAAACTTATAGTACATCCAAACCTCATTGCTCGTAATATTTTGGACTTTGATATTTATGCTTATTTATTTATTTTTTATTTATTTATTTATTTAAACGTAAACACAGTACGCTTACAGGTATCAAGGACGAAAGATTAATTTAATTTCCTCGGATCTAATCAATTTTCTTGTTTTTAAGATTGCAATACTTTTTGTTCTTTCAATTTAAGTATTAAGATGCAATAAATGAAAGAATTGAAAAAATTATACATATTAGAAAATTGCATTATACAGAATTGCAGTAAATATAATATGTGTTTCATAAACATAATGTGTTTTTTATATATGTGCATATGTATGTATATAGAATAGTTAATTAATTTCAAGTTCTTTTAAATATAATTTTTTATTTCCCACAGCACATTTCTTTAAAACTTAGTATATGTACGTGTAGTTAGTTCGCTCTATTACTGTTAAAGAGAAGGATCGCTTGTTAATAAATGTAATTTATTTAATATAAAAAATAACTAGAAATTTTAATAAATTTAAAAATTATTCCAAAGCAATGAGGTCATGCTCGGTCCTTAAGAAATAATATAAAAGAAACAGTTTCTTTCAAGTATGCAGGTAGAAATTAAATACTGAACAAATAATATTTAGTTAATAAACATTAATAAACCTTATAATAATGGAAGTTACACAAGTAACGAAAATACTAAGGATCTGGGATTTTATAAATATCTTTCAATTGAGAAGCTGAATATTAAATTAAACGCTAATTAAAGTGTAAACTAAAACAAGAGCCTACTAAACATAAAATAAGAAATGTCACATTACGATTACCATTTTCAAGTGCAGTGAGTGTGTTAAAAAACTTAGTTGGGAATTGAACAGATATACCAAACCGAAATCGAAGTCCAAATGAAATACTTTGTAAATAAAGTTGAAAAAGAAAAACAGAAAAGAATTGCACATGCTATGTTTCGTATGAAAATGAATCTTTCGTATGAAAATTGAAAAAAAATTAAACATATCCCACCTGCAATCTTCGGTACCTGTTACACTTCAAAATCAGAATTAAAGAACCAATTAAAACATTAAGACCATGCATTATCTACCAGGAGTGTCACACGGAAAACGTTTAGTGACATTCGCGATAAGCCTAAAATGGGCACATCAAAAAAGCACCAAGTTCGTAATAACACGATTGGCAACCTGAAGACAAAGGCATAAAAATGAAATAGAATATTTTCACACCGAAAAAGAAGTTAAGATATTACTATTACCTGACACTCATTTGACATCGAGAAGTCTGTTTAAATTTTTCGATTACACTTTACCATATATGAATACAAGGACACTCGAGGTCGAAGTTCAGAGAAGTAGTACGGAAGTTCAGCGATTCTAATAAAATCAAGATTTAAATACAATATGTTAATTTTGTGACTTGCAAGCGAAGAACATCTGCATTAAAGGCTTTCACCAAAATTTTGTCACACCATTGGTGTACTGCCTCCTAGGTTTTCGATTATTGAAGACCACTATATAATACATATTTCTATGAATTTCTAGGCAACCGGTTCCTAGTATTATATGTCATTTCGAGAGTTAGACGATTCCAGGCGTAATTCATTTTGGAGTGACTAAAAATATTTCCGGAAATTGGGTACAATCTGAAGCTTTACTCGATTTGTCTTCGGACCACTTTTGTTACAACTTCGTCTCCTCGTACGATTACAACATCCATCGCAAATCTGAGTGTTAATATTCTAAAGTTTAAGAGATACGTTAGTACTCATTATTTGTAATATATACGATTGAGAAATTCAGAAGATGTAAGTGTTTCTATCTCTAATTTTAATAAAAGCCTTAGAAGGGCTGTTGATCATGCCACTTTAGTCAAGCCGGAGTTGGAAATATAATATTTTCGTGGACGTTACTAGGTTAGTTACTGTAAAAATAATAGCACGAAGAGAATGGCAAGCGAACAAATCGCCTCAAAATAAAATCAAATTAAGAATGTTGAAAACAGTCCAAAGAACTTTTTGAAACCTAAAAATGGCAAATCTTACAAGATATTAGAAAACTTTGAACCTACACCAGAGTCAAACTATTCATTGTGGCGACCAACAAGAAATCTTAAACGGCCTGTTATATTTATTTAGAAAGAAACAAAGCACTACAAACCAAAGAGTTTGCTGCAAGTCGTAAAAAGTATAAGTAGGGCATATTCCTTATTATCGACATTTCTCAAGCATTCAACAAGGTATGGTATGAAGGAGTGATCAGCAGAAACGTGAAGTGTACCAATATTGTAGTGCTGTTGGCAAGTTATATTATTGATAGAAAATTAGACGTTTATGTTTTTTTAGCGCTTTTCAGCCGTTAAGTGCCGGTGTTCCGTAGGCTAGTATATTTGGTTCCGCCTTATATTTAATAATATACTTAGGACATGCTGGAGATATGTATATTTAAAACTCTGGTGATTCAAGGTGGAGGGGGAAAAAAATAATAGACTTTTGTAATTCACTACTACTTGTGTATACCACAATAGCATGTTCCCTTCCATATTATTCTTTTGTCTGTCAGTAGGCAAAAAGAAAAATATTTTTTCAATAGCAATAATATGCGCCTATGAAGAGCGATACATGCCCTTCTATATTTTTCAGTAGGACCCTGGATCCCCCTGAGAAATGTTATAATAATTTTAATGTTGTAATAATAGGCCATGGAACAATGCCAAATTCGAAATTATACATACATACAGTAGCCAGCAAAAAAAAATGCAATGCTAAGCCGATTGATCTTTATGATCTTAAATGTTAAAATAAAAATAAGTGGATAGAAAAATTTTGATATTGTAACCTGCATTTATTAACTAAGTTTGTGGAGCATAAAAATAAAATAAAAGTTTTTAATTTCCGTACTTTTTTTTTGAAAGAGGCGTACATAAAGATTAATCGGCTTAGCGTTGCATTTTTTTTTTGGCTATTACAACCCTTCAGTCAGCATTACGGCCTAGCTTCTTACACCACTCAATTTGTTCGTGTTAATTTTACACATGAGTTTCGGAACCTACAGTTTAAAGTCGACTCCGAACGACAGATTTTTGAGAAACTTTTAATGGCAATTTTATTTCTCTTAGAGTTTTTGTCAGAAATCTGCTGAGAATTCAAATTTATATTTACAGGAATTTAGTGTAAATATTATTTCTGGATTCCTTTAGTAAAGTATGATTGGTTTTCTTATTGGCCTAAAAAAATTTAACAAATCCTGACGAAAAGTTTGTTAAATAAATTATAGTTATAGAAATTTGATTATTTGTGTTCCCAAAATTTCACAAGTACCTTAAATAGTTAGCTCTTAAGTCACAAATTGCGTCTACCCTAACAAATAAACCTTATAGCCATAGTTCTGGAAGATCATTAATCGATCAAATTGCAGTTTATAATATGAGTATGTAATTGATATATAAAAAATTCAGCCGAGAAATATAGAAACTGATTTATTAAATTTTAAAATTCGTATAACTTACTTGATTTATTTTTTACTCCTTTCAGCATGCTTTCTTTTATAATTCTGGAACAAATGGAACGAAGTATATCACTTTGCTAAATTTGCAATCTGTAAATATTAAATAAATTTATTTCATTTAAAAATATATTAATTCATTTAAAAATATATATCAAGGCAAATTCATAGATGGTAGCCACAGGTCTACAACAAATACAATAATGCAAAAACAACAGGCATTTTGTTTTTGTTAAACAACTTTAATGTTGTCAAAATAGGAAGAAAAAAATGGAAAAGGAAAAAAAATGAACAACAACACGCACACGCACAACAAACACACACAAAAACAACAAAATTTTGACATTAAGAAAGAGATCAGCTGTTTAGATAATCCCACCGGTTACAAGAATTCGCTTTGATATATATAGTATATGTAAGATGAATATTGATATTTTGATTTTATTTAAAACATTTCAATTTTTTCGTGTAAATATAGATTTCTTAATTTCATAGTTTTACATAAAAGTTTAATTTTCTGCCCATGATTTACAACCATGTATGTAATTTTTTTATGTTTTTCTAATTTGTAGATTGTTTGTAATTTATTTTCTTTCATCTGAATCAAGGCGAATTCATATAACATATTGTTATGAAAATGGTGTTATTAAAATAATAAACAAAAGCTCCAAAAACAAAACAACGGACTTGATCATGTATAAAGTGATAAACAAAAGCTCCAAAAACAACATAAGGCAGTTGTTTACATGATCAACGAAGAAGTAAACATATAGCAACAAAAACAATGGGCTTGATCGCGTGATCAAAGAACAAACAAGAATATAACAACAACATCAGTAAACAAGGGGACAAAGTAAACAAGCAAAAATAACATCAGGTATAAAAAAAGAAGAAAAGGGACAAAGTAAACAAACAACAACACTGCTACGAGGGTAAATGTAAACAAGATTCACTAACAACAATAAGGGAAGCGAGTTGTTTACGTTTTTAGATTTTTCCCGAATGCAAGGGCATTCATTAGACTGATGATCCAGCGATATAAAAGGCAAGACAAAGCGAGCAACGATGAGTGAGTTATAGTTCAGTCGGTCTTGTGTGAAGACACGGTTGCGTTCGAAGTAAGTTGTAGTGTTTACACGAGCAGAAAATTTGTTGCTTACAAAAAGGGTTGTAAGCAGAAGAGTGATTTAGAATTCAGTCCGTCTTGTGTGAAGACGTGAGTCGTGGATTAAAGATCTCCGTTATAGATCTGTACTCAGTATACGTCGCTTACAAAAAGGGTTATAAGCAGAAGAGTGATAATTCAATCAGACACGTTGCGTTGCGTGTGAAGAGAATCGTAGTTCGAAGTTCTAACGAACGAGTGTACCAAAGAGAACAACAAAGGGAATTGTTGTTGTGTTCGAGAAGAATAACAATTTAAAGGAAATTGTTATTGTGTGAATAAATTTCAACACAGGGTGCACACAGATTTGTGCAGACAATAAAGAATTGATTTTGAAATTTAACACTAATTTACTTTTATTTCATTTTCAATCTACGAACTCATATTTTTAACGTTTTTAAAGGGTAAAAACGTAACAATATATTATAATAAGTACAACAATACAAAAACAACAGGCATTTTGTTTTTGTTAAACAGGAATCATATTGTCAAAAACAGCTGACTAACGAATGACGATGGGAAGAAAAATGTTAAAAAAATGTCTAAAAAGTTTTAAGTAAAAAAAGTAAAAAATTTAAATTGCTATGAGCATTATTAATAACTTTGGCTCCTTTGACTAATTATAGCCATAACCATGATATAAAGCGTGTGCTGGGACGATTTAATGATTTCATTAAGAGAGAAGGCAAGCAAAGGAATTTAATTGTGACCGATATATGGAAGTGTTTAAAAAATTTTATTATACTCCTCTTATAGAAACTCTCGTCAATATTAGCAATGAGTTGGGACAATTCTCCAATCAACCAATCTATTGGCCAATGGAGTTCCTCTTCTATGAAATGTTAGGGAACAGGCAATAAATATTGTCAAACACAAGTGGAATAACAATGGTGAAATGGTTGATGGCAACGGCCGAGTACGAAGAAGGAATTGCACATATTGATGTTCTAGAACGCTAAGTCGAAAAGAATCATTATTGCCAGTATTATTGCTAATCTGAACAATAAAAA
Source organism: Sarcophaga rosellei (assembly GCA_930367235.1). Classification (NCBI taxonomy): domain Eukaryota; kingdom Metazoa; phylum Arthropoda; class Insecta; order Diptera; family Sarcophagidae; genus Sarcophaga; species Sarcophaga rosellei. Next base: position 61,518,925 of record OV884019.1, read on the forward strand.
GATATTACAAAAAAAAATATATAAATATATTTCATTGCATTCCATGCACAGAATTTCGATAGATTTTGACTCGCCAATATTTACACAACCAATAGTCAAGATAACACGGTGCTAATAAGGATTACACGTTGCAGAGAAACGTCATTAATAGATATAGGAAATAAATTTTGATGCACTGGTAGTCTAGTGGGTAGAGCGCTGGACTATTAGCATGATTAACAAATACGTAAATAAAATAAAGATGGAAATAAAATCGAGCCTTAACGTTCTTCTCTCTTTAGAATATAGTACTTTTCTATTGGGACACAATAATTTGTACTATGAGTTCTAAAATTCTAATAAAGTTGCGACATCATCTTTAAACATTTTTATAATAAAAAAAAAAAACTACCGGTAAAAATAACATTGCAGTGTGGAACAAAATAACAATTTTCAGCCTGTGTTAGAATATTTATTTATCAATAACACGCAATAAGAAAAAACGAAATTGATTATCAAAACAAAATACGCAAAAAACCAAAAATTTTTGACATTGTTATTTGCGTTCTGACACAATAAGAAAAAACGAAACTGATTATCAAAACAAAATACACAAAAAACTAAAATTTATTGACATTGTTATTTGCATCAGCTGGTCTATCGTTCCCACCTAATATGAATTCGCCTTGATCTGAATGTAATAAATTTGTCTGACCCATTCACTTTCCGAAAATTGAGAAATTTTGTCTTGTGTGCTAAAACAAAAAGTTTTCAAGATTATGAAATTTTGTAAATGATAGAAGAAAGTTTAATTTAAAATAACACAATATTAGCGTTAGAAAATTATACAATATAAATTTAGAGAAAGAAATTGAATTGAGTTGATAGAAAAATTACATTAATCGAGGTTTATTTTCAAAAAAACATGTACTTATTAAATCACAGTAGTAGGTAATATGCTAGCTTATTAGATGAGAGCCAGTGGCCACATACTGGCTCAGACAAAAAAAAACAAACCGAGATATGAAAAAACATTTCTTATTGTAATTGACTATGTGACAAAATACTGTTACGTTTTTTAGTTTTTTAAAAACGTTTAGAATATGAGTTCGTTGATTGCAAACAAAAATAAAAACAAATATGTGTTTAGTTTCAATTAAACTCTTTATTGTTCATACTACTTTTGTGTGCCACCGTATACAACTTCACGATACAACAACTTGCTTGATCGCTATTATTCATTTCTGCTCACACTCGTTGCATAAGCAACAACAATTGTACATTAGATCTGTATAGCGGAAATCTTCACATCAGCGATCTTCAAACCACGACTGTTTACTACGCATGCAACGCGTCTTCACACAAGACTGACTGAATTATTACTGACTGTTGCCATGAAAAAAAAAAAAATATTGTAACCAACATTTGTGAAAAAAATCACCAAATAAGAAAAAATGTAACCAAAATTAAATTCGCATACTTTTATTCATTTTTTTCAAATTTAGATCATAATTAATAAAAAAGGAAACAAAAAACACTATAAAACTTTAGTCTTACTAATTAATTCATTTTAGCAAAAAAAAAACTTCTTTTTATAAGAAAAAAAAAAATAACCAAAACCAGAAAAATGTACACATCTACACATTGAACAAAAAATTAACCAATTTTGGTTAGAAATAACCAAAAACGGTAACTCTGGTTGCCTGCTTTGCCTTGCCTTTTTATATGCTCACGTATCAGTCTGATGAACGTTCTTGATGTAGAATGTTCATGTCTTCGCCTTCTCGCGAACTCTATCACTACTTCACTGTTGTTTGTGTATTTTGCTTACGATGTTTGTTGTTGCTTTTTTTCATACCGATGCTGTTGGTTTACTTGGAACAAGTTCGTTGTATTTGTGTGTGTGTAGCTTTTGTTTATCGTTAATGTTAAACGATGTTTTCATTTTCGTAACAATACTATAATTTTGAAGCAATACCTGATGAAAAAAATTAACTTCCAACTTATAAAATAGCTGGCCGGTATGCGAACAAAAATTATGGGATATACTCGACCCAATCTTTTTGTTTCATTGTTATTGCAATTAATTGGCCTATCGTTTACCCAAACTGTGTGAGTAGCATTGTACCATATACTCCTTAAAAATGGAAAATGCTAAATTTCTGCCTTGATCGGAATGTGCATCTGCTTGTACACCATAGCGACACATCCAGTTATTCACGAAAACATTCACAACATTCGTGTTGCGGGTAGAATGTCAATTCTTTGGGCCGTGTTCTTTGCCCCCTTTAATTTATATTCTTGTTAGCCGGAAAATGGATTCTAGCTCTCCATCTCAAGCACTGTCTATATCTTTTCTTTTTCCAAGGGCACAGTTCAAGATGCCATTTGCTGCTAAGAGCTTTTGAATAGCAACAGTCATTTGAGCAAAGGATGGACGATTCTCAAAGCAAATATTGGCCGAGAAAGTACTTGTTTCGGTGCGTTAGGCGCTTTAACATCTCCTGGGACTGGGTATGACAAAACTAGTACGTCAGGGCAAAACGTGTCCTTCAGTGTTTAAATTGTTTACTTCACCTAATGAACACGTCTTTATAGAGAACTTTACATAGTCATAAATATTCATTTAAGAAACTTCTTTCTATAACGATTATATCGAAAAGGTACACCAAGGAAGTCTCCAATAAATCGAGGCCAATAATACACTTATTAACAACATCAACAATTTTACTCCAACCATGACCATCTTCACCCTGATCTCTGTTTTACCGTGAAAAGTAGCATCCTCCGCAGAACCGTACGTACTCTTATATTATTCACATCTGTCCTTCAGTACATCGGGCCTAGACTTCGACGTCACCGACACGGAGATCGTGAAGAACACGTTGGTGGAAACTAGTGCTTGAGAAACCAAGTGACATTTGGCTAGTTGCTTGATATCTCTTATTTCAATGTTAACTCATTCAAGTTTAAAGGCGAATTATATTGACATTTGGCGGGATGTTTTATATCTCCTGATGATGATGATGACGAGGCGATTATAGTCCTTCTTCATGGTGCTTTAAACTGCCCTTCTCCTGTTTATCGCCCAGTAGCCCGTCTTTTAAGTCACCAATCATTTATTTATATTTAAGACCTTTAAATGAGCCATTACGAAGTTATACAGCAGTTGTAATTGTTTGATAAGTGAAACAAAGATGCCCACAGAGAGGGGTCACCCCTACTGTAGACATATGCAATAATGTTCACATTATGATCAATATTGAATTGGACCCATAGATCCATGTTTGAAAACAACTCAAATGGAGTTGAAATGTGTTGGTTTTACAAAGGCAATGAACAAATGGCCCACAGGATAGTGAAAATCAGAGTTTTTGAGCCTATGGTTCGAATAATGGGAGACAAGTCTAGCATAAAATTCATTAGGGGATTAAGGGATCTAACTGAAACCTTCCTCCTTAATAGTTCTTTGAACAGAACAGGTAGAATATTATTTTGGAAAATGCTTTAATCTGGACACTATATACTATTTTAAAAGAGAGACCATTTTGTAATATACGGTTGGATCAAGAAAGAATCTTGGAATAGGGGTGGGAGTTTTTGGTCCTAGAATAAAATATTCTGAGCCCATGTGGAATCTCGTGGGTATCTTCCTTCTACGCTAATATCGAAGAAGATACGGTAAAAAGCCGGTCCTTAACACTAAAACCACTGCGGAGATTTTAATGCAAAGTCGGGCGGGAAGGTATCTTTTGAAACTACCACTAACGTCAATGGTCGATTTATTCGAAACATGATAGTATGTAGCACCAAGTTATAACACTTCGATAATCGCAAAGCCACTTGGTTGTCTCCCGATCGACCAATATGAAATCAGATTGATTACATTGTGATTGACGGAACGCTCGTTCTACTGTTGTATTTGTGCCCACATTCAGGGGATCAAATATCGACTCAGACATAGGGAAGAGAGCCTCCTCTTTAACAGAAGTAGGTATGATGCTCGGAATTCTATGAAAGGGTTAAGCGTCGAACCCAAGGTTTCAAGTCGGAAGTATCTTCCTTCAAGGAATAAAGACGGAAACTTGGTTACAGATTTGGTTGCTAACTACGAGGGGCGATGACGACACCAATTCTACCTCTTGAAGTAAAACACAATCTTGGGTATTGAACCCAATAAATGATGACGGCGTGGAGATTCCGCCGCCTAGCCATGAAGAGGTCAAAGTCGGGATTATTTGACTAATAAACTTTAAGGCTGGTGTGGTGCATGTACCAGTTTATTTACAAAATATGGCTAGAGGATAGTATGTTCAAGGATTGCTCTGCCTTGTCCCAAAAAAGGAAGACCCCACGATATGCAACAACTACTAGAGTATAAGCCCTCTTTTTATAGCATACAAGGTTCTTACAGCGCACAGAGGGGCATTTTGCCTGAAAACCTGGCCAAAATTAATAGAAGTGTTTTATGAGTTAATGGCTGGAATTTTTTGATAGTGTTAGTGATAGTTAGGCCCAAGGATGAACCCAACTGATTTTTGTTCAAATCGGTCCGTGATTTCGCCTAGCCCCCATACAAATTCCCCTCGAAATTGCACTTATTTACACATAATTATGGTAATTATGCAAAAATCATGATAAAATTTAGCATGGATCAGTTCTGAGTACTAAGAAATCATGATGTAAAGATTGGTGGAAATCGGATGATGAAAATCGGTATCGTGATGAAATTAGGTATGAACGTGTATTTTGTAAATCTAAATGATATTGCCAAATTTTGTTATGGTCGGTCCATAATTGCCCCTAGGTCCTAAATAGGGCCCCTGAAGAAAATATGTTCAGCTATTATAATTGGCTTAAAAATTGTATTACCTCGATGAAATTAAAAATTGTATTACCTCGACCACATTCCTACCACATTCAATATGAATGTGAATCATTTTACCTGATTTTATTACGATCGGATCATAAGTGCCCTAGGTACCACATACGGCCCATTAAGAAAAGCAAACATACATCTCATATTGTTATAATAGTCGATATATGTAATTAAGTTTTTAAAGTTCTATGATAATTAATATTTATTTATAATATTTATTTTACATTATTTAATACTTATGTAACATAAAAATACTTAAAAATGAAGCTAACTACATACATTCGTTAAAATCGTTATCATTTTCATCACCAATGTCAGGAAGGAGTAATTTAATAGTATCTGATGAAAATGCTTTTATATTCCTTCCCGATTTTTGTGTACTGCAGCTTATAAAAGGGTCATTTTATTATTTTTTTTTTTTTACCAGTTTACAGGTAAAAAGGATGAAAATAGAGATTTCATATTTTATTGTGGTATATAACAATTGCTACTTTCAGTTTTAAAAATCCTATGTATTTCGTTTTTTGGTAGAAAAAGGGTAATTTTTTTAATTTTTCAAAAAAAGTAAAATTTTCAAAAAATCGCCAAAAATAATTGCGCAAACTTTTTTTCTGTTCCTGAATGTAGACAGTTCATATTTTCTTCTGGTGTAAACCATTAAACTACTAAAAACTACCTTCACCTTTAAAATCCTTATCATTTTTTTGGGGAGTGTAAAAAAATGTGAAATTTTTATTATTTTTAAATTTTGAACGAATAATTTTAACATTATTATATGAGATATATATATAAAAAAAACTGAAAGTAGCAGTTGCTCATACCTTTCAAGTAAAAAAAAAATCAATATAAAATCTCTATTCGTTTAGCCACAAAAAAATATCATATGAATCTATTAAAATTTCCAAAAAACACCAAAAACGCATTTAATTTTCTTCACTTTCCTGACTTTGACAACGTCTCAAATCTACAAATCTCAACTTAATGTCGTGAAAATTCGCTATATAATGCAGAATTCTGTTGTCTATCGAACGGTATACTCAGTTTCTTAAATTTCTTAAAATTCATTTTTGCCTTTTTGGCCAGCTTTTGAGGATAAATGTTTTCGATAGCCGTATAAGGAATCGTGTTTTTCTCTTAATGTCTCAGTTCGATACGCCTGCGAAGTTAAAGGTATACAGAACGAAGTTGACTAACTCCTTCGTTTCCATCAAAATAGGAACGAACCTCTCCGAACTATTTAATACCGTGCGTTGCTTGTTTTTCTGACGACATTGACATCATAGGCCGTACCAAGCGAGATGTAACATCTGCCTTTAGCGTATTGAGCGGGAATCAATCAAGATGGCAGTAAAAAAGGGCAAAACGAAGTTGAATCCCAGATAACGGCTGATAATTACACTTTCATTGTCAGCGAATTTGTTTATTTTGGTTTTGCCGTTACCAGCAAAAATTATGTTGATCTAGACCAAGATCAAGCAAGATTGATACTTCTCTTGCCAACAGTTGCTACTATGGTCTAAGTAGTCACTGAGTAACACGAACCTCTCACTTACGACAAAACTTATACTCCTTAGGTCGCTCATGCTCCCCATGCTTCTTCACGGCGTAAAAGCATGAATGCTTTGGCGCACCGATTCAGCTGCCTGGAGAGTATTCGAGAAAAAAGCACTCCGTAAAATCTTCGGTCCAGTACGGGTTGGTGATTAAGTAAAAAAGTATAAAAGAGTATTAGGCAAGTGCGCGAAATATAAAACGTTGAAGAATTTGTCGCGTCACTCAGATTCCAATACATCATCCAGAGTAGTAAAATAGCAGACGATCTGAAAAGTCAGGAAGTGAGATGACCCATACACCAAGAGGGCAGAATACCACGTAAAAAGCCTTACATATCAAAAACAGAAAGTGTATAAATTAGTCAAAATTATACAGTCGCTATCAAGACGCGAGCCTGAAACAATAAATGTAGTATGAAAATAATAAATTATAGAGGAGGATCAGCGATGGTCTAGATTGCATGGCAGTATCGAAAGTTGACAATCCATCTGAATACAGAATTTTGTTCTAAGAGTGGAGAAATTGGGTTTCCTCTACAACCTTCAAAATTGTGAAGGAGGATGTTCTATAGTATAACAAAACCACGACCACCTGCCACAATCGACAGTGAGAAAAATTTCGATTAAAAATCAAGTTAAATTGCAGAATAAATAGAATAATATAACCACAGAATTTATCCTAAAACTTGTAAATTCAATGCATAACAGACTAGAAGACGCAATAAAAATCAAAAAGACTACAAAATTTGATCCCTAAAAATCGTAAATTTTTTATAAACAAGTGAATTATTTTCTAAGTTGGTGAGCTCTTGCTTTGTCTTTTTTAAAAAGAATTCTACTTTAAGTAAGAATAAGAAATTTACATTTTCATTTTGACGCCCAAAGTATAATTGACTTTTCTATCATTGTCTTTTTTTAACTGGCACACGAAGGTCTTTATCATTAATTTGTTTTCATTTAATGTGGTGTCTCCACAAAAGTGGTGTTATTATAAAAACTCTTACTTCTGGTCAGCTAATTATATTAGTTCCTTATATGTGCCTGATTGTGCATCACAAATTATTTCTACTGCCGCTAATAATAATTTATTTACTAGACCTAGAACTGTAGATTCCGTATCACTCGCGATGGAAGGAACAATTCTGCTGAGGAGCAATTGCTTTCAAACTTACAATATGATAACGATTGAAAATCTATTTATTTCGATCGAACATCAATACTTAAGATTTGATACCTTCTAATTTAGTACTTATAGCAGCATTTTTTTTTTCAATTAACTACTTTAAACTATAAACTTTATCGCTGTTGGGCATGAACAATTTTGGCGCCACCAAAATGATAAAAACGTATTTCTTCAGAGCTTTTAAGGACTGAATTTTTTAAATTGTGTTTAACTTAATTAATTTAATATTTGTTCGTATTCCAATTTCCATTTCTTCGTTTATTTAATGGGTTTTTATTATATTATGTATGTACTGTACTGTATATAATTACTATTGAAGTAGTCTTGTACTTCATATTTTTATTTATCTTTTTTAAACCAATAAATAAAAATTTTTGAAATATTAAAGAATAGTGGGAATATAACTTTGTTTACTCTGCGGTGCAGTTTACTTCAGTTCTAGTTAATTTAAACGTTAAACTCACATATTCACACATTAAATATTATAAATGTTCTGTATAAAATTAGATGGAAGAGATAAGTAAAGCCCAATTATTTTATACTCAGTACTACAATCTGTTTGGAATATTTTAAAATTCATCATCAAGATGCGACTTATTCGTATACAATATATTTAGTTTCATATTTTTAAACTTTATGACGTTATACAAATTACACACTCAGCTACTTATGAGGTCGAAACTATTTTTAAGAGAAAATTTACTCACTTTATTTTCAAAATTGCTATACCAAGTTATTTGCAAGTGTTACGATCTAGTTTCATTTGATCTGATTTTCTCAACGTCATTTCTTGTAAGTGTTACAAATATAAGATTATATTTGAACTACTGTTATGCTTAGAGTACTGTAGAAATTTTTCCAATAACCAATAAAAACTATTTTAAAAAATATTATATCATAACTATACAGTAGCGAATATTAGCTTAAGCTCATACGAATCAGAAAATAAATTTGTTAAACAATTTTCACTCAGTATTATAAACTTTTCAATATTTTCTCGAATAAACAAATCATGACTTTTCGTTTGTCATATTTTATTAGCAAAAAAAAAAACAAAATATTAATTAATAAATAACTCAAAGTTAATTTCTAATTGTGGTTTCACACACGAGACTATTTTTTAAGCCGCACAATTTTTGTTCTTTCAGTCACACACAAGACTATTTCATCTGGCATAAAATTATATGCATATATGTACTCTGCTTTGTGTGTATTAGGTTTTGTTTACTTATTTTTTCTGAACCTACTGTTTTATAAATGTATGTGTAAGCTTTTGTGTTGTTTATGTATTGGTTTGTCCGGGATAGAAGCTGGTTGAAAAATTATGCCAGCAAAAAACTACTCTCCTCACCTCTCTTGCCTACATGCTGCCATTTTGTGCCAGCATAATTCTTCTCGTGTGTGATTGCACATTCAGAGTAATTAAAATGGCAGTAGTATTTAGAGAATGAAAAGCATACAATTCTCCATCCCTAATTCAAACTTCTACAAATCCATTGCGCTATGGGTGTGAAGTTAGCTACAAAAGTTATATTATTTTCTTTACAGTGAATGTTACATTAACAGACACTGTTAAATTAATATAATTAAAAAACTTGGAAAAGGGAAAAAAGAAAATCGATTACAAATGACAAAAAGAGTGATAAATTAGAGAAAAACTGAAAGGAAGGTTCGTTACGGCCGGATAACCCTGGGGACCAGAGATATAGCCGTCAAAGCTGACTTTTTTATATGAGCAAATAAAATGCTCTATATAAATAGGCAATATCACCGGCCCCAAGGGTTACCCGACCGTAACGAAAACTGTTTTGCAATCCTTGATCCAATAGCTACTCATCCCACTAAGCCGACAGAAAGCCGAATTCTTTCTGATTTATATAGAGAATTTTGTTTGCTGATAAAAAAGTTAGCTTCGTCGGTTTCTCTGGTTCCAAGGGTTACCCGACCGTAACGAAAACTGTTTTAGAATTCTTGATCCAATAGCTATTCAGCCTAGGTAAAAAAAACCGCACCTTTTTAAATTTTATCGAATTTTGCCCAATTTATTTGGTAAAATTATTTGATGTTTAATCTTAATCATCTTCAATAATCAAACTGTTATTTTATGTAAAATTCAAAAGTTTATCTTCATGTTACTTTCATTTTTTCTCTAGTTTATGAATTATATTAACTTAACATTCGCTGTAAAAAACAAGATAACTTTCGTAATAAACTTCACACATATCACTCTTCTTCACAAATCGATCGGAATGCATAAAAGTTTTCATATTAGGTCAAGACTTAGGATAAGACTCATCATTATGCAGTTCACTGTGTTGGAACCATAGCTGCCAGATTTGATCATTTAGCGTCATTTTGACGATTTTTTGCTCCAATAAGATCAAATTGACGATCTGGCGAGCTAGATCCTTATTTTGGCGATTTTTACAAATTAAAAATGTACGTCATTTTCTTTATCAATACTTTAAATCTGAATCGAGACAATGAAAATTGTTAAACGTTAAAAAATGTCAGGAATGAATATGCTACATCCTTTAGCTAATGTGTAGAGAGTATTTAGCCGAGTTAATCAAAATAAAACAAAACTTAGAAATTTCTTAAAAAAAAATAATTAAACAAACGATAATGTTCACAAAAGACAATTTAAGACTTACCAATTGTAATGGATTCGATGTTAGGCAATTAATTAAGCATCATAAACATCCAAAGGCCTTGTAGGTGATCACAATACCAACTATACCATCGGGACACTAAAGCAAGTCAGGGCCATTTTGCAATGAAAATAACAAAAATAAGATTCTCTTTCAATCACTAATTTCAGAATATTTTACTTCCATGAACTCGTTTTAAGAAATTTAATTCACAGTTAGCGTCTGTTTTAAATAAAAATTCACAATAAACTCACATGCTTACAACTGAACACTAAGAAAAATTCTGTAGCTCAAGGATACAATTTTATTTCGATGGCTACGACTACCGACAAGTTAAGTAAAAATTTCAAATAACTTTAAGAAACAGAGGGGGAATATTGTTACAATACTGAATTCCCTTGGTCCACAAGTTATAACTGGAAAGTGATGGTAAATGGTTTGTTTTAAAAATATATTGTCCAGCGGAATTTTTTTACAGACTGGTGAGGACTTCAAATTTAAAGTAAAAAGAAAATGACTGTAAACAAAGCAAAATGTAAAGCTTCTGGAGGTGGGATATTAAATTCAGACGAATGCTATCGGGACTTGGTGAAGTCGATCGATTAAAAAAGGTAATCTCGACTATTACTTAGAGAGGACAAATTGGTTTCGTAGTATTTTGAGCATTATCTGCCTTATATTTCATGCCTGACGAATTGTACTACAGATAAATAAAAAAAATACACTAACTATACGGTTCAGCCGGTCCTAGGATCAGGGTCGAGTAGTTCTTATACGACCTTTGAGGGATTTAATGTCTTGACCTAGATGAATTTCTTATTAAATGGACATAAATTATGTTCAAAAGGATGCCTTATGACATTGCATGGCAATGGTCGTAGTATTGATCGGATGTAAACCGTCCAAAAAAGAACTACACCATACAATTAATTGTGAAAACAATAACTTTCTTTACTAAAAACCAATTAGATGTTGACTAATATTAAAGCTATTCGATGGGTGGTTTACCCAAATTCTCTCCTTAGCACTAATTTGGTCTTAGTCGTTTCAACAAATCTCCTTTTGGAACTATTGTCATTTAGGTTTAGACACATCACTCTCATGATATGAAGTTTTAACTAAGAGAGGGACGGGGGTGGTAACTCACTCATTACTAGAAAGGAAAGGAAACCTAAATGGAAGTGGAAAGAGCACTCTAAAAAATCTTTTGATAAGTGAATCGCTAATGACTTGGAATAAATGATTTGGGCAAAAAATTTAAATTGATCTAGAGGGCAATGGGTGTACATTGCGGGAAAGTGAAAGTGATATTTCACTCACCCGGTTTCGCCGGCTTAGGCTAAATACACTTCTTTGGGCTTAGTGAAAACGAATATACTCAACAGTATGAGAAAGGTAAATTATTACATCAACACAGCTGTATTGAAACCTATCTTGTTCATCGGATTCCTGGTATAGTGGGCTGACTAATATGCGAGAGCATAAAGATATAATATTTAATTTATATATATATATATATAATAATATAATAATATTATATATTATAATAAATTAATTTAATATAATGGGAAAAATACGAAATAATCTACGTCAATACAGAAGACAACTTTACATTGAAGTCATCTGGATCTTTATTGTAGGGACTAGAATTTCGAACTTAATACTAGATAGTGCCTCCGCACTCTACTGGGCAGTAACACGAATTACATGCTTAAGCAGTCAAGTATTCAGCTTCAATTGAAAACTTTGGGAAACTTTAAGTACATAAGTATATCAATGAAGTTCAGGACGATCATTTTGGATAAGGGGAAAGAGGAAAATAGAGTAATACATCTCGTCAATGACCTTCACGAATAGCTAGAAATTGGGTAGAGCTATGGATAGACACATCTCTTCGAAATTGGCAGGTATATCTCGCTTGGTAAGACTACCAGATCATTGGACCCTCTGCCAGGCGGAAGAATCGGCAGTAAGGGTAAGGTTTGCATGGGTGCATTGGCATAATGGCCAATGTTACATAACGAGCGTACGAAAATCAAATTCAGAATGAGCAAGCTAAGTATTATTGTTGAAGACATTACATTCTAAGGACTGATGTAAGACGCATTGGTTTTGTTCACGTGGCCAATTACTTCCGAAAGAGTTGTGAAAACAAGGAGGAGGGGAAAACAGTTTTTCACCTATTGGACGTTTACAAATTTTGTATGGCAATATATTTTTTTGTGGTTTAACATTGATTTACGATTAATAACGGAAATAGCGCTCTTCCATATTTAATTGCCTTAACGCACGACTTAATAATTGGATGTTTATATGAGAATTTCTTGCAAATAAAAATTCCAGGGTATTTAATTCAACAGTTAGGTGATTTGTTATAGAAAAAATTAAAGCCTGCGGTTTTATTTGATTAATTTTAATTTTATATCTATTAAAATATTTTTGAGCGTGTTGAGCGTTAGAGAGCATATGTCATCCTTTTAGTAATAGCAATTCATTATTTTCCTCTAGTACAGAGCCCGGCAACACTTGCTATTGGTCAATTGTTGCGAGAGCGAAAAATAAGAAAAGAGAAAAATTTATACTCTTACATTCACTACAATGCAGGCATGAAAAATTTAAATATTTAAATGGTGGTATTTTATTTAAAAAAAATTAGTTTATTAAATTAAAATTTGTAAAATTCGTTTAGACTTCTTTGATTATATTGATTTAAGAAAGCATTTTAGATTAAAATTTGTTTTTTGGAAATATACATATTTAATAGAAAACTTTCTGGGATATTTATACTGTACATCCCTGCATTAGCAGATCTTCATGTACAAAAGCAAGAAGCATGCGACAACACAACCTCCTTCAATGAATGCTCAAGCGAGACTGAGTGTGTTTTTGATCGTGAGAGTACGTTGTTGTAAATTTAGTAATGGCTGACATGCACGCGTGCATAGGAATTGCCGGGCTCTGCTCTAGTATAAATTAATTTGAATTTAACTTGCAAAGACAAAAACCAAAAATTTTAACAGAGCTAATGTTAAAGTTAACAGAGCAATGTTAAGTGGTTAACAGAAAATATGAAAAAGAGCCAAGGAAGAAATCACCCAAATATACAATATCAGAGAATGGAAAACCTGTCCCATTCCTTTAAAATTGTGCTCCACACGTTCCTGACTGGAACAGCAGCTGGTGGTCAGACCACCACTCAACAGCGATCGCTATAGGACGATGACTGATAACCTCTTTCGGCCTGAATTGAATGATATGGACACCAACGACATGTGATTTCAACAGGACGGCGTTACGTGTCACAAAGCTCATGCCATATTGTATATTCAGCACAAGTGATTTGAAGGCATGGTCATCCCACCTGAAGCAGTGGTGTTGTGCTAATTTTTTTTTTTACCGGAACGCGTTCCGTTTCAGCAGAAAAAAATGTTCCCGACTCCGGTTCACGGTTCGGAAAAACAAGCCGGTTTGTGTTCGGTTCAAACCCTTGTTTATAAAAATACATATAAAAATTCGTCAAAAATTAGAAAAATAAATCAGCAATTCTTACTAATTTTTTTTTTCCAAACGTCAGCCAATTCTCTTTATCAGAAGTCATCTTTAGTTCCGGAACGCGTTCCTGTCCAAAAGGGAAGTAACGGAACGACGTTCCGGAGCGTTCCGGCTCGACAACACCACTGACCTGAAGGTGTTGTAAACTGAACTTCGAGATCGTGTACCCGTGAACTTTTTTTCTAGTGGGGTTCTAGTTTGTAAATTGGGAAGCCGTCGTTGACATTTGAACGATGTTATATCACAGACACAATAGTATCAATAGGAATTTCGAAAGAATAAAAATCCCTTGGATTTTTCACACACCCTTTGCTTTATTAAAAAAAAAAATACTAACCCTGCAGTCAGACTGGGTCTATATGTCTTTTTGTCAACAGCACTAGTTCAAATGTCTCCAATCTTTCAATATAAAAAATACAGAGACGTAAGATGTGGTGTATATCTAGTGACATTGTCAACAAACAATTAATTGTACACCATACAATATTGTATTGACATATAAGCATTTATTGAAATATATCTATGCTGTTGTCATTTATGTTTTATATGCGTAAAAAATTCTACTGCGTAATAGCTCTCCTCTATTTTCTCAGTACTATAAATCCGGTTGATTAGAAAATAACGTGCGCGTGGTTTATTAAAATTTGGAAATTTTGTGTGTAAGCATTAAAAAAGTGATGTTATAATATGACAAGAAGAAATTATAAAATGCAAATTAAGAAACAAATTGATTTATATAAAAATAGAAGTGTAAATACTAAAACAGTTTCGAGTGAAAGAAATGAAACAGTGTCAATGAAGCTATAGGCGAAGGAGAAAATTATAGTGTTGATGAGATCGCTGTGCCAAAATTGTCTTTGTGCGAGAAATTAAAAAAATGGTTCATCGAAACGGCTCCATCAAAAAATGTTTGGAAAAACGTTTAAGCATTTTAAAAGATGAAGGCCTGGAAGTTCCTACACTCTGCAGAAACTTTATTCCAATTTTTTAATATGTAATTCCAATTTTGCACACCTGCATTCCAGAAAAATGACCGGTCCACCAAGGTAAGTTTTACCAAGCGTTTTAGTGCTACTCGCGTCTCGATCTTCTCTGATAGTCAGGCCGCGATAGGAATGTCGCCGCTGTCTCGACCTTCTCTCGGGGCGCTTCACCAGTATCTCTCTGGTGTGGGTCCGCGGCCACAGTGGAATTCCGGGTAACTGTAGGGCAGATGAGCTCGCCAGAGCTGGTGCGCTCCTTCCGGAATCCTCTTCTGTTGAATTGGGTATGCCACTTGCCTCGGTCAAGTTGACCATTGCGCGGAGGTTCTTTCGGGACGCCAACCTATCCTGGGTCAACGAGGAGTCCTACTCCACCGCTAGACTCACCTGGCCCAAGATGGATAGAAGGCGTACCAACCGATTACTTGGTCTTGGTCGTGATGTCATCTCGACTACAGTGGCCGTGCTTACAGGCCATTGCGTCATGGGTAGACACGCGGAAAAAATGAGGATTCCTTTCAACGACTTTTGCCGTGAATGCAGGTCCACTGAGGAAGAGGAGACTGTTGTTCACTTTCTCTGCTAGTGCCCGTCTCTTGCTAGGTGTAGATATAGGTTATTTGGCTCCCCATTCCTTGTTAGCTTAACGGAGCTATCATCTATTGACATCAAACTTTCTGCCTGGTTTTCCAGTGCAGGGTAGTCGTGCTTCTGTTGTGCAGACCTTGTGCTGACCAACTTCCTCCTTTTCCCTGATTTTGGTGGAACTTGGTTAGTACAGGGACTGCGTTCACCCGTGGCATCACAACGGGCCGCTATGCGTGCTCAAGTGAGCTTTGTGATATCAGAGCTACCACTCCGACCTAACCTAACCTAGTGCTACTGATTTGTTTTTCTGTATTTCTTTTTTTTTGTAGCTAATTCAAAATGCGGCTGCTGCCAAGAGGTCTCAAAACGGCTTGATGCAATAGAAAAGCAGCAAAATAGTTTGATTTTTTAGTTGAACATAAAGTGTTGCTAGATAGATTGGTATTCCCAAAATTCCATGTTCGACAATATTATTATTATATATAATTTTTTGTTAAATAAACTTATGATTTAAACAATAGTGTACAATTTAATTTATTTGCTTCGATACCGGCTTAAAGGCTCTAATATTAAAGAAGAAAGTAAAAAAAACTAGTGACAATGTCGCTAATATGACACCACCTATTTACTATTGATATTGCCTACAGGAAAGTTCCATAAGTTATAGAAACGTACTAGTAAATTCCTGGTTCTAGTGTCACCATATAGATCACTGAGAAGTACCTAGTCAATACGAAGTCAATAGTCATAATGTCACTAGAGGATTTTCAATGACACCGACATGTTAAATGTCTATAGCACTAAGCCTTGTACGGGGTATAATTCGACACTAGTACTGTTGACAAAGTCAATAGCGATTCAGCACATTTTTAATATTGACATTTCCTACAGGGTTTATATAAACATATACTATATATACATAGATAGATTTATTGTAAAGAATATGAGAAACTGTCTACTAAAAGATACAACGCAATCCCAAATACATATGCATAAGACTACATATACTATATATACATAGATAGATTTATTGTAAAGAATATGAGAAACAATCTCTTAATTTTCAAATTAAATTCATTTTTCTCTAATTTTAATTGCACCTAATAAATTATGCATGGCAACTCAACCTCAGTTGCATTACCAATTGTCAAAAATGGTATTACACACAGCAATTGACAAATAAATCCACACAAAATTGTTTTTCGGCAAAGCAACTGGGGTTCAGTTACTGTGCATAATCGATGCAATAGATTTATTGTCTAGTATGGGGATCAAACTTCAGTTAGATAACCATTTGTCGAAAAAATATTACAGTTGACAAACGGCAACCAACAGTTTAATTTGTAAATTTTATTGGCGCTTAAATTTTTTAGTTGGCAGGTGACAATACAACTGTAGTTCGGCTGACATCAGTAATCTGCCCACTTTACAAAATTTGTTTCATGATTCACCATAAAAATCAGTTACTTTTTTATTTCTTCAACATTACAATAAAAGTTAAGTTGAACAAAGCGTAAAGCAAAATATCTTAATTTTTCAGTAAAATAATTAAGCGGAACTATTTGCAATACCATTTACATTGTATTTTTTTTTTTGTAACACGTGCATACCTTGCTTTCTATACTTCTAAAATAAATTTTAATTACATTATTTTCTCGAGTTTTTAAAATCTCAATATTAAGCTCAAAATTATGAAATAACGATGAAATTTTAGAAATTATACATATCCCAATAAATGCCTTATGAAAACATTTTTAATTCCATTCTCTGCAACCATGGCTGTCACTTTAAAAAAGGTAAAAGTTTTTAAACTATATATTTGCAGTTATGTTTTCCATTGCTATAAGAGAACAATTTTTTACCAACTGCTTATCGCTTTTTTCCGCAATCTTTTTGTCGGTATTAAAACAATTGACGACAACAGTTTCTTAACAAGATTTTTGCCAAGATCACTAAATAATTATCATTCACATACGTATTTCATATATATCTTTTTTATAGAAGAAAATAATCAAGCAAGACTGATCATAGATTTGGTAGGCCATATTTTTTACATGGTAAAGTGTTTCTATTATAAATAAACTATATTGGTGCAGATTTATTGCTATATTTTACCTTGTTTATATTTTGCCAAACAACAAGTGTAATCGGACGACAGTGATGATAACTTCTTTAAATAAAAATCTAGTAAATTTAATTATTTTAGCGGAAAACGCTTCATCACCAAGAAATTTGATGATAAAAAACCAATGAGATAGAAATTAAAATTATTAACTTTAAATTTGTTCTATTAAACATTCAATATTAACTTCGACATAATGTGCGAGTGTCGACAAAGCAATAAAATTGCTTTATTAAAGCTTTACGCCAAAGCGTTCAAAGCTCTTAAAGATAATGCATTTGATATATGTATATGTGGCCGAAAGAAATTATTTTTGCCGCTTTTAATTTTTATTGTTTTGTTTTTCTGAACATTTTATTATTTGTGTTTAAACACTTTATTTTTAAAAACCGATTAAATTAATACTTTTATTGACAACATTGAGCGCGTATTACACGATCCTCTAGTTGCAAAGATCAAACTCCAAATGTATAATACAAAGTACTTATACGTTGCGTTTCTTTTTTAAACGCTGTGACTATTGATTGGCAACGATACCATTCGCTTTAGAGTTTAACAACGTTGCCCTTTTCTAGTTTTTTGAGATGCGGAAAAGTTTTTCTTAAATTTATATTATAATAAAACAAGTTTCGCAACAAATTTCAAAATTTTCAATGATACTGACATAAAATATTTACATTTTTATATAAAAATTGTGTATCTTTTGGTCTCGGGTAATGATAGCAAAGAAACACCATTAAAGAGAGTAGTATAGGGACCGGGCGAGGTATTTCCTTTTTAAATTTTGATACTTCTGTAGAAAATAAGTTAAAAAAAACAAGTTTTTTTCAGAAATAATAAGTTTATTATACTATATACTTTAGTGTTTGGTAGCAATATTATACAATTATTTTCGATATACTTTTATAGGTATTATAACATCCACGTCGTAATAGTTATTATGGGAATGTTATAACACTGATTTGTAATCAATAAGTAATTAAATTCTCTTGACAATGAATATGATTTTTACAGATGTTCTACAATAAGTAAGTCTTTAGTAAAAGTAAAAACAAAGACACTTAAAAACACACATGATCGACAGAACTATCAATAAAAAACTGTAAGCTATATTTCTGCCACTACCTGTATCTTTATATCTTGTATTTGGCGTAGTCGAAAAACGGCAGTTGTATTTGCCGTAGAATTTACAAATTTTTTTACCGTTTAAAAATTTTGACAAGATAAATTTTGTAAAAGATTCATTATATAAAGAGTACGATAAATTACACAATTTTGAAAGAGCCAGTTAAAGATCTGTTAAAGACCCGTCACAAAGTTCTAAACTTTTTGTGTTATTAAATTATTAAATTTATGAGAACAATTTTATAAAATGTAGAGTATACGTTATTCCTCATCGTCTGAAAATAAAAACACAGGACATGACTGCTGCAAAAAAGCCGTTATGTCAGGAAATAAATATTTTTAGTCTTCTTAAGCAAGAAAATAATAAATGACATACATAGTTGTGAATATAAATTTTAAATATTGGAATCAATAAAGAATAAATTTCCCTTAAAATTGAAAGGAAAAAAAAAAGAAGATTAGGCATGTTACAGCTAACTAAGCTAACAGCGGCTGTTGCCGCCGACATCCACTTGATTACGAAAATATTTTAATTTTACTGATTTTGTTAATTTATTAACCTTTATTGTTTATTTAAACGAAACTAACTGTGGTTACATTTTGTATTATACATTACTTTCTTCATATGTAAAAGAGACTGGTTATTAATTATAACGGCACGTATTTATGAATTACATAGGCATCTGAAGCCAACAGTTATCAATTGGAAAAAATTATTTGTCAGCCGGTTAAAGACATGCAAGCCTACAAAATTGTTTTAAAGCGCTCAACGCTCAGTGCTCAGCCTAAAAATTAATAAATTATTAAATTAATGCACTAGGAGTGCTCTTAAAAATTTTGTGTTTTATTAAAAGCCGGCTCATTTGTACCGAGCCGTAACAGCGGCGTTGAGAATTTTCGCATAGGTTGTTATCAAAAAGATGCTAGAAATGTTAATCATTTCAATCTCTATCAAACAACAGTAAGTTGCTTGTATCTATTGGACACCGGTTTCAATAAGTGTACCTCAGTTGAAGATAGTTTTAAATATTTTCAACGAAAAGGATATCTGTCCAAAAATAATGGTAAAAATGCATATTTCTAAGTAAATATTTTAATTACAAATGCTTATGTGGCAAGTATTGTAGGTACTATATTATTGGTCACTAAATTGGAACACCTTAAAAAGTATTATATATGTGGGAACGAATTTGCAGCTTCTGTAAAGAGCTGTGTTGGAGGGAGAGCGAATGTTGCAAGTGGCTCTTAAGATCAGTCTTGTACGTAACTTAGACTACTCAACATCGCGCAACGGATTGAACTTCTTTTTTATTCTATACTCAATACATTTTTTTAATTATAATTTAACTTTTTGAAATAAATGAATTAATATAAAAAACAGAATACCATAAATTTGGGGACTCAACCGAAATAGTGAAACAAGATTATACGAAGAAAAAAAGTGCATGTATTCGTTTAGGTGTTAGTGCAAGAAAGAAAAAAGACTATACGAAGAAAAGTGTATGTATTGTTAATTGTATTGTATACGGAGAAGAGTGTGTCGTATACAGAAAAAAAAACCTACAACAACATAGGAAGAAGTGTAATGTGTATTCGTTGAGAGTGCTGTATGTATTGAGCGAAAACGGGAAGTAACTGTTTGAACATTGAGAAGAAAAAAGAAAAGAAAAAGAAACTGTAACGTATATTTGGTAACTAAGCGTGAGAACAGAAGAAATAAAATAGAGACAATGACGCGTTTGGGTGATTTTGAGTGTGTGCGTGCGAAATTGAGAACAGATAGTCGTAAAGCAGTGGTTGCTTTGCATAAGTTCGTGTTTGAAGACGAGGGCGATCGTGCTAACAGACAGCGTCTGCGTGAGTTTGATGGGTTTGCAGACAATGCTGAAAAGTACAAGACTAAAGTGCCTCGGCCACGTTCAAATTCTGGTGTTCAAATTTTGCATATGTGTTGGTAATATTTGTTTGACTCAGCACAGCAACACATCAAATTTCAGCCTTCAAATTTCATTTTAAAAATGTTGTAGAGAAGACAACATCACATGGTTTTCATCGGAAAAAATTCTTTTATGGTTTTCTTTTTTTTTGCAAACATTTTTTTTTAGGTTTTCTGAAAGAACATATGGGCTTTTGGTTGGGAGATTGTTTTGTTTTTGTTTGTTTTTTAGTTTTTTCTTTTAATATGACAAATGATTGTTTCATAGTCATTGCCCTGGCGCAGGCAATTAAAAAAACAAAAAAAGGAAACTGCGAAGGGTCTTTGGATGAAAGAGTGGTTGAAGAAAAGGGATGCATTTACGCACCAAAATGTTCTCAATGAACTCAAATTGAGTCCTCCAAATGATTTTCAAAACTTTTTACGGATGGATGAAGGCACATATGAGGAACTTCCAAATTTGGTTGGCCCGAAAATTCAAAAACAAGATACTCAAATGTGTGACGCCATCTCTCCGAATCAACGCCTATCTAAAACATTGCGTTTTCTTGCTACAGGCAATTTCTTTTCTGATTTAAAATTTGTCAGCGCTATTTCGGAACGAGCAATTGGTCGCGTTGTTATAGAGACTTATGGAAAAATAAACAAGATTTTAAAATATAATATAAAAGCAATTAAAACAAATTATTAATGGACTTTATTTTATAAATAAAATAATTTTTATTATTTTTTTACAAAACAAAGTTAGTACAAATAAAGGAACGATCATAACGAATCATAAATAAATACAAAAATACATATACAAAAACAAAACATCCACTTCTTATTATTTTTATTATCATTTTCTGCTACACATTTTCAAAACATCCGCGAACCAGATGGTGATGTTTCTCCTACGAAATCTGCAGAAAAATGAAATTTGAAGTAATTGCCCGCACACACATCAAATTTGCTTCCAATTTCTGCGGAGCAGGTAGCGAAAATCAAAAGTATTTTGATATTCTTCAATCTCTTCTCAGCCTGTACGTGTGAGGACAGTTTTCTGTACGTGTGAGTACAGTTTTACCAATACAATCACAAAAATGGCAGATTGATCAATCTGGTTTGATCGTGGCTGTGCTGCTTAAGAAGAAGTATGTTGAGGAGAATTTGAGTGCAGCAGATTTGGTTTGTATATGTAATTTGCTTAACATAAACTACGACGTAGACAACTTGTTTGAACACATATATATGAATTTGCGTATGGGTCAGTTATTATGTTCGAAAAGTGTTGATGACGAAGATTATGATCATGACGACGGTGATCATGATGATTTAGAAAACACGATTGTGCAGAACAACAACAAACAAACGACGGCGGCAAATAGTATGTTGGAAATGTGTGCAGGTGGTGCAAGTAGTTTGACTGTTGATGCTTATGAACAGAACGACGACGTTAAACGACAGGCGATACCAAATGAAGAGTTCTACTTACACTCAAGGACGGTTTTACGACGCAAAGATGATTTGACTGATATCAACGACGGCGATATGCAACAACGACGTGTGAGTAACGTGAATAATTACAACGACGACGACGGGCAGCAAACTTTACGACGCAATAATAATTTCGATCATTATGACGACTGCTACGTACAACAAACTACTCGACGAGGTTTTAGCATGAGTTTTAGGGATATTGAGGATTCTATACGTAGTTTTGATGGAACCAGTGTATTACCAATTCATGCCTGGATAGAAGAGTTCGAGGAAACAGCAGCTGTGAAGGGATGGGATGAATTACAGCGATTTGTATTTGCGAAAAGATCTTTAAAAGGTGTAGCGAAACTATTTATCTCAAGTGAAAGGGGAATAACGACATATAACAGATTAAAGAAAGCATTGTGTGATGAATTCGAAACCCGTACCAGTAGTATCCAGCTCCACAAAATGTTATCGGAACGCAAGATAAGAAAAGATGAAAATGTTCATGAATACTACTTGAAAATGAAAGAATTAGCTGCAAGAGGCAATATTGATTACAGTTCGCTGATGCAGTACGTGATCGATGGCATAAACGACAGCGACGTGAATAAGATGATTTTATATGGTGCAAGTAATTCCAAGGATTTCAAAGATAAGTTGCGGTGTTACGAGACAATGAACAAGTCCAACAAGCGGCAGATTTACACTAAGAGGAACGAGAAGGATTTACCCAAGGACAAAAATTCCGAAATAAAATGTTTTAACTGCGGCGGAAAGGGACATAGGTCTAATAACTGCAATAGTAAATCAAAAGGTACCAAATGTTTTAATTGTGAGCAATTTGGCCATATCTCCAAAGATTGTCCACGAAAAAAAGGTGAGTCCAATAATATTCGATTACTAACTGGCTACGACGATGACATTATGATGAAGAAAATTAAAATGGGTAACGTAACAACGAATGCTCTTTTCGACACCGGCAGTAAATTTAACGTTATGCGAAAATCAATATTCAAAGAATTAAAGAAATCATCGCCAGATTGTACCTTGACGGAATCTAATTTTTATTTGAGCGGTTTTGGTCACAACAGAGGAGATAATTTGATTAAACCTATCGGCAATACTGATTTTTTGGTGACAATTGGTGAGGAGGACTTCAACCTAACGTTTCATGTCGTACCCGATGACTGTATGGATGTTAGTGTAGTGTTAGGCAAACCTCTTTGTCTATTGGCCGACGTACGAATTACACCCGAGGGTCTTAATATTACGAAATTCACCAGGGATGACGACGTTCACATGATTATGAGAATAGACCTCGTAGAAAAACCTGAATTGGATATTGACGAGACGGCTAGTGATAATGCTAAGGTAATGGTGACTGAGATGATCGAAAATTATAAACCGGCTAAGACTAAAACAACGAATGTGGAAATGCGCATAGTCCTTAAAGATGAAACCCCGATCTATTGCAACCCCCGACGTCTACCGTTGAAAGAGAGGACAATTGTTGAAAATCAGATCGAGCAATGGTTAAGTGAGGACATTATTGAACCATCAGAATCCGAATTCTGCAGTCCGATTGTTTTGGCGAAGAAACGAGATTCAACATCTAGACTCTGCGTAGATTTCAGACGAATGAATAGGGTCATAGTAAAGGATCGTTATCCGCTTCCATTAATTGAGGACCAGTTAGATCGTTTGCAGGAGGCGAAGATTTTTAGTACGATAGATCTACGTAATAGATTTTTCCATGTTTCCGTGCACGAGGATAGTAGGAAATATACATCCTTCGTAACGCATAATGGACAGTTTCAATTTAAGAAAGTACCTTTCGGTCTTTCAAATTCCCCAGGCGCATTTCAACGACACGTAAATGCTATTTTTCGGGACCTGACACGACAGGGTATAGCTTTACCTTATGTTGATGACATCATAATACCAGCAGAGAACGAGAACGACGCGCTGAAAAATTTACAAAAGGTTTTGGAGCTATGTAGAGACTATAGACTTGATATCAATGTGAAGAAGTGCCATTTTTTAAAGAAAAGAATTCAATTCTTGGGCCACGTAATCGAAGACCAGAAAATATCACCATCACCGGATAAGACGACAGCTATGATAAAATACCCAGTACCGCAAAATATGAAGCAATTGGAAAGTTTTCTTGGTTTGGCCGGATACTTCAGAAAATTTATCCCGAACTTCTCCATGATTGCAAAGCCACTTACCGATTTGAAGAAAAAGAATGCCAAGTTCCGATTCGGAGATGAACAGATGATTTCGTTTGATGCTTTGAAGACTATCATGAGCAGAAACCCAGTTTTAAGGATCTACAACCCGAATTGCGAGACGGAAGTGCATACAGACGCCTCAATCGACGGATATGGTGCTGTACTATTACAGAAAAGCCCTGATGATAACCTGTTACACCCCATTTATTATATGAGCAGAAGGACAACCGATCCTGAACGAAAGTATACTAGCTACGAACTTGAGGTTTTAGCGGTAATAGAGGCCCTTAAGAAGTTCCGTGTGTATCTTATTGGTGTTAAGTTTAAATTGGTTACGGACTGTAACGCCTTTACCAAGACTTTAGATAAAAAAGATCTTTCCACAAGAGTAGCAAGATGGATATTGTTCCTGCAAGAGTATGATTATGTTGTTGAACACCGTCCCGGTACGCAGATGCGGCACGTCGACGCTTTAAGCCGAAACCCAATAATGATGATAACGCAAGATGACTTGCCTAAGAAAATTATAAGATTGCAAGCACAGGACGAAGAATTAAACACCATCCGAGAAATATTAAAGGAAAAGTCAACATACAAAGGTTACTTACTGAAGTCCGACGTTTTGTATAAGATTGTGGATGATTGCGAATTGTTGGTCGTACCTAAGGGTATGCAGAACGAGGTAATCCGAAAAGCCCACGAGAGAGGTCACTTTTCCACGAAGAAGACAAAGGAGTTAATTTTTAGCGAATATTTTATACCTAAATTAGATGAGAAAATCAACAGGTGCATTGCGAATTGTATTCCTTGTGTTATAGCCAATCGTAAGAGGGGTAAGCAAGAAGGAGAACTTCACCCCATACCGAAAGAAGACGTACCCCTACATACTTACCATGTGGACTACCTAGGCCCACTTGAATCAACGAGTAAGGTTTATAAACACATTTTTGCGGTAATAGATTCATTTACGAAGTTTTGCTGGCTATACCCAACCAAGACAACCTCAGCTAAGGACGCGATTACGCGCTTGCAGATGCAGAGTGCCATATTTGGGAACCCCTTCCAAATAGTTTCTGACCGTGGATCGGCGTTCACCAGTGATGACTTCAGAACTTATTGTGAGGATGAGAACATCAACCACATATTGATCACTACCGGTTTACCACGAGCTAACGGACAGATTGAAAGACTCAACAGTACCATAATTTCCGTTTTAGCTAAATTGAGTATTGAAGACCCCAGTAAATGGTACAAATATGTCAACAAAGTTCAACAGACGATTAATTCGACGTATCACCGAAGTATCAACACAACACAATTTCAGCTATTGGTCGGGTCGAAGATGCGAAGTAAAGATGACATCCACTTGGAAGACTTACTTGAAAAAGAGTTGATAGCTAATTTTGATGACCAACGTAATGAGGTAAGAGACTCAGCCAAGCAACAGATTTTGAGGGTCCAGTCCGAGAATTGCAAAACTTTTAATCGAAAAAGAAAACCTGCCTTGGAGTACAAAGTCGGCGACCTTGTAGCCATTAAGAGAACCCAGCTTGGAGGAGGAATGAAACTGAAGGCCAAATATCTAGGTCCCTATAAAGTTGTCAAGATGAAGCCTAATGACACGTACGATGTGCTGCAGTATGCTGGTTGTGAAGGCCCTAAACGGACAACCACTTGTGCTGAATATATGAAGCCTTGGCCTAATGAGTGCTATGATGATGATTTTGATGACCCGCAGGATGGCCGAGATGTGGGAACGAATTTGCAGCTTCTGTAAAGAGCTGTGTTGGAGGGAGAGCGAATGTTGCAAGTGGCTCTTAAGATCAGTCTTGTACGTAACTTAGACCACTCAACATCGCGCAACGGATTGAACTTCTTTTTTATTCTATACTCAAAACATTTTTTAATTATAATTTAACTTTTTGAAATAAATGAATTAATATAAAAAACAGAATACCATATATATATACATATACATGTATATGTACATGTATTTAAGTTTTCATTCAGCTGTCTTTACGCTATGGATGCTCAGTTCTCTGATTTTTAAGATAATTAAATATAACATAAAATATTTTATTTTTAACATGTTCTCTAGTTTACTGACCAGTAGCGTTCCGCCTACGAAATTCGACACACTGACAACTGGATAGTATTTGTATCTATGCAACCAAATTTTGCTATTTCAATTAGTCTTAACTTTAATAACAAATAATGCATCAATTACTCAATTTAATTGCTAGCAATTGCATAAAAAAGTAATAAATAGAATTAAGAATTACTTTTCGAATTAGACTTTTTCAATTTGGTTTTCGAAGAAAACGCAGTATAATTCATATAGAGTTGTGTAGTTCACGAACGAACTAGTTCATTTGAACTATTCACACAATTGAACTAAGAGCGCCGGTCATAATAATGAATTCTTTTAGCCTCGTAGTTCTTTTAGCTCTGTAGTTCTTTTGGCTCTGTAGTTCTTTTAGCTCCGTAGTTCTTTTAGTTCTGTAGTTCTTTTAGCTCTGTAGTTCTTTTAGCTCCGTAGACCTTTTAGGTCTTGATTCTTATTCGTTCATTTCATTCTTATTAGTTCATTTCATTCTTATTCGTTCTTTTACAACAAAAGTTTATCGTTCTCATGTGTGACATTCCTATTGGAATGATTGCGGTGTTACCACATATTAAAAAATAACTTATGGAAACATTTTTACAAAAATTAACAAATAATATTTTTTTATTTAATAACGAAAATAAATTCTTATTAAATATTTAAAAATAAATAAAGAAGTTACACAAATTAAGAAAGAGAGCGGAGTGGTTTACAAGAACTGAACTATTGAAATAAAAGAGCGAACTAGTTCATTACAAAGAACTGAACTAGAAAGAGCGAACACTCAAAAGAGCTAACGAACCCAACTCTAACATTAACCCACGATTGAAAAGTATTTAACTTATTGTAAATTTATTACAAGAGAAGGTAAGGTAGTGTAATGTGTACACATTACTTTTGCACTGTATATGTTTGGCAATTCAAAATAGTAATCAGATTACAAAGTAACATATTAAGGTTAAATGTTTCCAAATACGTACTAACATATTGACTTCTTGTGTTTTTGTTCGCTTGCTAATGCCAATAAAAAATATTAAAAACTAAATAGTAATATTGCAACAAACTCATCTACTAACACACAACACTGTTTTTTATTCAGTAATTATTCTTCAATAACAGCTTCGGTATGTTGTGTACTCACCGACGACAGATTTATCTCTTCGGAAATTTCATAGGGGATTTCTGTTGTGTGCACATTCCCACCTTTTATTCAAATCCAGCCTTTTAACACCCGATTTACACAATAATTTTTGCATGATTTTTGTTTATATTTTTAAGCAGCATAGCCATTAAATTAATTACTTTTTCAAATTTTAGTAAGTGTATGTAATATTTTATTTTACTTAGCATAGCAACAAACCAAAATTATAAAAAAAAAATAGTTCCTAAGTTCTTGTTTACACCTCTTTCTTTTCTATACCGCTCGCCTCCAAACAAAAAGAGGGTTCCTAATGCAACCTCGCAAAAACCATCGGTAAAGCGGGTGTTAGGTAATATTTACAACAAATAAAAGACACCGTAAACAGTCCCAGGCCTTGATCCCTTGGACGCCACTGTTCTAATTTTCATCAAACTGTCTCATGATCTGGTTCTGCACTTCAGTGTCCGACGTTTAATTAACTTTGGATTTAGCGGTCTAACTTTGGATGTAGTCGCCGTAGTCTAGTAGGTAGTGTGTTCGCTTATTAGACGTAGAGCCCGGATTCGAGCCCCAGGAGTTCGTTCGGAGTCGACGTTATACTGTAGGTCCCGCCACTCAAGTATAAAATTGAGGCACACAACATGAGTGGTGTGAGAAGCTAGGTCGTAATCCTGACTGAGGGGTTGTAATGGCCAATTATGTGTGTATGTATGTAACTTTGGATAAACTATACTAAATTGCTTAACTTTCTTGATTCACCAATAATTAGACTGTGACACGAATCTAATTTCAAGCTTTTTTAATATAGTACAGAAACGCATATGATTAAAAAATAGACTTTGAATTAAAACAATTTTACAAGTGAAACTGTACAAGTCACGTTCAACTGACTCAGTATTTCATTCGACTAAGCTCATCGATTTATTCAATTGGTAGTAATATCTAAGCTTAATACCCTCTTCGATACCTGAGTACATCCATCCAGGTTACAAACCAAATTTCTTTCGAAGAACGGAAAATTAACAAGAAAAATAAACACTCACAAAACAACAGAGAAACTGCAGTATTAAACAATTACAATAACGAAACAAAATTACGAGAATGGAAATCACGATAGATAGAAAGAACGATAGTAACAAATAACAACAAATAGAAACTTCTGCAAGAACACAAATAAGTAGTGAATCAATATAAATAGAGGAAATTTAAGTGTTGTCAGTCAATTGTAGGCACGAAAAGATATACTCGGTCGCAAAACATCTACTCGATACCAAATAAAAAATTTTAGACACATACTAGTTTCGATCGGATTTTCTGTATTGCCTATGGTCAGCCATGAATCACAGAACTACATACATATGCACATGGCTTTAAGTTCGTTTTGTTTTACTAAGTTCCATAGTAATAAATTTTATTTTAATTTTAGAATCAACATTCTTATATATAAACAATTTTACACAGTTCTAAATATTATCCCTCGATTGTAAATTCCAGTCATAGCTGTGCTAAAAATTATCTGCCTCGATGTGGCAGCGATTGCATGTGGTTCCGAAACCGACTATTTAACTACTAAATTAAGATATAAATAACAATTTCTAATGCTATAATATAAAACCAAATACGTTATAAAGTCGTTATTACTGAAGATTGATATTTGAGAGTACACAAATCAAACTATGGGTAACCCTGTCATGTAAGAAGATGATTTGAAACTTTGCTGAACAATAGCTATGTTTCCGTATAACGAAATCACCAAATTTGGTTTATGAATTCGCTATCAATCAATATTAAGAATTTGATATTTTATTATTAACTATGACACATTTTCGTGTATTTTACAAGTATGTTATTATAGTCTGAAAAATTAGATATATGTAACGCTGTTCAAAAAACTCGGAAAGCATTTAGTTTGAGAGTGTGACGTTCAAATTATAACATTCTTACTTATACTGCTGTGTACGACTATAAAACTTTTGAAGCTAGCTTCTCACACCACTCATATTGTGTGCCTTAATTTTATACTTGAGTGGCGGGACCTACAGTTTAACGTCGACTCCGAACGACAGATTTTGAGAAACTTTTCATGGCAGGTTTATTTACTCTAAGAGTTTTTGTCAGAAATCTGCTGAGAGGAAGTCGCCGAAGAAATATTTATTCTTCATATTTCGTTTTGATGTCTGGCCTGGGGCTCGACCTCTGGCTTTCTGCCTAATAAGCGAACACACTACCTACTAGACTACGGCGACCAGTGTTGTCAGATTTTTTTTCACCTCCATCGCCAAAAGCTGTACGCAAAATCGCCAAAATAAAATATTATTCATTTTTTCCAAAATAAATATCGCCAAAAGTTTAAAAAATCATTTATATTTGTTTATTTCATGTATTATAAAGTCAATATAAATCTAATAAAAGTCTGTAATAAAAAAGTATTATAATTTTACATTACATTTGTACTTTTAGTGCATTAGTTAATAGTTGTCAAAATATTTTTTACAAAAATTAATTGCATAAATCTATTTTGCATCCAAAACACCACGATGTATATTGGTCATTAGATGCAGATTGGTACGACAAAGGGGCATCTGCAATAAATTTTAGTCAACCTACAAATTTAAGTCATTAAAAGCTTTAAAATATTACATTTGTGTACTTACCTATGGCCCAACTATCATTTTCCCACTCCTTTCGATTGCGACGATCTACTTTAATTTTTTTTTGAAGAAGATGCCATTATAACATTTTCGTTTTCAACCCTGAACGGTTACTTTTCGTCGAATAGACGAAGTTCATTTACACTTTTTCATAGAACTCTTTTATATTTGACCAAATTTCGCACTTTTTTCAACAACGTTATTTGATAATAAAAGCTTGCAGTCAGTAGACGAAAAAAAATTTTTTTTCTTCGTCGATTCGACGAAGAGTAACCTTACTGTACAAAAATGATCATCCAGGATTACAAAAATATGTGGCTCACTACAAGCTTTCGTAATCAATCAACATTTTTTATAGAAAGAGCGAAATTTGGTCAAACATAAAAGAATTATATGATAGAGAGTAAATGAGCTTCGTCGATTCGACGAACAGTAACCAATTAGGGTGAAAGTGTTCGTCGATTCAACGAAGAGTAACCTTTATGTACAAAATAGTAGAGTAACCGTCTGCTTTTATAGTATTTCTTTAATTTTTCTTTTCCTAACTGTTTTTCTTTTCTTTTGAAGTCTTAATTTTTCTATTTACCGTTAACTAATTTGACACTTAAAGACGTGTCACAGTGTACGAAATGACAAAGACCTTAATATAACCGATAAATATGAAATGTTTTACTTGTTGACATTAATTGTGCCATTCACTATGTATGTATCACACATAATATATGAGGGATACCACAGATGTATAATGTAAGAACATTATGTTATTAAATTAGTGTTAAAAAAGTATTTCAAGAAAATAAAAATAATTTGTTGAAAATAGCCAAATAAATCGCCAACTAGTCTGTAAATCGCCAAAAAATCGCCACGTCGCCAATTGAAAATTTTGATCGCCAAAGGCAAAGAAAAATCACCACGTTTGGCGAGAAATCGCCACATCTGACAGCACTGACGGCGACTACTAAATAATGAAAGGACGTTCACTTACTTATGAATTCTTTCCTCATGGCGTGGGTATCGATAATATAAAGTAAAAACAATTTCACTTGTACTAATGCTCCTTAGCAATAAAAGTTTCATTAATTAATGAATGCTACTAAAATGTTTGGGCGATTAATGTCTGTCAAAACCTGATTTTAAGTAGGTAAACACTTGTCGCGCAAATTGGGCATCATTAGACTACAGCGGTCTCTGTTGACAATTTTTCATAATTCAGTCAATTCGGTATCTTTGCCTGAAATATTCAAGCTACGAACCTAAAGCTTACAGCTTTTTAAGCTTTTCTAAAAGAGTTAAAACACATATATTACGAATTTCATAATATAAATAAAGAATGAAACTTAAAATTAAAAGTAATTTATTAATTAAAAGTGCATTTATCATTTAAAACATTTTTTTATACAAAAACTTCATAATTATTGTGACTTCGCTGTATACACAGATGTGTTTTAGTATTTTTTCGTTTTCATTAGGTTCAACCTCTGTTTTTGTTTTTTATTTATGAATTAATTTATTAAATCTCTAGGGTGAGGGTCGTGGGTTCGATTTCTACCAGAGGCTCTGGTCTGTTACACTACAACGAGCATATGGTCGAAGTTACTCAGCTCATATATAATTAAATATTATTTGTAATTGTATTGTAATTAATAAATAAATAAAAAAATAAATCTATTAAATCATAAAGATCATATGCCAAATATTCAATCGACATTTGAAACTAAAAACTTGTGGATTAAAGAAACAACACCAAAAGTTTTTGTCGTTAGTTAACGATTGCAGCTAACGTAGCAAATATCATTTATACAAGTTTATGATTTCTGATTCTACAATTTTGTTGTTTACTGACAAAAACAATGCAATTATCGTTAAAAATGTAAGTGAATCGCGCTACAGATGTAGAAAGCAATAATTTGAGCGAAATTTGAACATCTTCCGTGCTAATTTATACACTAAAGCGTATATTCTTATTATAATGCAATCATAAATCGTATATGTTACGATATATTTTTCTTAAATTGCAGTTCTCTTGTTTATGCTTGGAAAAAAGCAACCAGCTGCGGAAATTCATCTTAAGGCCCAAATGTATAATTCAGCGAGGAAACTGACAAGCGGTTACATAGCATCGTCAAGGTTAGTGAAAAGGCCGAATGATGAAGTCGTACTGTCCAAGAAGGTTTAACCGGATCAGATAAAGTTAAATCTAATAATACTTTAAAATCTGCCGAATCAGCGAATTTGAATGGTATGTTGCTGATTGTCTAAGGACCGATCAGTGGCAGGATAATACGTTCTATCATTTGCAATTACTGAGAAACTTGGAAGGTAGCCTTAAAGAATGCATCCAATTGATTCGGCATCACTTTATTCTTTTACAAGGTTATAGCTCGTACGATTGCCGAAAGCATATCAAGGAAAAATTTACTAGTATTAAGGTCTGAGCAGGCGGTATATGAATTGCTTCAAAATCGAACAATCAGCTGAATGACGTTCGCCCCTTTACCTGTGAATTGTTGTAAATTTCCTATGACTAGCGTGTAAACAGGCGCGACGGAAACTTAAATCAGACTACAGTGGTCTGTACACCAATGTCAAGTGTCACATAAAACTGGGAAGGATTTTTACTAGCAGCATAAGAATGGAAACTGGAGTTTGTGTACTATCTACCCTTCTATTTAACATAATGAGATGCCAAATATAATGAAGATATATGAAATTGTTCAATATGCAAACGATGCATTAGTATTTACGAAGATGACGAAGAAGGTCGAAGAATATATCACATGATATAAGTTAATAAACAGCTGGTTGAAAATGAATTAATTAAAGCTTAACGAAAGTAAAACTAATATAACGCTAATAAATATGAGTACTATTTAAAATAGTAATAGTAATAGAAAAAGTCGAACATATGAAATAGCTCAGGTTTTTAATAGACCAAAAGCTGAAATTTAATGAACATATATATGTATACGTGCAAAATGATTAGAAAGAAAATCGACTTTCTTAAAAAATCCTTCGCAGTAGCTTTATAATTCAATATTTAAGTCCCTTTTTGAATTTTGTTTAAAAATTTTATATACATGTGGCATTGCCAATCAAATGACAATAATGCAAAAATTACAAAATATAGAAATGAGAATTCTAAAATGTGGTAGAAATATGAAATGTGAAAACATATGAAATGTTGGACAATTTCAAGAGACTGAATGTAAAACAAAGATTTGTATTCAATATTCTAAAATTAGTTATCAAAATGAGGACCCAGAATATCTATATAAGTAGATAAAACATATGGGTGACAGTCATTATTCTTAAGGGTTTTCAATTATTTAATCCTTTACCGAGTGATATAAAAAATGAAAGAAGTTATACTGTACTTATTAAAAATATGTGCAAACTTTTTTAGGTTTAATATCCATACATAAGAGAAAAGTATTATGTAGAAAAAGATAAAGTATTTCAATGCTAATAAATAAATAAAAATAAAGTTTTTATTAAATCTGTTTTCTAACAATATAAGTTCTTTTTTTAATATGTAATAGTGTTTTCACACCGAGTGGTTTTAACGCAAAAGTTGGTTTTAACGTTAAATCAAAAATAAAACCTGCTTTTACCATACAAAATTATTGTCTTAAAACCAACTTAAAACCTTTTTTGAATTGGTTTTAAGTTGATTTTATGAAATACAACCTTGTTTTATGTACTAAACCAGAGCTACCAGCTCTAAAACGTTGAAAACAGCTGATAAAAACAAAACAAATTTAAAAATACAGAAAGCCGGTTGTATTAAAAATGTAAAATTTTAAATAATGAATGCTGCAACAATAATAAATAATAATATTATAACAATATTATTGTTGTATATTAATATTAATAATATTATTTATTAATTTTTAATATTTTTTATTGTTTCTTAAACAAAAACAGCTGTTGCACAGTCATAAATGTATGAAAGTTAAAACCAGATTTAAGAAAATTTGCAGTGTGAACACAAAATCAGCTGATTATGGTTTTAATGCTAAAATCAGGTTTTAACTTTTGGTGTGAAAACCGGGTAACATAGTATTTATAAATATATGTATAATTTAAAATTTATAGCATATTGGTTGAAAATATTAAGTATTATTTTTGAGCAATAAATTCGAAACTTTACTGAACGATCACTAATGGCGCTTGGTGACACATCAAATTTCACCGATCAAATTTGCATATAATATTTACATATTTGTTTTGCTTAGCACAGCAACACATCAAAATCGTCACTTCGAACTTCTATGTATACTTGTTGTGAAGAAGAAAAGAACATATGATTTATGTATTTCACAGGAAGTGGAAATCAAAAGTATTTTGATATTCTTCAAACTCACATCGGCTTTGTTTTGCAAACAATGTGACCATATCTAAAGAATTGTAGCTGCTTAAAATTGTTTTAAATAATGCTACAAATTAAGAACAAATTCAGTCTGCTAAAAAGTAATACTAAAATTTCAAATTACTCATTTCCTTATAATATGAGTTTCGGAGTTCGTTTGTTATGGTATCCTCGTAAATATGTACTCAATTTTACTTGGATAAAACCAAATTGATTGAAAACAACAACAAAAAACGTTTATTCAATATAAAAATCTTGCTGCTATAAAACAAACAGATAAGGTACATTCAGTCTATGCATTCATTTGCCGTTACATACATATTTTACAATGTTTACAGTTTTACAGCTTAATTTTGGTTGCAAAATACATAGGTGGTGCATTTTACCTATATCATTATTATATTCATATATGTTATGAATATGATTTTTAAGTACATTTTTATATAATGTGTTAAACAAAGTCGCCGTAGTCTAGTAGGTGGATATGTACAAGCATATAATTGATTGCATCACCATACGTGAGTACCAATTCGAAACCATGCATTTGGATATGACTTCCCTCTTAGTTAGGAGTCGGAGACTATCTAAAGACTGAGCTTGCGCTCTTCCTGCGATTTGGGTATAAACCATAGCCACCACGTTGCTTTCACAAGGGGGCCAAACCATTGTCGGGCAGAGACAAGTCTCTGGGGCTCCCGACACACGTGGTACCAGAATTAAACCTTCGGCCAGGCTTTATAGTCCAGTCTGCTACCAGTTTAACCCCAAGGGGTTCGGGACTGGTGACCCAAAGTGAAAAGGGAGACACAAACAAACACAACGAGAGGACACTGCACACTAACGATGAAAGTGGACAATACAGACCACCTACTTAGCTCGGCAGCCCACAAGAGTTGGATGCGCACGCAAACTTTAAGCTACACGGACCCACAACGACAGAGAACCCTCGACGAACGGCGCCGAAAGGGTAACCTACTATCAACCTAACCTCATTCTTCTCCTACTAAAGACAAGATGAGCGAACTCTTCAAGTCTTTGCTTAGTCCATCATATCCTCCGTCTTGATGATATCCATCGCTTCTAAATCAATGAGGTCTTCTTAAAGCGGACATGTAGTCAGTACATGCCTCCAATACTAAGGTCCCAACCCACACCCACAGTCTCCTGTCTCACTGAGATCCCTCTTATACAAAAATGTATTGAGCGAACCATGTTCCATCAGTGGGAATCTCAGACTTAAGCCAAAGTCAGCATTGCAGTACGAATGTCGCGTCAGGTATGAATTCATACATCGCGCTGTCATTGGCACTGTTCGACCATCGTGATTTCCAGTTATCGATGAGATACCCATTATTAATTATCCCTATTTGCTATTATTTAGCAGAAACCCAATCATGCGCTGGAAGTGGTAGGTCCTTCTTGATCTTGAAAGCAATACCTCGACGTATTATTCCCAATTCAAGGGGTGCCACATCGACACCGACATTTCAACCCCACTCACATTCGATCCGGATGGCCTCCCGCCACATCTCTAAAGCACAACACGAGACTGGCCTTGACAATGATGAGTAGGTCATTCGCATACACACACATCTTAGAAGTAAGCCTGAGCCGACGCAACAAGGGGTCCATCATGAGGTTCCGAATAAATAGACACAGATGGAGCTCTGCGGACAACCCCGAACGACGTCTTCCAAACCGTGTCACTAGCATTCACAACACAAGCTCGCCTATCCTGGAGATAACTAGACCAAGGACCTAATTCCCTGCAAATTATCTCAGCTAACCTCCTAAAAACACTGTCCCAAGACAGGTAATCAAACGCACCTCTGAAGTCAACGAATATGCCTAGGACATATTTGGAGGTACTTTCCTCTATACTACTCTACACTGGATATAGGACTAGGCGTCCTCAACACATCTACCTGTTCTAAATCCGGACTGGTGCTCACATGCACCTTCGGCGAAGATCTCCTTCAGTCGAGACACCATAATCTTCTCCAGTACTGGAAGAATGCTGATGCCCCGACTTCAGGCATTGATACCCTCAAATTTCTTAGTTGAAACTTCAGTAAAGGTTCACACCGAAAGCATAGTAGCCGACAATCGCAATATCATAGAAAAATGAAAATGTGTTAGTACCATCAATCAACATTTCTGGCAGCGCTGGCAACAGGAATACATTGACGACCTACAAATACGTAGCAAGTGGCACCAATTCTCTGAAACTGAACTGTTGGTAGAAAAGTGTCTGCATTACCCGGAAAAGCCAGTCATATTCGAGTAGTTCGCACCTAAACAAGAACAATTCGGCGTCCAATTAGAAAGATTGCTTTGCTTTCAATATGAAAGTTCTTTTAATTTATAGTTTCTTTTTTCTTAACTTAACGTCATATAAAAAGTTCTCAAACTTTAATTTTTTGTAATATTCTTTCCTATTTAAATCCATTTGTGATCTTACATAATATATGTATGAAATACTACCTACGTTCATTTTGCTCTTAATATCTATCTTAGCGCATTAGCCAAGAAGACATGACAGCAATAACCGTAATACTTTTAGTTTAATAATAATTAAAATTTTATGTTTAATTATAATAATTTAACTTAAATTCTGGTTTAATTATCTTCATAAAATCTGAAAAGCCATCTTATGTCTCACAGATAGACACAGCGAAAACGAACTGTCTGCAAATGTATTAATATTTATTCAGTTATACATGAATTGAAACTGTATATTAGGTTTCTAATAAATAATTATCTCTTTTTTTTTCTACTTTCTTATAATAACTTTATGACACATACTTTACCGTGTTAAGAGTGGATCTACATTGTGGTCATTGGCAAAAAATAATAATTTTTTAATTCAGATTGCGGTGTTCATACTTTAAGGGGACCGAAAAGCACAGAGTAGAATCCTCAATATAGTAAAAAAAAACAATCGGAGGAATGTGTACAACAAATTGAGATAAACTTTTAGAATTAATACAGGCTGCGTGATATGATACACCAGTTTCGCCAAGGCAGAATCTCTTTGACCATATGCTTAAACGATGTCTACCAGTTTTAAACAACACCAGATCTTCTACAAAATTGTAAGCGCTCTAGGACAACATTAGAACTTAAATTGATGCGAATCTATTATTATATGACTAGATTTTTTGTAACTAATTTGATAAGAAAATAAACAAAAAAATAATTTTTAATAAAGTGGATAATAATTATAAAACAATATTTTATTAAAAATAATATATGTCAACTTTATGGATATAATTCAGTTTAAGTGTATGAATTTGAAAAAAAAATTACTTTATTTATTTCCCCTTTACTCCTGTAATACTCTTTCTAGGACCAGATTGTCGTTGTCTGGAAAGAAAAGTTTGTCCTTGACCCATTAACATTGTAAGCTTAGTATCAATTGAGTCTCTTTGAGAGCGTATTCCTAATCTGAAACAAAATTTGCAAAATGATTAAGCAGGCGTTACATTCATTGACTTTATAAAAAATGAAGATATTTCATATACCTGGACAACAGAAATAAAAAGTAAAAGATATTTTAAAATATTAAGAAATGCGGTTTAAAAAAGAAAAAATATAAAAGCTATAAGCTATAAAAATATAAACGCTAATTTAGGAACTACGAGTAAATTTATTTGAGAACTTAAGATTAATTTCTCATACGGCAAGTTCTCATTTGGCTAGCTAATTTGTTTCGAATCAAAAACGTATTCAACGCTAGTCGATTTTCTAATTCTGTACTCGATAATACAAAACGCTTCGTTATATAACACATGGCATAATTATCTACTGGGTATAAGACGCCAAAAACCATTTTTATATTTTTATTACTATTACTGTTTATGTTATGTCCTTTTTGTGGGCTTTTCTGCTTGTTATCATTTACCGCTTCTCTTGTGTTATTCGAATACAAAATCAGTCTTGTTTTGATTAATTTATTTTTCTATACTTCATTTAAAAATGTTTTACAACCTCTCTTTAAAATTGAAATACTTCCGGGTCATTAAGGGTTAATTGGGTACAATTTAAAAAATATCGTTGGAAAAATTAATGAACTGAACTGAATGTTTCAATCTGCAATTTGGTTAAGATCTCATTAAAACCTCTTAGGGCCACAGGCAGGATTTTAACGCAGGGACCGTAACTGTTATAACTTTTATCGTAAAAGTTAGAATATAAGAATTATGTTTTAACTTTTATTTTTTCGAGCAGAAATAAAAGTTATTTTGGTTTTTTCAAACCCTATGGCACAAAGATTAGTGTTTAATATACCCAAAACTAAATTGCTTTCAATGTTTTAAAGAATTTTTTAATAAATATTATGAATTCATCATGAATTAAAACACAAATAACTTTTATTTCTGCTCGAAAAAATAAAAGTCAAAAATAAGTGTTATTTTTGCTCGAAAAAATAAAAATCAAAATATAACAGTTATTTTTTTCTAAAATAAAAATCTTGTTTTTAAAAAGCATCGCATTTTATAAAAATTTGTTCCAAGACAATCAAAATGGTATACATACATACTTGGTTTTGTTCTCCGACATTTCCTTGCGGTTGCTTTTTTAAATCAAAAATTCAAAAATAACAGTTATTTTCGGTCCCTGTTTTAACGTGCAGATAATTTATTTTATCATTATTATAAGTATACAATAAGGTAAAAGTGAGCGCAAACCTAAAGGGAAGATCATCCTACCTGGAAAGTTAAGTACATCTTTGAACTTGCCATATTTTGAATATGGTCACATCAAATATTAACAAAATTAACAAACATAATAAAAAGGAAGTACGTCGTTACCACTGCGCTTTTAAAGAACATGTTTAATTCGACAAAAGTTATCGATATTGCTCAGGCACAGCTATATTTTTAAAAATGTT
Source organism: Sarcophaga rosellei (assembly GCA_930367235.1). Taxonomy (NCBI): domain Eukaryota; kingdom Metazoa; phylum Arthropoda; class Insecta; order Diptera; family Sarcophagidae; genus Sarcophaga; species Sarcophaga rosellei. The sequence continues at coordinate 61,558,333 of OV884019.1, forward strand.
AAATTTAATTTATCAGTATGTTGTAATAACGAAAAAATTGAGTGTGAATAAAAGAGATATGCACATGTATATTTAATGAATTTAACTACATAGAGACAGAGTGGAGGACAAATAACATGATACACTTTTTAAAGTCTACCTCTAATTCTCAAAGTATGTTTTTGCAGTGTAGATATGTATATAAATTAATATATAAACTCTGAGTGTATCATAGGTATAAACCAAAAATTTCATTAAGAGACATCTTCATGATGTCCAATTTTGCAGGGAGCTATTGGTGCTAGAAACGCCATAAATATACTACTAATTATATTTGAAAGAAGACGATTCAGATTATGTTTTTAAAAAACATCCATATTTACGCGCCCTTTGGAATGTCTAAAATAAAAATATATTTGCATAGGTGCACAAACAACAAATGTAGTCAGAAATGTTTAATAAAAATATAAAAAATTTAAGTTTTATACGTTATTTTATATTTTTATATAATTCCACATATTCGGTAGAGATGGTCGTATATCTGGAGGAAGACAGGAGAAGCCTTGTGACAACAACATGCTACATCGGATGTGGAAAAGTAAAGCTTTAGTGCTTAATGGCTGCGAACAGACTAGGCAACCTTGTCTTTGTTGAGGGGTTGAGAGTATGGACGAAACAGCTTATTTAAATATTTTGAAAACTAATTTGGTTCTGCTCAAAAATGAGTTTTAAAGATGGGTCATTCAACAAAACGATCTAAAGTACTCGTCCATAAAGTCAAACAATGGCTACTTTGTAATATAAAAATATAAAAAAGTTTTGCCTCAGCCTTCCCAAAGCCAGTATTTCAATCTTATAGAACATATGTGGATTTATGTGAAAACAACATCATCTTAATATCGCACATACATATTTTTTCGTCGTTACCATAAGAATTAACTACTTGTTATTTTTTGACGAATTTGCACATAGCTGTAAAGAAAAATGTTTTAATTTAAAATATCCCTATGGATTTCAGCATTTCTTTAATATTAATTGCATACAAAAATTTGATTCCTTCCACGCCGCTGATAAAGTCAGAACCTCTCAGTGAAGTGATAGAGTATGTCTGGTGAAAGAAAAGATGAAAAGAGACGGACTTTCTTCTGAGGTCAAAAATGTTTAATTAGGTAATTGCAATGAGAAGCAGTTTGAGTTATGTATCAGACTATTGATAAGGACAGCTTTCTGAAGTTTCTCAGGGCAACAGGGTTGTCCGAGACATTACAGGGACACCCTATATAGGTTGCATTGAAAAAAACATCGATGTTTTATTTTAATGTTCATCACTAGTTAGGATGTCTATGTATATACACATTTATATTTACCTGTAAAATGCAGTTGACATTAAATTTTCTTCCATAGTTGGTAAGTGTTCTCTGACATACTCTTCAGGCTCCTGCATGTTTTCCAACAAAGCAACATCTACAACTGGTAAAAAATTTATAATATTTATACATATTATATTTATTCTTAATTTGCTTTTATTTAAAGCTGCTTTTGTAGTTCAAAACATTTTCTAGTCGTATATAAATCTTCCTAATTTTACTTCAATTAGCCGATTATTCAAAATTTTCAAAAAAATTTTAAATTACAAAAAGCATATTTTAATACAATTAGCTTAGCACTGAATTCTCCTTCAATTAATTACCGAAATAATTTAAAGTGGTCTTATCGATTTTGTTTTAATTGCAGGGACTCTGTTAAATTTCTCCTTCACTACGGAAACATATTTTAATTAAATAAAATATATATGTATATGAATTAATACTGTACACCCGATTCTGTTTTTACACCATCTGTTTTTGCACGGGTTTCTAATAACACGGTCTAGAAAAAAAAATTGATTCTATTTTGCGCGGTGATATTTGATATAGCACGGTTGAGAAAAGTTTATGAAAATTTTAAATTTTAAAGAAAAATATATATGTATATTATAAAATAATTGTTTATAAAATAATTACGGAATTTCCCTTTTAATATATTTTCATGGCAGCTTAGGTATGTCTCAGAGATCAGCAATGGGTATTCAAAAAGACGAGTAGATTCGAATCATACTCGTAATTTCTGATACTTACACGCATTCATACTCTTTTTAATGTCATACTCATACTACTCATATTCAAAGTTTGAAGTACTCATCGTACTAATACTTAACAATACGCATGATGTTGTGGATTTCGACTCTCCTTTACTCAACATTCAAAAGAATCACAAAATAAGTATGATTCGCGTACGAACACTACAACACTCACTAGAAGGTTGTGTGTTTGTTTTGCTTACTGTCCTTGACTTTTTCTTTCTCCTTTTTTTGTAAATAACAACTAAGACTGTAAATTTTGATGAATGATTCGGATCACTCGAATCATTTATGAGTATTATAAGTATTTTACTAAATTTATGAATCTGAGTGAGTAGGCGTATGAATCAAACATACGTATATCGAATGTTATGAGTTTGATGTGAACGTTGTACTCATACTCATTGCAACCTGCACTTATAAATCAATGTTGTAGTGAGAACGAATGAATCAGAGTAGTTGAATTTCAATACTGTTGACTCACTCATACTCAAAATTTCATGAGTACTTATGAGTAGCGAAAAATCTATTCATTGCTGATCTCTGGTATGTATATATGTATGTACATATATACGTATATATTTTAGTCTTTTGTTTAATTTGAATAAAACTGGACGTGTTTTTGTACAAGCTGACTAAGCAACACAAAAAAAGCTTAAATCGATAAGGGTTTTAGTGCGTTAAGAAAAATGTCTAACTCTACAAACCCTAAACTGAAAAGGAAAGGTATTTCTTTCGAAACTAAATATGGAACCAACATTTTTGAACTTGAAGAAAAATACACATGAAAAATATAACACGACTGTTATACTCTTTAAATAATAACAACGATAATTTTTGTACGATTTTATCCAATGAAATGTCAATCTCTTAAAAATCTCACCACTTACATATTTTATATTTTCCAATTAAAGTTTGCTACTATGAATGGACAAACTTAAAAAAAAAAATGAAAAAAATGTGCATTTGCCAAGTTTACCTCATCAAATCACATAGAATATTAAGTCGAATAATCGAATAATATATATGTACATATATATACACCATTTTAAAGTCCCATCCCTCCCCTTTCTAAGAAATTTTAAATTTTGGACGTCGGTTCAGAAATGAAAAAAAACAGTTTTTGACAAATAAAACAAGTTTGGAGGGTTCGAGAAATATAAAAAAATATTTTGGAGTTCTATGCAACAAAACTCACAACCTGTACTATGTTATTAGTTGGGTGTATTTCATTTTTTTGCTATTAAAACTTACCATTAGATATACGAGGATCAATGTTCTTAATAATTTCCTTAGCTTTCTCAGCACATTTTCGATATTTAGTTTCCCATAACGAGAGTTCTTGCTCTCGAGTGGTAAGCGAATTTTCCAAATGATTAATTTTGGTTTGCATGACGGCATTTTGATTAACAGCTTCTTCTAACTGCAGGGCTATAATATAGAACAATTATAAAATATATTATTACAAAACAATTCTGAAAAAAGACATGTTTTAAGCATTAAAAAAGCAATTGGATGTTAGTAAAAATAAATTAATGAGTGACAGAAAATATTCGGCTCTGAACTCCACGAGTTATATACAACAGTTCATTTTCACATTGGAACTTCTACTAATCCAATAATTGCACGTAATACAATTTTTTCACTGGACATAGAAAAAATACTTTTGGAAAAAAAAAACTTAAAGACAAATGTCGCAGTACTGATTCTGTCAACACAAGTTGAGACTTAAAGAATGAAAAAGAAAACATTTGAAATCATAAGAAATGGTATCTTTAAAAAAATATTTTGAAGGTCTAAATGCAACAATAATGTCGAGTTATTTATTGTAGCGTGCGGCAAGGAATCTTAGGAGACCTGTTATATTAAAACGAGTTGATATCCGTCTTCAATTCAAATAATGTGGTTTGAGTTTTGTGAGGTTCGGAAATCAATTATACAGTTCCATCCAAAGAAACCCCTTGAAATAGGTAAAATAAACTGTGTGGCTGTATGAATTATTCTTTTTATTTTTTGTGCTATTTTATGTTTTCAATATCACATTCAAGAATGGAAGGTGTTAACCTCACTGTGTTAGCAAAGATAATGTTGTAGATCCGGATTTCAATAGAAATTATTTGACAGCCGACCAATTAGTAAGTCGTATCCGAACCTTAGTGCGAATGCGCCCAATTTAAACAAGTTTATGGAACAAACGTTATCCAAACCCTTTTTTTAGTAAAAAAATATTGATGATCCCTCCTCATCGCAAACATCTTTGTCTACTACAGTAAGACCATCAGAAGGAACGTGACTGAGATACAATAACTGCAATAGTTGGTGCCAAATAAGGAAGTGCACCACCCTGACACACCATACGGAGTGGAGTAGCAATTTTATTGCTGACTTTTGCGCAAGCACCCAAACCACAACAGCTCCTTCCTTAACATCCACAGGACCCATGACAAATACTAACAGAGACACATAATATTCCACACTTGCTACTACGTCACGACTCAACCTACACAACCCACTCCCTCACCCACCTCTCCCATAGCCCAACAGACTTCACCTCATTTTCATCAACATTTCTCTTTTAGTATTATAAAATTCAATTGTAATGGTCTTCGCAACAAAATCACTGATGTTACGAATTTTATGCATCACAATAACATCAATTTAGCCTCCATTCAGGAAACCAAATTGTCCAGGGAGTGCCCCATAACATTATCAGGAAATTACAGCATTGTCAGGATGGAAAGGGATAACGGCGGAGGACTCGCTTTCATTTTGGAGCACAGCGTAATATACAAAATAACGAACACACCCGCGCCCCCCTTTTCCTTGAAGTGATGTCTTTATCGGTAAAAACGAAGGATATCGAAGTTGAAATTATCAACGTATAAATCCCACCCGCCAACAGCATAGGAACCAACTATCATACCAACATTTCACATGTCCTCCAGAATGATAGTCGTATTACACTTGGTGGCTTTAACGCACACCACGAAAACTGGTACTCAGCCTTAATGTTGTTCGAAAAGGACAACTGGGCTGGCTTTAGTTGCCCACTCCCACATGTGTCGGAAGTGTAATAAAGGCATTCAGGACAATTGTCATGATAGCAGCAAAGCGCTTTATTCCGACTGGAAGGATACCTAATATAAGACCCAATTATCATTTAGAATCGACACGCTTATCTCAACAGTGGGACCGTATCAGAACCAAAAAGCCAGCGGATGAACGACTATAATCACTAATCTCCCACATAAATAGACTGGTGAAAGAACATCGACGTAACAAATGGTTAGACCACTTGGATCAATGTTCCCGAACCCCAAAAAAGCTAAAAAAAACAATAAAACATCTCTCTCGTTCCAAAAGTAGTAACGAAAAAAGTTAAAGGTGACTTTAAAGTTTACTTTAGCTCAAGCTACTTTTTATTAAAGACAACTTTAACGGCAAGTTGTAATAATGACCCTTAGAACAATACGTATAAGTAAAGGTAAAGTTACATTGACAAAATATTTGCTTCAAATAGGTTTTTCATATTTGCCTTAAATTTTTTTGTAGTTTGTTTGGTGGATTGGACAAATTTTAATTTCCTGAAAAGCAGTCAAACAGTGTCAGATACAGTTTGTAGCAAAAACGTTTTCCCTGCGATCGCATTGAAGGTAATATTTGCCATAACAATTTATTTGATTAAACTATCAAAATATTAAAATATGTGTTTTTATGAACGAAAAAGTATACTATAAAAAAATACATAAATTAATTTAAGTAAATTACCCCTACCTGGGTAACACTCCTGTCGCAATGTGGGGGCTTAAGTGTACCTACTTTCAACCTGCTTCGGGATGGGGTGAATACCCTAATATCGTGAGAGGACTTGTTTTCGAATTTGTGTCTCTTGGGTGCTCATCAGATGGTTTGCAGTCGGATCAGGGACTGTATTTTAGCGGAAACTCACTGGTACCTGGCCGCCTCAGTGAGTAACAGGTTTCTTACATTGTTAGCGGGGGCTACCGCATGATCGACCTCGATTCTACTTTACTTGTGGGAACAAAATTAACGGAAACTAACATAAAAACAAGAACTTAGACAAGAATACAAACATGGATGACAATCTGGTAACTAAAGCTGGACACGATCCGTCCCTTCTCATCGCGCGTATTTAGGCGAGTATTTTTGAAAACAACAACGAGATCGTCCAGTATTTTGTCATAAGCGGTAGGAAGGTTACGACTGTGGGGAAGTCCTTTCGTGAGGTGACTGCTTTGGCGATCCCCACTTCGACGGATGATATGTGCAAGAAGTCAGACTCTGTCTCCCCACTATCAAATGAAGACTGTGATAGCACTATCATCGAAAGGCTCCCCTTACTCCAGCTTACTACTGGGAGCAATGAGGAGGTGACCTCCCCATTTAGAAATCCTTTCGTTAGACAGGATGCTTCTAAATCAATTTCAATTAGCTACTGATTCGAACTGCATGTGCAAAAATATCTCGTCTGACAAGAGTAGAAAACACATTGCGTAAGGAGAGGAATTCATAATGCAGAGCTTGCACTGTATTTAAGAGGTTTGCAAGCTGCGACGTAGATTCCCTTTCAATTAAGGAGCAGAAGACGCTAGCTCGTCACAGGGGCACTGTTTCGCGGTATGAAACTAAATACCCAGATGGTGTCCTTTCAGGCGCTGCTGACTCTTGCGAGAAGGAAACCTTGCTTGCGAATAAGTGTGTGGGGACAATTGCTTCTACATCTAAAACCGCAAGCAAGGGATAAGAAGGTTTGGCACCCTTACTCCCAACTGTGGTAAACAAGACTTCTCGGATCTTCAAACCTCCAGTGAAATGCAAGGGTGCTGGTGATCCTTTTTCTATGGACAAAAGAAAGGGGGTAGAAACTATCGCTAATCCTTTATCCAGCTCAGTCTTCTATGAAGGTTTCCCTCGAGTGAACTCACATGAAAATAAATAGATCTGAGGAGGTGCCTCCCTCCACTTCAAAGCGTCCGAAAAAACAAGGGAGCCTGGGTACAAACTCTTCACCCTTCAATTGGCTTTCATCGAGAAGTCAGATTTTGATGACAAAATCTCTCTTGAAAGATAAACATTACTTAAAGAAAGGCTCATCGAGTTTATGATAGAGAAAAGTTGTGACGGCAGTAATGAAACCGAGTGACAGATTGAACACCAGCTCGTTAGTAATTGTTAACTCCCTGACTGGCGACGGTAAAAGAAAACGCTGCGAAAACTCTACAATTGACTAACCATAAACGGCACTCTGTTGTTCTATCTGTCTTCCACTCTTCAGTGGTTTAGGGCAAAGCAAAATCCCAGAGGAAATTGAAATTGGTGCAGATTAATGTGCATCACTGCGAAGCTGCCTCACACAACTTTCTAACCACACTGCACTGCCTTGAAGTTGACGTCACTCCTATCCAGAAACCTTGGATCCTTAGGGATAGGATTCTGAGTTCCACGATCGTGATGATTGCTTACTTGTTCCCAATTTAACTGATAAGGTAAGAAACTGTATTTTAGATAGTAGTAAGCTGTATTTGTTAATCTTTCCTTCCTTTTGTACAGGTGACGTAACAACTGTATCGTACATAAATGAATTTGGGATCGAACTGATGCTGTCATCTGTGTACATGGCTTATGAGACTGCACCCCCTCCCGATGACCTTATAGCACTTCTGGTGGAGCATGCGAAGAGGAAAATATATCGTCTCGTCTTTGCCCATCACACGCAATGGGGAAGTGCGGACATAAACATTAGGAGTGAGTCGACTTTGGATTTTATTATACTGAATGGGCTTAATATATGCAACATCGGTAATACGCCGACACAGATGGTGACATTGTGGTCACATTAGAGACATTTTTGTTTGCTAGCAAACAAATTGGTTTTCTCAAAATCTTGTTTGCATCACTAAAAGTTGTCTTTGCTCTAATGTGACGATAGCTTTATACATACATACATATATATTTTGGATCCAAATACTATTCTTAAAAGGGTGCAAACTTTTTTCTCCGCGAATGTTTTTATGTACACTGCTGTTCAATAAAATAGATTCACCATGATCAAACCAATATTAATTCGTACACCACATATATTTGTTTGATATACCAATATTCAAAGTTCCATATTTTTGAAAATAATAATGACAATGCCTTAAGAGTTATTTTTTCTCAAAAGGTAATTTTATAATCGTTAATTCTATATAAAACAAATACATACATATTTGGATAAATTTATTGAATACACAAGCAAAATTACAATGAAGCAAAATTTCATTGTTTTTAGACCAAAATTATCTGACCACTACTAACTCACTTTTGTCATTTGACTTTTTTTTCTTTTTATTATAATGGTACATTTCACTTATTTATAATTTAGCAAAAGTGCCACATAAATTAACTTCAAAATAAAATTATACATTGCATTTTTATATAGACTGATCGAAGATAAGCTGAGGTATATTTTTTGAGCTGGTATCGGCAGTCTTCAGCATGCTAATATCAAGTATCTAATGGTGATTTTTGAGTTAAATAGTTTTCTCACATTGTATACAGGATACTGTTCATTTTTTTTTTTTGAGTTGGTATCGGCAGTCTTCAGCATGTTAGTATCAAGACACTTTAAAGCAAAGGCCATTTTTAACGTTTTATCACTATAATGTATCTGCCTATCCTCAACTGCACTCTAAGCTTTTAAACACAGCTGTCAATTTTGTCAGTTGGATTTGTTGTGCACTGACTGAAATAACGATCGCTATAAGGAGTGTTATTCGTTATTTCCTTACTATCCATTAATATATGTATATATACATACAAACTGTATACATATATATATGTATATATTTCAATTTTTTTCTATTCGAAAAAATGGACCAATGAAACTGTATTAAGTTTTGTGTAAAAAATGAGATGTTGACGACGTTCAACGACGATCCAGATTTGCTCAAATAGGTCATAACTGGTGACGAATCATGGGTGTATGGCTATGACATTGAAACCAAAGCCCAATCATCCCAATAGAAGCGTAGTAAAAAATCGAAGAGCACACCAAAACACGACTAACCTTCATATCTGTCAAAAACAAAACTGACAATCCAAAATGGCTGATATTGTCAAAATATATAACAGACATGTGTACCATGTACATAACAGAAACAAAAAATGAGAAAATCGAACATACGTAACTCACAAAATTTATTTATTACAACTCTTCCGTCAGGATTACGACCTAGTTTCTCAGACCACTTTATGGTGTGTGTGTTAATTTTATACAAGAGTGGCGGGATCTACAGTTTAAAGTCTATTCCGAACGACAGAGAGAGAAACTTTTCATGGCAATTTTATTAACTCTCAGAGTTTTTGCCAATATTTCTGTCGGCGACTTCCTCTCAGCAGGCGAAAACTCTGAGAGTAAACAAGATTACCAGCTCTTTAAACCTTACGTTTGGAATCGACGTATAAACTGTACGTTCCGCTACTAATGGCAAGATAACTAGAAATACCAATTAGTGCAATGACTACTTGCAGACGCTTGGTTACATGCATATCGTAGAGTTAAAAAGCTCTTATTATCAAGACGAAATCAACTGAAACGCATATTCAGCTTACGACAGGAAACAATCAATCATTTAAACAAGTCCATCCCAAGACGATGTAAGGCCGCTATTTTAATAAACGGTTTTGCTACAAAATGCTGACATAAGATTGGTTTAAACATATGATTTGGTTTGATTACAATTGTTTTGTTCTGTTATCTCAACATCTTGTTAAGATCAAGTTTTAGAAAAGTCTGAATGTTGAAGAATGCAAAATAATTTTGAATTTAATAAATATTAGAAAGTTTGATAATATTATAAATAATATTTTAATATTACAAACCAATATTTTTAATTAAATATTTAAAAGTTTCTGCTATAGTTGCAAATGTTTTTTCAAACATTGCATATTTCAAATAATTTTTTAACAAATAAAAATAAATTTACTGTTCTCTTTTTGTTATTATTGTGATTTTTATTCCACCTATTCCACCTCTTTTCTTTTTCAAATACATTTTTATGGCTCTACGATCGCACTGTTCTACGAATTCTGTATAGCTGTGTGTGACGGATTTTATCATCGTTGTCAAAGCCTTATATTTTCCAAGTCTATTTCCAATTTTATTTGCTAAGATTAATAACTACTTGATTTAAACATAATATTTAATTCTTATTTAAATAAGCAGACCGTTTATAAATATTAAGTATTGTCTTTGGTTAAGTAGATAAGTTAGTAAAAGATATATTTAATTTTAAGAGTTCCTTATTATAATCCCTTACCTTTTTGTTCATTCAGTTCCATTAATTGTTTTATTTGTTTTCCAAATTCGTTTCTAAAAATTGAAAAATATAATAGTTAACATTTGGCAGTATTGAACTTTCTCAGATGTTCATACTAACCCCTTTGTCATTGAATCCTCGCTTAAAGACGTCAGATTAAGGCCCATTATTTTCTCATTAGCAATTTTAAGCTGTTCACGTAAATTTTCATTGCGTTTGTTAGCATCGTCTAATAATTGCTAAAAGTGTACAAAATTTACGCATGTGTATGTAACATATCTTTCTTTCCTTTTTCAATTCATAACAAATTTTCTTTAATTCATTAAATGAAAATAAATATTTATGTAAACATTTAATTTTATCTACACAAAGGGCAAATACAACCTAATTAAATCTAAACCGAAACTACTAGGCTCCAGATCAATAGAATTTAATCAGATTCGATTTTCAGAAATCCAGAAATATATTCCATCAAAAAGCCTTCTTTCAGAAGACTTTCGCCTTTATGATTACTACTTATACGTAACTAATTACACAGATATAGCAACATTGTAGTATGAATTCACATTATGCAATAGCCACAGTTGTTATTTAAATACTGGTTAATTTCATTTACCTTTTTCAATCACAAAGTGATTAAATCTGCTGTATCCTAACACATAGACTATCTATCTCCAGCAATGTTATTCTAAGCGCATAGTCAGTATACAATGTCTTGGAGTTCTCATTAATTGTTGCCAAGTTGGGCGCTGATAAAACTGAGGTCATGTATTTTAACAGGTTAAATTTGTAATTATTTTTTATGTACAAAAAGCTAGAGCGTCACCCAAGATACAGTATCGGACAAAACATAAGCACCCCCTCAGTACATTTTTTTAAAATGATAATTTTTTTACGAAAACAAAGTTATTAAAAATGTTTTTTTATTTTTTTATTTATTTATATCCTTATTATTGAAAAACACAAACCTAAGGAATTCAGAATTCAATAAAAAAAAGTTATAACTCAAAAAACATTTTAAGCCACAAATATAAGCGGACAAAACAAAAGCACCCCCAATTTAATTTACAGAAAAAAACTATTGAAATCAATATTTCGTTACGAATCCTTTATTCTGGATGACACACGCACATCTTTTAGGCATAGAGGATGTTAAACTATTAATTATTTCAGGTGATATTGCTTCCCAGGCTATTTTTGCGGCTTCAAATAAATCTTCTTTGATTTTCCAATTTTCTCGCTTGATTTTTAAGTTAACGATCTCACAACAGTTCTAGAATGGGTTAAGATCAATTAAAAGCAAAATATTCGATCAACAGATCAATTATATCTAGTCTAATTAAAAAGTTTTTGCATACTGGTCGCACATCTCCTACTCATTCTGGAGGAAGACCACGTAAAACTTGGCGATATGAAGACTCCTGAACTAAAAGGACAATCCAAAATGATTCTACAGCGTCTTCTGATCACATACGAACACGATCTCTATCATAAACTCGATGAGCCTTTCTTTAAGTAATGTTTATCTTTCAAGAGAGATTTTGTCATCAAAAAAACCTTTCATATCGTCAAAAAATAAAAAAGCGAAACTTGAATTCACCAAGGCCCATCTCAACTGGAGTGTCCAAATATGGAGAATTGTGCTGTTTTCTGACAAATCTAAGCTTAATTTAAAGGATTCAGAATATACGGAGTGTGCGCAGATGATATGAAATGTTTGACGATATGAAAGGTTTTTTTGCTGGTCGTCGACTAAATAATCCGGCCTCTACAACCCTTCTGGAAATCGTTGTTTCGCCAATTTATAAATCTAAGCGTGTTCGTATGTGATCAGAAGACGCTGTAGAATCATTTTGGATTGTCCTTTTAGTTCAGGAGTCTTCATATCGCCAAGTTTTACGTGGTCTTCCTCCAGAATGAGTAGGAGATGTGCGACCAGTATGCAAAAACTTTTTAATTATACTAGAAATAATTGATCTGTTGATCGAATATTTTGCTTTTAATTGATCTTAACCCATTCTAGAACTTTTGTGAGATCGTTAACTTAAAAATCAAGCGAGAAAATTGGAAAATCAAAGAAGATTTATTTGAAGCCGCAAAAATAGCCTGGGAAGCAATATCACCTGAAATAATTAATAGTTTAACATCCTCTATGCCTAAAAGATGTGCGTGTGTCATCCAGAATAAAGGATTCGTAACGAAATATTGATTTCAATAGTTTTTTTCTGTAAATTAAATTGGGGGTGCTTTTGTTTTGTCCGCTTATATTTGTGGCTTAAAATGTTTTTTGAGTTATAACTTTTTTTTTATTGAATTCTGAATTCCTTAGGTTTGTGTTTTTCAATAATAAGGATATAAATAAATAAAAAAATAAAAAAACATTTTTAATAACTTTGTTTTCGTAAAAAAATTATCATTTTAAAAAAATGTACTGAGGGGGTGCTTATGTTTTGTCCGATACTGTATGTATGTATGTATGTATGGCATTGACAACTCGTTAAACAGTACCTATAGATAGGCTTAAACTAGTATGAAAGCTAAAGCTTTTTAATAAATAACTATAACCTGTTTTCAGTAAATTAATATAACTACCCAGTGGATTAGAATTACAGTGAAGATGTAAAACATATGTAACTCAAATTGACAAGAGAAAATGAATATATGGCTGATCTAAAATTTGTATAAATTATACTATCCAATTTTTTCATTTTAATCCTCACGATCATTCATTGTTACATGGAGGCCGCAATTGATTAAATAAACATTTTTAATTATTAGTTTACTAGTCTTTCAAATAAATTCTCATATTAAAAAAAGCGCTAGGTGCGAAAGCTATCAGTAATAAGATTACAAATACTAAGTCTGGGTTATTTAATAAGCTTATAGGATTGGAAAGCTTATAGGAAAGGATGTACACAATTGACGCAAACTCCTTAACTTAGGACATTCATCACGAACATGCTTAATAGGTAGGGCACTGTTACATTTGTTGTTATTTTCTATTGTTATTTTCTATTGTATTTGTTATTTTCTATTGTTGGTGGGTAGGAAGAAGAGTGAATAGAATTAATGGTTTAGAAAATACTCCTTGAATTTTTATATTAGGTATTACGTTATATATGGATCCGTAAATACGGCCGAATTGGAAGTATATTTTTTTCAAGCCTGTCGTCTTTTTCATTTCCAAAAATGCCAATGTGGCTGGGTATTCAGTATATACTTGTTTTTCCTTCATTTCTAATGAGGTCGTCTCTAATTTTTTATGATTATACTCCATTTGTCATTGAGAGAACAACAGACAGCTTTCAGAAGTGAGAAGCTTTAAGAAAATATAACGAAAGCTGCTAACTCGATAACAGCGGAAGATTGTGTATGTAAAATCAGATTGTGTATGTAAAATCGTTATCAATTTCTGTATTTGCAGTTATATTGCCTATAGACTTATTAATATATATATAAAGGGTCCGCCAAATACCTTTTTTTTAAATGCTGTAAGAAAACTACTGAATATTTTCTCAAATTTCTTGGTAATACGCTCGGTTCCGGTTAATCATTATTTAATTTCATGGAAATTATATATGTATATATTATTACTGTTCAGTCTTTGCCGGGCACCCACCGTGTCAACATCGTTTTCATTATTATCGGTGTGTTATATCGGGTGACTGCAAACTTTGTTGTTGGAAGGCTACTGGAACGCTTTTTTTTGTTTAATTTTGATTGATAAATTCTTATTTTTTGTTTGTTGATTTGGTCTTATTGATAAGATCTTGAAAGGGTGAAGAGACCTTCGAATTTCAACATGAATGGGGTTGACCCCCCCAATCATAATCGGTTCCGGGAACTTGATCCCTCATATGGAAAACCTAAACCTAGTAAAATGAGGAGATTGAGAGCTGACGACTTTATACCATTGCCTAGTGTTATTCCTAACGATGGCCACATTCCAAGATATCTAGTTGCTTCTGCGTTAGCACAATCAGACAACTAAGAAACTAAACCATTAGCTTCATATAATGTCTTCCAAATTGAAAAAGGCTTAAATTTTATTTCACGTGATTACTTGGACATTACGGAAATGGGAAGTGGTGATCTAATGATTAAGACAGCAGATATGAAATCAGCTAAAAAGTTTCTAAAAGCAAAATATATTAATATTGTACCTGTGACAATAAGTATGCATAAAGGTCTTAACTCCACTCAAGGACGAATTTTTTCAAGGAAGATCATTGATATTTCTGAAGAGGATCTTTTAAATTCGCTTGGGGATCAGAAGGGGATTGAAATTCGCAAACTATCAAGAAAAGAAGGCGAAAAATACATTCCAACAGGAGCAGCTATAGCAAAGTTTGACCTAATACGTCGACCAGAAATATTGAAACTTGGATGGGAATGAGTACGAGTTGATGAACATGTGTCTAATCCAATGAGATGTGCAAATTGTCAGAGATTAGGTAATACAAGAAAGAGATGTAAGAATATTGAATTGTGTAGAGTTTGTGGTTTTACTCCACCACATGATCAGTGTACCAGAAAATTCTGTTTAATTGCAACAATGAAACTCACACATCATTTGACTCGTCTTGCCCCTCCTTTTTGAAACATAAGTCTGTCAATAAAATTAAAGCTGGCAAAAGGTGCACCATACGTGAGGCTTGGACAATATTTAACGGTAACCCTGCAATTCATACCCTAAAACCTTTCAGTAAGAGAGCTCCTGCTTATTCTGAAATTTTGGCCAATGGAACAATAGTCACGAATAATCAAAATTTGGACGGTATACAAAAGACAACAACAACCATCAATGCAAATTCTTCATCTTCCAATAAAATTAACAATTCAGAAATCAACTCTTTGTTTTCCAATAAGAACAACATCACTAATCCAAATGCATCAATTTCCAATATCAATAATAATGACATTACAGCTACAAAGCAATCAACTTCCAAGAGCGAAAATAAAATTCCCGTTACAAATTCCTCAACTTCCAACAAAGATAATACGATAACAACAATCGACAATAACACCAACAACAACAACATTACCAACAACAACAACGTCACATTTAACCCAATTACTTCAACAGTGGAAAGTATTTCAACAAATATGATCACCAGTAATATTGATTTGACCACAGAAGACTTAACTGAAAGTCAATCGGGAACTCCACCTAATAGGGCTTCAAATGCTGCCGATTTAACACCATGTAGTAGTATTTTTAGAAAATTTACAGATTTAAACGTATTAATAACACCCGAAACGTATAAGAGAAGTTTGCCAAAAAATACGAAAAAAGATAAGGATAAAAGTTGCGAATAATTAATTTTTTTTAACCGTCAAAATGGATACTGGACTGAATATTATAGTTTTACAGTGGAACATCCAAGGATTTATAACACATAAATACGCTCTGGAAAATCTAAACACAAGCCTACAATTATCGCACTTCAGGAAACACACATTGTGTCGGGAAATTTGAAATTTTTACACCTTCCCGGCTATAAAATATTTCACCACAACAAGGCTCATGAATATGCTAAAGCGGGTATTGGTCTTTTAGTTTTGAACGATTTTCACGTTACCCAGCATATTAAATCTTCTGGCGAATTTTTGTTTCAAACGATTATGGTTAAGGGTAGTACCAATTTATACATTACCAACATTTATAAGGAATGTGACATAGTACTGACAGACCAAATGATAAACGCTATAGGAAATTTTGATGATGGACATCATTTACTTGTTGGGGATTTAAATTCACAGAATCCCATTTTGGGTTCTCAGAATTTGTCACCTAGTGGAGCTCTCTGGGAGAATTTTGCTGATGACTCTGGTCTGGTAATTCTTAATGATGGCTCCCCACAATTCTTAATACGAGGAACACATTGACTGCTATTGATGTTTCAATGGCAAGTTCTGATTTCGCTCCCTGTCTGTTTTGGACGACGTTGAGTACACCGGAAACTGGGGATCATTTTCCCATAAAAATAAGCAATAATAACCAGACATACAAGAAACGCTTCCATCCAAGGTTTTTAGATGATAAGGCTGACTGGGCACTTTTTTGATGAAGGTAAATAGTATAATGATGGAATTTCCTGAATCTCCGAATGTTAATAAAGACCCAGCTCAAATCAAGAGAATTATTCGGAAATCCGTAAACGAAACAATACCACAGAGTAAAATACCTCGTCCAAATAATTCCCCAGCTTGGTTCAATTTCTCTATTGCAAAATTGATCAAGTATAAGAATAATGCATTTAATCTATTTAAAAGACATAGAAGTCAGCAGAATGCCATACAGTTTAGAAGATTGTGTGCTTTAGTTAAACGGGAGTATATAAAACGGGAAAATAGCAAAACGCCAAACATGGAGTAATTTTTTAAACTCACTCAACCCGATGTTGGATATTAAAATTCTATGGTCTAGAATAAGGGATATTAGAACTGAGAAAAGATGTAATTTTTCATCGTTGATCGATAATTACACTGTTATTTCTAACCCAGTTGACATTGCAGATAAATTTGCTCAAGTTTGGTGTGCAATTGGTTCTGATGACAATTTTGATACTAATACCATATTGAAAAAGCGTACTTATAGGAATGAATTTGAAGAGTACATATGCCACCAAAATACTTTTCTTTCCGAGGAAATTTCCTGGGATGAACTTAAGCAGGCAATAAGTCCATTGTTACGCGTGCTGTGTGGCATGTGGCACCGTCTTGTTGAAACCACATGTCATGCAAGTCAATCTCTTGCATTTTGTGCAAAAAAAGTTGGATATCATCTCACGGTAGCGCTCACCAGTTACAGTTACGTTACGATTCGCAGCATTTTTGAAGAAGTACGGTCCAATGACGCCACCAGCCCATAAACCGCACCAAACTGTGACCTTTTCTGGATGCATTGGTAGCTTTTGCAATGCTTCTGGCTGATCTTCACTCCGAAATTGACAATTCTGCTTATTTACGTATCCATTGAGCCAAAAATGAGCTTCGTCGCTGAACGCAATTTTTCGATAAAGAAGTGGATCTTCGGCCAACTTTCCAAGAGCCCATTTTGATAATAAAATTCAATGATTTGCAAGCGTTGTTCGTTTGTAAGACGATTCATGGTTAAATTATAGACCAAACTGAAGATGTTTGACAGTGAAACAAAACACGAAACGTGCGTGAGCTGTTTAAACCAGTGTTGCCAAAAAGATAATAGCTAAAAAATCACCCGATATTTAATCTAATATATAAAATTCTCGTGTCACGGTGTTAGTGGTTAAACTCCACCGAAATGGATAGAGCGATTTTCATGAAATTTTGCGTGCATATCGAGTAGGTCTGAGAATGGGACAACATCTATTTTTCATATCCCTAAATATTAAGAGGGAGTGGCAAATCGTTAAAATTTAATATTTAGGTACATATTGATCGTAGACGAATAAAATTTGGTGGGTAAGTTGGTAGAGTCGTTATCGGACGAAGGTTTCTAAGGTGGTATGACCAATTTCCGACAGATGGCGCCACTGAAAATTACTCAAAATGAACTAAATCGTAAACGATGCATTTGATCATGTTCTGATCTTTAGCAAAGTTGTTGCGCATGAGTCGACGGGTTTCCAAGTTGGTGCGAATAATTTCCGATAGATGGGGCCACTGAAAATTACGCAAAATGAATAACAAGCAATTGGTCGACCTACACCTCAAGCACCGCAGAAAAGAACATTACGGGCCTCAGAATCAGACGAGCAATGAGAATTCAGACTGGAAAGTCTTCGAGTACATGCCGCTGAGACCCGTACGCATGAATCATTTGAACAAAGAGAAGTGAGATTAGAAACTGATCGAATGAGTACTACTCAGGCCCGTTCGTCTGAATCATCTGGACAACGGGAAACAAAATCAATAAAATGATTCAAAATTAATAATTGTAATGTCTTTCCTTCAAATTTATTTTAGTTGGCGCCGCAGCAACGCGCGCAGGGTACTGCTAGTATATTTATATATTAAGTATATTTTTGATAAATAAATATTATTACTGTTATCAAAGATCTTCTAATTACAATACAAAGAAACAAAATGAAAGGTCTATTTTAGAAAATAAACCATGAGTAGAAAAGTGTCTTCGGTTCCAATTGTTCGGAATACTAAGATCTGCGTCATTTATTGATTTCTCAAGTATGCCTTTATAATTAAAATCACAATTACAGTTAAAATTGTTAATTGCCAATATTGGGCTACCAAATAACATCAAGATTGAATTAAATTCCTGAAAAGAAATATATTCAGCAGGAGAAATATAAAAAGTTGGCATGTACTTTTTTGTGAGGGATATTAGATTTGACCAGTACCCATATACCTTTCTCGACTTTGAGATCATTTGCATCTATTTCTCGCATTTAAATATTACATACATACATAATTGGCCATTACAACCCTTCAGTCAGGATTACGGCCTAACTTCTCACACCACTCATGTTGTGTGCCTTAATTTTCTACTTGAGTGGCGTCGATTCCGAACGACAGATTTTGAGAAACATTTTCAAGCACGTTTATTTACTCTCAGAGTTTTTGCCAGAACTCTGCTGAGAGGAAATCGCCGAAGAAATATTTTTTTTTTCATATTTCGTTTTGATATCTGGCCTGGGGCTCGAAACCGGGCTTTACGTCTAATAAGCGAACACACATTTAAATATTCCAATAATTATTTATAACGTTCATTTAGTGATTCAACTGTGTAAATGATTTATTTTTGTTAGTATTCTAGATCAATTGAGATGTCGCCGATATGATGAAATATTTATTTTGCGGTGCTATGAAATATTTATTTTATTTTATTAATTTCTGAGTTATTCAAAATATTGGTGATTCAATTGAATTTGGCTAGAGTATTTAATACGTTTGGGTGTTTCGGAAGATAATTGCTCTTTTTCAGAAAAGGCGTTGTTTGGTGATTCTGTAGTGTATTTTTTGATGATATAGATTTGTTGGTTTCTGTAGGTGGTTGAGTTTTATTTGTTCTTTTTGAATTATTTGAACTTCTCAATTTATCAGATGTCGATGGGAAATTACCATATTTTTATGTAGAATAGATGATTAGAGTTAAATATTTTACTACTTTTTACGGTTAAAGAGTGGGATGCGGATTCATAATTAATGGGTTGCTTTCTTTGTATTTTCCAAGGGTTTCGGCAATGCTACAGTAGTATTTAGTTCTTATTTTTATAACTTTCGTCATTTGAACGTATAATTTGAGAAATTTAAACATAAAGTGATCTAAGTGGTGGTCTGACTTTTAAACTACATTTGATTTAGGAGATAGAACTCAACCTTACAATTGCTCTAAGAGACATCTAGACGGATCGATTAAGACTGTTTGTATTCCAGTTTGGCCACTATCAGTCAGTCACACCTTGATCCATTATTTCTTGAATGATTTCAGGTGTCGGTACTTCTTTTAGGAACGGCGTATGTAAAACACATTTAACACAGTCTCCCAGTAGGTTGAAGAATATATTATTTTAAAATATAGCCGCTGGCTCTGCAGCCATATCGAATGGGTTTTATACAGGTTTTATAATTGAATTCGAGTCAAATTTTTTACTTTAACTTAAAGAATGCAAAAAGCAGAACAAAATTATAGAACACAATAAACTTAATTGATAACCCGCTACACTTCTTTCCTAAATACTATTTTTGTATGTAGGTAAGAGACATTGAAATTAAACAACCATTCGATTTAAATGACAGTAGGTAATCCAAAATACATACGTATATATAAAGATAGCAAGATACTACTAATTATAATTAGTTTTAACAATAAAACTGCTTACCATCAAAGCTGTTTGTCCTCCCTGACCTTCACGTAAAGCCTTGTTTTCTAATTCTAGTCTGGATATTTTCTCATAAAGAGCTGGTGGTTGTAATTCTTTAGACATTGTATTGTAATTTGTAGCTAAAATTGTAAATTTTAATTTATTTTTTATTTCGTTTTAATTTTTAAATTTTTACAAACTTTCAAAATTTGTAGACAATTGTCCACATTTTAGTTCATCTACAGCCTCTCTCAGACTATCGCGTTCCTTCAGTAAATTGTCTTTGGCATGTTGTAATGTTGTTATTGTATCTGCCATGCTTTTACGCTCAAAATCAAGCTTAACATTTTTTTCCATTTCTTTATCTAATTTGTTATGTAATTCTTGTATCTAAAAGTATAAAAACTTCAAATTATAATACAATAGGCTTCACTAAAGACTTACCTCTTTTTTGTAAAGCTCGACTTGACCCTTAAGTGCCACACATTTTTTCGCATCTTCTTCGAACTGAACACTTTGCTGCATATATTCTGCATTTCTTTCATCTAATAATTTGACTTGTTTTTTTAAATCGTTGTAGTCTTCTAACTTCTTTTTATACATATTAGCTTGAGTTTCAAAAAATTTTAATTTTTCATTTGACTCTCTTAAAATGTCGACCTCATCTTTTAGCTGTACTAGCTTCGAATTTGTTTTCTACATTAAGAACAAAGAAAACATTATTTAATTTATTCATGTTCCTAGCAATCGCGCAGAAGTTTGGGCATAACTGAAATCAAATTAGTTTACATCTATGACATTCAAAAGAAATCTACTAACGTTACACTGGTTTTAAATTATTTTTCTTTTCTTAATATATCTGACTTAGACCAACTTCAGATTAAAGCCCAAGTTTAATGCATAAAATCTAAACAAAATTTTGTTATTGTGAGTTTGTTAAAAATAAAAGAAGAAAAACATCAAATTGGCAACCAATAAGGGAACAGATATTGCAGATGACATTTGATTTTTTTAAGAATGTGCATAGTAGAATAATTCTTTAAGACTATAAGGATAGTACAGCGTATGGAAGAAAGGGAGAGTAGAGAAAAGCAGCCAGGCCGTTAACTATTATGCAATACTATATGGCCTGATGGATTGAATTTATAGTATTATAAACCCAATATTGCATCGCAATTAGACTTTAGTTTTTACCAATATTTTTACTCATAATTTCTACCTTATTTTATTTTTGGTTTTATACGCTTGAATTTAAGAGTTAGAACTTACATTCATCTCCTCAATGCGCTGATGCAACATTTGTATTTCATTTTCCTGTTGTAGAAATTTCAATCTCAAATCTTCACGATTTGTTTCCGATTGCAATAATTCTTCCTTTAATTTATCAAGTTGCCTCCTCATATCGTTATATCGTACCGAGCCAGCTTGTACCGGCCCCAATGATACACCATCATCTCCAATTGAAGATGATAATTCAAGGCGTTTAAGATCTTCTTGCATCTTTTTCATTTCTGCTTTTAAGGTAGACTTTTCTTCATTAAGAAGTACAATCTGGAAAAAAAAATTCTTATAAATTAGGAATATATATTCACCTTTTAATTAATATACCTTCTTTTCAAGCTCAAAACATTTTTGAGCTAATTGATCACGATCCTCTTGCAACATTTTATAATCGAAGTTTGCTATACTTATAGAATTTCTAGACATCGAGCTTCCTTGCCAACTTGACTCTAAATCTTGTAAAGCTCTCATAATATTCGCTTGCAATGACTCTTCTAAGCACATAATTTGACGAATATAGTCTTGTTTTGATGAACAATTAACAGCGCAACCCAAAACTAATTGCAATAATCGCTCCATTTCAATTAGATCACATTTTTCTGCAATCTTCATAGCGTCTGGTCGAGGAAATTCCGTCAATGAATAATTTAAAACGTCACTATAGTAATCGTACAGGCCTTCAATAACCTTTTTTAAATTACTCATTTTCAAACGCCAATTAGAATTCACATCCGTTTTAATTTTCGAAAGCCATATATCTTTAAATACAAAAATAATAACGAACAATAAAGGCATGCCCAAACAAAGAACAAAACATGAGACATGTATTGTGTTGGTTTGTGAATTTTATTTTATAAGTTAATTTTAGAGTACATTCTGAATGGAATTTATATTAATCAACACTTCACTTAAGTGTGAATGATAAAGCACTAGGAGTTCCAGTAGTCGAGTGGGTAGTGTGCTAATCTACGAATGCCGAGAATGTAGATTTAGCCTAGTGGACCTGCGGTTGAGGCTAGCAGGTGGTTCCATTTTTCCACCTAACAACCATCTGACATCAACTAATATACTAAATCTTGTTCATTCCAATAATTCTTACCAATTCAACAAAGTTGTTACAAAAACAACAAATATTTACTATTAGAATATATATAATTTAAATAGACCGAAAGATTTGTTTTTTTCATTTGGTGACTTTATTTGATCGTCTTCAATTGTGGTTGACAAACATAATCTAATTTGCTGTGATTTTATAGTAATGAACACATACGCGGATACAAAAGTAATAATTTTGTTGCCGTCATGGAGAAATGTGCAGATGAAAAAAAGATTATATTACCAGTGTTTACCAGCTTTATCTAATATAAAACTAGAAGTTAATTGGGGCCTCTTTTGTTCTGTCTATACATTAATGACCTACATGATGTTTTAGATAATTGTAGTGTACAGTGTATCAGCGTACGCTGATGACGTTCAACTTTATAGGAACTCACGTATTGAGGACATCTATCTATGCATAGACTCAATCAACCATGATTTACAGAAAATTGACAAATGGGCTAGGGCCAATGGACTTTGTTTGAATCCCTCTAAATCTAAAAGTTTACAGCTCTCCAGCACTAGGAGAATATTTGTAGAGCCGAATATTATTATCAAGGGGAAGAAAATTGATTTTGTTGAATCTGCATCCAATCTGGGTACTATCTTTAATGGTCGACTAACGTGGTCTAGCCACATTAATGTCATCGTTGGTAAAATTTACGGTATGCTAAGAAATTTATGGGCTGTTATAGATTCGACTCCCTTTGCCATACGTATGCAACTGGCTAAAACATATTTGATTCCTGTTCTCTTATACGGATCTGAAATTTTCACAAACTGTGATACTGATGATAAGCGGAAACTCAACTTGGCTTATAATAATATAGCCAGATATGTATTTATTAAGGGATGTCGAGACCATATATCGCAATTTTCTTACCGGATATTTGGAGTTAATTTTGATAATCTATTAAATATTAAATGCCTTATTCTCTTCCATAAGATTATTACTTTGAAACAGCCTACATACTTATTTAATAGGATTACATTTGCTAGATCCAACCGCAGTATGAAAATTATCCAACATAGACATAGGACTCTTTTATCACAACGCTAGTTTTTTATACACACTATCAGTCTTTGGAATTCTTTACCTAATTATATTCAAAATATAGGCAGTGCAATTATATTCAAGAAGGAGTTATATAATTTATTTAAGTAGTCTATAACATATTTTAATTGTTTTGTACATTTTTGCTTTCTATTTTTATTAGCAATTTTTTCAATTTTCATTTTCCTAATTTAGTCTTTAAAAGTTATTGTTTTTCTATGTACATAAATATTTTTCTTTGTTTGTGTATATTTCTTGATATTTATATATATGTACTGTTATTCGTATTTTTCCTACTATATGTTTTAACTATATTAATTAATTTTTTACTCTAAATTTTTCATCGATTGCTATATTTTTTGATATCATAACATTTTCTAATTCTAACTTATTCCATACATTCTGTTACTTATTTTATCTATGATATTTTATTACTTTTTTGCTGAACTCCCACAGCACTTTCATTTATAAGATTAAAATCTTGTTGTGCTATGATTAATATTAAATAAATAAAAAAATAAAAAAAATTGAAATATTTTACGATATCAAACGATAACAAATCATTGCCCGAAGAAGAAATTTTAACAACCAAACACTACATAATTGAGATCCAAATAATGATTGACGAAACTATTTTTTATTTGATTAATTTATTTTATAGTCTCCAGGACGTTTAAGAATACAAATTTCGCTTTGTTATTCTATCCGATAATTCAACAGTCCAGCAATTTTGATTTACTTTACAGTTATATTATTATATTTCTTATAATCTGTATTTTAAAAATCAATACATCATGATTTAATTCCGCAAAAAATTTCAAAATTTAATAAAATCCTATCTTTGACATGTAGTAGTTCCACCTACCAACTATATTTTAATTATGGTATGCATTGCCTCTAATAACACCCAAGGCTATTAGTGGTTAAAACGTTATCTGGATAAGCGATTGGAGTGAACTCAGTCTGCATCAAAGTAAGGCGCATTTTGCACGTTCACAATTTACTTTGACAAACTCTTTTCTTTCTTTTCGCTTTTGAATGTTCAAAGCTTAATTTGGCAAATTCCTTTTTTTTTGTGTATGATCATCTATATAAACAACCAACGAAGAACAAAGCACATCAATGCCTTATGTTCCCTATTGTATGTGAATTTAGTTTGATGAGCATAATCATTCATACATTTTGTTTCATACGCAAAGTAAAATGGTGGAACAATATATTTTAATTTGGTTAGATTTAATTATTGAGTCCAGACTTCGACATGAGTCTTGATTTTGTTAGCAAAAAGAAACAAACGAAGTATTATTGGATCAAATCAAAGATCTTGATAGTGTTTATGGTATTAAACCGCTAGATGTCTCCCGAATGCTTGGACCATTAATATACTACTTTTTCCTAATCCATTATTGCATAAAATTTCTTTTGATTAATCAAAATAGTGCACTTGAGATATAGTGAGACATATGGGTCATACTCAGACCTGCTCACATTATAAAGAAATTCACATATAAATAAGTATTATTCAATTAATGTAAAAAAGTAAAAAAATACGGATATTTGTACCCATAAATAATTATATTTGTACTCATATGATGCCACACAACTAACTATTGTGTAACAAAAAATTGTTTGATTTTTTGCTTTGTATGAGATGTTTTGACTTTCAGTAAAGCTAAGTTACAAAAAACGAGTTCTCCATACCCAATAGTTCTAATTAGAAAGGGTTCACTATATCCCTAGGGCACTATAACATATAATTATTACATGTGTTTCATGAGACAACGGTCACATTCCATATCGTTCACATTCAGAATTTCTGTTAATAGATGCCTTGCATTGCGTACAATTTTTTTCAAATTATGCTTTACATCATGGGTTTAAGAAGACGGCCTGTGTATTGACTTCCATTCGTATTTCCTTTTCCTCCTATCAACTCAAGCCTTAGTAAAGTAAAAGTCGTAAGTGCTAATTGCCAAAACATAGCATAGAACATAGAACTTACTTAAAAAATGTTGTGCATTAGGCCTTGAAAGTTTTCTTGGAGAAAACACATCATCTATTGTACATATATGCATGCTTATGGGATCAGGTTTAAGCGTATTTTTATGAGATGAAGCAGCAGATACAGCAGCACATTCATATAAGACATCGGTGTCGGTGCAAATCTATTTATTGTCATGAGCCAGACTGCAGTCAAAACGACATGACATAGTTTATCAGTCCGAGATATAGTTACTACAATTATTATCAGAGTTGAATGTTTCATTACTCATAAAAGGTCTGCCATAATTGCATCAACTTTGAGAAGACTTTATTTACCGAAATCCCTGTCTACGCCAACAATGTCTACTGATTATATTTAAAAATAATTTTACAATTACACAATTACAATTTACAACTACCGACTGTAAAAATAGTGTACAAATAATTTTCATTTTATTATGATTAGTCACTATGTCCAGCAGATGTTTTTTCAGTGAATTTGTTTTAAAATGCCTAGAATTTATCCTTGGGGACATCATCTATATTTACTAAAAGTTTTTTTTTAATAAATACATATACAACATCGCATTCCACTGTGGAAGTATTTCCTGGATAGTTGGTAAGTGGTTGACATTTATTGGACATGTCTCTATGCAATATTAGAGAAATATTAATTCAAATTGTATAATGTTTATGTTTGGCCATCAATTTTTTATTTGGGCCATTTAAACTCAATATTACAACCTGTAAAGGATTCCGGTGCAAATTGATTCAGTGCCTGTGCCAAAGCAACGCCATCAGATATTTCTTCCACGGTTGTATGCGAAACTGATAGATTTAATGTTTGGAACCATTCTATTAAACTCTGACACATTTCCCCCATTTTATTTACAAATTTTTATCAAAACACAAAACAATGGTTTTTGCTGGAAAATGAACGTCAAGACTGCAATCAACACAGAAAAATGGTTAACAAGTTATCGGGATAAACTAAAACGAACAGATCAACAAATAAACAGTCATTATCTCATATAATTCCAATTAGCCGCTGTCTCATAATAACATACTTTCCCAATGGCCTTATTCACACCAGAACAACTGTGTTGGAATAAAATGATACTTTATAAACTAAAGAGGTGGAGAGAAAGGTAGTTTAGCATAACGTTTTAACAGGCTACACCCATTACATTACAAGTCTTTTGCACGTTCAAATTACTTTGCAAGGTTCTTTGAAAAGTCTTGCGTTTGTTGGAGAGAAAGGAAAAACGAACAGGGGTTAGTTCACACTTTGATGTACTAGCAAAGTTGCTTTGTTCTTCGTAATAACAAAGTCGATGCTCTTGCAAAATTTTGCACAATCGGAAATTGCTTAATGAACCCACTTGTAAAGAGACCATACAGATCTGGACCGACAGAGATATATGCATAACAATAGTTGTGTTAGATCTGACCAGATTCTCTCTTAGGAACTGCATAGCAATTATAATGGGATATTGGCCTCTTTCTGCACATGCCCAGAGACTAGGCTAAGAAGAAGAGGCCACAGAACATATGTTTTGTCATTGAATGAAATTTACACTTTGATAGAATTCTCGGTATGGCTGAGAGATGTCAACAAGGAGTAATTATTTTACGGAATAGATAACGTTGGTGTTATAATGGAACGTTAAAGCACCTAAGTAAACTGTGCCCATTGAAGCGGGTACCAATAAAAAATAACCTAACCCAGCAAAATAACAAACAAATATATTGCCTTATAATAATCAACAGTGTTTCTGCGTAAAATTTTATTTATAATATAACATTTTTAATAAATAAAATGTGCAAATAATTTTATTTACAGTACAATTTTCATACATAACTTATGTGAAACAACAATTTGTGGGAAAATCTAAAAGAACTAATATTTGCAATCTACCGCTTGAGTTAAAATATTACAATTAGTCACTCAAAAACTTAAATAAAATTTACTTATGAATTTTACAGATCTTTCGTTGAATTTTCACAATAGCTGGGACAAATTATTTTTTGGGCTTCATGGTCCGACTATTTTTGATAGCATTTTCATTTGACGTTACGATCGCATTCTGTTTTATCATCTATAATTTTACATTAGTTGATCAACGCCGTTAAAATTTTTTGTTTAACTTTCAAATAGCGGACGAGAAAGTTGTCAACTTTGGAATTATATGAGGAATATTTGAGCAGATTTGTTATTCGTGTTTATTTATTATGCTAAAATAACATTCCAAAACAAAGTTAACTTTCAAAATGCTTAAGATCGTAGCGCTTAATGATGATGAGAAAGATGAAGACAATGTGGACGAAGAGCTTGTTCCTACCAGGGAGGCTCAGGTACGTTTATAGTCAACTTTGTATCAAACATCTTTAATAATATTTTTTACTTTTGTAGGAAACAATTGTTGAAAATGAATACCTTCGCGCAATAAAGCTTAAATCTAAAGGTGAAATTGACGAATGCTTGCATTTACTCAATGAATTGCTTAACACTAAAGTTTTAAATGAGGTAAACTATTCAGTTTGAATTTAAGAATGTTAATTAATCTTCTTATTCCTAATACATGCCGTTGACCACAAGCTCATTTGAATGAACGGGGTGCATGTTTATTTAGCTGAGTTAATTAAACCCATATCCATAGGACGCATTTAATAAATGTCTTGCATGTTCGTTTTATATTATGAATTTCTTTTTTGGTAATATTAGACAATTCCACAGCATGAAATATAAATGATTCAAAGAAAACATGCAACTCGCCTGGTGCCAAAGCAATTAATATAGTATGTGCATAAAAAATTTTTCAATGGAATTGTTTTATGAGGACAACTTCAAACTCAAAAAATAATGTATTAAAAAGAGCAAGTTTACTTCCATAATGCATAAGAAGTATTAATGCTTAGTTTATTTCTTGGGGAGTACTTTTCAGTACATATTTGATTTTGAGTCCTATTTTTTCCCTAAAGCTCTGGTGTTTTCTTAGTTCATAAAATAGTTAAATACTCTTATATGCAATCATTCTCTTATAAAGCAATGTTTTTTATGGTCCTATATGGCGAAACCTTTTTTTACTTTTTTTTTGTTAAATGTTATGGTGCTCCTGCAGTCTTCACTCCATGAGTAGTATTTAAGGTATTAAATTCCAAAAGTTTATCACCCTTATCGTGAAAAAAATTTCGCCCGAATTTTGTTCACTGTTTACAAAATTTTTATCATGAATTTTCTTCACCCGAACATATAGTATCTTCGAAAAAAATTCCTCCTATCGTGAATAATTTTTCACGTGAATTTGTTCGACATTTTCTCAATATTTGTTCACTTTGATTTTTAGAGGCGAATAGTAAAAAAGGAAAATGTAAGTTGTATCGGAAATCTTTGGTTTTAATAATAATTAAGTACAAATTTAAATTTTCAGGAGCAATTCAACTAATAAAAAACAAATTGAGATTTGGTTGCAAAAAATGCGGGAAAATCCTTCCATAGTTGGTGGTTACAACAAAGAATCAAAAGAAGGTGTAGCGTTTAGACTAAATTGTCCCTTTCTATTATAGTAGAGATGTTTTGCTTGCTTTGGAGCTATTGTGTTAACATGTGTGTCATCTATGCACACAAAAACATGTTTGACATATTTGCATTTCCATGACATCCAGAAATTCTGTAAATACCTCGGTGAATGTTGATTGTGTTATCGCGGGATGATAGTCGCTCCCTACAACTTTTTGGTGTCCACCTTCAGCGAAAAACCGCAAACACGAACAAAGTTTAATAACTGGAGGTACAGCTGTACTTTTCTTTGGAACCGGTAGAGCATTTGTTAGAGTTTTCAAAAGATAACTAAACGCATCTTTGTTGACTCTATAATGCTTAAAAAATCTGGACCCGAGAATTACACTACCACAAACTGTACACGGGGCAATTCCAAAAAATTTTAAGCATCCCCTAATGTTCTACTTATACATACATACATAATTGGCCATTACAACCCTTCAGTCAGGATTACGGCCTAGCTTCTCACACCACTCATGTTGTGTGCGTTAATTTTATACGTGAGTGGCGGGACCTACAGTTTAACGTCGACTCCGAACGACAGATTTTTGAGAAGTTTTTCATGGCAGGTTTATTTACTACTTATACTTCTTTCTTTTAATTTTCTTTCATTTTCTTCTTCCAGTCTAATACCAAAACTGCACCAATTCTAAACATTTTTGTTAGTTTTAAAAATTTAATTGTAGTTTTGACAAATTTATTTATTTTTTTAAAGTCAGTTTTATTTCGAACAAACACATATGATTCGAAGGGAAAAATAATTCACGTGACATTCACGATAGAAAATTCTTGTTCGGGTGATAAAAGAAATCCGGGCGAAAAAAATGTTCACATTTTTTCACGATAAGGGTGTATGCATTTCAACCCTTCAGGAATTTTTCCAGCGAGCAATAAAAATGAAAACGAAAAAAAATGCAAAAATTTCACTATAAATCACAGTCTAGTTGTGCTTTTACTACAAATTGGGTTGGTTTATATGGAATTATTTCATAAAATGAGATTGACGTCAATATAGAAACAATTGTTCGTCTATAGTAAGGGGTTTGTATGATACATAGGATTTTTCTAAGGTTAGAGCAACAAATATTTGGTTTTTCTTTGACCTTTCATTACATACAGTAGCGAGCACAAAAAATGCAACGCTAAGCCGATTGATCTTTATGTGCGCCTCTTTCAAAAAAAAAGTACGGAAATTAAAAACTTTTTTTTTATTTTTATGCTCCACAAACTTAGTTAACAAATGCAGGTTACAATATCAAAATTTTTCTATCCACTTATTTTTATTTTAACATTTAAGAAAAAAAGTCCCAAATTTCAGCGAGCAAAAAAAATGCAACGCTATGTTATTCATAACTTTATTTAAATTAAATGTAAATTCTTACAAAATGTTGGTTAAAAATATACTTAAAACTAATAATTGGTTGCGTAGCCTTCATTTTCTATTACCGCTTGCAGTCTGGAGGGCATAGAATCCACTAGGGGCACGATGGTAGGTAGGGGTATTTTTTTCCCAATCTGAGTTCAAAATTTTTTCTAATTCCGCCAAATTTGAAGGATTTTTCTTCTTAGCTTCCCGATCTAAAGTCTCCCATAGGTTTTCTAAGGGGAGATGGTGACGGCTAATCCAAAATTTGCACATTATGGTCGCTTATGTAGTTACGAACCAAGCGACTAGAGTGCTTCAGGTCGTTGTCTTGTTGGAATATGCTGTTTGGGGGCATTTTTTCCAGAAGATGTGGAAGCATATTTTCTTCTAGGATCTCACAGTATTTAGTGGCATTCAAAATACCATCGATTTTCACCAACGGATCAACTCCGTCATGAGAAAACGCACCTACCAATAAATTCCTTAAAATACAGAATTTCGGTGAAAAACAAAAGTAACTTACCCCACACCATTAGCCATGTTTTACTGTTGGTAGCTGATATCTGGAAGAATATCTCTGCTCAGGCGGTCTTCTAATATATTTTATCCCATCAGATCCAGAAAGATTAAATTTACTTTCACTACTAATGGTGTGGAGTAAGTTACTTTTGTTTTTCACCGAAATTCTTTATTTTAAGGAATTTATTGGTAGGTGCGTTTTCTCATGACGGAGTTGATCCGTTGGTGAAAATCGATGGTATTTTGAATGCCACTAAATACTGTGAGATCCTAGAAGAAAATATGCTCCCACATCTTCTGGAAAAAATGCCCCCAAATAGCGTATTCCAACAAGACAACGACCTGAAGCACTCTAGTCGCTTGGTTCGTAACTACCTAAGCGATCATGATGTGGAAGTTTTGGATTAGCCGTCACAATCTCCCCTTAGAAAACCTATGGGAGACTTTAGATCGGGAAGCTAAGAAGAAAAATCCTTCAAATTTGGCGAAATTAGAAAAATTTTTAAAGTCAGAATGGGAAAAAATACCCCTACACACAATCGTGCCCCTAGTGGATTCTATGCCCTCCAGACTGTAAGCGGTAATAGAAAACAAAAGGCTACGCAACCAATTATTAGTTTTAAGTATATTTTTAACCAACATTTTGTAAGAATTTACATTTAATTTAAATAAAGTTATGAATAACATAGCGTTGCATTTTTTTTGCTCGCTGAAATTTGGGACTTTTTTTCTTAAATGTTAAAATAAAAATAAGTGGATAGAAAAATTTTGATATTGTAACCTGCATTTGTTAACTAAGTTTGTGGAGCATAAAAATAAAAAAAAAGTTTTTATTTCCGTACTTTTTTTTTGAAAGAGGCGCACATAAAGATCAATCGGCTTAGCGTTGCATTTTTTGTGCTCGCTACTGTATATATAATTAAATTCAAATCGAATAGTTCCGATGATAGCTATATAACAATTTCTTGATATTGCCGCTTTGTAAATTGGTAATCGTGTAGCATCTTATATCCCTAAGGATGTCCAAAAATCAATAAAATTCCTTTAGCAATAGAAAACTACCTTGCTTTGGTTCTGCCTTTGAATTTTTTTTTTCGACTGGAGTCATTTCGTTACCTTTTTCGTTTGCTTTGTCAACGATAATATATACAAATTCATCAGTTGTAATTGTAATTGACTTTAATATTGACTACGGGTAGGCAACAACTCAATAATCTAGTCCTGGTTTGCGCTCAGTATAATTTACAATATTATGATTACGAGTTCATTCAAGTATTGGTGACACAACTTTTCATTCTAACAGAGGCATTAATTGTATCACTTTGTTCAACATTTTCATCATAAAATTTAATTCATCATAATTTCTCATCTACATACTTATCATCTAAATATCATATCATAAATACAACACGTACAAACCGCATAGAAAGGCATATAGGGAAGTTTTTCTAACTTAATTGAGTCAGAGCAACGTAGATACGCTGCAGTTTTGAAAAATAAGCGATACACAACAAAATGTTAAGTATTTTAAATTTTTTATTAATTTAATTGAATATGTGCTTCAGTTTTGTCTAGCAAGGAAAGCGAGAATTGTTATTTTTTTATAAAAATTTTTGTGTTTAATGAAGAATATTGCCGGATTTCTTAAATTTTAGTTAGCAGAGGGTATAGTCTTAATACATAAATCTTTAATAAAAACTTAAGTCTATCAGAGCTTTAAAATTTTATTGAACTACGTTCTAGCAGAGACATTAGTTTTGCCCAATAATGTATATTATATATAAAATTATGTACATAATTGTAATTAAATATAATTATCAATTGTGTTATATAATTATAATTGGCACACCCATCCACCATTAAAGTTTATTATGCATAGGATTAATTTTTTTGTCACATGCTGTTTAAAATAACTTACTTTAATATTAAAATCTTAAAATATAACAACATCAACAATAATTATTTAAATTACCGTTTTTTGAAAACAAAAAAATTCGGGAATTAATTAGCTCACCATGCATTGTGTTATTATTTTCTCAGAGAGAGAAAAATTTAATACTTAAACTGGGTAAAAAATATTTCTTTACACCAAAGTTTTGCAAAATTATAATAAACGTGCACAAAAATTAAAAAACGACATATCCGAAGTTGCAAGTACATACTAGTGGCAGACACCTAAAAGCTGTCCAATACTACTATTGTATCAAAAATATCACACAACAACTTCATAATATCGTCAGAAATGTAGAAACTTGTTAATGAGGAAACATGTTATTTTAACCAAAATCATCCAGAAAAATCATAACTCAACATAAACCTATGGTATCGAAAAATAATTTTTCGGTTCGTCTCCCTTTCGCTAAAATTTAAAGAAATGAGCTTATATTATTCAGGAAAAACATGGTGAATCTTTGAATACAATTAATCATAGAGAAATTAGTTGTATAATGGAAAGCCTGGCGACCATTTAGCATAGTGCGGGTCGGATTAATAAGGAACATAAATTCATTTGGTTCCATTCGCTCATGAAAACTAAATACAACTAGATTTTAATGCAAGATAATGATGATAATGATAACACACCGGAGGATTGGATAAAATATTTAGATGACCAATAAGTTGATATTACATAATGGCCTGCATAAAGCTCTGATTCCAATCCAATTCATGGAACGGTCTTGAGACACAAATTAAATGAAAAACTAAAAAATATACAAGTCCTAAAAAAGTGGTTTGAGCTGCATGGAATCACATACAACATACAGGAAAGTCTTCCTGGAAGTTTATAATATGTTATTAAAGAAGTAAATTCAAATGATAATTTTGTCCACCACGTATGTGCTAATTACGTGACCAAGGGAGTTTTTGCCTTTAGGATTTAAAGTGCCATTTATTGTTAAGTTCTTTTATTGAACTCCGCTTTACTCTATACATTACTTAAGTATATCCCATAGAATATTTTGCTATCCTTAAATAAATGTTGAAAATATTATTCATCTTTGTTACTGAAAAAGGTCTATAGATGCTACTTATAGTATATAAGCATAGAGACAAACACAGTCTATCGTAGTATACAGAGAAATCACCGAGTGGGCGCATACACGCAAGCGCAAAAAGAAACATTATGTTTTTGAGGCTCCAAATGATACCATGGCTGGTATACACAAATTAAAACTGAAATTCGGAACATTGCCACTCAGTTTCTCATAGTTTCAGTAGTTGCTTTAGGTTTCAACAGATTCGTTCGGCGGATGAGGCAGGTCTATTCTGCGGAAACTATTGAAGATTATCAATAGTAAATTTTGCTGAAGAGCCCGCAACCGTACCCAAACAAAATGTAACAACACCTTCGATATAAATTAAAACTCCACCCGAATATGAGAAAGGCGATATAATACTACTTCAAGGTACTGCGGCTAATGCAGGTGAATCTTGGAAACTTGAAGGTCAGTACAAAGTTATATTGTTAAAAAGGTCCTCAGTTTTGATCGGTATTCAATCGAAGATACTGATGAGGCTCAGCTAAATCAAAGAAAGTTCCCAACTGTTGATCAAACTTATGACTATGCCTCTGAAAGAATTCCAAAGGACGAATAATTCGAGAACGAATTGCATGTAGGATTAATAACTCTCGGTCACAGACTCTCGTCTCATCAGTGACAGACTAACAGCACCGTTCTTCGCTTTATTTATACTACTTTATTTCATGTCTGACAACTTCGCGACCTTATTGTAGAACTGTTTTTTATTTATTTATTTTTGTTTTGTCCCAATTCTCGTAAGCTAATACGTGTGTGTAAACCTGTATAGCGTACGATGTCGAGGTTTTGTTGTTGCCTCTATGTGTTGTTCGCTAATTTTAATTAAGTTAATTTTTACCCGTGTAACAATATATAGGTAGCGCTGGCCTTCTACTGAGACTTGAAAGGCTGTTTCTTAGTAGCTAGACTGAGTTTTAGGTCCGTCCCTGCCTTATTTATGCAGCATTTATTTATACATATTTATTTATTTATTTATGGATATTTTATAAAATAAATTTACGAAATATACTAAAAGAAAATGCGCCGAGTATCGAGACCATATGCGCATGTGTCGTTAATATTCTTCAATGAGGAATGTTCTAGATATCTGTAATTTCATGCCTTGCCATGCTCATCTTAATTTTGCCAAAATTCAACTCGGTAGTGCAGTCAAGTATCTTCTCCAGAGGTAGGTTTATCTTCGAAATTGAGCATTCCGTCAATATATGCGAAATTGTGAGGATTACGTTGCAATATCTACATTTAGGTGGGACAGTCTTATCATAATAGTGTCTGGAATTGAAAACTGCTTTACCAACTCTTAAGGGAGCCAACATTATATAATGTTTTCTTGAAAGTTTACTATTATATCTAGGTCTTTTTGCAGTTTGTCTCCTACTTAAGAATTGTTTTCTTACAGCTATGGGGAAACACGGGTGTTCAGTGACGTGTGGTAGAACCAAAGCTGTAAGTACCATTATTTCAATTGTGTCATTTTCAAATTTCAGTATATGATCATATATACCATTAACATTTTTCCTTAAGGCTCTAATAGCACTTAAACTGTCGATCAATATCAAGCTTTTCCTGCCAAGTTCAACAGCATAATTTATGGCGCCTTCAATCGCTGAAATTTCGGCTATAAAATACCAGTCTCATCTGGAAGTCTTGATTTCCTTACTATCTCAAATTGATTAGAGGTTACCTCCCTGATAATAGAGTATGCAGTTAAGTTATCTCGAAAAGAACCGTCAGTATAATATATTAGATCAGGAGCAAAGTTAGACACATTTTCCTGGAATAATTATATTGGTAGAGTTTTTGTTAAACATACTCAAAAAATCGTTTATCTTGACGAAGTTATTTGAATTAATGCGTTCTTTCGGTTTGGGAGGGATGGGAATATTCTATCTTCTTAATAATGATATTATATTTTTAATAGCTGAAGTGGCTGAATTCGGTGTGGATATTATACGGTTCCAAAATGATTTGTGCATGCTATTATTTGGAATTGGAATTGCTTTTGATGCCATGTTAACCGCTCTTTTGTTCCAATAATTTTTCAAAATCACAAAAATTAGCCTCGAATCTTAAATTTGCAATGGGTGTTGTACGGAATAAGCCTGAAGCGGTCCTGTAGCACATATTCAATGCGGTGTTAATTTTGTTAATATTTTTTTTGAGTTCCATCCATAGATCGTCAACCCATGTATTAAAGTACCAGTAGTTAGAGAATTACAAATCTTAAGTGTGGTTTTAATATG
This sequence comes from Sarcophaga rosellei, assembly GCA_930367235.1. Classification (NCBI taxonomy): domain Eukaryota; kingdom Metazoa; phylum Arthropoda; class Insecta; order Diptera; family Sarcophagidae; genus Sarcophaga; species Sarcophaga rosellei. The sequence goes on from OV884019.1 coordinate 61,594,705, forward strand.
GGGACCCTTATTACGAGAGCAAATTAATTTAAGTAAGTTGTTAATCTTGCCCAACTTATCTGTTAGTTTTCGAATGTGACTATTCCAAAGTATATTCATTAGTATATTCATTTCACTAGAAATATTAATTATCTCATTTCGGATATTGATTGTATTAGTGTTACAGCTTCTTTTTCTGCATACGTGAAGTACTTCTGTTTTGCTAATAGGTATTACGGCACCTTTTTCCTTTGCCCAAGTTGAAATAACTCTCCCGAACCTATTGCAAAGATGCTATCTGCATATATATCGACATAGTCTATGCCCGGTAAGGTCGTCGTCGCTTTTGTCAAAGAATTTGCATAAATTGTGTATAATACCACCGACAGTGGTGAGCCCTGAGGCACTCCGTTGTCCATGCAACGATTAAAAGAGAAGAAGCCGTCAATTTTCACAATAATTCTACGATATTCGAGAAATGATTTATTTAATAAAACATATTTGCCGAGGAACACCCCAGGTGTAAAGTTCTTCTATGGTAGATAATGATGTCACGCGATCGAATGCTTTCTCAATGTCTGAAGAGAGTACTAAACTATGTTTACCACCTTTCAAATTTCTGCGCAGAACCTTTTCCAGTTGGTGACATAAAGTGTGAACACCATGTCCGGGAATAAAAGCATGTTGCATTTTAGATATTTGCCCCTGTGCAAATTTCCAAAAGCGTTTGGCAATTATTTTCTCCAATATTTTAGAAAGGACAGGCAATAATGAAACTGGTCTATAACCTTCAAGTTGGTTTGGACTTTTGCCAGGTTTAGGAATTGGTGTTAGCACGGCAATTTTCCAGTCATGTGGAAAAAGACCGGTGTTTAAAATTTTGTTGTATAGTCAGCATAAACGACATTTTAGAGCAGCAGATTAATCATTGAATATGTAATTTTGTCTCGTCCAGGTGTTGAGCCTTTTAGAGTTCTAAGTACATCAGTGAGTTCGGATACTGTTATTTCAGCACTTATTTCAGGAAACCGGTAAGACCTTTCAGGGGGATTTTCCATTCTTAAATATTTTTTCCTGGCTATAATTTCCGGCTCAAAAGCATTGTCTGAACCGAGGGAGTACCAAAATTTTGAAAAACAATTAGCAATGTTCAACGGATGTGAAAAGTGGTTGCCGTTTGTGAAAATAGTTGGGAAATTAGTAGATCTATTGTCGGGTTCAAAGAGTTGACAAAATTCTCAAATGTTTTTCTTTTTGCAATTTTGCATTCTCTTTTAACCATAGCACAAAGCTTTTTATAATGAACTACGTTGGTCAAATTTCGGCATCTTTTGAAGGATTTCCAAGCTTCTTTTCGCTGTTGAATTAATTTGGAAATGTCAGAATTAAACCAAATTGGGGTATTTTTTTCCTTTGATTGACGGCTCACCGGGATAGACTCATGAGCTGTTTTTCGTAGAATACGTTCCATTTGAGCCGCTTCTTTGTTAATGTTGTTAGATTCTTCAAACTGGGAGTTAATCTCAATCCCTTTCATGTGAAATTGTTGCCAATCAGCGCCTTTTTCTAAAAAGCGTGTTAAAAACTTTTTCTTATAAACCACAAAGTTGTTCGTAATTTTTATTGGGAAGTGGTCGCCAGCTTCTGGTAATGGTGGGCAAGTCCATATGATATCAGAGGCGATATCTGGACTGCTCAAAGAAATATCAACCGCCGTTAAGGTGTTATGGGTGTTAAGTAGAGTTGGCGAACCATCATTCAACACAACCAAGCCGTGTTCATTCGCATAATCTTCCAGTATTTTACCGTTGGTAGAATTTCAGGTAGAACCCCATAATACATTCTGGGAGTTTACATCACCCACTACAATGTGATGGTTGTTTCTACTAACTGGTATATTATCAATAACCGAAGGGGAAAGATTAATATCCCCTTCCTTGTAAATATTCGTGATATGTAGTTTAATTCCGCATTGCACTACTATGGTCTGAAATAAGAGAAGAATAATATTTTGTTGGAAAGACATGGACAAGATTTATTCATCAGACTTGCCCCTTTGGGACAAGCTCTGAGTACTTTTAAGAGTATTGGGTGTTATTAAGACGTTCAGTTGGGGAAATTTATTATATAGATTCGTTATACGTGTATTAATTTCACTTAGGTTTTCCTTTCTTGGAGGAGTGCATAAACCTAAGTCCGCATTGATATCGTCCTCCGTTTCTTTTCCCACTGGGATGCTTACTTTTGGACAGCTGTCAGAGCAGTTGTCAATTATAATTTCATCTTCCATAAGTTCACTAGAATTAAAATTGTCAGCTGTTTTATTAGAATTGATTTCTGGTTTGTTGTTTAGTGAGTTTATTTGTGAAGGAGAGTTTTGTAGTTGAGTATGAGAGAGAAGGTAATTTGTAAGAGAGTTTGCAGTTTTATCTTTTGAATTTAATATTTGATGATTTATTATTGTAACGTTGGTTTTGTTGTTGTTGTCTTGAGAAAGTTGTGTGAGGTTATCCGAGGAAGAAGAAGAGCTTTTCACTTGTTTAAGTGAGTTTTGAGTCGAAATTTTTGATTTTGGAAGAGAAGGTTGTTTCTGATTAGTGGTATTGTTTAATGAAAAGCTTTGGTTTGTGTGTGTGGTATTTTTTGTCTTATAGTGTTTTCACACCAAAAGTTAAAACCTGATTTTAGCATTAAAACCATAATCAGCTGATTTTGCGTTCACACTGCAAATTTTCTTAAATCAGGTTTTAACTTGCATACATTCATGACGGAACAGAAATGTTTTTGTTTAAGAAAAACAAAAAATATGAAAAATTAAGAAATAATATTAATATTATTAATATAATTGTTAAAATATTGTTATTTATTATTGTTGTAGCATTCATTGTTTGAAATTTTACATTTTTATACAACCGGCTTTCTATATTTTTACATTTGTTTTGTTTTTATTTAATTTTTATCAGCTGTTTTTACCATTTCAGAGCTGGTAGCTCTGATTTAGTACATAAAACAAGGTTGTATTTCATAAAATCAAGTCAAAAAAGGTTTTAAGTTGATTTTAACACAATAATTTTGTATGGTAAAAGCAGGTTTTATTTTTGATTTTAACGTTACAACCAAAGTATAACAAGTACTGAATCGGAATTTGACAGTTCATAGGCCAGTCGTGAAAGGGACAGCAAATATTTTGTTTATTTATGTTTTTTTAGTTTTCGGGGTGGGTTTTTTATATTGGCGAGAGTTAATAAAAAATTTAATTTTTGTCTAAAACTATTAATAAATAATAAAAACAACTAATAACATTAATAATGTTTAACTTTTTCTCTCAAGAAATTAAAAAATATTGGCAACTTTCAACAAGAAAACTTTTTTATGAGCAGTACGTCTTATTTTGATCTTGTAATATGTAACCTCTTGCACATGAAACTATATTCATTGTGACCGAAAATCAACCACATTTCGATTAATATTTAAATATTTAAGAATCTTTAAAATTTTCATTGAAGAAATTAAAAAATATTCCAAATTTTCCCTTTTTTAACACAAAATAAATGTTTGTTTACATTTAATTTTTCTACTTTATCCGCCAGTTTTCACTCTGTATATCTGTTGCTTCTAACACATTTGCTTTGCAATACATTGTAACATTTTTTTCTCCCTCTAAGCTGTCCTGCGTTTTTATGTTATGAACGTTTTTCAACTGTCAAAGCTTTCACTACTTGTTATACTTTGGTTAAGACCAACTTTTGCGTTAAAACCACTCGGTGTGAAAACACTATTACATTCTGTGCTTTTATCATTTGCTGCTACTGTAGAAACAGTTATTTGTGCGTATGTTGTTTTATTTTTGAGGGAATTTATTTGGAGCAAATTATGAGATGGGTTGTCGTTAAAAACCTTCCATGCCTCTCTAGTTGTGCATCTACGCGAAATTCTTATGTGATTTACGGATTTGTGTTTCCAGTATGTAGGGCATTCTCGGTCATAGGAGGTGTGGGTTTCCCATTGGCAGTTAACACAATACTTACGAGAACAGGTTTCATGTTTATCTGAGTAACCGCATTCCCTGCATTGTTCGACATTTTTGTACCATTTTGGTGTGACCTAAACGTTGGCAATTAACACATCGCATGGGATTTGGTATATATTCCTCTACTTGAACTCTCTCCCAGCCAAGTTTCAGGGTCTCCGGTCGATAGATAAGGTCGAATGTAATGATTGCTGCTCCTGTTGCAAAAATTTTGTCATTATCACGCCTCAAGATTTTACGCACATCGAAAACTTGTTGGTCCTTAAGAGATGCTAAAAGCTCTTCGTCAGAAATTTCAATTATCTTCTTAGAAAAAAAGCGTCCCTGTACCGTGTTAAGGGTTTTTTGTAGTGAGATCTTAACTGGAATACAATCAATATATGATGCCTTAAGAAATTTATCCGCTGACTTACTGTCCGGTACTTTTATTAATAAATCCCCGTTTTTTATTTCTTTTACTTCAAACCGGTCTCGCGAAATAAAATCGAGAGCTTTTTCTACCTGGAAAACATTATGGGAAGCCAATGGAGGGACTTGTATTCCTTCTGTAAGTGAAACGGCGGAAGCAACTAGATAGCGAGGAAAGTTTTGTTGGTTGGGAGAGGTTGGTGGTAATGGAACAAAACCCTCAGGTCGTGGTCTCTTGTTTTTATTCTGCCTAGTTTTTTCGGTCGGAAAGTCCAATTCCCGAAACCGGTTGTAGTCCGGGGGATGAACCCCGTTCATGTTACACTACAAATGCTTATTTCTCAAAGATAATTTTCTTCCCCTTTTTCAATAAATTTAATACACAAAAATATATGATTAATTATGTATGTAAAAGAGAGTTTGTTTTGATTAAATGATCAACTATAATAAACCGCTAGAACCAAGAGCGCTTAAAGAAAGAACCCACGTGCGATCACTGCAAATGCCTGACACAGACTGATTTATGTTATACATATTTATTTATTTAATTTTATTTTAATATAATATTTAAATTAAGTCTTTTGTTCAGTTGATCACCTTTATTAAAAATGAAACTAAATATTCTCTTTTAATTTACTGACTAAGGTCTTTTCAGTATTTTCATCAATTTTTTTATAATTCTGCTGAAATTGCATTTTTTAGTGCAGAAAATTCATAAAATTTAGAGCTTTTGAAGAAAATAAGGCTAAATAAAATTTCTCAGATAATTTCCATAGAATAGATACATATTTGCAGAGTATGCTGGACAACAATCTATTACTTAAAAATTTTTCGATGTAAACCAATTTGTCGTTAACCACTGTTGTGAATTACAGCGGTGTCCTGCTGATTTATAAAATTTTTTGTGGAGTTTCTAAACTCACTTCCTTAGCTGAGGAATAGTGTGTGTTCTTTATTGGACATGAAACAAACTGAATTTCAAAAACTCTGCACAAAATGCTGCCAATGTCTTGAAGAGATATTCAAGTAATTTCTATTAGAAATTTTAGTCTTGGCCCTTTTATGGCATTTTCAATTAACTACAAGAAATTTTGATCTAGGCTATCGTATGAAATGGGGAGTTGAATGGATCACTTTTTTTTTAATAACGTGGAAAGTTTTTTATGTAGACTGATTGCTAAAGATTCAGTCTGATTCATGTCCAATGAAAACCACACACTATCCCATTATTCCCCGACAATCGTAAAGTTAAAAAAAATATAACACCGGTTTATAACTGTTCCGAATTTTATTTTAAAGCTTAACGTGCAAATAATTGTCCAAATCAATTAAAAAGCGGAATTTATTTATTTATTTTATTTATTTATTTATTATTACGTTTTTTTTTAACCTAGATATATATATACAATATGTTAATTATTTTTACAATATTCCATTAGGAGTTTCTTAAACAAAATCATATTTTCACAATCTTTTATGTTACTTGGTAGTTCATTATACTTTTTTAATGCTTTATATTCTAAACAATTCATGTCCCTTGTAGTTCTCATGAATGGTAATCTATAATTATCTTTTCTTCTAGTATTATAATTGTGAATTTCATGATTACATTGTAATTTCTCATTTAAATATTGAGGACATTTTCCAAATCTAATGTTATGAATAAATTTTAAAGTGTGAAAAGTAATAATCTGTCTAACACTCAACCAATTTAATTCTATCAGCATACTTCTTATATTTGTATCATAATTCTTGTTTAAAATAATACGCATAGCCCTATTTTGCAACTTCTGAAGTTTGTCCATTTGAGTTGTGTTTAAAAGAAATAGTATTGACGGGCAATAAACAAAATGCGGTAAAATTATACTGTTATACACTTTAATCCTATAATTCGTATTCACTAATTTAGTTGATCTAGCCATTATTCCAATCTTCTTTGCTATTTTGTTTACAATATACTTTAAGTGATCATCAAAACTTAATTTTTCATCAATCATTATGCCCAAATATTTAATCACATTTACTCTATCAATAGCGTCATTCTTTATTTTTATTAGACACTCATCCCTATTTACATGATTTCTTGTCAATATCATAAATTTAGTTTTTATTAATATTCAATTTTAATTTATTTTCACATAACCATATATATAAATTGTCAATATCTTCCTGCATCTTCCTCATAGCATTATCCAAATTCCTATCCGCAATCATTAATAATGCGTCATCAGCAAATAGTCTAATCTTTGTATGTTTTAAACATGACTTTATATCATTTATATATAAAATAAAAAGCAGCGGTGCCAACACTGTTCCTTGCGGCAGTCCTATATTTACATTAATTTTTGTCGATACCGTATCAGATACAACCACATGCTGCTGTCTATCACTCAGATAGCTGGTCATCCATTTGTCCTCAGCATCACCAATTCCTATTTTCCGCAACTTTGTCATCAATATATTTCTATCCACTGTCTCAAATGCTCTTTTCAGATCAAGGAATGTTGCAACTATGTTCATCTTGTCATTGAGATTATTCTTCCACTCCGACAGTACCAAATTTAATGCTGTTTCACATGAGTGGTTTCTCCTGAAACCAGACTGTTCCTCTATTAATATATTATTATCCTCTATATGTTTAGTTAGTTGTTTCTTCACAATCAGTTCAGCAAGTTTGGAATCGCATGTAATAGTATTAATAGGCCTAAATTCCTCTGCAAGTATAGTATTTGCAACTTTCTGCACTGGGACAATAGTTGTTAATTTCCATTTCCTGGGCACCATACCCTTCGAAAAACTTTCATTTATCATACACGCGTAAAAATATGCCGTGTAATTTAGAGAGTCTTTTAGTACACCTTCCGAAAAAAGGTTTTTACCACCAATTTTATGTTTTAATTTTCTTGAAATGTCAAATACATCATTTGATGAAACCGTTTTAAATCTAAACTGTTCTATGCCACTATTAATGTCTGGGTATAATCCTCTATATTCATGTTGCTCAATCGATTCATTTATTTCTTTCACACTGTTCACAAAAAATTTATTCAGATTCTCTGCGATTTCCTTGTCATTATCATAAACAATACCATTTATTTTAACTGTTTTTATTTCTCCCTTCTGTTCTTTTAAGTTAGTTAATTCCTTTAAATATTTTCACATTTGTCTACCATTATTTGCATTAATGTTTATTTTATGTTCCATGTACTTTATTTTCTTTAATTTTATTAATTTTTTATATTGTTTCTTAATATTATTATATTCATTCCAGTCACCACTTTGTGTTGATATTCTATACAAATCATACTTCCTTTTATTCATATTTGAAAGTTCACTATCATACCATTTATTTATTAATTTTATTGTCACTCTTTGCCTAGTAGTTGTACTAGACATTATTCCTATTATTATGTCATCTAAATACTTTATCTTATTGTCTATATCACAGTTATTGAAGGAACTAAAGCTAAATTGTCGTAAATAATACATTAAAATATCACAGCTGTAGTTATTCCATACATTTAAGTTTTTAATCACTCTCATATTCAACGCGTCATTAACAGGTACATAAAGGGCAATGGTTTCATGGTCACTTATCTGATATTCATCAAGTTTATCACAGTGTAAGTTTTTGTCATTAGAATAGACTAGGTCAATTCGAGTAGAACTTTGTTCTGTTATTCGCGTATCAAACATTACACATTGTTTCATTGCAGCATTTGATAAAATTTCATTTAATTTATTTGAGTATAAATCATTCTTATTAATATCAATATTAAAATCACCAACCAATATATTGTGGTCATGTAAATTAATGTTTTGATCAATAATCATACTTAAGTTCTCAAGAAAATCTGCACAACTGCCACTTGGTGATCTATAAATTACGCCCAATTTCCAATTCTTAGTCAATTTTTTTGTTTTTACAAATAAGCACCATAAATTCTTAGGAATTGCCTTGTTATATATTTCTTTAAATTCAATCGTTTCATGTACATAAATTATTACACCACCAGTATATCTACTATTTGAGTCACATCTCACTATTTTGTAGGTGTTAATATTGATTTCAGCATCAGTAATATTATCCGTTGCACAAGATTCAGTACAAAATACTATACCGGGTTTTCTTACTTCAATAAGTCGTTGAAGCTCTGTTTTATTTGATATTATGCTACAAATGTTAACATATATACACTTAATATATTTATTATTATTTAGTCTTCTGCTATTGTATGTATTATGTTTCCTTTCTAGTCTATTTTCAAAAACATTGTTATTATCATTTGTTTCAATTTGTAACTGCTAATATCCAATTCGTTTTTTCTTTTCTTCAATTTTTCTTATGTATACCGGACATATCCTACTATTTGTCATATGATTAATGTCAAGACCAAGTTTTCTAGATTCGTTCATCTTAATACAGTTTCCACATTTATTAATGGCTTCACTACTACAGTCAGCTGTCCTGTGATTCTTTAAACATTTAATGCACACATCATCATTTTTACAATTAATAACCTTATGCCCATATTCTTTACATTTAAAGCAGCAAAGTACATTTATGTCATCATATACTTTGCATCGGTCCCATCCTACATTTAACTTCTCCATAGAAATGATTTTATTAAAAGTTTTCACCTCAGTTTCAATTATTGCATTATAATAGGATCCATTAGTCTTTTTCACTTCATATTGTTTAATCACTTTTATTTCATCATTTGATATACATTCATTTTGTCTTTTCAGTTTTTCAATTAATTGGTCATTGTCATATTTATAGGACATTTTTGTAATAATAATTTTTGGTTTAATAGTTCCCGGTATTTTTATTTCATACTCATTATCTAGATTCTTCTCCATAACTTTCTTTATTTTATCTCTCTCATTTTCATTAGCACTTTCAATTACTGCCACCCCATTCTTTTTTATTACCACATTTGATATTCTAAATTCACTAGCATCAACCTTTTTATTTAAATCATTTTTTGTTTTATTACTTGTTTGTTTACTTTTAGGCTTAATAATTAAAGGCTTATCATTTTTTATATCTGGTAATGCTGTCTTCGCAACTTCAGCAAATGTCATTTTATTTATTACTTCTTTGTTACTTTCTGCCATTTTCTTTATTTCATCATTTATTTTCTTATTTTCACTCTTATTGTTTTCAAGTTCAATGCAAATTTTATCACTTTTTTCTTTTATATTTTCTGCAGCTCTATTCAGATTTTCAACATAAACAATATTCTTTTCACATACTTGCTGCACTTTGGTTATTTCACTCATTTTTAAATCAAAAGAAATTTTTATGTCATCGATCATTTTTTTTACCATCTTCTCATTATTATTTATGGCGATATCAAATTCTCTTTTGTATTCCCTCAAGTATTTGTTGTTTTTGTCCACTGACTTGTTCATTTCCTTGAGTATGCTATCTACATTTTGAATATACACCACACAATCATCGCACATATATCTCAACATATTTATTTCTTTTAATTTAATTTCTGTGTAGTTATCCAACCCCGAGCATTTTAATGCAAGATGGTACACCCTTCCACACACTCCTTCACATTTAATACCCGTCTCACCACGAATTCCGCCATTACATTTGGCGCAACCCATTTTAGTCTATAAATAAACTCAGTTTATTTTATTTTACTAAACTTCAGTTTTCACTTATTATATTCACTTTTCCGAAGGTTTTTTAATAGTCCTGTCTATTTTTAAAACCAAAAATTTTTTTTTTATTTACAAAATAAATTTTGTTTATTAGCAATTACACTTTTATATGTTTGCACTCTATGCATTCATAATAGGCAAAAATGGAATGGTATTTATTATTATTATATATTGCACGCATTATTTTTGATAAAATATTAACGACATTCTAAATTTGTTTCATTGTGGATAATGAAACCTGTCTCAAAATGGATTTGATTGTATTAGACTGCAGCAAATTGTGCAACAGTCATAGGATTATAAAATGGCGGAATTATTGTGGTGGACAATCAAAAATTTGCTATATTTTATTGTACTTACTATGCCTCAAGCCTACATATTAATATATATTTTTTCTTGTATACATAATACACACATTAAATTTTACTTATTTTGGTCTATTTTAGGATTTGAAAAGTGATCGCAATGATAAACTTTGGATTATAAAGTATAATTGTCACAAAAATATTGCAGTGATACTGGAGGAAAAATTTGAGTACATGTTATCTTTACAACATTATATTGCCGTAAGATTTGTATTATTCGCCTTAGATGAATTTAATATATTTATACATGTATATACTTTTTCTTTACTTTACTTAGGCTACTTTAATTGATAACACCGATGTCTTCACGTTACATAAATTTGGTCAGTTAGCTTTAAAATTAAATAGTACTGAATTAGCTGAGTATGCGTTTGAAAACTGTCTTGAACGAAATTCTGCCCATTTGAGTGCAGCTGAAGGCATGTTTAAAGTTATGAATAGTTATCACAATATAATGGGCTTGTATATTTGGGCAAAAAAAATATTCCACCAAGACCCTAATAACGTAAAAGCAAAGCAGATCTTACATGAAGTTTTCAACATTTTTGAAAAAAATGTATCGCTTTTAAATGAGTGTGATGGAATATCCACTATTCTTTCTTTTGATAACCAAGAAAAGCTTTCTTTTGATATCCTGTTTGGTGAAAATAAACCTAAAATAAAACACGAAAAAATTAGTGAATTAATCGATCTAAAGAAATTTTTAATTAAACAATTAAATTGGAATTCAGTTGGACAGTTTATTGTAAGCTTTTATTTATTCTTACGTGATGGTAACCAATCGCTGTTTTTCATATTTGATTTTAACGATATCATTGCTATTAGTAGCAATACGGACGATGATCCTCATAACAAGAATATGAGAACTCCTGAAATAGATACAAATGCATCAAAAATAGAGGCCGGTGAATTGGAACAGAATTTTGTAACCTCTAATGATAATTTAACGGAGCAGGCAAAAGCTACAATAACTGAAAAATCAGAGTCATTTCCTTTGGAGGGTCAAAACTATGATTCTGACTCTAATGCTAAATCGGATGGGTGTGAAACACTAAAACCGAAACCTAGACGTCGCTGTAGTGATCTACATTTTCTTGAACAGTGGGGTTGGCACAAAAGTCGTCGGTATTCTTCGAAGAAAAAAACTGAACGTGACGATTTAGATTCTAGTCTAAATGGATACTTAAGAAAAATTTTAATGCAATATATACTGTAAGTATTATTTTTATTGCTCATTTGATTTAGATTTAGTCTACAATTTATTTATTTATTTAAAATAGACTTTGACATATAACAAAATATACATATACTATATATTCACTAGTGGCACAAACTAATGCAATTGACTTAATATTTTAACATTTTGATGACAATATTGTAAAAAAATAAACCTGGGAATTTTTAAAGATAACTATGTATTACAAATTTTTATGGTTCTATTAATTTATGAAAAATAATTTTAAATTCGAATTTAAATGCAAAAACTAAAGCATCTTATTTAAATTGTTTTAAATTTTTATGCATTTGTTGTGCATTTGCGAGGAATTGAAGTTATTAATTTATCAATTTCGCTTTCTGAAATGTTTTCCCATGTTTCTTTTATTTTGAGGAAAAATCGTTTATACGTTTGTTAAATCTCAAAAGATTGCTAACAAATTAGATTTAAATATAGCAGCATGGAAGGCGCGAGACAGAGCATTGAAAGCAGTAGTCCTGCTTCCAGAAAAGTTGAAAAAAATTTCATTTCTCATAAGAATCGTAAAGCGAGAATAGAGAACAGACACATTTACAGTCCAATGTTGAAGATTGGCGAAAAATATTGTTTTCCGATAGGGCCAAATTTAACTTAGAAAGATTGTAAGGAAAATGTTAAGTACGGTGTGAATTCTTTTCACTCAACTGAATCGGGCCTCCGTCTGAAGTTAGTCAAACTATGGACTGTTACCTCTACAAAAATATTTCGGAAGCTGTCTTGTTACGTTTGCAAATGTTTGTTTTACGGATTTTTCGGCAACATAACGATCTAAAGGACACATAGAATCATGTTAAGTCTAGATAGGGACAGTCTAAATGTCGAATAAACGAATTTTTTTTCCAAATAAGAAAAAATAGAAAAAAATTTAATTGATAAATTAATAAATTTAAATGAGTTGCTTCAGTTTTTGCCATCCAAATTTTAAGTATGTAGTTAAATTTTTATTTAATTTTTTTTCGTACTAAAAATATTAATACAACACTGTTACCTCTGCTTCCCCACAAAGCCTTTTCCATCTGCTTATCTCATGTCTAAAGGGGCCATCGACGGCCTCACTGACTTCTCTTTTGATAAAGACTGCCAGTTCATCCGCAACTTCGTTGCCAAAAACGGTGCGATGATTATGTACCCAGCATAAATAAACCTGATAATCTGACAAAAGGCCGCTCCGTTCAAAGATTTCTAATGATTTATGATAAAGCGGGGATAAACTCTGTGAATTAAAATTTTCATTGTAGCTATAAAGAACATGTTTTTAAATCAACATGCAGAAATCAAAAACAAAGTATAGGTAGATAAGCATTTGGTAGTTTAAAATTTAACTGATTTGTGAGAATTCCCGTATATTTTGCAGTGGGTAACAAAAAAAATTATTGTTGGTTGCATAGATATGAAAAATTCATTGTTTTATATATAACAATAGTTCCTAAATAGTTGACCACCAGTATATAAACAAAATATTTGAATTGAATTTGGCTAAATCTAAATGAAATATGATATTTTGTGAGGTTTTAAGGTTTATTGTTTAGATAATAGATCAGCCATCCACAACCTTTTCATCGCTGTGGGCCGTCTTCGAAAGTTAACAATTGAATGGGGGCCGCATTAGAAAATTATTAACTGGGCAATCAAAATTAATTTTAATGAGATTTTTGTGGTTGCACATTAGATGCTAACTTTTTTACATCCGGAGTAATATTTGTAGTAGCTACTTTTACCACGGCGTTTAGGTTTTCATTTGTAAGTCGGTTTCTTTGAATTGATTTATTCAACTTCATTATTGAAAAAGTTTGCTCACAAATGTACGTACTTCCGAATAAACTTCCACAAAGCACTGCATTTTGTCGTAAATGTGGAAAGTTTTCTATAGAAAGACATCTGTAGAAGTTCATTAAGTCTCCTTCCTTAAATTTGGACTCCAATTTTTCGTTGTATTGAATGTCAATAAGCTCAAGTTGGAGTTTTGATTCAGCATTTTCATGTGATGCTTCAAAAGGATTAGCAAATGTGCTGAACAGTGTTTTGTACCAGTCAAAGTCTTCAAATCGTTCATTGAAAGATTGCTGCAGTTGTTGAATATAAATACCATATTGATTACTGTTCATCTTGTATTTTTTAAATATTTTATCGCAGTTGGGAAAGTGACAAGTATTATTATTGGTTATTTGGGAATGGAACAATGATAACTTGATTCGAAAAGCTGATACGTCACCATGTAATGTCGTGATTAATTGAGATTTTCCTTGAAGTTTAAGGTTCAGATCGTTTAAATGGCCGCATATATCTGTTAAAAACGCGAGGTCACATATCCATTTTGAATCTTCCAAATAATACACTGGCTGACTTTTTTGATTTAAAAACATTTTAATTTCTTCAATAAGGTTAAGGAAACGTTGAAGAACTTTGCATCTACTTAACCAACGAACTTCACTATAGTACAAAACATCACCATATTCGCATTCAATTTCATTAAGAAATTCCTTAAATTGTCTGTGATTTAATCCACGTGATCGGATGAAATTTACTGCTTTCACAACTTTTTTCATAACATGGTCGAAACCCAGATTTTTGCCAATTAAATTTTGTTGGTTTATAATGCAGTGATACTTCATTAAATCTGAGTTCAACAAGTTGTTCAAAAATCTCATAATCTGATGTTATACAACGGACATATATACACAATTGAGCAATGGATGTTATATCGGTAGATTCATTAACAGCTAATAAAAACTGGATACAATTTTTGAATATTCTTGAAAATTTAGTCACGATATCAGCAGAAATATCGGTGATACTCGCTTGTATTGTCATTCGGTTTAAACTTAGTGCTTTCTTTCTTTACAAAATCATCATCGGGACGATTTTGCTATGAAATTCGCAATATCAAAACTTACTTCAACTGCTTGCTCTGCAGATTCATTGCACTTTTTAAATATATCTTGTTGAGCTTGTAATAATTGGACAATTGAAGTAATTTTTTGTGTTCTTAAAGCACCAGAATACTTTTCATCAAAATCAGAATGTTTACTTTGAAAATGTCTTTTTAAGTTATAATCTTTCGGCACTGCAATTGTTGCTTTACAAATTAAACATATAATGTTTCCTTTACGTTTGATAAAACAAAACTTTCAGTCCATTGCTCTTGGAAAACTCGTTTTTCATCTTCTAACTTTCGTTTCTTAAGTTGTTTTGATACCGACATATTATTTTTTGGATAGACAAATTAAAAAAAAAAAACTGAGTAAAACTAAACAACACAGAATACACACAGAATCCTTACCTTTGACGTTTAATAACGCTCAAAGCATTAGCTTAACCTGCCAATTAGAGGGAGAAAAAAAATATTAAAATGTATTGCGAAACAAATGTGTTAGAAGCAACAGATATACAGACTGAAAACTGGCGGTTAAAGTAGAAAAACTAAATGTAAATAAACATTTATTTGAGTGTTAAAAAAGGGAAAATTTGGAATATTTTTTAATTTCTTCAATGAAAAGTTTAAAGATTCTTAAATATTTAAATATTAATCGAAATGTGGGTAACTTTCGGTCATAATGAATATAGTTTCTTGTGCAAGAGGTAATTAAGAAGCTAAATATTACAAGATCAAAATAAGACGTACTGCTCATAAAAAATGTTTCTTGCTTAAAGATGTCAATATTTTTTAATTTCTTGAAAGGAAAAGTTAAAAAGGTTATTGTTATTAGTTGTTTTTATTATTTATTGATAGTTTTAGACAAAAATTACAATTTTTTATTAACTCTCGCCAATATAAAAAACCAACCCCGAAAACTAAAAAACGTAAATAAACAAAAAAGAGTTGTATTTAGAGAGGGACAGAAATACTTTTTGGTAATATTTTCTGTCCCTTTCGCAATGCTAGGTGAAATGTCAAAATCTCGTTTCGATTCTGTGTGTATTCTGTGCTAAACAAACTACAAATTTACTTTGTCAAAGTACAAACTCAAACTGAAAAGTAAGAATAACTCCTACTGTAAATTTCAAATCTCTATAATTCCATGTAAAAAATGTTGTGGTCCATGGCATACTGAGATTCAAATTTAAACACTTAAACAACTAAATAAATTGAAACAAGTGAATATGAGAATTAAGGGAATGCATTTCTATAATTTCATAATTAATTATATTTATACTAATTCTTTTATGTTATTTGAAAAACATATTTATTTTTTTCTTAGCTTAGTAAATAATTTATTATAAAAAAAAAAATATTTTTATTTAAAGATGTAAGCAAATTATAATAGGTTAGGGCCGCAGGAAATGTTAAATAGGGCCGCATGTGGCCCGCGGGTTGTGCATGGCTGTAATAGATCAATATAAGAAAGTAAATAGATAAGTTAGTAATTAATGCAATTACTATTAATAAAATTTTATTGTGTGCTTCATTGGTCGGTAATTGATTTGTGTACAGTTTTCATTCAACGTTTGCGTACATTTAAATATTTCATGTTTAAAAAAGACTAAATTTTTTCAGCACTACAAATAATGCCAAATGGCCATTTAATGAAAAATGTGAAAATTTTGCTGATACTGAAATTCATTGCGATGAATGTAAACTTTATCTATCTGCTGAAAAGTTCGACGACCTGACGAAGAAAGAATTCGAAACTTTTATAAACAAGTTAAAGGTATAAGTTAAAAGATTTCATATATAAAACATATTTAATTGGAACTATTTGAAAACTTATGATTTTTTTTATAGAGTAAACTAACTGATGTAATGGACATTGTATATAAATGGTTGAAGTATATATCGGCTGCTTGGGCATTTCACATACCAGAAGATCTAAAGTCAACTTATATAAAAGTTTTCGAAATTTATATGTAAGTAATGTAATATTTATTTCTTTGTTTGCAATTGTAATTGTTTTTAAATGTAAATTAGTAACTCCTGCCGAATATTTTTTGCGACAAAACGTTTTGTCATTTTTCTGTAGTTCACATTTAAGTATGGGATTACTGCTGTAAGAAGACCAAGATTAAGTTCATTTTAATCTTCGTATTCAGTTTTTGAGTTTACTTAATCTTACGTTTAATCTTAAGTTTAAACCATCAACTTTGGTGGTTTATACTTAAGGTTAACTATCAAAAGTAGTTGACAAATTTTATTTGAAAAAAGCTTTTAAGTGAGAGAAAGCCGAACAAGACAAATATTTAAATGCTTATGAATTACATTTAATACAAATTGACATAGACAGTCTTCATTTATTATATTTCAAAAATTATTTTTTTACTTAAAGATCAATAGTATTCAGCGGTTTTTGTTCTATACAAAAGCAAATTGTTGTCAAACACGTTGCAATTTTTGCTTATAAGTGTGGAAGCTCTATAAGGTTTAAACTCCCACTAAAAAATGCAAATTTAATTAACGTATGATTAAATTTAACTGGGGGGTTACTGTGTAATTCGATTCGAAAGAAAAACTGATCGAATTCGATGTATTTGTACCGTGTAATACGACTTTCGATAAGCAATTATTGAAAGTTAGGAAATTCTTTCGTCATTTTATAATAAAAACTTCCCTTTCGTTAATGTAAGTAAGTGTAATATTAATTTAAAAAAAATAACGGTTTCAAATACAAAATACATTTAACGTTCTTTATGTGATAAAGGAGTGCCGTAAAAGGAAATGTTACTCAGCAAAAATAGTTTGAAATTATGGTAGAGTTCATGGTAAAGCACCCGGATTTAGCAAAAGGGGTCTTTAAAGTTTCTCATGCAAAAATAAAATCCAATCGACTATGGGAGAGATTAAGCGAAGACATAAATGCTGTATCTTCACCCACACGGGATACTAATGGTTGAAAAAAGGTGTATTTATTTTATAAAAACTAAACTATAAAAAATTTGATTCCTTTTTAACCCTTTCATGCCCGAATTTTTTCGGCCATAGCTTAATTTTTTGGGCAGTAGTGGAAAATGTTTAAAGAAAGACTTATTTTTATATATTCGTAATTTTTAAATTATTTTTATTCCAATTTATTATAATATAAAAGAAAACAGTTTTTTTGTGGACTTGAGCACAAATGTACATTACACTTAGTAAATTTGGATTCCGGTTTTGTATAGTCTACATCGGCCTTTTGCTCCCTATTCTATCCAATGTCTTTTGTTATCAAAATGTATGGCTTTTGGTGGATCAGCTACGTATTTTCCTCTGGTAGATGTTGATGGTAACGAATCTGATGGTTGTGAGACTTCTTCAGTTGATTTCTGCTGCCTCCCCTTCGTATTAAAGTTACTTCATTAGTAGAGTTTAATAATTCGTTAGCAATATCTAACCCTATAGGCAACATTGAGTTTAAAAAAATACTGGAATAAAACTAAAAACATATTTTCCACTTTTTTTGTATATATATTTCTCTTACCTGCTTTTTAATTAATGACACACTTTTTATGAAAAATATTCAAGAATTTACCGTTATTTTTTAAGTTTGAAAAATTTATATTTTTCCACTTTGGCATTGGCACGTGCCCACTCATATTCAAACACCGATTGACTGAGCACCATTAACAATAACTCATTAAATTTTTTGTTTAGAATACGCGTTTTCAATCAAGCTTGTTTGCAAAAAGGAGATCGGAAATAACGGAATTTATGAGCAAATATTTACAAAGTTGCCTATAGGCAACAACGGGCATGAAAGGGCTAAGAGATACAACTCTATGGACTGTTCGAAAGTTTTACACAGTACGAAATACTTTTCGATTCGTAAGTTGTATTCGAATCGATTTTCGATACGAACAAAATTACTCGGTAAGGCCCCTGGAGATTAACTTAAACTTGAGTTTAATCTCGCACTCAAAAAATGGCCCTAAGTTGATAATGTTATTTTGCTGTCTTGTTCATCTGCTGTAAAATTTATACTTCCTGTATTGGCATTAGATCTCGTAAGAGTTAATTTTTTCCGAGATTGGTGTAGTAATCCAGCAGTCAATTACCTTAAACTTTAAGCAAAGTAGATGTAGTTTTTACTGGGAAACAAATTTTTCCACTCTTCCGTTCACCATTTCTTCGGACCTTTGATCAGCCGAATTAGTTAAGTTCAGACTTCTAAGAAGTCAGGCTGCATTCAGGTTGCTTTACGCTGCCATTATGTTCATAGATTACAAATAATTGTTCGAGTTGATGACAGAAACGTCATATAAAACAGCATAGAGTCCTATCAAAGAAAAACCATCCAAAAGGGAAACCAGTGTAACTAAGAGTGTGAAGAGAATAATCTGAAGCGGTACCAGCTAGCACAGCATAAAACTTGCAGTACGTCTTATTGTGATCATACTCCAGACAATTGTGATATTGAACGGTACCTACTTGTTCCTCTATGGTGACTTGACGGTGTAATAGTTACCTATCTTTGGGTGAATTTTGTTCTTTTTAATGTAATGCAACTGGGCCCAAATTCAAATCGCAAACGAGGTTGTTGTAACCTTTCCCGATTCTTTATATTAGTTACACTTTTAACTTTAAAACCCTGGTTAATAATTCTAGATTTTACCACTTTTGAGTATATGCTGGCGTGAATACCTTTAATAACGCTTAGTAGGTCTTTAGCACTTTCCAGATAGTGAATATAGGACCTACTTAATATCAGAAATTTCAGCAGAGACTAAATCACTAAGGTCATTGAAGAAAACCCGACGAAGAATCTTGCTCTGAAAATATACTCTACAGACTTCCGCGGCCTCATGTTATTACAAATATTGTAGAGATGTGGTCTTGTCTCATATATTGGTTCCTGCCATTCAAGATGTAATGTCAAGCCAAAAACCTATCTAGGTCGGAATAGATTCCTTCTCCGGTTTTAAAACCCACTTCGTTTTGAAGTTCTGCATTTTCCCTCGATCTCCAATTAAGAGTTCACGGTTCGTTTTATCACCGATCGATCAGTGCCGGTCTCCGTTTTGGACCAATCGTAGAAATTGCATGTCCGTCAATTAGGCCTAATATTATGTCTGGACAAACCACTGAGCCATTCACAATCACATACATACATACATACATACATAATTGGCCATTACAACCCTTCAGTCAGGATTACGGCCTAGCTTCTCACACCACTCAAGTTGTGTGCCTTAATTTTATACTTGAGTGGCGGGACCTACAGTTTAACGTCGACTCCGAACGACAAATTTTGAGAAACTTTTTCATGACAGGTTTATTTACTCTCAGAGTTTTTGCCAGAAATCTGCTGAGAGGTAGTCGCCGAAGAAATATATATATATTTTTTATTTTTTTGATGTCTGGCCTGGGGCTCGAACCCGGGCTTTACGTCTAATAAGCGAACACACTACCTACTAGACCACGACGACTACACATACCCTGACTATATACAGCCCTTTGCTCAATTTGAAAATTCTCCAAATTATGGCAGTCTACCGCCAGTCCCGTCTCCACCACCTCCACCAAAAGTAGTTCTAAAATCATCACCAACGAAGTCTGGGGGGTTCTTCTAGGGTACATTTTTTCTCCTTGTCCAGTAATTTCTACCGTCTCATCGATTCTAATGATCCACAATGCCCTAAGCCCCTTCGTTGCATGATAATAATCTATCGAAAAAGATACCATCGTACATACTCATTACATTTCTCCTTAAGAAAAGAACCAATTTCTTCTGAGCAGAATAGATCACAAAGTGCCACAAACAAGATGTTAAAGAGTGGACTGCGCAGATTTTCGTTGAGTTCCGATTTGGTAATCCTACATCTAAACATGTTAATAATCCAGTCAACCAGGAAACCCCAAACGCCAAGAAATATCTCGCAATATTATAGAAATGCCGAAAGGGTGAAAAGCCCATTGCTCACATAGTTCAAAAGATCTAACTTATATAGCCATGTTGAGGCCCACTGCTCTGGCCGATCTTATTACTCAGAGAAAGGACGACAAACTCACCTTTTTCCAAAACAATGTCTCTAGTCTCTAGTGCAGCGAATTTTGATTTAATGTCCCTTCTTCTAAAATTGATGCAATGCTTCTTCGAGAAGTGACAAAGCATCTCTATTTACACTAATTACAATAACTGAGGTCAGACTTAATTTCATCCCCAGGGTTAAATATCTAGATCTGGTTCTTGCATCTAAGCTATGTTGAGAGAAAACCAAAGCACATTGCGTCACCTATCGCTGCAATAGGGCAATTGATACAAAATAGAAACTTCATCCCGGTGTGGTTCGTTGGATTTATTCGATGGTTATCGAAGATAATCTTGTGTCCTAAAGGGCGTCCCTCAATAAATATACAAATTCTGAATTCGCTTTGTTTATTTGGCTTCCATCTAAACTACTGACTGAACACAATATGGCTTAATGCCTTGGTAAGATGTCACATATTCCTCTCTCTCGATATTCCTCTATTCTATCTGAGGATCAGAGTAAAATCGGCTATACATAGTCTGAGCATAAACTTGATAGGAGATTTCTCATAAACTTTAAAGCAGGGAAGACTGCTGACATAATCAGCTCTGGTTATTCTGTGGAAAATTTTACATTCGGTTGTAAACTTGGGACTAAAGTAGGTGCTGAATTTTCTCCGAGCGCCTTAATATTAGCATACGTCCCTGCCTCCTTTACTATTATATTGTGTTTTGTACCAAATTACGCTTTGGAGTTGATCCTGAATAGTGATCTGCAATTTTTAGCATGCTTATCTTCTCTGACAGCCAAGCAGGAATCAAATCTATTTCGGGTGCAACTTTCAGATCCATACTACATAGTTGGCATATACTGTGGATACCTTGATCGACTCTCGTGGTAGTTTAAAACCAATTTGGGTTCCAGGGATATTTCTGGTGGTTGTGTATCTAAAGAAATTGAAATTGAACATGAATGAGTAGGTAGTTATTGACTGATGACAAATTTTGGGCTAAGGAATCTTTTTTATTGCCAGACTCAGATGGCAAAAATTGGACAGGAAAGTAAGCAATCAATTACTTAGGTTGGATCTTAGGATCAATACTGTCACTGAATCTATTCTAATAGCTGATTGCGGAATAGGCAGAGCCGCGGAGCGACTTCGCTTCAAAGCCTTCTGCAGAGGTTGTAGTTCGATTGATGAGAAAGAGAGTATTGTCTATTTCATTTGCCAATGGCCGTCTCTGACTCAACACAGACTTATCTCATTTGGCTCACTCTCTCGATAGTATATCTGAAGGATCGGTAACTGATACATCGAATCGATTACTAAATTTATTAAAATTTCTTCTGTTCTGTTTGATTCTAAGGGAGTCAAGGTTTAAATCTTAAGCCCTTATGCCAATTGCCGATAACTTTATATCAGAAGTTACCGATTAGTTTTGGGGCACCTCTTTGTGTTGTACCACAACAAATAAGCTGCGATTTTAATATTCTTTCCTGTTCTGTTTGATATTTGATGACTGTAACTCACTTTAAAATTACAATTTACTAAAATAAATATTCTTTTGAATGCTTCTTTAGGAAGAATACAGAATGGAAAATAAATGTTTTTTAAAATTAGGTTAGACGTTCCATTGATTTACTCGTTATAAGACGGCAAACGAGAAAAAGAAATCGCAATTGCCTAAAAATACACAATCAACCAGTCCATTATTTGTAGATTAATACGAAAGAGTATATACAAGCGATGTAATTGGCGGTGTGCCACGGGAAAACCGAGCATGTTAAATTTGAACGTTCTTTCTGTTCTGAAAAAGGAATATGTACGCCAGCAACAGAGGTACAAGCCTTTTCCAATATCGCATATAAGGTTATTACGAACGCATTGTCGGAACCGCTGAAGCCACACGCCAAAACACTGATTGGACCTTATCAGTTTGGCTTCAGACCTGGTAAGTCCACTATTGACCAGATATTCACATTACGTCAAATCCTAGAGAAGGACCATGAAAAACAAGTCACCAGGCCCCATCTTTTTGTCGACGACAAAGCAGCCTTCGATAGTCCCATAAGAAATCATGTTTTTGCAGCAACGTCTGATCTCGGAATTCCTGCGAAGCTGATAAGGCTATGCAGAGTGACGTTGAGCAGCTTCGTCAAGGTAGAAATGAACCTTTTGATACCCTGAGATATTCCAGACAAGGCGATCGGTTATCATACGACGTTAACTTCGTAATAGAGAGTGTTCTGCGGAAGTAAGAATGCAAAATGGATTATAAAAACATTGATGTTAATAAACGTCGATGTTTTTTTGAAAATATCGATGTTGTCGGTGATTTTTTATGTTTTATTTTCCTATCTTAAAATAATTAAATACTAAACATGAAGCATTTTAACACGTCTGAAAACTTAGTAGGGTGTACAAAGCGACATTTTACTGTTGCCCGTGGCTCTATTGAACGGGAGTTTATTAAGATGGGTCTGGCAGTAAATGAGGGCAAGTCGACGTATATGTTGTCGACAAGTAGGGACATTCGCCGTATTAGTTCCCAGATTACGGCCGATAACTATACTTTCGATATAGATAATGAATTTCTTTATCTTGGTTTCGCCGTACCAGCAAAAACGGTGTCAGTTTGAAGATCAAGCGTAGGATGACTCTTGCCAACAGACAATAGAGTAGAAGAAAATTCCCTCGTATGACAAAACTCATATTTTACAAGTCGCTCATCTTCGCAGTGCTTTTTTATGCTGCTGCCTTAAGAGTATTCGAGAGATAAGTCCTACATATTGTCTACGGTCCAGTGCGATATGAGCTCCTCAATTTCATAGACGTTTTGCAGTGCATTAACATCCTGTGCTGGATTGGTCATGTCGTTTTGATGGATGAGAATGCTCGGGCAAGACGAGTATTTGATGCGAGGATTAGCGGTGTTGACGACGATCTTATCTGAGTTGGAAGGGCCAAATCGAGGAAATGCTGTTATCGATTAGTGAGACCAACAGGCGAAGTCGCGCAAGAAACAGAGGCGCCTGGAAGGATGAGATAAGGCAGACCGAAATACGTTCATCGGGTTATTAATGGCCA
Organism: Sarcophaga rosellei; assembly: GCA_930367235.1. Classification (NCBI taxonomy): domain Eukaryota; kingdom Metazoa; phylum Arthropoda; class Insecta; order Diptera; family Sarcophagidae; genus Sarcophaga; species Sarcophaga rosellei. The sequence continues at coordinate 61,618,389 of OV884019.1, forward strand.
ATTAATAGTTACGTTTATCCATGTCATTCTAAGAAGTCATTTCTACACTGTACTTTGTGAGCTACCATCAAAGCAAGGTGGTTTTATTCTGCCGGTACCTTCTGACACGACGCACTGGTTCCGGTCGCTGGCTCTGGAGGTTGTTGATCTTCTCCTCCATTATAACTAGTTTCTTTTCTAAATCTGAGACCCTTTCCTCGATACCAGTGATTCTTTTGTGGAATGACTCACGTATTTCAGCTAGAAGTTTCTGATTTTCAGCTCTAGAAGCTTCAAATAGCTTTTGGTTTGCTGTAGAAGCTTCTCGTACCTCAGCAAATAACCTTTCGTTGCTGCTTGCATTTTGCGATTTTCAGCTCCAGAAGTTTCAAATAGCTTTTGGTTTTCGGCTCTAGAAGTTTCTTGTTCCTCCGCCAGAAGTTTTTGGTTTTCGGCTCTAGAAGTTTCTTGTACCTCCGCCAGAAGTTTTTGATTTTCGGATCTAGAAGCTTCAAACAGCTTTTGGCTCGCTTCTTGCGCAATTTCCATTTTCTGCATCATAGCAGCTAGCAACGAATTTATGTCTACTCCACTATGGGTTGCAGGGGCCTGCAACTGTCGTTCCTCTTCGTCCTCGAACTCATAGGAATCGATGTCAAATTCTTGAAGTTGTAGGTGTTTTCTTAATCGCTTTTGCAATTCATTTTTCGTGCCCATTGTTGGCAGTTCGAGTTTACCCAACTCTCGTTTAAGCCGTTCCACTTTTAGTTCGGTGAGCTTCATTTTATTTATTTTTTTTTTACTTATTTATTTATTTTTACTTTTTGGATTTTGCAATCCCACCTCTGACACCAATTGTTATGTTTTTACCTTTTTAAAAACGTTTAGATTGTGGGTTCGTTGATTGCAAACCAAAATAAAAACAAATATGTGTTTTGTTTCAATCAAACTCTTTATTATTCACACTAGTTTTGTTTGTCACCGTATACAACTTAACGATACAACAATAATTGCTTGTTCACTATTCTACACTTATGTCCGCGCCAACACTAACAACTCTTCAAACACGACTTGTTTACTTCACACGCAACTTCACACAAGGTTGACTGGATTATTACTGACTGCTGGCTTGCCATGTCTTGCCCTTTTATATACGCACGTAATCAGTATGATGAACGTTCTCGATGTGGAAGGTTCTTGTTCTCGCATTCTAGAGAACTCTATTGCGACTACATTGTTGTTTGTGTACTTTGTCCACGTTGTTGATCGTCTCTCATGTTTGTTGTTGTTGCGTTTACTTAGAACATGTTCGATTTATTTCTTAGTGTGTATCTGTGTCGTGTGCGTTGTGTACACATTCTCATACCCAGGGTTTTTGCATTTGTAGCTTTTGCTTATTGTTTGTGTTAAACAATAGCGGTTTTCACTCTTGGTAGTAAAGTACCCTTATAGGTTTGGTAAGTATGGTAGGTATAGTATAAATACTACATTTACATCAACGCAACAACAAAATGCATTTATTTCAAATATCATTGTACGGAACGTCCTTAAAAAATGGAAGGATAAAAGAGGGGATAGGAAAAAGGAGAGGAAGTAGGAAAGGGAGAATGGGAAGCGAAGGAATTACACAGACCAAACAAAACAAAAAGTGAGAGCACGACTACACTGATAAGCCCTAGCACTTCTCAACCAGCTCAAGGTACTTATGAATCTGTGGAGAGCCTTGATGTCGGCTTTCGACACAGAATTCAAACCCTCAATGGAGCCCCTGCCAAGGATCCTCAACCTACCAAGGGCTGGGCAGTTACAGAGGAGGTGCTCGATATTCTCCAACTCCTCATCGCAACATACCCTCAATAGTCCTGCTGGGATCTGGAACGTACCCTGTGATAATGATGGCCTCAATACCCTTCAACCATGCGAAAATCTCCGCCTGAATCACGCCAATTATGTATGTATGATTTCAAATTTGAGGTAAAATTTCAACTTTATTCACAAACAATGATTAATAATTTTATAGAAAAACAAAATATGACAATTAGCAAATACCAAAACAAAAAAAGGATTCGAGAAAGTGAGAAAAGTGATTTTTTTACCACAAAAATAAGTAAAATTACCTGTGCAACGTTGCAATTAATTGTACAAATTTATCAAATAGTACACTTAATCGCAATGCGGAGGGACCGCATATAAGTGAAATCTTAACTCCCCAAGAAATAATTGATTGGTATAAATATATGTTTTTGAAAACAATCATCATCGTTTTTAAATTAAGTGTTGAAGTGTTAATTATATAAATTATTTTATAATAATAAAATATTATGTACACTTATAATCATAAATATTAATATTGTAATTATTATGTGTTTTCAATTACAGGTCGCACTTTGACTTATCAACTTGGAATCAATTAACTCCGTTTAACTATGAGGCGTCTTTTAGAATTTGCATTCTTTATTTGGAACTGAATATAAAAAGCCATCTAAATAATAACAGGTATTGAAAGCTTTACGTAACATGTGAATGTAGTTTAATAAAGATTATTTTTGTACAAGTAAGAGGAAATTAAGTGCTTAAATACATATGTTCGATTGAACGGGACATGAAGCAATTTTATCAAGCGATGACCTTATTTATTTATTAACATTATTGTTATTATTTTTTTTTCTTTTTGTACGTTATAATGTTCGCTTTTATTGGGAAAACATTATATAATTGAGCGCAAAGAATAAAATACTGATGAGTCACATTTTCTGAAAGGTAATTTTGTAACCTTTATGCGGCCCATACACATTGCGTTTTGTTGTACAACACAATTTTTCATACATTTCAATTTTTCAACCAACAGCTTATCCAACTTTGTTTAAAAAGTTCTCTTGTAACATCAACGTTCAGAATAAGTTGGGAAGTGTTTGCATTAATGGTTTTATATTTTTTATTTTTATGAAGATTGTTTCTTGTATTCCATAATTCCAGCATATTTCTGGCTCAATGAAAGTACACATTTCTTTTTCACTTTAACTAATTTTTTGGTTTGAAATGTTGTGCCTCTTTTGCAGCGTCAAAATGAAAATCACGAAAGAAATAAAAATCGCCATCACACTTAACAATTCGATTATTCAATTTGATTTTCGGTTGAATGAAAATCATTTTCATTCTGAAATTTTTAGAACAAATTATTTGATTTCGTACAGCGTATGAATTCGCTTTTTTCATGAATTCAATGTACACTTATATGTACATGTACACCACACATGAAACCAGTTCAAAGTCGACAAAGTTATATTTTACTAATGATTACAACACCTTAGTACTTTAGAAATATATATAAAGATCTCACATTGCGTTAAAACTGAAATTGGAAAATATTCAGAAGGAGAGTTGAACAAGCTGGATCTGCATACACATCCTTAAGTTTGCAACATTTTGGATTTCTGGGCCTCTCATTTCCGTATAGAAGATATCTACGCTAACACATACACACAATCAGACACAATCTTAATTTGTTCCTGGTGCTGGTATAAATAATTCTTATTGGTCTTCGGTTTCAAGAATTAAGTTATTTCAATTTGAAATTGAAGATACAATAACTAAACATAAAAAATTAACTTAAATAAAATATACATGGTTACATGCTAGTAGGTAGTAGTCTAGTATGTTGTGTGTTGGCTTATTAGACGTAAAGCTCGGGTTCGTATCCCAGGTCAGACATTAAAAAAAATATTTCTTCGGCGACTTTCTGCCATGAAAAAGTTTCTCAAAAATCTGTCGTTCGGAGTCGACGTTAAACTGTAGGTCTCACCACTCACGTATAAAATAAAATTAACGCACACAACATGAGTGGTGTGAGAAGCTAGGCCGTAATCTTGACTGATGGGTTCTAATGGCCAATTATGTATGTATGTATGTACATGCTAATTAAATTTTTTAATTAAATATTATTTTTACTTCTATTTTATTAATACATACTATTTTAATTTTTTAATAAAAAAAAAATTTAAGACGCAAATATTATTTAATTAGTTTAATCTTTTACTGTCTAAAAATAATCAAACTGCCATTTACAGTTAAGCATTTATATCAATATTTGGTATTAGTAATTTTAATGATTAATCCACTATACTTTTAGTGACTTATGGTATGTAACGTTCAATCATCTTCTTGGTAAAATTGGGAACTGCCATGTTATAAACGCAAAGGATATAGATATATATATCTTGAGATTGATTTATTTAGAGTACATTATACATAACGAAGATAATAGATTGGAAGATTGTATTTCCTGTTTGAACCAAATATCTGATATTTTAAACCGAATGGAGTCATCGTTTAAACTGCACCTACCAAATTTAAACAATACTTGTTTAAATCGAACTTATATTCAAAATCTTCAATTGATATATAAAAGGTATTGTTGCTATTATTTTAAGATATCATACCTTATTAATTTTATATATATATTTAAAATTACAGACAAATCGATATTAACAGAATTCCTGATTTGTATAAGAAAAACGATTGGGATGAATTAGTTAATATAATAACTAACAACATAGAAATAAGCAAAAATAATTATGATGATGCAAACTGGTTAAAAGATTTTAGTGCACAAGTTAAAATATTATTACAATCGTTTTGGCAAAAGGCGTCTTATGATGTAAGTATACGACGAAGTCATGATACGATACATTCAGGAAATAATTTTTATATCGTATCGAAATGTTACATTATACAATTAAAAGAAATTATAGTCTAATTTATTTATATATGTATTTATTACACCTTCATTTAACTGTTAAACTAATTGTAAGTATCCAAACTGTAATTTTATTAATTGCTGTAAATTTTGCATTTTATTTCACGGAATTCGCTAGTAAAATCCTCGTACTCAGTGTAGCATGTAGATTTAGGTTAGAGGACGTGTACTTGCCATTGAGACAACTACAGTACTCTGAGGACAAGTTGACCCATTGTAACACAATCTAAAAGAAGAGGGGATAATAAAGGAGATAGGGATCACTTCTCAATCAGCTCAAACTAATAATGAATCTATGGAGAGCCTTAATGTCAGCGCTCGACAAAGAATTCAAACCATAGAAGAAGCCCCTACTCAGGGCCCTCAACCTACTACGGGCTGGACAGGTACAGAGGAGGTGTTCGATAGTTTCCAACTCCTCCCCGTCGCAACGTACCCTGCAATAGTCCGACTGGGATCTGTTCCAGATCCTTGTCAGCGATCGAATCTCGCAGTGCCCCGTAATAAACCCAATAATTAACCTCAAACTGGCATTATCTAAACCCAGCAGCGAACCCGTTCTAACACTGTCTATAGCAGGTCATAGACACCTAGAAACATAACATCCCGACCCATTCTCTCAATGCCTCTGCTTTTCCCCCTGCTCCATCCATTGATGAGGCCGTAAAGGTGGCAGATTAGGGGATCAGGACCAACTATCAAATCGCCCTCAAAAAGTGAACCTAATCTAGCAAGAACATCCGCAAGAGCATCTAATTACCGAGAATTCCGCTATGACCCCGAACACAGCATAGACGGATTCAGTCACGAACAAGCCGTGAATTACAGCAGACCGACGAAATAACCCTTAGAGTAGCCTGACTGGCAACGAAGATTATATAAGATTCCGAATCTGGAATGGGCCTACCAGCTACGGCCTCAATATTGCAAAAAGCTCTGCCTGATACATGCTACAGTCATCCTTTAAACCAAAGTGAAGTTTAAGACTGAGTTCCATACAGAAAACCCCAGCACCTGTACCTCCACCTAACTTCGACCCATCTTTGAAAATGAATATACCTCTCTGCCCCTGAGTTACACCACCATTCCATAGTGCCCTATCCAGTATGAGTATCCTCAAACCAGGCAGGAACATAGCCTCAAGCACAATATAGTCGGTAGCATTTTCCGAAGGTCCTCAGAAAAGACGACGTTCAGAATTCTGGAGTTTCCTATCGAGCAATATTTAAAGCGGCGCGATTCCGTCAGGCGTATGGCACTACGCGCTGCACGTTGCTTAACATACGAATCAAGCGGAGTCAGGCAGACCATAGCATCAAGAGCAGCCTGAGCACGACTTTTCCTCACTCCAGTGATACTCAAGGAGGAAATCCGCTGAACCTTATCAACATTTTCGGTTGGAAATTCTTATCCAAGTAGTAACCGGTACAACCATAAGTAGTAACCGGTCTAACAATCGCCAGATATATCCAACGAATGGCTCTAGGCGGAAGTTCTTACCTACGCAGTTCCTGCACTGATAGAGAGCATTCAGTCCCTTCATTCTTTCATCGGTGTTTCTTTTCCAGTTCAGCTTGCTGTCTAGAACAATACCCAGATACTTGACTTCAGAAGACAACGGAGGCTCCCCACCACCTAAAACCGGTAACCTGAATATTTCAATCTTGTACTTACGCGAGAACAAAATAATTCTTGTTGGAAATTATACCCAGACCACTGTTCGTAGCTCAAGAGGACAAAATCCAAAAGCGCAGACTCCATCAGTTCTCACAGCGTTGACAAAAATGTACAATCTACCAGAATAACCACATCATCGACATATGCCACAGCCTTAAAGCTCCTACTTTCTACACACCTTAAACAAACATTAGCTCCCAGCCACAAGGGGATAGTACCCTCCTGTGGAGTATCCCTGGTTTCGCGCTTAACGATTTGCACGGATTAGTCTAACACTCAGTATGTGAGTTATAAACCGCACCAGAAAATCTGGGGCATGTATATTACTTACTTACTTAATTGCCCATTAACAACCCGATTAACGGATTTCAGTCTGCCGGAACACATCCTTCCAGGCGCCTCTGTTTCTTACGCGCTTACGCCAGTTGGTCACCTCTCTCCATGACGAAGTTGAAGAGGTCGCATGATAAGGGATCGGCTTGTCTGAAACCTCGCACGGTATCAAAAGATTCGGAGAGGTCCATTCCTACCTTGACTGAGGTGCAGGAATTGCTCAACCTCATTCTGCATAGCCTTATCAGCTTCGCAGGTATACCGAACTCAGACATTGCGGCAAAAACACGATTCCCTTATGGAGCTATCGAAGGCTGCCTTATAGTCTACAAAAAGATGGTGTGTGTCCAGAATTTGGCGTAGTGTGAAGATCTGGTCGATGGTGGACTTGCTAGGGCTGAAGCCGCACTGATAATGTCCTATCAGTGTTTTGACGAGTGGCTTCAGTCATTCACACAACACGCCTGTAAGAACCTTATATGCGATAGGGAGAAGGCTTATACCCCTGTAGTTGGCGCATAACGTAGGGTCTCCCTTTTTCAGGACAGGACAGAGGACACTGAGGTTCCAATCGTTGGGCATACTTTCCTCTGGCCATATTTTGTAAATAAGCTGGTGCATGCGCCCTACCAACTCATTACATCCGATCTTAAACAATTCAGCGGGAAGGCCATCAGGATCTGCAGCTTTATTGTTTTTAAGACGCATAATAGCGACTTTGACCTCTTAATGGCTAGGCGGCGGAATCTCCACGCCGTCATCATCGATCGGATTCGGAACATCATCTCTAAAGGCAGTATTGGTGTCGTCATCGACTTGTAGCAGGTTAGAGAAGTGTTTCCTCCACAACCTCAGCACCCCCTGCGAATCTGTTACCAAGTTTCCATTCTCATTTTTGCATTAAGACGCTCCGAGCTTGTAGCCCTCGGTTAGACACTTAACCTTTTGATAGAATTTTCGAGCAACATTCCTACATCTATACATCTCGACTTCCTCACGCTCACGCCTTTCCTGTTCTTTCTTATTGCGTCTGAAAAGGCGTCTCTCATCCCTTCTCCCTCTATACTTCTCGACAATGGCTCGCGTAGCAGTTGACTCCAACGTTTTCTTGCAAGCGCTGTTTTTTGCTGCAGCTGCCTCGCGACACTCCTCATCGTACCGTTGATTTCGTTGGGGTGGGCGCTCGAAACCAAGGACTGTTTCTGCAGTAATGCTCAAGGAGTTGGAGATGTTGGCCCACTGTCCGACAGTTGGGCGAAGAACGCCTCAGCTGTCCTTTGTGATCGCAGCTTCTTAACGTCCAGTGTTCGCAATGCACTAGAGCGCGCAGACCTCGAGGCGCTAATGCGCAATTGAAACTTGGTGCGACAAGGTGTGGTCCGAGTCGATGTTTGGACCTCTCAATGTGCACACATCTAGTACACTGGATACGTGCCTTCCGTCAATTATAATATGATCAATCTGGTTGGACGTTGATCAATCGGGGGATAACCAAGTGGCCTTGTGAATATCGAGATGCTGAAACTTAGTGCTACATACTACCATGTTACGCGCCGTGGCGAAAACGATCAGCCTCATACCATTGGAGGTAGTGTTCGCGTGGAGGCTGAACTGTCCGACAATGGGGCCAAAGATAACTTCTCGCGCGACCTTCGCATTAAAATCTCCGAGGACGATTTTGGCGTCATGGGCCGGGCACTTATCGTATACGTCCTCGAGTTTAGCGTAAAATGCATCTTTAACCACATCGTCCTTTTCTTCCGTTGGGGCGTGAGCACAAATAAGGCTGATGTAGGATTTTGCCCCGATGCTGATTCTGGCTATTCTTTCGTTCACAGTCGTGAACCCAGAGGCAAGGTGGTGAAGTCTCTTATTAACCAAAAATCCGCATTCGAATTATTATTAATTATTAACCTGGCAGCTGTAATACACATCGCAAGATGCCAGCATTTTGCATCCTTGTCCTATCCATCGCATTTCCTGTATGGCAGTGATGTCCGTCCTACATTTAATGAGGACATCCTTCATATTGGGTCATTTACAAATAAATTAATATTTCGAAAATGTTCGATAAGTATACTAACATTGCTCCAGACGCAAAAGTTATCTGTGCTCATTTCCACATTGCAGAAAAAATAGACGTTGTAGTTACTGAATTTAAAAATCTTATGTTTATAATAACATATGATAAAATTAATTAAATAAATTTTTCACTATTGCCGATGCCGATGTGCAATGTTATTAAATTTAACATTTGATTGAATTATTTGATTATAAGTAGAAAAGGTGTTGTTATGTTTGAAAACTCTAAGTTGATTAACATCAATCGTGTCCTTGGATATATTACTCTATTTTCGTTTGGAACAGATGGCTGATTGGAATTTTATTACTCTGATTTTTATGTTTATCTTTTTCCTATACTATTTAAAAATGTAGAATTTAGACATCTTAAATCTTTTTCATCTGTAATAAGTATAATTTTTTCATTGCTTGCGATTTCTATTTCATTGGAAACCACCGCTTTCCCTTGATTATGTTTTTAGTTTTGTTTGGTACATGTACACTTTTTGAATAGAATATTACCCTGTAAATATCCACTGTAGGCATTAAAAAAGTTTGATCCATAGTTGTTAATTCTTTTTCCAGTAACGCGGAATCAACGTTATTAAAATTAACAATAACATTAAAACTTGATCGCTTGCTTCTGAGATATTGTTTAAAAATCATATACATAATAGGAAAAGAAGACCGTGCTTTGAGAAAGCAGATGCTGACGTTTTTTTTAAATAAAAACGTTCGATTGGGGATATCAACAAAATTAAAATCAGTTAATGTATTAGCGCTGGGAAGTATATTGCGTAGCAATTGAACTATTCATTACGTACGAATCGATTGCACTCATACTTTTTGCCAAACCTCTACCTAATCCACTCATCCATAATAATCCATAATAATGGATGTAATGTAAATGAGGATAATTCATTTCATATAGATTTGATATGTATTCGGTTTGATCGGTAAATTAACCCAGTAAAAATTTCTAATATTTTAGCCCAAATGCATTGCAGCCTTAAGAATGAGATGACGATTGTACACTGTGTTTATTGGTCTCGCTGCAGTATTAACACCACAAATAAATTCATTTTTGATAATAACCACAGTGTAAGTCCATTCTTAAGTCTGCAGAACGTGGTGCTTGATATATTATTGTTTCCAGGTCATTTTCCTTTTGTGGTGTTAGGTCATATCGTCTACCAGGCATTAAAAGGTAACGAATTATGTTGTAATCCTTCGGAATGTCGTACTACATTATGTCGAATAAAAATGTGCCATTTTGCCATTTCGATGCGTGTTCCAACAGGATAATAACCCCAAATATACTGGAAAGTACACAAATAAATAGTTCAAAGATAATGTCAATGTGTTATACTGGCTTGGACTGACTTTGGAGATTAATCTCCACCGTACTTTCTACAGGATTATTAACCATTCTAGATCAACATTCGAACTTAAATTAGTGCAAACGTATTATATTAATATTTTTTATAACTATTTGCATAAGAACATTTTAAAATAAAGATTTATTATAACCGCAGTGAAATTAGTATTTGTTATATATAACAAATACCGTGGTCGCCGTGGTCTAGTAGGTAGTGTGTTGGCTTATTAGACGAAAGGCCCGAGTTCGAATCCCAGGCCAGACATCAAAAAACAAAAAATACAAAAAGTATTTCTTCGGCGACTTCCTCTCAGCAGATTTCTGGCAAAAACTCTGAGAGTAAAAATTGCCATGAAAAGCTTCTCAAAAAATCTGTCGTTCGGAGTCGACTTTAAACTGTAGGTCCCGCCACTCGTGTATAAAATTAACGCACACAACCATAAGTGGTGTTGAGAAGCTAGGCCGTAATCCTGACTGAAGGGTTGTAATGGCCAATTATGTATGTATGTATATATAAACTGGTAATAAATGCGGATATTTATTTATCACAAATACATTACATTTCATCAAATCTGTAAATGTCACATTGGTGTCCTCATTATTTTTCACATCACTGCATATATGTAGTATGTATATTTTGATAAGTAAGTGATCTAATAAGGAGCGATTTGAATTATTTAAAAAGTAAGCAATAAGGGCTTGACAAATAGTAAAATCAGAATCAGCATGGCTATTTAGTCCAACATTTTAAATATCTAGACTAAGTCACTAGTTGTAAGTAAGGAAAAGTAACGAAAAGAAATAATAAAATTAGTGAGCAGATTTGCTTGGAATGCTTAAAAAGTGATTTGACCAATAATTAACAAAATGAAAAAATAAAAAAAACTTTTGGCAAATTAAAATACAAAGAAACCTCATATTAAAAGGCATTTCATCTAATTCATGCTTCGCCATATATTGTATTTATCAACAAAATTTTTTTTTTTATATTTTCAAATGTTTTTAAACTAGAACTGTTTAATTTGGACTGAAAAATGTCTTCACTATGCTACATCACACTATTTAGAAGAATCAAAGCCATCGATTCGGTCCAACTTATTTGCTGAGTTAATAAATTTTATCACTTCATATATGGAAGCGATAATTTTAAATGAAGGATGTCATATTGGTAACAACTTAAACAAAGTCTTAATATAATAATGATTTTTAAATAGAACTCTCCTATTAACAGTAACATCTTTAAAAAAAGAAAACTTGTCTCGCATGGTTCAGAATATTATACGGATTTTGGTTTATCAATTTGATGGATCGTACGACAAAAATAGTACTCATGGACAAGAATTGAACTATAAGCGGCCTTGGGTCATATTACATCAGCTTCTTTTAAGGTAAAAAACAATTAAAATTTGTTTATTTTAGATCAACATTTTTGTTAATTTTTTATATTTTAGACAGGAAAATAGTCCCAGAGAGTTAAATACTGGTTGTGAAGAGATTGAAGATAATAGGGAGTTAATTCCAAACTCATTTTCGATTTTATTTACTGCTCATGAATATCTGGGAAAACGGCAGTGGTGTACTAATGACAATGGCGAATTTCTTCAATACATATTGGACGCAGTTGTGTTTAATTTAAAAGCTCCTATATATGACGTTTGCCGTGATGTTATATATGAATACTTGGAACAGGTATGAGATGACAATATCTTAAATAAGTTTTAAAAATATCTGTAAGGATTATAGGAATTTTGTTGTTTATGTTGCAAGGTGAAGCCGCCGTGGTCTAGTAGGTTGTGTGTTCGCTTATGAGACGTTAAGCCCGGGTTCGAGCCCCAGGCCAGACATCAAAACGAAATATGAACAAAAAAATATTACTTCGGCGGCTTCCTCTCAGCAGATTGCTAGCAAAAACTCTGAGAGTAAATAAACCTGCCATGAAAAAGTTTCTCAAAGTCTGTAGCCCAATGAGTTTTGCCGGGGTTCGTACTAAAATGACTTAACAAATTCACTGCATAACTGATATCGGGGCGAGTCATTTGCGCTGCGAATAAAATACTACCGACAGCCTGCATATACGGCACATTTTACATTTCCTTTTTCTCAATTTCATTGGAGGGACACATTTCCGATGACAACATTTGACGAACATCCATAGGTGTAGATACCGCCTTACATTCACTCATAGAGAAACGTTTTAATATTTCCTCAATGTATTTTTTCTGGTCAATTCTAATTGTGCCATCTTCATTATCACGGGAAAAGCTGCACCAATATCCTTCATCTTGAAGTTTGTGGTCAAATCATGTTTTAGTCTATTGATCATGTTAATGTCGTTACAAAACACCAACACATCATCGACGTAAATCGCAACATAAGATGATTGAACCTTCTATGTGATAATACACACATTGATCGACATCGCTACGTTGTAAACCAAATTTCAGTAGTACCTCATTAAGCTTCTTATTCCACACTCGCCTCGACTGCTTTAAACCATAGAGCGATTTCTTTAAACAATAAAACACAATCACAGCCGTCATCAAGACCTTCCGGCTGAACCATACAAATTTGCTCCTATAGGTCTCCATTAAGAAACGCAGTTACTGTATCTAGCTGATGAATTATTAGCTTATGTTTCGCTGCCAATGCAATTTATCAAATTAAAGGAACAATTCGAAAATGCAACAGCAACCTTGCAATGCGATTTTCTTTTTGCTAGCTATATTTTGAAAATTTTCTACGTACAAAAAGCAAAGTATTGCTTGTGACAAATAAAATTGCTTCATAGGAACCTTGTAATTTACTTTTAATTGTATTAACATATTGTTTTTTATGTTTTTCTCCAGGTTACATACTGCTTGTTTAAATTTCCTCCCAAAAAAGCACGTTCCAGACATTTGGAGGATCATGAGGCTTCTCAAATTAAGCTAAGCTGGCCAAAAGCAGTTCAAGTATTTGATTTATACAGACCAGAAGAGTTGCCTGAATTTAACTCTTATAAATTAGATTCCATAACATCAGATATGGAACAACTTTTGTTAAAAATTATTTTATTGATACCTTCATATATAGATCCGTCATCGTCGGTTCATCATATCACGAATTTCATTGAAGGACAATGTGAATTACTGCCCACAGAGTTTAACGCATTTAAGATGCCTTACAAAATTCTTAGCCTGTTTTATTTATTAGCAGATTTCTACTTCAAAAGCAGAGATTTCCAAAAAGCAATTAAATATTATACTTTAGATCTAACAGTAAATCCAACAAGGTTTGACTCTTGGGCTGGAATGGCTCTATCCAAAGCCAGTAAAATAGAAACAAAGATAAACGGCCTCGATTCGATAAGGTAATGTGATTTTATTTATCTTAAAAACAGTAATTTAATAATAAGAGCCATTACAACTTGCTGTTAACTAAAGTACCCAATAAGATAGACGTGAGCGTTAAGCTAAAGGGAAGATCATCCTATCTTTAATATTTAAAGTTAGGTTTATATTTGAACTTGCCATATTATATATATGTGGCAACTTCAAATATAAATAAAATAAGCAAATACAACAAAAAAGGAGCCCGTGGTTGCCACTGAGTTTAAAAATAAAACTTGTTTAATAGAGCAGTGTTATCGATATTGCTCCAGCACTGCCACATTTTTGAAAAAGTTAACTTTGTTTTATCTGTAAGTTGTAATAACGAAAATATGTTAAAGGTAACTTTACAGTTCCTTTTAGCTAAAGGTACCTTTAACTACCTTAAACTAAACTTTACATTACTAATAGAAAACAATATGTACAGATCGGCGATTCTGAAAGTGAGTTAGCAGATGTAAAATGTGGTGTACCTCAGGGAAGTGTACTAGGGCCCCTATTATTCAAGATTTTCATTAATGATATTGGAAACATACAGTTCAATGGCAGGTTATTCATGTTTGCTGATGATATTTGCTTGCTTTATCCATACAGACATGTTCGGGTATTGCAGACCCAAGTTGAATATGATGCAGCTATACTTGGAGAATTTATAAGAGTTAATAAACTCATACTTAATACCGATAAAACCAGATTTATAAGATTTAGGCCATGTAATTTAGCAAATGATGAAAAAATAGCTGTACACATTGAAGGGAAGTTAATAGAAGAATCAGAGTCGGTTAAGTATTTGGGCATGGTGTTCACTAACAATCTTCGCTGGGATAACCATATTGAATGTATTAATAAAAAGATATCTTCAGGTATTGGAGCTATATACAAATTTAGGAAGAAAATTGGTCTTAAGACGAGGATGATGATTTATAATACTTTGATTCATAGTCACCTGTCTTACCTTCCGATGATATATGGTGCTAGGAATTGTACTGCTCTCAGAACATTGCAGTCTGCTCAAAATAAGGCCTTAAAATTAGTTTTTAATTTACCGGTTAGATATCACACGTTAAATCTTTTTAGAAATCAGGCGAATAATATTTTACCCATAAGGGGTCTGTACAAACTGCAGCTTTTAAAATTTGTCTTTAAAATAGTTAGAAATCTAGGACACGGTTCCATTCTGCTACAACAGAATATTGAAAGAACACATCGACAACCTAGGCAAAGTCAGTTTCTGAATGTTATAAGATGTCGGCTTGAATTAACAAAACAGCGTATTAGCTTTGCTGGGCCGAGTACATACAACGACCTGCCTATGTTATTAAAGAATATAGAAACATTTACGGGTTTTAAAAGAGAATTGAAAAGATATTTATTAATGAACATTGAGACACTTCTTATGTAGATTTGTAATATTATTGTTATATTAGTTTATAGGAAATTGAATTGTACATTTATAGATATATACATACGTATACATTTTTCTTTCTTATGATTTATTTTAATATGGGGACATCTTCTATATATGCATGTATACATATGTGTGCATATGCAAGCGTGTACATGGATAAGGTATATATACCTAGGCATTGTACATAGATAAAATAAATGTATATACTTATGTAAATATTATATATTATGAATATCTAATTTAGTTGCCAACATGCCTCTCTAATGCCATTACTGGTGCTGAGGCTATGATTACTTTAAGATACATATGTATATCTCTATTTTTTATTCTCTGAAATAATAAATAAGATAACTTAGTAATAAATTTAAAAAAAAAAAAAAAAAAAAAAAAAAACTAAACCCAAGTTTAACAGCAAGTTGTAATAATGGTCCTAAAAGTCTTTAAATTAACTTTAGTAATAACAACATAATATAGATATACAGTCAAGTCTAATTAAAAGACGCATTAATTGTGAATGCCTTTAAACAACGCTACAACATCTTTTTCAATTTTCGAGACTAACGCCGGGAAAAGTCTACTTACACCATTGTACGTATGACAACTCAACTCAAGTTGGTTTCCCAAATTAATATTACAGGTGGCTACTGGCAACTCATCAATCTTCCTCGGATAAACGGTTACCGATAGGGTGTAGAGAGATCCATAACTCATGACACAACCTTTCCCCGTCAACTGACTCTCCGACTTTTCAAGGGGAAGAACACTTTTCCTCCTAATAAGGCCCGTTAAATTCACGTCACTATATTTCTCGGCCTTACCTTTCCACGTATGCGCTCACCAAAAAAGGTTTTTGATTCTTTCTCAAAATCATTAATTTCTGCCTCACTACACAGCAATTATCATATTCATTATTCCGTACTATTTACCAAAATACCATAAATTTCCAACAACACCAACAATTCATTTTATCTTATTTACTAATGTTCTCACAATTCACGCAATTTATTACTTTTCTCAGTTGTCTCGAAGTCAATGACAACTGAGATTATACATATTATGAATTTTTATTTCAGTTTAATGAAAAAAGAATGTGAAAAAATACAACACAGCAATTATTGAGGAAAAACACAAAAATTAACCCGAAAATAATCTACATACAACAGTGTATTTAGATTTTTTTTTCTACAGTATGCGAAATCGATATAATATAGGTATGGTTTTTATGCCATTTAAAAGTTTAAAATTAAAAATGCAATAAAACAAAAACGGTTTGAAATTTTGCCAAATTTTAATTTTTTGTTGTGAAGTACAATTGTTCGGGTTAGAAATGGAATATTATTTCATTCTTATAGCTGTCGCGGCTGCCCTCACAGTACCTCATGGCAAGTTGCACCATACTGTTAAGACCAAACATCTTTCACATCAATACCACGAAGCGCGGGTGCGATTCTCAGTTTCAAAGAAATATGGTCCAATGAAGCCTCTGCTCCACAACCCGAACTAAGCATTTAATCGTAATGGTTGCATTGGCTTCTGTAAGACCACTTGCAGGATTTCTGATACCCAAATACGACAATTTTGCTTATTAATGTACTCAACAAGATGAAAGTTAGGTTCATCCGAAAAGATGATTTTCTAGCTCGTTCTCGTTGGCCCATCTAGCACTACGAAAACTCTTGAACCAATTGAAGTTTGTAAGGCGTCATACCGAGATCTTTTCGCAAAATACGACGTAATATATTGAACTTTGTGACAATATAGAATAACATAAGTATTGCCAGATTCGAAGTAACCAATGGTTAAAATTTAAACCGACAGATAGCCCACCCGATATGATATTTATATAATGCAAACGTAATACAAATACAGTAGAGTGCCTAAAACTATTTATTTCAATTCACATACAAATATTAATATTAGTCAGTTTTTAGTTTAGTTCTTAACTAAATTGCATATACTATAAGTCAAGACCAAAGCTGACAAATTACTAACGGCGATCACAAAATCAATTAAGACCCCGATACTGTTTTGCACTCATTTGTTGTTGTCAATAACATTATATATTTTTTTCATTAAATTGCTGTTGTTTAAATTTTTTAGTAACAAGAGTTGATTCGGATATTTACACATGTTGTTATTATTTAAATAATTATCGCAATATCTAATCAAGTCACCCAAAAGATGGAAAATCATATAATTGTTAACATAAAAAAAAACCTCATCTTGTGTATATTCTAAGAATTACTTGACTAAAAATAAGATACATTGGCTCACAAAAAAGCTCAACCCGGGGATTTCACGATCATCTTTTGTAGTTCAATATTTAACACACTTTTTTACTAAAATATTCACAAAGTAAAAAATTGATAACCAGTTTTAAATTCAATGAATGTCTCCATTTTCGTACAACAAAACAGATGGTGTATGTAAACTGGTTTTCTAAAAAATCTGCCGATGTAATTTGTTGTTATTTTCTTAACGAATACATCTCAATAACGAAAACTGATACAAGATTGAGAGCAAAATTGGATACAGCTACCAATTTCCGGGAATTTTGACTGCAGTGGAAAGGAATAACCTTGTTATACTTATAAGAGTAAAGATCGAACTAGCTATTTTAAAGCTCTTCGTCTCCGAAAACAAAGAGCGTCTGTACTAAAGGAATGCATATAAAGAAAGGAAAAATTTCAACTTTTTAAAAAAAGAGTTGAAGAGAAAAGATATTCACCGAGAGTAACTTATTAAAATCAGTAATACAAATTTAAACCTTATCACTTCCTGATTAATGCATCATTATGCAATCTATTACTAAAAATTGTTTTAAGTAATGTAGGAAAAAAATGGTATACCTTTAAAGCTAAAATAGAATAATGCGTCGCCACAAGCTCCATAACCGGTGAAAATATGTATATGTAATCGGTGGAAATATATGTAGTGTTAATATAATAATAATAATATATATAAAATATAATAATATATATACATATATATAATATATATATATATATATATATCAAGATATCAAAACACATCTGACTTAGAATCACGAGGGTGTGCGGTGTTTGCCTTATGCAAATCTTTTTAATCGACCTTTAGTCTCTCTAATTCAACAACAGTTTTGGATATTAATTGTAGCCAGAAAAATTGTTTATCAGTGCGTACCAATGGTATGCCAATGTGTCAGGAGCACTCTCCCGGTATAAACCTAAATTACTTAGCCGAGAAATGGTGTTAAGATTATGTTATTGGTTCCCGCCCGTTTGATTGCATCTACATCAACACTTTTTTATCAGGTGTTCATTAAAAAATATTCCTGAAAAGATTGAGTTCAATTGCAATATTTCCAACCTTCAGCGTTGGCAAAGGCTATAAAGTCTCACTTCTGGCATATGTGGCACAACATGTATGTAATCCAACCACAAGAAAGGTACCGATGGCGCAATTCTCAACGAAATTTAAAGGTGAATGACTTGGTAGTAGTTCATGAAGATAATGGCCCTTCTATGAAATAGGCGATGGTTGGCTCATAAATGTAATTTTTGGTGTGGATGGATATGTTATTAAATTAAATTGTTTAAATTTGACCATCCCTAATTTGCATTAAATTAGTACTATAATATATATATATATATACACTGCGGTTCATCAGGATAGAACCAACACGTTTTAAAGTTAAAAAGCTGTAGAAATTGCAAATGCAGATAGAATAAAAAAATTTAGTTTTGCAGAAAAATAGCTGATACTGTAAACGATAATTAAAACACAAAAAATAGTATAAAAATTAATTATAACGGTACTTTTTCGCTTTCTTTGTAGTCAAGTATAAAATTTTTCATTTATTTTTTGGTTCAACAGAATAGAACCACTTGCATTTTTAACTTAAATCAGCATGTGGTTGTAATAAAGCTTTATAAAAACCAAATAAAATTAAAATTACAGTTCGTGACTGCAGTTAGCTAAATCAATATGGGAAGAAAAAGTTCTTTAAATTCGTCGGAAATGGTAAAAATTGATGTTTATCATTCTGAGAATTATTTTTATCGCGAAACCGTTAGAAAAGTCGGACCAAGTCATAATGTGGTAATGAATTACATAAGACATCATGAAACATGCAATAAAAATTACAAAGGAGGTACTTACACAGCTCTAACACCATAGGACAAGCGAAAAAATATTTGAATTGCCTAAAACTCAGCCCATTCTACCTCTAAAATTAAACATTTAGCAGGAGTTAATGCAAGTAAATCAATAGTTCGTCGCGCTATTTTAAGCAGTGAACATTTACAACTCCGAATACTAAAGAAAAAACCTCCATTAAATGCAATCCGTTAATAACAGCGCCTTCAGTTTGCCAAAGATCATATGGCATGGAATGTTTAAAGACAATTAAGCGATAACGATTGGCGAAAAGTAAATTTAAACCCAAATTAAGTTTTTTTGGATGGCCCCGATGGCTATAACTGTTATTTTTACGATATGCGCAAGGACGAAAAATTTCTAAGCAGCCATCACAGCAGAGAGGGGGGAGTTATGGTATAGACTGCAATTGAACATCACTTGCCATATGATCTTTGGCAAACTGAAGGCGTTGTTGTTGACGGATTGCATTTAATGGAGGTTTTTTCTTTAGTATTCGGAGTTGTAAATGTTCACTGCTTAAAATAGCGCGAAAAACTATTGATTTACTTGCATTAACTCCTGCTAAATGTTTAATTTTAGAGGTAGAATGGGCTGAGTTTTAGGCAATTCAAATATTTTTTCGCTTGTCCTATGGTGTTAGAGCTGTGTAAGTACCTCCTTTGTAATTTTTATTACATGTTTCACGATGTCTTATGTAATTCATTACCACACTATGACTTCGCCTGATTTTTCTAACGGTTTCGAGATAAAAATAATTCTCAGAATGGTAAACATCAATTTTTACCATTTCCGACGAATTTAAAGAACTTTTTCTTCCCATATTGATTTAGCTAACTGCAGTCACGAACTGTAATTTTAATTTTATTTGGTTTTTATAAAGCTTTATTACAACCACATGCTGATTTAAGTTAAAAATGCAAGTGGTTCTATTCTGTTGAACCAAAAAATAAATGAAAAATTTTATACTTGACTACAAAGAAAGTGAAAAAGTACCGTTATAATTAATTTTTATACTATTTTTTGTGTTTTTATTATCGTTTACAGTATCAGCTATTTTTCTGCAAAACTAAATTTTTTTATTCTATCTGCATTTGCAATTTATACAGCTTTTTAACTTTAAAACGTGTTGGTTCTATCCTGATGAACCGCAGTGTATATGTTTTAGCAAACGCGTATACATGTGTTGATGTGTATGTGTAAGCATGCAGACATTTAGTTAGAATGTTTAATGCGTGGCTGAATAGATTAACTTTGTTTATGTACTTATTTTAGTACATTCATACAATAAAAAATCCGTATTGATATTCTGTTTGAATTTTACCGCTAATTTATTTTACTAAATAAAATTAAAGTAGGCCGCTGATTCCACTCAAATGCCAGTCTTGTCTAGTAGGTTGTGTGTTGGCTTATTAGACGCGAAGCCACGGTTCAAATCTCCGGTCAGACATCAAAACGAAATATGAGAAAATAATTCTTCGGCGACTTCCTCTCAGCAGATGTCTGGCAAAAACTCTGAGAGTAAATAAAATTGCCATGAAAAGTTTCTCAAAAATTTGTCGTTCGGAGTCGACTTTAAACTGTAGGTCCCGCCACTCATGTATAAAATTAACACACACACCATGAGTGGTGTTGAGAAGCTAGGCCGTAATCCTAACTGAAGAATTATAATGGAAAAATTATGTATGTATGTATTCTTTCTAAACCAATTTTACTTTCTGATTCAATCCAACTCCATTTCCACCGTTTTATTTATGGTATGAGTTCCTCGTTTGTAAGGTTCCCGAGATCCACTTGCTGATGTTATTAGTTCAGAATGTCTTGCATATGATTCTGATTAACTTATTGATGAATAACTGTATTTTTTGCGTGATGGTGTTCGATCTAACCACGTTGCACTTCTGAGTTGATTTTACATATGCGTTGAATATTTTGTACTTTGTTCGTCTGAATATTTATGAGCTGCTTTATATTGGATGTAGTCGTCTGAATACCTTTATTGAGACTGTTATTTATGTTTGCTTCTGCTCCGCCATTTGTTGTCCCTATACTGTTTAAATAGTAGAAACTGTCTACGTATACGACTGGTTGGACCTTTGGCATGATATTGTAGGAGTGTAACATACACAATTTCTTTAATTCTCATGCCTTTTTTTTTTTTTTTTTGATATTTATCCCAAGTTCAACAGTACGCTAGTCTTTCTAAGTCTTCCAGCTTTGTTTGCATGTTAGAAACTTTGTGCGAGAGTATACAAACATCATCCGCATAAGCCATTCAAGTTGGCGTGAGAGACTCTATGTTATTCCTCTTCTCTCTGAACAGATTTCGTTCATTATATCATCCAGTACGATGGTGAATAGCTAAGGTATTAGGGGGCATCCTTGTTTTACTCCAGCGTTTGTGTGAAATGATTGACTTATATTCCTGTTATGAAGAAGTAAGAGTTCTACATACTCATTCATAGCTCTGATGGTTCGTATTCTAGGGTAGTCCTTTTCTCCTCAATGCTTGCATATGGCAGTTCGTCTGATGGTATCGAAGGCTTTCTTAAAATCTGTGAACAGTAAGTACAGGGGAGTACGCCATCCAAGAGATTGTTCCTGTTTCCGTAAGTTCAGTAAGTTCAGAGATTTATTATAAGGAAAGAAAAATTGTACATGAAAACCAAATGCGCGCCTAGGCCAGGCCGCACGACCTGCCTGACGTCGTTCTTTAGACATATAAGTAAGTTCGCCTGCTGTCTTATTGTTTCTTAACTGAAATTCGTAACATATTTTCTACAGGGCAGTTGTTTCCAATTTCGTTTTGTTCAATTTATTATCTTTGGCGACGTTACTGATTTTTGCTAAAAGCTCTCCACCTTTGTGTTTGTGCATCATTATTCGTTAGTAATGCTCCATTTCGGTCAGTGACTGCTTAGATCATGTTACACTTACGATTGGTAAGACAGTTTATCGTCTTGTGTAATTCTGTCTAGCTGATTCCTCTGCTGTCATAGTTAGTTGTTCTAGGAACTTTATTTTATTCCTTTTTGCAGCTTTCTTTACTTGGCTAGCTAGTGTTGGTGCAGCTGTCTCAAGATATTGTTATTGTTAAACTGCAACTTAAGTTCTCTTCTTTGAAAAACCATTATCTAGGTATCGTCGGTTATCCACACTTTTCCTTGTGGTTGCGCTACACCCAGTGTAGTAGGATAGCTGGCAAATATATGTATTTTAATTTCCCTTTGCTGAAATTTTTTTCGTTTTCGTTTTATCCAATGACCCGACTGGTGAACCAAAAATACAAAAATAGTTTCCAACCACACCAAACCTTGTATGGAGTCTTATTCACTAACACCAGTAATAGAACGGTTTCTAAGGTAGACCGCCGTGTTAGAGCTTCAGAAGTACCCGATTTAACAGTCATTCTTCTCGCGTTTTCAACTACGGTTCTATTGGCTCGTTAGGCAACTGCGTTTTGTTGTAGGGTGTACTGAAGTGTTAACTGTCTCGGTATTTCATTAATTAAAATTAAAAAAACTAAATTTAATAATTTATAAAAAAAAAACAAAATTATTAAATTTTCTAAAAAATTTAGTTATTTAATGTAATTATATTAAAATATATATGCGCTTACCTGAGGTGCTTGCATATCCATACAAAATACAGCATATAGTCTGGATTCGCCATTTTTAATGTCATTCCCTCTCTCTTTACACATTCCTTTTATTTTATTTCTATGCTTTTCACAACAATCATCAAAATTACACTTGTCGTTTCTAGGTTTAAAAATTTCAGATCCTTATTTCCTTTATTAGCTGAACATTCATCGATTTTCAAAATAATGAGACTCCATTTTTGAAACTTTGATAGCCAATATTAAAGAAAAGGACATTTTTGCTCGTTGTTCTTGTTTATAACTGATGATCTTTGAACTATCTTGATCAATTTAGAAATTTTGTCGGATCTTGAATGTGTACCGTGCTTGCCTCTAATTTTTGTTCAAGTTCGAGTCATCTTTTCTATTATTCATAGTGTTGAATAAAATAAATAACATAAAATCGTTTCTCGACTTCGTTTTACTTTTTTCTCTAAAACGCTTGTGAGACTTGCAACGTACTGGAGTTTTTGCTCCCAGATCTTTCCCAAAATAATGTAAAAATTTCTTATCTTGCGGACCCATCAAATGCTTACCAACTCCTTAACGTAATGTTTTCACAAAATCGCGAAGAATATGTCTAGTCTTGCTGTCTTGATTTTTTAAAATGTACTTTATTCAATACTCAAATATATGATTCAGCATTCATTGTTCTTTTTTTATTCCGATTTGGTTTTTAATCAGATTTGTTCACAATTTTTTTCATTGGAATGTGGTCAGGATAAAAAAATTTTCTCAAGCAGTCCATCATATAAACTCTTATTTTTTTGGTGAATGTACATCACAAAACAAAAAAGTAAAATTAAAATGAGTCAGGGCTTTTTCTTTCTTAAAAAGAAAAGATTTATAGCTTTTTTATTGAGCTATAAAAGCGTCATTTGGTACTGCAGCTCTCTAAATTTTTGAAGGCAGGTATATTGCGACGTATACTACCAGAATGCACCAAAAACGTAATTTCGAAGAAAATCGTGTTACGGCCTTTCTATACTAAAACGACCTTATATCGGATGATTTTTTAGCTATTAACTTTTTGGCAACATTGGTTTAAACAGCTCACGCACGTTTCGTGTTTTGTTTCACTGTCAAACATCTTCAGTTTGGTCTATAATTTAACCATGAATCGTCTTACAAACGAACAACGCTTGCAAATCATTGAATTTTATTATCAAAATGGGCTCTTGGAAAGTTGGCCGAAGATCCACTCCTTTATCGAAAAATTGTGTTCAGCGACGAAGCTCATTTTTGGCTCAATGGATACGTAAATAAGACGTGAGATGATATTCAACTTTTTTTTGCCCAAAATGCAAGAGATTGACTTGCATGACATGTGGTTTCAACAAGACGGTGCCATATGCCACACAGCACGCGTAACAATGGACTTATTGAGAGGCGAGTTCGGTGAACATTTTATTTCACGTTCGGGACCGGTCAATTGGCCGTCTAGATCGTGCTATTTAACGCCTTTAGACTATTTTTTGTGGGGCTATGTTAAAGCTCATGTCTATACAGACAAGCCCGCTTCAATTGACGCATTGGAAGACAATATTGAAGCATTTATTCGTGAGATACCGGCCGAAATGTTGGAAAGAGTATGCCAAAATTGGACTAAGCTGATGGACCATTTGAGGCGCAGTCGCGGTCAACATTTGCATGAAATAATCTTCAAACATTAAATTATATGGACCGTACTATCGATTCAAATAAAGATTTCATGCATTTTTCTGAATTTTATGTGTTTTTTTTTTTTAATTTGCCTATAGTTCTTAAAAAATCACCCATTACATATAAGTCGATATAAACATTTTTTTTATCTTAAACTTATTTACTCTTTAAATGAATCAAATATATCAAATGAACCAAAATAACGTTTTTAAATTTAGGCATGTTTTATTAGTAGATGATAACTAAATGAAGTCCAATAATTTTAATAAAGTAATATATGAAATGAAAAATCTTATATATGTATATATTTTTTTTATTTTTAGTGTTGAATCGATTTGGAAAGAATGTGAAGAGGTTCTTCGTTGCTTTGAGTGTTGCATAAATTTAAACAGATTTCAAACACTTTTATGGATTGAATACGGTTCCTTCAGTTATACAATTCATTCTTGTTTCTCACGTTACGTTAAAAATAACTCATACAATTTATCAGCTGAAGCGTAAGTAAATTTTTATTTTTGTTTAAGAAGTTTTTAAATATTTGTATATGTGTGTAACGTTACTTTAACACAAAAAGGTTGTAACTTTCGTTTTCATACGTTAGTGGCAAAGAAAAAAAAGAGGGAATACAAAATTCAAATTAGAAATATGGTATACATTATATGTATGTACACATGTACATATAGTCAAGGAAAAAAGTTTACATACACACATTAATTTATGGATTTCACAGAGTTTGTGAAGAAAATTTAGAAAATGCTTATTTCAATATTAAAGGCATTAAAAAATTAATTTATTTATAAAACAAAATATTAATTCATTTACATAGCAGCAACAAAAACATATAAAATTCATCGGAAAAAATCTACATACAGCTATTAAAGAATAGTTATTATTTTAAAAATGTATACATTTATAAAAAAAATATTACTTTAAATATTTGGTTGGTCCACCTTGGCCATCAAAAAATGCTTGAAGGCGCCTGGGCATGTATTTCATTAAGTTCTCTGTAAAGAGGAATGTTATTTCTGCACATGCGCGAATAAGGTCGGTTTTTAGAATGTCACGACTACTAATTTTATATTTTCGAACAAATCTTTCACAAATGACTCATATGTGCTCTGCTGACTGGGGTGGTATATTTAGCTGTATTGGCGCATAGCAAAGACGCCAGTTTCTTACGACGTGGGCAGTATGCTTAGGGTCTCTATTATATTGGAAAAAAACCCACAGATGCCTTCAGACTTTCTTCCAAAGCTCTTCAAAAAGCTCTTAAGTCTCCATAAGATTTATGTTCCTTTCGGAGATTTACTATTATATGTATTTCGAACTCTAATATTGATCTTCGATTTTCTATTTAAAGCATACAAATTCAAAAAATCTTCTGCAATTACATACTACTTTGTCCACTTAAACGACTGTAATATTTGTAAATTTAAATAAATCAACAAAGCTAACGGTAATTCGTCTCTTTTTGATTTTAATTTTCTATTTGATAGAACATTTTTAATGTATGCTTTTTCCCCGAATGTTCAAACATTCTTAATAGCATCTTTTTTAATTTTCGTCACTAATTTTCTAAAACTTTAAAATCGGAGGGTGGGCGTAGATAGTTTTCCTTGACTAATATACAGTGCGTGATAAAACAATGGATACTTTTTCAAAAATTCATTTATCTGTTCTAATCTGACAAAAATTTAGAAATCTTGAAAAATGTTATTTTTTTTAAATTGTAAGCTTTTATTTGATTAAGTCAGGTGATGTTTGAAGCTCTCTGTAAAGGTGTACTTGTCATGTAAAGACGTGCACTTGTCATTAAGATATATAAGTACAATATTCGGAGGTCGATCTGATGCGTTGTAAATTCGTCCTAAAAAGAGAGGATAGTAAAGGACTATAATGGAGGAAAATAGAAAAGAGTTAGTAAAATAAAAAGATAGGGATCGAAGACAAAAGGTTGAAAACATAACCATAAACGCACAAGAGAGAGCGCGACTACTGCCTTGATGTCTTCTCGAACCAACTCAAGCTGCTTATAAATCCCTAGAGAGTAACCTATGTCCACGGTACTCAACCACATCCTACTAAGGGTTGGACAGTTGCAGAGGAGGTGTCCGACAGTCACCAGTTCGTGCTAGTCACAACATACCATGTAATAATCCGGCTAAGATCTGTTTCAGATCCTTGTCAGCATCTAAATTCGCACTTCCCTTAAGAAACCCAATAACTAATCTCACGCTCGTCCAAATCTAAAAAATCTTTTCTAGCGCTGTTTATATGTAGATATGGATATCAGGCCATCTATAACAGCCCGATCCATCCCTCCAGCGCCTCTCCTCCTTCTCCCTGACACATCTAGTGTCGAGGCCGTAGAAGTGTCAGGTTAGGGGATTAGGATCAAATCGCCTTCAAAGTGAACTTAACCTAGTGAGAGCATATGCCGTAACGTTACCAGGTATATGCTATGTCCTGGAACACAGCATAAACGAATGGGATCTGGTGCAAAGGCCTTTGTCGACTATTAACAAACTTGCCAAGGGTACAAAGAAAACAACCCTTAATAATAAGTGGTTTAACAATCGCCAAATAGATCCAGCTAATATTCCTAAACGGAAGGGTCAAGCTCTTACCTATGAAATTCTTAGATTGATGCAAATCATTCAGTTCCTTCTCCATTCTTTCCTCTATGTTCCTTTTTTCAGTTTAGCTTGCTGTCTGGAATATCTTCTTGACCTTAGAAGATAATGAACTCCGTCATATTGTGCTCTATACCAAAACACAATTTGCAGTCTATGAAGATAAAACTTCAATCGTGGATTCAATAAGTTACTCTAATGTTGACAGAAATTAACTACATAATCGGTACATGCCACAATCTTAAAGTCCCTACTATTCAGACGCTTTAAACCGATATTTGCATCCAGAAGCTTTTTAGAGGGGAAATACCCCTCTGGGAAGCATTCCTGGCTACATGCTTAACGATTGAACTTCAACCCAGATCCGATCGGATGAGTCTACAACTCAATCCCTATTACCCTATTACCAAAAAATAGGGAGTCTATATCCTCGATTGAAGAGGTGGTAGTATTGTTAAAAGACCCTCAATATCTAAGAATGCTGATAAAGTGAACTTCCCCCAGATAAATTCGCCTTAACAAATATATATGTATATACATATATATATATTTTTTTATTTCTCAAACTTTGTTATGCCTATATCCTTAGCAGTACTATTAAATTAGATGATATCTTGTTGTATTGTATTTACGCCTGAATAAATAAAAAAAAAAATAAAAAAGGCCTGTCACATCGTGAAGAACATGTTGAGACGTATTCATAAGATTTCTAATTCCGAGGCAATCCATCCGCCATCGTTCTTTTCAATGAAGTCTAAGATCTTGGGGTTCTTAGACAACATTCTGTGGAACAAGCCACGATATTTTCGCAGAAACTCAGCCAGATGTTTTTTTTGGAGGGTTTAATTGTTATAACCGTTAAATCTATATCTGTACGCAGAGCAATCAACATCCCCACCCGACCTTTTCGTCTTGATGCCAGGAGTAGATGAACCCTCCCCCAAAGCTTTCTCAAATTTCATCCAGGTGGTTCCTCTTGGATTTCTGTAAGACCCTTGAGAGCCATCAGATAGATTAATACTGCTTTCAGATGTTAATGAAAATGAACACTTTTCTGAAACCCTCAAGGTGCCTAAACATAAATCTGTCCATGTTAGAAAGTAATATCTATTAAAGCGATTCTTAAAATCCTGCATATTAGCAACATAACATATTCTACGATCATCAAAATTGATAAAATCCAATCAAAAGTTAAACAAGATTCCCAGGCGGAGGTGTATCCTCGTATGCCATATACATAGATGACAGCATAACGTCGTTCCCGAGGTCATCCCCGTAAGCCACAGTTATTACGTCAACTTTAAAAAAGGAAGAAGTGATTAAGAAATCCAACTTACTACTTGCTAAAATACAGGTTTTTAATTTGTCACTTGTGATGGAACAAGTATATTATAACTCCATTCTTTAAGACCCACATTCCTTTCCCCAAAGATCCAAGCTTCCTTTGTAAGAGCGATGTCAGCCTCAAGGTGGTATAGGGCGATTATAAGGCGCCAGTTTCAGACTCCTCTAGTATTTTGACATAATTAATTTCCGGATGACGGACTTTTTGCAACCGCAATCCGAAGACCGCAAGCCTTTTTTCCATTACCAACCAGGAAGTTAAACAACTACCCACGAGCTGAATAAGTATAGTCTCAACCGACAGTGTCCTATCAAAAAACCGGTTACCGACCTAAGATTATTCCTAGATAGTCTGATGTATTTCCCAACAAAATTTTTGATTGCATTAAAGTGGTTTGAGAAGAGTCTTTATATATTCCTGTAAGGAACATATAATATTATATATAATATTATAATATTATATATTATATATATTAGAGCGACTCAAGTTGTATGGAAGCAAAATTCGTGCTCGATGTACCCCCATATATATAATATTATAACATTATATATATATATATATATAATAATAAGAAGAGGGAATTGGTCAACTCCCACAGGAGTTGTGGTGAAATAAGACTTTGGCTCTAAAAAATATCTGTAATATATATATATATATATACTGCGGTTCATCAGGATAGAACCAACACATTTTAAAGTAAAAAAGCTGTATAAATTGCAAATACAGATAGAATAAAAAAATTTAGTTTTGCAGAAAAATAGTTGATACTGTAAATGATAATTAAAACACAAAAAATAGTATAAAAATTAATTATAACGGTACTTTTTCACTTCCTTTGTAGTCAAGTATTAAATTTTTCATTTATTTTTTGATTCAACAGAATAGAACCACTTGCATTTTTAACTTAAATCAGCTTGTGGTTGTAATAAAGCTTTATAAAAACCAAATAAAATTAAAATTACAGTTCGTGACTGCAGTTAGCTAAATCAATATGGGAAGAAAAAGTTCTTTAAATTCGTCGGAAATGGTAAAAATTGATGTTTACCATTCTGAGAATTATTTTTATCTAGAAACCATTAGAAAAATCGGGCGAAGTCATAGTGTGGAAATGAATTACATAAGACATCGTGAAACAAGTAATGAAAATTACAAAGGAGGTACTTACACAGCTCTAACACCACAGTACAAGCGAAAAATTCTTCGAATTGCCTCAAATTCAGCCTATTCTACCTGTAAAATTAAACATTTAGCAGGACATAGCGCAAGTAAATCAATAGTTCGTCGCGCTATTTTAAGCAGTGAACATTTACAACTCCGAATACTAAAGAAAAAACCTCCATTAAATGCAATCCGCCAACAACAACGCCTTCAGTTTGCCAAAGATCATATGGCAAGGAATGTTCAAAGACATTTAAGCGATAACGATTGTCGAAAAGTAATTTTAAATCCGAATCAAATTTTTTTGGATGGCCCCGATTGCTATAACTTTTATTTTCACGATATGCGCAATGGCGAAAAATTTCTAAGCAGACACCACAGCAGAGAGGGGGCGTTATGGTATAGACTGTAATTGAACATCACTTGCCATATGATCTTTGACAAACTGAAGGCGTTGTTGTTGACGGATTGCATTTAATGGAGGTTTTTTCTTTAGTATTCGGAGTTGTAAATGTTCACTGCTTAAAATAGCGCGACGAACTATTGATTTACTTGCGCTATGTCCTGCTAAATGTTTAATTTTACAGGTAGAATAGGCTGAATTTGAGGCAATTCGAAGAATTTTTCGCTTGTACTGTGGTGTTAGAGCTGTGTAAGTACCTCCTTTGTAATTTTCATTACTTGTTTCACGATGTCTTATGTAATTCATTACCACACTATGACTTCGCCCGATTTTTCTAATGGTTTCTAGATAAAAATAATTCTCAGAATGGTAAACATCAATTTTTACCATTTCCGACGAATTTAAAGAACTTTTTCTTCCCATATTGATTTAGCTAACTGCAGTCACGAACTATAATTTTAATTTTATTTGGTTTTTATAAAGCTTTATTACAACCACAAGCTGATTTAAGTTAAAAATGCAAGTGGTTCTATTCTGTTGAACCAAAAAATAAATGAAAAATTTTATACTTGACTACAAAGAAAGTGAAAAAGTACCGTTATAATTAATTTTTATACTATTTTTTGTGTTTTAATTATCATTTACAGTATCAACTATTTTTCTGCAAAACTAAATTTTTTTATTCTATCTGTATTTGCAATTTATACTGCTTTTTTACTTTAAAATGTGTTGGTTCTATCCTGATGAACCGGAGTGTATATATATAATATATATATTGGCCAATTCCCTCTCAAGCTGCCTCCTCCAAGTATGTCCTTGGCGCCTGCCACTGCCTTTTGAATTCCATTCAATACGCATATTTGTCTCATTACCTAGTGGTCTGCGCAAAACATGACCAATACAGTTTTGGAACTTCTTTCTTTTTTATTTCCTCTTATTCTCTCTTTGTTACATCAATTCCAACATTCGGTTATGCGACACGGTTTCTGAGGAGAGTCTTTCCTTGTCTTCATCTTCCCTTTCGTTGAGTATATCATAACACCTACCCTCACTTCAAAGAAGGGTGTCGGTCCCATCAACTCCGTGTGCGTCGTCTCATAAGTTCGTCTGCTGTCCTACTTCCGAGCTTCTATACATCCATAATACCTGGATTGCATCTCCAGAATTTTACATGCAAGCCTTATGCCTATCATTTTTGCGTGTTTACCCTTTGCTGAAATGCTCTAATCTAGATAGATCTAGTTAAATTCCAAGTTATTTTTCCTCCGTTTTTGAGGATATTATTTCACTCAGGAGTCGAATAATTTTGCATTTAGAGAATTTTCTCCATTTTGCAAATACCCCCAACACTTACAATTTCTTTGAATGACGTCGCATAGAGTCTCTTCAAGTTTTGCTTTAGCCTTCAAGACTATATCGTATAGATATCCGTTAGGTGTTTATTCATAACCAGACTCCCCATTAATGGTGAAATGACACCACCATGTGGGCATTCCCTTGTTGTGTTTTATCTCATTATCCCATTTTTTACACTATCACAATTTTGTGTTTTCCCTTTGTGAACAACAAGTGTTTCCATCCTACATTTATATCAGCTAAAAAATGTATTGCTTTTGTTAAATACAATTTAAAATTAAGTCAACTTTTTTCTGAATTCTCTAATAAATAGTTATTCAGAATGTAAAACAAAAAATATTGGAAACGCTAGCTAAAATGCCTTAAATAAGTAATAGTCCGATATTGTAATTTAATTTTAGAATCTCTACTATTGAAGAAAGAAAGAACAAAATGCTGACAATTGCTTTCAATTGTTTCTCTTTGGCTAATTCTCTTCAACATTCTGTAACATCAAATGCAAATGAAGAAAACTCTGAAGATAACGCTAACGACGAAAAATGGCTTTGTCAATATATGCTGGGTAAAATATCGGAAAAGAGAAAAGAGGAGCCAAAAATATATCTAAATCATTATTTATTGGTAAATATATTTTAATTAATAAAAATAGAAACTAACTTATATTTTTTAGGCTGCAAACTATCTTTATGAAAACAACGCTACTTACCCCATAAAAATTAACCATAGTAATCCTACAACACTGTCAGTTGAAGCATTAGAAGTTTTTTACCGTATTAATGCGGCTATTATAAAATACCTTCAATATGATAAAAATATTACTCGATATACAGCGGCCTTCTTTAATAGAATTTTAAAAGATTTATCAAACAGTCCGTTTGCGTACAATAAAGCGAAAATTGATGGTAAGCACTTTTATTCTTAAATATACTTTTCAAATCATTTACAATTATTAACAATTAATTACAACAGCGATTTTTATTCTTGGTAGTAAATTTACTTCCCTGGATTATTTGTTACAATTCATAACTACCAAGTGTGACTTTTTTGTATTTTTCCGAATTTTGAGTGTGTAAAATAAAAAACAACAGAAAAATATAAAATCATAAATTTTTTAGTTTAAATTACATACATACATAATTGGCCTTTACAACTCTTCAGTCAGGATTACGGCCTAGCTTCTCACGCCACTCATATACATACATACATAATTGGCCATTACAACCCTTCAGTCAGGATTACGGCCTAGCTTCTCAAGCCCTCACGTTGTGTGCGTTAATTTTATACGTGAGTGGCGGGACAGTTTACCGCGACTACGGTTTAACGCGACTCCGAACGACAGATTTTTGAGAAACCTTTCATGGCAGGTTTATTTACTCTCTGAGTTTTTGCCAGAAATCTGCTATGGGGAAGTCGCCGAAGAAAGATTTTCTTCATATTTCGTTTTGATGTTTGACCTGGGGTGCGAACCCGGGCTTTACGTCTAATAAGCCAACACACTACCTACTTGACTACGGCAATTGATAAAGTTTTAGTTTTTGATTTTTCCTTTTTCGCTTTGTAGTGATTTCATGCATATTTTTGTTCTTACACAAAATAAAACAAATTAAATGAAAGCGAAATCAATATTACTGTACTCATAACAATCAGTTGTTTTTTGTGGAAGTAAATTTACAAGAGGAGGAAGAGAGGAAGTCGCCGTGGTCTAGTAGGTAGTGTGTTGGCTTATTAGACGAAAGGCCTGAGTTCGAATCCCAGGCCAGACATCGAAAACAAAATACAAAAAGTATTTCTTCGGCGACTTCCTCTCAGCAGATTTCTGGCAAAAACTCTGAGAGTAAAAATTGCCATGAAAAGCTTCTCAAAAAAATCTGTCGTTCGGAGTCGACTTTAAACTGTAGGTCCCGCCACTCAAGGTTAAAAATTAACGCACACAACATGAGTGGTGTTGAGAAGCTAGGCCGTAATCCTGACTGAAGGGTTGTAATGGCCAATTATGTATGTAAATTTACAAGAGAGCATACAACACCTTTTTGTGTGACATTTTTACAAGAGTGTAATAAATCTCTATTTAGTACATTTTCTTGTTGTGGAGTTATAACTTATAGTTCTTTTACTACACAATGTGTACAAGAGTACTGTACTACCAAGAATGAATTTCGCTAACACAACTTCTTACAAGGAGAAAGCGTTGTTTATTATACGACATAAAAGATTATCTATACAATATTTATTTACAAGTGTTACAAAGACTTCAATTAAATTATGCATAATGAGTTTAACATGAAACTGGGAATTCGTTAAATTACACACATAGAGACGCTGTTGGCCATTAGAAACTTTTAGTGAGGATTACCCACGTATGTGACCTCTGAGGGAATCGCCAAAATTAATTTTTTTACACTGTCACTCTGGAGTTTTCGTCTAGTCATCTAAAACACTATGTACTAAACTATTACCTCCATGAATTTCTTAAATTTCATAAAATACGTTCTTGTATCTTAATGTGAGCTTATTAAGCTTTTACTTCTTCAAACATAGATATATTCTGTTCTCCTCATGCGTTATCCTTGAACACTTTTGCTGACATTCCACTTTCGTCAAAACATTTACTATTTATATTATCCTCGTGACGAAATACCTTAATACTACGACCATTCGATCTATTGTAATCCCCTCATATCTTATAGGGTATCCCTAGAATATCTCTTCCTATTTGTAGACAAAGACAATCCCCATTTCGAACAATCTCAGATTTCTCCTGGATAGTGTAACGCATGACTTAAATCTCCTACTATTGTATGAGTATATCCTTTTTAACTACTGTCTAGTTCATTCAGTTTTCCCTCATCAATAACATACGATTTTCGAGTTCACTCGATGGCGGAATAACTGTCAACTAGACGTGCTATATTCTAATCTTTGTTCTTTCTGTTCAAGTTGAACTTAATACATATGTACTTCTGCTTTGAAGATATTCGCGAGTTTCTCCATTAGCTCAGGATCTTTCTCGCAGTGTAAATGGAGAGAAATTAGAGATATGGGTGTCATAGATAACAATAATAATAACTCTAATCATGATGTAGATGTAGACAAATTAAATTTTGAATTCTCGAATATCCCTATGCCTAATTCAAATATTTGTTATACAACTCCACGGATCCTAGTGCTGCTTCTGATTTTAATGACAATGGCTCTCAATTTTCGAACGTTACCCTTGGGGACGTTCGTAGATCATTTTGAAGTATCAAATCAGATTCAATTGGTTATGATGAAATACATCCGAAATTCCTGAAAATCATACTGGACTGCATTATTGTATATGTAATGCATTTATTTCATACTATTCTAATGACATCAGAATTTCCTTCAATGTGGAATGATGCGAAAACTGATGGAAATTATAGACCAATTGCGATCCTACCTTACTTGTCTGGTTTCAGACCTAAACACAGCTGCGTTACGGCTTTAGTGGATGTTATAGAGGAGTTAAGGTCAAAAATGAATTAGAACATGGTGTCTTTTCTGTTACTTCTAGATCACTCGAAAGCTTTCGATACTGTTGATCATGACATTTTTTGTCACTAGTTGAAAAATACCTTTACATTTTCAACATCAGCAGTAAAACTATTACGTACATATTTCATTTCAAAATCTACAACATGTCACTGGAAAACTTTTTGAAATATCGTATGTTAGTTTTCCTACATAAGATTATCTACATAAGGGAACCAAATTACCTATTTATCAGGCTCCAATTTTCTAAAACTAACAGAGGCTACAGGATAAACGCCATAAGGTATCCAAAACAGGTGTCTGAAATCCACTTTTATATAAATGCTATTCGTTCGTTGAACCAAATTGACTTATTTAGTCTGGCATTTGAACAGTGCAAAGAAAATCGCCAAAAACTACCGGTAGATATAATTCTGGGGCCACATAATAGCGGTTTTCACTCTTTGTTGTATATTTACTACTCTATTATATTTACTCATACTTTTGACAACAAAGCGCGAGCACCTTTTTTTCATCTGTTGTAAACTTACATGGTATAAGAAATATAACGTGATACATTTATTTAAACAGCTGATTATTGTTCATTTCTCACTTGTTTTTTAATATTTTGCGCACAATTTATAAAAAAAAAAATCAGAACTAAATTATTTTGACCGACAGACGATCAGCTGTTTAGTTTTATATTTACCAAGCTCATATACTAGACCTTTTTTCATGGTAAATTTAATAGAGCGTTGTATATTTGAAATAAATGCATTTTGTTGTTGCGTTGATGTAAATGTAGTATTTATACTATACCTACCATACTTACCAAACCTACAAGGGTACTTTACTAACAAGAGTGAAACCCGCTAATGTTTTGTTTTTAAGTTAGGTTTAAATTACAAAACAATCCTTTTGGTTTTTTTATATGGATCTTTTATAGTTGACATAGTATTCATTTCATAATTTTTCCAGAAACTGAAGAAACGAATAAACCCTTTGAATTTGCTGCTTAAATTATAAAAAGTTTTATTTCAATATATATTAGAATAAGTCAATAATTTAAAAATTTAAATTTTTAGGGACTTCACTTAACATTTTAAAAGGAAAGTTAATAAAAAAGTGCAAACCATCAGGAAATTATGAAGTACGACCGGTATCACATACGCCAATAATTAAAGAAGAAAAACCTACAGCGAATGAAACCCTAAGCGTCGCAGAAAATATGGAGTCTCTTGGTATGAAAAAGAATGATGAACATTGTAAAAGAAGATCATCTCAGGTGAGTGAATTTACATTATATGCAGGTTTGAATTATTGGACATTCTCTTCTTGTTGGGCAATAATTCGATAACATATGTATATTGCGTGTAGCAAAAATATTTAGATGTGGTCTAAATGTTTATAATTTTTGATAACATAATTTTTGGCAAAAAAAAATGTTTATTTTTCAAAGCAATATTAATATTTATGTACATTTGTGATAAATTTTAGTCACCTTAATGAATTAAAAAACATTGTTCAGTTATAGAAATCCAAGAAAAGTTTGTCGCCTAATATGGTTATATTGTCAACAATGCGCCCACACTTTGCATTTATGGTTATAGGTTTTTGACAACTTTTTTGATATTTTGTTATTGTTTTGTTTATAGTACAACAATACAATAAGTTTACTCAAAACATATATCCACAACAAATATTTTTTTGTCAAACTCTTTACTTACTGACACTTAAAGTTTATTTGATGCAGTCACAAATGAAAGCAGAAAATTATTCTATGTTATTACATACACACATAATTGGCCATTACAACCCTTCAGTCAGGATTACGGCCTAGCTTCTCAACACCACTCATGTTGTGTGTGTTAATTTTAGACATGAGTGGCGGGACCTACAGTTTAAAGTCGACTCCGAACGACTGATTTTTGTGAAACTTTTCATGGCAGGTTTATTTACCCTCAGAGTTTTTGTCAGAAATCAGCTAAGAGGAAGTCGCCGAAGAAATATTAGTTTTTTTTCATATTTCGTTTTGATGTCTGGCCTGTATGTATGTTATGCTCGGTGTAGTATGCCAAGCCAAAAAAAAAATTGAAGAATTTTCATAAAAAAGTGGAGTAATTTAAATAAGGAAATTTCAAATAAATCCATGACTAGTTTTATTGCATTTATTTGAAATCATTTGGGGTACCAAAGTGTTCCCTCCCCCTTTGCATCTAAACTGCCCAATAGACTTCACACGAAAATTTTGGATTTTTGAACGGTGTCACAACATAAAAAAAATTATTTTGACACTTTTAATTCAATTATATTTAACTAAAATGACCGCTTGCATACAGTTTGTATGCAAAATTTCAAATATTATACTAATCACCCACTTAAAGTTGATTCAACTTAAAACTATTTTTGTTTTTATTTTTTATTATTGAAATTCTAGTAACAAATGACCACAGACCTGCACTACGTCAACTATGTATAACAAAATATTGTGAATATGTAAAAGTAAAAAAATTTTAGTTTTTAGTATGATAACGTGACTGCATTCAAAAGTATGGATGACATGAAACGGAAAATAAGGCAAGTCCTGAACTGAACAAAAATAAGGTTATTGAAACATAACTTACAGTTAGCAATTCCTATGACGCAACTTCTACTTCTTACAAGGTGATACATACACCTACAAATAGATACACATGTTATTAAATTATATCGAAATAAGCCTTGACGCAAAATAGACATATACATAAAGGGTCCGCCAAATAACTTTTTTTTTTGAAAATGTTTAAAAAAAAACTACTGAATATTTTCTCAAATTTCTTTTTTTATTTGAAAGTACAATCCTTCCGGTTAATAATGGAAAATAGTTTCATTCAAATGCTTGCCTCGGCTGGCCATGCAGTAGCCTACACGATCGGTCCAATTTTTAAGCACATTATCGATTGTGTGCAGCTGTATTTCCCCAATGGCTTCACGAATATTGTCCTTTAAAGCGTCAATTGTCTCTGGGTTGTCGGCGTAACACTTATCTTTGATGGCACCCCACAAATAATAGTCCAACGGTGTCAGATCGCAGCTCCGAGGTGGCCAAACGACATCAGCTCTGCGGCTGATAATGCGATCTTCAAAAACAGGGCTCAAAACATAGAGTGTAGCTTCGGCTGTGTGGCACGTAGCGCCGTCCTGTTAAAACCAAATGTTGCCAATATCCTCCTCTTAAATTTTTGTGAACAAAAATTCGTTCAACATGGCCCGATAACGATCGCCATTGACTGTAACGGCCACTCTTTGCTCATTTTCGAAGAAAAATGGCCCAATTATGCCTCTGGACCAAAATCCGCACCAAAAGGTGACTCGTTTTGGGTGCGTCGGCTTTTCAATGTATGCGTGCGGGTTTTCTGTTCCCCAAATGTGACAATTTTGCTTGTTTACATACCCGCCAAGACAAAATGAGCTTCATCTGAAAAGATGATTTTTTTTTGCCAAAATCGGCAGCTTCTGTAAGTCGATCGCAGGCCCACTTAGCGAAGCGAAAACGCATTGGACCATACCATATTCGTTCATCGGAAGGATAAAACTAATTATCTGTCAAATCAGACATGAGCTAAGTGTTACCATTCATGAAATAAGCACTAGTTGAAAAAAAACGTTAGATGGCGGACCCTTTATGAACCGATATCAGTATACTGTAAATAGGGCTGGTTGAAATATGATACAATATGCCGCTTAACATAGGCCGACCATTATTTAACAAGCAATTGTAAATTACTGATATCAAACTTCTCTATGGCAATATAGAGGACTGATGTATCGCATATAACACCCCCATATCATATAGTGTCGGTGGAAGTGGTTTTCATTACAGCCGGTACGTTGATATTTAGCACATGAAAAGAAATTACCGAAATTACATTACGCTTTGGGATCTACCGGGACGGGGTCTGTCGGGCGATGTAAGGCATCGGTCGAAGGTGTCAGGACGGAAGGTGTGGCGACACTAGGGACCGGTTTTGCGACTGGTGCCTTGTGTGCCAAGCGGGATGTTGCCAAAATAGACACTAGGACTTTGACTCTAGGGGTGGGGGCAACTACATTTCTGTCAACTGAAAGCCTGGAGAGTGTTGCGTCCACCGGCTAGAGCGGATGCTTTGCGCTCACCAACTTGAGTTAGCGGGGGTTTGTTTTTGGGGTTGGAATTAGAATTCATTGCAACAAGGATCCCCACTCAAAGCCGCTATCCTTGCCCCCGATGTGTAGTTACCCATAAACGGTCCCGTGGTTATCTATGCAAGCAGGGAGGCCACGCGAGTGTTGGCACCAGCCCTTATGGAGACAGGTATTCAAAACCAGGCCGGCTACTAGTCGGGAGTCTTCTCAACCGAACCTAGACCACAAACTTAACGGCGATGGACAAGGAACGTATTTTGAGACATGTCGTAGTGTTTTCTGGAAGGTCAGGGCCACCTCTAGCAGGATGTGACGATGTCGCGCACTAATGGTCTTGATAGGGTAGAGGCTTCGAGGATGCTATGATCGCATATCCCTATCCTGCGGAAACCGCTTTGCCTCTGTGGTCCTCTAAATCGAAAATGAGATAAATTCCTTTTATGTAAATGTATTGGGGCTTCATTACGACTTAGGTCAACATGGTTTTATTAATAATGTTTTTATTAATACCAGGGTTGCCTTTTATATTTCGGGATTAGAGAACAAAAACGAATATTAATCATCGAAAATCGCTTTATTGTTTTTCAAAATATTCCCTATTAAGATCTATACACTTTTGCATGCGTTTGAACCAATTGTCAAAGCCTTTTTTGAGCGATTGACAAATTGTGTGGGATCCAACGCGAACAAATTTTTTTGACAGTCAAATGTTCATGCAATATTGAATGTATGCTGGTCCCACTAATGTCTAAGGTTGTCTCAATCTCACGATAGGTCACATGATGATTTTGCAATATCAGTTGGCGCACAACATCAATGGTTTCCGGAAGAACAACTGATTTTGGACGACCTTCACGAAATTCGTCTTGGAGTGAACTACGACCTCGGTTGAATTCACCATACCATCGATAAACACTGGTCCTTGATGGAGCTTCATCGCCAAAAATTGAATTAAGTTCATCGATGCACTGTTGTTGAGTTAATCCACTTCGAAAGTTGTAAAAAATAATCGCACGAAAATGTTCACGATTTAATTCCATTTTTTGAGCGAGATGAATCTTTTAAGTTACTGTAAACAACACAAATGGCGCTCGTATGTCAAAACGTTCTGCGTACGTATAACCTCAAAAATGTCAAGCTTTACGATAGAGCTGTCAGTTGGATATTTTTAGAGAAATAGGAATTTCACATGAATGTAAAGTTTTGTTATTAATATATGATAGCATAACTCAAATGGACTTAAGTTTGCTTATACTATGTTCACGTATACAATTTAATTGAGAACAATATTCGGTTAATTGAGAACAATATTTTAACCGTTCAGGTATAATAAATATACGCAATATTCATTTAACAGCTGATAAACAACAACATTGTCTTTATTTTGGTCGCGTGTTTTTGTGTTTGTTTGCAAGTTGCCATTTTTTTGTCGTTGCTGACATTTGAGTTGTCAAATATCAACAGGAAGTGTTCGGTTACTTATAATATGCTCACTAAACAGACTTATGACACTGCTGTATTTAAAGTTTTAATCAATATTATAACAATTAGCATATAATTGCGTAATAATTAATTGAGATTTTATATGAAATATTGAGATCAATATTGACGTTAATTGCGATTTACGCAATAAAGGTGCATACGTGAACATAGTATTAGGCTGTTATTTTTGGGACCACAGAATTTATTTTGAAAAGAAGTGGAGTGTTAAAAAATCGAGGAGAACATTACCAACTCGATATGGATAAGAGCTTATATGGCAACAAATAAAAACAAGACATTGGTATATAGTAACAGCGGTATACAGACTTCGTAGCCGGTCTCAGAGACATTAGAGAATACGAGTGAAGTTAATTGTGATATAATATAGATTGGAGTAAAAACGGTATTTATAAAAATAAAATTAAGTGTTCAATGGATGTTATTGGTCTCAAATAGATACTACTGGAATATACAAAAATTTTGTTAGATTCGAAAACATTAATTGATTACGTTATAACAAATAGTAAGAGTATATCGGCAAAGACTAATTGTGCAAACATAATAATTGATGACACAGAATACATAACGGAAATAAGTATGAAGAGAACGAGGTATTTTGATTAATAAAGATCAATATAATTAAAAGATATGGAGTATACAATAAATAAATTGAATTGCCAATTCACACAAATTTGTATCGTGTATGTTGTATTGAATACACTTTGTGCTTGTCACCGCTCAGTGTTATGCTGTGTTGTGTATTTCGTATTCCAAACGTGAAAAAGTGATAAGAAGAATACCATAAATTTATTAATTATCCATGCGAACAATATAATTTGGAAATGTTAATTGTTGACTCAAGTTACATAGAAAATATTTTGTATTTTCATTCCTCTTTTTTATTACTAGCATTTACATAAACTGATAGCACGAAACCAATCCAACTTTTAAAAACATGTGAAAAAATGTGTAAAGTTGTATCGGATTTTTATAAAAACTTAAATTAAAAAAATTATCGACAACAAGCATACACTATTGTATTTTCGATACAAGGGCTTTTGTTAATTGCCCAGATGTCTTTAACGCCGATGTAAATCAGTTATTGGAAAATTTAAAGAATGGCAATTAAAGAAAATTATAAATGCAATTCATTTAATGAAGAAATATGAAATTTGGAACTGGAATAAATTCCAACTAGCAAAAATATAGAATTCTAATGCAGCATGAGCTAACTGTAAAACAGAGCGAAATACATATAAAGTAGCGACAAGGAATAATTAAAATTAATAATGTGAAAGACTAAAAGGAAATGAGATCAAAAAGTTAATTTTAAAGAAAAACCAATGTGCAATTAAAAATGTGGTATTGAAACAGCTGATAACTAATCAACATTTTATAAATAGTCTTAAAAGAATAAGCAATACGATAAATAATGTAAAATATGTCGGTAATATGCCTATAATAAACTTCAAATTCAAATTTCGTGCTGTGACTATAGAGGAATTAACAACAATATGTAAAAATTTTAAAAATAAATCGGATCAAGTGATATGATTTTAAATAGTTGGAATATCATGAGTAATATAATGTAAGTATTAATTAACAAATCGTTTGTGATTGGGGTGTTATTCCAATCAAGATTCAAGAAGAAATTTTTGAGTGAAACGGTCCTATTTAAGTCGACGGATGAAGACAGAAAAAACGAATAAAATAGTGGGAATTTTCCAAGACTTTGGAAGACCATTTAAAACAATCGACAGAAATATATTACTACAGAAAATACAAAAATACGGCATTATGGCAACAATCGACAGATATCGGCAGAAATATATTACTGCTATAATACAGCATCAGGGAAACAAAATAAAAAAGTTTACATCACATTTAACAAACAGGAAGCAAATCACTAAAGTCAACAATATTATATCAAATATAAGTATTAATGATTACGGTCTAGAGCAAGGATCAGTTTTAGGAACTAAGCGTTTTAAACAAATGCGAAAAAATGCTGACGATAAACTTATTTTCACTGAAGTAGAATCTGATGACGAACGTTACAATAATCGTTTTATTCAACATAATGAAAATGTTAATAAATAGCTTGAAATTAA
The DNA here is from genome assembly GCA_930367235.1 of Sarcophaga rosellei. Classification (NCBI taxonomy): domain Eukaryota; kingdom Metazoa; phylum Arthropoda; class Insecta; order Diptera; family Sarcophagidae; genus Sarcophaga; species Sarcophaga rosellei. The sequence continues at coordinate 61,660,932 of OV884019.1, forward strand.
TTAACTTAAAAAACGTTTTCTTCAGATATATAATCGAATTATGAAAAAAGTGGATCGAATAAAATATTTATGCTTCACATCGATAAACAATTAAAATTTAAAATCCCCAAAAATTGTTTGTTCAAATGAATTAGGAGACAAATTTTGATTACAACCGCAATTAATATTTACATACATACATACATGCATACATAATTGGCCATTACAACCCTTTAGTCAGGATTACGACATTGCTTCTCATACCACTTATGTTGTGTTTTACGACACACCTTTTTTTGCGAAACTTTTCATGGTAATTTTTATATACTCTCCGAATTTTTGCCAGAAATCTACTGAGAGGAAGTCACCGAAGAAATATTTTTTATTCACATTTCGTTTTGATCGAGATGTCTGACATGGAGTTTGACCCGTTGCCTCACGTCTAATAAGCCAATACACTACCTACTTGACCACGGCGACTTAATATTTACAATAATGTAATTAAAACTTATTTCGATTCGGGTGATACTATTATGCAGCACAGCGTATCAGATTGAAATATGGAACATTTAAGAATTGAAAGGGCATCAACGACCGCAATGCAACATTCACTTTTTATAAGGGTATACAGCTTTGCATCTCCCTGCCAAATAATGTAAACCTATTAAAATATTTAGGAGAAATGTTGTTTATTCACAAAATATAAGTTTTAAATAAGGTATTTCCACATAGAATCTCTGGTGGGAATCGAACTCACAGCCTCGACATTCTTAGTGTACTACCAACTAAACTATCGTGGCTCTCCAATGACTCAATAAAGTGCTCGATATAACACTCGCAAATGACGACTCATCGTAAATGCAGTAATGCATTACAATTAATGCAACTTATATGGTTATTCAGATTACTTTTAGTTAATTCAAATAAAAAAAGAAACCCAAACCAGCCTTCAACCAACTGTATATTATAAAGTGTTTTTTTTAGAGATATCCTCATATAAATTATCTTTTATTTGCATCTGTATCTTTTCTTATACAATGATATGCAGTTTAAATGTTAATAAAATTTTATTACGAAAAAAAAAACTGAAAAATAATTTTATCGTCAGTTTTAGTTTAAATTTGCCAATGGTTCATTTTTTTGGATGTAGAAAAAACTGACAAGATAAATTTTGCGATAATTTTTGTTGTCCATTATACCAAGTTTTTAAGCGATGACTAATTTCAACAAAAGATGGTCTTCTTACGGATTGTTCATGCCAACATTCTATCATTAATGAATATACTGCGGATGGACAGGCTTCCGGGCACGATAGTAGTTGCCTTGATCTAACCAGATTTATTACCTCTTGATTGCTATATCCGAAATATGGCTATAAAAATAATGATATTAAAAATAACATAGAAACTGTGATTACACCGTACTTGCATCCCATAGCTGTAAATTTCCCATAGAACAACACCAAAAGACCAAACATCACTTTCTGTTGTAAATTTTCCGTATAAAATCGATTCTGATGGCATCCAACGAACAGGCAGTAATGATTTGGATTGAACTCTGAAATCCGATTATATTTAAATTATATTCAATTAAAGTCTAATATTTTACCTATAGTAATCTGAGCTATAAATATCCCGCGACAAACCAAAGTCAGATATTTTAACCATCAGCTCTTCCCCAACCAAACAATTCCGCGCAGCCAAATCGCGATGTACGTAATGATGTCCTGACAAGTATTCCATTCCTTCACTTATTTGAAGTGCTATTTTAAGAAATTCTAATTGTGTTAGAGACTTATTCTCATTTGGTGAATTGGCAATGAGAAACTCATGTAGATCTCCGTTAGACATATACTCAAAGAGCATACAAAACGGTTCTTTATTCAGAACTACGCCTAAAATGCAGACTATATTTTCATGTTTAAGGTCTGAAATGAGTTCAATTTCTCGCTTGAAGTCTTGTTGTGTTTTAAAGGAGGCATTCTCTTTAAGAGCTTTTACTGCAACAAATATTTTTTCATCACTCGATAGCGTAAGTTGTCCTTTATAAACCTTTCCTAAAGAAAAATAAATTTAAATACATAATATAACTTGTAGGTAAATAGAAATTGTTTGTACCAAAAGCACCCTCTCCCAATTCTTCAACAAACTCAACGTCTTGCAAAGTATAGTGTGGTATTTTGAGTAAAGACGTTCTCTCAATATTTTGCATAAATGCTGGTGATAAATCATTCGTTCCATTTGTGTTAATACGTGACATTTCAAGTGATGAATTAAATTGAGAATTTCCATATATATTTTTATCTGCATTAGGTGTATTTATCTAAAGAAGGAATATAATATAAAAATGTAGATACATATGTATATGAAGCAATCCTTACGTTTTGAATATTCGTCATCCCATTGTTTTCTCTTCGTCTAAAAAAACTAACTATTACGTATATAAAAAATATGCATAAAAGCGTTCCTATGGTCATGTAAATATAGATCCATATACTATCAGAACATTTCGGTATGTTACAGGGTTCGATAATTTTTTCAAACGCCTTATCACCCACAAAACACCACGGTCTGTCCTCCATACTTCCTGGGTTCCTAGCAGTACGTTTAAAAATGTATTCAATGTGTCTCATGATTCATTCAGCTATTTGATATTACCTGCAATAGTTTTGGCCTGCTAGTTCTGGAAAATCCGATATTTCTTTCATTAACCATGACCATCGGAGGCATTTTTTTCCTGAAGTGGATGTAGATAATGTGCCCCTATAACCTGCGCCATCTTCCCAATAACATGTCTGCGTCGGGTCAACATCTATAGCAATTCCAAGAGTTGAACAGTCACTGTGGCGCGGCAAATAAGAACAATCTTCCAAAGGTAATTTTTGTCCAATTACCGGATGTCTCTTTGCTATAGCGTACTCTTTTTGACAGAGTTCGTTTTCAAGTAACTCGCATTCATTACGACAAATGCGGCGCAGATTTTCGGACTCCCTCGTAGGTGGATATTGGCTTGATATTTCTCCAGAAAACACGTCTTCATATGTAACTGATGATTTTCGTTTGAGCACTAACTTGCGTTCTTTTACATTTTTTTCTAAAAATCTTTTAAGTCTACTATGATTAATAATATGATTTTCGTTTGCTGGGGCAGTGTTAGTTGAATTCTTTTTTAATTTCCGTTCCTTCTGTGTTGCTCTATTTGAAAAATACAAAAGATTTGTACGCTCGGGAGTGCGGCAAATAGGTAGTGTGCTAAAACACAAACTTGGAAGAGCATAAGTACGACAATGTGGGCTCATATCCCTGAAAATATGAATTGTATAAATATTTAAAATTATAATAAATTTATAGGCTATATTTACTTTGATTCTCTTATTACTCCGTAGGCAGCTTTTAATCTCTCTTCTAACTCGGTAAGAGATAAGTTCGGAGGAACAAATACATGTTGTTGTGATAAATAATGCCTACATGTAGCACCATTATAAACTTGGCAAATACCAAGTGGAATCTGGAAAAAGAAAAAGTATTTTTTGCTTTCTACTAGCAAAACAATTACAATAAATTTACCTCATCATTGATACTTCTATTTGAAATATCTGCAAATAATCTGAAATAATAAATTTTAGTATACATATGCATTTGTATATATTTGCATACAAGTAAGTATGTATATTTATTACGACTAACTCTGTTTGGTGGAGATTGTTATTTTGTATTCCTTCTGCAAGCTCTTTTAGTAATATTATTATAAATATATGTTGTATAAAAAATAAATTGTTGTGACTATATTTCATTATCGCTTATGATTTTTCTTGTCTTTATTTATAAAACAGTCAATTAATAGCAAGTGGTCACAAAATGTTTAGATATTTTCAACCCCTAGTTTTCAAATAAGGACTCTTTATAAGTTAACCACCCTTACTTTATAGCATTGCCAAATTGAAAAATGTTTTTCGTTTAATTGGAAGAAAAATTTTTCATTTAAATGGAAGAAAAATTACACAAAATTGTCCGAAAATAACGAAATTGTCCTTTAAGCAAAACTTATAATTTTGCTTATAGGATAGGTTGAGTTTTTATTCGAATAAGAATTGCTAATTTTATTTATGAGTTTTTAGCGGCAAATCGTGGGAAAGGCTTTAGTTCTTTCGCAAAAAGTATTTGATATTTACAAATACAGTAGGGAAAAGAACTTATACACTTACCATCTCAACATATAATACTTTTTTAAACAAAAAATTATCTTCAACGAAAATTTATGGTTTTTAACAATAAATTAAAGCTTGAAATCTTTGTTTTTATTATAAATTAAAACATTTTCCTTTAGAGCCATTTATAAAGAAAAAAATCTTCAAAACTAAAAAAATCCAAAACAAAAACTTGTACAGAAAAGAAGTTGTTTTGGTAGCTACAATACATATGTACATACATACATACATAATTGGTCATTACAACCCTTCAGTCAGGATTACGACCTAGCTTCTCACACCACTTATATTGTGTGTGTTAATTTTATCCGTAAGTGGCGGGAACTACAGTTTATAGTCGACTCCGAACGACAGATTTTTTTCTTTTTTGAGAATCTTTTCATGACAATTTTTACTTGTTCTCAGAGTTTTAGCCAGAAAACTGCTTAGAGGAAGTCGCCTAAGAAATATTCTTCATATTTCGTTTTGCTGGAGATTTGTGACCTGTTGTTTAAAATAATGTCTAATAAGCCAACAGACTACCTACTAGACTACGGCGACTTAGAATATTAAACCAAATTAATTTCCAAAATATTTAAATGATCGATGTTATGGCGTATGGATTATGTCGCGTATTTTTACGTGTTCTCCCACATATTAAATTAAATAAAATTCAAAATATATTTTAAATTTTGAACGAGATTGGATTTATATACAGTGAGCGCCAAAAGTGAGTAAACGCCACTGAAATAATTCATTTTCTTAGGATAGCGAGTAAAGTAAATGAGAATAATCGAATAAATTTCCAAAAATAAAAACGTTTATTTATTACTTATAAAATGTTAAAACAAAAACAACAATTCATGATAAAGGAACTTTTTTTATACTTAAGAACATAATAGAAAATTTAAAATTATAGTGGGTGTTGACTTACTTATGGCGCTTACTGTACATACAGTGCTGTTCAAAAAAAAAATAGATTCACCTGCTCTCCGAAAGGTTTACTAGACATCGCTTATGCAAAGGAGTATATGTAAAAAAGTAACTGCACTTTGTTTACTGGCCTCTTATGAATATAATTCCGACACATTTCAAAAATTTGAAACGTGACTCTTCTTTAATTAATTGCAAGATGTTGATCATTGTGTATCTATTTTATTGAACAGCAGTGTATGTATAAAAAAATATTAGCAAAGTGAACACGTGAGAAACCTAGTTTTCCTATATGAATATGTTAAGATAACAAATAACACCAAACTATAAATGTATCTATATATATAACGGTTATATAACGGTTGACGTTTAAGTTAAACGCGTATATTATAAGCTCCGTGAATTTACGAAAAATAAAATATTTATTGGCTAAAGAATAGATAATTTCTAAATACGGGGAAATAAGAATATTATTAAAAACATATAATTTAAATTTAAAAAAAACAAAAAGTTAAAATCGGCTCTGCGATGGCTGAATGCCATAAGTGCAAGAGAGCAATCCGTGGCGAAACAGGAATATTGCGTTCAGGAGTTTGCGGCAGGGTATATCATTGTACCGATAAATGCTCTGGTCTTGATCAGTATTCCTCAAAGGTTTTGGAATCTAACCCGTTTATAAGATATATGTGTGATGATTGCATACAATATATTCATAACGTAGATATGGTGTTGGGTGAAATTCAAGATGGTGTCAACAAAAACAAAATAAGCTTGGCTGAATACAAAAAAGAATTTGAGTTATCATTGAAACAAAATGAATACGAAATTAAAAAATTATTGCAAGCAATTGAAAAGGGATATGAGGAAAGGATGAAGAAAATAGACAAGGCACAGAAAATATGTGAGAATAATGTAACTGAATTTAAAAAGTTAAGCAATGTGTTGAACGATTTTGATAATAAAAATAAAGATATTTACAACAAATTCGAAGAAAATAGTGTAAGGATGTGCAATGAAATAAAACAAGTAATAAAGGAAAACAACGATAAACAAAACAAACTGTCATTTGCCGAAACGGTTAAAAAAAGCATGGTGCTGCCAGATGTACAGAAACAAGTTCCTTTAATAATAAAACCAAAGGAAAGACAAAAGATTGAAAAAACTAAACAAGACCTAAATAAAAATGTCGATCCAGTAAACTTAAATATAGCAAACATTGAAAACAGAAAAAATGGAACAATAATTATACAAAGTAACAGTGATGAAGACAGAAATAAAATAAAAAATGCTATTGAGAGTAAAATGGGTGACACATATGATATTAAAACACCAAATGATAGAGATATGTCTATAATCATAACTGATATGTCTTTTAAATACGATGATGAAGAGCTTATTTCGAAAATAACGAGACAAAATCAACAACTACAAAAACACGAAATTAAAGTGGTAAAATCCTACGAATATAAAAAATATAATAAAATAATTTATAATGCTAAAATAATAGTTAACAAAGAAACATACACAGAGATTAAAGCTGCACAAAAATTAAACATTGGATGGGAAAAATGTAGAGTTTTTGACGGAACAGATATAATTATGTGCTTTAAATGCTTAGGGTATAATCATAAAGCGAGTGAATGCACTAGAGAAGAGACATGTTATAGATGCCACGGAAACCACAAGTCAAAAGAATGCGATAAGGAAATAATAAGCAAATGTGTTAACTGTATTAGAGCAAACAAAAACCTAAACATGGGCCTTAATGAAAATCATATCACAACCGACAGAGAATGTCCAGTCTATAAAAACAAGCTTAATATGAAAAAGAAGAGAATGGGACTAATAGTTTAACAATCACAGCAAATATATGGTATTTATACGAACATATGTGGCCCAATTAATAATTACAACCAACTAGAAGTTATAGTCAATGAACAAAGCCCTGATTTTATTATTCTATCGGAAACACATTTAACGCGGGATATTGAAGAACAAGAAATACAGATTAATAGGTATAATAGTTACATCACGTACTCAAATTCAAATAGGACGGGCGGAGTTACTGTATATTTCAGACAACAATATAATGTCAAAAAAATTGGAGAAAAATTTTCTGACTACAACTATTGGATAATTGCATACAAGGTTACAGTCCAGAACAATCAATTTATAATAGTAGCAGTACATATATAGATCACCAAGCAGCAGTGAAGTTGAGTTCTGCCAAATATTTGAAGAAATAATAGAAGAAATTTGTGAATGTCAACACAATATAATGGTTAGGTTAGGTTAGGTTAGAGGACGTGTACTTGTCAATTAAGACAAGTACAGTACCCGGAGGTCGAATTGACCCATTGTACAACGTCCTTAAAGAGGCAGGATAAGAGAGGGAATAGGATATAAAGGAGAGGAGATAGGAAAGGGAGAATGGGAAGCGGAGGGGTCACATAGACCCAACAAAGAAGGGAGAGCGCGACTACCCTGATGAAGCCCTAGCGCCTCTCAACCAGCCTAAGCCACTAATGAATCTGTGGAGAGCCTTGATGTCGGCTCTCGACGCAGAGTTCAAACTCTCAAAGAAGGCCCTGCCAAAGGTCCTCAGCCTCAACCTACCAAGGGCTGGGCAGTTACAGAGGAGATGTTCGATAGTCTCCAACTCCTCCTCATCGCAACATGCCCTGCAATAGTCCGGCTGGGATCTGGAACAGAATCCCGTCAGCGACCTAATCTCGCAGTGCCCTGTGATAAACCCGACAACTAACCTTAAGATGGCCTTATCCAAGCCCAGCAGCCTACCTGTTCTCTTACTGTCCACAGCAGGCCATAGACATCTAGAGACAAAACAACCCGATCCGTTCCCCCAACGTCTCTGCTCTTCCTCCCCGACCCATCTATTGATGAGACCGTAGAGGTGGCAGACCGGGGGGTCAGGACCAACTATTAAATCGCTCCCAGATAGCGAACCTAACCTAGCGAGGGCATCCGCCGTCTCATTGCCCAGTATTCCGCTATGACCCGGAACCCAGCAGAGACGGATACGGTCTAGTCCAAAGGTCCTCAACGACTCCTTGCACTTGCGAACGAGCCGTGATTTGCACCAGACCGACTCAATGGCCCTAAGGGCAGCCTGACTGTCAACGAAGATCACGTAAGATTCCGAATCTGAAGCTGGGCCACCAGCTATGGCCTCAATAGCTTTCAAGATTGCGAAAATCTCCGCCTGGAAAACGCTGCAGTCATCATTCAACCTAAAGTGGAGTTCAAGACCGAGTTCCCTACAGAAAACCCCAGCACCTGTACATCCATCTAACTTAGACCCATCTGTGAAGATGGGTATACCTCTCTGTCCCTGGAGTACCCCACCATTCCATTGTGCCCTTTCCGGTATAAGTATCCTTAAACCGGGCAGGAACATAGCCTCAGGCACAATATAATCGGTGGCTTTTTCCGAAAGTCGATATCTCCCGTCAGGAAAGATGACATTCAGAACTCTGGAGTGACCTGTCGAGCGCTGTTTGCAGCAGCCCGATTCCCTCAGACGAATGGCACTGCGCGCTGCACACTGCCTGACATATAAATCAAGCGGAGTCAGGCAGAGCATAGTGTCAAGAGCAGCCTGAGGGCAACTCTTCCTCACTCCAGTGATACTCAAGGAAACAATCCGCTGAACCTTATCCAAGATTTTCCGCTGAAAACTCTTATCTAAGGCACACCACCAAACAACGCAGCCATAGGTAATAACCGGTCTAACAATCGCCAGATATATCCAGCGAATGGCCCTAGGCGGAAGACCCCAGCTCTTACCTATGGAGTTCCTACGCTGGTAGAAGGCATTCAGTCCCTTCTTCATTCTTTCCTCGGTGTTTCGTTTCCAGTTCAGCTTGCTGTCCAGGACAACACCCAAGTACTTGACCTCAGAAGACAACGGAAGCTCCCTACCAGCTAACCTCGGCAACCTGAAGGGTTCAACTTTGTACCTACGCGAGAACAAGACGAGGTCCGTCTTATCCGGATTTATACCCAGGCCACAGTTCGTAGCCCAAGAGAATAAAATTCCAAGAGCAGACTCCATCAGTTCCCCCAGCGTCGGTAGAAACTTTCCACCCACCAGAATTGCCACATCATCGGCATATGCCACAACCCGAAAGCCCCTACTCTCTAGAAGCCTCAGACCAACATTAGCAACCAGGAGCCACAAGAGAGGGGATAGGACACCCCCCTGCGGTGTACCCCTGGTCGCACGCTTTACGATAGAACATCCACCCAGATTCGATCGGATTAGTCTATTACCCAACATGTGGATGATAAACCGCACCAGAAAATCTGGGGCATGTATATCCCTCAGTGAATTCTCAATAGAAGAAGTGGTGACATTATTGAAGGCCCCCTCTATATCAAGGAAAGCCGACAGTGTGTACTCACCCCTAGCCAGATTCGTCTCAACAAAACCTGTCACATCATGAAGAGCGCTCTCAACCGACTTACCCTTAATGTAAGCATGTTGCGACCCACTCAACAGAGACCGGTCCATGTTTGACCTCAAATGTAGATTGATAAGTCTCTCCAAGGCTTTCAAAAGAAAGGATGAGAGCGATATCGGTCTATAATCCTTCGGGCCGATGTGACTGGGTTTACCAGCCTTTGGTATAAACACCACGAGCACATCTTTCCAACCATCAGGTATATCACACCGCCGGAGACAGTCTCTATACACGTCCACCAGACATTCGTGTAATATATCACCAGCACGCTGAAGCAGAGCCGGAAAGATACCATCCGGACCAGGCGACTTAAAGGGCTCAAAACTATTTATCGCCCATTTGACCTTGTCTCTGTTAATGATATCCTCCAAATCGGGCATCAAGCCAGCATCACAGAAGCGATCCGCTACCCCCGACGGATAGCTTTCTGGATCCACACAATTGGGGAAATGAGTGCTCAGCAGAACCTCTAGGGTTTCTTTTCTCGAGGCTGTCCACGCGCCATCGTTCTTTTGGATGAAGCCTAGGATTTTGGGGTCCCTAGACAGCATCCTACGGAAACGAGCCACATCGGCAACATTCTCGATACTCGTGCAGAAACTCATCCAGGTGGTTCTCTTTGAGCGCTTTATTTCCCTTTTATACTCATTAAAACTGGCCTTATATGCAGACCAGTCAACATCCCTGCCCGACTTCTTAGCCTTATTAAAGAGTTTCCTGGTACAACAGCGGAGTCTACGGAGTTCCGCATTCCACCAGGCTGGCTGGTTCCTCTTACCCGGGTAAGTGAGAGGACAAGCATCTCTATAACAAGACAACAAAATATCCGTCAAAGACCCAACTCGATCATTGACGCCAGGAGTGAAACGACCCCTGAGGGTCTTAAGTTCCTCCTCCACAGCCATCTCATATCTGATCCAGTCGGTTCTTCTTGGATTCCTAAAAGGCTTGTTAAAGCCACCTGATAGATTAATACTGAAGGATATCAATTGGTGATCAGAGAAAGAACACTCATCTGAAACCCTCCAGTCATTAATCATAGACCTGTCCATGTTAGAGAGCGTAATGTCAATTACAGTCTCCCTAACACGGTTTCTAAACGTTGGCGTGTTGCCAACGTTACAAATGTTGAGCCTATTAAGAATAATAGTAAGATTCAAAATCGACTCACCCCTAGTATTTATGTCAGCACTGCCCCATTGGGTGTGATGAGCATTGGCATCGCAACCCAGGACAAGGCGACATCTTGTCCTCTCCGCATGCTCCACCAGTCGTCCAATTAAGTCATCAGGTGGGGATGCAGCCTCGTACGGCATGTACACAGATGACAGCATCAACTCGATCCCAAGGTCACCTTTGTACGCCACAGTCGTTACGTCACCTGTACAAAAGGAAGGAGTGATTAACAAGTCTAAGCTACCCCTAGCTAATATACAGGTTCTTACCTTCTCGCTTGTTCTAGGAACAAGTAACCTATAATCAGGATCGCTCAAACCCAGGATCCTATCTCCAAGGATCCAAGGTTCCTGGATAAGAGCGATGTCAACTTCAAGGCGGCGTAGGGTGGTTAGTAGGTTGTGTGAGGCAGCTTCGCAGTGATGCAGATTAATCTGCACCACTTTCAGCCTCCTCTGGGTTCCTAGGCACCCCTTATTTCCCGATGACGGAACTTTAGGTTTGCCATCCCACACAACACCACGCCACCCCTTGCCCTTAGCCTCTGAAGTGAGGTCTGATCAATAGCGATCCGAAGATCGCAGCCCTTCTTACCGTCACCAGCCAGGGAGTTAACAACCGCCCATGTACTGGTGTTCAATCCATCGCTCTGCTTCCCAATAAGTTTGGGTATGATACTCACACGCCTAAAAGTAGGCGGGATCCATACCGTCACTATTGGACGTAGAGGGAGGTCGGATTGAGGGACCACCTCCAAGCGCGCACCGGGCCAGAGTTCGTCAAGGCGTTTCACTGATTCCACAAGGAACTTTACAGTTCCCTCGTTTTCACTGTCGACTACCTTGATGCCCCTGGACCAACCAATAGAAGATATGCGAGCATTCCTGCCATCACAACTCTCCTCAGCTATGAACTCAATGAGCCGTTCTTCAACTAGATTCCATCTTTCAGGAGAGATTTTACCATCCAAATCCGACCTGTCGATGAAAGCCAGCTGAAGGGAAGGGTTAGTTCCTAGGCTCCCTTGTTTCCTGGGACGCTTGGAGCTAGAGGAAGGCACCTCGTCAGACCTGTTCCTCTTCATGCGATCTCCCTTGCGAGAAACCTGCACAGAAGACCTATCCGCCGAAGTGACCCCCCCCCCACCTCCTTGGCCTCTAACCTTACATCCTCCTTTTGGGATAAAGGATTGGCGGTAGCTTCTACCTCCTTTCCACCATCCCTTGAAGGAGTAACACCACCACCCTTTCTCTTCACCGAAGGATTGAAAACCCGGGTGGTCTTCTTTGCTCCAGCTGGGAGTAAGGGTGTATAACCTTTGTGCCCCTTGCATGCGGCTTGAGAGGTAGAAGCAGTTGGCTCTACGCTCTCGTCCACACTCAAGGGTCCATCAGAGTCAGCGACCCGTGAGAGGGCACTGTTTGGGTATTTTTTCTCATACCGCAGAACAGTGCCTCTGTGTCGAGCCAGCATCCTCTGCTCCTTAACAGAGAGGGAATCCACATCACAGCTTGCAAATCTTCTCAAGACAGTGCAAGCCCTACGATATGAATTCCTCTCCTTATACATAGCGGAACGTTTCCGCCCAGTTCTACCCCCCTTATCAGACGAGCCACCCCTACCCATGCAGTCCGGATCAGTAGATGATCGTACTAGTGGGTCAGAAGCATTCCGTCTGACAAGTGGGTTCCTTAAAGGGGATGTCACATTGCTCCCAGTGGCAATTTGGATACGAGTGAGAGAGAGCCTTTCGATGACCGTATTGTCACCGACTTCATCCGATAGTGGGGAGACAGAGTCTGACTCCACGCACATATCTTCCGTAGAAGTGAGGATCGTCAAAGCAGACTCCTCACCAAAGGCCTCCTCCACAGTCGTAATCCTCAGGCCAGCTGGGGCGAAATTCCTGACGATCTCGTTGTTGTCAACAATGCTCGCCTGGATTCGCGCAATGAGCTGGGACGCGTCCAGTCCATTCAAAAATACCATTTCGTCAGTATTGTTTTTCTCGTCCATGTAAGTCCCACGAGTGAGGGGGAAAGGAGGTCGATCATGCCATAGCCCCCGATAGCATGACAGGGACTTGGTAGGAAACCTAATACTCACTGAGGCGCCCAGGTATTAGTGAGGCTCCGTTAAAATACAGTCGGATTAGACCCCTGACTGCAAACCATCCGATGAGCACGGGTCGCATAACACTCCGGATTAGGGGTATGAAAGAAAAATATACGTGTTCCGACGATTCGAACAGATCAAGAACGACATCGATCCGAAACCAGAGTCTTCCCACGATATTAGGGTAACCTTTAGTCATGCACCCCAACTCACCCTGGGTCACAGAGTGAATCGAAGTACACTTAAGCCCCCACATCGCGACAAGATCGTTACCCAGGTGAGGGTACACAATATAATAATAGCTGAAGATTTAAATATAGACTGGAGCAGAGAAGGAACGTATAAGAACAGACTCAAATGTGCCTTTAGTGATAACGGACTCAAACAAATAGTCAATGATTATACCAGGATAACTGCAAGCACAAAAACAATCATAGACTATGTCATAACAAATAACACAAACATTACAGCAAACAATAACGTTTTAAATAAGATAACAGATCATGAAGCAATAGATATAAAAATCAATATAACATGCAATAAATATACTGGTAAAAGTGAAATTAGAATATTTAAATACAATAAAACGTTGTTTAATAATGAAATTCGTGCAATACTAGGAGAAAACAATGACAATGATTTAAATAATAAAGTTGCTCATTTTGACTCAGCCATCGAAAACACTATAAGAAAATTTACGATTGCTAGAACAATAAATGACAAATATTATGTGAACAAATGGTTTAACGGAGAACTGAGACGATTAAAGACGGAAAAAGTAATTAAATATCGGATAGCGAAAATGGAAAATACACAAGTAGCATGGGCTAATTATAAATCAATTAGAAATATATATAAAACCAAAATTGAGTTTGAAAAGAACAATTTTATTAATAAAAAGATAAATAATGCCAAAGACCAGAAACAAATGTGGAAGGAGATAAAATACCTAGTCCTTAAGAAAAATAAATCTGTGATACAAAATGTGATATTTTATGGAATAGAATATAAGAATGACGACCACCGAATAGCAACTCAATTTAATAATTACTTTGTAAATAGTATTAAGTCAATCAATAATACAATAGAGGATGTGCAATATGTAAACAATTTACCTGTGATAATAAATAGATTTAAATTCCGTGCAATAACAACTCAAGAAATTAAAAATATATGCAAGAGTATGAAGAATAAGCCAGACTATAATAATATTACAATTAACTTTATTATGGATAACTGGAACATATTAGGGACAAAAATACGTGATATTATTAATATGTCAATGAAGACCGGAATTTTCCCAAATAACTGGAAATACTCTATGATATCCCCGGTAGAAAAAATATTAAAAACGAACAAATGTGAGGAATTCCGCCCAATAAATACACTAAAATCATGTGAAAAATAATGGAAAAAGTAATTAAAGAACAACTGGAAACATACATGGAGCAAAATGACTTGTTTTCAAAATATCAGTCAGGTTTTAGACGAAATTTCTCATGCGAAACAACGGTAAATTATTTGATAAACAGGTGGAAATTTATAGGCAGAAAGAAAAAAATAATGGCAATATTTTTGGATTTAAAAAGAGCTTTTGAAACAATTGACAGAGAAATACTTATTCAAAAATTAAATATGTATGGCATTAAAGAGAAGGAACTTGAGTGGTTTAAATCATACCTTACAAATAGAAAGCAAATGACAAAGGTGAATGGTACAAAATCGGATGAAGTAATTAATGAATTTGGAGTACCTCAGGGCTCTATATTGGGAGCATTGCTATTTATAATTTACATAAATGATATGCCACACGTACTCAAAAGATGTAAAATTATACTCTATGCAGACGACACACTAATATATGCGGAAGGAGAAACAGATGAGCAATGTAAACAATATCTACTACACGACATAAATAATATAAATTACTGGCTAAAAATGAATAAACTGAAGTTAAATGAAAACAAAACCAAGCTACTTCAAATTAACATGAACGATGATTCAGTAATTAGGATTAATAATGAAATAATTGAAAAAGTTAATAAAATAAAATACCTTGGGTTTATAATCGATAAGGACTTAAAATTAAATGAACACATTGAATATATATGTAAAAAAATTGGATTCCTAAAACGGATTAGAAATAAGATATCAATAATGACTGCTCACTTTGAATTCGGATCTACAATTTTGTATACATGTTGCTCGACAACTCAAATAGAAAGACAGCAAAAATTACAAAATAAGGCCATGAGATCGATACTTAAATATAATAGATACACTCCAATTCAACTTATGCTGGACACACTAAAATGGCTAAATATCCACCAGAGACTGCTTCTTAACACCTTGCAATTTATTCAAAAAATGAAAATGGGAAAAGCGCCTAGTTATCTAACCGACCAACTTGGATATGTAAGGGATGTTCAACCATACCATCTGCGAAACACTGGAAATTTCCGTTTACCAATGGCGACAACAACATTCATGCAAAGGTCACTTTTTTTCAAAGGACTTAAACTTTATAACATGCTACCAGAATTTATAAAAACAGAAACGAATTTTAATTTGTATAAAAGAAATATTGTTCACTTTGTAAGGAATAATGTAATGAATATAAATTAGTAAAACAATTTTATTTCAAAGATGTTTTAAAGTATTATGAATACTTCTACATAAATAAATAAAAAAAATAAAAAAAAAAAAAATCTATTCTTTTGTATTTTCATTATTCTAATTGAAATAAAATGTATTTATTTTAGTTTCCGTTATAAAAAAATTATTATGTCATTCAATTGTAGCAGTGAACAATTCTATACATATATCAGAGATCTTAAGTTTGTTAAAATTCAGTTCTTATTTGAATTGCGTTCTTTATTTTATTTGTACGGTGTCTTCTGGTCATAATATCAAGTAAGTGAGAGATTCAAACATATTGCTTTCAAAATTGATTACAAAGATCAAATTTTAGAACGTTGAAATGGGCAATCTAAGACGTACTTCGTGCTCTGTTCATTATTATCGAACTTTTTTTAAAAATAGGTCGTAATCCTGTCTTAAGACTTATAATATATATATGTATGTATGCTTTCTCTTTGCGTAAAGTCAAGCCTATATATTCTGGGGCTTTATAAATTAGCGGTTTTAAATCGGTTTTTTTTAGCAAACTAATTTGCTCCATTTATTATACTATCCGAACACTGAACAGGCCTTCGTACTTCCTATTTAGAGCTTTCTCCTAAAAGATTAGGTACAGATTACAACCTACTGTTTATTTATATTAAAAGCCATACCACTTTTTTTTTTTTTTTTTTTTTTTATAAATTTATTACTAAGTTATCTTATTTATTATTTCAGAGAATAAAAAATAGAGATATACATATGTATATTAAAGTAATCATAGCCTCAGCACCAGTAATGGCATTAGAGAGGCATGTTGGCAACTAAATTAGATATTCATAATATATAATATTTACATAAGTATATACATTTATTTTATCTATATACAATGCCTAGGTATATATACCTTATCCATGTACACGCTTGCATATGCACACATATGTTAACATGCATATATAGAAGATGTCCCCATATTAAAATAAATCATAAGAAAGAAAAATGTATACGTATGTATATATCTATAAATGTACAATTCAATTTCCTATAAACTAATATATCAATAATATTACAAATCTACATAAGAAGTGTCTCAATGTTCATTAATAAATATCTTTTCAATTCTCTTTTAAAAACCGTAAATGTTTCTATATTCTTTAATAACATAGGCAGGTCGTTGTATGTACTCGGCCCAGCAAAGCTAATACGCTGTTTTGTTAATTCAAGCCGACATCTTATAACATTCAGAAACTGACTTTGCCTAGTTTGTCGATGTGTTCTTTCAATATTCTGTTGTAGCAGAATGGAACCGTGTCCTAGATTCCTAACTATTTTAAAGACAAATTTTAAAAGCTGCAGTTTGTACAGACCCCTTATGGGTAAAATATTATTCGCCTGATTTCTGAAAAGATTTAACGTGTGATATCTAACCGGTAAATTAAAAACTAATTTTAAGGCCTTATTTTGAGCAGACTGCAATGTTCTAAGAGCAGTACAATTCCTAGCACCATATATCATCGGAAGGTAAGACAGGTGACTATAAATCAAAGTATTATAAATCATCATCCTCGTCTTAAGACCAATTTTCTTCCTAAATTTGTATATAGCTCCAATACCTGAAGATATCTTTTTATTAATACATTCAATATGGTTATCCCAGCGAAGATTGTTAGTGAAAACCATGCCCAAATACTTAACCGACTCTGATTCTTCTATTAACTTCCCTTCAATGTGTACAGCTATTTTTTCATCATTTGCTAAATTACATGGCCTAAATCTTATAAATCTGGTTTTATCGGTATTAAGTATGAGTTTATTAACTCTTATAAATTCTCCAAGTATAGCTGCATCATATTCAACTTGGGTCTTCAATACCCGAACATGTCTGTATGGATAAAGCAAGCAAATGTCATCAGCAAACATGAATAACCTGCCATTGAACTGTATGTTTCCAATATCATTAATGAAAATCTTGAATAATAGGGGCCCTAGTACACTTCCCTGAGGTACACCACATTTTACATCTGCTAACTCACTTTCAGAATCGCCGATCTGTACATATTGTTTTCTATTCGTAATGTAATCTCTCAGCAATTTAATTGACTTATCCAAAATCCCAAACGCTTTCAACTTTTCAACTAAAATATTGTGATCCACTAGATCATATGCCTTTGACAAATCGAAAAACACTGCACCAACACCATTAAATCCTTTATCTAATCCTCCACATATATAGTCAACAACATTAACTACAGCCTCATCTGTACCCGAACCCTTGCAAAAACCAAACTGACGCTTAAATAATAATTTGTTTCTCTCTAAATACTCAGACAACTGAACGAATATTACCTTCTCTATAACCTTGTCAAATATTGACAATAAACGGAATTGAAAAAGAAATAGAAGCAGTTGAAGAAGAACTCGTCAAACATTACAATCCGAGATTTAAAACGAATGCGCATACATGGGCAAATTACCCAATTACTTCAGTGTCCCGTTTCATTAGTTAAGGTGTATTATTATTTAAATAATTAAAGGATTTATTTAAATGATATATAGAGAATGTATCTGAATGAAATTAAAAACGATTAGCAGTAAATAATTTCCTTCATTTTACTTGCAATCATAAAATTCACTGTAAATGAAGGTTTTACAAAATTTAAAAACATAACAATATAATTGAAAGCAATTCCGCATTATTGAGGTATATTTCATCATTCTAGCAATCTTTCTATCGTACACATTAGGATCGTGGTGACTTAAACGACTTAAACCAATCAAACGTCTATTTATTTACCCCCACAGAATTCTGAATTCATCGCTTTCCCAGTAGTTGGGTCCTAACCCCTGTACCGACTGAAAGTGGTTGTCCGTAAGACACGGAGGGGTTTCTATATCCAAGCTGGTTCATTATGAATCTCTCATTCGTAGGACACTTGGAACAAATGACATAATCGCCAGAATCCTTCTTCGCCTAGAGGTCTTCTTTACAGTCTCCTTGTTTCCACAAAGCCTATTACATCTCTATTGTGTCCTTCACTAACCTCCGATTGGACAATGTTATGTTGCCATCTCGATGCCGACGGTGTATTTTAATATTTCCCTACACATACATACATAATTGGTTATTACAACCTTTCAGTCAGGATTACGACCTAGCTTCTCACACCACTTGTATTGTGTGCATTAATTTTATACATGAGTGGCGGGACCTACAGTTTAAATTCGACTCAGAATGACAGATTTTTGAGAAACTTCATGGCAATTTTATTTACCCTCAGAGTTCTTGCCAGAAATCTGCTGAGAGGAAGTCGCCGAAGAAGTATTTTTTCATATTTTCGTTTTGATGTCTCACCTTTGGTATGAACCGTGGGCTTATGTCTAATAACCCGACACTCTACCTACTAGACTACGGCGACTTCTCTATATCCGAATTTAATGCAGTACGACCTTCTATTTTTTAGCAGAAGAAGCATCTTTTTCAGAGGTGATCTGTCTTCTGGAATCTTTGAGATCCTCTCGAGTACTCTCCTAACGCTCTGACGGTACCTACATAGCAACCGCTACTCTTTCACATGCTTTTTCAACCTCATGCTGTTTACATTTTTTAAGATGGGATTCGAGTATACTACCAAAGAATATGGATATAAAGAATGCGCATTATGTAGAAGTAAAATTTCTTATGGCGGGTTGTAACATCATGACCCGCTCTCACCAAACATTACGACCCGCTCTCACTAAAATCATTTCTTGATGAGGAGGGTGGAAGACAGAAGGAAAATAATCACAAACAAAGAGCGTAATAATGTGTTGCTCTCATCATGAGAGCGTAAAAATGCATTCAGTTGCTTTGCTTGTCAGCTTCTAAAGAAGATTGTTCATGTCGCTTTTTTCAGACTTCAATTTTACACCCAAAGAAATATTATAGTATGATTCACTAATATCAATGAGAAATGATTTCGATTTTTGGAAGAAAACTTGCCAAGTTAAATACGGTGTTTTTAGCGCAGTACAATTTTACAACACAAACACATGCCTCCCATAATTTTTATCATGTTCTCTTTGTGCCGAGAACAGTGTTGCCGTTTTTGGTTATTTCTAACCAAAATCGGTTATTTTTTTGATCAATGTGTAGATGAGTAGATTTTTTGGTTTTGGTTATTTTTTTTTTCTTATAAAAAAAGCTATTTTTTGTTTCTTTTTTATTAATTATACATAATTTAAACCACAGAATACACACAGAAGCGAATCGAGATTTTGACATTTAACTTAGCATTGCGAAAGGGACAGAAAATATTACCAAAAAGTATTTCTGTCCCTCTCTAAATACAACCCTTTTTTTGTTTATTTACGTTTTCTTAGTTTTCGGGGTGGGTTTTTATATTGGCGAGAGTTAATAAAAAATTTAATTTTTGTCTAAAACTATCAATAAATAATAAAAACAACTAATAACCATAACCTTTTTAACTTTTCCTTTCAAGAAATTAAAAAATATTGATATCTTTAAGCAAGAAACATTTTTTATGAGCAGGACGCCTTATTTTGATCTTGTAATATTTAGCTTCTTAATTACCTCTTGCACAAGAAACTATATTCATTATGACCGAAAATTACCCACATTTCGATTAATATTTAAATATTTAAGAATCTTTAAAATTTTCATTGAAGAAATTAAAAAATATTCCAAATTTTCCCTTTTTTAACACAAAATAAATGTTTGTTTACATTTAGTTTTTCTACTTTAACCGCCAGTTTTCACTCTGTATATCTATTGCTTCTAACACATTTGCTTCGCAATACATTTTAATATTTTGTTTCTCCCTCTAATTGGCAGGTTAAGCTACTGCTTTGAGCGTTATTAAACGTCAAAGGTAAGGATTCTGTGTGTATTCTGTGATTTAAACTTGAAAAAAAAATAAAACAAAAGTCTACGAATTTAATTTTGGTTATATTTTTTCTTATTTGGTGATTTTTTTCACAAATGTTGGTTACAAAATTTTTTTCGTGGCACCACTGTTTCAGAAAGATAAATAAAAAATTAGTCTAACAACAAAAACGCACGACGAGAACAACGCATTGTTACGCTCTTGGTTTCTTTACCCTTCCCTTCTATCTTTCCCCCCGCGTCATGAAATATTTTTGAGAAATATTCCAAAATATGCCGAAATGCACATTCTTTATACTTTATTTTCTTTGATACTACTATACCCGGACACGAATGTTTTAATTCCGGTCTGTCCTACCTGTTTTGAGGAGTTCTCCTCACATCCACTTCCTTGTTGATTTTTATTTACTTTTTAGTTACTTTTATACTTTGAAGCTTTGTTCAGGGATTCTCTTTCCGCAGGAAAGGCTAATAATCCGTAGCACACCTTAACTCTTTTAGATAAAGCGATCTATTACTCATTCGGCCAAACTTTTGATGGGGTGAAATGAGCTGTGAACATTCTTTGCTGATGGTAGCCTTTATCAGATAGCATAATTGTCAGTTGGCACTCATGTGGGTTAGAAAGAGGATTTATTAAGCATCTAGTAAAATTACTAATTATTCCAGAATTATACATCAAAGCGCGTTGGAATTGAGTTACAATCTGCGCACTGCATAACTCTATACAACTCGCGGTCTTCCGAGAGACTTAAAGACCTGATGTATGTTTTCCTTTAAAGGTCAATTATAAAACAATATTAAAAACGATTAAATGGGTGAAACTATACATCACATTTCAGTTGGTGTTGTCGTGAGCTGTACAAAGCAACTAAGGTTAATGTTTGTTAAAAAGTTACTGCGGAATTAGATGTGGCTTGAATTGCTTTTACGTATTGCTTTATATAAGTGATGTCTAAAAGTGTTTTAAGTTAGCAATTACTCATAACCTAAGAACATCCTCTTATGTCCAAAGGCGTCGGATTGTATCTGGACATTTGATCTTGTTTATCCACTTTTCAATAAATGATTGAGTTGTCTTTCATTTTTGGGTTGAACATTTTTATGTTGTTTAGCTATTAAATTATAATCAAATTTCTTTTTTAAATACTAAAAAATAATTCCCTTATTACTGACCATTTGGCTTTAGCTCGCCAGTGCGTGTTAGTCCCATACGAATTAAAGAAAAAAAACCTTCTTTTATGAAAATGTTAGCTAGTAATGGAATGAAAAGTGAGTCCCTTAAAAAGCGAAAATAAAGTTCAATAGATCTAATATATAAATTAAATATTAATTAAATTAAAATATATTAAGGGGAGTAAAATAGTTTCGGTTTCTAACTGGAAGAATATTCGGCTCCTAGGTGAGACAATATAATAGAAAATGGAGGTAAAATATTTAGGAATAGCACTAGTTAGAAAATGAACATGCAGGTCGCTTATAGAAAATTTTATAAAAAAAAAACTTCGGACATGTCATCATCATATGCAAAAGTCTTACAGAGAAATCTGGATGATGGTCAGATCCATAACCGTAACCCATAACGAATTTAAAAACAATCGATGTGGGACAATATACAGAGACTAGCGGTGTTATTATAATATGTATCTGTCCTATAGTGGTGCTGGAAGTTGTGTTGAATTTAAATCCGCTGTACATGGCATGTTTATGGTTAGATTATTGAGAAACAAGTCTATTGTGATTTAATGAATCGAATAGCTCCCTCTTTAATTGTCCTCTACACAGAACCAGTAGACTTTATGACTTTAAAAGGTGCTTCGCAATGAAATTTTGTAACAAAAATGAATGTAGTAATCTGGGCGCTGCAAACTCTCTTAAAAGAGGGACTATTTTGTGGTATACAGTCGTATCAAAAATGAATCTTAGGACGGGCGGGGTATTTTTTGGTCCCATAATTGAACATTCACGCATGCGGAAGCTCACTTGTATCTTCCAAGCGGAAGTTTATGCTATCAGAGAATGTGCTCAATTCAACTTGGATAGCAATACTATCTAACAGTCAGCCTGACATTGAACATTCGGTTCTTATGAAAACAAATCAAGTATAGTATCGAACTGTCTGGGGAAGCAGTATCGCGGGCAAAAAAAAGGTTCTGCAGACTAGCTACGAGGAGGGGACTTTGCACGTCGTTAATCGTGCCAGAATATCTCTGTAGAGTGGGGTGAATATTTGGAAAGATGTGTTCAACCAAAGGAAAATAAAGAGAGGCAAAGACTCTTTTTCAAACTAAGTGGGTTTGAGCCAATTAAACCTAGTAATAAATAACCTGAGTTTGATAAGCGCTCTTTTGATAGGAAGCTGTGGACTCAGACTACTCATGTTTAGACTTGATGTTGTCTAAAGCACAACATATAGATTCCGAGGCGATGAATCATCGGAGCACATCCTTACTTTACCCTATAAAGTAAGAGGAGAGTACAACAGATCGTAAGGTCGCTGTACTAAGTTCTCTCTTCACCACAGTAATAATGTTTTATAAAAATTATGTGATTTAATTTTCTTTTGGTGCCGCAGCGATGAATTGCTATAAAAAGAATTTCATCAATACATTACGATAAATTGTTTCGATTTTCGTCCAGTAGAAATATTGAAGAGGTATTTTCATTACAGCGTCAAATTATTAGAAGAGATGAGAACTGTTAACAAAATACGGTATGACAAACTTTTTTGGGGATTTCTTGATGAGGGAAAAAAAACCGGATTATCTCCTATCCAAACGCATCTGTACAGTATACAGGAAAGTTAGAAATAAAGTACAAAATCCAGAGATACTACGTTGTTCAGGTGAAATCTGTGCAACTTACATCATAAAATATTAATTATTAATTAATAATAAGAATAATAGTGACCATGAAATTAATAATTACATATAATGATTATAATGTCAATTGTATTGTTTGTAATGCTAATAAAAAAATTACAAGAAAAAAAATTACAGAAAAAATATTGTTTTAAACTTAAAATGAAGGCTTAAAATATATCTCTTTTCATGTTTCCATGTACATATATAATTCTAATAGCTATTATTTAATAATAAATTAAATACTATATATTTACTTACATTTCAAGGAGAGCTTCAAACCTGTGAAACCAACAACAATTACCAATACTGTTACATTATCAGCTGTGTCCTCGGATAATTCGACTGCAGAAAGCGACTCAGATTCTGAAGACTCTGTCACTGAAAATGAAAATATTGTTCTAAATAACGACGAATTGTTGGCTGGTGAAGAACTAAAAACTATTTATAGAATGGTTGTGCAAAATATAGAGGAGTGTGCAACTCGATTTCCGGAACATTACAAATCTATTTACCGTCTAGTATATCATTATATGAACTCTCCTAAAGAATACTGCGATATCTCACAAAGCGAAAAGCTTTTGTTAGGACAGTATAAGACAAGTTTGGGAAATCTTGTTAACGGTCTGTTCTACGACAGGAAAACCAATAATTTATTTAATGGAATATGGCGAATACCATCATCGGAAATTGATCGCCCTGGCAGCTTTTCGGCACATTTAGTTAAATGTGTGAAAATATTCATCCAATTATTGCATAAAACTAACAACTATACTATATTGGCTGATTTGGCTATTAATTTGTTTAAAACGCCAGATTTAGACAAGTAAGTAATATTTATGATATGTCATATACATATGTAAAAGTTGTCCAAAATTGAAGTACCATTTTAATTATAATGAGAAATAATGCGATGTTCTTGCTGTGTGACAAGTGTGGCACCATTCTCTCGAAACCACATATTCTCCACGTCTAAATCATTAATTTTCCGCCATAAAAAGCTTCGGATGCGACTTTGATTAACCGTAATCGCATTTCTATTTTCGTTTTTAAAAAATATCGTCCGATGATTTCTCCTTTTTGGAACGCGTTCAGGAACTAAAGATGATTTCTGATAACGAGAAATGGCTGACGTTTTGAAAAAAAAAATTAAAAAGAATTGCTGATTTTTTTTTCTAATTTTTGACGAATTCTTATATGTATTTTATAATATGTTAACTAATTTTTATTAAACGTTCCTATTATTGCAATAAACATATATACATATCCATATATACATATATACATATACAAAATGAGTTTCGTAAACTACGACTGAACACAACTGTATGTACATATGTATATTTATTTAAATGTTGAACAAGATTGCTTTTGGGGAATATTCGTTTCTTTTAAAATAAAAGCTGAATTTAATGAAAAGGGGAATTTTAATCCCAGAAACTTTCAGTATTTTTTTTTTTTATTTAAAGATGAATAATAAATAATAATAATACTCTTTTTAATTAGAATTTATTTGAAGTAACTAAATCTATTTTACATATAATTTTTAGACGTTACATTACAGATGTTGAGAGAAAGGAATTATGTCACGAAAGTATAAGCCGTTGCACACAAATTTTACGGTCTATACTAGAGAAGAACTTAAATAATCGAAATGACGTGGAAACTCTCAATCTTTTAATAGACATATATAAAATACACAAAAAATGTGTTAAGTACATGAACCAGAAAGAGCAACTTTTTGCTGAAATTCTTGTTGAAGTTTACAAATATTTTATAAGTGATAAAGTGGTTTCTGTTCCTGAAAACTGCAATTTTCTGGATTTAGCAATAAAGCTTAGTGTGCAGGAAATTACAGCACAAAAAAACATTGAGAAAGCTTCTCATTTGGATGCGCCAACCGCCGCAGATTTCAATATTAATCAGTCATCTCATAGCATTCAAACATCGGTATGTACATTTTTATTAAGTGTATTTATATTGTTTGTAAATAAGTTTTATACATATAATCATTATAATTATGATTTTTATTATATTTTAACTTTTTATTTTTAATTTTAACTATAAATGTTGTTTTTTTTTGCTTGTTTATTTAGACCCCGTCTAACCTAGGAATAAATTAAACTTTTGTTTTTGATTATATTTGTAATCGTAGATATTTTTTATATTGAGATGAGCGCTGCAGTAAGTCGCTTTTTAAAACAAATAGAATAATCGTGGACGTCCAAAATCTTGCAGATAGAAAATTTTTATGTACTATGACCTTTTTTTGAATATTATTACGTTTTTAGCGTTTCAAATAATTTTCTCTTCCCAGTTTCGAAGATTGCAACTTAAAGGAGAGAAATTGTTTATTTTACTTTATTTTACAACATATTTTTATTGATAACACTGAGTTATCAATTTTATACGTGTCTTTATTTACAAAATCCCGCTGTACAAAAGGGACCACTGTGATGCCACAGTTTGCTACCTGCTAGTCACAGAACCATCCGGACCTTTTGATGAAGCAACTTAGACTGTCAATACCTGACAGTCCCTCCAGCAGCAGTAATCACCAAGGTGCCTCTTTCTCCTCTAACAAAGTGACGCGCATGTACACACGGGTCTTTTGTCGCCACACGTTACCAGCTTAATGTGTCCTTGATACCAGCTATACATTTAGTAAACTAGTACCGCTCTGGGTTGCTTCTCCGTCACCTCTAGAAAGACATCTGCTAGGGCGTCTTCTACCAACCATCAATTTGATGGTGCAATCGTCTGGATCCGAGCAGTCAGAGAGCTTATTCGCAACCGGTGTGGCTGACTGTTCTAGTTCCGTCAGTTTTTACTTAGCCCAAGCAAGTGACTGCGTATCACGCGGCGCTCAACTGGGGATTTCCGAGGTCTGTTCGAGGACAAGCCTAGCACATAGTCGCTCCCTGTATTTTTACTTGGAGTCTTTGACATGTTTTGATGCCGCGTAAACATTCGCATTTCCAAGGTCACTTTTGCTGCTGTAGATACGGCTTTTGCAGCAACCTCGATATTTTGACGGCCTACACTTTTAGTTAGGTTAGTTTTGCTTTCGAATTTTTTGATGTTTCAGGTTATTGGCCTGCCTTAGCGTAAACCACTTCGTTCACCCCTTTTGTTGAGCCGAGATTCCAGACTACTCTTCTTGGTCCCACGAGTTGCAAATAAAGGAATGGTCCATCTTAACCGTTAGCGACTGGGATATTTTGATGGGTTCCCAGCCAGACTGATTTTCGACACGATTTGTATAACACCCCAGTCCAGCCCATACCTCTATGAACAAATTTAGCAACCACCATTACCAGCTGACACCCACATGCAGGTTTCGGTAGAGTGTTTTCGACAGCCTTCGTATAATATACATTTTAGTACTTATTCATCCGCGTAACATTGTCGCCCATTATTGACACATTACTTCCATCACCGGATCTTGCAATTTCCCCATGTTATGAACTCATTTTGGATCTCGGATTGTAATGTTTTTAAACCCTAATATCTCGACAACCAATAAGCTAAAATATTTTAAATGTTAATTTGTTCGAATTTTGCTCCGTTATTTATTTTAATTTTATGAATGTTTCCCTTTTAACGTAAATATTACTTGAACACACTTCTGTTCATTAACGTTTATCCTCTATATGCTTAAGACAGAAGATGTATTTGTTAGGTTTCTTTTTGCTTAAAGGAAACCAATGTCATCAATGTGACGCATAAGTGTAAAAGTAACCCCTTATTATTATCCAAAGTATAAATTATGCAAAGAATGGGTCCGAAAATTTCACCTGGGTTGATTGTGACAGGTCATTTCAGATTATTGTCTCTTTCTAGCTTGCGACAATAATTTGACTCTTGTAGGATCAAGGTCTTACAAATATTTTGGAAATGCAGGACTTTTGTGCATTCTTTGAATGTAATTTTTCGTTGGTGTAATTTGATCCTTAGCTGCTCTCAACAAGTTTTTTTTCTTATTTGTAAAGGGTGATTTTTTAGCTATTATCTTTTTGGCAATACTGGTTTAAACAGCTCACGCACGTTTCGTGTTTTGTTTCACTGTCAAACAACTTCAGTTTGGTCTATAATTTAACCATGAATCCTCTTACAAACGAACAACGCTTGCAAATCATTGAATTTTATTATCAAAATGCGTGCTCTGTTAAGAAAGTTCATCGCGCGCTTCTTCCATTTTATGGTCAGTTTAATCCACCCACTGAAGCGGCTATTCGGGATACGTAAATAAGCAGAATTGTCGATTTAGGAGTGAAGATCAGCCAGAAGCATTGCAAAAGCTACCAATGCATCCAGAAAAGGTCACAGTTTGGTGCGGTTTATGGGCTGGTGGCATCATTGGACCGTACTTCTCCAAAGATGCTGCGAATCGTAACGTAACTGTGAATGGTGAGCGCT
Source organism: Sarcophaga rosellei (assembly GCA_930367235.1). NCBI lineage: Eukaryota > Metazoa > Arthropoda > Insecta > Diptera > Sarcophagidae > Sarcophaga > Sarcophaga rosellei. The sequence continues at coordinate 61,688,586 of OV884019.1, forward strand.
ACCGTGAGATGATATCCAACTTTTTTTTGCCCAAAATGCAAGAGATTGACTTGCATGACATGTGGTTTCAACAAGACGGTGCCATATGCCACACAGCACGCGTAACAATGGACTTATTGAGAGGCGAGTTCGGTGAACATTTTATTTCACGTTCGGGACCTGTCAATTGGCCGCCTAGATCGTGCGATTTAACGCCTTTAGACTATTTTTTGTGGGGCTATGTTAAAGCTCATGTCTATACAGACAAGCCCGCTTCAATTGACGCATTGGAAGACAATATTGAAGCATTTATTCGTAAGATACCGGCCGAAATGTTGGAAAGAGTATGCCAAAATTGGACTAAGCTGATGGACCATTTGAGGCGCAGTCGCGGTCAACATTTGCATGAAATAATCTTCAAACATTAAATTATATGGATCGTACTATCGATTCAAATAAAGATTTCATGCATTTTTCTGAAATTTGTGTTTTTTTTTTTAAATTTTCCTATAGCTCGTAAAAAATCACCCCTTACATCGAAAATTTGTATTTTTCATAGAAAAATAGCCAACAAAATCGCGAAATAGTTTAAAAATCGCCATGTCGCCAAATCAAAAATTATTAAATTTCCTAAACATTAGTATCGGGTCCGCCATCTAACGTTTTTTTTTTCAACTAGTGCTTTTTTCGTGAATGGTAACACTTAGCTCATGTCTGATTTGACAGATAAATAATTGGGCCATTTTTCTTCGAAAATGAGCAAAGCGTGGCCGTTACAGTCAATGGCGATCGTTATCTGGCCATGTTGAACGAATTTTTGTTCACAAAAATTGAAGAGGAGGATATTGGCAACATTTGGTTTCAACAGGACGGCTTTACGTGTCACACAGCCGAAGATACACTCGATGTTTTGCGCCCTGTTTTTGAAGATCGCATTATCAGCCGCAGAGCTGATGTCGTTTGGCCAAAGATAAGTGTTACGCCGACAAGTCAGAGACAATTGACGCTTTAAAGGACAATATTCGTGAAGCCATTGCTGAAATACAGCTGCACACAATCGATAATGTGCTTAAAAATTGGACCGATCGTGTAGGCTACTGCATGGCCAGCCGAGGCAGCCATTTGAATGAAATTATTTTCCATTATTAACCGGAAGGATTGTACTTTCAAATAAAAAAAAAAAAATTGTGAAAATATTCAGTAGTTTTTTTTTAAAGCATTTTCAAAAAAAAAAAAAAGTTATTTGGCGGACCCTTTATTATTACTGATGTTATATGAAAACATACTCACAGTAGGAGTATGTTCTATTACTCGTTACAAAACAAAAGCACGGATTCCTTTATCCTACCATGAAGTAACATATATCATAACTATTTTCGTACTTTAGTGAGAATTCACAAAAAAAAAAAAAACAATATACATACTTTGTTTAGAACAGCACGTTTATGTTTAAACGAATCAAAAAAGAATATGTTTCGAAGTAATTATTTAAAGAAGCTAAAAGAAAAAATAGCTAATGATTTTCTAGTTGTTAATCAGTAAATCAGAAAGCGAAAGAAATAATCAGAGTATCAAAAACAATTTTTAAACTTCGAATTTATTGTCCACTGTACGTAGAGGTAGTCGCCTAGGTAAAACAAGTAAACGCAAAGTCAACTATAATTCGGTTAATAAAAAACTACTATTTTGTGTCCGCAAGATAAATATTTATTGAATATTTTTTTAATAGTACAACCCAAACCATTTGAAGGCGACCTATAAAAGTTTGTTTTAAATAATACAGAAGTGCAAAAAATCTTTGATTTAATAAGAACCAAAAACTGTATTACCAAAGGGACATGTTAAGTCGCCTTACCACTGAATGAAACACTGTTGTCTTTTCTGATAAATCCAAATTTTATCTAAAGTTTTGCGATGGAATACAATAGAAGAGCACAAGGATAGTGCCTTAATCTAAACACAGGGGAAGCAATGTTTTGGACTGAGGATGGGACATGTTAAGTCGCCTTACCACTGAATGAAACACTGTTGTCTTTTCTGATAAATCCAAATTTTATCTAAAGTTTTGCGATGGAATACAATAGAAGAACATAAGCATACTACCTTAATCTAAACACAGAGGAAGCAATGTTTTGGTCTGAGGATGTATTTTTGCTGGTGGTATCGGTCAACTGCTTGGAACAATGAGCCATTTCATGTAAAGAGATATTTTGATAACATTCATGCTCCCGCATGCAGAGGAGGAAATGCCCATTACGTGAGGGCTACACACAATAACGACCGCACACACACACATCTAAATATTTTAAAAAATAAGGTTGTTAAAAATAAGTTTTAAAGGTACCTTTAGCTAAAGGGAACTGTAAAGTTACCTTTAACTTATTTTCGTTATTACAACTTACAGATAAAATAAAGTTAACTGTTTTCAAAAATATGGCAGTGCCGGAGCAATGTCAATAAAACTGCTCAATTAACAAGTTTTTTTTTTGTTCTATATGCTCATTTTGTTTAAATTTGAAGTTGCCATATGAAAATAATATATAAGATGGCAAGTTCAAACATAAACTTAACTTTAAAAGTTACCGGCAGGATGACTCTCCCTTTAGCTTAACGCTCACTTCTATCTTATTGGGTACTCATAATAATGAAAAACAATTTATCTGCCCGTTAAAATCCTCCCTTTAGTTAACGGCAAGTTGTAATAATGGTCCTAAGTGGTCTACGCAGTTGCTTCATTTAAAATTATAATTTGATACAATGGTCATGTTTAAGAAAGCAAATTGCAGTTATTGTCCAAGAAGCACAAAGTTTCTTGCATTTTGTTAAATTCCATCCATCACTCTACTAAAGTTTTGAATCGATTAAGCTGTTACTATTCAAAATCTCTTGGCATTCGAAAAACGAGATATCTCTTTCCATATATTCCTTGCGATTCAATTGCCAATTTTAGCAACCAGCGTTAGATATTATTATGATATCAGTGCAAAACGTCTCCCAATCTTAAGACAAATGATTAGTGAAACAACTGATTTTCAATCTTCAAATCTATAAATGATCAGCCGTTGTAGCCTGTGCATTAGTAGATCAGTGCCAATCTTCATACATACCGTTTTTTATAAAGTGTTTTATTATTGTACACTTCGATTTTTCGTTGGGATTTGAGCGAAACCGCCAGGTTAGGTCAGAGGCCGTGCACTTGTCATAGAGAGAATACCCAGATGTCAGCTGGCCCATTGTAATAGTTCTAATAAGTAGAAAGAAATAAGAGGAAAATAAAAAAGTCGGAGAAAAAAGTGAAAAACGACACAATCACAACCTACAAGAGAGCACTGAATAAAAAACAACCGCTCCATCCTATTACAAATGCGGTGATAGCCCGACGTCTACCCAGTGTCCTCAACCTTATTCAAGTCCGGCTGAGATCTGTTTCAGATCCTTTTTCGATCTTAACTTGAAATGCCCCATAAGAAATCCAGTACTCAATCTTACGCTGGATCTTTTACATCCAACAACGAGCCTGGTATAACGCTGTTTAAAGAAGACGACAGTTTCCTAGAAAACCTAATCCATTCCCCTAAAGTTTCCGTTCCTTCTCCATGACCTCAATTTCAACTAGACCGTAGAAGTAGCAAACTGGAGATTTAGAAATCGCCCTCAGAAAAAGAACATAGCGACAGCATCCACCAGATTTCTGGGTAACTCCCGGAACTCAGAAGAGTCAGATCCCATCTGGTTCAACAAAGCGTCTGTTAAGAGACCAACCCAACCAGGAGTGGACCCACCCCTCACGGCCCTAAGTTCATCATCCACAACTCTTTCAATTCATAATTTTGTTCCCTAATTAGTTCAAGTTCACCGTTCACTTCCTAATCGTAAGTTAGATTCATACCGTCACTATTGGATGCAGAGGACAAAGTTCACAGTGGCGTTTTAGTAAGGAACTTTTCAGCTTCCTTGGACTGCCAACTAGAGTAGATGTGGGCATACCTCCATCACTTTTTCAATGAACTCTCATCCATCCAAGTCTATGTCGGTGAAATCCATCTGAAGGGAATGGTTAGTTCACATGCTCCTGTTTTTCGGACGCTTTGAACCGGAGCAAAGCATGACGGTTATCTTTCTGAGATTTTCTTTTTGGAACATCTCCATGGAACACTGAGGTAACAATTCGCTACAAACCTTGCATCCTTCTTCTTGGACATGAGAATATCGGTAAATTCTACCACTCCCCTGCCCTTCACAGAAGCAGCAGCAATCTTACTCTTTGAGTTTGAGTGGCCTTTCTTCCTCCAGTTTAAACCGAGTGCCGAACCATCTGATGCTTTGCTTGTGGAGTCTGTTAGTCAGGTAATCATCAATCTACAAACTTAAATTAGACGTGCGACTGCAACCTTGAGCACGGGTCGAGTAACACTAAAGATAAATTATCTGACATATCAAAAATATCACATAAAACATCTATTCGAAACGAGTTCTCCCAATATTTGGTAACCTATTGTTATTCACCCAAACCAACCTGAATCGCACACTTAAGCTCCCACATCGACAAGATTGTTACCCAGATGGAAAACTTTAACTGCTGTATCGTGCAGTAAAATAATTGCTATACAGAAATAAAAAATTTTAAATAAAAATCGAAAATATCAACACAGATTTTTTGTGAAAACTGTCACGAATTCCCGATTATACTGCAAGTTGCTGTTTGTAAGTTGTATGTGATTAATTGCGCAAATAAACTCACTGTTTAAAACAGAAAAGCCCTAGGAAGGCAACCCACTTATTAGCCTACAGATAGACAAAAATTACCTTACAATACAAGCAAGGCGGCTGTGACCCTAACTACAAGAAATCGGATGTTGAAGTAAAAATATTTCTGAATTCCAGAAAATTTGTAATTAAAGAAGAGGACTTTTTAAGCTCCCTTGAAAAATTTAACGCTATTATTGTGTTACATTTGAATAATTTCGTGCATGCCACATTTGCATTCTCAACTTTAACTTCTTAAGATCGCACCGCGCGGTAGATTTCCGTTAATGATTAATATTGTATTCAATTAGAATAATCTTAATCTTTTAAATTTTTTCAGTCTTTGCGTTCAATTCATATTCCTGGTCTATTTTCTCGTTCCAAATTTCGTGCAAATACTCCAAAAAGTATTGGGACAACTACAACTACATTGACACCTCAAGTTCAAGATTCTATTAATATCCCATATCCGGAAATATTAAGACACCAACATTTGATGTCTATGCTTGATTTTTTTGGACGAGAAACTCTCGTATCTGAAACTGTAAGTATTATTAAATAATACAATAAAAATAAGTGTTACACCGAATTTAATTAATATAATAATTATATATCGAATATTTCAGGATGCTCCAGCATTTCAGTGTTTTCCAAAAGACTTCGCGAAAATATTAAAAAATGAAAAAGATGCCGTACCCAGCACTTTGTCTGTAAATCAAATACAGGATAACACCGCAGCATATAACATTGTTAATAGCCCTATCACAACTTTGTCAAATATATTACCACCAACAAAGCACCAAGCAACAACACATGAATCACCCGCTAATCCTAGTTTACCGAAACAAGAGGAATTAATTTCATCGCAAGCTGCTGACAATATTCCTAGCCAAACGGAAACAAATAACTCAAAATTGAAAGGCTCGAAGAAGTTAAAGAAAAATGTAAAAGTCTATAATCGTGTAATGGATCATAATATCGCTTTGTCTAATTCTAATCTGCCTCAGAAAAAATCATGTAACTATTTCCAAACTGATTACAACAAATATTTAGGGGCAGCAAAAAAACTAAAACTGCAGTATCCAGATACTTTTAATAATCAACAACCTAATTCTTCTCTACCTGTGAATAATTTAATTACCGTAACTGCGATGAAACAAAGTTCGGCATCTGTCCAAAATGACTTGACAACTTTTACGTCTTGTTCTGGCATTGGATTACTTCAGCAAAATTCTGTAAGTCCAACAAAAACTCTTCAAGAAAAACTTGCAGAGCGGCAAAAAGCTAATCAATTGATTGAGAACAACTTAACGAACAAATTATCTAAGGATGAGAATAGTGATGATATTATTGTGTTGGACTGAAGCTATTGAAAGCTATTATTGAATTAAAGACGTCAATTATAATTATCCACTAAAATTGAAGTAAAATTAATGATTTTCAACAAAAAAGTCAAATTTTTTATTTAAAATAAATAAAATAAAATTAAAGTAAAATTTTATTGCTTAATAATCGATTCTTAATTTCAATTCAATGGTTAGTATATTCTAAACAAAAAACCAACAAACATTTTAAGATTGGAATCTTAAACAATCTTTTTAACATTTGGCAGAGCACCAAGAAAAAATATTTTTTTTGCATGTCGATTAGAAAATTTCTTTACCATGATAATAAATAAACATATTAGTTCTTTAATATGTTTACAAACGTTCTAGAAGAATCGTAAGATTTAATTAAGAGAGGAGTTGCCAAGTTCATTTAACGTCATACTAAGGTTGTATCGAGCCATAATTCGAACTGAATTTTACAGAGAAAGATTTTTATTTATTTCTTGTTCAAATTAAGTTAGAGCAACAACATTTTGTATGAAGTCAAATTTTGTTCCAATGCATAAAATCAATTCAATTGCTTTCTCTTATCAGCATAATAAAAGCAATTTTTGGCTCTTAGGCTTTTTTTGCTCTCGTTCTGATTAACTATTTGGAAAAAATTGTTTCGGTTAAGATAAAATATTCTTATGACGAAGGTTTTTTTTTCATTTACTAAAGCATATTTTTTGTAATACATTTTTTTTTTGTCATTATTATTAACATTTTATACATAAATGTATGTATTTTTATTTGTACTAGAAATTAAATATTTTTGTAATCAATACAGTGAATGTCTAACAGTACGAATTATTATCGTAATATGGGAAATAGGTGTTAAAGAACTCCTTAATATTAATCTCTATTAGAATACTTTAATATTACATACATACATACATAATTGGCCATTACAACCCTTCAGTTAGCATTACGGCCTAGCTTCTTAACACCACTCATGTTGTGTGTGTTAATTTTATACATGAGTGGCAGGACCTACAGTTTAAAGTCGACTCTGAACGACAGATTTTTTGAGAAACTGTGTTCGACTGAGGATGGGAAGTTTGGTCTGTCAGACATAAACAAACTGCGTCCTATTTTTGAAATATTATTTTAACAAAAATAATAAAAATATTTAAATCTTGAATAATTATTTTTTGCCATCATTGTGTTTTTCTATATACAGTGGTGGCCACGAATTTAAGACACGACATATGACTGACTTATTTGTGATAATTTTGACAACCCTGTAATATCAAATGGGATATTCTTTATTTTCCTATGTACCCTGTAATGTTAAGAAAAAGTACCGTTATTTTATTTTGTTTCTTTTTACGTATTGTTGCTTTTTAATCATATTAATGTAAAAACGTGTATTTGAACCTGGCCACGAATTTAAGACATTTCAGAATTTTCTGGTTTGGTGTTTTTTGAAGCTAAAAGGTGAGTAACGAATGTTTTTATTATTTTATGTTGAAATACATCGAAATATTTGATTAGAAATGGCCAGAGGTACTTGGAGTTCCGATGCCGAGCGAAAACTGATCCAACAACTAAAATCTGCTGGAAAAACAGTAATAGAGATATCCATGCTGCTCAAATGTTTTAGATGCAAGATCAACAACGCGATGGAACACATCAAGCAACATGGTACCACCAAAAATATCAAACAGCAACCTAGAGCCCGAAAAACTACACCCAGGGAGGATATTTCAATTTATAGAGTAGCTGCTAGGAATCCTTTCGCGAGCTCAACTTAAATAAAAAATAACATTGCATCGGATTTTGGCATTAATATTTCGTCTAGGACAATAAGAAGACGATTAAATGAAAAAAACTTGCGTGGGTGTATTGCACAACGTAAACCACTTGTGTCAAAAAAAATATCAAAGCCCGACTAGCGTTTTCGAGAGAACATCTCAAGAAACCCATGATATTTTGGAAAAATATTCTTTGGAGCAACGAGTTGAAGTTTTGGCGCTTCGGCTCTGATGGAAAGCGGTACGTATGGCGCACTCTAAACCTGGAGCATCATCCAAATTACACCCTAAAAATGGTCAGACATGGTGGTGAAGGTCCCATTTACAATATAGATTCTAAAATGGACCAGCATGTTTACAAAAAATGTTATAACAGACACAATGATACCATTCGCTGAAGACAACATGCCTCTAATATAGAAATTTATGCATGATAATGACCCTAAGCACACTTCACGTCTAGTGAAGAGTTACTTAGAGGAAAAGGATATCATTGTTCTTAAGTGGCCAGCTCAATCCCCGGACCTCAATCCAATTGAGAACTTGTAGAATGATGTTGAGAAACATGTACGAACAGTTAAACCAAGAAATTCAAGCGATTTGTGAGAAGAAATCCAAAAGGCTTGGTATGCGATTCCAAAGCAACGTTGTGTGGCATTAGTCGAAAGTTTACCCAGGAGATGTGCTTCTGTGATCAAAAATAAAGGATTTCCCACTAAATATTAGAATTTTTTTATGAAGCTGAGCTTAATTTAGAGAATAGTGTTATATTATGCCTATGTCTTAAATTCATGACCAGGATAAAATTTGTGTTTATGTATATATTATGTAAATAGAAATAAATAACCGAATATAGGTAACAAAATATTATTAATTTTTCTTCATAACATTACTAAAATCTTAAAAAAAATATCATGGACCCAAAACTTTTTCGATAAAATGTAAAAATTATCACAAATAAGTCAGTCATATGTCGTGTCTTAAATTCGTGGCCACCACTGTATGTAAATATATACTCCTATATACTTTTGTATACTCCTTTAAATTTTAAATTTATTTCAGATTAATGTTAAGACTGAAATGTGAATACGAATTTGTTTTTTTAAGTTAAAATAGTAATAAAACCCAAAACTAAAAAATTATATACATATGTATATTGTATATATTTTTATTAATGAAAAAAAACCGAAAAGCCCGGTTATTCGAACCGGTTTTCAAATAAAAAAGTCGAAACCCGGTTTTTGAAAATCTGCGGTTTTTTAAGTATTCGAAAACCGGTTTTTTGATTCCTTCGAATAGTTGACAACTCTAATTTTGTTTGACTGTTTTAGTTGTAGGGTAGAAGCAAAGAATATGGATATAAAGAATGCGCATTATGTAGAAGTTAAATTTCTTATGGCGGGTTGTAATATCACGACCCGCTCTCACCAAACATTACGACCCGCTCTCACTTAAATCATTTCTGGATGAGGAGGGTGGAAGACAGAAGGAAAATAAACACACAAAAAGAGCGTAACAATGTTTTGCTCTCGTCATGAGAGCGTAAAAATGCATTCAGTTGCTTTGCTTGTCAGCTTCTGAAGAAGAATGTTCATGTCGCTTTTTCAGACTTCAATTTTACAGCCAAAGAAATATTATAGTATGATTCACTAATATCAATGAGAAATGATTTCGATTTTTGGAAGAATACTTGCCAAGTTAAATACGGTGTTTTTAGCGCAGTACAATTTTTCTATATTTTTCGCTCACATATACATATTATTGGGTTAATAAGTAGACTTGAAAATATTACTAACAATTTTCCTCTGGGTTAACACATGCCTCTCATAATTTTTATCATGTTCTCTTTGTGCCGAGAACAGTGTTGCCGTTTTTGGTTATTTCTAACCAAAATCGGTTATTTTTTTTGATCAATGTGTAGATGTGCAGATTTTTTTGGTTATTTTTTTTAAAGCTATTTTTTGCTTCTTTTTTTATTAATTACAATTTAAACTTGAAAAAAAAAATAAAACAAAAGTATACGAATTTATATTTGGTTATATTTTTTCTTATTTGGTGACTTTTTTCAAAATTACAAAATTATTTTACAAAAATTACAAAATAAATTACAAAATTTTTTTTCGTGGCAACACTGTTTCAGAAAAATAAATAACAAATTAGTCAAACAACAAAAACGTACGATGAGAACAACGCATTGTTACGCTCTTGGTTTCTTTACCTTTCCCTTCTATATTTTTGAGAAATATTCCAAAATATGCCGAAATGCACATTCTTTATACTTTATTTTCTTTGGTAGAAGCTAACGGTAGCAGTATTATTGGTTTCACACCAGACACTTTGCTGATTGTTGTTGATTAGTCTTTTATTTCGAAATATTTTTGGGGATTCTGATAATCGTCGTTTTTGTAATCTAGACGGAGAAACTAACTGCCAGCTTACAACGTCATCGTCGCTATCATATAAGGAATGCAAATTATTATTACTATCTTTTTATTTCCTACTCATTTTTTGTATTATTGTTGTTTTTTTTTATAATTTTAAACGTCGATTTGAATTAAAATATAAAAAAATTTTTTATATCAGTTTAAAATTTGTATTTTATTTTTTCCGCACCAAATTCTATGACAATAAATTCGAAGCGAGCTGCAAACCAAAATAAAAACAAATATGTGTTTTATTTCAATTCTTTATTGTTCGCACTATTTTTGTGTGCCACTGTTTGTAACTTGACGTATACAACAATAATTGCTTGTTCGCTATTCTTTGCTTGTTCTTCTTTGCTTGCATCGCAAATCTTTAAAGGGAGATCTTCAAACCACGACTGCTCTCTTCACAGGCAGCGCGTCTTCTGACTGACTGATGTGTGATTAATATTCTTGAAGTCGATTGTTCGTAGTTTCGCCTTCTCGAGAATTCGATCGCGGTTCCATTGTTGTTTGTGTGTTTTGTTTACGTTGTTTGTTGTTACCTTCTTGCTTACTTGTCTATCCCCTTTTCTTTCATACTGATGTTGTTGGTTTACTTGTAAACAAATTTATTGTATTTGTTTGTGTAGCTTTTGTTTATTATTTTAATGTTAAACAATGTTACACCGTTTCCGTTTTCGTAACAGTATGTTATATCTAAAACTGTTCCGTCTTTTACAGCTCTCTCTCTTCGCCTTTTTACATTGCCTTTTTACATTGTTTGTTGTTCCCAAAAATTTTCATTTACTCGTATCCTGTCAGATTCGGAAAACTCTTCGGCGCACGAATTACACATTTTTTGTTCTTACACGGATTAGGCAGAACACTTGTGTTTCGAACCTTTACATTTTGTAGCCTTTTAGGTAATTTTCTTTGCCTTTTAAATCCTCTTTGTCCCACACATGTTTCATCTTCAATATTATTGTCTGTAATTGTTAATTCATCAGAAGAAGTGTCTTATTAAATTTCTAGAAAAAAAAATTTTATTCAACACAAAACTTTAACACTTTCACGATATTCCATATTTATTCACCCCAGTCAGATGTACAAATACGTTGGAATATTAAAATAATATTTTAGTATTATTATATTATAATTTTTAAAAACAATATATTTTTCAGTTTTTTTTATTAAGAAAATTTTAGCTTGAGCGACAAGTTGCTGTAACAAAAAAAACAAACAAATTTTAAAAGTGCACTTAAGTTAAAATTGTTTTTGTTATAAACTCATAACGGTACACTGCGTGACCCTGAAATTTTTATAGATGATGCAAAATTTGACAATGAATTTATTTACGTTACCAGTAATTAAAAAAAAAAAACTTAAAAAAATGTTTTCTACTATCCAAGCCCAGCAGCCAACCTGTTCTCTTACTGTCCACAGCAGGCCATAGACATCTAGAAACAAAACAACCCACGCCTCTGCTCTTCCTCCCCCACCCATCCATTGATGAGGCCGTAGAGGTGGCAGACTGGGGGGTCAGGACCAACTATTATATCGCCCCCAGAAAGCGAACCTAACCTAGCGAGGGCATCCGCCGTCTCATTGCCCAGTATACCGCTATGACCGACGTAATGGCCCTAAGGGCAGCCTGACTGTCAACGAAGATCATTTAAGATTCCGAATCCGAAGCTGGGCCACCAGCTATGGCCTCGATAACCTTCAAGATTGCGAAAATCTCCGCCTGAAAAACGCTGCAGTCATCATTCAACTTGAAGTGGAGTTCAAGACCGAGTTGCCTACAGAAAACACCAGCCCCTGTAAATCTACCTAACTTAGACCCATCTGTGAAGATGGGTATACCTGCCCCTGGAGTACCTCACCATTCCATTGTGCCCTTTCCGGTATAAGTATCCTTAAACCAGGCAGGAACATAGCCTCAGGCACAATATAGTCGGTGGCTTTTTCCGAAAGTCCATACCTCCCGTCAGGAAAGACGACATTCAGAACTCTGGAGTGACCTATCGAGCGCTGTTTCCAACAGCCCGATTCCCTCAGACGAATGGCACTGCGCGCTTGACATACAAATCAAGCGGAGTCAGGCAGAGCATAGTGTCAGGAGAAGCCTGAGGGCAACTCTTCCTCACTCCAGTGATACTCAAGGAAACAATCCGCTGAACCTTTTCTAAGATTTTCCGTTGAAAACTCTTATCTAAGGCACACCACCAAACAACGCAACCCTAAGTAATAACCGGTCTAACAATCGCCAGATATATCGAGCGAATGACCCTAGGCGGAAGACCCCAGCTGTATGGAGTTCACATACTGGTAGAAAGCATTCATTCTTTCCTCGGTGTTTCGTTTCCAGTTCAGCTTGCTGTCCAGGACAACACCCAAGTACTTGACCTGAGAAGACAACGGAAGCTCCCTACCAGCTAACCTCGGCAACCTGAAGGTTTCAATTTTGTATCTACGCGAGAACAAAACTAAGTCTGTATTATTCGGATTTATACCCAGAACACAGTTCGTAGGCCAAGAGGATAAAATTCCAAGGGCAGACTCCATCAGTTCCCCCCGCGTCGGCAAAAATTTTCCACCCACCAGAATAGCCACATAATCGGCATATGCCACAACCCTAAAAGCCCTACTTTCCAGAAGTCTCAGACCAACATTAGCAACCAAGAGCCACAAGAGTGGGGTTAGTACACCCCCCTATGGTGTACCCCTGGTCGCACGCTTTACGATAGAACATCCACCCAAATTCGATCGGATTAGTCTATTACCCAACATGTGGATGATAAACCGGACCAGAAAATCTGGGGCATGTATATCCTTTAGTGAATTCTCAATAGAAGAAGTGGTAACATTATTGAAGGCCCCATCTATATCAAGGAAAGCCGACAGTGTGTACGCACCCCTGATGAGAGCGATATCGGTCTATAATCCTTCGGGCCGATGTGACTTAAGTTTACCAGCTTTTGGTATAAACACCACAAGCACATCTTTCCAACTATCAGGTATATCACACCACCCAGTCCCTATACACCAGACATTCGTGTAATATATCACCAGCATGCTGAAGCAGAGCCGGAAAGATACCATCCGGACCAGGCGACTTAAAGGGCTCAAAACTACTTAAAGCCATTTGACCTTCTCTCTGGTAATGCATACATACATACATAATTGGCCATTACAACCCTTCAGTCAGGATTACGGCCTAGCTTCTTAACACCACTCATGTTGTGTGCGTTAATTTTATACATGAGTGGCGGAACCTACAGTTTAAAATCGACTCCGAACGACAGATTTTTTGAGAAGCTTTTCATGGCAATTTTTACTCTCAGAGTTTTTGCCAGAAATCTGTTGAGAGGAAGTCGCCGCAGAAATATTTTCATATTTTCGTTTTGATGTCTGAACTGGGATTCGAACTCGGGCCTTTCGTCGAATAAGCCAACACACTACCTACTAGACCACGGCGACTTGTCTCTGGTAATGATATCCTCCAAATCGGGCATCATGCCAGCATCACAGAAGGGATCACACCCGACGGATAGCTTTCTGGATCCACACAATTGGGAAAATGAGTGCTCAGCAGAACCTCTAGGGTTTCTTTTCTCGAGGCTGTCCACGCGCCATCGTTCTTTTGGATGAAGCCTAGGATTTTGGGGTCCCTAGACAGCATCCTACGGAAACGAGCCACATCGGCAACATTCTCGATACTCGTGCAGAAACTCATCCAGGTGGTTCTCTTTGAGCGCTTTATTTCCCTTTTATACTCATTAAAACTGGCCTTATATGCAGACCAGTCAACATCCCTGCCCGACTTCTTAGCCTTATTAAAGAGTTTCCTGGTACAACAGCGGAGTCTACGCATTCCACCAGGCTGGCTGGTTCCTCTTACCCGGGTAAGTGAGAGGACAAGCATCTCTATAACAAGACAACAAAATATCCGTCAAAGACCCAACTCGATCATTGACGCCAGGGGTGAAACGACCCCTGAGGGTCTTAAGTTCCTCCTCCACAGCCATCTCATATCTGATCCAGTCGGTTCTTCTTGGATTCCTAAAAGGCTTGTTAAAGCCACCTGATAGATTAATACTGAAGGATATCAATTGGTGATCAGAGAAAGAATACTCATCTGAAACCCTCCAGTCCATGTTAGAGAGCGTAATGTCAATTACCGCCTCCCTAACACGGTTCCTAAACATTGGCGTGTTACCAACGTTACAAATGTTAAGCCTATTAAGAATAATAAAATTCAAAATCGACTCACCCCTAGTATTTACGTCAGCACTGTCCCATTGGGTGTGATGAGCACTGACATCGCAACCCAGGACAAGGCGACATCTTTTCCTCTCCGCATGCTCCACCAGTCGTCCAATTAAGTTATCAGGTGGAGATGCAGAATCGTACGGCATATACACAGATGACAGCATCAAATCGATCCCAATGTCGTCTTTGCACGCCACAGCTGTTACGTCACCTGTACAAAAGGAAGGAGTGCTTAACAGGTCCAAATTGCCCCTAGCTAAAATACAGGTTCTTACCTTCTCACTTGCTCTAGGGACACGTAACCTATAATCAGGATCCTATCCCTAAAGATCCAAGGTTCCTGGATAAGAGCGATGCCAACTTCAAGGCGGCGCGGGGTGGTTAGCAGGTTGTGTGAGGCGGCTTCGCAGTGATGCAGATTAATCTGCACCACTTTTAGCCTCCTCTGGTTTCCTGGCACCACCTATGTCCGGATGACGGAATTTTAGATGTGCCAACCCACACAACACTACGCCACCCCTTGCTACTAGAAACTGAAGCGAAGTCTGATCAATAGCGATCCGAAGATGGCAGCTTTTCTTACAATCACCAGCCAGGGAATTAACAACTACGCACGTGCTGGTGTTTAATCCGTCATTCTGCTTTCCAATAAGTTTGGGTATGATATTCACCTGCCTAAAAGTAGGCGGGACCCATACCGTCACTATTCTGAATATGAACCGAGGGAAGGTGGCTTTTTCTTTGCTATCGCAAATAGTCAGGGAGCAGGACGTTGACGTAGCCATTATAAGCGAACAGTATGCATCAAAAAATAACGGATTCTGGCTGGGCGATGAAACAGCAACAGCAGCCATATGGATACCGGATAACCAGGGTCCCCGAATGAGAAGATCTGGTAGGGGAGATTGTTTCACCTGGGTACAGTTTGATGAGATTACTCTAATGAGTTGTTATTTGTCACCCAATGACGACAGCCATATGGATACCGGATAACCAGGGTCCCCGAATGAGAAGATCTGGTAGGGGAGATTGTTTCACCTGGGTACAGTTTGATGAGATTACTCTAATGAGTTGTTATTTGTCTCCCAATGACGACGTGGGAACCTTTGAGGGAAAATTGGCCAGAATCGAGGACGCAGTGACGCGGATCGGCAACCTCATAGTGGCTGGCGACTTTAAGTCCAGAGCTGTAGAGTGGGGAATGCAGAATACCAACCCAAGAGGCAGGCGAATTGTGGATATGGCAGCTCGAACCGGTCTGGTCTTCGCGAATGAGGGGAGCGTAGCTACCTTCAGACGACCAGGCTGCGAGGGGACCATCCCTGGTATAACTATGGTCTCGGAGAGCATGTATCACAGAGTGAGGGACTGGAAGGTAAAAAGGCAATGCCCTTATTCAGACCCCCGAATATCAGGAAGAAGGCAGTGTATTGGTGGGACGACAACATCGCAGCACCCAGGCGGGAGTGCCTACGACTACGGCGGAGGTACACTAGAGCTAGACCCGACGGACCAGCTGAAGAGGAAATGCGGGCATACAAAGAGGCAAAAAAGTCACTGAAGAAGACCATAACGCTCAAGAAAAATCAGGCATTCCAAGAACTACGGGATGACGTGAACGTAAACCCTTACGGACTTGGATACAAAATTGTAATAGACAAACTGAACAGGAGGAAACCAATGGAAATTATGGACGAGCGAATAATGAGAAATATAGTGGATACACTATTCCCTACTCATGAACCAGTGAACGAAGGACGACAGAATATGCTCAATACGGAATTTTTACCATTCTCTGCAGAGGAGCTAAAAGTAGCCGCAGCAGGACTAAAACCCGGTAAGGCACCAGGGCCCGACGGCATCCCGCCTGAGGTGATGCGGGAAATTGCCAATCAAAGACCGGAACTCCTACTAGGAATGTACAACGCGTGCCTCCCGAAATATGGAAGAAACAACGGCTAGTCTTAATAAGCAAGGGAAAGGGCGACCCAGAGGACCCATCCGCCTACAGGCCACTGTGCATGCTGGATACTGCAGGGAAGCTGCTCGAGAGGCTTTTGAAGCCAAGGCTTACAGCTGATATAGAGAATAGTGGCGGACTGTCGGATAGACAATATGGTTTTTGACCTGGTCGGATGATATTGCAGCTGTTATTACGGCCAGGAATACGGAAGAGGCACAGCGAAAACTTAGACGTGTCATATTAAGAACAAAAACATGGTTGGATTCCCACGGCCTAGACCTGGCCATGCATAAAACGGAATTACTACTGATCACTGGTCGTCGTATCCCTTTGCACGTGGACATGAGTATTGGAAACGGGGTAATCAGGACCAAGAGCTCGGTAAAATACCTGGGAATAAGGCTGGATCCCGGACTGACATTTTCGTACCAGATTCAGTACTCTGCTAACAAAGCCCAGAAGATCGTTGGACAGCTCAGCAGATTAATGGCGAATATTGGAGGACCGCTACCGACGAGAAGGAGACTCCTGATGGAGGTCGGAAACAGTATTATGCTCTATGGGAGCGAAATTTCAGTCCGGGATCCAGCCTTATTCCCAGGTATTTTACCGAGCTCTTGGTCCTGATTACCTCGTTTCCAATACTCATGTCCAATACTAGATGTCAAAAAGCGGGCAAGCTCACTTGTATCGGTACAGAGAACGGCTGCATTGCGGATGGAGATATATAGAGCGAAATCGGCTGGAGATCACATAACCGGCCACTTCAGGGAAAACACCGTCTCAAGATGGCAACGACGATGGAACAATGAAGATAGAGGAAGTTGGACGGCGAGACTTATCCCGGACATAAGGCCATGGATTGGTCGGAAATTTGGAGAGGTAAATTAGTACGTTACGCAGATGCTATCGGGTCACGGATATTTTAGGAAATATCTGCACAGGATAGGCAAGACCGCTTCCCCTTACTGCCTTTACGAAGAAGGGGAAGTTATTGATGATGCAGAGCACACGGTTTTCGAATGTGCACGCTGGCAGAGCTATCGCTCTGTACTGACGTTAGAAATTGGAATGCCGCTAACATTGTCGGTGTTATGATTTCGAGCAGAGAAAATTGGGCCTCAGTGGCGAATTACGTGGAGCGCATTCTAAGGCTGAACAAGAGAGACCTTGAGGCTGCAGAACAGGCAGGCACGCCGGCATAATTTATACCGTAACATGTGTCAAAGGAAACCGACACGGGATCCTGGTCTAAAGGAATAGTGGAAACACGTGAATGTCTCCTTAACTTACGACACGCAATCCGGACGCAGATATGAACACGCAGGGGCCAAATGGCCAAAAGGACTCCACTCCGAAGTAATACCACCGTAGTTCCGGAGTGGGCACAAGTCCACGAGACGAGGGGGGGGGGGGGGGAGTTTAGTGGGTGAGGGCCCCACACACGGAGGATGTGACGACTTCCTCTATGGTGCGGTTAGGAACATTCACCCCTCCTCTTCGTGAAAAAAAAAATACCGTCACTATTGGACGCAGAGGGAGGTCGGATTGAGGGACCACCTCCAAGCGAGCTCTACCTTAATGCCCTTGAACCAACCAATGGAAGATATGCGAGCACTCCTGCCATTACAACTCTCCTCCGTCATAAACTCGATGAGTCTTTCTTCAACTAGATTCCATCTTTCAGGAGAGATTTTGCCATCCAAATCCGACCCGTCGATGAAAGCCAGCTGAAGGGAAGGGTTAGTTCCTAGGCTCCCTTGTTTCTTAGGACGCTTGGAGCCGGAGGAAGGCACATCGCCAGACCTGTTTCTCTTCATGCGATCTCCTTTGCGAGAAACTTGCATAAAAGACTTATCCGCCGAAGTGACCCCCCCCGGCCTCCTTGGCCACCAACCTTCCATCCTTCTTTTGGGATAAAGGATTAGCGGTAGTTTCTACCTCCTTTCCTTCATCCATTGTATAAGGAACACCATCGCCCTTTCTCTTCACCGGAGGTTTGAAAACCCGGGTGGTCTTCTTTGCTCCAGTTGTGAGTAAGAGTGTAGAACCTTCATGCCCCTTGCTTGCAGCTTGAGAAGTATTACCAATTGGCTCTAAGCTCCCGTCCGCACTCAAGGGTCCATCCTTCTTACCAGAGCCAGCGCCTCGTTAGAGGACACTGTCCGGGTATTTTCTCATACCGCGAAACAGTGCCTGTGTCGAGCCAGCATCTTCTGCTCCTTAACAGAGTGGGAATCCACATCACAGCTTGCGAATCTCCTGAAGACAGTGCAAGCCCTGCGATATGAATTCCTCTCCTTATACATAGAGGCACGTTTCCGCCCAGTTTTTTCCCCCTTGTCAGACGAGCTACTTTTTCCCATGCAGTCCGAATCAGTAGATGATTGTACTAGTGGGTCAGAAGCATCCCGTCTGACAAGTGGGTTCCTTGAAGGGGAAGTCACCACCTCATTGTCCCAGTGAAAATTTGGATACGACTGCAAACCATACGATAAGCATGGGTCGCTTAACACTCCGGATTAGGGGTATAGAAGTAATATACGTGATCGGGCGAGTCGAAGAGACCACACAGAGACATCAATTCGAAGACAGTCCTCTCACGATATTAGGGTAACCTTTAGTTAGGGATAGGTACACTTAAGCGCCCACATCGCGACAAGATTGTTACCCGCGAGTATATATTTCATGTTTAATTTTTTCTATATTTTCCACTACATATACATATTATTAGATTATACTTGAAAATATGACTAAGAATTTTCCTCTGCTTTAGAAACTTTCGGACTTGCTATGTGGAGTGAAAAAAACACACTGTAAAATACGGATGGAAAATGGACATTATTTTTGTACCTATTGACATCCTCTTGAACATGTATTTTTCTCCAAATATACCTGTTACGTTGTTGAATCTTATGCTAGAGTCTATTATGATTGGCAGAATTTTTACCTTATTCTCAGTTTCTTCCTCAACATCGGACAGGAGATAAAATCTATTAGAGGTGCTAGGCCCGTCATAAAGCTTGGTCATCTTTTACTTGGGGACACTACCCCAGAATTGCTTAGGGTTTTGATTATTCATAATCGCAATAAAGATATTATTTATTTGAAAATATGTTTTATTTTCAGCGAGCTAAACATCCACGTCTTTATTATAGTCACGGTTATAATAAGGTACTGAAAATTTGCAAACAATTGCATTTGTTCCAATAAAAACTTTGAGTCATTGTAAATGTTCCATTACGAAATTTTTTTTAATAAACCGTAAAACATAACACTGTGCTAGTTGGAAAAAGTGACAAGCGGGGCACCTGGCGGGTTAACCTAATTCGGGTACGCTGAATCCAGTAGTGCTAACCGTTTTTTTAGGTTAGCTCTTGTTTTCGAAATATATCGTTATTTCGAGAATGGAGGAGGTTGCACAACATATATTCGCGTAACTCAAAAACGGTTTAGTTTATTATAATAACCACATGAAACTTCAAGAATTAACACACTTATTTTTGTTGTTAATTAAAGTTTAAGTTCTTATTTACAAATTTATTATTCTTCCTCCTGCAGATTCCAACAAATATCCCCTAATAGCGAATCAAGTTGTTTGCCACTATACCAATGTTCGAGTCTGGCTGTTGAAATCTCTCGACATGTTCATCAGACTCGGCCGGTGATTGTTCATTAAATTTGTCTGCATGACAATGCAAAAAATGTATTTTCTATGACATTCAATGTATAGCAATGACGTTTAAGTTTTTAAATGTGGTTAGCATATTTCCAATTAAAATTCGACAATTTTCAGACCGATGATTTCCTAATACATTTTCTATTACTGATTTCAGACAATTCCAGCCCAATAGCTCCATATCATTCAATGCAAGTTCAAATTGTTGGTCCTTCATTAGACTACGAATGTCCGGTCCATTAAGAATTCCTGTAAAATAAAAACATTATGATATGAAATATACATCTAATATAATAAAGTAGCTAGAGTTCATACCTTCTTTTACTTTCATGCCGCTTAATCGTGGAAAAATTCGGCGCAATTTGGTAAAAGCAATTCCATCTGTGTTCAATGCTTTTATACAATTTTTTACAATACCCAGTTTTGATGTGGAGTGGAGGAAGCAAAATCTTTTCCGTCGGCACAAGTGGTAATTCAATAATATTATTTCTATGCAATCTGCTTTCCTCACGTATAGCCCAATCCCGTGTATTCTACTGGTCGCCATGGAAACGCGTATTCCACAAGCACATGAAGCACATATGTATTTTTAGTATACCCCAATTGCATGCCTCTTAAAAGAGCCACCACTTTTAAATCTGCGCATATTTTCTACTTGTGGTCTTCATATTTAATTAACTCTATTAATAATTAAAAATAAAAAGAAGCACAGCTGCGTTTTCCAATTTTTTACGCCTTTTTAAAAACAAAATTTTCGAAATTTTGCTAAAAAACTATTTTTTTGGTAAAAAAAAATGTTTCTACAACGACTGCACATATTGGAAAAAGTTTAACCTTACTTAAAGAAAATTTCATTGCGGAATTTCTGTTTTTTAGTTTATCCAATAAACTAAACCGTTTTTGAGTTGCGCGAATATATGTTGTGCAACCTCCTCCATTTTCGAAATAACGGTATGTTTCGAAAACAAGAGCTAACCTAAAAAAACGGTTAGCACCACTGGATTCAGCATACCCGAATTAGGTTAACCCGCCAGGTGCCCCGCTTGTCACAAAAAAAAAGTGTCAAATTCTAGCACAGTGTAATTATTTTGTAATTTACACTCTCAAGAAATTAATTAATAAAATTTTAAAAAGTTTTTTTTAGAGGTTATTAATTAATTAATTTGGTATTAATTGGATTTTTTCTCACATTATTAGCTTTGTGAGGATCAATCCTGCGGCGGTAGATGTCAAGACCGCCGTAGTCTAGTAGGTAGCGTTGGCTTATTAGACTCAAAGCCAGGGTTCAAATCCCCGGTCAGACATCAAAACGAAATGTGAAAAAATATTTCTTCGGTGACTTCCTCTCAGCAGATTTCTGGCAAAAACTCTGAGAGTAAATAAAATAGAGTTTCTCAAAAAAAATCTGTCGTTAGGTGTCGACATTAAACTGTAGGTCTCGCCTAGGGGTGCCAGACGTACTGTTTTTAACAGTACATGTACTGATTTTTTTCAATTGTACTGCTTTATTCACAACGCCCAAATCAGTACGCATGTTGCCGCCAAACAGTAGTTGATGACGCCGTAGAATGTTTCAACTAACAATGTACTCTGATTTTCATATACAATTTTGTTGTGTTGCAAGTGGCAGTTAGTCGCGAGAATTCAAGCCGAAACGATATACAAATTTTGAAGCCACCACCACAGCCACCACCTACATATATACTTTATACTTTTATTCTTTATACCTGTTTGAACTTCATTTTACCACCTAATTATTATTTTATATTAATACTAATAAATACGTGAATTAATTTTACTTTTAAATTGTGGAGTTTGGTTTATTGGTGAGCTGTCAAAAGTTTCAATTCGGTTGCGATAACAATTCTTCAAAATTTGTTTTTAACGAGAATTCGTGGAAGCAATCCCTCTGGATTTTGTATGTGGACAAAGCTGTCCAATCAATTTATTACGGGGTTGGCCGATCATATTCTACAAGAAACAACTTTAACAATGCCTAAGGAGACTGAAAAGGACAAGACGTGCAGCTGTATAATGTGCCAAGAGATGGACAACGACAGAATGGTTCAATGTGACACCTGCGACCGCTGGTGCCACTTTGATTGTGCTGGTGTAGGTGACGAAATAAACGACATGAGCTGGAATTGCCAGGTGTGCACTGGAGCACAGGAAAACTCACTGAGCAAATCAATGAACGTGAACGAAGGCACTTTATCCCCAATGGCAGATTATGGTACACCACCAGAGCAGGTTGATGGCTCTAACATGGAAATGCAAGGCAGTGGTGGGCAACTGAACTCTTTTAGAGGTACTCAAGGTACAATGTCACCACGGGCGGCAGCCATGACAAATGTAGTAACGACTATTGGCTTGGTTACTGTACCACAAATTGTGCAAAACAACGCATGTAACTTTTCGTCAAGCAGATCTCCTATGTATACGTTAGCTGCAACAACTAATACAACAAACAACCATCAAGCATTGCCATGCACAGCAGTAACGCGGAATTCACTGTTATACAACAACAATGCATGCTATATGAACAAGCAGGCAACAGCATGCACAGAAACATTAACGAACTTTAACGGCCCTTCTAGTTTGAATTCGGCAACAATGTTTCAGCAACATGTGCCACAGAATGTTTATGTGAACAATCAACATATCAACAGAATGCAGCAAGTTCGTGTTGATAATAGCCAGCAGAACAAAATGCAACATATTTATGTTGATAATCAGAACGTAGACAATTCATTTGTACAACGTCAAAAGGTATTGGAGCTTGAAATGCTGGAAGAAGAACAAAAGTTAAAAGAGCGTTATTTAATGAAAAGATACGAAATTTTACAACAGTTTGGAGAAAGTCCAAACAACTATCGACGAAAAGACAATTCAACTGTAAATCCTCCTAATCGACTACGTAATTTCAATAACGCCAGTGTAAGTTTTCCTACAACACAACAGATAGCTGCAAGGCAAGTACTTCCGAGAGAATTACCAATGTTCTACGGTGATCCAGAGGAGTGGCCAATATTCATAAGCAGCTTTGAGAATAGTACAGCAGTTGGTGGGTACTCTAATGCAGAAAACTTAATTCGTTTGCAACAATGTCTAAAGGGTAAGGCTCGGGAAATTGTTCGCAGCAAACTTTTGCTACCCGATATGGTTCCAGAGATAATGCAGACATTGCGAATGTACTTTGGTCGCCCTGAGCTTATCCTGGAACGTATGATCGAAAAAGCGAGACAAATGCCACACCCAAAAGACAAATTGGAGGCAATTATTGATTTTGCTATGTGTGTCAGAAATATATGTTCAACGATTGAGGCTTGCAAATTAGATGATCATCTTAACAATCCAATGTTGGTAAAAGAGTTATTGGAGAAATTATCGAACAACTATAGATTGCATAAACGTAAATGTTTTGCGTACAGGATTTGTGGTGTTGAAGGTTGTAAGGCAAAACATCATCCATTACTGCACGACAATAAATCTCATTCGGAAGCTGTACCGAACGTGACTGGAATGGCTAGTAAAGCTGCCAACGTAAACGCACACCGTGAGAGTGAAAATGCAACCTTCTTCAGAATAATACCCGTAACACTCCATGTTGGAGACAAAAGCTTAGACACGTACGCCTTTCTGGACGAAGGATCTTCAATTACACTAATGGATGAGGAAGCATTTAAATCTCTAGGTGCTCAAGGTGTGAAGGAGCCGTTATGCCTCAGATGGACAAGTGATACTACACGAATGGAAGCCGCATCATATAGAACTTCTCTGAGAATATCGGGCCAGCAAAATGAATCAACATACACATTGAAGGATGTTCGTACCGTGAAAAATCTCTCACTTCCAACCCAGACAATTGATGCCGATGTGATTAAGGCTGAATATCCATATCTATCAACAATTCCATTGAAGTCATACGCCAATGCAAAGCCGACTATTTTAATAGGAAGCGACAACTGGAGTCTGGCTGTACCATAAAAGGTTCGTGAGGGTCCATGGAACCAACCAATAGCAACGAAAACCCGTTTGGGATGGTCAATTCAAGGTAGATCCAATAGGGATATGCGGAAATATCAGGTAAATGTACACATATGTCATTGTGAAAATGAACTCCAGGAGATTCACGAGGCAGTTAAGCAGATGTATGCTCTTGAGTCGTCAGCTGTGAAGACGATTCAGTCCGATGAGGATGAAAAAGCTATTTCCATTCTTGAGTCAACTTGTAAGTATAGAGACGGTCGTTTTGAAATTGGTCTACCATGGCGAAGTGAAAAAGTGAATTTGCCTGATAGTTATAATACTGCCTACAAACGTTCCATATGCCTTGAGAGGAAGATGAGTAAAGACGTCAACCTAAGAACAAAAATCGAAAAGGAAATTAACAACTTGATAGATAAAGGCTATGCAAGAAAACTTAATTCAGAGGATATTACCATCATGAATTTGCCCGTATGGTATCTACCTATATTTGTTGTCAACAATCCAAACAAACCGCATAGGATTAGAATGGTGTGGGACGCTGTCGCTAAGACGAATGGAGTTTCCCTGAATGATTTCCTATTAAGCGGCCCAGACTTATTGACTCCGTTGATTGATGTCCTTCTATCTTTCAGAATTGGTCGAATAGCGTTATGCGGCGACATTGCTGAGATGTTTCACCAAATCCTGGTCAGGCAAGAAGACACCAACGTACAAAGATTTCTTTGGTGGAATGAAAGTGATGTTGACGGTCCCTCTATCTACGTGATGAACGCCTTATCGTTTGGACTGAACTGTGCACCATGTATAGCCCACTTTGTCCGCAACAAGAATGCTGATAGATTTGAGGCGCGATATCCTAGAGCTGTAAAGGCCGTGAAGAGTCACCATTATGTTGACGATCTGATCGATAGCGTGGACAGTGAAGAAGAGGCTAAGATCCTGGCAAAACAGGTTTCCGAAATACACGATTCCGCTGGCTTTAGGATACGTAATTGGTCGTCAAATTCTATAGCCGTTTTGGAAGAGTTGAATGGTCAGGGAAATGTTTTGCAAGTCCCGATTGAGCTGGGGACGACTGAGAAGGTTCTGGGTGTTTACTGGGACCCAACTAAAGATGTCTTTAAATTTATGTACAAATTTCCTAGATTGCAACGAAATATTTTAAGTGAGCAGATAGTACCTACAAAAAGAGAAGTCCTGAAGGTTTTAATGTCTATTTATGACCCTATGGGGTTCGTATCCTGCTACACAATAGGCTTGAAAATACTGCTGCAGACTATTTGGCGATCGGGTATTACCTGGGACGATGAACTGCCTCCCGATCTTGTTGTGAAATGGCAGCAATGGAGAGAAAACTTGTCGCTCATTACTACGCTGGAGGTCCCGCGATGTTATTCGCTTCAGTTGAAATCTGCGGAAAACATTCAACTACACACTTTTGTCGATGCTGGAGAACTCGGATATTCTACAATATGTTATTTGAGAATCCAATGCAGTGAGGATGTTTCTACCATTATCGTAATGGCCAAGTCGAAGGTTGCACCATTGAAACCGGTATCTATACCAAGGTTAGAGCTGCAGGCAGCTGTGTTGGGAATTAGATTAGCTCAACGGATAACCAGAATTGAACGCATACCGATAAACTCGTGTTACTGGTGGTCTGATTCTAAGACGGTACTAAGATGGCTACGTATGGACCCAAGAAAAATGCAACAATTTGTAATGCACAGAGTGAGCGAGATCCAGGATGCATCCGAGGTACAACAATGGAAATGGGTTCCATCTAAAATGAATCCTGCTGACCTTGCAACCAAGGTTACTACTAAGGTTGATACATCGTTGTGGTTAAACGGTCCAGATTTTCTGTTGGGTGATGAAAATGGTTGGCCGCAATGTGACGACCTAGGTCCGCCGGACATGTCAGAGGTTAGAGGCCATGATCTACACCTGCATACGATGGTACATACTGTATCTTTGAATACCAAATATTTCTCTGATTGGAAGCGTTTATATCGAGCACTCGCAACATTCCTGCTTTATTTGGAGAGACTAAGATCTAGATGTGGAAAAACAGTGGTCCCAAATGAGGTTACCTACGAGATGATTCGCAAAGCCAAAAATATATTATACAAGGAAGCTCAGTCTGATGTTTATTCAGATGAAATATGCTGTTTGAAATTGGGTAAGAACATAGACAAGAATTCTCCACTAATTTCCCTGAACGTATTTCTAGACGATGATGGCCTTTTGAAAGTTCGTGGACGAACTGAGCACCTTAGTTGCCATAATGATGTTATTGTTCTACCGAAGGATCATAATGTAACCATGTTACTTATAAAATACGTTCATGAGTGTCACCATCACGTCTCCCACGAAACGGTCGTCAATAACCTGAAAAGCCTGTATTACATTCCAAGACTACGGGTACTATACCGTAAAGTACGGAATAAGTGTCAAAGATGTAAGAACGAGACAGCCATGCCAATTGTACCTCAAATGGCATCACTACCACCAGCTAGGCTTGGAATATTTGAGAGGCCCTTTACTTTTACTGGTATAGATTATTTCGGCCCTATTACCGTATTTATCGGAAGAAGATCTGAGAAGAGATGGGGCGTAATTTATACTTGTTTGACTACACGAGCTGTGCACATAGAAGTGGCACATAGCCTTGATACAGGTTCCTGTATAATGTGTTTAAGGAACTTTATTGGACGTCGTGGATACCCCAGACAAATTTATACCGATAACGGCACCAATTTTAAGGCTACGGAGAGGATAATGCGTGAGGAACTTCATGAATTGGATCACTCAACATTGGTGAAAACCTTTGATGATATAGAATGGTTCTTCAACCCACCTGCAGCTCCCCACATGGGTGGTGCCTGGGAAAGGCTTATTCGTTCTGTTAAAACAGTTTTGCACAACGCACACCCCAAAATGAATTTCAATGATGAGCCTTTGAGGAACGCACTTATTGAAGTTGAATTTATTATAAATTCTCGTCCACTGACCTTTGTGTCTTTGGAGACGTGCGATGACGAAGCTATTACTCCTAATCATCTGTTACTTGGTTCGGCAACGGGCTATAAACCTATATGTACTGACAACTTTAACTTAAGGCATAGATGGCACCAGACACAGGCATTCGCAGACCAGTTTTGGCGTAGATGGGTGAAAGAATACGCTCCAATGATAACACGAAGAAGCAAGTGGTTTACTAAGCAAAATCCAATAAAGGAAGGAGACGTTGTTCTGATTGTGGATGAAAACTTGCCGAGAAACTGTTGGTTGAAAGGTATCGTCACGCAAACTGTTATTGCTAAGGATGGTCAAGTAAGACGAGCAATCGTTAAGACAATAAGTGGTATTCTACAGCGACCAGCGAGTAAGTTAGCTGTTTTGGACGTCGGTTATCCCGTGAGTAAGCTTGAGGAGATTCCGTCCACTTACGGAGGGGGGAATGTTGCCGCCAAACAGTAGTTGATGACGCCGTAGAATGTTTCAACTAACAATGTACTCTGATTTTCATATACAATTTTGTTGTGTTGCAAGTGGCAGTTAGTCGCGAGAATTCAAGCCGAAACGATATACAAATTTTGAAGCCACCACCACAGCCACCACCTACATATATACTTTATACTTTTATTCTTTATACCTGTTTGAACTTCATTTTACCACCTAATTATTATTTTATATTAATACTAATAAATACGTGAATTAATTTTACTTTTAAATTGTGGAGTTTGGTTTATTGGTGAGCTGTCAAAAGTTTCAATTCGGTTGCGATAACAATTCTTCAAAATTTGTTTTTAACGAGAATTCGTGGAAGCAATCCCTCTGGATTTTGTATGTGGACAAAGCTGTCCAATCAATTTATTACGGGGTTGGCCGATCATATTCTACAAGAAACAACTTTAACAATGCCTAAGGAGACTGAAAAGGACAAGACGTGCAGCTGTATAATGTGCCAAGAGATGGACAACGACAGAATGGTTCAATGTGACACCTGCGACCGCTGGTGCCACTTTGATTGTGCTGGTGTAGGTGACGAAATAAACGACATGAGCTGGAATTGCCAGGTGTGCACTGGAGCACAGGAAAACTCACTGAGCAAATCAATGAACGTGAACGAAGGCACTTTATCCCCAATGGCAGATTATGGTACACCACCAGAGCAGGTTGATGGCTCTAACATGGAAATGCAAGGCAGTGGTGGGCAACTGAACTCTTTTAGAGGTACTCAAGGTACAATGTCACCGCGGGCGGCAGCCATGACAAATGTAGTAACGACTATTGGCTTGGTTACTGTACCACAAATTGTGCAAAACAACGCATGTAACTTTTCGTCAAGCAGATCTCCTATGTATACGTTAGCTGCAACAACTAATACAACAAACAACCATCAAGCATTGCCATGCACAGCAGTAACGCGGAATTCACTGTTATACAACAACAATGCATGCTATATGAACAAGCAGGCAACAGCATGCACAGAAACATTAACGAACTTTAACGGCCCTTCTAGTTTGAATTCGGCAACAATGTTTCAGCAACATGTGCCACAGAATGTTTATGTGAACAATCAACATATCAACAGAATGCAGCAAGTTCGTGTTGATAATAGCCAGCAGAACAAAATGCAACATATTTATGTTGATAATCAGAACGTAGACAATTCATTTGTACAACGTCAAAAGGTATTGGAGCTTGAAATGCTGGAAGAAGAACAAAAGTTAAAAGAGCGTTATTTAATGAAAAGATACGAAATTTTACAACAGTTTGGAGAAAGTCCAAACAACTATCGACGAAATGACAATTCAACTGTAAATCCTCCTAATCGACTACGTAATTTCAATAACGCCAGTGTAAGTTTTCCTACAACACAACAGATAGCTGCAAGGCAAGTACTTCCGAGAGAATTACCAATGTTCTACGGTGATCCAGAGGAGTGGCCAATATTCATAAGCAGCTTTGAGAATAGTACAGCAGTTGGTGGGTACTCTAATGCAGAAAACTTAATTCGTTTGCAACAATGTCTAAAGGGTAAGGCTCGGGAAATTGTTCGCAGCAAACTTTTGCTACCCGATATGGTTCCAGAGATAATGCAGACATTGCGAATGTACTTTGGTCGCCCTGAGCTTATCCTGGAACGTATGATCGAAAAAGCGAGACAAATGCCACACCCAAAAGACAAATTGGAGGCAATTATTGATTTTGCTATGTGTGTCAGAAATATATGTTCAACGATTGAGGCTTGCAAATTAGATGATCATCTTAACAATCCAATGTTGGTAAAAGAGTTATTGGAGAAATTATCGAACAACTATAGATTGCATAAACGTAAATGTTTTGCGTACAGGATTTGTGGTGTTGAAGGTTGTAAGGCAAAACATCATCCATTACTGCACGACAATAAATCTCATTCGGAAGCTGTACCGAACGTGACTGGAATGGCTAGTAAAGCTGCCAACGTAAACGCACACCGTGAGAGTGAAAATGCAACCTTCTTCAGAATAATACCCGTAACACTCCATGTTGGAGACAAAAGCTTAGACACGTACGCCTTTCTGGACGAAGGATCTTCAATTACACTAATGGATGAGGAAGCATTTAAATCTCTAGGTGCTCAAGGTGTGAAGGAGCCGTTATGCCTCAGATGGACAAGTGATACTACACGAATGGAAGCCGCATCATATAGAACTTCTCTGAGAATATCGGGCCAGCAAAATGAATGAATGAAGAATATTAATACTAATAAATACGTGAATTAATTTTACTTTTAAATTGTGGAGTTTGGTTTATTGGTGAGCTGTCAAAAGTTTCAATTCGGTTGCGATAACAACGCAGATGTGCTGTTTTTTTACCATTTGTACTGTTTTTGTACTGTACTTTTTTCTTAAATGCTTTTTATGTAGCCATACAAAACATGTGTCTATTTTAATATTTTAGAACAAAAAATTTTGTTCTGAGCAGACTGCAGTAGTAAGCTTTTTAAACAAATGTTTCCAGACTCAAATGTAGCTTCTAATTTTACATGTGGTAATAAAAAGTTATCGAAGATCGCTTCTAATATTTTGGCGAAGTATTCTATTGAAACTATGCTAAAGGACTTGAATGATGATCCCCCTTTTTCTATTTCAACCGATGCGTCAAACAAAGGAAATATTTAAGGCTTTCCAATTGTCCTCCGATACTTTTGTAAGCATACGGGAGTAAATACAAAACTTTTATGAGTCAAATTCCGAAATGTCAAAAGATATTCACCCCTATTCTGCGTTTCGATTCTAATCGAAATTTTCTCCGTTTGGCAATTTTGGTATTCTGCGTTTCGATTCCGTTCAGTTTCTTTCGATTGTATGTATTCTGCATTACGATCGGAGCTCCGTTTCTCTCAGTTGTTTTTTTGTTAACGGAGGTTTTTTCTACTTTTGTTTTTTAAGTGAAAAAATGAAAGTACAAAATTAAAAAATTTAGAAACGATTTAAATAAAAATTATTATTATAATTTTTTTGTTTTAAATTGTTATTTTTTGTACTGGAATATGAGTGTTTTGTTATGTATCTATGCAGGTCAAAAACAAGAACACCGGAGCAGTACGGGAAACTGGCAAATATAATGGCGGATAAAGCTGACATAGCTTGTGGTTATCACCAGCGTTCAAAGGAAGAAGTAACAGCATTCTGTGCGGAGGTTACAGAAGTCCTTAATGTATTAGGCCTGGATTGCAGTTGTCTCTGATCCTACGCTTTTCAAGCCTTATATCTGTATTTCTGTCGTTGTTCTCCTCTTCCAACAATAATGCAGCTACAATAGACTCCATTTCTTCTTAAATTTTAAATAAAAATTCAACTCACTAAATTATTTCTTTAGAAACAGTTTTTATTAACGTTTTGTCTTTACATATTTAACCACAACACTTTTATTTTCTACTTTTTTTTAGTTAATTTCAGCTTCACTAGATTATACACACTTATATATTTATGCAAAACTTATTTTTACTCTTTTCTTTTTTATTTTATTTCAATATTTTTCTTTTATTAAATTTATAAACAATTTACTTTATTATACATAGAACTTGTTTTATTAAATTTGACATTTGTTTATGAAAATGATTATTCTGCTGTTTCATTTCCACATTCCACATTGATACAAGTGATTTTGTAAACATTGTTATCTTGTTCTTATTCTTTCGATTCCGTTTTTCTGCAGAATACCAATTTTCGATCGTAACGGAACTGAATGCGGAGACGTAATCGAAATGCAGAATAGGGGTGATTGCTGATTCGTTGAAGTCTAAATTGGAAGGCAGAAATTTAAACTTGGCCAACGTCACCAGCTTTTGTGCAGATAATTCAAATGTTAAATTCGGATGCAAACAAAGTGTTTTTGTTGAGCTTAAGGAAAATAATCCAGATATCATCGGTATCGGATGTCTGTGTCATATCATTAATAATGCATTCAAGAATGGATTGAAACTTTTATAACTCGATATAGAGAATATTGTAATAAAAGTTTTTAATAAATTTAGCTCATCAACAAAGAAGACTTCAAGTCTGAAAGAAATGTTCGAGTTCCGTGAACTCGAATGGAGTGAAATGCTTCGTCACGTGCCGACACGATGTGAATTAATTTTAAAAATAAACTATGAATACAATTGTAATGAATTTTACAATTTTTTAAAAACAGAAGATGGGAAGAATGGCATTTTAAAACATATAAAAAAGTAATAAATAACTTTAAAAAGTAATATACAAAACTATTTTGTACTTTGAAAAGAAAAAATATAACATTGTAACTTTTTATATACATATGTCTATCTATCTAAAAAGCGTACTGTTTTTTCATTAATTGTACTGGTTTTTTGTACTCAGTGTACTGTTTTTCCGAATTCCAAATCTGGCTACCCTAGTCTCGCCACTCATGAGTGGTGTTGAGAAGCTAGGCCGTAATCCTGGTTGTAATGGCCAATTATATATGTATGTATGCATGTAATTGTAAAAAGTTCTGCAAAATCTTACCGGTATTATTCCAATTCTCCGTTACATTTATCTCTGTGCACATCTGCGAAGTCATACATACATACGATCAATATCTCAATATTTGCTTCACTAATATTTCAATTTTCTAGTTTTTAATTATTTATCTGTCCGTATATTATACAATGGCATTAAAGCCGAAATTGATAACTTCTTTTAATTCAGAATTCGCTCTTTTTAGTAAGTCCGTTTAAAAATTCATAACTGAAATATTTGTTATACATTTTAAGTTTATAAAATACATATACAAATTAAATTTGTATATTTGATGTATAATCCCGAAAATTGAGAAATGAGGTATAAATTAAAACACAAACAATTGTAAAGTTTTTAAATAATTTATTTATTTATCCGATGAAATTCATTACTACCAAATGTAATATAACATGAGCAAAAATAAAGTCAGCAAATCCTCTTTCTGGCGATATTCCGGCAAACACATTCTTGTTTTGTGGATTGGCTTGTAATCGTAAGCATATCCCAAGTACAAAACAGCTAACAGTACAAATGAAGCCGGATAGGAAAGAATTAAAGGGAAAAGTGCCAACCAGACAACAGTAAACAAACTGAATAATGCCGGTTAAAAGTATATATCCAAGGTATAAATCTACGAGCTTCAGCTTTTTGGGAGTTTTGTTCACATAATCGTTTCGAAACTTTTCAATAACTGCATTAATTTCAACCATTTTAAATACAAAATGATGCAAATGAAAATATGTACTTAAATACACGTCAATTAAAAAAGTTAATAAGAATAAAGCACTTGAACAAATGTAATGCGATAATTCCAGTAAATTCCACAGGGTGACCACCACTTATTTATTTTGGGGCTGGTGTAAAGTGTGGAATAGAATTGAGGGTTTGCTGTATTCTATACCAAAAATGTAATTTTTTGCATATGTTGTAATATTAAGCCAAACATTATAATCAAATACATTATTAAATATATTAGTAACTAACAGCTAAATAAGAAATACATTTTGAGTACAAAATCATTTTATTTTAAATCCATTAAATTGTGATAATGTTGTAAGCAAGTTAGTGGCTATATAGTCCAATGCTGGCTGCCCTTAGTAGCAAATTTTTGTGCTTAACAAAAACTTCTTTCTACTTTATATAACACAGGGTACAATATATAACCTTATTAATTCATTATTATACTTTCGTATCAAACGATCAAGTTTAAGACAAAGTCAATAGTTTGTTATAAAATTATTGAATTAAGTTTGATCAATAAATAAATTTACAAAATTGTTGAATAAAAAATAAATAAAAATATTTTACAATCAAAAGTAGTAATTAATCTATTTATAAATAATAGACATATTCCCAAAAACTAAAATGTGTACTGAAGTATGATGTGTAATGATGTAATGAATACACGTTCAATATTCTCTTTCAGCGTTTTCATTCTATTAATAGATTGAAACTAGCGACGTAGGCTGGACGCAATTTCGATTCAATTCGATAACGAGCAGACTATCTTCAACATGTCAAATGTAAAGAAATTAGGATGTATTAAATAATTTGTTTTTGCTATTGGTTATATTTATACATTGCCCATATCCTTCAGCCATTGTGGGTATGAACTTCTAATAAAACACCTTACTTATTCACGAATGTATTCACAACTGATTGTTAACGCATACACTTCCCGTCATTACAAAAATACCATTACGATTCCTGGCGTTACTAATAAGAAAATAAAAAAATCTACTCCGTGGCTATCCATTCTACGCTGCTCTCGAAGATTTCACTGGTTTATTCTTATTGGACTTCAAATGTTCCAGAACTCAAACCTTTGGTCGAGCCTTAAAAAAATTAATAATTCTAGCTATATATCACTTTTGATGCATAGAAATATATGGAATTATTGACATGCTTTGGGAAAATATTTAAATACGTTGATTTTGGCAGTGTGATGTAAATATTTGTCCATGCTAACATTATGCCTCCTTAGAACATCGACAATGTCTCTCTTTGATTCTTCTCAGGTTTCCCTATTCTCCAAGTTTGACTGTAGCATGTACATGACTAAATAACGGTCAATATTTACGGCTGTATCTCTCTGATTTCAATGACGGGCAAAGTTTGTAACGACTATGAATTCCAAATAATTACTCATCCACAGAAACTTTCATGCCATTTTTCGAAGAGGTTTCTTGATAGACGTAAATTAGTCGTCACACCTCTAGAACTTCTGATTAGCACACCATAAAAGCGAATTATTGTGTGTATATATAAAAATGTTGTGTCAGTCATACGAAAATGATCGAAAAATTGCCTCCTGTAAAGTGCACGAAAGAAAACATGCAGTCTCATTTTGGATTTATGGGGCAACAAAGTTTGCATGTTTCCGAATTTTTATTTGTAAGAATGACTCCTGAATAATATTTACGCTAGTAACAAAGCTTGTAACACCTAAAAGGTCATAATCACAATTCTAAAATATTTCAAGAAACAATTACTACTAATCTGGGTGAAGATTTACAACATTTTTTTATGCCCAACCTGCCATCTTTGGGATATCAATGTAATTACCATATTTTTTTGTGCCAATATTTTCGCTAGTTCTTTTTCTTTAGAGTCTTCAAAAGCAGGATCTCAGGATCAGGAACTTTAACCTCCTCACTTTTATCCAACACTTCATTTCTAATCATTCTCAGAAATAGTAGTAAGCTATTATTAATGATAAAAAATATCTACACAATAACGCCGAATTACGAAAAAGTCATATGTATCAAATCATGGCAATAATTATGAATTTTTTACGTCCTGTTTAAAATTTTCTTTATTTGGTTTAAAATAAAGGATGTAAAAATATTGACAAAGTAAAAAAAGGTGTGGCATATAACTTTTTGGAGTTAAATTTATATTGTGAAAAAAGTGATTTGTATAATTTTTGATACAAAGCTCGATAAAGGGCGAAACTGCCAAAAAAAAAATCAACTTGCACTAAACGCTTTTTTCATTAGATTTCTCGTAATTAATTATTTTTACTAATGCTATCCTGTTTAGTATAGTCAACGCAAAGTTTTGTGCTACAATTCTTCTTTTTGTCCTGCAGGTGAACTCGAAGGATTGAAAGAGGATCTATTACACCGCTTCTTTCCATCTCATTGATCAACTTCTTCACCTTTTTCTCTTTAATAGTGTCAATATATACCGTTGACAGACGTCAGCGTTAATTCGCATTAAGATTTCACCCCGACAGACGACAGTTTCTGCATTCGGAATTAGTATTTTTGAAATACCAAAATAAAATAATTCAATTGAGATTAAATGCAGCTTGATTTCGTGCATTAATACGCATTAATATGAAGGTAATGCACGAAATAATTTGCCTTAAGTCTTTTAATTTTGTCGTCTGTCTACCCTATTATGCTGCATTATGGTAGACATTCTCTGACTTTGACTTTTCATTAGGAAAACGACGTGGTTCTATTGGCTGTTGGCTTTGTTTTGTTCTGTCACCGCAGTTTGCTGGTGGCTAAACGAGTGGAGGTGTGATAAATATAATAGGAATTACACAATAAGACCCACCTTTCTGGATTTTTTGAGTACCTGTATAGGCAGGAAATCGGCAGCCCTTCCTTCAAATCTTGTATATTTTAACATTAGTTGGCCTTTATTATGTTTTTAGACAGTCCATAAAAAGCATCAATTTCAGTCAAATTTATACCGTTTCTGTTGACACAAAAGATAATAAATAGGTGTCGCTAAGCAAATCACTCTGCAATTGACTTAATCATATGGTCTATTAAAGAACTATACATACGTACATAATTGGCAATTACAACCCTTCAGTCAGGATTACGGCCTAGCTTCTCACACCACTCATGTTGTGTACCTTAATTTTATACTTGAGTGGAGGGACCTACAGTTTAACATCGACTCCGCACGACATATTTTGAGAAACTTTTTCATGGCAGGTTTTATTTACTTGTAACGACACGTTTCCGCTTGGGTGCTGGGGTAGATAAGCGGCGTCCAGTGGTTACATAAAAAACACTTCGTTGAAGTTTTAAAGCTATTTATTATCAATTAAGTAAAATAGCTTACGTACTAAACTACGTTAGGGCTACATAGAAAGAAAAAGTAAGTCTAATATTAGTTAATAACCGGACGGATCTTGGCCACACTTTAGTAAGTAGGTGACAAGCTCTTCTTTCTTAAGGGAGTAGACCCATGAGGTTTTCAGCACTTCACGTTGACCCATTGTTTTTGTTCAGGTGACGGACGGGTGATACCAATAACTGTACTCGCACTAGCAAAACTGTAAATATAGATGTGGTTATGTCAATTGGACAAATATTTCCCTGCTCGGGCGCCAATGTAACGAAACGTTTCCGCTGGGGTAGATCAGCGGCGTCCAGTGGTTACGTAAAAAACACTTCGTTGAAGTTTTAAAGCTATTTATTAACAATTAAGTAAAATAGCTTACGTACTAAACTACGTTAGGGCTACATAGAAAGAAAAAGTAAGTCTAATATTAGTTAATAAGCCCTAGGACGGCCAAACAACGGTTCGTCAAGTCACAGTACCGAAGGCGTCAAGGGGGGTTGAGTCAGAACAACAGTCAAACGGTATGCGCCCTGGATGACTGCGGTTTCTACTGGTCTTTGATGTTACCCCGGTTCGTTAAGTAACAGTGCCGAAGGCGTCAAGGGGGGTTGAGTCAGAACAACAGTCAAACGGCATGCGCACAGGATGATTGTGGCTGCAAGATCTCCCTTTGTTCGTCCGGTCAGTCAAATTCCTCGGAGAAGGATGCCAGAACGACAATCAAACGGCCTACACACAGGATGATTGTGGTTCTGAGGTCTCCGGTGTCCGTCCAGTCACAGTTGCCAATGTTTTGCTGGCTGTAAATATCTCACTAGTGGGGACAACCACACCACTTGTGATTTGATACATTTTCAGCAACAGCCGATGTCATAAGATCGACCTGCCTTCCCCGCAACTCATCACCAACTGCCCCGACACCTGAAGTCATGCTCGCTTTTATTCACAAAAGAAACGAATAACAGATCAAACATGATCGAACATCAAGCATGTTGTGTCCTACTCTACAACTTACCAATGTAAGAGCATCAATTGAATTCAGCAGAGAGGTCTTGTAGGTCAAATGTGAGTCGTACGACAACCGTTATAAAGAATAATAATATTTCTAAAAATAGATCATAAGAGCTTAGCAAAAATTACTTTAAATATTTTAGGCACAGTGGGCCTGTTATAAACTTGTACTAAAATAATTACAATAGTTTTATTTACAATAATTCATACAGCAAAAATATAAAAGAAAATAAACAATACATTAAATCATAAATATCACCCAGTGATAATATGTGGTCAAAAACAAGGTCTCCGCCTTTTGTCGTCACATACTCCCAGAGTTTTGCTAGAAATCTGCTGAGAGGAAGTCGCCGGAGAAGTATTTTTTTTTTTCATATTTCGTTTTGATGTCTGGCCTGGGGCTCGAACCCGGGCTTTTACGTCTAATAAGCGAACACACTACCTACTAGACTACGGCGACTTCATTAAAGAACTATGATCGTAGCCATATTCTCAGCTTCGGAGATTGAGAAGACCAGAGTTGATTAGAGTTTAAGCGTGATTAACGTAGTTGTGCAAGATCGGCTGTTAGTTGGATCACAAAAACCAGACATTTTAAAATCTATGTTTGTGGCTTTCGTACATAATTCGCAAATCACTCGTACCTTTCAGAAAACGAAAAACGCGTTCAACTGAAAATTGCCGAAAATGCGCCTCCCAAATTTTTTAAAGGGTGATCTTTTCCTTTTTATCGGATCACCACTTACATTTGCTTTCATAAGTTTAAAAAACAAAAGCATTACAATGAAGAAATAAATTCGTAGAAAATTTAACAAAAAATGTTAAAACCGAAATATTAAGGGTTGATATTTTCTTTTCATATTAATTTTTTAGCGCAATCATGAACGAAATAATGTAGTTTTAATTGAAATGCAGACTGCTATATTTTATTATTTTTAAGTTGCAATAAAATTTCTTTTTCAGTGAAAAATTATTTTTATTAATTTATTATTCATTTATTTAATATTGATCATAGCACGACAAGATATTAAGCTTATAAATGAAAGTGCTATGGGAGTTTAGCAAAAAAAAAAATTATAAAAAATAATTGAAAAATAAGTAATATGTAAAACCTAAACAATAATATAGAAATAGAAATGAATTAGAACATGTTATAGTCTTAGAAAATATAGTAATCGATGCAAAAAATTAAAATAAAAAAGAAATGAATATATGTAAAAAATAAAGTAGGAAAAATACGAATAATAGTATATACAAATACCAAGAAATGTACACAAACAAAGAAAAATATATATGTACATAAAGAATCAATAAAATTTAAATTATAAAAATTAAAATGAAAAAATAAAATTAGCAAGTTGCATACGTATGGCAAAGGGAATCGAATTTATAACAACCCATAAGTTTCTAAGCTTACCGTAAATTTTACCAACGATGACATTACTGTGGTTAGACCACGTTAGCCGACCATTAAAGATAATACCCAGATTGGATGCTGTTTCAATAAAATCAATTTTATTCCCCCTGATAATTACATCTGGCACAACAAATTTTCTCTTTGTTCTAAAAAGCAATAAACATTTAGATTTGGAGAGATTTATACAAAGTCCATTAGTCTTGGCCCAGTTTTCAATTTTTCGTAAATCATAGTTAATCAGATCTATACAAAGATTAATGTTCCCAATACGAATGCTCCTATAAAGCGGAACGTCATCAGCCTAAATGTGTACGCTACAATTTTCCAAGACGTCAGGTAAGTCGTTATTGTATATACAGAATAAAAGAGACCCTAATATTGATCCCTGATGAATATTTCTGTAGCTTCTTCAATAATATCCTGTGATCAACCGTATCAAAAGCCTTAGTGTGATCCAAAAGAACTAAAAACGCTATGCAATTTTAATCTAGATTCAGCCTAAGGTCATCAATTACATTGACTAAGGCAGAAGTGCAGCTCCTAGCTTTCATAAATCTCGACTGCCTAATATATAGGAAATTATTACTTACGAGATAATTATTTATTTGTCCAGCTATGAGGTATTCCACTACTTTAGATGGCAATTGGCCTGAATACGTTGTTGGATTTAGGAACTGGAATAATTTTCGACTGCTTCCATTCATCAGGGAAGGATGACATAGGTAAAACTGTATTCAATAAATGAGTAAACTAAGGCAAAAGTCTAGGTGACAAAGCTTTTACAAAAGATCTAAGGCATCAGAACCAATCACATTCAATTTTACCGAAGATAAGTACTCCAAAACTACGAGCTGATTAACATAACGAAAACGAAAGGGGTTTCTTGAGTGACAAAACAAAGATCGTCATATATGCTACTATCAGGGGTTGGAACATTAATATTTATAAATTTGTTATTGAGAGAGTTTATATCAGCATCAGGAGAAGAATCATGACATTTTTGACCAATACCAATGTCACGGATTACCTTCCATTAAGCCCTATTATCCAATGCGGAAGAGAACTTTCTACCATAAAACAATGTTTTTGCGATTTTAATGCGTTTAGTAACCTCGCTACGAGCAGATTTATGAATGGGTTTTAGATCGTCGGTTCTGAACCTCTTCCATCGCCTGTAGGCGATGTTCCGCTTATCGATTAATGCTTTAATTTCAGCATTGAACCACGGTTGGTGATTCGCCGTAACAAGTTAAGATCTGATAGGAACACACCTGTCATATAGCAGACGAACAGTTTTCTGAATTAGTGCCAGTTGGCCATTCACATTATCCATTGAGTAGATCTAACCCCAACAGATATTATCAACATTACAGTTTAAGACTGCAAAATTAATATTTTGAAAATCACGGTATGTAATACGCCTGTTATCAGGACTCACAAACAGGTCATAAGTTAAGAAAAGAAGATCATGATTGCAGAAGCAAGAGGCTGAAATTTGGTCATATAACAGTACCTTAGTCACATTATTAACAAATACGAGATCGATTAGACTGCTAGAAGTTAAGTGGAAGTGAGTTGGTAAGGACACATTCACATTCAACAGGATTAAGATGGAGAGACGACATTCAAACAGTTAGCGCATTATCGAGTAATAGATTATTATTAAAATCACCAATTATAATAATGTCGTCATATTGAATGGAAATATCCATAAGAATAGAAATAAAGGGATCAACATTTAAATTAGAATTTGGTCTATAAATACGACCTAATACAACCTTCTTCTTATGGATGAATGAAATATAAAGAAATAAATATTCTATTTTGTTGGTAATGTATGGTAACTCTGTACAATGTGAACGGCGTTATTATTTTTGAACTTTCTTTGATTTCCTTCTTCCTTGAATTCATATTTCCTTTCCTTTTTACAACATTAAATAAAAGCATTGAAACAGGTTATGGGACCAGCTGAAAAACAGCTTGGGATGAAAATGATGAACGAGCACTAGCAACAATAACTCTGAGTGTGAAGCCTAACCAGTTAAACATAATCAAGAACTGTGTAACTTCTAATGAAGCATGGTTGCGTCTTGAGGAAATACATAAGCCCAGAGGTCCCATTCATAAGGTGTCTTTATATAAAAGACTTTTGAACCTTTCGATGCCTAATGGTGGTAACGTAAGCAAACACGTTAAAGAATTTACAGAATTGTATGAGAAACTTGCTGAGACGGGCATTGTGGTACAAGAAGAACTCTTAGTGATTATGTTGTTATCCAGTCTTCCTAATGAGTTTGAGCATTTCGTCGTTGCCATGGAGACACGTGATAACTTGCCATCACTATCTACCGTTAGACAGAAGATCCTAGAAGAAGGCAACAGACACAAAGAAAAAATTGAACGTGAAGAAGCATCGGTGAGTACACACACACAACAAGCTTTCGCTATGAAGCCTTCAGTGAGAGAAAGAAACAAAGCACAAAAAGAAACAAAATCTGAGAAAAACAAAAACAAATTCAAGGGCAAGTGTTTTAACTGTGGTGAAATAGGGCATTTTGCAAGCAAATGTAATAAGAAGAAAAAACAACTCCTATTGCTGCATGCAAGAACATCAACATACAAGAACAAGCAAACTGAGTGGTGCGTCGACAGCGGGGCGACTGCGCACATGTGTTGCAGCAGAGAGTTATTCACAAACTTCATTGAACGCGATGAGGAGATTTCATTGGCTGGCGACCAACAAATAGTCGCAAAAGGAAAAGGCGATGTTGAAATAAAGAATAATAACGGTTTGTGAATTAAATTCCAAAATGTTTTGTTTTCGCCAGAATTGCAAATGAATTTCATATCAGTGAGTCGTGTGGTGGAAAAAGGTTTAATCGTCACATTTAATTCAACATCTGCTACTATACAGCATCCTGATGGTACGGTGGTATTGAAAGCTGTTGTTGCGTGGTAAAATAACCATGTTAATAAATATTTGGTCTGGCAGCACAATGAATGTCAATAAATTTAATAAATCTTATGTCAAACGTTGATATGTAAAGATAATTTATTCGTTTCGTGCAGGCTGCAGCAAACACTTGACATTGTAATTGGAACACAAGTGTAAGTGGGTTAAAAAATATAAATTAATTAATTAAAAGTATGTAAAATGAATTAATAAATATATTTATAGATTAAAGCATTACCATTATTGGAAGCTAAAAACTTTGTTTTGATTTGTTTTTCTGAGACGCCCGCCATTTAACAATCTTTAATACTTGTTGGCTATCTGTTTTACGTTTCAACATAACCTAAATTGGCAAGTTTTCAACAAACAAGGGATGAACGAATCAGAAGATAGCGTACCTGAAGGCGATGCCGTTGGCAGTCTTGACGCCAATAATGCCGGTGACAACGGCGCAGTAGCGTTGGATTACTGTAATGCAAAGTTGCCAATAAACCAACAAACACGCACAGCAACACATCAACTCAATGGAGCTCAGGCGTTTACCACCTCTGCACTGGTAAGTAAAACATTTCCATCCACCAACGAAAACGACTTGCTCAACGACGATGATATATCTCGCACACGCTCTGGAGCCATAAGAAAAATGACTTCTAAAAGACGCGTCCGCACTACTTCTCCATCGACGGTGCAAATTCCATCAACTACATCGGCTCCTCCACCTCAGCAAACGCCTCTGTCAACAGCAAATAACGGTAGCTTTGGCGCAGATATTGCTTCACAAATTCCCGTTATGAGACCCCAAGACTCTGCAGCAAATGGTAACAATTCTTCGCAAAATATAACGGCATCAAATTTGTTCTTTGCGCCAGCAGCTTCAAGTTCAACAGTATTTGAAATGCAGCGGAACTATTTACCAAATAATACCTTAAGACCACCAATGTTTGCTGTTGGTTCTAATACCGCCACAAGTGGCAATGAAATAACTACAGCAAATTTTTTAAATTCATCAGCTGTTTCCTCTACCTATACTACGGCTCCTACTTTGAGTTTTCCGCATGCAGTAGCAGATGCTACAAATTTGTTAAACCCATCATCAGTCTCCGCTGCTCCTAATATCGTAACAGGCAATCCAAATTATCTTAATCAGTCTGCAGCACCGGCTGCCTATTTTTCACAAACACAAAACCCATATACAAGTTTATATTCAGTTTACCCAACAACAATTCCATCAATATATTCACACGCCCCTCAGTTATCAGCCGTAAGTACTGCGTTTCCATATAATGTTCCAAATAATTCCTCTTTGTGTTTTTTTCCAAATAATCAACAAATATTACCGCGACAGCAATTAATGACATCATCGCTGCCAGTTACATTGAATAGTAACTGCGCAGCCACGTCGTCTGTTAATAGTCCACACACATTTGTACAAAATTCAACAGCTGATTATACTCTGTCTAATACGCACGTGGCAGCTCGACACGCTATTAGTAAAGATTTGCCTATTTTTACTGGGAAACCGGATGAATTGCCCATATTTATTACGAATTATATGCAATCCACAGAACGATGTGGCTTTACAGACCAAGAAAACTTGATAAGATTGCAAAAATGTCTAAAAGGTGCAGCATTAGAAGCTGTTCGTGGCAAATTGATGATGCCGGCCACTGTACCCTTTGCTATTGAGACATTGAGAATGTTATATGGCAGACCTGAAATAATTCATCATTCTCTTCAACGTAAATTAAAACAAGAGCAACCTGTGCGAAAAGATAAATTAGATACACTAATTAATTTCGCTCTTTCTGTGCAAAATTATAGGGCAACAATGCAAGCAATGGGACTTGGGGACTATCTCAATGACCCAATATTATTAAACGAATTGATAGATAAATTGCCAAGTGATTTGAAATTAGACTGGGGTCGCTACCGTATTGCATTTGCTCGGGTTGATATTGTTATATTTGATACTTGGCTCTTTAATTTAGCTACATGCGCAACTCAAGTGACGTCACACGTTCCAACAACAACTATAAATACAAATGAAGAAACAAAAGGGTATCGCAAACGATCAAACGAGCGAATATTTGTACATGATGTCATTGATAATAACACCAATGTAAATGCTAACAGTAATGAATGTCCAAAATGTACGAAGCAGCATCGTTTGACAGAATGCGAAGATTTTACTTCTTTGAAAACAGATGATCGATGGAAGTTTATTCGAGAGCAAAGGCTCTGTTTGCGTTGTTTTAAAAAACATCTTTTACGACGATGCCATTCTAAAAGGAGATGCGGCGTGGATGGCTGCAAAATGCCACACAATCCGTTACTTCATAGCAGATCGGTCCAAAACCCATTAAACGAAACGAGCGTTGGGAACAATAAACAAAAAATTATAAATATAACACGGCAAAGCAGCGACAGTCAATCAATATTGTTTCATGTAAGGGAAAAGAAAAAGACTTTATTTCGGTATATACCCGTAACTCTTTTTGGGAATAATAGGTCGTTTGAGACATTTGCGTTGATCGATGAAGGTGCTGCCTGCACTCTTGTTGAGAACGAAGTCGCTGCTGCACTCGGGCTTGAAGGGCCGACCGAAGAGCTTTGTTTGCAATGGACAGGCGACATTACACAGAAGGAAACTAGCTCGAAAGTAGTTGCGCTTCATATTGCTTCAAGAGAGAGTAATGCACGCAAATTTCATCTGCGAAACGTTCGCACTGTATCGACATTAGATTTGCCTGAACAAACGCTAGAAA
The DNA here is from genome assembly GCA_930367235.1 of Sarcophaga rosellei. Classification (NCBI taxonomy): domain Eukaryota; kingdom Metazoa; phylum Arthropoda; class Insecta; order Diptera; family Sarcophagidae; genus Sarcophaga; species Sarcophaga rosellei. Next base: position 61,732,994 of record OV884019.1, read on the forward strand.
AATCTGAAATTGATTCCTGTGTCGAGTTTAAAAACATCTCCATACTACCGTATACCGCAGCTAAAGCTCGAATTTTAATTGGATTGGACAATGCAAATATTTGCGTTCCACTTGAAGTCAAAGAGAACGGTGTTGATGGACTAATAGCTGCTAAATGCAGAATTGGCTGGAGCCTGTATGGACGCCAATGTGGAAACAGCTCTAAGTCCCCAAGAATAATGCATTTATGTCCCTGTAATAAGAACAACCTCATGGACGACATGCTTAAGAATTACTTTTCACTTGAATCAATTGGTGTGACTAATACTAATAACTATTTACGCTCTAAAGATGATGAGCGTGCTTTAAGACTTATGAAGGCAACATCTAAATATATAGAGAGCGAAAAGATATGGGAGACCGGCCTCCTATGGAAATATGACCAAATAAACTTGCCAGATTCTTTGCCTATGGCTCGACGTCGATTACATTGTCTTGAGGCTAAAATGACACGCAGCCCTGAATTAAAAACTTTTCTTAATGATAAAATGAAGGATTATGAAAAAAAGCGATACATTCGTAAATTAAAACAAGACGAAATAACTAGCGGTGGTAAGTCGTGGTATATACCAATCTTTACTGTTACTAATAAGAATAAAAATAAAAGCAGAATCGTATGGGACGCGGCAGCCGAGGTAAATGGCGTTAGTTTAAATTCAGCTCTATTGAAAGGACCTGACCTGTTGAAATCACTTGTAGGCATTCTTGTACGTTTTCGTGAAAAACCAATAGCGATAACGGGCGACATTCGCGAAATGTTTCACCAAGTGCGAGTGACAAATGCAGATCAAGTCTCTCAAAAATTTGTATGGCGTTATGGTGACACAAATAAGCCCATAGATATATACACAATGACGGTAATGACCTTTGGTGCATCGTGTTCTCCGTCTCTAGCGAACTATATAAAAAATAAAAATGCTGAACGTTTTCGAAAAATATATCCAAAGGCTGTTGATGCCATTATTGAAAATACATTTGTGGATGATTGGTTACAGAGCGTAGATACCGAGAAAGAAATGATTGAGATGGCAAAACTTGTTCGTAATATTCATCAAGACGGCGGATTTGAAATGCGAAACTGGCTTTCGAATTCGAAGCGAGTACTTTCTGTTCTAACAGGAGAAATCGAACAACAAAGTAAATGTATTCAAGATCCGGTAGACCAGTATGAAAAGGTACTTGGCATGTGGTGGGTGCCAATCTCGGCACATTTCACATTTAAACAAAATTTCAGTCCTGACGTTTTTGATGATACGATTGCGCCAACCAAACGTAAGATTCTACGCGTTGTAATGACAATTTTTGACCCGCTTGGTTTATTAGGATTTTATGTTATCTATGCGAAGGTATTGCTACAAGAAATTTGGCGCACCGGAGTTACATGGGATGAGCCTATATGCGCCGAAGAAGAGCAAAAATGGTGGGTGTGGTGCAAATTGTTGCCTGATATATCACAAGTACGAGTTCCACGTTGTTATGATTTTGTCAGCAGCTCTATTAATATACAGATGCACGTATTTGTAGACGCAAGTATCAATGCATACGCAGCTCTTGTGTATCTGCGTGCAGAGCACGGTGGTATAGCAAAATGCAGCCTAGTGGCAACTAAAACTAGAGTGGCACCTCTGAAACCTGTTTCAATTCCGAAACTTGAATTATTGGCAGCAGTTTTGGGCCTTCGGTTAGCGAAGTTTGTAAACACCGAATTGTCAGTGCGAATCGCGCGTAGGGTATTTTGGTCAGATTCTAAAAACGTTTTGTATTGGATCCGTTCGGACGCAAGAAAATATCAACAATTCGTGGCCTTGCGCATTGGTGAGATTTTAGAGTTCTCTCATGTCAAAGAATGGCGTTGGGTCTCATCGTCTAAAAACGTGGCGGATGAGGGAACGAAGTGGTCGGAAAGCCTAAAGTTTGATGCCGGTTCTAGGTGGTTTGTAGGTCCTGATTTCCTGAGAAAAGATGAAGCTGACTGGCCCGTAATGGACTTTAAGAATACAGCAGAAAAGGAACCTGAATTTTTGTACCACATTAAAGAAAAGGAGCCATTTGTGTCCACTTTGGCCGCTATCGTGCCTAACCCTACTAGATTTAGTAAATGGGAAAAATATCGTAATACACAACGGAACGTTCTAAAGTTCTTGCGTCTTATTCGTAAGACACCATATCCGACAAAACGTATTGAAGATTTGGTTAATTTAAAGGATATCGATAATGTCGAAAATGTTATAATACAGAAATGTCAAGAAGAAGAATATGAAAAAGAAATTAAGTCTCTGCGTTGAGGAAAGCATGTGGAACGTAAAAGCCCAATATATAAAAGTTCCCCTTACTTAGATGACTTTGGCGTACTCAGAGTAAAAGGTCGTATTGATTCAATTGAAGGAGTTGCAACAAGTGTCAAACGACCAATAATTCTGCCACGTAAACATCCCGTGACATTTTTGATAGCCGAATTCTACCACCGCAAGTATCATCACAACCACAGTGAGATTGTTGTCAACGAGATGCGACAGCGTTTTCAAATAAATGGGTTAAGAGCGCTAGCTGAAAATGTTTCTAAAAAATGTCAAATTTGCAAAAATCGATCAGCTAAACCAAATTACCCTGAGATGGGAAATGTGCCCCCTGAGCGTTTAGCGGTTTTCACAAGGCCATTTCATTTTACTGGCGTTGATTATTTTGGCCCCTTTGATGTCGTAGTTGGAAGGCGCAGAGAGAAACGCTGGGGAGTGCTGTTTACGTGTATGACTATTCGTGCAGTACACATAGAAATCACACCGTCATTATCTACGGACTCGTTTCTTCTGGTATTTAAACAATTTATAAGTCGACGAGGAGTTCCGCAGCGTATTCTCTCAGATAATGCAACGAATTTTAGAGGCGCAAGCCGTATGCTGTTGAGCGAAGTGGAGAAGATTTCTTCGGGAGAACTTGAAAGTAAATATCCCCAAATTGAGTGGAGATTTATTCCGCCCGCCTCCCCACATATGGGAGGCTCCTGGGAAAGAATGGTTAGGTCTGTCAAGTCAGTTTTAATGGATATACTCCCAAGAAATAGTCTGCCTGAAGAAGTTTTGAGAGCGGCACTAGCGGATGTTGAGAATATTATTAACTCGCGCCCATTAACTTACGTACCGTTAAATTCATCTGACAGCGAGGCGCTTACGCCAAATCATTTTTTAATTGGCAGCTCGAGTGGTGTGCGAGAGCGAGCCTTACCAGATGCTAGTGGAGTAGCCTTGAGCAAGAGTTTTCGAATCACAAGTGCGTTAGCAGACCAGTTTTGGAGACGTTGGCTACGGGAGTACTTGCCTGGTCTGACAAGGCGTGCCAAGTGGCACGAATGTGTGGCAAGCCATATTGCCATTGGTGACGTCGTGATAATCGTTGATGAGAATGCGAAGAGAAACAGCTGGCAGAAAGGAATAGTTGTCGATGTTCATCGCGCTAAAGATAACCAGGTTCGCAGTGCCGTTGTCAAAACGAATAGTGGCCTGCTCACTCGACCTGAGGTTAAGTTGGCAAAATTAGAAGTAAATAAGTAAACCTCATGCAGTCTGCACGAAGTTTACGGAGGGGAGAATGTTGCGTGGTAAAATAACCATGTTAATAAATATTTGGTCTGGCAGCACAATGAATGTCAATAAATTTAATAAATCTTATGTCAAACGTTGATATGTAAAGATAATTTATTCGTTTCGTGCAGGCTGCAGCAAACACTTGACATTGTAATTGGAACACAAGTGTAAGTGGGTTAAAAAATATAAATTAATTAATTAAAAGTATGTAAAATGAATTAATAAATATATTTATAGATTAAAGCATTACCATTATTGGAAGCTAAAAACTTTGTTTTGATTTGTTTTGCTGAGACGCCCGCCATTTAACAGCTGTTAAGAAGGAAAATTTATTTTTGGCCAAAGGCGAAAGTCACAGTTTATATGCTGCTGTTAGTTCCAGTCAAATTTGGCACAACAGATTTGGTCACGTTAATTTTAAATCTCTATGTGACATGGCAAACAAATCGATCGTAACTGGAATGGAATTGAAAAATGTTTCCAGTGCAGCCCAATGTAGAACGTGTATGTTAAGCAAGATCCACGTGACACCTTTTCCACAAGAATCTCAGACAAGAACAAAAGACCTGTTGGAACTCATCCACAGTGATGTGTGTGGCCCATTCAACATAAATTCGCTAGGTGGCGCCAGATATTTTGTCACGTTCATCGATGACTACTCAAGACGAATATTTGCGTATTTTATTCCGGCTAAAAGTGATGTTTTGAAAATGTTCAAGGTTTTTAAACAGCACGTGGAGAAACAAACTGGCAAGAACATTAAGATGCTCCGAACCGATAACGGAAGAGAATTTGTCAACAGCAATTTTGACGCATTCTTGCAAGCTGAAGGCATTGGTAGGCAGCTGACTGTACCATACTCTCCCCAGCAGAATGGCATCGCCGAGCGAGCCAATAGAACGTTGGTAGAAATGGCTCGTTCAATGATGGTACATAGCGGTGTTCCACAAAATTTATGGGCAGAAGCGGTGAACACTGCAGTCTACTTGCGAAACAGATGTCCGACCAAAATACTAGGTAATAAAACGCCCTATGAAGTATGGTTTGGTAAGAAGCCCAACGTTCATCACTTGAGGACATTTGGATCGTACGCAGTTTCATTGGATAAATCCGGCACAAACAAATTCGCAGCCAAGGGGCAAAATTTCATCATGGTAGGCTACTCGCAAGTCGCCAAAGCATATCGCTTATTTGACGAAAGAAAAGGAAGAATAATTGAGCGCCGTGATGTTATTTTTGAAGAAGATGCCAATGTTGAGAAGGAAACTGCTGACCACCAGAAACAGAATCCAGATGACTATTTGCTAGTAAATGTTGAGGAAAACCAGGAAGTCCCTAAAACCAACCATATGAAGCACGAGAACTTGACAGATGAAGGTACGGATTCTGACAGCGTTGGCGAATTTGCTGGTTTCGAGACAGCCGAAGAAGAGGACTCAGAAAATGAAGTCGACAACCAGCGGGAGAATGCTACGACGAGTCGTTTGAGACCTACGACAGTACGAACTAGCAAACGAGGTAGACCACGGAAACAACAAATCTTAAATAATATGGTCAAAGTAAATGTACCGACAACAGTTGACGAGGCAATGAATAGTCCGAATGGTAATGAATGGTATGACGCAATGCGATCGGAGATGTCATCACTCAACAAAAATGGCACATGGTCTTTTTTGGTGGACTTGCCTGAGGGAGCTAAGACTATAAATACCAAGTGGGTATTCGCTATAAAAAGAGACGAGCGTGGTCGTATAGAACGCTTCAAAGCTAGACTCGTGGCTAAAGGTTGTAGTCAAAGATTTGGTATAGACTACAACGAGACCTTTTCACCCGTAGTTAGATATTCAACCATACGATTAATGCTGGCATTGGCAGTGAATTTAAAAATGTATTTGCACCAAATAGACATAAGTTCAGCCTACCTTAATAGTGAAATACACCATGAGATTTATATGAGGCAGCCTGAAAAGTTTGTGGATGATAGATATCCTCATAAAGTTCTCAAGCTCCACAAGGCAATATATGGCCTGAAACAGTCTGGAAAAGAATGGTATGATAAGCTGGACTTGGTATTGAGAAAAATTGGTTTCGAACGTAGCAAATGTGAACCGTGTTTATATATGACATCGTTCGACGAGCAATTGGTGATAGTTGCAGTTTATGTCGACGACCTTGTAATTGGCTGCAAAAATGAGCGATGTGTATTAAAGGTGAAAGAACTATTGGCCAAACAATTTCCTGTCACTGATAAGGGACCTCTACATCATTACCTTGGAATAGAAATTGAACGACAAGGTGATACAGGTGCAATAGCAGTTTGTCAGTCCCAGTACATAAAAGAATTGCTGAAAGAACACGGTATGGAAAACTGTAAGCCGATAGCAACTCCCCTCGATGCAAATCACCAGGTGAAGTGTACCGAAGACAATTGCCAAGAAGTAAACCAATATGAATACCAGTCATTAATTGGGGCGCTTATGTATCTGGCCATCACAACTAGGCCGGATATACTTCATTCCGTGTCGAAATTGTCACAACGTAATTGAAATCCTCATGTTGAACATCTGAAAGCGGCTAAACGTATACTACGATATCTCCAAGGTTCCATTGATAAGAAAATTATTTACCAAGCAGGTGAACATACTATGGAAGGTTTCGTGGATGCTGATTGGGGTGGTAATGCCCTCGACCGCAAGTCATACACCGGGTTTATATTTTTCGTCGGAGGTTGCCCTGTATCATGGGAATCAAGAAAACAAACGTGCGTGGCCTTAAGTAGCACCGAGGCCGAATATATGGCATTGTCAGATGCTGCTAAGGAGGCGATATTTTTAAGACGTCTTTTGATGGAAATTGGTTTTTCATCTGGAGAATCTTTTGTGCTGAATATTGACAATCAAGGTGCAGAAAAGCTTGCTACAAACCCTGTGTTTCACAAAAGAACAAAACATATAGACATCAGATTCCATCATGTACGTGAAGTCGTGAGAAACCAAGAGGTGATTTTGAAGTATTGCCCAAGCGAACACATGATTGCTGATATTCTTACCAAGAACCTGCCAAGGACGAAACACACATATTTTATGAAGCTAATGAAATTTATTTAACTTTCTTTTTGTAAAAACGACATTCACATTGAGAAGGAGTGTTGGTAATGTATGGCAACTCTGTACAATGTGAACGGCGTTATTATTTTTGAACTTTCTTTGATTTCCTTCTTCCTTGAATTCATATTTCCTTTCCTTTTTACAACATTAAATAAAAGTATTGAAACATATTTGACTACCAATTTTAGTCAATAATTTCACTCTGCACGGAATACCATTTCGAACATAAATTGCAACTTCGCCACCTTTTGACCTAGTTTGTTTATTGTTAACTAAAATTTTCCTATCTGAACGAAAAAGCTTAAGGCCGTGTAGATTACAAACTGAGTCCTGAACATCAAGAGGAAATCAAGTTTCTGAAACGCAAATAATGTCGATACCCGGTGCTACAAATAAATACCTAAATTCATTAATTTTGTTGTTAAGGCTCTTTAGACACCATTCTACAAACTATTTAGACCAGACCATTTATCAAAGAATATTTTATTCCCTTTGGTAGTTACGTCGAGCACTGAAGCCCAACTATCAATTTTCTGTAAATCATGATTAACCGAGTTTATACAAAATTTGATATTTCCTCTGGGGGTACTATCATAGAGCTGAACGTAATTAACGTACATACATATGTACGTTATATTTAACTAAGATATCAGATAATGTTGTTACTTATTGACATATAAAGGCGACAATAATATTAGCTCATGCGTTAATATGAGTAGTGTAAATATTGGGGATTCAGAGGCTCTTGATGTTTTGGGCGTGAATATTTTTATGTGATGTTCACTGGAACCAGCGTATTTTTCAAGTGTCGAATGAAGACGGTGCAATAAATACGTACATATTTGCGAGAAACCAATAACTTAAAATTCTTAAGGCCTAGAGTGTTGCAAATTCCCGTTTAGATTGGAGATGAAAATTTAACAAGTTCCTGGAATCCAATTCAGGAACATTCAGTGGATTGACTAAGCCATGGAGGATCATGCCACCACAAATTGCTTTCTATGGTTTCCAGCGGGGTGCATCCTCGAGTTTTGAGTTCGGTGATATTCTGACCTGTCTTTACATATTTCCAATGCTTAGGTTGGGTGATCTGACTAACACGATTGACTACAAAAGTTTTAAAAGTGTGCGGAGGTTTCTGCAGCCACAAATCAGTATACAAATATAATTCACGCCCCGATTATGGTTCAAAACACATAAATGTTGTATTGTAACAGAGACAACACAACATTTATTACTTTCTTGATTATGGTTTACAACATTTAGATGTTGTGTATGTCACAGGGTTGTTCCTCAATGTTAGTATACTTTTCCTTTAAAATACATCCCAGAGTGTATAAAATTGTCAATTGAGCCATCACAGACGAGAACAATTATGCTTGCACAAAATGGCAGCTTGCCACCGCCAATGTCAGAAATTGCTATCATTAACTCGATCAGCTTTTTCTTCTGCTTCTTATTGGTTATTTTTCTATAAAATACTAGCAGTAAGATGCGCGCGTTGCTGCGGTGCCCACTAAAATAAATTTGAAGGAAAGACATTGCATAAATATCCAATTAATTTTGAATCATTTTATTGCTTTTGTTTACCGTTGTCCAGATAATTCAGACGAACGGTACGAATTCGATCAGTTTCTAATCTCAGTTCTCGTTGTACAAATGATCCATGCGTACGGGTCTCAGCGGTATATACTCGACAATGTTCCAGTCTCAATGCTCATTGCTCGTCTGATTCTAAGGCCCGTAATGTTATTTTCTGCGGTGTTCGGGGTGTAGGTCGACCAATTGCATGTCATTCATTTTGAAAAATTTTCAGTGGCACCATCTCTTGAAAATGAATCGCACCAACTTAGAAACCCATCGACTCATGCGCAACAACTTTTCTAAAGATCATAGCATGATCAAATGCACAGTTAACGATTTAATTAATTTTAAGTAATTTTCAGTAGCGCCACCTGTCGAAAATTGGTCATACCAATTTAGAAACATTCGTCGGCTCATGCGCAACAACTTTGCTAAAGATCATAACGTGATCAAATGCACAGTTTACAATTTAGTTCATTTTGAGTAATTTTCAGTGGCCGATATCGACTCTACGAACTTACCCACCAAATTTTTTTCGTCTAGGATCAATATGTACCTAAATATTCAATTTTAACGATTTGCAACGGCCTCTTAAAATTTAGGGATATGAAAAATAGATGTGTAAAACTATAACACGCTTAACCAACTTATTGTCAAATGTAACTAATTTAGGAATAAGTATGAATAGAAAAGTATATTTTTCATTTACATTGAATCAGCAAAAACCCAATCCTTATCTTATAGTTCATTAGAGTAAAACAAAGACATTATAAATGTATAATTTTTTAATATGAAAAGGAATTCAAAATAAAATGCTTTTATGATAAGAAAAAAAAATGCAAATTGCGATATTTAAATAATTGCACACTTTTGCTAAGCTTAAACGTTTAACTTCAACTTGGCAAATTCCAATGCCATTTTAAGTACTTCGTCAACATTTTCGTAATTAGATCCTGAAGCCTGTGCGGATTCTGCTTTACCTCCTCCTTTGCCGTTGATGGTAGTTGAAATATGCTGCACCCATTCATTGGCCTTAAGGCCATTTTCAATTGCTTTTTTTGGAACAGAAGTTAAACAGAAAATTTTTTTAGCATCGATGTCGACGGAAACAAACATTGCCGCACAGTCTGGATTTAAGGTGCGAACCTGTTTTAATGCTGCGTCAAGTGCTTTCGTGTTGTTATACGCCTCGAGTCTTTCAACGAGAATTAAAGTATTAGGATTTGCAGTACATAGTTCCTTCGCTTTTTCAATAACTGTTACTGATACTGCATTTTTCAAAGCACGTTCCTTATCATCCAATTGTTTCTTCACTTTTTTAAGACAATTTCTCATTTCATCTTTCTTAACATGTGAAATGTTTGCTTGAGCAATCTCTTCACTTAAGTCAACAACATTTTTTACATACGATTTAGAATTTTTAGAATCGTTGGCAATAGTATTACTCAATTTTATAATTTTCTCTTCGAAAGAATTAGCTTTGTCAATAGCTTTTAAAGCCTCTGGACCAGTCAAAGCAACTATGCGACGAATGCCTTTAGATATTGCTTCTTCGCTGCTTATTACAAATTCTATAATATGACCGGAACGTCTTAGATGAGTTCCACCACAAAATTCGACAGAAGTGTTTACACCAGCATCCGAATCCGGATTTTGTTCCAATTCTTCAACGGGAACCCCAAATGATATAACACGTACAGGATCGGGATAAACTTCGTCAAAAACAGAACGAAGGCCTCTTATAGATTTAGCTACAGAAAGCTTAGATTCTTTTGCATAAATGGGAACGTTTTTATAAACTATGTCCTTAACGATTTCCTCTGTTTTACGTATTTGATCTATGGTCATTGCCGATTTGCAACTAAAATCAAAGCGCAGTTTTTCTGGTACAACAAGAGACCCCTTTTGATCAGTATCCTTTCCAAGCACTTGCAATAAACTATGATTAAGAGCATGGGTAGCTGAATGATTCTTCATTGCCAAAGAGCGTCGAACAGTATCGATTTGCAAATTAACTTCATCTCCAACTGAAAGAGTACCTTCCACAACACCTATATGCAAAATGTAACCACCACGATTATACACACGATCGACTAGAAATTCGACTGCTTCGTCGTCCGTTTTCACCATAACACCTTGGTCATAAATTTGGCCTCCACTTTCGGCATAAAAATTTGTGGCATTCAAAACTATACCGGCCTTTTGACCAGAAGCTATAGACTCTACGAATGAATTCTCATGCTGAATAGCGAGAATTTTGCCTATACATGGCTCAAATATATACTCAGATTCACGGTCATCTGAAACGCTTTCATACTTGTATTTAAAAGAATCATCTGTAACAGGAACTAATTTTTCCTTAAGTTCTGAGATTGCATGTACGTCGAGATTAATTTCATCTATTTTACTAGCACTTTTTCCTTGAGAAAGAATATATGATGTTTGCTTGGATTTTTCATAGCTATCCATATCAATTATTAATCCTTTTTCTTCGGCCATAAGTTGTGTTAAGTCAATAGGAAATCCATACGTATCATACAAACGCCACGCAACGTCACCAGGTATAACCGTTTTATTTTCTAATTTAGAGATAGTTCGATTCAGTAAATTGCGTCCTCTGGTCAGTGTCTTTAAAAACTGCTGTTCTTCTTCATTTATAATATCTATCACATGCTGAGGATCGCGATTGACTTCTGGAAAAGCATCGCCCAATAAATCCACAACTGTATAAACAAGACTCGCAAAAAATCCGGGCTTAGCATTAAGCTTTTCAGTTGCGTACCTTAAAATAAAAAATGTTACAACATTATTTATAATAAATAAAATAAAGTTATTAAATTAATAAATATTGCGTTAAAAAGAATAAACTTATGAAAAACGAACAGTCTGTTTTGATTTGTAACTGTTTGCTGAATATTTTCAGTTCAAATTCCTTGTACACTTTTCTGGTGTTAGTTATGTGAAATACAGGTATGAAATATTTATATGGCAGAGTGCGAATTCACTCAATACCACAAATAAAAATTTTCAATCCCAGATCAGTATTAAATATGCATTAAATATATGCCAAAAAATGTTTTACTGTTGTAAGTATGTGAACGATTTATCGTCATTTTTATTATCGTTATTTGGTTTGCTAAATAATAAGTTTAGGTTTAATTTAAACAAAAATTTTGCGATAAGTACGTAAATAAAAAATTTAATGCAATTTTTCACTTGTATTTAGTTGAATTAACAATTAAAGGGCATGCGAAAATAGATGAATGTCATAATGTGGCCTTTTAAAAAGAAAAATTGCGATCAGAATCAATAGATCAAAGAGAAGAATATAGAAACATAAAGTATGTCCAAAACCATATGGTTCCAATTAGAAATCTGGAAGACAAAGTGTTGTGTCAGAACGCAATGAAAACAAATAGCTAGAAGGGCTAACCAAATTTTAAAAGAAAATTTTAATGTTAAAAAGTAAAAAACTGTGTCGAAACCTAAGACACAAGAAAGCAAGATAAGAGATCAAGAACAACAAATAAGGTTTCATAAAGTCCCGGATGCCCTTTTTGGCTGCAGAAGTGGTTCTCTAATTTGCTTCTAACACATAAAATGTGCTGAAATTAATTATTTAATATGTTTTTGTATTTGTATTGTATTAAACACAGTGAGTTCAATAAAACAAAGATAAGTCTATTGGTTTATGTGATTCAAAAATGAGTTTCATAAATTACTCTATCCCTTTTTGCATTAATAACATAATAAAGAATCATGAAGGTCATTATTAATTTTAAAAATTATTTTTTTTATAAAAATTAGAACGTATGTTTCTAAGCTTTATGTTCGATTGTATTGCATCGCATAAATATTTCTTCTGAGAGTTGTTTATTTTTGATTACAAATTGATTAAAATAAATGATTTAAGAAATGTTATGATCGGCTTTTTCCTGATTATCATTATCATTTCATAAGTCATTATCTATATCAGAATTTAACAGTATTGACGTCCAACAAGACGACTTTTATCATTTTAAATAATGTAATGACAGCTTAACTGCAGACGTGGAAAATATAAATAGGTGGTTAAAAACAATCTTAAACTAAACGAAAATATAACAAAAATAATTCAAATTAATATGGACATAGAATATTTAAAATAAATGATGTAATAATCGCAAAAGTAAATAATGTATGCCGGGGTTGTTTCCTAATAAAAACAAGAATTCATATGAGCACATTAAAACTAAAAATACAGTTAAAGATTAAGGTGTAAAGTTTCAATTATTTAATCAATAAACATATACAACGCAAATATAAAACTACAGTTTCAATATAGATTAACTATACTATATACAATACATGTTTTTCAAAGCAAGAAATTTCGACATAACTGAAATTATAGAATGAGTAATACATATGTAATACTTTACACAAATAAATTTGAAACGTTAGAATTTAACACCTGAAGTTTCATTCGTATGATTAATAAAGGAGAACTACCAAAATAATTATCTGATTAACTTAAATATGTAATGAAAATAAAATCAAAATCTAGCGTCATGTAGAAAACGTTGTTCTACGAGGCAGTCAATATATATAATACGACACACAATTAAAATAAATTTTTACTTTAATCGATAGGGTTCCTCTTGAGAGGTGATTTATCTTCTCATCCCCTGTTAGAAAGTACTACATTTAAATGCTTTAATATTGTTGTTGCGTGGTTTTTGTTACATAAACCATTTTCATTTACAAGAATCAATAAATGTTATGTTAATTTTTATAAATTTTCTAACCTTCATTGAACATTGAACTAATTATTGTATTTCTCATAGCACTGGCAAAGTTTTTTTGTAGGATTTTCATTAATTTTTGTAATTTTCTAAAATTGTATTTTTTAGTGAAGGCAGTCATCAAATTGGAGGTTTCTTGCGAAAACAAGTCAACCTAAAATTCTACATATATTTTTCATTGGATTGATATCCAGGGAACGTTACTTTAACATTTTTTGATGCAAATAATTTTTTTTTATAAAAATTGTAGTAAATTACAGCGTTGTCCTGCTGAAATATATATAAATATTTTTTTTTTATTTTGTGATATAAAAGGGATACTAAACTCACTTCTAGAGTTGGGGAATACTCGGTGCTTTTCATCTGCATGAAAGAAACTGAGTTGCCAGCTATCTGTCTGCTATAAAAAACCTCCCATACCATAAAAAGGTGGTCCCACTTTCCAATCGATGACTGTTAAATTCGATTTGATAAAATAATTAGGTTGTCAATGTGCATTCTTTTTCATTGAGATGTTCGATAAATTTTAATTTAAATTTCTCGTAGAGAAACTGAAACTTCTTGGAGAGCAAATGTCGGGTGAAATTTGTTTGGTATAGGAAGCGTTTTGTAAATAAATCCTCAATTCTAGAGCTGAATTTATTGCATTTTTCACAATATCTAAAGAATAAAAATGCCCTCATAATAGCGGGACACTGTATTACAAACTGCCAAACAATAAAAAACAAAACGCCGATTCTATGAGAAAAAAATGCTGGAAATTGTAGTAAATATGTGCCAAATATATATATAAAATATTAAATATATTTATATAAATAATGAATAGCGAATCCATTCTACAGTTTCAGCTAGTTTTTCTATTGATTTAAAAATTGTCTTATCCAAGGGTTATTGCTACTCAATTCCCAAAAAAGGATTTTTTCTTTTACTAGGAACTAAGGTGCCAGCCATGTATTACTGATCAGTGTGTATTACGTAATCTTACAAATGTACAAAACAAAAAGTTTATTTTTCATTCGATGACTACATAATTCGATTTGGTAAAATAATTAGCTCGTTAATTTGCATTATTTTTTAAATATCGCTGAGATGTTCGATAAATTTAAGATATTAATTACTTACGACTTTTATTTACCTGACAGCTCTTCTAAGGATTCTACGTAAAACATAACCACGTCCAGTATTATCAGGAGTTCCGCCATCAGACAGAGCAATAGTAAGAGTTCTCGCATGGTCAGCTAGAACTCGATATGCCATATCAATACCACCAATATCAGCTTCTCCAATTTTTCCCTTGTATGGAACACATCCAGTTCCTTCCTCTATAGCTTTAAATAAAGGCATGAAGATGTCAGTGTCGTAATTTGACCTTTTATTTTGAATAACAGAAACCAATCGTTCGAAACCCATCCCACAATCAATATGTTTTTTTGGTAGTGGTTTCAAACTACCATCTTGCTCGCGGTTAAACTGTATAAACACTAAATTCCATATTTCCAAAACATCTGGGTCATCCATATTTACTAATTCTGGAACACTTCTTCCACCAATGCGATCGTAATGTAGTTCAGAGCAAGGCCCACATGGTCCTGTCTCACCCATTTCCCAAAAATTGTCCTTCATATTTCCTGGAAGTATATTTTCCGGCTTGAGTCCTAAATCTAACCACAAACGTTTACACTCCAAATCAGGTTCTAAGCCGCTTTGTTCGTCTCCTCCAAAGTATGTAACATACAATCTATCTTTTTCAAGGCCTAAACGTTCTGTCAAAAACTCCCAGGCCCATGCACATATTTCTTTTTTAAAATAATCTCCAAAAGACCAATTTCCAAGCATTTCAAAGAATGTGTGGTGATACACATCCTTTCCGACGTCATCCAAATCGTTATGCTTTCCTCCAGCCCGAATGCATTTCTGCGTGTTAACTACACGTTGCCACTTTGACATATCACTATTTGGATCGACTGTTCCCAAAAATATTGGTTTAAACTGATTCATTCCAGCGTTAGCAAACAACAATGTGGGATCATCCAAAGGAATAGTACTAGATGAGTGTACATATATGTGTCCTTTTTCCTTGAAAAACTCAAGGTAACATTGGCGAACTTCAGCTGCAGTTAAATATTTCATGTTGGCAAACCTATAAAGCATGATATGAATTTTAATTAAGTTTGCCACGCACGACTATTTAACTTTTTTGACTAAAAAGTTAAATGGTGGAAATATCTTTTAGTCGTGCTATTTTATAGACAACCACAGATCTGTACTCACTTTTAGGCACAAATTGATTAACTTAATAAATTCTCCAGGAATAAAATTCAACCTTTCTAAAGAGTGATGTCAACACCATCTGATACTATCACCGAGTAGTGTTGCAAGATATTTTGCATATTTTAAACCTGAAATAGCTGAAATGAAAATTTCTGCCTTACAAAAACTGAATTTGTACATTCGGATAATATGGTAACTTTTATATTTTACCTATTGGTTAGAGCAGTTTATACGTTCAATATTCGCCGTTCTAAATTTAGAGTTGTGTATGTAGATCACGATCGAACTAGTTCAATTGATCTATTCACACAAATGAACTAAGAGAGCTGGTCACAATAATGAGCTTTTTTTTAGCACCGTAGTTCTTTTAGCTCTGCAGTTCTTTTAGTTCTCATATCCTATTGGTTCATTTCAGTCTTATTAGTTCATTTCATTCTTATTCGTTCTTTCACTTTGTTTATCGTTCTCATGTGTGACATTCCTATTGGAATGGTGGCGGTGTCACTATTTTCTATTTAACTAAAAGAATAGTTTAGAAGAGAAATACGAAAAGAAATTCTTATTAAATATTTAAAAATAAATCACATGCATCAAGTGCATCAAGCACAAAAATGTTAAATACAAATTGACGAAGAGAGCGGAGCTGTTTAAAAGAACTGAACTATTGAACTAAAAGAATGAACTAGTTCATTAAACCGAAAGTCCATACCATCCGTTTCATGCGACCTTGCATTACATGCGTATACCGAAAAAGTAGAATCAGTGTAGTTGTTTGTGACAAGAAAATGCATAAGTGCATCAAGTAGGTTTACTTTCTACTTTTCTATGCGACTCATGCACTGCTGGAAAAAGTCAGCAGTTTTTTAAACTTGGCATGCCGAATTATATACTATTGTGGATGGTTTCGATAAATATGTTTAAATAGTGCATTTCTATTTTCGCATTTTTTTTTTTTTTTGCATTATAAAAATATTAATAAACACATATTTCATAATAAAGTTTACTACTAATTTAAGAGGAAAATACATTAAAATACATTTTTTGACACATTTCATTCATGAACATTATATGTATGCTACTAGTTGTCGATTGTTTTTATGTACTGAGTGGCATCTATTTTGAATTTATTTATTTGTAAACAAGAATAATGGAGGATAAATTAACCGAAAACACTCGTCTTGTGTTCTTTTGAGGATTTTCGTAGGCCTTAACAGCACAAAATATCACATATGTAAACTCATAAATTTGTAATTAATGGCATAAATTCTTTTAAAATTACAATTTGTTTGCTTTTTTATTGTTTACCACAAAAACTGATCAAAACAAAAAACCAGTCGCATAAAACGCATTGTGTGTAAGTTGCAATAAAAACCACATAGAATGCAAGAATTGCATGTAACGCAAGGTCGCATGAAACGGATGGTATGGACTTTCGGCGTTAAGGAGAACTGAACTAGAAAGAGCGAACACTCAAAAGACCTAACGAACCTAACTCTAATTAACAAATAAAGAAGTGTTGTGTGTCCTAAAACCACATAAAATAAAAATATTTTGTTAAAAAGAATATCTTATAATTATTTAATTTATGCTATAGTTATATCGTATTTTATTCTTCTTTAAATATCAAAGTGTAATTGATTTGTATTTTATCTTTTATTAAATTTTAATATGTAGTTGATTTGATTTCTTATAAAAATTGAATGAGTAATTATTTTCTATTTTATTTTTCATATTTTATGAAATATGAGATCCTTCAAACGTTTCAGGTAGCTGCATGCAGATTCCACGAGTTGTAATTAATTTTGATTATTGTGTAATTAAAGGGAAACTATATTTGAAAAGAATGAAGTTTTGATTATTTTGAAAGGAAAGTAACTAAAGTAAATGTATTAAAATTTAATTCAATAAATACATACTTAAATGAAGAAGTGATATTTTAAATAACGTGGACATAATCGTGAAATGTAATTAAAAGGAAAGATAAAAGAAACATAAAATTAATAATAATACTAAAATTATAAAGAAAAGGAATACTGAACAAATAGTGGATGAAAGTGATGGTATGAAGATTAAATTTTTAATAATAATAAAAATACATATAAAATATATATAAAAACGTAAACTTAAAAAAGCTTTACTACTAAGTATTACAATAACAACATAAACAAATAATAACAAAAAATTAAAAAAATATTCAGTCGTTTACTCACCCATTTGCTACAGTATTACTTCAAAAATAATTTTTATAAAATAAAATAGTAACAAGTTTAAAAAACATATTCCAAAAAAAAAGACTTTTTAACACTTTATGATCCGCAACAATTTTAAAATTCATCAAAATTGTACATGTTTGCAAAATAAGCCATGACAAAACGATTGCTATTTGAAGGAATAAATCAAATAAAAAATAATTCATCTCCTTTTAGAACAAACTTTTGAGATTATGCGAATGGCGATGGTTTTTATCGCCGTAAAGGGTACTACAAATTCAGTAGTTATTGTCATAATCATGATTTAAATAGAAATAACTGGGAGATGACTTATCAAAATTCTGGTTATTCTAGAGTCCCTAACCGATCCAGAAACTTACATCATATGCATAGAACCGCAGATGAACCAACGGACATTGGTCCCGCAAATGTAAATTATCATGAGGGAGACCGAAAAGGCTATAGTAATTGAAAACCCAGTAAAAATCTAACTTCTCGTTAATTCGAATGAAATTTTTGCGGAGACTGGGTCTGTATTGCATGGCTATGAGGCGAATACTGTGCACAATGCAGATACTGACGATGCCGTGTTTATCAGAATAACAGAAGCCCCACTAAACATTTTTAATTCAATTAATATTAAGAAAAGTAGAGAAAAAAAGTTGTAGCAAAGAGAAATGAAGAGGATCTATTTCCTAGTGATTTAAATTGGATGAAAACTTTGTTGTAAAGAATGATTGTAGGTTGACATATAGCACCTTGACTGGATTGATGTAGAAGATGCTTTGAATTTAGTAAGATTTTGGATAATGATTTGATTTAGGATAACTGCAGCCATGGTATAGTTGGAAACAGGGACCGTAACTGTTATAACTTTTATTGTAAAAGTCGGAAAATTAGAATTATATTTTGACCTTTATTTTTATTTTTTCGAGCAAAAATAACAGTTATTTTTGACTTCTATTATAACTTCATTAAAATGGCTGCCTCGGCTGGCCATGCAGTAGCCTACACGAGTAGCCTACAGAAGATGCCGATTTTGGCATCATCAATCATCTTTTCAGATGAAGCTCATTTTGAACTTGGCGGGTATGTAGACAAGCAAAATTGTCGCATTTGGGGCACAGAAAACCCGCACGCATACATTGAAAAGACGACGCACCCAAACGAGTCACTGTTTGGTAAGGATTTTGGTCCAGAGGCATAATTCGAAAATGAGCAAGGAGTGGCCGTTACAGTCAATGACGATCGTTATCGGGCCATGTTGAACGAATTTTTGTTCACAAAAATTGAAGAGGAGGATATTGGCAATATTTGGTTTCAACAGGACGGCGCTACGTGCCACATAGCCGAAGCTACACTCGATGTTTTGTGCCCTGCTTTTGAAGATCGCATTATCAGCCGCAGAGCTGATGTCGTTTGGCCACCTCGGAGCTGCGATTTGACACCGTTGGACTATTATTTGTGAGGTGCCATCAAAGATAAGTGTTACGCCGACAAGCCAGAGACAATTTACGCTTTAAAGGACAATATTCGTGAAGCCATTGGTGAAATACAGCTGCACACAATCGATAATGTGCTTAAAAATTGGACCGATCGTGTTGGCTACTGCATGGCCAGCCGAGGCAGCCATTTGAATGAAATTATTTTATTTACTTTCAAGTAAAAAATGAATTTGAGAAAATATTCAGTAGTTTTTTTAAAGCATTTTCAAAAAAAAAAAAAGTTTTTTGGCGGACCCTTTATCAGTTTTGTTTATGGATGTTAGCTTTATAATGTTTTCACACCAGCATAACAACTGAAAAGTTTGGTGGGTCATTCTAAAACATTATTTCCGATTGGATCTTATTTGGTCTTGATGGAAACGATACTAAATGTCCTATATTTTTCATTTTTGTTTGGTATTAAAATTAATTTGAAAATATTATTTTCTTTTAAATTTCAGTCAGCTGTTTTTGTTATTAAAATGAAATGTTGCTACTGTCAAATAAATCCAGTGTAAACGATCTAGATTTTGAGCTAGATTTGAAATCTAATCTACTAGATTTCGCTGTAGTGTAAATGGGCTATTAAACAAACCCCAACAAACATTTGCTGGTGTGTATTTAACAGGTCCTTTTTTCGATATTTTTTCATTCTCTAAATAGCAAGAAGAGTTTCGGGTCAATATATAAGGAAAAAAAATTCTGCGAGTAGAAAAATTGCTTATTTTCAATTACATTTGTATTATGTTCCCTTTTAATCACTTTGATTTGGCTTTTTTTTTCTATAAGAGTATGTACTATGTGCAAATGTAAATATTTTTTAAATCATAAAAATACAATAGAATATTTAATATTATGTAAGAGTGTTTCCTTTACGTTTTTTATGTATACATATACATATCTGTGGCAATAAATGATAATAGCTTAAGTCGACATAAGTGTTTTTTCATTTTATTACATATTCTTATTCTTTACTTCAAGATCTATCACTCAACTAAATTTCATGTATAAAATGTCATTTTTAATAAGACCATACGCATTTATAATTTATATATTACATATATTAACACAGTTTATTTTAGACAAAAACCTTAATATCTCCAAACACGAAATTTCGACTTAAACTATTATTATTTAATGCCACACACAGACATATATATATATATATAAATTGTTATATGCCGTTTATGTAGAAATGAAACTCGATGTTTTTCGAACTGTTGTCCCCCCTGTTTTGGGAAAAGCTGAAGATGCGGCTATTGCAGCCAAATTGGCCACAGCTCCACCGAACATTAAAGACGAGAATAATAAAGAGTGTCAGTAAATATTATTTCAAACCCTTTGTCTGTGTTCTAATATATATATATATCAAAAAGTTTTACGGTCTAATTCATAAAAATTGCTATTTTACCATAAATATATACATATTTCAATATTATCACTGGCAACGCTATCTTAATTATTTTTTCTTTTATTGCTTGCAATAAAAAAAATAAGACATTTTTTGCCATATCGAGCCATAACCGCAAAAATATCTCAAGCGACATATTTTTCAAATATCGTTTTTTGTAATAAATAAGTTCATTGGCATCATTTGCATCATCTATAAAAATTTCAGGGTCCCACTCTGTACCGTTATGAATTTATAGCAGGAAAAAGTTTCATTTTCTAACCTAATTTGCTTAAGAAATAAATAATAAAAACCTTCCCCTGTAAAATTTTGTTTTTGTCGCTTGAGATATTTTTGCGGTTATGGCTCGATATTATGAATATGCCATATGTAAGAAAACGGAAGAATTTGTGAAGGGAATTAGAGACTGCCGTGCAAAGTTTTCATATGTGTGTAGTATATATGTATCGAATAAATTTAAACAAGCGTGGTTGAAAACAAATAATTAACGCGTGATATGCACAAAAGAAAATTATTTTACTTATGAATACGGCCGTTAACCTTTAATTTTTGTGAAAATGTTTCGCATCTCGAAACGATGCTATTGTTTATTGCCTTTGCATGATTATGGTTGTCCTCTTTTATACCTTGGAAATTGAAAGATAACAATTTAACCTTTAATTTTTTGTCCTCTATTTCACAACTTAATTGTTTAATTTTCGATATCAGAGCGATAGAGAAATTTTGAAAAGTAGGATAAAAAAAACGAAGATTCAATGTTTAATGTTTACCTTTTTACTTCTGATCTTGACACCTCTGTCTGTTTACCTCATAATTACTCACAATAATTCAAAAGAGAATGTACGTCTGTATTTAATATATGTACATACAGAAAAAGCTCCACTGGCGGACATCTCCGCTAGACGGACGATTTTCTAAGTCCCGTCAATTAGGTCGTATTTTTAGAGCAAATTCATCTCCCCTGGACGGACGCTCCCTTGGACGGACGCGGACACCTGTTTTTCCAGAAACATCTCCCATAGGCGGACAAATAAATATTACAAAAGGCAAAGCTAAGCAATTTTATTGTATTTCGGTTTATCCCCCTTTTATACTATGCGCAATGTGTAGAGATTACATACATTTTTCTTTGTTGAGTGTGTATTTTTCAACTTAATCAGATTATGTAACATTGCGTAGTGCAGTGATTCCCCGGTTTATTATTTTGTGTATTTTATTTGGCTCCGCCAAATTTTCTTTCATTAAAACAAAAAGTGTCTGTAATTGATATTGCAGAAAATGAAAAACTTTCAGTTCGAGACTTCGCAAAAAGGTTTGTGTATTTCAAATTTTGGATAGACCAGCCTTATTCATCCTTGTTTTTTTTTAATATTGGTTTTTTAATATATTTAATTGGAATTGGGAAAACTCAGGCTGCCAATATTTAAAAAAAATAAAGATTTCATCAAAAACAAATGGCAGGCTGGGGATAATGTGAATAGCAAGAAGAATTTTTGTCAGAGAAGGGTTCTAAATTCGAATGGCTTTCTTTGGCTAAGGAAAAGAATATTTTACTTTCGGGCCAATCGTTAAGGCAAAACCAAAGAAATAGCAGAAAAAGTGGGCTATAATGAATTAACTGTATCCGATGGTTGGCTTCAGAAATGGCGTAAACGTCATAATGTTGCTTTTAAATGCATATCAGGTGAAGCTGCAGACATCATTCCAGTTCAAAGAAAAACTCCCTTCAATACTCAGTAAGTACAGGCCCGAGGACGTTTACAATGCTGACGAGAGTGGTCTATTTTTTCGGGCATTTTAACACAAAATATCCCTTGGACGGACATCTCTCCTAGGCGGATAAAAATGCCTCGACGGTCGGTGTCCGCCTATGGGAGCTTTCACTGTATTTCATAAATTCAACACGTATTTTTATCTGTTCATAATTAATATATTTAAATTTGTTGCTTGATATAATCTTAAATTTACTTCAACAAAACACTTTAGTTAACATAACTTTTTTTTATTGTTCCATTTATTTTATTATAACTACAAGGTTATTTCATAAGCCTGGTAAAAAGTAAATTTGCGCAGACTTATATTTTGTTGTTTAATAGTTATCAAATACCTCGTTTACAAGTTTGCAGTTTCAGCCTTATTATTAGCAGCACTGTATTTTTTCCAGTTTTGAAGTTCGAGTTTCCATCAGTTTCAGGGGAATGGAAGGTGTGAATCCTGCTGATCGTTTTTCTAATTTTGTTCTCATTAATCATTACATTATAGATACAAGAACATGGATTGCAAACAAATTCCCGATCCCCCAAAATTTAAAAACATTCAGTGCAATTAATGTATACTCCTAGTCTATTCCCCATTCAGGTTTTGGTGATGATACAATTTTACGAAGTCTGGTGTCATACATTTTATCTACCTTATACTACCAGATATATACTAGGAATTGCTCTCTGCATTCTTAATACGGTTTCAATGCTATTCTAAACAATGATTTGTCGGACGCACCATTATAAACAAATCGGTTGAGGTAGTTCCTTGTAATGATATCATAGTTCCTACAAAAAGGTTGTAAAGTGTTCATCGCACAAAGCCACTTCATCACGGTAAATGATTTTCTATCGTCGTGTATTAAATGTATTAATTTTTTTTAAAGAAATAGAAAAATTTTACATGTAAGTAATCTACTAGCACAAACTGAAATAATAATCTTGTTTAATAAATCGGGCATGTAATCAAATACTGTCAAGACAATTATAATCGTTTCGAAAAAAAAAAATACTCAAAAAAAGTACTTAATACAAAATTAAGTAAATGTCAACATACATGGGTTACAGCTTATTTCTTGTACCCAATAATTGTCTATAACAAATTTTATTCTATTTTTTGCAATGGTAAAAAGGAATGAATTTATTTAAATTTATCTTCACATATTTGATAATTTCATAAATTTTATCTCAAGCTGAGGAATTGAAAACAGACTTTATTTTTCGAACACTTAATCGTATTAGTTCTATGTATGTCCCGTTCAATCTTGTATACCGAAATTTATTAATTAGGTCAATAATTACCTACGGCTGTCCTATTTGGTTTAATATTTCACCATCTTACATGGAAAAGCTAAGAGTGCTCGAAAGAAAATGTTTTAGGGCTTGAGTTTTTAAATTTAGATCTTCTGAAAGTAATTATGTTAAATATATTTCTAACAATACTTTGTACAACTTATCAAATATAATAAGAATTGATAATTTTATTATTTATCTAATAAGAAATCATATAACAAGATGTATATGTTGTAGTAACAATTTAATAATGGCCCCTTATTATACAAATGAAGAGTATATTATTGATACATTGGAAAAAGAATTTGTACCCCCTGAAGCTATTTTGTATTTGGATAAATCCAATATCATACAAAATGAAAACTTAGTCCCGATATTTTATCATAACTACAGACGGGCTAATGTGAAAAGTGTTGGTTGGAATTTAGCGACAAATGATTTTAGATTTAACACATGTACAGGTAATAACGTATCTCGTACTATTCAAAGACTAAAAATTAAAAAATTTTGGTGACTAAATCTCTAAATTGTCATACTATTTTTCTTTTATTTTTTGACAAACTTAAATTAATTCTAAAAAAAAAATGTAATGTTTTTTTAATTTTTTCAGTACAAATATATAAAATAATATATTCTTCATTTGAAGTACATAAAATTTAATGTATACCCACAAAAGTAATTATTGTTATACATACATATCATTTATACTAGAGAGCTCTTGTACGAGACATTGTATAATTTAAATTAATATTGTTAACTAGTGTTTATGTAGTTTAATGTTTATGAAGAATGTAAATAAATAAACAATAAAAAAAACCGAAATTTATTGACATTTATTACGTTTAAAATGTATTGTACTAAAATGATCTCTTTATTTATTTGTCTTTGTTTAATTTAATAATATTTTTAATCACACATGTATTACTGTTACTGTAGGTGTTGAGAAGCTAGGCCGTAATCCTGACTGAAGGGTTGTAATGAGCCAATTATGTATGTGTGTATACTGTTATACGTTTTTTATTTCCGGCGTAAACACAAATTTTGTCACGTTATTTATTTTTGTTTTTTTTTACATCTTCAGCTGAAGCTAAGAACGGAAAAGAGTAAATCGTATTGGCTCGAAGTTACTACGGTTGACAAATAGGATAGGAAAAAGGGGAGGAGATAGGAAAGGGTGAATGGGAAGCGGAGGGGTCACACAGACCCAACAAAGAAGAGAGAGCGCGACTACCCTGATGAAGTCCTAGCGCCTCTCAACCAGCATAAGCCACTAATGAATCTGTGGAGAGCCTTGATGTCGGCTCTCGACACAGAGTTCAAACTCTCAAAGGAGGCCCTGCAAAGGGTCCTCATCCTCAACCTACCAA
This sequence comes from Sarcophaga rosellei, assembly GCA_930367235.1. Lineage (NCBI taxonomy): Eukaryota > Metazoa > Arthropoda > Insecta > Diptera > Sarcophagidae > Sarcophaga > Sarcophaga rosellei. The sequence goes on from OV884019.1 coordinate 61,757,882, forward strand.
GGGCTGGGCAGTTACAGAGGAGGTGTTTGATAGTCTCCAACTCCTCCTCATCGCAACATGCCCTGCAATAGTCCGGTTGGGATCTGTTCCAGATCCCCGCCAGCAACCTAATCTCGCAGTGCCCCGTGATAAAACCGACAACCAACCTGAAGCTGGCCTTATCCAAGCCCAGCAGCCAACCTGTTCTTTTACTGCCCACAGCAGGCCATAGACATCTAGGAACAAAACATCCCGATCCGTTCCCCCAACGTCTCTGCTCTTCCTCCCCGACCCATCCATTGATGAGACCGTAGAGGTGGCAGACCGGGGGGTCAGGACCGACTATTAAATCGCCCCCAGAGAGCGAACCTAACCTAGCGAGGGCATCCGCCGTCTCATTGCCCAGTATTCCGCTATGACCCGGAACCCAGCAAAGACGGATACGGTCTAGTCCAAAGGTCCTCAACGGCTCCTTGCACTTGCGAACGAGCCGTGATTTACACCAGACCGACTCAGTGGCCCTAAGGGCAGCCTGACTGTCAACGAAGATCACGTAAGATTCCGAATCCGAAGCTGGGCCACCAGCTATGGCCTCAATAGGCTTCAAGATTGCGAAAATCTCCGCCTGAAAAACGCTGCAGTCATCATTCAAACTAAAGTGGAGTTCAAGACCGAGTTCCCTACAGAAAAAACCAGCACCTGTACATCCACCTAACTTAGACCCATCTGTGAAGATGGGTATACCTCTCTGCCCCTGAAGTACCCCACCATTCCATTGTGCCCTTTCCGGTATAAGTATCCTTAAAACGGGTAGGAACATAGCCCCAGACACAATATAGTCGGTGGCTTTTTCCGAAAGTCCATATCTCCCGTCAGGAAAGATGACATTCAGAACTCTGGAGTGACCTATCGAGCGCTGTTTCCAGCAGCCTGATTCCCTCAGACGAATGGCACTGCGCGCTGCACACCGCATTACGTACAAATCAAGCGGAGTCAGGCAGAGCACAGTGTCAAGAGCAGCCTGAGGGCAACTCTTCCTCACTCCAGTGATACTCAAGGAAACAATCCGCTGAACCTTATCCAAGATTTTCCGCTGAAAACTCTTACCTAAGGCACACCACCAAACAACGCAGCCATAGGTAATAACCGGTCTAACAATCGCGAGATATATCCAGTGAATGGCCCTAGGCGGAAGACCCCCAGCTCTTACCTATGGAGTTCCTACACTGGTAGAAAGCATTCAATCCCTTCATTCTTTCCTCGGTGTTTCGTTTCCAGTTCAGCTTGCTGTCCAGGACAACACCCAAGTACTTGACCTGAGAAGACAACGGAAGGTTCCTACCAGCTAACCTCGGCAACCTGAAGGGTTCAATTTTGTACCTACGCGAGAACAAGACGAGGTCTGCCTTATCCGGATTTATACCCAGGCCACATTTCGTAGCCCAAGAGGATAAAATTCCAAGAGCAGTTCCCCCAGCGTCGGTAGAAATTTTCCACCCACCAGGATAGCCACATCATCGGCATATGCCACAACCCTAAAGCCCCTACTCTCTAGAAACCTCAGACCAATATTAGCAACCAGGAGCCACAAGAGAGGGAATAGGACACCCCCCTGCGGTGTACCCCTGGTCGCACGCTTTACGATATAACATCCACCCAGATTCGATCGGATTAGTCTATTACCCAACATGTGGATGATAAACCGCACCAGAAAGTCTGGGGTGAAAGTGAATTCTCAATAGAAGAAGTGGTGACATTATTGAAGGCCCCCTCTATATCAAGGAAAGCCGACATTGTGTACTCACACCTAGCCAGATTCGCCTCAACAAAACCTGTCACATCATGAAGAGCGCTCTCAACCGACTTACCCTTAATGTAAGCATGTTGCGACCCACTCAACAGAGACCGGTCCATGTTTGAGCTCAAATATAGATCGATAAGTCTCTCCAAGGCTTTCAAAAGAAAGGATGAGAGCGATATCGGTCAATAATCCTTCGGGCCGATATGACTGGGTTTACCAGCCTTTGGTATAAACACCACGAGCACATCTTTCCAACCATCAGGTATATCACACCACCGGAGACAGTCTCTATACACGTCCACCAGACATTCGTGTAATATATCACCAGCACGCTGAAGCAGAGCCGGAAAGATACCATCCGGACCTGGCGACTTAAAGGGCTCAAACCCATTTATCGCCCATTTGACCTTATCTCTGTTAATGATATCCTCCAAATCGGGCATCAAGCCAGCATCACAGAAGGGATCCGCTACCCCCGACGGATAGCTTTCTGGATCCACACAATTGGGAAAATGAGTGCTCAGCAGAACCTCTAGGGTTTCTTTTCTCGATGCTGTCCACGCGCCATCGTTCTTCTGGATGAAGCCTAGGATTTTGGAGTCACTAGACAGCATCCTACGGAAACGAGCCACATCGGCAACATTCTCGATACTCGTGCAGAAACTCATCCAGGTGGTTTTCTTTGAGCGCTTTATTTCCCTTTTATACTCATTAAAACTGGCCTTATATGCAGACCAGTCAACATCCCTGCCCGACCTCCTAGCCTTATTAAAGAGTCTCCTGGTACAACAGCGGAGTCTCCGGAGTTCCGCATTCCACCAGGCTGGCTGGTTCCTCTTACCCGGGTAAGTGAGAGGACAAGCATCTCTATAACAAGACAACAAAATATCCGTCAAAGACCCAACTCGATCATTGACACCAGGAGTGGAACGACCCCTGAGTGTCCTAAGTTCCTCCTCCACAGCCTTCTCATATCTGATCCAGTCGGTTCTTCTTGGACTCCGGAATGGCCTGTTAAAGCCACCCGATAGATTAATACTAAAGGATATCAATTGGTGATCAGAGAAAGAACACTCATCTGAAATCCTCCAGTCATTAATCATAGACCTGTCCATGTTAGAGAGCGTAATGTCAATTACCGTCTCCCTAACACGGTTCCTAAACGTTGGCGTGTTTCCAACGTTACAAATAGTAAGCCTATTAAGAATAACAAAATTCAAAATCGACTCACCTCTAGTATTTATGTCAGCACTGCCCCATTGGGTGTGATGAGCATTGGCATCGCAACCCAGGACAAGGCGACATCTTGTCCTCTCCGCATGCTCCACCAGTCGTCCAATTAAGTCATCAGGTGGGGATGCAGCCTTGTACGGCATGTACACAGATGACAGCATCAACTCGATCCCAAGGTCATCTTTGTACGCCACAGTCGTTACGTCACCTGTACAAAAGGAAGGAGTGATTAACAAGTCTAAATTACCCCTAGCTAAAATACAGGTTCTTACCTTCTCACTTGTTCTAGGAACAAGTAACCTATAATCAGGATCGCTCAAACCCAGGATCCTATCCCTAATGATCCAAGGTTCCTGGATAATAGCGATGTCAACTTCAAGGCGGCGTAGGGTGGTTAGTAGGTTGTGTGAGGCGGCTTCGCAGTGATGCAGATTAATCTGCACCACTTTTAGCCTCCTCTGGGTTCCTAGGCACCCCCTATTTCCCGATGACGGAACTTTAGGTTTGCCATCCCATACAACACCACGCCACCCCTTGCCCTTAGCCCCTGAAGTGAGGTCTGATCAATAGCGATGCGAAGATCGCAGCCCTTCTTACCGTCACCAGCCAGGGAGTTAACAACTGCCCACGTACTGGTGTTCAATCCATCATTCTGCTTCCCAATAAGTTTGGGTATGATACTCACACGCCTAAAAGTAGTCGTGACCCATACCGTCACTATTGGACGTAGAGGGAGGTCGGATTGAGGGACCACCTCCAAGCGCGCACCGGGCCAGAGTTCACCATATTTCAGGAGAGATTTTGCCATCCAAATCCGATCTGTCGATGAAAGCCAGCTGAAGGGAAGGGTTAGTTCCTAGGCTCCCTTGTTTCCTGGGACGCTTGGAGCCAGAGGAAGGCACCTCGTCAGACCTGTTCCTCTTCATGCGATCTCCCTTGCGAGAAACCTGCACAGAAGACCTTTCCGCCGAAGTGACCCCCCCCGACTCCTTAGCCTCTAACATTACATCCTCCTTTTGGGATAAAGGATTGGCGGTAGCTTCTACCTCCTTTCAATCATCCATTGTAGGAGTAACACCACCACCCTTTCTTTTCACCGAAGGATTGAAAACCCGGGTGGTCTTCTTTGCTCCAGCTGGGAGTAAGGGTGGATAACCTTTGTGCCCCTCGCATGCGGCTTGAGAGGTAGAAGCAGTTGGCTCTACGCTCTCGTCCACACTGAAGGGTCCATCCTTCTCACCAGAGTCAGCGACCCGTGAGAAGGCACTGCCTGGGTATTTTTTCTCATACCGCAAAACACCGTCTTCAGCCGATAGTGGGGAGACAGAGTCTGACTCCACGCACATATCTTCCGTAGTAGTGAAGATCGTAAAGCAGACTCCTAACCAAAGGCCTCCTCCACAGTCGGAATCCTCAGGCCAGCTGGGGCGAAATTCCTGACGATCTCATTGTTGTTGTCAACAATGCTCGCCTGGATTCGCGCAATGAGCTGGGACGCGTCCAGTCCATTTAAAAGTGCCATTTCGTCATCATTGTCCGTGTTATTGTTTTCCTCGTCCGTGTAAGTCCCACGAGTGAGGGTGGAAAGGAGGTCGATCATGCCATAGCCCCCTCTAGCATGACAGGGACTTGGTAGGAAACCTAATACTCACTGAGGCGCCCAGGTATCAGTGAGGCTCCGTGAAAGTACAGTCGGATTAGACCCCTGACTGCAAACCATCCGATGAGCACGGGTCGCATGACACACCAGATTAGGGGTATGAAAGAAAATATACGTGACCCGACGATTCGAACAGATCAAGAATGACATCGATCCGAAACAGAGTCTTCCCACGATATTAGGGTAACCTTTAGTCATGCACCCCAACTTACCCTGGGTCACAGAGTGAATCGAAGTACACTCAAGCCCCCACATCGCGACAAGATCGTTACCCAGGTGGAGGTAAGAAATTTATATAAACTGAAAATTGGTAATGAAAAAAATAAGTTTATAAACAATAAGATTACGAATACCAGCAACCAAAAAGAAATGTGGTATAAAATAAAAGAACTAGTCCTAAAAACTCCCAAAAATATGATAAAATCTGTGATATTTAATAATATAGAATGTAATATTAATTCCGAAATAGCTGAAAATTTTAATGACTACTTCGTAAATAGTATTAAGGAAATAAGATGCTCCATGAGGACGTGCAATATAAGAACCAAATACCTGTGATGAACTGTAGATTTAAATTCCGTGCAATTTCATTACTAGAATTAAGAAATATATGTAAAACTATTAAAAAGAAAAACGATTATAAGAGAATGTCGAGCAACTTAATATTGGATAACTGGGAGTTAGTAGGTAACATCTTGCTTAAAATTATAAATAAATCGCTGGAAACGGGAATTTTTCCCGATAATTGGAAAGAGTCATTGGTAACACCAATTGAAAAAATTAAGAATACTAATAAATGTGAAGAATTTCGTCCGATTAACTCACTGAAAACATTTGAAAAAGTTTTGGAAACTGTGGTTAAGCAACAGTTGGAAAAATACATGGAGGAAAACAAGTTATTGTCAAAATATCAGTCAGGTTTCAGAAGGAAGTTTTCATGTGAAACTGCTGTAAATTATGTCGTAAATCGGTGGAAGAATACGAAAAATAATAAGATTCTTGCATTTTTTTTGGACTTCAGGCGAGCATTTGAAACGATTGATAGGTGCTGGAAAAACTAATGAAGCATGGAATAGAGAATGAAGAGCTGATGTGGTTTAGGTCATATTTAACGAACCGTAAACAAATTACAAGAGTTAACAACACTGAATCCCGCCCAATTGAAAATAAGTATGGAGTACCACAAGGATCAATATTAGGAGCGCTGTTATTTATTATTTACATAAATGATATGGAAAAGGTTTTGCAGAAGTGTGAGATAATGCTATATGCGGACGATACTTTAATTTTTACTGATGATAAGAATGATAACTTATGTCACGAAAATCTGTCAAAGGATATGGAAAATATAAATAAATGGTTAATGATGAACAAGCTAAAACTAAATGAGAATAAAACCAAATTGTTAGAAATTAATGTGGACAATAATTTAATATTTAAAATAAATAATGGAATAATAAAGAAAGTTAATTCGATAAAATACTTGGGTTTCATAATAGATAAAGAATTAAAATTTAATGATCATATTGAATTAATTAGTAAAAAATCGGATTTTTCAAACGCATAAGAAATAAAATGTCAATTATAACATCAATAAATATTTACAATACTTTAATTAAACCACACTTAGAATATGGATCAACAATATTACATACTTGCTGTTCAGATCAACAAATAATAAGACTACAGAAGTTACAAAATAAGGCAATGCGTGCAATACTTAAAGTAAATATATTATAGATACTTTGAAATGGTTAAATATAAAGGAAAGACACAAGTTAACACCATATACTTTATTCGAAAAATGAAAATAGGTGATGTACCAGAATATCTAACAGAACAATTACAAGTTAACACCATATACTTTATTCGAAAAATGAAAATAGGTGATGTACCAGAATATCTAACAGAACAATTACAATACGTTGGGGAGGTTCAACCATACAGTATGAGGAACGTCATGGACTTCAGGATTCAACAAGTTAACACCACTGCAAAGCAAAAGTCGCTATTTTATAAAGAACTAAACCTGTACAATATGTTGCCATTTGATGTTAAAAATGAAATTAATGATAATGTTTTTAGGAAGAAAACTGTAAATTTTATAAGAAGCATTAATTAGAGCATTTGTATTTATGGTAGAATTTTATAATTTTAAATGTTAATTAAAAGTATTATTAATACTACTTAATATCAATAAAAAAAAATTTTTATTAAATTCGAATTTAAATTTAAATTTGAATTTGCTAAGTAACCTTTTCTCTATAACACATATAAGTATATATAAATGTGTGGTTACCTTTAGTAATAAGTTTCGTTAAAAAATTTAAATGCAGGCAAACTTAATAAGGTGATAGCAAAATTACAACAGTGTTTTTTTTTTAACAAAAACAACATGTATTTGTTGCTTATTTCTGGGAGCGTGATTGTCAAATGAAATTCGCCGTATGACAAAAATAAACATAGGTGAATTCATATAATGACATTTAATTGTTAGTTTGTGTCGATATGTTCTCTTTTGTTTCTTTTAAATTATTTTTAAAAAATTTGCGTTTAAATTTTTTTTTTTAAATTTGGACTTATTACACAACCACTGAGGTAGTCATACTTCAGGACGACATTGGAGCCATAAGAGCAAATTCTACAATAGAAACTGTGCCAGTAAATTAAGAATATTTAAATAAATAATAAAAATGTGTAAAATACAAATAAACAAGGAAATAAAAAATAAATAAACAACTAAATGTATATACAGCGACCAAAAAAATGTATATACTTATTACAAAAAACTAACATATACATATATCATTCCGCAGCATTTAGTCAAACAATCGCCGCTTTTTTTTGCCAAAGAATGTTGGAATTTCTTAGTTTCGACGACTATTTTTTTATACATAAGCAACAGAAAAATGTTTTAATTTATAATCAAAATATACTTTTTAAGCTTTTATTTAGTATTAAGAACAATAAATTTTCTTTTATAGATAATGCTTTGTTAAAAATGTACATATTTGAGGTAGTAACTGTACAAGTTCTTTTTTTTTAAGCAATCACCTGGCCTACAACACCACCTCATATGAATTCTCCTTGAGTAAGTATAATAATTGCAATTTACCTGGAGAAAACGGCTGTTGCTGCTTCGCATTTAGACTAATATCTATTTTTATTCGCAGCAATGAGAGAATTAGTGCTAACAGTGACATGCATGAAATAGAGGTTTTAAAAACGAGATATGTAAGGTATAAAGCGAAAGAACACGCAAATACATAATGTGAGATCATTAATAAGGAATTTGTTATTTAAGTTTTTTGTGTTTTTTGTTTTTGGTTTACTTATGATTTTCCGCTGCTCCCTTTATGATAATCAGTGGCCATGCAGTTCACCTCAGGCTGTAATCGCAAAATTGTTGTGCTTGCTGTGTTGCGTTAATTGTGTTTACAGCTCTAAGCAGTGGTGTTTACTACACATGATGGCGAACAATACAAATTGCAAGTACTTTTTATTTACTCAATAAAAATTCTACTTTCTGGTGTCAATATTTTTTGGTTTGCTTTCTTTACATGTATTAAAGATCGTTTATTTAGGTTGCAATGAATTCTATATTCTATCGATTTTTAAAATCCCGTCAATATTTTTTTAATGTATCACAATTGAGTGCAGCGTTCCTGTTAAAAAATTCAATTAAACCATGTTCCCTAATATATCAAAATAAGGCCGAACCAGCTTATTCTACTAATGGAGGCAACCTTTACTTCTTATACTCACTTAGTTTTTTCGGCTTGTTTAAGAATGATGAAGAAACTCCGAACGATAAATTAATCACTACTATCAAGAGATCTATTTTATGCATTCAACGTGAACAGTATGACAAGGCTGAACAAATGTTGCATTTGGCTCTTAGAATGGCTCAGGATTTAAAAAATAGAGATGGTATTACGTATGTATATGATGTAATGGCCAATTTAGCTATGGAACGCGAACAGTACAAAAAAGCGGAAAAGCTATTTGCAGATGTTCTCCGAAGGCTCTTGGGCGATGGTGTTTCTGAAGTCAGCCCGAAGGTAAAACATTTTTCCCCACCTATTTTTTATGTTTTAGTAAATAGAGAAGAAATATGTATACTAATTCTGTATCTTCCATGACTAACTATTTGGCGTTGAGAGTATTAAACTGTTGGACTATGCAAAGCTCGAAGTCGCCGTGGTCTAGTAGGTAGTGTGTTGGCTTATTAGACGAAAGGCCCGAGTTCGAATCCCAGGTCAGACATCAAAACGAAAATATGAAAATATTTCTTCGGCGACTTCCTCTCAGCAGATTTCTGGCAAAAACTCTGAGAGTAAAAATTGCCATGAAAAGCTTCTCAAAAAATCTGTCGTTCGGAGTCGACGTTAAACTGTAGGTCCCGCCACTCATGTATAAAATGAACGCACACAACATGAGTGGTATTGAGAAGCTAGGCCGTAATCCTGACTGAAGGGTTGTAATGGCCAATTATGTTATGTATGTAGTATGCAAAACTGATAAATCCGAAATAATTATCAGGGACAACATTCTTAATAACTGAGTTGTTTCTACTTCATAGATTTAATTCAACTCGAACTAAAAGGATCCATGATAACAACCGATACACATACATATTACATAATAATAGAGTAATACTAGGTCGAGTGTTGAGAAAAATTAACACAAAGTAAATTGAAACTTCAAAATATAATTTTTGATTCGAAATTATCGTATAATTCAAATTAAAAGTTAAATTAAGGTTAATTCTAAAGCACTGGATACATCCAAAGGAGTATATACAAGGACCTCTACGTGCCATTCTCAGAAGCGGAGAATTTTTCGTATACATCCTTGAAAAATGTCCTGTTGAAAAAAATTCTGTGGCTCAAAACACGCAGAGCAGTCAAGACCACATTCAATTCATTGTGAATGTACACAAAGGAAATTATACTCTTTCGAAATCAATCCTCAGGGATCAATATTGGGGCCTCTGTTGTACTCCCTTTGCCATACGTATGCAACTGGCTAAAACATATTTGATTCCTGTTCTCTTATACGGATCTGAAATTTTCACAAACTGTGATACTGATGATAAGCGGAAACTCAACTTGGCTTATAATAATATAGCCTGATATGTATTTATTAAGGGACGTTGAGACCATATATAGCCATTTTCTTACCGGATATTTGGAGTTAATTTTGATAGTCTATTAAATATTAAATGTCTTATTCTTCTCCATAAGATTATTAGTTTGAAACAGCCTACATACTTATTTAATAGAATTACATTTGCTAGATTCAACCGCGGTATGAAAATTATCTAATATAGACATAGGACTCTTTTGTCACAACGCCAGTTTTTTATAAAACTATCAGTCTTTGGAATACTTACCCTAATTATATTCAAAACATAGGCAATGCAATTGTATTCAAGAAGGAGTTATACAATTTATTAGGTTATTTATCTATAACATATTTTGATTGTTTTGTACATTTTTGCTTTCTATTTTTCTTAGCAATTTTTTCATTTTCCCAATTTAGTCTTTAAATTTGATTGATTTTCTATGTACATATATATTTTTCTTTGTTTGTATATATTTCTTGATATTTATATATATCGATGGCTTAATATAGAAAGGTCGTATCTTACATTTTCAGTACTTTACAGGAGAAGGAAAAAACTTAATAAAATCTAATACAAAAGTGTTATGTTATGTTTCTTTTAATTACTGTAAATCAACTATTCGTCAACATAGGAACCTGAATTTTTCAGAGGATGTGTATGGGGGGTTTGTCTACCATAATATGTAAAAATCCCGATTTTGAAAAAAAACGAGATACGACCTTTCTATATTAAGCCATCGATATGTACTGTTACTCGTATTTTTCCTACTATATGTTTTAACTATATTCATTTCTTTTTTACCCTAAATTTTTCATCGATTGCTATATTCTTTGATATCATAACATTTTCTAATTCTACATTATTCCTTACATTCTGTTACTTATTTTATCTATGATATTTTATTTCTTTTTGCTGAACTCCCATAGCATCTTCATTTATAAGATTAACATCTTGTTGTGCTATGATTAATATTAAATAAATTAAATAAATTTTCGGATTTAATTTTGTTCAGGTATTCAATACGGTTTTAATTTAATTCACCAATTCTATTTTAGGTTCTTCACATAAGTTCGAAAATCGCACATATGGCACAATTACAAGGGGACTTAGAGAAATCCAAAGTCGGCTTTACATGGACATTAGCAAGAATAGAAGAATGTATGAAGAAAATGCCAGATGATACGGACATTAAAGAACTATGGGCTTTAACAAGAAATTGGTATAATATTTTAGTAATATGAAAATAATATGATAAGCATTCTCAAATTTTGAAGGTTTGGTCAACTACTCATGAAGGAAACTAAGTTTATAGAAGCCAAACAATGCTTTAAAGATGCGTATGATTATTTCGTTACAAGATATGGAGCTGCAAATGAGGAAGTAATTACAATTTTAAACAATTTGAGTGTAGCCTGCGTAAATGTAAATAATTACAAATCGACATACATATTTAAATATATAATTTTTATTAACTACTATGTAATAATAGATGAACAACTTCAATGAAGCGAAAGGTTATATTTTAGAAGCACTTGAACTGATTAAGACTATGAAGGAATCTTCCCAAGAAGCTATTTTGAAAGCAAATCTAGGATTAATATATTTGCGCGAAGGCTTAGTTCAGGAGGCAAAATCGTCTTGTTCACATGCATGGAAAATAGCAAAATCTCAGAAGGATGAAGCAGGTTTGGAACAGGCTGAATATTGCCTTAACGAAATAAGTACGCACTCATAAAACAAAAAAGAAATCCTTTAGATTTTGAGCAGTAAAATTACCGAATGTAATATTCAACATTTGTATTATTATATTTTAAAAGCTACAAGCGAAAGATAATTTTTCTATGAATTATAAATATATGTACATACAAAGTCTTTTGTCGGTAAATTTTAAGTTAGCAATTATTTTATTGTTATACATGTTAATAAATGATAAATGTTATTTTTATTTATTAAAATAATAGAGTCAGAACGTATTGTAAGATTAAAATTCTTAAGAATTAATAAAACAGAATGTGATACTGACTAACGAATTTGTTTTTCTCTAGAAAGTATTACATTTTACTTCTAAGACTTAGAGGTGGTGAAAGCTGGTCTCATTAGATAGGGGTTTAAAGTAAAAACCTTTCTTCAGTGTGGAATTTCAGCCTGCTGCTTACTAAAAAATGAAAATGGAACATTATCTATAATGCCAGATGCCTATGATATCATAAAATCACAATTGAATAACCTAATCAATAATTAGAACCCTTTCAATGTCTGACCTGTCAAGAGAATGGTCTCGCAAAGATATATTGGGTGTCAGCTACCTATGGTATCTCATTTGATCACGAAGAAAATGAGATAATTGACAAATTAAAAAAAAATCCTTTCTTGTCAAATACCAATTTAAAGTTTATTGCAAAATTTAAATTCGCTAGAGGAAATAAAAGGCCGTACAACGTGAAATTGAAAAATTATGGAAGAGGCAAAGGTAAATATTAGATGGGAGAGGTGAAAAGTTTATGATGAAATGGATATAATTAAATGTATGAAACGTAGAGGATATAATGATTTCAATCATAGTATAGGCGTGCTATAGTGTAACTTAAAATCTTGTCAAAACAGATAAACCATATACATAACAGTTACTATAGATATTAATGAGACAATGAATGTCACAGATATATACAGGCATGTTCTGAAAATCACTTTTTGTGAAATTGATTTGAAATCACAAGAAAGGTGTTCTGGACACAAAACTTTTGTAATTTTTGTGATTTTAAACCGGTGAGCTAAGTGGCTGCCGATTTAGAATCACTTGCTTATTTTTTCAGCAATTTTATTTTAAACTTCACAATAAATGAATAGCTTAAAATGTTTTTTATTGATTTTTATAGTAAAATGGACAAGTTTGGACTAAAAAAGTACATAATTATGAAAAAATTAAAAACACTTCCCATTTCAAAAAATTTTGTTATTTGGTTTTGTGATTGTGTATTTACTTTTAGTAGTGTTGCTGTTTTCTTGTGTTTTCGTAAAGGCAAAATCACACCGAAAAGTTAAAAGTTTTGTGGTTTTCAGAACACCCTTAAATCCGATTTGTGATTTCAAAATCACAAGTGATTTGAAATTTTGTGATTTTCAGAACATACCTGATAATGAGTATAACTGATATTGTATAGTTGAAAGCGAATTCATAACAAGTGGCCTTATGTCAAAAGCTGACGAGTTTTGGGCTGTCAAAATTTGTGTGTGTTTGTTGTGCGTGTGGGTGTTGTTGTTCATTTTTTTCCTTTTCCATTTTTTTTCTTCCTATTTTGACATCCCAAAGGCTGCTTAACAAAAACAAAATGCCTGTTGTTTTTGCATTGTTGTATTTGTTGTAGAGATAAGGCTACCTTATTGAATTTGCCTTGGTATAGTTTTGCTTTTGCATATACACTATACCAAGGCAAATTCATAGATGGTAGCCGCAGGTCTACAACAAATACAACAATGCAAAAACAACAGGCATTTTGTTTTTGTTAAACAACTTTAATGTTGTCAAAATAGGAAGAAAAAAATGGAAAAGGAAAAAAAATGAACAACAACACGCACACGCACAACAAACACACACAAAAACAACAAAATTTTGACATTAAGAAAGAGATCAGCTGTTTAGATAATCCCACCGGTTACATGAATTCGCTTTGCACTATACTCTTAAAAACCAAAACAGTGTTTATTGTTTTGAGTAGAGCACAGTCTTGAAAAATTTAGTTGTACTTTTTCAGTACCAAGTCAAATTCATACAAGGTGGCCTTAACTCTACAACAAATACAACAATGCAAAAACAATAGGAATTTTGTTTTTGTTAAACAGCCTTTAGGTTGTCAAAAACAGCTGACTGAAGAATAACAATAGGAAAAAATGTTAAATTTTTTTATAAAAATGAACAACAATACATATGAATACTGTTTAATCTTGTTCTTCTTTTTGTATTGCGTTTGACATTTACAGAAAAATAAAACCAAATGTACAGATTTTTGTTCGATCGTCCTTTAATAAGTAGACTTCTGCAGGAACTCTAGTTTAAAAAACACATTTGTGTGCGGCCGTTACTAATTAAAGGATTCGTAAAATGAACTTCCAATGAATGGCCTACCTACGTATCTGAAACAGTACCTAATGATGGGCACGTTATGTACTCAATACGGATACTCTTTAAACAGATTTAAATTTAGTAAATTCTAATCATTTTATACGACCCACAACTTTTAGGACAACATACTCCAAACACGATGGCATGGCTCAGGTATTTGTCGATATATTTATATTTAGTCGATATATTTACGTATATATTCTTTAGACAATACGCTGTCCGAACACGCCAAAGTAAAGGTGGATCAGTTGGTACTACGATGATCACTCTATTGTCTTGTGTGCAAACGTCCGATATGCCGTACTGAAAATTGAAACCTCTAGTGATATAAACATCCGCACGCGTATAACCTTAGTAACCGACCCAGCTGGAGCTCTTCCATTGCTTTATACAGAAGAGCCAAAGTATTCTCTCTTCTCCAATAAATGCGAGCAGTTCATGGAAGCTCATGTTGTATACTGTAAACAATTCAGAATCATGGGATATGATCTGATACATACAATACTTTACATGGTTACCATTTGGAGTATTTGATCGTTCCTTAGCCGCTACCTGTTCAACCTGAAGTAATTAAACGCATTATCATATATTGTTAAAAATTAAAAACGTACATGAATGTAAGAAAACTCGAAAATGATTTCTATGAAAAATAAACATACTTTTGACATATAAAACACAGAATAAGAAAATAAGAGATTTATTATCAAAACAAAACACTAAAAAAACAACAAAATTTTGACAATCTAAAACTCGTCAGCTGTTGACTTGGGGTCACCTGTTATGAATTCGCCTCGTTCAGTACTTTTTCATTTCAAAAATACCGCAGTACCCCCGCTATGCTTTAAGTACTTTTTGATTACACTGTGCTAGTTGAAAAAAGGGACAAGCGGGGCACCTGGCGGGTTAACCTAATTCGGGTACGCTGAATGCAGTGGTGCTAACCATTTTTTATGTTAGGTCGTGTTTTCGAAATATACCGTTATTTCGAAAATGGAGGAGGTTGTGCAACATATATTCGCGTAACTCAAAAACGGTGTAGTTTATTATAATAAACCAAAAAAGCCGAAATTCCGCAATGAAATTTTCTTTAAGTAAGGTTAAACTTTTTCCAATATGCGCAGTCGTTGTAAAAACATATTTGTTTTTTTACCAAAAAAAATATTTTTTTAGCAAAATTTCGAAAATTTCCTTTTTAAAAAGGCATAAAAAAATGAAAAACGCAGCTGAGCTTTTTTATTTTTTTGTTGTTGTTGACGATTTCTGTTTCTACCTGTTCCAGGCAAAAATATCTAAATATTTTGATATTTTCTGGGTGCATAGTGTGTAGTCGTGTTTACAGCGTATTGCATAAACGAGTTGCGTAGTGTCTACCTAGCATTAGAATTAAAAAATATAGTCATAAATTTTTACCGCACAAAACGGTTTTGTAAAAACTTAAGTAACGTATTCTATATTTTATATTTTTTTGGTAAAAAAAAAAATTATGTTTTTACAACGACTGCGCATATTGGAAAAAGTTTAACCTTACTTAAAGAAAATTTCATTGCGGAATTTCGGTTTTTTAGTTTATTATAATAAACTAAACCGTTTTTGAGTTACGCGAATATATGTTGTGCAACCTCCTCCATTTTCGAAAAAAACGGTATATTTCGAAAACACGAGCTAACCAAAAAAATGGTTAGCACCACTGGATTCAGCGTACCCGAATTAGGTTAACCCGCCAGGTGCCCCGCTTGTCACAAAAAAAAAAGTGTAAAATTCTAGCACAGTGTTATTATTCTTACGTTTTTACCTTTTTAAAAACGTTTAGATTATGAGATATTTGATTGCAAACAAAGTAAAAACAAATATGAGTTTTCATGTGAAATGATATTAGGTCGTTTGCATTTGTGTAACAATATTTTATGTCTTGCGCTTTTAACTATTAATGCATTAGCAATATGTTAAACTTAATGCTAAAGGTAGAATGAGGCTTTAACCCTGGTTATCCAAACGTCCACGGAATGTACATTCGTTTTTAGAACACGAAAACCAATGAAACCGCTTGCCGAACCGTAATGTAATTTTGTAAACGGAGCTTTTACATTTTATTTCGTTTCGACTACTAAAGTAAAAAGAAAGTACCGGAGTCCGTTGACTCCGTTACTTTCTCTGTTGGTGTTTCTTTGCTAACTTGCCCTGGAGTAAATATTTCGAGTTATTATTGAATTCATTGAAAAAATTAACACCCACAAGGCCTATAGTTACTTTTTTCACTTCTTGGACGACAGAAGTCAGAATTCGCCCCAACATTACGGTGAACGAACAAATTGTACAATTATATATTATTTTTATTTTATTTTTTATTTTATTTTATTTTATTTTATTTTCAAATTTAGCACAACAAGATAGAAATCTTATAAATTAAAGTGCTAATGATTGCTTACAAACAATAAATTTAATAATAATGTAATAATTAAATATGACTACAAGTTAAATTAAAAAAGAATTAAAAAAATAAAAAAAAAGAAGATTACAAATAATTTAATGCATTAATTTGATTTTATAGAATACTTCAACTAGTCATTAACCCTTTCGCTACATCTTTTTACTCAACGACAATAAAAATTCTATTTTTACATTTTTTTAATAGATTTAATAACAAAAATTCAAATTTAAAAATAAAAATTAAAAAAAATTGTCCGAAGTGGGTTTTTAAGACTGTTGCCAAATGGCAACAATTTTTCTCACAGTATAAGAAAATTTACCTTTTCGTGTCTTTTTAAGACTTATTTTTAATACATAGATTTAAAGTTATTTTTTAACGATTTTATTTTATTTTTTAATTAAACTTTTAATCTTTTAATAATTCATTTACGACAAAAAATTTATATTAATAAAAAAATAAAGTTAAATTACATTTAAAAACTTAAATCAAATAATTCATATTACAAGAAAGTTTTCTTCAAAAATGAATAAAATAACAAAAATCATAAGCAAACGAATTCATTTATTTATAGATTGTGGTAATCATAACAGCAATTTCGATCCTTGTTCGGTACACACAAATGTTCATTGCATTTTGAACACTTGTAACTGGAGATGCTTGTCCTCTCACTTACCCGGGTAAGAGGAACCAGCCAGTCTGGTGGAATGCGGAACTCCGTAGACTCCGCTGTTGTACCAGGAAACTCTTTAATAAGGCTAGGAAGTCGGGCAGGGAAGTTGACTGGTCTGCATATAAGGCCAGTTTTAATGAGTATAAAAGGGAAATAAAGCGCTCAAAGAGAACCACCTGGATGAGTTTCTGCACGAGTATCGAGAATGTTTCCGATGTGGCTCGTTTCCGTAGGATGCTGTCTAAGGACCCCAAAATCCTAGGCTTCATCCAAAAGAACGATGGCGCGTGGACAGCCTCGAGAAAAGAAACCCTAGAGGTTCTGCTGAGTACTCATTTTCCCAATTGTGTGGATCCAGAAAGCTATCCGTCGGGGGTAGCGGATCCCTTCTGTGATGCTGGCTTGATGCCCGATTTGGAGGATATCATTAACAGAGACAAGGTGAAATGGGCGATAAATAGTTTTGAGCCCTTTAAGTCGCCTGGTCCGGATGGTATCTTTCCGGCTCTGCTTCAGCGTGCTGGTGATATATTACACGAATGTCTGGTGGACGTGTATAGAGACTGTCTCCGACGGTGTGATATACCTGATGGTTGGAAAGATGTGCTCGTGGTGTTTATACCAAAGGCTGGTAAACCCAGTCACATCGGCCCGAAGGATTATAGACCGATATCCCTCTCATCCTTTCTTTTGAAAGCCTTGGAGAGACTTATCGATCTACATTTGAGGTCAAACATGGACCGGTCTCTGTTGAGTGGGTCGCAACATGCTTACATTAAGGGTAAGTCGGTTGAGACCGCCCTTCATGATGTGACAGGTTTTGTTGAGACGAATCTGGCTAGGGGTGAGTACACACTGTCGGCTTTCCTTGATATAGAGGGGGCCTTCAATAATGTCACCACTTCTTCTATTGAGAATTCACTGAGGGATATACATGCCCCAGATTTTCTGGTGCGGTTTATCATCCACATGTTGGGTAATAGACTAATCCGATCGAATCTGGGTGGATGTTCTATCGTAAAGCGTGCGACCAGGGGTACACCGCAGGGGGGTGTCCTATCCCCTCTCTTGTGGCTCCTGGTTGCTAATGTTGGTCTGAGGCTTCTAGAGAGTAGGGGCTTTAGGGTTGTGGCATATGCCGATGATGTGGCTATTCTGGTGGGTGGAAAGTTTCTACCGACGCTGGGGGAACTGATGGAGTCTGCTCTTGGAATTTTATCCTCTTGGGCTACGAACTGTGGCCTGGGTATAAATCCGGATAAGACGGACCTCGTCCTGTTCTCGCGTAGGTACAAAGTTGAACCCTTCAGGTTGCCGAGGTTAGCTGGTAGGGAGCTTCCGTTGTCTTCTGAGGTCAAGTACTTGGGTGTTGTCCTGGACAGCAAGCTGAACTGGAAACGAAACACCGAGGAAAGAATGAAGAAGGGACTGAATGCCTTCTACCAGTGTAGGAACTCCATAGGTAAGAGCTGGGGTCTTCCGCCTAGGGCCATTCGCTGGATATATCTGGCGATTGTTAGACCGGTTATTACCTATGGCTGCGTTGTTTGGTGGTGTGCCTTAGATAAGAGTTTTCAGCGGAAAATCTTGGATAAGGTTCAGCGGATTGTTTCCTTGAGTATCACTGGAGTGAGGAAGAGTTGCCCTCAGGCTGCTCTTGACACTATGCTCTGCCTGACTCCGCTTGATTTATATGTCAAGCGGTGTGCAGCGCGCTGTGCCATTCGTCTGAGGGAATCGGGCTGCTGGAAACAGCGCTCGACAGGTCACTCCAGAGTTCTGAATGTCATCTTTCCTGACGGGAGATATCGACTTTCGGAAAAAGCCACCGATTATGTTGTGCCTGAGGCTATGTTCCTGCCCGGTTTAAGGATACTTATACCGGAAAGGGCACAATGGAATGGTGGGGTACTCCAGGGACAGAGAGGTATACCCATCTTCACAGATGGGTCTAAGTTAGGTGGATGTACAGGTGCTGGGGTTTTCTGTAGGGAACTCGGTCTTGAACTCCACTTTAGGTTGAACGATGACTGCAGCGTTTTCCAGGCGGAGATTTTCGCAATCTTGAAAGCTATTGAGGCCATAGCTGGTGGCCCAGCTTCAGATTCGGAATCTTACGTGATCTTCGTTGACAGTCAGGCTGCCCTTAGGGCCATTGAGTCGGTCTGGTGCAAATCACGGCTCGTTCGCAAGTGCAAGGAGTCGTTGAGGTCCTTTGGACTAGACCGTATCCGTCTCTGCTGGGTTCCGGGTCATAGCGGAATACTGGGCAATGAGACGGCGGATGCCCTCGCTAGGTTAGGTTCGCTCTCTGGGAGCGATTTAATAGTTGGTCCTGACCCCCCGGTCTGCCACCTCTACGGTCTCATCAATAGATGGGTCGGGGAGGAAGAGCAAAGACGTTGGGGGAACGGATCGGGTTGTTTTGTCTCTAGATGTCTATGGCCTGCTGTGGACAGTAAGAGAACAGGTAGGCTGCTGGGCTTGGATAAGGCCAGCTTAAGGTTAGTTGTCGGGTTTATCACAGGGCACTGCGAGATTAGGTCGCTGACGGGGATCTGGAACAGATCCCAGCCGGACTATTGCAGGGCATGTTGCGATGAGGAGGAGTTGGAGACTATCGAACATCTCCTCTGTAACTGCCCAGCCCTTGGTAGGTTGAGGCTGAGGACCTTTGGCAGGGCCTTCTTTGAGAGTTTGAACTCTGCGTCGAGAGCCGACATCAAGGCTCTCCACAGATTCATTAGTGGCTTAGGCTGGTTGAGGGGCGCTAGGGCTTCATCAGGATAGTCGCGCTCTCCCTTCTTTGTTGGGTCTATGTTACCCCTCCGCTTCCCATTCTCCCTTTCCTATCTCCTCTCCTTTATATCCTATTCCCTCTCGTATCCTTCCTCTTTAAGGACGTTGTACAATGGGTCAATTCGACCTCCGGGTACTGTACTTGTCTTAATTGACAAGTGCACGTCCTCTAACCTAACCTAACCTAACTGGAGTATCCTTGACAGCCGTTATTTTTGCATCTGCTCTTGTTTTCTATGTAAGCTGGCCAATGTTGATTTCCGTCGAAACGCACAGAAGAGGAAGGTTTTCTTTCATAGGCCTTTTTGAGGTTGACGGACTATCCAATTCCTCTCCTCCTCTGGAATTTTTGGCCGTCCTCTTTTACGGGAACAAGTATTTTGTTTGGATAGAGCTAAAAGCCCATCGGCAATGTCATTTCGAAAACTTAAGAGATCCATGTAACCTTTATTACTTCCCAATTTTGTACCAGATAAAATTGTGTTTTGCCCTGGTAAATTTCGAAGTCGTGCAATATGCCAGATGAACTACATTTTTGGCATTGGGCAGTGCTTACTGTTGAAATGTGCTTCTGGAGTGGCCCAAGGACATTTTCTCCAACGAAAGTCTTCTAATTTTTTTTACAACAAACTCAGAAGTTTCATCTTCAACAGGTTCTGCTATTTCGATTTCAGTATTAGTCGGATTAACTTCATAGATATTTTCTCCTGTTAACTCCTTCCTTATAAAAGAGCCATTTTGGTCAAAAGTATCTATTAAATCTTGCAAAACATAAATATCTTCTGGATCATCATAATCAATATCTGATAAGTCTGAGTCTTCAAAGTTTATCAGTATTTTTTCAATATCTCTCTTTCATACGTCTTGTCATGAAGGTAAACAATACACAAAAGAAATTCATACAAAAAAGTAACGTTTCTTGGTCACTTATATATACACAAAACAAATTTGTTGCCGTATGGCAACAGGTCGATTTTAAAAAATCGCTACGTACTTATGCGGGCTTAAAACCCATACTTTTCTGTAAAATACCATAAACCAATGTGTTTTTATTAGTTTTGAATTAAGATTTCTTTTTAATATTTCAGAATAATATTAAAACAAAATTTACAAAAAATCAACTTTTTTACTGAAAATTGTAAAGTATATATGAGGTTAGCCAGATTTGGATTATTCTCATGAAAATGTATCTAAAATGTCCAAATTTCACATTTTTTGTCTTCCTAAGATATTAAAAAATAATAATCAATAAAAAACAATTAAAATATATTAAATATGTACAAAAATATTGGTCACAAAAGTGGCTGTTGCCATATGGCAACAAAATCGCGAAAGGGTTAACGAAAATATTTCATTAGTTCAATTTTAAATCTGGTTGCGTTGCTAATTATTTGAATTCTCTTCGGTAATTGGTTCCAAAGTCGAGTGCAATAAATAAAGAACTGACGCTCAGAAAAGGCAGTTTTATATTTTTTTCTTGAATCAATACCAGTCCTCTAGCCGACCTGCCAAAATCTATTGTTTCATATAGGTAAGTCGGTTGTGCAGTATAAATTATTTTATGCAAAAACATCAAGCTCTTAAACTTCAAAAGATTTTCAAAACACATATTGCAAATTTGGTATGAGAACACAGATATGGAATCACGTATTCCTCGGTTGAAGATATATCTTGCAATATTATTATAGGCAACTTTCAATTTCCTCAAATCATTTGCATCACAATTCGCATAAATTTCGCATCCGTATAAAAGAACTGGTAACAAATAAGTTTTAGCAAGCAGCATTCTTATTTCAAAAGGTGTTGAACATTTTACAGCCCAAAGATTTCTCAACATACCATAAATTTTACCTACTGCAGAAGCAATGTGATTGGACCAGGTCAGTTTATTATTAAAAATTACTCCTAAGTTTTTCGAATAGGTCACAAATTCAATTACATTGCTATTTATTTTAATTTGAATATCGTCGCCAATCTTTCTATTACTTCTATCTATTAAAATACACTTTGATTTTGTGGGATTGATGCAAAGTCCATTGTTTTTGGCCCAGATATCTATTTTTTGCAAATCAGAGTTTATTTTGTTGACACATGCGTTAATCCCACTTGAAGAACCGCTGTTGTATATTTGGACATCATCACCATACATATGTATTTTACAATGTTCTAAAGTATCCGGTAAATCATTAATATATAAGCAGAATAATAGGGGCCCAAGCACTGAGCCCTGTGGGACACCTCTATTAACATCAAGGCTTTCAGAATATGTTCCATTATAAAATACAATCTGAGATCGACCTGTGAGATATGAGCATAACAATCTACAAGCTGTTTCTGAGAAGAAGAAACGTTTTTCCAGTTTTTTCAATAATATGGAGTGATCAACTGTATCGAAAGCTTTACTGTGATCGAGTAAAACTAAAATGGAAATCATACTATTATCAAGATCAGCTCTTAGATTCTCAACTACATTTGTCAAGGCTGTCATACAACTCCTTCCTTTAATAAATCCCGATTGAACATCACATAAAATATTATGGTTCCTTACATATTCATTGATCTGCTCACTCATAATATTTTCAATAACTTTCGATAAGAAGGGAAGAATAGCTATTGGCCGAAATTCGTTGTTTTGTTTGGGTATTGGTGTAATTTTTGATTTTTTCCATTCATCAGGAAATGTTGATTTAGTTAGTACTGTGTTAAACACATGAGTAACATAAGGCAAAAGTTTATACAGTAATATTTCAAAAAACCTGGGGCTTAATCCATCTATACCGGTAGCTTTAGACTTTATAGAACGAAAACTGCTCAGAACTTCCAGTTGGCTAACGCACCGAAATGTAAAAGAATCTTCAGGGGATACACTACAAAGATCGTCATATATATTACTGGTCGGTGATGGTATGTTTGCATTTCTAAACATATGGTTTAATCTATTGACATCAACATCACATGATGAAACGTTATCTTTTCCAATTCCAATTTTACGAATTTCGTTCCATTTAGAACTGATATCAATAGCTGACGAAAATCTTCTCTGGTAGTATAGTCTTTTTGCATGTTCTATACTTTTATTAACAGCTTTACGGCAATTTTGGAATACTGTTCGAAGTTCTGGAGTTTTAAATTTCCTCCATCTAGCATACGCAGTGTTACGCTCATTTATCAGTCTTTTAATATGAGTGGTAAACCAAGGAGTCTGATTCGCTACTACACGTCTAGTTCTTATGGGTACATTCGCTTCATATAAAAATTGAACATTCTCTTGTAAAAAACGCAATTGATCATTTACATCGTTGTATGAATAGATTTGATTCCAGTTTATATCTTCTAGCTGTTGTAACAAGAGGTTGTAATTTATACCCTTAAAATCTCTGTATTCATATTTCTCCTGCTGTATATTGATGTGATGATCATAAGTTATAAATAACAGATCATGGTCCGAGAAAACTGATGCCGAAAGCTGGTCATATAGCAAAACCTTTGACAAATTGTTTACAAATACCAGATCTATCAAGCTGTTGGTACATCCATGATAATGCGTAGGTATAAGAGTGTTCACGGGAAATAGCCCCAACGAACGCATGGGATCAATTAAAGTATTATTACATAGTAAATTATTGTTGAAATCACCAAGGATAATAATCTCGTTGTATTCGACAGAAAGATTCTCCAAAATAGTTATAAATAAGTCAATTTGTACATCTCTATGGGGTCTGTATACACTTCCAATTAATATCTTCCTTTTGTTCTTTGGGATAATCTCAATAAAGAGGTATTCGACTTCACTTCCAGCTTTTGATTGCATCTTCACAGCACAATTGATACCACACCTCACAAAGATTGCAACCCCTCCACCTCTGGCTTTGCTCTCAATTCCATTTGTTATAATCCTTCTGTCTGAACGATATAGCTTAAAACCAGGCAAGTTATAAACCGAATCAATAATATCAATGGAAAACCAGGTTTCAGAGACACATACTATGTCCACTCCAGAAGAGGCAAAAATATACCGAAACTCATCAATTTTATTACAGAGACTTTGAGCATTAATGTGGACTATTTTTAGACCAGTTTTCTGCTTGGTCAGAACTCGAAGCATATTATGTGCACTCTCCTTAGAACCAAATTTATTATTTAACGATATCAATTAAAAAAAATAAAAATGTAAACACATAATAGGCAACGCAATGGGATATATTATAAATTGTATATATATAAATGTAATTCGAATAGACCAGTTGAATGTAATACAAAACAGTATAAAAATTTTTTAAAAAAATGTTTGTTAAATTTGTAATCCTTTCATTAAGAAATAAATTATTGATTTTAATATTAACATAAAATATAAATAATTTTAAAAATACAACGAAATTAAACTTGTTCCCCAGAACACGGAAAAAGCTGGTGAAGGTGATCAATTTCATCAATTTGCACAGGGTCATCATTTAAGTGCTTCTTAACTTACACAAGACCCCGCCTTGTATAAACACTGCTTATGATTTTTCTTTTTCTCAGACGGATTGACGAGCGGAGTATTTTAAAATTCAATTGGGTTAAATTCTCATTTACATAAAATTTGCCATTCGAATTTAAACCAATGTCCCTAAGTGTAAGAGAATTACCATTTTGTCTCCTAAAGTCTGCTAATGATTTGAATAAAACATTTTTATCATATTCTGAATGAAGTTTAACAATTATTGCTGCATCCTTGGAGTTCTGTTTCTTTATTCGGTAAATAGATTTTACACTTGGGACCGTAGTGCCAACATTACTACATATTGTCGCAAAAATATTCTGTAGGTTTTCATTCCCAAGATAAGGAATTTCGTTTATCCTCAGTTCACAAGAAACACTTTGATTTTCATGTTGTTTAATTTTTGCTTTTAATAATTTTATTTCACTCTTATATATTATATATATTTAAAATATGTAATGAGGTCTGTTGTGATAATTTAGACCAAAAATGTAACAAAACATGATATGTTTTTAGCTCACATCTGGTCTGAGAGTGTAAAAGGCTATTAGGCGACTATACTTGGTCATTGCGACCTTCCTGTCCAAGAAGTTGCGGATGACGGAGAGAGAGAAAGTAGTGCATCACATATTTTATCATTGTCTTTGTCTGCAGGTACGTATGCCGAAATGGATGGATAGTCGATATGTTGAGTAACCGGTATACCTGAATGATTGTAATGTTGAGGATCTAATAGGGTTCATAAACGAGATTAACTGGATAGGGCGATTGTTTAAGAAAGATATATATGTCACAAGTTGTTGGATAGTTCACTTTTCTTTTGTTCATACTTTTTTGTTATCTTCAGTTAGTTCCCATTTTCCTCTTTTTCAATTTTTCTTAATTTTTCCTTATTATAAAGGATAGCAATTGATCAATTGGCCTCTGGCTACTGCATATATAGTGCTGCGCTACCATTCCTGCCTAACCTTTGATATACGGAACACATATCAATCAGCTGATGAAGAAGCAAATAGTTCAGACACATTCACGTTGAATTTAAAACTTTCGAAATGCAAATTGCTGCCTAAAACGAATTATTGTTGTAAGAGCATAATTGCCCTTTCGTTATTACAGTATTTTATGCTGAAACAAGAGAAGCCAAAAATAATTATTGGTATAACAATTTTTGATATAATATTAATGTTTTACTTTTCAATGTTTTTTTCTTGCTTTATTCATATGTATCATTAATTATTAGCTTAGGTTAGGTTTGGTTAGAGGACGTGTACTTGTCAATGAGACAAGTGCTGAGCAGTTACAGGGGAGGTGCTCGATAGTCTCCAACTCCTCCTCATCGCAACATACCCGGCAATAGTCCGACTGGGATCTGTTCCAGATCCCCGTCAGCGACCTAGCCTCTCAGTGGCCCGTAATAAACCCGATAACTAACCTTAAACTGACCTTATCCAAGTCCAGCAGCAAACCTGTTCTTACACTGTCTATAGCAGGCCATAAACACCTAGAAACATAAAAACCCGATCCATTCCCTCAACGTCTCTGCTCTTCCAACTGAGTCATCTATTGATGAGGCCGTAGAGGTGGCATAGACGAATTCGGTGTGGTCCAAAAGTCCTTAACGACTCCTTGCGCTCACAAAGGAGCCGCGATTTGCACCAGACCGACGCACAGAGGGGCATTTTGCCTGAAAACCTGGCCAAAATTAATAGAAGTGTTTTATGAGTTAATGGCTGGAATTTTTTGATAGTGTTAGTAATAATTAGGCCCAAGGATGAACCCAACTGATTTTGATTTTCGCCTAGCCCCCATACAAATTCCCCTCGAAATTGCACTTATGTACACATAATTATTGTAATTATGCAACAATCATTTTAAGATTTAGAATGGATCAGTTCTTAGTGCTAAGAAATCATGGTGTAAAGTTTGGTGAAAATCGGATCACATTTGACCCTAGTCCCCATATAAAGTCCTCTTTAGAAATTCACGTTCGCGCTTATAAATGGCTTAAAAACATCGGTATCGCTATTAAATTCGGTATGAACGTGTATTTTATAAATCTAAATGATATTGCCAAATTTTGTTATGGTCGGTCCATAATTGCCCCTAGGTCCATAATAGGGCCCCTGAAGAAAATATGTTCAGCTATTATAATTAGCTTAAAAATTTTATTACCTCGATGAATTCGACATGAAGATGTTCAATATGAATGTGAATCATTTTACCTAATTTTATTATGATCGGATCATAAGTGCCCCTAGGTACCACATACGGCCCATTAAGAAAATCAAACATACGTCTCATGTTGTTATAATAGTCGATATATGTAATTAAGTTTTTAAAGTTCTATGATAATTAATATTTATTTATAATATTTATTTTACATTATTTAATACTTATGTAACCTAAAAATACTTAAAAAGTGAAGCTAACTACATTCGTTAAAATCGTTATCATTTTCATCACCAATATCAGGAAGGAGTAATTTAATAGTATCTGAAGAAAATGGTTTTCTATTCCTTCGCGATTTTTGTGTATGCAGCTTATAAAAGGGTCATTTTATTATTTTTTATCAGTTTTACCAGATTTCATATTTTATTGTGGTATATAACAATTTTTGAGCACTTGCTACTTTCAGTTTTAAAAATTTTTTTTTTAATTTTTCAAAAAAAGTAAAATTTTCAAAAAATCGCCAAAAATAATTGCGCAAGCTTGCGCTAACTTTTTTTCTGATCCTTAATGTAGAGAGTTCATATTTTCTTGTGGTATAAAGTGCCTCGGCCACGTTCAAATTCTGGTGTTCAAATTTTGCATATGTGTTGGTAATATTTGTTTGACTCAGCACAGCAACACATCAAAATTCAGCCTTCAAATTTCATTTTAAAAATGTTGTGGAGAAGACAACATCACATGGTTTTCATCGGAAAAAATTCTTTTATGGTTTTCTTTTTTTTTTTGCAAACATTTTTTTTAGGTTTTCTGAAAGAACATATGGGCTTTTGGTTGGGAGATTGTTTTGTTTTTGTTTGTTTTTTAGTTTTTTCTTTTAATATGACAAATGATTGTTTCATAGTCATTGCCCTGGCGCAGGCAATTAAAAAAACAAAAAAAGGAAACTGCGAAGGGTCTTTGGATGAAAGAGTGGTTGAAGAAAAGGGATGCATTTACGCACCAAAATGTTCTCAATGAACTCAAATTGAGTCCTCCAAATGATTTTCAAAACTTTTTACGGATGGATGAAGGCACATATGAGGAACTTCCAAATTTGGTTGGCCCGAAAATTCAAAAACAAGATACTCAAATGTGTGACGCCATCTCTCCGAATCAACGTCTATCTATAACATTGCGTTTTCTTGCTACAGGCAATTTCTTTTCTGATTTAAAATTTGTCAGCGCTATTTCGGAACGAGCAATTGGTCGCATTGTTATAGAGACTTATGGAAAAATAAACAAGATTTTAAAATATAATATAAAAGCAATTGAAACAAATTATTAATGGACTTAATTTTATAAATAACATAATTTTTACAAAACAAAGTTAGTAAAAATAAAGGAATGATCATAACGAATCATAAATAAATACAAAAATACATATACAAAAACAAAACATCCACTTCTTATTATTTTTATTATCATTTTCTGCTACACATTTTCAAAACATCCGCGAACCAGATGGTGATGTTTCTCCTACGAAATCTGCAGAAAAATGAAATTTGAAGTAATTGCCCGCACACACATCAAATTTGCTTCCAATTTCTGCGGAGCAGGTAGCGAAAATCAAAAGTATTTTGATATTCTTCAATCTGTTCTCAGCCTGTACGTGTGAGGACAGTTTTGTGTACGTGAGAGTACAGTTTTACCAATACAATCACAAAAATGGCAGATTGATCAATCTAGTTTGATCGTGGCTGTGCTGCTTAAAACATTAAACTACTAAAAACTACTTTCACCTTTAAAATCCTTATCTTTTTTTTTGGGAAGGGTAAAAAAATGGGAAATTATTATTTTTTTTAATTTTGAACGAATAATTTTAACATTAATATATGAGATATATATATAAAAAATAAATTGAAAGTAGCAGTTGCTCACACCTTTCAAGTAAAAAAAATCAATATAAAATCTCTATTCCATTCTATTCCACAAAAAATATCATATGAACCTATTAAAATTTCCAAAAAATACCAAAAACGCATTTAATTTTCTTCACTTTCCTGACTTTGACATCGTCTCAAATCTACAAATCTGAACTTAAAGTCGTGAAAATTCACTATATAATGCAGAATTCTGTTATCTATCGAATTCCATACTCAGTTTCTTAAATTTCTTAAAATTCATTTTTGCCTTTTTGGCCAGTTTTTGAGGGTAAATGCCCCTTAGTGCGACGCAATGGGCCTTAGGGCAGCCTGACTGTCAACGAAGATCATGTAAGATTCCGAATCCGAAGCGGGACTTGCAACTATGGCCTCAATAGTCTTCAAGATTGCGAAAATCTCCGCCTGAAACACGCTACAGACGTCCTTTAACCTGAAGTGAAGTTCAAGACCGAGTTCCCTACAGAAAACCCTAGCACCTGAACCTCCACTTAACTTAGACCCATCTGTGAAAATAGGTATGCCTTTCTGCCCCTGGAGTACCCCACCGGTATAAGTATCCTTAAACCAGGCAGAACATAGCCTCAGCACAATATAATCGGTGGCTTTTTCCGAAAGTCCGTACCTTCCCTCAGGAAAGACGACGTTCAGAACTCTTTAGTGACCTATCGAGCGCTGTTTCCGTCAGCCCGATTCCCAAACCGAGACTATCCTCAACGCTTGCATGAAATTATCCAATTCAATTTCACCTTTCCTATAATCTATTTTTTTAAATGAAACCAAAATTTATTTTGGCTGGCGCAAATCCTCTACTTAATCCTCCCCGTTTGTGTAGGCTGGTAATTGAGGTTTCTCGATAGGGTAACAATTAGCTAAGGAGTGGCTTTTTGTTTGTATTCATTACACCATCCAGACTGAATAACCGGAAAGTCTCCAAACC
This sequence comes from Sarcophaga rosellei, assembly GCA_930367235.1. NCBI lineage: Eukaryota > Metazoa > Arthropoda > Insecta > Diptera > Sarcophagidae > Sarcophaga > Sarcophaga rosellei. The sequence goes on from OV884019.1 coordinate 61,787,208, forward strand.
TATAAAAAAAACATTGTCAGTAATCCGAATATTTTTATAAAGTCAAGCATACGTTATGTACGGAGATCAAAATGATCCATTTTAATACGTCCTAAAGGAGAGAGAGAGTAATAAAGAATATAGGGAAAGGGAGGATAAGGAGACGGGGGAGAAACACAGGCCAAAACACATAAGGAACGCCTGAGCACTTCTTAACCAGCTCAAACTAATAAAACTATTGTCGGCACTCGACTAAGGTCCAAACCTTTGAAGAAGACCCTGCCCGGCTGGGATCTGTTATAAGTTCTTGTCAGCGATCTGATCTCGCAGTGCCATGTAATAAAACCAACTTACCTCAGACTGGACTTATCTAATCCCAGCAGCACACCTGCTCTATCACTGTCTATAGCAGGCAATATACACCTAGACACATAACATTCCGATCCATTGCCCCACAGCCTCTACTCTTCGCCCTAACCCACCCAGTGATGAGGAGAGGTTGGAGATTGGTAGATCTGGACAAATTATCAAATCGCCGTCAGAAAGTGAACCTAGTATATCGCTATGATCCGGAACCCAGCATAGGCGGATTCGGTTTGGTCTAAAAGTCCTTAAAGACTCTTTGCATCCACGAACAAACCGTGATTTATACCCGACCGACGCAATGGCTCTTAGGGCAGCCTGACTGTCAACGAAGATCGTAAAAGATTCCGAAGTGGGCGTACTAGCCACGGCCTCAATAGCCTTGAAGATAGCAAAAATCTCTCACCACCTCATTGATCCCAGTAGCAATCTGGAAACGAGTGAAAGGGAGCCTTTCGATGATCGTATTGTCACCGTCTTCATCCGATAGTGGTAAGACAGAGTCTGACTCCATGCACATATCTTCCGTCGAATTGCGTATCTCCAAAGCAGTCGCCTCTCACTCGTAATCCTCATACCATCTGGCGCGAAATTCTTGACGATCTCATTGTTGTTATTAACAATGCTCGCCTGAATTCGCGCATAAAGCTGGGACGGCTCCAGTCCAGTAACAAAAGTCAGGTCGTCATTAAGGTTCGTCATGTTCAATTTCTTGTCTTTACGTTCGTTCTCCATATTAAGGTTCGTCATGTTCAACTTCTTGTCTTTACGTTCGTTCTCCATATAAGTCCCACGAGTGATGGGTAAGGGAGGTCAATCATACCATAGCGCCCGCTAGCATGACAAGGACTTGGAAAAAACCTAATACTCACTGAGGCGCCAAGGTATCAGTGAGGCTTCGTTATAATACCGTCGAATTAGACCCCAATGAGCACGGGTCGCGTAACACTCCGGATTAGGGGTATAGAGAAATATACGTGATCGGGTGAGTAGAAAAGATCACCCAAGAGTCATCAGTTCAAAGACAGTCCTCTTACTATATTAGGGTAACCTTTAGTCATGCACCATATCCCCAACAGATTGTTACCCAGGTGGGGGTAATAATTATTAAATTTTATGAATTAATTATTTAATATGTACAAATTGAAAGCAACATTTTTAAACCAAAAAATAAAAAATTTGATTTAATATCTGCGGCCGCCTATGTTTCGGCAAACTTGTTCATTTAATTTAACCCGTCATTAAAAATTATTATTTTTTTCTTTTTGCTTAATAATATTGCATCTATGTATGTATATTGAAGTACAATTTTGTATAGGATACGCGTATCTAAAAAATAAAAAGCGCTAAATTTGCACTTTTTCATATAATAGAAATCACTCCATTGGGAGAAATTTTCAAATTGGCAAGACTGGATATCAACTGATAAAACCGTACATTCATTTAAATATTTGACGCGGTTCTTATATTTTTAAAATTGTTCTATATTACGTTCAAGTTATAGTAATCTTTTTTAAATATTTCTATATATATACAAATAAATATATATGTCACCCAATAAATTGTCTAAAAGCTCTTCAAAATCGCTCCGGGTAAATGCAAAACCCAATTTCAGTGATGATCTCAAAAGTTGTATTAAAAGACAAGTTTTTCCTTCAGCTACATGTGATAGAGATTTTAAAAGTGATTATACATGTTTAAAATCAAAAAATGCTTTAAAAATGCAAGCATCACCATCTACACCGCGATATAAAACGAAGCCTTCAGAAATAAATGCATGTTATACTCCCTCATCATTGTTTCGCAATGCGAATGCGTCTTCAACTCCCGTTAGCGGACGTTCCATAAAGAAAAATAAGCATTATCTCAATACATCGAATCAAACAAATGGTGATGGGGAAGATCGAATGAAAGTGGCGGTTCGTGTTAGACCCTTAAATACCAAAGAGTGTCTTCTTTCCACAGTGACTAACATTATCCGAGTAAATAAAAATGATATTACCGTGTTAGCTGGTTCAAGTGCTGACTCTTCGTCAGGAGTAAGCCATACTTTTACCTACGACGAAGTTTTTTCTAGTTACGATCCTGAGTCGGTCGATTATGCAGATCAAAGGGAAGTTTTTTTGAAAACTGCACAACCTCTGATTATTCATGCTTTCGAAGGATATAATGCATGTCTCTTCGCATATGGCCAAACTGGATCAGGAAAATCGTATAGTATGATGGGTGTTGAAACGTTAGAAAAGTCAGATGAAGGAAGTTTAAACACATCTCAACTAAATCCTGAAGCTGGTATTATTCCGAGATTTTGTCATGAATTATTTCGTTACATAGAAAGTTCTAAAAATAAGTTTCGTGCTGAAGTTGAAGTCAGTTATTTTGAAATTTATAATGAAAAAATTCACGATTTACTTTCCGTTTCTGAAGCACTTGAGCATAACACATCTTTTCGAGGTGTATGTGGAACACCAGCTAGAAGTAATAGAAAGGCTCTAAAGGTACGTGAACATCCTATATGGGGTCCTTACGTAGTGGATCTCAGTGTTCATCCCGTTGATTCATTTGCGGCCTTACGAAATTGGTTGATTGTTGGGAATTCCCAACGAGCAACTGCCGCTACTGGTTTAAATGATAAAAGTTCTCGTTCTCATTCAATTTTTAACATAATGCTTAATATTACGCAAGTACAAAACACTCAAGCCGATTCAAGCAAAGAAAAAGATGTACAACCTTCGCGACGTAGTAAAATAAGTCTTGTGGATTTGGCTGGAAGTGAACGCATAAGTGGATCAAATGGAGAAAGAATACGAGAAGGAGTACATATCAATAAAAGCCTTCTTACGTTGGGAAAAGTTATAGCGGCGCTCTCAGATGACCGACATGGTCAAGTTGGCTCTATATTTGTGCCATACAGAGAAAGTGCTCTTACATGGCTTTTAAGGGTAAGTTTATTTTATTGTTTTACTAATCTTTAAGATAAACATAAAACTTTTTATATGGAATGCTTAACGCAGAATGACATGCGTAAGAACTACGTTGTTATATAAACAATAACTAACGAAAGCTAACTTGGTAAACTTCAGAAAACGTAAACCAACATTTTAGGAGATCAAATAAGCCGTCACGATTTTTAACCAAGAAACCGAACTACATATCGTCACCTAAAATGCAAAATAACGTATCATCACTTTTCACAATTTTACAGGAGAAGCAAAAAACGTTATAAAATGGTAAATATTGCATCTAGAAATGAAAAATTTTGTAGCAGAGCTCAAAAAAGGGTAGGAGATCAATTCCAGAAGAAAAAATAATATTTTTCAAAAACGTGTTGAAGTTATGTTTGTTACGTTATTTTGAATTTAAATTTTCTGAAACAAAATGACGTATCATCAATGAAGAAATTTTAATATGAAGTAGAAAAATGCGAAAAAAATTGAAAAGCGATTAAATGAGGTTCAATAAAAGGCAATGGAGTTGTTTGTTTTTGTTAATATTTCAATTTACTGTGTTTTATTACATAAAATTCGGTTTAATTAAACAAAAAATTTAATTCATTTAAAGTTTTTTTCTAAACACATTGTAGTTTATTTTGAATTTTCTTTATAAAATCGTTATTTTTTGACGCAGATGCATAATTTTTTTTGGAGACGTGTATTTTTATCTAATGAATCATAATCAATCAAAAACCCGATTTTCATTTTTTTGATGATCCGTTGTTTTGCATTTCAGGTGACGATATATTCTTCTAAAGTTTAGTTCACTGAATCCGAATTCAGAATTTCTCCATCATTCTTTCTTTTCGAAATATCCTAACGCAAAAATTATGATTTTTTTATTTTTTTTGTGAAAACTCGTAGTATCTTATCATTCTTTTTTGTCTCGGAGATATCGATAAAAGAAAACTAGTACTTAAATGTTTAATTATTTTTGTAAGATTTTAACGAAAACGATATCATCATCAAAAAAAATAAATAAATAAATGTTGGTGTCATTCCTACCTAACCCGCTAGTTTGAATTCATTCACCTTCATTTATATATAAAGCACTTTTTTGCTAGTTAGCTTCGTCTTCCATACCTCTGTAATCTCATATAGCGCCCGACCACAATGGAAAAAATCGTTGTATATCTATGCCACTTGATCTGTTTGTCCCACTTTTTCATTATTTATTCGATTTATCTTTCTCGATTATTTATTTATTTATTTATTTAGGAGTATTTATAATACTTTGAACATCTTTAAAAATAAAATTATTTACTAAATATTATTGATCTCATTATTTCTTACAAATTGAACAATATATCTTTTGTATAAATTAAAATTTGTTTCTGCCTTTATGAATTCAGGTAGCATATTAAAAAGTTTAAGTCCTCTGAAAAAAAGTGACCTCTGCATGGATGTTGTTGTCGCAATTGGTAGACGAAAATCTCCAGTGTTTCGCAGGCGATACGGTTGAACATCTCTTACATATCCAAGTTGTTCGGTTAAATAAGTAGGCGCTTTTCCCATTTTCATTTTTTGAATAAATTGTAAGGTATTAAGGATCAGTCTCTGTTGGATATTTAACCATTTCAGTGTGTCTAACATATGTTGAATTGGAGTGTATCTGTTGTATTTAAGTATTGATCGCATAGCCTTATTTTGTAATTTTTGCAGCCTTTCTATTTGTGTTGTTGAGCAGCAGGTACATAAAATTGTAGATCCGAATTCAAAATGAGGTTTTATCATTGTATTATATATATTGATCGCAGTCATTATTGATATTTTATTTCTAATCCGTTTTAGGAATCCAATTTTTTGCCAATTTTTTTGCATATGTAATCAATGTGTTCATTGAATTTTAAGTCCTTATCTATAATAAACCCGAGGTATTTTATTCTATTAATTCTCTCAATTGTTTCATTATTAATTTTAATTATTGCATCATCATTCATGTTAATTTGAAGTAACTTAGTTTTGCTTTCATTTAGCTTTAGTATCTGCAATGAAGTAATAGTTCTTTTATTTAATTTGTTTATTTTGTTGTAAAATTTAGCAGTTATTGCTTAAAACCAAATTTATTTTCAACTTTTATCCTTTTTTACGATCTATATTTTCTCATTGAGATAATTGGACGTCAGACCCTAGGTCAGGCATCTCTAACTGAACGAAAAATAAAAAAAGATTTCTTCGGCGACTTCCTCTCAGCAGATTTCTTTCAAAAACCTAGAGTAAATAAAATTGCCATGAAAAGTTTCTCAAAAATCTGTCGTTCGGAGTCGACTTTAATCTGTAGGTCCCGCCACTCATTTATAAAATTAACACACAATATAAATGGTGTGAGGAACTAGTTTATAATCCTAACTGAAGGTTTGTAACGACCAATTATGTAATGTAAAAGCGAATTAAAGTAAAAATTGCCTAAATTGTTGAAGATACTTACCTTTTTAAAGTGTTTATAGCTTTTCGAATATGAACAGTTGAGACTTGTATACGACGAACTTCATGTATAAATTGATTAAAAAGACAAACTTAAAATTAATTTATGAAGTAAAAATGCACTGTTTATAAATGATCTTCCCAACATAATTAATTTTGCCAATATCTTAATGTATGCTGACGATGTAAAACTTTTTCTCTCCTTTAATAATTTCATTGAGCATATTTATCTTCAAAGTGATCTCAATAATTTCTATTTGTGGTGCGAGTACAACATGATGGAGCTGAATATTAAAAAATGCAAATGTATGCGGTTCTCAAGAAGTAATTTTGTCGCGGTTAATTACTTGCTTGGAGGTCATCAACTGGAAATAGTGGACTCTTTTATTGATCTTGGGATCCTATTAGACACAAAATTAAACTTTAATGATCATATCACTTTGACTGTAAATAAGGCAAGAAGCACTCTTGGCTTCATAAAACGTTGGGCAAAGGAATTTACTGATCCATATATTACTAAACAGCTATACATATCGCTTGTCAGACCTATTTTGGAGTATGGTTCTATCGTTTGGGATCCTCACTATAATGTTTACAGCGAACACATTGAATCTGTTCAGAAACAATTTCTACTCTTCTGCTTGCGTGGCCTTGGATGGAATTATTCGGACATGCCTTCCTATACTAGCAGACTGGCTTTAATAAAACTGCCTACCCTTAAGAGTCGTCGAACGATGTTAAATATATCTTTTATGACTAACCTGATCAATGGTAATATTTGCTGTGAATTTCTGTTAAGATCTGTTAAATTCAATGTTCCTCGTCGTAACTTCCGCTGTTATAATCTTATTTATATTCAATTCTGCAGAACTAATTATGCTGTTGCTGATCCATTAACTAGAATTTGCCGTCAATTTAATTATTTGTCAGACTTTGTTGATTTTTCTTTAAATTCTTGCGTTATAAAACGGAATATTATTGTTTTTCTTAATTCTTAACTTTTCCTAATTTTTATTGTAATAGTTACGTTATTTTTGTAGAAACTGTTTGTAATTGTATTTAATTTTATTCGTACCAATTTTTGTTATTAGTCAGTAAGGAATTTGTCCATTGATTTGAATTAAATAAATAAATAAATAAATAAAATAAAATTGCTTCTGCTGATGCAATAAAATCGCTTTCGCTGATGTATAGTCCACTAGTACGTTGCAAAAATTATTCTTCCCAATCCAATTATCCTTTAAATACTTTTTTATTTGCTGTAGAACAAATATATAATAATATATACATTTTTATATAAGATATATATGTATGTATATCATTTAATTTTTAAACAAATATACCCATTTTCCTCTTTTTCATTTTATGCTTATTCTGATACACTGGATATTGTTTACTATTAGTCCCATGATTTTCCATGTTTAATTTACGATTCATTCTCACACAGTTATTGGATTTAGATAGTCAATTTCATTGTTATCACTCAATTCGTCTGGTATAGCATTTCTTATTTTCGCTCTTTATTCTTTGCCTTCGCTTTGAATAACCAAAGAAAATTTATGGGACTTACCCTTCTATTTAATTGCTCATTTGTTTTCTCAATATGTATTTGATTTCTCCGTTGATTTTACAATTAAAGGCACTTGTTTTTTACAATTTGACAACTCTGTATTTTATTCTAACACATTAGCATATGAAATATTATTTTGTCTACTGTTTACTTTCGTTGTAACTTCTGTTAAATTTTTGGCACATTTATACATTTTCTTCCATTTCATTACATAATTCATTGTTCCGATTCTTGTATGTTACATTTAGATTTATTTAACGCGCATTTTTCTCAAATGATTTTTGTACACTATCTAATTTTTTAATCTTTCTAGCCTCGACTAACTAGTTGCTTTATATCATTTTCTTTTCCCTTCAATGACATTTTGAATTCATATTCCAGTAAGTTTTGTTTATTAATATTGACTTCATCCTGGCTATCCTTTAGCTCCAAATCAACATTTTGTATGAATATAATCATCATATATAAATCTCACGTAATTATTTGCCGCCAGAATTCTGCCAAATATTGGTCAATTTCCGCTTTTTTAGTCGCACAATGTTATACTGTATTACTGTATTGATGCCTTGCATTTACTGCAATCGGACATTGTGGTATTCTAATTTCAAGTTTACTGCAGAAACATATTATCTGAATACAAATTAGTTTGAGAACACCAGTGAAGTGTGGGCTGATAATATATCGATATAAAATTTGTTCAAAGTTAAGGTTGAAAATGAAAAATGTTAATATATTGACAATGAAAGAAATAGAAAAGAAAACCGTCCCATAAATACCTTGAAAACTTGTGAGAAAATATTGGAAAAATCGTAAAGCAACAATAGGAAAATATATGGTAGAGAATTATTTATTTTTAAAATTTCAGTCTGGTCTTAGGAAGAATTTTTCTTGTGAAACGGCTGTAAATTGTGAGGTCAATCGATGGAAGAGCGTTGAAAAGAATTAAAAAATTTTATCTAATTTTTGGACTTTAAGAGAGCATTTAAAATTATCGACAGGAAAATATTAATACAAAAATTATGTAAGTATGGCATCCAAGTCAAAGGGCTCAAATGGTTTGAATCATATACGAAAAACAGAAAGCAAATCAGTAGAGTAAATGGAATGAAATCTGATCCAATTATTGATGATTTTGGTACCCCACAGGGATTAATTTTGGGAGCCTTACTATTTATTATATATATCAATGACATGCCAGATGTATTAGGTAAATGTAAAGCTGTATGCAAACGATAAATTCATATACACGGAAGGAACCACAAGTGAAGAGTGTAAGGATAATATGATTAATGAAGTCATGCTAACACATGGCTGAAAATTAACAAATTGAAAAAGACAAAGATGCTGGAAATAAATATGTATAGTGAAACAACATTTAGAATTAATGATTAAGTTATAAAGAAAGTTACAAATATAAAATATCTTGGATTGATAATAGATAATTGGCTTGATAATAGGAAGTGATAGTTCTAGATCATATGAAATAGATTTGCAAAAAAATTGCGCTTTTTAGAATAATTAGGAAAAAATGACGGCAATAAACATTTATAATACGATTTACTGCAATGAATCACAGAAATGACTCTGAGTTTTATACATAAAATCAAAAATGGTAATGATCCTGAATATCTGTGCTATTAAATCAAATACGTAGGTGCCGTACAACCATATTAACTGAGAAATGCAGAAAACTTCAATCTAATGTAAGCAAATACAACCGCAATGCAAAAATCTTTATTCTATAAGGGACTTCAAGTATTCAATACTCTTACGGGCGATGATTGATGATTTGTATTGCTACATGTACATATGTTGACCTAAATGCAAAACGGGGCTTAATTATTCTGTTATGAATATTTATCGCTATAGTTTTCGATATTTTACTTCTTATTCTTTTAAGAAAACCGGTTTTCTTCCAAATCTTTTTGCACGTATCGTCTATATGTTCATTAAATTTTAGCTTTTTAGTTGTTTTTTTATCACCGTATCATTAATTTTAATTAGATCGTCTGTATTCATATATATTTCCATTATCTTCGTTTTATTTTCATTAAGCTTTATTCATTTTCAACAATATTCATATTCATGTGATATATTTGCCCGACATCCTTCAACATCTGCGGCAGACGTAAATACTAGTGCATCGTCTGCTTATAAGACCACTCCACATTTCTTTATTGTATTTGGCATGTCATTAATATACATTATAAATAGCAGGGCGCCTTGTATGGAACCTTGTGGTACACCAAAGTCAATTTGTATTTCCTGCGACAGGAAACTATTTACCTTAGTATATATTGTGTGCTATTATTATTTGCCTGACAATTGTTTAAAACAATCTTTTAAAATCAAGAAATATTGCAATTGCCTTCGCAGTTCTACAATATCTATTGCACGAAATTTGAACTATCTCGTGGTCATATTTAATTTGATCAAATATCAACGATTTTATCAAATAATTATTCTTTTTGTTTTCAATTTTTACTTTATATTGGTTTCTTATTGTTTTGTAGTTTGCTCACGCGACATTTGAATTCATTGTCTTAGCCTGCAGATATTTAATTATTTTTCCCTTTTCATTTATTGCAATTCCTCATTGTACTAATTAATCGTATTATTATGTTCACGTACCATTTTCCTGGATGTGTATTTCCCTAGTATTCCTTTTAAACAGTTGCCGAATAAGATAACGTTCCCGACGTTACTTGTATTATCATATATTAAATTATTAAACAGTTCAGCATTAAACATGTATTATATCTCTCAACAATTTTTTTCTTCTTTTCTTTCACTACTTTTTATTTTCCCAATTTATATATTTATCACTTTATGGTCGGTAATTTTACCTATCCTACTGTTACCGACTGACTCATTAAAATTGTTTGTTATTACATAGTCAATTATTGACCAGATGTTCTTGATACAGGGGTGCGTTTGTTAACTATTTGTCTAAGACCATTATCATTAATAATGCAGCCAATTTGATTTTTTTTTTTTTTTTTTTTTTTTTTTATTGATATTAAGTAGTATTAATAATACTTTTAATTAACATTTAAAATTATAAAAATTATACTATAAATACAGATGCTCTAATTAATGCTTCAATTTACAGTTTTCTTCCTAAAAACATTATCATTAATTTCATTTTTAACATCAAATGGCAACATATTGTACAGGTTTAGTCCTTTATAAAACAGCGACTTTTGCTTTGCAGTGGTGTTGACTTGTTGAATCCTGAAGTCCATGACGTTCCTCAAACTGTATGGTTGAACCTCCCCAACGTATTGTAGTTGTTCTCTTAGATATTCTGGCGCATCACCTGTTTTCATTTTTCGAATAAAGTATATAGTGTTAACTTGTAGTCTTTCCTTTATATTTAACCATTTCAAAGTATCTAGCATCCATCTTGTTGATGTTAATCTATTTACTTTAAGTATTGCACGCATTGCCTTATTTTGTAACTTCTGTAGTCTTATTATTTGTTGATCTGAACAGCAAGTATGTAATATTGTTGATCCATATTCTAAGTGTGGTTTAATTAAAGTATTGTAAATATTTATTGATGTTATAATTGACATTTTATTTCTTATGCGTTTGAAAAATCCGATTTTTTTACAAATAAATTGAATATGATCATTAAATTTTAATTCTTTATCTATTATGAAACGCAAGTATTTTATCGAATTAACTTTCTCTATTATTACATTATTTATTTTGAATATTAAATTATTGTCCATATTAATTTCTAACAATTTGGTTTTATTCTCATTTAGTTTTAGCTTGTTCATCATTAACCATTTATTTATATTTTCCATATCCTTTGACAAATTTTCGTGACATAAGATATCATTCTCATCATCAGTAAAAATTAAAGTATCGTTCGCATATAGCATTATCTCACACTTCTGCAAAACCTTTTCCATATCATTTATGTAAATAATAAATAACAGCGCTCCTAATATTGATCCTTGTGGTACTCCATACTTATTTTCAATTGGGCTGGATTCAATGTTGTTAACTCTTGTAATTTGTTTACGGTTCTTTAAATATGACCTAAACCACATCAGCTCTTCATTATCTATTCCATACTTCATTAGTTTTTGCAGCAGAATGTCCCTATCAATTGTTTCAAATGCTCGCCTGAAGTCCATAAAAATTGCAAGAATCTTATTATTTTTCGTATTTTTCCACCGACTTATGACATAATTTACAGCAGTTTCACATGAAAACTTCCTTCTGAAACCTGACTGATATTTTGACAATAACTTGTTTTCCTCCATGTATTTTTCCAACTGTTGCTTAACCACAGTTTCTAGAACTTTTTCAAATGTCTTCAGTGAGTTAATAGGACGAAATTCTTCACATTTATTAGTGTTTTTAATTTTTTCAATTGGTGTTACCAATGACTCTTTCAAATTATCGGGAAAAATTCCCGTTTCCAGCGATTTATTTATAATTTTAAGCAAGATGTTACCTACTAACTCCCAGTTATCCAATATTAACTTACTCGATATTTTCCTATAATCGTTTTTCTTTTTAATAGTTTTACATATATTTCTTAATTCTAATAATGAAATTGCACGGAATTTAAATCTACAGTTTATCACAGGAATTTGTTTCTTATATTGCACGTCCTCTATGGAGCATCTTATTTCCTTAATACTATTTACGAAGTAGTCATTAAAATGTTCAGCTATTTCGGAATTAATATTACATTCTATATTATTAAATATCACAGATTTAATCACATTTTTGGGAGTTTTTAGGACTAGTTCTTTATTTTATACCACATTTCTTTTTGGTTGCTTGTATTCGTAATCTTATTGTTTATAAACTTATTTTTTTCATTACCAATTTTCACTTTATATAAATTTCTTATGAATTTATAGTTATTCCATGACGATGCTGTGTTTTCAAAGAAAGCCTTTTGATATTTTATAATTTTTTCCTTTTTCAATATTCTTAGTTCGTTGCTAAACCATTTATTATTATTGTTTTCGCGCACTTTTCTCATCACTACAAATTTTTTAATTGTTTGTTCCAAACAAGTATCAAGATTATAAACGTATTCATTTATGTTATCTATTTCATTAAATTCTATTAATGCATTTAGTTCATTATTAAATCTGTCTTTATTGTATTTGAATATGTCTATTTCCGTTATTCTCGTATATTCCATCATTATCTGTTTTAGCCCGTTATCATTCAATATGCTTTCCAATTTACCTTTATAATAATCTGATTGCCAATCTATGTTGAAGTCTCCTGCTATTATAATGTCATTATAATGATAAGTATTATAAATGATAAGCCTTCACATTTCGCCAAATATGCGCTAATCCAGTGTTTGGTGTCCTTTACGTTTTCCTTAATTCTGTTTACCTTCCATTGTTTTTTAAAATATAATGTTACTCCTCCTGTCCTGGGTGAATTGGACATTGTCACGTATTGATCGTAAAGACCCAATTCTGTCTCGCATTCATCTATTTTTTCCGTTATGTGCGTTTCGGAAGCATTATAAAATCTGGTTTAATATTTTCGGCAATTACTTCCAGTTGAGTAAAATTATTCAAAAGTCCTTGTATATTTGTATAAATTCCATGAATTTTCTTTGATTGTTAAATAGCTAATCCAATTCTTCTTTTTCTTACCAAAAGTCTGTTTTCTTCCTGTCAATATTAAAGTCTTCGGTAATTCAAATGGTGTATCACACCATTTCCTCGAATGCGTTTATCATATTCGAAATGACTAGGCGATCTTCATATAGCACAAATTATATTGCCATAGTTGTCAGGTGTACCTCTACAAACTAAAATGCAGTACTTTGTATCTTCAGTCTTCTAACTTATTTTTATTACACTTCATTGTTTGTTTTTTAATATATCACAGGGATGGCGAACCTTTTTTTGACTGCGTGCCAATAAATATTATTTTTATAAAATGAAAATACATGCGTGCCAATAAAAATTATTTTTATTAAATGAAAATACATGCATTTTAAAAATTATAGATTCATTTCTATAATATGCTGACATATTTTTTAATAGGATTTTTGTTGCTGAATATTTCTCGATAATGCATCAATATCCGGATCATAGTTTGATTTTAATGAAATACAAGCCTCCCCACACTCATCGGTACATCAGATTTTATATTATTCATAATCGAAAATAGACTTTCACAGCTATACGTTGATGAAAATATTGTTAGAATAGCTAAAGACAATTTCTTCATCGCATTAAATGTTTCTGGGAGCGAACACCATGTCTTCAACAACATATTATTCATGTTTTCGTGTGCTTCTTCATTTAATTTTTTTTTCATTATTTTCCATTTCTTGACTCAACTCTATAAATTTCTGCTTCCAAATAGAACTTGATTGAAACTCTGCCAACTGCATTTCTAAATTCACCAACTTTAACCATTCTAATTAATCCATTTTAGCAGTTTCCAAATCAAACTTATTTGGATATTTAATAAAGTTAATTAATGGTTGCAATTTTTTGAAATCTTGAAATCTCTTAACAAAATTGTCTTGTATGTCACTTATAACTTGGCTATAAAAATTTATATTAATTGCATAGACTCCATGAATAGAAAATTTTTGAAGGTGATCTTTCAACAAAGGAAAATACTTAAAATTATTGTTGTCAATATAGCGCTTAAATATTACTAATTTGGACTCAAAACCTTCAACAATATCGAACATTACATCAATTGATTTTCCGGGACCTTGCAATTTAATATTTAATTCATTTAAATGGTTGGAAATATCCGTTAAAAGCATAAATTTGGTGATCCAGTCATTATCAAAAAGTTCAGGAAATTCGGTTTTTTTTATCATTAAGAAACTTTACAATCTACAAAACGTTGTAACACAAATCCTCTACTAAGCCAGCGTACGTGATTATACATTAACAATTCATGATAATTTGAACCTACCTCTTGTAGAAACAACTGAAATTGCCGCTAATTCAAAGCTCGAGCTGCTATAAAATTTATTATTTTGGAAACAATACTTAAAATATCATCAAATGCTGCCAATCTTCTTGATGAATTATACAATGAAAAGTAATAATTGAATGCCCAACGTGTTCTTGAAAAAGAGATACAAAACCAGCTTGCCGTCCTATCATTGAGGGAGCCCCATCAGTTGTAATTGACACTATTGTTGATGCATCTATCTCAGCTATTTGAAACGTTTTTATAACTGCATCACTAATATCTTTCCCAGTTGTTTTTGCTGATAAGGAGACTAGTGAAAGCAATTCCTCAACTATTTTTTCTCCTTTAGCATAACGAGCAATTATGGACAAGCGAGCTGAAGATGTTACGTCTGTACTTTCATCAAGACATATAGAAAATAGCTTTGCAGAACGTATATCATTTATTTTTTTTAATATTAATATTTTTATGCATTTTTAATATCCTGTCTATAACAGTATTTCAACTTATACTTAATTCTTCAATGCGCTTAAGTATCTGCTCTTTATTTTGAAAATCTTTAAATAAATGTGGTGCACATTTAATGAAAGCTTCTTTAATATAATCTCCATCGCTAAATGGGTTGCTATGAGTAGCAATAGTCTTGGAAACCTCAAAACTAGCAGCAACTAAATAATTTGTATGTTTCAAAAATGTATTAAATGAGTTTGATTGTAAATTTTTATGTACTAAATTGAGTGTTTTTGTTTGTGTTTTCTATGCAAACAGAGAAGCAAGTGAAATAGCCTGCCTTACAAAAACGTCACATTATTTTTAACTTCACGTGCAATATATTCTTTTTGTTCTGAATCACTTTTAGATAAAATAAATGAATGAGTAATTTCATAATAACGTTTTACTGAGGATGTTCTGCACACTACTGTATTTCCACACAACGCACAAAGGACATTGTTTTTGCTTTTCATCATTCCATCTTTATCAGTCCACCAATCTTGAAATGGTCTGCTAGAGCTGGCCTCTGCTTTCCTTTTCTTATTTTCTGGCATTCTAAAGTTGAAACATATTATTTATTCATAATTAGAATTGTTAATGAATTACCTTTTGAAATCAAAAAATAATACTAAAATAAGAAAACACAACTTCCAATCGCACTTACAAAGTTTCTAACTGAAGTGAATTAGAATTAGTGAATTTGAATTCTGGCGAGAATGCAAATATTCATATATATGTATGTATATATTTAAAAATCCAAAGCATACTATGTTCATTTTAATATTTTTTTATATTTAAAATCGCATGTTCATACTTGTACATACCTATGCCTACATAGGCAAATAATATAATTATATTTTAACGTTATGAATAAAGGCGCCAGAAATCTGGAAGTTTGTTTTTAAATATCAAAATTTATGCATTAAATTTGAATTGAGTTCACAATTTTTTCAATATCAAAACTCCGTTTGGATTAGTCAGGACATATGTATGAAAATGAAAAATATTATACGTGCTAGCGAAAATTTATCTGCGTGCCACTTTGGGCACGCGTGCCATAGGTTCGCCATCCCTGATATATCACAACACCACCTGTTCTCGATGATGTCGATAACGACAGAATATGGTGGTAACTATGTAACGTAATTCCGAAATCATCTATATCTTTTGTTGCATGTGTTTCTTCTGATATTATTAAAAAAATCTTGGCACTCCAATAATGCAGCAATTTCAACTTAATAATGGTTTTTAATAAGGCCTTCTACATTTTATTAATTTGTCAAACCAATCCTTCTCACTAAATCCTTGGCACTTCCTATCATATGTATAGTGATTTTCTTTCGAGCCCACATTAAGTCTGATATATGTATTCTTTCACACAGCAGCAACATTTCATTATTTGTTCCCAAAAATTAAACTTCTTAATCTGATTTTTATTAAAAACTTTTATATCGGTTTATTGAATAACATTTTGAACTTAACAAAAATAAATGTATTTAGAAATGTTTCCGGATTATACATTTTAATCGTAATAAATATTTTAAATTTTATGATGGCTTTTGTACTTATTAGAAAAATATGCTTACTTTCTATGTGTGTACTGTTTTAGAATCAAATATTAAAAATTTACAAAATAGTTTCTGTAAAATTTTACAGTGTAATTAATTTAAATCTTTAATTAAAATTAAAATTACTATTAAATAACATTTCATTATTTCAAATAATATGTATGTAGTTCTTATGTAATATAAACTTAAAATAAATATACATTACTGTTAGTAAAAACGTTTCTTTCTATTTTTAATGTAAAAATATAATGAACAATCGTATTGTATTGCTCCTATATACATATATGGCTAAAAGTAATATCAATAAATTTATGCTTTTTAACAATTTATTGTTAAAATAATAAACAGAATTGTAAAAATTATATTTAAGTCAATTTTCAATTTCTTCATCCTCACAAATACTTTCATGATGTTTTCGTGATTCACGTTTACGGAGGTAGTTAATTAGTGGTCTCTTTTTAAGTTCTTTACAGAAGGGACAATCTTTTTTCTTGGTTTTTTCAAACTGAATTTGTTGGCATTTTTCTGAAATTACATGGAATTTTCAATAATAAATTAATTTAACTTTGTATTTATAATGAATTGTAGTTTTGATTTTGCAATCATTATTTCCGAACGACTTCAGGTTTGAAGAATTTATAGCCGATTTTAGTTATTTTAAATTTATACATCGAACTTTCTGAAAGAAAACTTTCAATAAATTGACCTAACCGTAATTAATAATCTTTTATTTTATAATATTGAGTCCAGAAAATGCATTAATATGAAGCCTTTTAGCAACATTTAGATTATTGTATGTATTGTAGCTAGAAACTAAATAGATAATTAAATATTATATTCAGCATTTATTTTCAAAATGCCAAACGTGTATGTCATAATTTTTATTACTTTCTGATTTTTTTGTAGTCTTGTTTCTTCAGAATTCAAAATACATACTTCTGTTCCTTAAGAAATTTGAATTTTGCTATTAGATTTAAACAAGTTTGTACAGATTGTTTAAAATATATATATCATGTATTAACATTTCAAATAACATGCAATTTAATTATGCATTCTATATGAAAGAAACGGAATTTCTTAACCTGAAAATCTACATGTGTTCGCTAATATTTATTTGTTTGTACATGTGTTCCAGCTCACCTTTAGTTATTTTCATTGTCAAAGTTAACGATCTGTCTGTCATTTTATCTCTATTAACTTGATTTAGAATATTAAAAGTCCGAATTATAGAAAATATGATTTTATCTGTATTAGAAATGTAGTTATAATATTGTGCTGTTTATACTTAGAGCAGTTACATTTACTTACTAATGCCCTGAGGACTCGGCCTAATTTTTAAATTTCTATCAGTTTTAAAATTAAGAAGAGTGTATGTATTAATCTGTTGTATTGTATTTCTCTGCTTTTTCTTATTTTTGTTTGTTTTTAATTTGTATATTTTTATATTTTTTCACATAGGTACCTGCCTACCACCAATTGAGAGTTCTTAGTGCATTAGTTTTCTTTTTTTTATACGTTATATGAAGATTGTTGTAGAAATACAAATGTTTATTACTGTGTTGATGTAATTCTACAGTATTTTCTATCCAATTTTTTTTTCATTATATTATTCTTTCTATTGTATCAGGAAAAACAAAGAAAACAAAAGATAGTAGATATGATCGTCGCCAAAAAAAAAAAAAATTGGAATAAATATTTTTCAGGCGACTCTCTCAAAGTCTGCTATCAGAAAATCCGAAAGTTAACTAATTGCCAGGAAAAAGCTTTAAACTATAGCTCTTGCTATGGCCTGCTTAAAGATAATAAGTCCAAGTAATGTAATATTTATGAGCTTTACTGTGCCAATTAAAAAATAATTTTTAAAATTATAGAAGCACGCTCAATATTTTGAATTATGCTTATCAAACAGTTTATGCATTGTATTGAATACTTAATATAACTTATCTTTATTAACTATACATATATAAATATCATCCCAATCTGTTGGAATTAATTTAATAAACAGTGCGTAATATCATATCTTCACATGACACCTTTTCTTAAATGTATATAATATTAAAACAGTAAGGGAAAAATTAATTTTTATTAATTTTATAAATTTAATTTCGTAAATAACGCACAAAGTACATAAATGTAAGTCAACAAAATACTTGCATGGTCAATACGGAATACTTTTGTTCCATAGTTTGTGTATATTATATATATGTATGTATGTGTGCATATATTTTTAGAATGTTCAATTTTGATAAGATAATTGTATAAAAAAAAATAATAAAATATGTTTATATATACATGAGTACACAAATGTACAAGTTATTGTTTAATATAATCTCTCAAAATTAAAAAATTAACAGCGTATTTATCACAGAGAAACAGATAATAATTGTTTACGACATACTTCAAGTTTTGTCTTAATTACGCAGTACTACAACCGTAAGTGTTTTCTAAAAGATTGATTACCTTGGACTTTGCTATATGGATCTTTTGAATTTGGCATAGTACTATTTTCCAGTGTACCATAAGGAAATTGTTCATAATCCCTATAGTATGCAGTTCTCATTACTCCTCCAGAGTTTACAGTAGAATCGCCAATAAATACTCCCCAAATATCCATATTTCCTATTTATTTTTATGAGCTGCTGGATGCAATACAGTATTTTTCTTATAATATTTTTGTATATATAGATATTCTGTCACATTGCAATATGTAATTTAAGTGAAAATATTTGTTTTTGTTCTTAAGGTCATTCACATGTATAATTATAAAGTTTAAATGCGACACGACTAATTAATTAAATGTGAAACTGATGGAAACAGACAGCAATCAACAGTTTATTTTATTCTTTATTAAGCGATGTTTTAAGTATTACTAAATTCGGCATACGTTCTTTCTCAATTTGTTTACTTATTTTATTGTCGGTATGTGTGTGTGCGTATGCGATACAAGTTCCTATGCACGTACGCGTTACTTTTAGGGTTGTCAGCGTTTTGTTAAATTTATTAATAAACTGAATAAACTGCTACCCCAATTATGAATAATAATTCCTAGGAATTTCTTTTCCCTATTTTCAACTCTCCTATTCTGAATGAACTTCGAGAAATAAAAGTAGGTATTACAAATATCATTTAAAGGGAGAGAGACTATGATGACAAATTTTGGGGAATAATTTCCCCAAAAAATTCAAAGGTAGTTGTGCTAAAAATGGAAGTATTTAATAATTGACATCAAAAATTTTATAACTTTCACAGTTTAGTCTCATTTCTTGTTCAAAAAAAGAAAAGAAAAAAACAGTTGAACAGTCATCTAAATACTATGCAATTAAACCCAGATATTCTATAAGAATGGTTCATGGGAGACAAAGAAGAACTAAACTAAGAATGTCGTAATTTGTAAATCGTAAATTAAATCAGCATGAAAAATTATTAAGAAAGTAATTCTTCAAGTTTGGCCCAACCAGAAAGAGGAAATTGGGGCAAATGTAAAATCTTCGTAAACGACTGGTTAGGGTCCAAATATTGAGAGTAGCTATTCTGCAATTTAATGTACTTAACATATATTACTAAATTTGGGGATAAAAGCAGCGTGTATGATAGTGACAGAGAAGCAATCCAAAAACCACCGGCAAAAAACTTAAAGAAATGTTCCTACACATGCGTCGCCCCTAGCGACATTCTCACAAAGGAGATCTGTATCCAAAAATAAGAAATAGCAACGATGCAGGATAGACAAAGTGTAGAAAACTATATCGGCCTATGGACCGTTTTTATGAATTTAAGGAATAAATAGTTGGATAGCAAAAGTTGCACAATTTTGTGTTGGAAAAATTTATACTCACAGAAGTTGAATATACATATCTAGTTGTTTTCTTATAAACTACCTGCAAATATTTAAATATATTGGTTTTTAAATTTGTGGAAAGTTCTTCTAAATTTCTACATTTCTCAATACCTGTGTGTAATGGAATACTTTCTTTAAAATCTCTAAAAATTATTGCATATTTTTACAGCTAACTTCGAATATTTCCAATTATTTCTTACATCCCTGATTTAATTCTTGGGGAAAAGAATTCTCAGGGAAATTTAGACCATATATGTACATATATAATTAAAAAGGGATTAATTAAAATAATGAATATTACATTAACTAAGTATTAGTTTATTTTATTATTTTATTTATTTACTTATATATTTAAAAATTCAAATATTTAAATGCATCCATACATTCCATTCTTAATGAAGCTTGAAATGTTTTAAGATATTTATTTTTTCTCGACTACTATAAAAAAATTTAATGCAGTTATTAAAGTAATTAGCTAAAAACGGGTAAAATATACATAAAATTATTTTTTTTTTAATTTTTTAAGTGTATACGTGTAAACTCCGTTAGCAACTCTGAATGACTTTTTCTAAAGTTACCCGGTCACGCATCAAATAATGGATCAAACTCGCATTTTTTTTATTAATATGTTGGTAAAAAAAAAATACTCACACGTATAGGCCGAGATGAGTTTGAAGAATATCAAAATACTTTTGATTTTTACTAAGCACATAAGCAAACTTGATCAGTTAAATTTGATGTGTCGCCATGCGCTATAACAGGTAGTTATTCAAAAATTCAAAATTGAAATATTTGGCAATGCCTTTCCTTATTCCTTTTTATACGGCAACACAGTCTTACTGATCAGACTTTCTTTTAACTTTTTTTCGTTATTACAACGTACTGATAAAATAAATTAAACCTTTTTAAAAATATGGCAGTGCATCGATAACTTTTGTCGAATTAAACAAGATCTTCATTTAACATTTTTATTTATTTCTTAAATTTAATCAATAGAATCAATTCTGAAATTAAATACATTTAAGAGCATTAGCTACTGGGGCCATAAGCTTTGATTGATAAATATATCTATATACTTATTACTAAAGTTATATAACATGTAATGTTATACTTTTAGGGCCATTGTTACAACTTGTCGTTAACTAAAGGGAGGATTTTAACGGGCAGATAAATTGTTTTTCGTTATTATGAGTACCCAACAAGATAGAAGTGATCGTTAAGCTAAAGGGAGGATCATCCTAACTCCAACATTTAAAGGTCATTTTATGTTTGAACTTGCCATATTATATATTATTTTCATTATGGCAACTTCAAATTTAAACAAAATGAGCATATACAACAAAAACATGAAGCCCGCTGTTGCCACTGCGTTAAAAAAAAAACTTGTGTAATTGAGCAGTTTTATCGACATTGCTCCGGCACTGCCATATTTTTGAAACATGTTATCTGTAAGTTGTAATAACGAAAATAAGTTAAAGGTAACTTTTCAGTTCCTTTTAGCTAACCCCAAGTTTATTGACAAGTTGTAATAATGACCCTTAGTATAACATTTAGCGCCATTATTACAACTTGCCGTTAACTAAAGGCTGGATTTTAATGGGCAGATAACTTGATTTTCATTATTATGAGTACACAATAAGATAAAAGTGAGCGTTAAGCTAAAGGGAAGATCATCCACCTTTTATGTTTTTAAGTTCATTTTATCTTTGTGCTTGCCGTATTACATATTTTATTTTCAATATGGCAACTTCAAATATAAACATGAAAAAAACGTTAATATATTGTTAGCTTTTCAAATCAAAATGGATAATGGTGCATTCATTATATTTACTAAAAAAACACACAAAAAAGCTAAAACCTCAACACAAACATTTTATAAACAAAATGAATAAACATACCAAATAAGAATGCACGTCGTTACCACTGCGTTTTTAACGCACTTGTTTAATTGAGCAGTGTTATCGACACTGCTCCGGCACTGCCTTATTTTTGAAAAAGTTAACTTTATTTTATCTATAGGTTGTAATAACGAAAAGAAGTTATGGTTAAACTTTAAAGTTCACTTTAGCTAAAGCTACCTTTAACTAAATCCAACTTTAACGGAGTTTTTACCAGAAATCTGCTGAGGGACAGTCGCCGAAAAAATATTTTCATATTTCGTTTCGTTAAAAATGTAGTGACCGTGGCTTCACGTCTAATAACTAGATTGCGATACTAAAATAAATTATTAAATAAATTATTTTAATTGGGTCATAAATGGTAAATTAATGGTTTAATAAATAACTGATAGAAAAAAAATGTTCAATGTTGGATTCTAGATATGTTGACGCTAAGGTTGTCCACCTAGACAGAGTTTTTAGTTACTACCTGTATTATAAAGATCCGATACAGAAACATTTTGTTCTCTGGCAAATTTCATAATTCATTCACAATGACAGATTACTACTGTTAGCAAAAGAGAAGACCATTTAAAAATGTAGCTGCAATAAAAACGATTTGCATTTGAACGATTGTAAACTGCATAACAAACTGACACTTGTCTGAAAATATAATATTGTCAGATGAAACAACCTGCTCTATAAACAAAGAATTAAAATGTAGACAGGAATTACAGGAGAATCAGGTCTTCGGCCTCCTGCATAAAATAGTTGTTCGATTTTCGGAAGTTTCACTATATTTGTTGAATGTGCTTTTCGTTGTGATTGCAGAGTTGATTTATTGGACAACAATTAATTAGACTGTACATAATGAAAGTAGACCAAATTAATATTTTGTCATATTCTTGACGTGCCTCCTTTGCGACATTTCGTATGTTATGCTTTTTAGGCTGGAGTGCAAAGGGTTAATAATGGGAGTTAACTGTGATAGGCTTTTGAGGTTCTTATGAAATAGATTAAGATATTTATTTTTCCTCACACTTAGTGTATTATGGTTGATTCCATAAGTGACGGAACCTACGGTTTATAATTAACTCCGAATGTCTGATTTGGGAAGCTTTCTCATGGCAATTTAATTACTTTCAAAGCTTTTACTAGAAGACTTTTGGGAGCAGCATGCCGAAAGAACAATTTCTTTATTTTTTCGAAATGTCAGTTGAGCTCTCAAGTTCTCATCTAGAAAATTTTGTTTTTAATTTCAATTTTGCTTTTTAGTGCTACAATTATAGTTAATTAAGTGCCGTTTTTATATGTTTTTTTTTTCAAAAGCTTTATAAATAGTGACTACTTTTTTGTAACATATTACTAGGGTCCGCCAAACAACTTTTTTTTTTTAAATGTTAAAAAAAACTACTGAATATTTTCTAAAATTTCTTTTTTTATTTGAAAGTACAATCCTTCCCGTTAATAATGGAAAATAATTTCATTCAAATGGCTGCCTCGGCTGGCCATGCAGTAGCCTACACGATCGGTCCAATTTTTAAGCACATTATCGATTGTGTGCAGCTGTATTTCGCCAATGGCTTCACGAATATTGTCCTTTAAAGCGTCAATTGTCTCTGGCTTGTCGGCGTAATACTTATCTTTGACGGCACCCCACAAATAATAGTCCAACGGTGTCAAATCGTAGCTCAGAGGTGGCCAAACGACATCAGCTCTGCGGCTGATAATGCGATCTTCAAAAACAGGGCGCAAAACATCGAATGTAGCTTCGGCTGTGTGGCACGTAGCGCCGTCCTGTTGAAACCAAATGTTGCCAATATCCTACTCTTCAATTTTTGTGAACAAAAATTCGTTCAACATGGCCCGATAACGATCGCCATTGACTGTAACGGCCACTCCTTGCTCATTTTCGAAGAAAAATGGCCCAATTATGCCTCTGGACCAAAATCCGCCCCAAACAGTGACTCGTTAGGGGTGCGTCGGCTTTTCAATGTATGCGTGCGTGTTTTCTGTGCCCCAAATGCGACAATTTTGCTTGTTTACATACATGATTAAAATGAGCTTCATCTAAATAGATGATTTTTTTGCCAAAATCGGCATCTTCTGTAGGCTACTGCATGGCCAGCCGAGGCAGCCATTTGAATGAAATTATTTTCCATTATTAACCGGAAGGATTGTACTTTCAAACAAAAAAAGAAATTTGAGAAAATATTCAGTAGTTTTTCTTTTACAGCATTTTCAAAAAAAAAAAAGTTATTTGGCGGACCCTTTACACTAAACCAACGTACTTATTTAAATGAATAATAATATTACGTTTTATAACATTCATGGTAAAGTTAGGATGAAAGGATGGTGACCACAGTTCCACGCCTTCACCCAGAGACCTATAGGTTCATTGTAAACCTTCAAATAGGAAAACGAAGAAGAGAAATGCATTTCGATAGTCGAAATAATTTTACCCAGCCTTTCAGTATTGCAAAGTGACCCACACTACTGGATCTCAATAGACCGAGCTCATTCAATCTAGAGAGGCCTCTGATTTTCATCTTACATTCTCCTCAATGGATCAAATCGGCAAATGAAGAACCACATACAGAGCTGTCTCAGGTCTGCTTCTACTGATGGCACACCCCTGTGCTTTAGGAAGAATGTTCCTATTGCTCCTAGTATTCAATGCGTTTCAGCATACCGTGAATTCATAGGTCCAACGACCGAGGTGTAAGTCCAGATTACCATACTCGGTCTATCCTGAATATTCAGTGTCCACGACAGCTTGGAATCAAGTATTGTCCTTAAGTAGTTTGCCCAATCTGAAAATTTTAGATTCAATCCATCAAAAACCGCGACCAAAATTCGATCACCTTATATTTCCTAGTGAATAAAACCGTCTCCGTCTTGCAAATTATAAGAAGAATTCATAAAGCGGGACATTTCATTAAAGCAATAGCAAAATCTTCTCCATGAATCGTTCATTGCATAGTTTTTACGATAATTGACGACATGAAGCAAGCAAATCTGAAAGTGCAAATCCTTTACCAAAAATCCCACTTTACAAGTTTTTAAGGTTGGCATATTAAACAAATTCCATAAGTAATTCAGACAAGAAAGTATGTAATAAATTTGGATGGAATAGAGATAATTTTACAATACAGAAAACTTAATACATTTTAATTATATGTTGTCAGTATAAGAACCATACATTAAACTTTGATTATGAACCATACAGTTTAAGTAAATCAACCAGATATATAGAAAAATTGTTCACTGGATTTAGATCTAGGACTAAATAAATTACATGACAATAGCCCAAGAATAGATGACATTTTATGTTTTATGATTACATTAAATTGCGGCTTATCAGTTTTTACATCGGACAATTATACTATTGATGCATCAATTCATATGAAATATAATATTCCCAAAATAATTTAAACTCTGAATCACTGCTTTTAATGTTATTATTTATTTATTTATTATTTAGCATAGCATTTTTATAAAGCCTTTAATAAAATAGGAGCGCACACTATTTTAAGCCAGCTTAAAAAAATGGAACATTGGAACAAAATACATCGGCATATATATAATATCAAATATGGTCAAACGCATAATTAGAAAATAGCATACCACTATAAGCGATCTTATTCTTATTATTGCGTATTCTAATTAACCAAATTATGTTAAAACAAGAAGGGTTTTGTTTATACGAATGATTTTTATATTTTTAATAAAAAACTATTGTTATTGTTTTGTTAAAAAATCCCTTATTTATTTAAATTTACAGACACAACACACAACTGATAAGGCTATAGACCTTCTAAAAAAAATTTGTTTAGTGGTTTTTATTTTTTATTTCTATTAAAAAAAGATTAAAGATTATTATACCTTTTTATATTTTATCACACTAGTTGTTCAAAAATCAAAAGCGATAACAATGTTCTTTTAATTGACGTTTAAAACTACATAAGAACAAACTTAAAGAACATTCAAGGTTTTTTATTATCAGATTGTTCATTTAAACAGAAAAAAGAAAATATATTAAAACACTCAAATTAATTTCTATAAATATACGTGTAAACAAAAATATTAAGTACTAGTCAAAGATTAATTTCCTATTTTTTATATTTAGTACAATATATTAAGAATATATTCTGTCAAAATATCGTCTCTGACTAGTTAGTTTTCAATATTTATTTGAATATTTGGTGTGGGAGTAACTTCGAAGCCCACTGGAAAAGATTCATAAAAGGGCTGTACTGATGTGTCTCTTTTGCGCCTTCGATGCCGACTGGTAGTTGTCTTAAATTCGTTGTGTAGTTAACCTTATTGCGGTCCATTGGTTATTTTTGCAATGCAGGGAGGCCATGTGAGGGTTGACATAAGTCCTTACAAGCTCTTGTGTTCAGAGCCAGACCGGGACGTCGATAGATGACGTATTAGCATTAAAACCGCCTAGACCAGATTTTACTCTAGCTCATATTGGTAACCTCATCCGCCATTACCTGTTTACAGATTCAAATATTTCAATGTTGTCCGGTATACCATAATCAGATTCTTACTGGTGTCAACTAGGCCCCGATCGTCTACATCCGTTGGGAGCGCGTCCACATGCATGCTTGTCTGTAATTCCCACAGTCTTACCGCGATAGTTTAATGCTTTGAGCGGCGTTGTTTCGCTTTGAAACATCGGTGTCATTGGATATATTCCAGACTTTTCATCCGCGCCCTTACAACAAGCAGGAAACCACTTTGATAGAATTATAATCCGCTACCACACGGCATCAATTGTTTGAGTAACTACATATGTAAATATAATTGTGTTTAATTAGTATGCGTGTATTTTTTTATACTATAAAAAATGACTAAATTTTATATATTAAATTTTTTTATATTACCTCTTGAGGTCATCACTGCTATTAAAGAATAACGCAACACATTCATATTTTTAATGGAAAAGTTGATCTAATTTTACAAACACGATATTAATTAAAGACTTGTAAAAATTTTCAGGAAAATCTTGGAGGTAATTCGAAAACTGTTATGTTAGCAACTATATCCCCTGCTAGTATACATGTTGATGAAACATTAGCAACTCTTCGATACGCTTGTCAAGCTAGGCGAATTGTGAACAGAACAAAGGTAAATGAATCCGAACACGATAAAGTAATAAGAGAACTAAAATCGGAAATTGAAAGGCTCAAGTCTTTACATTACGAATATACGCGTCAAAAAAAAGTTACAGAAAATGTGAATATAGTTACAAGGAATATTGTAATTGATACCTACAATTCAAATGAGTTTGAAATAGAAAACTTAAAGGAACAGCTCTCTGACATGGAAAAGGAACTAACTCGTGCTCAGAAGACTTGGTTGGAACGCTTGAAAGAGGCTGAAGATTTAAGACAATCTGAACTGCATTTACTTAAAAGAAAGGGTCTTGCGATTGCATTAGATAATGAACAGCAACAAGCTTGCCTTGTTAATTTAACAGATGATCCTATGCTATCTGAAACACTATTTTACATATTGCCTCCAGGTTGTGTGAAAATTGGTCGAACGAGATCTACATTAGGTGGAACTAAGCCCGATATTATTCTTAATGGCCCACTTGTTGCTCACAATCATTGGTAAGAATGGCTTTTATGTTAACTTTATTCAATTTTACAACTATTTGTATTACAGTTCAATTGAAAACTTAGATGGAAAATTATTTGTTACACCAGAGAACTCTGATTTTGAGACGTATTTAAATGGGGAGTTAGTTAACGGTAAAAAGGAAATGTTTCACGGTGATCGTTTAGTAATTGGAGGCTCCCATTTCTTTCGTGTTTCAAACCCATTTTGTGTGCAAAAAGGTAAGAAAAGGAAGGTAAGTTTAATTATAATTAATATTCACTACCAAATAAGGGCATGCTTGAGTTTTGTAGTTGGCCGACTTTCATCAAGCATATCAAGAAGTACTTGAAACACAAGAACATAAGTTACGAACCGAAATTGAAGAAGAGAAGAGAATTGCTTTATCCAGAATTGAAAACGAACGCATCGAACATGAACGAAGTGTGCAGGAACGTATGGATAAAATGGAATTGGAACGACTAATGCTAAAATGCAATAAAGAAATCTTGGAGTCAGAAAAAAAAATAATAGAAGAAAAATCAAAGAACTTCAGTGCTACAGAATCGAACGCAATCACATGTGGATTTGTATCATCTAATAAATCAAAGTTTGAAGAGGAAATAAATAATATAATGCAACAGCCAAGTGCAGGAAGCTTACATAGGATTCAACTAAAGGTATTTTTTTTTTTTTTTTTTTTTTTTTTTTCGAACGTCCCCGGCCACACACTAACCCACCCTCACCCGACCGCGGAGGGCTCGTCCCCATTACGTAGGGACACGTACACACTACAGTCCGGACTGTAGCGGGTATGGAAAAAGTAATGGCAACAAGAACATAAATCAGCTACAGAACTTAATCACAAGCTGAATAAACTATTAATAAACATGAACTACCTATAACTATAATGAAAATACATTTTTATATAATAATTTACAAATTAATGCTAGCATATAAGCTACGTTTTAAATTACAAACACTACAATTAAAATCAATCAAATCGTAATATACGTTAAAATCATTGCATAATCTACGAAAAGGAAAATTACATCCGTAGTTAGTTCTATAGAAATCTAAGGAAAGAGGACGATAGTGCCGTGAAAATCTTGCAGGAATACTGAAATTCAGGTTACGAAGCAAAAACTCAGAATCGATATCACCTCTAACCAGATTAAAAACAAAACAAACACCTAAAACAGTTCTTCTACGTTCCAAAGTTGGAAGTTTTATCAAACCTAATCTATCCTCATATGGCGGAAATCCATTGGCATAATCCCATCCTAAGCCACGTAAACAGAATAATAAAAACTGCCTCTGCACAGACTCTATTGAATCACTATGACAACGATAGTATGGATTCCAAACAATAGACGCATACTCCAAAATAGGTCTAACAAGTGAAATGTATAGCAGTCTAGTTATATAAGGATCAATGAAAACTTCTTCAGATCTTCCTTAAACGGACTCGTTTTGGTTTATAAAAATTTCTTCAGAAATTTCATTCCAAGCGATTTGACGGAAAAGTTCTTTCCTATTTCTGCAATTATCGTCGTTAATTTTACGATCTACAATATGCTGTAGATTTTCTATTGGACTGAGATCTGGCTATTGCACAACAAGCAA
Organism: Sarcophaga rosellei; assembly: GCA_930367235.1. Taxonomy (NCBI): domain Eukaryota; kingdom Metazoa; phylum Arthropoda; class Insecta; order Diptera; family Sarcophagidae; genus Sarcophaga; species Sarcophaga rosellei. Next base: position 61,816,496 of record OV884019.1, read on the forward strand.
CGATTCTAAATATATTGCTAAATATTTGAAAAAGTGGTTTGCACGCAATAAGATTACGTTTTGAAATGGCCAGCGCAATCGCCCGATCTCAATCCCATACGCTTGTATCAAAAATGATACATTTCATTTTTTAGAGCACATAACTTTAATTCGGAATAATTTAGGTGCCGTTATTTTAAATCAAGTAAAAACAAAATTTCAAAAAGGGCTTAAAAATTCATAAATATGTATGACCTACACTGCTGTTCAAAAAAATAGATTCACCTGCTCTCCGAAAAGTTTTCTATATCTAAATCTTTTATACAAAGAAGTATATGTAAAAAAAGTAGCTGCACTTTGTTTACTGATCTCTTATGAATATAATCCCATTACATTTCCAAAATTTGAAGTCATTTTTTTTAATTTATTGCAAGTATAGATTTGGTTGCGAAAACGCGTGTTCAATAAAATAGATTCACTTAAAAAAAAATAATAGAATTTTTCAATTTACAACCCGTTGTTTGATAGCAATTGTATTAAACAGTAAATCTGATTGATTTTAAATAATATTAAAAAAAATTAAGTAAAAAATTAAAGTTTAGAATTGAAAATGGGCAGAGGTAAACACTGCAGTCCTGAAGTCAGGGGAATAACAAAAAAACTTCATAATGAAGGCAAAAGCTATAGAAAAATTGCTGCAATTATTGGGTATTCATATAAAATAGTCCAAAACACAATAAATTATAAGTTTCAGGCAGAAACTAGAGGGAAAAAACCAAAATTCACACTTATGGAAGGAAAATTTGTACGTCATGTGAAGAAAGACCCGTTTGCAACCTCTGCTGCCATTAAAAAGGAATATAAGCTTCATATTTCAACTCCAAGGGTTTTACACAGAAATAATTTAAAAGCCAAAAGTAGCAGAAAAGTTCCATTGTTCCCTAAACAACACCTGAACAAAAGATTAGAATTTGCAAAACAGCATACAAATTGGCCTATGCATAAGTGGAGAAATATTTTATGGTCAGATGAAACTAAAGTTAATTTTTTTAACTCTGACAGAAGTAGTTTGACGTAAGAAGACACCCAAACACTGAACTCCTTCCGCAATATACAATAACAACCATTAAACATGGTGGAGGAAGTATATTGGTATGGGGATGTTTTTCCTGTCTTGGCACAGGATCGCTATTTAAAATAGAATGAATAATGGATGCCATTTATTGTACCAATATACTAAACGATGTCATGATACCTTATGCCGAATGGGAAATGCCACTTTGATGAGTGTTTCAACAAGACAATGACCCGAAACACATATCGAAGAGAGCAAAAGATTGGTTTCAGAATAATGACATCGAGGTTTTGAGCTGTCCGGCACAGTCACCGGACTTAAATCGTATCGGAAATCTATAGAAAATTGTCAAAGCAACTCTCCGAGGAAAAAACCCTTCAAAAAAAGAACAGTAGTAGGAGTTAATGAACGAAGCGGTGACAAATATGCCAAAAGAAACATGTCAGAGACTTGTTGACTCTATGCCACAACGGTGCTCACAGTAATTAAAAATAAGGGTTATTTCACCTAGTACTGATGTAAATAAACTGTAAATAAAAAGAATTATTTAGTTTAAATGCTAAAAATAATTTTTTTAGAATACCAAATTTAGTGAATCTATTTTTATGAACAGGAAAAAATTGCCGATTTGAAGAATATTGATGAATATATAGTTTTTTTACCTTAGATGTTTTGAAGTTATATCTTTTTTATATTATTTATGTAATAAGTTTACCAAAATTAAAAAATAAAAATTAGTAATCGCGTTTTTCTAATGTTTTATTGGTCTCAAAGATGTTAGATCATGGTGAATCTATTTTATTGAACAGCACTGTATGTATTATTTGCGATAAATATGGCTTTCTTAATGATTCTCTGGTGTTGTGTATATAATTATTTAAAGTTTTAAAAAATTTTGTGAAGTTTTTATCGTAAATAATACATTGTCTACTGTATTTGAGGAGAAAATGAAAGTTATGTATTGGATGAAAATGAAGAGGTTCATCTAGATGTTCCAGTTACTGAAGACTCTGAAGGAAAAGAATACAGAAGCTCAACTTATAAACAGACGAAAATATTTGCAGAAACAAACATTGATAAAATATTATCAATTTTTACACAGAATGGGAGTAGTTAGGTTAGGTTAGAGGACGTGTTCTTGTCAATTGTGACAAGTACAATACCCGGAGGACAAATTGACCCATTGTACAACGTCCTGTTCCTCCATGATACTGAAATATATTTCTCCTTTACTACAGTCGAAGCGCTTATATGTGTTTGGACATAGATTTGTTAATAGTTTAGACATTGTCAAGTATGGTAATAATCATATATGTATAGCAAGTCAATTTCGATATGCCTTAGATCTAAAGTTGTCTTCTTTTTGATTTGGGCTTATATGTTTTTATGGAAGTCGCCGTGGTCTAGTAGGTAGTGTGTTGGCTTATTAGACGAAAGGCCCGAGTTCGAATCCCAGGCCAGACATCAAAAACAAAATACAAAAAGTATTTCTTCGGCGACTTCCTCTCAGCAGATTTCTGGCAAAAACTCTGAGAGTAAAAATTGCCATGAAAAGTTTCTCAAAAAAAATCTGTCGTTCGGAGTCGACTTTAAACTGTAGGTCCCGCCACTCATGTATAAAATTAACGCACACAACATGAGTGGTGTTGAGAAGCTAGGCCGTAATCCTGACTGAAGGGTTGTAATGAGCCAATTATGTGTTATGTTATATGTTTTTATGGTTGTAATTTTGATTTGGTTTAAAAAAGTATACATAACATCCTGCAAAAACAAACACAAAATATATTGCAATAAAAATGGACAAAAATTTAAAATGGATAGCTATTTAGATAGAAGTTCGTTCTTACCATAATTCTCAAATAACTTTTTTTTAATAAATTAACACATGGATGCTTTGAAATTTATTGATATATGTAATTCAATTGGTATGAAAATTAAAAATTTCATTTCTATTATTATCATTTTTCAGGTTAAAGAAGCTACACAGCACTGTCGTGTTCACAATTTGTTATATGAATTTAAACAGTCACAAGTCATCGATGAATTCGGCATATTTCACACAAAAATTTTAATCGTTGATAAAAGAAGAGAAAAGAAAGCAGAATGGCCTATTGGTCGACTTGAAGCCTGGCTTGATAGCGTCCGATATAAGGAAATGTTAAATGCAGATAATATTTTTAGTTGTTTCGATATAGAATGGGAAGACCTGGATCATAGTATAAATGAAAGCGTACATAATTCCAGTAGTTCGAGCCGCATAAGTCTAAATATAAGTGCTTTAAGGGATTCAATTATGAAATCAAAAACGTCGAATCCTACACAAAAGTCTATTAAATTAACAACCAACTTAAATTTTGAAGTTGAAGTTAATAAAAATATCAATGATATAAAACATTCTGTATCAAAACTTAAAAACATTTATAAAAAGTACCAAAATGGAAAGGAACCCAAGAATAGCAAATCATCTGAAGTCTTTGATGAATCAATTGAAAGTATAGGTCATACATTGCAAATAATACAGTCTTGTTTTAACGAAACAAATAGACAGCATTAAACCAACCATGTACTAAATAACCTAAAAAATAACACAATAAGCATAATTAAAGAGATTCTAACTCTATTAAGAACCTGCTATCCACTATCCATTTTGTTAGTATATTAAATAATTAAAGTATTATGATTTAAACAGATTTTGCTACATGTCCCTTTGTCATCTTGTGTCATATTGATTTCTATAATAATTTATTTTAATAGTGAGTGAACAATTATGCAAAAAATGTGAATGTTTAAAGTAGAGATATAACCTTGAGCCACCGCTCACTAAAATTAAGGAAATACCATAATTTCTCAGAAGGATCCTCTTTTCATGTTTTTATAACTTTAAAGATGTTAATTTTATTGAAATATGTTCTAAGAAAATATTGTTTGGCAATAAACAGTAGTTGCCTGTATAACATTTCTCCCATTTCAATAAAATTAATTCAAAAGCATTCAATAAAACATTGACAATTGACAAATAATATTTATTTTTATTATAACATTGTACTTTTGTTCATACATATGTTTACTTTTATTTTAATACTGTAAATAAATTATTTTAATACATCAAAAAAAATCAAAATTTTCAATTGTTTAAATTATTTCCTTGCAAATAAAACTACACAGTTTATAAAATATATTATTATCTGAGGCTCAATTGATCCGCGACTAAAGAAAATCCAATGCATAGAACTTACGGGCACACACTTTTTGGGACTTAAGTGGATATACGACAACATTACTTATGTAGCTTGGTGTACTGCCTGCCTAAATACCGCAATATAAGATTTTACAATAGATGATTTAAGACCTTTATGTTGTGTATACGGAAGATCTTACATAGGACCTTAATCTCGAATGCTGCCATAAGAAGCTTGGGTAGGATGAGTGTCTTGTAAAGTATTAGTTTTGTTGTACGAGAGAGGTCTGTGCTACTCAATTGCCTATTGAGACCTTAGTAGCACCTGTGGGCAAGAGTGATACTACGCTTGATCTTTAGACTGACATCACTTTTGGTGGAATCAATACGCCGCACGTCTATTTGTCGACAACATATACTTGGTTTTGCCCTCATTTATTGCCAGACCCATCTTAGTAGACTCCCGTTCAATAGCACTAAAGGTAGCAGTCAATCTCACTTCGTACGCCCCATGATGAAACTTTTTCATGCAAGTAACTGGACACTGTTTTGAAAAATAGTGCCATTGCGGTGCACTCCCGCCTTACGCAGAACACTCTCCATGACGAAGTTGAAGAGGTCGCATGATAAGGGGTCGCTTTGTCTGAAACCTCGCACGGTATCAAAAAGTTCGGAGAGGTCCATTCTTACCTTGACGAACGGAGCTGCAGGAATTTCTCACGTCATTATACATAGCCTTATCAGCTTCGCAGGTATACCGAGCTCAGGCATTGCGGCAAAAACACGAACTCTTATGAGGCTATCGAAAGCTGCCTTATAGGTACACATACATACATAATTTGCCATTACAACCCTTCAGTCAGTTTTACGGCCTAGCTTCTCACACCACCATGTTGTGTGCCTTAATTTTATACTTGAGTGGCGGGACCTACAGTTTAACGTCGACTCCGAACGACTGATTTTGAGAAACTTTTTCATGACAGGTTTATTTACTCAGAGTTTTTCCAGAAATCTGCTGAGAGGAAGTCGCCGAAAAAATATTTTCTTTTCACATTTCATTTTGATGTCGTCTAATAAGCGAACACACTACTTATAGTCCACAAAAAGATGGTGTGTGTCGACTTGGTTTTCGTGGGTCTTTTCCAGGATTTGGAGTAGTATGAAGATCTGGTCAATGGTGGACTTACCAGGTCTGAAGCTGCACAGATAAGATCCACTCAGTGTTTTGACGAGTGGCTTCAGTCGTTCACACAATACGCCTGTAACAACCTTATATGCGATAGGGAGAAGGCTTATACCCCTGTAGTTGGCGCATATCGTAGGGTATCGTAGGGACACTGAAGTTCCAATCGCTGGGCATACTTTCATTTAGCCATATTTTGTAATTAAGTTAGTGCATGCGCCCTACCAACTCATTACATCCGGGCTTAAACAATTCAGCGGGGATGCCATTAGCACCTGCAGCTTTGTTGTTTTTAAGACGCATTATCGCGAATTTGACCTCTTCATGGCTAGGCGTCATCATCGATCGGGTTCGGAACATCATCTCTAAAAACGGTATTTTTGTCGTCATCGCCTTGTAGCAGAGTAGAGAAGTGTTTCCTCCACAACCTCAGCACCCCCTGCGGATCTGTGACCAAGTTTCCATTCTCTTCTTTGCAGGAAGACGCTCCAGGCTTATAACCCTCGGTTGTACGCTTAACCTTTAGATAGAATTTTCGAGCGTCAATCCCACATCTATTCATCTCGACTTCCCCATGCTCACGCCTTTCCTGCTCCCTCTTCTTGCGTCTGAAAAGGCGTCTCTCATCCCTTCTCCTCTCTATATTTTTCGATAATGGTTCGCGTAGCGGCTGACTGCGACGTTTTCTTGTATGCGGCGTTTTTCGCTGCATTTGGTACTATTGATTTCGTTGGAGTGGGCGCTCGAAACCAAGGACTGTTAATATTAATTGTATTAAGTAAATGAAATTCAGAAAATTATAGGTTAACTGTGGATATAATATCATTATGAAATTGTTCATATCAGTTTAGGTTTAATAGCAAAGGTTTTTGAATAATAATTTTAAATGATATAATGACAGCTAAAATCCATTCAGGTGGGTAAAATTTTGTTGAGATTTTAGATAACGCTTTTCTCTTTATTTCAAAGATGTAGGTCTTGTCTTTGACTTTATATGAAAAACAATCTGTAACTGTATTCCGACATATATCAAGTAGACACATAGTAGTAATATCAGTAAGGATATTATGCATTGTGTTGAAATTAGAAAAATAGGTTATGGGAAGGACGGAGGGAGTAGTCTTGGTGGTATGCCATTCTCCCTTGGATATACATACATAATTGGCCATTACAACCCTTCAGTCAAGATTACGGCCTAGCTTCTCAACACCACTCATGTTGTGTGCGTTAATTTTATACATGAGTGGCGGGACCTACAGTTTAAAGTCGACTCCGAACGACAGATTTTTTGAGAAGCTTTTCATGGCAATTTTTACTCTCAGAGTTTTTGCCAGAAATCTGCTGAGAGGAAGTCGCCGAAGAAATACTTTTTGTATTTTGTTTTTTGATGTCTGGCCTGGGATTCGAACTCGGGCCTTTCGTCTAATAAGCCAACACACTACCTACTAGACCACGGCGACTTGGATATAGGTAGTGTAAATAGTAAGGAGATCAGATGAAGTATTTCTTTCACCGTCTTAATAAGAATCCGAGGCACTTGCATGCTTCTTTCGACACTTGAAAAATGTGCCGGTTCCATGGAACATCATACTGAATTTTCATGCCCAGAATGTCAAAAACGTCTGACTTACACCACCCATAACTACAGATCAGGCAGTATTATTGCTGAGCTCGTGTATTAATAAACGGCTTTGTGTTTTTCGCGCATTAAAATCAACATAATTCAAACGACTTCATTCGGAGATTGACTGTAGGTCAAACATGTGTGTGTCACTCATATTATGCCTTTTCGCCTCAATCTCTAACCATTAAAAGAATATGGATATATTATTGTCATTTGCAAAAGAATAGAAAACAATAGAATTTAAAAACAGAAAATCGTTAATGAAAATAAGAAATAGGGTTGGATAGAACAGAACCTTGCGATACCTCTGAGTATAACCTAAACTCTTCTGATGGGATCCCATCTATAGCAACCCGTATAGTGCGATCCTTGAGAAAGCTCGATATAAATCGAGAGAAGCGACTGTCACCAAAAGCAATAAGTTTTAATTAAAGTGCAGCGTGCCATAACCTGTCAAATGCTTTAGCCTTTCTGTCACTAAATTCTAGGGTAAACTGGTTCCATCTTTCCGAGAGCAACGTAAACAGGTCACCATTAGAACGTGTATTAGGAAAACCATGCTTTCCATAATTTTGGAAAGATCGGAAGATATAGCTATTGGGCGATAGTTATCATCATAGTTATGTTAATAACTTCAGCTTTTTTGAGGATTGGCGTTATATTATCAATCTTCGAGCAAGATGGGCAAATACCGACAGTTTGCGGAGCAGATCAGCTTGCACGCAATTGTAGAGTCAATTTCATAACGCTTCCTCTTTGGGTCGGATTGCAAGTTTGCACGTCTGATTGAATCAAGATTTGTGTCTTGGTTAATTCGAAATGGCTTTAGTTTTTTTGTTTCATTTCCAAGCATGTTATTCTCTCAACATTTTTTGCCATGGCGTCAACTTCATCGTCGAGGAAACAGTTGAATTGCCTAAAGAAGTCGTTGAGTTCAGCCCAATGCGCCTTTTCGTATACAAAAACTGTTCGTTTCGCAGCTGGTGGTGAAACGTCGCAAATTTCTGAGAACGAAAATTAGGCAGAAATATTGCAGTGATCAGATTTTGCGAGACGCGCAAGTACCTTCACCTCATACTTTTCGGTATTTAAAGTGAGGAAGAGGTCGAGGGTGTTGGTGCCCTTAAACTCATGAAATGAGAGTTCGTTCAATAATCGCGCAAGGTGATTGTTCGCGGCGAATAACGCAACATACTCCGCTTTTGGAGTTGTATGGCTTGATTGGTGAAGCCAACAAGATTTGTGAACGTTGAAATCACCAACAATAACAATTTCATTGCTCGGACAACCCTCTAGGATTCTAGTTATAGAATCAGAAAGAGAGTCTAAAATAGAAAGCTCTTTTTGCTCTTTTTGGAATTCTATATAGAAACCCGAAATGCAAAAAATGTGCCCTGATATTGAATTTAACCCAAATACAATTAAATTCTGCATTATGTATGCCTAGTAGTTGCTGGCATTAGTACACAGCTTCATTGCGTATGTAACTTGCAAGGCCCCTATGAAAATGAAAAAGGGATAGAATTTGCTAACCAAGTATATAAAGATCCTGTGAATCGGCATTTTCAGCACCTGGGTCTCACGTCAGACGAAAACTTCCGGTCGATGGAGACAAATGTGTGCATAAACAGAAGAAGAAATTCGATCTCAGCCCACGTATGTTGCAGAAATCAATTCGAAAGTTCCCTGTCATATATGCTACAAAAGAAAACAAATCTAACGTCCAATTCTATAACACAGAAGACAAAGAGATAAATTGGTGTTGGTTTATTATTTAACGACTAGTGGTAAACCTTCATCGTTAAATAATACAATAATTCCCTCTATCTGTGAGGACGGGGATAAAGGTAGGGAGAGAAAAGACACAATGACACCGGTTAGTGGGTGTCATTTTTAATTGTTTTCTTTTTAATTTTAATGAAACATGTGTTCTATAATTATTATTTTTTTATTCTTACTTCATTTAACTTATTTAACACAAAACAAAATCAGAGGACAGACGCGGGCAAAACAAACACGTTGCCTATATGAAGGACAAACACCACTCTGTTACTATTAGAACAACGTTTCCTTCAGTTGAAGTCGCCAGCCATTAGCAACTGATATAATTGTTGTGCTATATAATCATTAACGTATAAACCGTCTTAGTTCTGCTAGTTAAGGGACAGCACTCACACTCAATTGTAAAAGTTGGTGAATAGATAGAAGCGGGGCTGGAGTTGTACCGTAAATTACTGCAGTAAGCTTGTAATGGAGTTTTCTCTCCATAAAACTCTGCGATAATCCTGATCAATCATTTGCACCTCAATCATTTGAAACATTTGTTTTATATCAGCAGATAAACAATATTTCTTAAACCTATATCGAAGTATTACAGCTACTAAATCTTTTTGGAAAACTAGAGATTTTAGGAAATTATCGTTCAAAGATTTTCCAATGGCAGTGACCAGAACCATCGAAAACTATACGTAGTTTAGCAGCCATACTAGAGTCTTTGAGCACAGCATGATGTGTTGGATAATATTGTTACGTTTTTAGCTTTTTAAAAACGTTTAGATTATGAGTTCGTTGATTGTAAACCAAATTAAAAACAAATATGTGTTTGTTTCAATTAAATTCTTTATTGATCACACTACTTTTGTGTGCCACCGTATACAACTTCACTATACAACAATAATTGCATGTTTACTATTCTATTTCACACTTCTGTCCGCGACAACACTAACAACTATTCAAACCACGACTTTTTGTTTACACGCAACTTCACACAAGGCTGACTGAATTATTACTGACTGGTTGCTTGCCCTTTTATATATGCACGTAATCAGTATGATGAACATTCTCCATGTGGAAAGTTCGCGTTTTCGCTTTCTCGGGAGTTCTATTGCGACTTCATTGTTGTTGTTGCGTTTGCTTACTTGTCTATAGCCTTTTTCTCTCATATTTGTTGCTGTGGGGTTACTTGGAACGTGTTCGATGTATTTGTTAGTGTGTATCTGTGTCGGATGTATCGTGCACACACACTCATACTCATGGTCTTTGTTTTTGTAGCTTTTGCTTATTGTTTATGTTAAACGATGTCTTGTCTTGTCTTGTGAAATGATATTAGGTCGTTTCCATTTGCGTAACAATATGTTTCGGCGGTTGGCCGATTTATCTCAAGGTCATGAATCAGTTTCATGTGTAACAAAATATATATTCTCTTATAAATAACGTATATTTTTTTAATATAGGATTCATTTTTAACGTATGTTTCATAGCTTGTGAACTTCAGGCGGTATTGTAGAAGTTACCCAAGTTAGGCTTTCGGCTCGTTGTGTAGTGGTTTTGTAATAATCTTCAGTACTTTAAATTATCTTCAGTTACATACATAATTGGCCATTACAACCCTTCAGTTAAGATTACGGCCTAGCTTCTCACACCACTCATGTTGTGTGCCTTAATTTTATACTTAAGTGGCGGGACCTACAGTTTAACGTCGACTCCGAACGACAGCTTTTTGAGAAATTTTTCATGGCAGGTTTATTTACTCTCAGAGTTCTTGCCAGAAATCTGCTAAGATGAAGTCGCCGAAGGAATATTTTTTTCACCTTCAGTTAGTGATGGTTTTCTTTCTAATTTTCTTAGTATCCAAAAATCTTTACAGTAATTGATTGATTACTTCCTCAGCAGTACTATGATTTATTATATAATGTACTGTAATGGAGTTGTCCATCGAACAGTCACTACAAATTACCCATCAAAAGGCGGTATTTTGGGCAAGTAGATTGTCACCCTTTCTCATTAGGGAGAAAAAATATCCAAACCCAATAACATCAATAGTTTTAGGTATATTAAATTTGTTATCAGCTAAAAGAAGGTTTAATTTCTTCATGATAATTAATTAAAAATTAACGAATTACGAATTTTACATTAACGAATTTACAAATTAATTACACCAGATAGCATACAAATTCTCTCTTCACTGTGGGTAGATTTGACTTCGATTAGAATTTCACCTCGCCTTACTCCAACCTTCATGTTACGAAGCCCACTCACATACATTTTAAAAACATTTGGAGTTAATCTTAAACGCTGGGCACACCTTTAAGAACTTAAAGTATTTTGGCAACAGGAATCTCAGCTGATGATGAACTTTAGCGGAAGAGTTAGTAATAACAGTTTCATCAGCAGCACTTGACTTAGAAACTTCAACTTCTTGACATTTTACCTTAGATTCGTAAGGTAAAAAAAGGTACCTACCTGGCGGCTTGTCGTTTAGATATATTACCGAATGAAGATGACCATTGCATAATTCACACATATTTTTCAAAGGACAACTCGGAGGACGACAGTTCGATTTTAAGCAGTTAAAGTATAAGCTCTACTTTTGAATAATATCAATACGAGATGAAGTATCAACTCCATTAAACGTAGGACTGTAAGACAGATGATAGTTTTGGGAGCAAAGTACACATCCTTTCTTCATAATACCAGCATGAGCCCGAACTAACTTACTCTTTTGTAGAGGTATGTTACCAGTGTGATAAAGGTTGCAATTATTGGTCAGTTGTATTTCAGTCCGGGTTGCTTATTATTAGGACGAGCACACCGCTTGGATATGGCTAATAAGCCGCAGTTTAAAATGAGAATAAAAAAGATATTTTTACAGCTAAGAAGCCGTTTTGATCATTACTTTTATTCTGCTTCACCTAACCTAACCTATATCAATTTCTTAAATTTAAAATCTTTATGTACTCATTCTTATGACCTAATTCCAATTCTTATTTGTCTTTACTTAACTTAGTGTGTGCGTAGTCAGTATTTTGCTAATTTGCAATTATTGCATGCCGAAAATTTGTATAATGCATTATGATAATTATTGTTTATATTATTAAGAAATGTATCAAATGCAATGTATCCAACACACAACAGTGGATAAGTGTGACCAACATACTACACTAGTCTATGATGGTAAGCGTTCCAAATCATTGCATCTCTTGTTGATAAAAGAAATAAAACTGAAGGAATTGATATCTCACCGCCAAATTCTACACCAGCGTGTTAGGACTCTGTCAATTTTTTTGTTTAAAATAGGCATTAGCTACGGTTCATCCATTAATATACTCTTAAAATACTGGAGTTTCTATACTGCAGACAGTGCATTATTGTTGTGGATGGAGCTTGTGAATAAATCAAAAAAGGATTTGAAACCACTAAATTTTCCATAAAAAACTGATCGTTTCATTTCGACAGACGAACACCAGCAGTTGGACTGATACTTACACGTTGGGGTAAATTTGATTAAGTTACTGGCAGTGGGTTTACTGGAAGTGCGTGAATTTTTCAAAAAGGGAAGTTTGTGAATCAAAAAATGCTTGTATAGCATCATGATTCATTGTCGTAGAATTGGGAGGATCTCCCGTAGTGTTAGAAGAGTGCAGCTTAGCATCTATGATATCGGTATATTTAGTTTTTCGCTGCCATTTCAATGTCAATGTTTGGTGCGCCTTGTGGAGCGGAGGCATCATTGGCCCATATATCTTTGAAAATGAGGACGGCCATTGCCAAGATATGACCTCATACAGTACTGTGAGGCCAGTCTCGGCTGTCAAGACCGTTAAACCGTTTTTGTTTGCATTTTTAAATTTAAACTTTTAAACGGCCCACCCTTTACAATGGATGAATGTAATTCTGTAAGTTCACCTGTGGTTGTATATCAGAAACTGTCCCTTAACGTGTGTTCGCCGGCCCCCGAATCGACCGAGCGAAACGCTAGACTCCAGCCTCTCAAACGCTATAAGGTGGCTAATCCTAAAACTTCGTTCGACGATGCAGCCCAGACGTCCTGATCCCAGCAAGCCTCCAAGCTTCTCAGCGAGGTGTTAAATCCACCCTGATGGATTCATCGCTTCCACTAAGTGGACGTTGGTGGAACATGCGCTCTTGGACGCCTTCCTTAAGATTATAACCTTCAATGCCGGCCCTTCACCCAGTTGTCACGATGCAGGGTGGTTCCAACGGCACATCCAACTGGTAGCCTGCTCCGACCTCCGTTCTATGGAGCTTTACAATTCGGCTATCAGCAGGATTGGAGAGGTCTGGCCGGGAGCCAGGCTTACTGCCGTCCCTCCAGACCAGATTCCTCACCGCCCCCGATCGAGACTCCCGACTAGACGATCTGACCCGGAAGCCATTTTTAAGATACTCAAACTTGACGCTTGATTGTGGCCAAAGTTGCTGACCAGTGGGGTGACTACCTCGAGGCGGTGATCATCCTGAATGCGGAATCACTTCCGCTTGTCAATACCCGTGGCGGTGTGATAAATTATGGCTTTAGCTCATTTGGGCAGACCCCACCACACAGGAGCTCACCCCACAGGACCCCGCTTTATCTGAACACATCTCAGAGCCCCTCACTTCGAACCCTACCGCCGAAGATCTCAAATGCTAAAGTGTGTGCAGTCACTCTAAGCGACATTTCTCGGCCAGCAAGAAATCCAGTTCTGAGCAGGGTGGAGAATTCTTCGACGGTATTGATATTGACGCGGGCGTAACCTCTCTGTTATCAGGCGAAGAAGACGCTGAGGTGACAATGGTTGATTCTCATGCCGATGCTGAGAGTCATCCAAATCAACCTCCAACATTCCGAAACTGCTTCGGCTGCTCTACTCCTTCGTCTAACAGTAGAGGATGTAAAGTTCATTCTGGCCCAGGAAGGCTAGAACAGGAGTGTTACCCTTGGGGGTCAAGCTCTATATCAGGTTAATGAACCACATCTGGAAATTACTTTCCCCTGGGGTAAGAACCCCAGCCCAAGTGCAGTGGGTTGTTAGATCCTTTAAACCACTCTTGTCCCCAGGACCGGATGGTCCCGGAAGAATTATCTTTTCCCCATTTTGGATGCTTTCCATCTGTAACGCTAGTCTCAGGCTCCTTTTTATCCCTTGGAGATGGAGAATATTTACTGTGAGTTTGATCCCCAAGTCTGGAATACCGTCCCACAATAAAGCAAATGACTATAGACCAATCAATCTTTGTTTCTTTATCTTGAATACAATGGAAAGAGTATCTGACGTTCGTATTAGTTCATAGATTGATCCATCATTTCTATCCTCTTCCCAACATGCCTACACGGGAGGTAAATCAGTGGAGACTGCACTACACTCTCTTATCTCTCTGGTGGAAAAGTTCCTGCACGTTAAAGAATACACTCTGGCCATTTTTCTGAATATCGAAGGTGCATTCAATAACGTCAACCCGGACGCTATCGTTAAGACTCTTGGTTCCCTCAAACTGGGACAGGATCTGGTCAGGTTTATTGAGCTCCTTCGTCGAGAATCTACGTTCTATCTCCACTTCTCTGGAATAATGTAGTCAACTCACACTTGAGAGGGCTCGAATCCTCTGGTAATGACGCCATAGCTTATGCTAACGACATTGCCATTGCTGCGTCCAGTATATATCAGCAGACACTGGCTGATAAGCTAGACTTAGCGCTGTCAATTGTACTGGACTGGTGTAGGGATTGTGGAATGTCTATTAAACCCTCAAAAACCAATACGATTCTTTTCACTAGAAGATACAAGATTCCGACCTTCAGCTTTCCTAGATCATGCGCTGGATCTATTCTGCAGTCATCGAAACCAACCTCCTATATGGTGTTGCTTTCTGGTGGACCGCTCTGAACAAACTACATAATGTCAGACTTCTTGACAAGGTCAGAAGGTCTGCAGCTATTCATATCTCCGGTGCTCTAAGCACCACCCTCACGACGACCTTGTTCGCTTCCTGCTGTGCTTCTCGCTAAGCAAATAGCTAAGTTGACTGCGACTAGACTCAATGCCCTGTTTCGTTGGCGCATCATCTCTTCTGGTCACTTCTCTAATCTGGAGGTTGATCCTGTGGCCCCACTGAAAATAGATTATCTCTCTTTGGAATTTTATTTTGACAGGGGGTTTCACTTTTTGATTCCGAGCATTGACGACTGGGACCCTGATATGATCATCCCCCGGAACTCATGTATATATACACCAATGGTTCTAAACTCTATAATGGGGTTGGAATCTACTCTGGGAAACTGGACCTGAACATTTCCCTCCAACTACCGGATTACTGTAGGATCCTCATCAACGGTGATCTTTTCACCCGCATTTCAATCTTCTCTGATAGTCAGGCTATTATAAGATCTCTGTCAAACGTTATGAATAACTCCAAGATCGTTAGGGAATATAGGGACTGTGTTTACCAGTGACATCACAATAGGCCGCTATGCGGGCTCAAGTGAACTTTTAGTATCAAAGCTACCACTCCAACCTACCTAATGCCGATTGACAAGTAACAAAGATGATAGTCGATCTACAACTGTGCAAGGCGCTGCAGTATCTTAAGGATCAAAAAGACAACAGCCAGAAGCACTATCTCTGACTGAACCCGAATACATTTTTAAGCAGATTGAAACGTGAACCTATTAATGACCTTCCTGTATCCATGAAGTTCTACCGTGACAACAAAAATGCTAGCTTAATAGCTCAGAACAAAATATACTCGCCCAAAACAAAGCACGTCGACATAAGAATAAAACTTATACATGAAAAATTGTAAAGTAGTGAAATTAAGCTTGAATATTTAGAAACTAACATGATGACAGGTAAAATATTTACAAAGGTCATCCCTGTTGATAAATATTAAATCAATTGAACAGTTTGATATTGTTTAAATTCTGAAATTTTATTTTGTGTCTAAGAGCTAAATATTTATTCAGAGAAGGTGTTATTCGAATAATCATTTGGTTTATGACAACCCTATGTGGTTTTATATCGTTGATTTCTAAAGTAGTTTGTAATATATTATTACGAAAATGGAAATATCGTTTAACATTAACATGATTAACAAAAGCTACACTAACAAAACAACAACAACCTTACGGCGTACGGGTACATAGATGGCAGACAGCACACCTTCACTATAGACACCGGTGCGATGCAGTCTATCATCAGACCAGATGCAGTGAAAGGGAAGTGTGAGGCACTTAGCAAAGTAAGACTTCGGACAGCTACTGGAGAGTCTGCCACCGTCCACGGAAGAACAGAGGCGAAAATTACTACAGCCAACATTAGTGTAAGCCAGTCTTT
Organism: Sarcophaga rosellei; assembly: GCA_930367235.1. Lineage (NCBI taxonomy): Eukaryota > Metazoa > Arthropoda > Insecta > Diptera > Sarcophagidae > Sarcophaga > Sarcophaga rosellei. The sequence goes on from OV884019.1 coordinate 61,832,648, forward strand.
ATTGTTGCGGATATTGAGGACGAGGTTATCATTGGTGCCGATTTTATGATAGCTCATGGCCTCAACAGATCATATGGGGCAACAGATAATGAGTTGGCGAAATGTGGAGATACCTCTTGACGTGGGATACAAGCATTAAGTGCACGCCAGAAAGTTAGTTGCTCTCGAAAAACAAAAATTACAACCTCCGAGTGAATAATTTGATATGGGCGCGTGTGGAATAAGATTGTGAGGAAAACCGCAGGCGGATTTGTTACCCGCAAAGTAGTCTTAGTCAAGAAGAAAGATGGCAGTATAAGATTCTGCGTAGACTACAGGAATCTGAGTGATGTCACTAAAAAGGACAGTAACCCGCTACCGAGAATTGACGACACACTCAACACGCGAGCCGGATCGAAGTGGTTCTCCTCATTGAATCTACAAAGCGGGTATTGGCAGGTGGAGATTGCAGACAAGGACAAGGAGAAAACTGCATTCAGTGCTAACGGCGGCTTATGGCAGTTTAAAGTTATGCCATTTGGGCTCTGCAATGCTCCGGCCACATTCGAGCGGCTTATGGAACGTGTACTAAAGGGATTGCATTGCCTGGTGTACCTTGATTCCTCAACAACCTCGGAGAAGTTCTGCAGCGAATATAAATGGCTGGACTAAAATTAAGCATAAAGAAATGTGCATTCTTCCAAAAAAGGTGAAATATTTGGGGCATCTTGTTACACCAGATGGCATATCCACGGATGGCGATAAAATACGAGCAGTAAAGGACTCGCCTCATCCCCAGAATCTTCATGAACTATGCAGCTGTTTGGAACTATGCACATATTACAGACGGTTTGTGCCTAACTTTGCTAGCGTGGCTGCAAGCTTGCATGAGCTCACCAAGGAATCAAAAGTGAGTGAGTATGTGTATGGCCAACATTTACTGCTAAGGACTGATCATTCCGCACTGAGATGTCTGTTGCGATTTAAGAACCCTGAAGGACAGCTAGCAAGTTGGATGGAGCGCCACCAGACTTACGACTTCAGCATTGAACACTGAAGAAGTACAAAATATGGGAATGCTGATGCTCCCTCAAGCCGACCTTGTAAGAAGAAGGAATTCATCGTTGATGTCCAGCTAACACAGATCGAAGCCAACGAAGACTGGACCGAAGCACAAAGGAGTGACCCAATACTGGCGAAGATAATAGCAGTTAAGGAAGAGGACAAACGGCTTACCAGAAATGAGATATCTGGAGAAGGTCCTCTTACAAAAGCCTATTGGGCACTATGGGACAGTTTAAAGTTGATAAATGGGTGGCTATATCGACGCTGGGAAAGCGCTGATGGCAAGATCTCATCCAACCTCTTAGTGGTGCCTACATAGAACTTTTTAAAAATATAAAACCAACTTTGTTTATATTATATACCTTACATTTTTAGTTGGAGGGCCAAACAAATTCAAACGCGCGGTAAGTGCTTTCCATTGCCTATTTAATGTAATTCTTCCATGATCACAATTTGGTAAAAGATTTCTAGCTGAATTCGTATGCTCTGACATAAACTCTACCATCACTTCTTTTTGCTTTAAATTTATGCCTTTTGCACTTGTCCTGAAAATATAATGATTATTATTGGATATAAATAATTAACAAAATTGTTAAAACTTACATATTCAACTATTTTTGGTATCGAAGATTTTTGTAAAGAAAGCACTCGATCGATGATTCGATATCGACAGCTATCACTTCAAATTTTGTTTATTTTTGTTCGATATCGAATGCCATGATCTCAAAATAAAATTATTCGATCAAAATAGCTCGATATCGACAGCGGTGATTAGACCCCAGTGTATTGCAGCTAAAGGTCCAGTAAGAAGAAGTCGAGGACAGCTGCAACAATATAACACGGACGCACCTTTCGAGCGGATAGCGATGGACGTAGCAGGCCCTTATCCTGTCAACAATGCCGGAAACCGATATGTTCTCATTGTGATGAACTATTTCATCAAATGGCCGGAACTGTATGCCATACCCAGTCAAGAGGCGAACACAATAGTAAATGTTATTGTGTAGGTATGCCGCTACGGGGCTCCAAGAGAACAGCATTCCGATCAAGGCAGAAATTTCGAGTCAGCTGTATTCATGGAAATGTGTAAGGTATACGGTATTAACAAGACTCGAATTACGCCACAGTTTAACGGAATGGTAAAACGATTTAATCGAACCCTGGAGGAATACTTGCGAAAAGTAGTGAGCGAGCAACAGAAAGACTGGGACGAACACATTCCTAGGTTTCTATTGGCGTACCGATCTGCGGTCCATGATTCAACATCTAGATCACCCGCCAAGGTTATTTTTGGGACTGAGATAAAACTGACAGGTTACTTAGAGCTTGGTGTTAAGCCCGCCACAGAGAGGGATGCCACATACACTGGAAAAGAAGAAAGCCTAAATGAACTTCATGAATTTGTGCGCACCCGAATAAAAATGATCAGTGATACAATGAAAGCAAGGTATGATCGTGCAGTAAACACGGAGGGCTTCCATGAGGGACAACTGGTTCTACTCTACAACCCAAAGCGGAAGAAGGTATTATAATTGTCTGTTTTATCTTCAAAAGCACATTTATTAATAATCAAAAAGGATGTACATTAGTGATCTTAAAAATATAGTTACTACTACTAAAATATCGGTTATTAGTTACTTATGACAGTGTAACTTATTAGTCACATTAGGGTGGTTACTATTTATGTAACAGAAGGGATTATCAGGACAACTGGTTCCACTCTACAAGCCAAAGCGGAAGTAGGGATTATCCCCCAACCTACAAACCAGCTGGGATGGACTGTATAAAATAATTGAACGATTAAACGATGTTGTGTACAGGATACAGAAAGCTAGCAGGCCCCGGACAAAAATGAAGGTCGTACACATAGAGCGACTGGCAAAATATGGGCGTAGAGATAATGAGCCTATTCGGGACGAAAAGGCATAAATGGGCGGCAGTGTTACAAAAATGGAAACATCGTTTAACACTAACATGATTAACAAAAGCTACACTAACAAATACAACGAACTTGTTACGAGATTACCAACAACATCGGTATGAAAGAAAAGGGGATATACATGTAAGCGAACGCAACAAGCAATGTGCACAAAATACACAAACAACAACGAGGTTGCGATAGAGTTCTCAATTCTTCTCTACTTCATGAAACCTTCATCAGACTGTTTACAGGAGCATATCGTTGGTCTCATGTAAAAAGGCCCTAACTCACACTTTTTTCGAAATTGATTTTTTTTGTGATTCCAATGCATTTGACACGAATACACATTGGAATCACAAAAAAATCAATTTCGAAAAAAATGTGAGTTAGGGCCTTTTTACATGAGACCAACGATAAAAAGGCAAGACAAAGCAGGCAACGAGTAGTAAGAATTCAGTCAGTCTTGCGTGAAGACGCGTTGCGTGTAAAGAAAACAGTCGTGGTTTGAAGATCGCCGTTGTAAACATCTACCGAACAGTTGTTAGTGCTTACACGAACAGAAGTGTAAAGAAGAATAGCGAACTAAACAAATTGTTGTATCATCAAGTTGTAAACGGTGGCATACAAAAGTAGTGCGAACAATAAAGAGTTTAATTGAATCTAAACACTAATTTATTTTTATTTTGTTTGCAATCAACGAACTCATATTTTAAACGTTTTTAAAAATCTTAAAATCTATATTTTTATTACAGATTGAAACATTTCGGTATTGGTTATGCATAAAGAAAATAAACTTCGAACCTAAGAAATTCCAACTTCCTTAGGCAAAAAAAGTTGCGATTCTTTGACTACAGCGCCCGAATTATTTAGAGTTGTCTTGAAAAAAAATTCTGTGGAATGATACATTTGTTAGTTTTTTGTAAAAAATTTGCACATTTTTTGTTCACTGTACATACATTCTGAGAAGCTAGGCCGTAATCCTGACTGAAGGTCAGGAAGGTAATGGCCAATTTTGTATGTACATTAGAGCGACTCAAGTTGTATGGAAGCAAAATTCGTGCTAGATGTACCCCCCTCAAAATGAACCTCGGACTTTTTTAAGATGACATCTAAAATATTTCGGCTCTAGCTTTGGCCTCTCGTGAGCTGGACCATTTTGAAAATGGGTCTATTTTTGTATGTTTTGTATGAGTATGGGTATAGAGTATGGGTGTCATAAGAAAGGGTTTTTCAAGGTATATACAATTTGTCCACGGACAATCATCCATGTCCTTTTTTTAAGGATATTCTGTAAAAAAACGGGTTTTTAATTTTTTCTTTTCTTCTTTTCTAACCAAATTAACTCTAATATGATGGCGGATTTAGTTTCTAGATGCTGTTTGGATGAAAATAGGACTAAAGAAAGAAAAAAAGAAATGATCCACGACTTTTTGTGGGCATATTTTTTCCCAAATTAAAAAAAGGTATTAAATTTTTTTGTTTGTATTTACAAAACTATACTCAAAAAACGCAAACTAGGGCGAATTTCAAAAAAAGCTAAGACCCGTATTTAATTAAATCAACTAAAGATTAAAATATGTTAATTTGGTTATTATATTACAAACAACCCCGAAGAATAAATTCAAAAACCGTTCTTTTTAACAGAATATCATTAAAAAAAGAACATGGATGATCGTCCTTGGACAAATTGTATATACAGTTGGACGCGCATTGAAAAAACCTTTCTTATGACACCCATATTGTATATGTTGGTAAGGAAACAGATTCTCAAATTGACAAAACATGGAAAAATAGACCCTTTTTCGAAATGGTCCAGCTCACGAGAGGTCAAAGCTGGAGCCGAAATATTTTAAATGTCATCTTAAAAAAGTCCAAGGTTCATTTTTAGGAGGGTACATCGAGCACTTTTTTTGGTGAGTCGCTCTAATGTACATACATTCTTTATTTATTTTTTTATTTCCTTGTTTGCCAGCATTTTACAAATTTTTATAATTTGATTAAATATTCTTAATGTACTGACACAGTTTTTAGAACAGAATTTGCTCTTATGACTCCAGTATCTTCCTGAAGTTTTACTACCTTAGTGGTGGCGCATATCACGTATTAAAAACAAAATTAAAAAACAATTTTTTTAAAACAATTAAAAAAAAATTTAGACAAGTTAATGTTATTATATGAATCCGCCTTTGTCATTCCTGTCATACGGCGAATTTAATATGACAATCCAGAGCCCAGAAAAAGCAACAAATACATGTTGTGCTTGTTGAAAAAATGGAAAAACAACACTTGGGTCACTATAAGACGTGGTCTTGAACGTGGAACAGGACAAAAACTATTGTTCTGTTAGCAACAGCCTACAGTGTAAGGACATTATAAAAGGATAAATTTCAGAATATTGGCGTGCAAATTAACATGATCGGAAGGTACCTAAGTTATCGTGTCCTGCTATATGATACAAGTGGATTAAAATCGGGAGATGGTTGGGGCTATACACTTAGGCCAGAACATTATACACGATCAAATCCTCAAACAGAAAATATCCGATGACTATCAGGGTATGCAGATGATGTAACCCTAGCGGTAATGAGGATGTCGCAAAAAGAAAATCCAAAAATCACTAATAAGGAGTATTCATTTCTAATGTTATAACTTATGCTCGTAACACTCGCAGAATGCGGCTGTGATAAATTCCATTCGAAGATAGAATCTTCACATTTTGTATTTTGGTACTTAACCCCACCGCTTTCATCACTAAAAATTCGAACTCAAGCAGGTTTGTGCTTTTAGTCGGTATAAAATTGTAAAGGACTATTTTGATGATCAAATATAAACTGCTACGAAATATAAATTGTTTAACTTACCTCGAGAGAGTGTTCAATTTTTTACAAAAGTAAAGAATTCATTATTATGGTTTCTGAATAGTGTGATTTTATTTCAATGCTGTAATTTACTTTTAGATTACTATAAAATTAAATTGCTTATACTAATTTTGTTAATATTGAAACTGTTTCCATTTATCCCATCGTAGTTTGGTAAGATTTGTAATTCAGGATAATATACGTAAAATTTGTCAACCGTAGTAACTTCGAGCCAATACGATTTACTCTTTTCCGTTCTTAGCTTCAGCTGAAGATGGAAAAAAACAAAAATAAATAACGTGACAAAATTTGTGTTTACGCTGGAAATAAAAAACGTATAACAGTATACATGTGTGATTAAAAATATTATTAAATTAAACAAAGACAAATAAATAAAGAGATCATTTTAGTACAATACATTTTAAACGTAATAAATGTCAATAAATTTCGGTTTACAAGATTGAACGGGACATACATAGAACTAATACGATTAAGTGTTCGAAAAATAAAGTCTGTTTTCAATTCCTCAGCTTGAGATTCATTCCTTTTTACCATTGCAAAAAAATGGAATAAAATTTGTTATAGACAATTATTGGGTACAAGAAATAAGCTGTAACCCATGTATGTTGACATTTACTTAATTTTGTATTAACTACTTTTTTAAGTATTTTTTTTTCGAAACGATTATAATTGTCTTGACTGTATTTGATTACATGGCCGATTTATTAAACAAGATTATTATTTCAGTTTGTGCTAGTAGATTACTTACATGTAAAATATTTCTATTTCTTTAAAAAAAAATTAATACATTTAATACACGACGATAGAAAATCATTTACCGTGATGAAGTGGCTTTGTGCGATGAACACTTTAGAACCTTTTTGTAGGAACTATGATATCATTACAAGGAACTACCTCAACCGATTTGTTTATAATGGTGCGTCCGACCAATCATTGTTTAGAATAGCTTTGAAACCGTATTAAGAATGCAGAGAGCAATTCCTAGTATTTCTCTGGTAGTATACGGTAGATAAAATGTATGATACCAGACTTCGTAAAATTGTATCATCACCAAAACCTGAATGGGGAATAGACTAGGAGTATACATTAATTGCACTGAATGTTTTGAAAATTTGGGGGATCGGGAATTTGTTTGCAATCCATGTTCTTGTATCTATAATGTAATGATTAATGAGAACAAAATTAGAAAAACGATCAGCAGGATTCACACCTTCCATTCCCCTGAAACTGATGGAAACTCGAACTTCAAAACTGGAAAAAAATACAGTGCTGCTAATAATAAGACTGAAACTGCAAACTTGTAAACGAGGTATTTGATAACTATTAAACGGCAAATATAAGTCTGCGCAAATTTACTTTTTACCAGGCTTATGAAATAAACTTGTAGTTATAATAAAATAAATGGAACAATAAAAAAAGTTATGTTAACTAAAGTGTTTTGTTGAAGTAAATTTAATAGTATATCAAGCAACAAATTTAAATATATTAATTATGAACAGATAAAAATACGTGTTGAATTTATGAAATATGTATGTACATATATTAAATATAGACGTTCATTCTCTTTTGTATTATTGTGAATAATTATGAGGTAAACAGACAGAGGTGTCAAGATCGGAAGTAAAAATCTTCGTTTTTTTCATCCTACTTTTCAAAATTTCTCTGTCGCTCTGATATCGAATATTAAACAATTAAGTTGTGAAATAGAGGACAAAAAATTAAAGGTTAAATTGTTATCTTTCAATTTCCAAGGTATAAAAGAGGACAACCATAATCATGCAAAGGCAATAAACAATAGCATCGTTTCGAGATGCGAAACATTTTCACAAAAATTAAAGGTTAACGGCCGTATTCATAAGTAAAATAATTTTCTTTTGTGCATATCACGCGTTAATTATTTGTTTTCAACAACGCTTGTTTAAATTTATTCGATACATATATACTACACACATATGAAAACTTTGCACGGCAGTCTCTAATTCCCTTCACAAATTCTTCCGTTTTCTTACATATGGCATATTCATAATATGGCAAAAATGTCTTATTTTTTTATTGCAAGCAATAAAGGAAATAATAATTAATATAGCGTTGCCAGTGATAATATTGAAATATGTATATTTTTATGGTAAAATAGCAATTTTTTATGAATTAGACCGTAAAACTTTTTGATATATAAATATTAGAACACAGACAAAGGGTTTGAAATAATATTTACTGACACTCTTTATTATTCTCGTCTTTAATGTTCGGTGGAGCTGTGGCCAATTTGGCTGCAATAGCCGCTTCTTCAGCTTTTCCCAAAACAGGGGGGACAACAGTTCGAAAAACATCGAGTTCCATTTCTACATAAACGGCATATAACAATTTATATATATATATCTGTGGCATTAAATAATAGTTTAAGTCGTAATTTCGTGTTTAGCGATATTAAGGTTTTTGTCTAAAATAAACTGTGTTAATATATCGACGCCTCCATTCTACAACGTTCTAAGTGTACTTAGAACGTTTTTAATGTTCTTGCATTTTTAAATTCTACGTTCTCCAACTTAAATACTGTCAAAATTTAGTTAAGATGCACCGATCGATTAAATAATAGTTTAAGTCGTAATTTCGTGTTTAGCGATATTAAGGTTTTTGTCTAAAATAAACTGTGTTAATATATCGACGCCTCCATTCTACAACGTTCTAAGTGTACTTAGAACGTTTTTAATGTTCTTGCATTTTTAAATTCTACGTTCTCCAACTTAAATACTGTCAAAATTTAGTTAAGATGCACCGATCCGTTCCAAAGTTATAGGGGAAAATCTACTTAGAATACACATATAGTTGTATGTCGCGTGAAAACTTTGAGAGCGCATAACTCAAAACACACTTTTTCGACTTAGAATGTTATAGAACGGAGGCGTCGATATGTAATATATAAATTATAAATGCGTATAGTCTTATTAATAATGACATACATGAAATTTAGCTGGGTGATAGATCTTGAAGTAAAGAATAAGAATATGTAATAAAATGAAAAAACACTTATGTCGACTTAAGCTATTATCATTTATTGCCACAGATATGTATATGTACATATATATAAAAAACGTAAAGGAAACACTCTTACTTAATATTAAATATTCTATTGTATTTTTATGATTTAAAAAATATTTACATTTGCACATAGTACATACTCTTAAAGAGAAAAAAAAATCAAAGTGATTAAAAGGGAACATAATACAAATGCAATTGAAAATAAGCAATTTTCCTACTAGCAGAAGTTTTTTTTCCTTATTTATTGACCCGAAACTCTTCTTGCTATTTAGAGAGTGAAAAAATATCAAAAGAAATAGACCTGTTAAATACACAGCAGAGCAAATGTTTGTTGGGTTTTGTTTAAAAGCAATTACTTATCGCCTATACAGAATTGTTAATGAAATAAAACTTTAGTTGCTCATAAGAAATTACAATCCAAAAATAATTTTCTCCTAGAGCTCCACTTTCCTTCTGCACTTTTAATGCACAACTCTCTCTATACTCCAAACTTACTCTGCCTGATAATATTGGTGCTGTCATTACTACTATTAATACATTCTATTAATATATTATTATTATTAATATATTCTAACTTCACAATTTTTGGAAACCTAGGCCAAAATTCAAAGTTCCCACACATTAAAATTCGCCAACGGTCGTTATATTGGCAATAACAATAATTAAGCAGCAGCCAAATATTCCACCTGACAGTTTTTTGGTGGAACAACAATCTTAATGAGCTGAAAAGATTGAAAATCGGTTATGGCGCATACTGAAAGGCAATATTAACACTGCGCAGTAGATAAAATCAGTCAGTTTCAAGCTGTACAACAGAAATTAATTCAAAAACTCCAATCAAAAAAAAAAGATAGTCGTGTTCAGTTCATTCACTTGTTTCTAACCCAAATCAAACTACATCTGACAAACTTGAAGAATTCCGACAATACTAGTTCTTAGAGGTAGTAATCAGAAACTCTCAAACGAGTTCAGATAAAAATGTACAGCGTAACTAACACTACTGAAAAAAGTGGTTATATAGAGGTTAATATCACTATTACAAAACTAGAACTTGCGTTCATCGAATTGAAAACCAAAAGTCACGATATAAATGTAATATTATATTACATTTTATCATATTCTACAACAAAAATTCTTAATAATGAAACAAGGTTATTCAATCTTATCCTAAGGCCATGACTGACTATCCTACTATCACTGTTTGATTTCGGGCAATGGGATTAAGTCTTCCCTTAAGTTAGCTAATGCAATGATCACTTAAATCTTATGTTTCGGGAAGTAATGACAAAATTTCATTATTTCATTGTTTTAAAAGAAAATAAAATGCCCCAAGATACCATTATAGCTGACGTCTGAAATATTGAGATGGATGAAGTTTTTGCAGCCAAAGTACTTTAAACCCCTTATTAAAAAGAAATCTGAATTAAATCAATTTAAACAGGACCGAAAATAACTGTTATTTTTGAATTTTTGATTAAAAAAAGCAACCGCAAGGAAATGTCGGAGAACAAAACCAAGTATACCATTTTGATTGTCTTGGACCAAATTTTTATAAAATGCGATGCTTTTTAAAAACATGATTTTTATTTTTTAGAAAAAAAAATAAGTTATTTTTTGATTTTTATTTTTTCGAGCAAAAATAACACTTATTTTTGACTTTTATTTTTTCGAGCAGAAATAAAAGTTATTTTTGATTTTTATTTATTCGAGCAAAAATAACAGTTATTTTTGACTTTTATTTTTTCGAGCAGAAATAAAAGTTATATTTGTTTCAATTCATGATGAATTCATAATATTTATTAAAAAATTCTTTAAAAAAATTAAAGTAATTTATGTCAGAAAATTATTAAAATTAAGTTTTGGGTATATTAAACACTAATCTTTGGGTTGAAAAAACCAAAATAACTTTTAGTTCTGCTCGAAAAAATAAAAGTTAAAAAATAACTTTTATTTTCTGACTTTTACGATAAAAGTTATAACAGTTACGGTCCCTGAATTTAAATGTTCTTTGCAGTACGGAGACTTTTTGAGTTACCGGTTTGGATAGGTTTTTGAGTTTTTTTTATATAAAATATAAATTAAACCTTTTGAACACAATTTTTGTATTTAATTATTATAAGCACAAATTGAACTTTTAAACCAATTTTAATTTATTCAAATCCGGCAAGTAGTTTAAGTATTATAAAAATCATCTTCGGCTGCTTGTAATTTCTAAATATTTTGTTAAGGGCTATATATCATGTTTTTTAAGAAACAAAAAGTAAATTTTTTTGAATCGATGTACGATGGCAAGTCTTCCCGTAGGATTTTCGTTGGAGCGTTTAATGTGGAAAAGACAAGCAAAATTTAGTCTGGTCATCAAAGGATGCTGGAAAATTGTGGAAACCGGTTTAGCTGTTGACAATGATGCAATCCTAAACTAAAGTGCTTTAGCAGAAATTTGATGGTGGACCCGAGTAATTTTGGACATATTGCTTCAGCTAAGAGTTAAAAAAGTTGAATTACTGAAGAAGTTGGTAAACATACTTATGGTTTTATTCAAGACACATTTGTGTCGTTTAAGAAAATGACGGAAAATCAATGATCAACAAATATTCAAATTCTCAGGACAGATAACGGAGGCGAGTATAATAATGAAGAATTTAAAAAAAAATTTTGAACTGTGGCGTAACTCATCAGAAGACGTGACGTGTGGCGGATTAGACCACCTTTTTTGGGCTGGAGCAGCTGGTATAGCCTGCTATTTAATTAACAGAATTGCATGTCGTGGTGAAAGTGACAGTCCAGAAGAAATTTGGTTTGGTGGAAACTTTTATGAGTTTTTGGATGTCCTGTTTACTAACCCATTGTTATTAAATTTCAAATTATTTTTTTCTTTTTCATTGAATTGTTTATTATATGTATTTTTTTATGTATACTGATTTTGTGAATTTGTCATTACTTTATATTGTACTTCAACATTTTACCTTTCTAACGTACTTTTTAATTATTGCACTCGTTACCTAACTTTCAATATTGAAATACATTTTAAGTTTAAGTTTAATCAAATTATTCAACTCAACAGGTATACGGAGACTTATTTGCGCCAGTGTCTTTCTAAAGCGCTGTAAAGCCTATATTTTTAATGTTCAGTATCAGAGCTTTCAAATTGCTTTTATCCCCGACCACATATAGCAATTATTATTGGTATTGGTGAATTGTTGAATAAAGAGAATATGCAAAAAAAAACACGAGTTTCATTATGCAAACCCACATCAATGCAAAGAAAAAATTGAAACCTCGAATTCAATAACAAATTATACGATAAGTGATGAAACAGAATACGTCCGCAACTTCAAGCAAAACGATGTCAAAAAAAGATGGCTCATAATTAAGTTGACAGCCACAACTTCAAATACTGTCAATTACATTTAAACATATTTTAATTGCCTTTTCTGTTTTTATATCTGTTTTATATTTTTTTTCGCGCCAAACAAAAACATGTTTTTTGTTTCCGAAATGCATAAAATTCAGTGAAAGAAGAAAATACGCTGTCAAAATAAAATAGATAGATCTTACGACTGCTTTTGCCGATGATTTTTTATGTGTGTATGGAAAAATCGTTAAGCCACAATTTTGTTTCATGTCTAGACATAACTACTCCTCTGTAAGCAACAACTAAACGTGTCTGCTTGCATAAAAATGTTGCAGTGTATACCTACTAGGGACACCAATAGAGAAATACCGGGATTTCTTAAAAAATGTTCTCGGGATTATAAATTCATATGTAGTTTATAAAGAAGTATATGGCATTGTGTTTTTATTTAGTATTACGTTAAATAATTTTTTCAAGTATATCTTGCAATAATTATGTGAGTACAGTGTACTCTCTCCTAAAGGACACCCCTCTTAAGCGGACACCTTCAATAAACGGACACTTTTTTCAGTACCAAAAAAATTGTAAGGGATTTTTAAAGTATTTCTCTCTTATGCGGACAACCCTCTCATAACAGGACACGGACACTTTTTTCCGCGACATATTGACATTTTAGTTCCCCATAAACGGACGACTTTCAGAATGGTAACACTATTTTTTTTTTGTTTGTTTGTTTAAAAGTCGCATCGTCTTAACACTTGTATACATTTTTCTATTCGTTGAGTTGATTGTTAAATAAAACGTGCATTTAACAATGCAGCTTCTCATGCCCGTGATTTAAAATTGAAAAATGTTAAAATTGTTTTTCTCCCAGCAAACACAACATCGTTTTCCCAGCCCCTGGATCAAGGCATTATAAAAAACTTTTGTATAAATCGTTATTTTTAAAAATATTTTGCTGCAGATGGAAAATGCAAATTCTGCTTTGTAGCTATCAAAATGTATTAATTTGTTAAACATCGTGAAACATTGCTTCAGAAAAAAGATAGCCCAAATTATGATGACTGTTGGTCTGCAGAAGATGAGCTTCGATTATCAGAGCTTCGTCAGTTCTCCAATATCATTAAACGAGTTCAGAGCCAGATTCAAGTTAACGTTGAAGATTATATCTATTTAGATAATGATGTTGTTATTAACGATGAAGGTGTGGAAAGCATTAGTACTGAAATGTTAATAACTTCCAACGAAACGCTGGAAGTCTCGTCTGAAGATGAGCTGGATAGTGAAATTGAACCAAGTTCGCTTCTTATAACGAGGCTTATTTAGCCATAAGAAAAAAATTTTTCTTTATATCACAGCGATCTTGAAAGTGTTAAAGACTGATCTTCAAATGCATCTCCAAGTTATTGAAATTAAAGGTAAAACTCGCCTAGTTAAAATTTCGGTCTGTTTTAAATCCAGTTGAATACATATCAGGTCTTTCAAAATTTTTTCTTTTTTATACACATAAATATATGTAAATGAAATTTCTGTTTATTTTGTCTTGTCATTATATGTTGGTTTTTGTTTTGGAAATAAAAGTATTTAAAGAAATATATATATACTTATAGTTTGTTGATTGCTCATTTGATTTTCTCTCATAAACGGACACTCCTCATAAGCGGACAAAATTGTCAGTCCCATAGGTGTCCGCTTAAGAGAGAGTACACTGTATTCTATATCACTGGACATCGATGGTAGCATATCAGATGAGAAATTGAAGAAGAACCCAATTTCCATTGTTAAAAAGTTAAAGGCTATGATCGAAAAATATAAATGCCCAATAAAATCTGTTAATAGAACTGATGATTTAGATACTTAAATTTCCAAATAGATTTCTTTGTATCAGGAGGTGGTACAGGTGAATATTTACATACATAGTCACTCTTAGTTTTCTTAATGAAAACTTCTGTCACTGCGAGATCAGAAACATTTTCTGGAGAAAATTATTATTTAAATAAAATCTACTCTGTCCACTTTTTGTACGTTGGTTCAATAACTTTTAACTTAAAATAGGTTAAAATATTTTCAGCTTACCTGCCGCAATACCAGCTATAGCTTCAGAGGCAAAATGCTTTACATCAACGTCTGTGTCAGCGTTCAGTTTTTCCAAAGTTTTCTTAACTTGCGAATCAATTACACTGCTATCAAGATAAGGTGAAATTTTTTGAAGGGTTTTTGCAACATTAAACCTAACATTAGCCACTGGATCTGAAGCTAATAAAAGAACAGTAGGTAACAACAGTTTTGTAGTTATATCTGTTCCGCAAACTTCAGCTAACATGTTCAAACAGAAAAGACAAGTCATTCCTGCAATTGAAAAAAATATTTAGCTATATTGTAGTCCATTATTTATAACTAATTCATACTATGAAGGTAATTTTTGTTGCGAGACATCACTAATATCATCGGAATAATAGCCTGTTCTGCCCATTGAGCTCCAAACTGTTCAACCAACTTCTTCATGTTTAACGTAGCAGCTTCGCGAATCGCATAAACGTGGTCATTAAGCCAACCCATACAAAGACCTCTCAGCTTTTGATCAAAAAATTCTTGTCCTAACTGCCCAGCTAGAGCTGGCATATACTCGATAATAGCTAAACGTACACGCCATTTTGAATCTTCAGCAAGTTCAACTATAGCAGGTAACAAAGACTACAAAATATGATTCATTTGAATACAGTAACACAAATTAAAAAAAATAAGAAAGCAATTACTTGAGACAATTGCTGAATTCCGATAACATCATTTACACAATCCAGGTTTGATATAATATTTAAACGCACTTCTGGACATTCATCTTTCAACTGTACTAGGAATAAAGGCAAAAGATGTTCAACAGTATTGTAAGCGCCAAGCATTGGACTTAATCCCATTATTACTGAAGCCAAGGCAGATTTGACGTGAGGATTGGAATCTGAGACCAAATCTCGAACATATGGTAAGATTGAAGTCATTATAATATGTACTTGGTTTGCTTTATCTAAATTGGCACAAAAGTCCTTAACCTTAGTAGCAACGGCGGCACGAACTTCAGCTTCAGCATCTTTCAGCAAATACTTGATTTTGGAAGACAAAAAATTAAAAAGTGAAAAACTTAATTTTAAAAATTAGTTGTACTTGAAATGCGGGCACCAAATCAACGCGTGTTATTTCAGGTCCGACTGCTTTCTGCAAATCTACAAATTTTTCTGCAACCATATATCGAACTCGCCAAGAAGAATCACTAGCACATTGACGTAATGTAGGCAGTACTAACTAATAAAACAAAAGAAACATTATTAACTAAGTATTAACATAAATAATAATATTTATAATTCGTTGAACAAAAATTAGCAATTGCTTTTACTTACATGTTCCACATCTTCTTGCGGCAACAATTGAGCAATGCTTACGCAAGCTTCGACAGCCAAAAGTCGAACGGAATCCTAAAAATAAAAAGGATTACAAATTTTGAACTATAAAAATACCAATATATTACCTGATCGTCTTGTGCCAACTGAACGAAGTTAGGAATCAGATCCGACTTCAAGTATTCAATTTCGACGACTTTAGCAAACTCCCCAAGTTTGCTGGCAGCAGCCCTACGAACCATTGGTGTTTCATCCTGACATAATTTTCTAAAATTTGCTCGCAGTTCGGCCTTAACAGCTTGTGAAACCCGGGGGTAGCAAACGGAAAACAATCCACAAGCAGAAGTACGGGAGGTAAACCAATCACCAGAGACTAGACGTTGTAGAGTTGGTACAACATGTATTTCCAGATCTTGTGCACTATGTTCAGCCGCAACAGTACGCAACGATTCCACGGCCTTATCACGTACAACAGTTTCCTCAACTGTAGCCAAACTTTCTAATGGAGGTATTAAATACATAGCATATTCAGGTCCTCCAACTAGACCTACATCAATCAAAATTTACTTTATACTTCATAGTTATCGAAAATATTATATATTTTGTTATATTTACTAGTAAAGTTTCCAAGTTGGTCAGCTAATGCCAATAACACTTCGTCTTCATCGTAAATGGTCTCGGTTAAAAATGGAATCAATTCAGAACGAGTACGTTCTTCCCCAAGAGCAAGAGCAATAGTTGAGAGCTTCTTAATGGAGTTAAGCCGCAACTAAAGATATAATTTATATAGATTACTTTTCGATATAAATTTATATTTATTTTCTAATATTAAATGTAAGAATCGTTTTATTCATTAAATTATTGGAGCATTTTTAAAATATATTTTATGTATATATTGTTACGTTTTCATTTTTTGCAAAACGTTTATTTTTCGTGAATTCGTAGATTATGATGAAAATAAAATAAATTGCATAGAAATTCCTTAATTTATTTAAGGAAATTCTTTAATTAAAGATGCACTTGTGAGCGTGTCCCGAGGTGACGGATAGAGGATAAAGATACGACCATCCGGTGAAGTCAAGAAGCTTCAAAAGGAACTGTAATCTCTAACCACCTGAGGCGGGAAACAGAGTACGACCTCCCGAAGAAGAGAATTCCGGGAAAACACCGAAGAAGAAAAAGAGAAGATAAGAATAGATAAGATAAGAAAGTGGGCAGAAGATAATACCGGGACTATCTCTGATAAGATTCCTGATGACCAAAATAAAAAGATAGAAGATCTGGTGAACAATAAAATATTGGACTACGTAATGGCATGAGCCAAAAGCATTCCAATAGAAGTCATGAGCTGTGATTTCAACAGGGGTGTCTAAATGGTGAAGTTAGCATCACAATCGTGAGCAAGCACTCTCAAAGAAGTCATTAAAGTCCTAAAACTGGACGATGGCAACTTGTAACTTTTGTCAGCTTATTTGTCGCTCGACTTCACATCATTATCAATAGGATTATGACCTAGATTCTTACTCCACTTATGTCATATGTGTTAATTTTATCTAACAGTGGTGGGATCTACAGTTTAAAATTGACTCTGAATAACAGACTTTCAAAAAAATTTTTCATGGCAATTTTAATTACATACTCTCAAAGTTTTTGCCTGAAATCTGTTGGGAGGAAAAAAAAATACGAAGAAATGGGAAAGAGGCCCGAAGACTTTGTAATACAGCGAAATGTCGACTCTCATTGAGATAGGATATAAAATATGTAAAAAATAAAAAATTTTAAATGAATTACTTTAGTTTTTGTCAACTATGCCGAGGAAAGTAGTGGATCATTTCTTTTTTTCTTTCTTTAGTCCTATTTTCATCTATTCACCATCTAGAAACTAAATCCGCTATCATATTAGAGTTACCACAAAATTGCATTTATATATTTCCAGAGCACCGTGTAAAATGCATTTAATCTGCAGAAATCTAAATTATTTACATACAAAGATGATGTACTCGGCAAAAGAATAAATTTGATACCCGTATTGACCTATTTAAACCGAAGGGTTACCACCCCAATGCATTTTTGGCAAAACGCGAACTAGGGCGAATTTCAAAAAAAGCTGAGACCCGTATTTAATTAAATCGACTAAAGATTAAAATATGTTAATTTGTTTATTTTATTACAAACAACCCCGAAGAAAAAATTCAAAAGCCGTTCTTTTTTACAGAACATCCTTAAAAAAAAGGACATGAATGATCGTCCTTGGACAAATTGTATATACAGTTGGACGCGCCTTGAAAAAACCTTTCTTACGATACCCATATTGTATATGTTGGTTAAGAAACAGATTCTCAAATTGACAAAACATGGAAAAATAGACCCTTTTTCAAAATGGTCCAGCTCACGAGAGGTCAAAGCTGGAGCCGAAATATTTTAAATGTCATCATAAAATATACCAATGTTCATTTTGAGGGGGGTACATCTTGCACGAATTTCGCTTCCATACAACTTGAGTCGCTCTAATGTACTTACATTTATCTATCACATTAAAAAAATTGTGGAAAAAGAAAAAATCGCGCATTTAAGGCTTAAAATCGAACCCTCTATAAATCAATGTAATTACCGCATCTGTTATTGTTTTATAAGAAAAATGTACATGACAGGTCCATAAAACAATAAACTTATCTCTAAACTAGGGAACAGTATTCCCAAACAGGGGATTTTGCCTTCCAAACGTATAGGCAATTTTTATTTCCTAGTCCTCAGAGATAATAAATTAACCTGCCGGCGATTTTTGTGAAAAAAAAAGATTTAAAATACCACTTTTTTAAATTTTATTCACTATACTCACTATATATAAAAAACAATTATATAGTGTTTATATGGCAAGCTTAAAGATGTGATTTATTATTTGTTGTAATTTTTACATAAAAGGAGAATTCTTTATCGTTTTTATATGTCTGTAAGGGGAAAATGAAAAAATTACTTTATCTTGGAACAAGGAGACTCGTCAAAAGGTGTATGTATAATTATGATAGTACTACATACATAATTGGTTATTACAACCCTTCAGTCAGGATTACTACCTAGCTTCTCACTTCACTTATGTTGTCTGCGTGAATTTTATACATGAATGGCATTGACCTGCAGTTTTAAGTCAATCGATTTTTCAGATACGTTTTCATGGCAATTTTTTAATTACTCTTAAGAGTTTTTGACAGAAATCTGGCTTCACGTCTAGTAAGCCAACACACTACCTACCAGACTACAGCGACTACTATTATTATGGTACTAGGATTTGGAAATTTTAAACGTGTATTATATGGGTGGCTAAAACTCATCACCTCTGTATCGCATTTTTTCAAGAAGCCTGTAATCCAACAAATTTTTCTGATGTGTTGAGAAAGAAGTTAACGCTCCATCTAAATCTATATCTTTTAAACGTTTTCACCAATTGGAGCAAAATAGAAAAATGAAAATTTACTTTAATTATGTTACTGATATTGATTATGCTCTTTACTCTAGGGCGCGTGCGGATTATCGTAGAATGAATCATTATTGTTATGAGGAATATTTGACTAGAGTCAGGTCGAACTTCGCTAGTGATCCTAAGTCGTTTTACGACTTCGTTCGAGCTAAACGTAAATCATCTTTGTTTCCCTCTGAGATGTTTTACGGTGGCGTATCATCCTCTAGTTACCTTGATATTTCGAATATGTTTGCTGACTTTTTTCAGTCTACTTATAGGCAGTTGGACTTGGGCCATGATCAGGGCAGCAGCTTTTCGTATCCTTATTCAGTGGGAAGTGTCTCTATTTCTAATATATACTCATTTGATGAGTCTGTTCTTGAGTCTTTGTCTGGACTTAAACTTACATACTTGCCTGGCCCTGACGGGGTACCGGCCTGTATTTTGAGAAAGTGCGCTATTGTCTTGAGTGGTCCTTTGACCTTTATATTCAATGGGCTTCTGAGGGCTGGTCATTTTCCATCTGTTTGGCAGAGTTCGTTTATAATTCCTTTGTATAAGTCGGGTAATAAGTCCAATATTTCCAATTACAGGGGTATTGCCAAACTCAGTGCTATTCCCAAGTTGATGGAGAAACTCGTGACGGATTATCTCTTTTTTAATACGAAATCTTTAATATCCCCTTTCCAGCATGGTTTTTTAAAAGGTAGGTCGACTGTCACTAATCTTCTTGAATTTACTACACGTATTTTCAGGGGTTTTCTTGCAGGCGCTCGGACTGATGTGATTTATACTGATTTCAGTAAGGCTTTTGATAGGGTTGACCATAGTATTTTGCTTCTTAAACTGTCATTAATCGGTATTCCCGATATTATTCATCGTTGGCTAGGCTCCTACCTCTCCCTTAGGACACAGAGGGTATTGTTTAGGAATGTATTGTCTAAGACTGTATATGTTACTTCTGGTGTTCCGCAGGGTAGCCATTTGGGTCCTTTGCTGTTTTTATTGTTTCTTAATGATCTTCCTTGTGCTATTTCTGATTGTAATATTCTAATGTATGCTGATGACGTTAAATTATTTTATACTTTTGATGACGATCATGGTCAGGTTGTTCTTCAGCGGAATATTAATTTGTTTGTAACTTGGTGCAGAGTTAATTTAATGGATCTTAACTTAAAAAAATGCAAATGCATGGTTTTCTCTCGCGGTGGTGTGATTTCGCCCACTTATGTGATAAATTCTTGTCCTTTGGAGACTGTGGCTACATTTCTTGATTTGGGAGTATTATTGGATATGAAACTCTCTTTTGTTGATCATATTAGTATGATGATTGGCAAGGCTCGGGCTGTTCTTGGTTTTATGCAAATATTTTAGAGGATAAAAATGCCTTATTTGAATTGAAAAAATTTACTTCGTAAAGATGTGGACACAAATCTAGCTGTATTTTGGTTCAAATCTTTTAAAACAAATAGGCTATTGAATGCAATATGAATTATAGTAAGCTCTCTTAATAATAAGGTCATATTACAGAACTAGCTGAATCTATTGCGATAAATTCAATTCATAGCTAGAAATTAGTTACTTTATGAATGAAGCAACATGTACAACAAATTTACATTAACTGATCAACTAGGGGATCTTAATGCGGAAGTATTTGAAATGATAGATATTGATTAGTAACTTTTTTATACTTGGGGTATACATAAATGTATATTTGTACATATGGATGTATTCATGTATGTAAGACTCAGTAATGGTGAAAGTTAAGTTAATATTAAAACTTTTTGAAATATATCAATTTTTAAATTTGAATTGACACATTGTTTGATTTTTTTTTTTTTTTTTTGATAACAACTCACTGCTGTGGGGATTTTTAGGGAAAAATATTTCAAATTGGGAATGGAGTAGAGGTGTCAAACTATCGATAGTAGTACTATCGATAGTTTTTGATAGTTCATAGAAATATATCGATATATCGAATCTAAACTATCAGTTCTTATAAAAAACATCGATATATCGGCGATACTATCGTAAAACTATCGGAGTCTCTCAAATAATACATTTACTTATGTACATATTTGAATTTAGTAGGTTAAAATACTAAATAACACATTTTGTATAAACAAAAATAAACAAAACCGAACTTTATTTCTTAGTTCAAAAATCAAAAAATTAAATATGAAGTATTTAAGAGGAAGGGTCAGTCAACCAATTGTTCTTGCTTGTAAAAAGAAGCATATCTACGACATTTTCTTTTAATTCTGTACGCCTATCCGAAACTATTTGACCTGCTTTACTAAACATTCTTTTCGACTCAGTCGAGGTAGCTGGGATACACAAAAGCAAGTATTTGCATCTCTTTCATATCGCTTGAACGTGTCTGGAAATAAAATAATTGTTTAAGTGATAAATAAATACATCTAAGTAGCACATGTTAGTCAGTTAATGTCTTTACTTCACTCTCCATTTTATAATAATACTGTGGGAATCACCAGTTTATAAATGCAAACAAAAAGTTAGTGGTGGAACGTTTGAGGGGTGTGGAAACAAAGGCAGCAATCTCCACTTTGTTGAAACTAACTCAATCTCCAAATTTCAGTTCGCATTTTCCCAAAAACTTCAGTGAGGATATGGATCAAACTTGGTCGGCATATTTATCTTTTTCTTCTATACTAATTAACAAAAAATTCATTATAAACTACAATTGTCTTCAAAAATACAAGTTTTTCTTATTAATTTCGAAAACTATAAAAGTGGAGATTGCTGCCTTTGTTTCCACACCCCTCAATTTACTATCGATAGTGAAAAAAAACTATCGGTAATAGTTAAATGTTTATATTTTGTAAAAAAAAACATCGATAGTAACGAAAAATTTAAACTATCGATAGTGCCATCGATATTTTG
Organism: Sarcophaga rosellei; assembly: GCA_930367235.1. Classification (NCBI taxonomy): domain Eukaryota; kingdom Metazoa; phylum Arthropoda; class Insecta; order Diptera; family Sarcophagidae; genus Sarcophaga; species Sarcophaga rosellei. The sequence continues at coordinate 61,854,639 of OV884019.1, forward strand.
ACACCCCTAGAATGGAGTAAAAGAAAAACTGGAATATCTGCTAGTGATGGCAAAAATTAAAATGTAGTTGCTTTGGTGAGGGAGCAAAGAGCACTGTGAGAAAAGAACCAAAAAATATAATTTTAATTGATTTTCGATATCTTCCATGATTAATAAATGTTTCACAACATAAAAAATATGAAAGAGAAGTAATGCAAATGTTTAAACTTTAGTAAAAAAAAAAGATTTAGTATCATAGCAAATTCAATTTCTTTCAGTACAGTTGAAGAATATAATAATAAAAGAGCATAATAAATATGAGTTCTTTCTGAACAATTGTGCTATGGCTTTCATTACTCTCCTTTTTTAGAACTACATATAGGTATGAAAATTATGGTGTAATAATCTGTTTGTGTAGAACTATATGTAAGTTGTGGCCTGGCGGCTTTTGAACATTTTTTTTGTTGATGGAATTTCTCATCTAATCAAATTCTGATTGTACAAATGTTGCAGAGTTGCTGACTGGTTCTTGGAACGACTAGCTGTAGGGTCGTTCCGGAGCATAGATCCGATTGCTGTTCTTGTAGTTATTATTTTATCCATTTACTTTTTATTAAATAATCTTCCCGAATTTTAAACTGTGGTAGAAAATTGTATTTTAAGATAATTTTAAATTGAAATTTTACTTAGTATAAAGAGCGTATAGTCATACTGCTCTGTATACTACATACCTCCACTTCACGTTTAGTTCAAATGCGTTAAAAAAAATGTCAACAATTAAAATTTTATTTATGAATATAATTTAAATGGCATCTATGGCTCAATTTTACTAAAATGTATAATTAAAACCGTATTAAGATGAATTATGTCAAATTCACAGGTATATTGTAGGATTGAAATATAATTTCACAAAAGCAAATACATACATTTATATGTAAATAATGTGAACACACGAATGAATTAAAGGTTAAGAAATGTGTATATATTACTATCAATAAGATATTAATAGTAAAAAACACCACTTACTTGAACATCTTCGTTTTTAAGTTCATCAATTAGAACTGCAATAGGGTAAAGCGAATCATCGACAGATTTGTCACTCGTTGCCATTTTCAGTTTATCAAAACTAAATAAAACTTTTTACTTTAGATTATAAAACTCAAATTCTTTGTTTTGTGAATGATCAAATATACAATTTGTGAAAAGATTTTTCTTAAAATTACAATTTTTGTCTCGATAATATCTTATTAATGCATATAACAGCTTGTGAAAAAGGCTATTAACGATTAAATTTTCGGGTTATTCTCGTTGAGGCTTCTAAAGTATAGTGTTGCCAGACTTCCAATAAAACTATAAATGGGAACAACGTTCGTAGTAAAACAGCAAACTACACTTTAAGAAATACTATTTTTTATTATTTTTATTGTCCAACATTGACGTTGCAATTATTTGTTTAAATGTGAAATTTCCGGAACACCAATTTTTCATTTTCAATTTTCTATTTCAAATTTTCACACCAACTGCTTGCTAAAGTTCAGTGAAATTGATATCTATCACGCAATTCTATTAATTTGACATCAATTTGTTTTCAATGTGCTTATTTGAGAAAATAACAAAAATTTTAGCAACGGACTTTTAAAAGCAATTCGGTTTGTATACATCAGTTGTTTTGAAAAGGAAAATTGAAGTACTAGATTGAAAGCAAAATTATCGATTTCGCTTACATTAACATAGGTATAACTATTTTCACTATTTTCACAATTTTACAAATACACCCAATATAACAATGTCACCAACATAAGTGATAGGTAATCTGGAAGGGTAATATGTGTGAAACTTGTAACCAATCGTTTCTCCAATAAACGGCTATCGTTAATGATGTAGTTCTAAGAGCATCTATTATCATTCTCCCAACTATCCCCACATCATCCCAAACCAGTATTGACGATTCCTTGCTTACAAAGTCGAATAAACAGTATGCATTTATGGGGTTTTTGCCACAGTTTAGACCTATTTCTATGTTACAGCAATAAAGAGTAATTGCCGTCTTATTGGTTCCAGATTCTTTGTTTGTTGCACATTTCCGAAGGCAATCTCAGCGTATATTCCAAAATTTCGGAACGTAATGTTTGAACTTTAGCTGCAGTCGATATTACCGATATGTTGCGTAGGCTATAGTCATGTAACATGTTATTTCCAAGGCTTTCAGTATTACTCTACTGAAGTGTCATAGAAAAGGCGAGAGTACTCCTCTTAGTGGTGTGTCGCGGACCGCAACTTTATAAACACTTTAAGCACACAAAGAAGATGACCGCAGGATTAACATTCAGTTGTCTCCTGTAACCTAAAGTTGACAATCGACATCGGTTCAGTGTTATTGAAATCAACCTCAATCAAAAAAATATTTGAAACGAGTAAGTTTTTAAATTATTATAACTTTTTCTTTTTTTCTAGCTCATAATTCAAATCTTTTCGATATATAGAAAATTATATTTAAGCTGAAAAATAGGGTTAACAGTGTGAACATCCCGCTTATTTTACAACATTACATTCAGTGGAATGAGAAGTCATCTGGCTGGGGATAAAAATTGACTATATAGAATAAAATGATATAATTCAGTGTATAGCATAATAATATAAAAAATATGAAGAATGATAAATTTAGATACCTATTATTTGCTGGCATTGAGGTTTTGACAAGAGTTTGGCTGTGGATTGCGCTCTTCTTTTTAGATGGAGTCAACAATAATCCTCAAGGCTGTCGTCATTGGGTGTTCTATAAAAAAAGCCTATGGTGTGTTAGCTCATCTGTAATTAAACACAGAAAGCACACAACAGATAAAAAGAGAACGAATTAGTTTTGCTCTTGATTAGCTTTGCTCTTGAGCTTCACAATTATCCATGTTAGAACGCCATTGGCGGTTCGAAAATCGTGCATTAGCACCTTCGAATCAGGTGCAAAATAAACCCGTTCGATTATCACTAGGAGTAAATTATCAAATGTAGTCGCCTTGTCTAGTAGGTAGTGTGTTCGCTTATTAGACGTAAAAGCTGCTGCGAAAAACACCGCATACAAGAAAACTTGTAGTCAGCTGCTACGTGAGCCATTGTCGAGAACTATGGAGAGAAGATGACAGACGCCTTTTCAGACGAAAAAAGAGTGAGCAGGAAAGGCGTGAGTGTAAGGAAGTCAAGATGTATAGATGTAGAAATGACGCTCGAAAATTATAACAAAAGGTTAAGCGTCTAACCGAAGGTTATAAGCCCGGAGCGTCTTTCTACAAATATGAGAATGGAAACTTGGTAACAGATCCGCAGGGGGTGCTGAGGTTGTAGAGGAATCGCTTCTCTACTCTGCTACATGGCGATGACGACACCAATACTGCCTTTAGATATGATGTTCCGAACCCGATCGATGATGACAGCGTGGAGATTCCGCCACCTAGCCATGAAGAGGTCAAAGCGGCGGGTTCTGATGGCCTTCCTGCTGAATTGTTTAAGACAGGATGTAATGAGTTGGTAGAGCGCATGCACCAGCATATTTACAAAATATACCTAGAGGAAAGTATGCCCAATGATTGGAACCTCAGTGTCCACTGTCCCACGTTATGCGCCAACTACAGGGGTATGAGCCTTCTCCCTATCGCATATAAGATTCTTACAGGCGTATTGCGTGAACGACTGAAACCACTCGTCAAAACACTGATTGGACCTTATCAGTGCGGCTTCAGATTGGCAAGTCCACCATCGACCAGATCCTCACACTACGCCAAATCCTGGAAAAGACCCACGAAAAACAAGTCGGCTCACACCATCTTTTTGCCGACCACTAGTCAGCCTTCGATAGCCCAATAAGGGATCGTGTTTTTGCCGTAATGTCTGAGCTCGGTATACCTGCGAAGCTGATAAGGATATGCAGAATGACGTTGAGCAATTCCTGCAGCTCCGTCAAGGTAGGAATGGACCTCTCCGAACCTTTTAATACCATGCGAGGTTTCAGACAAGCCGACCCCTTATCATGCGACCTGTTCAACTTCGTCATGAAGAGTGTTCTGCGAAAGGCGGGAATGCATCGCAATGGCACTATCTTTCAAAAATGCGTCCAGTTGCTTGCGTACGCTGACCACATTGACATCATAGGGCGTACCAAGCGAGATGTTACTGCTGTCTTTAGTGCTATTGAACGGGTTTCTACTAAGATGGGTCTGGCAGTAAATGAGGGCAAAAAAGGTATATGTTATCGACAAATAGAGACGTGCGGCGTATTGTTTCTCAGCTTGTGGCCGATAACTATATTTCTTATACAGTCAAGAATTTATTTGTCTTACCAATAAAAATGATGTCAGTCTGGAGATCAAGCGCAGGATCACTCTTACTAACAGGTGTTACTATGGTCTCAATAGGCAATTGAGTAGCAGAGACCTCTCTCGTACTACAAAACTAATACTCTAAAAGACCCTCATCCTACCCGTGCTTATTTATGGCGCAGAGGCATGTACCCTATTAAGCACTAATGCAGCAGCCGTGAGAGCACTCGAAAAGTCCTACGAAAGATCTTCGGTCTAGTGCGAGTTGGCGATGGTTTCCGCATCCGATCCAACATTGAGCTGTATGAGCTCCTCAACGACATAGATGTTTTGCAGCGTATTAATATCCACCGACTGCGCTGGCTGGGCCATGTCGTTCGAATGGAGGAGGATGCTTCGGAGAGAAGGGTATTTGATGCGGGGATCTGCGAAATTCGGCGAAGAGGACGAGGAAGCCCTGTCATCGATTGGTGTGACCAACTGGCGTAGGCTCGCAAGTAGCAGAGACGGCTGGAAGGATGTATTGCGGCAGGCCCAAATCCGTTAATCGGGTTATTAATGGCCAATTATGAAGAAGAAGATCATATGCTTTCTCAGAAGTGTCACAAACTGCAAGAAGATGTACTCATAGTGAGTGTTAAAACTAACTCAACATGGGATGTTAATACTTTCGATGTAATCATCGATAAACTTACGGCAACTGTTCAACGTCATGGGTTTCAAACACTCGCCCAAATCAGCTCTGCTCCAAATTTGTTGGGTAAGAGTCCTAGTAATCTTTGCCTCCACCTGAGTAACAATCTTGTCGCGATGTGGGGGCTTAAGCGTACCTATCTTCAACCTGTTTGGGGATGGGGTGCATAATTAAAGGTTAGCCTAATATTGTGAGACGACTGTTTTTGAACTGATGTCTCTTATGTGATCTTTCTATGCGTAGTCACTGCCTCACTAACCACCCTGCGGAACTTTAAAGAGCGAGAATGTTGGCTGGTCTGCATGTAGATCCAGTTTTAACGATTATAGGAGGGAAATTGAGCGTTCAAAAACAACCACCTGGATGAGTTTCTGCGAAAGTATGAGGGTGTTGATGTTGTGGCTCGTTTCCGTAGAGTGTTGTCTAAGGACCCCAAATCTTAGGCTTCATCCAAAAGAAAAAAGAAACCCTAGAGGTTCTATTGAACACTAATTTTCTCAATTGTGTGGATCCGGATAGCTTTCCGTTGGAAGTAGCTGATCAAGGCTGTAATGCTGGCATGACGCCTAACTTGGAGAAAATCTTGTCCAGTTATAGGCCCAAATGGGCTATAAGTAGCCTTGAGCTTTTTAAGTCGCCTAGTCCGGCTCTGCTTCAGCATGCTGGTGATATATTATGCAAATACCTGGTGGGCGTGTGTAGAGATTGTCTCCGGCGATGTAATATACCTTAGAAAGATGTGCTTGTGGTATTTATACCGAAAGCCGGTAAACCCAGTCATGTCGTTCCTAAGGATTATAGACCGATATCGATTTCATCCTTTCTTTTGAAACCTTTGGAGAGACTTATCGATCTAAATTTGAGGTCAAATATCGACCCGTCTCTATTGAGTCCGTTGCAACATGCTTACGTTAGGGGTAAGTAAGTTGAGAGCGCCTTTCATGATGTGACAGCGTTTGTTGAGGCGAATTTAGCTAGGTGTGAGTACACTTTGTCTGCCTTCTTAGATATTGAGGGGGCCTTTAACAATGTTACCACTTCTTCAACTGAGGATTTACTTAGGGATACAAGTGCCCCAGATTTTCTGGTGCGGTTTATCACTCACATCCTAGGTACCAGACTAATCCGATCGAATCTGGGTGGATGTTGTATCGTAAAGCGCGCAACCAGGTGTACTCCACAGGAGGTACAATCTCATATCTTAAAGCTCCTGGTAGCTAATGTTGTTTTTAGGCGTCTAGAAATTGGGGGCTGTAAACTGTGGTCTGGGTATAAATCCCAATAATACAGAGCTTGTTTTGTTTTCGCGTAAGTACAAAAGTTAAACCTTCAGTTTACCGAGATTAGGTGTTAGGGAGCTTCTGTAGTCTTGTAACTCAAGTACCTCGGTATTATTATAGCAGCAAGCTGAACTGGAAAACGAACACCGAGGAAAGAACGAAAAAGGGACTGAATGTCCTTTATCCTATGGAGTTCCATTGAAAAGTCTTGCATAAGGTTCAGCGGGTTGCCTCCTTGAGTACCACTGGAGTGAGGACGAGTTGTGTTGTTCTTGATACTACGTTCTGTCTGATTCTGCTTGATTTCTATGCTGAGGTTGTCTGTAAGGAACTCGGTCTTGAACTTTCATTAGAGATTTTTGATATCTTGAATGCCCAATTCAGATTAGGAATCTTATATGATCTTCGTTGACAGTCAGGCTGCCCTAAGGGTCATTGCGTCGGTCTGGTGTAAATCAAGACTTGTTCGTGATTGCAAAGAGCCTTTAAGGACCTTTGGACCAGATCGAATCAGTCCATGCAGGGTTCCGGTACATAGCGGTATACTTGTCAATGAGACGGCCTATGCTCTCGCTAGATTGGGTTCACTTTCTGAAATCGACTTAATAGTTGGGCGTGATCCCCCAATATGCCACCTCGACGGCTACATCACTGGATATATCAGAGGGAAGAACAGAGGCGTTGGGGGAACGGATCGGAATGTTATGTGTCTAGATGTTTATAACGTGCTGCAGACAGTGATAGAACAGATTTTGCTGCCGGGCTTAGATAAGGCCAGTCTGAAGCTATTTATTGGTTTCATTACAGGGCACTGCGAGATTAGAGAGCCGACTTTACAGTTCTCAAGATTGTCGTCGCGCTCTCTTGTGTTTTTGTGACATTTCTTTTCCTCCGCCTCTTTATCCTCCTTTTCCTACCTCTTCTCCTTTTCCATATCTAGTCTAGTAGGTAGTGTGTTGGCTTTTTAGACATTAATTCCGGGTTCATATCCCAGGTCAAACATCAAAACGAAATATGAAAAAAATATTTCTTCGGCGACTTCCTCTCAGCAGATTTCTGGCAAAAACCCTGATCACTAATACTTGGTATAAGAGTTTCCTACAAGGAGGATAGAGCAATATGGTCTGCCGAATTAGTTTGCGGATGCACGTTAAAGGTTCCTAGTGGAGACCAGGGAAAAAGTTTGTAACGAGAGTGAGTTGCTTAACGATATAAGCTTGAAAATGAGAAGCCTCAAATCATTCAAAACGAACACCGTTCATTGAAAAAGAATTGAAATCGGAGCAGACAGTTTTTGGTCAGACCGATTCAGTACGCCGACCTTCACAACATCTTTGCGAGGGACCAATTGAAATTATTAAAAATTTTGATAAGTACTACAGAATAAATATAAATGGAAAGAGTGCCACATCAGCATAGATAGACTTAAAACAACATTTTAGGCCAAGATCAACCGGATCCGGGACTAAATTCCACTGAGGAAGTTCCAGTCCTATATGCACCACTCTTCTGGAGGAAGAGTACGTTTCCGCATTCCTTTGGAAGGGGAGTAATGTGGCTATTTTTGAAATACCGAAAACTTTTATGTGCAGCAAAATACAATGAACAAAAAAAAACGAGTAAACAGAGGCGACACGGAATTTGACACATTGCTAATTTAATGCGAAAGAGACACCAAATATTATCAGATTGTTTGTTTTTTTTGTTTGTTTTTTAGTTTTCGAGGTGGGCTTGGAGTTAATAAAAAATTTAATTTTTGTGTGAAACTATTTATAAATAGTAATTTTCTTTTTCATTCAAGAAGTTCGGGCAGGGATGTTGACTGGTCTGCATATAGCGCCAGTTTTAATGTGTACAAAAGGGAAATAAAGCGCTCAAAGAGAACCACCTGGATGAGTTTCTGCACGAGTATCGAGGATGTTGCCGATGTGGCTCGTTTCCGTAGGATGCTGTGTATAGAGACTGTCTCCGGCGGTGTGATATACCTGATGGTTGGAAAGATGTGCTCGTGGTGTTAATACCAAAAGCTGGTAAACCCAGTCACATCGGCCCGAAGGATTATAGACCGATATCGCTCTCATCCTTTCTTTTGAAAGCCTTGGAGAGACTTATCGATCTATATTTGAGGTCAAACATGGACCGGTCTCTGTTGAGTGGGTCGCAACATGCTTACATTAAGGGTAAGTCGGTTAAGAGCGCTCTTCATGATGTGACAGGTTTTGTTGAGGCGTATCTGGCTAGGGGTGAGTACACACTGTCGGCTTTCCTTGATATAGAGGGGACCTTCAATAATGTTACCACTTCTTCTATTGAGAATTCACTAAGGGATATACATGCCCCAGATTTTCTGGTGCGGTTTATCATCCACATGTTGGGTAATACACTAATCCGATCGAATCTGGGTGGATGTTCTATCGTAAAGCGTGCGACCAGGGGTACATCGCAGGGGGGTGTCCTATCCCCTCTCTTGTGGCTCCTGGTTGCTAATGTTGGTCTGAGGCTTCTAGAGAGTAGGGGCTTTAGAGTTGTGGCGTATGCCGATGATGTGGCTATTCTGGTGGGTTTAAAATTTTTGCCGACGCTGGGGGAACTGATGGAGTCTGCTCTTGGAATTTTATCCTCTTGGCCTACGAACTGTGGTCTGGGTATAAATCCGAATAAGACAGACTTCGTTTTGTTCTCGCGTAGATACAAAATTGAAACCTTCAGGTTGCCGAGGTAAGCTGGTAGGGAGCTTTCGTTGTCTTCTGAGGTCATGTACTTGGGTGTTGTCCTGGACAGCAAGCTGAACTGGAAACGAAACACCGAGGAAAGAATGAAGAAGGGACTGAATGCTTTCTACCAGTGTAGGAACTCCATTGGTAAAAGCTGGGGTCTTCCGCCCAGGGCCATTCACTGGATATATATGGTGATTGTTAGACCGGTCATTACTTATGGCTGCGTTGTTTGGTGGTGTGCCTTAGATAATAGTTTTCAGCGGAAAATCTTAGATAAGGTTCAGCGGATTGTCTCCTTGAGTATCACTGGAGTGAGGAAGAGTTGCCCTCAGGCTGCTCTTGACACTGTGCTCTACCTGACTCTGCCATTCGTCTGAGGGAATCGGGCTCCTGGAAACAGCGCTCAATAGGTCACTCCAGAGTTCTGAATGTCGTCTTTAATGACGGGAGATATGGACTTTCGGGGAAAGCCACCGACTATATTGTGCCTGAGGCTATGTTCCTGCCTGGTTTAAGGATACTTATACCGGAAAGGGCACAATGGAATGGTGGGGTGCTCCAGGGGCAGAGAGGTATACCCATCTTCACAGATGGGTCTAAGTTAGGTGGGTGTATAGGTGCTGGGGTTTTCTGTAGGGAACTCGGTCTTGAACTCCACTTTAGGTTGAATGATGATTGCAGCGTTTTTCAGGCGGAGATTTTCGCAATGGCTATTGAGGCCATAGCGGGTGGCCCAGCTTCGGATTCCGAATCTTACGTGATCTTCGTTGATAGTCAGGCTGCCCTTAGGGCCATTGAGTCGGTCTGGTGCAAATCACGGCTCGTTCGCAAGTGCAAGGAGCCGTTGAGGACTTTTGGACTAGACCGTATCCGTCTTTGCTGGGTTCCGGGTCATAGCGGAATACTGGGCAATGAGACGGCGGATGCCCTCGCTAGGTTAGGTTCACTTTCTGATGGCGATTTAATAGTTGGTCCTGACCCCCCGGTCGGCCACCTCTACGGTCTCATCAATGGATGGGTCGGGGAGGAAGAGCAGATACGTTGGGGGAACGGATCGGGTTGTTTTGTCTCTAGATGTCTATGGCCTGCTGTGGACAGTAAGAGAACAGGTTGGCTGCTGGGCTTGGCTAAGGCCAGCTTCTTTGTTGTGTCTGGTCTGTGTGACCCCTCCGCTTCTCATTCTCCCTTTCCTACATCCTCTCCCTTTTATCCTATTCCCTCTATTATCCTTCCTCTTTAAGGACGTTGTAGAATGGGTCAAGTCGACCTCCGGGTACTGTACTTGTCTTAATTGACAAGTACACGTCCTCTAACCTAACCTAACCTATATTTAATTTGATATATATTGTAGTTAATAGGAATAGGAATATTAAGGTAGGAGTGTAAGTGGGTTTCTTGCAGACATATAATTTTAAGGGAATACTTCTTAATTAGTATTTGCAATTCTGCGTAATTATTAATATATTTCATTGCAATATTTTTAACATTATTATTTAAAAATAAGAATATATTAAATATGTAATGAAATTAAATTTAAGTGATCTGTAAATTTTGATAGGAATTGACAAATGACAGAAGTTGATAATGGCTTTGTTTAAATTAGTGCTGTAAATTTTAAAGAGAAGTATGTATATACGACTATAAGAGAAGTTTATAAGAGATAAAAAGTTGTAAATAGGTACATATATAGTTGTTTTAAGAGATCTTACGCGTGCTATAAGTTTATCCAATCACGAAATGTAAAAAATAATTCGAAAGAGAGTCTTTAATGGTAATGTAAATTTATAGAGAAAGGTAGAGACAGAGAAATTATTGAAAAAATATTTAAATAATAAGAGAAATATAAAAATGATTGCCGTAGATCAGAGCCCGGCAATTCCTATGCACGCGTGCATGTCAGCTATTACTAAATTTACTCTCACGATCAAAAACACACTCAGTCTCGTTTGAGTATTCATTGAAAGAGGTTGTGTTGTCGCATGCTTCTTGCTTTTGTACATGAAGATCTGCTAATGCAGGGATGTACAGTATGAATATCCCAGAAAGTTTTCTATTAAATATGTATATTTCCAAAAAAAACAAATTTTAATCTAAAATGTTTTCTTAAATCAATATAATCAAAGAAGTCTAAACGAATTTTACAAATTTTAATTTAATAAACTAATATTTTTAATTAAAATACCACCATTTAAAAATTTAAATTTTCCATGCCTGCATTGTAGTGAATGTAAGAGCATACATTTTTCTCTTTTCTTATTTTTCGCTCTAGCAACAACTGACCAATAGCAAGTGTTGCCGGGCTCTGCCGTAGATAATGTAACATTCTGTTGAGAGCGTCTTTGGTTATATAGGACGGAGACTTTCTTTTTTCCAACTTTTTCCAAAGTAGCAATTGCTTGTATTTCTTTTTTCCTTAATCAAAATTTTGTAAAATTTTTCAAAAGATGTGTGTCATTGATGTTATTTATTCTGCAGTTGACACATGCAGCTTGAAGTGAACATTTTTCTTTTAGTTCCTCGTTGAGATGAAAAGCGTTGGAACAATTTCCGCAAATTTATTCATTTTTACAAACTTAAGCTATATGGCCAAATTGTTGGCAGTTTTTACACTTCAGGGGTAAAGGGATATAAGGACGAATCCTTACTTTTTCATAACAAATTGAAATGTCGGCAGGTAGGGTAGTAGATGCAAAAGTCAGCACAATTAGTCCCGTTTCAATTAGATTCCCTTCTACATTTAAAAATTTTTTTTTTAACAAAAGTAACATTATGATTTTGTAATTCGAATAGAATTTCGGATTCGTCTATTCCTCTTAAATTGTTAGAGTAAATTACTCCTTCCGCAAAATTCAAGCCTGGATGTTCTTTTATAGACACTTTAATAGCAGGAGATAAAGAATACAGTTGAATAAGTTTGTTTGCTTGTATAAAATGTTTTGTTTGAATGAGAATGGATCTAGCTTTTTACATTGTTGCACTTCTCCACCGACAACACTATCAATAACCGTTTTGATTAAAAATGGAGAGACATTTGATAAAGTATCAGAGCTATCAATTCTTTCCATTATAAGGAATTTTTCACCAGGTGATAAAATTGTCATTCTTTTCGATTTGTCAAAATTTGTGGCAAGACTTGGATCCCACCTCGTTCAGGAGGTTCATCTATTTGTTTGAATTGATTGTGCCTCTTCTTTTCTTTAAGTACCTTTTTCTATTTTTCTTTTTTAAGCAATTCGTCACTTATAAGTCTTGATCTAATACAAATATTTCCACTATATATTCTCTTCTCTTTAAATGAAACCGGTTTATCACGTGTTTAAGGTCCGTTCACTTTGAGAGTTAACACAAGAATGATTTGAAAAACTATTAATATATTAACGTTTATTTTTCATTTTTATATTTGAAGTTTCCATATTGAAAATAATATTTATAATATGGCACGTTCAAAGATAAAGTGAACTTTAAAAGTTAAAGGTAGGATGATCTTCCCTTTAGCTTAACGCTCACTTTTATCTTATTGTGTACTGATAATAATGAAAATCAAGTTTTCTGCCCGTTAAAATCCTGCCTTTAGTTAACGGCAAGTTGTAATAATTGCCCTAAGTATTCTAAAATTGGTTTGTGTTAAGTTCCCTTTTACATAGAACTTTCCATCTGAGATCAAACCAATTTTGCTAATGTGAAGGCAAAACCACTGTAAACTTTCCTGTAGTTTGCCAAGGATTTTAACAAAAAGTTATTATTTTTCACAGTTTCACATTAATAGTGGCATATTTAGGGTTCTCCCTAGGTCCGTAAACTTTTCAAATCTGTTGTCCATACAGTTTAATAGTTTAAGAAGTGTGTCTCGCATTGAAGATCGAGAAGAACTCTCTCCATGCATTTGATGAATGCCCGTTATGCGTTTATTGACAGGTGTGTTGGGCAATTCACCTGTGATTGACGGCTGGATTCCAGAATTATCAACTGTTTGTTTGTTAATTTGTTTACTTTTGTTTTCCATTTTATTATCTATTGTTTTGTGTGGTTTAATGTTTTCGTATAGTTGTAAGATAAACAATGCAACTGATGATATTGTGTATCTTATATGTGTTTATTTGCAGCAAATTTCAATCCCTTGGACTTTAAATTTGTGTTGTGCGTAGGGCTTGGGACCCATCACGTAAAAGATTATATCCAATGAAAATCAAAACCCAATCCAGCAAATGTTAAAAGGACTATGATTTGAGATTAAGCACACTGAACGCCTGCACCCTTTACAGGGAAGGCGCTTCCGCCCAGATGGCGTATGCCCTCATAAAATTCAGATAGGACAAGGATGCAAAAGGCTTGCTTATGACAAATACCTCCAATAGAGGGTACCGGTCTCCCGTGTTTCCTTTAAACATTTTGGAACTTTAGTAGAAAACAAGTTTTTTTTGGTAAAAAAGTTTTTTTTCCCAGAAATAAAAAGTTTTAAAAAAAAAAAAATGTGGCAACGCTGGCCCTGAGCGTCTTTTTGCAAAGATAACCATGGAAACCTGGTAAGATTCGCAGGGGGTGCTGTGGTTATGGAGGAAACACTTCTCTACTACGACGCCATAGATGATGTACGGAACCCGATTGATGATGACGGAATGGAGATTCCGCCGCTTAGCCATGAAAAGGTCAAAGTCGCGATTTTGCGTCTTAAGAACAATAAAGCAAAAAAGACCGGAAGTAATGAAATAGTAGGGCGCATGCACCAGCTTATTTTCAAAATATGGCTAGAGTAAAGTATGACCAACGATTAAAACCTTAGTGTCTTCTGTCCTGTCCTGAAAAAGAGAGGCCCTACGAGATGCTACAACTACAGGGGCATAAGCCTTCTGCCTATTGCATATTCTTAAGAGCGTATTCTGTGAACGACTGAAGCTACTTGTCAAAATACTGATTGGACCTTGTTAGTTCTGCTTCGGACCAGTCAAGGCCACCACACGAGTATTTATTGCAGGGGTTTGCGGAAGTCGGCGCAGGAAAAATCGAGGAAGGACTAACTGGCGAAGGCGTGCAAGAAGCAGAGGCACCTAGAAGGATGTGCTAAGGCAAGCCGAAATCTGTTAATCGGGTTGTTAATAGCTAATTAGGTATGATTTTTTTTGTCTTGGGGCGGAGGTGGAAATCTTCGAAAGAAGCCTTTGGTCCAACAAAAGAGTGTGCTATTCACCATCACTGGTGCCTTCCAGCCTTTGTTCTCCAACCATTCTACCCCCGCGGGACTGCCGTAAGGTATTACTTAGCGGAGGGCTGGATAGCTTTAAAGCTCTATCGCACTAAATCAAATTTCGCGTTCGTTCCTTCAACCTTCGGAGTTCCAAAAATTCAAAACCTCTTCAATAAGCCGGGTTGCTCCAAACTCGTTTCCCCAGACCATCTAAATCTGGGGCAGCATGTTAGAATATGCTCCGCATCTTCCTCCTCATCTACACAGTTTGGGCATATAGGGGAGGTATCATGTCCAAATCTGTGCAGGTATTTCCAGTTAGGAACTGGGTCACGTAGTGTTTCAGCTCGCAATGTTTGTTCTCCATCCCAGGGGTTATATCAGGGGCAAGATGAAATGTCCATCTTCATTTCAGACTGTTCTCCCATCGTGACTGCCATTTGTGCATGGAAGTCCTTCGTTCATCCGTTGTTATAGCTGCTGTTTGTCCCGGATCCGCCAATATGTGTACCGGTATTGTATTTGCCAATACCAGTACCGCTTCATCAGACACTGTCGTGAAGCCGCTTATCCGTCCAATATTTGGCATCATCCTCGCCAGTGCTTTCTGGGTTATAGATGCCTTTTCGCCGATGTATTTAACGTGCTCCTTAAAGTTCAACCTGTCGTCGATAATCACTCCCAAGTATTTTATGGCCTCTTCGATCGGATCTTAGTGTCTCCATCGGTCACTTCCATTTTTTCTACTATCTTCCGGCTACTTATCAAGACGGTCTCCGTTTTGTGAGCAGCAAGCATCAATCCTGCCTCATCAGGCCATGCTCCAACTTTTCGAAACGCTATGTTTATCTTCTCCTCTATTTCCCTTACCGTGTTAGCCCACAATTGTAGTCCCGTTCGGCAATTGCAGTCGAAGTACACCATCGTACATAATGTCCCCACATAGTGGCCCAAGTACAGAGCCCTCGGGACATCCGCCGTCACTACGTATTCCTTTTCTTCATCATCCGTTAGGTATATTAGTATGAGTAAGTATCTGTGTTTATTTTATAAAGATATTTATCTCACAAAGAAATTATTGAATATTTCTATTTTGTTACTGCGTTGTTTTATTGTTATTGGAAATATTCGCTCAATTGAAATTGTTTTGAAATTAATTGTTGAGGCCGTGCAAGTATGCCAGGTGGAGTAGTCGTAATGCGCATTCGCCAAATATAATTAGGCTTAGAAGGGGAATAAACAAATTAATGATTTCAAGGTCGGTATCTCCGCCATGCTCATCACCTCTAGGAAATTATCAGGTGTCGGAGAAATGAGTAGGATTGTCATCTAATAGGTGACATTACTTTCAGCAATAGTAGGGAGCTCGTCACCGTTGTCTCTGTCTTTTTCTAATGATTTTATAACTTTCAAATTGTGATTTTGATTGCGTTACTGGTCCAAAATGAAACTCTCGCATTAGTTCTTCCTACAATAATTTCCGGGGAGGAGGAATTTATGGTTCGGTACATAAAGTTGGGAGACCATTTCCGATTGCTGTTTAACCCGTGAAATCTCCTTAAGTTTCACCGGTTTTTCCGGATATTAATTTAACAAAGGTGGTGTTGTATCTAATTCAAGTTTGGAATTCTGAGTAAATCCACACGTTGTGTCTTGGATTTTGTTCAATTCCAGTTCTAATTAATAAAGCACAGAGCAAAACTGCCGACACACTTTACTCACCTGAGAAAAAAAAACTTACGAAAAGGACTGCTTTCCAATTGTCATGCGATATTCCCATGTATGGGGCGGCAGTGTATCGAAATCGAGGTGTTATCGATTCCACAAAAGTTAAAAAAGACGGCTAATAAAGATGGTAAGAAGAATACACTTTATCATTAAATTGTTCTTTTGTAATTTATTTTTTTAGTTTTTACATTAATTTTCTAAAAATGATACAAATTCGGTCAACTTCGAAAGTTGATATTCAGACTCTGCTTTGTTGTACATGGTAAGAACAGGTCTTTTAGGATGTACTACAAAATGTTCCCCATCGCTTTCAAAAGTCCAGTCAAGTTCCAAGTATAGATTTTTCAATTCATCTTCATCAAGGTTTGTTAGTTTAACTAAATCTTCCTTCAGAATTGATGTGTAAGCATTGCCAATTAGCTGTAGTACCTTCTCCTTTGTGAACTCTGAAGAAATATATGTATAAAAAAGATTATTAATTGATAATAAATCACGTACCAATTTGCAATTACAAATACAAAAATCTATATATTGGAACCGGTTTTTCTCTCCAAATTTATTTTCACAGTTAAATTTCGTTTTTTTCACAGACAGGAACTTGTACAATAAAATCTAATAGTCGCTCTAGAGGTAGAGAGGGAGGGTCAGTAATGGTGTACAGGTGAATAGCACTGAGTGGGGTATATATAGAAAGTACTGATTATTTAATAAATTTTTAATTTTTTTGAATAGTAAAAAATCGAAGAGCACAGCAAAATATACATGTATGTTGAGGAAATGCAGTTAGAAATTAGTTGTAGCGCTACTGATACCCCTAACTGCATACGTTTGATAAACCAAAATTTAGATCAAATTTGTTTATGGGCATCTGCAAGTGGTCTAAGTACAAACCTCAACAAATCAATGGCGTTATTGATAGGAGCACCTGAAAATTTTATCACCACCAATTCAAATATTGGATATAAGCTTTATTAGAACATTCTAATTCTATTGAACATAAATTTTGAAATTCCAAAGTTTTTTTGGAGATGACTCTTTAAAATGGGATACATAAACATATGAGTTTTGATAGGGTTAAAGATATAAAAAAAGTGACGACATTCTTAAAGTTTATTCTCTAGTGAAGAGAAAAATGATCATAGTTATTATTTAAAAAGTATGACAGTCGTGTCCTATATTTTACATACGTATGTTTATTAATCAAATGAACATGCAGTTAAAAATTGTTTAAATTTTTGGTAGATCTTGATTGTTTATATAAAAATTTTACATTTTTACCTTTGAGCGACTACCAGAAGTCGGCAAGAAGTGCGCAAAGCAAAGCACTAGTTTTCAATTACATTAGTGGGTACCATTTCATACCACAATTATGCAGAGAGAATTCACACATATTGCTTTATGCAATATGCGACAACCGCTCATGTCAGCGGATGCTATATTTTTTCCGGGTTTACACTCAAAAAATGTTTTATGTTAAAATTCAATATCTTAAATGTTCTTGAAAGACAAGTAAATAATTTAAATGATAAAGAAAGAGAATAACTTTTTTATGGACATAAAACAATATTTTGGAAAAAATAAAACATTTTTTTTTCTCACGGACTAATTAAGAAGATTAAATTCGAATTCTTCGCGGCTATGCTTTCTGCTACAACCTACTCTAAACAAAAGCGAAAGGCAATTCGCGAAATCGGAATAGGAAAATCTTCTAATAATGGCTCTTGAGTAAATGAAGGCTCTCTAAATAATCAATTTCCCAATTACTATTGCTTCTCTAACGATTCATTGGACAATCATTTTTATTACGCTAATGATGTGCTCTCTAGTATTTTGCCAATTAAATCTAATGCTATAGGAGTTGATGGACTTGATCTAAAGTTTCTTAAGATTCTTATAACACATCGTGTTCTCTTTATAACGCTTATATTTAACAAAATTTTTGCGACGAATTGTTACCCCAAAATATGGAAACTGGCGAGAATTATTCCAGTAAGGAATCTAATTCTGAATACAAACTGGTTTCCTACCATTCCTTTCTATAGTGTTTGAAAGATTTAATCATAATCAGGTGTCTCGACACCTTGAAAATGACAGCCTCATAAGTTCTCAATCTGGATTTCGTAAACGCCATAGGATTATAGCGGTCCTAGTTGATGTTTCGGAGGATATTAGATATTAAGTTTATTGTGGCAATGTTATGCTCTACGTACTTCTTGATCATTCGAAGGTGATTGGTCCTGTCGTTCATATTTTATCCGATAAATTAAAATTTCTTCATAAGTTTTCTTCTTCTTCTATCGGTCTGATGTCTTCGTATTTAACTGGCAAACATCAATTTGTTGAAACAGAAGAATCTTAAAGCAGAAATTTAGCCTATGCGGCGATGTGTTCCTCAGGGCTTAATCCTTGGTCCTCTACTCTTTTAGCTGTACACCAATGATCTGCAGCGCAAACTTGAACATTGCAAAGTAAGGATGTATGATATGCAGCTTTATATAAATTGTATCATTACGTCAGCCGACCGATGTGTAGGAATTGTAAGTAAAGGATGGGCTACTCTTAATGATGTGAGATTAACCCCTCTAAATCTAAATGTTTAATTATTAGGAAAAAATCATTGAAACCTGATTATCTCTCTGTTTTGTTTTTGAATAGTAAACCCATTGAGTCAGTAAACGTTCCAAAAAATCTGGCAACCATATTAATTTCGCCTATGGCCGTATGTCCTCTATGTTGAGATATTTTTGGCAAAGTCATCATTGCACGCCCCTAAATGTTCGAATTCTTCTAGTTAAAACATACTTAATCGTAATTGTTCTTGACGCCATAGAAACTGAATATTTCTTAACCAACGATGTGAATTCTGAGAAATCGGCTTCATTTCTCAAACGCTCTAGAGGTGTTGATCGAAGCAAGCCTGTTGCTGTTCTATAACAATTATTTAAGGCTACATTAATTTTGTTGATATTTCTTTGTGATGTCCATCCGTATAAATTTATGCAATGTTGGATAATACTATTTGCTAGGTAGTTGTAATTTATACATATATATGCCTTATAGATGTATACTCTACCTCAAGTTCAATGCCATCGTAGCGAATTCAAACTGCAGAAGCCTTTCATATGGTAGTTTTGACTTTAAAATTGATGGAATACCGAAAAATTCCTCGTTTTCAGTTAGTTTGTGTCTATCCCGCTTTTGAGACAAATTTGGAATTAGTCACAATGCTAAAATTCTTTAGCCCTTTTTGCTGTTAAGGACTGGTTACCCATGCGTAAGAAACGTAAAATCGTAACGTACGTAACCTTAAAAACGTTTGTGTAGTTATAGAAACGTTTAAACGGGACATATGTCAACGAAGAAAATAAGAAAACAAAACACACAGCAACATACACACGAACACAACACATTGCTAAGAAATTGGCATACAGACATTTGCACGAAGTCAGCATTTCAGAAAAGTGATAAGTGTTGATAAGATAACGCAAACTTCAAAAAGGACCGATTGGGCCTTAATTGGAAGAAGTTATATTTGCTTCTTAAAGTTTATGTTATTGCAAATATTTACAAATATTATTTGTCATTTTTTAAACTTGAATAACTAATTATCTATATACATATACAAAAATGAATGTTTGTTAGTATGTACTAAACGTGTGCGCAAGACGCTTAAGCTGGAGGTTCACACCACGCGTTTTCGCGTCAAAGCGTTGCGTGCATTTCATAACTTCTTCGCATTCTACGCTTCAAGTTACACGCAAAGCTTTTTACGCGCCAATGTTTGTTTTGATCAGCTGTTAGCAAAATTTGACTGAAAATACTTGAATAAACATTTCGTACAAAAATGACAAATGAAATTGAAAATTTTAAAGAATTTATAGAATTAATTGAGTTTGTGAATATAATATTTTGTGCCACAAATGTTTACAATAACCTCCAAAAGCACAAGCGACGATTTTGGGTGCATCCTTTGAGCTTGGAACGAGATCATCAAAAAATTTAAACAAATTAAAACAAAACAACTTGTCAAAATCATCTGTTTTGTACGCGCGCCGCTTGTGATGCTTACAAAAGTAGAAAGTAGATCTACTTTTCGCGTTCTATGCGTCAAGGCATCCTACGCGTTTGTGCGTGTAACTTGCACCAAATAAATACATTAATTCTACTTTTTTGACAGCCGCGTAGAATGCGAAAACGCGTAGAACGCATGGTGTGGACCTCCAGCTTTAAAATTGTACATTATTGTATTTTTCTCATGAGCGAATATTGATTGTAGCAGCAAATATAAATAAGAGTGAAGCAAAGATAGAACAAAAAAAAAACAACTGCACTCATAAACCATTGTACATCAGTATAAAAGAGAGTTGTGTGAAGAGTACAACAAAAATATTTGGGCAATTCACACAACTTTGTATCGTGTATGGTGTATTGAATACATTTGTTTGTTTGTGAACGCTCAATGCTATGCTGTATTGTGTATTTCGTGGCATTCAAACAATTTGATAGCCCGAAACCAACACAACTTTTTAATAACATATGAAAACATATACACATTTTTTTCATTCACACAATTTGATAGCACGAAACCAATACAGCTTTTAAAAACATATGGAAAAAATGTGTATAAGTGTATCGGATTTTTATATGAAAATTATCAACAACAATCATACACTGTTGTATGTTCTTCCAACAATACAATGAATACAACGATACAACGGCTTGTGTGAATTGACCAATTATAATCTTCATAGTGTCACAACGTGTATTTCTTTTTTACTATCTTTTCTTTTTTCATAATAAAGAAAGAGTATTTATTCAATAGGCAATTATCAAAAACAAGGAATATTAACATAGGAATTTGAAGAGAGATTGTTGTTGAAAAGAGTTGTGATGGCAAAAGCAAAGAGTGTATAGAAACACTTATTTACGCATATTTTTCAACGTGAACACTACTGAAATTCATTTGACAATATTGAAAATTTAGTTTCAGCAGTGAAATATGCTTTTACAACACAAAGCGTATTTCCGTTACTTCACAGATAAATATGAGCTGTTGTATACTTTGAATAAAAGAGAAATACACATTTCAGTGTACTCGTAAAATCAAGAGCAACAGAAAAGAGAACAACTCAGTATTGCAAAGTTTTTGCACATGAGCCGACGAAGGTTTCTAAGTTTGTATAACAAATTTCCGATAGGTGGCGCCACTGAAAATTGCTTAAATAAATTAAATCGTAAACTGTACATTTGATCATGCTGTGATCTTTAGCAAAGTTGTTGCGCATGAGTCGAAGGAGGTTGTTGGTGCGATTAATTTCCGATAGATGGCGCCACTGAAAATGATTAAAAATGAATGATAAGCAATTGTCGACCTACACCTTAAGCACGGAAGAAAAGAGCATTACGAGCCTCAGAATCAGACGAGCATTGAGATGAAAATCTTCGAGTACATGCCGCTGAGACACGTTCGCATGAATCAGTTCAACAACGGAAAGTGAGATTAGAAACTGATCGAATGCATACTACTTAGGCCTCATCTGGACAACGGGAAATAAAATCAATAAAATGATTCAAAATAATAATATTTTGTATGTATTTATACTGCGTTCCAAACTGCAATATAAGTCTTGCTTATGGGACATACGTACACATATAATAAATAAACAAAAATAAACTAAAAATGATTGACAATTCTCATATTTTATCATATGTTGCCATAATTTAGAGATTACTGGTCTTCAGATATAGATATGCGTTGAATTATGTATGAAAAGTTATGCCAAGTCCTCGGTTTGAAGACATACGTAGAAACCTTCATTTTTATATCAATGAAGATCTTCAAGATGCTTTCGAAAACAGCAAACAATAGTCTATCGATGGGCACATGATAAAATTTAAGGGACACAATGTAATGAGTAGTGGTAACCTATCTGAATTTGAATTCAGAAGAACAAATCGTAGAGCGATACTTAAATTTTAAAATTGCATTACGTTATTAAGAAATCGTTTAAATTTTTTAAAAAAATGGCGCATGGCGACACATCAAATTTACCTGATCAAATTTGCATATGTTTAGTAATATGTATTTGTTTTGCTTAGCACAGCAACACATCAAAATTGAACATTCAAACTTAATTGTACTGTTGTTGTGAAGAAGAAAAAAACATATGATTTATGCAAAGTATTTTGGTATTCTTCAAACCCACCTCGGTCTAAACGTGTGAATATTTTTTACCAACACAATAAGGGAGTTCTATTCATTATATGATGTGTGGCCGGGCAACTTTACTTTTAACTAATGAAAAAAACATAAATTGTATCTCTTGACGACCATAGGGACATACATATGTATATGTCCCAAGAAAAAACGGACTATTGGTTTTAAAATATGTCTTTTAGACATCTAATGAATCATCACAGATAGATGAAATGATAAATCTGCCTCTCATAGCCTTATGGTAGTGAAAAGGTTAAATACAAGATATCCGACACCGCTATCGAATTGGAACCAGACCATATACAGGTATGTTACGATTTAAGTCAATGCTCAAATATTTTTTAACATTTCTATAAAATTTACTCCATTGCCACATCTCTGATTGATATGTACTTTGCTATAACTGGCTTAAGCGAAACTATAACGAAGTAGTAAATTACTAATGTCCACAATTAAGGCATCATTTAGCAACTTAAAAATTTCGTTTCCTATATACCTTCACAATTAATTTTATGATAAAAAGAACGAACCGAATTGAATGCATCAAAAACAGCACCCTAACTTTATAGATTAAATTTTAAATGAAAATGTATTTTTTATACGTAAATAGTTGAACTTACTTTTTAAGCCATCCATAACTGTTTTGATATCATTTGACCAATCATTTGTCGATATATTTTTAAAAAATAAATTCAGATTGTTGGTTGATAAAGCATGTTGTAAAATATTCAATTGTTGCAACTGGTTATCAGTTTTTAAATTAGGAGGAATACGACACCAAAGAAATCTCGCATCATTTCTTTAAAAGAAGATGATAATACTATATAGTGTTCTTTAACATATATAAATATCCACAATTAATCTATTCTTACAATTTATTCTGTACCAAATAGTATGCCATCAGCCTAGTATACAAAGCAACATCAGACCTGGACTAAAAAAAATATTACAATATATTTATACCCATTGAGCATAATACGCATATGTACCTTCAATTCCTCCTTTTCTAACATTTCAATCTCTTCATCGTAACGATCCATTTTATTAATAAATATTTCTTTTTTATCGGTAACAGACTATAGTTTTATATCTTACTCCGTATTTTATACACCAGTTGTCTGCGTTTTATTACCCCTGTAAATTTATTGCAAATAAACAGTCAATGATGACAACTCCTTTATTTTAAAAAGTACCTAATCGTACTAAAACCGG
The DNA here is from genome assembly GCA_930367235.1 of Sarcophaga rosellei. NCBI lineage: Eukaryota > Metazoa > Arthropoda > Insecta > Diptera > Sarcophagidae > Sarcophaga > Sarcophaga rosellei. Next base: position 61,877,955 of record OV884019.1, read on the forward strand.
CCGAGATAAACATGTACTGCAGGGTACCTCAAAAGAAATATCATAGTGCATAGATTAGTAGTAGTAATATTTTATTTTGATTAACACAGCACAAATCGCAATTATGCCATCATACTTCATTTTGCAATTGTGTGAAGAATAAAAGAACAAATGATTTCTGTAAAACTAGTAGTGAAACTCAAGCATATTTAATATTATAGCAATCTATACGTGTGAGTTTTTTTTACCAACCAATCACGAAAGTGACAGATTTCATTAGTTAAGATAAGTTCATATAGAATCCATTACACGTTAATCTGCGAATTTTCAAATTGATAGAAATATATGATTTTTATGTACATACTTTGACTGTTTTCAGCTGGTTTCTTATGCTTTTTTCTCAATTTTTTTTATGGATGATAATTTAATATAAGTCAGATTGATGATATCAACCTTATCGCCGCACTAAGGGGCATTTACCCTCAAAAGCTGGCCAAAAAGGCAAAAATGAATTTTAAGAAATTTAAGAAACTGTTGCAGTTCGATAGATAACAAAATTCTGCATTATATAGTGAATTTTCACGACTTTAAGTTGATATTTGTAGATTTGAGACGATGTCAAAGTCAGGAAAGTGAAGAAAATTAAATGCGTTTTTGCTGTTTTTTGAAATTTTAATAGGTTCATTTGATATTTTTGTGGCTAAACGAATAGAGGTTTTATATTGATTTTTTTTTTATTTGAAAGGTATGAGCGACTGCTACTTTCAGCATTTTTTTTTATTTATATATCTCATATATTAATGTTAAAATTATTCGTTCAAAATTTAAAAATAATAAAAATTTCACATTTTTTTACCCTTCCCAAAAAAAAGATAAGGATTTTAAAGGTGAAAGTAGTTTAATGGTATACACCACAAGAAAATATGAACTCTCTACTTTCGGGAACAAAAAAAAAAGTTTGCGCAAATTTACGCAATTTTTTTTGCCGATTTTTTGAAAATTTTACTTTTTTTTTTGAAAAATTAAAATAAATTAGACACAGTGTAATAAAGCCATAGACAATAAAGCCATATGGCCTTATTTTTCAATAGAATGAGAAATAAAACAATAACAGTGAAATGTTGAGTTCGGTTGATCTTGTTTGGCGGGCGAACTCGGCGCGCGCTTGTTTTTATGGCTTTATGGCTTTATTCCATTGCACCAAAAATTACCCTTTTTCTACCAAAATACGAAACACACAGGATTTTTAACCCTCAAAAATTGTTATATACCGCAATAAAATATGTCAAATATATGTCCCAGGTAAGTAAAAAATATATGGGCTACTTATGTGCCCCGTTATTGAAACATATATATATGTGGGTGATTACAACATTTTTTTATCATAACTCTTTCGTAACTTCGAGATATAAGATGGAAAATATTTATACACGATTACAATTATTCCAAATTGTGAAGGAATTGAACGCCAGAACCATTGAATAGGTTACTTTTAAGCAGTGACCCTTTTATAAGCTGTAGTACACAAAAATCGCGAAGGAATAGAAAAGAATTTTCATCAGATTAAATTACTCCTTCCTGACATTGATGATGAAAATGATAACGATTTTAACGAATGTAGTTAGTTTCACTTTTTAAGTATTTTTAAGTTAAGTATTAAATAATGTAAAATAAGTATTATAAATAAATATTGATTATCATAAAACTTTAAAAACTTAATTACATATATCGACTATTATAACAATATGAGATGCATATTTAATTTTCTTAATGGGTCGTATGTGGTACCTAGGGGCACTTATGATCCGATCATAATAAAATCAGGTAAAATGATTCACATTCATATTAAACATGTTCATGTCGAATTTCATCGAGGTAATAAAATTTTTAAACCAATTGTAATAGCTAAACATATTTTCTTAAGGGGCCCCATTTTGGACCTAGGGACAATTATGGATCGACCATAACAAAATTTGGTAATATGATTTAGATTTACAAAATACACATTCATACCGAATTTCATCACGATAGCGATGTTTTTAAGCCATTTATACGCGCAAACGCGAATTTCTAAAGGGGACTTTATATGGGGACTAGGGTCAAATGTGATCCGATTTTCACCAAACTTTACACCATGATTTCTTAGTGCACAGAACTGATCTATGCTAAATTTTATCATGATTGTTGCATAATTACCATAATTATGTGTAAATATGTGCATTTTCGCGGGGAATTTGTATGGGGGCTAGGCGAAATCACGGACCGATTTGAACCAAAATCAGTTGGATTCATTCTTGGGCCTAATTATCACTAACACTATCAAAAAATTCCAGCCATTAACTCATAAAACACTTCTATTAATTTTGGCCAGGTTTTCTGGCAAAATGCCCCTCTGTGCGCCGGCTGAAAACATCAAAGCACAACATGTGAGAGATCTTATGTGACTCCGCCTTTAATTTGATGTAGTGCAATGCAGCTTAATGGCCGAGGCGCATATTCCGTCCTACGTTTTACTTTGACTAAAAATTTAAATATAACGAAGCCGTACAACGGACACATTTCCATCTGTATTTCTTAATGTCGTACGCTCTCATTACAGTCAAAGAAAGAAGTCTACATGGTGGTGGTGGCTGGTTTTTCCAAAAAAAAGTAGTGTATGAAGATTTTTTTCTTTGACTGGGTATATTGAACTTACTCACTAATATCCGCTCTTTATGTTATGTTAGTTTTATTAATACATAAAGAGTACTAGTGGATAAGCTATCTTAATTTCTCTAATGTTGGGAATATTGAATATTACAGATCATTACTTTTAAACTACCAAATCGATTTAATTAACGATATAACTTACATATCTTAATAATAAGAAAACAACCATTGAAAAAATCGTTTTGCGTATATTCCCTAAAACATATATACATGCGGATTATGATCTAGTTTCTCACACCACTTATGTTGTTTGTGTTAATTTTATCCATAAGTAGCGGGACCTACAGTTTAAAGTCGACTGCGAACGATAGATCTTTTTTGAGAAACTTTTCATGGCAATTTTTATTTATTCCAAGAATTTTTGTCAGAAAGTCGCCGAAGAAATAATTTTTTCATATTTCGTTTTGATGTCTGACCTGGGGTTTGAATCGTGGCCTGACATTTAATTACATACATACATAATTGGTCATTACAACCCTTCAGTCAGGATTAATTAATTTTATACTTGAGTGGCGGGACCTACAGTTTAACGTCGACTCCGAACGACAGATTTTTTGAGAAACTTTTTCAAGGCAGGTTTATTTACTCTCAGAGTTTTTGCCAGAAATCCGCTGAGAGGTAGTCGCCGAAGAAATATATTTTTTCATATTTCTTTTTGATGTCTGACCTGGAATACGAACCCTGGCTTTTACGTCTAATAAGCGAACACACTACCTACTAGACTACGGCGACATTTAATTAGCCAACACATTAACTTCTAGACTACGGTGACTTCAAGTAATATATAGTATTCATTACACTAAAAATCCACTCTTGAAGAACCCTTGTATCGAACTGGACCCGTTCAATTACTCAACGGTCAGAAGTGTGGTCACACAAGGGCATATAAAAAAACTTCGGTATGGGTAGAGCGCGATGACCACCATGAAACATAAATGCGATCAAACTAAAGATGATACATCTCTTAAAAAAGGCAGTAACCTTGGTTGAAACCAAATAACAATATATAACATATTTATCAAACACTTCTTAATCCGCAAGAATGGAATAATTGCTATCTAGAATAGTAATTTATCAAAGTCAACCCTCTTCCAATAGTATTGACATTATCTAATTACCTTGACCTATACTGGTAAATTCCCGCTACCAAGGTATCACGTGCTGACATTACTATTCCAACTCAAAACCGTTGACGTTAATTGTGCCATTAAGCAATGTCCACTGTTTCAATTTTAGTCGTCTTGAAACTATTGTTCGTAAGTCGGTGCAAAAAATCGATAATATGACCATTCATGGCTGAGAATGCAGTTTGCATCAATGCAAGGAACGGCTGGCATCCGATGAACTTTTTGACGATCCGCTTCTCGACGTAAACATCTTCTTTGACGTAGCCTGTTGTTTAAACCACGTTCTGACCTGACACATAAATGAAAGAGCGAAACACATGAATTACTAAAAAATCAATGTGATCTCTGTCAGTGGTCAAGCATAAACAAAACAAGCAAAAAAGTAAATTTGAATCCAGAAAATTGATGGAATTAAGAAAATGAAATCGAAAAAAGAAATTTTAAAGGTTTATTCTTAATGCTGTAGTTATACATTAACATTTTTTGTCATTCGCTCTCTTACTCGTATTATCTTATGTTGCCAAATGCATAACCGTATATAGATCTCTATAATTTTGTTTCTTTTTTTTTACGCCGAGGAGGGGTGAATGTTCCTAACCGCACCATAGAGGAAGTCGTCACATCCTCCGTGTGTGGGGCCCTCAGCCACTAAATTCCCCCCCTCGTCTCGTGGACTCGTTGTGCCCACTCCGGAAATACGGTGGTATTACTTCGGAGTGGAGTCCTTTTGGCCATTTGGCCCCTGCGTGTTCACATTTGCGTCCGGATTGCGTGTCGAAAGTTGAGGAGACATTTACGTGTCTCCACTATTCCTTTCGTCCAGGTCCCTGTGTCGGATTCCGTTTGACACGTGTGCAAGTATCATCTATGCCGGCGTGCCTGCATGTTCCGCAGCCTCGAGATCTCTCTTCTTCAGTCTTAGAATACGCTTCACGTAATTCGCCACTGAAGTCGAATCTTCTCCACTCGCAATCATAACCTCGACAATGTTAGCGGCCGTGGTTGTTCCAACTATTGATGTCAACTCAGAGCGGTAGCTCTGCCAGCGTTCACACTCGAATATAGTGTGCTCTGCATCATCAATTACTTCCTCTTCTTCGTAAAGGCAATAAGGGGATGTTCTCTTGCCCATTCTATGCAGGTACTCCCTAAAATACCCATGCCCCGATAGCATCTGTGTAGTGTAGTCGTTCACCTCTCCGGTTTTCCGTCTCATCCATAGCTCAATATCCGGGATAAGTCTCGCCGTCCACCTTCCTCTGTCCTCTTCATCCCATTGGCGTTGCCATTTTGAGATTGTGTTTTGCCTGAAGTCGCCGTGGTCTAGTAGGTAGTGTGTTGGCTTATTAGACGAAAGGCACGAGTTCGAATCCCAGGCCAGACATCAAAAACAAAATACAAAAAGTATTTCTTCGGCGACTTCCTCTCAGCAGATTTCTGGCAAAAACTCTGAGAGTAAAAATTGCCATGAAAAGCTTCTCAAAAATCTGTCGTTCGGAGTCGACTTTAAACTGTAGGTTCCGCCACTCATGTATAAAATTAACGCACACAACATGAGTGGTGTTGAGAAGCTAGGCCGTAATCCTGACTGAAGGGTTGTAATGGCCAATTATGTATGTATGTATGTATTCCTACTGCTTGATAGTATTTAGAGCTGCCCTGGTCGGGTTCAAACAGCTTGTGCGCTGTGATGGTAGCCTGGCGCCAAGGAATATATCTCATATCTCCCCCCTGAACTCAGGTACCGACTTGACTATATCTAGAGTTTCATCACACTGTACACAAGTTCTTTGAACAGCCTGGTTAATGGCAGTATCTAGAAACACTTCTAAACTTGCCGTGTCCATACTATTACTATTTCTTACTGTGTCTACCTCTTGCCTATCAGAAAGTGTCAAGGCTGTTGTCCTAGCTACGAGTTCTTCCGATCTCCAACTTCAATTTCACTACAGTCCATAATGTAGCGTGTTCATGATGTCAGCATTACCGACGCATGTTTGAAACAATTCTTTTGTTATCAAAATACAAACTATGAATAACGTATATACATACACACACATTGTTGCTAGCACTTCTGTTTGGTAAATTCAGGCAACGATCAATTTGCTTGCGTTTTCATTTTAACGGTCAATGCTGTTGACACTTTTGGTGTTGGATATGTTCGCCTTTTCATTGATTGAAATTCTTACTACTCAGCCGCTATACCTTCCACTGTAGACATAATGCTTGATTAGTTTGTATGTAATTTATAGAACCGTAAGGTTATGATCTTTAGAAAAGTTGTTGCGCATGTCGTCGGCTCATGCGGTTATAGGATGAATTATATTTTAATCTACTTAATATTTACAAAAATTTAACAAAATTCCTAAAATTGGGGACTTTGGGCCCCACTAGGTACCGTCAGAGCGGACTAAAAAATCAAATCAGCGTTTTTGACCTGTCTAGTTAGTCACGTTTACTTCGATGATATTATAATATTTTCTGACTCTGAGCAGAAACATATTGATGATATCGATAGAATACTGAAGAAGTTCATTCACGCTAACATGATGGTGTCATTGGAAAAGTCAAAGTTTTTCAAAACCTCCGTGGAATAACCGACGGAATAAGGACCTGTCCGAAAAAAGTCGAAGCTCTTGTAAATTACGAAGTCCCTAATACGCAGAGAAGTCTAAGATCTTTTCTAAGTTTGATAGGGTATTACAAAAGTTTCGTCAAGGATTATGCAGCCATCGCGAAACCGTTGACTAGATTTTTACTAGGCGGAAATGGCCATGCCAATACTAAACATTCAAAACACGCCATTCTTTCTTCCTATCCTCTGCCAAAAATTTTGTGTGCCGATTTTCCTGGCTTAACAAAGGTTTTGGGTTTCCTTCATTAAGTATTTTGGCTGTTTTTAAGAAAATAAAATTCAAGACACGGTTGTAATTAGTTAGTTCATACTCAGGTTCACATAGCGCGAGACGCTTGTTAAAATCTAAATCTAAACCCGAACCTAAAATAAATTAATAAAAGACTTAAGAATCAACACTGGAAGAACATAATAAATAAATAGAATTTCAATAAAATTAAATTAAATAAAAATAAAATTGAATAAAGAATGGAATTGGAAAACCTAGTTTTATGAATATAATATATGTATTTTTTTAATATATTTTTTTTTCTAAAATTTCAAAAATTATTAAATTTATCTTCGAATCCTGAGAAATTATCCCTTTTACAAATTTATTATTAGGTTAGGTTAGGTCGCTCTGATATCACAAAGCTCACTTGAGCACGCATAGCGGCCCGTTGTGATGCCACGGGTGAACGCAGTTCATGTAGTGACCTAGTTCCACCAAAATCAGGGAAGAGGAAGAAGTTGGTCAGCGCAATGGCTGCACATCAAAAGCACGACTACCCTACACTGGAAAACCAGGCAAAAAGTTTGATGAACGAAGCTATATCCTTGATATCAATAGATGATAGCTCCGTCAAGCTGACAAGAAATGGGGAGCCAAATAACCTATATCTATACCTAGCAAGAGACGGGCACTGACAAAGAAAGTGGATAACAGTCTCCTTCAGTCTTCCTCAGCAGATCTGTATCCACGGCAGGAGTCGTTAAATGGGAGCCCCATTCTTTCCGCATGTCTACCTATAACGCAATAACCTGTAAGCACGGCCACTGTGATTGAGATGACGTCACGCCCAAGACCAAGTAATTGGTTGGTACGCCTTCTGTCCATCAAGGGCCAGGTGAGTCTAGCGGTGGAGCAGCACTTCTCATTGACCCAGGATAGGTTGGCGTCTCAAAAGAATTTCCGCGCAATGTCCAACTTGACCGAGGCAATTGGCATACCCAATTCAATTGAAGAGGCGACATTCCCTAACGATCCTAGAGTTATTCACGAAACCAGATAGAGATCTTATCGCTGTCTGACTATCAATAAAAACCGAGACGCGAGTGAAAGGAGCACCGTTGACGAGGATCCATTTAACGGCCCGGTAAATTGCCGTTACCTCCGCCTGAAACACGCTGCAGTAGTCCGGCAGACGGAGAGAAATGTTCAGGTCCAGTTTCCAAGAGTAGACACCACTTCCAACCGCATTATCGAGTTTAGAACCCTCGGTATACATATCCAGGACTTCCGGGGGGACAACCGTATCAGGATCCCATTCGTCCCTACTCGGAATCAGAAAGTGGAATAGTCGGGGGTAGAGGCAAGGCTGCTACGCAGTTTCTCTCTATAAATGGTCCAATTAGTGTTCCTCCTATTGACCGGAAAGGTCAAGGTACCAGGAGGAGACTCTTTCGTGTCGGTAATGAAGGTAATGAATGTATGAAGGTCATGAGATACAAACCAGTCCCTAAGGTTATTAGAGAAATCGGAGCTGATCAGAGTGATGTCCAGAACCTCCTTTCTGTTCGAAGTAAGGAAGGTTGGTTCAACTCCCCGATTAGCTATATCTAGGTTATTACTAATAATAAAATAAAAGAGGCACTCACCACGTTCGTTGGTACCGGAACTGCCCCACATCGTATGGAGGGAGTTGGCATCTGCTCCGATAATGACTGGAACCCCTCGCATCCGCCACCAGTCGACCCATGGGCTTCTGAGGGGGAGAGAGCCCATAGACATGCGCCAGATACGAAGATGTGCCATCGAGTTTATTTCCATGACCATGGTGACGGTGTCCTTGTCGCTGAACCTGTGGAAGAGAAGAGCATTAATACTAGTCTTAACCATGACACAAGCCCTAGGCTTACCTGAGTTATGGATATACGCTAAGCGATATCCTTTGGTATTGAGTCCACAAACCCTGCCGTCTACGACCCAGAGTTCCTGGACCAGAATGAGGTCTTCATCCTTGGCTGCTAGTCGGAGGAGCAGAGCGGAGGAGGCGGTTTTGGAGTGTTGTAGGTTAATTTGGATGACTCTCAGCATTGGCCAGAGAATCAACCATTGTCACATCAGTGTCCTCTTCGTCCGACAACGGAGAGGACGGGATCTACGGGGATGGGTTCTGTTGAGGGATGTACGGCAGCGTGGGAATCCGACTTGTAGACCCTTAGCTCAATTGAACTAAAACCATTGTTTATCGCGCCCCCGCGAGAACTGATAAGCGGAAGTGACTCCTCATTCAGGATTTTCACCGCCTCGCGGTAATCACCCCACTGGTCAGCAACTTTTGCCACTCTCCAGTTGTGAGTGGAGGAATCCGGTCAGGAGGGACGGCAGCAAGCATTGCTCCTGGTCAGATTTCACCAATCCTGCTGATAGCCTCCTTATAGAGCTTAATTGAACGGAGGGCAGAGCAAGCTACCAACTTGATGTGCCCTTGATACCACCCTGCATCACGACAGCCTGGTGAAAGGCCAGGGTTGGAGTTCATTACCCCAAGGAAGACGTCCAAGAGCGCGTATTCCACCAGCTTCCACTTAGTGGGAGCGATGGAACCATCAGGGTGGGTCTGGTCGATGATCGCCCAGGTCAGACCTTCCTTTAAAACCTCACTGAGAGGCTTGGAAGGTTTGTTGGGGTCAGGACGTCTGAATTACGTCGACGAACGGAGTCTCGTAGGGGGCAGCATTTTCGGGTTGGTCACCTTAGAGCGTTTGGGAGGCTGGAGTGGAGCGTTTAGCTTGGTTGATCTTTGCCTCTTTGGGGCCGTCTCTGCCGTAATCGGAGAGGCGGGGGGGGGGGGGGGGCGATTTGGATGGGCCCTCGACCAGCAAGGCGACCCTTCTCGTTCTCTGAGAGGAGAGCCGGGACACCCGAAGATGGATTGGTGCTAGGGGCTTGCACTCCAATCTTGTCTGCCAAAGCCTTGGCAGCAGCCGAGGAGTGCATGGCATATTCGCAGCAGCCTTAGAGGTAGACGGTGCCTCGGTAGAAGGTGCCAGGGCAGGAGGTGTGGCGACACTGGGAACCGGCTTCGCAGCCGGAGCCTTGTGTGCCAAGCGGGATTTTGCCGAAGTGGATGCTTGGGCCTTAACTTTCATGGACAGCTGCATTTTTGACAGGTGCCTGCCTGGAGATGATGTTGCGTCCACCGGTTACAGTGGATGCTTTGCGCTCACCTACTTGAGTTAGCGCAGGTTTGTGTTTCGGGTTTGGTTTCGAATTCATTGCAAATGGGTCCCCACTCAAAGCCGCTATCGTTACTCACAGTGTGTAGTTACCCATAAGTGGTACGCCTAATCCACTATATCTCAACGGATCAAAGAAGTGCGAAGTACGGTCACGACGGACTAAATCAACGTGTAAAACGGTTGATTTATTTATCATGCATCTTGTTAATTTTATCATATTTCGATTAGTTTTTCGTGCCATTTTAACAGAAAATTACAGGAGAATACGTGTTTCTTAAAAAATTGTCGTGGAATAATTTCATTGTCCGTAATCGCTAACAAACTATCATGTCCCCTCAGAGGCGACAACTGAGATATGCTAGACTTACGTTGTCCTTTCAGAGGGGACAGCCGAGTACAAAGGGTTAATTATTATTTTATGTTGTGTTGCCATCACTAACCTGCTTTTAGCTGCTTACAAAAATAGAAAATAGTCTGTTGGGCAGAAGCAGCTTAGGTTGTTATCACGGATTTTTCTGTTCTGCCGTCAATATAATCGTCTTCACATAAACGCGTGTATTCTACGCTTGCCAGCTTTCTGTCATCTGTCGATTAAGGAAAGATTATTTAATATAAGAGTTATATTTGAATAACATAATCGATTCCTCTGTCTGGCCGAAGCGTAAGAGTCATTAGCAGCAGACGTTTTGCTCAAACGTTCTCTCCCAGAGGAGATTCGCAAAAATATGTGGGTAAGCTCAGAACAAGTGATACATCCTTTGACAGTTGACTTAGAGTTGACCTTAAGATTTGGTATTTTTATATCCAGAACTTTTATGATATCAATTAATATTCATTTGATTTTTAAGAATACAGGAAAGAGAGATCGACAAAGTCATATTCTATGACCACTAAACGGTGGAGCTATATTCGAGGCTTGAGTATTTCGGTATTTCTTCATGTTTCTTCCGAGTATTTATAGCTCAAAATTATTTTTAGATAGATTCTGAAGCTACATATATATACATTTTTTTTCTTAATTATTGCTGTCTTTATTCATAATTTTTTAATTTTAAAACGGTAGCATTTATACTTTTTTTAGAAAAAATCGTCATTATTTTTATTACGTTGAAGGTGCTTTAAAAAACGCAAAAAAAAAACAAAACGTCTAGTCGTCATTACTGCTTAATGGTAACTTAACGTTAGTTGTGAACTTAACCCTTAACGATTGTGTTGTACTGAAATTATAATTTTTACTGCTGTTTACTTAATTTTATCTATATTTACAAATATTTTTTGATTAAAAAAATCAAAATGAAGATGAAACTAGTTGATCATGTAGTGCGCAGCTTTAAAGTTGCTAAGGTATTTAGAGAAAACACAGATAAAATCAACGCTATAGACTTTTCACCGAACGGAGAACATCTAATTTCTTGCAGTGAAGATGATCAAATTGTTATATACGATTGTGAAAAAGGCACGCAATCCCGGACAGTAAATTCAAAAAAATATGGCGTTGATCTGATACATTTTACACATGCTAATAACACCGCTATACACAGTTCAACTAAGGTTGATGATACGATAAGGTACCTTAGTTTACATGACAATAAATATTTGCGATATTTTCCTGGACATACTAAAAAAGTTATATCGTTATGTATTTCCCCGGTCGAAGACACATTTCTCTCTGGATCACTAGACAAAACATTACGTTTGTGGGATTTAAGATCTCCAAATTGCCAGGGCTTAATGCACTTGTCTGGGAGACCTGTAGCTGCTTACGATCCTGAGGGTTTGATATTTGCAGCAGGCGTTAACTCCGAGAGTATCAAATTATACGACTTACGCTCATTTGATAAGGGTCCTTTCGTCACTTTTAAACTGAATCAGGAAAAAGAGTGTGATTGGACTGGTCTAAAGTTTTCTCGTGATGGTAAAACAATTCTTATTAGTACGAACGGATCGATAATACGACTTGTGGATGCATTTCATGGGACACCATTGCAAACGTTTACAGGCTATCCAAACACGAAAGGAATTCCAATCGAAGCTAGTTTCAGTCCTGATTCTCAATTTATATTTTCGGGAAGTACTGATGGTCGTGTTCACGTATGGAATGCTGATACTGGTTATAAAGTTTGCGTTTTAAATGGAGACCACCCCGGACCAGTACAGTGTGTTCAATTTAATCCAAAGTATATGTTGCTAGCATCCGCTTGTACTAACATGGCATTTTGGCTACCTACATCAGACGAAAGTATTTAAATTCCTAATAAATTTTAGTATAAATATATTATTTACGAACATAGGTTTATGTCAAACAATAAATATATTCAGAAAAAATTAACATATGAATTATAAACTAATGGTACAATATTAAAAATTTTTTAATTTTTTTAATAAAAGAGCGTTAAAAACATACACAAAAACAAAGGTTCTTGTCTTTCAAAATGTCTCATGTATGTATGGCATAAAATGAGCTGTCTGGATTTAAAAATTAGGTAGGGTGGATTATACAATGGTGATGCGACTACGGATGACTACTGAAACTCAGTTGCATTTCGGCACTATAAAGTGTTTGTTCCCAAGTGAAATACATACACGTTTAACCTCTCAGATTTTAGTAATGCAAAATAAGCAAAGTTCAATGTTTTTGAAATTTATTTCCAATTGAAAAAAATCACTTTAATGTGATTTTATATCCGTGAAGTTACAGAACATTATTTTCTATTCTAAACAGTCTAACTACATAGCCGTTTTTATTGTTGTTTTTGATTTTATCTTTGACAATTATAACATGTCATTTGTATAATATACATGAAATCACGAGTGAATTAAAAACAGTTGTATTTTGATAGAAATATTATTTTATGTTTATGTTTATAATAATATATTGTAAACATACATTTATATGTAACACACATTCTTAAATAAATAGGTTGAAAATGATTATATTATAGAAAAATTTAAGATTTTTGTAATATAGTTTACTTAAACTTTTCTATATTTATTTGTTTACTTTAGTCACAACTTGAAAAGATTTTACATCCGTACAGTAATGTGGGAATGAGGTACGTTTTTGCGAATAGCATATTAAACGGCGTAAAGTATTGTATTAGCCAAAGATTTCGCAGCATGACATGACGCCCATTGAAACACAATATTTGTAATTTCAGACGGTGAATAACCCATGTATAGCTGAACATCATCTGCGTGCATTTGTACATTACAGAACTTCAAATTAGATTGCAGATCATTAGAGTAAATTGTGTATATTAGTAGACCAAGTATCGATTTGATTTACTGCAATCATTATACACAAATTGAATTCTATACCGTAAATACGACGAAATTAGCTTAACAGCAGTCTTAGAAAAATGTCACATGTGTCATATGCCTTGATCAAGTAAAAATAAAAATGATGTTAATAATTGTTATCCTCCCTTAATCGTAACTCTTCTGAAACATCAATAAGCGCTGTTGGGCGGTAGGTTTTATTTTGTTTAGGCTCTGGTATTATCTTGGCACTTTTCCACATTGCGGGAAAAATAGAAGATGTAATTATCATACTTAATAAATGGGCTATGTTCGAACGAAGATATGGCAAAATTAATTTTATAAATTTAGAATTAATTTCACCTCTACCAATAGAATTGGACTTAATGGTAATAACACTTTTCCCTGGGTAACGTTACATTATTCAAAATTTGTTTGAAAGAAAACAGATGAATTTTTAAATTTGTTTATTATCTTTTATGTTTTTTATTAATATTTGTAAAAGAAATTACCAATAAATGTTTTTTTCTCCATTTACATGTTTGAAATGTAGATGAAATCTAGAAATGCACTAAAAATGTCCAAAAGTGGAAAAATCGAAGCAAGTATTTGAGGTTGTACTTAAATGTTCTAATATAGAACCAAGATGATATACCACGCCATACATAAAATGTATTTAATATTTATGAAGTCGATTTAATGCAATATATCTTACATATATTCACGCTATTTTAAGCAGTGGACATTTACAACTCCGAATACAAAAGAAAAAACCTCCATTAAATGCAATCCGTCAACAACAACGTCTTCAGTTTGCCAAAGATCATATGGCAAGGAATGTTCAAAGACAAATAAGCGATAACGATTGTCGAAAAGTAATTTTGAATCCAAATCAATTTTTTTTGGATGGCCCAGATGGCTATAACTTTTATATTAAAGATATGCGCAAGGCCGAAAAATTTCTAAGCAGATATCACAGCAGAGAGGGGGGCGTTATGATATAGAATGTAATTGAACATTCCTTGCCATATGATCTTTGGCAAACTGAAGACGTTGTTGTTGACGGATTGCAATTAATGGAGGTTTTTTCTTTTGTATTCGGAGTTGTAAATGTCCACTGCTTAAAATAGCGTGACGAACAATTGATTTACTTGCATTAACTCCTGCTAAATGTTTAATTTTAGAGGTAGAATGGGCTGAATTTGAGGCAATTCGAAGAATTTTTCGCTTGTCCTGTATTGTTAGAGCTGTGTAAGTACCTCCTTTGTAATTTTTATTACATGTTTCACGATGTCTTATCTAACACATTATGACTTCGTCCAATTTTTCTAACGGTTCCGCGATAAAAATAATTTTCTGAATGGTAAACATCAATTTTTACCATTTCAGACGAATTTAAAGAACTTTTTCTTCCCATATGGATTTAGCTAACTGCAGTCACAAACTGTAATTTTAATTTTATTTGGTTTTTATAAAGCTTTATTACAACCACATGCTGATTTAAGTTAAAAATGCAAGTGGTTCTATTCTGTTGAACCAAAAAGTAAATGAAAAATTTTATACTTGACTACAAAGAAAGTGAAAAAGTACCGTTAAAATCCATTTTTATACTATTTTTTGTGTTTTAATTATCGTTTACAGTATCAACTATTTTTCTGCAAAACTAAATTTTTTTTATTCTATCTGCATTTGCAATTTATACAGCTCTTTTACTTTAAAATGTGTTGGTTCTATCCTGATGAACCGCAGTGTATTTTAGTTCAAAAATAATTAAAAAATTTAACAATAAACTTTGAAAACGAGTGTTTTATAGCTGAAGATTTTTTAATAAATTTAGTCAAGGATGGAAATTAAAAACTACGATACCTCATTTTTAATTCTGATTTTTTTTCCAAAAATCCATACATACATACATAATTGGCCATTACAACCCTTCAGTCAGGATTACGGCCTAGCTTCTCACACCACTCATGCTGTGTGTCTTAATTTAATACTTGAGTGGCGGGACCTACAGTTTAACGTCGACTCCGTACGACGGATTTTGAGAAACTTTTTCATGACAGGTTTATTTACTCTCAGAGTTTTTGCCAGAAATATTTTTTTTTTATATTTCGTTTTTGACGTCTGGCGACAAAAATCCGCATTTTCCAAAATGCGGCACCCTGTTTTACCGATAGTTCATCGCCCTTACCAGTTTGCAAAATGCTCCTGGTGAATGCCAGCGTACCCGAGAGGACTCGCCGGATCCATATAGTTCCAACTGTGGAAGACTGGTCATCCTGCCAACTGTAGAGGCTGTCCGACTTAAAAAAAGGAAAATGATGGCGAAGGTAGTGGAGGAAAGAACTATTGCATCTGAAAATGTCAACAGAGCAGTGAACATGTCTAAGCGCTCGCCAGGTAAAACATACGCCAGCTTTTTCAGAATGCTCCATCTCCGAGAAATACACAACCAAAATCATCAGTGATTGACGATTTTCTGAGGCTAGCCAATTACTTTTTAGAGGCAGAGTAACTGACTCTGGAACAAGAAATCGACATATTCCTAAATGAATACATCTGAAGCCAAAGCCGAATTTTTGCGCCTTCTTAAGAAAGGTAGAGCTCAATATGGACCATAGATCTTTGAATATATTATCTTTCACCGTACGATCTCTGATTAAAGCTGCAAAACCATCGATAGTACTATCGATAGTTTCATTTTTAATGGACTGTCGATGGTTTTTTTTCGATAGCGATAGTATCGAAATTTAAGCGGCGTATAAAACGTGACATCGGAAATTGTATTCATTTTTAAAGTTAAGGTTAAAAAGAAATAGAAACAAGTTCATTAAGGACTTCAACTATTAAAAAATAATTGAAACTTATAGAATAGCTGTAAAATGAACCGTTATATGCAATCGAAATAGAAAATGTCGGTATGGAAAAAGTTGGATATCTATACATTTTTTGTGTCTTTCTATTATTTTTTCCACTACCATATGTATATATACACATACATATATTTATTTATATACATATATATACGTACGCCTGCATAATTTTTAATTAACAGTGGGAAATTTAGCACTCTTCTAAAAATTCGATACTATCGATAGTATCGATAGTTTTATGCCGGACTATCGAAACTATCGAACGGGCCGACTATCGATAGTTTTGCAGCTCTATCTCTGATTGATAAAAGCCGTCGAATTGATTTATTTAACACACTTCATCATACCAGCATAGACATCGAATTCATTCTAGAGTGCCACCTGAGAAAGGGCAAGACAATAAAAATTGATTATTATAACTTCATTTATGATAATTCTCCGCTTGGTGTAGCGGTGGTTATTAGGAATACTATACAATATAGTAAAGTTTCTATATCTAATGTAGGTATAAATACTCCACTTATACAAATAAATTCTTCATACGGCAATGCACACAAGAAATATATACTTGGATCAATTTATATTCCTTGCAACTTTCAGCCACAGCATCTAGAGGCGGACCTGAATACTGTTCTTCAAACTTGTTCAGGTTTTGATGGTTTCATCCTTGGTGGTAACTTCAATTCAAAATGTTCATCCTAGGGTGATGTAATGCAAAATTCTAACGGAAAAATTCTTAGGTAGTGATTGGACGATAATTCGCTGGTGGTTGTTCGCATCTGCAATTCTGTATCATCTTATCCAAATGGACCTTATTTTTTGGATCATTTTCTTGTTAGCACTCGACTCATCGAAATTTTTCCGCCTCTTCATTGCCAACTTTTTCAGATCATTTCCCAATTAAACTGAAAATAAATTGCACAAACATAATATTGAATACACCACAATCATTTATACCTTATAAAAGCACCAATTGGAATCAATTTCGCAGTGATTTGGGGAATTTGAGTAGGTCATTTTACCACCAATGAACACCAACCTAGAGAATCAGGAAGTTGATGCATTGATCAAGGAGTTCAATACTGCGTTTAACACAATTCATGATTCACATTGCCAGAGGATGACGACTAATAACGGGAAACCCCCTCTTTCGGAGAGAACCAAAAAACCATTCAAAATGAAGTACCAATGGCAAAAGGAATTGAAGAATATCTTTCACCGCACCGGAAACAGACTCAACAGTGAGTACAAAATATTATCGAAACAAATCCAGCTCTTGAGGGTAATTATTAAAGAATCGGTTGGAATAGAACACGCGGAAAAAATAATAACAAACTGAAATTTACCGGGGGAAAAATCCCCTCTGTGTCGACAAATGCGACATAATGATAATGATTTAACAAATCCCGCAGAAATCACAGATGATTTTCGAACCTTTTATTCCTCAATTTTCCGCCGTACAATTCCAGTGCGGACAGTGGATGATCTTGACTCAAGAACCTCAAGTTGTATAAATGCAATTCCAAATCATATTTTTGGCTTAGACGACGAATTTGATGCACTCACAAATCCAGATGGATACCATTTCACCAACTCTACAAAATTGGAAACGTAATTAAAAATATTAATAATAACAAATTATGCGACGTAGATGGCATCTCTAAATACATCAAGAGGTTCCCCAAGACGACGACTGAACTGCTTACCTATATTATAAACCACTGCATTAACAATTGTTATTTTTCCATTGAAAGGAAGTTGGCAAAAATAATTCCAATAAAGAAGAAAAACGCCAGTGAGGAATTATCAGACTTTCGCCCTATATCCTTACTTTCTAATCTCGGGGAAGTATTTGAACACATCTTGAAGGAAAAACTTGAAAATGAATTCATAATAAACCCAATATCGAATCCCCGATTTGGTTTTAGACAATTCCACTCTACACAACACACACTATTGAAGTTTCACAGCGACATATCCTCAAACTTGAGAAATCAAATTTGCACTCTAGCGATATCTTTGGATATAGAAAAAGCGTTTGATTCAGTATGTCATAGTGGGATTATCTATAAATTAATAGATTTGGGAATTGACCCTTACCTGGTTAAATTGATACATAGTTTTCTATCCGACCGTAAATTTACTGTCCAAATACAGAGTACTTCTTCGTCATTGGGATATGTATATAGTGGAGTCCCTCAGGGAAGTGTCCTTGCCCCATATTTGTTCAACCTATTTCTTCGCGATTTTCCGCATACCACAAAAAAACCAAGACAATTTTATATGCAGATGAATGCCTAATTTATGCCCACATCGCATCGACAGCCCAAGCTCTTAACAATGTAACAAATCGTCTTGAACTGATAAATGATTTTTACAAAACTTGAGCATTACTTTTAATAAGCTACTAAAGTTTAACGAATATGCACGTTCAACACTACAGAAGGCAAAACGAATAGCTGATATGTTTTCATAACTGTTTAATACCAAACATCTACCTCAGGAAACCAAGCTGCTTTTATATAAGGTGACGATCAGATTTGTCTGGTTATATGGGTTCCCAATCTGGTTCACTATTTCTCCAAAGTGGCCAAAGAATTGGAAATATTAGAACGAAAGATTCTGTGGAAGTGTATCAATGAACATTACGTAAGTCACACAAGGAGATACTCAAATACTTACGTATATGACACTTCAGGAGTCCAAGCCTTCTGTAAATATGCACTTCATCACCAAAGGATGTTTGTTGAAAAATTGGCCAATCACAAAAACTCCCTGATGAATGAAATTCATGACTTGGAAAGGGGTCTACAATAGTCAGGCTCAGCCTACCTCTCCCCTTTTTGTATATTGAACGAGAACCTAGACAACGATCCTGACCCACATAAATTGCCACAATTCTACACCAAAATAGTGCCTGGCTCCCATAAGGGCTAAAAAGAAAAATATCTAATATTACGAGCTCAGCTCACTCCTTCTTAACTAGTATAAGTTCTTGATATGTACCTGAACTTGCGTATTATATCGTTTATTTAATATTACGAGTATATATCTGTGATATCTACATTCAACGTATGTTGCTTCGACATTTTGAATTCTGTGGCCATAATTATTGTTGTAACAGATTTTTATTGTTATCTCGTTTTAAGTGTTATGTATTTTATTTTGGTTTATTTATTTACTTATTTGACAGACCCTCTTGCTCTGTCTGTAAAAGTTAAAGGTCTTGTTCTCTTATCTAATATATAAAATTCTCGTGTCACGGTGTTAGTGGTTAAACTCCTCCGAAATGGATCGACCGATTTGCATGAAATTTTGTGTGCATATCGGGTAGGTCTGAGAATCGGACGGCATCTATTTTTCATACCCCTAAATGTTAAGAGGGCGTGGCAAATCGTTAATATTTAGGTACATATTGATCGTAGACGAATAAAATTTGGAGGGTAAGTTCGTGAAGTCGATATCGATATCAATCCCACCAAAAATGGGCGTGGCAACCCTCCCCCTTCAAGTGATACCTATAACTCTTAAACTACTGAACCGATTTTAACCATTCTTTTTTGTTCGAAAGCTTATCAGGTTTAGATGGTCTTAAAAAAAATTCGATATAGCAAAAAGTAGGCGTGGCAAACCTTTAAAATTTAATATTTAGGGACATAGTATTCGTAGACGAATGTAATTTGGTGGGTAAGTTCGTAGATTCGATATCGACAAACTCACCAAAAATGGGCGTGGCAACCCTCCCCTTTAAGAGATACCTATAAGTCGGCTAATTCGATGGTTTATAACTACATATGTACATATATAACTTCGTCAGCGCTATTATAATAAATATATAATGTGACCTGTTTTGGGCAATTAAAAAATCAATTTTGGGCGGGACGAAGTTCGCCGGGTCAGCTAGTAATGTTATATTATTTAACATATCCTCTTAAAAAAAATTAGCAAGTAGCGTTTTTTCATAAAGCACCGCATAATAGAATAAGACAACAATAGTTCTATGTTATATATACTTATAGATGTTAATAGTTAGTTAAGTAAGCACATGTTATCGGAAAATAAAAAGTGTTAATAAATTTACTTATTTACCAGCTTGCAAAACAAGATCAAAAGCGAAACTATTCGCAAGACGAAAAGACATCTGAACACCACCGCTTTCGATATCAAAAGCCCTTACCCGGACGACATTTCCTTGTTGAGGCTGAAGAATTTCTGATGCATCTATTGACCATCCCTGGAACATTTTAAATATCTGGAAAGTTGTCCGGATAATTCCCATTTTTAAACCTGAGAAATTTATATTGGAGGCTTGTACCCATAGTCTAGTAGGTAGTGTGTTGGCTTATTAGTTTTAAGGCCATGGTTCAAGCCCCAGGTCAGACATCAAAACGAAAATAAAAAAAATATTTCTTCGGTGACATCCTCTCATCAGATTTCTGCCAAAAACTCTGAGAGTAAGTAAAATTGCCAAGAAAAGTTTCTCAAAAAATCTGTCATTCGGAGTCGACTTTAAACTGTAGGTCCCGCCAATTGTGCATTAAATTAACACACACAACATAAGTGGTGTGGGAAACTAGATCCATAATCCCTGACTGGAAGGTTGTAGTGGCGAATTAGGTATGTATGTATGTTACTATTGTCCACATTTTTTTTGCCACAGTTGACTATTCTGGCTAGTCTATTACCTTTGCGGTGGATCAAAATGGGTATTCAAACTTCCAACTCTTTCCTGAGATGTCGCCTTAGTTATTACGATGGCTGGACATAACTTACCAATAGTAACCACAAACAGGGCAATTGGTGCTCAATCCTAAACTATTCAGTGCCGATTGCGTCACCAAATAGAAAGAACTCCAAACCGTGTAACATAATGCTGTTAGTATCGTCACCGGCTGTGCCAAGATGAACAGTGTAGATGATGGCGAGGAAATAAAGATATCCCTAGTAAGCGGCTACAACATTTTTCTAGAAAAGCAATTATTAGATGTATGCTACCTACCTACGGATCATTCGAAATATGAAATGATCACGTAAAATCTCTCATCTCATATTATTGGACAAGATGGAAACATAAAATGAGTAATCTGGCCTAGCTTGGATTTGGTTGAAAATCTATGCAGAATTCATACAGGGAGCGTAAAATTCCAGGAACATTAAATCTGATCTCCGTCCAATTGACCTATGGCGACGCAGGTTTTCCACAAAAGAGAGCAACGTGTTAAGTAATATAACGTTACTTTATTGACAGAACCTTAAATTAATTAAACTAGGGCAAGATTTAAAAAATGAATTAGTTTATTTAATAGTATTAAAAGATTTAATAATAAATTATAAGTTTAAAAATATGTATATTACTAGTTTGAGAAGAAAACACGCCACTGCATTTTACAATGAGCGTTAAACAAAGGAGTACATTAAGAAATCTTTACAGTTTGTTGTGTAATTAGCTTTCAGTTGTTGTATTTGTGCGGAAATGCGTCGCCATTAGTCTTATCAGATTTTCTAGTTCCATGAAGGTCAAGACGTATAAGTAATTCCGTGTAAATTTTCTAATAAATCTTTAAGTAACCAAATTATATAGTTCGTTAAATGTGCTGAAATTGTTCAGACAATTACTTGAGTCAGAAATTTTTGCAAACATTGTCAGAAAATACGTGATTAGGTCATTATTATTTTTTTTTTATATTAGACAGCTTGGTTAACGATGAGGGGAGTTTTTCCCGTTTCTTTATGACAAGAGCAATGTACTGACACATGAGGTGAAAGAGAGTCATTTCCTTCTCCTGCAGAAGTTATTAGTTGGAGTGCCAAATCTTTCGGTATGTCAACCAAATGGGCAATGGCATATAAGAATCGCTATTGTGGGATGAATGGCCATAAGATTTATTGTAATAAGTGAGATAATCGTCTTCTAGTTCATACGCGCCCAGAAATGTCTTGCACGTATCTTCCTACTGGATTGAACCTCCCCTGTCTCTTATTCCATACATACATACTCGTACGTAGTCTTTTGATATATATATATATTTGCACGCCAATTGGAAGTATTGCCATCACTTTCTTAGTATTTCCTATACCTTTCAATTTACTTATCGCATAGTTTAACGTTGTGTCACAAGAGTATTTTTTACGAAAGCCCCATTGGACCTTTTACCAATTTTTCCAAGATTTTTTCGCACTTTTTACAACTTTTACCACTTTACTTCATATTTTTTCGTTTCTGACGTTTTTAATAGGTGTTACGATTGTTCCCTTTCAGTTTTCAGGAAAAACCCTTGTCTCCAGCGAATTGTTTATTACTCTCAACATTACATTTCACGTCACATTCAAATTATCATCAACAATTCAATTTCCAACGATATTCATGTGTTCCGGAACTCATATAAGAGTTACCTCTGAATGATCCGAAATTTATTAGAAAAATCCCCGGCATTCATGGACAAAGACGGACGTTAAAACTATGTTCGTAAAAATCTTAATCGCAGCATTTTTCTACGAGTAAATCAAGATATTTTTAGTGAAAATCCCGCCACTCAACAAACATTGTGCCGCTTTGAAAATTGCTACGTCCTATGCTTGGGAAACACTGCAGTGATCAGGCAGCCTATACCAAAGTGTAATGTCAAGACCCTTAATATAGATACCGCAGGCCACTCATCCACCCATCATTGAGTCATCCGTATAAATTTCATTCATTTTCATTCAAATTTGGGTCTCATTGAACCAAATTTTTCTAGTCAGAACTCTAAAATCGAATGTTATTTCAGAAAATTACAAAGAATCCTATAATTGACTCTAGAATGTCTATGTCTTCCCAGAATAGCAGCGTATTCATAGTCCAAATGGACCGGGATTTAACTGCATTGAATTTTACCGTTTTAATTGGGGGTCGGAGGGGAGCCAGCTCATCCGCATAACCTTAAAAGCATGTCGTTAAAGTTCCCCAAGGATGGCTCTGTGGTGTGCCATCTTCTCACATCTCGTAGCGATACATATTGCGTTGTTTTCGGTTGTTTGCAACGCTCGCCATTGGGTATCGCTTAGGAATGAGGTCCACAACGGTACGGCGTAGTTAAAGAGGTTGTTGTGCTACGTGATTTCCTAAAGCCATGTTGGTGATTGGCTAAATCAGATTGTTGCTTAAAGGCTGGGAGCAGTAGGGTTTCTAGAATCTTTACCACTGGTGATAATAAGAAGATTGGGCGGTAGGAGTCTCCATTGGTCGCTTGGTTTAAGAATCGGAATGATCCTCGCGAATTTCCAAGTATCCGGTATAACTAGGTTATAGACCGACAAATTTAGCAGTTTAGACTGAAAACCCAATGCATTAGCCCCTAGTTTCTTTAGCATCACGTCCCAAGGCTTTAGACGGTTTGGAGTTGGATTGGTCTCTGATGGTCTCTATGTTTGTTTCTAATCCTTCTTAATATCGCTATCTTTTCTTTGTCGTGCGATGTAGGGTGTTCAACGAATTATCTGCAGGACTCTTGTCCTGAATACCTTTTCTCCTCTTCTGACGCAGGTGGGTGTGGGCAGTTGGCATTCTCAATAAAGTCTCTGAAGCCAGCTCAGTTGGCTTTGTTGTAGTTGACGTAAGTAGTAAAGTTCGTATGTCAGAGCTATCTCAATGTTTCCCACCAAGGAGCTCAGTACCGTCTCAGTGGATCTGCCCATAGTGTAGGCGTGTTGAGCACTACTGACAAGTGTGGAAAAGTGGTTGGACCCTGAGTTCCAGAAGCCTTTCCATTGTTTTGAAGGCGAATGAGGTTAGACTGATAGGTCTAAGATCATTCGATGGTCTCACAGCCTTAGGGATGAAAACGACCTTCGTCTCACCACTTTGCAGGTGGATAAGGGTGCTCAAGACAGTACCAGTGCAACTATGGAATCACCATATTAGATGTTTCGGCCGGTGTAATACTGTCAATACCTGGTGATTTAAAACGTTTGGATGAGCCAACGGCCTACCGAAAGGAGTTTACACTGAAAGTTAATGTAATCGTTTGTGTAGATATCACCGAACGCTTGGAGTCATAATCTGCAGGTATTACTGCGCGACCTAATAGACCCTTTATATCAGAAGTTTGCGAAGTCTGCTAGCCTCACTGGATTTTTTCGTTCCCCCTAAAAAGAGCTCCTTTTCGCCTTCCATCTTACGATTTATATGCCCTAAGGTATATCTTACCAAACCCGCGGAAGATTCAACCTTTTTTGATAACATCAGTGTCTGCGATATCTAGTGCGTTCTGCCCATGCTAGTATCCTCTTAAGAGAGTTGATTGGGTGGTGTTGTCTGCAGTTTTGCAAAGAATGCGCAGCTCTCCGAGTCTTGTAACGACTTGTGGCTTCGAGTTTAGTGAAGCTCTGTTCGTGGCTAGAATATTTCTGAATGTGGTCTAACTAGACTGATTCTTGGCACCGGTCGCACTACGCGGTGATCCAGCCTATTAAATCGTTTCATGCTTTGACCGTGAACAAATATAGATCCTAAGAACGAATCAGATTTCCCAAATTGGATAACTCGCGTCTTGGGATAATGATAGTGATCCTAAGGAGCCGTCCTCTAGCACGATACCGGCGGCCACTGGTCGGAGGTCAGTAAGTTTTTTATGCTGTCCACAAGGACCGTCTAAAACTGTATTTTATAGGTCTACATTTGACCGCCAATATGTTTGTCGTAGAATAATGTCTATTATGAATGGCAACCCAACAGAAGTTGCCCTCTGACAACGCAACTGAAGTAGAAATTCATATAATGTATAACAAATGAAATAAGTTATTTTGACAGATACACAACTAAGAAAAATAAAAAATTGTGTAAATTGTGAAAATATTGGTAGTTTACAATACATAGATGTTGTGTTGTATCGGCAACTATACAACATTCATATTTTTTTTTTTATTACGATTTACAACACCTAGATGTTGTGTACGGCATATGTAGTAAACTTTTTCCGTAAAAATACATATCTGCGTGCCAAAAACTGCCAAGTTCAAGGTGAATTTATATGAGATGGTGTTATCAGCCCATACAAGGCGAATTCAAATAAGGTGGTGTTATTAGCCCAGCTGAGTGCTTTTTTGAGTACACATAAATGTCAAATATTTTGTTTGCGTACAGTAAGCAAAAAAACTTACACCTACTACCTCGAAATAACTTTTAAACAAGAAATTATTTATAAAAAGAAATTTATTGTCCTTAAGACTAAAAAATAGCTTAAATACTATATTCTGATTATAAACATTTCTCTATTTGTTACGTATAAAGAATATAATTGTCGAAACTAAGAAATTCCCACATTTTTAGTCCAAAAAGTGGTGATTTTTTTACTATGGCGATTGGATTTTCTAGAAAGTCACCTTAAACAAAATCCTGTGGAATAATTTATTTGTTACTTTTTTACAATAAGTGTACATATTTTTTCTGCTCACTGTATATACATTATTTTGTTTTTTATTTCCTTTTATATTTGTATTCTTCACAATTTATAATTTATTTCAATAATTTCTTCATGTTCTGGCACAACTTTTGTTGTAGAATCCGCGTCTATGCTCCCCAGTATCCCTCTGTAGGTCGTCGTACCTTAGTGATAGTACGCATTCGCCTTTGTTATTTCTGGCTTACGGCGAATTTTATTTGACATTAGTGGTCACCCAAAAACAACAGAAAATACATGTTGTGTTTGTTAAAAACACTGCGAATTGAGTTGTTGTACTATTGCCATCACCTTACTGAGTTCGCCCTGAGCCCATGTGAGTGCTTTTTTAAGTATATTGTCACATTAATGTGCAAAAGTGATAAGTCCACTTTTTGCCAGATTTAAAAATATCAGACTAAAAAAGTTAGACAGTTTTTTGTGTCCCCGCAAATTTAAAAGAGGAATTATTTCGTTAGCACGTTTAAGTGACGACATGTACATTTTCTTGCTTTTTTTTTTTTTGTTTTTAATATTTTCATTAAAAGTTTCCAGAATCAAAAGAAAAATAGCTGCAAGTGGCCAATGAATTTGAAAGTCGGTGGCAATTCTCCTTGTGCTTAAGAGCTCTTGATGGAAAACATATCGAATTCAAGCCAAAAAGAAGATAGCCAATTTATTTTATAATTATGAAGGATTCACTAGTATTGTTCTGTTGGCTTTGGCTGATGCGTATGGGAAGTTTTTCTACATTGACGCTGGGTATAATGGACGAATTTGCAATGTTGGAGTTTTAGATCGTTCGGATTTGCTGTACATATTAGGGAACGATTCTAATTTCCCAGAGCCAAAAGTTATTGGTAGTAACAGAAAACAACCATATGTCATAGTGGTCGATAATTATTTCCCAAATGGAAAGCATATATTAACTCCTTATTGCAACTCGAATTTATCCAAGGACAAAATTATTTTTAATAGGAGACTAAGCCGTGCTAGGCAAAATATTGAACGATCTTTTGGTATTTAGTCCAACCGACTTCGCATACTACAAACTCAAATTCAACATAAAGAGGCCAATACGACTTTAATAGTTCAAGCATGTTGTGTCCTCCACAATCTTTTAATGCATAATACCGAAAGGTACCCTGAAAATATAGATTTTGATAATACGGACACGGCTACTGGATCAAAAAATATTGCAGGAACAAGTAGTTATAATCATAGAAACTATGAGAAAATGAAAACAGATTTTACTCAATATTTTTGTAATGAGGAAAAACTGTAAACATTATATTAACAGTTTTGTAAATTTTTAAAAGCTTTGTAAAATAGCTACAAGCAAAATAATCTATTATTAAATTAAACTTTTTTATTTGAAAATTCAACATTGTTGCTTTATTTGTGATTATTCAAGGAACACGGATTCATTTTTATATGTAGGATATTATATTCATTATCAAAAATACATACAGTGGTGGCCACGAATTTAAGACACGACATATGATGGACTTATTTGTGATAATTGAGAAATCTCAATAAACCCATGATATTTTGGAAAAATATACTTTGGAGTTTTGCCGCTTCGGCTCTGATGGAAAGCAGTACGTCTGGCGCCCTCCAAACCTAGAGCATCATCCAAAGTACACCCTAAAAACAACATGGTGGTGGAAATGTGACGGTGTGGGCAGCATTTTCCTGGCATGGTGTACGTCCCATTTACAATATAAATTCTAAAATGGACCACCATGTTTACAAAAATATTATAACAGACACAATGATACCATTCGCTGAAGACAACATGCCTCCAATATAGAAATTTATGCATGATAATGACCCTAAGCACATTTCACGTCTAGTGAAGAGTTGCTTAGAAGAAAACGATATCATTGTTCTTAAGTGGCCAGCTCAATCCCCGGACCTCAATTCAATTGAGAACTTGTGGAATGATGTTGAGGAATATTTACGAACAGTTAAACCAAAAAATTCAAGCGATTTGTGGGAAGAAATCCAAAGGGTTTGGTATGCAATTCCAAAGCAACGTTATGTGGCATTAGTCGAAAGTTTACCCGGGAGATGTGCTGCTGTGATGAAAAATAAAGGATTTCCCACTAAATAATAGGTTTTTTTATGAAGCTGAGCTTAATTTAGAGAATAGTGTTATATTAGGCCTATGTTTTAAATTCGTGACCAGGTAAAATTTGTGTTTATGTATATAATATGTAAATAAAAATTCTTAACCGAATATAGGTAAGAAAATATTATTAATTTTTCTTCATAACATTACTAAAATCCTAAAAAATATCATGGACCCATAATTTTTTCGATAAAATGTAAAAATTATCTCAAATAACTCAGTCATATGTCGTGTCTTAAATTTGTGGCCACCACTGTATATAAGTATATTATATTTCATTATCAAAAATAGTGAGCGTCAAAATAAAGTGTACAAGAACATTTATTATAATATTGCTTTTATTTCAGTCTTATATTATAAGATTAACCTTAACATTTTATGTTTTTTCAAAACAGGGTTTAATTCTCTACTTAAGTCTTTAAAAAACAACAAAAATTTTTTACATAAACAAAAGTTATAGACAAAAAACTAAATATACTCCATATTTTATGCGTCAAAATAAAGTGTACATTTGTGTACACACTTTGTGTGTATTTTTTTGTGACCTTTTTGACTATTTAGTATTTGGTTGATTTTCCTTTTGCCTTAATAACGGCATTTAGTCTTCGAGACATCGATTCTACCAATTTTTAGGTTACATCAGGAGAAATTTTCTGTCATTCCTCCATTATAACAGGTTTCAGCATATCCTTATTGCTGATCGTTCTCTTTCGGACTTGGCGGTCAAGATGTGCCCACAAATGCTCGATTGGGTTCAAGTCTGGTGATTGGGGAGGATGATCTAGCATCTTAGGAGTGTGGTGGAGCAGATATTCTTGTACTACTTTTGCTGTGTGTTTGGAATCATTATCTTGTTGAAAGATCCAAGATCCCTGTAAACCCAATTTCTCCACGCTGGTTAGCAAATTGTTTTTTAAAATATTTAAATAGTCTATTTTATTCCTAGTATTTTCAATAATCACTAAATTACCAACCCCACCTGCCTCCACACCATCACCGAACCGCCACCGTGCTTAACAGTGGTTATTAAGTTTTGGTCGGCATATTCACTGTTTATTTTTCTCCACACTTTTACAGTTTTTTTTGACCAAATTCATCAAACTTGCTTTCGTCGCTAAAAAGGACATTATTCCAGAAAGGAACATCTTTATTTTCATATTTTTTGCATAATCAAGGCGTCGTTTCTGATTAACTGTCGATATGAGCGGTTTATTTCGTGGGAATCGGCCACTTTATTTTGACGCGTAAAATTTGGAGTAGATTTTGTTTTTATCCCACAACTTTTGCTGTGTTAAGAAATTTTTGTTGTTTTTTTGGTATTAAGTAGAGAACTAAATACTAATTTAAAAACCAATAAATATTAAATTTAGTCGTAGAGTAAAAAAATGAAATAACAACAATATTATAACAAATGGTATTGTACACTTTATTTTGACACTCACTGGCTTGTTTTAAAATATCAGTACTTTTTATAACTTTCACCGATTGAGTTTCAACATTATCAATCGTTTGCTTCCTCCACTAACGTTGTGTTGTTTAATTCGATAGGGTAAGAATAACTAATATTTGCTAATGATGGCTATGAGGAAAGCGAGCTAGACAATGGCATCGGAAATTGTTCTATAGATTCGGAGGTATACGTCTGAGGATAAACTGGTGTTGCTGAATGTGATGCCTGATGGAATAGTTTTTTAGTTTAGTCAGCTTTTGCTCTTCGAATCATCAACAGTATGTCGATAGTCACGCTATCATACGGCTCTGCCAATTTGAACTCTTTTAGTTCGCAAGCTAAAAGCTTACAAAAAATGTCTTCTTTCGTTTCTCCTGTTGAACACATTTTTGCAATTAAGGTGTTAACGAGCTCTAGTAATTTGTTAGCAGATTGTCGCAGTGCAGATACCTCATCTGATCTTGAACGCTTAACCTAAAAAAATTTAAAATTGTGTTATAAATTAAAATTTAAAATAAATAACAATTTGCCTTTTTCAAACTACGACTGCATTCGCTTTCACAAAATTAATCGTCCACCTAAACAAAAATGAATGACAAAATCAAAACAATAAAAAATTACATATATGAAATTTATTTTGTTAAGAATGATGAATTAAAAATATTTTGAGGCACACTATCAATCATTTACTAAATTTCGCTTACATTATTAATTTCCGAACTTGATTGGTCCCGAATTTCATCATTCTATTCTATTCTATTCATCATTGGCATCCATTAAAAAATGCAATTCATTAAAACACCAAAGCTTTGATATATATACCTCTTCAGCTGCCATGACACTCCTCATTGCCGCTCTTATATTCTTTTTTCAAAGGCAATTTGTTGCTGTAAAACTTTAATTCTTTTTTTTAATATCAATTATACTTATATTTGGTTTTACTTCTTTTAGAGCTAAAACAATTTTTTTCAATGCTTCGTTTTTTATATTGTTTTAAATAGTCAGGATGAGTTGCTTTGTACAGCAATTCGTGCTGTTTTAATTCTTTTATTAATATTAAAGTCTTCTGACGTGTCCATCCTCCTTCTTCCTTGTTCATGTATATTCTTTGAAATGCAACTAACGAACTCCGTTGAAAGAAAAAATTGACAACCCATACCTTTTCTTGCTTGCTCTTTCTAATTGCTTGAAACGCAACAAACGACTAAAGCTGAAAGTCCATACCATTCGTTTCATGCGACCTTGCATTACATGCGTATACCGAAAAAGTAGAATCAGTGTAGTCGCTCGTGACAAGAAACAAAAAAAAACGCATAGAATGCATAGACGCGTAGAACGCATCAAGTAGGTTTAAGCCGAAAGTCCATACCATATATTTAATGCGTCCTTGCGTCACAATATAATTATTATATCACATTATATTGTGCTTCTGAAGCCTTTCGTATACCTTAAACATGTAATTAAAGCCAAAATTTGATTTTCCATTTTTCCAAAAATTGCTTATTATTTTACAACTACAGCTGATCAAAACAAAAACCAGTCGCATAAAACGCATTGCGTGTAACTTGCAATAAAAACCGCATAGAATGCAAGAATCGCATTTAACGCAAGGTCGTATGAAACGGATGGTATGGACTTTCGGCTTTAGTTATAATCCAGTCAGTCTTGTGTGAAGACAAGTTGCTTTCGAAGTAAACAATAGTGGTTTGATCTCGCTATAGATCCGTACACAACTATAATGCCCTGGTTACCCAAGCGTAGAAAACGTAAAATCGTAACGTACGTAGCCTTAAAGACGTTTGTGTAGTTATAGAAACGTTCAAAACGGCACAAATGTCAACGAAGAATGTAAATAAAAACGAAACATAAGATTTTGTTCACATTGCATGTTGTTGCGTTCTTGCTTACTTGTCTATTCCCTTTTCTTTCATACCGATGTTGTTGGTTTACTTGTAACACATACATACATACATAATTGGTCATTACCACCCGTCAGTCAGAATTACGGCCTATCTTCCCACACCACTCATATTGTGTGCGTTAATTTTGTTATACGTGAGTGGCGGGACCTACAGTTTAACATCGACTCCAAACGACAGATATGGGAGAAACTTTTCATGGCAATTTTATTTATTTCAGAGTTTTTGCCAGAAATCTGCTGAGAGGAAGTCTTACTTACTTACTTAATTGGCCATAACAACCCGTTTAACGGATTTCGGCCTGCCGCAACACATCCTTCCAGGCGCCTCTGCTTCTTGCGCGCCTACGCCAGTTGGTCACACCAATCGATGACAGGGCTTCCTCGATTTGGTCCTTCCAACGGATACAAGGTCGTCCTCTTCGCCGACTTCCGCAGATACCCGCATCAAATACTCGTCTCGCCGGAGCATTCTCATCCATTCGAACGACATGGCCGAGCCAGCGCAGCCGCTGGATGTTAATACGCTGTACAACGTCAATGTCGTTGAGGAGATCATACAGCTCACTGTTGAACCGGATACGGAAATCATCGCCAACACGCACTGGACCGAAGATCTTACGTAGGACTTTTCTCTCGAACACTCTCAAGGCCGCTGCATCAGTACTTAATAGGGTCCATGCCTCAGCGCCATAAAGAAGCACGGGTAGGATGAGTGTCTTGTAGAGTGTTAGTTTTGTCGCACGAGAGAGGTCTCTGCTACTCAATTGCCTATTGAGACCATAGTAGCACCTGTTGGCAAGAGTGATCCTACGCTTGATCTCCAGACTGACATCATTTTTGGTGGTAAAGGCGGAGCCAAGGTAGATAAATTCCTTGACTGTTTCAAAAGTATAGTTATCGGCCGTAATCTGAGAATCAATACGCCGCACGTCTCTACTTGTCGATAACATATACTTTGTTTTGCCCTCATTTACTGCCATACCCACCTTGGTAGACTCCTGATCAATAGCACTAAAGGCAGCAGTAACATCTCGCTTGGTACGCCCTATGATGTCAATGTCGTCAGCGTACGCAAGCAGCTGGACACTCTTTAGAAAAATAGTGCCGTTGCGATGCACTCCCGCCTTTCGCAGAACGCTCTCCATGACGAAGTTGAAGAGGTCGCATGATAAGGGATCGCCTTGTCTGAAACCTCGCACGGTATCAAAAGGTTCGGAGAGGTCCATTCCTACCTTGACGGAGCTGCAGGAATTGCTCAACGTCATTCCGCATAGCCATATCAGCTTCGCAGGTATACCGAGCTCAGACATTGCGGCAAAAACACGATCCCTTATGGGGATATCAAAGGCTGCCTTATAGTCGACAAAAAGATGGTGTGTGCCGACTTGTTGTTCATGGGTCTTTTCCAGGATTTGGCGTAGTGTGAAGATCTGGTCGATGGTGGACTTGCCAGGTCTGAAGCCGAACTGATAAGGTCCAATCAGTGTTTTGACGATTGGCTTCAGTCGTTCACACAATACGCCTGTAAAAACCTTATATGCGATAGGGAGAAGGCTTATACCCCTGTAGTTGGCGCATATCGTAGGGTCTCCCTTTTTCAGGACAGGACAGAGGACACTGAGGTTCCAATCGTTGGGCATACTTTCCTCTAGCCATATTTTGTAAATAAGCTGGTGCATGCGCCCTACCAACTCATTACATCCGGTCTTAAACAATTCAGCAGGGAGGCCATCAGGACCCGCCGCTTTATTGTTTTTAAGACGCATTATCGCGTCTTTGACCTCTTCATGGTTAGGCGGCGGAATCTCCACGCCGTCATCATCGATTGGGTTCGGAACATCATCTCTAAAGGCGGAATTGGTGTCGTCATCGCCTTGTAGCAGAGAAGAGAAGTGCTTCCTCCATAACCTCAGCACCCCTTGCGGATCTGTTACCAAGTTTCCGTTTTCGTCTTTGCAGCAAGACGCTCCGGGCTTATAACCCTCGGTTAGACGCTTAACCTTTTGATAGAATTTTCGAGCGTCATTCCTGCATTTATACACCTCGATTTCCTCACGCTCACGCCTTTCCTGCTCCCTCTTCTTGCGTCTGAAAAGGCGTCTCTCTTCCCTTCTCCTCTCTCTATAGTCCTCGACAATGGCTCGCGTAGCGGCAGACTGCAGAGTTTTTCTGAATGCGGCGTTTTTCGCTGCAGCTGCCTCGCGACACTCCTCATCGTACCATTGATTTCGTTGGGGTGGGCGCTCGAAACCAAGGACTGTGTCCGCAGTAGTGCGCAAGGAGTGGGAGATGTTGGCCCACAGTCCTCCAATGTCGTTGAGATTAGAGAGGGAATGACGGAGCTTGTCGGAGAGTTGAGCGGAGAACGCCTCTGCTGTCCTTTGTGATCGCAGCTTCTTGACGTCCAGCTTTCGCAATGTACTAGAGCGCGCAGACCTCGATGCGCTAATGCGCAATCGAAATTTGGCTGCGACAAGGTAGTGGTCAGAGTCGATGTTTGGACCTCTGAACGTACGCACATCTAGTACACTGGATACGTGCCTTCCGTCAATCACAATATGATCGATTTGATTGGACGTAGATCGATCAGGGGACATCCAAGTGGCCTTGTGGATATCGAGGTGTTGAAACCTGGTGCTACATGAGAGGAAGTCACCGAAGAAATATTTTTTTCATATTTCGTTTTGATGTCTGACTTGGGGTTTGAACCGTGGCCTTACGTCTAACAAGCCAACATACTACCTACTAGGTATTTGTAACAAGTTCGTTGTATTTGTTAGTGTAGCTTTTGTTAAACATGTTAGTGTTAAACGATGTTTCCATTTTCTTGACAATATAAATGTGTCCGTTTAAAATCTGAGTTGATGGGTCAGAAAGTTAAAATTTTGTTCAAAATTTAACAATTTTTTTTAATTTGGAATTTAAAAAAAAATTTGGGAGAAACAAAATATTAAAATATATTGCGAAACAAATGTGTTAGAAGCAACAGATATACAGAGTGAAAACTGGCGGTTAAAGTAGAAAAACTAAATGTAAATAAACATTTATTTTGTGTTAAAAAAGGGAATATTTAGAATATTTTTTAATTTCTTCAATGAAAATTTTAAAGATTCTTAAATATTTAAATATTAATCGAAATGTGGGTGATTTTCGGTCATAATGAATATACAGTGGCGAGCAAAAATGGATGCATCCTGCAACATTCTTAATAAAACGACTATAAAATCCTAAATAAATAAGCAAATGAAATAAAACTTCAGGTATATGTTACATTTTTGATATATTTTTTGATGATATAAAAATAAATATACAAAAATTAAATGTACTTTATTTATTTGCTAAAAACGTAAACAATTCGATTATTCCACTTTTGCACGTATTCGAAATTTTGAAATATTTATTAATTTTTAATATTTTGTCCACAGCCCTTTATTTTTTTATACTTTTTATACGCTTGTGTATACTTTCCACTAAATTTTCTATATTTTTTTTATTGTATTTTTCTCCATTCATCCTGTATCCTAGTCCAAAGTTCGTCTAAATTTTTGGAACTCTTTCAAATGCTGCCAGTCTTCTCTTAATAATTGCCCATAAATTTTCTATTGGATTCAAATCCGGGCTTTGTGATGGACATTTAATCAATTGAAAATGTTGATCGGACAACCAATTTTGAAAAATTTTGGCGGTGTGTTTCGGATCGCCATCGTGCTGGAAAAACAGTTCTTCTTCAGGGTACACACTTTCTTCAATGAATTCTGGCAATTTTGTTTGAAGGATACTTAGATAGTTCTCCTTTCTCATTTTACCCTCTATTTTCATCAACGGACCAACACTCCACCAAGTAAAACATCCCTAAATCACCAAACTTCCACCTCCATGTTTGATTGTCTGTTTTACCTGATGCCTTTGAAGTTTTTCATGCGGCCGGTGCCAATAATATTCTATTCCATTTGATTGAAATCGGTTAATTTTGGTTTCATCCGACAAGATCACGCGTTTCCATTCGTTAACCCTCCATTTACCATAAGTTTTGCAAAATTCTAAACGAGACTTGACAGTTTTATGCGATAGAGCTGGTTTTTTTGCTTAATGGCTGATACCAACCCGATTCTGCAAAGTGCTCTTCGGGCTGTCCACCCGCTGACATTTTTATTTATGGCCTTGTAGCTAGCTTTGGTGTTTTTGTGTCCTTATTTTTCATAAGACGTTCCATAAGACGAGCATCGCCATCGGTGAGCAATTTTGGTCGACCTCTAGTTGTAGAAACTGGCCGCACATTTCGTCGTTTTCGAACACTTGAGACCACATAGAGTGATATTTTGAGTGCTTTTGCTATTTTTCTTGCAGATTCACCTTTTTCTGTTAGAAACACAACTCTATTTTCAATTTCAACACTTATTTTTTAATTTCATTAATATAAGAAGACCAATTCTTAATAGCGAGGATAATTACGTTAAAATCACTACTGACAGCTTCTAATTATTAAAATAATGCATAGAATGGTAAATAAAAGAAAACAAAAAATTATATAATGGCACATTGCAGTAATTTGTATTGTTTTTTGCTTTTATGCAAAAAATAGCATAACGTGCAAAAGTGGAAGAATCGACATCAAACACGTTTATTTAAATTATATTCTTTTCGCTAAAATTTTCTGAAATTTTACTTTGAATACACTATAGTAATGAAAATTAGAAGAAAAAACCGCAGAAAGAATAATCATATTCCACACTATTAAAATTTTATAAGATAATAAACTCGAAAATTATAAACATGCATCCATTTTTGCTCGCCACTGTAGTTTCTTGTGCAAGAGGTAATTAAGAAGCTAAATATTACAAGATCAAAATAAGACGTACTACTCATAAATAATTTTTCTTGCTGAAAGATGCCAATATTTTTTAATTTCTTGAAAGGAAAAGTTAAAAAGGTTATTGTTATTAGTAGTTTTTATTATTTATTAATATTTTTAGACAAAAATTATATTTTTTATTAACTCTCGCCAATATAAAAAACCCACCCCGAAAACTAAAAAAACATAAATAAACAAAAAAGAGCTGCAATCCGATAGGGACAGAAATACTTTTTGGTAATATTTGTTGTCCCTTTCTCAATGCTAGGTTAACTGTCAAAATCTCGTTTCGATTCTGTGTGTATTCTGTGGTCGAAACTATGAAATTCCAACATTTTTGGGCAAAAAAGTTGAACAAAATCCTGTGGAATAATTCATTTGTTAGTTTTTTTTAGTCATTCTTTTGTTTATTTATTTTTTATTTCTTTTTATATTTGTATTCTACACAATTTATAATTTATTTAAATATTCTTCATGTACTGGCACAACTTTTATTGCAGAATCCGCTCTTATGCTTCCCAGTATCCCCCTGAAGCATGACGACCTTAGTGGTAGCGCAAATCAGCCCCGTATTAAAAAAAATTTTAATCTTTTTTATAAACAAAAGAGATATAATGACACAATATAACAACTAGATGTCATTATATGGATTCGCCTTTGTCATTTTTGGCATATGGGGAATTTCATTTGACAATAATGGTCACCAAAAAAAAAACAAAAAATACATGTTGTTTTTGTTAAAAAACATTGCGAATTGAGTTGTTGTAATTTTGCTCTCACCTTATTGAGTTCGCCCTGCATATATTTTTAGAAAAAAATAAAACAATAGGAATCATGGATATTAACGTCGATATAGCTTTTAATGATAATGACAGCAACAAAAAACACATATCTCTAATTTGTTAATTCAAGTTTTGATTTTATCAATTTCATGTGCAAATCAGCCTTCTTTTTTTAATTCATAATTTTTTTATTGATTTGATAATTCTTGTATGAATTATTTTCTAATCGTCTTAATGTTTTTAAGATCTCATACTATTTTTTTGCTTGATTTTTAATACTTGCAAACGTTCATCCTCCAGTTTATTCTTTGATGATCTGCAAATTTTTTCAATTGTTTTACTGTATAATAGACAGTTGGAGTAGGCTCCTCAGGAGTAAATGCTGATTCCGCCGCATCGAAATCTTCTGGATTTTAAAAACTCATTGTAGAACCATTTGGGTTTACTTGCGTTTGTATTGAGACAAGTTCAACAGTGCTCTGTTCTAATGGGCTCAAGCTGCTTTCTGACGTCGGACCACCACCAGTAGCTGGAAAGTTTCTTTTGTTTGCAGCAAATTTTTTCTTCAAGTTGACTTTATAGTGAGTCCATACCTACTGTAAAATAAATATAATTCTAAAGCAATATAATATAAATTTTATAGTAAAATTGGGCGGGTATGTAACTACAAGGCAACGTCACTGATTGGTCTCAACTTGGTGAAGCCCAGGGCTATCCTTGCAAGTACATACCAAGCAGCACACAGCCTCCGTATTTTAGATCAGGCGCTCCCCGGGTACTGGTATTCAGCATAGGCTGGGTACTTGCTAATGTGAGAAGGCAAGATTGATGATTCGGCATGACCTTGACTACGATTTGGACTTCGATTTGAACATGATGCAAGTGGGCTGACGTTCTGCAGCATTCTGTTACCTGAGTACACCGGGTAAAAACCGGTCGAAATGGCTTTCAGGCTAATGTTGTAGACGCCTCCGTTCTGTTAAACCCTTGGCAGGGCTTCAAGTACGTTAGATTATCGTCGCCATTTAGTTGGTGATGCAGGTTTAGTTGAGACGACTCCTAATTAGTGTCCGACCTGGCTCTGAACGCAAACTCCCATGAGGATTTGCGTCAACCCTCGCGAGGACCTCACTGATTACCACAGGCACCCTCGGGGTCCTTAAAGGACACTGCATAGTCGATATGAGATAGCGGCTTGAAGATGGAACCCAAAGAAAGAATGAATACAAATAAGAAAATTATGGAAGTAGACGAAACGATGCAAGCAGAGATTGCTTTTATGAGCAGCCCACGAATAAGGCGATCACCTGTGAGAAAGACACAGACGATCGATCCACAAAGGGGTGATAATACACCGAGAGAATCGGACACTTCGAAATCGCGAGTTCCACAGCCAGTTGCTACCGTCCTACGGGAAGAGGGCAATTTAAGTGGAAAAGGTGATCATAATAACACGCCACATGTTAGCGGAACGCCGGATGCTGGTACGCTGGGCTAGGACAAATAGGCATGGCCTGTACATCAGTGGCGAATACATCGGGTGCAGCAGAAAGCTCTCCTAGATTGGAGCTGATCGGCAAAATGAGGAAAATGGAGGAGGATGCTATGTCCCAGTGTAGGGAGACCTTGGATATGATGCAGCGAGTTATGCATCGACAGAGGACCACAAGCATTGAAGTAAAGAACGGAATATCTAGGATGGCTGAACTCTTGGATGTTATGATGAATTACAGACGTACCTGGAAGGCGGTTGAAGAGGAGAGGACCATTTCAAACCTCCGGAAAAAGATCGCTACCCAGCAGTTAGCAGATGCCCCAACACCTACGACAGCGAACTCAAAACGAGCTGCTACCAGTCCTGTTGCTGCAGGAAGCAGTAAGAAAGCCAGGGCAAAGGAGCCCAACGAGGAAAACAAGCAGACCCCCAAAAAGAATGAAGAAAACTGGGTAACAGTAACTAAAAAGCGCGCTCGGAAAAAACCACGGTCAGGTTCTACTAAACCCGACAAATTGGATAAACCTCGAGTAGGACGTACTAAACCAGATGCGCTGGTAATTAAGCCTGCAGAAGGTCACACCTATTCGGACGTCTTGAAGAGCTTACGCAGCAAGATAACGACCGAAGACTCTGACAGGATAAAAGCTGTTCGGAGAACGCTGACTGGTGCCATACTCTTGGAGTTCAGCAGAGGAGAAAAAGTCAAACCGGACTTTGTTCAACAACTGAGATGTACAGTACAGGAAACAGCCTCAGTCGCGGAATTGAAGCAGAAGGCTACAATCGAGATACGTGACCTGGATTCCTTCACAGTCAGAGAGGAAGTAGAAACGGCAATTCGGAAGCTGATTGCAGACCCCAACGAGCAATTACAAACGAGAATCACTGCGCCAAATGTGCGGGAGCAAGTTCGAGCTTTCGTCACGTTATCGGCTGAAAGTGCGGCGAGACTCATTAAGATCGGACATGTCAAAGTCGGCTGGATCCGAGCAAAGATGCGAGTTTGTGAGGATATAAGAAGGTGTTATCGATGCCTCGAAACAGGTCACTCTCAGGCGAACTGCTCTGGCCCTGACAGAAGGGACAGGTGCATTAGATGCGGGGAGACAGGACACAAAATGAAAGAATGCAGATCGGCCTCAAAGTGCGCCCTTTGTACGGATGCTAGACGAGACCGAACCGATCACTTACCAGGATCGCGGAAATGCCAGCAGACCAGACGATCATGAGATTGCTACAAGCCAACATGCATAGAAGTCGGACAGCGGATGCTTTACTCGGGCAGATGGCTGTCGAAAAGGGAATAGATGCAGTCATCATAAGCGAGCAATATAGTCGGATCGCAAGAGGTTCCTGGTTCGAAGGCGACACAGGCACGGCCGCACTTTGGATACCTGGCAGCGGTAGGTTTGCAGGTACGAACACGGATCCGGCTCTGGATATACATATTTTCGAACCGGATTCCTGACTATAATGAGCTGCTACCTCACCCCTAGCGATGATATAGAGCAATTTAGAACGAAGCTCAGCTTTATTGAGGACAGAGTACTCGCAATTGGCGGACCGTTTATAGTGGCCGGGGATTTCAACGCCAAGGCTATTGAATGGGGTGATAGAACAACGAACACTCGAGGAAGGTGCATTCTGGATATGGCGGCAAGGTTGGGCCTTATAGTGATGAATACTGGCAGCACTCCGACCTTTAGACGGCCGGGATGCGAATATACCACGCCAGATATCACTTTGGCAACTGAAAATCTCGCAAGGAGAATAGCGGAATGGAGAGTTCTTGAGGACTATAACGGAAGTGACCACCACTACATTAGCTTCCGAATCGCTGATGGAGTGGCCCCTATTCCGACAGCCTGGATCAAGGGAACGCGAAAATGGAACGTCGCGAATCTTGATAGCGCAGCTTTCTTTGAGAGATTCGATGAGAACTCACTCACTCGAACCAGTAGCGATGCTAACAATCTGGCTGACGAAACTATGCATCGCATAATTCGTAGTGGCAACGCTTCGATGTCTCGCGTATCACAACATCCCAGAAGGCGATCTGTATATTGGTGGACTCCGGAAATCGCTGAACTCAGACGAACCTGTCTCCAGCGTAGGAGAAGATACACTAGGGCTAGAAGATACGGTAATGCAGTGCATGAGGCTGAGGATTTTAAACGGGCCCGAAGGGCACTGAAACAGGCAATCATAGCCGCCAAAAAGGCGAAATGGGAAGAGCTTCGTAATGAATTAAACACGAACCCCTGGGGACTCGGTTATAAAATTGTGACCAGGAAGTTGGGCGCTAACTCCGCCGTGCCACTTCTAGACGGCGAAGCTATCGGCAATGTAGTGAGGACCTTGTTCCCCGTGCACCCACCATTGCGTGAGGAACGTGAACCTACGGCCAATTACACGTCAATACCCTTCACAGAGGAAGAACTAAGAACAGCAGCAAAAAGTCTCAAGGGAAACAAGGCTCCCGGACCAGACGGAGTACCAGCCGAAGTACTCAAATTGATTGCTGAAAACCGGCCAAATGCACTTCTGGAAGTGTACAATGCCTGTATTTCCCAAGGTGTCTTCCCTAACCAGTGGAAGATACAGAAATTAACGCTGATTAGCAAAGGAAAAGGAGACCCGACGCATCCATCATCATACCGTCCTCTTTGTATGTTGGATAGTGCCGGTAAACTATTGGAGAAACTGATCCAACGCAGACTGGCGGCGGCGATTGACGCAGCTGGTGGACTATCGGAGAGACAGTATGGTTTCCGGCCAGGTAGGTCTACGCTTGGGGCCATAGCGGACGTAGTGGAATGCGTTGAACGGACTAGACTTAGACGTTACTACCCGAAGCGCATTGTTGTTCTAGCCACGCTCGATGTGCGTAATGCTTTTAACAGTCTACGTTGGGAAGATATCATTAGAGCACTACGGGAAAGATTTCGAATTCCTATGTACCTTCTGAGAATAATACGCAGCTATTTGAAGGATCGCAGGCTTCTCTATGACACACCCGATGGCCAAAGAACCGTAGAAATCACGTCTGGTGCAGCTCAGGGGTCTATTCTTGGACCTGACCTTTGGAACCTGAGCTATGACGATATCTTGGGTATAGAAATGCCAGAAGACACATACCTCGTGGGATACGCGGACGACATAGTGTCGGTCATCTCAGCTCGCGATATGGAGGATGCCAGGAGAAAACTAAATCAAGTCGTGATAAGGACGCGGATATGGCTCGAGGACCACGGTCTAGAGCTCGCGGGAAACAAGACCGAAGTCATACTGATGACATTGGCTCACATTCCACTCGAGATAAGTATGCAGATAGGTGATGTGTCCCTGACAACGAAAAAAGCGGTAACATATTTGGGTCTCAGACTCGACTCTAGACTTAATTACTGGGCCCAAATACAGCATGTGGCTACCAAGGCAGCAAAACTAACAGGCATGTTGAGCAGACTGATGGCAAATATCGGCGGACCAACGCAGTCGAAAAGGAAATTGATTATGGCGACGACAAACTCGATACTACTCTATGGCAGCGAGATATGGGGAGATGCGCTGGAGTTTAAATCTAAGCGGAAAGTAGTAGCAGCGGTGCAACGAACAGCGGCACTAAGAGTTGCATCGGCTTATCGCACGGTCTCAGGCGCTGCAGTCCTCGTTATCACCGGTGAGATACCTATCGACTTGCTGGCATTCGAGCGAAGACGATTATGGAAAGCGAAGAGGGAAAACCATGTCATTAGTGCGACAGATGTCAGGTCGTTTGAATCGGAGGTCCCAAGCCATTTAATTGATCCCATTTTTCTTTAAGCTGCATTAACTTTCGTGAGATCAACCAGCTTTTCCATTTGTTTTTTATTTGTAGTTTGACATAGAGAACTCAGAATACAACAGTTGTAAATCATGATCGCATTTTAAAAAATACAACATTAAAATAACTGCTGTAAACGATAATCGGGGTCTATATTATGACTGATGTGTAGTGAAGGCACAAATGAACAATTTGAAAAAATAGGGTATAAAACTTTGGTTCAAGAACAGATATGGAACGGCTATTGCCTGGAGATACAGTGATGTGAATTTGGCGAGCCTAGTTAGAGGGGCTCCTCCTCGACTCTCAGAGTCATGATCGAAAAAATCTACGCAGCAATTACAAATTCATGGTTTCTAAATTTGGCCAGAGTTGCCAACTGTCAGTCGCCAGTGACCAAATATAATATCATTTTGGCAAATGACAAACGAACTTGAGTCATACAAATTAGACACAATAATTGGGCAATTCACACAACTTTGTATCGTGTATGTTGTATTGACTACATTTGTTTGTTTGTGAACGCTCAATGCTATGCTGTATTGTGTATTTCGTGGCATTCAAACAATTTGATAGCCCGAAACCAACACAACTTTTTAAAAACATATACACATTTTTTTCATTCACACAATTTGATAGCACGAAACCAATACAACTTTTAAAAACATATGTGGGCAATTCACACAACTTTGTATGCTGTATGTTGTATTGACTACATTTGTTTGTTTGTGAACGCTCAATACTATGCCGTATTGTGTATTTCGTGGCATTCAAACAATTTGATAGCCCGAAACCAACACAACATATGAAAACATATACACATTTTTTTCATTCACACAATTTGATAGCACGAAACCAATACAACTTCCAAAAACATAGGAAAAAAATGTGTATGAGTGGATCGGATTTTTATATGAAAATTATCAACAACAATCATACACTGTTGTATGTTCTTCCAACAATACAATGAATACAACGATACAAAGGCTTGTGTGAATTGACCAATGGAAAAAATGTGTATAAGTGTATCAGATTTTTATATGAAAATTATCAACAACAATCATACACTGTTGTATGTTCCTCCAACAATACAATGAATACAACGATACAACGGCTTGTGTGAATTGACCAATGGAAAAAATTTGTATAAGTGTATCAGATTTTTATATGAAAATTATCAACAACAATCATACACTGTTGTATGTTCTTCCAACAATACAATGATACAACGGCTTGTGTGAATTGACCAATGGAAAAAATGTGTATAAGTGTATCAGACTTTTATATGAAAATTATCAACAACAATCATACACTGTTGTATGTTCTTCCAACAATACAATGAATACAACGATACAACGGCTTGTGTGAATTGACCAATGGAAAAAATGTGTATAAGTGTATCAGATTTTTATATGAAAATTATCAACAACAATCATACACTGTTGTATGTTCCTCCAACAATACAATGAATACAACGGCTTTTGTGAATTGACCAAATATAATCTACTAGATATTAGCACAGTATAAATACCTTGTTTAAAAAAATTGAAGACAAATAAACATCCAAATAAAATTTTTTTAGTTAGGAATTTATTTTATTCAAAATTAGCAATAAATACCATAAGAGCTACTCCAGTCAATAGCGCTGCTATTTCCTTAATGGATTGACCTAATTTTGTTGAACCTTCTAATAATTCTGGTATAACACTTACAGTTGCAATATAAATAAAACCGCCAGCGGTAAATGGTAAAATCCATGGAGCGGTGTTACTTTCCGCGGAGTTGCCTCCAATTAATGCTAAAGCATTTCCCGACAAAGCACCTACTGCTGTGACAAGTTGTAAAAGCATAGCTTTTCGGCGGGAACATCCAGATTTGATTAAAATAGCAAAATCACCAATTTCATGAGGCACCTCATGTAAAAGAATGGTTATGGTAGTTACAATACCAACACTATTTCCAGCCAAATAAGATGCTCCAATTGCAAGACCATCTGTAAAATTATGCGCAAAGTCAGCTGCTAAATTTAAGTACCCAGATATTTCCACACATTCTTCTTTATTTTTCGCCGAAGTTTCTTTTTGCTTTTTATTTTTAACTTTCTTATCTTCATTTTCTTTTTGTTTTTCTTCTTTAAGTTTTGTACTGGTAGTGCCATGACAATGACCATGATTATCTCCTTTTAGAAGACGGACTAATTTCTCAACAGTTAGAAATGCTATAATTCCACATAAAACCCAAATTCCAATTGCAATGTCTTTACTGTGATCGTGAAGATGGCTATGAGGATTTTCATGCATATGACCGCTTTCATGGGAATGATCATGATGCGGATTTGTGGCATGTGGAATCAAGTGTAAAAAGGCGTCACCTAAAAGGCCACCAGATGCAAAAGCCAAAAGTACTTTCAGCCGCGGCCTTTTTTCATTACTATTGTCAATGGGAATAACAAACAAAAGTAAGAAAGGAGCAGCACTTATCAGAAGTGTTGATACCATTGAATGCAGCCAAA
Organism: Sarcophaga rosellei; assembly: GCA_930367235.1. Lineage (NCBI taxonomy): Eukaryota > Metazoa > Arthropoda > Insecta > Diptera > Sarcophagidae > Sarcophaga > Sarcophaga rosellei. Next base: position 61,922,368 of record OV884019.1, read on the forward strand.
TTTGACTCATGTTTACTAAAAAGAAATTATGAAAACAAATGTAAATGTTTTATAAAGTAAAGTATATTTTACTTTTTTGCTTTGGACTTACCGTTTGTGTGACTATGTCCATGAGTTCCATGACCATCTCCATGGCTATGACCAATGTTACCAACATTGGCGTTTGCTTCTTTAGAGTATTTAAAACTTGGGTTTTCATTACTATGGCTATGAGTATGACTATAAGAAATTGTTGGTAATGTGAATAGTAAAACGCAAAGAAATGCTATATTCTTTAAAGAAATTATACTATCACAATTGACTTTATTTAATACATATTTCATCCTGCTTATAGTTTGCAAAACAACACGTCATTAAATACACGTATACTTCGCAATTAAATTTCAAACAGTGTTGCCCATATAACAACCTGAAGATTACCAAGTTAAAAAATTCTACATGAAAAACAATGTGAAGTGTATATTAATTCGACTCTGCTAATTTAACATTTTAGGTTTATCTTATTAGAAAACAGTCTATTTTTATCTCTGCAAAAGTGTAAATTTTTAATTAATACACTTTTGAACTAGACGTACGATATAAGCCTTTCATATAAAATATATATTTTTAAATGATTTATATTTTTATTGATCTTGTAGTTTTATTTTCTTTTAGAAATATTAAATGAATGCAAATCTCGGAAAATTTTAAACGAAACTGTACGACTGCCAAATTTTCATTTGTATTATCTGGCAACGTCTCTTAAACCACAGATACATACAGATACGATACTTTTGACGTTTGAAAAACGCCTCTTTGACACGAAAAAAAATTATATTGTTTTGCGGATCAAATGTATTGTAAGCAACAGATATACAGAGTGAAAACTGGCGGTTAAAGTTGAAAAAGCAAATGTTAATAAACATTTATTTTGTGTGACAAAAGGGGAAATTTGGATTTCTTCAATGAAAAGTTTAAAGATTCTTAAATATTTCTTCATTAATCGAAATGTGGGTAATTTTTGGTCACAATGAATATAGTTTCTTGAACAAGAGATAATTAAGAAGTTAAATATTACAAGATCAAAATATGACGTACTGCTCATAAAAAGTTTTCTTGCTGAAAGTTCCTAACATTTTTTAACTTCTTGAAAGAAAAAGTTAAAAATTGTTATTACTTGTTTTTGTTATTTATTAATAGTTTTAGACAAAAATTAAAAAAACAAAAAATCGAAAACTAAATAAAAAACATAAATAAACAATACAGAGTTGTAATCAGAGAGGGGCAGAAATACTTTTTGGTAATATTCTTAATGCGGGGTTAACTGTCAAAATCTCGTTTCGCTTCTGTGTATTATGAGCCCTACACAATAACTTGACAATTTCTACGTACCGTTCTAAGCAAGATGTGTTAATTTTTCTATGCAAGACTCCTTTTGCACCTTCAAAGTGCTTTGAAAATTAGTTTGACAAACTCTTTTGCATTTTCTTTCAAACTTTGTGTAGCTTTTGCACGTTCAAAGTACTTTGAAAAGTAGTTAGACAAACTATTGATATTTTGTTGTTGTGTATACAACCATCGGTAGGCAACGAACGTAGAACAAAGCAAATTTGAGTGTACAGCAAAATGGAAATTACCCCCGCTCGTTTTTTCCCCTTTCTCCCACAAACTCAAGAGTTTTCAAACTAATTTGCAAACTAATTCGAATGTACAAGAGGCGTCATACAAAATAAAGCAATTTTTTGTGGGAGTTTTTAAGGACAAACTAAACAACAGTTTGGGACTGAGAATTTTGAAATTGGTGTAAAACTTAAAAGCAAAGTAACAACCACAGAATGTGGTAACAACACTGTGACTATATTTTTAACCGGCGAAGACTAATTGAGTTTGTAATTAATATAGAATTTATTGACTTACCGGCTTGTGTTTTCTAAAGAAGTTATGTCTTTGAGGGCTATATTCTTAATTTATAAAAATCAGTGTAGGTTCTTCAAAAGTAGATCTGGAGTTAGCATTCCTGAAAATTTAACAACTGCTTTGAGACCAATAAAATCTAAAGTTAGCAGAGAGAACCAGGTAATTGTTTCTTATAATATTATGGATATGAAAATAACAGTTTGCCGAATATATTGTAGATAAATTACTTTGCTGATACGAAAACGGTTAGAACTGTAGGAGGAAAAGGTGGAAGCGGTTGTATATCTTTTTTGCAACTTTGGTGCAATGAACGTGCAGGGCCGGATGGAGGTGATGGCGGTAATGGTGGTCATATTATATTCGAAGCTTCAAAGGACGTAAAAAATTTGAACCATATATCTACTTCCATTTGCGGGGAAGATGGTCAGTGTGGCAGGCCGAAAGATTGCAATGGGAAAAATGCAAATCATACCGTTGTAAAAGTTCCTGTAGGTACTGTGATACGTAATAAGCAAGGCTTTATTATTGGTGACCTTGATCGCGAGCGTTTGATGTTCGTAGCGTCAAGAGGTGGCGTTGGAGGTAAAGGGAATCGATTTTTTACTACAGAGAAGCAAAACAGTCCAAAAGTATGTGAACATGGCCCTCCGGGAGAAGACATGACGTACACTTTGGAAATGCGAAGTATGGCAGATATTGGACTTATTGGGTTTCCAAATGCTGGAAAAAGTACTTTACTAAATGCTATAAGTCGTGCTCGATCTAAAGTCGCACCGTACGCTTTCTCAACACTGCACCCCCATATAGGAATGGTTCAATATTCCGACTATTTTCAGTTGGCAATTGCTGATATGCCAGGAATTATACCAGGAGCACATTGCAGTAAAGGGTTGGGATTACAATTTTTAAAGCATGTTGAACGTTGTTCAGCATTAGTGTATCTTCTAGACGCAAGTGCTGAAGCTCCGTGGTTACATTACGAAAGTCTGGTTTATGAATTGACGAAGTTTAATAAAACGTTAGCAAAATATCCGAAAATAGTTGTGGCAAATAAAATAGACCACGAAAACGCAAAAAAGAATTTAGTCGAATTGAAAAGAAGAATTGACGAAAATATTTTAGCCATCAGTGCCCGAGATGGAACAAATTTGGAATCGTTTCTTTATAATTTAAGGCTTATTTACGAAAAAGAAAAAAAGTTGGAAAGTTTTGATTAAAATTCAATACTCGATAAGCATTGACAATTTGTGAACTAAAAACTGAAAACTGAGTAATCACTCCTGTCTGTAATATTTCTTAAATATATTAAAAATTCTCTAAAATCTGGGCTCAGTAACCATGTTAACCCTCAAATACACGAGTGATAATGACATTCTTTTCAACATTCAATAATAACAATATGGATAAAAAAATCAGTACAATGTGAACTTACAGAACGTTAGGATTTGAAAGATCTCATTTTCATGTGTATCATTACATTTAAAAAAATTCGAGAAACGGAAGGCCTTGTGCATTAAATTGCTAAAAAGTGAGGGATAGTAATGGGTTCTGTAGGAGACCGTAGATGTGAATATATTTATAATATTGTATTTTAGTTTTTATTTAGTAACGTTTTAAAATCTAATGGAATAACAATTGCAACTGTTTTGAAATCTATTAGTTTTTTTAGAACGAAATTTTGTACACATTTTTAAGAAGGACATGTATTAGCATGAATTCATTTTTTATAAAATATTGAATTTATTGTAATGTATCATAATTTCTGGAAATTTACTTCCCTTATTTTTTTTTTTTTTTGTTTTTGCTTAAAATGGGGTTTTGTATTGTTGTTTTTTATGATTAATTTCGCTGACAATCGCATAGCGAATATGATTCTCATATTTGAAGAAAAGATTATCGGTTTTGTTTTCGAACTAGAATAAGTATGGGTTTTAGGTGTCATAGAAGGTCTTGTTATCGGTTTTGTTCATGGCGAAATCAATAAGGTGATGACAATAGTACAACAACTCAATTCGCAGTGATTTTTAATAAAAACAACATGTATTTTCTGTTGTTTTTGGGTGACCACTAATGTCAAATTAAATTCGCCGTAAGCCAGAAATGACAAAGGCGAATCCAAGGCATATTCAATAAGGTGATGGCAAGAATACAACAACTCAATTCGCAGTGTTTTTTAACAAAAACAACATGTATTTTCTGTTGTTTTTGGGGGGACCACTAATATCAAATTAAATTCGCCGTAAGCCAGAAATGACAAAGGCGAATCCATATAATGACATAAAGTTGTTATTTTGTGTCATTATTTCTCTTTTGTTTCTTTTCGTTTATAAAAAAAATTTAAAAACAAATTTTAAAAAAATTAATTTTATTAAATACGAGCTGATTTGTGCTACCACTAAGGTATGACGACCTTCAGAAGAATACTGGGAAGCATAAAAGCAGATTCTACAAGAAAAGTTGTGCCCAAACATCCAGAATATTTAAATAAATTATAAATTGTGTAGAATAAAAATGTAAAGGGAAATAAAAAATAAATAAACAAAAGAATGTATATACAGTGAGCAAAAAAAATGTGTACACTTATTATAAAAAACTAACAAATAAATTATTCCACAGGATTTTGTTTAACATGACTTTCTAGGAAACCCGTTAGCCATAGTCAAAAAATCACCTCTTTTTTACCTAAAAATGTGGGATTTTTTTTAGTTTCGACAATTATTTTCTTTATACTTAACCAATAGAGAAATGTTTATAATCAGAATATAGTTTTAAAGCTTTTTTTAGTCTTAAGGACAATAAATTTCTTTTTATAGATAATTTTTTGTTCAAAAATTATTTCGAGGTAGTGGGTGTAACTTTTTTTTTGCTCACTGTACTCAAACAATATGTTTGACATTTATGTGGACTGAAAAAAGCAATCAGCTGGGCTTTTAACATCACCTTATTGATTTCGCCATGGGCGAATCCATATAATGACATAAAGTTGTTATTTTGTGTCATTATTTCTCTTTTGTTTCTTTTCGTTTATAAAAAAAATTTTAAAGAACAAATTTAAAAAAATAAACTTTTGTAAATACGAGCTGATTTGCGCTACCATTAAGGTATGACGACCTTCAGAGGAATACTGGAAAGCATAGAAGCAGATTCTACAAGAAAAGTTGTGCCCAAACATACAGAATATTTAAATAAATTATAAATTGTGTAAAATAAAAATTTAAAAGGAAATAAAAATAAATAAACAAAATAATGTATATACAGTGAGCAAAAAAAATGTGTACACTTATTATAAAAAACTAACAAATAGATTATTCCACAGGATTTTGTTTAACATGACTTTCTAGGAAACCCGTTAGCCATAGTCAAAAAATCACCACTTTTTTGCCTAAAAATGTGGGAATTTTTTAATTTCTACAATTATTTTCTTTATACTTAACCAATAGAGAAATGTTTATAATCAGAATATAGTTTTAAAGCTTTTTTAGTCTTAAGGACAATAAATTTCTTTTTATAGCTAAATTTTTGTTCAAAAGTTATTTCGAGGTAGTGGGTGTAAGTTTTTTTGCTCACTGTACTCAAACAATATGTTTGACATTTATGTGGACTGAAAAAAGCAATCAGCTGGACTTTTAACACTACCTTATTGAATTTGCCTTGGGTTTTGTTATTGAAAATTAACCAAGCAGCTAACAGCTGGCAGTTTCATTTGTTATATGATTTTTTTTGTTGTATGAAATAAAAACAATTTTAATTTTACTTTATAAACAACTTTTATTTTACCAAGTTTTTTTTTATTAGGTGTTGGCTATTTCGTCTCTGATTCTCTGACCTTCACTTTGTAGAAAAGTGCTTCTCTTCACTCTCAGGTAATGATACTGTCAACTCATCCTCGTTGGTTTGCACATTATAGCTCCTGCAAATGTTGCGCGGAGAGCAGAAATTTATAATTATTACTGCCTTTTCCGAATGGTGGTGTAATGTGCTCAATAAGCAAAGGAATAGACTTTTCAACACTCCTATTGTTCTTTCCGCAATATTAGGTGCCGATGCATGAGCCATATTGAATTTATATTCATGTATGTATGGAGTTAACAAAAAGGGCTCAATGCCAAACCCACAATCTCCCAATAATTTTGAGGTTCGTTCTCCTGACTCATACATTCATCCTTTGACGGCAAATGAAACGCTTCATAACTTTGAGCACATCGTCTAAAGTTGTAGGAACTGTGCTTCTACCCAGAGATATGCTAGAGTCATTTCCAACAGATCTTTGGTATGACCCTTCAGTTAAAAATCGCAAAGTAGCTGCAAGTTGTAGCAATGGCGGTATCTTAGAACGGGAAAGGTGTTTTTTACTGTGTCTAGGACCATACAAAAAGCGCACGCTCAACTGATATGAATGTACAGTATAACATATACGTACGCTGTCTCCGGCAACTCAAGTGGGTTGCTGCATCTCGCAATATTCGTATTTTCAAATTTTCTGAACGCTCTAGCTCTAACAACAAAAATGCGACAACAGCAGTACTCATTTTTTATTTATTTATTTAAAAAGATTTATTTATTTTATTATTTTAATAAAAACAGCAATTTTTAATAAAAAAAAAAAACACTATTTTATCAAAAAAATTAATAAAAATTGTAAATAAATACACAAATGTAAACAACAGCTGTTTCGAACATCGGTTTTATTTCAATTCAAAAATAACGAAACCGTGCTACCAAATGAATTAAATATTGGTTCTCAAAAACGATTTTGAATATGTATAAAAATAATTGCTATATCATTTGATCGCGAAGAATGTGAAAAAATAAACTCCAATCTTGTCAAATGCTAATTTAAAGTTTATAGAAAAATATAAAGTGGCGGGAGATTATAAAACGCTATGCAACGTGAAATTGAAAGCTGATAAAGAAGCATACCAGAAGACTATGGAAAAGGTAAAGGTAAATATTGGATGGGAAAGGTGCAAAGTTTATGAAGGAACGGAAATAATTCAATGTATAAAACGTAGAGCATATCATTATTTAGCGAAGGAATGTAAAAACCAGGAGACTTGCTTGAGAAGCCATTGCAATTATAAAACAAAAAATTGCGAGAGTAATAAACTCATAAAAATTGCGCGAAAGTAAATAGCAGACATAATATGAGCTCAGGTAAAATTATCATGCAAATGATAGGGATTTTAAAATAAATTAGGCAACAAAACGAGAAAGATAGGTTTAACCAAATAATAATTAAAGGAAGTAAATGTTCTATATACAAATGTACAAGGTCTTATTAACAACTATAATCAAGTTGAAATTACTGATTTTTTTATACTGTTTGAAACAAATGCAACAAAGGATATAGACGATTTCGAAATTAAGTTACATTGTTACCATCATATTATGTCGTTATCGACATCATTGAGAACAGGTGATCTTGTAATATGTTTAAAAACAATGGAGTATAGCAAAAGTAAGTGGAAAATAGATGATGCAAAGTGCTGGAATAAATATGTGATAATAACTGATAATATCCTTACTAACTGCGATTTTAATTGACTATGTAATGACATATAATTTTATTATGTCATTTACTATGCCGATCATGAAGTGATAAATATATCAATTGGAAAAATAAAAAGTGGTGGAAAAAAGGAAATATTGCTGAGGTGTTTAAATATGATGAACTGATTATTAATTTAAAATATGATAATAATATAAGAAACAATGAGAACGTTGTCTTATTCGGCAACTGTTTAAAAGGAATAATAAGGAAATATACATCCAGGTAAATGTTACATGAATATAATAATACGAATAATTGGTTCAATGCGAAATTACAATCAATGAAGATATTTGGCAACCCTGGTTGAATAAACAATCAAATTAATAAAGCTCTGTAAAAATTTAAATAAAAAAATAGTGTTTTAAAATAGATAGAGACTATTTAAAAAACAGAAAAATAAACAATAATACGCGGTTATTTTCGAGGTGCAAAAATTTTGGGTGAAAAAAACTAAATAATGGCTGAATGCAGTAAATGCAGATCAGCAATTAGGGGCGAAAGTGGCATTAGATGTAATGGTGCATGCGACAAAGTTTTTCATTTTTCAAAAAAGTGTGCCGGTATTGATCAATATTCGGCGAAAATTATTGATGAAGACAACTATGTTCGTTTTATTTGTGATGATTGCATGCAATATATCCAAAATGTAGACCTTGTTTTAAGGGAGATCCAAGATGGAGTGAACAAAAACAAACAAACGTTAGTTGAGTACAAAAATGAATTTGAAAGCTCGCTGAGGCAAAGTGAAAGCGAAATAAAGGCATTACTTGAGGCAATTGAAATGAGATATGATGAAAGATTTAAAAAAATAGATAAAATCCAAAAAATGTGTGAAAACAATGTAGAAGTGGTAAAGAATTTATATGGAAACATAAACGAATTCGAAAACAAAAACAAAGATATGTATAATACCATAGAGAAAAGTAATATAAAAATCTGTAATGAAATAAAGAAGGTAATTAACGATACAAACGTCAAAACGAAAATGACTTATGCTCAAACAGTTGCAAAAAACACAGTGATGCCAGATGTTTCAAAAAACTTTCCTTTAATTATTAAACCAAAAGAAAAGCAGAGTGTAGTAAAAACAAAAGAGGAATTAAATAAAAAAGTAAATCCAATAAACTTTAAAATAACGAATCTTGAAAATGCAAAAAGCGGAGCACTGATTATTCAAAGCGAAAATACGGAAGAAAGGGATAAAATGAAAAAAGCAATACAAAATGAAATAAGTGAGAATTATGAAATAACGGTTCCAAAACAAGTTGAAATGCACATAATAGTAACGGACATGAATTTTAAAATACGCGAAAAAGAACTAGTGGAAAAAATTAAAAAACAAAATGAAATACTGGAAAAAAGTGAGATGGAAATAATTAAAACATTTGAAACAAAAAGATACAATAAAACAATTTATAATGCAAAAATAAAAATCGACAACGAATCATATTCTCAAGTTATGTCAAGTCAAAAAATAAATGTTGGATGGGACAGATGCAGAGTTTTCGATGGAACTAGTGTAGTACAATGTTTCAAGTGCCATGGATACAATCATAAAGCATCGGACTGTAAAAATGAAGATATTTGTTACAAGTGCCATGGAAAACACAAAAGTACAGAATGCAATAAATAAACTATTAACAAATGTATAAATTGTATTAAAGAAAATAAGATACTTAATTTAGGATTAGATGAAAATCATAACACTAATAATAGAGAATGCCCGGTATATCAAAATAAGCTGATTTTAAAAAAGAAGAGGATGGGCTTAGTATCCTAACAACCAAGGCACTGGCATGGAATATATACCAATATACAAGGCCTACTAAATAATTTTAATCAACTGGAAATAGTAATCGAGGAAAATAAACCAGACTTTATAAGGTTACCCGAAACACATTTGACAGATGAAGTGACTGAATCTGAAATTAAAATAGAGCAATACTACCATTATAGTACAGTATCAAAATCCAATAGAACAGGAGGTGTAATTATATATTTTAAAAAATGTTGGAAGATCAAGAAAATTAAAGAATTTGTAAAAGAAACAAAATACTGGATAAGTGCCTTCAAAGCAAACTATGAGAAAACATCATTTATAATAACAGTCGTATATAGGTCGCCAAGTAGTTCCAAAGGTGAATTTTGCAATGATTTTAAAGAAGTATTGGAAGAAATTTGTGAAGAATGCTGTGATATTATAATAGTAGGAGATTTTAATGTAGACTGGATGAAAGATTTTTACAAAAATAAATTGGAAAGTATAATAAACGACAATGATCTAAAACAAATAATAAAAGACTATACTAGAATAACGGATAATTCAAAAACATTAATAGACTATGTGATAACAAATAATGATAATATTTTAGCTCAAATTGACATAAATAATAAAATAGCCGATCATGAGTCTATTGACATATTTATTCATAATGAAAGTGTTAATAAGAAAAAAATATCGGAAGTAGAAATTTTTAAATATGATAAAAACAGGTTCAAAAGTGAGCTAAGTGCAATAATAGAATATAATGAAATAAAGGATTTAGACTATTACGTAAATCATCTCGATAAATGTCTCGAATATACAATAAAAAAATTTACTATCAAAAAAACAAATTAATGAGAAATATAATAAAAATAAATGGTTTAGTAGTGATATCAGAATTATGAAGATGGAAAAAATTTATAAATATCAAAGAGCGATTAATGAAAATACTACTGAGGCTTGGAGAAACTATAAAATAATAAGAAATAAATATAAAGTACACATCGAGAAAGAAAAAAATAAATTCATAGATAATAAAATATGCAATACAAATAGCCAAAAAGAAATGTGGAGCAAAATAAAAGAACTAGTTCTAAGAAACCCCAGATCTGTGATAAAAACTGTGATTTTTAACAATATAGAATATAAGGACAATTTACAAATAGCCGATAATTTTAATAAATATTTTGTTAATAGTATTAAGGATATAAATAATTCCATTGAATTTGTGCAACATGAAAATAAAATAGCTGTGACAGACATTAAATTTAAATTTCGTGCAATAAATCTACAAGAAATAAAACGTATATGTAAAGACTTAAATAAAAAACCAGATTACAATAGAATAAATAACAACATAATACTTGATAACTGGGACATAGTAGGCAATAAAATTCTTAATATAGTAAACAAATCGTTGGAAACCGGATTATTTCCTAATAATTGGAAGGAATCAATAATTACACCCATTGAAAAAGTTAAGAATACAATAAAATGCGAGGACTTTCGGCCTATCAATGGCCTAAAAACTTGTGAAAAAATCCTCGAAAAGATTGTCAAAAACCAATTAGAGGAATATATAGAAAAACATAAAGTTCTTTCAAAATACCAATCAGGATTCCGAAAAAAACATTCATGCGAGACTGCTTTAAATTACGTCATAAATAGATGGAAATACTTGCAGAAAAATAATAAAATTTTAGCTATTTTTTTAGATTTTAAAAGAGCTTTTGAAACAATCGATCGTGATATTTTATTAAAAAAACTATATAACTACGGTATACAAGATACTGAATTGAAATGGTTCCAATCATACCTAAGTAAGAGAAAACAAATTACGAAAGTTAATAACATAAAATCAATGGAATTAGAAAACGATTTCGGTGTACCTCAGGGATCAATTCTGGGGGCACTTTTGTTCATCATATATATCAATGATTTGGAGAATGTTTTGGAGAAGTGTGAAATAGTACTTTACGCTGATGATACTCTAATTTTTTCAGAAGCACCAACAGATGAATTGTGTTATGAAAATTTGCAAATGGACATGAACAGAATTAACAAATGGCTAAAAATGAACAAATTAAAATTAAACGAAAATAAAACAAAGATAATGCAAATCAATATGAACAGTAATATAACTTTTAAAATAAATGATGTGATAATTGAAAGAGTAAATAAAATGAAATATCTAGGGTTTTTAATAGATAAAGACTTAAACTTTAAAGAACATTTAGAATATATATGTAAAAAAATTGGAAAGAAAATAGGATTTTTTAAACGTGTTAGAAATAAAATTTCATTAATAACAGCAATAAATATATACAATACGATTATTAAGCCTCATTTTGAATATGGATCAACTATATTATATACATGCTGCACAGATACGCAAATAAACAGATTACAAAATTTTCAAAACAAAGCAATGCGAACTATTTTAAAATGCAATCGTTTTACTTCCATACAATATATGCTGGATACTTTAAAATGGATGAACATTCATCAAAGAATAGAATTAACGACACTGACCTTTATCAAAAAAATGGAAATGGGCAATGCACCCGACTATCTAATAGAACAACTACAATATGTTGGCGATTCTCAACCCTATAATCTACGGAATAATAATGAATTTAGATTACAAAGATCAGATACTAATACGACGCAACGTTCGCTATTCTATAAAGGACTCAGAAACTATAACATGATGCCAACTAGTATAAAAAATGAAACAAATATTAACATTTTTAGAAGAAAAGTTGTAAATTTTATAAGAAATTACATTGTAAATTAAATTAGAGCTTTATATTAATTGAATTAATGATTGATATCAATATTTTATAAAGTGTAATGTAAAAGTATTACAAATACTACTAATAAATAAATAAAAAAAAAAGAGAAAAAATAATTAAATATCTGCAGGCTAAAGGTACGGTCACATCTAAAAAATATTTGACCCAAAACGTAAAATATTTCTTTGCCATAATGTGACCACAAAATAATTTTGAGGGGCAAACAGGAAAATCTTAAATTTTGGGCAAATAAAATAATTTGCCTTCAAACAAAAATGTTGTGTCAAATATTTTCATAATTTTTGGCAAATATTTATTTGCTCTTAAATATTTTTCGTTAGGCCAGACAGGCTGTGTTGTCTACTAGCAAAACTAAATCACGAAAATCGTAAGAAAAATGTATGAAATAAAATTTGAAGCAGATAAATAATTTGTTTTATTCAAACCATTTTAATCGTTGTAGACGTATTCATTCTATACGTATAAATATTTCGGTGCATGCATATACATACATACATACATTCAGAGTCTGACATTTAAATAAAGTAAAAAAATGTATTGTATGATGAGTAAAGGCAAATATTGAAAGATAGCAACAATTACTTAATTAAATTTACATAAGTATTATTCGAAGTCGTCGTAGTCTAGTAGGTAGTGAGATGGCTTATAAGAAGTGAGGCTACGGTTCAAACTCCAGGTCAGACATTTCCAATAAAATGAAATACGAAAAAATAATGTGTGTGAAGATAAATTTAAATTTAACTAGCAAAGACAAGAACCAAAATTTTTAACAGAGCTAATGTTACAGTCAACAGAGCAATGTTAAGTGGTTAACAGAAAATACGAAAATTAGTCAAGGAAGAAATCACCCAAATATAGGATATCAGGGACTTGCTGCAGATATCCCACTATATACAAATTGTAGCCTAAGGTGTCCCTAATAAAACGCAATAAGTGGTATATCCCAAATAATTTTGGAACTTGAGATATTTAGCTTCTAATATACCCTATGTTAACAGTGTTAACAGTGCCTGGGTAGGATGACGGATGATGGATATTGTGGAAAAATGGGACTTGATGCACATATCCCACTATATACAAATTGTAGCCTAAGGTGTCCCTAATAAAACGCAATAAGTGGTATGTCCCAAATAATTTTGGAACTTGAGATATTTAGCTTCAAATATACCCTATGTTAACAGTGTTAGCAGTGCCTGGGTAGGATGACGGATGATGGATATTGTGGAAAAATGGGATTAGCTGCACATATCCCACTATATACAAATTGTAGCCTAAGGTGTCCCTAATAAAACGCAATAAGTGGTATATCCCAAATAATTTTGGAACTTGAGATATTTAGCTTCAAATATACCCTATGTTAACAGTGTTAACAGTGCCTGGGTAGGATGACGGATGATGGATATTGTGGAAAAATGGGACTTGCTGCACATATCCCACTATATACAAATTGTAGCCTAAGGTGTCCCTAATAAAACGCAATAAGTGGTATATCCCAAATAATTTTGGAACTTGAGATATTTGGCTTCAAATATACCCTATGTTAACAGTGTTAACAGTGTCTGGGTAGAATGACGGATGATGGATATTGTGGAAAAATGGGACTTGCTGCACATATTCCACTATATACAAATTGTAGCCTAAGGTGTCCCTAATAAAACGCAATAAGTGGTATATCCCAAATAATTTTGGAACTTGAGATATTTAGCTTCAAATATACCCTATGTTAACAGTGTTAACAGTGGCTGGGTAGGATGACGGATGATGGATATTGTGGAAAAATGGGACTTGCTGCACATATCCCACTATATACAAATTGTAGCCTAAGGTGTCCCTAATAAAACCCTATAAGTGGTATATCCCAAATAATTTTGGAACTTGAGATATTTAGCTTCAAATATACCCTATGTTAACAGTGTTAACAGTGGCTGGGTAGGATGACGGATGATGGATATTGTGAAAAAATGGGACTTGCTGCACATATCCCACTATATACAAATTGTAGCCTAAGGTGTCCCTAATAAAACGCAATAAGTGGTATATCCCAAATAATTTTGGAACTTGAGATATTTGGCTTCAAATATACCCTATGTTAACAGTGTTAAGAGTGGCTGGGTAGGATGACGGATGATGGATATTGTGGAAAAATGGGACTTGCTGCACATATCCCACTATATACAAATTGTAGCCTAAGGTGTCCCTAATAAAACCCTATAAGTGGTATATCCCAAATAATTTTGGAACTTGAGATATTTGGCTTCAAATATACCCTATGTTAACAGTGGCTGGGTAGGATGACGGATGATGGATATTGTGGAAAAATGGAACTTGCTGCACATATCCCACTATATACAAATTGTAGCCTAAGGTGTCCCTAATAAAACGCAATAAGTGGTATATCCCAAATAATTTTGGAACTTGAGATATTGGGCTTCAAATATACCCTATGTTAACAGTGGCTGGGTAGGATGACGGATGATGGATATTGTGGAAAAATGGAACTTGCTGCACATATCCCACTATATACAAATTGTAGCCTAAGGTGTCCCTAATAAAACGCAATAAGTGGTATATCCCAAATAATTTTGGGAAATTTGAAATTTTCCCAGATTTCAGATTTTAACAGGATATATTGCAAATTTTAACAGAACAGATTACACATTTAACAGAACAGATTTCTGATTTTACAGAGAAACAGGGATGTTTTTAGGGGTGGGAGTAAAAGAACATTAGGTTTTTGTCAAACGGTGTATTTGTATATAGTGGGATATGTGCAGCAAGTCCCATTTTTCAACAATATCCATCATCCGTCATCCTACCCAGCCACTCTTAACACTGTTAACATAGGGTATATTTGAAGCCAAATATCTCAAGTTCCAAAATTATTTGGGATATACCACTTATAGGGTTTTATTAGGGACACCTTAGGCTACAATTTGTATATAGTGGGATATGTGCAGCAAGTCCCATTTTTCCACAATATCCATCATCCGTCATCCTACCCAGCCACTCTTAACACTGTTAACATAGGGTATATTTGAAGCCAAATATCTCAAGTTCCAAAATTATTTGGGATATACCACTTATTGCGTTTTATTAGGGACAACTTAGGCTACAATTTGTATATAGTGGGATATGTGCAGCAAGTCCCATTTTTCCACAATATCCATCATCCGTCATCCTACCCAGGCACTGTTAACACTGTTAACATAGGGTATATTTGAAGCTAAATATCTCAAGTTCCAAAATTATTTGGGATATACCACTTATTGCGTTTTATTAGGGACACCTTAGGCTACAATTTGTATATAGTGGGATATGTGCAGCAAGTCCCTGATATCCTATATTTGGGTGATTTCTTCCTTGACTAATTTTCGTATTTTCTGTTAACCACTTAACATTGCTCTGTTAACTCTAACATTAGCTCTGTTAAAAATTTTGGTTCTTGTCTTTGCTAGTTAAATTTAAATTTATCTTCACACACATGAAAAAATATATCTTCGGCGACTTCCATTCAGCAGATTTTTGGCAAAAACTCTGAGAATAAATTAAATTGCCATTAAAAAGTCTGTCATTCGGAATTGACCTTAAGGTGTAGGTTCCCGCCATTCATGGATAAAAATTAACACACACAACATGGCGGATGTGTGAAGCTAGGTTGTAATCCTGACTGAAGGGTTGTTATGATCAATTATGTATAAGAAATATAAGAGGTTACTCTTTTTGTAATTGCAATTTTTTCAATAAAATGACTGTTTTTTAATCTCATTAAATAAAAAGATCTTTCTCTGGAACGACCTAACTCCTCAGTACATAAAATATGGAGTTGCTGTTTTTGTTATAAAAAAATTTTGAATTTTTATTGCAATGATTTTGGGTTTTTTTTTGAAAATTATCATGTTTTTCATTCCTGAAAATAACCAAGTGAAAATATTCAGATAGCATCTATCCTAAATATGTGTGCTATTGTAGTCGCCGTAGTCTAGTAGGTAGTGTGCTCTCTTATTAGACGAAAAGCCCGGATTCGAGCCCGAGGCCAGATATCAAAAACGAAATATGAAAAAAAAAAAATATTTCTTCGGCGACTACCTCTCAGCAGATTTCTGGCAAAAACTCTGAGAGTAAATAAACATGCCATGAAAAAGTTTCTCAAAATCTGTCGTACGGAGTCGACGTTAAACTGTAGGTCCCACCACTCAAGTATAAAAGTAAGGCACACAACAGTGATGTGAGAAGCTAGGCCGTAATCCTGACTGAAGGGTTGTAATGGCTAATTATGTATGTATGTATGTTTAGGATATGTACTTCCTTCCTGCGATTTTCAAATATAGCGATTAACTACACTACCTTTTTCGAAACCATAGTCGTCTTTAATTTTTTTCTCGCAAAATATCACTTAAGATCCGCAACACAAAACGAGAAAATATTCATCTTCCATTATGTATGAAAATATACATATATACATAATTGGTCATTACAACCCTTTAGTCAGGATTACGACCAAGTTAAGCACACCACTTATGTTGTGGTGGGACCTACAGTTTAAAGTCGACTCCGAACGACATAATTTTGAGAAACTTTTCATGGCAATTTTATTCAAACTCACAGTTTTTGCCAGAAATCTGCTGAGAGGAAATTGCCGAAGAAATATTTTGTCATATTTCGTTTAGTTGGACATGCCTGACCTGGGGTTTGAACGGAGGCCTCAGGTCTAATAAGCCAACACACTACCTACAGGACCACGGCGACTTCAATATACATATCATGTATATTCAACTCTGGTCAAATATTTTTTTTGTGTCAGATATATCTTAAGTGTGACCATATGGCAAACATGTTTTCCCATATTTCTGTTTGTCGCTATTTGATGAAACAAAAATAGGAAAATAAATGTGCGTAGTGTAATCACAAAATCAGGGATATTTGATCAAATTGACTTGACTAATTGGAAATACTAAGAAGGTGACGGCAATATTTCCTGATTTCGAAAGAGCTTTTGAAACAATTCACATGCAAAAAACTAATCGTATGTAATAAGAGGCAAAGAATTTGAGTGGTGGTCGTACAAACTGTATAGAAAGCAGACAACTAAAGTAAATGGTTTCCTGATGGGAAAAATACAAAATGACTTCGGTGTAACACAAGGTTTAATACTAGTTGTCTTGATATTTATAATTTTGTTAATGACATGCCAAATATAATAGAGAGATGTAAAATGGATCTATATGTAAAATGGATCTATATGTAAAATGGATCAGCTAAAGAAGACGAAGAATGTCAAATATGTAAATCACATGATATAAGTAAAACAAACAGCTGGTTGAATAAATTAAGCCTTAATGAAAACAAAACGAACATAATGGAAATAAATATGAATACGAATGATCTATTTAAAATTGATTAATTAATTATAGTAATAGAAAAAGTTCAACATATAAAATATTTCGGGTTTGTAATAGTCAAAAAGATAAAATTTAATATAAATATGGACTATGCGTGTAAACAAATCGGTTTTCTTAAAAGAATTAGAAGTAAAATATTGAAACTTACAGCGATAAATATTTATAATACAGTAATTAAGCCCCATTTTCAATTTTGGTATACATGCGAATCATTAAATGCAAGAATGGAAAAATTAGAAAATGAAGCAATTGGAATAATTTTAAAATGTGCTAGGCACAGCTAACATTAATGACACGGGGTACACAGAGTTGAAACTTTTGACGTTTAATAAACGCTCAAAGTAGTAGCTTAACTTATCTCTTAAGTGCCTCGGCCACGTTTAAAATCTGGTATTCAAATTTTGCATATGTGTTGGTAATATTTGTTTGACTCAGCACAGCATCACATCAAATTTCAGCCTTCAAATTTCATTTTAAAAATGTTGTGGAGAAGACAACATTACATGGTTTTCATCGGAAAAAATTCTTTTATGGTTTTCTTTTTTTTTTGCAAACATTTTTTTTAGGTTTTCTGAAAGAACATATGGGCTTTTGGTTGGGAGATTGTTTTGTTTTTGTTTGTTTTTTAGTTTTTTCTTTTAATATAACAAATGATTGTTTCATAGTCATTGCACTGGCGCAGGCAATTAAAAAAACAAAAAAAGGAAACTGCGAAGGGTCTTTGGATGAAAGAGTGCTTGAAGGAAAGGGATGCATTTACGCACCAAAAATGTTCTCAATGAACTCAAATTGAGTCCTCCAAATGATTTTCAAAACTTTCTACGGATGGATGAAGGCACATATGAGGAACTTCCAAACTTGGTTGGCCCGAAAATTCAAAAACAAGATACTCAAAAAACAAGATTTTAAAATATAATATAAAAGCAATTAAAACAAATTATTAATGGACTTAATTTTATAAACAAAATAATTTTTATTATTTTTTTACGAAACAAAGTTAGTAAAAATAAAGGAACGATCATAACGAATCATAAATAAATACAAAAATACATATACAAAAACAAAACATCCACTTCTTATTATCATTTTCTGCTACACATTTTCAAAACATCCGCGAACCAGATGGTGATGTTTCTCCTACAAAATCTGCAGAAAAATGAAATTTGAAGTAATTGCCCGCACACACATCAAATTTGCTTCCAATTTCTGCGGAGCAGGTAGCGAAAATCAAAAGTATTTTGATATTCTTCAAATTCTTCTCAGCCTGTACGTGTGAGGACAGTTTTCTGCACGTGTGAGTACAGTTTTACCAATACAATCACAAAAATGGCAGATTGATCAATCTAGTTTGATCGTGGCTGTGCTGCTTTAGAGGGAGAAACAAAATATTACAATGTATTGCAAAACAAATGTGTTAGCAGCAATAGATATGCAGAGCGAAAATTGGTGATAAAGTAGGAAATGTTAATAAACATTTATTTTGTGTTAAAAAAGGGGAAATTTGTAAAATTTTTAAATGAAAATTTTAAAAGTTCCTTAATACTTAATTATTAATCACAATGAGTATAGTTTCTTGTGCAAAAGGTTATTAAGAAGAAAAACATTACAAAATCAAAGTAAGACATAGTGCTCATAAAAAATTTTTCCTCCTGATAGTTGCCAATATTTTTTAATTTCTTGAATGAAAAAGTTAAAATTATTATTATTAGTTCCTTTTATTATTTATTAATAGTTTCACACAAAAATTAAATTTTTTATTAACTCGCGTCAATATAAAAAACCCACCCCGAAAACAAAAAAAAAAAAAAACATAGATAAACAAAACAAACAATCTGAGAGGCTGTAATCACATGAGAACAATTGTGCTGGTCTCAAATGATAGTTTCTAGGCAAGAGAAGTGAAGAGAATGTTTTTTCGGTGGCGTAAAGTTTCAACCAGCTACAGCCCCGCATTACCAGCACAAAACTAATACATACACATTTTTAAAAATCAGGGTTGGTATCTTTTTTTTTTTTAACAGAGTGCAGTTAGTTGGCTTTCAAACACAATATTGCATTGTGCTTTCAACTTTCAAACACAAAATATCTGTGCTTTCAAACAATAAACATGATCAAGCAAGAAGGGGAATAGACGCGTCAGCAGACGCTAATATTAATAAGAGAATTAAAACAGCACGAGTTAATGTACAAAGCAACTCGCCCCGATCATTTGATAAACAAAATGAAGCTTTGGATAAAATTGTTTTAGCTCTAAAAGAAGTAAAACCAAATATAAGTATAATTGATATTAAAAAAATTAAAGTTTTGCAGCAACAAATTGCGTTTGAAAAAAGAATATAAAAGCGGCAATGAGGAGTGTCATGGCAGCTGAAGAGGTATATATGTATATCAAAGCTTGGTGTTTTAATGAATTGCATTTTTTAATGGATGCCAATGATGAAATTCGGGCCAGTCAAGTTTGGAAATTAATAATGTAAGCGAAATTTAGTAAATGATAGATAGTGTGCTGCAAAATATTTTTAATACATCATTCTTAACAAAATAAATTTCATACTGTAACTTTTTGTTTTGATTTTGTCATTCTTTTTTGTTTAGGTGGACGATTCATTTTGTGAAAGCAAATGCAGTCGTAGTTTGAAAAAGGTAAATTGTTATTTGTTTTAAATTTTAATTTATAACACAATTTTAAATTTTTTTAGGTTAAGCGTCCAAGATCAGATGAGGTATCTGAACTGCAGCAATCTGCTAACAAATCACTAGAGCTCGTTAACACCTTAATTGCAAAAATGTGTTCAACAGGAGAAACGAAAGAAGACATTTTTTGTAAGCTTTTAGCTTGCGAACTAAAAGAGATCAAATTGGCAGAGCCGTATGATAGCGTGACTACCGACATACTGTTGATGATTCGAAAAGCAAAAGCTAACGAACGAAGAAAACTACTCCATCAGGCATCACATTCGACAACACCAGTTTATCCTCAGACGTATACCTCCGAATCTATAGAACAATTTCCGATGCCATTGTCTAGCTCGCTTTCCTCATAGCCATCATTAGCAAATATTAGTTATTCTTCACCTATCGAATTAAAGAAGAAGAAATGCGAAAAAACATAGAACAAAACACTGAAAAGATGTGCGGAAATAAAGAAAGTGATCAAGGAAACAAATGTAAAACAAAATGAGATGACATTCGCAGATGCAGTTAAAAAGAATTTAGTCTTGCCAGAGGTTAAAATTCAAGTGCCATTGGTAATTAAACCAAAGGAAAAACAAAAAATTGAAAAAACAAAAGAAAATTTAAATAAAAAGGTAGACCCAATAGATTTTAAAATAACAAATATTGAAATTAGAAGAAATGGAACAGTGATCATTCAAAGTGAAAACAAAGATGAACGAGATAAAATAAAAAGTGCCACCGAGAACAAAATGAGTGAAACATACGAGATAAAAGTGCCAAGTGAAATTGAAATGATAATAGTTATAACGGATATGACATTTAAATATGAAGAAAGAGAACTTATTGAAAAATTAATAAAGTAAAATCAGGTCATGGAAAATAGTAAAATTAATTTAATAAAAGTATATGAAACAAGAAGAAACAACGGATTAATTTATAACGCTAAATCTTATATATAAAAATGAATGTGTGTTTGTTTGTATGTTTGAAGTTTATAGACGATTAAACGGCTGAACCGATTTTCTTGAAATTTTCACAGTATCTTCCTGTATGTCTGGAAGGAGTTATAGGCTACTTTTTATGTTGATATTCCAAATGAGCGAGGGGCCATGCCCACGTATGCTACATACTACATACTTAATATTTAATTGCATTTGAAATATATTACTCATACGCATAGTAGTTACCCCTACAAGTATGCTATCTGTGATTCTTGATGTATAAAACCAAAGAAAATAAAGTGTAAAGAACGACGCGGGGGGAAAGATAGAAGGGAAAGAAAAAAATTTTGTAACCAACATTTGTGAAAAAATTCACCAAATAAGAAAAAATATAACCAAAATTAAATTCGTAGACTTTTGTTTTATTTATTTTTTTTTCAAGTTTAAATTATAATTAATAAAAAAAGAAACAAAAAACAGCTTTTCTTATAAGAAAGAAAAATAACCAAAACCAAAAAAATCTACACATCTACACATTGATCAAAAAAATAACCAATTTTGGTTAGAAATAACCAAAAAAAGGCAACACTGTTCTCAAATCACTTATTCTCAGACGTCGGCACAAAGAGAACATGAGAAAAATTATGAGAGGCATATTTAACCCAGAGGAAAATTGTTAGTAATATTTTCAAGTCTACTTATTAACCCAATAATATGTACATATATGTGAGCGAAAAGTATAGAACAATTGTACTGCGTTAAAAACCTAAAAACACCGTATTTAACTTGGCAAGTATTCTTCCAAAAATCGAAATCATTCCTCATTGATATTAGTGAATCATACTGTAATATTTCTTTGGGCGTAAAATTGAAGTCTGAAAAAAGCGACATGAACATTCTCCTTTAGAAGCTGACAAGCAATTGAATGCATTTTTACGATCTCATGATGAGAGCAACACATTGTTACGCTCTTTGTTTGTGTTTATTTTCCTTCCGTCTTCCGCCCCCCCCCTCATTAAGAAATGTTTTTTTAAAAAGATTTTGGTGAGAGCGGGTCGTAATGCCACAACCCGCTATAAGAAATTTTACTGCTTTATAATTCGTATTCTTTATATCCATATTCTTTGATATCACTCATACGTCACATATGTAGTTTTTTTAATGAATTTTACATCTATATAAACAAAAATGAATGTGTGTTTATTTGTTTGTGGGTTTGTTTGTTTGAAGTCTATAGACGGCTAAACGGCTGGACCGATTATCTTGAAATTTTGACAGTACCTTCCTGTATATCTGGAAGGAACTACTTTTTCAAGAAGGAGTGGTGCCACGCCAACATATCCAATAAGTATTTAATGTCGCATATTTCATAAACTGCAATAGCTAGAGACTTCAAATTTTGCATGGACGACTTTGACGTATATATAAACAAAATGGGCGGTTTGGATATAGTGGGCGTGTCACCTCCAATATAAAAAATATTAAATTATTATATCTAAGAAAATATAACAGTTAGAGTCCTAAAATTTTGTCGAATCCACTTTAGTATCAATATGAATATTTTAGGCAAAAATGGGCTGACTCGGAAAAGTGGGCGTGGTACTTCCCATATGAATTAAATGTAAAACTTCTTATATCTCGGAAATCACCTATATATATAAAAATGAATGTGCGTTTGTTTGTATGTTTGAAGTTTATAGACGACTAAACGGCTCCTAAAATGTTCACAGTATCTTCCGGAAAGAGTTATAGGCTACTTTTTATGTTGATATTTCAAATGAGCGAGGTGCCACTCCCACATATACTACATTACCTACTATTGTAAGATAATAACAAAATGTGTATATTGGAAAAACTATATCAGCAAGATACCTCAAATTTTGTACAAGTAACTACAGTTTTAATATAAATATTTTGGACAAAAATGGCGAACTAACAATAGTGGGCTTGGCACCTCCCATATAAAGTAAATACGAAAATCTGTATATCTGAAAAACTCTAACAGCTAGAGTCCCCAATTTTTGTACGAGTAACTTTAGTTTAAATATAAATATTCTGGACAAAAATAGGGAGTTCAACAAAAGCGGTCGTGTCACCTCCCATATGAAGAAAAATAACAGTTAGACTCTCCAATTTTGTACGAATATCTAAAGGTTCAATATCAATATTTTTGTTAAAAATGTGCGATCAAGCATTAGGGGCGTGGCAAACTCTATATGAACTAATTATTAAAATCTGTATATCTAGAAAACTATAAAAGATAGTCTCCAATTTTGTATTCCAGCTTCAGGAAGGTGGTGCCTCTCTGATTAGTGAGTGTGGAAATTATTATATCTTGAAATATGCAATAGTAAGGTATATGACCCTTAAATGATTGAGTTTAAAATTTTCAACTCATGTACATAGTAAGTACTAAAATGCATACTATTTATATATTGATCTCATATACATACACATATACATATGTAATAGTTATATTATTGGTTACTTCTAAAAATGGGTAACTAATAAAAATAGTATTTATTTGTCGCATATCTTGAAAACCACATTAGGTAAATTTTGTAATCAGCATTCTATTGGGCGATGAATGGGCATGTAACAATAGGGAGTAATATTTTCATTCATTACTTTTAATTACCTAAGTAATAAAATGTAAACTGTCAATATTGTTCCCAAATAAAATAAGTAGTTGTAAAACTCATCAAAAAAATTACCTGTGACTGACGCAAACACAATTATTTGTTAAATTTTAATAACCTTAATTTCTTTTTCAAAAGGTTCATGACCGGAACCGATTTTTTACCTATTCATATTAGGTAAAATATAAAGGAATACATATGTATAACACGCATTCGGTTTTGGAATTCAGTTGAATCTTTGATTTTAATCAAGTTAAACGTTATTTGAGTGACATTTATTTTGCAACAATTTATAAAAATGCCCCCAATAAAAGCATCCCTTTCCAGAAGCACTAAAAAAGCATTGCGTTTGCAATCCCAGAGAGCAAATGAAAGTTCGGAAGAGCGTGAAAGTCGCCTCAGGACTGAAAAGAGTTTCAACCTTTAGAGCCGGAACGCCATCACAACGCGAAGAACGCCTTGAAGGCCTACGACAACGTGCCACACCATCAAGAGCTACTGAAACACCTTCGGAAAGCCAAGAGTGCCTTAAAAGTCAACGAAATCTTACCTCTTTAGCACGAGCTTCTGAAACGCCGTCAGAACGCGAAAGATGTCTTGAAGGTCTTCGACAACATGCCACTACCGCATGAGCTACCGAGACATCGTTGGAACTTGAAGGTCGGATACAAAGCCAACGAAATCGTACCGAAACATCACGAGCCACAGAAACGCCTTCAGAACGTGAAGGACGTCTTGAAGGTCTTCGACAACATGCGACAACCGCACGAGCTACCGAGACACCTTTGGAACATGAAGCTCGGCTACAAAGCCAGCAAAATCGTACCACAGCAACACGAGCTAATGAAAAAGAAGTCCAACATGAATCACGAGTAGAAAGTCACAGGATTCGAACATCAACAAGAAGAGCAGCAGTAAGTATAAAGTAATGCACTCATGTACAAAAATGAAACACCTTTGGCGACATGTTCACACTCTAAAGTTAACTACTAATATGCGTGTTCAGTTGGAACGTGATGCTTCAGCTTCAACTTTTTCCAAAATATTGCTTGATTTAGGTAATGGAAGAATTCCAATGGATCCTATAACAAAGTATATAAAATTTCCTTCAGACTTTTGCAGAATGACACAATCCAAAGAATAATTAATAAATTGTATATTTCCCAATATCGTGCAAAATTTAAAAAATATGCAATGGTTATATGAACGTGCGTTACTGGCATCCAAAAATATTGACGTTAATTCCATCAACAGCAATAGTCTCAACAAGATCGATGGGAATCTAAGAACTTATAAAAAAACGGTGTTCACATTATTTACCTTGGAAATATTGACCCTCCACGACTTTGTAATGGCACTCAACTAACAATAAAAAGTGATGAACGACCATTATAACTGGAAAGTTTAAGGAAACTGATGTATTGCCGCCACGTCGTATGGCCACATCGGAGATGCCAATCGATTTCAAGCGCCTTCAATTTCCTATTCGCCTAGCATTTGCAATGACAATTAATAAAGCTCAAGGTCAGTCCTTGCAAGTTTGTGGACTTAATCTAAAAAATCCATGTTTCTCACCTGGACAGATTTACGTCGCATGTTCGCGAGTAGGAAAACCCGCAGAGGGGAAAACAAAAAATATTGTGTATCCCAAGGCATTGGAATAAGAATTATTTATTTAAGAAAAAAAGTACATATTAAATTTTAGCAAGTAAGAAATAAATAGCTCATTAATGTATTATTTTAGAATTTAAATGAAATATATTGTCATCAAATGAAATTAGAATAAACCTTTAAGAAAAATTGCATAGTTTAATTACTAAATAAAAATTTTTTTAATTATTATGTACATATTTAATTTCGATGGGGGTAGCGAAGCACACCGGGTATTAGCTAGTTAAAAATAAATAGTGAATCCTACCAAAAAGTAATTGCCGCACAGAAATTAAATGTGGGGTGGGAAAAATGTCGAGTGTTTGGTGGAACGGAAGTAACGAGGTGTTATAGGTGTAATGGATTCAACCATAAGTCGGTGAACTGCAAGAACAGCGAAGTATGTCTCAAATGTCACAGAAATCATAATACAAAGCAATGTAAGGAAGAACAAATAAAAAATGTATCAACTGCGTAAAAAGTAAGAAAAAGCTAAATCTGGGTTTAGATGAAAATCATGCGACTACAGATAGAGAATGTCCTGTTTATAAAAACAAACTGAATTTAAAAAGGCGAATAATGGGCATTAATGAATAACAATTAAAGGATTTATATGGCATGTATACAAATGTTCAGGGATTAATTAACAACTTTAATCAAATAGAAGCAATTGCAGATATAGAAAAACCACATTTTATAATATTATCGAAAACGCAACTAACTAAGACAATGTGGATGAATCAGAAATAGTGATACCGGAATACGTTCAAATGACATTATTATCCAATTCAACGAGAACCGGCGGAATAATTATGTATTATAACAACTGTTGGTAGGTGAAAATGATATTTGAAAAAGTTAGTGATTTCAAACACTGGATTGGTGTATATAGCGTAAAATACAACAATTACTCGATGATAATAGTGGGAGTTTTTCTGTGACCAAGAAGTCAAGAAGCTGAATTTTGTGATATATTTGAGGAAATAGTTGAAGAACTGATTGAAAAGCACAAAGGAATTGTTATTGTTGGAGACTTGAATACTCGTATTGATTGGTCAAAAGAAAGTGTTTATAAGAAGAAAATTGAATGCATAATTAATGATAATGGATTAAAACAGTTAATAAATGATTACACTAGAGTAACAAAAGATTCAAAAACAATAATAGGTTATGTTATAACAAATATAAAAAATATTAGTTCAAATATTAGCAGTATAAATAAAATATCGGACCATGAATTAATAGAAATTAAAATCAAGAATGTTAATAACTCGAAAATTATTAAGAATGAAACAAAGATGTTTAAATACAGAAAGAACATATTCCAAAGGGAAATAAATAATATACTGGGAAATGAAGAGAGACTGGATTTAAATTACAATATAAATTTACTTGGTGAGGCTTTCAAAAAACGATCGAAAAACTTTCGGTAAATAGAACAATATGCGCGAAAGTTATAAATAATAAGTGGTTCAATAGGAAGTCTTAAAAAGAAAAAAAAAAATAATAAAATATAATATCGCTAAAAGCCAAAATAATTATGCAGCATGGAATGAGTATAAAAGAACAAGAAAATTATATAAGACAAAACCTGAGCAAGAAAAAAGTAATTATGTATATTAATAAAACAATAAGCAATTCTAATGATCAAAAACAAATGTGGAATAATATTAAAGATCTAGTGCTAAAGAGTAACCGAAATGTGATAAAAACTGTGATATTTAATAATGTAGAGTATAAAACAAATGCCGAAATAGCAAACAATTTTAATGAATATTTTGTAAATAGTATTAAGGAAATTAGGGATAAAATAGAATATGTAGGATATTATAATCAACAGGATGCGATAAATTCTAGATTCAAATTCCGTGCAATATCAAATTACGACATAAAAACTATTTGCAAAGATATAAAAAAGAAACCGGATAATTGGAATATAATTGGTGATAGAATACTGAAAATTATAAATTAGTCTATGGAAACGGGTATTTTCCCGGAAAATTGGAAGAAGTCAATGATAACACCTATTGAGAAAGTAACCGGAAACAAGTAAATGTGAGGAATTTCGGCCAATAAACTCATGAAGTCGCCGTGGTCTAGTAGGTAGTGTTCTGGCTTATTAGACGAAAGGCCCGAGTTCGAATACCAGGTTATAGACGAGTAAACGGCTGAACCGATTTTCTTGAAATTTTCACAGTATCTTCCTGTATGTCTGGAAGGAGTTATAGGCTACTTTTTATGTTGATATTCCAAATGAGCGAGGGGCCATGCCCACGTATGCTACATACTACATACTTAATATTTAATTGCATTTGAAATATATTACTCATACGCATAGTAGTTACCCCTACAAGTATGCTATCTGTGATTCTTGATGTATAAAACCAAAGAAAATAAAGTGTAAAGAACGACGCGGGGGGAAAGATAGAAGGGAAAGAAAAAAATTTTGTAACCAACATTTGTGAAAAAATTCACCAAATAAGAAAAAATATAACCAAAATTAAATTCGTAGACTTTTGTTTTATTTATTTTTTTTTCAAGTTTAAATTATAATTAATAAAAAAAGAAACAAAAAACAGCTTTTCTTATAAGAAAGAAAAATAACCAAAACCAAAAAAATCTACACATCTACACATTGATCAAAAAAATAACCAATTTTGGTTAGAAATAACCAAAAAAAGGCAACACTGTTCTCAAATCACTTATTCTCAGACGTCGGCACAAAGAGAACATGAGAAAAATTATGAGAGGCATATTTAACCCAGAGGAAAATTGTTAGTAATATTTTCAAGTCTACTTATTAACCCAATAATATGTACATATATGTGAGCGAAAAGTATAGAACAATTGTACTGCGTTAAAAACCTAAAAACACCGTATTTAACTTGGCAAGTATTCTTCCAAAAATCGAAATCATTTCTCATTGATATTAGTGAATCATACTGTAATATTTCTTTGGGCGTAAAATTGAAGTCTGAAAAAAGCGACATGAACATTCTCCTTTAGAAGCTGACAAGCAATTGAATGCATTTTTACGATCTCATGATGAGAGTAACACATTGTTACGCTCTTTGTTTGTGTTTATTTTCCTTCCGTCTTCCGCCCCCCCCCTCATTAAGAAATGTTTTTTTAAAAAGATTTTGGTGAGAGCGGGTCGTAATGCCACAACCCGCTATAAGAAATTTTACTGCTTTATAATTCGTATTCTTTATATCCATATTCTTTGATATCACTCATACGTCACATATGTAGTTTTTTTAATGAATTTTACATCTATATAAACAAAAATGAATGTGTGTTTATTTGTTTGTGGGTTTGTTTGTTTGAAGTCTATAGACGGCTAAACGGCTGGACCGATTATCTTGAAATTTTGACAGTACCTTCCTGTATATCTGGAAGGAACTACTTTTTCAAGAAGGAGTGGTGCCACGCCAACATATCCAATAAGTATTTAATGTCGCATATTTCATAAACTGCAATAGCTAGAGACTTCAAATTTTGCATGGACGACTTTGACGTATATATAAACAAAATGGGCGGTTTGGATATAGTGGGCGTGTCACCTCCAATATAAAAAATATTAAATTATTATATCTAAGAAAATATAACAGTTAGAGTCCTAAAATTTTGTCGAATCCACTTTAGTATCAATATGAATATTTTAGGCAAAAATGGGCTGACTCGGAAAAGTGGGCGTGGTACTTCCCATATGAATTAAATGTAAAACTTCTTATATCTCGGAAATCACCTATATATATAAAAATGAATGTGCGTTTGTTTGTATGTTTGAAGTTTATAGACGACTAAACGGCTGAACCGATATTCCTAAAATGTTCACAGTATCTTCCGGAAAGAGTTATAGGCTACTTTTTATGTTGATATTTCAAATGAGCGAGGTGCCACTCCCACATATACTACATTACCTACTATTGTAAGATAATAACAAAATGTGTATATTGGAAAAACTATATCAGCAAGATACCTCAAATTTTGTACAAGTAACTACAGTTTTAATATAAATATTTTGGACAAAAATGGCGAACTAACAATAGTGGGCTTGGCACCTCCCATATAAAGTAAATACGAAAATCTGTATATCTGAAAAACTCTAACAGCTAGAGTCCCCAATTTTTGTACGAGTAACTTTAGTTTAAATATAAATATTCTGGACAAAAATAGGGAGTTCAACAAAAGCGGTCGTGTCACCTCCCATATGAAGAAAAATAACAGTTAGACTCTCCAATTTTGTACGAATATCTAAAGGTTCAATATCAATATTTTTGTTAAAAATGTGCGATCAAGCATTAGGGGCGTGGCAAACTCTATATGAACTAATTATTAAAATCTGTATATCTAGAAAACTATAAAAGATAGTCTCCAATTTTGTATTCCAGCTTCAGGAAGGTGGTGCCTCTCTGATTAGTGAATGTGGAGATTATTATATCTTGAAATATGCAATAGTAAGGTATATGACCCTTAAATGATTGAGTTTAAAATTTTCAACTCATGTACATAGTAAGTACTAAAATGCATACTATTTATATATTGATCTCATATACATACACATATACATATGTAATAGTTATATTATTGGTTACTTCTAAAAATGGGTAACTAATAAAAATAGTATTTATTTGTCGCATATCTTGAAAACCACATTAGGTAAATTTTGTAATCAGCATTCTATTGGGCGATGAATGGGCATGTAACAATAGGGAGTAATATTTTCATTCATTACTTTTAATTACCTAAGTAATAAAATGTAAACTGTCAATATTGTTCCCAAATAAAATAAGTAGTTGTAAAACTCATCAAAAAAATTACCTGTGACTGACGCAAACACAATTATTTGTTAAATTTTAATAACCTTAATTTCTTTTTCAAAAGGTTCATGACCTGAACCGATTTTTTACCTATTCATATTAGGTAAAATATAAAGGAATACATATGTATAACACGCATTCGGTTTTGGAATTCAGTTGAATCTTTGATTTTAATCAAGTTAAACGTTATTTGAGTGACATTTATTTTGCAACAATTTATAAAAATGCCCCCAATAAAAGCATCCCTTTCCAGAAGCACTAACAAAGCATTGCGTTTGCAATCCCAGAGAGCAAATGAAAGTTCGGAAGAGCGTGAAAGTCGCCTCAGGACTGAAAAGAGTTTCAACCTTTAGAGCCGGAACGCCATCACAACGCGAAGAACGCCTTGAAGGCCTACGACAACGTGCCACACCATCAAGAGCTACTGAAACACCTTCGGAAAGCCAAGAGTGCCTTAAAAGTCAACGAAATCTTACCTCTTTAGCACGAGCTTCTGAAACGCCGTCAGAACGCGAAAGATGTCTTGAAGGTCTTCGACAACATGCCACTACCGCATGAGCTACCGAGACATCGTTGGAACTTGAAGGTCGGATACAAAGCCAACGAAATCGTACCGAAACATCACGAGCCACAGAAACGCCTTCAGAACGTGAAGGAAGTCTTGAAGGTCTTCGACAACATGCGACAACCGCACGAGCTACCGAGACACCTTTGGAACATGAAGCTCGGCTACAAAGCCAGCAAAATCGTACCACAGCAACACGAGCTAATGAAAAAGAAGTCCAACATGAATCACGAGTAGAAAGTCACAGGATTCGAACATCAACAAGAAGAGCAGCAGTAAGTATAAAGTAATGCACTCATGTACAAAAATGAAACACCTTTGGCGACATGTTCACACTCTAATGTTAACTACTAATATGCGTGTTCAGTTGGAACGTGATGCTTCAGCTTCAACTTTTTCCAAAATATTGCTTGATTTAGGTAATGGAAGAATTCCAATGGATCCTATAACAAAGTATATAAAATTTCCTTCAGACTTTTGCAGAATGACACAATCCAAAGAATAATTAATAAATTGTATATTTCCCAATATCGTGCAAAATTTAAAAAATATGCAATGGTTATATGAACGTGCGTTACTGGCATCCAAAAATATTGACGTTAATTCCATCCACAGCAATAGTCTCAACAAGATCGATGGGAATCTAAGAACTTATAAAAAAACGGTGTTCACATTATTTACCTTGGAAATATTGACCCTCCACGACTTTGTAATGGCACTCAACTAACAATAAAAAGTGATGAACGACCATTATAACTGGAAAGTTTAAGGAAACTGATGTATTGCCGCCACGTCGTATGGCCACATCGGAGATGCCAATCGATTTCAAGCGCCTTCAATTTCCTATTCGCCTAGCATTTGCAATGACAATTAATAAAGCTCAAGGTCAGTCCTTGCAAGTTTGTGGACTTAATCTAAAAAATCCATGTTTCTCACCTGGACAGATTTACGTCGCATGTTCGCGAGTAGGAAAACCCGCAGAGGGGAAAACAAAAAATATTGTGTATCCCAAGGCATTGGAATAAGAATTATTTATTTAAGAAAAAAAGTACATATTAAATTTTAGCAAGTAAGAAATAAATAGCTCATTAATGTATTATTTTAGAATTTAAATGAAATATATTGTCATCAAATGAAATTAGAATAAACCTTTAAGAAAAATTGCATAGTTTAATTACTAAATAAAAAATTTTTTAATTATTATGTACATATTTAATTTCGATGGGGGTAGCGAAGCACACCGGGTATTAGCTAGTTAAAAATAAATAGTGAATCCTACCAAAAAGTAATTGCCGCACAGAAATTAAATGTTGGGTGGGAAAAATGTCGAGTGTTTGGTGGAACGGAAGTAACGAGGTGTTATAGGTGTAATGGATTCAACCATAAGTCGGTGAACTGCAAGAACAGCGAAGTATGTCTCAAATGTCACAGAAATCATAATACAAAGCAATGTAAGGAAGAACAAATAAAAAATGTATCAACTGCGTAAAAAGTAAGAAAAAGCTAAATCTGGGTTTAGATGAAAATCATGCGACTACAGATAGAGAATGTCCTGTTTATAAAAACAAACTGAATTTAAAAAGGCGAATAATGGGCATTAATGAATAACAATTAAAGGATTTATATGGCATGTATACAAATGTTCAGGGATTAATTAACAACTTTAATCAAATAGAAGCAATTGCAGATATAGAAAAACCACATTTTATAATATTATCGAAAACGCAACTAACTAAGACAATGTGGATGAATCAGAAATAGTGATACCGGAATACGTTCAAATGACATTATTATCCAATTCAACGAGAACCGGCGGAATAATTATGTATTATAACAACTGTTGGTAGGTGAAAATGATATTTGAAAAAGTTAGTGATTTCAAACACTGGATTGGTGTATATAGCGTAAAATACAACAATTACTCGATGATAATAGTGGGAGTTTTTCTGTGACCAAGAAGTCAAGAAGCTGAATTTTGTGATATATTTGAGGAAATAGTTGAAGAACTGATTGAAAAGCACAAAGGAATTGTTATTGTTGGAGACTTGAATACTCGTATTGATTGGTCAAAAGAAAGTGTTTATAAGAAGAAAATTGAATGCATAATTAATGATAATGGATTAAAACAGTTAATAAATGATTACACTAGAGTAACAAAAGATTCAAAAACAATAATAGGTTATGTTATAACAAATATAAAAAATATTAGTTCAAATATTAGCAGTATAAATAAAATATCGGACCATGAATTAATAGAAATTAAAATCAAGAATGTTAATAACTCGAAAATTATTAAGAATGAAACAAAGATGTTTAAATACAGAAAGAACATATTCCAAAGGGAAATAAATAATATACTGGGAAATGAAGAGAGACTGGATTTAAATTACAATATAAATTTACTTGGTGAGGCTTTCAAAAAACGATCGAAAAACTTTCGGTAAATAGAACAATATGCGCGAAAGTTATAAATAATAAGTGGTTCAATAGGAAGTCTTAAAAAGAAAAAAAAAAAAATAATAAAATATAATATCGCTAAAAGCCAAAATAATTATGCAGCATGGAATGAGTATAAAAGAACAAGAAAATTATATAAGACAAAACCTGAGCAAGAAAAAAGTAATTATGTATATTAATAAAACAATAAGCAATTCTAATGATCAAAAACAAATGTGGAATAATATTAAAGATCTAGTGCTAAAGAGTAACCGAAATGTGATAAAAACTGTGATATTTAATAATGTAGAGTATAAAACAAATGCCGAAATAGCAAACAATTTTAATGAATATTTTGTAAATAGTATTAAGGAAATTAGGGATAAAATAGAATATGTAGGATATATTAATCAACAGGATGTGATAAATTCTAGATTCAAATTCCGTGCAATATCAAATTACGAAATAAAAACTATTTGCAAAGATATAAAAAAGAAACCGGATAATTGGAATATAATTGGTGATAGAATACTGAAAATTATAAATGAGTCTATGGAAACGGGTATTTTCCCGGAAAATTGGAAGAAGTCAATGATAACACCTATTGAGAAAGTAACCGGAAACAAGTAAATGTGAGGAATTTCGGCCAATAAACTCATGAAGTCGCCGTGGTCTAGTAGGTAGTGTTCTGGCTTATTAGACGAAAGGCCCGAGTTCGAATACCAGGTCAGACATCAAAACGAAAAATATGAAAATATTTCTTCGGCGACTTCCTCTCAGCAGATTTCTGGCAAAAACTCTCAGAGTAAAAATTGCCATGAAAAGCTTCTCAAAATATCTGTCGTTCGGAGTCGACTTTAAACTGTAGGTCCCGCCACTCATGTATAAAATTAACGCACACAACATGAGTGGTGTTGAGAAGCTAGGCCGTAATCCTGACTGAAGGGTTATAATGGCCAATTATGTATGTATGTATGTAAACTCATGAAAATTATGTGAACAAATTCTTGGAAAAATAGTAAAAAAAACAACTCGAACAATACATAGAAAATAATAATATTTTATCTAAATATCAATCGGATTTTAGAAAACGAAATAGCGGTGAACTACGTTATCAAAAGATGGAAAAACATTTGGGCAATTCACACAACTTTGTATCGTCTATATTGTATTGAATAGATTTCTTTGTTTGTGAACGCTCAATGCATGCTGTATTGTGTATTTCGTAGCATTCAAACAATTTGATAGCCCGAAACCAACACAACTTTTTAAAAACATATACACATTTTTTTCATTCACACAATTTGATAGCACGAAACCAATACAACTTTTAAAAACATATGGAAAAAATGTGTATAAGTGTATCGGATTTTTATATGAAAATTATCAACAACAATCATACACTGTTGTATGTTCTTCCAACAATACAATGAATACAACAATACAACGGCTTGTGTGAATTGACCAATTAGCAAAAATAAGAAAATAATGGCAATATTTCTTGATTTTCGAAGGGCCTTTGAAACGATAGATAGAGACATTGTAATACAAAAATATCAACATTAACTGCGATAAATATACATAACTCAATTATTAAACCACACTTTGAATTCGGTTCAACAATATTATATACGTGCTGCACTAATGGTCAAATAGAAAGACTACAAAAACTACAAAATAGAGCCCCTACTAGTCATTATGATTTCGTTTTTTTAAAAGATTCCTAAAATAAGAATTCAAAATTGACCAAAATAAATTATTGGTCGAATTATATTTGAATTTATCAGTATTCACTTGTTTGGATAATAGAATCTAATTGATATTCTTCGGACACGCAGTATTTGAAATTTCCGATTCCAATTTATAAGCGGCGTTAATTGAACTAATTAAACTTAATTAGCAATAGGGTGGTACAAATTCATGTTTATTATTAATTTAAAATATTCAATTATTTAATTTAATAGCAAGTTATATATCTATAATGTGTAAACAAATATATAGAACCGATGATGAAGATGGATGAAGTAATTATGGCGCAACACATAATCTAAACGTTTTTTAAAAAGGTAAAAACGTATCAATTGGTGTCAGAAGTGGGATTGCAAAATCCAAAATTAAAAACAAAAAAAAAGGAGAAAATCAAAATGAAACTCTCCGATCTAAAAGTGAAACGGCTTAAACGAGAGTTAGGTAAACTCGAGTTGCCAACAATGGACACGAAGAATGAACTGCAAAAGCGGTTAAGGGAACACCTGAAGCATCAAGGCATTGACATTGATGGCTATGAGTTCGTGGATGAAGTCGAACGACAGT
This sequence comes from Sarcophaga rosellei, assembly GCA_930367235.1. NCBI lineage: Eukaryota > Metazoa > Arthropoda > Insecta > Diptera > Sarcophagidae > Sarcophaga > Sarcophaga rosellei. Next base: position 61,957,838 of record OV884019.1, read on the forward strand.
TACAGGCTCCTACAACCCCTGGTGGTGTTGACATAAATTCGTTGCTTGCTGGCATGAAGGAGAAACTGCAAGTCGCAAATCAAAAGCTATTTGCTGACGCACAAGAAGTTTCTAGAGCCGAATATCAGAAACTTCTGGATAAAGTACAAGAAGATTCTAGAGCCGAAAACCCAAAGCTTTTCGCAGCTTCTAGAGCAGAAAATCGCAAAATGCAATTTTTTCTAATTTTTTACGTATTTTTGTATGTATTTTTATAAACAAGGGTTTGAACTGAACCCGATCCGGAACGAACCGGCTCGTTTTTCCGAACCATGAACCGGAGTCCGGAACGCGTTCCGGTAAAAAAAAGTTAGCACAACACCACTGGTTAGCACGTTGGATTGAGCGCTTCCAGACTTACGACTTCAGCATTGAACACCGAAGTGGCACAATACATGGCAATGCTGATGCTCTCTCATGCCGACCATGTAATTTAGAGTGTAAGCATTGTATGAAAGCGGAGAAGAAAGAATAAATCGTTGATATACGGCTGACGCGGATCGAAGCCAACGCAGACTGGTCCGAAGCACAAATAAGTGACCCAACATTAGCGAAGATAATAGCAGCTAAGGAAGAGGACAAACGGCCTACCAGAAATGTGATATCCGCAGAAGGTCCTCTTACAAAAGCATATTAGGCACTATGCGACCGTTTAAACATGATAAATGGGTGCCTATATCGGTATTAGGAAAGCGCTGATGGCAAGAGCTCATCCAAGGTGTTGAAGGAGTTCCATAATGGAGCTAGCGGAGGACATCTTGGAGTAACAAAGACGCTGGAAAGGCTAAAACAACACTTTTATTGGGTTGAATGTCAGCAAGCAGTGGCGGATTGGATAGCAAACTGTACCCAGTGTATTCCAGCTAAAGGTCCGGCAAGAAGAAGTCCAGGTCAGATGCAGAAATATAACTCAGGCGCACCTTTCGAGCGGATAGCGGTGGACGTAGCAGGCCCTTTTCCAGTCAGCAATGCCGGAAACAGATATGTTCTCGTTGTGATGGACTACTTCAGCAAATTGGCGGAAGTGTATGACATACCCAATCAAGAGCGAACACAATAGTAAATGTTTTTGTGAACAATTGGGTATGCCGCTACGGGGTTCCAATAAACTACATTCCAATCAATGCAGAAATTTCGAGTCAGCTGTATTCAAGGAAATGTGTGAAGTGTACGGTACGAACGACGCCGCTACACCCAGAGTCGGACGGAATGGTATAGCGATTTAACCGAACCCTGGAGGAGTACTTGCGGAAAGTAGTGAGCGAGCAACAGAAAGACGGGGAAGAACACATCCCGAGGTTTCTTCTGGCATACCGATCTGCGGTCCATGATTCAACATCTAGATCACCCGCCAAGGTTATTTTTCGGACTGAGATTAAACTGCCCGGTGACTTAAAGCTTGGTGTTAAGCCCGCTACAGAGAGAGATGGAACATACACTGGAATGGAAGAAAGCCTGAATGAACTTCATGAGTTCGTGCGCTCCCGTATAAAAATGGCCAGTGATAGAATGAAAGCCAGGTATGATCGAGCAGCGAACACGGAGGGCTTCCATGAAGGACAACTGGATCTTCTCTACAACCCAAAGCGGAAGAAGGGATTATCCCCAAGCTTCAAATCAGTTGGGATGGACCGTATAAAATAATTAAACGGTTAAACGACGTCGTGTACAGGATACAGAAAGCTAGCAGCCCCCGAACAAAAATGAAGGTCGTACACATAGAGCGACTAGCAGAATACGGGAGTAGAGGTAATGAGCCTATTCGGGCCAAACAGACTTAAGTGGGCGGCAGTGTTACGCAAATGGAAACGACCTAATATCGTTTCACAAGAAAACATCGTTTAACATAAACAATAAGAAAAACCTACAAATACAAAGACTCTGAGTGTGAGTATGTGTTCACAACACACACGACACAGATGCACACTAACAAACGCATCCAACACGTTCCAAGTAAACGCAACAACAATAAAAATAAGAGAGGATCAACAACGTGGACAAAATACAAGAAGGCGAAGACAAGAACATTCCAGCACCTTCTTCAGACTGAAATGTTAGCATATAAAAAGGCCAGACAAAGCAGGCAGGAGTCAGTAAGAGTTCGGTCAGTCTTGTGTGAACACGCGTTGCTATCAAAGTAAACAATCGTTGTTTGAAGATCTCCGCTATAGATTTGTACACAAGTATAAGTGTTGTTGCTTGCAAAAAGGTTGTAAGCAGACAATAATAACGAACAAGCAAGTTGTTGTTATATCAGAAAGTTGTATTCGGTGGCACACAAAAGTAGTGTGATTAATAAAGAGTTTAATTAAAACGAAACACATATTTGTTTTTATTTTGGTTTGCAATCAACGAACTCATAATCTAAACGTTTTTTTTAAAAGGTAAAAACGTAACAATATCTTACATATAAAAATGAATCCGTGTTGAATTTTCAAAAAGTTTTATTTGATAATAGATTATTTTGTTTGTAGCTATTTCATAAAGCTTTTTAAAATTCATTTCCCGAAATTTTACAAAACGGTTAATAATGTTTGCAGTTTTCTCTCATTACAAAAATATTGAGTAAAATCTGTTTTTATTTTCTCATAGTTTCAATGATTATAACTACTTGTTCCTACAATATTTTGTGATCTGTATTATCAAAATCTATATTTTCAGGGAACCTTTCGCTATTTTTTATTAAAAAATTGTGGAGGACACAACATGCTTGAACTATTAAAGTCTTGTTGGCCTCTTCATGTTGAATTTGAGTTTGTAGTATGCGAAATCGGTTGGACAAAATACCAAAAGCACGTTCAATATTTTGCCTAGCACGGCAGTCTGCTATTAAAAATAATTTTGTCTTTGGATAAATTCGATTTGCTATAAGGAGTTAATATATGCTTTCCTTTTGGGCAATAATTATCGACCACTATGACATATGGTTGTTTTCTGTTACTACTAATAACTTTTGGCTCTGGGAAATTAGAATCGTCCCCTAATATGTACATCAAATCCGAAACTTCTAAAACTCCACCATCGGAAATTCGTCGATTACACCCAACGTTAATGTACAAAAATTTCCCATACGCATCTGCCAAAGCCAACAGAAAAATACTAGTGAATGCTTTATATGTATGTAGTTATAGAATAAATTGGCTATCTTCTTTTTTGGCTTGAATTCGTATGTTTCCCATCAGGAGCCCCTAAGCACCAGAGGAATTGCCAACTTCTTATGAAAATATTAAAAACAAAAGAAAAAAAAGCAAGCAAATGTACATTAGGGTGGGTCGAAAAAAAAAGTTGAGACAGTCACCCCCTAGAATTAAAGATATGTTAATAACGTTCCGAAAAATATAAAAATTATTTTTTTGCCACGCCTAGAAAGGCCGCCCTTTTTGTTTTTTATATACTACGTCGCCATTTTAGGTCCGATCGTAACATATCATATATCAGTGTTTGTGGCTTGACGGCAGCTACATTTCACTCTAAGAAGATTTTTTAATTAGACGTCATATTCTATGCGCGACTTCTGATATCTCGGATCCTTCCCCAAAATCAATAATTGTGGCTATGCAGGAATAAAGAGCATTTAATTATATAAAATATTCGCTTTCAAAATGCTCACTTTTATGCATTAACAGCTATTTTACAGATATTTTAAAATGTTCAAATATTCATTCGCAATTCATTAACTTTTCCGTTACAAACCAAATTGGATCTTTGGATGCTTAAGTCCCATTATCAAAAACAAGATATTCCATTTTATTCAGTGTAGTTGTCGATAAGTAATAAAAGTTTTATTAATAAATACTTAAAAATAATACAGTTATAAAGAAATTACATATTTTGCAAATATGTAGCCAAAATTTTTGAACGGTTGGCGTTGAAGTCGCCGTGGTCTAGTAGGTAGTGTGTTGGCTTATTAGACGAAAGGCCCGAGTTCGAATCCCAGGCCAGACATCAAAAAAAAAAAAAAAAATGTTTCTTCGGCGACTTCCTCTCAGCAGATTTCTGGCAAAAACTCTGAGAGTAAAAATTGCCATGAAAAGCTTCTCAAAAAATCTGTCGTTCGGAGTCGACTTTAAACTGTAGGTCCCGCCACTCATGTATAAAATTAACGCACACAACATTAGTGGTGTTGAGAAGCTAGGCCGTAATCCTGACTGAAGGGTTGTAATGGCCAATTATGTATGTATGTTTAAAAGTCGTTATTGGTTTATTTATTTAAGTAAACTTTTGTACATCTTTATTTTTCGATTCGAACTTTTATCGGTGTTCTTTTTCGCGGACATATTTTTCGAATTGTTTTCGTGTTGCCGATAATAATTTTGAGTTTTTTTTTCTTTCGTAATTTTTCGGGAAATTGTTTCTCGCAAATTTTTATTGCATTTTTCGCATTTTTTTATTTCTCGCGATCTGAAGTTTCTCCTTTGTTCCTATTCTTTGGAATTTTACAATTGGGAGTCCCCATTCCTACCTCTTCGTTTTCATTTATTTTATTTATTTATTTATTGTAATTAACATAGCACAACAAGACATAAATCTTATAAGTGACAGTGCTATGTTTAGAATCAAAAAGATATTAAGTATATAAAAAATTAACATTAATTAAAAATAAAAAAATTAAGTATAAAGTTCAAAGTGTATATAAAGCTATTAAATCAAATATAAAGAAAAAAAAAAGTATTAACACATAGGAACTTAGAAAAACTAACAATATTTCTACAATATAAAAGAGTTTAAAGATAATAAATTATAAAAATATAAAAAAGGTAATAATTTAGAAAATCAGTTTAATAAAAATATAATATAGATGTAGACCTAAAAAAATAAAAACAAAAAAATTATAAATATTCACTTCCTCTAACTTAAGGTGTTGTAAAAAATATTATTTATGAAAATAATTTAAATAACTCCTTTTTGAACGCATTTGCATTGCCTAGATTTTGAATATAATTTGGTACAGAATTCCAAAGACTAGTAGTGTGTATAAAAAACTGTCGCTGAGACAGAAGAGTCTTAAAGCGTTGCTGAATAATCTTCATACCACGGTTGGATCTAGCAAACTTAATTCTACTAAATAAATATTCAGGCTGTTTGGTATAAATTATTTTATGAAGTAGAATAAGACATTTGATCTTCAGGAGATTATCAAGTTTTATACCAAGAATCCGGTATGCCAAATGAGAGATGTGATCACGACGCCCTTTACGAAAGACATATCTAGCTATGTTATTAAATGCCAAATTAAGTTTTCGGTTGTCATCATAGTCGCAATTTGCGAAGATTTCACACCCATACAAAAGTACTGGAATTAAGTATGTTCTAGCCAGCTGCATTCGAATGGCAGAAGGTGTCGAATCAATGACAGTCCACAAGTTCCTAAGCATACAGTAAATTCTACTGACAATGACATTTACATGGCTAGACCACGATAAACTGCCATTGAAGACAATACCCAGATTTTTTGCAGATGTGACAAAGTCAATTTTATTTCCCCTGATGCTCAACTCAGGTACGACAAAAGATCTGTTGGTCCTCGAAAGAATAATACACTTAGACTTAGAAGGATTGATGCATAGTCCATTAGCCGAGGCCCAGCTGTCAATCCTTGCTAAATCACGATTAATGTAATCCAAACAAGAATTAATATTCTCCTTAGGAGTACTAGTATATAGCTGCACATCATCAGCATACATATGAACATTACAGTTAACTAAAACATCTGGCAGATCATTTATATACATACAAAACAATAGAGGCCCAAGTATTGACCCCTGGGGAACGCCTCTACTAATGCTAAGTGGATCTGAAATATTGCCATCAAAATGTACTTCTTGAAATCTGTTCATCAAATAAGAATAAATTAGATTGCATGCAGAATTAGAAAAATTAAACAGTTTCTGGAGTTTTTTTTATTAGAACCTTGTGATCGACTGTGTCAAATGCCTTGGTGTGATCAAGGAGAACCAAAAACGCTACACTATTTTCATCTAGTTCCGACCTAAGAACCTCGACTACATTTATTAGAGCGGTAGTACAACTCCTACCCTTCATGAATCCAGACTGACTTACAGTCAAGTAATTGTGACTCGCCAGATAACTGTTGATTTGTCTGGCCATAATATTCTCCAGTACCTTGGACAGAAAGGGAAGGATAGCGATTGGCCTGAACTCATTGTTAGTCTTTGGAATGGGAAGGATCTTAGCCAGTTTCCAATCTTCTGGGAAAGTAGATTTAGTCAGAACCGTATTAAATAAGTGAGTAAAATATGGCAATAGCGTAAGCGTCAGAGCCTTCAAGAATAAAGGATCTAAATCGTCAGAACCAACTGCATTCGATTTTACCGCCGATATACATTCAAAGACCTCAAACTGATTAACGCAACGAAAACTAAAGGAATATTGTGGTGGAACACAACAAAGGTCATCGTATAAGTTACCGCTAGACATTGGAATTTTAGCATTTACGAACTGGTCATTAAGCTTATTCACGTCCACTTCAATACCGATTTTAGGACATTTGCGGCCGATTCCTATTTCACGAATAACATTCCATTTAGACCTGTTGTCCATTGCGTTGGAAAACTTTTCACCATAATACAATGCCTTCGCAATTCTTATGCGCTTAGTAACTTCGGTCCGTTCAATTTTATGTAAAGTTTTCAAGTCATCAGTCCTAAACCTCTTCCATCGCCTGTAAGCACTATCCCTTCTCTCGATGAGTGCTTTAATCTCCGTATTAAACCACGGCTGTTGTTTTGCTCTGATGCGTTTGGTTCTGACAGGAACGCACCTGTCATAGAGCAGACGCACTTTCTCCTGGATAAAAGATAATTGGTCGTTCGCACTACCCAGTGTATATACCTGGTCCCAAGAAATGTTATTCAGTTCAATATTCAGAGTTGTATAATCTATGTTCCTAATATCACGATATGTAATATATTTATCAGCAGAACAAGTAACAGATAAATCATAATTAAGGAAGAGAAGATCGTGGTTGGAGAAGCAAGAAGCAGAAATTTGGTCATATAGCAGTACCCTATCAATGTGATTCACAAATATAAGGTCAATCAAGCTACTGGACGTCGAGTGGAAATGTGTAGGTGTTGATACATTTACAGGACTGAGATGAAGTGAAAGCATTGGTTCCATAAGTGAATTATACAGCAGAAGGTTGTTATTAAAGTCCCCTACAATAACTATGTCGTCATAATGAATTGTAATATCCTCAAGAATCGAAATAAAAGGAACAAGATTTAGACTAGAATGTGGTCTATATACACAACCCAAAAGAAGTTTCCGCTTATCGGCAGTTGAAATTTCCAGAAATAAATATTCAGTTTCACTTCCAATGTGGGTTAATAATTTCTCCTTGCATAGTATACCGTTACGGACATAAATCGCAACTCCACCACCTCTAGCACTAGTCTCAATACCGTTAACTAAGATACGCCTATCTGATCGGAAAAGTTTAAAGCCCTGTAAATCAAAAACTGAGTCTTGAACATCTACGGGAAACCAAGTTTCAGAAATGCAAATAACGTCAATACCAGCTGACACAAATAAATACCTGAATTCGTCAATCTTATTGTTCAAGCTCTGAGCATTAATGTGGATAATATTGAGACCTTCTCTTTGCCTGGCAAGAATTCTAACCATGTTATACACACTGCCCCTGGAATTATAACCACTGGAAGTCATCAAATCGTATGAGGATTTTGGCAATGCTTTCAATAGTTGGATGTAAATTAGAGGTTATAATAATTAAGCGTTCAAATAAAAAGGAGTTGTACATACGTGTTTGAAAAGTATAGTAGAAGTACATATCATTTAAATAAGTTTTGGAGATGGTGAGATTTAAAAGCATCAGTGAATAACTCAGGCGTTCAAACAGCATGGCCAGGAAATAACATATTAAGGCTGTCCATATCATCAAAGGCTGGTAAACCCAGTCACATCGGCCCGAAGGATTATAGACCGATATCCCTCTCATCCTTTCTTTTGAAAGCCTTGGAGAGACTTATCGATCTACATTTGAGGTCAAACATGGACCGGTCTCTGTTGAGTGGGTCGCAACATGCTTACATCAAGGGTAAGTCGGTTGAGACCGCTCTTCATGATGTGACAGGTTTTGTTGAGACGAATCTGGCTAGGGGTGAGTACACACTGTCGGCTTTCCTTGATATAGAGGGGGCCTTCAATAATGTCACCACTTCTTCTATTGAGAATTCACTGAGGGATATACATGCCCCAGATTTTCTGGTGCGGTTTATCATCCACATGTTGGGTAATAGACTAATCCGATCGAATCTGGGTGGATGTTCTATCGTAAAGCGTGCGACCAGGGGTACACCGCAGGGGGGTGTCCTATCCCCTCTCTTGTGGCTCCTGGTTGCTAATGTTGGTCTGAGGCTTCTAGAGAGTAGGGGCTTTAGGGTTGTGGCATATGCCGATGATGTGGCTATTCTGGTGGGTGGAAAGTTTCTACCGACGCTGGGGGAACTGATGGAGTCTGCTCTTGGAATTTTATCCTCTTGGGCTACGAACTGTGGCCTGGGTATAAATCCGGATAAGACGGACCTCGTCCTGTTCTCGCGTAGGTACAAAGTTGAACCCTTCAGGTTGCCGAGGTTAGCTGGTAGGGAGCTTCCGTTGTCTTCGGAGGTCAAGTACTTGGGTGTTGTCCTGGACAGCAAGCTGAACTGGAAACGAAACACCGAGGAAAGAATGAAGAAGGGACTGAATGCCTTCTACCAGTGTAGGAACTCCATAGGTAAGAGCTGGGGTCTTCCGCCTAGGGCCATTCGCTGGATATATCTGGCGATTGTTAGACCGGTTATTACCTATGGCTGCGTTGTTTGGTGGTGTGCCTTAGATAAGAGTTTTCAGCGGAAAATCTTGGATAAGGTTCAGCGGATTGTTTCCTTGAGTATCACTGGAGTGAGGAAGAGTTGCCCTCAGGCTGCTCTTGACACTATGCTCTGCCTGACTCCGCTTGATTTATATGTCAAGCGGTGTGCAGCGCGCTGTGCCATTCGTCTGAGGGAATCGGGCTGCTGGAAACAGCGCTCGACAGGTCACTCCAGAGTTCTGAATGTCATCTTTCCTGACGGGAGATATCGACTTTCGGAAAAAGCCACCGATTATATTGTGCCTGAGGCTATGTTCCTGCCCGGTTTAAGGATACTTATACCGGAAAGGGCACAATGGAATGGTGGGGTACTCCAGGGACAGAGAGGTATACCCATCTTCACAGATGGGTCTAAGTTAGGTGGTTGTACAGGTGCTGGGGTTTTCTGTAGGGAACTCGGTCTTGAACTCCACTTTAGGTTGAACGATGACTGCAGCGTTTTCCAGGCGGAGATTTTCGCAATCTTGAAAGCTATTGAGGCCATAGCTGGTGGCCCAGCTTCAGATTCGGAATCTTACGTGATCTTCGTTGACAGTCAGGCTGCCCTTAGGGCCATTGAGTCGGTCTGGTGCAAATCACGGCTCGTTCGCAAGTGCAAGGAGTCGTTGAGGTCCTTTGGACTAGACCGTATCCGTCTCTGCTGGGTTCCGGGTCATAGCGGAATACTGGGCAATGAGACGGCGGATGCCCTCGCTAGGTTAGGTTCGCTCTCTGGGAGCGATTTAATAGTTGGTCCTGACCCCCCGGTCTGCCACCTCTACGGTCTCATCAATAGATGGGTCGGGGAGGAAGAGCAAAGACGTTGGGGGAACGGATCGGGTTGTTTTGTCTCTAGATGTCTATGGCCTGCTGTGGACAGTAAGAGAACAGGTAGGCTGCTGGGCTTGGATAAGGCCAGCTTAAGGTTAGTTGTCGGGTTTATCACAGGGCACTGCGAGATTAGGTCGCTGACGGGGATCTGGAACAGATCCCAGCCGGACTATTGCAGGGCATGTTGCGATGAGGAGGAGTTGGAGACTATCGAACATCTCCTCTGTAACTGCCCAGCCCTTGGTAGGTTGAGGCTGAGGACCTTTGGCAGGGCCTTCTTTGAGAGTTTGAACTCTGCGTCGAGAGCCGACATCAAGGCTCTCCACAGATTCATTAGTGGCTTAGGCTGGTTGAGGGGCGCTAGGGCTTCATCAGGATAGTCGCGCTCTCCCTTCTTGTTGGGTCTATGTTACCCCTCCGCTTCCCATTCTCCCTTTCCTATCTCCTCTCCTTTATATCCTATTCCCTCTCGTATCCTTCCTCTTTAAGGACGTTGTACAATGGGTCAATTCGACCTCCGGGTACTGTACTTGTCTTAATTGACAAGTGCACGTCCTCTAACCTAACCTAACCTAACCTATCATCTATAAGTATGAGGTCATCATTCGTAGCCTTTTTTACGTAAACACAGCCCCGCATAGTAAACGCAGCAGATAACATTTTTTCCTTTTTGAGACGAATTGCCGCGCTCAATAATTTAAAACTGGGCTGAGTTAAGTTCTCGTTGACATAGAACTTTTCTTCTGAGGCGAGACCAATATTCCTAAGGCGGAAGACAAAACCATTGTGTAGTTTCCTGTAGTTTGCCAGGGTTTTCAAGAAAAAGTTCCTATCATATGCAGACCACAGTTTCACAATAATAGCGGCGTCTTTAGAGTTCTCTCTGTGTTTGTTGTTATGATTCCTTAGGCGATAGATAGATTGAATATTCGGTACGGGTGTATTGATGGTGTTACAAATTTTATGGAATATTTCCTGTAGGTTTTCGTCCTGCGCGTACGGGATTTCATTAATCCTAATCTCGGATGAAACCGGGTAATTCTCATGTTGCTTTAATTTCATTTTTAGGGCACTTATATCCTCACGCATCTTATCAATTTCTACAGCTTTATTCTCAAGAACGGTTACTCTTTCAGTAATACTCGACAATTTACTTTCAATTATGCTGTATTTTTCTCGCAGGTCAGTAAATAACTCCTCTTTAAACTCCTTAAATTTTAGATCAATGGTACGCAGAATTTGCTCCGTAAATTTTTCAAACCTGCTGTCCACACAATTTAAAAGTTTGAAGGGTGATTCTAATAATGAAGACCGAGAAGAGCCAGCCCCAAGCATTTGGTTAATGTCTGTTAGGCGTTTATTGACAGGGGTATTGGGCAATGCAGCTCCGGTTGATGGTCGGTTTTCAGTATTATCAACTGTTTGCATTTTTTTCTTATTATTGGTGTTTTTGGTTTTTGATCTGTTGATATTGTTTTTGCCGATTTTCTTATCCTTCCTCAAGTTGTACATCGAAAGGTAATTTTGTGTTTAAAATTAAGTTTAAAATTAACTGCCAACACTCAATAAGTACAAAAGAAAAATTAATACATGCAAAAACTTGGCAGCACTTTCATAAGCAGTACTTGAGATCAAAACAGCTGATATGTCTTAATTTGTTTACTCTTGTTTTTATTTTGGTGTCTATTTTACTGTATAGTGTAATGTTGTTGTGTATTCATAAAATAAGCAAGGTCACCAAGTATAGCTTATTTGTGTTATTGTAGTGTATATTTATCTCACAAGAATGTTTTGTTACTAGGTTGAATATTGTTGTTGTTTGTTTACAGTTTTTAAATTTTCGTTTATTTGAAATATTCTTTCTGTAAGAATTATTCCTTGTTGGATGTAAAATTTGTTAGTGTATTTTAACTGTTCAACCTTAGGTAGATATTTAGTGACATATAAAATTCAGGAGATTATTGTTTATTATTTATTGATTTTTTACTTATATCTTTGATTTTGTTTGATAGATTTTAATGTAAAAAACCCAATTTTTTAATAACGTAAGAATTAATTAGATATTATAAAAATTCACACATCGATTCTAGAAACCAAAGTAAACAAAATAAGTAGTAGATATCTTAAAAAGACTCATAGATTCACAAATTTGCGGAGCACGGTTTTGAACACGTCTGTTCAGCACAAGGATCGGTTATTATATTCAGACTTTTTTTTCATAACTTGTTATTTATCCCAATTGTGATAAAATGGCCGCGTTAAGAAACTTAACAAGGAACTACAATCGCTTAGTCGATTTTGAGAGTTTTATTCAGGCTATCCCTAAAGAAGAACATTCTGTTCACACTCTCAGTGTCCATCGGCAGGAGCTAACCCGTTTGTGGGAAGCTTTTCGTGACACTTACGAGGACTTATCGGAAAATGCCGAGGATACCAAGGTATCTGCTAAAGACCTGAAAGCCAAGTATATGGCGGGACATACGCTATATTTTCAATGCATCTCGATCATTGATGGGTTAACTGATAGCCTTAAGAGCAAGGCCGCGAACCCCCCTACAAATAGTATCCCGATCCATCTTCCCCCCTGTGATACCCCAACCTTTACTGGTGATTATGCATCTTGGCCAACGTTTAGGGATATGTTTTCGGCCATTTATGGGACCAATCCCACATTTGCAACATCCAACGGATGTACTACCTTTTACAAAAGACGGAAGGTGAGGCGAGGGACATTATTCGAACGTGCCCCATGACGAATGATGGTTTCGACATGGCTTGGCAGAATCTCGTCGATCGTTACGAGAATAAAAGAGTATTGATCAATTCTCAATTGAAAACTCTTTTCAACCTCCCTTCCATATCCAAGGAATATGGCCCTTGCATTAAAATTCTGCAACGGACAATTAATGACTGCATAACGAACTTGTCGTTGTTGGGCATCGAAACGAAAAATTGGGACATAATTTTTGTGTACATTTGCTCCACTAAGCTTCCCGAACACACCCTAGGTCTTTGGGAGCAGCCTCAGGGGCCTTGCTCAGACCTACCCAAGTGGAGCAAGATGGATGAATTCCTGACCGCCAGAACTCTGGAATAAGTTTCGGACATCATCGGAAGCCACAATTTTTCGCAAGATACTGCACGGGTTAATAACCAAGGCAGTTCTGGTAACCCTCGGAAATAGAAAATCTTTGGGACCACTGTAGCCCCCAGCTTACCCCAAAGAAAATGTCCAGTTTGCAGCGAGAATCATCCCATTCGTATATGCTCGGACTTTTTAAGAATGACGGTTAGTGCTCGTTTGGCAACCGTTAAAAAGCACAAATGCTGCACAAATTGTTTGGCAGCCTCTCATGAGTTCAAAAGATGCCAGAGCTCAAATGTTTGCTATATTTGCAAACAGAAACATCATTCGCTACTTCACCGTAGCGAATCTTCCCCCCGGGAGGAGCCGAGGACTGGAACTTACCCCGCTAACCCTTCTACCCCTGATAGTTCTCCTGAAATCCCTCGGCCTTCTCCTGCACAAGAGCGAAATGGAGTGGATAATGGCCCATCTACATCCGCTGCTGCTCGATCTTTTCAGAACTTTTCTACCCGTTTACAGTCCACACCGTCTTCAACAGTTCTGTTAGGAACTGCCCAAGTAAATATAGAATTAGATCATGCGATGTTTTCTGCGAGAGCTCTGATAGACCCAGCGTCTCAAGCTACTTTCATCTCTCGAAAATTGCAACGGAAGCTAGATCTCCCAACCTATTCGGTTCCTGCTGCCACTGTTGTAGGCCTTAATGGCGCAGTGGTAGCAAACTCAACAAGAGTTTGTACTATTTCGCTAAGGTCTAATATTGATCCATCGTTTAAATTGACCACGGAGGCATATGTTGTTGAAGAGCTCACTGGTCAATTACCCACATGCTCGTTAGCGAAGTATGCTGATTTTGATGCACCCGATCTCTTGTTGAATGATTTTAAACACGCCCAAATGGATTTGCTGTTGGGTGGAGATGTATACCCCCAGATAATGCTTTCTGGAGTTCGAAAGGACCCCAAAAACCCTTTGATCGCCCAACGAACCGTTTTCGGTTGGATTGTGACTGGCAAAATACGTCAGTCAAATTCGTTTCGCTCTAAGTCCAAATCCCCTACGGACTTGAGTAATAGACCATCTCGTAAAGGAGCGTTTGCTCAAAATTTGAGATCTGAGTATTACAGAACCTCGAGGTTAAACCTAATACGAGAAAGTTATTGGGGAATACCCTTCCCTAGACTACTCGCCGATCTATGACTCTATTTTATTCTCCTCCTAACCCAGTTACTCTTTACCCCATCAAATCGTTATTAAATCACATCATTTATCTTTTCCTTTGAGCTATCCGAATGTCCACTAGATTCCGAATTATTGAAATTGTCAGACGCCAGCACCGCTAGAACTCTGGGTTTACGTTGGAATGCGAGCAATGAAACATATTTCTTCAAGCCAGCTCCAACGCCCTATTTCTCTATAGTCACAAACCGTTCTGTGTTGTATCAGATAGCCAAAGCTATTTGACCCCGTTGGGTGAGTGGCACCTAAAATCGTAGTTGCTAAGATTATTTTATGCGACAAATTTGCAAAGGCAGAACAAATTGGGACGAATGTTGGAACCCATGACGTTTAACAGATGGCTTGAGTTTGTCGATGATTGCTCGTACATCGACAGGATTAACATCCCCCGTTGGGTTAATTTGTACCCTCAGCGTGAAGTATTTCATGCAAGTTGTGATGCTTCGGAGAAAGCATATGATGCCATTCTGTACAGTAGAGTCCTAACCCCGTCTGGTGAATTTATCACCCACCTACTCGTTGCCAAAGTAAAAGTTGTGCCTGTAGAAGTGTGAATTCTACCCCGTTTAGAGCTCTGCTATGCAACTCTATTGGCAAAAAATGGTATTTTCACTTGTAAGAAGCTGAATTTTACCAGATCGGAAGCCTTTGGGGGACAGTTTCGACTATCGTTCTGTCCTGGCTTCAAAAACCCCCCGTGTCGTTGGCCACCTTTTTCGACAAATCGAGTATCGTTTATCGTGGACCAGGTAGGCACTGACAATTGGAATCACGTGGAATCTCGATATAAATTTTAGTACTCTAATAACCGTTTTATGCCTCAGAAAACCTGTCAAGGGGACTTAGTTGAAGATGATGTTGTTGTCCTTTCTAATGACAATTTATCCTCTAACAATTGAGGACTAAACCGAATCGAACGGGTTTATTGGCCCTGATTCGAAAGTGCGAGTTTCCGGTGTTCGATTCGCCAATGGCATTCTAACACGATCGATTGGGAAGCTCGTGCTGCTCCCTAGTCAAGAATGAAACTAATTCATTTTCTTTTTCTTGGTTGCGTGTTTGTTGTTTTTTATTCCAGATAAACCTATACCCCTTAGGCTAATTGTCGAACGTCTGAGAGACACAAACCCCAAAATAATAACTGTTGGCTACGAAAGGCAGTCTACTCCTACAGAATGCAGAAGAAGAGCGCAACCCACAACCAGGCTCTAAAGAGAACGTGCTCGTGTGCAGGTCAGCCTTCCACCAGTAAGGGGACTGACGTGGCTGCTTATGCGACATACCTTCATAATAAATGTGCTAAGCAAATAGCTTTTTTGTTATTATTATTTATTTAAATTTTAATTGTTTTTATATCAATTTTTCATTTTTTTTCTTTACCTCTTTTTATTAAATATGTACTCTGAATTATACTATGAATTGTTAATCTATTGATCTCTGGCCAGGTGACTTCTCGGTCCTCTTGTTGCAATGTTGCAAGGGGGGCGGGATGTTCACGCTGGCCACCCTAATGTTAAGTTTAGCTTTAAGTACTTTTACAACCGTGTGTGTTAATTATTTGCTAATTGTGAATTGTTATAATGTAAATGAAAAGAGATCACTATTCGATCCACCCCCGAACCCGAAGGTACGTTTGTACAATAAATATAATTTTTATACAAAAAATTAATACCCGATTTTTATTTCTTATCTCTGCCAAATATTTTATTTTATTTATTTTCCCCGTTCACCCCCACAGTATTGGTTATTGTTTTTTTTATCGATATACATATGTACATACTCGTACACATATTTGTTAATGTAATTATTGCTGTTTATATACATATTTATATATTTCATAAGCATAAACTTTGTTAAAAATTTATTTAAATTTAATAAACTTAAATAACTACATTTTCATTTAATTTTATTTAATTTAACTAATTTTCGTTGTGTTATTTTATTTTTACCTAATATAAACCAAACCAAAAACACTATAATTTATCTCCGAGATACGTACATATGTTCAGATCAACAAAAAAAGTACCTTGCTCGTACTTTTTCGAGTTAACCATGATTAGCTGAAATTATTAAACATTTAAAATTGAACACATCAGAAGAATTACCAGCTTCACAGTCGTCAAATGTGAATGTCAAAGGGCCCAGCAAGATCCACACCAGTGGAAAAGGATGAGTGAAAACCGTACTGGATGACCTGTGCATGTATAATTTCGTTTTCAAGATTTTTTCCATTTCCTCCTAACATTACGGATTTTTGTAATCTCCAAAGAACCAAAGCTAGAACCATCTCATGCAATGCTCTTGAGTATTAAGAAACCCGATTTAAGAGATCATCGAACTCTTTTAAATAAGTGAAGGAAATCATTTGCCATTTCTCCTCTTTCTGAGTGTCATATTTATCGGGATTAGGATTACGCCATCTGTTAGTAAAAGAACTTAACCACAACAGCTCCTCCGTTGCTAAATCCTGCGACCTAACCCACCGTCTTATCAAATCCGCCGGATTTTGCTTAGACCGGATATGCCTCCAGCGGGATTTCCATGTGTTCCATCACCTTTACAATTCTACTAGCAATAAAAATTTTCTACGAACTGGGGGGTTTTTGAAGCCGAGCTAAAACTACCCATAGATCCCTGTTTTTATTGCGTCATACTTCAAATTTCCCCTCACCTTTCCATCAGTTCAGTGAATAAGGCAAACTTCCAGTGTAGGTAAAGAAACTGTGTTCAAGAAGTGACCCTCGATAACAGATGGGTTTGAATAGCACCTACATTGCCTTCAATACGAATGTATATGCACATACTGTATGCTTTTTCTGAAGCATGAGGGAACCCGTGAACCCATCAAGGTATTTTTATCTCATTAATAAAACAACATTCATTAAGAAATTGTTTCCATTTTAAAACACTTTCCGGGGTCAAAAATTCATCTCAACCAATTTTCCCGCTCTTTGTTTCCTATACGAGAATCTTTGCGATGATAATAAATGGATCTACATATCCAGCTGCGTCGAAAAGCTTAGCTATAACCGACAATATTTCCCTTTTCGTAAAATTCTTCTTGATCTCGATTGTCGCTTTAATAAAGAAAAACTGATCAGACTTGGCATTCCATCTTACTCCCAAGGTCCTGATAAAAAGTTAATGTCTTCAAACTCCAGAAAATCTCCCCTTAACAAATGAACAGGAGGCAGCCCTTGTAGAATTCTCCTGTCATTTGAGCTCAATTTCTTCATTGCCAATCAAGCGGCAATTAATTGGTCTCGAGCCTCTATCGTCCTAGGAAAAGTATCTGCCTCGAGGTAGCAGGAAAATAATTCTGAAAATAATAAATTGACCTGACTGCATCGGTAGAGTTTGGTGCATCAAAATGCTCGTCTCTGGAGAGGATACAGACACATGTCGATGCAGTAGTGTATGATGTCTCAATTTACACAACTAAATGTGCTTTTGCACTCATTGAGTCTATGAGCGCTTGTGAGGCAGCTTATACAAAGGCTGTTCTCTTCACAACTAAAAATCTATCGAAAATTTTCGGACAAATATTGACCAAATGATCTCCAGAACAATATTTGTAAACTCTCCTATTTAATTTAGTAGAAAAGGATCGAACTCCCTTTTTCGGATTAAAAAGGGCTTCAGGGGCAGACCTAGAAGCATTACCAACCGGTTCAAAAATCCGAATTTCGAACACAGTTACCAGAGACTGAAACCGTGAAGTCAAAAACTTATTCAAATCTTTCCATTTGGGAATCTCTATTTTGTTTCGAATCGGGTTTTCGCTGCATCCTTTTGATAATCTCAGTTCCCTCAGTTTTGACCGGTGTAAGTCTGAATAAAAGTTTCAGCTGAGAGTTCATTAAACTACTCTTATATTCATATCGCCTTTCAGGTTATTCCAGGCCTCCTGAAATCCGTATACAGTCAGAGGAGATTTCTTCACAATCTCTAGGGCTTCACCGCACATGAACTGTCGTAAATAAAATAGCTGGTCAACTGATGAAATGTTAGCCCCACTCACATATACAGAAGTAGCTGCATATTGTGTCGAATTCGGTTTTCGCTGTCTTGACCATTTGGTGGATTGATGACATCCCAGATCTAGTGATCAAAGTCTGGGTGAGCTCACTCATTAGTGGGGCAACGATTTTATATTCAAGTGATCAAAAATTTTCCGCGCTTCTTCACGATCGCCTTCCGAATCCTCCTCATTACGCTTCACAAAAGTCCCTAACAGTCTGCCGATAATGACTTGACCACTTTTTTCTGAATTTCTGTAGAGAGGGCTGTGTTACCTCCCTGAGGAGTAGCGTTAAATTCTCTTTCAAAGTTCAGGAATATTTGAGCAAACCTCTCAAAAATCAATAATTTCCATGATTTCCGCATATTAATCAGGTTTAAATTTAAAAAGCGAGAGCAAAAAAAAAAAAGATATAAGAGAATAGTTGAGAATCTGTTCCACACTATCCAAAGTCCAGCTTTCTTAGCGAAATTATTAAATAAATAATGAATTGGGGCCGAATAAAATTGATATATTTATATCCGCGTCCCGATCGGTACCAATTGGGCGAAACACAACTAAACGAAAATATTTCGAAAAATAAACTAGAGTTTACCTCGACCACCCTGATATAACACCGCGCTACCACGACCAGCTTTCTATAAATCAAATACTATTTAATTTTAATTTAATTTCAATTTGTATTTCAATCCAAAATTTTCTTTATTTACAATTTATTAAATTTCAGCAGTTTAAAACTTTCTTTAATTTATTTTTCTTTTTTTTGTTTTTAATTCAGAAATAATTTAAACATTTTTTCAATATTATTGAAGTAGAGGAGAAGCAGAATAAGTGGAAACGATAATTCGGAAACTTATTGCAGACCCCAACGAGCAATTGCAAACGAGAATCACTGTTCCAAATAAGCGGGAGCAAGTTCGTGCTTTCGTCACGTTATCGGCTGAAAGTGCGGCGAGACTCATTCAGGTCGGACTTGTTAAATTTGGATGGATCCGGGAGAAGATGCGAGTTTGTGAAGATATTAGAAGATGTTATCGATGCCTCGAAACAGCTGACTCTCAGGCGAACTGCTCTAGTCCTGATACAAGCGACATGTGCAGTAAATGCGGGAAGACAGGACATAAGATGAGACAAATCAGATCGGCCCCAAAGTCCGAACTCTGCACAGTTGCTAGACGGGACCGAACCGATCGTTTAATACGATCGAGGAAATATCCGCTGGCAAGACGATCATGAGGCTGTTACAGGTGAATTTGCTAGAAGCCGGGCAGCGGATGCTTTACTCGGGCAGATAGCTGTCGAAAAAGGAATAGATACAGTCATCCCCAGTGGTCAATACGCCTCTGGATATACATATCTTCGAACCGGATTCCTAACTATAATGAGCTGTTACCTCACTCCTAGTGATGATATAGAGTAATTTAAGCCCAAGGTCGGTTTATTGAGGATGGAGTACTCGCAGTTGGTGGACCGTTTATAGTGGCCGGGGATTCCAACGCTAAGGCTCTTGAACGGGGCGATCGGACAGCGAACATTCGAGGAAGGTGCATTCTGGATATGGTGGCAAGGTTGGGCCTTATAGTGATGAATATTGGCAACACTCCAACTTTTAGGCGACCGGGATGCGAATATATCGTATCTAAATAAACTAAACTAAAAATCTGGCTAGGAAAATAGCGGAATGGAAAGCACTTGAGGACTATAATGGAAGTGGCCACCACTACATTAGTTTTCGAATGGCGGAAGGAGCGAAGAGTTCAAATGGGCCCGAAGGGCACTGAAACAGGCAATCATAGCCGCCAAAAAGGCGAAATGGGAAGAGCTCCGTAATGAATTGAACACGAACCCCTGGGAACTCGCTTTTAAAATTGTGACCAGAAAGTTGGGCGCTAACTCCGCCGTGCCTCATCTTGACGGCGAACCCATCAACAATATAGTGCGAATCTTGTTCCCCGTGCACTCACCATTGCGTGTATCTACGACTACTGGTACGGCAATACCCTTCACAGAGGAAGAATTGAGGACAGCAGTGAAAAGTCTAAAGGGAAATAAGGCTCCCAGACCAGGCGGAATACCGGCCGAAGTACTTAAATTAATTTCTGAAAACAGACCAAATGCACTTCTTGAAGTGTACAATGCCTTTATTGCCCAAGTTGTCTTCTCTGACCAATGGAAGCTACAGAAATTAACTCTGATTAGCAAAGCAAAGGGAGACCTGAGACATCCATCATCATATCGTCTTTGTATGTAGGATAGTGTCGGTAAATTATTGAAGAAACTAATCCAGCGCAGGTTGGCAGCTGCTATTGAGACAACTGGTGGACTATCGGAAAAGTAGTATGGCTTCCGACGACGCACTAAGTGGCATTTACCCTGAAAAGCTGGCCAAAAAGGCAAAAATTAAAGAAACTGAGTATGCAGTTCGATAGACAACAAAATTCTGCATTATATAGTGAATTCTCACGACTTTAAGTTGAGATTTGTAGATTTGAGACGATGTCAAAGTCAGGAAAGTGAAGAAAATTAAATGCATTTTTTGTGTTTTTTTTTGAAATTTTAATAGGTTTGTGTGATATTTTTTGTGGCTAAACGAAGTTTTATATTGATTTTTTTTATTTGAAAGGTATGAACAACTGCTACTTTCAGTTTTTTTTTTATACAAAATGTTAAAATATTCGTTCAAAATTTAAAAATAATAAAGATTTCACTTTTTTTTACCCTCCCCAAAAAAAATATAAGGATTTTAAAGGTGAAAGTAGTTTTTAGTAGTTTAATGTTAAATACCACAAGAAAATATGAACTCTCTACATTCAGGAACAAAAAAAAAAAGTTTGCGCAAATTTGTGCAATTATTTTTGGCGATTTTTTGAACATTTTAATTTTTTTTTTAATTAAAAAAATTACCCTTTTTCTACCAAAAAACGAAACACACAAGATTTTTAAAACTGAAAGTAGCAAGTGCTCAAAAATTGTTATATAGCGCAATAAGATATGAAATCTCTATTTTCATCCTTTTTACCTGTAATCTGGAAAAAAAATAAGAAAATGGGCCTTTTATAAGCTGCAGTACACAAAAATCGCGAAGGAATAGAAAAGCATTTTCATCAGATACTATTAAATTACTCCTTCCTGACATTGATGATGAAAATGATAACGGTTTTAACGAATGTATGTAGTTAGCTTCACTTTTTAAGTATTTTTAAGTTACATAAGTATTAAATAATGTAAAATAAATATTATAAATAAATATTAATTATCATAGAACTTTGAAAACTTAATTACATATATCGACTATTATAACAATATGAGATGTATGTTTGATTTTCTTAATGGGCCGTATGTGGTATCTAGGGGCACTTATGATGCGATTATAATAAAATCAGCTAAAATAATTCACACTGATATTAAACATGTTCATGTCGAATTTCATCGAGGTAATAAAATTTTTAAGCCAATTATAATTGCTAAACATATTTTCTTAAGGGGCCCTATTTTGGACTTAGGGGCAAATATGGACCGACCATAACGAAATTTGGTAATATGATTCAGATTTACAAAATACACATTCATACCGAATTTCATGACGATACCGATGTTTTTAAGCCATTTATAAGCGCAAACGTGAATTTCTAAAGGGGACTTTATATGGGGACTAGGGTCAAATTTGAGCCGATTTTTACCAAACCTTACACCATGATTTCTTAGTACACCGAACTGATCCATGCTAAATTTGATCATGATTGTAGCATAATTGCCATAGTTAAGCGTAAATAAGTGCAATTTCGAGGGGAATTTGTATGGGGGCTAGGCGAAATCACGGTCCGACTTTAACCAAAATCAGTTGGGTTCATCCTTGCGCCTAATTATCACTAACACTATCAAAAAATTCCAGCCATTAACTCATAAAACACTTCTATTAATTTTGGCCAGGTTTTCAGGCAAAATGCCCCTCTGTGCGACGCTCGAAGTGCGAAATGCTTTCTAGTCTAGTCTACGATATGAGGATATCATTAAGGCACTACGAGAAAGATTTCGTATTCCTATATACCTTCTGAGAATATTACGCAGCTACATGGAGGATCTCAAGCTTCTCTATGATGCACCCGATGGCCGAAAAGCCGTAGAGATCACGTCTGGTACAGCTCAGGGATCTATTCTTGGTCCTGATCCCTGGAACCTGAGCAATGACTATATCTTAGGTATATGAATGCCAGAGGACACATACCTAGTGGGATACGCGGATGATATAGCGTCGGTCATTTAAGCGCGCGACAGTGAGAATGTCAGAAGAAAACTAAATCAAGTCATGATGAGGACCCAGATGCGGCTCGAGAACCAAGGTCTAGAGCTCACAAAGAATAAGACTGAAGTCATACAGATGACAATGGCTCACATTCCACTTGAGATAAGTATGCAGATGGTGATGTTTCACTGGTCACAAAAAAGGCAGTTAAATATTTGGTTCTGAAACTCATTCCCTTTCTCACATATGTTGCCACACTACCGTATCCGTTTCTATTAACCCGTCTTACGTTAACCCCAGAAAAAGAGATCGATAAATCTGTAAACTCAGGTTTGAACCATATTTCAGATACACAAATTATGTCAATACGAGAGCTTTCAAAAATAAAACGAATACCCTCTTAAGTTTTGAATTTCGAAAAATCCAGAATACTATTGCTAGACTCAGCCCAAACGAAACTCCCGGTATTGAAAAAATGGATTCTTCTTTTCGTTTTTAATGCTATTATTTATTTTGAATATTGCCGTAAAGAGTGGAAAGTCGAAACTTAATCAAGATCACAAAAAAGCGGAATCATACACGCCTGTATGTTTAGTACCAACAGTGTCAAAACTGTTTATAAAACATCTGATGTTTAAACTAAAATTTGGCAAAGCACTATTCAACAAACTCAAATATTGTAGCAAGCCATAAGAAAGGTATTCGAAATGAAAAAGTACTGCTCCTCTCTGTATATCGAAGTATCGCAGGCATTCGACGAACGAAGTGATACATAATTTACAACTCTGAAATTATCCCAATATTATTTCGAAGCAATTGAACAATTATATTGCCTGCCACCAGTTTATATTAAATAAAGATGACGTTTTAAATGGCGATTGCAGCTAGTGTGCTCATGAATGCGCTAGACACCTACGGAAACAATTTTTTCAACTACTGAAGTGACTTAATCTGTAGATAAAAAAGAGTTAATAAACAAAAACGAGTTCACGAGTTACGCAGAGAAACATGCCTCATTCGAATAAAGAACCAATTAGTGCCCCAATTCTCACACATAAAAATATCTCGCCATTCTTAACTTGAAAATTCCATGTGATAACAAAATTATCTCAATTTAAATTGAAACTCTTAAGAAAATATTGATTGGTTAATTGGTAATAACGCGCTACTATTGTACATTGCTATACAATACTATCTCTACCTTTGTTTCGTATATTGAAAAATTTCAAAGATTCCAAAATAAAATCATACGTGTTATTACAGCTGCACCGTGATATATGAAAAACTCCAACATACATAAAGATCTCAACATAAGTCAGAATGTAAATTGAAAAATATGCTGAGGAGGTACCTAATAAAAAATTATATTTCACCAAAATTTCTTAGCTTGCAACATCCTAGGATACCGCGGTCACATTCGTCTCAATGATCTGGACCACAAATTTTTGAGAAATTTTTTCATGGCAATTTTATTCACTCTCAGAGTTTTTGAAAGATTGAGGTCGGCGAAGAAGTACTTTTCTTATTTTTCGTTTTGTTGTTTTGTACTCTATTTATTTATATTTAATGCACGCACGGAACGTATCAGAAAAACTAACTACTCATACGTGTTCCTCACATACAAAACAATAATAACTGATTCATTACATAACAAAACGTAAGAGCATCGTTTAGTCAAACGTTGACGGAACATAATGGAACTTACGTTAATTTTTTACATATGTAAATGCTTACCAGAATTGCATTACGGTTCGGCAAGCGTTCTCATTGCTTTTCGTATTCTTAAAAACGAATATACGTTCCTTGGACATTTCTCTGACTGGGACTGAAGACCAATTCTACCTTTAGCATTACGTTGCTAATGCAATAATAGTTGAAAAGCGCAAGACATAAAATATGTAATAACAAAAAAGTACTGAGAGCGTCGCAGGAGAACCGCGCGGTATTTTTGAAATGGAAAAAAGTACTAAAGTACTGAATTTTTCAACACTGATCTGGACATTATGTAAAAACAACTACCGAATCTGATCTTATTCCTGGTTTATTGAACAATAAACAAATGATCAGTAAAAAGTGTACTATGATATCGGCAAGATACAAACATACATAATTGGTCATTACAACCAGTCAGGATTACGGCCTAATTTTATACATGAGTGGCGGGACCTACAGTTTTAAAGTCGACTCCGTACGACAGATTTTATGAGAAGCTTTTCATGGCAATTTTTGCTCTCAGAGTTTTTGCCAGGAATCTGCTGAGAGGAAGTCGTCGAAGAAATATTTTCATATTTTAGTTTTGATGTCTGACCTGGGATTCGAACTCGAGCCTTTCGTCTAATAAGCTAACACACTACCTACTAGACCACGGCGACTTCAGGAAAGGAAGTCACCGAAGAAATATTTTTTCATATTTGGTTTTGATGTCTGACCTGAGTTTTGTACCGTGACATTACGTCTAATAAGCCAAAACACTACCTACTGGACTACGGCGGCTTCTGATGTCGGCAACATCAACAACATTTATTCAACATTATGACAGCGGTTAATCGCACTAAATTGTTGTGTCAATTTATCGCTGCAAATGTGCTTACCAAGCATAACGTACATAGGTTTTATTAACCGTTTGACTGCTAAGCCATTCTGGTGAGAACGTTAGAAAACTGCGGGACATATTTTGACTTGATGTTGTCAAATAAATCGCTCTCATTTAGACAGATGTCAAGCGATTTTAATAATTCTTTTCATACTATAAAGAAACAATACTAATTGTGAATGTGAATAAGAAAAAATAAACATTAAATTGTGTAGTCGCCATAGTCTAGTAGGTAGTGTGTTAGCTTATTAGACGTAAAGCCTGGGTTCGTACCCCAGGTCAGACATCAAAACGAAAAACGAAATATGAAAAAAAAATATATTTCTTAGGCGACTTGCTCTCAGCAGATTTCTGGCAAAAACTCTGAGAGTAAATAAACCTACCATGAAAAAGTTTCTCAAAATCTGTCGTTCGGAGTCGACGTTAAACTGTAGGTCCCGCCACTCAAGTATAAAATTAAGACACAAAACATGAGTGGTGTGAGAAGCTAGGCTGTAATCCTGACTGAAGGGTTGTAATGGCCAATTATGTTATGATAAACATTAAATTGTTTTTTCTTTGAAAATTAGAATTTAGATAAACTGAAACACGCAGCGCAAAATCGCTGCGTCGCAATTTTCGTACCAAATGAATGCAGCGATTTTGCGCCGCGTAGCAGTCAAACGGTTAAATAAATTAAACTACATATTGCTAATACGCTACAATACAATAAATACAAAACTTGTATATTTGACTTTGTTTCCTTTTTCTAATCATGTTGTTTGAAATTTATATATTTTCTGATTTTCTTTTATTCATTTTATTTCATCAGTAATGGTAATGAAGATTACCTGCGTAATTTCGTCCATTACTGTAACTTACTCTATATGTGTATGTATATTTCTTTATGATACATTTTCAAAAATCGAGCTGTAAATTTAACTCCAAACCCTACAAGAAATGAATGACCGAAACTAACACATACAAGATTCACTTACTAATCATACATACATAATATTTTATAGTAATTTTGAGCTGTAGAGTTGCATTTCCAAAATACATCATTAGTGACGGCAAAATGACCGGTCTTTTGATACGTCATTAGTGACAATAAAATGACCGGTCTTTGGATATATCATTAGTGATCGGTCTTTTGATCAGACTTGATGGCGTCAAATATATTTTTGACAATATCTTTCAAAAGTAAAATTTTTTCTTGTGATAAATTTCAAAATGAAAGTTTTATGTATTTAAAATTTTTAAACTTTGGAAAAAATTAACAACAAAAGACCGCATTAATAAAATAAGATAAGAATTTAAAAAATATTGCAGGCCAAAAATATAATGGAACAAGAAGTAAAGGACCAGTAAGTGTTTGGAATCATTTGACCAGTATTTAATAAATCCTTTTACTAGCTCGTCGTAAAACTAAAGCTAATTATACATTCAAGAACTGTGAAAGATAAAGTGAAGGAGGAATGCGGCAACCATACCAGTGGCAAAAAAGTGACGGCAAATGAATTCGATTGTGAACCACCTCCTGACGAAGTCGACAATTTTAAATATTTATATTATTTTATTATTAATTTATTCAGATATCAAAATGTTAATAATTAATGGTATTCAATTATGTATTCAAATATATGTCAATCGTGACCGGTATATTCATCAAGTTTGACTAGTCAACAGTGACCTTTTTTTCAAAACTTTTGATGTGTCAACTTTGACTGATATGTGAATCAAGTTTGACTAGACAACTGTGACCACATTTACATCAACTGTGATTTAAGAACAGCAGTAGAGTGAGCAGGTTAGAAAAAGAAGCAAAATCACACATACACGAATGTTTACATCACGTTTTTCACATTGCCCTTAATAACTTGATGGGAACTTGTGATGTGTTTACACATCACACTTGCCGGTCAAATGATTAGCCATTTGACTAGTCATGTTCTGGTAGGGAATAAACTAGAGTTTGTACCACATTGCTTATGAAAATAATTTGCTTACTTTCTAGAGAGCGCATTGAAGCAAACGGGAAATATTTTAAAGCCGAAAGTCCATACCATCCGTTTCATGCGACTTTGCGTTAAATGCGATTCTTGCATTCTATGCGGTTTTTATTGCAAGTTACACGCCATGTGTTTTATGCGACTGGTTTTTGTTTTGATCAGCTGTAGTTGTAAAATAATAAGTAATTTTGGGAAAAATGGAAAAATCAAATTTTGGTTTTAATTGCATATTTATGGAATTAATTACATGTTTGTGAATTTACATATATTGATATCTTGTGCTGCTAAGGCCTACGAAAGGCTTCAGAAGCACAATATAATAATTATATTGTGACGCAAGGTCGCATTAAATATATGGTATGCATTTTCTACTTCAACTTGATGCGTTCTACGCGTCTATGCATTCTATGCGTTTTATTCTGTAACTTGTCACAAACAACTACACTGATTCTACTTTTTTGGCATACGCATGTAACGCAAGGTCGCATGAAACGGATGGTATGGACTTTCGGCTTAAGTGTATACAGGAAAAAAAACAGTTTACCCAAAAAGTTCGTTAATGTGTAGCTAAATCAGAATTCCCATGTTTAATTTCTTTACATGCGCACGACGGCTATTTGAGTTTAGATTCAATCAATAGTGTTTGTTTGATAAGAAAGTGTATTTTAATAAAAATAAATACAAGACAATTTTGTAATATTATATTACAATTATAAAATGACAGAGGAAACAAATTGTCTATTACCAGTTACAACTATTCCAGTATCTGACATTGGTGGCGAATATATATGGACACATCGTGAAGCTTTAATGCATCTACAGCAATATACACCATATTTTCGTCTAATTGATTTTGTGAATAAGACAAGAATTAAGCGATTTTATGAACCAGCAGATCGTTTTGAAATACTTATGTCGGCTTCTATACTTATGCTTCCAGCTCCCTTTTGCCAAAATCGACGTTTCCCTGAAGATTATTGGGTTAATTTGTCGGTGGGCCCGGTAGCCGAGGCTTTGGATTGTTTAATTGCTTCTTTAGAAATACCAAGTCCCCAGCTTTTGTCACAAATGAATGCTCAAGACTGGGATATATGGAAAAAGAAGTTCGATTCATCATTAACCGAGATACGGCGTTTTGCGTATTGTACAGATTTAAATAAATTGTCGGACATTGGCGTCTATAATCGTCACACATTTGAGCAACGCTTTAATATGAAATGGCAAGAATGACAAAAGAATTTATTAAGCTCGCCATTAGAAAAGTTATAATTTTGATTCAGATTATCTTTCGCATTTTCTATAAATCTAAAACCACTCGGGTTTTTATGTATCTCAAATGGTAGACACAGTATTGGAAACTAAAGCTCTGGGCAGACAATTGCTATATCTTACGATATTGTCAAATCTTACAAGAAACTGACCATGAAAAAATTGGCATCAGCGCATCCGTTGCCTATTTACACGATTTTAGGAAATTTGTTAAACTTATTGCCAAAAAACTGAAATACATTTAAGATATTGTAGAGCATATATTTACATATGTTGTCACTGTAGTACTATAGGAAATTTTATTTTTGTTGTTTTTGTATTTATAAACTGTTAATATTTTTATTATTTTAAAACGTGTGACACCTGATTTACATGATGACCTTGGACGTTGCATTTGCACCACCTGTGCCAATTCGTCTTGTAAGCGACGGTTGTTCGTACGATTGTTTCACGTTTTGTGGTAACAAAAAATTCTCATGGCTTCAGAAATATAAATATTGTAAAATCTTGCAACTATCTTAACAGAGCCTAACAATATAATAAAATTTAATCTAAGTAGAATGGTGCTCTGGCGTTTAACGAACAGCTATATAAATTAAATCATTGTATTTATAGTTATAATTTTAAAATTAAGAAAAAAAATAATAATTTCTTAAACAAAGTTGTAAAATTATTGTAAACATGAAAAAGAAAAATATATATAAAATATAATAAGAAAAATATTATTCAGATATGTACATAATGTTATGCTTTTACCTTTCTAAAAATGTTTAAAATATGAGTTCATTGATTGCAAACAGAATACAAACAAATATGTGTTTAGTTTCAATTAAACTCTTTATTGTTCTCACTACTTTTGTGTGCCACCGTTGACAACTTGACGAATACAACAATACTTACTTGCTCGCTATTCTGCTTTGCTTACAACGCCGGCCTTTTCAACGGCGATCTTCAAACCACGACTTTTTTCTTCACGCGCAACGCGTCTTTACACAAGACTGACTGAATTCTTACTGCTTGTTGCCTGCTTTGTCTTGTCTTTTTATATGCTCACGTAAACAGTCTGATGAAAGTTATTGAAGTCGGACGTTCGTGGTTTCACTTTGTCGAGAATTCTATCGCGACTTCATTGTAAAGAAAAATCGAACATATGAAATATTTTGGCATTCTAAGACGGCTGCTTGTGTTAACTTCACAACTATAGCACGTTTAAAGCATACATAAAGACACATCCATGGCGAATTCATAGATGGTGGGATCATGTCAACAGCTGAGCAGTTTGTTAATGTCAAAATTTTGTTGTTTTTGTGTGTGTTTGTTGTGCGTGTTGTTGTTCATTTTTTTTCTTCCTATTTTGACATCCAAATGGTGGTTTAACAAAAACAAAATGCGTGTTGTTTTTGCATTGTTGTACTTGTTGTAGAGTTGCGGTTACCTTATTGAATTTGCCTTGGACACATCAAATTTACGTATGTGTTTGCAATATTTATTTTGATTACCACAACAACACATCAAAATTATGTCTTCAAATTTTATTTTATTGTTGTTGTAAAGAAGAATACATGATTTCTGCAGTGCAGGTAGTGAAATTATAAGTATTTTTTATATTCTTCATACCCGGCTTGGCCTATACATGAGAATATTTATTATGTGTGGCCATGCAACTTACGGAATGCATTTCTGGTTATCAATATTTTGCTCTCTCGTAATCTTCAACACGTACGGGGCGTATCTTTTCGGAAATGATAACCTTCTATTTATTCTAGATTTTAGCCAAGTGTGTCGTTGTCGTTAACATCATTTAACAAATTTATAAGAATTTTATATACATGTGTGTTTAAAAAATCGTTATAATGTTTTTAGACAAAGTTTAGCTGTGTTTTTCTTTTTCAAGTATTTCGAAAATGGCTTTATATTCGTCGGACTAATGGATATCGATAGGTCCCGAAATTTTCTAAGGTGATTATATAGGCCACAAACATTTTAAATAAAAAAAATATATAATAACACTCAGAAATCGGACCAACACAAAGGTGTTAGATGCTCTGAATCTGACCTCATAATTACTGCATTACCCCAAGTTTTCAGAATATTCTTACTTATAAGTGAACAGATTTCTGGCAAAAACTCTAAAAGTATATAAATTTGCCATGAAAAGTATTTAAATTTGCCATAAAAAATCTGGCGTTCGGAGCCGACTTTAAACTGTGGAATAATCTAGGCCGTAATACCGCCTGAAGGGTTGTAATGACCAATTATGTATGTATTTAAAAAAGTCAAAGTAGTCTAGTAGGTAGTGTGTTAGCTTATTAGACACGAAGACTCCGTTCAAATCCCCGGTCTGACAAAAAAATTAAAATTAAATAAAAAAATTAAAAATTTTTTTTAAGTCGTTTTACACATTGAAAAATTTTTTTTTTCGGGCAATTAGTTCTTTTTAATTAAATTGTTTTACAATTAATTAAATTTTTTTAAAATGCCGACTGATAATACAACAGAAGCTCCAAAGTCATCGAATTTTCTCCGGACAATGAAACTTTTTTAATTTGGAAGGAAAAGTTGGATATTCACTTCTGTGAAGTTAATCGCATAAAAGAGAATCAAAAGAAGGCAGCTTTATTGAATTCGATTGGTGCTGCTCCATACAGCGTGTTACATAGTCTGTGCAGTCCCGACTCACCGATTTCAAAAAATTATGATGATATCTGGAAAATTCTAAGCTCTCATTACACACCGCCAACAATCATCTTTAGAGACAGACAAATTTTTTTTTCGTCTGTTAAAAATGAAAGCGAAAGCGTAGCTGAATGGTTTGCCAGGGTCAAAAGTCTAGCTTTAAATTGCAAGTTTGGTAACAATTTGGAAGCGTTTGTGTTAAATCAATTCATCATTCATTTGCCAAGCAACATTTTTGAAAGGCTATGTGAGGAAGATGAGACACTTACGGTTGCTGAAGCGCTAAAAAAGCTATGATTATGGAGACAAAAATGATATCAAATCCCACAAAAGAAGACATGGTTAATCTTGTCAAGAAGTCACGCTCGAGGCCAAAAGGTAAGATGAAAGGTAATCAATCTTTCAATTCAAAAGTCAGCAGTGGCGTTGGAGGTGATGGACTTGGAGCAGGTAACAGCAGTGGCGCAGGTGAAAGTAAACAAAAACACAAAAAGTATGCTCACACTGCGGTTGGCACAACCATGAGTCTAGATTTTGTAAATACAAAAACAGTAAGTGCCATTCTTGCGGTAAAATTGGGCATATGGCGCCTATATGTTCGAATAAAAATAGAACTGTAAACTATGTATCAGATTCTAATTCTCCACAAAATAATATAAATAACGATTTATTTGTTTTATCTATTTATAGTGTGTCTTCAGAATCTACTAGAGGCATCTACTAGAGGCATCTACTATTTGGAGGTTGTGTTTGACGGAATTCCGATGAAAATTGCTTGTGATACCGGTGCCCCTTGTACGTTGATTCCACTTTCAATGTACGAAAGAAGTCTTGGTGGTAAAATATCAAAGTTAAGATCGTGTCAAATTCCTTATATTGATTATAACGATAAAAGAATTTCTCTTTTGGGTAAGTACGATGCTTTAATATCGTATCGAGGTACCGAACACAAGATAGTTGTAGTAGTTACTAATACAAAAACCCCTCCATTACTCGGTTGTTCTTTTCTAAGAAAATTTAAATTTGACTTAATTCAAATAAATTCAGTATCGATTCAAAAAGATTTTTCTCAATCATAAACCAATTAAAAAGTGAGTTTTCAGAAGTATTTCAAGAAAGATTAGGAGAATTTAAAGGTAGCGAAATATCTTTGAAACTTATTGAAGGTTCAAAGCCTATATTTTTCAAACCTAGACCGCTACCTTTTGCTTGGAAAAGTAAAATTGAATTTCACCTTCGAAAATTAATCCAAGATGGAGTTCTCGAGCAGGTAGATAATTCAGAATGGGCTACACCTTTAGTTCCAGTTTTAAAACCTAACGGTGGTTTGAGGATCTGTGGTGATTACAAGGTTACACTAAACAAATGTTTAGAAAACTTTATTCATCCTCTGCCTAGGATTGATGAAATTTTTGCTTCATTGGAAGGAGGAAAACTATTTACTAAATTTGACCTTTCCAATGCTTATAATCAGTTAGTATTAGATGATGAATCACAATTATTGTGTACTTGGAGTACTCGTATAGGATTGTTAAAAGTCAAAATTTTTGGAGTTAAAACCGCAGCAGCTATTTTTCAAAGGGTTATGGAAAATTTATTATCAGGTATTCGGAATGTTGTAGTCTATCAAGACGATATAACTATTACTGGAAAGACCAATTTTCAGCATATCGAAACTCTTAAATTAGTATTAAAGAAACTTCATTTAGCAGGACTTAAATGAAATTTAAGCAAATGCAAATCTTTTAAACCTAAAATATGTTCTCTTGGTTTTACCATCGACGAACATGGCTTAAGTAAGTCTGACGAACGTGTTTCAAGTGTTTTGTCGGCACCTATACCAAAAGATATCTCTGAACTTTTTTATTGGAATGGCGAATTATTATTCGAAGTTTATTTGCAACTTTAGCCAGAAAATGTTTCCTCTATATGAGCTTCTTCGGAAAAATTTTCCATTTCATTGGTCAAAAGAATGTCAAAAGGCATATGAATTAATTAAAGCTGAAGTGACATCCGATCAGGTTTTAGTTCATTTTAACCTATACCAAGAATGTAAATAAAAACGAAACAGAACACACACACACGAACACAACACAATGCAAAGAAATTCATATACAGACATTTGCACGAAGTAATTCAAAAAGTATCAATTAGACCTTAAATGGATAAAGTTATATTTGCTTCTTAAGTTTTATATTATTATAAATATTTATTCTTGTAATATTATAGAATATTACATTTTTGGTTTAATCTGAGTGATTTTTTGTTTGTTTTTTATTAAATTGCAAAACAGTACCTAGAATAGTAGTAATAAGAAACAGACTTATAATCCTTTATGGACATTAGAATCATAAGAATATGTATTAAAACATTTTAAAGATTAAGGGCTGTTTTCTCATTAGGCGATTATCTTTTTTCCCAACGAAAAACTGCAGATTAAAGAAATTTGGTTTTCTCAATATCTCATTTGCTTCTATTTTGTCGCAAAACTAACCGGCCCTCATCTGCCGGTTATTTATTTATTGTACAGATAAATTCAATCAGCTGACTGCTGTTCATATATTTTATGTGGCAATACCTTGAGTTTTTGAAAAAAAAAAAAATAAAATAGATTTTAGAAAAAATGTTTAATAGAGGAATAAACATTAATTTGATGGAGGATGAACTCGACGAACATGAGTTGCAAATAAATGTTGAAATAGTTTATCATGCCAGGCGTAACTGCCTGGCTGACATGGATGATAAAGAATTTTTCAAAAGATTTATTTTGTGTTATTTTTTGTCACTATTGGAAAACAGCTGATTTATGTTAATAAATTGTCACTTGCAGACAGAGTTCCCAACTTTCACAACAATTTTGAGAGGTATTGCCAAATGAAAATAATGTTTTTGTCGGTATATTGAGAAAACCAAAATTGTTAACGGACAGTTTATCAGCCTAATAAATTTATGTCGACATTTAGTAACTGGCAGTTTGTCGACACATTGAGAAAACGGGCCTAAAAGAGATTATTTATGCATAAATGGGAAGGTACCAAAAAGGGTATTTGGGTCTTATTGCCACTCAAAATACATATTATTTATTTATCTAGCTTCAAAGTTTCTTATATGTGTATAATAATAATAGTAATAAAATTAAAGAAAAATAATTTTTTATGTACAAGTAATAAAACAACTTGTTTTGAGAAAAACTAGTTTTGCGACACGAGGAATATAAATGGAAACGAGCTACATATATAGATTTGTTAACAAATCTGGGCTATATTTATATGTAAAAGTAATCCTTCATTTCCATATATTCGTTACATTCTTCTTAAGGCTGGTTCACCCACAGGTTTCTGAAACATTTTTGGTTCGGAGAAATTTCTTGTTTACTGAGAGTTTTCTGCAAAATGATTCTCCCATTTCAGAAACTTTGTTCGTAAAAACAGTGCTGCCATATTTAATTGAAAATGACTAACTACATACATATGTGCATAAACTTAAGAAAGTTGATTATATTTAATTATATATTAATTATATTACAACTTACCTAATATAATATTTTTCAATTTTAACTTTTTCTCCATTTTTTTTTATTTTTACCGAAATTACTTCTTTTTTTTTTTCTTATTTGCTTTTTGTTTACATTGTCTCTTGTATAAATTTCATATGGTGCGGCAGCCTTTTCTAAAATGGTTCGGACCAAATTTAAAATTAATTTATTTCATACTGAGAGTTGTTCGCACAAAATAATTTCTCTCGCTCTATGAGAGAAACGTCAAACTACATATAAAAAAAATTTTGTGCGAACCAAAAATGTTTCAGAAACTTATGGGTGAACCAGCCTTTAAGTAACAATAATTTTCAGAGAGGATATTTCAACACAATCGTATGCTCAAGACATCCTCCGTGCAATTGAAAGGAATCTCTTTTCGTAATTTGTTGCAACGTGCTGACTCCTTTTCCTTATAACATTGTGTCCCATTTGCGTCAAATAATACATTGAATGTTAATAAAGTAGTCTTTTATTTAAAAATTAGGAAATAAAATTTTAAATTATATTTTAAAATATAAAAATGAAATATATGTATGTATTACTGAACGGAAAGTATATTACAAAAAAACTTATTCTAAAAATGTTTTTCAAAATTCAGTATTAGTATCCACATTTGAATTAGTTTTTGAGAGAATTTATTAATCAATAACTTTTATCTTAACGGGTAGCAAATAGTTAAAATGGGTAATATTTGAAAAAAATGAATTCCATATAGCAAAAATATGTTTAGATGTATTATACGTGTTTCCATGCGGGACTATAGGATATCTCAATTTGTTGTAAGTGAATGGCTTTTCAATTTCGTATAAAACTTTTTTTCTGAAATATGTATTGTTAAAGGGCACGTTGTTGAACAAACTTTCATTTAAATTTGTAATGAATAGCTTCCATCTTGGTTTAAAGAAATCCTTTACTGTGCCCGACCACTGTTTTGTAGCATAATCAACTATTTGTCCAGAAGGCCCCCAAAGCGTTATTTGATTACGAGCATTAATTTCAAATTGATCCCTCTCTTCAGGTGTGGAAGCCATATTTTTAGCATCTTCTAACCATTGACCTAAAAGAAAATCTTTATGTGTGGACAGTATTGACTCCATGTCGTCTAGCACATTAATCATTTTTTGTGAAAGTTCATAAAATCGGTCTATTTCCTTACTATGAAATGATTGGATTAAATTAATATATATGTGTTCCGAAGTAATTTGTAAAAATTGTCTTGTTACATCGACGAGATCATGTTCATAGGCGTAATAATGAGAATGTGGAACCGATGAATTAGTTTGCAGTAACTTAGACCATGCTTGATATACGTCAGAAGAATTGTACCATGTCCATACTTTCAATCCTATGGATGGTCTGCGAGCTAACACATATTTACCGCGTATTTTCCTTAAGCCATGGTAAGAATAAACAGAGTTTCGAAGTAATTGCCAAACGTCACGAAGTGTATCGTTAACAGTGCCATACCTAGCATCAGAGTAGTTATTAAACCATTTCGTAAGATTAAGGTCGTTTTCAAACCAAGCTCGTTCCAAAGCCAGAGCGTATACGGCGTAGTTTTGGTTAATGCCTTCGGGCGAAATTCCAACACCAATCATGGAACTGTTTTTCATTGATCGAGCTATTCTAATTCTCTCATTGACAATATCAACCGATCCATGCATTCCCAAAGTACCTCCAAAATTGTGAAGCATACACCATATAAAGGGATGACCATAAAAAGAATGTGTTATCTCGTATTGTGGGAATTGTTCACTTTGCAAATCTAGTACTAATAGACTGCCAATTGGTACAGCGGTTAAAAAAGCTCTTACTAAATCTTGTGACCAAAATACGTTTTTCACGAACATCCAACCTTGCAACAACCAAATGGCTTTACTGTCGATTGTGCGCATAGATTCGTATATGTGATGAGCAGTCATATTTAAATACGATGATTCAGCTTTTCTTGGTTGAATTTCATTAAATGGATCTGCAAAATAAATGTGGTCTGTTCCGTAGCTGTTCATTACTTTCCGCAAAAAAATGTCTGTAACCGTTTGAAAGAGAGGATCGTTTGGATCTAGAAAAATGCCACAACAGTTAGAGTCAGGAAATTTGTTCCAACGGTCGATCCTTGAAAACTTTGCACTTGGAAATAATTTTTCCATTGCCACAGGTAAATGTCCAGAAAAAGTCGGTATTGCCACAAGCATGCCAAAACTTCTTTGTTGTCGAATTATTTTCTGCTGTAGAATAACCTGCATTTTTCTATAAGTTGATCCTAAAGGGCCTCCCCAGCCGCGAACGTTTCCCATGCGAAGCCTGGAATATATATTTTAGAAAAATATACATATTTTAGAAAATAAACCAATATGTTCGTTACAAAATCTTAAAAATAAACGACATAGTCAATGTTAATTAAATAATATTTAAGCTGTAAGATTCATACTTTTCTTAATTTCAGTTTTAATTAAGTTTTTTAAAGTTAAGTTTTTTAATGTATCGAAATATTGTTACTGTGAGTTCCTGAACACATCTTTTGCAAATTCAAATAGGTGGCTAGGTTGAAGGAGTGGAGACCAACGAAACGTCTCTTGCCTATCGCCATACACCGAAGCCGTTAAGTAGGCTTGTTGTGTGTTCACTATTAAAGAGTACCAACAATTGTATCTTGTATGTACATACTTCCTTAACTTCTTTCAGTCAACACCACTGAGGAAAGTTGTGGTTGGTACAGTATCATCCCTAAAATTATGGGACTTCGTGTTTTCGAAAAAAAGGTCCATGGTTTCAATGTCTTCACCACAAGGCCTGTGTTTGCTTGTTTTCGTTAAGTTTTTTTCTGTCCGTGTAACAATTTATGTACAATGAAAATTTTACCTCTCTTCCCTAATATGGTAATTTTGTAGACCTTTAAATCTATTTTTTAGTCTTGTAAACTCATAGAACTACAATATACGACAATAAAATAATATAATCTAGATATCCAAACGTGCTATTCGTATACTCAGAATTTATTAGTTAAACCTTTCACGCGTACGATTTATACGCACGTATAAGTATGCCCAGAAGAATGTATTTGTATTTTTTGTATTTGTAATCGTAATGTTTTAAGTTCATGTAAATACATTTAAAAAAAAACAATTAATAAAAAAAAAATAAAAAAGTACTTGGGTGTTGTCCTGGACAGCAAGCTGAACTGGAAACGAAACACCGAGGAAAGAATGAAGAAGGGACTGAATGCCTTCTACCAGTGTAGGAACTCCATAGGTAAGAGCTGGGGTCTTCCGCCTAGGGCCATTCGCTGGATATATCTGGCGATTGTTAGACCGGTTATTACCTATGGCTGCGTTGTTTGGTGGTGTGCCTTAGATAAGAGTTTTCAGCGGAAAATCTTAGATAAGGTTCAGCGGATTGTTTCCTTGAGTATCACTGGAGTGAGGAAGAGTTGCCCTCAGGCTGCTCTTGACACTATGCTCTGCCTGACTCCGCTTGATTTGTATGTCAAGCGGTGTGCAGCGCGCAGTGCCATTCGTCTGAGGGAATCGGGCTGCTGGAAACAGCGCTCGATTGGTCACTCCAGAGTTCTGAATGTCGTCTTTCCTGACGGGAGGTTTGGACTTTCGGAAAAAGCCACCGACTATATTGTGCCTGAGGCTATGTTCCTGCCTGGTTTAAGGATACTTATACCGGAAAGGGCACAATCGAATGGTGGGGTACTCCAGGGGCAGTGAGGTATACCCATCTTCACAAATGGGTCTAAGTTAGGTGGATGTACAGGTGCTGGGGTTTTCTGTAGGGAACTCGGTCTTGAACTCCACTGCAGCGTTTTTCAGGCGGAGATTTTCGCAATCTTGAAGGCTATTGAGGCCATAGCTTATGGCCCAGCTTCGGATTCGGAATCTTACGTGATCTTCGTTGACAGTCAGGCTGCCCTTAGGGCCATTGAGTCGGTCTGGTGCAAATCACGGCTCGTTCGCAAGTGCAAGGAGTCGTTGAGGACCTTTGGACTGGACCGTATCCGTCTTTGCTGGGTTCCGGGTCATAGCGGAATACTGGGCAATGAAACGGCGGATGCCCTCGCTAGGTTAGGTTCGCTCTCTGGGGGCGATTTAATAGTTGGTCCTGACCCCCCGGTCTGCCACCTCTACGGTCTCATCAATGGATGGGTCGGGGAGGAAGAGCAGAGACGTTGGGGGAACGGATCGGGTTGTTTTGTCTCTAGGTGTCTATGGCCTGCTGTGGACAGTAAGAGAACAGGTTGGCTGCTGGGCTTGGATAAGGCCAGCTTAAGGTTGGTCGTCAGGTTTATCACAGGGCACTGCGAGATTAGGTCGCTGACGGGGATCTGGAACAGATCCCAGCCAGACTATTGCAGGGCACGTTGGATGAAGAGGAGTTGGAGACTATCGAACACCTCCTCTGTAACTGCCCAGCCCTTGGTAGGTTGAGGCTGAGGACCCTTGGCAGGGCCTTCTTTGAGAGTTTGAACTCTGTGTCGAGAGCCGACATCAAGGCTCTCCACAGATTCATTAGTGGCTTAGGCTGGTTGAGAGGCGCTAGGGCTTCATCAGGGTAGTCGCGCTCTCCCTTCTTTGTTAGGTCTATGTGACGCCTCCGCTTCCCATTCTCCCTTTCCTATCTCCTCTCCTTTATATCCTATTCCCTCTCTTATCCTTCCTCTTTAAGGACGTTGTACAATGGGTCAATTCGACCTCCGGGTACTGTACTTGTCTTAATTGACAAGTACACGTCCTCTAACCTAACCTAACCTATAAGTATGAAATATTAGGAGCTACCTTAAACATATAAAATTAAAAAGAAAAAATACGTTGATATAATATTATTGATTCTTGCATTATATTGAATTAACAACAAGTTATGAAATCCTAACTATTAAAAAACAAATTATTTATGTCAGAGGACATTATTAATCTTTTTTGGCGAATCTGTCCACGGAAGTCCCAGACTGTAAAAAAACGCAATATTTTGTTTTGGCAGTTCAGCATAATATTGCTTTTAGGAGCGATTTGTATAGTTGAAGTTTGGAATCAAACTTCATAAGTTTCTACCGATTAGCTAATTAGTTGTATTTGCAAGTTAACCTTTATGTGGAATTTCCATATCAGGCGTTTATAGAAATTGATGACAAGATATTTTATGTGTGAGTTTTGTGGGACTAGTTGGCAATTTTTCGAATGGGGGGGGGGGGTTACTTGTTTCCCTTCATAGCGTGAATGTTACATGCACACATTTTTTCATTCACGCATATTCTCCAAGATTTTAATATAAATATAATATTTTTAATAGTCGTGCCAAACTCTGTCGAATGATTGAGAAGCGTCAATAAAAAGAGAAAAGCTGTCCGTGTGGAGCCTTGGCTTATTTACTTCCATCGGACACGGCCCCAGGTGGCGAATAGGGGAAGTTGGAAGTATGGCACATATGATAGTCGAGATTGTGCGTTAAAACTTTATAACTTACCAGTGCATTACTTTTAACTCTAGTCGTAGAGACTCTCGAGGCCCAAATAAATATGAACACACCCAAAGATGATTGGTAGGAATGCCGAGGTCCTGAAGGGCTAGTGTGTGTATAAAAATACTAGCCGTTAACAGCTAACCTACAACGGCAGGCCACGGGTAACTTCTAGTTTCCTTTTCCGCGTATGACGTCCCTGCGCACTTTTATGTGCATTCTCGTTTAACAAAAATAGGAAATTTGAGGAAAAATAAAACGAGAATAGATGAGCTAGAAGAACGACGAACAACAGGCGATAGGGTTTCAGACAAAGACAGGAATACAATGACGGACAATGACCAAAACACGATCAGTTACTGACTTAAGTCGATATCTGTCAGGCGAGTCTCTTTTAATTTCGGGTGCTTTTGAGGTCCTGGGCAATTTATCTCGGGATTCTGAGATGGGATATAAGGTCACTATTGTCTCTGCTCCAAATCGGGCATTTGCTAGTGGATCCTCCATTCCCTTTGCGATTTCGGAACTAGAAAATCCATCGAAAGGCTAGACAAGCTAGAAAACTGACTGCCGCATGACACAAAAGTGACAGGAATTAGGAAACAAAACTTAACGAAAAGAGGAGTATAAGGTCACTATTATCTCTGTGGCTTCCCTCTGTGACTTCTCCAAACTCTTTGCCTTCTTCAAACTCTTTATGCACTCTAGCAATTTTAAAAACTACGAATAAAAGTGTTTTGTGTAGTAGATTTGTAAATTGATTTAATT
This sequence comes from Sarcophaga rosellei, assembly GCA_930367235.1. Taxonomy (NCBI): domain Eukaryota; kingdom Metazoa; phylum Arthropoda; class Insecta; order Diptera; family Sarcophagidae; genus Sarcophaga; species Sarcophaga rosellei. Next base: position 61,998,472 of record OV884019.1, read on the forward strand.
AATTTAACTTAATTTGTGCATTTCTCTGGTGAATGGGTTTGCAATTTTTCAAGAAAATCTTCTGTTTTTAAAATATCGGATAGTGATGACACTTCAAGACTGTTTCTAGTTTTATTGTTAATATTAATTTGTGAAAAAATGTATTCCACATTTGTAGTTGCCACAGATACTGACAAAACCGCACATATATATATATATTTTTTTTTTTTTAAGTTAGAAAAAGCTTTAGTTCCACTGCCGCATTTAAATTTGAATTATACTTCCCAAAACTTTTCAATATTTCCTTTTTCCAATAGGCCCAGCTCTTTAAAATTCATGTGCCATCGTTCACGCCGCTCATCTTCTTTCACGCCACTCATTTCTACTATATCTGGTATAAATTTTTTTATTGTAGAATTGCAAAGCTAAACATAAAATTTTAGGTAATAATATTTAGAATCCTTTTCACTTTCATCATCATCAATTTATGCATTGTAATTAGTGTTACAGCAAATATATTAGTCCTTTACTAAGTATCCTTATGTCCAACAAACCCTTACCCAGGAAAATTAAGTCTGGTTCATCTCCATCCGGCAATCCCGAGGACTTTCTAAAAGAGATCGTTAAGAGAGCCAGGTCTGAGGATCAACCTACTACATCTAAGGAAAAAAAAAGAGTAGAAAGCTGTCATAGATCAGTCAATTCCTGATGGTAGGATTAGCACGGAACTATAGCAGAAAGTGGAAGCGAGACGTATCAACCAGATCGGTCTAATCAAAGGTAAGTCAAGTGACGTGGATTTGAACGGCGCAGATTGATGAAAGAGGTTCAAAGCCGTTAACTGCGGAACCAGGAAATGGTATGATTTTCTATCGCAGGGGATTAGCAGTAGTGACGATCTTTGCCCCAAGTCTAAGCTGGAGGTAATACACATATCTGAGCTACATTTGAGACTAGTAGTGACAGTATAGATTCCACCAGTATTGGACAATCAAAAAGAATACTTCGAAACGAGTCAGTGGAAAGCTTCTAGCGCGAACGAAGGAATATAATTTACATTCACTGTGGATCTAAAATATCTCGAGGTACTGAATAGGCTTGAGGAAATTTTTAAGTTTACTCTTGATGAAGTTAGATTCCAGTTTGTAAAGTCTGGCAGGACTGAATAGGCTGGCCATGGTGCAGATAAACTTGCATCACTGTGAGGCGTACTCAGTCCAACTAACAACGCAACTCATCAAATCACAGGAGGATGTGACCCTAATCCAAGAGCCCAGTATTTTGAAGACGTTGGAGAGACTGATTAACCATCTTAAAACCAGAATTGATACACGACTCCTAGGTGAATCTCAACAGTTAAAATCGTAGAAAGAGCCCTTTGTGAGGTTCTTGGTTATATAGAAAATTGCCTGTACATACGTTGGTATCTTCCTTAGATATCGAAGAAGTTTTCAATAATATTGAGATAGAAGCGTTAAAGAAGGCAGAAAAATTATTTCTAAGGTGTACTTTTGTGGGTATCACAAGTGCCTCTAGAAACACGCTTCAGCTCTGGATGTTATTCTTCATTCGGTCACGATTGAGAATTGTGAGCGGAAGGTGGCAGCTAGAATCTTCTTTAAACTAAATGAACGAGGTCTTGTAAGTTTCTGTAAGGTGGGTCACTCGGCATTACTGAAGGAATTAAATTGGCGAGGTCAAGATTTATCGACTGTAGGAATGACGGACTACATGGCTGCAAAATTCTACTTCTGCGATACACCGAAAGTGATTATACTAGATAGGGAAGTTTCAGATGAACTACTAAGGTCAGGCTAAACGTTGGAAGATATGCAATGTAGAGTTGGGATGGCTTTATAGCAAAACCTCAATTCTACAGCGATTATCACAGGCTTGGGAGGCGGAGATGAGAGTTATTTTAGGACTCCTAATAGGTAATGGCCCCTTTGCACACAGGATCAGTAGGTGAAATAGAGATATCCCACATTCTGTAGGCTATGTGAAGGAACAGTGGACCATATTTTATGTCAATGTCCTTGTTTACAGATGCCTAGGCAGAGTTGGCTAGGTAGTCAATTTCTAAATGAACTGGTAGATCTTAGAGGCTACAGAGTTAAGGATCTAATAATAATCTGAGTTGGCAAAGCAAAGTGCACAAACTTAAAATTTCTCGGCGTTAAGTTAATAAAGGTTTGAATAATATATTTATTCAAAAATAATAAAAAGTTGGAATAAAAAGTATTTTCGTTATAAAAAGGAAAGTGTTGATTTTGCAGAAATTGTGTATAATGGTTAGAAGAGGTACTAAAAGTGTAAAAAATAAAAAAAAATCATTATGGCCCTTGCAAATTGCAAATACAGGATGAAGAGGAAGATTTTATAGAATGCGACAAATGCGCCAAAATATATCACTCTCAACGCATTCATTTAGATAAAATACAGTTTGAGTATTTGCTGAATAACGAGACTGAAATTTTTACTTGTCAATTTTGTGATGGAGATGAAAAAAGAAGAGCTTCTTGTAGTAAAAACAGCACTGAACAAATTAAACCTGTTGACCAGTCTAAAAAAATCAATTAATTTTATATAAAAATAGTATGAGGATATTTTGAAAGGAGTAGCAGAAAATAAAAAAGGCGAAATATTTTTAAAAAAGAAAATCAGTTATTAAAAAAGAAATCAAAGACTTAAACTTATCAGCTAAGCTGCTAAACGGTGCCAAGTGTGAAGAACGACTGCATTGTAAGTGGACTGAAAGTTATTGATGGCGTTACGGCAGATGACTCTGTTTTCAAATTGTCAAAGAGTGTCTGGGTTAATTTGGAACCGGAAAATATCGATGATGTGTACATAAGAACAGTTTCCCAGATCCGAAAAAATAGGAGATTTAACACAATATACTCAGAAGAAAAATTTTATTCGTTGTTTTATAGAATCTGTTCATTAACTTAAATAACAGATAAAGAAATATAGATGATATATAATATTGTTACGTTTTTACCTTTTAAAAACGTTTAAAATATGAGGTCGTAAATTGAAAATAAAAACGAAATTTGTGTTTAGTTTTAATTAAATTCTTTATTGTTGGCACAATGTTGTGTGCAACTGTTAATAACTTGATGTAAACAACAACAATTGTTTGGTTTCAATTCTCCTTTGATTTCCTTCGTGCAAAAACTGTGAGAGTAAATAAAATTGCCATGAGTTCCTCAAAAATCAGTCGTTCTTAGTCGACTTTAAACAGTAGGTCCCGCCACTCATGTATAAAATTAACACAAACAACATGGGTGCTGTGAGAAGTTCAGGTCATAATCCTGATTGAAGGGTTATATTGACCAATATGTACGTACATATGTTCTTTTTTACAAAAATACCATTTGGTGCAAAAAAGTACTGTTTCAGTTATAGTTCAGTATCATTTCAAAATTTCAGTTTTGCAACACTGATGTATTTATACAAAAATATATTTTTTAGGTGTGAATATGGCCTCAGCATGAGAATGTTTTCAAATATTCGGCCAATTAATAACAGTTTAAATGTTCTATAATATATCTACTAGCATTTCAAAATACTTACGTCCACACACATATGACAATTTTATAAGCCAAATTTAAACTTACCACGGTAAAAATGCTGGTCCAGTAAAATGTGAATTGATTTCATCTTCCGTTAAACCGATTTCAGAGTAGGTTTCATGCCAGAATTCTTCTTGTATTGGCGCTATTGTTAATGTTATTCCCATCATTACCATCCAATCAATGTGACTCTTCCATTTAGACCAGTTCCACCATACAAAGCTATAGCCCCAAGAGCATACATTTTGATAATAAATAATTGCACTTGCAGACGTTTGGGTCAGATTAATAAATGGTAAATCAATATTACTGCCTAAATCTATTGGTTTGTTGTACCAATATACGCTTTTGTTAAGATAATACTTCAGGTAGTGATGAAATCCCTTCGCTGCAGATATTGCATCGTATCCAATAATTCGTATTTTGTTTTCAGTTGTTTTAAAAATCTTCAACAGAAAGAATACATATGTATGTATGTATGTAGTTTATATGTTTTATAAAATAATTGTTGTTTTTATTCATATTGTATTTGCAGTATATAGTGAACATCAGTGAAAATACGTGGTATTGTGTTTTGAACTAAGATAATAGGAGTAAAAGTCTTCAAATTTTTAACTAAAGGGAATGATATTTGTTTTTGAAAATTTTCTTTGTTTTTTTCATTAAGGAGATCTGAGGATAGATGGATCTAAACTTTTACAGTCTCCAGAACTAGAAGGAATATATCCTACCTTCCAAATATCTAAGACAGCAGTACATCGAAACCTTAAGGGAAATTTATTTACCAGTGTTAGGCTAAACCACATACCATCGTTTTCAAACAAACGGCAGGGAGACGCTCATGATAGAGAAGTTGCTGGCACAAAAGGAGCCTTCAATACTGAAAATGATAAATAATAAGATTGGTTATACAGTACACTAAACTAATACAGTAAACTGGCTTCTTCGCGGAAGAACGATCTACACAACGCACATGGCCAGAAAGATGAAAACTCTACAGGCTGAGTACTTTCTCTTAGTCTATTAAATCTTGTGATAAACGGGATGCTGGTTGTGTTGAAATATGTTGGATGTGGATGTTGGGCTTTTTCGGACGACGTGGTTCTTTTTTATAATTAACAGCAAGTCAGATCTGGGGTTCGGTTGTTAACCCTGTAAAACAGAAGTTATACTAGAAAGTACAAACCACCACCTTTTCGCTCATTGTAATTGCATGGGAAGAAACTTAAACTCAAGCATAAAGCACATTTGCCAAAGCTTATTGTGGATAAATAATTAACATTAACATCATTAACATGGTAACATCATTAACATGGTAAAAAAACCTCCAGTTCCCTCTAAATTTGTAATCCTCATCCAGACTTTTTCTACCTACATTATTACCAATGCTGTTTTGCACATTACATCAACTGCAGCCCTGGAGATAATTTTATGTTTTATTCCACTTGATCTGTGGCTGCTTAAAGTCTGACAAAACTCTAAAGGAGTGCGAACAGTATGGTTGTTGGAGTCATTACTGGATATTGCATGATGGGTACTCTTGCGAGATGCTTTGACCTTAGATACTTGGCAAACGATTTCTATTCACGCTAAACAGATGAGGAAGAAACTATTCTTCACCTATTGCAAATCTACCTATTGTATCGTAAATTTTTTATCATAAAACGTGCTAAAGCGATGATTGCGATTGCAACAAACTTTAAATTAGAGAGTTCGGTCAAAGATATCATAAAGGTTTATCACCTCTATGACAAGAGCAGAGCACTGACAAATGAGCTGGAAAAAAGTCTAGTCCTTAATCCACTGCTCCTACAGATGTCGTTTGTATTTGACTAGTCGAAGTTACCATAGCCTTTGTATGTAAATTAATATCAACACATTCTTGCTAATATTGTCCACATAAATGTTGGGACAGCGAGTATTATGCTGTCCCAGCATATTCCCACCGCACATATAGTGTGTTAGAATTAAGAATTTAATGTACAGCTAGTTTTAAGAAGAGCATTAATAAAAGTAACATAGAAATGAACAGTCGCACAAGCGGCCTGCCGTTCTGCAATTTAGCAATAGAAGTGAGTCGGTCGTTTTCTTATTTATACGTACCCAGAAGATGTTAGCAATATCGCCCGTAACCTCTTTCTGCCAACGAAATTGCGTCTCCCTGTAAAATGTGGGATGGGATGCACGCAAACAAGCTAAAGTTTCTGATTGTAGTCAACATGGCGACCACTAGAACTATCCTTGTCTTGCTGTATTCAAGTAGACAAGCAGCCTCCTCGTGACTCCTCCTGGATGGCATACTAGCTCTCGGTAGACGTTATCTAATGCGGGTAGCGCAATCCCCTGGACTTTAAATCAGAGTTGTGGGTAGGAGTTTGAATCCATCGCGTAAAAATAGTATCCAATAAAAGCTAGATGAAAACCTCTAAAACGACCTAAGGTGACGCTTCTGCCTAAGGATAGCCACAATCCGCTCAAAGCAAAATTTTATAACATTTGCTTAATTTACGCTCATGTCCCGATGGACGAAAAGGGCGATATGGTTAAAGATGCTTTCTAATCTGGAGGAAATATGCGATAAGTGCCCGGTGCATGACACCAAAATCATCCTCGGAATTTTTAACGTCGATCGAGAAGGTATCTTTGGCCCCATTGCCATTCAGTTCAGCTTCCAATACCACCTCCAACGGTAAGAGGATAATCGATTTCGCCGCGGAGCGGAAAGTGGTAGTATGTAGCAGAAGATTTCAAAACTTCGACATCCACAATGCATGAAAATGTACAAAATATGTAATAAAGTTATACACCCATACATAACATACATAATTGGCCATTACAACCCTTCAGTCAGGATTACGGCCTAGCTGCTCAACACCACTCATGTTGTGTGCGTAAATTTTATACTTGAGTGGCGGGACCTACAGTTTAAAGTCGACGCCGAACGACAGATTTTTTGAGAAGCTTTTCATGGCAGTTTTTACTCTCAGAGTTTTTGCCAGAAATCTGCTGAGAGGAAGTCGCCGAAGAAATATTTTTTCATATTTCATTTTGATGTCTGACCTGGGATTCGAACTCGGGCCTTTCGTCTAATAAGCCAACACACTACCTACTAGACCACGGCGACTTCAAAAAGTTGTACGCCCAGTCGCCACTAATAGGAGCCGCATTGTATTTTATATAAATTTATATTTTTTGTCTGCTACTGAAAATTTATAAATTTTGAGCTGACTCACTTTGCGATATGTGTTCCTTTACCACAGTATATAATAAAAGTGTTAATAAGAAAATTTATATAATTTTGCAAGAAATAAATTTGATAACATTTAACTATTTCATAGTTATATACAAATATTCTTATGTTTTAGTTTATATTGTATATGGTAATATAAGATATTGGACTATAATGTTACCTGAAAACTGCGGTACTCCAAACTGCTGTTAATATCGACTTCGAAGTAAGATGCTTTATCTAAAACTGTTCTGGAAATTAGTTGTTTAATGGCATTCAACTGGGTTGTTTTAGGGGTTTTATTTAGTAAAATTTGATTTGGAACCTCAACTGAAAGTACTGCAAAAATTGAAAAATATTTAATTTTCAAAACTGCGAAAAGATTTAGGCAAATCAAATTACATACATATAATGGTTATCAGAAATTAAACTATTACTAAATGTAAAAGAGGGATTTAAGTTTAGGACCTTATATTCCTTTATTGCTAGATTGCAATAAGGTGTTTGCTGATAGAGAATTGCGTCTGTAGGTATCTTGTGAAAGCTAACAACAAAAGCGTGCGTTCTATAAATGTTCCAATTAATTAGAATAATGAGATGTCGTACAATTATTGATGAGGACGAGCGGCCTTAAAAAGAGTTTGAGCTACACATGTAAGAGTTGTATCCCTCTTATGTTCTAATATTGGTGTTATGAGGCGAACAAGTTTCGATGAGATAAAGTACATATTTATTGCATTGTTTTCAAAAGTCAAAAAACTAGAATCTTCCAAAAAATTCTAATTCCAGTAGATATGTTTGTTTACGATATCTCATTCAAGTTACCCTTATGAATTTACAAACTATATTAAGCCTTTTCTGTAACGAGTTTCCTCAACCACATTAAGGGCCATTATTACAAATTGCGGTTAAAATTGGGTTTATTAAAAGTTACCACTTAGCTAAAGTGAACTTTAAAGTGTCTAAATATACGTCGTAGTAGCAAATTAGAACTCTACAACTCCAACTTGAAAAAATTAAACTCGCAGAAATCATAATTGCTAAGCAGATAGGTTTGGTTAGGTTTATGTAATAAAATTAACTTTGTTCCTAAAAATAGCTCCGTGCTTCTTCTTAGCAAATATGGCAAATCAATTTTACAGCCCTTTAGAAAGTATGAATATGTTAATTTAATTTCCGACGCCAGAAAATTTCAATTTCTCGACTTATACTATCAACTAAATTATTATTTGTTGCTGTTTACGCTGGCCATCCTAACTCTAAGTCAATAGGATTAATAGTGCAAATACGCTTAAGTGGATTGCAAAAAAAAAAAAAATTGGAATTTAATTATTGTTCGGGGGGTTAGTCTCGAATAAGACTTTGCCCATTCGAAGTCCATTTCCGCAACGAGAATCTTTGGTCGAATTTGATGGCATTGTCTTTCCATGTTTTAGGTTTCTCTTCACTACAATATATGTTTATGTTTCTTGTTTCTTCAACTAGTTTCCTTTCATTTATTTTATTCTCACCAATTAATATTATCATATTGTTACTAGAGTTGTGTATATCATGAACGAACTAGTTCAATTGAACTATTCACAAAATTGAACTAGGAGCGACGGTCATAATAAGTAGTTCTTTTAGCTCTGTAGTTCCGTAGTAGCTCCGCACTTCTTTTAGCTCTGCAGTTCTTTTAGCTGCGTAGTTCTTTTAGCTCCGCGGTTCTTTTAGATCTGCAGTTCTTTTAGTTCTGTAGTTCTTTTAGCTCCGTAGTTCTTTTAGTTCTGTAGTTCTTTTAGCTCCGTAGTTCTTTTAGTTCTGTAGTTCTTTTAGCTCCGCAGTTCTTTTAGTTCTGAAGTTCTTTTAGCTCCGTAGTTCTTTTAGGTCTTGTTTCTTATTAGTGCATTTCATTCTTATTCGTTCTATTTTATTGTTTATTTCATGTGTGACATTCCTATTGGAATGGTGGCGGTGTTACCACATATTAAAAAAAGAACTTATGGAAACATTTTTACAAAAATAAGCAAACAATTATAAAATATTTTTTTTATTTAATAAAGAAAAGAAATTCTTATTAAATATTTAAAAATAAATCAAGAAGTTAGTTGAAGAAAGCGGGGTTGTTTAAAAAAACTGAACTATTGAACCAAAATAATGAACTAGTTGTTGTTTGTGTATCTGGTTGACATTGCTTGTTTGTTGTTGTTCTCTCATACTTGTCTGTCTCCTTTTCTTATACTGATGTTGTTGGTATATGCAAGCATGTACGTTCTATATGTTAGTGTTTGTTATAGTTAATCAACATTTTTTTTGTATTGTTAGTGTTAGTGTGTTTGTTAGCATCTTAATCAAGGCAAATTCATAGATGGTAGCCGCAGGTCTACAAAAAATACAACAATGCAAAAACAACAGGCATTTTGTTTTTGTTAAAGACCCTTAATGTTGTCAAAATAGGAAGAAAAAAATGGAAAAGGAGAAAAATGAACAACAACACGCACACGCACAACAAACACACACAAAAACAAAAAAATTTTGACATTAAGAAAGTGCTCAGCTGTTGACATAATCCCACCTATTATGAATTCGCCTAGATCTTAATGTTTGATGAGAAATAAAACAATTTTTCCTTTTGTTTATTTCATCAAAATAAGGAATTTTATTATTTAATATTTTAAGTTAGTTATTTTTCTTCCCGTGACTTTATCCGCTTGTTTAATCTCCGAACTGTACCAAAGGCGAAGCTAAAGTGAAGTTGCTGCAAATGTTTTACATCTGGTATACCAAATAATGCATGCTCTCTCTGCTGAACTCACAGCGTATAAGAGAAAATAAATACAAGAGAGAAGTAGTGAGAGCAATTCAAAACAACAGCAACAAGAACAATTCAGGTTGTATATGTATTAGTGTTTTCACACCAAAAGTTAAAACCTGATTTTAGCATTAAAACCATAATCAGCTGATTTTGCGTTCACACTGCAAATTTTCTTAAATCAGGTTTTAACTTTCATACATTCATGACGGAACAGAAATGTTTTTTTTTAAGAAAAAACAAAAAATATGAAAAATTAAGAAATAATATTAATATTATTAATATTATTGTTAAAATATTGTTATTTATTATTGTTGTAGCATTCATTATTTGAAATTTTACATTTTTATACAACCGGCTTTCTATATTTTTACATTTGTTTTGTTTTTATTTAAGTTTTATCAGCTGTTTTTACCATTTCAGAGCTGGTAGCTCTGATTTAGTACATAAAACAAGGTTGTATTTCATAAAATCAACTTAAAACCAATTAAAAAAAGGTTTTAAGTTGATTTTAACACAATAATTTTGTATGGTAAAAGCAGGTTTTATTTTTGATTTTAACGTTAAAGCCAAATTTAGCGTTAAAACCACTCGGTGTGAAAACACTATTAGACAACAAATATGATTGGAATGTGTGTACCGTAATTTCGTATGATCAAAAAATATATAATAATCTGTTTTTAGTTATGAAAGTTATACAGAGAAGATGCAAAATCTAGCACACGTAAATTGTTCCTTAACAATGTTAAACGATATTAGGTCGTTTCGTAACAATATGTATATACTTTCCATACGAAAAAATATAAAATAAAATAAAATAAATAAATAAAATGAAAAAAATAAAATGTTTTAATTTACAAAAATAAATATTGAACAAGGTTTTACAAATTTAGATGACTAAAGATGACAGACTATAGAAATAGATGACAGATAGAGGACATACATTTTATAGATGACAGCCAGTTTAGCTGTGGTTTAAATAGTTGATTGTCCTCTAAAAAAGAGGACGTATGGTCAGCTTATATTATATAAAGTGCGAAAGTGAGAAAAAATAAATAAAGTAATAAATAACTAAAAGTGGAAGAATATAAGTGCTGAATATACGGGATTATAAAGTGAATTGTTCTTGAAATAACATCAAAGCAAAGTATAATTATACTTTGCATCAAAGTGCATTTGTTGTCGGTGAAAGCAATAAGAACACAAGTGTTGTTGGTTGTTTACTTCTTTTGTAAAGTAAACAATTTTTTTTTTGCTTTCTACGTGTGTTGCCAATCTTCGTTATTGACATTATTTTTTTGCGTTTTTTTTCGGCAATTCAGCAGTGAACTAAAAATTATATTCTTAAACTCAACCAAATTTATTAGTAATTTTTTGAAAATTTTAGTAATTATTCTTTAATTTATTTCATATAGTATGAAACATTTTATAAATTAATTTATTTCATATTTAATAATAATAAAAAAAAATATAATAATAAAAAACAATTATTCATTTATTGGAATCTGCTTTTGACTGGGATCAATAGCCTTCTTATGACTGTGATTGGGTACGGATGCGCAAAGTGTGATTACTCGCAATTTTAAATTATATTAAATAAAAAAAAGTTATATTGAGTAAAAGATAAAAAAGAAAAGAAGAAAAAAGAGAATTGTGAGAACGCAAACAATTTTCACAGCCCTTATCATGGATGAGGACAGTGATAATAGTGACATAAACAGCAACTGGCATGTTGTCTCTTCGCCAATAAGAAAAAAACAACAAAATTCGTCGAAGTGGTTCACCAAAGGTGATCGAAAACAAAAAGCAATTTGTTATAAACAACAACAAACAAAGTTAAATATATACAAAAACAATGGTAATGCTTCGTCGAATTCTCACATTCCAATCTTAAAAAACAACGATGCTAGCACAATAAAACAATCATTAATAAATGTAAATAACTTTTCAAAAACAAAGAATATAAACCGTTATGGTAGTTTTGATGATGAATATGATTCTACAGACTCTGTTGATGAAAGTGAAATGAACAATAACAATGAACCAAAACCGCCACCAATATATATGTATTCCATTTGTCACTGATGTAAATGGAATGATTAAAACACTAACTTATTTAATTTCTTCCGAATTCTTCTATAAATCATTAGGAGATGGTCAAATTAGACTTATGATAAAAACTATTAAGTCATGTAACCCATTTAAATGACAAAGAAATTAAATTTCATACCTTTCAGGTCAAACAAGAGCGATCATATAGAGTAGTTGTAATGAATCTGCATCACTCCACACTAGGGATTACCAAAAATTTTTTGGTTATGTATTAGTGAATAAGAGAGCGAAAATAAGCTGAGAGTTTACAGTCATAGAAAAGTGTTAGTAATATACGCTATTTTTATTTCCATTTCATCAACATGCATAAAGTTATACATCTTTGACTTAATAATTAAAACTTAAAATATCTTTAATCTTTTTAGATATTTGTTGGGATCTAATTTTGGTCCATAAATTTGCTCTCCTACCAATAACCAACCTTTAAATTTTTCCTAAATATTGCATTATGTCTGTAAAAAAATATTTCTCTATTCATAACATCTAAATTATTTACTTCACTATTAAAACAATCAAAATGTGTTTTAAGAACATATAAGACACTGGCTTTTTAATAAAAGCATTTTTTAACATAAAATATTTTTTGAGTGTAATCCTCAAAAAAAATGTCATAGCATCCGCCAACATGTGCACTCGCCGCAGTCTGAGCGACGACTAAATAAAAGAGCATAAGCAATGTGTGTGAATTCGCTCAGCACAACTGTGCTATGAAATGGTAATCTATGCTCCACACCCATCACTGATCATCACTAATAAAGGTATTTATAATGTAACACATTTAAATAACGCTATTGTCCGTATCGAACCTCCAAAAAAATCAAATGAACTTGTTCAATGTCATCGATGCCAATAGTTTGGACATACTAAGACCTATTGTCGTAAACAGGTTAATTGTGTCAAATGTGGACTATGTCATCTAACAACTGACTGTACCAAAACCACTGAAACACCTCCTCGCTGCGTTAACTGCTTACAGAATCATCCAGCAAATTACAGAGGTTGTATTGTATACCAACAAATGCTGAAGTGAAAGTTACAGAATAAAAATTTATACAGAGGAAATGGAAGTAGGCAATTTGTACTTAATACTGAAGATTTTCCAAATCAATTAAATCAGAATGGTTTTTTACATACAAACGAACGTAATATATCGTACTCTAACATACTTCGGAATCAAGAGCAGACTGTAAATGACAATTCTCTTTATAAACTTGAGAGTTTAATTCAAAACCAAATATAGCAGACTAATAAGTTTATAAGTATGATGTCAGTTTTAATAACAAAATTATACAGCCAAATCTAAGAATTGCAATATAGAATGCCAATGGGCTTTCCAACCATACACAAGTGGTAGAAATATTTCTTAAGACAAATTTCATTGACATCCTTCGGGTTTCTGAGACTCACTTTACGGATAGATCATACTTTAAAATAAGAGATTATGATTTGATAATTGCTAACCATCCAGATAATAGGGCTCATGGAGGAGCTGCTATACTTATAAAGTCTTCAGTTAACTACGAACTTTCTGATAAAACAAGAAAACCTTATCTTCAAGCTGCATGTGTGAACATTTTATGCAATTCAAATTATATTTCAATATGCGCCATTTATTTTCTGCCACGATATGCGGTGAAATTAAATGAATTCCAGGAATTATTTAGAAACTTAGGACACAGATTTATTGTAGGTGGTGACTTTAATGCCAAGCATAGTTGGTGGGGCTCAAGAGTAATTACTCCTAAAGGAAGAGAATTGTATAGGTGCAATTATATTGTTATATTTTTACCTTTTTAAAAACGTTTAGATTATGAGTTCGCTGATTGCAAACCATAATAAAAACAAATCACTTGGAAGCAACTAATGAAATATTGATGGATTGTTTTCTGGCAGAATTTACTCGTTTTTCCTCCAGACGAGGTTGCCCCGCACATATCTATTCGGATAATGGAATAGCGTTTGTTGGCGCAGCTCATATAATGAAAAGAGACCAAGCTAAGTCCTTTACTATACTGAAGCATAAGATTGTATTGGAAAACGTTTTCCAATGGATCGAATGGCATTTTCTCCCTTCTGGAGTCCCGCATATTGGCGGCCTCTGGGAGGCTGGCGTGAAAAGTTTTAGACCCATTTACGAAAAATATCAAATGCTCAGAAATTTTCTTTTGAGGAGTTCACGAATATCTCGAACAATAACGAAATATGAAAAATATTGCTTTGGTGACATAATCTCAGTAGGTTTCTGTCAAAAACTCTGCAGAGTAAATAAAATTGACATGAAAAGTTTCTCAAAAATCTGTCGATCAGAGACGACTTAGATTCGGACTATAGGTCCCTCCACTCATAAATAAAATTAACACACAAGACATGGCAGTGTGAGAAACTAGGTCCTAATACTGACTAAAGGGTTGTAATGAAATTATGTAAGAATAAAGTCATTCAAGTTTCCCAGTATTTGTCGGCTATCGGTATCTTCATCTTTTCGAGTACATATTACTGTCATGCAGTGACTATGCTGACAAGAATTGACGCTTGCTTCAGTTACCGTCCTCTTTGTCCCATGTCGGATAACCCCTCGGACATTAACCCCCTCCTTGTAGGAAGTGCCATCCTTTCACCCCTGAACCTGATTTCTCAATGGAATCTCTTAACTACGCTAATACATACATACATAATTGGCCATTACAACCCTTCGTCAGGATTACGGCCTAGCTTCTCAACACCACTCATGTTGTGTGCGTTAATTTTATACATGAGTGGCGGGACCTACAGTTTAAAGTCGACTCCGAACGACAGATTTTTTGAGAAGCTTTTCATGACAATTTTTACTCTCAGAGTTTTTGCCAGAAATCTGCTGAGAGGAAGTCGCCGAAGAAATACTTTTTGTATTTTGTTTTTGATGTCTGGCCTGGGATTCGAACTCGGGCCTTTCGTCTAATAAGCCAACACACTACCTACTAGACCACGGCGACTTCGCTAATACGCTACGCTAACAGATGGCGAAAATTAAAGGTTCTGCATCATTTGACTGCGTGTCGTTGGAAGGACGAGTATTTAGTTCAACTCCATAAGCGCAACAAATGGAAATGTCGCCAACGACAACTTGCCTCCAAGCGAACGGAAGCTCGGTGCTAAAGTACTATTACACGGCACATTGTTAAGCTTGTATTACTCCCTAACACTAGTCAGAACTAACTCGTTTTTTCTTCTGTCCTTGTTTGTTTTTGTCCTTTTATTTATAGATGTCTGAAGCCGAACTCAGGAGATTTACTGTCGAAAGTCCGGAAAGCCAAAGTCTGGATTAAGTAGTCAAACGTACCGTCTCGAAGTGTCTTTTGTGTAAAGGCTAACACTCCCTTCTAAAATGCTCGACATTCCGCCACTTAAACCCCTACAGGCGACTGGACGCAGTAAAGAAACTCAAATACTGCACAAACTGTGGATCAGATACTGGTCACTCGAGTAACCTGAAGAAATTTGAGACTATGGGAGATATTGGCTATATGATACTGCGATATGACTCAACGAAATTCAAGACGACCATTCCGGATAAAGAGGTCATGGGAAATGGTGCTGTGCACATCGTCAAGGACTCCGTGGAAATATTTACTGATGGATTCAAACCAGAAGGAACCGAATCTGTAAGGCTGCCAGATTATTGCAACGTTTTTCAGGCGGAAGTGTTGGCAATTCGGGATGCAAATGTCTACAATCGAAACATCATCATCATATTTTCCGATAGCCAGGCGGCTATTAAGGGTACTGGGCTCCAACGTGATGAACTCCAGGACGGTCAACGTCTGTCGCAGACACCTAAACAGAGTGGCGGAAAAATATGATGTCCACATCATTTGGGATCCGGCGGCACAATAATATCCCGGGTAACTGCAGAGCGGATGAACTGGCCGGGCACCGAACCACCATCAAACCCTCAGACAAATTCTTGACTATTGGGGTCATGTAAGCTCATGATTGGTAAGGCGGTCACAAACTCCGTCAACAACAGGTGGGTGGCTTCGAAGTTGTGACGGGGCATTGCATTATGGATACGTACGGGAGGCGCATAGGTCTGGGACACGTTGAAAATTATTTATATAGAAGCTTCAGAGAAGAGAAGGAAGATGGGACTGTTCTTCACCTACTGGGAACATGTCCAGCACTATGACAAAGGAGAAAGAGACATGTTGGTGCCTACTAAATCGATGATCTATGTGATTTGTCTAGTGGTTCCAGATCTTTTGAATAAATGATGAAAACTATGGTATCACAATGGGCCCATATGGCCTAAGTGCGTCCATCCGAATACCTTGTTATTAAATTATATTTGTTGTATATATATACATATATACTATATAAAATATATATAAAAAGTGAATTTAACTGTTTTTAATTGAATTACTTGTTAGTTGTAATAACTAATAAATAATTGTGATAATTAATAAACGGGAATTTGAATTTATAGCATTTTCAGTTTAAATTAAACTTTTTTCAAAATAAATGAAACTTTTTTCAAAATGAACGAAACCTTTTTCAGATTAAACGAAACTTTTTTTAAATTAAACGAAACCTTTTTCAAAATAAATGAAACTCTTTTCAGAATAAATAAAACTTTATTCAAATTCAATTAAACATTTTTCAAATTAAATTAAACCAGTTATAGAATTTAATAGAAAACAAACATTCATTTTTACATAATACTTGTTAAAATTAATGAAGAATTTGTCCACTGACCTTTTTAGGAATTGTCATGATCATATCCATAACATAGTTCTCACAATCATTTTGATTAATTTGTGCGACACTTTCCTCAATTACACTTACTATGTTATGCTCTGTGGTAATGTCACTTAATAATGATCGGGCGTGGAATTTTATCTCAGAAAATGTTTTCTCTATCGGGTTCAACTTAGGAGAATAAAATGGTAAATATTTAAGTTTACAGTCACTATTATCCACCATATTTCGAATTTCCTGGGTTTTATGGATTCTGACATTATCCATAATTAAAAATGAATTTTATAACTCTGGGCTGCTTTCAATTTTATCCAGGAGCTCCCTCAGAAATATTTGGAAACGGGCTGAATTTACAGTGGAAAGAAAAAAAACTTTATGGTAAACAACACCAGCATTATTTATCGCAGCAATTAAAGTAACGTTCCTTCCCCTTACGGTTGGCACAACAACATGCGCTCTTTCACCTACCTTAGCACGTGTTTGTGAACGCCGTAAATCTATAAAAATCATTTTTTCTTTTTGTTGAGGAGACCAAATTGCAAATTCTGAGGCATACTGTCGACGGTTTTCAATAGTCGATACGCTATTCATACGGTCCATTTCGATGGAAGCCATTTTCAGCGTTATTTTAAGTTCTTTTAATCCGTTGAAAATTGTAGACAAAGCAAGCGTTACATTAAATTGTTCAAATAACTTTTAGCGAATATTTCTCAAAAAAAAAAAAAAAAATTCAACAGAATATGATAAACCTACAAATTCTATAACTGGTTTAATTTAATTTGAAAAATGTTTAATTGAATTTGAATAAAGTTTTATTTATTCTGAAAAGAGTTTCATTTATTTTGAAAAAGGTTTCGTTTAATTTAAAAAAAGTTTCGTTTAATCTGAAAAAGGTTTCGTTCATTTTGAAAAAGTTTTCATTTATTTTGAAAAAGGTTTAATTTAAACTGAAAATGCTATAAACAGAAAAAAATTTTTCTTTCGACTATGTATAACAAAAGTTTAACGCAAGTGGTACAAGGGGGATTTTTATTGCGACCAATAAGGCACAAAGGTTTGAAAGTAATTCGCTCATTGCATTAATGAAATGAAAAAAATCAAGCGTCTGCAACTGGTAACTGTATAGGCACTGCAGATTTCGAAGTGATGAGAAGAGAAATATCCATATTTATACTAGCAGCTGAACAAGATTTTTTTCCTTTGGAATGCAATCTTATAACAGAGGAATGATACAGATTTATGACTGAATCTTTAGAAAGTACCCTTTTTAATATTTTCATGTTATGTATAAGAATTTTGAAATTTACAATCAAAGCTTTGTGATGAAATTCGTTTTCGTTGTAATTTAATACTTTGTTACAATGGGTCAATTCGACCTCCGGGTACTGTACTTGTCACAGTTGACAAGTCCTCTAACCTAACCATCTAACCTAATACTTTGTTTGTAATGGAATTTCTTGTTGTTATTGTTTGTCATTGTAATAAAATTGGTTGATTTTTTTATATAATATTGTTTTTCTATCGTAATAATATATATTTTTGTATTGAAATTATTTCTCTTATTGCAACAGAGGATATAAGTTATTCTGACAGTACATATTTTTTTTTCTCATTTTTTAATTAAATAAAAATAATTATTTCTGTATATAATATTGTAATGCAGATGAAAATAAACTAAATAGAAATAAGTAAAGACGAATTATCCAATCTCGCTCTTAACTACTCTGACGTTATTTGAACTGGTGACTTTAATTATAATATATTAATGGACAAGGGATTAATGCTAGATATGGGAGCTATAGGGTTGGGGCTTGTAAACGAGCTCATGCCTACACATTTTACATCTTCTTCCGCAACACTACTTGACCTTTTCTTTATTGATAACACTGTGCTAGAATTTGACACTTTTTTTTGTGCCCGCTTGTCACTTTTTCCAACTAGCACAGTGTAATCGTTACCGTGTGCTGTTATACGATAATTTTTATGTCATACGACTTTAGGACGTCTACAAAGGAGAAGAGAATAAACTAGTTCGTATACCTTGGGACCTGGTTTTAGCATGCCAACCGTTGATGAGCAGGTAGATTTTTTACAGAATAATATTCAGAATTTATATAACAAATATGTTATGGTGAAAACTAGGACGGTAAGTAGTAAAGTAAAGCCATGGTTTTCAAGGGAAATTAAAACTTTGATTAATGATAGGAACGAGACATATGAACGCTAGAAAAGGTACAGGACTCCGGAACTTGGGGAGATTTTTAAGAATTGCAGACGTAGGGTTAATTATGAGATAAGAGCCGCCAAGTGCAAATTCCATGAGGTAAAATTTTCAACCGCCTTATCATCGCAGGGGAAATGGAGGGAAATTAGGGATATGGGTGTTTTGGACAAGGATAATATGACTGACCATGATGTAGATATGAACCAATTGAATGTTGAATTCTCTAGTATCCCTATGCCTAAATCTGATATTGGTTACTACGACTCTACAAATCCAAGGATTGCTTCTGATCTCAATGACAATGGTTTTGAATTTTCGAATATCACCCTTTTGGACTTGCGTGAATCATTTCGGAGCATCAGATCCAATGCGATGGGCTATGATGAAATACATCCAAAATTTCTAAAGATTATCCTTGGCTATATTATTATATATATTACATTTATTTAACACTATTTTGACAACGTCAAAATTTCCTTCAATGTGGAAGCATGCGAAGATTATCCCCATACCAAAACCTGACAAAAGTTACAGACCAATTGCGATACTTCCATACTTGTCCAAGATTTTTGGACGTATAGTCCATGATCAAATCAGTAAATACTTATATGGCAACTCACTAAACCTCTGTCGGTTATAGACAATCTGGTTTCAGACCTAAACATAGCTGCGTTACGACTTTAGTGGATGTTGTAGAGGAGTTGAGGTCAAAAATAGATCAAAACATGGTGTCTTTTCTGGTACTAATAGGTCATTCGAAGGCTTTCGATACTGTTGATCATGATATTCTTTGTCACAAGTTGAAAAATACCTTTAAATTTTCAACATCAGCAGTAAAACTATTACGGACATACCTGCATAAGAGAACTTAGACAGTACACCAGGGTGATGTAAAATCATTTAGCAGTCCGGCTGCTGTACATAATGTACCTTCTCGTATTACTCACTGCGGAATTCGGATGTATGCCGATGACTTCCAACTCTACATTAGCTGTATTAAATCTGACATCGACAATTGTATATTGAAACTGAACCAGGCCTCGACAATATATTTAAATGGGCTACTGCAAATGGTCTGAACTTAAATGCGCATAAATCAAAAGCTATCGTAATTGGGAAAGTTGGTCAAACCTATTGTCCGGGACTCACGAATAGCATTGGTGCAATGTGCCAAGAACTTGGACAGTCAACTTCCCTGGACGAACCACGTTAATACTATTTGTGGGAAGATGTATGCTATGCTGAGAAATCTCTATATGACTCAATCCTTTACACCTTTTAATATACGTATGCTCTTGGCGAAAACATATCTAATTCCTACCCTCTTGTATGGATGCGAGCTCTTTGCGGGTTTAGATTCTGTTAGTAAAAATAGGCACAATGTAACTTATAATAACATTGCTAGATATATTTTTGGACGCAGTAGATATAGTAGTATCTCGCAATCCTTCTACAGAATATACAATTTGTCACTGGAGAACCTTTTGAAATATCGGATGCTGATTTTCCTACACAAGATTATTTATGTAAAGGAACCGAATTATCTACTTAGCAAGCTCCAATTTTCTAGGACTAACAGGGGCTACAGAATAAACGCCATATGGTGCCGGAAACAAATGTCTGAAGGGCACTTTTTTATTAATGCAATTATTTGTTGAACCAACTTCCGCCAGAAATTCAATTGAAAAGCAATGTAATGCAATTTAAGACAGTAATTTCAACACTTTTCTTTTCTTTAAATTTCTCCCTTTGTAAGGCTGATTTAAATTTAATTAATAACATTAATTATATATATAAAATTAACTTAATCAAAATCAGTGTATAAACAGTACCATTAAATAAGATTATATCGCACACCCAGTACAAAAGTGACTCAACTCAAAATTTTTCATTTTTCAGACATCGACTAAAAACTATTTTTGACTTAAATAAAAATAGTTAACATTTAGTAACAGTTAACAACAACAAAATACACTAATATTTTTTTTATAAATAAACAAATGTATTTTACATAGTTTAAGCATATAAACACGAAAAATTCAAGTTTTGAGTTGAGTCACTTTTGTACTGGGTGTGCGATATGCTTGTAGTATTGGAATTAACCAATAAATAAATAAATAAACAGATAACAACAAAATACACACGTCATGCGGTACACAGAATTACACCAGCAATGTTGTTGGAATTTATGAGAATAAGAACAAAACAAAGATCGAAAATAAAAACAATAATTCTGCGGAAAGACCGCGATGGTGCCAAATGTGAAATAAGACATTGTAAATAGAATTAAGAACGATGCTGCCATGCGCCATAATGGGAATTAAGTTTGTGATTATTTATTTATTAATTACAATACAATTACAAATTATATTCTAATTTTTATACGAGCGGAGTAACTTGACCATATGCTCGGTGTAGTGTCATAGACCAGAGTCTCTGGTGGGAATCGAACCCACGACCCTCACACTAATAGTCTAGCACACTACCCACTAGACTACCAGGGCACCCAATAGTTTGTGATTAATTACCGATAATTATATTAAAAAGTGCGCATTAATTACAGTTTTATTCATACTTTGTTAATAAGCATCGTGAAGAAAGTTGATAGCGCAGTGTTGTTTAAATAAAAAAAAAAATATTCTGTCTTTGTCTCCTTATTTAAATAAATCCTTTATTTATTAAATATTAGTCCGCGATAAATGAACCTTTTGCAAAAGTTACAAACGTTACAAATCATTTTCTGTTTTTTTATATTTTTATTGTAATAGAATACTCTTGTTTTATAATGAAATAATTTCTTTTATTGTGTCAGAAAATATTTTTTATTCTGACAGCATCATTTTTTTCATATTTGCCTCTAATCAATTTTAAGTAATACAATACGATAAAATCTAAATTAAACGAAGAAAACTACAAAAAAAAAATTACGTACTGCTTACTCTGGTTTTTTACTTTTGCTTAGTAGTATTATAATACGTGTAGCGCCCATTGTTTTTTAATTTTAATCAATACAAACACACCAAAATACATGCATACATGTTTTTTTTTTGTTTGATGACAATTAAACATGTATTAGTTAAACATTTTATTAACACTCAAACCGATTGGTTTGAATGCGGTGTATAATTTCATTGACAAAGTTGAGATATAATAATTATTTTGATTTATTTAAAAATTAATAAATATACCGAGTATTAAGTAATATTCCATCGGTTTTGCTAACGAATTATGAATTAAGATCAACGCGCTCTCATATATCAATTTAATTTATCCCAGGTCATATTACACATTTTACATTTCTATAGCTATGTATTCATTTTTCAATTAATTGATTAAATTTATATAAACAAATAATTTATAGAATAAATTTAACTTTACCACAAGCTATTAAAAGATAGTGTATTAAGAAATAAAACGTAAACATTATATGAAAGATATAATGAAGTATGTATGTGATGTTAAAACTTTTTCAATGCACTGATGTACTTATGTATGTGATGTTAAAACTTTTTCAATGCACTGATAAGAAGTGAAAAAATGAATTTTTAATGATAAAAATATTTAAATTAAAAGTAATCGGTTACTTAATACCCGTTTTGAAGAATATATTTTCATCGTCGCCTGCACAACTTCAAATAATTTAGATGGCGATCTTATACACATAAAATTCAGCTGAGTTAAAACTTTAAAATGAAACGCATTTAATTTTATAACAAATTTCATTTCCAAAAAGCTATCAGATTGGAAAAACCAATACAAAGTATCAATATTTATTTACTAAACTTGTGATCAATCATTTAAAAATAGTACATAAAGTTATCGATTAAATTCTAAAAATTTCAATGTTGAGCTACATCTAAACACAATTAAAGGAACACAGCACACGCAGCAATCTCACAAAAATAGAATACTGTCAACCCTCCTATAACGTGGTGAGTGCGTACCGCGTTCTATGGAAACCGCGCTGTAAGAAACTCGGATTAAACCGTACAAACCAGGCTAATTTGTAGCGCGTTCTATGGAAACCGTCTACCGTGTTGTATGGAATCCGCGCTATAAGAAACTCGGAGTTAGTACAAATCACATCATTCGTACCGCGTTATATGGAGACCAAGACAAGATAAATTATAAATAATTTTTGTTAAATTGAAGACTTCATATCGACGCCTCAGTTCTATAACATTCTAAGTCGAAAAAGTGTGTTTTGAGTTATGAGCTCTCAAAGTTTTCACGCAACACGCAAGTAGATTTTTGTCTACAACTTTGGAACGGATCGACGCATCTTAACCAAATTTTGACAGTATTTAAGTTAGAGAATGTAGAATTTAAAAATGCAAGAACATTAAAAACGTTCTAAGTGTACTTATAGAATGCAGGCGTCGATATAAAGATTGCTAAAAAAAATTTAACAAAAACTAAGACTGTTTTCCAATAAAATTAAAAAAGACTTTTTAAAATTATGTAATTTTTCAACATTCATCCTCACTGTCAGGTATGAGTTGCAGAAAATTTTTTAGAAAGACTTGATCACCAACAAAACATATGTACTGTGAAAGAGCTCTGAGATGGCTGAAACCGATGTCATAGACGGCTATGAGATAATCTGGCATGTTTATATATCTCAAACCCTCTTACAATATCTAGCTACTAGAGTCATTCATATGGGATGTTGTTGAACGGAAACCGCGTTTTGAGTACACCGCGTTATAGGAGGGTTGACTGTACATGAGGGTATTTGGAGCGTATTATTTTAAAGGTAGCGAGACAAGCAAAGATTAGGCTGTTTTGCTAATTTCTAGTTTTATTCGCAACAATTGCAAAACTGTTGTACTTGCTGCGCTGCGTTTATTGTATTTATAGCAGTGTTCGAAAAAATACTCTAAAGTACGCAGCGTTTATATACTGTACTGAATGTCGTGGGTAAAGAACACAAACACGTTCACTACAACGAGAGCAAAACTCTTCGTTTCTGTTTTAATGTTTATGAAAATGTACGCAAATTCTAACAAAACGTACTGAACAGAGTTCGTTTGTGTACAAAGTACACTAAAAAGAGCAGTACACAACTAAAATAATTGGGGAGCGAGAGTTTATGTTCTCATTCAATATTTTTAGAGATCGGATTGTGGTTTTTGATGCATTTATTATTCTTTAGGAATAGGCTTCCTAGATTTGGTCCTTCCAACGGACACAAGGTCGTCCGCTTCGCCGACTTCCGCAGATCCCCGAATCAAATACCCGTCTCGCCGGAGCATCTTCCTCCATTCGAACGACATGGCCGAGCCAGCGCAGCCGCTGGATATTAATACGCTGCTCAACGTCTATGTCGTTGAGGAGCTCATACAGCTCACTGTTGTATCGAATGCGGAAATCATCGCCAACTCGTACTGGACCGAAGATCTTACGTTGTACTTTTCTCTCGAATACTCTCAAGGCTGCTGCATCAGTGCCTAATGGTGTCCATGCCTCTGCACCATAGAGAAGCACGGGGAGGATGAACGTCTTCTACAGTATTAGTTTTGTCGTACGAGAGAGGTCTCTGCTACTCAATTGCCTATTGGGACCATAGTAGCACCTGTTGGCAAGAGTGATCCTACGCTTGATCTCCAGACTGACATCTTTTTTGGTGGTATCGGCGGAGCCAAGATAAATAAATTCCTTGACTGTATTAAAAGTATAGTTATCGGCCGTAATCTGAGAATCAATACGCCGCACATCTCTATTTGTCGATAACATATACTTTGTTTTGCCCTCATTTACAAACCCATCTTAGTAGACTCCCGTTCAATAGCACTAAAGGCAGCAGTATCATCTTGCTTGGTACGCCCTATGATGTCAATGTCGTCAGCGTACGCAAGCAGCTGGAAACTTTTTTGAAAAATAGTGCCATTGCGATGCACTCCCGCCTTTCGCAGAACACTCTCCATGACGAAGTTGAGGAGGTCGCGTGATAAGGGGTCGCCTTGTCTGAAACCTCGCACGGTATTAAAAGGTTCGGAGAGGTCCATTTCTACCTCAACGGAGCTGCAGGAATTGCTCAACGTCATTCTACATAGCCTTATCAGCTTCGCAGGTATACCGAGCTCAGACATTGCGGCAAAAACACGATCCCCTTATGTGGCTATCGAAGGCTACCTTATAGTCGACAAAAAGATGGTGTGTGTCGACTTGTTTTCGAGGGTCTTTTCCAGGATTTGGCGTAGTGTGAAGATCTGGTCGATGGTGGACTTGCCAGGTCTGAAGCCGCACTGATAAGTGCCAATCAGTGTTTTGACGAGTGGCTTCAGTCGTTCACACAATACGCCTGTAAGAACCTTATATGCGATGGGGAGAAGGCTCATATCCCTGTAGTTGGCGCATATCGTAGGGTCTCCCTTTTTCAGGACAGGACAGAGGACACTGAGGTCCAATCGTTGGGCATACTTTCCTCTAGCCATATTTTGTAAATAAGCTGGTGCATGCGCCCTACCAACTCATTAAATCCGGTCTTAAACAATTCAGCGGTGTGGCCATCAGGACCTGCCGCTTTATAGTTTTTAAGATGCATAATCTCGATTTTGACCTCTTCATGGCTAGGCGGCGGAATCTCCATGCCGCCATCATCTGTCAGGTTCGGAATATCATCTCTAAAGGCGGTTGAAATAATTGGTATTATTTCTAAAACAAATTCTCTTTCAAAAGATTGGAATGTAGGGATTAGAACAATTGGGCCAATCTTTTGAAGAGAAGTTGTTATTATAATTACTTGAATGTAATTATAATGGGGATTGAGAAAAGAGAGTTAAAAGGGAAAGAAATATTAATATTTATTTCTTTTTAAGGTTGTTAAGTTACAACTTACCCTTTTGAGATGTGCCAAAGAGAGAGAGAGAGATCTTTTTTAATTTCACATTGGCGTCATCGCCGTGTAGCAGAGTAGAGAAGTGTTTCCTCCACAACCTTAGCACCCGCTGCGTATTTGTTACCAAGTTTCCATTTTCATCTTTGCAGGAAGACGCTCCGGGCTTATAACCCTCTGTTAGACGCTTGAGCTTTTCGAGCATCATTCCTACATCTATACATCTCGACTTCCTCACGCTCACGCCTTTCCTGCTGTGGCATCTTTAACCACATCGTCCTTTTCTTCCGTCGGGGCGTGAGCACAAATAAGGCTGATATTGTAAAATTTTGCCCTGATGCAGATTGTGGCTATTCCTTCGTTCACAGGCGTGAACCCAGAGACAAGGTGACGAAGTCTCTTATTAACCATAAATCCGCATCCGAATTCGTGGGTATCAACCTGGCAGATGTAATACACATCGCAAGATGCCAGCCTTTTCCATCCTTGCCCTAACCATCGCATTTACTGTATGACGGTGATGTCCGTCCTACATTTCTTGAGGACATCCGCCAGCTGGGCGGAAGAACCTACCCTCTGAAGGGTGCGGAAGTTCCAAGTGCATATTCTTAAATCGTCGTCCTTTGAACGATTGCCGTGGTCTTCAACTTTGGAGGGGATCTTTTTAAAGTCTATTGTTTTGGTTTTCATTGGAGAGTGTTTTTACGTGGTGGGTTCCAAGCCCTACGCACAACCAAAATTTAACGTTCAACGGATGGGACTTCGCTGCACGCATTAGTTAACATCTATCGGGTGCTAGAATGCCATCCAGGATGGGCCACGAGGATGCTGCGTGTCAACTTGAATATAGTAAGACAAGGATCGTCCTGGTGGTCGCCACGTTGACTACAGTGAGAAACTTTATCTTGTTTGCATGCATTCCATCCGTCCTAAGTTCTTCAAATTTTTATGATAAATATGTTCGCATCAAATCGAAATCCCTACGGAATAGTAAACCTTGGTTTACTTCTGAGGTTAAATCTCTAATTAACATCAGAAGTTATGCATATTCTAGATGGGAACGGTTTAAAACTCCGGAGCTTTATGAAGTTTTTAAATCTAAAAGAACTGCTGTAAATGCGAAGATAAGAAATTCCAAGACTCAAAAAGAAAATGGAGAGGAATTCATAGGATGGGTTTAGTCAATTGTGGCAATACCAACACGGAGGTAATAGATGTCAACAAAGTAAATCAAATAAACATTAATTTTTATAACAACGTCGACAACAATCACATTAATTAAATTTTCTAAACTTTACTTAAGAGGAGGTACTGGAGTCCTTTCTAATCTAATGCTGTTTGTTATGATGGAAACCAAAAATTCGTTAAAATTACATTACCCTATACACTCACTTTTTTTACCCATTTGTTTAATACGATAGTTACCCCATCTACGTTCCCATCTATGTGGAAACATGCCAAAAATGCTGCGATTTTAAAACCAGATAAGAGTTGTCGGCCAATTATACTAAACATACTGAATGAGAACATAAACTCTCGCGTACACTAAAAACTGTTAGTGTATTCAGAAAAGTACACTAAAACCCAATTTTTTCGTTGTGTACTGATCTTTTTAGCGTACTTTGTACACAAACAGTAAGAAATAGTTTGTGTGAACCAGAGGTCAGCAATGAATATTCAAAACGATGAGTAGATTTGAATCATACTCAAAATTTCTGATACTTATACGCATTCATACTTATTTTAACATCATACTCGTACTACTCATATTCAAAGTTTGAAATACTCATCGTACTTATACTTAACAATACGCATGATTTATTGATTTCGAATCTCCATGACTCATCGCCAGACGTCGGCACAAAGAGAACAGGATAAAAATGTGACTGCATTTGTGGTAGGCATGTGTTATCCCAGATTAAAATTGCTAGTAACATTTTAAACATTTGGGTTACTTATTAACCCAATAATATGCATATGTGAGCGAAAAATATAGAGAAATTGTAGGCACTGCGCTAAATCCCTAAAGACACCGTATTTAACTTGACAAGTATTCTTTCAAAAATCAAAATCATTTCTCATTGATATTAGTGAATATTACTGAAATATTTCTTTGGGTGTAACATTGAAGTCTGAAAAAAGCGACATGAACCTCCTTCTTTAGAAGCTGACACAGTGTTGAAAAATACAGTACTTTAGTACTTTTTTCAGTACTGTTCCATTTCAAAAATACCGCAGTACCCCCGCGACACTTTCAGTACTTTTTTATTATTATATATTTTATGTCTTGCGCTTTTCAACTATTAATGTAATGTAAATATTAAATGTAAAATTAGTCGTCAGTCCCAGTCAGCCAAACGTCCACGGGACGTACGTTCGTTTATAGAATACGAAAAACAATGAGAACGCTTGTTTTCGGTAAGCATTTACATTGCTCTTCATATGCTAAAAATGAATGTAAGTTCCATTACCTTCCGTAGACGTTTGACAAAACGAAGCTAATGCGTTTTATTGCGTTCCGAATCAGTTATTTTTGTTTTGTAGGTCAGAAACACGTATAAGTAGTTAGTTTTTCTGTTCCGTTCCGTACGTGCATTAAATAAACAGTTTAGTAGGTAGTGTGCTGACTTACTAGATGTGAGCCCACGGTTCAAATCCCATGTTAGATATCTCCAACAAAACGACAGATAAAGAAAGTATTTCTTCGGCGACCTCATATTGTCAAAAACTCTGAGAGTAAATAAAATTGCCACGAAAAAATATCTCAAAAATCTGCAATTCGAAGTTGACTTTAAACAGTAGTTCACAAAATAAGTGGTGTGAGAAACTAGGTCAGAATCCTTGATTGAAGGGTTGTAATGAGCAATTATGTATGCATGTATTTTTTTGAAAAAGTACTATTTGATGCGAAAAAGTACTCTTTCGGTTATAGCTCACACTCATTTAACACTGAGCTGACATATACTATAATTTTGATATTCTTTATTAACTGTTTTATTTATTGTTTAACATATTTTTGAAGCACCCTTGAAATTCAATTTATGTCGATTTTATTTAGGTTAGGTTAGGTTAGGTTAGGTCGGAGTGGTAGCTCTGATGTCACAAAGCTCACTTGAGCACGCATAGCGGCCCGTTGTGATGCCACGGGTGAACGCAGGCCCTGTACTAACCAAGTTCCACCAAAATCAGAGAAAAGAAGGAAGTTGGTCAGCGCAAGGTCTGCACCGATTTTATTTAAGTTGTTGTAAATTTAATTATATTTGGTCAGTAATTATAATAATTTTATGTCTATTTTTGTTGTTGTGTGTTTATAAAGCTATCTAAGTTTATTTAGTGTTTTTTTTCTCAACTACTTTTAATTACATATATAAATACAAAAGCATTAGATTTCAAAACAAATTATTTATTTAGTACAAAGAACATACCTTTCGGGTTGGGGGTTGATCGGGTATTGATCTCTTTTCGTTTAATTCTTTATAATTCACAATTAACTTATACTAATGCAGGGTGGCCAGCGTGAACAATGTAAGATTATATATGTATTGATTATATATGTATGTTGATTATATATCGACGCCTCCCTTCTATAACATTCTAAGTCGAAAAAGTCACACTACGTATGAGATTATTCAAATGCCGATTTTTCTATTTCAATGGAAATATTTCTAAATTTTGATACGATATTTACTCCCATCGTTACTACCTATGTATGTAGGTACAATGCAGGTACTCTTTACTGATGGGCGTAAATCAAAATTTAAATGCAGGCAACCTTTACTAATGGTAGTAAATTTAACCTGATGGATCATAGGGAAAGTGTTGCAATACTCTACTCTTGCTTCCTGATACTTTAAATAAAGAGATGACACCTGTGGACAATTCAAAATTATTCAGGAATGAAACATAAAAATCAGTTTATTTCAAAATACAAAGTATAACAAAAAGAGTAGGAGAAAGACAAAGTAGTAAATATTCGCATTGTTAAACAGAGTTGCATTGTATATGCACATTCAATTCCAACACTCCGATTCAATTATAAATAAATATTAATTATTTAATCAGACCTACAAGTTTCGAAAGACGTTCATGGTTAACCTTCTGCAGATTCTTGGTCAACACATCAGCAATCATATCATTAGTGCTGAAGTACTTCAAATCTATCAGCTTCTTCTCATATAAATCCCTGACATGGTGGTACTTAGGCCCCGATTATGGTTCACAACACATAAATGTTGTGTTGTAACAGAGACAACACAGCATTTATTACTTTCTTGATTATGGTTTACAACATCCAGATGTTGTGTATGTCACAGTGTTGCTCTTCAATGTTAGTATACTTTTCCTTGAAAATACAACCCTGAGTGTAAAAAACTGCAAATTGAAAACAAAAATTATTACGTTAAAAAAACAAAAAGCCTACATAAAACACAAATTTTAACTCTTGTTAAAACATGACAATTAAAAATAAAGGCTAGTTTTATTAGCGTTTATACTTTATGTATGTTTTGCAATAAATTCATTTCAAAAGTACTTCAAATTAAAATATATAAATATAAAAAAACCTTCTTATCACATTAAAATTTATTTAGATCACATAGTTACTTAAAGCTAAAATACAAATTCATAAATAGTTTACATTTCAAGTTTTGTTTTTGGGTTAAAAGGAGTTTGTCTTTTAATAATTCATTTTGTAATTCAGCCTTTTCCCTATTTATTTCTAGCATTTTTTATCATATATCATTTTTATATGAGCCCTTCTCAAGACGTTTTAACGTAAGCAGTATCTCCTGTTGGTTATTTTCTTGCCTTTTTAAGGTTTTTTAGACGCTCATCCCCCATCTTATTTTTTGTATTTTGTAGCTTTTCGACAACTGCTGTTTCCACTGGTTAGTGCTAGTTTAAGGCCCTTTGATATCGTATGACGATTCGTCTTGAATTTGCAATCCCATTGCAGATCCATTTGGATTTACTTTCCATATAAACACCAACTCTACGGTGCTCTGCTCCAATTTCCTGCTAATTTCCGTCGGCGGACCACCGCCAGTAATTTGAAAGTTTTTTTCTATTGGCAGAGAGTTTTCTTTTCAAATTGGCTTTTTAATAAGTCCATGCCTTATAAATGCTACAATTCATCTACTAACCCTTTGCCATTCTTTTGAAACTCTAATGGGTGGACCCAAGCCATTTAGCTCCAATGTAAATTTCTCTCACGTCCCTTTGTGCTGAGTCTTATTTGCTCTAAATGATAACTTGCCAATGTCAGGATTTGCTGTCATGAACTCGACCAGCTTTTCCTTCTGCTTGTTAGTGATTATTTTTCTATAAAATATTTCCAGTTATTTATAATTTTTAAAATTTCCACAAAAAATTAAATGCGCTGTTATATACATATACTTACAAATTTTTATGCATTTTCTTTTTTAAACTGAATGCGGCAACAAGACAACAGCTAATGAGCTGTTGTAAGTTTTTGACAGTTCTGACAACACTTAAAAACAACTGTTGTAAATCATAATCGGGCTATGTGAACACACACAACATAAAGTACAACACTAGCAATAGATGTTGTGAACCATAATCGCAGTTTTAAAACTACAACACTAAATTTACAACTGTTGTGAACCATAATCGGGGCCTTAATGTCTATATGCTTACTACGGAAATGATAGATGGGGTTCTTAACCAGTTGTAATGCCCCCATATTGTCACCTTGGATTATAATAACAGTGTTGTTGTTTAATTGGATTTCCTTCAATAACTTTCCTATATATGTTGCTTCCTTAGCTGCAGAAGATAGTGCCATATACTCAGCCTCAGTGTTTGATAAGGCCACTAATTGTTGTTTACGGCTTTCCCATGAAAATGCCGCACCAGCTAAAAGGAAAATATAACCGGTATATGACTTACGGTCAATAGCATCTCCTCCCCAGTCTGCGTCAACGTAACATTCGATTGGATGGCCCGTTTTACAATACTTTAGCTGCATCTCCTTGATTTTGCTCAAATATTTTAGCATTCTTTTCAATGCTTTAAAATGCTCTATATGTGGATCGCTGTTATTCTGAGATAGTTTTGATATAGAGTGCATGATATCAGGCCTGGTACATAAACCAATGTACATGAGAGGACTAACTAACGACTGATACTCAACCTGGTCAACTCTCTTACAATTCTCGTTATTGCTTGCAATTTGCAAGTTCGGCTCCAAAGGTGTTGATACTGGCCGACAGTTATCCATATCCATATTATATCGCTTCAGTAACTGTTCTTTGCTTGCCCTTTGACTAATTGCAATTGATCCCGTTGGTCCATCTCTCTCTATTTCAATGTTCAAAAAATGGTTTACTGACCCTTTGTCCACTACCTCGACCTCCTTAGAAATTTCACGTTTTATAAACTTCATATCATTGATATCAGAGCACGCAATTAACATGTCATCTACATATACTGCAATTATATTCACCTTATTCTCACTCTTCCTTATACAAAGGCATGGCTCACTCTCACACGCATAAAATTCAATTTCATTTAACAAAGAGTTCAATTTACGGTTCCACTGGCGGCCTAATTGTTTGAGGCCATACAATGCCTTCTTCAACTTTAATACATGATGTGGTATTCTCTCGTCAACAAATTTTACGGGCTGTGTAATATAAATGTCGTCATCTAGTTCACTGTTGAGGTATGCTGTAGAAACATCCATCTGGTGTAAGTGTAACTCGTACTCAGCTGCAAACGCAAATACCATTCTTATAGTCTCGTACCTTACGACGGGAGAAAATGTTTCCCCATAATCTATTCCATAAACTTGCGAACAGCCTTTCGCTACCAACCTAGCTTTAAATCTTTCGACGTCACCTTCTTTGTTCTTTTTAAGCGAAAATACCCAACGACAACCGATTGTCTTTCGTTCCGGAGGAAGCCTAACCATTTCCCACGTTTTATTTTTCAAAAGTGCGTTATACTCACTCTCCATCGCATTCCACCAAAAACTCGAATATTCGTTCAATAGAGCTGCATTAACGGTTTCAGGAACATCGATATTTCCAGAGCACATTAAATTTACTGTGTTGTATATTTTCTTGGGTCTATCTGGTGCACCTATGCGATCAATTTTGGGTCTTCCGGCTTTCTTTCATTCAGAAACCTCTTCAAATCTATAAAATTCATCAGCCGATTCATAGTCGCTTTCACATACATACATACATACATAATTGGCCATTACAACCCTTCGTCAGGATTACGGCCTAGCTTCTCAACACCACTCATGTTGTGTGCGTTAATTTTATACATGAGTGGCGGGACCTACAGTTTAAAGTCGACTCCGAACGACAGATTTTTTGAGAAGCTTATCATGGCAATTTTTACTCTCAGAGTTTTTGCCAGAAATCTGCTGAGAGGAAGTCGCCGAAGAAATACTTTTTTTGTATTTTGTTTTTGATGTCTGGCCTGGGATTCGAACTCGGGCCTTTCGTCTAATAAGCCAACACACTACCTACTAGACCACGGCGACTTCAGTCGCTTTCATCATGGGTAAATTCCTCATTTCTTCATTATCATTTTGTTGTACTGCCGTTTTCGATAGTATTTCAATATCAACAAATTCTCCTGATTCTGTCTCAATGAAGTAAACGTCCCTGCTTACAATTACCTTACCTGTAGCCTTTTCATATAATCTGTAAGCCTTGGCAATGTCGGAATACTCGACCAGAATATATTCCCTACCCCTTGGTTCAAACTTATCATGCTGTTTCTTATCGAGGGCAATAACAGTTGACCCAAAAGCTCTTAGATGCTTAGGCCTCGATTATGGTTCACAACAGTTGTAAATTTAGTGTCGTAGTTTTAAAATTGCGATTATGGTTCACAACATCTATCGCTAGTGTTGTACTTTATGTTGTGTGTGTTCACATAGCCCGATTATGATTTACAACAGTTGTTTTTAAGTGTTGTCAGAATTGTCAAAAACTTACAACAGCTCATTAGCTGTTGTCTTGTTGCCGCATTCAGTTTAAAAAAGAAAATGTATAAAAATTTGTAAGTATATGTATATAACAGTGCATATAAGTTTTTGTGGAAATTTTAAAAATTATAATTAACTGGAAATATTTTATAGAAAAATAATCACTAACAAGCAGAAGGAAAAGCTGGTCGAGTTCATGACAGCAAATCCTGACATTGGCAAGTTATCATTTGGAGCAAATAAGACTCAACACAAAGGGAAGCGGGAGAAATTTTCATTGGAGCTAAATGACTTGGGCCCACCCGTTAGAGTTTCAAAAGAATGGCAAAGGGTTAGTAGATGAATTGTAGCATTTTTAAGGCATGGACTCATTAAAAAGCCAATTTGAAAAGAAAACTCTCTGCCAATAGAAAAAAACTTTCAAATTACTGGCGGTGGTCCGTCGACGGAAATTAGCAGGAAATTGGAGCAGAGCACCGTAGAGTTGGTGTTTATGCAATGGAAAGTAAATCCAAATGGATCTGCAATGGGATTGCAAATTCAAGACGAATCGTCATACGATATGAAAGGGCCTTAAACTAGCACTAACCAGTGGAAACAGCAGTTGTCGAAGAGCTACAAAATACAAAAAATAAGATGAGGGATGAGCGTCTAAAAAACCTTAAAAAGGCAAGAAAATAACCAACAGGAGATATTGCTTACGTTAAAACGTCTTGAGAAGGGCTCATATAAAAATGATATATGATAAAAAATGCTAGAAATAAATAGGGAAAAGGCTGAATTACAAAATGAATTATTAAAAGACAAACTCCTTTTAACCCAAAAACAAAACTTGAAATGTAAACTATTTATGAATTTGTATTTTAGCTTTAAGTAACTATGTGATCTAAATAAATTTTAATGTGATAAGAAGGTTTTTTTATATTTATATATTTTAATTTGAAGTACTTTTGAAATGAATTCATTGCAAAACATACATAAAATATAAACGCTAATAAAACTAGCCTTTATTTTTAATTGTCATGTTTTAACAAGAGTTAAAATTTGTGTTTTATGTAGGCTTTTTGTTTTTTTAACGTAATAATTTTTGTTTTCAATTTGCAGTTTTATACCACTCAGGGTTGTATTTTCAAGGAAAAGTATACTAACATTGAAGAGCAACACTGTGACATACACAACATCTGGATGTTGTAAAGCATAATCAAGAAAGTAATAAATGTTGTGTTGTCTCTGTTACAACACAACATTTATGTGTTGTGAACCATAATCGGTGCCATAACCTCGGAATTTTGAGAAAATCTCGTGCAGTCGATGCTCTGAAGCATGGAAGCATTAATAAAAACAAAAGGTCTTGCTTCCAAGTATTAAAACTGTGCTTTTGGAAATATTTTCATTGTAGTAAAAAATTGGCAATTTAATAATCTTATACATCTAGAGTCCAGTTATGCGTTTCAGGCATGCATACATACATAATTGACCATTACAACCCTTCAGTCAGGACTACGGCCTAGCTTCTCACACCACTGATGTTGTGTGCCTTAATTTTATACTTGAGTGGCAGCACCTTCAGTTTAATGTCGATTTTTATTTATTTAATTTTATTTACTCTCAAAGTTTTTGCCAGAAATCTGCTGAGAGGGTGCCGCCGAAGAAATATTTTATCATATTTCGTTTTGATGTCTGACCGGGGATATGAACCGTGGCTACGCGTCTAATAAGCGAACACACTACCTACTAGAATACGGCGACACTTGTTTCAATAATAATTTTTAGAAGAATACCGAAAACAGTAATGCAATGAAGAATTTCATTGCCATGTAAGCTCACTTAATATTTCACGCGTTCACTGCAATTATATTCATATATATGTATATATTACTAACTTATTAAATGTTTATATAAAGTTGCTCAGATTTCAAATCTTGCTCGTCGACAATGATTTTTTTTTGTCATTTAGGTAGATAAAACAATAATTTTCAAAACATTTCTTTAAAATAATTTGTATTTTTTCTTAATGGAATTTTTTGTACCGAGTAGTAAAATAGAAAATGAATATAAATTTTATTACAGATGTAATCAAAATCTAATTGCACTTTGATTTTTAATAAATACATACATAGCCGGAATTACGACCTGGCTTCTCATACCACTTATGTTCTGTGCGTTAATTTTGTACATGAGTGGCGGGACCTACAGTTTAAAGTCGACTCCGAACGACACATTTTTGAGAAACCCTTCACGGCAATTATTATTTACTCTCAGAGAGGCAGTCGAGGAAGAAATATTTTTCATACTTTTCGTTTTGACGTCTGGCCTGGGGCTTGAACCGCGGCCTTACGGTCTAATAAGCCGACACACTACCTACTAGACCACGGCGATTTTTAGTAAATATGTATTTATCGGAATATTCTACAAATCTATTATGCTGTCACTAAGGTTATATATAACTATTCCTAACCTTCACGTGACTGCCAGCTGGTAATAATAATTCGGATTAATGATAATTTAGCCTCACGAACTTATAGCACCCCCATCGAAAAGACGATAGGCTGGACTGAGAAGTTATACGACACGTGCCTAGAGTCTACTGTACGTATGTTTGAGAACTTAAGAGAAGTACATTTGCATAAGACAAGTGCGTTGCATATTCGTCCTGAAAAGAAGAGGAAGAGAGCGCGACCTTGATGTTTTAGCAACGCTCAACCAGCTCAAACTACTTATAAATCTCTGGACAATCTTGGCAATCCGCTGAACTTTATCCAAGGTCTTGCTTTGTAAAGACTTGTCTAAGGCACTCCACCAACCTAAACTACCATAAGTAATAACCGCTTCAATAATCACCAGATAGAATCAGTGAAAGATTCCAGCTCTTGCTTGTGGAGTTCCTAAATTTAAGGTGTACCTACGTAAAAACAATACAAGCTCCGTCTTATTGGGGTTTATAACTAGGCCACAATTTGAAGCCCAAGAGGCTATATCCTCAAGAGCAGACATAATCAGTTTTCCTAGATAGAAATTTGGAACCCACCGGAACCTACCTTATAGCCTTTACTTTCTAAATGATTGAAACCGACGTTAAGTCGGTCCATTAACGATATAACATCCACGCAAATTTGATCAGATCAATCTATTAACTCAGTATATGGATGACAAAACGTACCAGAAAATTCGGGGTATGTATGTATATCCCATTTATCGTTGCCTAGAAACAGTGCCCTCCGAGTATGTGCTGCAATGGTGACAAATCTTGCTAACTATTGATTGTGATGTTATCCTTATTCCATTTCCAGGGGTGAGGGGCGTCTTAGACAGATTGTATTGGAAGGGGTGAAACCACTTAATTGAAAATTCGAAAACCATGAGTTATTTTTACTCCATTGTGATTCGAGTTCGGGTCTTTTTCAACTCTAATTTAATTCAACCCCAGGCTTCTCGACTAGTAGACAAGCTGTTTTGACCACTGTATAATGCCGCCAAAATGTACTTACTCCTAGTCAAATTCGTTTCAACAAAGCTTGCCACTACGGGAGGAGCGCTCTCAACTGATCTACTCTTAACGTAAGACCGGTCTATGTTTGACCTTAAATTTAGATCGATGTCTCTCCAGAGGTTTCCAAAGACATAATGAGAGCGATATCGGTCTATAATACCACCATGAGTTCGTATAATATATTATCAGCGTGCTGAAGCAGAGCGGGGAAAATAGCATCTTGGTCAGGCGATTTGAAAGCTACTTATAGTCCATTTGACCTTATTTTTGGTGATGATTTGTTCAAGTTCGGCATCATTCCAGCACTACAGATGCAATCAATTTTCCCTAACTGTAAGCTATCAGGACCCGTACAATAGGGAATATGAGTGCCCTGTAGAACTTCTACGGTTTCTAGTCTCGAGGCAGTACATGCGCCTTTGGTTTTTTTAATGAAGCCTAAGATTTTGGAATCCTTAGACAACATCCTGCGGAAACGAGCCATATTATCGATTCCCTCGATACTTTCGCAGAAACTCAGCCAGATGGATCTTTTTGATCGCTTAATTTCTTCTGCTTTTCAATCGTTAAAGCTGAATCTATGGAATCTCCAATTGCAACAGCGGAGTTATTGAAGTTCCATTAGGCTGGCTGGTCCCTCTAACCCCCCTAAGTAAGGGGGCAAGCTTCTCTATAACAGTTCAACAAAATCTCCGTTAAAGAACCAACTCGATCATTCGTGCTAAGCGTGGAAGAACCCCTAAGGGTCTTAAGTTCCTCCTCCACAACTTTATCTAGTTTGTTCCAGTCAGTTTTTCACGGATTCCTATAAGGCTTTTGAGAGCCACCATATATAAAACTCTCTAGTCCATACTCATAGACCTATCAATATCAGAGAGTGTAATTTCAATCACAGCTTCCGTAACACGATTTCTAAAAGTCGGCATATTACCGACGTTACATGTACAAGTCCATTAAGAATAATAAAATCCAGTCGCGTCACCTCTATTAATTATGTTAGCGTTTCCCCACTGAATGTGATGAGCTTTAGTATCACAACCCAAGACGAAATTACATATTTTTCTCCTCGCACGCTCCACCTGAATTTTAATGAGATCCCCATGTGGAACTGCAACCTTGTACGGCAACTTACTACTATACATACCATACTACTGCTATCAAAATTCAGGTAACCTCCAGGATTAAAAATATCATAAAAATAATAAAAGCGGGCCCGAAAACGAAAGTAAAAGAAATTGGTGTACTGGTAATTACATTAAGCGTGCTAAATGGAGTAGCAGGTGAGTCTTTTAGATTTACTGTAAAGTAATAAAATTATCATGTGTGACGTAGCAAACAAATCTCCTTAGTGGAAGCATGATTTAAACAAGATCAGAGGCCCGCAGGCTCTTCAATTCAATAAGAAAGTCCTGAAGAGCGGTACCTAAGATAATTAATAGAATTACTAGGAGTCCTTACATAAGAATTCTGAGATGTGCTAAAAGAAAACCATTGAGAAGTTGCTGTCAAGATTCAACGTCAATTTGACACAACGATAATACCTTAAATGACATTGGGCCTGTTCGTAAATGCATTACTGCGCTGCATATTATGCGCATCATGTTCATAAATGCAACATTAAATCATATTATGCGCAAATAAACCCAAAACACTAATCATAAAAATGGCTGATGCATTGAATGAGTGAGAGAGAGAATGAGAGTTTTAGCAATAAGAAGTTTCTTATTTCTTCCTTAAATCTCTTCTTTTTTGCACAAAGTACACTTTTTTGTGCATTTAACAACATTTTGTCATTTGTTTTATCGTCCAGTTCAAAAAACAAATTTATTAATAATTTTTCCATTTCTGCAGTGTTTGTTCGTTCGTAAATGCAAACAAATAAATCAGCAAAAAGAAGCATCAGCAACATGTGATTAGCAGTGTGAGCGCAAAATAATCATATTATGCAGCGCAATGATGCATTTACGAACAGGCCCATTCTGCAACAATTTTGGGGTGACTTTACTTATTGATCAGTAATGCAAACAAAATACAGTACACATCCATTTCATTTGTGTAAAATTTAACATAAAAAATTATGAATGCAAAATATTAAAAATTACACACATAATTGGCCATTACAACCACTTCAGTCAGGATTACGGCCTAGCTTCTCACACCACTCATGTTGTGTGCCTTAATTTTATTCTTGAGTGAAGGGACCTACAGTTTATCCTCGACTCCGAACGACGGATTTTGAGAAACTTTTTCATGGCAGGTTTATTTACTCTCACAGTTTTTTCTAAAAATTAGTAATAATAAATAAAATAATTATAAAATTTAAACAAAATGGCGTATAAATCTCTAATTTTGATATCTCTATTATATAAATGAATGTTTGTTTGTATGTAACTTATAGAATCGTAAACTATGCATTTGATCATGTTATGATCTTTAGCAAAGTTGTTGCGCATGAGCCGGGGAAGGTTTATAAGTTGGTATGACCAATTTAAGACAGGTGGTGCCACTGAAAATGACTCAAAATTAATTAAATCGTAAACTATGCATTTGATCATGTGTTGATCGGA
Organism: Sarcophaga rosellei; assembly: GCA_930367235.1. Classification (NCBI taxonomy): domain Eukaryota; kingdom Metazoa; phylum Arthropoda; class Insecta; order Diptera; family Sarcophagidae; genus Sarcophaga; species Sarcophaga rosellei. The sequence goes on from OV884019.1 coordinate 62,037,974, forward strand.
CAAATATCAGACATTTTAGAATTCATCATTTATGATTTTAATAACATTTAGTATAACTCATTCCTGTAAAATGTCAATCACAAATTTGAAACATTTTAATTTTGGAAAATTTTTAAAAATGCTATTGGGTTCAATTGGATTTCGTACATTGTGAGATTCTAATAAATTTAAACGCATTTTTCACGTAGTTCCCGTGCAATCATGCCTTCAAAGCGACAAGCAATTGGTCTACCTACACCTCAAGCACGGAAGAAAAAAGCATTACGAACCTTATAATCAGACGAGCAACGAGCATTGAGACTGGAATATCTTCGTGTACAAGCCGCTGAGACCCGTTTGCATGAATCACTTGAACAACGAGAAGTGAGATTAGAAACTGATCGAATGCGTACTACTCAGCCCCGTTCGTCTGAATCATCTGGACAACGGGAAACAAAATCAATAAAATGATTCAAAATCAATTGGATATTTGTGTAATGTCTTTCCTTCAAATTTATTTTTGTTGGTGAGGCAGCGACGCGCGCAGGGTACAGCTAGTTATCTATAAAAAAACTCGGATAAAGTAAGGCTGACTTCCTAAACGTTTATTAACAATGTATCAATACAGTATTTAAACCGAGTTGATACATTGTGTAGTTACTTTTTTAATACGTTGCATATTAATACTTTGCACACAAGGTACAATGGGTCAATTCGACCTCCGGGTACTGTACTTGTCACAGTTGACAAGTACACGTCCTCTAACCTAATACTTTGCAACACTGAATTCGTTTAGGAACATTTATGTGCATTGCATCATTCATAATAAAGCGAACAATGGAGCAAGAACATATTTTATTGGAAAATTTCTTAGATTTGTGCGAATCGACTCGATTGCGCTTCCGTGCTGGAGGTGAGCTTTCACGTTGGATCGGAGCTGCTTGAAACGCGCTAGGCTCGTTACTGTCCTCGGTCAGATCTGCAAACAATGTGTCTAAGCTCAAATCCAGATTGCATTCTGGCACAGATATGTCGCTCCGGCAGCCATACACTTCGTCTAGTCTGTCGTAGAAGTCCCAGGTAGTTGCTGCTTCGCCCGACGTCTTGTTCCGTTCCTTAATGTGTTTATACGTCACCATGAAATTTAAAAATTTTCTGTATGTCGTCCCGTGAAAATGGGAACATGTCATCTATGGACTTAATATTTTGCAATACACGTTCCCATAGCACAACGCGTTTCTTTGTTTTTCCACGAAATTCTTTTTCCATATCAAACCTTGCATTAATTAATAGATTTTTAAAATTATGCGTCCATTTTTTACTGTAATAAAAAGAAAAAAATAAAACTGAATAGAGAAATATAATAAATTATAAGAAAAAAAGCTTACTTATCTTCCTGCGTCGCCATCGTATTTTGCCTTGCATTCGCATTGCATATACTTTTATTTGGATGCCTTTGTTGCTTTTCCTTGCGTATTAACTAAAACAGTGTTGCAAAAGGGAACAAAATACATTGTCAAAATTTTCAGGGTTGCGTTTACGAACACGCTGCAATGTATTACTACAAAGCAACATGCGTTTAGGAAGTCAGCCTAATTGTTAATACCCAATAAAATTATTTTTAAATGTTTTAATTTTTTTGAATACCCTAAATAAAAAGCAACGACTTACAGAGAGTAGGAAACTGTTAGAAAATCTGATCCAATAAACATCAGTTAAGTAATTTATAAAGACAATTTGATCGACGTTTAAACGGACTATTTAAATTGTCGCCACGGTATGAGCCAAAGTGACATCTGAAAACAAAAATACACAATTTTCCGGTACTATCATGTGAACCTAGCCTCTCGATTGAAAACAAGAAAAGAGTTATAATCAAGTTATTATATTAACCATTTCAAAACTTCGCTACTTTTTACACAGTAAAAAAAGCAATCGCGCATAAGTTTTATTGTTAATGCTTTCACATTCTTTTGTTCACGCACACAAATTAAACACGAAACTACATAAATTTCAAATCCTCCCACCTTGAATTTAGCTTTAGTTTTCATGAAATTGATTAAGTGTTCTACTTAAATTTTTCCTTTAAAGTTTAATTATTGTAAAAAAAAAATAAAGAAATTATATTGCTAACCTTTTTATCCAATTAAGTTAAAATATAAGTATATTATATTAAAAAATACCGATAAAGTTGCAAATAAATAAATAAAAGAATATTATTTAGAACCAAAAAATGTGTGGTATAAAGTAATAAAATAGATTTCAAGTGTAATATACTATATTTAGGTATAATGTAAATGCTATATTCACCAAGCTATTCTAAAAAGTATTTTCATTTAAAAATATTGTATTTGAAAATCAATATTTGATTTAAATTAAAAAAATTTAAGTTTTCGGAATATATAGAACAAAAAGTTTATTCAGTGTCAAAAAATAATCTTGGACGAGAGATGCTTGATTTATATCACTGTTTTTGTTTTTTTTTTGTTTCAAATTTTTAATGGTTCTAATATTAAAATTTTAATTACTACAGTAATATATCGAAACATGCTCATATGAATAATGAAACACCTACACTTAAAACGCATTCAAACTGTTCTATAAAGATACTTTCGTAACAAAACAAATCATGGGGTCACATACAAATAATTAATATATGTCTAAAATAGAATATGTATATTAAGTAGTTTAATCTAGTAAAGATTGTTTAACAATATACAATACTACATACATTCTTTTTATGGAAAATTATTTTATTAAATTTTAATTTTTATTTTTATATTCTTATATTTTTGTGGGAGTGTATTTTTAAATTCTTTAAATTTTTTATTTAAAATGTACAAAATAACTTTTAATTTATCAAAACAAAAAAAAAAAAAAAAAACAAAAAAAAAAACAAAAAAAAAAACAAAAAAAAAAGGAAGAAAAATTATTAAAAAAATAAATGAAACTGAAAACATTCAAATTATATTTTCACATTTCATTATCCTGCAATCGAAGTTATTTCTATTTTGTGGTTGTTAATGTTAAGTAATTTTTTCTAGTTCTATTTTTTTTTTATATATACCAAGTATGTATGTATGTATTGTATGATAAAACTGATAAACGATGGCGTTAGCAAAAGTGTAATCATATATTTTTATAACCTTATACATTCATACTTTCACAAATTACCATATATAAACAATTGGTAGAATTATTCAAGTGTCACGTAATTTATATTCATTTTCATTTATCTGTTTTCACATTTTTTAAAGCAGAAACTGAATAACTTTTAAATCTAATTATTCATCCTGCATGTCTTCTGGTAATTCATGGGGATTTAACATGCCAGGTATGTTGCGCTGCATTAACATTTTATTAGCCTGTGCCTCTCGAAGAGCTGCTTCTCGTTCCTCCAAATATAAGTCTGAATCATCTTCCCCAGTAACTTCCTGCATTATAAAAAAAATTATATTTAAGTACTTCTTTAATTAATTCAAATATAAATTAATTTGTTCTATAGAAATTTTCTTTGATCATTAAAGAGAAATGACATACATATGTAAGCTTAGGTGGTGTAAATATTCAGAATTTAACTAAATAGAAACCAATTAGTACACCGAACCAGACCTTTTTGTGTGTGCATTATTTATTTTCAAGATTATTTTGAGAAGGAAACAAAAATCACAAGAAAATATATTAGTCCAAAATAACTGCTAGTATACACAACATACGTACATACATAAATATTTATTAATTAATTAACATAATCGGTTATTGTTTATTATGTTGGTATGTTGGTAATTAAGTGCTCAACTATCTCTTAAATAAAAATTTAAAAAACAAAGTGCGAAACAAACCCAAGCGCACATGATGTGTATTAGTTTACCAACTCAATAAATACGCGATTTTTTTTACTATTATGCTATAAGAGGTAGAAAGATAAACTTATTATATATTATACTTTTGTTTTGCTTCATTTCAGTTTCATTAATTTAATTTTCCAAATATAAACTGATATTTGGTTTGCAATAGCATAGCCTCATCAAATGCCGTTGTCTAGAAACTATGCCTTTCATAAGCATTAAAGTAGAAATATTGTTATTGTTAATATCTGAAGTAGTAGAGCTGACTGACTTCACTTCTTTGTTAATGATATCCTCTCTGGGTGGGTGAGTCGGGGATATGGATGAATTGTATCGAGGGAATTTGATGTCGTTCGACATTAAAAATTCGAAAGAATAGATGTAAATCTGTTCGCCTTCTACGGATTATGATCCTAGATTGCTCGGGTTTGTATTCAAGCATTTTAACCACTACATCATGCCACACCCACCTATTATCATTTATTACAATTGAAATATGAAATTTTTTGATGGATCAAGTGAATAACCACAGGGTTTTAGAAATTAACATTAATATAAAGATAAACATTTTAAATATAGATTACGATTTCATTTCTGATCAGTGAACAGAACAATTCTAAAAAGGAAATGTAAGTACATTGTACATAAATAGAACACTTGTTAACTTAAATAAGCACACACAAAGAAATGCCGTTTATATTTAATATAAAAATCATAAAGCACATCTCAAGACTAAGTAATCAAAGTTAATTCAAAATTTGTATAGTTATGTAACTTACTCTTATCTGAATTAAGAAGTCTCTCAAATGCTCTTTAAATGCTTGTATATTTTCGTCTAAATTAAAAAGACCTGTGACAAAAACTTTAATTTGGTTGTCTGTCAAATGACTGAACGCTGATTTGAGCAATGAAGCCACATATTCTTGAATAAAAATAGTATTATCGGGTATGGGACCCAAATTTACAGTAATTTTATTGTTTTCCACCAGCGAAAACATATATGCCAGTATGATTGCATGATTTCCAAGGCCAGCTGTATGCGATGTATCTGTAACAACCGAAAATATTTGCATCAAAATATCCGTGAAATAGGTTTGATAGAAACTCTGTGCAGCAGAAGGATGTTGTTCCAGATTTTGAAGCATCTAAAAAATTAAGGGAAAACACATGTTATTATATAATTGAAAATGTTAAAATATAGTAAGTTTTTTTCCCCCCACATATTTATTTGCAATCTATTTTAATACAATAATAAGCAAATTGAGTAACAATAACAAAAAGAAATGGCATTAGTATTAATCTCCAATGAGACTAAAAAAAGAAGGATATTAAAATACATTAATTTTCCTAAATAATATTTACATATTTACATTTTTAATTTCTAAATGGCAGCTCTAAAACATGAAACCTTTTAAGCCTTACAATTTCCTCACTTTCATCTAGTAAAGTAATCGCTAGAGTGTTACTAAGGTTACTAAGTCTGTCAATATATTTCCTAATAAATTTGTTGATCTCAATTTTAACTTTAGATATTCCTAAATCTTTATGAATGTTATCGTTCGTAATAAACCAAGGAGCATCTAATATCATTCTTAGAGTTTTAGACTGATAACGCTGCAGAATTTCAATATTCGAATTGCTCGCAGTTCCCCACAACTGTATTCCATATGTCCATATGGGTTTGAGGATAGTTTTGTAGAGCAACAGTTTATTATGCAAACTTAGCTCAGATTTTTTGCCAAGTAACCACTACATGCGTTTTGTTTTTATATTAAGCTGGTCTTTTTTTACTTTTTATATGGTCTTTCCAAGTTAATCTTCTATCAAGATGCATTCCAAGATATTTCACACAGTTAGAGTTCGGTATTTGTTCGCCATTTAGAAAAATTGAAGGACAATCGCCTTTTCTTAATGCAAAAGTTATATGCACCGATTTATCAGGATTAACACAAATATTCCATTTTTTAAGCCATATTGCTATGCTATCTATATAGTTTTGAATTACATTCGATGCTTCTGTTGGACAAACATTACTTGCAATTAATGCTGTATCGTCGGCATATGTGGCAAATGTAACATCTTCCATAAACGATATATCTGATGTATGTATATACATATAGTGTAAAGAACTGGGCCAAGTACACTGCCTTGTGGAATTCCAGCTTTTATTTCACATATATCCGAAACAGAATTGTTGATTTTAACATAAAAATAACGGTCACTTAAGTATGATTTAAGAACTAAATAAAAAGGTGCAGGTAGAAGTAATTTTAGTTTGAAAAGAAGACCAGGATGCCACACTCTGTCGAATGCTTGCTTTACGTCCAAAAAAACTGCAGAACAATATTGTTTCCTCTCTAAGGCATTTTGAACAACATTAACAATGCAATAGCATTGTTCAGGCGTGCCATGCTGATGACGAAAGCCAATCTGATATTCCGGAATGATGTTTTTATTATTTAAAATTGGCTGAATTCGGTTAAGACACAGTTATAATTTCCTCACATTTCCATTGAACTGGGTAATAATTTAGCCTTAATATGGAGTTGTAAATAAAAGTTAATAGGAGTATAGCTTTTCTTGGTAACATTTTTACGTATTTCGCTCCTATTTGGTCCTATCCAGGCGCTTTTTTTAACGTTTAGTATTGATATTTCTCGTTCAACTTCTTTGGGGGTTATATGTCTGACAGGCAAATCAATTTGGCAGGGACTATCCAAAAACTCATTAACATAGTTTTGATCACTATCATCATTAAAAGAGAATGGCTGAAATGTTGACTCTAAATATTGTGAGAATGCTTGAGCTTTTTTGAGGTCCGTTGAGGTACATTTCTTTTGCTGGGTCTTTTTAAATATTTTGTTGCATGCCATAGTTTATGTTCAGAGTTTTGATTGTAACCAATATTTATTACATAATTACTTACTTAGTCATTTTTATATTCAAGTAACTTTCTTTTCAGTTCTTTATTTGCTCTGTTAAGTATTGCTTTATTTAGTAAGGTTCTCGTTCTTTTCCAATTTCGTCTCAAACGTCTCTTATCTCTAATCATTTCCCTTATCTCCGCAGAAACCAAAACCCTATTTCGGTTATTAGCAACAGCTTCATTCCGTGAAGGTAAATATGCAGCTTCATGGATGAGCTTTGTAAAATTTTCAACGACATTATCTATATCAACAGCTTCTTTAAATTTTATTTTAAGATTTATATTATGCTCTAACCAGTATTTAAAGGAATCCACGTCAATATGTGTTAATGTTACTTTATAATTTCCATTTGTTTGTAAACATGTGTCATAATTTACTATCAAGGGCAAGTGATCAGAACTTAAATCATCCGAGTCTAAAATATTCAACAAGTTACCTGGAATACCGGAGTAAATTACAAAATCTAATAAGTCTGGAATTTTTCTTGGATCACTTGGCAAATATGTAGGTCTTCCAGCGGTTAAAATTGAAAAATGATTATCGATTACATTTTTATAAAGTTCTTTTCCCTTTGGGTAAGTAAGTTAAGTAAATTTATTCCTTAAACAAACCAATTCGAAAACAATTTATATATATCTATATATGTATATAAAAATAAATGTGTAAATTAATAGAATCGTAAACTATGTGTTTGATCATGTTATGATCTTCAGGAAAGTTGTTGGTCATGAGCAGGGCTGTTAGGGTTTTTTTGTAAAAAATCGTCAAAATTAAGAGAAGAAATCGTCAAAATCGTCACAAAAATTAAGAAAAATCGTCAAAAAATCGTCATAATTTAAAACATGAATAATATATTTTTCTATAAGTGTAATTCTATTTTTAATTTATAAAAACAATATTTAACATAAAGGAACAATTAATTCATCAGTCTTTAATAAAACAATAAAGTAAAAAAACAAAGAAGTCAATAAAAAAATATATAAAATATTTTCTTTTGAAAATCTTACTAGACGGAAAACTTAAAAAACTAGTAAGAACAATTAGAAACATTGTTGTTATATATTGTTGTTGTATATTTTTAATTAAAGTTCGTACAAATTATGTGAACAAAGTTTTTGAATCCAAAGAATTCCTTATTTTAGTTTTGTTTATATTAATTGTACTAAATATACGTTCAACGTTAGCTGATGAATTTGGTAAAGTCATAAGTTCTTAACAAAATCACATAAGTTTGGAAAATTTGATAAATTATGTGATTTCATCTTTTTCTAAAAATTTTTGAAATCAAGTAAATGTTCACCAAAATTTATCAATCTTAATTCTTTTATTTAGAAGTCACCGTAGGCTAGTAGGTAGCTTATTAGACGTAAAGCCCGGGTTCGAGCCCCTGGCCAGACATCAAAACGAAATGTGAAAAAAAAATATTTCTTCGGCGTCTTCCTCTCAGCAGATTTTTGGCAAAAAACTGTGAGAGTAAATAGACCTGCCATGAAAAAGTTTCTCAAAAATCTGTCGTTCGGAATCGACGGTAAACGGTAGGTCCCTCCTCTCAAGTATAAAATTAAGGCACACAACATGAGTGGTGTGAGAAGCTAGGCCGTAATCCTGACTGAAGGGTTGTAATGGCCAATTATGTATGTATGTAATTCTTTTATTTCATTTTCTATTACCTGATATCTTTAGTAACTAAATTAGGAAAACTTTTCAACAAAGCCAATATGGAAGTATTTTTATTTAAAATATCATTAGGTGCAATTAAACTTAAATTATTTGTTATAGTATTTTGAAAATTAAACCTTTTCTTAATTTGATAACATAATTCTACAAAGTGGTTTTATAGAAAATGTAAGTGATGCCAAAAAATCGTCAAAATGTTAGAAATTCTATGGAAAAAAACGTCAATCGTCATATTAGTAAATTGACAATAAAAATCGTCAAAATGACGTAAAATCGTCAAATATAACACCCCTGGTCATGAGCCCGGGAAGGTTTCTAAGTTGGTATGACCAATATTCGACAGGTGGCGCCACTGAAAATTACTCAAAATTAATTAAATCGTAAACTGTGCATTTGATCATGATGTGCTCTTTAGCAAAGTTGTTGCGCATGAGTCGACGGAGGTTTCTAAGTTGGTGCTATTAATTTCAGGTAGATGGCGACACTGAAAATTATTCAAAATGAAAGCAGGAAGAAAAGAGCATTACGAGCCTCAGAATCAGACGAGCAACGAGCATTGAGACTTGAAAATCTTCGAGTACATGCCGCTGAAACCCGTTCGCATGAATCACTTGAACAACGAGAAGTGAGATTAGAAACTGATCGAATGCGTACTACTCAGGCCCGTTCGTCTGAATCATCTGGACAACGGGAAACAAAATCAATAAAATAATTCAATATTAATTGGATATTTGTGTAATGTCTTTCCTTCAAATTTATTTTAGTTGGTGGCGCAACAAAGCGCGCAGAATACAGCTAGTTTACTATATAAATGTACAGTTCCGGTTAAAAAAATAGCGGCAATGATATACAGCGAAACCTCTACTTACGGTCGCCTTTCGCAAATGGTAGCCTCTTTTAAGCAAACAATTTTCATGGTGCCTTTAATTTTTAAGAATTTTTATGGCCGAACTAATTCATCTTTTTTCTATAGCCGAAAGTCCATACCATGCGTTTCATGCTTATGCCAAAAAAGTAAAATCAGTGTAGTTGTTTGTGACAAGTTACAGAAGAAAACGCATAGAATGCACAGAACGCGTCAAGTAGGTTAACTTTCTGCTTTACTATGCGACTCATGCATTATATTCTATTATAATAGCATTATATATTATATGTGAATGGAATTAATTGAAAACACTAGTCTTGTGTTCTTTTGAAGCTTTTCGTAGGCCTTAGGAACACAAAATATCATATACATATATAAATTCATAAACATGTAATTACATAATGCCATAAATTCTGTTAAAATCACAATTTGATTGTCCCTTTTTCACAAAACTGTTGCTGTTTGATAATTATTTTACCACAACCAGTCGCATAAAACGCATTGTGTGTAACTTACAATAAAAAAAAAACGCATAGAATGTGCGAAAATCATGTAATTCATGTCGCATGGTATGGTCTCAAGGCTTAAGAAACACCACCAGTAGACTGCCATACATTAAGAAAAAAGATTCAAAAACACATTTATGTAAACAGTGACACTGTATATATTATATTATATGATTTCCTTTTATATTTCTGGTGTTGTATTTTATATGTTCTCTTTTATATTTCAAGGTGTTCGCCTAGAAGCTAACATTGATAACTTGGTGGAGGCAATGAATAATTGAGGACCAATGTGCTGATAGAGGATCTGTTTTTGGAACGCTAATGACATCCGCCAAAGTAGATATGAATCATAATATAAATTGACATAATGGTAACATCAAAAACAAATTCAATGTCATCGGCCTGTTTAATATTTCTGGTTATGTATATACATATGACTGCAAAAACTCTAGGGTTAGACTCAATCATACATAATTTGTTGAGTTGAGCGTAAATTTCCTATATGTCAGTCACTAATATCTGTATTGAAGACTTTTACAATTTTTTTATATCATCAGTATATTGGCCTCCAAGGTGTTTGATTACTGAAAACCGATAAAGAAGTTTCTCAAGTCTCTGAAACAGTCAGTGATTACAATGCCAAACATACTCGGCTTTTTACAATATCCGCGAGTAAGTAAATATAGCAATTGGCTTCAATTTAAAATATTTTGCGGATAATATATGGCCGAATACTAAAAAGGGTGTAAATATTTCTATCTCAAATTCTATGAAAGACCTTAAACATGCTGATCATCAAGCCATTTTCGTCAAGTCGCATTTGAGATACTATAGAATTTTTTTCTTTTTTGAAGGATTGATTGCCAAAAAAGGAGAGCTCTAAAATAATGCCAACAGCTTAGATCCCCTCGAAACAAAATCACTGTGAAGTAGTGCACAAAACGACTGTTTTAATTCATAATACGCTAACATTGGATCCGAGATTCAGAAAGAAACATAGCACTATTGAATAAGCCCATATATTGGTGCGAATCATAAGAAGGGCAATTGAACAGAAGAAATTCTGCAAGCATTCGTTGAAATATGATACAAAGGTCACATTCATAGCCTGAAACTAAATTTTCTTTTTAATATTGCGTTAGTGTTGTGAGACTACATATATTATCGGTCGAAAATTCGTGATAATTTATCAATACCGGCTGCTGGCGGTGTGTAGCGTATTATTTGTAATATATACTGCCCTAGTCACTATTAACTAGTACACCACGCATCTTTGTTTAATATACCAATGAATAATAATAACAACGCATTAAAGGTTTCATTTTCTGAAGTTTATAATATTCTGAATTTTATAATATTTAATTCTCTATAAAATAAGTTTTACATATTTGGACGAATTTATTGAATACACAAACGGATGCAAAATTTCATTTTTTTAGACCAAAATTATCTGACCGCTACTACTACTTTTATTTAAGAATTTAATTTTATTGTAAAACTTTTATTTACATACATACATAATTAGCCATAACAACAATTCGGTCAGGATTACAGCCTAGCTTTTCACACCACTCATGATGTGTGCGTTAATTTTATACACTGTAGGTCCCGCCACTACAGTTTAACATCGACTCCGAACGACAGATTTTTGAGAAACTATTCATGGCAACTTTATTTGTTCTCAAAGTTTTTGCGAGAAATCTGCTGTTTTGATATCTGACCTGGGGTTTGAACTCGGACCTTGCGTCTAATAAACCAACACGCTACCTATTAGACTACAGCGACTTTTATTAACTTTTACTTTTATTAACAAAAGTAAAACGAATTCAATTTTCAAAAAAAAGAATTTCACGATTAAGTAAAAGTCTGCGTACACAAAATAAAATAATAAAAATTAATATTTTTCACGACGAGTAAGAACTTTGTTAAGGCGTTTTTTCATTGATGGAACCAGTTTTCTGAGTATTTGGAGCTGATCTTTCCAATTCTTTAGTTTGAATCATTTTCTTGAACACATTATACATTATACATCAATCAAAGCCTTGTATTTGCTTTCTGTTTTTTTCTTGCTGAAATATGTAATCGTCCTCAATGCCTGTTCACGCTGGCCACCCTTCTTCTAAGTTTAATTTGAGTATCCGTTGTACAACCTTGAATTTGTTTATATTATTGTGAATTGTATACGATACAAAAGAGATCAGTACTCGATTAACCTCCTAACACTTTTGGTGAGATTCATTTTTAGAATATCCAAATAGATCCTGAGATCTTATGTCTTTGGTGTAAGCTCTAAATTATTCACTTTTCATTTGCCAAATAACCGCGTATTATTCTGTAATTACTAGTTGTAGTTGTTGACTTAAAATTTTTGCAATTGCAGGCTGTAAAAGCCTTCTTCTAAATGCCAAAAATGCAGCATATGCTTTCATCCGTAAACATAGGTTTTTTCGGAGCTTTATACGCTAATTAAGATTTTCTTCAGTGAAAGTAATTCGTTCGTTACTGTTGACACTAGCTACATGACTTCTGTAGTTTTTGTGTAAGCAGAATTTTGCATATCTATCTAACATCATTTTTAAAAGTTTACTTGTGAATCAGAACCAATTTCACAGGATAACCGTTGGTAAAATATATGTTAAAATACATGAAATAGTGTTTACAGAGATTTTTGCCGAGGATACCAATAAGAAGCTATGAAATCAAATTTTACAACATTTGTAAGGTTTCTTAAAAAAAAAATTATGAAGTATCAATTCTAATAAATAACTAAGAAATAGTTTTTTAAGAAAATCAGAAGATGTATGTACATATGTATGTACAATTATGTGACTAATTTATAGATGCATATTGTAAATGTTTTCAATTGTATTTCTTACCTTGTATAAAATATTGAGTCCAGTATCGGCAACATTACGCATGGTATGTTTGAAAGCCCAGACAACAGAATCGAATACAAGCTTAAACTGTGCTGGTGGTATATTGAGGAAAGCTTTAAAACAATGCGCATTAACAGCTTGTAATAACTCATAAAAGCTAACTCGATGTTGGGGATAATCTTCAAAATTTTTGTTAATCATATCAAGAGTACATTCAAAGACAGCGTCAAATATTTTGGGAACCTCGTTTGTAATATCGCTTCGTAACTTGTGTACAATAACACCCATAGAACTCAGGACTTTTGGTTCGCGTGCTGATGGCACTTTACAACGCTTTAAGAAAAAGTATAGAAACATTAATAAGTTAAAAATCTAGGAAGAAATTTAGCTTACCTGATAGTCCAAAAGAATAGCATCTAATAGTGGTGGTATAAAGCTATCCATAACAAGTTGATTGTCGTTTGATCGAGATACCCATTCAGAAATAAGATTTAAGGTTTCCTTTTTCACAACGTGCATTGCTTTGATCAATGGTTGATTATTTACATTAACGCCATTTAACTCAATTGCTTGAATAATATTCTCGGATGTAATTTTATAAACATTTAACATATCTAAATATATACGACCCAGTTGAATAACATAAGCATGCCCCAAAGCTTTACATGCAGCTACGTTTGTTTTTAAAATACTTCCCAATTGTTTTACGGCAGTCATATTTTTTAAATAATCAACATTTTTTGATGCACGAGAAATAATTTCATCCCAAACTTGATTGGGTAAGAACATGTACTTTTCGATTAGTATATCTTGTTGAACTTGATCTACTTGAGCGGATATCATGTATCCTACAGCTTCATAAAATGTGTGAACCTAAAACAAAAACTATTTATAATTTTTGCAGTTATATTAGAAAATGTTTGCAAACCTGTTGGGGTTGTAAATCACAAATTATGCTACTCATAGTACTTAAAATTTCATCAATAAATGTACAGGCTTCATTCGGCTGTATGGTTACAAAATATCGCCTACATTTTATAGCAATTTTTATGAAAGTGTCACATGCCATGTCTTGTACACCATCATGAGTTTCATGCATAAATTCGAAAAGTTTATTTACAACTGTTTTTAGAAATTTCCAGTGCGCTCTTAAAAATCTTGGATATTGTCCCACAACATACATTATATTTGATGCAATGATGGCTTTATTATCTTTGCCTTTTTTCTGCTCGCATAAGCCCAAAAGGTCTTTAATAACTGTAACCAAAAAGCGTTTTTCATCCTCTTCACAGAAAGCACCTTAAATAAAAAATTTTTATTTTAATATAAATTTATTGAATTTATTATATATATAGTTTATAATAGCCATTTACACTTTCGAAGTTCGCTAACTCAACCATGAAAACCCATTTTCTGGAAGTTAGCTTACACAACTTTTGTAGTTTTGGTTGATTTTTAATAAATATTTAATATTTTGAATAAAAGAATAGAATTTTTATACAGTGTAATGCCCTTTTTCTCGAAGTTTAAAGGTTAAATAAATAAATGATAATAAAATAAATGATAACAAGACGATAAAGAGCAATTAACTTATTATTCAATTATACATCAACAAGAGTAAAAAAATTGGCCCTTTTGCCTCATAAAATAATTTTAATTCAAAGTTCGTTTTTATAACATAATTGATGAATATATTTGCATACGAGATGCCGCTGTATTAATCCCAGATAATTGAGTAGTCAGACTCTAACTCTACTTTATTTTTGAGTTAAAATTAACAATTTTTGGTATGGCTAACCCAATGAGTTATAGCTCTCTAACACCCTTTAACTTCAAGACAGAAAATGGCTACGTGTGTATGAAACAAGTAACAAATAAAAATTCTTTTGAACTAATTATTTTTTTTATATATTTATTTAGTAGTATTTGGAATACTTTGTTAAAAAAACGTTACAACATAATTTATCTGATTGACAAAAGCTCTTCTGAAACATTTTTGATATAATAAATACATTTTCCTTTAAAGACATTTATATTGTTTTCATTTTTGACTTTATTAAACACTTGTAGACCCTTGTATAGCAGACATCTCTTCGTTGCGTTGTTTGTGGCTTTATATAATCTAAAATCCCTAACGTTCCTGAGATAGTATGGCTGAATTTAGTTTGCATACGTTAATTGTTGTGCATTTCCTGATTTCATCTGGTATATATATAAATACGTATTCAGTTGTGGTCTTTGTCTAATGTTAAGCCATTGCAGCATATCCAGCATAAATTATATTGGGGTAGATCTATTATATTCTATTATTGATCTCATTGCTTTATTTTGCAGTTTTCATAGTCTTTCTATTTAAGCATTTGTGCAGCACGTATATAATATTGTTGAAGGGAATTCAAAGTGTTGTTTAATAATTCAGTTAAATTATTTATTGCAGTTAATATTGATATTTTTTTCTTATTCTTCTAAAGAAGTTAATTCTTTTTTAGAAATTTTTTTACAAATATAATGTATGGTCTTTAAGATTCATACTTTTTTATATGTCTGAGTTATTATTTATATTTATTTCCATAATTTTTGTTTTATCCTCGTTGAGTTTTAATTTATTCGTTTTAGCCATTTTAAGTTTATTTCGCATTCGTCATCTGTTTCTGATATATTAAATATAAGAGTATCATCTGCATATAACACTATTTCACATTTTTGTAAAACATTAGGCATATCATTAATGTATAGTATATATAGCAAAGCACCAAAGATTGATCCTTGTGGAACATCATATCCATTTGTTATTTCACTTCATTTTACGTTATTGACTCTAGTTATTTGTTTTCTATTGGTCAGATAAGACTTAAAGCAATTCAATTCCTTACCTCGTAATCCACAGTTGTATAATTTTTGTATCAGAATGTCTCTATCTATCGTTTCAAATGCTCTTCAAAAACCAAGAAATATTGCCATTATTTTCTTATTTTTGTTAATGTTTTTTCCATCTATTGATAACGTAGTTTACCGCGGTTTCACATGACATATAAACCCTGATTGATATTTAGAGAAAATATTATTATTTTCTATGTATTGTTCGAGTTAATTTTTTTTTTCAAATAACACATTTGCCAATTCACACGACTTTGTATCGTGTAAGTTGTATTGAATACACTTTTTGTTTGTGAACGCTCAACGCTATACTGTACTGTGTATTTCGTATTCCAAACGTCAAAAAATTATAAGAAGAAGACCAGTATTTAATTTTCAAGCAACAAAATGAAAAATATTACGGAAAAAACTAAAATAATTAATTATCTATGCGAATAATTATAATTTTGAAATGTTAATGCTGACTCAAGTTCTATAGACAATACATATTTTGTATTTTTATTCTTCTTCTTGATTACTGGCATTCACACAATTTGATAGCACGAAACCAATGCAACTTCCAAAAACCCATGAAAAAAATGTGTATAAATGTATTGGATTTTTATATGAAAATTATCAGCAACAAGCATACACTGTTACATATTCGTCCAACAATACAATGAATACAACGATACAAGGGCTTTTGTGAATTGTCCAATTATAAATAAGTATTAAAAAAAAATTATCTAAAAAGTGAGAAAAAAATTGTACATTCACCACCTCAAAATAAATTTTTTAACAAAAAAACTATCTATAATAGAAGTTTTATTGTTATTAATATTAAATTCTTGAAATCTCTATTTTTATCATAAATAAGAACATTGAAAATATAGTTCAGATATAGAAAGTGTCAAATTATTATATTACGAAAAAGAGATGGAACAGAATTGAAACTTGACGATTTTTTCCATATAAATGACAAAAAAAACCGCCGGCAAAATCAGTCGTGAGATGGAATCTAGTTTATTTTGACTGCGTATTTTCTTACTCTGTCTTATAGTGTCTCTCACAATGTATATACAGTATTGCCGTACTTTCACTCAGTTTTATGGATTTTGTAAAAAAACCAACAAAAGGTAAAACAAAATAAAAAGAGAGCGGGCAATTAATATGTGCATAAATGTAATTGACAGTATTTGAAGTTGTGGCTGTCGATTTTATTATGGTTCAACTTTTTTTAACAGTGTTTTTGCCTGGAGTTACGGATGGATTCTGTTTCATCACTAAATTTGATCAAAATCTAATAATGAAGTGGATAGAGTTCGCTATGGTATAAATCTGATATTAAAACATATATTTATGCAATTGCGTACTTATACTGCTATTTTTTTTCTTTCTTTCAAACTTATTACGCTAAACATTCAATTTATAAGCAACGCAATGCCCTTTAAAAAATACTTTTTATCCCACTAAATGATGGGCTCTGTGAGTATGTTTTGTATTGTTATTCATTGTTTTTGTTTTATTTTTATATTTTATCATTTTTAAGTACTTTTATTCAAATAGACGTTATTACACCAATACTATTGTTAATGCGGCCAAATAAATTAAATAAAAATAAATAAATAATGCCAGTATCCAATACACATTTGACGAAAAGATTTTTGGTCATACATATAATTGCAAGGATGCTCAAGGTGGAACTTGTGGAGGTGAAAGTATTTCAAGCAAGAATTAAAGTCAAAACTTAAACGTTATTATGTGTGCGTTTTGTGCGTCAATTATTTTCAAGCGATAAACTTCGGAATGAGGAGCATTTACAAAAATTAATATTTAATATTATAGGTTTACTTGTTTCGATGTATAAACTACTAAGAAAACTGAATTCGGTGCTCTAACAAGAGTGTTCTAGTAAGCCCAAGATATCTGACATCGACTACAATGCCTTTCTTTAATGCTTTAACTTGGTTAATCAAATAGAAGTCTCAGACAATCCGCGAACCCTATAAGTATGAAACAGAACTTGGAATCGAAATGTAATTAAATAAAGTTACGCTGCAAAAAACCATAACCTCAGTACCGAGGGTAAGCGTTGAACTGTTCGTGAGTCATGACGACTCTGAAATAATCGGGGACTTCAAATGCAGGCGGTGACTCCAAATCTAAATTTTCGGGCGAAAGTCAAAAGACTAGTTAGGGCATTTTGAAGGTCACGACTAATGCACAGCAATGCAAACTAGCAAAGATGCTCTGGCAGAATGTCTAGAACAGTGGTGCCCAAGCCCTATACACTTCATGCACATTTGTTTTTGTAAATGCGCTTAGCAGTAGGCTGTGTATTTTATATACGTATAGGGCACACTCAGCACGAGAAATACAAAAACACAAACAACTTTGCTTTGTTAGTGTTTTCGTCTTTCTTCGTTGTATACTAAGCAACAACACTTTCGTATACTTTGCTGGTAAACATTGACAACAGCGAGCATCAATGTAGATTTTGTTTTTGTTTTTTCTTTGTATGTATTAGTTTTCACAACAAAAAATATTTAATAAAAATTTGTTTTTCTTAAAATGTATTGGTGTTTGCACTTCCATAAGGAACTTTTGGGCACCCCTGGTCTAGAATATCTCAAAGGAACTGGGCTCTTCATTCGAGACTGGAAAGAGGGCACAGTCCCCGGATGTAAAGAAATCCGGAAAAACACCAAATAAGAAATAGAGCTTCCCGCCCAACTATAAACAGTCCTAGCACTATTTTGCGAAGAACTCCAACTAAAAACTCTATCCCGACGCGAAATAGAAAGCTTGAGGTAAACCGCAGGAAAGAGCCGCCGACTTGCACTGAAGTGTCCAGAAGGCAATACCAATACGACTTCTGCTGGCAACTGCTTTGAAAAATTTTTGGAAAACCAGCAAGAAAAGGTAGAGAATCTGGTTAATAATACAACACAATCCTTGGCAATCAGAACAGGGAATAATGCGTTCTATAGAGAATATGGTACTCTATTCGTATTGGGCATAGACCAGGACTGTATGTGGATCGACTACTGGAGTTGGTGACCGATGACTGAGGTCATCCAGATCATTCTCCACCGGAGAAAGACAGCAGCTATCGCTCTGTTGGATAAAATAAATAAAGTTAATATATATTTCGATCCAACCCAAGAACACTGGACTAACTGAATCAGGATTTCTGTACTGAATCATATGATTTACAAACACTTACGCAAATACAGGGACTTAGTTTTCTTTTCTCCAAAAGTTGTCAACATCGGGTCACACCCGATGCTGAAATAGGACCTCAACCTATTTGGCCTTCAATTCCCCGACACTACCATCAACGACGGAGCTACTACGCATTGTCAGGATCTGTCTGTTTGACTGATAAGGAAGTATTATAGGATACGATTCTATTATTACCTTAACAGTAGAGGTATAGCCTTGCTGGAATATCTCAACACTAATGAACTAATCACTCTTAATATATGTACCCACGCCACTTTTATTAACAACGTTAGGGACATGTTGTTGGACAACAATTTACTTTCAGAAACTTGTAGACGTGATCCAAGAATGGAAGGCTCTTGGCGAATACTACTTCTTCTCGGAACATCGATATATTGAAACCTTTTTGAGGGCAGGTGGATAGCGTCAAGACGTAGTTAAGGTTAAGAAATTAATCTCCAAAACCCATGCTGAGACACTAACAGATGATTCGCACAAATGAATGAACACTGCAGAGTAACTCCTACGTCCGCTGATGGACACTTACTTCCCCACAGAGTTGACGTCGTTGGTACCACAAACAGCAAGAGGCGGAACAAGACATTCTCCAGAAATCGTCATAAACATGGTTAAAGTAATGATTAGAAACATTTCTCGCTTTAAGGTGCCAGAGCCAGATGGAATATTATCTACACTTTTACAAAAGCAACTCATCTCGTCGAAATTTACAATGCCCGCCAAACCTACACATACCCCCCCAAAAACTTGCAGATAGCAAGGGTAGTGTTTGTACCCAAAACTTGCTGAAGGTAGCAATTTCAAAGACCAATTAACCTAACGTCATTTGTCAAAACCACACAGCGAAATCTCGATACCAAGTTGAAGGGAAAACATCTGATAAGAGACTGAAATTTAATCAACTTGCAATAATGTCTACACCGATATAATAATCCAATCCTGAGACGAGTTTCAGGTGGATCAGGCGCTGTTAGACTGGATTGACCATTAGCTAAAGCGTTTAAAATAATTGACAGGAAAATAATAATACAAAAACTATATATGTATTGGATAAGAGGCAATGGATTAGAGTGGTTTCAGTAATACCTACAAAAATCAGACAACTAAGGTAAATGGTTTCCTGTCGGAGGAAATGCAAAATTATTTTTGTTAACCTCAAGATTTCTTATTAGGCTCCCTGTTATTTATAATATATGTATATTAATGACATGCCAAATGTAATGGAGAGTTGTGAAATGGTCTTATATGCAGACAATACATTGGTATCCACGTCTGGTGAAGATGATTAAGGCAAATATATCACATGATATATGAAAAATCACATGATGAAAAAAAAGCGAAGATAATGGAAATATGAATACGGACAATCCATTTAAAATTATTGCCACGGTAATAGAAAAAGTTGAATAGAAAAGTCGGGTTTATATATAATAGACAAAGCGCTGAAATTTAATGAACATATACGCTGCACGAGCAAGAAAATGGAAAGAAAATCGGGTTTCTTAAAAGAATTAGAAGTAAATATTAACAATACGATAATTACGCACCATTTTGAATTTTATATACATGCGGCAGGCATTGCGAATCAAATGGCAAGAATGCAGAAATTACAAAATAAGGCAATGAGAATAATTCTAAAGTGTGATAGGTATGCACACATATATAAATGAAATGTTAAAAAATATAAATGACGGAAAATAAAACGGAAATTGATATTCAACAGATTCATACTAAAATTTATTATCAAAATGAAGCAAACTAAGGTGCCCAAATATCTATGTGAGCAGAGAAAATATGTGGCTGATAGTCAACCGTACGGACTTGGAAATGTCGATGATTTTCGAATACAGATGGTTACGTGAACACTAGCACAGTAATCAATTATTTAATTCTTTACCGAATGACATAAAAAATGATGGAAAATATAATGTATTTTTTAAAAGATGTGTACACAAAAATATAAAGTATTTTCAATACTAATAAATAAATAAATAAAATAAAGACAAGAAAAATAAATTGCGGCGCATATATACTGCCCTTCCCACTATTAATTCGTACACCACGCAGTTTTGTTTGATATACCAACGCCTTAAAACTCGCATTTTATAATATGTAATTATAAATAAATATATTTTGATAAATTTATTATCATCTGACATATCTTTATTTTTTTTATAACGTACATTTCAATTATTCCTTCACATAGCCAAAAGAACAGGTGAATGGACTAAGTATAACGTAACAAGAAAGGCATACAAAAAACTAATAAAAATCAAAAAGAAACAATATTTAGAAAGTAAAATCAATTTGGCAGGTGCCGATCAAAAACTTATGTGGAAATATTTAAAAGAAACAGTTAACATGACACAAATGAACCAACCAATAAGGAAAATTTATATAAATAATCGGTGGATGGAAAATGAACTTGAACTTGCGGAATCGTTAAGCAGCTATTTCATAGACAGTATCACTAAAATAAATAATGAAATTGAGAACATAGATTTTGAAGAATCTGAAATAAATACATATGGCAACGAATTTAAATTTAAACAAGTAGATACTACAAACATACTGAATATTGTAAAGGCTTTTAAAAACAAGACTGGAGGTAAATAACCGCCTTCTGAAGGTGTCATAAAAGAGTCAATGAAGTATATGGCATATATGTATATGATTGCTGGCATTGTAAATGATTGCTTACGGCTTGCTTACGTTCCCGAAATATGAAGAAGATATCTACAGTGGTACCTATAGAAAAAATTAAAAATACAACACGTCCAGAAGAATTGCGACCGATAAATACCCTACCATCAGATGAAAAAATTTTAGAGAGCATAGTGAAGGAACAATTGTTAGAGTACCTAAACCAACACGATGTTATTATTAATCAACAGTCTGGGTTTCGAGCTAAACACTCTTGAGAAACTACGTTGAATATGGTTGTAACAGATTGGAAAGATTTGATGGCAGATAAACAAGCTGTGGTAGCAGTTTTCTTAGGTTTGAAGCGAGCATTTGAAAGTGTAGATAGGCGTATATTGTTGATAAAATTGAAGCGGATCGGTATAAGAGGCCAAGCACTAAAATTGTTTGAGAACTACTTAACCAATAGAAAACAACGTACGGCAATAGGAAATGTGACATCATAATAATAATAAAAAAAAAATAAATAATAAACTTCTATTTTAGGATGTGTTTTGAAATGTTTACCCCAATATACATATAATATATACGAATATATTTTTTTTTCATTTAAAGATTAGAGAATTACTTTTCAGACACTGTAACTCTAAGGCGCAGTCATTGCTAATCTCTAAAATAGGTTATTTTAAATGTTGATACACTGCTGTTCAATAAAATAGATTCACCATGATCAACATCTTGCAACTAATTAAAGAAGAGTCACGCTTCAAATTTTTGAAATGTATCGGAATTATATTCATAAGAGGCTAGTAAACAAAGTGCAGTTACTTTTTTACATATACTCCATTGCATAAGAGATGTCTAGTAAACTTTTCGGAGAGCAAGTGAATCTATTTTTTTGAACAGCACTGTATATAAAAAACGCACTTGGTGTATGAATTAATAGTGGTAATAGAGGAATACGACTAGCCAAGTCTCATGTTGATCACAACTATGCTAACATGCATTGAACATGGCATACAATTTGATACGTCCAAGCAGTCTGAACGTGAACTCGGATAAGACCGAAATATGATTATATACAAACAAGATGAATATCCTCTTTCTTAATAAAGAGACCGGAGGATTTATTCGGGTGTTATACTAAAGCAAAAGCCGACAGATCCTGGTTCGTATGTAGGCGAGACATATGTTGTCACCTCAATACAAGAATAACGTTCTGAGATTAACGCTCGTAGGGGTAGGTGAAAAAGTATATACAGTCGAACTTCTCTATAGTGAACTTCTATACAATGAAGCTCTCCCTATTATGAATTGATTTCAAACACACAACTTTTTCCGTTCCAATTTCATTGTTTTTGATCTCCTTATAAAGAATTTCCATACAATGAAGTTTTCTATACAATGAAGCAATTTTGCATGTGTAATATTTGACTCACATGCGTTTTTGTCTCCATATAATGAATTTTTCAAACAATTTTCTGTTACGCATACTAACAACTCTGTGTACCGAGAAAGATGCCACATATAATGAGGGGAGTCCCAAAAGAGGAAAATAAGAACAAAAAAAGAAGAAAGCCACATCAATAACAATTTTGACATCAGTTGCCGGTGTTCAGTGATCGGAAATGACGAAGCGAAGTAGCATTTCTCTTGAAAAAAAATTATTAATTATTAATAAAGTTGAAGAAGGATTAAAAAAAAAGATGTGGCTAGGCAGTTTGGATTTC
Source organism: Sarcophaga rosellei (assembly GCA_930367235.1). Classification (NCBI taxonomy): domain Eukaryota; kingdom Metazoa; phylum Arthropoda; class Insecta; order Diptera; family Sarcophagidae; genus Sarcophaga; species Sarcophaga rosellei. The sequence continues at coordinate 62,061,124 of OV884019.1, forward strand.
TAGAAGACGAGCAATTGAGCACTAAACGCAAAGGGCTTCGAACCTGCCTTTTTGAGGATATTGATTTATTTTAAATAAAAAGTGGGGGAAAATATAATTTCTGTATAATGAAGTTTCTATATAATGAAGTGATTTTCTGTTCCCGTCAAGATTCATTATAGGGAAGTTCGACTGTATTAAAAACGATAATTATAATAATTCATAATGATAGAAATCATAATTGAAAACAAATATATACAGTGGTGGCCACGAATTTAAGACACGACATATGATGGACTTATTTGTGATAATTGAGAAATCTCAAGAAACCCATGATATTTTGGAAAAATATACTTTGGAGTTTTGCCGCTTCGGTACTGATGGAAAGCAGTACGTCTGGCGCCCTCACAACCTAGAGTTGCTTAGAAGAAAAGTTCTAGTTGTTCTTAAGTGGCCAGCTCAATCCCCGGACCTCAATCCAATTGAGAACTTGTGGAATGATGTTGAGGAATATGTACGAACAGTTAAACCAAAAAATTGAAGCGATTTGTGGGAAGAAATCCAAAGGGTTTGGTATGCAATTCCAAAGCAACGTTATGTGGCATTAGTCGAAAGTTTCCCCAGGAGATGTGCTGCTGTGATCAAAAATAAATGATTTCCCACTAAATACTATGATTTTTTTATGAAGATGAGCTTAATTTAGAGGATAGTGTTATATTATGCCTATGTCTTAAATTCGTGACCAGGTAAAATTTGTGTTTATGTATATAATATGTAAATAAAAATTCTTAACCGAATATAGGTAAGAAAATATTATTAATTTTTCTTCATAACATTACTAAAATCCTAAAAAAATATCATGGACCCATAATTTTTTCTATAAAATGTAAAAGTTATCTCAAATAACTCAGTCATATGTCGTGTTTTAAATTCGTGGCCGCCACTGTACATCATATTTGAAAGCTCATCAATCTACCCACCCTGCTTTATAGATTTGTACCTCTTTAAAAGATATACATTATTTAATGACAATTATAATAGGGTTTACAATTTCTAATAATATAAACAGTCATCTAATTTTTTAAACTTTAATTTACACTTCACAATTTCACTTTACCCACTTAAAAATTAAGATAAAAAATACTGTATACAAAATTTATTCTAAAGAAAGTGTATGAAACTAGACTTTCTGTAATAAAACAACAGATTAAAACATAACGTTAATAAAAGTTTTTGAAACTCTGAAAACGTTTCGATTCCAAAATATATTATTTGAGATTTTAAATTTACTCTATAAAAAAAGACTTAAGACACTTAATAGGTCGATTAGTTAAGATTTGCTGCCGATCTGTTTCACTTTTTCAATATTACATAAATTTTATACCAATCTGATAATTTAAGTATTATATTAAAAATGTAAATAGTATTTTATTGTAAAACATGTGTCACTAAGAATTGTGCATAAAAATAATATTCTGTTGTTGTCATCAATAGTTCTTAAAAATATTATTACCTGATATTGATCCTATAGCCCAACATAGTGTGTTTAAATTTTTCCAAGAAAATTCCGAACCATTGACTTGATTTAAAAGCTTCATTGTCATTATTCGCTCAGTATCTGCATAATCCAAATGAGTCAAAAAAACCAATGTTTCCCGCATGTTTTTATATAAATTTATAGCATTAGTATCTTTCATAAATTCTCTGACAACTTCTCCATTTTCGTTCTCAACAACGAGAACCTCCTCAGGTTTAGCCATACGCGATATCATTATATATCGAACTTTAGACAATATATCTGCATAAAAGCGGCGTCTTGGAAATGTAGCATTGCGTCTAGCAAGTGTTTGTCCTAAATGAACGTTTGATCCAGCACCAAACGATTCACTGTTGAATAAATCTTCCACTAAACTGTTCCAGTATTCCAAACAAATTTTAAAAACTTCAACATCCTCAACTTCTGATATCATTACCAAATAAAGGAGTGCTTGATTTAAAAAATTAACGTATTTCACATCCTCAACTAGTTTTCCATGCTCTTTTAGAAAAGTGCACAAAAACATAGCCAAATTTTGCACAAACTCTTGTTCGCTGTCACTTCCATTTGCGTATATATGGTTCATATTCGTGTTCTGGTTAATCATTTGATCAAGTTGTGTCATAGTGTCCTTAAATAGATTTGCGAAGTTTTCGTTGTAATCTGGCACTGTCAACCCAGCTATTTCCGATAAGCATTTTAGGGTTACATTCCGGAACATTGGGACACTTAAAAATTTAAAAATCAGCGTTTCAATTAAAGTTGTTTCAAAAATATATCCTAAAGGAATCCAATTAAGAAAACGCAAAAGGGTTTCGAGTGTGACTTGAATGAGAGGCGCATTCATGGAGCTTTCGAGGACAAAAGAGCAAAGCTGGAATATTTGCGAGAATTCTGAGCACATCGTATCCTTCAAATGTTTGGCTTTAGTTTGTGTTATTTGACCAGAAGAAAAATCAAAAACCTCTTCACTAAGGTTTTTAAGTATAATCATATTATTTTTGCATAGCGATTCGTTGGTCTTAGATGCACCCACAATATCACTTATAAAAGTTTCCCAATTGCGTGGCCATTCTCGTTTTAATATTTGCACTAAGATTACATTTAATTTATTTAAATAAACCTTATTTGCTTCCATAGTAGCGGCATCTGAGGACGTTTTAATTATTAAACCAACCACATACTTCTTTATGCCTTCGCATTGGTTACGAGGTAAAATTTTCCAGCGGGTCTTTATTACCTCCTCCAGAATTTGCAATGCATAGTACTTAGTTTGTTGCTTTTGAGAGAATTCCAAAATACTGTCTACACGTGTCCAGGCATCTGGATGCTCTTTGAGAGTGGTTAAAATATCTTGTGCTAAACGTAGCTGCTCACCTTGCGATGTATATAAACACTCAACAATACGATCAAGTAGATTAATATCTAACTTCTGTGAAAAATCCAGCAATTTGCTGGCTTCATCTGTAGAAAGCATTGCCATTGCCTTATAATAAAAGCAACGTTCCCTTCGACGTCTAGTATTTTCCGCGTTAATTTTGTTCCGATGTTTTTATACGTTAGGGCGTGCACGTGGATGTGATGTTTTTTTCTTTAAATTCCAAAATAAATATTCTCTGTTCTGGCGCGCTTTTCTAAAAAATAAAAGGAGATTAGTTTTCTTCAGTTTTATATTTACCGGCAGACAAACAATTAAATTTGTTGTTGTGTAAACATATACTATATTATTTTGCAACAATGACGTTGGCGGCAGCAGTAACCTCCATTTTCGGGTTTACACACAATTGTACACACCAACCTCATAAAAATTTCTAATGCTTTTGGTACCAATTACAACATATCGCAATAGGTGAGTAAATTAAATTTAGTGGTAGAAATTACAATAAACAAATTATAAACATCACACATTTTATTATTTATTATTTTCAGTTATTTTTTTATCCAGACACATACTCACTTACAGTTTGTATGCTTTGTGCTTCTTCTACTCGCTTCAGAAATGTATAAATGCGAAGAAACAGAAAACCGAAGACAAAATCGGCACTTCAGTCGAAATTATTAGATATTCGCACTGCTCACAACTTTCTTTGAATATAACAGTCTAAGTAATTACCAAAATATTCAACAGATTTTATATTTTCCACATGCAGCTCTAAATATGAAAAATTCAAAGCTATACTTTTTCCCAACCACAATTATTAATTCTTATGACCTGGTGTGAAATTGTGATTCTCTAATATTTATTACCAGCGTCCCTAAACAAAGTTGATTAAAAATGTAGAGTGTTTACCAGAGTTGCCATTGTTAAATATATATACATGTTCATATTTTACGCTATACATTAAACTTTTCTCTAAAAAACGCGCAATTATCAGCAACGTATTAAATAAACTATATGATTTATAAATCTATAAAAATATAATTCACATGAATTAAAATATTTCAGAAAGACAGTACCTCGGTTCAAATGAAAATAAAACAAATTGTACAAACAATTTTTTAAAAAAAATCGCTTCTAAAATTCACATTGAATTATGAATTAAAAATCATATGTGTATGTAATTGTTATTCATTCATTTTTCCTAACATAAACTTATGAATAATCATATTCATATTCGATTAGTGCAAAATAAAACAAAGTATTCATTATTTTATCATCTTGTACAAGATACACTACTATATTTAAATTACAGCAACATATTATGTTATATGTATATTATTATTCTGACTTATGGTATGTAGACGAACTCATATTTTATGCATAGAATTGAGGACCAAAAGTTGCGTTAATATTGTTGAAAAAGGAATTTTTTTTTATAATTTTAGCACTTATATTAGTTGTTAGCTAACTAGGAGTTTCTGGGATGAGTATAGAATTGTCATTGATATACCGTTATCTTCAAATGTTACGGTTTCTTTGGAGGAGATTGATAAATTTCAATTTCTCATAATAATATGTATAATTTATAAAATGTGTGTAATTTACTTTACAAAGTTTTCAAATAAAACACTATAAAGACTAGTGGTGTCAAAAGAAAAATTTTCAAAACATTTCAATTCAAAATTTTCCACATCCATAAGATAAACGGGAATTCACATATGTATGTATATCTTGACTAGTTTAGTGCCGCATTTATTCTACCAACATATGCCCGTTATCAAGTGTTACGGTAAACTTTTTGTTGTCGCATGTACTGTTATAATAAGCGATCCTCTGGCGTTCGAACAGAAAGCGGTTTGACCATTCCAAGAGCCTGTTCTAACGTAAATGATTAGAAAACAAGATAGCGAAAAGTAAGTTTGGATGTCTACCTGCTTCACATAAACCAATAGAAGACATATACAAAGATAAATTTTAAATTTCAGTCTGTTTCCCCAGTTGCCGTTGATTTTTTTTTTTTTTTAGTAAAAGGCTACGAAATCTTGGAGCGTCTCAACGATTATATTGGAAAAGCATTAGCCGAAACTACTGGAAAAATCAAATGTGATCAATGTGGGCAAATGTTCTTGGATCCACCGATTCCAAAAGTAGTCACGTAATTGGCGGGAGATGCGCCACTTTTTCTTTTTATTAAAATGGACTCTTGTTCTGTGGCTCCCACAGGAGTTTGCGTTGTGTTTGGGCAACCATGCAAAAAATGATTATGCGTTAGTGGTTCCTAGTCTTCGTGGCTTTAGGGCAAGTGTATTAAGGGACGACAATTGACAATATTTTCAGCTTCAATTAGGAAAATTAGTAGCGTATGTTCACGAGGGCAGACTCTTTTAAAGTTGACTAGCACGCGTTTGACGCACTGGACCATACGTTTCCATATACCACCTTCTGCAGGATTATGTGAGCAATTTACCTTTCGGTGACAGTTCATCTTCAATTCGGGCCCCATCAAACACTTCACTTGATCAGCACCAACAAAATGTTTACCATTGTCGCTTCTGAGCCTTGTAGGTACTCCACGTCTATTTATTAAATTACGTATGGCAAGGATGTATGCATCTGTGGGCAAATCGAAAGCAATTTCTAAGTGGAAGGCTCTCATGGTTAGGCATGTAAATAAAGCAACGCATCTGTTTTCATGGCGTCGACCAATGCTTATGGTTAGTGGCCCAAAATAATCCAAACCAGTGTAAGTAAAGGGCCGAATACATGGCGTCAGTCTGTCTTCTGGCAAAGAACCCATGAATGGTGGCACCGGTACTTCGAAATCCGCAAATGAGACATTTAGAAGCACATTTACTAATTTCCATGCAACTAACTAGCTGCGTCCACTCGACCACAAACTTTCATCCAAATATGGAGCCAACGTAAACAATTCACTACTTTTCGGCAAGCTTCTTCCAGATTTTAAAATTTCAATTTCGGCATTAAACTTTTTTCTGAATTTGGCGGCAAAGATATACCTCGGCAGTTTTTAGATCAGCAGCGGTCAAACCACTTCGTTCTTCAGGGCTAAATTTCTTTTGGCATCGACTTATAAAATGTAACATCCGGGCAACTGTACGTTTCAATCTGCAATCAAATCAGCCGAAATCAATAAGAGGCGAAACATTAATTAATAGGACAAATTTTGGACGCTATTCCTCAGTATCAAGGCAGGCGGGACCTATGTTGACAGTTTTGGGCCATTCATTTGAAACTTGACTTGAGGCTTCATCCGGGTGGTTTTATCAGCAACATTCAGATTGGTGGGCAGCCATCTCCAATCTGCTGCGCTAGTGGAATCTAGAATTTCTGTAATACGATGGACTACAAAAGGCTTGTATCTCCGGCTATCCTAGCCAATCTAATTAATAACTGTCGTCGAATCGCTCCAACAAATGGTTCGAGACACCTTCATGGAATGCTCCTTCAAAATTGTATCCATCAACCGAGTGCCCAAAACATCAGCCTGAAGTTCAAGCCTCGGGATACTTATCGTCTTTAGAGGGGCACATCTTGTTTTTGCAGCTACGAAAGACACTTCAATTTTCTCATTAGCATTAATGGACCTCCAATATGACACAGCACCAAATGCATCCTCACTAGCATTTTTCTTGGCGTCAATTATTCCAGACATCAAATATTTCACTAGGCAAGACGTCATCCCATCGGAAGTCGTGCCTCCATACCTCACGTATCAACAGTTTAGCCGTAATCATAAAGTTACTCAAAAAACCAAGTGGGTCGAAGACAGCTATTACCACAGTAAGAAAGGCTGACTTCCTAAACGTATATTAACAATGTATCAATACAGTATTTAAACCGAGTTGATACATTGTGTAGTTACTTTTTTAATACGTTGCATATTAATACTTTGCAACACTGAATTCGTTTAGGAACATTTATATGCATTGCATCATTCATAATAAAGCGAAGAATGGAGGAAGAACATATTTTATTGGAAAATTTCTTAGATTTGTGCGAATCGACTCGATTGCGCTTCCGTGCTGGAGGTGAGCTTTCACGTTGGATCAGAGCTGCTTGAAACGCGCTAGACTCTTTACTGTCCTCGGTCAGATCTGCAAACAATGTGTCCCAGATATGTCGCTCCGGCAGCCATACACTTCGTCTAGTCGGTCGTAGAAGTCCCAGGTAGTTGCTGCTGCGCCCGACGTCTTGTTCCGTTCCTTAATGTGCTTATACGTCACCATGAAATTTAAAAATTTTCTGTATGTCGTCCCGTGAAAATGGGAACATGTCATCTATGGACTTAATATTTTGCCATACACGTTCCCATAGCACAACGCGTTCCTTTGTTTTTCCACGAAATTCTTTTTCCATATCAAACCTTGCGTTAATTAATAGATTTTTAAAATTATGCGTCCATTTTTTACTGTAATAAAAAGAAAAAAATAAAACTGAATAGAGAAATATAATAAATTATAAGAAAAAATGCTTACTTATCTTCCTGCGTCGCCATCGTATTTTGTCTTGCATTCGCATTGCATCTACTTTTATTTGGATGCCTTTGTTGCTTTTCCTTGCGTATTAACTACAAAAGTGTTGCAAAAGGGAACAAAATACTTTGTCAAAATTTTCAGGGTTGCGTTTACGAACACGCTGCAATGTATTACTACAAAGCAACATGCGTTTAGGAAGTCAGCCAAACTCTCGCTTTGTAGGGGACCTCTGACATCAGCAATCACGTTGTGGAACTTCAGCTTAAACTTGAACGTATCATTATTAGGTTGCCAGTAAATACCTAGGACCTTTTCCGATTGCAGCTCGTTGATATCGCAGGAAAGGTTCACTGGCTTCTCCACTGTACCCTTAAGGGTCACAATTACCTCAGAGCAATTTGATGAAAAGTTCCATAGCTCGAACCCAGCAGATTTATGGATGTCACGCACTTGTTGGGCAACCTCAAGAGTTGGCTCTTTCAGGAGTTGGAAAACTGTCAACAAAATCATCCACATAATGATGATCAACTATAGACTTAACTGCGGGAGGATATTCCTCACGATAGCTTAGGGCGTTGGTTCCAGGCTTGTTAGGGTTGACCACTCCAAAGTGAGGAAGATACTAAGTCCTGGGGCAAACACCAGAAGCTTCATTAGGTGGCAATTTTCGTGCATCTCCATGATAGACTTATATGCTTCATGAAATTCTGGAATCCATTTCATCTTCCTTTTAATACCATTGAGTCTATTTAGAGCCATGGAGTAACTGGCAGGCAAGGCAACATCATCACCACTCCACAAGAGCCGAGTTTGCAACCTCCTTTCAACCCTCACTGTAGTATCCTTCAAGATTTGACGAGCTCGCGCCACCTCCTTCGACTCTATGACCGGCAAACCCTTCAGTCCAAAATTTTCCGTTTCAAAGTAACATAACACCAAGTCATGGACCTTCTGTTCCGGCTGGACTGACAACAAACATAAATGAGAATTTGATGGCTTATCCTTTATTGGACCACAAAACACCCAGCCTAATGGGGTGTTTGGTGCATGAGGACCACTTTCTTCCAAAGGCACGATTTCACCAGGAAGATGTAATAGGTAAACCAGGATGACCATATTGAAACTTTGAGCCGGTAATTTCATATTTGGGACACCATAGACATTTTTTAGAGCATATTTCCTTTACTTACCAAGCCCACTTACTTGCAGATCAACCTTTACGTAAATCAATGTCCTTTATACGATTGCAGTGGTCGTCAACTTTTAAGCGGATCCTTCTAGATTCATAATTGGTTTTCATTGGATTTAATTTTTTACGTGGTGAGTTCCAAGCCCTACGCACAACCCAAATTTAACGTCCAGGGGATTGGACTTCGCTGCACGCATTAGTTACATCTAGTGGGTGCTAGAATGCCATCCAGGAGGAGTAACGAGGAGGCTGCGTGTCAACTTGAATACAGCAAGACAAGGATCGTCCTGCCGGTTGCCACGTTGGCCACAGTCAGAAACTTTGGCTTGTTTGCATGCATTCCTTCCCTCCCTATTGAGGAATAAAGCACATGCGTTTTTAAGTAGCACAAACGTGACCAACATACAATAGTGGCTAAGTGTGACCAACACACTACACCTCCGCTCTTAAGAAAAATCTATACAATTCAAATTGGATGATTTTTTGAATACCTATTATAAATTCTAATTTTAAGGTTAGCATATATTATTAAATTTTTTGTTCTAAGAATTATTTTTGTGCAGCCCTTGCGCTGACCAACTTCTTCCTTTTCCCAGATTTTGGTGGAACTTGGTTAGTAAAGGGACTGCGTTCACCCGTGGCATCACAACGGGCAGCTTTCCGCGCTCAAGTGAGCTTTGTGATATCAGAGCTACCACTTCGACCTAAACCTAAAGCTAAGAATTACTAGAGTTTTGAAACTATCTATTGGAGTATCTGTAACCTTTAATTGTTCCTTCGTATGTTTAGCATAAGTCCTATTTAGACACATATTCTTTTAAATTTTTGTTCATATTCTTCCAAATGTACTTCTGCTTTAATTTTAGTAAAGTTTTCTTCAGTCCGTAATGTCCTCCTTGGGGTGCATCGTGGTATAATTTTGTAGTAGTGTATACGTGGCCATACTATGTTTTGTTTGGGATGTACCACTTTATTTATTTAACTTCAGTCTCTGAATCTCATGTATTTCAGGATAACGGTTTTTATTGGTACTAGGGTTGCCAGCCTGGCTGGACTTGGCTGGATTGTCCAGCTTTTTTGATGCTTGTCCAGTTTCAAGCTAAAATTTAATTTGTCCAGCTAAATAGAAATTTTTTTGGTGCACTGCAATAACTTAGGCAATAATTTTCATGTTATCTTTGTCAAATCATGTCAGCCAACAATGATTGCACAATAGTCTTGATTGCCAAATAAAACTCAGCGTAATTTTATATTGTGATAGCAAAATCGCTAATAAAATAACTTGTGGAAGAACAAAAGCAGCAGCAATTTCCAGAAATGTTTTGGCACCTTACTCTCAACAAGTAGCTGTTGGTGCTCTGAAAGCTAGTTATTATAGCGGACATGGAATTCGTAAGCGAGTTTTAGACTTTTACAGTGATCCGTATGAAACTTCAAAGGATATATTTTCAAATGTAATGAGAATAACTAAAGAATGTGATTTAGAAATAAAACAAATAACAGCATATAGTGCAGTCAACTACGGTATTCACAACTCGGTTTATCAAAAATTTAATGAGACATCAAAGCAAATTATTAAAGCAAATTGTAACTGTCATATTACAAACAATTGCGTAAAGAAATCAGTGCATGCATTATTTGTTGACATTGTTATAAAATATTCAGTGAGTTTAGATCATCGGCGATGACCACTGAAAAGTTAAAACAATGTTTTGAGTTTGCTGGTATCGAATATAATGAACTTTTAAGACATATTCCAACGAGGTGGCTCTCCCTATTACCAGCCATACATCGTCTTTGTTTTTGCTGATATTTTTTATGTCCAGCTTTTTTTTGTTTTGTCCAGCTTTTTAAAACCCAATGTCCAGCTTTTTGCGAATCGGAATCTGGCAACCCTAATTGGTACATATAACGTTTTGCGATATTCATTGTACATATATCTGTCTCTTTTATTCTTTTGTAATATAAACATTGTTAATAAGCTAGATTAAGTAATAATCTTGATGCCGAGAAAAGCATCATTAATAAACTTGTGTTGAATCGAAAAGGACGTATCGTGTTATTTAACGCGTCTAAAATCTTAAGCCCTAGTTATGCTACCGTAACGGAACGTAACCTCTACAGTAAGAAACAGCTGATCGTTTTTGTTATGTATAAAGCAATACGAATGGTTATAGAAATGTAATGTAACGTAACCGGAACGTAAGAATCTGTAAAAAATAGAATTTTCTTACATTTTTACGTGACATCTACTTAGCAGTGTTAACAACATGTCAATATTAAAAACCACTAAAACTGAAAATTTAAATTATAAACAAAACTAATACCTAATACCCGGTGTGCTTCGCTACCCCCATCGGAATTAAATACATATCTCGTGATGCAACTGGATCGCCCACCATCAAAATTGTTACGCAATTGTTGGGGCATTGTGTCATCCTTGGTGTTGTCCAGCTGGAGTTCTATCAGCATGAATTGCGATTATGTGGTCATCTGAACTTAATCGTGGGTCATCTTTGGCTTGCTTAAAGATCCTTACCAATTCGTTGATTTCATGAAACATCACTTGTAAATCGGCAACAATCCATTGTTTTGTGCCAGGGTTATAATGCTGGCGGTGGTGCACTTGGTCATTGTTATACGCTTCTCCTATGAAATAAATTTGTAAGAACTTAGGATCTTCATTTAAAATTGGCAACAATGATCCCATTTTATGATAAATTTGACCTTGAACACGAAACGTTGACATAAAGTTGTCTCGAATTACTTTGGTAGCACCAAAAGATGTCATTTTGAAGCACGAATTATATTATCTTATATTTTTAGGAAAATGTTGTGAATCCACATTAGTTCCTAAATGAAAAAAATATTTTTTATTAATATTTTGTTAAATTAAAAAAGTATATATTTCGAAAAGCTTACCTGAAATCAGCGATTGTAATGGTTCTGAAAGGGGAAGTAATTCAGATAAAACGATTTTACCAATAGAGCGACACATTCTAGGTGTTTCATTTTTGTACCTGAGTTCATTGCACTATTGGCAAACTTCATTCATGTCACCAATTGCCACTAATTCATCTTCGGTATAATATATATCAGATCTGTAGTTAAATGCAATACCTGAGTATCCATGAAAAACATTACGTCGATTCACCGCCATTCGATTATGATTTTGTCCTCTGCTGCTCTTCTTGTTGATGTTCGAATCCGCTGACTTTCTACTCGTGATTCATGTTGGACTTCTGTTTCATTAGCTCGTGATGTTGTGGTACCTTCATGTTCCAAAGGTGTCTCGGTAGCTCGTGCTGTTGTCGCATATTGTCGAAGGCCTTCCAGACGTCTTTCACGTTCTGAAGGTGTTTCTGTGGCTTGTGATGTTTAAATACGATTTCGCTGGCTTTGTAGCCGACCTTCATGTTCCAACGATGTCTCGGTAGTTCGTGCGGTTGTGGCATGTTGTCGAAGACCTTCAAGATGTCTTTCGCGTTCTGACTGAGTTTCAGAAGCTTTTAAGGCGCTCTTGGCTTGCTGAAAGTGTTGCAGTAGCTCTTGATGTTGTGGCACGTAGTCGTAGGCCTTCAAGGCGTTCTACACATTGTGATGGCGTTTCGGTGGCTCTAAAGTTTGAAGCTTGACTCCTTTCAGTCCTGAGGCGACTTTCACGCTCTTCCGAACATTCATTTGCTCTCTGGGATTGGAAACGCAATGCATTTTTAGTGCTTAGGAAAGGGATGCTTTTATTGGGGGCATTTTTATAAATTGTTCCAAATAAATGTCACTCAAATAACGTTTAACTTGTTTAGAATCAAAGATTCAACTGAATTTCAAAACCGAATGCGTGTTATATTTATTTCTTTATATTTTACATTATATGAAATCGGTTCAAGTCAAAAACCTTTGAAAAAAATTAATGTTATTAAAATTTAACAAATAATTGTGTTTGCGTCGGTCACAGGTAATTTTTTTGATGAGTTTTGATGAGTAGTTTTGCAACTACTTATTTTATTTGGGAAAAATATTGACAGTTTACACTTTATTACTTAGGTAATTAAAAGTGATGAATTCATCACCCAATAAAATGCTTATTATAAAGTTTACCTAATGTATTTTTCAAATAAATAATATTTTTATTAGTTACCCATTTTTAGAAGTATACAATAACATTACTATTACATATGTACATGTATATGTTTTTCAAGATAAATATTTAGTATGAACTTTAGTACTTACTATCTATATGAATTGAAAATTTCAAACTCAACCATTTAAGGGTCATATACCTTACTATTGCATATTTCAAGATATAATAATTACTACGCCCACTAATCAGAGAGGCACCACCTTCCTATAGCTGGAATACAAAATTGGGGACTCTAGCTTTTATAGTTTTTTTTTTATACAGATTTTAATAATTAGTTCATATGGAGTTTGCCACGCCCTAATGCTTGATAGCCCCTTTTTAACAAAAATATTGATATTGAACCTTTAGATATTCGTACAAAATTTTAGCTGTCTAACTGTTCTGGTGTTCTAGATATGCAGATTTTAGTATTCACTTCATATGGGAGGTGCCACGACCGCTTTTGCTGAACCCTATTTTTGTCCAAAATATTTACATTTAAACAAAAGTTATTTATACAAAATTGGGGACTCTAACTGTTAAAGTTCTTCAGTTAGGCAGATTTTAGTATTTACTTTATATGGAAGGTGCCATGTCCTCTAATGATAGGTCGCCTATTTTTGTCCAAAATATTTATATTAAAACCGTAGTTACTTGTACAAAATTTGAGGTATCTTGCTGATATAGTTTTTCCAATATATCCATTTTGTTATTATCTTACAATAGTAGGTTATGTAGTATATGTGGGAGTGGCACCTCTCTCATTTGAAATATCAACATAAAAAGTAGGAAAATCGATTCAGCCGTTTAGTCGTCTATAAACTTCAAACATACAAACAAATGCACATTAATTTTTATATATATAGGTGATTTCCGAGACAGAAGAAGTTTTAAATTTAATTCATATGGAACGTACCACACCCTTTTCCTAGTCAGCCCATTTTTGTCTAAAATATTCATATTGATACTAATCGGTCCAGCCGTTTAGCCGTCTATAGACTTCAAACAAACAAACCCACAAACAAATAAACACATATTCATTTTTGTTTATATAGATGTAAAATTCATTAAAAAACCACATATGTGACGTATGAGTGATATCCAATTCCAATAAGTTTTATCAAAGAATATGGATATAAAGAATACGCATTATGTAGAAGTAGCATTACGACCCGCTCTCACCAAAATCTTTTTAAAAAATCATTCCTGGATAAGGGGGGCGGAAGACAGAAGGAAAATAAACACAAACAAAGAACGTAACAATGTGTTGCTCTCATAAAAAATGCGTAAAAATGCATTCAGTTGCTTGTCAGCTTCTAAAGGAGAATGTTCATGTCGCTTCTTTCAGACTTCAATTTTACACCCAAAGAAATATTACAGTATGATTCACTAATATCAATGAGAAATGATTTCGATTTTTGGAAGAATACTTGCCAAGTTAAATACGGTGTTTTTAGGTTTTTAGCGCAATACAATTGTTCTATACTTTTCGCTCATATATACATATTATTGGGTTAATAAGTAGACTTGAAAATATTACTAACAATTTTCCTCTGGGTTAATATACCTCTCATAATTTTTCTCATGTTCTCTTTGTGCCGACGTCTGAGAATAAGTAATTGGAGAACAGTGTTGCCTTTTTTTTGGTTATTTCTAACCAAAATTGGTTATTTTTTGATCAATTTGTAGTTTTTGGTTTTGTTTATTTTTTTCTTATAAAAAAAGCTATTTTTTGTTTCAGTTTTAATTAATTATAATTTAAACTTGAAAAAAAAAATAAAACAAAAGTCTATGAATATAATTTTGGTTATATTTTTTCTTATTTGGTGATTTTTTCACAAATGTTGGTTACAAAATTTTTTTCGTGGCAACATTGTTTCAGAAGAATAAATAAAAAATTAGTCAAACCACAAAAACGCACGATGAGAACAATTGAGAACATTGTTACTCTCTTGGTTTCTTTATCCTTCCCTTCTATCTTTCCCCCCGCGTCGTGAAATATTTTTGAAAAATATGCCAAAATGCACATTCTTTATACTTTATTTTCTTTGGTTTTATACATCAAGAATCATAGATAGCATACTTGTAGGGGTAACTACTATGCGTATGAGTATATATTTCAAATGCAATTAAATATTAAGTATGTAGTATACGTGGGCATGACTCCTCGCTCATTTGGAATATCAACATAAAAAGTAGCCTATAACTCCTTCCAGACATACAGGAATATACTGTGAAAATTTCAAGAACATCGGTTAAGCCGTTTCATCGTCTATAAACTTCAAACATACAAACATACACAAATTGATTTTTATATATAAGATTTACATTTTGTATGTATGTTATGTTTGTCTGTATGTGGAATTCTCTTTAAATAAGACTTCACATATTTTAAAAACCCAATTTATAATTTATTTCATTATTAACTTTTATAATTTAAAATAAAAATAAACACTATTTTACTATAACATTATGTAGGTAGTGTTTATTTTTATTTCAAATTAGAAACATTTAGTTATCGATTTTAACTAATTGGAAAAGCATTTCAGTTTGCATTTTACTTTTACTAGAGAAGAAAAAACATTTTAACATTCGTACAAATTTGGTTTCCTATTTTTGTAGGATAAACGATTTCACTTGCTTGTCCATTTATATGGAAAATACAATCAAAGGCACTTCATTTTGTGTTTTTGTTTGAGTGAAAGTGAAATTGTTTGGCTTACAGAAATAGTACATAAAACTTTTAATTAGTACCTTTAAGTAAATATAAAATTATTGAAATGAATCTCAAAACTTTGTAGCGATAATACTGGTTAACAGCTGAATTAAAGAAAAACAAAAGACGCCATATTGAAAGTGATAAAAGGATTGAAAACAAAGTTTTTAAAACTTGGAGTTAATATTAAATTTGTTTAAAAAACAATAATAAAATAAAAACTCAAACTCAAAAACATGACTTCTATATCCATATCTGAATTTTGCCTTTTTGTTTTTGCAATTTTTATTTCTTTATTTGTTTTTGTTTATTTCTTTTATTGTTTTGTTTACATAAAAACATATGATACGTTTTTACGATCTATAATTGCACTTACATTTTTACGTTCCGTACACGTTACATTACGTTACTGTTACATTCCGTTACGGTAGCATAACTAGGACTTTAGAAGTGGGATACCGAAATAATTCAAATTTTTTTTATGTGATTATTGACGTCGACGGAAAATAATAATATTGAAAAGACTTATTGAAAAGAATTGAACAAAGAAAATTTTGAATATAATTATAAAGTGCGATTAAAGACTGTGTTAATGTTTACAATGGAAGGTGTAGGTGGAAAATATACTGCTACACAACTACGTCATTAGCTGCAACATCTTGGTTTGCCTTCAACCGGTACGAAAAATGCCCTCCTGTTGAGATTGAACGAAGTGCCGACAGTCGTAAGAGGGGAATACCCGGGTGACGACATTATTGGGCAAAGTGAGGAAATTATATTATTGGGCAAAGTGGCGAAAATGAAAATTTTGAAAATGATGTTGCCGATGGACGGGAAGCAAATGAGTGTGAAGGAGAAGCCTATACAAATGAAAGTTCTACGAATGAGTGTGAGACAAATGATCGGAACATACCACAAACGAAGGAAAAAAATTAATTCGAATTTCTTGGAAAATTACTGAAAAAAGAATTGGAAATTGTTAAGCGGGAGAAAGAGTTGCTAAAAAAGAAAACGATCTGTTGAAAAAGACAGCATTATTTGAGAAATCTCGTGAAGATAAAACTGCAAAGAATGTTGCTGAAAATGAAAAGGACAAGGATGCAGTGAGTGTAAATACATCAAATGATGAAGGATTTTGTTCCAACGCGCACGGAAATAAACAGTGTGCGTCCTTCAGCATTTAAAGGACATGCTACCTGATTATGATGGTGGGCTATTGCCTGAATTATGGATAACCCAATTTAAAAGTATTATTGCAGTGTATTGTGTGGATGAAAATACAGCTAAAGCCTTATTAATGTGCAAACTGAGAGGAAAGGCTCAGATGTGGTTACATTCAAAACCAAATATCATTTATGAAAATTCTGGGGAAATATTAGCTGAGATGAAGGAAATTTTTTGTACAAAAAAAATAAATTAATGATGCGTCGTAAATTTGAAGTGCGTATATGGAAATTCGGTGAAACTTTTACGGACTACTATAACGACAAAATTATATTGGCTAACAAGGTTGATGTTTCCGATGATGAGTTAATCGATAATATCATTGAGGGTATTCCAGATGAGCAGCTTAGAATTCAGGCTAACTTGCAATGTTACACAAGCAAGACACAACTCCTGCAGGCCTTTTCTAAAATTAATATAAAGCAGTACCCAAATAATTGTGGCCAGATAGGTGAGGAGAAGGAAAAAAAATTAAGATGCTATAACTGCAACTCCTTTGGGCACTTTGCAGTTGAATGCAAAAAGCCGAAACGTCAGGTGGGTTCCAGTTACGGATGTGGTAGTTTGGAGCACCGTGTAGCAGTCTGTCCAGAACGAAAAGCAGCATTCCAATTCCTGGGCGAAAATGAATATGTAAGGTATTTTAAGTTTTGCAAGGATCCTAGTTTTAATTCTAATTTTTTCTTAGAATGCCTGATCGATTCCGGTAGTCCGGTGAGTTTTGTGAGGAAGTCAAGTGTTATGGGCAAAATTGATATGAATAAACTTTTATGTTGTGCTTCTGAATTTTTTGGAATTAATAAATCAAAACTGGATGTTTATGGGAAATTTGTATGCTTTTGTATGAAATTTTTAGTGGTTCCAGACGGATCTATGGCATTTGAATTTGTATTGGGTAGGGACTTTTTGACAAAAGGGAATTTAGGAATTGTGGCTTTGGGCAGGAATGATGTTGTGCCCATTGATGATATGGACAATTTTGAGAGGGCTATTCCATCTATTGATGTAGGGGAAGTGGATAATTTTACATTGGCTGTAGGAGATGGAATCGATCGTTATGGTAAGAATAAGTTATTTAAGTTATATGATGATTATTATGTACGACCCGAGCGTCCCTATAAACCTAGGATATTTAGCGAGATAAAGTTAAATTTGAATGATGACAGGCCTTTTAGTTGTAGTCCTAGAAGGCTGTCATATGCATATCTGAACTGCAGATAAAGGGTGTTTTTTATAGAGGTATAGAACTTTAAGTTGGTATTACTTTTCAAGATGGCGACCGATTTAACAGCTGTCAAGTGATTTATTCTCAGTTTGGTTTGGCAATTCATTATGAATATACTCACGCCTGAACAACGCTTGCAAATACTGCAATTTTATTTCG
This sequence comes from Sarcophaga rosellei, assembly GCA_930367235.1. Taxonomy (NCBI): domain Eukaryota; kingdom Metazoa; phylum Arthropoda; class Insecta; order Diptera; family Sarcophagidae; genus Sarcophaga; species Sarcophaga rosellei. The sequence goes on from OV884019.1 coordinate 62,079,150, forward strand.
ATTTATTGAAAGACACGTTTGGTGACCGCCTAATTTCATGTTTTGGACCTGTGAAGTGGCCTGCAAGATCTTGTGATTTAACACTGCTAGACTACTTTCTGTGGGGCTATGTATAGTCATTGGTCTATGTGGTAAAGCCACAAACGCTTGACCATTTGGAAGACAACATTCGCCGTGTTATTGACGATATACGGCCACAAACGTTGGAAAAAGTCATCGAAAATTGGACGTCCAGATTGGACTACATCCGCGCCAGCCGCGGCGGTCATATGCCAGAAATCATATTTAAAATGTAATGCCACAAGATTATCTTTCGGATAAATAAAATTCATGTCAATCGAATAATCCATCGTTGTTTTATTGCAACTTAAAGTTCTATACCTCTATAAAAAACACCCTATATTATTGGACGAATACTTGGAAAAGGGGTATATAAGGCCGAGTGAGTTGGAATTTGTCTCACCTGTTGTATTAGTTAGGAAGAAGACAGGAGAATTGAGGATATGTGTGGATTATCGTGTTTTGAACAAGGTGACTGCTAAGATAGTTATCCGATTCTTTTAATAGATGACCGTTTGGATAGACTTTCTGGGAAGAAATTTTTCACGAAGTTGGATTTGAGGAACGGATTTTTTCATGTCTTTGTGCATCCCGATTCGGTTAAGCTGACGTACTTTGTGACACCTTTGGGACAATACGAGTTTTTGAGAATGCCGTTTTGGGCTGAAAAATGCACCGTCTGTTTTTCAGAGATTTGTTAACAAAGTTTTCGCTGATATGGTTAGAGGTGACAGGGTGATAATTTACTTGGACGACATTATGGTGGCGATGGATAATATTGAGGAGCATTTACAGATTTTGAAGGAGGTTTTCACGAGACTGGTTGAGAATAATTTGGAATTGAAGAACAAGGGCTGATGACAGGGGTTTGAGGGCTATACGTGACTTTCCGGTTCCGGATAGACAATACTCGATACAGAGTTTTGGGACTTTGTTTGTATTTTCGACGATTTGTGAAGGATTTTTCTATGTTGCCGAAACCTTTATATGATCTGACGAGGAAGGATAGGAAATTGGTTTTTGGGGAAAAGGAGTTGGATGCTTTTGAGCTGCTTAAAAGGAAGTTAATGGAGGCCCCAGTGATTGCACTATATGACCCGAACGATGAAACTGAGCTGAATTGCGATGCCAGTTCAGTGGGCCTTGGGGCAGTGCTGCTACAGAGGAAGGAGGATGGTAAGTTCCATCCAATTTTTTATTTCTCTAAGAGGACGACGGACGCTGGCCATAATTTATGCATAATTTATCTTCAAGGTTGGGAATTTAAGATTGTGATTCTGTAATTCTCTCGCTATGACATTGAACAGGAGGGAATTGAACCCAAGGATAGCACGTTGGGCTCTTGAACTCCAGAATTATGAGTACGAACTGGAACATCGTTCGGGAAGGAGAATGCAACATGTGGACGCACTAAGTAGGTGCACCGGCATAAAGATAGTGGAGTCGAACTTTTTCGTGGAGAACTTGGTGATTTGTCAAAATGGAAGATGAGGGACTTAAAGGAGAGACTACAGGTTAGTGAACATAGTTTGTACGAGATGAGGAATGGTGTTTTGTATAGGAAGACGAAGGACGGTGATTTACTATTTTACGTTCCGGAGGACATGGAGGAGCATATTTTTTATAGATATCATGATGAAATTTGGCATATTGGTACTGACAAAATGACTGATCTTATTCCGAAGAGTTATTGGTTTCCTAAGATGAGGGTCAAGGCTGCTAGACACATAGGGATGAATTGCTTGGTATACTCGTCGAAGCATGGCAAGGAGGAAGGATACCTGAATAGTATATCAAAGTCGGATGGGCCATTTGATGTGATTCTTATGGCACTGAAGGATTATTTTAGATCGTATAGTCGACCTAGGTGTGTTATAAGTGACCGGGGATCACACTTTGATCGCTACGGGTTCACCACAGGCAAATGGGCAGGTTGAAAGGGTTAACAGGTCGATAGGTCCAATGTTGGCGAAATTAGTTAATGTTGGAAAGGGTATATTTTGGAACCATGTGGTTGATCAGGTTGAGTACACTTTGAACAATACTGTCCACAGATCTATTGGGGAGCATCCCAACGTCATGTTGTTCCGTACGAGTCAGAGGGGAAACGTTGTTAATCCGTTGAGAGAGTGTCTTGAGGATGCCACCGTGTGTTCTAGAAGAAATCACGATGAAATCAGGTCGAGGGCATTTGATAAACAGAAAAGGGTACAGGAATAAAATGAGGAGTATTTTAATAGGTGGAGAAAGGAACCAAGGGTTTATAGGAGTGAAGACTACGTGTCGTTGAGAAATTTTGATTTCCCGGCCGGTATATCGCGGAAATTGATTCCAGAGCATAAGGGTCCATATAAGATATCGAAGGTACTGAGGAATGATCGTTATTTGATTGAGGATGTGGATGGTTTTCAACAATCCCGCACACCTTATAAGGCGTTTGGTCTGTTTCTGTATACGTGGCCATACTATGTTTTGTTTGGGATGTACCACTTTATTTATTTAACTTCAGTCTCTGAATCTCATGTATTTCAGGATAACGGTTTTTATTTGTACATATAACTTTTTGCGATATTCATTGTACATAAATCTGTCTCTTTTATTCTTTTGTAATATAAACATAGTTAATAAGCTAGATTAAGTAATAATCTTGATGCCGAGAAAAGCATCATTAATAAACTTGTGTTCAAACGAAAATAACGTGTCGTGTTATTTAAAGTGCCTAAAATTTTATCAGTTCTTGCCTTCTATCTTCATTTGTTATATTCTGAGGTTTTCTGTATAGTAATATAATTATGTCATCCATCTTTATGATTTTTGTTTGCATCGTTATATTTGGCCTTAAATTCATCCGCGGGTATTATATCATATGTTGCATTATTTCTCTCGATTGCAAATTTCTTGTTTCTTGTATTTTTTAAATATGATGATAGTTTTTCCAAAAGAGTACCTAAATACTTTGGAGTATCGCTACATCTAACACGTGTTTAATTATTCATTTTATAATATTCTACTATATGTTTTTTTTTTCTTTTCTTTTCTTTTACATCACTTTCTGTCCTTTTTTTCTAATACATACATATTCTAATACATACATGTACATAATTGGTCATTACAACCCTTCAGTCAGCATTACGGCTCAGTTTCTCACACCACTCATGTTGTGTGCCTTAATTTTATACTTGAGTGGCGGGACCTACAGTTTAACGTCGACTCCGACCGACAGTTTTTGAGAAACTTTTTCATGGCAGGTTTTTTTACTCTCAGAGTTTTTGCCAGAAATCTGCTGAGAGGAAGTCGCCGAAGAAATATTTTTTTGTTCATATTTCGATTTGATGTCTGGTCTGGGGCTCGAACTCGGGCTTTACGTCTAATAAGCTAACACACTACCTACTAGACTACTTTTTTCTAATATAAATTTTAATTTCGTTGCGCGCTTTATATCATTTATTGACATTTATAGCGAAATCAAAGGTATATGATCTGTCACAACTGTGAATTTTCTACCATATAAATATGGTCTAAAGAATTGTATGCCCCAATATATGCCTAGCAATTCTTTCTCAATCACAGGCTTATTCTTTTTGTGTTTTTTTAAGGATCTACCTGCATATGATATTGGTAAATCATTTCCTATTGTACCCTGTGACAAAACTGAGCCTAGTGCAAAATCTGATGCATCTGTCGTCAAAATGAATGTTTTATCAAAGTCTGAATATTGCAAAATAGGGGATTCAATAAGCTTGTGCTTAAGTATTTCAAACGCATTATGACGTTCTTCCGTCCATTCAAATTTTGTTCCTTTTTTAACAAATCATTCAAACAATTAGCAATATTTGCAAAATCTTTGATTAATCTTCTACAATAGTTACAAAATGCTATAAATTTTCTTACGTCATCAGTATCCTTAGGAGTAGCAAATGTGTCGTTGTAAATAGGTAATGTTAAAGCCTCATTTTTTGTATTGATTGTTAATGTGAATGTTTTATAGTCTATGTTGCAACTGTACCTCAACAAAAAATCGCGTCCAAGTATACCATCAGTGTATATAGGAAAATTTTCATGTACTAATTGTATTTTATGTTTAAGTAATGTATCGTTTATCTACATATATAGTTATGTTAGTGGAACCTAAGGATTTCATTTTTTCTTTCCCCGGACCATGGGGATTTCCCTGGTTTGTTCCATAAGGTTTATGTTCTGGTTTCTGTTACCATTGTAGTAATTATTATTACCGTTTCTATTACGATTACCATTATTAGTATTACCTTTTCGGTAACTAGTGTTGTTGTGGTTATTATTATAATTGTTTGTTCTGATATTATTTTTTCTATTGTCATTTCTGTTATAATTTTTTTGATAATTGTTATTGTTGTTATTATTTTGTGTACCTATTAGTAGAATGGTTGTTATTCCTGTAGTTTCTGCAATTCTTTCTGTTTAATGTTGTTTGGATAATTATTTGATTTTGTCGCATGTCTATTGATGTTTCCATGGCTATGTCAATGGCTTCGTTAAGAGTCTTTACTCTACTGGCGTTTATTGTCCTAACAATTTCTTAGTATTTTAGTCCGTTTTTTAAAGAATTAAATGCAATAATGGCATTAGTTTTACTGATCGCTTCTTTATCGTCTTCTCCAAGTGAACTTATCTGGATCTTTTTTAATTCCGTAGTTCATGCTTCTATTTTATCAACAAATTTTCTGACAGTGTCCAACTGAGTAATCTTAGACTTTACTGTTAGTAGTTAGTATTAGTCTTTCTTTTAATCTATTATTCAAAAACCTCATACATTTTATGAAGCTTCGTTATTGTTAGAAATAATTGTAAAACTAATATTATGTACATATATTACTGCCGTTTGGCAGATGTTTATTTTGTTGGCGCTGTCGTTGTTATTGGAGATTATTATCTCTTCCTTCTTTGATTCCTGACTGCCCATTTGATTTTAGTGTTTTGGTGGTTTTGTCATTTGTTCGGTTTTTATCTCTGCCAAAATCGATTTTAAATTTTTCCTTATAGCGTTGTCTGTGGTTATCGAAAGTATCCTGTGTAACTCTGCAGCGTTTTGCTTCAACCTTACTTTTCTTCCACCTTTTGGTTTACGTTGTTTTACCTCTTCTTTTGGTTACGCAACTATTAGCTTTGTCGTTTCCTATATTCTTCTATTGTTATAGGTCTTAGGCCTGTTGTTATTGGCGTTGGTGTATAGTTTTTGAGCTTTTAGAATGCATTCTTCTACCAAATTTTCATACTTCCTGAAAATGTCATCCATTTCTTCCTCCAAGTACGTCTTTACTTGGAGATGTCATCAGTGTCTTGCGAACTGGCCGAATCAGAATCACAGGACTAGGGACATAACAGTACCGAATAGCAATGGGACAAAAAGAAGTCGTCAATAACAGGATCGAGAGGGCACGGTCAACGGGACAAAAATTTCATCAATAACAAGATCTCCTGGCATGATCGCCATCTAATAAAAGTTGCAATTATATAATTGTTGGTCAGTACTCTGGGTTGCTTATTATTAGGGCGAGCACGCCGCTTAGATATGGCTAATAAGCTGCAGTTTAAAATGAGAATAAAAAATAAATCTTTTTCAGCTAAGAAGCCGTTTTGATCATTAATTTTATCCTGCTTTCATTAATCAAATTTACAACTACAATTTATATCAATTTCTTAAGTCTAAAATCTTTACATATTCATTCTTATGACCTAATTCCAATTTTATTTGTCTATACTTAACTTAGTGTGTGAGTCGTCAGCATTTTGCTAATTCGCAATTATTGCATGCTAAAGATTTGTATAATGCAATTTGATTCCTCACGCCGTCACAATTTGCAAGTCATTAATAATTATTGTTTATATTATTGAGGAATGTATCAAATGCATTTTTAAGTAGCACAAACGTGACCAACACACAACAGTGGATAAGTGTGACCAACACACTATAACAGTAGTGGGAAGTATTCCGGAGAAAAAAAGGGTCGTGCCAAAAGGGGGTTCAGCCATAGTCACCCCGGCTGAGGGGGGTGGTTATTGACTATCCAGTCGAGATCCGTAGTGTTTCGTTGAAGGACAGGGCCACCTCTGACAGGATGTGACGATGTAACGCACTAACGGTCTTCATAGGGTAGAGGCTGGAGGCTCCTAGGAAGCTGTGTTCACATATCCCTATCCTGCGGAAAACGCTACACCCATTTCCTTGTTTAACTAATTAAATATCCACAAGCGTTCGCAATGCCTTTCCGTTTGCATTTTACCTTTACTAGAGAAGATAAAAAACTTTTTAACATTCGTATAAATAGGATTTCCGAAATACCTGACCTCTTTCTGTAACTTAAACTATTTCACTTGATAGTCTATTTACGTGGGAAATAGTCTATTTACGTATGAAAGTGAAATTGTTTACCTTACAGACACAGCACATAAAAATTTTAATAAACACCTTTAAATAAATATAAAATGGTTGAAATTAATCTAAATACATTTTAGTGATAACACAGAATTAACAGCCGATAATAGCCGAATTAAAGAAAATGAAGAGAAGCCATATTAAATGCGTTAAAAAGTCGTTAAACGGTCGATTAACTGAGCCTTTAACCTTCTTAAGACAAATATATATAAATATACATATTTAAGCCTAATCTACTAATCTGTCCTACTGACATACAAATATATGTTACGAGCGCCCTAATGAGTTCCACATGAACAGCTGATTTATTATTGTGAATTATTGTTTTGTATTTTAATTTGACGTTTGTTTGTGAACCTCCTTTTGTCCTGTATTCGTATTTATTTTGTAAGTTGTAAGCAGGGGTGTTATATTTGACGATTTTACGTCATTTTGACGATTTTTATTGTCAATTTACTAATATGACGATTGACGTTTTTTTCCATAGAATTTCTAACATTTTGACGATTTTTTGGCATCACTTACATTTTCTATAAAACCACTTTGTAGAATTATGTTATCAAATTAAGAAAAGGTTTCATTTTAAAAATACTATAATAAATAATTTAAGTTTAATTGCACCTAATGATATTTTAAATAAAAATACTTCTATATTGCCTTTGTTGAAAAGTTTTCCTAATTTAGTTACTAAAGATATCAGGTAATAGAAAATGAAATAAAAGAATTACATACATACATAATTGGCCAACATTCAGTCAGGATTACGGCGTAGCTTCTCACACCACTCATGTTGTGTGCATTAATTTTATACTTGAGAGGCGGGACCTACAGTTTAACGTCGACTCCGAACGACAGATTTTTGAGAAACTTTTTCATGGCAGGTTTATTTACTCTCACAGTTTTTTGCCAGAAATCTGCTGAGAGGAAGACGTCGAAGAAATATTTTTTTTCACATTTCGTTTTGATGTCTGGCCTGGGGCTCGCACCCGGGCTTTACACCTAATAAGCTACCTACTAGCCTACGGCGACTTTTAAATAAAAGAATTAAGATTGACAAATTTTGGTGAACATTTACTTGATTTCAAAAATTTTTAGAAAAATATTAAATCACATAACTTATCAAATTTTCCAAACTTATGTGATTTTGTTAATAACTTATGACTTTACCAAATTCATCAGCTAACGTTGAACGTATATTTAGTACAATTAATATAAACAAAACTAAAATAAGGAATTCTTTGAATTCAAAAACCACTGAAGGAATTTTATTTTCAAACGATTATTTAAAAAATAATCTTTCTAATTGTATTAATGTTAATATTGCTAAAAGTTTCATAAGTAAACTTTGTTCACATAATTTGTACGAACTTTAATTAAAAATATATGTAAATTATAAGTTTGTTCATTTACACACAATGTTTTTAATATTTCTTACTAGTTTTTTAAGTTTTCCGTCTAGTAAGATTTTCAAAAGAAAATACTTTATATATTTTGTTATTGACTTCTTTGTTTTTTTACTTTATTGTTTTATTGAAAACTGATGAATTAATTGTTCCTTTATGTTAAATATTGTTTTTATAAATTAAAAATAGAATTACACTTATAGAAAAATATATTATTCACGTTTTAAATTATGACGATTTTTTGACGATTTTTCTTAATTTTTGTGACGATTTTGACGATTTTTTCTCTTAATTTTGACGATTTTTTACAAAAAAAAACCTAACAGCCCTGGTTGTAAGTTAAATTTATAATATAGGTCTCTATTGGGAATCTGTCTCAGACAGTTTTATGTTTGATTTGAAATTTAAAAAGGTTAGTCAGGACATAATTTCCGGTAATTAGAAGCCAACAAAACGACAAATGTTAAGTGTTAGCATGTCGACATTTGATCCATTGGGATTTTTAAGTCATAATATTGTTGGGGCTAAAGTAATACTACATAATACATGGAGACGGGTCCTCCGATGGGACGAACCAATTCCAGACGATATCAATACATCATGGAAGAAGTGGCGTAAACTAAAAAACATTTCTAATTTTCGTTTACCACGATTTTACTTCCCCCAAGGAAAGCCATATGAAACCCAGTTGCCCATATTCGTAGATGCTAGTGAGGAAGCCTTTGCAGTCGTGGCTTATTGGAGATTTATTTCAGTCGGTGGTGATATTGGTGTCAGTTTTATATGCTCAAAGACTAAATGTGCCCCTCTAAATAAAGTATCAATTCCTCGCCTTGAATTACAGGCAGCCATTCTGGAAACTAGGTGAAAACAAAATGTGCTTAGCGAACACTAGATATTGCCAAGCCTAACTATTATGTAGAGTGACTCAAAACGATTTTGAAATGGATCTAAAGTAGACATAGAAACTGCAAACCTTATATAGCCCATAGAATCGCTGAAATATTGCCCTCAACTAATATAGAAAATTGGAAAACCGGAGACAATGTTGCCGACGATACCACTAGATGCTACGACAATATCGATTTTGCTAAATCAAGCCGATTGTTAAATGGACTTAAGTTTTTAAAACAACATGAAGATGAATGGCCGAATCACGATATTACTCCCCCTCCTGAGGATCATGATGAGGAAGAAATTCGCCCACAGATCTCACTTCTAATCTTGAAAAATAATTTTATAAATATTAAACGTTTATCTTCTTATAGCCGATTAAAAAGAACGATCGCATGTATGCTTCGACTTTCAAATTTATGTCGTAAGAGGTACAGTGATTAGATCGACATAAACTTATGCCCGCTAGTGCAAGGAGAATCATTTTCTTAGGACATTATCGTTTAGTTCAATTATACACTCCAAAAGCCTATCACTATTAAAAGATCATTTTCTTGAGTGTAGTTTCTAAAATAGAGAATATTTTTTTACAAATGGTTTCTCATTTTAATTTTAAACCTTCACCAACAAAGTAATCGGTGTTTTTACCTTTCCTGGTGCTTTACACATAGACCTCTCAGAAAAACTAGAAAATCTAAATGTATTTGAGAAATTAAAGCAAATTTAGCCCTAGAAAATTAACCTGATTATAGGTACTGATTGGATTCTAAATTCCTTACACCCCCATGAATTCTTTTGCTGAAAAGTGTTTAAAACTATATTTTATTAAAATTTATTTCCCTTAATCCTTCGAAGTTACAACATATATTTATTAAATATGTTAAATATACCACCAATTTTAACTCCGTTTAGCGGCATACATACATTTTTAATTATTTCGGTTTGGTGTACAAAAATTTTAACCCTAATCTTACGCAGACTCATTGTTATGATCAAAGCAATGTAACAAGAGATATACTGATCAAATTTACCGCCACCAAATTTCATATCTTTTATTTTACATATGTTTTGAAAAATTCAGTACAAAGAATTGAGAATTATTAAATATTTCCATCTGTAGTTCATGGTTCACAGACTCACACAAAATAGTTCACATTTTTTTAAGTTTTTGACTGAAAAAATCATTCTCCATATCTTCTGTTTATAAAAATGTTTATCTTTTATATACACAGTAACTTTTCACATGCAAAAGTTAATTTTTCTGTACTGCTTATTTTAACGTTGTGATATCCCTTTATATTTAAATAAAAATTAAGTGATTCGTATATTTGAATATAAGAGTTATATTCATATATTTGTTATAAAAAAAATATACTAACACGTTTTTTCGTAAGAAGAAACTCATAGTTTTCTTTTATTTGGTCGCAACGTTCGTAATGTCGTGCAGTGTTAACTAGGATTGGATAACAGAATAGTCGTTGCAAGGCAAATTCATAATAGGTGGGACTGATATTACAATAAGTACAACAATCCAAAAACAACAGGCATTTTGTTTTTGTTAAACAGGAATCATGTTGTCAAAAACAGCTGACTAACGGATGACGATGGGAAGAAAAATGTTAAAAAAGTTTTAAGTAAAAATAAATACACCTATCCCCCGTTTTACACGGTATTTGTTTTACACGTTTTCGATCTTACACGAAACACGTTTTTGAAAATAAAATAAATTAAAATAAATAAAAAATTTTTTTACGAAATTTATTAATTTTGCTTTTACACGAAATTATAAACACTAAATTATAATTTGCTTATATCTACAATAACATTTTCATTGTTTTACTGTCAAAATACAACACTACAAAATGTATGTTACAGTTACGAATTCTTAGTACATATTGTACAAATTTCTAAAAAAAAAGCGTATTATTGAAAGCGAAAGTGACAGCAATTAAATTTTAATGAAAATAGAATGTTAAGTCATATTTATCGCAATCAACTTAAAGGAATTTCTAATTTTAATTTTTATCTAAAAAGAAAATGAATTATTTAAAATAGGTTTTTTATATTTGTTTTATTATTGAAATAAATTAATATTCTTTTAATTTATTAAGTGTGTTTGATCTTAAATATATTAATATTTATTTTTCGTTCAATGTGTTTGTTATTCATCATATTAAAAACTGACAAAAAGGGCTTTTTTATAGTTTTTTATGTTTATATGTTTTTTATGGAAATTATCTTCCGTGTAAAACGGGGGGTAGTGTATATTTCATTGCATTCCATAACAAATAAGAAAAAACGAAACTGATAATCAAAACAAAAAACCCAAATTTTTTGACATTGTTATTTGCGTTCTGACACAATAAGAAAAAACGAAACTGATAATCAAAACAAAATACACAAAAAAATAAAATTTTTTGACATTGTTATCTGCATCAGCTGGTCTATCGTTCCCACCTAATATCAATTCGCCTTGAGTCGTTGTAATACAACGTCGCGCTGCAAGTTGTCAAATACTGCATTGTCAAATAATGCTGCAAAATTGTTAAGTTATAAATGTACGAAACAGAATTTAATGCTGCTTGAAAGAAACATGATGTTATATCTTTATTTTACAATTAAATACATATTATGTTAGAAAATTAACATATTATTCCTACCAGTTTCGCTGTGTTTTTCGAGGGAATATTGGCAACTATATAAGGCAGCTTGACTATTCCATGTTGCTATGCTTTGCAACTGCTTTGTTTTGTTCCAGTTCTAAGTTTTGTATTATTGTTTAAAAATGTGGTCACACTGAATGCCATAACGTCTTTTAAGCAATGGCAACACTGTCATGAAGAGATCAAAAATATCAATAATAAATGGAGTTGTAAACAAATAATTTAAGAATTTAAAAAGATGTCAATATATTTAATTTGTCTAACTGCCAATGGGGGCATACCCATTTTAACCCGAAGGAAAGGTAATTGCGAAAACGTAAGTCCTCTTATATGGTACATATCTTAAATAATTTCTAATATTGCCTATGTATATTCATATGTATATTTTAAATATTTAGCTGCCGTTCTCTACAGTAGCATCATTAAATGGATTGCATATGTTCTTCAAATCTTTGGGTGTAGATTTATATACAACCTATGCGGATAATTGGACATATATTTGGCATGATTTCTGCAATATGATTACAGTGATTGTATGTTCTTCCGGAATAAGCAATAACGCCACGGATCTTTTGCCTGATCTTGTTTTTGGTGTGTTTTCCTTATTTATTAGTAGAGACGAGATGTCTCATTATACCTTGCTGGACAGATTAAAAAAAGAATCTAAAAACTGTCTTCCCGTTATTGATGCTGCACTAGAAAGTTGTGTAACTCAACTTTTAGACTATTCTACTTGTCTTCTTTCTTCTCAAAATGCTCAAATGTTGCAATATTTAAACGAAGTTTTTAGTGCCCAATGTGGATCCTTATTCTGCTGTTTGGTTGTTGGACATAAGATAGCAGTAGCTACAGATGGTTGGTGGGACTTAGATATTGTAGACAGACAATTGTTGCTGCTTTTATTACGAACGTCTACTTCACTGGAAAACAATTTTACTGTTTACTTGCCGAAGAAAAGTCCAAATGTAAGTACATATATATTTTTTATGTATATACTTACGTACCTTAAAGTGTACTTAATAAACCATCACGCTTTAAAAATAGTTTGTAACACTCTCATAAGTATTAAACTTGCAAAAGTGTTGTGACAAATTAACAATTATTTTAACAAGGAAATTGAGCTCTTGCAATAAGTATATAACAAGCTTAGAAGTTCAACCATGGTATAAGATTACAAAGAAATATATATTCAAATATGTGCGCAATAATCTTGTTTTAGTAACCCTTTTATAAGCTTATGAATACAGTTAAAAAATAGGTTAGGTTAGAGGGCGTGTACTTGTCAACTGTGACAAGTACAGTGCTCGGATTTCGGAATGACCCATTGTACAACGTCCTAGCTTCTCACACCACTCGTGTTGTGTGCATTAATTTTATGCATGAGTAGCGGGACCTACAGTTTAAAGTCGACTCCGAACGACAGATTTTTGAGAAGCTTTTCATGGCAATTTACACTCTCAGAGTCTTTGCCAGAAATCTGCTGAGAGGAAGTCGCCGAAGAAATATTTTTATATTTTCATTTTGATGCCTGACCTGGGATTTGAACTCGGGCCTTTCGGCTAATAAGCCGACACACTACCTACTAGACCACTGCGACTTCAAAATAAGTTTTTCGAAATATTTTTTATTTTTTTTTTCAATTTTTTTCTTTTTCTTGTATTTATTCTTTAATATTTGCCCATTTTTTGCATATTGAAAATAGCTTTGTTATGAACTCATTCCAATATTCATTGAAAATCTCAATATCTATAAAATAAGAAAATATGAAAGAATATAACATTTTTCTTCTTACGGCTGTATTCAGGCTGCGCACAATTTGTCTATCTTCTGTTTGCCGCTAGTACGTCTACTAATAAAAAATTAAAAAATTTTCTGTTATGAAAGACTTGTTTACACTTAAAAAACTATTGTGAGCATTATGGCGCATGGCGACTATCAAATTTAACTGATCAAATTTTGCAAATGTGTTGGTAATATTTGTTTTAAAATTTTGTTTTAACGTTAAAACCATAAATAAAACCTGGTTTTACCATATACAATTATTGTGTTAAAACCATCTTAAAACCTTTTTGAATTGATTTTAAGTAGGTTTTATAAAATACAACCTTGTTTTCGATGTAATTTTAAAATTAAAAAAAAATTCAAAAAGTAAACATTTTGGAAACTTCATATTTTATTGTAATAAATTGAACTAGGATTTTTGGAATATAATGTCGAATTTTGTTCGTAGGAAATCTGATTTGTTTGAATATTTCGATAGATAAATATAAATAGTAACCATGGTGAAATTATTTATGAGGTGTGGTTAGGTCGTCAGATGATTATGTTGTTGTATTAGAGGTAGAAAATGACAAATTATTGTTTGTTTATGTTTACATTTTGACAGTTTAAATTTTTAAATTAATTTAAATTCAATTTAAAAAAATGCATATCAGTGAACATACACAAAAAACAAATGTTTACAAAAAACAAATGTTTAAACCAAGGCGAATTCATATTAGGTGGGAACGATAGACCAGCTGATGCGAATAACAATGTCAAAAAATGTTATTGTTTTGTGTATTTTGTTTTGATAATCAATTTCGTTTTTTCTTATTGTGTCAGAACGCAAATAACAATGTCAAAAAATTTTGGTTTTTTGCGTATTTTGTTTTGATTATCAGTTTCGTTTTTTCTTATTGTGGCAGAAGTTTGTATATTTTTCTTCTTTTTCTTTTAAAATCATTTACGTGTTTTCTAATTGCCAGGTAAGTTTAGAATTTTCTGCATTTCTAAAAATTAATTTAAAATAATTACCCCTCATTTGTTGACATAGAAAAATCGACAGAACAATCTATGGCAATCGAAGTATTCTTAAAAGGTGTACCAAAGACAACTGATACTGTAACGTTACCGATACATTATCGCTATCATGCTCCCAGTGACGAAAGGTAAGAGTATTAAATAAATTTAAACATACCAAAAATAAACCATTCTATCAGGGGTGTCATAGAATCCAAGTCGGTTTTGCCTTTTGTCGTTTTTGAAAACCAATATTGGATTCATTTGGTGTCACAAAACCAAGTCGGTTTTGTTATTTTCGAATTGAAATAAAACCGATGTTCGAAACAGCTGTTGTTTACATTTGTGTATTTATTTTCAATTTTTATTATTTTTTTTTTCACAAAATATATATTTATTTATTTAAAATGCGTATTTTTCAAAAATAAATTTGTAAAATACAATTCCAAAATAGTGTGGACTACATGGTCATTACACTATATGTGTTGAATCTAGATTTCATGTAAAACATTTGCAGATTGAAGAATACTCTTAATTTTTCTTGCTGAGTGTATGTTGCTGCAATTTAGGATTTCTTCTATCGGTTCATTTGTTGAGCTTATCGGGCAATCTTTAAAGATATGACTTACGGTTAGTTCTTCTGCGCACAATTCACATTCCCTAGGTTGGGTTCTTCCATAGAGATGTTGTGTACTAAACCTTGTTGTTCCCACTCTTGTTCTGGCTACTATAATACAGTCTTTCCTGGATAGAAGTAAAGCTGCTTTGCAGTTTTATAGCATATTGGCGGTTGAACAAAGACGCTTTTTGTATGGTAAAAGAACATCTTTCCGATTCTAAGATCCCACCATTGCTACAACTTGCAGCTACGTTGGGATTTTTAGCTGAAGGGTCATACCAAGTATCTTTTGGAAATGACTCTAGCATATCGCTGGGTAGAAGCACAGTTTCTACAATTTTAGACAATGTGCTCAATGCTATGGAATTCATTTGCCGTCAATGGGTGCAACTAGAAATGAACTCCAACGATAAGCAAAGAGCAAGAGACTATTTCTTTAATGAATTTAAAATCCCTTCAATAATTGGTTGCAAAGACGGGACTCATATAAAGATAATAAATCCCAGCTTTAACGAGAATTTGTACTTTAATCGAAAAAGAATATGAATAGGAGTGTTGAATATGGAATATGTAGAGTGCTTAATGAGCATATTACACTACCATCTGGAAGAGGCAGTAGGAATTATAAATTCCTGCTGCGCTCTGCACAACATTTGCAGGAACTATAATGTGCAAACCAGTAAGGATGAGCTGACTTAATCATTACCTGAAAGTGAAGACAATGTTATTTTGTCATCAAGCACAACTCTGCAAAGTGAAGGGAAGAGAATCAGAGACGAAATAGCCACAACCTTATAAAAGATTGGTAAAATAAAAGCTATTTATAAAGTAAAATCAAGTTGTTTTTATTTCATATAACAAACAGACAGCTGTTAGCTGCTTGGTTTATTTCCAATAACAAAACCGATAACAAGACATTCTGTGACACCTAAAACCGATACTTATTCAAGTTCGAAAACAAAACCGATACTCTTGGATTGTATGACACCAAATTGATTTTTGTGTCGTTTTCAAATCCAATTCCGACATTATTGGATTCTATGACATCCCTGTATATGTAATATTTTATTTTCTCAAAAGTATAGTTCTTCTGTACCAGTAGTTTTAAACACTCCAACTATGTTTATCAATTGTCCCATACATGAACAACAACTATTACAGGATGAACTACAAATCGAGGCAAACACTCAATACTGTTTAAACGAACAAGTGCCAAATATTAAAAAGTCAGCCAGTCATACCCAAATATCCGAAAAATTGAATAAACTGTGTAATTGGAAATTTGTTAAGGTCGATGTGAAAATTAAATCATCATTACGAGCCGATATACCAGTAGGTAAAAGGAACGCATATCCTGCTATTCTTTATTCTACAATTGTTATGAGTTGGATTGTTTCACTATGGACAGTATTTCGTACAAAACGCATTCCTACAGCCATCAATGAAAAATTGGAGGAGCAGAGAATTTTACAAAAAAAGTATGAATATTATTATTATTTATTTTAATTTTAGAATAAATTCTAAAACTAAAAAGAAACAAAAGCACTAGCTGCCAAGGCTATCGTCTTTGAAAGTATTAATAAATCAAAATCATTGAAATGGGGCATTTTTCAAGGCAACAAATAGTATTAAATACAATATTTGTAAGAAAGTTGAAACAAAATAACAAATTTTATTTCCATCTCGATTTTATTTCTTTACTCTTTATTTTGTTTACATATTTGTTATGGAATGCAATGAAATATATTTATTTTTACTTAAAACCGCCTTACTTAAAACATTTTAGAAAATTTTTTAACATTTTTCTTCCCATCGTCATTCGTTAGTCAGCTGTTTTTGACAATATGATTCCTGTTTAACAAAAACAAAATGCCTGTTGTTTTTGTATTGTTGTACTTATTGTACTATCGATCCCACCATATATGAATTCGCCTTGATTTAAACGAAGAATTCGGCATCAGTGATGAACAAATGCTCTTAAGTTTTATTATTTATTATCTAGCACAACAAATTTGAAATTTTGGAGCCACTCAGAACATACAATTACAGACTCTGAAGCTGTTAACAATGAATCTTTCTTAATTAAAAATGAATATTTTGTTTGAAAATCAATTTCTTTATGTTTTTATTTATTGTCCAGTCCTACTTTAACTTCAGCTGTTTGAAATATAATAGAAGCGCTGCAATTTAAAAAAAAACAACCTCAAACGTTAATTTTTGTGCCCATGATATCTTTTGAATCAATCGTATCACAATTGTGCAGAGAGAATTCACACATATTACTTATGCTCTTTTATTTAGTTGTCGATCAGACCAAAGTATAACAAGTAGTGCAAACTTTTACAGTTGAAAAACGTTCATAACATATAAACGCAGGACGGCTTAGAGGGTGAAAAAAAATCTTACAATGTATTGCAAAGCAAATGTGTTAGAAGCAACAGATATACAGAGTGAAAACTGGCGGATAAAGCAGAAAAATTAAATGTAAACAAACATTTATTTTGTGTTAAAAAAGGGAAAATTTGGAATATTTTTTAATTTCTTCAATGAAAATTTTAAAGATTCTTAAATATTTAAATATTAATCGAAATGTGGTTGATTTTCGGTCACAATGAATATAGTTTCATGTGCAAGAGGTTATTAACAAGCTAAATATTACAAGATGAAGATAAGACATATTCCTCATAAAAAATTTTTCTTGCAGAAATTTGTGTATATTGCCAGTATTTATTAATTTCTTGAATGAAAAAGTTAAAATTCGGTAATTTTTTCATTATTAATCGAACTCTTAGCAATTTCCCTTCACACTGAAAAAAGTTCCATGTGCATAAGGTAAGTAAAAAGAAAAATATAACAAAGACACAAGACACTTTTTCACAGAATATTATAACCTTTTTCACATTTGCGCCAATAATAAAAATCCACCCCGAAAATAAAACATAAACAAAACAAAGTTGCAATCAGAGAGAGACAGAAATACTTTCTGGTAATATTTGCTGTCCCTTTCACGACTGGCCTATGAACTGTCAAACCGATGCGTTACTTGTTATACTTTGGATCAGACTGCGGCAAGCACACACGCCAGCTGATGCTATAATTTTTTTTTCAGGGGTACACTCAAAAAATCTTTTATGTTAAAAAATACTTGTATTCAAATTCAATGTATATGTTTTTAAAATACATTTTGATTGTTTTAATATTCAAGTAAATAATTTAAATGATAAGGAAAGAGAATAACTTTTATGGACATAAAGCAATAATTTGAAAAAAATAAAATTATCGTTATTAATAGGCGAGGAAATTTATGAACCAGAATTATATCCCAGCAAATAAATATTTAAAAAATATTCCCTAATTATTAAGTCAACGGTGTATAACTTTATGTAGATGAAATGAAAATCAAAACAGCGTATAATACTAACACTTTTCTATTACTGTAAATCAGTGGTGCTCAAACACATACTATCATAGGTTTGGTTGTGTTGGTAAAGCAGCGGAGAACAAAATTCAACTTAATTTTTGAGAATCGTACACTGGGAAAATAATAAAAAAAGAAAAAAATTGGTTTATTGTGTTGTGTGTATGGTTTTAGAAAAAAACAAAACACATTTTTCTCCAAAACAACTCAATACGTCTGTCGTCAAATTCAAGAAAAAATTTCCATCATCGAATGGACGGCCCTGCTTTGCTAAAGCCAAAGCAACTGTATATGATGCCTTTTTAAGAGGCAACGACAATTTCTCGTTACTACATGGTAAATTATTGTAATTTGGTACGTCAGTTTCGTCAACCATGAATTTAAAAAAAAAAATCTGCTTTTAATTGCAATAATTTTAAAGTCCTATCATTCCCTTTAATGTTGTCGAAAAATCCATGGCTAGCCTCGTAATGTCTTTTTATAAAAAAAAAAAATACGACATAAGGTGCGATAACACACAATACATTGTGCATTACCATCCATATTCTCTATAAAAAAATCATATTCCCAATTTTCATCAAACATTTTGCTGCGTGTATTTGCAAAAAAAAAAATCATTCAAAAAAGTTGCGTAGCGTGGTCGTGCTTCTTCAAGTGCTAAACGTCAACTGAATTGATTTTGTTCTCTGAGAACAACAGAAAACAACAAACAAAGCAACAAACACACGATCATTATAAGAAACCACACAAGTAAGCTTATAGTGTACGTGTGCTAACGGAGCGTCAGCAGATTTTTCTTTGCCTATCACATGTGAAAGGAAATTTCGATTTTGAGCATCACTGCTGTAAATAAATAAATTCTCTCAACTTATTTTCTCTCTCTTACTCGCTAATACATAACCAAAAAATGGTTTAGATCGTATTTCTTCTTATGTCTTCATTCATATTTTCTTTTGCCAGGGTTATAATGGGACAACTTAAGATCAGTTCAGTTCAGGTGCGTCATTTAAACGCATGTCCTGTGAATTGAAGTGGGCTCCGTATGTCTTGAACTCGCCAACGAAACTTTTCTTTAACTAATGCTAGTTTACTAAGGAAGACCAAGCGAATAGTTCTGCTTTACCTTTTGTAGATATAAGAAAAGGAGCTAATGTCTTGCCTTGTGCCTTCATATTGTCTCATACATAATATTTTTAATATTTATTAATTTTTTTATTTTGCTGTTAATTTGCTTAAGGCTGAGAGTAATGCATCCGCAATCCATTTTTTATTATATTGTTTCGTTTTTACTTTCTAAAATCGGTTATATTATATGGTTTCAATGATTGCAATTTATTTGCCAAAAAAAAAATTGTTTTTTTTTTGTTACACATTTATTTATACTATGGCTATTTATTTAAATACATCCTTTGTTCATTTAATCAATAATAAACTTTTGGTGACAACGTTATCAACTGAATTACTCAATCGTAAATTCAAGCTCAGTACAATACAAGTTTGTAACGCCTTTTATTACAACGTTCTGGATACGATATGGTCGCCTCAATATTTTTGTTGCTCCCTTGCAACCTTTCGCATATATTTCTCTCAAATGTTGTTCAGCCATTTTATCAGAATATTCACGTAGCGGCGTTGTGCTAAGTTCCCTTTATTCTCTTACTGGACCTTTGGCCCCAGAACAGGGTGCGCACTTTCCTATCGAATCGACTACGGCTCCTTGACACCGAAGCCAATAAAACCTCTAAACTAGTTTAACCAGAGATTGATTGCCCCAAGTTGAAAATATGTCTTAGAGGACGCAACTACTATTAGGTTGATTTTATGCCGTCTTTCCTTTCCCAAATGCGATATAAAATTCATCAATCAGATTTAAGCTGTTCCATTTAGCCCAATAAACTTTTACGAGGCGGCTTTCAGCTTTCGTTGTGAGCAGTTCGTCTGTCCCTTTCCTTCCCCGTTATGGTTTAATAGTACAGGAACATTTTTGTTGTGCTGTAAAGATTTCTATTTATGTTAGCCAGACATCAATAATTGACTCTTTGCTTTCCGTCTTTACGCAATGTCGGTATTCCAAACTGAAGGCACACGGCTAAGGCCATCCGAACAACTGTGTCTTATACCACTTATGTGTTGTATACTAAAGTTTTATATTTAAAAGCGCTCTATGCAATGCGGTAGTTGTCCTTCCGGGTTTATGCTTTCATTTGAGCGCAGAATGGTTGGTTCTCTGAAAAAATTGTATGTCATAAAAGTACATGTGAAAGTGCTTTATGCACTCTACCACTGCCAGGAGCTCACGATGCGTGGCGCAGTAATGGCTTTCTCGCAACACACACAACCGCTTCTTCGGTGCCAGGAACACCTTTTTCTTATGAGGCACAATTCTAAAAACTACGCAAGTCGTGAAGGTTCCAAAGACGATGTCTAGCTTTTACTGCATGCACTTTATTCTCGTCCGTGGTGACCCAAATACTTCAAATGTTTTAAAATAGTAAACATTTCGTCACATACATACATACATGTATGCCATAGATAATCGTTGAAGAACTTCAACCAAATTTTTATTATTACGATTATATCGGCAAGGTATACCAACAAGTCTTCCAGTGCAGTTCCTTCAACACAAATTTCGTTAAGCATGCAAATATTTCAGGCGCATTACAGAGACCAAACTGCTTTACTTTTAACTGCCACCACCTGCCGCTTGTTTTTAAAGCTTAACTGATTTGGAAGTCCAATGCAGAAAAATATTTTATTCCAGCTAACGTGTCTTCAATTCTTGGACCGCCCTCTTTAGTGTAGTCTTGAAATGCTGCTATCTTTCTTTTGGCAAGAAGTTCAGCCTTTTTCGTTCTGTCGCCGCTAGCTCACATATATTTTTACATATTCTTTGAAAATCTTTCGATTCTTGGTCTTATTACGCTGTCCAGATTGTTGCTGTTTATTACAGCTTCCACTGGTGTACATCGGACTAACTTTTTACTTTCGGTAATAACTTTCCTTCGGCTGGACAAGTTAAAGCACTCACATACGGACTATCCCGTTTTTATTTGTTTTTATAATTGTTTCTGCTTTTAACGTATTCCCCACACAAGTCATATTCCATGCATACCCATATGAAAGTGTGTTTTTAACAGTGGACAGAAGTACACTCATAGGACCACTCACAATAGCAGCCTTATCTCTTATTTTGATCTGCACCTTACTACATCGGGCGTTATAGATTGCGGTTATGAAAACTTATTTCTTGCCATTGTGCAGAGAAACACTGTCAGATTATTGTTTCTCTGGTGCATAACCAATTTGAAGACTGCTGGGCAATCGTTGGCAGTTACCTCTTAGTGAATACTCGTTTAATGAGCACTTTAGAGACCTTTGGAGAGTTGCTTACTCCCTCTCTCATGGTGGTGAGGTGGTGAGTTGTTCTTCTTCGTGGTGCTTGACAATTCCTTTGGAAATTACCACTTTTTCCGCAGTTAGAAATAAAATTTTCCTTTGTCTTTCTGATGTTTCTCAGCAGCCGCCTTATTACCTCCGTTAGGTCACCGACAAAATTATATTCTGCACCCTTTGTATCTGAAATTATTTCAGAGTTTCGGCAAAATTTGTTGTTGTAGCAATTTTTCTGGTTCCAAACTTGATCCAAAGAAAAAAATAAAGATAACGAATGAATAATTTAATGATACTAGTTAGTATTTTTAATTATGTCCGTAATTCTGGAAAATTATCTACCTCGATCGGATTGGTCCAGAGATCCAAAGGTGTCTATATCAGATTTAAATTATTCCTTCCTATTATTCCATCTTTGTCAGATATTCTCCTTCTGTCCTTACAGTTGTCCGTATCTATGACATCCTCTCTATTGTTTTTAGTCCATAGCCATTCTACCTCACTTCCTTTAACTTTCTTTTCTGTAAAACTTTAAATTTTGGTCCTATGAGTATGCAAGTAATTGAAAGGCTGTCAATCGCATTGACGATATACGCGGTAGTCCGCGCAACAATCAACGCTAACTAGCCATTCAGGACCTCGACACTGCTTCCAGTCACCGTGATCTTAGGGTGTGTTGGTATTTATTTTTGCAAGAGTAATGCAATTGTTAGAATCATGTAATGTGTTAGAATTCCGGTGCCTTACTTCCAATTTGCCCTTCCCGCCACCTGCAGACGTCTCCGATGGGATAAATAAGACCAAAGACTTTAAAACAAAATTTTCATAAATTTATTAAACCACAATTGAACTAAATAAATCAAAGAATCTTCAATAAGAAGTTAATTGTAGTAAGGCTGACACTAAAAATTGGCAATATAAACAATATCCAAGCTAGCTGAGCGCGGAGTGTAACATGATATATAAAAGTACGCAATATAGAAATTATTTTTTACTTTATTGGTAATATAATTAAATTGGCCTAGCATCTTATAAAATATATGTTGTGTGTGTTATTATTGTCTATGAGTAGTTTTTTTTTTTTTCCACGCCGAGGAGGGGTGAATGTTCCTAACCGCACCATAGAGGAAGTCGTCACATCCTCCGTGTGTGGGACCCTCACCCACTAAACTCCCCCCCTCGTCTCGTGGACTTGTGCCCACTCCGGAACTACGGTGGTATTACTTCGGAGTGGAGTCCTTTTGGCCATTTGGCCCCTGCGTGTTCATATCCGCGTCCGGATTGCGTGTCGTAAGTTGAGGAGACATTCACGTGTCTCCACTATTCCTTTAGATCAGGACCCCGTGTCGTTTTCCTTTGACACATGTGTCCGTATAAATTATGCCGGCGTGCCTGCCTGTTCTGCAGCCTCAAGGTCTCTCTTCTTCAGCCTTAGAATGCGCTCCACGTAATTCGCCACTGAGGCCCAAGTTTCTCTGCTCGAAGTCATAACACCGACAATGTTAGCGGCCGTGATCATTCCAATTTCCGACGTCAGTACAGAGCGATAGCTCTGCCAGCGTGCACATTCGAAAACCGTGTGCTCTGCATCATCAATAACTTCCCCTTCTTCGTAAAGACAGTAAGGGGAAGCGGTCTTGCCTATCCTGTGCAGATATTTCCTAAAATATCCGTGACCCGATAGCATCTGCGTAACGTAATAATTTACCTCTCCAAATTTCCGACCAATCCATGGCCTTATGTCCGGGATAAGTCTCGCCGTCCACCTTCCTCTTTCTTCATCGTTCCATCGTCGTTGCCATCTTGAGACGGTGTTTTCCCTGAAGTGGCCGGTTATGTGATCTCCAGCCGATTTCGCTCTATATATCTCCTTCCGCTCTGCCGCCAGCAGATCCACAGGGATTGTACCTGCTATCACAAGTACGGCTGGGGCGGACACTGTGCGATATGCCGACGTGATACGCAATGCAGCCGTTCTCTGTACCGATACAAGTGATCTTGCCCGCTTTTTGACATCTAGCGTTTCGGCCCAAATCTCGCCCCCATAGAGCATAATACTGTTTCCGATCTCCATCAGGAGTCTCCTTCTCGTCGGTAGCGGTCCTCCAATATTCGCCATTAATCTGCTGAGCTGTCCAACGACCTTCTGGGCTTTGTTAGCAGAGTACTGAATCTGGTACGAAAATGTCAGTCTGGGATCCAGCCTTATTCCCAGGTATTTTACCGAGCTCTTGGTCCTGATTACCTCGTTTCCAATACTCATGTCCACGTGCAAAGGGATACGACGACCAGTGATCAGCAGTAATTCCGTTTTATGCATTGTCAGGTCTAGGCCGTGGGAATCCAACCATGTTTTTGTTCTTAATATGACACGTCTAAGTTTTCGCTGTGCCTCTTCCGTATTCCTGGCCGTAATAACAGCTGCAATATCATCCGCGTATCCAACCAAAAAAGTTCCCTCTGGCATATCCTCTCTCAGAATTCCATCGTAGTTAACGTTCCATAGGTCGGGGCCTAGGATAGATCCTTGTGCCGCACCTGATGTTATGAGCTTCACCTTTGGTCCCGAGCTTGTGTTATACACCAGCTGTCTGTTACTCAGATAACTACTTATCATGGCCAAGATGTAGTGTGGCACCGAGAATTTGTACTCCAGAGTATTTAATACATCGCTCCATCTAAGACTATTGAACGCGTTTTTAACGTCCAAAGTCGCAAGCAGTAGCACAGGCCTCGAAAAGTTATTTCCTCGCTGTGTGACCATGGCCGCTTCAGTCACCTCTCTCAGGGCGCCAATTGTAGACCGACCAGGTCGAAAACCATATTGTCTATCCGACAGTCCGCCACTATTCTCTATAGCAGCTGTAAGCCTTGGCTTCAAAAGCCTCTCGAGCAGCTTCCCTGAAGTATCCAGCATGCACAGTGGCCTGTAGGCGGATGGGTCCTCTGGGTCGCCCTTTCCCTTGCTTATTAAGACTAGTCGTTGTTTCTTCCATATTTCGGGGAAAATACACTCCTTTAGGCACGCGTTGTACATTCCTAGTAGGAGTTCCGGTCTTTGATTGGCAATTTCCCGCATTACCTCAGGCGGGATGTCGTCGGGCCCTGGTGCCTTACCGGGTTTTAGTCCTGCTGCGGCTACTTTTAGCTCCTCTGCGGTGAATGGTAAAAATTCCGTATTGAGCATATTCTGTCGTCCTTCGTTCACTGGTTCATGAGTAGGGAATAGTGTATCCACTATATTTCTCATTATTCGCTCGTCCATAATCTCCATTGGTTTCCTCCTGTTCAGTTTGTCCATTACAATTTTGTATCCAAGTCCGTAAGGGTTTACGTTCACGTCATCTCGTAGTTCTTGGAATGTCTGGTTTTTCTTGAGCGTTATGGCCTTCTTCAGTGACTTTTTTGCCTCTTTGCATGCCCGCATTTCCTCTTCAGCTAGTCCGTCGGGTCTAGCTCTAGTGTACCTCCGCCGTAGTCGTAGGCACTCCCGCCTGAGTGCTGCGATGTTGTCGTCCCACCAATGCACTGCCTTCTTCCTGATATTCGGGGGTCTGAATAAGGGCATTGCCTTTTTACATCCGCGTCTTATTACCTCCATGGTTTGTTCTACTCTCGTCCTCGCATCGTCCGAGAATTCAACTCTGCTACACAATCTGTCCACTTCTAAAATTAGCCGATTCGCATTCAATTTCCGTGCATCCCATCTTCGACTATTCGTGGTGTAATTGTCCTCCTCTACTCTATTCCTTGAAGTAAAGGTGTACGATATGTACTGGTGATCACTGCCCGTATATATTTCCAAGACCTTCCAGTCCCTCACTCTGTGATACATGCTCTCTGAGACCATAGTTATATCGGGGATGGTCCCCTCGCAGCCTGGTCGTCTGAAGGTAGCTACGCTCCCCTCATTCGCGAAGACCAGACCGGTTCGAGCTGCCATATCCACAATTCGCCTGCCTCTTGGGTTGGTATTCTGCATTCCCCACTCTACAGCTCTGGAGTTAAAGTCGCCTGCCACTATGAGGTTGCCGCCGAACCGCGCCACTGCGTCCTCGATTCTGGCCAATTTTTCCTCAAAGGTTCCCACGTCGTCATTGGGAGACAAATAACAACTCATTAGAGTAATCTCATCAAACTGTACCCAGGTGAAACAATCTCCCCTACCAGATCTTCTCGGTCGGGGACCCTGGTTATCCGGTATCCATATGGCTGCTGTGGATGTTTCATCGCCCAGCCAGAATCCGTTATTTTTTGATGCATACTGTTCGCTTATAATGGCTACGTCAACGTCCTGCTCCCTGACTATTTGCGATAGCAAAGAAAAAGCCACCTTCCCTCGGTTCATATTCAGCTGCAAAATCCTCATGCTGCCTTTCGTAAGCTCATCTCACAGCCCCGCGATCCCGGGAGGTGATCCAGACGTTTTCCCGGCTTCTCAGAGCATATGCAACATTTCGGTGCATTTCGGCACTCCTTTCTCTTATGTCCCTTTTCGCCACATTTCATGCACAGGTTTGACCTGTCCGGTCCATCACATTCCCACTGTCTGTGCCCTATTCGAAAGCATCGGTAACAGCGTGTCGGTTCGTCTCTGATAGTTATTCTGCAGCGTGTCCAGCCTATTTTGATCCTCTGTAGTTTCAGAAGCGCATTCGCACAACTTGCAGAGGCTGTCACGAAGGCTCTTTTCTGTTCCCGACTGTTTGCCTCGGTTAGACGAATGGATATATCCGGATTCATTTCGCCCGCTTCTCTTTGTACCGCTGCCAAAACTTCCTCGGTGGTTGTGAGGGCATCCAGGTCGCGAATCTCCAAAGTGACCGTAGGTACAAGCTCCTTCACGGTTGCCTCTTGATTTAGGACGCTCTTTAGGTTCTCCCTGAACTCGTCCCTTTTGCCTCCTTTACCCATTTCAATCAGAATGGCCCCTGTTTTTGTCTTCCTTCGTATTGCTTCGTATGTTCCTCAGAACATCAGCGTAGCTGCGCCCCTCGGTTGGGTGAATGATCACAGCTTCTGGACGTTCTTTCACAGTTTTTCGTCGCTCCTTTTTCTCTTTCCTCGTCGATTTCTTGCTCTTAACTGTTTTCCATTCTTCGTCAGCTAATGTTTCCTTGAGCTGTGCCGTGTCTGCCGGTTTTGCTCTCGGCCTCTTTTCCGGGCGGATCTCCGCCGGGCTTGAGGCGCCTCGCTTGTGTAGGGAACTTACAGGTGTGGAGACATCACACTCGTTCCCGGTTTTCCTCGCTCAGGTAACAGAATGCAACAAACGTCAGCCCACATGCGTCATCTTCATAATCGATTTTTCATTCATAGTCAAGGTCGTGCCGAGTCGCCAATCTTGCCTTCTCACATTAGCAAGTACTCAGCGGGTGCTGAGTACCAGTACCCGGGGAGCGCCTGATCTAAGATACGGAGGCTGTGAGCTGCTTGGCATGCACCTACAAGGATAGCCCCGGGCCCCGCCAAGTTGGAACCAATCAGTAGCGTTGCCTTGTAGTTACATACCCGCTCCCCATTGTCTATGAGTAGTAGGACCTACGGTCTAAACGCCGACTTTAAAGGACAGATTTGAGTAACTTTTCATGACAATTTTAGTTCTTCTCAGATTTTTTGCCATAAATCTGCTAAGGGAAAATGGCGGAAAAAATAATTTTTTCAATAACCTTTAGAACTGCGGATTGAAATTACGAACAACCGTCTAGAGAGCCAATATTCTATCTACTAGAGTAAGGTGACCGCTCATGTAAAACTGCAGCATCAGCAGTTCGCTATGCTTGTATTGTATAATACTGTTACGTTTCTACCTTTTAAAAATAGATTTCAGAGATTTGCTATTTACACTTTTCTGCGTAAACACTAATAATTGTTCGACAGATTTTTATAACGGAGATCTTCAAAATACAATTATTCTCGTCACACGCAACGAGTCTTCACACAAGACTGACTGGATTTTTACTGACACCGATGCCTGCTTTACCTTGCCTTTTATATCGCGACGTCTTGAGGTCGAATGTTCGTGGGTTCGCCTTCTTGAGATTTCCATAAATGTAAACATCGTCGTTTCATTGTTGTTTGTGTATTTTCTTTACATTTATTTGCTTACTTGTTTATCCCCTTTTTCTTATACTGACACCGATGCCTGAACAAATTCACCAATTTGATCCTTATATTTGTTTTGTAACTAGGCCGGGTGCGCTTGCAGATTGCATGTAACACCATTTCCATTTTCGTAACAATATTAAATGAGTATAAAATTGCTAACATTTACGTAGTATAATTCGATTTAAAACTATTAGCCCACACTTTCTTTAATTTGCAATGCCTTGAAGACCTTATAGCAACATCTGTGTACTGAAGGTCCTCTAGGCTTGAATGTGTTTAAAGCGTAATGGGTTGAAAGCTTAGATTTATGTTATAAACACAATCGAGGCTGTAGGTCACCGACTTTTCGTACTATCAATTCCGCTAGCGAAAGATGATGTCTAACATATGCGGAATGAGATATGGACTGAAACATTAATAGCAATAAAATTGTTAATTCAGACACCCAGAACTTTAAATTAATTTGAGTTAAAATGTACTACTTAAGCCTATTCTACAAAAAAGTATCTTACCCTCAGCGATTTTTTATTCTTATATTTTGAGGCAAAATGTAGTTTATGGAAATAGTACCGTTATATTTTTTTTATATTATATTATATGGGAACTTCCAAATTATCAAATGCTGTTATAAACGTAGTATACCAAATGAATCTACTGAAAAATAGATTCAGTCAGTATACCACCGGTGTAAAACAGTTTTTCTTCAAAAACTCTCTTAAAGAAAAAATTTTTCATTATTGTGTCTACAACAAAAAGTGCTCTTCAGTTTTTCTGTAAATTTTCCGAGTTATGTAGTTTTGTCATATACCACATATAAATATCAAAAATTACATGCCTGTTCAAAAATATGATAGTGAGTACTAAAAAGGTTAGCTGTGCTAAAAAGTGTAAGTGTGTGACAGATTTTTTGACAAGTCTGTCAGTTTTCATAATCTGCGATCAGAGTTGTTTATTTGGAACAGCTGTACAAAAAAGTTGCTAGTCATTTGTTTATCGTATTGTATTGTATTTGTTTATCGTATAATAATGTAATTTTGTTGAACTTAAAAAAACTAATTTAAAGGAATATACAGTAAAAGAAAATGTCGCCAATTTACAGTAGAAAAAAAATATGTTTTTGCATCTGTTTTGTATGATAGTGTGGCACCAAAACACACATTTAGTCCCGATTTTCTTAAAGTAGAACAGAAATCCATCAGATTTTTTTTTTCATAATCTCACAGCTTTGGAAGTTACTCAGTCACGACCTTAATATAATATTGTTGTTATTAGGTACCCTGTGTACCTTTAATGTGCTAGTATATTAGTGTGTGGGTCATGGGTATGATTTCGAACGGACTCTCGTCTGTTGCACTGTACCGAGTATGCGGTCTTTGTTACTTTGCATGTGATAATTATTTATAATTATATATAAATTTCTAAATGAATAATGCCATTAATATAATTTCAGGTTGCATATCGTTTTATAACTATTCCGGTCGCAGTAAACACCGCTTTATGCGTTATTTGCGGTGCTGAACCTTCGTTACAAAGTTTACATGATATAGCAGAAAATACATTTCGGGCCGAATCAAACCAAATAAATATTATGGAAAGATCTGTATTACGAGGTTTACCTGAGCACATTGAATTAGACTCAAGCATTATAGCAATTAGTATTGCCAATACTATAACACGTAAATGTGTGTTTTCATCTAATATACATCACAGCACTTCCGCAACGCGATTTCTTGGTGACTTTCGCAACTTAGAAATTTTAAAAAAGTTTTTTGGTGATACGTTATCAAATATGATTTTTCTCAATGTAAGTGCCCATAATCATGTATCAGAAGTATGTGATCAGTATTGGTCTTTGGATAGCTACAAATGTATGTCTCACATTGATGAGAACGGTAACACAATTTGTTTGCTGTACATTTCGTCAATGCCAATGCACACTATGAAGTAAGTATTTATTTATTTTTTTATTTTAATTTTTTTTTGCTTTTTGAAAAGAAGACATATAACGAAAAATCCATTTTTTATTTTTGCTATTATTTCAATTACAAAACTTCTATACCACGACAAATAAAATTATTAGGTTAGGTTGGAGTGGTAGCTTTGATACCAAAAGCTGATAATGAAGATACTGACCAAGTTACTCCAAACCAGGGAAGAAGAAAATGGTCAGCGCAAGGGCTGCACATTTAAAGCACGACTACCCCACGCTGGAAAGCCAGCCCAAAAGTTTGACAAACGAAGCTACATATGTATATCCTTGGCATCAATGGACGATATCTCCGTCAAGCTGACAAGGATTGGAGAGCCAAATAACCTATATCTGCACCTCGCAAGATATGGGAATTGACAAAGAAAGTGGATGACAGTCTCCTCTTCCTTAGGGGGTCTGCACCCATGGCAGATTTCGTTAGATGGGAGCTGCATTCTTCTGTTCTTGTGTCTTCCCATAACACAATGACCTGTAAGCATGGCCATTGTGATTGAGATAACGTTACAACCAAGTCCAAGTAACTGGTTGGTGCGCCTTCTATCCATAGAGGCCCACATGAGCTTAGCGGTGGAGCAGGACTCCTCATTGATCCAGGATAGGTTGGCCTCGAAAGATTTCCGCGCGATGACCAGCTTGACCGAGGTAAGTGGCATCCCCAAGTCAATTGAAAAGGATCCCGGAAGTAGTGCGCCAGCCTTGGTATTACTGTGCCCGGGGACCCAGATAAGTGTGACAGGTCGAGACGTCGGCAAAATTCCCTGACGATCCTGAAGTTCTGCACAACGTTAAACAGAAATATTATGGCAGCATAACTATCAGAAAAGATTGAGATGCGGGTGAAAGGAACACCGTAGACGAGGGTTCATTGAGCAGCCCGGTAGATGGCCATTACTTCCGTCTGAAACACGCTACAATAATGCTGCAGTCGGCGGGAAATGTTCAGCTCCAATTTTCCAGAGAAGACTCCGGTAGCCACCCCGCTATCGAGCCTAGAGCCATCAATGTATACATCTAGGATTTCCGGTGGGACGATCATTTCACGGACACAGTCGCCCCTGCTCGGAATCAGGAAGTGAAAGCCCCTGTCAAAACAATATTATACAGGAAGATAATCGATGTTCAGTGGGGCCGCAGGATCAATCTCCAAAATAGAGAAGTGATCAGAGGGGACGACGCGCCAACGAGACAGGGCATTGAGTCTCATCGCATTAAACTTAGCTACTTGCTTAGCGGGAAGCACAGTAAGAAGCCAGTTAAGCACTGCGAACAAGGTCTTAATGGGATCGGTGCGGAGAGCAGCACTGATATGAATACCTACAGACCTTCTGACCTTGTCAAGAAATTTCCAGTCCACCAGAAAGCAACACCGTGTAGGAGGTTGGGTTCGATGACTGCAGAATAGATCCAGCGCATGACCTGTGGTTGGAGATCCCATCTGGATCGAACTGATCTATTGCAGCAGTAAGTAGAACAGGCGGCTTTGCGCGCCCTAGCAGCCAGATTCACCCTTCAATTGAGTTTGAGATCGAGGGTCAGGCCCAAATACTTCACCTCGGAACTCAACGTGAGTGTGGTCCCGCTTATACTAGGAAGGGTGAAGTTCGGAACCTTGTATCTCCTTGCAACTCGTAGTGGCAGCGCCTGTTGACATATTCCCGACGCAGCAATGATAATGTCGTCAGCGTAAGCTATGGTGTTATTACCAGCGGATTCGAGTATTCTCAAGAGTGAGTTGACTGCGAGATTCCAGAGAAGTGGAGATAGAACACCGCTTTGCGGTGTACCTCTACAGACAATTCTCTGACAATGTGTAGCCTGCACTGTGGAGGTTACTATTCTAGACTTAAGGAGAAGCTCAATAAACCTGACCAGATTCTGTTCCAGGCTGAGGGAACTAAGAGCCCTAACTATAGCGTCCGACGTTATTGAATTCACCTTCAATGTCCAGAATGTAATCTTTAACGTGCAGGGACTTTTCCACCCGAGAGATAAGAGAGTGTAGTGCAGTCTCCACTGATTTACTTGTTGGGAGTTACACTTGATCCGAAAAGGAGCTAATCAATTCCTTTCTGTTTGAAGTAAGGAAGGTTGGTTCATTATCCCGATTGGCTATAACTACACTGTCGCTATACCTAGAAAAAAGAGAAGCATTAGTGTTGGTCTTCACCATTATACAAGCCCACCTGTATCCTGTACAAACACGGTGCGATAGCCTCTGGTGTTGAATCCGCAAACCCTGCCATCTACGACCCTGGGTTCCTGGCTCCTGCTAGGCGGAGTAGTAGAGCGGCGGAAGCAGTTTTGAAATATTGCACATTAATTTGAATGACTCAACATCGGCATGAGAATCAACCATTGTCGCATCGGCATCCTCTTTGTCTGATAACGGAGAGGTTCTACCGGCGTCAATATTAATTCTGTCGAAGAATTCTCCAACCAGCTCTGAGTTGGATATTTTACCTGTCGAGGAGGTTTATGAAGAGTGGCTATACGCACTTCTGCATTCGACATCCTACGAGCTGCGAGGCTCCGAGACAGGGTCAGAAAGGGTGGGGTCCGATGAACCGTGGTCCGATTGGACAGGATCTGATGGAATGGCGTCCAACAGGGGCTGTAAGACTGCCCGAGAATCCGATTTATAGATCCTGAGCTTGATTCAAACGAAGCCATAGTTTATCATGCCCCCTCGGACGTTGATAAGCGAGCGAGACTCCTCGTTTAGGATGATCACCGCCTCGCGGAGGTCACCCCACTTGTCAGCAACTTTGGCCACCCTCCAATTATCGGTGGGAAGGTTCTTGTTGCTGACCTTGAGGATGCTCAGAATGGCTTCGAGGTCCGGTGGGGATTCTCCCACTCGATCGGGTGGCGATGGGGAATTTGGTTCGGAGGGACGGCAGTAAGCCTGGATCCCAGCCAAATCTCACCGATCTTACTGATTGCCGCCTTGTAGAGCTCCATAGAACGGAGGCTACCAGTTTAATGTGTCCCTGGAACCAACCTGTGTTGCGACAGTTGGGTGAAGGATCGGGATTCGAGTCCATAACCTCGAGGAAGACATCGAAGAGAGCGTTACACCAGATTCCAACTAGTGGGGGCGATGGATCCGTCGGGAGGTCCCCGATCAATAACAGCCCAGGTAAGGCCATCCTTATCACCTCGCTGAGGGGTCTGGAGATCCTGCTGGGTTCGGGGCGTCTGAGCTGCGTGGATGAGCGAGTTCTCGAAGGGGATATCCTGGTGTTGGCCACATTGGTGCGCTTGGGAGGCTGAAGGAGAGCGTTAAGCTCGGTTGATCGTTGCCTCTTTATCCGTCTCTATCGTGACCGGAGAGGCGGAATCGATCATTTTGGTGGGCTTGCACTCAGGGTGTTCTTGACACCGGAAGGTGGATTGGTCTCGAGGGCCTGCGCGCCAGATTTGTGTACCAATGTCTCGGCGGCATCTGAAGAGTGCATGGATGGCGCTTCGGGCGAAGGTACGGCGACCAAGGCAGGAGATGTGGGGATACTAGGGACCAGCTTTGTTACTGTCTCATTGTGTGCCAAACGGGGTAGTCGCTGGGACTTTGACACCTCTGGAGGCGGAGGCAACTGCTTTTAACAGGAGCCTGCCTAGAAAGTAATTTGCGTCCACCGGCGAGAGTGGATGCCTTGCGTTTTTATTTGTTTGTTTCTTTGTCATTATTTTTCGTAGCTAATATGGTCCCCACTCAAAGCCGCTATCCTTACCTGCGATGAGTAGTTACCCATAAATGGTCCCGTGGTTATCTATGCAAGTAGGGAGGCCACGCGAAGGTTGGCATCAGCCCTTATGGGGACAGGTGCTCAGAGCCAGGCCGGGTACTAATCGAGAATCCTCTCAACCGCACCTACACCGCTACACTTAACGGCGAGGGACAATGTACGTACTTTGAGGCCTGCCAAAGTTTTAACGAGACGAGGGCGGTTGCAGCCCTAGCCTGGAGCCGTTCACACTGCGGGTTTCACCCCGGTGCTACCGCGCATACGCAAATAGGTTCAGAAAGCTACAATCGCCAGCTCGGTCAGTTCAAAGACATGAGGGTAGAATGGTCCGTAGAAAACAGAAAGGGGTTCGTGCCAAGGGTATGAAAGAAAATATATATGATCCGACGGTTCGAAAAGATCAAGCCGTATATTGCCGTAGTGTAGTAGGTAGTGTGTTCGCTTATTAGACGTAAAGCCCTAGTTCGAGCCCCAGGCCAGACATCAAAACGAAATATGAAAAAAAATATTTTTCGACTTCCTCTTAGCAGATTTCTGGCAAAAACACTGAGAGTAAATAAACCTGCCATGAAAAAGTTTCTCAAAATCTGTCGTTTGGAATCGACGTTAAACTGTAGGTCCCGCCGCTCAAGTATAAGATTAAGGCACACAACATGAGTGGTGTGAGAAGCTAGGCCGTAATCCTGACTGAAGGGTTGTAAAGGCCAATTATATATGTATGTTAAAATATATTGCATTATAAGTTGTTTTAGTTGTTTTACTCATTACATTTAAAAATAACGAAAACATAATTTTCTTTTGTTATTTTTTCTTTGTTCTTTTCTAATTTCATCAGCACTTTCATTTACTACGCGTCGAAATGTAAAGATCAGGCTGTATCAGCCGTCTGCAGAGCGAATTTAAAAAATTAGGGAATACACGTAATTAACATGAATAAGGGGATTATTTAAGTATTTAATTATTAACTTCAATTTAATTATTGATTTGAGTTGTTAATTCATACACTTCATCGACAGATCCTTTATAAACAATTTAGGTCTCTCTGAAGCATATACGAGAAAAAGTAAGTTTAAATTTGATGATCTAAACGAGACAATTAAGTTACATGAAAGATATAAATATATGAATGTGAGCTTTCTACACTTGTAATGGTTTTTCGCAGATGAACTTATTCATGTTACATACATACATAATTGGCCATTACAACCCTTTAGGCAGGATCACAAAATCATACAGTTTAAAATCAATTCCGAACGATAGATTTTTTAAGAAACTTTGCATGGCAATTTTATTTACTCTCAGAGTTTTTGCCAGAAATCTGCTGAGGAAGTCGCTGAAGAAATATTTTTTCATATTTCGTTTTGTTGGAGATGCATGACCTGAGGCTTGAATCATGGCCTCATGCCAACAAACTACATACTTACTAGACTAAGGGCCATTATTACAACTTGCAGTTAAACTTGGGGTTAGTTGAAGGTACCTTTAGCTAAAGGGAACTGAAAAGTTACCTTTAACTTATTTTCGTTATTACAACTTACAGATAAAATTTTTTCAAAAATATGGCAGTGCCGGAGCAATGTCGATAAAACTGCTCAATTATACAAGTTTTTTTTAACGCAGTGGCAACAAAGGACTTCGTTTTTTTTGTATATCGATGGCTTAATATAGGAAGGTCGTATCTTACATTTTCAGTACTTTACAGGAGAAGGTAAAAACTTAATAAAATCTAATACAAAAGTGTTATGTTATGTTTCTTTTAATTACTGTAAATCAACTATTCGTCAACATAGGAACCTGAATTTTTCAGAGGATGTGTATGGGGGTTTTGTCTACCATAATATGTAAAATCCCGATTTAAAAAAAAAACGAGATACGACCTTTCTATATTAAGCCATCGATATGCTCATTTTGTTTAAATTTGAAGTTGCCATAATGAAAATAATATATAATATGACAAGTTCAAACATAAAGTGACTTTTAATGTTAAAGGTAGGATGATCCTCCCTTTAGCTTAAAATAATAGAAAAACAATTTTTTGCACTTTCTTGCACTTTATTAAAAAAAAAAAAAAAAACAACGCCCTGGTAGTCCAGTGGGTAGTGTGCTAGACTGTTAGCGTGAGGGTTGTGGGTTCGATTCCCACCAGAGGCTCTGGTCTGTTACACTACACCGAGCATATGGTCAAGTTACTCCGCTCGTATATAATTAGAATATAATTTGTAATTGTATTGTAATTAATAAATAAATAAAAAAAGGAAGATATATTTTTGCACCTATATAATTTTTATCTATTAAATTTTTTGTAAAATTATAAGACCATATTTATTCAATCATAGGTACAAACGTGAATTCAATTTTTATCTCTCGAAGAGAACTTTATGAAATAATTGCAAGTTCTGGATTTGAAACCTTTACTGAAAAATTGCATTTCTTAAAGAAAAAATGCTTACACGTTTATTGCCAAGCAATAAACAAATATTAAAGATTTTAACGATACATTGAAAAATTTTATTTCCCAATTGAAGAATCACTGGAATGCATGTTATAGAGTTTCTGAGCGTTTTCTTCAGAACAACAAGTACTGGTTAAATTTGACAATAGGTTTCCCGCGCCAATATGGTGTTAAGCGTGGTAGATCGAAAGTTGATTTCGAGGATTGCAGTGAAAAAACAAAAACCAAAAGAGTAAAGGAAAGAAAAATCCTCACCTTTGCTGGCGCGGACCAGAAGTAATAACCTACTTTTTAATACCAATAGGGCAGTTAACTGAGGAAGCGCAAGAAGCCCGAAACAAAGACTTCAAAATGAAATGAAAACTTGTTTGATACTCAAAATTATTTATTCTAATTTGTATTAACATTTCTATGTTCAATTCTAATTTTATCTGGTTGGTAGATAATCTTTGAGAATAGGATTATAAAATTTTGTCAGAACATATATTTTGATACAGTACATCAGAATCAATCAAAAACACAATTTTGAATTTTTTGGTTGTTATGCCCTTATGCATTTCAGGTCGCGATTTTTTTTTATTATTATGGATTTATTTTCTTTAAGCGAAATAAACCAAAAAAAAAAGTTAAAAAAGCAACCAGGAAAGCTCCCACGATTTAATTCCCATTTTAGGCATCAAAAACCCCATTGTGCGATGTACTGAACTACGTTGTGCTTAAAACAAACAATACCTAAATACTTATTAAATATAAGTTGTAGGGGTGAGCAGGGACATAAATTAAAAATAATATATTTAGCGAGAAGTGGGAGTAAAGCACAATTATTAGTTTCAATATAATATAATTTATTTTGTGTACAAAAATTTACCTTTTGGATTGTGTTATAAAAGTAGTAAACTTTTAGTTTTATTTTTAACAAATCACTATAATACGTACATAAGGGTGTTTTTTATAGAGGTATATAACTTTAAGTTGGCATTACTTTTCAAGATGGCGACCGATTTAACAGCTGTCAAGTGATTTATTCTCAGTTTGGTTTGGCAATTCATCATGAATAGACTCACGCCTGAACAACGCTTGCAAATAGTGCAATTTTATTTCGATTTATTGAAAGACACGTTTGGTGACCGCCTAATTTCACGTTTTGGACCTGTGAATTGGCCTCCAAGATCTTGTGATTTAACACCGCTAGACTACTTTCTGTGGGGCTATATAAAGTCATTGGTCTATGCGGTAAAGCCACAAACGTTTGACCATTTGGAAGACAACATTCGCCGTGTTATTGCCGATATACGGCCACAAATGTTGGAAAAAGTCATCAAAAATGGGCGTCCAGATTGTACTACATCCGCGCCAGCCGTGGCGGTCATATGCCAGAAATCATATTTAAAATGTAATGCCATAAATAAAATGCGGATAAATAAAATTCATGTCAATCGAATAATCCATCGTTGTTTTATTGCAACTTAAAGTTCTATACCTCTATAAAAAAACACCCTATACAACTTGATCAAAAAATTTTGATTTTCGTTGGCCCATCAAACTGAACAACAAAATTGCTACGCGTGAGCGCGATTTATTATTTCATTCTCCACTTTCATTTTGACGTTGCATAGTAGGTAGACAACATTTCAAACAAAAACAAAATGATTTAAAATGTACGAGAAAGATGCAATTTGATTGCGGCATTCAAAAATATTCCAAAACTATGGAATGCTAAAAGCAATCTTCATAGAATTATAAGACCATTAATGCAAAAACTTCCGAACTCATTTTGAATGTTGAAGCCACAAGGAAAATTTATAAAAAAAACGTTAGGTAAGCAGTTGGTTGAAAAATCGAAACGTGTGTAGAAAACGACTAATTTGTTTATTCAACGTGTTGTATAACAAATCACAACGTGTATGGGGCGCATGAGAGAATTCCTAAAGTTGGCCTCATCAATTTATTTCAATGCAAATGTATTAAATAAGAAATGATCCTATTCGCTCAGAAGTATAATATTTTAAAAAATGTTTTCTTGGCAGTATTATCCTGTAACTCTCTAAAGAAGCGAAGAATAGGGTTATCCATTTCGTGGCTTCAAAGTAAACGTAAATAAAACACATATAAAATATTTTTTTCATGATATTTCTTTTTTATTGTGAAGTTTGAACATTGACATTATGTGTGAAACACTACATCATTTAAATGACCTCCACGCGAAGTGTTGGACCAAAGAGCGCTCCAAACAGTGACTTTTTCTGGATGTAATGGCCTCTCTTCAATTATTTGAGGACTCTCAGAACCCCAAATACGACAATTTTGTTTATTAACATATCTACCCAGTGTGAAATGTGCTTCATCGCTGAAGAAAATTTTGTTCGAAAAATTGCCGTTCACCGCCAATCACCATTTTTGTAGTAGGTTTTGATCATTTTTATGCGTTGTGTGATAGTTAAGCGATCCATTTTCGTCAATGTCAGACTTTCAACTGAAAAGAAAAAAATTGGTTTCACAACTTAGTTTGACAGATGTCGAATTCCAGTCCCATACTTTTGAAACCACGAAATTTATAATTGGTATACTCGACCATATGCTATGGATAGCCCTTTATTTTAGTGTTATTCTGAAGTACATTTGGTTATCCATAATTTGTCCTATTAAAATTGTTTTTATATTGTTAATGATAGTTTTTTTCCAATTTTTAATTAAACTTTGTAGGTTTCATATGTATTTTCTGTACTTATAGCCAAAAATTACAATTACTATCTTATTATATACAGTTGAACTTCTACAATTTGAACTTCTATTACTTGAAATTTATATTTTATTTATTTTTTTTTATTTATTTATTATAATTAACATAGCACAACAAGACATAAATCTTATAAGTGACAGTGCTATGTTTAGAATCAAAAAGATATTAAGTATATAAAAATTTAACATTAATTAAAAATAAAAAAATTAAGTATAACGTTCAAAGTGTATATAAAACTATTAAATCAAATATAAAGAAAAAAAAAAGTATTAACACATAGGAACTTAGAAAAACTAACAATATTTCTAAAATAAAAGTAAAAAAGAGTTTAAAGATAATAAATTATAAAAATATAAAAAAGGTAATAATTTAGAAAATCAGTTTAATAAAAATATAATATAGATGTAAACCTAAAAAAATAAAAACAAAAGAATTATAAATATGCACTTCCTCTAACTTAAGGTGTTGTAAAAAATATTATTTATGAAAATAATTTAAATAACTCCTTTTTGAACGCATTTGCATTGCCTAGATTTTGAATATAATTTGGTAGAGAATTCCAAAGACTAGTAGTGTGTATAAAAAACTGTCGCTGAGACAGAAGAGTCTTAAAGCGTTGCTGAATAATCTTCATACCACGGTTGGATCTAGCAAACTTAATTCTACTAAATAAATATTCAGGCTGTTTGGTATAAATTATTTTATGAAGTAGAATAAGACATTTGATCTTCAGGAGATTATCAAGTTTTATACCAAGAATCCGGTATGCCAAATGAGAGATGTGATCACGACGCCCTTTACGAAAGACATATCTAGCTATGTTATTAAATGCCAAATTAAGTCTTCGGTTATCATCATAGTCGCAATTTGCGAAGATTTCACACCCATACAAAAGTACTGGAATTAAGTATGTTCTAGCCAGCTGCATTCGAATGGCAGAAGGAGTCGAATCAATGACAGTCCACAAGTTCCTAAGCATACAGTAAATTCTACTGCCAACGACATTTACATGGCTAGACCACGATAAACTGCCATTGAAGACAATACCCAGATTTTTTGCAGATGTGACAAAGTCAATTTTATTTCCCCTGATGCTCAACTCAGGTACGACAAAAGATCTGGTGGTCCTCCAAAGAATAATACACTTAGACTTAGAGGGATTGATGCATAGTCTATTAGCCGAGGCCCAGCTGTCAATCCTTGCTAAATCACGATTAATGTAATCCAAACAAGAATTAATATTCTCCTTAGGAGTACTAGTATATAGCTGCACATCATCAGCATACATATGAACATTACAGTTAACTAAAACATCTGGCAGATCATTTATATACATACAAAACAACAGAGGCCCAAGTATTGACCCCTGGGGAACGCCTCTACTAATGCTAAGTGGATCTGAAATATTGCCATCAAAATGTACTTTTTGAAATCTGTTCATCAAATAAGAATAAATTAGATTGCATGCAGAATTAGAAAAATTAAACAGTTTCTGGAGTTTTTTTTATTAGAACCTTGTGATCGACTGTGTCAAATGCCTTGGTGTGATCAAGGAGAACCAAAAACGCTACACTATTTTCATCTAGTTCCGACCTAAGAACCTCGACTACATTTATTAGAGCGGTAGTACAACTCCTACCCTTCATGAATCCAGACTGACTTACAGTCAAGTAATTGTGACTCGCCAGATAAATGTTGATTGTTGACAAAGAGACAACAACAAAAATTTACATTTAATACTATAAATAAAAATCCCACAAACACAGTCTTATACCCCATTTACACTACAACGAAATCTAGTACTTATGAGATTTCGAGCCAAATCTAGTTGATTTTAACTAGATTTCCCATACAAAACAAAATCTACTTATTAAGTAGATTTCGGCTAAATCTACTCAAAATCTAGTAAAAATAGAAATGCAACTATGCGTTTTACCAAATAGTACTTAAAAATACAACGCTGCGCAGGAAAAAAATGACATTTCAATTTAAAAATACATTTACTAATAGCACGTTCACATATAAGAAGGTTATGGTTATCTAAAATTAACCTTGGAGATAACCTTGTGGCGTTCACATATGACAAATATAACCTAAACATATGCGAGAATGACAGAAATTGACAGCTGTATGCATTTGTATGTTTTTTTTATTGTGTATGTTTATCTATCTACATTCATCAATGTTGTCTGCCCAGTACTGCATCAGCATATTCTCAGCATCTGGAGTCCACCGAACACGATTTTTTCTTTTTCTACAATATAAAAAATTGATATGAATTGATTGATATAAAAAATAAAAATATAAATTTACCTCTGTGTCTTCTCCATAGCAAATGTTTTTTTTTACTATTGCTGTCAAATTTTAGTAAATATATTCACAATAGATATAAAGCGTTGCATTTTTAAGTATTTTATTGAATACTTTTCAATGCAACAATGCGTATTTTACTAGGTTATGAGGTAACCTACAGCTGAACTTGGTTATCTTTTCATACAAATTGTATGGCTAACCTCATACATTTACGGCTTAGTTACGAGATAACCTCGATAACCACAATAACCTAGCTAACCTGCTTATATGTGAACGTGGTATAAATGTTGTAAAGGGTCCGCCAAATAACTTTTTTTTTGAAAATGCTGTAAAAAAACTACTGAATATTTTCTCAAATTTCTTTTTGTATTGGAAAGTACAATCCTTCCGGTTAATAATGGAAAATAATTTCATTCAAATGGCTGGCCATGCTGTAGCCTACACTAGTAGCCTACAGAAGATGCCGATTTTGGCAAAAAAATCATCTTTTCAGATGAAGCTCATTTTGATCTTGGCGTGTATGTAAACAAGCAAAATTGTCGCATTTGGGCACAGAAAACCCGCACGCATACATTGAAAAGCCGACACACCCAAAACGAGTAACTGTTTGGTGCGGATTTTGGTCCAGAGGCATAATTGGGCCATTGGCCGTTACAGTCAATGGCGATCGTTATCGGGCTATGTTGAACGAATTTTTGTTCACAAAAATTGAAGAGTTTCAATAGTTCTTTTTTAAAGCGTTTTCAAAAAAAAGAAAGTTATTTGGCGGACCCTTTTATCAGTTTTGTTTATGGATGTTAGCTTTAAGCATAACAACTGAAAAGTTTGATGGCTCATTCTAAAACATTATTTCTGATTGGATCTTATTTGGTTTTGATGAAAACAATACTAAATGTCCTATATTTTTCATTTTTGTTTGGTGTTAAACTAAATTTGGAAATATTATTTTCTTTTAAATTTCAGTCAGCTGTTTTTGTTATTAAAATGAAATCTTGCTACTGTCAAATAAATCCAGTGTAAACGATCTAGATTTTGAGCAAGATTTGAAATCTAATCTACTAGATTTCGCTGTAGTGTAAATGGGCTATTACGAAAATACGAGAAGCAAAAAAAAGATTAAAAAGTCAACAACAATATCTAAAAAGATCGTGAAGTTACCAGACATATGCCAAATGAAAGACTCATATAAAAAGAGCGAAGAACCATGATGCCACGTAGTCGGGAATAGACAATCAGTGCTGACGCATGACCAGACGTCGGCACAAAGAGAACACTATAAAAATGTGAGTGTATTTGTGAGAGGCATGTGTTAACCCAGAGGAAAATTCTTAGTAATATTTTCAAGTCTACTTATTAACCTAATAATATGTATATGTGAGCGAAAAAAATGTAGAAAAATGTATTGCGCTGAATCCCTAAAGACACCGTATTTAACTTGGCAAGTATTCTTACAAAAATTGAAACCATTTCTCATTGATATTAGTGAATCCTACAGTAATATTTCTTTGGGTGTATAATTGAAGCCTGAAAAAAGCGACATAAACATTCTTGTTTAGAATCTGACAAGCAACTGAATGCATTTTTACGCTATTTTTAAAGAACATTGTTGATGTTAGTATCCTATGTGTGTAAAAAGCCGAAGATGTTCTTCCCCTGGGGGATATTGGTGCCTACGTCTGCGCCTGAGTCTGTAGCCGAGAGTTATATTAAAAAGTGCTATTAATCACAATGGTATTAAATACAGGAACATCTGATAGAAGACTTATATGAATCAACCTATATGTATATGGTTATAACGCGACTTCGGTATCATAGTTTAAAGAGATATTTTCCAATTTATGGAGAAGTGTCGGAAACGAATAATAACATTAGTTGTGAATAAGGTAATTTTTACCTAGAACATGTTATTGATAATGTCTTCAATACCAGGAGCATTTCTTGTGTTTAGGATTTTAATAGCTTTCTCAAACAATGAAAACATTTTTCAGTTGTTTAACAAACTTCCTTTTTTGGGTCTAGTTTCTGGTCCAGTTACCATACCTGGGTAACAATCTTGTCGCGATGTGGGGGCTTAAGTGCACCTATCTCCAACATGTTGGGGATGTGGTGCATGACTAAAGGTTTCCCTAATATCGTGAGAGCACTGTCTTCGAATTGATGTCTCTGATGTGATCTCTTCGACTCCTAATCCGGATGGTTCGCAGTCAGGGGTCTAATCCGACTGTATTATAACGGAGCCTCACTGATACCTGGGCGCCTCAGTGGGTATTAGGTTTTCTACCAAGTCCTTGTCATGCTAGCTCCTCTCCCCTACACTCGTGGGACTTATATGTATGGAAAACGAACAGAACAAAAACTTGAACATGACGAACGTTGATGACGAACTGGCATTTGAAACTGGACTGGACGCGTCCCATCTCAATGCGCAAATTCACACGAGCATTGTTAATAACAACAATGAGATCGTCAGGAATTTCGCCCCAGGTTGTATGAGGATTACGACTGTGGAGGAGATACGAAAGATATGTGCGTGGAGTCAGACAGTCTCCCCACTATCGGATGAAGACGGTGACAATACGATCATCGAAAGGCTCTCCTTCACTCGTATCCAGATTGCTACTGGGAGCAATGAGGCGGTGACTTCCCCTTTAAGGAACAAGGCCTCGAACCCAATAGTGCAATCAGCTACTGATTCGGACTGCACGGGAAAGGTATCTCGTCTGACAGGGGGTAAAACTGGCCGGAAACGTTTCGCTTTGTATAGAGGGAAATTCGTATCGCAGGGCTTGCACTTGTCTTGAGAAGATTTGCAAGCTGTGATGTGGATTCCCTCTATTAAGGAGCAGAAAATGCTGGCTCGACTCGGGCACTGTTTCTCGGTAAGAGACCAAATACCCGGGCAGTGCCCTCTCACGAGGCGCTGACTCTGGCAAGAAGAATTGACCCTTGAGTCTGGACGGGAGCGTAGAGCCAATTGCTTCTACTTCTCAAGCCGCAGGCAAGAGGCATGAAGGTTCTGCACCCTTGCTCCCAACTGGAGTAAAGAAGACCTATCGGGTCTTCAAACATCCGGTGAAAGTAAGGGTGTTAATATTCCTTCTTCAATGGATAAAGTAAAGGGGGTAGAAACTACCGCTTACCATTTATCCCAGAAGAAGGATGTAAGGTTGGCGGCGAAGGAGACGAAGGAGGGCACTTCAGCAGATGGGTCTTCCATGTAGGTTTCCCGCAAACGAGATCGTATGAAGAGAAACAGATCTAATGAGGTGCCTCCCTCCGGTTCCAAGTGCCCTTAGAAACAGGGAAGCCAGGGAATTAACCCTTCCCTTCAATTGGCTTTCATCATAGGTCAGATTTAGATGGCAAAATTCTCCTGAAAGATGGGAGCTAGTTGAAGAAAAACTCATCGAGTTTATGATGGAGGAAAGTTGTGCAGGCAGTAATGCCCTCATATCCTCCATCGGTTTGTCCAGAGGCATCAAGGTAGTGGACTGCGAAAACGGGGGAACTGTAAAGTTCCTTGTGGAAGCAGCAAAGCGCCTTGGTGAACTCTGGCCCGGCGCTCCATTGGAGGTGATCCCTCAACCGACGTCCCTCTACGTCCAATAGTGACGGTATGGGTCCCGCCTACTTTTAAGCAGGTGAATAGCATACTTAAACTTATTAGAAAGCAAAATGACGGACTGAACCATCTCATGGGTGGTTGTCAAATCCCTGACTGGTGACAGTAAGAAAGGCTGCGATCTTCGGATCGCAATTGATCAGACTTCACTTCAGTGGCTAGGGCCAAAGGGAGACGTAGTGTTGTGTGGGTTAGCGCACCTAAAATTTTGTCATCCGGAAATAGGTAATGCCAGGAATCCGGAGGATGCTAAAAGTGGTGCAGATTTGTAGTGACTCGTATATGTACTAAAATATTATTTTTCTAGAACATTCTATTTTCCACCACTAATACTAATTCATATAATACATATGATGGCATGTTACGAT
This sequence comes from Sarcophaga rosellei, assembly GCA_930367235.1. Classification (NCBI taxonomy): domain Eukaryota; kingdom Metazoa; phylum Arthropoda; class Insecta; order Diptera; family Sarcophagidae; genus Sarcophaga; species Sarcophaga rosellei. The sequence continues at coordinate 62,124,129 of OV884019.1, forward strand.
TTATAGAAATTAAAAATTATATAGAATTGTATATATAAAGGCATTGTTGCATTTTATCGTATTTTATAAAAATTTTATCGATACTTAATATTTTTAAAAAATAGTTTATTAAATTTGTATGTCTATTAAGGGCTGTCACAGATTAATCTGCATCACTGCGAAGCCGCCTTACACAACCTGCTAACCACCCTGCGCCGCCTTGAACTTGATATCGCTCTTATCCTTAGGGATAGGATTCTGGGTTTCAGCGATTCTGATTACAGGTTACTGCTCCTAAAGCAAGTGAGAAGGTAAGAAGCTGTATTTTAGCTAGGGATAATTTGGACTTGTTAATCACTATTAACACCATAAGTTAATTACTTATGTACAGGTGACGTAACAACTGTGGCGTACAGAGATGACCTTGGGATCGATCTGATGCTGTCATCTGTGTATATGCCGTACGAGGCTGCATCTCCTTCTGATGACCTAATTGGACTACTAGTGGCACATGCGAAGAGGAAAAGATGTCGCCTTGTCATAGGTTGTGATGCCAATGCTCATGAGATAGCTATCCGTTGGGCGTCGCTGATCCCTTCTGTAATGCTGGCATGATGCCCGACTTGGAGTATTTCATTACCAGGGATAAGGTCGAATGGGCTATCTTCCTGGTACCTTTCCGGCTGTGTTTTAGCATGCTGGTGATATATTGCACGAACATCTGGTGGGTGTGTATAAGAACTGTCTCCCGTGATGTAAAATACATGACGGTTCTGGTGTTTATACCAAAAGCTGGTAAAACCACATCACATCGGCCGTAAGGATTATAGACCGTCATCGCTCTCATCCTTTCTTTTGAAAGCTTTGGAGAGACTTTAAGATCAATATTTGAGGTCAAACATTCACCGGTCTCTGTTGAGTATTTCGCAACGTGTTTACATTAAGGATGAGTCGGTTGAGAACGCTCTTCATGTTGCGACAGATTTTATTTAGGCGAATTTGGCTAGGGGTGAGTACACACTCTCAGCTTTCCTAGATGTTGAGGGGGCCTTCAATAATGTTACCACTTCTTCTATTGAGAATTCACTTAGGGATATACATGCTCCAGATTTTCTGGTGCGGTGTTGAATAATAGACTAATGCGGTCGAATCTGGGTTAAGCATGCAACCAGGGGTACAACACAGGGGGTGGGGTGCTATCCTCTCTCTTGTGGCTCTTGGTTGCTAATGTCGGTTTGAGGCTTCTGGAAAGTAGAGTCTTTAAGGTTATGGCATACGCCGATGACGTGGTTATTCTAGCAGGCGGAAAATTTTTGCCGACGCTTGGGAACTGATGGAGTCTACACTTGGAATTTTATTCTCTTGGGCTATGAAATGTGGTCTGGGTATAAATCCAAAAAAGACAGACCTCGTTTTGTTCTCGAGTAGGTACAAAATTTAAACCTTCAGGTTGTCGAGGTTAGGTGGTAGGGAACTTCAGTTGTCTTCTGAAGTCAAGTACTTGGGTGTTGTCCTGGACATCAAGCTGAACTGGAAGCGAAACACCGAGGAAAGAATGGAGAAGGGACTGAATGCTCTCTACCAGTGTAGGAACTCCATAGGTAAGAGCTGGGGTCTTTCGCCTAGGGCCATTCGCTGGATATATCTGGCGATTGTTAGACCGGTTATTACTTATGGTTGCGTTGTTTGGTGGTGTGCCTTAGATAAGAGTTTTTACCGGAAAATATTAGATAAGGTTCAGTGGATTGCCTCCTTGAGTATCACTGGAGTGAGGAAGAGTTGTCCTCAGGCTGCTCTTGACACTGTGCTCTGCCTGACTCCGCTTGATTTGTTGTCAAGCGTTGTGCTGCGAGAAGTGCCATACGTCTGATGGAAGCGGGCTGCTGGAAACATCGCTCGATAGGTCACTCCAGACTTCTGAATGTCGCCTTTCCTGATGGGAGGTATGGACTTTCGGGAAAAGCCATCGATTATATTGTGCCTGAGGCTATGTTCCTGCCTGGTTTAAGAATACTTATACCGGATAGGGCACAATGGAATGGTGGGGTACTCAAGGGACGGTGAGGTATACCCATCTTCACAGTGTAAGTTAGGTGGATGTACTGGTGCTATTGTTTTCTGTAGGGAACTCGGTCTTGAACTTCACTTCTGGTTGAATGATGACTGCAGCGTAATTCAGGCAGAGATTTTCGCAATATTGAGGCCATAGTTGGTGGCCCCGCTTCCGATTAGAAATCTTGCATGATCTTCGTTGACAGTCGGGCTTCCTTAAGTGCCATTGCATCGGTCTGGTGCAAATCACGGCTCGTTCGCGAGTGCAAGGAGACGTTTAAGGACCAGACCGTATCCGTCTATGCTAGGTTCCGGGTCATAGCGGAATACTGGGCAATGAGACGGCGAATGCTCTCGCTAGGTTAGGTTCGCTTTCTGATGGCGATTTAATAGTTGGTCCTAACCCCCCAATCTGCCACCTTTACGGACTCAGCAATGGATGGGTCAGAGGGGAAGAGCGTTGGGGGAACGGATCGGTTTATGTTCCTAGATGGCGATGGCCTGCTATAGATAGTGTGAGAACAGGTTGGCGGCTGGGCTTTTATAAGGCCAGTTTAAGGTTAGTTATCGGATTAATCACAGGTCGCAGGCGGGAATCTGGATGATGATGAGGAGGAGGTGGGACTGTCGAGCACCTCCTCCGTAACTGCCCAGACCATAGTAGGTTGAGGACCCTTGGCAGGGTCTTCTTTGAGGATTTGAATTCTGTGTCGAGAGCTGACATCAAGACTCTCCACAGATTCATTAGCAGCTAGAGCTGGTTGAGAGGTGCTAGGGCTTCATCAGTGTAGTCGCGCTCTCCCTTTTTTGTTTTGTTTGGTCTGTGTAATACCTTCGCTTCCCATTCTCCCTTTCCTACTTCCTCTCCGCTTTCCTACCCCCTCTATTATCCTTCCATGTTTTAAAGGACGTTCCGTACAATGTTTCAATTCGACCGGGTACTGTATTTGTCTCAATTGACAAGTACACGTCCTCTAACCTAACCAAAAAAGCGACCGTAAGAATCACCTAACGGTGTTTTACTTATTATCGGAGACATAAGAGCATTCAACAATTTTAAAACTTATCTTACTTCCAAAAGTCGATTAAATCTTGAATTTACTATTTATCACTTGTTCAATAGTGGACAGCATCCGACACCACATGCTACAAATATTTGTAGCTTGAAGATAATTCTCGCAGAGGCCACTCATTTGTGATCTTTGTGCTTATGTAGTTTAGCGAGTTTCAAATTGTCTTACGTATTCATCATCTAAATTCTTCATTCATTCTAAAAAAGAATCATGTCGAAGTTGCCGGCAGAAAACATATGCAGTATAAGTAGTTATAAGAAAGCACATGACGTTTAAACATATTTTGGATATACACTATGAGTTTGATTTTTGATAAAATTGAGTTAGGTTATTGTGGTAGCTTTTATACCCAAAAGATCACTTGAGCACGCATAGCGGCCCGTTTTGACGCCACAGGTGAACGCAGTCCCTGTTCCCCCGAGCATAGGAGGGAGAAGTCGGTCAGCGCAAGGTCTGCACATCTTAAAGCACGACTACCCCGCGCTGTAAAACCAGGCAGAAAGTTTGATAAACGGGGCTATATCCTTGACATCAATGGACGATAGCTCCGTCAAGCTGACAAGGGTTGGAGAGCCACCTCGCAAGAGATGGACTTTGACAAAGAAAGTGGATAACAGTCTCATCCTCCTCAGCGGATCTGCACCCACGGCAGAAGTCGTTAAATGGGAACCGCATTCTCCGCGTATCTAGCCATAACACAGTGCCCTGTAAGCATGGCCACTGTGATTGAGATGATGCCACGTCCAAGTAACTGGTTGGTACGCCTTCTATCCATCATGGACTAGGTGAGTCTAGCGGTAGAGCAGGACTCCTCGTTGATCCAGGTTAGGTTGACGTCTCGGAAGAATTTCCGCGCGATGGCCAGTTTGAACGAGGTAAGTGGCATTCCTAAGCTAATTGAATAGGATTCCGGAAGTAGTGCGCCACCTCATTTATCTTCCAGATAAATGTGACACTGAAGCGCCCAGAAAGAAGGTCGAGGCAGCGGCGATATTCCCTGACGATCTCGGAATTATTCTCAACGTTCGGCAGAGACTTTATGGCAGCCTGGCTATCAGAAAAAATCGAAATGCGGGTGAAAGGAACACCGTATGCAAGAATCCATTGTGCGGCTCGGTAGATGGCCATTACTTCCGCCTGAAACACGCTGCAATAGTCCGGCAGCCGGAGTGAAATGTTCAAATCCAATTTCCCAGAGTATACTCCGCTACGCACCCCGCCATCGAGTTTGGAGCCGTCGGTATATACATCCAGGAGTTCCAGGGGGACGGTCGTCTCAGGGGTCCAATCATTCCTTCTCGGGATCAGGAAGTGGAAACCCCTGTCAAAAGAGTATTCCACAGGGTAATAATCGATATTTAGTGGGGCCACTGAATCAATCTCCAAAATAGAAGAGTGACCAGAGGGGACGACGCGCCAACGAGACAGGGCATTGAGTCTTGCCGCAGTGAATTTAGCGACGTGCTTAGCGAGGAGCTCAGTAGGAAGCCAGTTAAGCATTGCTAACAAGGCCTTTGCGGGGGTGGGCCGTAGCACCAGCGATACGAATAGCTGCGGACCTTCTGACTCCGTCATGGAGTCTGACATTGTGCAGCCTGTCCAGAGCAGTCCACCAGAAGGCAACACCGTATAGGAGGTTGGGTTCGATTACTGCAGAATAGATACAGCGCATAACCCTTGGACTGAAACCCCATCTGGATTCAACTGCCCTGTTGCAGCAGTAAGCAGCACAGGAGGCCTTTCGCGCCCTAGCAGCCAGATTAGCCCTCCAGTTGAGTTTGGGATCGAGGATCCGGCCCAGATACTTAACCTCGGGACTCAGCGTGAGTCTGGTCCCGTTTATACTAGGGAGGGTGAAGGCCGGGACCTTGTATCTCCTAGTAAAAAGAATTGTATCTGTCTTGGAGGGATTAAGGGATAGTCCAAAAACCCCGCACCAGTGCAGTACAATTGACAGCGCCAAGTTTAGCTTATCAGACATCGCCTGTGGACATATTCCCGACGCAGTAAGCTATGGTGTTATTACCAGAGGTTTCAAGTCTTCTCAGGAGTGAGTAGACTGCGAGATTCCAGAGAAGTGCTGATAGAACACCGCCTTCTAGTGTACCTCTATACACAATTGTTTGACAGTGTGAAGCCCCCACTGTGGAGGTTACTATTCTCGACTTAAGGAGAAGCTCAATAAACCTGACCAGATTCTGTTCCAGCCTGAGAGAATTAAGAGCCCTAACTATAGCTTCCGGGCTGACGTAGTTGAATGCACCCTCAATGTCCAGGAAAATGGCCAGAGTGTATTCTTTAACGTGCAAGGACATTTCCACCCGAGAGATAAGGGAGTGGAGTGCAGTTTCCACTGATTTACCCCTCGGGATGGGGATAGAAGTAATGGATCAATCGAGGCCCTAATACGAACATCAAGGACTCTTTCCAGCATCTTCAGGAGAAAGGAACAAAGGCTAATTGGTCTGTAATCACCTGCCTTAGTGTGGGACGGTTTCCTAGCCTTGGGGATGAAGATGACCCTAGATATTCTCTAGCTCCATGGGATTTAAAGGAGCTTAAGACTAGCATCATAGATGGCAAGCAGCCAGGGGAAAATAATTTTCTCTTCATGCTGGATGTCACCTGGAATAATACCATCCGGTCCTGGGGACTTGAATGGTTTAAAGGATCTAATGGCCCACTGCATTTGGACTGGGTTAAGAGTTAGGGGGGAGTGGTTCCCAGACGGCGGTACCGTAATCTGATAGAGAGCTTGACCTCCAAGGGTGGCACTCCCCGGAAAATGAGTGTCGAGGAGAAGTTCAAGCGTCTCCGAACTGGTCCCAGTCCAGCTGCCATCAGGCCGTTTGATGCATTCAAGAGAACTCAGGATCTTGCGCAGGCGGCTTGTCTCGGCAGAGGTTTCTACGCTCGCGCAGTAGTTCCTCCACGAAGCCCTCTTCGCCGGCCTTACAGCGTATTTAAGTTCCCCCTTTTTGGCCTTGTAAAGTGCCTATTCACCGGTGGCCTTTGCCCTATTAAAGAGTTTGCCGCCGGATCGACGGAGATCCTCGATCTCCTGGTTCCAACACGGCGGTTTGGGCTTGCCTCTGTGTAGAGAGGGATTGACGTGAGATACGGCCGCCGACTTAAGTGCAGCGGTTAGTGTGTCCGTAGCCCTATCCATATCAGAACGAGTGGTCGGAGGGGTTGCGGGAAGGCAGCCACGCAACCTCTCCTTAAAAGTGGTCCAATTGGTCCTTCTTCTATTGATTGGAAGGGTCTCCCTATGTGAAGACTCTACCGCGTCAATGTTAAAGGTGATGTACCTGTGGTCCGAAAAGGAACACTCCTCAGATACATGCCAATCCCTAATATAATCAGAGTAATCAGGGCTAATCAAAGTGATGTCCAATACTTCCTTTCTGTTCGACGTAAGGAAGGTTGGTTCATTATCCCGATTGGCTATGACTAACTTACTGCTAATAATGAAGTCAAGCAGGCACTCACCACGATCGTTGATATCGCTGCTTCCCCATATCATATGGTGGGATTTGGCATCTGTTCCGATAATTACCGAAATCCCATAGTCGTGCGCAAGATATGTTGTCGAGATCCAGATGGGCCTCGAGTTTAAAATAAAATAATAATAAAATTGAGTGCTATCATAAAAATTAACTTCAAAGAAGTAAAGGTGTTACGGCACGATATAAATGAGCCGGCTTTAAATAAAATACAAAATTTTCAAGAGCACTCCTAGTGCATTAATTTAATTATTTATTAATTTTTCTAGCCTGAGCACTGAGCGTTGAGCGTTGAACGCTTTAAAACAATTTTGTAGGCTTGCGTGCCTTTAACCGACTGACAAATAATTTTTCTAATTGATAACTGGTGACTTCAGATGTCTATGTGATACATAAATAGGCACCGTTATAATCAATAACCAGTTCTCTTTTACATATTTCAAGAAGAAAATAATGTGTAATACAAAATGTAATTACAGTTAGCAAATATTTGATGTTTTAAGAATTTGTGAATTTAAGACTTTTATGGGAAGTATCCCATTATTAATATTTGACTAATAATTAAATTTATGATTTATGAAATTAGTTTCTTTAAATAAACAACAAATGTTATTAAATTAACAAAATCAGCAAAAATAAAATATTTTCATAATCAAGTGGATGTCGGTGGCAACAAAAGGATTTATTGAAACAAATAGCATATACAAATGTATACAAATTTATATTTAGGAAATTAGATACCGAACAATTTTTAAATCCTAAAATATTAACACGTTCAAAGTGAAATGTTTTAAGAAAGCTATTCTAAAGTCACAAGAAAATAATTATATTTAAAATTTAAATTTTTTGCCTTTATCTACATTTTAATTTTACTCTTTTTCTTTCAGAAATATTGGAAAGAGAATATTTACACAAATTATGCATGAACAATCATTTTGTTGGTAGCTGACCATAATTCTCATTTTCTACATTAATTTCAATACGATTGTGCTGTTCCTTCTGTATCAAATTATTTACGAATATTCATTAATTTTTTAAGGAGGACAAACGTTTTACAAATGCCTACACAAGAAAACCAAGATCTTAATATATTTACAGCAGTTTTAATGAAATTGCTTTTAAAAATTTTTATAAAAAGCCTTTGTATTATTTCACACATGCTTAATACAGTTGTTTTGGAGGTGACTGGGGAAAATTTAACAAAACATTTTAGTTAAAAAAATGCATAAAAGAGTATTTAAACATATTCAAAGAATATAAATACTTCAATAAAAATCCTATCTTTGGTGGTTCTGCGAGATCAACATTTTCAATTATTGACATGTTTTAGAATCCATAGTTACACTATTAACTTAAAAAAACGGTGACCAGCTTAAATATTCCCGCCCCTTTGCAAGATTACAAAAAGATGAAACGCGGAATCTACCTGGCGAAAGAAAACAAAACAATATGAAACAAATTGGGGATGTTTAATTTGTTTTTAAATCTCCTTTGAAGAAAGAAATCTTTAGGAGATGTAGTAGTGAGTAATTACAATCATTGCGTTGCGTGTTGTGGGAGAGAAAAAGAAAGAAATGGAATTATTTCAATTTCTTGGAAATGGGAGATTAGAATGAGAAATCTTATCTTTTTTTTTGCGATGAAATAAAATCTTTTTCTCTTTTTCCAATTTTGAATTTATTAGGGAAATTCAAAAATAAGTGCAAAATTTAGTTTCGGTAAGTATAATTTTAATCAGTAAATTTCAATATAGGTACACAATTTAGGTAAGTAAATATAATTTCATATAAGTAATTTAGGTAAGTACTATTTATATAGATTTAGGTAAGTATATATTTTTTTTAAGATTTATTTCATTTTAGTATATTTTTTTTTTAATTTATTTATTTCACAGAGCACTTTTTGAGGTTGTTTAATCTTCGAAGGTAAGAAGTGAAGTGATTTCTGTCTGTGGTTTTATTTTCCACCAGACTTCTGCTCTTCCTACAATTTACATCAATTACACATTTACACATTTCCAAATTATGTGCAAAAAAAAGTTAAGACTTTGGAGACATTATTTCAGTTTGATGGAATGATTGTTGTCGTTGGAATATATATGTGTGTTCAAACCTCGTTTCAACAAATTCATTTATAGAACAACTCATTTCGGGATCATAAAAAATATACAATAAATAAATAATAGGTAAAAGAGAAGTAAACAAAGAAAAAAATATACAGAAGTTGCGTTGTTTTGGGTTCGAGTCTTTAATTTTTTTTTTTATTAAATTTTTTTCTAATTACGCCATACCGTCTGAAAACTGAAAATAAACGCAATTTCAATACAGTATTATTTTCACTTTGTTTTTATAACTTTAAAGTTCAGTTGCAATTAGTGTTACAAATTAAGTGAATTTTTTTTTTTGTTTTAATTGAATTGTTTTTTGAATGTATGTAATTAAATTTTATATTATTTTTGTTTCTTACATGTTTACTTTGTTTAATTTTCTTTTTAAAAAGTAATATTTTCGTAACCCTGGGACCTATACATATGTGATGTTTACATAGTTTGCTATAGAAAATCATAATTAACTTTGCGTCGTGGTTACGTTAAAAACACAACGCAAAGTGAGGTATTCGTTTAAACCAAATATATGTGGAAAGGAGATTATTTGCTAAGAACATTTATGATATTGTGACCTCAGCGTTGTAATTATAATATTTAATAAATACGTTTTATTTGCGGACCTATGGCAAAATCAATTTAATAAATTTAATGTTAATTTCATCAATCATTTGCCAATGGAGTTGGATTTAATGCTAAGAATAATTTCAAGAACATCGCTTGAATTTTTTGTGTTTGCCTATTTAAGTTTCACTTTTTCCTTTCATTATTTGCCATAAACTCCAACGGTGATAAGGATGCATATCGTTGGTCTGATGAAGAAAGGCCATAACTCGCATATTTGAAACTTTACAGGCGAAGGTAAAAACACATTTAAAACTTTAATTGACAAAAATTTACGTTTTTTTCAAATGCAGGCTATTATTAAAATGAAGGACATATTTTGTTTTCAAAATTTCTTATTTATGTTTAAATATATATATATAGGCTTTTTTAGTCTCATTTCAGAGCATAAATGTAACTCAGGGCTTTTTCTGTAGAAATCAAAACAAATTATATTAAAGAAAATTCAGGATTAAAATTACCAGTAAATATTGTTATTGCTTAAGCCGAAAGTCCGTACCATTCGTTTCATGTGACCTTGCGTTACATGCGATTCTTGCATTCTATGCGGTTTTTATTGCAAGTTACATACAATGCGTTTTATGCGACTAGTTTTTTGTTTTGATCCGCTGTTGTGGTAAAATAATAAGCAATTTTGGGAAAATTGGAAAATGAAATTGTGATTTTAAAAGAATTTATGGAATTAATTTAAAAGAATTTATGAAATGTTTATGAATTTACATATACATATAGATATTTTGTGCTGCTAAGGCCTACGAAAGGCTTCAAAATAACACAACAGAATTGTTTGCAGTTAATTTATCCTCCATTTGTTTTTTTTACAAATTAATAAATTCAAAAGAGATGACACTCAGTACATAAAAACAATAACTAATATACAAATTTTGTTCATGAAATAAATGTATTTTAATGTATTTTCCTCTTAAATTATTAGTCAAATTTATTATGAAAAATGTTTTTATTAATATTTTTATAATGCAAATAAAAAATGCGAAAATAATAATGCACTATTTATATTTATCGACACCATTCACAATAGTATATAATTTGTCATCCCTAAGTTTAAAAAACTGCTGACTTTTTCCAGCAGTGCATGAGTCGCATAGAAAAGTGGAAATTAAACGTACTTGATGCGTTCTACGCGTCTTCTGTTTCTTGTCACAAACAACTACTTTGATTCTACTTTTTTGGAATACGCATTTAACGCAAGGTCGCATGAAACGGATGGTATGGAAAGTCCGAATATTAAGTTCGAAAACAGAAATAGTGTTTATAATTTGTATGGCAACGTATCATAAATGTTTTGACAATAGGATCAACTTCTTTACATCTTGTAAATGCTCCCATTTCTTTTTCGGAATTGCTAATTTTTCTTTATATAGTCGTGATGGAATATTTATTTTAAAGTATGTGAGCCTTGAAGGATCGTATGCAAGAGCACGCAACATATTTACTGAGGATGCCTTTTTTCCTAAAATTTAATTTGCAAATAAAATTCAAATAAGAATTGATAAAAAAAAATGCACAATAAAAAAATCACAATACTTGGTCGAATTGGCAAATATCGCTTCGGAAGTTTTTCAAAATCTAAGTAAACGTTTTTAGAATTTTAATGTTACCCTGTGATTTTAATTTGCGAGATAATCGCTAAATTCGAACATCCGGACGCTTTCATAAATGTTGTCAACCCTTTAAAAAACAGAAAAACTACATTCGAAAGTGAAAGTAATTTATAATCATTTAATTTGGCGCTTTTTCTGTTAACATACGAAGAGGTTCTTATTTTTAAGATTGCCAGTATATTGGCGAGAGAGGCGAGGGGAAAAGAAACGTATACACTTTATGTTGTTCTTTCGGTACCCTTTGCTTTCTCATTTGCAATACATGAATGCATATACTCAATTATATATAACAAACTAGCTGTACCACGCGCGTTGCTGCGCCACCAAGTAAAATAAACGTGAAAGAAAGACATTATACAAATATCCAATTAATTTTGAATCATTTTATTGATTTTATTTAACATTGTCCAGATGATTCAGACGAACGGGAGTGTGTAGTACACATTCTATCAGTTTCTAACCTCACTTCTCGTTGTTCAATTGATTCTTGCGAACGGGTCTCAGCGGCATGTACTCGAAGGTTTTTCAGTCTCAATGCTCGTTGCTCGTCTGATTCTGAGTCTCATATTGCTCTTTTTTTCTGTACTTGAGATGTAGGTCGACCAATTTCTTGTCGCTTTGAAGGCATGATTGCACGGGAACGACGTGAAAAATGCACATAAATTGATTAGACCCCAATCCAATTTAGTCGGATGTTCAGACATGGATAGAAATGTCAATATTGACGGTGATCACCGTTGAGGGAAATAAGATGTGGCAAAAAGTAGCATACCAGAATTGTTAAAATCGATGTTAAAAATATCGTAGAAGAAATGTAAGCATATATTTTTGTGGTACCTATTTACCTTATATCTCTCCACACAACGTAAACTTATATCTATGTATATTAAAAGAAGGAAAATCAAAACAATATTTTGAAATATTTTGATTTAATTTTAGACCGTAAATATGTCTTGTCTTTTGAAATATTTTGGTTTAATTTTAGACCGTAAATATTTATGCTATATATTTTAAAAAATTAAATATCTTTAAATGTCTGAGATACAAACTACAGCATTTTAAAAAAATTTCTGGAATTAAAAGGTTTCAAATTTGTGATTGACATTTGACGGGAATGAGTTATACCAAATATTATTAAAATCATGCGAACATAGCATAATGTGATTATTTTGCGCTCACATTGCTAATCACATGTTACTGATGCTTCTTTTTGCTGATTTATATGTTTGCATTTATGAACGAACAAACACTGCAGAAATGGAAAAATTATTAATAAATTCGATTTTTGAACTGGACGATAAAACAAATGACAAAATGTTGTTAAATGCACAAAAAAGTGTACTTTGTGCAAAAAAGAAGACATTTAAGGAAGAAAAAAAGAAACTCTCATTCTCTCTCTCACTCATTCAATACATCAGCCATTTTTATGATTCGTGTTTTAGGTTTATTTGCGTATAATATGATTTAATGTTGCATTTACGAACAATTGACAGGTGCAGTGCTGTCCAGATTTGCTTTTATGAACATGATGCGCATAATATGCAGCGCAGTAATGCATTTACGAACATAGCATGAGACTCTCGTCGTGTGAACTCAGACTTTGATCAAATCGTCTTACATTTTGTTGCTAATTTGTATTTTCTTAATCTGTATATGTATATTCATTGAATTCCCAAAAACGTATTTTTTAAATCTCGTTTGCCGTGTTCAATTGTTGAGGTAATCTTGTTCTACACTTATAAACTATTAAACAGATGGAAAATTTTCATTCTAAACAAAGTTATTGTTATCAAAAGCTTCTATTAAAATATTTATAATCATAAATACACTCCTCCTTTTTAAGGCAGATTGTGCTTTAAACTTTAATCTGTGTTTTAAAATATATTTTAAAGTAAAGTGAATTATTTATTTAAACCAGTTAATCTCAAATTATTGATTACATTTTTCGTATATAATATATATAAAGTTTTGTGAATATTTATGTACGTATAGTGGAGTATATAACTAACTACAATTGTTTTAAAAGTAAGATTTAGAAATTATTTTTAAAGTACTTAAAAACAGCTATTGAAATTAAATGGAGGATTTAACACCCTTGACAAATCTTCAACAGGTAAATACGCATACAACAAAAAGTATCACTTTTTTGTTTTTACATTCCTTTCTAAAGATTCAATAAAATACAATGAAGGACTAAAGTCTATTGTGATAATGTAATTAACTATACAGCAACCTTAAGATAAATCTGACATATTAAAAAGTCATTTACAACAATGCGAAAAGCAATAAAAAGCTTTAAAACCAGATGAGGTTACTCGACTTAACGTACTAAGGTTATCGAGTAAATAAATTTTTAATTCTTATGGAAAAATCGGGCATTTTCAAGTTATAAATTTTCTATGGGCACCATTAAATTGTACCGTAAGATCAAACTAATGATCAACAGCTACGCCCCCTTACCACGATTAGCGGTAGGTACATTATTGAGAACTTGTGAAGTTCTGCCCATTCATTTTTAACAATATTAAAAATCGGGCATCTAAAAGCCTACTCACAAAATCCAAGGCGATGTTTTAGATTTTTTTTTAACTTCTGTATTGAAGTCTTTTGAATTGTTGTTTTTTATTCAATGCTTCTTCGAAACATTGTGATAGATTTTGCAGCACCAAGTTGTCGTATTTAATATGTACAATATCGGACAAAACTAAAGAACGGAATTTCGTAATGTTTATTACAGTTGATTTGCCATAGACCTTGCTGATACAAACGGGTAATTTTTATAACTCTAGTTATGGCTCTGTCCTCGCGTTTGCTTGTTTTCCGCCAATAAAGTGAATATAGAAGCAGGATAATGACTCGTAACATACAGCCAAATGTGTAAAAAAATGATTTGTGAGCAATAAGATCAATGTAGTAAAGTGGTCAGTACAATTCCTTAATCTCAATCCCACAGGAAAAATAAAGACGACCTTTTCCAACAGGTAGAAATCGCATGGAAAGGCATCTCCAAGGAGGTTTTTTCTAACTTGAGTCTTAATGGAGTCGCAGATAAAAATAAAGGATAAATATTTTAGATTCGTTATTAATTTAACTCAATATGTGTTTTAGTTTTGTCGCACAAGGAAAGCGAGTATTGTTATTTTTTTGTGAATATTTTTGTGCTTAAAGAAGAATATTGTTATTTTTTTCAATTTTAGTGAGCAGAGAGTATAGTCTTAATAAATCATTAACAAAAACTTAAATACATGGAGTTTTTAAATTTTATTGAACCACATTCTAACAAACACAATTACGTGCTTTAGTTTTGCCGGACGCTGTACATACTTACCTTTGTCAGACTTCAGCGCTTAAAAAATTTCCTTGGTCTTCTAGCTTTTATCTTATTTGACTATATGTATCTGTAACTTCCTTATTTTTTAAGATAGACCCTATTCTTTAAAATTAATTAAACATAACGTCGCTAAAAATCCGTTAATGCCGTATGTTGGTTTTCATCCTTTTAATTTTTAACTTTATTGCTACTGATTTCGTTCGTACGTTAAGGTAAATATTTTAATGTTAATATTTGTTAATTGTACCATTAACATCGGTACAAAATATTACTCTTGTATGAAGTGTTTAGTCCTTGATTGTATGAACACATGTACATATAAATTAAAACATATTTCATAAACAAAATAACGATTTTCTTTTTATTATTCATAGGTTTAAACATTAAAGTTTTTGTTCGTGTTGGAGTAGATACCTTTTAATTTGGACTTTTTTTCTTAATTTTAATTTGCAGTAAGTTTATTTTTTTATTTATTTTTTTTTTATAATTATGTATATATAAAATAAAAATGGCAGCAATAATATAAATAAACAGAAGATAAAAAATAATGCTTTTTATATAAGTATAGTACAAGAAAATATTAAAATAATTATGTATACTTTAAGGTTAGTAACATAACATTTTGCTATTTACATATAAAAATTGTAAATGTGTGAAGACAAATTCAAATTTGAGAACCCTAGACACAAACCACACATTTTAAAGAAGGCAATTCTGATATTAAGGGAATATTACAACTTGTCGTTAAAGTTGTGGCTAGTTAAAGGTACCTTTAGCTATAGGGATCTGGAAAGTTACCTTTAACTTATTTTCGTTATTACAAAAATATGGCAGTGCCGGAGGAATGTCGATAAAACTGCTCAATTATACAAGTTTTTTTTTTAACGCAGTGGCAACCTTGGGCTTCGTTTTTTTTTTGTTGTATATGCTCATTTTGTTTAAATTTGAAGTTGCCATAATGAAAATAATATATAATATGGCAAGTTCAAACATAAAGTGACCTTTAAATGTTAAAGGTAGGATGATCCTCCCTTTAGCTTAACGATCACTTCTATCTTATTGGGTACTCATTATAACAAAAAACAATTTATCTGCCCGTTAAAATCCTCCCTTTAGTTAACGGTAAGTTGTAATAATGCCCCTAAAAGAGCAAATTCTGATGATAACAGAGTAATGTTTAACAGAAGGATCAAAAAATTAGTGTTCTAATCAGTGTTGCCACGAAAAAAAATTGTAACCAACATTTGTGAAAAAAAAAATCACCAAATAAGAAAAAATATAACCAAAATTAAATTAGTAGATTTATATTTAATTTTTTTCAGATTTAAATTATCTATCTATTTATCCATATATATAAAAATTAAGGTTTGTTGTTTGTATGTATCTTATAGAATCTATGCATTTGATCATGTTATGTTCTTTAGCAAAGTTGTTGCGCATGAGCCGACGAAGGTTTCTAAGTTGGTATGAGTAATTTCCGACAGGTGGCGCTACTGAAAATGACTCAAAATGCATTAAATCGTAAACTGTGCATTTGATCATGCTATGATCTTTAGCAAAGTTGTTGCGCATGAGTTGACGAAGGTTTCTAAGTTGGTGCGATTAATTTCCGATAGACGCCACTGAAAATTATTCAAAATGAACGACAAGCAATTGGTAGACCTACACCTCAAACACGGAAGAAAAGAGCATTACGAGCCTCAGAATTAGACGAGCAACGAAAAGAATCGCTTGAACAACGAGAAGTGACGTTAAAACTGATCGAAAGTGTACTACTCAGACCCGTTCGTCTGCATCATCTGGGCAACGGGAAACAAAATCAATAAAATTATTCAAAATTATTTTGGATATTTGTGTAATGTCTTTCCTTGAAATTTATTTTAGTTGGTAGCTCAGCAACGTGCGCAGGGTACAGCCAGTAATTAATAAAGAAAGAAAGAAAAAAATACCAAAATAAAACATTAGTCTTACTAATTAATTAATTTTAACAGACAAAACAAAAGCCTTTTATATAAGAAAAAAAATAACCAAAACCGGAAAAATCCACACATTGAGCAAAAAAAAAAATAACCAATTTTGGTTAGAAATAACCAGAAACCGAAAAGTTGGTTTTAATTCGATAATTATTGTACACAGTGATGCCAGAAACCGGTTTGGAAAAAGTGCAAAAAGTTTGTCAAAAAAGTGCCATCCTGAATAAAAAAGTGCCAAAACTTTAAAACCGGTCATTAAAAAAAAACTAAAAAATTAACAGCGTTTTTCATTATAAATGTTTTTTTTTTTTTTTTTTTTTTTTTTTTTTTTTTTTTTTAATTTAAGTTGAATTTTATTAAAATTATTCGAAATTTTAAAAAAATCCTTGTTTTAATATATATGAATTTCCTCCATCACCTGATATTCAGCACTTCGCAACTAAAAATATATTGAAGTTTTTGTGCAAAAGCAATACGAAGAAGTACTGTCCGAATTATTGAAGTAGAAAAAATTGATGGTGTCCGGATTACAGAGTCTACTGTTGTAATAAAATAAGTGTCCGGATTACCGCGTTGTCCGGATTTGCAGGTGTCCGGAATATCGAAATTATACTGTATATTGAATAAAAAATTATTTATTTTCAAAAAATATTTATTACATTTGAAAAGTTGAATTGATTGAAGAAAAAATATATTAATTTTTTTGTATTTGTTGTTTTTTTTTTTGAAAACATTCAAAAATAAATATAAATTTTAAAAATTAATTTAAATTAAAAAAAAGACTTTATTATTGCATTAATAAAAAATAATTTGAAATATGAATTAGAATGAAAAATACAATTAATTGTATGTTAAGTTTTGAAATTTAAGAAATGCATTGAAGTTTTAAATAATAAAAAAAAATTATAATATATAATGAAGGGTCCGCCAAATAACTTTTTTTTGAAAATGCTGTAAAAAAACTACTTAATAGTTTGCTTGTTTACATACCCACCAAGATCAAAATGAGCTTCATCTGCAAAGATGATTTTTTTTGCCAAAATCGGCATCTTCTGTAGGCTACTGCATGGCCAGCCAAGGCAGCCATTTGAATGAAATTATTTTCCATTATTAACCGGAAGGATTGTACTTTCAAATAAAAAAAAGAAATTTGAGAAAATATTCAGAAAAAAAAGTTATTTGGCGGACCCTTTATAATAAAAAAACGTGCAAAATGAATGAAAAAATGCACTTTTAATGCTAAAAAAAATACAGAAAATGGCAAAAAAGTGCTAAAAAGCATCTAGCATGTTTTTTTAAAAAAAAAGTGCAGCAGACGAAAAAAAAGTGCTAAAACTGCACTTTAAATGCCGTTATGGCAACACAGATTGTACACGAGCGACATTTAATGTAATTCTCTTTATGATCATTATTATATATAAATAATAAAATTGAAATCATTGCTATTGTTGGCATTAGATGGAGGGGAAATTTCCTCAAAACCCAAAACTCTTCCAGATATCCCACTACCAAGGGAATGGGAGAGTCTTCCACCATTCGTATACTGCGGGATCGGGGTACAATCTCGCATACCTTTCAAAGTGGCCAACAATCTTCTACAGGCTTTTATCTTAAAAATTTATTTTTTAATTCTTTTTTATTTAAAATGATGTTGGATATTCCATTTAGTGGTATTAAATTGATGAATTCTTGGTTACAATTTATTTATTTATTTATAAAGAGTGGTCTACCCAAACGGAAATTATCTTATTATTTTTTATTATGCTTTGAGGATCTATCAATTATGCGTGAAACAAAATATTAGCAAAATACTCACAAGGACTTTGGTGGAATATCTTTATCGGATAGTTCATATTTTCAATGACTCTTGAGACATAATTGTGGTTCAATGTCACTAATGTGCTGAATCTCATCCTTTGGCTCTTGATTTATTGACGTGCACTTTTTCTGTTAAATATGCTCAAAGAAAGAAGTCGCCACGACGTGAAAAAACATGGTCACTGAATTTCTCGTGCAAAAGAATCTTTGCTTCGTTGGATGTATGGCAATTGTTCAGGTCTATATCCTCAATTCACAGTAACTGTTTGGTCGCGGATGACGCCGCCAGCCCATAAACCGCACCATCTACTGTTCAACTAAATATTCGGCATATTGACGATGCTAGAAATGACCAATAGGCTTCAACCTTTGAGTCAGTTCAACCATGTAAATTCAAAATTCTGTTTGTGAGACGGACACAACAATGAGTAGAGGTTGACGGCTCTTCTGCCATATCGCGAAGTGTTTTTTCTTATCCTACACTCGGTTTGCTGAAATATGCCCACAATTCTCTGGATTTGGACACAGTTGATCGATTATGCTGATCAAAAAAAAAAAATCAACAATATTAACGCGCCGCTCAATTGAGTACCTCTGCATGTTAGACTTTGTCAAACGCTGATACAAAGAAATGTCAAATTAAGTTGAGTAAAAACTTGACGTTTAGATGCGACACAAACTTAACATAGTGCTTTATGGTTGGATTACTCTTTTGTATTCGTGAATCCAATGTCCTGTATAAGAAGAATAAGAAATTGTGATAGAGTGCACGCGTGTTTTTTGAGTTACGCTGATATAAAAAATAAAATAAAGTGATACATATGTATGTATATTGAAAATAAATATTGGTTCGAAAAATAGACAGGACCAAGGCGTATTTATTCTATCAGGTGACCCTAAAATTAAAGCTGTCGAGTATTGTCGTTGTCAAAATTTTTTTGTTTTTTTATGTATTTTGTTTCGATAATCAATTTCGTATTCATATTTGTCATAAACCCTCATTTGTTCCGCCTATAGCCTTAAAGATACGCACTCTAGAAATTCTTCCAGATTACTATTTTGAAACCAATTATATTAAAATTTATGCAAGATGATTAACAATATTTAAGCCATTAACATTAAATACATATATCTTTTAAGGTACAACCTAGATTTACTTTATTTATATTTATTTAAACGAAAGTTATTTAAAAAAGAATTTGGTTTCTCCAACTAGGTGCATAAACAATGCCATTTTTCTCGATGGCCATATAAAAACGTAAAGTAAAAATGTTATTGACTGCAAGAAATAATTTTTCTTAATTTATAGGTGCTGCACTATAGTGTAATTTAGCATGACATAAAAAGCATAAGAATTTTGAATAAATAAAATTTATTTAGTTATTTTTAATTGCTTTAATTAATTTCCTATGGAGGTTTGAGGGTGAATTTCTTTTTGACAGGAAGATTACTCCTTAACAAAAACAAAATGTCTGTTGTTTTTGTATTGTTGTATTTATTGTAGAATTACGGTCACCTGGTAGAATAAATACGCCTTCGACAGGACTATTGAGCAGTTTTCATTGTCATAAAAAATTGTATTAAATAATATATTATTATATATTTTAAATTAAAATACCACAATGCCTGATTGCAAGACATGAATACATGGGAAGATAGGTGTAAGGTATATGGGAGTGTACAACAGAGAATATCATTTTACGACTAACTGTGTGGGTGTAGCCCAATATTCGGCATAACTTCTGAAGGTAAAGAATTACGTAAGATTTATATGTGATGATTGCATGCAGTACATCCAAAATGTTGGTTTGGTGCTAAAGGATATTCAGGATGAAGCCAATATTAGTAAACAAAACTTACGGGAATATAAAAATGAATTCAAAATGTCAGTGAACGCAAATTAAAATGAAATAAAGCAACTAATTGAGGCTGTAGTAAAACGATGTGAGGAAATATTAAAAAATAGATAGTGCGCAAAAATCATTTGAGCAAAATGCGCGGAAAAAAATTATGAGAAAAATGGGGGAAGATAAAAAGCTATAACGGACATATGAAAGGACGGAACAATATACAATATTAAAGTAAATATGGATAGTGGATTGTACAATAAAGTAAAGAGTGCACAAAAATTAAATACAGGTTGGGAAAGAAGTAGAGTATTCGATGGCAATGATATCCGGAGGAGTTTTAAATGAAAGGGATTTAATCATTTAGCAAGTGAATGTAGGAAGCAAGAAATGTGTGTCAAGTGCCATCGAAATCATAAATGATAAGGAGCCAATATCTAAATGCATAAATTGTATGAGAATGAATCGGAAAATAAACATCGGCTTAAATGAAAACCATGGGACTTATAGTATAACCCGTCTGGTGTATCAGAATAAACTTAAAATAAAAATTAGTATAATGGGCTTAAACGTTTTAAAATTAAAGGATAAATATATGTATGTATATATTATATACAAATGTATACGGTCTGACAAATAATTTTAATCAATTGGAAATAATAGCTACAATGGAAAACTCACATTTTTTCATAGTAACGGAAACGCATATGACGGAAGATATCGACCAAAATTATTTGTAGCTGTGCAAGGTTATAATTAAATAATATCATTTTCCAATTCTGCAATAACTGGAGGGGTAATTATATACTACAAGAAGGAATGGAAAGTTACAAAAATATTTGATAAACATTTTAAATTCTAAATATTGGATTATAGCTTCTACTGCATTTTGCCATAATGTGCACCTGATAATTGTAGCAGCTTACACATAGCCCGGTGGTTGTGAAGCGGAATTTTACGAAAGTTTTCAAGAAACGTTATATATTATATTATAACTGGAAATTTCATAGGCTGATCAACAAATAATTTCTATAAAAATTAAATTCCAACGTCGTCAAATGACAATGGCGTTAAACAAATAGTAAATGAGTACACTCGAGTAACGAAGACATCCAGAACATAGATCAGCAATAAATCGTTTTTTCGCTATTCATAAGCACTCATGAAATCTTGAATATAAGTGAGTCAACAATATTGAAATTTGCCTACTTTGAAACATTTGAACTCACTACAGAGTTGATTTATAAGTACAGGTTGCAATGAGTATGCGCACAACGTTGACATCAAATTCTCATACCATTCGAAATACGTTTGATTCATAAGCCTACTCATTCAGATTCATAACTTTAGAAGGATTGGGACAAACATATTACGAGGTTTCTACTGGCGTACCGATCTGCGGCCCATTATTCAACATCTATATCACCCGCCAAGGTTATTTTTGGGACTGAGATAAAACTGCCCGGTGATTTAGAGTTTGATGTACTGGAAAAGAAGAACTAAATGAACTTCATGAGTTTGTGCGCACACTATAAAAATGGTCAGTGATAGAATGAAAGTCAGGTATGATCTTGCAGCAAACACGGAGAGCTTCCATGAGGGACAACTGGTTTTACTCTACAACCCAAAGCGGAAGAAGGGACTATCCCCCAAGCTATAAACCAGCTGGGATGGACCGTATAAAATAAATGAACGCTTAAACGATGTCGTGTACAGGATACAGAAAGCTAGCAGCCCCCGGACAAAAATGAAGTTCGTTCACATAGAGCGACTGGCAAAATATGGGGGAAGAGATAATGAGGCTGTTCGGGATGAACAGGTTTAAGTGAGCGGCAGTGTTAGGAATGGTGTAACATCGTTTAACATTAATAGCAATAGCTACACAAACAAACACAACGAACTTGTTTACAAGTAAACCAACAACATACATACATAATTGGCCATTACAACCCTTCAGTCAGGATTACGGCCTAGCTTCTCACACCACTCATGTTGTGTGCCTTAATTTTATACTTGAGTGGCGAGACCTACAGTTTAACGTCGACTCCGAACGACAGATTTTTTGAGAAGCTTTTCATGGCAATTTTTAATCAGAGTTTTTGCCAGAAATCTACTGAGAGGAAGTCGCCGAAGAAATATTTTCATATTTTCGTTTTGATGTCTGACCTGGGATTTCAACTCGGGCCTTTCGTCTAATAAGCCGACACGCTACCTACTAGACCACGGCGACTACAACACTATTATGAAAGAAAAGGGAATAGACAAGTAATCGAGAACGCAACAACAAGCACCGTGAACAAAATACACAAACAACAATGAAACCACGATAAAGAAGGCGAAACCACGAACGTTCGACTTCAAGAACTTTCATCAGACTGTTTACGTGGGCATAAAAAAAGGCAAAAAAGCAGGCAACGAGTAGTAAGAATTCAGTCAATCTTGTGTGAAGACGCGTTGCGTGTGAAGAAAACAGCCATGATTTGAAGATCTCCGTTGTAAATATCTACTTTGATAGTGTCTACGCAATAGTGGAAAGAAGAATAGCGAACAAGCAAATTATTGGTATTCATCAAGTTGTATACAGTGACTCAAAATTGTGCGAACAATAAATAATTTAATTGAAACTAAACACAAATTTATTTTTATTTTGTTTGCAATCAACGAACTCATATTTTAAACGTTTTTAAAAAGGTAAAAATGTAACAATTGGTGTCAGAAGTGGGATTGCAAAATCCAAAAGTAAAAATAAAAATAAAGAAATGAAACTCTCCGAACTAAGAGTGGAACGGCTTAAACGAGAGTTGGGTAAACTAGAGCTGCCAACAACGGGCACGAAGAATGAACTTCAAAGGCGGTTAAGAGAACAACTGCAGATTCAGGCCCCTGCGACCTCTAGCGGTATCAACATAAATTCGTTGCTAGCCACTATGGTGGAAAAATGGAAGTAGCAAACCAAAAGCTATTTGATGATGTACAAGAAGCCTCTAGAGCCGAAGATCAAAAAATGCAAGAAGCGAACAAAAAGCTATTTGCTGATGTACAAGAAGCTTCTAGAACCGAAAATTAAAAACTTCTGGCTGATGTACGAGAAACTTCTAGAGTCGAAAATCTTCTGGCTGAAAAAAAGGTGTCGCAGCCGAGATTCTAGAAACCATGCTAGCCAGCTGCAGAAACAATTACAACGACTTAATGGTGGCGTTACAGAGAAAATTCGGTGACGAGCACAAACGAGAACTGTACCGCATGGAGTTAAGGTGCCGGGCGCAAAAGGCAAATGAGTCACTTCAAACCTTTGTAATGAAGGTTGAGAGGTTAGTGCAGCTTACATACCCAGGAGAAAACCCCCACTGATAGACAATATTAAAACCGAGGCGTTTGCTAATGGTATAAGCGACCCTATCATCAAACTAGCGGTATGTTCTACCCAGAAGACAACCTTTGCAGAGACCGCGGGGTTCGCACTAGCCCAGGAGACCGCTCGCACGATTTGTAGACCACAAGTTAGAAAAGTGCGAAATATAGAAGTCGTGGAGTCTCCTTTGGGAGAAAACGGACAAAAGGCTAAACTTAAATGCTTCAGGTGTTCATTTCCAAAGAAACTGTAACGCTTCACGAAAAGGTCAAGATCCGTCTCAAGGAATAAACGGGCGAGCTACCAACCATCTACACAAGAGTCCCCGTTAAACTAAAACGAGCTAGCACTGAGGGGCAAGTGCTGGCTCCCACTAGCGAGGGCCGCACAATCTAACTATCAGGGATGCAGCAAAACAACAACAACCTTACGGCGTGCGGGTACATAAATGACAGATAACACACATTCACTATAGACACCGCTGCAACTCAGTCTATCATTAGACAAGATGAAGTGAAGGGGAAGTGTGAAGTACTTAGTAATGTAAGACTACGGAGAGCTACTGCTATTTTTTAAAAGTCTGTATGTCATTATCAAAACACGGACTTTACGACCTACTCTCGTGTTTAAAAGAAAATATTGTACACATGTTCCTCTGTTGATTATAAATTTTAAATCAGATTGTTCTTTAATAAACTTATAAAAAGAGTATCAGAAACAACATTAATATCGTGAAGGAAAAAGCTTTGTTTTCTAGCCATAATTTTTGGAATGAAATGAAAATCTGAAATAAATTTTATTTCTCATTAAAAGTTTAATTAAGAGCTAAAAGTTTGGGCTATTGTTAATATGAACATCCATTTTATTTTTACTTTTTTACCGACTGTCACGTTCGATATGAAAGAAATTTTATTCATTTTTTTATTTAAATGTGATGTGTTTTAAATTAAATATTTAAATGAATAAGGCTTAAAGCCTCTTAATAAAATTAAATGTTTTTTGACAAGCTTTAATAATTCATTACGCATGAAATTTTGATTTTGTTTTAATTTTTTATAAGTAAATATTAGAGGCTAACAACTTTTCAAAATGTTTTAATTTTATAATTTTAATATTAAATTAATATATTAAAAACTCAAAATTTAAGGTTCACAATAAATAATTTAACGATTATAAGTTCAATAAATACAAACAAAAAATTTAAGCGATACATCCTATCGTCTTAACATCGTTCCATCCAGCGGAGTAGTCACGTAGAGATCATCATATATGTATATTATCTGAAACGTCATCGGGCCAGGGCTTCAAGTACTCGGCACTAGTGGTGGTATATCTAGGAGCTTCTCATTCATCTAATTTAACTACATCGTATGTATTATTCGATTTTATCTCCACGATCTGCTATGGGCATACATATTTCGGCTTCAGCTTTACGCATCCTCCAAGTTGAGTTCTTTTAATTGCTAATAGATCATGAATCTTGCATTGTTTTACGTTTAGGGTCTGGACTGTCAGTATAAGTTGTTTAAAAGATCGTCTGGGGTCACATCAATAATTTCTTTCAGTCCAATATCGTCTTAAATCCGCATATTGTTACCAATCAGCATTTGCTATTATATATTGAGTTAATAACCTGTTGCACTTTTTCGACGAACTTGTACCATTTACCGAGATCATCGATATTTAACTTTAATAAAACAGATATGATAACAATGCTTAGTCTTTCGATTTGACTATATGTTTCGGTTTAACTATATATCCTAAAATCTTTGTTCGTTAATACGGAACAGTGACCTAATATGACTCAAGCAGGTTTTCCAAAAATAGTACTCGGAGTCTTCGGCTGACGTGGTTTTGTTTGGGTATAACCAGCAAAACTTTGTGAATGAGTCGATGACAGCGAATATGTGGCTGTACATTTTTTAAAAATTTCAAATGGGCCAAGGCAGTCAATATGATATGGTATTTTTCTTTAGACAAAGGATATAGTCCACTTTCCCCGTTTTCTATTTGTTATGATGCATGGAACACATTTTGAGATATGTTTCTGTATTTTTTCCTCCAACTTTTCGCGCGCTTTTCTTATACGCATTGCGCTAATTTAAAATTTAAAGCTTCAATAGTTGCCGGTACTTTGAGCTCACAGCTTATATAATTCCATTCTATTTTCGTAGTTTTCTTGCTCTTTAATAGACCAGATGTAAATGGTTATTGTGTGGAGATTTCTGCAACAATACTGCACTATATCAATCAATGGACGCATCTGTATATATGTACTTCCTTTTCATAATGCTTGTTAAATATATTCAAATGTGGACCGCTACTTAATCCACCTTTAAATGTATTAAACAAACGCTTTTGTTCAACTTCAAAGTGGAACTTCACATTTTGTTTTTTCAAAAACGTGGGCGGTTTATCTTTTGAAGCATGCTGCTATGTCAAGTAAACTAATTGTTTGACATTCTATGGATTCTGCTGGTTGTGACAATTCGGTACTGTGCGAATGAAAGGAAAAAAGGAAATGTAATAATAATTATTGTTAATGTATCAGAATATCTAGTATTGTCATGTAGGTGATGTCGGTAGTTGTAGGAATCGTTCTTGTCCAGAGATCCACTGGTGACAGGTGTCTTGCTCTACCTGGACAACAATTAAATGCGTTGTGTTGTGAGGTCCCTTTCTACAGAATTCTGACCTGAGCTGGGAGAGTGTCAATATTATTTCAGGGGTGCCAACTTTCCTGATCTACAATATCTGGTGGACGTGCATTTAAGACTATTTATGGCATAGTTACTAATTGTAGAGTTGTTATAGTTACTAATTGTGTCTTCTGTGCATTTTCGATTGCCGTGGCGTCAACTACAGGTAGAAGTAGATTTTGAACGTCCGGAAGGTTGCTCCTTATGGAATTCGTAATGTTTCGAGGGAATGCGGGTGAGCGCATGCTAGTAAGAATTGTTTAGTGAGCATCACGTTGCGTGACTTTACTGGTAAAACTTTTGTCTTTTTATGGAGATGGTCATCACTTGTCATCTCAACGCACCCTGTCGCCGTTATCAGTGCTACCCCTCCATTGTGTGTTACTGACATAGTACGAGCCTCCCTATTGCTTTCCATTGATACAAAGAAGACAGGAGTGATATCAGGCGATATGACTTACCAATTTCTGTGGTTTATATGGCTTCAGTATAGGGATGACTCTTTCTATCTTTCATATGGTACCGGGAAATTAATTTATACTTTTATTCGAGAGATATCATTTTTTGATATTGATGTCCAAAATATGATGTTCTCTTCGTCTTTCGCATGATCGATATTTGGTAGAGCGACACCTTCACCTGTTAAGTCACGAAATACGACATTGACACGACACGCATGAAACACTTGGAGATTTCGGCGAACTAAAAGGGATCCTGAAGAACTGGTATTGTCAGTTACGCGTGACAAATGGTGTGTACTTTCAAAAGTCCGCTTCGCAAATCGATCACACTAAAAATTCTATTTATTCACTTCATTCTATGAACGATGAAGTTGGTTCTCAATAAGTGCTAAGGATTAGCGGTCCTTAACATTGCCTGCATGTGGAATCTATTTTCTTCGTCATAGCTATCAGGGTGCACACCTCGGATTCTAAGTGCTCTATAATGCTCTCCTTCAAACATTGTTCCATCTAGTCATCAGCGATAGATCTTTCCTTTATTGCAAGTTGTCGTGGGTTGCAAAATATAGTTTATCGTCCCTCAAAATAATACGCATTTCCACATTCGTTGTTCTGGTCTTTTTGGTCTATAATTTTCTATGAGTTTCAAAACTATAATCAATAACATTTACATTAGAATCTGTTTTCATCGATAACATTTTAGCGCTGTTTATATTAATTAATTTCAAAAAATTTAGATAACTTATACAGTTTAGTAAATATGAGTGATTTAAAATGGCCTTCAAAATTTCCGCGTTTGTAGTTTTCTACGATAAATAAAAGTGGTAGCTCCGTCTACCTTCGTCAAAAGAAAAATTAAAGTCTATTCTTTAAATATAGGCAAAAATAGCCAATAATTTCCAATATCGCTAAACAAATTTATAAATTTTCTGGAAAGGGTCGCGAATATTGCACTACAGGTTTGTTACAAAATCTGTTGCATACATTTAAGATAAATGACTAATTTAGGCGCAATTTTAAAGAAAATTTTTGAATGAAATTAAAGCATTCTTCATGTAGCTTATAATAGTCTTAAAGAGTGATCTGCATTTGAAGCAAAAAACAATATTTTAAAACAAGAAATTAATCACCGAGTTCAGTGCCAAATAAATTTAACTGCGAGAGGATTTAGTAAAACACGGATCCTAGGCTTCGCACGATGGCAATACTCAAGGCGTTTCTTTTCCAACCCAGTACTTGTTGCTAATGGAACAGGTATTAGTGAAAAACTTTTATATCGCTTCGGAATTATTCTTTAGATAATAAAATGTGGCAAGAATATTGATATTGTGAAGTTTCAAAAATGTTCGTGGATACTGATGAGCTACTTGTCAAAAAAATATAACTGGTGCTTCATGCCTGTTACTGATCATAAAATAGTAACATGTGCTCTCCGAGGAAGCAGAAGAAGCACGCAATATAGATTACAAGAAGTATAGATTAATATTTTCCAGAAAATGTAAAAAAAAGCTTTAAAAAATACTGATGTATCGTTTGCTTGCATCATCTGATAAGTAGTATTTGTAAGTTGTCAAACTAATAAACTTTTAGCACTAGCTAATGTAGTATCAGAAACGATAGTTGATGATTATACGAAATAATTAATTTGGAATATATGTTCGGTGCGTCATGGGCGGGGCCAATTTTGATGAAATTCTATTTTTTTCCGTAATTTAACCAATACAATGCTCAGTACTAATATTCAACGATCTAGCACCACTCCAATTTTCTCCGAAAAAATGTATGAAGTGGAATCACTGTGCGGTGTGCACATCCGCCATATTACGCTTGTTGTCGTCATCTTTATATTCGTTTGTACTTGTTTGTTTGGGTTTCCCTCCATTATCGTCGTCATCTAGAACAGAACATCATTTCCTTGACCTTCGTTTGTCCCGATTAAATTAAAATGTTTGTCTTTACATATGGTCAAATTTTCTGTAACGTATTTCTGTTTTTGTTTTTATAAAGTAAAATAGAAACACTTTTTTGTGAAATGTAACAAAAATAATTTAATAATAATAATAGCGATTAAATAATATTTATTTATAGTCTACAATGAAGATGACTGAAACACAACCTTTGCTGCATACGGACCGTTTAGAAATAGAAGGACGTCCCATACCTCGACCAGATGTACGAAGTTCTCCTGACAATATGTTAGTCAGTGTGCAGAGTGAAGAATGTATTGGTAAGTTACATTATATAAGTATACTTAAAAAAGGCTACTTGCTGTTTTTACATATGATAAATTGTAAGGTAGACAAAAGATGATTGGTTCATATTTGGTAAATTGCTGGACACAGAAATCTTTTGCTTTCTCATTCATCCATTATTTTTTTTGCAACATTATGAATCGGTCGCGAACTTGACCATTAAGTGAGAAAAGCGAAAAGTTGTAAAGAGAAATGAAAAAATATTTATTGCAGAGAGTTGCCAACAGTTTGCCTTTCTATTTCCTATATGTTAAAGTCGACTTAGTCAAACAATTTAAATATACACATTTTAAACGCAGGGGAATGTCCAGAAACCGATAATAAGAATGATTATACTCCCTCATTACATCGTACCTTGGAACATCCCACTTCCAACTTGGATACTATGATACATTTACTGAAAGGTAATATTGGAACAGGAATATTAGCTATGCCAGATGCTTTTAAAAATGCAGGGTTGTATGTGGGACTATTTGGTACCTTAATAATGGGAGCAATATGTACACATTGCATGCACATGTTAGTTCGCTGTTCTCATGAGTTATGCCTACGGTTACAGCATCCTTCTTTAAATTTCTCAGATGTCGGATACTGGTCCTTTGAAACAGGACCCATTCCATTAAGACGCTATGGACTCTTAGCAAGGTTTGTATGAATATATTAATTATTACGATTATATTAAAAATGTTTGATGCTAAAATAATGCTTTCACTAGAGTAAACAATTAGGACAATAAAGCTATATAATTAAAATAATAAAACTAAACAATTAAAATAAAATTAAGAATAAGCTAGATCGCGAATATTATTATAATCAGATGTTTAACATCAGTTGTTAACGTTTTCAGTTACTCCAGATAATTTATTGTTTACAAACTCCACTTCAGCCATATTATGGAGACATCTTGTTGAGGACACTTTTGGCGATTTAAAAATCAAACTGGACAAACATCTAAAAATAACAGATTGCAAAACAACCTACATAATAAACATTTTGTTTTTAATATTTAAGAGCGAGATTTAATTGAATAATGAATACAGTAGTCAAATAAAATGGTTGACCGTATCAATTGCAAAAACTGGTTGTGAAAATATTGTATAGGATAGGTGAGAGGCGTGACCCTTGCGGACAACCAGCTTTAAAATTAATTTGATAATACGATGATATTGAGCGGAAAATTTAAACTAAACATTTTATAAACTATGGCATACGGAGTCGAAAGAGGCTTTTATATCAAAAAGAACCATTCCGGTCGATTACCCGTTGTATAGATTTCTTTGGATTACATTCTTTATCCTCAGAATTGGAAGTACCGTGTTATGCAAAATGCGAATTGTTCAGGAGGAATAATATCATTATCTTCAATAAATATATCAAGTTTATCATCCTAAATAAGTGTTTCCAGAATTTTTCCTAGTGATAATAGTAGGCTAACTGGACGATATGAGTTTACAATTTAGGAAGGTATATTAGGATTTTTAATGGGTACTGTTGACTCCTTCCACTCAAGGGAAAAATACGACAAATTAAGTCAAGCATTTATTATTGCAGTAAAGTATTTTATACATTTCATTGGAAGTACTTTTAACAGATTCCCTGCCAGCTGTTTATGAGAAGGTGTCATTTCTAGGCCACGTGTGCCATTTTCGGTACACGATAACTACTTTTGTAAAGTTCTATAAATACATGTTCTTTTTATTTTTGGGAAAGTGTATATTACAGTCGGGCCTCGATTATCCGTGATCCGGTTAACCGGTAACTCCGATTAACCGTGATGACCAAAGATAAGTTTATTGTTTTTTGTTTGCAATGTTTTCAAATTGTTTGCTTCGATTAAACGTGATTACCTCTATTATCCGTGATGGCAGAATTTTTTTTATTAACTTCAAATTGATACGTACAAATTAATAAACATGAAAACTGGGAACTCCCTTGTTTGCATACGATGAGTCAGAAGCATTTACAAGTGATTAGTTTAATTTTGAAATTTATAAAATTATGTATAAAAGAAAATTATAAGTTGAAAAATATTAGGCAAACAACATTACACGACTTTTTTAAGAAGTTGTATTCTTTTTTGCTTAATGTCATTTTTTGCCTCATGTTTTCAGTAGAAAATTTAATGTATACATACTTATTTAATTTAAAAATGTACATAAACTTCTTGAATTATTTTTTTTAATGTAAGTATGTATGTACACCAGAGTTCACTTGTTAAATAATAAAAATATTAAAAAAACTGTATAATCAAAATTGTTATTCGATTAACCGTGAAAATCGATTATCCGTAATGCTTCTGGTCCCGACCATCACGGATAATCGAGGCCCGACTGTATTTTCATAATTATATATTAATATTAAAACAGTAAAATGCATAAAATAAAAAATTGAATTTATTTCACATATAATGAAAGACATAAGGGTGATGTACAAAAGAGAATTTATGGTTTACTCAAGTTGGATTACACTATTATAAGTTTTCACACTTTCTGCATACCATGGTTCCTTTTACTGGTCTACCTACCATTACAGTTTTGTAATTCATGGTGTAATTCTAGAAGGTGGACATGGTCATCTTCTTCAGAAAATTCATTATTTTCATCATCATTATTTGTATTACATAAATATGAAATCAGTAACTTTCTATATTTTAAAAAGTGAAATTAAACTATTGTTTTTTGTATTTTATAAAATTATATTTTATAAAATGCATTTACAACTGATGTATTCAATAAAAGTTAAAAAGTGGTCCGATAACTCCAAAATTACTCAAAACATCATTACGTTACATAAAATAGTCTTACCAATAATTAAATTTTTGGTATAAACATTTTAAATTTAAAAATTCAGCGTGGCGTAGAAATTAGGTTTAGTGTGCAATTAAGCCCCTACCACGAGCTTTTAAATTTACAATTTGATTTTTGATTGTTGTTACATCAACACTAGAGTCTACTACTTCACTTTGAGAAGTGCGCAATAATTGCGACTCGTTACCAACTTTGATTTCCGTTACTGGATCGCTCAAACCTGATGAAACGTTTCACCTAAAATTTCGCATTTCTCTTGGCCAGTATTATACCGCACATCGTTTAGGATTACTTTTTATTTTTCGTAATATTTTCGTCACATTCCAAAATGGTGAAGAACCAATATAAAGAAGTTATATCAGGAGTTGTTATTAAAGTTTTTGATTTCATCCTTAATGTGGATATTAAGCATTCGCATTGTAGTAAGATCGATAGAGTATCGATAAGGAATCCAATTCTTTCAATATCTGTTTCTAGTTATTATTACATACATATGTATTTGTTTATTTTTAAATATTCCCTATTTTTGCAATTGTTTTTTAAACGATTTTCGTTTTGCACATTACCAAATTTTTTAATTATGTTAACAGCTTCTGTGAACTTAGCATCGAAAATCCGTGTGAGCAAACGGAAAAGACAACCTTGTCTCTATTGAGGGAAATAAAAGATTGTTTAAATATTTGAGAAATTGATTTGTTTTAATCATCAAAAGCACTCGGTCGCTGCAGTCAAAGATATTTTGTAATTAAAAAAAAACAAAACGTCTTCTAAAAATAGTTATATTTACAGATGAGTTTAATATTTTTGGATCAAATAGTAATGAGGAGCTATTTAATTTCGAAAAAACAAGAGAACTAACTTTATAACCTGTATCTAAGTTGCATAATTATAGGTCCAATTCTGGCTTGCTGGGGTAGGTTGCTGCGTGTAAATTCGAACGTTCACCTCGTTGCACCCAATGAAAACACATGCATTGCAACAAGTGCTGGTAGATAAAACTCCATTTTGGATATATTTTTAGTGAATGTCATCGACAATGTCTCAAGTGCTACAGATATACCGAATTGAGTTCTGATCATTTACAGTCAAAGTAACTCTTAGAAAACATACCAATTTCTTTGAGGACAGAGTTGTTGACTATAAAAGTTTTTCTCATTTTATTAATCACAGCTACCGGTAGCCAATACAGATGATATCAACTCACAAGAGCAGATAAAGAAATAGTATCAAAACGAAATCATGGCTTCTAGATAATATTAAACATTTAATAATAACTAGTAGTCGTCGTAGTATAGTAGGTAGGGTGTTGGCTTATTAGTCATCTCCAACAAAACGAAATAAAAAAATATTTCTTCGGTGACTCCCTCTCAGCAGATTTCTGGCAAAAACTCTGACAGTAAATAAAATTGCCATGAATAGTTTCTCAAAAATCTGTCGTTCGAATCCGATTTCAAACTATAGGTTCCGCCAATCATTTATAAAATTAACATACACAACATAAGTGGTAGGAGAAACTAGGTCATAATCATGACTAAAGGGTTGTAATGACCAATTATGTATATATGTATGTATGAAAAAAATTTCTTCATTAGCGATAAAAAGGTTGACAGGTCAACAAAGCATAAAAATTTGATAAAAATAAAAAGATGAGGGGGAACAGACCTAGTGAGTTTGATAGCAATGCTATCAAGGAATCCAAAACAAGCCGATGTAAACGACGAACTTAACTTTTTTTAAATATAATACTTAAATTTATTAGAAATAAGGCAGATTAGTTAATATTTTATAAATCAATAAATTAATACAATTGTTTTCTTTTTCTAGGCAAATAATCACAACATTCCTCTTTATTACACAAATGGGCTTTTGCTGTGTATACTTTCTTTTTGTGGCTCTTAATATTAAAGAAGTTATAGATCATTATTTTATAAAACTGGATGTGCACGTTTATCTAATGTTGATGCTAATTCCGATGATTGGTTTGAATTTAGTTAAAAATCTTAAATATTTGACACCAGTGTCGTTATTTGCTGCAATATTAACAATAGCGGGATTAGCAATATCTTTTTTTTATATGCTACATGATTTGCCTCATACGGATACAGTAAAACCAGTAGCATCTTGGTCAACACTACCTCTGTATTTTGGAACAGCTATATACGCTTTTGAAGGTATTGGTGTTGTATTACCCTTAGAAAATAATATGAAGACTCCCGAAGACTTTGGGGGAACAACAGGTGTTCTTAACACTGGTATGGTGATTGTTGCTTGCTTATACACTTCAGTTGGTTTTTTCGGATATCTAAAGTACGGTGATGACGTAAAAGGAAGCATAACATTGAACTTGCCACAAGATGATGTGTATGTATATTGTAAAACGTAGTTCTTTAGCATATGAAGCAAAAAGAGAATTTACATTATTTTTTGCGTTTTATTTATTAGAGTTATAAATAATTATAAAAGAAAAATGAAGTTCAAAGCAACAAAAATTTAAAATAATTATGTTTCTAATTATGTATATTATTTGAGAAGAGAATAAGAATTTGGGTATTTTGCAATGAACAGCATTCTACTAAGCAAATGTTAACAGTACAAATTTTTTTTTCTTTAATTATTTCATCCCTATTTAAGATTATCTCAATTGGTGCGGATAGCAATGGCAATAGCAATTTTTTTATCATATTCCCTACAATTCTACGTTCCAGTAAACATTATAGAACCATTTGTACAGAGACAATTTGAAACTCCGCGTGGAAAGGATTTAGCGGCAACCACTTTACGAATCGTTCTAGTAACATTCACTTGTAAGAATTATAAATTTTTTTTCGTAACTTCTTTAAACCAATCTTTTTACTTCTCAGTTATATTGGCTGCGTGTATACCAAATTTGGGACCTATAATATCACTTGTTGGCGCAATAAGCAGTTCAGCTTTAGCATTAATTGCGCCTCCAATAATTGAAATTGTTACATTTTGGCATGTTGGCTTTGGAACCTACAACTGGATTTTGTGGAAAGATTTCTGCATTCTACTATTCGGTCTTTGTGGATTTACATTCGGTACATACGCAAGTATATCTCAGATTTTAAATCCAAGCATGGTTTAATATCTTACAAAAAGAATTAACGGTTGATATAAGGTAATATAAAATTTCAGTGTTCAATAAAATTTTAAATCCAATGTATGAGCATATATGCATTAATTTCTTCAAATTCAAGGTGACCATAAATCAGCCTAATTTTGGTTGCTAATCGTTGATAAAACAATTCCGACAAATCTGTAATAGATTAGAACAAATTAACAATTGCACACAAGTACAAGTGTTCATATTGTCTATAATGTATTACAAAACTGTTGAAATTGGTAACCGTTATAAGGCAGAATATTGAAATTAGTTTTAATATTAGGCAAAAAAGATTGTGTTATATGTATTTATTTAGTAAATAGAATATATTCTTTGTAATTCGCTCAAATTTATTTAGCTTTAAATATTAACAAGGCCTACAAATATGTTGTATTAAATAATTAAAACAATTTTATTCAATACTATATATATTTTTTTATCCGTTTAAACATGTATGTATATAATTTAAATTTTTTATAATTAACTTATCAATCTACGAATTATTTTATATTATTTACCTCATATAAACAAGATTAATTAATTAAAACGAAAAATTTGATATACATTTTTTATAATACAATGAATCGGGCCATTCAGTATCGGACAAAATATTTGCAACTACCATAGCGATTTTATAATTAGCTCCAATAAAACACACGGGGTAATCAAATTCTAATTTTTATATTACTTACAAAACAAAAGGAACCTCAACTGCGATATTAAATAAAAATTATTTTAATTTCTTCTATAGATAGACATTTATAAAACTTAAAATAAACGTAATGACTTCTTCTGTAAGACAAAACAATTGCAACTTAAAAATATTCCACGATAAAATATTTGTTTGCTTAATATTTCGTAGCGAAATCCTTACTATATATTACGGCTTTGCATCTTCGTGACATCGACTCTATTAAATGATTAATAGTAGCCTGTGGAATAGCATACCACGCATTTTTAATCCGATTACAAAACTCGTCAGCATTTTGGACGTTATTGCCATCCATCCGCTGTTTTATAATTGACCAGAGATTTTCTACTGGGTTCAGGTCCGGTGATTGAGGTGGCAATTCCATTACATTAATATTTTTTTGCCTAAACCAAGTTTTTACTACCTTCGAAGTGTGTTTCGGATCACTGTCTTGTTGAAACGTCCATCCATTTATCCATTATTCTCTGAATACGATGAAGTGGGCGCAAACCATGACATGACCGCCTCCATGTTTGACGGTCTACACAAAATTCTTTTTGTACTCGTTTTCCTTTTGGTCGTCTAACTCGAGTTGTGCTATCACTAGCGATAACATTGAATTTTGATTCGTCACTGAAAAGAACATTTTTCCATTGGTTTACTGCCCAGCTAATATGTTCTTGAGCAAATTGTAGTCGTGTCAATTGGTTACGCTTAGATATGAGAGGCTTCTTAGCTGGCCGATATGATAACAAATCAGCATCAATAAGACGTCGAGAAACAGTTTTTGCGCTTACTGGAATATTGAATTCTTTAACCAATGTTGGAGCCGATTTAAAAGGAAACTTTTTAATCTCTCGTACAATTAACGCATCGGTTCTTTTGTCAGTTTTTCGAGGCCGACCGCCTTTGCTGATAACCTCCACAGACTTAGTTTTTTTAAAACGTGATAAAATTCGAGAATGATGATGATTTATGAACATTATACTTAATGGATAGTTGTTTTTGAGAAATTCCTTGATTGAAATCATCAACAATACGTTTTCGTAAATGTTTACCGAACTTATCTGGTGCCATCTTTATCGAAAATGGCTAATTAATAAAACTTGTATTTTAAGTAAAATATTTTTGCAAATAAAGGAAAGTGAGGTTTTATACTAATTAACTACGAATTGGAACAAAACAAAACGAAAAATAACGGGTTTTAAACAATGACAACAGAAACTGTAAGAGTTGCAATTGTTTTGTCGGATGAAAATAATAGGTCGATTCACATACCATACTGCAAAAATAGCACTTAGCTATAACTGAGCCTAAAAAATATATTAAGTTATTGCTGACATAATAAGAAACTTGAACTCACAAAACTAAGTTTAAATACTAGGAATATTCTAATTTTACGAATCAAATCTTGTATTATGAATTTTAGTTGCAAAGGTTTTGTCCGATACAGTAACTATTATTTGTTTTTGCGGATAATGAATGCAAATACTATTATTTATTTAAATATTTCAACACCAAAATAAACAATTTTAAAGAAATCTTAGGATTTTGTAGAATACAATATGTTGTCAACGAAAAGAAAAGAATACAGTTTTTAAAAATGTTGTTTGATGTTTCATAGCAGAGACTTGTGTTTTTCATTCATACATATATAAACATTTTGCCGTCGTTATCACGAAATACAAGAAATAAACCATTAACTCTCTCTTTCAATGTGAAAAAATAAATTAAAGACGAAAACATGGAAAATACACTTAATAAATCTTTTATAAATCTTTTGTTAGTCTGTTGTAGGTTTAAAGTATGTGTATTTTACTTTAAATCTACGATGCAATGATTTTTATTTTTCTTATTTGCAAACATACATATATTTTTATTCAAATAAAAAGAAACAGTGCTAATAAGTATTAAATACGTCTAACAGTATTCCAACCCTTTTGGTTTGCATCAAATGTTTATATTACTATTAATATATGTAATAATACTAAATTAAACTGTGATCCAAATCTTTTCATTTGCATCTCACTA
Organism: Sarcophaga rosellei; assembly: GCA_930367235.1. NCBI lineage: Eukaryota > Metazoa > Arthropoda > Insecta > Diptera > Sarcophagidae > Sarcophaga > Sarcophaga rosellei. The sequence continues at coordinate 62,161,475 of OV884019.1, forward strand.
TTTGCGTATGAATAAATTAAAATATAACATGTCAAGGCGAATTTAAATTTGGCGTTAATATAATAACAACTAGATTTAGGTTAAATAAAATTCAATAAGAGCCAACAGACAATTTGCTGGTGACTTCGGTGTAAATAAATTAAAATGAAACATATAAAGGGTAGGTGTATTTCAAAAATGGCTGGGCTTGTAACTTAGACTAGTTCAGTTCATTACTCACATTGTTTTCATTCGTAATAAAAGAAATATGTATAACATATACATTTAACATGATTTTTTCATGAAATTATTTTGTTTAGTTATTGTAACAATAAAACGGTGTCTGCGAGGTAACATCAAATAGGATAAATAAAGTTTTCAATTTCGTATCAAATGTGTTGGCATATACTAGTTTCGTTATTACTAAAAATGTTAATACATATTTTCATGCATTCTGACATTTTGTATTTTAATTTCTTTTTATTTAAATTACGCAAATGAAAATGGTCGGAAAATTTTGTTATTGAAAGTAGCCATCAGGTATTTAATTTGTTACGTCTGCACTATTGCTAAGAAGTCCGTGATTCCCGTTTCCCGCCCTTAGCTATAATACGGCTCCTGCCATAGAGCATTTGTTAGCTTGTGTTTGGCTATCACAAACAGTAAACGTGATTCAAGGAGATAATGAGAAAAAGTAAATATAATCTCATAGCCGAATATTGCTGTCTCGAATATATTTCTCATTCCCGTTAAAGGTTTTAATATCCCCGAATAATCAGAAAGTAATTAGCGGGAAAAGAAAAACAAACCTAATCACATTTTCAATAGCTTGTGATACTATCTTATTAAATAGCACTGCCTTTGCCTAATGTCATTTCCTCATTCGCTTTGTACCCTAAGAAATAAGCAAATTTATACTTTATGACATTCCATCCCGCATCCTGTAAAGTTATCAAAATCTTTAGCTGAGTTTCATTTCAGATTCTCTTCAAATAATCTTACAGCATTTTCTATTTAATCAAGACATGTTAATATCCTCTATCAATAATGGAATGCCTATCATCACTATTATTTTATCAGCTCGGCCAAAACATTCGGCGAAGCGTATGGTGTGACTCTTCGTCGGATAATCCCCTTATCCAAAAATTCCTTCAGCTTCAATTTAGCCTTTGTTTGCTTCCGATATACAACAATTCTAGAAGAACTCAGCGAATCTGAAAAATAATTCTCATTTATAGCTGATCTTAAAAAAATAGTATCGACCTTGTACGAATACAACGGTATTTATCGCCGACTATTCAATAGTACAATACATTGCTCATTTACGCGTAAGACATGATCTCAACGTCTCAACTAAAATTAAACTTAAGGGTAGACCAGATATTTTATTTTATTCTTAGTTTTACGTGTCATAAGAAACACTTTTTGAGGGTTTAGTTGAACCTAAGTTAAAAGTAAAATAAGGGAACAAAAGCAGTAATTCCAATGAAAATAAATGAAAAGATTTAAGTTATTAATGATAGTACTTCACAAATGTTTAGAAAACTTAAATAATTTGTATGAAGAAATGCCATATAGACCTTTATCACATTGAAAGAAAATAAAAAACATTTTTGTAATCCTAATTAGAAGGAAAATTTCAAATACCTCATGAGTTTATATACAAGTACAAAAAAATAAAACAATACTAATAATAATTATACCAAAGATTTTTCTTTAATTTCCGGACAGTGAACTTACAAACATACTAGTAACTGTATGTAGTCATATTTTTGTATATTAATAAATTAGTACATATATGATTTTAATCCACGTCTAGCGTAGAAATAAACGTTTCTGAGGTAACTGATGTGGTTATTCGAAGCCACAGCGGCAATACTGTCGATATCTAGAAATAAAATATATCTCAAGCATTTAGTTCGCACTTCTTCAGAGCCGGATAGCAACAAAAAAGATGCTATAATGTCATTATCACAAAGTCTCTTGCGATTATCCAAAGGTCCGATCATGTAATAACATGTAATAATTCCAACAAATAGTTCTCTGTCTTGTCTGTAAACGATACAAGCATTTCTAATGAGCATTCCTTACAAAAACAAATAAATAAATATGCAGAATACATGCCACAAAATATTATTGAGGGTGCTAGTAGGCTAGTAATTAGTGTTTCAGTCTGTCAAGGTGGAGTTCTGAGTGCGATTCCTTTCAAATATTCGGGTCTGTAATACTACACAACACATATGATTTGAAATTGTATTGACATTAAAAAATAAATTAAAGTGAATATTTGAAATTTATTTAGACACTGAACTTATTATTATTTTGAATATTGTTTTAGTAAATAAGCGTTAAATGTAAATCAAATTATGTTAAAGAATACGAAGATAATAATGAAATATGTAATCTGTGACAATAATCCCTTTAAAATACTTGATTGTTAAAGTGCTATAATTTATGAAGAAATAAACTCTTAATATTGTAATAAAAAAATGCTTGATTTTCATTTAAATAATTTTTTTAATTACAGTTTGGAAGTTTATATTTCATCTTGGTAGGGATTTCTTCAAATTTAAATTATGAAAGGTTATTTTGAATCATTAACAAACAAAACAAAACTCTGATTTGCTGGGATAAGAAGAGGAAATCGGTTTAAAGCCATTGGTTAAGAATAAAATATCTTTAGGGGTGACAAAGAGATTCGGATGGATTCCATGGACAAGGTGGGAATATTCTTGAGAAAAAAGGAGTAATTCAATTGCGTTATACTAGCGCCTCCTAAATTTTTTATGTAGAGTTGCAGGATTGTGATTTAAATACTTTATAATCATATGAACTAAAGCTGTTAACCGTCAGAAGACAAGATTTTTCGGACAATTGTTGATGAAATCGCAGGTTAGAGTTCAAAAATCATTGGATGTTCTAAAACACAATGAGTTTTACTTGATGTCACACTTAGAGCCATTATTACAACTTGCCGTTAAAGTTGGGTTTAGTTAAAGGTGACTTTAGCTTAAGTGAACGTTAAAGTGGCCTTTAACTTCTTTTTTTGTATTACAACCTACAGATAAAAAAGTTAACTTTTTCAAAAATGGCTGTGCCGGAGCAATGTCGATAACACTGCCCAATTAAACAAGTTCTTTTTAAACGCAGTGGCAAGATGGGTTCTTATAATTGTTGAATTTGTTCATTTTGTTTATATATGAAGTTGCCACATTGAAAATAGATATACAGTAGCGAGCAAAAAAAATGCAACGCTAAGCCGATTGATCTTTATGTACGCCTCTTTCAAAAAAAAAAGTACGGAAATTAAAAACTTTTTTTATTTTTATGCTCCACAAACTTAGGTAACAAATGCAGGTTACAATATCAAAATTTTTCTATTCACTTATTTTTATTTTAACATTTAAGAAAACAAGTGCCAAATTTCAGCCAGCAAAAAAAATGCAACGCTATGTTATTCATGACTTTATTTAAATTAAATGTAAATTCTTACAAAATGTTGGTTAAAAATATACTTAAAACTAATAATTGGTTGCGTAGCCTTTATTTTCTATTACCGCTTGCAGTCTGGAGGGCATAGAATCCACTAGGGGCACTATGGTGTGTAAGGGTATTTTTCCCATTCTGACTTTAAAATTTTTTCTAATTCCGCCAAATTTGAAGGATTTTTCTTCTTAGCTTCCCGGTCTAAAGTCTCCCATAGGTTTTTTAAGGGGAGATTGTGACGGCTAACCCATTAGAAGTCACTGTACTCAACTGAGTACAGTTGTATTTTTACGTGTATCCAAGTAAAACTAAAGAAAAAACAATCGTTGTACCATTATTTAGTTTCACAATAACAACAATAAGAGCTACAGAAAAAGAATTTGTATATAGTTTCTGTTACTTATGCAGAACTATCAGCCTAAATTATGACGCGAATAAAGTGTGTGGTTTAGTAAACTATTTTGAAAATATTTGAACCAATACTAAAATTTGTTTAGTAATATTGCATTATTTTTATAAAAATAATAACAACGAAACATACAGGCTTCAAAGAATACTTAAAAATAAAAAAATAAATAAAATAGAAAGGTATAAAGTTGACTGTACTCGTTTGAGTACAATGACAGCATCCATTGTTAGATTTAAAATATGAATGGTATACGTTTTAAGGGCCAGCAGAGTTTCAAAGGGCTCTAAGAGGCCGTTGACAGCATTTTAGCTGATAGTAAAGATGAAGAAATTGATAATGCAATCATACCACCTAATCCGAGTGAACTAACTAACGAAGAGGAAGGTGTTGAGGATGATATGACTTCGTCAGCCCTACCGCAAGATATTCCTGGAACAATTGATGTTTTTGTAAACCGCAAAAATGTCGACAACGATGGAGGCTACAAGTAATGAGCAGTGAGAGTCCCATGGATCAACTTCAGTTTCGCCGAAACACTGCGCGTTATTATTTACGCCAAGGTGGGCAAAATAAATTACGGCAGTCTGGGTCAACAGTTGAAGATTTACCTCAAGATGGAGTTGGGCACTATCCCGCACAAATAGAAAAACAGTTACGGAGCGTAATTTGCCATGCCCGAGTACGTTGGCAGTGCAAAAAATGCTGTAAAACACTTTGTGTCAAAAAGAATGTTCCGAAAAATTTCATACTTAAAAAGTCGGTGTACTCATTTGAGTACACCCCTAAAACTCGTTTCCAAAAAAAAATTTTACAATTTTTCTTTCATTTTCTGTTTTTTTATTAATAAATAAATCTGAAATCAAAAACTTACAGCCGGTTTTCATTTGACCTCTAATGGGCTAATACAAAAGCGACTAGAGTGTTCAGGTCATTGTCTTGTTGGAGTATGCTGTTGGGGGCATTTTTTCCAGAAGATGTGGGAGCATATTTTCTTCTAGGATCTCACAGTATTTAGTGGCATTCAAAATACCATCGATTTTCACCAACGGACCAACTCCGTCATGAGAAAACGAACCTACCAATAAATTCCTTAAAATAAAGAATTTCGATGAAAAACAAAAGTAACTTACCCCACACCATTAGGCATGTTTTACTGTTGATAGCTGATATCTGGGAGAATATCTCTGCTCAGGTGGTGTTCTAATATATTTTATCCCATCAGATCCAGAAAGATTTAATTTACTTTCACTACTAATGGTGTGGGGTAAGTTACTTTTGTATTTGATATTGTAACCTGAATTTGTTAACTAAGTTTGTGGAGCATAAAAATAAAAAAAAAGTTTTTAATTTCCGTACTTTTTTTTTGAAAGAGGCGTACATAAAGATCAATCGGCTTAGCGTTGCATTTTTTATGCTCGCTACTGTATGTATGGCAAGTTCAAACATAAACTTAACTTTAAAAGTTGCGGATAGAATAATCCTCCCTTTAGCTTAACGCTCACTTCTAACTTACTATTCACTTATAATAATGAAAAACAATTTATCTGTCCGTTAAAATCCTCCCTTTACTTAACGGCAAGTTGCAAAAAAGGCCCTTAGAAGGAATCGGTAAACGTCTTTTTTTGCCTACTTTTATTTGTATATTTATTGAAACTTCATTTGCTTGTGAACTAAATGATAAGTACTTAAATCTTAAAAACTAAATACAATTAAAAACATGTAACCAGTACTAGATTATTTAAATTAATTTTATAGTCTTTTCGATTTTATTTATTTTTCTCGGCTTTGGATAAGAGCGAAGTTCTTCTTTCTACATAAACATACCTGATTTTGAATATCTTCAACTTTGTAGGTGAAATGCGGACAAAATCAAGTGAGATTGATTTTTCCCCGAAATCAAGATTCTTTTTGAATATTTTCATATTTAACGATAAAAATATTGGTGAAATTACGTAAGGTTGATTCATCCAGAGAATAAACGCTGCAATTGGCCAAATATCTAAATTTCAAGAAATAATGTCAAGAAAGTATGCGCTCATTTCTCCAAAAGCTGATGTTAGTATATTTTCTAACATATTATTCTTATGTATGTAATTAGAGCTCGACAGCTGCCAAGCCTTAAATCTCCGGATCTTAAATGAAATTGTCATGCCGGGGCATTCGACAATCTTCAGGACATGTTGACGGCTTTCTCATGCTTTCACAATATTGTCCTTATTCCCAGAAGAGCAAAATTATCTTACACTAAAGCTAAAGATTTTATTTCCATCATATATTTATTTATTTCTCATTTTTATTAAAGACGCTTGAGAGAATCATTGAAGTTTGTATTAGAAGATCCCTCGGTCCGAATACTCTTCAGTTTCACACTACTATTTGATTGCTTTACTTGATATGGAGGGTGCTTTACTTATTTACTTAATTGGTCATTACAACACTTCAGTCAGGATTACGACCTAGCTTCTCATACCACTCATGTTGTTGTGTTAATTTTAGCCATAAGTGATGCGACCTAAAGTTTGAAGTCGACTACTAACGACAGAGTTTTGAGAAACTTTTTATGGCAATTTTATTTACTCTGAGTTTTTGTCAGAAGACTGCTAAGAAGAAATAACCGAATGAAATATTTTTTTCTTATATTTTGAACTACCTACTAGTCTACCGAACTTGGTTATTAATGCTATAGGACTCGAATCTTGGTGCTCACCTACAGTTTTAGTCAAAAAAAAAGATGGCAGAACGACTCCAAGACATTGAATGGTGTCCCTAAAAGTTACAATTACCCGCTACCAAAGATTTATGGCTAGTTCAATACGCTAGCTGAAACAAAATGGTTCTGGCTCGTAGAGCGAAAGCGGCAATTAGTGCAAGTGGCGGTTTATGGCATTTTAAAGTAGAGTTTGTGCTGAAGAGACTGCACTGGTAGCCATGCTTGTTGCACACTAGCAACAAAATTTGGCTGAAGTTTTCCAACGACTACTCACCACTAATGTGGATAAAGTGTCTGCCGTAGGGGACGTGTTACAGGCGTTTGTACAAATTTTACTAGCATAACTGCCGGCTTAAATGAGCTGACGATGAAATCAAGACCGTATCAGAGAAACGATTCACAAAAAAAAAGCGTTCCAGACACAGAAAAAGTTCTGCTGGATACCGTTGCGAGCGGATATGAAATAGGCGAAATATAGAATAGTTCATGGAGTGAAAAAAGTTTTTAGCTAATACAAGCGAAGGCCGGCAACTCCTAGTTGTGGTAGAGTACATGAAGCAATATCACTAATACTTATATGGCCAACACATTCTGCGGAGAACCGACTATTCCGCTGTTACATGGCTTTTGCAATTCAAAACCCCGAACGGCAACTAGCGCAATGAATTGAGTGCATGAAAGGTGACGACATTAGTACCGAGCACAGAAACGCTGTAAAGCACAGTAATTCGAATATCTTTTGCCTACAACTAGATATTTGCTGAATGCGCTGTCATGGAAGGTTATTGAGTTTAGAAGTATTGAACCGAAAATCGGGATTACCGCACACATTGTCAAAAGGTATAACTGCATATACATACAGTATATACAGATCTCCAAGCAGTGCGGAGACGGAGTTTAATATAGAACTTGAAGCAATATTGACTGTGATGTATAATAGCAGACGATTTCTTATCCTTACAAGGAAAAGATAGAATTTATCATGAATGATAATGGCTTTAAGTAGATAATGACAGAGGCGATTATGGGTTACATCATTATAAATAACAGGAATATAACAGCCAAGATTAATAATTCGAATGAAATCTCGAATCCATAATTAATTACAGCGACAATAGTGCGAGAATAGAGAAATAGAAATATTTCGGTATGGCAAAGCACAATACAATTTAGAGGTAGAGACAATGAAAACGAGAGACGAGAGAAAATTGATAAATATCGGATTCTAATATTAGGGAATAGTGACTACTACAATGTTTAGATTAAAAATAAAAAGAATCTATATATATAAAAATGAATGTACGTTTGTTTGTATGTTTGAACTTTATAGACGATTAAACGGCTGAACCGATTTTCCTAAAATTTTCATAGAATTTTCCAGTAGGGGTCAAGCGGTTTCCGCAGGATAGGGATATGCGATTATAGCTCCCTCGGAGCCTCCAGCCTCTACCCTATCAAGACCGTTAGTGCGTGACATCGTCACATCCTGCTAGAGGTGGCCCTGCTCTTCAACAGAACACTACGGATCTAGACTGGGGAGTCAATAAACACCTCCCTCTCAGTCGGGGTGACTATGGCTGACCCCCCTTTTTTGGCACGACCCTTTTCTTTCTTCTGACCACTCTTTCCACCCCTGTTTCTGATTTGATTGCCCTGAGCTGGTGGCTGTAGCTTTCTGGACCTAGTTGCGTATGCGCGGTAGCACCGGGGTGAAACCCGCTGTGTGAACGGCTCCAGGCTAGGGCTACGGCTGCCCCGTCCCGTTAAAACCCTGGCAGGCCTCAAAGTACGTTCCTTGTCCGTCGCCGTTAAGTTGGTGGTGTAGGTTCGGTTGAGAAGACTCCCGATTAGTACCCGGTCTGGCTCTGAGCACCTGACCCCATAAGGGCTGGTGCCAACCCTCGCGTGGCCTCCCTGCTTGCATAGATAACCACGGGACCACTTATGGGTAACTACACTTTGCGGGCAAGGATAGCGGCTTTGAGTGGGGACCCTCCCGCAATGAATTCGATCAACCGATCCAACCTAGGACATAAACCAGCGCCAACTCAAGTTGGCGAGCGCAAAGCATTTACCGCAACCGGTGGACGCACAAACCTCTATAGGCAGGCACCTGTCAAGAATGCAGCTGCCCCTACTTCGAAAGCTAAGGCCCAAGTTTCGACTTCGGTAAAACCCCGCTTGGCACACAAGGCTTCGGCTGCGAAGGCGGTCCCTAGTGTCGCCACACCTCCTGCCCTGGCATCTTGTACCGAGGCTCCGTCTACCTCTAAGGCTGCTGCGAATATGCCCTCGCACTCTTCGGCTGCCGCCAAGGCATTGGCAGACAAGTCTGGCGCGCAAGCCCCCGGCACCAGTCCATCTTCAGGTGTCAAGAATACCGTGAGTGCTAGCGTGAGGGCGTATAGAACTCGCAGATCAGCCATGCGTATCATTGCGAAATTTGGCTCGACCGACCCGGCTCTCCTCTCAGAGGACGAGAAGGATCGCCTTGCCTGGGCTAAGGCCCATCGTAATGATCGCCCCCCCGCTTCTCCCATCACGGCAGAGACGGCCCCAAAGAGGCAAAGATCAATCGAGCTAAACGCTCCGCTCCAGCCTCTCAAACGCTCTAAGGTGACCAACCCTAACATCCCCCCCTCTACAAGACCCCGTTCGTCGACACAACCTAGACGTCCTGACCCCAGCAAACTTTCTAAGCCTCTCAGTGAGGTATTAAAGGAAGGTCTGACCTGGGCGGTCGTTGACCAGAGCCACCCTGATGGTTCCATTGCTCCCAGTAAGTGGAAGTTGGTGGAACATGCGCTCTTGGACGTCTTCCTAGGTGTAATGGACTCCAATCCTGGCCCCTCACCCGGCTGCACTGATGCGGGGTGGTATCAGGGGCATATCAAGCTGGTGGCTTGCTCTGACCTCCGTTCTATGGAGCTCTATAAGGAGGCTATCAGTAGGATTGGTGAAGTCTGGCCAGGAGCTAGGCTTGCCGCCGTCCCTCCAGACCGGATTCCCAACCGCCCCCGTTCTAAGGCGAGAATTCCGACCGGACCATCAGACCCGGAAACCATGCTGAGGATCCTCAAGGCCAGCAACACCGACCTGCCCACTTATAACTGGAGAGTGGCTAAAGTTGCTGACCAGTGGGGTGATTACCGCGAGGCGGTGATCATCCTGAATGAGGAGTCACTTCCACTTATTACTGCCCGTGGGGGCGTGATAAAATATGGTTTTAGTTCAATTGAGCTAAGGGTCTATAAGTCGGATTCCCGCGCTGCCGCACATCCCCCAACAGAACCCATCCCCGAAAATCCCGTCCCATCGCAACCCATGCCACAGAACTCTACCCCTTCTGACCCTACTCCAATCCGACCCCACCCCTGCACCCCTCGAACCCGCCGAAGACGTCGAATGTAGAAGCGTGTGCAGTCATTCTTCTCGACGCTCCTCATCCAGCAAGAAGTCCAATTCTGAGCTAGTGGGGGAATTCTTCGACGGCATTGATATTGACGCGGGCGCAACCTCTCCGTTGTCGGACCAAGAGGACGCTGATGTGACAATGGTTGATTCCTTGGCCAATGCTGAGAGTCATCCAAATTAACTTGCAACACTCTAAAACTGCCTCTGCCGCTCTGCTCCTCCGACTAGCAGCCGAGGATGCAGAGCTCTTTCTGGTCCAAGAACCCTGGGTTGTAGACGGCAGGGTTTGCGGACTCAACACCAAAGGATATCGCTTAGCGTATATCCAGAACTCAGGTAAGCCTCGGGCTTGTGTCATGGTTAAGAATAGTATTAACGCTCTTCTCCTCCACAGGTTCAGTGACAAGGATACCGTCACCATGGTCGTCGAAATGAACTTGATGACCCTCTGGATCACATCATCGTATCTGGCGCATGACTATGGGCTCTTTCCCCCTCAGGAGCCCATCGGTCGACTGGTAGCGGATGCGAAACAACGCGGAGTTCCGGTCATAATCGGAGCAGATGCCAAATCCCACCACACGATGTGGGGCAGTACCGGTACCAACGAGCGGGGTGAGTGCCTCTTTGATTTTATTATTAGTAATAACCTAGTTATAGCTAATCGGGGCGATGAACCAACCTTCCTCACTTCGAACAGAAGGGAGGTGCTGGACATCACTCTGGTCAGCTCGGGTTTCTCTACTAACCTTAAGGACTGGTTTATATCTCATGAATGCTCCTTTTCGGACCATAGATACATTACCTTTACTATTGACACGAACGAGTCTACTCCTTTCATGACCCCTCCGGTCAATAGGAGGAACACGAATTGGACCATTTTTAGAGAGAGACTGCGTAGCAGCCTTCCCTCTACCCCCCGACTATAACGACCCGTTTCGACGTGGATAGGGCTGCGGACACACTGTCGACTGCGCTTAGGGCGGCAGCCACTTCATCCGTCAAACCCGCTGCCCATAGGGGTAAGCGAAAACCGCCCTGGTGGAGCCAAGAGATCGATGATCTACGCCGATCTTGTGGCAGGCTCTTTAACAGGGCGAAGACGACAGGCGAATGGTCAGCCTACAAGGACAAAAAGAGGGAACTTAAATACGCTGTAAGGCGAGCGAAGAGGGCATCGTGGAGGAACTTCTGCGCGAGCGTAGAATCCTCTGCCGAAACGGGCCGTCTCCGTAAAATTCTAAGTTCCACTCACAAATCCCTTGACTGTATCCGACGACCTGACGGACGCTGGACTACTTCCAGTTTGGAGACGCTTGAGCTTTTCCTTGACACTCATTTTCCAGGAAGCGACACACTTGGTGGCCAGGCCTTTTATCAGGTTAACGAACCACCATCTGGGAACTATTCCCCCCTGACCCTCACCCCTGGCCAAGTGCAGTGGGCTGTTAGGTCTTTCAAACCATTCAAGTCACCAGGACAGGATGGTATTATCCCGGGTGACATTCAACATGGGGAGGAGATAATCCTCTCTTGGTTGCTTGCCATCTATAACGCTAGTCTCAGGCTCCTTTACATCCCTTGGAGCTGGAGAATATCTAGGGTGATCTTCATTCCCAAGGCTGGGAAACCGTCCCACACTGGGGCGAACGATTATAGACCCATAAGTCTGTGTTCCTTTCTTCTGAAGACGCTGGAAAGAGTTCTTGATGTTCATATCAGGACCTCGATTGATCCAGCGCTTCTATCCGCTTCCCAACATGCGTATACGAGAGGTAAATCAGTGGAGACTGCACTTCACTCTCTTATCTCTCGGGTAGAAAAGTCCATGCACGTTAAGGAGTACACTTTGGCCATTTTTCTGGACATTGAGGGTGCATTTAACAACGTCGACCCGGACGCCATAGTTAGGGCTCTTGGTTCTCTGAACCTGGGACAGAATCTGGTCAGGTTCATTGAGCTTCTCCTCAAATCGAGGATAGTAACCTCCACAGTGGGGGCCACGAATTGTCAGAGAATGGTTCGTAGAGGCACACCGCAAGGCGGTGTTCTATCACCACTTCTCTGGAATCTTGCAGTCAACTCACTCTTAAGGGGGCTGGAACACTCTGGCAATGGGGCCATAGCTTACGCTGACGACATTGCCATTGCTGCGTCGGGAATTTGTCCGCAGACACTGTCGGATAAGTTGAACTTGGCGCTGTCAATCGTGCTGGACTGGTGTAGGGATTTTGGACTGTCTATTAACCCCTCTAAGACCGATACGATTCTTTTTACGAGGAAATATAAAATTCCGACCTTCTCCCTTCCCAGCATAGGTGGGACCAGACTCACGTTGAGTGGCGAGGTTAAATATCTGGGCCTGATCCTAGATCCCAAACTCAACTGGAGGGCGAATCTGGCTGCTAGGGCACGCAAGGCGGCATGTGCTGCTTACTGCTGCAGTAGAGCGGTCGGAACCAGATGGGGTCTTCGCCCAAGGATCATGCGCTGGATATATTCCACGGTCATCGAACCCAACCTCTTATACGGTGTTGCTTTCTGGTGGACTGCCCTGGACAAGAAATACAACGTCAGACTTCTTGACAAGGTCAGAAGGTCTGCTGCCATTTATATAACTGGCGCTCTTCGCACCACCCCCACGAAAGCCTTGTTCGCAATGCTAAACTGGCTTCCTACTGTGCTTCTCGCTAAGCAGGTAGCCAAGTTTGCTGCGACTAGACTTAATGCTCTCTCTCGTTGGCACATCGTACCCTCTGGTCACTCCACTATTCTGGAGGCTGATCCAGTGGCCCCTGAGAACATAGACTATTTCCCTGCTGAGTATTGTCTTGACAGATGTTTCCACTCTCTGATTCCAAGTAGGGATGACTGGGATCCTAATACGGTCGTCCCCCCGGAAGTTCTGGATATATATACCGACGGCTCTAAACTCGATAATAGGGTTGGGAGCGGTGTCTACTCTGGGAAACTGGACCAGAATATTTCTCTCCGTCTGCCGGACTACTGCAGTGTGTTTCAGGCGGAGGTGATGGCGATTTACCGAGCCGCGCAATAGATCCTCGTCAACGATGCTCCTTTCACTCGCGTCTCGATCTTCTCTGATAGTCAGGCCGCGATAGGATCTCTATCGAGTTCCGTGATTAACTCCAGGATCGTTAGGGAATGTCGCCGCTGTCTCGACCTTCTCTCGGGGCGCTTCACCAGTATCTCTCTGGTGTGGGTCCCCAGCCACAGTGGAATTCCGGGAAACTGTAGGGCAGATGAGCTCGCCAGAGCTGGTGCGCTCCTTCCGGAATCCTCTTCTGTTGAATTGGGTATGCCACTTGCCTCGGTCAAGTTGACCATTGCGCGGAGGTTCTTTCGGGACGCCAACCTATCCTGGGTCAATGAGGAGTCCTGCTCCTGCGTACCAACCGATTACTTGGTCTTGGTCGTGATGTCATCTCGACTACAGTGGCCGTGCTTACAGGCCATTGCGGCATGGGTAGACACGCGGAAAGAATGAGGCTTCCTTTCAACGACTTTTGCCGTGGATGCAGGTCCACTGAGGAAGAGGAGACTGTTGTTCACTTTCTCTGCCAGTGCCCGTCTCTTGCTAGGTGTAGATATAGGTTATTTGGCTCTCCATTCCTTGTTAGCTTAACGGAGCTATCATCTATTGACATCAAGGATATAGCTTCGTTCATCAAACTTTCTGGCTGGTTTTCCAGTGCGGGGTAGTCATGCTTCTGTTGTGCAGACCTTGCGCTGACCAACTTCCTCCTTTTCCCTGATTTTGGTGGAACTTGGTTAGTACAGGGACTGCGTTCACCCGTGGCACCACAACGGGCCGCTATGCGTGCTCAAGTGAGCTTTGTGATATCAGAGCTACCACTCCGACCTAACCTAACCTAACCAGTATGTCTGGAAGGAGTTATAGGCTACTTTTTATATTGATATTGCAAATGAGCGAGGTGCCACGCCTACATATACTACATACTTAATATTTAATTGCATTTGAAATATATTACTCATACGCATCATAATACATCTATTAGAATAGTTACCCTGACAAGTATACAATAAAAAATCTATGATTATTTGACGTATGAAACTTAATGGAATTAGATATCACTCATACGTCAAATATGTAATTTTTTTAATGAATTTTACATCTATATATACAAAAATGAATGTGTGTTTATTTGTTTGTGGGTTTGTTTGAAGTCTATAGCCTGTATGTCTGGAAGGAACTATAGGCTACTTTTTATTTTAAAATTCCAAGATGGGGAATGTCGCATATCTCATAAACTGCAACAGCTAGAGTCCTCAAATTTTGTATGGACGACTTTGACGTATATATAAATAAAATGTGCGGATTGGCTATAGTGGGCGTGTCACCTCCCATATAAAAAATATTAAATTATTATATCTTAGAAAATATAACATTTAGAGTCCTAAAATTTTGTCGAATCCACTTTAGTATCAATATGAATATTCGAGACCCTCCCATATAAATCTGATGCAAAAGTTCGTGTACATGGAAAACTATTAGAGCTAGAATCTAGCATGAACCACTTTGACACACATATGAAAATTTCGGGTTAGGGAAATAAATGGACTCTATTTTTATATGAATTCTTAGACAGAAAGTAAATACTAAACATCATATATGTGATAAACTATTGCAGCTAAAGTCATGTGTATTGCCTGTTCATTCCAATACCTGCTTTATTATATGTTTCTAAAAATACGCATAGAGGGACATGTGTAACTTAGGCACCATTAACAGTAGACACAAACCATTGATGACACTATACTGCCTTAATTTATTAACTACCTCCAGCATATATAATTTTTTAAAGAACCAATTGTTACCTGTGGTTATATAATAGAGACCAAATCTTTATGGTCGGGTCATTTATGGTCACCCTAATAAAAAATATTAAATATTTTCTATTGCCCAAAATTTTTTATCTTAAAAATAAAAAAAATTAACCTGTTGTCGTTATTTGCCTAATAATGATTGATAGGAAGTACTTAAATAGTACTTACAATCTTTTTCGCAAATCATTTGAATCCCTCATTCTAAACGAGTTAAACATTTATTTTGTGAGTGATAAATTAAAAACAAACAAAAAAAAAACCACCTAAAAAATCTTCGCTTTCTAAACGCACCAAAAATGCAGTTAATTTACAATCACAAAGGGCTGACGAAACTCCCGAAGAACGTGATGTTCATTGAAAGGTCTAGAGCCTCCACATCTATAACTGCTGAGACTCCAGTTCAACGTGATGAACGTTTAGAAAGGGAAAGAATACGATCACGAA
Organism: Sarcophaga rosellei; assembly: GCA_930367235.1. Lineage (NCBI taxonomy): Eukaryota > Metazoa > Arthropoda > Insecta > Diptera > Sarcophagidae > Sarcophaga > Sarcophaga rosellei. The sequence goes on from OV884019.1 coordinate 62,176,786, forward strand.
GAGCAGTAGCTGGAGAAACACCAGATCAACGAGATGTACGTGTAGAAAGAGAGAGACCACGAGCATCAACATCTAGAGCTGCTGAGACACCTGATCAACGTGATGCACGTCTTAAACGAAAACGATCCCAATCATCAAGATCAAGAATTGATGAGACGCCGGACCAACGCGATATACGGCTAGAAGGAGAGAGACTACGAACATCAACATCTAGAACTGCGGAGACACCAGATCAACGTGATACACGTGTAGAAGGAGAGAATAGAATAAGAAATAATTATTATGAAACATTGTAAATATCAGTAACAAAATAAATATTTTAAAAACCACACTTCTTATTTTATTACGTTGAGGTTATTGACGAAAAATATACATAAGAACAAATTTATATCAATATATTTTGAATATTTTTTAGTTAGTAAGTTTATAAAAATCAGAATTAATAATGCAAAGAATCAAAGGGGCATGTGGTAAGAAATTAAAAATTTAATACTTAAGAAAAGTCAGAATGCAATTCAGTCTGGTATTTTACCAAATGGAGTACAAGGAAAATCTGGTAAAATCAGATAAGTTCAGTACTTTTTTTTATTACATTAGATCAATTTGAAATGCAATACCCGATGTATAATACTCGAAACATTATACCGTAATAAATTCCAAATTTAACATTCGTGCATTACCACTAGACAACGTGAGGAACATATATGTAAATAAAAAAATAAATCGAACTATAATGGCATATCAAAGAAAATCAGTAACAGTTGGAATATTATAGAAGGTACGATGCAAACTAGAGCAAAACATGTAAATATAAATCTGTATTTGGGAAAATTTGTGCTTGCGGAACAGCATTTAATATTATAATAAACATGGAAAAAGACAGCAAGGGATAGGAAAATTATAACAATTTTTCTGGATTTTAATAGAGCTTTCGAGCCAATTGATAGAACTATAGGCTGACTTCATAAACGCAGTTTGCAATGCAACCATACAATGCATGGTGTTCATAAAAGCAGTAAAATTTGTTTTGGCAATGCCTCATGTTCATTATTGCATGGCAATGCTTTTCAGTGCGCATTAAGCTGGAGGTCCACACCACGCGTTCTACGCGTTTTCGCATTCTACGCGGCTGTCAAAAAAGTAGAATTAATGAATTAATTTGGTGTAAGTTACACGCACAAAAGCGTAGGATGCCTTGACGCGTAGAACGCGAAAAGTAGATCTACTTTCTACTTTTATAAGCATCACAAGCGGCGCGCGTACAAAGCAGCTGATTTTGACAAGTTGTTTTGTTTTAATTTGTTTAAATTTTTTTATGATCTCGTTCCAAGTATAAAGGACGTACCCAAAATCGTCGTTTGTGGTTTTGGAGCTTATTGTACACACTTGTGGCACAAAATATTCTATTCACAAACTCAATTAATTCTCTAAATTCTTTAAAATTTTCAATTTCCTTTGCCATTTTTGTTTATTGAAGTGTTTTCAATCAAATGTTTTTATTTTGCTAACAGCTGATCAAAACAAACATTGGCGCGTAAAAAGCATTGCATGTAACTTGAAGCGTAGAATGCGAAGAAGGTATGAAATGCACGCAACGCTTTGACGCGAAAACGCGTGGTGTGGACCTCCAGCTTTATTTGTCAATTTCGTGCATGGTTTTTATTTGTGATTCTTTGTAAACATTTATTGGCGGCAAAAATTTTGTGGTAGAAATAACAAATTTTTGGTAAATTAACTTTTTTATTAATATAAGTACAAATGTGATTTAACATTTAATTTTTTGTATATAGAGAAAAAAAAATGGAATCATGAAAGAAAAAACCTACTCATAAAAGTGCGTTAGCAAAAAATCTCAATTTGGAAACAAATAATGCGGGATATTAAGGAAATTAATAGCACATCTTTGAAAGAACAATTATTGCTCAGTTTCCAAATTGTTATTTGTAATGTTTTTTGTAGCGTTATTCCAATACGTCCAGTTTTACGTGAATACCACCAGGGTTTAATCGCAATCTGCAACTTCTTAAAATTTAAAATATTAATTAGTTTTATCAAATTATACCATTTGGTAATAAATACCTGAAATGTACTTTTCTTTATTAGAAAATGAGAATAAATCTCATCGTCGTACATGCTTGCGATAATTTTACACAAATTTTAAAGTTTTAAGAATTTTTCTCTCGCTAGTTAATAATGCTATACGACGACCCTTTCTTTTGTTTGAAATACTTTTGATCAAAGTGCTGCTTGAATTTTTATTATCAGCCAAATCGAACACGGTTTTCAAAAGAAGACTGCATTTTTCTGAATATTCATTTAAAAAAATTAAATTATACAAAAAGTCATACAAGGTCAACAGTTTTCGCGTTTATAAACGTATTAAAACGTCATCTCATTATTTTACAAAGCAGTGTTGCAATAAAACATTGCTTTGCCTTGTAAATGAATTTCTTGGCAGTGTTGCATTGCAAACTGCGTTTATGAAGTCAGCCATACTATTGCACAGAGTTGGGGGTAGTGCACTAAATTTGCAGTTTCCACTAAATGTTTAGTGATAGTGGAAAATTTTTCACTATCACTAATAGCTATTTAGTGGTGAGTTGAAAAATAACAGCCTCACTAAGCAGTAGTGGTAGTGGTACAAGAAAATTTTTCACTAAAATTGATTTAGTGATAGTGAAAAAACTTTTATTTACAGCTTAGTGCAAATTTTTTTTCTCCACTAACAGGATAGTGGAAAAATATAATCATTCACTAATGTTAATGGAACTCAACATATCATTATATTGAATTATGTTATACTTTTCTATTTTTATTATATTAAAGTAGTAACAAAATTAAAAAATTAAAGGTAGTAATGTAAAAAAATAAGGAAGTTTCATCAATATAAGTATTAATATAAGAAATCAAATTAAATGCATATTGATACATAAAAACCTTAGCAATTATTTGCCTTCAACAAAACTAATTTTTCAAAATTAGAGTCACTTAATTTATTTCTGCGAGGAGCGTCTACCATTCCACTAAATAAAAAGAATCGCTCTACTGGAGCAGAAGATGGCAATGGGACATTGAATTTTAAACACATTTGTCTAATTATGTTATATTTTTTAAGACAATGTAAATTAGTGTCTGGATCCAATAGATATGTATCCACTTCATTTTGTATCTCATCCTTTTGTATCTGTATTATGGGTCCTAATATAAACATGTAATATAAACATGTATTTTTTGAGATTTTAGTGCATATAATATAACTAAAGCATTCATGTAGTGACTGTTAAAAATTTGCACTATTTTATTGTAGTGCAAAATTTTCACTACCACTAATGGTTAGTGGTAGTGGAAAAATAAAATAAAAAAAAAAAAAATTAGTGGTAGTTAAAATATGTTTCACTACCACTATTTGTTTTAGCGGTAGTTAAAATATGTTTCACCATCACTATAATGATGAAAAATAGTGGAAAATCAAAATTTTGTCACTATAGTGGGATTTAGTGGAAACCTTAGTGCACTAAATATTTAATGCACTACCCCCAACTCTGCTATTGCAGAACTTCATAATTACGGTATTTAGGGAATTGAATTGAAATGGTTTGAGTCATATTTGACAAATAGAACACATGATTGTGAAATGTCATTGTATGTGGATGACACACTTATTCACATTGAAGGAGATACGAACAAACAATGCTAAGATATGAACGGCTGGAAATGAATAACATACATACATAATTGGCCATTACAACCCTTCAGTCAGGATTACGGCCTAACTTCTCAACACCACTCATGTTGTGTGCGTTAATTTTATGCATGAGTGGCGGGACCTACAGTTTAACGTCGACTCCGAACGACAGATTTTTTGAGAAACTTTTCATGGCAATTTTTACTCTCAGAGTTTTTGCCAGAAATCTGCTGAGAGGAAGTCGCCGAAGAAATACTTTTTGTATTTTGTTTTTGATGTCTGGCCTGGGATTCGAACTCGGGCCTTTCGTCTAATAAGCCAACACACTACCTACTAGACCACGGCGACTTCACACACGTATTCACATTGAAGGAGATACGAACAAACAATGCTAAGATATGAACGGCTGGAAATGAATAAGCTTAAAATAAACGAAAGTAAAACTGAAATAATGGAAGTGGGAACGAGGAGCAATAGAGTTTTTAAGACTAATAATGAGGAAATTTAAAAAGTTGATAGTATAAAATACTTGCGTGTTATAATGGACAGTAAGTTGAATTTAAAGGATCATATCATTTGCAGGAAAAAAGGGACGAAAATTAGTTTTTCGGAAGATTATGGAAATAAGTAACAGTTATGACGGCTATCAATATTTACAAATTAAGATGCACTAGATACATTTCAAATAATTACATGTGCATAAATGAACGAAATAAAAAAAGTGATAAAAGAGACAAACGTCAAGCAGAATAAGTTATCATTTTCTGATGCACTAAAAAGTAATATGGTGTTGCCAGAGGTGAAAAATCAAGTGCCACTAATAATAAAACCAAAAGAAAAACAGAAAATTGAAAAAACAAAAGATGACTTAAATAAAAAGGTAGATCCGGTAAATTTCAAAATAACTAACGTTGAAAATAGAAAAAATCGGACAGCACACGCAGCAATCTCACAAAAATAGAATACTGTCAACCCTCCTATAACGTGATGAGTGCGTACTGCGTACTGCGTTCTATGGAAATCGCGCTATAAGAAACTCGGATTAAACCGTACAAACCAGGCTAATTTGTAACGCGTTCTATGGAAACCGTCTACCGTGTTGTATGGAACCCGCGCTATAAGAAACTCGGAGTTAGTACAAATCACATCATTGATACCGCGTTATATGGAGACCAAGACAAGATAAATTATAAATAATTTTTGTTGAATTAAAGACTTCATATCGACGCCTCCATTCTATAACGTTCTAAGTACGCTTAGAATTTTTTTAATGTTCTTGCATTTTTAAATTCTACGTTCTCTAACTTAAATACTGTCAAAATTTGGTTAAGATGCGCCGATCCGTTCCGAAGTTATAGGGAAAAATCTACTTAGAATACACATATAGTCGTATGGCGCGTGAAAACTTTGAGAGCTCATAACTCAAAACACACTTTTTCGACTTAGAATGTTATAGTACGGAGGTGTCGATATAAGGATTTATATACATAATTATATAATATATAAGATAAAAAATTTAACAAAAACTAAGACTGTTTTCCAATAAAATTAAGAAAGACTTTTTAAAATTATGTAATTTTTCAACATTCATCCTCACTGTCAGGTATGATTTGCAGAAAAATTTTTAGAAAGACTTGATCACCAACAAAACATATGTACTGTGAAAGAGCTCTGAGATGGCTGAAACCGCGTTATATGGAAACCGCATTTGCAACAATTGCAAAACTGTTGTACTTGATGCGCTGCGTTTATTGTATTTATAGCAGTGTTCGAAAAAATACTCTAAAGTACGCAACGTTTATATACTGTACTGAATGTCGTGGGTAGAGAACACAAACACATTCACTACAACGAGAGCAAAACTCTTCGTTTCTGTTTTAATGTTTATGAAAATGTACGCAAACTCTAACAAAACTGAACAGAGTTCGTTTGTGTACAAAGTACACTAAAAAGAGCAGTACACAATTAAAATAATTGGGGAGCGAGAGTCTATGTTCTCATTCAATATTTTTAGAGATCGGATTGTGGTTTTTGATGCATTTATTATTCTTTAGGAATAGGCTTCCTAGATTTGGTCCTTCCAACGGACACAAGGTCGTCCGCTTCGCCGACTTCCGCAGATCCCCGAATCAAATACCCGTCTCGCCGGAGCATCTTCCTCCATTCGAACGACATGGCCGAGCCAGCGCAGCCGCTGGATATTAATACGCTGCACAACGTCTATGTCGTTGAGGAGCTCATACAGCTCACTGTTGTATCGAATGCGGAAATCATCGCCAACTCGTACTGGACCGAAGATCTTACGTTGTACTTTTCTCTCGAATACTCTCAAGGCTGCTGCATCAGTGCCTAATGGTGTCCATGCCTCTGCGCCATAGAGAAGCACGGGGAGGATGAGCGTCTTCTACAGTATTAGTTTTGTCGTACGAGAGAGGTCTCTGCTACTCAATTGCCTATTGGGACCATAGTAGCACCTGTTGGCAAGAGTGATCCTACGCTTGATCTCCAGACTGACATCTTTTTTGGTGGTATCGGCGGAGCCAAGATAAATAAATTCCTTGACTGTATTAAAAGTATAGTTATCGGCCGTAATCTGAGAATCAATACGCCGCACATCTCTATTTGTCGATAACATATATTTTGTTTTGCCCTCATTTACAAACCCATCTTAGTAGACTCCCGTTCAATAGCACTAAAGGCAGCAGTATCATCTTGCTTGGTACGCCCTATGATGTCTATGTCGTCAGCGTACGCAAGCAGCTGGAAACTTTTTTGAAAAATAGTGCCATTGCGATGCACTCCCGCCTTTCGCAGAACACTCTCCATGACGAAGTTGAGGAGGTCGAGTGATAAGGGGTCGCCTTGTCTGAAACCTCGCACGGTATTAAAAGGTTCGGAGAGGTCCATTTCTACCTCAACGGAGCTGCAGGAATTGCTCAACGTCATTCTACATAGCCTTATCAGCTTCGCAGGTATACCGAGCTCAGACATTGCGGCAAAAACACGATCCCCCTATGTGGCTATCGAAGGCTACCTTATAGTCGACAAAAAGATGGTGTGTGTCGACTTGTTTTCGAGGGTCTTTTCCAGGATTTGGCGTAGTGTGAAGATCTGGTCGATGGTGGACTTGCCAGGTCTGAAGCCGCACTGATAAGTGCCAATCAGTGTTTTGACGAGTGGCTTCAGTCGTTCACACAATACGCCTGAAAGAACCTTATATGCGATGGGGAGAAGGCTCATATCTCTGTAGTTGGCGCATATCGTAGGGTCTCCCTTTTTCAGGACAGGACAGAGGACACTGAGGTTCTAATCGTTGGGCATACTTTCCTCTAGTCATATTTTGTAAATAAGCTGGTGCATGCGCCCTACCAACTCATTAAATTCGGTCTTAAACAATTCAGCTGGGAGGCCATCAGGACCTGCCGCTTTATAATTTTTAAGATGCATAATGGCGATTGTGACCTCTTCATGGCTAGGCGGCGGAATCTCCATGCCGTCATCATCTGTCGGGTTCGGAATATCATCTCTAAAGGCGGAATTGGTGTCGCCTTCGCCTTGGAACAGAGTGGAGAAGTGTTTCCTCCACAACCTCAGCACCCGCTGCGAATCTGTTACCAAGTTTCCATTTTCATCTTTGCAGGAAGACGCTCCGGGCTTATAGCCCTCGGTTAGACGCTTGAGCTTTTGATCGAATTTTCGAGCATCATTCCTACATCTATACATCTCGACTTCCTCACGCTCACGCCTTTCCTGCTCCCTCTTCTTGCGTCTGAAAAGGCGTCTCTCATCCCTTCTCTTCTCTCTATAGTTCTGGACAAAGGATCGCGTAGCGGCTGACTGCAACGTTTTCTTGTATGCTGCGTTTTCGCTGCAGTTGTCTCGCAATACTCCTCACCTTACCATTGATTTCGTTGGGGTGGGCGCTCGAAACCAAGGACTGTTTTCGCAGTAGTGCGCAAGGAGTGGGAGATGTTGGCTAACAGTCCGCCAATGTCGTTGAGGTTAGATGGCGAGCTTATCCGAGAGTTGAGCGGAGAACGCCTCAGCTGTACTTTGTGATCGCAGCTTCTTAACGTCCAGCCTTCGCAATGCACTACAGCGCGAAGATCTCGCAGCGCTAATGCGCAATCGAAACTTGGCTGCGACAAGATAGTGGTCCGAGACGATGTTTGAACCTCTGAATGTGTACATTGGATACGTAAATTCCGTCTATCACAATATGATCAATCTGGTTGGATGTTGATCGATCAGGGGACATCCAAGTGGCCTTGTGAATGTCGAGATGTTGAAACTTGGTGCTACATACTACCAAGTTACGCGCCGCGGCGAAATATATCAGCCTCATACCATTGGAGGAAGTATTCGCGTGGAGGCTTAACTGTCCGACAGTGGAGCCAAAGATATCTTCCCGCCCGACCTTCACATCTCCGAGGACGATTTTGTCGTCATGGAGTGGGCACTTATCGTATACGTCTTCGAGTTTAGCGTAGAAGGCATCTTTAACCACATCGTCCTTTTCTTCCTTGGGGGGCGTGAGCACAAATAAGGATGATATTGTAAAATTTTGCCCTGATGCAGATTGAGGCTATTCCTTCGATCACAGGCGTGAACCCAGAGACAAGATGACGAAGTCTCTTATTAACCACAAATCCGCATCCGAATTCGTGCTTATCAACCTGGCAGCTGTAATACACATCGCAAGATGCCAGCCTTTTCCATCCTTGCCCTAACAATCGCATTTACTGTATGACGGTGATGTCCGTCCTACATTTCTTGAGGACATCCGCCAGCTGGGTGGAAGCACCTACCCTGTGAAGGCTGCGGCCGTTCCAAGTGCCTATTCTTAAATCGTTTTCCTTTGAACGATTCCCTGTATGTTCCAAGTGCCTATTCTTAAATCGTTGTCCTTTGAACGATTCCGTGGTCGTCAACTTTGGGAGGATCTTTTTAAAGTCTATTGTTTTGGTTTTCATTGGAGAATGTTTTTATGTAGTGGGTTCCAAGCCCTACGCACAACCAAAATTTAACGTTCAACGGATGGGACTTCGCTGCACGCATTAGTTACATCTAGCGGGTGCTGGAATGTCATCCAGGAGGGGCCACGAGGAGGCTGCGTGTCAACTTAAATACAGCAAGACAAGGATCGTCCTGGTGGTCGCCACGTTGGCCACAGTCAGAAACTTTACCTTGTTTGCATGCATCCCAACCCTCCCAATATATTAATGTTTTCAAAATTAATTGCGTGCAGTTTACAAAAAATTGTACTAAATGTAAAAATAAGAAAGTAATTTAAATACTACCAAATAATTAAATAAATAAATAAAATAAATATTGAACAAAGTCTAAATCAAATAATCTACGTCTAAGATCGCATCCGTGCCGTTTCAGAAATAATAAAATTCAATAGACAAGAACGGCAATGCAGCGCTTGGTGTTCAACAGCTATTCAACAAATAATATCAAAAATTATATTAACACAAATGTATTTAGAAAAAATGGGAAAATTTTAAGTAAGTCAATTAAGTCGCCGTAGTCTAGTAGGTAGTGTGTTGGATTATTAGAAGCCACGGTTCAAATCCCCGGTCAGACATCAAAATGAAATATGAAAAAGTATTTTTCCAAGACTTCCTCTCAACAGATATCTGGCAAAAACTCTGAGAGTTAATAAAATGTTGTTGAGGCGAATCTGGCTAGGGGTGAGTACACACTGTCGGCTTTCCTTGATATAGAGGTGGCCTTCAATAATGTCACTACTTCTTCTATTGAGAATTCACTGAGGGATATACATGCCCCAGATTTTCTGGTGCGGTTTATCATCCACATGTTGGGTAATAGATTAATCCGATCGAATCTGGGTGGATGTTCTATCGTAAAGCGTGCGGTACACCGCAGGGGGTGTCCTATCCCCTCTCTTGTGGCTCCTGGTTGCTCATGTTGGTCTGAGGCTTCTAGAGAGTAGGGGCTTTAGGGTTGTGGCATATGCCGATGATGTGGCTATTCTGGTGGGTGGAAAATTTCTACCGACGCTGGGGAACTGATGGAGTCTGCTCTTGGAATTTTATCCTCTTGGGCTACGAAATGTGGCCTGGGTATAAATCCGGATAAGACAGACCTCGCCTTGTTCTCGCGTAGGTATAAAATTGAACCCTTCAGGTTGTCGAGGTTAGCTGGTAGGGAGCTTCCGTTGTCTTCTGAGGTCAAGTACTTGGGTGTTGTCCTGGACAGCAAGCTGAACTGGAAACGAAACACCGAGGAAAGAATGAAGAAGGGACTGAATGCTTTCTACCAGTATCATTACCAGAGACAAGTCGCCGTGGTCTAGTAGGTAGTGTGTTGGCTTATTCGACGAAAGGCCCGAGTTCGAATTCCAGTTCAGACATCAAAACGAAAATATGAAAATATTTCTGCGGTGACTTCCTCTCAACAGATTTCTGGCAAAAACTCTGAGAGTAAAAATTGCCATGAAAAGCTTCTCAAAAAATCTGTCGTTCGGAGTCGATTTTAAACTGTAGGTTCCGCCACTCAAGTATAAAATTAACGCACACAACATGAGTGGTGTTAAGAAGCTAGGCCGTAATCCTGACTGAAGGGTTGTAATGGCCAATTATGTATGTATGTATGCATTACCAGAGAGAAGGTCAAATGGCTTTAAGTAGTTTTGAGCCCAACATGAGTGGTGTTAAGAAGCTAGGCCGTAATCCTGACTGAAGGGTTGTAATGGCCAATTATGTATGTATGTATGCATTACCAGAGAGAAGGTCAAATGGCTTTAAGTAGTTTTGAGCACTTTAAGTCGCCTGGTCCGGATGGTATCTTTCCGGCTCTGCTTCAGCATGCTGGTGGTATATTACACGAATGTCTGGTGTATAGGGACTGTCTCCGGTCTTGTGATATACCTGATAGTTGGAAAGATGTGCTTGTGGTGTTTATACCAAAAGCTGGTAAACGTAGTCACATCGGTCCGAAGGATTATAGACCGATATCGCTCTCATCAGGGGTGCGTACACACTGTCGGCTTTCCTTGATATAGATGGGGCCTTCAATAATGTTACCACTTCTTCTATTAAGAATTCACTAAAGGATATACATGCCCCAGATTTTCTGGTCCGGTTTATCATCCACATGTTGGGTAATAGACTAATCCGATCGAATTTGGGTGGATGTTCTTTCGTAAAGCGTGCGACCAGGGGTACACCATAGGGGGGTGTACTAACCCCACTCTTGTGGCTCTTGGTTGCTAATGTTGGTTTGAGAGTTCTGGAAAGTAGGGCTTTTAGGGTTGTGGCATATGCCGATGATGTGGCTATTCTGGTGGGTGGAAAATTTTTGCCGACGCACAATGGGGTTTTTGATGCCTAAAATGGATATTAAATCGTGGGAGCTTTCCTGGTTGCTTTTTTAACTTTTTTTGGTTTATTTCGCTTAAAGAAGATAAATCCATAATAAAAAAAAAATCGTGACCTGAAATGCATAAGGGCCTAACAACCAAAAAATTCAAAATTGATTTTTTGATTGATTCTGACGTATTGCATCAAAATATTTGTTCTGACAAAGTTTTATAATCCTACTGTTAAAGATTATCTAACAACCAGATAAAATTAGAATTGAACATAGAAACGTTAATACACATTAGAATAAATCTTTTTGAGTATCAAACAAGTTTTCATTTCATTTTGAAGTTTTTGTTTCGGGCTTCTTGCTCTTCCTGAGTTAACTGTTAATTGGTATTAAAGAGTAGTTTATTACTTCTGGTCCGCACCAGCAAAGATGAAGAATTTTCTTTCCTTTACTCCTTTGACTTTTGCTTCTTTCACTGCAATCGTAGAAATCAACTTTCGATCTACCACACTTAACACCAGATTGGCGCGGGAAACCTATTGACGAATCTAACCAGTACTTGTTGTTCTGAAGAAAACGCTCAGAAACTCTATAAGATGCATTCCAGCGATTCTTCAATTGGAAAATTAAATTTTTCAATGTATCGTTAAAAACTTTAATATTTTTTATTGCTTGGGAATAAACGTGTAAGCGTTTTTTCTTTAAGAAATGCGATTTTTCAGTCAAGATTTCAAATCCAGATCTTGCAACTAGTTCATAAAGTTCTCTTCGAGAAATAAAAATTGTATTCACGTTTGTACCTATGATTGAATAAATATGGTCTTATAAATTTATACAAAAAATTGAATAGATAAAAATTATATAGGTACAAAAATATATCTTCCTTTTTTTAATCAGGTGCAAGAAAGTGCAAAAAAATTTTTTCCTATTATTTCACAGGGTATCTTAGGTTTAAGAAAAGAAAATTTTTTTTGCTTAACTTTGCTTAACTCACAACTATTTTTCCATATATGCTACAAAATTTGCAAATTTATAGACCTTCAAAAAATTTTTTTTAAAAATAAAAAAACTAAATAATCTTAAAAAACAACGAAGCAAATATAATCTCAATCGTCTGTTGTTGAAGCCTCCATATTTTTTTTTTAATACTTTTACTTAAAAACTTGCCGAGAACTAATTTTGAAAACACTGAAAATTTAGTTTTTTCACGAAAGATAAAAAAATATCAAAAAACTCGCACTTCAGAAAGGCATAGTAATGTAACGGTACTTGCTAGAGACACGTTTTTTTAAGAAAGGGAAGCAGAATTTTGTGCACTTCCAGCTCATGTAAGAAATTATTTGGTACTCAAGAATTTCATTTTCCAATTAATATCCATTTTAGGCATCAAAAACCCCAATGTGCGACGCGGGGGGAACTGATGGAGTCTGCCCTTGGAATTTTATCCTCTTGGCCTACGAACTGTGTTCTGGGTATAAATCCGAATAATACAGACTTAGTTTTGTTCTCGCTTAGATACAAAATTGAAACCTTCAGGTTGCCGAGGTTAGCTGGTAGGGAGCTTCCGTTGTCTTCTCAGGTCAAGGACTTGGGTGTTGTCCCGGACAGCAAGCTGAACTGGAAACGAAACACCGAGGAAAGAATGAAGAACTGAATGCTTTCTACCAGTATGTGAACTCCATACAGCTGGGGTCTTCCGCCTAGGGCCATTCGCTGAATATATCTGGCGATTGTTAGACCGGTTGTTACCTATGGCTGCGTTGTTTGGTGGTGTGCCTTAGATAAGAGTTTTCAGCGGAAAATCTTGGATAAGGTTCAACGGATTGTTTCCTTGAGTACCACTGGAGTGAGGAAGAGTTGTCCGCAGGCTGCTCTTGACACTGTGCTCTGCCTGACTCCGCTTGATTTGTTGTCAAGCGTTGTGCTGCGAGAAGTGCCATACGTCTGAGGGAAGCGGGCTGCTAGAAACAGCGCTCGATTGGTCACTCCAGAGTTCTGAATGTCATCTTTCCTGACAGGAGATATGGACTTTCGGAAAAGCCACCGACTATATTGTGCCTGAGGCTATGTTCCTGCCCGGCTTAAGGATACTTATACCGGAAAGGGCACAATCGAATGGTGGGGTACTCCAGGGGCAGTGAGGTATACCCATCTTCACAAATGGGTCTAAGTTAGGTGGATGTACAGGTGCTGGGGTTTTCTGTAGGGAACTCGGTCTTGAACTCCACTGCAGCGTTTTTCAGGCGGAGATTTTCGTAATCTTGAAGGCTATTGAGGCCATAGCTTATGGCCCAGCTTCGGATTCGGAATCTTATGTGATCTTCGTTGACAGTCAGGCTGCCCTTAGGGCCATTGAGTCGGTCTGGTGCAAATCACGGCTCGTTCGCAAGTGCAAGGAGTCGTTGAGGATTTTTGGACTAGACCGTATCCGTCTTTACTGGGTTCCGGGTCATAGCGGAATACTGGGCAATGAGGCGGCGGATGCCCTCGCTAGGTTAGGTTCGCTCTCTGGGGGCGATTTAATAGTAGGTCCTGACGCCCCGGTCTGCCACCTCTACGGTCTCATCAATGGATGGGTCGGGGAGGAAGAGCAGAGACGTTGGGGGAACGGATCGGGATGTTTTGTTTCTAGATGTCTATGGGCTGCTGTGGACGGTAAGAGAACAGGTTGGCTGCTGGGCTTGGACAAGGCCAGCTTAAGGTTGGTTGTCGGTTTTATCACGGGGCACTGAGAGATTAGGTCGCTGACGGGGATCTGGAACAGATCCCAGCCGGACTATTGCAGGGCATGTTGCGATGAGGAGGAGTTGGAGACTATTGAACACCTCCTCTGTAACTGCCCAGCCCTTGGTAGGTTGAGGCTGAGGACCCTTGGCAGGGCCTCCTTTGAGAGTTTGAACTCTGCTGAGAGGCGCTAGGGCTTCATCAGGGTAGTCGCGCTCTCTCTTCTTTGTTGGGTCTGTGTGACCCCTCTGCTTTCCATTCTCCCTTTCCTATCCCCTCTCCTTTCTATCCTATTCCCTCTTTTATCCTTCCTCTTTAAGGACGTTGTACAATGTTTCTCAAAAAATCTCTCCTTCGGAGTCGGCTTTAAAACTGTAGGTCCCGCCACTCATGTATAAAATTAACACACACACCATGAGTGGTGTTGAGAAGCTAGACCGTAATCCTTACTGAAGGGTTGTAATAGCCAATTATGTATATGTATAATTTAATTTAAAAAGCAAAATAATGTTTCGTAAAATATATAAATATAAAGTATTTTTAATACTAATAAAGAATTTAATAATAATAATAAAACACCTTAAAGTTGATTAATAAATTATATCGTAGTTGGACCGACAAAATGATGGTTGGATATTAAACAAACCGTGTCTTATTGGATGGCGAATTGCGCCAAGGTCAACTTGAGCAATATAACTCCGGAACACCATTCGAACGTATGGCGATGGACGCAGAGCGCCCTTTTCCGATTAGTAACGTCGTTATGTACTACCTTATCCAATGGCCAGAAGGGTTTGTTATACCACCAACCACGAAGCGCAAACAATAGTGAAAAACTGGGTGTTTCGCTATGGTTTTGCACGTTTTGCATTTTGGTTTGCATGGTTTTGCATTTGTATTAAGGCAAACATTTTGAATTTTCCATTTCTAAAGGACAGTGCGAAGTATATGACATAAGGAAAAAGAAGAACAACATCGTTGCATCCACAGAATTATGATTTTAACAAAGTCTTTTAAATTTCCTTTTAAACTTTCTTTCGCTTTTACATCTTCGACAAACTCCTGATATTTTGTTTTTGCGTATACAACAATGAAGAAAAAAGCAACTTTGTAAGTAAATCAAAGTGTGTACTTACTTCTTTCCTTCAAACTTATAACATTGCAAAGTAAACTTTGGAGGTGTAACAGTAGTCTAGTAATTTGACCGTTATTTCTTATTTGTAAACACATCACTCTTTCCCATCAAGTTATTAAGGACAATATGAAAGACTTGATGTAAACATTTGTGTACGTGTCATTTTGTTTCTGTCCTTAAATCACGGTTGATGTAAACAATACTAAAAGTTGAATAGGAAATTGGTCATAGTTGACTAGTCAAACTTGATGCCTATTTCGGTCATGGCTGACGTGTATATAGGTCGCAGTTTACTACCAACTTGATGCATACTTTTTACAAGAAATCGTAGTTTTTATTTTTTTTCATTATCGAAAATAAAATTTGTTTACACAACTTAATAATTTTAATAACTAAAATGTTGAAATTTAAATAAAAAATTAATATTAGTATTTAAAGCAGTGTACTTCATCGAGAGGTGGATTACAACCAATTCTGTTTGGCTGTCATGTGGCAGACGTACACCCCACCTTTTAAAAATTTTGAATTATATTATCCCTACAAGCTTTTTTATAATCACATATTTATGAAACTCTATACTAATCTGCATAGATCGCCGAATGATTGGTAATTTGGTATTCAAATTCCAAATTAGCTTTTTGCTCTTCTGTTAACACAGTTGCTAAATATGTTATAAAAACATTTTTTTTTTTTTTGTACAATATATTATTCTTAATTGTAACGTTTCAAGATACTTACGACATTAAATGTGTTGTCCCCAACTCCATCTAGATATCAACAATAGTCTAGTTGAAGTTGGTAAAGGAATCTTGGTTGACATATGACTATAATCTTGGTTGATTTATGACTTGTTTTTGACTGTAAAGTTTGAGAACAAATCTCTTTATATAAGAACTTAATACTGAGAGATGTTTCTCCGAGGCAGTAAACAATTCTAACTGTAGCGATTGGAAAACACATCAAATTAGAACCAGATTATTTAAATTATATTTGTCATCAATTTTATATTAAATTTAATATTAAATTAATTTGTTAATTCATCACAATTCTTTGAAAAATTATTGACCATTAAAAAATATCAACGAGCTATTCAGTTTCTAGTACATAACAAAAACTGGATAAACTAATTGTAATATTAGTAACATGGGGTCTACAAACGATATTAACACTAATATAATATGAGAGAGAAAGTCTGCAGAGAAACAGAACTGCCATGTTTATATTTCTCTTCATATCTAGCAACAAAATGTGTAAACAAGGCGAATTCATGTAACCGGTGACCGCATCTCTGCAACAAGTACAACAATGCAAAAACAACAGGCATTTTGTTTTTGTTAAACAGCATTTAGGTTGTCAAAATAGGACGAAAAAATGGAAAAGGGGGAAAAATGAACAACAACACACACACGCACAACAAACACACTAAAAAAAACAAAAAAATTTGACAATCGAAATGATATCAGCTGTTTAGATGCTCCCACCTATTACATGAATTCGCCTTGGGTGTAAACTTGCAATATTATAATACACCACATTTTCTTTCAATTCTTATTGCATTGATTTCCCTTTTTGTACAAATAACTTTTTTTTTGTATTTTCAGAGCTCAATATTGTTTTTATAATATGCATATATTATTTTATCCATATCATTATAGATATTATGATAGCAGATATGAAGTCTACATGAAAGAAAATGATTATGTAGAAATAAAAAAGTCTAATGGAGAACTGCTTTTTTAACACGTTGACTGTCATGGCAATTTTCAGAAAACTGGCCACGCAAGCCAACATTGACTTTTTTTCTTTTCCCAGAAGCCATTTATCGATACTAGCACTGATATAATACGGGCTGACTTCATAAACGCAGTTTGCAATATAACTTTACAATGCATGGTGTTCATAAAAGCAGTAAAATTTGTTTCGGCAATGCCTCATGTTCATTATTGCATGCCAATGCTTTTCAGTGCGCATTATTTGTCTAATTCGTGCATGGTTTTTATTTATGATGCTTTGTAAACATTTATTGGTGACAAAAATTTTGTGGTAATTTGAATTTTTTTAATATAAGTACAAATGTGATTTAACATTTAATTTTTTGTATATAGAGAAAAAAATTGGAATCATGAAAGAAGAAACCTACTCATAGAAGTGCGTTTGAGGCATGAGCCAGACTTCATAGCGAAAAAAAGAAAAGAAACTCAATTTGGGAACAAATAATGCGGGATATTAAGGGATTTGATAGCACACCTTTGACAGAACAATTATTGCTCAGTTTCCAAATTGTTATTTATAATGCTTTGAATGCCGCCAGCGTTTAATCGCAAACTGCAACTTCTTAAAATTTAAAATATTAATTAGTTTTATCAAATTATACCATTTCGTAATAAATATCTGAAATGTATTTATTCGAAAATGAGAATAAATCATATTGTCCTGCATGCTTGCGATAATTTTACAAAAATTTTAGGAATTTTTCCCTTTGAGGCTTGGCTAGTTAATAATGCTATACGACGACGCTTTCTTCTGTTTAAAATATTTTTGATCAAATTGCTGCTTGAATTTTTATTAACAGGCAAACGGTTTTCAAAAAACCCCGCTTTTTTCTGAACATTCATTTAAAAAAAATTAAATTATACAAAAAATCATGCAAGGATCAAAAGTTTTCGCGTTCATAAACGTATTAAAATGTCATCTCATTATTTGACAAAGCAGTGTTGCAATAAAACATTGCTTTGTCTTGTAAATGAATTTCTTTGCAGTGTTGCATTGCAAACTGCGTTTATGAAGTCAGCCACGGTTTTATTCGTAGCTATACAAAAAATGGCAGGTTTCGTGAGTACGAGATAACTCGTATTTGGCACCCTAGAGGAAACGTAATCTACGAGTTATCTCGTAGTTGGCAGTCAACGTGTTAAAGAAACAAACAAGAGACACTATGTTAAAAAAGGCGATAATTCAATTTTAGAACTTAACCTAGCGCGAATAACGCTAAATTGGCAACATTGTTTTTCACCTGTCAAGTTTAGCATTCCGGGGATAATGTCATCAGAAGAAGAAGCACTGGAAATTTTGCAAAACAATTTAAAAATGTAATACAGAAAAAACTAAAAATGTCTTTATAAATTATTGTCGGATGAACTTTTCCTTTATCATCGATATGGGTTGCATAAACAGTACCAATAAACATATTTACGCTTTTAAAAGAGATGATATTTTCAACGCTAGCGTGGTTAGAGTGCAATCAGAACAGTCTGTGGTATTAGCAAGACAGGGTTTCTTTGAAATTACTCCACAAGAGCTAATTTTTATATCTTCCCACGAAGAACCGGTTGCATGGGCATTGCAGCACTTGCGAAGGTATGGACTGACGGGAAACATATTTAGTTTTGAAGCTGGTCGACGATGCCGTACAGGACCTGGCATTTACACTTTTCGCTGTTGCAACGCTGATCAATTTTACGCCAAATTCCAAAGATGTATTAATTCAATGTCAGGTTTGGGAGAACGTAGCAATAGTTCAACACATCCATCGCATTTATTTGGACGTTTAGATTCTCACCAACAAAATACTAATCACTATCTAGAACCTACTTCTGTTCAGTTAACATCTTTAGTTGATGAACACACTACATTGACGGAATCAAATAGTAATGATTCTAATGATTTTAATATAAACTCTCCAGACTCATTGCACAGCACGTCCATAATGGCGGAAATAATACACTTTCCATCAACTGTGCCATCATACTCGAATATAAGTCCAAACCAAAATTCTTTTGTTAGTAGTAATATTTATATGGAGCAGCCGATAAGATACAACCAAGAGCACAACAACAATGTTTTTGCACAAGATAGAAGTGAGTGTTTAGATGCAACAAAGACAAATACGGATGTAATGATGCTTTTAAAAACATCATCTCTTGATGTTCCACCAGAAGAGTGTGCCCCCATTGTAACATCAAGCAACTCAGAGAGTCAACGCGTTTATGCTAATGTAGATCCTCTAGTCACAATGAGTACATCTCAAAGTATATGTATCAGTTCAACAGAACGATGTTATGCTAACGTTGAGGTTCCTTTGCGAATAGATAGTGCTTTAACACCAAGTATGCAAAACAAGTCCTTTCAATTGGACTTGGCTAATGAAGAGTTATCGCAAAATACATTTAACACCCCGGTAGTTAATTATATTATTCTTGACTTGGATCAACCACGAAGTCCGTCACAATGCTCACCGAAAAATGATGTTGGTACCAGTCATTCATTGTCTGGTAGCAGCGATTGCATTGATAATATAAAAAAAGATGAACATAAGTCTGCTGCTTCAGCCATTTCGTATGGATCATCTACCATGCCAAAAGGTTCTACAATAAATAACGAGAATGATGCATTATCAAATATTGAGTCATCCGGAAGTTATACAAGAATAGATTTTTTAAAGACATTTGCTTTAATGAAGTCATCAACAAACTATACCGACTTTGATTTAGATAATGATCAGGAAGAGTCTAGAATTACACGCCATAGTAAATTTGTTCGCAAAGCGTATTCGATAAGCGAGTAGATGAGTGCTTTTATTTGTCTTCGGATTGGTAATTTATGCGTTAAAATGTCATACTAATTATTATTAAAATTTAGTGTTTTGCTAAAATTATGTTGCCAAAGTAATAATATATTATTTTTAGAGGTCTTAAAGTTCAATAATTTATTTAATTCAGGTTGTTTCTTTTAATTTGGAAATATTGCTAGTCTGTAAAAGATGTGATTTTATATAACTTTAAAAATAGAAGTATTTAACACTTCAGTAGTACGAAATTGGAGAAACAAAAGATTAAAAAGTGTTTAGGTCTTATCAAGTGATTGTTTACTGATATATTCCTTTGGCTTTTGTCTTTTGCAATAGAGCGCTTTTTCTGTTAAGGGGAATATTGGATCCTCTTTAGTAAAATAAGAAAATCGTTTTCGAAATACTATAACCGTGTTAAAGTCAGTACTTATTTAGTTTTTCCTTATATCGTTTGATTTGTGTTATTTATTATTATTTCTAATATTTTAAATATTTTAAATTTTTGTTTTCTTTTGGTTTTAATTTTGTTATTCTTATAATATTTACTTTAAATTTGTAAATAAAACAAGACTATTTGTTAACTTTATAATCCCTTATTTTTAAAATAAAAGATGTGTAAACAGAAGATTTAATTTATTAGCTCTAATATTTGTATAAATTAGTTTTTATAATATTGTACTAGCAACATAAGCGTTACGAATAAAATAAATACATATATTTGGCTAATTAAAATTATTTTTGATTCGTTTTTAATTAACATTGAATTTATTACATTTGTAGCAGTACTGTATTAGGGGCGTTATATGTTTCGATTCGAGAGAAAATTCTTTCGAATCTTAAAGCGTTGTTTCAAAATTTTTCTTTCGAATCGAAATATATTTATTTAGCAGTATTTATAATAATTTAAAGATTTTCATTTACATTTATATATGTACATAGTTAAAAAATTTCTATAAACATTTTAATTGCTATTATGTTTTTTTTATACAATATTTAAAAAAAATTTCTGAATATCTTATTTTATATAATTTTTTCAGCTTTAATATCATCTCTAAGTGTATCGAATAATTGATGCCCTTTATAAAATAGTGAAATTTACCTCCCTTAGCCTGAAGTTTTCTGCATTTCTTTGTTGATATGGTTGCACTTCACTTACGTATTTGATTTGATTGTACGGATATTCAGATCCATTACCATGTTTAATCTTATGTATTAAATTTAAGTCGTTTAAGTGTATCGAGCATAGTTCCTATTAATGTATATCTATTGCATATATTATATATATTGCATGTATATATATTTAAAAGGTCGCCGTGGTCTAGTAGGTAGTGTGTTGGCTTATTAGACGAAAGGCCCGAGTTCGAATCCCAGGTCAGACATCAAAATGAAAATATTTCCTCGGCGACTTCCTCTCAGCAGATTTCTGGCAAAAACTCTGAGAGTAAAAATTGCCATGAAAAGCTTCTCAAAAAATCTGTCGTTCGGAGTCGACTTTAAACTGTAGGTCCCGCCACTCATGTATAAAATTAACGCTCACAACATGAGTGGTGTTGAGAAGCTAGGTCGTAATCCTGACGGAAGGGTTGTAATGGCCAATTATGTATGTATGTATTGCATGTATAATATTGCCTTATTCTGCTTCTACAATAGAGAACTGTAAAAATCACACTTTTGTTGATTTATTCATGCTCACAAATTCTTATGCACAATCCATTAGAACACTCAAACGACTTATTGCTAATTAAACGCATACCGCATACGAATTTGGAACCAATCATTTAAAGTATTATCCAAGTAATAGACTGACACTAGTTCAGCATTCGTAAGGAACGGATATTGTTTTTGCGGTGTCCGGATTGATTGAAACCAAAATGCATAAGTATATTCAAAATATGGTTTCTATGCAAAGAGCAAAAATTTGCAATAACAAAATTAGTACGATTGTAATCATGTAGGTGATTTCTGTTTATCATAAACAGAAATATTTACGACAGTCAGTTTGAAAATTCTTAAAGCCATCCCCTATACACCTAAATGATTTCAATTATACTCGTATATATATATACAGTCAACCCTCCTATAACGCGGTGAGTGCGTACCGCGTTATATGGAAACCACGCTATAAGAAACTCGGATTTCACAGTACAAATCAGGCTAATTCGTAACGCGTTCTATGGAAACCGTCTACCGCGTTGTATGGAAACCGCGCTATAAGAAACTCAGAGTTAGTACAAATCCCATCATTCGTACCGCGTTATATGGAGACCAAGAAATACAAAAGGCAAGATAAATTATAAATTATTTTTATTGTAAGGATTGATAAAAAAAAATTAAATATAAACTAAACTAAAAGCCTGCAAGAAACTTATGGGATGTTATTGTACGGAAACCGCGCAGTAAGAGTACCGCGTTACAGGAGGGCTCCGTGTTATATGGAAACCGCGTTTTGAAAGTACCGCGTTATAGGAGGGCTGTCGCAATTTCAGCCCCGCGTTATATGGAAATCGCGTTCACAGAGTACCGCGTTATAGGAGGGTTTACTGCAATACAAAAATATATATACATACATATATTATTAGGTTAGAGGACGTGTACTTGTCAATTGAGGCAAGTACAGTATCCGGAGGTCAATTTGACCCATTGTACGTAACGCCCTTAAGAAGGAAGTTTAAAAGAGGGGATAGGAAAAAGGAGAGGAAGTAGGAAGGGAGAATGGGAAACGAAGGAATTACACAGACCTAGTACTTCTAAACCAGCTCAAGTTAATAATGAATCTATGAAGAACCTTGTTGTCGGCTCTCGGCATAGAATTCAAACCCTCAAAGAAGCCCCTGCCAAAGGTCCTCAACCTACCGAGGGCTGGGCAGTTAAAGAGGAGGTGCTCGACAGTCTCCAGCTCTTCCTCATCGCAACATACCCTGCAATAGGCCGGCTGGGATCTGGAACAGTGACCTAATCTCGCAGTGCCCTGTGATAAACCCGATAAAGAACCTTAAACTTGCCTTATCCAAGCCCAGCAGCCAACCTGTTCTTACACTGTCTATAGAAGGTCACAAACATCGAGAAATATAACAACCCGATCCGTTCCCCAAACGCATCTGCTCTTCCCCCTTGACCCATCCATCGATGAGTCCGTAGAGGTGGCAGATTGGGGGGTCAGGACCAACTATTAAATCGCCCTCAGAAAGTGAACCTAACCTAACGAGAGCATCCGCCGTCTCATTGCCCAGTATTCCGCTATGACCCGCAACCCTACATAGACGTATACGGTCTGGTCCAAAAGTCCTTAACTACTCCTTGCATTCGCGAGCCGTGATTTGCACCAGACCGACGCAATGGCCCTTAGGGCAGCCTGACTGTCAACAAAGATCATGTAAGATTCCGAATCCAAAGCGGGGGCACCAACTATGGCCTCAACAGCCTTCAAGATTGCGAAAATCTCCGTCTGAAACACGCTGCAGTCATCATTTAACCTGAAGTGAAATTCAAGACCGAGTTCCCTACAGAAAACCCCAGCACTTATACCTCCACCTAACTTAGACCCATCTGTGAAGATGTGATATACCCATCTGCCCCTGGAGTAAACCACCAATGTGCACTTTCCGGTATAAGTATACTTAAACCAGGCAGGAACATATCCTCAGGCACAATATAATTGGTAGCTTTTTCCGAAAGTCCATACCTCCCATCAGGAAAGCGACATTCAGAACTCCGGAACTACAATTCCTAATAGATACGCGCTTAAACAAGAACTTCTGTAGTCCGTTGTTGTCCAGTGGTAGCACACCTCTGGATAAACCAATAGTAGTAAAATCAGTGGGGGGAAATGTTACCATCGAAAGGCAAGTGACAGGAAAATTTTTCAAGTTTGCGGGTTTGGATGAGATAATATCTTTTTATGTTCTACCAAACCTACAAACATTTGATAGAATAATTTGCGACGATACGTTAAAAGAATTCGGAGCTGTAGTAGACCACCAGAAAAATGTTTTAATACTGAATCAGGAAAAATGATTCCTTTAAAGCAGAAATTTTCATGCGTGGAAAATTATATTCTGAATGAAGAATCCCCTCCAAGTATAAAACTTATGATAGAGACACTCATAAACAAGTATAAATTATTTTTTGGTTCATTGGATGGCAGTGAATTGGCATCTACCAATATTTGGGCTGAAATAAGGACGAGCACAAACGAGCCAATCTATATGAAAATTTACCCGTATGCATCAGGGCGGCAGTTGATAGGCAGATAGAAGAATTACTTTCCGAAGGTGTTATCATGGCTTCGAAAAGTCCTTATAATTCCCTAATTTGGGTGGTACCAAAAAAACCAAAACCCAATGGCGAAAAACAGTATCGAATGGTTGTCGATTTCAAACGACTTAATTCGGTAACTATTTCGGACACATATCCTATTCCTGACATAACAAGTTCACTGGCTAGTTTTTACCACAGTTGACCTAACGTCAGGTTTTCATCAAATTGCTATGGAACCTAAGGATATTCCGAAAACAGCTTTTTCTACGATGAACGGGAAGTTTGAATTCTTAAGGTTAGCTTTCGGTCTAAAAAATGCACCTGCTATTTTCCAAAGGATGATTGATGATGTCCTTCGGGAATACATAGGGAAAATTTGTTATGTATATATCGACGATATCATCGTAATAGTTAAAAATACAGAGGGTCATTTGAAGAATGTGGATACCATATTTGCTAAACTTCTTGAAGCAAATTTGAAAGTCAATCTCGACAAAACTCATTTTTTTTAAGACAGAAGTTGAATTTCTAGGATATGCAAATGGTATTAAACCTGACCCAGAAAAAGTAAAGTCGATAGAAAATTTGCTTCCTCCTTCCAATCTCAAGGATTTAAAAAACTTTTTAGGTATGACTTCGTACTATAGGAGTTTCATTCGGGATTATGCAAAGGTGGCTAACGAACCTAACAAGAGGCTAATACGCGCAAGTAAAAGCTAGTCAGTCGAGGAAGGTACCCACAATTTTGGACAAAAAAAGCATTTGATCGTGTCGCGAAAAAGATCAATGAGGTTGTTGTAAGAATAAACAATGTGACGAATGGCAAGGACTTAAACCAAATCGAACAAATTACGATAAGCGAATTGTTGGTTCTAAAGGATGAAGGGAACGAGATCATCCGAGCTTGCAAGTTGCCAAAACAAGGAATTATTAACACGAATTTACTCAACCAGGAGTAGATCAATAAAATCATTAATGAACTAGTAGCACTTCCTTATGGCAACGTAATAGAAGCCGTAGAATATGGGGCACCTTCAATCTATACGAATGGATCACTCTTATTATACATCTTGTCAATGCCAAAGCTAGGGGAAGGCTCATTACAAGAGCAACTATTCATGAAGGAAAACAGTTTGAACTGAAGTTTGACAAAATTTTGATCAACTAAGCCGACACTTATGGCATCGAAGGCCACTGTCTGTAAACAATTCCACAGTCTGTCAGAAATCGGCATTAACCAAACTAACACAAGATGACTGCCTCTCCAGAATCTTAAGAGGGGGTTCAGCTAAATTCAACTATAAGCTTAACAATGAAGAAGTTATCGAACTACTAACTGAAGATGTCATCTATCTAACAAATTTCAAAGGACGGTTTAAACATGATGGTGAGACAAGGTTCCTAACCGGTACTTACCTTCTTCAGATGTTTAACGAATCCTTGACAATAAAGAATAATACACAGAAGCTGTTCTTTTGACTGAAAGGAAAGAAACTACCGATGATGATGTCGACGATAAGGAATATCGACCTCCAAATCTTCCAAAAATGCAGGGAAAACACGTTGTAATCAGAAATTTCGAGGGAAAACATTGTCGTTGTCAATTGAAGGGTTGCGGTAAGCCCGCAATATATATGTGCGAGAAATGTAATATTCATCTCCATACAAAATGTTTCAAATTAAAACATGAATAAAAGCATTTTTTCATAGCTTCTATTTCGGCTATTTCGTATTTTTTTTCAAATTTTTATATCAAATTATTACAACATAAATTTAACTAAGTCAAAGCGAATTCATAACAAGTGACCCCAAGTCAACAGCTGACGAGGTCTGGGCTGTCAAAAATTGTGCGTGTTTGTTGTACGTGTGTGTGTTGTTGTTCATTTTTTTTCTTTTTCATTTTTTTTCTTCCTATTTTGACATCCGAATGGAAGTTTAACAAAAACAAAATGCCTGTTGTTTTTGCATTGTTGTACTTGTTGTAGAGTTGCGGTTACCTTATTGAATTTGCCTTGAACTAAGTATAATTTTAATTTCATTTACGTTTTTTTACTTTTGTGCCTTTAGATTCAAAAATAATAAAATAAATCAATAAAACAGCAAATAACAAATGTTTTACTTGCATATAAAGCAGATATATAGGATATACGCCAGTGTTCGAAATTTCGTACGCTGTTTTCTGGGAAAACGAAAAGTCAGAAAAATTTTTTGATCTGATTTTTGACATCAGTAGGTCCTAATTACCCTAAAAAAGTATTTTTCTCTTTAAACAAAAAATAAAATTTAATCTCGGAGTGAAATGGGTAAGTTACATACATTCACAATATATGCGTTTACGGTTGTTATGTAAAACCATAACAAAAGAAAGCAAGATTGTGCATGCTCAATCATGTTTCTTTAAAAAAGAATAGAAAAAGAATAATATCAAATAAATGGTACAGTTGTACCAAATATATTCAAAGTTACATGTAAGTATGTATGTAGAAAAAAGACTAAATAATTACGGTTACCACAAACGAAAACAAAATTGTACGTGATCAATTAAAACTATATAAAGTAAATGGTACAATTGAACCAAACATATCAAAAGTTACATGTACACAGTAATGTAGAAAAAATAATGTATAATTATGATTACTACAACGCTCATAATGGGTGTTCACACACATAACTGTTAAACGGTAGGTCCCGCCGCTCAAGTATAAAATTAAGGCACACAACATGAGTGGTATGAGAAGCTAGGCCGTGATCCGAACTTAACTGTTAAAAGCAATACCTAAGTTCTTGGCATCTTGTACCATTTGTATGGGTGAGTTACCAACGACGAATGATGGTATCAGGTATGGCAAGAAGTTAATTTCTCCAATTATGACTTGGAGACTATTTGCTGCAGCGTGTTTAAAAATATTGTCAAGATACAATTGTTGATGCCAGTTTTAATGTAGAAATGGACGACATCGGCATACATTTGGATTCAGCAATGGGTTATACGAGAAGCTAAGTAATTTGAGTACGTTGTGTATAGCAGAGGGCCGAGCAGTGAAACTTTTTATACAAAGTCTGACTCCTCTTATACAGATATGCATACAATATCGATCATCCTACTCTTGTCTATTTTCTATCAACCACTTAACATTGCTCTGTTAAAATTTTTGGGGTTTGTCTTTGCTAGTTAAATTTGAATTTATCTTCACACACATAATTTGTTGCTATATGAATATAATTTGAAAAATGAAACCAGACGTAAATTGGCTTTTATTTATACTTTATCTGGAAAAAGAAAATCGCTTAATCCTCATTTAGAGGAAAAGTATGATAACGACATAAATTCAACGGACATGTGTTATCTACTGCACAATCTGAATATGATTTCTTAAAGCCCGCTTCACACGAACACACAAGTAATATGATCTGTCAAAATTGTATGTAGAAGAGTACGAATGGGATCGTCTAAACATAATATGTAATGAAACTATCACACATTGAGAGAAAATACGGATGAAAATTTTGACAGTCGTATGGCTCTCTTCATTTTTTTAAATGTTTCAAAAAATAAGAAAATTTCATTAGATCAGGGATGTATGTATATTATGTAAACAAAACGAAAAAAGTGTAAAACACCTGTGCAAAAAACAAAACAAAAAACCTTTTTGGCGCAAACAAGTATTCCTATTTTGTGAAAATATTTTTAGAATTATATTTAAAATTTAATTAATAATATAATGGATTTAGAAAAAGTTGTTGATTTGTCTCCAGTTTTACGCCGTAGTAGCCATTCCCGGCTCCAAATGCGTTTCTTATTTTTGCACTCATATTTTTTAATTATGGCAATAGCAAGTAAAACACCAAGTGCATTTTGTTTCTTTTTTTATTTTTGGCATTTTTAATTTCAATAGAAACTTTAAGCAAATTTTTTCACTTTGTATATTTTTTGTTTTAACAGCTGTTTTCGTCTTACTTTATTTATTGTCTTATACCAATCGTGTAAACACAGAAAAAATAATCATACGACTATTGTTCTCTTTTTTGAAATACGGATGAAATTTCATTTTACTTTTTCATCAGACTTTACATTTTACTTGTGTGCTCGTGTGAATGGGACTTAAATGTTAATCATGCTATACGTACTTGTTACCAGCATCAACATGCTGTGTCCAACAGTCTGCTGGTATAAAATATTAGACGGAACTGTCTAAAGAAAAATTTGTGGGTACTCTTTCTGCTTAGATACATATATAAAAGCAACATGTGAACGGCAATTATACGCATTTTGAACGTACTTTAACCATACCCCAGAAGTGTAATGTAGAGATAAGAGCAGTACACCAGAAGTATTAAAATAAATTTAAAAAGTTTACAGTATATAAATAAAGAATAAAATTTTGTGCAAAAATGGGTTGTATAATGTTTTTTATAATATAAATTTTTTGCGTACAGGAACGCACACTGAAAACAAAAAGAACACAAAAAATTATGCAAATATCAATATATAAAATCATGAATGATACAATAGGTTAAAGTCTATGTTTAGTAAAGATAGAGACAAACGGGATCATAAAAATTACATCACGATTTTAAAATGAACTGTAAAACTTGTCGGGGGTTTGTGTAACAGCAAATCCTTGTGTCAAGTATCGAACGTACATTCGTGTGTTTATCAAAAAAGCCCTAAATATGTCTGAGGTTTTCAAATATTTCTAACGACGAAAGCAAAATTGAGACACTTATCGCACAATGATAACCGATCTTTTTGTACCTTCTCTTCATGGTATTGACATGAAGGATGTTTGATTTCAACAACTTGCCACACATCATGTCACAATCGATTTATTGCGTCAAACGTTTGATAGCCGTTTAATTAGCCTAAATGCTGATGTCAATGGGACTATTTTCTTGGGGGTGCCATTAAAGAAAAGTTTTATACCGACAAACCATAGACAATTGAGCACTTCGAGGCCAACATTCGTTATGCCACTGCTGAGATACGACCCCATGCTCTCGGAAAAGTGCACGAAAATCCGATCGAATGTGGTACTGTGAAGCCAGCGACGGCAGCCATAAAAATGAAATAATATTCCATTTTTAACCGGAACAATTGTACATCAAAACAAAAAAGTAAATTTGGAAAAATTTCAAACCGTTTTTGTTTTATAGCATTTTTAAATTTCCCACTACATTGGATCAGGGCGAACTCAATATACAGTGAGCAAAAAAATATGTACACTTATTGTAAAAACTAATAAATAAATTAATCCCTAGGATTTTGCTTACGATGACTTTCTAAAAAATTCGGTCGAAATAGTCAAAAAATCACCACTTTTTTGTCTAAAAATGTGGGAATTTCTTAGTTTCGGCAATTATATTCTTTATACGTAACCAACAAAGAAATGTTTATAATCAGAATAAAGTTTTTAAGCTTTTTTAAGACAATAAATTTCTTATTATAGACAATTTTTTGTTCAAAAGTAATTCCGTGGAAGTAAGTATACAAGTTTTTTTGCTCACTGTACGCGAACAATATGTTTGACATTTATGCGTACTGAAGAAAGCACTCACATAGGCTAATAACCCCCCTTATATGAATTCGCCTTGATATTGGATGTTCCTGAAAAAGACTTTTATGGTGCTTTCTTTTCTACAAAGAAAATGTCACCCTCTTACAAGGTGCATTAAAAAATTGCTGACCAACCCTGTTATAATGTAATTTTTATTTGAGATGAACATAACACAAATATGAAAAAAGGGTATGCCCCGTGCCCTTAAAAATATGTTTAATTTTTTGATTTGTTTTCAGTAAAATATGTAAACATAAAAAAGGTGTTGCCAGATCGCTAATTTTTCGATATCATTTTTTTAGAGGTTTTTTTTATAACCAAATAAAATTTTTTTAACACAGTTTTAACACTGAATGCAATTTTTTATATTACTGACCATGTAGCTTTAATAATGTAATGTTCTCTTAAGGTTACCCCACAAAACAATGAAAAAATTAACTTCAAAATTGGATAACGATACTAGGCGACTTTTTTTAAATTTCATCTGGTAGCCCTATAAATAAACAAAAGTCATTTGCTTTACAGGGCATTATCAGCACTCTCGATTTATACAGGGCGTAAAATGCGATGCCCTCCACCATTTTCAAGTGCGAATTATTTAGAATTAAACATACCACCCTTTTAGAGGGGGAAACATTTTTAAGAAACAAACACAAAATTGCATTTTTTAAAATAAAGTGCACATTTTTTGGTAGAAAAGAAAACACCATTAGTTGCCAAGAAAAAATTCATGTTGCTCTTGAGGGAAATTTACAATTTATATTTTAATAGTAAATTTTAGAATGTATTTACCCTAAGGATTTATTTTAAACGAAAACATTAATAAAAAAAACACAAAAATGTATAATTATTAAAATTATTAGTGAATACAAATTATCCATGTGTTATTTTAACATTTTTATTTAATGTTGCAACTCGCAAATTTCACAAAAAACATTTTAGGATGACAAAACCACTGACAAACAAATTCAAATTTAAACATGAACAGAATAATTTATGTGCATAAATAAGCCGCTTAACATTCTAACACGCTTGATTTTAATAAAAAATAAAAACAATCAGCTAGGCTACTAACACCACCTTCTATGAATTCGCCTTGATTTCAAATAAATTTTTAATTTTGTGTAATGTGACTAAGATATATGTATACAGGTAATGTTAGCGACGTAGCAGAGTCTCTCTTTTTTATTGTTGTATTGCCAAAGAATTTTCAAAAATAAGACGAAAAGTTTTATCTTTTACCAAAGATTTGTCATTTTTAGTAAGCAAAATAGACAAGGCGAATAAGATTTGGCAAAATTCAAAGGCAAATGAGTTGCTGTAATGGTGCCACTATCCGTAGAAATATATCTTAAATGTGACAGTGAAGTAATTACATGTGAACCAATTTTGTTCCTAAAGCAAGCTGGTAACACCAAAAATAGTAGTATATTTCTGCAACTCTGGGCGTGCATTTGTGCCGCCGCCTCAAGCATAGTACTTTAATTCTTCAGTTACGCTCGCTTAAATAAGAAGACATTTTTATTTGAAATTCGGTAACGAATGAGGAAGTTAAGTGAAGTTGAAAATAATTGTAGTATATTATAAAAAATTTTGTGTAATTTTTTTTTATTAAAAGAAATCAGAAACTTTATTGCTTGGAAACGAAATAACCAGGTAAATTGAAAGTGAAAATTAATTATGGTAAATAGATGAAGAAAAATTTAACAGTTAAAAGAAAACTAAAAAAAATTGTGTACACACCATTCATGTTTGTTATAAACATTTTGTCTTTCTGTAAGAGACGCCAGACGATATATATGTATATATGAATACATACGTATATATAAATATTTAAGTATTCAAATGGACATTGATTCGAATTTTTTCTTGAAAAGGAGTTGTAAAGCGTGGGCTTTGATTTACAAGTTTGGAAATAATCGAATTGAAGTTTTACAGAAGTTAAAAGAGAGAGGGTCAGGCGTCAATTAATCATGAAGAGTGCGTATTAAATATATATATAAATATATATATACATATATGTACATATATACATCTATATACATCTGTTTTGATTTTCTTCACCTATCGTTTCCCTCTTATCCCTGTTGATTGGTTGAGTTTGGGTGTGCCTGTCGCAGTTGCGACGACGCATTAATAACGACAGAGGCTGTAGTAGCAGCAACAGCCAGTGCAGCTACCTTTGTTGTACTTAAACTTCTACTTTCGCCTGCAAAGATACAGAAGGCGATTGGTGTGTATTTTTTATGTGTATTTATTATTTAGTTTCTTTGTTTTGTACGCTTCGGTTTTAAATGGAGTTCTTTTTTCCTTTTTGGCGTGTAATTCGTGTGTACACATTTGGCTTCGTACGATTTCGTCGTCGTTGTCTTTTATTCGTTTGTGATTGTCTCTCTTTGTGTGTATTGTCATATAGTACACACATCCACTTCATTAAATTATCCTGTATACAATTCAAATTGAACGATTTAAAATTATATGCCGCTAATGTAATATAAATATATATATGTATGTATATATATACATACGTCTATATTTATATGTGTATATATGATAAATATGTGTATTATATACTAATGCATAGGTACAAATATATATATTACATACTACAAGAACTCAAGTACTATGTTTTTTGAATATACAAGATTAAAACTAGAAGATGTAACAATATTTTTGCTAAAAACCACTTATTACACACATAATTGAAATCCGACTAAAAAATCTTAGCGAATATTTTCTATGACAAATCGAAATTGTATACACAAATCTAAAGAAAATAAGAAAACATACGATATCTTTGTTATTGTATTGCACAATTTATTCAAATGTATAATCTTATTTTCTTTAAAGTGCAATTTAAATTACACTTGTGCAGAAGTGCTTTGCTTTTGTTAAATGAATGACATTAATTGATACTAATGATTTTCTTTTTTCCTGTGTGATCCAAATTACAGTGGGTGTGCAAACATTTCCGATCCCTAAGTTCTTTATTGCTTGTAAATTACTTAAGTTGTGGCACTTAAGTTAATTTAACATATAGCCAGTAAGAAAAATTATCTCATAATCTTGTTTTGTTATTTTTTTTTTTCTAAACCATTGTCTTATTTGGTTTAGCTTTAATTGATTGATTTATAAACGTAAATGCGATTTTATTTTATTATTATATTATATACATAAAAATACACAAATGAAAAACAGAAATTATCACAAATTGCAAAACTTTTTGAACAACAATGTGTATATTTTTAAATGCATTTATTGTTGTATTGTTTACATATACATTTTATATATTTATGTAAATAACTGGATTCAAATTATTTCAGCACTTGATCATTGGGTTAAAAAAATTCCATAAACTCTATTAAATTGTAGTAAATGCAAATAAAAACGAAGCAAAAAAATATCAATAGTAAATAAAAAAACAAGATTAATGGTTCCTCTGTAATTTTTGCGTAGTTAAGGCCGCCGCCCTTGCGCCATTAAAATATAACCGTGTGTGTGTTTTTTCTGTGTGCAATTGTATACAATTAAATGCATTATAATTAAATAAAAGAAACTTATTCAAGTAACAGACGTACATACATATATATTCTTTGTGCGTTATCAGTTGTACAATATTTAATCAAATTGTTCATATAAAGAGCATAGGGCCTTTATATATGTACATATATTGATAATAATTTAACAAGAATTTTTTTTATGTTGGTCATCTGCAGTATATATTTCAATTTAATTTCTGAAATAAATTTATTAATTTAATATCTATATAATTTAAATAAAAATCCTTTTACATGTTGGAGACTTCTCCAGTTCTTAAAACAACTAAAAACCGTTCAATATTTTGTTGCATGTGCATATAATTTTAGGATATATTTCTAGCATAAGTTTACCAACTTAATTGCTTTTCAATTCTCCAAATGACACATACCTAATTTTTAAAAACTTTTTTACTTGTGTATGCTATACATTCATCCCTCATGTCCTAAGATGATATAAGAAGGTTGTAAAATAGCCGTATATTAGAGATAGTTATAGTGAAATTTCTCATTTTGTATACCGGAAGCATTATCGGGCTGAAAATTTTTCGGCAGTCAGCTACGGTGTTTGTTTTTACAATGAGGAAAACAGAAATATTCGGATCTAACGAGAAATTAAAAAAAAAAATTAATCTTTCACTCAATCCTCGCAGACTGATTTTATTCATAGATACTTTATTTTTATTAAAAAATACTCTGTAAATCTGCAAAGAAAAATTGTATTACATTTCAACAAAAATGCAAAAATACATTTGAGTTACTTTCATATCTGGTATAATTCGGCAATCTGTTAAATATTTGAAGTCCTTTTCAGAACAGCGGTATTTGAATTGCAGTTGTTCTTCGAATAAATTCTGAATACGGGGAAGTTAACCGATCTCGATCCGCTAAATGTATATTATGGGGCATTACCATTACCATTTGTTACTTCATGAATAAAATTTTGAAATGTTTATTAGCCAATTTTTAAGTATTCAAACATGAACTTACTCAAATAATTTTTGTTTGAAAGGAATATTATTAAGTTATGATTATTAATTTTTTTAATGTTACGAAAAAACTTATTTTCTAGCCTGTTTTAGTTAGGTCAGGTTTAGGGACGTGTACTTGTCATTGGGACAAGTATAATAATGCCCAGAGGTCAAAATGACCAAATGTAAACACGTCCTAGAAGAGAGAGGATGGTGAAGGAGAAAACGAAATGGGAAAAGAGGAGGTAGGAAAGAGAGGATGTATGACACGGAGGTAAAACGAAGGACCACAAAGAGAGCGCGACTGTAACCTTAATGCTCCAACACTCCTTAACCAGCGCAATCTACTTATGAATCTATGGAGAACCCTAATATCGGGTCACGACAAAGTCCGAACCTTTAATGAAGCACCACCTCAGGGTCCTCAACCTACTAAGGGCTGGACAGTTGCGAGGAGGTGTTCAATAGTCTCCAACTTCTCATCGCAACATATCCAGCTATAGTCCGGCTGGGATCTACTCCAGATTCTTGTCAGCAATCTAATATCGCAGTGCCTTGTAATAAAACTAATAATCGAACCTTAGGCTGGCCTTATCTAAATTCAGCTGCAAACCTGTTCTAGCGTTATCTATAGCTGGCCATAGACACATAACATCTCTTATCCATTCTTCCAACGCCTTTTATCTTCCTCCTCGACCCATCCATGGATGTGGTCGTAAAACTGACAGATTAGGGGAATGCCATTTTAACAATTAAATTCTACATTCGTGAATTTAAGATAATCATAGTTTTTCTTTATAACGAAAGATATAAACGAAGTATAGATAGAAGGATATTAACCGAAAATTTCAATGCAATAGTATTCTTCCAATTCTACCCCATTTTTTAATCATTCGAAATTTTTTTTACATTTTTACGCCTTTTTAAATCTATGTTCAATAACGAAATATTAAAGGAACTAAAAAGTATGACTTCATAATTTTATCTCGTCAGATCTTCCTCTGGGTGTTCAAAATTATCAACTGGACTCGCTGAAAGCCAGGCACACACTGTTAAATTTCCCCCATAGTCAATTATGCATTTACTCGATTTACTATTTCCATTTAAAAAGTTAAATTTAGGCTGAACTTTTTGCGAAGTACAACAGTTTCTTTTTTTTTTTTCTAATTAATAGTTTTATAGTTTCAATAGTACATATTTAAAATTTCATTAATTGAATTACAAAATTTACCTCAAGTATTTTCGATAATACTCGAACAAAACACTTTGTTTTTTGAAAGCCTAATGTAATTGACCGCTTTTAGCATATTTTGTTATTGGTTTCAAACGTGTAAGTACATATTAGTTATGATTGTGCCGGAAGTTTGCCGCTATAAATTATTTGTATAGAATTAAAAATAAAAGCGTTCTAAAAGCCATCTTATAAATAACCAATTTACATAAACGGAAACCTTTAAAAAAAATAATAAAATTTTTCTATTTCATATGGCAGAATTTATATACATACATATGTATATGGTCTATTTGTTCCGTATATGAAAATCACCCTTAAAATTTCAATTGTTTTTAACATTGTTTTACATATAAATGCCCTTAAAAGAACGGGATATACTTATGAATCATACAGTAAAATATATGAATCATTAATTGTTTAAAAGAGCAACTTTAATGCTAACAGAATAAAGTCGTTGCTTTATTAAAAATATTAAGTGAATAAAATTACAAATTTATGATTTATATTTATATATTGATCTTGCGAGATCTGTTTTACAATGCTTGCTATATAAATTTAATTTTAAAATCTGAACATACATATGTACTCTTTCCAATTCAACATATGTATGTATGGATGTATGAATTTAGCACACACTTGCATTTGTGAACCAAGCAAAAGTTCTAAAAACAAAAATTTGCTGCTTTGAAATGTCATTTATAAATAATTTTTTATTTTTAATTTACATTAAAAAATGTGCACAACTAACCCTCAAAATTTAATTAATTTAGAAATGTTGCATATATATTTAAAAAACGCTTAAATTATTAAAACCGAGAATTAAATCTATATACATATATACACACCTATAAATACAACATATTTTGTTCTACACATAACGTATATACATACATAGTTATGTGAGAAATAATAGGGACAGTGACCACCCAAACTTACATTATAGTCACAACCGAACAAAAAAAATCGAAAATTCTTTCTTGTTTAAACGATTTATTTTTTCTTAACCGATAGAAAAAAGATTAAAAACAAAATTCTTGCTAGTCCTATAATATAAGTATTTTGGACACTTAATATAATATATTAAAGATACTTCATGAAATCTTAAAGCTATAACTAATTTAAGTAAAACTAAATAGATATTTATACTGAATACTGTTGCACAAAGCCTTAGTGCCACATTAGTACTTTGTTGCGGATTCTTTGTTATCCAGAACAGCAGCACATCTTCTAGGCATTGAGTCGACCAAATTTTGACAAACATGTAGAGGTATTGCGTTCAACGCATCCTGATTACCATTCATGAGAACTAGAAGGGATATGAATTGTTTAGAATATAAAGGATTAAAAAAGTATAATGAACTACCAATTAACATAAAAGATTGTGAAAATATGAGTTTGTTTAAGAAACTCCTAATTGAATATTGTAAAAAATAATTAACATATTGTATATATATATCTAGGTTTAAAAAAACCGTAAGAATAAAATAAATAAATAAAATAAAATTCAAAGCTCGTCGCAATTTGATGGACACCTCCCGTATTGCCCTTTTAACTTCGTTCTACAAATTTTCTATTGAATTGAAACCAGGGAACTGTACTGGCCATTCTAAAACATTGATTTTTTTTGTCCTGGAACCACTCCTTTGTGTACTTTGTCGTATGCTTTGGTCATTATCCTGCTGAAAGACCCATTTGAGTGGCATATTTTCTTCGGCATACGGGCAGCATTTTGAGAAGTCGCCGTGGTCTAGTAGGTAGCGTGTCGGCTTATTTGACGAAAGGCCCGAGTTCAAATTTCAGGTCAGACATCAAAACGAAAATATGAAAATATTTCTTCGGCGACTTCCTCTCAGCAGATTTCTGGCAAAAAGAGTAAAAATTGCCATGAAAAGCTTCTCAAAAGTCTGTCGTTCGGAGTCGACTTTAAACTGTAGGTCTCGCTACTCATGTATAACTTTAACGCACACAACACCAGTGGTGTGAGAAGCTAGGACGTTGTACAATGGGTCAATTCGACCTCCGGGTACTGTACTTGTCGCAGTTGACAAGTACACATCCTCTAACCTAACGGGCAGCATTGTATTTTTCAAAATTTCAGTGTAATCAGCCGATTTCATTATATTCTGGATACGATATAGAGGACCCATACCCTGTTGCTACCACCACCATGTTTGACCGTCTTAAAGTATATTTTGGATTGAATTCTTGATGGATAGCTCTTCTTACATGGTGGACACCTCTATCAGAAGAAAAGGAGTTTACTTTTGTTTCATCGGACCACACGCCATTTTTTCTTTGGGCCAATTGATATGATTTTTACCAAACTCTAATCTTTGTTTTATATTCTTTTTGGATAACAATGGCACTTCCTGCACTGCGGGCTCTAAATTCCTAACCGATGAGTGTTTTTCGAATAGTTGATGTGTCAACGTCAATGTTTAAATCATTTTCTATTCGTTTAGATGTGGTAAATGGATCTTTTTTTACGCATCAAATGATACTTCTCTTTATAGTAGGTTTAATTTTTGGTTTTCTACCACGGGTTTCATCCTTAGGAATCCATTTAATAGCATTTTCGACCATCGTTTTTGAAATAGTGAGCATTTGTGCAATTTTTCTGTACGAATGTCCGGTTTTACTTAAATTTTTAATATTATTTCGAGTATCGTGGTCGCAATATGTATTTCTACCCATATTTGGCTAAAAAGTTACAAAATTGCAATTTATTTAGCAATTAATGTGAAGCTATGAATTTGTTTCATTCATTTACTTACAAAAAAAAGTCTTTATTATTGTATTTTGACCAAAACGAAAAACTGTCATTATTTTTCCCAGCAGAAAGCGTGCACTATACAAAGAAAATAATTTGTTATCAAAACTAAAGAAAAAGAAACGCAAATTGTA
The DNA here is from genome assembly GCA_930367235.1 of Sarcophaga rosellei. Classification (NCBI taxonomy): domain Eukaryota; kingdom Metazoa; phylum Arthropoda; class Insecta; order Diptera; family Sarcophagidae; genus Sarcophaga; species Sarcophaga rosellei. The sequence continues at coordinate 62,214,692 of OV884019.1, forward strand.
ACGGGATTTTTTAATGTCGTTTACAAGCATTGCAAAACAACTCTCTTTTATCACACACACATATATATATGTATATATAAAATATTTTTTATAGGAAACAAAATGGGAAAAGCTCAAAGTAAACGATCAGTAGACATCACAACCGAAACCAAAAAGGGTGCCGAAGACGAAGTCACTGAAAAAATGGAAAAAATTGAAGATTTGGATAAGAAAGAAGTTTTAAATGGAGATGCTACTTTAGAAGAAAAGCATGACCCACAGGTAAATAATTTTGAAATTTATAATTATACTAGCATACATAAAAAAGAATTAAATAAAGAGTATTACACAATCCGTATTAGTATTGTAATGTATATGAATTTATGTACCCATGTACTAAATGTCGCTTAAAACAAATTGAATAAGGTTAGATACAAATACTTACATCTGTTAGAAATTGCAACTTCAAGCATACAATAGGAACGATCTACAATCTACTAACTTTGGTCAATATGATATGGTGTTCCATCAGGAGAACTTCTAGTCATGTGTACCGGTAGTGTCTTGCCCGAAAATTCGAGTACTTAAACTATTATCCTCTAAATGCATTCAGCTTATAGAAGGAACTGGTCGCAACTTGGCTAGCATCCCGAAAATCCGTTTCTTATTTTGAATAAATTTTTGTATAAAATATTCAGAATAAAATTTAACAGTATGTATATGTTATGTATGTATGTATATTGTAATTACTGCGGAGCTTACCTCAGATCAGAAAATGACGGTTGTTTTATAGGAACCTTATGCAAAAATTATTTTAAATAATCAGGTATTTTAATTTATGTTACTCTCTTTCTTTCAACAAAATGTTGTAATAATTGTAATGAATTATTTTCTCGAACCTGTCGTGTTCGGAGTTAACGTAAAGTGTAGCTTTTGCCGCTAATGGATAAATTATACTTTCTACTTGAGTGGTGTGAGAATGTTATAAATATGAAGTATATTAACAAGCTTTAGAAATAAGATCATGTTCCTTTTTCCTATAATGAGTGTAATAATGTCTGCAACGATTCGTGGAAAGAGGCTACACACCTGATTTTATGGGCGTTATTATGATTCCTTATTTTTGAATTGAAAGGAAAGATTTCGAAACAATGCTTTGCATCGTAAGATTCGAAAGAATTTTATTTCAAATCCAAAAATGTACATAATAAACCCGCCTGGTTATTATCGAACAAACTGCATTTTAAACATGAAAAAATAAAAAATAAATAATTGGCCGTTACAACCCTTCAGTCAGGATTACGGCCTAGCTTCGCACACCACTCATGTTCATGTTGTGTGCCATAATTTTATACTTGAGTGGCGGGACCTACAGTTTAACGTCGACTCCGAACGATAGGTTTTTGAGAAACTTTTTCATGGTAGGTTTTATTTACTCTCAGAGTTTTTGCCAGAAATCTGCTGAGAAGAAGTAGCCGAAGTTGCCTGGGGCTCGAACCCGGGTTTTACGTCCAATAAGCGAACACACTACCTACTAGACTACGGTGACTTAAACATTTTAAACATCAATTATTCATAATTTTTTACACAGTTAATTTAGACCGAACTGTTGTATTGCCACTTACTAAGAATGGTATTAGGAACGGCAACTGACAACTCCCAGCATTAAAAATTTTGTTTCTCAAAACAGTCCGTTTGCGGACTACAAAATTGTTGTCCGTTGGCAGCTGGCAACGTAACAGATTTTCAGTTGCTGTAATGTTGACACAATATACTATATACATATACCCAATATAAAATTTACAAAAATAATATTTATACACATATTATGTATAGTATAAACTATTGGTAAACATTTATAAATAACTTTTATAAATTATTTTTATTTTTTTTTTTTAGAAGAAGGATAACGAAGAGGTAGAAAATGATAAAGATATGACAACCGAGAAAAATGTAGATATCCAGGCTGGCGGCGACTCAACGGAGGCTTCAAATTCTGCTGAAACACCAAAAGATGAAGGTGAATCTGCAATCGCAGAAGAAATATCTCCACTTGCCGATGAAAGTTCTAAGAAGTCGAAAAAGGAGAAAGTAAAAAAGAAATGGTCTTTTCGTAGTATTTCCTTCGGCAAAAAAGATAAACAGAAGCCGTCTAAAAATGAAGAAGCTTTAGATGATGGAACGCCTGCCATAAATGGAGCAGAAACTGATGAAAAATCATCTAATGTAATGAATAAAACGTTAAAGTAATACAAAATAATATATTATGCTTGAATTTAATTTATTTAGGAGACTGAAGATCCTCAAAAAGAAAAAAATGTTAATGAAGAAGTGGAAAAATCTACAGAAAACCGAGAAAACGGTGATGCCTCTCAGCAAGAATTAAACGGAACTGAACATAAGGAGGAAATGACGTCTGAAGAAAAATCGAACGTTTTAACTGCCAATTTGACAAATAATACCACCACTGAAAGATGTGCTCCTGTACAAAGTGATAATACCGTTGAACCAACCGAGCAATCTGAAAAGACTGAACCGGCTGTTACAAGCACCACCAATAATGAGACTAATACATCCGAAAATAATACCACTATCGAAGTGCCTAAAAATGGCAACGGGGAATTTGAAGAGCTTAATGCGACAGAACATGATCTACAAAAACCAGATGTCACCACAGCATCCGTTGAAACATCCACAGAAAAGAAAAGTACTTCAACTGATGCGACAAATGAGTTATCGGCATCAACTAATGGTGAAAAAGTTCATCAAAATGGCGATAATATTGATCAGGAAATTGTTGAACAATCCAAGGCACAAATTGAGGTAAACTCCAAAACTGAAAACAAAGTTTTTGCTGCTACCTTAGATTCTTTTCCCTCTACCTCCATTAATCCTAATGCCCAAATCCATATTAAAGATTTGAATGCATCTACCAAAAATGTTGATGAAAACTTTAAAATTAATATTGATGAACCCGTTATTCAGAAATTCTCTGATATTGAGAGGGTGCAATGTCCTATTACTATCCCATTCTCTTCAATTAGCGAGTCGGTAGAAACAGTAGAAGAAGGTACTGATTATAACAAGCAAGTTGAAGAAAGTGCCTTGTTGCCCATTGAAATTATTGAGACTGAAACCACCCTTGTAACGGCCGATAAGATAAGTGAGCCTTCTCCTCCGCCACTTCCTATATCCCCACCCCCTTCACAGGTTTCTGTGTTTGCATTTACAAATAATGAGGAATCAGTCGAAGATTCTCTCTCAACAAACAGTCCTAAACCTGCCGACTCTGCAATTAATGAGGAAAGCAAGGAAATTTTATTTACTCATTTGGAAGTGCTTCCTGATAGTGCAAGTCTTAAGACTGATATTCCAGAAAACAATGAAAGCCCTGATGAAACAACTAATGTGAACAATGAGGTAATAAGTGAAAGCGTTGAGAATAAATTAATTGAAGAAAATACCTCATTTGAAGAAAATACGTGCACTAACAGCTTATCAAATAAATTAAGAAACGAAGAAGAGATTTCTATTGCAGCTGCAGTGATAAATGAAATAACAGAACATGCTGCCGAAATAGTTAATCAACATTTAGAAATTAAGGAATACGAGTCTTTACAGAAAACTGATTTAACAGAAGACTCTAACGATAAAATCAATAACGAAGTGGAAAATGTTGATCACAAGGGACTTGCTGAAGACAATAATGCTGGCGAATGTAGTAATGATAAGTCGGCGGAGTATTTAATAGAATCTGCAATAGTCCCTAGCCAAACTATTGATTCTATAACTGACAGTTCCTTGACATTTTCTCCGCAGGAGTCAACACAAGCACAAAATGAGATGATTTCCCTGAGCGTTGAATAACGTTGAAGACCAACTAAGGTGAATAAACTCACACGTTGTTAAATTTAAACTACCATCTATTCGTTTCAATCAATTAAATAATCTTCGCTGGTATTCTCCTCATACTAAATTAATAATAAATCATTGCATACGAAAAAAAAATGAAGTATTCCTTTCTTCATCTGCATGAAATGAAAAGAGATTTTAAAAAAACTAACTTTTTATTTTAAATATTTCGGTATTTTCTTTTTCTGAAAAACAAAAACAAAAAAATGTTGACAATCTTTGTCGAGTCAAGCAATGAGATCAGAAAATTAAAGTTTTAACCATTACTTACTTACACGAGTATACACAAGCAAATTATCGGATAGATGTTTTGTGTATCATTTTGGCATTGACTGTTGCACACAATAAGTATTCTAAATTAATACCTAACTCGTGGATAATAATTATAGAATGCGCACAGTTAAAAAAATAAAAATTTGGCCACTCAATACTAATCTATGAACATTTAAATGATCCATTACATAGTTGTGACATCGACGAACCCCCAATAATCTTTAAAAATAAAATCTTTTGCATCCACCTATGATATTTGTTTTGTTTATTTTTTAATACCTTTTATACCATTCTTTCTAATAAAGCGTTTAGTTAATAATTTTAGTGTATGCTTTTTAACGTGTTGAATATTTTATTAACAGGAGTTTGGTAATGCTATGGATCTGAAGGATAATATCGCCACGACAGAAATAACACAGGACCTTTCCGTAACATGCGAATAATCCCACTCATAATTATAATATATATAAAAATACATTTTTAACATTTACATATTTTAATCATTTTGTACAACTTCATATCCCTAATCCAAGATTATATGCAAAATAAAGTATACACATAATTTCTAAAAGCTTTGAGCAATGCCTTAATATGTTTTTTTAGAAATCATATAGATCATTAGTTTAAGGAGAGAGCTCATCCTCCAGTTTTGTTTTCTTTTTTTCTTTGTTGTTCTTTGTTTCTTTTTGTCTTTGTTCGAATACTGGGAAAAATTTGGCACTTTACCAATTCATCCGTTTTAATAGAGGCTATTGAGAATTATATATTTATGTAGTCCAATTAATAAAATTATTATAACATTTAAGAAGAAAAAATACAGTTATTCCTATTTCGAGGTGCAACTTTTGAAATTGTATTCCTTTTACTTTTCATTTAAATCATTCACCCCTATTCTGCGTTAAGATCGTGGCTACATAGTTCTAAGTTGCCTTTTTAGTAACGGAGTTGTTTCGATTTTTTTAGGCGAAAAAAGTAGGGAGAATTAGAATAATTTTTTTTTATTTAGTTTTCTTGGGCCTGTTCGTAAATTCATCACTGCGCTGCATAATATGATTATTTTGCGCTCACACTGCTAATCACATGTTGCTGATGCTTCTTTTTGCTGATTTATTTGTTTGCATTTACGAACGAACAAACACTGCAGAAATGGACAAATTATTAATAAGTTTGATTTTTGAACTGGACGATAAAACAAAGGACAAAATATTGTTAAATGCACAAAAAAGTGTACTTTGTGCAAAAAAGAAGACATTTAAGGAAGAAAAAAAGAAACTTGTTGTTAAAACTCCCATTCTCTCTGTCTCACTCATTCAATGCATCAGCCATTTTTATGATTAGTGTTTTCGGTTTATTTGCGCATAATATGATTTAATGTTGCATTTACGAACACTTGACGTAAGCAGTGCTGCCAAGATTTGCATTTATGAACATGATGCGCATAATATGCAGCGCAGTAATGCATTTACGAACAGGCCCCTTATTTTTTGTAATATAAAGTGAAAATTTAATTTATTTATTGAAGCTTTGGCTGCGTTATGCTAAGAAAAGATATTTTGACACTATAGATGGAGTCAACCTAACATTATGGTCCGCTCCAACCTCTTAAGTTAGGTTGGGAGCGCTTTCACTCAGAGACCTTTCAATTAGTTAAAATGACGAAGAAGAAGGGACAGAAGTGGAAACAAAATTAGAAAAGGAAAAAGAAGAAAGGTGGAAAACAATACCCATAAGTAAAATTTGTACGTCTAAAGGTATTCCCCTAACTAGTCAATTTTGTTTGTGAACCCGATTAGATCCTCAAGTCTGCAGTCTTTCGGATCTACCAGTTCATCAATAAATCATTTTTCCCTAGAAATCTGTAATCAAAGACTGACATAGAAAATGGAACACTGTTTCCTCTGCTCCTTCATGCTTTGTCTAAGGAGGCCATGTCCCGTTATAATATCTACTATAGCCCTGATTTCCCACGCTTAATAGGATTAAGCATTGGCCACAAGTTCCACGTAACTTTATAGTAAAGATTAGGATCGTAATTGTAATTGATTTAAGAAGCCTGCATAAAACGTTCTACTGGTGTAAGCTTTCTCTATACTCGAGGACATTGACTAGGGTGGTTCATATGTGGGCTTTTTTTTAATTTAATTTGTTATGGGCCAACTGTGAAAAAATTACTCATTATTTTTTCCAAACTTTTCTATTAATGCTTAGGAAGGGGTCGCTTCCGGTCCCGAACATTGTTGCTTTTGAAAAAGCTCGCTGCCTTTCTACACATATTTTCATATGTGGGTGTGTATTAAAAAAATTAATTTTATATAGACCATTTTTAAATAGATATGTAAAGGGGAGAAGACATGTTTTTCAGATTTTTTTTCTGAGGTGATTTATCGAGTTTTGTCCAAACGTCCTACAGATTGTAATTTTAAGTTAGCAAGGCATACTTTTAAAATAATAAAAATATTTTGTTAAAATTAACTATAAACAGTTATCATGACCAGTTTTCTATTTGAATACTGTACTCAATCTATGAAGTGGAAAACAAGGCGAATTCATAATAGGTGGAAACGTTTTACCAGCTGATGCAAATAACAATGTCAAAATATTTTGGTTTTTTGTATATTTTATTTTGACAATCAATTTCGTTTTTTCTTATTGTGTCAGAACGCAAATAACAATGTCAAAAAATTTTGGTTTTTTGTGTATTTTGTTTTGATAATCAATTTCGTTTTTTCTTATTGTGTGTTATTAATAAATAAATATTCTAACACAGGCTGACAATTGTTATTTTGTTCAACACTGCAATGTTATTTTCACCGGTAGTTTTTTTATTATAAAAATGTTTAAAGAAGATGTCGTAACTTTATTAGAATTTTAGAATTCATAATACAAATTATTGTGTCCCAATAGAAAAGTACTATATTCTAAAGAGAGAAGAACGTTAAGGCTCGATTTTATTTCCACCTTTATTTTTTTTTACATATTTGTTAATCATGCTAATAGTCCAGCGCTCTACCCTCTAGACTACCAGTGCATCAATCATCATAATGCTTATAGCAATTTGATTTTTTTTCTTTTTTTTACTTAAAACTTTTTATATAATTTACTTTATATAATTTTTACTGTTTAACAAAAACAAAATCAAAATGTCTGTTGTTTTTGTATTGTTGTACTTATTGTAATAATAATCCCACCGGTTACCTGAATTCGCCTTGGTGGAAAATTTAGTTATTTTTTAAATTTTAAATAAGCAGACAATGACTAAGATTTCATTCGCTGCAGTGCCCATCGCTACAAAAAGTGATTGATTCGGCAAAAATTCTGTTCCATTTACTGTTCACTGGAATGGAAAAATTATAGGAGATATTGGCGGAAGTGAAATTGTTGGACTTCTTTCAATACTGGTGTCTGGTATGGGAGATGATAAACTTCTTGCAGTACCAAAATTATCTGCTGGAACATGAGATGCAGCTGCATAGACAGTAGCAAACAAGTCACATGCATGGACTTTGACACAACTGTCACAAATGCTGGAAGAAGAAATAGTGCATGTATTTTGTTAGATTAAAAAAAAATGGTCAAAGATAAGCCTTGGCTGTCGGATCGTCATTACATCTTGGAGATGTGTTTCACCAAGCACTTGGTACTTCAATTGGGTCTGAAGCAGTGATATTCAAAATATTTAAGTTAGCCTTTGTTGTTGTCTAAAGCCATTTATTATTTAAAGATTTATTTATTTAGAAATGAATCCAAGCCAACTGAACTCGAAACATCCTCGATTCAAAATGTTTGTAGTAAGAGTTTCCTTAAAGTATTGGTTTGTAACCACATCAGCAGACTGTGTACTATGAAATGATTTACAGCTTTCGAAGGATCTAAAATAGTGTGAAGAAATTAATGAGCTTATTGGAACCGCAGCCATTAAAAAATAATTGGTCATCTTTGATACTTATAGGGAGAACTTATTGCATTCGCCGTATTTGACGACCAAGTTTCTGTTCCAAAAAAAAAAAAAAATTGTCAAGTTTCTTAACGCGGCCACTTCAGTACAAACGAGATAAACGAAAAGTCAAAGCAAAGCTTCGAATAAAAAAACGAGAAAAATAAAAATGTTCACTAAAATAGACCTCCAATTATAAAATTCTAAAGAATAGGGACAAATGGGATACTTCAAAGCGCGAGGAAAAAGTCCGAAAAATTCAAAAAAATTCACGAAAACCAAATCCCAGAAAATTAGAAAAACTAAGGATTCAAATCACGATTTGAAACACGAAAACAATTCGAAAAATTAAAAAGATATGTTCGCGAAAAAGAACACCAATAAACTAATTTTCCTGTTCAAGCCGAAGGACAGATCAGAGTACAAAATCTTTTCAAGAAGCCATTCTGACAAAAGATCACACAATTTTTTTTACCAATCTTCGCTCAATAATAGTGTTAATAAAATCATAATTTTTTAATACACTATTACGTGTCTCAAATGTATTTTGTGGCGACAAAGCAAGCTGAGCTCAACGGCACTCACACAGGACATGCGCCAATAATAAAGTAGAAACGTAAAATAAAAACCTAACCATTCTGCATCAAATTCGCGGCCAAAATAAAATTTCCATTATGAATGCCACTCGCATTTGCTCACTTAATTTATCTTACCTCGACATGTCACTTAGCCCGCACAACTCACAAGTTAATACTCATTTTTTCTTTAATCTCACATTGCAATATTATATATTTATAAAAAAGGTTAAATAGTATAAACATTTAAAAAACATATACACATATGCATTAATAATAATAACTTAATAAACAAAATCTATAAACAGCTTATACCTCAATTTGGGGACTTAAATCGAACAAACAAAAAACCAAAGCCTTACCTAAATATAACAAAATATTTCGTTATGATTTCTACTCGTCGCACATACTTTACTTTTAAAAGAGCTTCCTTATCTTGCACTATTCCACATAATTTCTTGAAGGCTACTCGAAGTAGTATCAATAAATCTTTGTTAAATTTTTTTGCTATGGGGCTGTAAGTAATTTTCTTGCACGCAAACTAAAGTTTACAAAAAAACTGCACTTAACATTAAATCTTTCTTTTGTTTATTTTTTGGGGTTCTCAAGAAGTGTTCATGGTTACTGATGGCTAACGCTTATAAATTAATTAATTTATTTTTAGTTATACTAATCTATCTTTTTAATATAATTCTTATTTTTTCTATTTTTTTGTTGTTTGTTATTAATTTAATTAAATAAGATAAAGGTGCTATATGGATCTCTTAATATTTTAATAGTTTTCTTTTTTCATCTACAAATACTACTTTACTTTGCTCTTTAATTAGTCGATACAAAACTATGTTTTCACCTGGATTCCGCCCATTATAGCCGTCGGCATCTCTTTCTTCCCCAGTTGAAATTGCGTCCACCAATCGTTAGGATTTCGGATGTTCGACATACACTCATTCACTAGCAGATACTTCTTTTTTTATTTCTTATGATTTATTAGATTTTTTTCTATTATATTTATCTTATTTCGAAGTCTTTTTTACTGTTTGTGACTTAAACAATTTTGTATTCTTTTTTTATTATTATTTTTTTCTGCAACAGCTTCTTTGAGAATCCCCTTACTTCTTTCTACCATTCTCACCCAACCGAGAGATTCTCTTTAACGGTCAACAACTTATTTACCGGTCCGTTTATGTATCTTTCAGTTCATTGACCTTAACTTAAATTTGGGTACAACTGTTACAGCCTACCCACTTTTAACTTTCCAACGCCCACTGTTCGATAAATACAACCCTGTTGCAATTCATATCATTCTACGATATGACAATACTGGGTATTCTATTACACTTAAACGAAACAGAATTCGCGAAAAATTATTACAGGCACACAGATCAAGATCACCGAGTTACTCCGTGGTCAAGATTACACAATTAGTCTTAAGTACATAATAATATTAAAACAAACAAAAAAGTAAATAATACTCGCATATACATATACCTAATCGTAAAAGTGATAGGGGCATAGCTGCCAGATTTTACGATTTATCGTCATTTTAAAGATTTTGAGCTCCAAAAGTCTCATATTGATGATTTGACGATTTTTAGGAATTAAAAATTTATATTTTATTCTTTACTTTAGCACATTAATAGCCACTTTAAGCTTTGTATTTACTTTGCAATTGTTACTATTGGAAATTTATGTTAGTAAAAACAAGGTGTAAAGTATTATATTTTTAAGTTACTTTCGAATACCTGTGATGATTTTTCTGTATTTTATTCCTTTTTAAGCCGTTAAAATCCAAAAAATTACAACTCCTAAATAACCTCATAGTTGAGAATAATTTATCACTTGTCGTTGCAGACAATTTTAAAAATTCGAGTATAGTTTCTAATATTACCATCGGAAGAACAAAGGCAATCGCCGTTATTTTTTTTCGCAGGACCAACACTCAGGGGATGGATGGCATTGTATTTGGAACTATGTGTTATGGGAAGAAGGAAAGAGAAAACAGTGTTTGTGGACACTGTGGAGGAAACGGTTGCAACCAACATTACACTGAATTTTCATGCTCAGAATGTCAAGAGCTTTTGACTTCTTAATATTTACTCCACCCATAGATTAAGATGATGCAATATTATTGCTGCGCTGTCAATAAATAACATTGGGATAGATTATTTAAACCTTAAACAATTTTTTCCTCAAAATGATATAAAATTTCTCCATTTTTGGAAAAAAAAATTAATAAATGAAGATGAGGGACACTAATGTTAATGTTTTATTTTTGAACTCAGATATGTACATACATTGACTTTATACGTTTTACCACAATAAAAACAATTTTGGTTTTCAAAAACTTTTAATTTATTTTTTTTTTGACGATTTTTTCTCAAATATTTGACGATTTTTGCCTCTTTTATCTGGCAGCTATGGATACAGGCAGTGAGTTTGTTAAATAACAACAAACACCGGTATAGAACTTTAAACATTCATAGAAAAGCAGGAGACATGAGTCGGTGCTTAACATATATTCCGATTGGTCCATAATAAAATCCATACTTTTTATGAACCAGCCTAAATAATGATAAGTAAAAATTAAAAATATCACTTCCGGCACAATAGGATTCTTAATACTGAAATAGTTTGGCCACAAGTGCCGCTTATGGTCTGACATTTCTTTATATACCCGGCTTTCCGGAAGTGTTAATTTGATTAAATTTGTCATATTTATTTCCTACTACATTTACATTTAAACTTTTCAACAAAATTTTAAATAAATTAAAATTTGTCCTGTTCCTTTTTCATATGTACATACATAATTGGTCATTACAATCCTTCAGTCAGGATTACGACCTAGCTACTCACACCACTCATGTTGTGTATGTTAATTTTACACATAATAATATCCTCATGGATACGAATATTAAACAGTTTAAATTACTTGAATCCTACAGGTTTACAAACTTTTCATATTTAATTTTACTCACGTTTTTAGTTAAAACATACATGCATATGCAGTTTCATTGATTGATATTTAGTGCAGCTCAAGCGGATTCGGTTTACGAGTACCATAGGCACTCGACATCTACAGTGTTGGGCAAAACACAACAAATTGTTACTTCATTGTTAATATCATATGTTGACCTAACCTAGAGTCACTACTTTTAGGGTGAATTATAGGTGAGTTATGAGCTGGAATACAAAAAGTAAACTCAATTATTTTTTTTTAATTGAAAACAATGATCATATTTTGTAAAAGATGCGCTAAAACATGTTAAAATTTAAAGATTCATTGTCTCATACTTTTTAAAAAAGCTTTGTAGCAAAGAAATTCGCTAAAAAGCATCTCTGCTTAAGGCTGATTTTAAACTGAGTGTTTCAAATATTTTGCCAACAAAACTAATTTCATAAAGCTAACTACACAAAGCTACATTTAAGTAGACGATATCCAAAATATCAAAATTATTCGACATTCTATGTTGCCAAAAAAGTAGTACTTTCCCGGACACTGCGGGCCTGTTCGTAAATGCATCACTGCGCTGCATAATATGATTATTTTGCGCTCACACTGCTAATCACATGTTGCTGATGCTTCTTTTTGCTGATTTATTTGTTTGCATTTACGAACGAACAAACCCCTACAAGAAATTAATAACCGAAACTAACACATACAAAACTTACTTACTACTACACATGTAGCTTTTATTTGACTTTTAAGGCTTCAGAGTTGTATTTGTTAATATTTATTAATTTCAAAAACTCAATCGTAGTAGGCTTTGAAAACAAAAGTTTATAATTATGTGAAAAATAGAATAATAAGAAGTGTGTGGAAAAAAATAGAAACATAAAAGAAAAAAAGGAAAGTTAATCAAATTTTTTTAAGCTTTTCGATACGGATAGAAGGAAGGAAAGTGTTTTCGTTTGTGGGATTTATTTGTGAATTTTAAGTCCTTTAATTTTTTGTTACTTTTTTGTATAGTGTTCCAATTGGTAGATGCCGCCATTTAAACATTGAAAGAACATGGAAGCTCATCTATGCCAGCTATCAAGAAATACCTCACCAGCGCATATAAGGTAGATGCCCAAAAATTGGCTCCATTGATATGAAGAGTGCTGTTACCAGTGGAAAATTAATCCAAACTAAAGGTAAGGGTGCTCCTGGTTCATTCAAATTGTTAGCTGCTGCTTCAAAGGACCGCCCAAAAGACTGCTGAGAAGAAGAAGGTAAAAACCGTAAAGAAGACTCGTACTGTTAAAGCTGAACCAGCCAAAAAGACCCCAGCAACTAAACCAAAAGCTCCTGAGGCCAAGAGTGCATAAGAATTATGTAATTTTTATTTTGTTTTTTTTTTCTTCTCTTTTCTGATTATTTTTTTCTCAATGTTTTATATTATATTATATTTATATTATATTATATTATATATGTATATTAAAATTTTATAATAAAAATATATGGAAACAAAAAAAAATTTCATTTTCAATTTATTCATTATTAGTCAAATGACTAGTCACTGTTGACTAGTTAAATGACTAGTCACAGTTAACTAGTTAAATGACTCGTAAACAGTCAACAAGTTTGACTAGTAAACTGTGACTAGTAAACTAGTCATTTGTAACTTAAAAACAAAGAAAGAGTGAGCGGGTTAGATATATGTTTTACAGTCGAAAAAATTCATATGTTAGAAAGAGAAGCAAAATCACATGTACACGAATGTTTACGTAAAGTTTTTCACATTGCCCTTAATAACTTGATGGGAAGTTGTGACTAGTTTATACGTCATACTTTACGGTCAAATAACTAGTTATTTTACTAGTTATGTTCTGGTAGGGACGCTGCAGATATGGAAAAAATATTAATAAATTTGATTTTTGAACTGGACGATAAAACAAATGACAAAATGTTGTTAAATGCACAAAAAAGTGTTATTTGTGCACAAAAAGAAAACATTTAAGGAAGAAAAAACGAAACATTGTTAAAAACTCTCATTCTCTCTCTCTCACTCATTCAATGCATCAGCCATTTTTATGATTAGTGTTTTGGGTTTATTTGCGCATAATATGATTTAATGTTGCATTTACGAACGTTTGACAGCTGCAGTGCTGCGAAGATTTGCATTTATGAACATGATGCGCATAATATGCAGCGCAGTAATGCATTTACGAACAGGCCCTGCTTTTTTCCGACGATAGATACCCAAAACAACTCGAACCTAATCTAACCTGTCATGCTTATAACAAATTAACAAAAAGTAAATTGATACTGACAAAATGTATTGAACTCAAACTGAACTGTTTATTTTACTACTTAACCTTCATTTCTTAGATCCATAAGATTTTGTGTAGTCGTTGGAATAGACAACCGTGCTTCACTTTTGGCTTGAAAAGTTTGTTTTGATCATTATTTATCCTGCTTTTACAATTTTCTTTGGAGTTAAGATTAGCTGATAGGCCGCACGTTACTGCAAAACAACATTTTCTGGGTTTGACAATTTTGATATTACGCTTTTTGATTCCGCTTGCATGTATGTATTCTGTGTTATTCTCATCGCAACGCTTCTCTAAGTTATTATTTTAACAACCAATGTAATAGTTATAAAATGAAAATAATACAAGACAATAAAAAGTTTTATAAATGATTTAAGTATTTGTATATTTAATTTTGCTATTTTTTGTACTTTATTTATTTTTTTGTCGCAGGACGGGAAAAGCTTTGCTGCATTATGACAATCAATACAGATACCTAACATTATGATCTGCTCCAACACATTTTTATTCTGGAAAAAGTGTAAAACAATGAGAGCTCCGTTAAGCAGTGAAGAAAACGCTAAAGTATAGGACTGTAATTGTAATTGATTTGACAAGTCTGATAAAATGTTCTCTTGGGATAATATTTCTTTTCCAATCTTAAGTCCCTTAACTCTGCCTATGGTACTCGTAAACCGAATCCGCTTGAGCTGCACTAAATATCAATCAATGAAACTGCATATGCATGTATGTTTTAACTAAAAACGTGAGTAAAATTAAATATGAAAAGTTTGTAAACCTGTAGGATTCAAGTAATTTAAACTGTTTAATATTCGTATCCATGAGGATATTATTATGTGTAAAATTAACATACACAACATGAGTGGTGTGAGTAGCTAGGTCGTAATCCTGACTGAAGGATTGTAATGACCAATTATGTATGTACATATGAAAAAGGAACAGGACAAATTTTAATTTATTTAAAATTTTGTTGAAAAGTTTAAATGTAAATGTAGTAGGAAATAAATATGACAAATTTAATCAAATTAACACTTCCGGAAAGCCGGGTATATAAAGAAATGTCAGACCATAAGCGGCACTTGTGGCCAAACTATTTCAGTATTAAGAATCCTATTGTGCCGGAAGTGATATTTTTAATTTTTACTTATCATTATTTAGGCTGGTTCATAAAAAGTATGGATTTTATTATGGACCAATCGGAATATATGTTAAGCACCGACTCATGTCTCCTGCTTTTCTATGAATGTTTAAAGTTCTATACCGGTGTTTGTTGTTATTTAACAAACTCACTGCCTGTATCCATAGCTGCCAGATAAAAGAGGCAAAAATCGTCAAATATTTGAGAAAAAATCGTCAAAAAAAAAAAATAAATTAAAAGTTTTTGAAAACCAAAATTGTTTTTATTGTGGTAAAACGTATAAAGTCAATGTATGTACATATCTGAGTTCAAAAATAAAACATTAACATTAGTGTCCCTCATCTTCATTTATTAATTTTTTTTTTCCAAAAATGGAGAAATTTTATATCATTTTGAGGAAAAAATTGTTTAAGGTTTAAATAATCTATCCCAATGTTATTTATTGACAGCGCAGCAATAATATTGCATCATCTTAATCTATGGGTGGAGTAAATATTAAGAAGTCAAAAGCTCTTGACATTCTGAGCATGAAAATTCAGTGTAATGTTGGTTGCAACCGTTTCCTCCACAGTGTCCACAAACACTGTTTTCTCTTTCCTTCTTCCCATAACACATAGTTCCAAATACAATGCCATCCATCCCCTGAGTGTTGGTCCTGCGAAAAAAAATAACGGCGATTGCCTTTGTTCTTCCGATGGTAATATTAGAAACTATACTCGAATTTTTAAAATTGTCTGCAACGACAAGTGATAAATTATTCTCAACTATGAGGTTATTTAGGAGTTGTAATTTTTTGGATTTTAACGGCTTAAAAAGGAATAAAATACAGAAAAATCATCACAGGTATTCGAAAGTAACTTAAAAATATAATACTTTACACCTTGTTTTTACTAACATAAATTTCCAATAGTAACAATTGCAAAGTAAATACAAAGCTTAAAGTGGCTATTAATGTGCTAAAGTAAAGAATAAAATATAAATTTTTAATTCCTAAAAATCGTCAAATCATCAATATGAGACTTTTGGAGCTCAAAATCTTTAAAATGACGATAAATCGTAAAATCTGGCAGCTATGCCCCTATCACTTTTACGATTAGGTATATGTATATGCGAGTATTATTTACTTTTTTGTTTGTTTTAATATTATTATGTACTTAAGACTAATTGTGTAATCTTGACCACGGAGTAACTCGGTGATCTTGATCTGTGTGCCTGTAATAATTTTTCGCGAATTCTGTTTCGTTTAAGTGTAATAGAATACCCAGTATTGTCATATCGTAGAATGATATGAATTGCAACAGGGTTGTATTTATCGAACAGTGGGCGTTGGAAAGTTAAAAGTGGGTAGGCTGTAACAGTTGTACCCAAATTTAAGTTAAGGTCAATGAACTGAAAGATACATAAACGGACCGGTAAATAAGTTGTTGACCGTTAAAGAGAATCTCTCGGTTGGGTGAGAATGGTAGAAAGAAGTAAGGGGATTCTCAAAGAAGCTGTTGCAGAAAAAAATAATAATAAAAAAAGAATACAAAATTGTTTAAGTCACAAACAGTAAAAAAGATTTCGAAATAAGATAAATATAATAGAAAAAAATCTAATAAATCATAAGAAATAAAAAAAGAAGTATCTGCTAGTGCTGCTATCCTCTTCCAATAGTAACGGATAATAACCTTTCTTTAAAAAAGAAAAATATCACCAACGACGCAACAGATTCTTAACACTGAAATAGTTTGGCCGCAAGTACCACTTACTTGTGTTGTGACACTTCATTGTAGACATCATAGGTGCGCCGTGTACAACGCATTTATGTGATCCTTAGAAAATTCAGGCAGTATGTCGAATAAAAGTATGCCACTTCGATCGAGAAATTGTGAAATATAGCAAAATCCACAATCAGCGGAAAGTGGCTCACAAACTGAAAAACATTAGGCTGCGATAATAAAGGGTCCGCCAAATAACTTTTTTTTTGAAAATGCTTTAAAAAGAAAAACTAATGAATATTTTCTCAAATTTCTTTTTTTATTTGAAAGTACAATCCTTCCGGTTAATAATAGAAAATAATTTCATTCAAATGGCTGCCTCGGCTGGCCATGCAGTAGCCTACACGATCGGTC
The DNA here is from genome assembly GCA_930367235.1 of Sarcophaga rosellei. Taxonomy (NCBI): domain Eukaryota; kingdom Metazoa; phylum Arthropoda; class Insecta; order Diptera; family Sarcophagidae; genus Sarcophaga; species Sarcophaga rosellei. The sequence continues at coordinate 62,231,870 of OV884019.1, forward strand.
CAATTTTAAGCACATTATCGATTGTGTGCAGCTGTATTTCACCAATGGCTTCACGAATATTGTCCTTTAAAGCGACAATTGCATGTGATGCTGCTATGCCAAGGAGGACTGTATACAGGGGACGTACTCCCTGCTACTGGTGGAATGACGAAATTCGAAATCTGCGGTCGGCATGCTTTGGGGCGAGAAGAAGGGCCCAGCGCACGAGAGGAAGACCGACATGGGAAGCCGAACGTGCTGCATATGAAGATCTAAGGCATCAACTTAGAAGAGCCATTAAAAGGAGCAAGAAACTATCCTTTCAAGAGAATCGGTGCTCGGGAACAGCCTAAATTAGGTTGTCCAGTTTTGCTACGGGAGATTATTAGTACATTATTCCCACGGGGCCAGCCCTACACTTTTATAAGTAGGGAGCAGGAGCCCGCTCATACCATACACGAGGTAACGGCAGAGGAGGTACTTGCAGCATGCACTGAAATAGGAGATAGGAAAACACCGGGGCCAGACGGAATCCCGAACAGGGCACTTAAGGCGGCTATCCGGATTAGACCGAATATGTTCGCCAAGCTGTTCTACAGGTGCTTCGTCGAGGGTGTTTTTCCACGTAGATGGAAGGAGCAGAAATTGGTTCTCATTCCAAAACCTGGCAAACCACCAGGGAACGATGGGAAAAATACTGGAGAGGATAATATACAATCGACTACTGACATGTGCCGAGGCAAGAGGAGCTCCCTCGGACCTGCAATACGGATTTAGGAAGGGACGGTCCACTGTTGACGCCATAAGGAGGGTGGTCGACATTGCAAAATACGCAATAGAAGGCGAAAGATGGAGATTTGGCACCAAGGAATACTGTGCGGTTGTCACACTTGACGTTAAAAACGCGTTCAACTCAGCGAATTGGGGACGGATTATGAGAGCCCTCTTTAACATGGCTACTCCGCCATACTTAATGGAGATTCTAAACAATTACTTTCAGGACAGGAAAGTAATATACCTAACGGATGAAGGAGAGAAGGAATACGTAGTGACGGCGGGTGTCCCGCAGGGCTCTGTACTTGGGCCACTACTGTGGAACATCATGTACGATGATGTACTTCGACTGCGATTGCCTAACGGGACTACAATTGTGGGCTTTGCAGATGACATTGCCATAGTCTCGGTAGTTAAGACCGTAACGGAAATAGAGGAGAAAACGAACACAGCGATCCGAAATGTTGGAGCATGGCTGGATGAGGCAGGTTTGACACTTGCTGCAAATAAAACGGAGGCCGTCTTGATAAGCGGCCGGAAGATAGTGGAGAAAATGGAAGTGACCGTTGGAGGCACTAGGATCGAATCAAAGAGAGCGATAAAATACCTGGGAGTGATTATCGACGACAGGTTGAATTTCAAGGAGCACGTGAAATACATCGGCGAAAAGGCATCTGTAACACAGGAAGCACTGGCGAGGATGATGCCAAATATTGGAGGACCAGGTCCATTCAAAAGGAGAAAAATTTCGGCGGTTGTAACGTCGATAATGCTATATGCATGCCCAATATGGTCGGAGGCACTCTCCGTGGGCACGACGAGGAGAATACTGTCCTCTGTGTATCGTCTAAGCGCGATTAGACGGATAAGTGGTTTCAGGACGGTGTCTGATGAAGCGGTATTGGTATTGGCAAAGTCAATACCGATAGACATATTAGCGGATGAGATGAGGAGGATATACTTTCGCCGTCTCGAGTATCCAGGACGAATAGCAGATATAAAAGCGGAGGAACGAAGGACTTCCATGCACAAATGGCAGTCGCGATGGGAGAGCAGTATAAGGGGAAGATGGACATTTCGCCTTGTCCCTGATGTAACCCTTTGGATGAAGGACAAACATTGCGAGCTGAATTACTACGTGACCCAGTTTCTAACTGGTCATGGGTGCTTCAGGAAGTACCTGCACAGATTTGGTCATGATACTTCCCCTATATGCCCAAACTGTGCAGATGAGGAGGAAGATGCGGAGCATATTCTAACATGCTGCCCCAGATTTAGATGGCCCGGAGGAACGAGTTTAGTACCAAACCGGCTAATGGAAGAGCTGCGGAATTGTAGGAATCTATGGAGCCAATATAGTCAGAGAATGGCTGAAGTTATGCTAGAACTCCGAAGACTGGAGAAACGGAGGCGAAATTTGAATTGATGTGATGAAGCTTTCGAGCTAACCAGCCCTCCGCGAAGTAATACCTTACGGCAGTCCCGCGGGGGGAGAGTGGTTGAAGTGTGAAGGGGGTGGGTTTAGTACGTAGGCACCAGTGTTGGTGAATCGTGCACTCTTTTGTTGGAACAAAAGTGTCTTTAGAAGGTTCCCACCTCCGGCTCAAAAAAGCGACAATTGTCTCTGGCTTGTCGGCGTAACACTTATCTTTGACGGCACCCCACAAATAATAGTCCAACGGTGTCTGCGGCTGATAAAGCGATCTTCAAAAACAGGGTGCAAAACATCGAGTGTAGCTTCGGCTGTGTGGCACGTAGCGCCGTCCTGTTGAAACCAAATGTTGCCAATATACGCGATAAACCAATTCGGTTTGGTAATAAGATATTGTGCCTCTTCTCGGCATCTGGATAACTTTATAACTGTATACCATCGTCAGACAATAACAATGAAGTTGGCTTCTGAGCTGATGTTGTTCTTCGGTTAATAAAAAAAATAAAGTTTGTAGATAGGCATAGTGTGTACTTCGATAACTTCTTTACGCTTTCTCTTTGTTGTTATTAGAAAAAAATTCCTCTGGGACGACATGGGTTAAAGGTCATAAAACTTGTGAACAAAGAACGTCGACGTACTTAAAATTTTAGTTAATAATGTAAACAAAATTGAATGTGACATACAAAACTATTCCAATCAATAGAGCAAAAAAAATCTGTGCATGAAGATGAAGAAAGTAATAAATTTCATTTGTTGAAACTGTTAAAAACAAAGTGTTACCAGATGTAGGCAAACAAGTACCTAAGGGCAATTATTACAACTAAAGGGAGTATCATCCTACCTTTAACATTTAAATGTCACTGTTCAATGTTTATTATTATATATTTCCTTTGCTTATTTGTATTCCTTTTTGTACGTTTCCTTCAATATCGCTAACAAGCATTAAAAATTTTTCTCTGACTCTCACTTTAGTTTCGACCGTCAAATAATAAAGGACAAATTTGTGAACAAAACATATATACATTAAATTGAAACAAACTAAAATTGTGAAAATTGACAATAAAACACATAAACATTATAAAAATTAAAAAGTGAATTAAAATAAAGAAAACAAATTAAAATTACAAAAACAACAAAATTAAAGGCATTTTACTTAAAACAAAATTAAAAGAAAAAAACCAGCGAAACATTCAAAGCATAAACATTTTTTGGCCACTTTGAACCGTATATAGTGTAGTGTATTTTACAAAAACAAAAAATTACTTAAAAATCAAAAAATATTAAAATACACAAAATTCATAACGGTACAAAAACAGTTTGATTTTTTTGGAAAAAATACAATCCACAAGTGCAGTGGCAGAACAAAAGAGACACAAAAATACAACAACAAACCCAACATACAAGAAGAGCATCAAATTAGAAAGCAGCGACTCAAGCAAATAATAAGACCCAACAACAACAGTAAGTAAAGAAAACATTTGTAACAAAATATTGAATATTTATACACAATAACAAACTTGAAAACGGTTTAGAGAAGCCAACGAAAGAATAGAAAAGGGTTACCAACGGGCTCAATGGAAATTTAATTTCAGGGAAAATTAATTTGAAATTAGGAATTAATTAATAATATTTGTTTTTCTTTATTACTGGCTGTTAAATCGCAGGCAGGCATTTTTTGACCCAATTTTATTCCCAAATTTTATCACCTCTCCTTAAATAAATATTTCAAGATGGCTCTTAGAAAATTTTCCAATTAGACTAACGATTTAATCGAATTTGCGAGTGTTTTTTCTTCAAGTCATGCTGAGGAAAACATCCCGTATTACAAGTTCTACGTATAGAATTAGACTCGCTCTGGACCCAAGTGAAAAGGTCCTATGAGGAATGTAGAGATATAGAAATGGAAGGTGATAAACCAATGGATACTAAGAAACTTAGGGAAAGATACCAACGGACTCTATCGGAATACAAAATGTGTCTGTCGTCTATTAACGCGGAAATTCAGGCGCTATCTGACTCCGTAGGGAAAACAGAACGTCAATCGACCATCCCTCAGGAAAATGAAAGCTTGTCAATAAGACTCCCTCCCTGCGACACCGATATATTTTATGGCGATTATAAATTGTGGCCCAGTTTTCGTGATTTATTTACGGCTATATACATCAAAAACTCAAGAATCAGTAATTTCGAGAGATTATTCTACTCGACCCAAAAAACTAGCGGCGAGGCAAGGGAGATAATTGCTCACGCACCCTTGACAAATGACGGCTTCACCCTAGCTTGGAAGAATTTGGTAGACCGTTACGAGAACAAATGGATGCAGGTTAATGAAAAATATAAGATAATTTTAGACCTCCCTCATGCAACTGTAAATGCAGGTTCATCAATTGAAAAACTACAGCGCACAATAAATGATTGTAGACAGACCCTTAACATGTTAGGCGTCGACACAAGAACATGGGAGTCGTTTCTGATATATATTTGATCTCAAAAACTTCCGAGAAGTTTGGTGCAGGAGTTTGAGAATTCTCGGGAAGACTGGACTGAATTCAATAAATTTCTGACCCATAAGTTCAAAACTTTAGAATCAGTAGAAAATATCGTTACGAAAAATAAATTTACCCAAAATGTCCCAGAGGTCACGAAATCACCAACTATTAGAAGAAATATCAGCTCACTACAATCGAATATATCGAAACCAGTTGATAACGGGAAAAACAAAAACTCATCTACAACGAGAGAGAAATGTCAGTACTGCAACGACACACACTCACTACGATCCTGTCCCTTATTTTTAGAAAAAAAACACGACCCAGAACGTGACTGAGTCGAAAAATATAAAACCTTTAAACACAAGCAGGGCACAGAAAAATGACTCAAATTACAAATGCCAACATTGTAAGGAGTCTCACCGATTGTGGTCTTGCCCCAAGTTCTTAGAGAAGAATATTAACGACAGAATTCACATTGTACGAGTTACAAATTCATGTTACAATTGCCTCTCTATTGAACACAGTGTCAAAGACTGTAAAAGTAAATTCAGTTGTAAATTATGTAAGCAAAGACACAACACTTTGTTACATAAGGGATCAGAAACCCAGACTTTAGTTCAGAATTGTGACGCGACCCAAACAAGCAGGAGCATCGCAGCACAAAACAATAACATACAGTCCACATCAGCATCAAATGTTTCCATCCCAAATATCACTTCCTTGACACTACAAGAGAGCAAACATGTCAATCAAACTCCCAACGAGAAAGAGACCTTGTTATTTACTGCAATTGTACTGATCGAAACTAGACGCGAAAAGTATCAGGCAAGAGCAATCATCGACCCTGGTTCACAATCAACTTTTATGTCAGAAGAGTTGAAAAATCGACTAAATTTGCCCACCAAACGAAATTTAGTTCATGTTACAGGCTTGAGTCAAACAGTTTCAGAGACTTCAACCCAAGCATGTTTATTCAATCTTTGCTCCAAGGTGGATTCACAATTTAAATTAGAAGTCTGGTCACCAGTCCTGAAGACTCTTCCATCTAATTTACCACCACAGACTTTAGATTTGCAACATCTCAATGAGACTGCAAAATTAGAACAGATCCTCAATTTCATCAATGCAGACCCATCGACTTGCTTATAGGCCTCGACCTGGGCCACTCAATATATTGCATGGACACCCCGATGCGGTCTATTGGATCCCTTTTGGCACAAAAAACAGTATTTGGCTGGATTGTGGGGAGACCAATTTCAACACTACGTCTCTTGACCGAATCCTCACACGCTTTTGGGAGGTGGAGGAGACCCCAAAGCAGGTTTTGAGGTCAGATGAGGACACATTTTGCGAGAACAACTTCATGTCGACAACACGAAGAAACGACACAGGAAGGTATATAGTTACCCTACCCTTTAAAAATAGCGAAGAAATTGGAACTTCGAGAAACATAGCGATGGCACAGTTCTTGAGAATGGAACGCACGCTTAGCCAGAAACCCGAACTCAAAAAACAATACGACCAAGTAATTGTTGAGTACCTCGAGTTAGGACATATGAGGAAAGTCTCTCCCCTGGAAATCAACACAAACCCAAATTATTACCTGCCGCATCACGCAGTAATAAAACCCGAAAGGCTGACAACGAAACTTAGAGAAGTTTTCAACGCTTCGAGCCCGTCTTCGAAGAAAAAGAGTTTGAATGACATATTATATCCAGGACCCATACTTCAACAGGACTTAGTGCTTCTGATATTGAAGTGGAGATTCTTCCGTTTTGTGTACAATGCAGATATCACAAAAATGTATCGACAGATACTCATTGACCCGACTCAAACCAAATATCAAAGGATATTATTTCGGCAAACAGAAAAGGATCCTATTGAGGATTACGAACTCCTGACAGTGACTTTTGGAGTCAACTGCGCCCCATTTCTGGCCATTAGAACCCTACTTCAACTAGCTGAAGATGTAAAAACAACTCACCCTCTCGCAGCAAAAACTCTACAACAAAATATGTACGTGGATGATATTTTAGCAGGTGGTCACACATTAATCGACGCCATCAAATCAAGAAAGGAACTTACAACAATTTTAAAATCCGCTGGATTTGACCTGATGAAATGGACATCAAATGACGCACGAGTTATACAAGACCTACCAAATGAGACCCTACTACCTCTCGATTGGTTAAATTTGTCAGAAAACACTGGAACAAAAACTGTTGGAATCAAATGGAACTTTTCTTCAGACTCATTTACATTTACAGCACCAGATGCCAAATTAAAAGAAAACTACACCAAAAGAGAAGTTTTATCTACAATTGCCAAATTCTTTGACCCTTGTGGATGGATAGCCCCAATAATAGTTGAAACAAAACTAATTATGCAACATATTTGGTTAGATAATGTGACAGGGATGACACACTAAAACCCTTAACTTGTCTACAGTGGCAAAAATGCATAAAAAAAACTGCCCCGCAATAAATATATTGAAAATTCCCTGTTGGATCCAATTTAGCCCGAGTTGTAATGTGGAAATTCACGATTTCAGTGACGCTTCAGAAAAAACCTATTCAGCGACCCTTTATGTTCGGATACAGTCAGAAAATTCAGTATTCACATTTCTTCTGGCTTCAAAAACCCGTGTAGCTCCAATTAAGCAAATATCTTTGCCCCGCTTAGAACTGTGTGGATCCGTTTTATTGGCAAACCTTGCATGTGGACTTATACCAAATCTTCAAATTCAAAATATCAAGACATATTATTGGACCGACTCAACAATCGCGCTGTCCTGGTTAAAGAAACCCCCTTGCTTATGGAACACTTCCGTTGGAAATCATGTTTCTAAAATCCTAGATCAGGTTGGAAATCAAAATTGGCAACATATCAACTCAAAAGATAACCCAGCAGATGTAGCAAGCCGAGGATGTACTCCACAAGAACTGGAAAACCACAACCTATGGTGGTTTGGACCCTCCTGGCTAAAATTGTCTAAACATCAATGGCCGAAAACAACACAAACAGGTGACACAAACTTAGAAGCTAAAACCGTAAAAGCATTTACAACCACAACACGCGAAGACCCATTAAATCGATTCTCAGACTATCGCGCGCTTATCGAGTGCTCGCTTATGTCATACGATTATGGAGAAATGCTGGAACCAACCGGAACCATCTTCGCGTATCTTCAGCAGAAATCACCCGAGAAGAAATAGATTTCTTCAAACATCGACTCATCATATTAACTCAACAAAATCATTTTCCATATGAGCACAAACATTTAAAGCTTAAGCAGAAAATATCCAGTCTTTTGACCTTAAATCCTTTCATGGATCGCCATGGAATTATTAGAGCCAATGGGAGATTCGCTCAATCACAAGCATTAATCTACAATGAACGCTACTCAATATTGCTACCTCATAACTCGAAGTTATCACAACCACTAGTGGAATTTACACATAAAATTACCCTTCATGGAGAAAATCAACTAATGACTCGTGTCTTACGCACAGAATATTGGATATTCAGATTGAAACCCTTGGTCAAAAGCGTAATTCACAACTGTGTTTTTGTACAAAAAACAGACACAAAATCAAATCATGGCTTCATTACCACCAGAACGCACCACATTATCAAGACCCTTTGCTACAACTGGATTAGATTACGCAGGACCCTTTGACACAAAAGGGTACATATGCATATTTGTATGCTTCGCCACAAAAGCTATACATCTTGAAGCAGCAAGTGATCTATCGACCCAATCGTTCCTAGCCGCATTTTACCGCTTCATTGGAAGACGTGGATGTCCCACACTCATTTACTCAGACAATGGAAGAAACTTCGTCGGAGCAGCAGAACTATTAAGAAAAGACCGTCTAGAATTCATAAAGACTCTTCAAAATCAAGTGACCCATCATTTTAGTCATCAAAACCTTAACTGGAAGTTTATTCCCCCAGGAGCCCCACACATGGGCGGCCTTTGGAAAGCCAGTGTAAAATCATTTAGAACTTACCTCAAAATGATGACAACAAGCAAATATTGTTGTAGCATCAAGTGTGAACAGTGGCACATAAATAGTGTGAACAATAAAGAATATAATTGAAACTAAACGCATATTTGTTTTTATTTTGTTTGCAATCAAAGAACTCATATTCTAAACGTTTTTAAAAAGGTAAAAACCTAACAATATTTAAAAATTTAAAGATTAGAGAAGCTCATTATCTTTATTTGCAAATATTTTACAGTCAGCCAGATTTAATAAGCATTTACTAATAAATCTATATCTACATGGATTATTCCTTGGAGAAAGTATTGTATTCCGGTCGCTATTATACATGTCATCCATTATGTCCCATGAAGCATTGGAAAACAAAGATAAATCCACATGAGAAGTTAGTTGGTCTTCCATCGTTCAAAATAGATTAATTGGGAGATTGATTGTTCATAGGAGATAACGATAACAAATTTTGGGATCGTAACTGAGTGAGATATTGACCTAAGATTCTGAGAGGAAACAATTCACATAAAGCGGGAGAACCGCAAATTTAATATTGAGTTTGATTCCTATAACAATTACCTTTAAAGTCGAAGTAATCGACATTTGTCAATGAGGAACGTTACTTCTTAAGAATACCTCTATACCTTGTCTACAACTGGTATTAAGGAGAGAATTATAAAAGCAGGCAGTGTAGCCACTGGGTGAAATTGGATTAAAATTATGTTTGCAGTGAGTTTCTTAAATAGATATTATTGATGGACTGTGCTCCTTCATTAACAATTGCAGTTCGTTGATATTATTGATGAAAGCATTAATGTTCCACTGTAATATTACAAATTTTTCTTTCATTGTCAAAATAATATCGGAATTATCAAATTTAGTTTACAATTGATAGATATGTATAGTGCACATTGCTTTGATGCCTAATACAATTAGTCATTCAATTTGCCACATGCCACGTCGATGACTTTTGGTAGGTTATAAAGGTTAAACGTAATGACGATATATCCGTTACATGTTTTTGTTCCATCTACTTTTATTGATGAGTGTTTGTAGACGAAAACAACACCTTGTGACTTAAGTTCATTAACCTTTTACGAATTTTGAGGTTTCATAAAATTTAACTGTAATATCACAACCGTTTGTTAATGTCTTCGCCTTTAGGATTTTTCAGCAATAACTTAGTTTCGAACTATGATACCATCTCTCAGTCTACTAAAAGAATCAATCAAAGTTGAAATGGCATGCAAAAACTTTTGAATGATGAAAAGACTTAATTTCTTTAGTTTATTGGTGTCGTAAGTAATTTATCAAGTAATTGGCGTCACTAATTACATTAAATTACGAGCGGAAGTCGGGGAGAATTGTTGTTGTGCAGGTCTAAATAATCGCTCAAATTGGCGAATGAATTAGAATTTTTATCAGGTGACCCAGGGGCCCTCTCTTACAACAATATATTGGGTAGATAGGTAGAGGTGGCTGTCCATCAAAGAGAGTTTGATGGACGCACTTTGGCCACATAGGGCCCATTTTGTTACCACATTTCCGCTATCCCCTAGTCTCAGAACCACTCGGAGATCCTAATAAAGCGACTTTAGACTTACCAATGTCAATCCGTGACAGTTCCTCCACATCATCCATATAGTAAGTACCTCTAGATCGAGGGATAATCCAAAGTTAACTACAGAACCTTTATTTTAAATTGTGCAAAATCAATATCAGAGCTGTCAAGGACTATCAGTGTGTGAGATGGATGCGGGTAAAAGTAGAACATACAACAATAAAAAAAAAAACTATTTTCGCAAAACCGGATTCATGCATCAAAATCTAATTGTCAATGAATTTGATTCAGATCCAGAAGGTGATGTGCCGTTAGCAACTTTATGAATTTTCCAAGAATATTAGAAAATAGCGAGAGTAGTTTTAAAGAATTTTTAAACATCGACAATATACATATGGATATTAAATATGTTAACATTGAAATAAATGCAAGAATTCCAGTATAATTTGAATTGATTTAGAAGAGGAATTTGTTGTTGCTTTCTTTGTACTCTATTATAAACAAACACGCAACAGCGATGTTCACTCCATTAGAGTTCATTAACGAATGAATAAAAAATAAAATTCAAATTAAAAACAATATAAAATATATGTATAAAGAGTTGCAACCTTCGTAAAGTATTTGCATTGAATTAATTGTAGTTACAATTAATTCAGATTTTAATTTTATATTCCAACACGTCTCAGCTGTCATCTGGTCAGTAAGTACATACTATTTCAATTCAACAACTTAAAACTAAAAAACAACCTTAAAACTAATTCTCTAACAAAATAATATCTGATATCTATGTACATATAGTATGTTTGTTCCGGGAGTGATAAGCCGGGTTCTTAGCAAGTTGTTGAGCGAATAACTTATGCCCATATAACACAGTGGCCCGTTGCCCACCGTTGATACTAATTTCGCACAGAAAACTCTTTAAATACACGGCTTCTTTAGCTCCCCATAGCAATGTATTCAGCCTCTGTGCTACTAAGGATCACTCAACTTTGTCACTTTGACGATCAGTATGAAGCATCACCACCAATAGTAAACACGTAACCGGAGTTTAATCAACTTTCACGCATGTAGAAGATTTGAATCAAAGCGGCAATTTTCCACGCCGTGTTGTTTTAACATCTCACATACATATATAATTAGATTGGCATACAGATATCGTACCAAGTTCTCCATATCTTTCAATTTGTATTCCCAGAAAGAAGTTGAGTTGACCTTTATCCACACAAAGGTAAAGGCATTTGAGATATAAGCCTTAATGTTATTTAAAATGGTTTCATATTGGCTTCCAATAATAATGTCATTCACATTCAGAGCTATGATAGACATGCGTTATCTTATAGAATCAAGGCTCATTTTTACAAGGTCTAAAGCCATAGTTTTGAAATACCTTGCAAAGTTTAAGTTTCACTTATGTTCGGATTGTTTTAGACCATATATCGCTTTCGTTAATTTTAATACATAAAGGGTCCGCCATCTAACGTTTTTTTTAAACTAGTACTTATTTCGTGAATGGTAACACTTAGCTCATGTCTGATTTGACAGATAATTAGTTTTATCCTTCCGCTGAACGAATATGGTTGTGTATACGCTTGAACAACGCTTCGCTAAGTGGGCCTGCGATCGACTTACAGAAGATGCCGATTTTGGCAAAAAAAAAATCATCTTTTCAGATGAAGCTCATTTTGATCTTGGCGGGTATGTAAACAAGCAAAATTGTCGCACCCAAAAAGAGTCGCTGTTTGGTGCGGATTTTGGTCCAGAGGCATAAAAGCTTTTCCATTTATACTCACTGAGAATACTTCGGAGGTGTAGCAAATGAAATGAAATAAATAATTTTAATTAATTTAACAATATTTTTATTGCATAAAAATTAATTTTTATATTTAATAACACTTCCTTCAATCATATTTATTTTAATTTAATAAAATTATTTACGATTTCTTTTTGTAATTTCTAAAAGCAAAATTAAAATTAAATTAAAAATAAGTTGAATTAAATATTTATATAGGTATGTTTATGTTATATATCTATATATATATATATATATAGTATATATTTATAAATATATATTTTTATACATATATATATATATTTATAAATATATATTTTTATACATATATATTTTTATACATATTGAATTTAACTATATCGTTTTCTTCTTATTGTATGAAAATAAATATTCCTCCTCTTTCATTTTGTCTGTATTTCTACGTAGGTTTGTAGCGTACGAGTTTTTATCGCTATGTGCTTACAAATGTATAATGTATTCTAAAATATTTATATCATTTCTATTGAACTATTGAAAATTCTTGCTGCACACATTGTACAATTGCCGACTCATATATATTGTAGTTAAAAATAATACAAAAGGAAATATAAAGTAAGTAGCAAAAAAATAATAATAATAATAATAATATAGCAAAGTGGACTAGCATTCACTTAAAAATAGGAATTTAAAATAGCACAAAGTGTCAATTTAAAACTAAATAGAATTTTTATTAAAAGTTTAAAGTAGATTGAAGAACAAGGATGCTTACTTAACTCAAAGTAAAAATAATAGAAGCACCATTTAGAAACTGGTAGGATTTTAAGTATTATTTTTTTAACTTTCGTAGCAATTTTGCAGCACATTTAGTTTCAAATCAAAGTAAAGACCCATTGTTTTTCTTTCTTTGTGTTAAAACATACTCTAGTTTTTTTTTTTTTTTGGTATGAACATATAATGAGGAAAACAACCGCTCTAATTGAATAACAATAACAAAAATATTACAAAAGACATTTTAATATTCAGAGTCATTTAGAATTCACAATGAAATAATTGTGTTAGTATCTGTTACAATATTTAATAAGGCCCGTCTCATTAAAATGAGACCACAATCAGGGCAGCATTTTGAAATTAAAGAAAATGAGTTGTTAAATAACTACGGAATTCGTAAGTTTTGTTTTTATCTTATTTTTTAGACATGCAGTGGTGGCAATTGCTTTAAATACTTTATATGTTAAGTTCTTACAAAATATGCAATAATGTTTAGAACTCCAAACGAATAAAATGCCATTTTTAATAAATGCGCCGCAATTAAGTGCACTATGGTTGAGTGTAACAGACTGAATGAACATTTAGCGCAATTTGTTTCAGTATATTGCTAAATTAAGAGATTTTATGTTCCATTAACTTTTCTAAGATGAAAAATAATCATTATCACCAGGAAAAACAAATATCAATTTTTTAACGAGTGCCTTTTTTACAGCCAACCACCTTTGCGACCAAATAACAAAGAACTTACTGTTCCGACAAACGACTGGGTAATGCTTTGCTGCACTTCTTTGGTGTCATTGTTAGATAAATGTTTTGAACTGTTTGCCGATCCAGCAGAAGACTTGTTTTGAGTACTATGAGATTGGTCACTTTGTTTTTGTGAGACTCGTCCTAAATCAGGGCGCACTCGATTACCAATTGTACCTAAATCAGGTCTCTGGCCATTCTTTAAATTTCTACGAGATTTTTGACGTTGCATTTGTTTAACACGAATACTTGTATTTTCCAAACTCGACACATTGCTGACAGTCGAGCTTTGTGCGTCATCATCTAAATTGTGCTTACTATACTGCATAGTATTATCATGTCTGATTTTTGGTTGATTTTGATCTCTATTATTTAAATTGTCATTTAAGTTATAAACCGACGACTTAGCTATTAATTCATTTTCTGTTTCGTTTGTGTGTAGCCCTTTTTGAAGAACGTCCTTAATTTGATTACGATCAAAATGCAAGTCGTTTACAAGGTTATTTGAATTCGTATGTATGTTCTTTAGACTCGTCAATTGTGCCATTGGACTGGCGCTACGATTTGCAATACCACTTGCTAACTGTGACACTGCGCTCGGTTGAGTGGTTATAATATTTTCCAAACCAATACTTTCTACTTTCTCTACTAAACGTAAAGATCTCAAAGCCCGTCGTTCTAAACGTGTTAACATAATTTGTTGTTGTTTCTGATGATGTTTCTGATTTCTGTTTGGCCTTTCTATATCACCACCCACTAATTTTCGCCTAATTAAATCAGCTCCAGAAGATAGTAAACCAAATAAAGGTTCTGGGGACATAGAACGCGTTGGGGAACCCTCTGAAAATGTAAATGTTACAGTAATCAACGCATGCATACACGTATACACATAAATATGTTTTTTACTTTACCTGGGCTATTGCAAGGTGTTACTGTTGGTGAAAAGTTCGTACCAGCTGGGGTATTTAAGGCGCTTGGAGTTACAGCTTTGATACCTCGTTCATTCAGCATAGATGCTAAGCCTAAATTAACCGAAAATGTTGAACAAGAATTTTTTCGCGACAATCCAGCGCGAGGTGTTGGAGGGCAACTAAAGTTGGCAATAATTAGATTAATTTATTTTATTTGTAATATGTTGTAATCAGAAATTACTAACTCACCTTGGCTGACGGGATGTTGATGTAGACGCCATTCGAGATGACATTTGGGATTGTGACAAAAACGACAAATCAGTTATAAGTCCATCATCAGGGTGCATAACGGTACTTGTAGTATAAGTGTAAGTACATCCAGAAAATTCAAATTGTTTGCCGGGCAGTTCATCATTGATATCTTCTTCAACATCAGATAGATTGTAAATTTGCATGCCTAAATCGTCAAGACCCCGTCCTCCTCTTATTGTAACACCTGGTCTTTCTTCTAATAAGCCACTTAGTGTTGGTGTAGCCAGACGCGACCAGTGGTGTAACGTCTGAGAACCTTCTATTGGTTTTACAATTTGTAGTTTTTCAGGAAGGCGCCATTGATGCACCGACGAGGACATATTGGTCGACGAAGAGATCCCGGATGATCCTGTCGACATTATGCTATCTGGTGTCCGGACCCCTAGTGGAACTGGGGCCATAGGTTGCTGATCATCATATGAATAAGTTCCTGCTGGCGCATAAGATAGCATTGCTCTTCTTGCAAGCACTTCAGCTGGAGTTAACCTTTTTAAGGCGGCCTCAAGTTCTTTGGCACCCGGTGCACCGGGTACACCTGATGGTTGAGTTGGATAAGTGTCATCAGGCTGAGAATTTAAACTTTCACAAGACAGGGTTGTCTTTAGATTAGTACCTATGTTACCAATATCTCTACCATATGACATATGGTTTTGGCTTGATCCGCCAACAAATGGCATTGTAGACATGCGTGGGCCAGAAGCACTGCTCATTGACATTGCTCCTAAGTGTGTCATTGATGTAATTTCGCTATCTGCGAAATTTCCACTTTTTGTAGCGCAGCGAACAGTATCGAAAACTTTTTTGTAGGGCGGCAACGGACCGCCGCTAAATGCACAAACATTTGTCGAGTTCATAAAACTATTTCCACAGCTACTGGTACCTGGAAGTTGCGACATTAATCTTCCAATTCTGTCGTTTACACGCTGATTATCGCCCGAAATTCCTGAGTCAATACTATTCTCCGAGTAAAGTGAGGATTCCATTAATTCGGATTGAAGAGAATCTGGCTGCAAAATGCTGAGTGTAGACATAAAGGAACTTCGAGCCTGAGGCATAGTCTTTTTTCGTTGTTTTCGTAACTGTTCCTGAGTTTCCTGTAATAATGCCAATACCTCCTGGTACCGTTGCTTGAATTCTACTAATTCCAGAGCCAATGAATTCTGGTTTTCCTTTGTAATATTTAATAGAGTAATATGTTCATCATTGTCATGTGTCAGCTGATGCAATCTCATCTCTGCTTCTGATAAACGGGCTGTTAAACTAACAATTTGTTCGTGTTGAAGTCGATTCTCTTCCCGCTGCCTTTCGAGTTCCAAATTGAGACCCTCGAACTGTTTATTAGCGTCATTTAGTTGTAAAGAAATATCACTCATTAGCTGTCGTTCATGAGCTTCTACCTCATCTGTTTGGCATGCTAATTGAGATGCTTCCATTTTAAGTGACTTGTTCTCATCCTGCAACGATGTAATTTTCCTTTGAAGCAAATCCATCGTTATAGACTTGGAAAATGTTGGCGTATCTAAAAATAACAATAACGAATTGTTAACCCATTTTATATTAACTTAAATTTAAATAATACCATTATCACTTGTGTCCTCTCCATCGTTTGTAAGTACAGAAATAAGTTCATTTTTTTTATGCAACTCATGAACTAATTGTGCTCGATCCTCGTTTGCAGATTTCAAATCTGCTTCCAGTTCTGCCAGTCGATTTTCAAGAGCATTATTTTGAGTCAAAAGTTCTTTCCCAATTTGGACCGTTAGCTCTAAGTCCTTCTCCTTTTCTTCGAGAAGGCGAGTCACAGCCTCTATGTCATCATATGCTCTCGTCATTTGACTTACTCGGTTACCACATAGAACTGAAAATAAAAAATAAATAAATGATAAAATATAGGATTTTTAACTCACATGTAAGTTTTTACTAAATTTTATATTAAATTCATTATAATAGAAGATTTAATGCTTTTCCAATATTTACAACGGGTTTATAAAAACAAATCTAAGGTGTGGTTATCACCGTATAAAACCCAGACTTGTTTTTAAAAAAAGTCAAAAGTATTTTGTTTTAATCTGGAAACATTAAAAGATTTCTCGACAAATTTAAAAAATATACATATCTATGTATGCTCCAAAATTATATGCATGTATGTATGTGTAAGTTGATGAAATTTATATTTTATAATAGGCTACCTTCTACTAGTAATTGCTCATGATCTATTATAGAAGGATTTGAATGTAATCTTGGATCAACGTTAAGAGAATGATTACTATTTTCAGTACTGTGCTGGGAACATCTTGAAGAGGTTGAACAGAATAGTTCATCTTCATCGTACTCCAATTGTCTCGTTTCTTCGCTGAAAATCGCCCAATCATTAGAGCACATGTCATCTTCTGGTGAAATATTCTGAGTCAGGTTGGAACTTTTTATCATATTATCAGATCGACTATAATTAGTTTGATGGTTAAACAAACATGCAATCTATTTCAAACTTATAAACATACACTTAGTAAATATTTTTTATTTTGGAGAATATGATTGCATCCGTTGGTTGCAATTTTTTCTTGTTCTAAATATTCATTAATTCCTAGTATTAGTTGAATTATGCATTATGCAATTTCGCACTCTTCAAATTAGTGTCATACTGTTGCCGAGACATTTGTAATTTGTTGAAATATAATCCAGTCTTAAAAGTAATATATGTATTACAATTTTTGATATCACTATTAAGTATTGTTAAAATCCCTAAAAGCACTATAGGGCATATAGCAGTCAAAATTAAAACATTTATTTTTACGCAAATATTTTATCAAATATTATATTCTCTACAGTGGAATGGTGAGTTTGCGCATAAAACTTTTTTGGCACACAAAAGCACCCTCTATTTTCATCAAATAAATAATATTTTAAATTAAATTACTAAATTTTTTCATTGCAGACTCTTACATACACACATATATTCCAAAGTTCTTTCTTATTTCAAAAACATTCACACTCACACATGTCGCAAAGCGGTGAATAACATGTTTGTATGCGACAATAATTCTGGTTTAACAAAGTTTAACCATTTTTACATTTTTTTTGCTTTAGTTTACTGCGATAATAATAAACATAAGTTGTAAATGGCTAAGAGTAGTTTTCTTAGAAAAATTTAATTTTGTTTTGCATTAACATAAGACGTATTATTGAATAGTATTAAAATATACATACATATATGTACATACGTTTGTAACTAAACAAAGTACTCGTGATGTCTTGTTAGCAGTTAATAAAATATTAATTCCAGCTGATAGACGGTAAAATGGCGTTCACAATTCTTTTGATGTATACATACACATACACAAATGTTTTCTTTATATTTATGAAATTGAATTTTTTAAATATGTTTGCACGTTTAATTAAATTTTTTATTTAAATATTGTATATAAAACTTATTTTATATTAAAATACAGAAAAAACACATAATCAATCTATAAGATAGTTTATAGCACACAATGTTACCATTGAATTTAAAATCCACATCGATTCTGACACACACACAAAATAAAGTCCACAAATTTACTTTAAATTCAGGGGTGGAAATTATGGTTAGTGTTGCCATTTCAGTAGTTTTTTCTTTGGTATGTTCGAGTATATTTATTATTATTTGTTTACTCTTGATGATCTAAGGTTAGCAAATTGTAAATTGCTTTTCTATTTTGACATTTTTTAGTTACAATATTAATTGTAAATTTAGTTAATATTTGTTTTTAGGGAAAATATTAAAAAACCTTTTGAATCAATTCTTATAAACGAAAACTAGGTTAAAAGACAAAAATTATAGAGATGAGCTCTTTTATATAATGGTAATCCGAATGTTTAGATTTTCTGATATTACTGAGTTTAAAAATCATTTTTAAGAGAGAACATGTTTTAAGTAATTTTTTATGTCATATTGATGGGCAATAAGACATTATAGAATCAGCGAGAAAGAGAGAGAGAGATTTAATCCAAATCTTTTTGGTTAAGGGGTATAGCATATTATCAATCTATAAATTATGACCACACCGTACGGAATGTGGTTTCTAGAAGTTGGTTTTGTGTCAATTATAACAACTAATTCTGTAACATTTTCTACCCAATTAATATTGTAGTTGAAAAATTGTATTGGAATTTACGTTTCCCCGTCAAGTAAATGGTTTCAGATTTCCTTTTTTGGAGTAATTAAAATTTTCAATTCTGTAAATTATTTATTTAATTTAACTAATGCTAGTTTTAGGTTTTGTTTAATATTTACTGCATATAAATATGAATATAAGATGGAAGTATCGTCTTCAAAAATTTTTGTGCAATAGGGAAACGACGGTATATCGACAGAAAGAATATTATATAAAACAGGCGACAGGCTAGAACATTGTGCAACCAGAATTTATATACATTTTATGATACAGTCGAACTTCCATAAATCGAATCTCCATTATCCAAAAAAAACTTCGACTTACGGAGACTTCGAGTTACAGATTTTTTTTTCTTTAAGAGTTAATTGCAGGCATGTGCTTTTATTATGTATTTTTTTATTTAGAATAAGCAGTAACTGAAAACTGCATACCTTAGCATACTATATAATGTAATCAACAAGATAAAATGAATAGAAATATTCTGAAATAAGTGAATGAAAATTTACTTCTTTTTTTGTTATTTTCAGTATAAAATATCTCTAATTTTACCATGTGGTCGAAATCCAGATTCAAACGAATTCGTAATTGATTCTTTATTTGTAAAAATCGTTGAGACTGTAGTGGCTGGTATACCATATTTATCAGCTGCTTCTTTTTTCTTTAACCCCTTCGACTTCTTTTATAAGTTCATATTTTTCTTCAATTGACAAACATTTTAAAACACGTTTAGATGCCATGATAATAAAAAATACGATTTTAACATTTACCATCAGGCGAATTACATTTATGAATATAAATGATATATACACAAGTACACAGGAACAATAAAGTACCATAAAAAGGGATTTCCCCATAAAAAGACAGCGAAATATGAAAACCAGTTTAACCAGCAAAAGAAAGCAAAACAAACGAACAAAATCAACAAACCAACCAAATAAATAAATAACATAATTCGAGTTATAGAATTCATTTATATGTGTTTCGTTCGAGTTATGTAGAACTTCGAGTTATGGAAGTTCGAGTTAAGGAAAAGCAATTGTATGTTATTTGTTATCTTAAGCCTACTGCCAATCTAATTTGTTCGAGTTACGGAAAGTTCGAGTTATGGAAGTTTGACTGTATTTTCTTTTCCCAACCACAACATTGAAAAATGTATCACCAAGAAAACTCAATATGATTTTGATGATTTTAGATGGGAAATTAAGTTTCTGACTTATGCATGTATATTAGAGCGACTCACCAAAAAAAGTGTTAGATGTACCCCCCCTCAAAATTAACCTTGGACTTTTTTAAGATGACATTTAAAATATTTCGGCTCCAGCTTTGACCTCTCGTGAGCTGGACCATTTTGAAAAAGGGTCTATTTTTCCATGTTTTGTTAATCTGAGAATCTGTTTCCTTACCAACATATACAATATGGGTATCATACGAAAGGTATTTTTAAGGCGCGTCCAACTGTATATACAATTTGTCCAAGGACGATCATCCATATCCTTTTTTTAAGGATATTCTGTCAAAAAGAACGGGTTTTGAATTTTTTCTTCGGGGTTGTTTGTAATAAAATAACCAAATTAACATATTTTAATCTTTAGTCGATTTAATTAAGTACGGGTCTCAGCTTTTTTTGAAATTCGCCCTAGATCGCGTTTTTTGAGGATAGTTTTGTAAACATAAACAATACAATTTAATAACTTTTTTTAATTTGGGAAAAAATAAAAAAGTCGTGGATTATTTTTTTTTTCTTTCTTTAGCCCTATTTTCATCCATACATCATCTAGAAACTAAATCCGCTATCATATTAGAGTTACCACAAAATTGCATTTATATATATTCCAGAGCAGGGTGTAAAATGCATTTAATCTGCAGAAATCTAAATTATTTACATACAAAGATGATGTATTTGGCAAAAGAATAAATTTGATACCCGTATTGACCTATTTAAAACGAAGGGTTACCACCCCATTGCATTTTTGTCAAAACACGAACTAGGGCGAATTTCAAAAAAAGCTGATACCCGTATTTAATTAAATCGACTAAAGATTAAAATATGTTAATTTGGTTATTTTACTACAAACAACCCCGAAGAAAAAATTCAAAAAGCGTTATTTTTTACAGAATATCCTTAAAAAAAGGATATGGATAATCGTCCTTGGACAAATTGTATATACAGTTGGACGCGCCTTAAAAAAACTGTCTTATGACACCCATATTGTATATGTTGGTTAGGAAACAGATTCTCAAATTGACAAAACATGGAAAAATATACCCTTTTTCAAAATGGCCCAGCTCACGAGAGGTCAAAGCTGGAGCCGAAATATTTTAAATGTCATCATAAAATATACCAATGTTCATTTTGAGGGGGGTACACCTTGCACGAATTTCGCTTCCATACAACTTGAGTCGCTCTAATGCATTATGTATATACATATATTGTATGTATGTATTATGCATTGTATTATGTATTAATTAATTAATTGTTCTTTCTATAAAAGTAAATATTTTTTGTTTAATTTTAATAACTCTGGTATTACTCTTAGTCAAAAGTTAGTTCTTTCACCAAACAGCTAAGCATAATAAATAGTTAACAAATATAGGGTTCTCACAGCAGATCAGACTCAAATAATACGTGTTATATGATTTGATTACAGGTCTCCTATCGAATTCACTGTAATCACATATGACAGATAACAAACAATCAAAAAAATGTTTTATATTTGTTTTTATGCATATAATTTGTTAAAATTTGTTTAATGTGTATTATGTGTTTTAAATTACGACTATGCGATTAATTATTAGAATAATGTTACTGTTTAGTATTAATTAAGTTTGATTTAAAAGCATGATGTGTCTATGAGTTTAAAAATAGAGTGATAATTAATTTTGTTAATGGAAATGAAAAGGTACCTTTTTCGTGATTTAAAAATGATCGTATTATTTTTAAACATTTTTCTCCACTAGCATTTTTCCCAACGTGGTACTTCAAATTTGAATCGTCTTCAATTCCACAATATGAGTTACATTTAGTTTCTAAGGTCTTTTCCGCAGTTGAAAGACTAACATTTGACAATCCTTTTGAAACAAAATTGTAAAGCAAAACCAAATGCGGTGTTAATATATGTCCACTTTTTAGCAATTTTTCGGGACATTTTTCTCTTTCCAAATTGCTAACGAATTTGTGAATACGTTGCAGTGCCTCTAATTCAAGTTCTAAACGTGTGGGATCTTCCTCTTTAACAGTATATAAATTTGTTTCGGATGATGTGGAAAGTTTATGATTCGTGTTTAAATTTTCAAGCAACTGAATTTTTTTTTTAGAGTTTGCTTTTAGTTGACTCTGCAAAAGCTTGAAGGAATTTTCAAATCCTTTGCTAGTTAATGACGGTTTATTACTTATTATAAGATTATTTTTGGCACTTGATTTCGTTTTATGTGGAGAGGAACTAATGGAATTTTCAAAATCGGTTTGACTAGTCCATGT
Source organism: Sarcophaga rosellei (assembly GCA_930367235.1). Taxonomy (NCBI): domain Eukaryota; kingdom Metazoa; phylum Arthropoda; class Insecta; order Diptera; family Sarcophagidae; genus Sarcophaga; species Sarcophaga rosellei. Next base: position 62,254,244 of record OV884019.1, read on the forward strand.
GTCACTAAAAGAGCTATGCAAACAATGCTTATCGATTTTTTCCACAAAATTTAAGTATGTATCATCTTCGTCTTCATACTCCTCCTCTTGTTCCTTTATTTTATGCAGTTTTCGTCGCTTTGATGTAAGATCATCATCTCCGTATTTTATATCCGTAATATCAAGTTTGCTAAATGATTTTAGTTCGTTTTCCCTTGTATTCATTTTTTCTTTCTTATATACCATGCCCACCTTTAGTCATTTTACTTGTTAATCCAAAAAAATTAATACTTTACAACTTATTCCATGATGAACACAAAATTTCATTATTTAACAATCCCAATTGAAAATAAACTACTAAAACAATTTATTTATTTTATTATATTAAAAATGTTTAATAATTTTTCATTCATGTTTCAACAGTTTGTCAAGATATAGCACTGGTTCCTTTATTGTAAATCGATCCAAATTTGGAAATTTTCAGTAGGGACAAAAACCAGTTTTTATATATTTTTAAAATATTTATAATAAAATTTTAAAGCAATTATGAGTTTATAAAGAAATATAAATAAAGAAGCATGTAACCATAGTTCTTTTGCAATTTTGTCATCTATTATCTAAAAATATCGTGTTTTTAAGTTATGTACTTCTCTTTATTTGAAATCAGTTGATTTATTTAGTGGCGTTAAGGCTATTAACATAACATAACTGCTGGAAAACTGTCCAAGGTCTCTAACACACAATGTTAGACCAGCTTTACTGCCGCCAGCGTCGGACACTGATCCTAGAACTCAGCTGGACTATTGTAGAGTATGAGTATTGCTTTTGGAGACTACTGAACGCCTTCTTTTCTCGTTTCACCCTTCTTTTTATTTCTTTCTATCTATTAGGATGAATACAGTTGACATGTGACATGTATACGTCCACTGACCTAGTGTAGTTACTTTAAATTATGTCAATTTAGCTGCTGTTCGGATCAATTTCAAGTTTTTAATTGAAAAGGTAGAAGTAAATTCAGACAATGGAATTTTTTCGAGTAGGCAGAACGAAGTCTGAAAGGGTAATTACAGTTAAATTGCTTTTTGCAAGTAGTATGTCTTAGTTTAAGTAGAAAAACTTTATATGTGTTTTATATAAAACTAAATCCAACATATAATTTTCTGTTTGTACAACTGTAATCCCATATCTTTATGGTAGACCTCGTCTTAGGCGCGATAAATAACAAACTATTAAAAGCATGGCCTACTGATTATAGACTATAAAAATAAAGTAGTAATGCAGTGTTAACTACTTTTAGAGACTAAGATAGCTTATTTTAGTGTTCTTACATTGTTTTCAACAATAATTTCATAAATAATTACACCAAGCGAAATATTACTACAAAAAAATTACTCATAACAGCAAAAAAGAAACAAGAGTAATTCGCAGCCTAACTCATTATTTCCGCTTTTTTTTAAGAAAATGTACATTTCTTATTTTCTCGGCACACAAAGCGGTGGTCAGCAATCTATAGCTAATATGCACAATTAGCTGTTGGTAGGAATCAACTGATAAATACGTTGGCAGGAGCAGCGTAGCCCCACCACTTGACAGGAGCGAAATTCAAAAACTTTTATTATTGTTATTGTACCACTTCATGGATATGTTGTCATCTTCATACTAGAAACTTAATTAAAATATATCGAACTTATAATGCCTAGTAAATCGAATTCTTTCCTTAAATTTCGGTTTCAATGCGCATCAGTATAGATTCAGTACTGGTAACAAAAATACATAACAGCCATGGTAATAACTAGTGTATATAATGTTGACTGAAGGAATTAAAGTAAAACAAAACAAAAAAAAAATTGATAAAATAAAGATTTTTAGCGGTCGTACGATCATTTTAAAGGATGTTTATAGGGGTTTTTATATAACCTCGAGTTTCTGGTTTTACCAATTATTAATTTGGCGATTTGAATCATCATATTCGAATTGATTAAGCTATTATTTATTTAAAAATATTCAACATGCTTCTTTTTGGAAAGGTTATATTACGAAAATGCCGTTCAAATTAGGACTCATAAGTAACAAACAATATTTGTATGCGTTGGTTTTATATAAAAAATGATTCGTTGTTATTGTTACATGAATCTAATCCGTGCATATATTGTAAATTGGAAGACAAATTTCAATTACAAATGGTACCTATATAATTTGCAAAATTTTGGTTTTTAAGAAAGTACTATAAATACTGCTATATAAATAAATAAAAAATAAAGTCTTCTAAAAAATATTAATGGCGATGTTAAAAGCTTTTTGATAACACTAGTCATTAGCGATAAATAATTATCGAATTTTGTATGTGCGTATATGTACCTGGACTATATGAATGGTATTGAACTAATTGGTTAATAGTAAAAGAGATGTGCTAAGATGCGAAAGTACCCTAAATGGATTACTTTATGAAGTAGACGAATTACCGATTTGAAGTAAAATTTGGTATTAGCACTTTATATTTTTTTTTATTTTTTTTTTACATATAAACATTATATTGTTTTCTTTTGTTTTTGTGTTTAAGGAAATTTGATAAAAAAAACTTTTTATATTTTTTTGGTAAATAGCACAAAGATAAAAGTTTGCATATGTAAATTATGACGTTTTAAATACAAAACTATTCAAACATGCCTTCATATTTTATTCCTCTGTTTATCTTTTGTACACTATTAATGTATATTTCTTCACAATGATAGTTTATTATGATATTTGTTTTTAAAACACTTTCCCGATACATAACGTTTTATTTAGTCACAATTTATCCTGCGCTTTAGATATTGTTCCCAGTAAAAGATTATAGTCTTGCATAATTTAGAAGCTGATTTATACAACATATTCATTCTAAATGTGTACGATATTTGTAATATTTTTCAATATAAAACGCATTATAATTGTTTATGTAAATATAATTAAATCATATATGTATGAGCGAATGCGTCAAAGAATACGAAAGCTTTCAAATGGAATATCAGATTAGATTACAGAAAGGAACTTTCAGCGAAATTGTCGATCAATTAGATGAATGAATGATATTGAATTAAAAAAAATCTTTTTTTATACGTACTTAAATTCAATATACATATACTATTGACGAACTTTAATATTTGCTAATATTTTAAGATTTAATATACGTATGTATGCAGTTTATCTTAAATTATATATCAAACGATTTATGTACATATCTTATATGTGGTGGAATAAATATATGTACAAAAGAAAAATACAAAACAATAAGAAAAGAATGTTGCATTTTAGACGTTTTACATAACATACATATAGAAATTCATATTCATAATTGCGAATTATATGGGAATTTTTATTTTCTCAACAAAAAAATTGTGTAGTAATGTTTTTGCAGAATATTTTCAATTGGTATTATTTTAATTATTTGTTTAATGGTGGGCTAGTTTTGTCCTATAAATAGAAAGTGATGATGGCACAAACACGCTCGAGATTTGAGTCTCTTTTTTATGAACGATGACACACAATTACATTCGATAACAAAAAGGTCTTTGTTTACAGCTTAAACTTCATTTTTTTCTATTTCACTTTTTGCACAATTTTGTTGATATGTTGTAAATTTAAAAACAGTTAAAATAATTTACACTATAGCTTTTAGAAGTTCTTTAAAAAATATATTATAATAACACCACCGGCCAAGATACGTCGGTCAGTTGATTTCATATTTTTATTTCATTTCTGTCAAATATGATAGTGATGTTAAGTATTCAATAAAAAACAAAGTAGTCATATTCATAATTATTTGGTATTCACTTTGTCTCATTGAGTGTATCCAAGTTTTAAACCCTGGTATTTTTATTTCATTTAAGAACCACTTATTACTGTATCTATTTGTAGATGTCGTTGATTCGATTTAATGACTATATACAAAAGCCGAAACATAGTGCCATCTGTTATTAGTATTTTACAGAAGTTGATAAAAATATTAAAATAAACAGCAAAGAAAAATAGCAAAAGCGTATTTAGTATATGTTCAGAAGTTAAAAGAATTTGAAAGTTAATATATAGTGGTGGTCTTTAATTGGCACATTCCATCCATTAATTCTATTACATTTACGTGTTTTCTTAAGAAAATGTAAATATTTTATGTTAAACATTGTAAAAATTCTGTTTTATGAAGAAATAAAAATATTTCTGAAATTGCAAGCACTAGCGGCAGATATCTAAACATTGTCCAACAATACTATCGTATCAAAAATATCACAAAACAACTGCGACAATTAGAAGCAAGCTTTGACTAAGAAACAATAGAGATCGTCTAATAAGTACATGTGTGGAACAAGAATCTGTCCATAATGTCATCAGAGATGCAGAAACGCGTTATGGAAAAGCACAACATATTAATTGATAAGCAAAAATCACTCGCCGCAGGCTAAAAGAAAGCTACTTTGCTGGGTATATAGCGCAGCACAAACTTATGGCATCAAAAAATAATCTAGCGAACCCCAGATCAGGCATCAAAAGGAAATATGAAGAAAACATTTCTTCGGCGACAACCTCTCAGCAGATTTCTGGCAAAAACTCTGAGAGTAAATGAACTTGACATGAAAAAGTTCCTCAAAAATCTATCTTTCGTAGTCAACGATAAACTGTAAGTCCCGCCACTTACGTATAAAATTAACACACAGAACATGAGTGGTGTGATCCTGAATGAAGGGCTGTAATGGCCAATTAGGTGTGTATGTATATATATAACAAACAATTAAACAAGAAAAATAGAGCGAAACGAGTAAACCGATTGATGATAACGACCCTGGACGTGATGATACGTTTCTCCTCATTGCGCGAATTATGGCGAAAACGTTCCGCTGGGGAGGGAATATCGTATCAGAGAGCATTCAAGATTTTGAAAAGATTGCAAACTGCGATGTGAATTTTTTTCACAAAAAGAACAAAAAAATGTTTTACGTTATGAAACGAAATAACCTTTCACGAGCTGTTGTTTCGTTTGCGATAGTAAATCCCTTGTTTGTGGATAAGATTGTAGAACTAATCTAAAATCGCAAAGAAAAAAGGTCACTGAAGCATTCAAATTCCTTCCGCATGTTCCGTAAAGGAAAATCTGCTGAAGAAGTCTATATCTGCCGAGCCTACTTTCGTCCGAAAAACAGGATGACTTTTATCGACAGGTCAGATTTAGATGGTAAATCCCCACTTGAAAAGTGGGAGTTATTTGTAGAAAGCTTTCATCGAGTTAATGATGGAGAAGAGATGAGATGGCAGTAATATCTGCATTTATTCCATCACATCGTCCAGGGTAATTAAATTCGTTGGAGTTGATCCCTCAATTCTGTTTACGGTTGGGCAGGTGAACAGCGTACTTTAACTTATTGGGAGGCAGAATGATGGATTGAAAATCATCTCGTGTTTAGTTGTTAACTCCCCGACTGGTGATGAGAAAAAGGGCAATGATTCGGATATCAGTCGATTAACCATTTTTGCAGAGGCTAAATGTGAAGTAAATGTGAGGAAGGTAAAGTAAGGAAGTATAACTTACAGAGATACTTTGGAATCGAAAAGATGCTATCATCTGAGTGTATGTTGTATGAGGATGCGGTCCCACCTAGTGATCATATGGGACATCTGGTGGACCATGCGATAAAAAAGAGATGTCATATCGTGTTGGGTTATGATGCGTGAAACCAAGGGTAATGCCCCATTATGGCTTCTAATTGTAAATGTCCTTTTACAGTGCCTCTAAAGTAGAATCTTTAAAGTTGCTTAAAGTACACTTTTAATCAACGATTGGGAACTAATAGAATCCACTCTTGGAGTTTTATTCATATCGGTTGAGAGAAGTATATTGGAATAAACCTCAATAAAGCAGAACTTGTGTTGTTTTCACGTAGATTTCTTTGCAGATTCCGAATTTTCATGTTTTATATCAAACATTTTTAATTTGATTCCAATGCTTTTCTTTATGTATATGTATGTAGATATTGTATGCAAAAGGGATTTCTGAGTTCATGAGTCTTATAAAGACCAAATCACCACGCAAATGTAAATAAAATTGAAAACCCCATAATTGAATACGTCTATGAGGAGAGATGCACTTCGAATCGGACCGCATGTTACTTTCGATGTTGTCTTCGCTGTTATCAGTAAACATGACGGAGAGCAAATAGAGAATAATTCTTGCCTATACGCGTCATTTTGGTCCTAATTGAATTGAAGGGAATCGAATATTTGGAAAACAAGAACATTAGAGTAGAGAATGCAGAAACCATGTAGAGATAGATAAAAAGTTCGCATTTCTAATCTATAATAGTAGAGAAACTGTTACTTGCACGTTACGATTAAGAAAAAATATCACATCGATTTTTAAAAACAAGTAATAAACACTGAAGTCTATTATAATGCAACAAACGTTTAGAAATATGCTATTGCAGAAGAATCAAATACTAAAAAGATTACTCCGGTTAATTTGGTTAACTCCGTAACAGATATCAAGTGCATTATACAACTAAGAAGCTCAAAAGTGCCAAAGTTGTCAGAAATGACTATTATTACAGCAGATTTGATTACGTTTGAAAGAGAAGTTCTCCACCGATAATTGTTAAGTTTATTAATTACAATAGGAAAGAGTGAACTAGTACATAAAGCAAAACAGGAAACTTGATGATTACACGCAAAATATTTTCATCAGCATTTATTTCATTCTGTACTTTATGAATGACTGAATAACATTGCGAATTATGGGTAATTACAAGTACAGTTTGCTAAAAGGCAAAGTAAAAAACCAATTATGCTTTCCTTAATTAGTGCTATGCACTGACTTAGATAATTCAGAAGTATTGGAAAAGAGATTATTTTTCTTGTTATTGCCGTTTTGTTGGCTGGCAGCGCAGTAGCTGGATATTAATACGCTGTACAACGTACAGCTCACTGTTGAATCGGATACGGAAATCATCGCCAATACGCACTGGACCGAAGATCTTACGTAGGAATTTTCTCTCGAACACTCTCAAGGCCGCTGCATCAGTACTTAATAGGGTCCATGCCTCTGCGCCATAAAGAAGCACGGGTAGGATGAGTGTCTTGTAGAGTGTTAGTTTTGTCGTACGGGAGAGGTCTCTGCTACTCAATTGCCTATTGAGACCACAGTAGCACCTGTTGGCAAGAGTGATCCTGCGCTTGATCTCCAGACAGACATCATTTTTGGTGGTAACAGCCAAGATAAATAAATTCCTCGACTGTTTCAAAAGTATAGTTATCGGCCGTAATCTGAGAATCAATACGCCGCACGTCTCTACTTGTTGATAACATATACTTTGTTTTACTCTCATTTACTGCCAGACCCATCTTGGTAGACTCCCGTTTAATAGCACTAAAGGCAGCAGTAACATCTCGCTTGGTACGCCCTATGATATCAATGTCGTCAGCGTACGCAAGCAACTGGACACTTTTTTGAAAAATAGTGCCATTGCAATGTACTCTCGCCTTTCGCAGAACACTCTCCATGACGAAGTTGAAGAGGTCGCATGATAAGGGGTCGAATTGTCTGAAACCTTGCACGGTATCAAAAGGTTCGGAGAGGTCCATTACTACCTTGACGGAGCTGCAGGAATTGATCAACGTCATTCTGCATAGCCTTATCAGCTTCGCAGGTATACCGAGCTCAAACATTGTAGCAAAAACACGATCCCTTATGGGGCTATCAAAGGCTGCCTTATAGTCGACAAGAAGATGGTGTGTGTCGACTTGTTGTTCGTAGGTCTTTTCCAGGATTTGGCGTAGTGGGAAGATCTGGTCGATGGTGGATTTGTCAGGTCTGAAACCGCACTGATAAGGTCCAATCAAGGTTTTGACGAGTGGCTTCAGTCGTTCACACAATACGCCTGTAAGAACCTTATATGCGATAGGGAGAAGGCTTATACCCCTGTAGTTGGCGCATATCGTAGGGCCTCCCTTTTTCAGGACACGACAGAGGACAGTGAGGTTCCAATCGTTGGGCATGCTTTTCTCTAGCCATATTTTGTAAATAAGCTGGTGCATGCGCCCTACCAACGACTTTGAGCTCTTCATGGCTAGGCGGCGGAATCTTCACGCCGTCATCATCGATTGGGTTCGGAACATCATCTCTAAAGGCAGAGTTGGTGTCGTCATCGCCTTGTAACAGAGTAGAGAAGTGCTTCCTCCATAACCTCAGCACACCCTGCGGATCTGTTACCAAGTTTCCGTTCTCGTCTTTGCAGCAAGACGCTCCGGGCTTACATCCCTAGGTTAGACGCTTAACCTTTTGATAGAATTTTCGAGCGTCATTCCTGCATGTATACAACTCGGTTTCCACAAAAGTTCGACAACATTAAAACAAACAACAGTAAACGTTTATATAAAGTCTCCAGAGAATTCGGAACAAAATCGAACTTAAAACGAGATAATTACATAATTGTAGACTGTCATAGTGGTCCGAATTCGGAAATAAAAGGGCACGTTTTTTTATTGAAACAACATAAATGTATTAGTCTTCACGTAAATGTAGAAAAAGCATAAACAATCGAAATCAATAGAGTTTGGAGAAAATAAAGATCGTTCATTGTATAACATAAAAAACGAATTTCATTTGCATAACGCATTATTCATAACAAATCTCGTCGCATAATGGGTTTAATATATATTTAGAAATCGATTGAGAAATTGATTGAGTCACGAGCAAACAGCTGTTTCATATTTTGTTGACAATAAAATAAAATATTTTGCATTTTGAAAAATAAAATATTAAACAGCAGTCATGTAGACTGAATTAACAAATTCATGTAAATGAACTTTCAGATTATTTCATTTTAAGCAGTAAACAAAAGAGCATTCCAATTAATAGTTAGTAGTGTAGCACCGCACTATATAAACTCCAAAGTTCCATAAAATACAAATTGTAGCATGCAAGACGCTCAACATTTGTAAAAAAACTTTGCAAGTTAATGTCAAATTGTCTTGTGTCCTGTCTGGATTAAAACCAATTCGAGTGCACAATGTACATCAACGAATAATTTTCATCAACCATTCCGCATATTTTAGTAGAAATTTTTACTATAGTTAGTAAATGGATGATGTCATATTTGCCATTAATTACTGGGCAATTCCCAACAATATCTATCTGGTCAACAAAATTAATAAAAGGATTAAAATTGTATAGCCTGTAATTAAATCTGACCTATAATTATATTTTGGACCTGATTTACAAATATACGTTGAAGTTGTACAAATATAAATTATTGCCTCAGTTAAACGCATAATGCTGCTCTGTTCACATTAAAATCCGTTCTGGTAATGCCGAAATTATTTCTGTTAAACTTTTTTGGTATGCGTTCGAATTTAACTTCGCAAAGTTTTTTGTTTTGTTTTTGAGACCAACACTCAGGAGGCGTCTTCTATTCATGTAGTGAATTCTATTGGAATAACAGAAAGATAGTTATAGGAGAAATTTAAAAAGGGGGTAGTGTGCGAGAAATTTATTCTTAAATTTTTTTAATGACCACTTTATTCTGCTCGAGAATTGCCTTGTAATAATTTTCACTTTCTTTTACTATTGCGGTTTATCATATCTGTGTCAATAAATAATAATAGCTTAAGTCGATATAAGTGCTTTTTCATTTTATTACATATTCTTATTCTCTTCTTCAAGATCTATCACTCAGCTAAATTTTATATATAAAATGTCATTATTAATAAAACTATACGCATTTATCTTTTATATATTACATGTATTAACACAGTTTATTTTAGACAAAAACCTTAATATCTCTAAACACGAAATTTCGACTTAAGCTATTATTATTTAATGCCACAGAATATATACATACCATACATAACATACATAATTAGCCATTACAACCCTTCAGTCAGGATTACGGCCTAACTTCTCAGCACCACTAATGTTGTGTGCATTAATTTTATACATGAGTGGCGGGACCTACAGTTTAACGTCGACTCCGAACGACAGATTTTTTGAGAAGCTTTTCATGGCAATTTTTACTCTCAGAGTTTTTGCCAGAAATCTGCTGAGAGGAAGTCGCCTAAGAAATACTTTTTGTATTTTGTTTTTGATGTCTGGCCTGGGATTCAAACTCGGGCCTTTCGTCTAATAAGCCAACACACTACCTACTAGACCACGGCGACTACAGAATATATAATGCCAACAATCAGACAATCACAAAACACCCAGGCTCTCGGTGTGAATCGAACCCACGGCCTCGGCACTTGAACTTTAGCACACTACCAACTAGGCCATCGAAACTTCGATAAAATAGATAGTGCTAAATAGTGCGGGGCAACACTCAGTTGACATCAAGCTTTTTTAACTGCTATTGGCACCAACCATAAATACGGACTATTTTAAAATGCAATTGATATACATCGATATGGTTTATGATCTATACACTTAAATGGCTGAATATTGAACAACGACTTGAATTTAATACTCTGAGTTTTATACATAAAATCAAAAATGGCAATGCTCCTGAATATCTGTGCAATCAAATCAAATACGTATGTAGGTGAAGGGACTTGAAGTATTCAACACTCTTACGGACAGTATTAAAAAGGGGGAAAATGTGAATGTATTGCGAAGAAAATGTGTAAAGTTTGTAAGAAATAAGGTACGCATTTTATAGAAAAGAAAAGGAAATTTTGTAACTTAAATGTAAATAGGAATTTTTAAAGTATTATAAATACTAATAAAAAAATACGCTAAAACCAGCCGCTGTAAATGAAAAGGGCTATAATAATATAAAAATATCGAAAAATCAATAAGTTGAATTTCGATGACTCTTTCAGTAACTGTTCATTCGAAAACACAAGTTGCCACTCAAAATATCAAAACAACTTATAATCAAAAACTTTTATTATGCAGCAAACACAGAAGAAGATTATTCATTATCTAAACAATAATAACCACTGCAAATTAAACAAACAAATACACTCATCAATACCCTTGTAGCACCTTAATTAAACTCTGGAAATATCTCAAACACAAACTACATAATTACAGTGATAATAATAATCCAATTTGCGAGAACATTGCTTTAATGGTGCATTTACTAAAAATCGAAATGAAAATTAGACAAGGTTACAAAAGAAGGATTGAAATTAAGTTGTCCTCTAAGAATAATCTTAAACAAAAATTTCACTTAGGACGCTTAGGAACGTAGCATCAATCAACAAAAAGTTCCATTCAATACATTGTCGTAGAGAAAATTTTTTTTATAGACAGCGACATTAGATTGATCAACTGCTTAACTGGAAAAAGGTGATTATTGAAGCTGAAACTAAGCAAAGAAAATTATAAGAAGAAGGAGATATGCTTTTTGACAGTCATATTTCCTTAAATATGTACTCCATTCGTACGTCTTAAAACATTTATACTATTTATCACAACTATTAGAAGATACATCAAATATAATCACTATTGATATAAAAAGAAAACCATTTATAAACAAACAATATATAAAAGCAATATTTGCTGCAAAATATGTGTGTAAATGGACTTTTAACACATTTAACGTAACATTTTGAAAATTTTTTTAATTTTGAAAAATTAGATCAAATTTTGTTAATTTTAATATAAAATATAACGCAATCAATATTTTAAAATTAGCACAGATACTTACGAAAGTAATTAAGCGTTTCACGAGTTTGTTCCTTCGTCAGACCTAATCCATCAGACGGAATTTCTAAGGCAGGTGCCGGTACATACCAATCCTGGTTTGAATAGCCGGAAAAATCTGTCAAAAAATCTGATCGAATCTTATACTTTGGAATCTGTTCTTCCAGCAATGAAAATATTTCTACTTCTGGCAAATTTTCGGTACTGCATAAATCTATAATAAAGTAAATTAATGTTATAACTTAAGTCAAATTGCCAACATTTGCATGCTTTTTTAATTATTTATACCAAAACAAAAAAGCAAAATAAAAATAATAGTAAGTGATCTACATATGCACGAACTTTTTAATTTTAGTCTTTTCAGTGCATAATAATAAAAAACAGAGAGTAAAATAATTAGTGTTGAAGTAGTAAATATCAATTCATTCTAATCGAGTTTTACTTTTCTTCGTAATATACAAAAAAATTAATGTGTAGTGTATAATCAGAAATCGTAAAGAAAACTTGTGGAAGTACACATGTGTGTGCTATGGTAATACGCAACATACAGATTCTGATGCACACTATAATTTTAAATACTTAAGCAATAAAAACAATTGACACCATCAAATTTATGGGTCAAATATGAATGGCAACCGAAATTTATTCGCGTTACCGTCTTTCAAGTTTTAGTTGCCAAAAAATAATTTTTTACAAGTGAATTTTATAATGTTGGTTGTCAGTTGCCAAATGGAAATGCGGATTTCCAATTTATATCATTTTTGACAACTTACATCTCAACTGGAGTTCAACTGTCGAAACGAAATATATAACTAATATTGCTGAAACCGCATAAAAAGACTTACTGTCTCCGAGTGGCGGCCACCGGTAATGTGATACAGTATGACTCCTTAGAATCACTCTCATGATCCCACAACTGGTTATTCAATGTGGGAGGATGTGATTCGTACTTAGGATCAGTACTTGCGAATGGTCAAAGTAAGCAAAGACGTAAGGGACTGAACCATGGTATAATGCGACCCATGCCAAGGATCAGTCTGGCTAGAGGCCCTCTTCAAAAATAGTCTATCCGCAAGCGGAAATTCACCGATACCTAGCCTTCTCGGAGAATTTTTGACATTGCTAGCTTATCGGACACGGTGTGTAAACACCAATACCACTGAAAACTGATAGACAGAGCACGCAGGCAGTCAGCTGTTCTGATCACCAGTGCGCTCTGTTCCACGCCAAGGCATTATTTGCTAAACTTAATAGGCCCCCCTCTTAGCTCCTACTAAGGCTGAGTTAGAGTTAGTTAATCTGGACTATAATATCTTACTATTTTGGGAAGACACTTATGATTCCTTATAACTTTATAAATAGAACATTCCATTATAGAATTCCAGTTCCGGTCTGAAGATCCAAAGGTTTCCAATGGGACCCTTGATGTTTACACTGGAGGATGAAGGATGTGTGACAGGGTGAGCTGTGGTATATTTATTAAGGGTTCTCATATTAAACATTCTTATATGCTGCCTGACCACTACAGTGCTTTCTAAGCAGAGGTCATGGCAATTTTGAAAGCAGCGCAATGCTTGCTGAGTGGCGGGATTTTCCCTGAAAGTCTCTTCATTTGCTCGGACGAACGTAGTTTCAACGACCCTCCTTGTCCACGAATGCCGAGGAGAAATTTCACTCAAAGGTAACTTTTTCGAGGGTTCCGAGACATAGGCATATCGTTGAAAATTTCATTTCTGATGAGAATCTCGCATTCTTCGACATATTACAAGGCATGAGGACTCACCTCTGTCCTTAAATCGCATTGCCAACCATCGCACAATGGCGATTCATACAGGCCACTGTGTGCCAGTGTCCTACTGTTGTCTTAAAGAGACGGAGGGTTTTGACCTCTCCTTATCTGACATCATTGACCGAGCTTATATAAATTGCCGCAAAAGCAAGATTTCTTTTGAACTCGGGATGGTTTCCTTAGGGGAATGTTTGATCTACGGGTGTGATTATAATGTGATTGTGGTATTATAATAGTCCCAAATGTTTAACTAAAGGGAAAATCCTCCTTTAAGGGAGCTCGCCAGCTTACCTAACCTTGTTTCGTTCGGAGTCGACTTTAAACTGTAGGTCCCGCCACTCATGTATAAAATTAACACACACAACATAAGTGGTGTGAGAAACTAGGTTCATAATCCTGACTGAAGGGCTGTAATGACCAATTATGTATGTATGTATAAATGGTGCTCATAAATAACAAATTCAAAAAGCTATATATGTGTTAAATTATGCAATAAATTTTTAATTGTTCAGCATGTCGCCAAAATTTTTTTCAGATAGTGTTATTACCTGTAAGACAAGCAACGTCAACAGTTTGAACAGGTGGCTTTATATTTAGTGGTGGTTGAATTAAGCGCTTGGCCGATAACTTTGGTAAATGTTTGTTTAGGGTCGCCTGAGCAGAAGGACTTAATGGGGCGGATGCCCCCAGAGCTGTCGAAAGCATGTATAATGTTGAATCCTGCAAAAATAAAAACAGTTTTTATTATATAAGTGTTAAATGTTTAATATTTTTAATTAGTTACTATTACTCTACCACATACTTAAAAAGAGTTTAAAACGAAATTATTGAGCTCCTATCTATCTGGAAGTGATATTTAAGCGTCGTAAAAGTGATTTTACTTGCCGAACAATCTATCCAGAATATATTGCTGACACATAGTTAATATGCAATAAAAAAAATTAATAGTTCATGTTCTGAATTTCTACATTTATTTTTAAATACAATGTTTCTGTATAATAGGATTGTCTTAAAAAATTTCTCATGTGTCTGAAAATCACAATTCATTCTTATTGGTCTAGTGTTGTTTATAATCTTTAACATAATTTTAATAACACAATAATAATAATAATCCAAAGATATTATGGATATTTTATGTTAATAGTAAGTCAAACTAAAGATAGCAATTTAATAATAAACATTACATCTATTTAACCAGGAAATGTGTGAAAATTCTGAAATAACTGATTAGCCGCAAATTGAATACAACATTACCAGTTATATTAGTTGTATTGAAATTTAAGGCTCTATAAAAATTTACAATTACTTTTTATTTCTTTTTTAATATCGTAATTTTCAAGTCCAATTTTGAAAATAGTTTGTTTAATTACATTACTTAATTTTAAAGATATATTTTATATATTTTGGATTAGTTTTAGCAATTTTACCTTTCCTAAAAGTTTGGCAACATATGATATAAATGCATTTTAATAATTAAGGTTTCTTGGATTTCACATTCAAGACCAAAAATAAATGAATAAAAGTTGCATACGAAGATGTTTTTTTTTGGCAAGACTAGCGCTAGTTAAAATCAAAGGAAGGATGGTTGAAAATGCGCTTTATTTTCCAATATCATCGTGGAGAGAAGTAACCACACTTCTCTTCTTCTTCACTAGAAAGACTAGTATGAATAATGAACCAAGCTTTAAGGTCTATCTTTAGTGTGGCGAAAGCCACTCCAAAAGATGAAATTGCTGTATGAGAAAGTATCTTTCACATTGAGAAAAATACAATTAAATGTTAACCTTCCAGTAAAACCATCTTGTTCAACTGTTGATCACCACCAGCAACTGTTCCGGTCTGTTTTTCCATCAGAATCTAAACTTGATGGCATTCCACACCTATATTGACAACATTTTCGTTTTCATCATTAGAGATTAACTCTTCACCAAACTATTCAGCCTCAGATGTTCACTACGCATTCTACCCGTTTCTTAGTTTAGAATTTGTAATTTCTGTTTCTATATCGGAACACTCTTCAATTACGTTCGAAAGATTTTCCATAACTCACTTCTTTATGCATTTTTTTATATGGATTGAGAGTGAAAATTATATAAAATAAACAATTTTTCGTATCACGCTATACCGCTACAAACAGCAAGTACTACACTTATTGAGCAACTTCTAGCATACACCTAATAGATAATTATTAATCATAATCATATAACAGTGTTCGGAAAAAAATTAAAAATGCTATTTCAACGCTGAGCCCCACTCGTCATAGAAGAAATTTACCTAATTTAATAACAGAATATACTTAATAATTTTAAATTAATGGGCATAGATTAGGGGAGAGGGGACTACAACTATCTACAGAAACATTTATATCGTATAGAAAAATAAACAAATTCTAAGAAGTTTCATCATGTCACACCCAATAGTTTTTTTTTCAAACTAAAATTAAATGACTTCCTTGAGTAATCTACAAGCAATTTATATTGAGACTTTCAGCAGGGACTTCCAAACTTTGACAATTGATTTGAACATTTACGTACATTTGGACGATATTATATCTAGCACGTAATGGCAGCAATAACTCTTCCAAACGAATAAAAAATATTGATGATATTGCACACTCACTTTGTTTTATTTAAATTCAAAGATAAGAAGCTCTAAATGAAAGACCCGAAATTTTTTAGAAATATTTTATTATAAAACGTCCTTTTTATTTCAAGCATCGTTCTGGGATTAATATTCATAAAAAAAGATGATAAATACGGAGAATATCCACAACTGCAGTGATTGTGGTATAGCTTAAGTCGGACACATTTCCCAAAAAACATCGCCGAAATATAATGGTATAAGGAAATTGGTAGCAGAGGATATAAGGGAAGAAATTCCGGGTGTTTGAGAATGTTAAATCAGCATTTTCTTGACATCAAAAACATTTACATTTTGTGCATCATACGCAACGAAATGCAAGAAGCGATAAGGTTGTTGAAGAATTTTTAAAAAGTAAACTTGTTAACCTTCAATATTAAATGTACACGTGGAAAATAAATTGGTCATCAAATTGGTCAAAATCCCAACAAGTTTTTTGTATTGTAAGAATGCGTTGGAAGAAGACATTAAGACATGTAGAAATTTCACCCGGTAGACGTTTGACCCATTGTGATCGTTCTAAAGGTACAGAAGAAGAAGATGGAAAGGCCAGGAAGGAAAGAGAAAAGTAAAAGAGTATACTAAGCGAAATTTTCCACATGCGCATCTGGAACGTGGATAAAACCGGTGGTGCATTTACCGTCATTATACGCACGAACTCCGGAGACGAGTTTTTGCCCCCGAGTATTATATTCCTCCGTAAAAGTCCCAACCCCTTTTTAAACAGCACAGCGTCCTTTTTGAAAAAGATGTGTCATTTATCTGTGCGGATCCAAATTCCTATTATTACCTAATGGTACAAGCTTTTTTAAAGAAAACAAAGTCAGTATAAAGAAAAAACTATGAACTGGTAATGTGGTTCACTATACCATATTACCTTCATGGTAAATGTGGTATACCACATTACCTGCACATTTTTTTAAATACCTTTAAATGGGCTTTACAATTTCGCAAACCCCTCTAAAAATGTGGGTTCAATATTTTTCGTAGCCTGTTTAGTAGAATTCTAACTCAAGTAGCATGTATATGATTAAAATTTGATTTAATTGGATAAAAAAATTATTACATGCCTGAACTTTATACACTTTCTATATCTCAGTTCTTTAAGTTTCTAAGTTCTCTTAAAATGTTAAGAACAGAAACGAAAAGACGAATCATAAAAGTGGGAGAGCGGTATGTAGCTGCTCACACAAAACTCCATAGCAACCTCTAGAGTATAATTTTCAAGAGATATATACCAGATCTCAATTTCGCATATCTGAGTGATTGCTTCCATGACCATTTCTTATAAATTCACTTAGCAGTCATCTGCTAATATTGTCTTGATGATATGTCATTGGGTCGGAATCAGACTTTCATTTTAACTAAAGACATTGGGCCATAATCATAGTCATCAAAAAAGTATACTTTAAGAATCATTTATTAAAAAGTCTACTTTTCAGCTACTATAGACGAAAAAAAGCTTACTTTTTCCGCTAAAGTCTGTTTTATACTTAAAACAAGCTGAAGTTGTTTTTAACAAAGTTAACATCACTTTAACTCTATCAGCTGTTTGTCATTTATCCAAATTTACAAAATCAAAACAAAAAAATTTATGAATTGTGTTGAATTTTTCATAAATTGTGGAAAAAGTGTTGAAAAATAATTGGAGAGATGTGTACAATTGAGGACATTGGAAATGATTTCCCCTGATTCATTTTTTCAAAATAACAATTTATATTTTGTTTATTTTTTTGCGCTTTTATTGCATCAGCTGTGCAGAGATGCCACTTCTACAGTATTTATACCAGTTTGTATGCAAAATTTCAAAAATTATACTAATCACCCACTTAAAGCTGGTTCAACTTAAAACTATTATTAATTTTCACTATAGTTAAGAAACAGTTAGTAACAGGTTTAAATATTAAAGTTGTTTTTAAAAAGAACCGACTTTAGTGTTTGACTATGATTATGGGCCATTTATTTTATTAAGGACCACTCGAATCCGTTTAGAGGTAAAGAAGTGAAACAGTTTGTGATGAATAGATCTGAATGAACAAAAAAGTTTGCAGTAATATCTATTTTACGAAGAGAAATTTTCAACCGTAAAAATAAATAATCAATGAATACTTCTACACTTGCTCATAAAATATTTTGGTATTCACGTTAGCAGCTGTCTGATTCGGAAATTGTACAAAAAGCTGAGTCAGAATAAATTTAAGCGAAGGTATACTAATTATTTGGATTCCAACGTGACACCGGTCAAAACTAAGGTTGAAGACGTTTTCCGAGAAATAGTGAAAAACGTTTTCATCTTTTTATTCCTAGTATTGACCCGGCATAATTAGCTTTTTTATATATAATACTAGCTGACCCGGCGAACTTCGTCCCGCCCAAAATTGATTTTTTTATTGCCCAAAACAGGTCACATTATATATATATTGTAATAATTTATTGTAATAGCGCTGACGAAGTTATATATGTAAATATGCAGTTATAAACCATCGAATTAGCCGACTCATAGGTATCTCTTAAAGGGGAGGGTTGCCACGCCCATTTTTGGTGAGTTTGTCGATATCGACTCTACGAACTTACCCACCAAATTGCATTCATCTACGAATACTATGTCCCTAAATATTCAATTTTAAAGGTTTGCTACGCCTACTTTTTGCTATATCGACCATCTAAACCTGATAAGCTTTCGAACAAAAAATAATGGTTAAAATCGGTTCAGTAGTTTAAGAGTTATAGGTATCACTTGAAGGGGGAGGGTTGCCACGCCCATTTTTGGTGGGATTGTCGATATCGACTCCACGAACTTACCCACCAAATTTTACTCGTCTACGATCAATATGTACCTAAATACGTATACCTAACGATTTGCCACGCCCTCTTAACATTTAGGGATATTAAAAATATATGTTGTCCGGTTCTTAGACCTACCCGATATGCACACAAAATTTCATGCAAATCGGTCGATCCATTTCGGAGGAGTTTAACCACTAACACCGTGACACGAGAATTTTATATATTAGATATAAGATCTTTTTCACTTATTTTTAGTTCAATACTTATTTGAAAAATTTAAATTTATTTAGGACGTCTGAGCAATTTCTTTCCGTATAAGACTTCCTTTTCCTAAAACTCCAGTATTCTGGATATAGCTTCGAACGTAATCATTTAAACCGAAATTGTAATTTTGACTATGTGACAATTGCGCTAAATTTAATTATGATTGCCTATAATACTCGATACACAATGTCGCCAATCCAGTAATAACTTAGGTAGGCAATCGGAATAAATTAAATTAGTTGAAATTTTTCTCCGAAAGTTTTCGTTGCACTTTTTTTACAGAACTTGGGTAAAATCGACTTGATAATTTATATGAAAATATTTATAGAGACACGTAAATTATTCAGTGTCAGGTACTATGCAAAAGTTTTTGTAAAATTCAAAACGTGGACTTTTTTAACTATAACTGAATAATAAAATTAGTTTTCAAGAAACACACGACACAGAATTTTACTTTTAAAAAGACAATTAGTAGACAATATAAAGTTAATAAATGATGTAATGATGAATTTAGGGATAAAAAGGGATAAAATCACGAAATTTTTATTTATTTATTCATTATTAGTATTTATAATACTTTAAAAAATCCTATTTACATTTATATAATATCCTAAATTTAAACTTTTTCTATTCTTTATAAAGTGTTCCGATGACTTTTTCCAACATTTGTGGCCGTATATCGGCAATAACACGGCGAATGTTGTCTTCCAAATGGTCAAGCGTTTGTGGCTTTACCGCATAGACCAATGACTTTACATAGCCCCACAGAAAGTAGTCTAGCGGTGTTAAATCACAAGATCTTGGAGGCCAATTCACAGGTCCAAAACGTGAAATTAGGCGGTCACCAAACGTGTCTTTCAATAAATCGAAATAAAATTGCACTATTTGCAAGCGTTGTTCAGGCGTGAGTCTATTCATGGTGAATTGCCAAACCAAACTGAGAATAAATCACTTGACAGCTGTTAAATCGGTCGCCATCTTGAAAAGTAATGGCAACTTAAAGTTCTATACCTCTATAAAAAACACCCTATAGAATAAAGGTTTTTTTCTATTGCTGTTAATATGGCTGTATTTCACCTACCTATTCGATTTGAGTGGAAGTGAGAAAGTGTGTAAATTTTATAGAGAATAATAGCAATAACGTAAACATAAAATTTATAATTGCATAAATATGAATAAGAATTTTTAAAGCATTATAAATAAGCGAGTGGTAGCTACCTTGTAGTTACAATAATCCGACTTGGTCGTGTGGACGGGTGAGTCTGGGCGAAGAAACTTATTCATGTCCGATGGGTTCAACTGAGTCAGAAGGGCAGTCGGTGAGTACAAACTGAGTACTACCAATCCCACTCGCTTATTTTCTCTATATCCTCCATCTTTCCACCTCCCTCTCCAAAATCCTGAAACGTCTGTCCCACATTGGGCGGCTACCTAGTTTGCGTCTGACCCCAGTGGGGTGGCAGTTCTGCAAACCTGGCAGTAGGTATACAATGCAATAACACGTCCTCCACTTATCCATGATGTCGACCCCAAATGCCGTCAAAAGGGAGTGTTAAAATCTCCGAATACCCGATCACTCAGATGGAAGCCACATTCCTGGGTGACTGCTTTGCTATGCTTAGGCTCTTCGAAGACAGACAGTTTCCACAGACTCTGAGCTGTCGGCGCAGGCGTCAGAGTTAACGGGATTGACCATCTACTCGACTGACGAATAAGGACTTGAAACTCTTCTCTCAGTCTAAGAAAGTGCCAGCCCAACCAAAGGATATCAATGTACCAACGAAACAGTTCTGTGCGGAAGGTTCCGTTGAACTTTCGGAAGCCCACCAAATAGACCCGGGTCTAGAGCGCAAGCGTAGATCGGGTTACAAAAAATTACTTTAGTTTTCAAAAAAGTTGAGCGAACGTAACCTAAACTCTGTTTTCTCCAGGAAAAAAGCCGAAGAAAAAGCATACCTATCTCGTTAAGCGGTACGAGAAAGCTGTCGGTTCCGATGGCGCGCACAGCACCGTAATGGTCGTCGGAGCTTAGGCATCATAGGAAAGAAACGAGAAGATTCTTCAATTGAGATAAAGACTGGGTTAAATAAAAGCTGAGTTTCAATTCCTACACCAGACAAATAGTTGAAGCTGAAAGAGATTTCTGTCCTAAATTCTATGAAGATATTGCATGCACTAACGAAGCTGCGAGGTTTCGAAAAGTACTTGCAAAGAATCCTAATGTGCCAAACTTGTTAATCGGCCCTAATAGTGACCACACAGAGAGCAGAGGAGGACCACTTGAGTTATTAATAGAGACGCACTTTACAGGTTGTGCAGATGTGGAAAGCACCACACACGAAGTTGCTGAGTTATACCACACTCACATCAGAGAGGAAATATGTAAGTCTTATCGATAACATAATAAAAAAAGAGAAGATAGCATGGGCAATCAAGTCATTTAAACCCTACAAATCTCCGGGAATGGATGGCATTTACCCAATAATGCGACAGGCGACGGTATACTCTCTTCCATCGAATGCATTTTCAAGGGATGCATATTTTTATTTGAAAGTGGTTTTCATTTCCAAGGCGGGAAAAGCGAGCCACATATCGTTTTTACTGAAAATCTTGGAAATACTCACTGATATATACATTAGGAGCAAACTCGGAGTCAACAACTTCAGTTGTGCACAGCAAGCTTACAGTCGGAGCGGATCGGTGGACACAGCACTACACGAAGTAGTTGGCACCATAGAGAAAGCTCTTAGCTTTGAGAAATACGTATTGGTCTCCTTTCTAATATAAAGGGGGCGTTGAACAGTGTAGGCACAGAAACAATACACACCGGTCTGGTGAACATTGCCTCGAGTGACGTGTTAAAAATATGTTATCATCTAGGAGCATCTAATCTTCATTGAGATTATCCTCAGGAAAGGAGTGACTAGGGAAACCTAGTTATTAGTCAAATCCTGATGGAAATGAAAGCCGGAAGCTTCAAAATAATAGCATATGCTAACGACATGGTAATACTGTTCACGGGAAAGCATCTTCCAACGATCAGCGGTCTTATGCAATCGGGACTATCAAAGGCACACAGGTGGGCGGAGAAGAATGGCTTGGGTATGAACCCAGGTAAGGCAGAACTTGTCTTGTTCACTCGAAAATACAAGGTCATTAACATCCCCATTCCGAAGATGAACCGAACGGCCCTGGGGCTCTCAAAGGATACTAAGTATTTGGGTATCATTCTGGACTAATACCTTGTATATACGTAAAAAGACGTTTGAAAGTGAATGTATACAGCGGTTGCATGTATACAGTGTGATAGGAAGCCCTACGAATGAGGACCTACCTCCCTACGCTGAACAAAGTACAGATGTTGGCATGCTTGGGCGTCACAGTTGCTCTGTGGCTGCTAGAACCGCACTGAGACTTACATTCTGGGATATGTTTAGGCCACGTACGGTAGGCCACGCTTCAATACTGCATGAATCACCCGGATTTTAGATGCGACTACATTTTACCAGGGACAATTTTCGGACGAACATATAAAATGCACAATTCCACATAGGAAGCATGGATTTCTGAAGCTATCAGCTGACGGTGATACAACGATCTCCACCGTTGGCTGACAAATGATTGCAGAACAGGATCTGGGGTCTTTTTCCATAAGTTGCATTGAACATGTCGTACAGACTACCTTACTAGACTAGCCTATTTCATGCAGAGATTTTTGCTTTTGAACAAGCTGCACGTATGATTGAAACTAGGAACCTCCGTCGAACTTGATCATATGTGTGGACAGTTAAGCACCATCCAAAGTGCTGAGATCCCACTTCGTCACATCAAAGGGCGTCAGGAATGGTGTACGGAATTCAACAAACCGTAGGTGGTCCAAAATACCTGGTTGCCGAATTTTAAAACTGTTATACCCAACAGTAGACAGCAAAAAACCAAGGAACTATTTCTAATTCTACGAATTCTAAAAGGACACTGCGATTTTGCACTTTCTCTTACGAGCTTGGTCGGCCCCACCAGAATCACTGTAGATGCTGCCAGTATGTGGAAGAAACGGAATCGTTACAACATCTTTTATGTGAGTGCTCTACACTTCAAAACAGCCATCATCGGTTTTTGGGTGACAGTCTTTGAAGATCTGAGCATGGTAGCGAACGTGTTACTAATGGAACTGACGCTTACCTTAATGAAGTGGAGCTACAATGAAATGTATTTATTTATTATAATTGACATAGCACAACAAGATATAAATATTATAAGTGACAGTGCTATGTTTGGAATCAATAAGATATAAAATATATAAAAAAATTAACATAACAATATAAAAATGGTACTATTCAGAAAAATCAGGTTAAAAAAGTTGTTTAAAAGAGTTGGAATAAAAAAAATAATATAGATGTAAACCTAAAGATATAAACCTATACATATAAACCTAAAAATAAAATCACAGAATTTATAAATCTGAAGTTAAAGGGAGCTAAAGTCGTAAAAATTTTAATTATGAAAATAATTTAAAAAATTATTTGAATGTAATTTGGAAGGGAATTCCAAAGACTAGTAGTGTGTATAAAAAACTGTCGCTGAGACAGAAGAGTCTTGAATCATTGCTGAAGAATCTTCATAGCCCGGTGGGATCTAGCAAACTTAATTCGACAAAATAAATATTTCGGCTGCTTCATGGAAAAATTTTTATGAAGTAGAATAAGGCATTTTATTTCCAAGAGATTATGAAATTTTATACTAAGAATCTGGTAAGCTAAATGAGAAATATGATCACGACGCCATTTTAGGAAGACATATCTATGTTATTAAATGCTAAGTTAAGTTTTCGGTAATCATCACAATCGTAGTTTGCGAAGATTTCACACCCATATAAAAGTACTGGAATTAAGTACGTTTTAGCTAGTTGCATACGAATGACAAGATGAAAATGACAGTCCACAAGTTCCTAAGCATACTATAAATTCTAATGTGTGCAGGTGTTTGCAAAAAAATGTTCCATAGTGCTAAAAAGTGCTCGAGAATAGACCAATATTCGATTGGTATTTTGGATTCATGTGGTTTTATACGATTTATGTGTGACGATTGTCTTCAATACATACATAATGTTGATTTGGCACTTGGAGAAATTCAGAACAGTGTATTAAAAAATAAAGAGAATTTGGTTCAATATAAAGGCGAATTCGAATCTGCATTAAAACAAAATGAAAACGAAATTAAACAACTACTGCGAGCAATAGAAAAGAGATATGAAGAGAGATTGAAAAAAATAGACGAAGCACAAAAAGCATGCGAAACATACGTAAAAGAGATACAAAAACTTTATGGTGCAATAAATGATCACGAAAACAAAAATAAAGAAATATGTAACACAATAGAGGAGAAAAACAAAGTGATGTGCAATGAAATAAAAAAAGCAATTACAGAAGCAAATGTCAAAATGTCTAATGTACATAAACAAATAACATATGCAGAGACATTGAAAAGTAAAAATGGGATGCCAGATAAAACCAAACAAACTCCGCTAATAATCAACCCTAAACAGAAACAAGGTGTTGATAAAACCAAAGAAGATCTTAATAAAAAAGTAGATCCAACCAACTTTAAAATTATTGATGTTGAAAAAAGAAAAAATGGAGCTGTGGTTATACAAAGTGAGAGCAATGAAGAACGAGAAAAAAATTATACAAGCGGTACAAAATGAAATGAATGAAAAATACGAAATTAAGGCACTGAATCAACCTGAATTGAAAATAAAAGTCAGTGGCATGACATTTAAGTTTTCGGATGAAGAAATTATTGAGAAACTGAGAAAGCAAAATGAAATTTTGAAAAATAGTGTGTTAAATATAGTAAAAACGTATGAATATAAAAGAAACGGACATGTGTTTTATAATGCAATTTTGAAAATAGATAATGACTCATATACCAAAATAATGAATGAAGAGAAAGTTAATATCGGATGGGAAAAATGCAGAGGATATAATCACAAATCGGCAAAATGTAGAAATAAAGATATATGCTATAAATGTCATGGTGAACACAGATCAGATAAGTGCAATAAGGAAATCATAAACAAATGTATAAATTGTATCCATATGAATAAAAGATTGAATCTGGAATTGGATGAAAACCATGTGACTTTAAGTAAAGAATGTCCAGTATAAATGAACAAATTGAATGCCAAAAAGAGAAATGTGGGTTTAGTGGCATAACAACTAGAGCAAATATATGGAATATATACGAATATACAGGGACTAATAAACAATTTTGATCAATTAGAGACAATAGCGGTGGAGGAAAAACCTGAATTTATTATTCTTGCGGAAATCCATTTAACGTGTGAAATCGAAGAACGAGAGATAATGCTTGAAAATTATAATCATTACGCAACGTTATCAAACTCAACAAGAACTGGAGGAGTAATAGTATATTTTGAAAAAAGGTGGGAGGTTAAAAAATTATCTGAGAAAATTATTGAATCAAAAATTTGGAAAAGCGCCTACGAAGCAAGATACAAAAATTATGGATTTGTTGTAGCGGCAATATACAGATGGCCAAGCAGTGCAGAATCTGAATTTATCGTAACATTAGAAGAAATTCTAAAAGATATAACTGAAAGAACATGTGATATAGTTATAGCAGGTGACATTAATATAGACTGGGGAAGAAATGGCTTTTACAAAGATAAGATACAATGTGTTATAAATGATTATGGACTTGAGCAAATAATGACAGAATTCACCAGGATAACAAAAAATTCAAAGACGACAATTGATTACATAATTACTAATAATGGAAGTATTACAGCCGGAATCAGTAACAAGAATAAAATATCAGATAATGAAGCAATCCAGATAATAATCAGAAGCAATGGCACGACCATAAAGGCTGGTAAAGAAACAAAGGAAATTGAATTATTTAAATACAAGAAAACTCAGTTCAGTTGGAGAATATATGGAATAACAGCGATTGACAAAAATAATAACCTAAATAATAATGTTATATTATTTGATAATTATTTAGGAAATACAGTTAGAAGCATGACTTTTAAAAAATACATAGTGAACACCAAATGTAATAGATGGTTTAATAATGAATTGAGAAGAATAAAAAGAGAAAAAATTAATATGTATCAAACAGCAATCTTAGAATTATTATTATTATTATTATTCTTTATTAGTATTTGAAATACTTTAATTTACAATTCATACATCTTATTCACGTTACTAAATTATTCTTAACAAAGTTAACTGTATGTTTCTTAAATAAATTCCAATTTGTCTCCACTTTTACATCATCCGGCAATGAGTTGTATAGCTGAAGACCCTTATAGAACAGTGACCGTTGTCCTGCGCTTGTTGATACCCTTTCAATCCTGAAGTGTTCAGCATTACGCAGCTGATATGGTTGAACCTCTCTAACATAGTTTATTTGCTCGGTCAAATATTCAGGCGCCGCTCCCATTTTAATTTTCTGTACAAAATTTATAGTGTTTAACCGAAGTCTTTGTTTTACATTAAGCCACCTTAGTGTTTGTAACATATAGTTTATTGGTGTATATCTGTTACATTTTAATATTGTGCGCATTGCTTTATTTTGTAGTTTTTGCAGTCGTTCGATCTGGTTTGTCGTGCAACATGAGTATAAAATAGTCGATCCGTATTCAAAATGCGGTTTTATTATAGTGTTATAAATATTAACTGCCATTATTATTGTTATTTGTTTTCTAATTCGTTTAAAGAAACTTACTTTTTTGCCGATTTTTTTACATATATAGTCTATGTGGTTGTTAAACTTTAGATCTTTATCTATAACTACACCTAAATATTTTATCTGGTCCACTTTCTGTATTACTTCGTTGTTAATTTTAAAGATTTTGTCACTATTCGCATTAATTTCCATGATTTTTGTTTTACTTTCGTTCAACTTAAGTTTATTCATATCCAGCCATGTTATCAATATGTTCATGTCCCGGTTCAGGTTTTGATAGCATTGTTCAACTGTATCATCTTCCGTAAAAATAAGCGTATCATCAGCATACAAAGTCATTTCACATTTATCTATTACGTTTGGCATGTCATTAATGTATATAATAAATAACAGCGAACCTAATATCGATCCCTGTGGAACTCCATTATCATTACTCAATATATCGGACATTGTGCCATTTACTTTCGTTATTTGCTTTCTATTAGCCAAGTATGACGCAAACCATTTTAGTTCATTATTTCTGATGCCATATTTATATAATTTCCGAAGAAGGATATCCCTGTCAATAGTTTCAAAAGCCCGTTTAAAATCTAAGAATAGTGCAACAATTTTTCTGTCTTTTTCAATTTTCTTCCATCTGTTCAGAATGTAATTAATTGCAGTCTCACATGAGAATTTTTTTCTAAAACCAGATTGATGTCTATTCAGAAGTTTATTCGTTTCAATATATTCTTCGAGTTGCTCCTTTACAACTTTTTCCAGTATTTTCTCACAAGTTTTCAACGTATTAATTGGGCGAAATTCTTCACATTTTTTTGCCTTTGAGATTTTTTCAATTGGCGTTATTATTGATACTTTCCAATTTTCAGGAAATATTCCATTCATTAACGATTCATTTATTATGTCCAGAAGTGTCTTTCCAACTATATTCCAACTATTTAGTATCATTTTACACGAAATTTTACTATGATCATATTTGTCTTTTAAATCCTTACATATATTTTTCAGTTTATCTAAATTTATTGCATGAAATGAGAATCGAGTGCCTATCTCAGAAATATGACTTTCATATTGCACAACATTAATTGTATCTCTAATACTTACTATGCTGTCAATGAAGTACTTATTAAATTTATTAGCTATATCACAGTTTTCCTTATATTCTATTTGATTAAATATCACAGACTCGATTGCACTTTTGTTTCTCTTGAGAATATGGTTTTTAATTTCGGTCCACATTTGTTTTTGGTCTTTGGCATCGCTTATTTTTCCATTGATGTATCTGTTTTTTGCATTTTCTATATTTACTTTGTATATATTTCTAATCATCCTATAGTTGTTCCATGCTACATCATTATTTTCAAAACGAGCTATACGATATTTTTCAATTTTCCGCCTTTTCAGTTGTCGCAATTCACTATTAAACCACACATTGATACGTCCAATGCTAGTTGTTACTTTCATCGTTAGCTTCTTTACGGCTATGTCTAAATACTTATCAAATAGATTTACACTTTGATTTATCCCAATTGCAACATTAATATTTTTTATATTTATTATTTCTCTGTTAAATGTATTAGCTTTGTATTTGAACACTTCAAACTCTCTGCGCGTCTCCTTTTTGTGTTTGCACTCAGCATTATTTATCACAATGTTAATTGATTCGTGGTCAGATATTTTATTCTCAAAGTTTATGTCTGCCATAATATTATTGTTATTAGTTACAACGTAGTCTATTATTGTCTTTGTACTCTCCGTAACTCTCGTATAATCACTCATTATTTGTTTCAATCCATTGTCGTTAAATAAACATTTTAATTTGTTTTTATAAAAATTGTCCCTGCACCAATCAATATTGAAATCACCAGTTATTATCATATCGTAATTTCCTACATTCAAATCCTCCAAAATTTCTTCAAATGCGTCTATAAACTCCGTCTCTGCACTTCTTGGTGATCTATATATTGCTGTTATTAATAATGTATTTTTGTAATTCATTGCCAGATAAGATGAAATCCAAAATTTTGAATCAACTGTTTTTTCGGCAATTTTTCTAACGTTCCACCCTTTTTTGAAGTAGATAATAACACCACCTGTTCGTGTGGAGTTTGACACTGTTGAGTATTGATTATATCCATGTAATGTAATTTCATCTTCATTTATGCTGCTGGTTACGTGGGTTTCCGATAATATTATGAAATCAGGCTCTATTGTTCCACACATTATTTCAAGTTGATTAAAATTATTTATAAGACCTTGTATATTTGTATATATTCCTCGTATTTGCCGTGATTGTTATGGTATTATACCAATTCTTCTCTTTTTGGCATTAAGTTTATTTTGAAAAACAGGACAATTTTTGCTCGTTGTGCAATGATTTTCGTCTAATCCTAAATTAAGCTTCTTGTTTACATTAACGCAATTAATGCATTTATTAATTGTTTCTTTATCACATTCTTTAGCTTTATGACTTCCATGACATTTGTAGCATATTTCTTGATTCTTACATTCTGCTGCCTTATGATTATATCCATTACATTTAAAACATTGCATGATATCAGTACCGTCAAAAACTCTGCATTTCTCCCAACCGATGTTTACTTTCTCAGCTGTTAAAACTTTTGCATACGAGTCATTATCTATCTTAAGTTTCGCATTATATAATTTATGACCATTACGTGTATATTCAAATAATTTCAGTACTTCAATGTTACTATTACTAAGCATTTCATTTTGGTTTTTCAGCCTCTCAATTATTTCACTTTCTGTTAATTTAAACGACATCCCAACAAGTTTTATTTTCATTTCCGCTTTGTTCGGCACTTTAACCTCATACGTTTCCTTCATATTATTCTCAATTGCTTCCTTAATTTTTTCTCTCTCTTCGTTACTTTTGCTTTGGATTATAAGTGATCCGTTTCGTCTTTGTTCCACATTAATAATTTGAAATTCAGTAGGATTTATTTTTCTCGTTAAGTCCTCTTTAGTTTTAAAACTATTTTGCTTTTCTCTCGGTTTAATAATTAATGGATTTTGCTTGTTCACATCTGGCATCACTATGTTATCTTTCACCGCTTCTGCATATGACATTTTACTTGTTTTGATATTTGTTGTTTCAATTGTTTTTTTAATTTCATCACACATCTTTTTGTTTTTTTCTTCGATTGCACTGCAAATTTCTTTTGTTTTGTTCTCTTGATCATTGATATTACCGTACATTTATCTGATTTCCGTTATGAATTTTACTTGCTCATTTTTATTTTGTTCACATAATCTTTGTGCTTCCTCGAATTTTGTAACTCTTTCATTATATCTTTGTTCGATTGCCTCCAGCAGTTGCCTAATTTCATTTTGATTTTCTTTAAGTGCAAATTTAAATTCGCTTTTATATTCCTTAAAGTTTGCTTCATTTTTGCTTACATTATCTTGTACACTACTTAGCACCAATTCAACATTGTGTATATATTGCATACAATCATCACACATAAAACGTATGAAAGTGCCTGAATCCAACATTCCACGGGAGTACTGATCTATTCCCGAACATTTCTTTGCATAGTGAAACACTTTTTTGCATGCATACTCCTTCGCACGTTATACCAGATTCACCTCGAACTGCAGTCTTGCAATGATGGCATTCTGCCATATTGAAACACACCAAAACTTTGTTCTATCGTTCCTCAGTCTCCAAAATATCGAATTGTCTTTGCCTTTTATTTATTTTCAGATTTTCTATATTATTTAATTATTTTCCTTCTCAGAAAACTTTAATTAATTCGTTTAACTTTATTTTCACGTCCGACCGTTTCAATAACCGTTTACCACGTAACTGTAGAAAATAGCTACGCTGACAAGATACAAGACCATTAGAAATTATTATAAAGTTCGAATTGAAAATGAAAAGAAAAAGTTTATAAATAACAGAATTAATAAAGCAAAAGATCAAAAGGAGATGTGGAGAGAGATAAAGAATCTAATACTGAAGAGAGACCAAACTGCAATCAAATCTGTGATATTTAACCAAATAGAATGTAAGGAAAATGTACAAATAGCGGATAAATTTAATAAATTTTTTATTGAAAGTATCAAATTCATAAGAGACACGATACCAAATGTGCAATATTCCAACTACATACCTGTGATAAGCTCTAGATTTAAGTTTCGTGAAATAACACTAGATGAATTAAGGATAGTATCTAAGGCCCTGAACAACAAGCCAGACTTTAATAGAATATCGAGTAAGATTATACTTAATAGCTGGAACGTGATAGGAAGAACATTGTTGGATATAGTAAATAAATCTTTAACAACGGGAAGCTTTCCAGACAATTGGAAAGAGTCAATGATAACTCCAATTCAAAAGATCGCAAAGACAAAACTATGTGAAGAATTTCGCCCAATAAATACACTGAAAACATGCGAGAGAATAATAGAGAAAGTTGTTAAAAGCCAACTAGAAAAGTACATGGAATCAAACGCCTTACTGCATAAATACCAATCTGGATTTAGAAAGAAATTTTCATGCGAGACAGCTGTCAATTACATTATCAACAGATGGAAAAAACCGAAAAAGATAAGAAAGTAATAGCAATCTTCTTGGATTTTAAAAGAGCGTTCGAAACGGTAGACAGAGTTATACTGCTACAGAAACGTTATAATTACGGCATTCAGGGGATTGAACTAAAATGGTTTGAGTCATATCTAATAAATAGAAGACAAGTTACAAAAATGAACAATGTTATATCGCCAACAGCAAATAATGAATATGGCGTGCCGCAAGGTTCAATCTTAGGAGCTCTATTATTTATTATATATATCAACGATATGCCAAACGTATTAAATGATG
The DNA here is from genome assembly GCA_930367235.1 of Sarcophaga rosellei. Taxonomy (NCBI): domain Eukaryota; kingdom Metazoa; phylum Arthropoda; class Insecta; order Diptera; family Sarcophagidae; genus Sarcophaga; species Sarcophaga rosellei. The sequence continues at coordinate 62,285,921 of OV884019.1, forward strand.
GTGAGATAATATTATATGCAGATGATGCACTTATACACATCGAAGCTGATACTGTAGAACAATGTTATGATAGACTTAAGACAGATATTGATAAGGTGAATACATGGCTGAAAATTAATAAACTAAAATTAAATGAAAGTAAAACTAAAATTATGGAAATAAAAACTAACAGCGATATAATTTTTGAAATTAATGACGAACAAATTGAAAAAGTTAGTCAGATTAAATACCTAGGATTTATTATAGACAACAACCTAAACTTAAAGAGTCACATCGATTTCATATGCAAAAAATTGGGGGAAAAAATTGGATTTTTAAAGAGATTAAGAAAAAATACAACTTCACTGACAGCAATAAATATTTACAACACGATTATTAAACCTCATTTTTAATTTGGGTCGACAATTATGTACTCATGTTGCACAAATCAACAAATTGAAAGATTGCAGAGGCTTCAAAATAAGGCAATGCGTGTCATATTAAGATACAATAGATACACCTCAATAGAATATATGCTTGAATCTCTAAAATGGCTTAATGTTAAACAGCGTCTAAAATTAAATACCATAAACTTTATTAAAAAAATAAAAAATGGAAATGTACCACAATATATAAAAGATCAAATAGCCTACGTCGGAGAAATGCAACCATATCATTTGAGAAATAATAACGATTTTCGTATTGAAAGGGTAGATACGGTGGCGATGCAGCGTTCGCTTTTCTATAAGGGATTGCAATTATATAACCAACTGCCTGATTATGTGAAAAATGAACACAACAATAGTGTATTTAGAAGAAATATTGTAACACTTGTTAAGAACAATGTAATATAAGGCTTGTTATTTACATCGTCTAACATATGAGACTGTAAAGATATTATGTAAATTTATAAAGTATTTTTTTGATACTAATAAAGAATAATAATAATAATAATAATAATTAGCTGAGGCCCAGCTGTCAATATTTACTAAATCACGATTAATATAATCCAAACAAGAATTAATATTCTCCTTAGGAGTAATAGTATAAACCTGCATATCATCAGCATACATATGAAAATTACAGTTAACCAAAACATCTGATAGATCATTTATATACATACAAAACAACAGAGGCCTAAGTATTGACCCCTGGGGAACACCTCTACTTATATTACGTGGATTAAAATAAACTTTTGGAAACCTCTTTATTAAATAAAACTAAATTAGGTTACAGGCAGAATTAGAAAAATAAAAGTTTCTGGAGCTTTTTCAATAGAACTTTGAGATCGACTGCGTCAAAAGCCTTGGTGTGATCTAGTTTCGACCTAAGACCCTCAACTACATTTATTAGAGCTGTAGTACAACTCCTAAATTTCATGAATCACGGCTGACTTACAGTTAAGTAATTGTGACTCTCCAGATAATTAGTGATTTGCCTGGCTAAAATATTTTCCATTACCTTGGACAAAAAAGGAAGGATTGCAATTGGCCTGAACTCATTGTTAGTTTTGGGAATGGAAAGGATTTTAGCTAGTTTCCGATGTTCAGGAAAAGTAGATTTAGTCAGAACTGTATTGAATAAGTGAGTATAGTATGGCAAAAGTTTAATAGTCAGAGCTTTCAGGAATAAAGGATCTAAATCGTCAGAACTAACTGCATTCGATTTTACCGCTGAAATACATTCCAAAACCTCGAACTGATATACGCTACGAAAACTAAAGGAATATTGTGGTGGAACACAACAAAGGTCATCAGACAAGTTACCGATAGACGTCGGAATCTTAGAATTTACGAACTGGTCATTAAGCTTATTCACATCCACATCAATATCGGTTTTAGGAAATTTTCGGTCAATTCCTATTTAATGAATTACATTCCATTTAGACTTGTTGTCCATTGCGTTGGACAACATATATGCAATGCATTCGCAATTTTTATGCACTTGGTAATTTCCGACCGTGCGAAATTATGTAATTTGACACAAATAATTTTAGTGTAATAATTTGCTACTGATCAATATAGTGTATTGTTGTAAATTTAGTCGATCCATAACTCTTTCTATATCCAATTGAATTATGTAATTGAATTATTCCAAATAATTGTTATTATTACTTTGTTATACAGCCATTAACATTCAAATACATATATATAATTACTTCTGAAAAACGTTATTATTTTTTTCAGTACGTATGTTATTGAGTTATTTGCGTTTCTAACCCTTCGATCAAATTTTCTAATGTCACATGAAATAACTTTGACTAATATATATGAATTAACTATGAATGGTATGTATATAAATACGTTTAGTATACATACAGTCAGAGGCTAAAATTTTAATTCACAATTGACAAAGAAAACTAAATTTCCTTAAAAATTTCGATCATTTAATTTTATTGGTCTTAATTATGAGTCAAAAATACAACAACAGAACAGTATTCAGTTAAGACATAACAGTAATTTTTAACAATGCAAGAATATTATATGTTTAAAAGTTTCGGATGTGTACTTCAACTTCAGTTCCTGACTGTATAAAAATTTCTAAATTAGACACCGTCATTTGTTGCTCTAAATTATTAGTACCTTATCTATTTATTGATATCACTATAATAAATTTTCCGATTACCTCATAACTGTAGTTAAAAGTTTCAGAAAATTTAAGTGTGTTTTAATTTCACTACAGCTACCGCAAAATCTCCACATGATGTTTAATAAAAAAAATCTGATACATATAAAGACAACGATGTCTCAAACAAAAATTGTGATCTTCAGTTACCTTTGTTAAGAGAACTGAAGAAATCAGACACACACGCACACAAACAATCAAAGTACTACTTTTGACTACGTGATTCATGACATGGCACAATTAAAAACGTTAACAGTACGATAACCACCTTCATTTACTCTTTTTTTAATTTTTAAAATTTAATATTTTGTAAAATTTGTTTTATAATCCTTGAATAATAAGGGGCATAATTTTAAAATAGAGTCAACTAGACTGTGTGTATAAAATGTATTAATAATGATAATTGTATGATAAACTTAATAAAAAAAAGTATTTATTTGTTTAAATTGTCATCCAATAAATTTATGAAGGAAGGACCTTTTTATATATCAAACTTTTGCAAGTTGCCGTCTAATTTAGAAAGCATTTTATGTAGCTAGTTGTTTATTTAGAATAGCAGTTTCGATGTATCAATAAGGAGAACTAATTTCACGTCCGGTTCCAGATTCTGAACGCTTTCCATTCATAATTTCAGAAGAAACAACTTCAAGGCTAGTCAATTAACTACATATTAGAAAATAGTGAATGGCATGTTTTGTTTACCTGCTAACAAAGCGCTTCCAAACTTATACAAATTTGTTTTTCTAGGCTTAAGTTTTGCTTTAGACACCAAATAATTCTAAATTCACAAAGCTTATCGAAATCTCCGCTTTTAGATTCTGAATAGCGCAATGCTTTTCACGATTCACGATTTTTTAGCTATTTTGGTGAAACATGTTATTATACACATGCCCTTTTAACCGATAATAAAAATATGTAGATTTTATCTTCTTAATTTGCAGTTTTAATATAAATAAGTTCAAACCACGCAAACAATTTCTTATAAATTGTAAAAATACTTAACGATCTGCTAGTATTGCCTTATCCTCAGCATACAACTTAGAGAAGCTAATAAAATATCGATATTCCTTAATTATGAGTTTTAATATTACAAAATTTTATTATTAATACTTTTCTAATATTTTTTTAATTATAGTTTTCATTGTCGTGTTTATTTTAAACATTTTATTGGTTATGGCTTAATGTATCCTTTAGGGCCCAAGAAGTATATGTGAGCACATGCAAAATGATGCCACTGTTGATATGTTGTAATGTTGAATTATACATAGGTATATGAAAATGACTTAAATATTGCTTTACATTGAATATTTTTTTTTGATAAATACTAAAAGTTTATAATTGCCATTGAAAAGTTACTCTGCTCAATAGTTAAAAACTGTATGCCACATACTATATGTATGTGGTAGGAGACGTATTTATTTACATATGATGTTGTGTAGCAGACAATTTTTAATAAAACTGAATACAATACACAAAATTGCGTAATGCATTGATGCACAAATTACCAAAATATAATGCATCTACATAAGAACCACGGTTAATATCTTTTTAATGACATTTTATTATGAAAATGTTAGTTTAATTTTCATGCCAAAGCACAAGAAAAGCAATATATGTTAAGATATTTGTTGTGTTATCTTAATTTTATCTTAGTTTTCTTAGAGTTCAATGATGAGAGTTTTTGTCACAGACTATTGTATATTAAGAATGAGAATTGGAACAACAAATCGATTTTCACAATATTATTTGAAATTAGCTTCAAAATCCTAAACATATTCACACCAAAAATATTAAAATAAAAAAAAAAAAATAAGGAAGGTAAATACATTGGAAATCGTCTTATATAATATGTTTATTTAGCCATGGTCAGTGCCACAGTCACATCCATAGGGTTGTAAATTGTGTATTTTAGATGTAGTTTATTATTAAAATGCTAAAATCTTTATTTTCCAACACCTTTTATATTTGAGCTTTTTATTTGGTTTTATTTGTTTTTATCACAGACATAAGAAGTTGAATGTGTTGGTACTTCTCACTGGAGACTGGTTTGACGAAAAAGAATTACTATCACTTCTGTATTGCAAATAATTGGTTATAAATCACTTTTTATATTACTGAACTTTTTATTTACCATTGACGGAATTAATTTTTATTGTATGAACTGCAATTTATTACTTTTGATTGTTTGTTTTCTAAAACTGACAGGAGAAATTGCGGCCGCGATTAGAACATACATAAATATAAAACATTTCATACTTTTCATAGGCCTTTTACGTGTGTTTTGTTCTTTTTTCTTTTTCACTGTTATTCACTTAAAAATGCGTAGGTGCGTATTCCATCATGAACGTCACAAAACACGATCAAGAAGCAGAAAATTAAATAAACTTATTTTTAACTCTTAACAAAAATTAAAATAATAATAATTTAGTAATCCTCTCTGTCAAAAAATTGCACGAAGGAAGATACGAAAAAAGTACTAATTAAAAAAGTTCGTTTTAATGACTAAAAATATTAGCGAATGTGTTCATTTTTGCTTTGTTTAGTAACCACAATGCAACATATGATGCGCATAGTTGCATTTTTCGTATTACTTTTAACCCTAGAACATGTTAACAAAAATAGTACACAAACAAGCTGAATGATGTATGTGGAATTGGATAAATTTTAGTAATGGTATAGAAATGCTGTGGTGCAACAAAAGCACTGAAATAAATGAACGTATTTATATCATATTCAAAAGGAAATAAAAAGTACAAGTTTCGCTCAATGTTCAAACTCAGGCATCTCCAACACAATGAAAATATTTCCTTTGCCGACTTCCTGTTAGCAGATTTCTTGCAAAAACGCTGAATAAACAATTTAGTTCACATTTTTCTTTGCACTTTTCGATTTTTCAGCCATATGTTTTTCCCACTTTATTTAGAAATATTTCTTGTGGCATCAACATTCTTTTCACTTTAACTAATTTTTTTTGTTTGTAATGTCGACTACCTGCTATGCTTCACTTGTAATGAAAATAACGATCAAATAAAAATCGTCCTCACAAAATGAAAATATTTTGACCAATTGAACCAACCTAGCTTGAACGTTACAATTTGTTCCTATAACTTGTATAACAAATCGCAACGTCTAGGGGCCGTATGAGAGTTAGTAAAATTGCCATGAAAAGTTTCTCAAAACTTGATCAAGTTGTACTAGAAATCGCAAAATCTATGGGCCGCATGAGAGTAAATGAAATTCCCATGAAAACTTTTTAAAACTCTGTCGTTCGGAGTCTACTTTAAACTGTATGTTCCGCCTCTTATAAGGCTTGTAATAATCAATTATGTAAGTGCGTAAACTTAATTCTATTACTTTTATTAAATATTTCATGTGATTTTTATTTAAAGTGCTGTTTTTTACGCTAGCTAAAAACGATAGTAAAGATTATTTCTATAATCATTTTCAAAAACTCCGTTTCACTAAATAAAATTATATACGTTTATAATATTCAAATAGCGGTGAGGTATGTATCCATAAGGCAAAGTTTCTTGCGATCTTTATGGACAACCGCATAAGAAGACTACTGCCTCCGAGTGGTGGCCGCCGGTACTTGCTAGAGTGCGGTTCCTTAGAATCATTCACATCATCCCACAACTGGAGTTATCCAATATTGCAAATGTGAACCGTTCTCAGGTCTGCACTTGCTCACGGCCAAAGTAAGCACTGATCACAATGTAAAGCGACCTATGCCAAGGAACAGTCTGGCTAGAAGAAGCCTTCAAAAATATTCTAGTATCGAACAGATCTTCACCGATACCTGGCCACTATCGTGAATATTTTTTGGCCTTGCCAAAAAATGATCTGGTCGACATCCCTTTCCCCTACAGTCGTGGAATCAATTGAAACCTCAACTAAAAAAGAAGATACAAATAAGGAACCTTATGGGGATAAGAAGTCCAACCCTCAGGGCGGGCCCTATGCCTCCAAACCTTTGCCCAAGCCTAAAGGGGAGCATCAACAAAACAAAACCCATCAAGGGGGTCTCTAATCGAGGGGTAAAACAGTCACCATTTCCACTAAAGCGGTGGAACTGCCAAAGTAAACCCAGGCAACAAACCTGAGGATACTGCTAAACCTAAACGACAAAGGCCAGCAGAGGGCCAGATGGTTTCTGGACAAGCTCCTAAGAAACCCAAGGTTCTAGCTAATACCGACGCCACAGGGTCATTCAAAGCCGTTGCCAAGGACGCATTAATTTGCGGTATTGTATATAAAAAAAACATCAGGGGAACCATCACGCCCGTCAATTGGAAGGTGGTCGAATCACCGTTATTACGTTCCTTTAAGAAGATCATCGCCGCCAACCGTGGTCCCTCCCCACGTGTCCATGACGTGGGCTGGTACCAGGGTCAGATTAAATTAATGGCTTGTCAGGATAAACGATCACGGAACCTCTACAACCTTGTCATTGAAGGACTTGGGGAATTGTAGACGGGGCACAACTTCATGTCATCCCCAAAGGGTCATTCAAAGCCGTTGCCAATGACGCATTAATTTGCGGTATTGTATATAAAAAAACATCAGGGGAACCATCACGCCCGTCAATTGGAAGGTGGTCGAATCGCCGTTATTACGTTCCTTTAAGAAGATCATCGCCGCCAACCGTGGTCCCTCCCCACGTGTCCATGACGTGGGCTGGTACCAGGGTCAGATTAAATTAATGGCTTGTCAGGATAAACGATCACGGAACCTCTACAACCTTGTCATTGAAGGACTTGGGGAATTGTAGACGGGGCACAACTTCATGTCATCTCCAAAGATTAAATTATACATAGACCAAGGTCACTGCCATCAGGAGTTTGTGACCTTGTGACCGAAACACCTTGGTGAAAGTCCTGTGTACGACGAAGATATGGGCACCACGGTCATAGCAGTCATTAACCTTCATCACTTGAGAGCTGCTTCGACTGTACTTCTTGTCCAACTCTTTAAAACGGGGGAAATGTGAGGAGAGCTTATAGGAATGGGCAGGATACTAACTGGGATGTTTTTAGACCAGTGTTTTCTGCTAGGTTAGGAGACTTACCGGTTATTTACGAAATAGCTAGTCTAGATAAGGCGATGGACAGTTTGACAAACACCGACAGAATTTCCAGCTAAGCTTGTAGAGATAGGTTCCAAGGGGAAAATGTAAACCCTAGTGGTGGAATCGCGAAATTCCACCATTGCGGAGCGAATGTTGGAGGTTGTTTAAGGAGACTAAACTAATGAACGTTTGGAATGTTTTAGAGCTTTTGGAGGTTCTTTTGTGGGGAAATGGAAAAATCCTATGAAGCTAGCAGACTTCGCAAACTTTTGACAAATACCAACTGTTATATAGTGTATATCTGGTTGGGTAGTAATACCTGGACTTTATCGAACGAGGAGGCTCGTAAAGTACTCCTTGATACACATTTTTCGAGTATTTGCGAACACAGACATGATTCCAATCGGTCGGAGACATCTACACAAACGATTACCTTAAATTTGAGTGTGGACACCTGTCAGTGGGCCATTGGTTCATCCAAACGTTTCATATGACCCGGTATTGACGATATTATACCTGCGTACCTACAGGAAATATATGATATGATGATTCCCTGGCTGCAGCGGATTTTTATGCCTGCTTTAATACTCATATGTACCTGCTAAGTGGAGGTCTACGAAAACTGTACTAGGCTCCTTGTTGGAGGACATTGAAAGAGCTCTGGCTTACAAACTTTACTCACTGGCAGCTTTCATTGAGGTGGAGGGTGCCTTCAACAATGTTCCTTCGAAGGCTGTTGTCAGGGCCCTTTATAAGTGAAATGTTTGCGAGCCTATTACTAAGTTCTTTGCTGAACTTTAAACCAAGAGAATAATTAATGTCTCTCTAGGTGAAGTTCATATGGCAAGGGAAGTGAATAGAGACACAGGGTGGTGTTCTCTCACCTTTGCTGTGGAACTGTTAGAGAAACTGCAATGAAATGGTTTTAAGTTCTATGGTTATGTGGATGATCTGGCCACCAGGCTCTAAAGCTTATAACTAAAAGGTGCTCGTCGCTTGTCAATCCTCGCAAAATGGAATTGATGCTTTTTAGCAGGCGATATAGAGTACCTATTTTTAACTCACCGATCTTAAATGGGGTTCAACTTTTTTATCCAGGAGAGTTCAGTATCTGTAAAAAGGTGTTAGGCAAGATCTGGGGTCTCAGACCAACCATCAGATACTGGCTCTTTCCGGCCGTGGTGGAGCCAACCTTGCTCTCCGAGTACATGTTTGGTGGACGATACACAGACACAAGTGCCATTGCCGACTGATTGACAGAGTTCGCAGGCAGTGAGCTGTTCTGATTGCCAGTGCGCTCCAATCCAACCAAGGCTTTATTTACTATCCTTAGCTGGTTCCTCTTCGTCCTCATATTGAGACAGAGGGCGGAGTTGGTGGCAGTAAGAATCAATGCAGTCAAATCCAGTCCAATCTGGACTATGGACATGCTGCTGTTCTGGGAAGAAACACACCCTGGGGTCGATTATTCAAGGTAATCTAAATAGAAAGTATTTTCTCTGAAAATCTTCAGATTTACTCCGGTAGCCAGGCAGCGATTAAGTCCCTGATGAACATATTTCAACGTCCGTCCTTGTCCATGAAATTTCAGAACATTCAAAGATAACTCTTATATGGGTTCAGGGACACAGGGAGATCGTTGGAAATTGCATTGCTGATGAGCTTATCAGGGCTGGTACAGAGCTAGCAATCTCCGACATATTACTGAGCATCGGTATTCCCATTGCTTTGGCTATTTTGGATATTGTTCACTCGAGGAGAGGATACGAGGAGACTTAATCCCGTTGGTAGCACGATGGTACGTGAAATATTGCCAGCCTCTGCTGGACACATATGGACAGGAAGAGGACTGACTCACTTCTGTCCTTAAATCGTATGGTCATCAATCGCACAATTGCGATCCTTACGGGTCATTGTCCTTTTGGTAGACATACCGAAAGACTCGGCATTCTAACTAATGACTTCTGCAGAAGCTGTGGGTCTGACGAGGAGGAAGAGTTTGTCTTTCATGTGTCAGTGCCCTGCTCTTCTGACATCGTTGACCGATCTCTCTCTGGTTTTTTTCTAGGGAATTTTTGATTCCCACGTGAAATTAATTGTGGTATCAGAATGGGCTTAAATACTGGTCTAAGTGGAACCTCTTCCTTTGAGGGGGTCCGCCACCTAACCTTACCTAATATTCAAATTTTCTATTTAGTGATAATTTAATATTACCACAGCTATAATAAGAAAGAGTATTACTTCGGGTTCAATTAAATTCATTATTCTTACAAATCCTTAAGCAGACTTCTATGTATGTAAGTCATGTGATAATTATATATGCACACAATGAAAATTTTCGTAGCTTACTTCACACTGACAACAACGATCTAGCTCCAATTCTAAAATTGTGAATTGAATCTAATCTTTATAATTTTACTTCAAAGACATTGAAAAATTACTGTCTTAGTTTTGAAATGAAATATATATTGTCTGCGACCGTTAGCTTTTGTATAAAAATATGGCTGTTTTACTGGGTAAGGTTTTGTTATGCGAGTTAGTTTCAAACTTTGGTTATTTGTGGAGCCATAGGATCTTTATGGATAACCGCATAAGAAGACTTACTGCCTGCGAATGGGGGCCGTCGATAACGCTCTTGAGTATATGTTCCCTTTTTCACCGGTAGGTCCTACTGAGGTGGGAATCTATACTCGTTTGATCTTATGCTCCTGTGAACTATGACTCCTACCATAGGATAGAGGAATGGCCTGAACTAAGGTGTTGTACGACCCATGCCAAAAGTCAATCTACATACATACATAATTGGCCATTACAACCTTTCAGTCAGGATCACGGCCTAGCTTCTCACGCTACTCATGGTGCGTGCCTTAATTTTATACTTGAGTGGCGAGACCTAAAGTTTAACGTCGACTCCGAACGACAGATTTTTTGAGAAACTTTTTCATGGCAGGTTTATTCACTCTTAGAGTTTTTGCCAAAAATCTGCTGAGAGGAAGTCGAGGCAGAAATATTTTTTTCATATTTCGTTTTGATGGCTGGCCGGTGGCTCGAACCCAGGCTTTACGTCTAATAAGCGAACACACTACCTACTAGACTACGGCGACTACTCAATCAATCTGGCTGGATCAAAGCCTAGACGCAACGATGGTGGAGGCTTAACTACTTCTCCGACTGGCAAACAGAGAACAAGAACCATGGTCTATAGACAACAAGAATTGTGAATTGGGGTACAAAAACTACAGGCTGGTTATGCCAAATATGTAGGTAAGTCCAAATCCTGTAGACTTATTAAAACAACTTAATGACATATTTGCTTAATCCTTTCAGTAGTGAAGACCTAACTACAGTAACGACGGAAATCAATGGCAAACAATACTGGATCTCCTCCAATTACATGGCATATGCCAACCGATCATCCACCATCAGATCAGGTGAATAGACTGGTTACAGAAGTTTAGACTGCTAAGATTGGCCTGCTGATTAGACGGACGTCAATGAATGGGTCGCTCTTTGATTTTATTATCTGCAATAATTTAATGATTTATAGTGAGGGTAACACGCACACTTTTATAACAAAGAAAGAGGGGTTAGATATAATCCTAGTCTCTAGAAATATTTACGATAACATCATAGATTGAAAGTCTCGGAGCAGCACTCCTTCTCTGATCATAGATTTATTGAATTTTTTCTAGATAAAGGGAATAATAGTGTAAGAGCAATTAGAAATCCTAGGAACACAAATTGGGATCTTTATGATCGTGTTGTCAATCTGGGTATAGTGCCACTCATGCACATTAGAATGTTTTAGTCATAATAAGGGCTTTTGAGAAAGCATGCCCAAAAAGGGTGGGGATTAAACCCATTAAACCATTTAGATTCATATTGTTCTTACAATGTAGAGCAGATTCTGAGGCACTAGTAGAGATAGGATGCAGCTTGCTGTGAAAAAAGTCAGCGAGTGGTCATCTGACAGCGAATTGGATGTTAACCCTGGGAAAACGGAAGTAGTATTCTTCACGTCGGGACGGAACTGAAACTCAAGGATGAGGCGCACTTTCTAGGACTTATTCTGCATGGGAAGCTGTCTTGGAAATCGCACATCGTCAACAGATTAAAAAAGTTCTCCATTGCGGAAAATATACGGCCTGTGATGTCTCACTGGATTAGTCAGACCTATCCTAACCTATGGATGCCTAGTTTGTTGGGAATCACTCGATAGGACAACAAACTTGATCTTCTGCATGATCATCAGTGGTGCACTGTACACTACACCTACGTGGGCACTGGAGATAATTTTATGCCTCTTTCCGCTTGACCTTTATTGTAAGTACGTGTCGGTTAAGATCGGCAGGCTTCTCTGAGCAAATGGACAGTGCCATGAATTGGATACTTGTTATGCAATGGTCCTAAAGGAAGTTAGAGCTGTCGAGAGCAGTGAATTCACAAGGAGATTTATTCCAGACAACGAAATCTGGAAGAAGAATCGTAAAGGGATCCATGCAATTTTACATCGACGGCTCCAAATTGAATGCAACTGTTGGAGGAGGAATTTTTTCGGAATCGATAGGAATAGCTGAGCCTTTCAAGTGGAGCTGTCAGCAATACAGGCTGCGGCGAGAATTATTGGGATATAAACTCCTCCAAGCGGCATATAACCATACTCTTTGACCTCCAGCACTGTATTCCATCGTATGAACTCCAAGAAAGTGTACGAGGTATCAGAACGATATGATGTCCATATCATATGCGCACAAGAACACGGTGACATCCTAAGCAACTACAGAGAGGACGAATTAGCTAGACCATTGAATTCTCCGATGAATTTTAGACTTTGGGAATCCCTCTGCAAATCTGCAAGCTTATAATTGACAAAATCTGGCCAAGGCTGGATGAAGGGAGCACGGCGAGTCTGCTTAAACTCCAGAGAAGCACGCTCAGTACGGTTGCCGTGGTCATTACGAGGCCTTGCATTATGGGCACGCATGCAAGGCTCACTGGACACCTTGCTAATGATTTGTGCAGAAGCTGCAGTGATAACGAAGAAGAAGAGATCGTCCTTCACTTACTGGGTACATGCCCGGTACTTTGTCAAAAGAGAAAAAGACGTCTTGGTGCTTACCATATAGATGATCCGGAGGAATTATCACGCATTAACATTGGCAGTCTATTCACTTCATCGGAAGCTCCGACTTTTTCCGGGATTAGGGTATAGCAGAAAACTATGGGCCCTATATGGCTTAATATCTTAATATCCTTTTATCGTTAATAATGACTCTTTGGTCGATTGGTGCCGGTGTGCTCCAGGCAATTGGACCCATCTTATATTTAATATACACTTCGGACATGCAATGAAGCAATTATACACACACATTTGCTGATAAGACACCTTACTTTTTCACATATGGAAACGAAACATCTCGTTACCTTCAGGAGCACAGTTTCAATCTGTAAAAATGGCTAAAACTCTGCAGAATAAACTGAATAAGCAAAAGAATGTTTACGGTAATTTCCCATTATGACAGCAAACGTGTCTCTCCGTTTGATTGATAGAAACTTGCAATTCACTCCTAAATTCGATATGGCGTGAACTGTCTCCGATTCTACTACAGAAAAAATTCAGAGCCGCCAAAACGAGTTGATGATTGCAGCAGCACCGTGGTACGTCAAAAATTCGAACACACATAAGGAGCTTAACGTGCTAGCAGTTAAAGCAGATATTGATAATATTGCCAATATGGACCATTTAAGACTGTGTATTTGTTAACCAAGGAAGTGAGTTACTTTTTAGTTCACAATAAATTAAAGTTTGAGAATGAAGGTAAGGAAGGTTCGACCTATAGCCTAATCAAACGGTAAATTGCTTTTAAAGAAATTAAAAAATACTAATTGAACTTGTGCTGTGGTACTGGCAAATAGCAAATTAGCCAGCCTCAATTGACGAAAAGTTGAAATAAGACTCCATAATGGTGTTTCCCATTCATTTCCCCAGTAATAGAAAAATTCGGTAGAAAAACTATAAGGAAAGTCCCCAATCCGCTTTATGGAATGTTGAAAATGCAAGTGAATATTTTCTGAAAACCAAATGGTATAGATAATGGCCCACATACAAATTCTCATATACTGGGATTCTGAATTAGAAATGTTTCAAATATAATAAGCCGGGAGAAGGTTCTACGGTCTTTTTCGAAAGGAATTAGAATCTGACGACATAAAATTAGGAAAAAAAAACTCATGCCATATATAACATCAGGTATATATTATACCGCAAAATCACCATAAAAAAAGCCTCATAAAGAACAGAATGCATTCAATGTTTTAATTGTCAGCAGTATGGTGAAATGAAAACTTATTGCCACCTAAAGTCGACACATCTCAGAAAAATGCTGCATCAGTACTCATTCGTCAAGTGATACATGATACAGAAGACTAATACAGTCTATTAACTCCAATTTAGTTAATCTTCCTCCTATCGTACCCAAGTTGCTAATTGGCACCAGCAAATATCCCAGTCAACTGTCAGCCGGTTATCATATGCAGATTCGGTAAAAAATTAATCCGTTCCTATACAAAGTCGTTACCCACAAATTTAACAGAAGGTGAGATCTCAAGTCACAACTTTAGTCCTTTTGAATATACTTTTAGGTTAGCATAGACAATGAGTAGCTTAGTGACGAATTTGACCCCCTTGGTAGCAGGATATGCTAAGAATTCAATCCACATTGGATAGTATCAGCTTTTGGAACGATAACAACATCCGCCAACATAGGTTAGGTTAGAGGACGTGTACTTGTCAACTGTGACAAGTACAGTACCCGGAGGTCGAATTGACCAATTGTACAACGTCCTAGCTTCTCACACCACTCGTGTTGTGTGCGTTAATTTTATACATGAGTAGCGGGACCTACAGTTTAAAGTCGACTCCGAACGACAGATTTTTGAGAAGCTTTTCATGGCAATTTTTACTCTCAGAGTTTTTGCCAGAAATCTGCTGAGAGGAAGTCGCCGAAAAAATATTTTCATATTTTCGTTTTGATGTCTGACCTGGGATTTGAGCTCGGACCTTTCGTCTAATTAGCCAACACACTACCTACTAGACCACGGCGACTTCATCCGCCAACATAAAAATAATAAATTTCTGGAAATCTGTTCAAGACTTATTTAACGTCAAAAAGTCTTTTTAAAATTTCCGGTTACACTTTATCTTACAATCATGACCTCGAGGTAGAACATGCGGAGGTTCAGCTGTTCTAGTAAAGTCAAAAATTAAGTATTACGTATTGTGGGACGTACTAGCTTTGACCAAGATCTTTTAATATTTTCAATATACTCATCTCCTAGATTTTCAATTACAGACGATAAATATCGCAAATTTTATAAATCCCTAGGACCAAAGTTACTGGCAACTGGTGACTACAGTGCTTAGTACACTTTTTGGGGATCCGCTAGCGCCCTAGAGGAAACTATCCCGAATTCAAAACAAATTTAGAAATTTCAGCAATATCTGTATTAGAGAACTCGTGAAATATGTCAGATAGTGAGTGGTCAGAAACCTCCGCCTGTTTATGACAAGGCACTAACAGATGAAGTGAAAGACAGTGTATATTCTTCCCTTAGATCCACTGCTTCCACAGAAGTTATTTGCCGGCATGACGAAAGGTTTGGTGAGTGTCCCATGAGAATCGCTATTGTGCCATGCGATATGAGAACAGAAGTGGACCGGTATTTTTCTTATCAGTTTGTTTCCAGCAGATTCTAGCTGCATAGCATGAGCCCTCTCGCTGTCAACGAAATTGAGCCTCCCTGTTAAATCCGATTACAAGCCCAACACCCGCCCGGGAAGGCTAATTAGTAAGGCAATTTCTAACGATATCGCTATGTTCCGGAACCCATAAGAGTTACCTTTAAATCATCCGAAATTAGATCCCAAGGAACTGAAACCACTTTCGTTGAAACTATGTTCTTTATGGACTTTATCACAGCTGTCTGAATAATCCAAGAGATTTTCACAGGAAATCCCGTCACACATCCCAGCATCACGTCGCTTTACAAATAGTCATAACCTCTGCCTATAAAACACTGCAGTGGTCAGGCAGCCTATAAGAAAGTTTAATATTAGATTCCTTAACAAATATACCACATCCCAACCTGTCATGCATCTTTGATTCGATGTGCGTATCTTGTTTACATATTTTTTCTAGTTTCTTTTTGTTCGTTTAACACTGTTAAGATTACTTTGTAGGCCTTTAATTATGATGAAATTGTCAGTGAGTGGCGGTTCACGAATAGTGCCGCAGTGAGTTTGCATTTCTGATTATCACCGGTGTATATATTAAAGGGTTTGTTTACTTACCTTTTCAACTGCGTTTTACAGGGGACATGATAATATAGACGTTTGATCTGAGAATGGGTCCGGTATATAGATATATAGTAGGGGTAAGCATTTGGAATTTCTATTCATGATGTCCAATGTTCTCACGAAATCCAATATATTGGACATTTGACTTTTTATTTCTGAAGGGATGTAACGCTGACAATAATAAAAAATTATTTACAGTTGATACCGTTATTATAAGAATGTTTTCTACAATATGTAAATATGTATGTACATATATGGTTTAGGTTTCTAATTTGTCATTACTTTTTGTTAAATTAAGTCATTTTTGTAAGCGCTTTTACATCATCACTTGCTTTAAAGGACAATATTCGTGAAGCCACTGGTGAAATACAGCTGCACACAATCGATAATGTGCTTAAAAATTGGACCGATTGTGTAGGCTACTGCATGGCCAGCCGAGGCAGCCATTTGAATGAAATTAATTTCCATTATTAGCCGGAAGGATTGTACTTTCAAATAAAAAAAGAAATTTGAGAAAATAGTCAGTAGTTTTTTTTACAGCATTTTCAAAAAAAAAAAAGTTATTTGGCGGACCCTTTACAAGACAAATCAATTTTCTTCATAAACTTAAACTTTCTGCTTTTCTAATCCAATGTATTCTGTTGCCATATTTTTCTTGTTAAAATCATGGTTAGTTTCTTCTCAATAAACAAAAATGTCAATATAAATCCATTTAGTATTTTCATTCATAGAATAATATACATTCATATGTACATATGTATGTTAAAAAAAAAAAAACTCACAAAAAACTTCGGTTATACGATATTATATTAGATACATTATTTTAGAATATATTTTAAAAATTAACAGAACGATGTGTCTTTCAAATTTATGTAATTCATTTGTAAAACTAAAAGAAGCAGGAATGGACACATGTCTACTGCATGCCCAGTACCAAATAAAGAAAAATGAAAAAGAAGTTCTACAATGAAGTGTATTAATTTTACTTATTTAATCATTCATTTTTCTATTAGAAGTGAGCACATTAACAGCAGTAATTGCATCCGGAAACATAGAATGATAATTAAGTAAAGGGACATATGCTGCTGCTATAACTCGACCGGCAAACCATCTTCCGTGTAGTGCATTTACAGCTAATACAGCAGTTGTGATGCTAGGACATTTGACGTAAACGTTACCAGTCGGCGATATTTTGTCTACAAAAATATGTAATAGACCACCATGTTTAGAACATTCATCTATAACATCATCTCGTATTTCAGAATCCCATGTCGGATTAGTTTCCGTACGTGGATCAAACATGTTAGATAACATAAAACATTGTGTAGCTATTGGTGGATTTTGTGCTTGTGTTTGTACGGGCGCTGGCTGGGGAGCTGTTGCAAGCAAAGCATTTGCCGCCGCTTGCGGCACTGCCAATCCAGCTCCCTCTGCTAATTTAAACATTAATTGAAGACGTCCCGTCGCCCCTAAATCGATGCCACTACGGTCCATTTCATCTGTATCGAGAGATGTTGTATTCATGTCTAATCTCTCCGTAACATTACCCACTTTCATGGCACGTCCTGCTAACTCGAAGCCATTTAATTGTTCTAATGCCTTTTTTGCGTCTTCAGCATTATGATACTGAAAAAGAAAATGAAGTTGTAGAAATATTTATGCAATACTTTACCGTCTTACCGTTATAAACCCATAGCCTTTTGAACGCCCTGTCTCACTATCCATTATTAGCTGAATGGAGTCAATTTTTCCAAATGGTTCAAAAATGCCACGCAACATTTCCTCAGTTATATTAAAATGTAAAGAACCGACATATAGTCTCATTGGACCTGTATGATTTTTAGGAGTAAACGTGGGTACCGTATTTCCAATTCTATTTTTTTCAGCTTGAGTATGCTGGACAACAATCGGTATTCCAAGTAATCTTTGACCAGATAACCCTAATGCAAGTGCTACTGACTCGGGATCTTTGAATTCTATGTAGGCAATGCCTTTAAAGCGTTTAGTTTTATTACAAGTTATTAAACGAACATCTCGTACTTTTCCAACGCTAGAGAAGAATTCTTCAAGATCTCGTGCACGCACACGTTGAGATAGTTGCATGCAAAAAACAGTTCTTGCATCACGCTCTTCAGGACTAAGCTCAGTTTGTGGTGATCTTTCAGGGGTTACTGCACTTGGTGAATTTCGGCCGCGTCTAAATGGTCGCGGAGAACCACTTGTACGACGTTTGCTGTAATTATTTAAAAAATAGCATTATTTGTTTTAATTATTTTTTAAAATGATAATTGAGAAATAAATAATTATAACTAAATAAATAAATTTTAACTAATCAAATAAAATTTAATTAAAAAAAGTTTTCTTTTTAAGATTTTAAGATTTTTTTAATGAAATTTATTTTAAAAAAAATTACTCGTGTACTTTACATGTACTTTAACACAGGGTTGGTTAAAACATAGTCAACTAAGGACGCAAATGTATGTAATTTGCTCTATTTAATTTTTTAAATTTTAAATTTGTTTTGTTTATGTATTTCTTAATTCTATTCACTGTTTTATTGATCATGTGAAATAAAAACTGATTCCGTGATTTTACAACAATAAAAAACCAAAGTCAATTGATAGAGCCGAAATTGAAGTGTTCAAAACATTTACAACGCTCCTTTCTTTTAACCCTGAGTATGTTATTAATAGTAGCAAATTATAGAATATAACGATAATCACATTCTTTTTAATAGTGATATTTAAGTTTTGCATTTTATTCAAAATTTCATGTTAATGGTTGAAGTTTAGAGTTATGAAGATTAATTATTGAGGCAAATGGCTGAAAACAAATACTGCTCGCAGTTAAGATCAAAAAAGTTTTGAAAGATTTTGAAACGGCTTTCTCAAAAAAAAAAATTCTATAAAATTATATATATGTATATAGTGGTTGGATGTTTCCACTATTAAAAGGAGGTAGAAGACCTCGTGTAATAACTGCATGAGAAAATAGAAAATTAAGAATTTGTTTATGAATTTCCCAGAATATTACGAATGTTCCCAGTAAAGCAAAAACTGAAATCCCCCTAGACACTGTCTATCCTCTATAAAGAGAAGAGCTTGAGATTACTGTCATAGAAACTACAGGAGTGTCGGCAAAAAACCGCAGATCTCGCCTAAATTTTGTTCAAACCCATTTAAATTGGATTCCACAGCAATGGAAGAATTTTTTTGGTCGAACGAGTCTAAGTTTAATCTGGGAGAATCAGATAGGAGCGTCCTATGTTTGACGACCTCGAGGTGAAAAATTTAATCCGAGGTATACAACCACAGTTAATCATGGAGGGGATATATCATGATGTGGGGATGTTTTTGGGGGCACTAGGTCTAATTTACAGTATTACTGCTACAATGACTGCCACAATATACAAATGCCTATACGCATGGGCGTATATTTTAGAATTTTTATTAACTTCATTGAATATGTGCTTTAGTTTTGTCGCGCATAGAAAGCAAGTATTGTTATTTTTTAAGAATTTTTTTTAAATTAAGATAATTGTTAAGTTTTTTTAATTTTAGTAAGCCTAGTCTTAATAAATCATTAACAAAAGCTTAGATCCATTCGAGTTTTTAGTTTTGTCCGATACTGTAAATATTTGTTCCAGAATGAAACAGTAAAAATTATTGCAAATTTAAATTTTACATATCATGACAAAAACATTGTTCCGAAATATTAGTTTTAAAGCGTATTCGACAAAGACGAATTTTATAATAATAAATAAGCAGCTTTTATTACCTTCTCTCGCGGGAACGCGATTGTCTATACGATCGACTACGACCACGTTCTTTAATTGGACTTAAGCGATCTCTGGAACGACGATCTCTAGATCGACTGCGACGGTAATCTCTTGAACGACTGGATTTACGATCGGCTCGTGAACTACTGCTTTTCAGTTCCCTTGATTTACTTCGCCGGTGATCGCGAGATCGACTTCTAATGCGACGGTCTCTTGAGCGATCATAGTCTCTGTCACGGTCTTTTTCGCGTGACGTTCTCTTGCGGTCTCTTTCTCGTTCACGATCACGTTCGGATCCTTTTGATCGATTATTTTCTTTCACCTTTCCTCTATCTCGCTCCGAGTTTGAAGACTTTGTATTTTTCCTGTCATCATCACCACCAGAGCGTGAACGAGTTCTAAAAAAATATTTTTATTAAATTTATCTAAAATGAGATTAAGCAAAATATATTACCTAGACCTGTTCCGACGACCATTATGTTCAGATCCTGAGTTTCCACTTTCAACTTTTCGGTTTTTGTAAGTCCCATCGTCTTTCTCTTGAGAGTGCTGTCGACTGGAGTGAGTAACAGAATTCTATTGGAGAGTCGTAATAGAAAGATATAACAGCGAGAATTTCACGTACATATTATAACGTCGCCAGGCATCACGACGTCACACATTGTAAATGTTAAATTTGAATTGATTGATCGTATTGGTACATATGTATAGTTGTTGACGGTTGTAGTAGTAAAAAAAAGTTGATTAAACAAGAGAAAGTAAATCAAAGTAATTAGTTATTTCTTTGAAAGTATACAATTTATTAATCAATCATCAATGCTTAATTACAACAATGGTAGTGCGTGATAGCCCAATGTAAATAAATTTGGACATCACAACACCATCATCATCAATTGGTGATCTGTTTTATTCAAGTTGCATTATACTACTTTACTCTTAGACACGTATTTTCTTAACATCTTTGTCAAATACACGAATATAAATACTTAATTAAAGACTTCGCCTTCTCTTGTTCGAGTTATTGCGAAATTATTAATTATCTATTACATTATTTCTGTTTTTGTCATTAATTGTAGGCATTTGATGAAGAGTTAGGCGATTCGTATTTTCATTTTTGGGGTAGTAGTAGAAGTAGTGGTAGATATTGTGAATAGTTTTTGCCTTTTTAATCCTGCATTAGACATTAGAGCTGCCCCGACGCATATTTGTGCATTTATCTGAAATTTAGTTCAGTTTCAGTTTGAATGTATTTTTATTTTGTTTTTAACGAATCAAATATCAGATAAAGAAAAAATCAATATATTTGCTTATATAGAAATGCTTTGGTATAAAGTATTTATATATATTATAAGGCGTTTTTTCTGGCACATTCAAAACTTACCAAATGGTCTCCAGCTTTACATATATTAGAATGACCAAAAAGAATCAATCTCTAGCAACAAATTGGGATTAAAGATTTTCTGCAAAGACATTTCACCCTTAAAAATTATTCTATATTTATTACGTAATTCAGAATTAATGATTCTTATGAAAAAATCAATTTTTACAGATAAAATTTGCCTCGTTTTTTTTTATAAAATCATCATAATACACTTATATTTAATAGTCGGGTATCATTGGCATTATTTTTAAAATAAATATCATTTTATTGCAAAACGTTTGTTGGAAAGGATATTCAGAATGCACTGCACCATCTCTAGGTGAAGGCTGGACGATGATTCCCCAACAAAAAGTTAACGTCGGCAAAATTACCACAAATACAATATTTCCGTTGCGACCTTATTAAATAACGAATACAGCCTCAAATTGACTATAAAGACTCCAAGAAACTAGAATAAATCCTTAATATGTTGTAATATTATTTTCTGAAGTGAAATAAGCTTGTACCAATATCAATAAATTTTAACTGACAATCTTATTATTAACGCCTATAAATTAACATTTAAATTACAACACACTCTTCGATTGATATTTTTCGTTGATAAACCATTAAAACAGATAACATATCCAGCGAATCGTCCGGAAAAGTCATCGAAAAAAATAGTAATTAAAATAACAAAATAATGCAAAAATCTAAAGTTGAAAAAACAAAATTGTATTACTATTTAAAATTTTTTATATTTGCAGACAATATGAGAGGCTACTTTTATTCCTTTATATTAACTTTTTTGCTGCCTTAATGATGGTAAATGAATTAGACAAAAATATAAGTTCAAAAGTTTTAACCTGATCTTTTAACAAATGTTGTTGGCTGTGACTAATATTAAAATGTATGCTTAAATATAAATTTCTTTCCTCTCTTTCCCTTTCTAATCTTGTGCAGCCTGCTTTTCTGTATTTTCCTTTTCTCCTAAATGCAGGGCCACAATGGGCGAGGTTTATGGGTGAAGGCGTATAATTGTTAATACAATGAAGCGTGATCCTTCCTAACCTAACATTAATTTATTCTTTACTTCTCAAGAAATGATAATTCTATTAACGAATACACTTTGTGGCAAACAGAAAGGTTCTGCTTTCTTTACTCTAAGGAAAACTTAGAAAAACTGGAATTCATGAACGTTGCCAAGTTCAGTAGAACTTCTAAATGGTTTGAATGTGACTTCGACTGGTGAATAGTGAATTAGTTCATTTCTGTTACTTATAGACGATTCAGTTCGTTGTCAAGTTCATTCCAAATAACATAGATGTCGATGAAGCACCTTGATCAACTCATGTCCACGCTATTAGCTTATATGATGTTGTTTGATTTCAGAAACCATAGGGCATCCGTTTCATTAAAAAAGTTTTCGATTATCTCAAACCCCACTACTCGTTATATCCAACATACACAAATATATCAAAGCTCGTTTCCGAACTTCAAAGTCAAAACTTAGTGAATTTGATAATCAAAGGGATATAAATGAAAATGATTTTGCACTAGATAATGCATTTGAACAAATAACTACATTAATAATTCAGCACATCTTTAAAAATATAAAAAAAACTTAATACTCAGAGAATGGACACTGTGATATTTAATCAAATCATTTTAATTTCTTAATTCAATTCATTCATTTTAATTTTTTAGTCATTTCAGCCTATTAGCAGTAATTGGTGCCATTAGAAAATAAATATAATGGATCTTAAGTTACGGGTAATTATTCAACAATTGGCCGGTACTGACGTCTGTGGTCAAAAGGTTGGTCTTCACATCCATTAATTGTGTGATGTAACTTTAATTTGGAGATTAATTTCCAAGTGGAAAACTTCAAAACACCACAATTGTTTAAACTAGGATAACAATCTATTACACAAATTGTATTTAAACTGTTAAGAAATTACGCAATCCTTTTTGTATTCATGTGTATATTTTAAAATATACATTTTGGCAATAACCAAAATGTGAATTGGCAACACATTGGATAGAGTCGGGAGATAGAACTCTCTTCTATATCTGTCATTCTTCAACTATTTTTCTTTCTTAGTTTTTATTTCACACACTGTTTGCAATCATTCCTTAAATTTTCTTTGAATAATAAAGTTAAAAGTGGACACCAGAAGAAGTATTCCCCAATTTCCAATAAATTATGAATCAAGATTCCGCAAATTTAATCATTGAAACGAATATGTCAAATTTTTATCTAAAAGTGAAAGGAATTTTTTGTCTTTAATATTTCATGTTGTAGGATGAATCCAACTATATGCAGCGTCCAAATGAAAAGCGTTTTAGGGCACAGTGATATGTGTTGTTTGAGGTCGTGAGATAAAACATGAGAATCCTCAATCTCGTGCGTTTGAGGTATAAGCGGCACTGACCTTAGTTTTGTTGTGTGAAACTTAATATAATTATATCAACAACTGTGTCAGCCCCAGAAGTGCGGGAGATTTATCAACCACAGCGTCGTACTTGAAAATTGTACTATAAGAACAAGATCTTACTCTGAAATGTTTTTCATATGCCAAGGTTTAAGGGAAATTTCATTTCAATAAGCCAAGCGACAGAAAGTGAAGATTGTTGTGTTTATAGGACATTTTATGCATTATAAAGGATCGGAAGAATAATACAATATGAAAAGCATACAACATATTTTTATGTGAAAGTCGGAGAAATAAATGTATGAAAATTAAACTGCAGAATAATATTATAAATTGATAAAGGCAGTAGTTAACAAAACACGTGGCACGGATTTAAACAATCAGTGGTTCATGTAAAGGACTTCGGTACCAAAAGTTAGTGTACCACCTTAAACATTTTTGTCGAGAGGTAAAGAAATTGTTGATTTTGCACTGCGATCAGGCGAAAGCGTAGATCTATTTAACAAATTTGAGTAAAGTTCGCGTATGTCGCGATGTTATTTTCTTGGGAAAATGTAATATAACCAACAAGCCCTAGAAGATAACACATAGATAATCCTTTTTTCTACAGAACTTGTAGACGATAATAATAATCACCCACAATGGGGAAATATTGAACAACAAACTGAAGAAAGTGACACCAAATCTGAATCTCATCAGATATACGAAGCTAAAGAAAATCTTAACACCAGCCCTTATGAAGAACAAACATTTTTTCGGGAGATAAGTTAGAACAGGAACTTATGTTCGCCCTAAGAAGGTGTAACGGATGAAATAGCTGAAATGGTTATGTTCGACATTGGTTATGTTCCGACTGAAGAAATGGTGTCCGATATCTTTGTGAATATTTTTGTAAATCAAAATTCAACACAGACAGATTTATTGGAAAAAGTTATAAAAAATTGGGGACCATCTGTAACTCTCAGTAGAGGCGAATATATGTACATATATACCGCAATTGTTTATCAGATAGTAATAAAAAAATATATGTCTTCTGTTAACATTTTAAGCTATAAAAAAGTACCAGATATTAATGGTTGCCATAGAAATATAATTGATAATGTCCTAGTCCTGGGTTCGATTCCCACCAGCGATTCTGGTATTTATCAGTAAACCTCGTAATAATTAGAAGTAATTTATAATTGCACAAGCATATTACCTATTGCCTCGCCGAAAAGTTCTTACCCAAATAAATTGAAATGTAATGTTCTATGTACATATGTACCTATGTATATTATAAAAAACATTGTGTTGGAAAATTATTCGTTACTAACTTTAAGCGCTAAAAAATTTATAAAATTATATTCAACGATGATTCGTTTAATTTATATGTATATGCGACGTGACGCTTGTATATTCTAATAATAATAGCGGTTTGGATATTTTGAAATCTATTGACATCGATATAAAAGCTTTTTAATTATCTAATAAAAATAAATCCAGATCCGATATCGTATCGAACTGACACAATTTGTTCGTTAAAGATTTCGCTAAAAACAAAAATGTTGTCCTATAGCTGGATTTGGCGAATTTATTAGTAAAATTTGATTCAAAAATTTCTTAAAAATATAAAAAGATTTGTTAGAAATTTGGTTTGATTTATACTGTAAGCTCTTAATATTTTTACTATGCAATACAGGGTACTAAACTCCCTGTACTCTTTGTACATTTCCTATTTTAGGAATTCAATGCATAACAATTTTTAACTTACTGTTTCATAGAATATGTTTGAACGAATAATTTGCACTCATTTTCACAATCTATATTTTACAGCAATTTATGAAAAGTCAAAATTTTTTCTAATCTAACATAAAAATTTGTTTTGATTTCACAGGACAAATATTAATAAGAAACAAATCTTTACTACATAACGGGTAAAGAGTAAATTCAATTATTGGACAATACATTACTTGATGAAGTTTACAACGAAATCGTGTCCATCTGTGATCCCATTTTAAACATTAGAATCTCATCAAAACATTGTATTAACACAAGCTTCTTGAATGAAAAAACTAATTAATTATACATACATACGTTGGTTTTTACATCTTAATAGAAATACATACATTTGTGTATTTGTATTGCATGTGAACGTACTATTCCCCGTTTTATGTACTTACGTTTTTTATATATGGTGCTTCCAGCATGGCTTCTACATCCAGTTCCTCTGCCATTTTAAATATTCCTTCGAAAACAATACACAATTTAATCACTATACCTTCAGTTAAGCCTTTTGTAAAAATGTATACCTTTACGCAAACGTTAAAAAAATAAAAAGCACAATCTTAAAACTCTTTCAGCGTGACTTTTCGGGTTTTTTATTTAAGGGGATAAAAAATGTATGGACTGAACGGCGTTACCAACTTCTTTGTAGCTAACTTTTTCAGCCAAAATACAGTGATGCCATTTAGAATACAATTCTGTTAAGTTGTCAATGTGGTTTCACACACGAGACTGTTTTTTAAGCCGCACAATTTTTGTTCTTTCAGTCACACACGAGACAATTTCATCTGGCATAAAATTGTATACATATACTCTGCTTTGTGTGTATTAGTTTTTGTTTACTTATTTTTGTGAACCTGCTGTTTTATAAATGTATGTGTATTGGTTTGTGTTGTTTATATATTGGTTTGTGCGGGGTAGAAGCTGGTTGAAAAATTATGCCAGCAAAAAACCACTCTCCTCACCGCTCATGCCCACAAGCTGCCATTTTGTGCCAGCACAATTCTTCTCGTGTGTGATTGCTCAATGAAGAGAACATTGCTTTCGAAACGCGCTAAACATGCTGAAAGAATTATAATACATAAAATATCCATTGCAAATAGTTGAATTTCTAGAATAAGAACAAAATACTTGAGTAACATTTTAATTGTAGAGAGTTCAGTACGTCTGCGATTAATCCGCGCAGAAAGTTGCCAAATTTTAACTTTTTCTGCACGTAAAATACTTTGACAAGTAGCAACCGGTTTTTGTATATATTTCTTTAATTTATTTTTTGTGATATTGAGAGATAATAAAAAAGTTCAACATTGCAATAGTATAAAAGTGTATTAAGAAACAAAAAGGATTAAAAAATAATAAAAATAAAATTTAGAAAATATTCAAAAGAAAAAGAAACAGCTGATCCGTGAAAGTACTCATGGAAAAAATTTACGCATTACGGATTCTATGTATCTCGACCTTTAAATGAGTTATTGGGCTAAGCAAAATACAGTCAATTTTCACCTTTAGCTTTAAACACACTCACAGTTTTTCATCATAATTTCAAAAATGTAAATGAAACTTCTGACCAATTTTGCTTTCAATGGGTATTTCAGTTTTCCGTAAAAAAAACTGATGTATGTAAGTCGGCTTATTGTAAAATTCAGCCGCTGTAATTTGTTGTCGACGAATGCATCTTAAAAACGAAAATTTATACAAAATTAAATGCGAAATTGAACGTGTAATTCTAATGTTATGTTAAAAATTTAAATTTTTTGGCGTTATAATAAAAATTGTGACATGTGTATCAATGTAAGTAATGGTGTTTTGAAATTACATCTGACCATTTAATAATGGACACATTTCTTAAAAATAATTGAAGTAACGGTTTACAAGTGAATATTTTACCTTTACAAGTATTTCTGATGCTTGTACATAATATTTATTCCTATTTAAATTAATAAAGTAGGTAGTCCGCTTTTACCATCATAAATTGTTATAGTTACAAACGAAATTTGCCGAAAGGGTACCAAGATGAATTTATACATAATTGGTCAGTACTCCCCTTCAATCAGGATTACGACCTAACATCTCACACCCGTTACGTTGTGTGTTAATTTTATACAAGAGTGGCGGGACGTACAGTTTAAAGTCGACTTTGAACTACAGATTTTTTGAGAAACTTTTCATGAATATTTGTACTGAATATTATTGTATTGTTTCACTGAAATTGTTTTGTGTATTAAAGCTATAGTCACATTGGACAAATAAGATTTTGAGAAAACAAATATGTTTGCTAGCAAATAAAAACGTCTCTAATGTACCCACAGTGTCACCACTTTTTCCAAACATGACAAATAACAGCTGTTGCAAGCAGTGTTGTCGCTTTTAATTTTGTATGAAGAGTAGAAAAATATTTTACTACATGCTCATGTGTTAAAGGAAGTCGCATCATATTACTAGTTTAATTCTGGTTCATTATCAGCGAGAAATAAAAAATATTACTTTTTACCAATACTTTTTTAAATGTAATTAGGTATTTGATGTGCAACACCAACAAGTTTATACCAAATGAAATGTCATACAATTTACTACAGAAAGTTATATGGAACAAAAAATTATTAATCTTCTAGTTTTCAAGAAAAATGCAATTTTGTAAAAAAGGTCGGATGGAAAATTATATTTTTTGTTTCTGGTCAATAAAAAGCAATACATTCAAAATTTGTATACGCCAGTCAAAAGATTTCTAAAAGACTTATCCTTTGATGCTCATCTCAGAGATATTTAATCTTCAATATTTTAATATAGTGGCACTTTAAGAATTAGGACCTATGATGCCAATATCTCCAAAACCAATCTTCGACGATATATAATGTTCCTGTATATAAACAATATTGTATTAAGTTTTATATTTTACACTTAGGTCAACATAAAGTATTGTTTGTTTAAGCTTATTTTATCGTATTCTTGATGACTGACAGAGGTAACTTAAACAATTAAACAGCTCTTTATTTTATCGTATTCAGTTCAGAGTTGATGATAAAGATAAGAAAACCAATTAAACAGCAGTTATTTTTTTGGCAAAGATCATGGCAATTTTACTTCCCCACATTATTAATCATGACGTTTGAAAATCGCTGAAAATAGCCGCCTTATTCGTTTATTTAGAGTGAGAAAAAATATGACACTGTCTTGCAAAAGAAAATGTGTTAGAAGCAAATGTAGAGCAAAAAAATGTAGAAGAAGAAGAAGAAGGAAATGTAAATAAACATCTATTTTGTGTTAAAAAGGGGAAATTTGGAATATTTTTTAATTTCTTCAATGAAAATTTTAAAAATTCCTAAATATTTAATTATTAATCGAAATAGTAGTATAGATCCTTGTGCAAAAGGTAATAGTTTTTTCACACCTAAAGTTAAAACCTGCTTTTAACATTAAACCCATAATCAGCTGATTTTGCGTTCGCACTATAAGCGTTCTTAAATTTGGTTATAACATTCATGACATTTATGACTGTGCAACTTTTTTGTTTAAGAAAAAATAAAAATTAAGAAAAATTAAGAAATGAACAATAAATTAAAAATTCTTCTAAGTATTGTAAAAGAATATTTATAGTTTTTAATTATTGTTGTTGCAGCATTCATTATTTAAAATTTTACTTTTTTCACACAACCGGCTTTCTGTATTTATATATTTGTTTTGTTTTTATTTTTTTTCAGCTGTTTTAACATTTCAATGTTGGTGGCTCTGATTTAGTACACCGAAAACAAGTTTGTATTTCATAAAGCCTACTTAAAACCAATTCAAAAAAGGTTTTAAAATGGTTTTAACATAATAATTTTGTATGGTAAAACCAGGTTTCAATTATGGTTTTAACGTTAAAACCAATTTTTGCGTTAAAACCACTCAGTGTGAAAGCACTATAAGTAAGAAGCTAAATAAGACATACTGCTCATAAATAATTTTCTAGCTGAAAGTTGCCAATATTTTTTAATTTCTTGAGTGAAAAAGTTAAAATTTTTTATTATTATTAATTCTTTTTATTATTTATAGACTGTTTCGCACAAAAATTAATTTTTTTATTAACTTGCGCCAATATATAAAACCAACCCCGAACAAAACAGACAACAATCTGAGAGCCTTTCACACTAAATTGGCAATGTGTTAAATTCCGTGTCGCCTCTGTGTACTTTGTGTTATTAATAAAGAAGCTGCTACACAAGTTAACTAAAATACGTTTTCATCATCTTCTATTTCGATTTTTATTTTATGTAATATTTGTTATGTTTATTTCTTTTTTTTTTCTTTTTGATAAAATAATTTTTGGTAATGAGAAAACAAATTGACAGTTTAATCAAATGAAATGCTATGGCAAATATTTGCATGAATATGACCACAGGGAAAACATGTTCGATACAAACTGTATTTGACGCTGTTTGACTGTTTTTGGGATAATAGATTTTGTTCAAATATTTGCCGTCAATGTAACTACTAAATAAACTACAAGAAAATTTAAGGCAAATATGAGCAAACAGATCAGAAACAAATATTTTAAATAAATATTTTAATAACAGTATTATAATTTCTCAAGATAATTGGCCAGTTCACACGACTTTGTTCTAGTATGTTGTATTGAATAAAATGTTTGCTTGTGAACAGTTAGTATTATCCTGTATTGTGTATTTCGTATCCTAAACATCAAAAAGCAATAAGAAGAATATCAGTATCAATCTCCCAGAGTAGACCCCGCTACCCACCCCGCCATCGAGTTTGGAGCCGTCGGTATACACTTCCAGGAGTTCCGGGGGGACGATCCTGTCAGGGGTCCAATCGCTCTTGTCCGGAATCAGGAAGTGAAAACCCCTGTCAAAACAGTATAGGGAGATATCGACAGCAGTGATACGATTAGCTGCGGACCTTCTGACTCCGTCCAGAAGTTTGACTTTGCGCAGCTTGTCCAGGGCAGCCCACCAAAAGGCAATACCGTACAGGAGGTTGGGTTTGATGACTGCAGAATAGATCCAGCGCATGACCCTTGGGCCGAGACCGCATCTGGATCCAACTGCCCTGCTGCAGCAATAAGCAGCACAGGCCGCCTTTCGTGCCCTGGCAGCCAGATTCGCACTCCAGTTTGGATTGAAGATCAGGCCCAGATACTTAAAATCGGGACTCAACGTGAGTCTGGTCCCGTTTATACTAGGTCGGGTGAAATTGACAGCGCCAAGTTTAGCTTATCAGACAGCGTCTGTTTACATATTCCCGACGCAGCATGCCGTAATTTCCAAAGGATTCAAGTCTTCTCAGGAGTGAGGTGACTGCGAGATTCCAGAGAAGTGGAAATAGAACATCGCCTTGTGATGTAACTCTGCAGACAATTCTCTGATACTCTGAAGCGCCCACTGTGGGTGTTATTATTCTCGATTTGAGGAGGAGCTTAATAAAATTGACCAGATTCTGATCCAGGTTGAGAGAATTGACGTTTTTGAATGCACCCTCAATGTCCAGGAAAATGGCCAGAGTGTATTCTTTAACGTGCAATGACTTTTCCACCCGAGAGATAAATTAGTGTAGAGCAGTCTCCACTGATTTACTCCACGTGCAGGCATGTTGGGATGAGGATAGAAGTAATGGATCAATCGAGGCTCTAATATGAATATCAAGGACTCTTTCCAGTATCTTCAGAAGAAAGCAACAAAGACTGACTGCTCTGTAGTCACCTGCCTAAGTTTGGGATGGTTTCCCAACCAGCCTTGGGGATGAAGATAAGCTTAGATATTCTCAGCTCTATCAGATATAAAGGAGTCTAAGGCTTGTGTCATAGATGTTAAACAGCCAAGGTCAGAAAATCTGTCGTTTAAACTGTAGGTCCCACCACTCATGTATAAAGTTAACGCACACAACATGAGTGGTGTTGAGAAGCTAGGTCGTAATCCTGACTGAAGGGTTGTAATGGCCAATTATGTATGTATGTATGTGTGGAACTTAGAATTTTGCGAAGACGGATTGTTTCGGCAGAGATTTCTACGCTCGCGCAGTAGTTCCTCCACGAAGCCCTCCTCACTCGCCTTACAGCGTATTTAGGCTCTCTCTTTTTGCTTTGTAAAGTGCCCATTCACCGGTGGCCTTTGTCCTATTAAAGAGTTTGCCACCTCGATCTCCTGGTTCCACCAGGCGGTTTGGGCCCACCTCTGTGGACAGAGGGATTGACAGAAGATACGGCCACCGACTTAAGTGCCGCGGTCAGTGTGTCCGTAGCTAGCATTGAGTCCGTAAACCCTGCCGTCTACGACCTAGGGTTTTTGGACTAGTACAAGCTCTACGTCATTCGCTGCTAGGCGGAGGAGTAGAGCGGAGGAAGCAGTTTTTGAGTGTTCCAGATTAATTTGTGTGACTCCCAGCATCAGCGTGAAAATCCACCATTGTCACATCAGCATCCTGTAGTGTGTGCATACCTCTTACTCACACTTTATTTGGGCATTATATTAAAAACATTCTTTTTATGAATTAATACTTTGTCAGCATAAACATATATGTAGTTCACTGACACATATTGTGCATAAATGCTTTATATTAATCGTAAGCATAAACTCAAAGTTTACTGACACTTATTTTATTTTTTTGTATTGATACTTCTTATTGTTTATTAATAATTAAGCAAAATGCTGATTTAGAATTATTGTAGTATATAAGCAGTGCATTTCTTTAAATAAAAGTTAGAATTAATCAAGAAGCCAAAATATAAACTTCTATCTTTTGATTCTCAAAAGGGCATCTTAATGCTCGTTGAATAGCGGCTGCAGAGCTAAGACAATACTGAAAGAATAGGAAAACTTATACTACAATCCTCTTCGTCTGATAACGGAGAGGTTGCACCCGCGTCAATCTCAATATTGTCGAAAAATTCTCCAACCAGTTCCGAGTTGGACAATTTTCCAGTCGAAGAGATTCGCTCTCGATTGGGGGCGATGGGGAATTTGGTCCGGAGGGACGGCATTAAGGCTGGCGCCCGGCCAAATTTCAATGATCCTGCTGATTAACGACTTGTATGGAGGTCGGAGCACCGCCCTGCGTCGCGACAGCTGGGTGTGGTACCGGGATTTGAGTCCATGTCCTCGAGAAAGACATCGAAGAGTGCGCGTTCCACCATATTCCACTTTGTGGGGGCTATGGATCCGTTGGGGTGACTCCGATCAATGACCGCCCAAGTAAGGCCATCCTTTATTAACTCGCTGAGAGGTCCTACTGGGTTCAGGACTATGTCATCCCAAATTATATGCTAACTATATCCAGAAAAAGTAGGTTTCAAAACCTATTTCGAAAACATTAAAAACTACTGTGGCAGTAAGTGATGTAAATCGAAATAACATCGAACAAGCGATTGTAGAGTTATTCACGAAAAATGGATCACCACTTCATATGTTGGAAGATCGTGCCTTTAAATCGAAACCCACCGAAGAAATATTTTTCTATTTCGTTTTGTTGGAAATGTCTGACCTGGAGTTTGAGTCTATAAGTCAACAAACTACCTAGTATCATTAAATATTCTAGGTACCTGGGATATTTCAAAGGGTTATATATTAAGGTCCTCTGTTTCTTTAATCAGTCAACATAAAATATAAAAATAAGATAAACTCTCGCGTACACTAAAAACTGTGTACTCAAAAAAGTTCACTAAAATCCAATCTTTTCGTTGTGTACTGATCTTTTTTGGCATACTTTGCACACAAACAGTAAGAAATAGTGTTTGTGAAGTTAAAAGTATTTTATCAGTGACATACACAATGGTTTCTGTACAGTATTTTTCGAACACGGATTTGAACATATACGTTTGGGAGTTAAAATTCTAAACCTTGTGTAAATCGATTAATTTTGACATACACAGAGAAAAATGTGTAAATGTTTGACATAAAAAAACATGTCGTGTGGGGGTACCTTAAGAAGATTTATCAATTTTACCATGGTATAATGCAACCATCGCCGTAGTCTAGTAGGTAGTGTGTTCGCTTATTAGACAAAAATCCCGGGTTAGAGCCCCAGGCCAGACATCAAAACAAAATATGAAAAAAAAAAATATTTCTTCGCGACCATGAAAACGTTTCTCAAAATCTGTCGTTCGGAGTCGACGTTAAACTGTAGGTCCCGCCACTCAAGTATAAAAAAAATTAAGGCACACAACATGAGTGGTGTGAGAAGCTAGGCCGTAATCCTGACTGAAGAGTTGTAATGGCCAATTATGTATGTATAATGCAACTTTCCGTTGATGAATCGATGATTCTGTATAAAGGTCGAAATACAATGAAGCATTACGGTCCATTTAAACCAATAAAAAGAGGCTTAAAGCTATAATGCTTAGGGACCGGAAGTGTTACATAAAAAATTCTCAATTTATTAAGGTAAAGCCTTGGACTTGGCGAACGAGTGGTCTTGTCAATGACAGAAAATGAGTGCGGAAGAACTAAAATAGTTTTCTCTGATACTTTTTCACATCAGTTCGCCTTCTAGAAAACTTAAATAGAGGGGACTTGCATGTAGGGCATTACACTCCAATAGAAAATAATGACAACGAAACGAAATTGTTGAAAAAATACTTTTTTTTGTTAAATACTAGGGAATAAATTAAAAGTCAATGTTATGTATTGCATAACAATTCACTAAAATATTGAACATATAACAAAAATGAATAAAAATGTCTGCTTTTATTTAACGTTTTTGCGTATGCTGATCCCACAGTACTTTAAATTATCATGTCCTTTTCGGTTCCTGTCAAGTCCATCATAAAGTTAAAATCTTGTAAATAACTCCCTAACGATTTTATTTTTAGTATACCATAAAAACTTTTTAAATTTTTAACGATTTAAATTCTTGGTCCACAAATGGTTAAGTTCTAGATCATATAAACGCTATACTTTGTGCGGCTTGAACAAAGAAACATATGTATGTACGTGTTAGACTCACCATCTTTGCTTATCTTGTATTCAGGTTGGTTAGTTGATTCAGCATCTTCAATTACGGTAATTTTTCCGATAATTGCGATATGCTTATACGAATATGTATAAATTTTCTTTTCTTTTAAATTATTATCAATCCTATTTTCTCTCCGATATCTTTTAGATAAACATTTGTCTCCTGCATTAACAAGTTCAACAGGTTAATAAATAACATTAAAAAAATTGCGGTTGAAAAACTTTAGATTTCTTGGCCGTTCCAATATATTGTTACGTTTTTACCTTTTTAAAAACGTTTAGATTGTGGGTTCGTTGATTGCAAACCAAAATAAAAACAAATATGTGTTTAATTTCAATTAGATTCTTTATTATTCACACTACTATTGTGCCACCGTATACAACATCACTAAACAACAACAAATTGCTTGTTCACTATTCTATTTCTCTGCTTACAACCTTTTTGTAAGTAATACCAAAGAAAGTAAAGTATAAAGAATGTGCATTTTGGCATATTTTGGAATATTTTTCAAAAATATTTCAGTACGCAGGGGGAAAGATAGAAGAGAAGGATAAAGAAACCAAGAGCGTAAAGGCCGTGTCAGATAAAACTTTGTTGCTTTGCGTGACGTTTATAACTTTGACAGAAAAGCGTAAAGCAAAAGGTGTATGACACAACAAAAACTTTGACAACACTCGCATTGTTTGTTTATCTTTTAAAAGTGGTTGGCGCGTAAGTTTTTTTACTTAGTAAAATTATAAAAATTATGTTAAGTACCTCTTCCAAAAAATAAAATTCACTTACCTCTTTTTTTTAATATAATAAAAACAAAACAATAACAAAAAAACTTTAAATTTAAAGAAAAATATTAAAACAATAAAATTTGCGCGCAAATTTGCCAAAAATATTTGCTGAATAATCAACAGCTGATTGTCAAAGCGAGCAAAAAGATGAGAGATGCCCAACTTTTCGCTTTGCGTTGCGTTAAAAGCAGTTTATGTGACAAATGCCATATAAACATGTAAATTTATCTTAAATGTCAAAGCGTATATTTAACGCAACGCGAAGCAAAAGTTTTATCTGATATGGCCTTAACAATGCGTTGTTCTCATCGTGCGTTTTTGTTGTTTGACTAATTTTTTATTTATTTTTCTGAAACAGTGTTGCTACGAAAAAAAATTTTGTAACCAATATTTGTGAAAAAAATCACCAAATAAGAAAAAATATAACCAAAATTAAATTCGTATACTTTTGTTTTATTTTTTTCAAGTTTAAATTATAATTAATAAAAAAAGAAACAAAAAATAGCTTTTTTATAAGAAAAATAACCAAAACCAAAAAAATCTACACATCTACACATTGATCAAAAAAATAATCAGTTTTTGTTAGAAATAACCAATTTTGGTTAGAAATAACCAATTTTGGTTAGAAATAACCAAAAACGGCAACACTGTTCTCAAATCACATATTCTCAGACGTCGGCACAAAGAGAACATGATAAAAATTATGGGAGGCATGTGTTAACCCAGAGGAAAATTGTTAGTAATATTTTCAAGTCTACTTATTAACCCAATAATATGTACATGTGAGCGAAAAATATAGAAAAATTGTACTGCGCTAAAAACCTAAAAACACCGTATTTAACTTGGCAAGTAAACTTCCAAAAATCGAAATCATCTCTCATTGATATTAGTGAATCATACTGTAATATTTGTTTTTACAAATATTTTTTTCTACATTTAAATTTCTTCTTCTACATATCCATATTCTTTGGTAATACACTTATACTTGTGTACAGATCTGTAGCGAGATCAAACCACGATTGTTTACTTCGAACGCAACTTGTCTTCACACAAGACTGACTGGATTATAACTGACTCGTTGCTTGGGTGGGATTAATATTACAATAAGTACAACAATACAAAAACAACAGACATTTTGTTTTTGTTAAACAGGAATTTTCTAAAAGGTTTTAAGTAAAAAGTAAATAGATAATTAAGTCAGAACAAAAAGTAAAACATTTTACTTAACAAATATTTTGGTCGGATCAATTAGAAATTATAGCTCCCCGTATGCGGGAATTGGCAGAATCGCATCCTAATTCTCCATTTAATTCAAGGACAAAGAGGTACGAAGAGGTATGTTGATAAAGTTATAGAAATTTCTATAAAATAAACATTAAACTTTAATTTTAGCCAATTTTAAATGCACATTCTTCATCTCTGGATGGAATTGCTAATTCTCTCACTTCATCTGTAAATCAACGCATATTAAATATTAATATATATTAATTACGAGAAATATATAAATTAAAACTACTGGTGGTGTTCAAATACATAATTTTTATATTGAAAAACAAAGCATCATATTGGACACCGACACCCTGTCAACATATAATAGTTAATAGCTGTTTTCATGTATGGGACAATTGGTAAACATAGTTGGAGTGTTTAAAACTACTGGTACAGAAGAACTATAATTTTGAGAAAATAAAATATTACATATAGAATGGTTTATTTTTGATATGTTTAGAATTATTTAATACTCTTACCTTTCGTCACTGGGAGCATGATAGCGATAATGTATCGGTAATGTTAGAAAAAACGAAACCGATAATCAAAACAAAATACGCAAAAAACGAAAATTTTTTGACATTGTTATTTGCATCAGCTGGTAAATCGTTCCCACCTAATATGAATTCGCCTTGGTCTCGCCTTTTTATATGTCCGCAAAATCAGTATGATGAACGTTCTCGATGTGGAAGGTTCTTGTTCCCGCATTCTAGAGAACTCTATTGCGACCACATTGTTGTTTGTGTATTTTGTCCACGTTGTTTCATCTCTCATGTTTGTTGTTGTTGCGTTTACTTAGAACATGTTCGATTTGTTTCTTAGTCTGTATCTGTGTCGTATGTACACATACGCATACTCAGGTCTTTGTATTTGCAGCTTTTGGTTATTGTTTATGTTAAACGATGTTTTCTTAGGAAACGATATTAGGTCGTTTCCATATGCATAACAATATGTAACCTACCCATATTAGCATTAGTTGCTTTTTTGGTTTCTGGGAACAGAATATGTTAAATTTTGAGATATGTTTGGAAAATATTTTTAATAATCACGGAAGGTGGTAAAAAAGGTTGTAGTTTTCTTCTGATAATATAATAATTAATTCATTTGGTTGACGTATTTTTAGGTTTATTTTCTCCCCCATGATAAGATCAGTCTCCTGTATCGTGAAAATTCTTTTAGTAACAGAATTACGCAGTGGCGTAGTTTGGTTAGGCACCATCGCTTATGAAGACAAATACAAATTCATTCGGAGATCATTTTATCCGTTATAA
This sequence comes from Sarcophaga rosellei, assembly GCA_930367235.1. Taxonomy (NCBI): domain Eukaryota; kingdom Metazoa; phylum Arthropoda; class Insecta; order Diptera; family Sarcophagidae; genus Sarcophaga; species Sarcophaga rosellei. The sequence goes on from OV884019.1 coordinate 62,323,548, forward strand.
AAATAATAATATGAAAGGGTTAGGGTGATAAGACAGAAAAAGAGGAAGAGAGAGAGAAGAGAAAGTTGGAGAAAAAAGTGAAAAAAATGAAGCAGGTTCTTCTTAGCCAATCAAATCGCATTACAAACCTTTAAGACAGCTGGTAATGATTTCCTTTAGGTCCCTGGTAATGATTTCATTTAGGTTCAAAATCATACCAGCATTACAGACAGGATCAGCCATCCCTAACGATGAGCTGACAGGATCCACATAATTAGGAAAACGAATGATTAATACTGTTTCAAAATCAGCCACTCGATTTATTTCGATACTCTTGCAGCGACTCAACCAGAGTGCAGCGGTGACTTTTAGGTTTCGCTTATTAAAACGTTTTCGCACTTCTATCTTAGTTACCTAGGGTTTGTCCTAAGCAGATCCCTTTCGTGGCGTGGGCAACTCTCTTTGAAAATTTAACTAGAAAATCAATAATTATTTCGATCATATTATTAATTTCCTATATGCTTGAATAATCAAGAGTGAGCATTTTAGATTAATCTCCATAACACTTAAGCATTTTGTCCATTTGGTTTCATTTTGTTCCGGAATCTTATAAGATTATTTGAGGGGGGCTTAGGCTGCTAAGGAATGTTGGCATTCTTATTTACTTACTTAATTGGCCATAACAACACGTTTAACGGGTTTCGGCCTGCCGCAACACATCCTTCCAGGCGCCTCTGCTTCTTGCGCGCCTACGCCAGTTAGTCACACCAATCGATGACAGGGCTTCCTCGATTTGGTCCTTCCAACGGATACAAGGTCATCCTTTTCGTCGACTTCCGCAGATTCCCTCATCATAACCCGTCTCGCCAGAGCATCCTCCTCCATTCAAACGACATGGCTGAGCCATGTTGGAACGGATACGGAAATCATCGCCAACTCGCACTGGACCAAAGATCTTACGTAGGACTTTTCCCTCGAACACTCTCAAGGCTGCTGCATCAGTGCTTAATAAGGTCCATGGTATTCTCGCTTGTCTTATTCCTCCTTCAGCCTGTGGCGGAAGATAGAGCGGTTTGATTGACTAAACAAGGCAATTAATTCGTTAATTTGTATACAAATTAATATCAACAATAACAATATCATTTAATTCTAGGTAAAATTACTTTAATTTCTTCTATGTAATTTATCATTATCTGAAGAGTTGTTCTCTTATTTTCTTTCCGTGTTGTTTTTCACATTACTCAGCATATGATACCTGACGCCGTTGCCAAGTATTTTATACAATTGGCTGGCTTTGAGATTTCAGTGGTGAAAATAAAAGTGAAACTTGAACAAATATTAAACCAATTGTTTTGATTTGCAATTTTTTTAGTATTATAATTTAAAGTTTTGTGGTCCTTTATCTGTTTTATAATAAATTCTCTGGTTTGAATTAGTTTTCTCCAAAACATATGTGGCACTCGTATTATAAAAAGTGTAAATAAAGAAATATTTATTGTATATTGAAAAGAGGAGGGGCACCAGCAAAACATGCTAATAAATAATACTTGACAACAATAATATTTAATATTTCTGGAAGGATTTTTTTAGATAGTAGTGGCTCATGCTATTTTCTAAGAAATTATAGTAAAGAATTGAGGATGACAAGTGCCAGCAATAACATTGCCCATTGCGAAGTTCTGGGAGCAACATGCAGTGATTCTGGAACTGCAACACATTTAATGGAAGAACATCACAGCTGTTTAGCTGCTACAAATGAAATAGTTAACCGAAGCACAACAAGTCGACTGCAATCTTCAAGATTTTCATGCTTAAGATGTTGTGGAAATATTATTAACTATTGGATTCGACTTCGTAATACGCCTGAAGAACTGGAGCAACGTTACAAATCAAAGGAAATAGACAAGTTTTTGGAAAGAGAAAAACAAACATTTCGCCGTCAGGTAAGTTATAAAAATTTAAACTCAAAAGAGACCTTCATTACATGAAAATAACAAGGTTAAACTTTTACTTTTGGGAGCTGGCGAGTCAGGCAAATCTACTTTTTTGAAACAGATGCGAATTATACATGGCGTCAATTTCGAACCTGAGTTAGTAAAGGAGTATCAGTATGTTATTTACCAAAATGTTATACGAGGTAAGTGAATAACTAAAATATATTTTAATCGAGTATTTATTTTAAGTAAATAGTGTAGCAGCATAGCAAAAGTTGTTTGTCTTTCCAAATTAATTAAAATTGCAGTCGCAACATTGCAATAAAAATTCTTCAATAATTAATTCAAATAAAAGGGAGTATACATTTTCATATGCTATTTAGGTATAGTGTAGTGAAAATTTAACAAGATTTTTGAAATTCTAATATTTTTACTATTGCCTGATTTAATTCTTTACTGCCATTTGATTTGTAATGAACCCTTCAGCCAGGATTACGACCTAGCTTCGCACACCACTTATGTTGTGTATGTTAATTTTATACATGAATTTCTGCTGAGAATCAGTCGCTGAAGAAATATGTTTTCATATTTCGCTTTGTTGGAGATGTCTGGCCTCACATCTAGTAAGCCAACACACTACATACTATACTACGGCGGTTATTATAACATCGACATATATTATTTATTACGAAAATAATTGGAAACTCAAAAAGTTAATTGAAAATAAGAAATATTTTAGCACTCAATTTAAAACTCAAAATTATTACTTTAATAATGGAATTAATTTGAAACTCTGTGGCATAATAGAAGGGAAGTAAATGAAGATACCTGTTACATAATTGCAACTGGAAATCTAATAATAATTTTTGATAAAATAAAAAAGAGAGAGATTCTTTAATAAAAACGATCTTACAAAAATAAATATGAATATTCCCATATTAAAAATTTAAGTACTATTGTGGGGTATTGATTAAGCACTGAAAAATATCGACAATAATCAGTACAAATAATAAAATTTCCTAATTTCATATGGTTATAAAAATTACAGTAAAAAAGCGAAATTATATGTTTACTAAAACGCAAAAATGTATAATATTATAAAACTCGTTCTTAGAGGCATTTTCTTATTGCGGTTGATGATTAAAGGAACATAAATTAAATGGCTGTTGCAATCTATTATGCATTTGAAAGAACTATAATACCATAAAGTTTACAGGTGAAAAACAATGTATTAAAATGATTAAACAATGAAAACTATATTAACGACTGGTTCAATAATGACTGCATGTTATGAAAAGATAAAAAATAGCAATATCGAATATTGACAAAATACTTGAATCTGGATTTATAAATAGATGTCTATAGAATACCTAGGTTTGCTGCTGGGCTTAAATAAGGCCAGTCTGAGGTTAGTTATTGGTTTCATTGCAGGGCACTGCGAGACTAAATCGCTGCTCTATATCCTTCCAGGCCTTCCTTCCTTATTTATGAATGTCTGAATCTCCTCGTTCGTGTTTACCACTGACTTTCACTGTACTATCCACACTGTCACCACAGACTTCAAAGGCAGATTGGAGTAACGTCTTTCCTCTAGCTGGACAACGAAAATTTTATTGCCGTAATTGACAGTTTTGACACCCTTAGCCCAGTTCGTACCTAAAAATGTAATTAACATTAGCAGCAATATCCCTCAACAGCCTATCCTTCGACCGTATCTGTTATTCTTCCAGTTGTATATTCTTATTTTTGGAATTCAACTAAGTTAAATTTTTAATCATCGGAAAATAGAACCATATTTCATCTATTGCTTTTGAGCTCAGTTTGAACTGCTCTCTGAGAAAAACCATGTCAAGTTCAGCGAATTTTCTACTCCCTTAGTTGAAATATATGGATGTTTTTTGAATTTTTGTACAATTTTTGCATCTTTCCTAGCTGACGTACATTTTGGTTGACCTCCCCAATATCTATTTATTGTATTCTTCTTCTCAGTACCTATGGGCGACTGGTAACTGGCAGTAATTGTCCACTAATAATTGTTCGACATCCAGATTTTTTAGAATCTAAATACTTAAAGTAGCCCTTGAGCGACTTTGTCTTAGAATATCTCGAAATTAATTAAATAGAAAAATCATTTACATATGCTAAATTTTATTGTGTTCGTATGAAAATATGGTAAAATAAAGTATTTTTAAAAATTTGCAATATTTAGTTCTCTGTAGAAATGTTGAAATATTTAAAATTCTCAGTTTTTTTTTTATATCAAACCATTATACAACGAACGTTATTTCGAAGTAATTTCAATAATTTTAGTCTGTCACCAATAATTTTTATTATTTTTTTGTGTTGAAGGTATGCAAGTATTAATCGATGCGAGAGAAAAATTAGATATTTCATGGGGCAATAATGATCGTGATAACGATGCAAATGCGACGAAGTTAATGGAGTGCAGTTCATTAAATCCTGAAAAGTTTGTTCAATATGCAGCAATTATTCGTCGACTTTGGCAAGATCGTGGTATTAGACGAGCTTACGAGCGGCGAAGAGAATTTCAAATTGTAATATTTATCCATTGTTTCAAATAACAACCATTAATATTTGTAAATTTTAGAGTGACTCTGTTAACTATTTTTTGGATGAAATAGATCGAATAGCTAAATATGATTACACTCCTACACACAAGGATATTTTGCATTGCCGAAAAGCCACCAAAGGAGTTTATGAATTTTGTGTTAAAATTCAAGTAAGTAATAAATACTTTTGTTTCATTATTATAAAGAATTTTTAATTTTAAAACATTTATTAAACGTTAAAATTTCGTAGTTGTTCGTAAGAAATTGATTTTATTAATAATTTAAAAAAAAATTTAATTTATCTAAAATTAATTTTATTAATCAGCCTAATTCTAAATATTCCCAGGGGGCTAAGCTAACGAATAATTGTTTTTTTTTTTTCGAGAAATTAAATCACCGTATTCTAAACAACCAGGGAATTCGAAATTGTAGAAGTTAGTTGCTTTGCTTCGTTTTTTATTTTGAATAAAAATATGCAATGATTTTAAAAAATTCTAAACAAATAATCCTTTGCTCAAAAGTTCAAAATAAAAAATAGAATTTCTTACATATTTAAAAACCAATATCTTCTATATACAGACAGTTTATTAATAAACAAATTCCTTTTAGGTACACTTAATGACATATTTTACGCAACAGTCGACGGTTTTTTAAATTCTTCTTGTGCAACTTTTGCTCATGTAACTAACTCAATCTTCAAAAAAATCAATCGACAGTTTTTTATACTTCATCGCTCCCAGAATCTATTTCTGGATTCAGATCTTTGTTAGAACACCGCTAGGAGTGACGCATGTGTGGGAACTTTTCTTTAGGTGGTTTTAAGATTGTTTCCTTGTCACTGTCATTACTGCTTTGTGTTGTGTTTGACTAATGAACTTAAATCTGCTCTGGGAAAATTGGTGTTGTTTTTTTAATTACAGCAATTCTACTCGTTGTTTTTGTTTTGGAAGGTAAAGCAATGTTGTTTTCCTTTAGCATATAAATTATCTTCGAAATGAAATATCCTGAACTGCCTGAAGGTAACATATTTAACTACCATTGAAGAAATCATATTTAACTACCATTGAAGAAATCATATTTTGCTATCAATTTAAATATATTGCAGTTAACTCTAAAAACTTACACGAAATTAGAAATAAATTTAGAGATATTTTTCAGAAGACTTATGACACGTCTTTAATAGATTTACTGTTATTTTCTGGAAATGAGAATATTTGTAGAAATAGGTCTTTTAAATATTATATTTTTAGTTTTGACTTATACCACCATTATTTATCCGTCACCTCCTCGATGTGTATCTATAATTCTTCCAAGAAGTCATTGACCTGAATCGCATCGATCATCTGCTACTAGTATTAAGTCTCCAAGCCGAAAGCTTCTTAACCATTTTGGTCGCACTTGGAGGCGATATTTCGACATACAAACCGCCGACAAGCTGTCAAGAAAGAGTTTATCATAAGATCCGAAACTATTTCTAGGTGAATAGTTTTTGTGGCCATACAGATGAACAAGTATATGTATGTAGCCCTTTGTTATTACTTAGCGGACCATAAAATAGACAATTTAATATTTAAATATCAACATGACTGTGTGTAAAATTTACCCATACTTTGTTTTGAACTTATAGCTGAAGATTTAAAACACTGTAGACATTTAATTATAATGGTTTGTGCTATTTGATTTCCAAAATTTTTGTTTTACGATAGACATGTCTACAGTAATTCCACCATGAAGAGAGTTCACATGGTCATCTAAAACGATTAGTTTTGAAAGCGGATTAGATCTTGCTAAAATTATTGGGTGTTTAAATGACCAGTAACACTTATAATGTTGTTGTCTTCCAAAATGGCATGAACTTCATGGACTGTGACGAATTTCATGTCTTTTAGAGAGAAATTTCAATTCAATTGGAAAGTAGATCAGTTGATTTATTTTAATAAAACGAAATGCAACGTTATTAATTTAAAAAATAGATATAGCACCAGTGTTCTTTTCAAAAGAGAGCTTTTAGAATTATCTGTAAATCGTAAACATAAGGCAGTAGTCCGAAGCCTCGTTTAACGACTTATAGTTTAGCAAATGACAATTTACATTTAATTTTCCATTGAATTTCGTCCTCACACTATGGTGAGGCAAGAAATAGTTATTAGGTTTCACATCTTTAAGGTATTATTATCAGAGTAATTTCATACGTTTTCACCACTGCTACCAATACTAATTACCTTGCAGTATGATTTTTCTTTTCTAATGCCCATCACCTGAATTGCAGCCCCCGAAATCAAACTTCATTATGAGCTTGGGTCTGTAAGAGAAAGTAACCTTTGTCCTTTCGAACAAATATTCGAATAGTATATAACAATACTGCCAGTAAGCAACAGCACTATGAACAGTTGCACTTGATGTGTTTTAATTTTTTAAATTATATGGAATAGAAGAGGTCTCCGACACCGAATAAAAAATAGTGATGTAGATGCTTGTAAATGATGGTGAGCTATAATTTTGTTGATTATGTTCACTAGAAAACCAATTACGGCAAGTATTCCTTTTTAACAAGAAAACCGTTTTTAAAATCCAATGGTAAAGATAAAAATTGTAAACATTTCGAAAGCGAATGTCACCAGAATTACAAGAATTAAAAGATTTATGTTTTTTCGAATTTTTATATTTAGATGACGATGCAGGGTCATCATTAATCGTTTCTAATGTACTAAAAGTACTCTCTAAAAAATGTAAATAGTTCAATACGAAAAGAAAGTTCAAAAGATCTCAGAGGTTGTTCCCAATCCTTTTGTGTCTGGAAGTTTGGTTCTTAAGCTATCAGATGTATAAAAAACGATCTCAGCGTTGGGTGACCACTTTTAGATTTAAAAGTGAAAACAACATTTCCTGCGCAGAATCCAATAAAGTTTTAATGGATTTAAATCCACCATCAAATAATGGGATATTTAAAAGTTTGTTTTTACTGTCAACAAGCATTCCCTTGTTATATCTGGATTCCAAAATAATCATAATTTGCCTCAGTGGCAGATATATTTTTAATCAAATTAAATGCTTCGCTAGAAGTGTTCACATTAAATAATAAAATATTTGAATCTTTGTGAGCGAAGCGTTGTTATGAACGACAGGAATATAAATGTCGCGAAATGGAATCCACTCAATGTATTCTCCAGAAAACTATGTAAAGTATTTAAGTACAGAAAGCACAGTTAAATTTTTTAAAATATAAGCAAAAGTTTTATATTTATTTAAGACAAGTGAATTGTTTTAATTTAAAGTCAAAGCAAAAGTAATGCTATTAGTTTAAAGTAATTGGACTAACTAAAGTAAACGTATCATCTCTTCACTAGTACTAATAAACTAAATTAGTACTAATAAGAGACATTACAAATAATTATTGTTCGAAAATGTAATAAGATAAATAGACTAATGTTAAACTGATTTTTCTGCATTCTTTAGATAATGTACTAAAATATTTTCATTTTTATAGCTTAAGTTAACTAATTAGATTTACAAGAAAAATTTTTTATTTATAATTATATTATTACTTATATTAGTTGCCGAATACATTTTCGGCAATAGATGCTAAATCCAATTTTAGAGGCAAAATATCAATGGCATACGCAATGCTTTTATTAATTAAAGACAAAATTAATTGGGTATAGTCATTACGAATAATTTCACCCGTTGATTTCTCAGACTGGTCAGCTCTCATTGTTGTCAAATAACAAAATTTGTATTTATTCAGCTGGATTAAATGATAGCTCTGGACCTCTTAAATATAAACTTCATTGTCCAGAAGCCTTGTATGACTAACAGTCATTTATATACTCAGATTGATCTCTCTGATGCTTAGTTACAAACAGAAGTCATATCAGAATCCTTCATGTTTTTTAAAATTAACGCGCATTAAGGTTTGTTTACTTTCAGTTCAGATGCTTTTCAACAAAACTTGAATACAATGCTTGCGGATGTAGTCGACGGAGCAGCATGTATTAACGGCATTATTATTGGTGATACTATAATTGAATAACATGGAAAATGTTAACAACGTCCTTAAGGAACTACATGAAAAAATTATTATAATTAATTTTAAAATAAAGGGTCCGCCAAATAACTTTTTTTTGAAAATGGTTTAAAAAAAAACTACTGAATATTTACTCAAATTTCTTTTTTTATTTGAAAGTACAATCCTTCCGGTTAATAATGGAAAATAATTTCATTCAAATGGCTGTCTCGGCTGGCCATGCAGTAGCCTACACGATCGGTCCAATTTTTAAGCACATTTCGATTGTGTGCAGCTGTATTTCACCAATGGCTTCACGAATATTGTCCTTTAAAGCATAAATTGTCTCTGGCTTGTCGGCGTAACACTTATCTTTGACGGCACCCCACAAATAATAGTCCAACGGTGTCAAATAGCAGCTCCGAGGTGGCCAAACGACATCAGTTCTGCGGCTGATAATGCGATCTTCAAAAACAGGGCGCAAAACATCGAGTATAGCTTCGGCTGTGTGGCACGTAGCGCCGTCCTTTTGAAACCAAATGTTGCCAATATCCTCCTCTTCAATTTTGGTGAACAAAAATTCGTTCAACATGGCCCGATAGCGATCGCCATTGACTGTAACGGCCACTCATTGCTCATTTTCGAAGAAAAATGGCCCAATTATGCCTCTGGACCAAAATCCGCACCAAAGAGTGACTCGTTTTGGGTCCGTCGGCTTTGTATGCGTGCGGGTTTTCTGTGCTCCAAATGCCACAATTTTGCTTGTCCCGCCCGCCAAGATCAAAATGAGCTTCATCTGAAAAGATGATTTTTTTCTGCCAAAATCGGCATCTTCTGTAAGTCGATCGCAGGCCCACTTAGCGAAAACGCATTGGATTCGTTCAGCGGAAGGATAAAACTAATTATCTGTCAAATCAAACATGAGCTAAGTGTTACCATTCACGAAATAAGCACTAGTTGAAAAAAAAACGTTAGATGGCGGACCCTTTAGATACTTTTCGAAAAATAAATGAAATGCCTTAGTCACATACTGTCCGTAAATGGATTAAGGCCCGATCCTAACAATATCAAAACGGTTTTAAATTCACCACCTCCATAAGATGTATTAGAACTAACATCATTTTTGGAATTAATGAATTATTGTTATAAATATCTCCAGGAAATGACTAATTTAAGAGGCCCACTTGATAATTTATTGAAGTCAAACACAAAATTTAAGTGAAATTTCACATGTCAGAAAGCAATTCAAGAACCTAATACATTCAGTTAAATAAGGCTTGCTAAGTTACCATCAATCTGATTCATAGTTTCACGCCTTCACCCAGACACCTACTGGCCATTGTAACCCTTCTTATAAGAAAAAGGAGTGAGGAAGAAGGGGGAAAAGGAAGAGGAGAAGAAAGGTAACAAAATTTAGAAAGAAAGGCGAAAACTACAATTAGCCATTATACCAGTCATAGATAAACTTTTTCCTCTAAAGATATTAAGGAGATTTACTGTTAACACATTTCAATCCGTCAGATAAGTCAGGGAAAGTTATTGCCCACGCTTTTTGTACACCTACATACATCAGCAAAAAAAAAATATTCTCAAATTGAGAAAGAAGTCCTAGCATTGGTATGTGCTATAAAAAATTTTATAGATATACATACATACATATGTATACACATGTTGTGGTCGATATTTCATACTGCGTGAATGTGGTATTCTAGCTTACGCAGCAAATAGACTTAAAATTTGGACATTAACAATTACGATCAGCGTTGTCAACTCAGTGCTTTTAGCACTGTTTTTAGTGCTTTTTAAAACTTTCGACGCGGAAAATTTTCGAGTTAGTGCCTAGTGCTTTTTTAGTGCTTTTCTTTTCATGTCAGTGACACCAAATCAAAAATTAAAAAAAAAAATAAATACAAAAGTTGGTAGAAGAAATAAGATTAAGACTTCCTAAAAACTACGAAATGCTAAGCAAAATTTCAGTAATCAATATAAATAATGTTTTATCCCATACAAAAGATGAAATCATGTCATTAGCTAGAGAATTTGAATCTAAACCAGACATTTTGACAAATATTGAAAATGCATGGCGAACGATACATTTACTAAAATGGCAAAATAAATGGTTAAATAAATAATATTAATTTTGGTTTGTAAATTTTTTACTGATTATATACAATGGTGATAAAATTAAAATAAATATTATAATGTTTTAGTGGTTTTTTGTCAAAATTACGCGTTTTTTTAACGAGTTTGGTGCTTTTTGAAAATTTATAGTTGACAACGCTGATTACGATGTATGATTTCGAAATTGAGTATGTACCTTAACGTCTAAAGCTTTGGTTATATAGATGTTTTATCGGGACCACAGCTAACCAGTAACGCATCGGTTTGACAGTTCATAGACCAGTCGTGAAAGAGACAGCAAATATTACCAAAAAATATTTCTGTCTCTCTCTGATTGCAACTTTGTTTTGTTTATGTTTTATTTTCGGGGTGGATTTTTATTATTGGCGAGAGTTAATACAAAATTTAATTTTTGTCTAAAACTATTAATAAATAATAAAAACAACTAATAACATTAATAATTTTTAACTTTTTCTCTCAAGAAATTAAAAAATATTGGCAACTTTCAACAAGAAAACTTTTTTATGAGCAGTACGTCTTATTTTGATCTTGTAATATTTAGCTTGTTAATAACCTTTTGCACATGAAACTATATTCATTGTGACCGAAAATCAACCACATTTCGATTAATATTTAAATATTTAAGAATCTTTAAAATTTTCATTGAAGAAATTAAAAAATATTCCAAATTTTCCCTTTTTTAACACAAAATAAATGTTTGTTTACATTTAATTTTTCTGCTTTATCCGCCAGTTTTCACTCTGTATATCTGTTGCTTCTAACACATTTGCTTTGCAATACATTGTAAGATTTTTTTTCTCCCTCTAAGCCGTCCTGCGTTTATATGTTATGAACGTTTTTCAACTGTCAAAGGTAGCACTACTTGTTATACTTTGATCGGGACTCAGCGCTTCAATAAGAAAACCGAATGAAGATATCATAATTGCCTGTACTAAATTAGGAGAAGATTGCTCTGAAATACTAATTGAGAATTTTAATGCAAATTCAATAACATTCAACATAGTTTCTCAACAAAGAAATAAATGTAAAACCCTACAATCAGCCTACAATGATTTAGGAAAGCATTGAACTATGCCAGAAGAACTGAATTAAGTGTGGTTTAAGGTTGTCTAATGTTTAATAATATGACTGGATTATCTTTAAAATTTAGAACTTGTATTCTGAAACAACTGTATCGATGACATCCAAGTAAAGAAACCATGAAAACATTATTATTTATGAATATATTAATAATAATGTATGTTTGTTATCAATGTGCTGCAATATGTTTTGCGCCCAATCCAATATTCACATAGATATTCCTGGCCCATGTAATGGATTATATGTTTTTGTTCCTGCTGATGATTTTTCAAAGTGAAATATCAAAAATTTCATCAGTCACCATTAATTGAAAAATTTAGAAATGATCCTGGAAAACAATTGCCATTTTTTCAGATAATGGTGATCAATTTGCAAGGGCTCAGTTCAAAAACTTGTAAATAAAGAAATCTCATAAATGAAAATTACCATCTTAAATCTAATGGTCAGGCTGAACTAAAACGTGTTCGTGCTAAACCCAGTAATGAAGGGGCAAGATTAAAAAACTTGGAAGCTTTGTTCTAAACTTATAGATCAACCACACAATGCGAAAAAAAATCACCAACAAAAATGTTTCTAAATCGAAAACTTAGAACCATTTTGGACTTATTGAAACCAATATACACTGCTTAAAATGTTCGAAAAGAGACGATTTTTAACAGAAAACAGGAAACAAAACTTTCAAATCAGGAGAAAAGTTTATACACAAATTATCAGAGCTGATAAATACATTTGAGTATCTGGCGATTGTGTTGACTTAATGGACGTGAGGCCGTGGTTCAACCCCTGGCTCTGACATCTTGGATAAAAAGAAATATGAAATAAAAATAAAGACTTTAACATGTAGGTACCGCCACTCATCTATGAAATTAGCTCACACAATATGAGTGGTGCGACCAATTCAGTTTAGCAAGTATCCAACGAAATAGTAGAGCGCAAAGGAACTTTTAACTGCAATGTATTAGTGGATGATAAAAACAAACGAAGGCTCAAAGGTTCGCATCAAATCAGATAAAGAGAAGATTTGGTGATGAAGATCCAATAAATTAATTGCATTTGTTATTTAAAATGTTTGATTTTCACAATACTTTGCAAATCAGCCCAGTTTGAGAATCATATCCAAATTTATATGTGCCGTACTAATTATTTTTAGAAAATAATCAAGATACAGAAGTAACACACATATACGCACATAGCGCACATTAAACTTGAAATGGATTCTTCATTCCACCCTACATCTGATTCAATAGAGTTTGACACAATTCTATCACATTTTACCATTTCCATTTTACAATTCGCATCCACCTTCAACTTGAATTGCTTGGATTAATAGTGAGAAGCTCTTTAACCAATGTACTACATCTCCTTCTGTATGCATATTTGTAATATTTAAGAAAATGTAACTTTTTGAAAAATTTTTTTTATAAATTTTTTTATTTGCAATCTGTTCTATTGTTATTTAGCAAATGAGATAAATATTTTAAAATTCATATAAGTTATTGGTGATATCAAGTGATGGTGTACTTGTCGATTAAGACAAGTACAGTACCCAGAGGTCGAATTGACCCATTGTACAACGTCCTTAAAGAGGGAAGGATAAAAGGAGAGGAGTGTAGGAAAGGGGGAGAATGGGAAGCGGAGGAATTACATAGATCAGACACAACAAAAAGAGAGAGCGCGACTACACTGATGAACAGAATTCAAACTCTCAAGGAAGGCCCTGCCAAGGGTCCTCAACCTACCAAGGGCTGGGCAGTTACAGAGGTAGTCTCTAACTCCTCCTCATCGCAACGTGTCCTGCAATAGTCCGGCTGGGATCTGTTTCAGATCCCCATCAGCGACCTAATCTCGCAGTGCCCCGTGATAAAACCGACAACCAACCTTAAGCTGGCCTTATCCAAGCCCAGCAGCCAACCTGTTCTCTTACTGTCCACAGCAGGCCATAGACATCTAGAAACAAAACAACCCGATCCTTTCCCTCAACGCCTCTGCTCTTCTTCCCCGACCCATCCATTGATGAGGCCGTAGAGGTGGCAGACAGGGGGTCAGGACCAACTATTAAATCGCCCCCAGAAAGCGAACCTAAAGTGTCGAAAGCTTCCTGTATATCTTAAAATATAGCAAAACAATACTTGCTTTCAGTGCTATCGTAATTTCTTCTAAAATATGGAATATTAGAAAACGTTAGTAGTAGAGTTTTATATGTAAATGCTTTTAACATTGAAATGCTATATAAAAAAGCTTTTTAGTAAACTTATATGGTTAACTACATGCTAAGACGCTGACTGTTAGACGTGAACTAAAATTTAAAAAATATGAAATATTGTATGGTGAATCATTTGTTGTTAGTGATGGAGCAGTCTAAAACTCTTTAAAATACAAGGCTTTTTCATTGATTCCTACAGAATAAATGACAACAAATTCTTCCTTAACATTGTAAAAAGACATAATATTAAAGATGAAAAGTATTTACGAATTGCTAACGTTTTTAGAAACTTTACGACTAAAGCCAAATGTATTAATAATGTTTACGGATTTGCTCTGATCTTATCAAGAGTAGTTTAGAGGAGGCCTCTCCACTAGTGTGATTACCGATAAATTGTTCTTAATTCTTGATATGGTGAAAATAATAATTATATTCAACTGGATCATTTATGTTAAAACATTTTTCGAAGCAAAATATTGTTATTTTCCTTTTAATGGTCTTCTACTATCCACGTTTCGTAAATTTTTGAAAATTTATGAGCGCTGCAGATACTACTAGATTTTCACAACAATTATCAATTACTGATTCACTACATGTGAATCCGAAAGCATCTGCAATTTTACTAAACTAGATGATGATTCCTTTATACCGTTTATCATACTCTAATGAATTCTAGAAATAATTGTATATAACTTTTATATATATGTAATGTGGTTAGAAAGCTCTTGATTATGATACGGACTAATTTCTGCGATTATTGTGAAACTAAGGGCAATTTTCTTTCTTCCCACACCTGTTTTTGTAACGCAAATTTACGTAATTTAATTTATATAATTTATTTATATAAAAACAGAAATTATGAAATTTACTTTTACCAAATATGTAATAAAATTGTCACTAAGTCAAGAATATTAAAAAAAAACATGTTATTGCCCGTTTACAACTGAATGAAATCTGTTAATAACGAGATATTAATCGAAATCTTGTAGATTGCAACGAGATTTCCCATACATCCTCAGGAGATTTCGTCTGGTTTAGTTGAAATCTATAATAGCTTAAGTAATGCAATTCTGTTTTTTATATTAAAAATATAATAAAAACATAATATAAAAAATGTACAAAGGTCTTCGACTAGCATTCAAAGCGTACAGTTGATTTTGCTCTCGTTTGCACAAAAATAAAGAAAGCGTGTTTGCAAAATAACGGTTGTCGCATACTTTATTTTTAACAAGTGTTCTTTCTTTTATATTGTTGTTTTGTAAATCAAAAAATCACACATAGAGACAGTCAGTGTTTAAATTAATCATGGCTCCGGGTCTACCGGACAACCTGTCTAATAACAGGCCCTTTGCTTTTGCGGATTTCATAGAAAATCCGTCCAAGAGAGCAAAACGAAATGTATTCCCAGCGTTACCTAATCCAATCAGCACACATAAAAATTCACCAAAAAACATTTTGATAACCTCCACTGACGAAAAAAAGCAACTTGGAGAGTACATTTGCTATAAAAAAAAATAATAGAAAACATCTCAACGGAAATAAACTCGATTTCAATTCTACGTGATGGGAGCCTCCTCGTTCTTGCGCGCAACTCCCGTATTGCAGAAAAGTTTTTGAAAACAAAATCACTTGATAATTTATGTCCAATCTCATGCAAGCTTCATGAGACACTCAACTCCGTCAAATGAGTCATCAAATATCCAGACAATAGAAAAATACAGCTAACCAAAATAAAGATATAAATAAACAACAAAAACGAATCAAAGCATTGAAAACACAAAAATACATACACACAACCTTAAAAACGAATGAAATCTCAAATGAACATGAAACACCAAAAATAAATTTCATAGTAACGGAAGAATCTGAATCCACAGACTCTATTAAAATAAACACAAACATTTCTGTATCTCCAATATCTCATTTAACTCAGTCTCTTATAGACAATAACGATTATTTTACTATGTCGATCGACACATTGGACCCAGCTTAGGAGTGATCGTATTAGTAAAGTTAACATCAACTCGCTTCTTCAACTCGCTTCTTTGGGGCCGCTTCCTTCCGTGACGGGTTTCAGCTCAGCGCCATAACTCAAACTAACTTAAACAAGCACAAGTATCAGCATTACATCTTCAAGATGGATTTGGAACATACATGGACTTCAACAATTAGGGACTTAAACCCAAGTATTATTTCTTTACAAGAAACGCATTGTGCTTATACACCGTTCCCTCCAAAAAGTTACTCCGCCTACTTCACAAATTCAATACAAAATAATACATCAAAGCAAGGTACAGGAATATTCATTATATCGGGTATTCCACACAAAGAAAAAAACGAAATCTCAATATTAAGCATCCTATCTTTTTATATTCCACCATCCGCAGACATCTCTGTTCGACAATTAACAAATATTATTTACTCATTTAATACTCATGTTCTTGGCGTTGGTATTTCAATGGATGGAATACCATTTGAGGATCGACATAATACAATAACAATAGAGAAAATCTTCAATTATGCCAAGTCATTCTAATCAAACAGACAATTCAAAATTAGAATTAATGGACATGATTCAAAATCCTTTAACCTCAATAACGGCATTCCTCAGGGTTCTCCCCTCTCAGTGATATTGTTCCAGATCGCATTTAACGAAATAAGTAAAATTGTAAACAAACACAAATTTGTGGATCACTGCCTATACGCCGATGATCTGTATGTCCTCTGCAAAAGAAACAATAATAACGATAAATGGACTGAATATCCTGGTGCTAAAATTTTGATCCAAAAAACAATTAAATTCTATATTTGCAGAAAACGGCTTTGTGACTAATTTTTATAGAATTAAAATAAATAACCATCAGATTGAAAACGTAAAAAAATAGAAAATCTTGGGACTAATTTTCTTATCAAACTACACCTGGAAAGATCAGCTAGCTGCACTGAAGAACTCATTAATAGCCAGAGTCAACACAATTTGAAACTTAGCAAACAAGAGTCTTGTTCACATCAATACTCTTCCTTACCTCACCAAAGCTCTAGTTCTAAGCTAAATGGATTACGGTCTATACATTTATGGTAAAAGTAGGAAGTCCAACATCAATATAATTAAGTCAATTTATCATCAAGCCGTGAGGGCTTCGGCGTACGTACGAAGAAACTGGCCTTCCGCCTATAGAAAATAGAATATATCATGCCAAAGCTAGAATTCTTCCAAAACTCCTTAATAGTACAAACTCATTTATAGACCAAGACATTAAATCCAACCTAACCTCTAAACGACCTAGAAGATTGAAATCGGCAATTGCTGAGGCATTCGAAATGTCTTCTGTTTTTAATTTAATTTTAATTAAATAAAGCTCCTTGGAAATTCGACCTAAATTGTCTTGATCTGTCACTTACTAATTTCATCTCTACAAAAAACATTTCATTGTATGATTTCTGAAATTAAATTTTAAAAATCACGATTGGAATTTGCTGTATACCGATGGCAGTAGTGGATGAAATTGGAAAAATTCTAATTCTAGGAATACTTTACAGACATGCCTCAGTTTTCACTGCAGAATCCTGTGCTATTTATCAGGCTATTCGTCTTACACTTAAAAACAAAACTAAGACAGCTATCTTTTCAGATAATCTATCAGTTCTAAAAGCCATAAGTAGCCCATTTAATAACAAATGGAAAATAATATCACATATTAGAAATTCGCTAACAGGGAACTAAAATAGAATAAAATTACAATGGATACCTAGCCATATTGGAATCGTTGGCAATGAAACTGCCGATTCAGCAGCCAAATACGCCTCTTCTGCACCAATCATATGGATGGTACTATAGAAAAAATTGATATTCAACGTCACATCGAAAGCTATCTTAAGTCCAAACTTAAGGAAACTCCCATTACACATTACCATTATTCAACAATATATCCGCAGCACAACCCACCGATATACCCTAAAACATCTCAAAAAATAAAATCAAACCATTTTCAAGGCTGCGTCTAGGACATCCCAGCTTCACACATGATTGGTTACTAAAGATATCAACTTCTCGACCTACCTGCACAGAATGTAAACACAGTTTAACTATCAAACATGTTCTATCACATTGCCCAGTTTTTGAAGCCCAATGGAATAGAATATTCTCAAATGCATCAGCCATTGATCTTCTTAAAGAGCCATCATACACTAATATTAACAAAATATATAACTTTATTAAAGCAACTAAATTAAAAGTTTAAGTAAATGTAGTAATTTTATGGTATCTGCCGTGTCTGGTTCCGGGCCTTGGATGGCTGGCAGCAGATGGAAGGGGAGGTTTATACATCCAATTCGGTCAGTTGCCGGACTGCTGTGATTGGGAGATCAATGCGGCAGGTGCGACAACATTCCTCCTTTTTTATTGTACAAATATGGAAATATATCTTTAGTAATAAGCATATACATATGTATTTATGAATCAGAGCTGATGGCCCAAGTAGCTAATGCACTTAAATGTATTTAATTTCAGAATTAATTCTGTTGATTATATTTATGAAATAAATAAATA
Organism: Sarcophaga rosellei; assembly: GCA_930367235.1. NCBI lineage: Eukaryota > Metazoa > Arthropoda > Insecta > Diptera > Sarcophagidae > Sarcophaga > Sarcophaga rosellei. The sequence goes on from OV884019.1 coordinate 62,342,008, forward strand.
AAAAATGTTCAATTGCGTTTAATTTAAAAAAGACATCCGGTATATTAAGAGGTATAGTGTAAACGCTCTATATTTTAAACAAGATTTCAAACCAAATAGACGAGATTTTGTCCATGCTTTAAATAAGTATAGAAACATTGATTTGTTAAAATTTAGTTATTTAGTTATTCGTTTTCAAATTAAATATATTGTTAAACATTATCACTTTGTTTAGAATATTCCATTTGTATTTGTTGATGTTGGAGGCCAACGTACACAACGACAAAAATGGACTCGATGTTTTGATACATCTGTTACATCGATAATATTCCTCGTTTCAACATCCGAATTTGATCAAGTTCTAGCTGAAGATAGGTAAGTAATTAATACTACATTTGTGTCCTTCTATAAAATAAAATGATTCTTGTTTCAGAATGACGAATCGATTAGAAGAATCTAGAAATATTTTCGATACTATTGTAAATAATAATACATTTAAAGGTATTTCTATAATTCTGTTTTTAAACAAAATGGATTTATTAGATCAGAAAGTTAAGAATCCCGAGACTGATATTCGTTGGTTTTATCCGCAATTTAATGGTAATCCACATTCACTTTTGGACGTGCAAAATTTTATATTGCAAATGTTTATGAGCGTTCGCAAGCGCCAACAAAGTCGAACATATCATCATTTTACAACTGCCATAGATACACGTAACATAAATGTTGTATTTAATTCTGTTAAAGATACGATCCTGCAACGAAATTTGAATGCGTTGATGTTGCAGTAATAACTAAATGTTAAATTTACCAAAAAAAAAGAAAGAAAAAAAAAACAGATTTATTAAACTAAATTAAGGCTTATGAAAATTAAAAAAGAAAATTGTCAGTTCGATATAAACTGCATATTTAAATTCTTTATTTTTATATTAAAGGGGGTTTTATAAAAGAATCAACCTCGAATATAAAGGTACAGCCTATGATAATTTTATTGTATTTGGAATGTACATATATAGATTTAGGCATATGCTTTATTTATGTAACAAATACTTGTAATAACTCTTTATTTTTTAAATACTTTTATATCATATCCCGCACTGTAAACATACATTTTATTCAAATATCCAATGTTTTTATTATTTATATTATTATTAGTTGTGGTAATATTAAAAAAATTTATAATGTAAATTATTATTCTTATAAATGTAAATTAAATTATTATTATTTTTTTTTTTTGTATACCTATAGATGTTCATTTTCTCTTAGAGAAATATGGGCATGTGCTAAAAAATACATTAAAATACCGAAGTACCTAACTTGTTTTAATTAATTGTTTGCTAAAAATCTTGCCTAATTGTAATGTTATGTATGATTGCTTTTAAATTATATATGTGTTGCTATTGAAAATCAATGCACCGTATAAGAAAGAATTCTATATAGATTCGTCTAATAAGAGTAATAAATGCTAAGATTAAATATAGACTGACCTAATATATATATTTGATTACTACCTTCTAGGAGATAAGTTGAAATATTGTATATACTTTATATATGTATACAGTATTGTTCGAAACTTAAGCAACTTGTTCTGACAAAGTAATCAAATTCTTAGATTTTTCTCTTAAATTCAAATAATTTCTTAAATTTAATTAGTCTGTGAAAAATCCGCAATTAACTTGTTAAATTCAGTTGGAGTACGCCACTGTTAAAGACATAAGAGGCTGCATCTATATCCACGGTATAATAATGGCACATTCAAACATGGTGGCGGTAACTTAACTGTTCGGACATACCTTTATTCCTTCTATAAAAATACCAACGAAAACGGACGGATGCTTAAAGGGAACTTTTAGCTACCCACAAATGTATTTAAATATGCCAAGTAGAAAATAGTACTTTGATGGGTGTTTGAGTATAAAAGAAATGTCTAAGTTGATTAGAAATTAGTTGTGTGAAAATCGGAACAGTAACACGTCTCTTTAATAATCAATAGTAGCATTCCAATTGTCTACAACTTGATTGGGAATCAAAAGAATATGTAGTACATATATATCAGGAAAAAACATATTTTTTTTTTCTTAGATTAGATAGTTTTTTACATTTCAAATTTAAATTACAATATCTCATATCGCCGTAGTCTAGAAGGTAGTGTGTTAGCCACGGTTTAAACCCCACTCACCAACAAAAGGAAAACATGAAATAAAATTTCTTCGGCGACATCCTCTCAGCAAATTTCTGGCAAAAACTCTGAGAATAAACAAAATTGCTTTGAAAAGTTTCTCAAAAATCTGTCGTTCGGAGTCGACTTTAAGTTGTAGATCCCGCAACTCATGTATAAAAATGAACACAAACGACGACTGATGGATTGGTCCCCAACAAACCAAAACGTTTTAGAAATCGCTTGTAACAAGCTTACCAACATAAGCCTTAAGCTTAGAAAACTGTTATAAATTCGATTGTAAAAGGTTTGTTAAAAATTATTTAATAAACAAAACTGAACCCTTGCTAGAAGCTTATAAATCTAATTATAGAACAAGCTTGCAGACAAATATTTTTTCTAAACATGTTTATGATACGCTTATGTCTGAAACATTTTTATAAGCTCATGAATATAACCTTATAATATACGTACAGAGTAAATTGTACACTCAACAACAAAAATATTTTTTTTCGGGACCGAATTCATTTATTTATTTTTTGTTTAATTAAGTACATTTAAAAAGTAATATTTTTAGGTTTGTCGGCGTAATTTTTACGGCACTCGTGTCGATTTTTTGCGAATTGAAAAAATGATTTCGTGCTTTTGACGAATTCGTCCTCTCCAATCCCAATAGAAATTGCAGCAACTTCAAAAATAAAAAAGTAAATATAAGTGACAATAATACAATAATAATAATATAATAATACTTCTTATAGCCCTAGCCGCACTTAGATTTCGCACACTCTTTTTTTCCGCCGTTCCTTTCCAAATAAATATAAAACTTTTTATGAAAAAACGATAAATAAATTGACAGCTTTTTCAAAAACATTTAGAAAACTACAACTAGCATAAGCTGTTTGCAATCATTCTTGTAAAATTATTATCTAAACTAAGTGTATAGCAAGTATTGTTGTTAAAGGTGTTGTCATGTTAATCATTTTCTAAACACTATTGTAAAAAATCGGTTGTTATAAGTTTATTCTACAATTAAATTACTTTTAAGTTTTGGTTTGTTGGGTTGTAACGACCAATTATGTATGTATGTGTAATTCCCCTTCAGTAATGGAGACAGACTGTTTTGGAGTTCCATTGAAAGTGAATATATTTCTGAGAAGAAAATATGAAATACTTATAGATGAAGAATGAAATTTTAATGAATAAGTTAAAATTTTTAAAATGATCCTGAAATTATACTCATCAACAATGTGTAGGAGAAATAATGACATTAGAAGAGATTTGTCAATGAAATCAGTTGGGCAAGAAAGAATTATTTTCAGAGAGGGACACCCCGAAAGAACACTTCCGCAATAACGTTAACATTAATATTACACTACCAGGGTGCCCCAACAATTTTATTATTAATAAATTGTTTATAGTGGAAATTGTAGAAGGTAGGTAGGTAATTCGGTTGAGGGAGTGGATATCAACCAAGAGTCTCATGCCTATAGACAAGCATCTAAGCCATTATATAGACCTGCTATGCGCTCACCATTAAGGAATACACCTTTCTATAGGAGGTTTGTACCTCGCACAAACTTCTTTAATTTGTTTCAGTACACTCCTCTGAGACGGGTTATGTCTGGTATAGTGTCATACCCAAAATATGAAGATCTCGAGCTTTCCACATGCCCCGCAATCATCATTTTCCACTACTCTAACTCTATTAGCCAAAATATTCGCTTCCTCATTTTCAATCACTCCATGATGACTAGGTGCCCACATAATGCCTGGAGTATATCCCGAGACTATCTTTGATCCCGTATTTCTGGATGTTATTGCACTAATTGTCATTTGACTATCTGTAAATATATTTATTTATGATTACTAGCGCAGATCAAATATACCTTGATCGCGTGCAACTGCTCTTGAAGAACTGGTTCTTCTGTGCAGAGGCCCGGTCTCGTCCTATCTCCATGTTGGGCGAAATCCGTATCGCAACTAGTCCCCGCGGGTATCTCTGACACGAATCCGTTTGAACAAAAAAGTCTATCTGGTATTAGATTGGTTGTTACTGATATGTTGGGCATCATGTCGGATATCTGTGAGTCAAGAGAGAAGCGTCCAGTATCCCAATTATACTATTATATTATTTGTGGCTCTGGTTGATTCATACGTTCAAAGCCTGAAGATGATACGCCTTAAGAGCCATCGCATATCGAGCCCGTATCTCTATCGGTTCGATGAAGATTATTGTCTCCAATGCTCAGAATGGCGAACCACTTATCCGTAAACAACACATTCGTTGAACCCTCTCCGTCTATGTTCACCACACTATTGAAGTCTAAGTTAGAGTGGATTTAATTACCTTCTGTATGACACAGCCAGAGTCTCATTCTTCGCATGAGCCCCCATTTAGAACATGTCGCTTTCCTACATTTCGAATAGCACCTGTATGCATGCATGGTTCGGATTGTTACATCTCAAAAGTACTACCACGTCGTCCGGGTAGCGGACCTTCGTCTGTTATTATCTTCAAGAGACTGACTAGTTGCGATTCACATGGGAGGTGAAAATATTCCTCCCTGGGGTGTTCACCTTTTCAAACTATCTCTTAGCGTTATGTTATATGCAGTGAAATATATGCATATACTTCTTAAGTCTAATGCAGTTGGTACTGACAAAATTTTTTAAAAATTTTGCTCCCTTTCTTGATGTTGTATGTTACCTTTATTTTAAATACAACAATAACTAAAAAAGTTTATTAAAAAAACTGAACATTTGCAATAATCATATCTATTCCGAAATCTTATAGAGGCTAAATGATATCGTACAGTTCAGTCATCGAACTTTAGTATCTGAATGACAATTTTTTATCTCTGCTACTCGTCTTTGGAATTCTTTACCTATGCGGACAAAAGAACTAAGAAGTGCTTTTCAGTTTAAGTGGACTATTTTCCAACGTTATTCATAATCCTAATATTATCAAACATATGTTATTTAATTAATTGTAATATTGTTCTATTGAATTTATTATCAAATAAATCTTGGGTATCCCTAAGAGAAGCTGTAGGCTCATAATTGATAATGCGATCGTCGATTCCGTCAATGGGCGGCCTCGGGCTCTTGTAGAACGGCGCAGAAAATCTGCCCAAGGCTAGGTGAAGGACGCACGGTAGGTGTACTTAAACATCATTACGAGTCATTGCATAATGGGTACGCATGCAAGCCACGTTGCTCTTAGACACCTTGCTAATGATTTCTGCAGGAGTTGCAATGATCAGGAAGATACTGCCTTTCACCTGCTGGGTACATGCCCGGTACTTTGTCAAAGAAGAAAAAAGTACTTAGAATTGTGCCTTATACGGCCTAAGTATGTCCATCCAACTCTCACCTTCTACCTACCTGCTATTTTATTATAATTTTAAATTTACAACCTCAACAGTAGTCGTTCGATGGGAGCCGCGTGTCTTCCAATAACGCAATGACTAAAATTCTTGGGGTGTTGAAGGAATTTCTCCTTGAAATTATCCTTTTCACCAGTCGTCCACACATTCAGTTTGGCTTTTTCTTTATGAACGGCCACCACATCTTTGATAAGACCACTCTCATTGTGATACGCATATGTTTGTTGACGGGCATCATACATTAGCGGTGGTATAATGGCGTAAGAATGCATTTTTCTTACCTTCATAGCCTGTTCGTGTAAACCATTCATTATTTCCTCGTAGTCTGCTTCGGATTTGATGCGTGATCCCACACTGTTGAAACGTTCTTTATCTTCACGTTATTTGCGCAATTCAGTAAAGACCTTCTCACATAATTCACGATTTTTAGCTTCTCAGCAGACATTTGGGTGCACGTCTCCACCAGCTTAGTGTGATGCAACCATCGATCATGTTTTATTTTACATATGTGCTCGAACAAAGGTCCTTTTATGGTCGCTTGGTGACGTTGTAAAATTGTTGTTAAGCTGGAGGTCCACACCAGGCGTTCTACGCGTTTTCGCATACTACGCTGCTGTCAAAAAAGTAGAATTAATGTATTTATTTGGTGCAAGTTACACGCACAAAAGCGTTGGATGCCTTGACGCATAGAACGCGAAAAGTAGATCTACTTTCTACTTTTGTAAGCATCACAAGCGGCGCGCGTACAAAACAGCTGATTTTGACAAGTTGTTTTGTTTTAATTTGTTTAAATGTTTTGATGATCTCGTTCCAAGTATAAAGGAGGCACAAAACATTATATTCACAAACTCAATTAATTTTATAAATTCTTTAAAATTTTCAGTTACATTTGCCATTTTTGTTTATTGAAGTATTTTCAATCAAATGCTTTTATTTTGCTGACAGCTGATCAAAACAAACATTGGCGCGTAAAAAGCGTTGCATTTCACTTGAAGCATAGAATGCGAAGAAGGTATGAAATGCACGCAACGCTTTGACGCGAAAACGCGTGGTGTGGACCTCCAGCTTTAGATATTCGACATCCAGGGGTTAATTGTACAACGGCAGCAAATAGCGCTGACCACAGCTGTCTAGTATGGAATGTTGGGAGGCGTTGTATATAGTATATATTTTGTGCTGCTAATGACTACGAAAAGCTTCAAAAGAGCACAAGACGAGCGTTTTCAATTAATTCCATTCATAATAGAATATATTGCAGGTTATATAATTTTCAAAATGTGTCTTATAGAATTTGGCTTCATACTTAAATATACTTAATTATAAATTACACATTTATAATTTATTGGGAATATACAACAAAATTGTAAATGTGGCAACGCTACATATATAGTTTATGAGAAAATAGAACTTCAAAAAACTTTATTTTTAAAAAAAAATTTGATTGAAACTACCTTCTATATTTCTTATACCATGATAATGCATGGGTCGCATTGAAAAGTAGAATGTAAACCTACTTGATGCGTTCTACGCATTCTGTGCATTCTATGCGTTTTCTTCTGTGACTTGTCACAAACAACTATACTGATTCTACTTTTTTGACACACGCATGTAGCACAAGGTCGCATGAAACGCATGGCATGGACTTTTGGCTTAATAAGTTGATCAAGATAAATCATAACAGTAGCAATACTTTCCAACTGTTCCTTAAAACTATTGGAAGCAGTGTCCTCCCGAATTTTTCGTTCCCCTCCACAAGCTGTCAAACTAAAACGGATTTGTTATTTCAACTTTTTCTATTTTTTAATTTATATACATTTATTTACTTGTGCGTCTACTATGTAGGGGACTCGAACTTGTGTTGCCATTTGGCAACAAAACTGAAATAAAAATTCCTTTGACAGAGAAACCCCCATTTTTCTAAATATATTTTTTTAAGTTATTAATAAAACATGTTGACCTAAGTCATATATATTTTTTAATTTTGTCTGTAAGTATCACCCAACACTCAAAACATCGAGGACAAAATCAACGTCAATTACAGACATCAACGTCAATTTTTTTTTACAGAATGCCAAACATATGTCAACAGCCATCGGTAAGTGACTTTGTCTTGTGTTGACGACGTCAAATAGAATAAGGGTAATTGCAAGGCGAATTCATGTAACCGGTGGGATTATCTAAACAGCTGATACTTCTACGATTGTCAAAATTTGTGTGTGTTTGTTGTGCGTGTGTGTTTTGTTGTTAATTTTTTTTTCTTTTCCATTTTTTTCTTCCTATTTTGACAGCCGAAGGAGTGTTTTACAAAAACAAAATGCCTGTTGTTTTTGCATTGTTGTACTTGTTGTAGAGTTGCGGCTACCTTATATGAATTTGCCGTGGGTAATTGTTTTTAATTCTAACCAAAATCAGTTTACATTTCATCATTTGTTTTTAATAATGAATTAAAATTTTTTTTGTTTGAATTTAGAGTTTTTGTTCTAACGTTTTCGGATATCCATTTATAACTAATTTATATGCATTGGTCACGGAGACAGAGCTTTAATAAGATTATGCGTGTTTTAATATAAAAATTAATTATTTAAAATTGTGATTTTATTTTTAAAATAAATTTGTAGAATTTATGAAAAATCTAGCGTCATTACATAGAAAATTAATTTCAATGTTAAACATATACATACATATGATGGTCCATTAACAATTTTTGGCTTATATTTTTATTTATAATATTTTGGTTGCATAATTTAAAGGACTCTAATATTCAGTTCTGCTTGCAAAGGAAATTTTTGACTTGGATCAATAATTATAAAGCAAAAGATCTTAAATTAAATTAAAAAATAATATTTATTAAAAATCAGTAAGAATATGAATCAGTTACAACAATTGTTTGATAGGCGAATAAAGTATTACAAATGAAAACAAAGCGTCAAATATTAAACAAATTCTTAAGATTATAGTTTAATCTGGTTATGTTACTTTGGAACACAAATGCACATTTTGAAAATTTATTTATTGATTTTCCGCATAAGCGTTAAAATTTTTCCTAAGTTTAATGCACAATTTTTATAAGTAACTCACACAGTAAATAAATTGAATTTACCTACAGTATACACATATAATTAAAAATCACAAAACACGTAAACTAATTCTATTTAAATTAAAAATTAATTTAAAGGAAAATAGCATCATTGAGTTACTGCAGTATTGCTTGACCCCATTTGCCCAATGCAACTATAAAATTATTTTTTATGACGTTTTATATGGTATAACATTGGTATTGCAACTATTACTAAAATTGCCGCAACAACTACTTTGCGAAGCCTTTGCACTAAGTGTAGACAAACCTATGGAATCTCCAGCATTTTTATTTGTTAGTGAAGAACTGTCTTTACTTCGCGCCTGTTCAATTAATTCTGCTGCTATTTCATAAAATAGCCTTTCAACATTTTCTGCTTCCTTTGCTGAAGTCTCTAAAAAATACATGTCATGCTGTTTAGCAAATTCTTCACCAATTTGCGTTGGAATTTCACGATCATCTCTATCTGTTTTATTTCCCACTAGAATCTTTAACACTTTAGAGTTCGCATATTCCTGGATTTCCCGTAACCAATCCGGAAGGCAATCAAAAGTTGGTTGGCAACTTATGTCGTAAACTAAAATTAAAGCATGTGCAGATCTATAATAACTTTGTGTAATGGATCGAAAACGTTCTTGTCCAGCAGTATCCCAAATTTGTAGCTAAATAATGAAACAAATATATCATTTACAAGGATACTATAATTAATCTAATATATTTGTATTACCTTTATTTTATCGCCATTTACTTCCACTGTTTTAATCATAAAATCAACACCAATAGTAGCACCTTGGCCTGGAGGAAATAGACCTTGTGTAAAACGTCTAACGAGACAAGTTTTACCTACTCCTGCATTCCCAACAAGTACAATTTTAAATAAAAACTTATAGTCTTCCATAACTATGTAAAATAAATAAAAAAAATATATATATATATATTTGTATATATATGGTATATAAACATGTATGTAATAATTATATACATACATATATGTGTGTTTATTTATATGTATATATATATGTATATGTATATGTATATGTCTCAAATACATAAGTGTCCGTACACAAAGGAGGCGAAAACAATTTTTAACATTTTTCAAAAACTTTAATAAAGTAAAATTGTTTCAAAAGCTTAATCAGCATTTTGAAGTTTTTTTTTTTTTTTTAATTTTTGTACAAGAAATAAATTAAACTTTTTAATCAGAATTTGTGTATCTAAATATTGTTGTAAGCACAAACTGAGCTTTCAAAATAATTTAGTTTGTTCAAATCTCGTAAGTTGTTTTTGAAATATTGTAAAATTTTTCTCCGCCTGCGTTGTATATGGACAATTATTTGAGATAGTGCATATGTACTACCTCAATATTCAAAATATGGAAGTAATGACAACGCATTAAGAATTACATTTTCTGAATGATAAATTTACAATCTTTAATCTTCTATATATATAAAAATGAATGTTTGTTTATATCGACACCTCCATTCTATAACGTTCTAAGTGTACTTAGAACGTTTTTAATGTTCTTGCATTTTTAAATTCTACGTTCTCTAACTTAAATACTTTCAAAATTTGGTTAAGATGCGCCGATCCGTTCCGAAGTTATAGGGAAAAATCTACTCAGAATACACATATAGTCGTATGGCGCGTGCAAACTTGGAGAGCTCATAACTCAAAACACACTTTTTCGACTTAGAATGTTATAGAACGGAGGCGTCGATATGTAACTTAAAGAATTCTTAACTATGCATTTGATCAGGTTATGATCTTTAGCAAAGTTGTTGCGCATGAGCCGGGGCAGGTTTCTAAGTTGATATGACCAATTTTTGGCAGGTGGCGCCACTGAAAATGACTAAAAATGATTTAAATAGTAAACTGTGCATTTAATCATGTTATGATCTTTAGCAAAGTTGTTGCGCATGAGCCGACGAAGGTTGCTAAGTTAGTATGACCAAATTCCGACAGATGGCAACACTGAAAATGACTAAAAATTAATTAAATCGTGAACTGTGCATTTGATCACTTTATGATTTTTAGCAAAATTGTTGAGCATAAATTTATTGTTTGTATGTAATCATTAGCACTTTAATTTATAAGATTTCTATCTTGTTGTGCTAAATTTGAAAATAAAATAAATAAATATATAAATAAAAATAAAATAAAGTCGAAGGAGGTTTTTAATTTAGTGTCATTAATTTTCGATAGATGGCGCCATTGAGAATTACTAAAAACATTTAATATAACTCATTCCCGTAAAATGTCAATCACAAATTTGAAACATTTTAATTTTGGAAAATTTTTAAAAATTCAATTGGATTGGGTGCATTGTGAGATTCTAATAAATTTAAACGCATTTTTCACGTCGTTCCCGTGCAATCATGCCTTCATAGCGACAAGCAATTGGTCGACCTACACCTCAAGCATGCAAGATAAGAGCATTATGAGCCTCAGAATCAGACGAGTAACGAGCTTTTATTCTGGAAAATCTTCGAGTACAAGCCGCTGAGACCCGTTCGAATGAATCACTTGAACAACGAGAATTGAGATTTTTAAACTGATCGAATGCGTTCTACTCAGGCCAGTTCGTCTGAGTCATCTGGACAACGGGAAACAAAATCCGTAAAATTATTCAAAATTAATTGGGTATTAATGTAATGGTTTTTCTTCAAATTTATTTTTGTTGGTGGCGCAGCAACACGAGTAGGGTACAGCTAGTTCTATATAAATTTATTGAATACACAAACAGAAGAAAAATTTAATTGTTTTTAGACTAAAATTATCTGGCCACTGTTATTGCTCAGAGTTTATAAATTCTTGTCAAAGTCGGACGAAAAATTAAATTATAAATGAATGAGCGTGTACCCTTTTAATAAAATTACTGAAATATTATAACACAAAAAAGAAAAAATGTACTACTAACCTGACCACTATCAATTCACACACCAAGCGTGTATTTTACATATCAATATTGAAAATAACTTCTTTTAGAGAATAAAATGACTGCGTCTGAAGAATTAATGCTTCTGAAAGGTAATTCTATATTCTTTAAATTAATTAATATATATGTATTTGCACATATTGAGCTAAATATTTTGAAAACATATCCTAAAACAAAAATCAATTATTTTCATTAAAAATTGTGTGGCCATTATTAATTCGTTAAGTTAATTTTTGTGGTATTTTTGCTGAAATGTACCATTATAACAAAAATAAAAATTGTCAGATGACAAAAGAAAATAGTGAGTTAGTAGTGGTCAGATAATTTTGGTCAGTTTGTGTGTTCATAAATTTATCCAAATATGTAAAACTTGTTTTATATAGCATTACCTTTCAGAAATTGTAACTCTTAAGGTGTTGTCAATTATTACTTTTAAAAATATGGAACTTTAAATATTGATATATGTATCAAACAAACATGCATGGCTAGTGTAATACAAAAAAATAGGATTCTTTTGTGCGGGTGTATTAAAGTATGATTAGATCGGTCGTATTACTATCGCTACATATTTTTTCGTATTTACTGGCACTGCTGTTTGGACCATTTTGATATTTTTTTTTGTATTTGTATGAAATGTCGACTCAGGTGTTATTTTAACCTTAACGTTTTTAGTGAGTTATCTGGGATAAAATCGAAAAAAATTAAAAAGTTAGATATCTAACGTTATGGACAATTTTAGTCCACGCAATTTACTTAATTTCGTATTTGAGGAAAATAATATGAGCTAAACACAAAATGGGTATGACTTTTACTATCACAGGAAGATGTAAAAATTATTATTAAATTCAAACTGAATAGAAATCTAATGCATTTTGCGTCATTCACCTTTTTTAGGAGATAAAATGTTTAGACCATCGCTTCTAGATGGTATAATATTTGATGACGAAGCTTGTTGTTGTGCCAATAGCTCTGCTGCAAACGGTTTTTAGATTCGGATGTTTCTTTTATTTTATTTGCATTTGCAGTCCACGAAGAATCAATTTCTGAATATACATACACAAAATAAATGCGTTCAATGCGGATATCAACTATATTCGAAAACACAACATTTGATCACCGATTTTATTTTATTTCGATCAGCAGTATCAACTCCTCCTATGATAGGTAAAGGAAACGATTTTCACAGACACGATAAATAATGACAAAATTACAAACCTTTTGCAGAATTATAATATGAAACGCTTCTATTATGGTTATTGAACTCCATTTCATCTGTTTTGTGTGGGTTGTGCATCCAATATTGTACATCAACACAGTACATTTATTTTTATAATTGATTCCACTGAAAGCAAATGCGAACGTGTATAAAGGAACTTTTTTGAACAAAACCAATTTCGGTAGGATAAAAGTTTTATTTCTTCAATCTGTACCAATATATCTCAAACACTTTCCCAAATTGAAAAGATGAAAAAGAAGAGATAGATGGGACTGTAATATTTTGCCCTTTAAATCCTTTTTTCAAATCCAACGCAACTCGCTCTTTTAAAATTACAAGCCTTAAAATTTTACAAGCTTTTCGCTTTTGGTTCTCCAATATCTATTTTGATTTAAGGTTTACAACTAACCAAGGCTCACATTTTCAGTTTGTTATGCTTTAAAAGCATATATTGTCCAATTGTCCCATAAAGCGTAAATAGTAGCATATTTTCATTACTTCTCTATTGTCTTATATATTGACGTCGATATCAGTCACGTTATCATGTAAAAAACATTATAGTAACTTGGTTAACATTACATAGCGTTACCCACGTTTAATGCAGTGGTCAGCAATGAGTATTCAAAAAGATGAGTAGAATGGAATCATACTCATAATTTCTGATACTTATACGCATTCATACTTATTTTAATATCATGGAACCTCTACTCATATTCAAAGTTTGAAGTACTCATCATATTCATACTTAACAACACGTATGATGTTGTTGATTTCGACTCGCCATAGCTAAAATACTCAGTAGAAGGTTGTGTGTTTGATCTGCTCGCTGCTGTCTTTTTTTTGCTTATCGTCGTCGAAAATCTAAAAGTACGTAACATCCCGTTTTCTAATTTTACAGGTAAAGCAAAAAACGTTATAAAATAAAAAATACTTCATATATAGAAACAATTGATGGAATATGGTACGTCATTTTGAATTATTGATATAAAAACGTTATTTTTGATCGGAAAAATCTAAAAATTGATAGAGATATGTTAGATAACCTTACGAATCATACCCAATCAAAAACTCGATTTTGATTTTTTTGATGATACGTACTTTCGGATTTTATGCGTTAGGCGTTATGTGTCTGTTTTCTTTTTTGTAAATGCAACAATAACTAAGACTGTAAATTTTGATGAATGACTCGAGTGACTCGAATTCATCGAGTCGAGTTACTCGAATCATTTGTAAGTATTATAAGTATTTTTCTAAAGTTATGAATCTAAATGAGTAGGCTTATGAATCAAACGTAGTATTTCGAATGGTATGAGTTTGATGTCAACGTTGTACGCATACTCATTGCAACCTGTACTTATAAATCAACGATATAGTGAGTACGAATAAATCAGAGTAGTTAAATTTCAATATTGTTAACTCACTTATATTCAAAATTTCATGAGTGCTTATGAGTAGTGAAAAAACGATTCATTGCTGATCTCTGGTACCTATCGTCTATAGCACTAAAACGAAAGGAACATATGATGCACGTTACACTCTTCTGAACAGTTGTAGGAGAGAGTGATAGAACCTTTAATTTTAAAAAATTATTAAAAGCGGAAATAATATCATAATTGGTAGCTCCTTTTCTCAACGAATTCACATTAAACAGAACTCCAAACGGGTCAAAATAATGTTTTCACGATCGCTACTGGCTGTGTCAAGATGATAGATAGAATGTCAGGAAGGAGTAATTTAATAGTATCTGATGAAAATGTTTTTCTGTTCCTTCGCGATTTTTGTGTACTGCAGCTTATAAAAGGGTCATTTTATTATTATTTTTACCAGTTTACAGGTAAAAAAGATGAAAATAGAGATTTCATACTTTATTGCGGTATATAACAATTTTTGAGCACTTGCTACTTTCAGTTTTAAATTTTTTTTTTTTTTAATTTGTCAAAAAAAGTAAAATTTTCAAAAAATCGCCAAAAATAATTGCGCAAACTTGCGCAAACTTTTTTGTTCCTGAATGTAGAGAGTTCATATTCTCTTGTGGTGTATAACATTAAACTACTAAAAACTACTTTCACCTTTAAAATCCTTATCTTTTTTTTTTGGGAAGGGTAAAAAAATGTGAAATTTTTATTATTTTTAAATTTTGAACGAATAATTTTAACATTAATATATGAGATATATATATAAAAAATAAACTGAAAGTGGCCGTTGATCATACCTTTCAAGTAAAAAAAAAAAACCAATATAAAATCTCTATTCGTTTAGCCACAAAAAAATATAATATGAACCTATTAAAATTTCCAAAAAACACCAAAAACGCATTAAATTTTCTTCACTTTCCTGACTTTGACATCGTCTCAAATCTACAAATCTCAATTTAAAGTCGTGAAAATTCGCTACATAATGCAAAATTCTGTTATCTATCGAACTGCATACTCAGTTTTTTAAATTTCTTAAAATTCATTTTTGCCTTTTTGGCCAGCTTTTGAGGGTAAATGCCCCTTAGTGCGCTGGTCCCACATGAATTATGAACATTAAATGTATGCGTATATTCTAATAAGTTGTTGTATTATTATTTTTTATAAGTTCGAAAAGCTGATTGTTGTAGCACTTGATAACATCTATCAAAAACTTCCCAAATATTTTTAGTCCCTCGCACTAAGGCATTAATTATAAATCAAAAAATGATTGCCGCAATAACTAGATAATTGCAAAACTCCTTATGTAAATAAGTATAACATATCATATCGTCACCTAAAATGCAAAAGGGCGTAACAACAATTTATATTTTTTACAGGAGAATCAAAAAAAGTTGTAAAATTAAAGGTATTTTAGATTAAAGGCCTTTTAAATTTCGTTCATTTAGCCTAGTGCATAATAATCAGTCAAAAACTCGATCTTGAATTCTTTTTGTTGTTACGCCCTTTTGCACTTTAATCGATGATATTTAGTCCTGGAAACTGAGCCAAAATATTGAAAACAATCTTTATAATTTCTTCGTAATTTAATTTAAGCAATGTGTTTTACTTACTAAAACAGAAGATTAAATAACTTCTTATTCTTAAAGTACATTGTAGAATGAGGGCTCTTTAAGGAATTCATGAAAACAAGGAATTCATTTAAGGAATTCATTAAAAAAAGTATGGAATTTTTTCCCAAAATAAATAACTAGCATTATGTTTGAATTTCTATCTACAATTATAATTATTTTGCAATATTTCTCTACAATAAATTAGATTACTGTATAATTTTTTACACTGGATAAGACAATCATGAGCACAAACATGATTTACCCTCTTAGTCTAAGAGTTAGTGTAGTGCTTTATTTAACACACTTTAACTTATATTTCAGTTAGTTGCCAAATTTTGACAAAGCACGTATATACGATACATATGAGATACATATATAGGATATTTATGGTATATATAAATATGAAATATAAGTTAAGGTGTGTTAAATAAAGCACTACACTAACTCTTAGACTAGGAGGGTAAATTATGTTTGTGCTGATTGTATTATCCAGTGTAAAAAATTATACAGTAATCTAATAATATAATGTATATATATGGTATATAAGATATTATATATATATATAAGTGCACATATAAAGTTATAACCAAAACTTCGACAATTAATTTTAGAAACAAAAAGCGACCCGATAGGGTATATACATTCCAGTCCGAATTCTATCATGCATGACAGTAATACTTTTACAAACGAAATTTATTCGAAGAAATTACGCCATCTAATTTTATCGACGCACCTTTTTACTTCATTGCTATACATTCATACACAAATATATAGATATATATATGCACAATATAACTTCCAAATTATACCTGTTAGAAGAGTAAATCATTTTGCAACTCAAAGACCGTAAAGTTTGTGACTCACTTATATGATCCTGAAGTGCTGATTTGATATCAAAATAACTTTAAAAATATTTTCTTTTAATTACTGCTGCTGTTGTTACTTTAATTACTAAATCGTTTATATTATATGTAATGCTCAAGTAAAACTTAAAAAGAAATATCCCATACTTCTACCTATTGGTAAACAAAAACACAAAAAACAGACACTGACAACTATGAATGATAAATAATTTGAGATGACACTACAGGCAATTCGATAACTATTATCAATGTTGTCAACTTAGCCCTTATAGAATTTTTCTTTTTAAATTTAACTGTTTCGATTCTTTTCTTGTGACTTCGACTTTGAAAATACTTATTTCCACTTTGTAACTTGGCTTAAATGTAGGAATACGTAATGAATAACAAATTGTTTCCAATGCCGATGGTTGGACGGTGTGCCATATGGCATAGAGTGTATTAAAAAATAGAATAATGAGAACGTTTTAGTTTATAGTAGAAGTATAGTTAACTCTAGTGTGTATTCTGTGGTTTTGACTTCAAAATTGATGGAATACCGAAAAATTCCACGTTTTCAGTTAGTTTGTGTCCATCCCGCTTTTGAGACAAATTTTGAATTAGTCACAATGCTAACAATCCGTTAGCCTCATCAGCCCGGAATTCTGACATATCCATTTGACCTTTTTCTAATATATTTGGACAATTCATAAAGGCCCTTATAACATTGGTAGTGTATGTTTATTATTGATGTAAAAATTCTACACATCTTTTCGATATATCTTTAAAAATTTGTATTGATAGTGTTCCATTAGATTATGAAAATACGAATAATTAAGAAGAAGAATAAAAATTCAAATTATTTCTGTGTGCCTTGAGTCAACCATTAACATCTCAAAATTATATTGTTCTAACAAATAATTAATTAATTTACTTTTCTTTCGTAGTATCCTTGAAATTCAATTAATGAATTCTGATATTATTCTTCTTCTTATTGCTTTTCAACGTTTAAAATTCGAAATACACAATACCGTAAAACACTGGGTGTTCACAAACAAAAAGTGTATTCACTACAACATACGAGATACAAAGTCGTGTGAATTGGCCAATTGTTTTCTCACGTTTTTTGATGTTCCAACTAGAAATTGCATACTGCTTAGTTTAGAAAATGCTTAAAAATTTTGAGTGTCTACATTCTTCTTTGAATTGAAATTCGGTACAACGACAGTAGAAAGTTTATCTTCTCTCTGCTATATATATCTATTAACTTTTGGGTTTTATAAATATTTTGTATTCACAGTTTCCTCTTCCTTAGGTTAGGTTAGGTTAGAGGACGTGTACTTGTCAACTGTGACAAGTACAGTACCCGGAGGTCGAATTGACCCATTGTACAACGTCCTAGCTTCTCACACCACTCGTGTTGTGTGCATTAATTTTATACGTGAGTAGCGGGACCTACAGTTTAAAGTCGACTCCGAACGACAGATTTTTGAGAAGCTTTTCATGGCAATTTTTACTCTGAGTTTTTGCCAGAAATCTGCTGAGAGGAAGTCGCCGAAGATATATTTTCGTTTTGCTGTCTGAACTCGGACCTTTCGTCTAATAACCCTACCTACCTACCCTAACCCTACCAACCCTATCTACCTACAAGACCACGGCGACTTCCTCTTTCTTACTTTTTAAAAACTTTTTCTGCTACAGGAGGAATTTTTCTTTTTCTTATAATAGTGCATGTTGCACAAATTTCATTTTCTTGCAAATATGTATATTAACAAACGTATTGTAATAAAGTATTTATAAAAATATATTTTGTGTTTTTTAATTTCCGGATTCGAATGACAATGTGGGGTCATTGATGGCATTTTTGCATTTATATCTTACAAATAATAAATCTAAATAAAATGAATTTATAGTACTTATAATAATAATAATAAAAATATGAACTACCCTAATGTTAATTACTAGATAGATTTAAGTCAATGAATAAATAATAGTACAAAGCCAAATAAAAGTAACGGAGTTGCTGAACGTTCTTTAACTGTTAGCGTTAAGTAAATATTATAATATATTTTAGCAGAGTATTACTACTCTCGAATTTTATTATTTTGGTATTTTCGTATTTTTTATATTTTACAAAGTGTCCCCTTAATATTAAGAGAAAACGGACAATACACTGACAAAAATGTATTTTTTGTGGACAAATTTTATAAAGTTTATCACGTTATAATTCTTGTTATCTATTTCGAAATCTACTTTTTGTTATGCTTTACGAAAAGTATCTTTTTAGTAACACCACTCCGGTACAACACTAATCGAGGATGATGCATTGCCTGAATAATAACTTCTAAGCCCAATAACGTCAAATTTTTTCTCATATATCATTAATAGCGGCTCCGGATTTCATAAGAGAAATTTGATTGGTGGCCTTAATAACAGTTTCAATAAAATCTACCGAATAATATTACAAAAAGGCAACATCTTTTCATCTTCTTAGTTACGCTAACTTTGAGAAAAATCTTAGCTGGAAATTCATTATTTTAGCTTTGCCCAGCGAAATTTTAGAATTTTTTTTTTTTAAATAATCAGACTGTTGCATTGTTATCAAAATCCAATATATCATCCCCACAACTACCTTTTTCTTAAATAAACCAGTATTTCGATCCGAATTGATCATCAACTCGATCAAATACAAATTGTTGTTATAGTCATTTGAGATTTCTAATACCGTCTCCAAAACACAATTTTCTTACCGGAATTAACTAAAATATTTTAAATTTGTGTGATGTTGATTATATTATGATTTGTTATTACGGAAATGTCCGAAACCACCACGACATCATAAAATGACATAACATTCGTTATTAGGATACAAGCTTTTGCACATCTAAATTGAATCCAGGAACCTGATGATGACAAATGACATAGTTATTGTACCAGTACAATTGGTTGATCTAAATTTTCCACTCGCGTGGCTAACAACTCGTGGTGGAATTCTATTGAGTATTCGCTCGCAGAATTATACACAATCGCGGCCACATTCGTCAAATTGAAGGCCTTCCGCATTAACCTTCCTATGAGTAAGCTTAGCTTGGGTAGTCCTGTCAGCCTTATATACATTCAAGTATATCTCTCAAAACTTGTATAAAACGCAATCTCATTGAGGAGTATTATTGTCTATCGAACCCATTAAAGGGTTCGCCAACTTTGGGCACTCGCCAATTGCCAGCGTAGAAGAAGGCATCCTTGACAACATCTCTAAAAGACTTGGTTACGCCGGTATGAGACAGAAACCTGGGTTTTTTGCGAACTTTTCTCGTCACCAACTGACTCTCCAATAAGCGTTGGGTTTTAGACAGTTGCGATTATTAAATTTGACCAATCCAATCTAAAAACTTGAGGCATTTTGTCCACCATTCCTGCAGCAGGTTAGCTAAATCCGCAGCAAACTTTATAGACAAAGAAAAGGTTAAAAGCGGGAGTACATTTTCAAGCAAAAATCAAGATTGCTTCAGTTTCAGTGCTACTGAGCGGGGAATTCTTATATCCAGGGAATGCAGTTTTTTTTGTAAACAAACATGCTTAAATTTAGAAGAATAGAAAGTTTAAATGGCATTTGTTGTATTAGTAGCTTAAGTTTTAATGGAAGAAGACAGAATGGGAAATAAGCAAAGATAAAGAATTTTAATTCAATCCATATCTTTTACAATATTTTTTTTCAAATTTGTGCAATGCTACCGTCTGAAACAAAGAGGTTTCATAATGGTACTGAATTTGATTGAACATAATTATGTAATATCATCTTCAATGCCTTTTGTGCCTCATACTAGGTTCAGACGGGCAAATTAACCACTTAGTTCGCTCTCTAAATCTCGTTTGCGAACGCTAGTGTTCTTCTTGTAGGTTCAATTGAAAAAAAATGTTTGCGTGTTAAAAAACTTGAGCTTTGAAGGCACTCTTACACACTTTAAAATTTTACACGTCAAAATTTTTGTTACGTATTATTGTATTTTTAGTTGAATAAAGGCCAATAAAAAAACAACTAAAAAATTTTCAATTAGACGCAGAAGAACAAAAAGCGCTTGTTCAAAAGTCAGAGATCGAAGTAATGGTAGTTCTGCAGGTAATCACTCAGGCAAATCTATACTCTGTTCATTTTCTTTCGGTCGGGGCTCCGTGACGTTATCATTTATCTCAAATCTGACATATCAGTGCGTTCAACTAAAGGTTTCCTATTCTCCACATCATAAAAGAAGTCGCCGTAGTCTAGTAGGTAGTGTGTTGGCTTATTAAACGCGAAGCCACGGTTCAAACCCCCGGTCAGACATCAAAACGAAATATGAAAAAAAAATATATTTCTTCGGCGACTTCCTCTCTGCAGATTTCTGGCAACAAAAACTCTGATAGTAAATAAACCTGCCAAGAAAAGGTTTCTCAAAAATTTGTCGTTCGGAGACGACGTTAATTGTAGGTCCCGCCACTCACGTAAAAAAGTAACGCACACAATATGAGTGGTGTGAGAAGCTAGGCCGTAGTCCTGACTGAAGGTTTGTCTTTTGAAGGGTTGGTCATTGCCAATTATGTATGTATGTATGTTTATTCTTGCAATATTATAGAATATTACATTTTTGGTTTAATCTGAGTCAATATTTATTGAAGTTACACATAAGTTCACTCTCGCATATTCGAGGTGATTTTTTTCAGTACAATACCTTTGGTAGAATAATAATATGTAATAATAAACAATCTTATAATTCTTACTGAACAAATCCAGCATCAAAACTTGTGGAGAAAAAACGATTGGAATGGCAACTCTATGATCATATGTTTTTTATTTTTAAATGTTTACCAAAATTGTGGTGGGTTATTCGTTGAATTGTGCTTTATCAGAGAACATTAATCCTATTAATTTTTAAAAGAAAATAATTGATACGTAGTAAAAAATGTACTCTACGTTTCGAAACGCAATCGGTGTGAAAAAGTTGTTTTATTCTCCTAAAGGAATATTTAACGAGACTGTTGGTGGGAAGTATGGTAAGAACCATTAATTCTCATATACATACATATATATTTGTACATACGCACATATATATATACTGAGTGCTGTCTAGAAATATGTGGGCTCAGCGCAAATGGTCATTTCAAAGGTCATTTTAATATAGTATGTAAGAGTTGTTTTAATTGGAAAATTAAAAACAACGCAAAACAAGATGTCTAGGATTTTGCAACACACATCTATACCTAAGTACATACGTTGCCGGTAGTAGGCATAAGTTTTTTCGATCTACATTCGGTTTATAGAAAAAATATATTTTAGTGAACATTATTATATATTCTTGAACACGCAAATGAATATTTTTACTCTTTAAAAAAGGAAACTAATTAAAAATATCAATGAAATAAGTGTATGAACAGGAAGGTTTTCCATAGGTATTGAATTCAATTTAGATTCTGTCCGACAACACGGCCTTGTAGCTTGCTAAGTTAAAACGCTTTAATTTCCTTATTGAAATGTCAGCATGTTTTAAACGAGATATCTTTTAATTTACGTATATTAGTAAAACAAAATCATATATAATTAAAACACTGTATTATATAGCATAGATAAATCCGAATTTAAAAACTCAAGACGAATAACTCCAACTAACAGAGCAAAATTTAACTTCTACTGAGTAAAATTTGCTATTAACTGAGCACTGTATAACAGTATCAATTTGATGAAGATCATATATTTAGCAGTTAATAATTTTATTAATCCTATTTAAGGTCCAGAAGTGCCATTTAGCATCCAAACGAAAATTCCAAGGCCTATTGACATTGCATTAACAAAATAGTTTCACGTTAACTCATATTTATTTAGAACATTGACTACAAAAACCTTGAGCCATATGTACTTGAGATATATTTGATCCAGTAATATCAAAAAATGGTTTTTTTAGGCCAATTTTCTCGAATTCCACAATTATTTCAGATATAACGTACACTGCAATCATATACTACTCTCGCCCTAGTTTCTAGATTTATGTTCTAAGAATTAAATGAAACGTTCTTAATCAAACTTTTACTTTAAAAATTTAATTTTGTTTTACGACATTCCCGACTGCTGCCTTCCTTTTTTTCTAAATATTTTACAAGTCTTGAGTAGATTCAATATCAAATCATTAGAATTTCTTTTTATGTTTCTGAGTCCCAAATACAACAAGTAATATCTATTAAAGAAATTATGATGTTACGACTACAAATTTTATTTTAATATACCAAGGAGCATTTATGTATATAAGGTTTTACTGTGCCAAACAGATTTTGTTTATCGAGCGCAGTTCGTGGCCTTCGCCACAAATTTTGACGACCTTTTATTCCAAATATGCAGAACTTACTTTCGTCTGAAAATAAAACCTGTCTCCAAAACTCGAAAACTAGGAACTGAGCTCGATAAACAAAATCTGTTTGGCACAGTAAAACACGGTGGTGGTGGAGTTATGGTATGTGGATGCATGGTGGCTTCGGGGGTAGGTCAACTTGAATTTATTGAGTCCACCATGAATAAATATGGATACCTAAACATATTAAGAAATAACTTAAAACAAAGTGCGGCAAAACTCAACCTACAATCTACGTTTTGATTCCAACAGGATAACGACCCAAAGCACACTGCGGAGGTCGGAAGAGATTGGCTCCTGTATAATGCTCCAAGACAGTTCAAACACATAAATAAAAAATTGTGTTTTTTTATTAGTTTCGAGCAGAAGAAGGAAAGACACACCAACACATCCGACTTCAGTGTGTTCTTTTAAAATTTTGGTACGTTTGTAGAAAACATTAGTGTTATTTTGTAAAAAGTTGTTATTTCAAGATTAACTTTTTTTCAGAATAAATGCAAAAAAATTATTTGGTATTCTGTACAAATGTTTGTATATTTGAGAAACCATCAGCCGCCACCTGCAGGTTGAAAATGTTGAGAATATTTTCACTTTACGAAAAGATTCTGTTTCT
Source organism: Sarcophaga rosellei (assembly GCA_930367235.1). Classification (NCBI taxonomy): domain Eukaryota; kingdom Metazoa; phylum Arthropoda; class Insecta; order Diptera; family Sarcophagidae; genus Sarcophaga; species Sarcophaga rosellei. Next base: position 62,365,612 of record OV884019.1, read on the forward strand.
ATATGGCCACCGATTTCGGAATATTAGTCCAGAGGTTATTATATTTGAAGGAAAAAAGAGAATGGTAAAAGACGCAGTGAACATTTAAGGGTTATGTCTCAAATATAATACGAAGTTGATTATCAGAAGAAAATATTTCAAAAACAACAAATTATAGCCTTTGGGCTGTTGCGGCCATCGTTTAAAGTAGATTCGCCTTCTAATATATGTACGTTGATGTATTCATAAGTTCATGTTTCCGGCATTACTGCCAAACGATGAGATTCTGAACACGAATCTTAACAGTAGTTACTATATTGTTGCATTCACTATGCAATATTCACTATTCTCTAAAATTTTGAAATTAGCGTAGCGCACAAACTTTTTAAAACTTATTGATTTTTTCTTGTTTCCTCTGTCTTTGAATTGTTTTAAATTGGTTTGAATATGCGTTCCTTACCGCCCTTTGGACGCCTATGCAGCTTTTTGAATTTAATAATAAATTATTATTATTATTTATCATATGTTTAGTATTTACATATATGCACATAAATAGATATATGTTTATATATGTAAATATGGTTTGTATATACAAACATATGTATGTAACAAATTATTAAATGCTACAAAACCAGAACACTGCTAATATAAAAAACACGAGATTTAATCAAAATATAAGATTTAGATTATGAACTTTTCCTTACATACTCGTGGTTCGATCCTATATGCTACGATTGATAGCTCGGTTTGTTTTTCGAGAGGAAGCAAAATTAATTTTTTCTCTATGTTTCGTAGGGTTCGACGAATTTGGTAAGACCTCAGTGCGATGCTAGTCTATTTTTACCAAAATTGTTCCAATCTAAGTTTGGTTACAAATATGTGAATAAGTAGAAAAGTCATTCACACAGGTTTCAATGACAATACATTGTAACCTACTTTTCTTTTAATTTTTTTATGTTTATATTTAATTTTGCATTTAGAAATTCATTTTAGTTTGTGTTTCAAATGAAAAATATTACTTTACTTAATAAGAATAAATAGAGTAATGATAATAGCAAAAATAGTAATAATAATTAATAAATAGTAATAATAATTAATTATAATAATAATGATAATATCAAAAATAGTAATAATAGTTAATAAATAGTAATAATAATTAATTATAATAATAATGATAATATCAAAAATAGTAATAATAATTAATAAATAGTAATAATAATTAATTATAATAATAATGATAATATCAAAAATAGTAATAATAATTAATTATAATAATACTGACTATATTCGTGTATGTATTTTTTATTAAATTCAGCTCGAAATGTTTACACCACTATAAGTTGCCCTAATTTAGCAGCAACTGAAGCTCTTCCTATACCAAACAATATTGACGTAGCAGAAACAACTCGTTTTTCTCCTCATCGTAGTCGTGATATTTCGGCCACAGTTATATTATCTCAAAATTATCAAGGTATATCTTCGCCAAGAATTGACATAACAACTGACAACACATTAACTTCTAGTGCATCGATTAAACAAGATCCACACGTACAGTCATATGACTGTTTTGGAGCAATAAGCCTCAATTCTGCCATGCAAAGCAATGTTCCAACACCATTTGGAGGTTTGCATAAGTTTAGTCATTTAAATATGCCTGGCGGCCAATGGTCCCAAGATAACAAATTTATGTCACAAAACTTACAAAGCTCTCACTACACAGCTTTACGAAAAAATGTACGATCCAATTGGTCCACATATGATAATAATGCAACTATTCATAACAAAGGTGAGTAATTGATTATAATTTAATATTATAGCATATTATTATACAATATATTTGAAAATTTTGCAAATATAGAAATAATACGGAAAGAAATAAAAATTTATTTATACCATATTCAAAGTAATAGCTTAAAATCATTTTTAAAAAATTTATTCTTATTTCTTTCGTTATATCTAATTATATAAAATCCTTTCATTTATATATTTACGATTAAAGTTCTTATTTTTAGTAGTTAACTGAATTCATGAAAAATTCAATTTAATTGTCAAACTTTTCTTGTTGCGTAAGCGTTTTCGTTTCAGTCGTTTACTCATTAATCTTGTGAAATTTTTACGAATTTTGTGCTTATTTTTTTGTTTTGCTCTTGTTTTAAGAAATAATGTTTAAAACTAAAATTTACCTTTGACCCCAGGAAACGAAAAGAAAATTAAAAATAATAAATTGTAACTCAGAGGTACCGAAAATAGTATGAACAAAAATATGCTGATATTACTTATAAAAGGTCAGACCTCAGATGTAAAAATGGAAAAAGGTGTGATAAAAGTGAAACAAATAGAAGAAAAGGAAGCGGCCGGTCTTAACCTTAAAAATATATACGGATAGCAGAGGATTAGAAACTCTATTGTTTAATCTTTCATAGAAATCGAATTTTCGTCAATAATTATATTATTTTATTTACTTTTACGATTTTTAGTTGATTAGTTAAGATAGCTCTACAACCTGATGTCCCTCTTAACCTAATATAACAATATTTTTTAAACACTTCTGCCTCTAGGTTGTAATACCAAGTACTTTTTCACTTCCGTATATCTGGTCTCTCCTCCGGTGCCAAGGTATTCTTCTACCTCATATAATACCAAATACTTTTCACTTACTTCTATCTGGCCTTTCCACCGGAGCCACGTTATACCCTGCCTAGGCTTTTCCATATTAGTTGTTGTCAAATATCTTTCTATCTGAGGCGTTTATTTCCATTTTAACGACAATCGAACGCAATCACTGTCCTTAATGAGCATAAAGTAACTTATATTAGGCATTGGTATCCTTAGTTATATTTTGTCTCAGTGCTGAAATTGTTCCTCTGATTTATGACAGGTTTGATGTAAACAAATTCATCCTTTATCTCGATGCTTCAACTGACGTGGACATTTCTCTCAATTCTTTCGTAGCGGCGTTATCTTCATTATTACGAGATTCTCCCCTACTTTTATAAGTTTGTTCAATCTTTATAACAATCTTCGCATTGAACACATTTGCAATAATAATCTACGCAATAGCTAAAAGTTCATAGTTGCCAAATTTAGCCGTTTAGTTGTAGCTGTCAGTGGCAATTTGGCTACTGACAACTCAACCTTATTTTTTTTTGCCACACGTAATAGGCAATGAAACTACCTCCAGTACCGTTAAGATTTGACTTTTGTGGTGTTCAGATAATAAAGAAACGAAAACCCCTGGAGTTGGAAAGATTAGAAAAAATATGCTTTCAGTACTGACACGTTGCCAAAAAAAATCGTATAGTTTTTAAAGTATTCAGAGTCGAAAGAATCATAAACAGCAGTGTACGACTAATCGTACTTTGAACGGAATAAAGATTAAGTTTCGATTTTGTTAGTACGGAGTTATGTTATATATGTATGTTAAATCCTGAAATATTACACTTTTATACAATAAAGAAGTGATGCCGTGCAATATTATTAATAAGAATTAATAACAAAATATAAAAGATTACCATCTATAAATAAATAAAAATGTAATTTTTACCTAGAAATTAGTATTTAAAAGGAGAACTCATCCAAGTGACTGGTATACATACAGTAGAATTTGAAACTTCCACTTATGTGTGGCTATATGTACATATGTACGTATAATATTAACTGTTTAGCGAAATGGATTTAAGAAACCCTATATTTAATTATTTTCAGACAAAGTTTTCAACATTATTATGCGACGTTTTTAATTTTGCACAAACGTTTAATTACCGTGGCTTCTATGATTCACAGATGTTTCTTGTTGCATTGCTTTATGTCCGGAAACTTTCTGATTTTTTGTTGTAATTTGATTTTATGTTTTGTTCTTTATTTCAGTACTTTCTTGTGTAGGCCTAACTATAATATGCTAATTCAGCTTCGTTAAACTCAGCGAATATATAGTACAGTTGTTAAGTACATACATAATTGGTCATTACAACATTTTAGACAGGATTACCACCTAGCTTCTCACATCACTTATGTTGTGTGTGTTTATTTTTTTGTACAAGAGTGGGGGGACCTACACTTTAAAATCGACTCCGAACGACAGATTTGTTGGAAACTTCATGGGAATTTTATTTACTCTCAGAGTTTTTGCCAGAAATCCACTGAGAGGAAGTCGCCGAAGAAATATTTTTTCATTTTTCGTTTCGTCAGACCTGGGGTTTGAATCGTGGCCTCACGTCTAATAAGACAACACATTACCTACTAGACTACTCCGTTAAGTCGCGACAAAAAATTCTTAAAGCACAGGGTACACAGAGACGAAACGCGATTTTGACAGTTATCCTAGCATTGAGAAAGGGACAGCAAATATTACATACATACATAATTGGCCATTACAACCCTTCAGTCAGGATTACGGCCTAGCTTCTCAACACCACTCATGTCGTGTGCGTTAATTTTATACATGAGTGGCGGGACCTACAGATTAAAGTCGACTCCGAACGACAGATTTTTTGAGAAGCTTTTCATGGCAATTTTTACTCTCAGAGTTTTTTGCCAGAAATCTGCTGAGAGGAAGTCGCCGAAGAAATACTTTTTGTATTTTTGTTTTTGATGTCTGGCCTGGGATTCGAACTCGGGCCTTTCGTCTAATAAGCCAACACACTACCTACTAGATCACGGCGACTTCTACAGCAAATATTACCAAAAAGTATTTCTGATCCTCTCTGATTGTAACTCTGTTTTGTTTAATTATGTTTTTCTAGTTTTCGGGGTGGGTTTTTTATTTTGGCGAGAGTTAATAAAAAATGTAATTTTTGTCTAAAACTATTAACAAATAATAAAAACAACTAATAACAATAACATTTTTAATTTTTCCTTTCAAGAAATTAATGGTGTTTTCTTTTCTACAAAGAAAATGTCACCCTCTTACAAGGTGCATTAAAAAAATTGCTGACCAACCCTGTTATAATGTAATTTTTATTTGAGATGAACATAACACAAATATGAAAAAGGGTATGCCCCGTGCCCTTAAAAATATGTTTAATTTTTTGATTTGTTTTCAATAAAATATGTAAACATAAAAAGGTGTTGCCAGATCGCTAATTTTTCGATATCATTTTTTAAAGCTTTTTTTTATAACCAAATAAATTTTTTTTAACACAGTTCTAACACTGAATGCAATTTTTTATATTACTGACCATGTAGCTTTAATAATGTAATGTTCTCTTAAGGTTACCCCACAAAACAATGAAAAAATTAACTTCAAAATTGGATTACGGTACTAGGCGACTTTTTTAAATTTCATCTGGTAGCCCTATAAATAAACAAAAGTCATTTGCTTAACAGGGCATTATCAGCACTCTCGATTTATACAGGGCGTAAAATGCAATGCCCTCCACCATTTTCAAGTGCGAATTATTTAGAATAAAACATACCACCCTTTTAGAGGGAGAAACATTTTTAAGAAACAAACACAAAATTGCATTTTTTAAAATAAAGTGCACATTTTTTGGTAGAAAAGAAAACACCATAAGAAATATTGGCATTTTTCAGCAAGAAAAATTTTTTATGAGCAGTACGTCTTATTTTGATCTTGTAATATTTAGCTTCTTAATTACCTCTTGCACAAGAAACTATATTCATTATGACCAAAAATCACCCACATTTCGATTAATATTTAAATATTTAAGAATCTTTAAACTTTTCATTGAAGAAATTAAAAAATATTCCAAATTGTTCCTTTTTAACGCAAAATAAATGTTTATTTACATTTAGTTTTTCTACTTTAACCGCCAGTTTTCACTCCGTATATCTGTTGCTTCTAACACATTTGTTTCGCAATACATTGTAATACTTTGTTTCTCCCTCTAAGAGATAAGTTAAGCTACTGCTTTGAGCGTCGTATGGCTCTCTTCATTTTTTGAAATGTTTCAAAAAACAAGAAAATTTCATTAGATCAGGGATGTATTTTTATGTAAACAAAACAAAAAAAGTGTAAAACACATGTGCAAAAAAAAAACAAAAACAAAAAACATTTTTGGCACAAACAATTATGTATTCCTATTTTGTGAAAATATTTTTAGAATTATATTCAATATTTAATTAATAATTTAATGGATTTAGAAAAAGTTGTTGATTTGTCTCCAGTTTTACGCCGTAGTAGCCATTCCCGGCATTTTAATTTCAATAGAAACTTTAAGCAAATTTTTTCACTTTGTTTATGTTTTTTAACAGCTGTTTTCGTCTTACTTTATTATTGTCTTATACCAATCGTGTAAACACAAAAAAAAAAATAATCATACGACTATTATTCTCTTTTTTGAAATACGGATGGAATTTCATTTTACTTTTTCATCAGACTTTACATATTACTTGTGTGATAGTGTGAAGGGGGCTTTAACGAAACTGATCGCAATTTATTTAGCTGCTTATGTATGTATGTTCAATAATAACAAACAGTAAGTTGTAACGGCTGCCGTTTATGTGTATACATAAGAGAGAGTAAACAATGCCGTTACGTTAGAATTAATTTTTATAATTTTTTTATATTTTTATATTAATTTTACAGCACAATTAGATATGTGGTTTAATAAAAATAAGTTTATCTAGCATTTAAATAAAATAATTACAAATAGCCACTCAAAAATCTGCTAAATTTGACCCACGTATTTTACAGATTTTACGTTAAATTCTGACAGTAGGCTTAGCATATTGTATTGTACTTTGTTTTTGTTTATTTGTATTGTATTTTATCGGCATTAGCCTTTTAATAATTCTTGGTGTAAAAACTACTGATCCTGTGATTCCTGTTCATTTCAACTGTACGTATGTATCTAAATTCATAAATGCTAGCACATTGTCGTCTTTTTTTAAGTTTCATAATTGGTCTAAATGTGTGACCACTACTAACAAACAAATTATTCATTAAAAATTATTCATTATTGTTAACTACATTTATTGCTTTTAAATTAACAAAACTATTAATATTTCATTGAAAACAGATTGTGTCATTGCATGGAATGTTCAAATTAATCGGAGCTTCTGTACAAAGATTGATAATCCAGAAAAAAAGCATGAAGTTCGGAGCAAAAGAGATCAATTAAAACAAGCATTTAAAGACTACGGTTCGACTATAGTAATATTCCACGTTGCTATATCACTTGTATCATTAGGCAGTTTTTATGTCTTAGTTTCTAGGTATGTATCATTATGTTTTGCTTAATTATTATTTATTATCTTTTTTTATTGGTGGTTATATAAATTGAGTTTGACTTCAAAACTCGATTCATAATTCCAAATTTATTCGTTTTTGATATTCTTATAATAGAACTAATTACACGATGCGACCGTTAAAATATCCCCGTGTAAATAACTACATAGTCTAAGTTGTACATATAGTTCAGTTGATCTCAAAATACATATGTGGGACCGGGGACAGGACGCACAAGAAGTGGGCAACCCTACCAATAACAATAATTGTGGTAGACTTGCGCAATAACAACGACTGACGAAAATACTAACGACTAAACATAGTTGGCTTTTCCAATGACAACGATTGATGAAAATACCAACGACTAAACATAGTAGGCTTTTCCAATTACAACGATTAACGAAAATACCAACGACTAAACATAGTAGGCTTTTCAGTAATAACGACTAACGAAAACAACACCAACTAACGTACCGAACATAGTAGGCTTAGCAAATAACAACGACTAACGAATTGAACAAAGTAGGCTTATTCAATAACGACTAACAAAATAACGAACAAACCATAGTAGGCTGATCTAAAAACAACGAATAGCAATGACGAACGAACGAATACATTTTTGTAAAATAGAATCATTCTACAAGCCGACGTAAACGTGACAAACCCTTTTATTTTATTTTAAAACAAAAAACATCATTAAATGTTAATTTGTAAATTGTTTAATTGTTTTTTTTTATATTCAATAAAATATGTAATCAAACCAAATTTTTAAAAAAAGTGTTTCTTTAAAAACAAATAAAACAAATCCTACATTTTTGGGGGCTCAACCGGGATAAAGCCTGTGTTTTGAGTTAAAGTTTTGTTTGTTGTGCAATTAAAAAAAAAAAAAAAACTAATAAATCAAAAGAAGCAAATAAGTGTCAGCCGAAACTAAAAAGAAACACTTAAAAAAAAACTTCAAGAACTTCCTTTAAATTGAAAACTGAAACGAAATACAAAAGGAAAAGAAAAATTAAAAAAAGAAGAAAAAGAAAGGGAAAAATTTAAAATAAAAATTAACAACAAGAGAGAGTGACGACAAAAACCTAAAAAGATAAAATCAACTAATAAATTCAATAAGAGTGAGGAAAAGATTTGTCAAAAAGAGTGATAAAGCCTGAAAAGACAAAAATTAACTTAATAAGAGAGAGAAAAAGTGAAAAAAACTGAAAATAGAAAATTAACAAAATCAACAAGAGAGAGAAAGAAAGTTGCGAGAGAAACCTGCAGAAACTGGCAAATAGAAAAACAACCCCTAAATTGAAAGCCGATTGAAGTGCTGTGGATTGGTGTAAGTGGAATGCGGTTGCGTATAGTCAACACAGAAATCTAATTGGAAGTATTTTGTTTATATCTTATTACACAATTTTGATAATCTAAACGTAAAAATTCTAATCGAAATACTTTTGTTTTGTTTAAATTAGAAAATATTTTTTTTTTGAATGTGTTAATTGAATTTTCTATTTATATTCCCAAAATCCAATTTGAATTTTTGTATGTCAATAATCCAATTTGATAAAACATTTTAGATATACATATAGGATTTAATTTTTTTTTTACTTTTACATATATATAATCATTACCTTAATTAGAATTAATTGTTATTATTATTATAATTATTATTACCCATACTTATACATATATACACACTTTATTACTACTAAATTTGTGAATTTTTTCTTTTTTGTTTTAATAATCGGACGAATAATTAATTTTAATAACATGGACATAAATGAAATTTTTGCTATGACAGTTGACGGTTTGAAGGGCAAGTTAATAGAAATAGGACTACCTACAACTGGACGGAAGGCCGAACTTCGAGATCGACTCATGGAATATTTCGGCTTAAGTGCACCTAATTCTGACTCGGAATACATTGATGTCCCTTCGCGACATGAACCGGTTTTAGTTACTGAAAGAAATATATTCACGCTGCGAGATATTGAGGATTCTTTGACTAGTTTTTCTGGTACAGATAACATTGGGATAGATGAGTGGATTTCTGATTTTGAGGGTAATGCTGAGGCAGTAGGTTGGAGTAGTTTACAAAGATTTATATATGCAAAACAGTTGCTGAAAGGGGCGGCACGTTTATTTATTCGTAGTCAGAGTGGGATAAAGAACTGGATCTCTCTCAGGGAAGCACTTGTTAAGGAATTTGGGACTAAGCTAGCAGCAATTGAAGTACATCAGATTTTGAGAAATCGAAAGAAGAGAAATAGTGAAAGTTTACGGGAGTACCTCTACACATTAATGGAAATAGGGAAACCCGTTAAGCTTGATGACGATAGTATAATTCAATATTTTGCGGACGGAATTCCCGATTCGAAATTCGGAAAGAGTATCTTATATCAAGCTACAAGTGTAGAAGATTTAAAGGATAAAATTAGAATATATGAGAAAATTCGAAGACCTGCTTCACAGGCGCCAACCTTGAAGGTATCTCCAGATTTAGGACAGTTAGATAGAATAAAACCGAATAATTATTCGAAGAGCAAATGCTATAACTGCGGGAGTGATGGTCATTTAGCAAAATACTGTAAATCAGGGAACTTTAAATGTTTTAATTGTGGGAAAATGGGTCATAAGTCATATGAATGTAAGGTAAAGTTGTCGAACCAAATCAAGAAGGAAAACGAGAACAGATCCTGTACGGTAGGAAATGGTAAAAAGGCGGTGCGAAATGATAAATTTGTTACGACTTGTATTGTGACGCCAAATCGAGTTTTTAAGGAAATTAAATTAGACGATCTTAGAATTTCGGCGATTATCGATTCGGGTAGTGATATTTCGTTAATCAGGTTAGATATTTTTGAAAAGTTACAGGACATTAAGATTCGCAATGGAAGGGAAAGTTTTGTAACGGCCAATGTTGGTGAATTGGTAACTTTAGGACACTTTGATAGGATCGTTAATATAGATGGTTTTGACTTTAATGTTAGATTTTACATAGCTGAACAATTTCCATATGAGGCTGCAATAGGTAATGATATATTAGACCAGACAGATGTGATATTGACCTCTAGTGGTGCAACTTTCAATGGTAGGAATGAATCTGTAGGAGAACAGAGTGGTGAAGTAGACGATTTTAAGATATTTTGTTCAACGGTGGTTATCGATGATGATGTTGCATTGAACTTGTCACATTTACCGAAAGAGACAGCAGGAGAGGTTAACAGGTTAGTAAGGGACTATAATCCGGAGAATCTTGAACCATCTCCTATTAGTATGAAAATAATATTGTCGGATGATATTCCAATATTTCAACGACCACGTCGTCTATCTTATGAAGATCAAGGCGTTGTGGAGCAACAAGTTAAGGATTGGTTAAATGAAGGCATTATTCGACCGAGTACTTCTGAATATGCATCACCAATCGTTCTTGTGTCTAAGAAAGACGGCACAAAGAGAATTTGTTGCGATTTTCGTAAATTAAATGAGAAAATTATGAGAGATAACTTCCCAATGGTTTTGATTGATGACGTGTTGCATAAATTAGAATCTGCTAAGATTTATTCCACACTTGACTTAAAGAATGGTTTCTTCCACGTACCTGTTGAGGAGCAGTCGAAAAAGTTTACTTCCTTTGTAACACACAATGGCCAGTATGAGTTCAATTACGTACCTTTTGGAATTTCTAATTCTCCAGCGGTATTTTCTTGGTTTATTTTTTCGATATATAGGGAATTGATTCAGGACGGTACTATAATTGTGTATGTCGACGATATCATAATACCATCGGTGGACGTTTCGGAAGGAATCGTGAAATTGCGGAAAGTATTACAAGTAGCTAGAAAACATAACTTACAAATTAAATGGGAGAAGTGTCAATTTTTAATGAATAGGGTTAATTTTCTCGGGTATATAGTTGAAAATTCGACGATAAGACCATCAATTGAGAAGACATCAGCAGTTGAAAATTTTCCAGTTCCAAAGGACAAGAAAGCGCTACAACGTTTCTTGGGCCTTACGTCGTATTTTAGAAGATTCATCTGTGGATATGCTACAATTGCTAGACCTTTATCTGACTTACTTAGGAAGAATAGTGATTTTGTAATGGGAGAAGCTCAAATGGTATCATTTAGGCAACTTAAGGGAAGTTTGATGAATGCACCTGTTTTAAAATTGTATAATCCAAATGCTACTACAGAAGTACACACCGATGCAAGTATGTATGGCTATGGAGGTGTTTTGCTTCAGAAGAACGCAGACGACCAACAATTTCATCCGGTGGAATATATGAGTCGTAAACCTAATGATGCACAGCAAAAATACCATTCCTACGAACTCGAAGTTTTGGCAATCATCGAAGCATTAAAGAAGTGGAGAGTATATCTAATGGGCCATAGAATAAAAATAGTGACAGATTGTAATGCTTTTGCGATGACTATAAAGAAGAAGGACGTTCCATTAAGAGTGTCTAGGTGGGCCATGTTTCTTCAGGAGTTTGATTTTATAATAGAACATAGATCTGGGAGCAAAATGCGGCACGTTGATGCTTTAAGTAGGTTTTCTTGTTTGTTGTCGGATGACTCGATAAAACATCGACTCAAACAAGCACAGATGCAGGACAATTGGGTTAAGGCGGTTAGAAATATTCTTGAAAATGGAAATTATGAGGATTTTTATTTGAAACATGACCTAGTTTACAAGGATCCAGATAGAGAACTTATGGTGATTCCGGAAAGTATGGAGGAAGAAATAATCCAGATTGCCCATAGAAAAGGCCATTTTGGTACTAAGAAGACACGAGATCTTTTAGAAAAATAAGTTTATATACCCAATATTGTATCGAAAGTTGACAAAATATTCCGTAGTTGCATAGAGTGCATAATAACAGAAGCTAAGACAGGTAAACCAGAAGGACTTCTTACCACCATCGATAAATCAGATCGACCGCTAAGAACGTATCATATTGATCACGTTGGCCCTATGGAGGAAACAAAGAAACGATATAACCACATTCTGGTGGTGGTTGATTCGTTTTCTAAATTTGTTTGGTTATATCCAACCAGAAGCACTGGAGCGGAAGAAGTCATTGATAGACTTCAACGCCAATCGGCGATTTTTGGAAATCCGGAAAGAATTATATCGGACAGAGGAACAGCTTTCACATCGAATTTGTTCAATAAGTATTGTATAGAGCGTAATACTCAACACCTTCTTATTGCAACGGGGGTTCCTAGGGGAAACGGTCAGGTAGAACGAATTAATAAAATAGTAGTAACATTACTTTCGAAAATGTGTTCAGAAGATCCCGGAAAATGGTACAAGCATGTAGATAGGGTTCAACAATGTATAAATAATACTCCTCCGCGTAGTACGAAGTATTCACCGTTTAGGATTCTTACAGGATGTGAAATGAGAATAGACGAAGGAAAAGACATACGAAACATGATTGAGGAATTTGCTATAGAAGAGTTAGATGAACAGAGAGACGAAATTCGGAATACAGCCAGGTCGAATATAGCAAAAATCCAGGCGGAAAATAGGAAAACGTCTAATTATATAAGGAGAATGATTTAGTGGCTATTAAACGAACTCAATTTGGACCAGGTTTGAAATTGCGACCAAAATATTTAGGACCATATAGGGTAATTCGGATTATGAAACACGATAGGTATGAGGTTGAAAAGGTTGGTGAAGGTGAGGGTCCAAAGAGAACCAGTACCGTAGCTAAATATATGAAAAAGTGGAAACCGCCATCCAAGTCGAATGACTGTGCAGGAGGGCCGAATGTGGGACCGGGGACAGGACGCACAAGAAGAGGGCAACCCTACCAATAACAATAATTGTGGTAGGCTTGCGCAATAACAACGACTGACGAAAATACTAACGATTAAACATAGTTGGCTTTTCCAATGACAACGATTGACGAAAATACCAACGACTAAACATAGTAGGCTTTTCCAATTACAACGATTAACGAAAATACCAACGACCAAACATAGTAGGCTTTTCAGTAATAACGACTAACGAATTGAACAAAGTAGGCTTATTCAATAACGACTAACAAAATAACGAACAAACCATAGTAGGCTGATCTAAAAACAACGAATAGCAATGACGAACGAACGAATACATTTTTGTAAAATAGAATCATTCTACAAGCCGAGGTAAACGTGACAAAACCTTTAATTTTATTTTAAAACAAAAAACATCATTAAATGTTAATTTGTAAATTGTTTGTTTTTTTTTTTTATATTCAATAAAATATGTAATCAAACCAAATTTTTAAAAGTGTTTCTTTAAAAACAAATAAAACAAATCCTACACATATACATATTTTCTTTTTTTTAAATGAACTTTCAGTTTAAAAACTTTCAAAAATGTTGATGGATCTTGATTGCTTATCGGAAAATGTGCCAATTTCACGTTTCAGTGACTACTAGAAGTCGGCTAATGTTTGTGCAAAACGATATAATAATATTTGCAAAAAACGGAATTATTAGCCGACTTCTGGTAGTTGCTCAAACATGAAAAAGTTCTAAAATATTGTGTGAAAAGTTTCAAATCCTGTGAAAAAAGTAATGTGTAACATGTTTGATTATGGCAAGTTAGTTAGGACTTCGAAAGAGATCAAAGAGTAAAGCCTTTAACTTACTGGCATGAAACTACTATATATTTTTCCTATTATTGTATTTTAAATTATTAATAGCTTCTGCTTAAGGCAGCAGTTTATACCAGTCAAAACGATGCGATGCTAAGAGACGTTACATTATTTGATGGCAAAAAATTTTTTTGGGCTTATAACTTTAAGCATTTCACTTAAAGCAATGTATAATGCATTTGTTGCCGTAGTCTAGTAGGTAGTGTGTTCGCTTATTAGACGTAAAGCCCGGGTTTGAGCCCCAGGCCAGATATCAAAACGGAATATGAAAAAAACATTTCTTCAGCGATTTCCTCTCAGCAGATTTCTGGCAAAAACTCTGAGAGTAAATAAACTTGCCACGAAAAAATTTCTCAAAATTCTGTCGTTCGGAGTCGACTTTAAACTATGTAGGTCCCGCCACTGAAGTATAAAATTAAGTGGTGCGAGAAGCTAGGCCGTAATCCTGACTGAAGTGTTGTAATGGCCAATTATGTATGTATGTAGAATGCATTTGTCAATATGACGTATGCATAAAATTAGCAATTAGGACAGGCCTGAGTTTCTGGCTGTTTGTAGAATTCTTCAAACGTAATTTTTTGGTGAAATAAGTTTCTCATATTGTATAAGGTGAGGTTTCATTCCTTTTTAATTTGATATCTGTCGAAAGATTTATGTTCCACTCCAAACAGAGGTTGTAGAATCCCCCTGGGTTAATAAGTTTTCACGCTCCCTGGATCTACATATGTAGGCGTCAATTCCTTTAATAATGATCTGTAACCGTTTTGCAATTTTTAATTTATACGTTTGAAACTCATCTTAATTTTTCGGGTGCGGCATCTTTTTCGCGGTATCGGCGGTGGTTTAATCGATTTGATGATCTGAGCGTAGTGTTTTCTTAGAGGTATCGTGTGGTAAAGGGGAGTGAATTTGTCGACCAAGTTTTTGACGTTCGGAGTTTTAGGGACCGATGCAACTTTTAAACGTTTTACACTTTCGTTTCGAGTTTTAGCGCTGTTACGAATCCTTTTTTTATTGGACACTTTTCTGCCAAAATTTGTTGGTAGGCCATTTGGTTGGTAGGACATTTGGTGTTAATTGCAGTGATTAGAAATAAATTTTACTAAATATTTGCTTTCAAATGTAAATAATTGCTATTTAATTCCGCGTCTATGATGTTTTCATTTTTGATATATGGATAAAGTAAAATGTACAACTTTTATGTACTAAGTCGCCTCCCAGTGTTGGAAGAATTAGTTGAACTAAAGCTAAGGAAGTATATTTTTCTTGATTGAATATTTATTTAACTTGACCGAATTACTAAGTGTTCAACCACGAATGAGCTTAGAACATAAAGCAAAATGTACATATGTATAAGCATATATTTTTTTATCCTTTACCATAAAAAATTAAAGTTTAATAATTAATGTTTTGTATCTTTTCAGTGGAATAGATTTAGTTGCCTTACTCGAAAGATTAGAATTTGCACCAACAGCATTAAAAAGTAATATAGCGCTTGGTGCTAGTAACTTTGTTATTGCATACGCTGTTCATAAAGTGTTTGCCCCAGTTCGTATAAGCATAACCCTGGGAGCAACTCCATTCATTGTAAAATATTTACGATCTAAAGGTCTATTAAAGACAAAAATTAATAAAAACTGAATATAAAATTATTGTTTTCTTTCGTATACTATTTTAAAAAGGAACGTAAGTATATTTTTTTAAATTATTTTGTTTCAATATTTACACTGATTTAAACGCAATTGTTACATGAAAATTATAACTGGTAATTAATATATCTATGTAGCGCATTTTATTCATATGGTAATTATTGTTCTGATTATTATTATTCGTATGATAATTATTATTAAGAATCTCTCAATTAACTCACAATTAGATATTAGGTGCAACAAAACATAGACAAAAAAAAATTAAAGTATAGGCCGAGATACATTGAATCCGATATGCATAAATTTTTCCGACTGCTAAGTTAAAATACACGTTTTCTTATGAGGGTTGCTACAGTCAGTTAGTTTGCATTTACGCAAAGCAGAAAGTTGGTCAAATTTTAACACATAAAATACTTTGACAAGCGTGATCTGTTTGTTTTGGAGGAAAAATAAACGAAAAGTTCAAAAGTGATAAGAAATTAATAAAGAAAAAATAAAAACATGTAAAAGAATATGCGTTGTTTAAATTGCTGTCAGTTAAAAAAATTTACGCATTACGGAGTCTATGTGTCTCGGCCTTAATACAAGAATATTTCAACTTCAAATGTTGCATACTCTGCTCAGTTTCGTCTAAAAATAAACAGCTATTGCTGAATCCATTTTTAAATAATTTAGCAGACAATAAAAATACTACTTTAAAATTTAATTAATTGTTTTGTTTATGCTTTTGTTATATACAGTTGTTCATTACGAAGAAGGATGAATATCTATTCAAACAATTTAATATGTGTCATAATTACATATAAGGATGCATACTAAATACATATATATCAATACATTGTATTAGTTATGGTAACCTATGTATGCAAATAGATAATAAGAAAGAATAAATAAAAGTCAGTCATAAGAAAGCAACCGACCGATTAACTTCTAATAAGTAATACTTTTAATAAGATCTAACAAACCGTCGTATATATGTATGTACTTAAAATTGAAAAACTTCGTATTCAAAATCGTAAGAAAACTGACGTTCGACATAATGGAAAATGCAGTTAAATTAATAAAATCTATAAATATACTAGAATGTCCGCCTTGTTAGAAAATATTATTCAGTTTGGTACTGATATTACTACTACTGCTAATGCCGACGTAACGTATTAACACTACGACCGAGAACGATCGATCAGCTTATAAAGACTGAGGAATAATTGACAGTTCTTCGAATTTATTTATTTAAAATCTAAAAGCAATAATTAAAATTACTGAAAGAATCTTGTGACAGACGTTTAATGAATCCATTAATTATTATTTGCTTGGGTGTTACTATAATATTCAATATTGGTTTGTTTGTTACTATAATATTTAATATTAGTTTGTGTGTAATATGATTTTAGGAACACAATCAGTTGAAGCAACTGCGCATACGACGGTCGTCAACATTGTTATTTGTTTATGCTGCACTGCACATTGTATTTCGCAAAAATTCTAAGCTACATTAAGCTTTTTCATTTACCCCAAAAGAACTGAAACAGGTCTTTTTCATCATAACAGGCTTGTATAACGGCATACATACAGGTAAAAACTCAGGTGCGGGACAACTGCATTAACAACAGCAATCAGAAATACATAAAACATAATTTTAATATTTGAAAGACGACGGGTATATTCTGCATTTGGCTCTGTAGGGCACGAAGAGGACTATAAAGTTATTTGTTTCAATTCTTCACCTGAACTTCTCCCCAAGTTCTTGTGCATTTCATATTTTATATAATATATGTACGACTTAATTCCCTAAGTCTCGTTTATATGTATTTGTTGATGACACTGCGATTCTTAGGCATGGGATTTATGCTAATGACATCATCGAAAGCCTACAGCTTTAGCAAATTTAAAAAAAGATTTCAAGAAATGGAAAATACCCATAAATCTGCAAAAAACCTTAGCAATATGTATACTATACTTACTTATAGTTATACTTACTTAAATCAATTTTTACGTTTATATTGTATTATCCTGTGCTTATGTGGAATGATGCCGTAACTTGTCATGTCAAAAACTACAAAGAAGTCAATCGACATGACGATTACATTTCACTAGTGGGTTTGAAATGGTAAATGGAAGAATTTTTAAATTGACACACATTTATGACACCACATGTCAATTTTCTGAAAATACACACATTAACAAATTGCCAGTTAATATGTACGTAGTTTTAAGTTTAACATTAATATAAAATCTTTTTTTTTATTTAAATACGTTATTTTTACTATTTGCCTTATCATATCGAGATTATTGCATTTAATAAGTGCTTTGTTATCTTTTGTAAGTCTTTTTCTATGTATGTATGTATGTAGAAAAGCCTGAACTCTTTAAACCTTCAGTATTGCACTGTAAATAACGAATTAATAAATAATATTCTTTTTTGATATTTTTATATGACGTTAAATTTAATTTTTCTGTTTGTCAAAAAGAAATGAACACAAAAATCATTTATATGTATAAAAAAAACTACATATTATATGCAAAACTTTTATTGTAGCTTGCTTCACTTCTATTCATTACATACATAATTGGAAATTACAACCCTGCAGTCAGGATTACGGCCTAGCTTCTCAACACCACTCATTTGGTGTGTGTTAATTTTATAAATGAGCGGCGGGACCTACAGTTTAAAGTCCACTCTGAACGACAGATTTTTGAGAAACTTTTAATGGCAATTTTATTTACTCCCAGAATTGTTGCCGGAAATCTGCTGAGAGGAAGTAGCCGAAGAAATATTTTTTCATATTTCGTTTTGATGTCTGACCGGGGGGGCTTCACTTCTATAGCATATAAAAATAACCCACGCTACAGTGTTTAAAATTAAATTTGACAAAAAAAAAAAAAAACTAAATCATTTTTGGGTAAAATCACCACCATTCCTAACAGATACAAATATACAACATTTGAAAACTAGTCACATTAAATTATCACTTGGTTTTTTGTCATTATTTTAAAAACAAAAATTCGCCACACAAAATCTGATCTGCAGTTATAGTTCTAATTAATATGTTTGAGTGAAATCTCTTTCTGACGAACCATTTGGAATTGGAAACAAAAATCAGTTTCTCGGGTGGATTAGTAAACAATTCGTAGCCTAATTCATGGAAGTTTGTATTTTTTTTTTACGAAACACAAATTTTCCATTTTGTCCTTAAACCACATCTTTGGCTGCCATCAGTAGCTATCAAATAGAATCTAAAACTTTTGGTAGGAGTCAGCTGACAGATCTGTTTAATAGGAGCAGTGTTGTCCGTTCAGTCCTCAAGCAGGGATTCCAAAAATGCATACATAGGTTTATTGGCACACCCTCGTAATATCTTCACACTGGAAACATAACACAAACATTTAAAAGCGTTATGTCTAACGTTCCGAATTCTTTCCTTATTTTTGAAGTTATCAGTTTGTAATTTTATGTGGTCTTTTCAAAGTTTTTTCTGTTTGTGCTTAAAATTTGATAATTTTGTTCCAAACACATGCTTTCAAAGTTATATTTATAAATGTTATTTTTTCATGTTGCACGATACGTCGAATACGTTGTAATTCAAAGGAAATATTTACAGTTATATTCAATCTTTTAGATTCGTATGCCTTATTTATTAGACTTTTGTAACTTTAGGAATATTCTGGACAACAAAATAGAAAAACGTTCTTATGAAATCTTAAAACTACCCATACTTCCTTAATAATTATGTGTTGTAACTGGTATAAATGTTCATGAGATATATCATAAGAGCCAAAAACTTCTAGTAGATAAAAAAGGAAAGGAAATTAGTGAGAATAAAAAGCCCTTTGATTAATTTTTATTTAATGTTGCGAACCTTTAAAAAGACATACATACTTCACCTTTTGAAAAGCACATAAACTTTTTCAAGTAGTATGTATCTTGTTAAATGAAATTGTTTAATTATACTACAGATATTTGTCATTAGTAGTTATACAAAATATTTATTAACTATTTGAACTTAGGCTAAATTTAAAGTACATAGTGACAATTATTAAAGTACTATTAAAAACCTACGACTTATAATACTATAAAAAAATATTGTTCTTTGTTACAAATTCTTTAGAAGTATAATGATACTAAAAAGGAAACAAATATGTATGAAAACGAAAAATAATAAAGAGAAATAAATATAGTATATGCTTTTGTAATCAATAAAATATTTTAAATAAAGCAAAATTTAAATGTAAAAAAAATTAAACGCAAATTACAGACAATATATGTATGTCTGTATGTACACATATAAGTAAGGAACAAAATTATTTATGAAATTATACAAATATAAACATGTGATGACAATTCATAAATTTCCAACTTAAGTGTCTTGCTAAATTTATTACATGACACGTTTCTTTTTGTCAGTACACTTTGGCAATTGTTCACTACTCTGCTTGAATTACTTTTTATTTACATTATGTGATAAATTTCAACCACATGACACGTGTGAGAATAATGTTGACACTTTGTTAATTTTCGTTCAAAGTTTAAGTCAGTTAAAAGTTATATCCGCAAATTTTTCTTCTTATAAAATAAAACATAAAACCAATGAAACAAATATTTAGCTAGGATTTTGGTGATGACGAAAGCTAAATTATCAATTTTAAAACAAAATATAAGTATCGCGTACAAACCTAGTTTCATGCTATATAAAAAATTAAAGTGTTTCGAAAATTAAAATAGATTCCGCCGTCCCCGTTTTTAAATCCAATAGAACACATTTGGTTTATAATAAGGCCAATTATTTTTTACCCAAAAAGGCAACCTAACACCGTAGGATAGCTTTGACATGCAATCTGTGGATCCTTGAGCAATTGTTTAGTTAAATATACATACTAAAGAATTTTGTAAAAAGTATGACATTAAGAATGAGGTCAGTTAAAAAAGCTCGTGATCGACACATCAAATACTAGGACCCAAAAACAATGATTTGTTCAGTTATAATTGTTCAACGCTCTTAACATAGGACTTTTATTTTATTTTTTGATACATTTTGTCAATACGAATTATTTCGTGAAAAATTTTGTCCCTTACTGTATATAAAGGAAATAATATAAAAAAATACCATACACAATTTTCTCATTATTATTATGCAATAGGAAATTTAATAAGAAGAGAGTTAGGTTGATAGAGGAGGGAGAAAAAATAACAATGATACAACAATTTAAATTTTATGCCCTGTTTTTCGACAGACAAGTAAGTAACTTGTAAAATTATTCTAAGTCATCTTCAACAGCTTCATCTTTTAATTTTTGTTTGTTAATAAATGGAATAAAGCTCCAAAGGCTTGCTCCAGCAAGGAGTATTAAACCGAGAGTATGAAAGAGAGGATTATATGTTTGAACTGTTTCGTACCAAAGACCACACAATGGAGGTCCAATCAACTGAAGGATGCCGTTTACGAATAAACTGATTCCATATGAAGACGTTAGTCGTTCTGTTCCGAGCATATCGGCCATTATTACAGCCGTAATACCAACATAGACCCCAGATGCCAATCCAAACACTGCACACCAAAAACTGACCATTTTGTAAGTAGTTGAAAATGGTAACAAAGCTAAGCTAATGCCTGATACAGCAAGTCCTCCAATAAAATACCAAGTTTTTGGTATTAAACCCAAATCTGATAATGCAGAGCCACCAATGCGTCCAATAAGATCTGTTGCCGAAACAATTGAAATTAAATAGGCTGCTAATGACTTATCAAAGCCCAATGCAATCCCATACGCAGGTAAAAGAATTATAAAATTTGTATAGCCAATAGCGTTCGTTGAATTCGATATCATTATTACCAAATATGTAGGATCCTTCAAGAGGCTCAAGTCAAAAAATTTTGTGCGTTTGCCAGTGTTAGGATCTTGATTAATATTTCCAGTACTATCCATCATACCGTTACTGCCAATTCCAGCATTCATATTTGCTCCTGCGCCACTGGCTACTGATCTTAAAGATAAATGTGATGAAAATTCTTTGGGTTGAAAAGAAAGCGTGCTGCCATGATATGGTGTGCTAATATATTGAAAACTACTCGTCGAAGGAGACCGACGAGAGAGACGATTCTTAGAATTATTGCGTAGAGCATGAATTCGTTCAAGTTTTTGACTGGAGCGCCCAGTTTCCGGTACCGCATATAGTGATGACTGCGAATTTAATTGTCCTGGTGTAAAAGTTTGATTTCTTTGAGGCAAGCGGACTGGAGTGCTAATTTTTCGTATTCGAGATGACGACGATGCATTAAATTCGTCTTGTGGTTTTCCAAAGTTTTGCACAACAGTTGCCGAGGCACTTCTAACAAATTGCAGATCGTTTTCATCTAAAGTATATCCATGGACATCTGGAGATTGTATTGGGGGTGAATTATATGATATTAGTTGTTTATTTCCTAAGCTCTCGTTGTGCATTGTATCGCCTCCAGTCGTCTCATCAACAGTTTCAAACTTAAGTACTATGCCAATGTCTTCTTCTTCAATATCGTCTAAAGATTTTTGGATTCTAGGGACACGAACCATATGTTGTTCTACTGGTTCATAAAATATGGCCGCCACAAAAACATTTAAAGTAATTCCGCCCATTATAAGTACTGATCCTCTAAATAGATATATAATAAGAGCGGTAAATCGTCATTATGTATCAAAATAATTTACAAGAACATGATATATTGACTTTACCTGTAGCCATAAGTTTCCAGAAGCCATCTCAAAATCGGAGGTAAAATAATTGAGCCCAGTGCACTTCCGGAAATGCATAAACCATTAGCAAGTCCTCGAAGTTTGACAAAATATGATGTTACAATATACACTGTAGGTGGAAATGATAAACCTGCGCCAATACCTACTAAAACCCCATAGCTAAAAGTACAAATAAGGGGACATTACATACAAAAATGTATATAGTATCAGCCAATACTTATACCTTAGGTACAAATAAGATACAGATGATGCCCAAAAAGATATTATCATACCAAGAGCTGCAGACGCACCACCCAGTAATGTGACAGTTCTATATGAATACTTTACTGAAAGAATGCTAGATACTGGGCCTACGGACGCAAGAGTTAATTTTTTTCATCATATTTTTATACATATATGCTTACCTAAAGAACTATATAAAAAATAGCATAAAGCAGGAATCCAGGCAGCAGCCGTAGGTGATGCCTTAAATGCTTCTAAAAATTCAACAAAAAGAACACCAAAGCTTTTAATAGTACCAGGTATTAAAATATTGACCATCATCGAACCGGCCAATACTAGCCAACCCCAACCACCATCAGGAGGCACTAAGTCATATTCAATATCCTCTTCTTTAGTTTTTGATTTTAATAAACTTACTGAAAAACAAAATAAAAAAAAAATTATTGCAAATTTTTCATTCTATTGGGTGTAATGAATTTATTTACTTTTTTTTCTCCCCTAAACATTTTATTTCTTTAAAAGTGTAGCTTGTATAACAGAGTGAGAAACTGACAATTATTCTAAAGAACACTGTGTATATGCTTTGAAAATGCCCAACTCTCGTCTTCAATAAAAAAAAACTCGATCTTTTCTGTTTATTTCTACGTAAATACTTACATATATTGTGACGAGAACAACTTTTGTGGGAAGAGCGTTTCACATACGGACAGTAAGATAAAAGAACGAATTCTCTATGTAATGCACTGTGTGTGCGATATAGACGAATACTATGTAATTATGCTACTTGAGGGAACAAGTCCGTTGTTTTTTGTTTTGGCACAACTTTTTGGCAAAAACGGATTGAATTTAAAATTTTCGAAAATATTATTTTTTTCGAAGTTAATTTGGCCAATGCCAGCCAGCCATACACACACTTTATATGTAAATATTTTATTAGGCACTGTTTTAATAGGTTATATAACCCTTTTTTGTGGTATTCTATTCCTGTGCTTTGCATATATCGTTTAATTAGCTCCTAAGTGAAAGGAGTTTTTTATATATGTAATTACTGTTAAACAGTTAAGCCTGGCTGGTGTTTTAATGTCAAAGTTTGGTCCGTTCTGCCAAAATCACCTCTGATACATTTTTTAGTTGGCATCTTGAGTTTTAAAATTAGAACTTATCTACACCTACATAATATAGTAATATTTATAGCATACAAAACTTTTTATATACTTATACAATTTTATTTATAAATAACAATAAAAAAAAAACATGTCTTCTCCCCTAATTATTGTAATCGCTAAAAACTCTGCTTTTACATACGATTTTAAGGCTCTAAATCTATTAATTGATTGGTATTTCTTTTGGAAAAAGTTTTCAATAGATTACATTTCTTACTTTTAATTACTTACTAGTTTTATCACACGTTTCATTTGCGCCATTTACTTTATGTGTTTTATTTATGGAACTTTGTTGTTTGCTAGCTTTGTTCTTATCCATAATCTATAATTAAAAAAGAAATTTAAATTATAGTCTTATTTCAAGTATCATTATAGTTTGTTCTTATAGCAAAATTTTTAGATTTTTTGGTTTGTTTAATACACCTGAAACCCAAACTTGTTTCTGCATTCGTGAAGTCGCCGTGGTCAAGTAGGTAGTGTGTTGGCTTATTAGACTAAAGGCCCGAGTTCAAATCCCAGGTCAGACATCAAAACGAAAATATGCAAATATTTCTTCGGCGACTTCCTCTCAGCAGATTTTTGGCAAAAACTCTGAGAGTAAAAATTGCCATGAAAAGCTTCTCAAAAATCTGTCGTTCGGAGTTGACTTTAAACTGTAGCTCCCGCTACTCATGTATAAAATTAACGCACACAGCACGAGTGGTGTGAGAAGCTAGGACGTTGTACAATGGGTCAATTCGACCTCCGGGTACTGTACTTGTCACAGTTGACAAGAACACGTCCTCTAACCTAACCTAACCTTCTGCATTCTTCTGTGTGAGTTAGAAGTGGTTACAAAGTAAAAGTAAACAACGTGAGCAATTACTATGAGTTTGTTGTAGAGCAAATCGAAAAATTTTAAATAATTTGGTAAGGAATTATCATTTTACCAACTCAAAATATTAACTTTTACTAACATAGACCTCGTTATGTTATAACATAAAGTTTCTTTTTTTTTAACGCATTATAGAAGCAAAATTTATTTAATTTTAATTGGTGTTCATGTCTTGGATATTTAATAAAAAGAATACTCTAATTCTAATTTATATACGAAAAATAAACAAACTTTCTGGTATATCTAATTGAAACTCAAATTTATCTAACACCCCTTTAACTTCGATGACAGAAAATGGCTCTTAGATGTATAAACAATAAGGACAGAAATACGTAATTGTTATTAACTATTACTTTTGATAACAATAGTAAAATAAAAAAAACTTTCATGATTGACTAGAAACCAAAATTAAGAAATATTTTATTTTACAGATTAAATTAACTGTTCACAAAGCATCTCTTCCATGTTCTTATTATATCCTTAATTTGTTTTAATTTCTTTAAATGATTTCGGATGGTTTGTCTATTGTATCTGTATCTATTAAATCATAATCATTTTTATTGTGTGCTTCGATTACGGCACCGCATTTTATTACGCTATGACAGAGTGGCTACTCCAGCTTACGATCGAATCGAAAGAAAAAAAGTATGTTCAAGGCTACACTTTTTGCTGCTAAGCATATGAAAAAGGAAAAGTAATTTTTTAAAAATTTAAAAAAGGTGAATAAGTGCAAATAAAGTAGTGTTTTAATAATTAAAATCCGTATTGTGGTAGTTTGAAGTAAATAAACTATTCTGTAAAGTTCGAATCAAGGCGAATTCATATATCAGGTGGTTATTACCTACCAGCTGTTGAGTAACGTCGTTGTCAAAATTTTTTTTATTTTTTATCTATTTTATTTCGATAATCAATTTCGTATTTAAATTAGTTATAAACCCTCATATGTACCGCATGTATCCTTAACGATTACTATTTTAAAGCCAATTGTATTAAAATGTTTGCAAGATAATTAACCATGTTTAAGCCTTTAACACTAAATACATATATGTATCTTTTAAACTACAACCTAGATTTACTATATTTATATTTATTTAGACGAGAGTAATTAATTACCAAAAAAAAAAAAAGAATTCGGTCTCTCCAACTAGGTGTCTAAACTATGACAAATAAGAAATAAGGTTTGCAGCTGCCAATTTTCTCGATGGCCACATAAAAACATGTGCTTTACCTAAAGTGGAAATGTTATTGTCTGCATAAAATAATTTTTTTTAATTTATAGGTGCTGCACTATTGTGTCTTAGCATGACATAAAAATCATAAGAATTTTGAATATATAAAATTTATTTAGTTTTTTTAATTGCTTTAATTAATTTCCTATGGAGGTTTGAGGGTTCATTTTTTTTTGACAAGAAGATTAATCCTCAACAAAAACAAAATGCCTGTTGTTTTTGGATTGTAGTATCTATTGTAGAGTTACGGTCACCTGAATTCGCTTTGGTTCGAATATAATACTGAAGTGTCAGAACATGTGCATGCAATGGGTAATTGCGGCCAAGCTATTTTAGTGACAAGAATCTTGTCACATTTATTCACCACTATCGTAAGAATATTATTTACTTTTTATATAATCAATTACCGTTAGATCCTTATTCTGTAGCGTCTTGATCTCGACTTAACGACAATCAAATATAATAATAATATTCAAGCCAAAAAATTATTCAATCATTTATGAATAATTGTATTGTTTCTCATATAATTACTTTTTATATGAGGATCTAGCGAACGAGTGCTGTTAAATAGAAATTAGCTAGGATTCTACTTTATTTTCACAGGAAACCTTTATTAGACCTTGAAGACAGAACTGCTTTCTTTTTGTAAGTGTTGGCTAGTTATTCTTAGTCTTAGAAAATTATCCTAGTTTTGATTGGAAATAAAAACATATTTGATTTTATTCAACTGTTAGAAACAAATTTCTGGTTTTGTTCGATAAGTCAGTTTTCATTATTTAACACTAGATTTACGGACCGAGCCAATTTGACTCATTAAAAATTTGATCACTGTATACATATATGTATATAAAAGTTTAATACTACTTTTTAAAATCATACGTTGGTTTTTAGTTAGGTAATGAAATATATGTAAACGTTCATTCCTCTTCCCCACACTCCCGATTCTTACCCATTTCTGTCATCGTTTCGATTTATACATTATTCCCTACTAAAGCTAGATGCCGATTTACGCAGTACATGCCGAATAAGCCGGATAAATACGGCATCAAATTTTGCTTGGCATCCGATGTTAGAAGGAAATATCTTGTAAACGGTTTTCCGTACTAAGACAAGGATGAAACCCGAGGATCAAAATTTCCCTTGAGCGAATTTGTAGTAACAAAACTTGCAGAGCCATATTTAGGCTGTCGACGAAATACTACCACAGACATTTTTTACTAGCATTTCACTTACAAAGAAAAATACTTTGGTTGGCACTAAACGTAAAGAATTACCTAAAATTGCGAAAGCTAAGAAAGATAAAATGACATAGTTTTCTACAAAACTGTATAGATTTGAGAATTGTACACTCACCATTTATAAAAGCAAACCTAAAAAAAAGTCTTACTACTAAGTACAAAACATAAAAATATAACAATTGAAAAAAATAAAAAATTTGTTCCAGAAACAGTAACCTATTATAATAGCACCAAGTACGGTGTTAATGTACTTGACCAAATGGCCCGAAAATATAACGTTAAAGCATGTTCACGCAGATGGCCTCTACAAGTTTTCTACAACATTTTAGATTTAGCAGCTATCAGTGCTTGGATTCTGTATAAAGAGACAACTCGAGTAAATATTTCACGAAAGGATTTTATTTTCCAATTGGCTGAAGAGCTAAGAAGTAAATATAGAGAAGAAGTAGAGAACACTTCCATACCAATAACAGAAATTCATGCTACTGACGCATGGAAGAATTGTCAAGTTCAGCAATCATGCAAAAGAAACAGATCTTCAAACTATTGTACCCAATGTTATAGAAATGTTTGCGGAAAATGTGTTTCAAAAAGAGAGTATATATGTAAAAAATGTTTTGAATGCGGTATACCATACAAGGCATTATGAATTACTTTCGAAAGCTTATTACAATTTTTGATACAATGATGAAATAATCCGCTTTTAAGTTCCTTTATACGAGATACGGACCTAACACCATAGCCACAACTCGTTAACGCCTTAAAGTGGATTTAATAACTGAGAGGAATCAAGTCCTGGTTGTTCGAAAGATAACTCCTTATATCCTGTAATGTAATGTAACGTATGGTTGTTGGGGTGGTGTGAATGTAAACAAGACAGTTGGAGTTCTTTAAAAAAAAAAAGCTTTTTATTTCTGTGATACGAGCGTTATTTTTTCAAAATGTTTTTTATTTGTGATACAAGTTCAGATTCGCGTGATGAAAATAATAAGGAAAACTTAATTTTGCAAAGAAAACTACTCAGACTGAAGTCCGATATCTTTAAACTTCCAGATAATAAGTGAGTAAAAAATCAAAATCCGAAGCTTCCATATTATTTGTTGTTTTTTTAATGGTTTGAATACTATTTTCGTCTAAATAAGGCGGCATTTAAGAGTGTTCTGAAAACATTATCTCCTCATTTAAAAGAAATTACAGTTTGTCCATGGATAAAATTTCAAATGTCCGATGCGGAAAAAGATGAAGCCAAATTAAATTTTTTTGAAAAAAAAAATGGATTTTCCTGGTGTTATTGGTTGTGTGGACGGAACCCACATTAAAATTTTGGCACCAAATAAAGAAGACCAACATTTATATTTTAACCGTAAAGGATTTTTCAGTTTAAATGCTATGACGGTTCGTATACTAAAATTTTATTGTACCTATATCATAAACTTAAACACTTCATTTTAATGTAGATTTGTGATCATAAAATGCGAATACGATTTTTGGATGCCCGATATGCAGGATCTGCACATGATTCCTTAATAATGGAATGTAAGCCATGCAAAAAGAGTATTACAGGAACGGTATTCAGCAGGTGAACGAAATTCATGGCTTTTAGGTAAAATGATTATGTCATTATGATTATAATTTAAAAATGTTACTTTTGAACTAGATGATGCAGGATATTCTCTTGAGAACTATCTAATCACTCCATATCGCTCTACTGTTGAAGGAAGTGCTAAAGCTATTTTTAACACTAAACATGCTAAAGCAAGAAATATAGTGGAAAGAACAATTGGAGTATTAAGAAATCGGTTTCGATGCGGACGCGTTGCATGCCCTCACTGACAGAACCTTAGTTTCCTTGAGCAGATCTGCGATGGTCATCTTAATACACCGCGTAGTCGTTCTCAGTGAACTATTTTGCGTTTTTTGCTATTTTCTCCGCTAAAAAAGAAGGTCCATACAGATGCAATATAATTAAATATGGATCTCTGCTGCCATTAGATCCTTTGAGTGTTTGTTCAAAAATACCGTCTTCCTCTCATGTCATTGTCTGGCTCTCGGTACCTAAGATGAAAGTTATTAAGATGCCCAAAATTTATTTGTCGAACGCCAGCCAGGAGTTGTATGCACTTAGGGAAATACGTACAGCGGAGAGTTTTAAAATCGAAGTAAGCTATGTACATATGCTTTAAGGCAGTTAGTTATTTTAAAATTAAATTATTATAAAACCGATTATTAATATTACTTTTCTTAACAAAGATGTTACGATTTAAATAAAAATGTTTGAATTTATCTCACTGACAAAGAACATAAAAAAATTAAAACTTTTGCAATGATTTTCAAAGTATTAACAGAGAAATAACCGGTCAGACAGTATTGTTTATTGAAAAATAGGCAATTATTTTTGTTTTATAAAAATCCCTGATCATATAACAATGACAAATTTTATTTTGTTTTGTTCAAAAAAAAAAAACAAGGTTTTCGCTTTGTGCACTGTTTTAAGTACAATTTCGAAGAAAACTCTATTGACAAAGACGATAAATTATAAGTTATTGAAAACAAAATTTATAACAAGAAGAAAAACAATATAGGATAAAAACAAATAAGTATGTCGTTATTTGTTTATGTGCATAAATACACAAGTATATACAAATATGTACATATCTATATACATACATATGTATAGATCTTTACGTATGTTCATAAAAGAACTGTTTGTTTATGTACATACATATGTAGCTCACACTTCTTTTATTCAAGTGGTGACGTGTTTTAATTGTAAAAATATAAATAAAGAAAAAAAAAGAACAGTTTAAAGCAGTTTCAACCGCTTTGTCAAAGGAGTAGAATGATCACACAACAGACATACATATATGTATAACAATGTCTACAGAGAAAGAGCATAAAGGAACTTTACAATTAATTGATATGTATTTTATTACGATCTGTTTATTGTTGTTTATTTCTTTCTAATAGATCAATTGCATAGATTATCAATTCTCCTTGAAATAAAAGTGTTTAGTAACAATTGTTTTCTTCGATTAATAACAACTTAATTACCCTAAAAATGTACATGTGCAAAGTGTATTGATAGATAGGTGGTCACAACGTATTAATAGTGTAGCCCACAATATTTATATTCGAAGCAATTCATATCAATAACAATAATAAATACATTGTTTATTACTGCCTATAATATGTTGGACTGACGGACAAAAACAATTGAATACTTTTATATGTATATATATATATATATATATATATATACGTCTACACACACACACACATAAGAACGTATGGAACATACTATGCACATATTGTTATTTAAAACTATAGACATTCGCAAATTAATGAATGAAATTATATCGATAAATATAACTGTAAAAGTTAATGCACTATTATAATTACCTTAAATATATGTTTTTGAAAATAATATACCGACTTTAAGCACCAATTTCCAATTGTTACATGACAATTTACTCAATATAATTTCCATACGATACCAGTATATATCGCTTTTGTAAGTTGTTGAAATTAATAAACTATGCCGTAATTAAATAAAAAAAAATAAATAAATGAAACAGCAACCGATCCGCTTCCTTGTGTAACAGCAATTGTCGCTCTCTGTTGTCATCACGCACTTTATCACAAAAAGATCTTTTTTTTCATTGTTTGTGTAAATGAAAATTTTGGATTTTTGATTAGCAATATCTTATTGTTGTTTTCCACATTCTCATTGTGGTGAATATCACATCAGCTGTTTGCATGGTCGTATAAATAGTACTATTGTTTACTATCTGGTTCAGGGTTACAAGTAACTAAACTCAGCCGTATGAAGTTGACAACTGTAAAAACAAATCAACTAATATTTTGACCAAAGCAGTAGACAAAAATTATTAAAAATATTTTTAAAACCGTCCTTGATTGTTTGCATTGAACAAATATGTATAAATATCACTGAACGTTTAAGAAAATGTATATGTATGTATGTTCATTTTAGAAATGTATGGTAGAACTATTTAAAAACTAATTTAAATATTAAAATTGAAAAAATTGTATGTAAAACAAATATGTATACATATATAAAATAAAATTACAAGCCAGTTACAAATGGGGTTAGATAGATATATTAAAACTGTTATTTTAAATTATCACAAAGCGTTACAAGAGCATGACATATCTACACCTTTGGGGCAGCAATTGCCAATGATACTTATTATAGCGCGTATTCATCTGAACGATATCTTGTCAACAATATTTGAAATATTGTTGAAAATTTAAATGGTTTTTCTCAGGTTTTTTTTTCACAGATTTTGTTTTCAAAACAAAAACAAATTTGGACTGTTGTACTCATTGTTAATTTACTTTGGATGAATTTACTATCAATGCAAGTTTTCACTAGCATACTTACAAATGCAAAAATGAGTGTTTAGATTTTCGTTCAACAAAACAGCTGATGTATATATGTAAACCGGTTTTATGAAAAACTCTGCGATTGTAATTTGTTGTTATTTTTGGAGGAACACTTCTAGAAAACAAAAACTGAATGTAAAAATGCGTGCAGTTTATGTTACAGCCAATATAAGTACATATATTTATACAGGTAGTGTTATCTACGTAGCTGAGTGTCTATTTTATTGTTGTATTGACACAGACATGTCAGAATCAGAGCAAAAATGTTGTTTATGTTTTCTTTTTATATATGTTTGTTGCTACTTTTACCAAAGATTTGCCATTTTTAGCGGGCGAATAAGATTTGACAGTCCCGTGGATTTAAATAAGTAATTTGGCTTCTTCTTGCATAAATGTCTTGGTGGCAGCTATTTGTTGGAAAGTTGACAGGTAGTATGTGTTAAAAATCCAAAGAAAAGAATCAGTGGCGGATTTTGGCCTGGGCTTTCTCAGGCACTCTTTGAAATGTCACCCTTTGTGCATGTATATTTAATTCACATACATAAAATCTAATTTTTATATTTATACAGATAGAGTGGGAAAACGTATGTAGAG
The DNA here is from genome assembly GCA_930367235.1 of Sarcophaga rosellei. Classification (NCBI taxonomy): domain Eukaryota; kingdom Metazoa; phylum Arthropoda; class Insecta; order Diptera; family Sarcophagidae; genus Sarcophaga; species Sarcophaga rosellei. The sequence continues at coordinate 62,397,531 of OV884019.1, forward strand.
TATAAAAAATTATTGGAAAACATCTTGATTATCTTTAATGCCACCCTTAGGGCGAATAATGGAATTGTTTTTACTTTCTTAAACAAGAAAAATGCCCAACAATATTGTTTAATTTTTTTAAAGATCCTTTTGCTATGTCTTCGTTCTATAACATTCTAAGTCGAAAACGTATGTTTTGAGTTATGAGCTCTCAAAGTTTTCACGCGACATACGACTATATGTGTATTCTAAGTAGATTTTTCCCTATAACTTCGGAACGGATCGGCGCACCTTAACCAAATTTTGACAGTATTTAAGTTAGAGAACGTAGAATTTAAAAATACAAGAACATAGAAAACGTTCTAAGTACACTTAGAACGTTATAGAATGGAGGCGTCGATTTATACGCAGTCAAGCTAGCGTCTTCCATAAAGCCAACATATTTCAATGCCTGAAGCGGCTATAATATTAAAAGAATTTAAATCAAAGTTAATAAAACGTCACGATGAAGTATTTTTACGCCTTAACGTACAAAATTATATTTCAGTTCTTCACTCAAAGGGACTTGAAATAAAAATTTTAAGGAAAAAGATAAAAACGTTTACAGAAGCTGTATTAGTTACCTGAACCAATACTCCAACAGAAAGAGTTTTTTCTATATCTAACAATATTTGGTCTTCCGAAAAATCCCAAATGGGACTAGAAACTTTAGAATCTCTTTTGACCATAAAATTTAATTTTGAAATAGACTGTCCGCAATTTAGAACATTTTTATCTAACAGGCCCAATACTTTCTTTATATAAAATAATTTGTCAATTCACATTTTTTTCATATGTTTCTAAAAGATGTATTGGTTTCTCGCTATCAAATTGTTTGAATGCCAAAAATTATGAAGAAGAATAAGAAAAAAACATTTGGAATAGGAAGCATAACATTGAGCGTTCACAAACCCCCAAGCACAGAATACACACAGAATCGAATCGAGATTATGACAGTTAACCTAGCATTGCGAAAGGGACAGAAAATATTACCAAAAAGTATTTCTGTCCCTCTCTAAATACAACTCTTTTTTGTTTATTTATGTTTTTTTAGTTTTCGGGGTGGGTTTTTTATATTGGCAAGAGTTAATAAAAAATCTAATTTTTGTCTAAAACTATCAAGAAATAATAAAAACAACTAATAACATTAATAATTTTTAACTTTTCCTTTCAAGAAATTAAAAAATATTGGCATCTTTAAGCAAGAAACATTTTTTATGAGCAGTACGTCTTATTTTGATCTTGTAATATTTAGCTTCTTAATTACCTCTTGCACAAGAAACTATATTCATTATGACCGAAAATTACCCACATTTCGATTAATATTTAAGAATCTTTAAAATTTTCATTGAAGAAATTAAAAAATATTCCAAATTTTCCCTTTTTTAACACAAAATAAATGTTTATTTACATTTAGTTTTTCTACTTTAACCGCCAGTTTTCACTCTGTATATCTATTGCTTCTAACACATTTGTTTCGCAATACATTTTAATATTTTGTTTCTCCCTCTAATTGGCAGGTTAAGCTACTGCTTTGAGCGTTTATTAAACGTCAAAGGTATCGATTCTGTGTGTATTCTGTGCCTCCAAGTGTATTCAATACAACATACACGATACAAAGTCGTGTGAATTGACCAATTAATTATAATAAATGATTTTATTTGTTTTCCAAGTTTGTATATTTGTCCGCTTTTTTCTCATAGAAATAATAGTCACCGTAGCTATACAGTAAATGTACACGACAAATTAAAAAAAATATATATAAAGATACTACGAAATATATGTTGAGTTGAATAATTTTATTAAACGATAATAAATGTATGCAATATTCTAATAATGAAAATTATGTAAAGAGTACTATGATTAAGAACTACAATAGAAAGGTAAAGTGCTGAAATACTTACTTACTTACTTAATTGGTCATAATAACCCGATTAACGGATTTCGGCCTGCCGCAACACATCCTTCCAGGCGCCTCTGCTTCTGCCGATCCTACGCCAGTAGGTCACTCCAATTGATGACAAGGCTTCCTCGATTTGGTCCTTCCAACGGATACAATGTCGTCCTCTTCACCGACTTCAGCAGATCCCCGCATCAAATACCCGTCTCGCCGGAGCATCCTCCCCCATTCGAACGACATGGCCGAGCCAGCGCAGCCGCTGGATATTAATACGCTGCACAACGTCTATGTCGTAGACGCTCATACAGCTCATTGTTGGATCGGATGCGGAAATCGTCGCCAACTTGTACTGGACCGAAGATCTTACGTATTACTTTTCTCTCCAATACTCTCAAGGCTGCTGCATCAGTGCTTAATAGGGTCCATGCCTCTGTGCCATAAAGAAGCACGGGGAGGATGAGCGTCTTGTAGACTACTAGTTTTGTCGCGTGAGAAAAGTCTCTGCTACTCAATTGCCTATTGAGACCATAGTAGGCCTGTTGACAAGAGTGATCCTGCGCTTGATCTCCAGACTGACATCATTTTTGGTGGTAACGGCGGAGCCAAGATAAATAAATTCCTTGACTGTTTCAAAAGTATAGTTATCGGTCGTAATCTGAGAATCAATACGCCGCACGTCTCTACTTGTCGATAACATATACTTTGTTTTGCCCTCATTTACTGCCATACCCATCTTGGTAGACTCCCGTCCAATAGCACTAAAGGCAGCAGTAACATCTCGCTTGGTACGCCCTATGATGTCAATGTCGTTAGCGTACGCAAGCAACTGGACACTTTTTTGAAAAATAGTGCCACTGCGATGCACTCCCGCCTTTCGCAGAACACTCTCCATGACGAAGTTGAAGAGGTCTCATGATAAGGGGTCGCCTTGCCTGAAACTTCGCACGGTATCTAAAGGTTCGGAGAGGCCCATTCCTACCTTGACGGAGCTGCAGGAATTGCTCAACGTCATTCTGCATAGCCTCATCAGCTTCGCAGGTATACCGAGCTCAGACATTGCGGCAAAAATACGATCCCTTATGGGGCTATTGAAGGCTGCCTTATAGTCGACAAAAAGATGGCGTGTGTCGACTTGTTGTTCGTGGGTCCTTTCCAGGATTTGGCGTAGTGTGAAGATCTGGTCGATGGTGGACTTGCCAGGTCTGAAGCCGCACTGATAAGATCCAATCAGTTTTGACGAGTGGCTTCAGTCGTTCACACAATACGCCTGTAAGAACCTTGTATGCGATAGGGAGAAGGCTTATACCCCTGTAGTTGGCGCATATAGAAGGTTCTCCCTTTTTAGGACAGAACAGAGGACACTGAGGTTCCAATCGTTGGGCATACTTTCTTCTAGCCATATTTTGTAAATAAGCTGGTGCATGCGCCCTACCAACTCATTACATCCGGTCTGAAACAATTCAGTGGGGAGGACAATAGGACCTGCCGCTTTATTGTTTTTAAGACACATAATAGCGACTTTGACCTTTTCATGGCTAGGCGGCGAAATCTGCACGCCATCATCGTCGATCGGGTTCAGAACATCATCTCTAAAGGCGGTATTGGTGTCGTCATCGCCTTGTAGCAGAGTAGAGAAGTGTTTCCTCCACAACCTCAGCACCCCCTGCGAATCTGCTACCAAGTTTCCATTTTCATCTTTGCAGGAAGACGCTCCGCGCTTATAACCCTCGGTTAGATGCTTGACCTTCTAATAGAATTTTCGAGCGTCATTCCTACATCTGTACATATCGACTTCCTCACTCTCACGCCTTTCCTGCTACCTCTTATAGCGTCTGAAAAGGCGTCTCTCATCCCTTCTCTTCTCTCTATAGTTCTCGACAATGGCTCGCGTAGCGGCTGACTGCAACGTCCGCCAATGTCATTGAGATTAGATGGCGAGCGACGGAGCTTATCCTAGAGTTGAGCGGAGAACGCCTCAGCTGTCCTTTGTGATCCCAGCTTCTTAACGTCCAGCTTTCGCAATGCACTAGAGCGCGCAGACCTCGAGGCGCTAATGCGCAATCGAAACTTGGCTGCGATAAGGTATTGCTCCGAGTCGATGTTTGGACCTCTGAATGTACGCTCATCTAGTACACTGGATACGTGCCTTCCATCTATCACAATATGATCAATCTGGTTGGATGTTGATCGATCAGGGGACATCCAACCGGCCTTGTGAATGTTGAGATGTTAAAACTTAGTGCTACATACTACCATGTTACTCGCCGCGGCGAAATCGATCAGCCTCATACCATTGGTGGTAGTATTCGCGTGGAGGCTGAACTGTCTGACAGTGGGGCCAAAGATACCTTCCCGCCCGACCGTTGCATTAAAATCTCCGAGGACTATTTTGGTGTCTGGGCCGGGCACTTATCGTATACGTCCTCGAGTTTAGCGTAGAAGGCATCTTTAACCACATCGTCCTTTTCTTCCGTCGGGGCGTGAGCGCAAATAAGGCTGATGTTTTAAAATTTTGCCCTGATGCGGATTGTGGCTATTCTTTCGTTCACAGTGCTGAAGTACAAAGTAACACCCTCCCTGAATGAGAAATTCACAAAATCAGCAACAATTCAATCAAAAGAAACAAATAATTCTAAGTGCCATTATTACAACTTGCCATTAAACTTGGGTTTAGTTAAAGGTACCTTTAGGTAAAGGGAACTGTAAAGTTAACCAGTAACGCATCGGTTTGACAGTTCATAGACCAGTCGTGAAAGAGACAGCAAATATTACCAAAAAGTATTTCTGTCTCTCTCTGATTGCAACTTTGTTTTGTTTATGTTTTATTTTCGGGGTGGATTTTTATTATTGGCGAGAGTTAATAAAAAATTTAATTTTTGTCTAAAACTATTAATAAATAATAAAAACAACTAATAACATTAATAATTTTTAACTTTTTCTCTCAAGAAATTAAAAAATATTGGCAACTTTCAACAAGAAAACTTTTTTATGAGCAGTACGTCTTATTTTGATCTTGTAATATTTAGCTTGTTAATAACCTTTTGCACATGAAACTAAATTCATTGTGACCGAAAATCAACCACATTTCGATTAATATTTAAATATTTAAGAATCTTTAAAATTTTCATTGAAGAAATTAAAAAATGTTCCAAATTTTCCCTTTTTTAACACAAAATAAATGTTTGTTTACATTTAATTTTTCTGCTTTATCCGCCAGTTTTCACTCTGTATATCTGTTGCTTCTAACACATTTGCTTGCAATACATTGTAAGATTTTTTTTCTCCCTCTAAGCCGTCCTGCGTTTATATGTTATGAACGTTTTTCAACTGTCAAAGGTAGCACTACTTGTTATACTTTGGTTACCGGCAGGATCATCTTGAATTTAGCTTTACGCTCACTTCTATCTTATACTTAAAATAATGAAAAAGAATTTATCTGTGCTTTAAAATTATTCCTTTAGTTAACGGCAAGTAACTTTACAAAAGTGGCGAAATGGACAAGCCTAAAGCTAAGAAAACAAAGTCAATAACTGAAACTAGTTGTGATGTTGAATCGACTCCTTCATCGGACAATAAAAATACTCAATCGTCCGATGATGAGGACGTATTTCTGGAATCTGAAGTTAACGTCAAAAATGATCAAATGTGAGCCTGGCCTCTTTTGACGAGAAGTCCTAATTACACTCTTCTTCCGAGATACTTACTAAAGTCTTAAAAGAAGCAATAATAGAATCCTGTAGGAAAACTATTAGGAAAGTCTTAAGCCAGCTAGTCGATTCAGAACATGATATTTTACAAGATTGTTTTTACTCCTAATTTATCAAAACTAGGTTTAGTTAGTAACATAAAGAAAGAAGAAATGCTACATAATAAGGAGTATATTTTGACTGCTTTCCTTGATATAGAGCTATATTAATCCTGTGGTAATCGCAAAGACGTAGGCGTATCGAATCTATTTGTTTCCAAAGTATTTAAAATTTTTCCAAAGTGGCGGTTTGAAGGGCTCCACTTTTGGAGTCGAGACTAGAGTAACCAAATAGCAATTATAACAGGACACTGCCATCTGAGTGCACATACCCTAAAACCGGGAATATCACAAAATCTGTAACGACGAGAAAGAAGAGAAGAACCCCGAACATCTTCTTTGAATTCTTGAGCAACCTAAGTTTACTGACAGAACGTGCATAGCCAAAGGCGGCTTAAATAAAATTCTATTAAACTTCTCGGGATGGCAGAGACATGCCAACAAGGTGCTGTAATCGTTTGACAGAATTTATAAGTAAATTTAATTAATTAAATTATTTGAACCTAACCTAACATAGTATGATGATCGGAAACCAACCGCCCTACAAAAGAAGATGTTTCGTCGTGTTAACATGTGTATGTTGATAGTGAAAGGCGAGATTTGTTCACTGATGTATGAATGAATGAAAGAATTATTTGAATTTATTAAAAATTGATAAAGTGTGTTAAATATGGGTTTAAAAACTTATTGGAATTAAGTTGCACCAGATATTATAACTAGCGGAACGTCGTACATAAACAGAAGTGAGTGCGAAAATTTCATAAGTTCCAGTACTTTCACACGATAACGGAATGTTGAATATTTTCACTGCTCGCCACTTGTATAGCTCTTCTCGTGGGGCTTAAAAAATCTTTTTTTCGACAAGAAAAAAAAATACTCCAAGGAAATGTATCGTTCTATAATCTTTTAGTGCTTTGAATTTTGCACCACTTGAATAGAACACAGTAATGAAAATTAAGTAAAACCACTTTTTAATTCATTCCGAAAAGCCAAACGTCTCAGCCTTTGCCCAGCCCACATGACAGAGACCACGGAGTGCCGTCGTGTGGCCTTCTTAGATGAGAAAAATGTAATTTGGAAGGTGTGGACGATCTCAGCTATTACTTTCACAATCTGCTAAAGGAACCGGATCATATGGATGGGGAGTGTAATGGTTTGGGGAGCAATTTCATATTACGTCCTTTGTGATCTTAATTTTTTGAACACGACGATTTATGTTACGTACTATATTGGGGTGCTTCAAACGGCTTTCCAGGCCTTTATAAGTCTCTTTGATCCTCTACCTGTATATATGTATATATGTAAAACCGTAGAAGATAAAAGTTAAATTATAGATGTTTTTGCATTTTTTATTACAATGTGAATTCTGTGAACAGGGTTAGTCTAGGATAATATAACCAATATACATATAATGATGAAAGTATCTCATGAGAAATTATAAATGTTCGTACATACATACATACATATATTATTTATTCCATATCGTTCTTTTTAGGAACATGGATTGCTTTCAATTTCGTTCTAGCTAAGTAGGCGTTTGTTTACTATAACTAGTCTTAGGGTGATAGCAGGCCCTATTGTCGCAGCCTAGAAACAACGCTGTCTGTAATCATGAATGGAAATGGTGCTGAAGAACTTTTTTTCTCTCTCGAGATGTTGGGCTTACTAGCCTAACTATGAAGACTGTTGTAGACATTATACTCTCTGTGTCTCTCCGAGATGGCATATTTGGGGGAGATTTTATCCTGCTCATTTTTATTAATTTCATAAACCAATTTTTTCTCCTTTTCCTTAAGTATTCGTATAATATTAATGTATGTAGTCGCCGTAGTCCAATTCAAACTCCAGGTCAGACATCAAAACGAAAATATGAAAAAAAAAAAAAATTATTTCTTCGGCGACTGCCTCTCAGCAGATTTCTGGCAAAAAATCTGAGAGTAAATAAAATTGCCATGAAGGGTTTTTCAAAGACCTGTCGTTCAGAGTCGACTTTAAACAACATAAGTGGTGTGAGAATCCAGGTCGTAGTCCTGACTGGAGGGTTGTAATGACCAATTATGTACATATGTATGTATAATATTAATATTTAATTTATTATAATGAACCAACGAAAACGTTATGAGCTATTTACTTGTACATGTGAACTTGTACCAAATACGTACAACTATACCAATACACATACATATACAGTGTCGTGGAAAAAAAAAATCAGTATAGCTATTAAAATTGTAAATTTGTATTAATGTTTTAACTATGAGAATCACCACAACACAACAAAAACAACAATTTCAAAAAACTTAAAATATACTTTTCAAAAACATCAACAAATATACGATGAAAGCAAAACACAAAAATACTTTAAAATAACGGCACCTACTAAAGTTTAATTCTTATAATTGGTCTTCAATATTTTTTTCGTAAATTTTTAGAAACTATTTTGAGAATTTTCTCCGGACTTACTGATCTTATTAGAAGGAATAGAGATAAGTATTCTATTCGAGTTCGATTTCCACCAGAGACCATAAGTGTGATTCCGCAATAGAACAAAAGTGAAGAAAGTTTTACAAGGTTATTAAATAAAGAAAAAATCATCTCCTGAATGTTGGTCTTAAAATAAAAAAGAAGCACCATCAGAGCGTACGCTGAAGGAACAACGCTTAATAACTTCGTATTCTACAAAATCATCGGCTTTTTATTTGAGCCAAAATTTAAATTTTAAAATATTTAATTTTATTTTACTCTTTAAAAGCTTGATGCTTATTTATTCGTTTATTTGTTATTATTTTTTGTTACGTTTTTAATATACAATATGTGTGATTGTGTAAAACAGAAATATATTTACAGAAATCTCTGTTAGTATTTTTCATAAAAAACATTAAAATCACTGAAGCAACTATTTTCTCGAACTAAAAATTTATTTCGATATTTCGGTGATTAACAATCTTTTAAAGATAATTAATAATTAATTCTTGCTTTTTGGCAACTATATTTTCAAAAAAGTAAAGAGTTTTATCGAGATTTTTGTTTTTTTTTTACTAAAAATATTTTAAGAAAATGAAACCTACATCATTAATAGAAATTTATGTAGTTGTTGTTTTTTTGTGCTTAATCTTACTTCTAAACATTTTAAAAATAATTAAAGCTGTTAACCAAATTTATTTAATCTGCCGCAACACACTGTGGAATAGCTCCCGACCATTTTCCGTTTTTGAGGCATTTTACCAGTTTGGGTCCACGTAACTCAAGACCCGCATCGCATGTAAATGTTATACTCTCACCTATAGCATAATAAAATTGTACAGAAGACATGTGTCCACTGATCGCAGTGCCTGGATATGAACAGGCCTGTACACATTTTGGTAAGCCGCCCGACCAGCGACCATTATCCTGACAGGCAATAATCGGTTGTCCTTGCATCATATATTCTGGGTTGCAATTAAACTGTACAACATCTCCAGCACGATAAGGAGCTTGCCCTTGCGCGTAGCCGTTTTGGGGAGCACCAGGATTTTCGCACTGTACTTCAACACACGTTGGAAATGGTGTTGCCCATTCTCCTGAAGGCATGCATATAGCTTCAGAAGGTCCTCGTAAACCATAACCAGATGAGCAAGAAAACGCAGCACGACCACCTACTTCACGCGACAGCACAGAAACTCGTGGTGAACTAATATTGTTGGGTAACGGTATATCTCCGCATTCTACACTTTCACAGACAGGTAAAGGTGCACTCCAATTTCCGCTGGGAAGACAAAAGAGCTCTGAGGCGCCAATAAGTGAGTTTCCGTTAGAACATGACATCAAAACCCTCGTACTGAGTTTTGTTTCATTTGTGTTAACGATCAGTCCACGTCTGGTTGGAATTTCAGGACAGTTGATGCTTTTAACTACTACTTCCACTGAATGCTTATGTCTTGCGGGAGTTTCACAAGAATATGTTCCAGAGTCATCAGTCTGAGCGTCTGTTATGGTAAGTCTATACTCCAGTGTAGCATCTCGACCCTCCTCAGTTACCCAGCCCTCGGAGTAGTTTCTACAATCAAATGGTAATATTACATCGTAAGTGCTTTAATAATTTCAAAACTAATTTTTTTCATTTATTACTCACTTGTAGTCGTGACTTACAGACCACTTGGGATTTCCAAAACGTCGCATCCATAAACATTCCATATGAAGGGTTGTGCCAGGATACACAATTAGTTTACCGTCATTGCTTTGAGCGATTGGTCCGTTTTGACGTCTAAACAATATGGTAGGAGCTTTTTCCACTGAAAGTACAATATATGTAAATATGTATGTATGTATATAAGATTATTTTTCACATCTGTCAAATGTTTAATTGTTCACGCTATTTGACAATAATAATAACGATAAAAGAAAAATTCAAATCATGTTTTCGACTGCGCCAAAGTCCGAATATTCGAAATTAAAGTGAAAGTTCAAAATGTAGAAAAATTTATTAAAAAGAAGTGACAATATCGTATACACAGCAGATTCCCAGCTGTTGATGATGTGAATCTTTTTGCAAGGTTTTGAAAATGCTATAAGAACCAGCATTGCCACTGAACAAATTTTAATCCTACCAAATTTTTGTCAAAAAACTACCGAAATCGTTGAAAACCTACCAGTTTTTAAAATAATGTAAATATATATTTTTTTTTAGAAAAAGTATAACTTTTCTAAACTAAAAAAATACATTAACTGCCAGTTTTTATCTACAGTAGAACAAAAGCAACAAAACACAGTAAAATAATGTTTGATATGTACATTTGTAGTCGCCGTAGTCTAGTAGGTAGTGTGCTAGCTTATTAGACGTAAAGCCCGGGTTCGAGCCCCAGGTCAGACATCAAAACGAAATATGAAAAATAAAAATATTTCTTCGGCGACTTCCTCTCAGCAGATTTCTGGCAAAAACTCTGAGAGTAATAAACCTGCCATGAAAAAGTTTCTCAAAATCTGTCGTTCGACATCGACGTTAAACTGTAGGTCCAGCCACTCAAGTATAAAATTGAAGCACACAACATGAGTGGTGTGAGAAGGTAGGCCGTAATCTTGACTTAAGGGTTGTAATGGCCAATTATGTATGAAGGTTAGGTTAGGTTAGGTTAGAGGACGTGTACTTGTCAACTGTGACAAGTACAGTACCCGGTGGTCGAATTGACGCATTGTACAACGTCCTCGCTTCCTAGTGTGCGTTAATTTTATACATGAGTAGCGGGACCTACAGTTTAAAGTCGACTGCGAACGACAGACTTTTGAGAAGCTTTTCATGGCAATTTTTACTCTCAGAGTTTTTGCCAGAAATCTACTGAGAGGAAGTCGCCGAAGAAATATTTTCGTTTTGATGTCTGACCTGGGATTCGAACTCGGGCCTTTCGTCTAATAAGCCGACACACTACCTAATTATTATGTATGTATGTGTACGAACATTTGGTATTTAATTTTTAGGCAAATCTCTATTTCCTGACCACACATAGTGTGGATCATTATTTTTTACAAGTTCCTTACAAAGCGTAATGTTATTAATGGTACTAGGGTCTAGTTTGTTTCTTAATTTAGTTTTTATTAAAGAGAGTGAAGAAAACTTACATTCAGCAGCTGCAAAACTATGTGGCAAGGAAAGTAAATTAAAAACCAAGTTAGCCAAATTACCATAAGTTCTCTCATTTAAACCATTTTTAATTGAATTTATTTGAAGATTTATGTCCGAGAGTCTTATCAAGCTCCACTGAGAAATAATAATATCAGGATCACAATCTATGAGATTATAAACTTTTAAAACAAGGGACAATAGTTGTAAATCTTCTTTAGAGAGTACTTTCGATGGAGTAATTATTTGTAAAAGTTTGATATCTTCGCGTTTAAAATCAAATCTAGAATTTATTTGGTTTAATAATTCAATATAAAATTTTAATATATTATGTTTAACTTCAAATATTTCTTCGGAGTTAAGATTATTTTCAATATACATACATTTTTTTGCCTATAAAAATTTTGATCCAACCTATCAAAAATCACTTTTACCTACCATCCTGCCAAAGAAAAAAAATTCTACCAAATTTGGTAGGAAAAGCCCAAAACGGCAACACTGATAAGAACCCAAAAAAAGTTAGCGATAAGGAGAGACTGTACGGTCGTCCTCACGAGAAGGATTGTTTATCGTGGGGTATTATAAAAAGTTTTTATAAAAATTAAGGAGCTAAATGAAAGATTTTCTTAATTATGAAAATTTTTGAATATTATCCTCATTGTAGTTTGTGAAGCTAATGACACGTTTATTGCAGTAAGCGCGCGAAGTAATGAAGGTAATTTCATTAATATTTAATTATAAATTATAAATCAATCCCTATTTCAAAATTAACATTTTACTCTTAAATGAATGTTTCCAACATGTCCTTCTAGGCCATTTAAAAAATCATGATCACTGTGCATCGGGAAAGCCATTAACATCTTTATCATCGACTGCACTTCCTCATATTTTTGTAGAGCATACAGCTTTTCCTTTACGCTTAAACCTAATACAACCGTACCCAGGAGCTAATTTTAACAGAAAATACTTTTGCCTTTTTCGCAGTTCGTTGTTGGAGAATACTGTTTACAATTTTAGAGAGTTCAGCCAGAAATTGCAAAATTATTATTTTAAAATTTATTTCATATCATAATGTCATGTTGTTTATTAAAAATAGTACTAGTCTAGGCACTTATATAGATAATGAGAAAGCCGATTAGAGATGAGCGATCCAGTGATTTCTGAAGAACGTTGTTCTCAGTGAACGTGATTTGTTAGTCACTGTTCTTTAAAAGAGTGATTATGATCACAGAATTCCAAAAGAAAACAATAATGACAATAACGTATTTTATTAAGTCGTTAGAAAGAGACAACTAGATACATACTACGAAAAGACTACTAAACAAAATTAAAGTGGTGTCATCAATGTTATTATTTTTAATGTAATTTTTTTTTATATGAAGTTTGAAAATTAAGTTTCACAGAAAGTTCATGTATAAAAGACAAAAGTAAATAATCAGCGTCATCTAATAGTAATTCTGCCTCGCTCAAAATAAATTGAAATAAATTTGAGTATGTAACAATTTTGAAAGAACGACATTAATAGTCACTGTTATTTGGCAATTTCAATCACTGTAGTTATCAGTGATTTATCAATCACCGTGATTAAATCACAGTTTTGAAAATATCGCTCATCTCTAAAGCCGATGGCACCAATTCTGAAAGTGATTGACGTAGGAATATAAGAACTTCAACGGCAATTCGAAGATGCATAGATCGAAACAGCAATATAATTGAGGAATCGATTTTCAGACTGTTTCTGTAATGAGGGGACATTTGCTAGTCTGTACATCGTTCAATTATTTTATATTTGCAACTATTACAAATTTTATTGATTCATTTTTTCAATTTATAAAAACACAAATATTAGAATTACATTCAAATAAGAAAGTAGACTTAAAGATTCGATTGAAAAAATTTAAAGACGTAAAGCCCGGGTTCGAGCCCCAGGCCAGACATCAAAACGAAATATGAAAAAAAACTATTTCTTCGGCGATGTCCTCTCTGCAGATTTCTGGCAAAAACTGTGAGAGAAATTAAAACGGCCATGAAAAGTTTTCCAAAAATTTGTCGTTTGAAGTCGACTATAAACTTTAGGTGCCGCCACTCATGTTTAAAATTAACACACAACATAAGTGGTGTGAGAAACTAGGTCCATAATCCTGACTGAAGGGTTGTAATGACCAATTATGTACATATGTACATATGTGAAGGGAGGTAAAATGAACTATTCTAATTAGACTCGCAACTGTCAGTGTCTAGGCAGTGATCTCCTCGGTGACCGCCTCTTTTGAGGTATATTCGAAGCAGAGTCACAATATGATGCTGAATTCATGGCGAAATGCCAGTGGATCTGCTGAAGAACAACGCCCAGTGTTAAGCGTCCAGGACGGTGTGCACTATTTTCGCGAAGTGAAGACAAAACTAACTCGACAATACATATTCGAGATAACCAAATAGAACTCACTAACGCGTAGTGAGTAAGAATATTTTTCAGATTTTCTACCGTGTATCTTATTACGAACGTGATTTAAGAGCTGCGATCCGTATAGGACAATTGTTAGGAAAAACTTTACCCTATAACATGAAAGGAAGCCCATTAATCAACAGATAATGTTGACCTGTTAAATGTAGGTTAACTCTGTTAAGGACATGTCGACACAGAATCATTATAACAATATTACAAATAATACCCGTCGGAGTGGTTGCATTTCAAGTCAACAATAGCTGAGATAGAATAAATTGACCACTAAAAGTAAAGTCTAATAAGATTGGATGGAGCATCGTTCTTCAAATGGATTGGATGATCTTGACAAATCGATGTATAGCATCAAATAGACCAAACTTTATGATGGCGACCAATGATAATGATAAATAAAGATCAAGAGGGCGCTAGGACTTATCATAGTTGCAGTACCGAATAACAACCATCTGCAAAGAAAACAATTCGAGAAAATCTGTAATCACGTTTGTCTTGCTGTTTCCATTAACAGTCAAAGGAACATTAACATCTGAAGAACTGGACTGTATAATACTCTGAAAGAACACTAGTATCACATAAAGCAGAAAGCAGTATTAATTGCGACTACATGCATTAAAATTTATACCGGCAAACATTTACATAATATTAAGATTTGCCCTGTGATCTTTGATAATCTGTTCATGATAAGAAATTTAGAACTAACATTTTAAAAGTATCAAAGTTGAATTTTATCCAAATGTTTTGAATTGAAATTATTTTCCTACCTGAACAGTAATTTAACTGTTGCTACTGTCGTATACATATGTATGTATACGAGTGACTTCGAATCTTTCTCTCGATTTCATCTCAGCAGGTTTCTGGCAAGAACTCTGAGAGTAAATAAAATTTCCATGAAAAGTTTCTAAAAATCTGTCGTTCGGAGTCGATTTAAACCTGTAGGTCCTGCCTTTTATAGATAAAATTAACACACACAACATAAGTGGTGTGAGAAGCTGGATCGTAATCCTGACTGAAGAGTTGTAATGACCTATTAAGTATAAGTTTTGCAAAATGTTTCTACCATCAACATGTCTGTATTGGTCTAATGATTCAACGTTTGCTATTTCAGGAAATTTCAGCTTAACTGCACTTTTGGAACAACAAGGAAGCCGATGTTAGTGGGTGCAAAATCCTAACACTTTTAGATCCAATTAACAAGGCTATGCCAGACGTATACACGTATTCCAAAAAAATCAATCGATAAACATATAGTAAAGTTTGAGGAACAAGTACATTTCATGAGGATTTGGTGCTTATGTAAGACAGAATGTGGATACTGGTGTAATATTATAATTTAAACTGGAATAAGGCTATTTGTTGAACATGGCAATTGATGACAAATGACTTAATAATGAGAACCACATGCGGATAAAACATTTATATAGTTCAATGGATGGGTAATCGTGGTGTCTACTTCGTCTCAAATATTATTGATCAGCCGCCCAGCTGGTATCTTGTAAAATATATATTAATTACCTTCACTAGATCACCTTCTTTCATGAAATAAAGTATATTATGAGCACGATTGCAGATGAAAATGACATTTAAAAAAACGTTTGTTCATCTATCTTCTCTAGTTATGTATTCATAACAGTAATAGTTCTCCAATCAACCCGAGTTTTCTGCAGATTTTGCAAACAACCTTCAGTTCAAAAAAGCGTACGTTTACTGGAGAAACCAAATGTGGAACTCATTTTATAAGTAACCCCAGAACTCTTCATAAAATGGAAAAGCGTAAAGGTTTTATGAACTTGAAGCAATCGGAAAACAGGATGATTAAAAAATAGTTGGAATGATATTTAAGTCTTTAATAAACATATAAGTATGTATATAAGTATGCATTAACCAAACTTAAAACAGGTCAAAGGTAGAAAATGTTGTATTTTATGTACATATGTATGCATAATAGAAACTTACTCGCATAATCGTTTTCCTGATTCAAACCAAAACATTGGGGTTTTGTACCAGTCCATTCAGAATGAATACAAGTCCTTTCGATACTTCCAATCAACTCAAATTTACCGATATCAGTACACCTAAATCGAGACACTTTCAGTATTTTCAATAAATATTTTATTATTAATTAAAATTGAAGTAATTACCTGGAAGTAATCGTTGTGCCTGGAGGAAATTCAACAATATCTTCTCGTATTTCTAAGTCATTATAAAAACTAACCACGTTAGGTTCATTGTTTCGGAAATGACATGTTCCATTTTCTACAAAAAAAAATCATCATAACATTGAAGTATCTATGTATATAACAAAGTATAAAAATAAGTATATGTATGTGTAGATAATAAATTTCCATAGATAATCCATTTCGAAAAATCATTCGTTATTAATGTTCTGGTATAAGAAAGGTATTTAAAAAAAATAATAATACATACCATAAAATATAGGGAATATTATGTACGTAATGACTTTTGTCTTAAACCTTACTCAGACATTTTTCGTTGAAACTGTAAACGGTGACTGAGCAGCAGACATACAGTATTATAATACATTTGGTCCTCCACAGCGTTTTAGTTGTAGGTTATGTGTTTGTAGGATACATTTCTAGGATAAATTCTATCCAAATAATTTATTTGACATTCGATAAAGAAATATTACAGAACTTGGTGGTTATTTCATTTTTATCTGGGAAACTAAAAACATGTTATAGATACGATACTTTTTGCCTTTCTCAAATGTGTAATGGTTGATTAACTTGATATCTAATTAAAAAAGGAAGAGATATGTACATCTCATAACGTTAGGAGAAGGCTTCTTGTTACGAGAAATGTTTTCTTACATGAAACGATATTCGTCTTCAATAGCTGATTTGCTTTTTTCGAGGGCAAACATTACATTTTTTTAAATTTTTTTTTAATTAATCTACCTCGATTTTATTGAACTAACTTTTTCTAAACTTTATTTCAAATAAAATAAGTAAAATTTGTAATTCAAATTCAAACATCGTTCATATACAAAAACGATACTCTTAAGTATGCTTTATGGAATAAAAATAATTCGGCACTATACTTTTATTGTCGCCGGTAATGTAAAATATTTGCAATTAAGCGGAGTTCTCTTCAAATATTCGTGAATGAGCAAGTCGCTGTGGGCTCTTTAGTATGTTTTTTAGTAAGTGGCCTTGGTGGCCAAAAATGTTTGTAACAAAAGTAAATTACTTAAGCACGTAAAGTATTCAAATACCGAACATGATAGCGTTTAAGGTGATAATATAATCGATTTTTTAATATTCTTAAATAATGTTTAGTGAGAGAAATTATACCTAAAATAAAAGGATTAACTGTCGATTATCTTCCCATTTACTTATTTACAGTATAAAACAAATATTCGAAATATCTTTATACAACATACCACAATTATAAGAACGACCAATCCATTGACCATTTTCACATATAATTTTCCATGAATTTCGTTCTCCAGAGGCACTCGGTATACAATTAAAATAAATTTCGGTTCCACTCTCATAGATCCTTTCAATCTTGTTGTTATTTTTGTCATTTCTAAAAATTAAATGCAATTAAAGGTTTCGATTATATGATTATTATACTTTAGTATACAGCAAACTTCTTACACATAGATAAGAGCACCTTCATTTATAGTTGGAGGACCACACATTTTCGATTCATCAATTGCGTGATCATCGGTAGAATTTGAATCTTCTTCCATGTCAGAAGTATCAACAATATGAGACAAGTCTATACTATTATCTTCATTTTCTTTCGATTCAGTGGCTATGGCGTCGGGAATAACCTCTTCCCGCGATTTTCGCATACCCGTTTCGCAGTGTATATTATTCGGGTGTACACTACCTTTACTGCAAGTCATTTCGATTGGCAACGTACTGGAAGAATAGTTGCATCTCACGTACACCGAACTACCATGTCCAATGGTTAGGCCAGCGCGATACCCTCCCTGGGAATAAAAATATAAATTATTAATAATAATTCTCTTAATGAAACTGTGCTGAAAATTATCAATTGAAGTGTCATATCGACGCCTCCGTTCTATAACATTCTAAGTGTACTTAGAACGTTTTTAATGTTCTTGCATTTTTAAATTCTACGTTCTCTAACTTAAATACTGTCAAAATTTGGTTAAGATGCGCCGATCCGTTCCGATGTTATAGGGAAAAATCTACTTAGAATACACACACTTTTTCGACTTAGAATGTTATAGAAGGGAGGCGTCGCTATTTTGTCTGGTTTCAATGCTCCAAATAAATTCGGTTTAAGTCCATAAAAACCAACATTTTGAAATTGTATTTATACAACAGAATTTGACATTTTGTGGCGTTAAAAAGATACAATTTTTTACAAAAACAAATATTTTTTTGGCGGTGTTACAAGTGAATATATTTGAAACAAAAATGTGGAAAAAAATGAAAATTTTTTAAAAAACTGAACATTCCGAATTAAAAATGTTCATATTAAACAATAATAAACACTAGTGGATGTGGATTTACTAAGAGCGGGTCCAAAGCCGAAATGCATACATTATCTTAGGTTCTCCGTTTAACGTTAAACGAAACTGAATTTTAAATTAAACTACAAGTGCAAAAAATACAAAGCTGGAACAAAAACAAAGACCAGCGTTAAAATTTCAACAGGAAAAAGTACAGTTTTTCTCAACTTAGATATTTCAGTACTAAAGCCGGACGAAGATTAAAGTCACTGTAATTAACTTCCATTCCTAAAATGTCCAGAGATGAAATTTGCCGTCAAAATTTTGTCTCATTATTTCCAGATAAATTTCTCTACGAAATAGATTAAATCACAGTCAATATATTTTAGGGAGAAAATTGTAGATTGTAAATGTATTGGAAAAAAGTACTACCAGGAAAAACTACTACCAGGAAAATGTACTACCAGCGGAAAAGTGCTAAAGGCCTTCAAGTCGTATTTAAAGGTATTGACGCCTGTATGGGAGGCAGAAGACGTCAAGGTTTTAAAATAAAAATTAATTTAAAAAAGAATGGGAAACGTTTTATATACATTGTATATTATTTATTTATCTATTATTAAAATTATAAATTATATTATAATTATTTCGAGGTGAGTAACATAGTCCTTATGCTCGGTGAAGAGCTCACGACCCTCACGTTAATAGTCTAAAACACTATCCACTGGACTACCAGGGCACCCTTTACATACAATGTAAGATAGATGTTTCTATTGAAGGCCATAAATGATAAGAACTCATTAATGAAGACTTAACACAAGCTTTCTGAGGTATGCATGGTGCGGTGACCTCCTCTGATAAAAGCTTTGCGTTTAAAAAACAATCATCTCTGAAGAAGGCTGTCAAGGTTCCACCTCGCACTGCTAATACTCATCAATCTCCGCAAATTACAAACATGCAGAGCATACTGGCACTGTTCCAACCCAAAAATCTCTACCCCCAAAGGAATCAAAAATTATAAAAACAGCCTGCAGGCGGCTGTAAAGGGTCCGCCAAATAACTTTTTTTTTTGAAAATGCTTTAGAAAAAATACTACTGAATATTTTCTCAAATTTCTTTTTTTATTTGAAAGTACAATCCTTCCGGTTAATAAGGGAAAATAATTTCATTCAAATGGCTGCCTCGGCTGGCCATGCAGTAGCCTACACGATCCGTCCAATTTTTAAGCACATTATCGATTGTGTGCAGCTGTATTTCACCAATGGCTTCACGAATATTGTCCTTTAAAGCGTCAATTGTCTCTGGCTTGACGGCGTAACACTTATCTTTGACGGCACCCCACAAATAATAGTCCAACGGTGTCAAATCGCAGCTCCGAGGTGGCCAAACGACATCAGCTCTGCGGCTGATAATGCGATCTTCAAAAACAGGGCGCAAAACATCGAGTGTAGCTTCGGCTGTGTGGCACGTAGCGCCGTCCTGTTGAAACCAAATGTTGCCAATATCCTCCACTTCAATTTTTGTGAACAAAAATTCGTTCAACATGGCCCGATAGCGATCGCCATTGACTGTAACGGCCACTCCTTGCTCATTTTCGAAGAAAAATGGCCCAATTATGCCTCTGGGCCAAAATTCGCACCAAACAGTGACTCGTTTTGGGTGCGTCGGCTTTTCAATGTATGCGTGCGGGTTTTCTGTGCCCCAAATGCGAAAAATTGGCTTGTTTACATATCCGCCAAGATCAAAATGAGCTTCATCTGAAAAGAAGATTTTTATTTGCCAAAATCGGCATCTTCTGTAAGTCGATCGCAGGCCCAAGGCAGGAAGGATAAAACTAATTACGGACCCGATAGTACAGATATATTTATCGTTTTGAAAATTTGATTGCTCTGCGTATCCTTCGTTTCCTTCCTATTCCTACTTTCAGTATTTATGTAATTATTTAATGGATGAAATAAGGACACTTTTATCCGAAAATACCATGTCTTTGCGCATCATATCATATCAAAATGTCAAATATCATTAGCAATACAGAATGGGTAGATTGAAAACATTTTGTTTTAATCTAACCATTCGATTGTGGAAATATATCCTGGCAAACGATGTAAGGTAGCTTGAGGCGAATGCCCATAAATACATAACCGTTGCTTGTTTTCCTCTCCTACAACATATTCTATTAGTACTAACACAATGGATTACATTACATAGTATATTCTAGAACAAGTATTTTAATAAAAAAAATGTTTTAAACAATTTTTAGAAGTTATTAGGTAACCACAATTAATATGAAATGAAAATAAATATAAAAAGTAGTTTAATTTATAAAAACCTCGTATATAAGTCCAGTTATGTTAGGCAATACACACGCTACTGATACACATTCTGAAAATGCTTTAACAGACCAGCTTCCATGTGCACATCTCAATTGAGCCGAGCCCTATGTAAGATATGTAAGAAATCATCGAGATATTTCAGAGAGTTTTGTTTAAAAAATATAATTATGTATGTAACTTACCTCTATTTTAAAACCTTCTTCACATTCTAGCGTTATGAATTCATTCGATTGAATTTCTTCATAAGTTGAAAGCGGTGTAAGAGACGGCTTATCCGAAAGTTCTGTTGTGTGTGGTTCAACTTTGTAGTATTTTCCATTTTCAACAGATGGTACTAAACAAGGAGCTTCATGAAGAAATGAAATATGTATTGATAAAACGAAAGATGGTTAATACAATATTGTAAATCAAATTATCTGTAAACCTTATGAGTAAGAAAATTTTTAAAGAACAATTGTCGCAGTAAGATGTGGTAGATTTTCTTTCATATCAAACTAAAAAAATTGATTTGATTATCGATGCCTTAGATTTGTTTTATCTGGATGGAAAATATACTAAACGAAAAATGCGAACCACGAATTAGGCTTATAGATTTCAAGTCTAGACATATTCAATTTAAAACAGAAATATAAATATTCATTCAAGGACCAAAGGGGTAAAGCTTTTGTTTGCCTTTTTCAAACGCTGAACTTCAATTCAAACCTATGGCATTATATGAGCATTTTTAAGAACATTGTAACGTTAAAACGATTTCTTTAGGTTTTCATAATCCTGTATTTTCTGTTAATTATATTTATATTTCACGGCACTAAAACATTTAGGGTCATTATTACAACTTGCCGTTAACTAAAGAGAGGATTTTAACGGTCAAATAAATTGTTTTTCATTATTATGAGTATCCAATAAGATAGAAGTAAGCGTTAAACTAAAGGGAGGATCATCCTGCCGGTAACTTTTAAAGTTAAGTTTATATTTGAACTTGCCATATTATATATTATTTTGAATATGGCAACTTCAAATTTAAACAAAATGAGCACATACAACAACAAAAACAAAGCGCGTCGTTGCCACTGCGTTGAAAAAACTTGTTTAATTGAGCAGTTTTATCGACATTGCTCCGGCACTGCCATATTTTTGAAAACAGTTAACTTTATTTTATTTGTAAGTTGTAATAACGAAAATAAGTTAAATGTAACTTTACAGTTCCCTTTAGCTAAAGGCACCTTTAACTAAATCCAAGTTTAATGGTAAGTTGTAATAATGGCACTTACTAAAAAATACAGTAAAGAATCCGAAATGTTTTCTAATAGCCAGATTTTATTATCATTAATACAGGCACGCTTCTGCCATTATGAAAGGACGCAGACATTTCGATTTTTCACTTAAAAAAATTAAGGCTAAAAATTAACAAAATTAACAATTGTTAATCATAATGAATGATAAATAAAGAAATTCGAAACAAAAATGCAAACTTTTGTTGATAATTAAACGAGATACGTGCTAGTATGTACATACGTATGTGTAAGGAAATCGAAGGACAAAAATAAATTTTCATAACAGAAATATAAGCATGTTAGCCATTACTATCTAATATTTTATTGAGCCTGTTGTGATAATCCTCTGATAAGTGTCAAGGATGTGTCGTACTATATCTCTTGACCTTTTATAATCCATAACTATAAAGTAATCCATAACCATAACTTAATTATTAGCAACAATTAGTCCTGCCATACTCATAAACAGCTGTTTATGTTTTAATTCCTTCACATTTAAGGCCATGACTGATCATTCTACAAACCTGTGCAATATGTTGTATTCCTGTCCTACTTAAAAAAAATCGAAATAAAATGTGTGTTTTGGTGCCACACTGTCATACAAAACAGACGCAAAAACATATTTTTTTTCTAATGTAAATTGGCGTCATTTGCATTTACTGTATATTCCTTAAAATTAATATTTTTTAAAGTTCAATTATTAAATTATTATTCGATAAAGAAATATAATAGAATACGACAAACAAATGAATGACTAGCAACTTTTTCGTACAGCTGTTCCAAATACAACAACTCTGATCGCACGGAAAATATTAGTACTCACTATCATACTTTCTGAATAGACATGTATTTTTTGGCATGTGGAACGACTAAATCTGATAGTCAGTCACTGCCTTTATCAAGAACGCAAATCAGGAACAAAATAAATCAAGCAATCAGCTGTTTATGATTATGATAATGACGTTATGGCAAGTCAGCAATAATCTTTTAAGTGATGGCCATAAGGTTGGCTTAAACAGCTGATTTATATGGTTATGGTTATGTCAAGATTATTTGAGCCTTAACTAAGATAAAATTAATTGATTGGCTTAGTACCTCTGCAACAGTAGCGTTATTATCTAGATACCAATTACAAACAAGTTTGGATTATTTAGAATCTTTTGCGTGTTGAAAAGTCCAGTTTAGGAGCATATTCCCTTTAGCAAAGGTCAAAATGTTGTCATAAGGGACATCCTTATATACTTCGCTACAATTTCACTATTATTATTATTATTATTGACAACAAAAATACAGCAGTTCACTATTAAAACACTGATTTAATGATTTCAATTACGTATGAATTGCATCATGCATTTCGAAGTAGTGCGTATAATAATATTTATTTTGATATCGAACTAGATCGCACAATAATTTACAGAATATTGTATTATCATTATACTCCCTTTAGCAGAACATACAGGTACGGCAACAAATGTATCTATGGCACAGTTGTGTTTTGGAATCTTCATCAGCGTTGCCGTTTTGGTTATTTTTAACCAAATTTGGTTATTTTTTTTTCTAATGTGTAAATGTGTATTTTTTTATCATTTTGGTTATTTTTTTTTATTATCGTTAATACAGCAATCACTTCTTTAATTTGATTTTAAAATTTACATCATAAACTTTGCAATCGTTCGGAAAGCGTTTTATTTCTTTATAACGTTCAATTGATAGTACAGTAAAAGTGCGTAATAATAGTACAAAAGTACAAACTCAACAGGGTGGTGTAAGTTAAACATCTGATTACATATTTTTATATGTATGAACTTTGTATGTAGAACTACAAATTTTTGCAAACCTACATCGATTACTACTTATTAACGAATTATCAACTTTGGGTTACCAAAAAATACAAGTGACTTTTAATGGCGGTATAAGCCATAAAAAAAGAACTTTAAAACTTAAAAGCTTTAACTTTAAACTTTAAAAACAAATACATTTATATAAAAAAAATTTTTGGTTAATTTATTCCTTATTTGGTTATTTTTTATTTTAATTTTGGTTACACTTTTTTTTTGATAGTGGCAACGCTGATCTTCATGGAAGCATTTATTATTACTTTAATAAGACTCTTTGGTAATCACAAAAAAATGTCAAAACATTTTTAAATTATCTATTTAAAAAAAAATTAGATGACTTTCGTAAGAAATATTTGTAGTTACGTATTTATTTTTTGTAAAAGCTTTACTGTCCGTGAATTCGAAGATAGCAATTATAGTTGAAAATATTATTTACTTTTGACCCTTACTCGTTTCTTTATTTGTAAATAAATTCTTAATTAAAATTAAATTTTTTATTTATTTAATCCTTTACTTAATAAGTCTTTCATTTATTTAAATAACAACACACTTTAACTGATAACACTGCCCTATCAATTTTATTCACGTCCTTTTAAACAAACATCAATCGCCATTTTTAATACGACCCTCGGTTACAGACTCGCCCGTCAACACTAAATGTCTATTTACGATTGCCTGGCAACATCGTTCTTCGCTCTTTTCTTTTACTCTTATATAAAGTAATTTATCGTCACATAAATATTACAAATCATAGAATTTGTTGCGTCACAACGGGCCGCTATGCGTGCTCATGTGAGCTTTTGATAATAATATCACTACAACCTACCTACATACCTAATTGTAATTAATAATAGCTGATGTCTAAAAATTGTCCAATAACATAGTCGTATCTTCAGACATTAGAAGAAGGCCTCGAGCAACAAATACTAATAGTACCTCAGATCGTCTAATGAATGCTCATGTTTCCAGGAATGCGGCTCGTTCCTCTTTCGCTGAAATATAAAGAAAAAATCTAACATTCTTCAGAAAACCCTTTTTTAGTAGTGCTGAATCTAAATTCAATCGGTTTGACTATAATTGAAAAAGGGAGGATCATCCTGCCGGTAACTTTTAAAGTTATTATATATTATTTTGAATATGGCAACTTCAAATTTAAACAAAATGCATATACAAAGCAAAAAGCATATACAACAACAAAATGATGCCTGTCGTTGCCACTGCGTTAAAAAAAACTTGTTTAATTGAGCAGTTTTATCGACATTGCTCCGGCACTGCCATATTTTTAAAAATTAATTTAATTTTATCTGTAAGTTGTAATAACGAAAATAAGGTAACTTTACAGGTAGCTTAAACTAAACCCAAGTTTAACGGCAAGTTGTAATAATGGTCCTCAGTGTAAAAAGTTAATAAAAGTCCGGAAGTTTCTGAATTTTATCCAAATTAAAAATACTGGAATAGTAGATATGCGTGTTAAATAATCAATTACTCCCTTTTAGAAGAGTTCTGCTCTTCATTTTATTCACCGACTACAAACTCGGATTCACAGTCTGAAAATAGGAAGTGCAGTTAAGAGATGTAATTTTAAAAAATGTCGGTGATACATATTTACATCTGAACTATTTGAGTCCGACTTGCGAACTAAGCAATGGGATTTTAAGAACCTCCGTTCGCTCGTTCCAGTCCCACTTTTTTCGCTTTCGAAAATGTTTTCAGTTGTTTTTTTTATACGTCGGCCTTTATGTATGTATATTTTACATCCTCTGTAAAATATACAGATATAAATTAATTGATTTTAGTTTAGTTTTTAGTAATTTTTTTAAATATTTGCGAGTGGTAAAAATGGTATTTTATTTCATTTTAATTTATTTACGCTTCACACACTGCACACTGTCCATCCTACTTCAAAGACAGAAAAAGAATAAAGCGGAACTTAGGAACACGAATATGAGAGAGCCATTAAAAATAGAAATCATAACTTTTTGTTTACTCCTCTTTTTTCTCTATACCGATTGCCACCAATTTTATTTATTCATTATTTGTTTTGCATTTTTTTTAGAAGAGTGTGTGATTATCCAATTTAGTTTTATTGGATAATCACACACGAGAACAATTATGCTGGCACAAAATGGCAGCTTGTAGGCAAGAGAGGTGAAAGGTGGTTTTTTGCTGGCATAATTTTTCAACCACCCTGCCGGCAACTCAACTAACTTTTAATGCATTATAAGTTAACTTTTTCTCAGCTAGTTGTGGTTGACTCTTAGATTATTTTTAATGGGGCCAACTGACTATTTTAACATGCTGGTGTCATTGGCAGTAGTCAATTGTCCGACTCTGCATAACTTTTCAACTAACTTAAAGTCAGTTATATAATATTCAGTTTAAAGTTAGCTAATTTTTAACTAACTTAAAGTTGGTTATTCAAAGGTAGCTTAAAGTTGGCTAATTTTAGTATGTCACGAGTATGTCACTTAAACACCTAAATATTGGTTTTCTTATCCCAAAGTGGCAATACACGCCCGGAAAAACTTTTGTTATTTCTAATTTGTCACGTTTGTGTTTAATAAATGAATTAGCACTTAAAGGCACATCCAAATTTTCTTCGATCAATATGTTCAATAGTTCTTCGAAGTCCTTTCTTTAAAAGTCTTTTTTTCGTCAAATTGTTCATTGGATGCACTAATGCTTTCAACACTTTCTCCATCTAGAAAAGTATGTTTGGAGAAGAATGGGTGTTTCAATGGATTTGAACTATTATTTTTTAATTTATTTAAATTATCTGAATTATTATTTTTTAATTTGTTTAAAAATTAATTTTTTTCTTTTTTAAAAAGTCTTTTTAAATTTCTTTTACTTGTACCACTCATTTTAAACAATAAAAATTATATACTTTTTAAAGCTACAATAGCACTTAAAAGCGCGCACTGGACTGATTTTAATTTCACAATGTAAAAGAATTCAAATAGTAAACAATAGAGAATAAAAAATAACGGTTTCATTTTGAATAAATTCTGCATAACATTTCAATTAGCTATTAGTTAATCTAAAAATAGTTCAGAAAAAGGTGCAATTGAAAAAACAATATTATCAGAAATAGCATAAACTTTTTAAATTATGGGGAAATTTTGCATAACATTGTAATTAGTTTATAATTAGTCTAAAAACAAAATCATCAAAAGTTTGATCTGGTAAAAGAGAGAACAGAGAGAGAACAAATCTCACAAACAAGAAGCTCTCAATAATAAATAAACGTTTCGTATTTGGGCGAGTTCTGCATAACATTGCAGTTAGCTTATAGTTAGTCTAACGGAGCTATCTAAAAGTGTGTTATTTTCGTAGTCGAATACCAAATTCTAAGGAAGTGCTGCATTAAATTGTAGTTATATTATAGTCAATCTACAAAAGTTAACTTAAAGTGGACTACTTTCGTAGTCGACTACAAAATTGCTGGCAGGGCAGCTACTACCCCGCACAAACCAATACATAAACAACACAAAACCAATACACATACATTTATGAAGTGTATATGTTGAAAGGTAAACGTCAAATAAGTAAAAAAAACTAATGCACGCAAGGCAGAGTACATGTATACAATTTATGCCAGATGAAATAGTCTCGTGTGTGACTGAAATAACAAAAATTGAGCGGCTTAAAAAATAGTCTCGTGTGTGATAGCACATTTAGTATTAGTTTAATTAAATTATATAACGGTACATTTCTTTAAAACAATTTTTTTCTGGAAGAAGAGAAAACGTTGAAAATAAAAGCGTTGCCACATAATTAGCCTTTGAAAAAAACTATTCAAGTGGTGAGTAGTGTACATTAGAGATGAGCGATCCAATGATTTTGGAAGAACGCTGTTCTCAG
Organism: Sarcophaga rosellei; assembly: GCA_930367235.1. Classification (NCBI taxonomy): domain Eukaryota; kingdom Metazoa; phylum Arthropoda; class Insecta; order Diptera; family Sarcophagidae; genus Sarcophaga; species Sarcophaga rosellei. The sequence continues at coordinate 62,425,064 of OV884019.1, forward strand.
TGAACGTGATTAGTTAATCACTGTTTAAAACAGTGATTGTGATCACAGTATTTCAAAAGAAACACATTAAAGAGGAATAATTGTAAATACAATAATGACAATAACGTATTTTATTAAGTCGTTAGAAAGAGACAACTAGATACATACTACGAAAAGACTACTAAACAAAATTAAAGTGGTGTCATCAATGTTATTATTTTTAATGTAATTTTTTTTATATGAAGATTGACAATTAAGTTTCACAGAAAGTTCATGCATAAAAGACAAAAGTAAATAATCAGCATCATCTAATAGTAATTCTGCCTCGCTCAAAATAAAATGAAATAAATTTGAATATGTAACACTTTTGAAAGAATGACATTATTAGTAACTGTTATTTGGCAATTTCAATCACTGTAGTTACCAGTGAATTATCAATCACCGTGATTAAATCACAGTTTTGAAAATATCGCTCATCTCCAGTGTACATACATATATGAATTAAAACATCTTTACAAAATAAGATTAAATGAAATCTTTTAAATTCGGGTAAAGAAATTGGAATTTTAATAAGTAATAGACTTGAAAAGTTCAAATGTTTTTATTTCTTACCTGATACACACTTAGGTGTTTCCGGCTTCCATATGCCACGGATACATCGTGCAGTTGCATTTTCTCCTTTTATATTCAACTTGAATCCAGCATTGCATTCAAGACTTAAAATAATTCCGACACTATTTCTGCCTGGAACTTTGCCTGGTCGCACGACTGTTACGTTTGCAAAAGAGTCCCATGCTAAGTCCTCACATGGACCACGTATTCGTTTTCTGCCCTCTTTATTGTCATATTGATCGGTAGCATCAGGATCTGTTTCACTTGTATAACTTGAACTCCGTTTTCTGCGTTTTCTTATAATTTGAGCCTTTAATTGTTCTATAAGATCGGAATTATTCGATGATTTGAAGATACGAGGCGGTGTGCCAATAACGTAGTTATTGGAGTTACTTTTTAAATGAACCGGTTCATTGCTTCTTCTGAGAGAGTACTGGGAGTTGTCATTGATATTTGGCATCGCAATTTTTCCTACTGCTCGCGGAGCTTGGTTTTCAAATTCATCGTATACGTTAAAACTGTAGTCATTTATTGAATTTCGTGATTTATGTGTGACTTTATACTTGTGCAGTTGGTCGGTATCATTATTTGTATAATACCAACGTCCATTCTGCATCTTTAATTTTTTGGATGGATTTCGAAAATCCATTGAATTGTACAATCCGTTATAGCCAAGAAGATACTTTACAAAGTCGTGATATTTTTGTTTAATTCGTTCATAATACTTTGAGTATGCTTCCTCAATATCAGTAGGGCTACGTTTTAAACGACCTTTCCATTCGCTATCATGGGTATCTAAAATGAATGGTAAAGATTTTTCTTTTGAAGAAGCGGTAATTTTTTTGTTGGATGAGATAAAATACATCACACATCATATTGCGATACTTAGAATATTATTATTTTGATATGTTATTATTTTAGTATTTTTGTAAACGAATAGACCTTGAGCTATCGAAGTCTGTATTGAATTCCCGCATAAACTTTAACTGTTAAACAGCTAAAAAGTTTTTTTGAATATACCGTATGCATCAAGGACTTGCCGTTAACAGTGAAGCGAATAACCTAATAATCACTTATGAAGTATACTGATATCCATGAGATCTTGAACCTTTACGATTGATCTCCTCCTCTTCAACCTAACTACCTATAGACCTATTTTTACGTATGGTTGCCCAATTTGATATAATATTCCACCCTCGTATATGGAGAAAATTAGAGTTTTTGATAGAAAGTGCATGTACTTCTTTGTTTAGGTCGCATAACAGTAACTTCAGGAAATGTGTCTCAAATTGAAGGTTGTATAATAACGCAAAAACAAGCAGGATTGGTAATTTTATTGTTCATTTAATCAGATACCATATCGTCAGAGCAATGGAATGCACTGAGAATAATCTGAATATGGCCCCATATTATGTTGGATGAAGACTACATTTCTGAAATATTTATGTTCCTCCCGAGGTATTTTTATATTTAGATAAACATGGATCTATCCAGTGTGAAACGGACATTCCGGAGTAAATAAACCTGCCAAGAAAAAGTTTCTCAAAACTCTGTCATTCGGAGTTGACGTTAATCTGTAGGTTACGCCACTCACGTATAAAATTAAGGCACACAACATGTGAGTGGTGTTGAGAAGCTAGGCCGTAATCCTGACTGAAGGATTGTAATGGCCAATTATGTATGTGTTTGTATTTACTGCACAATTCAGTAGATGATAAGGAATTGTGCTTATTTATCATTTGATAAACTTAATTTGTGATTCACAGATAAATAAATTCCGTTAACTATTTTCATTCTTCTAAAAAAGCAACAAACTGACGACCAAAAATTTTTAAAACAAAAACATTTATTTTATGTCAATGTCAAACTGAGTTGAATTTTTATATACAGGCATGTTCTGAAAATCACTTTTTGTGAAAGTGATTTGAAATCACAAGAAAGGTGTTCTGGACACAAAACTTTTGTAATTTTTGTGATTTTAAACCGGTGAGCTAACTGGCTGCCGATTTAGAATCACTTGCTTATTTTTTCAGCAATTTTATTTTAAACTTCACAATAAATGAATTAAATGAATAGCTTAAAATGTTTTTTTTATTGATTTTTATATTAACAGGCATGTTCTGAAAATCACTTTTTGTGAAAGTGATTTGAAATCACAAGAAAGGTGTTCTGGACACAAAACTTTTGTAATTTTTGTGATTTTAAACCGGTGAGCTAAGTGGCTGCCGATTTAGAATCACTTGCTTATTTTTTCAGCAATTTTATTTTAAACTTCACAATAAATGAATTAAATGAATAGCTTAAAATGTTTTTTTATTGATTTTTATATTAAAATGAACAAGTTTGGACCAAAAAGTACATAACTATGAAAAAATTAAAAACACTTCCCATTTAAAAAAATTTTGTTATTTGGTTTTGTGATTTTGTATTTACTTTTTAGTTGTCTAAACAAAAAGTCAGCTGTTTTCTTGTGTTTTCGTAAAGGCAAAATCACACCGAAAAGTTAAATGTTTTGTGGTTTTCAGAACACCCTTAAATCCGATTTGTGATTTCAAAATCACAAGTGATTTGAAATTTTGTGATTTTCAGAACATACCTGTTTAATGAACAAGTTTGGACCAAAAAGTACATAACTATGAAAAAATTAAAAACACTTCCCATTTAAAAAAATTTTGTTATTTGGTTTTGTGATTTTGTATTTACTTTTTAGTTGTCTAAACAAAAAGTCAGCTGTTTTCTTGTGTTTTCGTAAAGGCAAAATCACACTGAAAAGTTAAATGTTTTGTGGTTTTCAGAACACCCTTAAATCCGATTTGTAATTTCAAAATCACAAGTGATTTGAAATTTTGTGATTTTCAGAACATACCTGATTAACATAAATTATGTATGTACATTAGAGCGACTCACCAAAAAAAGTGCTCGATGTACCCTCCTAAAAATGAACCTTGGACTTTTTTAAGATGACATTTAAAATATTTCGGCTCCAGCTTTGACCTCTCGTGAACTGTACCATTTTGAGAAAGGGTCTATTTTTCCATGTTTTGTCAATTTGAGAATCTGTTTCCTTACCAACATATACAATATGGGTGTCATAAGAAAGGTTTTTTCAATGCGCCAACTGTATATACAATTTGTCCAAGGACGATCATCCATGTCCTTTTTTTAATGATATTCTGTTAAAAAGAACGGTTTTTGAATTTTTTCTTCGGGGTTGTTTGTAATAAAATAACCAAATTAACATATTTTAATCTTTAGTTGATTTAATTAAATACGGGTCTTAGCTTTTTTTGAAATTCGCCCTAGTTTGCGTTTTTTGAGTATAGTTTTGTAAATATAAACAAAAAAATTTAATATCTTTTTTTAATTTGGGAAAAAATATGCCCACAAAAAGTCGTGGATCATTTCTTTTTTTCTTTCTTTAGTCCTATTTTCATCCAAACATCATTTAGAAACTAAATCCGCCATCATATTAGAGTTAATTTGGTTAGAAAAGAAGAAAATAAAAAATTCAAAAACCGTTTTTTTACAGAATATCCTTAAAAAAGGACATGGCCATGGATGATTGTCCGTGGACAAATTGTATATACCGCTGGACGCGCCTTGAAAAAACCTTTCTTATGACACCCATACTCTATATGTTGGTTAGAAAACAAATTCTCAAATTAACAAAACATTCAAAAATAGACCCTTTTTCAAAATGGTCCAGCTCACGAGAGGTCAAAGCTAGAGCCGAAATATTTTAGATGTCATCTTAAAAAAGTCCAAGGTTCATTTTGAGGGGGGTACATCGAGCATGAATTTTGCTTCCATACAACTTGAGTTGCTCTAATGTACATACATATGTATGTATGTACTAAAATTTTTCAATTGGACTGTATGTGAAAAAATTTGCACTGATTTTGATCTTGTTGTTTGATAATCCTTATGTCGTATCAATAAAAACGTACAATATAGTTAATTGACTATACTTTTAAGAAATATTTTGTTTGCATTCCACTAACAGATTGCAGAATTTTAACATATTTTTAATTAGGTATATCGCTAATTTGATTTTAAGTGGTGTGGCTTATAAAAGAAATATACCTCGACCTCTGGGGTAGTTTGAATCGTATAAGTATAGACTGATATTTTTAATAGGCTACTTAACAACAAATGCGTTTCGCACACTAATATTACGAACATTTTCTAACAAGGAAAAATACTGTCTAATTCTCCGTGGCAAACTTTTCATTGTTTGCAATAACTTTTCAATCTTGGTTTTAAGAAGACTAAAATTGTATTTCCATGATTTAACTAAAGAACTCAATGGCAGTCGCAATTTTATTCCTCACGTAACATTTTAATTTTTGTTTTTACGACTTGCTGATTCCAAGTGAACACATGAGAATTGTACCCCCAATCCCACTATTATTACCCGTAGTTAAGGTTTTAGAATGGCCAACGTTATCTTACTACCCAGTCTTGCCACACCAACGTTCATGTCAACGCACAATTGACATCATGAACTCGTGCAGACAAGCGTCTGTAGATTTCGGAGATCAATAAACATGTACTGCAATATAAAAATCAATCAAAACTCCAGAAGTTTTTTCTTTTTACTATAATAAAATTTATAATCACTTTCTTTAAAAACACTGCGCGAGGTTAGCTGAATCTCTGAAATTGATAAAAATAACATTTTTGTTGACGAATACCATATTAGCTTCAAGAATTTTTTATCTGAATTCAAAAAAATGTTCTTACTCTTGGAGACGCGGTAGTCGAGTAGGTAGTGTGTTGGCTTTTTAGACGCAAGGCCAGGGTTTAAATCCCAGGTCAGACATCAAAACGAAATATAAAAAAAATATTTCTTCGGCGACTTCCTCTCAGCAGATTTCTGGCAAAAACTCTGGCATTGCCAAAATGATGATTTTTATCATATTTTTGAACCAAAATATGATTTGGTGATTTTTTTTCTTCAATTATGATTTCAAATTTATAAAAATTATGACTGTTTGTGTGTACTATTTTCATTGTAATTGTACTACATAGGTTAGGTTAGGTTAGGTTAGAGGACGTGTACTTGTCAACTGTGACAAGTACAGTACCCGGAGGTTGAATTGACCCATTGTACAACGTCCTAGCTTCTCACACCACTCGTGTTGTGTGCGTTAATTTTATACATGAGTAGCGGGACCTACAGTTTAAAGCCGACTCCGAACGACAGATTTTTGAGAAGCTTTTCATGGCAATTTTATTTACTCTCAGAGTTTTTGCCAGAAATCTGCTGAGAGGAAGTCGCCGAAGAAATATTTTCATATTTTCGTTTTTTTCTGCATATGATGATTTTCTTTTCAAAGCTTCTGGCAACGCTGACTCTGAGAGTAAATAAAATTGCCATGAAAAGCTTCTCAAAAATTCTGTAGTTCGGAGTCGACTTTAAACTGTAGGTCCCGCTACTCATGTATAAAAAATTAGCGCACACAACATGAGTGGTGTTAGAAGCTAGGGCGTAATCCTGACTGAAGGTTTGTAATGGCCAATTATGTATGTATGTTATGATTGTTCTTACTCTAAAAAAGTTTCCAAAAATGCATTTTCAACTTAACTTTAGTCCACAATATTTCCTTTTTTAATAATTTCTTGAATCTTATTAACGCCCTTAAATTGAATGTTTTGAAAAATGCCCCTTATCAGATATATCATACATGGCATGTGTGACATGATATGATGCTTGTATTAAAACTCAAGCATCTAACTGCAGCCATTTTGTCAGTCAATAATTTTCTGGGCATTTACAATAAAAATGTATTTTCGAATTATAAAATAGTTTCAAATTCAAGTTCGTTTCTTGTGTATTTACACAAGGTTATTGTAATTATTATCGGATATCTTACCATTTGTGGTTAAATTATTCCAATTTGGAAAATGATGATAGATTTCGTTTCGGAGATTTTGTTCCAAGTTACGTTTATGTTTCATGAGATAAGAAGATCGAAGATATCTCATTTTGATTGATCGACGTTTGCGATTCCAACGCAGCCTTGGGTGTTGCCCTAATAAACATTGCGGTAACTCAAGAGGACGCCATTTTCCTCCAACGCAGGTTGCACCTGGCGGACCTATATCCAATACGTAGCCTTTATCACAATCGTACATAATTTGTTTGTTATTAACAATCTATTGTAAATACAGATTTAAAAAGTTTCTTAAAAATATTGCATACTGGTGTCGGGTAGTATCGGGGCAAAAGAAAAAAGCATAGTACCTTTTTGACATATGGTCGATAATCGTAGAGTCCCATATTTCCAACAAGTAATACTTTACCATTCGGAATATAACCAGGAAAGGAACAAAATACTTCTTGACAATGTGGAGTTTCTCCGGTCCAGTTTCCGAATGAACATGTTAGCACATAATCATTAGGATCTGTAACATCTTTACCTTCTGGACTTACTAATTTAAAGCCGTCTTTACATTTGAATCTGGCTTTCATTCCATGTTCTGTTTTTGGAGCTAATACCATTCCGTGCTTAGGAGGTTTCGGCATACTTTTACATCTGGCTGGAACACATCGAGGAATGATACTCCATGTACCATTGTGACAAGTTGGTGGACTTAGTAGCGACACTGGAAATTCGTAATTTTCATCACACTTGACGTCTAAAGCGGTTCCATGCTTAACTTTTTCCACGTTGGCAGTCAACAATATTGGAGATTGAGTAGTCGTTGTCGGTGTTATAATTGTGGTACCGTTCTCATCAATAACGATTTCAATTGGCACAACATAACCCTGTGATATTGCAGGCACAACGCAAGGAGCTAAACACTCTGGAAGAGCATTTCGCCACCTACCATCGATTTGACAAACGCTTGACGCATGTCCATGCATAAGCATATCAGGTTGACAGCGGAATATTATACTGGCACCTAAACCTGTACCAGCATCAATGTTTTCAATCCACCCATTATATAGGTTCCCCGGATGACCACAGTTGATTTCTGAAAGCAAATTAATACATTGCATTTGAAATTATTATTTATAATAACGATTTCACTTTTCCTCTGAAAGTTACTACACTAACCAACAACCAAAGATTCTACACTATACATACATACATATATAGAGTGTGCATCACATATAAGTAAAGGTAAAGTTAAAGTTCTCCTATGGCGAGTGTAATATCAGAACCTGTCTTTATTGTTAGTTCCCTTTAGTTTTATTCTAGTGTAACATTGTATTTTTTGCTTTCTTTTTACTTAATCTCGCTCAGGATAGAAAAAAAAAATAAAAACATCTCTTTCACGATCACCAATATGTTGTGTGTATCTTATTTTTTGCCTGTTGGTAGAAACAAATGTGTCCAATATATTTAACTTAACGGCACTTTGCTTTACATTTTGTTTTAAAATGCATCCATTTTACTGTCTATATAAAGAAGATACCCTTTTCCTGCACTGGAAAAACATTCCCACAACAGTACCGATACACTTTCCCATGCTTGACTGTAGTCTAAATGTTGTTAGGCAGAAACTTAGTATTTGGCATATGCCAAATGTACTGCCTTCCATCTGATCCATGTAGGTTAAATTTACTCTTATAAGTAAAGAACAACTGCATAGTGCCTACATAGTACCTACAGAAGTGCATTGGTTTCTCCCAGGACATCGATACCAAGAACGTTGCAAAGCTGTAGCTTATTTATAATTGTTAAAAACTATTCCAAACACCGGCACAGGTACCTGATCTCAACATTATTGAGCATGTTTGAGAAAAACTCTATAAATTCACTATCAGCACAATGGAGCAGTTGAAAGAAGGAATTAGGTGAGAATAAAACAACATAACCCCGGAATTTTATGCCAATCTCGTACAGTCGATGCCTAGACATTTGGAAGCAGTGATAAAAGCAAAAGGTTTTGGTTCCAAGTGTTAAAACAGTGCCTTTTATTTGACTGTCCAATTTGGCATTTGACATGAAATTTGTTAATATGGTTTCCCTTGTTTGTTTTAAAAATACAGTAAGACCCCGCTTAACGCTGTATACTACGTATCTTTTTCAACGCTCTTTTGTTAGTCTGCCCAGAATAAAAATTCCAACTGTATTTTCCGCAGTCGCAATTGCAGTGCGAACGCATCTTTCCTGCGTCACAGTTGATATATTAGTTGCCTCGTTTAACGCTGTTTCGTTTAGCGCTGGAACTTATTGGAACGTATCCCCCGCTTTAAGCGGAGTCTTACTGTATTTTTAAATAAAAAATTCTAAGGGCCCTTATTACAACTTGGCGTTAACTAAAGTAATGACTTCAACGGGCAGATAAATTGTTTTTCATTATTATAAGTGGACAATAAGGTAGAAGTGAACTTTCACTTTAGCTAAAGTTAACTTTAACTAAACCCAACTTTAACTGCAAGTTGTAAGAATGGTGCTAAGTATTATACATTGTTTTAAAGCTTTTCAAATTGTCCATAAATTTTTGGAAATATTTTCATTGAAGTGAAAAAGTTGGCATTTGAATAATGAAAAGAAATGTATACTAAAAACAAAGTTTGTAGTTGGAGAATTCAGTTTTCGTTATTATTTATGTAAATGTAGGATCTAACTGGTTTTAAATGAAAATATTTCGTGACTTCATAGATGTTTACTTGGAGACCCCATAAATAATAAAAATAAAAAAAAATTTACTGAGGACATCTCTAGTTTTGTTCACCAGCTCCACAATTATAGTAAAAATAAGAAAAGTCGCCGTAGTCTAGTAGGTAGGCTTTACGTCAAATGTTCGCTTATTTGACGTAAAGCCTGGCAAAAACTTTGAGAGTAAATAAACTTGCCATGAAAAAATTTCTGAAAATCTGTCGTTCGGAGTCGACGTTAAACTGTAAGTCCCGCCACTCAAGTATATTTTTTAATACACACAGCATGAGTGGTGTGAGAAGCTGGGCCGTAATCCTGACTGAGGGGTTGTAATCAGTGGTGTTGTGCTAATTTTTCTTTTACCGGAACGCGTTCCGGACTCCGGTTCACGGTTCGGAAAAACAAGCCGGTTCGTTCCGGTTTTTGTTCCGGTTCGGTTCAAACCCTTGTTTATAAAAATACATATAAAAATTCGTCAAAAATTAGAAAAAAAAAATCAGCAATTCTTTTTATTTTTTTTTTTCAAAACGTCAGCCAATTCTCGTTATCAGAAATCATCTCTAGTTCCGGAACGCGTTCCTGTCCAAAAAGGAAGTACCGGAACGACGTTCCGGAGCGTTCCGGCTCGACAACACCACTGGTTGTAATGGCCAATTATATATGTACATATGTAACTACGCAAAGTCATTGAATATGACATTATTGAAATGGTTTGTGTAACAACCCGACAAAGTCATCCAAAGTAAGAAAAATATTCTTTTTTATTATAAGTAACAAAAGAATTTAATATATTATTATTTTTTTATTAGTTTAATTTCTTTCACAAAGCCTTCTATACATAGTTTTAACACAGTTTTTCTATTGTTAATTTTTGCATGGGTCGCTTTGATGGTAAAACTGGGTTGCCACATCCCTCCGATGTTTTTAAGACGGATTTAGAAATCTTTTTCACCGGCCGAAACCTTTTCTCCAGGAGAAGTCTTTGCCTGTAGATTTCCTGATATCGTTGATTGGTGTTCGATTCTTTGGATCTATAGACTCAAAAATTGTCCCATTAGTTGAAGAAATTGATACTGTTGGTAAGGATGCTATAACTGTTGGAATCTTCTTAAGATGGCCCACATTTCTATGTAAAACTTTATCTCCACTTGACACTTCTACCAGATTACCTTTTCTTGCCGTTACCACATATTCAGTTGTGTCGACATTCGGCGTCAACTTATGGAGGAATACAACATTTTTCAAGAGAATCTTATCCCCTACTGATATATCAGATTCCATTGCACCTCTTTTCTTATCAGTTATTGCTTTGCTATTCTCCTGTTAAATCCTGTATTAGAGGTAATTTGCCTTTTATGACATAAGCTCTGTTAGGAGAACTCCAGTTGTGGAATGTGGTCTAACATTATACATGTGAACAAATTTTTGAATCTCTTCTCGAAAATTTACAGACGCTATTTTCAGGCATTTCACCAGCGACCTATTCATGTTCTCCACTTCCCCGTTTGCTTGAGGCCAATATGGCAGCGACAATATTTGTTCTATGCCATTAATCTTATATATAAAAATGAATGTGTGTTTGTTTGTATGTTTGTATGTTTGAAGTTTATAGACGATTAAACGGCTGAACCGATTTTCTTGAAATTTTCACAGTATCTTCCTGTATGTCTGGAAGGAGTTATAGGCTACTTTTTATGTTGATATTCCAAATGAGCGAGGGGCCGTGCCCACGTATACTACATACTACATACTTAATATTTAATTGCATTTGAAATATATTACTCATACGCATAGTAGTTACCCCTACAAGTATGCTATCTATGATTCTTGATGTATAAAATCAAAGAAAATAAAGTATAAAGAATGTGCATTTTGGCATATTTTTCAAAAATATTTCACGGCGAGGGGGGAAAGATAGAAGGGAAGGATAAAGAAACCAAGAGCGTAACAATGTTCTCAATTGTTCTCATCGTGCGTTTTTGTTGTGTGACTAATTTTTTATTTGTTCTTCTGAAACAGTGTTGCCACGAAAAAAAATTTGTAACCAACATTTGTGAAAAAAATCACCAAATAAGAAAAAATATAACCAAAATTAAATTCGTAGACTTTTGTTTTATTTTTTTTTCAAGTTTAAATTATAATTAAAAAAAAATGAAACAAAAATAATCTTTTTTTATAAGAAAAAAAATAACCAAAACCAAAAAAAACTACACATTGATCAAAAAGATAACCAATTTTGTTTAGAAATAAACAAAAAAGGCAACACTGCTCTCAAATCACTTATTCTCAGACGTCGACACAAAGAGAACATGATAAAAATTATGAGATGCAAGTGTTAACCCAGAGGAAAATTGTTAGTAATATTTTCAAGTCTACTTATTAACCCAATAATATGTATATGTGAGCGAAAAATATAGAAAAATTGTACTGCGCTAAAAGCCTAAAAACACCGTATTTTACTTGGCAAGTATTCTTCCAAAAATCGAAATCATTTCTCATTGATATTAGTGAATCATACTGTAATATTTCTTTGGGTATAAAATTGAAGTCAGAAAAAAGCGACATGAACATTCTCCTTTAGAAGCTGACAAGCAACTGAATGCATTTTCATACTTCTACATAATGCGTATTCTTTATATCCATATTCTTTGATAAAACTTAATGGAATTTCATATCACTCATACGTCACATATGTAGTTTTTTTAATGAATTTTACATCTATATAAACAAAAATGAATGTGTGTTTATTTGTTTGTGGGTTTGTTTGTTTGAAGTCTATAGACGGCTAAACGGCTGGACCGAATTTCTTGAAGTTTTGACAGTACCTTCCTGTATATCTGGAAGGAATTATAGGCTACTTTTTATTTTAAAATTTCAAGAAGGCGGGGTGCTACGCCCACATATTCAATAAGTATTTAATGTCGCATATCTCATAAACTGCGTATTTTGTATGGACGACTTTGACGTACTTATATAGTATAAACAAAATGGGCGGATTGGCTATAGTGGGTATGCCACCTCCAATATAAAAAATATTAAATTATTATATCTATGAAAATATCACAGTTAGAGCCCTAAAATTTTTTCGAATCCACTTTGGTATCAATATGAATATTTTAGACAAAAATGGGCTGACTAGGAAAAGGGTGTGGTACTTCCCATATGAATTAAATTTAAAACTTCTTCTATCTCGGACATCACCTATATATAAAAATTAATGTGCATTTGTTTGTATGTTTGAAGTTTATAGACGACTAAACGGCTGAACCGATTTTCCTACTTTTTATGTTGGTATTTCAAATGAGAGAGGTGCCACTCCCACATATACTACATAACCTACTATTGTAAGATAATAACAAAATGGATATATAGGAAAAACTATATCAGCAAGATATCTCAAATTTTGTACAAGTAACTACGGTTTTAATATAAATATTTTGGACAAAAATGGGCGGCCAATCATTAGAGGGTATGGCACCTTCCATATAAAGCAAATACTAAAATCTGCCTAACTGAAGAACTTTAACAGTTAGAGTCCCCAATTTTGTATAAATAACTTTTGTTTAAATATAAATATTTTGGACAAAAATAGGGAGTTCAGCAAAAGACTGCTCAAATTTTGTACGAATATCTAAAGGTTCAATATAAATATTTTTGTTAAAAATGGGCTATCAAGCATTACGGCGTGGCAAACTCCATATAAACTAATTATTAAAATCTGCATAAAAAAACTATAAAAGCTAGAGTCCCCAATTTTGTATTCCAGCTATAGGAAGGTGGTGCCTCTCTGATTAGTGAGTGTGGAAATTATTATATCTTGAAATATGCAATAGTATGGTATATGACCCTTAAATGATTGAGTTTGAAATTTTCAACTCATGTACACAGTAAGTATTAAAATTCAAACTATTTAAATATTTATCTTGAAAAACATATACATGTACATTGTACATACGTAATAGTAATGTTACTGTTTACTTCTAAAAATGGGTAACTAATAAAACTATTATTTATTTGAAAAATACATTAGGTAAACTTTATAATAACCATTTTATTAGGCGATGAATTCATTACTTTTAATTATCTAAGTAATAAAATGTAAACTGTCAATATTTTTCCCAAATAAAATAAGTAGTTGCAAAACTCATCACAAAAAATTACCTGCGACCGACACAAACACAATTATTTGTCAAATTTAATATAAAGAAATAAATATAACATGCATTCCGTTTTAGAATTCAGTTGAATCTTTGATTCTAATCAAGTTAAACGTTATTTGAGTGACATTTATTTTGCAACAATTTATAAAAATGCCCCCAAAAAAAGCATCCCTTTCCAGAAGCGCCAAAAAATGTTTTGCGTTTGCAATCCCAGAGAGCAAATGAAAGTTCGGAAGAGTGTTAAATTCGTCTCAGGACTGAAAGGAGTCGATCTTCGACCTGTAGAGCCGCCAAAACTCCATCACAACGTGTAGAACGCCTTGAAGGCCTACGACAACGTGCCACAACATCAAGAGCTACTGAAACGCCGTCAGAACGCGAAAGACATCTTGAAGGTCTTTGACAACATGCCACAACCGCACGAGCTACCGAGACATCGTTGGAACATGAAGGTCGGCTACAAAGCCAGCGAAATCGTATTGAAACATCACGAGCCACAGTTACACCTTCAGAACGTGAAAGACGTCTGGAAGGCCTTCGATAATATGCGACAACCGCATGAGCTACCGAGTCACCTTTGGAACATGAAGGTATCACAACGTCACGAGCTAATGAAACAGAAGTCCAACATGAATCACGAGTAGAAAGTCAGCGGATTCAAACATCAACAAGAAGAGCAGCAGAGAACAAATTCATAATCGAATGGCGGTGACTCGACGTAATGTTTTTCATGGATACTCAGGTATTGCATTTAACTACAGATCTGATATAGATTATACCGAAGATGAATTAGTGGCAATTGGTACCATGAATGAAGTTTGCCAATATTGCAATGCACTCAGGTACAAAAATGAAACACCTAGAATGTTTGCTCTTATGGTAAAATCGTTCTATCTGAATTACTTCCACCTCCAGAACCATTGCAATCGCTGATTTCAGGTAAGTTTTTCGAAATATATACTTATACTGGTCTAGTAGGTAGTGTGTTGGCTTATTAGACGAAAGGCCCGAGTTCGAATCCCAGGCCAGACATCAAAAACAAAATACAAAAAGTATTTCTTCGGCGACTTCCTCTCAGCAGATTTCTGGCAAAAACTCTGAGAGTAAAAATTGCCATGAAAAGTTTCTCAAAAAATCTGTCGTTCGGAGTCGACTTTAAACTGTAGGTCCCGCCACTCATGTATATAATTAACGCACACAACATGAGTGGTGTTGAGAAGCTAGGCCGTAATCCTGACTGAAGGGTTGTAATGAGCCAATTATGTATGTATACTTTTTGTTAATTTAACAAAATATTAATAAAAAAATATTTTTTTTATTTAGAAACTAATGTGGATTCACAACATTTCCTTAATAATATACGAAAATATAATTCGTGCTTCAAAATGACATCTTTTGGTGCTACCAAAGTAATTCGAGACAACTTTATGCCAACATTTCGTGTTCAAGGTCAAATTTATCATAAAATGGGATCATTGTTGCCAATTCCAAATGAAGATCCTAAGTTCTTACAAATTTATTTCATAGGAGAAGCGGATAACAATGACCAAGTGCACCACTGCCAGCATTATAACCCTGACACAAAACAATGGATTATTGCCGATTTACAAGTGATGTTTCATGAAATCAACGAATTGGTAAGGATCTTTCAGCAAGCCAAAGATGACCCACGGTTAAGTTCAGATGACCACATAATCGCAATTCATGCTGATAGAACTCCAGCTGGACAACACCAAGGACGATACAATGCCCCAACAATTGCGTAACAATTTTGATGGTGGGCGATCCAGTTGCATCACGAGTAGTGTTTTTCACGGGAAATCCCGGGACGGGAATTCCCGGGAATTCCGCAAATTTTTCAATCCCGAAATCCCGGGAAATTTGCTCGGGAATTCCCGGGAATTATTGTGCATGAAAATTTTTGACTATTTAGCAACATTTACACAAACTTCACTAGGAAGGACAATGTTTGAATCTCTTATATTCCGAATTAGAGAAAGAAGAGATATAAAATTGTATACCTTCACAAAATACTTGAAAGATCCTGAAATGTTTAATAAAAATAATAAATTTTTTCCGAATGCTTCAAAACATTCAATTATTTTATATGCAGAACCGCCTTTTTACTGAAAAAAATATAGAATTAGAAGAAATAGAAAGCAACGATAATGATATTTTAGAAGATAAAAATTTTGAAGACATTTAAACGATGCAATAAATAACATTAGTGAAATATCTACATCAAACACTAATGTACCTACCGGTTCGATAAATAAAAGACTTAAAATTTTTTGGAGAATCTGGTAAGCAAACGGAAAATATAAAAAATCTTTTAGAGGCCTTGTTAACTATAAGCCAACATCTGTTGAAAGCGAGAGAGTTTTCTCTCTCGAGGGTCAATATGTTACTAAAATTAGAAACACTTTCAGATACATCAATAAACGAATTTGGGGTTTAAAAACTTATTTTAAAAGTATTAAATAAATATGTTAATAGATATATAGTTTTTTTTATGTTTTATGTACTTATATACTTTTAACTAGTTTTTAAAATACATTGAATTATTTATTTTTTAAAGAACTGTACCTTTTATATGTTTCTATTGTTATTTTGTTTTATGTTTTTGATCTCATTAATATGAATTTAAAATAAAAAATACATACTTAACAAAGTAAATATATGATTTTATGTTCTAGGCGGGAATTCCCGGGATCCCGGGAAATTTCAAAATCAATCCCGGTTTCCCGGGAAATGAATAAGTCCGGGAAATGAAAAACACTAATCACGAGATATGTATTTAATTCCGATGGGGGTAGCGAAGCACACCGGGTAATAGCTAGTTTGACAATAAAGTTTAAACTCAGCACTTACGTATTGTCTACCGTTATCGGTTTTCAAGTATTTAGGTAATTCCTATCTACAGGCTATCTCCTTCATTGAGTCAATAATTGCTTGTGAAGATAAGGAGTGAAGAAGTTTAAATCCCATAATCAATGAAAACGAGCACGTACTGGCCGTTATCCAAGGACCAGTTGGAAAGTGATGTCGGTTCATAGGAGTCTGGTTTGAGAATTGTTATACGAGATGACAATCTCTGCAGGCTTTACCAAAATTCTCTACTTCACGATCCATAAGGGACTACCAAACCTTTGACCTTAATCTTCGTTTCATAGCTGACTCTCCTCGATGACCCTCATGAGCTAGTTCGAGTGCTTTTGATCAGTTTTAAGAGATGATATTACGTCAACTATCTCCTCATCCTGGACTCTATTCTGAACAATTTCTGAAATAGAAACTGCAGTAGGCACACAGTTCGTGACAAACGTGACAAATACTATCTTTCCGTTTCCAATCAAAGCATTCCTCATTGTTTATCTGACAAAGTCTAGACAGAGAATCAGCAATATTATCTATACCTGCCCTGTAAATCACCTTAAATTTTAATCTTTGAAGACATAATAGCCATCTTTCTGTCCGGGTAGGGGGTTTCAATGTAGGCTTAATGATCGCCTTTAGCGGTTTATGATCTGTTACAAGTTCAAATATTAAGCCTGATAAGTAGTAATAAAACTTTTCAAATGCCCATACCAACGAGAGAATTTCTTTCTCAGAGAATTACAACTTTTTCTGGCAATTGATATGATGAGCGCCTCGTTATTCTGGTAGAACTGGACTAGCACTGCACCCAAAGCGACTGGACTGGCATCAGCAATCAAACGTGTTTTGCGTTTTTAATCGAAATAGGATAAACTTCTTTATTTTTCGGATCTCTAAACGAGGTTATCACCTGCACTTTTTCCGGATCGACTTCTATGCCCCTATCAGACAGCACATGACCCAGAAATGTTGGCTTTTGAGTCTTCCAAATACATTTCTACTCATTTAGACAAACATCATTATCGCGAAAAATTGTATATACAAGTGCAACTGCAACATGATATAATCGATATAATTCATGGCATTTTGGCATGGTGCCAACATTTCTTCCAACATACGATGAAAAATTTCAGGAGAACAATTTACTCCGAATTGTAGTCGTTTGGATCTAAATAATCCCAGAATGGTTATGAAAGTTGTGATGTCTCTGCTCTCTTCGTGAAGTTCTAATTGGTGGCATGCGTTTTTTAAATACAATCGGGTAAAATACTTAGCTCCCCTCAGTTTGGTCATGAAAGTCTCCAACGTCAGCAATGGGTAATTTTCTATCAATATAGCTTTGTTCACCCTTCGCATATCTATACGCAATCTGATATCGCCATTTTCCTTAAATGCTACTACTATCAGCGAGATCAAGGGACTTAGACCTAGTATTGGTTCGATAATGTCTTGACTAAGTGCATCATCTAACTTTTGTAGGACTTTTTGTTTCAAAGCAATAGGCACTAGAGTGTCCCGAAAATTTTTTTTTTAGATTTCCCTAACGCAGGACCTCCTAAAATTTGCGTAATTGATCGTAGATAACCAAAATGTTTTTAAAAATAAAATGATTATATCTTCAGGGTTCTACCAATCTTCAAAGTTTGATTATATTTCGCCTTCCTTAATTTCGACACCTAAACTAAATATGCCATGACTATATATAAAAAACACTTTACTGGCGACTACGAATTTGCTAGACACAGTGGAGTTCGTTTATAACGAATTTTTTTATAAAAAAAATTGCCAAATTTTGGTAAAAAAAATTTTTTTTTTTAAATTTTAAGTTTTGGTCATTTATTATAAGTTTTATTTTCTTGTACATTAATTGCAAGTATAAAATATATTAATAAAATAAATTTGTATCTCGTTTTTTTTATTTTTTATTTTAAGCATAAGGTTTAGGTATGCAAAAACGTTTCCGAAAGTAGAGCCCTCAAGATGGCATGTAATTCGATTTTTATTACATTTACCGTAATCTGTGTAAAATTACGCAAATTTTTATACCTCTTGCGAAAGTGTAGCTGAAAAAACTATTTTTGTCATTCAAGGACGGAACAGCCTAATAGGCACGCCTCGCATAGGGTGCTGAACTGGAACCACTTTAGGATCGGTAGACAATTTTACAACCACGTTTCCATTTAGAAAATGGCTTGGTATTATCCACTCAATTCACGCTTAACCCAAGTTTTGACACGTTGAGTTTTATAGCCGTTTCTCTCCCTAAAAGTGATTGTCTTCCGTTTTTTAATAACATATGTTCACGCTGGTAATCCTAATTTTAAGTTTAGCTTTAAGTTATTTTACAACCGTGTGTTATTAATTGTGAATTGTTAATTATAAAAACGAAAAGAGATTATAAAATCCAACCCCGAATACGAAGGTACGTTTGTGTGTACGCTTATGCCGAAATTCCATACCATCCGTTTCATGCGACCTTGCGTTACATGCGATTCTTGCGTTCTATGCTGTTTTTATTGCAAGTTACCTACAATGCGTTTTATGCGACTGGGTTTTTGTTTTGATCAGCTGTTGTAACAATGAAAAAGCAAACAAGAAAATTTTTGGGAAAAATAGAAAATCAAATTGTAATTTTAAAAGAATTTATGCCGTTAATTACATATTTATGAGTTTACGTATGTGATACTTTGTGCTGTTAAGGCCTACGAAAATCCTCAAAAGAACACAAGGCGAGTGTTTTCGGTTAACTTATCCTCCATTATTTTTGTTTACAAATAAATAAATTCAAAATAGATGACACTCAGTACATAAAAACAAACATAAAAACAATTAGTAACATACATATTTTGATCATGAAAGAAATGTGTTAAAAAATGCATTTTCCGCTTAAATTAGTAGTAAACTTTACTATGAAATATATTTTTATTAATATTTTTATAATGCAAAAAGAAAAGAAAATAGTAATGTAGTAAAATGTAAACATATTTATTGAAACCATTCACAATAGTATATAATTTGACATGCCAAGTTTAAAAAACTGCTGACTTTTTCCAGCAGTGCATAAGTCGCATAGAAAAGTAAAAAGTAGATCTACTTGATGCGTTCTACGCGTCTATGCATTCAATGCATTTTCTTATGTTTCTTGTCACAAACAACTACACTGATTCTACTTTTTCGGTATACGCATGTAATGCAAGGTCGCATGAAACGGATGGTACGGACTTTCGGCTTTACAATAAATATAATTTTGTATAGAAAATTAATACCCTTTTTTCATTTTCTCTAATCGCCAAATATTTTATTTTATTTATTTTCCCCGTTCATCCCCACAACATAAAAGGATCTTTTCAAAAGCATATGCTCGGAATTGATTCATGGATTTCGTACGCATGTTAAACACTTTCGCGTTCCCTCACTGTAGGACTTTCCGATCTGTGTAGCTTAAATGATTAAAACACGATCCCGAGTCTATAATCATTGGAATCCTGTTACCCGCAATTTGACATCATCATCACTCACTGTTTTAAAACAGCCATCCTCATGTATTTTATCATTGATTGCCCGTATCCTTGTGCGGAGAACAATTTCCGCACATAAGGACACTGAAACTTAACAATAATTGCTAAAGCCCCCTTCACACTATCACACAAGTAATATGATCTGTCAAAATTTTATGTAGGAGAGTACGGATGGGATCGTCTAAACATAATATGTAATGAAACTATCACACATTGAGAGAAAATACGGATGAAAATTTGACAGTCGTATGGCTCTCTTCATTTTTTGAAATGTTTCAAAAAACAAGAAAATTTCATTAGATCAGGGATGTATTTTTATGTAAACAAAACAAAAAAGTGTAAAACACATGTGCAAAAAAAAAAAACAAAAACAAAAAACATTTTTGGCACAAACAATTATGTATTCCTATTTTGTGAAAATATTTTTAGAATTATATTCAATATTTAATTAATAATTTAATGGATTTAGAAAAAGTTGTTGATTTGTCTCCAGTTTTACGCCGTAGTAGCCATTCCCGGCATTTTAATTTCAATAGAAACTTTAAGCAAATTTTTTCACTTCGTTTATGTTTTTTAACAGCTGTTTTCGTCTTACTTTATTATTGTCTTATACCAATCGTGTAAACACAAAAAAAATAATAATACGACTATTATTCTCTTTTTTGAAATACGGATGGAATTTCATTTTACTTTTTCATCAGACTTTACATATTACTTGTGTGATAGTGTGAAGGGGGCTTAAGTCAAATTTAGACCTGCCATTACTGGAGTTTATGTCTCCGTGAGAATTTCCCCTGGATTTAGTGCGGACGGCGGATTTTATTTGAGTTGGACTGATATCGGTGGTATGACAAACCTTGGAAACAAATCACTACGGTTTTCGTTTAGCTTACCAATTATACGTATGTGTGTCACTAGCGGCGACTGAATTGTCTTGTTTCTTGGCCACAATATAACCAGTAACGAAACGGAATTAGACAGCTCGTAGGCGAGTCGTGAAAGGAAAGAAAAAAATTTCTGTCCCTCTCTAATTGCAACTCTGTTTTGTTTATTTATGTTTTTTTAGTTTTCGGGGTGAGTTTTTTATATTGGCGAGAGTTAATAAAAAATATTTAATTTTTGTCTAAAACTATAAATAAATAATAAAAACTACTAATAATAATTACAATTTTTAACTTTTTCTGTCAAGAAATTGAAAATTATTGGCAACTTTCAGCAATAAAACTTTTTTATGAGCAGTACGTCTTATTTTGATCTTGTAATATTTAGCTTCTTAAGCACCTCTTGCACAAGAAACTATATTCATTGTAACCGAAAATCACCCACATTTCGATTAATATTTAAATATTTAAGAATCTTTAAAATTTTCATTGAAGAAATTAAAAATATTCCAAATTTGGCCTTTTTTAACACAAAATAAATGTTTGTTTACATTTAATTTTTCTACTTTATCCGCCAGTTTTCACTCTGTATATCTGTTGCTTCTAACACATTTGCTTCGCAATACATTGTAACATTTCTCCCTCTAAACTGGGCTGTTCTTTTATGTTACGAGCGTTTTTCAACTATCAAAGTTTTCGTTACTGGTTATATTGTGTTCTTAGCGACATTCCTTAAATAATCAATTACGCGTCTAAGTTTGTGGGCTTCAAAGCGAATTCATAACAAGTGACCCCAAGCCAACATCTGACTTCTTTTGGGCTGTCAAAATTTTGTTGTTTTTGTTTGTGTTTGTTGTGCGTGTTGTTGTTAATTTTTTTTCCTTTTCCATTTTTTTGACATCCAAATGGAGGTTTAAAAAAACAAAATGCGTGTTGTTTTTGCATTGTTGTACTTGTTGTAGAGTTGCAGTTACCTTATTGAATTTGCCTTGGTCGGTTTCATTTAGAAGTGAAATGACATTCACTGTCTCAGTATCCTTCATATCCTTAACAGTGGTTTCCAGAACAACTGTCAAAGTTATCAAATCGAGTTTAGCTATGTATGTGTAATCGTATGTCTATTAATAATTTTTATTCTCTTCTTGATTACTGGCATGTACATAAACTGATAGCATGAAACCAATACATATATAGACTTATAAGTCTATCGAATTTTAATATGAAAATTATCAACAACAAGCATACACTGTTGTATATTCATCCAACAATACACTCAATACAACGATACAAGGGCTTGTGTGAATTGCTCAATAAATTTGAAATATTTTTGTATTCCCCACGATAGAAAGTCTCTTCTTATCCCCCTTTTACATCATCTTTTAGCTGAGCTGTTGTCGTAATTGATTCATTTTATTGGAAATATTTTTTTCTTTACATGAATTCTGAGAATATTTTCAAATATTTTGAAAAAGACAACGGTAAGAATAAAAATATACAGCGTCTAACATTATTTTTATTTATTTTATTTATTAATGAAATTTTTTCCAAATCCTGTACAACGAGATGAAAATCTTATATTTAAAGTACAGGAACGTAGTATGTACATGATAATTAGCTTAAATTAGTAATGAATAATTGACTTAATAATAACAAGATATGTAGATAGAAGCAATTAGGGGAATAAAACAATAGAAAAAGGAGAAAAAAAAACAAATTTGCAAATAAATGGAAAAAGAAAAATTAACGAAAATATTGAAACAAAAATTTCCTGAAGCTATTAGCGTTGGTGTTGCATTGCTGATGTTGTGGAAGAATGTTCCAGAGTCGAATAGCATGTAAATAAAACTGCCATTCGGAAAATAAGTAGCGATGCCGAGGAACTATAATATTCCTACTACTGGGTGACTGGACAAAACGTAGCCTGTCAAATAAATAACTCGGTATCCGCTTGTTTACAATTCGATGCAAAAATAAAAGTACACGAATATTCAGAAGATTATCAAAGGTCACACCGTAAAGACTCTTGGCTGCCACAGAGATATGATCATATCTTCTCAAATTATAAACATATCTAGCAATATTATTGAACAGAACGTTCAGTTTATGTTTGCTGCTAGAATCGCAATTACCAAACAGCTCGCATCCATACAGTAAGCAGGGAATCAAATAAGTCTTCGCAATTAAAATTCTAGTTCTCAAAGGTATATAGAGTTGCGTAGACCAAAGTGCTCGTAACTTAATATACGTCTGCCCCACCAGTGAATTTATGTGATTATCCCACGTCAAATTAGAGTTAAAAATTATTCCTAAGTTCTTCGTGGCATGAACTATCTCAATTTTCTCACCTTTCATCACAACATCCCTAGAAATTGTGGGTACGACACTTCTCCTATGCAATAAAATACATTTAGATTTCCCAGAGTTCAAACAGAGACCATTAGCAGTTGCCCATAAAAATATCCGTGCAAGTTCCCCATTCAAACAATCAACGGCGCGTGAAATATCATCCACCGGGCTATTCAAGCAAAGTTGCACGTCATCTGCATACAAGTGGATTTTGCAATTCAAAAGATATTCAGGTAAATCATTGACAAACAGCGAGAAAAAAGTGGTCCAAGGAAAGAGCCCTGGGGCACACCTTTGTCTAAAGGTAGACATTCAAAAAAACAGATTGTGCGCGTTGGGAAAGATATGAGTGTATAAGCCTGGCAGATGTATTAGAAAATCCGAAGAAGAATTTAAGTTTCCAAATAAGCATGTTATGATCGACCGTATCGAAAGCTTTCGAATGATCCAAGAGAACTAAAAAGTTTACATCGCCATCCTCCAAGGCCTGTCTGACATTCTCACTAACATCCACTAGAGCAGTAATACAACTATGACCTGATCGAAAGCCAGATTGCATCCTAGAAAGGAGATTGTTCAGTTCAATGTAATTCATCATTTGCATATAAAGTATCTTCTCAAGAACTTTAGAGAGAAAGCATAAGATAGCAATTGGTCGATAATCCCCGTTAGACTTGCGCACCGGAACTATTTTTGCATACTTCCACTTTATAAGATACGTGCCGGACATAATAATAGTATTAAATAAATGAGTCATAAAAGGAAGAATCAGGGGTAAAATTATTCTTATAAATTTAGGGTACATGTTATCGCTGCCAATTGAATTAGATTTCACCATGAAAACAGCTGACATGACATCATACTGGGTGACGCAATCAAACTTAAACTTGTTGTGCTCAGGTAAATCAATTTTAGAACCACTATCAGAATCAGCATGATCACGATGAAAGCTATAGAAACTTGGGTCAGCCCGCACCGCACACTGTCGCGATTTCATATAACGAGTGGCCAAAAATAGAAGGAGTAATAGTAGAGTAATGAAATTTGGCACACCTATATTAATTGGTAAAACATAATCATACTTAAAATTTGGTCATTTAAACTCAAAGGATTCGTGTCCTTCCCATATATCCTGAAATTAAAAATTGCTATAACTTGGAAGAAAAAAAAGATATGTTAATAAAATTTGGTACACTTATTGGTTTTAACATGCTTAATACTTCCTCCAAATTTCGTTCAATTTGGAGCAAGGATACGCCCACCTTAAAAATGTCCTTTTTCAAAAAAGTATCAAAAAAATTGAATATACACATATTTTTTTCGAATCCCAAATTATGATTTTTTACTAACTCATTAAAATTTAATTTTCTCACATACCGTATATCCTTAGACAATTTTAAGGATAAATTTTTACCATAGCTAAAATACTAATTAAACAATATTTTATTAAACAATTTAAAATTTGTTTATATATATTAAAATATTTAAATTTATACATATAAGTGAAAAGAAACTTGTACTTGGTTCCTAATTGAATTTATTTATGTTTAAATATAAAAAATCGATGATCTAGAAAAATCTTCCTCAACTCAGTTTCAAACCTAATTTTTCCACGTCTATATTTTGTCCAACTATTACTACTTTTTAAAAGCATGAATTTTAGTTAGTCCTTCTCTATATCTGCTAGAAATCTTTGAATGCGACTTTCCACAAATTGTACAATATACATTTGTTGTATTATTTTTCTTAAGCTGCACCCATTGCTCAAAAATATCACGAATCTGCAATGCTTTTGACACGAAAAAACATTTATAACTCCCACAAATGCGGTCAGAAGCAGCTGAAATTTATATATGTTAAAGTACATACTTGTGGCAATAAAATATCAAAAAATTTCAAAAGTGACATTGGGTGTTTTTTTTAATTCACTACTGAAGTTAATAAATGTATGAAAATCTTAATTTTTTGAAGACTTTGTACTTTGGCTAAGGATATTTCAAATATGATTAATATTTGTAAACAATTATAGCGTTGTAATTATAATTACATACCTGGCTTACAATTCTATTACAAATAATTTAGTTATTACCAAAAGAATTTTTGAATTTTAACTATGACAAAAATATGTCAAATTTCAAGTTTTCGCACAAATTTTCTTTGAGATACAATAACTAAAAAACAACGCAAAAGTTTATAAAAAAATTTTACATATCAACTAATAGAAGTGTTTTCTATAAGATAAAGGTAAAAAAATAATGAATTTCCCACATTGACTTTAACCATTTTTGGCCACGCTCGCGACAGTGTGCACCGTGGGGGTATTCACAAAGGATTTGTTAAGGTCATTAGGATCCATTTGACAACTTGTATTCATGTGCGTATTACACAGACCAATCTCCCGAATAGTCCTCCAAGTTTGCCTACTTTCCATTGCAGAGTCAAACCGTCTAGAATAGTATTCTATTTTCGCACGTCTGATACACCTGTTCACATTCGCCCTTGCGTCGCTATATTGTAATTTCAACTCAGCTGTCTTATGCTATGTTCGCACGAGCCTTCGAATTACTTCGCTCTCTGTTTGAATTACTTATTTGAATTATCATGTTCACACGGTAGTTTTGTAATTCTTTTTTACAGTTCTTCTTCATTTTATTACAAAATTATTATTAATATTTTTCATACAGCTTCTTCAAAAGCTGCAAATACTTTTCAAAAGGTTTTCTACACACATAGTGGCTTCCTCTGCTAATTTCGCGAATAACTTTCTTATAAATAATACTTTTTTAAAATATTATTTTTGGATTCCATTATTGTTTATTGTTTACAATATTTTTTGTTTACATTTTTTGTGCTTTAACAGCTGGTGATGGCAAAAATGCGATAAAATTTAGAGATTACATTGATTTTTAAGTAATGCACAGGGTAATAGAAATTGGATTACACACAATTTGGGTAATTCGCTCACAAAATTTTGTATGGCGAATGGCGTAATTTAGCACATAATTGGGTGTTGAATTGCGAATGAGAGAGCGAATTACGAAAAATTGCTGCCGTGCGAACATGGCATTAAATCTCTTCCACCTTGAATACGCATGATCCCTCAGATCAATGGCACGTTTGATGGAGTTTGTAAACCAGGGTTTCTGCCTATTAGAGATCCTTTTAAATCTGATTGAAACAATCGCATCAAATAAAATCTGTATATTTTCCTCCAAATAAGACTACTGCATATCGACGGAGGGCATATAATACAAATTGTTCCAAGCAATTTGCGAAAAACATTCATGTAGAAGATCGCAGTCCATATTTTTAAAATCTCTGTAGCTGTAAATTTGTTCAGAAAATTGAGGTTTCAAATCATATGTTAAAAATAGCAAATCATGTCTTGAAAAACATGGTGCAGATACTTGATCGTACAATAAAGTCCTCAAATCATTCGTTACAAAAATAAGGTCTATGAGTGAACTAGACGTCGAGTTATGGTGCGTAGGTACAGTGGTATTAATACATACAAGACCTAGGGATTGCATGTTGTTGGCGAGAGAAGCTTCCGACAAAATATTAGAATTGAAATCACCACAGCCCACAATGTCCTCATATTCCATTGTCAGGGTCCCAATGGCATCGTAGAAATCACAAAACGATATTCTGTTATTCGGTTGATATACGCACCCAACCAGCATTTTTCTACCATATGAAAAAACCTCAATGAAGATAAATTCAACGTTCCCAGTCCTTAGGTCATCTGAACCGATACATTATTATTTTCATATTTTGGAACTCTCTAGGAAATGTTCAGCAAAGGGAAGAAACAAATGAAGGTAAATGTAATTATATTTCTTACTGAATATAATTTGTAATAACACTTAGTACAGTTTTAGATCACCTGAAAAAGATGCAGGAATAAATCCATCAGATGACGGTGAAGCTTAATAAAACTGAGGAATATGTAAGTAAACATCAATCAACTTTTTTATAGTATATCTTTTACATTTAAGCTCAAATCGGTTATGGAGACGCAGGTCGTTCTCAACAATAACCAAGTTGCTATTGCCGAAAACCAACAGGCAGTAGCAACTAAGCTGGAAACTATTGAAGAAAATATAAGTATCTTGTAGTATCACCCTAATATGTTAACTATAACGAGTCTATTAACTAGATGGTGATCAAGCCCGAAGTGTTGGCGCAAATTAATTCACTTTTTGAAGCAAAAGTGACAATGAAAAAATTTTAGGGTTCAGTAAGTCCCATAACAAGGGAAGAAACCTAATGAAATGATGGATGCAGTGATCACTTTTTTCCTCTGAAATCCACTGGCGAAGTCTAGGAAATCGGAAAAAAATTAGAAACCCCAGAATTTGCGCAAGCAATGGTAAGTAATTAAATTCAATTATTAACACTTTTTATAAAACAATTTTTAATTTCTAAACAACAATTCTTGCACAATTTAAAGGGAGCGTCGGAAGACGTGGGTCGGTAACTCGCTCCATATTTACCGACGGTTTGATGGAGGGGTACAATTGGGATGATAGGTGCGAGAAGCATTCCCTCTCAAGCTAAGGCTGTTCGACAAATTCCTTAGAGTATTTATTTACTTTTTATATAATATAGTATGTATTTATTCATATTCATTCATATGTCCAAACAAATGCGGTATTTAAAAAATACAAAAATAAATCGTTTTTAAGGCCTGGATATCTCAATGGAAAAGTGTAGTCACATATATGTATATTTATATATATGCTATATCTCTCTCTCTCTCCTCTTATTATATCTGTTTTTTTTTTCTTTTTTACATTCTATTGAATTATTTACTTTGTGTTACTATTATTTATTTTGTTATTATTATTTTTAGTTTGTATTTTTTATATATTATGAACAAAGAACATTTTTCTTTTATAAGGCGTATATCAATTTATTCATCTAGTTTGACTAGTCAGTTGTGACCGACAAAAGCGGTCCCATTTGTACTTAAACAGTTCAATTTACATCACTGTTTAATTTATGTGTTAAATATTGTAAGGAATTACTAATAGAAATGGAAATGGACATACATACATATATTATACACAATTTTTTGCATTTTATGTCAAATAAAACTGAACATAAAATTTTATCAAATTATGTTTTCAAATATGTAAGATGTTTTTAAATTAAATTACAATCTCAACTAAAAATATATTAGTCTCATTATACGATTATTTAATTTCATAATTAAAATCCAATTCCTTTTCCTTTCCCCCCCTTTTCAATTTAATTCCAAATTTTATTAATTCAAGCCCATGTCTTTTCGTCTAATTTTTTGAAATTTTTTGGTAACTCAGGCTGTTTCATAATCCTAATCTTACTGACATGAGCCTCTGAGGCTCATTTTGATGGTCAAATCAATGTAACAAGAGATATATGTATGCACATATGTATATTCAACATATCGCAAATAAAAGACTTATTTTACATAGGTTTTTTGAAATTCAGTAAAAAAGATTGAGAATTATGTATTAAATATTTTATCAAAAAATAAAATAGTAACGTTAATTAATGACATGAGTCTCAGAGGCGCATATAAAGTAGTTCATATTTTTTTATAGTTTTTTTATTAAATAAATCATTCTTCACATCTTAGTAAGGCATCTTCTGCCCTCTGTCACAGTCATTTGCCATACGAAGATGACGCACCGGACGTTGAAAATGGTTTGGTAATCGAACCAAATGTAGAAGACGACAGTGATGAAAAGGAGGAAGACTGTGAAGAGAATAATAATTGTTTCATTGGAAAAGACGGTACCATATGGAATAAAAACCAGCCGACCAGTGGTGTACGTACTCGTCAACTTAATGTGATGCATTTTCGAGCTGGGCCTAAAGAGCAAATCTCTACTACACTTGAAGTTTTCAAAAAAAAAATTTACAGCAAATATTACAGACATTATTATATTTTAGAAAAACCGGTATGGAAGAGACGCAGTCAATAAATGGAATGGTGCAAATGTAAATAAAAAAACCAAGAGTTTTGAAGGATCTAACAGAAGATGAATTATACGTTTTCATCTGCATTATAATAACATGCAAAATCCACGGGTTTTGTGGGGTACTGATAATTTACCATATTCAGAGCCGCAATGTCTCTTCATCGATTTATGTCCCTGATCAGATACATTCGGTTTGACGACGGAAGAACACGGTCATTTCTATTACTCGAAGGCAAAGCTGCACCTGTTCGAGATATGTGGAATTTTCTCAACGAAAATGTTGTGATTCGAAAAGAAAGTATCCGTTACAAGGAAAATTATACACAGGCTGAAAGAAATGTGAACAACGTGAAATAAATCAATCGTTGCAGCGAAAACGTTATGCTGCAACTATGTAAAAGTGGTGGCACAATTGTCGCTGACAATTTTTTTTACATCTTTAGAAGGAGCAAAACGTCTGGCTAATCTTGGTCTAGCATTCGTTGACACCATTCGGTCTAACAAGAAATACATTCCTATAGAAATGAGAAAAAGTTCTTCACGACCTGTTCATTCATTTGTTTTTGGCTTTCGCGACAATTTGGTTTCACTTTGCAGTTATGTTCCCAAAAAGAATAGATGCGTCAATCTTATGCCCACTGTACGTAACACAGATAAATGTGAAGGTGAAGCCAATAAACCAGAAGCAATTTTATTTTTTAATAAAAATAAAGCTGGTGTCGATTGCATGGACCAAATGGTTTCACATTTTACAACGAAGAGGTGGACTTTTGAATTTTTCTGCAATATGTCAGATATGTATTATGCCACTGGCAGCATATTGTATTTGTAAGGAAGTCGATAACAATAAAAGAAATGACACAAGACGCAATTTTTTCAATACATTGTCTAATTCTTTAGATTTCCCAAATATCGAAAACCGAATGAATAATACATAGGTTATTGGTGAATTTAGTACTCGTTCAGCTATAGAATCTGTTCTTGAAAAGCCCATAAAAGTATGTTGAATAATATAAACGAATTTATTCCATTTTGGTTCTACTACATCCACTCTGTAAATTTCTGTTTTCATTTAAGGATAAACAAAATAATAACTGCCAAAAGTGGTGATGATGGTGAAATCTTCCGTAGAATGCGCAATGGGAAGTGAAAAAATTCGCAGAAAGACTCGATTCTTTTGTTCAAAATGTTCAAATGCTGTATGTCAGCAACATTCCAAAGTAGAATATATGTATGTATGTATATGTTTTAGTTGCTTAGATTGAAAAAATGAGGAATTTTTACTCTGTGTACACTGATTATATTTCTTTATGAATTAAAAACTTTATACAATTAAAATAAGAAATGAAATTATAAATCACCTTAATTTTTAGTTATAATTTGATGCAATTTAAACCGTTTTTAAAACTATCTAAATAAAAAATAATGTTAACATATGCAAATACACTAACATTTATATGGGGTCTGACCAGACCCAGTGTGGTACTAATGTGAAAAAGTAAAAGTGTGTGTCACGGAGGGTTAAAATGCTTTTTTTTCATATACAAAGTAACTTTTTATATGCAAAATCTGATTTTTCTGTTCTGCTTACCTTAACTTTGGGAAATCCATTTTTATTTGATTAAAAATTAGGTGATTCGTATATCTGAATACAAGAGTTAAAAACATTAAATCCGTTTAGATTTTGTAAGGAGTGGAGGCGCATGTGAGTCAGATTTGTTCCATTTTTATGTCAGTAAATTAAGGTTAAACTTATTCTCCTCCTCCTCATATTCTGAATTTTTAAATACTTAGTTTCATCTCGTTCGGTTTCAAATTATATTTATATATACAGTGCACTCGCGATAATATGAACACTCTAATATATACGCCCCAAAATTTGAACACTTTTTCTTAACCATTGACTACTCCAAAATATGAGCTTTTTACAAAGGCTTTAAAGTATGAACAGCTTTTTTATTTTTATAGACACAAATTCCATTTACAAGCATTAGAAATTGGGAAAATCCCGAGTTATTTATGTTTATTTTAATACCAAATCTTAAAAAAACCACAAATACATACATAAATATGTATGTAGATACATGTATGTATAATGATTCTTAACAAAAAAAGTGAAGACAGCAAAAGCTATTCTTCTAATAGATAATGCACCTTCTCACCCACCTGATGACTAACTAAAATCTGAAAACGGTTCTATTTGTAATGTTTATGCCACCGAACGTGACACCTCTTATCCAACCCACGGACCAGAATGCAATCAGGATCACAAAACTTTATTATAGAATCAGTCTTCTGCCTTCTATTGCTGCTAAAGGTGGTAGTTTAATAGAGTCTATGAAGCAAACTACATTAAAGGAAGCCGTTATTATTTTAGAATCAGCATGGAGTAAATTAGATGCATCTTTGCTATCCAAATGCCGCAATAATATTTTAAATATGGTGGTTAATCAAAATAATCCTGAAGAGGAAATCCCTTTAAGTAATCTTAGACAAAACTTACAAATGAATTTAATAGATTTAGAAGAAAGTGCTGCCAATAGTTTATGTACCCTGAAACACGAGGTTCGTGTTCTCTGTAATGTGCTAATGTACTGTAAAAGAATTGAAGTTGTATGTTATTCTATGGTTTTCTATAGATTGAATTTACAGCATCGAATGTTAAAGAATCGAATGAGGATGCTATTGAATGTGACAATAATGAAATTGAAGAAATATCGGACGAAGATGATTGTGTGGAAAAGCCAAAGAGAACGATTAAAGACAGGGAAGCTGTTGAAATTTTTAATAATAACTTTGTACAAAAGCAAGAAGCATGCGATAACATAACCTCTTTCAATGAATGCTTAAACGAGACTGAGTGTGTTTTTGATACGAGAGAGTACGTTGTTGTAAATTTAGTAATGGCTGAAAAGCACGCGTGCAAGGCAAATTCAATAAGGTAGCCTTATCTCTACAACAATGCAAAAACAACAGGCATTTTGTTTTTGTTAAACCGCTTTTGGGATGTCAAAATAGGAAGAAAAAATGGAAAAGAAAAAAAAAATGAACAACAACACAAACGCACACAAATTTTGACAGCCCAAAAGTCGTCAGCTGTTGACATAAGTGTTGAAAATTATCGAAGTACACCAAATCGCATAAACACTCACAATGTATTCTAGAACTTGTGTAAAAAATTTAAAAACAGAAATACACTTTTGCTTTTCTAATCAATTTAATAAAAACGTTAAACGTGAATTGGAGAAATTGTTTTAATTTTCTAATATTCCGAATTCGAGAAATTGTTTTATTTCTAATAGGTTATGGGCCTCCCCCTATTTCTCATTTTGTGAAGAAAGGGATAATTCCATTGTGTGCCTGCATTGTATTATATAAGGAAGGCGATTTTATTTCGTTTGTTCTATTGTCCAGTGATTTTATTTTTTTTTGTCATTGAAAATGGCTGATCCAAGACTTCTGATAACGAAGTTGAATCGGGACAATTATGAGCTGTGGAAATACAAGATGCAGTTGCTGTTGAAAAGAGAAAAGGTTTGGGACGTTATTGAAGTTGAAACTCCCGCGAATCCCGATGCAAAGTGGAAAGAGCGTGACACAGATGCCTCTATATTGATTGGCTTGGCTGTAGAAGAGTCGGAAGTTTTCCGCATTGCGAGTAGCAAGAACGCTAAAGATGCATGGAATATTTTAAAGGCCTACCATGAGAAATCATCTTTAAGTAACAAGGTAAAATTGATGAGTACTATTTGTGAATTGAAACTTCAGCCTGGTGGCGACATGGACAAGCATATAAATGGGATGAAATTGTTGTTCTCAAAATTACAATCGCTTGGAGAAGTAATGTCTGAATCATGGATGGTTTCAATGCTGTTAAGTAGTTTGCCGAAAACATACGACACCTTAATCACGGCCCTCGAGGTAAGGGATGAAAAGGATCTCACGATGACTTTGGTCGAAAATAAACTATTAGAAGAGGATGAGAAACAGAAAAGAAGACAATCTTGTGAAGATACCGTTTTGAAGACTACCCACAAATCTAAACAAAATTTTAATAGTTCCAAAAAGGTAATATGCCATTTTTGTCATGGTGTTGGCCATATTCGTAAAAACTGTTGGAAATATAAAAATGGAAAACGAATGATAACCAGAATGCTAAAATTGCTGAAAGTGATGGAGATCGTGATAACTTTTGTTTTATGTTAAATGCTAGACCTGGTATATGGGTTATCGATTCTGGCGCTACTTGTCACATATGTAGTATTAAAGAAGAATTTATAAATCTTGATTTGACTTGGTGCGAAAAGGTTACAGTAGCGAATGGTAACGTCGTGTATTCTGCCGGTATAGGTTCCTGTAAGATAAAATTTCTGAACGATAAGGGTTCTCAAACGGTTGTTACAGTTGATAACGTTTTGTATATTCCATCATTTAAGGGAAATTTACTGTCCGTGAAAAGACTGTCTGCTGCTGGTTTTAAAATCTTGTTCTACGGCCCAAATTGCGAAATTCTTGATATGAATAACGATAAGATTGGTGTCGCGAAATGTGTTAA
Source organism: Sarcophaga rosellei (assembly GCA_930367235.1). NCBI lineage: Eukaryota > Metazoa > Arthropoda > Insecta > Diptera > Sarcophagidae > Sarcophaga > Sarcophaga rosellei. Next base: position 62,458,576 of record OV884019.1, read on the forward strand.
CAATTTGTATCAACTTGAAACGCAAAGAGGTGAGGATGCTATGTTTTCTGTTTGCAGTCTCAATCGGTGTCAACATTTTTACCATAAAGTATTTGGCCACAGGGATATGAACGCAGTTAAGGCTATGCAATCTGGTAAGCTTCAAAATGATTTTAAAATTGTCGATTGTGGAATTCGTAATACCTGTGAAGTATGTACAAAATGTAAGCTAACCCGGAAACCATTTCCTAAAAAGTCCGTTACTAAAATTGGGGAAGTGCTTGAATTAGTACATTGGGATATTTGCGGTCCAATGAAACATACCACCCCCAGTGGAAGAAGATATTTTCTAACCCTCATTGATGATTACAGTCGTTATACTGTGGTGTACTTACTAAGTGAAAAATCTGAAGTTTTTGAGAAGATGAAAATATATGTTGAAATGGTAAAGAACAAATTGGGTATGGTTCCTAAGTGCATAAGATCAGATAACGGTGCCGAGTATAAATCGAAGAGGATGCAGACTTTTCTTCGGAATTATGGCATCAGATCTCAATTTTCTGTCCCTTATAACCCAGAACAGAACGGTATCGCTGAGAGGAAGAATAGATATCTTGTTGAGATGTCTCGTTGCCTTCTTGCGGAAGCTGGTTTATCTAACATATATTGGGGTGAAGCGGTTATGTGTTCGAATTATTTGCAAAATAGATTGGTTACCAGTTCTGTACCCTGCACACCCTATGAAAGATGGGAAGGTGAAAAACCCGACATTTCTCATCTTGAAATTTTTGGTTCCAAGCCTTATGTGCTGACACCTAAAGTGAAAAGAACAAAATTTGATAATAAAGCTGAACTGTTAACTTTTATGGGATATGATGAGCAGTCCAAAGGATTACGTTTTGTGAATACTAACGATAACAAAGTTTATATAAGTAGAGATTATAAATTCGTTTCTATGAAAATTGCGATGAAATCTAAAGATGATCGAAATTTGTTTACGGACAACAATTTGGAAGTTAATATTTCATCTAAACGAGCAGATAATAATGATTCTGATGGTGATTCCTTTTGTAGCATAGGCACTGATCTTGAGTATTTTGGTGATAGTAGCGTGCTTGATGAACCAGTTGTTAGACGATCGGCTAGGGAAAATAAGGGTGTTCCGCCTGCGAAATATTCTAATCTGGTTAAGTCGGATGACATTATTGAACCTAAAACATATAAACAGGCTATCATGTCGGAACAGAAACTTCAATGGAAAGCTGCTATGCAGGAGGAGATAAATTCTCTGAAAGAAAATCAAACTTGGGATTTGGTTCATGCTCCCCCAAATGTAAATATCGTTGGCTGCAAATGGACGTACAAGATTAAGCGTGATGTGGATGGTAAAATCCATAGGTTTAAAGCCCGTTTGGTCGCTCAAGGCTTTAACCAAAAATACGGTTGTGATTACGACGAGGTGTTTACACCAGTTGTGCGTCAACCAACTTTTCGTATTTTATTGTCTGTTGCTGCTGCTAGGAAAATGATTGTCGAACATATGGATATTAAATGCGCGTTTTTGAATGGCTGCTTGAAGGAGACTATTTTTATGAGACAACCGTCTGGTTTTATCGAAGGTGACGAACAAATGGTATGCAAGCTTAATCGAAGCATTTATGGTTTAAAACAAGCTGCAAATTTCTGGAACAAAGCTCTTAACAACGTTTTGATTGATGGTGGTTTCATTCAGAGTAAGGCTGATCCATGTTTTTACCACAAAGTCGTAAATGGGGATGATGTTTACCTGTTGGTCTATGTTGACGACTTGGTGGTTGCTGCTAAAAATGGTCAACAGATAAAATGCGTTTACAATATGTTAAATATAAAATTTGAAGTGAACAATCTTGGAGCTATTTCTCAATATCTCGGTATGGAGATTGTGAGAACCGATGACTTCAATTATAAGATGAGACAAAAACAATATATTGAGAATGTATTAATAAAATTCGGTCTGCAAGATGCAAAACACTCCAAATATCCGTTGGAACCGTCTTACGGGAAAAACGAATCTGAATTATTACCACGAAATAATGAATACCAAAGTTATATTGGGTTCTTTGTTATATATATTCGTAAATACACGTCCTGACATTTCTGCAAGTGTATCCATATTGGCAAGAAAGACAAGTAACCCCTCCTGTGAAGATTGGAACGAATTGAAGCGCATAGCGAAGTACCTAAAACGAACATCTGAAATGTATTTAAATCTCAACGGTGGCTCAGATAGTCGAAATCTGCTGATCGCCTATGCAGATGCCAACTGGGCGGAAAGCAGACTTGACAGGAAGTCCAACTCTGGCTATATATTACTATTTAATGGTTGTGCAGTCAGCTGGGCTTGCAAGAAACAAAAACGTGTGTATCTTTGTCAACAACAGAAGCGGAATTCATCGCACTCTCCGAAGCTGCAAAGGAAGTTATATGGACCCGAAATGTCCTTTCCGATTTGGGATGTCAGCAAACTCATCCAACCACAACATACGAAGACAACAGAAGCTGCCTGAATTTGATCAAACACGAGAAACTAAGCAATCGATCTAAACATATAGACACGAAATTCCATTTTGTAAAAGATTACGTCGACAAGGGGATAATTAGTTGTGACTACTGCCCTTCCGAGGAGATGATAGCAGACATGCTGACAAAGGCGTTGCCTACAACAAAACTGGAAACCTTCAGACTGAAATCTGGTGTTTACTAATTTGAGGAGGAGTGTTGAAAATTATCGAAGTACACCAAATCGCATAAACACTCACAATGTATTCTAGAACTTGTTGTGTAAAAAATTTAAAAACAGAAATACACTTTTGCTTTTCTAATCAATTTAATAAAAACGTTAAACGTGAATTGGAGAAATTGTTTTAATTTTCTAATATTCCGAATTCGAGAAATTGTTTTATTTCTAATAATAAGGCCACTCGTTATGAATTCGCTTTGCACGCGTGCATAGGAAATGCCGGGCTCTGCTGTAGTGTAAACGACAAAGACGGGAAATACAGTGGTGGTCTTATAATTAGCACACCCATTCAGCAAAAATTTTGTGTTGAATATTTTATTCTTAAAAAGATGAATTTTTTTTTTTCAGTTGCTATTTCAAATAACCTACCGCCTGCAATTAATAAGGCTTAGTAAATAAAAGGATAATTAATAATATTAAAATTTTTTTTTTTAAAAGATCAAACAAATTTCCAGACATATACATAATTATCACTGTTTTTTTATTTTTTACACCGTTCGTATTAATTCCATTATATTTGTTCAACGTTGACACAATTAAAAGGAACACCCTTTAATATTAACGGTCTAATTTTATTATTGTATACTCCCTTTGCTTTATTTGTATTTCTTTTTGTACTTTTACTTTAATATCGCTAACTAGCATTTAACATTTTTCGCTGACATACACTCTAGTTTCGACAGTCAAACATTAAACATTAAACATTGTGAACAAAACTTATATACATTAAACAAATTAAATTGAAACAAACTAAGAATTTTGAAAATTAATATAAAAAACACATAGACATTAAAAAGTGAACTAAATAAAGAAAACAAATTAAAATTATATAAAAACAAAACAAAGGCATTTAATTTAACAAAAGAAAAAACGAACCAGCAAACATCAAATCATAAACATTTTTTGGTCACTTCGAACCGTATATAGTGTAGTGTATTTTACAAAAACAAAAAATTACTTTAAAATCAAAAAATATTAAAATACACAAAATTCATAACGGTACAAAAACAGTTTGAATTTTTTGGAAAAAATACAATCCACAAGTGGCAGAACGCAAGACTCAGCAAATAATAAGACCCAATAACAACAGTAAGTAAAGAAACATTTGTCACAAAATATTGAATATCAATAACAACAACAAACGTAATGCTATGTTCGCACGAGCCTTCGAATTACTTCGCTCTCTGTTTGAATTACTTATTTGAATTATCATGTTCACACGGTAGTTTTGTAATTCTTTTTTACAGTTCTTCTTTTTATTACTAAATTATTATTAATACTTTTCATACAGCTTCTTCAAAAGCTGCAAATACTTTTCAAAAGGTTTTCTACACACATAGTGGCTTCCTCCGCTAATTTCGGTAATAACTTTCTTATAAATAATACTTTTTTAAAATATTATTTTTGGATTCCATTATTGTTTATTGTTTACAATATTTTTTGTTTATATTTTTTGTGCTTTGACAGTTGGTGATGGCAAAAATACGATGAAATTTAGAGATTACATTGATTTTTAAGTAATCCACAGGGTAATAGAAATTGGATTACACACAATTTGGGTAATTCGCTCACAAAATTTTGTATGGCGAATGACGTAATTTAGCACATAATTGGATGTTGAATTGCGAATGAGAGAGCGAATTACGAAAAATTGCTGCAGTGCGAACATGGCATAAAACCGGTTTAGAGAAGACAACGAAAGAATAAAAAAGGATTATCAACGAGCCCAATAAAAATTCAATTTCGGGGAAAATTAATTTGAAATTAGGAATTAATTAATAATATTTTGTCTTCTTATTACATACATACATAATTGGCCATTACAACCCTTCGTCAGGATTACGGCCTAGCTTCTCTTCTTATTACTGGCTGTTAAATCGCTGGCAGGCACTTTTTGACCCAATTTTATTCCCAAAATTCATCACCTCTCATTAAATAAATATTTCAAGATGGCTCTTAGAAAATTTTCCAATTGCACTAACGATTTAATCGAATTTGCGAGTGTTTTTTCGGCAAGTCATGCTGAGGATAATGTTCACGCATTACAAGTTCTACGTATAGAATTAGACTCGCTCTGGACCCAAGTGAAAAGGTCCTATGAGGAATGTAGAGATCTAGAAATGGAAGGTGATAAACCAATGGATATTAAGAAACTTAGGGAAAGATACCAACGGACTCTATCAGAATACAAAATGTGTCTGTCGTCTATTAATGCGGAAATTCAGGCGCTATCTGACTCCGTAGGGAAAACAGAACGTCAATCGACCATCCCTCAAGAAAATGAAAGTTTGTCAATAAGACTCCCTCCCTGCGACACCGATATATTTTATGGCGATTATAAATTGTGGCCCAGTTTTCGTGATTTATTTACGGCTATATACATCAAAAACTCAAGAATCAGTAATGTCGAGAGATTATTCTACTTGACCCAAAAAACTAGCGGCGAGGCAAGGGAGATAATTGCTCACACACCCTTGACGAATGACGGTTTGACCCTAGCTTGGAAGAATTTGGTAGACCGTTATGAGAACAAATGGATGCAGGTTAATGAACAATATAAGATAATTTTAGACCTCCCTCATGCAACTGTAAATGCAGGTTCATCAATTAAAAAACTACAGCGCACAATAAATGATTGCAGACAGACCCTTAACATGTTAGGCGTCGACACAAGAACGTGGGAGTCGTTTCTAATATATATTTGCTCTCAAAAACTTCCGAGAAGTTCGGTGAAGGAGTTTGAGGATTCTCGGGAAGACAGCTCGGAAATCCCCAGCTGGACTCAATTCGATAAATTTCTGACCCATAAGTTCAAAACTTTAGAGTCAGTAGAAAATATCGTTTCGAAAAATAAATTTACCAAAAATGTACCTGAGGTCACGAAATCGCCAACTATTAGAAGAAATATCAGCTCACTACAAACGAATATATCGAAACCAGTTGATAACAGGAAAAACAAAAACTCATCCACAATGAGAGAGAAATGTCAGTACTGCAACGACACACACTCACTACGATCCTGTCCCTTTTTTTTAGAAAAAAACACGACCCAAAACGTAACTGAGTCAAAAAATATAAAACCTTTAAGCACAAGCAGGGCACAGAAAAATGACTCAAATTACAAATGCCAATATTGTAAGGAGTCTCACCAATTGTGGTCTTGCCCCCAGTTCTTAGAGAAGAATATTAACGACAGAATTCACATTGTACGAGTTACAAATTCATGTTACAATTGCCTCTCCATTGAGCACAGTGTCAAAGACTGTAAAAGTAAATTCAGTTGTAAATTATGTAAGCAAAGACACAACACTTTGTTACATAAGGGATCAGAAACCCAGAATTTAGTTCAGAATTGTGACGCGACCCAAACAAGCAGGAGCATCGCAGCACAAAACAATAATATACAGTCCACATCAGCATCGAACGTTTCCATCCCAAATATCACTTCTTTGACACTCCAAGAGAGCAAACATGACAATCAAACCCCCAACGACAAAGAGACCTTGTTATTTACTGCAATTGTACTGATCGAAACTAGAGGCGAAAAGTATCAGGCAAGAGCAATCATCGACCCTGGTTCACAATCAACTTTTATGTCAGAAAAGTTGAAAAATCGACTAAATTTGCCCACCAAACGAAATTTAGTTCATGTTACAGGCTTGAGTCAAACAGTTTCAGAGACTTCAACCAAAGCATGCTTATTCAATCTTTGCTCTAAGGTGGACTCACAATTTAAATTAGAAGTCTGGGCACCAGTCCTGAAGACTCTTCCATCTAATTCACCACCACAGACCTTAGATTTGCAACATCTCAATGAGACTGCAAAATTAGAACTTGCAGATCCTCAATTTCATCAAAGCAGACCCATCGACTTGCTTATAGGCCTCGACCTGGGCCACTCAATATATTGCATGGACACACCGATGCGGTCTATTGGATCCCTTTTGGCACAAAAAACAGTATTTGGTTGGATTGTGGGGAGACCAATTTCAACAACGACACAACCTAGTGCAACAGTGTCACTACTCAACACTACGTCCCTTGACCGAATCCTCACACGCTTTTGGGAGGTGGAGGAGACCCCAAAACAGATTTTGAGGTCAGATGAGGACACATTTTGCGAAAACAACTTCATGTCGACAACACGAAGAAACGATACAGGAAGGTATATAGTTACCCTACCCTTTAAAAATAGCGATGAAATTGGAACTTCGAGAAACATAGCGATGGCACAGTTCTTGAGAATGGAACGCACGCTTAGCCAGAAACCCGAACTCAAAAAACAATACGACCAAGTAATTGTTGAGTACCTCGAGTTAGGACATATGAGGAAAGTCTCTCCCCTGGAAATCAACACAAACCCAAATTATTACCTGCCGCATCACGCAGTAATAAAACCCGAAAGGCTGACAACGAAACTTAGAGTAGTTTTCAACGCTTCGAGCCCGTCTTCGAACAAGAAGAGTTTGAATGACATATTATATCCAGGACCCATACTTCAACAGGACTTAGTGCTTCTGATATTGAAGTGGAGATTCTTCCGTTTTGTGTACAACGCAGATATCACAAAAATGTATCGACAGATACTCATTGACCCAACTCAATCCAAATATCAAAGGATATTATTTCGGCAAACAGAAAAGGATCCTATTGAGGATTACGAACTCCTAACAGTGACTTTTGGAGTCAACTGCGCCCCGTTTCTGGCCATTAGAACCCTTCTTCAACTAGCTGAAGATGTAAAATCAACTCACCCTCTCGCATCAAAAACTCTACAACAAAACATGTATGTAGATGATGTTTTAGCAGGTGGTCACACATTAATCGACGCCATCAAATCAAGAAAGGAACTTACAACAGTTTTAAAATCCGCTGGATTTGACCTGATGAAATGGACATCAAATGACCCACGAGTTATACAAGACCTACCAAATGAGACCCTTCTACCTCTCGATGGGTTAAATTTGTCAGAAAACACTGGAACAAAAACTCTTGGGATTAAATGGTACATTTCTTCAGACTCATTTACATTTACAGCACCAGATGTCGAGTTAAAAGAAAACTACACCAAAAGAGAAGTTTTATCGACAATTGCCAAATTCTTTGACCCTTGTGGATGGATAGCCCCAATAATAGTTGAAGCAAAACTAATTATGCAACAGATTTGGTTAGATAAAGCCGACTGGGATGACATACTAAAACACGCGACTTGTCTACAGTGGCAAAAATTCATAAAAAACTGCCCCGCAATAAATATATTGAAAATTCCCCGTTGGATCCAATTTAGCCCGAGTTGTAATGTGGAAATTCACGGTTTCAGCGATGCGTCAGAAAAAGCTTATTCAGCGACCCTCTATGTTCGGGTACAGTCAGAAAATTCAGTATTCACATTTCTTCTGGCTTCAAAAACCCGTGTAGCTCCAATTAAGCAAATATCTTTGCCCCGCTTAGAACTGTGTGGATCCGTTTTATTGGCAAACCTTGCTTGTGGAATTATACCAAATCTTCAAATTCAAAATATCAAGACATATTATTGGACCGACTCAACAATCGTGCTGTCCTGGTTAAAGAAACCCCCTTGCTCATGGAACACTTTCGTTGGAAATCGTGTTTCTGAAATCCTAGATAAGGTTGGAAATCAAAATTGGCAACATATCGAATCCAAAGATAATCCAGTAGATGTAGCAAGCCGAGGATGTACTCCACAAGAACTGGAGAACCACAACCTATGGTGGTTTGGACCCTCCTGGCTAAAATTGTCTAAAAATCAATGGCCGAAAACAACACAAACAGGTGACACAAACTTAGAAGCTAAAACCGTAAAAGCATGTACAACCACAACTAGCGATGACCCTAATGATTTGAATCCATTGACCCCTGGACACTTCCTTATTGGTAGTGCATTATTGACCCCAGCTGAACCAGATATAAGCAGCGAAAATCTGAGTCTCATCAACCGCTGGAAACGTCTAAAAGTCATCTACCGCTCATTTTGCCAAAGATGGAAGTCCGAATATTTCATCGCAGACACAAATGGAAGATTCAGAGGGACAACGTTAAAATCAACGATCTGGTAGTCGTCAAAAACAACAACTTGCAGCCTAATGAATGGCAAATGGGCCGAATCATCAAAACCTATCTTGGACCTGACCAGAACTGTAGAGTTGTTGACATCAAAACAAAAAATGGAGTCATCACAAGACCAATTACAAAAATTGTGGTTTTGTTTGCAAATTAGTATAACCCCTAATCATTTACATACACTAATATTGTTCTACCTTTATACTTACAGGTATGGCATCCCAACAATCTCAACGCCCCCAAATATTGGCAATTTTCTTGCGGTACGTAACGCGCATCATGATGCCATATCTGTCAACAACTTCACAATACACTTGTTCATAAGGCTTTGCAATTTACCGACCCACAACTTCACCAAGTCATGGGGCCGGAATGTTCAACGTTGACACAATTAAAAGGAACACCCTTTAATATTAACGGTCTAATTTTATTATTGTATACTCCCTTTGCTTTATTTGTATTCCTTTTTGTACTTTTACTTTAATATCGCTAACTAGCATTTAACATTTTTCGCTGACATACACTCTAGTTTCGACAGTCAAACATTAAACATTAAACATTGTGAACAAAACTTATATACATTAAACAAATTAAATTGAAACAAACTAAGAATTTTGAAAATTAATATAAAAAACACATAGACATTAAAAAGTGAACTAAATAAAGAAAACAAATTAAAATTATATAAAAACAAAACAAAGGCATTTAATTTAACAAAAGAAAAAACGAACCAGCAAACATCAAATCATAAACAATATTAACGTGTCTTCTTACTATTTACCAGTAGCAAATAAGTAAATAAGGTATCTTATAAACTTCTGAATGTGGCCATATTTTTGATTTCACATACATACATACATAATTGGCCATTACAACCCTTCGTCAGGATTACGGCCTAGCTTCTCAACACCACTCATGTTGTGTGCGTTAATTTTATACATGAGTGGCGGGACCTACAGTTTAAAGTCGACTCCGAACGACAGATTTTTTGAGAAGCTTTTCATGGCAATTTTTACTCTCAGAGTTTTTGCCAGAAATCTGCTGAGAGGAAGTCGCCGAAGAAATACTTTTTGTATTTTGTTTTTGATGTCTGGCCTGGGATTCGAACTCGGGCCTTTCGTCTAATAAGCCAACACACTACCTACTAGACCACGGCGACTTCGATTTTTGATTTCATTTCTTTTTAATTTTATACCCTTTTATTAAAATCTTTTCATAGGTACTTATTTTGAATTTTTTATTTTGTTTTCAATTTAAAATTGGCTATTAATAACTCGGCAGCTTCACGTTCAATATTCTCCTTAAATTTTTTCACACCTAATTCTTGTTAAAATTCCGAAAATTAGAAAATTCTATGAATATATACGAGTAATAACATAATTTCTTTTAAAGTTCGTGTTTGTTGTTAAAAATTTATATTCGTCCACCCAAATAAAATTCGAAGGGAATATCGTTAGTAAAATTCGAATTATTGCACAAACATACATACACAGATAAAGTTGAACTTTGAGAGGTTTGGTCGAAATTATAATTTAAGCTTAACTGTACATTTAATTAACTACTTACCTTTGCAAACCGGTAAGGTACCACTCCATTTTCTATCAGCTCCACAGCGACTAGAACTTTCTCCAACTAACGTATAACCATACCGACATTCATAACTTACAACTGAATTGTAGGCCAATGTAGTATAGGTGGCTTTGCCATTCTTAGGATTTTCTGGTGTTGCACAAACAACAGAAGTCACCACTAAAGGAAAAAATAAAAAACAAATGCATTTAACTATTGTGTATACATAATTTATTGTTACGAAGACGATAAACAAAAAGCTACACACACAAATACAACGAACTTGTTAGAAGTAAACCAACAACAAAATCAGTATGAAAGAAAAGGTATAGGTAAGCGTGAAAGCAACAACAAGCAGTGTGAACAAAATACACAAACAACAATGAAGTCGCAATAGAGTTCTTCAGAAAGCGAAACCCTGAACGTTCTACTTCGAGAGTCTTCGTCGGACTGTTTGTGTGACCATATAAAAAAGCAAGACAAAGCAGGCAGTGAGCAGTAAGAACTCAGTCAGTGTTGTGTGAAGACGCCTTGCGTGTGAAGAGAACAGTCGTGGTTTGAAGATCTCTGCTATACAGACCTAACGTACAAGTGTTGTTGCTTACGCAAAGGGTGTAAGCAGAGAAGAATAACGAACAAGCAAGTTATTGTTGGATACATCAAGTTGTATACGGTGGCAAACAAAAGTAGTGTAAACAAAAAAGAGTTTAACTGAAGCAAAACACATATTTGTTTTTATTTTTGTTTGCAATCAACAAACTCATATTCGGAACGTTTTTAAAAAGGTAAAAACGTAACAATATGTACACACGTGGTCCTATAATTAGCAGTGGTGGTCCTATAATTAGCACACCCATCCGGCAAAAAGTTTGTGTTGAATAGGTTATACTTAAAATGATTAAATTTTTTCCACATGCTATTCAAAATAACTTCTAGACTATAATTAATAAAATCTAGTCAATAAATAGTGGCTCCAACGATAATTAATAATATTAACTTTTCTTTTTGAAAAGTTATAAGAATTTGTGGGACATACACATAATTAGCTTACCATGCATTTTGTTATTATTTCCCAGTAAGATAAAAAAGATATTGAATTAGATATCATGGTTTCGCATTAATTCAATTAAATTTATGTGTTTTCTTAGGAAAAATAAATATATTTTATGTTCAACTGGGTAAAAAATCTTTCTTTACACCTAAAGGCCGTGTCAGATAAAACCTTGTTGCTTTGAGTGACGTTTATAACTTTGAAACTTTGAAAAGCGTAAAGCAAAAGGTGTATGACACAACCAAAACTTTGACAACACTCGCATTGTTTGTTTCTCTTTGGAAAGTGGTTGGCGTGTAAGTTTTTTTTACTAAGTAAAATTATGAAAATTATATTAAATACTTCTTCCAAAAAATAAAATTCACTTACCTCTTTTTTTTTTAATATGATAAAAACAAAACAATAACAAAAAAGCTTTAAATTTAAAGAAAAATATTGAAACAATAAAATTTGCGCTCAAATTTGCCAAAAATATTTACTGAATAATCAACAGCTGATTGTCAAAGCGAGCAAAAAGATGAGACATGCCCAACTTTTCGCTTTGCGTTGCGTTAAAAGCAGTTTATGTGACAAGTGCCATATAAACATGTGCATTTATATCAAATGTCAAAGCGTATATGCAACGCAACGCGAAGCAAAAGTTTTATCTGACACGGCCTTACGTGTCGCAAAGTTATAATAAATTTGCACAAAAATGAAATTAAAAACACTTCAGAAATTAATTGCAAGCATTAGACTGGAAATTGTTCCATAATACTGTCGTATCAAAAATATCACAAAACAACTGTGGTCATTAGAAAAAATTGCCGAACAAAAAACGATACTGGTATTATGTATGTGTATGGTATCAAAAAATATTATTGCGTTTGGTTTCTCTCGCTAAAATATAAAGAAATAAGCTAACATTCTTTAGTAAAAACGTTTTTAGGAATGGTAAATTCAATCAGTTTCGCTGACAAGCTCAGTCTGCCCTACCAGGATTACTGCAGAAGCTGTCAGAATGCGGAAGAAACGAAATCGATACAACACCTTTTATGTGAGTGCCCTGCTCTTCAAGAGAGACATCATCGGTTTTTAGGTGACATAAAGTTTGAAGATCTGGACAGGGTGGCGTACGTGTCACTGAGAGAACTGGCGTTTGAATCAACCGAATCTCGGGGTATTGAATGGACATGATTTCTCAGTTACTAAGGGTTATAGGTTAGGTTACATCATAAAATTTCAAAATGATGAGTGTTTAATATGATGCTATGATGATGATGATATCAGACGATGCCTATGTAATAGTAACATCGAATTAGAAGAATAAATAATAAGTTTAAATTGGAATAAGTTTTAATCAATTATTTATGATAGGCTTAAACCATAAAGATTTGACATTAACAAAAGGGCCTGAATGGAACTTCAACCAAAACCTGGCTTAAAATGGTGTGCAACATCAGACCACAATGTTATAAGATAGGTCTGAAGTTGAAATTGCAGTACGTTGGAAATGCGCCATAATATATGAATATATTATAAAGCCTTAATGGAAAACAATACATGGGCTTTAGCCAATTTGTCCTATGGAGTGAAAATAATTTTAAACAATAATTAAAACCGCCACTGTAGTCGCCGTAGTCTAGTAGGTAGTGTGTTCGCTTATTAGACGAAAAGCCGGGCTCGAGCCCAAGATTTGTCGTTCGGAGCCGACGTTAAACTGTAGGTCCCGCCAGTCAAGTATAAAATTAAGGCACACAATTTGAGTGGTGTGAGAGCTAGGCAGTTATCCTGACTGAAGGGTTATAATGGCCAATTATGTATGTATTAAAACCAAACGTGAGCAAAATGGTGAGTAGCAAAACCTTGTCGCCCCTTTGATGATACGAAACCTACCGCCTGCTAAAAAAAATTTGTAACCGGCAAACAACAGTAGCTGTCTCAATAATAGAAGCCAAATACATGACAACGTCTACAGCCGTCCAAGAAGCAGAATGGTTCCATCGACCTGGGAAATGGTTGTTGAATAGCTCGAGTAGGAATATGACACTTTTTTTGTGACGGGAAATGTGGCTTAAATCTTACAAGATCTGATGCGATTATTGTCGATCTAAATACATGAATACACGTGATTAATTTCTACGTCAAAAACTAATTCATTTAAACATTGTGTTAGAATACAAAAAACATAAGCTGATTTTCCTGTAAACTGCTTTTATTTTATAATCTATACAAGGCAATCAAATAAAATGAACCCAATGGATTAGTCAATTCGAAAGTACAGTTGGTGTCCATGTATGTAGCCTAGTATTACATTACAATTACAAATTAGGTTGTATTTACGATCGGAATAACTGAGACCTTATGTTCGATGTATTGTGGAAATCGAACCAATAGTTCGAACACTGAGGGACTTAGATGACTATCTCTGTTCATACAAGATGCTCAAATAGTTTTCTTCAATAGATACCATTTAAATTGGGCAAAAATAACGCGTCATCGTTGGTAAATTAAATCCGCCTGAGTACCTGATCCAAGGAGTCAGGAACTGATTATCGAACAGAATCACTTCTAGTGAGTTCGATAATTGTAATTAATTTTACGTTATTTTGGCAAGAGTTCCTCGGCCATTCGTTAATCAGGAAAGCAATAAATGCGGGATGAGAAAATTCAAAAATTACGTTTAAAGTGCCAGTAGGCACAATGACTTGTATGACGGATATAATAATGAACTTCAAATTTCAAACATTTAATTTAAATGAATATAGCTTAATTACTTTGTACTATGACATAAAACCTAGAGATGGCAATTCGTAAAAGCTATACAACGCTTCGTTAACACTAATTTTGTCTTCTGTTAAAGCAGGTTCCAAATTCAGACACCTAAGGTTAATCAAGCAATTCTAACAGTGCTAAATGGACCGAATGTTAGAAAAGCTTCTATTTCTTTTTGTAATATTTTGAAGCACATCCAAGTTGACTCCACCAACAACTATTATGATGAAAGTTAGCAAGCCAACAATCAACATATTATCTTCATCCTTCACAACTGTGAACTCTGTAATAAATATTCAAATTTTCTTAAATTCCTGTGGATCGAGACTTAAGTTCTTTAAACAATTATTGTTTAAAAACGTCCTTAACTCATATGCGCTTATCGCCGCATTATCAAAACGGTAAGATATTAATCAGCTGTATGGTTAAAAAATAACTTATTATTTTTTTTTTACGAAAAAAAAAGTTGGGCCTATACGGGTTAAGATCAATAGGAACCTTAAATATAGTAAAGTTATATGCATTGAATTCGGACGGAGATAATGTCACATTACACTCTCAGATCACTACAGTTTCAAAAACACAAATACGATATTGAAAAATTAAAAACTCTTAAAGTGGTAATGGACTATTAAGCTGTTTGTAGTTGTAGTTCAAATGACCTATTCGCCCATAATCTCAAGTATTTGTAAAAATGAATGCATTCTTTTGTTAACTGTCAACACAAGGTTTATGTTAGATTTATTGCATTTTCGTTTCTTTTTAGTATGCGATATATAATTAATTAAATAATCGAAGTCGCCGTACTCTAGTAGGTAGTGCGTTGGCTTATTAGACGTTCCACGGTTCAAACCTGAGGTCAGACATCAGAAACGAAATATGAAAAATTATTTCTTCGGCGACTTCCTCTCAGCAGATTTCTGGCAAAAATTCTGGGAGTATAAAATCAACGCACACAACATGTGTGGTATGAGAAGCTAGGACGTAATCCTGACTGAAGGGTTGTAATTGTTAATTATGTATGTATGTATGTAATATGGGCAAATGCGAAATAGGCCTATATGACTTAACCTCAGTTGGAGGTCTTCCAAGTTTTGGTATCATTATTACTTCGGTAACTTTCAAAAACGCTGGTACATGACACAGTCTAAGTGAACCATTGAAAATTTGTGTTATTTTTAGGATTATGTTATTTGGTGGACGTTTAAGAACTTCAGTGTTATTAAGTCGAATCCAGGACGTTTCTTTAATTTTAGATTAAGGTGGATTTTTTTAAAAGCCTCAATTGGTGTTACTTCTGGTATTGTGTAGTCATCTTGACCATTAGGTCTATTGGCATCCTGCGTCGTAGACGGCGGATTAGTATCAAGAGAGAACACACGAGCACGATAGCTAGAAAACACTTCTGCCTTTTGGCTATTTATTCTGGTCCAATTTCCGTCTGCCATGTGAATGGGAGGAATTTGTGTTATGGATCTCTTTAAGTGTTTCATTGATTTCCACAAGGAATAGTTTGACGTTTTTTCATAATTCAACCCTTGGAAATTGTTTTGGAAACTTGTGTTCTTATATTTTTTAATTTCTAAGCTAAGTTTGTGTGTCATTCTATTAAGTCTTGCTTTGTCTGCTGGAAATCTAGATCATCGCCATATCTTTCTCAATCTTCTTTTGTATTTTATTATCTCTCTTATATAAGCAGACATGAGACAACGTGTTGTATGTCATGAGGACCCGGAGTGCTTTCCCACGTAGTACTTTGAATTAGATTTGTAACAAACTCAAAATTTCGTCAATTGTTTCTGGTTTTTTAGGAGGTATGCTTGAATTTTGCAGCACGGTAAATTTATTGCCAATCGGTAAAAATAAATTATCATTGCTGCACAGTTTCCAAAAATTACTTCATCTCAGCAGATTTCTGGCAAAAACTCTGAGATTAAATAAAATTGCCATGAAAAAGTTTCTCAGAAATCTGTCGTTCGGTATCGACTTTAAAAGGAAGATCTCGCCACTAATGTATAAAATTAACGTACACAACATAAGTGGTGTTAGAAGCTTGTCGTAATCCTGACTGAAGGGTAGCAATGACCAATTGTATGTATGTATGTATGTATATTATTTTCATTATTATTACTATTTTTATTGTTATTATGATTTTAATTTTTATTTCATTCATACATTGTGAACATAATACAATATTGCATACAAGACCATAGGTCTTTTACTTCCACACTAGCAAATAAAGTAAAAAAATTATTTATTTGGTGTAACTGTACATAAAATGCCTTTTTAGTTTCGTAAATTCTATTCCAAGCTTTCATGCAATTCCAAGCTGGAATGCAATTGTTTAAAATATATCACATATTCAATAATGAAAACCATTTAGTCTGATCGTGTCGATAGTGCCGTTTCGATTACCTAAAAGCCAAAACACCTAAAAACCAAATTACCTAAAAAGTCAAAACAAAATTCCCACGTATCAGCCGAACAGGGGTTAATGAAAAAAAAACTCTGAAGGAGATAATCGACCGTTCTCGATTACCTTTTTGCCAATAGGGACAAAGTATATACAACCATATACCATATATTTTGAATAACTTCATTCGCTCTTCCAATTACATACATATATGTAAATACAAATTACCCAGTTCATAGGACGTTTTTTGTAATTCGTTTTGACAGTTCTTCTCCTTATTATTTTAATTTATTTTTGCTCATCGTTTGTCATTAAATCATTGTTGCTTATTATTTGTGCAATGTTTCAATAATATTGAAATAAATAATTTTCAAAGTTTGCTTTGAACGTTGCGTCTGATCGCAGCAGTTTTAATTCACCTAAGCACTGTATAAGTAGCAGAGAAATATGAATAAATTAAATAATGAAGAGACTTATCAAGCATCTTTGACTGGAAATCTTCGTTAATTGTACTAAAAAAGCCATTAGTGTACCACAATACTTTTCCAACTTTGCCATCCCTGATATAAACGATGCAATGCCAAATGTAAGTGCCTCAAATCTTATGTCTGTAGAAATAATAATGGGCGCTAACACCTGCTATGAATTTCACGATATTGATCCGAATCGCTCATTCAAGAATATGGAAAATAATTTCTATGCAATGTTATTGAAGTAACACTTAAGATCCAATGACCGACCAAAAGGGGATCTAGATACTAGAAAGTATTAATGGTGTATTTTAGGAAATAAAAATTTGACAGCACACAATAACAATAAAGTAAATCCCATAAGAGGATAACATAGTTGCATTGCGGAAATCTGGAATATTAGGACTGAAATCACACAAAATCTGACCTTTCTATGAAAAACCCTCTACAAGAAGTTGCCGTCAGAAGGCACCAAGCCAGTTATAAAAAATAAATTTGCAATAAATTATTTTAATTGCTGTATGGGTAATTTTTGAGTCACGGGTTTGAATTGTTTTTTGAGTTTTTTTTTTATATATAAAAACTAACTGAAACTTTTAAACAAATTTTTTGTTATCTAATGATTATAAGCACAAATTGAACCTTTCAAACCTGGTAAGTAGTTTGTGAAATATTCTGAAAATAGTCTCCGCCTGGTTGGTGTATGAACTTTTGACCACAAATCAAATTAATTTAACATGATATGAATTTCGTGGATTGTTGGATCAGTGTTCAGTGATATACATACATATGTATTTAAATGTCAATCCATGGAATTGTGTTATTTAAGATTGGATATAAATTTGGTAAATTATGTTCAATAGTACTGCGAACTGAAGTCTATTTATATTCAATTGACCAACAGATCGAACTCTTTTAAGCAATTAAGGTAGACGGAGGAAAGATTTTTGTTTTGCAACTTTGACTTTGTACTAACTAAGTAGGTTTGTTATATTTGTACTAATTTCGCTTGTGTTAATAATACGACTATGGCTATAATATGGCTATAATAAATTAAAAAAATTTATTAAATGCGAGTTGCCCCCAGTTACCGCAAATATGTATGAATGTATGTATGTACGTATGTAACTGAAGTTGCTTAAATTAAACGAATACATATGAATTAAATAAAACAACAGATACATTATTTGCGGTAACTTTATTTATTGATGTAACGGTTTAATAACAGATTTTTTTTAACTATAATATTAATAACATTTTTTATATAATTAGTTAAGCATAATTTGTTTTATAACAATTAAATTTAACAAACCAAATTAAGGAAATCGGAAGCAAATATTGTTATTTGTATATTCATATACATTTTGTAGGATTTTCGGTCAAAGATCAGAATACTGTGTGTCAAATACTTTTACGACTGTTTAGTAATTGTTGAATTTGTATCGCTATTTGCTTTTGAACAAAAATAAAAAAAAAAATACAAAATAAATACATAAAAAAATGTAAGTAATATTATATGAATTTTATGAAATAATGTTGGTTGTACACATAAGGGATATAATTCTGCTTTTGACTCCAAAAAAAATTACTAAATCAACCATCCTATTGGCCATCTGTAGTGTTATTTTATTGAAATTATATTCCTAAAATTTGTAAATATGTACATACATATCCATGTACATATAAGTATGTATATTAAGATAATTTATATGAAATCTACAACTAGGAAAAAGTGAGAAAGAAATCATACCCATCAAACTAATGAAATTACACAATTAAATATTATTGATATACACACATAGTTTCGAAACACCACTCATGTTGTGTGTGTCAATTTTATACATGAGTGGCGGGATCTTTTGAGAAACTTTTCTTGGCAATTTTATTTACTCCCAGAATTGTTGCCGGAAATCTGCTGAGAGGAAGTCGCCGAAGAAATATTTTTTCATATTTCGTTTCTGATGTCTGATCTGGGGATTTCTGATCTAATAAGCCAACACACTACCTACTAGACTACGGTGACTTCGTATATATTTGATATTTAGCTCTGAAATGTCAGCAAAACATTTCATTTTATTGTGTGCTGTGTAAATGGTCCCAAATGTTCAAAACAATTAGCCTAACTTTTATACAATTCTACCCTTTGAATGTTAACTAGCCCTTGATCGTTCATCTCCCATTTTAGTTTGAAATTTTTTTAGTTTTTCTTTAAAATTTAAATGAAGTTTAAGTTGAAGTTGAAATACATCTAAAATAAATAATTTAATGTAACTCACTAAATCAAATTTCAAATACATATCTCACTGCCCGTTTACATTCGAATCTGTAATTTGTCTCTTACGAGATTTCAATCAAAATCGAATATATTTTAATAAGATTTTCCAGACAAACAAGGATCGAATATTTCATAAAAACGTATATATTTTTGTATATTAAGATTGCAACTCTTTCAAATACATTGTACGTTGAGCAAGATTTCAAATCTCATTGACGAGATTTCGTTTAGGAGTAAACGGACTTATAGGTTATAAAGATATAATAGTATTCATAGTGTATTATTCATATTATAAATATGTACATTTAAAGGATATCACTGTTAACTGTTCCAGATATTTGTTTCAGTGCCACAATATTAGTAGGTTGTTATCGGACCTTTACCTTTCTGGAGTTTAAATAAAAATAAAAGGACTGTAATACTCTTTTGAAATAATTTACGAAAGTATTTAATTCCAAAACGTGGTTTTCATTAGATACAACACCCAGAGTTAGCTAATTTGTATACGAAAAAATTATTACCATGCCATGGTAAATAGCTGATAGAATATTGCTACCATATTAACATAAATATCTAATTGCTGCATTTATTTTCTTCTAAATGTCCCATAGGTCCCTTGTCAAAGATAGTGAACACAAAAAAAAAAAAAAAGATTATTTTCCCCACCAGTTAGAGCGTGTTTAGTGAAAGTGAGTTTCTTAAAATAGTTCGGAATGCAAGTTAAGTTACTTACACACACATGTTGGCAGTTCCTTTGGTGTCCATGATCCATCCGACTGGCAAGTGCGTTCATGTTTTCCCACTAGCTCATAACCAGTACCACAGTTATAAGTAATTTTACACCCATACGTATAACATTCCCCTGAATGCCATCCGTTAGCCGGATCTGGAGGCTGGCCACATGAACGAGCTATAAAATTTAATTGTTTAACAATTACAGATAAAATGAAAAAAAGAAAATAAAAACTTAAGACCTACGTTCGCACTGTATGTCGGGTCCATACCAACTGGCTTGGCCATCGATGGCAAGGCATTTAGCACGAGGAAAACCGTTTGTAACATAACCGGTGTGGCAATGATATTGTACCGTGGAATCCAAATCAAATGTCTCTTGTTCTGGAAGTGCCGAGTTCCTGGCATGTTCGATTTGAGGAGGTTTTAGACAGTAAACTGGAAAGGAAAACAAGTTGGGCATAAAGTCACAACCCTGGAAAAGGATTGATTAAAGGCAACACATACTGTTTTGTTTACAGGCTGGCTCAGCACCTGCCCAATTGCCATCGGCTTGGCATAAGCGGCTTTGCAAGCCCACTACATGGTAACCGTGAGGACAGGAATACGACGCTCTTGCACCGAAATGTCTTCCGCCAACTGTAACCTGCCCCAACGATGGCTGTGCTAATTCTGGACATTCTCTATCTAAAGAAGAAGAAAAAAGGGAGAACGATGATTTAACAGAGTTACGCACAAGTATACCATTGTGTTTAATTTCAAAAGAAAAACATACCTGGCTTAATGCAAGACATGCCACATACACCGTCACACAAACATTTCTTTTTCTTACTCTTGCAATCTTCATCGGAGGAGCATTTTCTTAAGCATTTTTGGCCGAGCAAAGTTGCTTGCTCTTCATCACGTGGACAGTCGGACGATGGAGAATTGCGTGGATTCTTGTAAACTCGTCCATCATCATCAGCTTCGGACGAATCGTCATCATCATCCCAATCATCATCTTCTTCATCTTGAGGAACATCGGTTGGCGTTAGCGGAACAGATAGGGCTGGTGGTAAAATAGAAGCAGATGCAAAATGTGTCAAATGAAATGATCAATGTTTGTAAGTATGTTTGGAAAGTATTTAGAGAGAAAGAAGAACTGCAGTACATACTTAATATTATGAATGTTATAATCTGTATAATCGTATAATTTAGAATAATCTAAATTTATTCAATGAGCATTTCGTAATGATGAAAATTATTATAAATTGTGCAATCGGTCTTGATAGGGGGAAAGAAGAACTGAAGTATATACTTAATATTATGAATGTTATAATCTGTATAATCGTATAATTTAGAACAATCTAAATTTATTCAATGAGCGTTTCTTAATGATGAGAATTATTATAAATTGTGCAATCGGTCTTGATAGGGGGAACAATAAAAGAAAAAAAAAAACAGAAATTCTGTACGAACGTCTGATTGATCTGAGTAAACGCTCAATTACTTACAGTGGAATTCAAAGTATTTCGAAAGTACTACAGACAAATTTACTAGTATCATGACAGAGGCATTCGAAATAGCATGTCCAAAGTGAATTAATACGGGGACGAAAAGACCTCTCTGGTGGGACCAGAATCTAGGCAGGTTCAGAGGGGAGTCACGCTGACTCTTTGATGTGGCAAGCAAATCCGGGGATAGTGAATAAAGCGTCCTTTAGAGAGAGTGTCAAAAGGGACTCATGGCAACATTTCTGTTTCAATATTATCCTTTGTGCCTTTTGTGCTGCAAAAGTACGCTGGCTCGATAGGACTCGAAAATGAGAGTAAAAGTTCCGGAAACTGGACTGGTGAAATATCATCTGCAAAAGCAGTCAAATGAACGATAGACGGTTTTAACCGTTTAATTCCCCAGAACCATTCTACGGCACCTAAGAATGACTAAACACACCGGAATGGTGTAAGGTGGAAGTGGTCTTTATATCGAAGGTGTGAAGAAACTCTCGCATCTCACCTAAAGATTATACATCTATAAGTCTCTCCTCGTGCCTACTGAAAGTCTTTTATCCAGTGGACAGTATGCGTACAATAGGAGAAAATCTGTTCTACCCAACGCTAAGGAGCTCACTTATCGCTATAAGGATAGAAAATTTAACTTGACAAGGTGGGGTGCTTTTCCCCGCCTATATAATCTTGTGATGAACGAACTGCTAGTGATGTTAAGACATGTTGGTTGAGGGGCTATTGATTATGCAAATGACGTGGTTCTTATAATATCGAGTATAATTGGGAACACTGTTAGGGATATAATGCAACTGGCTCTGAAGAAGGTCGGCGAGTGGACGTCTAATTGCGGTTTGGGCCTTAAACCCAAGAAAACTGAGATGGTACTCTTCACTAGGAGGAATGGTCCACTAAGGATACATGGGATGGATCTGGAACTCAAAGATAAGGGGAATCTATCGTTCTTAATAGAAAAGTTGTCTTGGAAACCAAACATTATTAATAGATTAAAAATGCCTCCACTGTCCTCTACACCTACAATAAAGTGTTGAGTAAAAAATGGGGTCTGGTACCTAGGATGACTCACTGCATCTACACTACAGAGGTCAGACCTGTTTTGAAATACGGACGCCTAGTATGGTGGGACTCCCTCTATAGGACTACTAACTTGAAAATAGTACAATGGCTGCAAAGATCTGCCGTAGTGCCTTGCAAACTACGTTATGCCTCCCTCCGCTTGATCTCTATTGTAGGGGCGTGGAGGATAAGCAAGCGCCTCTGGACAACTGGACAATGGCGTGGTTCAAATGCTGGTCACTAAAGTAAACTTCACCGTAGTCTCCAATAGTTAGGCGGATAGTAGGTTACTGAACTCCAATGCAATGAACTCCTGGACGGTGTACAACTGTCGCAGATATCTAAAAAGAGTAGCTGAACGATAATATGAGTACCCAGATAAATGCAGATGAATTTGCCAGGCGTGGCGCAACCACCGAAAACTTCAACGAATTCTCGACCATTGTAATCCCTCTGGGGATCTGTAATTAACAATGTGGTCACTGATTGCCTCAACCGTAGGTGGGTAGCTTAGGACACTGCGCATAAATTTGAGCCAAGGCTGGATGGAGGGCACACTGCAACGTTGCTTAAACTCCAAAGAAGCGTGCTCTATTGCACATACCCTCTCTGTGATTTTTTTTTACCGATCCGAAAGTGATTTATTTCTATTCCTTAGATTTTCATTGTATCAATTTTCATAATCGATTTTTTTTTTGACAACAAAAACACTGCAGTAAAGTCAAATATAAAAAACATGATATAAGCGCTTGTGCATCTGAGAGTTAAGATAAATTATGTACAATTTGAAGACATTTTATGAAAAGTCATAGAGATCAGATTAATACTGGGAAACATTGGAAGACTAATATAAAATGCCTACAAGAATTTTATTTAAGGAGCCCAATAGACTGCTGTATTAAGAGTACACTACATCTTAGTGAGTGGCGTCACTTCCAATCTAGGGCTGGATGAAACCTGATGGTACAAACCATTGTTATATTTCCTTAGAAAAATTTGTTATCCACAAATGATACATAAGCCAGAATTATGAAGTTTTTTCTATTTTTAAGTCCTGTTTGAAATTTTCTTTTTTATTTAGTTTAAAATAAAGGCGAACGAATACAAACGAATTAAAAAATATCAGGCATCTAACTTTTTTTGAATTAAAATTACATATACTGTCTCAAAAATTGAAATGTATCATTTTTTATACAAAGCTCGATCTACGGTTAACCATGTCAAGCAGCATTTTGGCACAGACTTATAATCGGAAAATCACAAACTTCATAGGAGAACTAAATTAAATTGTCCGCAACAGCGCTAACTTTAGCTTTCATTAGGCAAATATTAACAAAACATGTGTCCGTAATACAATATAGAAAACAAAAAAAACTTCTAATATTCTCTCGTAATGTCAAATGTCATTCACGATTTGAATGTATATATGTACTTACATATGTAGATGTGAAGATAAAACAATTTAAAGGAAAAGTACACATTTTCATATTAAAAGTTTTGCAACATATGTACACATGTATGTACTTGCAAAAAGGCAAATAAAGACATCAAACAATACAAATGCAAAAAAATTTTGTTTTACAAGACAACTGCAAAACTATGCAGTTTAAGGGCTGGTAACGGCACAATCTTCCTTTGTTAAACGTACAAGATTTCCTAACTTCAAGTGATTCTTTAATACCTATAATTGGCATAGCCGAATAGTTTAGATTGGTATGTAATTAAATACATATGTCATAAAAATTATGATTTAATCATGTATGTAAGTATATTGTGAGTTTTTATTAATTTCAACTTGTCCAATTCCAGAGTGGTTTTGATTTATTAAAAGTGCATTCTACAATCCAATGAGTATCATTCTTAACATTGACCTATTTTCTATTCTATGCGTTTTATTTATTTATGTTTTTTTTTTTTATTTATTGTTTCCTCTTTTTTTGTGCATTTTAACGCGACACAATGGTGCAATGTGATTGACTTAAGATGTGTCAAACACATACACATGTATGTATGTGTGTATGTACAGTATGGTACAATATCCTTTCATTTGATGTCAAAAACAAATTAATTATTTTATACATATTGAACATGCGCAAATCATTTGCTCTTATATAACATTGTATTAAAAAAAAAATAAAAAAAATTCTGATAATAAACTTTGGATTTTATAATTTATTCAAATACATATATCATTGTTATTATTATTATTTTTCTTTTACATTATTAGGACTTTAATGTCGATAATAACATTTATTACGAAAAGTGTACTGTATCACCTTTATAACACAATACAGTTACAATAAGTACATGTAGTATGTAGCGGTTCATATTGAATTTTTCTTGCAACTTTCTGTTGTGAGTGTGTGCGCGTATATATCTTAATTATGATTGTTATAATTTTAACAAAGATATTTCTTTAGTTTTTTAACCATTTCCGTTTATTTAGATTTAATGAAATTTATTATATTTTGCACAGTTATAACTAATGCCTGGAGTATATTTCTATTTCTATTTCTCTTTTTTTTTTTTTTGTTCTTTGAGCTGAGCTGTACAGCAGCAACAGCAATTGCCAGTCAACTGAACTGCACAGATTGAAGGAGAACTTCGAAATGCAGCCAGCATTGTATGTGTCAAAGTATGAAACATCTTATAAAGAAGGACAGTGCACGTACTTTTAAGACCCATTTACAAAATTGTTCAAAGCTCTTTTCTTTCTTGTTCAATTACAAATTATACAATAATTATTACGAGTTGAATAACTTAGACCTCGATGGTGGGTATCGAACCCCTGACCCTTACACTAACAGTTTAGCACATTACTTACTAGACTGCCAAGGCACTCGAGGTATAATTATTTTCATTATTGGATAAAATTTATAAATTTAATTTATTTTTGTTTCTTGTATTTTTTTTTTTTTTTTTAAGTAGACAAACTGTAATTTCTTTCTTGGCGTTTTAGTGCAAAAAATAATTTGAAAATTTTTAATAATTCAGAATATTTCGAATATTTATGTTGTATTATGTCTATGTTTTCGAAATTATTCTCAAGATATATGTATGACCGATATGATACTTTTTCTCAGCATCTTTTTTATTGAATTAATTAATTACTTGTAAATAGATGTAATTAATAAAATTAGTACTGTTCTTTATTTAATGATCATATAATATACAAACCTTTACAGAAATTTGTTTCACACCCTTAAGTACCCGTATGGTAGAGTTTAAACTTGTAGCAAATATTTCCTTTCCATCTGTCTTACATTCCCATCTGGCAACAGTTTGTCTTCATGTGTAATTGCCATAAGTAAAAGTATAATTGGAAAAAGCTTAATATACATGCCAATGAGCTTAAAGCTTCAAATATATACTGAGTGGTATTTTAATATTATATTGTAGGCAAATATGTTATTAAGCAAGCAATAAAAATGTAGCGAAACTAAAAAATACGCGAAAAATATACTAGAAATATAATCAAGAAATAAATAAGTGAAGTTAAAAAACATATAAAAACAACAAATTCACAAAAAAAAAAGTTAGTAAATTTGAAAAACAACATTTATAAACGCTGCGTGTATTAATAAAAAATATTTTTCAAAGTTTCATTTTGCGTGAAAAAATATATGAGAGTGTTGTGTTGTGTGCCTGTGTCTGTGGATTATTTATTATAATACAATATAGAAAATGTATATCAACTTGCATCTTTAATAATTATACTTTTCTTTACTTCACTTTGCCTTTTTTAATGAAATATACAAATACCAACGATAATTAATGAAAAAAAAGAAAATTGGAATATGAATATAAAAATAATATTTTGCCCTTTTTAATATTTGAATAATTGTTTAATGTAAATTCTATACTTGAACAAATTACTTTACATACATATATACGTACATATATGTATCTATATATATATGTATATTTTATTTAAAGAAATCTCATATATTGTAAACACATACATACAAATTATATACACATGTATATATGTATGTACAATAAGAATTTCTTCTAAATGGCATATAATCAAAATAAAAGTAAAAAAAAAAACGAAAATAAAAAATAAATTAAATTAATTGACGAAAAACTAAATGTCTGTATGTATGTACATGCATTTTCAATCTGATCGCAAGAATTATAATTAGACAATTCTATTCCTTTTGTAATACATAAGTTCATATATACATACATACGTATGCACATATATACATAAAGTATGTATTTTTACAAAACAACAATAAAAATATTTATTTTTATATGATCGTTGTATTTATATGTATATATGTAAACATATGTACATATCTATATATGAATATATATTCTATATACATGTATTCTATATATATATACATAAGTATATAAAGAAATAGATTATGTACATAAATAGGTATGTACATACATACATACATATGTACATATTAAAATGTACATATTCCTTACCGCCCGTATGTACACTATTTGAAATTTACATACATACATATGTATGTATATATGTAAAATTTAAATAAATAATTTTTTTATAATTGTCATTAAATGGTTTATATATGTATATAACTAACGGATGAATGTTTATCGTTCTTAATCGTAATAATAAAGTGTCAAAAAATCTTTCGTTGCAAACAAAACAAATCTAATTTTATATGCTAAGAGTGCGTGTGTGTTTGTTTTATGATTACATACATACATACATATGCATGTACGTATGAATGTGTCATTTTCCGTTTTACGAGCATGCGTTCCGTTAACAAAATAAATAAATAAATAAAATATTTTAAAGCAAAATGTGCCAAATGTAGAACTAAAACATAAAAATTATGCATAATTTATCAAAAACTACAGAATTTATTGGATTGGTTAAACATCGATAGCCGGTCAGGCTAAAGAATTTAAAGGAAAAGTAAAATCATAGCTCAACATAAATAGTTAAAGGAAAACTCAAAAAATTTGTGATAAATTTAGAATGAATTTCAATAAATGTTTCTAAAGGCAAAGGGAATTGGAAAAATCTTTTTTAATAATCCCTGTGCTACGTAGAAGCAATAACACTTTTTTAAATAAGGAGATAAATTGTATGTGCTTATAATCTGTTTTTGTAATTATTATTATTCAGTCTTCAAGTTGTAGCTTTTTAACTATAAAATTTATACATTGATAAACAAATAAATATTATTATCATCAAGGAATTTTATTTTACATCATCAACTACAAAAGTATCGGTAATATTCAATATTTGTCATATTTTACATACATATATTAAAATAAAACTTTCGTCTTAAGAACATACATACACATAGATGTATGTATGTGTTTACCAACTTACGGTTTTTTCTTAAGCGCTCCTTCTCTTTAACTTTAAATAAAGCAATGTGTGTGTGAGGTACCATCAAAATTTTTTATTCCTTTAAGCATCAATAGGTGTTGAACATACGTTCAACGTCTCTGGGTTGAGCGCGTTCAAATTGCACAATTTTCCTTAAATCAGGCTGAATTTGATCGTTGACATGGATTACGTTCGCTGTAAAGACCATTGCGTTTTATGTCTTATTTGCGTACACCTGCTAATTAAGAAAACTTCAACAAAAATCTAATTGCGTGAAATTGCACGTCCTCGGTGGTCAATTCACATCACCTCCATGTGAGATGCCTATGCTTTCAAATCCCTTGTGCAGAGTATTCAATATGGCATGAGCTGCGTGGCACGTAGAGCCGTCCTGTTGAAACCATATGTCTGTCTTTGTTCTCAAAGAAATATGGGGCGATGCACACATCACGATGATCTTGGATCTTTTATGTAACCATTTGTCCAGAGATGGGCCTCATTGCTGAAGATGATTCTTGAATGAAAATTAGAATTAGTTGCCTTCTGATCCAGAGCTCCATATATTAATTAGAGAAAGTTGACAATTTACTTTGCCATTAAGTTGTCAATAAAATATGAGATTCTGTTTGTAAATATGCGTAGAATTAATAAAGCATCTGGAAAATTATGCTTGAATAAAGATGATTGGCATTGCCATCGATCCTTATGATTATTGCAGTAACTGTTCGATTCGTAGCTGCCGTAGTCTAGTAGATAGTGTGTTCGCTTATTAGACGTAAAGCCCGGGTTCAAACCTGAGGTCAGACGTCAAAACGAAATATGAAAAAAAAATATTTCTTCGGCGACTTCCTTTCACCAGGCTTCCGGCAAAAACTCTGAGAGTAAATAAAGCTGCCATGAAAAAGTTTCTCAAAAATCTGTCGTTCGGAGTCGACGTTAAGCTGTATATAATCACGTATAAAATTAAGACTCACAACATGAGTGGTGTGAGAAGCTAGGCCGTAATTCTGACTGAAGGGTTGTAATGGTCAATTATATATGTATCATCCACCTTGTGTACAACCTCCAGTTGTACCGACCTTTGCTTCAGCATATCGTGTGTATGTGATATCTGTCGTCCATCCGACTATTTTTGGGCCGTCTTCTATTACTTCGTAAGGAGTGCTATCAAGTCATCGCTCTATTTACATAAAAAAGAACGTGGTTATCTTCTTCACTTCAAAGAACGACTGTACAGCTTAAAGAGCACTTACAGAAGATGTCTCAGTAGTTGTGGTCGACCTATAACCGCGTCAAAATAGCCAATACTTCTCTTCTAACACTGTTAACAAAAGTAGAACTATTGTTTCCATTCAACATTCCAAGGTACTCAACCCTATTGTTAATGAGTTTGCCCACAGTCCAGTAGTAATAGGGGAAATAAGCTGATGCCGCTAATATGGCCGGCCTGGGGCTTTAATTGGAATATTGAAAAATAGTTAATCTCTTTTATCCTTATAAAGATGTAGGCTCTGAGTGATATATGTATGTATATGGACCCTATTTTTTGTTTGTTCTTAACGGCATATTCAAGATTTTTTTGTTGCACAGTGTTGCTATTTCCAACAGGAAATAGAATCGGCTACTGCCGATAATGTGAAGATGTGATTTGCCCACTCCTCGCAGGCTTAATACTCTTCCACAAAGTTCCCATATGATCCCAAGAGAATATTTCAGGGATCATTTCGAAAAACGATTGCGTAGTAGTAAAATCTCAAGCAAAACTCAACTGAAAAGGTTGCTTATAACCGAACGGTAACAAATATCGATGGATAATCTACTAAATATTAGGTTTGACATTTTACTAGATTGGATCTTTGAATTTTAAAGCCGAGGTTCTGTGGGGTGGGGCCCAAAGGGACTACATATACCGGGACGGCTTTTGTTGGGAGATATAAGGCAGCACGGGAATCGGAATTATAGACCCTTAGCTCAATTCAGCTAAAGCCATAATTTATCACGCCCCGCGGGCATTGATAAGCGGACGTTACTCCTCATTCAGGATGATCACCGCCTCGCAATAGTCAGTCCACTGGTCAGCAACTTTTGCCACCATCCAGTTGTGAGTGGGCAGGTGGGTGTTGCTGACCTTAAGGTTCTCCAATATGGCTTTCGGGTCAGATGGTCCAGTCGGGATTCTCGCTTTGGATCGGGGGCGGTTAGGAATTTGGTCTCAAGGGACGGCAGCAAGCCTAAATCCCGGCCAGACTTCACCAATCTTGCTGATAGCCGCCTTATAAAGCTCCATAGAACGGAGGTCGGAGCAGGCTACCAGTTTGATGTGCCTTGGAACCGCCCTGCATCACGACAACTGGGTGAAGGGCGGTGGTTGGAGGCCATAACCTCTAGGAAGACATCCAAGTGCGCCTGTACCACCAGCTTCCACTTAGTGGAAGCGATGAAACCATTAGGGTGGCTCTGGTCGATGATTGCCCAGGTTAGACCTTCCTTAGCACCTCAATGAGAGGTTTGGTAGGTTTGCTGGGGTCAGGACGTCTGGACTGCGTCAACAAACGGGGTATCGTAGGGGTAGGCATTTCCGAGTTCGCCATCTTGGAGCATTTAGGAGGCTGGACTGGACCGTTTAGCTCGGTCGAGCTATGCCTCTTTGGGCAGTCTCTGCCGCGATCGGAGAGGCTGGTGCCTGCCTAGAGAGGGTGTTGTGTCTACCGACTAGAGTGGATGTTTGCGCTCACCGACTTGTGTTAGCGAGAGTTTGTTTTTGGGGTTGGGGTTTGAATTCATTGCAATTGAGTCCCCACTTAAAGCCACTATCCTTGCCATAGCATAAGTGATCCCGTGGTTATCTATGCAAGCAGGGATAACCTTTTACTAATCGGGAGTCACATAAACAAATTATTAATAAACAAAATTGATATACACCTATTTTAAATTATAAATGTTAAGTAAAATAATATATTAAAATATGAATGGTTATCTTAATAACCATAATAATCTGTTACTACTAATTAAAGAATATTTTTTCAAAATCATAGCGATTCAAGAAACCTAATTACATTCTCTATACTAAGTGCTAAGTATCGAGATATCGAGACCGTGGATTCAATTCCTAACAAGGCTCTGGGTGTTTGTGATTGTCTGATCGTTTGCCTTACATTATATGTGACTACTCACAATAGAAAAAGAAAGTGAGAATTATTACTAAAATACAATTCTCGAAAAAAAAAAAATAGTGACGAAGTCATTGACCATTAAAAAATTCTCGCACACTACCATCTCTTTCCTTTCTCCTATAAACTATCCTTTCCGTATTCCAAATCAATGCACTGCATGAATAGAGGTTATCTCCTGAGTGCTGGTCTAAAAAAAATAAAAATGAGAAACAATTATCATTAATAAATGATTTAGATATTATTTGTCTTGAAGTTAAATCAGGAAGAAAATTCAGCATAACATAGTTTCAGTTAACCTTCGAACCCAAATCAAACTACATACATACATACATACATAATTGGCCATTACAACCCTTCGTCAGGATTACGGCCTAGCTTCTCAACACCACTCATGTTGTGTGCGTTAATTTTATACATGAGTGGGTGGACCTACAGTTTAAAGTCGACTCCGAACGACAGATTTTTTGAGAAGCTTTTCATGGCAATTTTTACTCTCAGAGTTTTTGCCAGAAATCTGCTGAGAGGAAGTCGCCGAAGAAATACTTTTTGTATTTTGTTTTTGATGGCTGACCTGGGATTCGAACTTGGGCCTTTCGTCTAAGAAGTCAACACACTACCTACTAGACCACGGCGACATACCCAAATCAAACTACAAAAACTTAATCAATACAATATTTTTGGAAACCCTTCCAGTTATTTCACGAGAGTTCGACACTTGGCACATGTTTTGGGGATTTTTGAATAATAACGCACTAAATAATCAATTCTCCTTTAGTTATCACGTTAGTTTTACACATGTAAATTTAATACTTTGCTCATATTATTAGTTGGAAGACTGAGAATTCCTGAGAATTCTACCGAAGAAATATTTTTTCATATTTTCGTTTTGATGTCTGACGTGGGGTTTGAACCGAGGCCTCAACGCTAATAAGCCAACACACTACCTACTAGACCACGGCGACTCCGCAATTTCAAATATAAACAAGATGAGCAAACACAACAAAAAAAAAAAAAATAAGCATCGTTGCCAATGCGTTTAAAAAGACTTCTTTAATTGAGCAATGCTATTGACAATGCTCCGACACTGTCATTTTTGAAAAAGTTAACTTTATTTTATCATTAAGTTTTAATAACGAAAAAAGTTGAAGGCGACTTTAAAGTAAAGTTTAGCTAAAGTTACCTTTAACAAAACCCAACTTTAACGGCAAGTTGTAATATTGGCCCTTAGACTGGGAAACATTTAGCACTATATGCTATTGATTAAATACTGTAAAACCCATTGATACCGTATTTAACAAAGAAACAGCAAATGTTCAAAAAATTATAATCCAAGATGGCAAGGTACTCCATCCCACAAAGCTTAAAAGTAAGAAGTAGGTTCCATGGTGGTATAAATATCTCGATGCTTTAAAACAACAAAGGAATACCGCATGGAATTTATTCAAAAGAAACATAAACACTAAAAATCCCATCAAATATAAAAAACTTAACGCACAACTAAAAAGAGAAATTTTAATTGAAGAAAGAAAATCGATTGCAAAAATTTGCAACAACTGTAAATCCAACAACGCTAATAGAACATCTCTGGAAAAGCATTAATATATAAAACTACTATCTCCATACATATACTTATATATACTTATATACATATAATAATTATGGTATTTGACTATCTAACTACTAATAGAAGACATAACTCGATTACAATTTATGACTTTTGATTTGAAAAGTCGGCAGATATTAATTTTCCAAATAGAATTTCGAAATTATAAATACAATCCAGTCACTAACAGCAAATAAAATTGAACACGGTATTGAAATTGAATATGAACTCACAAAAGCACTTCATTCATTTAAAGGGAAAACAAACGTCAGGGCTAGAAAAAGGATTCCCCGGACATAATAATTCCTCGCTTAGTAGCACAAAAATTGAATCAATCTTGGATTTCCTTGAAAATTTACAGAAGCTCGATATATGCACCCCGCTTTTAAGCATTCCCCTATTATAAAAGTGAAAAATTGTACCTAATATTTTAAATTTACTTAAAAAAAATCGTTTATATGCACCCGATTTGTGGCAACTTTCTTTTCAAAATTGACCCTGTTCTATAGTTCCCTCGTTCGAGCTATTAAACGTTTCTGGATTTCTTGAGCCATTGCTACTATAAGGCAGATTTATTGGAAAAAGTATTAAAAAAAAGAGCAATTGCAATTAGATAGAACGTTCTTTATGGCAGATTCTGCACTCTGCCCTATCCATGAAAACATAAACAATTGAGCAATCGCAATCTCAGAGAATTGGTTTTTGATAGAAAACTTACAATCCACCAGTGTTCGACTTTTGTTATTTGTAAAACTCTTCTACTAATTTGACCTGGTGCAGGTCTTGGCGAGTCAACTATCTGATTCTCTGCCTAATAAATGCCACAATACAACTCTTGACTATGTCTACAGATCTGCTGCGGGTCCATCTCCTTCAGCAATTTCTTAGCAGAGATGTCGAAGTGACACGGGAGCCCAGCAAATCACAACTTTTTTCATCACACTGAGCTGTATAATACGACTAAAGCCCTCGTTCATCAGCTAACATTCCATCGCAGCCATTAACAGCAATGAGATAAATGAAATCCTATCAGCTTGAATGATGCAGGATTTCGATATAAGAATTCTCATTTTGTAAGCACTGTTCTGCTTGCATTTTTGAAAGTGCTTATATCCGAGGAATACTGTATCATATACATAATATGAAAATTAGATTACTCGTGCTTTATAAAGGCAAATTCAACTCTAGAATACCACACAAATTCAAAAGAAGTGTTTTAGTTCGCATACCGAGACCAAAATCCGACAAGACCTTAGCTAATTCTCCCTCCTAAAAAATATCACTCAACAAATGTCTATCAAAACTTATCGACAAAATAGCGGCAAATAGCCTATGGTAGTTTGCCAAAACACACAAGCTTCGCAGTAGTCGATAATTTAGATTTATAAAAAGCAAATCTACAACCGATACTTGACTTTATGTATGCACATCCTTTTTATGGATCTTCTAAGCATTATTTAGAAAGATTTGCATTCGGAGCTTTTTGTACGACACCAATTCCCAAAATACTATTTGAAACTAGTATACAGTCTTTAGAGATACAGCGGAAGCTATTATTTAAATGTTTGTACGATAATAGCGATACATATACCTATTAACCCAAACATTAACAAATGTAAAAACTCAAAAAAAAATCCGAACCCTTCCATCAATCATGCTAAGAATTATAACGAATTGCAGGAAGTACAATTAATCCTTATTAAGGATTATGTATGTATAAACACAATATCAATCAGCTTTGGTGATTAAATTCCAGTACTATGCTGCATTATCCCTTATTTTGATCGCAATAAATATATTCACTGACGCGTCAAAAGCTAACGATGTAATAAGTTTTAGTGTAAACAGTAAATAATAAAATCATTAAAAATTCACTTTTGGCACTTATTTTTAAAGAAAGTTAATTTTGCTATTTGCACAGACTCCTAATAATCTTTACCTAATATTGTAAATAACAATTTTTACACCATGTTCATAAGAAATGTTCTGATCCGAATGCTTTACCCGAAAATTATATAATTTTGGACCTTAGCTGCCAGATTTGACGATTTATCGGCATTTTGACAATTTTGAGCTCAAATATATCATATTGACGATTTGACGATTTATGCTATTATTTTGACGATTTTTGATAATTAAAAATTTACATCATATTATTTTCTTTAGTATCTACATTAAAAGCCACTTTAAGCTTTGTATTTACTTTGCAATTGTTACTATTAGAAATTTATGTTAGTAAAAATAAGGCAAGCGCCTTTTTTTTCGTACGACCAACACTCAGGGGGAGGAAAGGCATTGTGTTTAGAACTATGAAAATATGTTATTGGAAGAAGGAAAGAGAGAACCGTGTTTATGGACACTAGGCTTGTATATTTTTATACCATAAGTAACAGGAAAGACCTCTGCAGGAATTGACTTCCACATAAGAATAGTCCGACTAAAAAACGTATTTTTTCCAATCGACCACATACGGATGTGCTGGTCGAGAAAGACGACCGTTACGTAGGAATATATGATTTCCGGGAACAAGTCCCCTTATATCGTTCGAGCAAAATCCTTTTGTAGTAGCGATAGAACAGTGAAACACAAACCACATTGCAACGATGCTCCAATGATTCAATGGAGTTGGATACATTATCGTCATTCACGAGTTACTGCGGCCTCTCCTGTAGTACACGGTCGAAAAACCTCAAAATAGACGTTGAGGCACCGATCGGTCGGTTATAAATGGTGTAAATAGTAAGATCAGATGATAAGATCTTAAGAAGGAACTGACGGAACTGAAAAAATGTGTCGTTTCCAGACAACATTACACTGAATTTTCATGCTTAGAATGTCAAGAGCTTCTGACTCCTTAATATTTATACCACCCATAGATTAATTTGATGCAATATTATTGCTGCGCTTATGTGTCAATAAACAACACTGGAATAGAATGTTTAATCCTTAAACAATTTTTTCCTGAAAATGATATAAAATTTCTCCATTTTTGGAAAAAAATTAATAAATGAAGATGAGTTACGCTAGTTTTCAATTTCTAACAATTTTTTTTTTTTATTATTTTATTTTTGAACTCTGATATGTACATGCATTGACTTTATATGTTTTACTACAATAGAAATAATTTTGGTTTTTAAAAACTTTTAATTTATTTATTTAATTTTTCTGACGATTTTTTTGACGATTTCAATAAACATCTTTGACGATTTTGACGATTTTTTTCTCAAATATTTGACGATTTGGTGCCTGATTTACCTGGTAGCTATGTTTTGGACCCCAGTTCCTAGTGAAATAGAAGGAAATGAAAACACAGATAAAGCCACAAAAGGAGCAATATATGCTCCATTAGAAATGACAAACAATTACAGCAAATTTGACATTTACAAATTTTAAAAAACTATTATCATGTAACAACAACAAAATATTTGAAAGGTCCTGGCTTGAAAAGAAATATGGTATATTAAGGTCCTTGAGCAGCGGACTCAACGTCCCGATTTAATATCTATGTAAAGTATCAGCCAAATACTCTAGTAACAAAATGCATTCTGGGATATTGTTTAGTAAGAATGTAACTAAATAACTTCTGTTATTAATTGTTTTCTTTTTTATTAAAAACTATTGTACTAAGTGTTGAAAAATTCAGTACTTTGGTACTTTTTTTCAGTACTCTTTCATTTCAAGAATACCACAGTACCCACGCAGTACGACGCTTTCAGTATGTACTTATTTATTATTACATATTTTATATCTTGCGCTTATCAACTATTAATGCATTTAGCAACATGTTCAATGTAATGCTAAAAGTAGAATTAGGCTTCAGCCCAAGTTAGCCAAACGATCACGGAACGTACATTGGTTTTTAGAACACGATAAGCTTGCCGAACCGTAATGTAATTTCGGTAAGCATTTGCATTGCTCTTCATATGCTAAACACGAACGTATGTCCTATTACGTTCCATCGACGTTTGACTAAAAGGGGCTTTTACGTTTTGTTACGTTTTTCTGTTCTATGCCGTATGTATATCAAATTTACAGTAAATAAATAGTCTAGTAGGAAGTGTGCGGGCTTACTAGACGTGAGCCCACGGTTCAAACCCCATGTCAGACATCTCCATCAAAACGAAATGTGAAAAAATATTTATAAATAATGTTTAACATATCAACCATCAGAAGTGAAAAACGAGGGTACAGTGATTTAAAAATGTATAATTATTTTCTGTAATAAAATATTTCGAATCAAAATGCTTCTCAGGATTTCTATGGTAGTCTTTAATGGCTTGAAGATGAACATAACGATTATATGTGCTTAATTCGAACTTTTATTCAGAGTCCGAGTGCTATCTCTTAGATTTTTAGTATATCAAATCCTTTTTATTTTTTTAAATCAATTGGCGAGGTCTAATGTGTTTCTGAAATCACATTTCGTCGGAGACCACTATTTGCATTGCAGAAACAAATTCTTGGATAATTATGATTTGTCTAACATTGCTTGCAACAAGATTGATAGCATTTTCAGCATTTCCTGTATCATGCTACTCAGAGTAGGTAAATTTGTTAACAGTTTGCACTTGTATGAATATCACTACTAGATTCAGATCGCTTAATAGCCACAACTTTGTTGGTAGAGTCAAGAGCCGAATTTTTTTATGTCTGACGTAATTTGCGTGATGCAGTTTCACGTCCGAACAGAAAATATGTTTGATTTTTTTATAAACTTAATATAGGCAGTGTAGGTTAGGTTAGGTTAGGTTAGAGGACGTGTACTTGTCAACTGTGACAAGTACAGTACCCGGAGGTCGAATTGACCCATTGTACAACGTCCTAGCTTCTCACACCACTCGTGTTGTGTGCGTTAATTTTATACATGAGTAGCGGGTCCTACAGTTTAAAGTCGACTCCGAACGACAGATTTTTGAGAAGCTTTTCATGGCAATTTTTACTCTCAGAGTTTTTGCCAGAAATCTGCTGAGAGGAAGTCGCCGAAGAAATATTTTCATATTTTCGTTTTGATGTCTGACCTGGGATTTGAACTGGGGCCTTTCGTCTAATAAGCCAACACACTACCTACTAGACCACGGCGACTTCAAACTTAATATAGGCAGTGTAGTTTAGTTCACAATTAATAAACTTTTTAAGGGCCATTATTACAATTTGCCGTTAAACTTGGGTTAAGTTAAAGGTACTTTTAACTAAAGCGAACTGTAAAGTTATTTAACTTATTTTCGTTATTACAACTTACAGATAAAATTAAGCTAACTTTCTCAAAAATATGGCAGTGCCGGTTTTTTTTAAATGCAGTGGCAAGGACCTCTCTTCTTGTTGTTGTGTTTCCTCATTTTGTTTATATTTGAAGTTGCCATATTCAAAATAAAATATAATATG
The DNA here is from genome assembly GCA_930367235.1 of Sarcophaga rosellei. Taxonomy (NCBI): domain Eukaryota; kingdom Metazoa; phylum Arthropoda; class Insecta; order Diptera; family Sarcophagidae; genus Sarcophaga; species Sarcophaga rosellei. The sequence continues at coordinate 62,496,718 of OV884019.1, forward strand.
ACAAGTTCTAATATAAACTTAACTTTAAAACTTAACGGTAGTCCTTTTAGCTTAACGCTCACTTCTACCTTATTGTCCAGATATAATAATGAAAAAAATGAATCTGCCTTTAGTAATAATAGATAGAATGGCTTTTTGATCTAATCCACGTTGCCGAGCTGTGCAATTCACCTAGTAGAGTACAAACTAACCCGAGATTTTACAATACCCCCAAAGAAATAAAATCACAAAATCAAAAATTATGCTTGTTGGCCAGAATTTCTTGAGATTATTTGTTTCGGAAATCATTGCTGAAATATCATGATAGAAATAAGCGCGGTATGGCACCTGCTAATATACCATTGTATAACATTCCCATCACCCATTATTAAATTTTATAATCAAAATTAAACATCATTTACTTTGTACTGATGATTTATGTATTTGTACACTTTTATGTCTCCCTTAAACCCCGAAAAGAGTAATGGATTGTTGTACACCTTAGCGGTAAACTACGTTTAATAAAATATTCATACTTTTCTAAATTCCAATTTCTGAACAATACTAATGAACTAAGCACGAATTTAAGTATAAAAGATTTTAAAGATTGAAAAGGAGTTATTTTGATAATATGAAAATATTATGATTAATACGTGAATATAAAACAAAGATATTTTATACATTATATGTATACATACATATGTATATGCAAACATAATTCTTAATTTGTTGTTTTTTCTTCTTTGTAGAAGGCCATAAAAATGGGCAATGTGTGCAGTTCCGGACAAAGCAAGAAAAAAGACAGCATATCAGAAAAGTCGGATGAGTATGCAAATTCTTCTTTTTTTTATTACCAAATTGGGAATTACCTCACTTTAATTAATATTTTCTTTTTAGTTCTTACAATATTAATAAAGCTGATCCAATAAATGACAAGGGTAACGACGACGGTGACCAAAAGAAAGCGCCTTTAGCCGATCCGGAAAATGTGCCTGACATACCCAGTATCGAAACAACTGATGTCAAATCACATGATTCGGCAAATAGTTATGATGTTAGAAAAACAGTGCCATCAAATAGTAAAGATCACAACGGTAATAAAATGTTTCATACATTTCTTTACAATTACTATAAAAATAACAATTCTTCGTTTTGTAGATGCGGTAGTAGCAACTGCCCCAGTCGGGGAAACGAGCTCTGTCCAGACAGAAGCAACAGATTCAAAGGACACTTCGACTACATATTTGTCGATACTGCAAGGAAAGCCTCTACCCGGCCGAAAAATAGAAAGATATAAAAAAATTGTAATATATATACTGGCTGATAATAGTCCAGAATACAAGAAACATAAGCGTGTGGTTTATAGTTTGCAGAAACAGCTTGTGAAGAAATGTCAAAGCAAAGGTTTTGAAATATTCATCTCTGATGTTCATAATACCGATCCAAGCAATAGAATCAGTAACTATTCGAGATTGTTGGAGGCAAGCCGCTGGACTCATAGTCCTTTAGAGGCTCAAGGTGGTCATGAAGAGGCGGCTAATTGTCTTTCGGAAATAACACGTCATTCTTCATCGGCATTTGTTATTCCAATACTGTTTTTAGGTTCATCACTCGGTATTCCAATGCTACCGTTGACGATTGAAAGTCAAGATTTTACACAAGTTCTGACTGCCGCGAACGATGAGGAAAAAATTCTTTTAGAGAAATGGTACATTATTGACAATTGCTATCAGCCTATGTGCCATCGTTTAAACACTGAACTTTGTAAAAATTATTCCGCAGCTCAGGATGATGAGTTGAATTTGTTGTTGGGCGTCCTTTTAAGACTGTTTTCAGATGATCTCAAAGATTCATATATGTCCACAGTGGTCGAGCAGGAAGTCAATAATACGGTACTTATGAGCCAGGAACTTGCCAAGCGCTGTATATGGATACAAACGGGCCCACAGTATATGAAAGCACCAGAAAATGCCACTGCCTATGACCACGAAGTACTCCGACGCATGTCAAAACTATACGCAGAACTAAAGACCCATTTATCTGAAAAAAATTTAATACGTATACTACCAACAATGAATATTTTGGATGACGAATTGGCCGTCGTAATTGAGAATTTATTAGAGAAATCAATTTCATCCATATTTGAAGAACATGTTACTAAAAACAACATCCCCTACAATACAAATGGCGTTGATCGCGTTCTTTTAGAGGAAATTGAATTAGTTGGACACTATTCAAAGATTTTAGCTCAAAATTCACCAAACTTTGATATTATGAACGATATTAAAAGGTATGTTCCAGAAATAAATTTCCTTATTCCTTATTCCCTATGTACATTGACCATAGTCTAGTTGACAGTTTGTCAACTGATTAAACAAGAGCCCGAAGTATAGTCCGTGGCTCATCCATCTCCAACAAAAACGAAATATGTAAGAAAATATTTCTTTCATCAACTTCCTCTCAGCAGATTTCTGGCAAAAACTCCGAGAGTAAATAAAACCTGCCATGAAAAAGTTTCTCAAACATCTATCGTTAGGAGTCTACTTTAAACTGTAGGTCCCTTCACTCATTGATGTTGTAATGACTAATTAAGTAAGTAAATTCCAATTGATTTAATGGGTCATTTATGGCTGCCAAAAGGTTTTCTACTGAAAGATTTTGTAAATTTTGTTTACATTATTTCTTGACCCGCCTGACAGATGCAAAAAATTTTAGCTTTAAACTAGATCGGTTAAAATAATAAACATTTTGTTTTGAATTAAAAAATGTTTAAATATTTACAAAATATGAAAAGATATAAAAAAATTATTATAATTAAAAATGTTTCCATTTAAAATAAATTAATTTATAGATTTAAAATCCTATACCGCGATGTGATCGTTAGAACCATAAAATGGAACAAATTTTATCGATTTCCTTTTATTCTGATACTTTTCTAGAGCAACAGAAATTTTACTTCTCATAATCTAAATTATAATATATTTGAAGCACAAGGTTAAAAAAATAAACTATGTACATACATACATACATAATTGGCCGTTACAACCCTTCAGCTTCTCACACCACTCATGTTGTGTGCGTTAATTTTATACATGAGTGGGCGGGACCTGCAGTTTAAAGTCAACTCCGAACAACAGATTTTTGAGAAACTTTTTCATGGCAGGTTTTATTTACTCTCGGAGTTTTTGTCAGAAATCTGCTGAGAGGAAATCGCAGAAGAAATATTTTTTTTTAAATTTCGTTCTGATGCCTGATTTGGGACACGAACTACCTATTAGACTACGGCCAGAAAAATATTAAATAAACTTTAAAATAAAACAATAATATATCCTGGAAAAAATTAAAGCCTGAAATTGAATATATTTTTCTTAAGGCCATTATTTAGTTTAGTTAAAGGTACCTTTAACTAAAGCGAAATGTAAAGTTATTTAACTTATTTTCGTTATTACAACTTACAGATAAAATAAAATTAACTGTTTTCAAAAATATGGCAGTGCCGGAGCAATGTCGATAATACTGCTCAATTAAACAAGTGTTTTTTAAAGCATTGGCAACGACGGATTCGTTTTTTTTTTTTTTTTTTTTTTTTAATTTAAAGTTGCTATATTGAAAATATTATATAATATGGCAAGATCAAACATAAACTTAACTTCAAAAGTTACCGGGACGATGATCCCCCCTTTAGCTTAACGCTCACTTCTATCTTAATGGGTACTCATAATAACGAAAAACAATTTATCTGCCCGTTAAAATCCTCCCTTTAGTTAACGACAAGTTGTAATAATGGCCCTTAAAGAGCATTCTTTCGTGAAGAGATTGACACTTCGTATGAAAAAATCGAACAAAAATACATTAGTTATTATTTAAAGTCGTGTTACATTTTTTTTATCTATATGTCATCTTATCAAATAAACTTTAAGTTAACAATTTTCAATTGTTTATTTTAATTGTTTAACGAAAAATTTTCCATTTTCACGTTTGACTACTTGAAGTCGAAAAATGTTTGCGCGAAGTGAAATAATAATATATGCGAAAAACCTTTTATTAAAACTTCAAACTTTGGAACGTAGAAGAACTGTTTTAGGTATTTGTTTTGTTTTTAATCTGGTAAATGGTGATATCGATTCTGAGTTTTTGCTTTGTAACCTGAATTTCAGTATTCCTGCAAGATTTTCACGGCACTATCGTCCTCTTTCTTTAGATTTCTATAGAACGAACTATGGATGTAATTTTCCTTTTCGTAGATTATGTAATGATTTTAACTTATATTATGATTTTAATTGTAGTGTTTGTAATATAAAACGTAGTTTATATGCTGGCATTAATTTGTAAATTATTATATAAAAATATATTTTCGTTCTAGTTATAGGTAGTTTCTGTTAATTGTTAGTTTATGCAGCTTGTGATTAAGTTCTGTAGCTGATTTATGTTCTTGTTGCCATTACGTGTCCCTACGTAATGGGGACGAGCCCTCCGCGGTCGGGTGAGGGTGGGTGGGGTGTGTGGCCGGGGACGTTCGGATAATTTAAAATTCAAAGTTATTTTAATTTAAAAAGAATACGTTCTGTTCATACAAAAGCTTCTGAAAAAATTTGCAAAGAGCAGAGAGAAAATTGATCGGATCGCAGACAATAGCAATAGAAATATCTACCGTAATATTTAAAATGCCAAAAATCTTCTAAATTGATTAAATGTACAGTGAACACAAAAAGAAAATGTACACTTACAGCTTCAACATTAAATTTTGAGCAAAAAATCCATAAAAATTATTATTATTATTGGTATCAGTATCACTGATGGATAACTAGTTTGTAATACAAAAATAGTTTTGACTCAAAGCCCAGACTTAAATGCATATAACATTTGTGGGCATATATTAAGATTAAATTATGCAGTAATAATGACAATAAATTTTTTCAGTCCTTCAAGTCAATTTCTGTTAAATGCTTAGGAAAAGTCGATAGAAGGGGCAAATTTGAAAAAACTTTTGACCTTATAGGCTTTATATGACTTCGCTTGCACATGATTTTGCCAAGTTTAGTTATCATTTCAACTAGTTCAATTTTTTACATTTGAGATAATACAAATCCTTATGGCCATACGTGACAGCTCTATAAGTATCTAGTCATTATATTACCAATTCCGATTTCATTTTCATTAATTTGAGACCTCAAAATTTAGTGTGGTTAAACTGGTAGTGGGTGATGGTGACCTTATTAGCTAGATACCACATAGAATCCAACAAATGGGAATTTGCCAGTCAAATTTAATTCTAATTTAATTTATATTCTAATATTTAAAGATCGAATAGTTAAAGTTAAGTTAAGATTAGTAATAATATAATATTGTTTGAAATAATTTAATTCTAGGTATATTAAAGACAGTACAGCTCACCCGTTAATAGTTTCTGGTCCAAGTGGCTGTGGTAAAAGTGTATTTATTTCAAAAATTGTTGAAAACATACACAGATGGAAACCGGATCTGAACTTAATATTAAGGTAATCAATGTGAACATTAATTCTTAATATCTAAATAATTCTAATTCTTTAAGGTATGCGAATTTAGGAGCACGATCTTCTGATCTGGTATCATTGTTAGGTTCGATTGCTTATCAAATGGCTGTGTTAGCACATGGACATCAAATAAGAATGGATCACGTAAGTCTATTAAATAAGATTCTGAATTTTACACAGAATACACGTATGCATATTACACATACATATGTATATATGTACATATATATACTGGCTCAAATAAGTCTCCGTACACCAAGCAGACGGGGAAAATGTATACATTATTTCGGAAACTACTTACCAGATTTGAATAAAGTAAAATTACTTATGGATACAAACATTTTGTTTAAAAAGTTCAATTTATTTTTTTTTTTTTTTACAAAAAAGAAAAGTTTAGATGGAGCCAAACGTGCCTCTTTTTAACATAACGTTTGTTTTGAAATTTGATTTGTTTTTCAAAATCTCAGAATTCTACGTTATTAAAATTTATTCGGTTGGAAAGGGATATAAAAATCTACATAAAAAAATTCGTATAGACGACAAAGAGTTGATTATTAAAATGCGATAATCTTGAAAATATTAGGCCAATATAATTAGTTCAATATGTGAAAGAAACTTAACACAAAAGTAATCGTTCGCTTTCAACTTCCCCAGAAAGAGGTCGAGCAGAAATGATAGACGCTTCCTTGTGTATTTATGAAAACTTTTTATTAAATGAACAAATCTTACAGAATATTCTGGTAAAGAAAAAGCCTTTTTTTTCTCAACAACGATATAAAATTGCGTTTTGATTATGACGCAAAATATGTCATGATAAATATTTATACATATTTACTGACGACAGCCTATTTAATATTTTCGGATCAGACGGTAGACGATTTGTGTGACGCAGTAAAAACAATTCGTTGCAGTGGCAGTTGAAGAACTTGAAAGTAACTTTCAAACACGGAAATTATTTAATGGTAGTATGGAAGGCAATGGCCACTGTGACAGTCTCAATTCTTCTGTTTGGGGATATAATAAGGGACAAATATCATTATGTAAATGTTTTAAAATAAACTTTTAAAAATATCGCTTTAAATTTAGACATACAATACGATTTTCGATATCTTTTTTACAGTAATCATCCGAATTACTTATCCCAATACTGTAAAGTAATATATAATCATATATATAGGGTGTATTTAAGAAAAAAAAATTGGATCACTCAATAACTAATAAGCAAATGCCAAAGGTACCACTGTTACAGAAATCAGGAATATTGGGACAGAAATCACAGAAAATCTGACCTTTTCTATGAAACAACGTTTAGAAGAAACGTTTAGTTTAAGGTCAAACTCGTCATTTAAAAGATACCTGGAATAAATTAATTTAAATGTTCATTTGTGTATAAACATTTTTTTTTTTGACTAAGCATTTTTTATTGTTTTTTGAATTGTTTATATAAAAAATAAATTAAACAACATTTGGATATGGAATTATAATAAGCACAAATTGATCTCTAAAATAATTTTACTTTATTTAAATCTGATAAGTAGTTTTTGATTTTTGAATTATTTCGGACTGCTTAGTGTTCGGAAACTTAGTTGAGCCAGTGTATGTACATATATCACTAAATTATTTTCGAAACAGTCAATAATAACATCGAGAATAATTGTAATTGTTATTAAACCAAAAGAAACTATTTTTATTATTATTTGATTATAAAAATAAATTGTAAAAATTGATTTGTTGTTATCTTATGCGAGAGCATAACATACACTAAGGCCATGATTTACGTCGTATTTTAAAACTTCGGATTTACATTATGTAAATGATACATTCAATTACGTAAGTGTATTGATCCAAGTAGTATATTGTAAATAAAGAATTTAGTTCGAAATAGGATGTGCTTTATTTTAGTTGACAAAGCACCTGAATAAAATAAACAATAAAAATTATTAAAAATAATAGAAAACAAATAAGTTTGGAGCTAAAATTGGATATAATTAAGCGTTTTAAATCAGGAGAAAAAGTGGTTGACATGGGAAGAGTCCTTGTATTGGCTCCTCCAACAATAAAGGCAATTTGCAGTAGATATATTAACAATTTTTAAGTTTTTATGTAAATTTTAAAATTTTTTTTATTTATGACTTTAAAAACGTTTATTGAATGAAATCAAATAACTAAAAATGTATTTATATGACTCGATATTTTTATTTGAAAAATACAATTCGATTTGTGTAGTTTCTTATTTCTCCCGTCCCTTTTAACGTCGCAAATCGGGGCTTTAGTGTATTTCCTTTATAAATACTTTGTAAATATAAATTTTATGTTATTGTTATTTTCTATAGACACGTTATTTTTTTTTGATTTGTAAAATTTAATTTTTTTAAAAATACAAATACCATAAATATGTACATATGTATGTGTATTACAAAACAAATAAAAAATCATAATTTATAATTAATATATGTACATATATGCATATATATTTTTTAAATTTACCATATACAATTTGTACATACACATGTATATGCCACGTATATACACATATGTATGTATGTATGTAGTATGGATATTTATAAATTATATTTTAATATTCTAGACCTTGGAGAACTACACACAAGTTATACAGGATATTATTAAAAGCAACAAATGTTTTCTAGTCATCATTATTGATTCGATAGATGAATTGATAGGTGGATCGAGTTTAGGATGGCTGCCAATAAACTTGAGCAGTATGTGCAAGATTGTTTTAACATTGACGGAAGAGAATAACGAAAACAATCCTTTAATTGAGAAATTGATTGAAACGGGAATTCCTAATAGATGTTTCATTAAAATGAAACAGTTCAGTGAACGCCAGTGGCAGGATATTTTAAGTTCAGGCGGTGGGGACTTTTATGCTGCCAATGGAGCTATAAAAATGCCTCAAGAATGGAAAATGTTACACGGAAAAACACCATTTCATGCCAAATCGCTGTGGTGGCTAGCATGGCTGGGTCATACCTCCATATCGATGACGGACATATCAGAAATGCTGGGAAAAATTTTGCAGGTTATCGAAACAAAGTTTTCGAGTGATCATGCCGAAATTATGATGTTAATATTAGCATTGTCGCAATGGGGCATTCGAGAGAGCGACTGTATAGATATCTTTCATAGAATTAGCCAAATTGATGCGCAGGTCGCATTTAGAGTTTGGTCGAAATTTTGTTGGCTCATGGGGCCAATGCTCTTAACTATAAGAAATATACGTATAGCTGATAAGTCATTTCGAAATGCCATACTGACGAAGTACAAGAGTAAACATGCTCATGTCCATCAAATAATTCGAGAATACTTCGACAGACAAGAGAACTATTTCACAGGCCCTAAAGACATAAATACAATGTAAGGATTATATGATTATATACGATTATATGTAGAGTTAGATTTAAATTTGTTTATTTCAGCTACAATTATCAAAAATATTTAAAGTTGCCTTACCACCATTTCTGCAATGTAATGGAAGATCATTCGGGATTGAATAAAATTGAAATTCTATTTCATTGCTTTTACTTCACCGAATTGCAATGGATGGCTGATAAAGTACACGCTACTGGTCCAGCCCATCTGTTGAACGATGTACTAATATCGGAGAAAATAGCTGACATATCTGAACAGCCGTATGTACACATACGTTTACTGAAGGATTTTCTAAGAAAATACATGCATGAAATAAATTATGACGGTCATCAGTTTTTTACTCTCATTAAATATTACATGAAATCTCGTATTCGGGAAGAGCCGTCGTTGAACGATGACCAAATTATACGATCATGGCTGGAGTGCACAAATGAATTGGAGATACCGTTTTTAGATATAATCAACACTAATTTAGGAGAAGAACTAGAGAGTGGCCAAGTTAGTTATGATGCGATAGTTAATTTACCGCATCAAGGATTTTTTGCTGCTTCGATAAGCACGCAAAGAGAGGAGATCTGTATATGGGACGTGAAAAGCTGTTCTCGGGTTCGTACTCTTCTAGGTATTCCCCAACCAACAGCTATGTGCCCATTCGGTACTTATAATGCAGCTGTCTTATGCCGTAGAGAAATAAAAGTCATTAATTTAGACGATGGTAAATTTAAGGTATTTGAAAGTAACAAGCTCTTGGAATTTGGTCCAACAATTTTCAATGATTTCCTTTTTTTTTCAGGTTGCCCTTAAGGGAGTAATGAACCAAAAAATGCCATACTTTGGTTTACATGATCAAAAGCATTTAGTTTGCCTCTCACGCAATCGGATGTACGTAAACCTAATGAATTTGGAATCGGGCGACTGCGTAACAACATTTAAAGCTGGTGAAGATCGCTTTCTTAATTCACTTCTTGTTTCTGGTGATGGCAGGTAATATTATAAATTAAAATCTAAAACGTAAACATGGTTTAGGCAATTAGTTCGAAGTTTTCAAATTCACAGTTTTTTATCTCACAATCATAAACATCCATTACTCAAATACGAGTGCAAGACAACTGATGTACTGGTATGAAATTAGCATTTTTTTTCTTTTTTTTTGTGAAAATAACTCAATAACTTTTAAGGGAGGGGAAAAGAAAATTTTATTCAAAGTATTGACTATCTTTCAAGCAATTTATGGATTCCGTAATAATAAAACAGTTCATCTTTTGAATTAAACCAATTAGACACACAATTTCCGACTTCCTCATAGGCATCGAGAGGTGGTGATGAGCAAATGCCTGTCCCATTGATTAAAATGAGTAGTAGTCGGAAAGAGATAAGTCTGGTGAATACAGCGGCTGAAATAGCAACACCCAGCCCAGTGCTTCGATTGTGTCCTGAACTGGTTTTGCTTTGTGTGTAAGGGCATTGTCTTGCCGTGACTTGTGGCAAATTCTAGTAGTTTTTCGATCAATGTATGGTTCAATACTATACTATACAATACAGTACTAATTTAGAGCATAAAATTGAAATGGATGACGGTGTTGCAAAAATAACGTTCTGGGTTGCTTCTTTTCTTTTGATTATTTTTCTTAAGATTCATTTGTATTAACTATAATTAATTTTTTAATGTAACACTTCTTTTTTATCTTTGAAAACAATTTAAACACCAGAGCTTTTCACTGTATATGATCATGAGAGCATATTCTCCGAAAGGTCTGCGAGTAGGGTAGCCAGATTTGGAATTCGGAAAAACAGTACACTGAGGTCAAAAGACCAGTACAATTAATGAAAAAACAGTACGCTTTTACAAAAACATAACAATTTATTCAATTCACAACATTTTGAGGTGTTAATTAAAAAACAATTAAAATATGACATTATATAGTAAATTAATTTCAAATGTACATAAGTATATGTTTTTTTTAACAAATATTAAAATATTTTTAAATGTAAGCACATACTACGAGTATTAAAATGCATTTTAGATTATTAATTATTATTATTATATAAAGTTACAATATTATATTTTTTTTCTTCTTTTTTTTTCAAAATACAAAATAGTTTTGTATATTACTTTTTAAAGATATTTATCACTTTTTTAATGTTTTAAAATGCCATTCTTCCCATCTTCCGTTTATAAAAAACTGTAAAATTCATTACAATTGTATTCATAGTTTGTTTTTATAATTAATTCACTTTCCAGGTTTTCAATCAATAGTATATTCCTCTCTTTTCTCCAAAATAAAAACATCAGACTCAAAATCCTTTCAGTGGCGGCATTTGAATTGAGTATTGAAAAAATAAAATTGCAAATTTTTTCAAAATTTGGAAAGCTATCACTGTTTAAAAAGTCTTTCCATTTTTGGTCAAGAGTTTTTTTCTGTTTGTACGTTTTTAGCAAAACTTTTCAAACTAATAAACTCATCAAATAGGAGATCCATATCAATATTTTTAATTAAGAAAAAATTAACAACTTTAGTAAAATCTTGAAATAAAATGTTTGAATTTATTTTTAAAATACTTAGTTTTTCAAATTTGTTATTATTTAAATCAAATCGATCTTCAATATATTTAATTACATATGATATAACTGCGTCGGCTCGTTTTTTAAATAAAGAAACCTCTTGTGAGTTATTACAATTGCTGCAAAAAGTTTCAGCTATATAACCATAAAAATTTTAATTTTTTTGTTCTTCAAATTTGTCACGAAGTATTTCAACTATTTTGTAAACGTCGATTATAATTAAATTGTGCTGTTCTAATTTCTTAATTGATGACAATAATGCAGTACCTATGTGGTGGACAAATCCCAAATAAGCTTCAGAAGTCTCAAGTTAAAAAAATTAATTTGAAACAGCTGGACAACTGTCTTGAGAAATAAAATACGTTTTGATGGCTAGACAGTTCAAGTTTTATATTTTATTTTTATATTTATTATTATATAAAATTAGAGACATGTTCGGTATTGGCATTTAAGAAAAATAATAAGCAGTACAAAAACAGTACAAATTGTAAAAAACAGTACATTTGCGTACTGATTTGGGTGTCGTGAATAAAACAGTACAATTGAAAAAAATCAGTACATGTACTGTTAAAAACACTACGTCTGGCACCCCTATCTGCGAGTCATCAATGTCGACATAGTAGCTCCTTTTGTCGATCAGCAAAATAATCTTTGTCTTGGCTTCATCATCAAAATTTACATTAGTTTCGATCGATGGATACGTTTCTTTTATTCTAACCTAAAATTTATTAATGCTGTAACAAGTGCTTAACAGCAAACGATCGTGGAGAACAATTTTCACGACCATAACCATATTGTTTATGGGTTATGACTGGGTCAATACCCTGTTAAATCAAAACAATGAGATCGGAGCAATATGTAGATGTGAAACAGAATTTATATTCAAGTAAAGTTCAAATCATACAGAATCCGTCATACGTCAAACTTTTTCAACTATTAACGCATATGTATAGTCATGCAACTTTTTACGTGCCTTGAGCACTTTGATCTGATTTGGTTTTATTTTTCTGTTGTGCGCGTAGTTTATATTTTCTTTGAGGACCGCTGTGGTTTGTGGCTTATTCGCATTCACCTGCGACTTAAAAAAACGAACAGAAAGAAGTCTAATAGGATCAAATCGCTTGATCTTGATAGTCGATTCAAATCACCTTCATGCGAGGTGACCATGTTCTCATATCGCTGGCATGTGGCGACTACCGATTGTTGTTAGTTAATTAGCTAGTTAGTAATCGCCAACTTATAGCGGTCGCCGTTGGCAGTAACGTCATTATCAAAGAAACATAGACCGATGACGCGGCTAGCCCAAAATCCTTACTAACAATTTCGTTTTTTGGAATTGGATGCTCTTTCATAAATTTTGTTTGTACGCAAGGGCCTCATCGCTGAAGATGATGAAGCATGTTTAAAGGATTGCACAGGAAAAGTGATAGCGCGGTGTATCAATAAGACGGCGTTGTTAAATGTAAATAAATAAAGTAATAATTTAAATAAACAACAAATAAAAGTATTCAATTTCTGCTATTTATTTTTACGGTCATCAAATCAACATGAATTCGTATTAGCATTTTTTAATTCATAGTTCCATTTTTTACCATTCATAAAAAAATTCTCACCATATAATCTTATTATTATTATCTCAAGAATTTCTCAAAAACAAAGTCTCATAACAGAAATGTAGGATTTGTTTTTAGAGAAACACTTTTTAAATTTGATTTAAGAACATATTTTATTGAATATGCAAAAAAAAACAATTAACAATAAAAAAAAGAAAAGTTATATTTAAAATATTACACAATTTCACTTAATGGTGTTTTGTAAAGAAAAGTGTTCTTCTATTTTCGGTGTCAGTTTGAAGACTAAAAAACTATTTCACAAAATGTATTAGTTTGTTAGTCATTGCTATTCGTTGTTTTTATATCAGCCTACTATGGTTTGTTCGTTATTTTGTTAGTCGTTATTGAATAAGCCTACTTTGTTCAATTCGTTAGTCGTTGTTATTTGCTAAGCCTACTATGTTCGGTACGTTAGTTGTTGTTGTTTTCGTTAGTCGTTATTACTGAAAAGCCTACTATGTTTAGTCGTTGGTATTTTCGTTAATCGTTGTAATTGGAAAAGCCTACTATGTTTAGTCGTTGGTATTTTCGTCAATCGTTGTCATTGGAAAAGCCAACTATGTTTAGTCGTTAGTATTTTCGTCAGTCGTTGTTATTGCGCAAGCCTACCACAATTATTGTTATTGGTAGGGTTGCCCACTTCTTGTGCGTCCTGTCCCCGGTCCCACATTCGGCCCTCCTGCACGGTCATTCGACTCGGATGACGGGTTCCACTTTTTCATATATTCAGCTACGGTACTGGTTCTCTTTGGACCCTCACCTTCACCAACCTTTTCAACTTCATACCTATCGTGTTTCATAATCCGAGTTACCCTATATGGTCCTAAATATTTTGGTCGCAATTTCAAACCTGGTCCAAATTGAGTTCGTTTAATAGCCACTAAATCATTCTCCTTATATAATGGTGCTTGAGTTCTCTTCCTATTAGACGTTTTCCTATTTTCCGCCTGGATTTTTGCTATATTCGACCTGGCTGTATTCCGAATTTCGTCTCTCTGTTCATCTAACTCTTCTATAGCAAATTCCTCAATCATGTTTCGTATGTCTTTTCCTTCGTCTATTCTCATTTCACATCCTGTAAGAATCCTAAACGGTGAATACTTCGTACTACGCGGAGGAGTATTATTTATACATTGTTGAACCCTATCTACATGCTTGTACCATTTTCCGGGATCTTCTGAACACATTTTCGAAAGTAATGTTACTACTATTTTATTAATTCGTTCTACCTGACCGTTTCCCCTAGGAACCCCCGTTGCAATAAGAAGGTGTTGAATATTACGCTCTATACAATACTTATTGAACAAATTCGATGTGAAAGCTGTTCCTCTGTCCGATATAATTCTTTCCGGATTTCCAAAAATCGCCGATTGGCGTTGAAGTCTATCAATGACTTCTTCCGCTCCAGTGCTTCTGGTTGGATATAACCAAACAAATTTAGAAAACGAATCAACTACCACAAGAATGTGGTTATATCGTTTCTTTGTTTCCTCCATAGGGCCAACGTGATCAATATGATACGTTCTTAGCGGTCGATCTGATTTATCGATGGTGGTAAGAAGTCCTTCTGGTTTACCTGTCTTAGCTTCTGTTATTATGCACTCTATGCAACTACGGACTATTTTGTCAACTTTCGATACAATATTGGGTATATAAACTTCTTTTTCTAAAAGATCTCGTGTCTTCTTAGTACCAAAATGACCTTTTCTATGAGCAATCTGGATTATTTCTTCCTCCATACTTTCCGGAATCACCATAAGTTCTCTATCTGGATCCTTGTAAACTAGGTCATGTTTCAAATAAAAATCCTCATAATTTCCATTTTCAAGAATATTTCTAACCGCCTTAACCCAATTGTCCTGCATCTGTGCCTGTTTGAGTCGATGCTTTATCGAGTCATCCGACAACAAACAAGAAAACCTACTTAAAGCATCAACGTGCCGCATTTTGCTCCCAGATCTATGTTCTATTATAAAATCAAACTCCTGAAGAAACATGGCCCACCTAGACACTCTTAATGGAACGTCCTTCTTCTTTATAGTCATCGCAAAAGCATTACAATCTGTCACTATTTTTATTCTATGGCCCATTAGATATACTCTCCACTTCTTTAATGCTTCGATGATTGCCAAAACTTCGAGTTCGTAGGAATGGTATTTTTGCTGTGCATCATTAGTTTTACGACTCATATATTCCACCGGATGAAATTGTTGGTCGTCTGCGTTCTTCTGAAGCAAAACACCTCCATAGCCATACATACTTGCATCGGTGTGTACTTCTGTAGTAGCATTTGGATTATACAATTTTAAAACAGGTGCATTCATTAAACTTTCCTTAAGTTGCCTAAATGATACCATTTGAGCTTCTCCCATTACAAAATCACTATTCTTCCTAAGTAAGTCAGATAAAGGTCTAGCAATTGTAGCATATCCACAGATGAATCTTCTAAAATACGACGTAAGGCCCAAGAAACGTTGAAGCGCTTTCTTGTCCTTTGGAACTGGAAAATTTTCAACTGCTGATGTCTTCTCAATTGATGGTCTTATCGTCGAATTTTCAACTATATACCCGAGAAAATTAACCCTATTCATTAAAAATTGACACTTCTCCCATTTAATTCGTAAGTTATGTTTTCTAGCTACTTGTAATACTTTCTGCAATTTCGCGATTCCTTCCCAAACGTCCACCGATGGTATTATGATATCGTCGACATACACAATTATAGTACCGTCCTGAATCAATTCCCTATATATCGAAAAAATAAACCGAGAAAATACTGCTGGAGAATTAGAAATTCCAAAAGGTACGTAATTGAACTCATACTGGCCATTGTGTGTTACAAAGGAAGTAAACTTTTTCGACTGCTCCTCAACAGGTACGTGGAAGAAACCATTCTTTAAGTCAAGTGTGGAATAAATCTTAGCAGATTCTAATTTATGCAACACGTCATCAATCAAAACCATTGGGAAGTTATCTCTCATAATTTCCTCATTTAATTTACGAAAATCGCAACAAAGTCTCTTTGTGCCGTCTTTCTTAGACACAAGAACGATTGGTGATGCATATTCAGAAGTACTCGGTCGAATAATGCCTTCATTTAACCAATCCTTAACTTGTTGCTCCACAACGCCTTGATCTTCATAAGATAGACGACGTGGTCGTTGAAATATTGGAATATCATCCGACAATATTATTTTCATACTAATAGGAGATGGTTCAAGATTCTCCGGATTATAGTCCCTTACTAACCTGTTAACCTCTCCTGCTGTCTCTTTCGCTAAATGTGACAAGTTCAATGCAACATCATCATCGATAACCACCGCTGAACAAAATATCTTAAAATCGTCTACTTCACCACTTTGTTCTCCTACAGATTCATTCCTACCATTGAAAGTTGCACCACTAGAGGTCAATATCACATCTGTCTGGTCTAATATATCATTACCTATTGCAGCCTCATATGGAAATTGTTCAGCTATGTAAAATCTAACATTAAAGTCAAAACCATCTATATTAACGATCCTAT
This sequence comes from Sarcophaga rosellei, assembly GCA_930367235.1. Taxonomy (NCBI): domain Eukaryota; kingdom Metazoa; phylum Arthropoda; class Insecta; order Diptera; family Sarcophagidae; genus Sarcophaga; species Sarcophaga rosellei. Next base: position 62,513,302 of record OV884019.1, read on the forward strand.
CAAAGTGTCCTAAAGTTACCAATTCACCAACATTGGCCGTTACAAAACTTTCCCTTCCATTGCGAATCTCAATGTCCTGTAACTTTTCAAAAATATCTAACCTAATTAACGAAATATCACTACCCGAATCGATAATCGCCGAAATTCTAAGATCGTCTAATTTAATTTCCTTAAAAACTCGATTTGGCCTCACAATACAAGTCGTAACAAATTTATCATTTCGCACCGCCTTATTACCATTTCCTAACGTACACGATCTGTTCTCGATTTCCTTCTTGATTTGGTTCGAAAACTTTACCTTGCATTCATATGATTTATGACCCATTTTTCCACAATTAAAACATTTAAAGTTCCCTGATTTACAGTATTTTGCTAAATGACCATCACTCCCGCAGTTATAGCATTTGCTCTTCGAATAATTATTCGGTTTTGTTCTATCTAACTGTCCTAAATCTGAAGATACCTTCAAGGTTGGCGCCTGTGAAGTAGGTCTTCGAATTTTCTCATATATTCTAATTTTATCCTTTAAATCTTCGACACTAGTCGCTTGATATAAGATACTCTTTCCGAATTTCGAATCCGGAATTCCGTCAGCAAAATATTGAATTATACTATCGTCATCAAGCTTAATGGGTTTCCCTATTTCCATTAATGTGTAGAGGTACTCCCGTAAACTTTCACTATTCCTCTTCTTACGATTTCTCAAAATCTGATGTACTTCAATCGCTGCTAGCTTAGTCCCAAATTCCTTTACAAGTGCTTCCCTGAGAGAGTTCCAATTCTTTATCCCACTCTGACTGCGAATAAACAAACGTGCCGCCCCTTTCAGCAACTGTTTTGCATATATGAATTTTTGTAAACTACTCCAACCTACTGCCTCAGCATTATCCTCAAAATCAGAAACCCACTCATCTATCCCAATGTTGTCTGTACCACAAAAACTAGTCAAAGAATCCTCAATATCACGTAGCGTGAATATATTTCTTTCAGTAACCGAAACCGGTTCATGTCGCGAAGGGACATCAATATATTCCGAGTCAGAATTAGGTGCACTCAAACCAAAATATTCTATGAGTCGATCACGAAGTTCGGCCTTCCGTCCATTTGTAGGTAGTCCTATCTCAGTCAACTTGCCCTTCAAACCGTCAACTGTCATAGCAAAAATTTCATTTATGTCCATGTTATTCAAATTAATTATCCGTCCGATTATTAAAAAAAAAAAAATTCACAAATTTAGTAGTAATAAAGTATGTATATATGTATAAGTATGGGTAATAATAATTATAATAATAATGAATAATATTATAAGGATGAAATTAATTTGTATGTAATTAAAGTAATAATAATATGTAAGTGAAAACAAAAGTATAACGTAAAAAAAAAATTCAGATGAAATTGAAACTCTAAATCATAAATAAAATTGAAATATTAACATACAAGGCAAAAATTCAAGTTGGATTTTTTAAATAGAACAAAATTTCAAATTGGATTTTTTTTTTAAAAATAGCACAAAATTTCAAATTGGACCTTTTAAATAGAATAAAATTTTAGTTTACAGATTCAATTAAAGATGTTTTTAATTTAAACAAAATAACAACATTTCGATTTTTAGAATTTAAAAAATTATAGATAGAATTTTAAAAATTTAGCTTACTCAATCGAACCACAATTGTGTCGTACAAAAATAAACAAAATATTTCCAATTAGATTCCTTCGTTGACTATACGCAAATACTTCCAATTAGATTTCTCCGTTGACTATACGCAAATACTTCCAATTAGATTTCTTCGTTGACTATACGCAACCGCATTCCACTTACACCAATCCACAGCACTTCAGCTTTCAATTTAGGGGTTGTTTTTCTATTCGCCAGTTTCTGTCTCTGCAGGTTTCTCTCGTAACTCTCTTTCTCTCTCTTGTTTATTTTGTTAATTAATTTTCTAATTTCAGTTTTTTTCAGTTTTCTCTCTCTTATTGAGTTAATTTTTGTCTTTTCAGGCTTTTTAACTCTTTTTTTGGCAAATCTTTTCCTCACTCTTATTGATTTTATTAGTTAATTTTATCTTTTCAGGTTTCTCGTCTCTCACGCAAATTTCTTTCTGTCTTTTGATGATTTTACATGTTGATTTCTTTCTTTTCAGGTTTTTGTCGACACTCTCTCTCTCACTCTCTCTTTATTTTATCTTCGTTAATTTCTATTTTAAATTATTTTCTTTCTTTTTCTTCTTTTTTCATTTTTTCTTTTTCTTTTGTATTTCGTTTTAGTTTTGAGTTTAAAAAAAACATTTCTTTAGTTCTTTCTTGGAGTTTTTTTTTTCAGTTTTTTTTTATTTTAAATTTTTCCCTTTTTTTTTTGTTTCTTTCACACACAACTTCCTTTTAGTTTTTTTTTAAATTACACAATATATATACAAAACTTTCACGTTCAAGTTCACACAAGCTTTAATTTGGTTGAGCCCCCAAAAATGTAGGATTTGTTTTTAGAGAAACACTTTTTAAATTTGATTTAAGAACATATTTTATTGAATATGCAAAAAAAAACAATTAACAATAAAAAAAAGAAAAGTTATATTTAAAATATTACACAATTTCACTTAATGGTGTTTTGTAAAGAAAAGTGTTCTTCTATTTTCGGTGTCAGTTTGAAGACTAAAAAACTATTTCACAAAATGTATTAGTTTGTTAGTCATTGCTATTCGTTGTTTTTATATCAGCCTACTATGGTTTGTTCGTTATTTTGTTAGTCGTTATTGAATAAGCCTACTTTGTTCAATTCGTTAGTCGTTGTTATTTGCTAAGCCTACTATGTTCGGTACGTTAGTTGTTGTTGTTTTCGTTAGTCGTTATTACTGAAAAGCCTACTATGTTTAGTCGTTGGTATTTTCGTTAATCGTTGTAATTGGAAAAGCCTACTATGTTTAGTCGTTGGTATTTTCGTCAATCGTTGTCATTGGAAAAGCCAACTATGTTTAGTCGTTAGTATTTTCGTCAGTCGTTGTTATTGCGCAAGCCTACCACAATTATTGTTATTGGTAGGGTTGCCCACTTCTTGTGCGTCCTGTCCCCGGTCCCACAGAAATATTGGTAGTTGTTCTACTATTTTTCAACTCTAGGCTTGAGGTTAGTGCCTCTTTATAACAAAACTTCAAAAAGAAATTATAAACTATTTGAGAATATTAATAGCACCTTAAAAGGAATCTAATCAATTGACATAATATTTTAAGAAAATGTCATTCTGAATCCAAATTGAAAATTTGGAATAAATCTGCTCGCATTTAATATTGGCATTAATTTACATTTCAGTAGCTTTTCAAATAATTTTGATACTTTCAATAGTAAATTTATAAACCTGTAATAATCGCAATCTTTCGTAAGGCCCATACCAGGTTCACATATCGTTCTTACTTAAACAACCTTCCATTCTGCAGACTAATATCCATGTTGTAGAATTAAGTTGAAAAAGTATCTTAGAGCTGAATACTTTGAGCTTTGAACTTCTTGAAACTTAAATTTTAGTAGAATATGAGCTACACCTTTTGGATATTGTGTCAAATACCACTTGGCTTCTGGGTGAACATATTAAAGAGTTCAAAAAAAAATAATTTTACATTTCTTATATAAAATGAATGATAGAAAAAACATTATATTTACATTACAATGTGTAGGGCGTCCCTCAAACTTTGATGAACAATTCGCAGTTGTACGGTTTCCTTCTTTTGAAATAAAATTCCAGCAGTTCCCAATATTTTTGGACCTAAAATTTATATAAAATTCATTATAATTTCCATTGTCAAACAAAAGTTTCGTAGAAATTCTAGATCGCAATCAAATTTCCACGTCAATAACAATTTCACATATTATTCACGATATCGCCCCTATTGAAAAATAAAAAAATAAAATACCAAAAAACAAATTAACAACAACAGCAAAAATTATTTTTTTACTTTGACACAAAGCAGAAAAACTATATACAGGCATGTGACAGATTCCGATCGGAATGGTTTTGATTCCGTATATGCAATTCCGATCGATTTTGTTTTAGGTTCTTCAGATTCCGAACGATTTTGTTCATTCATAAAAATTATAAAATTGCTGTTTTTCAAATAAAGTGTGATAGTATAGTGCATGACAAAAGAAAAAGAACATGATTAGTGAATAAAAAGCAGACACATGTGAAAATAATCAAGCCATCTGAAGATGTATCTTTGTATTTAAACAGGACGGTAGTATTTACCATTAACACCATGATTGTATGTTTTGTATTTTAACAATTATTGTACTGGAAACAAAAATTCCTGTCTATTAGGCGATTCCGGCTATGGAAATACTTCGATGGAAAAATACATCACTTTGTTTAATTTTTCTCAGCAAGTTTACAAAATTAAATTTCTTAAGCATAAATATTAACTAAATATTAAAAAAACCTATGTAATAATAAAACATACCATTTTTTCTTTCAGTTTGACTAAGTTTTATTAATATTTTTCATTAATAAATCATCAAAAATATCAAAACCGCTTTGAAAATTTAAAGTGGTTTCATTCCGAACAAAATTTTCGTTTTTCGTTTTCTAAAGACTCGACTTTCGGAATTGAAACCACTTTCGGTCGGAATTGCGTTTTGTGACATGCCTGATAATTTATGTATATATACATACTTATTACGAACTAATTGTTGTACAAAATTTTTATCGCCGTGAATTGTCTTTTAAAAATCTTACGTACATTTGTGTATTAATTTTATGGAATAACTGAACGAAGAACTAATGTCAGTTGAGTACAACCTGTAGCAAACTTGTTTATCATACAATAATTACTTTTGTTTAACTACAACAATTATTTCAATATGTATCTTAATGTAAAAACAAATTTGTTATTTTTTGTAATGTGCAGGATCCTCGTTTGTGGAGATGAAACACAAAAACCATTCCCTCTTTTGGTGTGGCATTTGTCCCAAAGGAAACTTCTTTACGATTTACGTATACCACATCATGATTTTATTACGTCACTATCAGCCATAACGCATGAAGGGTCATATGTGTGCGTAGTTGCAAAAGAACTAAACGAACCGACGCCAAACTTTATAGTCGTATATGACTTACAAAGTGGAACATTATTTAAAAAGTGGAAGCCAACATGTAATACAGTTTCGTTGGCGATTTCCCAAGTGAATGCTTGTGTAATAGCTGGACTGGAAGACGCAAAAATACTTATATGGGATTTGGTAACAGGAAATTGCCGTTCCACACTAATAGGCCATAATGCTCCTGTCACAAGCCTTAAAATAGATCCCATGGGCAAAGTACTAATGTCTACGGATAAAGAAGGTCGAGACAATGCACTTCGTTTGTGGGAACTTAATACAGGTAAATAAATTTATTTGATATAATTATAAATAGATATCATATCTAAAAAAAAACAAAAAATATAATTTTCCTGAAGCTCTAAAGATCTCGTCTCGTATACAATATGTTTTTTTAAATGTTTAATTTAAGTGTAGGGGCAGCAAGATTGTGCCATCCTCTTACCGAGAATGTTATTCAATATTATTATTTAAAGTGGACTCTAATAGAGTAATGTTCGAATGTTATACCATTTATTTGATGCTAGTGGTGATCATATCAGCGTATGATTAATTCCAAGCTTTAACTCAAAATGATCGATTTTTATTAATAATTTATATTTTCTTTTCAAAATTTCCAATTTTTTTATTTTAATGCGATTTTTTAATGACACAAATTTCCCTATCCCAATATGTATAAATTTTCCGTTCAGAATACTGCATTAAAAATAAAAAGAATTATTAAATATTGAAAAAACTTTTAAAATTGGTTTTAAAGGATTAAAATTTTCGATATTTAATTTGTAAATAAGTCAAGAGAGTGATGAAATATGTGCCCAGGGACTGTTTTTGGGCTAAGGCTTTACCAGATTTATATTTTAACACTTGCTAACTATTTTTACAAAACTCAAACGATCAAAACTACCCTTTGGCACCTACCTTTTGGACTATCAAACAGAATTTGTGCAGGAACACACAACGATTGTGTTGTTACACATTTTTCAAAAATTTTGAGTTTCGAAAAATGAAGAATGGCCCAATGGTAGCCATCAGTGTTGAAAAATTCAGTACTTTAGTACTTTTTTCAGTAATTTTTCATTTCAAAAATACCGCAGTACCCCCGCCAGGCTTTCAATACCTTCTTATTATTAAATATTTTATGTCTTAGGCTTTTAACCTATTAACGCATTAGCAACGTATTGCTAAAGGTAGAATTAGTCTTCAGCCCCGATTAGCCAAACTTATACGGAACATATGCCCGTTTTTGGAATACGAAAAGCAATGAGAACACTTGCCGAGCCGTAATGTAATTTCGATAAGCATTTACGTTGCTCTTCATATGCTACAAACGAACTTCGACTTCTGACTAAATGTGACGTTTACGTTTTGTTACGTTCAGAATCAACAGTTTTTGTTTTGCATGTGAGGAACACGTATAAGTTGTTAGTTTTTCTGTCACGTACCATACATGTACTAAATATAAATAAATAAATAGTCTAGTAAGGAATTTGCAGGCTTTCTAGATGTGAGCCCACGTCAGACATCTTTAACAAAACAAAAAATGAAGAAAATATTCCTTCGGCAAGCTCATTCTCGCAAAAACTCTGAGAAAAAATAAAATTGCTATGAAAAAGTTTCTCAAAAATCTGTCATTCGGAGTACACTTTAAACTGTACGTCCCACCACTTATTTATAACAAACTAGCTGTACCCTGCGCGCTTTGCTGCACTACAAACTAAAATAAATTTGAAGGAAAGACATTAGACAAATATCCAATTAAGTTTGAATCATTTTATTGATTTTGTTTCCCGTTGTCCAGATGATTCAGACGAACGGGCCTGAGTAGTACGCATTCGATCAAGTGATTCATTGTTCAAGTGATTCATGCGAACGGATCTGTGCGGCATGTACTCGAAGCTGATTCTGAGGCTAGTAATGCTCTTTTCTTTTCAACACAGGATCAAATGCACAGTTTACGATTTAATTAATTTCGAAGAATTTTCAGTGGCGCCACCTGTCGGAAATTGGTTATACCAACTTAGAAACCTTCGTCGGCTCATGCGCAACAACTTTGCTAAAGATTAAATGCATAGTTTACGATTCCATAAAGTACATTCATTTTTATATATATAGATAATTTAAACTTGAAAAAAAAAAATAAATAAAACAAAAGTCTACGAATTTAATTTTGGTTGTATTTTTTCTTATTTGGTGAATTTTTTCACAAATGTTGGTTACAAAATTTTTTTCTTTCCCTTCTATCTTTCCCCCCGCGTCGTTCTTTACACTTTATTTTCTTTGGTTTTATACATCAAGAATCACAGATAGCATACTTGTAGGGGTAACTACTATGTGTATGAGTAATATATTTCAAATGCAATTAAATATTAAGTATGTAGTATGTAGCATACGTGGGCAGGGCCCCTCGCTCATTTGGAATATCAACATAAAAAGTAGCCTATAACTCCTTCCAGACACACAGGAAGATACTGTGAAAATTTCAAGAAAATCGGTTCAGCCGTTTAATCGTCTATAAACTTCAAACATACAAACATACAATCAAACACACATTCATTTTTATATATAAGATTAACACAAACAAAATAAATGGCGTGAGTAGCTAATTTATAATCCTGATTTAAGGGTTGTAATGTATTTATGTATTTTTTACAAAAATACAATTTGATGCGAAAAAGTACTCTTTCAGTTATAGTTCACTACCATTTTAAAATTTAAATTTTGCAACACTGGTCGCCATAGTCTAGTCTTAAAAAAATAAAGTAGCTGGCAGCATGTAACCTTGTTTTTACAGAACAATTGTTCGAAGTGGGTGAATCGTTTTAGAGCAAACTCTCAAGAAATTGAACTTGTTTCGGAACATACATTTTGTTCCGAACCATGAATCCAGCTTAATGAGTGTTGAATTCGCTTACTAAACGAGAGCTAAAGAGTTCAAGAAAGAAAAAGAAAATAAACCTTGCGGCGTGCTTTTCTCATCATTCTTCTGGCAAATGCTCTGAGAGTAAACAATTGCCATGCACAAATTCTCAAACCAGTCGTTCGGGATCGATGTTAAACTATAGGTTCAGCCACACTAGATTGTAATTATTTCTTATGAGTTGTAAAGGCGGAAGGCCTTTTAGGCTCATGAATACCCTATGAACAAATTTTACATCTTGATTCTGTTTTGCAGTGTTTTTTTTAGGATTCAATTTGAATCAGTTTTTGCATTGGAATGGTTCCTGTATATAGGGGTTTATTTTACAGCTAAGGAATCCAATTCTTATTTTAGATGGAACTGTTTAGAAATCAAAAGATAATATATGTAAAAAGATAAATATGTATTCTATAACTCCTTGGTTCCGTAAACCTTCTAGGATTTCAGTTTCTGAAAGACTCTTTTGCTGGTGTTAAATTACAGCATTTACTTTACATATTCCAATCAATGCTTTAATTAAAAAAAATGTATTTCTCTGGATCGAATTTTTAGTCAATATCAATAAATCAGAATAAACGACGTTTTTTGTATCACTTTTAATGAAGATGTATTTGGAACTATAATTTTTCGATTTATTGGTAAAGTCTAGATTGGGAAAATCAAAGGCGTTATTTAAATTAATGCTTAACTGTTTCTTGAAATCAAGCACGGCCTCAGTGTTGATATGAGTAGGCATCAGTTATGGGCAGGTTGGAGTTTATTGAGAAAATAAGAGAAAGAGAGAGTATTTATCATTCAAAGTTCGGAAGAATTAAGAATTCGTAATGATTATTATCTGCAATAAGTTAATAAACCCAATCATACTGCTGCAAATATGAAGGCGTTATTTGCCTACCAAAGTCCCCACAGACTTAATACTCTTGCACGAAGTCCTGATACGAATCCAAGAGATTATTTAGGAGATCATTGGGTAGAACGTTTAAGTAGTCGCTGAACATCTACTGAAAAACTTCTTCGAGTGTAAATTGCGACAAATTTCAACAGGAAACACAAGAAAAAACTGGTGTATTCATTACTAAATAGGTTAAATGGAGTGTTCGACCTTAAGGGATATCCTACTAAATATAAGGGATAGCATGGCTAATTAGACATGAGACTGCGGTTCAAGCCACGGGTCAGACATCTTCACCAAAACGAAATATGAATGAAATATTTCTTCGGGGACTTCCTCTCAACAGATTTCTGGCAAAAGCTCTGAAAGTATGTAAATAAAATAGCCATGAAAAGTTTCTCAAAAAATTTGTCGTTCGCCACTCCTGTACAAAATTAACACACACAACATAAGAGGTGTGAGAAGTTAGGTCCTAATCCTGACTGAAGGGTTGTAATGATCAATTATGTATTTATGTGTATATTGGGGTACCTGGTCTTTTGCAAATACAATACACTGTATGAATAGTGGTTCTCTCTGATTCATTAAGAGACTGGCTCAATATTGTATGCGTTTTCCCTGATATTCCTGATAGTAACAAAAAAATTCATATTTTTTTATTTTATTTTGTTAAGAGAAATCAATAATCAATCAATAATGATTTTAATTAATTTTTTTCTTTTTTGACAGGAAAATCGCTAGCTGTCTTTAAACCACCTGGACAAATTTCCGCTTACGAAGTTTTACCGAATTGTACTTACATCGTGGTAGCTCTGACCAATAGAACTGAACTTTTAACATTGTCTTTAAACAACTTCGCAATGGATCTAACATCGGACGATAGTCTATATGTAATATATGGCAATCAAGATAACCAAAATAAAGTTTTCCAATTGAACTCAGACTCAAATTAATGCGATTTTCCTCGATATATGGCACCTTTCGATTCGCATTTCTATTAGATTATGATTACAATTAAAACACAAATAATTAAATCAATTATTAAATTATAGATTACATTTACTGATCAATTGATGTATATTGCTATACATATACATATGGATATATACATGTGTATATACATATGTATATGTATTAGCATTATAAGTAAGTACACCACAGAAAAATTTCCAACAGTACTTGTCATTTCTATTTTAATAATGGCAAGTAAAACTTTAATTTGATGTAAAAATGTAGAATTTATCTCTTTTGTTTTTGTTTCGTATTTTTTACGTTTTCTTTGAATTATTATAGTAATTATAATAAATTTTATTACTTTATTCAACTGCCTAAAGTAGAAAAATTATGACTGTTGTATGTATTTGTTTTTAAATGCGTTGTAATTTAAATATAATTTAATGGAAATTAAATAAAATAAATCACCTTTTATAAGTTCTACATACATATACTATATATGTAGCTCTTAGTTATTTTCTATAAATTGAAATTTATAACTGAATCAGACATTATTTTAAGTCCTTAAAACATTACTATTTAAATTTTACTAAAAGATAACAAATTTAATACGAGTATACTACATACACACACACAATATGAAATTTATCAAGAATATTAAGTTTAAAAAAATAAAAGCAAAAAATACACCAGTACGTGGAGTATACATATGTATAAGGGATATTGCACAAAAAAAAAAAAAAAAATAATCTCCTTATTTTCATTTTATTTTTATTCATTTACTTAGCAAAAAATTTATAGTCTATAATTAATATTAATAATAACAATAATAATAATGATAAAACTCAAATTTGACACATTGTATTGCATTTATTTCGCTTAACTTAACTTTTAACACCAATATTATTAAATCCAATTTTAGTTTCAAAATAATTTACTATGTTTATATTATCTATATGTATGTATATATGTATGTATGTATGTATTCTCTACAAAACCATTTATTTATTAATACTATCTCTACAAATAATTTGCACAATGTATGCATTAAAAAGACTAAAAACGATATACTAACTAACTACTACAACATAAATCTGTAAATATATACACAATATTATAACAAAAATTTAATTTTCAGACGTAAAAATCATTTAATTGTGTTTTGTTCTTGACAATATTCCTAAATGACAATTTAATTTAATCCAGAATTAATAACATTTATGATTGATGCCAACTATTTAATTTTACTATGAGAATGGTTATTATACGTATGTACATATGTATGTATACGCATGTATCCAACATTTACATACTATTCGAACCGAATTGCAGCAACAAAACACAACTCCTCTTAACGTAAATGTAATTAATTATACATACATACTCGTATTTATACTCGTATAGTATAAATGTTTGTCATAATAAATTTCTTCTAAACAAAATTAAAAATCTAAAAGTGTTGATACATTGCTTGGTTACATGGAATTTGGTATGTATTAGTGTTTGAGCTAAGCATGACATCAATAACAATGTGAGAAGCTAGGCCGTAATCCTGACTGAAGGGTTGTAATGGCCAATTATGTATGTATGACATCAATTTATGTGATTTTCTTTTTGTAATTTTTCTAAGAAGCAAATAAAGGATTGTCCATGTTCGAGTTCATTAGGTTAAACTAACCGTCATTATCACAAATCAACATCCAACAGAAACCTACTGAACTCCAAACTAAATCCTACTATTGAATCAATCTTCATTTTCGAGATCTCATTCCAGGAAAATTAAAAATGTGAATCTCCGCTTCTATACTACAAGTGCCGGGCACCGTTGCATACGGTAAAAGATAGTCTACCTGCTGTTCTCAGATCCATAGTTCGCAATGCCTTCCAACAGGCTTGAAGATATTTCCGTCACCACGTGGTTTAAGCAAAGATCGCAATCAGTCTTCTTTCTATACAGGTCAGTCTAGCAGAGGCTAGCAATACTACACGTGCCCTCTTAGCAACTACGAAGTTAAGCATCATTACCAGAGACAATCGCAATATCAACGTTCAGTACGACGTCCAAAATTTGAGCTCTACAGCAGCACTGGCCAATTTATTAGTAATGGAATTACCAACGATTTTCCTATCTGTAGAGTTACCTTTGAGTACTTTTAGAGTTATTAAGGATAATTCAGGCACCATCATCCCACCTGACAGACTCTATATTGCCGTTGGTCTTTGTGAGAAGTTTTTTCAAAATTTACTAGCCTGATTGGTATCTTACATTTCCTCGCCAAAGGAGCTCCAAGAAACTATATCAGTTTTCACGATCGCAAACTGCTAGTGGAAGTCTAAAGGCCATTCACTTGCAGAGTCATCTACAATCTCAGTTGTTGGTACACTTCTCTCCGAGGTAGACATAGCTGTGGTATAATATGGTTTGTAAAGCAAGATTCAAGTTGTTCAAAGGTAAAGAGAGCTTTAAAAATTGAAGGTAGGATGATCTTCCCTTTAGCTTAACCCTCACTTCTACCTTATTGTCCTGCATTTAGTTAACGGCAAGTTGCAATAATGGCCCTAAATGTATTACAATAGCATTTAGAAGTTTTTTTTCCTACGTTATATATAATTTAATAAATTACAAAAATCTGTTAAATTTTATCAAATCAAATCACCGACGCAGATTATCGAAATTACATACTACACTGACCGCAAAATTATTCCTCAAATCTTAGCACGTTTTATTTGCCGTACCCTAGCATGACCTCCTACTAATATCTTCGAAAAGAGCTTTAGCGATAGCCTTTTCACCTAACTCCACAACAGTCCTTTAATCTCTTCTTTATTCCAGGAAGATACAAAGGTTCCTATCTCCACTAAAAACCCTGTTTATTCCATAATTTTGATATCCTGCATACCCAATCTTGTCCGGTCGATATCCAGCAATGCAGCAGTATACTCCTACTAAGCAAGCGATTAAGGCGATTTCGACAGACCATTTATAAGCATACCGTCTCCTGGAAAAGAGATTTAATTCTAGAATCTACCGTATATTTACGTCTGTGAGTCTCTGCACGGTCTCCAGCAGGAAGGAAGAAATACTTATGGGTCTGTAATTGTTAGTGTGGTATGGGAGTTACTCCTTTAGGGTAAATACATACATACATACATAATTGGTCATTACAACCCTTCAGTCAAGATTACCACCTGGCTTCTCACAACACTGATGTTGCGTGCGTTAATTTTATACATGAGTGGTGGGACTAGGGTAGCCAGATTTGGAATTCGGAAAAACAGTACACTGAGTACAAAAAACCAGTACAATTAATGAAAAAACAGTACGCTTTTTAGATAGATAGACATATGTATATAAAAAGTTACAATGTTATATTTTTTCTTTTCAAAATACAAAATAGTTTTGTATATTACTTTTTAAAGTTATTTATTACTTTTTTATATGTTTTAAAATGCCATTCTTCCCATCTTCTGTTTTTAAAAAATTGTAAAATTCATTACAATTGTATTCATAGTTTATTTTTAAAATTAATTCACATCGTGTCGGCACGTGACGAAGCATTTCACTCCATTCCAGTTCACACAACTCGAACATTTCTTTTGGACTTGAAGTCTTCTTTGTTGATGAGCTAAATTTGTTAAAAACTTTTATTACAATATTCTCTATATCGAGTTTTAAAAGTTTCAATCCATTCTTGAATGCATTATTAATGACATGACACAGACATCCGATACCGATGATATCTGGATTATTTTCCTTAAGCTTAACAAAAACACTTTGTTTGCATTCGAATTTAACATTTGCATTATCTGCACAAAAGCTGGTGACGTTGGCCAAGTTTAAATTTCTGCCTTCCAATTTAGACTTCAACGAATCAGAAATATCTTTTAACATTTCGGAATTTGACTCATAAAAGTTCAAAAGTTTTGTATTTACTCCCGTATGCCTAGAAAAGTATCGGATGACAATTGGAAAGCTTTTAATATTTCCTTTGTTTGACACATCGGTTGAAATAGAAAAAGGGGGATCATCATTCAAGTCCTTTCGAATAGTTTCAATAGAATACTTCGCCAAACTATTAGAAGCGAACTTCGATAACTTTGTATTACCACATGTAAAATTAGAACCTACATTTGAGTCTGGAAACATTTGTTTAAAAAGCTTACTACTGCAGTCTGAGGATTGGTAGCTGTGGCTATGTATGATGGTATGATAGACGAAAGCTACCTCTGCCATTAAACTTGACCCTCTTGCTCCTTCTATTTCTTTATTCGAACTATTGTTAAAAAAACTACTTACAGGCTTTTGTTGATAGCTTCCTAAATTCCGCATACGTTTTGCTGTCTTCATATGGCGTTTAATATCAGTAATACCGCCATTTGCATTTGGCATTGGATTCCTCGCTAGCTCAGAACAAAATTTTTTGTTCTAAAATATTAAAATAGAGACATGTTTTGTATGGCTACATAAAAAGCATTTAAGAAAAAAACAGTACAAATGGTAAAAAAACAGTACATTTGCGTACTGATTTGAGTGTTGTGAATAAAGCAGTACAATTGAAAAAAATCAGTACATGTACTGTTAAAAACAGTACGTCTGGCACCCCTAGGTGGGACCCACAGTTTAAAGTCGACTCCGGACGACAGATTTTTCGAGAAACCATTCATGGCAATTTTATTTACTCTCAGAATTTTTACCAGAAATCTGCTGAGAGGCAGTCGCGGAAGAAATATTTTTAATATTTCGTTTTGTTAAAAATTTCTGACCTGGGTTTAAAAACGAGGCATCAGGTCTAATAAGCCAACACATTACCTACTAGACTAAGGCGACTTCGAATAAATAAATTCCTTTATAAGTTTGCTTAGTCCTCTATTTATCTGATATGTTCATGGCTATAAATGAATAATTTTGCCTCTTAGACTCAATCCTTGATCCTCTACAGTTCTAGCTATACATCAATTAGTGATCTGCCAAGCAAACTAGAACATTGTAAAGTGAGGATGTATGCTGATGATGTAAGTTGTAACATTACGTCATTCTACCGATGTGTAGGAATTTTAAATAAAGAATTAAATTGTACTTTCGTACATAGCTATCATTATGCGGAAAAACATTATCGAGGGTAAAAATCTTCCGAAGGCTCAGAAATCAATATTCGGCTGGGTGATATCTGGACAATGGCGAGAGTGCAGTTGCCACGAACTTTCACGCGAGTATGTTGAACCCTGTTCAACAAGTTTAATTTAGTTTCTAATTTAATTTTTCTTTTAATTTAATTTTTTTTTCTCATGAAGAGGTCTTGTTTTGCTCCCCATGAACTCAATATCTTATATATTTTAATTCGCTTTAAAATAACGGATATTTTGTAAATATTTACTTAAGTTACATATTTTCACTTTTTCCATTTTTTAAGGCGACTAATAAGCCTTAAGTTCAGTTATAGATCAGAATTCAATAAAGTCACAATCTTTCTAGCTTTAAGTTTGAAGAAAAGTTGCTGAGTTCTCTTTGATTAAATATTAGCTGTTGACGATTTTTTAGTTCTGTTTCACTTGCAGCGACACCATACATGTAGCCCTACCAGGCTCCCTCTGGTTTATCAGAAACTTTTTGTTATTCTCAATCGTATGAGCTCCAAAGCGTTTAAAGCACATTTTCTAAATTTACGACCCATTATTGTTCTTTTGTTTCGTTCACTCTTGTTTAATTTATACAACAGTGTCTCTATTCCATCCTTCTCCAAAAATATTAAAAGCTCGTCTATTGATGACACTTTTCCGCAAATTAAGTTTAACGGCTCGTAAGTTAAAAAATAAAACTTTTAAGTACTTCTTCTCTATGAGATGTTAATTTTACTTCCACTTAAACTTGAAGAAAAATTACCGACCAAAAAAGCATATGTATATTCTACGTAACAGTTTTGAACATATTGTTAGGTTTTTACCTTTTTAAAAACTTTTGGAATATGAGTTCATTGATTGCAATCAAAGTAAAAACAAATTTGAGTTTTGTATAATTGTTTGTTCACTATTCTACTCTACACTTCTGTCCGCGCAAACACTAACAACTCTTCGGTAGTCCTTCACAATAGCGATCTTCCAACCAACGCGTCTTCACACAAGACTGACTGAATTCTTACTGCTCGCTGCCTGCTTTGTCCCGCCCTTCCACATGCTTACACAAGCAATCCGACGAAGACTCTATAAGCAGAACGCTCAGGGTTTCGTCCTCTCCAGAACTCCACCGCGACCTCATTGTTGCCTGTGTACTTTACTTACGTTGCTTGTTGTTGTTTTCTTTCTTACTTGTCTGCCTCCTTTTCTTTTACCGATGTAGTTGCTTTACTTGTAACATGTTCGTTGTATTTGTTAGTGTAGATATTGTTAATCATGTTAATGTTAAACGATGTTTTCATTTTCGTAACAATATTTTAATGCACATTCACTAAAGGTACGGTCACATAGAGCAAATGTTTACCCCAATTATGTTTTCTCTCGTTTGCCCGAAATATGACTGAAACAGCAAAAAATTTGTTTTGTGGTCACACTACGCACATTTATTTTCCCATTTATGTTCCGCCAAATAGCGGGAAACAGAAATATGGGAAAACATGTTTGCCAAATGGTCACATTTCAGGCGTGATGAGATTTTACAAAGGGTGGTGAATTTAGCAGGTGTGGTAAATACAATCGAAACTCACCAAAGCGTCGTTATTCGAAAGGGTACTGTATTATCATAAATGCATGTACTGTATAATCATGATTTTGGACGTTGCATGTCTAGATTAAGTAATTTTCACCTCTGTTAGCGGAGACATTCATCGATCTGTCTGGTTACCATATGAACTGCATTATCAACGGTGTGGTTTATGCTTGGATTAAGGATAATTATTCTCGATTAGGAAACACTGAAAAGTACACTCAATGAACGAGTAAGGAGTGTTGCCAATGTGCCATTCTATTTAATATTCTAAAAAATACTGCATACAATTATTTTGTAAATGAATTTTTGAATAATTTCTTTCTTTTATATTTATCCAAAATGCTTGAAAAAAGCTGCAAATTGGAATTCTTTGTCGAAATATTTACAATTTTTAGTGCTTTTTCGAAAGGCATATCGAATAAATTTAACATCAGCAAAAATTATTAAATTATATCATAATAAAGTTTTTTTGTTTCTCTTTTTCAGAAGTTGGTTACAGATTTTTAATTTCCTGGCAACCAAACAATGTTAAGCATCAGTGTTGAAAAATTCAGTGCTTTAGTACTTTTGTCAGAACTTTCTCATTTCAAAACTAAGTTTTAAGTACGTGATTTTATTATTCCGGATTTTATGGTTTGCGCTTTCAACTATTAGTTCAAAATAATGGTAAAGAGGTCTTTAGCCCCGGTTCGCCCAACGTCCATGCTGCGTATGTTCGTTTTTAGAATATAACAATCAATAAGAATGGTTGCCGAAATGAACGTAGATTTCGTTACGTTCTGTCACTAATTGACTAAATGGAACTTTTACGTTTCGAATCAATTATTTTTGTTCTGTATATGAGAAACATGTCGTTAGTTTTTTTATTCCATTCCGTACGTGTGTGTATTAAGTATACATAAATATTTTTTATAAAAGTACCGTTTGATACAAAAAGGTACTCTTTCAGTTTTAATTCAGTACTATTTCAAAATTTCACTTTTGCAACACTGTGTAAGATCAAACAAATATTTGCCCAAAAATGATGAAAAAATTGGACACTGGGTGGTCACACTTAAAACATTTGTGTTTGGCGGCAAATAATTTTATTAGCCCAAAATTTAAGATTTTTCTGTTTGCGCCTCAAAATTATTTTGTGGTCACATTAGGGCAAAGAAATATTTTACGTTTTGGGTCAAACATTTGCCATATGTGACCGTACCTTTATAGGCTTTTTACACTGAGCTTCATCTTTCATCTCTCATCAATTGGCAAGATGACAACATCTTCCCATAAGAAATATACAGAGCAAAAAAGCGTCATCTTTCATCATCTTCACAAGATGTTCCTATCTCATTTTGTTCCACTCATCATCTTTCTATAATTTTAGTGTCATCACTAAAAAAATTACATTTGTTTACATGTATAAAAAATTAAATGTCACAAAAAGCCCTACAAAACTCATTCAAAATAATGCAAACACTACTAGTGGAAACGCCAAAAAGTCTCCCTATAGTGCGATACTCAGATGAAGACCCCAGCGTATAAAGAGCTATGGCCACACGTTTATCTAATGGAATAGATTTCCGACAGTTTGTGTCCTTTTTTCTTAAACACTCCAACCGATTCACCAGTAATGAAAAGGTTGTCCTATCTACTCGAAAGCTTTCTTTAAAAAATTCTGGACTACTATTTGGAACGTCTCTCTCCCAGAAACTTCCATACCGAATCTAAAGTTATTAAAATATATGTGTATTTAAAAACAAATTTAAGAATTCCAGATATAAAAAAAAATTATTACAAATGACCAAAAACTTCGTCGATTTGAGGCACGTGCAATTGGCAAGATTTCTTCACCTTCCATAATAAAGTCATTGTCCATAATAACATCAAGCAGATCCGTATTGTTTTAATAATTGATTTTGCTCTTCAAGTGCAATTATTAATCCGATAATTGAAGAATTTTTCACTTTATTTTTTTTTTTTTTCATAAATTATAAGCAGATTTTATGTATTTAAATTTTAAAATGAAAGATGAGAGATGATGCAAATGTAAACAACTTTTTTCATTTTTATCATCTTCCACTCATTCCTCTAAGATGGTGCTAAGTGTAAAAAGGCTATTACACAAAAACTAAACAAAAATTCCATATAATTTGAATAACGGTAAGCATATTATAACCACAAAAGTGTTTGCTTATATATATTTTTTTTGTCGAGGGCAACATATTGGCTTAGAAAATAAAACATGGGGATTTTTTAAAATATTTAATTTTTATTTTGTTAAATATAAAAAAGACTAGGAAAAAATGTCAAGTGTAAACGTATAAAATTGTATTGGGATCGCTAATCTGCTTTTTTAGCTGCTCACAAAAATAGAAATTTACCTAAGTCGGGCAGAAACAGCTTAGGTTCTTTTCTTGGCTTTCTCTGTTCTGCCCTCAATATAATCATTTTATAAACGCGTGCACTTCAAAATTTGAAGCTTTCCGACGGTAGTCTATTAAAAAAGATTTTGGGAAATTCTTCATCATGGGTAGAATTTTGAAACAGTTCGACCAAAGACTATAAATATATAAAGATGTTGCACTGCCATACATTGTACTGCCAGTGCAAAATTTGTCGATGGCAGTACGGCTACTGCCACTTTTGGTACTCAGAGAATTATTATACTCAGCACTGTTGCCAAAACGGCGGTTTTCCAGCTAGATCTGGAGATATTTGATCGGCGAAAGCGGCGACATTTCGATATAACCCGCTAAGTGGTTTTTTTAGCTGTAAAATATTATTATTTGGCGGATTTTAGCGTTTTTTTATATCCAAAAATGTAAACTGGTTAATTATTTTTTCATGTGTATGTAGTTTTTTCTTTTGTTGTGTGTATGGTTTATCGGTAAATACACATATCTAATACAAATTATAACGGCATTTACTCTTTTTTGTTTCTTTATAAGTGTGTGAAAAGAAAAATTGTCAAAGGAGTTAAAGAACAAATACATAAATCTAAAAAAATAATTCTTTAAAAAAAAGAATAACACTAAACTTATTCAAAATTTTAGTATCATTTTTATAAACAAAATAATTTGTTGGTAAGAAAAATTATATTTATATTTGCAAATAACAATTTTAATGACAACCCTTTTATGCAGGAAAATGGGTAAGCCAACTTATGCTCAAAAATTTAGAAAAGAATGGAAGACAAATCCACTATTGAAGGATTGGATTATTGAATCTGACAATGAACTCAAAGCTTTTTGTCGGTATTGCAAATGCAATTTGCAGTGCAAATTTTCGGATTTAATTAGTCATGCTTCTACAAATAAGCATAAGACTGCAAAAGGTGGTTTCAATCAACAAAATAAAATTCCTTTTCAATCATCAAACCAAAAAGTTAAAATGCATGAAACTGCATTATCGATGTATTTTTGTCAACACGGACCTATAGCACCTGTTAATCATTTGACATCACTTTTAAAAAACCAATTCGAGGATTCTACGACCTGTCATCAAATTCGGTTACATAGAACCAAGTGTTCCAACATTGTTAAAAATGTTTTGTCGTTACACTTTAAGGAAGACCTTCAAAAAGATATTGGCTCATCCAATTTTAGTCTCCTTTTAGATGAATCTACTGATATTGAA
The DNA here is from genome assembly GCA_930367235.1 of Sarcophaga rosellei. Classification (NCBI taxonomy): domain Eukaryota; kingdom Metazoa; phylum Arthropoda; class Insecta; order Diptera; family Sarcophagidae; genus Sarcophaga; species Sarcophaga rosellei. The sequence goes on from OV884019.1 coordinate 62,533,468, forward strand.
GTAGTTAAACTACTTGGTATGTTTATTTCTTAAATATCATAAAATACTTTATTTTAAGTAACATTTTATTTTACAGGTATTGTAATAATATATTATAGTTTAAATCAAAAAAAAATTGTGTCAACTTTTTTAGCACTTGCGGAACTACCTGCTTCAGATTCTGAATCTATAGTTCAATGTTTAAGAAACGTACTGGAAGTGTTTCACTTGGATGTGAAGAAATTAATTGGAATTGGGACAGATAATGCTAACGTGATGGTTGGACGTAATAAAAGTGTATATGCAGAACTTAAAAAAGAAAATCCAAGTTTAATATTAATAAGATGTGTATGTCACTCTGTCCAACTGGCCATAAACCATGCTTGTGCAACTCTCCCCAGAAACCTCGAGGTTTTAGTTCAGGAAACCTACAATTGGTTTTCCAAAAGCTCTGCTAGAAAGCTATCGTATAAAAACTTATATAAGGCTATTAACGACGACAAGGTAAGTTCCAAATATTTTTTTTTATATTCTAAAAATTAATCTCCTACATAGGAACCACTAAATATTACCCGTATTTGTGAAACTCGATGGCTCTCTATACATGTCGCTGTCAAACGAATTCTGAAACAATGGTTAGAATTAGAAACACATTTTGGTATTGCTCGTCTCTCAGAAAGATGTTATTCAGCTGAAACACTTCATAATATGTATAAGGATCCAGTCAATTTTTTATATCTTTCATTTTTGAATCCAATTCTTTCTGACATAAATGCTGTCAAGATGAGCTTCCAAAGTAATAATTCGGATCCCACTAAGCGTCTTAATGACTTAAACGCAGCTATAAATTCGTTAAAAAATAAAATCTGTGATACCGAACAACAATTTGAAATTGAATGTTTTGAAAACTACATTAAGCCAAATAATTATTTGGGCTATCAGTTTGAAATTGAAATGCGTAAATACAAAAATAATGGCTTTATTACTTCTGAGAAGGAATCTGAAATACGACAACGATGTGTTCATTTTTGTGTATCGCTGTTGAAAGAATTGATTCAAAGGTAAATATAAATATTATTGATTTTACTTTTTCAATTAACTAATATTTACTAAACTTTCAGATTACCGGAAAACAGGGACATTTTGTCAAAAATAGACAGCTTTTCAGTAAATAATGTATTCCAATCAAGAAAGGAAAATGTTATTATATGTTTAGAACATTTTGGATGTAGTCCGGAAAAAATTGAAAAGATTTTAAATCAGCTTAGTAATATTAACATTATTAGGTGGAAAAATCTTTCTAATACTACATCGTTCTGGTTTGAAGTTTTAGAGTATGAAGATTCTGCAGGAAATGCAATGTTTAAAGAATTAGCTGATTTTGCTTTGCAAATTCTTTGCATGCCATGGTCCAATGCCGAAGTGGAACGAGTTTTCAGTCAGCTAAACATTGTAAAAACAAAATTAAGAAATCGTATTCAAACTGAAATGGTTAATTCAATTTTAACAGTGAAGTAAGTAATATGACTAGTATTTCAATTAATATATTTTCAATAAATTTATTATTTCAGATATGGGCTTTGTCGTCATAATAAATGCTGCTTTGATTACGAAGTACCAAAAAAATTTTTACAGTTAATTGGGACCAGCGAAATTTATTCAAGTTCACAAAATGACACTTTTGAATGGATAGACATTATATAATTATTCTATATAACATTTTTATGCATATTGACACTACATTTTTTTTTTGTTTTCTAAACAGATTTGTTTAAATTATTCGTTCTTTTAATAAATAATTATTTGGCGGTATATGTTAGCTTTTTTCTTCATTGATTTAGCGGTTTCTGGCGTTTTTTGAAACTCAATCTGGTGGGATTGAAATAAAAATTTTGGCAACACTGACACTCAGGGAACGTATTGCTCTCTTCTATAAGCAATTTATTCTCATATGCGTGTGTACGTGTGTGCATATTCATTCCATTTCATAGCACAATTGTGCAGGGAGAACTCACACGCATTCTTGTGTTTTTTAATTTAGTTGTCGATCAGACTGCGACAAGAACACATGTGTGATGGATGTTTTGTCATTTTATTTCAGAATGACACTCAAAAAATATTTTATGTTATAAATGGTCTAAGTCATGAAATGGCTTATTTTATTTTGCAGCATAGTATAATTTTTTTAAATGATTTGAAATTCTCGCTTTTTTTCTTTTAATAAAAAATAGGTTTTTTATTTATCTAAAAAACATGGCCTAATTTTTAAGCCAAAGATGGAAAGCTCTTTTAATAAAAAATGGATTTTTTATTTTTATTTATCTAAAATTATTAAGGCAAAGATAGACAGCTTCACATATGGAAGTTGATGAAATGAAAATTAAAATAGCGTTTATTACTAACACTTTTCTGTGGCTGTAAATAAATTCTCTCAACTTATTTTCTCTCTCTTACTCACTAATTCATAACCAAAAAATTTTTGGTATACATACATTCCAAATAAAAAAACAAATAAACTAAAGGAAGTCTTGTTTTCACAAAATGTGTGTGGAAAAATGTTACCATTTGTTTTATTGTAGGGTAAGAATACGTGTTTTATTGTTGTAGAAACGAAACTATATCGATTCGCACCGAAATAAAAAAACTTTATTAATAAATCTTTAGAAATCCATTTTTAGAGAGAAACAAAACTAGCAAATTATGAAAATAATCTCTTAATTATTACATACATTGATTAAATATTAAAATTTAGTAGTAATTTTTAAAAATATTTTTAAAAAATAAAGCTACAAAAAACATAAAAATATTTTTTGTTGAGCAATGCGTAAGTGGCACCAAAAATACAATTTACTCCTTTTGGTTTGATGAGAATAACGAATGTTATAAATAAATACAGAGTGGAGATGCTTTACTAGTTGTTATATTACTACGGAAGCATTCCCATAGCAAACATATACAATTTTTAAACATTAAAATGATAAATAAATTTAATAAATACTAAACTAAAAATACTATATAGCATTCGTTTTATTACAACTTCATTCTATACAAAAATAGAGACAGAAGTTCACACATACATAATTGAATAGTCTAAAAAATAGCATTATAATTCGGTGCGAATCGATATAGTCTCATTTCTACAACAATAAAACACGTATTCTTACCCTACAATTACACAATCGGTAACATTTGCTTTTCCGCAGGTTATTTGCACATAAATTGTATGGAAACAAAACTTCTTTTAGATTTTAATATTTTTTAACCAGAATGTTTTTTCACAAAGAAAATTAAAATAAACAAGTATGTTTATGTGAATGTACCGTATACTTGTAGATGCTACATTTTGCTTTTTTTTGTTCTCTTTCTCTCAATTAAAATGAGAGTAAGCACGAAGATTTAGCTTTCCCTGTTACCTATCCCCCTCATCACAAGAAGCACAAAATTTTGTCAATTTTGAATACACTGCGTGCAACATCTTTATATATTTATAGTCTTTGGTTCGACAGCATTGAAAAAGTGCACATACTGTACGCTGTACCTATTGCGGTTTACGTATACACTTATCATACTGCGTTGTATTAGTGCATTCACAAACCTGCCAGTGCAATCGGCTGTGTAATTCACAATAACAGGCTTTTGAATAGAATTTTAGCACCAGCGGAGTATTATTGTTTTACTTTTAGAGGACATATTTCCAACCATGCAGAAAACATAATCGATTTTTCATACAATTCACAATTTCTTTTCGAGTGCTGAAAGCGAAAATAATTCTTAATAGAATGAATATTAGTGTAGAAAAATAATTATTTTAGATGCGGGAATTACTGCGATAGAAATCAGCACAAAAAGCTATTTATAAATATTATTGGTGAAATTTAAGAGTGAAACTTCTTGGAAATAAGAACTAGTATTAATAAAACATCAAGATAGATATAGTTGAGTTGAGTTGAGTTATATAGCAAGTGGAAAAAGAAGAAGCAGAAAAAAGAATATATAAATTGTGTATCCCCTTTGATAAATACCTTTATGTCTACTTGTAACTGCGGTCAATACTAGAAACGTCCGTCGGTCGGTTAAGCCAAGAAATGAATTTGTGATTTTTGTCAAATATATTCTATGTGATCATTATTTATTTAAGTTTAACACACAAATAATATTATATACGTTTGGAGAGCACTAAAAAAGGAAAAACAAATAAATCGGTAATCATAAGAATGGTATAAGCGTTCAGGACTCGACTCCATGATTGTGTTATTTTGTACCTGTAAATGTGAGGAGAGTTCATGTTCATGAACGCCTAGATGTGAGTAAAGTGGTTTGTGTTTTTAATTAAGTTGACGAATAATATCGAAGTCCAGAATGTTTTCCGTACAACATGGAGTTAGTGGTGGCGTGGGAATGAACGATCCTGATGGATACGACTTCTCTAAAAGCGAAAACGCAGCCAGATGGAAAGGACTATTCACACCATCTTTGAAAAAGGTAAGCACAATTTACAGCTATTTGATAGACGAGTGTGTTTATATGATTTTTGAAATTTAGGTCTTGGATCAAGTTCACCCACGTCTAACGGCCAAGGAAGAGGCCCTAATATATGTGGAAACATTATGTCTACGTATTTTAGCAATGCTATGTGCGAAACCACTACCGCATACTGTACAAGTAAGCTTAAAATATACATATATGCTTTAAATATATCTCCCTCAATGTTCAGATATATTTTCAAATCTGGGTATATGTATATGTATGTATATATACTGACCAGAAATTATATTCTTTCTATACATATTTGTTTTAAATATGCAGACATATTGCTTTGTATTACATCCTTTTAGTTTTTCCATTTTCACATGATCTTATTTAGAGATTTAGATATGTTAATATATTTAGATAGATATACCACCATACATATTAGTCGATAGGTAATTCATCCCTGATTTTTACAAAACAGTTCGAAATATGTGAAAAAACGCATCGCAATATAGGTGACGTCTAAATAACATCTGACAACTGCTCCTATAATTGTTGTCGATCAGATTTTTATGTTCTTGTGAGGAGATTCTAATTATATTTCGGATTTTAATAATTACAAATTTTAGCTCTTGAAATAAAATTTTAATATAAGTTCAAATTGCAATATAATTAGAATGAAAACACAATTGTTAAGCTTAAGCAATACATTTTAATTACATACGTACATACATAATTGGCCATTACAACCGTTCAGTCAAGATTACGGCCTAGCTTCTCAACACCACACATGTTGTGTGTGTTAATTTTATAGATGAGTGGGGGGACCTACAGTTTAAAAGTCGATTCCGAACGACAGATTTTTGAGAAACTTTTCATGGCAATTTTATTCACTCTCAGAGTTTTTGCCAGAAATCCGCTGAGAGGAAGTCGCCGAAGAAATATTTTTTCATATATCGTTTTGATGTCTGGCCGGGGATTTGAACCGTTGCTTCGCATCTATTAAGCCAACACACTACCTACTAGACCACGGCGACTTCGACATATTAATTACTTTAGAAAATGTTCGACTGTAGTTGATTTACAAAAATCTTTATAAATATCAAACATATCTTCTTTCCGTAGAATTTGAATTTAAATCTCAGTAATAATTATAAAAATCAGTGAAAATTAAATCATGCCATAATAATACTTTAATATTTATGAACAGTATTGTACAAAACTAAAGCACGGATTTTTGTTTACTAGAACGTGGTTTAATATTTTAAAACTCTAATGGACTTAAGTTGTTGTTATTGATTTATTAAGGCTCTCCGCTAACTTAAATTTAAAAAATCTGACAATATTCTTCATTAAACACAAAAATGTTCATAGAAAAATAACAATACGCCCTTATTTTTCAAAACCGCAGCATATCTGCGTTGCATTGACTCAGTTTAGGTTAGGTCGGAGTGGTAGCTCTGATATTTTGTGTTACTTGAGCACGCATAGCGGCCCGTTGTGATGCCACGGGTGAACGCAGTCCCTGTACTAACCAAGTTCCACCAAAATCAGGGAAAAGGAAGAAGTTGGTCAGCGCAAGGGCTGCACTGCATTGACTCAAATAAGTTAGAAAATATCTCCTTAGAGATGTTATTCATGCGATTTCTACCTGGAAAAAGGTTATTCTTATTTTTGCAGGTATCACGTAATATCCCATAGATTTTCTGTGGGATTGAAATCAAGCAATTGTGCTGTCCACTTTATTCCATTGATCCTATTAATCCCAAACCACTCTTTCACGCATTTAGCTGTATCTTTCGGGTCATTAATCTGCTGATATATGTACTCACTTTAGTTTTGTCCAATACTAGTCATTTGATGGTAGTAATATGTATGTACGTATTCAATCACTTTAAAAAAGCTACATTATTAATAATAGAACCTAAAGTGATTCAAAGTTATAATATGGCAAAGAAAACATTTTTAAGTAATTGCGACCATTCGAACTTATTCCAAAAGTAAGCAATAATTTTTATTTACTTTTATTTATTTATTACTATTTTTAACTATTACATAGTAATGATACAATCTGTCAAATATATTTTTTAACTCGTTTGAAAATTAATTTAATGTACAATTCACGACCATTGCTAATTTAAAAAATGACATTACGAAAACGAAAAAAGTGCGGGAAATGTTGAACAAAAATTCCTAAATGTATTGTGCTACAATGCAAATAAAATACAAATATGTAGTCGCCGTAGTCTAGTAGCTAGTGTATTCGCTTATTAGACGTAAAGCCCTGGTCGAGCCCCAGGCCAGACATCAAAACGAGAATATGAAAAAAAAATATTTCTTCGACGATTACCTCTTAGCAGATATCTAACTAAAACTCTGAGAGTAAATAAACCTGCAATGAAAAAGTTTCTCAAAAATCTGTCGTTCGGAGTCGACGTTAAACTGTAGGTGCCGCGACTCAAGTATAATAAAATTAAGGCACACAACATGAGTGGTGTGAGCAGCTAGGCCGCAATGGCCAATTATGTATGTATACAAACTTTTAACCAAACCGAAAACAAATGCTTTAAAAAGGGAGTGTTTGAGGATCAGGAAGCTAGAAACATCAAGATTTCCGCGTTTCGGCAAGAAATAATTATTATTGATAAAAATAGATGCAAAGAGATCCTCGTGAAAACTTTTAAAAGTACTTTAAACTGTGCATTTCGCAAATGAAATTTCAAAAAAAGTATTGAAATTTATTTGAACCAGCTTAATTGTGCAAAACTGTTAAACCTATTTCTGCAACAACTTTTATTTTGTACTTTTTTCTTTCTTAGTTTTAGTTTTTTTTTCAATTTCAATACAAATTTACACACAAAGAAACAAATTACAAATGAATGCCACTAAATTTAGCAGATTATAAACATTTTTAAGAATTCTTTGTACATACTGAGTACATATATTTAAATAAGCCGGGTTAACGTTTAAAGCCATAGTTACAATTAAAATGGGCAAAATAAGTGTTTAAATAATATTTATCGATTGTATTAAATTTCTAATAGAAAGTTAAAATAATCCATTGATCATTACGAAATCTTCGTTCTGTATATCATCATCAAGTTCATTTGTTTTAGTTTTATCCAATTTCTTACAGTCTGTAGACAAAGTTATATACGATATAAGCTTTGATTATACTTTCGTTACTATTTCAGTTACAATTATTCCTTATAAAAATTTATTCATCTGGAGTTTAAGGGATGATATGATTATTGGAATCATTAGTAATATTTTTTTATTTACAATTGTTAGGATGTTGAAGAAAAGGTAAAGAAATCATTTCCTTCGCCTATTGACTGTTGGGCGTTAAATGAAGCAAAAGAAACAGTGGGCTCCAAAAAACGAAAATCTGTTTTACCAACGGAGAGAGTACATACTTTGTTACAAAAAGTAAGAATTTATAATTAGTTTTATATTTTCTTCATTTTCAAAAAGGCATTGGTGATTTAATAATTGTTTGTTTTTTTAGGATGTCTTACAATATAAGATCGACAGTTCTGTATCGGCATTTCTCGTGGCTGTCGTTGAGTATATTTCAGCTGATATATTAAAATTAGCAGGTAATTACGTTATAAAAATAAAACACTGTGAAATTTCAAAACAGGACATTGAAGTAGCAATGTGTGCTGATAAGGTAATAAAATTATAATTTTATTTTCAAAATGTATTGTATTATATTTACTTTTCTTGATTTTTCAGGTTCTTATGGATATGTTTTACCAAACTGATATAAAAGCGAATGTCATGTCCAGTCCCTTACCAACGCTGCCGGCACAGCGTACTAGTACAACTTATGAAGAAGTTGTAAAAGATTTAATAAATGACGAAAAACAATATCAACGGGATTTACATATGATTATACGTGTATTTCGTGAAGAATTGGCCAAAATTGTTAAAAGCCCAAAAGAGCTCGATCCCATATTTTCAAATATATTGGATATATATGAAGTTACTGTAACTTTATTAGGTTCTTTAGAAGATGTTATTGAAATGTCTCAAGAGCAAAGCGCACCGTGTGTTGGAAGTTGTTTTGAAGAATTAGCCGAGGCTGAAGAATTTGATGTATATACCAAATATGCACAAGAAGTAACTTCGCAAGGATCCAGAGATGCTTTAAATGCATTGTTAGCCAGATCTAATGTATAATAGTTAACATTTTTATTTGATTACTACTTTTAAATTTCAAATGTTTTTGAATTTCTTAGGCTATGTCCTTGATGTCGGCAGGGAGAGGATTTCGCGAGGCTGTTAAGTATTATTTGCCTAAATTGCTTTTGGTTCCGATATGGCATGCTTTCGTATACTTTGACTACATAAAAATTCTGATGAAGTATAGCCCTTCGCAAGATGACATCGAAAGTTTTGAACAAGTTCAAGGTTTGTTACGCCCGCTCAGGTGTGATCTTGAATATATTATAGCCGCATTGCCAAAGTGAGTAGCTGTATTTAAATAATTAATGTTATGCCGCAATTATTTAATAAGTTACTGTTTCAGAGAATCATACGTTGCCATGAGTAGTAAAGCTCGCCGACAACTAGCTATAGAACGCACGAGGGAATTGCAAAATACTGTTGAACATTGGGATAAAGACGTCGGACAAAATTGTAATGAATTTATTCGAGGTGATTGTAATATTAAAACCTTTATAATATTATATTCAACATATTATCACTGTTTATGCATGGAAATTGCTTTAATCTTTAAGGGCCAGTTTTTAAAGCAAGTTTAAACTCGAGATTAAGTTAATCTCCAGTTAACCTTCGTTTTAAGTTTTTGAATTTACTTAATCTTAAGTTTAACCCTACGGTTAATCAGTTAATCTTAAGTTTAAACCACCAACGTTGGTGGCTTAAACTTAAGATTAACTATGAAAAGTAGTTGACAAATTTTATTAAAAAAAGCTTTTAAGTGAGAGAAAGACGAATAAGACAAATTTTTAAGTGATTATGAATTATATAAAACACAAATTGACAATAGACAGTCTTAATTTATTTATTATTTTTCAAAAATTATTTTTTTAGTTAAAGATCAATAGTATTCAGCTTTTGTTTGTTTTTATTCGATTTTGTTTGTTTGTTTTTGTTCTATACAAAAGCAAATTGTTGTAAAACACTTTGAAATTTTTGCTTATAGGAGTGGCAGCCCTACGAAGATTAAACTACAATTCAAAACTTAAAATTAAGTTAACGAAAGATTAACTTTAACTGGAGATTAACTTAATCTCGATTTTAAACTTGCATTTAAAAACTGGCTCTAAAAGACCCTAGTTGGGGAAATCGGTATTTATTAATTTTAATTTCTGACTACTTCTCTTATGAGTGAGGTGATAGTTCAACCATGATGTGAAAAGTTGTAAACGCTGAAATTTCACAGAGAGGAGTACTACAAGCCTCCTATTTATCCTTACTTTATACGACTGCCTGTAGATAATTTTGATATATGCAGATAGTCTTGTTAAGTCCAATGGCCAGGTCACGGCACAAAGCTGAGACATTATATTGAAACCATTGTTTGGGTACTTGCAGGAATCAGAGATTATCTAGTCGCATGTGTTTAGGACCTACTGATGCTAGGTCCTACTCCCTTCGTACCCAATCTAACTTATTTTTATCTTTTTTATAAACAATAAGTGTTTGGAACAAATTTTTCAGATTTCAAAATCTCTCAAAACATAAAATCAAACCTATTTATTGTTTGTGACTAAAATAGAAGTAATATTAAGTTCTTAACATTTTTTTAGAAGATTGATAAATACTCTTTTAGAGCCGTTTGATTTTTGCCCTTCTGAAGAAAATATTGATAACATTTTAATAACTAAATGTTCATTTTAATATTATAGGAATTTAATGAAATTTATTCATAAAACGATACAGTATTAGTATTGTCAATATTACAATATTAGTGTGCGAAATATATGTACATATATGTATATGTATATATATTTGTTTTACTTTATTAGATTTATTAATGTTCAATAGAATTTTTTTTCCTATAGTTAGCCTTGCAATTAAACCGAAAATATTCGGGAAAAAATTGCAACAAAACTATTATAAAATACAAAGCAGTATATGTATGTATATTTTTACAAAGCGTTTTTTCATTCTTAAAGATATTAGAGATAGAGAGAAAATCTGAGTGAACTTTATTACATACATACATAATTGGCCATTACAACCCTTCAGTCAGAATTACGGCTTAGCTTCTCACACCACCCATGTTGTGTATGTTAATTTTATACTCTGAACGTCAGATTTTAGAGAAACTTTTTCATGGCAGGTTTATTTACTCTCAGAGTTTTTGCCAGAAATCTGCTGAGAGGAAGTCGCCGAAGAATTTTATTTTTCATATTTCGTTTTGATGTCTGGCCTGGGGCTCGAACCCGGTCTTTTCGTCTAATAAGCGAACACACTACCTACTAGACTACGGCGACTACTGGTCTTATTAACTTAATTACATTAATCAAAAAAGTATTGATTTAATAGGCTTTAAACTTTGGGTTAAAAGAATAAATATTTGTGTTAATGCGGTAAAAGTTTTTCTTATAAATTAATAATTACTAAATTTTTTTATTTTTAGTTATATCATTTAATGTTAAAATATAATTACTTATAGAAAATTGAATACGAAGAAAAATTTTATTCCTAAAATGTAGACTCTGTTAAATTTCAGAATTTTTTAATACATATACACAATATCGCATGTTGTGTGCGTTAATTATATCCATGACTTTAATGTTAAGCCATTAATTGCCAATTACCAAATTGATTTTTATAGGTATTAATTTATAATATAATTTATGTGATGATGTTATATCAGAATTCATTGCATTTAATACCTTTTATAATATTTTTTTATATTTTAAAGTACAATGTTATGATTACCTTTTAGAACCTTTTAAATTTTATTTTTATTTTAAACAATATAAAAATATCAATACTAAGATCAAATAAATTATTTGAATTTATTTATAATTTGTTAATAACAAGAGATAAATATAATCAAGAATGTAATTTCAAATTGCAACAATTTTGTTTATGGTATTTCACATACAATTTAATTTTGAATTGTTAGTAAACAAAATAATCTACCAAGAAATAAATTGCTTTTCAAATTTGCATCTACATTGTGCAGCCACTGCGCTGGCCAACTGCTTTGATGAGTTTGGTACAATTCTGCCAGTACAGGGAATGCACTTACCTGTGGCGTCACAAAGGGCCGCCATTAGAGATGTGTCGCATAGTTCATAAAAACACCGATGTTAAAAAAAAAACATCGGTGATAAGACCGATACATTGATGTTTTTCGAAGTTTTATTTTCCTATCGTTAAACATCTCAATATAAATCCAAAAGCATTTTAACACATGTAAAACCTAGAAAGAATAGTTTAGTGCAACGGCAAATATATACCACAATTTAATCACACATACGTATCGTCATATGTAATTCAAAAAAGACTTAATAAAAAATTGTTTAAAATCTATTTCTTGATTTATTTATTTATTTTATTATATATGATATTTTTATATCACTCGTGTGGTTTAATTGTTCTTCAATTATTTATTAATGTAATTATTATAAAACAAAGTGTTTAGAGTTCAAATTGGACTTTGATTTTTTTCTAATTTAGAGCATTTCTGATTTTAAATGACGATATAGTACGATTATGTCATAAGTAACTAAAACAGAAAACATGAAGTAATTACACATAATACATACATAGATTTGGTTAAATATTTGTGTATTTTGATTTGTTTGAAAATTAATTTTGTATTTTAAATAAAAAAATTAGAGAAAGAGTTTTATTGTTTCTAAAATTATTAATCTTTAAATAAATTATTTTGCCGACGATTCTACACAAAATATCTAAAGATGCCTTTGTTTTATTAAAAATTTGCTTAAACATGGAATTATATTTAAACCAAGAAAATGTCTTAATAATAGTAGAAATGATAATATTTGTATGAATTTAGTAATTGACGGAAACGATGTTCAAGCCAATTCGGCGAAAAAATAATTATTCAGATTCATATTTCTGATATTGTGAAACGGATTCATTCTTTCAATATTTCTTTTGTTAATTTTATAATTTATTATACATTCTTACGTTATTTTATAAAATTTTTTTTATTTTGACCACAGTGAGGTATATTTTTAAATTTTAACACATGTAATTGACATACGTTATATATTTTTATAAAATTAAGAATATTTCTTTGTTTGGAAAAGTACATCCAAATCTAATCTATATACATATTTCGTTTTAAGCAAAATTAGTCATTTAATGTTTCAAACAAAAAAAGAGATCAACCATTAGAAATTTCAAAACGATAGTTATAACAAAAAATGTTAATTATCTAAATCATATTTATTTACCGCTTAAAATTTTTATACTTAATCAATTCAGTATAAATATAATATTATTATAAATATTATTTAGTAATAATAATGTGTTAATATGTTCCAAAGAATAAAAAAAACATAAGAATTTATTCGATTTATTTTTCTAGTGAAAAATTAACTTTAATTAATTAAATACATTACATATTAGAATTTGTTAAATTATACGTTATAATTGTTTCTCAATTATCTTCTTTTGTAGAAGATGTACTGGGAAAAATTGGATCTGGAAAAAGAGTAGCTGAAAGAAAAGTTTATCTCTTTGATGGTCTTATGTTACTTTGCAAGCCTAATATGAAACGCCAAGCCACGTCAGCAAACACTCAAGTTTACGAATATCGGCTTAAGGAAAAATTTTTTATGAGACGTGTAGAAATTAACGATAGGGCTGATACAGATGAATTAAAAAATGCATTCGATATTGCTCCACGAGTACAACCACCAGTGACGCTCACAGCTAAAAGTACTCAACATAAAAATGATTGGATGGCGGACCTTATAATGGTTAACACAAAGTCAATGTTGGATCGAATACTTGATAGTATTTTATTAGACATTGAAAAGAAGCATCCTCTACGTATGCCAAGTACAGATTTATATAAATTTGCTGAACCAGACAGCCCTGATAATATAGTTCTGGAAGAGAGAGAAAGTGCTGGTGTGCCCCTAATAAAGGTTAGCAAACATATAATTATAGTAATGAATAATATTTTATCACTAACTTATTTTTATTACAGGGCGCAACCTTATGTAAGCTCATCGAAAGGCTAACTTATCACATATATGCAGATCCTATGTTTGTTCGAACTTTTCTGACTACATATCGATATTTTTGTACGCCACAAAATCTTTTGTCGTTGCTTATAGAGCGTTTCAATATACCCGATCCAAGTTTAGTTTATACTGACCAGAATAATAGTGATAAAGACCCTTTAACATGTGATTCCGATAAATTACACAAAAACTCACAACGTGAAGATTGGAAACGTTATCGAAAGGAATATGTACAACCAGTACAGTTTCGTGTTCTGAACGTGCTGAGGCATTGGGTAGATCACCACTTTTATGATTTCGAAAAAGATCCAACATTACTGGAGAACTTATTACAGTTTTTGGAAAGTGTGAATGGTAAATCAATGCGAAAATGGGTAGATTCCGTGCTGAAAATTGTTCAAAGAAAAGTAAGTAAACAAAAACAATGACATTCAAACGAAATATATATTCAAATATGGAATAAAAGAGTTGTATATACAATACGCTCGTATGTACATCTTCAAAAAAAATAACGCTTCTGTCGTAAGCATATATGTACATATGTCGATTTTCAGCAAATTTTACTCGTATGGACGCTTACCCGAAGTCGCCGTAGCCTAGAAGGTAGCGTGTTGACTTATTAGACGTGAGTCCGTCAGCTCAGATACTTTTGCCATTTCGCCTTTCTAAAGAAGTACTCCTTTTTCACTGGAACTCAAATATTCCCAATCAGATATTATTCTCTTCCTCTTGGGAGAGTTTTATTCTACAGGTTTATTGTGTAGCACTAACTACGTTCACACCTGATCGGTTCTATCAATTAACTCGCAAATGTAAATTAATAGTGAAAATTAAAAATCATTTTAACAAAACAAAACTTCACTTTCTTCAAATTACTATGTAGTAATTTAAATGGACGTTTTTCAAACTGTATGAAATAGGTTGCATTTTGTGCAAATAACTCAAAAACCTTTAAACTTTAACACATTAAAACATTTGAACGTTTTATTAAATAATTAAATAATAAAATTAAATGAAAAAATTTTCTTATTAAATCAAGACGGAAATCTGATTAAATTTTAACGGCCATATTAAAACAAATTTAAACTGATTTGCTCACTTCTATTTTAACGAAAATGCATTTAAATTGTACTCAAAAAGCTATTTTTGCTTAATAAACTTTGTAAATCTGTTATAGAGCAAAAGCACGTTTACGCCTACTTTAAGGTATAATTTAAAATAAACCTTCATTAAAAAAATTATTTGATTATAAAATATTAACCTACAATAAAGTGAGCGTTTATATTAATATTAAAATATAATAATAATAAATAATAAACGGCAGTGTATGGAAGCAAACAAAACATTTCCCAAATAATTACATAATATACAAAATTTTTCAAATTATTTTAAACAGTTCTGTACTTAAGTTAAACTAAGTTAAATCAAATCAAACTAAAACAATCGTAAATAAGAGAAACGAAAAAAGCGGAAACAGATTACTCGCCCGAATCATTTCCTATGTGTTTTATTTTCAATATACAAAAATAGAGATAAATGCCGCGTACAAAAAATAATTTACTACGTACTATTATTTTGAAAATAGAACGTAGTATGCAAGTTATGTGAAAAAAAGCCTAAGTTTGGTTAAAATAAAACTGTTAATTTAGACTAATTCTAAAAGTGAGACGGTTAAATTTTCTTCCACAATTAGTTTTCTATATTAGTTTTTACTAAATGTGGCAGAAGTTCACATTTGATCGATCAATTAGTCATTTCAAGCTAATACTTGATGGTTTTGTAGGTATTAATTCCCACTTACATCAAACCGCAAGTTTACACCGCATGCTGGCCTGATAGAGTTGACACGCCGCCATTTTAAAGGTAGCTTTCAAGCGCCAAGTCATGTACTTGTCTAATATAGTGTAATCATTATTATACTCCGGTAGTTGTACACATGTACACAGACCAGTCTATCAAGTTGTCTGGTGACATTTTGGCTTTCGTATGATCTTTGTCAGGCTTAGGTATAATTTTTGCCGAAACATTTTTATTATTATTTTTATTATAAAAATGTTAACTTTTTTATAGAAACTATATTTTTGGCATACTTAAGCCTACAAATATAATTTTCATATTCATATTCATTTTCATACACAGAAGAACCTATGGATCGATGCAACCTAATTTCACTCCACATATGTACAGTTTGTTGCACAATATTCGCAACAAGTAATTCATTATATTTATCACTTGTGTCTGAAAAAATTTAAAAAGTGCATAAAAAAAAATTTTGTGCAATATTAAAGATACTTATAAATGTAATGGAGCGTCATCACTAGTTAACTTGTTTTTATTAATAAAAAAGCATTGCTAGAGAAATGGAGATTTCACGTACATAGTATATATAACCCTTTCCGTCCCTAGCAATTTCAAAATTGAAGGATTTCAATGAAATTTTTGGTATGTGATAATTTGCCATTAAAAAACACAAAAATGTCCTTTTTCTAAGGACATACACATATGTGTGTCTTGGGCTTTCACTTAGTCAAAATACAAAAATGTTAATATAATAATAAAAAAACAAACTTTTTATTGCGCTCTCAATCACAAATGCTAAAAAAAAGCGGCGAAAAAACTTATAACAGGACAAAATAGAGATAATCAATCATATGAGGACATATAATTCGTTAAGAAAAAGCTAAATAATAATTTACAAATTTCTCTCCAAAATACCCTAAATTTTCCTACACATTTGTGTAGGCTGGGACGGAAAGGGTACTTGAACTTTGAGAGACAAATTTTTTCCACAAACTATAAAAATATTCTTTATTGCACTCTAAATCACAAATACTAAAATAAGCGGTGAAAAAACTTATAACAGAACAAAATAGAGATAATCAATCATATGAGGACATATAATTCAATAAGAAGAAGCTAAATAATAATTTACAAATTTCTCTCCAAAATACCCTAAATTTTCCTACACATTTGTGTAGGCAGAGACGGAAAGGGATAAAGTTTTGTAAGTAGAATATAATAACATACATAACTCAAATTGACCTAAGGCGACTTACGCTGTTATTGTTTGGGACCATAGTAGCCAATATTCTAATCAATATTATCAGAGAATTTTATTTAGAAATAATATAAAAATTTCGATGTAGTCTATATTTGAATATATTATTATTATATATAGATTATTATATGTACATTTACATTTTTTAATTAGAGCGAACAGGAGAAATGTCATAAACAAATTACATTTGCGTATGGTCATAGCCCACCACCAATAGAACATCATTTAAGTGTACCAGATTCAGAGATTACATTACTTACTCTACATCCTTTAGAGCTTGCAAGGCAACTAACACTACTAGAGTTCGAATTGTATAAGAATGTTAAGCCCTCTGAACTGGTTGGTTCACCCTGGACTAAAAAAGACAAAGAACAGAAGAGCCCCAATTTGCTTAAAATTATGAAACATACTACAAACGTCACCCGATGGGTTGAGAAATCTATAATAGAAGCCGAAAATTATGAGGAACGTGTGGCAATGGTTACTCGAGCCATAGAAGTAATGATGGTTATGTTAGAGCTTAATAATTTTAATGGAATACTGTCAATCAGCGCAGCAATGGGTAGTGCTTCAGTGTATCGCTTAAAGTTAACATTTCAAGGTCTACCTGCACGATATGAAAAATTTTTAGAAGAATGCAGAGAACTCAATGATGGTCATCTAAAGAAATATCAAGAGCGTTTGCGATCAATTAATCCTCCTTGTGTTCCGTTCTTTGGCCGTTACCTTACAAATATTTTGCACCTAGAAGAAGGAAATCCAGATTGTTTACCCAACACCGAGCTCATTAACTTTTCAAAACGTAGAAAAGTATCGGAAATAATTGGTGAAATACAACAGTATCAAAATCAGCCCTATTGTTTAATGGTGGATCCTAAGATAAGGGTAAATATTCACATACTACATCTCATCCCAACATGATTGATTTTATATAATAATGTAATTTCATTTTAGAACTTTTTGGAAAATTTGGATCCATTTAAGGGTATGTCAGATACCGAAATTTCAAATTTTTTGTATCATGAAAGCCTACGTATTGAGCCCAGAGGATGTAAACAACCTCCTAAATTCGTAAGTATATTATTTGTATATTCAAATTTAAGCTTTTGATTATATAGTGCTTCTCACATTTATAAGTTTACTCCCATTTTCCAAATATCTCTTTAATCAATCATCAACTTTAATCGATTAGGTTCCTTTTGAAGATTTATATATTTTTTCATGTACTATTAGGAAATCTAACATTTATATACTTTATTATTATTGTTGTGTGATTTATGTTACATAACGAAATCAGGTTATTCTTTGTTTTTTATTTAAGAAATTTAATATCATATTTTTCAGCCAAGAAAATGGAGCTCTGTAACATTAAAATCACCAGGTATTAAACCTCGTAGACAGAATAACAGCAATAATAATTCAAACAGCACAGGTAGTCACTCTACAAATAATGGTACGCTAAGTGCTATAAATCCTGTGCACACCCTCACGACACGTTCTCATTCATTTATACCTGCATCTGATACTTCTCTTGTCGAGCAAAGTTCCCCAATAAATAGTAACAGCGTAAATACTCTCAATCAGAATTCCGGCAATGTTCAGGCGTTTTCAGTTTTCGCTAACGTTAATATACCCGAAAAAAATGGATCAAAGTGGATTTCATCAACAGCGCATAGTAGTAGTCATCAAACAATAAATACTACATTTCCAATTGCACCCGTTCCACCTGCCAGAACTGACTTACTTTTATCAGAAGCAAATGGGTGTGATGAAGCGCCACTGCTGCCTAAAAAGCCGAATACATTTAGTCCTACGTCGTTTGGTGATGGCACTTCAGGAACAAACTCGCGTTTAGACTCAACATGGAATGTATCAGATGATTGCATTGGACTACAACAACAGGCAGCTCAAATGTCCAGCAATATCCCAGTATACAATAACCAAACTGGAACAGGAAGCGACAATGAACCCTTGCCATCTCCACTTCCTCGAGTAGTCGTAAGCCCACGACATGAAATGCATTCCATAAGCAACAGATCTCCATTCCAATTTACAGCAACTTTCAATAAATCTAATTACGGCTCCTCCAATCACTTTAGGTAAGTCAATTATTATGGTGTAGGAATCATTTGAGAAGTATTTTATGCTTTTTTTTATTGAAGTTTTGTTATAAATTGTAATAATTAAAGAAAAAGACCATCTAGTTTAATCTGTTAGTATGTCTCATAGTGACTCGCTCACTCTCACTCACTCTTGCTCTCTCGATTTTTGCTGATATAGCAGACATGACTAAATTGTATTATATGTTTGTATGTCCTTTTTACATACACAAGACATATATCTCAATATATAGTTACTGTATGGTTATTATATTTAAGTGAAGCAAGTAGATGGTGTGTTGTAGTCTAGTAGGTAGTGTGTTGGCTTATTAGACGCGAAGCCACGGTTCAAATCCCCGGTCAGACATCAAAACGAAAACTCGGAGAGTAAATAAACGTGCCATGAAAAAATCTGGCGTTCTAAGTCGACGTTAAACTGTAGGTCCCGCCACACAAGTATAAAATTAAGGCCACTCACGTATAAAATAAAATTAACGCACACAACATGAGTGGTGTGAGAAGCTAGGCCGTAATACTGACTGAAGGGTTGTAATGGCCAATTATATATGTACTTAGATTTTGAATTTTTTTATTTCATGCAGGCTTCACAGTTCCACATAGATTAAATATATCAGTATGGATATTAGGCTAATACACTGATTGTCAAGCCAGACGCTGACATCTTTCTTTTCTTTTTTCAATATGGACTTACGAAGACTTTTTGGATTTATTATTATTATTATTTTTTTTTTAATTTTATCATTTATCTTATAATAGAGCATAAATTCCCTTTGAACTAGTTTTTATGATGATGACCTAAGTAAAGCAAGTATTTTACACATAAGTTGGTAAAGGTAACAACATGTTGTTATATAATACATCGCTTGGTTCTTCTAAACCAAGTCAATTTAAAATTTGTACATTTTTAGCAGGAGCAAAAAATATGTTTTTTTTTTTGTAAGTTAAATAAAACAGGGATAAAACTGTATAATATATATAAGTATGTATATATGTATGTATACTTGTTTCTTTTTTATCGAAAGAGTAGGGAAAATTGTGTAAAATTTTTACAGGGCATTGATATTACTACCATACATTTTTGTCTCGCAAAAGTGAAACTTGACAATTTTTGAGTTTATTCGCTTTAGAGGAACTAGGGCGATAGGTACAACAAAATAATTGTTTTCTTTTATTAAATAATAAATTTTATATAATAATAATATAAATAATGGAAATAATTTTTAGACTCATGGCTTATTTATATTTTAGTAGATGAATACAATTAAACTTAGTTGAAATAAAAATGTCTATAGTGCCAAATATTTCTTTTAGAACATATGCGATTCTGTTACATAAAAATAGGAGTTATTGTTAAAAGTAACCTCTGACCATGGATTTTTTAATATCCGATTCTTTTATACAGTGTACTCTCTTCTAAAGAACACATCTCTCTTGCGTACCAAAACAATGTTTCCCTCTTAATCGGACAACCCTCCCATATCAGAACATGAAGGCCTTTTTCCATGACATATGCACCTTTAGTTCCCCATAACCGGACAGCTTACAGCTCGGTAACACAATTTTTTCGTTTACACTTTTCTTTATTCGTAATCAGTGTTGCTGTTTTGATTATTATTAATTTTAAATTAAAATTTTAATTTAAATAAACATTTTTTCTCATTTTGATATTTTTGCAATGTGAGTAGATAGATGAAAGTCATAATAAAAATACAAATTTTTATTTCTTATAGTAGTCCAAATGAAAACGTGTTTGCAGTTGCCACAAGTCCACAGTTTACCGCAACAGATGCAACAGCCGATGCAAATAATCCAATAGTACCTGTTTCACCACATGTTAATGTTCCCACTGCGGCGAATGTAGAATATCGAGCGGCACCACCACCATTGCCGCCAAGACGAAAAGAACGCACTGAAAGCTGTGCTGATTTAGCTCAAAAACGGCAGGCACCCGATGCACCTATGGTAATAGTCTTACACATATACACATACATATGTAAATATATAACAGAAAGATAAAGTAAATAATATATGAATATACTTAGTCGTTTATATATATACAAATATGTAGTCGTTTTACTTCCGGTGATTGCTTTGATTACATTTATAATAATTTTTGAAAATTATTTATTATTTCCAGTTACCACCTCGTGATGGTGAATTAAGTCCACCGCCTATACCTCCCAGAATTAATCAAAATCAACATCATTCCAGTGGTTCTAGTTTACGTGGCCAAACAAACGAATTTATAAGTGGTAACAGTTTACTTTTACCAAATACAAGCAGTATTATGATACGACGTAATTCAGCAATTGAAAAACGTTCCGCATCTACGCTCTCTTCGTCGAACATTTCGGCGTCGAATACAGCTGTAATATCTTCATCAACGACTAACTCTGCAAAAACACCCAATGTGGTTCCTTATCTAAGTCATTTGAATACAACAGCATGTACTTCGGATGACCAATCAATATCACCTGCGTTAAGTTCTTCAACTACAACGTCACCTATGACTCCAATGACACCCATTTCACCTCACATACCTTCAGGATATCAAAGTTCAGATATATCAGTTCATCCTCAATTATTTTTTAAAAATTCACCAAGTTCCTCTACCTCTATATCATGCTCCCAGCATCCACCAATACATCACCCCCACTCTCAACATTCACATTCTCTTCATCACAATGTGCACGCTAAGAATGTTGCTATGCATTCATGGTCATCACCGAAAGAAATCTACCAAAAAGCTGACGGTCTGCCCAAACTTCCACCAAAACCTAGTCTAAGCTATAGTCTTTGCGATAATCCAGGTATTTCTTACAATTTTCTTGATTTATTGGCACAAGCCACTAAATTTTTGTGCATTACTCAAACATTTAAAGATTGACTGATTTCGTCTTTTGTTATTTATTTAGATAAAGGTACAATGTTTCCTTACCCAAGTACAAACCAAGAATAATATATTTATGACGGCGATGTGATATGGATGCAAAAACTACTGGTATTTACTCATCATATGTTATGTTATTGTAAATAAAATGCATTATTGACCGTAGTAAATAATAACAATAAAGTATAACACTATTGTTACCATTGGAATTTTATTTTATTTTTAGAAATATCAGAATTTCACATAACATTTCTATCAAAATAAATGGATAAGACTGTATGTAGGCTATTGTCACTTAAAATCTATTAAGGGTATAAATAATACATCAAACATATGATCAACAATCTATAATTGAGCTGAAATCAGCAAAATATATGTAGCCATGTTATTCGTCGTGTAAAATTTTGAGAGCTATTAATTTTAAATCTGCTTTCTTAGTATGACAAATTTTTTTTAACTAAAACATAATCAGCGACAAAAACCAGGAATCCAATTTAAATCGAGGGAAAACAATTTTTGCAAAGGAACACAAGAATAAATAAAACTAACTAAAGGGAGGATTTTAACGGGCAGATAAATTGTTTGTCGTTATTATGAGTACCCAATAAGATAGAAGTGATCGTTAAGCTAAAGGGAGGATCATCCTACCTTTAACATTCAAAGGTCATTTTATGTTTGAACTTGCCATATTATATATTAATTTCATTATGGCAACTTCAAATTTAAACAAAATGAGCATATACAACAAAAAAACAAAGCCCGCGGTTGCCACTGCGTTAGAAAAAAACTTGTATAATTGAGCAGCTTTATCGACATTGCTCCGGCACTGCTATATTTTTGAAAAATGTTATCTGTAAGTTGTAATAACGAAAATAAGTTAAAGGTAACTTTCCAGTTCCCTTTAGCTAAAGGTACGTTTAACTAACCCCAAGTTTAATGACAAGTTGTAATAATGGCCCTAAATATGTTAATGGAGAGAAAAAAGATTGTGAAGCCAAAGGGAATAGCTTCAAACGTAGTGGTCACCCAAAAACAACAAAAAATACATGTTTTTGTTAAAAAACACGGCGAATTGAGTTGACAAAAACAACATGTATTTTTTGTTGTTTTTGGGTGACCACTAATGTCAAAATTCGCTGTAAGCCAGAAATGACAAAGGCGAATCCATATAATGACTTAAAGTTGTTATCAAGGCGAATTCAATAAGGTGATGTTAAAAGCCCAGCTGATTGCTTTTTTCAGTCCACATAAATGTCAAACATATTGTTTGAGTACAGTGAGCAAAAAAAATGTACTCCCGCTACCTCGAAATAACTTTTGAACAAAAAATTATCTATAAAAGGAAATTTATTGTCCTTAAGACTAAAAAAGCTTTAAAACTATATTCTGATTATAAACATTTCTCTATTGGTTAAGTATAAAGAAAATAATTGTCGAAACTAAAAAATTCCCACATTTTTAGGCAAAAAAGTGGTGACTTTTTGACTATGGCTAACGGGTCACCTACAAAGTCATGTTAAACAAAATCCTGTGGAATAATTTATTTGTTAGTTTTTTTAATAAGTGTACACATTTTTTTTGCTCACTGTATATACATTCTTTTGTTTATTTATTTTTTATTTCTTTTTACAATTCTATTCTACACAATTTATAATTTATTTAAATATTCTGGATGTTTGGGCACAACTTTTCTTGTAAAATCTGCTTTTATGCTTCCCGATATTCCTCTGAAGGTCGTCATACCTTAGTGGTAGCGCAAATCAGCTCGTATTTAAAAAAATTTATTTTTTAAACATTTTTTTATAAATGAAAATAAACAAAAGAAAAATAATGACACAAAATAACAACTTTATGTCATTATATGGATTCGCCTTTGTCATTTCTGGCTTACGGCGAATTTAATTTGACATTAGTGGTCACCCAAAAACAACAGAAAATACATGTTGTTTTTGTTAAAAAAACACTGCGAATTGAGTTGTTGTATTCTTGCCATCACCTTATTGATTTCGCCATGCTGTTGTTTTTGGGTGACCACCCTTTTCTTTTATAAAAGACTAACAAATAAATTATACCACAGGATTCTCTTCAAGATGACTTTCTAGAAAATCCTGTCGCCATAGTCAAAAAATTACCACTTTTTTGCCTAAAAATTTTGGAATTTCTTAGTTTCGACAATTATTTTCTTTATACGTAACCAATAGAGAAATGTTTATAATCAGAATATAGTTTTTAAGCTCTTTTTTAGTCTTAAGGACAGTAAATTTCTTTTTATAGGCAATTTTTTGTTCAAAAGTTATTTGGAAATAGTAAGTGTAAGTTTTTTTTTGATCACTGTATGCCAACAAAATATTTGAGATTTGTATGTACTGAAAAAAGCACTCACATGGGCTGATACACGGCAAATTCATATAAGGTAGCCGCAACTCTACAACAAGTACAACAATGCAAAAACAACAGGCATTTTGTTTTTGTAAAACACTCCTTCGGCTGTCAAAATAGGAAGAAAAAAATGGAAAAGAAAAAAAATTAACAACAAAACACACACGCACAACAAACACACACAAATTTTGACACTTGAAACAGTATCAGCTGTTTAGTCAATCCCACCTATTACATGAATTCGCCTAGGGCTGATAGTTTAGTAAACAAATTAAATTAAATTAAAATATTTGTGATATTTTGCAAGATATAGAATTAAACAAATCGAAAAAAGTTTTCGAAAGATTTAATTTAAAAATTTGAATTTATGCGGTTTTTCAGGATTTTGGAACGAATCATTAATTTTTATATGAAGCCAGGATATCATTTTATGCGAATTCAATTTATGCGATTTTTTTAACGCATCTATCGTATACGATGTGTACAAGGTAGGTACATAAAAGCACTCAGTACATAGTATACAGATTTCGTTCATGAAAGAACTGTTTTAAAAAATGTACCTTAATGTTTTTTATTCCTAAATTAGAACTAAACCTTATTACTATAGGTTTTCTTCCCATTAATTTTATAATGCCAAAAAGAGGAAAACTGAGAATGACCAAACGTACAGACGTAACTATCGATTTTGCTCTGTCAGACGACAGTTTATGCATTTAGTATTACTGCCATATATGATTCATAACCATTTCATCGACTCATAAAGGGTTTATAAAGCATAATTTGAATGAAAATTTGCTCAATACACCCTTCATAAATCAAAATTAATTTTTATGTGTGTATGGCAGTTAGTTTATTTCTTGGAATTTATTTCGAGATCAAATAGAAGGCAAAAAATAAAGCTTTACTGTTGTTAAAATAAAATTATTTACAGATAGAAAGCTTAAAGCCTATATTTGAATGTGGACGGTATTGCCATACTGAAATATCTAAATTCAGTTTAAATGCTGTTTGATGTCGTGCACTAACTACAAGTGTGTGCTCATTAGGATGAGGACAATGTACGAGTAAATTTGCATTAAATCTGCTAATGCATACCTGTGGCGTAACCAGTTAAATCTGCTCATATCTGAATTTTCACCTGGATGCGCGATCAAAAAATTCTAATTAAATAAATAAATTGACGTATCGCTCAAATTTATGTTTACACAAGTAAAACATTGTTACACACCTTCAAGTGTAATAAAGATCACAAACTTCACATGATCACATTCATATTGCTCGAATATGGATGGCAACTCAACTTTAGTTTCGCTGCCAGTTGCCAAAAATGGTATTACAAACGGCAACTGAGAACCAACATTTATGACTTTTTTATGGATCTCAGTTGTATTGCCAGTTGCCAAAAATTTTATTACAAACGGCAACTGACAACCAACATTTGAACATTTCACGTACAAAAAAATTTTTGTCGGCAACTATAAATTGTCAGTTGCCAGCTGGCATAGCAACTGTGGTTCAGTTGCCGACCATAATTGACCCATTAACTACAATTGTTACTTATCAAATTTTTCGATAAGAAAAAAATGTTGCATCAAATATAATTCAAAATGGAAGCGTTCACAATAAGCACCCGTGCAGTACGCCAGATATCTTTCTAAATCGGCCTAGGCGGTTAAAATCTTGCATCACAGCGAGTTGAAGTGTTACAGGTTTTCTATGTTGTTCTATGGAATAAGTCAAAACGCTTTCAGGAGACAACTCAATGATTATTCGGGTATTTATTAGATCGATTCATGAGACGCAAAATATAAACCTTTCTTGTTTGACCTTAAGCGGCTATTGACACGCAATAAATTCTTTGGGGATTTATTTTAAGTGGTATCCGCCAACGTATTAACATTTAAACAACAATTATTGTAGTGTCTGCGTTAAAAGTCATTATATACAATGAACATCGGATTTGATAGCTTCATGAAAGTTGTCTAGACATCAGTTTACACCTTTGTAAATTTTTAATTACAGAGAGCAAGTACATGTAGGAATGTTATTTATTTGCAAATGAAAAAAGGATTATAATAAAAAAATAGATGTATAAAAGGGTTAAATTACTACAGATTTTATACATATTTTTAACTCGATTAATTTTAGATTTTTGCAAACCACTGAGAGTATTCGATGTTTTAATTTTTAAAAGCATAGTCAATAAAAAAAATATCATCTCCATATACAGAATCAGCTTGATCCAGGTGATGTTTTAAATTTTCTTTGCCAAATATATGTATGTTCACCTAACTTTCTCCACCACAGTCTTCTTCTTAAACAAAACAAAAAAAAAAAAAATTTAAAAATTATATTATTATTAGAAATTATCATTAATGAAATTAAATATTAAATTAAAATAAATTATAACATAATCCAAAGAATTTAATAAGCACAGGAAATAACGCAGCAAAAAGGTTTCTCGAGTAGAGACAAACAATAACAAATATCAGAAAGCGCCAAGTATGAATGGAAGTCTGATTTTTGTAGTTTAGAATCGTGTAATAAAATTGACATCACAATGCGTATTTAACTTTACCAACACAAATGTTTCTGAAATCTTGGACACAATTTCCAATTTAAAAAAGAGCTGTGGAAACGATGGTATTTCACCAAAAACTATATTCGTTTGCAAAAAAATTATTTCTACTTATCTTTGAAGTATTTTAAATAATATTATCGGCACTACTGTATATCCTAGCTCTTTAAAAATTGAAAAAATTATAAGAATACCAAAAGTATAACACGCTATTCAAATCGAGAAATTTAGACCGATAGCTTTGCTGCCAATTATTGATAAAGTGTTTGTAAAATCCTTTGTCAATTTTTTTTTTTGCATTTTTTTATGATTTTTCTAAAGCGTTTGATCTTGTGGATCATAAGATTATGATCGAAAAACTTACTTATTATGGTGTGCAGAGCCAAGCTTTAATTTTGTTGAAAAGCTACATTTCTAATAGGAAACAGTATGTAGGGGTAAACAGTCATTAAAACTTTATTGGTGACGTTGAGTATGGAGTTCCTCAAGGTTGTATGTTGGGTCCCTTGCTTTTCAGTGTCTATATTAACGATATAAAAAATCTACAACTTTTAGAAAAATTATTCCTACTATATTTTATCCTTACAAGCACGAAACATCATTAAAAGTTCATATGGAATATGTTGCAACAATGATTACAGAGTATACAAGAATAAATAAATTGTGTCTTAATGCTGAAAAAACAAAAGTTATAAGCTTTAGACCACATTTGCATCATAATCAAGATTTTAATATTTGTTTGTTAATTAATCGTTTTCAACAAAATATCTTGGAATTTACTTACAAAGTAATTTATCATGGGATATACACATAGATGTTTTAAAATCTAAAATTGTATGCGCTACAGATTTATTATATAAATTTAAAAATAAGTTCAGTACTAATAACAAACTAATAATTTTCCAAGCACTAATTCAAAGCCACCTAAACTACTTGGCTATCGTATGTAGTTGGGAAAAAAACAATGATTTGCAGTCTCTTCAAAGATCTCAAAAGAAAACCTTAAAAACTGTTTACAATCTGCAGCTCAACTTTATATAGAGATATATCAGCAAATGTTCTTCCTGTACATGCTGTATACAAATCGCAGCTTCCCGTTTCCTAGAAACCAATATGTGTTTAATACAATGAATGCAATGAATTTAAGAATATGTAGCTCGATGTCGCTTAGAAAAAACAAAGCAGCATGTGGAACATATATGTAGGTAGTTTGGAGTATAATATCCTACTGCGAGAAATCGAAACTATACAACATATTTCAAGATTTAAGCAAAAAATTAAAGAATATTTATCTGAAAATTTAGAAATGCTTCTATTGTAAATTTATACATAAGCTAACGGATATATACACAATTTTTATTTATTTTTATATACCTATATATTTCTATATACATATTTATTTTTATACATCAATTGTAAAACATATTAATTAACAATATTGTTTTCGAAAACCTTGGACGCTGGGGCTTTATACATAATGTAATGAATATCTAAAAACTGAATATATATACATATATGTATACTTAAAAAAAATTTAATTAACGAAAGCGTTTTGGTAATTTCAGTAAAGAAGGCATTTATTTATACATTATAATTAGAAAAAGGGATATATTTAAATAAATAAATTATGTATGTATGTATTTCTTTCATGAGGACTTAAAAACCCTTTTTATTAGTTAACATTTTTGTTTCTACAATATATACCAAAAATAATAAATTCGGTGAATTTAGAAATGCACCCAAGCAGAATATTTATAAATCTAAAAATTAATAAAATCGGTTAATAGCCGATCTCAAACAACACTAATCAGCGTAAGTACATAAGTTAATGTCAACAATACTTAAACTAAACTGTAAAATTGTTTACTCCAACATTATTTAACACGTGTCGCAACTCCGATATTAATTGTTATTACCAGGTATTGACTTCACAATATTTTGGTAAAATGTAAAAAGCGTCCGGAAGTGATACGAGGTTTAATTATTAATAAAATCGTAATATTAAGTTAGTTTTAGTTTGAATTAAAATCAATAAAGAACGCTTCAGGCCAATAGTGTCTGAAGCAATTTTAAAAAGGATATTCTAACGTGTACGTAATTAACTTGTATCTTTATTAATGTAGAGTTTAAGATTTTTGATTGTATACTAAATTTTTATACGCATTATTGTCAAGTTTTTGTGTTTTTTTTGGTTTGTTTTTTTATTGTATATTTCTGAATTTTTATACACATTTTTGTTAAGTGTTTCTGTATTTATTAATAATAACCCAGCTAGCATTTGGAAGATTGTTTTTAAAAAATCAAATTGTTGAGTTTTTTTAGAGTACTTTTGGTGATCAAAAACTTATTTGTCAATCAAAAATTATTCGCGTCAATGCGTAAAATGAGTTCGATTTAAAACACAATAAAAAATTGTATAGCAATCGGTAATTAATAATACAGACGTTTAAAATGTGACTATTATTTCCGTTATTTATTATTTATTATTATATTCTACTTATACTGAAGATTGAAAAACGCCTAATCAAAAAAAAAAATCAAAAAATCATGCAGGTGTTTGAAAAGTGATTGTAATTACGTGTTTTATGATCATATTTTGCGTAGATAGATGATTAAACACTGCTTTTTTTATATCCTATCTGTATAAAATTTCATTTATGTAAAAGATGGCTGTGAAATAATGTAAAATTTTTTGTAAATAGACAATTTTTCTTTGCTTTTTTAACGAAAAAAATATTTTTTTTAAATAAACTTTGATGTCTGATGTACATATGTTCATCACGAATATAAACTTAATATTCTTTCGTTTTTACTTAACGTTCATACGAACGTGATTTTTGAAATCGCGGCAGTGTAAACGTAGGACTCAGAAAACCGACTAAAAAACACTTGAAGAGAGTAAAATACAATTAGAAATACGACTAATATATGAATCAAATTATAATCATAAATGACATAAAAACAAGTCCAAATTAATACAAACACGACTGATAAATGACAATAAAAGGACTCCTGAACATACTGATAAATTACACCTAATTCTGTTTTTACACGGTAGATTGGTTCCAGAAAAAACCGTGTAAAAAAGACACTGATCGTATGCAAAAATAGGTAATTGGTTCCTAATCTCTAAAACCTATTAAAATTAGTGAAAAACAAGGATTTTTTACGAAGAAGTATTCATGTTTATATTATTAAATCACATATATAATGTTTATTTTTACAAGCATAGTTATTAAAGATAAAAAATGCCTTCTAAGCTTAAAAATAATATAAATTAAATGTTCAGGCAAGTTAAGGAACTAAAAACAATTTAGTTAAACAGCTACCTTGTTAACGAAAAGGATAAGGTAAAAAAATAAGTGATAATCATAAATACAGGAACATAAATTTAATTGCTGTCATCATCAGTTATTCGCATTCGCTTGCTTCGAACGCGTATACAATCACTATCATCGATGGAATAATTTTGAACTGGACTTTCTCTTGCTCGTTCAGCATCTAAATTTTTAACAATGAACTCTCTTATAAACCGTTGTTCACCAATTCTAGCCACCTCTTTGTATAATTCTTCTAAATTTGTGTCATTTACATTTGCTTTGACCAGTAAATTTGCTTGTACGCGCAAAAAGGGAATTCCCATAAATTTGTGATATGAACATACTTTGCAAAAATTAAATTTGACAAAAAAAAAAAAATTAAGCACAAAAAATTTTAAATCGTGCTAAATGGACTACAATAGGGTCAAAAAAATTAAAAATATTTTATTTTCAAACCGTATTATATCAAAACCGTGTAAAAACAGAATTAGGTGTACTCATAAAAGACTCGTATGCGATTAAACGATGACTGAAAGACGACTCGAAAAACAATCTTAACCGAAGGTAAATAAGACTAATAAATGATCAGAAAACGATTCGAAAATGATCATAAAACTACTAGAAAAAGGGTCGAAAATTATTTTAAACTAATATAGAAAATGACTCATAAATGACTTTTTAAGAAGAGTCGCTCGTAGTCACTTTTTTCTCCCGACAAAAGAGTCTTTTATGACCAGAAAATGAGCGCATATTCTAGCTTTTTAATCGCGCGGAAGAATAAAAAAAGACTCGAATTTGATTAAAAATTTTCAAAAATGCTGGCTGGGAATCTATATATGTATGTACATATATAAAAATGAATGTTTGTTTGCATGTAACTTATAGAATCGTAAACTATGCATTTAATCATGTTATGATCTTTAGCAAAGTTGTTGCGCATGAGCCGGGGAAGGTTCCTAAGTTGGTATGACCAATTGCCGACAGGTGGCGCCACTGAAAATTACTAAAAATTATTTGAATCGTAAATTATGCATTTGATCATGTGTTGATCGGTCAAATATCAGACATTTTAGTATTCATCATTTATGTATAACTCAACCCCGTAAAAGGTCAATCACAAATTTGAAACATTTTAATTTTGGAAAATTTTTAAAAATACTGTTGGATTCAATTGGATTGGGTACATTGTGAGATTCTAATAAATTTAAACGCATTTTTCACGTCGTTCCCGTGCAATCATGCCTCCAAAGCGACAAGCGATTGGTCGACCTACAACTCAAGCACGGAAGAAAAGAGCATTACGAGCCTCAGAATCAGACGAGCAACGACCATTGAGACTGGAAAATCTTCGAGTACATGCCGCTGAGACCCGTTGGCATGAATCACTTGAACAACGAGAAGTGAGATTTGAAACTGATCGAATACGCACTACTTAGGCCCGTTCGTCTGAATCATCTGGACAACGAGAAACAAAATCCATAAAATGATTCAAAATTAATTGGATACTTGTATAATGTCTTTCCTTCAAATTTATTTTAGTTGGTGGCGCAGCAACACGCGCAGTGTACGGCTAGTAATTAGTAAATAAATAAATACCGTCACGGTGTTAAAAGAACATTTTGTTTGTATAGTTGGTACAAAATCAAAAATTCATTTTCCTTTCCTGGTTCGAAGCAGATGAGAAAAAAGAAATTTTGTACCATCCGCTCAATAACAAGTACGTAGTTTAGTTTCTGCAGCAATACGGGTCGCCATAAGGGACTTCGAAGAAGCTATTTAGGCCGCCATAGAAAAAAATGTAGCATAGCGTGATTACGCAATACAACATGCAGTTTAAAATATATACTCAATAAAACTTAAACGAATAAAATATAATTGCAATGTTGACGACCTACGTTTTGCGCAGCATGCACAATTTTTATATCATTGACCGCTATTTGTTACGTATGCCTAAAATAAATGTACATATGTTGTTATTGCTGCAGTTATGTCTACACATTACACTTTTATTTAATAAAAACACACAAAAAAAATTATATGTGTTATAGAAACACTCAAACCAATGTTAATACTGCATTTTAACACACAAACTAATATAAAAGTGATATAAAACTAAAGGATTGTTTTAGGATTGTCGGATCATTCGAAATATACCATAAAAATAGAATATTTTAATATTAAATACAGAGTGATTTCGATCTTTCTGGCTAGAACTATTGTTGCAGGTAGATATGTTGTGGAGTTAAAGAAGGTTAAACCTGTCCAGCCACAGAAAAGTTAATGCCAAACATACCAAGTAGATGTATTCCAGTATGACCTATAATAAACAACGAGGACAATCCAATATGGCAATCAAGGGAAAGATACTCAAGGGACTCGTGAGTAAATGGTTTGCAGGGCTGATTGCGACAGAACAAAATAAAGCCAAGCAATAGCTAAACAGCCGCCCAGTAGTGGTGTAGAGGAGCTGGTTAATAAGATGAAAAAGAGCGGGGTAATTAAACAATTGTCTAGCCTTAGAACACATCAGTGGTCCTTATTAGATTGTAGCCGGAGATACCGTTTGGCATTTGATGCGAGACAGAACTTTCTATGAACACCTAAAAAAGTTGGCTAAAGTTATTGAACTAACCCAACGGTTAGATTTAAAGCTTAGTTATGAAGGACTACCTAACCCTCGAAATTTTTAATATTGATCCACTACACATACAAAAGGGACAGCCGGCCTATTCGCAAATCGCAGTGAGATATCATGCAAAAGCCCCTTCATAAAAATTATAAATTAAAGTGCTAATAATACCATTAATTATAATAAATCCATATTCAAAAAAGTAAGTATTAAAGAGTATATATGTATGTATATAAAAGATAAAAAATTATAACATTAAACGTTAAATTAATTGGCAAGAAGTTCAAATGGAAAAAGTTAACAGAAATGTATTAAATTAAATAAATTAAAGAAAATTAAATTTCATAAAGTTCGCAGAAAATGAAATATGTAAATTAAGAAAAAATTATGTGTCACAACCAAAGGCTGGAAGAACTTTAAAATACGATTTTAAAACTTTGCGCTGTGCCATGTGTTAAGCTTGGTGGAATCGCTGCTGGAACAATTGGCCTATATCTCATTATATACAGAAGGTCGGATAACATCATTTATATATATATACTAGCTGTACCCTGCGCGTGTAGCTGCGCTACCAACTAAAATAAATTTGAAGGAAAGACATCACACAAATATCCAATTCATTTTGAATCATTTTATTGATTTTGTTCCCCGTTGTTCAGATGATTCAGAAACGGGCCTGAGTAGTACGCATTCGATCAGTTTCTAATCTCGCTTCTCGTTGTTCAAGTGATTCATGCGAACGGGCCTCAGCGGCATGTACTCGAAGATTTTCCAGTCTCAATGCTCGTTGCTCGTCTGATTCTGAGGCTCGTAATGCTCTTTTCTTCCGTGCTTGAGGTCGCTTGTGGCTTTGGAGTCATGCTTACACGAGAACGACGTGAAAAATGCGTTTAAATTTATTAGAATCTCACTTTGTATCCAATCCAATTGAACCCAGCAGCGTTTTCAAAAATTTCCCAAAATTAAAATTATTCAAATTGATTTGATTGACATTTTACGAGAATGAGTTATACTAAATGTTATTGAAATCATAAATGATGAATGCTAAAATGTCTGGTATTTGTCCGATCAACATATGATCAAATGCATAGTTTACGATTCAATTTATTTTGAATAATTCTCAGTGTCGCCATCTATCGGAAATTAATCGCACCAACTTAGAAACCTCCGCCGACATGTGTGCAACAACTTTGGTAAAGATCATAACATGATCAAATACATACCCAGTTTACGATTTAATTTATTTTTTAGTAATTTTCAATGGCGCCACCTGTATGGTATTGGCCATATTAACTTAGAAACCTGCGTCGGCTCATGCGCAACAACTGTGCTAAAGATCATAACATGATTAAATGCACAGTTTCCGATTGAAATCATTATAGAAATTTTCAGTGGCGCCACCTGTCGGAAATAGGTCATACCAACCTAGAAACCTCTCCGGCTCATGCGCAACAACTTTGCTGAAGATCATAACATGATCAAATGAATAGTTTACGATTCTATAAATTACATACAAACAAACATTCATATTTATATATATAGGTTAGAGCGACTCAAGTTGTATGGAAGCGAAATTCGTGTTCGATGTACCCCCCTCAAAATGAACCTTGGACTTTTTCAAGATGACATCTAAAATATTTCGGCTCTAGCTCTGACCTCTCGTGAGCTGGACCATTTTGAAAAAGGGTCTATTTTTGTATGTTTTGTTAATTTGAGAATTTGTTTCCTAACCAACATATAGAGTATGGGTGTCATAAGAAAGGTTTTTTCAAGGCGCGTCCAGTGGTATATACAATTTGTCCACGGACAATCATCCATGTCCTTTTTAAGGATATTCTGTAAAAAAACGGTTTTTGAAATTACAGCGGTTATCAAACATTCCATCCAAAAAATTCAGCTTGATTCAGCCGTCAGAGGAAATTTCGATGATATCTCATACATACATAATTAGCCATTACAACCCTTCAGTCAGGATTACGGCCTAGCTTCTCACACCACTGATGTTGTGTGCCTTAATTTTATACTTGAGTGGCTGGACCTACAGTTTAACGTCGATGTCGAACGACAGATTTTGAGAAACTTTTTCATTGCAGGTTTATTTCTCTCAGAGTTTTTGCCAGACATCTGCTGAGAGCAAGTCGCCGAAGAAATATTTTTTTTCATATTTCATTTTGATGTCTGACCTGGGGCTCGAACCCGGGCTTTACGTCTAATAAGTGAACACACTACCTACTAGACTACGGCGACTTCAGTATCTCATACACACTTTGTTTTTAAATAAAAGATAGAAAACTCTTAAACAAGTTACTACAGTTGTATTTAGCAGTATCTAACCAAATCAAGTAAATAATTTCGATATGAGGAAACATATGTGGAATTCGATTATTTATTTACTGTATAACAACTCCGTTTACATTTATGAATCCAGTATATTTGACATTTGATAGTTCCTTTTGCCTTAGTGTAATCAAGCATGAACGATACCATAAATTTATCAATAGTTTGAAGCTCGTTAGTGAAAGCATACATAGAAAATGTATAAACATCAACCTATACCTCAATAAAAGTTCATCTAAAGGGAAAAGGTGTTTTAAATGGGTTCGGGCCAGCTATGCACGCCTCGACATTATAAATACCTGCCAAGATTAAGGCGATTTCGAATTTGGCGTCAAGTCTGCACCAGAAAATGATGACAGTCCTAACTACATTGAAAACAAGCTACTTTGTCGTTCCCGAATTAAAATAATCAGTAACAAGATGAAAGGTAGGTGTGATCGAGCAACCTATACTGCAGGCTTCAATGACTGCTAAATGGTTCCACTTTACAATCCACAACGGACCAAAAGATTATCTGAAAATCAAAATTTTAAAGAAACTAAATTTATAAATTAGAGAAGAAAATGCAGCTACTATTTTTTAGGACCTTAGAGTGAACCTACCTCACTACGTTTGTGAACGAAACCATTTAAAAATCAATTCGTATTTTACGAATAAGTTAAAAGAAACGATTTTAGTTATTATATATTTGATTATTCGTATCTCTTTTATACGATGTTGTGTAATTGAATTCTTAATAAGTTTATTTCCTTTTATAAAATACTTTCTATATCGTCTTTATTAACGTAAATATATATAATTTTAGTTCCTTCTTCCTTCTTATTCAATACTGGGCAATTTATCTTTAGAGAGAATGAGGGAAAAAAGTAAAGATTTATATAACATTTGTGGAGTGTTGAAAATTATATTTCATTCCACTTCTAAATAAATTTTAAATAAACTTGTAAAATTTGGAAAAAATAAAAACATATTAATAATAAATAATGCTTTATAACGTACATATTTTAAAAAATATCAATGCTTAGCGTGGTTATTGTGTTAATGAACAAAAAAAAAAATTCATTTTTTTTATCGGAAATAATTACATTGTGTTTTGAGAAATGAAAACGCAATAAAACATTTTCTTACGAAAACTGTTTTAATTATACTCAAATTCAAAGACACTAATGTAAATGCAAATCCAAACGTGTGTTTGGTTACAATAATTAATTATCGTAATTGCTTAACGTGAACCTAATTAACTCAATGAATACAACCTACTACAGCAGTTGGTATTTTTGCATCTATGCTGCTGCATACATACATATGTAGGTATAGTACATACATATGTAAGCGTTTTTTGAGAGAATCATGTAATGGTAATATAAAATAATCCCTCGACCAGAAAATTACTAATTGTGAGTATTAAATTCAAATGATTAAGCTTTTGTTCTTTACATTTTAAAATTAAAATTAGCTGGATTTGCAGGTGTTATTCATTCCCACAATTAAACAATAAAAAATATCGCATATACACACATAAATAAATAAATAAGTACCGAAACGTCATAATCAGTATACATATATATATTTTTTTTTTTTATCATGACGAATCTTTGAAGAGAATGGCAACGTGCCAGTACCAGTACCAGTACAGTAACATCAGTGCCTACCGGTTTAGCAATAAACAGATTAGATGAACAGCAAGCAAGCAGATTAAAAACAGATGTTTATAAAAGCAACAGTTATTGTTCTGTTGGGGATATTGTGACCAGTACGTTCGTTATAACTGGTAACATCATTGTCAATATAATTTTTGTTACTTTTTTTTGGTACTATTGTTTTCACTGTTATCACTGCTCTTCTGTGTTAAGCGGAACGAAGTCTTTAATATATTGGTTGGACTTATACTCAATTACAAGCAATAAAATAGACGTAACAGTTGAATCGAATTAGAAATTGTTAATTTTATTTCAAAATGATCGCAAGCGAGAGTATTCGTGGTCATCATAATAATCACAATCATCATCAACAGCAGCAATTGCAGCATAATCAACTTTACAATGATTCTATAATTAAGCAACAACAACAACAACAAGTTCATTATGAGACTGACGTTTCAACTAAATTGGCACGAAATACAAATACTGCTAATGCACTATCAGTATCGATAGTACCTTCACCCACTAATGTGGCCACTCTTGACAATGACACTTTAAAAGAAAAATATAAAAATAGTAACGTATTGTCAACAGAAGAGAACAGAGCCACATCAATAGAAATTAATCAAGTTGAAAAAATGAATTCGAATTCAATAAATAGTAAAGGTAGCGGCGACTGCAGCAATGTCGATGGTCTGAAAACAAACGAGTTCTCCTCTTCAAGTCTAATTGTCAGTCATCCAAATGTTCAATGTAAACAATTTATAAAGGTATGCGTTGAGGAAATAATTAAAACGGCTGTGTTTGATGGTACTAATCGCTCCAATAAAGTTGTCCAATGGCATTCTCCATCTGAGTTGAGAGAACTGTTTGATTTTAAACTTAAAGATGACGCTGAATCGCAGGAAAAATTATTTGATTTAATAAAAAAAACTATTGAATATTCTGTAAAAACAGGGCATCCATATTTTATAAATCAACTGTATTCTGGAGTTGATCCATATGCTTTAGTTGGTCAATGGCTAACCGACGCATTAAATCCTAGTGTCTATACATATGAAGTTGCTCCAGTATTTACGCTAATGGAGGAAGAGGTCCTATCTGAAATGCGTCGCATTGTTGGCTTCCCCAACTCTGGATATGGTGATGGCATATTTTGTCCAGGAGGCTCTATTGCAAATGGTTATGCAATAAGTTGTGCTCGTTTTCATAAATCGCCAAATACAAAGGTAAGTAAACAAAATACATACTATTTACTATACTATATTACTCTATGCGCAGTTTAGTGAGATTTGAGTCTTAATGTCAAAATTTGTGAATTGTTGTGTGAGAAATTATAATTTTAAAGATTTCTCAATGCTATTTCGCCCAAAAATGGTAGAAACAATGTGGCATTAAAAAATGATTAAGGAAAGTAAGCAAGGTAGAGATAAAATTCATATGGCTATACATATGTATATATATGTATACATATGTATGTATACTGAAGTTAAAGAAAGTTGCTGTTAGAAAAAGACTGTAATTTGAATTTTTCTTTCGACGTCCTCTTCCAACTAAAGCCTACTGTCCCTTTTCTTATAAAGTGACGAAACACCACGATCATTTGTTTTATAATAAATGACTCAATATATTCCAATTAATTAAATATTAAATTATAAACCATTGACTCTTATACGAAGATTAAATATAGTTTGGTCGTAACTCGATTGATTTTTCTATCTTTACTCTTGGGCCACAATCTGCATCCCTGAAATGTTTTTCAAAATAATTATTTTAAACATCGCTATAACGATAAAATTTCCGTCTTCTCTCGCCTATTCTTAGGTTAATGAAGTTTCACAAAAATAGCTAAGACACACAGAAAATACAAAAATGATTACTATAGTAATACGAATTAAGTTCTTATATTTGCGTTCACAATAGGAAATTATTTTAGCTGTTTTAATTGTCAAAATATTTTCCGTCTTACTATTTCGCTATCGGTGCACTGACGACCAAGCATGAGATTCAAATAGTTTATAGAAATATTTATCATCTCTTTGAATGATACCACAAATATTAAAAAAATATATATTTATACGATTACATACGTTCCTTAGTTTTTTTAACCACAGATTTGGGATGTGGTTAATTCATCAGTATTCGTTCAAATACACGAGGCACACATATGTATAAAGTTACAAATATTTCCTTTGAATTAGGCTACAAATACAGAACCTACTCACATCTTATTTGTAACTGCTATTCCTAATTAAGAACGGTAGGCGGAACTATTTCTATCGATTAGCTTTTACGCTCTGTAATAAAAGCGGCAAATTTATGTCAAAACGATAAAATCGGGGCGATTAAATATTTTTTAACAACTCTATTTATTTTTAAAATATTTTATTGCTCTCACATTTTTCCTTGCTCTTTTGCAACTAATTTTACTACTTAACGTTCTGTTAAAATTGGATTTTCCAATTGCAAAGTGTTGCCGCTGCATTGCCGAAGCGTAATTGCTCCATATAAATTGTGTGGTCATGAACAATTTTAACAGCGAAAAAATGCTTGCAGCCCCTATTTTCACTCTGTATAAGAATTCACAGGCTCGTTTGTTCCTACGATTCGAAATTTTTGATCCAATTATTTGACTGTATTAAAAATAAATGCACAAGTACCACTGTTATTCACACAGCATGTTAAGATAGTTTCCTTTAGGTATCAATTTCAATTTTACAGATAACACTAAATGATAAAAATCTTAAAACTATAGATTATTGTTTTAATAAACATTAATGACATTATAATCACGAATAACGCCACAAGCTTAGTTGAACATATAAGTACAAGATTTTACATCAAACGATAAACATGTAAATTATATTGCTCAAAATAAATATAATAAAAGTTTACATTGACTGAAGATATGTCAAAAATGAGATCTTAAAATAAAACTTAAAACTAAATAACAAATATACATAAAAACAAAATATAATAGAAAAATATTAGCGTCAATTCGATTCCGGACATAAAACTGTGGTAAACGGTATTCATTTGCACTTATTAAGGCCTCAATATCCTCATGTATAATTCCTATCGGCGATAAATAAATACTGTTCGACCAGTTAAATTCAGATTGAACCCGAAGAACACTTGTCATCAATCGGTTCTCATGGCACCCAAGACGATCTATATATTTCCTAAGTAAGGATAATGCGTACAAAGAAAAGGGTTTTACCCCGGCCTTTCCATAAATAGTTGAATTTGAGACTTTTTTCACAAAGTTTTCATAATTTGCATTAACACAGAGTTTCAGACAGCTCCGTTCCAAAATTTGTAGCTCCTCATTACTGTTGGGGAAACTGAGAACCATACGGGAAATCCATAAAGCATTGTAGAACGGATACACACCTTGTGAATTAAAAGTTTGCACCCCTGGCTCAAATGTCGATTTACCAATAATTTCGAAAACATGCCCTTAATACGAATGCCATTATCCCTTGCAATTCTGCCATGTTGATTAAATTTAAATAACTTATTCATGGTTATTACTAGGTACTTTATGTGATTCTAGAAAGGAATATTTGAACCCTGTAGAGAGAGATTCAATGTTTTACTCTTCCTAACAACATCGCGGGGGCCTTTTCCGAAGCATTACGAAAGCATTTGGCCTCTGATTTTGCTGTATTTATTTTGATACCCCAATCTCGGTAAAAATCATTATGGTACAAGGTAAAACCCCAATTATAAGTCTCAATATCCCAAATATAAATGTTCAATCCAGATAAATATATAGTTTTACATCAAATCTACTTTAAGGCATACATATGTACGTTTTGACCATTGTAAGCATCTGAAAAATGTATGGCTACTGTCAATAGAAATTTTGAATATCTTTGTTTTCATATGAAATAATTATATGCCGCAGAGGTCAAACAAACGATAGGTGCGGTAAGTACCTAACATATAAATTTAAGTTAAGAATAGTTTAATTATTTTGCACTTGTATTTAGCTTTAAAAAAAACGGGCAAAAACGGATATGTATCATGAGTATGGACTTCTATCAATCAACGATAATAATGCTAAAAAATATGTATAGGAGATCAAAAATTATATGGTTTTAATAAAAGATCTGGAAGGCGAGGTAGTGTATTAGAACGTGATAAACGATCGACACTCCTTAGTTGTAGACAAATAAAATTGAAATTAAATTCAAATGAAATAGTTAGACGAAAAAACTGTACTGAGACTTAAGTAAGCTTACTGCAAAAACATAAGATAACAGGTTTACTATTCGCCGAATAATTTGAATTTGAGTGATAGAATGCCGTAATGCGATTAGTGGCGAAGAAAAGTTTAACTTGGATGGTCCTGAAGGTTTTCAAGTTCAATGTTTTCGAAATTTTAAAGGCGGTTCGTTAATGGTATGCGCTAGTTTCGGCTACAAAAATCAAATGATTTTTCAATAATAGCTGTTGAAATTTTAAATTGACCATCATTACATTAAGATTTTGTAGTATTAAGCATTGAAAACGCTTGGGAATTTCTTTCCAAAATTAACAACAATGATTTTTTTAAATTAATTATCTCCATGCGTTTTCCGCATTAATAAAATAATAAAAAAGAAAAAACATGGAGGTCACACCGACTATTAATTTAAAAAGATTCCTATTAAAAATTTACCAAAACACTACTATAGCGAATGTAATGCGGCTCCTATACGTTGTACAACAAAATTAAATAAAGTAGATATAGTCGTTTGCTTCAAACTTATCTATTTTAAAACAAATTTGGAAGAAAATAAAATTTTCTTGATCTTGCAATTAGTTATTCAGATTAAGAGATTATACTTATAATGAAGTATTTCATTTCTGATT
The DNA here is from genome assembly GCA_930367235.1 of Sarcophaga rosellei. Lineage (NCBI taxonomy): Eukaryota > Metazoa > Arthropoda > Insecta > Diptera > Sarcophagidae > Sarcophaga > Sarcophaga rosellei. The sequence goes on from OV884019.1 coordinate 62,574,940, forward strand.
TTATTACTTCCAGAAATGTGGTCTTTTTGGCACTAAACGTCAAATTATTTTTACATCGGAAGATGCACATTATTCAGTTGAAAAATTAGCCATGTTTATGGGCATCGGCAGTGACAATGTATGCAAAATAAAAACAATAAAAACTGGAAAAATTGATATTCAATGTTTGGAGGAAGAAATTAAAAAGTGCATTAATAATAACTGTGAACCAATGATGGTGTCCGCTACAGCTGGAACAACGGTGCTGGGAGCATATGATGATCTTAACGCCATTGCAGATTTGTGCAAAAGTTACGATATGTGGATGCATGTAGACGCTGCTTGGGGTGGTGGTGCCTTAATGTCTCCTAAATATCGACATCTTTTAAGCGGAATTCAAAGGTAAGTTATTAAAAGTAATTACTTTTCTTTTATAAATGACTGGAATTTTGTTAACGGATAATTAATTTTTTCACTTCAGAGCTGATTCGGTCACGTGGAACCCACATAAAATGCTAACAGCATCTCAGCAATGTTCAACATTTTTGACACGTCATAAGGATATTCTTTCGCAGTGCCATTCAACGAATGCTACGTATTTATTCCAAAAAGATAAATTCTACGATACCTCATATGACACCGGTGATAAACATATTCAGTGTGGGCGAAGAGCAGATGTATTTAAATTTTGGTTCATGTGGAAGGCAAAAGGCACTAAGGGGCTTGAGAACCATGTAAACCAAGTTTTTAGAATGGCTGAATTCATAACGGATCAGATACGTAAGAGAGAAGGATTCGAACTCGTTTTAGAAAATCCAGAATGCACGAATGTAAGTTTCTGGTATGTGCCACCGAGTCTAAGAAATGTGGAGAGGGATGACAAATTTTTTAAAGAATTACATAAAGTAGCTCCAAAAATAAAGGAAGCAATGATTAAGAAAGGTTCCATGATGGTAACATATCAGCCTTTGCACAATTTACCAAACTTCTTTCGTATTGTTTTGCAAAATTCTTGCCTAACCGAATCTGATATGGTGTACTTCTTAGATGAAATTGACAACTTAGGAAATAAAATCTAAATTATATAATAATCTTCTGTTATTAATAAAATATACTTTTGTTTTAATAAAAGTCCAACTTAAAAACATTTTTTGTTTTTATAAGTTAGTTCACGAATTTATTGTAAGTATGGCATATCGTTTTAATAAATGGATGGATTAAATTGCAAAATTACATTGCATAACATAATTAGCGTCGATCAAATATTGTTTGTTTTTTTTTTCCTTGTTTTATTGTTTGCATTTATTAACGTACAGGTATGCATATATATTTTTTTTTCTCCAATCTCTTATATGACCGATGGGACCCTTAAGCACATTCAACATTTTAATATACTACTGAGCTACTGTAACACATGGCCGGACCTGGCCTTCTAACATGTGATGTTAGAACTCTTTGTTAATGTTAGATTTCAGTTGTAATGAACTGCCTCTGCTTCACATGCTGAAAAATATTATATCACGATTTTACGCGTATTACAGTAGCGCGTAGGTAAGTAGAAGTGAGTTGTAGTAAGTGTTTACGGTTGGGAGTGTCTACGTTAAATGGTTTAGTTTCGTAGTAAGGGCTTAGAAGAATATGGGTGGAAATATGTTCTCGCAGTGCCAGATCCTGCCACGTTGCCGTAATTGTACCTTTAAGGGCCTTTCTGCGGACCACTTAATGCTTTCTTCGGCATGTCCGCGTTATGCAAGGTATGGTTGCCAAGGCAAATACTATACATTGGGAATGTTACACCTCCTGCTCTTGAATTGTTATTAATATATTTAGCAGTGCTTAGAGTACTGTCATTAAAGGGCCCCTTGGCCCTTTCCTGTACGTAGTCGAGAAGCCTCGAATTTGCCTTCGAGGAATTTGTTTTTCGATCGGTGTAAATAGTGAGAAGAGTACATGGAGCGTCCATTTTACCTAACTTTTGTTATTTCACCATAAGTTTTTACAGAAAACAATCGACAGTGGACATTAAACTGTAGGTCCCGCCACTCAAGTCTAAAATTAAAGGCACACAACATGAGTGGTGAGAGAAGCTAGGCCGTAATCCTGACTGAAGGGTTGTAATGGCCAATTATGTATGTATGTATGTATGTATTCATTTAACAAATTCTAAAAACGTTGGTTTATGAGGGGCAAATACTGAAACAGAAGAAACATCAGATCTAAGCGATGTAGAAGATGGTGAGAGGAGACGCGACCACAAAATGTCAGGGCCGAATATGCATATAAGCCCGTAATTGAACTAGTTCATCGCCAACTTTAGCAATTGACTTTAAAGAAAACCTTTTAATGTAAAATCGAATAACTTAATTTAAAGGGGGCGCCCTGATACTCTAGTGGATAGTGTCCTAGACTGTTGGCGCGAGGGTCGTGGGTTCGATTCCCACCAGAGGCTCTGGTCTGTTACACTACACCGAGCACATGGTCTAAGTTACTCAGCTCGTAATAAATAATTATATATAATTTGTAATTGTATTATAATTAATAAATGAATAAACAAATTTAAAGGAATAAAAGGAAAGAAAAGAAATAAAGAAATTAAGACTTCGTATCCAATGACTTCACTGTTTGCAAAGATAATGCAAAACCACTTAAGCAAATACTGGCCAAGACTGTAGGAAGTGGAACAATTGTTGAGCAACAATTTATAATGCGTATTCCAATTTACTCTCATAATTTATATCACTTTTCCTTTTTCAATTATTAAAATTTCCTTTTATGCTAGATGAGAAAATTTTAGCAGGCGACAAGGATAATGTTCTTTTTCGGAATGTTTTATTAATTTCAGGAAAATTGTATTTACAAGATAGCCTTCTAATATCACCCTTACTTTTACTTCTGAATGACTAAATGAATGCTAAACGCTTTTAAATGATAAATTTTAAAACGATTTGCCAATAAGTTGGTTCATCACACATGATGAAGAGGAGGGAAAAGACTCGCTAAAATATGAAGAAATAAAACGTTTAAATAGTAAAAATATGAGCGGAGTAGATCACTACCCTTTCGTAATCCTTTGCTCCCTTCATCATTATTCTATCTCTTTTACTAAATTTTCTTTTTACAGTAGTATTACTATGGATTAGTTCGACCTCATCAAACCTAACCTAACATAAAATGCAATGATCAGATATGTTCAAAAAAACTCGGTCCTTTGGAGCAGCTCGGAGCAATTGTTCCGTATGACCTATACTCTCCTCTTCTGCAAGAATAAAATTAGAATATTTGCTTTCATCTGTTACATTATACATATATGTATATACATACATACATACCTATGTACTTTTATATAATCATCGAATCCAAGGTGAATAACTTTCAATTCAAACTTCAAATCAATGAAACTTGGAAGAAGGTATGCAATATACAATTAGGTACTCTTATTTTATTCTTGTAGAAAAATGTATATAAATATTGGACAAAATACTTCACTGACCTCTCTCCGCCTTCTAGGCATGTTGCATGTAAGCAAACAAACTCTAATAATTTCGCTGTAGTGCAATGTCAAATGGGTTTTGCAGCATGACTGGGGAAACTTCATCTGGGGCGCGTGATTTACATGACTCGAATGAGTTCACCGCTCTGATCTAGATTATTTTCCAACTGTGAATAGAAAATCTCCCTCCACAATTGTCTCTCTACCCACATCTATGCAGCCAGGAAGGTGAGTTTTTATCAGGACCCGATTCCGTCCATGAACCATCAGTATGCTGTACATATTCCGATACCGAAGCGTTCTTGATAGTATACGTCTAAACTTTGATAATTCATTGACGGATCCTGTTAAACAACCACCTAGCAGTAGACCTTTCTGCTTAAAATTCGGCCGTCCACCAATCCAGCTTTTACTGCGCCATAGAGTAAACGAGTGGTCCAGCAAGCTTGGAATTATATATTAAGAAGAACGTAATCACTTCGGGGTAATCACACTGGGGTATATACATGCCCTAGATTTCTTGGTGCGGTTTATCACCCACATGCTGGGTAGTAGATTAATACGTTCGAATGTGGGCGGATGTTATATCGTTTAGCGTGCAACCAGGGGTACTCCACAAGGGGGTAATATCCCCTCTCTTGGCTCCTGGTGGCTAATGTTGGTTTGAGGCGTCTGGAAAGTAGAGCCTTTAATATTGTGGCATACGCCGATGATGTGGTTATTCTGGTAAGTGGAAAATTTTTGTCGACACTGGGTGAACTGTGAATGGAATCTGCACTTGGAACTTTATCCTCTTGGGCTGTGGTCTGGGTATAAATCCCAATAAGACAGACTTTGTTTTGTTCTCGCGTAAGTACAAAATTTAAACCTTCAGGTTACCGAGGTTAGGTGGTAGGGGGAACTTCCGTTGTCTTCTGAGGTCAATTACTTGGGTGTTGTCCTGGACAGCAAGCTGAACTGGAAAAGAAACACCGAGGAAAGAATGAAGAAGGAAAGGCAGAAAGGTTTACCCATCTTCACAGATGGGTCGAAGTTAGGTGGAGGTACAGGTGCTGGGGTTTTCTGTAGGGAGCTCGGTCTTGAACTTCACTTCAGGTTAAAGGATGACTGTAGAGAGTTTCAGGCGGAGATTTTCGCTATCTTGAAGGCTATTGAGGCCATAGCTGATTTTATGTGATCTTCGTTGACAGTCAGGCTGCCCTAGGGTCATTGCGTTAATCTGGACTCGTTAAGTCTTTAAGGACTTTTGGACCAGACCGAATCCGTCTATACTGGGTTCTGGGTCATAGCGGAATACTCGTTCTGATTAGCGTTGGTTTTGATCCCCCAATCTGCCACCTCTACGGCCTCATCAATGGATTGGTCAGAGGGGAAGAGCAGAAGCGATGGGGGAATGGATCGGGTTATTAAGTTTCTAGGTGTCTATGGCCTTCTATAGACAGTGTAAGAACAAGTAGGCTGCTCAGCTTAGATAAGCCCAGTTTAAGGTTAATTATTGAGTTTATGACGAGGCACTGCGAGATTAGGTCGCTGAGAAGGGTCTGGAACAAATGCCATCCGTACTATTGGGTTATATTTCGCTGAGGAGGAGTTAGAGACTATCGAAAACTTCCTCTGTAACTGTACAGCCCTTAGTAGATTCAGGTTGAAGACCCTTGATAGGGGCTTCTTTGAGAGATTGAATTCTGTGTCGAGAGCGGACATCAAGGCTCTCAATAGATTCATTATTAGCTTGGACTGTTTGATAAGAGCTAGGACTCCATTAGTGTAGTCTCTGCTAACCAATTCAGCGGCTTCAATAGGCATGTAGATCGAGCCCAGTGTACCGCCATCATAAAAAATATGTACATATATGCTTAATTAAGTTCTTTCTTTGCTGGGATACACGTTCTTAACTTGTACTGAGCGGAAGGGGTGAATAGTCATGTCGCAATTCCTTCTTTTACTGATCCAGGGCCACAGCCTCCTGAGATCTGATGAGGTGAGCTATTAGTTCGACTGTGGCCGGTTCATAATGATACATGTTTATGTGCACCATCCGCAGCCTGTTTAGTCCTGTTAGATTTCGCACAACTTGACAGGGTCAGGCCAAGACCGAACTTTACAACACCCTTCATCCAGTTCCTCAAGCTATTGCTCAGCGAATCTGAAATCTGTTCCTTGATTCTTGCTAGAAACCAGTGAAGATATGACCTTCCATTGACTAGTAACGAGGCCTTCATTTTTGTTCTCCACCGTTCTTACTGGTAATGCAATATTGGCCTCTAATCCACATATTACCTCCAGCTTAAACTTACTGCTTACTGCCCCAGACAGAAAAATATAAGATTTCCTGTCCCCTTTAATCGATCTGCTCTGTTGAAAACCACGTCATTTGGTCTTTTTGAGAGTCCTTACCATAGAACTGTTGAATGGGAATGGATCAGCTTTAATAGTTTTGAATAAAGGTATCTTAAGGCGATTAGTCAATGACTTACTCCCTTCCGCTTCAGTACCTTTATCCAACCCTTTCATCTTTCTTGCCGACGTATCAGCAGTAATTGGTTTACCACCAATCATCGAGCTAGCTGAAACTAAAACTTTACTTTGTCGAACAGTATCCGCCACAGCATGCACAGATAACGGCAGACCGTCGGGGGCCGATTTTCTAAAGAGAACATTCGTAAATTATTCGAATTTAGCAACTCTCTTCCCATGTTTCTTCAGAAGATGTTATGAATGAGTTAAGCGAAGAGTTCTTCTTAGCCATCCCTCGCTCTCCACTTTTTCGGTCGGCTTTGGGCTAGGGCATCCAGCCGAACAAATTTCCTTTAACTCAGAAACCGCAGGATGGATCCAATAGCCCATTCTTGATTTGGAGCAGAGATCACAGTGATCTCATTTTCATTCTCAGAATCCAGAGAATCTAGATAGTCCATACCCTCTATGACACCTGAAATTAATAAAGAATCCCCTGACAGACCCACAGGCTCTTCCTCGAATACCGTTAGAAAATGTCCTTCCTGATGGAGCATGCCTCTATGTATCTCCTCCGCTTTGCTTAGTCGTCTCCCCAAAATGTATCAACACACTTTTGGTCTCCGTCCGATGTTGTCATTCTCTCCTTACACTTGTCCGAACCCCTACCGTCCTCCCTGCTGTCTTTAGTTCGAAAGCCTTATACTGCCATCAAATTTGTTGAAATTTTAATTTGTCTCGACACCAACATGTAGATTTTATTACGATGAGAATGAATCAACGGAAAGCATCCTTAGAACCTGTGAAGAGTGAAGGAAACATCTGCTTGCATACCAGGTGCTAAGCAGGGAACTAGCATTATTGATTGAAATAAGATAGATCCTATGGCAGTACTAAGGCACCTCTCCACCATAATTATCATTTAGAAGGGATCATCGTTCTAACTAACGTGCTTCAACTTTCTTTTCTGTAAAATTTTCAACCTTGGACCCACAAGTACGTACATATCAGAGATCAGCAATGAGTATTCAAAAAGATGAGTAGAATCATTTATACTTACTTTAATATCATACTACTCATATTCAAAGTTTGAAGCACTCATCGTACTCATACTTAACAACACGTATAATGTTGTTGACTTCGACTTTTCTTTACTCAACATTTAAGAGAATCACAAAATAAGTATGATTCGCGTACGAACACTACAATACTCACTAGAAGGTTGTGTATTACAAGTATTTTTATAAATTTAAGAATCTGAATGAGTAGGCTTATGAGTCAAACATATTTCGAATGGTATGAGTTTGATGTCAACGTTATACTCATGCTCATTGCAACCTGTACTTATAAATCAACGTATTAGTGAGTACGAATGAATCAGAGTAATTAAATTTCGATATTGTTGACTCACCTACATATATTCAAAATTTCATGAGTGCTTATGAGTAGCGAAGAAACAATTAGGGCCTGTTCGTAAATGCATTATGAACATAATGCGCATAAAATGCAGCTCAGTAATGCATTTATGAACAGGCCCTCAATTGCTGATCTCTGGTACATATACAAAGCTACTGTTATCAACTTCCATGTTTCAACACAAACAAGGCATTCAGGACCTAGGCATTGTTTCAAATCATGTTTATTTTAGGATATGACCATATTTATTTGGTCTAGTATTCAGGGTCAAGAGTAATGCATTCGTGATATTCATGTAATGTGTTAATACATATTTAATACAGAACTCCCCATATCCGACAGAATAAATAAAGTTGTTATAAAACAACATCCAATAATTTTAAGTGGAGTTATCCTTTTTATCCTAATATTATCCAAATTGTAGAATAGTAAACAGTAACTTTGACAACAGCAACCAATTTACATCGAAAAAAATTCCGTTCAACACGTTTCTTGCAAATGCTTTGCCAACTGGCAATGCAACTTAAATTCAATTGCTGTCCGTAATCGAGCCAATTATAAAATAACTACTTGACCTGTGTTCAATACCGCCTATTAAAATACAATAATCCAAGGAAAATATTTTAAATACATTTATGTTAAATATTTTAAAAATTTATTTGAATCAAAATTTCATAAAAGAAATTGTATGCATTTAAATTTTAAGATTTTTCATTGAAGCGCTGACATTGGAATCAATATCCCAAATGACCAATTGGCCGTCGACACCAGAAGTACTAATACGTGAACAATTTAGCTTTTCTCCAGCGTATAAGCGAATACAAGTAATAGCGTTCTGATGAATTGTATCGACAAAGGTATCAGAATTTTCCGTACGTAAATTTCTATCCAAGGATTGGAAGATACGCATAGCCGATATACCGCTGGACTCCTTTTTTTGCGATTTGTCCAATTTATTGACAAGGACCAACTGGTCATCCTTAATACTATAGATCAATGGAACACAGCTATGGCCAGCGACTACAATAGAGTTTGGCGATATCCATTCACAAGCCAAAAACGGTAAATATTCAGTTTTGCAGCGCATAACTAAATTGCCGTTTGTAGCATCTGCTACACTAATGCAACTATCGTGGCCTACCCAGCAGATTTTATTCCCATCAAGAGAAAAACTAACATTGTTAATCCATCCACCACCGGATGAAGAATTTTTAAATTCAGCCATCAAATTACCCAGAGGCATTCGATTTCCCCATGGAGTGGGAACGGGTTGGTCTTCAATATCTTTAATATAAGCTGAAAAAACACGGACCTATTTAAAACAAAATTTGTATTAGAAACATTTTCATCTATCCAATACATTTGAATACCTTATAGTCAGTCGAACCCGCTACTAAGAGCACATTGTTCGGGTGCCAATCCAAAGACGTTATAGTTGACCTTATGGGTTTTTTTATGTGCTTGGACACCCACCAGTCGTTCTCAGATTCAAAATAGCAAACGGAAATCAACCTTGCCCCAGAACCAACAGCAAATTTATTTTCAGCTGGAGACCACTTCACACAAGTTGCAGCCCGGTTAATTCGCAACAGTACTAGCGTAGGTTTCCACTTTCCGTCCTCACCCTGTTGCCATACGTATGCATTACGATCTGCTGCACAACTGACAATGCGATTAGTGTTCTTTGCCCAGTCAATTCCCATTACTCTCAAATCATGCTGATTGAGAATATCCACAAGCTTCCAATCGTTCCCATCCTTCTTGTATATATGAATCTCATTGTTGTTTGGAGATAAAGCAATTTCTATTTGGTATAATAAACACATTATCACAATACTTTTCATATTTTACACTTTCTGGCAAAGTACAATTCTTACGAGTTTTATCCTTGTTCCAAGCGTGGCAAGTTATTGGGGCGACTGACCCTCCAAATGTGTACCTTTCTGTCATCGTATTTCCGAATGGAACTCAAGAAAACCGATTATAAGCAAAGAAGACAATTACAAAATCTGTTCCAAAAATCGCGGACTCTGGGCAGTCTACACGATTATTAAGCTTAAATTTTGGAAATCAAAATTTTACAATCTAAATCACCGAGTATAATCTAAATACTCGCAAAACGTCTGACCGCTCCTATTTGCACTATTGACTCACAATGATTTTCCTGATAAAAAATGTCTCTTAAATATGTTTATCAAAAAAAAAAAAAAACGATTACTATAAATACCAAGTACACGATAACTACACTGAAAAAATTACACGTTAATTGTAAAGTTACGTGAAATGTGAATCAGTCGCTGTTGTCAGAACTAATAATGTAATAGTCGTATTAACGAAATTTTCGGACGCTCTGGGTTTTGCAGAATCAGAAATTATGAAATTAAAGTTTCTAAAATTTTCATTTTGAATAATTTTAGGCGTTTTTACATACATTTTATCACTTGTAGAACACTTTCTATGTAGTATTACGCATTTTGCACGTTCAAAGTACTTTACAAAGAATTTTCACAAACTCTTTTACATTTTCTTTTTAACTTTGTTTCGCTTTGAAAAGAATTTTGACAAACTCTTGATAATTTGGTGTTATGTATACAACCATCGGAAGATTACGAACGAAGAACAAAGGAACTTTGCGAATACATCAAAGTGTGAACTTACTCTCTCCTACAAACTCAAGACTTTTCAAGGCACTATGAAAAAAAAACGTATAAGGTTGACACGATCAGAACTTTGACGTACATTAAATTTGTCTCCCCTACAAGTAAAAATCTGAAGAAAAAGCAGAACAAACCAGCTGATAGCAGTCAAAGTACTCAAGTCAAAGTCAAAAGTTAATTGCTGTCCAACTTTATGCAGATAAGTACCGAATGAAACGATGCACATCGGCCATAACTGACAGTAAATGAAAAATGCATTTTTCTGCGCTTTGTTCTATATGGTAGACACCTTTTACACGTTCATACATAATTGGCCATTACAACCCTTCAGTCAGGATTACGGCCTAGCTTCTCAACACCACTCAAGTTGTGTGCGTTAATTTTATACATGAGTGGCGGGACCTACAGTTTAAAGTCTACTCCGAACGACAGATTTTTTGAGAAACTTTTTATGGCAATTTTTACTCTGAGTTTTTGCCAGAAATCTGCTGAGAGGAAGTCGCCGAAGAAATACTTTTTGTATTTTTTTTTTTTTTGATGTCTGGCCTGGGATTCGAACTCGGGCCTTTCGTCTAATAAGCCAACACACTACCTACTAGACCACGGCGACTCATCTCAGCTTTGCTTTAATTTGCATCTAACTCTGTTATTTCCAAAAACTTTCGGTAAAATATTTGGCCTGTGGACTTCTAAAACATATACAGATGTAATTAAAATCTCAATAAAAGCACATATTTTTTAAACTTACTTCAAAATCTTGTCGTTCTTGTAGATATTCTAATAATTTTTTTATTTCGGCATCAGTCCATCTATGTAAATGTATTATTTATACTATACCTACCATACTTACCAAGCCTACAAGGGTACTTTACTACCAAGGGTGAAAACCGCTTTTATTTTAGTTTTTTTACCAATTGTGTAAACATAACAACAATTTATTGTAAGGTTTTTACTCTCAAATACAAAGCTCACACAGAATTCTGCAGTTTTATCTCTTTGATTTTTGGTGCGTTAAGTCTTACTGTGTAAATATGCCTTTAGTAGCGTTTTAGTAATCGCTTTAAACACTTTAAAATTACTTCGATTTACAAAAATATAAAACAAAAATATGGAATACAATTAAATTTAAATAAAAGACAATATAAGAATTAAAGACAGTGGACTTCATAGACTTTTGCATATAATCAAATCCATGTGAATCATACGCCATATTTATTCTTCAATTTTTTAATCGCTACTTCATCATGGTTTTTGAATGTTCCATCTACTCCGGCTCTATAACGATCTAATATACAGATTTATTATTTGATTTAGACATAAAACCTACTTACTTTGCAAGCTTTTGCTGGTTTTTTATATTAGATTTAAATATCTATTTTCATTTCATTTTTATTTTTTTATATTTTTCATTTCAATATTAATTTTTTCACTCTTTTATGCTTTCTTACTTTATAAAACCGTTTTCTTCACTTTTAATTTATTTTAACAAAACGCAATAAATTTTAACTGATTAATAAATTTGTTTTAAATGAAATTCCTATTTTTGAAAAAAGTTATAAAAAAAATGCTTCGAGAGTGATAATCAAAAGATCAGTCATTTTACCGTCTCTAATGATATATTGTTCGAAATGCAACTCTGTAGCTTAAAATGTTATACGTATATGTGTTAGTAAATCGTTCATTACTTTTAGGGTATATTTTGCATATTGCAGAGTCCTTTTTTAAGTCGGAGTAGTCGATGGAGGGGTTGGAAGCTAAATATCCTTGCCGAAGTAAGTTCATTCGAAGTCTTTTTGATTTAATTGGTAACACCGAGGAATGCTTCCCTCGGGCAATATTTGTCTACGGTCATGCTGGCACAGGAAAAACTTGCATTGTTAAGGACTTTTTGAGTTTGGTCGAAAATGAAGGAACCCGATGTGTTCTGATAAATTGCGTTGAATGCTATTCAATGAAAATTCTTTTGGAAAATATTTTAGATGGATTATTTTATAATAGCGAATTGCAAGGAGATCAAGAACGGTGTGAATCATTGCAGGAATTTATAAAATATTTCCAAAAATGTAACAGTAATAATACTCAACGAAATTATATTATTGCCTTCGATGATGCAGATCGTATTCGTGACATGGAGTACAGTATATTACCTTCACTGCTACGTATACAGGATCTAACTGGCCTTAACGTTTGCGTTGTATTAATTTCACAAATACCATTTGAAAAATACCACTTAAGAACTGGTTTAACTGATGTCATAACTCTTCAATGTCCTCAATATTCGAAATCGGAAACACTAACAATTTTAGGAACTCAGTTCAAAATTGCTCGTAGATTGTTAAAAACTCACATCAATGAATTGTGGAAAAGCGAAACAATAAGAAATAAGGAAAATATTTCACGACAATATGATATAGTGGATAAAATAACGCATGAGTTTTTCTGCAATTATTTAAATGTATTTTTAAGTGTATTTTACAAAGCTTGTCGGGATGTTCCAGAATTAAAAATGACAGCAAATAAATTGTTTTTAACCTATATGGAACCTGTCCTAAATGGATCGATTGAAATTACAGAAATATCAAAGTTATGGCGAAATATTGCTTCTCCTTTACGAACAGCATTGTCTCAGGTGTATATGCGCTCTGATGATTTCAATGAGGTATGTGATTTTTGAATTATTTGATTTAGACTTAAACTATAGTAACTTCATTTGATCACCTGATAATAAATGATATTTATTGTTTTTCTTTTGTCAAAGGATTGTTTGCATTGTCGGTTAAACTCCACTGAATGTGTTCGATGGATTTATTCTTGATTTTATTAATTCTATAACCAACCAAACATTTTTCCGGAAAAATTATTTGTCTGCATATTATTTCACTTGCGTTGGTTACGTTGTGGGTGATTAATCGACGGCAACTGCATTCAGCTGGTGATTAGAATTTTAAAATATCGGTTTGCAGTTGCTATTGTTATGCCAATTTATACAATTGTTGGTAAATGAAGTGAAGTTCGGTTGATATTCATTATTGTTGCATTAATAATTAGGAAACAAACCTAACTGGGAAATGCTCCCAGCTTTTTATAGTACCAATTTAGCTGCCTACGCGACTACAACGATAGGCAACAACATTAATTGTCGTCTGTGTACATAAGTATACATATATGCAATTCACGATTAATCATAGTAAACAATATGCCTCGAGGTTGTACATGAATCCATTTCATTTTAAACTTTTTATCCCGTACTTAGCTGGGATAAAATGTTATTTTCCACACAATTTCAGAGAAATCCATCTAGAATTTATTGATCTAGTCGCATCTGCGCAGTCCTCTAATAAACATTTTTTTTAGTCAAATTTCTTTTATTCTTTTGGATTTTATTATGGATTTTACATATTTATAATAAAAAGTTATAATTATAACACGTATTAGAAGGCACTTTAGGTATTTTTGTAAAACTTTTTTATATTTGCCTATGTGATATTAGTTGATTTAAATGGAAAAAGAAAAACAATAATATGTACTACAATTAATAGTAATTTCAGTTGACAGTATTTAATAATTCTTTGAGATGCTTGAGTATTTTTTATGTATTTCCAGGTAGATTTTAATATTTAGACAACATCTTTTGATATTTAATATTTTAAAAATTCAAATTGCTAACCTAACATTAAAACGATCCTATATGACAAGTATTTAATTTATTTTTTTCCCGTAAACTTGAACTCTACTCGTATATATAGTCTTTATGCCAAACCGACTGCAAACTTGTTAATAATTATACAAAATCATTGCAATTAAGAAATCATTTGTAAAGTAAGACCTTTTTAAAGTGGTAAGCAAATATAGTATTTGATATTCAATAAAAGAAAAATAAATTTATAAATTTCAGAATTCTAAATTGCTGCCAGGCATCTATTCGAATCAAAGTATTCGCAAATTGGCGCAGAGTTTGGAGCTTCCTTTTTATGCAAAATATTTGTTAATTGCCGCCTTTCTCGCAAGTAATAACTCAGCTAAAGAAGATAAACGGCTCTATGTTAAATACCATGGTAAACAACGAAAACGTATGAAGAGTGTTAATGCCAAAGCCAAGGTAATAATACTAATTGTATTGAAGACAAAGTGTTATTGTTGAAATATTAAAGTCTGGACATTTTTAAAAGGTGACAGAAAAAATGTTTACATCAGTGGGTCCCAAATCTTTCAGTGTTGACCGTTTGCTCGCAATTTTTTATTCAATACTCGATGAAAAAGTTGGTCTTACATGTAATTTGCTGTCACAGATATCAACTTTAGTTCGTTTAAAACTTCTTGGTTTCGTCAGCGGAGAAAACAATGTTATGGATGGATCAGCTCGTCTACAATGCACTGTTGGTTTAGAATTTGTGCTCTATATTGGTAGAGTGGTTGGTTTCAATGTTTCCCAATATTTATGTGACTTTATGTAGTCATTTTTCATTTAATTTATTGTTGAAAAATTTTTAATAAATAATTTGGTATGTCGCTAATATGGATAGTTTCATAAAGAGTTGTTTCACGATTTCGCAATTTAATTAGCCCAGTTTTAATTGATTGCTTGTCAACAGTGACTATATATGGTATACCAAGACTGTCGCAATATGTAAGGTCTTCATCAAATTCTCTAAACGATTCCTTATATATCGGTACATCGTATAACCGTAGACCGGCGTTACGTATCACCTTTTCTAGGTGCAATATCAATTTATTTGAAAATTCGTCTGAAAAAACAAATGTCAAAAATTATTTATAGTAACTATTGTAAAAAACTTTTATATTACTTTTTTCATTTAAATGTGATAATAAAACCTGGTAAGGTGCCAATTTCCTATTCAGCATTAATGCTGTATCGCGATTATGATCTTTGCCATCTAAAATTAATGCTGTGGAAAAATTATTAAATATGATAGATTTTTTTTTATAAAACAAAACATACCGGTTGTTGTGAGGTTCAAATTAATAACTGATCGTATTACAGAAAATTTCGCATTATCGAAGAAAGGCGATTCATTAAGAGGAGCCAAAGTTATAGTCTCCATATCAGCCAAGCCAAATGGAAATTGTGCTTTAATAGTTATTGACTTCGATTTTAAAGACAAATTGTCATTAATGCCTTCGTTGCAAAGATCATAAGGTTCCACAAAAAATCGACTGGGATTAGCAGAATATCGCATCCACCATATTTTGCGTTCTCGTTGAATATTGTAAAATTTCTCTAAACCATCGTTCATGTCTACAAAATATTCAGCTATTAAAACTGGCGTTTCATTTGTGCCACCGTTTCGGCAACCGAATATTCCCCCTTCGTTATATTTGCTGTCAACAACAAGACTCGATATTGTCCTAAATTCAACTGGTTTAGAATCTTTTCCATTAACTTTGCAAAATTCTTCGTAATTTTTTCGAAATTCTTCATTTTCTACGAAGGATAATCGAGAATTTTTAGAACACTTAAATTTGTCGCGTTGCGTATTGACACATTGATTTACCCAATTGACTTTCGTTGTACGCCATGCATTAAATAACTGGTCTTGCACAATTCTTCCATTTTTAAGAAGTAATGGTTCGAACTTTACGTGGGAATTGACACTCCATATATCTTTCGTTGTTAAATACTCTGCTTCTCGTAAAGCGTTTAACGTATTCTTAAGTAATTTCATTTTTAAATAACTAAAGGCTGATATAATTTTTATTTATTGAATGCTGTCTTTATGGAACTATTTTAGTGTTTAAAATTAGACTAAGTTATTTAATTCTGCTTTAATGGAATATTGCCAGGTGGGGAAATAAAGTAATCATCTTCAACTAATTTTGCGTTCTTTAAAATATCCTCCCGACAGTTGCCCTCGTTTACATGATCATCACGTAAATGCAATGGGCGGTTTTCCAGTACTGTATATAAAGGTTTTTTATTATCGGTTCTAATATTCTCAATTCTTTTTGCAAACTGTATACTGCTTCTCAGCGTCTTCAAAGCACCATCGCCATCTAAATTCACAAGAGCAAGACGTTCCAACAGTTGAATAGTTTTTACATCTATTCTTATATCTTCGTCCGATGTTTTGAAATCATTAACGACAGGCTGATTGGGAATTTTACTAGCGTGATGTAATCGTGAAAAGTCGACTTTTTCTTTTTTTTTGGCTACCGAACTACAAAATTTACGACAAATAAAACCTCTTTTCATAATGATTTAGGACAAGAATTCTCGAAGCCAGTCGATATATGATCCTTTCCTGGGTTCCTTTTTGCTCTGTGGTTTCTTTGAACTACAGGAGCATTCAATAAAAAATAATATCACAATTTCTTAATCAGGGCTGCCATCACTCGTTTTTTGCTATCAAAACAGATGCCACATTATCAGTTGTTTATTAATATAATTTAATAAAGTTTGTCAAAATAATTTGAACCTTTTTTGTTTTGTGGTTGATTTCATATTTAAATTGAACAAATATATGTTAAAAATAACATACATATTTAAAAGTATGTATATAAAAAATAGTGGCATAATCAATAAAAATTTGATAAAAAAAAATGTAAATTCAAATTAAAGGTTCAACATATGGGAACTCATGAATTGGGTACCTGGTCATTGCCGCGTTTTTGGCAACGAAATACCATATGAACTGGATGATATTGCGGAGTAGAAGTCAATAGGATTCTTATTTCGGAGTATTAAGGAGAAGCTTAATTCACTCGTAAGCCATGCATGGGGATATAGGACGGACTTTATGGTTGTCCAGGCTTATTCAAGGCATGGGAAGGTGACGTAAACTATTGTAGGAGTACTAACAAGGCATGACTCCCTTAGACACACGATCAGTAGGTGGATATATAATAAATAAATAATTATCTAACATTTCTATGGACTAAGTAAAGAAGCAGAGGAAACAATGAATAATAGTTTATATCACTGTCCTTGTTTACAGATACCTGAACAGATATATTAAAGTCGATAAGTAGTCAATTTGTAGATGGACTGATACATCTAAAAGACTACAGACTTAAGTATCTAAAAAGGTCTATAACCGAGAATGTCTTTAGAGCGAAAATTTACCTGAATGCAATGACCAATTGTTTTTCGTTTTTCTTTCTTTTTCTTTTCTTAATTTTGTTACCTCCTTTTTCCTCTTTCTTCTTCCTAATTGGAGAGTCACAAAGGACCAATAGGTCTCTGGGTGGAGGCGTGAAACTGTTAATACAGTGTGACCTCGCCTTTCTAACCTAAATATCGGTGTTTTAGAGTCGTAATACTTAGGTAATTGAACGAACAAAAATATATATAGGTTTTTTTTCAATCAATAATAAATTGACTTTTTTAACTTTTATGGCTAAAGAAATTTATTTGTTTAGCGTTTCAAGTGAAAAATCGTCTAATTAAATTGTTTTTGGCGTTGTAACTCAATTAAGTTGTCAACAGTGCGGTTAAATAGCAAAATATATGATTTGTTTTTGCAGTCGTCATTATCTACTGTGAATTTCGCAATTGACCCTTTGTTTTGGGTGAACAATAAGAAAATAAATTACTTTTAGAATTTTGTAGAAAAACAAGTTGTGTTAAATAATGGAAGAACTGCTAAACGAAGTTGTTCCACAGGACGAACTTGAAGTTAGTACATATGTGCTTACAACTGTAGTAATTATGTGACAATGATGTTTGTCGAATTTCAGAAATTTGAGAAGAAATATGCCCACGAACTGGAACTGGATGGAGAAGTATCGACAGAAACCAAATTTGAGTATGCTTTCTGCTTAGTTCGCAGCCGATATACAAACGACATCCGAAAGGTCAGTTTTGCTTGACTTAATGTGTTACTATGATCACATAATGTTATTGGGTGATTCACCAAAATTTATACCTAATTTGCAGGGGATTATGATGCTAGAAGATTTAGCCCGTATACATCCTGATGGCAAACGTGATTATATATATTACTTGGCTTTCGGCAATGCTAGGATTAAAAATTACTCAGAGGGTCTTAAGTATTGTCGAGCATTCCTAGAAATTGAACCAAATGAACAAGTTCGTACCTTGGAGGTGAGTAAATTGTATAATAATGAGTTCGAAACTGAATAATAATGTACATTATACTTTTTCTAAGGAGTACATTAAGAAACAAAATGACAAAGAAATGGCTAAAGGCATGGCAGTGGCAGGAGGAGCAGCTTTGGTATTGGGTGGCATTCTGGGACTTGGAATAGCTCTAGCGAAAAAGTAATAATCAATAACGGTTCACGAATTTAATCATATGTCATCGTAAATAAATGTACATAAACATCATACATAATCCTATAATTTATTTATAATTCTTCCCATCCTTATATGAAAAAAAGAAAATAAACATATCTGATAATCAATTTAGATTTGTGCCTTTGTGTAATTAAAAGTATTAAATTATTTCAATTTATAATATCGTTTTAAGAACAATACAATTTCTTTAAATTTTGTATTAAAACAGTTGTTTCTTTCTCTTTTATTCTTTGTAGTAAACAGAAACGCAATAAATAAAAACAATGGAATATTGGTACAATAGTGTGTCTGTCTAACATTTACATCTCAAAAATAAATTCAAACAGATGTTTATATGTTCACATACGTACAAAGAGGGTCCTACGCATGTAAATTATTTTAATTGTTGCACAAATTATTAATATATCTAAGCTATTTTTGTTTTGTCGTAAATAGTAAAACAGTATTAAGTTCGCTATATGTAATAACTAATGTAAAATATTTAGTTACGTTATATCGTTTTACTGTCAGATTTAAATATAACTGTTCAAAAATTAATATCTTCTGAATAAAGATACATACATTTAATTCCTCCGGTTTCTTTTTTTCTCGCCCATATTATTCTACCACTTTTTTAATGCTTTTTTGATATTTTTTTAAATAAATGCTAATACTTTTACTTTGCAAGAAGTTAATTGAATTAATGACTCGTTTATGGATGTCAACAGAGTTTCACATGTATTGGTAGTTAACAATAATAGTGTTACAGGTGGAAACTGGACACCAGTTGCTATCTGACAAATTGAATGAATTTCTGATGTTATTCATTAAATGCCCATTAAATTTTAACAATACCGAAATATATATAGTATTAGACAAAATTGTGTACGTAAAGACGACCATAATATTAGGAATTTCGACAAGTTATTTAAAAATGATTGAGATTGTATTAATCGAATATTAAAAAGAGTAATTCTGTTGCCGTGTTAAGAGCCTAAATTCTGATTTGCCTTTTAACTGATTTGAAACTCTCTTCTTGCGTTTTAAATGTTCATACAATATTCTACGCACCCTCAAATCTCTTTTTTATGAGGGAGATTGCCATTGAATTCTAAAAATTGATTATCAAGGAACTGAAAATGGTCTGTCGTATAGAAGAGTGTGTAACAAATTTAATATTCCGATTAAATTAGAGATGTAGTGAAAAAATCTAAGAACCTTGTATCTTCTGTTCAAAGTGCCAACCATTACAAAAGCGATATTGTAAAACTGTGATGCTCAATCCAAAAGGATGGTATATACTGTAACATCCAGGGAGATAGTTAACCTGAAATATCATATTGAAAGACAATTTTAAACAGATTCAAATTCAAGCCATAATATGATTGGAATCAATTATCTAAAAAACAACCCAGTCACGATCAAATTATTTGGAGATTTCAGAGAAGACCTATCCACGAACAATTCCCTGTTTACAAAAGATGTGGATAATGACCGAGAAGTTGAGTAATCCTCGTTTATGTATTATATAGGTTCCCTATCTTAACCTTGAGCCAACTGTGGTAGCAAATGATTCATCTGTCACCTCTACATTAACATTTTAGTCCCGTTGTTCGAACAGATTGAGGGGAAGCGAGGAAATGCTTATATAGATATACTGAGGCTAAAGAGTAGACACACAGCATCCATATCTTCTACTTTAATATTTTAAGCATTGTTACTATGTTTGGTGGTCATCAAACTTACACTCACTTACACATACAACTTACATTGTTTCGTTTTTTGCCTTTTTCATATCTAATGTTGCGAACATCTGCATTGCCATCATTTCCGGAAAGATGTACTCTGCTTTAATGTTTTAATTTTGTTTGTCTGATAAGTGGTTTCTCGCAAGGAACTCTGTTTGCATATCCCCTCGGTATATATGATTCTGCCTCCAGTTTTTGTATCATGAACAAGGTTGGTCAACTCCTGAATTCTTTTGACTCATTTTTTAATACCAATCTAATTTTCAGAATATAAGCTTTTTTGGCCCTTCTATCTTTTTCGATTTGTAACTCTCTTCGCTTCTTTATTTTTAACTTGTTATTTAGTAAAAACCTACTATTATTTCGTTAAAAAAATGGTTCTATGAAGAATATGTAAACGAAAAAAGAACGTAAGAAGCGAAATTTCAAGATACAAATAATTGCAACATGTACTGAAGTACACAAATACTTCTGTTAAACGTTGTATTATACGTTAATGTATTTTTTAACGGTTAATGAAATGAAAATTAGCCTGAAATGAGGCTTCATAAACGAATTCTATTTTTTTTTTGTACATTTTTAAACATACATAAAAAGTTATCTGCAAAGTTAACTTTTTTGTGTCGACTTCCAACAGATTTTTCGAGAAATATGTAACCAATTATTTTGGTAAACAAAATATGTGACTTTATTATCTATATACAATTCATATCACTGATTTCTTTTTATATATTACAATGTTTACTACACTTGATTTAATCACGTCATTTCTAAATGAAAAACTAATTTAATAATAAGTCTAAAAATATAAATGCATCGGTTACATTAGAGTTAAATTGCACTAGTCGTTTTTACGAAAACATGTTAAAACTCTAGTAATTGATCAGGTCCTTAATAGCAGATAAGCAGCGGAACTTGTTTGGTAAATAGAATGGTTCGAAAACATGAGGGAATGGGGTATCCCAACCAGTTACACGTTTTACTGGCGCTTCTAAATGAAGAAAACAGTTTTCTTGGATATATGCAGCGATTTCCGAACCAAAACCTTGAGTAAGAGGGGCTTCATGAGAAACAATTACTCTTCCAGTTTTTTTTGCAGACTGTAAGTATGATTTTTCTGTTAATGGTCAAAATTGTATTACTTCAAATATTACTTACTTTTACTACTGTGTCTCTGTCCCAAGGAAGAATTGAAACTAAATCTATAACCTCACAGTCAACTTTTAATTCTTTCTTTGCCATCTCGGCTACCTGCAAAAATAAAATATGTAATCTTAAGCTACACGATTTTTTTGTTTTATTTACCTCAAGTAAAACGTGCACCTGTGTTCCCCAGCCAATTAGTGTTACATCCTTTCCTTTTCGTAAAATATCAGCTTTACCAATTTCGGATGTATAATTATCTAAAGGAACTTCCTCAACCGCAGCACGATACAATGTTTTTGGCTCAAACACTATGCAAGGATTGGGATCCTTAATACATGCCAGCAGAAGACCTTTAGCTTTGATAGGGCCACGAGGTACCACAACTTTTAGACCAGGAGTGTGAGCGAAATATGCTTCCGGACTTTGGCTATGGTATAAAGCACCATGACCTACGGCCCCGCAGGGCACACGGAATGTTAGAGATCCACAATCAAATATACCACCGCTGCGATAACGATATTTTGCAGCCTCGTTGACAATCTGGTCAAAAGCTGGAAAAATATAATCCGCAAACTGAATTTCGGCTATTGCGGTGGCTCCTACATTTGCAACTCCTATTGCGAAACCAGCTATACCCTGTTCACACAGAGGTGTATTAAAGACTCGATCTTTTCCGTATTTATCACGTAAATTAATCGAGCATCGGAAAACGCCACCAAAACCGACATCTTCTCCAAACAACAAAGCACTTTCATCTTGCTCTAAAGCAATATCCATGGCATTATTGATTGCCTGAAACATGTTCATTTTTTGAGCACCTTGTGAACCGGCCGGAGTAACATTTTTATCTGGATAATATGTGAAATGTGTTCGGGTTAATCCTGGTTTATTGGATCTTAGGATATTCAGCAAAGGCTTTGTATACCGATTCATCTTGCTACGCTGTCACCAAATGAGTTGAGACCACTGGAAAACTCACATATAATTGAAAACGATCTACTTAATCGAATGGAGGTTATGTAATCGAAATCAACAGAGATGCCATGTCATAGAATAATTTTAAATTTGGGGGTTCAGTATTAATGCGGAAAAAATATGATAAATAATTTTATTTCTTAAGGCCGTGTCAGATAAAACTTTTGCTTTGCGTTGCGTTACATATACGCTTTGACATTTAAGATAAATGTACATGTTTATATGGCACTTGTCACATAAACTGCTTTTAACGCAACGCAAAGCGAAAAGTTGGGCATGTCTCATCTTTTTGCTCGCTTTGACAATCAGCTGTTGATTATTCAGTAAATATTTTTGGCAAATTTGAGCTCAAATTGTTTTAATATTTAATAAAAAGAGGTAAGTGAATTTTATTTTTTGGAAGAAGTATTTAATATAATTTTCATAATTTTACTTAGTAAAAAAAAACTTGCGCCCCAACCACTTTTAAAAGATAAACAAACAACGCGAGTGTTGTCAAAGTTTTGGTTGTGTCATACACCTTTTGCTTTACGCTTTTCTCTCAAAGTTATAAACGTCACGCAAAGCAACAAAGTTTTATCTGACACGGCCTTTATGTATTATACTAGTTAGCAAACGCATCATTTTCAAACTGAGTTGGAAAACTCTAGGTATAACGTATGAATGATTCTATAGGATTCAGCCTTGATTTGTAAATTCAATCATTTGTGCTTAACTTTTTACGTAATATCTTATTCTACAAAAAATTGTTAGGAAGTTAACATTCTTCATTGTGCAAAGTATATGCGTTCACACGAGATCGAGTTTAAGACGCACAGTTTTTTTTTTCTTTCAAAAACACAAGAGATGAATTTTAATTTGGTATAAAATATACGTGTACATATACACAGCTTGGAATGAATTAGTGTTATTTGCATTCATTTGATTTTTAAAAATATGTATGTATTACTTTTGTGCTGCTAATGCGGATCAATCCGATTGATACTACGCCACCGAAAACCTTGCTTTTCACTTCCCTTGCTTTTTTCCTAAATCCGTCTTGTTCCAAAATATGAAAAAGTATCACAACTTTGCAAAAAAAGAGACAGGATATTTTACAAAACAACACTAAATAGGCGTTAGGGAAAAGTATTGTTCCTTACATATAAGTACTTTTCACGATAAAATATAGTCAGTATTTTTTCTTCTGACTTAAAAAATCTGGCAGCGCTGATCAAGTGTTCTCGTTGCCTTAGGTGTAAAAACGTTTATACAGTGTAGTGACGACAAATAAGCCACTAATTTAAAATTTTAATAGCAATATTTTATATCATAAATACTATTTTTATTTATATCACATGTATATTCTTTTATTTTATCTTTATTGAGAAGTAATATATTTTTATGGATATTATGGAAACTAACGACACATTGCCTGATGACCTCTGGAAAGATTCATTTGATAAATTATTGGATCAAAGACCGTAAGCCACCTGAAATTGTGAATTTATTTATTTTCAATAATTTTTATTTACTTTTAGCTTATTAAGAGAATTAAATGTAATTAAACGTGATATTAGAGCGTCCTTTAATATGAACTCCAGTTATGAAAATAGTAGTTACGATAAATCGAACGTCTTACGGTCAGAACAAGAAGAAACTTGTAACAGTTCCTCGACCGAAAAATTGATAGGGAAGAATCATTACCTTGAAGTACCTAAAACTATTAATAACAAATCAAGTAATCGTATTATTAAAACCAATATTATGTCTACACCAGTCAGGAGTGAATTAAACGCCAATCACTTTAAATGTATGATCTCTCCAATAGGATTGTGGGAATTAAAGAACTTTAATTCTAACACTCAAGATGTGTCCAAAAGAGTTTCTACTGAAATTGGTTTCAATGCAACCCCAATATTAGACAATGCGATTATTGACAAGGATTATATTGAAGGAACTGCAAGCCTTGCCTCAGTTGAACATGGAAAACATTTGAATTATTCCGTAGGAATATCGCCTCTACAGATGGTGCAAAAGAAATGGAAAACTAAACATAATCGAAAACAAGTATGTTTCGCTTCTAAGAAGGCGAATAATGAAAATAATACAGATTGTACGAAAGCCAGCCCTAATTTAAAGCACAATTCATCGCATTGCTTTATAAACTTGCAACCTGGAAAATGGAGAAAATCTCTGAACTATTTGAGACTGATACAGGGTAAGTATTAAGTTTACGAATTTAAGCTGAAGTCTACATATGCACTTATGTGAAAATCAATAAGGATAGCAATGTGACATATATAGATTTAAAGACAAAGGTTTTATTGAATTATTATTTTACAATTTTTCCACGCTGTGAAAAAAAGGAGGACAGAATGTTATTTTCAAAATTATTATAAAAAAGTAGTGTAATAGAATTGCACTAACTTCAGATCTAACACTGTTAATGTTAATATTTTGTCGAGACTAAGTTTTTGTTTAAAACTGCTATAAATTGTCTATTCCACAAATTCTCGATCGGGTGTGGATCTGTTGGCAGCGCAGATCCCTAGGAAAAAAAGCTTTATAGAGAATGTGTTCCCGTGTGAAACTTTCTCGCCTGGCCTGCTTGAGGAGGAAATCAATTTGGACACAATTGTTATCGTGCCCAATTCTGAATTAATTATCACATTATCTTGAAAAACATTTTTGGTCGAGTAGCCGAGCTCAACTAAACGCATCAGTTTATATAAAAAAAATAGAACGTTTCATAGCTGGCGGTAAAACGGTATGAAATCGCGATAAAGAAAAAGTAACAGAAATAGTCTAGGGAAACCTAATTCGCAAGATTTCGCCCGACCAAGCATAACTTTTGAATTAATATCGTGTATTTGAGAAGATCAATTAGTGCTTTTATTGATTATGTGAATATGCAAAAATCACTTGGAATTAATGAAACGATAATTATCATTGGCATCACCAATTAAAATCAATTGCTTTAAAAGGATCATTTTATCGTTAATTGTCACGAATCCTAAAAATTTACTTGTAAAACAAAAATTTTTGTTCAATTACAACTTTATGGTTTCCAGTTGGTAACGCTATTGAAGTTCGGTTGCCGTTCATAATCGTCCCATTAATCTTTTAACGTACAATATTCTCAAAGAATTCATAACTTCAATTCACACATTTATTTCATTTGATATAACATATAACGTTTGTCTAAAACCTCCAGCAGAAATCTTTCGATTTTCTATTCTAGGTTAGGTTAGAGGACGTCTACTTTGTCAATTGTGACAAGTACAGTACCCGGAGGTCGAATTGACCCATTGTACAACGTCCTAGCTTCTCACACCACTCGTGTTGTGCGCGTTAATTTTATACATGATAGCGGGACCTACAGTTTAAAGTCGACTCCGAACGACAGATTTTTGAGAAGCTTTTCTTGGCAATTTTTACTCTCAGAATTTTTGCCAGAAATCTGCTGAGAGGAAGTTGCCGAAGAAATATTTTCATATTTTCGTTTTGATGTCTGACCTGTTATTTGAACTCGGGCTTTTCGTCTAATAAGCCAACACACTACAAACTAGACCACGGCGACTTCTTTTCTATTCTAAGTTTCAATTAATTCCTAGTGTGCAACTGTGCATTAAACACGCATGATGAAATGTATTTCTCTTAGGAAAACGTAAAGGAAATCACATATTTTATCAGAAAAGTATGCATGTAACCCATGTGAAAAGAGACCTTTCCAACGAATGTATTGCTTGGTAAAGTAGTTGAGCGAAAGTTTATTTTTACTATTTCGTGTTAAAAAATTTCGATACAACAAAGGATTTTAAGCTTCCAAATTTTCTCACATATCAGGGCAATTTCGTAATATATTTTTGTTATGGATTAGCACAAATTGAAAGTTTTGAGGCACGACGTTCAAGATTTTGTTGTTCTAATTAAATGAAATAGAGCGCATTGATGTGTCTTTTTGACGATATCGGATGTCACCAGGAACCGTTCTTAGTCCCGCTGAAAATGGTTCTAAAACTACTTCCGGTGGAGGTAATGGTGAAGGAACCCTGAGTCCAAGCTTTACGGACTATACCGTCATGGCATAAGATTTCGATAGGCATTTTTTCAGACAGGGAACAACGGCATGGTGTAGATATCTATTTAACGGTCATGCAAATTTACGGACTTACAATTTACAATTTTATTTAAACCACTTTGGCTAAAAACGTTCTGTTAATAAAATCTACGTGCCCAGAAATTTTTTAGGCTCCATAGCGCTGGACAACGACAGAGAAAACGTTCTGGGATCTTCACTTCTTTCTCGTCGCTACATCTTCTGCAGAAATCGTTATCGGACAAGTGCACACAGAGGCACTTGGTTCTGGGTTATAACTGCTAAGAGGTTCCTAAGACGAAATCTGGTTAGGTTGATTACAAATTCTGTTCTGCATATATCCATAACGAGCCAGAACGGCAAATAAGTGAATTTTTTGTGATAAAAATACTAATCTCATGTATGATTTTAATCAAATTGTACATTTTGCCGGCTTTTGTAAGCCCATCGGCTTTGTAAGACGCACAATGTTAGCTCGAGATTAGTTGTATTCTGCAAGAAGGCCCTTATTTGGAATGGAACACGATGGTACTATGTTGGATTCCGATGCATTGTGATGTGTGTTGTAATGAGGTTGCAGATGAGCTGGCAAGAGTAGGAGTGATACATACATGTGAGAAATCGGAGGGTGAAATCTTCTTGTTGTAAGGCGTGAAATTACAAAATCTAAGCTGTTATAAATTGGACATATCAAGTATATGATATTGCTTTAGTCTTCTCACTTCTTCAGTATCATCCAGTAGAAATATCGCTACTGGGTTGCAGTGGTTACTTAATCTATTATGATGGCTTTCGCTATATTTCTTTATTTCATTCTTGACCTTTGGTACATATAGGACATTGTGTCATTTATTATTAAAGTTGAATTGTATATAAATCATTTTACTCCTACTGTATGTAATGCTGTATAACAAGTACATGGTTATTACGTCGCAATAAATAGTTTATAAGAGTTTTTAATTACATACTGCTGAGTTTAAAGCTTTTTTATGTTAAATTAACAATTTTTTAGAGAATGACAAAAACCGAAAATCGCTCCAAATAAAGTGCCCAAAGGGACGAAGTACAGGCGATAAATTTTCAACAGCCGTAACAAATGTTGCAGGCCAACGTAAATCAATTTATATAAAACCAAATTCTGTTGAGAATGACAATGAAATTAGATCGTCGTACAGTCTAAGATGTAACGATTTTAAGCAGCAAATATTACAGCGTTGCCATCAAAGTCGAGTTTTAGCATTTGAGACTGCATACAGTGAAGATTACTTGAAGAACTGTCGAAAAATTGGAGAAGGGGCTTTCGGAGAAGTTTTTCTTCATTCGAATCGACGACAAATTCAACAAAAGAATTATGAAAATACTGAGGAGACTGTTCTAAAAGTAATACCAATTGAAGGTAAAAAATTAGTTAATGGTGAAGTTCAAAAAACTTTTGAACAAATTTTACCTGAGGTAATAATCTCAATGGAACTTTGCCGCCTTAGCAGTAGTTTTGTTAGTGTGAAAAAAGTTAGTATTTTGCTATTTAACATTATTTGAAATTATTTTAAAAATATACTATGTACATTGCAGGTTAGATGTGTTAAAGGCAAATACCCAGGGCGTCTTCTTAAGTTGTGGGAAGATTATGACTTGGAAAATGAATCTGAAAACGAACATCCAAAATGTTTTACAAGCAACCAGCAATACATTATATTAGAATTGGCTTTCGGTGGCAAAGATCTGGAATCATTTCAGTTTAAAAACGCCGAACAGTCTTTTTTTGCATTACAACAAGTAAAAAAGTAACATGTCTTATCATTGAACAAGTAGTACTCTAGTTTTTCTTTTAGATAATATTAACTTTGGCTGTTGGAGAAAATGAATACCAGTTTGAACACCGTGATTTACACTGGGGTAACGTTTTAGTTCTTAACACGAATCAGTCTAATATTTCTTATAGAATTGGTGAAAAAACATTGACTATACCCACCAAGGGTGTTAAAACAACCATTATTGACTACACATTGTCACGTATGACTTTTAATGACTACTGTTTTTACAACGATCTTTCAACTGACGAAGAACTTTTTCTTGCTACTGGAGATTATCAATTTGATATATATCGTATGATGCGCAAAATTATTGAGTAAGTCTTATCTTAATCCTTGTTTTTATCATAATCTTAAATTTAATTTTTTTTAGCAATAAATGGGAAGTCTTTGAACCAAAAACGAATATATTTTGGCTATCATATATAATATCTAAATTTATTGACGGAGTTTCCTATAAAAATATCCGATCTAAAAATCATTTGCATTATATGCATAAACTCAAACAGCTGCAAAAGTCAATCTTTACATATAAAAGCTGTTTGGACTTGACTGAAGATGTGACAATATTCAAATAGTATATTTTTTTTATTATGTATTTGTTTAGTTTAAAAATATTTTCTTTATTTATTAATACACTTTTATTTTTGCTTTTTGTGAAACGATTATATTTCTTAGCAAAATGATATTCATTTTAGAATGAAGTTTTTTATTTTTATTTTAATGAAACTGAGTTTTAATTTAAACTACGAAATAAAATTAAATATTTTTTTTATTTATTTGTTTAAACGTAAACATAGTACAAGACGTTATTACCCTATTTAACTGTATTGGTAAGATATAAAAGGCATAAGTTTGACAATTGCATAATAATAATTTTAAAAATAGATCGATTAAATAATTATGTCTTGTATATATTATGTTCATTAAAAAACGTTAATTTCGTAATTTCGTTCTGTAGTTCATTCCAGAGACGTATTGCATCAATATACAATTGTCTATCAGAAATTCGTTTACTGTATCTAATGCAGTAAAGTTTCAGACCTCTATTAGATCTAGAAAAACTAATCATCTATATATGTATATACTGAGGTTGTTTAACGTAGATGATCTTATTTAGGTACATAAGAGTTTGGCATTTTACTAAAATTTTCAAATGTAGTGTTATAAACTTTGTATGAGTATTCAGACATCCTGCTGTATATTGTATATCTAGGAATATTGTACTATGTGATTTTTAATTTAGTCTTATTTATTGACTATTCGTACAGCAAGTTGGGTATAAGGTAGGTTTTTGCAAGTAACGGGTGGTTCACGCATGTTTCGTGTTTTGTTTCACTGTCAAACATCTTCATTTTGGTCTATAATTTAACCATGAATCGTCTTACAAACGAACAACGCAGAATTTTTGGTGAATGGGCTCTTGGAAAGTTGGCCGAAGAGCCGATTTTGGAGTGAAGATCAGCCAGAAGCATTGCAAAAGCTACCTATGCATCCAGAAAAAGTCACAGTTTGCTGCGGTTTATGGGCTGGTGGCATCATTGGACCGTACTTCTTCAAAGATGCTACGTATCGTAACGTAACTGTGAATGGTGAGCGCTACCGTGAGATGATATCCAACTTTTTTTTTGCCCAAAATGCAAGAGCTTGACTTGCATGACGTGGTTTCAACAAGACGGTGCCACATGCCACACAGCACGCGTAACAATGGACTTATTAAGAGGCGAGTTCGGTGAACATTTTATTTCACGTTCGGGACCGGTCAATTGGCCGCCTAGATCGTGCGATTTAACGCCTTTAGACTATTTTTTGTGGGGCTATATTAAAGCTCATGTCTATACAGACAAACCCGCATCAATTAACGCATTGTAAGACAACATTGAAGCATTTATTCGTGAGATACCGGCCGAAATGTTGGAAAGAGTATGCCAAAATTGGACTAAGCGGACCATTTGAGGCGCAGTCGCGGTCAACATTTGCATGAAATAATCTTCAAACATTAAATTATATCGACCGTACTATCGATTAAAATAAAGATTTCATGCATTTTTCTGAATTGTATGTATTTTTTTTTTTAATTTTCCTATAGCTCTTAAAAAATCACCCTTTACAATAATATTAAGTAGTACGAATATTAAACGAAATAAGTATTGTGTGAACATTCGGAAATGTTAATATTCAGAAACGTGAACGCTCCAGAAACGTTTACATTGTCAAAAGTTGAAAGGTCAAAATTATCAACTTAAATGTTCAATTCATGTTATTTACGATATTTTTATTTATTTACTAGCTATTACCCGGTGTGCTTCGCTACCCCCATCTAAATTAAATACATAATAATTAAAAAATTTTTTTATTTAGTAATTAAACTATGCAATTTTTCTTATAGGTTTATTCTAATTTCATTTGATGACAATATATTTCATTTCAATACTAAAATAATACATTAATGGGCTATTTATTTCTTACTTGCTAAAATTTAATATGTACTTTTTTTCTTAAATAAATAATTCTTATTCTAATGCCTTGGGATACACAATATTTTTTGTTTTCCCCTCTGCGGGTTTTCCTACTCGCGAACATGCAACGTAAAGCTGTCCATGTGAGAAACATGGATTTTTTAGATTAAGTCCACAAACTTGCAAGGACTGACCTTGAGCTTTATTAATTGTCATTGCAAATGCTAGGCGAATAGGAAATTGAAAGCGCTTGAAATCGAATGGCATCTCTATGTGGTCATAGGACGTGGCGGCAATACATCAGTTCCCTTAAACTTTCCAGTTATAATGGTCGTTCATCATTTTTTATTGTCAGTTGAGTGCCATTACAAAGTCGTGGAGGGTCAATATTTCTAAGTAAAATAATGGAAACACCGTTTTTTATAAGTTCTTAGATACCCATCGATCTTGTTGAGAATATTGCTGTTGATGGAATTAACGTCAATATTTTTGGATGCCAGTAACGCACGTTCATATAACCATTGCATATTTTTTAAATTTTGCACGATATTGGGAAATATACAATTTATTAATTCTTCTTTGGTTTGTGCCATTCTGCAAAAGTCTGAAGGAAATTTTATATACTTTGTTATAGGATCCATTGGAATTCTTTCGTTACCTAAATCAAACAATTTTTTGGAAAAAGTTGAAGCTGAAGCATCACGTTCCAACTGAACACGCATATTAGTAGTTAACTTTAGAGTGTGAACATGTCGCCAAAGGTGTTTCAATTTTGTACATGAGTGCATTGCAATATTGGCAAACTCGTCGATTCACCACCATTCGTTTACGATTTTGTTCTCGACGCAAATCATATTGCTCTATACTTTCTGCTGCTCTTCTTGTTGATGTTCGAATCCTGTGACTTTCTACTTTTGATTCATGTTGGACTTCTTTTTCATTAGCTCGTGATGCTGTGGTACGATTTTGCTGGCTTTGTAGCCGACCTTCATGTTCCAAAGGTGTCTCGGTAGCTCGTGCGGTTGTCGCATGTTGTCGAAGATCTTCAAGACGTCCTTCACGTTCTGAAGGCGTTTCTGTGGCTCGTGATGTTTCGGTACGATTTCGTTGGCTTTGTATTCGACCTTCAAGTTCCAACGATGTCTCGGTAGCTCATGCGGTAGTGGCATGTTGTCGAAGACCTTCAAGAGACAAGCTCGTGCTAAAGAGGTAAGATTTCGTTGACTTTTAAGGCACTCTTGGCTTTCTGAAGGTGTTTCAGTAGCTCTCGATGGTGTGGCACGTTGTCGTAGGCCTTCAAGGCGTTCTTCGTGTCGTGATGGCGTTCCGGCTCTAAAGGTTGAAACTCTTTTCAGTCCTGAGGCGACTTTCACGCTCTTCCGAACTTTCATTTGCTCTCTGGGATTGCAAACGCAATGCATTTTTAGTGCTTCTGGAAAGGGACGCTTTTATTGGGGGCATTTTTATAAATTGTTGCAAAATAAATGTCACTCAAATAACGTTTAACTTGATTAGAATCAAAGATTCAACTGAATTCCAAAACCGAATGGGTGTTATATGTATTCCTTTATATTTTACCTAATATGAATAGGTAAAAAATCGGTTCAGGTCAAAAACCGTGAGAAAAAAATTAAGGTTATTTAAATTTAACAAATAATTGTGTTTGCGTCAGTCACAGGTAATTTTTTTGATGAGTTTTGCAACTACTTATTTTATTTGGGAACAATATTGACAGTTTACATTTTATTAATTAGGTAATTAAAAGTAATGAATGAAAATATTACTCCCTATTGTTACATGCCCATTCATCGCCCAATAGAATGCTGATTACAAAATTTACCTAATGTGGTCTTCAAGATATGCGACAAATAAATACCATTTTTATTAGTTACCCATTTTTAGAAGTAAACAATAATATAACTATTACATATGTATATGTGTATGTATATGAGATCAATATATAAATAGTATGCATTTTAGTACTTACTATGTACATGAGTTGAAAATTTCAAACTCAATCATTTAAGGGTCATATACCTTACTATTGCATATTTCAAGATATAATAATTTCCACACTCACTAATCAGAGAGGCACCACCTTCCTAAAGCTGGAATACAAAATTGGAGACTCTAGCTTGTATAGTTTTCTAGATATACAGATTTTAATAATTAGTTCATATAGAATTTGCCACGCCCCTAATGCTTGATCGCCCATTTTTAACAAAAATATTGATATTGAACCTTTAGATATTCGTACAAAATTGGAGAGTCTAACTGTTATTTTTCTTCATATGGGAGGTGACACGACCGCTTTTGTTGAACTCCCTATTTTTGTCCAGAATATTTATATTTAAACTAAAGTTACTCGTACAAAAATTGGGGACTCTAGCTGTTAGATTTTTTCAGATATACAGATTTTCGTATTTACTTTATATGGGAGGTGCCAAGCCCACTATTGTTAGTTCGCCATTTTTGTCCAAAATATTTATATTAAAACTGTAGTTACTTGTACAAAATTTGAGGTATCTTGCTGATATAGTTTTTCCAATATATACATTTTGTTATTATCTTATAATAATGTAGTATATGTGGGAGTGGCACCTCGCTCATTTGAAATATCAACATAAAAAGTAGCCTATAACTCTTTCCGGAAGATACTGTGAACATTTTAGGAATATTGGTTCAGCCGTTTAGTCGTCTATAAACTTCAAACATACAAACAAACGCGCATTCATTTTTATATATATATAGGTGATTTCCGAGATATAAGAAGTTTTACATTTAATTCATATCGGAAGTACCACGCCCACTTTTCCTAGTCAGCCCATTTTTGCCTAAAATATTCATATTGATACTAAAGTGGATTCGACAAAATTTTAGGACTCTAACTGTTATATTTTCTTAGATATAATAATTTAATATTTTTTATATTGGAGGTGACACGCCCACTATATCCAATCCGCCCATTTTGTTTATATATACGTCAAAGTCGTCCATGCAAAATTTGAGGTCTCTAGCTATTGCAGTTTATGAAATATGCGACATTAAATACTTATTGGATATGTTGGCGTGGCACCACTCCTTCTTGAAAAAGTAGTTCCCTCCAGATATACAGGAAGGTACTGTCAAAATTTCAAGATAATCGGTCCAGCCGTTTAGCCGTCTATAGACTTCAAACAAACAAACTCACAAACAAATAAACACACATTCATTTTTGTTTATATAGATGTAAAATTCATTAAAAAAAACTACATATGTGACGTATGAGTGATATCAAAGAATATGGATATAAAGAATACGAATTATATAGCAGTAAAATTTCTTATGGCGGGTTGTAGCATTACGACCCGCTCTCACCAAAATCTTTTTAAAAAAACATTTCTTGATGAGGGGGGCGGAAGACGGAAGGAAAATAAACACAAAAAAAGAGCGTAACAATGTGTTGCTCTCATCATGAGAGCGTAAAAATGCATTCAGTTGCTTTGCTTGTCAGCTTCTAAAGGAGAATGTTCATGTCGCTTTTTTCAGACTTCAATTTTACACCCAAAGAAATATTACAGTATGATTCACTAATATCAATGAGAAATGATTTCGATTTTTGGAAGAATACTTGCCAAGTTAAATACGGTGTTTTTAGGTTTTTAACGCAGTACAATTGTTCTATACTTTTTGCTCTCATATATGTACATATTATTGGGTTAATAAGTAGACTTGAAAATATTACTAACAATTTTCCTCTGGGTTAAATATGCCTCTCATAATTTTTCTCATGTTCTCTTTGTGCCGACGTCTGAGAATAAGTGATTTGAGAACAGTGTTGCCTTTTTTTGGTTATTTCTAACCAAAATTGGTTATTTTTTTGATCAATGTGTAGATGTGTAGATTTTTTTTGGTTTTGGTTATTTTTCTTTCTTATAAGAAAAGCTATTTTTTGTTTCTTTTTTTATTAATTATAATTTAAACTTGAAAAAAAATAAATAAAACAAAAGTCTACGAATTTAATTTTGGTTATATTTTTTCTTATTTGGTGATTTTTTCACAAATGTTGGTTACAAAATTTTTTTCTTTCCCTTCTATCTTTCCCCCCGCCTCGTTCTTTACACTTTATTTTCTTTGGGTTTATACATCAAGAATCACAGATAGCATACTTGTAGGGGTAACTACTATACGTATGAGTAATATATTTCAAATGCAATTAAATTTTAAGTATGTAGTATGTAGCATACGTGGGCATGGCCCCTCGCTCATTTGGAATATCAATATAAAAAGTAGCCTATAACTCCTTCCAGACATACAGGAAGATACTGTGAAAATTTCAAGAAAATCGGTTCAGCCGTTTAATCGTCTATAAACTTCAAACATACAAACAGACACACATTCATTTTTATATATAAGATTTATTATAATTGACATGGATATGGATGGTTAAGTTTATACATCTTGGGAATCCCCGCATTAAACTCATAACCTATTCTGATAACAAACTCTTTGTTTTGCTTTAGTTTACCTGAATGAAAGTGTTTATAGATAAGAGATTAAACTGTATGTAAGTAAAATTTATTCTCAAAGGTGATTTTATATTAAAATCTAAAGTTTTTAAAGCGAAAGCATGTACAGTCCAACTTCTATTAATTGAATCACCATTATCCAGAAAAAAGCTTCAACTTATAGAGACTTCAACTTTGGGAATTAGATTCAAAAATGATCCTAATTGAATAAACAACAACTTCTTTTAATAGCAATTCATTTTTATTTATCGACAAATCATTTTAAGCTATTTGTAATTTTGAAAAAGGTACTATTTTTTTAATTTAAACTTTTCTTCAACTGTTAAATTACGTTTTCTAATATCATTCAACTTTATATTACCATTCTACTTTATTATAATATATAGTTTGTTCTTTCTTTTTAATTAGCTCAAAGAAATTTGTACTCAAACACATGAATTTTATTTAGGGACTTTCCCGGAATACTTATAAACACAATAGTACTGTCTTATGTATGTATACATTTCAGTGTTGGGAATTTAATGTAATCTTGTATGTTACGATTTTTATAGCAAATTAAGTTGAAAGTAACGTTTATTCTCAATTAGCGGCTAATTCGGTAATTTTTGTCAGCAAAAAATAAATTTTTTTCTAAAAAATTCAAATTATAGAAACGTTGTACTCCTGTTTTTCTTCAAGTTATAGAGGAATTCATGTTATGGAAGTTGAAGTTAAAGAAGTAAAACCTAATAGAATTTCTCTCCAAAATGCGGTTGCCACGAGATGTGCTTCAACTTATAGAAAATTCAAGTAATAGAAGTTCAAATTATAGAAGTTCAACTGTATTTTTGAGTTATTAATGAGGGCAGGATCTGGCAGAGGCTGCCATATTTATGCAAGTCGACTAATTTTTTTATATTTTTTTTTGTTATGCCAAATTGAAGATTTTTTTAAGTAAAATTACATATTTTGAAATGTATATCTGAATCAATCTTCGTAGGTTATATTTCAAAAAATTTAGTGAAACTATAAAAAATATTTGATTTTACAACATTTTTGATATTTGTTTGTACCAAAACGGCGGAAATTTGAATTTTGAGACGTTAAAAACACTCATATGGAAAACACGAAGAAAAACATAAAACATAAAATAAAAAGTATTGGTTTAACTGTCAGACTAAAAAACATCCTTCCAACGATCCTCGTTGTTCAACATTATCTAAGAATTATTTGTAAATGCACTACAAGAGAATCTTGAAGAATTTTCAACAATGTTCCATCTATGAACATACTCACACCACCGAAAAGCGCAAATAAATCATTGTATTGTAGTGGTAGACTTGGTTATTCAATTGTAAATTTAACTCATGTTAACGCGTCTACTGCGCTGAGTCCAGTCACAAAAAAAATTGAATAATACGAAATGTATTAAGTCGAGTTTATAGAATTATAATTTATTTTCAATTTGTGCTTCTGTACAATTTTGAATTTTTTTATATGTGAACACCAAAATAAAATTTAAATTCTTATATTCTATATAAATCAAGAATAAGAGTATCTTTAAAAGTGTTAAGTGGAAACCTATTAATGGATTGGGATGCAAGCAAACAAGGTAAAATTTCTGATTTAGGCCAAAATGGTGACGCCCAGAACGATTCTTGTCTTGCTGTATTCAAGTTGACACGCAGCATTCATGTGGCCGCCACTGCACAGTAGTTGCACTTGTATGGGAAGGAGCGACAAAAATAATTATATTAAAGATATAGTCTTGAAATTTTCACAGTACATTTCGGATATAATAACCACAATATTCTAAAAA
This sequence comes from Sarcophaga rosellei, assembly GCA_930367235.1. NCBI lineage: Eukaryota > Metazoa > Arthropoda > Insecta > Diptera > Sarcophagidae > Sarcophaga > Sarcophaga rosellei. The sequence goes on from OV884019.1 coordinate 62,611,719, forward strand.
AATGGGCACGGTCACTTGCCCCTACCGCCGATTTTTGTAATTTTTTCTTGATAAAATATTCAGAATAAATTTTCGGTTTTTCAGAAATTTTTCAAATACGTGTTTTTCTGCAAATTAAATTTAGTGGTTTATTGTTTTCAAAAAAATATCAAGCATATAAAAAAAGCTACTCTTACAACAATTCAATTGTAGATTTTAGTAGCGTACTTTTCTTTTTAAGTGGTAACTTTCGTTGACCTGAAATGAATGGATCCGAACTAAGCAATAATACATACAATAGTAAATCCGTGTTTGTTGCAATTCTAGAAATTTTTCATGTGTGTTGTAGCCTATATCTTTTAATGTCTTTATTTTTTGCTTCTGCAGCTTCCTCTGAAAGTTCTCCAATTGAAACTATGGCGTCTTCAATTAGAGCGGAAGGAAACCTTAGAGTTTACAGAATTTCGAATTGCCAATACTGTTGCTTTGTTAAATTTGTGTCAATTATTAATGCAAGAACTTCAGCGGCATTTGATTCCGAACAAGCTTGCTTTGGTTCTGAACATAGACTACGTAAGGCATCTGCTGCAGATGCATCAGTTTCTGCCAACTTTGCTACTCTTCGTTGTTTTGTTCTTTTTGAAGAACTTGAGAAATCAGATGAAGGGCGACCACGTTTATTCGCTTTCAATACTTGTTCTTTAGGTGACACAGAAAAGTTTTTCAGTTTTAAAAAAACAACCTCTTTTTTAGCTAACCAGACTGAATGATTTTTTAAAACGTCTGATTTTAAGCGGTGATTCTTTTTCCAAATGTCAACAATTCTTTTACATAAATATTGTACACATTTCGATAAATCACAAAACGCACCTTCTTCGCATTCTAAATTAATTAATTTGATTACTTCGTCATAAACTTGCTGCCAAATTTGAACCCTTCTTAGAGCACCAAAGCTCGAAAATTGTCATTCGTGAAAATATGCATTGACGGGATGTTTCTATTATGTCGAATAAAAAAAAAAACTATCATTAACAACAAAAATGTCAGTATTATTAAATCAAACGAGATACACAACAATTTTTAAAAACACAATAAACACAGAGGTTAAGCCAGTATATTAAATATATAGAAAAAACCTGCAAAAACCTGCACTTGAATTAAACACAATTTATTACTATAGATGTGTATCAATCTTTACAAACCAATTTGGTCATTGGCTTTCACTGGGAACCTAACTAAAACTCTAATTATTTTTTACAAAGAATTTCAAACGGTGTTAATAAAAACACTTCTTAAAAATCAATAGTTTAAGAAAACTATAACACAATTTATTAAGTTATTATTTGTTAAAAATAATGTCAATATCATTAACATTAATTTCCATTTTAATTATTTTAATTGGGCACTTTAATTAAATGTATTTTAACAATTTGATATTCACTTTGTTTTCACAGTCGCTTAGTCAACTTTTTTCTTCTATATAAAATCGCACTTTAATTGTTTGCATTTAATAATTACCGTTAGATATTATCAAAACAAATTCAGAAGAGAGAAATTTGATGACATTAGCGACTATTTATTTCGCTACAAACCCAATATAGAAAAAAAAAAATTTTTTACTTTTGTCGTATGGGCGCAACCACTGTGCACTGCACGGCATACTAGCACCCGGTAGATAGCAACTAGTGCATGCAGCGCCGTCCAATCCTCTGGACTTTATATTTGAGTTGTGTAAGAGACTTCACTATCCTGTCTCTGGGTTCATTCCTATGAACGAACCAGCACCAGGACAAAAACTAAACATCAGCTTAATTTGTGCTCACGAACCGACGGAAGAAATGGACGATGTGGTAAAAGATGTCTTCTACGCTAAACTTGAGGACGTAAATGACAAGTGTCTGTCTAATGACACCAACATCGTCTTCGGCGAAAGGCTGAACGCCAAGAAGCTATGATCTCAACGAACAGCTGAGGCAGTCTCCGCTCAACTCTTACATAAGTTCCGAAGATCCCCATCCAATCTCAACGACATTGGTGGACTGTGTTGCGACATCTGTCACTCCTTGTGCATCACTGGGGAAATAATCCTTGGTTTCAAGTGTTCACCCCAACGAAATCAATGGTACGAAGAGGAGTGTCGCGAGTGTCGTTACAGTTTGCAGCTATTCGAGCCTTTGTCGAGAACTACAGTGAGAGGAGAAGTGGTGAGAGATGCAAGAAAAGGAAGCAGGAAAGGCGAGAGCTTTAGGAAGTCGAGTTGTGCAGATGTAGGACTGATGATCGAAAATTCTATCAAAAGGTTAAGCGTCTAACTTAACCAATACCAAGGGTAAGAGGACCTTCTGCGGATAACTCATTTCTGGTAGGCCGTTTGTCCTCTTCCTTAGCTGCTATAAACTCCGACAATATTGTGTCACTTCTTTGCGCTCGGTCCAGTCTTCGTTGGCTTCGATCTGCGTTAGCCGGATATCAACGATGGATTCCTTCTGAGCTTTCAGGCAATGTTTACACTTCAAATTATAGAGTCGGCGTTAGAGCGCATCAGCATTCCCATGTTTTATACCTCTAACTGTCCTTCAGGGTATTTGATTTGCAGCAGCCATCTCAGTGCGGAACGATCAGTCCTTAGCAAGAAATGTTGGCCATACCTGTACATTTGGTAATGTTTTATGCATTCCAGCACTGCAAGTAGCTCTCGTCGTCACACAATAGATCCGTTCAGGCTTTTACTATAGTAGCTTACGACTTTCTCTGTCCCATTGACCATTTGAGAAAGTACACCACTAATCACATATCCGCTATCATCACTGTCCAATACGTATTTTTCTCCTGGGACTGGATACGCCAAAACTGGTGCAGCACACAATAGATCTTTTAGTGATTTTTTGGTGAACTCTTGCAAGCTTGCAGCCACACTAGAATAGTCAGTCACAAAGCGTCTGTAAAATGTGCATAGTCCCAAAAACCTGCATAATTCATTACGATTCTGGGGACAAGGCCATTCCTTTACTGCTCGTATTTTATATTCATCCGTGGATATGCCATCTGCTGTAACAAGATGCCCCAAATATTTCACTTGTTTTTAGAACAATGCACATTTCTTAATTTTAGTCCAGCCATTGATATTCGTTGCAGAACTTCACCCAGGTTCTTGAGGTGTTCGTCGAAAGTTCTGTCCATCACTATTATGTCATCGAGGTATACACCAGCCAAGTCTTCCAATTCAGTCCCTTTAGTACAATTTTCATAAGCCGCTCGAATGTTGCCGGAGCATTGCAGAGCCGAAATGGCATAACTTTAAACTGCCATAAGCCGCCATTCGCACTGAATGCAGTTTTCTCCTTGTCCTTGTCTGCAATCCCCACCTTCCAATACACACTGTAGATCCAATGTGTAGAACGACTTTGTTCCGGCTAGCGTGTCGAGTGTGTCGTCAATTCTCTATAGCGGGTAACTGTCCTTTTTAGTGACATCATTCAGCTTCCTGTAGTCTACGCAGAATCTTGTACTGCCATCTTCCTTTTTGACTAAGACTACAGCTGAGCTTCACGGAACCGATGATGGTTCGCTTACACCACTCCTTTTCATTTAATCGACTAGTTCTTTAACCTCAATACGCTTCGCCAACGGTATTATTTTTTGTTTGTTCGTGGCGAAAACGCAGGCATACATCTTTAGCAGCTTTTTGGTTTAATTTCTCTCTGTAGCTGCTAAACCGGCTACCCATTTCTCCATACTTACACCAAATACCTGTTGGGCCTTGGCTGACACTTCAGGTTCCGGCGATTATTCGCTGTTTATTACCGCCTCTACCGGAGCACATTGGCCCACCTTGGAGTTTTTGCAGACGACATTTTCATGGCCTGATAGATTTAGCAATCTCACCGGGACTATTCTCTGTTCGGTGGATTTGACGAGGGTCTTTGCTGATGACAAATCCGTCTAAATTTCTGCTGGTTCAACAACCCACAAGCGGTTTTCCACACAATCTCCCTTCACACGCACCCATATCAATGATTCACTCTGAGGTGGTAATTTTTGTTGTTCGACAGCAACTATCCTTCTGGCGTGCACTTGATGCTTGTATCCCACGTCAAGAGGTATCTCCACATTTCGCCAACTCATTATCTGTTGCTCCATATTCAAATTGATGCCATGAGCTATCGTAAAATCTGCACTAATGATAACCTCATTCACAATATCGGCAACAATAAAGACGTGGCTTACATTGATGTTGGCTATAGTCACCTTCGCCTCTGTTTTTCCGTGGGCGGTGACAGACTCTCCAGTAGCTGCCCGCAGTCTTACATTACTAAGTACCTCACATTTCCCTTTCACTACATCTGGTTTGATGATAGACTGCGTCGCACCGGTGTTGTCTGCCATTTATGTACCCACACGCCGTAAGGTTGTTGTTTTGTTGCATCACTGATATTGGGATTGTGGGACTCTTGTGTAGATGGTTGGTAGCTCGTTCTTTTACTTCTTGTTGGTGAGATGGATCTTGACCTTTATCGTGGCGCTTTACTGTTTCTTTGGAAATGACTATCCTTTCCACAGTTGAAACATTTAAGTTTAGCCTTTTGTCCGTTTTCTTCCAAAACTTGCTTCAACATCTCTTTAAATTTATTTAAAATGCATTCTTCTTCCTTCACGGCTTTCATTTTTCTCGCTTTACTAACTTGTGGTCTAGAAATCGTGCGAGCGATCTCCATGGTCACTACAAAGGTGGTTTTCTGTGTAGAACATACCGCTAATTTGATGTCAGAGTCGCGTATACCATTAACAAACGCCTCGGTTTTAAAATTGTCTATCAGTGGGTGGTTTTCTCCTGGGTATGTAAGCTGCACTAATCCCTCGACCTACATTGCAAAGGCTTGAATTGACTCATTAGCCTTTTGCGCTCGGCACCTTAACTCCATGCGGTACAGTTCTCGTTTGTGCTTGTCGTTGAATTTACGCATCCGTTTCTGCTGGCTACTGTTTCGAATTGGAATTTAAATACGGATAGGTGTGAGCTACCATCATAGCAAGGGGGTTTTATCCTGCCGGTACCTTCTGATACGATTCGCACTGGTTCGAGTATCCTTTCAATTTTGACAAAAACTTTTGTTTTCTATTCTCCATTTGTTCACTATCTTTTCGCGACTCTGCCAGAAATTTTTGGTTTTCGGCTCTAGAAGCTTCTTGTAGATCATCAAATAGCTTTTGATGATACCGCTAGGGGTTACAGGGGCCTGTAACTTTCGTTGCTCATCGTCTTAGAACTCGTAGGAATCAATGTCAATGCCATGAAGCTGGTGTTGTTCCCTTAACAGCTCTAGCTTACCCAACTCTTGTTTAAGCAGTTCCACTCTTAGTTCAGAGAGTTTAATTTTAATGTTTTTTAATCATTTTTTTACGTTTACGTTACGTTTTTAAAAACGTTTACCTTTTTAAAAACGTTTAAAATATGAGTTCGTTGATTGCAAACAAAATAGAAATAGATTTGTGTTTAGTTTCAATTAAATTCTTTATTGTTCGTACAATTTTTGTTTGCCACTGTTTACAACTTGCTGTATCCAACAATAATTTGCTTTGCTCGTTATTCCTCTTTCCACTATTTCGTAGACACTAACAACGCAGATTTGACTGAATTCTTACTACAGGTTGCCTGCTTTGTCTTTGTCTTATACGAATAAATATTTTTATTTAATTTTAATTAAATTAAATTTTTTATATGCCCACGTAAACAGTCTGATGAATGTTTTTGAAGTCGAATGTTCGTGGCTTCGCCTTGTCGAGAACTCTATCGTGGTTTCATTGTTGTTTGTATGTTTTATTTACATTCTTTGTTGTTGCGTTCTCGCTTACTTGTCTATCCCCTCTCCTTTCATACTCATCGTTTTTGTTTTTGTAGCTTTTGTTTATCATTTTAAAATTTAAACGATGTTACACCGTTTCCATTTTCATAACAATATTGAATATTACTCGACTACAATTTGTAATATTAAATTTTTTTTTCAAAAAAAAGTTAATTTAATTAAAATGAAATAAAAATATTTATTCGTATAATAATGGAAAGGATAAATTGCCAAATTAACTTCAAAATTTGGTAACCATACCTTCAACTCATTGCGAAACAGTGTGACTTCTATAGTTACACATAATTCATTTACTTTCGGTAATTTTATAAATAAATCGACTCTGGTCCTTAAAGAACAATTTTATCTGAAGTGATTAGAAATGGCTTTCATCTCGCTTCTCAGAAAGCCCAATTTGAAATAGTAGACATTGGTGGTCATAATCATACTCGAACGGTCCTTTTTACTTCGTCAACGGTTTGGTCTTCGCGGTCAGTATTCAAGTGTTCAATTTATACATTAAATTATAATTTCTTTAATTTAACGCATTTCTTAAAAACCATTACGAAAAAAACATTTTGGCAGAGACAATTGGCGAATAAGGGGAGTAAATGCAAAATCGAAAGAGAAACAAGAAATTATACGACTCTGAATTATTACAATTCCAAGAGTCAAGTTCCACCAAAATACACACAATGTCTTCTCAAATTTCTTAATGCAATAAGTAAGGTAACTCCTATTCAAACAGTCTGCTTGTCATGCTTTGAACTAAACGGAGCAGTATTAGTAGCAGATCTTGTTAAATATGTTCAAACATTCCTAAATTTCGGTGAAACAGAAGTTTTCTAGTGAAATGAGTCTTCAATTGTCCTTGGTTGGCTTTCTAAACCACCCTCGACTTGGGAAACATATGTTGCAAGTAGAATCGCCCAGTTCCGGAAGCTACATGGCGACACATTCCCACTCATTTCAACCCAACTGATCTCGGAACTCGTGAATGTAAATCTAACGAAATGGCAAATAATTCCCCATGGTGGTATAGAACCTTATGATGAAACAAGTTCAAGAACAGAAGTTCAAGAGGGAGACATTGTCCACCCACAGATTATCGTCATACAACAAGGCTTTGCCTTTGTTAGGTTACGTCTTCAGGTTTATTAATGGAATCAAACGAAGATTTTAACCTAGCCTTTCTCTCACTACTCTTGTTGAGTTAACACATATGGAATTGCGCACTATAAAAAGGTTTATCACGATGAATACAAGTGTTTACTAAATTTGAAAAACTTCCAAAAAAGTCCGTGAATTCTATGAACCCATTTCTAGATTCCAATTTAATTATGCGAATGAATGGTAGGCTGATTCAGTCATCTCTTCAGTATAATGAAAGTTACCCCATGATTCTACCAGGCAACTCCCGTTTCTGCCAATTGCATCTCACGCATTTATACGAATTCCTTTGCCACGCTGAATGTATCCAAATGTGTCGTATGGTACAAACCGAATTTGACATATCTAGGCTCAACCCGCGCGTAAGAAAAATAGTGCGATATTGCAAAACATGCTTCATCAACAAACAGCAGCCATGTACATAAATGGTGGGTCCTTTAAGAAGGCTATAATACACTTACCTGCGATTTTAAGCATTTTCTCGCTTCTTTTGGCAGTTACCCATAATGGGAGACACTTCTTTGGTGCCAACAGTGTTTTCAAACGTGAATTCACTGAATTTGTGAATAATGTGCTAATGACATTGCCCAAAAGTATATCATGCATGGATTTGAGTAGAAATTTGTACTAGTAACGCTCTCCACATGGACGCGTACGCGCTTGCGGTAAGCCGCCGTAAAAAGTTTCATTTTAAACGCATTGTTGGTACCTAGAAACTGAACTTTAAGGAGTTTTCTAAAATTTTAGTTCAAATTGAACGTACTTTTAAATCTCGCCCAATCTCTGCCTTATCAGAAGACCATAAAGATTTAACTGCCCTATCCCCTGGACATTTCTTGAGAGGTGCTGCGATAACAAGACCATCGGAACGTGTCTCTTATTAATAGATGAGAAAAGTTGAATATCCGGACGAAGGAAAGAAGATTACACAAGTGTTATAAGTGGAAAAATCCAGTCCCCGATGTTAAAGTCGGAGATCTCGTCGCACTGATAGACAATTTACAACCACCTTGTGAATGGCGATTAGGAAGAATTGAGGCAACGTCTGGAATAATCACTGTCAAATTATGCTAGCTCCGCTTCATGAACGAAGAAACTCGTGGTTAAAAAGTTTTCTTAACTCGTCCTTTATTTCTTTTATCTTTTCCTACTTTTCTAGTTTACATTATTTAACATAACTTTGCTCTTATCCCAATTTACAGCTAAAAATAAAAAATACATCATATTTCACTACAATTATCTAAAAATTTCACCGATAAATGTTTTTAACAAAATTATTAAATATTACTGATGTATAACCTAAATAATAGATTGTGCCCGAAATAGTAGCACTATGATCGTTTACTACCTCAGCGAAATCAAATAAAAAGTACTCCGCAATATAAATAGATTCTTCAACGCGGCCAGCTTGAAGTTTAACAACAAAATCAATATAGAAAGGTCCACTAATAGACTGACATATATATGTATCTTCAATGTTACGCACTATTTGAAATTGAGCTAAAACGACGAGTTTCCAATAGCAAAGATCCGATTATAACTTTCGTGTCAAAAATATTGTTACGTTTTTACCTTTTAGATTGTGGGTTCGTTAATTGCAAACCAAAATAAAAACAAATATGTGTTTCGTTTCAGTTAAACTCTTTATTATTCACACTACTTTTGTGTGCCACAGTATACAACTTAACGATACAACAATAATTTGCTTGTTCACTATTCTATTTCTCTGCTTACAACCTTTTTGTAAGCAATACACTTAAGGCCGTGTCAGATAAAACTTTGTTGCTTTGCGTGACGTTTGCAACTTTGACAGAAAAGCGTAAAGCAAAAGCTGTATGACACAACAAAAACTTTGACAACACTCGCGTTGTTTGTTTATCTTTTAAAAGTGGTTGGTGCGTAAGTTTTTTACTAAATAAAATTATAAAAATTATATTAAATACTTCTTCCAAAAAATAAAATTCACTTACCTCTTTTTTTTAATATAATAAAAACAAAACAATAACAAAAACCTTTAAATTTAAAGAAAAATATTAAAACAATAAAATTTGCCAAAAATATTTACTGAATAATCAACAGCTGATTGTCAAAGCGCGCAAAAAGATGAGAGATGACCAACTTTTCGCTTTGCGTTGCGTTAAAAGCAGTTTATGTGACAAGTGCCATACAAACATGTACATTTATCTTAAATGTCAAAGCGTATATGCAACGCAACGCGAAGCAAAAGTTTTATCTGACATGGCCTTTATACTTGTGTACAGATCTATAACAGGATCAAACCACTATTGTTTACTTCGAACACAACGTGTCTTCACACAAGACTGACTGAGTTGTAACTAAACTGCTGGCTTGCCTTGACTTGCCCTTTTATATACGCACGTAATCAGTATCATAGCTGTGCTAGTACCAATCATAACAACAGTATGGACAAATATCACATTGGGTTGTTGAATACGATTTTCAACTCTTCATTCCCATCCCAATTTGATCCTTTTATCAAAAAATGTATTTCCTTATAACCCAATACAAATAGGATTAACAGTGCAGAATAAAACCAGTTTGGTTTTAATATTCGATAAATTCCTAAAGTATGTCTGTGCTATGGAAATTATAACACCAATACTTTATGAAACTATGCACTGTTCGATTATATATAAGTAAAGTTCTGTTAAATTCAAAAGCCTGCACGTTATAATATATTTAAAGTAGGACGAGTATACTCGTCTTGGCAGTGCGGGATACCCTGTCAAAGACGAGTATGTATACTCGTCCTTGGTAGCGAATAGGTACAAAAATGTTCCAAATCAGGGTCGTCTGGACCAAATGTTGAACTGTGGACTGTATGTAAAGGGGTGAGTGGTTGTGGTGACTCCTCGGAACTAAAATTGGGCCCAGATTTCTGGCAAACAAATGGAAAATTATATATAAAAAAAATGGTTCCAAGTAAAGAATAAAACAAGCAACTCTTTCCTTTTTTTGTTTATTCCTGTTGCACACTGTTTTATTCACAATATTTTTTCTTCCAAATCTTCTTGCTTCACAATATTTTTTATTTATTACAATTTTAATTTAGTCTTTGGTTTAAATTCGTTAATTTAACTATTGTTACCAAACAAAACAATGGCCGAATGCCTCAAATAAAATTATAAATAAAAACAACTATTGCAAAATTATTGATCCTTATGGATCCAATCAACGAATAAAAAAAATTAAATTAAAATGTTTATATACAAAAGCTCTTATTCTAAGATCACAGCGCCCTCCGTTGACCGTTGACAATCGTCATTATTTAAACATTCCTGTTTATGTCACCAGGGATGGGTAGTATAGATCGTTAGACATGAACACTGTCTACTATCCGCTCATGGTTAGGTCAACGCAGACGTTGTTTAGATGACCAATTTTCACAACAATTTTGTAAACAATTTCTCAGATTGACGATCAAGAAGAGGCAAAACGTAGTTGAAAGATACCGTTATTGCGTAAATTGTCTTGCCTTGTATAAGCGCAGTAAGTGCGAGTGGTTTTAACACACGCTTTTATACCCAATCGCAATCAGCCAAGAAACGTTAACTAACAAATTTAAAGTCAAAACAGCGCCCGATACAAAATTAATCTCTGAAGCGATTCGTTCGCTAGCACTGGTGCGTTGTACCAACACTGACAATTTTGTTAGTGTTGATTAGCAGAAGTATTTAAATTAAACACATTCCAATAACTATTTAAATTTCCAAAATAATAAACTTTTAAAAACAATAATTCAAAAATAATTAAAAAATTCAAATTAAAAAAGTTAAATTTTGTACAAATTCTTACTTGTACAGCATCATATCGTCGTATATTAAAAAATCGTCAGTAAAAGTAAATAAATAAAAAACGTTTTTCTTTTAAATTAGTAAAACGTAAAAAGCTAATTTCACTGTACAGAGTTTAATTTTAATAATTAGTTAAAAAATCAAATGTAAAGGAAACAATTTTCCAAGTCCTTTTAATACTTTAATTATAAAAATAAACTTAAAATATAAGTATTTGTGTACAAAATATTTATATATTTAAAAAATATATCTACATATTTCACAAACATACATTAGAATTAATTATTTCAGGTGCAACATAAAAGTCGAAGCTGTTACAATTGCTAAGTCTTAAATTGTCTTTTATGTATAATATTGCTTCTAAAGATGATTTTTTAAGAAATTTCTAGGTTTTGTTTTATTTAGATTGACTCGACTAAACACTCTCTCTGCAGTAGCATTTTCATTTCTTACATTTTTTTCCAAATCGAGTAGTTTTATATAATTTTCAAGAAAGAATTGTTTAAAGTTTAACAATTTTAATTGTCTCAATACAGATTTAGGGTTATTATTACAACTTGCCGTTAAACTTGGGTTTAGTTAAAGATACCTTTAGCTAAATGGAACTGTAAAGTTATCTTTAACTTATTTTCTTCATTACAACTTACAGATAAAATAAAGTTAACTTTTCAAAAATATGACAGTGCCGGAGCAATGTCGATAAAACTGCTCAATTAAACAATTCTCAATTTTTTTTAAACGCAGTGGCAACGAAGGGTCTTTTTTTTTGTTGTATTCGCTCATTTTGTTTGTATTTGAAGTTGCCATAGTGATAATAATATATAATTTGGCAAGTTCTAATATAAACTTAACTTTAAAAATTAAAGGTATGATGATCCTATCTTTAGCTTAACGATCACTTCTACCTTATTGTAACGGCAAGTTGTAATAATGGCCCTTAGTGTGAGTTAACTGATTATGTTAAGTAGTTATTCAAATGTGTTAGCAATCAAAATTCTTGATGAAAGTATAGAAATCTAAAAATTAAAACGGTTTCATGTTTTAGCCTATCCTTTAGAAAATAAAATGTAAATATGACAAAAATTAACGAGAATATTAACACCATAAATTTATATTTTTAATTTGAATTGATTTACAACTCAATATATGTTATTTTAAGAATTATGCAATTGCCTTATATTATATAAAATGGGATGCGAACAAAACTTTTTGAAACAATTAAATGCAACTTATTGGAAATAATAGATGGCAGCTTTAATTTTCAATTTCACAAACAAGATTCCGTTTTAACTTAAAAAAACCAAAGCTTAAATGTTAAAATATAAAAAGGTTTACGTCCACAATTAACATATGTACATATGAAAAAGCTTTGTAATGCTTTTTACGTACAGTTTGTTGCTCTTCTAATGTTATACAAGGATAACGAATAATCAAGTCATCACTCAATAAAGCACCAAAACACATACTGATTGTATCCTCTTTTTGTCGTAAAATATAAATAAAATTTAATCTTGCATTTAGTGTTGTGCGAAATATTAAAAAAAAAAAGGAAAAAATAATTAATATATAAAGCGTAGAGAATACATATATGGAAATAAATATATAATTTGTGTCTTATGAATATTATTATTATTAATATTAAAATAATTAGTTTACAGTTAAGTAACTTCGTTTTCTAACAAATTGTTTGTGTACAAAATCGATACAGTTGCAGTTATTTCTTCGTAGCTACTCCGTTAACTCTATTAAATATTCTTTGTTGCCGACTACTTTTGATGTCAAAAACTGTGCTGAGTCGTGCATTAACGAAAATTCATCAAGATTTTTTCAAAGAAATTCATGAAATTCACCAAAATAAAATACCGTACCCTATATACTCGTACATATGTATGAACGTATAAAAAAATATATATGTATATTCAGTTAAACTATGCGGATAAATGTACGTAACTTTAAAAAAATGAAAAATTAATAAAGTTTTACAGACGGTCTGCCGTTCAAAGAAAATAAAAAGAGTTTAAAATAGTACGAGTATACAATATACACATACATATTAATCATTCATATTTTGTATACCATTAGGAACAATTGAGTAGGTAAGTAAACGATAGTAAATCATTCCAAATAAACTATACGTACGTATGTGGAATTTATACCACATATTATGAATTTATTAGAAACAAACAACATTTTTTATAGAAACTGAATTCAAAGTATGTATATGTATACGGGAGTTAACGTTAACCCAAAAAAAACTACAAACGTGTAAACGTATAAAAGTATCACATAAAAACAAAGGCATATGCAGATATAAATATCAACCTATGTTAGAGCGACTTTATCAGTCACTTTTATAAAATATAAACCTGTTGAGAAATTTTGGGCACTTCATCATTAGAAAAGTTCTTCAATTCATTATTTGCATGCAAGCGTAAAAGTACGCACATACTATGCGTAAGCACATACTTTAAAGCTATGTATCTCTGGTCTATCCTGAAGTTGCATTGAATCCTGATACGTATACAATTTTTTTTTGCATAGGAAATGCATTATTAACTAGGAATATAATCTAGTGAAAGGCGTGGCGAGTTCAGCCAGTTTTTAGTTTTTGAAAATAGGTCATCTTGAGTATGTACACTCAGTGAAGTGTAATTAAACGTCATTAATGTAAACTTACTCTAAAACAGCAGTTCATGGGAGTTATTGTTTGTTAGAATTAATATTTTATTTTTAAATACAGTATAATATGATAATTAATAACTGTATGGTTCATTTAATTATGAAACTGAATTAATTCTTCTTCTTTTTCTATATGATGGTATTCATAAACATCAGATTTTCATTTGGAGACTTCATATATTTCAAAAGATTTTTATATAGTATGTGTATGTATATTTGTTCATTTACACTTATTCTCTTGTGATTCAAACTGACTGTCAAATGTCTTCTTGTAAGTATCGCCATACTTGGTTGAGGTTAAAAGTTAATAGCATATCAAAAGCGCGACTTACGTGTAAAATGGACCAAATATACCATACTTTGGCGCACTGGATAGGAAGTACTAACACCACAAACTTTAGAGTGGTAAAATAAATTTCTTCTTCATATCAATACGCAAATTTAGTTTTATTTTAATTAATAGTACTTCGTGACAAATTCGTTTCCACTAATCGACATTAATAGTTAAGATAAATTGACATACAGTCTCTCAAAAATGTTAAGCAATGTTAGAAATAAACTTATGGGCATCAAGGATAGCATTATAGTCGCAAACTTAATATTTTGGGGCCTTAGCAGCATCAGATGGAAAATGGGTATAGCAGGTCTTTAAAGTCGCACCCCACCTTGAATTATTTGATTTTTGGTGTGTCATCAAGGCATTCCAATTATTCCTTTAGAGATTCCACGAATTCAGTTACCCGTTTTGTGCGATTTTAAAGTCTGATAAATGCAGAATGAATATGTGATACAGCCACTCTCTGCGATATCTTTTATTTTGTCAGATAACAGTCTTTCCCCGCTTACTGACAAAACTCAATTATGCCCAATCAGCAGCTGGATGAAGGTTGCAAGATCAGCAGTAATAGTGATCCTCCGATTTAATTTGATTTTTGCCAGTTAACACATTTACTTGTTCTTATTTTTTTCGTAGGTGCTCTATGCCATGAGGATTTAAAATCGTAACAGTAATATGCGAGTGATCCGAAGTCAGAAACGGTGATGTTTAAATCAATCAATCTATGGACATATTTTTGATTACTCTAAATCCTATAACATGTGGAATTTTCTGTCTATATATTCCAGCTATTGTATCAAAAGCACTTGACCGCTAGTATGAGTGTTTGACTGTGTAGACATCAGCTGTCAGAAAGTGTAGACCTAGATATTTGTAGAGGCTTTGGTCCTCTGCAGGCTGAAATCTGTGACAAGAGAAAAAATTTAAAAAAAATTCTAAAAGCAGGTATTCACAGTATGTATGCTATTTTTACACAGCTCTCACGATAAACGATGCTTAAGTCCTCCTCAGAACTATAAATACTAAATAGACCCCTTGATATATAATTTGTTTCTTCTGCATGAAAGTGGTTGATATAATATTTATGTTAACTGATTTCCAGAAGGGAGTGATGCTAATCTCCTGCATTATTTAGTGTTTGAATAAACTATAAACCTCGCACTTACTGTATCTCTTTTGAAAAAGTTTGACACATTTATCGGTTTTGATTCTGTTAGTGACATTAGTCCATTATGCATTCGAAATGTTTTCTTTTTTACTGTACAGTACAATTCCTTTGTTAATTTATTAATTTTTAACCGACAGCCGCCGTAGTCTAGTAGGTAGTGTATTCGCTTACTAGACGTAAAGCCCGGGTTCGAGCCCCAGGTCAGACATCAAAACGAAATATAAAAAAAAAATATTTCTTCGGCGACTTCCTCTCAGCAGATTTCCTGCAAAAACCCTGAGAGTAAATAAACCTGCAATGAAGAAGTTTCTCAAAATCTGTCGTTCGGAGTCGATGTTAAACTGTAGGTCCCGCCACTCACGTATAAAATCAACGCACACAACATGAGTAGTGTGAGAAGCTAGGTCGTAATCCTGACTGAAGGGTTGTAATCAGTGGTGTTGTGCTAATTTTTTTTTTACCGGAACGCGTTCCGGACTCCGGTTCACGGTTCGGAAAAATAAGCCGGTTCGTTCCGGTTCGGTTCAAACCCTTGTTTATAAAAATACATATAAAAATTCGTCAAAAATTAGAAGAAAAAAATCAGCAATTCTTTTTATTTTTTTTTCGAAACGTCAGCCAATTCTCGTTGTCAGAAATCATCTCTAGTTCCGGAACGCGTTTCTGTCCAAAAAGGAAGTACCGGAACGACGTTCCGGAGCGTTCCGGCTCGACAACACCACTGGTTGTAATGGCCAATTATGTATGTAATCGACAATTTTTTTGCATTTAATTTTAAACATCGATCTTGTTGTTGTATTTATTTGGTCGCTTCTTATAATTCGATGGCTTAATATAGTACTTTACAGGAGAAGGAAAATACTTAATAAAATCTAAAACAAAAATGTTATAAAAAAAGTTTAAATGCAGTTCTTATTAAAAATGAATGAATCATAAAATATTTTTTGAATTTCGGTTGATTTTATGGAGTAATTTAACTTAAGGCTTTTTGGTATTCAAATTGTTGAAAATTAATGTAGAGATAGGGTTTTTTTTATTGATTTAAATTGAGAAGAAATATTTAATGCAAAATTGTAAATCTTCACTCGGTACAAAGAGTTAAAAATATTTATTCAACTGTATATGAGTTAGGGATTTTTCTTTCAAACATTCTTTGAAATGAGTTAGGGGTTTTTCTTTTAATTACTGTAAATCAACAACTATTCGTCAACATATTAAACTGAATTTTGAAAAAAAACGAGATACAACCTTTCTATATTAAGCCGGATTGGACTATTTTCCTGTTTTGTTTTTTTTAATTTTTGATGATAACGAATCCATTAACAACAATTTATTTAAATTAAATAATTTCAATTTATTAAACCTAGAAACCCGATTTTTAACAATTTAAGCCTAGTTGAGTATTTAAATACCCACAAAGTGGAGGCAATAAAAAACGTCTAGCGAGAATACTTCAATATTCAAAAGATATTTATGACCTTCCCATTTTGAATATAAATTCGAAAAAGTTGCGTAAAACATTATTTAAAAGCTAAAAATTTACAAATTAACGTACTGCACTGTTTGAATACTACTTCAAAAATTAAATGAACAAAATAATGGACCCAACGCGTAAGCTCCTTGAAAAATTATTTGCAATTTTTTTTATCGTGGAAATAGAAAACGTTTTGACGAAGAAATATTAAATAATAATAGAAGTGAAATGAAGCAAGCATATATGTACATATTTCAATAAAAATAAATATTTCTATTAAAAAACAAATAAAATAAATCAAAATTTGTTTAAAAAATTCTTAGCAGAAGTATCAAATTAATCAAAAAAAAAATATTTAAAAAGTACTATAAACAGACAAAAAAGAAATATTATGTACTAAGAAAAATTGTTCACACTTTTGGCAAATCCAAAAGCCCATGAAAATCTTTTCTTCTGAATAAAGAAGATTAAATTGGCGTCCAATCATCCAATCAATTATATATTTTGTGATATCAAAAATATGATTCATATGCATACTACATGTGTATGTATGTATAGTATGTATGTTAGTGAGCATACAACTTTAAAATAAATGTAAGTTAAAAAGATAATTGTTATACATATAAACATACACATCATTTCGTGTATTTTTTTTTATTAAATTCAAATTCAACATCTTACTCGAGTATCAATTTAATTTTGTTTAGAAATTTTCTATTTAGTAGTATACATATGTTTTAATTAGACTGCCGTCAGACTCCTTATTAGTAAGATTTTTTTTTTTTTTTCGTTACTCGCAGAGATTATTTCATAAAAATCTTCAGCTGTATGTGTTATGCTACTATAATTTTTTCTATGATACATTTGCAACAGACAATGGGGAGGATGCCTTATAACGATGATTAATTTCGAGTGTTTTATTTGTGACCCAGAAATGTGTCCTACTAGAGAATTTTTAAAAACAAATAACCTCGAGCTGAAACATCATTTTATTTTTTTATTTTTATGAAATGAAATATGTAAATCTATTTTTACATTTACATACATACATATATGTATTATTATTATTTTATTAACCTTAATAATTGCTAATAACTTAATTGTACTTGTAGTTGTTCATGCCGTAAACATTTACGAGAATTGGGCTACTTTTTCGTTTCTATCAATTTTAATTGGATTTAAGTTTTTCAGAAAGTTCGAAAAGAGACAAATGACTGTTTTTAATTTTTCACGTTGAGTGGACAACAATTTTCGAAAACATACTAAATACTGTGTTTTTGTAATTGGACTAACTTGGCTGACCTATGAATGTACATATGTATATCATGAAGCACCTTTTGAAGAAAGTTGAACAATTTCTGGCAATTAATGTCAATGTTAGATTAGCGGGTGGCTTGCCGTTCAGAGGCATATTCACTCGCTGGCCCTTTGTGTTACCCAGTGTGAGGTAAGACCCTTTGATCCGTTAGTTGAGATGATCAAAGTAGTTTGAAAAGGAGAGAGGGGAAAAACGAACGGGTGAGTTCTGACTTTGCTGTACTCGCAAAGTTGCTTTGTTCTTTGTTCGTCGTCTACCGATAGTTATAGTATACACAACAACAAAATGTCAAGGGTTTTCAAAGTATTTTGAACGTGCAAAAGGCGTCTTAACACTAAACCTACCGATACTTTATGTATTCCTATTCCTACCATGACCCGTCTGCAAAATGTTATATACATGAATGAAAAAAATGTGTATATGTTTTCATATGTTTGTTGGTTTCGGGCTATCAAATTGTTCGAATGCCACGAAATACGCAATACAGCATAGCATTGAGCGTTCACAAACAAACAAATGTATTCAATACAACATACACGATACAAAGTTGTGTGAATTGCCCAATGGAAAAAATGTGTATAAGTGTATCGAATTTTTACATGAAAATTATCAACAACAATCATACACTGTTGTATGTTCTTCCAACAATACAATGAATACAACGATACAACGGCTTGTGTGAATTGACCAATAGAAATCAAAAAGAGATATAAAAGGAGCGAACAACGATGTGATTAAACAATCAGTGTTGATACGAGAGTCCGTCACCGTAAGTTGTATTGAAGGGTGCGTGTTAAGCACGGTGATATTTAATACCGAAATGTTTGAATAAAATTGACAGTGAGGATTTAAGGATTTATTTAAATTAAAAAGTGAATAACGACCAGAAATTATATTTTTTTAATCTAATTGCAATCTTCGAGTCAATGGTAAATAAACGTATTACAAAAAATTGCTTTTTCCCTAGAGCATCTGAACATGAGGTTAGATAGTCCACAATTTATCACACTGTCTGTACTGACTTATCCGTTCGTGCTTTAATACAACTGAATTTAAAACCAATGGCTTCACTTGAAGATGAAGGCTTCACTCACTATATTGTCACCGGTTTTTGTACGAGAACCGAGTTACTCTCTACAGCATGTAAAACCAAGCTACAACTGTTCAGAAGAGTGTAACGTGCATCATATGTTCATTTCGTTTTAGTGCAATAGGCGATAGGTACCAGAGATCAGCAATGAATCGCTTTTTCGCTACTCATAAGTACTCATGAAATTTTGAATATGAGTGATTCGAGTAATTCGAATCATTCATCAAAGTTTACCCACAAACTTCTAGTGAGTATTGTAGTGTTCGTACGCGAATCATACTTATTTTGTGATTCTTGTAAATGTTGAGTAAAGTCGAAATCAACAACATCATGCGTATGATTAAGTATTAGTACGATGAGTACTTCAGACTTTGAACATGAGTAGTATGAGTATGATATTAAAATAAGTATGAATGCGTATAAGTATCAGAAATTATGAGTATGATTCGAATCTACCCATCTTTTTGAAACTTATTACTGATCTCTGAGATAGGTAGTAATCTTTTTTACTAGTCTTATGTAACAAATCAGTTACCACCTCAATTTTTAACTGTCAATAAACGATCTAAAATAATCTAATTTATATTTTATTGTATAGCATCCGGCCAATATTTATAATTTTTTTTTATCATACACAACGAATAAACTTTGATGCTCAAAAGTTTCTAATTTGAACACAATTTATAAGTTTTTCTAATTTGGCGACAAGTAAATCACGCTGACCTAATTTATTTAAAGATATAGAGATCATTACTTGAATTATATGTATGTATGTTGAAATAAAATCGAAACAAGATTTTGACAGAAGAATGTAATCTGGATTAAGACAACGCCATTTGGGCAGTTGCAATGAGACTGTTGTTATCTATCGCTAGGCATATAGCAGTTAAACCGGGATAAAATCAAATCATTGGAAAACATACGCAATAAATGTTTATGTAAAGTTACAATACAAAATGCAAAATAAAGAGTAAAATGGGAAATTATTAACGAAAATTATTAATGAAAATTGAATTATCATTATTTCATTTGTAAAATTTTTTCCAGTTCATATTGTCCTTGCCTTAGTATTTATTCTGTTTTTATTTCCTCTCTACATTTCCCCTTTCGTCGTAATAAAGAACTTGTACAATTGAATTTCGTTATATTTGCTATGTATGAAGTACAAGTGTTTATACCCAATATACATATGTATGTATATGTTTTATTAAAGAAAATGTTTACTTTCTTTTTAAATAATTATTTAATTTTTATTACATTTTAATTACTGCGTTATATTTTTTAAGCTTAAAATGCATGCGGTTGGTATACATTCAGCCATGGCGATCAAACGCCAACGCAAAAGGCGTGATGAACAGAAACGGGCTCGAGAAAGACGCTATAGTACACAGAGTTCAGAAAGTGGGGAAACATTTCACTCGCCGAGTGGATCCTTTCGGCGTAAATTTCATCAGGGTCATACAGCTGTTAAACCTGGTCCTGGTCTCGATAGTCAGGTAAATTACATTCGATATAAACGCTTTTAACTCCTTAAAGAAATTAAACATTTATTTACATGTATGTATTATATAAGGTTGTTACCAGCATTGGAATGTTGCACATTGGTATTGTATTCATAGTATTTGGACTATTTTTGTGTGGTGCTGGAATTATACCCGATGAAACTATGTCTTGGAACGTTTTCAGTAAGTACAAATTTTTTTAAGAAACAAAATCATATTTCACAAGGTAAAACTTAATAAGCTATACTTAGTAAATAAAAATATTTTAAATAAATAGAATTCGATCTTTCAGAATTTTTGTATAATTAAATAATTAGAAAAATATGATATCATATATATCGTTGGTCTCATGTAATATTCTAAAAAGCCCTAACTTATTTAAAAAATATATATATTTTTTAAAAGCCATATCTCGCCAAATTATGTCGTCGTTGTTGTTGATGAGATTTTACCCGGTATTTGCCCGCTATTTCTTCTGAAAGTTCTAGGCGGACCCAGCCAATTGCATATTTTTTAAACAAAAACTCGAACCGATTGCAAGTATATCGTTGTATGTTTCTTCCGACATTAGAATTAAAGGAAAAGATGGTGCGAAATTGGATTAGAAAAAGTGAGAAATACAGCTGAGTCCAGAGAAAAGGAAAAGTTTGCGCATACAAAAGAAGCGATGTTCTATAAGGGGCCAACGCAATCGCATAAGACGTGATTTTTTAGAAAACTGTTTAACAAAGTTGGCAAATGTAGAATCTTCTTATTGCAGACGCAATTCAACAAAACTGTACTTCGAAACTATTTTTCTTTCATACAAATATATGAGTTTTACCTAAGTGAGTGTTAAACAAACGTGGAAAACAAAGATATGAAATTGTCTTATTCTGTTGTAGTCGAAACAATAAAGGAGTTAAACTACTTTATTTTTAAACCTTAAAATAGATGAGTGCATTATTTGTGTTTCGTTTAGAAACAAAAATGTGTCAAAAATTTCGTACGAACAACATAGGGCAGAAATAGAAAAGATGCGGGAAGAAAACCGTACAGATAAAGAAAATGCTAAAATGGGGCTGTGTGCGGTGTTTTATGTGGACATGCAAGCATTACAATTAGTACCACAATTAAATGCCAATTCGGCATACTATAAAATGAAACTGCAAATTCACAATTTTAAAATTTACAGTCTTCTAATACACCAATCGGACAATATCGTATGGGATGAAACGGCAGGAAACCTTACTGCTTCGGTTTTCACAAGATGTATTATAAAGATGGAGTGCAATACAACTAGTGTTTTTCACGGGAAATTACGCAAATTTTTCAATCCCGGGAAATTTGTTCGGAAATTCCCGGGAATTATTGTAAATAAAAAATGCAATAAAGAAAAGCCTCACTAATTTGTAAATGAGTGTTCTATGGATAGAATCCAATATAAATAATTTGAGGACCTTTTGGACGTTTTAAAACCAATAAAATTAGCTGTGGAACCTTTACGTCGGCGAGAAGTTAATATTATAACAGCTGAATTGATAGTGAATATTTTATGCCAACAAATGTCTTCAATTAATACCACTAGGAAGACAATGTTTGAATCTCTTATATACCGAATTAGAGAAAGAAGAGATATAAAATTGTATACCTTGACAAAATACTTGAAAGATCCTGAAGTTTTTAATACAAATAATAAATTTTTTCCGAACGCTTCAAAACACTCAATTATTTTATATGCAGAACAAATTTAGAACCGTCTTTTTACTGAAAAAAAATATATATAGAATTAGAAGAAATAGAAAGCAACGATAATGATATTTTGGAAGATAAAAATTTGGGGGGCATTTTAAACGATGCAATAAATAACATTAGTGAAATATCTACATCAATGTAGCTACCGATTCGTTTAAAAAAGACTTACATTTTTTTGGAGAATCCGGTAAGCAAACGGAAAACATAAAAAATCTTTTAGTGGCCTTGTTAACTATTAAGCCAACATCTGTTGAAAGCGAGAGAGTTTTCTCTCTCGCGGGTCAATATGTTACCAATATTAGAAACCGACTTTCAGATGAATCAATAAACGCATTGTCGCTTTTAAAAGTATTAAATAAATATGTTAATAGATATATAGTTTTTTTATGTTTTATTTTATTATATTATTATTTTATTGAATTATTTATTTTTTAAAGTACTGTACCTTTTATACAGTGAGCGCCATAAGTGAGTCAACACCCAATATAATTTTAAATTTTCTATTATGTTAGGTTAGGTTAGGTTAGAGGACGTGTACTTGTCAACTGTGACAAGTACAGTACCCGGAGGTCGAATTGACCCATTGTACAACGTCCTAGTTTCTCACACCACTCGTGTTGTGTGCGTTAATTTTATACATGAGTAGCGGGACCTACAGTTCAAAGTCGACTCCGAACGACAGATTTTTGAGAAGCTTTTCATGGCAATTTTTACTCTCAGACTTTTTGCCAGAAATCTGCTGAGAGGTGTCGCCGAAGAAATATTTTCATATTTTCGTTCTGATGTCTGATCTGGAATTCGAACTCGGGCCTTTCATCTAATAAGCCGACACACTACCTACTAGACCACGGCGACTTCTTTCTATTATGTTATTAAGTATAAAAAAGTTCGTTTATCATGAATTGTTGTTTTTAACATTTTATAAGTAATAAATAAGCGTTTTTATTTTTGGAAATTTATTCGACTATTCTCATTTACTTTTCTCGCTATCCTAAGAAAATGAATTATTTCAGTGTTGTTTACTCACTTTTTGCGCTCACTATATGTTTCTATTGTTATTTTGTTTTATGTTTTTGATTTCATTAATATGAATTTAAAATAAAAAATACATACCTAACAAAGTAAATATATGATTTGATATTCTAGGCGGGAATTCCCGGGATCCCGGGAAATTTCAAAATCAATCCCGGTTTCCCGGGAAGTGAATAAGTCCGGGAAATGAAAAAAAAATAAATACAACCCATTCTCTCATCAAAAGAAAAACAAAAAACAAACAAATAAATAATAATATGAGATTCTTTCACATGGAAACAAAACTTGCATAGAACGCATCGTTCCATCACGGCTATATAAGGAAAAATTAGCAATTCTGAAAAAGAAATGGTAGCATTTGCAAGATCTAAAGAAGTCAATTCCTATAGACCGCAAAAACTTTTATGATACGTTGCCATACAAATTATAAAAGAAAAAAAGCTCTATCTCAGTTATGTTCTATATACATATATTTAAAAATAAAAAAAAAGCTTCGAAAACCAAATTCGTCCTTCATATTAATTATAACCTGCATTTAAAAAAACGTAAATTTTTATCAATTACAGTTTTAAATGTTTTTTCACCTTCTCCTGTAAAGTTTCAAATATGCGAATTATTGCCTTTCCACTGGTATGTATGTATAAAGATATGATATTATCCAATTGGAATTTAATCAGATTATTTCTTGCTTGAGATAACAAGTTTTATTGAAATCAATTTACTGAATTAGCTTTCTAAATCATAATTCAAAAATTTTAATATAATAATAAAAAAAACAAACTTTTTATTTCATTCAATTTTCAATTTATTTTTTTATGTAATATTAAAAACTAAAAAACACACATATTGTCGAAGTCCACCTGGCAATCTTCCAAGAAACGGTATCATCTGCTCATCTATTGAGTCGTTGGCGAAATTTCTGGGAATGGCAAGGCATCGTGATCTGACAGCATTAATGATGGGTTGAACCTTAAAGATGTAATTTGAATGCGCTTCTACTGAAGGTTCTGCAGTGTCAACAAAATGTAAACATTTTCGTAAAAGAAACAAGCGATTTCTTGACATCTTTGCAGAAACAATGTTTTTGCCGACATTCTGCTCCCAATACATCCTTAAACGCGGAAGTTTGACGCAACCAAAATATAAATGGGCACCATATAATTGTTTAATTTCGGATGTATCTGTCTTCAATTCAGTTCCAAATGCTTTCATGTGGTAAATATTGGTGAACTGAACTGCTTGCTGAAAATGTTCATCAGTAAAATATCGTTGCCAGAAGGGGTTTTATTGGTTGTTGATTATCATGCAGTGGACTAAGAAAAGAGTTGAACGTCCCCCTTTTCCATAATAATGGTCTATTTCTTGACAACGTCTGCGTCGATAACACTTGTATCGACTAATTCTGTATCTGTGCTGCCTTCATTTTTATTGCCGGAGTGCGGAGATGGAATACTCAATCCATTATCGAATTCATCTGGTAAACTATCGAGTTTAACTTCCAACAAATCACTAATTAATTCGAGTACTTCTTGTAAATCTTCTTCATTTTCTAAATTATATTTTTTTACTGTAATGACGATAAATTGTTCTAGTAAAGACCCAACCTACACATATGTGTAGGCACTAACAAAAACCCTTGCCATGGTTTAGCAAATATCCCACACTCAAAACCGTAGTTTATATTTGCCATACTTGAGCAAATGAACAGCTGATCATAAAAATAAAAACATTGAAAATAAAGTCACAAAAAATGGAAACGTACAATATAAAAAAACGAATTAAAAGAGAAGAGCCGATTAAAAATGGACATAGGACGAAATAAATAAAATTATAAATATAAATAAATAAAATAATGAATTATATGATAGTCAGCTGTATGTTGAAAAGTTTGCAATATGCGCACTTCTCTCTACACGCTTGTGGCGTACGGTTGGTTTTTTTCTTGAGAATAATAGACTCTTCGCGAAGCTTTTTTACCGTTAGTTTCTGATTGTGGAATTTTCCTATAATTTTGGGAATATAAACAAGTTTGTGAATTACGACTTAATTTGGTTTCTTACACGTGGATTTGTTTTTTTTTTTAAATTAAATTTAAAATTTTTAATTAATTTCTTAGTTGCGTGTTGGAAAAATCTAGAGGATGGGGGACGACGGCTCGTCCCCTTTTACTCACACATCATCGCAGCCGGACTTCGAGAAATTTTTTCAGGTCAATTTAAAGGCTGATTCGAAGAAATCGCGTAATGTGAAGAGGACAAGCTCCAATCCGGACATTTCTGCCCCTTTGGCAAAGAATAATAAAATTATTACAGGTGTATCCGAGCTCAGTTCGTCCTTATCGGATTTGAATAACTCTGTACCCGAACTTTTGGAGAATTTGAAATCGAGAATGGCAGCTTCCAGGGCTACGTCTATGGTCGTAGTGCCTGAGGTTCCTAATGAGGTTGATGTTGTGACAAGTGGACAACCAGGAGAACCTGTAGTTGTCACCAGTGCACAGTCTGTAAATTTGTGTCCTGATAATCATGAAGGTGAGTTTTTAGTCTTGGTTGATTCATCCAACGCTGATCCCAACAATGGGAAAATTTGCAATTCCCTTTTTCTGTATCAAAAGATACGGAAAGTTAAGGTTGATGGTATTCGACTAATTACCCCTATAGGAAGGACACTTTATCGTATTAGGTTTGACTCGGCTATTAGTGCTAATGGATTTGTTGGTAAGGACCTAACTTCTATGGGTCTTAGGGCTTTCATCCACGACACTTTTATTTACTCGTATGGAGTAATTCATGGCATTCCACTAGACTTATCAGATGAGTACATTAAAAATACTTCAACTTCGGATGTTGAAATTGCTTCAGTTAAGCGCTTTTTTAAGAAGGATAAAGAAAAAGATGTTTGAACTGTTCATACGAGACTTGTGATGGAAATTGTTTCAAGAAGTGTTTGTTATGTGGCAGTTTATCGCACTCCAGTCGCGATAGGAAGTTGTGCCCCAAATGGCGTGAATAGGATGACATTTTGAAGATAATGACCATTAAACGTCTCTCAAGGACTGAGGTTTTGAAGTCGTATTCTACGAACCGTTTTGATATTTTCAATGAGTATGACGACAATTTCCCGGCTCTTCCAGCGGCCAAGTCCACTCCTGTGAAGGACAGGGACAATGAGGTTAATAAGATTCTCACCAAGCGCAGATACAATCGTGTAGTTTATGCGAAGCCCCCTTCAGCCGACCAATACTGAACCCACAATCCCTACGATATATAGGGAGAATAATTTCAGGGTTTTAGAATTTGAGAAAATTTTTGCCGAATTCTCCTCTTTTATCAAGGATTTCTTTACCAAGGAGGGGACCGGTTCCCACCTTCGTGTATTAAATGATTTCAACAATATAATATCTAATGCTCTTTCCGAATTACGTTTTCCTGGTGATCCTTCGTCATCTCTTTCCGTTGAATAATAAGGATTATACAGCACAATGTCCAGAGTTTAAGATCCAATAAGTCTTCAATTGAGTTCTACATCAACAATTATAATGTTGATGTTTGTTTGTTTTCTGAAATTTTTAACGTTGACGATACAGATCCCAACTGTAAATTACTTAATTTTGATATTTTTTCCAAAACTCGTCCTGATGAATATGGCGGCTGTGCCAAAAGGATTGTTTTTGCTACCAGTCTCGATGTAATCATTGTCAAAACTCTCAATTTGGACCCTAATTTGTTTTTGTTTCAGTTTATTTTCCACCTAGTCTATCGACTACAGTGTGTGGCAATGAATTATCACGTTTATTATCTTTTCTAGGGAATATGAGTAATGTTATTTTAGGTGGAGATTTCAACGCTCGTCACTCCCTTTGGGGTGACAGTGTTGATACTCCTCGGGGAAACAGTTTAAGCGATATCTTCAGTCGATCGGAGATTGTCTGCCTTAACGATGGTTCCGTCACTTTTCTTCCTCATCTCGATAGTAACATAGGGTCTGTTTTGGATCTGACTTTTGCGAAAGTATCTTCTTTATCTGTGAAATGGCGAACAGGTCCCATGTGATCCGGAGGCTCGCATCAATTTCCTATAATTATTGAGATCGGAGCAGTTGCTGTGGCCCCTACTAAATTCCTTTCTAAGCGCAGACTATTGGAGAATTTGTCTTCTTTAAAACTGCAACCTGATGTGGGATCCATTATGGACTCTTTCGGTAGGGAGATTTCTGGTGCAACCTTTAAATCTAGTAATTTTGTGCCCAAGTCCTGGTGGAATGATGGTTTGCTTAGTCTTTTTAGGAAACACGTTGCTGCGAGAAGGAAAGCTACGAAATATCCAACTCAGGTTGATTTGGAGGATTCTGTAAATGCTTCTGAAGCCTGGAAAATGGCTCCGCGGAAAGCGAAAAGTGAGGACTACAAGAGGAAAATAGGGCAAATTAATGATTTGCCGAATGCGGCGGCGGCATGGCGTTTTGTTAATAGTCTAAAGGACTGCAATATCAATGGACCTTCGAACTGGGATTCTGACAACAATGGTTCCTTTTTGAAACACTTGGCTGACCAAGTTCCCGCTAATATCCAAATGGTTTTTCCCAGATTGGCAGATGGCAACATTACGCCCTTCTCCTTTAGGGAGTTCTGTGATGTTCTCAACTCAAGAAAACGGGCCTCTGCTGGAGGTCTGGATCGTGTAACCTATGATATGGTTAAGGCGTTGCCTGTTTCGTCTAAAGAATCTCTTTTACAGGTTTTTAATCAACAATTTTCCGTTTGTTCCATTCACATGGAGTGGAGGAGAATTAGAATTGTTCCTATTCCTAAAAGGAATAGTTTGCTTGATGATTTTAGGAACTTTAGACCTATTGCTCTTATTTCTGTCTTTTTGAAGTTGCTGAATATGATGCTTAAAAGTAGGCTGACTGCGGAGGTCGACAATTTGGGAATCTTACCTGCACGTTCCTTTGCCTATAGGGGAAGAATGTCAACGACTACCTGTTTGAATGAGTTTCTTTTTAGGGTCTCATATCTCAAATCCTTGGGTTTGAGAGTAGTTGCGGCTGCTATTCATATAAGTAGTGCCTACGACTGTTTGAATGTTTCCACACTGAGAAACATTCTGGTCAGTCAGGGTATTTCGTTGGATTTGATTGACTGGATTACATGTTTTCTCTCTGATAGGGAGCTGTGCATGGGGAATTTGTCCGTCCGTGTTTTTAATGGTCTTCCTCAAGGAAGTTGTCTCAGTCCGATACTGTTTAATTTATATACCGCCGGTATACATTCTCTTGAGGATGAAAGAACCCTGATTTTTCAGTATGCTGATGATTTTATAGTTTTCTCCTTTGACAAATTTTTTGATCCGGCGGTGAATAATCTTAATAATAAGATTGTTCAGTTTCGTTCAATATGCTCTTCCCTGAATTTGCATTTCAATCCATCCAAAACGAAGTGTATGTTCTTTGGTAGGCGTGTTAATTTTGACATGCAACTTGCCTTAGATGGCTGCCCTATTACCCAGGTTAACTCTCTCAAGTTCCTTGGCCTGACTATTAAGAATACCTTGTCTGTTGATGAGCACTATACTCGTGTTTTGAGGGAATCCTCGGCTGCTACGAATCTCCTCAAGAGACTGTCCAGTATCCGGGGTGGTCTAAGACCACAGAATGGACTGAAATTTTATCGTTCTTTCATTAGGAGTAAGATAGAATATGCAAGATCTACATCAGCCCATGCTCCAATGTATGTGGATAGGAAGATTCAGACCTTTCAAAATGCAAGTTTAAGACGTTGTCTTGGTTTATGTCCCTCCACTCCTATCCAGGCTATTTATGTTTTGGCGAATGAAATGCCACCTCACCTCAGGGCTATTTATCTGGCATGCAAGGAGCTTCTGAAAATCGCGTGTTATAATCAGACTCTAATGGAGTTAATTAGGTCTGCACCCTCTCATATTATTAGTAGTTACTCCTTCGTATATCGTAAGTTCAAGGATGTATTTGATTCAGTTCCGTCTCTCAGAGAATGTAAACTCACTGATAGGATTAGAGTCGTTATTGAGTCTTCTTTCAACAAAACTGATGGTTTGTCGAAGGATGTTGTTGGGCCTCACTATCGTGCTTCGGTCGATTTTTATAGGTCGAGGAACTTTACTCTGGTGGCTACTGATGCCTCGGTCATGGATTCTGGTACTGGGTGTGCTGTTCTTAATATTCTTACTGGTCGTTTCTTTTTATATAGTTTACCTCGAAGGGTTTCGTCGTTGTCTGGAGAGTTGATTGCCATCAAAAGGGCTGTCACAATTGCCATTGAGGACAATCTCTCTCGTCTCGTGATTTATACTGATAGCAGGAATGCTTGTGTCCTTTTGAAACATGCTGTTTCTAAAAATTTTCTAGTTTCTGATGTCGTGAACTCTATAGTCAATTCTCAAATCCTTGAGGTACATATAGTCTGGGTTCCGTCCCATGTTGGAGTTGACTTTAATGAAAGAGTGGATTATTTGGCCAAACGGGCTGTGTTGCTAGGATCCCCTTTTTAGGTTAAACTTCCGTATGGGGATGCACTTGGAGAAATAGGAAATTCTCTCCGACGGGAATGGTTGCAATTCTACTGTACTAGATCGCAGGTGTCTGGTAGATTTTTCTTCTCTCTTTTTCCTGAAATACCTTCGAAACCCTGGTTCACGAACTGTAGCTTGGTTCCAACTTCCTATAGTGGTGTATATCTTCACATGGTACGAAGGAGACCATCTGATGTTTGTGATTTTTGCAACATGATCGACAATTCGGAACATCTTATTTTTCATTGTCCAGAATTTCATAGTATTAGAAGTAAACACCAATTATTTCGTGTTTTCACAAACTTATTTGATTTATTGAATTCGCATGACATCGGTATATACCCTCAACTAATTAGTTTCATTAACGAAGCTAATATTCGGGATCGTTTTTAATTTATTTAATACCAACCGTTAACCACTTTAGCGTTTATCTCAGAGGATGTAGGCATTTTTAAATGCCCAACCTTTCCCATTTTTATACTTTTGTGTGGGAAACCCTGGCCTTTTGCGTAGTGCTTGGCCATTTGCAGCTGTGTTTATTAAACCAGCTGTTCTGTTAAAACCAAAAAAAAAAAGTTTGCAATAAGTGTTGCAAAGTTAAACAAAAAAAAACCGTTCACAATTAACGGCAAATATTTACAATGGTATAACCACTAACATGAGGACATTTAATTCAATAAGAAAAAGCTAAATAATAATTTACAAATTTCTCTCCAAAATAAATGTTCCTACACATTTGTGTAGGCAGGGACGGAAAGGGGTATGTATAGAAGTTACGTTAGTTAATGATTTTGAGTTTAAGTTTTTTTTCCTACAACTTGGACTTTATATACAGCATTGTTGACAGAACTAAATTTAGTGTTAATCTAAATCTAAATTTAGTGTAACGAAGGATTTAAATTATAACCTTTCTATCTTTCTTTATATCTTCAACACTGATTCTTGGTAGTCCATGTAGAAATACTGTGTATAGACGATTTTCTTTGCAATTAAAAGTATGGAATTCAATTTTCTTGTTCAATAAAATCTTTTTGCACTTTTCGTAGCATTCGATATTTTGTGGAAAATATGTAATGTGATATGATGTAAATCGAGTCTTTACCCAATAATTCTTGAAGATCCTTGAGAGAAATATTATCGTCGGCAACTAAAGGTGGAGGTTTTACAATACTGGATCCATTGAGACTAGCAAGCACACTTAACTGGTTCTTTGAAGTTGATGGTAGATCAGAAAACATACTGATATGAAAAGGTCGAAACCATTGCTGTCGCTTCATACTTGTCTTTTTCAAATTAAGATTATCACTCTTGGCCCCTGGGGCCATGGTAGTGTTGCTATACAAGAATAACAATTTTTCTTTACATTTTTAATTTTATCAGCTTCAACTATAAGTATCAACTTATTAAAGATGACCAAACTCTGCGAAATTAAATATCGAATTGTTTTAATTTATTTAAATAAAAACAAATAATATCTATTTTTTAATTTATTTCCCGAATATTTTAATTTTTTTTATTTATATTACGATTCTCTTGACAGTTAAATCGCCACGGCTGGCGACAAGGCAAATACCTTAAGTTACCAGCTGTTGAGTATCGTCGTTGTAAAAAAAAAAAATGATTGTTTCTTGTGTATTTTGTTTCGATTTTCAATTTCGTATTTATATTAGTCACAAACTCTTATATGTACTGCATATATCCTTAACGATACGCACTCTAGAAATTCTTCAGGATTAATATTTTAAAGCCAATTATATTAAAATTTTTGCAAGAAGATTAACAATAATTAAGCCTTTAACACTAAATACATATATCTTTTAAGCTACAACCTAGATTTACTGTATTTATTTAGAAGAGAGTGATGAATTACAAAAAAAAAATAAAAAGTATTCGGTCTCTCCAACTAAACTATGGCAAATAAGAAATAACCTTTGCAGCTGATATTTTTCTTGACGGCCATATGAAAACATGTTCTTGACATAAAGTGGAAATTGAGTACATGAAATATTTTCTTTTTTTAATTTATAGATGCTGCACTATTGTGTAATTTAGCATGACATAAAAATTATACGAATTTTCAATATACTCCTATGAAATTTATTTAGTTTTTTTTAATTGCTTTTCCTATCTCTTTAACAAAAACAAAATGTCTGTTGTTTTTGCATTGTTGTATTTATTGTAGAGATAAGGTCACCTTCTAGAATGAATTCGTCTTGGTTAACGACTTATAAAATTTATGTCTTCGTATGTTTAAAAAAATATATGTATATCCTTCTTTCTTGTAATAGTTTTTCATATATTTTAGGCTCGAGTTCGGCTTGGTGGAATGAAGTAACGTGTACTGGACTATTTTCTTTGGGTTTGGGTTTATTTTTACTCATACTAAATTGTTTGATAAGCCGAAAGGAAGAGGAAGATTTAGAAGATTATGTACAACGTCAACTAACCAGATCTCGTTCAGGGCATCGTTTAGAACGTGATGTCGAGACAGGGGTCCTAACAACACGTCATGCCCGAAAAGCTGTTGCTCTTCAAAAAAATGGGCGAAATAATTCAAGTACCGATGTTGCTCTAGTAAACAGTTCAGTTGCAGACAACGTACCAAACGGTTCAATTGTTGGACGTAAGTACATATAATGTTTAAACCAAATATGCTGCAAAAGCGTAAGACTTGAAATGTGTTCATGGAAAATATTTTCCTTTTTTTTTGTAGGTTTAAATACTTCCGGTGATATTCTTTTAGAGAAAATAGTAGAAGAAGACAACTCATATCTTAATAATGGCAGCGTTGGCGTTTCACCGATCGAAATAGAAAACGATACAAAACAGCTCCTACGAAGCGAATCTATAACTGAAACAATCAATATAACGAGAATATAAAATTAAGTATTAAAAAAAAAGAACACCTTATATAAAAAATAATAATTATGTATTATTAATATTCTTAATCCAATTTATTAATATTTAATGGTTTAACTCCCTCTATATCTACTCTTTTTTAATGCTAAACTCATACAAAACAAATTGTGTTGAAATCAAAAATGTATGTCAAGTGCTAACTAAAGTCAAGTCAAGTACTAGTTAAAATTCAATACAATACATAAATTCATACATACATACATAGTATGTATTTTTAAGATTAGGACCACATCCTTTTATTATTAAGTATTAATTAGAACCAAATAACAAATTCTTGAAATTAAAAACAAAACAATAACGATTAATAAGAAAAAAAATGTTTCGTGAATGCTGGTAAAAATTACTTGGTACTACAATCCATAAATAAAACAAATCAAATAAAATAAAAGCTTACTAGGAATACCTTCTTCGGTTTCCAAAAAATTTGCCCTTTTTGACATTGTGTGTTGTCCATACCGTCTTAAATATTTCAGAAATCTTCCAATTTGCAGCAAGTAAAACTTTATTTATTTATTATTTATTTATTAATACTCATTAAAGTACAACATAAAACGATAATTATACTTACTTGCCAATCGTTAAATGTGTTTTTTGAGTATCCGAGTCATATAGCATCCGCCATACGTTCTACTTTGACCAATATTGCAAAATTTAAATTTTGAAATGGTACTGAACTATACCTGAAATAGTACTTTTTTGCATCAAATGGTACTTTTGTAAAGAAATATTAATTCATACATACTTAATACACGTAAGGAATGAAATATAAAAACGACTTACATATATGTTTCTTGTATGTTACGGAACGTAGCAGAATGTGAAAGCCCCGCTTAGTCAAACATCGACGTACGTACGTTCGTTTTCAGCATATGAGCAATGTAAATAGTTACCGAAATAAGATTACGACTTGGCAAACGTTCTCATTGCTTTTCGTATTCAAAAATCGAACGAACGTTCCATGGACGTTTGGCTAACCGGTGCTAAAGACTAATTCTACCATTGGCATTATGTTGAATATGTTTCTAACACATTAATTGTTGAAAAGCGCAAAACATAAAATATGTAAGTACTGAAAGAGTCGCGGAGGTACTGCGGTATTTGAAATGGAAAATTACTGAAAAAGGTACTAAAGTACTGAATTTTTCAACACTGACTTTGACATTTTCAACTGGCTTCAAAATAACAACGTATCAAGTGGCGGAGAAGTAACGAATGAAACAAAACACGTAGGAAAACATGTATTTCAACTCAAGGTTTAGTATATGAGGGATTCTATGTGACTAAGTTTCATTGAATTTTTCATTTCCTTTTGGAACATATAACGTAAATTCTTTTTAATAAGAACACTTAAAAATATAAATTTTCTATTAATATCGTAAAATGTTAACTCATTTAAGATAACTTCTACATAAGCTAAGCTTTTTAAATGTTTTTTTTCTAAATTATGACGTTTACAGTATGTTTCTACATTAATATTCGTACTTCGTATTGTTTTATGACAATACGACATTTGAGACATTTAAGTATCAATTCATTTGAATAGCGGAATATGTGAAACTAGATGTCTTAAGCACAGTGGTGTTGAATACAGTGTTTTCAGTTGTAGAGTAATGATCACAGTTAAATAATTAATTAATTATATTTTAAAAATTAAAATAATTAAATAAAATAAAAGAAAATAAAAAACTGCAAATTTTTTTTTAACAAACGATTTATAAAATATTGTAGGCCATCAACGATATGAAATTGATTCAATTAAATAACCATATATTTTCGTTAATTCGTACAACACCCTAAAGTTTCTTGATTCTGAAAGACCTGACCTTTCTAATATTAAGATTATGTTAATTCTCTTGTGAATTTTTATATTTTAAATAAAGAAAAATATGTAATATAATTAATATATGTTGTTGTCTTCTTACACTAATTATTCGAACGATCAGTTCAGTCAGTATCCCTATAGATAAACATTTGTCGAAATATTGGTATGAACATACATACATACGTGTTATTTAATAAAGAGTTGTAAAAACTAAAAAATCTTTTTTAATTAATAATTTTTAGCTTCCTTTTCGGGAATTTTTGTTATACGAATTCCATACATACACACAATACATGTGCCTAAACGTCACTTTAATTATCTGCTATAATTTTTTCATAATTTAAATATATACTAATAATTTATATTAAATATAACTAACTATGCAGTTGAATAACGTTCTCATTGATGAACATGAGATATGAGATAAATTTAATACACATAAATTATCTTAATTGAAGTAGAACTATAAATTGATATTGTAATAAATATAAAAATAATCGGATTAAAAATAATTAATAATTTTGTGGAAATTATTAAAAATAATAATTAAAACATACGTTACATACATACATACAATATTGTAATTTTTTTTTTGTTAAACATAATGAAATTATACCTGCCTTTGTGAGTGTAATCGTAACCATTACATACTTTATTATTTTTCACCCAAATATAAAAAAAAAAGAAAAAAATTTAAAATTAAAAACAAAGTAAATGCACATCTTAAAATCACAACTATGTACTATTTACATACATATATTGAATTAAAAAAAAACGATCTAAATATATACAATATATTCTAATATTTAATATTAAAATATAGGAAAAATATACATATATACCATATACATATATAACATGTATGTATATATACATATGTATATGGTATGTATGTATATTAATAAAAGTAAGACTCTCCCTAAAAATATAAAAGAAAAAAATCAAACTTATTTTATGTAAATGTACAAAATACTATGTATTTAACCTTTTTATAATAATATGAAATTCTTAACTTCTAAATCAAGAAAACCAAAAAGAAAAAAAAAAAAACAAATAAAAACAAAAGACTTTTCTTTATGCAATTCGCAAATACTCGAATGCCTGTTATGTATTTCAAACCTCTATTATTACTTTATCATTTTTCTTTTTTACTTTTAAATATTTAAACAAAATATAATTAATACTCATATATACATACATATTTATGTATATAAATATGTTTATAAATATATATGTATGTATGCATTAAAAGAAAATTTATTTAACGAAGTTTTTCTACGTTGCACAGTTTAACAATTTTTATTGTAAATAATCGAATCATTATTAAAGTTTTGCAGACAAAATAAACTTTTTTTCGAATAAACTTTTACTCTTTTTTTTATTTAAAAATATAATTTTGTGATTAAAAAAATATATGTATACACTGACGAGCAATAATAACTAATAAGGGCCATTATTATAACTCGCCGTTAAACTTCGGTTTAGTTAAAGGTACCTTTAGCTAAAGGGAACTGTTGTTAAAGTTGCCTTTAACTCATTTTCGTTATTATAACTTACAGTCCTTCTTCAAGCACTTATTCTCTTTAAATTTAAATAAAACAAAGTGGAGGGATGTCATTGAATTTTTTTTTTAAAGACACATTGATTGTCTTTGTGTGTGGAAAAGAACATCATTCCAATGCCCATGAAAAACATACTTCGATTGGTGAAGCGCATCTGAAATATCTGATGACTCTGGCGCATAAATCGGACTGAAATTGACTGATGACATGGGTTATGATGGCTTTGTGGACCGATATGGTTCATAGTTTATTCGCATACACCTGTGACTTAAGAAAATGTCTAATGGGGTCAAATCGTAATAGCGAACACATATCTTTTTCAGCTGTGGTGATTTGGCGAAACAGACTGAACAACAGATAGTCGGTATCAACTGTCAAAGTTCAGACCAAAAGTTCAAGGATCGTATATTTTCCTCCAAGATTAATCAATTATTAATAACATTTACCGTGCGTTTGAGAGATCCCTGATGAACAATTAATAATACATTAAATAATATTTTGTGTTTGTTAAAATTGAGGACTTACTTTACAAAATGAGCACTAAGATTGAGAAAATATGAAAAAACAAAGTTGGACTGTTAAAAAAAATAATTTATTCCATAACACATGATGGAGATCAATACTTGTGAGACACACCAAATGTCGCTAATCAAAAGCATTATTTGAAATTAACTATCATTCAAAGCTTGAGGGCATGACTTAGTATTTCATTTGGTTCAATTAGATGTGACTTTGCTATAACGCCATAACCACAACATAACCCATAACCATAAACAGCTGTTTAAATTTTAATCTATGTATATATATAAATGAATGTTTGTCTGTATGTCCTTTATATATATAAATTGATTTTTATCATGTTATGATCTCTAGCAAAGGTTTCTAAATTGGTATGATCAATTTCCGACAGGCGGCGCCACTGAAATTTACTCAAAATGAATTAAATCGTAAACTATGCATTTGATCATGTGCTGATTGTACAAATACCAGACATTTTAGGATTCATCATTTATGATTTTAATAACATTTAGTATATATAGCTCATTCCCGTAAATTTCAAAACTTTGTAATTCTGGAAAATTATTAAAAATGCTGTTTGACATTTAATTTTTAAAAATATATAGTATAAATATTTACGGTCTAAAATTAAATCAAAATATTTCAAAAGATAAGACATCGTTTTAATTTTCCTTCTTTTAATATATAGTACATCGATTTTAACAATTCTGGAATGCTACTTTTTGCCATTTCTTAATTCCCTCAACAAATTGGTGATCACCGTTAATATTAACATGTCTATTATCCATGTCTGAACATCCGGTTCAATTGGATTGGGTACATAGTACATATTAGCCTCTGATTCAAAATTAATTGAATATTTGTGTAATGTCTTTCCTTCAAAATTTATTTTAGTTGGTGGGTGAGCAACGCACGCAGTGTACAGCTAGTTCTTTTATATTTTTCAAGAGTGCAAATAAACAACAATCTTTCAAATCAGCAATCAGCTGTTTATATTTATAAAACAAAATTCAATTGGTAAATATGGTTATGACAATGGCGTTATGGCAAGTGGCTGCAATCACACGAGAACAATTTTTAGTCGCACAATTTTTGTTCTTTTCAAATCACACGGGATGAATATTAGTTTGGCATGAAATGTATACGTATACACAAATAAATGAATCATTTTAAAATAAACGCAAATATGGCGAAAATAAATGATGAAACACTGGCAATGCGAATTTCAAGTGCCTGTAATTTGGAAGCTGCAGACTACTGTTAGAAGAAGAGTCAGAAAGTAGGCCCAGATCTGATTGGATTAAGCCTTTGCGGGACTCTCGTGATTCTGGTGGTAAAATCCAGTTTCAAGGAATGCAATTTGTATACTTCGTTCATACGCATTGACCAAGACTATTTTTAAAACATTTTGGCTTTTGTAAAAAAAGATATTGAACGGTCTGATACATATATGAGAAAATGTATTCCCGATATATCTATGAGGAGAAATTGGCTGTAACCTTAAGATTCCTAGCTACAGGGGAAACATTGAAGAAAGTTTCAGAAAATAGCAAATTATCTGCATCGTATTTAAGCTCTGCTGCCACGGAAGTGTGTAGTGCAATTTATAGAAATATGAAAAATGAGTTTTTAAAGGTATGTATAAGAATATCGTCATCTTAATGTGCCCAGCCCATGACGCCAAAATCGTCCTCGGAGATTTTAATGCGAAGGTCGGGCGGGAAGGTATCTCTGGCCCCACTGTCGGACAGTTCAGCGTCCACGTGACCACTAACTCGAATGGTGTGAGGCTGATCGATTTCATCGCGGCGCGTAACGTGATAGTATGTAGCACAAAGTTTAACGTATCGACATTCATGAGGCCACTTGCATGTCCCAAGATCAATCAACATCCAACCAGATGGATCATATTGTGGTTGAAGCAAGGCACGTCTCCAATGTACTAGTTGTGCGCACATTCAGAGGTCCAAATATCGACTCGGACCACTACCTTATCGCAATCAAGTTTGGATTGCACATTAGTGCCTCGAGGTCTGCGCGTTCTAGTACATTGCGAAAGCTGAATGTCAAAGGACAACTGAGGCGTTCTCCGCTCAACTCTCGGATAAACTCCGTCGTTCCCCATCTAATCTCAGCAACGTTGGTACACTGTGGTCCAACATCTCCCACTCCTTGCGCACTTCTGCAGAAACAACCCCAACGAAATCAATAGTACGATGAGGAGCAGCGAAAACCGCCGCATACAAGAAAACGTTGCAGTCCGTCGGTACGCTAGCCATTGTCGAGAAGAATATAGAGAGGAGAATGGATGAGAGGCGCCCTTCCAGATGCAAGAAGAGGGGGCAGGAAGAGCGAGAGCGTGAGGAGGTCGAGGTGTATAGATGTATGAAAGACGCTCAAGAATTTTATCAGGGTGTTAAGCGTCTAACCGAAGGTTTTAAGCCCGGAGCGTCTTCCTGCAAAGATCAAAGTGGAAACCTGGTATCAGATCCGCAGGGATGCTGAGGTAGTATAGAAAACACTGCTCTACTCTGCTACAAGGCGATGACGACACCAATACCGCCTTTAGAGATAATGTACCTAGCACAATCGGTGATGACGGTGTGGACATTCCGCCACCTTGCCATGAAGAGGTCAAGGTCACAATTATACGTCCTGAAAACAATAAACCTGCAGGTCCTGATGGCCTCCCCGTTGAATTGCTTAATA
Source organism: Sarcophaga rosellei (assembly GCA_930367235.1). Taxonomy (NCBI): domain Eukaryota; kingdom Metazoa; phylum Arthropoda; class Insecta; order Diptera; family Sarcophagidae; genus Sarcophaga; species Sarcophaga rosellei. Next base: position 62,650,939 of record OV884019.1, read on the forward strand.
CGATTGGAACCTCAGTGTCCCCTGTCGAGTCCTGAAAAAGGGAGACTCTACGATATGCGCCAACTACAGGGATAAAAACCTTTACCCCATCGCATACGGTTCTTACGGGCGTATTGAAGGCCTGAAGCCACTCCTCAAAACGCTGATTGGCTTTATTAGAGCGGCATCAGACCTCGGTATACTTGCGATGCTGAGAAGGCTATGCAGAATGACGTTGAGCAATTCCTGCAGCTCCGTCAAGGTAGGAATGGACCTCTACGAGCGAGATGTTACTGCGACCTTTAGTGCTATAGAACGGGAGTCTACTAAGATGGGTTTGGCAGTAAATGAGGGCAAAACAAAGTATATGTTATCGACTATAACTATACTTTTGAAACAGTCAAGGAATTTATTTATCTTGGCTCCGCCGTTATCACCGAAAATGATTTCAGTCTGGAGATCAAGCGTAGGATCATTCTTGCCAACAGGTGCTACTATGGTCTCAATAGGCAATTGAGTAGCAGAGTCCTCTCTCGTACGACAAAACTATTACTCTACAAGACTCTCATCCTCCCTGTGCTTCTTTATGGCGCAGTGACATGGACCCTATTAAGCACTGATGCAACAGCCTTGAGAGTATTCGTGAGAAAAGTACTATGTAATATTTTCGGTCCAGTACGAGTTGGCGATGATTTCCGCATCCGATCCAACAGTGAGCTGTATGAGCTCCTCAACGACATAGACGTTGTTCAGCGTTTTAATATCCAGCGGCTGCGCTGGCTCGGCTATGTCGTTCGAATGGAGGAGGATGCTCCGGCGAGAAGGGTATTTAATACGGGGATCTGCGAAAGTCGGCGAAGAGGACGACCTTGTATTCATTGGAAGGACCAAATCGAGGAAGTCCTGTCACCGATTGGTGTGACCAACTGGCGCGGGCGCGAAAGAAGCAGTGGCGCTTGGAAGGATGTGTTGAGGCAGGCCGAAATCCGTTAATCGGGTTGTTGTGGCCAATTCAGTAAGTAAGTATCCGATTTTGAAGACCAAAATTGTATGAACAACAAATAGTATCTACAGTTCGCATTCCGTTAGGAATAACGCTCAGTTAACCACATAAGAATATTATGCAGTTGCGGTTATTGATACCATCTGGATAATTTTTTACCGTTATTTTTCATTCCTTTAAGGAATATATACCTCTTTCATTTCATTAATCAATTTTTTTTCGTCTTAACCGATAATTAACAGTGGAATAAAGGTTCTAAAATTATAGAGTTGCCATATATTCTTGCCTAGAAATAACGTCATCGATGTATGTACACTCGATTGTTAAGTCCCGTTTTGCAATGCAGAAATTGAAAGGCAGACATTTTTATTATTCCCTTTTAAAATTGTCGAAACCTTTCACAATCGAGAAATAAATTGACATACAAAAATATTTGCTTTCCAAGTTCGTCTTTTCCGTTTCTTTCTTTACGACTCTGACAGCTCTCAAAACAATACAAATTATTTAAAAATGAGAAAAAGTATATGTACCAACAATATAAAATTTACGTAAAGCGAAAAAAAGAATCAAAAAAATTCATGTACTGTACACTCAACCCCTTCAACTCTCGCTTACAAATTTTGTCTGTTTGCCTTTCAATTTCCACAATGTAAATGGCGATTAAACTTTTCTTTTTTTTTAAACATTGGAAAGTAAACATTGAACGTGAAATAACCGGATTAATGCCATACACTTTTAGCGATTTTTTTCACATTAATTGAGCGGTTTTAATAAAACAAATGTTGTCATGACTGCTGTATAAATAGTTTTTGTAGAGAATGAGAAAATGTCAAAAATAATAAGAAAAAACTACAAGAAAAAAAGAAAAAAACACAGCTGTAAGAGTCATCAAAGGAAAAAAATAATACTGTAACTTTAGTTAAAATAAAACAATATTGTTTTTACTCGTAATATAAGAATACAATTAATATTTTCTTCTATATATGCTAAATATTCTAAGTTGCATTTTATTAATTAAAATCTGATAGATATTTGAAGAAAAAATCACTGGGATAAGTTTAAAAATGTCCGAGGAGGACGTGATAAAAATCGATCAGCCCCAAGAGTTAAGCTTTGAAAAATGTAAGTTTTTTTTGTTCATTTATTTTAAGGAAGTTGAAAAATTAATTGTAATAACGCATAATACTTTTTAATACCCGTATATATATATATAATATAATGTAGATCCAGAAAGTAGAGAGGAACAAGAAAAACGGGAGCATATTGAGAAGTTACTGAAAGATGGCGATGGGATAATAGAATTAAAAATCCTTAGAGAATTGGCTCGTTCAGACTATGGGCTTGTAACCGATGAATTGAGAAGAAAGTTATGGCCGCAATTGGCTGGTGTGGATGTATCGTGTTTAGGACCAGCTCCTAAACTTAGCGATTTACAGACACACCCTGAATATAATCAGGTGGTTTTGGATGTTAATAGATCGCTGAAACGTTTCCCACCAGGTATTCCTTACGAGCAACGTATTGCACTGCAAGACCAATTGACCGTCTTAATTTTACGTGTTATAAATAAGTATCCAAATTTACGATACTACCAAGGCTATCATGATGTAGCGGTCACTTTTCTCCTTGTAGTTGGAGAAGAGGTAGCATTCGCCGTCATGGAAGAACTCTCAACAAATCACTTTTCAGAATGCATGCAAGAAACAATGGATGCTACGCAAAAGAGGTTAATGTTTATATGGCCAGTAGTCAATTTTGAAAATGAAAAACTTTTTCAATTTTTGCAACGATCTTCCGTCGGCACACTGTTTGCGTTGCCCTGGTATCTTACTTGGTTCGGACATAGTTTGAATTCATATAAAGCAGTAGTACGTCTCTATGATTACTTCTTGGCATCCCCCATTTATTCGCCCATATTTGTTACCGCTTCAATAATATTGCATCGCGCGGACGATATCCTAGCCGAGGAATGTGATATGGCAATGATACATTGTTTGTTATCAAAGGTCAGTATTATTTCAAAATTAGAGTGTATTCAATTATTGCGTCCCTACTATTAATGTGTCACAATTTTACAGCTTTTTAAAGTATGTCGATTCCTATGAATACTATTAGTTTGAGATAATTTTAACAATTTTTTTTTTTAATTTTTCCTCCTTTTCTACTGATAAAGAAATTTCTCTAATACGATCATTTTCATAGTACATAGTAATCTATGGTAAATGCAATTCATAGTTAATAACACTAAAGTTCAACTATATTCTTCACATAAATAATATCTAATTATAACTTTGGCCGATAAAACTTTTAGTGGTCTATAAATAATTCCAAAAATCAATTAACAACGTTTTATTATATCTCGCTTTTGACGTTTTTATTCTAACCAGGACTTGCTTACCATAAAAAGTGTATTTTACTTCATTCGTACTCTAGTACTCTTGCATTTTATTAGCCAATATTCATATCTAAAATTTTCATTTAATTTTAATAATTCCGGCACTTATTACAGCATGAAACTAAATACAAAAACTTGTTAATCATTAGCATCTGATTCATTTGGTTTTTTTTGTAACGATTTCAGTTTTATGTGTGATATACCGTTATATTGGAAACCAAGTATATACGTACAGTGAAAACTCTACTAACGTACACCTCCCGTAGGCGATCACCTCTCTTAAACGGACAATTTTCCTAGTCTCTTTGTTTTACAAGAATTTTTAGAACAGATTACTCACTTCTAGACGGACACTCTAATGGCCGCATAAAAAAATATACATCCACAGCAACACATTTTTGTACATACATAGATATATTAAATTGTGTGATTCCCCTTTTTAGTATCATTGGCAGATTGTTGTGTGGTTTTTTTATTTTTTGAATGTGTGCATTTGGGACAGTGTCGATTGCGTGAAGTGTTAGTTATTCAATAATTTTTATTGTAGGATGGCTGGACGAAATTCTCTGACATTAAAAGAAAAATTTAAAATAATAAATGTGCAAGAACAAGTAAAAAAAATGCAAAAAGGTAGCAAAACAAAACACTGAAAAATAGTATAATATAAATTGATTTCAAAATTGCCACATCTTTTGCAGAAATACGTTACGGCAAAAAAAAAAATAGGCTCAGCTTAATTTTATTTTGTATTATGTATTTGGAAACACAGGAAAATTACACTGGTTCTTATTGCGATTTTTAATTGTCTTTTCTTCACATTTATTCTAAAAAACTTAGATGTTCACTTACGCAGTTAAAAACATAAAATTAAGAAAATCATGTTGATTTATCATTAGTATATTTATCATTAGTATATTTATCATTAGTATATCTTTGGTCTCATGTATAAAGGCCCTAACTTTTTTTTCGAAATTGATTTTTTTGTGATTCCAATGTGTATTTGTGTTAAATCCATTGGAATCACAAAAAAATCAATTTCGAAAGTGTGAGTTAGGGCCTTTCTACATGAGACCAACGATATATATCATTAGTTAAATTTATTTCAAAGATTTAAATATGCTTTAAAAGCTGATTACAAAGTTATATGTTTTGAATTAATGCCTTTACTTATAAGTACAACCTCGCATTTCTTTCGACTGAATTCACTAAATCTCGACAATTTTTTTTTTTTGAAACAGGAAATCATATTCTTTGATTCGTCCTCAACTCCTTATTATTAGCCCTTTATGTTCACATTATAATGAAATCACTTTTGGACAACACCGGAAGTGTGATTCGAATCGTGTATTGCTGAAATTTCCATTTTGAAGACATTTCCCAATCGAAAAAAGGCTGTATACATACATAATTGGCCATTACAACCTTTCAGTCAGGATTACGGCCTATCTTCTCTCACCACTCATGTTGTGTGTGTTAATTTTATACATTAGTGGCGGAACCTGCAGGAACGACAGATTTTTGAAAAACTCACACTTTATTCTCATCATTTTTGCCAGATATCTGCTGAGCGGAAGTCACCGAAGAAATATTTTTTCATATTTTCGTTATGATATCTGACCTGGGGTTTGAACCGTGGCCTTACATCTAGTAAGCCAACACACTACCTACTAGAGTAAGGCGACTCAAAAGGTTGCATAACTTTAGTTAATATGTTGCAGTAAATTTTTTTTGTCCATTTTATCTTAAATCCAGATATTGATTCGACACCATACCACGAGAAGTAAACCTTTATGAATTATGAATTTACTTTAAAATTGTGTTTCTTTATTTAATTATAACTTTAAAATGATAATGAGTGTAGTATTGGTTCGGTGGTGTACCAATCGCGGTGTAATGGACAAAACCTTAAGATCATATGCTTTACTGATCACCGAAGAAGTTAAGCGGGCTATCTATGGAGTTGATCAAAAACTCTTTAAAGCTGTTGTTTTAGATTTTGTAAGCAATGTGGCTTGGTAGGCGCAAGTAATAGGGTACGTAATATGGCCGGTAATAAGGACTTCTGTTCTCAATTCTCATTTTTAGGTAATGATTTTTCCGTTCAGAAGTGAAATGATTTCTCCCCGGTGGGTTCACCCCAAAAATTGAGATCTTCACTTACGAATCTAAATCTGGCTAGCAAACAAATGTAGTGTTCTCTGTTCTCAAATGGTCAAAGCTATAGACTAAATAACATATTAATTACCGAGTGTACGGTAAAGATATTCAGTTTGTTATGGTATTCAAGCAGTTTATACGACATCCGTACTGATTAGAAGATGGCGAAGTCGTCTAGATGACGGGAGCTTTTAATATTAACCATGTCTGGGAGGCCTGATCATACAGACAGTGAGGGTAATTTTGTTGCTGAGAGTTTAGTTGAAACTAAGCTATCACAGGGAGTATCACAAAATTAGTGACCTTTTCTCCTCGCTTAGAACTTAGATAGATAGTGCGTTTCGAAGCTTGTCGTAAGCTGGCTGGCTGGTCTTTGATTATAAGAGGGTGCATAGGTGCTGTTTGGTGGTTGGAGTTATAACACTATAAAAAATAATTGATCACCAATTTGCTATATATTAGTATTTTTTTTCTTTCGTTCTATAACACTTGTACGTAACATATCTATTGGGTATTGATGTAAAAAAATGAATATTTAGTTATTGGCACATATTTCTTTATCAATGTCACTTCTTAATGAGAATCATTTGCGATTATAAATTTTCTATTCAATAAGAAAAACTTAATTATGATGATATAGTCGACAAATGATAAATATAAAATGCAATTTGTATTGTTTTCTAGCTACCAGATGACTTGCCCTTTGAGGACCTTTTAAAAACGTCAAGCAAGCTCTACGAAAAATATTCGTTGACAGTTATTGAGAAGGAAGTAGAGAAATTAATTCAGCTAGAGTATGAACTCTTTCTTTACAAAGAAAAATCGAAATTAAATATTTTTTTCTTCTTCGTTTTTAGAAAACAACAAAGAGTGATTGAGGATAAACTGGCTCTACAGAGGCGTAAGCGATTTAATCAGAATAATCGCCCTAATGGAAATTATATATTAAGTCATCTGTTACCACAGCTATTGACACCAAAATCTTTTATAGTTACAACGGCGTTTTCATTACTGGTTGGCATTTGTGCATATTATTACAAGAGTCAATACATGTCTACAGGTATTAGTTGAGTAAGCTTGAACTTGCAGCCGTCGATGACACGTGCTCTACGGCATGCAACTCCACCGCATTCAGGTTGGACGATAGGTTTTTCATTATTTTAAATTTATTATTTTCATACATTTTCTTACCTTTTCATTTCATACTTCTATTTCGCACCTGTTTAATTTTATTCTTATTATTCTAATTTCTTATTAGCATTTAAATTTAAGATAAATCAATCAAATGTATAAATGCGTTAATTATTTATAATACGTTAAGGAAAAATTGAACTATGAATGTATAATATTTTTTGTTAAGTGTTTTGGTTAATTTTTGCAAATATTTGGATAAGAGTCAAAAACATGTTTTTAATACGGCATCTGTCGCAAAATTTTTGTCTCTATTACAGTAAATACAATTTAAATAAAATACAATTTATATCAAGCATTATAATAAAGACAGAAATTACTTCAAAAAAATTTAATTATAATTATTTCTATACCTACGCACTGCAATACTCACTCGTAATCATTGTCGTCTTGATATTAATGAATAAACCATAAAAAGGAAAATAATTTTCATATTTTTGTATGTAAAGTAATGTAAAAATGTAAATTGACTTTCCTTAAACGATATCTTTGTATGTAGTATTATATGTATGTAGTTGCCAAAGGCGACGAGTGCGGCCTAACTAACTTTATGGATTAGTTGGTAAACATTTAAAAAAATTGGTAAGAGATATAATTTCTTAAATTCATTAAGAACAATTTCTGATATACTCTGAGACAGAGAATATGTACTAGGAAGGACATATAGTTAAATATCTTTTAATTAATTTTTATGTTTTTTTTATTATTTAGTTTCCAAAGCATATTTTCCAAGTGACTTTATTTCTCCAACAAATTCAAGACGAGAACAACAGATATTTTGTTTATGTTGAAGAATAAAATAAGAATGTCATAAAAATCTCCATTGAAAATACAAATACAAACTATAAACTTCTTATTAATTGGATCAGAATAAATAAAATTTAATAAATTTTAATTAAAACAATTTCAACGAGGTTATATATGTGAGTGACAAACAGTCAACAGCTGTACTTCGAAGTAGTTGATAATGGTTTGCTAGGGTCACCGATATGTGGTAGGTCAATGTTACATACATACCAGTCATATTAAAAGGTCTAAATAAAACGGATTTTATTTTTACAGCATGTTAAACTTGTAGTTTTTGATTAGACTTATTATTAGAGTTAAGATTGATTTTGGGCGAATTTTTGTGTTCAAAATAGTTGAATTTTTTTCTTTTTTGTTTAAATTTAATTTTAAACGATGTCGCACAACAGTTTTTTCTATCGACACCAGTTCTTATTAGCTATCGACACCAGTTCTTATTACATACATGCATACATATATACCTGTGGTTCCAAGCAGTAACAGCTTATTAGAAAATTATACTGTCGAGAAAAATCACTTGAATGTATTGGACCTTCATAGCGACTTAGGTCAACACGTTTGTATTAATAACCATTTAAAAATCATTGTTGGAGAAATGAGGATTTCACGTTTAAACACAGACACTAAAAAATTAATATTTAATAGAAGAAAAAACTTTCTTAGAATAGGTTATCTCAAATGAAAATGGAAGAAAGATATTAAGGGAAACAGAGTCATATCACAAGTCAGCTAATAGAAGAAATAAAACTGACAACGCCATAAACGCAATAAGAGAGTAAGTAATTCAAAAAGCAGATACAGAATGTGATGAAAAGAAGTCGCATGTTGCCACATACCTTTCCGAAAGAGAGGGTGCTCCTATCCTAAATACTAATATTTTCCCTTTCTAGTTCTAAAGCTAAGTCTGGTCTGGAACGGTACAATCTGGAACATAGAAGTCAGGATTTTCTGCAATCTCCATGGTAAGTTTACTTATGTACGTCTCATCACCTACTCTATCAGCCTGAAGAATTGGCCCAGGAGAAATTTAACTAAATGCTGCTCATTAAATTATTATGTCAGCTCAACAGCGATCTCATTACCCAACGCACTGAATGCTCTGAAACCTAACATTTCTGTCCTAAAGCAATTGTGAGACCTTCCTTTATACTGAAAGCAATACATAGTGTACATTCGGTGCCCTTAAGGTGGATAGATAATCCATGTAGTCCACTCGGGAACTATTTCTGTTGCTTTGATCGCAAACAACTCATATGCCATTTTTGAAATTTATCACAGTTTCCACTTCGATACATCCATAAATATTGTTACCCCTCAACTCGCCGGCTCCCTTTCGGAGGCGACAGTTTTGCGGTGTTATCCTACAGCACTAACCGGCACCTTCCTCGATATATTTACTTACCTCATCCTTGGAAATATTAAGCCTTACATTAAGCTTACATTAAGTTTCATTTTACCAAGAGGGAGTTATTTTCTTTTTTAACGCAATAAGAAAAATTTAATGATTTTTCTTTTATTTCCTTACATTACTTGTTTATTTAGGCATACGAGTGAAAAATTTCATTTCGATTGTTGCAGTGCTTCACCGATCTGCTTTATAAATTCGTTTAATTTTTCATAATCCATTTGAATGTGTAGCTCATGTGTTTTGCTTCTACTCTGACGGAGATTAAGTGTTACAGTTGTTAACAGTTCCAGGTTTCCTGCATAACTACTGTCGCCTAAAACTAAACGCGTGTCCCAATCGAAGGACTCCACTAGCTGACATTCACCAGAATTTTGTTCTCGAATCAGAGAATTTAAGACTTCTCTACGACGTGAATGTAAGGCGGATATTACAATCTTTTGGAACTCTGGAGACAAATTAACCAATTCCGATTTTACCAAATCAGAATCCAATGTTCTGCTAGAATAATTATCATTGGTACAAATGGTCCGATATATCTTAGCAATAGTTCGAGTGGTCAAAAGGAAGTCATCCGGATTGTGAAAACCATATTTGTGGGCAATTCGCATAGTTTGCTGTTCATCTTGATTCCCAATTAGAAAATCAATTGAATGGTTTAAAATCTGTACGAATTAAATATTTTATTGTATTACATAGATATACAGGACTTATTATTAATTACTCTTTTTTACCTCAATCAAGATTTCCTTGTTGTCGATGTTTAATAGAAATTCATTTTCTTTCATTTTCTTTTTTATGTCTACTATTCCATCTTGTTTTGCTACAGAACCAGTGCTACCACATACCGCACTCGTAGCACAGCTAACACTCGTAGAGATTAGCGATATTAAGCACAAAATACAGTTCAATACTTTAGTTATATACGAGTACTCCTTAAAAACGCTCATTTCAGTGAATTCGATGATTACAATTTCAAATGAAATAAATTGAGCTTTTTATTCGTTGTTATTTATTTAGACGCCTTTTGCACGTTCAAAGTACTTTGAAAATTAGTTTGACAAACTTTTTTGTATTTTCTTTTAAACTTTGTTTCGCTTTTGCACGTTCAAAATATTTTGAAAATAAGTTTGACAAACTCTTGATATTTTGTTGTTGTGTATACAACTATTAAAATTTTATTGATAACACAACCGTGTATACTATAACTCGGGCAATTCACGTTCCATATTTCTCTTTCAATTTTGAACATATTCACAATGTTTAGGAAAAACATTCAGAAATTTGAAAATTGAAAAGAAATCGATAATCAATTTTGTTTTAAATTGTATTTTGAAATACGTTCAATATTAAATGTGAAGCTCCAGTCTAAGCGTCAACTATTTGACTACTGACTAGTTCAGGACTAGCTAAGATGCTGTTTTTGTCTTGTGCACGTTCAAAGCTCACGAAGATAATAGTCGTATCATAAAAAAGTTGCCAAATACTATGAAAGAAGAAGGTAGAGAGATCCAAGAAAAGTTAACAAAGATATCAGATGAGAAGAATATAGATGGGTGAAAACGTTTCGGGGGCTAAGTTCAAAGGATATGTGAACGAAGTAATTTAGGCTTAACCAAAGTTGAATTCCATTAGCCATGTTTTACTGTTGGTAGCTGATATCTGGGAGAATATCTCTGCTCAGGTGGTCTTCTAATATATTTTATCCCATCAGATCCAGAAAGATTAAATTTACTTTCACTATTAATGGTGAGGGGTAAGTTACTTTTGTTTTTCACCGAAATTCTTTATTTTAAGGAATTTATTGGTAGGTTCGTTTTCTCATGATGGAGTTGGTCCGTTGGTGAAAATCGATGGTATTTTGAATGCCACTAAATACTGTGAGATCCTAGAAGAAAATATGCTCCCACATCTTCTGGAAAAAATGCCCCCATACAGCATATTCCAACAAGACAATGACCTGAAGCACCCTAGTCGCTTGGTTCGTAATTACCTAAGCGACCATGATGTGAAAATTTTGGATTAGCCGTCACAATCTCCCCTTAGAAAACCTATGGGAGACTTTAGATCGGAAAGCTAAGAAGAAAAATCCTTCAAATTTGGCGGAATTAGAAAAAATTTTAAAGTCAGAATGGGGAAAAAATACCCCTACACACCATCGTGCCCCTAGTGGATTCTATGCCCTCCAGACTGCAAGCGGTAATAGAAAATAAAGGCTACGCAACCAATTATTAGTTTTAAATATATTTTTAACCAACATTTTGTAAGAATTTACATTTAATTTAAATAAAGTTATGAATTACATAGCGTTGCATTTTTTTTGCTCGCTGAAATTTGGCACTTTTTTTCTTAAATGTTGAAATAAAAATAAGTGGATAGAAAAATTTTGATATTGTAACCTGCATTTGTTAACTAAGTTTGTGGAGCATAAAAATAAAAAAAAGTTTTTAATTTCCGTACTATTTTTTTGAAAGAGGCGCACATAAAGATCAATCGGCTTAGCGTTGCATTTTTTATGCTCGCTACTGTACATACATACCCTTCAGTCAGGATTACGGCCTAGCTTCTCACAAAAATGTTATATACTATCCTATACTTATTGTAATTTATTACAACTTTATATTGAAATGTATTTATTAATTAATATAACCACTCCAATGGATGAGTTGCTACGGGATTTTTTTTTTGGTTTTATATTATTTTTATACCTAGTTACGTTGTTTGATGTTACGTCGTTGTATTGTGGTTTAATTTTTTTGTGCGTTTATTGGTTTGCTGCTTGCTAATCTAAAAAGCAGGTCTGAATAGAAAAAGTATAGTCTGGATAATTAAGTTTGTAAATGTGACTCTATAGCTGTCTTAAATATCACGATCAGTGTTAAAAAATTCAGTACTTTAGTACTTTTCTATTTCAAAAATACCGCAGTACCCTCTCGACGCTTTCAGCACTTTTTTATTATTACATATTTTATGTCTTGCGCTTTTTAACTATTAATGCATTAGCAACGTATTGCTAAATGTACAATTAGTTTTTAGCCCCGGTTGGCCAAACGTCCACGGAACATACGTTCGTTTTTGAGAATACGAAAAGCAATGAAAACACTTGCCGAATCGTAATGTAATTTCGGTAAGCATTTACAAACGAACGTCAACGTTTGAATAAATGGGACTATTCCGTTTTGTTACGTTCAGAATCAGCAGTTTTTGTTTTGCATATGAGGAACACGTATAAGTTGTTAGTTTTTCTGTTCAGTTCCGTACGTGTGCTGGCTTAATAGATGTGAGCCCACGGTTCAAACCCCATGTCAGACATTTCCAACAAAACGAAAAATGAGAAAATATTCTTGAAAATATATTGAGAATATATATTGAAAAGTTTCTCAAAAAATCTGTCGTTGGAAGTCGACTTTAAGCCTTAGTTATGCTACCGTAACAGAATGTAACAGTAACGTAATGTAATGTGTACGGAACGTAAAAATGTAAGTGCAATTATAGATCGTAAAAACGTGTCATATGTTTTTATGTAAACAAAACAATAAAAGAAATAAACAAAAACAAATAAGGAAATAAAAATTGCAAATTCTAAGACAGAGATCCAGATAAGGATATAGAAGACATGTTTTTTGATTGAGTTTATATTTTATTCTTGTTTTTTAAATAAATTTAATATTAATTCCAAATTTTGAAAACTTTGTTTTGACTCCTTTTATCACTTTCAATATGGCGCCTTTTGTTTCTCTTTAATCCAGCTGTTAGCCAATGTTATCAACACAGAGTTTTTAGGTTCATTTTAAACGATTTTATATTTATTTAAAGGTACTTATTAAAAGTTTTATGTACTGTTTCTGTAAGCCAAACAATTTCACTTTCACTTAAACAAAAACACTAAATTTAGTTTATGTTTGTTTGTTGAGGAAAACATAATTGATTGAATTTTCTATATCAATAGACAAGCATGTGAAATCGTTTATTCTACAGAATCAAAATTTGTACGAATGTTAAAACGTTTCTATCTTCTCAAATAAAAGCAAAATGCAAACTGAAATACTTTTCGAACGCTTTAATAAGTTAAAAATCGATAACTAAATTTTTCTAATTTAAAATAAAAATAAACACTGCCTACATACATAATATTATAGTAAAATAGTGTTTATTTTTATTTTAAATTATAAAAGTTAATAATGAAATAAATTATAATTTGGGTTTTTAAAATATGTGAAGTCTTATTTAAAGAGAATTCCACATACAGACAAACATAACATACATACAAAATGTAAATTCTGTTTATAATTTAAATTTTCAGTTTTAGTGGTTTTTAATATTGACATGTTGTTAACACTGCTAAGCAGATGTCACGTAAAAATGTAAGAAAATCAATTTTTTACAGATTCTTACGTTCCGGTTACGTTATATTACATTTCTATAACCATTCGTATTGCTTTATACATAACAAAAACGATCAGCTGTTTCTTACTGTTGCGGTTACGTTCCGTTACGGTAGCATAACTAGGGCTTTAAACTGTAGGTCCCGCCACTAGAATAATAAAATATATACATAAAATAAGTGGCGTGAGAAGCTAGATCATAATCATGATTGAAGGCTTGTAATGACCATTTATGTATGCATGTACTTTTTTTTGTATTTTGTTTTTTTTTGTTGAGCAGCTAGGCCGTAATCTTGACTGAAGGGTTGTAATGGCCAATTATGTATGTATGTACTTTTTTTACAAGAGTGCCATTTGATGCGAAGAAGTACTCTTTCAGTTATAGTTCAGTACCATTTTAAAATTTCAATTTTGCAGCACTGATCCTGATAGATATCACAGCGCATTTATTTCGAAAGAGAACATGGTTTTGAACCATTCATTCCTATGTTCAGATTTACATACATACATAATTGGCCATTACAACCCTTCAGTCAGGATTATGGCCTAGCCTCTCAACACCACTCATGTTGTGTGCGTTAATTTTATACATGAGTGGCGGGACCTACAGTTTAAAGTCGACTCCGAACGACAGATTTTTTGAGAAGCTTTTTCATGGCAATTTTTACTCTCAGAGTTTTTGCCAGAAATCTGCTGAGAGGAAGTCGCCGAAGAAATATTTTTTCATATTTCATTTTGATGTCTGACCTGGGATTCGAACTCGGGTCTTTCGTCTAATAAGCCAACACACTACCTACTAGACCACGGCGACTTTAGATTTGGTAAATAATTATAAGAGAAGGTCCCCATAAATAAATGTATCGTATAAAAGCTGTAATAAATAATAGTAAATTTAATACCTCGTTCAAATCCATTCACGACAACTGTTTCAAAATAATTAATAATAATAATATTTTCTCAGCTGACAATATCGAAAAATTGTTAAGATTTAAGTCGTAGTGACGAAAGCAACTAAAAAAATTATGCTTTACCTAGCTCACTTCGAAAAACTCATTCACAAATTTTTATTAAACACTTACATGTTCCTATTGGCAGCTTTAGTGGCAACAAATCAGCGCTGCCCTTTTTTCCTAGTTTTTTGTGATGAGAAAAAGTTTTCATACATTTTTTAACAGAACAAGTTTTTTCGACAGAATTCAATTTAAAATTTTTTTCAATAAATTCAATGATAATAACACGAAATATTTACATTTTTAAATGAAATATTGTGTTTTTTATTAGTCCCGGGCAAATGAACCAAAGAAACCTCCACAGAGGGCACCGCGCTCCGATGTTTTCTTTAAAAATTTTGGTACTTTTGTAGAAAGTTTTTCTGGTATTTTTTCCACAAATAAATTTTTTTTTTGAAATTACTGGCAATGCTGCCTGCCATTGAAAATTTTACAGTGGCTGGCCATTAGATGTTAAAACGGTAATCAATGTTACCCTGTTAAAAAGTTAATGCAAATTAACTGGATTACTGTTTAATTGTAATTAAAGTTCAAACATGTTAAATATATTATAATGATTATTTCGTGAAATTTCGTAATGATTTCTATGTGAGACTTGTTTCCAAATCTTTAGGCCTTATTACAATGTGCGGTGAACTTAAATTTAACAGAGCTTCCAACGCGGCTGTATCACATTTTTTATTGCTCCTGTTATATTAAAAACCTTCAGTCTCTGTATCTTGTCCAATTCCATTTGAGCTGTTTTTCGGTTTGTTCTCTCTGTCCGGACAATGGTCCCATAGGTCATTAATGACCTGACCAACATCCCTGCAAGTCTTGTGTATGTCATTATGGCATGAGATTTTCCCCATATGAGCAATCCATGTTATTTATTATCCCGTACTATTGTCATATATTTCATCTCCATTTTCCTCCTTCTTGTAAGTGGTACATTGTGGTCTTCGCCGGGTCAAAGAGCTCTCTGATTTATGAGAGTCTCTTAAAATTTTTCTTTAGCCATCTAGACTATACCATCTGCATATCCTTTATATCCAAAAACTATGACAATTATGAATTTACTGTGTTGTTTTGAATTTGAAGCAGCTGTACGTAAAGAGTTCTGAAAATTCATCATAATAAAAAATGATTTTTTCTGTTCCTCTTTCATATGTTTTCTCTTCTTCTATATCGCTCCTCAGTAAATTAAAATCAAGCAGGTGTCCAAACCGAGGACAATACAGATGTTTGTTGCTTGCAGGTAATCTTAATAATCCTAATAAGCGATATTTAAGCTTTGCCTTTACAAGATACTTAGGTGGTCCTTGCAACCAGAAACTTTAAATAAATTCATTAACGTTAAATGCGTCTCTGCTGCTAGAAATAGTTCATTGGTTATCAATAGTCGCTTTACTCATGCAATAGGGCCGAAGTCAAGTTCTGGCGTCTTAGACCAGCCATCACGGATATGCTGCTATTCCGGGAAGATATAGATACATTAGGATCGATTAAAATATTTCTGCATAAAACATTCGATTTTAAAATTCAAACTAGGAACTTCTGATCTGAAAATCCGGAGGTTCCCACTGGGATCCTTGAGGTTTATACTAATGGCTCGAAGTGACATGGTGATATTAAACTTTTTATAGTCTGCATTGTTTTCCAGGTAGGAATTTTTCCTGAAAATCTTTTGATTTGCTTGCAAAACCAGGTTACGATTAAGACCCTTACAAACGTGGCTTCAAAATTTCGGATCATTCAAAGGCAACTCCTATTTTATGTGAGTTGCGTGATATAGGGATATCATTGAAAATTGTATTGCTGAAGAGCTCGCAATATTCGGCATGTTACAGTTTATAGTCGTTTCGATTGCATCAGTTAATTTGGGCAAATCAATCACGTTGACATGGACTTGCTTCTGTTCTTAAATCGCATGCCATCCATCGCTCAAAAGCAATAGAAGTGCCCTAATATTGAATTTGACCCAGAGACAATTAGGACCGAGTAAAAATAAGCTTCATATATTTCTATAGTACATATTTGTTCTACATATTTTTATATGAATAACTTTTTCTTATATAAATAACTAGTACGCATGTGAATCGATTCGCATGAACACTTAATATAAAATATATCACTATTATGATTTAATAAAATTTGTGGGCCTCGAATGTCCCCAGCTCCGTTTGTTTCCAACCCTGAAACCGCATAGATTTTTGTGATTTACAACATAATAAAAAAATAATTAATTCTCTTTCCTAGTATTTTTTACGAATCTAACAATTAAGAAAAGGCAGTGTTTCTAGGAAACATCCGTTGTTTCATAAGATGGTATAAAATACGTGTTGCTACACCGATGACGACTTGTTTTCACTAATAACTTAAATTTTAGAAGTAAATGAACAAATTTATGCAAGCCGTTCTAAACATTTGGCCCATTCACGCGACTTCTTATCGTATATATTGTATTGAATACACTTGGTTGTTTGTGTACTGTGTATGTCGTATTCATCTTAATAATTTTTGGCATTCAAACAATTTGATAGCACGAAACCAACACAACTTATTAAAAACATATGAAAACATTCACACAATTTGATAGCACGAAACCAATACAACTTATCAGAACATATGAAAAAAATTTGTATAAGTGTATCGGTTTTTACATGAAAATTATCAACAACAAGCATACACTGTTGTATAGTCTTCCAACAATACAATGAATACAACAATACAATGGCATGTGTGAATTGACCAATTAATTCAGTACAATGAACAATAGAATATTTAGTTCAATTTCCAATAAAAGTAAAAAAAAAATTAACCAAAATATTTGTTTTTATTTCTTTAAAACAAAAACAAATAAACTAATCTTATAATTATGAAGCATTGAATAATGGATTATGTAAACAAAGTTACACAATAAAGTATAATAAAACAATAATAAAGTACATAATATGGAGTATTTCTTACAAGTACACGTAAAGATAAAGTCAAAATGACAATAAATATCCAAATACATATGTATAGGTTTTTAGTCTCAAATTAAAGATTTTTGCACACAATAATTATTACAATCAGACGGTGTTACCGATTCGACGGAGATTTTAATTACAGTTACCAAGTACATATTAATATCGGGATCAGCTAGCAAATTGCGTGCACACAGTTTAGTTTTTGAGAATACTTTTTCTATTGGGTTTAGCATGGGGGAGTATGGAGGAAGAAAAACTAGTGTATGGCCAAACTCGGCAATTTTATCTTTCACTATTTATGTTGATGAACTCATTACCAACAATATCAAAATGTAGATTCTATGTTCAAGAAATACTGAAACTATGCGTTGGTAACAATGTTTGTAGGGTTAACGGTTGAACATTTTTTAAACATACTGATGAATGGCAAAAATTATATAAGTCATCTTTGAATTTTGTACAAAGATTAAGATATTCCCTCATTTAAAATAATAAAAAATTAATTTGAAATGAAATAAATTGAAATTGAAAAAAAATAAATTTAAATATAAATGAAAAAAATTTAATTTCAAATGAAAAACAATGAATTTGTATTAGAAATTAATTAATTTGTGTTAAAAATAATTTAATTTGTTCCGAATAAAATTTAATTTGAAAAACATTTAATATTAGTCGAAAAATCGTGAAATTGAGATTAAAAACCAATATATGCAAATATTAATCACTTCTGCAATCATTGATGTTTTGTTATTTTATGAATTTATTTATAATGTATGTACTTGGTGGCAATGTGTTTGTGGTTTATTGTTGTTATAATATTTCGGTATTAGAAAGTTAGATTATTTCATTTGTTATTGTTATTTTTCAAAATTCGCATAGCTTGCATGTGATTTTTCCAAATATGTACTGCAAATTAAACTCAGTAGTTCCCTCGTACCTTATTGCTCTGTTTCCATGAACGGAATTAGAATTACTGGTGCGTTATTTTCCAAGCATCGGTGAAAGTATTAAATTCTCTACGACTATCTTTTGTATCGTTCTCTGAGTCTTTACGCAGACAGAGCGATCTAATCACGGTAAGGTTTGTTTCATTCTCTTTTGCGTTTTTTGTTTTACGATTGTTTTCGATTTATGGCAACTAATACGGAATTTAAGTTGGTCACTAATTTTAGAATATTTTACAAAATTTACTTTTCGTAATTAAAATAAAATTGATATTATAGACGTTCTATAATCGTGGTTAAATAAAAAATACAAATTATAAAGCAATAATGTGTCATTAGCGACGTTATATACTATACATACTGATGAACATTTTAAATTCCTCTGCAAAAATGGAGTGTACCTCATTAGATCATATTTATTTTGAAGAACGCACATTGGGGGTTTTGATGCCTAAAATGGGAATTAATTGGAAAATGAAATTCTTGAGTACCAAATATTTTTTTCATTAGCTAAAAGTACACAAAATTCTGCATCGCTATCAAATGTGACTCTAGCAAGTACCGTTACCGTTAGGCTTTGAAAATAAAAATTTATAAAGTCTTATGACGAAAATTTTAATTGTGTTCTTTGTGTGATTGAAAAAGTTAGCTGTGTTGAAAAAAGATGTGTAAAATCAAAATTAAAAAAAAAATAAACCAAAGAACGCAATTTTAATACAAAAAATTAAGAAATTTGTTTTATACTAATAAAAAAAAAAATAAACAAAAGAACGCAATTTTAATACAAAAAATTAAAAAATTTGTTTTATACTAATAAAGTGCTAAGGTAAGTATCAAAAAATTTAAAAATTATAAATTGTAATAAAGAATAGTGAAGTGAATAGGTATTTATAATATTGTGTATTTGTGGTGTTATATTTTTATTTTATATTTTTCAAAATAAATTATTTTTCTTTTAATTTTGAATTGAATTTTAAGTGTTTTTATAAGTATATATTAGGATAAAATGAAAAGAAGACATTTTCAAAACTGCCTTTCGAAAGAAAAAAGGAAGTTTGAAGAAAGTGTAGAAAATTTTCGGAAAGTGCGTGACTTAAGTGAAGGTGGTGTAGAAAGGGTACCTATTAAAATGATTAACAAATTAGGAGCAGGTGCCAGTGGAATAGGAGTAGGAGAAGAGGAGTGTAGGGATATTTTCGAAACTGCTAATGTAGATACAGAGGCAAATCTTAGTGACGACACCGAATCAACTATTAGCATTGATAGTGAATCATCTGCTAGCGTAGAGACTGATAGGGTACATACAGGAGAAAATATTAACTTTAGGCCAAATATAGATAGTGCAACGAAACGTGAGGAAATTAAGTCATGGGTTTTCAGGAATAATATATCCCACACAGCTTTAGAAGACTTAGTTCGCACTTTAAACAGGGTAAGAGTTGAAGATTTGCCTTTGTCAGAGAAAACTCTTATGAGCACAAATAGGAAGGAGATTCAGATTTCCAACATTCCAGATGGAGAATTTATATATGTATTTAGGCATTCAGAAATATTTTCAATCAGTACCATTTCATTATTTGGGAGATAGAGAGGAAGTTTTAATTGATATTGGGATTGATGGCTTAAAACTTTTTAAAAGTTCTAATAGGGTTTTGTGGCCCATTTTAGGCGCAATTGTAGGTTTTAATAATAACGCCAGTCCTTTCATGATAGCATGTTTTTCAGGTTTTAAAAAGCCACAAAATTTAGATAGATTTATGGCAGATTTCTGTGCAGAAGTAATGGTACTGAAACAAACTGGTATAAGATTAGGCAATAGTCAAAAGTTTTTGCGATTTAACATTCGATTATTTATCTGCGATTCTCCAGCTAGGGCGTTTGTTGCAGGTGTAGTGTCTCATAATAGCAAAATTGGTTGCTCTAAATGTTGTAAGGAAGGTATATATGGGGAAAGAAGGGTATGTTTTTCCAAGAAAATAGGTCCCTTAAGAACTGATGTCACCTTTCAAGACAGGTGTCACCCTTCCCATCCCTTAGAAGAATTTAAAATAAAAATAAGTATTTTAGAAGAGACAGGATTTGGAATGGTTTCTCAGTTTCCCTTAGATGCTATGCATTTAGTAGTTACTAAGAAATTGCTTAAAATTTTAATTAATAAAAGTAATGCCAACAAAATTAATGACAGAATGAATTTTATTAAGAATAATGTCCCTTCAGAATTTTGCCGTGTCCCTAGGAGTATAGACGAAATATAAAATTGGAAGTCGATAGAATTTAGACAATTTTTGCTTTATACAGGTATATTTCTGCTCAAGGATTGTGTCAATAGTGACCAATATTATCATTTCTTATTATTTCATAGTAGTATAAGATTTCTATCTAGTGAAATAAACTATGTAGGGCAGGCAGATACTTCTCAAAGAGTATTAGAATATTTCGTAAATTACTTTGACAGACTATAAGGTGAGGAATTAGTTAGTTATAACGTTCATGGGCTGCTCCATTTAGTGGAATGTGTTTTAGATACATTTTCAGCTTATAAATTTGAAAATTATATGCAGTAAAAAGCCAAACAAAATCTTGCAGCAAATATACCTTAGGCTAGAAGAAAAAAAAAGCTAAAAGTCGTTTAGTGATTTAGGCATAGTTGTCGCAAGCGAATTAGACAATTCCATAATAGAAATTAAGCGAGAAGATATAGATTTGAAATATTTTTGTATTCCCCACGATAGAAAGTTTCTTCTTACACCCCTTTCACACCATCTATATATATACCCTTTTACACCATCTTTTTCATGAGTTTTCGTCGTAATTATTGATTTTATTGATAAAAATATATAATCAAATTTTAATAGTTGTTAAAATAAACACAAATAATAATAAACTATATTTTTATGTCTTTACATGAATACCGAGAGTCTATTTGAATATTTTGAAGAAGAGAGCGGTAAGAATAAAGATATACATCGTCTAACATTATTATTAACATTTTCATAATTTTTACCCTTTAGAGCAAGGTCTACCGATTTCCCAGAAGTCGTACTCGATTGGAAATGTTCAGCAAGAAGAACCAAACGAAGGTAAATTTAATTATATTTCTTACTGAAAATAATTTGTAATAATACTTTACACAGTTTTAGATTACCTGAAGAAGATACAGAAGCAAATGAATCAACTGACGGTGAAATTAGATAAAATGGAGGAATGCGTAAGTAAACATCAATCAACTCGTTTATAGTATTTTTTACATAGTGTATCTTTTACATTCAAGATCAAACCGGTAATGGAGACTCAGGTCGTCCTGAATAATAACCAGGTTGCTATTGTCGGAGACCAACAGGCAATAGTAACTTAGCTGGAGACGATGGAAGAAAATGTAAGTATCTTGTAGTATCATCCTAATATGTTAACTATAACAAGCCTATTTTCCAGATGGTGATCAAGCCTGAAATGTTGGCGCAAGCCAAATCGCTTTTCGATGCGAAAATTTCAATTAAAAAAATTTAGGGATCCGTTAGCCGCATCACAGGGGAGAAACCAACTGAAGTGATGGACGCAGTGGCCGCTTCCTTTCCCCTGAAGTCCACTGCCGAAGTCGTGGAGATCGAGAAAAAGTTAGAAAACTCCGAATTTGCGCAATGGTAAGTAATTAAATTCAATTGTTAACACTTTTTATAAAACATTTTTAATTTCTAGACAACATACTTGTTCAAATTAAAGGGAGTGTCCGAAGACGTTGGGACGGTTACTCGCTCCATATTTAAAGATAGCTTGATGGAGGGCTATAATTGGGATGGTCGATGTGAGAAGCATGCCCTCATCATTTCCTCATCATTTTTTTATATGATATACATACAGTGAGCGTCAAAATAAAGTAAACACCTTAAAATCTTGTAAAAACAGTTTTATTATATTTGCTTTGATGACAAAGTTTTTAGGTGGTTTTTTAATACCAAATATCTCAAAATTGCTTTCATCAGTGAAAAGAATATTATTCCAAAAAGTTTTAGGCTGGTTTACTATTTTTTGGCGAAATTTAAACGTTTGACTTGGTTAACCTTTGATAAGAAGGTCTTTTTACGTGGTACTCTGCCATGCATTGCATTGTGATGTAAAGATCTTCTGACAGTACTTGCGCTCACTTGTTTTTCAGAGGTTTTTGCAATATTTTCAGCTTTTTTTACAGCACTAGAAGCTGGATTTGCCTTTACATCCCTTACTATAGCTCTTATTTCGGTTTCTGTTAAATGCTTTGGCCGTCTTGCACCCGGTAAATTTTCAAGAGTATTTATTTGGCATACTTGTCTGTGATTTTTTTTATTGTACGGTGGTGCTTTCCAACGATTTATCCTATTTCAAGCAGGGATTTCCCT
The DNA here is from genome assembly GCA_930367235.1 of Sarcophaga rosellei. NCBI lineage: Eukaryota > Metazoa > Arthropoda > Insecta > Diptera > Sarcophagidae > Sarcophaga > Sarcophaga rosellei. Next base: position 62,673,539 of record OV884019.1, read on the forward strand.
TTTCTATGTAAATCTAATATGATTCCATGTGTCTTAACTGAAGTTTGTCTTCCCAAACTAAGCTTTTCGCTATTTTACCTCTTTTAAAAATTAAATTGAAACTTGCAATTACTTTAATGGGCACCAAGGCGAATTGATATTAGGTGGGAACGATAGACCAGCTGATGCAGATAACAATGTCAAAAAATTTTATTTTTTTGTGTATTTTGTTTTGATTATCAGTTTCGTTTTTTCTTATTGTGTCAGAACGCAAATAACAATGTCAAAAAATTTTGGTTTTTTGTTTTGATTATCAGTTTCGTTTTTTCTTATTTGTTATGGAATGCAATGAAATATACACTATCCCCCGTTTTACACGGAAGATAGGTTCCATAAAAAACATATAAACATAAAAAACTATAAAAAAGCCCTTTTTGTCAGTTTTTAATATGATGAATAACAAACACATTGAACGAAAAATAAATATTAATATATTTAAGATCAAACACACTTAATAAATTATAAGAATATTAATTTATTTCAATAATAAAACAAATATAAAAAACCTATTTTAAATAATTCATTTTCTTTTTAGATAAAAATTAAAATTAGAAATTCCTTTAAGTTGATTGCGATAAATTTGACTTAACATTCTATTTTCATTCAAATTTAATTGCTGTCACTTTCGCTTTCAATAATACGCTTTTTTTTAGAAATTTGTACAATATGTACTAAGAATTCGTAACTGTAACATACATTTTGTAGTGTTGTATTTTGACAGTAAAACAATGAAAATGTTATTGTAGATATAAGCAAATTATAGTTTAGTATTTATAATTTCGTGTAAAAGCAAAATTAATAAATTTCGTAAAAAAAATTTTTATTTTCAAAAACCGTGTAAGATCGAAAACGTGTAAAACAAATACCGTGTAAAACGGGGGATAGGTGTATTTATTTTTACTTAAAACTTTTTTAACATTTTTCTTCCCATCGTCATTCGTTAGTCAGCTGTTTTTGACAATATGATTCCTGTTTAACAAAAACAAAATGCCTGTTGTTTTTGGATTGTTATACTTATTGTAATATCAGTCCCACCTCTTATGAATTCGCCTTGATGGGCACTTTACCGTGTTATACTTTCAAAAAATTTAAAAAATTGCCACTACTACTTTTGCAATGAAAAGCAGCGTTGTCAACTATAAATTTTCAAAAAGCACCAAACTCGTTAAAAAAACGCGTAATTTTGACAAAAAAGTACTAAAACATTATAATATTTATTTTAATTTTATCACCATTTTATATAATCAGTAAAAAAAATTACAAACCAAGATTAATATTATTTATTTAACCATTTATTTAGCCATTTTAGTATCGTTCGCCATGCATTTTCAATATTTGTCAAAATGTCTGGTTTAGATTCAAATTCTCTAGCTAAAGACATGATTTCATCTTTTGTATGGGATAAAACATTATTTACTTTGATTACTGAAATTTTGCTTAGCATTTCTTAGTTTTTAGGAAGTCTTAATCTTATTTCTTCTACCAATTTTCTTAGTTTTTTTTTTAATTTTTGATTTGGTGTCACTGACATGAAAAGATAAGCACTAGGCACTAACTCGAAAATTTTCCGCGTCGAAAGTTTTAAAAAGCACTAAAAACAGTGCTAAAAGCACTGAGTTGACAACGCTGATGAAAAGGTTTTTGCATTGGATGATGCCACTGTTGACTTTATTTTGATGTGAAAAATATGGGACATTTCCATTAAAAGTGAATTATTTTTTTAAGTTCTTTAGTTTTTCAGTTTCTTGTTACTGAATTCGGCGACTTCCTCTCAGCAGATTTCTGGCAAAAACTCTGAGAGTAAAAATTGCCATGAAAAGCTTCTCAAAAAATCTGTCGTTCGGAGTCGACTTTAAACTGTAGGTCCCGCCACTCATGTATAAAATTAACGCACACAACATGAGTGGTGTTGAGAAGCTAGGCCGTAATCCTGACGAAGGGTTGTAATGGCCAATTATGTATGTATGTATGTATGTTACTGAATTATGTAACATATTTTTTTAAACTCTATCATTGCAGCATATTTAATAAAACTTTTCTTACAAGATTATGTGGTGTTTACTTTATTTTGACGCTCACTGTATATAATCATACATTTAATTGTATTTTTATTTTTAGATGTTTTTCAGAAGCCAGACTTTGAAAAAAGTTTGAGGAAGGTAGTGGACAAAAGCCACAACAGGTGCAAACAGTTGCGGTACCTTAAAAAACAAGGTTGGGATCTCTCAATAGGAAAGGTTGGTCACATCCCTGTAATTGTGATACTGTATATATGTGTTATTATTATTATTCTCTTTATTCTCAATTCAGACTGATTGGATACAATTCAACTTAAATTCTAAATTAAAATGTTAAGTGTGAATTTTTTAAAAACTGCACAGATTAATAAAAATCACAGCGCAAATCTTAATATACATGTAATACTTATATCTAATTTTGATTTCATTTAATTTATTAATTCAATTCCCCATAAATTTTCGGACAATTCGTGTTGTCGCCATTATCACTACCTTCTGCATTATCTGCCATAGCTGTTCTGGCATCCTGAGCTCCTTCAGGCTGTTGTGTAAGGATTTTGGGATCAGACTTGTACTCGAAATTATGACTGGTATAATCCTCACTGAGTTAACGTTCCATTGTTGCCTAATAGGCTCAATCAGTACACTGTATTTACTTATTTTTTTCTGGTATTTCGTTGCCAAGTTGTTGTTGTTTGGTATAGCAACATCTATGAGCCATACCATCCGTTGTTCCTTATCCATCAGTATAAGGTCTGGCCTATTTGCTGGTATACTCCTATCGGTCAAGATCATACGATCCCAATAAAGTCGGTACCCAGCGTTTTCCAGTACAGCATCAGGATTGTATTTGTAATACGGTACTTCTTCTGCAGTACTCAAGGAGTGCTTCAATGCAAGTTGTTGGTGTATAATTTTAACAACAGCGTTGTGGCGGTCTATATATTCCGTCCCCGCGAAACACGTACACCCTGATGTTATATGGTGTATAGTTTCACTTGAACTGCAACCATATCGACAGGAATCATTAACTACAGTTGTATCCCTGACTATAGTTTTTAGATAGTTTCTCGTCCTGCAACTAGCCAATCAGGTATGTGATGAAAAATGATCGTTCTGAAAAGTAAAATCAATTTTGAAAACGATAAAGTAGTGATGAATTTAGATTGATTTCATATTCCATTTTTATTTTATACCGCTTCATTCCTCTACAGAAATGGAACCATAACTATAATATGCAACCCTGTATTTGTTTACTATAAAGCAGAGACCGGCAATTCCTATGCACGCATGCATGTCAGCCATTACTAAATTTACAACAACGTACTTTCACGTATCAAAAACACACTCAGTCTCGTTTGAGCATTCATTGAAAGGGGTTGTGTTGTCGCATGCTTCTTGCTTTTGTACATGAAGATCTGCTAACGCAGGGATGGAAAACTTAATGTTTTTAACATCTTTCTATTAAATATGTATATTTCCAAAAAAAAAAAAAACAAATTTTAATCTAAAATGCTTTCTTAAATCGATATAATCAAAGAAGTCTAAGCGAATTTTACAAATTTTAATTTAATAAACTAATATTTTTAATTAAAATACTAACATTTAAAAATTTCAATTTTCCATGCCTGCATTGTAGTGAATGTGAGAGTCAGTGTTGCCAAATTTTTTTCAAAATTTCCCGTCAAATTGGGCTTTAAAAATCGCCAGAAATCGCTAAATTAAATTTTTACAAAACCGTCAGAAACCCGTCAAATAAATTGTTTGAAAATATTAAATTAACGTTAAATAAAATAAAATGTGAATAATTACACACATTTTTTATTATTCTTAAAGAGTCTGCGGTTTTATGTTTTTGGGTTTCTCCGTTATTAATTAAATTGCTCAACTTTCCGAATAAAGCACGATTGCAATACTTTCAAAAAGTTTTTGTAGGATATTTTTAATTTTTTGTTAGCCATCCTATTAGTTTATAATGCTCCAGCCATTCGTTTCGAAACTTTTGTGGGTACTGAGGTGCTATAACTTTCTAAACAGAATATTTAATTTAAATGTACATTTTAAAATTATATTCATATAAATTATATTGTAACAATTTTATCTTTTTTGTCATGTACTTTTTTGTTTTTTTTTTCTTCTGCTTTCTTATTTGAAACACAACATTTTAAGCTTCACCTTCATTTGAAATAGATTTCAACTTTATATTTTCGATTTTTGCTTTGTACTTTTTCTACATATTAACATGCATACATGTAGGATTTGATGATCCAGATTTGTGACAATTAAACGAACACATTCACAATTTGTAATTATATTTTATTTAAAGTAATTAATTTTATTAATAATGTGATGTGCGTCCGTCTTGGCTTGTTTGCCGTCGTCACTCTGTATTACAACTCCTATGACTGTCTCTTCATATTCTTCTCTACTTAAATTTCCTATGTAAAGATAAACTCTCTCTCCCTTTGTCTTTATCTCTAACTGTTTCAATCACTTTATCCTCCTATTAAACTCTCTCTCTCTCTCTTTGTCTCGCACTCCTGCGCTGTCCAACATCTGGCACTCCTACATTCGGCCCTCCTGACGTTACATTCGACCCGAATGTAGTAGTCCACGGCTTCATATACTCAACAACAGTTGTACATCTCCTGGACCCTTCTCCCTCTCCTACCTTGGCCACTTCGTATCTGCCATGATTCATTCTTCGTATGACCCGGTAGGGACCCAAGAACTTAGGTTTCAATTTCAATCCCGAGCCAAACTGGGTGCGCTTGATTGCGACTAAGTCTCCGATTTCGTACACGATTTCTGTATTACGGTTTCTATCAAAGGTTTTCTTGTTCTCCTGTTGGATCCTGAGAATGTTCTCACGCGCTCTTTCTCTAACAATATCTCTCTCTTGGTGGAGTTCTTGAATGGCTTCTTCGTCCAATAAACTCTGAATATTCTTATCCTCCTTCACTCTCATTTTGAGGCCAGTAAGAATTTCAAACGGGGTACTTCCGGTACTGCGCGAAGGCGTGTTATTGATCATCCTTTGTACTGTATCCACATATCGATACCAGTTTTGTGGTGGACTTTGCAGGCATAACTTTGTTAGCATAGGGACAATAATCTGGTGGATTCTTTCCACTTGACCGTTTCCGCGTGGTACTCCAGTGGCAATCATCAGATGTTGAATGCCTTCCTCTTTACAATAGTTGCCGAATTCATTCGATGTAAAAGCAGGGCCTCTATCGGTGATTATTCTCACAGGATTCCCAAATACAGCAGATTGTCTTCTCATTCGTTCTACCACTTCAGATGTACCTGTACTCTTTGTTGGATAAAGCCAGACAAATTTCGAGAAGGCATCTACTACGACCAAAATGTGGTTGTACTGCTTCTTCGTGGTCTCCATTGGGCCTACATGGTCTACGTGGTAAGTCATCAGTGGCTTATCGGCCTTATCGATAGGAACCAATAGTCCTTCTTTCTTTCCTCTCTTGGCTTCTGCCATAATGCACTCAATGCAATTCTTGACCACTCTTTCAGCTTTTGTAATTAAGTTTCTTATATAAAAAGTCCGCGCTACTAAGTCTGCGGTTTTCTTAGACGCGTAATGTCCTTGCTTATGTGCTAGCTCAATTATTTCTCGTTCCATGTTCGAGGGAATGACGACAAGTTCCTTAGTGGGATCCTTGTGCACGATGCCGTGTTTTAAATAAAAATCTTCATACCGCTGGCTCTCAAGCAATTTACTTACAGCTCTGATCCAGTCATCTTGTTGTTGTGACTCTTTGATACGGTGGCGTAGCGAATCCTCCATCATTAAGCATCCAGCTCGGCTTAGGGCATCGACGTGGCGCATCTTATTACCTGACCTATGTTCGATAACATAATTGAAGTCCTGAAGGAAAAGTGCCCATCTCGATACACGCAGTGGTACGTCACGTTTCTTCATGGTCATTGCAAACGCATTGCAATCTGTGACGATTTTGACACTTATCCCTAATACGAACACTCGCCACTTCTTCAAGGCTTCGATTATGGCCAACACCTCTAATTCATACGAGTGATAATTCTCCTCAATTGGCGTAGTCTTGCGGCTCATAAATTGAACGGGATGTAATTGACCATCTTCCGAGTCCCTTTGCAGTAATACTGCACCATAACCGTGCTTGCTGGCATCGGTGTGAATCTCGGTTTCAGCACTGGGATTAAACAATCTTAACACGCTGGCTCCAACTAATGCGGCTTTCAGTTGCTGTACAGATAAAACTTGCTCATCGCCCATCCTAAACGTCGCATCCTTCTTTAATAGGTCTGATAACGGCTTTGCTACCAACGCATAATTGGGAATAAAACGCCTAAAGTATGAAGTGAGACCTAAAAATCTTTGTACCGCCTTTCGATCCTTAGGGATAGGAAACTTTTCAATTGCCACGGTTTTTTCTTTGGATGGCAAAATTGTAGAATTTTGAAGTACATAGCCAAGGAATGTAATTTTACGCTTCAGGAATTGACACTTGCTCCATTTAATACGAAGTCCGTTTGATGCCGCGACTTTAAGAACTCTTTTCAATTTAGCAAGACCTTCTGCTTCGGTAATTGAAGGTATCACCATGTCATCCATGTAGATGACTATCGTTCCATCCATAATGAGGTCGTGAAATACAGTACTAATATAGCGACAAAAAACAGCGGGGGAATTTGTTATGCCGAATGGTACGTACGAAAATTCAAATTGTCCTCGGTGTGTTACAAAAGCAGTGTATTTACGGCTATCCTCATCAATAGGGACATGGAAGAATCCGTTCTGCAAATCCAGGGTGGTATAAACTTTAGCTTCTTGCAGGCGCTGTATGACATCATCAATTATCGCCATTGGAAAGTTGTCCCTTATAATTTTTTCATTTAACCGTCGATAATCACAGCATAATCGCTTACTGCCATCTTTCTTTGACACTAACACCACCGGCGAAGAATATTCGGAAAAACTGCGCTTCACTATACCATCTCTTAACCATTCAGATATTTGTTTATCCACGATTTGCTGATCTGCATATGACATCCTACGAGGATTATGAACAACGGGGATTTCATCCTTAAGCAATATCTTCATCCTCACTGGAAATGATTTGGGCTTCACTGGTTGATACTCTTCTACTATTCTAATTATTTCCTCTCGAATTTCACGCTTTACTGAGCCTACGTCTAAGTTATCTGGGTCAGCAATTACACAAATTTCATTAAATTCTTTTATCAACTCACAGACTTCATTATCATTGACACCTTCAACATCCGCACCACCTGCCTCATCCGATTCACTACTACTCGTATTGACTTTCACGTCCTGGGATTTCGAAGACTTTATTGAGAACTTCGCTCCATCCGCATTTATCGACATATTCCAAAATGTCATTACCCAATACAGCAGAGTAATAAATATCGCGCTCACGAGCTACATAAAATTTAATTGGCACCTCTATACCATCTAAACATACTTCCGTCTCAAACACACCAATTGTTTCTATTTAATTCTCTCCTATGCCAATAAATTTTCTTCTTTCAGCGCTCACTGTAACGTCACCCATTAACATCAAGGAATCGTATCGCACACAACTAACGTCGCTACCAGTATCTACGAGGGCTGATACTTCAACACCCAAAATTGAAACGTCTTTAAAAACTCTATTCGACCGCGAGATTACGGTATCCGTAGATTTACGCTCCTGGCCAGTCAATGTATGGATAATCCCACTGGACTTCGTTGTTCTAGACTCTTCCTCCTTTACTTCGTTCTTTGTGCAATTAAACGACTTGTGACCGACCTCGTTACATCTAAAACATTTTGGTTTCGCTCTAGGACAATCTCGAATTACGTGGCCTTTCTGCCCGCATTTGAAACAACTCAGGGTTTTAGGTTCCGATTTTCCTACCTGCTCCAAAGAGTCTGGTTTGCCACGCGATCTGTTGTAACTTAGCTGTTGTGTTGGTTTGGTTACCCTTTCATATACTTTCAGCTTGGCCTTCAGATCTTCTATATCGGTGGCCTGGTACAATATTGTTTTATTTACCCTACTATCTGGTATGCCTTCAATAAAATACTCGATTAAGCTCCCGTCATCCAGATTTATTGGCGAACCTATTTCCATTAAACAGTACAAATATTCCCGGTAACTTTCGTTGGGACGTTTTCTCCTATTCTTCAACAAACGATGGACCTCGATCGCAGTCAGTTTAACACCAAATTCCTTTTCCAGCGCATTTTTCAGAGAGACCCAATCGTGTATTCGGTGCTGGCTCCGGCAAAACATTTTGGCTGCTCCTGTAAGAAGTTGTCGAGCATAAATGTATTTCTGTAGTTCATTCCAGCCAACCGTATACGCGCAATCCTCAAAGTCATTAAGCCATGTTGCAATATCAGGTTGGTTATCGCCTGAAAATTTTGACAAGGTGTCCTCTATATCTCTTAGTGTAAACGTAGAGTGTCCAGGATGTTCTGTACCTGACCGTTGACCAGCATTTGAAACCGCTTCGCCATATTCTGAACCTGTATCCTCCTCTCTTTGGCCAATGCCAAAATGCCTAATCAATCTCTCCTGCAGGACAGTCTTAGGTCCGTCATCATTGAGCCCTAATTCAACTAATCTCAGCCTTAAATCCTCAACAGTCAACACTAAAATCTCAGACAGTTCCATTTCAAGTCCGGTCGATTACAAAATTTAAAATTAAATGAATGATAAGATTAATTACAAAATTCAAAATTAAATGAATAAAAAGGATAATTACAAAATTCAAAATTAAATGGATAATAAAGTTAAAAGTATAATAAATTCAAAATAGTACTTATATAAAGATAATATTAAATGAAGAAAAGTTATTAAATAATACAATAATAAAAGCAATAAATTCAAAATATAAAGTATGCTTAGTGAATAAAATTAATATATAAAAATGATATAAAGTAGTATGATAATGATATAAAGTAAATGATATAAAGTAATGATATAAAGTATTATCAAATATATCAAAATTAAATTCAATGTATTATTATTTTGTTCAAAAATTAATTAACTTCTTTCAAAATCAAATTCAGATCGTCTTAATAACATTAACATCTCATTAAAAGATTATATTATTTTGTGCCCAACTGTTCTCAATTACTTCCTTTTCTAATTATTCGATATTCATTAAAATTTATTTCAAAGCAATAGATATTCAATCTTACAGACATAAATTTTTCACTTTTTCCTAATATTATGCACTCCACTGTTAACTATATTCTCGTTTGTCCATTGACACAACAATAAAGTATTACTTCACTCTCTCATAGGCACAATATAAAATTTAGTATTAATGTACTCTTTACTTCAAACTTAATGTCTCAAAAATGCAACTTCTCTTTCAGTGATATTCACTCAAAACAAATTAACTTTCAAATTAACAAAAATCTTCTTCTTCTTACTTTTCACTACTTTAATCTTCTTTAAAATATTCTCAGTAACATAAATACCATCATTTCCTACATCACCATTTCAGCTCAAATATTCTTCTTTTATCAATCTGCAGTCGCTCTCTTTCACAATCTCAGCACAACTTCTGCTCAAACACTTGCAATCACTTCACTCAGCTGCTCTCTTCTTTAACGTCAGCACAATTTCTGCTCTGCCATTTACCAATATCACTTGCAATTACTTCACTCAGCTGCTCTCTTCTCTAACTTCAGCACAATTTCTGCTCAAACATTCAGCAATGTCTTCACTCAGCTGCTACCTTCTTCTTTCTTTTCTTATAATGTGTTGTGTTTGTTGTTATTGTGGTTCATTCCATTTCATTTCATTCCTTTTATGTTTCGCACTACACTGTTGTTGGTCTTTTCTACAAAAGAATGTTCTACAAAAGTAACGGCTTTTTTTTTCTTTCTCCTTTGCTTGATGACAAGGGCATATGAACTATATGATGAATACCACCTTTGAATTGTTGCTGGATTTAAAACTGTATTTCGTTGGTATAACGACCAAAAATTACACGTCCATCTTCAACAAACACACACTTCCAAGCTCCAAATTATTTTTCCTTTCCAATTTAGTGATCTTTTTTTCTTTTCGCCACTCCACAAACAGAATTACTAACTTCTTTTCCTTTTTTTTCACTGCTCACCAGTCCATCCCGGTTGAGCCCCCATTTGTAGGATTTGATGATCCAGATTTGTGACAATTAAACGAACACATTCACAATTTGTAATTATATTTTATTTAAAGTAATTATTATATTTTATTGAAATAATTAATTTTATTAATAATGTGATGTGCGTCCGTATTGGCTTGTTTGCCGTCGTCACTCTGTATTACAACTCCTATGACTGTCTCTTCATATTCTTCTCTACTTAAATTTCCTATGTAAAGATAAACTCTCTCTCCCTTTGTCTTTATCTCTAACTGTTTCAATCACTTTATCCTCCTATTAAACTCTCTCTCTCTCTCTTTGTCTCGCACTCCTGCGCTGTCCAACATCTGGCACTCCTACATACATACATACATAATTGGCCATTACAACCCTTCAGTCAGGATTACGGCCTAGCTTTTCACACCACTTATGTTGTTTGCCTTAATTTTATACTTGAAGAAGGACCTGCGTCGACTCCGAACGACAGCTATTGAGAAACTTTTTCATGGCAGGTATATTTACTCTCAGAGTTTTTGCCAAAAATCTACTGAGGAAGAAATATTTTTTTTCAAATTTCATTTTGATGGTGGTCTGGAGCTCGAACCCGGGCTTTACGTCTAATAAGCGAACACACTACCTACTAGACTTCGGCGACTACTGTACTTTTTCTACTAACCGTTATTCGACTCTTGAATACACATATATGGTTGTGTTTTTTATTATTTATATCATATAATTCAAACTTGGAAAAACCGCTAGAAAAACGCTAAAGCGCTGTAAAAAACCCTAGATTTCACGCTAACCGCTAAAAAGCATTTTCCCCCTTAATTGGCATTGCAAAAACGTCAGATCTGACGGGAAAAACGTCAAATTGGCAACAATGGTGAGAGTATACATTTTTCTCTTTTCTTATTTTTCGCTCTCGCAACAACTGACCAATAGCAAGGGTAGCCTGGCTCTGCTATAAAGTGAAATAAGTTTTAAATTTAAATAACAGAAAATTTTTAATATTAAAAATAAAATTTAATTGAAGTAGAATGGCGTTCGTTACAGCAATAATTTTAATTGTATTGGAGGAAGAAAATGGAGCTGAAAACTTAAGGAGGAAACAATTACGAGATGCTTCAAATCCGTTGGATTTACCTAAAGACATGTACATATGACCAAATGTTTTTTTTAAAGTAAAGTGGATATTTTATCAATTTATTTTTTTACAGATTTATGCAATGCTTCCGATTAAATAAAGAGGGATTTATAATAGTTTTAAATTTAATTGGCCACCACGTTACTGAATCTTTAATCCCGCTAACATTGCAGTTGGCATCTGCACTTAGATTCTTTTCTGATGGGTCTTTTCAGAGATCTGTTGGAAATGATTTATATATTTCCATGCATCGAACGACGGTATCAAAATTGTTGTCAAAACTTTTACCTTGCCTAAAAAAAAAACTCTGCCGAAAGTTTGTAAAGATAAGATCAAATGAAGAAGATTTAAAGAAATCCAAAAAGTTCTTCTATGAAAAAATACGGCATACCAGGTGTTGTCGGTAGCATAGACAGAACACATGTGGCACTTAAGAGACCAACAGGTGAAGAATACGTGTACTTCAACAGAAAGGGCTACTACAGCATAAATGCCATGATCGCGAGTATAAGATATATATAGGTATATTTGATAAATCAGTTAATATAACAACTTACTTTTCTTTCAGATATGCAATTACAAAATGGACATTAAGGCTGTTGACGCAACAAGACCTGGATCGAGCCACGACGCGTTCTTATGGAATATGAGCAAAGCCCGAGACATTTTTATGTCAAAATATGAAAACGGTGAACGCGGATCGTGGTTGTTAGCCGATTCTGGCTTCGCCCTCGAGCCCTTTGTTATGACCCCTTACAGATCGCCAAGTACTATTATCCAACAGACTTTTAATAAGAAACACGCCTCTGGAAGAAATGTCGTGGAAAGAACAATTGGGGTTCTAAACATAAACATTTGTAAATTCATTGAGATCTAGGTTGAGATTCATAGTTGTGTATTATTTCTTCCAATTTAAATTGCTTCTGGTTTGTCATTTTCTTTAAGCTTATTTTTTTTCATTCGCAGCCTTTTCCATTTCTTTGTGGTGGCGCTTAAATTCGTCTGTTAAAGTTTCTACGGATTTGTAGACACGTCTAACATTGGCGGCAGTTATATTAAAATTTTTATTAATTTTTTCTAAAATTTCGAAAATTTTTTTTTTGGATTCGGACAATTCCTTTCCTCTATTGACATCACTTTCCATATATGATTTTAAATGTTCCTTAATATTATTGGTAGACTGTTTATAATTATTTGAATATATTTTAGATGTGCTGGATTTGTGTCAATTTCTTCTCGATCTGCCCTCTTTCTTTTGTTTGTATTTGATTTGCTCGATCCACTTGGCTGTTCATCTTCGGAAAATGAAGTAGTGCAACTGTCGCTTTCATGTCCAACAGCTTTTGCATTGTTTATACCGCCTACAAAAGCATAAAGGCCACATATCTATCCTATAACCTCCTCTTTTTTGGATATGTAGATTTGGTTGTACGGACCACCACCTGTTGCAACATCTTTTTTGTTGATGGTTATTTTCTTTTTTATTGCAGCTTTCCAGCATGTCCACATCTAAAAAAATATGGTATTTTAAAATAAAATATGTATGCATTAAGAAACATTTTTCTTTGAGTCATACCTTTTTCCATCCAGTTACGTCATGTACTGGAGGACCCAAACTATTTAATGGTGTTTTCTTTTCTACCAAAAAATGTGCACTTTATTTTAAAAAATGGAATTTTGTGTTTGTTTCTTAAAAATGTTTCTCCCTCTAAAAGGATGGTATGTTTTATTCTAAATAATTCGCACTTGAAAATGGTGGAGGGCATTGCATTTTACGCCCTGTATAAATCGAGAGTGCTGATAATGCCCTGTAAAGCAAATGACTTTTGTTTATTATAGGGCTACCAGATGAAATTTAAAAAAGGTCGCCTAGTATCGTTATCCAATTTTGAAGTTCATTTTTTCATTGTTTTGTGGGGTAACCTTAAGAGAACATTACATTATTAAAACTACATGGTCAGTAATATAAAAAATTGCATTCAGTGTTAGAACTGTGTTAAAAAAATTTTATTTGGTTATAAAAAAAAGCTCTAAAAAAATTATATCGAAAAATTAGCGATATGGCAACACCTTTTTTATATTTACATATTTTATTGAAAACAAATCAAAAAATTAAACATATTTTTAAGGGCACGGGGCATACCCTTTTTTCATATTTGTGTTATGTTCATCTCAAATAAAAATTACATTATAACAGGGTTCGTCAGCAATTTTTTTAATGCACCTTGTAAGAGGGTGACATTTTCTTTGTAGAAAAGAAAACACCATAAGTCTTTGACTAAATCCATCCAAAGATTTTCTGCGTCAATTCTATCGCCTCTGGTGAAGCCTTTAGCCACATCAGTATGATTTTGCATGAAATCAATTACGGCATCTTCCTGGCGGAAATTTAAGGAGGTTCCCCTTAAATACAAATGAAAAATTATATTTTATCATATTTTTCTAGAATAAAAATTTACTTACATTTCCTTGCCCTTTTCAAATGAATAACAAAATACAAAAAGACACAACATACAATCTTGTTTTAAAAGCAATTTCAAACTGATATTATAGATTTGTATCACATAGCAAAACGATTGTTTTTACTTGAAACAAAATGGAATATCAAATCGATAAGACAAAACGAAAACAAAACTCACATCACATACCTGAATAGTTCGAGGATTTTGTGTCGACATGATCTTGGCTAGCCTCATAAGGGTGCCTACCATGGAGGGATTTACTCATCCATGCCTGCAGTTTCCATTGGTTCGTCAAAAGTAATTCATCAATTTATTACACCGAACGAATAACAGAGCCATTGTTGCATAAGTGTTAATAGCTTTGACCATATTTCTCGCATTCAGACTGGTCTTTAGGATTCTCCTGACTCGCTTAGTAAATTCTTTGGCCAACTCCTTCTTCAATTGGCCCTGTTCAATGCGAATAGCTTGCCTCATACCCAGGTATTTTTATTTCATATGATAATGATAATATATTATTATCATTATTATTATAAGATTATTATATATTATAAGATACATTTTGTATTTTTTTTCTTGTTTTCTGATTATGTTATTTTTTTTATTTAACTGAATTATTTTGTGTTTCTTTATTATTATTATTTTTTAATTCTTAAATAAAATATATTTAAATTTGTTGCATAAAAATATATGAAAACAAAAAACATTTTTCTTTCATTTATTTTATTCATCAAGTTTAACTAGTCAAATGATTAGTCAAGAGTGACCTATTTTTTAACACTTTTGATGCGTCAACTTTGACTGGTATGTGAGTCAAGTGTGACTAGTCAACTGTGACCACATATGTGGTCAACTGCGAAAGAGTGAGCAGGTTAGATATATGTTTTATCGTCAAAAGAATTCATATGTTAGAAAGAGAAGCAAAATCACATGTACACGAATGTTTACGTCAAGTTTTTCACATTGCCCTTAATAACTTGATGGGAACTAGTGACTAATTTATCCGTCACACTTACTGGTAAAATGACTAGTTATTTGACTAGTTATGTTCTATTAGGGTTACTACGTCTTTTTGAAGTTTGAGCTTTTTAATCTTTCGTGAAAAAATTAAATTTTCAGTGTTTGCAAAATAAGTTTTCGGCAAGCTTTTAAGTAAAAATATTAAAAAAAATATAGAGCCTTCAACAACATCTGATTGAGATTATATTTGCTTCGTTGTTTTTTAAGTTTATATAGTTTCGTTATTTTTAAAAAAAATTAATAAATCTGCAAATTTTGTAGCATATATGGAAAAATAGTTGTGAGTTAAGCAAAGTAAAGCCAGAAAATATTTTTTCTTAAACCTAAGACACCTTGTGAAATAATAGAATTTTTTTTTGCACTTTCTTGCACCTGATTAAAATAAATTAAAAGATATTCGTGAATCTATATAATTTTATCTGGTTGGTAGATAATCTTTGAGAGTAGGATTATGAAATTTTGTCAGAACATATATTTTGAAGCAGTACATCAGAATCAATCAAAAACTCTATTTTGAATTTTTTGGTTGTTAGGCCATTATGCATTTCAAGTCACGTTGTTTTTTTCTATTATGGATTTATCTTAATCTTTATCGAAATAAACCAAAAAAAGTTAAAATAAGCAACTAAGAAAGCTTCCACGATTTAATTCCCATTTTAGGCATCAAAAACCCCAATGTGACTGACATTTAAAATATGATTTAAGTGGAGCAATAAAAAATTCGCGATGATTACAGAGTTTCATTTCACCTACGAGCATTTACAAAACCAAATAAGATTTTGGAAAAGCGCTCTCTGGATTGACGAATAGAGAGTTTATGACTTCGTTTCAGGCGGCAAATGTTATGTGCGGCTTACTCCAATCCAAAACAGTTAATTTTTTATATACTCAATGAAATGAACAGTCAAGATAAGAGTTCAAGAGATAATTTTATTTCTTCTCACTTACTGTACGGTGTGGATGTGATTTCATAATGCACACGATACTCTAAAACATTTATCATGTAAAACAGCATTTTTGTTCATTGGAGGATAAGTAATTTCTACATGCTGTTAATAAATACATGCTTCTCAACGTTTTCACATAAATATACATACAGTGTCGGTCGAAACGTTCTGAATATGATAAAAAAAACACATTAAAGTGATATTTTCAAAATACTTATTGACGTATTATGATAAGAAAGAGAAACTAAGTCTATAATACTGACTGAAGGGTTGTAATAACATATTATGTATGTATATATGATAGGAAAGAAAAATCGGAATATTTTTATTTTTCAACGCTAAAGCTGATTTCAAATATGGACGCTGATTAAACTCAGTACAATACTGAACCAATTAAATTGAAGTTAATGCAAGTTTCGAATTGATTCGAGTTTGTATTGGAAACTTCTTCTTTCTTCATGTACTGCGTCTACCTTACGTATATAAAAGATCTAAAGATGCCAAACTACGGTCCTACGAACGATTACAGCTTCTAGCATATAAAAAATTTTTATTCTCTTGATACAAAATGGAAGCCGTTGATTTTAATCTGTCGTAAATCGATTCGTATCCCATTAGGGAGGTATGATAATACCAATAACTAGTGAATTAAAGATTTGAAAAAATTATTAAATGATAAATCTGCCGTTCGGAGTCGACTTTAAACTGTAGGTCCCGCCACTCATATGTAAAAATAATACACACAACATAAGTGGTCTGACAGGCTAGGTCATAATTCTGACTGAATGGTTGTAATGATCAATTATGTATGTATATATGTGTATTATTTCTTCGTCTTTTGTTCAATTAATTTTGATCAAGAATGTAAGTTTTTAACTGCATTTAAGAATACTTGTATAGGGTCTTCCAATAGAGACTTTCGAATTTTGAGAGTTGATTATCTGACAAATTAGATTTTATTTATTCAGTCCATAGGCAGAGACGTGCTTGGTTTCATCGAAAAAATATTTTTAACGATGTTTAACGAATTATGGATAATTGAACAAACAAAATTGTCGAATTTGAGACGATAGTAATTCACATGAGATCCAAGTCCTCCCAATGCGGTGTTACGGGTATATATTTTTCGAGAACGACGTTGACCAGGTCCTTTCTGTCAATGGCAAACACTATAGGTCGATGAATTATATGATCTGAACACAAATGATGTGTGGTTTGAACAGGACGATGTACAGTGTTTTCGCTTCATGCATTTTTTGCAAAAAATTCATGGAAAATTGCAGCTTGAGCATTCTATTGCTTAAATTAAGAACAAATTAGCATTTCATCAAAATTGGCTACGCACATCGCGCATCCTATGGAAATAGATTTTTTCGCTTAAAATTTGTCCTATCCAACCCTTCAAGTTTAATTCAAACGAATAAATTAACGACGCATACAAAGTTTCATCAAAGTTGGCTACGTCTATCTCTTAGCTCTTATTTTTTTGCTTCGATTGCAGACCACTTTTTAGAAGGAGTATTACAAGCTACATGAAGTATGCGTTCCATTACTTTTACTCGAGCGTGTAATGAAATGCTCAATTCACAATTATAAATTTTTTTTCAAAATTGACTCCAATCATTCATTTCGCAAGGTTTGGCTTTATAAATACAAAATATGGCTGTCGAATGAACTTTTCCAGAAAGTTTATAAGTTTGTTCTTCGATAATGGAAAGCGGTTGTTATATTTTGCCCTTATTTAAATAATAAACTTTCACTTTTCATTTGATACTACATAGTAGGAAGATGGACGTAGACGGAGCCGGAGTGAGAAATCTAAAAACGCGGAATTTATCAAGGACATTTAAAATCGCTCGTATTTTCTAAACTGTATAAGCAGTCCCTCTAATATTTTTTTAAAATTATTAAGAAGGCGTAATATTTCAATGAAAACAATACTAAATTTTTATTAGGGAAAAGTCTTTCACAAATAAGCCCCGCTGAGTTATATTAAAATTGTCATCAGTTTTCGTTTAACAATATTTATGTGACTTCATTAGATTATTTCTCAGACAAAATATTACTTTTAGGTAGAAAATAACACGGATTTCTTTTAGTCGATCTCTTCGCTGTAGAACACCTTCATTAGAATTTGCAAAATTCATTGTAAAAAAATTACTTTTTTGCTACAAAAAAACCACTGTGCAACGCTGCGTGCCATACAGCTCATGCCACATTCGACAGCGATTTGACATCATGGTCATATCACATGGAGGTGATGTGATGGCCAGCAAGACTTTCTTAATCGGTTCTGTATGCGAATAAGCTGTAAACAACAGTGGTCCTCAAAGCCAACATAATCGATGCCATCGGACAAGTGCAGATTGATTTATACGCCATGGAAAATTTGTTATTTCGGATGTGTTTTATCCAGAAAAGACATTTAAACGAAATGACAAATATTTCACACATAATTGTATTAATAAGTCATCCAAAATTTCGATGATATCTCACACACTGTTTTAATAAATCAAAAAGTTCGGAAATGCTTAAAAGAAGACCCTATAAACAAATTCAAACTGCCAGGCGTAAAACTGTCAGTTAACCGAACTAACTAACTGGTTACATACAAATTGCATTGTCATAATTATGTACCTGCAGTCATTCTTAGAGGAAAGCATACGAATTCTCATGTAAGCATGTTTGTAAGCATGTGTCGCATCTTTTAGTTAATCATGTATCCTACACTAAATCAACAAAACAACATACATACATATGTACATACATACATACATTTGTAGTGTATGATGTTAACAGGTCGTTCTTGATGCAATATTTTGTATTTCTTAGCAAATGTTTATTTGTCAACATTCTGTATGAACTGATGGATTAAGCGTCATGTGGAAATATTTTAATTAAAATGTCAAAAATGCATTACTACAGTTAAAACGGCATTCCGTTCCACTTAATGAACTTTTTCTTTTTTTTTCATATAAATTTGGGTGTGTGTTTTAGTTAAAAATGGTTAAATGCAATTAAAACTAAGAAATATTAAAAATTATTGCAAATCTAATGAAGCTTATTATAAAATCAATATTTCGTTTCTGATTGATTTTATTGAAGTAGAGCACACTCGGAATGTAGGTCATCCGGATTTGTAATGAAACATTTTTGTAGTACATTCATACGTACACAATTGGCCATTACAACGCTTCAGTCAGTAATATGGCCTAGCTTTCACACCATTCATGTTGTGTGCATTAATTTTATACGTGAGTGGCGGAACCTACATTTTAACGTCGATTCCGAGCGACAGATTTTTTGAGAAACTTGTTCATGGCAGGTTTATTTACTCTCAGAGTTTTTGCCAGAAATCTGCTGAGATTAAGCCGCCGAAGAAATACGTTTTCTTTCAAGTTTAGTTTTAATGTGTGACCTGGGGTACGAACCCGGGCTTTACGTCTAATAAGCCAACACACTACCTACTAGACTACGTCGACCTCCACATTTTAATAACTTTGATGGCAGATTCTGCAAAATTTGACAAAAATTGACTTTAAACAAATCAATAAAAAGCTCCCGTGCGATCTGTTAATAAAACTTTGGCCAGCTTTGAATTGTTCACTAATTTCAGATTTTTTTTAATAAAATCTGTCTTTGGGAATCTTCACATAAAATATTTCGGTGAAATTCTATGATTATTGTTTGCATATTTAAAAATATTGTTCAGTGTGAGACGTCCCAATGTCTTGTTGCAACACATACATGTAACAAGGATACAAGGATAAAATGAAAATTCAATTGGTCAATTCACGCAAGCCGTTGTATCGTTGTATTCATTGTATTGTTGGAAGAACATACAACCGTGTATGATTGTTGTTGATAATTTTCATATACAAATCCGATACACTTATACACATTTTTTCCATATGTTTTTAAAAGTTGTATTGATTTTGTGCTATCAAATTTTGTGAATGAAAAAAATGTGTATATGTTTTCATATGTTTTTAAAAACTTGTGTTAGTTTCAGGCTATCAAATTGTTTAAATGCCACTAAATACACAATACAGCATAGCATTGAGCGTTCACAAACAAACAAATGTATTCAATACAACATACACGATACAAAGTTGTGTGAATTGCCCAAATATCAACATATAGATGCATATTCTAGCAACATAATTACCATAAGTACACTGCAAAGTGTAATGGTTAGAAATAAAAATATCATTGTATAATATTGACTCGGACTGTCTTCCGACCGAGAACTTATATTGTTAAAAACAAATTGCGATAAACTTTGGAAATTAATTAATTAATTAGGGTAGCGCAGTTTAAGATACCGGATTCGGTATGACAAAATCCTACTGACCATATGCTTAGACGAAGTCTAGTGAATTAGTGGAAATATATTATTATGTTATCATTTTTTTTATAATTTTTTGAAAAGAAAATGGAATGTTCTTATTTATTTCACAAATTAAATTTCTATTTTAAATGTAAAGTTACATTTACATTTAATAAAAATTTTAAAATAGAAACAATAATAATAAATGAGGCAATGTAACTTGGTTTTGTGATATAAGTATGTATGTATGTATGAGCTGAGGATAAATGCAGTTACTTATCAGCAATTTTCAACATTTTACATATTTTCTCATCAAATCTCTAACTGTCACATTGGTGTCCTGATTATTTTTCACATCTCTGTATATGATTGGTACTCTCGAAGCGTATAAGAAAATGACCCATTAAAGTTTTCTATCAATTTTTTTTGATCTGGTTGTGGTTAGTCGTTGGATAGTATATATCCCCCCCAATCTAAAAGAACATATTCATATGGTTTAAGTGAATACGTTTGATTTTAGTCAAAGCAATGATGCGTTATGAGTTCACTTCACTTTGTTAAGCTTTACAGACTACGGAGATTAGTGCTCAGATAAACTTCTTGCAAAGGAACAGATTTTAATACTGCACCTACTGTGCGGTTTTACATGTCGACTTTCGACTTGTTCTTCGTCGTACATAATTGACCATTACAACGCTTCAGTCAGGATTACGGCCTAGCTTCTCACACCACTCATGTTGTGTACGTTAATTTTATACGTGAGTGGCAGGGCCTACAGTTTAAGGTCGACTCCGAGCGACAGATTTTTGAGAAACTTGTTCATGGCAGGTTTATTTACTCTCAGAGTTTTTGCCAGAAATCTGCTGAGAGGAAGTCGCCGAAGAAATACTTTTTCTTTCATATTTCGTTTTGATGTCTGACCTGGGATTTGAACCTAGGCCTTACGTCTAATAAGCCAAGACACTACCTACACTACTACAAGACCGCACTACTAGACTACGGTGACTACAAATTTCTAGCTAGAAAATGGCTCCAAGGAAATTATTGATTGAATTTTTGATTACATCAGAAATGAGATTGGATTGACTACTATTGTGTATTGGCAGACCAGGACTTGTCGAAAGTGATTTTACAACAAACTTAAGTTGAAAACCAGGAAAGACATGATTTACATTTAACACTAATTTGTTTGCATTGTTTGATTATATTACAACAATGCTTATGTCGAAGGTTGTTGT
The DNA here is from genome assembly GCA_930367235.1 of Sarcophaga rosellei. Lineage (NCBI taxonomy): Eukaryota > Metazoa > Arthropoda > Insecta > Diptera > Sarcophagidae > Sarcophaga > Sarcophaga rosellei. The sequence goes on from OV884019.1 coordinate 62,694,888, forward strand.
TGATTAATTTTTTAAGATTAAGTTATTTTACGCCACTGTCTTGTACCCATGTAAGTATAAAATATTATGGAATTGTGCAATTATCTTTAGAACACATTGCTTTCGCAGCTATGCATTCCTCTTATGCATTTAAATTTTATATGACGAATACGGAAAATATGGAAAAAAGTCTTGAATTATTTATTTTAATTGTAATGATGACATTTTTAATTGTTGTTATAGGAAAGCATATTTAGATTATAGCTTTCTGCTGGTCACGTTCTAATTTTTCCGCCTTTCGCGAAGCAGCTCGAATTAATTGGATATCTTGCATTATTCTATTTTTAATTAATATAATTAGGAAATTTAATTTTCTCACGCACATGCCCAGTTTTCTTCCGAAAGGAAATAAGACTTTCAATGCATTTTCGTGGCATTATATTAAATCCTAAATTTGGTTGACATGTATTTAGTTTCAACGAAGCGGTCTCCTATGACACATGCCATGCGAAACCATGAATCTACTGAGAAGCAATTATAAGCGATGTTAAGCCATTAATATAAAATTTTGGAGCCCATTGTCGCTAGATCAAGCGATTTGATCCCATTACACTATTTTTACACAGGATTGACTTTGTGAATAATTTAATTCGAGACCAAAAAAGGAATCCCTTATAATGACAGTTAACCAACCTTGAAGCAAGTTGTTAGGCCACACTGACGACTTTACTAGTAAACAACTGCAATTCCTTAAGGAAAAAAATTATCACTTAAAAACATAATAGATGGAGCTCGCCAACACTGTGACAAAGCGAAACCTATCAGTTATAGAGCAAACAATATTATTTCGTATTGTCGTAAATAATTGTATGATATAACCAAAGACAGGACTTATACAAATCATACAATTCATTTCAATTGCATAGACTATATGGATTTAACCGACTAAGACAGCGGTGACATTAAACCTGCAGGCATTCTGCATTTGGCAGAAAACTCTCAAAGAATTTTATAAAACATCTCTCAAACGGATAATCTTATTTGAACCAGTATTATTGGTAGTATTATTATTGGATAAGGTTAGTGGTGATTTGACAAAAAAAAAATTAAAAAAATTTTTAAATGCCGGTTTATTGATGAAGACGATCTTCCACTTTCATTCTTGCAAGATGGCGAAATGCGGATAAACATTCTCTACTTAAATTTACTACAACTTTATTTTAAGGGTTATGTTTGACGATGTGCCGCTTGATCACAATTCTGGCAATCCAAGTGGAGGACCAAATTTTAGGTCCTACCTAGGGTGAAATATGAAGATGCAATCACTTTTATTTCAATGAGGAGATCCTTTGTTTTTTATATTCTCATAGTTTATCCTTAGCGTTGGTTAACTTCTTCGAATGTTCGAGGTGAGAGTGAAAAAAGTCGAATGATGTAATATTGGTCATTACAACCTTCAGTCAGGATTACGATCTGGCTTCCCACACCACTTATGTTGTGTGCGGTAATTTTATACATGAATGGCGGTACCTACATTTGAAAGTCGCCTCTGAACGACAGATTTTTGAGTAACCCTTCATGGCAATTTTATGTCGCCGAAGAAATATTTTGTCATATTTTCGTTTTGATATCTGACCGTACGGTCTAATAAATCGACACACTACCTACTAGACTACGGCGACTACTAATAATATTATTTGAGGTTATTACTTTATCTTGTTGATGCTTTATCGGAGATGTCAGATGTGTTCGCAGGGATAACCACTTTATAAGAGTTGCTAGATGTTATCGATGACGAACTGCTTTATACCCTATCCTTGTACCTTTATATGTTTCACTAGGACATTCCTTGCCATCTAATATTAAGAGATCTGTAACGTACTGCTTTGTAATGTGAATGACCGCATCAGAGCTCTGCATAATATCTCAACAAGACCAGTACTGTATAAGCGATTGTCGAGCAATCATATCGATGTAAACACTTAAGTGTGGTAGGAATACGTTGAATCGCCGCTTTTATTTAATGCGTGTTTTAAACCTGTTAATATTCAACAAAAAAAAAAATGGTGATTAGAAGCCGAGATTAACGGAAACAGTCCACAGTAAAACATATGACTCAAAATCATAATCATAGATCATAATGAAAGAATTTTTAGTAAGTACTCGTAGTATCATTTTATACCGGCTAGATAGGCGTTAGCCCTCATTTGCATTCATATCTTTAAAATAATATATGTACATATAAAATAAAGATTTGATTTCAGCACAATTACTAGGAAACATTGCTAATATGAAATACGATGTTTTAAAAGCAATTTCAACAATAATACATATGTACATATTTGAAACGTTTTTCTTTTTGTTTACATCAAATATTAATCAGGTCCATACACATATACATAAAACTTAACATACATATTTTATCAATCTTATTCAATTTATGCTATGATTTTGACACACGCTTTAATTCCTTAACAAATGCAATATTTGACATTCTTTGTATAATTCTAATGGAAAGTGAATACTTATATACAAGTATGTATGTAAGTATAAAATAAATAAAAATGTTGTGTGGGCGTAAACTTTTCAAAACAAAAACTCATGAGCATATACGGGAACGGATAATATTATTATACAATACAGTACAATTGGCTTATAACGAACACCTGTAGTAATGAATCGACGTCATGAAAAAATAATAGAGTGCAGCTTTATTTTTAACCATATCCATTCAAAAGTAAGTGTAAATTTGTATTGAAAATATATTGTACAGATACATATAGAAGCAGTTTTGGAAATCAAATCTGATAAATCAGATGTTATGCTGATGTTTTTAGTGTCTAATTACTAATTCCTTAATTGATAATTTTCTTTATTTATTCTTATTTAAATCATTGGCGAAATAAGATAAAAAAAAAAGATTTTCAGTAAACCATTCAGTTTTCTTATAAATATAAACAAACGAATTTTACAAAATACCATGATGCCACAGAGTTGGTATTAAGTGGATTTCACTGTATATGCTTTGCTATGCTGTCTGATACCATAGTGTCTTTTGTACATTTTTCTTATGTTGTTTGTGTCTCTTGCAATGTTTCGGGTGCTAGATTACAAAATAAAAAAAGTATATATTTTTGATGTAATTATTTTTAAATCGTGATTAATGTTGATTAAGAGCCATATTCTAATTAAGAATTACTATTCAAAAGCAATATAAATTAATTAATAACACTTTTATGTTATAACGATATTTAGTTTCACGGGATTTTGATGAAGCCTAGTAAGTGTGTGCTCCATTTACCATACAAATAATTTCGAGATCGTCAAGTAAAAACTATCCAAAACGAATTGAAAATAATTCGAATGTTAGTTTTCCCCTCTGCATTAACTTATCATTAGTTTTTAGTTAAGTGAATGACACCCTGTACAATGTTTAATAAATGTAATGGCATCGATCAATAGTTCAAGCAAGATTTCAAATCTGTAAAAAGTTTAAGGGCCATTATTACAACATACCAGTAAACTTGGGTTTAGTTAAAGCAAAGAAAATAGAGTATAAAGAATGCGCATTTGGGCATATTTTGGAATATTTCTCAAAAATATTTCATGACGCGGGGGGAAAGATAGAAAGGAAGGGTAAAGAAACCAAGAGCGTAACAATGCGTTGTTCTCATCGTGCGTTTTTGTTGTTTGACTAATTTTTTATTTATCTTTCTGAAACAGTGTTACCACGAAAAAAAATTTTGTAACCAACATTTGTGAAAAAAATCAGCAAATAAGAAATAATATAACCAAAATTAAATTCGTAGACTTTTGTTTTATTTTTTCAAGTTTAAATCATAATTAATAAAAAAAGAAACAAAAAATAGCTTTTTTTATAAGAAAAAAATAACCAAAACCAAGAAAATCTACACATTGATCAAAAAAAAAAAAATAACCAATTTTGGTTAGAAATAACCAGAATCGGCAACACTGTTCTCAAATCACTTATTCTCAGCCTTCGACACAAAGAGAACATGATAAAAATTATGAGAGGCAAGTGTTCACCCAGAGGAAAATTGTTATTAATATTTTCAAGTCTACTTATTAACCAAATAATATGTATATGTGAGCGAAAAATATAGAAAAATTGTACTGCGCTAAAAACCTAAAAACACCGTATTTAACTTGGCAATATTCTTCCAAAAATCGAAATCATTTCTCATTGATATTAGTAATATTTCTTTGGTTGTAAAATTGAAGTCTGAAAAAAGCGACATGAACATTCTTTTTTAGAAGCTGACAAGCAAAGCAACTGAATGCATTTTTACGCTCTCATGATGAGAGCAACACATTGTTACGCTCTTTGTTTGTGTTTATTTTCCTTCTGTCTTCCACCCTCCTCATCAAGAAATGATTTTAGTGAGAGCGGGTCGTAAAGTTTGGTGAGAGCGGGTCATGATATTACAACCCGCCATAAGAAATTTAACTTCTACATAATGCGCATTCTTTATATCCATATTCTTTGGTTAAAGGTACCTTTAGCTGAAGGGAACTGTAAAGTTACTTTTAACTTATCTTCGTTATTACAACTTACAGATAAAATAAAGTTAACTGTTTTCAAAAATATCGCAGTGCCGGAGCAATGTCGATAAAACTGGTCAATTACACAACTTTTTTTTAACGCAGTGGGAACGGCGGGCTCCGTTTTTTTGTTGCATATGCTCATTTTGTTCAAATTTGAAGTTGCCATATTGAAAATAATATATAATATGGCAAGTTCAAATATACACTTAACTTTAAAAGTTACAGGGAGGATGATTCTCCCTTTAGCTTAACGATCACTTCTATCTTATTGGGTACTCATAATAATGAAAAACAATTTATCTGCCCGTTAAAATCCTTCCTTTAGTTAACGACAAGTTGTAATAATGCCCCTAAGCATTCACTATCTCAAACAATTGTCCGTTCACTGCGTTGGTGGAGACTTCACATTATTTCAAAAGCTTCTCACCAGGTCTGGATAAAGTAAAATAGTTTCAAAGGCTTAATTCATGAATAACGTAATTCGAAACAATTTTGTTTTTAAAATCGTTTCATTTTTGTTTTATAAGAAAAAAAACAAAGAAAACAATTCAAAATGATAAGAATAAATAAAATTTTTCGTATTGCAATGGACATTTGAATCGATTTATTTCAAAAATGCCTATTAAACAATTTTTCATACGAAAGGCTAGAGTTTATATTCAGACTTCCGTTGCCATCGCATCTTTGGGCTTTTAATTGTTAGTTATTGTGTGCCGTCAAATATGTATTTATGTATTTTCATATTCAAATTCTTTATTGTATATCAATTTGCCGCCTGGACCTAGATTTATTAGGTATTACTTCTTTAAGATTGGGTTGTAATCTATTTTCCAAAATCTTGAATGATAGGTTTTTATGTGAAGGAATGGAAAACGGTACAATACCATGGCCCAAGTTAGAGCGCTGGTTTTAAAATTTTTTTTTTAAATAAATAATTCAATATGAAATTTTTCCATTATTATTTCCACAAATATAAGATTTGATATACTCAGAGCGGCTATTACATGTCACACCATCATCAAACCATCAATATCATATTCCACAGTTGCTTTTAAGTTCTTTTACTACAACGCAATGTTTCCACTCCGCTACAAGCGGATCAAGCTGTCTGGATCAAGCTGTGCTTCCCGATGATTTTTGATCATTAAAAGTGAACGCTTTGTGTTACCTTTCTATTACATATTGAACTAATGATCCTGATCTAATATGTCCAGCAATTTCCCACAAACTTTTTGAACAATAAACTCTTTGACGCCAATACCAATTGTTTGTGTGATTTTTGTTATTTGCACTTACTTTGGCGTGACTTATTATGTGCCGTCATATGGTTTGTATGACTATTATAAAATTGTGTTACTAGAAGCACCTATAGAACCGCATTTAAAACGTTGAAAGCAATTGATGGCGTTATAGCATGTTTTTGCACGCCGCAGGAAGTCGGAATACATTACCGAACTTCAACGTCCTTTCAAAAGGACTATCGAACGCGAAAACTTAAAGAAAAATTATATCATTGTAATTATGATGATGATTCACTACATCCAACTTTACCTTTTCGATGGAGTTACCAATGTCATATATAGCAGTGACACCATTATATATATATATATATAAATCATTCGGCTACCCGTACGTTACAGACCAAAAATGGCACCATCATACGACCGGTAGTAAAATTATGTTTATTGCCCGCTAGTAACCGCGTTCTTATTAACAAAATATTGTAATGATAAAAGAAGTCGCTGTAGTCAAGTAGGTAGTGTGTTGGCTTTTTAGACGTGAAGCCACGGTTCAAATCCCCGGTTAAACATCAAAACGAAATATTAAAAAAATATTTCTTCGGCGACTTTTTCTCAGCAGATTTCTGGCAAAAACTCTGAGATTAAATAAAATTGGCATGAAAAGTTTCTAAAAAATCTGTCGTTCGGCATCGACTTTAAACTGTAGGTCCCGCCACTCACGTATAAAATTAACACACACAACATGAGTAGTGTTAGCTAGGCCGTAATGCTATGTTCGCACGAGCCTTCGAATTACTTCGCTCTCTGTTTGGATTACTTATTTGAATTATCATGTTCACACGGTAGTTTTGTAATTCTTTTTTACAGTTCTTCTTCTTCTTATTACTAAATTATTATTAATATTTTTCATACAGCTTCTTCAAAAGCTGCAAATACTTTTCATAAGGTTTTCTACATACATAGTGGCTTCCTCCGCTAATTTCGCGAATAACTTTCTTATAAATAATACTTTTTTAAAATATTATTTTTGGATTCCATTATTGTTTATTGTTTACAATATTTTTTGTTTATATTTTTTGTGCTTTGACAGTTGGTGATGGCAAAAATACGATAAAATTTAGAGATTACATTGATTTTTAAGTAATCCACAGGGTAATAGAAATTGGATTACACACAATTTGGGTAATTCGCTCTCAAAATTTTGTATGGCGAATGACGTAATTTAGCACATAATTGGGTGTTGAATTGCGAATGAGAGCGCGAATTACGAAAAATTGCTGCCGTGCGAACATGGCATAATCCTGACTGAATGGCCAATTATGTATGTAATGATCAAAGGAAGAAAATAATAACCCAACTTAACCCATGTTTCATTTGCACTGAATATCTTTTATTTCTGTATACATATACATATTTATTTTTTCTTTTTATTACTACTCTCGCCTACTACAGTAAATTGCTCGACTGTTGGTAGAATGAGGCTCCCTTTCAACGACTTTTGCCGTGGATGCAGGTCCACTGAGGAAGGGGAGACTGTTGTTCACTTTCTCTGCCAGTGCCCGTCTCTTGCTAGGTGTAGATATAGGTTATTTGGGACCCCATTCCTTGTTAGCTTAACGGAGCTATCATCTATTGACATCAAGGATATAGCTTCGTTCATCAAACTTTCTGGCTGGTTTTCCAGCGCGGGGTAGTCGTGCTTTTGTTGTGCAGACCTTGCGCTGACCAACTTCCTCCTTTTCCCTGATTTTGGTGGAACTTTGTTAGTACAGGGACTGCGTTCACCCGTGGCATCACAACGGGCCGCTATGCGTGCTCAAGTGAGCTTTGTGACATCAGAGCTACCTCTCCGACCTAACCTAACCTAGTAGAATTCTAAAGGAATGTCAAGAAGGTTGGATAGTCCTGTACACAATCCAGCTTAGAATTAAACGTTCCCGTTGCCATACGACACTTGAACATTATTCAGTTTTTAATTCTGTCCATTCATAATTAATTAGTAGCTGAGGAGTTGATGCGTTATTACCGACCAAAGCAGAACCATTAATAGATGTGCATCCTTCCCAACCACCTGTCCATTTTCTATTGGATGATGCCATTAACCTAAAAGGGTTACTCTACCTCTCCCGGGAGAATGTTGAAGTGACTTGAACCATTTTTTATATTTTCTATTTTTTAAAAATCATTAATTTATATGTAGTATATTTTAAAGTTCTAAGAAGAACACCCTTTTTTTATTAAAAAAGATAAATTACACACGGGTGGTATGAGATTAAATATTATGTAATAAATTGTTGTCATCGTTTGATCCTTATAGGAGTAAAAATATTTAATAAATTTATACATTTAGTGTAAAACAAATGTTGTTGTTTGTGGGTAATCTACAGAAAGAATCAGAGAAGAAGCTGTCAAAGTAAAGTGGACATTTAGTGCAGTAACTATCTGGTTGAATGTAGTTTAAATTGATATTACACGGCGCAACAGTCAAAATACACCCAGCTAATGACATAGTGTAAGTTGTGAGCGGAACTCAAAAAAATTTTTTGTTATTTTTCTCGAACCCTTCAAATTTGTTTTATTTGACAAAAACTGTTTTTTTGTTCTTTTCATACAAAATTATTGATTACCCAAATATTTTTAACGTATTTTCAAAATCCAAATTTTTTTAAAGGGGCCTTTAAAACGGTATACATAAACATAAAGTTCAAACTTACATGTTATGAGTTTTGATCGGGTAAACGTGGAAAATATGATTTTTTTAAGTTTAGCTATTCTTAATTGCAAAATTTAATTAAAAACTATAAAACAAGTGGTAAAAGTTCATTTGAAAAAATATTGTATATGTATGTGAAAAATGTAACTCGACTCTTTAAATAAAAACTACTGTAATTTTTGTCTGATTTGATCAAACGAAGTGTCAATCTCTATACGAGATAATGCACTTTCAGAATGTTGCCACTTATTTTATATTTTTTAATAAAAGTTTGCTACTATGAACGAACAAACTTGAAAAAATGTGAAAAAAAATTCGCATTTGTTAAGTTTACCTCATCAATACTCATAGCATATTAAGTCAAATAATATATATTTATATCCTTTTAAAGTCCCATCCCTCTGCTTTCCAATGAGGTATAAATTTTGGACATCGGTTCAGAAAAAACCAGTTTTTGTCAAATAATAATAAGTTTGGAGGGTTCAAGAAATATAATAAAAATATTTTTAAGTTATGCTCAACAAAACTCACATCTTACACTACTATATCACTAGCTGGGTATATTTAAATTTTTTTTATTTTGTCGCCTCTTGTAATTGTACTCCTCAAACAATTGTGTCACTCTTATTGGAATGTCAACCATAATATAAAAATTTGTTTATACCATATTCGTAATTATTTAAGAAAACTATTAAAACTGCTTTATATTTACATATATTTTAATTGTCATACATTTATTAATATTTAAAATATTTAATACAGTGATGTTGATGCTTGCCATCGTCGTATTATTTTATATTTTTTGGTTTTTGTTGTCGACATCTGCGGTTGGCGCAGCGTTAACGTCATTATTGAAGCCGGCGTAAACGTCTTCGCTAATGTTTACATAGTCGTCATAATTTCATTATGACAGTGTTTGTCCGTAGTGAGTAAAGTGTATCGTTTGTTTTTGTGCTCAATTAGCCGTTTATTTGTTTCTGTTTTTAGTTCGATGGTAGTGCCTGATGGTCTTTCAGTCAATCATTTGCTCAGTTGTACGTTCGGTCGCTAGCCACTAAGGTGATGGTGATGATGAGCATTCTGACGGCGCGCGTAATGCGTTAAGCACCACTTTTAATTTAGTTGTTCGTTTAGCTTTCTACAAATCGTGTCATAAATTCAGTTAATTTGCGTTTTCTGCCCGAGTGTTGTCATTCACTGGACGTAAACACGCGTTAGTAGCTGGTTGAAACCACGACGGGCGAGTTCTTTTGCAACTCAACGTGTGTATAGCATATGTATGAGAACATTTGAAGTGTTCTTGATTAAAAGTTCGAAATTTCTGTTGTTATTAATACGTTTTAACACTTTGTATACAAAATAAACAAAAAATTATTCACTGGAATAAAAGTGCGCTTTAATATTGTTATTGTTTGTAAATAATAAATAAAAAAAAAAAAAAACAAAACAAAATAAAAACACTTGTAAATAAAACTCACTGATATTTATACGAAAGAAAAAAAAAATAAATAAATAAATAAACAAAACAAAAAAAAAAAAATGTAAATAAATAAAAAACCAACAACATCAATTATCTATGAATACATTGTAGTGAATTTATGCGATATTGATCAATGAATGTGTGAAAAGAAATTTTAATCGAAATTAAAAATATAACGTATGTACAAACAAAAACAAAAAAAAAAAAAAGAAACAGAAATTGTTTACTTATTTATTGGAGTGTAATATCAAATTTAAATTTTTTCGGCAATGCAATTTAAATTAGTGAAGTGAATTAATTGATTGTAAGTTTTTAATATATTTTATTGATAATATTAGAAATTAGAGTTTCAGCTTCTTATTGAGATTTGTGTTTTGGTTGAACTATTAGGTCGAAATTTTATTTTCTCATCAATATAACTACATATTGGCGTTTATAGTATCAATTTTAATATTTGTTTTTCTAGACAGAAACTGCTTCAAATCTATATATTCTCGATAAATTTTATAATTTTTTTTTAATTCAATTTAATTATCAAATGCATCATAATACATTTCAGTATGTTACGTTATGTTCATAAAGTATGTAACAGCAAAATACAACAAGAAATTGAACGAAATCGTTGAATATGAAACGGACTTTTACGATTTTAAAATTATAATTTTATTGTATAAGTCTGTAGTGGAGCATTTCACATTATGAAACGCTAATTGTTAGTTTGATGGAAATTTCTCATTCTAAATGTTTGAAATGTGCGGAACGTCGCACAGTGCGTTAAGACCAATTAAAAAATGGAGAAAAATAAATGAAATTTTGTACATTAATATAAAATATTTCCATTAAGACATTTTCTCCACGTATAATCAATAAAATTTTAAAATTACATTTTTAAAAATTTGATAATTAGTTAAATGTATTTAATTAGTTAGTAATTAAAACGCCCATTATTATCACTAAAATTCTAACAATGATACTACGTGATGCTTATAAATAAAAGACCAAAAGTGAACACAATAAAATTTGGCTTAAAGTTATTGGCCCATAATCATAGTCAAACACTAAAGTCGGTTCTTTTTAAAAACAACTTTAATACATATTTAAACCTGTTACTAACTGTTTCTTAACTATAGTGAAAATTAATAATAGTTTTAAGTTGAACCAGCTTTAAGTGGGTGATTAGTATAATTTTTGAAATTTTGCATACAAACTGGTATAAATACTGTAGAAGTGGCATCTCTGCACAGCTGATGCAATAAAAGCGCAAAAAATAAACAAAATATAAATTGTTATTTTGAAAAAAACAATTGCATAAAATGAATCAGGGGAAATCATTTCCAATGTCCTCAATTGTACACATCTCTCCAATTATTTTTCAACACTTTTTCCACAATTTATGAAAAATTTAACACAATTCATACATTTTTTGTTTTGATTTTGTAAATTTGGATAAATGACAAACAGCTGATAGAGTTAAAGTGATGTTAACTTTGTTGAAAACAATTTCAGCTTGTTTTAAGTATAAAACTGACTTTAGCGGAAAAAGTAAGCTTTTTTTTCGTCTATAGTAGCTGAAAAGTAGACTTTTTAATAAATGATTCTTAAAGTATACTTTTTTCATGACTATGATTATGGTCCATTGTTATTAGAGTAAAATGTTAATTAATACAGTAAAATGTGCAAAAATGCAAAATGTTTATCAACAACAACAACAACTTGCTACAAAAGCATTGCTGTAGTATATAATCAAAAAAAGCTATTGGGTTCACTTCTGTACTTACAAATATTTTTGTAAAGAAACGTTACATAGTTTTCATGCAATCGACCATCAAAATTGGTGTTAAATTATGTCTCTGCTGTTTGATGTACATACCTTACTAAGCAGTTAAGTTTTTTAACTTTTGTTAAATATGTATGAAAAAAGTGTATGAAAATAAGAGAATCGACGAGAAGTTCAAAGTTATTATAAGTTTCTTAATATCAGTTAATGAAAATCATGAATAACTAACTAAGTTAAGGAAGCTGCAAAAGTTATATGAACTGTACGATGTGTACTCAAGGAAGTTAGCTATTCCTCACACAAAAATACGAAGGCTTTAACCGAGATATATTAAAGCTCGTTTAGCTCTTGCCAGACGAGATCAACTTAGAGAAAACTGTATTTCATAGCATCAAACTCGCTACCACTGGCCCTTAGAAATATCTTCTACGTCTTTCAGCACAGAAAATTATTTAATTTTGAATAAAATCGTATTTTTTCAATTAGTTTACCTGCAATATCCTGTAGAACAATTTCTATTCCAGTGTCTGTAACTATATTTACTTGAAAATCAATGAAAATTTTATAGATTTTATGCCAATTTTGTAGAAAAAAAAAATCAAAATTTGTAGATACCACAAATACATACATATTTATGTAAGTATATTCGGCTGTATTTAATTACGCAATCTCACCACAGCTGAAGAAGAGTTTGGATTTGAACAAAATTTTTGCGAATTCATTAATTTGTGTGCCATTGAGTTGTCACCAGTTTTGGCGCTGGTTGTTGTAGAATGTGAACTCTTGGAGGGGGTTCAAGAAATGTTTTTGTTGTTGTTGTATTTGCAGTGTACATTTGAGTAGATTTGTTTTTTACATACATATTTACAAACTATATGACAGGTTACGTGATTTATATGTGGGTGAAATATAGTGATGATCATACAGGAGAGCTTTTATATAAAATATCAAACCAATCCACTGAATAATCAAGCAAAAATGCAACATGTTGTAGTAATAATTGACTTTTTCTAATACAACAGTTAGTATTGAAAATCTTTCTCAAAAATATCCAAAACGTTCGTAAATGCAGTGGTTAGGCATCATCGACGCATTCGTAAAACTGGACATTCGTAAAAGTATCGCCTGTCAAATATTTGCCACCACTTTCATATGTCTGAAGTATTTTTATGCAGCAAATTCAAGCAATTATTGCATCAGTTAATTTTATGATGCAATAACTAACTATTGAAGTAGAAGTTTAATATTTAATAATGCTTTCTTTTATTTTGTATTTTATTACATTAGTATTATAGTAGGGGAGACAAATTAAAATATTCTTTAATTAAAAATTTATACGAATTTTTTTGATAATTTGGATGAATAAAAACTTTATAATTCAGACAAAATTAGACATTGAGTTTAAGTCCCAAGGAGGCAAAAAAAGAAATTGTTTTTGTGAGCAAAAACATTAAGGAACATTATTACAACTTGCCGTTAAACTTTTGTTTAGTTAAAGGTACATTTAGCTAAAATTAACTGTAAAGTTATCTTCAACTTATTTTCGTTATTGCAACTTACAGATAAAATAAAGTTAATTGTTTTCAAAAATATGGCAGTGCCGCAGCAATGTTGATAAAACTGCTCAATTAAACAAGTTTTTTTAAACGCAGTGGGAACGAAGGGCCTCTTTTTTTGTTGTTGTATCTGATCATTTTGTTTATATTTGAAGTTGACATATTGATATATATATATATATATATATATTATATATATATGTATATATATATATATACATAAACTTAACTTTTAAAGTTAAAGGTGCGATGATCCTCGCTTTAGCTTAACTCTCACTTCTATCTCATATAATATAATATTGAAAAACAATTAATCTGCCCTTTAAAATCCCCCCTTTAGTTAACGGCAAGTTGTAATAATGGCCCTATGATTGTTAAGTTTTTATCGTTTTAAAATAGTCTTTAATTTTGGTAATTAGAGTTATCTTGTGTTTAAAATTCTTTTGTAATACTTACAAAAAATCTTTTACATTTTTTTTAATGGTTTTTCCATAAAATAAAAGAAAACTGTCACTTTTTTCTTCAATATTTTCGCTGAGAATTGACATCGCTATTTTTGATAACATTTTTATTATTATTATTATGATTTTTGTTTGCCAAAAGAATTTTCTCTGTTTCTGTACAAGAAATGCAAACTTTTTTTTACAGTGATGCGCAGATTTTACGTGTTTACGACCTTATTCATCTTCTTCCACGGGCAATACACTCACAATATCCTTTGCCACAGATCTGTTTTGTGCATTTTTATATGTTTGTAACGCAGGGATACTTTGGGTGGGATGAAGATGAGTTCTGGAAATGTTATCGTAGTTTGAAATATCGAATTTATCGGATACTTTGCAAAAATGCTTATTTTATTGTAATTTTATCAGTAGAATCTGGATATTGTTTGTTAATATAATATGTTACATGAGTCACATGAGAACTAATAAATTTCTAAATATATAATTAAAATATTAAAATGCGAGTTGTTATGATATAAAGCCGATTGGTTTTTTAAGCACCTACAATATTCCAAAATTAAGAATCTTTTTTTCAATTCGTCTATTAGTTATATTCCTGTTTCTTTTCATATCGTTTTTAATTCATATTTTAATTTTAATCAACAAGTCAACATTTTCCTTCTGCATTTATTTCTAAAAATCGGCAAACGAAATATATTTCTATTCTTTACGTTTCTATCAAGTGATAATATGGGGTGCCCTGGCAGTAGTGGGTTGTGTGCTACACTCGTCCGCTACACTACACCGAGCATAAGGTCTCAGTTACTTAGTTCGTAATAACTATAGTATAATTTGTAGTTGTATTCTAAATAATAAATAAATAAAATAAATGATAATAATCATGCGGAATTTTGCTGCAATAGCATTTGCTTATAAAACATGTACGCTGCAAAATATGCGAAAGTTCTTTTGACGAACATTCTCTCATATACCACATATAAATTCATAATTTGCATGTTATTACGAATAGATTTGTATAAATACGATAGATACGACTGACTTACCTTCTCACACCATCCGTGTTGTGTGTGTTAATTTTATCTATGAATGTTAGCATATGAACTTAAATCGTATATTGCTTGGCACATAATGTCTCCCACAGTATAAGTAAAAAATGGTTCTGGTGATTGTTAACAAATTCTTAAACAAATTCATTAATCAAAAAATTCACATTCTTTGCATTTGTAATGCAAATAAAATACCTGCTGTACGGAATTATAGAAATGTTTTTTTTTCGAATTCGTATTTTATTGTTATCTATCGGTCTACCACGATAAATGTGAAAATATTTCATCACAATTTATCCATGAGCCAGAGCACCGTGCATCATTTTTTCGTAACAAGTTTAACCAACACAAACTTATTTTTTCTCTAATTAGTTACACTTTAAGCAAAAATTATTTTATATATGTATATGGGAAGCAAATGACTGTTATGTGTAAAGGGTCCGCCAAATAACATTTTTTTTTAAATGCTTAAAAAAAACTACTGAATATTTTCTCAAATTTCTTTTTTTATTTGAAAGTACAATCCTTCCAGTTAATAACGGAAAATAATTTCATTCAAATGGCTGCCTCGGCTGGCCATGCATTATTATTATAATAAATAAATTAAATTATTTTCCATTATTACAGCATTTTCAAAAAAAAAAGTTATTTGGCGGACCCTTTACATATATCGAATATTATATAAATATGTATATGTATGTATAAACATACATAGCAATATCTCATTACTCATTGAAAATTTTCTAGTATAAATTTTAATTTCTTAAGTGTAATAAATAAAATTCAACTTTATCCATAAGTAGTGAATCTTTACGGTATATTGAAATAACCGTTAAAAATTCTGTCGTTATAACATAGAGTATTGATGTTGCTTTTCGCATTATTGGGGAGGCATATAAAAATGGTATATGAGGGTGAGAACGGAGGATGAAAGCTTTTTAATCTATAAAAGTCCGTTTTAATGATACTAGATTGTTTTGTTATCATTTATTATTCTATAATTAATGACTATTTTATTGATAATTTAGGAAAAACAAGATAATGTGGATAGGCATATGCTTTGCATTTAAATGTATCGTTGCGAACAGATTTTGATTACAATTTGAGTACTGAAAATAAAGAAAATAAATGCAAACTCAATGCCTGAATAAATATCGGTATTGTTAATATGCAAACTAAACCTTTTCAGTTATGCCTATGAAAAATGTCACTAATATAGTCTCGCATAAGAACGAGTACATTTCAAACAAACGTACAATATAAAAACGATGAAGTGTTGCTGAGTATAATTGCAAATAATAGTATATTTTACACTTTTCTTATGAGAAGGTATCTCAAAAGTAAATTTACTTTTAGTTTTGAAAATTTAGAAAAATAAATAGGCTTTCTCAAATAATGTACATAAATCACGATTTACAGATCACTTATGTCCCTATCTCCCTGTCTTTATTATTTGGATTGTAATTTCGGTCATTATAGAAAAAAAAACAGTCAACTGTCAAGTATTTATTACAAATTTTACCACTTTTCTAAATGAGTGCCCAACATTGTGAGGTTTTACATTTGGATGATATTATATCCCAAACTTTCATTTGAGACATCTTGTACAAAAAATAAATTACTCGGTACTACGTTTAAAATAATCCCGACTGACCAGTTGTAAATTTTGTTGCATAGAACTTCAAAATATTTTTTTTAATATTTTTAAACCCTCCACTTGAAGAGCATACACATTGACGGCTACATGGGACAGACCCTTACTTATTTTATTTGAAATTTGTGTTTTTGACCGAAAATATTTACGTAGTTCATAATGCAGACTTTTATAATGAGTGGGATCTGTTTTCTGTTTAATCTACATATGTATGTATACTTCGGACTTGACTTACTCACAATTCTAACTCTGCTGATGACACTACTTTTATCAGCACTTGTGAGTAATCTCTGTATCTATGGAAATACATTTTCCAATCAGGGAAATGGATAAACAAATCAATGCGGAGTAAAAGTGAATGAATAAAAATGTTGTCACATATTATTTACATTACTGAGCGAAACATAAAAGTTTATCTTTATTAAACTTGCCCGGCGACGCAGATCAGATAAAAAAAGTCCGTTTATCATATTAATTGTTTATGTTAATAAGCTTAACCACAAAATATATGTATTTGCGTAAGTTCGCAAGATATCATGAAAATAAAAAAAAATCAGAAAAAAACTAAAGAATCTTGAACAGAAGTTTTATGAAATGGTTAGTTTTCAATTTTATTCATAATTAAATTAATATAAAAATAATTGAAAATTAATTCTGTTCTTTTGCGTTATTTTCAATACAATTTCTTATTTTAAAAATATTACTGATAATATCCAAGTTTTTAAATTGATTTCATATGAAACTTTTATAGATTTCGTTGTTCTATTTTTATAAAAAAAAAGTGGATCAATAAAAAAGTAATCAGAAATTAAATTTCCATGCACCTGACCTTTTTCGTTCGGCTATAAATATTAACCCGCCTAACGCCACCGATTTATGATAAATTGTATGACAATAACTTGGATTTTTTTTGAGAAATCGAATGTCAATCAAGGACTTCATATTTGTGACTATGAGCACTAAAGATATCAATAGGTTTAATACTTGTGCAACTTTGATGACAACCATTCAGTCAGCATTACGGCCTAACTTCTCACACCAGTCATGTTGTGTGCTTTAATTTTATACTTGAGTGGCGGGACCTACAGTTTAACGTCGATTCCGAGCGACAGATTCTTGAGAAACTTTTTCTTGGCAGGTTTACTCTCAGAGTTTTTGCCAGAAATCTGCTGAGATTAAGCAGCCGAAGAAATATTTTTTTTCATATTTCGTTTTGATATCTAACCTGGGGCTTGAACCCGAGCTTTACGTCTAATAAGCGGACACACTACCTACTAGACTACAGTGACACGTACATGATGAATACTTATCTTAGCAAATTGAAATTTAAAAATTCTCCATATAAATTTTCCAATTAGACTTGGAAACATAATCATGTAAAGGAAAATTAGATTGGGTGGAATTTATAGTGCTTATAGTTTTATTAGGCATTGAGTGTGAGTACCCTGTGACTTCCGTCACTCCAGCTTTTATGCCATGTTCTAAGAATAACAGCTGATTTTCATCTAATATGAGTTGAAGTTCAGTGTTATCAAAGATTAGATTCTCCTTCGCTCTTTTTTCACAAAAACGAATTTTAATAAAAATATTCAACACTCTCGACGTTTTATTGCATATTGGAACACCACTGTACTTTAGGAGAAATCTCGTATTGTGAGCATAGCTGCCAGATTTGACGATTTATGCCCTTATTTTGACGATTTTTAAAAATTAAAAATTTACATCATATTCTTTACTTTATTAGTACATTAAAAGCCACTTTAAGCTTTGTATTTACTTTGTAATTGTTACTATTAGAAATTTATATGTATTAGTAAAAACAAGGAGTAAAGTATTATATTTTTAAGTTACTTTCGAATACCTCTGATGATTATTCTGTATTTTATTCCTTTTTAACCTCTTAAAACCCAAAAACTTACAATTCCTAAATAACCTCGTAGTTGAGAATAGTTTATCACTTATCGTTGCAGACAATTTTATTAATTCGGGAATAGCATCTAATATTGCCATCGGAAGTACAAAGGCAAGCGCCGTTATTTTTTTTCGTACGACCAACACTCAGGGGAAGCATGGCATTGTGTTTCAAACTATAAAAATATGTTATGGGAAGAAGGAAAGGGAGAACAGTGTTTATGGACACTATTCTTGAATATTTTTATACCATAACTAGCAGGAGAGACCTATGCAGGAATTGAGTTCCACATACGAATAGCCCGGCTAAAAAACGTATTTTGTCTGTAATGCAGCGTGCGATCCACTGGCCAATCGACCACATACGTATGTGCTGGCCTAGAAAGAGGAGCGTTAGGTAGGAACATATGATATTCGGGAAAAAGTCTCCTTATTTAGTTCGAGCAAAATTCTTTTGTAGTAGCGATAGAACAGTGTAACACAAACCACATTGCACCGATGCTCCAATGATTCAATGAAGTTTGATACACTACACTATCATTAACGAGCTGCTACGGCCTCTACTGTATACGGTCGAGAAGCTAAATATACGTTGAGACACCGACCTGTACATGAGAGTTGTATTCCATTCTCGGTCGGTTATAAATAATGTAAATAGTAAGATCAGATGATAAGATCTTAAGAAGGAACTGAAAAATGTGTCGGTTCCAGCCAACATTACACTGAATTTTCATGCTCGGAATGTCAAGAGCTCCTGACTCCTTAGATGATGCAATATTATTGCTGAGCTTATGTGCTAATAAGCAACACTAGAATAGATTGATGGAACCTTAAAATTTTTTTTTCCTGAAAATGATATAAAATTTCAAACAAATTTTTTTCAAATGTTTTATTTTTGAATAACTTTAGATATGACTGTATATGTTTTACTAAAATAGAAATAATTTTGGTTTTTAAAAACTTAATTTATTTATTTTTTTTTTTCTGACGGTTTCAATAACTGCCGATTTTGACGATTTTTTCTCAAATATTTGACGATTTGGTGTCTCATTTATCTGGCAGCTATGATTGTGGGTTTAAAAAAAAAAAACACTGTAATCTCAATCTATATTTGCCTGCTCTAATGTTTATAAATCACTTTTTAATGTTATAAAATTAAAAGTCCAAATTACTTAAAACAAAATGTGAATTACGCGTTTTGCTTTTCATGATCAATGGGTGAAACCATCATAAATATTCCTTAGTATTGCCATTAATGGAGAAGTTGTTCAATTTAAAGAAAAATGGGACACCGATGTTCCATATCCGTTAGAGGGTTAAGAAACAAGTTCTACAACTTAACAACTTTACGACTTTCATATTTTGTACCAAACTGTATACACACAAAATTAATATTTTATTAAACTGACGTCATCAGTCGATATTTTAAACTTAAGAAAAATAACTGTAATCCATTAGATTGAAAGTGAGAGACCAGTACACCAAATACTCTTAACAATTACATTATCTTACAAATATTTCCAATAAGTCTTCAGATCATTATTTTTTGTTAAAGTACATGTTTTTGTTTTTGTATCGTTTTTTTTTTGTGAAGAATACTACTTTTAATGTGAATTTGAGTTAATATTGTTTGTATGATTTTTATAACTGTTAGTGGTTTGTCTATATTTTTTTGCTTATTTTTAAATAATCACAAAAACAAAAGAATTTATTTAAAATCATTAAACAATAACCATAAAAAGTGAACAAAACAATGCATTGTAATCGAATTAAAATTAAAATTTTACAACTGCATATGAACATCATATACGAGTACACCCTGCGTTGTGATTTATAGTTTTAAAGTGCTTGAGGAATCCAAAAAAAAATAATTGTAATAAAAATATTTCAAAAATTAAGAATTTACACGTAATTACTTGTGGAAAGTCGTATTTAATTCTAAATGTTTGTATACATATCGAATAAATGTTGAGACTTAATTTTCGGAAAAATAAAAAAATGAAAATCAAATGATCAAATTTAAGATATTGTGGTGGTCGCAGAATGATAGAAAGTAAAAAACGTGTTCCTTCTAGATAAGATTCCGAGT
Organism: Sarcophaga rosellei; assembly: GCA_930367235.1. NCBI lineage: Eukaryota > Metazoa > Arthropoda > Insecta > Diptera > Sarcophagidae > Sarcophaga > Sarcophaga rosellei. The sequence continues at coordinate 62,715,364 of OV884019.1, forward strand.
TACTGTACTTTATTTTATTCCAATAAAAAACTTTCTAACTGTAGTTATATTATAGCACTAATACTAATTCTAAAACTTTAATTTATAAAATCCATTACAATGTTGCATTATAAATGTACAAAGTTGTAACCAATTGTATTTCAAAAGACTATTTAAACGGTTAATCAAATTCAAATAATTGTAATTTTCTATACCAAAGGTAGAAACTGCTACAATACTCCTCGGCTAGCTTCTGCGTTATTTGTAAAATTTAGGAAACTTTACGCGTCTACCATATCGGGTAACAGTAGGTGTTGGTTCAGGATTAACATTTTTGTTGGTTTCCTCACACATTGTCCTTCGTAGGTTGTCTTTTTGCGTCCCTGGGACATCATAAACATACGTTTTTGCTGGCTTGATTCTGTCGATCGAAATTTTATCTCTCTCTTTACCACGTTTTATAATAAAATATTTTTTATATCGCTTTTCCACTTCAAACGGACCTTCAAAAGCTGGTTCCAAAGGTTTACGTACCCTGTCGACCCTTATGAAAACAAACTTGCACGTCTCTAATGCTGGATTTACAAAATCGGCTTTTGTTGAATGCCAAGATGGTTCAGGACATCGCAGGTCACACATAGCTTGACGTAATTTTTGTACGAATTCGGTTTGACTGTCTTTATACTCACTCTTAATCCAAAATTCTCCTGGTACGCGCAACTGTGTTCCGTACAGCAGTTCGGCTGGGCTTGCTCCGATATCAAGTTTAATTGTAGTTCGTAGTCCTAATAACACTAAGGGGAGAACGAAATTCCAGTCTTTAGTAGCATAACACTTTATGGCATTTTTAAGAGTGCGGTGCCATCTTTCAACCATACCATTCGCCTGTGGATGGTATGCTGTGGTACGTAGGTGGTAAATTCCGAGTACTTTCGTAAGTTCTCGAAAGAGATTCGATTCGAATTGTCTACCTAAATCCGTTGTTACCTTTTCTGGAACTCCATATAATGCTACCCATCCAGTGATGAAGGCTGACGCTACCGTATGAGCTGAGATATCGGGGATAGGAATAGCTGTAGGCCATCTCGAAAAACGATCCACGCAAGTTAGGCAATAACGATTACCGCCTGAAGTTGGTAGTGGGCCTACAAGGTCAATATTCACGTGCTGAAAACGTTTGTCGACAGTATCATAATTGCTGAGAGGTGCAGAGGTACGCCTGGTACTTTTAACTTTCTGACACTGTAAACAACCACGCACAAATTTTGTAACATCTCTTGCAACACCTGGCCAGACGAAACGGTCCATTACGAGCTTTCGCGTAGCTCTTATGCTAGGATGCGCAAGATTATGCAGTTTTCGCATTACTATCTCTCGATGTGTTTGTGGCACATATGGTCTTATATTATTGCCCTTTATGTTGCAGTATAGCATTCTTGTAGAATCTGGAATTGATAAACGTGTGAATTTAATGGACAAATCTTTACCTGATTTCAAAAGTGATTTCAATTCAGGATCGTTGTCTTGCTCTGTTGCCATCTCATCAAAATCAATCGTATCAGACATTACACTGTTGATCCGAGAAAGCCAGTCTGCTGTGTTGTTGTCTTCGCCTTTTATGTGGCGGATGTCAGTGGAAAATTGACTAATGAAGTCCAATTGGCGTACTCTTCTCGGCACCTTTTCACTTTTTTGATTAAACGCATAAACAAGCGGTTTATGGTCTGTAAAGATTGTTAACGTACGCCCTTCCAATGCATATTTAAAATGCTGGATGCCTTGGTAAACTGCAGTCAGTTCACGATCGTAAGCACTATACATGCGTTGAGCGTCAGTGAGCTGTTTCGAATAGAAACCCAGAGGTTGAGATTTTCCATCTACGATTTGATGTAACACAGCCCCGACCGCATAATCTGACGCATCTACGGTCAGCGTTAACTTACCCTGAGGCGACATGTAACTAAGTTGTGTTACGTTGGCCAAATCATTTTTGCAAGCCTCGAAAGCTGCTGACGCCTCAGGTGTCCACATAATTTTTGTGCTGTCTTTCTTTTTATTGCCGATTATAAGTTTTTGTAGAACACTTTGATGTTTTGTTGCATGTTGTAAAAACGGCCGATAAAAATTTATCATACCTAAAAACTTTTTTAATTCTTTCGCCATTGTCGGTTTTTTAAAATTACGAACAGCTTCCACTTTCCTTTCAGGGGGCCGAAAACCTTCACTATTAATGGTGTGGCCTAAAAACTCAAGCTCGGTTCGGCCAAGCTTGCACTTGTCGGCATTTATTGACAGGTTTCCTTTTCTTAATCTGTCAAACACTTCACGCAAGTCCTTTTCATGCTGTTGTTCGTCTACAGAGGCCACTAAAATGTCATCGATGTACGCAAACGTGAAATCCAAACCTCGCAGCAAGTCATCGATGTAACGCTGAAATGTTTGGGCAGCATTTCGTAACCCAAACGTCATATACGAAAACTCAAAAAGGCCAAAAGGCGTTGAAATTGCTGTTTTGGGTATATCGGCAGGTTCAATAGGTATTTGATGATATGCACGTTGTAAATCTATAGCCGAGAATATCTTCTTACCATACAAAATACTGGTGACATCGTGAAGGTATGGTATTGGATACCTATCGGGGAGTGTAATTGCATTAAGCCGCCGATAGTCGCCACACGGTCTCCATTCGTTGTTAGGTTTTCGAACTAAGTGTAGGGGACTGGCCCATTGACTTTTTGATGGACGACAAATTCCTTTCTCCATAAGGTACTGGAACTCCTTTCTCGCGGCTTCCAGTCGCTCGCCCACAAGACGTCTTGGTCGAGAAAATACAGGTGGGCCCGTGGTCACAATGTGGTGAGTAGTATTTGTTCTTATCGGAGCTCTGTTTGAATTGAGGATACACAAATCGTTATATTCACGCAATATCTTGGCAAATTCGGAATCACTTTTATGTGTTAAAACTTTTATTGATAAATTTTTTAAGAAATTTCCTTTAGTTTCTAACAATGTTCTCCTATCAACTAGTTTACCTCTCTTCATGTCAACAAGCAAATCATATGTTTTCAAGAAATCGGAGCCTATGATTGCGCTATTGACATCGGCGATGTAAAAATTCCAGGGTAAATTACGGCGCAAGCCAAATGTCAAAGTTAAACGGCGTTGACCATACGTCTTGATCGGCGAACCATTGGCGGCGTAAAATGTTGGAGTTGATTGCTGTTTTTGTTTATCACTTTTATTGGGCGGAAAAATTTAATACTTGTGTTTTTATCACAAATAATTAGGCGAGCAATCTGCAAAAATTGATCGTCAGCACCGCCCGCAGAGTCTGACGGTTTATTTAGTTTTTTGTATTATTGAACGAGAAATTGCAGGGAGGCCGACACTTACGTGCTTTCTCACCAAATTTTTCATGATACCAGCACAGGCCTGATGTTGCAGCCGTTGGTGTTGTAGATCGCCGTCCTCTACTCCTGCTTCTGCCACGAAATCGGTTTTGACCCTTACTCAAAAGTTGCTCTAATTGTTTTTCTATACGTTGTATGCGTAGGTTGGTGTCATCTGAAAGGTGTTGTTGTTTTGAAACCGCTGCGACCTGTTGGTAGTCTGACACCTCTAATATTTTGTCCGCTAGTTTCGCTAGCTCCGGCAAGTCGGCATTTGAAGCTTGTAGTATAGCTCTTGCTTGCGCTGGCAATCTCTGTAACCAAAGTGATTTAAGGAAATCATTATTTATTTTACCTTTAGCCAATCCACTCAGTTCGTTCAATAACTGAGTTGGCCGTTTGTCTCCCAAATCAATTTCAGAAATTAATTTTTGAATTTTCTTTTGCTCACTGTCACAGTACCTTTCTATAATGCATGATTTGAGGTTAGTGTATTTGTCTCGCTCCGGCGGGTTTAATATTGCGTCGGATATTTGTGACAGAACTCCACTTTCAATGGCGGCAACTACAGTATTAAATCTGGATATATCACTGTTAATACCAGATATGTTAAATTGGGCCTCCACTTGCGCAAACCATATTTCAGGCTGCTCCGGCCAAAAAGGTGGCACTGTCACAGACACTCTATTAACGATGGTATTATTTTCATTGTTGGCAGCAGATGTACCAGAAACTGCTGATGTTTGTGCAGGTGGATGTGTCATATTTTGCTCTTGCTTATCGATATTCATAGTAATATTCGTCGTTCAAGGTGCCGGGGTCACCAATTGTGGTGGTCGCAGAATGATAGAAAGTAAAAAACGTGTTCCTTCTAGATAAGATTCCGAGTTACTGTACTTTATTTTATTCCAATAAAAAACTTTCTAACTGTAGTTATATTATAGCACTAATACTAATTCTAAAACTTTAATTTATAAAATCCATTACAATGTTGCATTATAAATGTACAAAGTTGTAACCAATTGTATTTCAAAAGACTATTTAAACGGTTAATCAAATTCAAATAATTGTAATTTTCTATACCAAAGGTAGAAACTGCTACAATATTATCAGAATAAAGGCACATTATTTATGATAATTAAAAGGTGTCTTCAATTATTAAAATTTTTGTTTTATATAATACTAGCTGTACACTGCGCTAATAAATTCGAAGGTAAGACATTACACAAGTATCCAATTAATTTTGAATCACTTTATTGATTTTGGTTCCCGTTGTCCAGACAATTCAGACGAACGGGCCTGAGTAGTACGCATTCCATCAGTTCCTAATTTCACTTCTCGTTGTTCAAGTGATTCATGCGAACGGATCTCGGCGGCATGTACTCGATTTTCCATTCTCAATGCTTGTTGCTCGTCTGATTCTGAAGCTCGTAATGCTCTTTTCTCCCGTACTTGAGGTATAGGTCGACCAATTGCTTGTCGCTTTAGAGGCATGATTGCACGTAATAACTTGAAAAATGCGTTTAAATTTATTACAATCTCACAATGTACCTTATCCAATTGAACCGGATGTTCAGACATGGATAATAGACATGTTAATATTAACGGTGATCACCAATTTGTTGAGGGAATTAAGAAATGGCAAAAAGTAGCATTCCAGAATTGTTAAAATGGATGTTAAAAATTTTGCAGAAGAAATTTAAGCATATATTTTTGTGGTACCTATTTACCTTATATCTCTTCTACACAAGGTAAACTTACATATATCTATGTACTATATATTAAAAGAAGGAAAATCAAAACGATGTCTTGTCTTTTGAAATGTTTTGATTTATTTTTAGACCGTAAATATTTATACTATATATTTTTAAATCCTTAAAAGTCTGAGATACAAATTACAGCATTTTTAAACATTTTCCACAATTAAAATGTTTCAAATTTGTGATTGACATTTTACGGGAATGAATTATACCAAATGTTATTAAAATCATAAGTGATGAATCCTAAAATGTCTGGTATTTGTCCAATCAACACATGATCAAATGCATAGTTTACGATTAAATTCATTTTAAACAATTTTCAGTGGCGCCATCTATCGGAAATTAATCGCACCAACTTAGAAACCTGCGTCGACTCATACGGAACAACTTTGCTAAAGATCATGGCATGATCAAATTCACAGTTTACGATTTAATTCATTTTGAATAATTTTCAGTGGCGCCACTTGTCTTAAATTGGTCATACCAACGTAGAAACCTCAGCAACTTTGCTAAAGATCATAACATGATCAAATGCACAGTTTACGATTTAATTCATTTTAAATAATTTTCAGTGGCGCCGCCTGTCGGAAATTGGTCATACCAACTTAGAAACCTTCGTCGGCTCATGCGCAACCACTTAGCTAAAGATCATAACATGATCAAATGCATAGTTCACTATTCCAAAAAGGACATACAACCAAACATTCATTTTTATATAAGAGTCTATAGAAGATTTACGAATTTTTATGCGATCAACCACGGTTGATCGTCTTTTTCACGGGTTTCGATTTTTCAATAAAATTTACCTACTCATTGTTATTGTAGCATCGTATTATTCGTCGGTTGGTTGAAGATCAAAATAACAATTGTTTGTACACATTAAGACATTTGTACGCATTAAGAACCTTCTTATATTTACAAGGCTATGTGAAAAAGTCCCGTGGTTTTTGAATAAAAATTCACCATATCCAAAGTTTTAATGCAATTTCTTTAAAAAAATGTGATTTATTAATGTCTCGAAACTGGATTCGTTGTGTCAAAACCAGAGTTGCAAAAATTAAATTTCGAAATGGTACTGAACTATAACTGAAAGAGTACTTTTTTGCATCATATAGTACTTTTGTAAAAAAATACATACATACATGTTGATCGTATTAACCCTTCAATCAGGATTATAACTTAAATTCTCACACCACTTATTTTGTATGTGTGAATTTTAAACATGAGTGGCGGGACCTACTGTTTAAAGTCGACTCGGAGCACGGAACAGAAAAACTAACGACTTATTCGTGTTCCTCACATACAAGACAAAAACAGCTGATTCGGAAAATAGCAAAACGCAAAAAGCCCGTTTAGTCAAACGTCGATAATCGGTCGGTAATTTTTGTCCGATTTGATAAAACGAAGTGTCAGTCTCTTCATAAGATAATGCACTTTCAGAACAACACCATTTATTTCATATTTTTTAATTAAAGTTTGCTACTATGAACGTACCAACTTGAAAAAATATGAAAAAATTCGCATTTGTTAAGTTTACCTCATCAAAACTCATAGCATATTAAGTCAAATAATATATGTCTGTATACCGTTTTAAAGCCCCAACCCTCTCTTTTCTAATAAGGTTCAAATTTTAGACATTGGTTCAGAAATGTTTGTGAAATCAAAGCGTAAAGTAAAAAAAAAAACAGTTTTTTTCAAATTAAACAAGTTTGAAGGGTTCAAGTAATATAAAAAATATTTTTGAGTTCTACCAAAGAATATGGATATAAAGAATGCGAATTATGTAGAAGGAAAATTTCTTATGGCGGGTTGTAACATTACGACCCGCTCTCACCAAAATCTTTTTAAAAAATCATTTCTGGATGAGGAGGGCGAAAGGCAGAAGGAAAATAAACACAAACAAAGAGCGTAACAATGTGTTGCTCTCACCATGAGAGCGTAAAAATGCATTCAGTTGTTTTGCTTGTCAGCTTCTAAAGAAGAATGTTCATGTCGCTTTTTTCAGACTTTTTCAGACAATTTTACACCAAAGAAATATTACAGTATGATTCACTAATATCAATGAGAAATGATAATATTTCATAATATTTGTCATGTTCTCTTTGTACCAACGTCTGAGAATAAGTGATTTGAGAACAGTGTTGCCGTTTTTGATTATTTCTAACCAAAATTGGATATTTTTTTAATCAATATGTAGGTGTGTAGATTTTTTGGTTTTGGTTATTTTTTTTCTTATAAAAAAAGCAATTTTTTGTTTCTTTTCTTATTAATTATAATTTAAATTTGAAAAAATAAAATAAAAGTCTACGAATTTAAGTTTGGTTATATTTTTCTTATTTGGTGATTTTTTTCATTGGTTACAAAATTTTTCTTCGTGGCAACACTGTTTCAGAAGAATAAATAAGAAAGTAGTCAAACAACAAAAACGCACGATGGGAACAACGCATTGTTACGCTCTTGGTTTCTGTACCCTTCCCTTCTATCTTTCCCTCCGCGTCCTGAAATATTTTTGAAAAATATTCCAAAATATGTTGAAAAGCGCATTCTTTATACTTTATTTTCTTTGATACTACTTAGACTGTATATTAATTAGACTGTGCATATTCATTGACTTCAAAAAAGCCGATAAATTTCTGTATTGGATAGATGATGATCGAAAGTGTCCATTTACGATGACGTCATGCTCAAATTAACAAATCCAAACACTGTCACGATTAGTAGTAAGCAATTGACAGAACCACTACTATCTGGACGAACTCTTGCAATTGCCACAAACGACCAGTTTCAAACAATAACAGTGGAATCGTCTTTCAGCAGGACAATACTTTGACAAAAACAATGAAAAATTCTCCTCTACAAAGGCTCGTGCAAATTTACTGAATCAGTTTTATTTTGCAGATTTGTTAAATTGAATGAAATATTCATTTGGTACAATTCTTTTCAAATTTTATTTCCCATAAATGTTGACTATGACTGCAACACGGGTAGTAGATTTGTGAATATTAATTTTAAGATACTTTTTCATGCATTTCGGCCGGTAATTTACCAATAGTAGGTGTAATGTTGTCTTCCAGATACGGAATTGTGGCAAACTTGTCCCTGTCCTATGACAGACCTCCACGTATTCCTACAAAAAAAAAAAAACCCTAGTAAGCCAAAATTACGTGATATTGACCTCCAAAACGTGATATTAATTGCTCACTAAAATCCAAACCTATCGCGTGTCCTGTAGTACATTTCACCTTTTTGTTAAAACCGTTCAATAAATCTATTTTGTGCAAACAAAAGTCAGTATTTATCCGTTTGCTACTTCTATCGTCATTGGTTCAAATTTGCTCCAAACAGTTCATATTTTAGGATGCACAGCTTCTGTTTAGTGTTCACTTCAAATTAGGCAAATCCGTCTGTTGACCTGCTCATTGAACCAAAACTGAGCTCCATTCATATAACGGACTTATTTCTCGAAAAACATTTTTTACATTCCTTATGTAATAGAATTCATAAATATGCAAACATGTCTAATTAATTATTTTTGGCATTGTCGCATGTCACGAATTTTTTTTTTTTACACCGAAAACAGAAATAACCAAAAAAAAAATTACCCACTGTTAATTTGAATTATTATGTACACATACAAATTTCGTTTAAAGCACTAGGCCTATTCACACGACTTTGTATCGTGTATGTTGTATTGAATACACTTTTTGTTTGTGAACGCTCAAAACTATGCTGTATTGTGTATTTCGTATTCCAAACGTCAAAAAGCGATAAGGTGAAAAAGACCAGTATTCATAATTTGATTTTCAAGTTACAAAATAAAAAATATTACCGAAAAAAGTAAATTAATTAATTATCTGTGTAAACAATTATAATTTTGAAATGTTGATTGTTGACTTAAGTTACATAGCAAATATTTTATATTTTTATTCATCTTCTTGATTACTGGCATTTACATAAACTGATAGCACGAAACCAATACAACTTTTCAAACATATGAAAAAAATTTGCATAAGTGTATCGGATTTTTATATGAAAATTATCAACAACACTCATACACTGTTGTATACTCGTCCAACAATATAATGAACAGAATGATACAAGGGACTGTGTAAATTGCCCAACTGTTTTTAATTCCGGTTGTAATATTCAACTCAAATCTTTACCGGCATTTTCTTTCTAATGTTGTTAAAAGGAAATCATATTAATTTCTATATATTTTGAATTTAACGAATTACATACATACATATCCAAAATTAAAAATAAAAACACGGAACATTAATGACAGAAATAGAAATGTTGAATGTCGACGTGTTAAATTCACGGCAATGACTCATTAGTCATCTGTCGGAGGTTTGATTGTTCTTTTCTTGTTTTATAGTTTTTTTAGGTTAGTAGTAATTATGTTTTAGACGGTCAACATTATTATTACTTTTTTATATTAACACATACGCGGCTGATAACGCCTAAAGTCGTCATTTAAGATTTTCCTTTGGGTGCGAACGACGCTTTATGTAGTCATTTAAGTTATCGTTTAACTATTCTTTAAAAATGTCATTTCTCAAATTCAGATATTTTATATTGTGGAAAGAGTGTTAGTTTGGAAAGAAAACACCATCTTGAAACTTTTGAATCCATACTAGAACAAATCGTTCCACAAGGTAAGAGTTCGTGGGACAATAAGATCAAATCGGGGAGTACCGAATGCTTGAGGTGAAATTTTGAAACAAGTATGGGACAGTAAAAAAAAGCGCAATAAACAAATAATCTTTACTATTCATAATGCCAACATGATCGATTCTAATAAAATATACCGAAATAGCCAACTTTTCATCAAAAAACCGCATTGCATCTTTGATTACAATCAATACATGAATGGTGTGGATCTTGCCGATCAATATCTTGCCTATAACACCATCTTCAGAAAAAAATTTCAAATGGACTAAAAAGGTCTTTTTCTACCTTCTTCATTGCGCCATATTTAATTCATTCGGTATTTATCAAATACTGAATTTGCAATCAAAAATTAGATTTCACGATTTCATGCTGAGTTTAGTTGGATAGATTGGATTGTAATAAACTTAACACCAAAGAAAGTGTGCAATGCACATTTTTATTGAACTGTATATAATAAATCAAATTAAAGAAAATAAAATAAAATGTATTCTTTAAATGCAATAATTAGCTATTAATACTATGTTCAGACATGTATTTTTATTGCGTAAATCGCAATAAACGCTCATATTTTCATAAATTTCATATAGTTTCAATTAACTATTGTGCAATAAATACGCCAAATTGTTATAATATTGAGTAAAAATTAAAATACAATTTTCCGAACACTTTCTCTTGATATTTGACAACTCAAATGTCAACAATGACAAACAAAACAAAACAAAAACAATGTCGTTGAAACAACCAGCTGTCAAATGAATATTGAATAAGCAGCTGAACTGCGTATATTGTTATGTCTGAACATAGTATAAGGCTTCATACTCATTTTCATATACTAACATATATACTACTGATTGTAATCTGTAAGCAATACATGCATTTTTCATAATATTTTTTGATGAACTTTTATATTGTTTTGTAAAATTCTCTGAAACCCCAAACAACAATAAGTATTTCTGTATAATAATATTTTGTGAATCGTTTACAGTCTTCGTAGTTGGTTTTTCAAATTCAGTGTGTTCTTAAAATGCAAACTTAAATCGCAGAATCTTAAAGTTCTCAAAAATATTTTGAACATACGAGTATTATCCGTATTAGTAAGCTTATTCGATAACACTTTGATTACGAAAACTTGATTTAAATATTCATTTTCCAAATTAAAAAAAATAAGAAATAATAATATGTATTAATATTTCTAATACAATATATTAAAATAATTTATTCATATGTGGGCTTTCTATAATTATATTCTTGCTGGAACAAAAATAAAGTGTTACGAGAAATTTATGTTGTTTTTAAACAATTGATTAAACCAAAATAGAAACCTACCCACGAATTTGTAACAATAAAATATAACAACAGCAGCAGCAGCAAAAAAAATAAATACTATCTCTCCTAAAATATATATTTTTCCGCCTAAAATTTCCCTTTTCCCTACAATGGCAATAATAAATAATTTTTAAAATTAAATAAAAATAGTTTATAAAACGTATCTTTAGGGAAAATGTCATACAAAGTGCTGGACCTCCTATCGAAAATGAAGCTGAAAAAGAAGAAATTGAAGTAGTAATTGAAATATGTACATACATAAATGGTCATTACAACCCATTAGTCAGAATTACGACGTAGTTTCTCACACAACTTATGTTGTGTGCGTTAATTTTTATACATGGACCTGCAGTTTAACGTCGACTCCGAACGACAGATTTTAAGAAACTTTTTCATGGCAGGTTTATTTACTGTCAGAGTTTTTGCCAGAAATCTGCTGAGAAGTCGCCGTTTTTTTTTCATATTTCGTTGAGTTGGAGATGTCTGGCCTCGGGTTTGAACCGAGGCCTTACGTCTAATAAGTCAACACACTACGTACTAGACCACGGCGACTGATCAGTAATAGAAGTAGTATACAGAATATATAAAATTTCTGCTTTATTTCACCAGTAATGCGAATTGACTTATTGGCTAACGAGTTTAATCCGTCACTATAGTGAACATACATACAGAGGTTATAAATTGTTGTGTCCATGTTTCTTGGCATTTTGCTATTTACTTCAGCTCTCTGATGAATTGGAAGATTTTACCTAAGCTGCCCGACATTGAACTAAGCATGTGGCCATTCAATCTGTTACCTTGTGGCAGAAAGTGTATAAAATATTAATTAAAAGTTGTTTTTCAAATTAGGCCACTTTAAATTCAAAGTTACATATGTAAGTGGAGAAAATAATCATTTTACATGCATTCACGAACGCAATTTTCACGGGAATAAAAATTTGGCTTATTATTCATCATATGTATGTGTGTATGCGTCTGAATGACACATATATTTGATATTTATTGTAGTTTTAAGAATTTTAAATATTTCTTATATTGGTAGTATCACTGACTTTAAATTTGATGTAACACGTGTGAGAAAGACAACATTGGCAGACGTATTCATACTAATTACTCCGTGCAGCTAACAAATGGAAATCGTCGCTCTCATTGGAATATTAAAATATTCACTTAATACATATTGCAATTTAAATTAATTTTAATTTTTTTTTATAATTCAAATTGGAATATGTATGTTGATTTTCTGTACGATATATTTTATAAGCAAACATGCATATAAAATCAAAATTGAATGGATATGTCTGTGATTTTGAACAGTTCATATTGTGAAGTTCATTCATAAAATTGAATAGCGATATCACTGTATGACACTCATTTGAAACTGTACGTAATAAAATTCTATCAGCTATTGAATTTGACTCTTGACGATTAAATAATATTTGATTGGATACAATAAGTACTACGTAGCAATTATGTACATATTTACAATTTAAAAGAGAACATCATTCAGAAGACTATAAAAATTCTCAAATTTATGATAATAAATAAATGTTTACGAGAGTCTAACACTTGTCATCACAGAAATATGTCACCCACTACCTACTTTTCCAGCTTTCATTGATCAAAATGCACACCAAACAATGCTCTTTTTGGTCACTCTTTGACCGTTCATTTTGTGCCTTATCACTGAAGATGATTTTTCAATGAAATTTCGCAATATCCTGTTGGAAGAAAATTTCCCGAAAATGTTCATGATTATAAAAGCATGTAATGTGTTCTTGAGCACATATACTATATATGTACTAACATAAGTATATTGAGCACAATTACCTCGTGATGGTCTCTAGGTCTAAAAATTAAGGAATACTAAATGTGGCTATGTTAGTAGCGTAATTCTTTTAGAATTTCCTGAAATTATTCGTCCGATTGTGGGTTTCTTTCAGAATTCCGTAAAATTATTCTTTCCATAGACAAGTCTAGGAGGTGACCTTATCTCTACAACAACAAACAACAGGCATTTTGTTTTAGTTGAGGAGTAATCTTCTTGTTAAAAATATTAACCCTCAAACCTCCTTGAAAATTAATTAAAGCAATTAAAAAAACTAAATAAATTTCATATTTATATATTGAAAATTCTTATGATTTTTATGTCATGCTAAATTACACAATAGTGCAGCACCTATAAATTAAAAAAGTTATTTCATGCAGTCAATAACATTTCCACTTTACGAAAAGAACATGTTTTTATATGGCCGTCAAATATCAGCTGCAAAGGTTATTTCTTATTTGCCATAGTTTAGGTGTTATGAATTAAATATATTATATTTGTTATAGTCCGTTAATTTGAATTTTGTTTGTATAACTTTTGGGAAAGTCCAAATTTTGAATATTTATGTGGCAACTCCCTTTATTTTGTTAAGTTTTACTCGGTACTAATACTTGATTTAATACTCGGTACAGAATGGTAATCGCTTTAATGTTTGAATTTAACAACCAATTCTAGAGTAAACGCCGAGAAGAATAGAATTAAGTAAGTCTTTATTTTATATATTTTTATTTTATACAAGCTTATGGTGTTTTCTTTTCTACCAAAAAATGTGCACTTTATTTTAAAAAATGGAATTTTGTGTTTGTTTCTTAAAAATGTTTCTCCCTCTAAAAGGATGGTATGTTTTATTCTAAATAATTCGCACTTGAAAATGGTGGAGGGCATTGCATTTTACGCCCTGTATAAATCGAGAGTGCTGATAATGCCCTGTAAAGCAAATGACTTTTGTTTATTATAGGGCTACCAGATGAAATTTAAAAAAGGTCGCCTAGTATCGTTATCCAATTTTGAAGTTCATTTTTTCATTGTTTTGTGGGGTAACCTTAAGAGAACATTACATTATTAAAGCTACATGGTCAGTAATATAAAAAATTGCATTCAGTGTTAGACCTGTGTTAAAAAAATTTTATTTGGTTATAAAAAAAAGCTCTAAAAAAATTATATCGAAAAATTAGCGATATGGCAACACCTTTTTTATATTTACATATTTTATTGAAAACAAATCAAAAAATTAAACATATTTTTAAGGGCACGGGGCATACCCTTTTTTCATATTTGTGTTATGTTCATCTCAAATAAAAATTACATTATAACAGGGTTCGTCAGCAATTTTTTTAATGCACCTTGTAAGAGGGTGACATTTTCTTTGTAGAAAAGAAAACACCATTAGTGTACATGAACTGTAATTTTAGATAATAAAACCAAACACCAACGTATCGGACTTTATTTCAAATAAAGCTGCGGTTTATTATTATTCATAAGCCTGTTACTGCCGTAACAAATTGAATTTAAGTTGCTGCCGCAACATTAGGCATCTAGTTGGAGAGACCGAATACTTTTTATTTTTTTTTTGGTAATTCATCACTCTCATCTAAATAAATATAGTAAATCTAGGTTTTAGCTTAAAAAATATACAGTATTTAGTGTTAAAGGCTTAAATATTGTTAATCATCTTGTAAAATTTTTAATATAATTGGCTTTAATCATAGATGGGCACTTTGCAGTACCAGTAAAATTTCAGTAAAAATTGATTTTTACTGATTACTGAAAAAAATTTCAGTATTCAGTAAAATTTTACTGTTAATGCAATCTAAATTTGAATGAAATTTAAATAAAATTTAAATGAAAAAAAGTAAAATTTTACTGTTAATGCAATCTAAATTTAAATGACATTTAAATGAAATTTAAATGAAATTTAGATTGCATTACCAGTAAAATTTTACTGAATACTGAAATTTTTTTCAGTAATCAGTAAAAATCAATTTTTACTGAAATTTTACTGGTACTGCAAAGTGCCCATCTATGGCTTTAATATAGTAATCCTGAAGAATTTCAAGAGTGCGTATCCTTAAGGATACATAAGGTACATATGAGGGTTTATGACTAATATAAATACGAAATTGAGTATCGAAACAAAATATGTGCACAGAAAACAAACATTTTTTGACAACAACGATACTCAACAGCTGGTAACTTAAAGCTATCTTATACGAATTTGCCTTGATCCTTAAATTGTGGTAGATCCTTGATGGTTGCAAATAAACCTCATTAACCTTTTCATCTTCTTCTTCATTGTTAGCCTTTACAGTTTCCATAATTACAATACTGAAATGATTGATGATATGAGTTTGTGTCTTGTACCGAACAATTATATTTTTCGACTTACGATATTATATATGTATATATATGTATATAATTGTTCGGTACATATACTATATATAATACTATATATATATATATACTATACTATATATATATACATATAATACTATATATATATATATATATACATACTTATATACATTATAAATATAAATAAATAAGAATAAAATCTATATTTTTATTATTTTTTTTTACACTGCTGTATGGCATACATAAATCCATTGCTAATACGCATAAATGTGGATGCCAGTATCGTCACCATTACCACCAGCGCTATTGTTGATGTTTCTATTTTATTTAATATATTTTTTATTTTAATTTTTTTATTTATTTATTTTTATTTTTTTTGTTTTTTTGTGAAATACACGTTTAGTTGATATTTTTGTTTCTCTATATTAAGAAGATGGAATTTTTATTAAACGCATTACCATTTCATCAGACCGTTTGCCGCGTATTCTGTGCTATTAATTTGTTTAATTTTTATCTTTTGATAATAATATCCAGAGAGTATATGTATGTATATATATATATATTGAGCGATATTTCTTATTTCAATAGCATGAAAATAATCGGTTCCTAAATGCGGCTTCGAGTGTTATTCAACAGTATTGTAACAGTTTATGTAAACTATTTTTAAGGTTAACTGCCAGTTTTAAGGTTTTAAGGTGTTTTTTTTTGTTTTCATACAAATTACTAATTAAAGTATTTTAATGAAATGCTCTAAAAAAGAAGAACATTGGAAGTCATAAATGGTGAGTTATTTCGAAGCGACACTTTCTGGTTTATCATCGTGTAGAGATCTCAGAAATTGCATCATACGAGTTCATATATCAGCAAAGGTTCTTGGGAGGAACATAATCAGAAGAAGCTACACAGATAAATCCTATATACCACATATTGTTTGATTTTCATAATTTAAATTATTTTTTTTTATATGAAACTGTATGAATATTAAGTTCGTTATTGCCGAACGTAGTTGTTTATTTTGAAATAATTTGAATAATTTCGTTCTCAATTTGGCGTATAGTATTAAAATAATAAAAATATTTCTTTTAGTTTTTGAAAAACAAAAACAATATGTCTTAAATTAATATAATTTATGTATTTATTTATTTATTTATTCGCATTTTACGTTATTGTTTATTATAATATCGTTTTGCTTTCTTTCGTTTCGTTCTGTTTCGTTTAGTTTTCAAAATATAAATTTCATTTAGTAAGACTTTTAAAAATTTCCCTAATTTACCTAATTTGCTCAATTCAATGAGGTGTAAAATCAGTCGTGACTTCTTATATAATAAACTTTAATGACTTGTGTACTAAGTACATAGATGACTACAGGCAGCTGACTACAATCGGTGAACACAATAATACCTACACTCTTTTATAGGAACACAATTACATATTATGATGCTGTCACAACTACAGCTTTATTTTTTAGGGCTGCGAGGTGCAAGTTTAGACATGCCAATATAATATGAAATGGGAAATGAAAAATTTGCAGTAGCCTAGAAGGTAGTGTGTTGGCTTATGAGACGTGAGGCCACGGTTAAAACTTCAGGCTAGATATGTCGAACAAAACGGAATATGAAAAAATATTTCTTCGGTGGCTTTCTCTTAGCAGATTTCTGGCAAGAACACTGAGGGAAAATAAATATTGACATGAAAAGTTTCTCAAAAACATGTGTCGTTAGGAGTCGACTTTAAAGTATAGATCCCGTCACTTATGGATAAAATTAACATAACTGGTGTGAGAAGACCAATTATGTATGTATGTAAATGAAACAGACCTTGAAAATATAGAATTTAATTTAAGCAGTAAAGCTGAGCTATTTTTGAATTCTGAAGCAATTGAGGTATTCTTTAAAGAAGAGGATATATTTCTATGAGAATAAAAAGGTGACAAAGAAGGCTGACAACTTCTATTTTACCGTGCTTCTGTGGATGCACAACCATATTCTTATTTTTGAGCTTCCCTAGTTTAATACATTCAACACATCTCAGACCACACACAAACGACTACGCTACTAACAAAGCCGCAAAAAGCTTCACAGTCAGCGATTTAATTATTTTCAAGATGCCATTAATAAAATGAATAGCTGGCCTGTAAGATTACTATTTTGAAATATGATATGATTACTGCTTTACAAGTGGAACCAATAAAATTTATTTCGTAGTTGTAATGGTTATACGCCATATATCGGATTTTTAAAACCTCTCATTCTGCGTTCTATTGTATTGATTACCTGCTCAATGTTACTCTGAGTTGGAAACAATTACAAAGATGGTCGTGTTATAATGTAGTTGTATTGCCGTGAAAATAAAAAAATTGAAAATTCTTACTGATGAATACTCAAAACATAAAGATTCCTAATTATAAACATAAACAAAATAGTAACACTTAAAGGAATTAACAAGTGTCAATTGACTTCTCTTTTTGTGTTTTTCACTTTTTCCCACAACATAATAAGTTTTATATGCATACATACATATGTGTATGAAAATAGTATGTGCATATTTTATCGTTTAAATTTCAAAAGTGCTAAAGCCATGTAAGATGAATTTTTATTAAATTATAAGCAATACAGTGAACGTCCACAAATAAATTTTAATTTTTGGTTTTTAATTGTTTTTTTTTTTTAGATTAACAATGCTTACCATAATTTTGACTGTGGGGGTGAGCGGGGAAATAATGAAATAAAAAATATTTTGCGAGAATGCGGGTAAATAAACATACAAAATTAGTCTTAGGGCCATTATTACAACTTGCCGTTAAGCTTGGGTTTAGTTAAAAGGACCTTCAGCTAAAGGGAGCTGTAAAGTTACCTTTAACTTATTTGCGTTATTACAATTTACAGGTAAAGTAAAGTTAACTTTTTCAAAAATATGGCAGTGCCGGAGCAATGTCGATAATATTGCTCAACTAAACAAGTTTTTTTTAACGCAGTGGCAACGACGGGTTTCGTTTTTTCTTTTTTTTTTTTGTTGTATATTGCTCATTTTGTTTAAATTTGAAGTTGCCATATTGAAAATAATATATAATATGGCAAGTTCAAACATACACTTAACTTTAAAAGTTACCGCAGGATGATACTCCCTTTAGCTTAACGCTCACTTCTATTCTTTTGTGTACTCATAATAATGAAAACCAAATTATTTGCCCGTTAGAATCCTCCCTTTAGTTAAAGGCAAGTTGTAAAAATGGCCCTTAAATAATTATTATTTATTTATGTGTACACAAACGTACCATCGGGTTGGAGGTTGATCGGATTGTAAACTCTTTTATTTAATTCTTTATAATTCACAGTAATTATAATGTAAGTATAAGGGTGGTTTCTACACTTAAACTAAACTTACATATGTATGTATATCTAAACTTAAAAGTAGGGTGGCCAGCGTGAACACTGACTAAAGTTTTTTGTGATAGACGGTGTGGTGCAAGGATCGAATTCAAAAGTCTTAATTTGATGAGGTGTACAAGGAAAAACATGAATATTATTTCGTATAATCAATAAATAATGTGAAATATAAGTGTATGCGTACGTATAATACGAATAATATACTATAACCTCGCGAAGTTTTTTTTCACTCTTAATTTTTTTGAATAATAATTAAATATTAAATTTTCATCACGAATTCTTTCTGTGGTACTATCACCAAATGAAAGAATTTTCTACTCGGTACTGTATAGCAGAAGACAATGCGATTTTTACATGTCATGCTTTGGCTTGTGGATTATTAATTGCCTCAGAGTGACGAGGAGGTCGATACGTGATGGATATTATATTGACGTTACCTTTTATTTATTCCACTTGCTACAGTAATGATCTTCATATCCAGTATCTGGCACAATGTTGCGAAGATAGATGTGCACTGCTGTTCAAAAAAATAGATTCACCTGCTCTCCGAAAGATTTACTAGACATCTCTTATGCAAAGGAGTATATGTAAAAAAGTAACTGCACTTTGTTTACTGGCCTCTTATGAATATAATTCCGATACATTTCAAAAATTTGAAGCGTGACTCTTCTTTAATTAATTGCAAGATGTTGATCATGGTGAATCTATTTTATTGAACAGCAGTGTAAATGGACCATTATTTTGCGATATCAATTGCTACTGTTTAGTTGTATTCGCAGTGTTGCGAAATATAAATTTTTAAATTGTACTGAATTATGCCTGAAAGAGCATTTTTTTTCATCAAATGGTACTATTATAAAAAAAATATTTATTTATACTTAATACACGTACGGAATGGAATAGAAAAACTAACGACTGATACATGTTTCTCATGTACAAAACAAAAACTGTTGATTCGAAACGTAAAAGCCCCGTTTAGTCAAATGTCGACGGAACGTAACACAATGAACGTTGATTTTATCATATGTAGAACAAATTAAATACTTACCGAAATTACATTACGGTTCGGCAAGCGTTCTTATTGCTTTTCGTATTCTAAAAATGAACATACCTAGCATGGACGTTTGGCTAACCGCGGCTAAAGCCTAATGCTAATTTTAGCATTATGTATTAGAACATGTGGTGTTTTTGAAATGGAGAAGTACTGAAAAAAGTACTAAAGTACTGAATTTTTCAACACTGTGTATTCCTATTCACTGGTTAGCCAGCATTTTTCTGTGCCATTGTTACGTTGTTTCCTCCATTTTCAGAAACTATGTATGCCTACTGCCTTCGTCACAGAGCTAATGCTCCATTCGGAACGAGTAGGTCCGCAGATTTAATTTCTTTAGCTCTTCCTCTATTTTCTTCGTGTTTTATTTTCATGTACAGGTCGTGAAGCTCCTACGACAACTCTGAGTTATTAATCGTCAACTCTATTTCCTGCCATATTTGTTTTTAGACATTTTTTGGACTCGTGAATTCTGCTTCCCCATTTGTTTCTATAGTTTATGTTGAGCGTAAAAGAAAACAAGAGGAATCAAATGCAAATGAATTGAACGATGTTTTACACACAAACTGTTGAGGTTAATCCCAATTGGGTGAAGTATTTCACAGTCAACACTTTTGGAAAAACCATTCTGATAAATAAGAACCAAATTTTTGCATCATCACTCCATATATTTTTAAAGTCATAAACACTTTTAATTTTTTGAGTTGCATATGGTTGGTTTGGAAAAAAAACCACAAAAATTTTATTTTTATCAGAACACCAAATAATAAAACAAATAAATAAAATGTTTAATGTTGGCATGTATTAGAGTACTTTATCTAAAATCTAAACATTTTATTTTTAGCTAAGAAGTAGTGTTTTTGAATATAGAATTGGGTACTTTTCAGACACATGTGTGTGTATGTACATATGTACACAATTATCATGTATATATTTGGTAGCATATTCTTTTTAAAAAAACTTTTTATATAGAGATTTACTGAATTATACTAGAATCACATTGTGCAACATTATAATAAATTTTATAAAACATTCCAGATTCAAAAGTAAAAATTGTAAACTTATGCCTACAGTTGGAATATGTTCCAATTTTATCATTATATGCCTGCCATACACAATAATTTTCTCACTTTTTTTGTTTATTTTTTTTATCACAAAAACAAAACAAAAAAACTAAAATAAAAAAAAAAAATATTTTTTTTTTGATCTTGATAATGACATTAACACAATTTTGTTTTTGTTTACGATATTTTTTTGTTTATTTTTTATGTTGTTAGAGTGGCGATCGTTGTGTTTCTATTTTGTATTCTATTTCTGCTAAGTAGTCGAAAATTAACGCCGAAATCATAATGAGATGTATTCGAACAATATGACACCCTTTTTGCTTTAAAGGCCATTATTACAACTTGCCGTTAACTAAAGGAAGCATTTTAACGGGCAGATAAATTGTTTTTCATTATTATGAGTACCCAATAAAGTAGAAGCAAAGAAAATAAAGTATAAAGAATGTGCATTTCAACATATTTTGGAATATTTTTCAAAAATATTTCATGACGCGGGGGGAAAGATAGAAGGGAAGGGTACAGGAACCAAGAGCGTAACAATGCGTTGTTCTCATCGTGCGTTTTTGTTGTTTGACTACTTTCTTATTTATTCTTCTGAAACAGTGTTGCCACGAAGAAAAATTTTTTAACCAACATTTGTGAAAAAAATCTCCAAATAAGAAAAAATATAACCAAAATTAACTTCGTTGAATTTTATTTTATTTTTTTCAAATTTAAATTATAATTAATAAAAAAGAAACAAAAAATAGCTTTTTTATAAAAAAAAATAACCAAAACCAAAAAAATCTACACACCTACATATTGATTAAAAAATTTCCAATTTTGGTTAGAAATAATGAAAAACGGCAACACTGTTCTCAAATCACTTATTCTCAGACGTTGATACAAAGAGAACATGACAAAAATTATGAGAGGCATGTGTTAACCCAGAGGAAAATTGTTAGTAATATTTTTAAGTCTACTTATTAACCCAATAATATGTACATATATGTGAGCGAAAAATATATAAAAATTGTACTGCGCTAAAAAACCTAAAAACACCGTATTTAACATGGCAAGTATTCTTCCAAAAATCGAAATCATTTCTCATTGATATTAGTGAATCATACTGT
Organism: Sarcophaga rosellei; assembly: GCA_930367235.1. Classification (NCBI taxonomy): domain Eukaryota; kingdom Metazoa; phylum Arthropoda; class Insecta; order Diptera; family Sarcophagidae; genus Sarcophaga; species Sarcophaga rosellei. The sequence continues at coordinate 62,737,285 of OV884019.1, forward strand.
TTGGGTGTAAAATTGTCTGAAAAAGCGACATGAATATTCTTCTTTAGAAGCTGACAAGCAACTGAATGCGTTTTTACGCTCTCATGATGAGATCAACACATTGTTACGCTCTTTGTTTGTGTTTATTTTCGTCCTGTCTTCCACCCCCCTCATCTGGAAATGATTTTTTAAAAAGATTTTGGTGAGAGCGGGTCGTGATGTTACAACCCGCCATAAGAAATTTAACTTCTACATAATGCGCATTCTTTATATCCATATTCTTTGATAGAAGTGAGCGTTAAGCTAAATGGAGGATCATTCTGTCGGTAACTTTTAAAGTTAAGTTTTTATTTAATATTATTTTCAATATGGCAACATTAAATTTAAACAAAATGAGCATATACAACAAAAAAATAAAGAAAAACAGAAGTCCGTCGTTGCCACTGCGTTAAAAAACTAGTTTAATTGAGCAGTTTTATCGACATTGCTCCGGCACTGCCATATTTTTGAAAAAGTTAACTTTATTTTATCTGTAAGTTGTAATAACGAAAATAAGTTAAAGGTAACTTCAAAGTTCCCTTTAGCTAAAGGTACCTTTAATTAAACCCAAGTTTAACGGCGAGTTGTAATAATGGTCTTAAGTATGGCAAACTAAAAAAAATATCTGTTGTTCGACTTTATCTCCCAATATCTACGAATTGTTGATTGACATATGAGCTACTACGTATTCTTTTGAATGTTTTTTTTCACAATTCACTTCATTACGTTATACAATGTGTTTATGTTTACCGGTAAGTTTATAATTTCATTCTGAATTGAATGCAGAAAGATTGTTTGTGTTTTGAATGAATGAAAAAAAGCTTGTAAAGTAGTAGTATTATTGTAATTCTAAATTACAAGGGCATACAAAAAGCTTTTGAATGAATGAAAAAAAGCTTGTAAAGTAGTAGTATTATTGTAATTCCAAATTACAAGGGCGTACAAAAAGCTTTTGAATGAATGAAAAAAAAGCTTGTAAAGTAGTAGTGTTATTGTAATTCTAAATTACAAGGGCATACAAAAAGCTTTGAATGTTGAGTAAGATTTTTCTCAAGTTCTGATTTTAACAAATAACTTTGCATTTATTTACATTTTGTAATAAATATGTACGTATGTATGTATGTATCTTGAATTTAATGTAAGCTGGATTCATTATCAAAAGTGTCTGTACACGTTTTCTAAAATACCTGTAGCCACGAACAATAGCAGCCTAAATCGAAAACAATATTTTGGAGCGAAGGCACTTTGTAGTTATGAAAGCCATTCTGAAAACATTGACAGATGACATTAAGAAATGTAATGCACATAACCTAAAATAATAACAACAAATTTGAACTTCATAATACAACTTTGAAATAGGAAGTTGACAATGCTTATATTTGCTTAGAAGTTTTTTTTTTAATGAATGTTTTGAATTTTCCCAGCAAATGTTGAGCTAATCCATTATAACATATTGTATTATAAATATTCACCATTTGCATTAACCTTCTGAGACTCAAGTATGCGTACCTTGTGCATCTTATGTTGAGTATATTTTAAACGCTTACTATCACCGAGGGGGATAGTTTTTTGATAGTTTTTTGTGTCTCAAATACTACCAGAAATAGTTTTTAATTATACACCACAGGATTAATACAAAAACAATGGGTTCATGTTCAGATCTTAAGAGGATAATCGCTTATTTTCACTTAGGCTCTTATAAAAGGTCCAAATATTATTGAAAATTTCTTAAAAACATTTCGAAACGTATTGTAATTATAATACAGGCAACAAAAGAATGTGAGAATTGTAGCGCTTTAACATTAACATACAGATTTATCAACAGAATCCTATAGTACGTATGTATACCTTAATTGCTCCCTAAGTCGACTTGGGCGGTTATTGCTTGCAGCCGCAGATATGTACGTGCGTTCTATAAAAGGTGTTGTATTATTTAACAATGAAACTATTGAATCATTAACAGGTTGAAAATGTTTTCAAAGTTCCAATAACGATACAAAGGTTCATTATCAAAATATTTATGATAAAATTTAAAAGCAAATAACACAATCGCGTTTTAAATTGATTCAGAGATATGTATTATAAAATTTATAAATCGAACTTGTTTTTAATTAAAATACAACGCATTTTAACGTATTTCAATACAAGCGTTTGATCGAGAATTTTACAAATTAAAATACAGCGTAATCAACACAAAAGATGTCAAAACAAATCAAATCAATTTGAAAAAAACTACACAATAAAATTCAATATTTTTTATACTTTTAAAATTGAAGTGGTGAATTGCAGCGGTTAAATTTCACGCCTGCACACTCTTGTAATCCACATTAAAATCCCGAAGGAGATGAAAAATTTGTAACATGATTAAAATCATGTAAATCATGTAATCATAGTTATGTGTGAAGATTGTAAGGTGAGACGCGGAAATCCCTCTTTTCTAGAAAATATTTATTATTGGATCAGAAGGGCTATCTGTCAGAACAGGCTTCTTTGTCAGGAACCGTAACACATATCGATATGACATTTCCGCTGGGTATGTATGTACTATTTTAATCGATAGAATAAAAAATACTGAAACTAAAATAAAATCATAATAGGATTTCCTTATAAATACCAAGAGTAAAATCAAAAGTCAGATTAGAGAAAAACCGGCAAAAAATAATTAACACGTTCACGCCGGCCCGTACCACCGGTGGCCCGCTCTAAACTGCCATTGATCAAATTATTAGACGATCCGTAATACCAAATATGTATTTAGATCTTTAACACTTCGGCAGTCGAAAAAAGTACCTGGGAGTGACGTTCTCTTAAAAGCATTTATTTTTAATAACAATAATAATTAATAACGTCTTATAAATATAACCTGAACGTGTTAAACGAGTCTGGTACTAACTGAGTATGGTACTAACAATTATTTTGTTCTTCTATTTCTCACTTGTTATCATACAGCCTTATAGTCTTCTGATATTTCTTTGTCATGTTGACTAATCGCTAAAATTTAGAGTGTTTTTTCTACTCGCATAAATTATGTCTTTGGCAAACACCTTAAAGCGGAAAATGTATCACAAATAATCTGTTTTACATGAATCAAAAAATTATGGAATTCCCTTTTGTAAAATACATGTAAATATAATCTCAATAGACTTTCGACAGAGTAGGCTTGTATACAACTAAGGGCCATTATTACAGTTTGTCGTTAAACTTGGCGTTAGTTAAAGGTACCTTTAGCTAAAGGGAACTGGAAAGTTACCTTTAACTTATTTTCGTTATTACAACTTACAGACAAAATAAAGTTAACTGTTCTCAAAAATATGGCAGTGCCGGAGCAATGTCGATAAAACTACTCAATTATACAAGTTTTTTTTTTCAACGCAGTGGCAACCGCAGGCTTCGTTTTTTTTTTGTATATGCTCGGAAAAGAAAACGTGATTCGGATGAGTGAAGACGTAAAGCGGCAAAGTTTATTTTATTTTTTGGAAAATTATATTTGAAGTAATTCTTGGGGGATTGAAAACTCTCAGTTTTTAGTCCTGGACTCTATGGTCATACGTTCATATGGATTGCCACAATATTGACAACGTCGTCAATCAAACAAGCGACTAACAACAAGGTTGAACAGCAAAATTCCAAGAGGAGACGTGAAAGTATACCAAACTCGGACAAGGGTGCAGCTCCTAATAGCAGCAACAGATTCAGTCTTCTAGCTGACCTTGACATAGAGAGTAACGATGACACCGCCGGCATCCCGGGGAAATGCGGTACTGCCAACAAGCCAACTAATTCCACCTCGACGACACCAACTGGTAACAAATTCTGCCCCCCTATATTTTTGTACAATGTTAATGTACAACATCTGGCCAACCAATTGGAGGCGAAATCACCCAAGATAAATTTTAAAATAAAGAATGTAAGCAGGAATAAATGCAAACTTTATCTTTCAGATGCCACTGTCCATACAGAAATGATGTCTGTACTTAAGGAGAAGAGGATAAATTCCTATTCATTCACACCTAGAGAACTGAAGCAAATTTCTTTTGTTCTACGTGGCCTGTATCACGGCACTGATATCGAGGAACTAAAATCACATCTGGACGGGATAATTCCCGATGTAATCTCAAAGGTTACAAAATTTACAACCCCATACTCTGTGAAAAATAACTGTGACACAGGCCTTTTTCTTGTAACATTGCACCCCGGCAGGAACTTGAGTGACATATCGCACGTGAAATTCGTACTTAGTCAGTCAGTTGTGTGGGAAAGGCCAAAGAAAAAGGATAGAGAAATACAGTGTAGACGATGTCAACACTGGGGACTTATGGCAAAAAACTGTAACTCAGACTATAAATGTGTGAAATGCGATCAACATCATCTACCTGGTGAATGTAACCGGAATAAAAACGACAACTCAAGCCCAAAGTGTGTAAATTGCGGCGAAGAAGGTCACCCCGCAAATTGGCGAGGCTGCTCTTTCTACAAGAATTATGTGTCGGGGAAAAAACGACGCCTACGTGAGGCACGAGAAATCAAAAGCGCTGCTAACAGCAACATCAACAAATGCATTTCATCAGCGGTTAACCCAGCCAAATCATTTGCAAGTTTATTTCACAAGCAGTCTGCAGGCAACAAATCTGTTCAGCCGTCAATTGTTGAAACATTTTTAAAACTGGCTGAATTTTTTCTTGAACCAGAGGAGCTAACTCTAGAGCAAGAACTTAATAATTTCATAAATGAATACAAAAATATGCCAAAAGTAGAAGCCAAAGGAGAGTTCCTGCGCCTTCTTAAAAAGGTTCAACAGGTTCATGGCCCATAGATTCATCAATTTCTTAACATTCAACGTCAGATCTCTCTTAGAGAGAAGTCGTCAAATAGATCTCACTAACACCCTTCACAGTAACAAAATAGATATATGTTTTCTTCAAGAATGCCATCTCCGTGGACGAAGGAAAGTTTTATTAAATAACTACAACTTTTTTGTTTCTGATAACTCCCCCACTGGAGTAGCCATTGCACTCAAAAATAACATTTCATACAAAAGAGTGGCTATCGACGACCTAAGTATTCTGGGTACATTTTTAGAAATCCAAATGAAAATAAACAACACAAGCAAGAAAATTCTAGTTGGATCCCTATATGTGAAATGTAACTCTGATGCTAACGGCTTGCGCAATAGCCTGGACAAAATACTTCTGGTGGCAAAGGGTTTGACCTATTTCTTTTCGGTGGCGATTTAAACTCCAAAAATCAAGCATGGGGTGACAGTACTGCAAACCAAAATGGCAACATTATACATGACTGGCTCGAGGACCATTCGTTGGACATCATAAGGACTTGTCATAACACACCGTCGTATCCAAGCGCAAATTCATTTCTAGATCATTACCTCATGAGCACGTCCTTGATCAATAATGACACAACCAACTACAGGATCTCATCCCTGCCAACGTTCTCGGATCACTTTCCCTTGAAATTGGAAATTAATATGAATGCTTCGGATATATTACTCAATAACCCCCATTACTACACATCCTACAAGAACACCGACTGGAAACGTTTTCAACAGGACTTAACTATCTGTTCTAATATTCTGATGCCACCGAATAACAGGAATTTGGAGAACTCGGAAATCGAACAAATTATAGTGGAATTTAACGAAAATTTCAAGTCTGTTCATGATACACATACAACAAAAGTCGAAATTCAGAACGGCAAATTTTTATATTCCGACAAATCAAATATAGATGGCAGAGACAACTGAAGAAAATATATCACCGCTATGGAAACAGACTGAGTACCGAATATAATTTACTTTCTAAGCAAATACAGCTACTTAAAATAATTATAAAGGACCTTGTTAATATGGAGCAAGCGGAAATTTTCAACAAAAAACTGGAACATATCAAACCTGGACCTAATGCTTTTAAACAAGTTCATGATATTATTGGGAAACGTCAATCGCCTTTCTGCCACAATCTCTGTATTGACAACGTTGCGGTATCCAACAGTGAAACCTGTTCTGAGTATTTCAGGGAATACTATTCCACCTTATATACGGAAAAACTTCCCGTTAATCCAGTGGCCGATCTTGCCCAGCGTGTAGACACATATATTGGAAATATATCGCACCACATATATTCTTTCAACAGTGAGTTCAACTCTCTGGGCAATGAAGACGCGTACCATTTTACAAATGTCGACAACATTAAATCGATCATTTCGAATATAAAAAACAAAAAATCCAGTGGCCTCGACGGCATTTCAAATTTCTTGATAAAAAAATTCCCAGTCTCAACTATCGAGCTTTTGACTATCCTCTTTAACAACTGCCTCAACAATTGTTACTTTCCTCGGGCATGGAAAATAGCCAAAATTTTGCCAATTAAGAAGAAAGGCAGCGGTAATAGAACTGAGGACTACCGTCCAATTTCACTTTTGTCAAGTATTGGCAAACTGCTTGAGCATGTAATTAAATTAAAACTTGAAAATGAATTTCTGATCGATCCTATCCCATCATATCAATTCGGGTTTAAACGCCACCTCTCCACCCAACAGGCCCTAATGAAATTCCATGATGACGTGACAGTGAATTTAAGGAAAAGATGTTGTACGCTGGCCATATCGCTGGATATCCAGAAGGCATTTGATTACACATGTCATAAAGGCATTCTGTATAAACTGGTAGAACTCGCTGTAGACCCATTTATTGTTAAGCTTTTTAAAAGCTTTTTTACAGACCGACAATTTTGTACCCAGATAAAAGACAGTATTTCCTCGTGCGGATCTGTGAACAGTGGTGTACCCCAGGGTAGCATTCTTGCCCCATATTTATTCAATATATTTTTGTATGACTTTCCGCATACAAAAGACAACTCCACAGCCATTTTATATGCTGACGACTGCATGGTTTACAGCCACAATGATTCGCCATTACAAGCACTGAGAAACACCGCCTCACATTTGGGTTCTATCTGTGATTTCTACAATAGATGGGGAATTAATATAAATGCTGCAAAATCAAAGGCTATATGTACTAGAAACGCATCGGGCATATGTGCGGACTATGTGGTCCCCCAAAGCAAATGCCTTCGCCTCACACTTAACGGGACTGAAATTCCAATAAAGGACAATGTAACATACCTTGGAGTTAACTTCAACAAACTTTTTAAGTTCAACGGTCATGGGCGAACTCTCCTGACAAAAGCAAAGCGGATTACCTCGATGTTCTCTAGGTTGTTGAATAGTCCTTATTTTCCCAAAAATACTAAGCTCCTCCTGTACAAAGTGGCAATAAGATCCGTTTTAACTTATGCTTTTCCTATATGGTTTTCCATATCCCCAACCGTTGCGAAGGAAATAGAGCTCCTGGAAAGGAACATTTTACGTAAATGTATAAATCTCAACTTTAAAAATCAGACGAAAAGATTTTCCAACACACTCATCTATAAGACCGCATCTGTAACACCATTCTGCAGGTATTCCTTGGCTCTTCAGAGGAAATTTGTGGAACGTCTCGCTGAACACGAGAACTCTCTGATGCAGGAGATCTTCGCGTCACAAAGAGATATCGGCTGGCATAGCCACTATTATCTATCTCCTGTTGGGATACTCAATGAAGAGAGTATTTTGGACGGCAATACCCACGCACTGCCAGATTTCTTCAGCAAATCTGACCAGGGAATGCATAGGGGCTGATGTTTTGCAGATCTCTTTATTTAGAATTTATCTGTGATATTTTATACATACATATGTGATATTTTATATACTTTAGTTTTAATGGGTTTCGATACCGTCTTTTAGGGTTACGGGTGGTGGATTTGTGTTATTTTCACGGAAAATTCTACCTGTCGACATCTGGACTGCTTTACGGATGGTTCATTGAAATCAGATAGAGTCCGATTTTATATCTATCTGTAGAAGATGGACAATTTTTAGATAAGTTTTATATTAATCTGTTATTATGAATATGGAAACCTTTCGGTTCTAATTGGTTTAATGTTGACATTGTGTTAAATGTAACTTGGTGAATTGTTCAAGTCGTGTTAACGTTAGCTGACAGTTTCGGTTGTATTGTATATATTTATTCCGATTTTGTATTTGTTGTTTATTTTAAGTTTAACAGACATAGCTCTGTTAGTCATCATAAATGCCGCGAGCAAGCATTGACATTTCATTAAATAGAATGTAGGTACATATATTGATACATCTTCCTTTCATTTTTCAGGCCAGTAGCCATTTCATTTCAATGTGTATTAGAATAAGACGAGTATAGTTCTAAGGAACCTTGTAATATCGTTACTTGTATAAGATTTTCATAGTGTCAAAAAAAAATTAAAAAAGTCTCAATAAAAATCTACTACTACTACTACTACTTGTATATGCTCATTTTGTTTAAATTTGAATAATGAAAATAATATATAATATGGCATGTTCAAACATAAAGTGACCTTTAAATGTTAAAGGTAGGATGATCCTCCATTTAGCTTAACGATCACTTCTATCTTATTGGGTACTCATAATAACAACGAAAAACAATTTGTCTGCCCGTTGAAATCCTCCCTTTAGTTAACGGCAAGTTGTAATAATGGCCCTAATTGTATTATAAACTCTTTATGAGTAATCGAAAATAAATTATAAGATTCTGATACATAATTCAATAATTGTTAACCGTTTCCTGTTCATGTTGGTACTCCTCTAGTGCCAGTACTGTATGTTGTACTACCTTAAATTCATTACATTGATTTCACTTTTTTTGTTTACTTAAACATGATAATAAAATTACAACAAAGAAAAGAATCTACATAGTAATGGATCTAAACAGTCGTTTCAACGATGTTAAGGAGTGTTCAAACTACTCAAAAGCCGCTCTATAAAATAAATGTAATATTAAAAAGAAACACACACACACACATCTGTCGGTAAAGTAATTGTTGCAGTGAAGAAATATCAAACAATATTTAACTGTTTGGTGCCAAAAATCTAGTTTTACTGGATCATAACAAATATTATCGATTACAATTTTTCTGCATCAAGCATTCGCGATCTTACAATCACAAGAACAGCTGTAAAATATTCTGTAAAAACCAAGACACAAAGTCATTCACAGACTGGAACTTATAAAATAATTGACGTTGTTTCAATTGAATTGTTTATAGCACCATATCACTAAATGGAAATAAATGGAGCATTTCACTCGCTGCATTGCGTCGCAATTATGGTGGTTTTCGTTAATTTCACGAATTCCTTATTAAATTCGGTGCCTTTATCGTGGTCCTAAGAAATTTAAGCACTCAGAAAATGTACAACATAAAACCATTTAATTGTAGCCATAATCATCGCACCGCCCTCAAAGTTTTTGCTGTCATAACGTTATTTACTTTGATAGAAAGCAATTTTAGAACACCCTCTTTTTCTCATATACTTGTAGGTCCATCACATTCAATATGTACCTAGTCTGTTATGTCTCTAAATATACATTAATACATTAGGTTGTATAAAAAAATAAATTATGTACGTTTTCCACACATAGTTAGCTACGTACTTTACATATATGAACCAACATGTTCCTCTAGAACATATTAAGGGCCATTATAGCAACTTGGCATTAATGTTGGTTTTAGTAAAAGATAACTTTAGCTAAAGTAAACTTTAAAGTCACCTTTAACTTTTTTTCGTTATTACAACTTAATGACAAAATAAAGTTAACTTTTTCAAAAATATGGCAGTGCCGGACAAATATACAAACTTTTGCCGAGTTGATCTGACCTTTAACTTAACGCTCTTTTCTACCTTATTGTGTACTTGTAAAAATGAAAAACAATTTATATGCCCGTTAAAATATTTTATTGTTTATTTGCTTGTTAATTATAATACAATTACAAATTTCATCTTATTACTAAGAGCACCTCCACCAAACCACCATCAATTTTTTTGTTTAAATTTTGTAAAAGTTCCTCTTCGTTAGATGCAAAGGTTCGTTATTAATGGATACTTTTTTTATTTTACTAGTCTTGTGTTCTTTTGAACGGCATAATCGCATGTAACGTAAGGTAGCATTAAACGCATGGTATGGGCTTTTTCGGCTCTTCGGCTTTACCCTTCTATCCAGTGATTACAAATTAAGTAATCCCAATAGATACCAGTACCGTATATCTTTTCTTTATCAACTTCATTTCTAACTATTTCATTGTGGAATATTAAACTTAATTAAATCCTAACTGATGACTTTTTTGCTCATATAATTATTATTATTAAGCAAAGAAATTAATAAACCTAGATGATCTTTTGATTAGGTTGAATTTTTTTGATGTGTTGTAATTATACATAGTTATTAAATACGTAATAAAATTACGTTAGAAATTTAAATTGTATGGTAATAAAAGTGTTGGCAAACGGATATTTAATTTAATAATTAATTTGAATTGGTTTAAATAATTTTCACATGCCAAGTAGTACAAAAAAAAAAAAAAAATTCGTTACTTATAGTCTCAAATATATTAATAAACATACCATACAGTGGCTCACAGCTTACATATTTCAGTATGCACCTTAAAAAAATTTAAATTCATATAATTTCGATACGAAGCAAGATATTAAAAATTTTTTGTTTAAAAATTCAAAAAAGTTTTAATCAACCTCAAACGGAATGTAAATGAAAGAGAAATGTCCAAAAATAACTCCCCAAACCACTAGAAAGTCGAATTTATAAAAAATTCTGACGTATACTTATTTTCATATTAAGGGCCATTATTACAATATGCCGTTAACTAAAGGAAGGATTTTAACGGGCAGATAAATTGTTTTTCATTATTATGAGTACACAATATTTTAGAAGTGAGCGTTAAGCTCAAGGGAGAATCATCCTGCCGGTAACTATTAAGGCTGGTTCACCCACAGGTTTCTGAAACACTTTTGGTTCGCACAAAATTTTTTTTATATGTAGTTTGACGTTTCTCTCAGAGAGCGAGAGAAATTATTTTGTGCGAACAACCCTCAGTGTGAAATAAATTAATTTTAAATTTGGTCCGAACCATTTTAGAAAAGGTTGCCACACCATATTGTTTGGCATTTGTATTAAAAATTCAGTATGATAAACTAAAAAATGTAAACAAAAAGCAAATAAGAAAAAAAAAATATATAAGAAAAAAAGAAGTATTGGCGGTAAAAATAAAAAAAAATTGGAGAAAAAGTTAAAATTGAAAAATATTATATTAGGTAAGTTGTAATATAATTAATATATAAGTAAATATAATTAACTTTCTTAAGTTTATTCACATACATATGTATGTATTTAGTCACTTTCAATTAAATATGGCAGCATTGTTTTTACGAACAAAGTTTCTGAAATGGGTGAATCATTTTGCAGAAAACTCTCAGTAAACAAGAAATTTCTCCGAACCAAAAAGGTTTCAGAAACTTGTGTGTGAACCAGCCTTTAAAGTTAAGTTTATGTTTGAAGTTGCCATATTACATAATATTTTCAATATGGCTACTTTAAATTGAAACAAAATGAGCATATACAGCAAAAAAAGAAAAACGAAGCCCATCGTTGCCACTCCTTAAAAAAAACTTTATCGACATTGCTGCGCCACTGCCATATTTTTGAAAAAGTTAACTTTATTTTATCTGTAAGTTGTAATAACGAAAATAAGTTAAAGTTCTCTTTAGCTAAAGGAACCAAAGCGTAACAAGTAACGAAAAGCTCATAGGCCAGTCGTGAAAGGGACAGCAAATATTACCAAAAACGTATTTCTGTCTCTCTCTGATTGCAACTTTGTTTTGTTTATTTACGTTTTTTTAGTTTTCGGGGAGGGTTTTTTATATTGGCGGGAGTTAATAAAAAATTTAATTTTTGTCTAAAACTATTAATAAATAATAAAAACAACTAATAACATTAATAATTTTTAACTTTTTCTCTCAAGAAATTAAAAAATATTGGCAACTTTCAACAAGAAAACTTTTTTTATGAACAGTACGTCTTATTTTGATCTTGTAATATTTAGCTTCTAAATAACCTCTTGCACATGAAACTATATTCATTGGGACCGAAAATCAACCACATTGCGATTAATATTTAAATATTTAAGAATCTTTAAAATTTTCATAGAAGAAATTAAAAAATATTCCAAATTTTCCCTTTTTTAACACAAAATAAATATTTATTCACATTTAATTTTTCTACTTTATCCGCCAGTTTTCACTCTGTATATCTGTTGCTTCTAACACATTTGCTTTGCAATACATTGTAAGATTTTTTTTCTCCCTCCAAGCTGTCCTGCGTTTTTATGTTATGAACGTTTTTCAACTGTCAAAGCTTTCGTTACTTGTTATACTTTGAAAGGAACCTCTAACTAAACCCAAGTTTAACGGCAAGCTGTAATGATGGCCCTAGGAATTCAATTTATTTATCATTTAATTGTTTGTTTATAGTAAGCATTCAAAATAAGCTGCAAATAATTGTGTTCCTCTATGTATGATTTTTGTGTGTGTAAATTTAAGACTGAATAGGACATTTTTTTTCTTAATTGTTGTTTCGTTTCAAAATTATATGTTTAAGTTGCTGGTTGAAATAAACTGTAAGCTACTGTATGTATGTAGTGTAATATGTTTCAGCTGTTTTATTATAAGAATTAACACCGCCAGCCTATTTTGGGAACAATTCCCAAAATATTAAATTTAAATTAAATTAAAAAAAATTCCTTTAATTTTACGGAACTTTTTGTATTGACTTTGTTTTTTTTATAGTTTCTTGAAGTTTCCCTAAAAAATTAGCATAATCGTGTCTGCATTTACCATATTGTACAGATGTATGTACATATGTGTGTATGTATGTAATTGATGGTTTTCCGCATTAAGAAAACAAAACAAAAAAAAATCGAATTTGTTTTGATGAAATGCAAAATCAAATTTCGCACACTTATGTAATTTCGCAATGTCGTCTGGGAAACTCATTTAATAAAAACGAAATTAAAATTTTGTACAATAAGCAAAAGCGTATGGTGGTATTGTATTGAATTATTTTTTTGAATATAGTCGATTGGAATAATTTCGAAACCATAGTTAAACCATGAATTTATGCAAAGTTGAACAATAAAAACGAAAAATTCTTGCCAAATCACTTCACATTTTTGCCAAATTGACAAGACTTTCATTAAGAAAAAAAAAAAAAGGAAAAACGTGGAAAATGTTTTTTGTTTTCGTAATAAAATTAATTTTTACACGGTTCTGCTAGTATAATGACATTTTATTTGGAATAAACAACCTCAACAGGTGTAAATGATATGTTTATTATCATGAACAAAAAAGCAATAACAAATTACACAATACATATACAAAAGTGTTCATTCACTTGGAAATGTGTTGTAGAGTTTCTTTTCGTTGTTGTACTCTGAATAATTCAGAAATTTGGGCTTGAAGATCACTCTGGATCAACAATTTTAATAAAAAATTTAGAAATTATATTATTTTAACAACTGGAAATATGTAGTCAAACTTTAGTGAAATGAGATTCGTTAATGCCAACACACCACTTTTGGGTGTAACAGAATTTATGTGACATAACGCACCATAAATTTTGTTTATTACATTTGTAAAGCTTCGTATTTATATTGTTTATGTATGTAATACATCAATGTCCCTCAGTGGAAGAACATCTTCGGCTTTTTACACACATAGGCCACGAACATCAACAATGTTCTTTAAAGAGAGTGTAAAACAGTGTCGAAAAATTCAGTACCTTTGTACTTTTTTCAGTACTTTCTTATTTCAAAAATACTGTAAGTACTTTTTTATTATTACATATTTTATGTATTGCGCTTTTTAACTATTAATGAATTCGCAACATGTTCAACGTAATGTTAAATTCAGAATTAGGCTTTAGCCACGCTTAGTCAAACGTCCACGGGACGTACGTTCGTTTTTAGAATACGAAAAGCAATGAAAACGCTTGACGAATCGTAATGTAATTTCGGTAAGCATTTTAATTGCTCCATCGGCGTTTAACAAAACGGGGCTTTTAGGTTTTGTTACGTTCTGAATCAGCTGTTTTTGCCTGTATGTGTATTAAATAAAAATAAATAAATAGTCTAGTAGGTAGTGTACTGGCTTACTAGACATGAGCCCACGATTCAAACCCCATGTCAGACATCTCCAGCAAAACGAAGTATGAGAAAATTATTTCTCCGGTGACTTTCTTCTGGCAAAAACTCTGAGAGTAAATGAAATTGCCGTGCTAAAGTTTCCAAAAAAATTGTCGTTCAGAGTTGACTTTGAACAATAGGTCCAGGCACTCATGTATTAAATTAACATACACAAAATAAGTGCTGTGAGAAGTTAAGTCATAATTCTGATTCAAAGGGTTATAATGACCAATATGTACGTATGTATGTATTTGTTTACAAAAGTACTATTTGATGCAAAAAAGTACCGTTTCAGTTCTAGTTCAGTACCACTTTAAAATTTCAGTTTTGCAACACTGGTGTAAAATTGCATTCAGTTGATTGTCAACTTCTAAAGAAGAAAGTTCATGACGCTTTTTTTTAGATTTTAAGGTGACTTTAAAGTTCTCTTTAGTTAAAGTTGCCTTTTACTAAACCCAACTTTAACGGTAAGTTGTTATAATGGCCCTATCCTATTGAGTTTGTGGACCGTTGATACATACAAATACAGGATAACGCACGTCAAAGACGATAATGATTTCCGAAGTGTTAGGGAACGAAAAAAAAAATCCTCTTAAAAATATTTTTTTAATGAATATGTAATAAATCTTTATTAATTTCGGACAAATATGTTAAAGAAGAAAAATTTTTAAATTGGTACATTGGGTGAAATTTAAAAATCGTGGTTCGAGATCTGAAAAGTAAAAAAGCATTTTTAATATGTATTTTTATTTTGCATGCCTTATTATCAACACTTTGTTTGTTTCGCTACGGAGTATATTTCATCTTAAATTAGTAAATACATACGAATAAATCAAATTTATAAATATCTAATATACAATTCTCTACTATGTATATGGTATGTACATATGTATATCAAGTGTATAAACAACAAAAATTTCTAAGAAATTCATATTTAAAAGCATAGTTTTGATGAAAAAAAAAATAATAATAATAAAATAAACGAGAATTTCAAGACTAAATGCAGATGTTCCATACAATCAACATAAAAAAGTATTAATATATGATGACTTTGTTGTTGATAATAAGAAATAGAAATTATCGAAAATTCAAATGAAATCAATTTGTTCAATGCATTTAAATTAATAACAATTGATTATTTTGTCATGCATTTAATTTTTTAGGCAACACTAATACTTTTTAGGGCCGTTATTACAACTTGCCGTTAATCTTGGGTTTAGTTAAAGGTACCTTTAGCTAAAGGGAGCTGTAAAGTTACTTTTAACTTATTTTCGTTATTACAACTTTTTTGTTGTTGTGTTTCCTCATTTTATTTATATTTGAAGTTGCCATATAGAAAATAATATATAATATGACAAGTTCTAAAATAAAGTTGACTTTAAAAGTTAAAGGTAGGATGATTCTCCCTTTAGCTTAACGCTCATTTCTATCTTATTGGGTACTCATAACAATGAAAAACAATTTATCTGTCCGTTAAAATTCTGCCTTAAGTTAACGGCAAGTTGTAATAATGGCGCTTAGTTTATTACATAACTTACAGTTTTTGGCAAATTATATTTTAACACAATATTATTTTTCATTTAGATTTTGATAATTTACTTCAATTCAATTATTAGATTTCTAAGACATCTGCTGATAGTTTATGTACCTAATAGGGATGCCAGTCGGGAAATCCCGAAACTCGAATCGATTTGTGAATCCCGAAAATCCCGGGATTTTTTGAAACTTGTGCCGGGATTTGTCGGGATTGTGAATTTATATGTACCTACTTTTGTACGGTTTTTAGAGTTAGAAATACCTGTAAAAAAGCTTGCATTGATTTAAAAATTAAGAGTTTGTCTGATGAAGAATTTAGACTGATTAAACAAATTATAAATATTTTAAACCCAATTGAGCTAACTCTTGAAACGCTCTGTCAAAGTGACATGACTTTATGTAAAGCTGATGCTGCATTAACATTTATGCTAAATGAAATTAGAACAATCAATTCTAGTCTTGCTAAAGATTTATGTAAATCACTCTGCAAAACAATAGAGGAAAGAAGAACTGTGTATTCAATTTTCATAAAAATCCAAATAAAGAAGCTGATTTTGATATGACTTTAATAAAATCTGAATTAAAGGCATGAATCCTGTGTTTTTCAAAAGGTTCTGAAAAAAATTCTATATTCGATAATAGCTCATCCTCATCTGAGGAGAACCCTACTTCCATTGCTAAAAAGTTATTTGATGCCATCGAAGAATCCAAAAGTCCTATAAATCAATTAATAGGGTTTCTGATTTAGATACTCAACTGTCCAAAGAAATAGATTTATTTACATCAGGAGATGATAGAAGTGAATATTTACATGCTGCATATAACTCTCTTGGAACTATTTTATCAACAAGTGTTGATTGCGAGACGTGTTTTTCAATGGCAGCGTATGTTGACAACAAAATTCGTTCAAGACTATCAGATGATATGTTAGATGCTTTAATCTTTTTAAAAAATTATTTAAAACAATAATTTACTTATTTTGGAATATAATTAATTTTCTTAAAACTAATGTATGAATTATTTTTATTTTTGTTAATTTAGGTTATTTTGTTAGGTGTGTTTTGTTGTTTGGTTTTGTTTTTTTTATATTTTATTTTTATAGACATATAATTTTATTATAATTGTAATATAAATTAAATTGTTAATAAAACATGTTTTTTCATTTTCATTTGTCGGGATTTTTGGATCCCGAAATATCTTGGGATTTCAATTTGGGCGACCTTGTAATAATTAAGAAAATTAATTTCATTTATTATTAAAATAGTCTTTATAAACACTTCCAACATTGTCCGCAGGCCTTTATTGGTTTCTTTTCGCTATAGTCTCGGATTAAGAAAACTATCTAAAGTGGTGACTGTTAAATATTCTACAATGTATGCATTAGCAATGTCTAGAATAAAGGGACTTTAAGAATTTAGAAAAAAAACTGCACTTTACGTCACAGCCCCTCCCCCCTTTATTGGTAGATAAAATCAACATTTGTTCTAAACTCTCCTTCAAGCATTGTTGAGATACTCCTTTTCTGCAATAGCGAATTATAAACTTTCAAGAAGTCTCTCATATCTTTCATATTGTATGTCATTTCATGCCACTCGAACCGCTTTAAACAGGTCTTGAAGATTTATTAGCTTTTTTTGTGTCTCAAGACCGTTTCATGAATGGGAACCAGAGCGATATGCTGGCCATTATATAATGTCATCACCACTTCTCTACGCTTAATTGCCTTCAAAGACAAATCTATTGAATTTAGATTCACCACTCCTTAAAATTATTTTTTTTTTAACTACAGGTTTATGTCGACATTATGAAGGGATTCTTCTTCGATCTTTGATACTAATAATGTTCCTTAGTCGGGACTTTCTTCTAATGATCGCAGTTGTTTTGTGATACTTTTGATACGACAGTATTATGGGACAATTTTCTTTTTGTCTGCCGCTAGTACTGGCAATTTTGAAAATGTCTTGCATTTAAAATTTTTTTTAATTTTATTATAATTTGGCGCCAGTTAGGTGTAAAGAAGATTCTTTACACAGTTTATCATATTTTCGTTTCTATGAAAGCACGCTAAATGTGATAGAATTGATACGAAACCATGTGTTCTATCTTAATTTTATTCATCTCACTGAGATATGTACATGGAGTGCTACATGTCTTGAAAGAAACTTAATTGTTGTTGATGTTATTCCATTTATTTACTAGGTTTTATGAAGTCGCCGTAGTCTAGTGGCTTATTAGACGTAAGGCCCGAGATCAACTCCAGGTCAGACATCAAAACGAAATATGAAAAATATTTCTTCGTCGACTGCCTATGTGATGTGGAAAGCTAGGCCGTAATCCTGACTGAAGGCCAACTATGTACTTATGTATTAATTATAGTCAGCAAGTGATTTTAAATAACATAAGACCACCACTGTATGTCTTCCCCGTCAACATAGTTGCCTTGTGAAACTCGATTCCATAGAAAGATATCCCAACAAGCCGCTGAATTTTCTCTATTTATCACGCTTTCTTTGCTGGCAATTATAGGTTTTCTCTAGATTTGATAATATTATAGTAAAACAGAATATTCACAGTGCTACGTTTGAGATAAAGGCGCAGCGAAAAGCCTTTGTCAACAATAAAACAAGTAAGTAATTTTTGCAGTTTAGGAAATTTCATGACATCGTTGTGTGCTTATAGGCAAAAGTAAGGGAATTTTGTCTCGAAAGTGACTACTATGAATCCTTAAATATCACACCGTGTTTCCCATCTTATAGCTCCTACAACGTCAGCAGAAAATGGAGACAAATTGGTTTACAGATGGCTACCAATAATTAAAAGCGGTTGGTTGTAGGGATGCAAATGTTTTACTCATAAACTTTCGATGTTTTGATTGAATTTTGAATCATTATATTGATTTTGTTTCCCGTTGTCCAGATGCCTCAATGCTCGTTGCTCGTCTGATTTTGAGGCTCGTAATGCTCTTTTCTTCCGTGCTTGAGGTGTAGGTCGACCAATTGCTTGTCGCTTTGGAGGCATGATTGCACGGAAACGACATGAAAAATGCGTTTAAATTTATTAGAATCTCACAATATACCCAATCCAATTGAACCCAACAAAATGAAAATGTTTAAAATTTATGATTGACATTTTATGGAAATGAGTGATACCAAATGTTATTAAAATCATAAATGATGAATCCTAAAATGTCTGGTATTTGTCCGATCAACACATGATCAAATGCATAGTTTAGGATATAATTCATTTTGAATAGTTCTCAGTGGCGCCATTTATCGGAAATTAATCCCACCAACTTAAAAACCTTCGTCGAGTCATGAGCAACAACTTTGCTAAAGATCATAACGTGATCAAATGCATACTTTACGATTCTATAAGTTACATACAAGCAAACATTCATTTTTATATACTCGTATATAGACAGATAGGTAATAAATTAATGTCATATGAATTCATGAAAGCTTAATTGCACTAAAAAAATACGTGATAGAAGAGCAATGCCTTCAAATAAAAAATCAATTCACGTTCTGATCATAAAGTCGTCTTTTTTGATCACAAGAGTGTAAAATTGTACAGGAACATATATTTTGTTACTGTGCATCGTAACGAATCTACTTCTTGATTTTAAATTTTTTGTTAGGGCTTTTTTGAAATCATATGACTATACGTAGGTGCTGTTGCGTTAAAATGTTGTTTCTAGGTTTTTAGATGTGTTAAAGTGTTACTGGCTTTACTTAACGACGGGAAAGGAAAACATCGATGTATCGGTCTTATCACCAATGTTTTTTAACAACGATGTTTATTTTTGAAATCATCGATGTTATGTACGATGTTGCAACCCTAGTTGGTTGACCATTGGCGTCTGTAACTCTATTTTAGCAATCAACGTAACTACGATTCGGTTGTCATCCATAATCGAGCCAAATGTCTTTCGGCATGTTTGCTGTTGGTTTAGGGAATACAAATTTTTAAATTTCTATTCTGTTGTTTCTCTTATTATTTTTGATGTTTTAGGCGCCACAATCTGAAAAGTATAATAAACAACCAACCGTCTTCATAGAATTGCCGCCAGCCAAATATCTACAAATGATACGGTTGTTAATATATTTTGAATACTTTATATGTTTAATTATTCATCCAAAATATTGAAGTAACTTATCGATCTTCTTTGCTTTAAAACTTTTTTCACAGGTACGATATAATTTTTTTATACTCAAGTGTATTTTTTTTAATTTAACTTGAATCAAGAAATTCAATTTTGTTTTGTCATCAATTGTTATAACAACAATCTTTGGAACAGTTTGGTTAAGTTACTCAGAAAACAGTATTACAAGGAAACATAATATTACAATGAAATTACAATAACTGTTAATAAAATTTAAAATTATAATGCAAAGTTATAAAAATATAACAAAGTACTTAGACAGTATCATACTAGACAGAAGTAGTAAAATTTAAGATTGTTAACAAAATTATATTATAATGTCCTTGGCTTATGAGACCATTAAAGTGCATCTCCTAAAAACAAAAGAATGGAATTAATTAACTTACAAATTAGCTTACTTAAGAACCTAAAAAGTAATAAAAAAAACAATAATAAAAATTACTTAAATTGTACATTAACTCCTGTGGAAGCCAAGATGAGACTTTTTATAAAAAGACTCTGGGGAGGAGAAAACTAAATCAAGAGAAAAATTTTCAATATGCTCTCCACGTGGAGACAAATAATAAGTGTAAGTCCAATTAAAACCTCCTTGAATCTTGATGATTTCTGTGAGAATACAATTTACCAATTAAATTAATTTGAGTCTTTATAAATAACATGTCTTTTACATCTAGAAATAAAACTTTTGCCAATACACACGTAATACTATGTTCAGATATGAACTTTTATTGAGTCAATATTTGGTTTATTGAGTACTATATTTTAAGTGTTCAGACATATGCAGTTCATCTGCTTATTCAATATTCATTTGACAGCTGGTAAACAAAACAGATGGTTGTTTCAACAACATTGTTTTTATTTTGTTTTTTGTTTGTTGTTGTTGAGTTGTCAAATATCAACAGAAATTGTTCGGATAATTGTAATATGCGCACTGAACACTGACAGTGCTGCATTTTAAGTTTTACTCAATATTATAACAATTTGGGTATTTATTGCGCAATAATTAATTGAAACTTCATATGAAATATTGAGCTCAATAATGGCGTATATCTAAACATCGTATAAGCGTTAAATTCGTTTCTCAAATATTTTAAATTTATTCATTAAATTAGGGAAATCCGTTAAAGCAGAATTGGTCTTAAGCAAGTTTTATTGATTAATAATTTTTTCTTAGTGGGTAATTTAATTTATATTCCATTAATAAATTTTATCAAACATAACTTTGCCATGATCATTGAATTTATAAAGCTTATTACAATAAATACCGAGGTATTTAAGTTTATCTTTAAAAGGTTGTTATTATTTCATCTTAGCTGTACCCTGCGCGCTTTGCTGCACTACAAACTAAAATAAATTTGAAGGAAAGACATTAGACAAATATCCAATTAAGTTTGAATCATTTTATTGATTTTGTTTCCCGTTGTCCAGATGATTCAGACGAACGGGCCTGAGTAGTACGCATTCGATCAAGTGATTCATTGTTCAAGTGATTCATGCGAACGGATCTGTGCGGCAAGTACTCAAAGATTTTTCAGTCTCAATGCTGATTCTGAGGCTAGTAATGCTCTTTTCTTTTCAACACAGGATCAAATGCACAGTTTACGATTTAATTAATTTCGAAGAATTTTCAGTGGCGCCACCTGTCGGAAATTGGTTATACCAACTTAGAAACCTTCGTCGGCTCATGCGCAACAACTTTGCTAAAGATTAAATGCATAGTTTACGATTCCATAAAGTACATTCATTTTTATATATATAGATAATTTAAACTTGAAAAAAAAAAATAAATAAAACAAAAGTCTACGAATTTAATTTTGGTTGTATTTTTTCTTATTTGGTGAATTTTTTCACAAATGTTGGTTACAAAATTTTTTTCTTTCCCTTCTATCTTTCCCCCCGCGTCGTTCTTTACACTTTATTTTTTTTGGTTTTATATATCAAGAATCACAGATAGCATACTTGTAGGGGTAACTACTATGTGTATGAGTAATATATTTCAAATGCAATTAAATATTAAGTATGTAGTATGTAGCATACGTGGGCATGGCCCCTCGCTCATTTGGAATATCAACATAAAAAGTAGCCTATAACTCCTTCCAGACATACAGGAAGATACTGTGAAAATTTCAAGAAAATCGGTTCAGCCGTTTAATCGTAAAATTTAAAAATGCTGGATTTTGGTTGTTTACAGAAACATTTGTTATTTTTATGTTTAAGTGACAAACAGAAGTCGCAAATATTGCTATTTTAAGTCGTTGTGACCAAATATTAGCAGACATCTTGTCAATTTTTCCGTTAATTTTTCCCTTTCCAAAAACTTTGAATTTCCAAAATCGGATCAAAAATATTTTTTGGGTAATCAATAATTTTATTTGATATGTTGAATAAAAAAATACGGTTTTTGTCAAATAAAACAAGTATGTTTTCTGAACTAAATGTACAACTTACACTATGTAGTTACTCGGGTGTATTTTTTTTTCGAATATTATATCGAACATTGGTTATGACATTCAAACGTCTACCTTCTTTAATGATACTAGGAAAATCCGGAAAACAGCTACTAATTTATTTCAGACAAATTCAGTAACAGATATATCGGATGTCTCAAATCCATAGGTGTAAATGAATATGTATCAATATATCTTCTCTAGGAAATTGCATCATTTCGCAATGTACCGAAGCAACTTGTATTGTAATATGATTTTTGTTAATTATTTTAAATTCAAGTCTATTCGATTTGAATTGATTAATTAAGAATTTAATGTTCACTTTGTAGAGGAAAATAGGCGGACAAAATTATTTGCTAATTTATATTTATATATTACGTATATATGTATGTGAATATAATACGTCAATGTGACAACAAATTCAAATTAAATCAGATATGCGTACATATACACTTATTATTGCTTGCTAGGAGGCATGCATTCATAAATGTACGGGTGAGTGAGTGTTGAATGCGTAAATCGCAGTATTCTCGTAAAAAATGTTTTCAAGACGACTTACGACGTGTATGTTACGAGTAGTTAAAATATATTTTTTTTGTGGAACAAAATTTATTTTTATTTTATTAATTGCGAATAACATTTTATTTTCAGGTAACCTGGTTCTTAAAAAAAAAACATATTCTGTGATACGAATCCATTCAAAATATTTTGGGGAAAGTGTTTCAAATACATTTCAAAATGGATCAGAAACATCCATATTCTTACAATCTATTGGCATCAGTCAATGTTAAATCAACATTTGCCATTCTAACATCAATCTCCGTCCTTTTACGAATGTCTACCACTGCAATCGTTAACAACAGCAATAATGTTGACGGAGAACAATTGAAATCCAATTTGGTCAATTATCAATGCTTCACGGATAAGGGTAAGCTAATATAATAATTTATTATTATTATTAAGATATGTTTAAAAATTACTATTTACTAAATAAAAAAGGTAATTTAACACTCGAAAAATTTATTCAAAAGTATTTTTTACAAACCTATATGCCGTAACTGGTTTAAAGACTTACCAGCTGTTATCGTGAACAAGCACGCCAAGAGTAATTTTTGATCTTCTAGTGCTCCCAGTATGCATATATTGCATATATTGGCCCGAAAACGCGGTAATACATACAACTCTTATACAACAATCCGATTATATCGAAAAATACTGAACTGATGGATTGATCAGTAGATATAATTCCAGTGGAAATTATGTTAGGAAATTTTATCCAGACGTGCTTATGTCGAAAGCCGGCGATTAGTGGGCTTGTCCCTATTAAACACTGCGATTATAAAAGAATTGAAGAAAATTTATGAAAATACCATTGGGAAATTATTCAATAGTAATACTATGTTCAGACATGCACTTTTATTGAGTCAATATTCGGTTATATGAGAACAATATTTCAAGTGTTCAGACATAATTATATACGCAGTCCAGCTACTTATTCAATATTCATTTGACAGCTGGTAAACAAAACAGTTGGTTGTTTCAACAGCATTGTTTTTATTTTGTTTTGTCCTTTTTTTTGGTTGTCGTTGTTGACATTTGAGTTGTCAAATATCAACAGAAAGTGTTCTGATAATTGTAATATGCATACTGAACATACTTATGACAGTGTTGCATTTTAAGTTTTACTCAATATTATAACAATTTGTGTATTTATTGCGCAATAATTAATTTTTTTGCGCAATAATGAAATATTGAGCTCAATAATGGCGTTTATTGCGATTTACGCAATAAAAGTGTATGTCTGAACATAATACAAGTCACGACTAGTTCGTGAATATAAGTACTGAATCGCATCTATCTCTGCTGAGTTCCTAGACACAGTAGTATAATCGGAAACGACATGGCTGATGCTGTCTTTAGATTAGATTCACATTCTGAGTGCGTCTTATTAGGGATAAGGAGCAAAAATGTAGGGAGAATAGATTAAATAATCGTGTCTGATATTTCGGCTCTTCTAAAGTTTATAATGGGATTGGGCTAGCTAAAGGCCTCATTCGTCTTTCCATCTCTTTTGGATTTTCGTCTTGTGTCATCTTCTTTACTTTTTATCCATTACATCTTTTTTCTTTTCTTTCCTAACTGTTTCAACCTCACTATCTTTTCTCCTTTTTTATTTTAAGTTAAGTTTTATTTTAAATAAAGTTGAACAAAATAGAATTTGTATAAACTATTTATTAAAAGCAGACGTCAGTATTTCGGGTGATATTTCAATCACCAATGTCCCATTCAATGTATGTACATGTTAAGAAGTCACGGTAGTCTAGTAGGTAATGTGCAGGCTTCTGGACAGCCCGTGTTTTAATCCCCATCTCAGTCATCTCGAATAAAACGAAGTATGAAAACATATTTCCTTTGACGACTTCCTCTCAGCTCTCTTCTGGCAAAAACTCTGAGAAAGTTATTCAAACATCTGTCGTCCGGAGTTGACGTCAAACTGTAGGTCCAGACACTCATGGATAAAATTAACGCATACAACATGAGTGGTGTGAGAAGCTAGGTTGTAATCCTGATTAAAAGGTTGTCATGACCATTTATATTTGAATAAGTGCATACATACATATATACTTGCCAAATTTTTCATTTTAAAAATGGCGTCATAAACTATACAATATTATTGAGTACTTTATTGTGTTTATTATTGTCGCTTTGCCCTACACTATTCAATAAGTTGCACAATATTAAAAAAAAGTATACGGTGCAATTTTATGTACAATATATGTACTAGAGATCAGTAATCGTTTTTGGGCTACATATAAGTACTCATTTAATTTTGAGTATGTATGAGCCAACAGTATTGAAATTCAACTACTCTGATTCATTCATACTCACTACAACATATATTTCTTGCACTGTCGTAAGAAACCATGGCACTAAAAAATTTGTCAGTTCTAGCGAACATCACACTGAATTTCCATGCGAATAACGTCGAGATCTTCTGACTCCTTAATATTTACACCGCACATGGATGCAATATTATTGCTGCGCTTATGTGTCAATAAACAACACTCGGATAGATTGTTTAAACTTTAAAATATTTTTTTATAAAAATGATTTAACTACAATAAGGGCCATTATTACAAATGGGAGGATTTTAACGGGCAGATAAATTGCCTTTCATTATTATAAGTGGACAATAAGGTAAAAGTGACTGTTAAGCTAAAGGGAGAATCATTTAACCTTTAACTTTTAAAGTTAAGTTTATGTTAGAACTTGCCATATAATATATTATTTTCAATATGGCTACATCAAATATAAACAAAATGAGGAAACACAACAACAACTTTGTTGCCACTGCGTTTAAAAAAACTTGTTTAATTGAACAGTTTTATCGACATTGCTCCGGCACTGCCATATTTTTGAAAACAGTTAACTTTATTTTATCTGTAAGTTGTAATAACGAAAATAAGTTAAAGATAACTTTACAGTTCCCTTTAGCTAAAGGTACCTTTAACTAAACCCAAGTTTAACGGCAAGTTGTAATAATGGCCCTAAGGACAATTTTTTTACAAAACCTTTCAATTAATGTATTTACTTAGTTTTTCTGATGCTCTTTTTACGATTTCAATAAACGTCTTTGACGATTTTTTTTCCAATATTTGACGATTTGATCTGGCTGCTATGCCTGTAGACTACGTTCTGCGGCAAGCATTAATTTTTTGCTTTCATTTGAAGAAAAGTACTGGATGATTGCATCGATTATTTGTCGAATTCATATGGTGATCGTTCTCTGTCAGAAGCAACATGCAGAAGATGGGTTTCACCGGTTCAAAGATAAGGATTTTAATTTGTAAAAGGACGATCAAAAAAGTTGTAGGACGTCGAATTGCAAACAATATTGAATGAAGATGACACTGGATTCAGAAGAAATCACATAAATGTTGGGCAACAAACAATTTCTGACCGCTTACAAATCATGAGAATAGAAGTCTGGAAAATGGGAGCAACATGAATTGAATGACAGGCAGATGGAAAAGCGTTTTTGAAATTTTGCTTCAAAGATGTGATTGGAAATCAGTGATGCATCGAATTGTTACTAACAATGAAAAATGGATAGATTTATTTTCAGAATCTTAAACGAAAAAAATCAT
Organism: Sarcophaga rosellei; assembly: GCA_930367235.1. NCBI lineage: Eukaryota > Metazoa > Arthropoda > Insecta > Diptera > Sarcophagidae > Sarcophaga > Sarcophaga rosellei. Next base: position 62,763,731 of record OV884019.1, read on the forward strand.
GGATTAATCCGGAACTACTATCATCTTTGGCTGCAAAACCAAATCGACTAAGCAGGAAGACAATGCTGAGCGGGACCAAAAGGGTCTGGTGTACCATGAGCTTGGAATGGGCCACAAGGTACGGCAAGGTAATTTTGCAATATAACAATGACTTAAAAATTTAAAAAAAATAAACAATTTTTGGTCTGAATTTTAGCAAAAAAAACATTGTGATCACATAAACATAACAAATTCTCAGTTTCATGAATGACTATAAAATTTTCAGCTACTCTGAAAATTCATCATTTGAGATGAAGACTGGGAAAAACTACTCAGAAATAAAATGAGTACATGATGTCATTCAAAATGATGATCTGTATCCACAACCAGTGAGAAAACCGTTTATAACATGAATTTGGCCCATTCCTTGCCCTGAAAAATATCCACAAACCATAGTGTTGCCGTCAGCAAAGTTGACTGTCTTACTCCTATACTTAGAGTCCAGTCTGTTTCCATTTTGGTCATCTAATAAAAGTTTTTCCATCATTGCTTCTTAGGTTAAATCTTCACTAATCTTCCCTGTAGCCATTTTTAGTAATTATTTCAAATAGTAAATGTGCAATAAAATTCAAATTCAATCAAATATTGAAAAAAGTAAAAAAAAAACATAAAGTAACGGTTACCATGATGTGCTTTTCTTAATTTTTTATCCCGTTATTTTTTCTTGCAGAATCATAGAGGTTTTATCAACACCGAATAAGTGATTAGTCTTAATATAAATACATATAATTTTTTTAATTTAAACATTTTTTTTATTATTTATTTTTAAAACAGTACATATTAACATACATAATTGGCCATTGCAACCCTTCAGTCAGGATTACGGCCTAGCTTCTCACACCATTCATGTTGTGTGCCTTAATTTTATACTTGAGTGGCGGGACCTACATTTGACGTCGACTCCGAACGACAGATTTTTTTGAAAAGCTTTCCATGGCAATTTTATTTATTTATTAGAAATATTTTTTTTCATATTTCGTTTTGATGTCTGACCTGAGGCTCAAACCCGGGCTTTACGTCTAATAAGCGAACACACTATCTACTAGAGTACGGCGACCTCAATTATTAATAAACTAATGAAATACCTTGTCAATTTCTTAAGATGATTTTTAAATTATCTTCCATTTAGAACACGAAAGAATTTTTGAAAAAGATTTCACTGTAATTTCAACACCCTTGTTTCAATGCTTCGTCCTTCGTAAATATTTATGTCAATGTATATGTACATATATCTTTACTATTGAGGTAAAGTAGGTTTGTTTACTATTCATACTTGTTAAAGTTGAATGTATTTAAGTGTATTTGCATTAAATTTTTTAAAATTAAGTTAATTAAAATTTTATTATTGGCAAAAAAAACAGTGAAATTCATTAATATTTTCTTATTTTTACTTGTAACTTTTGAATTCTCTTTTTGTGTTTATTTTTTCTTTATTCAAATAAATCTGTTGAATTAAAGGAGATTTTTCTATTTATTTGAAAGAAGAATAAAAAAAAAACAAATAAAGAAAAAAAAAGCCAACACAAAAATGTATACAATTGGTATTCATTTAACCAGCTCTTGTGCACATAATACATACATTTGGGCAATTCACACAATACCTTGTATCGTTGTATTCATTGTATTGTTACATGAATATACAACAGTGTAAGCCTGTTGTTTATAATTTTCATATAAGAATCTATTACATACATTTATACACATTTATTTCCTGTTTTTGGAAGTTGTATTGGTGTAGTGATATTAGTTTATGTAAATGCCACTCATCAAGAAGAAGAAGAATAAAAATGCAAAATATTTTCTATGTTACTTGTGTCAATAATTTTCATTTCAAGATTATAATTGTTCGCACAGATAATAAATTAATTCACTTTTTGTCCGTAATATTGTTTATTTTGCTGCTTGAAAATCAAATTATGAATACTGGTCTTCTTCTTCTTATCGCTTTTTGACGTTTGGAATACGCAATACACAATACAGCATAGCATTGAGCGTTCACAAACAAAAAGTGTATTCAATACAACATACACGATACAAAGTCGTGTGAATTGGCCAATTATTTACAACTTATTTTTAAAAAATGTTTTAATTTGCTGTTGTTTAAGACTCATCTCTCGCATCTTATTCAATGTATTTTCTATTGTTATTAAAGAATTAAAAATTTGTTCATCAACATTGTGATGCGATATAAGAAAACGTAATTTCTCAACAGCAAATTTTGCTTCCAACGCACGGTGGTCCCAATGACGAGTTTATCCCGAAAAAAGTCGTTTTTTCGGATCGTACATATGTGAATTTTTTGTTTGGTTTTGTAATGACAAGTCTTCAGCTTACATAACGGTATAAAAATTTTTATTATATCAGCAGTGTTAATACTGCAGCACTGTTTTAAACACAAACAATAGATTTAGTTTTTTTTAATAACAGACTAGACAATATTTTAGTTTGGTTTGGAGATCTTATTAAATACAGCGAAAGTATATTCCTTATTATTTGGGGGGTTTTATTTATACAATTGGGGTGTGTATTTTTATAATTCCTAATATGCCGGCGATTTTGCATTTCGTTCCGAAAAAAATACGTGAAAACTGAGATGTATTCATTAATAGTGCAATTTTAATTGCATTATAACTTGTGTTAGAGTTTTAATTGTGAATTTAACCCGATTTAGCAAAATGTTTTCTATTGTTATCATCTATGATATGTGGGCAGTTAAATGGTAAAAAATTTTCCTGCCGATTTCTGCCTGAAAGCTTTCATATCAAATCATTTAGTTGCGATGTCTATTACCAAAAGGGAATTGTTTAATGTTCGGTTCTTTGAAAAGGTGCAAGAAAAAAAATTTAATGCTGTTATATATTATATTTTTATGAAAATTGGTATAAAAAAATGATGAAAATGATAACTATACAAAAAAATTAAAGCAAGCAGGTAGAAATTTCATCACACAATTGTCGAAAAAATGGTCCATGGTACATCGAACAAAGAGTGTGTTCGAGTCTTCATTTAAAAGTTGGTTGGCTGAATATTTCGTTTTTCCTACTAAGGAAAACTCGGACGAAAATACCATTGACGGACCGTCAACGTCAAAATACGGACGACCTTCTAAACCGTTTTTAGAAATAGGAGAAAGATCTAAACAATCTAAAACAAAGCATCTTGTAAACTCTTGTTCCCCTGAAGAGCTAACATTTGCTGCTGGAAGTAGCCTTTATAAATCAGGCAAAAGGACTGCTTCAGACGTTATTAGAACTATAGGTAATTTTCCAAAAAGGCCATTTAAAATAAAAACGTTCTTAAGCACGCCATCTAAAGAACCAATACCTTACAGCAGTGAAGAAGCTCTAGCAATGTATATTGACATCATTCAAATGTTGCTCTGCGTATTGGAATCTTATCCTAGGAGGCGCTTGAATCCCGCAACAAGGATTTTAGATATGTTAGAGAACATCATGCTCGAAAAATGTCACGGGAGAATAACATCGAAGATCTTTTTAACAATCTTCTATTTTCATCGGATCCTTACATATCGTCTCTTTCTACAAAGCTGCCGAATTGAGATCCAGAACCATTGTGTCAGGAGTCAATTGGTTTACTTTTAGATACTTCTATTTTAAATGAAGAAAACCTTTCAGGATATGAATCGGATGAAGCGGAAACCCATTCAGATGAATAAACATTTATGTAAATATATGTACATATATATTTAAAATACACAATTACGTTAATTATTTTTAATAAACAAAACCATACTTATTTTTAATAAAACCTTTAAAACACAATATTCCTATCTTTTTTTATATTTTTACAACTTTTATTAATCATTATGCTCTCAGTGAAAATATTTAAATATACAAATTAACGCAGTCATTATGTCAACTTGTTTTGTATGGAAAGTGCCACGCCCCCTTAATCGAATCCGCCCATTTTTGGCGTGAGCTCGCACCGTACCAAATCACTTATTCGTAGAAATTTGTATCCCTTTAAGTGCTTTTAAACGAGAGTTATGACTTTCGCGCTAAATTCGTCATTGGGACCACTGTGCAACGTACCTGCAACAGCCATGCTGTTATCAATATTTGATTTTTCTTCAAAGGTAAAAGTAGTTTCAGGGTTGCAAGTAACACGATGTCATATGCAATCGATTTTTATTTTCTGATCTTCATTTCAATTATTGTTTAAATACTTACTGAACCCACAGGCAGTGAAGAAGTTTTGAATGCAAGTTTTGCTAATATCTTTCCACACTTTATAAGCAGCATGCAGTGCACCAATACCTCACTTTGCGTCATGGTTACGTTCCAAAAAACCCGTTCCAGGGTTACAAAAATACTATTTTTTAAAAATAAATTGCACAAAGTAAACGTATACAAAACCTAAATAATATAAAACTTTATTACATACATGCAAAAAATCAAATAAAAAAATAAATTAGAAAAGAAATCTGAAAATAAAACTGTATTGTTTTCAGTTTCAGAAATTAAATCCTCAAATTTTGATAGCATGCCGCAATTAGAAACAGAAGTCGTGCCATATTCTATTTAAGATCACGCTGTTTTTACCAACCAATGTGGAGAAATTGCTAAAAAGCTATTTATGGGATAGGTATTCCCAAATAAAATCAAAAAATTCTTCCCGCAGAAGGATATCTGCTGGCGTACCTCAAGGAAGTATACTAGGGCCGTTCCTATACTTAATGTTCACTGCAGATATGCCTATAAGTGTAGTGACTCACACGTCTACTTTTGCGAATGATACGGCGTTTTTTAGTATTCATAGAGATTCTACAGTTGCGTCACAAAGACTTCAATCTCACGTTAGTGAATTGGAAAAATTGATGCTGAAATGGAAGATAAGAGTCAACGTTTCTAAGTCCGTGCACATTACGTTTACACTGAGAAGGGGAAATTGTTGATCAAGATTAATGGTGTGACAGTACCAGAACGTAATAGTGTAAGATATCTAGGCATCCATCTCAACCATCGCCTTACCTGGCTTACCATATAGCTGCCAAAATTGCCCAGATCAAACTCAAAACAGCACAGCTTTACTGGCTTATTGGACCTAAGTCAACCCTTGCATTATAAGTCAATATTTGGTTTTATGGTATCCAACTGTGGGGAACAGCCTCACCATCCAATGTAGAGAAGCTGGAAAGGCGGCAATCTAGACTTCTTAGAATAATAACAGGTGCTCCTTAGTATATGAGAAACAGTAACATTCACAAAGATCTGAGGGTGCTCCTAGTTCGAGAGGAAATAAAAATAGCAAGTGTCAACTACGTCTCTAGGATTACAGAACAACCAACCGTCTTGTAAGAGACTTACTTGTATTCAAGGGTCACAGACATCTCAAGAGGGTTCAAACAAATGATCTGATCAGATAAATTTACTTTTGATGAGCACTTTTAGTTGCACGTTGCAATGGCAATAACAACTTTTATTTTTATATTATTTTAGGTTAAGATTTGAATACTTATTGTAAATTCCTTAAAGGAAAGATTCAATAAATAATATACGAAAAAAGAAAAAAAATTAAATACTCCAACCCAAAACAACGCAACTTCTAATATTTAATAACGCACAGTGAAAATTAGTACTAATTCAGCAGCGACGCAAAATCGAAATTCGAATGTCGCGAAATTTCGGTGGAGGCACCGTAATGGTTTGGGGTGGGATTTCGACTATGGGAAGGACTCCTATTTATTTTATATCAACTAAAATGAATAGCGAGAAGTATTTTGAATTATTAGATGACGTTTTAATTAATTTTGGGGATGATTCGTTAGGCAACAATTGGATATTTCAGCAGGATAACGCCGCAATCCATAAATCAAAAGCAACAAAATCATTTCTGTCCTCCAGAAACATACCAGTTTTGAATTGGCCGGCATGTAGTTCAGATCTAAATCCGATAAAAAATTTATGGGCAATACTATCGGACCAAGTTTTCAATAATAACACTTAGTATAAGGATGTAAAATGTTTAAAAAGTGCCATCATAAGATAATGGAGTAGGATTGGTCAAAATTGCATTGAAAATTTAATAAATCCTATGCCCCGTCGGCCTCAGGAAGTCATTATTAATCACGGTGGACTCACTAATTACTAATAAATACAAAAATTACTCAGTAGTTGTTTTTTATCATTGTTATTTTAGCTTTAGGTGAATATTATTTAATTTTGGTCTTATAATTTTTTCGTTTGAAAATGAAATTCATTTTGTGCTATCCTTTTATTAAACAAAGAAAAAAATATATTTTTTACATAAAAAGATTTATATTATAGTTAGTTATATTTAACCCAAAAATGGTACGAATTGGTCTAAAAGATTTTAAGTTTTTCGAGAAATACGTTTGGTCTTATAAATATTTCGGGGAGTGTATGTTATTTGAAGTCATTCATTAAATATGTGTCTTAGTATCCAAGCTTTCTTGTAGTGCCTGTTACACATTGGAACACTTTTAATATTTTTGAAGCATCTTGGTTTTTGCTGACTTTGCTATGAGGAGTGGTTTAAGTTTTTCTAATTCATCCATATTTACAACTAATAATAAAGACATTCTCTCTTAATTGTGCTTACCACCACGGCACTTTTCATTTTTGAAGTAAATGTACGATCTGACAGGCATTTATAAAACAATCCAAACTCGTCTGCATTGAAAATATTCTTGACTGCGTAATCTTTTATGAGACGATTTATTTTTTTCTATTCTAAGCAAACATCGTCATTAACAGCAACCACAATTCACAACAATTATTACGCATATTCTATTTTCTCTGTTGATTTTTTGCATTGCATTACGAGTTATGAAAGGTTATCAACAACCAATTACGAATTATAAAAGGTTTAACAGATTTTGTATTTAAAAAATACTGAAATGTATGGAATTACTACGATTTAATGCGATTGTTTCGAGGGACCGACAGTTTGCTACGAAATATTGAGATTTTTAGACTTAACAGAGTTAAAATTATCGGGATTCTACTGTGTTTTCATTTCACTTTTGGCAGTTCAACCAAATAAACATATGTCAATGTACATATGTATGAATAACAATTACAAGGAAAAGAAAACCTATCACGACAATGTAAGACGCTATGTTGCATGAGCAGCGATGAGAGATATTATAAAATGAGTAGCAGCGAGTAAAGACGAATGGAGACGATCAAATAAATTCATCATCGCCTTATATATGTGCGTGTTGTCGTTCTTTTTCATCTCCACATACACATTGTGGGCATTGATTGATGAAAATCCAAAAATTCTGATTTTTTCATTTGATGGTCTCCAATTGTGATTGACAAATATTGATTGATCTTAGTTATTAGGTTATGTAAGCAGGACACTGATGCATGAAGTGAAAGACAGTCTCTTCCTTCTCCTTATACCCTGAAGAAGTCATTCGTCGGAATGCAAAGACTTTCGGCATGTGATTTAAAGACAACAAGGTTGCGCCTGCTTGTAACACAGGTGGACAATATCCAAATTATTTGAGGAATCGGAATGTCGGAAGTTGCGAGCTCCGTTTTGGCTTGGTCAACCCGTCAGCAATGGAATAACCAAAGATATCCCCATGTTCCAGAACTCACATAAAAGTTACTTTAGAATAATCCGAAATTTCTCTGAGAAATCCTCGACATTCATGGACAAGGAAAGACGTTAGAACTACGTTGGTTAGGGACTTAATCGCAGCCTGGCTGTCTGCGTAAATCAAGAGGTTTTCTGGGAAATCCTGAAGCATTGCGGCCCTTTCAAATTACTATGACCTCTGCTTGGAAAATGCTGCAGTGGTCGGGCAGCCTATAAGAATCTATCAGAACAGAATCTTTAAAAAAATATTACTGGCCACCATGCCGTTCAGCTTTGAGGCATCAGTACTGATTCCAAGGGTTCCATCGGGAACCTCCGAATCCTCTTGCTAGAAGTCCATAGTTGGAATTTTAAAATGTCTCACAGTCTCACTGCCACCAGCTTAAGCCTCTGCTTTAATAGAAGGTTAGAGGGGTGCAAATTTGGTATAACAAATAATGCTTTAGTTGGAGTGAAACAGAGCGCACTGGTGATCACAACAGCTGGCTGCCTGCGTACTCTGTCCATTAGTCTAAAATGGTATTGTTGCTTGCACACCGTCCAATTATTGGATTGTACCACAAAATATATTAATGAGTCCTATGAAAAATACTTATATCTTTTCAATAAATTTTAATGCCCATAGTTATACGCATAATTCTTTGCGTTACCATTTCGAATTATTTTTTTGAGTTTTTTATATACAAAATAAATAAAACTTTTTAAAATAAAAAAAAAAAAAACAAACTTAAACAATTAAAACCATTTTACTCTTTAATTTAAATCTGGTGTGTAGTTTTTGAAATATTGTGAAAATAAAGACCATCTGCCTGACATACGGACGCTTGCTTGAGTCGGTGCAATGTACTTCAGAGATCAGCAGTGAGTATTCAAAAAGATGAGTAGATTAGAATCATACTCATAATTGTGATACTTATACGCCAGTGTTGCAAAACTGAAATTTGGAAATAGTACTGAACTGTAACTGAAATAGTACTTTTTTGAAGGAATGGTACTTTTGTAATAAAAATACATACAAAAAATGCTGACCTACTGTTTAAAGTCGACTCCGAACAACAGATTTTTGAGAAACTTTATCGCGGCAATTTTTTGCCGGAAGAAAGTCGCAGGAGATATATATTTTTTTTTGATGGAGATGTCTGACATGGGATTTCAACCGTAGGCTCACATTTAGTAAGCCAGCACACTACCTACTAGACAATTTATTTATTTATATTTAATACACATACGGCACGGGACAGAAAACCTAACGACTTATTTGTATTCCTCACATACAAGACAAAAACATCTGATTTGGAACGTAACAAAACTCAAAAGCCCCGTTTAGTCAAACGTCGATGCAAAGTAATGTAACATACGTTCGTTTTTAGGATATGAAGAGAAATGCAACCTAAATTACATTACGGTTCATTGCTAATCGAATTCTAAAAGCAAATGTACGTTTCGTGGACGTTTGGCTAACCGGGACTAAAGTAATTTACGTTGAACATGTTGCTAATGCATTAATAGCTGAAAAGCGCAAAAAATAAAATATGTAATAATAAAAAAGTACTGAAAGCGTCGAACACTACAATACTCACTAGAAGGTTGTGCGTTTGCTCTGCTTGATGTCTTTGTCTTTCTTATTTTTTTCTAAGTGCAACAACAACTAAGACTGTAAATTTTAATGAATGATTCGAATCACTCGAATCATATATGAGTATTTTCCTAAATTTATGAATCTGAATGAGTAGGCGTATGAATCAAACATATTTCGAATGTTATGAGTTTGATGTCAACGTTGTACTCATACTGTATTTATAAATCAATGTTGTAGTGAGTACGAATTAATCAGAGTATTTGAATTTCAATACTGTTGACTCACTCATACTCAAAATTTCATGAGTACTTATGAGTAGCGAAAAACGATTCATTGCTGATCTCTGATGTACATGTATGGAAATATATGTACTTATTAATGGGTGTAATTTCTGATGATATAAATATTTAAAGGAAATTCTAGGATCTTGTTTCAAGTTAAATCGATCTCTTGTCGCTAGTAATTGCTTTTTAAGGAATATATGTATGTAATATTTTGAAATAATTGTATATACACCAGTTAGTAATTTTTGTGCAACTAAAGGGATTAATTACAAGCTTAGTCAGAACAATTCTTATTTGCACTTTCTTAAAAAAATCAAGAAAATGACAACGACCTCCAAGCGTTATGGTTAAAATTGAAAAATTTTCCAGAAGTGCCATTTATAAGTTACGGCAATTTTTTTTTTAAGAAAACTGAAATGTATGTTGTAGTAATAAATGCACACACTACCCTCAATTTCTCTAAAACATTATGATATTCTGTTAACCTTTGAACTTTTTAGTGTCGGATAAAATTTAGATTTTAAGCAATATTTTCTTATAAAGCAAAGGTTTCTTTGCTACATTTATTAATAAATTCTGCTCAACTGATGTTTCATTTACAATATTTAAGTCGTTACTGTGTTATGTTAATTATTTTAGAGAGCGCTTCACCAAATCTAAGTTTCCGTCAAAGTCCCATTGGCATACAAGTGTCATACTGGCCATCACATCAACTTATTACCCGTATATTCGCTATATTCCTCCGAGAAATTCTTCACTATCAACAGGTTTACATATTGCCAATCGAGTTTAATGGCAATCCTGACGAAGAATACTACGAGGGCAAAAGACTGACCAACACTCTTGACTTATTAATGTAAGTCCCTTGGTACACTGGCTTGCTCTATGTCTTCATTCTTCATTTAATTTGCCCAACTTATAGAAAGCATCCTCAATACCCCAACTTGCCAATGATAAATTTAGGAGTTTGGACACCACCAACGGGTCACGGTTTAAGGCCTTCGGAAGTATATGAATCGGGAGTTTCTTTAGATCCTGGCCGTTTTGGTTGGTCTGTTGGTCCAGCCCAACTTAATGTCACAATGGTTGGTCTACACTACTCCATCTTTTTGAACAGATCAAATCCATACTATGACATCTACGTAATGGATAAGGACCAGTTGAACTTACTTTTAAATGGTAGCGAGTAAGTAGTTTGCCCCTGTATATGTATATGGTAGATTCCATCATAATTACATTCATGATATTCTTTTTAGCTATGAATTCTTCGAAAGTCCATATTGCAAAAATATTGAATGTGCAACACTCCTGGCAGAATATAAAATGGAAACATCATTCGTGCAGCAGCAAATTAAAGAAATGAAAGCTTATTTAAATATTTTATGGCTGGGACCACGATTTCGTTCTGAAATAGATCGTTTATATGCGCATTACACTAGTCACTATGCGAATGGTAAGAACAAACGATTTTTAGTACTGCATTGGAATCCTTCAGATGTTATAGATGGCGCACATACTTTCAAACAAATTGAACTGCCTCTCTGCGAAGAGTCTTTATCGCTTTGGAAATCGTATTGTAAATATGAATTGACGCCAATATTCAAATATCATACGAAACAATTTTTGGCAGACGATCGTTTAATGCATGCATTACGTTTGTTCTGGATCGATAATGAAGCATTAACGCATATTTTCACTGATCTCAACCGTAAACGTACAGAGTACGGATATGTTACGGATAGTGTATACAACGAATTGGCATGTGACTGGCTGCGATATCATACCGACAATTACAATTCATGGATATCGAAGGAGCCCATGACTTTATCGATTGGTGCTATATTTCCAATAAAGAAGAATACTCGTGGTCATCAGAATTTGGTTTATGTAGTGAAGAGAGCGGTTCAAGCCATCAACAGAAATGCGACAATTCTCAGGAATTACAATTTAAATGTTATTGAAAACGATGGCGAATGCAAAGCTGACGTTGTAATGAAATCGTTTATACATTTATTTAATGTGCCTAAGCTTTTGGGTGTAGTTGGGCCAGCCTGTAGTGAAACTGTAGAACCTATTGCTGGTATATCAAGGCATACAAACATGGCTGTCATTTCTTATTCAGCAGAGGGTGCATCGTTTTTAGACCGTCAAGCCTATCCATTCTTCTTTCGTACCATTGGTTCCAATCGTCAATACGAAGATGTCTATATACGGATTATGCAACATTTCGATTGGAGGCGTGTTGCTGCTCTAACAGAGGATGGTCAAAAGTATACCGAATATATATCCCATATGGAGACTGCACTGAAAAGCAACAATCTTGAGTTGATAATTAATAAGAAATTTTTAAGTGATATTACGTATACTGAAATGAACAAGGTTAGTACACTTACACACATAGCATACACAATATAGCCCGAAATTAAGTATCTTTTAAGACATTTTTAAAACATGTGACAAAGAAAATTCAGACAGACTAATACTATGTTCAGATATGCACTTATATTGAGTTTATTGAATTGATTATATTGCAATATACTTATTCAATATTCATTTGACGGCTGGTAAACAAAACAGCTGGTTGTTTCAAAAATTTTTTTTTTGTTTGTTTGTCGTTGTTGACATTTGAGTTTGTCAAATATCAACATAAAGTGTTTGGATAATTGTAATGTGCGCAATGAATCTACTTATGACAGTGCTGCATTTTAAGTTTTACTCAATATTATAACAATTTGCGTATTTATTGTGCAATAATTAATTGAAACTTTATATGAAATATTGATCTCATTAATGGAGTTTATTGCGATTTACGCAATAAAGGTGCATATCTGAACACCGTATACCACTGGTTTGTGGTGTGCGTATATGATCAATTAATTTGACAATACTTGTGAGTACTAAAAAAAACAACGGCATAACAGGATACCCAAAGGGGAATACAATACTCAAGATCTTATTAAGAGAATTTGATAACACAACATGTATTGATCGAAAGAAGATATGTAGATCGAAAGATTTTATACTGCTCACTCGTATTTAGCGCAATTTGTGCCTTTTTATCTCAAATTAATTGCAGGCTATTTATTTAATTATTCTTTATTTTCAATTATCTCAAGGCGTCTAGTCAAACTCTGTGCAATGATTGAGAAAAGTGAATAAAAATATTAGCGAATATTGCAAACAATATCTGCATTTGATCAATAATGTGCTAAGTTCCGTTTTGAAGCCAAATTGATAATATACAGGACACTTGATCGTATTTAATTCAGCTCGTGTGACCCTTGACCTTCTAATCTTATTTAAATCATAAAATAGCATTGAATTGAACAGATTAATAGTCTCGTCTGTAGGAACTTCCCTATTGGCATCGGTTTATCGATTCTAGGAGCTTTGATTGGATTAAGTTTGTCAATAGATTTGCAAAGCTCACAAAATTAGAATTCAGTCGCTACATTACAACCATTTAGTCCAGAGTACTACCTAGCTTCAGACACCACTCTTGTTGTGTCTGTTAATTTTATCGCTGAGTGGCGGAATCTACTGTTTATTGTCGACTTTGTGATGTTGCTTACGCTTTCCAGGTTTTTCGTCAGTTTCCCAAACAAAAAAAAGTGATTTTCCATTGGACTAACTTTGGAACGTTACGCACGTACTTGATAGCTAGCTAGATCGGGAGATGTGGGAGGGGATCTTGTTCCGCGCGTCCAAATTTGTACAACAAAACCACAAAAATAAAAAAAAAATACGTGCGATTCAAATGCCTCTTTTAGGTCAACAATAAAAGAAAATAAAACAATACACATGACTCGTCCTTTCCTGTTTCTCAAGTAGCGTTGTTGTTGTGCTACGTCCCTGAACCCACCCTACCATGGTTTTAGAATTAGGGGAAATTTGTAACGAAAACCCCTAAAAGGACTGAACCTTACCTACGCCTATGAAGTTCTACATTACAAAAAAAAATTAAGCTTTCATCATACATATTCAAATTAACATTTGGTTATATTGACAATAAAAAAAAAGTTCTTATAAAAATATAAAAAAAAAATATTATGAATAAATTGAAATGAAAAAAAAAACAAACTAATTAGCATTACATTAATATCACTGCATGTCATCATAACAAATGATCAGGGATTACTAAATTCTTTATCACAAACGAGAAATTGAAGATATAAGAAAAACAAAAAGCAAGTATAACAGTTAAGATTACAATGAGAGAATCATTTTCAATGGCTCTTTTGTAAATATAGGAGAGAATACGTAATATATATATCAGTGATGGTACAAAAGTAATAGTACTTCATTTGGTACTTTTTAATAATTATTTATTCGCGCGTGATCTTAAGCTTTAAAAAACGTCATCACTGGTATATTTTATGAAATACGAATACTTAAATAATAAATGAATGTGTATTAAACAAAAGTAATAATGATTTTAACTTACAGTAGGGTCTCGATTCCAATGATGCGGAAGGCATTCAGCTTCATTTTATGGAGTCGCCTTACCATCATTATAATTTTTTTTATATAGTTTTTAAATACATATTAAGGTATTTAGGTAATTCATAAGTAATTCACTTTTTAATAAGAAATAAATGGTTAGATATATGAATAGTTATATGTTGAATAGTCGCCGTGGTCTAGTAGGTAGTGTGTTGGCTTATTAGACGAAAGGCCCGAGTTCGAATCCCAGGCCAGGCATCAAAAACAAAATGCAAAAAAAGCATTTATTCGGCGACTTCCTCTCAGCAGATTTCTGGCAAAAACTCTGAGAGTAAAAATTGCCATGAAAAGCTTCTCAAAAAATCTGTCGTTCGGAGTCGACTTTAAAACTGTAGGTCCCGCCACTCATGTATAAAATTAACGCACACAACATGAGTGGCGTTGAGAAACTAGGCCGTAATCCTGACTGAAGGGTTGTAATGGCCAATTATGTATGTATATGAATAGTTTATAAATAGGAAAAATTAGTACTATATAGAAAATTTTGACATGGTAGATTAATTATAATTCAATGTATATATATTTAATAGAACATATGTATATAAAGATTAATTAATTGTATTTTTTTTTAAAATTTACACATTAGGGTTTTAAAGGTTAGAATATTTCATTTCTTTTTTTTTCAGAGTTTAGTGAAGGTATAAAAATATAATATTAATAATGTAATGGTAAAAATATGGTTATTTTGAGATATTTAGGTAGTTTTTAGGTTTTTATATAGTTTTTAGCAAATCGAAACATTTTGTATGTTAAAAATTTTTATAGATTCACTCGAGGTACTGTTGAAATATAAAATTATATATTGAAAAATGCAATACTTTATTAATATCACATTGAAAAGACACTACCTCTAAGTGAATTTACCTTTTCCCACAGAAACAGATTGATTTAAACGAATTCACTAAGATTTTCGCGATATGACTTTCGCAAATTATAGCTATTTTATATAAAAATAACGTTTTCCACTTAATAAATTAAGAATTTCCTTTTATTTTTTTTTATTATAAAAAAATATCACTTCTTCACTATAGTTATAACACTTTACTTTCCCTTCAAGGAAAGGTTGAAGGTTCTACAGATCAAATCAAAAAGATCTTATGAAAGTCTGTAAGCTTTAATCAAACCTCGGTTGCGATTAAAATAAGTAAGTAAACGTTAATTTGTCTTTATATATAATCTATCACAAGATGGTATCTGTGATATATGCTCTCTTAACGGTAGAATACTGGTTTTTCTTCGTTAAGTTGAGAGCATACGGGTGTTCTCTCTTCCAAAGTAAGAAAGAAATGGAAGAATGTAAAAATAGAAAAAAAAAATTAAACAAAGGATGCTGTAGAAAATACAGTTGTAAGACCTTGAAATACTAAGACCTTGAAATACTAAGATCTTGAAATATAAGGGAATGTATGCCAACTACCATTATTTTAACGCTGATTTTGAGTAAGAGCTGAGTAATTATTAAATTGATGCATTACAACTTAGAACGATAGATTGAATAAATTTTTCATGACAATTTTATTTATTTTAAGGATGAAGATGGTCCACAATTGATTAACTAATAAGTAACCTTTTTCCGCATTATTTAGTGCTCGTCTATCGATAGTGTGTCGTAAAGATAGCTGAAATATAAGGACTCCTAACTGCGCCCTATAATGATTAATTAAATTCTTGGGTAAAAATAAGGTCATCCAATTATTTTTTGAAAGATACCATTCTATTCATTCAGTCTATTTGAGTTCACATTAAAGTTGAATCACGAAACATGCATGTACATACATATATCAGTGTGTTGCTCTTATCTTGCACAACTCATGTTCAATGAGCGGTGAAGTATTTTTTTTTGTATGAATAACAAAAGACAAGTCCACAGACGTCTCAGTTTGGATCCAGCATCTGTATATATCGTTTTGAAATTTTCGGTGTGTTATAAAGGGTCTCCCAACAGGGTCTTCTGAACTTTGACAGTTCATAATGGTCGTCTTTTTGAAGACACATCTGTGTAGTTAGTTGTTATTTCTTCAATTTGTTATGGCAACCCGCTACGGGGGATCATAAAAAATGGCATGTGTTTTCTGAATGGGTTTTGAAGTAGTTGGCAGCTCATATTCAGCAAAGACGCCAATTTCTGACTAAATTGATACGGGAACAAACCGAGTTGTTGAATTTGGGACTAAACCAATACACATTAGATTCAAAAGCCTCCAATGCTCTCCGAAAAATTCAGTTTTTGATGAGGATTTCAACAAGACGGCGTTAAGTGTGGTCATCTAAACTGGCCACCGAGGTCGGGCGATTTAACAGCGCTAGAATTTTTATTGTGCAGTTTTCACAACGCTCCTCAAATTCAGCACAACCCATGCCAGCAAACAAATTGTTCCTGATTTATGCGTCAGACTCATAGAAAATTTTAACAAGCACTCCACCCATAGAAGCTGTGTCGGATATTTGAATGATGGTACATACATTCCGTAGATAATCGCATCAACACGTTTTTTAAACGAATTAAACTTTCGAGGTCACCCACACTTTGTTTAATTTAAATTTTAATACAGGAAACGCTTATATACTTTGTATCGAATAACACACTATCCCCGGGTGTAAGAACCAAGATCTCCCTCCAGATGTGAAGTTTAACAGTCCTTCGCCAGAAAATAGAAATTCCTAGAAATTTTAAGGTCAATTTTAAACAAGTCACAAAATAAATAACGCTTATGTTACAAGTATAATTGCTTGATTACAGTGGCAACATTAATTGTTTAAAATCATCAGTGCCAATTGAATTATGTTTGATAAACAAGATTTGCCATGACATTCAGACCTGGTGAATCTCTCGATTGTATAAAAATATGTTTTCTTTGGCAGTACTCGTACCGGCATAACAAAGATTATTTTGAATTCTAAAAGGCGAAATAAGACACAGTGCAGTTTATTTAAAATTTTTTTATTATTTGTTATACTGTTGGTATTCGTTCGTATTCGTATTCCTAATAGTTTTTTTTCACAAAATGGTATTTGAAATAAATTATCAAATACCCACGAATTTCACTTCAAACAACTTATGAAGGAAATACACGAATTTTGGCCTTTTCTCTATTTTTAAACAGAACTCGATCACTAAATAGTCCCTGCTCGGACTCTAAAATGTAATTTCCTAATAGTTTTTAGGGATTAAGTCAAATAAAATAATTTATGAATATTTACGAGTTAAAAGTTTAATGGAACGACTTTTGCAACTGAACTTCTTTATTTTTAAATATTTCCTTAATTCTAGATTTGCATATATCTTATCATAACTGTATACATACTTCTATTCAGCAACTCCGTTGCTTATCTATTCGTCTATTTACTACATTCTAAATGGTTATTGAACTTAAAATGAACTTAACATTAGGGTAGTTCAATATAACTTATTATACGAAATTCATTATTAATTTATTACAAAAATTCATTATTATTAAAAATATAAAAAATAGAAAAATAAATATTGAAATCATCCAATACTATAGTTCGTTTTATTTCAATTATATTCCGAATTAATAATGTTTTCATTGTTGACACATGGCCAGCAACATGACAACCTGTATGCATTTCTGCTACATATAAATAAAAAATTTTTGAACACTAAAACGTCATCATTCGCCGAATCGGCAACGATAGTTCAAACTTCTTTCTTTTCGTTCTTTATTCTCGGAACGCCCAGGATCGTGGAGTTGTATACAAAGTAATACAAATACAATATGGGCCATTATTAGAACTTGCAGTTAAACTTGGGTTAAAATAATGTATAATATGGCAAGTTCTAACATAAACTTAACTTTAAAAGTTGAAGGTAGGATGATCCTCCCTTTAGCTTAACGGTCACTTCTCCCTTATTGTCCACTTATAATAATGAAAAACAATTTATCTGCCCGTTAAAATCCTCCCTTTAGTTAGTTAGTCTTTGTCCTCTGGTACAAAGTAGTTGTAAAATAAAAATTTTTTGGTTGTGTATTAGAGAGTAAAAGAGAGAGAAAATAAGTTGAGAGAATTTATTTATTTACAGTCATAGAAAAGTGTTAGTAATATACGCTATTTTGATTTTCATTTAATCAACATACATTTTGATGGTCTCAATATTCAAGTAAATAATTTAAGTGATACGGAAAGAGAATAATGAAAGGTTGGTTATTAGTGGGTGAGAAAATGTATGAACCAGAATTAGTTCCCAGTAAATAAATATCTAAAAAACATACCCCAATTATAAAGTCAAAGATGTATAACTTTACGTACATACATACATACATAATTGGCCATTACAACCATTCAGTCAGGATTACGGCCTAACTTCTCAACACCACTAATGTTGTGTGTGTTAATTTTATGCATGAGTGGCGGGACCTACAGTTTAAAGTCGATTCCGAACGATAGATTTTTGAGAAACTTTTCATGGCAATTTTATTTACTCTCAGACTTTTTGCCAGAAATCTGCTGAGAGGAAGTCGCCGAAGAAACATTTTTTCATATTTCGTTTCGATGTCTTACCGGGGATTTGAACCGTGGCGTCGCGTCTAGTAAGCCAACACACTACCTACGAGACTACTAGCTTTGCAGTGTTATCTGTCTCAAAGATTTAAAAAAAAATTTATTTTCAACTTGTATCAATGATAATAATTCGCTGCTGTTATAAGTAATCAGGTTTTCATACTAACATACATAACCGTGTTTCTGCATTACGCCGAGAATTGAGTGAAAGAAAACTAAACTTCTTAGACTTGATCATTCAAAAATACTTTGCATTTTATTTTCCACAAAGTTGGAAACTTATTTAATTTATCCTATATCCTATAAATCGTTTTTAAATTGTCAATGTGGTTCCCAACATATCAAATTTGCATACGTCTTGATGTACCGACAATTCTTGTACCACTTCTTTATTCAATTTATGGTAGTATTTGCCACAACTTTATATTATGTTCAGATAGGCACTTTTATTGAGTCAATATTCGGTTTATTGAGTACAATATTTTAAGTATTCAGACATAATAATATACGCAGTTTAGGTGCTTATTCAATATTCATTTGACAGCTGGTAAACAAAACAATGTTTCAACAACATTGTTTTTATTTTTATTTTTTTTTTGTTTGTCGTTGTTGACATTTGATTTGTCAAATATCAACAGAAAGGGTTTGGATAATTGTAATATACGCACTGAACATACTTATGACAGTGCTGCATTTTAAGTTTTACTCAATATTATTACAATTTGCGTATTTATTGCGCAATAATTAATTGCAACTTTTATGAAAAATTGAGCTCAATAATGGGGTCTATTGCGATTTACACCGTATTAGCATTGTAGAATGCATATATGCGTAATTTTAATTGCGTATTCCAATACCAATATAACTGGATATATTGTTAGGGTTATGGATTGATGGCAACCAAATTTTTATAATGATGACATTAGTATAATAATTAGTAAAAGAACACTTTGCTTAATATCAGTGTTGACATTAAGTCAATAAGTATATATTATTAAATAATATATATTATAATAAGTATTCGCATCAAAATTTTAAATTAAAAGTAATTTAATCCTCGTCAACACTGGGAATAAATTCAACTTTCGTTGTTATTTATACAACCTGTTTAGATAAGGGCAGCAATGTCACTCCTTCAAATGAATTTGACCATAATATTCTAAGATGTTACAAGTCAAAGGATATGGGTAGCATATTTTTCTAGCTGAACAATTTCTTGTCGTGATTCTCCTCATGCATGCTCATACAAGCAGTGTCATCAACAAAGGTAGAAGATTGACTTTATTTCAAAAGCCGATCACTTTATATAACAACACTGTTAAATAATATTTACCGCTTTGAAAAATATTTTAACTGAAATTATTTTAACTGAAACGAGACAATATCTTAGGTATAACGTTAGTTTTGTCGATTATTTCGATGATGAAGGATCAGAATTTTTCTACAACGTCTCAAATAAGTGATCTCCCATCGTAACAGATGCACATTACCAGCTACATGTGCACATTGCAGAATTAAATAAATTCTGATCTATGTATCTGATCTTCTATTTACTTGATCGACATTTCAATTATAATAAAAAAAAAAGAATTATTTTCAATATCTTTACAGTATTTGGTGGATCTGAAGAATCGAAATGCAAGGATCATTATAGCGGATATTCATAATAAATATGCGCAGATGGCATTATGTGAAGCTTACAAACTGGAGGTAGGTAAACAATTTAAACGCTTGATTTCACGAATTATATTAAATATGAACATTTAACAGATGACAGCTTATCATGGTTACATATGGTTCTTGCCCTCATGGTTATCTAAAGATTGGAGTACAATCAGCGCTGAGGGACATCATAGTTGCACGAGTCAAGAGTTGGAGCAGGTAGAATATTTCTCATTCATTCTCATTAAATGGTTGCAGTATTAACGTGGAATTATTTTTTTTATTTTTTTAATTTAGGCTTTCGAAGGCCATTTTAGCATCATGCATACACCTTTTGGAAGCAACGAAACCATTATGCAAGAAAACATAACAATTGAAAAGTGGCTGGAGTCATACAGCTCAAGCGTGGACAGCGTCTCCAAGTATACGGCGTTTGCGTATGACGCTGTGTGGGCTTATGCGTTAGCAGCCGATAAACTTTTGCATGAAAACAAAGACTCTGTGGAGAATTTGCGTTCAAAAAATGTGGTAAACCGTTTTGCCGATCTTATTTGGGAGACGGATTTTGTCGGACTTTCCGGCAAAGTACAATTTGGTCAAGGTGGTTCACGCATAACCGAGTTAATAATACGACAGTGGCGTAAACGTCAATCGGTTGAAGTGGGCAAATATATACCGCGACTGGTTGGCGAAGGACGTGATTTACGTACAAACGGTGGAAATCTGATGTTGAACGAGAGTGCAATTGTATGGTTTTTTGGTAGTAAACCACCAGAAGACGGAAGATTCGATTGTAGTTTTTCGGCCTTAGCCAGGTTCCTAAATACGGAATGTAAGAATGCAACAGTGGCATTTACCGCTCTTCTTTGTATCACAGCCGTAGTAGTTATCTCATTGATTTCGTTCTTTTTCTGGAAAAAACGTTACGATAATAAACTTAAGCGTTCCGCTAAAATAATGAAAAATTTTGGCATTGACCTTCTGTCACCGTCACGCAGTACAGCAAACACTTTAGACAAGTGGGAAATACCGAAAGAAAATGTTGTGGTCAATAGACGTTTGGGAGAAGGTGCTTTTGGCACCGTTTACGGTGGTGAAGCACAAATAGGAGCTGAGGCTTGGACTGCAGTGGCTGTTAAGACACTTAAAAGTGGTGCATCTACTGAAGACCGCTTAGATTTCTTGTCTGAGGCGGAGGCGATGAAACGTTTCGATCATAAGAATATAGTTAAACTTTTAGGCGTGTGCTTGCAGTCGGAGCCAATTTACACAATTATGGAATTTATGCTGTACGGTGATTTAAAGACGTATTTGCTAGCTCGTCGGCATTTGGTAAACGAAAAAGTCAGTGATGATTCGGATATTTCATCGAAACGGCTAACAATGTATGCCTTGGATGTTTCTAGAGGATTGGCATATTTGGCGCAACAAAAATATGTACATCGAGACATTGCTTGTCGTAATTGCTTGGTGAATGCTCAGAGAGTTGTAAAGTTGGGTGATTTTGGTATGGCTCGTCCCACATACGAAAGTGACTACTATCGTTTCAATCGGAAAGGTATGCTACCAGTTCGTTGGATGGCACCCGAATCACTTGCTCTCGGCATGTTTACCCCGGCGTCAGATGTTTGGGCATTCGGAGTTGTAGTGTTTGAAATCATAACGTTCGGCTCATTTCCCTATCAAGGTCTAACTAACAATCAGGTTTTGGAATACGTAAAAAATGGCAACACTCTCACCGTTCCAGCTGGTTTAAAACCACACTTGGAAGGTCTCATTAAAGCTTGTTGGAATCAGGATCCAAAAAAACGCCCGACTGCATCCGAAATAGTCGAGTACATTTCAAAGTATCCCAATCTGCTTACGGCTTGCTTAGATTTTCCTAGTGCTTCCGTTGAAATGGCTGAAACCGAAAGTGATGCACTAGAGCTATTACCAAAATCGCGAAAATGTTCACCCATGAAGAATGAGTCTGTGTTGGATGTTGTAGCTCAAACTTCTAAAGCTGACAATTTTGAACGATTCAATAATTTCTTAAATGAAGACGATAGCACTACCGAAACGAATATCGAAATGCCAACACATATTTCGAATGATATCTCTATAAATCCAACAGATACATCGCCAATAACACCAGACGGCTATAGCATTATGTCACCATTGCTAACGCATCATGTTGAGACGCCGCCTGATACCCATCAACAGACGCCATTCTAGCATAAAGGCACTTGCCATTTTATATTATTAATAAACCACAAAGTTACTTTTTATACCTCGTAATTCTATTATATTATAATTTATATTATTTATAAGTTCTACATTTTTATATTGTAAACTTTTATTGTAAATCTTAAAGACAAAAATGATGCTACAGTTTGTGAATTAAGTTTCTTTCGAAATATCAGTGAATTTCGAATATTTTTGCATTTGAGTAAAATATATTGTTCCTTTCTGATGGCTCCTATTTGATTTAAATATATGTATGTATGTCAGTAGCATGGGCCTACTTTTAACGCTAATTACAGTGATTCTTTAAATTATTTTTAAAACTTCGAAAACTGTACTTAAACAATGCAGGATATACCAAAACGGTATTTATTTTGCAGTCCAAGATAATAATGGCTGACATTGATTCAACACACGTACAGCTTTTTTAACTACTTTGAGACTAGACATTTAGTAAGCCAAAAGAAATTTGGGCAATTCACACAAGCCGTCGTATCGTTGTACTGAGTGTATTGTTGGACTAATATACAACAGTATATGCTTGTTGTTGATAATTTTCATGTAAAGTCCGATACACTTATACACATTTTTCATATGTTTTTAAGAAGAAGACATTTGGAATACGATATACACAATATAGCATAGCATTTATCGTTCACAAACAATCAAGTGTATTCAATACAACATACACGATACAAAGTCGTATGAATTGGCCAATTGTTTTTTGATAAATTTTGATATGTTTATCGAAAACGATCGAGTAAATGAATCTCGTTTCAATTACAAAATTCGATGAAAAAAGTTTCCCAAAAGTTTCTAATTAAATTGATTGTTCCTCAAATTCAAAATTTTAATTTAAGACTAATAATATATGTATGTATGTAAGTAGATCAGCAAAGTAACTGTAATTGTTGCATAACAATAATTCCTTATTTATTTTATATTTTATTTATAAAATATCTGTAATATAATTAATTTATTATAATATGCATACACTCGCATGTATTGCATATTTAAAAATCTTATTTAGACTGTAAACAAAAGACTAATTTAAATGTTTATAAAAAAAAAAACTCTTATGAATTCTAATTTAAAAATTATTTTTGTTTATACATTACCTTTGTATATCAAAGTAAAAATAAAAACAAATAAAAAAAAATATTAAATATTAAATCAATTCGAAATGATTGATTATTTTCTACAGTACGCACTATAAGTACAACTTTTGTAATGGAAAAACGTATACTGAAGGAAAATATAGAAAGAAAAGAAAAAGAAAGAATAGAAAATAAAATAGGCTTTCTAACAGACGTTTTGTTATGTTCATTTTCTACTGTCGAAGCTAAGGTAGTGTTAGTACTTACTTACTTACTTAATTGGCCATTAATAACCGGATTTCGGCCTGCCGCAACACATCCTTCCAGGCGCCTCTGCTTCTTGCTCGCCTGCGCCAGTTGGTCACACCAATCGATGACGAGGCTTGCTCGATTTGGTCCTTCTAATGGACACAAGGTTGTCCTCTTCGCCGACATCCGCAGATACCCGCATCAAATACTCGTCTCGCCGGAGCATCCTCATCCATTCGAACGACATGGCCGAGCCAGCGGAGCCGCTGGATGTTAATACGCTGTACAACGTCAATGTCGTTGAGGAGCTCATACATCTCATTGTTGGGTCGGATGCGGAAATCATCGCCAACTCGCACTGAACCGAAGATCTTATGTAGGACTATTCTCTCGAATACTCTCAAGCACTGATGCAATTAATAGGGACCATGGGTAGGATGAGCGTCTTGTAGAGTATTAGTTTTGTGGTACAAGAGAGGTCTCTGCTACTCAATTGCCTATTGAAACCACAGTAGCATCTGTTGGCAAGAGTGATACTGTGCTTGATCTCCAGACTGACATCATTTTTGGTGGTAACGGCGGAGCCAAAATTCCTTGACTGTATCAAAAGTATAGTTATCGGCAGTAATCTGAGGATCAATACGCCGCACGTCTCTACTTGTGGATAACATATCTTTCGTTTTGCCTTCATTTACTTCTAGACCCATCTTAATAGACTCCCGTTCGATAGCAGTAATGGTACTGCTGCCATCTAACTTGGTACGATGCCAATGTCGTCAGCGTACGCAAGAAACTGGACACTTTTTTGAAAAATAGTGCCATTACGATGCACTCCCGCCTTTCGCAGAACACTCTCCATGACGAAGTTAAAGAGGTCGCATGATAAGGGGTCGCCTTGTCTAAAACCTCGCACGGTACCAAATGGTTCGGAGAGGTCCATTCTTACTTTGACGGAGCTGCAGGTATACCGAGTTTAGACATTGCGGCAAAAACACGAACCCTTATGGGGCTATCGAAGGCAGCCTTAGTGTTAGTAAGCTTTCGTAAAACTCTAAATCATTGGGTTTTAATATAAAAATTTGTTTATTTCCCTTGTTTAACTCAAAAACGTATTGTGTTTGGAGCAAGAAAATGCCAGAAATATTCAAGGCACAATTCTATTTAAACCTTCTCTAATTTAGTTGAGGCTCGTATGTGACGAACTTCATAAGTTAAATTACGAAACAAACTTTAAATTAATTTATAGAGCAAAACCTTAAAAAATATTCACAAATATATATCAGCTAAGAAGAATTTTCCTTACCCAGTTTCGATTTAACTGTACATACATACATGAATTTATTTTATAATCAAAACCAAAAAAATATATATTTAATTTTACTCAATGTACCGGGACCCATATAATCGTTACACTTGAGTGATCCGAAATTTACCTAAGGAATCGTCGGCATTCATGGATAAGGACAGACATTAAAGGTATGTTTGTTAGGAACTTAATTGCAGTCTTGCTGTTCGAGTAAACCAAGGAAAAACTTAAAAATATTTTATTTTGGTTATATTGTCTCTATAATGCCTTATTTGACATACTTTCTGTTCATTAGAATCTGTCTCAGAAATATGTAGTTGACGACAATTTTATATTTGTACTATTATTTGTTTTTTCCTGGCTTCTCGATAATTAACAGAAAATATTTCTGCTAACCGGAGTAAATAATTTTGTCGTTTCTGCTAAATCAAGAACATTGAAAAATATTTACATGGATAGGCCATGTGTGTGTCTTTGATTTTGTACTAGATTTCCTCGCCATGTTCACACCGAATTTAATATTGACGTAATAAAAAACGGTCTCCGGTAAATTTTATATTTTTTTTTTTAATTTTAACAAATCTATGTAAGTAATTGCACTTTTTTCATTGATTCACTTTAAAAAATTGTGAGAGTACACGTGTCTGATTTGAACACTTTTGTTGAAGACGGTTTCATATTGTCTTTACACTTCTTTGCAATTAGTAATAGATCTTCCACAACCCGCACATAGTTCCATTAGTACACGACTCCATGTTATTGTCTGTCTATCTGTTGAACTGTGGACTGTATGGGCGATGTTTATCCGGGAACTGTGTGGGTAATGATGTTGTGGTAATGGAGATGACTTCCTCAAAACTCAAACCGTCACTCTCTTGCAACAATAGAAAAAAAAGGGGAAATATATGGGAATATATTCGGAATATAAGAAAAAAAAATATCAGCACTTTCCTGGTTTTTTCTTCGCAGATGGCTCACAAACAATTTCCCTTCTTGTATTTATCCACACACGAACGAATGGGTTTTTGGTATATAGTGTTTCCTTTTTGTTATTATTATTATTAAACAATTAATTGTATTAAACAATTTTTTATTTTTATTTATTTTTTTTTTCACCAATTCACTTTTGTTAACAATTTTTTTAAATCTATATTTTTCACAAATTTTTAATCAATTTATTATCAATCTTTGCAAAAGAACAAAATCACTATCATCACTTTGGATGTCACAAATTAGAGTGGAAATTTAATCTCAGCTTATACAATAAGAAAACCTAAATTAAACGGGATTACAGTATAATGTTAAGAGATGCAAAAGCTTTACTTAAATTACAGTACAATGTTCTAAATTCCCAAAGCTTTAATTACAATGTTCTAAAAAAAATAAAGATAAAAAGCTTAAACTAATATTGTAGCGCCCTCTATTGGCGGCTTGGGCTCTTCAAGTTGATCACAGGGGATGGCATTTTGCGATCTCCGGACATAAACATTCCGGCGCCCTTGCAGTACTGCAACCAAGAACGAAATGGCTCCAAAGTTAACGCTATATCAAAGGAAATCGAAAAGAACAAAGAAAACTAGTATATTAATTCAAATGTAATCAATTTATTTCTCCAAAATCCGATTAACACAAGAAATGGGACTAAAAACTACGTCAGCTCACGATCCGGACTTCAATGGGTATTCGTCAGCTGCATTAAGGGAAATAAATGAAATTATAACTACAAATGAAAAATTATATTTAATACGTATTATGGTGTTCAGAGCAATGTGTTGCATACTTATGTATTATACAGAACACAATCCAGAAACCAGGTAGCCGAAAATGGAAAACTGGGCCAAAGGTTTGCCCATCGTACCACCAAATACACCATTGCGAATGATCTTGCTGTATACATCGCAGCCTAAGCTGATTCCCACAGCTGCTGAATGAGAGATTTCTCTTGGCTGATGAGATTGGAGGTTCCTCTGTCGACTCGGAACCAGAGCGTTCGACGGACTAGGTCTTTGGCTCTCACGTTTATTGGACGAACGAGGTCCCCTGGCGGAGTTTCGGGACTAACGAGGTCCTTTATTACCTGTGCGAGCAGGCGATTGGCGATTGCGCTTACCGTTCTTTCGCGACCTTCTTTGAACCAGACGAACGAGGTCTAGTATCCGGCTTGTGGAGCAGCGTATGATGCATATCCCCACAGCGCTTGCATTTGCCAGTACTAACGCACGTCCGCCAGATATGATCGTGACTCAAACAGCCAGCACAATACTTATAGATACTCACCAATTTCATTCGCTCATCGTAGTCTGCCCTCGAGAAGCTTTCGCAAAATCGCAATTGGTGATTCTTCAAACACACACGACATACCATTTTCTTATTATTGTCGCCCCGCTTGAACTTTTTAGCCGAAACCATGATACTATTAGCTGAAATTATTAAATATTTTAAGTTGAAGATGTCGGAAGAATTACAAGTTTCGCAACTGGTCGAGTAATTGTTCCACGTGACGTCTTCAAATCCACCACCCTAACATGATCATCTCTACCCGAATGCAAATTCAATACGCGACCTAAGCGCCATTTAGATCATGCCACCACAGGTCGTCCGTCGTCAAATCTTGCGGCCGAGCTCCTCGACTTATTAAATCAGCCGGATTATGCTCCGACCGAACATACCTCCAGCAGGCCTTATTCAGGTGCTCTGTCACCTTTGCAACCCGATTAGCAACAAAAGTTTTCCACGAACTGGGAGGTTTTTGAAGCCAAGCTAAAACTATGGTAGAATCCGTCCACCCATAGAATCTTGTCTTCGATGCGTCAAACTTCAAATTTGCCTTCACAGCTTCCATCAACTCAGTTAATAAGACCGCCCCGCAAAGTTAAAGTTTAGGTAACGAAATTGTTTTCAAAGGAGCGACCCTCGACTTAGCCAACAGCAGATGGGTTTGAAAGCACTCAAATCATCCTCTATACGAATGTATATGCACGCCCCGTATGCTTTCTCCGAAGCATCAGAGAACCCATGAATTTCCACCTCAAAATCGGGCCGAAAACCTACCCATCGAGGTATTTTTATTCCATTTAATGAAACTATATTCATTCAGAAATTGATTCCATTTCGCAAGGCTCTCCGGGGTGAAAAAATCATCCCAATCCGTCTTCTCGCTCCTTATTTTCTGCATAATCATCTTTGCAGTGACAACAATTGGACCTAACCATCCAGCAGAATCGAAAAGTTTAGCTATAATTGACAATACCTCTCTTTTTGTAAAATTCTCCTTGATCTCGATTGCCGCTGTCGTAAAGAAGAACTGATCAGACTTGGCATTCCATCGTACTCCCAGGGTTTTGATAGAACTACTGTGCTCAACTTCCAAAAAATCTACCCTCAACAAGTGATCAGAGGGCAATCCCCGAAGAATTCTCTTGTCGTTTGAGGTCCACTTCCTCATCGAGAATCCCGCAGAAGTCAACGGTCCCGGGCCTCTATCGTCCACTGTGCTTCACCGTCATCAGCGAGTTGAAGCAACATTCTTATTGCCAAAAAATGGAGCACAATTCACCCCGAACGTGACGGTCTTCTCGAAATCTTCCACTTCCCCATCCTCTTCCTTACGAAAAACTATTCTCTGGTATTCCACCTGCTCAGGGTCCAAGAGAATCTATCGATACATCTTCTCGATATCCCCGTTAAAAACATATCGGTAAAAACGCCATCTAACAATTAGAAGCCTTAAGTCGTGCTGCAAAACTGGCCCGGTAAATAACGTGTCATTCAAGCTCAGCCCACATGAAGTTCTACTGGACGCATTGAACACGACCCTAACCTTCGCGGTGGAGCTTTCAGGCTTGAGTACAGCGTGATGAGGTAAATAATACGAACCTCCCTCACTCACGCCCTTCAAATCCACCTTTGCCATATGACCTAAGGATTCATATTCTAATAAAACCGCATCATAATCCAATTTAAGAGACGGGTTTCGAAGTAGGGAAGCTTCGTTTCGCAAAAATTGTCTGTAGGCCTTTGGACGAGAAGAGCCAAGACAATCCAGGGCCCAGCCGAATTTCTACGTACTGTTTTCCTAAAAGATTCCTCACAGTACTCATCATCAGGCGACATCTTCAAATGCCCTGGAGGTTCCTCCAATTTCCAGAACCTCTCCAGCTGCTTATCCAATTCCAATTCAGTGCAATACGACACGAGAGTCGTATAGCTCTTGGAACGCGGTTCGGGCAGTGACCCTGTCAAGACCCATCCAAAAATACTCTCCTGGGCCATCAAATTCCCCAGAAGATTTTTCCTAACGCCTTCCAACATTACGTTAGGATAAATGTCACCTCCAATCAAAATATCCATGCGATCGCTCTCATTAAATTTATGATCAGCCAATGTGATCTCCGAAAAGGCCGCCGTTCGCGATATGCTAACAGTTGAACTGGGTAACATTCCCGTCAATTTCGGCAACATCAAACCGATTGCCTTCACACGAGATTGATCATCCAACAGTGAAGTCAAGACAAACGAACATTGTCTTTGGACAGCACCAGCATATGCTCCATTCAAACCGGAGACTCGAGCATGTATATTCACTGTTGGCAATCCTAATCTCCTCTGTAATCCTTCCGAAATGAAGGTTGCCTGAGATCCTGAATCTATTAGAGCCCTAGCTCTGAACGTCTCTCCTCGGTGGTGGATACCAACTAACGCAGTTCCCAACAGTATCTGCCTCGACGTAGCAGCAAAACAATTTTGGACCTCATCATTCGACTTGACAGCACCGCTAGAAACCCGGCGCATCCAAAACGCCCATTTCCGCAGAGGATCCAGACACCTCTCGATGCAGTAGAGTGTGGTGTTTCAACTTACACACCGAACAACCAAATGTACACTTGCAATCATTGAGTCTATGACCACTCGTGAGGCAGTTGATACAAAGACTGTACCTCTTCACGACCCAAAATCGCCTCTCGAGAGATAAATCCAAAAATTTACGACAAATACTCAACAAATGGTCTCCCGAACAATATGTACAAGCTCTCCTATTCAGCTTAGTGGAAAAGGACCGAACTCCCCTTTTCGGATTGGAATGAGTGTCAGGGGCAGGCCTAGAACCACTACCAACTTGTTCAAAATTCCGAATCTCAGACACAGTCTCCAGAGACTGAAACCGTGAAGTTAAAAAATTGTCCAAATCCCTTCATTTGGGAATCTCCACCTTGTTCTGAATAGTCTGTTCCCAGAGAGACAAAGTCAGTACTGACAATTTGGTGGAACATAATTAAACAAAGATTGGATCCCAATTGGAGATATTAATATCCTGCATCCGAAGTGCCGATATCGAATTATTAATATCCCGCTGCAACCTTTTGATATCCTGGGCCGCTTCGGATTTGACCGGTGAGAGTGTAAACAAAACCTTCAGCTGAGAGTTCACCAAAATCCTCTTATTCTTGTACCTATCCTTCAAGTTATTCCAAGCCTCCTGAAATCCACTAACAGTCAGAGGAGATTTCTTCACAATCTCCAAGGCTTCACCGCGAGTGAACTGTCTCAAATAAAAGAGCTGTTCCGCTGGTGAAATGGTAGCCCCGTTCACATAAACAGCAGTGAAAATGTCGCGAAAAGATGGCCAAGACTTATAGTCCCCATGATACACCTCCATGGTACAGCTGCATATTATGCCGAATCCGACCCTCGCTGCCTTGACCATTCTGACATAGGGTTGATGACATCCCAGCTTGATTGACCAAGGTCTGGGAGAGCTCACCCATTAGTGAGGCAACAGTTATGTACCCCAACCTACAATGTCCAAAAAGTTCACTTGCCGCTTCACGATCACCTTCAAAATCCTCCTCGTCACCCGTGGCAAAGGCCTCATAGGAATCCCTAACTCCCGCCCATAGCGACTTGAACTCCTCTTTCTGAATTTCAATGGAGAAGGTCGTATTACCTTCCTGAGGAGTAGCATTGAATTCCCTTTCAAAATCCAGGAATATTTGAGCAAACCTCTCAAACGTCAATAATCTCCTAGACTTCGGCATTTCGAGTATTATTAAAAGTAGCTATCAACAACAACAACAGTGGAAACAAAGGTAATCAACAGAAACGAGATTCTGTTCCCCACTATTCAACTACGGAATTAAACCAAATAAAAATTATTTTTACTTTATTCATTAGAAAAGTTTGATCTCCAAATGTTTATGAACACTTCTCTCTTGTACTTTAAATATAAGATTAAATCTTGTTGTACAGGAATTGAATAAACAAATAAATGAAATGAAATGAAAAATATCAAAAGATTAAATAAATAATGAATTGCACCAGGGCGAAACTCGAAAAGGTCCCGATCGAAACTAATCTCGCGACACGCAACGAAAATATTTCAAAAATTAAACAAAAGGTCACCGTGACCACCCTGACAACGTTCTACCGCGAACAAATTTGCGCCTTATCGTAAATCAATGCAAGTAATATATGCCCAATAAAACGGGTATATATTTAAGAAAAATCACGCACTTCCCGAAACTAAGCCAACAGGACGAATTTCCAATGGCCAATAATCCGATAACTATTATAGTCCTCAGAAATCAAATAAACGAACAATAAAAAATACAAAATGTAAAAAGGCAGTTCCGAACAACTACTCTCTTTCACTTTTAATTCCAAATATATATGTAAATATATGTATATAGTATTATATATATAAAATTTTGTTAGGAATTCATCCCAGTGGAAGAAAAACGACACACGTTGTTTTTGTAGTTAACAAAATTCTTTATTCAAAAAGAAAAATAATAAAGCAACTTCTTTGCTTGATGTTTTAAAAGTGAATAATGAAAAAAATTAATATAAATGTATTGAACAATGTAGTGACATAAAAATCATAGATAACGAATATTCGAATTGTTTCAAGTTATAAATTCATATTTCAACACTTCCTCTCAATTCGAATATATTAATAGTTGAATAAATAATTCTACACATTCTACTATTTTAGTATAAGCCCATTGTTCTTAAATGCTGATTATGTTTTTCTTTAGAAAGATTTTTAGTTAGTAAATCTGCAACATTACAACTCGTAGATATATAATCAAGTTCAATAAGTTTATCCTTTACAGCATTTCTAATATGGTGGTATCTTATATCTATGTGTTTTGTGCGTGCATGATACATCTGATTTTTGGTTAAGTATTGTGCACTCAAATTATCACCTTTTATAATAATTGGGGAATCTTTAGGATGATAACCCATTTCCTCCAAAAGCCGTTTCAAAAATATTGCCTCTTTTGCACTCGATGAAAGTGCTACATATTCAGCCTCAGTTGTACTTAATGCCACAATATGCTGCTTCTTCGACTCCCAGGACACTGCGCCACTACATAATAGAAATACATATCCTGTATACGATTTCCTGTCCTTTGTATCGCCTCCCCAATCTGAGTCAGTGTAGCTCAAAATCTGCTGGTCATTGTCTTCATAATGTAGCTTGTAGTTTGAAGTTTTTGATAAATATCGAAGTATATGTTTAGCCCCATTTTCATTATCAACTGTTGGGTTTGTGTTACATTGCGCTAGCTTGCTTACCGAATGCATTATATCAGGTCTCGTCGAAATTGCAATATACATTAATTCACCAATAAGAGATTGATATCTAGTTTTATCAACGCTTTTTGCTGTCTCATCATTTGGTTGCATTTTAAAACCTGGATCTAGAGGTGTTGACGTAATACGACAATTTTTCATGTTGTGTTTTTCCAACAATTGCTTTATGTATTTCGACTGGCTCACAGCAATAGGACCAGTATCTCCTGTACGCTCAATTTCCCAACCAAGAAAATAAGAAAGTTGTCCTTTGTCAACCAACTTGAACGTATTTGCTAGCTTCGATTTTACTTCTTCTATGTCACCAATTGATGGGCTACCTATAATGAGATCATCAACATAAACCGCAATAAAAATTATCTTTTCATTAATATTTTTTATGTATAAACATGGTTCATTTTGCAATGGTTTAAAACCAAATTGCCTGAGAATACTGTCTATTTTAGTATTCCACGCCTTGCCTGACTGCTTCAAGCCATAAATTGCCTTATTTAAACGTAATACTCGATTCGGATACTCAGAGTTTATATAGCCCTCAGGTTGCCGCATAAGGCATTCTTCATCCAACTCACTATTCAGATATGCTGTTGTCACGTCCAACTGATGTAAATGTAATTTAAATTTAACAGCCAATGCAAGCAACAGTCTTATTGTTGCATATCTGATGACAGGTGAAAAAGTTTCGGTGTAATTTAAACCGTAAGTTTGGCTACAACCTTTTGCAACCAATCTGGCCTTAAAGCGTTGAATTTGATTGTTTTTATCAGTTTTGACAGCATATACCCATCGACATCCAATTGCCTTTTGACCTGGGGGAAGGTCCACCAAATTAAATGTATTATTTTCCAATAACGATTTGTACTCATCATCCATAGCAAGCAACCACTCTTTTGAATATTTGTTGTTGTAAACCTCACTCAGAGTCTCTGGAATTTCAACTTCATTTTCATCCAATAAATTTATTACATTATACTGTTTCATTGGACGTCCTGGCTTACCAGATCGAATTATTTTTGGCCTACCTTTGCCAATTTTATTTATATTACGATTCACTGCTTTGTTTTGGCTATTATTTTTCTCGTCTTCTGCTATTGGTAGTTGTTGTAGATGTTGCTCATCTTGATTGTTAAATGTTGATTGTTGAAGATTTTTGGCGTATTGCTGTTCATTATTTTGCTCATTTTCGTTTATATTTTTAAATAAATCCATTGCATTTTCATTTTGCTTACCCATCAAAATATTTTCATTAAATCTTACATCTCGACAAATTATAATCTTTTGCGCTTTCAAATCAAATAGTCTGTAGGCTTTAGACTCATGCCAATATCCAACCATAATACACTCTCTCCCTTTTGGTTGGAATTTTCGCTTTTGATTTTTGTCAAGTGCAACGGCTAAACATCCAAATGTTTTAAGGTGACGTACACCTGGCTTCCTCTTCAACCATATCTCGTTTGGTGTAACATAGCCAATAGTTTTTGATGATTGCGTAAATAAGCTGCTGTAGCTATTGCCTCAGCCCAAAATTTTTCTCCTAATCCAGCATACACCTGGCCATTTCCACGAGAGTGCGATTAATCCGCTCAGCCACGCCGTTCTGTTGTGGCGTATAAGGCACAGTACGTTGATGCAGTATCCCACTATTTTTTAATAAATCGTCAAAATCTTTATTTATATATTCCCGCCCGTTGTCGCTTCTTAACGTTTTAATTTTCATTCCTGTTTGGTTCTCAATCATATTTTCAAACATTTTAAAATTTTCGAATGCTTCATTTTTAGATTTTAAAAAATATACAAATACCTTTCTTGACTTGTCATCAACGAAGGTTAGAAAGTAACGAGAACCACCAATAGATTTTGTTTGAAAAGGTCCACAAATGTCCGTTTGTATTAACTCGACAATATTTTCCGATAAAATCGTTGACTTCTTAAACGGTAGCGTATTAATCTTACTTTTCATACATGGTAAGCATGCAATATCACCAGTAACTTTAATTTTGTCCATTCCATTTACAATTTCTTTATAAGTTAAATCTTCCAAATTTTTAAAATTTACATGACCGAACCGGTTATGCCATTTCATTATTTCATCGACACACGAGAAATTAAATTCTTTTTGCCTTTCTTCTATATTTTCAAATACATAAAGGTTATTTATTTTCTTTGCTTTGATCGATACAGTTTTATCATTTCTGTTTTTTACAATAGCCAAATTTTTTGTAAATTTAATCTCTGCATTATTTTCAATACTTTTACTTACAGAAAAAAAATGTATTTGTAATGCTGGTACATACAGCGTGTTCTTGAGAGTAATAGTAGAAAACCCGGTTTTTATTCTCACTTCACCTCTCCCTTCACAGAGCACAAATTGGTTTCCAGCTACTGTAATTTTTTCTTTATATTCTGTAATAGAAGTAAATAATCGGCGATTATTACACATATGCGATGTCGCGCCACTATCAATACACCAATGATTTTTACTGATTGATTTATTGTTGTTATTATTATTAGATGACAAAGCGTACGTAAAATAAGAATTTTCTAGAGATTTACATTTTTGCTGGCAAGAATTTGCATAGTGCCCCCGCTTACCGCATATGTAACATTTACCATTTCGTTTACCTTTCGTATCATTCGCTTTCACATAATTCTGATTACTTTTAGCAACATTTGTATATTTGCGATCACATGCTTTATATGCATTTTCAGCTTGATTTTGGTGTTCTTCACGGTGATTTGACTTTTGCCGTTCAAATTCCTCTAAAAGTTTAACCTTTAAAATATCAAATTTTGGCAGCTCATCCCTTGTCTCCATAGCAATTACAAAGTTTTCAAACTGCTTAGGAAGGCTAGATAGTAGTATTATAACTAGAAGTTCACTAGTCAATGTAATGTCGACTTCTACTAACTTTTCTACGAGATTTTCAAACGCGTTTAAAAATTTGGGAGCCTCACCATCTTCCAACATCCGTAGGTTTAGTAGAGCTTTATATAAAGTTACCTTCCGTGCAGGTCCTTTTGGTTTATGAATGCTTTCTAGCTTCTTCCACGCTTCACTCGAAGTCTTACAATTTTTAATATTATTCAGTTGCGTCGACTTTACACACAACACCATCGTTGCCAATGCTTTCTCATCAGCTTTTATCCATTCCTCGGCGTTTGAATTTGCCTTTGGCGTTTGTCCCGAAGTGACATTCCATAAGTCCGAATGGATTAATATACTACACATCTGGACAGACCACGAATCGTAGTTTTTCTCGTCAAGTTTGTCTATCGCATAAAGACTAGCCATTTTCTCAAACCAAATATTTTTATTTGCACAAATGTCTTCCAATTGTAGATCTGAACTTTCTTCTGGATCACGCTTCTTTTCCCTTTTTCCTGTATTGCGAGTAACTGGGCCCATAACCAATGTTAGGAATTCATCCCAGTGGAAGAAAAACGACACACGTTGTTTTTGTAGTTAACAAAATTCTTTATTCAAAAAGAAAAATAATAAAGCAACTTCTTTGCTTGATGTTTTAAAAGTGAGTAATGAAAAAATTAATATAAATGTATTGAACAATGTAGTGACATAAAAATCATAGATAACGAATATTCGAATTGTTTCAAGTTATAAATTCATATTTCAACAAATTTAATATAATAAAATTTAAAGAAATAAATGTAAAAAAATAAAAATGGTGAATTCGAATTTATTTTCACTTCGTTTAAAATTGTTAAAAAATATAAATGATTTCCAAAATATCTAACCCGGACTTTACACATGCAAGTGCACGTGCGAAAAACTTAATACACTCACACTTTTTCACTAATACACTCAAACTTTTCGAACTTGCAAGAGATTTTGCTTGCAAGTGATTTTTTGACACTTGCCGCAAGGAAAATGACAAATAAAGAAATAGTGTTACCGAGGTTAAGTTTGTTATAAATATATAGCTGATTTTGTCTTTATTTAAACAAAATTATAAATTAAAAAGAACAGAACTGTCCAACAACGAATCTTAAAATGTTTTTAGAGACATATTTCATGCATTTTGGAAAAAAAAAATGTTTGTTAAAATATTTTTGCAGTAATTTTACAAAACTGGAAACACGGCAATACTGGATTCACAAACCATAAATATTGTTAAAAATAAAGTCAGTTTCTCACAAAAGTTTTCAATAAAAATGGACAAAAAGCTAAATAAAGAGGAAATTATTAAATTAGTTTCCTTATATCGGTCAAATGAAGTATTGTGGAATATTAGCAGCAAATTATATAGAAGAAATGATTTGAAAGTAAAAGCTTACGAAGATATTGGTTCACAAATGGGTATGCCAAATAAATAAAGAAATAGTGTTACCGAGGTTAAGTTTGTTATAAATATATAGCTGATTTTGTCTTTATTTAAACAAAATTATAAATTAAAAAGAACAGAACTGTCCAACAACGAATCTTAAAATGTTTTTAGAGACATATTTCATGCATTTTGGAAAAAAAAATGTTTGTTAAAATATTTTTGCAGTAATTTTACAAAACTGGAAACACGGCAATACTGGATTCACAAACCATAAATATTGTTAAAAATAAAGTCAGTTTCTCACAAAAGTTTTCAATAAAAATGGACAAAAAGCTAAATAAAGAGGAAATTATTAAATTAGTTTCCTTATATCGGTCAAATGAAGTATTGTGGAATATTAGCAGCAAATTATATAGAAGAAATGATTTGAAAGTAAAAGCTTACGAAGATATTGGTTCACAAATGGGTATGCCAAATAAATAAAGAAATAGTGTTACCGAGGTTAAGTTTGTTATAAATATATAGCTGATTTTGTCTTTATTTAAACAAAATTATAAATTAAAAAGAACAGAACTGTCCAACAACGAATCTTAAAATGTTTTTAGAGACATATTTCATGCATTTTGGAAAAAAAAATGTTTGTTAAAATATTTTTGCAGTAATTTTACAAAACTGGAAACACGGCAATACTGGATTCACAAACCATAAATATTGTTAAAAATAAAGTCAGTTTCTCACAAAAGTTTTCAATAAAAATGGACAAAAAGCTAAATAAAGAGGAAATTATTAAATTAGTTTCCTTATATCGGTCAAATGAAGTATTGTGGAATATTAGCAGCAAATTATATAGAAGAAATGATTTGAAAGTAAAAGCTTACGAAGATATTGGTTCACAAATGGGTATGCCGGCTGATGTTGTTAAAAAAAATACGTTCCTTACGAGCTACGTACACAGGAGAAAAAATAAAATGTATAAAAGGTCTGGGTCAGGTACGGAAGAAGTATATCAGTCTTCCTTATTCTGGTTCCAAGAAATGAAATTTTTGGATAACACTATTGCCGTAAGATCCACATCAGACAACTCAGAAAAGGTAAGTGTTTATAGTATGGGAAAGTCGCTGTTTCACTGAAATCGTCAGTGGCTTCTTTACGTTTTTCTGGTACACCTTCGTTTTATTTCCTTTTCGCAGAATAGTGTAAATACGCACCAATTTGAAGAATGTATTGAGAAAAACACACAAGATGAATGCTTCACAAATAAAGCAAAAAACAGACGCGTGTGTGGTCCAAGGGAAGAGGAAAATTCAAACTTTGTTAACGCTTTAAAAAAATTGATGGACATTAGTGACAAGGAAAACGAGTTTACTGCTTTCGCCACAAGCTTAGCATTTCAATTGCAAAAGCTTCCTGAGGAGGATGCATATGAATTGATGGGTGTAATACAAAACTTATTGGTTCAAAGAAAATTACGAAATAATCGCGAATGCAGATTTCGTCCAATACCTGAAGATGAAAGCAGTTGTTACCCTTATACATTGAGCTCAGTGGAAGACAACACTTCTAGCACACCTGTTCCCAATTGTTTATATTGGATATTTAGCTCTCCATTCTGTAGGCTATTGTACAGGTATGGATCCTGATATATTGTACTATCGGATGTTTTACCGTTTGCCCCAACATCCACAAAAATGAAACGGTAATTAGCATCCACTGCCGCAAAAAGTACAACGCTCAAAAATCCCTTAAAATTGTAAAATTGAGAACCGGTGTTAGGTGGAGCTTTAATGCGTACATGTTTTCCATCCAGGGCGCCAAGTGTATGCGGAAACTGCCATATATCATTACAGTCCTTGGCAATGCCTTTCCACATTTCTTCAGTATTTGGTATCTGTGAAAAATAGAAGTATCTTTCAATTTATATATTTTAAAGCTCAAGAAAACAAACATACATTTTAAGCACACTAATTTTAGGTAAATTTATACTTGGGATATACTTTCCTTTAAATAATCACCTTTAAGGGTATCGTAAATAGCACGAATGACTTCTGGCATAAAAATAGAAATTGTGCTTCTGGAAACTCTCGATAAAAACTGCAGAGAGCTAAAAGAATCTCCTGTAGCCAAGTATCTCAAAGCTACGGCCAACTTTGTTCTACTAGAAATAGCTAACCACACATGAATATCATTTTTTGTTATTTTGTTTTCAACCTACAATGATGTACATGTAATAATAACCAGCACAAGAAAGTGAATTGTACTTTTAACAACTCCCACTTACTTACAGACCACAAATTCGTATTTCATAAATCTAAATATGTGTAGGTAGGTGGGTTTGGTCAAATGCACAATTTATGTTTGTCGGCGAATTTTAATACAAAATTTATTCATGTACTTACCTGATTTAGTATTTCCTGAAACTGCTCTACGTGAAGCCGACAAAAATTGTTAAAGTGCGAGTCTTCCCAAAGCAAATCTTTAAGCAAATGCGCCTCTATGTCCAAATCGCACCTTTTCATTAAAAGGGGTTGACCCAATACCTTCTCCTCACTTTTTTCCCCTTTTTTCACAATTTTTATTTTGCATTTCTAGCTTTCTTAATTCTAAAAGTAAAACTATTTGCATTTGATGTTTACGCTTCGTGAACATTTTTAAAATGAACTTGCACTTGCTTGTGAAAACAATGAAACAACTTGCAGCACTTTCGAATAATTTGTTAGCTTTTTCGGTGATAATACGTTGTACATATATGCTACTTGCATGCAAGTACTTGCATGTGTAAAGGCAGGGTAAAACAGCAAAAATTCAGTCTTTTAAATTATAAAAAGGAACACAAGTATGTTTAACATTAAAAGGAGTAAAGGAACGGAATAATAAAAAATAAAGCACGTAGGTAATCTACGAAATACAGTTTCTTTAAAATTGTTTAACAATCTTTTTTGGGATCTTTACTTTTCTTTTCAAAGTCAAACTTTTGTAGTTCTAAGTCTAATTGACTTTTCTTTAATATATTTTTTCATGCATCGTTTTCAAAATTGTTAAACTGAGACGAACAAATTCCTGTTTCAATTCAGTTACTGCATTTACGACTGATTCATTCCCTTTTTCAATTATCCTGTAAATACGCCGTAAGCTGCTTGAATTTTCCTTTTCGATCTTGATTAATTCATCAAGCTTTTCATTCATTTCAGTCTTCCTCTTGTTTTCTTTATCTATTTTTAGATGCTCACCAGTACTTTCTAATCCTTTTTGGAGTACTGGTGCATACAACCGGAGACAATGACCGCTTTGATGATGTGGTTGGCAATTCTTCTTCGCTAGAGATATTAGCTTCCTCGTTAAGACTGAGACACACCATCTACCGATTGAGCAATGCCACATAACCGTACTACGTTCTCTTCATTGGCTGTAAGCTGATGTTTGGTAAATGGTCCGCAACCAGTTGCCCTGGACTCAGCCTTATATCGCGCAAGCTCCCTTTTGACTTCGCTTTTCCATTCAGTCCATTTCTATAAAAACAAAACAGAACTTAGTGATGCACATACTACTGTGACCAAAATTATCTTTACCTTTTTCCATCCACTGACATCATACTGTGGTGGACCTGCACTGTTCAGTGATTCTGTTAGTTGTTGCCATAGGGAATCCACAGATGGCTTATCACGCTTTGTGAATCCCCTTGCCAAATCCGGATATTTTTCCATAAACTCGAGGATTATGGTGTTTTGTGTCCTATTTTTATGTGTTCCCCTAAAAAAAATAAGAAAAACACAAAAAATATTTTTCCTTTTATAAAACAATCAGTAAAATATACAAAAATAAATAAATTACTTACATTTTTACAAAAATCCCGCTGCTAAAAAATCTAATCTAATAAATCGTATTGAAACTGATAGCTGTCAACTGGTTGGTTTATTTCCATTAAGAAAACCGATAACCTTGGTGTTTGTGACAGCTAAAACCGATATTATTCCAATTCGAACATAAAACGATAATATCGGTTTTCATGACATCATAGCATTTTTTCTAGTCGTTTTTAAAACCAATTCCGACAAGGTTGGTTTCTATGACAACCCCGATTGATTCCCTAGAGAAAACCTACAATCCACTCATGTTAGCCTTTCGTAATTTTTAAAGCTCTTCTTCAAACCTGACCTGGTGCAGGTCGTAGGAAAGTCAACGGATTGATTTTTTTTTTTTTTTTTTTTTTTTTTTTGTTTGTTTATTTATTCAGAAATATATTATATTTACATACTATAATAAACACTAGTTAACAATAACATTTTTGTATATACAATGTCCCTTACAGGGCACTCTAGTATTATTTATATAATAAAATTTGTTTTGATCAAAATAAAATTAGTTCACATTTCATGTATACTAATCATTAATATATACATATATATACACATTATAATGCAATGAAAATATTTATACAATTAGGGAAATAAAAACACTGCTTTATTATCTAAGTAGTTTGTAAGGGTTTGTCAAGGGAGTAAAAAGAAAACAGAATATACATTATGTAAATAACCACCAGAGTTTCTTGGCTCTTGTACTTTTAACCCTCCGTGACACACACTTTTACTTTGTCACATTAGTACCACACTGGGTCTAGCCAGACCCCATATAAATGTTAGTGTATTTGCATAAGTTAACATTATTTTTTTATGTAGGTAGTTTTAAAAACGGTTTAAATTGCATCAAATTATAACTAAAAATTCAGGTGGTTTATTAATTTCATTTCTTATTTTAATTTTATAAAGTTTTTAATTGATAAAGAAATAGAATCAGTGTACACTAAGATATATATTCTACTTTGGAATGTTTCTGACACACAGCATTTGAACATTTTGAACAAAAGAATTTAGTTTGACGCATCTATTCTTTTTTGGAACATAACTGCAAAGAGAAACCAAATGGTCGCGAAAGCCAAAAACAGATGAATGAACAGGTCGTGAAGGACTTTATTTCATTTCAATAGCAATGCATTTCTTGTTAGACCGGATGGTGCCAACGATTGCTAGACCAAGATTAGCCAGACGTTTTGCTTCTTCTAAAGATGTTAAAAAATTGTCAGCGACAATTGTGCGACCACTTTTATCGTACGGCTTTGCAAGTTGCAGACTAACGTTTCCCCTTGATTTATTTCACGTTGTTCACCTTTCTTTCGGCCTGTGTATAATTTTCCTTGTAACGGATACTTTGTTTTCGAATCACAGGCCCACCAAATTTTTATATGTACCATATTTTGCAGGTTTTGTTTGTATTTATTGTGTAAATTTAGTTTTTCCCCGGTATGGTAACAAGTGCTCGTCAATGGTAATACTCTCATGCGGACTATAATTCTTCGCAAGATTTTCGTTGAAAAAATTCCATATACATACATATCTCGAATAGGTGCAGCTTTGTCTTCGAGTAATCGAAATTACCGCGTTCTTCCGTCGTCAAACCGAATGTATCTGGTCACGGACATAAATCGATGAGGAGACATTGCGGCCCTGAATATGGGTAAATTATCAGTACGCCACAAAACCCGTGGATTTTTATGTTATTATGGGAAAATCCCATTGCTAGAAGAATGCCGATGAAAGCGTATAATTCATCTTCTGTTAGACCCTTCCAAACCCTTGGTTTTTTATTTACATTTAGAGCATTCCATTTATTGACTGCGTCTCTTCCATACCGATTTGTCTGAAATATAATGATGTCTGTAATATTTGGAATACAATTTTTTTTGAAAACTTCAAGTGGAGTAAAGATTTGCTTTTTAGGCCCAGCTTGGAAACATTATGTTGACATTATGTTGTTATGTTGGTTTCTATTCCATATGGTACCGTCCTTTCCAATAAAACTATTATTATTCTCTTCACCTGTTTCAGAACCAGTCTTCCTCCTGTTCATCACTGTCGTCTTCTACATTTGGCTCGATTACCAAATCATTTTTAACGTCCGATGCGTTATCTTCGATGGAAAATAATCTCCATCATTTTCATCCAAAAATTCATAATCTTCTTCATGCTGTCCGGCTTCCTCATTAGCTCTTTCACGCTCCAAGTCATTTGCCAAAGCCTCGGCAATTCTGGTGTAAAAATCCGTATCGAAGTTACCAGAATGTCGCGTATTGAAAATAAATTCTAATTCATCATTCATTTTCCAAAAATTTTGCAATTTTACCACATTTTTGGAATAAATTTCTCATAAACACTTTGAAAGTTCGTGGCAAACTAAAACAAAATACTCAAAGACTGCTTCCGTGAAAAAATATAACGATTAAAAAGTGGGTCTGGTCAGACCCACTGTGGTACTAATATGACATAGGTTTCAAAATATCCTTCTAACTCCTTTTCTGTTTACTTTTTTCGTACCATTTTTTCACCACTAGACAGCCAAGAAAATTTCAGGAGGGTACCTGAAAATTCAAATCTCTAGCCATATTGCAAACACGTTTAAAATGTAAAATGAATTGGAAAAGGTCTGGCCAGACCCTTGACTGTGACGAAGGGTTAACTAATTTTGAATCTTTGCTTGATATACTTGTACTGTATCTTATGTCCAATTGCTGTAAATTACAATTAATTTTTTTGTCATTAGCACGTCTATAATTATGATAAAATTTTGGAATTCCATTCTCATTCTGTAGCATATTTTTATAATCAATATATACAAATGCTTCGGGGGGAACAAATCCTGTTTCTAAGGACTTTGATAGATATTTGTAATCCGTATAGTATGGTGCCAATATTAGATTGTTTTCAATGCATTGTGAACATCTTAGAATATTATTTCTTATTAATTTAATTATAAAGTTATCTATTCTTATTATATTTGCCGCATTATATAATTTTCTGTTTGATATGTATTTTAAGTATTCAGTTTGTGGCGACCTGTATAATGATGTGCATGCTCTTAAACACTTTCTTTCAAAAATTCTTATTTTCTCCATGACCGACGGGGATATATTAAACCAAATAGCACAACCGTATGTCAAAATCGGTCTAATTAAGGCTTGGTACATAATTATTTTAACCCTTATCCTGTACTTCAAAAATATAACGCATGTGACGTTAGTGGGTCAAATTTGCCCAATGCAAAAAATTATAATATTTATTCAGTTTTTTCATTTTTTTACATTCATTACGTACAATATTGGTGTCAGAATGCTATTTGCAAATAAATTTTAGACATTCGGAATATTTATTTGCATATTTGATGCTGTTAGAACGATTTGGACAAAAGTAACAACCTTTTTAAATTATTTGCTTGCAGAACTTCAGCAGCATACTTTTAAAGGCTTTTTACGACTGCTTTAGCAGGACTACTTTGTGGCAAGTTCGGTCT
Source organism: Sarcophaga rosellei (assembly GCA_930367235.1). Lineage (NCBI taxonomy): Eukaryota > Metazoa > Arthropoda > Insecta > Diptera > Sarcophagidae > Sarcophaga > Sarcophaga rosellei. The sequence goes on from OV884019.1 coordinate 62,808,007, forward strand.
ACGAGATATTTCTCCGCTCTCTCAGCTCTTTCTGTCTTCTCCAGTATACACCTATAAGGACCATGAATAATTTGTTTCTACATAACACAACGCCCATATGTATATCATATTTTACTGCTTTTTATGGTATGTATTGCTTGAATGGGCATCGTCCACTATACGTTACGAGCTCATCCCCTGTCACATATTCGCTAAGGTTAAATATATTTCGTAAATGTGTTTCCCAAGGGTTCCAAAAAGTTTGTCACGGAATCTTCTTTCGCTCCTGTCTGACTTTTTATCAAAATGTATCATTCGAGATATATTTTGAAATCGGCGCAAACTCAGGGTGGATTTGAATAGCGGTCGTCCCATAGAGATTATAAAACTTGACCATGAGATCTAAATACACCCGCCAATAAAAGTAGCCCGAAATATGCTTCAATTGTTATGTCATCTACAGCAATCCAATTATTTCCAAATACAGATTAACCTTGTAAATTAGTAATATCTACAACTAATTTCGTATTATCACTGGGCATAAATAACAGAAAAATAGTATAAAATTATTACCTCTAGAAATAGAATAGCGCGTTGGGCCAGGAGTCAAATTTATTATATCCTGTTTTGAAAATCTTTCAATTATGTTTCTGACCATAAATATTTCCCACATTTTTATATAGATGCATTAAATCTTCATCCGCCTGACGAGGAGTTGGGGTCATTGTCAGATGCAAGTTCAGAAACGAGATCGTTTTCATCTTCTCTTGATGTGTGCATAAGAAAAGTTCTTATCTCTTCTGGTTACATTATTCCAAAATAAGTAAAGATTTTGTCCCTTGTATTCAATACAAAAACGCATAAACGAATGAAATATTTATACTACTTATTTTCTTTTTTTGGTTTTGTTGCAGTTTGTTGTACCGCTATAAAAAACAAAAACAACAAAACACATTTGTGGGCTTTAACTTATCTTTTGTTTTGTTGCTAGTTATGATGTTGTCAAGGCACACAAAATTGTTACTAAGCTCTTATCACATGCGTAAATTCATTTTTTTGCATTGGGCAAATTTGACCCAAAAGTACCATTTGCGTAAGTTTTTTTACACACGCTTTGTGAAACGATTTACCATGGTTATATTTAAAATTTTAATAGTATTCACTAAAAAAATAATTGTACAAAAGTTTCAAAAAAATCCGCTGAGTATTTAAAGAGTAAATGAGCAATAAAAACTGTTTGGGCAATTTTGACCCATGAATACAGGATAAGGGTTAACTCTAGGTTTTATATATTTAGAACGAAATAAAGGTGCATACATATAGAAGGCTTTCCTTGCCTTTGTAATTGTTTCTTTTATGTGATGATTGAAGTATAAAAATTTGTCTAGGTGTAAACCTAAATATTTAACCACATTCTTATTATCAATTTTGGAATTTGTTAGGAGAGATTTTATTCCAAACGATTTCCAATTTGTTCTTATATTGTGATTGCATCTATTTACAGGCGGTCTAAACAGAATTGTTTGGCATTTTCGAGTATTTATTTTTAGGTTCCAATTAATTGCATAGCGTTCGACTATATTGTATTTGTTTTGAAGACTTTTATTGATTTTTTCTATCTTGTTATCTGGGTGATATATTATGATATCATCCGCAAATGAAATTATGTTGTCAATATGATTTAGCAAATCCAGTATGTATAAATTAAATAGAGTGGGAGAGTTAACAGTACCTTGTTGAAGGCCGTTAATTATTTTAAATTCTCTACTACTCTTAGTATTTTTGTAGTGTATTATAAATTTTTTCTCACTTATCATATTGTATATCAATATAATTTGATTTATTGGAAGTTCAAGTTTAATTAATTTGTATATAAGACCGGCGATCCACACGCTGTCAAATGCCTTTTCCATGTCAATTAGACAGGCTCCAGTACAATTACTCTTATGCCAATTAAATTTGATATCAGAAATTACCTTGTGTATAGCATTGATAGTAGAATGTCTATACTTGAATCCAAATTGTTTATCATTTTTGATATCATTGGATTTACAAAATTGATCAAGATTCCTGTTTATACATATTTCAAATATTTTACTTATATTGGGTAACAGACTTATTGGGCGTAAATTCTGTGGGCTATCAGGTTCCTTTTCCTTTTTAGGCAAAAGCACGGTTTTTGCTGTTTTCCACTTATGAGGAAAATATGAATTATTTAGCATATTGTTAAATAACTTGCAGTATTCATTGATTAGTATTTGAGGAATATTTTTGAGAACAATATTTGGAATATTATCAATACCTGAAGATAATTTATTTCTTAAATTTGAAAAGATGTATTTTAGATCAGATTTAGTAATGAAATAATTTTGTGTTTGTGTTTCGTTAATATTATCTGATAGTAATGTTTCATTAAAACTGACAAATGTATTATTTTCATTTTCAAATGTTTGTTTTCTTTCAATGAAATTATTAAATGTTTCAGTGACTTGCTGATGAATTGCGTTATTTGGTATTATATTTTTACTTGAATGAATTGATTCGAAGAAAGCTCCAATAGTGTTTAGAATTTGATCTTGTTCATTTATGACATAATTATTAAAATTATCCTTCATAAGGTGTCGTGGATTTATTCCCGCATTATTTAATAATGTTTCTGAATTTTCAGGAATTTTTAACTTCTCTAAGTTTAATGGTGTATATTTTTTAAAATTTTTCTTAATTTGTCTGAACATATTTACGGAATCTTTGGGGTCAATAGTTGTTAGTTTTTCTTTAATATTGTTATTAATCATGGTATAAAAATTGTCATTTATCAGTTTTTTAATTAATTTAATTTTAGTTTTAGCTATCATAATATTTTCTTCAGTTACTGTTTGTTCTAATCTATTGTGTCTTTTGATAACATTGAGTATTCTGCTTTTTTCTCTATACAACATTGTAATTGTTGAGTTAGTTATTTTTTGGAATGTATTATCTGTTTTACACTTTGGTATTATTTCGTCAATTGTTGTGGTAATTATGTTATTTAGCCTATCTATGTGATAATCAATTTCATTGTTTGTAAGATTTCGATTGTTGCTAATCAGTGTATCTTGTTTGATTTTCTGTTCTAATTTATTTTGAAATTTTTTCCAGTTTGTCATTTTATAATTAAAATTAAATTTATCCTTCTGTAATAGTAATGTGAAATTTTCCATTTCGCTATTCATAGATGCAATTATTTCTACTGCTTCATGATCGCTATCATACTGCAATTTTTTTAAAGAGTTAACCGTGTTATTTTCTGTAGCAATATGTAATCTACAGTCTGATAAGCAGATGTCTAAGTATGAGCCTGAACGTGGATATGATGGAAAACATGTAGCATATAATTTACATCCAAATGTTATTTCGTTATCAATTAGCCAATCGTTTAAAAGTTTTCCTTTCTGATTATTATTATCGTTGCCCCAGTCTGTATGTTTGGCATTTAGATCTCCCGCTAAAATATAATAATTGTTTACATTCTGTAGATTCATGGATTCAAATAAATCAGAGAGTTCTTTCTTGAAATGGATATTATTATTAACAGAAGGGTAATATGCTGAAATTATATATAATGTTTTATTTGGAGCCAGATGGAGCTTAATTATGCAGCTTTCTAAGATTTTAAAGGAATTGATAACACTATTGGTGTAAAATGTATGTTTTAAGTTACTTTTTATCAATATAGCCGTTCCACCTGCTTGTGTACCGCCTCTTCTATCATTTCTTATTATGTTGTAGTTTTCAAATTGTATTTTGTGTTTCGAATTAAGTTTAGTCTCATTAAGCAGTAATATATCTGGATTGTGTTTTGAAATAAAATGGTAAAGATCGTATCTTCTACTAATTCTTATTAGAGAATTGACATTAATATGTATTATTTTAAGTTTTTTTGAAATTGTGTTTATTTGTCTGTTTGTGTCCATTATACGTCGAGCATAGAGAATATTGTATCTATTCTTGATACTTGAATATTAAGTTGTCTTTGAAATTCTGATATTTGGTTATTTATATTTATCATAAAATTCCTGATTTCTTGTAAAAATGGGTTTGTATTATCTAAATTATTTATATTCATATTAGAATTATTATTTCCCTTGACAACACTTGCAAATGATAGCTCATTATTAGAAAAAACATTCGTATTGAAATTTTTATTTATTTGTGTTTCTTTCTTTTTTAATACTAATTTTTGTTTAAGTAATTTGTATTTCTCACATCCTTTGTAAGATGCAGGATGCCCATACTTGTTGCATAAAACACAGAATAATTTGTCTTTCTCTTCAAACGGAACTTTTTCTATAGGACATTTTCCTTTTTCGTGGTTCATGTTGCATTTGACACAACGTCTGGGAAGATAACAATTAGCAGCACTATGGAAAAATCCTTGACAGTTGCGGCATTGAGGTATTTCAGGCCTTCTGACTTGTTCCCATTTTATTTTGCGATATAATAATGTTCGAATATTCTTCAATTTATTTACATTAGTTTCGGGTGAAACTTGTACTAAAAACATTGGGAGTTTTATTCCTTTTTCAATAGATGATTTTGTTGAAAAAGGAGTAACTTTTATGATCTTCAAATCTTCACTATCAAACTTTAACAGTTCAACTAAGATATCATCAGGATCTACATTACCATCTATTCCTTTTAATAAATACGTTTTTATTTTTAATTCTTTGGGCGTGAAAGTAAAAAACTTTGATTTAGTTTTTTCTAGGTAAACCTTAACCCTTTGAAAGTCCTGAATAGAATTCATAAACAGTAATTTCTTATTTCTATATTCTTTTATTTTAAATTCATTAATTTTAAGACCATTTCTTATGAATTCAATTAGGTGTTTTGATTCGATATCAAAAATGTTTATTGGTGGTACTTTTTTATTTTTGTATTTGTCTATACTAATTACTTCATTCTCAGTAATTACTTTTGATGCATTGTTGTTATGATTTGTAGCTGAATTAGATTTTTGTTCATTTTTTTTATTGTTATTTTCGTAAACATGCTTTTCAAATTTTTTTATCCATTCTGGATTACATTGATCATCGTTTTCGCAATCAAGCACTGAGTAGTAATTTGTTTTAAAATGTTTTGCAGTACTGTTGTTGTTCATGTTTTGCTTTTTTCTTTTTTTTTCACTTTCGCAATTTGTATTATTTAAACTCAAATTATTATTGACATTCGATTTTGTTTTTTCGTTGGTGTTGTTATATGCGTTAAGAGCATTTTGCTCACTCATTTAAATAATTTTTAATTTTCGGTTTTTTTTTTTTTTTTTATTATTATTTATTTGTTTCTTTTTGTCTTTGGTAACAACAAAGAAAGGTATTTATTTCAAAAAAGTTTTCAATGTGTCGCAAAGTAATTGATTGGATCTCCGTAATACGTCTATCACACATCACGGTCGCGATCAAACTCCCTACGGATTGATTCTTTGCCTAGTTAATGCTACAATAGGAATCTATAAAATCTGCTGCGGATCCATCTCCTTGAGCAAGTTCTTTGCAGGGAATCCGATGTGACACGAGGTCCCAGCAAATTACAACCTTGTTCACCACACCGAGCTGTAGAAGGTGATCAAAGCCCTCTCAGATCAGCTTGTATAACACGCGTCTATTTGCTCTGTCGTGCTAGCATTTTTGAAAGTATTTATATCCGTGGAATATTGTAATGAAGTTTTGTTTGTTGCCTTATATTTTACTTGAAAAAGAGAAATTTAATTTTATTTCTTATTTAATAAATCTAATATTAATAGTATGAATTTGAAAAGAGTGGCAAGAAGACTTATTTTGTTTCGTTATTTTAAATTAATTATTATATACATAATTGGTCATTACAACCCTTCACCTAGTTTCTCACACCACTTATATTGTGTGTTAATTTTATACATAAGTGGCGGGACCTATAGTTTAAAGTCGACTCCGAACGACAGATTTTTTCTGCCAGAAATGTGCTGAGAGGAAGTCACCGAAGCAATATTTTCTTATATTTTCGTTTTGATGTCTGACCTTGGACTTGAACCGTGACCTTACGTCTAGTAAGCCATCACACTACCTACTGGACTACGGCGACTTCAAATAAATTAATTATTAGATTTATTAACCCTTAACTTATGACGTGGTAGTACATTTTACACTCTCTTTTTTATTTCTCTAATAACTTCTCTCTGTTGGACTCTCTCTATTGCTAGTATCCTCATATTATACTATGCTTTTATTGACGGTATAGTTTTGTCTCTCGACTGTTATTTATATATGTGTGTGGGTGTAAAATTTACTACACGTCGTCGCTTGTGGAAATTTTTAATAGAAAATATTTTACTACCACGTCTAATAATCTCCGTAAGCGTAATTATAGAGATTTCAAGAATGAACTTTTTAAAAGAACTTGCTCGTAGTTTAGTAGTGCCACACTTGCAAAGAAGAGAACACAATCAAAGATTACCCCTTCTTTACTTACTTACTTAATTGGCCATAGCAACCCGTTTAACAGATTTCGGCCTGCCGCAACACATCTTTCCAGGCGCCTCTGCTTCTTGCGCGCCTACGCCAGTTGGTCACACCAATCGATGACAGGACTTCCTCGATTTGGTCCTTCCAACGGATACAAGGTCGTCCTCTTCGCCGACTTCCGCAGATACCCGCATCAAATACTCGTCTCGCCGGAGCATCCTCATCCATTCGAACGACATGGCCGAGCCAGCGCAGCCGCTGGATGTTAATACGCTGTACAACGTCAATGTCGTTGAGGAGCTCATACAGCTCACTGTTGAATCGGATACGGAAATCATCGCCAACACGCACTGGACCGAAGATCTTACGTAGGACTTTTCTCTCGAACACTCTCAAGGCCGCTGCATCAGTACTTAATAGGGTCCATGCCTCAGCGCCATAAAGAAGCACGGGTAGGATGAGTGTCTTGTAGAGTGTTAGTTTGGTCGCTCGAGAGAGGTCTCTGCTACTCAATTGCCTATTGAGACCATAGTACCACCTGTTGGCAAGAGTGATCCTACGCTTGAACTCCAGACTGACATCATTTTTGGTGGTAACGGCGGAGCCAAGATAAATAAATTCCTTGACTATTTCAAAAGTATAGTTATCGGCCGTAATCTGTGAATCAATACGCCTCACGTCTCTACTTGTCGATAACATATACTTTGTTTTGCCCTCATTTACTGCCATACCCATCTTGGTAGACTCCCGTTCAATAGCACTAAAGCAGAGCCCGGCAGCTCTTGCTATTGGTCAGTTGTGCGAGAGCGAAAAATAAGAAAAGAGAAAAATGTATACTCTTAAATTCACTACAATGCAGGCATGGAAACTTTAAATTTTTAAATGGTGGTATTTTAATTAAAATATTAGTTCATTAAATTAAAATTTGTAAAATTCGTTTAGACTTCTTTGATTATATTGATTTAAGAAAGCATTTTAGATTAACATTTGTTTTTTTTTTGGAAATATACATATTTAATAGAAAACTTTCTGGGATATTCATACTGTACATCCCTGCATTAGCAGAAACATGCGACAACACAACCTCTTTCAATGGATGATCAAATGAGACTGAGTGTATTTTTGATCGTGAGAGAACATTGTTGTAAATTTAATAATGGCTGACATGCACGCGTGCATAGGATTTGCCGGGCTCTGCACTAAAGCAAAGACTATAAATATATAAAGATGTTGCACTGCCATACATTGTACTGCCAGTGCAAAATTTGTCGATGGCAGTACGGCTACTGCCACTTTTGGTACTCAGAGAATTATTATACTCAGAGAACGTATTGCTCTCTTCTATAAGCAATTTATTCTCATATGCATGTATACGTGTGTGCATATTCATTCCATTTCATACCACAATTGTGCAGAGAGAACTCACACGCATTCTTGTGTTTTTTAATTTAGTTGTCGATCAGACTGCGACAACAACACATTTGTGATGGATGCTTTGTCATTTTATTTCAGAATGACACTCAAAAAATATTTTATGTTATAAATGGTCTAAGTCATGAAATGGCTTATTTCATTTTGCAGCATAGTATAATTTTTTTAAATGATTTGAAATTCTCGCTTTTTTTCTTTTAATAAAAAATAGGTTTTTTATTCTTTTTATTTATCTAAAAAACATGGCCTAATTTTTAAGCCAAAGATGGAAAGCTCTTTTAATAAAAAATGGATTTTTTATTTTATTTTTATTTATCTAAAATTATTAAGGCAAAGATAGACAGCTTCACATATGTAAGTTGATGAAATGAAAATTAAAATAGCGTTTATTACTAACACTTTTCTGTGGCTGTAAATAAATAAATTCTCTCAACTTATTTTCTCTCTCTTACTCACTAATTCATAACCAAAAAATTTTTGGTATACATCAGAGCCCGGCAAATCCTATGCACGCGTGCATGTCAGCCATTATTAAATTTACAACAATGTTCTCTCACGATCAAAAATACACGCAGTCTCATTTGAGCATCCATTGAAAGAGGTTGTGTTGTCGCATGTTTCTGCTAATGCAGGGATGTACAGTATGAATATCCCAGAAAGTTTTCTATTAAATATGTATATTTCCAAAAAAAAAAAAAACAAATTTTAATCTAAAATGCTTTCTTAAATCAATATAATCAAAGAAGTCTAAACGAATTTTACAAATTTTAATTTAATAAACTAATATTTTTAATTAAAATACCACCATTTAAAAATTTAAAGTTTCCATTCCTGCATTGTAGTGAATTTAAGAGTATAAATTTTTCTCTTTTCTTATTTTTCGCTCTCGCACAACTGACCAATAGCAAGAGCTGCCGGGCTCTGGTATACATACATTCCAAATAAAAAACAAATAAACTAAAAGAAGTCTTGTTTTCACAAAATGTGTGTGGAAAAAATGTTACCGTTTGTTTTATTGTAGGGTAAGAATACGTGTTTTATTGTTGTAGAAACGAAACTATATCGATTCGCACCGAAATAAAAAAACTTTATTAATAAATATTTAGAAATCCATTTTTAGAGAGAAACAAAACTAGCAAATTATGAAAATAATCTCTTAATTATTACATACATTGATTTTATATTAAAATTTATTAGTAATTTTTAAAAAATAAAGCTACAAAAAACATAAAAATATTTGTTGTTGAGCAATGCGTAAGTTGCACCAAAAATACAATTTACTCCTTTTGGTTTGATGAGAATAACGAATGTTATAAATAAATACAGAGTGGAGATGCTTTACTAGTTGTTATATTACTACGGAAGCATTCCCATGGGAAACATATAAAATTTTTAAACATTAAAATGATAAATAAATTTAATAAATACTAAACAAAAAAGCATTCGTTTTATTACAACTTCATTCATACATACATAATTGAATAGTCTAAAAAATAGCATTATAATTCGGTGCCAATCGATATAGTCTCATTTCTACAACAATAAAACACGTATTCTTACCCTACAATTACACAATCGGTAACATTTGCTTTTCCGCAGGTTATTTGCACATAAATTGGATGGAAACAAAACTTCTTTTAATATTTTTTAACCAGAATGTTTTTTTCACGAAGAAAATAAAAATAAACAAATATGTTTATGTGAATGTACCGTATACTTGTAGATGTTACATTTTGCTCTCTTTTGTTCTCTTTCTCTCAATTAAAATGAGAGTAAGCACGAAGATTTAGCTTTCCCTGTTACCTACCCCCCTCATCATAAAGAAGCACAAAATTTTGTCAATTTTGAATACACTGCGTGCAACATCTTTATATATTTATAGTCTTTGACTAAAGGCAGCAGTAACATCTCGCTTGGTCCGCCCTATGATGTCAATGTCGTCAGCGTACGCAAGCAGCTGGACACTCTTTTGAAAAATAGTGCCATTGCGATGCATTCCCGCCTTTCGCAGAACACTCTCCATGACGAAGTTGAAGAGGTCTCATGATAAGGGATCGCCTTGTCTGAAACCTCGCACGGTATCAAAAGGTTCGGAGAGGTCCATTCCTACCTTGACGGAGCTGCAGGAATTGCTCAACGTCATTCTGCATAGCCTTATCAGCTTCGCAGGTATACCGAGCTCAGACATTGCGGCAAAAACACGATCCCTTATGGGGCTATCAAAGGCTGCCTTATAGTCGACAAAAAGATGGTGTGTGTCGACTTGTTGTTCATGGGTCTTTTCCAGGATTTGGCGTAGTGTGAAGATCTGGTCGATGGTGGACTTGCCAGGTCTGAAGCCGCACTGATAAGGTCCAATCAGTGTTTTGACGAGTGGCTTCAGCCGTTCGCACAATACGCCTGTAGGAACCTTATATGCGATAGGGAGAAGGCTTATACCCCTGTAGTTGGCGCATATCGTAGGGTCTCCCTTTTTCAGGACAGGAGAGAGGACACTGAGGTTCCAATCGTTGGGCATGCTTTCCTCTAGCCATATTTTGTAAATAAGTTGGTGCATGCGCCCTACCAACTCATTACACCCGGTCTTAAACAATTCAGCAGGGAGGCCATCAGGACCCGCCGCTTTATTGTTTTTAAGACGCATTATCGCGTCTTTGACCTCTTCATGGCTAGGCGGCGGAATCTCCACGCCGTCATCATCGATCGGGTTCGGAACATCATCTCTAAAGGCGGAATTGGTGTCGTCATCGCCTTGTAGCAGAGAAGAGAAGTGCTTCCTCCATAACCTCAGCACCCCTTGCGGATCTGTTACCAAGTTTCCGTTTTCGTCTTTGCAGGAAGACGCTCCGGGCTTATAACCCTCGGTTAGACGCTTAACCTTTTGATAGAATTTTCGAGCGTCATTCCTGCATTTATACACCTCGATTTCCTCACGCTCACGCCTTTCCTGCTCCCTCTTCTTGCGTCTGAAAAGGCGTCTCTCTTCCCTTCTCCTCTCTCTATAGTCCTCGACAATGGCTCGCGTAGCGGCAGACTGCAGAGTTTTTCTGTATGCGGCGTTTTTCGCTGCAGCTGCCACACGACACTCCTCATCGTACCATTGATTTCGTTGGGGTGGGCGCTCGAAACCAAGGACTGTTTCCGCAGTAGTGCGCAAGAAGTGGGAGATGTTGGCCCACAGTCCTCCAATGTCGTTGAGATTAGAGAGGGAATGACGGAGCTTATCGGAGAGTTGAGCGGAGAACGCCTCAGCTGTCCTTTGTGATCGCAGGTTTTTGACGTCCAGCTTTCGCAATGTACTAGAGCGCGCAGACCTCGATGCGCTAATGCGCAATCGAAACTTGGCTGCGACAAGGTAGTGGTCAGAGTCGATGTTAGGACCTCTGAACGTACGCACATCTAGTACACTGGATACGTGCCTTCCGTCAATCACAATATGATCGATTTGGTTGGACGTAGATCGATCAGGGGACATCCAAGTGGCCTTGTGGATATCGAGGTGTTGAAACCTGGTGCTACATACTACCATGTTACGTGCCGCGGCGAAATCGATCAGCCTCATACCATTGGGGTAGTGTTCTCGTGGAGGCTGAACTGTCCGACAGTGGGCCAAAGATACCTTCCCGCCCGACCCTCGCATTAAAATCCCCGAGGACGATTTTGGCGTCATGGGCCGGGCACTTATCGTATACGTCCTCGAGTTTAGCATAGGAGGCATCTTTAGTCACATCGTCCTTTTCTTCCGTCGGGGCATGAGCACAAATAAGGCTGATGTTATAAAATTTTGCCTTGATGCAGATTGTGGCTATCCTTTCGTTCACAGGTGTGAACCCAGAGACAAGGTGGCGAAGTCTCTTATTAACCACAAATCCGCATCCGAATTCGTGCTTATCAACCTGGCAGCTGTAATACACATCGCAAGATGCTAGCCTTTTGCATCCTTGCCCTATCAATCGCATTTCCTGGATGGCAGTGATGTCCGTCCTACATTTCATGAGGGCATCCGCCAGCTGGGCAGAAGCGCCTGCCCTGTAAAGGGTTCGGACGTTCCATGTGCCTATTCGTAAATCATAGTCCTTTAAACGTTTGCCGTGGTCGTCAACTTTTGAGGGGATCTTTATAGAGGCTATTGTTTTGGTTTTCATTGGAGAATGTTTTTACGTGGTGGCTTCCAAGCCCTACGCACAACCCAAATTTAACGTCCAGGGGATTGGACTTCGCTGCACGCATTAGTTAACATCTAGCGGGTGCTAGAATGTCATCCAGGAGGGGCCACGAGGAGGCTGCGTGTCAACTTGAATACAGCAAGACAAGGATCGTCCTGGTGGTCGCCACGTTGGCCACAGTCAGAAACTTTACCTTGTTTGCATGCATCCCATCCCTCCCTACCCCTTCTTTACGTGACATTATTTATGCAATATTACGGTCTGATTTTCTTCCCCAGCATGTTATCGATAAACATACAAAAACGAGCAAATTATGCTATATACATATATCCCAATGAAACAAATTGGGGATGATTAATTTGTTTGTAAATCTCCTTTGGATCTCCTTTGAAAAGAGAGATCTTGAGATGTGGATTATAATTACTTGTAAGTAATTATAATCGTTGGGATGCGTGAGGGGAGAAAATAAAAGAAAGAAATGAAATTAATTTCAATTTCTGGAATTCAGATATTCAGAGAGAGAGAGAGTTTCTTACCTCTTTTCTTTTATTAGTGATGAACGAACCAAATGCTTATATGTATGTTTGTATGATACAATGTAACTTCACTTTGTATTTTATTATATGCAAAGGTTTTCGGTAAGTATGATTTTACATAAATTTGGGTAAGTATGTAACTTTCTTATAGGTACAATTTCAGGTATTTATAAATTAAGGTAAGTATAATTTATTATTTTTAAGTACAATTGTTTTATTTAATCTTATTAATTAAAAATCACATTTTATTTCAAGTATATAGATATACATAGGTTGGTAAGTATATTTTTTTTTGGATTTCAATACATGGTAAATATAATTAAGGTAAGGTACAATTTTACTTTACATTTTGAGAGAAATGTTAAATGTATTTATTTTAAATAGTTGGTTTTTTTTGTACAAGATATAATCTTAGTATATATATTAACTTAATATTTATAATCAAAATATGTTTTTTTTTTGAATTTGGTTTTTTTTCTTTATTTATTTATTTATTAGCACTTCGAGCACAATTTTATTTTTTAATCACTTGACTTGTTGAAAGTAAAAGATGAAGTGAAGTTTGGGTATAAATTCTTTTCCTACCAAACCTCTGCTTTCTTAAATAATTTACATAACGGCGCATTTTGGAGACCTTCCCATTATGTTAGACAAAAAACATTGTAGACATTCCCTTTGTTCTTTTTTTGTTTGTTGATGGAAATTATGAGGGGAAATAAAATGTAAAGCAAATGGACTGGTTGACTTAACTTATGTTATTAACATAAAAATTATTTAACAAAATAAATTAATTTTGGTGAATAATTTATGTGTTCAAACCGAGTTTGAACACCCAATAAATTAAAAAGGAAAACTACACATTCCTGCTTAGAGTGTAATAAACCAATGTGCATGGGCTGCAGCAAACGGCTATGCATTAATTGTACTAAGACTGAATTTGACGAATGATAATTTTACCTCAAAAGACTGATTGCTATTTATTTTTGTATATATAAGATATTGAAATGTTCCTTTTTATTTTAATAAGTACATAACTTAGGCTGTTGAAAAATGCCATTTATTGTTTTTGTTTAGCATTAATTTGCTTAATGTACAAATAAATGATATACTACCCTAACCCTTAAAGGTCCGTCCACTTTTTGAATTATCAAAATTTGAGTTTTAAATCGCTCCAACTCCCACAAAAATTGTCCAAATTGAATCAAACAACATTTATTTTAAAGAAAATTTTATTATGTTTCAAAACTTTTCAAATTCATTCGTGTTAAAAAAAAATAAAAAAGAATTCAAGTAGGTACTTAAAAGTAAATATTTTAAATATTGACTATAATAGTTTCGTACGGCATTAATAGCATAATTTAGTACTGGGTGACATCACCTTTTGCATTAATAACTGCCTTTATTCTTTGGTTCATTGAATTTATTAATGTTTTACATTCATTTGGTGTGATAGAATTCCAAATTTCATTTTCCATTTTAGTAATAAAAAAATATTTTAAGCAATTAAATAAAAAAAATGTCGCGAGGTAAAACCGGATCAAAAGAAATTAGAGAACTTGTTGGCGCTAATTAGAAAAGTGGTAGAAGTTATGGAGAGATTTCATCTCAAATGCATTTGGCGAAGTCTACCGACAAATGTATTATTCAATTTTTTAAAATAAATTATTCCGTAATCCCCAATTACAAAAATTGTGGACGAGTGTCCAAGATAACTCCTCGAAAATTAGCAAATGAGTGGGCATAAGCAATTGGAGAACCAATTGGACGAGAGACAACAAGAGAAAATTTGAAAAAGCTTAACTACGGTTTTTACAAGGTAGGTTACATATGCAAACCGAAAATTAATATTTTCATAAAACTGTTTCATATGCCAGCCAAAAGCAAAACCATTGCTAACAAAAGTACAAAAGCAAAAAAGCTCAAGATTTGAACTCTGTGTAGGTGATACTGGGACAAAAGAAATACGAACAAAAATGAGGCTTTTCATAGGGATTGCGTTAAACGCACAGTGAAATTCCCAGCGAGCGTAATGATATGGGGTTGCATGTCTGCAAATGGTATGGGAAAAATGTGCTTTATACAAAATACCGTTAATGCTGCACGGTATATTAATATTCTGGAAGAAAATTTAATACCTTCCATACGAAATGTCACAACTTTCGATGAATATACCTTTCAACAAGATGGAGCTCCAGCTCATACAGCAAAAGCAACAAAGAAATGGCTCTCAGATAACAATTTAATGTCCTAGATTGGCTATCATCTAGCCCAGACCTAAATACGATTGAAAGTGTATGGGTTATAATGAAAAGGCGTTTAAGAAATGAACCCCAAACAACTGTTGGCGGATTGAAGGAAAAAAATTAATAAAATATGAATGTAAAACATTAATAAATTCAATGAATCAAAGAATAAAGGCAGTTATTAATGCAAAAGATGATGTCACCCAGTACTAAATTATGCTACTAATGCCGTACGAAACTATTATAGTCAATATTTAAAATATTTACTTTTAAGTACCTACTTGAATTCTTTTTTATTTTTTTTTTAACACGAATGAATTTGGAAATAAACGTTTTGGTTATGTTATGTTATAAATGTTGTTTGATTCAATTTGGACAATTTTTGTGGGAGTTGGAGCAAATTAAAACTCAAATTTTGATATTTTAATAAGTGGTACGAACCTTTAACGGTTACGGTAGTACATACCTATTTTTTTTGTTTGTGTAAAACAGGCTTGTGAAATAAAGTACAATTTTTTCAAATAAATTTGAATTTGTTTACTTGTTTTTGTTAATAATTCTTTTAGAATCACTCAAATTCGAATAATATATGTAAGTATAACATTATTATAATATGTACACATTAAAAATTATATGAAAAATAGTTCGGGTGTATAATTTACACCACCACTCCATATACGCTAAACAATTTCACGTAATAGGTTAAAGGTTAAATTTAGTTACCTTTAATCAGGTCTATGACGTAGCTGCTCACAATTCAATTACAAAGACTTGATAAATTTACAAAACTATAATCGTCCACCCCTCTCTAAGTTTAATTTTAAACTTCTTTCTGCATTATTTTTCTTTACAAATATTTTGTATTTGTACAAAAAGGATTTGTTTCTTTTCTTTTAGTTCCTAAAACGATATTAAAATCTTATGTTTGTCATGTTGTTAATAGATCTTATAAAAATATTATAAATTTAAAAATGAACAATTTCTAAAGGGAATGATCCTATTATAATGCTATGAGATTCCATCACGACGAATGTTATGCAAACAAATCGTTGAATTTACTACTGTTCCTTTGCTGTCAATTATCGGTTTTATGTAAATGCGAAAACGGTTTGAAATGTTTAAGAAATAATTTTCTACAACTCTTATGGCCTTGGATATGTTCCAGTTGGCAATATCCTGGTCAGTGGGAATATTTTCAATACAACGCACTAAGTGGCATTTACATTCAAAAGCTGGCCAAAAAGGCAAAAATGAATTTTAAGAAACTGAGTATGCAGTTCGACAGACAACAAAATTCTGCATTATATAGTAGATTTGAGACGATGTCAAAGTCAGGAAAGTGAATAAAATTAAATGCATTTTCGGTGTTTTTTTGAAATTTTAATAGGTTTATATGATATTTTTTTGTGGCTAAACGAATAGATATTTTATATTGATGTTTTTTTACTTGTAAGGTATGAGCAACTTTTCAGTTTTTTTTTTTATATATATCTCATATATTAATGTTAAAATTATTCGTTCAAAATTTAAAAATAATAAAAATTTTACATTTTTTTACCCTTCCCAAAAAAAAGATAAAGATTTTAAAGGTGAAAGTAGTTTTTAGTAGTTTAATGTTATACACCACAAGATAATATGAACTCTCTACATTCAGGAACAAGAAAAAAAGTTTGCGCAAATTTGCGCAATTTTTTTGTGGCGATTTTTTGAGAATTTTACTTTTTTTTTAATTAAAAAAAATTACCCTTTTTCTACCAAAAAACGAAACACACAAGATTTTTAAAACTGAAAGTAGAAGTGCTCAAAAATTGTTATATACCGCAATATATATATATATAGAGATTTCATACTTTTTACCTGTAAACTGGTAAAAAAAAAATAATAAAATGACCCTTTTATAAGCAGTACACAAAAATCGCGAAGGAATAGAAAAGCATTTTCATCAGATACTATTAAATTACTTCTTCCTGTTTTGTTACTTTTTAAGTATTTTTAAGTTACATAAGTATTAAATAATATAAAATAGATATTATAAATAATTATTAATTATCATAGAACTTTAAAAACTTAATTACATATATCGACTATTATAACAATATGAGATGTATGTTTGATTTTCTTAATGGGCCGTATGTGGTACCTAGGGCACTTGTGATCCGATCATAATAAAATCATGTAAAATGATTCACATTCATATTAAACATGTTCATGTCGAATTTCATCGAGGTAATAAAATTTTTAAACCAATTATTATAGTTAAACATATTTTCTTAAGGGGCCCTATTTTGGACCTAGGGGAAATTATGGACCGACCATAACAAAATTTGGTAATATGATTTAAATTTACAAAATACACGTTCATACCGAATTTCATCCCGATACCGATGTTTATAAGCCATTTATAAGCTCAAACGTGAATTTCTAAGGGGGACTTTATATGGTGACTAGGCTCAAATGTGATCCGATTTTCAACGAACTTTACACCATGATTTCTTAGTACTCAGAACTGATCCATGCTAAATTTTATCATGATTGTTGCATAATTATCATAATTATGTGTAAATAAGTGCAATTTCGAGGGGAATTTGTATGGGGGCTAGGGGAAATCACGGACCGATTTGAACGAAAATCAGTTGGGTTCATCCTTGGGCCTAATTATCACTAACACTATCAAAAAATTATAGCTATTAACTCATAAAACACTTCTATTAATTTTGGCCAGGTTTTAGGCAAAATGCCCCTCTGTGCTACGTCCGAGTTAAGGGTGTATCAAAGATTTTCGTGGTGTAAAGGCTACAGTTTACAGATTTTTGTGCGTGGTAAGTTCTTTGGGTCAGGAAATTTCATGATATGCTCTGAAAAAAAGCTTTTCAAATCTGAAGGTTTTAAAGATGCCATCATCGCCCCATGTCAACATTGACAAATTAATAATTGTCATCAGATGCAGCCACGAGTACAATCACGTGGGTATGTTTATTATTAAAGATAAGAGAATTGTGATTCGGCAGTGCCTGCAATAAAACCTTTAATATTTCTAAAAATGTCTATAAATACTTGCCTCTCTACTTATTTCCCAGTCCAGGGACCGTAGTTCCCAATCGACTTCATAGAGTCGCCACTAACAAAATATCTACAAAAAAACAGTTGTTTATTAAAAGTTTTATAATTATATTGTTTACCTTAACGTTACGGACAGGTCGTCCACTGGTGTAATTTTATCTTATTTCCGAAGAGACATTGCTTTCAAACCAGGTTCTAAAGTCTGCAGCACATCATCGAATGTCCACATCATTCAGGTGTATTGTTAAACAGGAGAGTGGATTGGAACTTGGATCCACACTTGTTGTGTTTTGTGTACGTGAAATTTCAGTAGTGTTTTTCGAGTGCTTCATTTTAGTGTGCAAAGCTTTACATTTTGTTTGGCATGTTCACAGAATTTCTTTTGTTTGTTTTCGCGTGGTTTATCGAAAATATAGCGGATTTTCTTCAGCGCGGTATTGCTGAAGCTATTCAGCACAGAGTACCGTTAGTGGTGAGTGTACGCTTAGTTATTTGGTTTGTGACTTGGCTAGGCAATTGAACTATTGGTAGCGTTTCTTAGATTGGAAATTGTTTTATGCGGCTTGTGACTCTGGTGAGTTTTTGGTTTTTTGTATATTTGGTTATAGTTTTTGGTTGACGGTGGTATGATGTCAACCGTTAAGGCATGTTATCTGACGTGAAGGTGAAGTCACCCTCTGTGAGCTCTGTTGGTGCTGGTTGTGTAGACACCGCCATAACCAGCACTTGTCCGAAGATGAATTTGGCACCGACATTGGACGCGGGAGGTAAACGTTTAAAGCCAGGGTAGCGGCAAAATGATGCTGATGGGGCATATTCGAAGACCAAGCAGGAGCAGCGGAAGAGGAGGAAGGCAGCCTTATGTAGGGACACTTCGATGCCAGAATTGAGAGGAGAGAAAACCTGAGATCTTAATTCTGTTGATAATTAAGGTCCGAAGCCTGTCGGTCACACGAAGGCCATCACCAATAATCTGTGTCAATGTTGCTCAAGGGCCACTTATCAATTGGACTTTCTTCACTTATTAGAGCTGAAAATCAGAACAAAAAATGAGAAAGAAGTCAAATATCTTGAGATACTTATGACTGAGAGAATGAATTTTCTGGTGCATATTGATAAAATTAGAGAGAGGCTGCCAAAGGTGGTAGGACTTATCAGATGTGTTTTTAAGAATGACTGGGACTATTTGTCGCTTGTGCAGCGTATGCTGCATCAGTGTGATACGAAACGATCATGTCCGGTGTTGGCCGACGTAAGGTTCTGAGCTGTCCGATAATTATTCTCCTGGCATGTGCAGCAGTCTGCAAGACAGTTTCAACAGACGCTGTTTGTAATTCTTACTGACGGGACAAGGTTCGCTCAATGCATTCTTGCACAAGAGGGGCTTTTCTAAGATCGAAGACTGTGGGTTGGGACCTGAGGACTGGCGGCATGTACTCACTACATGTCCGCTTTACGATGACCTTAGGGATTTAGAAGTGATGGGTATCATCGAGACGGAGGATATGGTGGAGCCTTAGTTACGGATCGGACTATGCAAGGACTTGACGAGTTCGCTCGTCTTGCATTTAGTAGGAAGGTGGATTATCCTTTCGGCGCCGTCCATCGTGTGTTGCCGATATAGGTATGTGGTCCATCTTGTGGCCCTTTTCTGTCCGTGTCACCAGTCTCGAACCATTCGTGGTTCAACTGGTAGCAGACTGGACCGCGAAGTCGGTGTGTTTTGATTTTAATGTGCTTTGAGAAAAACATTTTGAATACGGAAATTATTTTTTTAATCAAATCTTAAAATATAAAAGTCTCCGTAGCTTAGTAGGAAGTGTCCTGGCTTATTAGACGTGCGGGCACGGTTCATACCCCATGTCTGACATCTTGAACAAAATTAAATAAAAAAAATATTTTTTCGGCGACTTGCTCTCAGCAGATTTCTTGCCAATATTTTAAAGTATATAAAAAAAATATATTGCACAGGCGCCGTGGTCTAGTAGGTAGTGTGTTGGCTTATTAGGCGAAAGGCCCGAGATCGAATCCCAGGCCAGACATCAAAAACAAAATACAAAAAGTATTTCTTCGGCGACTTCCTCTCAGCAGATTTCTGGCAAAAACTCTGAGAGTAAATAAACCTGCTATAAATAGATTCTAAAAAAAAAAAAAAAATCTGTCGTTCGGAGTCGACTTTAAACTGTAGGTCCCGCCACTCATGTATAAAATTAACGCACACAACATGAGTGGTGTTGAGAAGCTAGGCCGAAATCCTGACTGAAGGGTTGTAATGGCCAACTATGTATGTATGTATGTATATAAAATTCCTATGAAAAGGAATCGACTTTAAAGGTTAGGTTTCGGTGTGAACGGTAGTGTTTTCTATACGTGATTTCTCCGGAGAGTTTCCAGTGCGATAATAAACTTTTTAGAAGTGCGAAGTGTTAGTTAATATAGTTTTTTAGTGCGGTTATTTTGATATATAAAACTTAAAATTCGGTTGGATATTTAATCCATATTTTTTGTGTAAAGTTTTTAATTATTTGCTTTTGCATGTAACGAAAGCTAGACACACACGTTTGTATATTAAATAAAAGCAAAAATTCCTCAGGGCTTAATTGCTGACATAGTACTGTTAATGGTGTAAGTTGTGTGATTATTGATTGGTTATAGAATTCGCTGTGAAATTGGACAATTGGTTGTGTGAATCGGATAGTATAATGGTGTATACGGGCACACGATTAGTGAATCGGGTGAACTTGGCAGCCTTGTTGACGGCTTTGATAAGGTTTTCAGCATTACTGCTTTATTAATTGGTGTGTTGGGTTGAGTTTTACCAAAGAAAATAAAGTATAAAGAATGTGCATTTCAACATATTTTGGAATATTTCTCAAAAATATTTCAGGACGCGGGGGGAAAAATAGAAGGGAAGGGTAAAGAAACCAAGAGCGTAACAATGCGTTGTTCTCATCGTTCGTTTTTGTTGTTTGACTGCTTTCTTATTTATTTTTCAGAAACAGTGTTGCCACGAAAAAAATTTTATAACCAAAATAATAAAAATAAAAAAGAAACAAAAAAATAACCAAAACCAAAAAAATCTACACAACTACACATTGATCAAAAAAATAAGCAATTCTGGTTAGAAATAACCAAAAACGGCAACACTGTTCTCAAATCACTTATTCTCAGACGTCAGCACAAGAGAACATGATAAAAATTATGAGAGGCAAGTGTTCACCCAGAGGAAAATTGTTAGTAATATTTTCACGTCTACTTATTAACCCAATAATATGTACATATATGTGAGCGAAAAGTATAGAAAAATTGTACTGCGCTAAAAACCTAAAAACACCGTATTTAACTTGCCAAGTATTCTTCCAAAAATCGAAATCATTTCTCATTGATATTAGTGAATCATACGGTTATATTTCTTTGGGTGTAAAATTGTCTGAAAAAGTCTGAAAAAAGCGACATGAACATTCTTCTTTAGAAGCTGACAAGCAACTGAATGCATTTTTACGCTCTCATGATGAGAGCAACACATTGTTACGCTCTTTGCTTGTGTTTATTTTCCTTCTGTCTTCCCTCTTCTCATCAAGAAATGATTTTTTAAGGCGCCCCGACACGATCAAATAAAACCATCAACGTCTTATATGTGTGCGTGTTGTCGTTATATACATATACGTTGTCGGCTGTGATTGATGAAAATCAAAAGATTTTGATTTTTTCATTTGATGAAGTTTTATTTGATCGTCTCCAATTCTGATTGACAAGCATTATCTCATTTGCTACGATATCGTCGTAATGAACACATCATCCATGCGCGGATAAACAAACAAATATTTTTTTATTGCGAATAATGTAATAGTAAACAAAGAATTATTTTTTTTATTGTGAATATGTATATATTTTATATTTTGTGTGTATATTTTATTTCTTTTTATATTTTTAAGAAGTTAAATTGTGTTTGGTAAACGTTCGTACTATCATCGAGAAATGCAAATATGAAAAAAATTATATTAGAATTAAGTGCAAAATATCAATGTTTACCAGCGTTGTGGAATTTAAAACTGGAAGAAACAGGAATAGAGAAGAAAAAAGAAAACAATATGAAATTTTTCATCCAAAGATTTTTCTTTTTTTTCATATTTTCCTTTTTATCTTAAAAAAAATTGTACAATATGTTAAAAGCAATAAATAAATCGTCATCCGATAAAGGCATTTTGCGAAGCGCACACTACAAAATCAAAATGCAAATGATGATTGGCGAATTTATTTGAACGTCTCCTTTCATACGTCAATCACACGACACTCACACTTATGCATTATTTGATGAAATTATTTGATCGTCTCCAGGAGCCTTTAAAAAGATTTTGGTGAGAGCGGGTCGTGATGTTGAAACCCGCCATAAGAAATTTTACTTCTACATAATGCGCATTCTTTATATCCATATTCTTTGGTTTTACGTTAATTTAGGTAGGGCCAAAGCGAATTCATAACAAGTGGCCTTATGTCAACAGCTATTTTGTTGTTTTTTTTAGTGTTTTGTTGTGCGTGTGTGTGTTGTTGTTCATTTTTTTCCTTTCCCATTTTTTTTCTTCCTATTTTGACATCCCAAAGGCGTTTAACAAAAACAAAATGCCCGTTGTTTTTGCATTGTTGTAGAGATAAGGCTACCTTATTGAATTTGCCTTGGGTATGGCTTTTCCTGCCACTCTTGTTGATGCAGCTGCTGCAGGCTCGCCAGGGAGTAAGGAGAATCGTCCTCTTCGTCGTATTGGTGTTTCGACTTCTGCTGCCGGCTCTGTGGATGATAGCGTGACGGGCGCGAAGATGAGGGAGGTAACAGACGTAGTTTTTGGTGCCAGTCTTGGTTCTGACGTTAACAAAAGAGTAGTAGGTAGGCTGGCAAGTATGACGAACTTGTCCTGTAGCTGCTTGCTCAAAGCTCAAAGAGATCGTCAGTAAGGGCGTTGAGCAGGTCGGATCTACTTTTGGGGTCAGGGTTTACGACGTTAGGCCTATGTGCAGTGCCGGACCTTTCATTCATACTCTGTCAGTTGTGGAAAGGCAGAACATTGTTGCAAATACGAAGTTTGAAGAGATTGGCCTGGAAGAGTTTATGTCTGAGCTGTTCGAGATGAACCTGAGGGGAAAGATATCTGTGTAAGAAGAGCGTTCGCCTGGTTAGTAGCCTCTGGAAGGGCGACAACGGTGATCAAACCAACGTGGTTCTTGAGGGTAGTGAGAAGGCGATGGACTTCTTGTTGTTGGTTGGGAGAGTATATGTTAAGTGGTTTAGTTTCCTGATGCCGCCCCAGGAGGCCATCCCAGTGTGCTATCGATGCCTTGGTTTTGACCACCATATTCGGAATTGCCGCATGAGTGAGAATGTCTGCAGGGTTCGTGGCCAGGGTGGAAATATATCCTCACAGTGACAAAACCTGTGGCAATGCCGTAATTGGGCGGTTTGGGTAGATGTACATGGCTAGCATCTGCTTATGCATATCATGTGGCTGCTTCATTGTGGGGGCGCTAGTAGCGCTTTAAGTGTAGCCCGATATTTAGATTTGTTTCAGAATTCAAGGTTTTTGTAAATTTATTTTTTGTAGCAAAATATTGTTTGTTTATTAAAACTTATTCAATCTAACTGCGTGTTTAGTTTACTTTCCTAAATTAATAAACAATATTTATTTAATAATAGAATAAATTATTAAAGTAAAACAATTTTTCTTATTTACTTATAATTGTTTTGCATAATTGCCAATATTCTTTATTTTAAGGACCTGAAAGTTGTTGAAAAAATTTAAATGAAGTCGAATAATTTCTTTTCTACAAAACTTTTCTCACAGTATTCTAGATTTAAAATGACTTAAATGAGGAAAAAAGAAGTATAAACTCCTCCAAGACGGAATAAAAAGAAGACGAATGGGAACTTATTCAAGTGATATGTGAAATGAATTCCAATGACAAAATATTCATAATTAGCTAATGTGAAGAATTATTTTTAAGCTATCACTCTCACTAAGTGATTAGAAATATTATTTGCTATGGAAGCGATTGTTTTTATACACAACACTTATAATACGCATTTAAAAGTGTAAGGACTATTATTACTACATACTTGCCGCTAAAGTTAGGTTTAGTAAGAGGTAACTTTAGATAAACTGAACTTTAAAGCCTCCCTTAACTATTTTTCGTTATTATTCTGATAGAATAGAATGAGCTATTTAAAAATATGGCAGTGCCGGAGTAATATAGATAACTTTTGCCAAATTGAACAAGATCTTTAAAAACGAAGAGGCAAATACTTACACACTTTTTTGTTGTCTTTGTTCATTTTGTTATGTTTGAAGTTGGCATATTGAAAATAATATATCGGGTTATCCATTTCGTGGTTTCAAAAGTAAACGTAAACAAAACACATATAAAATATTTTTTTCATGATATTTCTTTTTTATTGTAAAGTTTGAACGTTGACATTATGTGTGAAACACTACATTATTTAAAGTGTTGCATGCATTGATTCTTTTGAGGTAATTTTCGACCACTTTTTGACACATATTGGGCGGTATCTCAGTCATAACTTGACGAATGTTGGTTTTTGAGTGCTCAAGAGTTGAAGGTTTATCTGCATAAACACGGTCTTTCGCGTAGCCCCACAAAAAAAGTCTAATGGTGTCAAATCGCATGATCTTGGTGGCCAGTTAATATCGCCACGACGAGAAATTACGCGGCCAGGAAATGTCTCTTGCAATAAAGCCATATTCGCTCGAGTTGTGTGGCATGTGGCATCGTCTTGTTGAAACCACATATTCTCCAAGTCGTATTCTTCAATAGCAGGCAAAAAAATGTCGGTTATCATATGACCATAACGCTCCGAATTGACGGTGACAGTCGTTCCATCGTAGTTTTCGAACAAGTAAGGTCCAATCACACCTTCGGACCAAAGAGCGCACCAAACAGTGACTCTTTCTGGATGTAATGGCCTCTCTTCAATTACTTGAGGATTCTCAGAACCCCAAATACGACAATTTTGTTTATTAACTTACCCACCGAGTGTGAACTGTGCTTCATCGCTGAAGAAAATTTTGTTCGAAAAATTGCCGATACGTGGCTGTGGCAGAATCACCATTTTTGTCAATGTCAGACTTTCTACTGAAAAGAAAATAATTGGTTTCACAACTTAGTTTGACAGATGTCGAATTCCAGTCCCATACTTTTGAAACCACGAAATGGATAGCCCTTTATAATAAAAAAATTTTAGTACACTGTATTTTATATAAGGTGAGTAAAAATTATTCGAATAGCATGTCGTGTGATAAATGTTTGTCCAGCTTATGTGGAATGTAAAATGATTCTAATAAATTGCAGAGATTTAGAAGCAAAGATTTGAAAAAAATAAATAAATATTTTTCAATAACAATCGGCGCCGATTTTTTTTCAAATCTTTTCTTTTAAATCTATTGGAATAATTTTTACTCACCTTTACCATCCACTGTTTTTCAAAATAACTCATAAATCCTGTTTTATTTCTGACATGTCCAAAATTTCGCTTTTAAGGCATAGGAACATTTCTTGTATTTGGTCAGGAGTGACCAATGGAAGGCTTAATATTTTTCTGTACCAGTCTGAACAGTCTTTATTGGTTTTCACTAAAGTCCCAAAGGTCTTTATTTTTTGACTTTGTCGCCTTACAGCTTGACAGTAGTGAAACCAACAGCCTTTTACAGTTTCATTGGGAAATATATTTTTCAATGCATTTCTTAAAGCGATTTGATAGTCAGTATGAAATGACAAAGCTTCAAATTTAAACAAATTGGAACATGTGTTCGTATACTTCTCTCGTTCTTTTTGACATTAGTACGTAAATAAAAGGAAAAGTCTGAAAATAATACAGGCATTTGAAACTTTGTAGTTTAAATTAATAGTAAATATAATTTTGTACTTACGTTTTGCATGTAATAAAAATGTATAACAAGTAGCTGTTTGTAACCACAAGATGGAACGGTTTTAAATGTACCGTCTATCAAATATCGGCTACCTTCAGGCTTTTTTTGAATAATGCCTGAAATTGTTGGCGAGATACATAGACTATATGAGAATTCATCGTCTGTTATGGTTTCTCTATAAAAACCTCTGTTTCTATGCTTAGAAATTCCAAATTCCATAAAAATATCAGCATTATTAAACATTTCCTTCAACTCAAGAGCTGAATTTGGGTTTTTCGGCATGCAATTGCTAAGAATTCTGTAGAGGTGCCTTTTTATTTTTGGGAAGGAGATAGTGGGGGCAAGATACTTGTTCTTCATGCATTCCTCATCAAAAATTTCACACACCCCTCTCCTTTTTAAATTAGTTTTGTCTTCACATCCACTTTTCACTTGGTTAATTATTTTAAATTTATTTAGCAAGTCATCAGGTGGACCATGGTTGTGATAAAAATCTAAACTCAGCGGCTCACACGCTCCATCCTTTTTAAGTTGAACTGTCACATTACATCCTTTTAAATAACAAGCACAACGCGTATATTCACTATATACGTGTGATATAAAAGTTTTGAATTTTTCCGAAAACCATTTACAAATTCACATTTATATTTTAAACTTTCCATTTTAGCTTTTCTAACACTTTTCATATTAGCTTCTTTAACACGTTCACTTTGTAAATCTTTAATTTTTACACATCTGAACTTCACAAAGTTCTGATAAGATTCTGAATGAAAACACAAAGATTGCTCATGTCAGCTGAAAGAAAATTCAAAGTCGATGAACGAGAAACTTCTTGGAAGCCCTTTAGACAGCAATTTCAAAGCGTTAGTGTGATTTAAGAATCATAGCAATCTTTTTATTTTTTTTATTAAAATACCAATACCTAAAATTGATTTTTGAATATTATGGACATTAGGGTGGGTCGAAAATAAAAGTTGAGCCAGTCACCTCCTAGAATTAAAGATATGTTAATAACGTTCCCAAAAATATAAAAATAATTTTTTGCCACGGCAAGAAATACCTCCCTTTTTGTTTTTTATATACTACGTCGCCATTTTAGGTCCGATTGTAACATATCAAATATCAGTGTTTGTGGCTTGACGGCAGCTACATTTCACTCTAAGACGATTTTTTCATTAGACGTCATATTCTATGCGCGACTTCTGATATCTCGAATTCTTCCCCAAAATCAGTAATTGTGGTTATGCAGGAATAAAGAGCATTTAATTATATAAAATATTCGCTTTTAAAATGCTCACTTTTATGCATTAACAGCTATTTTACAGATATTTTAAAATTTTCATTCACAACATTTCTCGCAACAAACAAAAAATGCATTACAATGTGTCGAAAACATCATTAAATAAATTTCTAAAAAAAAAATGTATGTGTTTATTTTTCCGTTACAAAGCAAATTGGATCTTCGGATTCTTAAGTCCCATTATCAAAAACAAGAAAGTCCATTTTATTCAGTAGTAGTTGTTGATAAGTAAGAAAAATTTTATTAATACAGTTATAAAGAAATTACAAATACATTTTTTTGATTATTACATGAACTAAATTTAAAGTAAGTAACTAAAAGAAAAGTATATTTATCGTAATAAAAATTTTGCAAATTTTTAATTTTCTTAAAGTATTTAAACAAACTTAATCTATTCGTTGTAGATTTTGATGAGATTCGAGCTGTTGGTATTGCTCACGACTTCTTAATTTTGCTAATATTTAGCCAACACGCCTATCATCTGTTACTTTACCAGCACATTCACTTACCACTCGTACAATACGTACTGTATTTTGAGAGTGACATGGAAATTCTAAAAATATAATTCTTATAGTTATCAACTACATATAATTTTTAATAATTAGATAAATTTACCTGGTACTTCAATTATTTCGTATGTAGAATATCTTAGAGTACTATACTTAGGGTTGCCAGCCTGGCTGGACTTGGCTGGATTGTCCAGCTTTTTTGATGCTTGTCCAGTTTCAAGCTAAAATTTAATTTGTCCAGCTAAATAGACATTTTTTAGCATACTGCAATAACATGGACAATAATTTTGATGTTATCTTTGTCAAATCATGTTAGCCAACACTGATTGTATATTTGTTATACAACTAAGTTATGATTTCCTTCTTCTATCATCACTGACAACATGTCTCAACACTTGAACAGCTGATGTCTGCAATAATACATACATACAATGGACATTTTAATAAAAATTATTTACACAAAACCAAAATTAACATTTTCTCAGTATTTTTAAGTCCAGCTTTTTTAAACCCAATGTCCAGCTTTTTGCGAATCAGAATCTGGCAACCCTAACTATACTATAGTAGACAACTTTTTCGAAAATATGGTGAAAACAATTGGGGTATTCACACGGTCGTCATAAAGTCATATTATCATAAAATAATAACACGAAAAATATGACTGCTGTGAGCAACCCTCATAAGTTAGTGTTTTATTTTAAATTTGAGTCAGCTGATGAAAGAAAAATACAATTATAAAAAATTACAAATATTTTTAATTAAAAATGCCAAAAACAAGTCAAAAAACTGAAGTAATAGCCGGTTTGTGCGAAAAATACATATTGAACATTATTATGGCTGATTTAAGTAAATAAAAAAAAATAATTACATGTTTATATTTAAATAAATCTTTTTCAAGGTGATGATGACGATAAAGAACAAATAAATGAAATGTTCTTAGTAAACGTCGCTAGTTTGCCCACTAATCGCAGAAGCATCCAACTTGGAGTTCCAAAATCCAAATTTAGCTTTAGCTCCTCCATTGCTAACCTCTCCTTCATTTCAAGCTCCATAACTTTTAAACGCTCGTTGCTTTTAATCTCTTTTTCAAGCAGCTCTATTTCTCTTTCCTTTAAAATATATTCTTTTTGCTTCCATCTTAATTCTTTTTCTGCTCTTTCCTTCTTAAAAGTAAGCATTTCTGTTTGCATTTGCAAAATCTCAGACAAAGCTGTTCTTGAGTAAATTCCCTTTTTACTTGTGGAAGCTACATTTTCAATTTCCTCAGTGACGCTTTCTTCAATGTAACCATCTGTACAATCTAAGGTGTTGGATAACAGCATTTTTAACAATCCTGGATCCAAAAATATCATCCAACTCATAGAAAAATGTGCACATTTTTATTAATTACGCTATAATAAAAGTGGAAATGTTAAAAACAGATACATACATATAATTATTAGTTTAAGAAATACCTTTCATGGTTTCGCCGTCCATGCTGAATGCTCCGGTTGATCCCTCCCAACCTTTGGCTTTATTGTAGCTGGTACGCATGTTTCTCACCTTTGATAGGATAAGCTTCCAATCTACCTCCACCTTTGTCTCGGCTGAAAAACGCTTGTAGTAAGCCTGCGCTGTTGGCTTCTACAAATAATACCATTAGTTTGCTGTTTAATTAATTTAAAAATAATACAAACCTCTACTTCACGATTTGCCACCAAATATTCCACCAGAGACTTTTCTTCTTCTAAATTCCATTTCTTGGTGGGGTTGGTACGCATGCGTTTGCATTTTGGCTTGAATAAAAATATTTTTTAATTAAATAAACTAAATAAATAATTAAAGAAATAAAATCTTACCTGAGCATCTTCTAAACAATCCATTTTTATAAAAATGATTAAATATTTTGGCACAAAAAAAATATTTAAAAACATGTTATTGATTACTAAGCCGGTAATAATTTCTGACGGCGGTTATTTTAAATACGTTCGGTGCCGCCAATCAGCTAAAGTATACAAACAAAATTTTCTTTTATATATTAATGTATAAATTTTTTTATTTAACTTTATAAAAGTTAATAACTTTCATAAATAAATTATTAAAATGTATTTAATCTCGAAGTTATAGAACTATGCAGAAGTTAATAGCATGTTTCACGTACATGTTGCGAATATTCAACGGCGCCAACTTCTAAATCTTATCAACGGCTCGATGACGACTTTTCCCTTTTGACTTAGATTTACACTGTTTAACTATGACAAAACAATAAACACATCACAAAAGGTACTATTATTTTATGACTTTTTTGTTAGGTTAGAGGACATGTACTTGTCACCTGTGACAAATACAGTACCCGGAGGTCGAATTGACCCATTGTACAACGTCCTAGCTTCTCACACTACTCGTGTTGTGTGCGTTAATTTTATACATGAGTAGTGGGACCTACAATTTAAAGTCGACTCCGAACGACAGATTTTTGACAAGCTTTTTCATTGGCAATTTTTACTCTCAGAGTTTTTGCCAGAAATCTGCTGAGAGGAAGTCGCCGAAGAAATAGTTTCATACTTTCGTTTTGATGTCTGACCTGGGATTCGAACTCGGGCCTTTCGTCTAATAAGCCAACACACTACCTACTAGACCACGGCGACTTTTTTGTTTGAAGCACAACAAACATTTTTTAAACTATCATAAAACTTTAGTATTTTATGACAATATAACCTGATAGCACACCGTGTGAATACCCCAAATGTTTCAAATAGTGTAGTATAATAATACAGACAATTAATATAAATTATAAATGTTCCATTAAAATAAAATAAAACTTCTTAAATATGTGACATTAAAAATATAAATAATTTTGAAAAAAATTGTTTGAACGGTTGTGAATTTGAACATTTTAAAATATCTGTAAAACAGCTGTTAATACATAAAAGTGCGGATTTTAAAAGCGAATATTTTATATAATTAAATGCTCCTTATTTCTGCATAACCACAATTACTGATTTTGGGGAAGGATCCAACATATAAGAAGTCGCGCATAGAATATGACGTCGAATTAAAAAATCGTCTTAGAGTGAAATGTAGCTGCCGTCAAGCCACAAACACTGATATATGATATGTTACGATCGGACCTAAAATGGCGACGTAGTATATAAAAAACAAATAGGGCGGTATTTCTAGACGCGGCAAAAAAAATAATTTTTATATTTTTGGAAATGTTATTACGATACCTTTAATCCTAGGGGGTGACTGACTCAACTTTTTTTTGTCCATAGAGAGCGACCCGCTCTAATGGACATTATGTCATGCCACCGAAATAAAACATAAGTTTTATTTAAACAAAAGAAACACTTTTTATTAAGTAAAAATAAATAAAAAAATTTATAGCAAATGAAACTTAAAAGATACGAAAATTTAAAGCTATACAATACAAACTAAAAAGTTAAGACATTAAGCCACACCAACCAAACTTACAAACTAATTTTTCAATTCAAAAAACTATCCGCTTTAGCATCTTCCTTGCAACACCAGCTCTTCCACATATCAGCTCCATCAGGTACTCCAACAGCCTACCGTCATCCGCTTTAGGCCATCTCTCACTCTTCATCATCAGCGTAGGTTTCTCTGGAGCAACGAATCCAATTTGACGATTAACGAATTCAATTTTTTTTTTGAAAAATGTAGAACTTGTGGCTACTTTTGAAATGAAAAGACTGGGTGGGATCTCTTCTATGAGTTTTAACGAACTGTTTAATGAAAAAATTCTTACAGAATTTGTATTGTGAATTATGTTTCGTTTTCATACGTTTTACAATAAAAGAATTGACAGCAAATGCAAAGAAAAGAGATTGCTAAAAATAAAGTAATTAATTGAAAATAGCTTCAACATCCTGACGGCGTCGAATGTATCTACTTTCAAGATTGCACAAGAATTGCCAATTCACGAATTGGTCTGCGTATGATTCCTCTTTTGCTTTTTACGTTTGCCACTCTTATTTTGCCATCTTTTGCGGCAAACTCTGAGCTTCGTGTTTGTACTGTTTGGGCGAAGCACGCAATGGTGGGGTATAAAGTAACTCGGAGCATCCATGTTCGGATTTTTTATGAGAGACCTATGTCCCATTTGTTCATATTCGGCCATGAATTGTACATACTACGTTTTTACATTACTATCTCGAGCTAAACGTCGTTCAAGAAGATAAAATATTTTTAAGGCTGTCTTATAAGAAGACCTTGGAGACGAAAAATGTTCTTTAAAAGGCAATTTAGCGATTATTATACCTGAAGAATTAGTTTCGACAGTTGACAAGAAATGTGATTCGCATAATTGCTGCTCTGGTAACCACTTATTTGCTGTTTGGCGCGCATCTTCCATTTGCCATAAGAACTTAAGTTGTTCATCAAGACCGATGTCTTGAGCAGTAGCAACCATACATTTTGACACAATTGGTTTAAAATTTAGCGTATAGCGACCCGTAACAATCCACAATCTTGGAAAGTGGGCATGTTTATACTAAGACTAAATTTTCCGCTACATAGTACCTCAAAAAAGTATTCTGTGCCAAGCAGTAAATCAATCGGTTGTTGTTTGTAGAAAAATTCATCCGCCATGTCGATTTGGGGTAGCTTCCATTCTCTAACATCTACGTTTCCAGATGGTAAATATCCCGAAATACGATTTGTCACCAAAAGAATACTCATGACAGTTATACCGGGATCGTATGGTAGATACGACTTCGTACTTCATGTTTGATGATGTTCCTCCAACAGCAGAAACTTCTACTGATATTTTTCTACGTGGTAAATTTAAAGTGTGGCAAATTTTTCGGTTATTAAAATCACCTGGGAACATGAATCTACTTTGCACCTCCCTGTACCATCCGAAATAAGAATACATAATGGCTGTGGCAATAATTACACTGCTTGATTCGTTGTTAACGTGAGTGTTAACAGCTGCTTGAAAAACTTGGGTAGTATTAGCAGTGGAACGGTTGCTACTTGTAGGTAAATCGCGATGGTGAGCGAAAGCAAATAATTTGCAACGATGTTTTGATGAACAGTTAGGTAAATTGTGTCCGAGTGAAAGACAATTTATACAAGCACCAAGTTGTTTAACTGCATCGTATCTGCAAGTTGAATCCATGGATTTGAAATTTGGGCAGCTGCTGCTCCAATGATCTAGACATTTACAGAAAATACAATTCTTTTTTACTTGAGCCATGAACGAATGTTTTTGTGGTTGACGCAGTGACGCATTATGTTTATCATACGACTTTGTTATTATTGATTTATTAGCGGACGATGGCTGAGGTTCAATTGATTCTAAAAATTGACATCTACGTTCTAAAACTTTAGTAAATTCTTCCCATGTTGGTAAAGAACAGAAATCAATTGTTTCCTTCCATTTGCTATCGGATTCCGAATCAACTTTAGTCAATATTAAATGGATTAACATTGCATTACAGATATCTTGTTCATTGCCTAATGATTTTAGGGCTGCATTTTTATAAACGGCTGAAGCATTGTCGATTAAAGCTCGAAGTTGCATAGCGCATAGTTTTTCACCAGATGGCAATTCATAAATATTCGAAATATGTTTAAGAAATATCAACGTTTCATTGTTGTAGCGTTCATCAAGCCGTTTGATAGCCTTTTTGTAGTTTTCTGTGGTAACTTCAAATGCACCTACTGTATCAAGGGCTTGTCCCGATAAGCAATAACCTCTCAATGTCTGAGAGTGAATGTATTAACTGCTTAAAAATTGAGATAACATTTTTATAAGCAGCATATTTGCTGTCAAAATGTGATAAATGGAATTTTGGTAATTTGGAATTATTGGATGCTGGGATGGCAAATGAAGCATCTCCAGATCGCTTATAATTGTCGCCCATAAGATCAATTATTTTCGATTTTGTAAGAATACATAATTCTTCTATGTCTGCCCAAACATTATCTTTTGGGTTTTGAATTTCTATGTCATTTTGTATGGAAAGTAGTTGCTTGAAATATGCCTCTACTAAACTTAATCGGCACTCAAGTTCTGACATAGACATTGTGTCACTCACCATATTTTTAATTCGGGTTATGTTTGCCTTTACAGACCAACGTTGTCTTTGAAGAGACTCTAAATCACTAATTTTTAAAGTTCACGAGTAATAACAGGAAGAAATTGACTGCGAACGAAATACAGCAACTAGATTTTTTTTGACAAATATTTATAACCGTTGCGCTTATTGTTGTTATTATAAATTTGATTTGATGGTTTCTTTTTCTGTCTCGCCAAAATTATTTTTCCCAAATTGAATTGCAAATTATTTTATGTATGTATATTATAATTGCTTTTCAATGTCTCTTTGTCGAATTTATCAAAATATAGGCTGACTTCATAAACGCAGTTTGCAATGCAACATTACAATGCATGGTGTTCATAAAAGCAGTAAAATTTGTTTTGGCAATGCCTCATGTTCATTATTGCATGGCAATGCTTTTCACTGCGCATTATTTGTCCATTTCCTGCATGGTTTTTATTTGTGATTCTTTTTAAACATTGATTGGCGGCAAAAATTTTGTTTTAGAAATGGCGGATTTGTGGTAATTAAAAATTTATTTTATATAAGTACAAATGTGATTTAACATTTAATTTTTTGTATATAGTGAAAAAAAATGGAATCCTGAGAGGAAAAAGCTACTCATAGAAGTACGTTTGAGGTATGAGCCAGACTTCATTTCAAAAAAAAAGAAAAGAAACTCAATTTGGGAGCAAATAATGAGGGATATAAAAGAAATTGATAGCACTTTTCCGTTCACTAAAGAAGAAACAACAAGATGTTTTGTAAATATAATGGGAACTTACAAAAGAATTAAAAAGCGCAATAACACATCTGGCGAGGGCGCTACAAATTGGGAGTTTTTCGAAATGATAGATGAAGTCTTCGGCAGTCGTAGTAGCGTTTTGGTACCAAATGAAATGATAGAATGTTCCCTTCAAACAATAATGGAAGACTTACGTGATGGCCCCTCGACGTCTGGTACCCCTACGCTGCAGTGTACTGATGCATCTTCTACAGATATTTCTACGCCGAGAAGTGCAAGAAAACGAAAGCGGTGCGATATCTTGGATTTCTTAGACAAGGAATCGGAGGCAGATGCCAAAACAATGAAAAAACTTTTGGACTTGGAAACAGAAAAACTTGCAGTAGAGAAAGAAAAATTAGCAGAAATGAAAGAAATTCGTACCTTGTTCCAGAAAATTATAGAAAAACCTTAGTTATTATTATATTAATTTAAGAGTGCAATACTTTATACCTGATAATTTATGAAATGAATTTTCGTTAATTTTTGTTTTCTTTAAGTTTTTTAACTTAAACTTAATTTCTATATATTTTTAATTTAAAACTGCAATACTTTTTATGTGATAATTTAAAAAATGAATTTTTGTTTTTGTTTAAGTTTATTTATGAATTGAATTCATTAAAATGTAAATTTTTGTTTTCCTTTAAGTTTTTTTTTAACTTAAACTTAATATCTATATATTTTTAATTTAAGACTGAAATACTTTTTACCTGATAATTTAAAAAATGAGTTTTTGTTTTTGTTTAATTTTATTTATGAATTGAATTCATTAAAATGTAAAATAACAACTACTTCAATTTAAAAAATTTATTTCACATTAGGCCGAAAATAAAGTAGCTAATGCATCTCTTTTTGCTTTTGCTTCTCTTTGTCCTGCCAAAGTTACTCCTTCGTCCATTTGGGGTTCAATATTTGCTTCTTCTTCTACTTCAACGTCTATGGTGCCTTCAGTATCTATTATTATATTGTGGAGAATCATGCATGCCATTGTTATCAATTTTGGCATGTGTGGACGTTGAACCTCGATGTACTTCAGTATTCTAAACTTTTTCTTTAATATACCAAATGCCTGTTCCACAACAACTCGAGTTGAACTCAGAATCGTATTGAATTTTGATTACATTGGCGTTAAAAATCCGTTATCACGGTAAGGCACCATAAGGAACGTCTCTAATGGATAGCCGCCATCGCCCAAGAAATGGTAATTGGAATAAATATTTATTTCCTTGTTTATTATAGCTTTCCTAATAGAGCTCCTTTCCCAAACTGATGCGTCATGGCATGCACCTGGGCAGCCTATAAATACGTCTATAAATCTCATACGACTATCTACAATAGCCTAAATAGAAATATTTCCAATTAAAATATATTCTCATGTTAAAAAACGTAAATTATTTACCTGCGCAATGATTGAATACGTTCCCTTCCGGTTGCGATAACTGATTTCATCTTTTATTGGTTGGGAAATCGGGATATGAGTTCCGTCGATGCACCCCAGAAAAAAGGGAAACGGATTATATCGCAGGTTTGAAAATTCCTCATTTATTTGTTTTTGTTGAGCTGCAGTTTTTGGAAATTTTATAACGTCTGCCTTTAAGCGGCAAATCATTTTAATTATTTTTACAAAAACCTTATAAGTGAGACCAATTGACACACCAAAGCGATCGCTGACATCTCTGAAAGAACAATTATTGCTTAATTTCCAAATTGTTATTTGTAATGCTTTTTGTAACGTTATTCCAATACGTCCAGTTGTACGTGAATGCCACCAGGGTTTAATCGCAACCTGCAACTTCTTAAAATTTAAAATATTAATTAGTTTTATCAAATTATACCATTTGGTAATAAATACCTCAAACTTTTCTTCATTCGAAAATTAGAATAAAACACATCGTCCTGCATGCTTGCGATAATTTTGCAAAAATTTAAAGTTTTAGGAATTTTTCTCTTTGAATCTTGGCTGGTTAATAATGCTATACGACGCCGCTTTCTTTTGTTTAAAATATTTTTGATCAAAGCGCTGCTGCTTGAATTTTTATTATTAGCCAACTCAAAAGCGGTTTTCAAAAGAAGACTGTATTTTTTTTTATTATTCATTTTTAAAAATTTTATTACACAAAAAGTCATACAAGGATGAAAAGTTTTCGCGTTCATAAACGTACTAAAATGTCATCTCATTATTTGACAAAGCAGTGTTGCAATAAAATATTGCTTTGCCTTGTAAGTGAATTCCTTTGCAGTGTTGCATTGCAAACTGCGTTTATGAAGTCAGCCATAACAAATGATAAATACCTGTCTGACGGGCACACAGCGGTATTTTGTTTCAGGCGTATTCCAGTAGGTTGGTTTATTGAATACCTTGGAGGTTATTCCGGCTGGCGGCGATGAGTTTATCCAGGGTCTGTCTTCGATTTATTCCTCGACAAATGTTTTTCTTAGGTTTCTCTGGTGCACCGAATCAAATTTGACGATTAACGAATGCAAATTTTTTAGAAAAATGTAGAACGTGTGGCTATAGTGAATTATGTTTCGTTTTCATATCTTTTACAATAAAAGAATTGACAGAAAATGCAAAGTTTTAGAAAAGAGAGTTAATAAAATTAATTTTCACATATTTTACAATAAAATAATTGACAGCAAATGCAAAGAAAAGAGATTACTAAAAATAAAATAATTAATTGAAAAGTGCTTCAACACCATCTTTAACGGTGTAAAACACCCCTGTGGTCATCAGCCTTTTAAATTTGTAGTAAAGCCAGGCATTCGCCCGACCTTGACAAAAGACTGGCTGTCAGTGACCTGCCCCGAGCAAATTCATCGGCGGCGGCTCAAAATCGGCTGCCTGCCGGCTGAACAATTCACATAAATTTAAATTTTATGATTTGTATTTACATAAAAAAGTATTTTAAAATCTCTATTATATATTACTAATGTATATGTCTATTTGTTGCAATAAATTTTGTTAATAATACTCAATAATAATCATATTAGTCTATATTTAATGATTATGAGAAAGAGAATATACCTTTTTTGAGTTGAGTTAAAGGACATTTTTTGATATCGTTATACTTATATTAAAATTATAATATTTTAATTAAAATATTGTCAAACTACATTACATAGTTAATACCTATTGGAGACTAAAATTATAAAAATCTGATAAACAGTTTTGAAAATATATGATATCTAATTTAATGTTCGTTGAAAAATTGATAAAATCTAAACCGTAATGAACTAGGAAATTTTTGGGAACTTCTAATTTCGTAATTAAGTACGGAACTTGTTAAAAAATATTCAAATATACATTTTACTTTGCGATATTATTTACTTACATCTGATAACTGATTAAAAAAATCGTAGTTGTCGTGTATAAAAAGTAGACATTTTACGGTCAACGGATTTAGATTAGACCTTTTTGATGTTAGCAATGAGCCAGCACGGGAGAAAGATTCCTCTGAGGAGGCACTCGTTGATAGTATCGTTAATATAGATTTCGCTAATTTTGAAATATTTGGGGTGATACTGCAAATTTAATACATAATGAATATTTTAGTTAACAATATTTTAAAATATTGTTTATATCACGCATGAAAAATTTAAGTTGTGAATTTATACTATCTTAAGGCTCCCACCATTATGGTTCACAACAAAGCTGTGTTGTGTCGTCTAGAATACAACACAAAACTTTTTCCAATTTTATTTACAACACCAAGGTGTTGCTTTAATTTAGTATCATCATCTCCAGCAGCTATTTTATAAACCTTTTATTTAATTTTTGCGAAGAAATATACAGTTATAAACGTTTGACATAAAATCTTATATGCGTCTAAGAAGCAGTTGCAAAATTTTAATAGTTATAAAAATACATGTTGTAAACGATAATCACATATACAACTAAAAGTACAACACATCAGACAGGTGTTGTAAATTTTAAAAATACAACGTTAAAAAAGTTAATATTGTGAACGATAATAGGGGCATAATGCTTGAAAGTACTAATTGTACTGAAGACTGTACTACAAACTAGACTAGACTGTAGACTAATTGTACTGAAGACTGTACTACAAACTAGACTAGACTGTAGACTGGATTAGACTATCAGCCCAATTACGAATATTCCCTGGGAATTTTTCCCTTCCAAAATATTTTTTCCCGAGAATAAATTTCCCTTATTCTAATCTCCCTGGGAATAAGAAAAAAGGGAGAGAGAAAATTATAATCCGCTGATCGGTGTTGTCATTTCAGGCTGAATGCCATTTAAAAAAGAAGTATTATCGCGGGAATTTAATATGAATGAAAATAAATTAAATTTGTGTAAAAAATAAATTTGTTTGAAGAAAAAAATGCACAGTATAGCTTTTCATATCCTTGCGGAAGATCATGAACGGCGAAAAATCTGCCAGAAGGTTGCAAGAAGGCAGATACGCGATGCTTCAAATCCTTTGGAACTGCCTCAAACTTTGTAAGTGCTAAGTATATTCATATGCTTTAAGGTATAATCTATTTTAATTTCTTAGGTTTGAAAAATACTACCGTGTTAACAAATAGCATTTTTATATTTGCTAAATGTTGTTATATCGCACTCTCAACCGACCAGGAAGCTATTTGGTGTTAGCACTATTATCAAACTTAGCGCGTGTTTACGTTTTCTTGCAGAAGGTGGCTACCAGACTGGTATAAGAAAGGACTGTGATGTTTCTTTGGCTCAGCCTACTATTAGCAAGGTGGTTGCAGAGTTAATTAAAATCTTTGAAGCTCACCTTTGTCCGATATGGATAAAAATGCCGACAGCAATTAAAGAAAAAAGAAAAATTGCGCTGGCATTTTATATGAAATATAAAATTCACGGGTGTTATCGGATGCGTTGACGGGACGCATATACAGCTAATTGCACCATGTGAAAACAAACATTTGTTTACAACAAAAAGGGAAAGTACAGTAATGCTATGTTGGCAAGTTTTATTTTGTGGAGGCCTTTATGTAGAAAAGTGTGTACTCATGCAATGATTGTTTTTAGATTTGTGATCACGAGTTAAGAATCCGGTATGTCAACGCAAGTCACCCTGGAGCATGTCATGATTCTTTCATATGGAGTAATAGTGATGTTAAGGCTCACTTGGAAAAGATGTATGTGGAGGGTGTAAATAATTTTTGGCTCTTAGGTAAAGTCTTTGACAAAATTAAAATCAATTAACATTAGTTTAACAGATTTTTTCTTTGGTATGAAGGTGACGCTGGGTATCCTTTGGAGCCTTGGCTTTTGACGCCTCATCGAGTTCCAGAAGATGGGTCATCTGAGATGCGATTTAATGAAGTGCATTTAAAGTGTCGCAATATTATTGAAAGAACCAATGGCGTCTTGAAGAACAGGTGGAGATGCCTTCTTGGTGCTAGGGAACTCACTATTGCCCTGTAAAGGTGGTTAAAATTACTAATGTGTGCTGCGCTCTCCACAACATATGTTTGCACTACAAAGTTCGCGAAGAAAATTATGATTATCCCATTGAAATATCCATACAAGAAGAGCAAATCAGTTCATCTACTTCGACTCAATATTTGACAGTAGCGCAGTCCATTAGAAGAAATATTGGACTCTCTTAAAATATGTTGTAAAATATTGGAACACTCTTTAAAATATGTTGTTTTAAAAATAATTTATATTCCATTTCCTTGGCTCTCATTTTTTCCATAAAATAGTGGTGACGTCGCATTTCCTGGATTTGCTCTTTTTTTAAATTTTCCATTGCTTTAAAATGCTTTTTTTGTAGATCATGCATTTTGTCCAATGATCTATAAATTTTTTTAATGCAATTCGTTTGATCCTTAACATCAACTACTGCTTTTTTAACGGTTTCAACCAAATCCTTTTGCACAGCAAGTTCGGCTAATAAAACATCGGCAGCACTCTCTTTCGATATATTATCCCTTCGTTTAGTGGGCAATTTTGGCGTTCCATTTCCATTGAAATTTTCCGCACAGTCAAGGTTTTCTTTTTCTGGAACAGTTGGCATTTCCACGTCTGTCTCTATTGTTTCAGACAGATCTACATTTTTTGGCGAGCCCAGACCGAAACTCTGTACGGAGACACCTTCAACAGATGTTTTCATTGCTACTAAATCAAATATAGCTTGTTCAGTAGCTGAAAACTTATATTCCCTGTTTGGTCCCCCACCCGTGCCCTTCTGTTGTTGTAGATTTTGGGCCGCCTTCTGTCGAACGTATTTTTTTTGGTCAGTCCACACCTGCAAAGAAAATAAGGTACTGAATTGCTATTTTTAATGAATCAAGCTATTCATTTTCAGCAGTTTGCCAGAATCTTTGGAGTTCCTGTCTCTCACCTTTAAAAAATCCTCTAGCTATTCCAGGATTTTTTTGCATTAGACCCAACAAATGTTGCATTTGGTGTTTATTTGTGGTTTTTGACCTAAAAAACCACTTTTAAATTATTGAATTACATATTTTTAAATTTATTACTTACATTTTTACAATAACTCCCTTATAAATATTTGAGGAAAAAACTCCCTAAAAACGTTGATGGTTTTTCCCCTTCTTAAATATTCATAATTCCTACTTTTTTCCTAACTTATTTTTTCCCCTTTTTTAAAAATAACCAGAATATGAGGAAAGAGAAAAGTGAAAAAATTCCTGGGGAAATTTTAATTCATAATAGATAGAATGACAAAAGGGAAATTTTTCCCGGGGAATTCTTATTCATAATTGGGCTGTATAATTATTTACAAAGAATTTTTGTTTACCTTTTCGTTGTTCTATCACCAGGTAAATGTGTCACACCCATCATCTGGTTGAAGAGCAAAATAATTTCTTTCTTAAAGGGATGTATAGATGCAATAAATTCAGCGATATTATTTCTTATGGAATCAGTTTGCATCTTCTGAAAAAATATTTATTATGTTATTATAAATTTTTCCAATTAAATATACAATTTTACTTTTTTTTGGGTTGTTTTGAAGTTGTTGGTACATCTTTGGAAACATCAATTTCTTTATTTATAAGTTAGATTGTTTCTGCATAAATTAGGTCTTCTTTAGATATGGCTCCTTCAATGTCATCTTGATCTAAAACATCTAAGAGATCTACATGATTTTTGGACACCTTTTTTTAGCCATTTAAGTAGTCTTTTCCAGTTTTTTTGGATGGGATCAAGCAAGGCAGTACTAGATGGATTTTGCAGATTTGAAATCTTTTTGCAAAATTCTGGACAGCGTATGAATACATGTTAATTGTCTCCTCAAAACACACTTTTTTTTGGCATTTTCGACAATAGTGTCAGTTATTTTTTCAAAAAAAAACTGTATTCGTGTTAATTGTGGGATATTTACGTCCCTGCAAATATTTCGTTGCATCTTCAAAAATTATAAGAAAATCCAAAAATTCGCTTATTAAAGACTTTTCCATCTCATTAAGAGCCAAATCTGTTTTGTCAATTTCCACCAACGCAATACTTACTACTTTCAGATTTTTTTCGAAGCTTTTAGCATAATGTATTCCATCTTGTGTCATTAGAGTTTTTTAAGCTGCAGAGCGATGCACTTTTAAGGTAATCACTCTCCATTTCAAATACCTTGTAGTCAGATGTGAATTGGTCTTCAATTTCTAATTGTTTGTATAATTCTGTTGTTTCGCTTAAAAAATGGAAAAGTCGTTCGTCCTCGAAAATGTTTTGAATAATAATATTATCGGTATTATAATTTAGTGCTTTATAGATTATTTTCAATTTTTGTACAGTTTCCAGGAATACAGGAAAATCTTTATTTTGCAAAATGTCATGTAAAATAAATCGATGTAGCGAGGGACTAGAACAACCCAATCTCCGCATTCCTGAGAGCTTTGTTGCTGCAACAATGTTGCTGCCACCATCACTGATAACAATTATGTTTTTCTTTTCAAAAACATAACAACAACATAACAAAATGAATTCTTATGTTTAAATAGCTTCTCCGCTTGTAGGAATCCGTCCACATATCTAACACCAGTGAAATGTTGTTTGGACACGACTTTTTTAAAAATGATTTTATTGTCGTTTTGTAGGCCATATACACGTCATCCAATGCCGACCGACTTAAAGTTGTTGCGGTTGGCATTGATATGGATGATTTAACAGCTTTGATATAATTCACAAAACCTGGCTGCTCGATCATAGTAAACGGCCGCAGGTCTCTACAGCACATTTGAACGAGCAGTCGAGTTTTTCCAAATTTTATCTTTCTTGGAGTGCCAAACTTTGTTTTCCCACACAATATTGACTTTGTTTTCAGTTGGGAAATATCTGATTTTTTTCGTTTTAATTTCCAATGAATGACAATTTTTCAAATGGTTACTCATATTCGAAGTGGAAGTTGAAATACCAATCTATAATTAAATAATTGTTCTGAACTTAAACATATATTTGTAAAATGAAATTCATAATTGTTTGCGAACTTTTCATTTCGAATTTTTAGGAAAATTTTTAATAAAAATCGAACTTTTAATAACTAATTTTCAGTAAAAACTTAATTTTAATCACCTCTATTATGTATGTCGTAGTCGAAAATCGTAGTAGTCGTAGTTGAATTAAAATTTTATTTGAATTATGTATCAAATTCGACATGAGTAGTTTTGTAATAGATTATTTTACCAGCATTTATATAAATTTTGTTTACTTTTTAAAGAAATT
Source organism: Sarcophaga rosellei (assembly GCA_930367235.1). Lineage (NCBI taxonomy): Eukaryota > Metazoa > Arthropoda > Insecta > Diptera > Sarcophagidae > Sarcophaga > Sarcophaga rosellei. The sequence goes on from OV884019.1 coordinate 62,851,149, forward strand.
AAAATGTTAATGTGTTGTTAAGGTCCCAATACTCTTATATTTCGTTCATATTCGACCCATTGTTCCATTATAAAAGATTTTTCGTCATCTTTATTACATTCTTTTATTATTCTAATATTAGGACTTTTGTATATTAAATGATTAAGAGACCAGAGATAATATTAATTGCGTAATTTTTTTCGAACATTTGATGTTCGAATATGTTTTTTCATTATATATTTTATAATGTGAGAACTTTCAGTTGTTGTTCGTTTCACTTTCGGGTCTCTCAGAATTTTTTTCTTTAAAATAAATTTTTTATATCTAAAGCTGGTATGATTTTTGTAAGTGCGCGTAAGGCCCAGAGATTCGGCAAGAAGCAACCCATCCGGCAAACCACAGCCCGGCAAACCGCTAGCATATCAGCGCCGCCGATTATCTGACCACACTGGCTTCAGCTGTTTAATTCTCTAAACAGATTTAGCGCAATATGGCACAACTGTTTCTGAAAGGTTATTCTATAAACTTTAAATGCATAAAAATATATTCGTACATATCGGAGCAAATATTTTGAAAACACATCCTGAAACAAAAGTCCATTATTTTCATAAAAAATTGTGTGACCACTATTCATTCGTGCGGTCTATAATTTCATTCTGAAGTTAATTTTTGTGGTACTTTTATTAAATTATAAATAAGACGAAAGAAAATAGTGAGTTAGCAGTGGTCAGATAATTTTGATATAAAAACAATTAAATATTGCTTCAGTTGTTTTTGTTTGAGTATTGTTTCAATACAACTTATTTTATTTAGTTTCCTCAGTCTAGTAGGTAGTGTTCCGATATTGGGTCAATATTCGGTTTATTGAGTACAATATTTTAAGTGTTCAGACATAACAATATACGCAGTTCAGCTGCTTATTCAATATTAATTTGACAGCTGGTTATTTCAACAACATTGTTTTTATTTTGTTTCTTTTTTTTGTAGTTGTCAAATATCAACAGAAAGTGTTCGGATAAGTCATAAGTTTTACTCAATATTATTACAATTTGCGTATTTATTGCGCAATAATTAATTGAAACTTTATATGACATTTTGAGCTCAATAATGGCGTTTATTGCGATTTACGCAATAAAGGTGCATATCTGATCACCGTATTACGAGTATTAATATCTAAACACTGTGTAAGGCCACGGCTTAAACCCGAGGTCAACAACGAGGTCTCGAATCAAATACGAAATATGAAAAATATTTCTTAAGGCACTTCTTCTCAACAGATTTCCGCCAAAAACTCTGAGAGTAAATAAAATTGCCGTGAAAAGCACAGGGTACACAGAGACGAAACACGATTTTGACAGTTATCCTAGCATTGAGAAAGGGACAGAACTTTATGTTTATTTATATTTAGTTTTTCTACTTTAACCGCCAGTTTTCACTCCGTATATCTGTTGTTTCTCCCTCTAAGAGATAAGTTAAGCTACTGCTTTGAGCGTTTATTAAACGTCAAAAGTTTCGACTCTGTGTACCCTGTGATGAAAAGTTTCTCAAAAATTTGTCGTTCGTCGTCACCTTTCAGAAAATGGAACACTTAAGTCGTTATTATTTCCTAAAATATGGAAGATGCTACGGATGAAGAATATGAAGAAATTCTTGTTGGCAAGCACTTAACGCTGTAGTTTGCTATTCCAGAACCTAGAAAACGTGACAAACTAATTGAAGTTTCCTGATTCTCACTTAGGGCTTATTTGAGTAATGTATTTGTAAAATTTACTAATTTTTATGCAAAAAAATATACCATGGATATTGCCGAGTTTTGGTGTTCGAGATATGTTGTCCATTTGTCGTGCTGCTATGACAGACGGAAATGAAAAATTGATTTGATGACATAAGTACTAAGACCATTCGAAAACAAAAAAGTTAATTTAGCACCTATTAACTATGTTTTTGAAATTATTAACAATAACCACAAAAGTATTATATGGCCTGGCGAAAAAGTGCACATCTTTTTAGATGACCTCTGACTTTGAACTGTACATGAGCTGAATTTTGTTTTTTCACTGTAACAATAATATACGAAAATACTTTAAAAAAGATTGCTTTGATTTCGTATCAACTGTTTTTATTTCATTTCTCAAGCAGCCTACATTATCACAGAAAAAGCACATGGAAGTATTTTATGTCGACATGCCAAGCTGCTATCAGCCGTCTATGTGATTGGAAAATGATATACTGTAACAGTTTATAATTTTTCTTACAAATACTACTAAATAGTTGGCAATGCGAATATGTCTCTTACACATAAACGAAATACATACAAAAGTGACCGCAGTAGTAGAATGTATTATGGCCTGAGACTCACTTCGCAAAACTTCAGAAGCATTCGATTACAGTCGTTGGCAAACTCATGCAGACTTTCTCAATATGATTCATTTAACTATTGCAGTGGGTGTGTGATAGCTCCTTCTCCTTCTTTATGTCTTTTTTTCCTTTTGCAGTAATTGTTTTTGTATTTTCTGGATCATTTGTTGCCATGTTGTATTTCAAATACATTTTTCAAAATTATGACAAAGTACATGTTTGAATTGCTTTACTTAAACTGTTGGTGACGTTTTTGGAATTATTGTTTACCCTTAAAATTGCTTACATTTCTTTTATTTAATGTTTGTATTTTTATATTGCAATATACATGTATGGATGTATGTATGTACATATGTGTATGTGCAAGTACGTATTTATTGTATATACATATTTCTCTTTTTTTTTGTTTCCTTAAAATGAAAATTGCAAATGAAGAAATATATTTTCATTTCTAATTGTGAGAGTAGAAGAATTCCTATGTAAGTTTCAGTTTTGGTTAAGAACTAAAAAGGGATTGTTGTATCCAATAGTCCCCAATTATAATGGTATTCGTGAAGGAATATTTATTCGATTGCAAGTAAATTTCAACAGAATAGTAACTTCTGATCGTTATTTGTCTTCATATTTAAATAATTTCAACTGATGGCACATTGCTATACATTTTATTCTCCATTTATTAACAAAGACCAAAATTTCGATATTCAATGTCACTGTGCTCAACGTGGACTTTAATACAACTCTTGTCTCACCATTGATTTAGTTTTCACGACTGATTGCCATCTCTACTTATTCTCCATTATTTTACTTCTGGTAACATCACGATCTTTCTATGAAATTGTTGTTATAGGATTTTTAATATTTGTTTTGTTTCCTTTTCGTAAATTCCTACGCATGTATTTGTTTGCGTGGTTTGTGTTCACCGTATTACATATGTGTTTTTTTATTGTTGGCTGTGTGTGTGCTTATTTTCTTATTACTTTTGGTCAACTAATAATATACTGATACTAATAGTTATATTATTGATTATGAACTGCTTGGGCCAAGTTAACAAAATATTGTTACGTTTTTACCTTTTTAAAAACGCTTAGGATATGAGTTCGGTGATTGCAAACAAAATAAAAACATCCCTGCAGGATATTAAACTAGTACAAAAACCAGCAGTAGTAGTACTCAACTGTCAACTTTTCTATACCATCTTAATGATCAAATTAGCATTGAGTGTGTTTGAAAAAGTAATAGTATATTTGGATACAATTGGGAGATTTCGAACCACTTTAATATTAGTTCTTTTATATGGAAAAAGTTACCAAAATTGGTGGGTTGCTTTATTGGTTAAGTGAAAAATAATAATTAAAAAATTAGTTTTTGTATAATTATTTATTAAAATATTTATAAAAACTTAAAATAACCATATTCATTTAAATCACAGTTTAAAATAAAAAATAGGCCCATTTTTCAAGGCTGTCTAGACCTTATCACAACTGTGAAATTTTAAATATTTTAAAGCACTAAAAATAACTACGTTTAGTACTAAAATTCATTTAAATAATAGTTTAAAGCAAAAATAAAAAACAGGCCCATTTTTTCAAGGCTGGCTAAACCTTATAAAAAATGTAAAATTTTAAATAATATAGTTTAAAATTGTTTGTCATTGCACAGTAGATGATTCATTTTGCTCATTTTTTAATCCTTCCAAGCGGTTGGCCTTAAATAGTATTTTTTCTGAAGCTGGAAAGCTTTTCTTAAAGCTATATCGGGCTCATCAGAAAATACGGCATTGGCATCTAAATAATCAAAGTTACACAAAGAATTTAACATTTAATACATTTATAATTCGGTAATTAACTTACCTATGAGTGCAGTATACAAGCTTTCAAATTGTTTAAAGCTTTGTTTTCCATTTTATGTTTGGCCCCAAAATTTCATTTAGGTATCGTCCAACATTGGCTTTTAATTAAGAATTCATTCGCCGTAACTGCAAAAAGCAAACATTAAAGTGATTAACATCTTTTTTTAATTTACGAGATATACTCACATACGGATCTGGTTGTGTCCGCATCAAATCATTAAGCTCTCTTAAGTTTTCCCCTGAATTTACGGGGGAAATTTGCGTGAGATCATCTAGGGTGTTATTTTGGGGAACTATTTTTGATAACAACACCTTATGTTCCGCTCAAAATTTCAATCATGGTGTTGTTTTGCCGCTCAATGGTATCTATTAAAAGACTAACAGTTATTTCATTCATTTCATTTATTTCAGATGTCTCATACACAAAACTTAAGTTTTATATAAAGTATGAAACTGAGCGATCTGTAGATACAATATTAAATTTAAAATTAATTTTAGATAGAGAATTACAATCTTAAATTTAATTCGAAATAAGAGATTATGATCAGATCATTTAAAAAAAAAAATAAAAATATATATATATTAGTTAATTGAATTATAACACTAAAGTCCAAAAATTCCACAATAAAAGTACATAAAATTAATAATAGTCATAATAGTTAGAAAATAAATAATTTACAATCTTGCAGCGTTCATTTTAATATAGTCAAAATTATCACAAACATTAAACAACAATAAAATACAAAAAATAAATAAATACAATAATATAAATTTTATAAAGTACAATTTATATATATTAACCCTCAATGTGAAAGATGACATACAATATATCTCCTGAATTGACGTGCGTTACCAATGATCTGTAATCTGTACGGAACTGCGTTCCAGAGACTGATGGCATTAATGAAAAAATGGTATTTAGAAATCAATGAACGACGTTCAAAAGTAAGAATTCTTTTACCCCTATCAAGTGTAGAAAAGCGTAAGCGATTATAAAGATGTTCAGGTTGACGTGTATATATAATTTTATGCATGAACAGTAAAATACGGACCCTCAAATAATTATCAAAATTCATACCATATAGAGAGGTGACGTAGGAGGAAACATGGTCATACCTTCGCAGGCCATACACATATCGAACAATATTATTAAAGGCCACATTGAGGTTCCTCTTACTTTCACTATCACAACTAGCAAATAGTTCACAGCCATACAGCAAAGTAGGTATTAAGTATGTTTTAGCAAGGAGAATTCTAATTCTCATAGGAGTACAGTGATGAGTTTGCCAGAGATTTCTTAGCATTGAGAACGTTCGACCACAAGCTATATCAATGTGATTGGACCAAGTTAGGGTGTCGTTAAAATATATACCAAGATTTTTGGCGGAGCGTACAGTATCTATAGGTTGATTGTTCAAAATCAAAACAGGGTTATAAGTGAGACTCAATAATCTCTTCTTAATAATTAAACTTTTCAATTTATTTGGATTGATTTGTAAACCATTAGCTGTAGCCCATTTGTACACAACGTCTAATTCCTCGTTTAAGGTTCTCACACACTCAGCGACAGCAGTGTTTTTACAGCTCATGTAAAGCTGAACATCATCAGCATATAATCTGACCTTACAGTGTCGAAGTTTACCCTGAAGATCATTCACGTACAATGAGAAAAGCAATGGACCTAAGATTGAGCCCTGTGGAACACCACGACTCAATGGTAAACATCTAGACCTTGTGGTAGGAGTTTGAACAAATTGATATCTACCAACTAGATATGAGCGTATGAGATCCGTTGCAGTTGATGAAAATCGAAACATGTATTTAAGCTTAAGACACAAAACGTTGTGCACGTTCTCTGCTCACACCCTTTGCGTAAGCAACAACACTTGTACGTTAGATCTGTATAGCGGAGATCTTCAATCATGGCTGTTCTATTCACATTTATTACTACTGGTTACCTGCTTTGTCTTGCCTTTTTATATGCCCACGTAATCAGTCTGACGAAGATTCTTGAAAAAGAACGTTCGGGATTTCGCCTTCTCGAGAACTCTATCGCGAGTTCATTGTTGTTTGTGTATTTTGTTCACATTGCTTGTTGTTGTGTTCTCGTCTATCCCCTTTTCTTTCATACTGCTGTTGTTGGTTTATTTGTAACAAGTTCGTTGTATGTGTTTGAGCAGCTTTTGTTTAGCGTTTTAATGTTGAACGATAGTACACCGTTTGCATTTTCGTAACAATATAATAAACATTTACTAAAAAAAGCGTGATTAAGTTAAATGCAAAGATTGTTAATCTTGAATTGATCGCAATCAATAGACTCAAATAATCAATTTAATCTCTGTAGAGATATACTTATTATATATGTATTATATTATATATTATTATACAATATTACATATTTTAATTTCTTACTTACTTACTTAATTGGCCATAACAACCCGTTTAACGGATTTCGGCCTGCCGCAACACATCCTTCCAGGCGCCTCTGCTTCTTGCGCGCCTACGCCAGTTGTCACACCAATCGATGACAGGGCTTCCTCGATTTGGTCCTTCCAACGGATACAAGGTCGTCCTCTTCGCCGACTTCCGCAGATTCCCGCATCAAATACCCGTCTCGCCGGAGCAGCCTCCTCCATTCGAACGACATGGCCGAGCCAGCGCAGCCGCTGGATATTAATACGCTGTACAACGTCTACGTCGTTGAGGAGCTCATACAGCTCACTTTTGGATCGGATACGGAAATCATCGCCAACTCGCACTGGACCGATGATCTTGCGTAGGACTTTTCTCTCGAACACTCTCAAGGCTGCAGCATCTGTACTTAATAGGGTCCATGCCTCTGCGCTATAAAGAAGCACGGGAAGGATGAGCGTCTTGTAGAGTGTTGGTTTTGTCCATAATAACACCTGTTGACAAGAGTGATCCTGCACTTGATCTCCAGACTGACATCATTTCTGGTGGTAACGGCGCAGCCAAGATAGATGAATTTCTTGACCGTATCAAAAGTATAGTTATCGGCCGTAATCTGAGAATCAATACGCCGCGCCTCTCTACTTGTCGATAACATATACTTTGTTTTGCCCTCATTTACTGCCAGACCCATCTTGTAATTTCTTAGAATTTTTTATTTCCCTCGGATTGCAATTAAAATAAAATAAATTTCTGATCGCTATTTGAATAATTTTTTTATTTACTTAAATAACAACAAATTTCAACTAATAACAATTTTATTTACGATCCTTATTACATGAGTTCAATGACAATGTCCTTAACTCCGGTTAGTAATCACAGATTCGCATTTCATCATTGACTGACTGGTAGCATTATTTTTCGCTTTGTCTGTACTACATTATTATATGTCTGGTAACTGTTGTATAATTTATCTTTGCCTTGTAGCCTTCTCGCTATTTCCTACGTATTTGTTTGGGAGTACCAGATGATGTGTGTAACTTGTTGTTGGCTGTTTGTTTTCTTTCGTTTAGTTTATTTTTAATCGCCGTAACAATATTTTGAAAATAAAATAAAATAAATATAAAGGTACCTAAAAACTCTTAATGTTAAACTCATTTTCATCTAATGTGTGGTAGATCCTCTTTTGTATCATCTACAACCTTTAATCATCTTTTTTAATGGATTCCGACTTTCGGAATTGCGTTCTGCGACATGGATGTTTCTTCAGATATGCATCTTTATCGCGTAAATCGCAATAAACGCCATTATTGAGCTCAATATTTCATATAAAGTTTCAATTAATTATTGCACAATAAATACGCAAATTATATAATATTGAGTAAAACTTTAAATGCAGCACTGTCATAAGTGTGTTTAGTGAGCATATTACAATTATCCGAACACTTTCTGTTGATATTTGACAACTCAAATGTCAACAACGACAAACAAAATGTGGCGAGTCAGGTGGAAGGTAAGTTTTTATCGAATTTATTTATCTATGTATATATATAAAAATGAATGTTTGTTATGAATGTACCTTATAGAATCGTAAACTGTGCATTTGATCTTTAGCAAAGTTGTTGAGCATGAGCTGATGAAGGTTTCTAAGTTGGAATGCTCAATTTCCCACAGGAGAATTAAATCGTAAACTGTGCATTTAATTGTTGGTGCGATTAATTTCCGATAAATGGCGCCACTGAAAATTATTCAAAATGAGTTTAATCGTAAACTATCCATATGCATTTTATTATCTAATGATCTTAAAGCCGAAAGTCAATACCATCCGTTTCATGCATTACATGCGATTCTTGCATTCTGTGCGGTTTTTATTGCAAGTTTCACACAATGCGTTACATGCGACTGGTTTTTTGTTTTGATCAGGTGTTGTGATAAAATAATAAACAATTTTGAGCAAAATGGAAAATCAAATTTTGGTTTTAATTACATGTTTATGGAATTAATTACATGTTTATGAATTTACAAACATGATATTTTGTGCTGCTAAGGCCTACGAAAGGCTTCAAAAGAACGTAATACTATGTTCACGTATGTAATTTAATTGAGAACAATATTCGGTTAATTGATAACAATATTTTAACCGTTCAGGTATAATAAATATACGCAATATTCATTTAACAGCTGATAAACAACAACATTGTTTTTATTTTGGTCGCGTGTTTTTTTGTTTGCAAGTTGCCATTTTTTTTTGTCGTTGTTGACATTTGAGTTGCCGAATATCAACAGGAAGTGTTCGGTTACTTATAATGTGCTCACTAAACAGACTTATGACAGTGCTGTATTTAAAGTTTTAATCAATATTATAACAATTAGCATTTCACGGTCGACCTTCACGTCAAGCACAGGAGCAAATGCCATTACGAGCCTCAGAATCAGACGAGCGTTGAGATTGGAAAAGTTAAGTACATGCCGCTGAAACCCTTTCGCAGGAATCACTTGAACAACGAGAGGTGAGATTAGAAATTGTTATCAGGCCTCTTCGTCTGAATCATCTGGACAACGGGAAAGAAGGCTGCAAAATATTCGAATAAGCACCGATCGATCGAGACGAAGACTGCACGCTGATTTAAATCTTGCTGCATTCCATTATGACAGTAATGGGCAAGGGGGAAAATTTATCATCATGCCTGATCGCTTCTACCTTTGCCGGATGCCGATGACTATGCAGTTGTAATTCGAGCAGACAAAAGACCCGTTGGCCAGCGCGAACGACAGTTCAGTGCACCAACAATCGATGAAGTGGCGATGGTAATAGTTGGCAAAGAATTCGAATCGCGCGACATAATTCTTCATCGCAGAAATGGTGACATTCAGCGAATCTCTGAAACCTATCGCTCATACAACGCATTGCAGTATCAGATTCAGTTTTTTTTTTTTTGTTAACAGACAATTTATTTATTTATTATAATTCACATAGCTCAACAAGACATAAGTCTTATAAGTGACAGTGCTATGTTTAGAATCAATAAGATATTAAATATATAAAAAATTAACATTAATTAAAAATAAAAAAAGTTAAGTATAAAGTTCAAAGTTTATATAACTATTAAATCAAATATAAAGAAAAAATATGACACATAGGAATTTAAAAAAACTAACAATATTTCTACAATAAAAAAGAGCTTAAAGATAATAAATTATAAAAAAGGTAAATAATTTAGAAAATCAGTTTAAAAAAGTTGGAATAAAAATATAATGTAGATATAAACCTAAAAATAAAATCACAAAATTTATAAATATGCACTTCCTCTAACTTAAGGTGTTGTAAAAATTTTATTTATGAAAATAATTTGGTAGAGAATTCCAAAGACTAGTAGTGTGTATAAAAAACTGTCGCTGAGACCGAAGAGCCTTAAAGCGTTGCTGAATAATCTTCATACCACGGTTGGATCTAGCAAACTTAATTCTACTAAATAAATATTTCGGCTGTTTCGTATAAATTATTTTGTGAAGTAGAATAAGACATTTAATCTTCAGGAGATTATCAAGTTTTATACCAAGAATCTGGTAGGCCAAATGAGAAATGTGATCACGACGCCCTTTACAAAAGACATATCTAGCTATGTTATTAAATGCCAAGTTAAGTTTTCGGTTGTCGTCATAATCGCAGTTTGCGAAGATTTCAAACCCATACAAAAGTACTGGAATCAAGTATGTTTTAGCCAGTTTCATTCGAATGACAAAAGGAGTTGAATCAATGACAGTCCACAAGTTCCTAAGCATACAATAAATTCTACTAACAACGACATTTACATGGCTAGACCACGATAAACTGCCATTGAAGACAATACCCAGATTTGTTGAAGATGTGACAAAGTCAATTTTATTTCCCCTGATGCTCAACTCAGGTATGACAAATGATCTGTTGGTCCTCGAAAGAATAATACACTTAGACTTAGAAGGATTGATGTATAGTCCATTAGCTGAGGCCCAGCTGTCAATCTTTGCTAAATCACGATTAATGTAATCCAAACAAGAATTAATATTCTCCTTAGGAGTACTAGTATATAGCTGCACATCATCAGCATACATGTGAACATTACAGTTAACCAAAACATCGGGCAGATCATTTATATACATACAAAACAACAGAGGCCCGAGTATTGACCCCGGGGGAACACCTCTACTAATGCTAAGTGGATCTGAAATATTTCCATCAAAATGTACTTTTTGAAATCTGTTCATCAAATAAGAATAAATTAGATCGCATGCAGAATTAGAAAAATTAAACAGTTTTTGGAGTTTTTTTATTAGAACCTTGTGATCGACTGTGTCAAATACCTTGGTGTGATCAAGGAGAACCAAAAATGCTACACTATTTTAATCTAGTTCCGACCTAAGATCCTCGACTACATTTATTATAGCGGTAGTACAACTCCTACCCTTCATGAATCCAGATTGACTTACAGTTAAGTAATTGTGACTCGCCAGATAACTGTTGATTTGTCTGGCCATAATATTCTCCAGTACCTTGCACAAAAAGGGAAAGATAGCGATTGGCCTGAACTCATTGTTAGTCTTGGGAATGGGAAGGATCTTAGCTAGTTTCCAATGTTCAGGGAAGGTAGATTTAGTCAGAACCGTATTAAATAAGTGAGTATAATATGGCAAAAGTGTAGGCGTCAGAGCCTTCAAGAATAAAGGATCTAAATCGTCTGAACCATCTGCATTCGATTTTACCGCTGATATACATTCCAAAACCTCAAACTAATTAACGCAACGAAAACTAAAGGAATATTGTGGTGGAACACAACAAAGGTCATCATATAAGTTACCGCTAGACATTGGAATCTTAGAATTCACGAACTGGTCGTTAAGCTTATTCACGTCTACTTCAATATCGATTTTAGAACATTTGTGGCCGATTCCTATTTCACGAATAACATTCCATTTAGACCTGTTGTCCATTGCGTTGGAAAACTTTCCACCATAATACAATGCCTTCGCAATTCTTATGCGCTTAGTAACTTCCGTCCGTGCGATTTTATGTAAAGTTTTTAAGTCCTCAGTCCTAAACCTCTTCCATCGCCTGTAAGCACTATCCCTTCTCTCAATGAGTGCTTTAATTTCCGTATTAAACCATGGCTGCTGTTTTACTCTGATGCGTTTGGTTCTGAGAGGAACGCACCTGTCATAGAGCAGACGCACTTTCTCCTGGATAAAAGATAATTGGTCGTTCGCATTATCCAGTGTATATACCTGGTCCCAAGAAATGTTATTCAGTTCAATATTCAGAGTTGCATAATCCATGTTCCTAATATCACGATATGTAATATACTTATTTATCAGCAGAACAAGTAACAGATAAATCATAATTAAGAGGCAGAAATTTGGGAGGAGAAGATGGATATCATTTTAACATCAAAATGAGAAATCTACAAACAGGCAAGGAAACGAAGAGGAAAGTAAGTTCAATGAATTATTATTCGTATATTGACAAATTACGTCAGATCATACATACATAATTGGCCATTACAACCCTTCGTCAGGATTACGGCCTAGCTTCTCAACACCACTCATGTTGTGTGCGTTAATTTTATACATGAGTGGCGGGACCTACAGTTTAAAGTCGACTCCGAACGACAGATTTTTTGAGAAGTTTTTCATGGCAATTTTTTTACTCTCAGAGTTTTTGCCAGAAATCTGCTGAGAGGAAGTCGCCGAAGAAATACTTTTTGTATTTTGTTTTTGATGTCTGGCCTGGGATTCGAACTCGGGCCTTTCGTCTAATAAACCAACACACTACCTACTAGACCACGGCGACTTACGTCAGATCAAATTGACCAAATCATCTCAGTAGAAATACCAGATAAGAGCATTGATCCATACTTATTCGAAGTCGTTACAAAACCAATGATTTATGGTCCATGTGGTTCATTCAACAACAATTCAACATGCATGTCTGATGGGTAATGCACGAAACGATTCCCAAAAAAACTTGGTTTCTGATACCATCACTGGCAATATATGATACCCACTGTATCGTCGACGATCAGTTGAGAATCCATCGTTTTGAAAGTACGAAACGTTGATGTCGAAGTCGATAATCGTTGGGTTGTGCCATATTCACCGTCTCACATAGGCCTTCAAAGCACACATTAATGTTGAGTATTGCAATTCAGTGAAGTTGATCAAATACATTTGCAAATACTTCAACAAAGGAAGCTACATGACAGTTTTCAGAGTAGGGAGTGTGGCCACACCGATCGATGAAATCAAGCAATACCAACTTGGACGCTACATTAGCAGTATGGCGCATCTTATTATTTCCAATCCATAAACGACATCCAATAGTTGTACACTTGGTGGTGCATCTAAAGAATGGGCAGCGCATTTATTTCACAGCAGATACTGTACACGCAAGAGCATTGGTTCAACCAGCAACAACTTTACTCATTGTGCCAAGATGATCTTTTTGCAAAGACTCTACTTTTACAATTTGTATTCCAGTGACGCATTGTGTCGCCTGTACACTGTTCACCCCAACAATACAGATGATTCTATCTACGATTGCTGTTAATCAATATACGTGGACCGTCATCCTTCCTAGACTTAAGAACAGTTAACGGTCACCTGTGCGCCTGTGTGTAAACCTTTTTCACAATGATGCAGATTGGGACACACCACTCTGATGCATCGAATACTGCTCGATCAAAGTAAATACGCACATTATTTGCCATAATATTGACAACATGCTCCCAATCTAATCCAAAAGATCTTTGAGAAAAATACAAGGACTACATTAGCGAAGATATTGTACATAGATTGCGGGTTGCGAATCAAAATATGGAACGTGTATAATGAAGCATTGATTTTAATTGAAGACATATGTTTGGTAATCACTAACACGACACTGTTGGAACTGGGAGTAACTGCTCCAAACCGACCAGCGGGCGATCTTTTCGATCGTGGTTTGCAAAGAAGAAACAACCTTTAATTCTGACGAACAAGGAACATTTATTCAGAAAAATCTTCCACAGTTGGTTTTAGAACAACGCATTGCGTATGACAGAATTATGCGTGCAATTACTGAACAAAGTGCTAGATTATTTTTCTTAGATGCGCCCGGTGGTACAGGCAAAATTCTTTCACTCATTTTGGCAACTATAGGATCACAAAATAATATTGCAGTAGCCTTTGCATTATCTGGAGTTGCGGCAACTCCTTTGGACGTTGGCCGAACAGTGCATTCAGCATTAAAACTGCCGATGAATTTGCAAAACATTGAGGCGCCCATATGCAACATCAGCAAAAACTCTGGAATGGGCAAAGTACTCCAAAAGTGTCAAATTATCATATGGGACAATGTCTAACAAGAAAGCATTGGAAGCGCTTGATCGTACACTGGGAGATTTGAGAAGAAACGCACGGACCTTTGGTGAAGCACTGCCGGTTATACCACGTTCAACACCCGCTGACGAACTTAATGCGTGTCTCAAATCGTCAGTTTTATGGCGTCATTTACAGAAATTGACTTCGAAAACCAACATGCGTGTACAACTAGAACGGAATGCATCTGCAGGGAATTTTGCAAAACAATTAATGGATATTGGCAAATTGATGAATCTACGCAATGTATCACCTTTCCAGCAAACTTTTGTAAGATCACAGAAAGCATATATGAAATGGCGCAAAAAGTTTTCCCAAACATTGTACAAAACAAAAAAATCATCAGTGGCTCAGTACACGTGCTATATTAGCGGCCAAGAATATCGATGTCAATACCATCAACTTCACTATTCAGAATGCAAAACCAGGCGAAACGAAAACATATAAGTCCATCGATACTGTGGTGAATCAAGACGAAGTTGTCAATTATCCAACTGAATTCGCTTAATTTGCCAGACATGCCACCGCACGTTCTTCCATTGAAAATTGGCGCACCCATCATTCTTCTTCGAAACATAAGTACACCACCCCAAAGGTACCAGACTCTCAGTCAAGAAAATGATGAACAGTGTTATCGAGGCAACAATTTTGACTGGAAAATTCAAAGGTAAAGACGTACTATTGCCACGTATTCAAATGAAGCCGGCGGTTATGCCATTCGAATTCAAACGTTTGTAATTCCCGATGCGACTCGCTATTCCAATGACTATCAACAAAGCACAATTACAATCGTTGCAAGTGTGTGGATTAAATTTGGAGAATCCGTGCTTCTCACATGGGCAGCTCTATGTGGCCTGCTCACGCATCGGAAAGCCTTCTGATTTATTCGTTTACGCACCAGGTGGAAAAACGATAAATATTGTGTATCCCACAGTGCTTCAATAAATGTTCATAATCTAAAACCTCTACATTTTTAGTTTATGCCGGAAAAAAAAAATTCATTTTTCCAATAGTGCAATGCCAATTTTTTTTAATGAACAAAATCAATAAAATGATTCAAATTTATTTTAGTTCCTGGCGTAGCTACGCGCTCAGGGTACAGCTAGTTTATTTATAATTTTTAATAAGAAATAACCAATTTATATTTAAAAAAGAAAAGCAGAATGGGCTGTAGTGAAGCGACCGAAGCAGCGGCCAACCAAACTGGGTTCGCTGCATGGACACCGGAAAAATGGCCACATATATGCAGAGATGATGAAGGAGCTCAGCCTGCAGGGACACTTCTGCTGCCCAAGGGAAGTACAGGTGAAAGTGCCAATTTTCACCCAGCGGTACAGGTATTTACATATAAATATACATAAAACTTGTTTTAAGATCACAATTTTTCAGGAAGGAGAAAGTGGCAATGGGAATTTCTGGTGGCTCACCGTGCACATGGTGGCATTATGGAATTGTTCACCAAATTATTGACGGCTTTGAAGCATATCTATTTACTGAGCTGACATTGGAAAGCATTGATGGTTTGCACAATCAACAAGTACAACAATATCTGACCCATCGCCAGATGCACAAATGTCTGCACCATCATCGACACTGTTGCTGTGTTCTCCTTCACCTGGATCAAGTACGTCAGAGCCTGATTTTAAGGAAATAATTATGGAAAAATTTGATAATATTTCAAATGAATTAGAAAAAAAGGTCGAAATTTTGGACAGCATTGCGGAAGAAAATAAAAAACTTAGCAATACTTTAATGTCTTATTTAAATAAAATATGAAATAAAAATTTGAAAAAATTAAATGTTGATTTTTTACTTACTAAAATAAGGTTTGTCTTATAGCTTCAGCGGTTGGTTCGTTGTCACCAATCGTAGTGTTATAAGTTGGGCTCTCCCGATTTGTTTTAAAATCGTTCATGCTTTCAAGCCACAGCTGATTTATACTGTCATTTCTCGAACAATAATCGGCGCGTTCAATACTCAATTGTATATGCCTCTACCAATACGACGAAAACGTGCTTTAAGGTGACCAAATGCGTTCTATACCACTTTTCTACACTTTGATAATTAATAGTTGAACAACTTATGTTCACCAGAAAAAGCTATTGAAAACTGGTACGGTTTCATTAAATTTGTTGAGAATCTAAAGCGGAGTCTCCCAAAATGCAAACTGGCATTTGAATACCACCCATTTGTTTCTTATTGGATTTCAATACGTCGGAGTTCTCCAGTAGGTTTTTTCAATAGGGATGAAATAAAATTTGGGAATCATTGCAACGTCCAGGTGCCCCAATGTTTATATATAAAAAAACGGTACCTGTCTTTTGAGGATTCTTTTTTTGATTTACCAATACTAAAAAGCTCAGAAACCACTCTATATTCCCCAGATGAATTAAGTGTGAACAAAGCGATGGCTACGCGCTTTTCTAGTGCTAACGTTTTTCGTCACTTTATATCATCCTTACTCAAATTCCCTAACAAAACACAGACAGAGGACGTCAAAACTGTTATGGGTCATTCGAAAATGCATTCTAAAAAACTGATCGGCGTTGCAATGATAACTGAGTTCCCAAAATGTTGATGAGAGGTTCTGAAAATTGGAACTGTAGTTATTGATTCGATTAATATTGTTCATATTTTACTTACCAATTTCCATAAAGACCTTTGAGTTTCGTTTTCCTCTAACATTACCATAAGTAAAAGCCTTCTTTTCAGAAAACTTTGGAAAATTAGAAAATTTTTCTTCCTGATCTTTCTGTTTTTACCAACCGCAACAGCTTGACGTTTCTATTAAACACTAGTAAGACCTTTTCAAACGTTGAATTGTTTTCCCCTTTTTTTCACAAACCTTTTTGGCACTAATTTTCGCGATCAAAATAAAAACAATGTTGTTTTGTTTACCACCTGTCAAATGATTTAACCCCCACCATAATAGATTTTCTTTTTTTTTTATCGAAATCGATAGTTATCGATAATTTGTATCATCTGCAAAAATTTCGTGGCTGTATATTTAACCGTTATGATTTTATAACAGAAACAATTTTAATGTAACCGCATATGGTGAGTTTGTTTACATTTTTGGTGAGCGCGTGTGTGGGTTACTTTAAAATTCTTTTTTAAAATAAACGAAACAAAGTGAAACAGTAAGGAAAAAAACACAATTAAAAATATAAAATAATATAAAAATTCGTATTTTGGAAGTTTTTAATCAATATGTCAAAAAATCTTTTTTTTTTTAATTTTATGAAAATGGTATGAGGAATGGCTTTTGATTTTTATGAGGAGCAAAAGATGGTAGATGAGGGTGTGATGAAATTTGCTCAACCGTTTCCCAATACCTGAACTGGTCCATCAAAGAAAAACTCATTCGATAGTCCATCTTTATTGTGATAGCTATGCAGAACAGAACAAAAACATTTATATTTATATATAAATTATGTACTTGTTGCCTTGACACTAGGGTGATCGATTATTCGACATATTTCAAAAACCGGTTTTCGAATAGTTCGAATATTTGAAAAAAACCGGTTGGAAATTTGAAAATTCAAAAAAAACCGGTTAACCGGTTTTTTGTTTAATAATTTGAAAATTTTTTATTTTAAAATTAAAATTCATTCAGAAAAAATACTTAAAAAGTAACAGTTTATGTAAAAAAATACTTATACAATAATAGTTTATGTAATTTTTTTGTTTTTAATCTGTTTTACTTATTAAAAACTTTAATAATTATAAAATATTTACATTTTTAATTTGAATTCAGTTAATTTATAGTTGTTTTTACATTTCATTTAATAAAACAAAGGTAACAAATATTAAAACAAAAATAAAAAATATTAAATATTTTTATAAAATATACTCTTTTAAAAAATATAACAAATTATCAATAACTAAATATAACATTTCATTTAATTGGTATTTGTTTCAAATTGTTATAATAAAAAACGAAGAAGAGTTAACAAAAATGAGATCCATGTTTTCAAAGGGATATCTACACCATTAGTTGTAGTTTAGAATATAATAATTATAAATTAAGAATTTCCATTTTTAGTTCAGAAATTTTTAAATGAATTTGATAGATTTCTGACTGTATTTCAGAAATTTCAATCTGACATTACCGTCTTTTTTAATTGGTCAATTCACACAAGCCGTTGTATCGTTGTATTCATTGTAGAAGAACATACAACTGTGTATGATTGTTGTTGATAATTTTCATATAAAAATCCGATACACTTATACACATTTTTTCCATATGTTTTTAAAAGTTGTATTGGTTTCGTGCTATCAAATTGTGTGAATAAAAAAATGTGTATAGGTTTTCATATGTTTTTAAAAAGTTGTGTTGGTTTCTTATCTATCAAATTTCTTGATTGCCACGAAATACACAATACAGCATAGCATTGAGCGTTCACAAACAAGCAAATGTATTCAATACAACATACACGATACAAAGTTGTGTGAATTGCCCAAATGTTTCGAAAATTCTAAAATATAATTAGTAAATTATAAAATGCTCTTAAAAATGTCTCAAATTCAAAATGTTGAAATCCAGAAGAGCGTGATTTACGCATTTATATATTCGCAAAAACTGAGAAGTCATTTTAAACCATTTAAATTTTAGAATTTTTGTATTAAATGTTAAAAAAAAGTAAACTTAAAAAACCGGTTCTTATAAGCAAAAAAAAAAACGGTCTATTCGGTATTTGAAAAATCAACATTTGGAAAAAACCGACAGCTGTAAAGTCAAAAAAACCGGTTTTTCCACCCGTTTTAAAACCGAGTTGATCACCCTACTGGACACACCATGATGCCTGTTGACTCGATACATAGTAGAATTGAATCCTTTATTAGGAGTAAAACCATTTGGGCACCAAGTGAGTGGTACACTATAATCTCAAACGCAAGAACTAACCCAAAAAAATATAATTGTGTTGTAACAGCGATTTTAAAGGCTCGAAGAAATTTTCACAAGCGATGTTTCCCAATTCAATGAAAATTCAATTAACAAAATTGCGTTCTGCAATATTCAGAAAAATATACTTCGAATATAACTCTAAAATATGGGTACTTTGATGAATCTGAAACCATAAGTTATGATCTGAAATCATTTCTAAGAGACCTACTAAATTATGATGATGATGATATCTTAAAGATTTCTTCCGCTAAATAAAGATTTGAAAACGTTTTGTAATAAAAAAAACCATGCCCGTAAAGTTCCAACACGAATATTTAAATTTGAAATGGGATAAATCGATTAAAGATTCGCTGCCTGAGACCGATCGGGAAGGAAATATTTAGAATTAGTTGATACTTTATTCCTAATGCACATATAAATACATATTTGTATCCAACGCTATTTACAAATTTTTAATATGAAGTACGTTCTTTTATTTTTGTTTTACGTTATATATTACAAAATGACCTACATATATATTTTTATTTAAAGAGTGAAATTTAATTTAATTTTAACAAAAAAGTTAAGCAAATTCAATAAAACAAGAACAGAAAGCCACTTCCTAAAATAAATTTTAGTGTTAATCCACACATTTTTTACTGGTAGGTTGCCAGCAGAACAGCTAATCAAAATTATATATCTACATATATCACACAAATCAAAACTTACATTCTAAATTTCAAAGGAATAGCTTTATTAAAATTGAATTTATTAAAAAAACCTTCTCCTGTACAATTCTAATTTTGAGGGTTAGATCTTTTTGGCGAATATGTCTCGTTATGTTTGAACACTTAAAATATTGTATTCAAATTACCGAATATTGACTCAATATAAGTGCATATCTGAACATAGTATTACCTTCATAAAGCGCACTGCAAAATGTTATGATGGCAAATGTATACAAAGAAATCACGCGTCAACGAGTGTTACCTTGCACTTATCTAGGATTATCTGGTGGTTTTATTATATTTTCTTCTTCTTTTTATATACAAGAAGCCTGTTTGAGTTTCTCATTAAACGCAAAAGTAGGCGTCAATTCGATTAGGAGGAGCGTCCACCATTTCCTGAGTTAATCTACTTTTGTACGCGTTTTCAGCTAAACAATTATAAGGATAAGCATACAGCTGTGTGTAAGCCCACCTCTAAGAACTGAAAACAAGGTTGACGAGGCTTTCTAAGGACTCACACTCGAGCAACCACTCATAGGCATAGTCTTCTAGATTGGTTGTTCATAAGAGTTGTTTGCCTTATGACCATCTTTAATTGAATAATATTCAATATTGTGGTACCTCTTCAGTTTTATTTTATCAATTTTAATGTACGATGATTAACTGGAGTCATTCCATCTGCTAATACAAAGTACAAAAATGTTTTTCCCACTCTGCTGCGTTTGTTTTTCTTAATTTAACCATAAAAACGTAATTTGAATAACTATCCAACCCCCGCTAATTTTTTAATTAAGGAAGACGAAATCCTTATATTGCAGATGGGAGTAATATTAACATATTTTTTTCATTGCAACATACATATATACATACAGTGGTTTGAGATTTGTGGCTTTTATGTTTTTCTACTTCAACGCTGACGCAATACAAATAATTTCCACTGCTACGATCTCTAAAGACATTTATTATTTAAACACACACACACATACACACAAAAGAGGATGATTACAGACTAAAGTAGGGAACGCTGCAAACAGATTGGAAAACAACAATGTATGCGTTACATTCATTTCACCTACTCGCCCAAGCACAGGGAACATTGTTCAGGGTTTGAATTAAGAAACAATCATAATATGGCAGTCACATTAGGCACTCACAATAATGATGGTTGGTGCGGCAGAAGGACGGCGCAATACAAGTGAAGAGTCAAAACTTGCAACAAACGTTAACATAAATCATGGACTGACGCGGGTGCATTGTATTAATTCGATTTGTGGATGGAAAATGTTGAACACAAACAGACGTAACAGACGACGTCAATGGTGTTGCTCTGTAATAATCATAATCGCTGAACAATAATAGCGAAACGGCTGCAGTAGCGGAGATATTTAGTGTCATTAATGATGCGTGCTTTTGTAGACATCTCTTTAAAAATGGTTTTATTAAACACTATGCCTGGGCAGTCAATGAAGAATATTCCGCTTTATGCTAGAGACGTTAAATAAATCGAGCATGGTGGATACAACTGATCGCTTGTAGGAATAAATTTTTCCGAAAAGTTTTATTTAAAAAAAAAAAAAACTTTCCGTTACAAATTCACAATGGATGACGATCAAAGTCGTATGAGTATGATCTCTAATCTAATCTTTAATATAGTAACAGCTAAAACTACGGTAAAAATAATTACACAATATAAACTATTGCAGTAATGAAGTAAAAATAAGATAGAGGGAGAGGGAGCCCTCAAGGTGGTGGATACCGACAGATATATCAAAGGCAAAGAATATCTAATAGACAAGAATTGATACAAATATGGAACAGTAAAAAAAGCGCAATATTCAAATGATCCTCTATTATTCATAACGTCGACATGATTGATTCTAATAAAATCGGACGAAATAGCCAACTTTTCATTAAAAAACTGCATTACATCATTGATTACAATCAATATATGAATGGTGTCGATCTTGTCGATCAATATCTTGCCTCCCATCTTCAGAAAAACTCTCAAATGGATTAAAAAGGTCTTTTTCTACCTTCTTCATTGCGCTATATTTAATTCATTCAGTATTTATCAAATACTGAAGTCGCAATTAAAAATTAGATTTCACGATTTCATGCTGAGTTTAGCGGAAA
Organism: Sarcophaga rosellei; assembly: GCA_930367235.1. Classification (NCBI taxonomy): domain Eukaryota; kingdom Metazoa; phylum Arthropoda; class Insecta; order Diptera; family Sarcophagidae; genus Sarcophaga; species Sarcophaga rosellei. Next base: position 62,872,882 of record OV884019.1, read on the forward strand.
GTTGGATAGAAGAAAGCCCTGATATATCATATTTTAATACCGAAGAAGCAACCAATGAGCCCTCAACTTCTACACGAACGCCCCGTTTTGACTCAACAATCATCAGGAAATATATGTAAAACATCCCGAATTAGTGAAGATTTTGAGCAACGGTAAGACTGTGAAAAAAAGATGTCGTGTAGGTTATTAGCACAAAATACGTCGAGATATGTCATATATGTATGTATGTGTAGGAGCTGTAAAGTTTCCCTACATATTGAAAACTGTTTTCAAGCATACCATCCATACAAAAAAAGAATATTGACTTACAATGAAATGAAATTTGAAAATTATTGAAAAATACATTCATACATACATAATTAGCTCATTACAACCCTTCAGTCAGAATTACGGCCTAGCTTCTCAACACCACTCATGTTGTGTGCGTTAATTTTATACATGAGTGGCGGGACCTACAGTTTAAAGTCGACTCCGAACGACAGATTTTTTGAGAAGTTTTTCATGGCAATTTTTTTACTCTCAGAGTTTTTGCCAGAAATCTGCTGAGAGGAAGTCGCCGAAGAAATACTTTTTGTATTTTGTTTTTGATGTCTGGCCTGGGATTCGAACTCGGGCCTTTCATCTAATAAGCCAACACACTACCTACTAGACCACGGCGACTTCTATTATTGAAAAATATGTATATACAATTATAATAAATAACAACAATATTTAGAAGTATAATTTCAAACCCCCATTTTTGTGTATAAACAAATCCTATGATCCGTTTTTTAAAATTTAATACAGAAATATTAATTATATAAAAAGCTATGGCAATTTTTCTAAACCTATAGGATATATGCACGATTGTAACAATTCACAAAAACTGCCACGTACCCACAGTAAGCGAAGCCAGCAACGCTCCATCGCGAATGTGATAAAATTACTTTTATTCGGTGCTTTACAACCAGTGCCATCACAATATCTACAAAAATTTCTACTAAAAATCAATTAAATTGAAAACGAAAATAAAATAAAGACACAAATAACCAGAATATCCATTCGATTTTTATCGTATATGTTATGTTTTACCAGGGAATAATTACGGGACTCGTAATTAGAAATTAGTTTCGATTGTAGGAGTTTTTCCGATGATGGGACTCGATAACTTGCGAATAGATTTTTTTTTAATAAAGTGTTGTAAAAGAAATACTTATATGAAAATCGAATATACATACATACATAATTGGCCATTACAACCCTTCAGTCAGGATTACGGCCTAGCTTCTCAACACCACTCATGTTGTGTGCTTTAATTTTATACATGAGTGGCGGGACCTACAGTTTAAAGTCGACTCCGAAACGACAGATTTTTTGAGAAGCTTTTCATGGAAATTTTTACTCTCAGAGTTTTTGCCAGAAATCTGCTGAGAGGAAGTCGCCGAAGAAAAATTTTCATATTTTCGTTTTGATGTCTGACCTGAGATTCGAACTCGAACCAATGATAGACCCAGTTTAGAGATATGCTCCCTATGACGTAGTGCATTGAAAGCGGCTGTAATGAAAATAATGTATTTCACCATGCTATTGCATTTAACGCAACTGGATTTGTGGGGGATAACTACGCATTAATTTAATCAACAATTTGCTACCATTCGATTCACTCCACTGTTTTATGTTGCCTCCATCTCTGTTCGGCTTTTGTTTATTGTCTTTTGTAGCACAGAATCGCTAATTTGCTACTGTAAACAATGACGCCTGTCAGTTGCAATTCGAAGTGCAAAATGCGAGAAATTATTTTAACGGTTTAAGCAACAAACATGTTGCACGTTATACACATACATACATACATATTTATAAATACATATACATACCAAAGACAGCAACGACAACGGCAACAACTACAATACAATATAAATAGAATACAAATAAATAAATAAAACAAAAGCAACAGCAACAACAACAACAATTATAGCTATATACAATAGAAATAATATACACAAGTCGAGTAAAAGTGGGAAGGAAGCATTAGCAGAAACAAAAAAAATAAAAAATGGAAAATAAAAATACAACAGCAGAGCGACAACAATAACAAAAAATATAAATGAATGCGCGAATTAAATCGAAATAACGCTAAGAGCGCTTCTACAAATAATACCAACAATAATAATAATAGAAAAAAAAAATTAAAAACAAAATGGAAAAATAATAACAAAGTCGACTAGTTTTCCTGTGCGCTCTCCTAAATTGTCTCTGATATGCAATCAATGTCTGTCCAAGCAGAGAGTTTAATATTTTCCTTCCTGTTTTCATACAAATTAATATGTAATGCATTTAAGGAGCTTAAATCTATTCGGATCAAAAACCATGGACAAATAAAACCAAATAGTAAAAATGTTTACAAATCATTTAGAGACTCATATAGGTTAGGTACTCAAGGCTGAAACTAGACTGTAAACTCTTATGGTGGCATGATGTCCATGTATGTATAATGTGTCGTAAAGTCCACTTTTGGAGTGACATAATGTACATAATATTCAAAAATTAATTTTAATTGTTCAGACTGGTACAGAAAAATATTAAGTCTTCCATTGGTCAATCCTGACCAAATACAAGAAATGTTCTTATGCCTTAAAAGCGAAATTTTGGACATGTCTAAAAGATTGGACTGGATTCCCTTAACACTTTTATGAATTATTTTGAAAAACAGTGGATGGCAAAGATACGTAAATATTATTCGAATAACATGTCGAGTAATATATCAATTAAATCAAAACATTCTCTTAATCGTATTTTTTTCTCAGATAACTCCGTCTGGATTTTCTGTCCATGGTGAGGAAGTAGGGGCAACAAGTGCGTTTCTAAACTTTCATCAAAAATTCAAAAGCATGGAAAGTTTTTAAAATTTTCGGAGGTTATTAGTGATGAGGTTTTTAATTACTCGGTCTTTTTGAGTCAAATTACTGCGGGTTTATTGTTTTTCCCAAAAAAGGGAGGTACAGAAAGAGAAGAATTCAAAAATTTTGGACTTGTCATAGAGACTGAGCAAGGGCAAATGAATATCAGTAGCTGAATTTTTTTGAGTTTGTCATTAATAAAGAGAATATGTAGAATTATAAGCTATGAGAATTTGGGGGAAGAAGAAAACGAAAATGAAGTTGCTGAAGAAGCCATTAATGTCAACCAGGTGGTGGTGTATAATTTGCGTTGATAAACCACGGTATGCACTCTTGATGCCATGTTAGCATTTTAAAATTTGCTCTTACTGCTTAAAGACTTTGGAAGAAAAAAATCACAGACCAATAAATCGCCATTACTTTCTCCTTACTGCAGACAGATTGTTAAAGATAATTTAAATATTTTTCAATAAAAAATTAAATACTAATGTATTTATGTACAGTAAACCCTCCTATAACGCGGTGAGTGCGTACCGCGTTGTATGGAAACCGCGCTATAAGAAACTCGGATTTCACCGTACAAACCAGGCTAATTCGTAGCGCGTTCTATGGAAACCGTCTGCCGCGTTGTATAGAAACCGCGCTATAAGAAACTCGGAATTAGTATAAATCACATCGTTCGTACCGCGTTATATGGAGACCAAGACAAGAGTTCATATAAGAATTGATAAAAATAAAATAAAACAAAAACTAAACTAAAAGACTGTTTTCCAACAAAAATAAGAAAGACTTTTAAATTTTGTAATTTTTCAAAATTCATCCTCACTGCCAGATATGAGTTGCAGAAAAATTTTTTGAATGTCGTAGACGGATATGAGATAAGCTGGCCTTTTTATATAAAAATGTTGTTTGTACAACTCGGCTGTGCTTTTGCGTCGAAAATAAAGCTGATATTAAACCCTGTTGTTGAACGGAAACCGCGCTGTATGAGTACCGCGTTATAGGAGGGCTGTCGCAATTTCAGCGCCGCGTTATATGGAAACCGCGTTCTGAGAGTACCGCGTTATAGGAGGGTTGACTGTATATATTTTTTAAAGGAATCAACTGTGTCATAATGTTCTCAAACAAAGTGACATGCTTATTATGTCAATGTACATTATGTCATGCGACCACTCTTATTGTATAATTTACTTCTGTAACCAATATTTTGTTTTGAATCCTACATATAACTACTTGTATGATATGAATATCTATTAAACCTAAAGATAAACTATATTATTTGCTTATTTAAATATAAAATTTGAGAATATATTTCTTAATCCCAGGAGGAGCAATGAACTTTATACCGCTAAATTCATTTCGTTCGTTTTTAATACAAAAAGTTGCGATTATTTCAGTTGGATTCCATTACCAGGTATACTAATAATAAATTAGCTTCTTTCTGTGAAAATAAAATACTAATTTTTAATGAGAAAGTAAAAAACATCGGATTCAAAGTTTTGGCCATTGTTCGGAATACATTTGTTTCATCTTTCAAGCTATTTGTGGATTCTGGGTCAATAAAGCTGTTTGTCTTTTGAAGCCTACCAATTAGTCAACCAATGTTCGACTTCATCATGGTTATGAAAAAGCTACTCAGCCAAAGCGTGTTCCATCGATGTAAACAAATATTAGTAGGAAAAAGCCAAGTATGGTGATTGCATTCTGAACCAGTTTTGCTTTGTGTGGAGGTGCATTGTCATGATACAAAATTACCTTGTGCGTGTTTCAAGTTGATTATTCGTTGTCGGTAGCGATCCAAGTTATCGGTTTCAACAGCTTTTGGGAGCCCATGGTGTTCTAAAACTCATTATTTTTTTCCGTTTCCGTATCCTGAAAATAAAACCGTTTTTCATCTTAAGCGACAATTCGATGTAACACTTATTTTATATCGTTCCTTAGAAGCAAAACAAGTTCAGAAGTTGTTTTTCGGTTTATCATCTGTCTGTCATTCAATTCATGTGGCACCCATTTTTTCAAAATTTTGTATCTTTCCCATTGCTGCAACATTTCTGCCGCTTGTTTCTGATTCGAAATGTCATATTCATCCACTAGGGATCCACGAACTCTTGATGATTAACTCCTGATATTAGTTATGGATCAAAAAATATTGGAAATGGTATCTATAGGATAGGAGCCGCATTAGTCTAGTAGGTACTGTGTCCGCTTATTGGACGTAAAGCCCGGGTTCGAGCCCCAGGCCAGACATCAAAACGAAAAATGAAAAAATATTTCTTCGACGACTTTCTGTCAGCAGATTTGTGGCAAAAACTCTGGGAGTAAATAAACCTGCCATGAAAAAGTTTCTCAAAATCTGTAGGTCCCGCCACTCAAGTATAAAATTAAGGCACACAACATGAGTGGTGTAAGAAGCTAGGCTGTAATCCTGACTGAAGGGTTGGAATGGCCAATTATGTATGTATGTATGTATGGTATCGATTTCTAAGAGATTAAACTTTATTATCGCCATACACTGAACCGGATGGTATTGCAATATTTTCCCTTTATTCCTGCTTATTTTCTACTTCGATGGTATTGATATTGTCTTGCCAATGTTAATTTCTATTTCATATCGTCAAATATTGGCAGGCTGTACTGTACTGATCAGTTTACCGAATTTGATTTCTTGTAATACTTCCTTTAGAGCGATATCTTTAGTGAATATTACCTAATTGTATGGTCGCTTTGTCCTTTTGTCATTAATTATAATTGGAATCTTCCAAAAAGAATTAAGCAATTTCATTAATAGACATCATTGCTAGTCTGCATATACTGCGTGGCAATCACTTTACAATTAGTTTCCTCTGGTCAGATTAGATTTAGGTGAGTGCGAAGCAGCCGACCTAGCAACAATTGAGAGAATTTAGGACATTTCTCTACTGTCTCAAGATTGCTTTTAAATTCACTCACATTGCCTCTAAGTTATTTTCTATTTTCAGAATATTTTACCGCTCCATGCGGTATATTTATGATATTTCACACCCACCTTTTCCAAGTAGTTATTAAATTCAGTCAAAGAATGTATCCATTATCAGAAACAAAGCTACTCCGTATTTTTCAAACACCTCACCTAACAATGTAATCGTTGCTACCTCGATAATGGACTTTGTGACGTTGGTCTCCAACCATTTGGAGAAATTATTGCTACTAATGAGAGACATCATAAACTTAAATGGGAATATTGGTAATGATAAATACTTGTACTAACAGCAAATCGTCCAGAAAACTTGCGTAAACATCTGCAACTGATTAGTTATCTTATAAAGCCTCTATAATACTGTTACAAAAATGAAAACATCGTTTAACATTAACATGATTAACAGTAGGTACACTAACAAATACAACGAGCATGCTAAAAGTAAAGCAACAACATCGGTATAGGCAAGTTAGCAACAATGGAGTCGCTATAGAGTTCTCTGGAAGGCGAATCCCCGAATGTTCTGCTTCAAGAACCTTCATCGCGTATAAAAAGGCAAGACAAAGCAGGCAACGAGCAGTAAGAATTCAGTCAGTCTTTTGTGAAGACGCGTTGCGTGCGAAGTCAACAGTCATGGTTTGAGGATCGCTGTTATGAAGATCTACCGAAGAGTTGTTAGTGTTTGCGCGGACAGAAGTATAAAGAAGAATAGTGAACAAGCAAGTATTGTTGGATACATCAAGTTGTAACAGTGGCACATAAAAGTAGTGCGAATAATAAGGAGTTTAATTGAAACTAAACAAAGGTAAAAACGTAACAATACGAATATTGAGATGTAGATGAAACTTAAATTAATTCTTTTACTTTGAACACCAAAAATATTTAGATTGGATGTAGTTCTGATTGTGTTTGTTGATAAGTAAAGTGAACTGTTAATGGAAAATGTAGATGGTGGCACTATGTATTAGATGGTTAGTTCTGTACTTATCTTATTTTCTTCAAAAAATTCAGTTGGTAGCTAGAAACATAAATTTTGTATGAAACGCATAGAAGTAAAAAATGTATGAGTAAAATAAGTTTCATCAACTCTAATCTTACTAACATGCGTCTGTGAGGCTCATTTTGATGATCAATGTGACAAGAGAAGTGTCTAACATACCGAAACTAAATTTCTTGACTTTCATATCAAATATGTTTTGGAAAATTCAGTGAAAAAGGAAAAAAAATTGAGATATATTAAATACTTCCATCTGTTCGAGACTGAAATATAAGAATATAATCAAGGCGAATTCATTCTATCAGGTGACCGTAACTCTACAATAAATACAACAATGCAAAAACAACAGGCATTTTCTTTTTGTTGAGGAGTAAACTTCTTGTCATAAAATATTAATCCCGAAAACTCCATAAGAAATTAATTAAAGTAATTAAAAAACTAAATAAATTTTATATATTGAACATTCTTATGATTTTTATGACATGCTAGATTAAACAATTAAATTTTAAAAAGAATATTTCATGCAGTCAATAACATTTCCACTTTACGTAAAGAACATGTTTTTATATGGCCATCAAGAAAAATATCAGCTGCAAACGTTATTTCTTTTTTGCCATAGTTTAGGCACCTAGCTGGAGAGACCGAATTCTTTATTTGTTTTTTTTTTGTTTGGTAATTCATCACTCTCGTCTAAAATCTAGGTATAATTTTGAAATGAAAATTATTGACTCAAGTTGCAAAGAAAATGGCTGACTTCATAAACGCAGTTTGCAATGCAACCATACAATGCATGGTGTTCATAAAAGCAGTAAAATTTGTTTTGGCAATGCCTCATGTTCATTATTGCATGGCAATGCTTTTCAGTACGCATTATTTGTCAATTTCGTGCATGGTTTTTATTTGTGATTCTTTGTAAACATTTATTGGCGGCAAAAATTTTGTGGTAGAAATGACAAATTTTTGGTAATTTAATTTTTTGTATATAGAGAAAAAAAAATGGAATCATGAAAGAAAAAACCTACTCATAAAAGTGCGTTAGCAAAAAATCTCAATTTGGAAACAAATAATGCGGGATATTAAGGAAATTGATAGCACATCTTTGAAAGAAAACTTATTGCTCAGTTTCCAAATTGTTATTTGTAATGTTTTTTGTAGCGTTATTCCAATACGTCCAGTTTTACGTGAATACCACCAGGGTTTAATCGCAATCTGCAACTTCTTAAAATTTAAAATATTAATTAGTTTTATCAAATTATACCACTTGGTAATAAATACCTGAAATGTACTTTTCTTTATTAGAAAATGAGAATAAATCTCATCGTCCTACATGCTTGCGATAATTTTAAACAAATTTTAAAGTTTTAAGAATTCTTCTCTCGCTAGTTAATAATGCTATACGACGACCCTTTCTTTTGTTTAAAATAGTTTTGATCAAAGTGCTGCTTGAATTTTTATTATCAGCCAAATCGAAAACGGTTTTCAAAAGAAGACTGCATTTTTTCTGAATAGTCATTTAAAAAAATTAAATTATACAAAAAGTCATACAAGGGTCAGCAGTTTTCGCGTTCATAAACGTATTAAAATGTCATCTCATTATTTGACAAAGCAGTGTTGCAATAAAACATTGCTTTGCCTTGTAAATGAATTTCTTTGCAGTGTTGCATTGCAAACTGCGTTTATGAAGTCAGCCAATATTCTCTATTTTTATCCTTCTTCTCCTTGATTACTGACATTTACATAAACTGATAGCACGAAACCAATACAACTTACAAAACATTTGGCAATTCAAACAACTTTGTTTCGTGTATGTTCTATTGAATACATTTATTTGTTTGTGAACACTCAATGCTATGCTGTATTTTGTATTCCGTGGCATTCAAACAATTTGATATCCCGAAACCAACACAACTTTTTAAAAATATAAGTTAATTTATAATAAAATTTTAAGTTTTTGTTGAATTGGTTTTTGATTTTTAAATTATTTATTTTATTTATCTAAATTTTTAAATTATTTATTTCACCTCAAGCTTCGTTTCGTTTCAGTTCAGTTTTTATTTTATTTGTGTTATTTATAATTTTAGTTTTTAAGTTAATCTTAATGTTATTTTAATTTTAATTCTTATTTTAATTTTATTTTAGTCTTTTCCACTATGTGGAACTTTTAGTGACTCGAATTAATTTTATTTCCTTTTATTCTTAACCTTTATTTTATTTAATTTTAACTTAAATCATTTTCATATTGTTTTTATTTTAGTTTATCCGATGTTATTAAATTAAGTCTTAGTTCTAATTTTTTTTTTTTTTTTTTTTTTTTTTTTTTTTTTTTGTCTTTTCCACTATGTGGAACTTTAATGACACAAATTAATTTAATTTCTATTTATTCTTAAAAATTCAATTTTACTTTAATTTCGATTTTATATTATTTTTGTTCTTAGCCTCTAAATTCTTAATTTCTATTTATTTTAATTTTTATTTAATTTCACATTATTCTTAATTTCAATCTTATTCACTATTATTTTTAATTTATATTTATTTTATTTAATTTAATTTTATTTTCAAACATTTATTTAATTTCATCTTAACCACTATGATCGTAACCTACGTTTATTTTAATTTTATTTAATATTATTTTTACATTTTTATTTTATTTATCCACTATGTGGATCCTTTCGAACATCTTCACTGAACCGAAGCGTAAGTGAAACTGAAACTCAGCTTTCAATGAAAAATATTAAAATAGCAAAGGATAATAAAATGAAATAGAAGATCAATGAAAAAAAATGAATGAAACTCTTCCGCATAGCAACAGTTAAGAATATTAACGGAAAGCTTCAACATAATTTTTACTGTACTTAGTAACAAAAAAGCAGTAACAAAAAATATCAATGAAAAGAAGAGTAGTAAGAATTAAGAATATTAATTGAAAACATAAATATAATTTTTACTTTACTTAGTAACAAAAAGTCAATAACAAAAGATATGAATGAAGAGGAGAGTAGTAACATTGTAATAAAGTAAAACAATTAATTAACCCATTGTTAACTTCCATATTAATATAATTTTTACTCTATTTAGCAACAAAGAAGTAATAAAAGTATGAATAAAGAGAAATGTAGTAAATTAAAGCAACTCGTTAACCCATTGTTAACTTATATACACATTTTTTTCATTCACATAATTTGATAGCACGAAACCAATACAACTTTTAAAAACATGTATCGATTTTTATGTGAAAATTGTCAACAACAATCATACGCTGTTGTATGTTCTTACAACAATACAATTAATACAATGATCCAACGGCTTGTGTGAATTGACCACATATATAAATTTTTATATAAAAATTAGCATACACTGTTGTACATTCGTGAAACAATACAATGAATACAACGATACAAGGGCTTGTGTGAATTGCCCATATAAAAATTTGTTTTCCTACTGAGAACGCCTTCTATTGAAAAAAATGGGAATTTTCGAGAAGTATTTATAAGAGTTCTTACTTCCAATTAAGATGTTTAGAACAAAACTAATACGTCCTTTTACGCGTTAACTTGTTACTTTTAAAAACAAATGACGTTGCAACTCATAGTACCTGTACGATAACTATAATGAGTACTTTGGTACTTCTGTTTTATTTGTTTTATCAATAAATCGATATTGGAGAGGAAACTTTCTTTCTACAGAAAGTTGTATGAGGTCATGCAGCGGTGTTGTACACAGTATGAGGTTGCAACGGTGTTATAACTGCGACTGCTGTTGGTATACTTCCCTTACATTACTATATAAATTGTTTTCGAACACTATTTATTTATTCTTTACCGATTTTGTTCATCTATCGCGTCCGCCATCTAACGCTTTTTTTCAAATAGTGCTTATTTCATGAATGGTAACACTTAGCTCATGTCTGATTTGACAGATAATTAGTTTTATACTTCCGCTGAACGAATATTGCCATCCAATGCGTTTTCGCTTCGCTAAGTGATCCTGCCATCGACTTACAGAAGACGCCGATTTTGGCAAAAAAAATCATCTTTTCAGATGAAGCTCATTTTTATCTTGGCGGGTATGTAAACAAGCAAAATGCCACACAGCCGAAGCTTCACTCGATGTTTTACGCCCTGTTTTTGAAGATCGCATTATCAGCCGCAGAGCTGATGTCGTTTGGCCACCTCGGAGCTGCGATTTGACACCGTTGGACTATTATTTGTGGGGTGTCGTCAAAGATAAGTGTTACGCCGACAAGCCAGAGACAATTGACGCTTTAAAGGACAATATTCGTGAAGCCATTGGTGAAATACAGCTGCACACAATCGATAATGTGCTTAAAAATTGGACCGATCGTGTAGGCTACAGCATGGCCAGCCGAGGCAGCCATTTGAATGAAATTATTTTCCATTATTAACCGGAAGGATTGCACTTTCAAATAAAAAAAACAAATTTGAGAAAATATTCAGTAGTTTTTTTTTATAAAGCATTTTCAAAAAAAAAGTTATTTGCCGGACCCTTTAGATTTAGATTATTTTAGAGATTTTTTAATACAAATATTGAACATTTATGCAAAAAAAAAATATAGTAAAAGGAGCGTCCATCTTTAAAGTCATTTGCAATCGCAAAGTTTTTATTATTTTTGACTCTTTGTGCTCGTAAACGGTTATTTAACGTCAATGCATTTCTCTTTCCGCATTTTTGTCAAAACATAACATGTAGTAAAAATATCAAAACGAAATAAATTAAGTTTGTACGACTAACTGCTCGTTCTTTCTCAAAATGATTGATGAATACGAGAACATGCGAAATTCGATTACATTTGTAGCGACAAGACGCTTTTAGTAATTTGTATCAACTGCTACTGTTTTATTGGATATATTCTATGTATATATAGTAAAATACTTAAATTTCTAGAAAAAAATCTATTTTACAGCAATCATATTATAAAAGTTAACACAAATAATATTGTAAACTGAACTCATTTTTGTGCACACGTTGCAGTTTTTCCTTATTCAATTCGTTTTATTATAAAAAATTATAATTTACATATTGTCTTATATATAAAAATGAATGTGTGTTTATTTGTTTGTGGGTTTGTTTGAAGTCTATAGACGGCTAAACGGCGGAACCGATTTTCTTGAAATTTTCACAGTATCCATCCTGTGTCTGTATGTCGTTGAAATAGGGAAATAAAATAAAATAAATAAAAAAAAGTATGAGTGTTATTGTCTAACAATATATTACGTATACGTCACCCGTCAGCTCTATGTAATATTTTATACACGACATTAATTGAACGTCTATATATATAAAATACGTGTATCTTATATATAAAAATGAATGTGTGTTTGTTTGTATGTTTGTATGTTTGAACTTTATAGACGACTAAACGGCTGACCCGATTTTGTTGTAATTTTCACAGTATCTTCCTGTATGTCTGGAAGGAGTTATAGGCTACTTTTTATGTTGAAATTTCAAATGAGCGAGGCGCCATGCCCACATATACTACATACTTAATATTTAATTGCATATGAAATATATTACTCATACGCATAGTTACCCTGACAGTATGCAATAAAAATTCTATGATTTTTTGCCGTATTAAACTTAATTTAATTGGATATCACTCATACGTTACATATGTAATTTTGTTAATGAATTTTACATCTATATGCATATACAAAAATGAATGTGTGTTTATTTGTTTGTGGGTTTGTTTGTTTAAAGTCTATAGACGGCTAAACGGCTGGACCGATTTTATACTAAATACTAAAATCTGTATAATTGGAAAACTTTAGCAGTTTGTGTCCCCAAATTTTATGTAACTTTTGTTTAAATATAAATATTTTGGACAAAAATAGGGAGTTCAGCAAAAGCGGGCGTGGCACATCCCATATGAAGGAAATACTAAAATCTGCATATCTAGAACACCAGAACAGTTAGACTGCTAAAATTTTGTACGAATATCTAAAGGTTCAATATCAATATTTTTGTTAAAAATGGGCGATAAAGCATTAGGGGCGTGGCAAACACCACATGAACTAATTATTAAAATCTGTATATCTGGAAAACTATAGCAGGAAGGTGTTGCCTCTCACGTGAAGTTATTATAATTGTGTATTCTTTGTTTGTGTATTCTTATTAATTAATAATATTAGAAAAATTCTCCGATTAGTGCGTGTGGAAATTATTATATCTTGAAATATGCAATAGTAAGGTATATGACCCTTAAATAATTGAGTTTGAAATTTTCAACTCATGTACATAGTATGTACTAAAATTCATACTATTTAAATATTGATCTCATATACATATGCATATACATATACATATACATATGTAATAGTTTTGTTATTGTTTACTTCTAAAAATGGGTAACTAATAAAAATATTTTTTATTTGTCTCATATCTTGAAAAATACAGTAGGTAAATTTTATAATCAGCATTTTATTGTACAATGAATGGGCATGTAACAATAGGGAGTAATATTTTCATTCATTACTTTTAATAACCTAAGTAATAAAATGTAAACTGTCAATATTTTTCCCAAATAAAATAAGTAGTTTCAAAAGTCATCAAAAAAAATTACCGGCGACCGACGCAAACACAATTATTTGTTAAATTTTAATAACCAATATTGCAATCCACTCATGTACAAAAATGAAACACCTTTGGCGACATGTTCACGCTCTAAAATTAAATACCAATATGCGTGATCAGTTGGAACGTGATGCTTCAGCTTCAACTTTTTCCAAAAAATTGCTTGATTTAGGTAACGGAAGAATTCAAATAGATCCTATAACAAAGTATATAAAATTTCCATCAGAATGAAATTTGCAGAATGACACAATCCAAAGAAGAATTAATAAATTGTATATTTCCCAATATCGTGCAAAATTTTAAAAATATGCAATGGTTATGTGAACGTGCGTTACTGGCATCCAAAAATATTGACGTTAATTCCATCAACAGCAATATTCTCAACAAGATCGATGGGAACCTAAGAATTTATAAATCGATCGACACATTTTCAAATATTGAGGATGTCGTCAATTATCCAGTCGAATTTTTAAATTCGTTAGATTTCCACCACATGAATTACAGCTAAAAAACGGTGTTCCCATTATTTTACATAGAAATATTGATCCTCCACGACTTTGTAATGGCACTCGACTAAAAAAACAAATGATGAACAATCTTATCGAGGCGACCATTATAACTGGAAAGTTTAAGGGAACTGATGTGTTGCTGCCACGTATTCCTATGACCACATCGGAGATGCCATTCGATTTCAAGCGCCTGCAATTTCCTATTCGCCTAGCATTTGCAATGACGATTAATAAAGCTCAAGGTCAGTCCTTGCAAGTTTGTGGACTTAATCTAGAAAATCCATGTTTCTCACATGGACAGCTTTACGTCGCATGTTCGCGAGTAGGAAAACCCGCAGATTTATATGTATACGCACCAGAGGGAAAATCAAAAAATATTGTGTACCTCAAGGCATTAGAATAAGAATTATTTATTTAAGAAAAAAAGTATATATTAAATTTTAGCAAGTAAGAAATAAATAGCCCATTAATGTATTATTTTAGAATTTAAATGAAATATATTGTCATCAAATGAAAGGTTCATTCTTTAAGAAAAATTGCATAATTTAATTATTAAATAAATAAACTTTTTAATTATTATGTATTTAATTTCGATGGGGGTAGCGAAGCACACCGGGTATTAGCTAGTAAGTATATAAAAATGAATGTTTGTTTGTATGTAATTAATAGAATCGTAAACTATGCATTTAATCATGTTATGATCTTCAGGAAAGTTGTTGCTCATGAGCCCGAGAAGATTTCTAAGTTGGTGTGACCAATACCCGACAGATGGCGCCATTGAAAATGACTAAAAATTAATTAAATCGTAAACTGTGTATGTGATCATGTTTTGATTTTTAGCAATGTTTTTGCGCATGAGCCCGGGAAGGTTTCTAAGTTGGTATGGCCAATATCCGACAGGTGGCGCCACTGAAAATGACTAAAAATGAATTAAATCGTAAACTGTGCATTTGATCATGATATGTTCTTTAGCAAAGTTGATGCGCATGAGTCGACGCAGGTTCCTAAGTTGGTGCGATTAATTTCCGATAGATGGTGCCACTGAAAATTATTCAAAATGAATGACAAGACATTGGTCGACCTACATCTACATTGAGACTTAAAAATCTTCGAGTACATGGCGCTGAGACCTGTTCGCAAGAATCACTTCAACAACGAGAAGTCAGATTAGAAACTGATCGAATGAGTACTACTCAGGCGCGTCCGTCTGAATCATCTGGACAACGGGAAACAAAATCAATAAAATGATTTAATATTAATTGGATATTTGTGTAATGTCTTTCCTTCAAATTTATTTTAGTTGGTGGAGCAACAACGCGCGCATGGTACAGCTAGTATGTATGTATACGCTGACACAAACAATTGTCCCTACACCATGCTTTTTAATGTTTATAACATTTGGCCAATTCACACGACTTTGTATCGTGTATGTTGTTTGTGAACGCTCTATGCTATGCTGTATTGTATATTTCATAATCCAAACGTCAAAAAACGGTAAGAAGACTTTGATTTTTAAGCAACAAAATGAAAAATATTACGGAAAAAAGTAAATTAATTAATTATCTGTGAGAAAAATTATAATTTTGAAATGTTAATTGTTGACTCAACTTCATAGAAAATATTTTGCATTTTTATTCTTCTTCTTCTTCTTCTTCTTCTTGATTACTGGCATTTACATAAACTGATAGCACGAAACCAATTCAACATTCAAAAATATTGGGCAATTCACACAAATTTTTGTGTATGTTGTATTGAATATATTTGTTTGTTTGTGAATGCTCAATGCTATGCTGTATTGTGTATTTCGTGGCATTCAAACAATTTGATAGCCCGAAACCAACACAACATATGAAAACAAATACACATTTTTTTCATTCACACAATTTGATAGCACGAAACCAATACAACTTTTAAAAATATATGAAAAAAATGTGTATAAGTTGTATCGGATTTTTATATCAAAATTATCAACAACAAGCATACACTGTTGTATATTCGTCCAACAATACACTCAATACAACAGTACAAGTACTTGTGAGAATTGCCCACTTGTATTGTAAAAAATAGCCGATTGTTCTGAATCATGCTGAATTTTTATAAGAAACATGACAGAGACAACAAACATCTTGACCATGTACTACAAAATCTAAGATTTTGGTTTAAAGGAACATACAAATTAACATAACCAAAGTGAGTACAACTAACAAAACTCACGAAAGAGTCTTATTAACGGCAAAAAGTAGATTGTTAACATGATAATGGCAAGGAAAATTTCGGAAAATATTAGACCAAGACCATCAGTTAAATATGTGACAGAAATGTAAAAGGTTCCACTGGAACAGGCCGATCAAAATGCATGTATATGCTCAAAGTTACAGATGTCTGGAATATTGGCACTGAAATCAAATAAAATCTGGCATTTTCTATCAAAAATCGTTTAGAAGAAGAAGTTATTGCTGCTAGAGGACGTCAAGCCTGTTATTAAAATTTAATGTTCATGGCTGTATGGCTGTCTTTAAGTTTTGAATTGTTTTTGAATTGTTTTGGAGTTTTTGTTTTCATAAAAAATAAATGACACTTTTTATACAAATTTACTTCATTTAGTCTCGCCTGCTAGTGTACGGCCAATTATACGAGACAGTGTACATATTCAATTTTTATTATTTAATACAAATACAATAATAAATTTAACGATAATTAGTTTTAAAAAATTAATTTATAATTATATTAAAGACTGAAATAAATCATATCGTTAGTATAATTCGCAAAGACGCTAAGTCCACTTTTTTCCAAAATTCAGATTTTAATGCAAAACGGTAGCATTATGCAAAATCCATATTTTACAACAACAAAAAATGTCATTGTGTAGTTTAAAGTTGTTGTAATTTTGTGGTTGGCAAAAACGCTAAGTCCACAAAATTACGAAAAATATTAAAAACAGATGCTAATTTTTTGATTTAATTTTGTTTTTCGAGTTGATTTTTGATCTAGGTCATTTAAAGAGAGCTATTTTGTAAAAATAATTGCGTTTAAAAAGTTTACAAATTTAAGAAACTGGAAATGTTACAATGTTTTTTGTGTGTCCTGTAAAATTTGAAAAAAGGGACTTAACACATTTGCGAATTAGACTAACGATATTTATGATTCTTTGTCTTTTAAAGTGTGATAAATTTTGGTATTTTCAATAACTATATGTATGTATATACTATATACGTATGATATATATATACAACGTATATATACATATATATGTGTATATATATATACGTATCTTCATGGCATTACTCTTCATAGTTTCAGGTGTCTATCACTGCAAATGCATCCCCAGTCAATACAACCATATTTTTTTTTTACATGCACACACATACACATCACCTATTTTTCGAATTTTGTTTGTTTGTAATATGTACATAGTAGGTTTAAGTTTGTTTTAATCATAACAGTATTGATTTTAATCCACTTAGGCATATTAACTATGGTATGCGGTATAATGTAATTGAGTCCTTTTAGCGTATCATTGATTCATAATTTACAAAATACTTTACATTTATACTCGTAAAAAATGGGTAAAATGAAAAAAAAACTATAATCGCATGAAAATTTATCCCTAGGAATTAATTATTGAGAATAAACAGAGTAGAGTGATTATAATATTTATTAACCGAAGAGAGTTAGTAATTGTCAGGACTGGGCAACCGGGATTTGTCAATTAGCTGTGAGCATCGTATGAGCGCTCAAATGATATAAATTAGTCTTTAACTGTATATATATACATAAATGGTTATTACAACCAGAGAACAGCAATGCATTTTCTTTCGCTACTCATAAGCACTCATGAAATTTTGAATATAAGTGAGTCAACAGTATTGAAATTTAACTCCTCTGTACTCACCAGAGATCAGTAATTAATCGTTTTTCCGCTACTCATAAATACTCATGAAATTTTGAGTATGAGTGAGTCAATAGTATTGAAATTCAACTACTCTGATTCATTCGCATTCACTACAACATTGATTTATAAGTACAGGTTACAATGAGTATGAGTACAACGTTGACATCAAACTCATACCTTTCGAAATATGTTTGATTCATACGCCTACTCATTCAGATTCATAAATTTAGAAAAATAATTATAATACTCATAAATAATTCAAGTGATTCCAATCATTCATCAAAATTTACAGTCTTAGTTGTTGTTGCATTTACAAAAAAAGAAGAAAGAAAAAGACAAAGACAGCAAGCAAACCAAACCCACAACCTTCTAGTGAGTATTGTGTTGTAGTTCGTAAGCGAATTATACTTATTTTGTGCTTCGTGGATATGTTGAGTTATGGAGAGTAGAAATCAACAACAGTACGATGAGTACTTCAAACTTTAAATATGAGTAGTATGAGTACGATATTAAAATAAGTATGAATGCGTACAGAAATTACGAGTATCATTCGAATCTACTCATCTTTTTGAATACTCATTGCTGATCTCTGATTACAACTCATTTTTGCCAGAAATCTGCTAAGAAGAAGTCACTGAAGAAATATTTTTATATATTTTGTTTTGATGGAAATGTCTGACTTTAGGTTTGAACCGAGGCCTTTCGCCTAATGAGCCTACCTACTAGACCTACTTTTTTTAACTCTACTATACTGTTATCAGTAAAAGAACTGGGTAATTGCCTCTCGGATTTAGGTTTTGCCTACCAAATTTGACCAATAATTCTCAACTTTAACCTTCTAGCCATAGATCGATCAACGACAGCAAAGTACTTTCAATAAAGGAACTCAACAAGCAAACATTTTAAAATACACCTCCAGTTGAATTGTGTTTTCAACAAGCGTAGACGCTCGTCAACAGGGTAAGTGTTACCATTAACTCATTACTTATGGTGTTTTCTTTTCTACAAAGAAAATGTCACCCTCTTACAAGGTGCATTAAAAAAATTGCTGACCAACCCTGTTATAATGTAATTTTTATTTGAGACTAGCTAATACCCGGTGTGCTTCGCTACCCCCATCGGAATTAAATACATATCTCGTGATGCAACTGGATCGCCCACCATCAAAATTGTTACGCCATTGGTGTTGTCCAGCTGGAGTTCTATCAGCATGAATTGCGATTATGTGGTCATCTGAACTTAATCGTGAACTTAAAGATCCTTACCAATTCGTTGATTTCATGAAACATCACTTGTAAATCGGCAAGAATCCATTGCTTTGTGTCAGGGTTATAATGCTGGCTGTGGTGCACTTGGTCATTGTTATCCGCTTCTCCTATGAAATAAATTTGTAAGAACTTAGGATCTTCATTTGGAATTGGCAACAATGATCCCATTTTATGATAAATTTGACCTTGAACACGAAACGTTGGCATAAAGTTGTCTCGAAATACTTTGGATCACCAAAAGAGGTCATTTTTTTATTTTGTTTTTTATTATTTATTAATATTTTGTTAAATTAAAAAAAGTATATATTTCGAAAAACTTACCTGAAATCAGTGGTTCTGGAGGTGGAAGTAAAGCAGACAAAACGATTTTACCATTAGAGCAACACATGCCAGGTGTTTCATTTTTGTACCTGAGTGCATTGCAATATTGGCAAACTTCATTCATGTCACCAATTGCCACTAATTCGTCTTCGGTATAATCTATATCAGATCTGTAGTTAAATGCAATATTTGAGTATCCATGAAAAACATTACGTCGATTCACCACCATTCGATTACGATTTTGTTCTCGACGCAAATAATATTGCTCTATCCTCTCTGCTGCTCTTCTTGTTGATGTTCGAATCCGCTGACTTTCTACTCGCGATTCATGTTGGACTTCTGTTGCATTAGTTCGTGATGTTATGGTACGATTTCGCTGGCTTTGTAGCCGACCTTTATGTTCCAACGGTGTCTCGGTAGCTCGTGCGGTTGTCGAAGACCTTCAAGACGTTTTTCACGCTCTAAAGGCGTTTCTGTGCCTCGTGATGTTTCGGTACGATTTCGCTGGCTTTGTAGCCGACCTTCATGCTCCAACGGTGTCTCAGTAGCTCGTGCGGTTGTCGCATGTTGTCGAAGACCTTCAAGACGTCTTTCACGCTCTGAAGGCGTTTCTGTGCCTCGTGATGTTTCGATACGATTTCGCCGGCTTTGTAGCCGACCTTCATGTTCCAACGGTGTCTCGGTACCTCGTGCGGTTGTCGCATGTTGTCGAAGACCTTCAAGACGTCGTTCGTGTTCTGACAGCGTTTCAGAAGCTCGTGCTAAAGAGGTAAGATTTCGTTGACTTTCAAGGCGCTCTTGGTTTTCTGAAAGCGTTTCAGTAGCTCTTGCTGTTGTGGCGCGTTGTCGTAGGCCTTCAAGGCGTTCTTCTCGTTGTGATGGCGTTCCGGCTCTAAAGGTTGAAGCTCGACTCTTTTCAGTCCTGAGGCAACTTTCACGCTCTTCCGAACTTTCAATGCATTTTTAGTGCTTCTGGAAAGCGATGCTTTTTTGGGGGCATTTTTATAAATTGTTGCAAAATAAATGTCACTCAACGTTTAACTCGTTTAGAATCAAAGATTCAACTGAATTCCAAAACCGAATGCGTGTTATATTTATTCCTTTATATTTTACCTAATATGAAATAGGTTCAGGTCAAAAAACTTTTTAAAAAAATTGAGGCTAATTAAATTTGACAAATAATTATGTTTGTGACGGTCGCAGGTAATTTTTTTTTTGATGAGTTTTGCAACTTCTTATTTTATTTGGAAAAAATATTGAGAGTTTACATTTTATTACTTAGGTATTCGAAAGTAATGAAGGAAAATTTTACTGCCTATTGTTACATGCCCATTCATCGCCCAATAAAATGCTGATTATAAACTTACCTGATCTATTTTTCAAGATATGCAACAAATAAATAATATTTTTATTAATTACCCAGTGTTAGAAGTAAACAATAACGTAACTATTACATATGTATATGTTTTTCAAATAAATATTTAAATAGTATGAATTTCAGTACTTACTATGTGTATGAGTTGAAAATTTCAAACTCAACCATTTGAGCAGCTTAAACATTCTAGAATTCAAATGTATGTTGATGATATTCAACTCTACATTGATAGCTCTGTAGCTTCCATCAACACTGGAGTTAAAGATCTTAACACTGACCTTAATAATATTTCTCTTTGGACGACTGCAAATGGTTTAAGGATTAACTCTAAAAAGTCAAAATGTATTGTAATTTGCAAAAAATCCGCAAAGATTGAATCTAGTAATGATGTTGCCTTTTTTGGTTATTTCTGAAAAAAAAAATAAATAAAACAAAAGTCTACGAATTTAATTTTGGTTATATTTTTTCTTATTTGGTGATTTTTTCACAAATGTTGGTTACAAAAATGTTTTCCTTCCCTTCTATCTTTCCCCCGCGTCGTGAATTTCTAAAATATTTCTTTACAGGGCATGATCTCGATTTATACAGGGCGTAAAATGCAATGCCCTCCACCATTTTCAAGTGCGAATTATTTAGAATAAAACATACCGCCCTTTTAGAGGGAGAAACATTTTTAAGAAACAAACACAAAATTGCATTTTTTAAAATAAAGTGCACATTTTTTGGTAGAAAAGAAAACACCATTAGAGTAAAATGGTCCAGAAAATTCAGACAGGA
Source organism: Sarcophaga rosellei (assembly GCA_930367235.1). NCBI lineage: Eukaryota > Metazoa > Arthropoda > Insecta > Diptera > Sarcophagidae > Sarcophaga > Sarcophaga rosellei. The sequence goes on from OV884019.1 coordinate 62,894,441, forward strand.
AATTTGTAGTATCAGGCTCTACACCACCTTTCATTTTATGCTCCCGGTTGAACGGTCTCATTATTATGCAGGGAAATTTTATGGTTTAAAAATACGACTGATGTTTAAGCAATTTTAATGATGTTTTTAATGAAGGTTAGATTAGGTGGCGTTAGTATAATGTTCGGAAAATCATACTCCGTGGATCTTCAAAACATATCCCATCAATCAGCATTTTCAACGTCAAAAATACTGAACAGATGAACGATAAAGAAAGGGAGTTTCAACAACGTTTAGTTGTCACTATGAAATAAGTCAAATAAGACTCTACTGTAATATTTTCAAAACTATTTCTCTAAAACGTGCCCAAGAAACACAATGCATTCAAGTGGATGCACAATCATGCGGCTGCGGAGTCATAATGGGATGTCACAGTTACACCCCTATAAGAATTTATTGACCGAGTAAATTTACCTCCAGGTTAAGTCAATTTTATCTTTGAAACCTTTATTCATTATTTTTATATTCAAATCTAAATCCGATCGGGAACTTGTAGAACTTAATAAAAATAAGAAAGAGAAAAGTGTTTAACAAATTATGATAACTTTGGGAAGTGGTTCAAACGGCGTTGCATGAGTTCGGTATGCCGAAATGTTGTCAATGTTTTCCAGTTTTAGACAAAATTAGAATCTCTACAAAATGTTAACCATTTTAGAACAACATTAGAATTTAAATTTATTACTATATTTTTATATTTTTATAACTATTTCGAAAACGAAAATGGAGTGGGGTCATTGTTTTGCACAGAGTGAATTTCTATTTTCACTTGAATTTTCAATCAAAATTTTAAAGTAAACCGCAATGATTTCTTTTTTTTTTAATTCAAAAGTGCAGTTGCCGAGGTCTAGAAGGTAGTGTGCTGTCTTATTAGACGTAAGGCCACGGTTCAAACCCCAGTTCAGACATCAAAATTAAATTCGAAAAAATATTTCTTCGGCGACTACCTCTCAGCAGATTTCTGGAAAAAACTCTGAGAGTGACTAAAATTGCTGGAAAATTTTCTCAAAAATTTGTCGTTCGGAATCGACTTTAAACTGTAGGTCCCGCACACAACATGATTGTGTGAGAAGCTAGGCCGTAATCCTGACTGAAACGTTGTAATGGCCAATTATGTATGTACATATGTATGTATGAATATGTAAAAATAATTGTGTTTTCTTCTCTTTTTTGTAATTTCAATGTAATTAATAAACCAAACAAAATTTTAAATATGAAAACATATTGCTTCTGCGATTTCCTCTCAGTATTTTGGCAAAAACTCTCTAAAAAGTTTCTCAAAAATTCTGTATTTCGGTGTCGACTTTAAACTGTAGGTCCCGCCACTAATGTATCCTACCGAAAAGGTTGCTGTGACCAATTGAGGAAGTAAGTAAGTAAGATACTGTTACGAAAATGGAAGCATCGTTTAACATTAACATAGATGGGCACTTTGCAGTACCAGTAAAATTTCAGTAAAAATTGATTTCTACTGATTACTGAAAAAAATTACAGTATTCAGTAAATGTTTACTGGTAATGAAATTTAGATTGCATTGTTACGCAAAGGGTGTGAGCAGAGAAGAATAACGAACAAGCAATTATTGTTATATTCGTCGAGTGTGAACAGTGGCACAAAAGTAGTGAGAACAATAAAGAATTCAATTGAAACTAAACACATATTTGTTTTTATTTTGTTTGCAATCAACGAACTGTTATTCCAAACGTTTTTAAAAAGATAAAAACGTAACAATATAATAATCATCATTCAAACAATCTCTTTTATTGTCACCAGGGATGGAAAGTGTGGATTGTCAGGCATAAACACCATTTACATTCATTATTATTCTTTCCCCGTTTGCTGAAATTCTAATATTTTTGCCACAAGTAGCAATTAAAAGTTTTGATAGTTGGCAGCTTTAACCTATCCGCCAGCCGAATTGATTTCATATGCTTCTGATTCTTCCAGACATTAACTTGCACGTCACCATATTCATGTACATGTACATAACATGTACATAATTGGCCATTACAACCCTTCAGTCAGGATTACGGCCTAGCTTCTCACACCACTCATGTTGTGTGCCTTAATTTTATACTTGAGTGGCGGGACCTACAGTTTAACTTCGAATCCGAACGACAGATTTTGAGAATCTTTTTCATGAGAAGAGTTTTTGCCACAAATCTGCTGAGAGGAAGTCGACGAAGAAATATTTTTCTTCAGATTTCGTTTTTATGTATGGCCGGGGTCGAACCCGGGCTTTACGTCCAATAAGCGAACACACAACCTACTAGACTACGGCGACAATATTCAGTATGTGGTAAAAAGCAAAGGAGGTAGTGAAAGGTGGGATTGTAGTCGAAAAATTAGGTTTCATAATGTTTCTGGTTGGGATTAGATGTCAACCATTTTGCTAGGAGGTAGTACTCTGTGGTAGAATGCATAAGTTTAGCACATGATTTCCAATCAGGGGGGAATTGAAACTAGCTGATGACTCAAACTGATAGTCTATCCTTGGCACCGAGTCATAACTATTTTCGCCTGTCTAAGCCAAACAATTTTGTTGGTGAAAAATTCGTCTCCATTGAAATAATTTTTAAATTTATTGTCCAAGTTTTTTTTTTTTGCAAACAGATTTCTGTTTAAGAGACATATTGAATTACTTACCTAAGTTAACAGGTTATAGAAAAAAAAAAAAACTTATGCACATTTCACCAGAGTGAAATGAAACGTTTATATTCATGCAAATGTACACACCTATAGCATAGAAGTTTTACACTTTACCGATAAAAGTTGGTAATTGAAGGGTCGGTAGGGGTGGTGGTAAAAAAACAGAATAAAAAGTAAAATAATAATAATAGCTGTACAATCTAGTTTATTATTATTTAGTCGTATGAGGATGAGAATATCAATGAAATATTTATTTGTTGGTGTCAAAATCGAATACATATTCATAAATATGTATGTGCATGTATAGCTGTGTGAAATATAATAGTAGCGCTGTATTAAAAATATTTTAGTTAAGTAAAAAACTTAATTTTTATTCAAGTTAAAAAAAGTTTGTTATTACATTTTATTACCACAAGTCTAAACTATTGAAAAATACAAAAACTTCAAGATAAATATTAATTTTCCAAAGAAAATGATGCTAAATTGTTAAAAACTCAAAATATTTGGCGTGCAAAAAAATAGTAGTAGCATTAGAAAACATATCTGCAACAAAAAAATGTTGTGACAAGTGATTACTTTTGTATCTTATTTTGTTAGATATGCCTTAATATTTAGTTGAAAAGCCCTTATTGGCCATTACAGCTGCGCAACGCCGCGGCATTGAGTCAACTAAGGATCTGCGACTCTCAATAGGAATACTTTCGCAAGCTGACCTCACAGATGCCCACAACTGCTCTACATTTCCCGGCTTATCTTTAAAAACACCTTTTTTACATCGCCCCAAAGATGTTCAATTGGATGTAGGTCTGGGGACTGAGTCGGCCATTCTAATACCTCAATTTTATTTTCAGAAAACCAATTTTTTCCCATTTTATGGTATGTTTGGGATCGTTGTCCTGTTGGAACACCCATTTAAGCGGCATATTATATTCTGCATAAGGTAGCATGACTGTTTTTAAAATTTCCACATGCATTGAGGAGTCCATTTTGCCTTTAATCCAAAATATGGGTCCTGTACCATTATAAGATAAACAACGCCAAACGTTAATTTTTGCACTACCATGTTTTAAGGTCCTCATGACAAATTCAGGATCGTATTCCTTGTTCTTTGGTCTTTTCACATATTTTCTGGTGTCAGGATTTCCAAAAAGAACAACTCTGGAGTCATCTGTCCACAGAATATTGCGCTATTTCGACGGAGGCCAATCAACGTGAAGTGTAGCAAATTTAAGTCTGTTGCGGACATGTCTTGAATTCAGCAATGGTACTTTCCTTGTACTTCCACCACATAAATTGTCTTTAATTAGATGTCGGCGAATAGTTGAGGTATGAACATCAAGCTCCAAGTCCTATTTTATCTTTGTAGAAGTACCAAATGGGTCTGATGATACCATGCGTTTTATTCTTCTTGAGTCGTTGGGAGAAATTTTTGCTTTGAGTCCGCGAGTTTCTGACTTTTGTTAAAATTTTTTGCAATTTGCAATAACCGTGGGAGAACGTCCTACAATATTTTGAATTGTGGGCGTCTGTGAGGTCAGCTTGGGAAAGTATTCCTATTGAGAGTCGCAGATCCTTAGTTGACTCAATGCCGCGGCGTTGCGCAGCTGTAATGGCCAATAAGGGCTTTTCAACTAAATATTAAGGCATATCTAACAAAATAAGATACAAAAGTAATCACTTGTCAGAACATTTTTTTGTTGCAGATATGTTTTCTAATGCTACTACTATTTTTTTGCACGCCAAATATTTTGAGTTTTTAACAATTTAGCATCATTTTCTTTGGAAAATTAATATTTATCTTGAAGTTTTTGTATTTTTCAATAGTTTAGACTTGTGGTAATAAAATGTAATAACAAACTTTTTTTAACTTGAATAAAAATTAAGTTTTTTACTTAACTAAAATATTTTTAATACAGCGCTACTATTATATTTCACACAGCTGTATGTATGGATGTGTGTGTTTGAATGGCACTTTTCGTAGAGTAATTTCATATTTCATTTTATTTGTTGCTTTTGTTGTATGAGTGTGTGTTTTTTTTTATCAAAATCCTGTTCTGTTGTCCTTCGAACACATTCGTATTTATCATTCGGTGAATAATGTGAATAAGAAGCAGAATGTTTCTGTTGATGTCTACGTGTGTATATGTGTGAATGTATGTGTTTTAATTTTTTCAATAGTAGTGTTAAAATTGGCATAAAAATCGCCATACAACAGCTGTCAACAGGATAAAAATATTTTGATACAATCATTCGAGGTTGCCATTATCATTTTACGGGAAACAGATTCCATGCCAATAGCACTGATGTTTTCTAAAAATCATTTCAGTAGAGTTCCAGTTTAAAGTGCTATTTATTAAAAAAATTAATTATTAATTACGAGTCTATTGAATTAAAAGTTCTTAATTTGTATAAGAAGTTGGTAAGAATTTATTTGGGAATATAAACAAAATGGTCTGGCAGCACAAGTAAATATTGCCGTATGTTGTGGCTCGTGTCGGGTGAGAACTAGTGAAGCAAATATACTCCGGACGGAGAATGATGACGTAGTATGTATATGATAATGATAAAAGGACAGTTAGCTGGTCGATTGTTGGGTTATTTCTGGATGGTTGGGTGAATGGCTTGTCTGCTGGTCAGGCAGTCGGTCAGTTCTTTGGGCAAGCTGGTTTATATGAAATATTTAAAATACCGTAAACGTAATATTGTGTCGTAACGCATGGCTGATATGCTCAACTGGAATAAATGTTTCATGCATGTTTAACAGGAAAAAGAAAAGTTTGTGTGTCAGCAGAGTGACAATAATAAGTGGCAACAACACATATGAAAATTGTTCTTTTATTCATGGACCACAAAGATATTGACCATTTAAGTGAAAACACACACTTTCCCATCAACCCAAAAAGCATACACAAGATATTTATGTAGAAAACATATTGCAATAGAGAATGTGATGGCAGTAAAATGAAAGGAAAATACGTACGTACGACATACATACATATGTACGTATATTTGTCAAAATAAAAATTGAAAAAATAAAATAAAATAGGGAATGAAACACCACCTGCTTTTCCATGCTTTTTGTGTTCATTTGTGCGAGTGTGTACGCCAAAAAAATGTTTCCAAAGGGATAATACGGTGATGAAGAGTGATGAACCTTATTAAAGATAATTAAGGTTGACCTTAACTCAGGCCACATACCATGTCTGAAATTTAATCAACCCTTCAATGGCTGCACTTTGACTTGACATTTGACAAAAATTAAAAATCAACGAAGAAAATAATGCTTTGAAGCAAACACAATAACCTTTATTTTCAATTTTCAAAATAACAAATCCAATCAAGAATAAATTCATCGCAAAAAAGTGGAGGAGAACTTTCGGAATATTTTTCATTTCTAAGATCTTCTTTGTATTTGAATTTATTTAAGGGCTTGAGGCTTCTTAGCTACAAATTAGAATACCTTATCGTCGTTTGAAAGGAAATAAAGCGACAAAAAGTCTTCAAAAATGTTTGCAGGGAAGGATGATTTAAAATGAGCTTTAATTTCCTATAATTCCTATACTAAAACCTGACTAAAGTTGGCAGGCCAATTGCTAAACTACCACATTTTCCTAAAGCTTTTGAACATATAGTCAATATGTAACTTAGTAGGCACTTATATGTCAACTCGCTGTTAACACAGACAGACAATCTGGCTTCAAATATGATTCTTTCTCATTCAAAAACCTTTACGCACATACCTGAGTGATAAAAATTAGATAATTCATCACGCGAATCAAAATTATTTAACAAATACAACGAACTCGTTACAAATAAACCAACAACATCGGTATAAAAGAAAAGGGAATAGAAAAGTGACCGAGAACGCAACAACAAGCAATGTGAACAAAATATACAAACAACAATGAAGTCGCGATAGAGTTCTTGAGAAGGCGAAACCCCATACGTTCTACTTCAAGAACCTTCATCAGACTGATTACGTGGGCATATAAAAAGGCAAGACAAGGCAAGCAACGAGCAGGCAGAATTCAGTCATCACTGTGTTAAGACGCGTTGCGTGTGAAGAAAACAGTCCTGGTTTGAAGATCGCCGTTGTAAAGATCTGCTTTGCAAGCAAAGAATAATAGCGAACAAGCAAAATTAAGCACATATTTGTTTTTATTTTGTTTACAATCAACGAACTCATATTCTAAACGTTTTGAAAAAGTTAAAAACGTAACAATATGTATATATGTCACTGGAAGATTTTTTTTCAGAATTTCAGAATTAAAAATGATTGTACAAAATGTAAATATTATTGAAATGACATTTTGTAAACCTAATCTGTTAAATAATTTCATACATACATACATACATAATTCTTCATTACAACCCTTCAGTCAGGATTACGACCCAGCTTCTCACGCCACGTATGTTGTGTGTGGTAATTTTATACATGGGACCTACAGTTTAAAGTCGACTTCGAAAGGTAAATAAATATTCTCAGACTTTTTGCCTGAAATCTGCTGACAGGCAGCGGCCGAAAAAATATTTTTTCATCGTCGTTTTGTTGGAGAAGGCTGACCTGAGGTTTGAACCCGAATCCTCACTACCCACTAGACTACGGCGACTACAAGATAGATAATTTCGGGCATCCAACATCGAGCTATCACTTGAATTTTGCTGCCACATTTTTTTTTACTCGTAATTTTTATTTTCAGATTCTAAATACATTTGAAAATGGCAAATATAATTAACAATTAAGTAATTAAGAAATTTAAAATAAAATTCGGTAGATTCGGTTTCCAACAAATCGTGGCATCGAGCGGATGGTTGAAAGATTTAAAGAAACTGGATCAGTTAATAGCTTGCTGATTAATTTTTGGTTAGTTCTGTCAACATTTATTCAAGAAATAACGACCGATGATGTATTAAATGTTAGCTTCGCATCAAATATGGCAATTTTGCTTATTGCCGTAGTCATTACTCTACCAGAAATATGATTCATCAGTAAAAAAAATTCTTTGATCAAAAGATTCAAATGATCCATGTGATGCAAACAATGGTAATTCGGCTTTAATTCCTGTACGAGGTGTATTTTATAAGCAAGATACTTACGTACAATGTTCCTAGTAGTCGCTATCAAATTTAAGGTCACAACGAACCGACATTCGATGTCAGGACTATGTGCTTCAGTAGGAATTTTCTCTTAGGTGTACACATTTCATTATCTTTGTTTCGTGCTTTGTTAATCGGCCTAGTGAGGGGTTATGTTGACCGTAAAATGAATCAGAAATACTGATACGCTCAATTATATTGCCCCAATCGTAAAGTCTATATAGCTGGTCTATTTTTAAAGCGTTTAAGATTGATACTATTGAATATGAATATCATTTTATTGCCTGCAGTTTTTTGCTAAGGGAACACACACATTCATAGTTTTCAACTTGCCTTCAATGGCTAAAGTATTTGCATCTGAATAAAATAGTACAGTGCATACAAAAGTTGTTCCAATGATTGGTTTTTTTTTGACGAATGATGGCAGCTTTTATAAATGGTAATTTTATAAATTAAAAGATTATAAACCAGAGAGATGAAGGGAATTCTATGGCAAATGTTACAAACACTGTAAACTCTTCAAAATCTGGAACGTCCAGTAAAGCTGGAAGACAGATTGAATCGCAAAATTCTAAGAAAAGTTAAACAGAATCCGAAGAAAACTAAGTAACTAAGAATTGAGAGAGGAGTTTGAAAAAGATTTTGACAAATCTGGATTCAAAAAAAAAAACCTTTTAAAACGGTACAACTATGCTGTTGAGTAAAGCTCAATAATTCTAATTTCTGAAAAGAAAAAAGTTTGAGAAACTTAATGCTAATTTGTGTTTATGTCGATTATACTCGTTTTAAAGAAAAAATGCATTCGTATTATTATTCAACAAATCAATTTGTTTTTCTTTCTCCGAGGATGGAAGTAAAATTAAACAGTTGAAGGATTAAAAACTTACAGTGCAAGTAAATGTGCACTGAAAGTCTAGTGGGTAGACTAGGTAAGAGGATCGTGGTTTAGATTTCCAGCAGACACTCTGTTAAAATTCAAGTTACTTAGCTCGCAATAATTATATTACAATTACAATAATATGATTGCAAATAATTAAACTATCCGCGTCCAACCATTCATGATTAACAATAAACGTGTTTATCTTAATGAAACTTAGTTTTTTTTTTTTCAATCAATTTATTATACATAAAAAACTTGTAGAAAAATTAGTGTTTTTTTTCATTGTAGAAATTAATATATTTGTTTGAGGCTTAAATTCCATCAATAAGTTTCATATGGACATTCATTAGGCACTTGAAATATTTTACAGTCTTTACTCGTAATTCTAAGGTGGCATCTTCGTCGCAAATCATCAGCGTATTTTGATGTTGTTGAAAAGCACTTACAGTCCACATATGATTAATGCCTTCTTCTATAGCCTTATATAAGGCAAAAGCTTTATGGGCACGCGTTATAAGAATCATAACTTCTTTCGAATCCATTACAGTGCCTACGCCAACTGTCAAAACTTTATTTGGAACTTTGCTTATATCATTTTCGAAGAATCTGGCATTGGCTTCTAAAATGTCTTGAGCTAATGTCTTTACACGAGTGCGCGATACTAGAGAAGAACCGGGCTCATTAAAAGCAATATGACCATCAGGGCCAATGCCACCAATGAACAGTTCCACGCCACCGGCTTCATTAATCATATCTTCGAAATTATTGCACTCCGCCGTTAAGTCGGGAGCATTACCATCAAGTATATGGACATTAGCTGGATTAATGTTTATATGCTTGAAAAAGTTGTGCCACATAAAGTAATGATAACTTTCCGGATGATCACGTGGTAAGCCCACATATTCGTCCATATTAAAGGTCTTTACATACTCGAATGATATTTTGCCTTCTTTGTGGAATTTTATAAAATTCTTGTACATACTCAAAGGTGTGCTGCCAGTTGGCAAACCCAAAACAAAATATTTGTTTGGGCCTGGTTTAAAGTCATTAATTCTCTTGGTTACATATTTAGCAGCCCACAGTCCGACGGATTCGGAAGTATCCAGAATAACCAATCTCATCTTTAATCACTTAATAAGCTTAATTGAAGTGGACAAACGATATGCGGACGTATGTTTATGAAGACAGTTTTTTAATATTAATCTTCCTGTTTTTTGACAGAAGATGGAAAATATAAAATTTTTTTTTTGTTCTTTAGAGCAATTGAATTTTATTTAAACAATATGTTCGATTATATTAACTGTTAATTTGGTATATGAATATGTATTTACTGCTATAAAATCTCAACTTGCACTTGATAAAAAAATAAAGTAAACGATAATTTTTTGAGATAAACCGTCGCATTTCCTGTCCATGACTTAGGAGTAATGCATATACATATGTACATATATGCTGTTAGAATATTTGCAAAAAATTTTTAAATTTTGTAAAAAAAATTTTTAATTTAAGTTCGATATACTTTTAAGTGAACTGTTATAGCAGAAGTATGTTCAGTCAGAACTGTTTAATTTAGATTAGTACGAAATATATTGGGCATATATGATTGCATTTGCCGTCTTTGACAGTCCTTTGTGGCAGTTAACCATTTTAGTTAGCCCTCAGTAATCTGTTGCATTACATCAAGAATAATTTCTATTATTATGCTTCGGACACTTAAATATGATGAACTTTATAAATTTTATCACAGGAGATAAGTTTGATTTAATTTCTAAATAAAAAAAATAAACATTTCTAAACAAACAGAAAAAACAACAAATCATTTTAAAGCCCCATAATGTTTGAAGAAAACAAGCAATACTCGCATATTTTGAAAAATCAAATCCATATTAATCTCTGTATAGCCAGTCTCTGTACTTTCAATCGTAAAAATGAGGTGACCGGATTTCAAACAGTTTAATTGAGATCACAATTTTCTTTAAATATACCACATATACAGTATATAAACTTCATGCGAAATAATATCACACTTTGGCACAAATCTTATACGTCCTTACAATTATTAACGTTCATAAATGAGAAGTAAATGTTTTTAAAATATATGTATGTCTTGAAAATTGAATATGTCGTCCCGGCTATTAAAACCCAAAGAACAAGTAAAATTAAGAACATGAACAATTGTTAATATAAAATCAAAAATATTTCGAATAAGTTATCGCACACTAGCTCTCGACTTATATAATGTTATGTGTATAATGATATGCACTTTTATTGAGTCAATATTAGGTTTATTGAGTACAATATTTTACGTATTCAGACATAACAATATATGCACTTCAGCTGCTTATTTAATATTCATTTGACAGCTGGTAAACAAAACAGCTGGTTGCTTCAACAACATTGTTTTTATCTTTTTTTTTTTTTTTGTTTATCGTTGTTGAAATTTCAGTTGTCAAATATCAGCAGAAAGTGTTCGGAAAATAATATGCGCACTGAACATACCTACGACAGTGCTGCAATCACCCCTATTCTGCATTTCGATTACGTCCCCGCATTCAGTTCCGTTACGATCGAAAATTGGTATTCTGCAGAAAAACGGAATCGAAAGAACAAGAAGAAGATAACAATGTTTACAAAATCAATTGTATCAATGTGGAATGTGGAAATGAAACAGCAGAATAAGCAAGTCTGTTATCATTTTCATAAACAAATGTCAAATTTAATAAAACAAGTTCTATGTACAATAAAGTAAATTGTTTATAAATTTAATAAAAGAAAAATATTGAATTAAAATAAAAAAAGAAAAAAGTAAAAATAAGTTTTGCATAAATATATAAGTGTGTATAATCTAGTGAAGCTGAAATTAACTAAAAAAGTACAAAATAAAAGTGTTGTGGTTAAATATGTAAAGACAAAACGCTAATAAAAATTGTTTGTAAAGAAATAATTTAGTGAGTTGCATTTTTATTTAAAATTTAAGGAGAAATGGAGTCTATTGCAGCTGTATTATTGTTGGAAGAGGAGAACAACGACAGAAATACAGACACAAGGCTCGAAAAGCGTAGCATCAGAGGCAACTGCAATCCAGGCCTAATACATTAAGGACTTCTGTAACCTCCTCCCAGAATGCTGTTACTTCTTCCTTTGAACGCTGGTGATACCCACAAGCTATGTCAGCTTTAGCCGCCATTAAATTTGCCAGTTTCTCGTACTCCTACGGTGTTGTTGTTTTTGACCTGCATAGATACATAACAAAACACTCATATTCCAGTACAAAAAATAACAATTTAAAACAAAAAAATTATAATAATAATTTTTATTTAAATCGTTTTTGAATTTTTTAATTTTGTACTTAAATTTTTTCACTTTTTTACTTAAAAAACAGAAGTAGAAAAAACCTCCGTTAACAAAAAAACAACTGAGAGAAACGGAGCTCCGATCGTAATGCAGAATACATACAATCGAAAGAAACTGAGCGGAATCGAAACGCAGAATACCAAAATTGCCAGGCGGAGAAAATTTCGATTCGAATCGAAACGCAGAATAGGGGTGAATATTATAACAATTTGCGTATTTATTGCACAATAATTAATTAATTGAAACTTTATATGAAATATTAAGCTCAATAATGGCGTTTATTGCAATTTAATCAATAAAGGTGCATATCGGAACACCGTATTAAATCATGATTCATGACAAAACATATTTGCGACATTACAAACGTGCCATTTTGTTTGTCAGATAAAATGTTCACGTTTAAAACTAGGAATGCAAGTTTAGTTTTATGTTAATGCTGGGGGTTATTTAAGGGACTCGTGGTCGAGATACTCGTACAGTCGAAATTAATTTCCTCATAAGCCCGTAATTAACTGTTTATATTTTGAGGATTCCAAATATATTCCAAAATACTTAAAAATTTATTAAGGTACAGAATAAATCGAATGCTATTCAATACACATTTTTTTCAATCGCATAGGAGCTCAAAATTACACCTACTTGATTTGGAAATTATTCAAATCAGCAAAGCATTCTATCGTAGCAGAATAGTAAAAGAGTCATTTAATAGATAAACGGAAACGCAAAAAAAGCTTGAGGAAGATAACAAGTGTCTAATTTTTCTGACTGATACCAATGATACAGTGAAGATCAAAATGTTATTCAAGCTAATTGCAAAATATGTAACATGGAGTACTATTCTTAAGGATAATATATCACAACTCGCTCTGTTACAGATGATAATAGTGGCAATTACTGCCCGAAATCAGAGATCGGATCGGAGAAAGATGGTTACGATTTCTTTACTGAAATGATTTAAATATTTATTTATACATTTAAATCTCTAAAAAAAAGAAGACCACAACGGATGAGAAACATACGCCCTTAAGAAAGTTGCTGACAATAAAAAAATCAATTTCAATCCAATTTAAGAATATTTTTCTTTTATTATTTATACTCCGAGTGTAATTATAATAGAAAATTAAATACGTATTGTTCAGACGAGTTGTCAATTCATCGGGTCTTTATTAAGCGCTTCCTATCTTTAAATATTATCGAAATTTTTTTTGGTTTGAATAAAATGGCATCAATTCGTTTTATTTTTTTTAGCCATTATGGGTGGAATATAAAATGCTCGTCACGGGTTTTCTGGGTGGAGCGCATTCTAAATATCCAATTTTCTATGACTCTGGTGTAAAAATCAGACAGAATTTGGACGATGACATCGGTTATGTTGGTTTTAAGGGCGGCTTTGGTTTGTGGCTTAATCACATACACATGGACATTAAAAAAACCCTCTCCATCTAAATGAAAATACCTAACGGTGCTAAATTACACACTCTCGGTAAGATGACCATCAAATCGCTCTTGCGCAATATCCAATGCCGCACAAGCTGTGTGGCACATAGTGTCGTCCTGTTGAGACCAAACACCTATTATGCTTGCTGTTGAGAATGATGGCCTGGTCGGCTTTGTTTTAAAAGGAAAATGCACTGTTGACGCAGCCAATCCGAAATCCATAGCAAACAATAATTTTTTTGGGATGTGGACACTCTTGGCTTTCATGGTATTGTGCCAAATTTGATAATGAAAATAGGCCTCATCGTTGAGAAAGTGCGCTGTACAGACATTTTGATAAAAAAAAAACTTTATTATTTGTACGTGTTGTTGAATTGTCGCCATAGTCTAGTAGGTAGTGTGTTGGCTTATTAGATGTAAGGCCAAAATTCAAACCCTAGGGCAGACATCAAAACGAAATATGAAAAAAATATTTCTTCGGCGACTTCTTTCTGTCGTTTAGAATCGACTTTAAACTGTAGGTCCCGCCACTCAAGTATAAAATTAACATACACAACATGAGTGGCCTGAAAAGCTAGCCCGTAATCCTGACTGAAGGGTTGCAATGGCTAATTATGTATGTATGCATAATGTTGCATTGTGTATCCGTCAATGATGATTTGGCTAAACAGACTATAGAAATGACAATTAATTTGACAGATGTAGCTTTAAAAAGATGGTCGTTACCAACTGTCAAAATTTGGAGTTCCCTGTTGTAATACCTGATTTTTAACGTGCATAATATAACTCATTGTATCTTTAATTTTACCTCAAATGTATGTAAGGTTTAACTTCATTCTGTTTATTTGTAAAGATGAAACTAAAAACGTTTTGATTTAAAGGCTTTCGAGTTTATATTTTGAACTATAGGACACCAATATAATAGTTTTTTTACGTCTTGCAAAGTGGCAACTGTCTTGAATGGGTTATTTTCCTATCATCGTTCTTGCTATAGACCAGAGATCAGCAATGAATCGTATTTTCGCTACTCATAAGTACTCATGAAATTTTGAGTATGAGTAAGTCAACAGTATTGAAGTTCAACTACTCTGATTCATTCGTACTCACTACAACATTGATTTATAAGTACAGGTTGCAATGAATATGAGTACAACGTTGACATCAAACTGATAACATTCGAAATATGTTTTATTCATACGCTTACTCATTTAGAAAAATACTTGTAAATGATTCAAGTGGTTCAAATCATTCATCAAAATTTACAGTCTTAGTTGTTGTTGAATTTACAAAAAAAAAAAGAAAGAAAAAGACAAAGACAGCAAGAAAAAACACAACCTTTTAGTGAGTATGGTAGTGTTCGTATGCGAAACATACTTATTTTGTGATTCGTGAGTCATGAAGAGTCGAAATTAACAACATCATGTATATTGTTAAGTATATGTACTATGAGTACTTCAAACTTTAAATATGAGTAGTATGAGTATGATATTAAAATAAGTATGAATGCGTATAAGTATCAGAAATTATGAGTATGATTCGAATCTACTCATCTCTTTGAATGCTCATTGCTGATCTCTGCTGTAGACGTTGGAAAGCAGTGCTTAACGATTTGAACATTTTTGGAACTGATTGTAATTTTCAATTATTGTAATTATTCTTTAAGTATCTTTTTTTATTTTTGATTTCTTATGAGGAATTTTTGAATTTAGAATTCTTAAATTTTGGCACTGTTATGGCCACCTTGCATTTCGCATACAATATACAAACATATCTCGGCACAAAAGTAATTTGCCAGCGCAAAAACATCAGCAACAATATGGAAAATTGCATATGCAGCCAATTTGCAGTAATAATTTTTCGCTTTGTCAAAAATCCGCATACGCGACAAAATCCAAACTAGCAAATGGGCCACTGAACAACAACAAAACTACAACAACAGTTAGAGACCAAAACAAAAAAAACATGAAAATAAAAAAGGGTTCAAAGAGAAAATAAAAATGTTCATACTGACTGAATTGAGTTAAATAACTGGTAGAAAAAAAGTAAAAAAAGTAAAAAAGAACGGAATGGATGCAAAAAATATAAAATCATGCGATTTTTAGTATTATCTACCCACACACACACACACACATACAGCGACACTTACACATACTAAACACATTTGTATGTAAGGTATAGGCATAGACAAACCGATAAAGACTGGGCATTTTTGTAAAAAAAAAAAAAAATAAATCGCTCATCCGGAAAATTGCTTAAACAAATTGTCAATTTTCATTTCAACGGATGTTTGCATATCACTTACCAATTGTCGCCATACGTTATACGTGTTTGCATGTATGTATATGTGTGCGTTTGTGTGTTTTTATGAATGTAATATTTTTTTGTTTTGTTTACGTTTATATTTGGATATGTGTGTTACCACCATACGTTTGTGTGTTTTTGTAAGTGTGAAACTCTATAAAAGCGATTAAAATAGAAATGCGTGCGTATGTCATGACACTACGAATCCTATTCAAACATCACTTTTCCTATACGTACGGTCAGATTTAATCGAATTAAAAAAACAAAACAAAAACGAAAAAAAAACACACACAAAAAAACGAGATGAAAAGAAAAAACGTCAGCAGTAGCAGAAGCAGCAACAATTCCACTTAAACAACTTTTTTAAATCGATTGTTCGATTTTGTTTTTCGATTGTTCTTCGATTGTTATTTTTCTTGTTGATTGCTTTATTCTTTGTTTCTGTTTTCCTTTTTTCTTTCCTCTCAATTTCAACTCTATTTCCGTCACACTCTGTTATACTCGATTCTACACATACAATACACCCGCTGTACTACCACAGACACACACACTTCTGACAACTTACTAGACTCACGTCCATAAAAAGTTCAATCGTTAGCGAACAAACTGATTGACTCAATTTTATGAATTGGTGATTTTGACTTTTTATCCATAAATTTTAATTCCATTTAAACAGCTCACTTCGTTAAAGTATTCAATTGACTGCAATATGTTAAAAACGTTTAGACGACCTAGTGTTGCCCAGTGTAACGGATGTAGCGGCAAAGATACATACATATATTGGCAGACACCTCTCAGGCCAATTATGGACATTGAAAGTGCATTGACAATGCGAACTATCTGACATTAAAATAACACTCTCAAAGAGAGGAGTATCTCTTTCAGTAGTGAAATTAATTGACTAAAAGTTGAATCAGTAATCGATTCGGATCTTTCGTGGAATGTCCTCAAAGAGTACTTAGCCGAAAGATTGCCGTCTACGTTGACGACATCTCAATGATAATCCAGGTCAATCACCTGAAGGCGATTAGTGAACTGCTGAAGGACACCCTGCACACAACATAGGAATCGTGGAGGCAGAATGGATGGATTATAAATCAATTGTGCAAAGACAATCATGATTCTGCCTTCATTACATTACATTGTATTCAACACTGGGGAAGTATATTACTTTGTTTAAAATTAATAGAATATTCTGTGACAGAGGAACTGCTATAGCGAATGATCTAATTATTATTGAATTGAGTTTCTATTATAGAAATGTTAACCAAATCCATTAAATTTTATTAGATCACCGCCGGCTAAATATGTGCGTGTTAGCTGAAAGGAGGTATATTTAGAAGTTAGCAGAAAATGATATAATTTATTTATTTTACAATTACAAATTACTTCATAATCATTACAAAAAATTACGGGTCCGAATATAATTGATAATTATACTCAAATATCATCGCCAACCTTAATACTAACACAGTTCTAACTCATGGACCATTGCTAGCAAAGGAACCATCATTTAAAGTGTCCGTCATAATTTTAGTCGTCTTAAACAGGCATGTTCTGGAAATCACTTTTTGTAAATTAAAATTAATTATTAATTAATTAATGAAAAATTATCAATTGTTAGTCTAATTTTAAAAATAGCTAAGCGTAAAAGGAATAACAAATGACAGCAATAGGCAATTACGATTGCAATACAGCGCCAGGCATTTAAATATGTTTTTCATATTTATAAAACAGCTAATTTCAGTTAATTAGCACTCGTTACTTTTACCACAACACTAGCTAAGTTTTGGCACATAAGAAGTGATATTAATTCTAAACAAAATACCAGCTGTTTTCGAAAAGGTAAAATCACACCGAAAAGTCAAATGTTTTGTGATTTTCAGAACGCGCCTTAATTCAAATTGTGATTTTAAAATCGCAAATGATTTGAAATCTTATGATTTTCAAAACATGCCTGATAGTAATAATAATATTTAAATCAAGATGGAAACATCATGTATTTTTTGGCTCATATGAACATTATCTACAAATAAATAATATCCTCGGCTCATTCGCCTTTTAGGTTTTTCTTACAAAAGCTTCTATAAAAGATAGTTTTCTGCCAGCCGGCAACTACAATGCCACACATACCGACTCCGCCTTTTTACACCTGAAGATTGCTGGTGTATTTGATACATTTAGAAAGGGCTTAAACATAGCTCCGAATTGCGTCCCAATTGATTAGCATAAGGAATGGCACAAGATTTCAGTTGATATGTACTTTAAAGTACTGAAAGTGAAAAACTTCACTGGATTTGTCATCTTATCGCGGCTAAATGATGTAATACTATGTTCAAATATGCACTTTTATTGAGTCAATATTCGGTTTATTGAGTACAATATTTTAAGTGTTCAGGCATAACAATATACGCAGTTCAGTTGCTTATGCAGTATTCATTTGACAGCTGGTAAACAAAACAGCTGGTTATTTCAACAAAATTGTTTTTATTTAGTTTTTTTTTGTTTGTTGTCGTTGACATTTGAGTTGTCAAATATCAACAGAAAGTGTTCGGATAATTGTAATAATTATGTGCACCGAACATACTTATGACTTATTAATTTTACTCAATATTATAACAATTTGCGTATTTATTGAGCAATAATTAATTGAAACTTTATATGAAATATTGAGCTCAATAATGGCGTTTATTGCGATTTACGCAATAAAGGTGCATATCTGAACAGCGTATAACACCTTACACAAGTACGAGGATGAGTAAATGAATTACTCGGCTCAAATATAAAAAACTCTCAGCACTCATTACACGAACTTTACTAAAAGAACATAAGATATTGTGAGCTTTTCTATCTTACTGAAAATATGGACGGATTAGTTACCGGAAGGAGAAAAGTTCGTTCAGAAAAGAATTGAGATTCACACGTCACAGATGAAGTGTAATCCTGCTGGGTATTTAGAATTATAACAATTGAAATACACTTGACGGTTCCAATTAATTTGTGCAATTTGTCGTCGTTATGGAATGGCCTGAACAGTCAGCCAATCTCAATCCCACAGAAAAGCAGAGCATGGAATAAAGCCGTTATTCTATCACGAATATATGTTTTATGAGCGAAATACTGATTGAATTGGACTTTGCAGGCCTCTACAGAATTTTACGATTCTACAAAAATCAATCAATTGATAATCGGGGTCATTGTGCAGACTTGTACGACAGGCTATACTGGCATAGTTTTCTCTGTTATAAAATCCGTTAAGGAGTAGTTAAGAACTATCTCACGAATTGGATTTAGAATCGTGGTTTGAGAATCGTGTAAACTGATTAGAAATAAAGTATGCCATGGCGTACTGACTTTATCGTGGTTGAACATCCAACAAATATATATGAAGAAAAAAAGATTGAAAAACAAAATTAGAAAAAAAGGTTGCGGGCACAGCCCTCAACTAAACTCTCGGACCGATTGGTGATTGTGAATGAACTCTTTATAAAATAGTCTGAGGCAGAACAACGCTTATTGAAGTTAATGGATTAACTTGAATGTTACATACTCTATAAACAGGGAGAATGTTTTATGATATAGACCAGGAGCAGCAGTACACGGTTGCAGAAGGGAATAATGTGAATAAATAGGAAAACTGGCTGGTATCTATAGCCTATTTTCTATCCTCCAATTTAGAGGAGAGTCAGAAAACTTTGGAGTTAAAGTTATATGTCATTTGCTCTGCAATCGAGTTGACGTCAGATAACTCGAGAATTTTATGGGGCAAGTAATCTCTGTTTGATAATATGGGATGTTACGGCAATGCAGCGGTAGATAAGCTTTCGGCGAGCTGATAGGCCTGATAAATAGGAAAGGTAGGGCCAGAAGCTTCCAAATGTTTGGAATAGTACACTCGTTGAAAAGAAGAATGGAGGGTGAGGGACACTCTTTTCAATGGTCTTGAGACAATATAAAATTTTGTAGAGTTGTCCTGCATAAGACTATGCAAAGCTAATCAACAGAAAAGCTGTGCTGAATTAATGTAACTTTTTGCTTTTTTAAATAGGTTTCTAGTAAAAAGTTGCACTTGTTAAAATGATACCTAAGCCTAGCAAAAACGCAGCACTAAGAAATCCATTCGAAGAGAAGAAGTAATTTTCGTTAAAATATTGCCGGTCGAATTTGTGGTATATGAAGGTAATTTTTTGAGTTTTCCCCGCTTGAGTGGGTAGCATATTGGACTGCTATTATATTCGATATTTAATTCGGACATGCTTTTGAGCAGACATACGCCCACTTCTTTCCACCTGCTTTTAGTAGCACACATGAAAAGCCTTACGAAGCGTTACGATTCATACAGGAACAAACCTATCCGGTAGAGAAATGGTTATTCAAAAACTTTTGTGGATCCCACGCCCACGTGTCCTTTCGATGAAAACAGATAGCAGTAGCAAGGAGCCAAGTCCGATAAATACGGCGGGTGGGATAGCAGCTCTCAGTTTAATAATTTCATTATATCCTGAACACGTTTTGCTTTGTGTGCATATGCATTGTTACGTTGCAAAATTAGCTTAGCGTCTCTTGTGGCCCATTCTGGTCGTACTGATCAAATTGATCATTTGTTGTCGGTAGTGATCTGTATTAAAAGTCTTACTAGATTTTAGGACCTCGTGCAATCCACACCATATCTTTCTAGCACCACCAGACACACAGAATTGTCTTCCTGTCGAATCGATTTGGTTTTATAGCGGCAGTTGATTTTTCCGCCTAGGATCCTGAAAATAAATCCACTTTTTATCGCCAGTAACAATTCAATGCAACACTGATTTTTTATCGTATATCTCAAGCAAAATTCCACACGTAGTTTTGCGGTTTTCCATCATCTAATGTGCCATCCATTTTCTAGACTCTTTGAACTTTCTCATAGTTTTTAAGCAGTCAGAAATTGTTTGTTGTGCAACATTTAACATTTCTTTTTAAAGGGCAATCTTCATTTTGCAACATCAAAATCGTAATCTCTGAACAGTCGAAACCATTCCCTGCATGTTACTTCTGATAAAGCAAAATCTCAATATGCTACGGCAAGCATTCGATGCAACTCTTTAGCACTTTTCTTCAAATGAAATCAAAAAATTAATACATACATAAATAATTGGTCAGGGTTACGGTCTAGCTTCTCAACACCACTCATGTTGTGTGTGTTAATTTTATACATGAGTGGCGAGACCTACAGTTTAAAGTCTGCTCCGAACGACAGGTTTTATTTACTCTCAGAGTTTTTGTCAGAAATCTGCTGAGAGGAAGTCACCGAAGAAATATTTTTTCATATTTTCGTTTTGATGTCTGAGCTAGGGTTTGAACCCTGGCTTTACGTCTAATAAGCCAACACACTACGTACTAGAGTACGACTGCTTCAATCAAATCATCATTTCCTGCCGAAATAATTAATTTACCAATTGTTGTGGCGAAGACTCCCAGACCCATTAGGTTTAAGCTTCATGACATTGTGAGTGCCATAAAAAATCTTAACCCAAGGAAAGCCCCAGGTATTGACAAAATAAGCAACAAAATGGTGTTGAATTTACCTAGCATAGCTGTAAAAGTTGTCTTATTTATTATAAATGCTGTTATTCGACTCAGATATTACCCTACACAGTGGAAAATTTCACTCATAACCATGATACCGAAGCCAGGTAAGGATCATACCAAGGTTGATGCATATAGGCCGATAAGTCTCTTGCCGAACCTATCCAAATTATTCGAGAAGGTACTGATGTGTAAGCTAGCACCTTTGTTGAATGAATGCGATCGTATCCCAAATCACCAATTTGGGTTTAGGAGAAAACATAGTACCATTCAGCAAACCCATAGACTTGTTAATAATATACTAATAAGAAATGCATTCGAAGAAAAAAGTATTGTTCTGCACTCTTCATTGAAGTGTCTCAAGCTTTTGATAAGGTGTGGCGTGAAGGTCTTATACTCAAATTGAAGCAAATATTCCCTGAAAACATATATGAAATATTGAAAGGCTATTTAAGTGATAGAAAATTTGTAATTAAACAAGGTAATTTTTTAAGTTCAACTCAAAAAATTCACTCCGGTGTTTCTCAGGGTAATATATTAGGTCCTGTTTTATACCTGATATATACAGCTGACATGCCAATAAGTGAAAACATATATACTTCCAGATTTGCTGGCGACACAGCTCTTTTAAGCGTACATATGAACCCACAGATTGCATCGCTGATCTTACAGGAACAAGTATCCCTACTGGAGGAATGGTTGAAGAAATGGGGAATAAGGGTTAACGAACAGAAATGCACCTTTACATTGCGAAGAGAGGCTTGCCCTGCTATATGCATTAATAATCAGACAATACAACAAAGCACTCATGTAAAGTACTTGGGTATACACCTCGATCGTCGTTTAACGTGGAAATTACATATTGAGTCAAAACTGGCACAAATAAATATGAAAACTGCACAAATAAATTGGTTAATTGATTGAAATTCATCACTAAAATTAGACTGTAAACTCCTATATACAAGTCTATATTAAAACCCATTTGGTGTTATGGAGTACAACTATGGGGTACAGCCTCAGCTTCAAACGTGGAGAAAATTCAGAGGCGCCAAAATAAAATTTTACGAATGATCACTGCCGCCCCTTGGTATATCAAAAACTCGAATATTCAAAAAGATCTGGACGTCCCGCTGGTTAAAATGGAAATTATAAGATGCGTTGAAAAGTACTTAGATAACCTAGATGGCCATATAAATCCATTAGTCCGTGGTATTTTACATCACACTGGCCATATTCGATTGAAAAAGAAGGATACTCTTGCGCTCGGCCGAAGATGAGAGATGAATATTTTATTTATTTATTTTTATTTTTGAATTATTATTTTTGAATATTTTATTTTATTTGGCAATGGCTAAATAAATATATAAAGTTTTCTTTTTAGTTTTAAGATTTGAATAATGATTGTTAGTTCATTATTAATGGAGATTCAATAAATAATAATAGTAAACAAAAAAAAAAATCATTTCCTGGTAAAAAATTCTCCATCTGTAACGCGACGAAAAATGTGATAATTTGAGGTGTACTGAATATGTTTGACAGAAGGCAAGCCAACACAGAAAAGGAAGAAAAAAAATGGAGGTTCGTTAAAGCTGACTTCACCTACTTCTGACTGCTGCGAAACAATTCATGACAGATCTTCCTTAAAGTATATTTAATGAAGGGAATCATCTTACTATATAATATCATCTGAATGAGAATTTGAAATATACTTACCAAGCGTTTTATAAAGAACTTGGTTAATTAATGTACATACATAAGTACATATGTAATCATATCATACCATATCATATTTTCTTTTGATTTTTAATTTTTCATTTTTATTCTTTATTGTTAAATAATTAATGTTAGTGGTTTATTAAACGTTTAATTATATAAATTTGTTATTAATTATATATATATATATATTTTGTTCATTATAATTACGTACGATATTATCATTGTTTGCATATTTTAAATTTATTGTCCTGTATTTCATTACGAGTTAACGTTAAACGTGTGTTTATGTGTGTATCTGATCTCCTTTTTTTTATTTATTTTTAAATAATTTTTTATTTTTGTTTTTTCATTTCGTTTTAGTATTCGATTTTTTTCGCATTTTTTGTTTTTGTTTTTGTTTTAATTTTTTAATTATTTTTATTTTTAGTCTACCAATTCGATTTTAATTTAAAGAGATTTTTTTTCTATTTGCTTATTATCTATATTATATTCTATGATTTTGTTGTTGTTGTTTTATAAAATGGTTTAAGTATTATACGAATGTACATAATTTATTATTATTATTATTATTATGAATTTCATTATTTATTTTTTTGAATTTCTACATGTATTGATATTTGTGTATGTTTTTTGTGTGTTTCTTTTTTTCTCAGGCGATGAGCGAGAGTGTGTGCGTGTATGTGTGTTTATGATCCGTAAATGTATTTACTTTTGACATTAGCGTTATTTATTTACGAATAATTTTTACTTTTCATTTTTACCGTTTCATTTGTAATCGTTTATATTTGTTATAAAAAAAAATAAAGTTTTTATTAATAATAATACAATAATACAATACAATATAAAAATTAAATTCAAATAACAATTTTTATTGTTATTAGTTTATTTATTTACTTATTTACGTTGTCCTTATATTTGTTTTTTTCTTTTTCTGTTTTTATTAATTCTTTTTTTAGTTGCTTGTTTGGTGTTAGGATTATTATTTAATTTTATGTAATCGTTATCAGTGTAATTAAATGAACTTTGTTGTTGTATACAAATATCATAAAATAATAATAAAAATTAAAATATATTGTATATACATATACTGTATATATGTATGTACTCGTATATTTATATGTGTATATTTTCATGCATGTGTGTAAGCACGTAAGTAGAATATTTTATAATATGTTATCAATTTATATGTTAACATACACATGTCGTTATATAATATACACACGAAAGGTTTCGTATACAAAATAGTCAACAAAAAAAAAAAACAAAACAAAAAAATTAAAAAATCAGTTTTTTTTTTTTATTAAAAATAAAATGTTTACATTCATATGTGTGTGTTATGTACCGGATATGGCTTTTTTTTTAAAATACGATATGATTTTTAAAGTTTAATAAGAATGAACGACTATGAACATTCATTTGGATTTGACTAACCTTATACACACCTAGACTCTTGTGTATTTCGTAAATAGTAAACTATGTAACATCATTAAATTGTTGTACATATGTAAGTTAGCTAATTATGCAATTACTGAATTGTTTGATAAGATATTTATGACCACCATTAACAGTATTTCGTAGGCTTCACTTCATAAAAACTGAAAACGTGGTTCAATAACCTTTGTTAAGCAATGTTCCATAAAATTAAATTTGTAAATACTTAAATTCTTTTTAATAAAATGAAATTTTTATTTCATGACATTTTAATTCTGGCGAATGTTTACAATTTCTTTTATTATTTTCAATTAAATAATAATAAACAGTTGTAATAAGAAAAGGAAAGTAAGAAATAAATTTATATTTTCCTTCTCATTTTAAGTTTCCAAAATCAATTAAAATTCAATATGAACTGTTAGGGAAGAGTAAAAAATTCAAATTAATAAAATTATACTCTTATTAGTATATTTAATGTTACAAATTAAACGGAATGTAAACAACCCTTTCAACTGAGAGGGATTAGACCGTCCTCCGACTGTATGTAGGAAGTCGCCGTGGTCTAGTAGGTAGTGTGATGGCTTATTAGACGAAAGGCCCGAGTTCGTATCCCAGGCCAGACATCAAAAACAAAATACAAAAAGTATTTCTTCGGCGACTTCCTCTCAGCAGATTTCTGGCAAAAACTCTGAGAGTAAAAATTGCCATGAAAAGCTTCTCAAAAAATCTGTCGTTCGGAGTCGACTTTAAACTGTAGGTCCCGCCACTCATGTATAAAATTAACGCACACAACATAAGTGGTGTTGAGAAGCTAGGCCGTAATCCTGACTGAAGGGTTGTAATGGCCAATTATGTATGTATACTCTTATTAGTTTTAATCAAAATATGTATAATGCCACACATATTTAAAAGAAATTAGGCTTTATTTAGCCGAATTAAAATTACTTCCTTCAAGTGAAATATGTTTAGTTTTGTTAAAGAAGGCAGTTCTGCCCTATTCTATTGAAGAAAAATAAAAAGCGGTTTTCAAATGGTGGATAAGTGTGTCTAAATCAATTTTACTGAGGTCTTTAAAAATATGCGTATATAGCTTAGCATTGATCTGATGATTTAAGATGAAGACCAAGCTAAAATTAACTCTTTAAAGAATTTCATTAGCCTGAGGGCCATTATACCAACCTGTCGTTAAACTAGGGTTTAGTTAGAGGTACCTTAAGCTAAAGGGAACTGTAAAGTTACTTTTAACTTATTTTCGTTATTACAACTTACAGATAAAACAAAGTTAACTGTTTTCAAAAATATGGCAGTGCCGCACAGAGGGGCATTTTGCCTGAAAACCTGGCCAAAATTAATAGAAGTGTTTCATGAGTTAATGGCTGGAATTTTTTGATAGTGCTAGTGATAATTGTTGAAATCGGTCCGTGATTTCGCCTAGCCCCCATTCAAATTCCCCCCGAAATTGCACTTATTTACACATAATTATGGTAATTATGCAACAATCATTATAAAATTTAGCATCGATCAGTCCTGAGTACTAAGAAATCATGGTGTAAAGTTTGGTGAAAATCGGATCACATTTGACCCTAGCCCCCATATAAAGTCCCCTTTAGAAATTCACGTTTGCGCTTATAAATGGCTTAAAAACATCGGTATCGTGATGAAATTCGGTATG
Source organism: Sarcophaga rosellei (assembly GCA_930367235.1). NCBI lineage: Eukaryota > Metazoa > Arthropoda > Insecta > Diptera > Sarcophagidae > Sarcophaga > Sarcophaga rosellei. The sequence continues at coordinate 62,920,582 of OV884019.1, forward strand.
AACGTATATTTTGTAAATCTAAATCATATTACCAAATTTTGTTATGGTCGGTCCATAATTTCCCCTAGGTCCAAAATAGGGCCCCTTAAGAAAATATGTTTAGCTCTTATAATTGGTGTAAACATTTTATTACCGCGATGAAATTCGGCATTAACATGTTTAATATGAATGTGAATCATTTTACCTGATTTTATTATGATCGGATCATAAGTGCCCCTAGGTACCACATACGGCCCATTAAGAAAATCAAACATACATCTCATATTGTTATAATAGTCGATATATGTAATTAAGTTTTTAAAGTTCTCTGATAATTAATATTTATTTTACATTATTTAATACTTATGTTACTTAAAAATACTTAAAAAGTGAAGCCAATTACATACATTCGTCAAAATCGTTATCATTTTAATCATCAATGTCAGGAAGGAGTAATTTAATAGTATCTGATGAAAATGTTTTTCTATTCCTTCGCGATTTTTGTGTACTGCAGCTTATAAAAGGGTCATTCTATTATTTTTTTACCAGTTTAGAGGTAAAAAGGATGAAAATAGAGATTTCATACTTTATTGCGGTATATAACAATTTTTGATGTTTCGTTTTTTGATAGAAAAAGGTTAATTTTTTTTTTAATTTTTTAAAAAAAATAAATTTTCAAAAAATCGCCAAAAAAAAATTGCGCAAATTTGCGCAAACTTTTTTTTTTGTTCCTGAATGTAGAGAGTTCATATTTTCTTGTGGTGTATAACATTAAACCACTAAAAACTACTTTCACCTTTAAAATGCTTATAATTTTTTTGGGAAGGGTAAAAAAATGTGAAATTTTTATTATTTTTAAATTTTGAACGAATAATTTTTACATTAATATATGAGATATATATAAAACAAAAAACTGAAAGTAGCAGTTGCTCATATCTTTCAAGTAAAAAAAAATCAATATATAATCTCTGTTCGTTTAGCCACAAAATAATATCATATAAACCTATTAAAATTTCAAAAAAACACCAATACTCAGTTTTTTAAATTTCTTAAAATTCATTTTTGCCTTTTTGGCCAGCTTTTCAGGGTAAATGCCCCTTAGTGCGCCGTTGTAACGAAGGGCCCTTTTTTTGTTGTGTTCCCCCATTTTGTTTAAATTTGAAGCTGCCATATTAAAATTAATATATAATATAGCACGGTCCAACATAAACTTAACTTTAAAAGTTCGAGATAGGATGATCCACCCTTTAGCTTAACGCCCACTTCTACCTTATTGTTCACTTATAATAATGAAAAATAATTTAGCTGCCCGTTGAAATCCTCCCTTTAGTTAACGGACAAATATCAAAGTTGATATGTAGTATGAGCAATTTCAAATGCCAAGCTAATTGCAGTTTATCATACGCACTATTATTAAAAACAAAGTGAGCTTAGTAACTACAGCATACTTTAAGTATGAAATACACAGTTTTATGAATATGGCCGTTAATGTTCACAGATTTCTTCTTTGGAACTAAGCCAACATGCTGTAAAAAAAAAATTAAAGAAATTCTATCAATTCTTTTTTTAATTTTCTATTTGATAAGTTAAAAATCTGATATTGAAACTATACTTTGGTGCCGTGATTTTTGAAATGATAATCAACAGATAGAAGACTCTTTATAAACATTGATTTTCTTTAACTACACCTGTTGCAATATACAAATATTGTATGTGGCGGGGGATTAATTATATTCTCAATAACTCAACAAGGCTTTTCTGGTCACAATAACTTTTGATGATGTACGGTTGAAGATGGCAAACACTAAATGTGGAGGTAAATGACATTTAACTGACTTGTATTGCTCTCTTAGCAGTGATTCTATTCTGGTTATCATACAATTGTACATGACGGTTCATAATAACTTAAGTTAACAGATTTAGTGGAAACAGTTCTTCAAATTGTCTTTCTGATTTTTGGTGGGCTTTAGTGATTTTAAGTCTTAGTTTTGTAGTTGGCATTGCTTTTCAAAATATCGAAAGATAGTACATCAGGGTAAGCAGATCTACTGGAGCCATTACGAAGAATATCTGAAGTTATTTCTTCGTATGTCGTTCATTGGATGCTACATTGCGATAACACTATGCGGTAAAATAAAAAAAATTAAATACACCAAGCTAATGACATAGTGTAGATTGTGAGTTTTGTTGAGTAGAACTCAAAAATATTTCTTTTATACTCCTTGAACCCTCCAAACTTGGTTTATTTGACAAAAACTGTTTTTTTCGACTTTACGCACAAATTTATTGATTACACAAACATTTCTGAACAAATGTCCAAATTTTAAGCCTTATTAGAAAGGAGAGGGATAGGCTTTTAAAACGAAATACATATACATATATTATTTGAGTTAATGAGGTTTCGAACGTCCCCGGCCACACACTAACCCACCCTCACCCGACCGCGGAGGGCTCGTCCCCATTACGTAGGGACACGTACACACTACAGTCCGGACTGTAGCGGGTATGGGAAAAGTAATGGCAACAAGAACATAAATCAGCTACAGAACTTAATCACAAGCTGAGTAAACAATTAATAAACATGAACTACCTATAACTATAATGAAAATACATTTTTATATAATAATTTACAAATTAATGCTAGCATATAAGCTACGTTTTAAATTACAAACACTACAATTAAAATCAATCAAATCGTAATATACGTTAAAATTATTGCATAATCTACGAAAAGGAAAATTACATCCGTAGTTAGTTCTATAGAAATCTAAGGAAAGAGGACGATAGTGCCGTGAAAATCTTGCAGGAATACTGAAATTCAGATTACGAAGCAAAAACTCAGAATCGATATCACCTCTAACCAGATTAAAAACAAAACAAACACCTAAAACAGTTCTTCTACGTTCCAAAGTTGGAAGTTTTATCAAACCTAATCTATCCTCATATGGCTGAAATCCATTGGCATAATCCCATCCTAAGCCACGTAAACAGAATAATAAAAACTGCCTCTGCACAGACTCTATTGAATCACTATGACAACGATAGTATGGATTCCAAACAATAGACGCATACTCCAAAATAGGTCTAACAAGTGAAATGTATAGCAGTTTAGTTATATAAGGATCAATGAATTCCCTAGCCCATCTTTTCACAAAACCAAGAACAGCCCGAGCCTTGCCAATCATCATACTAATATGATCAACAAAAGAGAGTTTCATATCCAATAATACTCCCAAATCAAGAAATGTAGCCACAGTCTCCAAAGGGCAAGAATTTATCACATAAGTGGGCGAAATCACACCACCGCGAGAGAAAACCATGCATTTGCATTTTTTTAAGTTAAGATCCATTAAATTAACTCTGCACCAAGTTGCAAACAAATTAATATTCCGCTGAAGAACAACCTGACCATGATCATCATCAAAAGTATAAAATAATTTAACGTCATCAGCATACATTAGAATATTACAATCAGAAATAGCACAAGGAAGATCATTAAGAAACAATAAAAACAATAAAGGACCCAAATGGCTACCCTGCGGAACACCAGAAGTAACATATACAGTCTTAGACAATACATTCCTAAACAATACCCTCTGAGTCCTAAGGGAGAGGTAGGAGCCTAGCCAACGATGAATAATATCGGGAAAATATAACACTACTGTTATACTATTTATATAAGAACTACGGTAATTTTTGTCTGACTTTATCAAACGAAGTGTCCATCTCTTCACAAGATAATAGTGTTTTAGAATGTCACCACTCATTTCATATTTTTTAATTAAATTTGTCAATTAAGAATAGCTAAACTTGAAAGAATGAAAAAAAAAATATCATTTTTTCCAAGTACACCCGATCAAAACCCATAACACGTAAGTTTGAACGATATGATTATGTATACCATTTTAAAGACTCATCTCTCTCCTTTGCAAAAAAACTATGGTTTACCTATGTAAATAGGTTAAAAAATATTTGGGTAAACAATAATTTTGTGCGAAAAGATAAAAAATACCGTTTTTGTCAAGTAAAATAAGTTTGGAAGGTTCGAGAAATATAAAAAAATATATTTGAGTTCTACTCAACAAAACTCAAAACCTACACCATGTTATTAGGTGTGTGTATTTTGACAGTCGGACCATGTAATTTTTGAATTTCAATTTAGTATCACTAAATTACTGAAGATATTTAAACTTCCACATCCTTTAAGAAAGCTAAGCTTCAGATAAGTTTAAATGAGTTTCAGACGGAGTTGTAGACCAAAAATTGTTTGAATTCATTTAGAAAACTTAAATAAAGAAAGTGCTTATGGCGTTTTGTAGCATTTAATTTCCATGGAGTCTTATAGGCTTAAAAAATATACACATGAAGATATTGTTACGAAATGGTGCACCATCGTTTAACATTAAAACGATAAACAAAAGCCACATAAACACATACAACGAACTTGTGAAGTAAACCAACAACATCAGTATGAAAGAAATGGGGATAGACAAGTAAGCGAACGTGAAAACAAGCAACGAGCACAAAGTACACAAACAACAATGAGATCGCGATTGAACTCTCGAGAAAGCGAAAACGCGGACGTACCACTTCAAGAACCTTCATCAGACTGTTTGCGCGAGCATATAAAAAGCCAAGACAAAGCAGATAACGAGTAGTAAGAATTCAGTCAATCTTTTGGGAAGACGCGTTGCATATGAAGATGTGGTTTGAAGATCGCCGCGGTAAGGATCTACAGTTGTTAGTGCTTACACGAACAGAAGTGTAAAGAAGAATAGCGAACTAAACAAATTATTGTTGTACATCAAGTTGTAAAAAGTGGCACACAAAATTGTGGGAACAATAAATAATTTAATTGAAACTAAACACATATTTATTTATATTTTATTCGCAATCAACGAACTCATATTCTAACAATATACATACGTACGAATAAGTTCATATGTAAAGTAGGTAGTTGTGCTCATATTATCATACAATTTTATTTTGTTCAAATGAGTTGTAATAATTTTAATTAAAGTATTTGTGTAATTGACACGGTATTAAGATACTTGAATTTTAATTTTTTTTTATATTGATTGATCACGGAAATAAAGCACTTATTGGGTGAATCTGTTAGGTATTAACGAAATCCTGAAATAGGCTTGGCAAATCCGTTTCAAACACTGGATATGGTGAAGAATTTTTTCATCAAGGTGCCGCCTTATTTTGTCTCTCCCGCATAATAAATGGGCAGAGTATTCTCTCGAAAAATATGTTTGATTGAATTAGAAAAAGTTCGTTATTGTCCCTACCAAAATTATTAATAGAAAACGTTGCCTTTAGGAAAGGGCTGATAACCCTGCTATCCTGCTAAGGACCTGCTGCAGTAGACCAATCATACGATTAGCTTGAACAATTTATTGAATGCAACTGATAGAAGCAAAGAAATTATAAGAAAACGGATTGAGGAGGATAGATGGAAATTATCGGAAAAATTAAATTTATTGTGAATGTCCTTTTTCTTACTTTTTGAAATTTTTTCCATGATCCTTATTTAAATTTATAGAATTCAAGTATGGTATTTACAATGAAATATCAAAACAAGCAAACAAAAAAAAAAAGATTATTTTTCCATTCAATAAATTTTACCATTAAGTATGGTATACATACGCACATACACACACACAGGATATATGTATGGCTGTATGTATACCCAACAAACCAAAACGTTTTAGAAATCGCTTGTTACAAGCTTACCAACATAAGCCTTAAGCTTAGAAAATTGTTATAAATTCGATTGTAAAAGGTTTGTTAAAAATTATTTAATAAACAAAACTGAACCCTTGCTAGAAGCTTATAAATCTAATTATAGAACAAGCTTGCAGACAAATATTTTTCCTAAACATGCTTATGATAAGCTTATGTCTGAAACATTTTTATAAGCTCATGAATATAACCTTATAATATACGTACAGAGTAAATTGTACACTCAACAACAAAAAAATTTTTTTTCATGACCGAATTCATTTATTTATTTTTTTTTTAATTAAGTATATTTAAAAAGTAATATTTTTAGGTTTGTCGGCGTACTTTTTACGGCACTCGTGTCGATTTTTTGCGAATTGAAAAAATGACCGTGCTCTTGACGAATTCGTCCTCTCCAATCCCAATAGAAATTGCAGCAACTTCAAAAGTGAAAAAGTAAATATAAGTGACAATAATACAATAATAATAATATAATAATACTTCTTATAGCCCTAGCCGCACTTAGATTGCGCACACTCTTTTTTCCGCCGTTCCTTTCCAGCATAAATGCTCTGCCAGTTCGTCCGTGAACAATTTGCGCCAACAATTTTTTATGAAGTTTGGGCTTTTTGCTACCGTTTTATGAAAAACGATAAATAAATTGACAGCTTTTTCAAAAACATTTTGAAAACTATAACTAGTATAAGTTGTTTGCAATCATACTTGTAAAATTATTATCTAAACTAAGTGTATAGCAAGTATTGTTGCTAAAGGTATTGTCATGTTAATCATTTTCTAAACACTATTGTAAAAAATCGGTTGTTATAAGTTTATTCTACAATTAAATTACTTTTAGGTAAGGTTTTGGTTTGTTGGGTAGTATTTATAATAGATAAAAACAATCCATTCTAGTTTGTAGTATTGAGGAGAATATTTAAATTTCATTTAAAGTTAAATCACACAAAATAACAACAATAAAAACAGCAACAACAACAGGAACAACAAAAAACCATCAACATCAACAAAAGAGTAACAAGAACAACAATAATTGTTTTAGATTTTATTTAATAACCAGCATTTTATTTGTATTGTCTTTTGGCTTTTCTGTATCGGTTTTTATTTTTCCATTAATTTCATTACTGTTGTTGTTGTTATCGTTGTTGTTGTTGCAATTGCAAATCGATGCTGATATTTTAGCATCCAATGATTAAGGGAAGCTATACCGTTGTAATTTACACTCTACTGAAATTTAATTTTTATTGTATTGTTGTTGGTGTGTTGGCGCATGAGTATGTAGGTATGCATGTATTTATCGGTCTGCACACAAAATAGAAACATGATATTAATTGACCAGAGAATATTTATTACAACCGCAATATTTCCCAGCATCAGTAAGAAGTGCAAATACAAATGCTACGAATTTTCCTTACGACTGCATCTATTGTTGTCATTATTATTGCTCTACCATATACAGTTAGAACAGTTAGATATGTATATACCGTACAGTATTGTCCACAATATGATAACAAAAGGAAAATTTAATTTTTTTGAGATATGATTTGAGAAAGGCTCAAATTGGAATTAAATTTTGTTTATACTATGTTCACACATGTATTTTTATTGAGCCAATATTCGGTTATTTGAGTACAATATTTTAAGTGTTCACATATATAATATAAGAAATATTCATTTGACAGCTGGTAAACAAAACAGCTGATTCAAAGGTTGAAAATCATTGCAATTTTTTTAAATGGTGAGTAATTTCTTAAATTATGTTCCATTTAGTGTGTCAAACTGTGCTATCTATGTATGTATATACACACATGTTTAATAAATTCTCATTACAAAGTTACGAAGCAATTATTGTAAAACATTAAAATTAATTGATATATTTTAGATAAACGTATCAAACATATACAGTTTGTAGCCATTTTTATGCACATCACTGTTCGTTCGCATGCATATGTATGTATGATAAGTTCATGTGTATGTACAAATATGCAAATGGAAAACGTATTAAACAAAAAGCAGTTTTCGTAAAAATATGCAAATACCATACATTTATGGTTGAAAGTACGAAGTAAATGTAATACTACATGGATAAATTTGAATTTTCTAAAACATTACAGCACCCTTTACGAAAAAAGAAATGTTTATAAATAAAGAATGTATGAAAATAAGTTTTGTTATTTTTAAGTAAAAATATTAATTCTATATATTAGAAATTAAAGTTACTTAATTATTTTCATATATTTGAAGTCGCCGTGGTCTAGTAGGTAGTGTGTTGGCTTATTAGACGAAAGGCCCGAGTTCGAATCCCAGGCCAGACATCAAAAACAAAATACAAAAAGTATTTCTTCGCAGCAGATTTCTGGCAAAAACTCTGAGAGTAAAAATTGCCATGAAAAGCTTCTCAAAAAATCTGTCGTTCGGAGTCGACTTTAAACTGTAGGTCCCGCCACTCATGTATAAAATTAACGCACACGACATGAGTGGTGTTGAGAAGCTAACCCGTAATCCTGACGAAGGGTTGGAATGGCCAATTATGTATGTAATTATTTTGAATTATTGTTCATTTATTACTGATTATATTCTAATTATTACTACCTGGTTGACTACAATGCAATCGATATAGTGTAACATATACAAGAATTTTAAAAGACCAATGAGGCCAGTTTCCTTGTTATTCTCTTGGGTATATCATTGGCCATTGAATTCGAATAGAAAATACATGATGCCTTTGAACTGAATCAAATAATATTTGTTCAATATTTATTAAATATTGAAATTATTGCGGGTAAAGGTAAGGCCAAAGAAAGGCACCGTAGCGCATTCCAAAATATATTGGAAATCTATAAGTGTTAAATACATTTGTGTTTTATGATCAATAGTAGACGGTATGTTCATTTTATATTCCCGCAAATAATTTCTATGCATTTCCGTTTGACTCTATCGAGTTGTTATGTCGTAATGGTTAATGGAAATGTTTTTAAACTATTCAGATAAGATTTAACCAATTTCGTGAAAGAAATGCTGTGCATATCTCCCCAGAGATCACCTAGCTTCATGAATATCGATTTTAGTACTAGACCCGACATAACTCAAAAACATTTATCAGGAGTTGGTCTGTGAATATTGACTGATCGGATGCTGTTTCCATCTGATATCTTTATGATTCGATATCTTTATTGTTTAGAGTAGATTTTCTAGACTCTGTTCGAACGTAAACCCAAGTTGTCTTGCAAATTCATCTGTAAGATCTAGCTATCAACACTATCCATTCAACTGTAATTCTAATTAGTTGGCCGCTGCTCTATAGGATAACAATAATGCTTTTATTTCATCAAAATTGTATCCGATGTTGTAGTTTCACGATAACAAAAAAAGCAACAAAAAATAAATCGAAAAGGAAAACATTTTTTTCAAGCCATCTCTGTTAAATATTGTGTTTGTTTTGTAATGTTGTTTGCTTCTTTGGGTTCATGTTGCATTGTACAAATTATTGCAGCCGATTTGCATGAGTAAGTATTGCTGTTTTAGATGTTACTTCTGTTAAAGTTGTTCATGTTGCAGCATTGTAACGAAATTTTAGAGGAGGAATCATACTCTATAAACATAATCTGGTACGTATTGTTTTGCGTGTATATTTATATGCATTTTCTGTATCTTTGGCCGTATATTCCGTATGTTCAATTAACTGTACATTTTGTACTACGGTATGTTCAACAATGTAAGATCTTTTATGTAAACAATCTGTCAGCACCAGATTAAGGAATTGCTTCAATATATGTTACATAATATCGTTGATAGATTATTAATAGTGGTTGAAGCAACCAGCTGTTTTGTTTACCAGCTGTCAAATGAATATTGAATAAGCAGCTGAACTGCATATATTGTTATGTCTGAATAGTGTACTCAATAAACCGAATATTGACTTAATAAAATTGCGTAGTATAGAGACCTCTGTCAATTATCATATATTTCTTTTATGTTTGACCAAATTTCGCTCTTTTTATAAACAATGTTGATTGATTACGAAAGCTTGTATTGAGTAAGCGTATCTGGGCCACCAATTTTTTTTCGAATCGACGAACAAAAAAAAATTTTTTTTCGTCTACTGACTGCATGCTTTTATTATCAAATAACGTTGTTGGAAAAAAGAGCGAAATTTGGTCAAACATAAAAGTGTTATATGATAAAGTGTGGCAGTAAAGTTAGTTGGATTCACAACTTACGACCTTAGACAACTAAAATGAAAAACTAGATGTACAGAGGAGATGATCTGGAGAGTACTCTTCTAATTATGATCATAGATTGGACCAGTCTTGCTAAGAGGAATACTAAGGCTGCCTTAGTTTCAAATGTTTATTGTACAGGAGAACGCGTACTATTCGAAGCGCAGAAAGGGCAATAAGATTATACATGAGCCTAAATGTAACTCTTCGAGGATATTTTATTTAAAAGACAGAAAAGAAATTTGTATATATGTATATTTAAAGAAATATATACTGACGGAGATCAGAGTTATGCATATTATTTTCTGTCTTGTGTCGTCATGATAATCTAACAGCGATATCTAGTTTCCTAAAGTTATTAACCGATAAAAGTCTGTGTAAAACTTCAAAAGAGGAAAGATACCAACCAAGTTTGTAAAAGAGCGAATGTGTTCTTAACATAACACTCAACCGCAAACGTTCAAGGGGTTTAACGTGTCCCTGTATAAAGCGGAAATCTACTTACTTTCAAGGACTGTAGTTGGACCATATACTACAGTAATACAGTGACATGTTGGTGCAACATTAGAAAGGTTCAAAGAATTTGCTGTCTGGGGTGAAGTATCGAGATAATGAAGATGTCGACTAGGGCATTCGAAACGATGCTATCTGTTTAGGCAATAGAAATATGAGTATGATATGGAGTGACTTCTACCACATTCAAATGGAAGCCCGACACAGCTGCCCGTGAATATTAGTTGCTACAAGGATTGATCTAAACAAGTTAATTGAACTAGACTGGGTATCAATATTATATATATATCAACAGCAGACTGTCACTACGCTATAAGGCATTTGAATGTCTGTTTGGATGAATATCTCCGTACGTCTGCTTCTGCCGTGTACATATTGTTTACAGATATCAATGAAATCGCTTCTCAGCAAACAATTTTCAAACTTTAGTTTTTAAATTCGATTGAATTGTCAACCGTGAACTTAGTCTGTTTGATAAGAGAAAAATAAATTAAAAAACTCTGTTCTTGGAATACTTTGTTATGTCATTACAGTTTAAAGAACTGCGCCCGATAAAGATAATGTAATAATTAATGAAGGTAATGTTAAAAATTTTAATCAATTCAAAAATGAAAATAAAACCGGCAAATGTCTGAACGCAAATTTAAATTTCAAGGACTTACATATTTAAAAAATATATTATTCGCTGTGCTAGTTTCTTTAGTTGATAATTTACTATGTATGGTATAACCGTTAGATGGGCAATATACATACATGTATGTATGTATATTCTTGTAGTTTTGTCATTCTAATTTTCATCGAATTTAAAAGCATCCGGAAATTCTATTTAAAAATCTTTTTCCCCATTAAATAATATGATCTTCCCATATGTAAGTATGTATGGTAAGTAATTATGCAATAGTTCGCATACAACAGTTTAATCGTAGTGGGCTTAATGTACCATTGATGTACCATTTTATCCGACAACATTTGTGTTACGAAAATCTATTGGAAACAATGTAGGCTTAACGCACATTTTATTGTGCGGTTCCCTCATTGAGGCATAATCCATTATTAATCATTGATTTTTAATATTTTCAAAGCCACATGCTGGCACTTGCTTACGATTTTCAACGCACTGTATATACGCACTCATATACAATACAATTCATTTATGCATGCTATTACACGATTTCTATCTGAAATGTCCAAATGTACAACCAACTGGAGATACATTCGAGATTTCGATTAAAAAAACAAAAAAAAAGGAAGCAAACTTTGTCTGCAGTAAAATATTTGTAAAAATTATTTATTCCATACATTAAATTGTAATTGTTTTAAATGTACCCACATATCAAAACAGCAAAAACAATTGCCAAAAAGAAAATACATACATACATACATACATATGTATGGTACATAAATATGTAAGTGCAAGCATTCAATTGTTCGTGTAGAAAAAGTACATCTAAAAATATATTTGTACATACCATACATGCATACAATCATGCATATCGTTGCCTAAAACTCAGACAGCCTTTGAAATTCACATTCATTTTGTTTTACATATTCGAGTCTACTTTACCGATTGTGAATGATTGGAAACTCCTTGAACCTAAAGTTGTAATTAATTGTTGCTCGTTCTATTGCAAGAATGTATGCACTTTGTAATGTTAATTAAGGCGTTAAGCATTTTTGCTGGCGATATGCTAGCCGCCGGTAGAAAGCGAAAGAGTGTAAATGTGTGTATTTACTCATGTGAACAGCTTTGTGAGAGAAAGTGCGTGTGAGTGTGTATGTGTGTTTAGCTGTGTATCAACATGTGGACATGGAAAATACATTCATTTTTATTATTTAAAACTTTCAGTTTTTTTTTGGATTTGTTGTTGTTTTAATATTTCGAATAAATTATTCGCTTTTGTTTGTTTTGTTGTTTTGTTGTTTTTCAATTCTTTTTAATTGTTCGTATCTGTTGGAGTCTGTATGATGTTGCTGTTATAATGCTTTCGTATCTACATATATCCATATCAGTTGTTGCTGCTGCTGTTCCCGACACAATTTCGTTGTTGACGACCAACTTAAGTAGACGCTGTGTATCGGTACATACATACATATTTGCGCATTTAAGTCTCCACATTCATGTGTGTACGAATGTTGATATCAATATTTACATTTATTGTTGCTGATGGTAAATTGTATGAATGGCTGAGTGTCTGTGTGTGTGTGTGCGTGAATGTAAATATAAAAAAAACGTGCCATTTAATTTCTACCCCTTTTCATTAGATATCACTCCGCTCTCAACTATCATCCGTTATCACAGCCATTAATAGTTGGCGTTGGTTCGCCAGCCACTATGAAAACGCCATTCCTACTAACGAAAACAACCATTGCAAGCATTATACATATGCGGGTTGCCATAATATAGCTATGGCACTCAAAATCACGGGAATACCTAAGATTTCGAAATTCCGTTGAATATGAAATTCTTAATTCGTCGATAAAATATTGTTACGAAAACAGAAACAAAAGCTACACAAACAAATACAACGAACTTGTTTGCATATACCAACAACATCAGTAGACAGACAAGTATGAAAGAACGCAACAACAAAGAACGTAAGCAAAGTACACAAACAACAATGAAGTAGCGATTGAGTTCTCGAGAAGGCGAAACCGCGAACGCTCTACTTCAAGAACGTTCATCAGACTGTTTGTGTGCGCATATAAAAATTCAAAACAAAGCAGGCAACGAGTAGTAAGAATTCAGTCAGTCTTATGTGAAGATGCGATGCGTGCGTGGTTTGAAGATCGCCACTATACAGATCTAACGTACAAGTGTTGTCGCTTACGCAAAGGGTGTGAGTGTGGTAACGAACAAGCAGGTTGTTGTTGTATCGTGAAGTTGTATACGGTGGCACGCAAAAGTAGTACGAACAATAAAGAGTTTAATTGAAAGGAAACACATATTTGTTTTTATTTTTGTTTGCAAACAACGAACTCATATTCTAAACGTTTTTAAAAACGTCGCAATGTTTTACATGGGATCTTTAAAATTTAAAGTAGAGTTGAGTTCTAATTAAATTTAAGAAGAAGGTCAAAAAAATTGTATTTAATCCTGAAATGTCAAAAATTCATGAACTAGGATACAACTTGCTTCCACGTCTATAAAAATTAAACTGGTGAATAGAGTATTTGTAATTAATCCTCTATTTACAGACTTTCATTTTTCAATTATACACATTTGGTTACATGTAGCACTATCATCATCATTAAATTTTACTTTTCTTTGGTTAAAGAGTACACGGTCTCAATAAGTAATTTCCACCGGACTATGTAGATAACTGTCCTTATTGCTTTGTCCCATGAAACTCAGAAACACTCAATTAGAGTGCTGTTGCTAATCGCCATTCGAGAACCTTGGGGTTGTATTTTGAATATATTTTCTATTCATGCAGACTTATTTCTCAAGATGTCGTATTGGATTGGTCATTAGTTTGTCCAAAACATCTCAATATTACAAAGGCCAACTAAATATTTAATCCGATTATACTTTTGTAAAGACTTTTGGTACACTTCAGAATTGCTCCATCATCCACGGTATGCTGACTTAAATTGCAAAACAAACTGTTATTGGTTGTATTTTTTTAAGTCAATCTTATCATTCTAAACGTTATTTTATGTTTTTGGATACGATCTTTGTCACGACGAATTCACGTGTAACCCAAGTGTTTTAAGGTCTCGAGAAAAGTAAGTAGATATCCAGTAGACATTGGACATTATTGCATGATTTAATTGTGATTGTTCAACCTAAGTAGTCGAATAACTAAACCTCCTTTAAAGGGTTGTTACACCCAGTACATGTTCACAAATGACATTATTTTTTGGTCATATCAGATGGGCCAGTGTTTATAGCTTCACCACTGTTTATAGCTTGATAAATGCAATTGAAGCGAAAAATAGATATATCATCAGTATAGAGAAACACATTATGGGTGGGTGTCCCCTAGCACAGTGAATAACGTGGTAATTATCAAGTATTTGTTGTGTTATAATTTGTATTAAAAATTATTAGAAACTGGAAACAAATTATGACCAAATTTATAACATACATAATTGGCCATTACAACCCTTCGTCAGGATTACGGCCTAGCTTCTCAACACCACTCATGTTGTGTGCGTTAATTTTATACATGAGTGGCGGGACCTACAGTTTAAAGTCGACTCCGAACGACAGATTTTTTGAGAAGCTTTTCATGGCAATTTTTACTCTCAGAGTTTTTGCCAGAAATCTGCTGAGAGGAAGTCGCCGAAGAAATACTTTTTGTATTTTGTTTTTGATGTCTGGCCTGGGATTCGAACTCGGGCCTTTCGTCTAATAAGCCAACACACTACCTACTACTTTATTCTGGCTTCAGTAAATAAAACCGCATCAGTTAGTTGTTTAATGTGGATATCTGAAGTTAGTAAAATTGAACACTTGAGAAAAGACCTATAAATTATAAATATAAATTTGTAACAAATATTTAACCTAAAATAAGCTTAAAATATATAATAATGTCCTGCAGTGCTCAATATAAGGTTAAAAAATTTAATATAAGAAGATCCTGATCTTATCGAGTTATACTATGTTCAGATATTCACCTTTATTGAGTCAAAATTCGGTTTATTGAGTACAATATATTAAGTGTTCAGACATAACAATATACGCAGTTCAGCTGCTTATTCAATATTCATTTGACAGCTGGTAAACAAAACAGCTGGTTGTTTCAACAACATTGTTTTTATTTTGTTTTGTCATTTTTTTTTTCGTTGTTGACATTTGAGTTGTCAAATATCAACAGAAAGTGTTCGGTTGATATGTAATATGCGCACTGTTCATACTTATGACAGTGCTGCATTTTAAGTTTCACTCAATATTAACAAACTTTATATGAAACATTGAGCTCAATAATGACGTTTATTGCAATTTGCGAAATAAAGGTGCATATCTGAACACAGTATTAGATTGCCTATTTTAGATAGTTTATGGCATTTGAATTGAACTTTGATAATATTAATTAAGAATGTATATACTTTGTTTGCATCAGAGCAGTTCATTTTTAGGGAACAATAACAATTTTGCCTATCAACGTACACGAAAATAAATCGCGGTATTTCATACGATGCATGGGAGTCATGTTTGCAAAATTTATGGTGAAGAGATGCTAGTATCCAGATGTAATTTTTTTGTTATTGTTTTAAAATTAATTTATGCTTTTCAGACGTATTCCTAGGAATCTTTGAACCCTACTTACAATAATTTAGATCTAAAATACTACCATAAAATTCATTTTAATCTATCCGACGTATGACGTGTAGTTTTAATTCTCGTGTAATAACGCTTACTGATATAATGCCTCCATAGTTCGAAAGGAATAAAAGCTGTAAGCGGTTTTAGTAATCGTTTGATTTAAAGTGAATTGTAATTGGTATTTCACTTCAGATTCTAGAATCATGATATAAAATAAAATACTACAGTAATAAAAAATGTAATGAAAGGAATGTATCCGAATATTATAATAAAATTAAATGCATTGCTACTCAATAAGATAATTGCACTCAATAAGATAAGTCAGTTTCAGATATAATTTTAATTGTTTATGGTCTGTATGTATTTAAACTGAATTTCGTAAACATAATACATTTTTTAAAATTTATTTTTCAGATTGCGAGTGAAAACTCCAAAAATTTTAAATTTGAATATCCTCCGAGGAACATTTTTAGAATTTCTTTGTGTTTTATCGTTATAGGGCAACACTGTTTTAAGAAATGAAAAAATGACAATAGAAAGAGAAGAATTGCACAAACAGAAGCATTTTTTGTAGCAGAATTTTGTTTTGTTGTTGAGGTATTCATTTGTAAATTGTTGCAATTAATTTCACTGACTGATAATCCTCTGGCAAAATTATGCTGAATATTAATAATGAAATGTCCGCATGTAATGAATATGCGCATGCGCATACATACATACAGGTATGAATAGAATATTAGAAGATAAAATTTTATAAACTTTCTAATATTGGGTGAACTTGTGTATAATTATTTCAATTTAAAATCAATTACATATGTATATACATAAATAAGTGGATATTACAACCCTTCAGTCAGGATTACGGCCTAGCTTCTCACACAACTCATGCTGTGTGTGTTAATTTTTATACGTGAGTGACGATACCGTCAGTTTAATGTCGACTACGGACGACAGATTTTGAGAAACTTTTTCATGGCAGGTTTATTTACTCTCAGAGTTTTTTGCCAGAAATCTGCTGAGAGGAAGTCGCCGAAGAAATATTTTTTTCTTCATCTTCGTTTTGTTGAAGAAGGCTGACCTGCGGTTTGAACTCTAGCCTTACGTCTAATAAGCCAACGCACTACCTACTAGACTACGGCGAATTCAATAAAAATCAATTAATTTTTGTAAAAGCTGACACATTTTTATATGAATTTTGAATCAATTCAGTCTCATTATGTACGATACTCGCAATATATTTTTATAAATGATTGCCGCTTTAAGATATTTATTGGCTTTTTTTTAAAACGGGTCTACTAACTTGATTTTTAATTAAAAATACTTCAAAGCGATGATATATGTATGTATATACATAGATACGTATTTAAGTGATGAGACAGAATACGTTTGCAATTTCAAACAAAAACGCTAAAAACGTAGGCAGGCACAACTTCAAACACTGTCAATTACATTTACCATTTGTTAAATACCTTTTCTGTTTATTTTAGTTTTTGTTCATGTTTTTATACATAAAATTCAGAGAAAGTACGGCGACACCGTATACACTGAAAATTTGAAATGGTACTGAACTATAACTGAAGGAGTACTTTTTTGCACCAAATGGTACTTTTGTAAAAAAATACATACATACATAATTGGTCATTATTGACCTAAATTGGTCATTGTGACCTAAATTCTCACACCACTTATTTTGTGTGTTAATTATATACATGATTGGTGGGACCTTCAGTTTAAAGTCGACTCCGAACGACTGATTTTTGAGAAACTTTATCATGGCAATTTTATTTACTCTCAGAGTTTTTGCCAGAAGGAAGTCGAAAAGAAAAACGAAGGACTTATTCGTGACTTATTCACATACAAGACAAGATCATACATACATACATAATTGGCCATTACAACCCTTCAGTCTGGATTACGGCTTAGCTTCTCAACACCACTCGTGTTGTGTGCGTTAATTTTATACATGAGGCCTACAGTTTAAAGTCGACTACGAACGACAGATTTTTTGAGAAGCTCTTCATGGCAATTTTTACTCTCAGAGTTTTTGCCAGAAATCTACTGAGAGGAAGCCGCCGAAGAAATATTTTCATATTTTCGTTTTGATGTCTGACCTGGGATTCGAACTCGGGTCTTTCGTCTAATAAGCCAACACACTACCTACTAGACAACGGCGACTTCAAGACAAGATCAGCTGATTCATAAAAACCCCGCTTAGTCAAACGTCGATGGAACGTAATGTAATATACGTTCGTTTTTAACATATGAAAAGCAATGAAAACGCTTGCCTAACCGTAATGTAATTTCGGTATTTCCTGTATTAAAAACGAATGTACGTTCCGTGGACGTTTGGGTAACCGGTGCTAAAGTCTAATTCTACCTTTAGCATTACGTTAAACATGTTGTTAATGCAATAATAGTTGAAAAGCGCAAGACATAAAATATGTAATAATAAATAAGTACTGAAAGCGTCGTGTGGGTACTGCGGTATTTTTTAAATGATGAAGTACTGAAAAAAGTACAAAGTACTGAATTTTTCAACAATTGAGGGAGTAAGAAAATTCACGATTTATTTTACCGATGAATTTTGTCATTTTGTTTGGAAAAAATACCCAAACTCCAATTCTGTTTCGTCCCTAATTAATGTAGGATTAATGATAGAGTATATATCATACATGTCACATTCGGCGACTTCCTCTCAGCAGATTTCTGGCAAAAACTCTGAGAATAAAAATTGCCATGAAAAGCTTCTCAAAAAATCTGTCGTTCGGAGTCGACTTTAAATTGTAGGTCCCGCCACTTATGTATAAAATTAACGCACACAACATGAGTGGTGTTGAGAAGCTAGGCCGTAATCTTGACTGAAGGGTTGTAATGGCCAATTATGTATGTATGTATGTATATATCATACATATGTATGTATATGTGTGTATAATTGTTGTACATAGTTACATGTGGAAATATTTTAAAATTCTGGGTTGACAAGTTTTTATCCTGATAATGAGATCTATGAAATATTAGATAAGAACTGAAAGGCCATACCAAGTTACTCAAATTCTGTACTATCAGTTTACGAATTACGTAAGATGATGTCTCTAAATCTCGTTCAAAATTTGTTGTATATCAGAAATGTCTTACGATATTGGAATCAATAAGGTCTGCGATGATCTCTTAATTATTATAACTTTTATTCACACTAACCTCTGAAAGACCACTTTATGGAACTTTAACAATTCATCATTCGACTGCGATTTACATTCCTGATTTCAAGCGTAAACTGAGCTACACGCCTTACATGTTTTGAATTGTGGGCAGTGTTTTAGACTATTAGCATGAAGGTCGTGGGTTCTTTTACATTACATTGACCATTAAGTTAGGTTGTAATAATTATAGCATAATTTATAATTGTATTCTAAATAAGAAAAAACTTTTATTTTTCTTATGTCCCGCCACATACATTTTCTTAAAACAGAAGTTATGTTTCCTCAGTTATGTTTTCTCAGAGCCTTTGCTAGGTGGGTGGTAGAGAGGAGGTCCTCAAAAGAAATATTTACTTTTGAGTTATTGCTGACGTTATATGTTTTAAGCTTTCGTCTAGTAAGTCTACACACTACTCCGTGGACTGCGGTGATCACGTATGTACATACATACGAGTAGTTTAATTGGTTGTCCACCATGCGCATAAAGAAAATTTGTGTTGTTACTCGAAAATACAATGAACACCGTGCTAACATATAAAAAGGATATTACAGCCTTTTGCGAATGTTCGAGTTTTCACCTAAATTAACTACAGTTTGAAGTTGTTTGTAAAATATACGTTCATTGGAACACTCATATGTCTACTTAACGAAAATTACTTCATTATTCTAAACGTTTAGTGCTCAAACTTTTCCGATTGCTTCGTAAGCTTTTACTATAAAAAGGGGATCTACCATACATGAAGACACGCGAAAATTGCAATTGCATGCCAACTGTACACGAACACATTTAAATTTAAAATGTATGTATGTATGTACATATATGTGCTAATTATTTGGTTATATGTGTTAACTGTCCGTTTTATTCGATCATTTGTTTATGAATCCGAATTCCATTCACTCAAATGTATACTTCATGCAACATTTTAAGAACAAGTGTAAAGTATAGACAGCAAGTTTATGTATAACAATATATGTATATGTGTGTGTGTGCGAGAGAGAGTTTTTCTCTAAGTTTTATGTTGATAAAATAAAAATTGAAAATAAAAAAAAAAAAACAAATAATGATTAGAGAAAGAGAAAACATCATAATAATAAAGGATTTCGTTCTAAAACACAAGCAAATAGAATATGAATGAATTTAAATGCATTCAAAGAAAAAAAGCACACACACACACACTCAAACAAAAAGTACAGTCATGGTTACGAATAGATTTAAATACATACGTATACAGATTATTTAATAAGTGTGCGTATGTGGGTGGCGCGTAAATATTATTGATTCGTTGTTTTTCATTTATTGTCAATTTTATTTAATTTATTTCTGTTTTTTAGTTTAAACTTTAATTTATATTCGAGAAAAAAATATTCCATTAAATTTGTATTTCCATTATAAAATTTTGTTAATAATAAACCAAAAATAAAAAATAATTTGGAAAAAATATTTGAAGACTTAAAATAAGTCCAGAATACATATACAAGTACGTTGTATGTACCATATATGTAGAATGAAGTATATGTACATATGTGCCAATTAGAGTGAGAAACTAATTATATACTGTTCTGGATATTTTTTTTACATTAAAGTGACACTTATGGAAATTAAAATTCTTTACTGATCTTGATTTCACTTAGAGCACTTATGCTTATAATGCTTATTTCTATTATGTATTTGCATACGTATTAGTGCATAAGTATATTGACTGCAAGAAATTCTTACAGAATATCATATAAAATCGATTTATTTTTTCATATTGTGACCAATTTTAAAGTGCCGAAAGTAGTTAAGGCTGTGACTCACTATCAGATTTAGTCGTTCGATCTGGCAAAAATTACATGTCTGTTCAAAAAGTATGGTAGCACAAAAAGTAGTAGAGTACAAAAGTTTGTAACAGATTTTGCTGAGAAGTCTGTCAGATTTCATAAGATAATATTTTCTGTCCGATCAGAATTGTTTTATTTGGAACAACTGTGCAGAAAAGTTTCTAGTCACTTGTTTATCGTACTTGTTTATCATACAATAATATAATTTTGCTAAATTTACGAAAAATTGATTTAAATGAAAATAGCGCCAATTTACATTAGAAAAATAATATGTTTCTGCATCTATTTTGCATTGCATTGTGGCATCAAAACACACATTTTGTTCCGATTTTCTTAAGGCAGGATAGAAATCTATTAGATATGTTTGACATAATCACGGCCTTTGGTGGCAGTGGTGTAAACAAACTGTTGTTGCAGCAATTTTGAGGAAAATTGTTCGAAAGCCGTCGACCGGAAATCGACCCAAGCCACTGCGAAACATTCTCAAATTGGCAGAAACGCTCGACTACTTAGAAATAGAATTCCAAAATGTAATATATAAACAATTTAAACGCAAATCAACGCCTGCATCCGTGATGTTTTGGGATGTTTTTGTAACAAAAGTGAGTCTAATAATGTCACTTCGTTCAAATAATATGTTACTGAAATCTCGAATATATTTCAGTAATTCAATATTAAAATATTTTAATTTATTCTATATTTTTTTTTTATAAAAATTATGCTTTTAAAATTAAATCTTAAGATATTATTATAAATCAATTGTTTGTTATTTAAAACTGCTACAGGAAAGAAAAATATTTTGTTAATTGCGAAAATATTTTTTGTTTTTTAAGAAAGAAAAAAAGCGCGTTACATTTGACTGACAAAGTTTTGCAATCGATTACTGTTGATCAGCTAAAATCTTAGTTTCCATAGTTCTATCATTAATTAAATCATTTAAGGTTAAATTAAATTTTTTTTGTTTTTGTCGGCTCTGTAAATTGTAAAAAAAATAATAAAAACTTATATACATATGTATGTATGTATGTATATACGATATAAATGACAATCTTAAGTCTATATATTTTTAGTGACACTCTTTTACGTCATTACTGTATCGGAAGACATAATTTATTAATTTTATTATAACTTTTGTTTGCTTTTTTTGTTTTTCTTTCTTTCTTTCTTACTGCTTTCTTATTTCGAATAATTAATATTATTATTGTTATGATTAATTTGTTTCGTTTCATTTTGTTTTGTTTCGTTTTGTTAAAACAATAAAACAATTAAATTACAAATGATTTGTTGTATTGTACATAAATTTAATTCTATTCTAGTTATTCTTATTTTTACATGCAATGAATAGAGTACATACATACATATGTAAGTATGTATGCATTCCTATGAACGTATAATAATAATCATAATATATAATAATATGCATGAATGTATGTATGTGTGAATGTATAGTACAATATATTTTTATATTTTTTTTTTTTTTTTTGGTTTCCAATTTATTAATTTATGTATTCATTTATTTATTTATTTTCTTATATGTATGTATACTCGAATTTATTTAATATTATTTATCTTTTTAGCATTAATTTACAATATAAATAACATTTCATATTTGATAGTTTTTCATTTCAACTTTAACATTTTTTTCAATACAATAATTCCAATATTCATTCAATTCATTCAATTGTTGCATGGTAATGTTAGCTATTATTTGTCTTTTTCTGTTTTCTGTTAGTGTATGTGAAGCGAAAAATATACGTACATACATAATTGAAGTATTCATTTTATTTAAAACAATGAATTCATTTCGTTCTTGTTCTTGTTTTCCTAATTCATGTACATGTATGTATGTTTATATGTATGTATGTTTATATGTATGTATGTTATATTGTATGCGAGTTGGCAGTTTTAAATGTTTTATTTTACCTTTCGTTAACTAATTAATTGTTTATTGTTTATATCATTGAAATTAACCGCCAGAAGAGATGAACTAAATTTACAAGAATTCGATCATAAAATATTAAAACAACTTGTCATTGCAATCGTTATCAGTCTTGACAACATCATTATCATCGCTGTTAATGTAGGAATTAAAAAATATTATTTGTATGCATACACTTTGTGTGTATTCATTCACTACATGTATACATTGTATATCAAATTTTTATCGATAACTCCTCTAAAGATGATTTTTGCTTAATTTGAGTACAAATTTTTGAAAATAAATTAAAAAAAAATAATGAGTAAAATGAATGTACAAAGCTAAATCATCAATTTGAAAACAATACAAACACTTTCAAAAATTCCTTCAGGACAGTGCTTATAAGCGGGGAATTCTTATATCGAAATCCCGCACTTGAAATCAAATAGCCACGTGTAATTCAAGCTGATAGAATTTCATTCGTCCCATTGACAGCACTGGTTCTGCATTCGATGGAATGCCGGCAAATCGGAGATTGCAGTGCTCATCTTCTACAGCTCGGTGTGGTGAGCAAAGTAGTAATTTGCAGCGCCACCGAAATGACCCGAAATAGATGTAGGAGGTGGACCCACATCGGATTTTATAGGCATAGTCAAGAGTCCTACAGTAGCATTAACTGGGCAGAGGATCAGGTCGATAACTCGCACGAGATCTGCACCAGATCGTGTTAGTAGAAGAAGAGCATTTGCGATATTACGAAAGGCGAACATTGTAGGTCTTCTGTCAAAAATAAATTATTTGAGATGCGTTGCCTGAGTTTCATTGCGCTGTCCAATATTTTTTACTACTTTTTCCAATATATCTCCCGTATGGCGTTAATGATGAATATTTGAATCCGGAAACGTTTAAAGACAGGGGCGAGGGGGCTATAGGACAGAATTAATTTTGAAAAGAAAATTGTCATAAAGCGGGTGCATATAAAGGAAATTTTTTTAAAGTAAATTTAAAATATGAGATACAATTTTTCGCGTTCATACGCGGGGAATGCTTAAAAGTCGGATGCATATTTTCAAATAGTTTCAATACATTTTAAAGCAGAAATCAAGATCGCCTAAGTTTCAATACTACTAAGCGGGGAATATTTATATCCAGGGTGCTTATATCCGGGGAATGCTGTATTAAGTATCATTTACAAAATGTAC
Organism: Sarcophaga rosellei; assembly: GCA_930367235.1. Classification (NCBI taxonomy): domain Eukaryota; kingdom Metazoa; phylum Arthropoda; class Insecta; order Diptera; family Sarcophagidae; genus Sarcophaga; species Sarcophaga rosellei. Next base: position 62,944,443 of record OV884019.1, read on the forward strand.
GAAATATAAAGTTTCAGTGGACCTTGTATGCAAAACAAAAAACCAAAGTGATTTGAAAATAATAAGCAATAGAGAACTTTCAACAGCAGGTTGTAACGAAGCTTGACGATCTGGTATAGGCAATGGTGCAATTGAGGTCCAGGAAATACTGAACATATTGCCGCCAAAACCGGCCGACAAAGCTTAAAGGCCACAATAAAAGCTAAGAAAAATGGTAAAAAACTTTTAGAGTTCACAATAAATTTTGAAAACTTTACTGATGAAGATTGAACATGTGCAATATGGTCGGACAGGCGTGATGTACATACTATTGTGGTGGTGTGTATATCCCACATAACATCTGTGAAACCTTTTTATTCTTATTATCATACTGGATTGGAATAGAAGAGTATACATCCTATGATATTATGTGAATGCGATGATACAATCGGGGCAATGCTTTGCAACAAGACTCAGTATTGAGACTGAATGGAACAGCTTGAAGGCTAGGTGCTCTGTTAAGAAAGACATTATTTTATTTTGTGCGGATGTGTCGGAGAAAAATAATGGGGATATTCAGTTCAAGATTGAAATATTCTTCACTAATGGGAAAATTCAGGTGTATCTTCCAAGTGGAAGTCTAAGTCATTCAAATATCTTCTTTATTCAACTTATAAAGAAAGTACAAAGAGCTATATAATGCAATAATATCTGACTGTCAGGGAAAGACAGGGTAATCTTCTCATTTAAGGTTAGCTTGATAATTGTATGGGACTGAGCGGGCATCAGAAGGCATCTAAGCTTATGGGAAGGAGATTTTTCACGCCGCTTATAGGGCCAAGGCTTATGAAATGTTAAGGGATAATTGGAAGAATATATTCGGCAAAAGAGAAAATGAAGTGAGCCAGAGACTCCTGCAGATAATTTAAACTTTTATAAACTAATTACATTGAAACTACTACACGTGTTTTCAGGGGTTTTCTTGCAGGCGCTCGGACTGATGTGATTTATACTGATTTCAGTAAGGCTTTTGATAGGGTTGACCATAGTATTTTGCTTCTTAAACTGTCATTAATCGGTATTCCCGATATTATTCATCGTTGGCTAGACTCCTACCTCTCCCTTAGGACTCAGAGGGTATTGTTTAGGAATGTATTGTCTAAGACTGTATATGTTACTTCTGGTGTTCCTCAGGGTAGTCATTTGGGTCCTTTACTGTTTTTATTGTTTCTTAATGATCTTCCTTGTGCTATTTCTGATTGTAATATTCGAATGTATGCTGATGACGTTAAATTATTTTATACTTTTGATGATGATCATGGTCAGGCTGTTCTTCAGTGGAATATTAATTTGTTTGTAACTTGGTGCAGAGTTAATTTAATGGATCTTAACTTAAAAAAATGCAAATGCATGGTTTTCTCTTGCGGTGGTGTGATTTCGCCCACTTATGTGATTAATTCTTGCCCTTTGGAGACTGTGGCTACATTTCTTGATTTGAGAGTATTATTGGATATGAAACTCTCTTTTGTTGATCATATTAGTATGATGATTGGCAAGGCTCGGGCTGTTCTTGGTTTTGTGAAAAGATGGGCTAGGGAATTCATTGATCCTTATATAACTAGACTGCTATACATTTCACTTGTTAGACCTATTTTGGAGTATGCGTCTATTGTTTGGAATCCGTACTATCGTTGTCATAGTGATTCAATAGAGTCTGTACAGAGGCAGTTTTTATTGTTCTGTTTACGTGGCTTAGGATGTGATTATGCCAATGGATTTCCGTCATATGAGGCCAGATTAGGTTTGATTAAACTTCCAACTTTGGAACGTAGAAGAACTGTTTTAGGTGTTTGTTTTGTTTTTAATCTGCTTAAAGGTGATATCGATTCTGAGTTTTTGCTTTGTAACCTGAATTTCCGTATTCCTGCAAGATTTTCACGGCACTATCGTCCTCTTTCTTTAGATTTCTATAGAACTAACTACGGATGTAATTTTCCTTTTCGTAGATTATTTAATGATTTTAACGTATATTACGATTTGATTGATTTTAATTGTAGTGTTTGTAATATAAAACGTAGCTTATATGCCGGCATTAATTTGTAAATTATTATATAAAAATGTATTTTCGTTCTTGTCATAGGTAGTTCCTGTGGATTGTTAGTTTATTTAGCTTGTGATTAAGTTCTGTAGCTGTTTTATGTTCTTACTATATTTTTTTTATATTTCCTACAATTTTAAAACCTAATTGTTGACAGAAGTTTTTTCCCACTTGTAGATTTTATTTTCTAACAAGTTGAGGTTACGGTTGTTGCCATTACTTTTCCCTTACCCGCTATAGTCCGGACTGTAGTCTGTACGTGTCCCTTCGCAATGGGGACGAGCCCTCCGCGGTCGGGTGAGGGTGGGTTAGTGTGTGGCCGGGGACGTTCGGAAACAAAAAAGAAACTAAAGTCATGCATCAGACTATCTAGGAGTAGCCTGAGGACATTAAAAGGCCTTTTTACCGGTCACTCTAGACTCAAAGAATAGTTGTTCACAATATGCGTGTTCTGTGGTGAGGAAAACGGAACATCTGAACACATATTTGAAGCCTATGTGGTGTTGAAATCTGTGTGAGTAAGAATCTTGAAATGTATGTTGTTAATTGCGAGAGATACTATAAGGATATCTTATATAGATTAAGTACAGTACAATACCAAGTATATTCACAGTACACGGTGGCACAGTGTAATATTCTGAAATCCGTTTTATATGTAAAGTATACATTAGACATATCGGTGAAATCTCCGCGAAGGGTCTCGGTACCTATAAAAATACTTAAGCCTTTACAGGATTAAAATTTGAATTTTGACAATTGGCCTAAAAATGTCTGACTAATCGATTGATTTTGTGGGGTTATGGGTAAATTTCAAAACAATTTTGTTTCAAATAAAACAATTTTGAAGGAGACAAGAAATATAATTTCAACTTAATCCACAACTTATAACATGTCTGTATCGTATGTATGTATGTATGTGTATCGTAGAAAATAGAGGGCTTTTCGCATGGTCAAAGCGATTTTATTGCACAGCACAAATATTTTCGAAGCATAAGTTCCTGTTTTTTCGAATGAATAAAATTAAAAAATTTTTAAAAATTTAAATTACAAAATTAATTGAAGTTATTTTTTTTAATAGATTTTTATACATTTTTTTTAATTATTTCAAATGATATAAACAATTGTTTTTTTTTGTGAAAGAATAGAAACTGATATCGTTTATGATTTTTTTCTGTTTTGATTTGAAAGTTTTTCTTACAAGTTCTAATACTCGCATTAATTTATAATTGAACAAGAAAGATTACAATTTAATTTAAAAAATCTCTTGTAGATCATCGTGTAAAACATTTTTAAGAAAATTACTTAAGAAATCGATGAATTTGGATTCAAATATTATAATTTTTATCGTCATAGCATGACATTGTTGCGCAGTGTATCGGTTATTAATGTGGTATATGACATTAGTTTGGTTTTGTGTTTGTTTTTTTTGATTTCAATATAATACAAAATATATATGTATTTATGTATGTATGTATGTATATAAATATTTGTATGAATGTGCGCAAATAATTCATATGTGTGTACATGCGTATGTATTTCGTTTTAACTCATATATCATGTTATTTGCATACATTGTTGTTTTCCGAATAATACAGAAAATATTAAAAACTAAAACATTTCTGAATAATAATAATAATTTTTGTTTAAAAATGTACAATTAAACACAAAGGAATTAATATTCAATATAATAAATAATTTTTCACAATACACACACCCATAACCATACAAACATAGACATACAGTAAGCGTCAAAATAAAGTGTACAACATCATTTGTTATAATATTGTTGTTATTTCATTTTTTTACTCTACGACTAAATTTAATATTTACTATTTTTGAAATCGGTATTAAGTTCTCTACTTAATACCAAAAAAGCAACAAACATTTCTTAACACAGCAAAAGTTGTGGAATAAAAACAATATCTACTCCAAATTTCACGCATCAAAATAAAGTGTACAACATACTGCAATGGCATTTTCATTACAAAAATACTGTAAAAAATACCGTTATATTTGGTTATTTTATTTATTTTTTGCATTCTACTGAAACATTTTTAATGTTCTATATATTAGTTAAGTAGTTGTGATCGGCAGATTAAATGACTTTGTGCAAAGTAAATAATTATTTTTTTTAAAATGTGTAAACAAACTTCCACTGATGTTAAAGAACTTGTGTTGATATTTTGTAATGGAGGTAAAATGTTCCACGAAATTGGCTCTCTTATCAACAGAAGCTATAATACTGTTAAAAATAAATTGCGGATAAATACCAAAAGTTTTAAATGTGACTGAAGTAAGATCCGTAGTGCGTGATGTAAAGAAAAATTCATTTAAAAGCGCTGTTAAAACAGCAGAGGAAGTTTTATCCACATCAGGTACTAGCGTAAGTGCCAGCATAATACGCCGAGCATGACATTCAAATGGATTACATGGCCGATTCCATCAGAATCAGAAATGACTTCTTGATTATGCAAAAAAAATAGGAAAATAAATATGTTCCTTTCTGGAATAATGTCCTTTTTATCGACGAAATCAAGTTTTAGGTATTTTTTCAGAAAAACCTTGTAAAAGTGTGGAGAAAAATAAACATTGGATATGCCGACCAAAACTTAGTAACCACTGTTAAGCACATTGGCGGTTCGATGATGGTGTGGGGATGTCTGGCTACAGGTAGGGTTGGTAATTTAGTGTTTATTGAAAATACTATGAATAAAATATACTAGTTAAATATTTTAAAAGACATCTTCTCAAATATCTTGGAGAAATTGGGTTTACAGGGATCTTGGATTTTTCAACAAGTTAATGATCCCAAACACAAAAGAATGGCTGCTCCACCACACTCCTAAGGTGCTAGATCATCCCTCCGCAATCACCGGGCATAAACCCAATCGAGCATTTGTGGGGACATCTAGATCCCACATTTGAACGAAAGAGATCGATTAGCAATAAGGATATGATGAAATCTGTTATAATAGAGGAATGGCAAAACATTTTTGTTGTTTTTTATAGCCTCAAGTAGAGAATTAAAACCTGTTTTGAAAAAACATAAAATTTTAAGGTTAATCTTATAATTAAAGACTGAAATTAAAGCAATATTATAATGAATGTTCTTGTGCACTTTATTTTCACGCTCACTGTGTGAGTAATATTAATTGGTGTATGTATGCATGTGTTTGTTTGTGTATATGTGAACAAATAAATAGAATATTGTCGATATAATGTTCCACTTTATTTCGTTTGTTTGTTTGTTTTTTTTTTTTTGTTGTCGTTTTTAATTTACAAAAGTTACAAATATATTATCATTATTATTATTATGATGTTTTGTTTTGTTTTTTTGTTGTTGTTTTTATTGTTTATTTTGTCTTTAATTATTTGACTTTGTATTTGTATTTGTGTTTGCATTGGTATTTGAGTTTATAATTTGTACACAAACTATACCAACAATTATAATTATTCGTTTTAACTTTTGTTGTTTTTTTTTTGTGATTTTGGTAGAGTATATTTTCGGATATGTGTGTATGTAGTAGTATGTGGGTCATATGTAATAGAGTGTGTATGTATGTATGTATTTGATATGTTCTAAATGTTAGTTTTTTAAATTAAAAAAATATTTCTCAGTTAAATAAAAATCAAAACCATTCAGTGTACGAGATAACGGTTTTAAATTGGTTTTTAATACTAAAACGCTCAAGAACTCGCAACATTAGGTTATTCGAAGAAAAAAAAACAAATTTCAAAATATCACATTTGCCAGTGAAAAAGTATTAAAATGTCATTAATCCGACTAAATAGTCTAAGTCTCACTTAATGTCCCTTAACTGTAGCTTCCGAGATAAGTATGCATAAGTAACCGATGAAAAAACCAAACCAATCACTTGGAATTTCATGCTCAGATTAAACGGAATACCAAATTATGTACATATATCCAGCTCCATCGTAAAGTCAGATTTGCTCTGTGGTTGCGAAATTTTAAAGATCAATTAAGAGAAGTTAGGCATTCATAAATGCATGCCTCATGAAGTACGCAGTTAGCGACAGACATTATGGAATGAAATAAAAATATAAGCACTGAGAAGATATGATTGAAAATCTTTGAAGAGATAATAAAAATTCGTAAAATTTTCTCCTTGTAACAGTTTCGAAGGAAAACCCATTATAAATTACTCCAAGCAATCTTCAAAGAACAGCGTAGTTGAGGTCGAATAAAAAGTGGAGAGAAATCTGGTGTGCTTTTCATAATACTTCTGGAATAATAGTGAGAAAACATAGGAAATATAATTAAAATTCAAAATGTTGTGTTTTGAGTCAGGAGTTATTTAAATCGATATTTCTATGCTGATTATTAGTATTTAAGGTCTTATAATTTTATAAAACTCTCTTTAATTTACTTTTGTAACTTTTTTCGGGATAGAGAAGTGATTCGTGATATGTGACAATACAAAAAAGGATTAGTAAGACTTATTTTACTACAAATAGACTAATAAACAAATAACGTCTGCAAATTATATGAAGTATGAAGTGTGTAGAGCCGATATTGGTAGTTCAAGAGCCCTCAACAGACCCGTACGTCCTAATAAAATATTAATATCGAAACGTTGTTTAAGGGATTAATGTACCATGTGACTATTGCCCTCTTTTTTAGGACCAAGATGGACGATAGGAATCAGTGAGGTTTACTGACGTCATATTGTCAGTTGCCCGTTCTGAAAATCAGGCGAAACGTAAGTTACAGAACGGACTGGAAAATAGTGCATAAAACTAAACAGTTCCAAGTAAACACATGTTGACTTTAAAAATAAATAAATTTTACAGACAGCTTACAGGTACCGAATGCAAATACAGCAAAATATCTTGCTATGATGCGGAGATACATTGAAATGAGCATGTTCAAAATGTACAATTTTGGAACTACAATCGAAATGGAAGAAGCTAAAGCGGTAAGTCTGAAGAAAATTCAATGGGTCGATTGAAAATAAATTGTTGAAATATAATCAAATATTAAAACCTATATGGAGCATAATTGTGGGGATGCACAAGAGAGAATAATATTCTTACGAAAGTGGAAATGGTATTATAAAAATGATTAACAAAAGCTACAAAAATTAAACAATGGACTTGTTTACGTGATCAACGAATATTCAAAAATATAGCAACAACATTAGTATAAAAAAAGAGAATAAATAAAGTAAACAAACAGGCAACAACAACACAGCAAGAGCAAACGTAAACAAAATACACAAACAACAATAACGTAAACAACATGTTGACATTTATAGATATTTCACGAAGGCAAAGTCATCCTCCTTCGAGAACATTCATCAAACTATTTACCCAGCGATATGAAAGACAAAAGCAGGCAACGAAATCAGAAAGAATTCAGTCAGAGAATAATCGTGGTTCGAAGATCTCCGTTACTAAGATCTAACGAACGATTGTAAATAGGAATAACAATTAAAGTAAATTGCTGTTGTTTAAATCAAGTTGCCAAAGGTGGCACACGGAATTGTGCGAACAATAAAGAAATGTTTTAAAACTAAACACAAATTTATTTTTATTTTATTTGCAATCTTCGAACTCATATTTTAAACGTTTTTAAAAGGGTAAAAACGTAACAATATAAGTATTACACAACGATTTCAAAACAAGGTACTCAGATGCATCGTAATATCCATCTTCATATGCACTGGTGATTTACCTTGTTATCTTGGTAAATACAGAAGATACAAAATAGATCGAAAGCATGGTTCAGCTAGGACACAGGTTAAGGACAGTGAATACAAGAAAGCACCTATGAAGTCGGATACTTTCATCGTTATGTTATGAACAAAAATTACGGTTACCAGGGTAATGAATTTTAGGAGGCACTTATGAAATATTTAGCGATCGTACTTGACTAAATGAAGCCAAAATGTGGAAGAGTGGATAAAAAATCCACAGGACATATTACTGACGTTACTTTATGGGCATGAACATCCACAGAGGAAGTCTGCTTAATATACAGAAATGTAACGAGAGCAAACTGATCAGATGAAACAACATGTATGGCAACATCAGGAGTACTAACAATCCATTCGCGTGAAGCCTTAGTTGACCTTCATATTATATTGGCTTAAAAAGCAGTACTCCTCCAGAAACTGTAGAAGAAACATAGGAGAATAGGTTAACCATACGAGAGTCTAGCGTTGGCTAAGAAAATGCTAAGAATGCTGGGTAAAGGTGATAGTATGTTGTATATGGTGAAGAAGATTTCTTGAGATTCGTCAAACAAAAATACAAAGTCTATATCAAAATATTGAAACAAGTCATGGCATCCTAAAGATGTAAAAAGATGGAGAGAATTCGTAATGATTCTGAGTTCATCATGAAGTATTGTCATATATAGCCTTGTAATTCATTTATAACTACATTTACTGAACAAATGATAAACGAATGGATAAATTTTATTGATAACATATTGAAAGCTTCTCTGATGAAAAAGGCGTTTTTGATTTTTTTAACTTCGAAAGGACGTTCACGACACAACTTAAAACTAGATTAGAGAGAGAGAGAGAGAGAGAGAGAGAGAGAGAGAGCTAGCTTCGAGTAGAACAATAACCGCATGCATATGTTTTAAGAACCAGAATAGCTTTCGTTTTAAAAATTCATTTAATGGGGCGATATACAGTGGGCAGCACAAGTCTTAGTACGGCAATATATTTTAGCAATTTCAGGAATTTTAGCCAAAAGTTTGTATAAAAATTTATAGTTTATACATTTATTTTATTAATTTATTTCTATTTTATTATAAAACAAACAATTTTTTAATGTTTTTCATAAAACAAGAGAAAAGTAAGGAAAAGTTTAGATGACTCCATAGGTACCCCCAAGAAGAACCCTGAGTGAATTTAATATTCAAAGGCCTAATATACGAAAATGTTATCCCTTGTATTTAGTAGGATATCCCTTAAGTCAAGCACTCCATTTTAACCAATTGAAATTGAAAGTACAAGTTTTGTTTAGTGTTTCCTGGTGGCACCATAAGCAAATTTTTCGGTTAACTTTTATTTGAAGTTTAGCGATTACGTAACCGTTCTTTCCAACTGATCTCCTAAATACTCTCTTGAACTCATATCGGGAATTTGTGCAAGAGTATAAAGCCTCTGGGGACTTTTTTGTCAAAATATATTGCCGTACTAAGACTTTTGCTGTCCACTGTATGTATGTATGTATGTACTTATGTACACTTAGCGAAACGAATGTTTGTATAATATAATCCTGAATGAATTTACGTTCATTTTTTTTTATTTTATTCTATTGGTTACAGAAAGTTTGTTGACTTTAAAGTTTCTGAATCCTAACCCTAATTTAATCCACAAAAAATTGAAAAAAACGAAACAAAAACACAAAATGAATAATAAATAAATAAAATGCATAAAACTAGAGGGAATGCAATTAATTCATGAAAAGGACAATAAGTGCTGGCGGCCAAAGGCAAAGATAAATTGAACATGAATGCTGCCACGCCAAGACGAAGTGACACAGTTACTAAAGAAATTGAATACGTGAAATGAAAAGTGAAACAAAAACAAAAAAGAAAAAGAAAATGAAAATCCACTAACACTGCTGCAACACATCTCTTCCGCCATTCGCAATTTCATTCAATCTACAGATTTTTATCATTGCTTTGCTTTCTGCCATCATGAGAATGAAAATATGTAAGTCTGCACAAAGTGAAAGAGGAAAAACGAAACCGACAACAGACAAGAAACCAGCGATTTTTCGGGAAATTTAAAACTGACGACGTTTATTCATACAAACATACAATACTTCTGTGTGGTGGTCGGCTTCTGTTGTTTCTTTTTCTTTCGATGTCTCGATGTTTGTGATGTCACTGAGAGTGTGTGAATGCGGACGAATGAATGGCGTATATTTAATAGTTGGCAAGGAGTTGGTCATAATATGCTTTTAGCCGGGTTTGTTTTGTGTTTATGATCTAAACGGATGAGCAAGTTGTGAACGTTTTACTTTACGTACCCAAGTTGTTGCATTAAACGATGGAAATAGCAACAATAGCAATGGGAACCGAAATACCGAAATGCTGTAGTCATTGCCATAACAATATCAATATCAACAGCAGCAACAGAAACAGAAAAAAAGACAGCAAAAGCATGATATAAGATAATAGAGTAACAAAACAAAACAACAAAAAAAGAAAAGGAAAAGAAAGCTGAGAGAATTTTTGAAATGTAAAAGATGCGTATGTTTGATATTTTAAATATTCTTTCCGAGGGTACACCAACAACGATATCATGAAATGACACTGGGAACATGAGAGAAGAGGGGAAAGAAAAAACGAATAGAGTTGAGTATCGGGTTATCGTTTGAAAACAAAAATATAAAACGAAATTTTTCTATTTTTTTAATGAAAATTTGTAGTCGTATACGAGTGCACGCTTCCATGCATATGTATGTATTTATTTCTGTACATTCATATGTACATGAGTAGTTTTGTGTGTGAGTGTTACAGTGAATTTTGTAAATTTAACATTTATTTTTGAGTTTCTTTATTCCTTCCATGACGTTTACATCTTCAAAAATTTTTGTCTTCTCTCTCTCTCTCTCTCTCTCTTTTCACGCTTCTTAACTCCTTTCGTTTCTTCAATATTTCTTTGTTATTTGATAGAATGAAAATTCGTTTCGTTATTGTATTATTGTTGTAACGTATTTTTTTTTTAATGTTTTGGTACGTGTGTGTGTGTCTCTGTGTGTGTTTGTATGTGTTTATTTGTGCGATTTTATTTAGCCTTTGTAAGGAATAAGGACACTGACTCCACTCACCATATTCTTTTCTCCTAGAATCCCTTTTAAATTTTTTTTGTTTGTTTTTGATTTTTTTCTTTTTGTTTTGTTTGGTTTTTCCTTTTTTTTTGTTTTCTTTATACATTTAACAACAATAACAACAGCAATAAAATGCAACAGCAAAGAAAAATAGTTTCATTTTCCACTTCCATTTCCATTTTATTTTCGTCTCTGTCTTTAACACCGACCAACGCTTTGTGGTTAGTTAGTTCGCTCGTAATGCTACGTAGAAGACGAAAAATGCCACGATTATACTCGCCTCATTTGGATGCCTTTTAAGGCAACCCACATATACCGTTCGTTGGCTCCCACTGTGTGTAGTTGTTATAACTCCCGTTGTACGTAACGTTGGCATGGCTTGTGATGTTTTGTGTGTTTTTTCGAATCCATTTCGTGCGGGCAGCTGAGTATGGACTGTAATGATAAAAAACAAAAAACAAATGAAAATGAAATCAACAACAACAATATTAAAGAAAATAACTTTTGATTCAAATTTAATAAATTGTTTCGTTTGCAATGTGATCCGCACACCAAATCGTTAATGAAATAATAAAACTTATTTGTAGCTTAAATTTCAAATTGAAAATTTTCATAATTGCAATACATACATACATATCCAATACATAAAGTGGAGATTATTTGGTTTTCTTAGCACTACCACCCGTGTACATGTACGGGTTTAAGAGTGCTTTAAACAGTTATTCGGTATGCGTCGGCAATGTTTTATATCATTACAGCGATGGTGATGAATATTAAAATTCATGTATTGGCGATGGTGTTGTTAAAAATTGCCATGTTTGAAGAGATTACTTTTAAATAATATGACGACCACTATCTTATTGGTCACAAATTTATGATGATGATTATAACCACAAAATCTTTTTTCTGTTTTCAATAACTCATCAATGTTTTGTACAACAATATTGTAAGACAATGTAGCGGATAGGCTTGTTGGTTCATTAAACCAGAGCTTAAAGGATAAAATATTTTTATTATTTTTTTTTATTTTCAACAAATGGGAATAAATTCAGAAATTATTGGCTCACGGCGACGATCAAATTTAACTGATCAAGTTTTACATACGTGTTGGTAATATTTGTTTTGCTTAGCACAGCAATACCTCAAAATTTAACCTTCAAACTGCATTGTATTGTTGTTGTGAAGAAGAAAAGAGCATATGATTTATGCAACGCAGGCAGCGAAAATCAAAAGTATATTCATATTCTCCAAACTCATCTCGCCCTATACGTGTGAGTACTTTTTTTACTAACCCAATCAAAAAAATGACGGATTGATCAGTTAATTTGAACAGTGGCTATGATACTTAACAAAAAGAGTAAAAAAAATGGTTTTCTTTTATATTTTTCATCATTGATTTTTATATTGATTTTTTCCTAATGGTAAATAAGTTATTCAATTCCTAAAGTACTCATTAATGGTATAACGTAACCTGCCAAATAAGTCCCTACTTTCTACTCTTGTTCTAAGAACTAAAATGCTTTACTTAATGCTAAAATGGGGATTTACGCTGTGATTATTGTCAAAACTGAATCAAATTAAATCGTGTTCTTCATACTGTAAGGAGAATATTGCTGTTTGGAGGTCATTTTCCTATTGTGGTGATAGTTAACTACTATATCGTAACAAAGAACTGAATGAGAGCATTTGCGTTTCATGTATTTTTTTTTAATTTTTTTTATTTGTATTGCCTATTAGGCAACCCTGTTCTACGGGCCGGTGGCTGGCTTTAGACAAATAGGAGTATCAAACCCGGTGCCACTAGGAATGCATCGACTAAAACATACTTTACTACCCCTAAATGCCAACCACCAGACATATTGGCAAACAAATTGACTGTAAAGGCGGCAATGAGACTGAGTGTCATAAGAGCGTTAAAGTACGGAAGCTATGGTCATGCTAAAATCTTAGATGTGGTTGAAAACTGAAATTGCTTTCGCTTGTGTTGTTACTATGAATATATCGGAAAGACCCTTTCATGATAGCTGTTTACATCACTCATGAAACGTCGTTCAACTTTTCACTGATGGATTAAGATCTCGTAACAATATCAGATGTGTAATTTTTTAGAGTAGTTCGTCCTTTGCAATATCAGATTATTGTGGTACTTTCCAGGCTAAAAAAAGGGTACAAAGAATTTGCAAATTTGGTGTCCTAGTTATCAGCCATTAGTACCCTTGAGAATGTGTATACCACCTCCAAGATAGTCCAAAATATCGGGTGTCTCTGGCGGAGCGTGATATTCGTCGGCTACCCTCATCTGAGTTCTTGGACTCGGATTTATTGAAGGTACACATTGGCAGAGGAAGGTATGAAGATGATAAAGATGACGTTCCTCTACAGACGGGCAAACAAAGGGTCTCTCATCCATTGTAAGATGCGATCACTTACCAGACAGATCTGAACTGACACGGGTATAAAAAACAGAATTTGCTTTAGACCTATACAGATTCCATCTGAGAAACCACAACGAACGTGTAACGTGACACTGGGCTCTTGGTATACTCGCCTGGAGGCGGGGTGTATCCCATAACAACGTTTGCAGAAGCCGCAAAGACGAGGAAGCAGAGGAGACAACAGAACATCTTCTCCCTGATACTCGTACTCACAATTTAGTGACATAATATGACTAGCCAAAGGCGATTTGAGAAAAACTTATACCTTCATAAAAATCTTATGATGGTTGAGAGTTACCAACCTGGAGCTGTAATTGTATATTGAATAGGCAATATCAGTTGTACAACACAACCCTATAGGACTCAAGTAGGCAGTGCCTATTAAGGCGGCTGCCAGTCTGATTCACATCCTCATCAAGTCGGAATATGGTGAGTTTTTTTTTTTAACAAATTTGATTATCACAGATCAACCATTTGATTTCTAATTAAAAAGGTATTGAACGAATTTCATGGTACGTACAGTCTAAGTGCACTGGGCATACCAATCCAAGGTAAATAAAATGTTTCACAGTTTTTCATCGCGTGTCCGTTAATAGTTATATTTAAACACTGTAAGCATTGGAAATATTTACCGTTATTCTCAAAGATGTTACGTGAAACTCATTTATGAAAAATTCCGAACACAGCTAATAAATCAAATACAACAATCCAGAAATGTGTAGCGAATCCATAACTATGTATATGGCTATAACACGAAAACTGGAAGACCAATAAAACCAATTGCGGTAACAAATAACTTTAGAAGTTAGCCAGAGATCAGCAATGAGTGTTCAAAAAGATGAGTAGATTCGAATCATACTCATTATTTCTGATACTTATACCCATTAATACTTATTTTAATATCATACTATTCATACTACTCATATTCAAAATTTGAAGTACTCATCGTACTCATTCTTAACAATACGCATGATGTTGTTGATTTCGACTCGTCTTTACTCAATATTTACAAAAATCCCAAAATAAGTATGATTTCCGTACGAACACTGCAGTGCTCACTGGAAGGTTGTGTGTTTGCTTTGCTTGCTGTCGTTGTCTTTTTCTTTCTTCTTCTTTTTTGGTAAATTCAACAACAACTATTACTGTAAATTTTGAATCACTCGAATCATTTATGAGTATTATAAGTATTTTTCTAAATTTATGAATCTAAATGAGTAGACGTATGAATCGAACATATTTCGAATGTTATGAGTTTGATGTCAACGTTGTACTCATACTCATTGCAACCTCTACTTATAAATCAATGTTGTAGTGAATACGAATGAATCGGAGTAGTTAAATTTTAATACTGTTGACTCACTCATACTCAAAATTTCATGAGTACTTATGAGTAGCGAAAAAACGATTCATTGCTGATCTCTAATGTCAGCAACAGATAGACAAGATAATGAAATTTTTATCTGTTCAATATATCGGACATTTGAGTTTTTCGTTTTGAAATAGAGTAGCATTGATGCTAATTTATAGATTTTTCGGTTAATACCGTCATTAAAATATAGTTTTTACTACAATAAAGGAAGTCCCAAACAGAGCGCACGATGTTAATTGTAAATAAAACAAAAGATTTTCATAGAATTATATTAAGATTTTTCATAATGATTGAAGGATCTACGGCAATTATATGTCAAGCAAAATATCGTCTAAATGATCGGCACGGCTTCGGTGATGTAACTTTATTCGATGGTTCATATGAGATATAATTGAGTTTCAATCGGCTTAACGTGCCGAATTATCTCATCCTTTAGCTCTTGAATTATTTTTGGCTTCTTGGCGTACCATTTTTCTTTTAAATATTCTTAAAGAAACAAGTCCAACGGTGTCAAAACACATAATCGTGACGACACAATATCGTTATAGAAAGAGAATTTGCTTTAATACATAAATATATTGTTTATATCTATAATTTGTCATGGCTTTTCATTAAATTATGCTATTTTCGGAAAGAGGAAGAATTTTGAATGGACAAATCCAGTTTGATGTAAGATGGGCGATTTTAATATAAGTATTTTCCCCACATAACCCGCGAAAGTAATTGTTTTATAAATTATAACACAATTACACATTTAATTACGTTTCCTTTTATTATTACATTACACTTATACTTATAATGATACATTATTGGTCATTACAACGGTTCAGTCAGGATTACAATTTAGCTACACACACCACCCATATTATGTATGTATGATTAAATGTTATCTATGAGTGGTAATTTTTGAGAAGCTCGTCATGGTAATTTTATATACTCTTCTAGGTGTACCGACAAGATTACTAAGAGAAAATCGTGGATGAAACATTTTTCATATTTCGTTTGAAATGGACTTTGAACCACGTGCTCTTGTCTAATAAGACAACAAACTATGTACAAAGATGGTACCATTTTTTATTTCAACCATTCTCAACTTTTATGATGAGGAAGCTAGGTTTGCCCACAAGTATATTTTAAAGGAGTACCTCATACAGGTATATAAAATGTTTTGAAGTATTCGTGGAGAGCATAAAGTTAAGCTTTGCTACTCGTGTATCTGCTAAAATTTACATTTAAAATTTTTTCTTAATTTTTTATAAAACGTAATGCCACAATTTAACAATATTACAAAGCGTTTCAAGTTCTTAAGTACGACTTAATTTTTAATTGGTTTTCAATAACCTGTCTGAACCCAACAACTTGTAAATTAAGAAAATACATCGAAAACAAAATGTTTTTTATTTGTGATGTGCGGCCAATGTGCTTTGCATCCCAATTTGCAGAGGACCGAAATTAAGTGAGTGTTAAACGAATCGACTAACATTATTAATTTTCTTCTTCTTCTTCTTATATATAAAAATGAATATGTGTTTATTTGTTTGTGGGTTTGTTTGAAGTCTATAGACGGCTAAACGGTTGAATCGATTTTCTTGAAATTTTCGCAGTATCTTCCTGTATGTCTGGAAGGAGTTATAGGCCACTTTTTACGTTGAAATAGGCAAATAAAATAAAATAAAATAAATAAAAAAAGTATGAGTGTTATTGTCTAACAAAATATTACGTATACGTCACCCGTCAGCTTTATGTAATATTTTATACACGACAGTAATTGAAATCTATATACATTAGAGCGACTCACCAAAAAAAGTGCTCGATGTACCCCCCTCAAAATGAACCTTGGAGTTTTTTAAGATGACATTTAAAATATTTCGGCTCCAGCTTTGACCTCTCGTGAGCTGGACCATTTTGAAAAAGGGTCTATTTTTGTATATTTTGTTAATTTGAGAATATGTTTCCTTACCAACATATACAATGTGGGTATCATACGAAAGGTATTTTTAAGGCGCGTCCAAATGGATATACAATTTGTCCAAGGACGATTATCCATGTCCTTTTTTTAAGGATATTCTGTTAAAAAGAACGGTTTTTGAATTTTTTCTTCGGGGTTGTTTGTAATAAAATTACCAAATTAACATATTTTAATCTTAAGTCGATTTAATTAAATACGGGTCTCAGCTTTTTTAGAAATTCGCCCTAGCCGGGAAAGGTTTCTAAGTTTGTATGACCAATTTAAGACAGGTGGCGCCACTGAAAATTACTCAAAATGAATTAAATCGTAAACTGTGCATTTGATCATGATATGTTCTTTAGGAAAGTTGTTGCGCATGAGTCGACGGAGGTTTCTAAGTTGGTGCGATTAATTTCCGGTAGATGGTGCCACTGAAAATTATTCAAAAAGAATGACAAGACATTGGTCGACTTACACCTCAAGCACGAAAGAAAAGAGAATTACGAGCCTCAGAATCAGACGAGCAACGAGCATTGAGACTTCAAAATCTTCGAGTACGTGCAGCTGAGACCCGTTCGCATGAATCACTTGAACAACGAGTAGTGAGATTAGAAACTGGTCGAATGCGTACTACTCAGGCCCGTTCATCTGAATCATCTGGACAACGGGAAACAAAATCAATAAAATGATTCAATATTAATTGGATATTTGTGTAATGTCTTTCCTTCAAATTTATTTCAGTTGGTGGAGCAACAGCGCACGCAGTGTACAGCTAATAAAATACTAAAAATAGCGCTTGTAATGCAAGGTTAAATAGTACTTGTGTAATAACGCAGTAGTAACGTTTCTCGTAGAGCTAACATTAACAATATCCTATTTTAACAGTTCTATTCACACGTGATGTGCTCGCGTTGCAGAAGTCGTTGTTGTCACAGCAGACAGTGTTGTAAGTTACAACTTGGACAACTGGCTTCCATGAACTGTGCCAGTTTGTCTTATGAAATCAGTCTGTCATTAATAGGTTTTTGAAATAATCTTATCCAAACTCATTGAGTTCCGAAAGTTATTTTATGTCGATCGTTAGCAGGGCAGATATTTTTAAAAGAAATTCTTATTACTACCCTACACCCATAGAGTAATACATAACGATTTATGAAATTACATACGCTTTGTATACTAGTTGTTAAGGATTTCTTTTTTTATGTTTCATTTAAACCCCAATTTTTTGCTTGAATTACTTTCCCTCAAAACTCATATTGGATGTCATATGTGCGAAAATAAAATGTTTTTTTTTTTTTTGGAATTTAACAATCTTTGCAGAAGAATAATTGTAAATGGGTTAAAGGACACAAACATTACTTTGTGGATTTGATTTTGTACATGTGGGGTTCCCTATTTTATTACATTTTCATTTTACACCAGCAATGATTGTTGTGGTAAATCAGAAAATGTCAAGTAAATGCGAAATTTTCCAGTACAACGACACATAGAGGGTGCTCAGAGAATGTGTTCGACTTAATAAGGATGTGTTAAAACAAATATTCAAAAACCGTATTCGCATACATTTGATGCTATATTTGCACTTGGCAAAGTCTTTTTTTTTGCATTATTATTTAATTTTCTTATTATTTCTTTTAATAAACCGAAATCAGAATGAAAATAATAAAACTTTCGATCAAAAAAAAAATACGGCTTCTCTGCCTTCGATTTTCTTTTTAATTTTAGTTTCTGTCAGGTCAATGCATAACGCGGTACCAAAGAAGCTTTTAAAAAGCCCGCAATATTAAATTTATTGATAATATTTAAATATTGTTACTTTTTTTACCCTTTTTGAAACGTTTAAATATGAGTTCGTAGATTAGAAATAAGAATATATTTGTGTTTAGTTTTAAATCAATTCTTTATTGTTCGCACAATTCGTGTGCCACCTTTGGCAACTTGATTTAAACAACAACAGTTTGCTTTATTTGTTATTTTCCTTTACACTCGTTCGTTAGATCTTCACAGCTGAGATCTTCAAACCACGATTATTCTCTTCACACGCAACGCGTCCTCACACAAGACTGACTGAATTCTGTCTGATCCCGTTGCCTTTGTTCTTTGTCTTGCCTTTTATATCGCTGGGTAAACAGTCTGATGAATACTCTCGGAGGAGAGTGATCTTGCCTTCGCGAAATATCTATAAATGTAAACATGTTGTTTTCGTTATTGTTGTTTGTTTACTTTGTTTATCATCTTTTTTTATACTGATGTTCTTGCTATATTTTTGCTTATTGGTTGATCATGTAAACAAGTCCATTGTTTTTGTTTTTGTAACTTTTGTTTCTCATTTTAATAACACCATTTCCACTTTCGCAACAATATTTATTAATTCATTTGAAAAATTCTCATTGAAATGAATATAAATTCATTGTTTTGTTTTTAAAATTAAAAATTTTGATTAAAAAACGACAATTTTAATATTCATATCACTTAGAGTAGTCTAGTAGGTAATATGTTTGTTGGCTTATTAGATGAAAGCCCGTGGTTAAACACTTGGCCCAGACATTTCGAACAAAACGAAAAAACATTTTTTTGTACGACTTCCTCTTAGCAGTCTTCTAGGAACATGAAATGAAAAGTAATTAAACGTTTTTCAAAAGATCTGTCCGTCGGAATTAACTTTAAACTGTAGGTTCCGCCACAATTTACAATTATTTAAGTTTTACACTGATGGTTTGTATATGAGCGAGAGGATGGACTGTGGCATATTTGTTAAGGGTTCTGATTAGGGTTGCCAGATTCCGATTCGCAAAATGCTGGACATTGGGTTTTAAAAAGCTGGACAAAGCAAAAAAAAAAGCTGGACATAAAAAAATACTGAGAAAATGTTAATTTTGGTTTTGTGTTAATAATTTTTATTAAAATATCCATTGTATGTATGTAAAGACATCAGCTGTTCAAGTGTTGAGGCATTTTGTCAGTGATGATAGAAGAAGGAAATCATAACTTAGTTGTATAACAAATATTCAATCAGTGTTGGCTAACATGATTTGACAAAGATAACATCAAAATTATTGCCCATGTTATTGCAGTGTACTAAAAAATTTCTATTTAGCTGGACAAATTAAATTTTAGCTTGAAAGCATCAAAAAAGCTGGACAATCCAGCCAAGTCCAGCCAGGCTGGCAACCCTAGTTCTGATATTAAACTTTCTTATAGCACGTTCACATATAAGGAGGTTATGGTTATCTAAAATTAACCTTGGAGATAACCTTGTGGCGTTCACATATGACAAATTAACCTAAACATATGCGAGAATGACAGAAATTGACAGCTGTATGCATTTGTATGTTTTTTTATTATTGTGAATGTTTATTTATCTACATTCATCAATGTTGTCTGCCCAGTACTGCACCAGCATATTCTCAGCATCTGGAGTCCACCGAACACGAATTTTTCTTTTTCTACAGTATAAAAAATTTATACATTTAAGTATATATAAAAAATAAAAATATAAATTTCCCTCTGTTTTTTTTCTATTGCTGCCAAATTTTAGTAAATATATTCACAATAGATATAAGCGTTGCATTTTTGAGTATTTTATTGAATACTTTTCAATGCAACAATGCGTATTTTACTAGGTTATGAGGTAACCTACAGCTGAACTTGGTTATCTTTTCATACAAATTGTATGGCTAACCTCATACATTTGCGACTTGGTTACGAGATAACCTCGATAACCACGATAACCCAGCTGACCTGCTTATGTGTGAACATGGTATAACAGTCTTCCTGTCAGGGTAAATTTGAAAGCGATGCAGTGCTTGTTCAGTGGCACAGCCAGGCCGGGACTAAGTCCCAAATGGACGAAGTTTCAACGTTCGTTTTTGTCCATGAATGCCACTGTCGTTTTGGTAAGCATTACGAAAGTCTAGGCATTCTGATAAATGACTTTGTGATTTGAAGAGGAGCAAGAGCTAGTGTCAGTGCACAGCTCTTGTCATAACGAGACGGAGATTTTTGACCTCTCACTTTCAAACATATATATGTACTTGATCGAGCTCTCTAATATACATAAATATCACTGCTATAACAAGCTTTATTTTGAACTCGTGATAGTTTTCTCTAGAGAATGTTTCACTCCCGGGAAGAATTGCTTGTGATGTCAAGTAGCATAAATGCTGGCGTAAGAGGGGAGGAAAGGAAAGACTTTTGCTGGAGGACATATTTCTCTGCAAAGCTACGAATTTTAAAAAGGCTAGTTTCCAGTCAAAGAAATTTTAATGAAAAATTCTGCTGCCATCTGCAAAAGAGTAGATAAAACTGGAACTTAAGGAAAGTAGATCATTAAGTTAGAAATAGACTTAGAACTGAAGCAGAACCTTGCGCTGCCCCTGAACACCTGCGTTCTATACAACCGTATAGTGTGCGTCTTAAGTAAGCTCAAAATAAATCGTGACAAGTCACTACCGACTCCAAAAGCAATCAGTGTCGTTAAGAGTTTATCGTGTTACAACTGTCAAATCATTAAACAGAAAACGTATAAAAATTTTGTTTCGCTTAATACATACATACATACATATTTTTTAATTGGCATTTTGCTGTAAGCAAAAAGTAAACTCAGAAACAAATTCAGTATTACACATATATATTTTATATCACAGGATATTATTTGGCAAAAGAGGAGAAAGTTTAATAGTCAAAGTAGTCTCACAAATTTATGGTAGATCAGGTACAGAAAAATGTGGCCGCAGCCTGTTTGTAGCTTTTAGAATATGAAATATTTGAAAGAAATAATGTTGTCACATTTGGTTTGCTATTTACTCGTTCGTAATCGCAAACAATTACAAACATACAAACATTCATATGGATGTGGGACACTTGGCGGTTGCTTATTACTTTGACTGTATGACATACATTAAACGTTGCCACCATCACCACAACCACCGCCACCGCCATCGCCACCGCCAGCAACGTCACACGAATATTTTGGTCCCACGGCAAAACGAACAAAACATTTATTGTTTAATAACAAATAGGAAAAGAAAAATCACACGTATACAACCGTACACATAGCCACATACATACATTCAATTGTATAAAACACACGCATACATACATATACTTTTACAATTACATTAAGTGTGGTATAGGAATAGAATTCAAGTATTATGGTAAGAGACGACTTCTTAAGAAGTTGAGTAAATAGTACATTTCAGCACATACAGCCACATACACAATCACATATACACTCAAACAATTTTATATCCATTAAAATGAACACTCATGGATGCGATTGTGAATGTGAATGGGGATGTGTGTGTGTATGGTATGGTAGCTGTTGCAGTGGTTCTTTTGCGATTTACTGCATGCTTGAATTGTTTAATTTGTCTTAAATGTTTGTGTAAGAGTGTATTGGGATGTGTGTGATTTTCTTAAAGAATTTATTCAGTCGTAACTTACCTTCCGCTCCGTTAGACAAGCCATTTGCGACATTGATGCCGTTACCATTTCCCACAACAATACCATTGATGATGTTGACTCCTTGTGCACTGTTGCCACTTAGAATTTCATTTTCCTGCATTTGATTGGTAAAATGCGTTTCTTTGGGTCTTACCACCTCGTTCAGGCCTTTGTTCACATTTGACGATTGCTTGCGACGAGGCTTTTGTGTTGTATGCACGTACGGTGTTGCCGTTGTGGTTGGTTTTGGTGGCAACCGAAGCTCTGCAACAAATTGAGGCAATTATCACAATTTAATATACCAGCTTTAAATGGGAAAACACAAAAATAGACGAGACAAAGAAACCAAAAACCTAAACAAAAGAACATTAATGTATGTATGTGTATGTCTAATGTCAATAACTTCAAAAAAATAAAAATAAAACCACAAAATTTATTTGGGGGAGAACAGAAGTGACCAACGACGGTATCAGGTCTTTGAGCTAATTTTAATTTTATTTGTATTCTCGTTTAATACACAAAATTATTACATGAAATATGATTTGTGCTTGGTCCAATTGTACACGGATTTATTTGAAATGTCAACGGATTTTAATAATAAACCTGCCACCCACCAGTTACCCTAGCAGCATACACATACAGCAATACACCAGCCACTATGCCAAGAATTGTTCGCTGGAATGTAATCCGTACAAGTCAATAAAATCAAAGACGTTAAATGTTCGATTGAATTGATTTTTATTGCGCTTAAATTGAGGACGAGCCAACAAAGCAAAGACATTTTTCTTCTACATGCCGATACTACTTGCTCAACCGTTCTAATGGCAATAATAATGGAATCGATAAAAACTTATTACGAGCTTGGTATGGTATCGTATTGGGATTTTCTACGACAACATTAACCAAATAGCGCCAATATTTCTTCGAATTGATTATGTTTTTGTTGCTCTTGCTGTTCTTCTTTTTTTTTAAAGACCATTTTTCCCATTCCTAAGTGACAACCTACTGCGCACAGTGTAACGATGTTCACGTATAACAATCAATTTTAGTTTTAAAAAACAAGAGTAAATTTTAAAAATATATTATCTATAATTGAATTGGAAACAATTATAAATATAACTATTAAGATTGACACACATACATACATATGTATATGTATATACCATATGCATATATATTTCTATAAAAAATCGGTGGATATTTCTAGAATAGAAAATATCGCTGATGTAAAATCAGACAAATGGTTACATTAAGTTAACAAATGTTGCATTACGTACATATGTATATAAAACAAATTTAATTAAGTTTATCTCAATATAACCATTAAAAACTGACTTTATTTATGAGCATTTATTATTTTGGAAATTGTTGGTGCCTATGCAAAAATGGGTTCGTCAATATGCACTCTTAAACAAAATTATGACTTTTGAAGAATTCTTATTCTTTTTTGTTTTGTTACACGGATCCAAAACAGTGTTGAAAAATTCGTACTTTAGTACTTTTTCATTTCAAAAGTACCACGGTACACGTTTAGTACTTTTTTATTATTACATATTTTATGGTTTGCGCTTTTCAACTATGTATTAATGGGTTAGCAAGCAACTTGTTCAACGTAATGATAAAGGTAAAATTAGTTTTTAGCCCTGGTTAGTCCAACGGCCACGCGAAGTACGTTCGTTTTTAGAGTACGAAAAGTAATGAGAACGCTTGCCGAACTGTAATATAATTTCCTTAAGTATTTAATTTGCTCTTCATGAGCTAAAACAAATGTACTTATATTCCACATTTGACTAAATGGTGCTTTTACGTTCTATTGCGTTTCGAATCAATCATTATGTAATATTAGTTTCTCTATTCCATTTCTATTTCTATTCCATTCCGTACGTGTATTGAGTATAAATAAATATTTTTCACAAAAGTATTATTGGATGCAAAAAAGTACTCTTTCAGTTATTGTTCAGTACCATTTTAAAATTTCAATTTTGCAACACTGATCCAAGACAAATCTACACAAACTTAGTATATTACACAGTCAGAAAACATTATCTTGAATGATTTTTGTTAGAGAACATAATCGAAATGTTGTATGTACTTGGTCAGATTTGTGTTTCTTAATTTCTTTCTTCACATTTTTCCTAATCTTAATAAAACTTAAAAGCATTTCGTTTAATAGGCTAGACGAAAATGAGCACCAAAAAATATTTGGAGTACAAATAAGTGACGTTTTTACATAGCAGGGTACTACTTTCACAGGCTACTACCTTCGAACTCTTTTTCAAACAATCTGTATATTATCAGACAGGTGGAACCAACTATGCCGCACTGTGATGTGTTTTAACGTCGCATTATAAAAGTGTCAGATTTGTTGAAGGTTTTACTTTTAAAAGAATTTGATCCAAGCTTTATACCGAATTGCTTGTAATTACCGTCTATTCGAAAGGTATTTCAAAAGTCGTACAATACTTAAAAAAAATGTAAATGTAAATGTATTGTAAAATGTACAATATTTAAAAAATAATATTCTTGCGAATGTTAAGCAAAATCTCAAATGTTGGTAACAGAGCAGCCTCAGTTTTAATTCCTGAAGTATCAGATACTGTAGTGATTGCTTTATTGATTTAATGCTGCTCATAGGCTTAGAAAGTTTAAAATTTTTAATATACACACATACTTGCATATGTATATGCGTTATATAATAAAATTATCAATAACCATGACGAAGAATAACGTTGGCTAGGCCATGCCAGTCAACGGCGAACACACAATGGATATTCTGCATGAGTGATTTGCGATCACATCTAAGTGATGTAAATCGACTACCGAATTCTTGAAATTTGACCCTGTCGGAATTTTTCTTATGGGGTTTTCTTAAGTACAGGTCTATGCAAATAATAACGTTAGTTAAATCTAACATAACACCTGCAATTGGATATGTCGAATGCGCTTCATCTAGAGAAGCAGCTACGGATATTTGAACGATGTTATATTCTACACAGAATTGCATCAATGGGTCTTTCAAACGAATTAAAAAATTTCGTTAATATCTCACAATCACTTTATTTTATTTACCATAAATTCAAGTATACATACACACATACATAATTGGTCATTACAACCCTTCAGTCAAGATTACGACCTAGCTTCTCACATCACTCATGTTGTGTGCCTTAATTTTATACACGAGTGGCGGGACCTACAGTTTAACGTCGACTTCGAACGACAGATTTTTTGAGACATTTTTCATGGCAATTTTATTTACTCTCAGAGTTTTCGCCAGAAATCTACTGAGAAGAAGTCGCCGAAGAAATATTTTTTTTATATTTCGTTTTGATGTCTGACCAGGGATTTGAACCGTAGCCTTACATCTAATAAGCCAACATACTACCTACTAGACCACAGCGACTTCACTTTATTTTATTTACAATAATTTGAAACAACTTTTGATGACTTATTGTCGTAACATTGGCAAAACTGTGAATAAAATTGTATTTCGCTGAAATAAATTCTGTGCTGTTTTCAAATACTGTGAAATGAATTTCACTCGGCTTGGCTTAGACTAAAATTTAAATTTTGTTGTTTCATTTCATTCATTTAACGAAAACCCCATCTACATGAATAGGTATATATGGTATAAATGCGATTACTGCAGCTCTAAGCTGCGCAGTTATTGATGCTGCGTACGAGTATGTTTAATGTAATTCATGTGATTTCTTACTCAACTTGGCAGTTTGTGGCAATAACTTTGGCCCTGCACATCTGTGATAAAAAGATATTATTGACTTGTGTCTACGAATGGGTTCGACACAAACCAAATTGAGACGGTTTGAATGGAACAAAATACCACACACATACCAAATACACACTCTCCATCTCGACATACATACATTCATGTAATTTTAAACCAATACTCACTCACACACTCATATACATGC
Organism: Sarcophaga rosellei; assembly: GCA_930367235.1. Classification (NCBI taxonomy): domain Eukaryota; kingdom Metazoa; phylum Arthropoda; class Insecta; order Diptera; family Sarcophagidae; genus Sarcophaga; species Sarcophaga rosellei. The sequence continues at coordinate 62,970,466 of OV884019.1, forward strand.
AAACATACATACATACATACATACTCATTTACCATACACTATTCGTTCGTTTGATTTTCGAAATACCAATTGATTTATCGTACATGATTAGAATGGATGGATGACACTAGCTATTCGTATCTAATGCTAGTGACTCGTATCTGGCAAAGGAGTTCTTTCTTCAGTTCGTAACTTTACACAATTCGTACGTCCATTTCTACGTCTAACTCGTCTTGCTTCATCCCAGTATTCAGGGAACAATTTAGGATCAATTCAATACTTTACGTTTGTAACACAAACACAAAAACAAAAAAAAAAGATGAGAAAAAGGAGCAAGAAAAACAAAATCCAACAAAATTTTGAGTGTCTATTGTGCGATATTGCTACAATGGCTTCGTAAGTGTTTGTGTTTTTTGGTTTCTTTGCTGAATGTACACGCTCACACACACCGTAGCATAGTATGTAGATGAAAAATTTTACGTTTTATAGTGAGAGTATTGGTAAATTGAGGGAGTATAGGAGTTAAAAACGTACCTTGTAGTCGTATTCTAGCCTCACTCTTGCCTAAAGCATTCACACTGGAGCAGCTGTAAGCACCAAAGTCCACTTTAGTCAGATGACGTATTGTCAGATTAAGATGCCAAGTGTACATGTTAATCATGCTCTCGGATATATTGTACTTGTTGCCATTGTGTAGCTTAAGGTTTCCTTCGGATTGTAATACACACAGACGGCAGACGGTGATAATGACAAAGGCGCGGGCGATGGCAATGATGTAACAGCAACAGCAGCAACAGCAGAAGCATCATCATAGAAATATAAGATACAATAAAATCAACTAAAGTTTAATAATATAAAGAACAGTGTATATAAGTCAGTAGGAACATTGTACGTACATATGTACATACCACACCATACCATACCATACATATGTATGTACGTCTTTGTCTGTATTTTCATTTTTGTTGTTGTGTTTTCGTGAACAACTAACAACAATAATAATAATAATAAAATAGCATAAAATCAAATAAAATTCTCATACAAAGATAAAAGACGAGATGAGCTTACATTTAAGGGTATTCCGATATAATTATGCTACACCATGCAGTTGCACTCATATAATCGCACTTTAAAAACTGTGGTATTCTTCGAATATGACTGTCTATCCCAAGCAGAGATGTATTCGATCTTTGCACGTAGTATATAAAAAAAAAGAAAAACCTTTACTAAATGTGACGGAAATCTATTCACCTCCTCTTTTTTAATTTCACAACTGCAAACCTATTCGAAATTGTTTTATTTCGTCTTTTGAGCAGGAACGAAGTTGTCGGAATTTGCCACACAAAATAATATTAGGAAATATAAACTTCGTATATGTACATATATATATGTATATATGGTATATGGTACATTTTCCTTCATACAAATTTCTAATAACGTTGTTTTAGGTAGACTGATCTCCACAGATTGGACCAGTTTATGTGAAAAGAAAATACGTCTAATTTATAATTCTAATTTCTAAAAAATCGATGTAGCCGAACCTATGATACTTTCCGAGTTTATAAGTCTACCAGAAAGTTGAATACTATATTTAGACATGCACTTTTATTGCGTAAATCGCAATAAACGCCATTATTGATCTCAATATTTTATATAAAGTTTCAATTAATTATTGCTCAATAAATACTCAAATTGTTATAATATTGAGTAAAACTTTAAATACAGCACTATCATAAGTATGTTCAGTGCGCATATTACAATTAACCGAACAATTTCTGTTAATATATAAAAACTCAAATGTCAACATAGACAACAAAAAAAAAAAAAAAATAAACAAAACAATGTTGTTGTTTACCAGCTGGCAACTGCATATTGAATAAGCAGCTGTACTACGTAATATTGTACTCAATAAACCGAATATTAACGCAATAAAAGTGTATGTCTGATCATAGTATAACGTTTATTAAAACTGTTTTGTACTCGTAATCTGCATATGTTGTATTGATACAGTGGGTGTAGAAGAATATAGCACACCGAAAGCCTGACTTGTAGACTATGTTTTAAAGGGAAAAAACATTTTTAGTAATGAGACCTCCTTTATACGAATGGCTACGTGAAAAAACAAAACTGCCAAATTTGGGACGGTATCATAACTCCATGTGAAATCCAAGAGCGTTGAATTCATTTCGAAAAAGTCACTATTTGGTATGGATTTTGGGCTGAAGACGTCATTGTTCGATTATGGCCAGGGCATTACTGTCAACGATGAGTACCAACTTATTTTAGCCTAGACTGCACTATCGAATCATCAAAGATATGTAGTTTCAATAGAATGGCGGGTTTCTGCACGGGTGATTTGAAGTATTGTCATTCATTTTAACGAAATATGAAAAAATATTTCATCGCTGACTTCCTCTCAGCAGATTTCTGGCAAAAACTCCGAGAGTAAATAAGCCTCCCATGAAAAAGTTTCTCAAAATTTGTCGTTCGGAGTCGACGTTAAATTGTAGTTCTTGCCACTCAAGTATAAAAAGGCACACAACATGAGTGGTGTAAAAAGACAGGCTGTAATCCTGACTAAAGGGTTGTAGTGGCCAATTATGTATGTAGTATGTATGTAAAAACTGGCTGCCAAGGTCCTTTAAAACTAACATAACCCATGCCTCAATGTCATGGAAAATTGGACAATTGGAGAAGCCGCGGCTGACACTATAACGGTGTTATATTCTATACATAATCACATTAAAACGCATAGAAAATTTCGTTGGTATCTCACACACTTTGTTTTATTCGAATGTTTTAATGAAGATCCTATACAAACAGGTATTATTTGAGAATTGAAAGCGCGTAGCAAGATCTTTTCTTATACATTAAAAAGGTCATTATTACAACTTTTACTAAAGGCAGGATTTTAATGAGCAGATAATTAATTTTTCATTATTATAAGTAAAAAATAACATAGAAGTGAGCGTTAGCGAGTAGATAAATGGAAGATTATCCTACCTGTAACTTTAAAAATTAAGTTTATGTTTGAATTTGCCATATCGTTCAAATAAATAAAATCAACAAACGTAACAAAAAAGCAAGGACGTCGTTGCCACATTAAAAAAGTTTACTGTAAGTGGCAAGTTAAAGGTGACCTTAATGTACACTTTAGCTAAAGCTTTTATTAAACCCAACTTTAACGTAAGTTGTAATGAAGGGCCTTAGGCCCGTTAAAGTTGGACTTAGTCAAAGGTAAAATCATGCCTTGAGTTAAAGGTGGTTCTAAAAATAATAAAAAGCAAATCAAGTTTAAGAACTTATAATCGTTTACGATCATATGATAAAGTCTGATGAGAATTACATAAAGGAAAGTTTAGTGCAGACTATCGGAAGTCAAATACCCTTAGCACTCATATTAGTAAAGATCCAAATGCACAAGCTTCATGCACACGAAAAATTCGGATTATTGGAATACTGACTAGTGACGCAGAGGTGAGTAAAACATAAGTTGAAATTGTTTGCTTGTTGATGAATTATTTCAAGGAATTATTTCAAATACCCTTCGCCACTACATATCATACTTTAATATTCTTTGTGATAGTTTTCTTCGTATTCCTCTTGAACTTGTGATTAACTTCACAAATACATAATTGGTCATTAATAACCCTTCAGTCAGGAAATCGATCTTTTCCTACCACTGATGTTGCGTGTGTTAATTTTATACATGAGTGGCGGTACCTACAGTTTAAAGTCGATTCCGAATTACAGATTTTGAGAAATTTTTATGGAAATTTTATTTAATCCCAGAATTTTTGCCAGAAATCTGCTGGGAGGGAGTCGTCGAAGATGTATTTTTTCATATTTCGTTTAGGTGGAAATGACTGACCTGAGGTTTGAATCGTGGCCTCGTCTAGATTACGGCGACTTCAATTACGAATATTATGGATAAAAAAGAGACGAAAATAATAAAAAAAAAAATTGACGAGCATGATGAACCCTGTACGCATTTAAAATTTCTTTTTTCATCTCTCCTAGAAATCCAAAAAGGCCGTGTTAACCTGGCTAACAGTTAATCAGTACTTAATTATTCAATAATTTGCTGTCTTTTCATGTATGAATACATAAAAACATTTAAAATATTATAAAAATATCGCTGCCGTGTACACGATAATATGGATCACTATGACCAACTATAGCATTATTTTCAACTCTACTCTGATTTTAGTTGGGAGTGTGTGTATATGTGTGTTTTTGTTTTGTACTTACCCTCATTGCGATACCATCCGTTCAACGGTTTTGGGTAGACTTCTACAATGCATTCTAAAGTAACTTCTCGCTCGACTGGGGCACCCACTAACTGATTTACGGCCTTGATGGATGGCGGAACTGTGTAGTGGTTTAAGAAGCACATGAAGCGTGTGAGAATGTATACAAACAGACGAATTTAAAGAATGAAAAGGAATAAGAATAAGAACAAAATTAAAGAGTAAATAAACAAAATTAAAACCGAAATTCATACAATCACATATACACATCCATACATACATACATACAAAGTCAAAGTAGATATACATATATATTAGTTTATATGTATATGTATGTATAGATGTATGTATATAAACAGTAAATGTAGAGTAAAAGAGAAGAGCATAACAAATTGCTGGATTAAGTGCAATGTAAAATGTCTATTTTTATTCCCTTTTTTTGTGTTTTTCTCTTTGTTGTTTTTGTTTGTATTTTTGTTTGTATTTCCCATTTAATTGTATTTCATTCATTTTCGTTTGTGTCCCCGAAAGAATTTTGTTAAATTTAAAACATCATTTAATTTTATGCTCGCATGTACATACATACATACGTACCATAACAATTTCAAAATGTTATCATTTCGTAGCAAAAAATTATCAAGAAAAACAAGAAACCACTGCATGAAATTCGTTATTTTTTTTAAAGACTCATCCAATACCGTTTGCACAAAAAAAAAAAAACAAACGAAGATTACTAAATAAAAGGGTGCTAGGAAATATGTATGTATGTATGTATTTGGGTGGGTCAATAAGTCACTGACTTTTTGAATGTTCTGCCTCTGGATTGAAAGAGCAACTTTGCTTCTCAGATGACAAAGTTCTTTGGAAAATTAACTCAGAACATAGTCGAGGCGAAAAATATGACATTTTACCATTGATCATCGATGGGAGTGACATATTAAAGGAAAGGAAGTGTGGAAAGTAAGTAAATGTCTTCGTTTCATTTATACAGCAAGGTAAAGAAGACTCATTATTTATTAAAGCATAATCTATCATAATCTGCAGTATGAATTTCTAAAATTTAACAAGTTTAAGCAATTTTAAAAATTCTTGTATGGATAGTAAGCAGGACCTAGTGTAACTACCCATGCCTGTGGTCTATATATGTATGTACATGATGCTTTAAACTGGCTGTAGCCTTAATGGAAATTAACTTGTACATTATCCCTTTTGCAGTGTGCATTTGATTTGACGTTAATATACGCAAATAAACTATGTTTAGCATGTGTACCGGTATGAAATGGGCCCCTTGTTTTAAGAAAATAAAACACAAATTTTTAATGGGAAAGTAAAAGACGCTTTATTCAAAATATTTTCCATTGCTGGCTGCACATTTTTTTCCATCTTTCAGTCAACTTTTAAATTCCAGGACAATAAACTGTCCGTCTTTTGAAACAAAAACCACCATTTTTCGATTTCCTCGTAGGAATAGAAGTGCTACTTAGCCAATGCGTATTCCATCGATGAAAACAAAAAGCAGCCAAGTATGGTGAATACGTCGGGTGCTTGCACGGATCTTCTTATGGGCAACTGCTGATGGTCTCTGTTTGAACCACGGGAAATCTAAGTGTATTTTATTGCATAGAAGAAGTGTTGTCCCCACAATTTCTAGGGATGTTGTGATGAATGGTGAGAAAATTGAGATAGTTCCTGCGACGAGGAATTTAGGAATACTTTTTAACTCCAATTTGACGTGGTATAGCACATAAATTCACTGGTAGGGCAGTGAGCCACGCAACTTTATGTATATACCTTTGAATACTAGAATCTTAATTGCGAAAACTTATTTGATTCCCTGTTTAGTAATTGCGATTCTAGCAGCAAACGTAAGCTGAACCTTCTATTTAATAATATTGCTAGATATTTTTATAATTTGAGAAGATATGATCATATCTCTGTGGCAGCTAAGAGTCTGTGAGTCGGTGTGACCCTTGATAATCATCTGAATATTCGTGTACTTTTATTTTTGCATCGAATTGTAAACAAGCGGATACCGAGTTATTTATTTGACAGGCTACGTTTTGTCCAGCATCACTACTTATTTTCCGAATTCGACTCTGGAACATTTTTCCACAACATCAGCAATGCAACACCAACGCTAATAGCTTCAGGATATTTTTGTTTTAATATTTTCGTTGATTTTTTATTGTGTTTTTATTCCCCTTATTGCTTCTATCTACATATCCATTACTTGCTATTATTAAGTCAGTTATTCATGTACTAAATTAAGTTAATTATTATGTACATATTCCTGTTCCTGTACTTTAATTATAAGATTTTTATCTTGTTGTACTAGATTTGGGCAAAAATTTCATTAATATATAAATATAGCAGCTCCCAGTCCAATCATTTGATTGTATAATGAACCGGTTTAGTTGCACACATTTTCTTGTTGGAAATTTATCTAACCGCGTCTTGTGGCTCGTTCTGATCGTATTTCGATCAATGCCAGTTTCAAATTGACCATCTGTCTGGTCGGTAGCGATCTATGTTAACGGTTTCACCAGGTTTTAGGACCTCGTGGTACAGCACACCTTTCTGCTCCCACCAAACACACATTATTGTGTTCCTGCCGTATCGATTCGGTTTTGCAGCCAAAGTTGATATTTGTCCAGAATAAACAAATACATTTTTCCGTTTAGAATTCTGAAAATAAAGCGCCAGTAACAATTCTATGCAAGACTAATTTTTTTATCGCTTTTTTGATGTAAAATTTCACAACTTATTTTACGGTATTTCATTTGTTTGACATTCAATTCATGTGACACCTATGTACCAAATTTTTGGACCTTTCCCATAGCTTTTAATATTTTTCGTATTCAAAGTGTCATCTTCATTCAATATTTTTTTTAATTCGGTATCATAAAATTTTCTTGGTGGTTTTCTTCATTTTTCACATTAAAATTGTTATCTCTGAACTGTCGAAGCCATCTTCTGAATGTTGCTTCTGATAGATATGCCTCGACAAGCATTAGATGCGATGATGTTGTTTATTCACTGATTTATTTGATGTGTACTAAATATGTTTTAAAAGATTTCATTGGTAACACAAAAAAATTTAAGGCTTCTTCCCTATTGAGACATTTGTATTTTAACGTTCACTTCATACCGGTACATCTGGTAACTTTTGCATTATGCCCCTTACAATGTGCAGTTGATTTCACATTAACACACTAAAACAAATTGCATTTATAATGAATTGAGCTATTTTAGTATGTAAATCAAAGATAAGTAGGGGAGACTGGGGCAGCTTCGGTATTCGGGTACTTTCGGCAATGACGTTACCTTTGTGAAGCTCTCATTGTACATCACTAGCTTGTAGGCATAGGTATCGAATATCAAAATAAATAACTGCCGCAAAGTTTGCCATCTCTAGCTAATAAGCTTATTTAGCTGCACGTGTTTTAGTATTTTTACTGGTGTTTTTGTAATATTTCATTCCATTTGGTAAGTATTTCGTATATACAATTTTTAAATTTTTAAGACAGTGTTATTAGAAACTCATTAAACATTATGTATTTTCTCACAAAAATATGTAAAATCATAATGTTTTTTGAAGATTAAAAGCAAAATTAAAGAAAGTGTTTTCGGGGTAGATTCAGCGTTTTAAATTGCGCAATATTAATTCCTATAATTATTATTAGCTTTGTTTTTAAAAAATATCGTTCAATATGGTTCGAAATTACAAGCCTAAGACCCAACGCGCTTCTATTGACTAAAATGCGATGAAAAAAAACTGTTTCTGATGTTATGTGTGGCCTTGAGACGCCAACGTCCGGCGCTAGAAAATATAGCCTTAAACGTCAAACAATTGAATCGCGTATTAAAAAAAATAGATCCTTTAGAGGATTTAAATTCTAACCAGACTGCTAGCAATGATAATTATCAGTTTAAGTTTACTTCGAAGCAAGTATTTACCAAAAAGGAAGTATTTACCAATTGGTTGAATACATAAAGAAATGTGTATCGTACCAATTTGGTCTGACGTATAAGGCTTTCCGGAAATTAGCTTATGAATATGCCAATCTTAACGAAAAGGCTTCTCCTGAAAAATGGAACATTATGAAAGAAGCAGACGAAGATTGGCTTTATGGGCTTATGAAGCGAAACCCAATATTAACGCTTCGAAAGCCAGAGAAAACCAGCTTAGCAAGACTATCAGGTTTTACTAAAAAAGCTGTGGATGAGTTCTAAGACAATTTAAAGTTGCTCTATGAGACACATTTTTTTCAAGCTAAGGATATATACAACCTGGATGAGACAGGCATTACGACCGTAGTTGATACACACAAGGTTTGTACTCTAAACAAGAAATCTCAATGCGTGTTTAAAAGTAAATCTTTATGCATATGCAGATAATTGCAGTTAAAGGGCAGCGACAGGTTGGAGAGGCAGTGTCAGCCGAAAGAGGCAGTTTGGTAACGTTTGTAGGTATAATTAACGCTAGTGGTAAGTGGCTTCCTCCGGTTTACATTTTTCCACGTCAACGATATAAAATTCAGTTTTTAAACGGATCTGTGCCTGACTCATTGGGACTGATAAGTAAAAGTGGTTGGAAGATGTCTGAATTGTTTATAAATGTACTAAAACACATTCAGGAAAACACAAATTGTTGCAAAGAGGACCAATATTACTACTTCTAGACCACCATTCCTCTCATTGTAGTATTGAAGCCATACATTTTTCAAGGGAAAATGGTATACATCTTTTGTCGTTTCCTCCACACACATCTCACCGTCTTTAGCCACTTGATGTTGCTGTTTACGGCCCATTTAAAAAGTTTCTTCAAACATCATTTAATGATTTTATTACAAATAACGCAGGAAAAAAGATAACTATTTATGAAATTGCTCAGTTGTCGAATTTGCCTTTACAACGAGCGTTTTCGTCCGAAAATATAATAAGTGGATTTCTATCAACCGGAATATATCCTCTAAAACTCAAAACTTTAATGAAGCGGAATTTGCACCAGAAGAACAATCAGAAGTCAATGTAATAGAACCCGATAATTCCTACGCACCTCCTTCTCCGTTATCTTCCAATCTCATAGAAGAATAATCAGTATTCAATACAATTGATCCAGATACAAATTCTTGTGCACCTACAACTTCATTATCTTCCAGCATTACACCAGAACAAATTCGTCCTATTTCTCGTTTAAATGCTTATACAAAAACTAAAAAATCCGGGAATTTTCGAGTTTTGACCAGTTCAATCGAGAAAAGAAAATTAGAAGAAAAACAACTTGGAATTAATTCTAAGCTATTGAAAAAATTTAAGTATTTCATAAGTACTCATGAAATTTTGAGTAAGAGTAAAGCTGGATTCACCCATTGTCAACAGTATTGAAATTCAACTACTCTGACTCATTCGTACTCACTACAACATTGATTTATAAGTACAGGTTGTAATGAGTATGAGTACGACGTTGACATCAAACTCATAACATTCGAAATATGTTTGATTCATACGCCTAATCACTCAGATTCATAACTTTAGAAAAATACTCATAATACTCATAAATGTTTAGAGTGATTGGAATTATTCATCAAAATTTACAGTCTTAGTTGTTGTTGCATTTACAAAAAAAGAAGAAGAAGGAAAAAGACAAAGACAGCAAGCAAAGCTAACACACAACCTTCTAGTGAGTATTGTAGTGTTCGTACGCGAGTAAAGACGTGTCGAAATCAACAACATCATGCGTATTGTTAAGTATGAGTACGATGAGTACTTCAAACTTTGAATATGAGCAGTAAGAGTACGATATTAAAATAAGTATGAATGCGTATAAGTATCAGAAATCATGAGCATGATTCGAATCTACTCATCTTTTTGAATACTCATTGCTGATCTCTGATGTGAATATCAAGAAGAATCAAACAGTTTTTGTTTTTGTTAAAAATTAATTTGTCTTTGGCAATGAAGAAAGAAAAATATTGAATGAAATGATAAAAGTAGATACGCATTTCCCCCATAGTTCGGAAGAGTTAAACGTCAAAGAAATTTGACACAAAAATATGATATTTGTTATCGCATGTCATACTTTTTCACAAAAAATACAAATTGAAATTTGTCCTGAATACAAATGTAGAACCTGTCTACTGTCAAGTAAAATTCCCTTTTGCCCATCTGCACTGTATAATGCATGTATATACTTAAATATATAAAGGCAAAAGTCGTCGAAATGGAGAGAAATCACCAATTCTGACAATGGTGTACGATATTAAAAACCTTTATCTTATTCCAGCTTAACTGTATGAATGTGATTCGATTAGTAAAAGGAAGCTAAGGGCCGTTATTATAACTTGCCGTTTAGTTTTTCATTATTATATGTGGACAATATGGTAGAAATGAGCGTTCAGCTAAAGCGAGAATTATCCTTCCTTTAACTTTTAATGTTAAGTTTATGTTAGAACTTGCCATATTATATATTATTTTCAATATGGCAACTTCAAATTTAAACAAAGAGAGTAATCACAACAACAAACAAAGAGGCCATTCGTTGCCACTGCGTTTAAAAAAAACTTGTTTAATTGAGCAGTTTTATCGACATTGCTCCGGCACTGCCATATTTTTGAAAACAGTTAACTTTATTTTATCTGTAAGTTGTAATAACGAAAATAAGTTAAAGGTAACTTTACAATTCCCTTTAGCTAAAAGTACCTTTAACTAAACCCAAATTTAACGACAAGTTATAATAATGGCCCTAAAAGTTTTATATTTTATAACAACATTATTACTTACTGATATGACACTGAGTTTGATTTTGAATTAACAATAAATAAACAAATAAAAACATGTCTGTAATCATTTGAATCAATCAATGGATAGGTTCTAAAAATCATAGTTGTTGTAAAATTATTGTTATTATTTTTAAATAATTTTATTAGGAATATATACTTAAGATCGACTCACATAGAATCCATTATTCGTTAAACTTTGACTTTTCCAACTCACATATGCCTGATACCCCAATATGTCCTTAAATTGTAATTTCAAACCCGATCCAAATTGAATACGTTTTATCACCACCATACCAACACATACATTACATTACATTTTTAATTAAGCGCTATCTACATATATATCTTTAAATATTTTATTTTATTTATTTAACTGCATTAGGCAATAATTACAAATTATTACTAATGTATAATAAGGCCATGGCAACTAGGCCTTAGGCTCAATAACTTATGTATAACTAATACTTATGACAATAACTTATATAATATATACAGAGGGTTTTAATTAGTTTTGTTCTTTTATCAGATTAAATTATAGGTTTTGGATTCCTTTAAGAATTCAACGATTTTGGCTATATTCTCTATGGTAGGATTAATTAGTAGGGTTTTGGGATTAGGAACATTTATAAAAATTTTTTTACGGAGTTTTTGGAATTTACTGCATGTGCAAAGAATATGATCGTGAATTTCCGAAGGATTCACATTGCAATTGCATATTCGGTCCAGATTTAAATTTAATAAGTGACCGTGGGACAGTTTTGAATGCCCTAGGCGTAGCCTTTCATATTTTACTAAATCTTTCCTCTTTGTATGCACTTTGTTGGATATTAAAAAATCATCTATAGACAATTTATTGTTGTTGATCATTTTATACCAGTTGGAGGTTTCATGGAATATGGGGTTATTTTCATGGTAGTATTTTTTAAAGAATTTGTTGATGTCAGAAGTGTTGTAGTTGGCAGTCGCTATCAATGGGGCATTAGTCGCTTCTTTTGCTATTTTATCAGCGAATTCATTTCCATCTATTTGACAGTGTCCTGGAGTCCAAATTATTATTATTTTTGGGTATTTAGAAATTAATATGTTCCTTATATATATTGCATAAAAGTTATTGTTGGCGACATTTGAAGTTGCTCTTAGAGCTGATAGGGAGTCAGAACAAATCGCAAAGTTTCCCTTTTTTGATCTTACTATGTTAATTGCTTCCATTATGGCAATGATTTCTGCAGTAAATATTGAACTGTAACTTGGAAGGATAGAGTATTTGATAATCCTGTTGTTTTGTGTTACACTGAAACTTACAGCATCGTTTGATTTTGATGCGTCAGTGTATATAAAGGTGTAGTTTGATTTTTCAGATTGGATTTGTCGGAACTGTTTCCTGAAAAATAAAGGATCTGTGTTTGATTTAGAGTGACAGTGTAGAGTAGTGTTAATTGATTGTTCATTTAAATACCAAGGAGGGTTGGTAACATGTTTGTATATTTTCCTTGTTAGATGTAGATTATGTTTTCTGCAATTTTTTATTATTCTTAATATAACAGATGGTATTTTTGGATTCTTTTTTGTCTTTTTGCACTTATTGATAATTGAGCTGAGAGGAGAATCTTGGTTATTGTATAGACATTTTAGTAGTTTATCTGTCATAAAATCTCGTTGCGTTTCAAGGGGTAATATATTGGATTCTAATAACATATTAGAGATCGGCGTTGTACGGAAAGCTCCCAAAGCAAATCTAATAGCTGAGTTGATTTTTGTTTTAATTTTCTTAAGCATTGTTTTTGAGGAGTATCCGTAAAAAGGTAGTGCATAATTTATTTTTGATAGTAGTAATTTTTTAATTATAGATACTAGTATGAATGTATTGCAGTTAAATTTTTGATTGGATAAACACTTTATGACGTTGAGTTGCTTTGTTATTGATGCAGAGATGTAATCAATGTGGGAATTCCATTTATATGATTTGTTAATGTATAAACCTAGTATTTTCAGGCACTCTACTTTTTTAATTGAAAAGTTGTTGTGGGTTATACTGGGAGTGCAAGCTCGCTTTCTGCATATATGTATGTACTTGCATTTAGTCCTTGATAACGTTGCTCCTGAATATTTACACCATTCGTTGATATCTTCGAAAACTTCATTGAGATCAATGGTCGGATTAGTTCCAGTGTTTGATCTTACTATTAGGTTGAAATCATCAGCGTAGGCTGTAAAGTCAATATTATTGTGTAGGGATATGGTAGAACAAAGTTTATTGTAAGCTATTAAGAACAGTATTACAGATAATGGTGATCCTTGGGGGATTCCATTTTGTAAACTGTGGCAGTCAGGATAGTGTTTACCCACTCTGGTTATGATTTTTCTGTTTAGCATGAAATTCCTAATGTAGTTAATGATCTTGGGTCCAATTTTCCATTCCAATAATTGATCAATTATTGCATGCATTCCGATTTTTTCGAAAGCTTTCTCAAAATCAAGGGAAATTAAGGTGAGATGTTTCTTTAAAGAAAGGCTATTTGCAATCAGATAATCTAGGTATAATAGAGAATCGATTGTGGATTTGCCCTTCATAAATCCAAACTGTCGACTATCTAGGAGCTTATCTGACTTGACAAGCCACCATAGCCTATTCGCAATAATTTTGTCAAGAACCTTTGATAAGCAAGAGTTAAGTGAAATTGGACGATATGAGTTAGGTAGAGTCTTGTCTGATTTAGGTTTGGGTATGGGAACTACAATACTTGTTTTGAATTGTTGTGGGATTCTGTATTTTAATATGTTGTTATAGAGTTTGACTAGTCTTAGTTTCATATCAAACGGTAATTGTTTTAGCATTGGGTATGAGATTCTGTCTAATCCTGGTGTTTTCCCCTTTAAAGAGTGAAGTACGTTTGTGAGCTCGGAGAGACAGATATCGCTCTCGATCTTTTCAGCTGTTATCGATGGGATTATAGAATATGGTAGTGACCTGTTTTTTTGTATTTGAAATTCAGCAGGAAAATTAGAGTCAGCTGAGTTGTCCGACCAAAATTTGTTTAGGATATTAGCGATATGATTTTTATTTGTAGTTAGTGTTGAATATGTGTTATCTGTATATAGGCTATCTATGTTGAAGTGAGTTTTATATCCAGTAAATTTATTTATATTTCCCCATAGACGATCTATTGGAGTTGATGGATTTATAGTTGATGTAAATTTTTCTATTGATTTCCTTTTTTCCATTTTAATTTCTCTTTTTAGTAGTGCGTTAAGTTTTTTGTATCTTATTAAATTCTGATTGTTTATGTTTCTTTTAAATAAATTCCAAGCAGTATTTCTTTCTTTTTTTAAGTTGTTAAGATTGTCATTCCACCATGGGACATTTTTTGGTTTGAAATTTGTTGGACTTTGAGGGATTGAGTGATTTGCAGCTTCCATTATAACTTTCCGAACATTTGCAGCTTCTTTGTTGATTTCGCTATCGATTGGTCTGCTTGTATTTAGCTTGGAGCAGGTTTTCTTAAATTTTATCCAGTCTGATTTTTGTGTTTGAAATATAGGTTTAAGGGATAAAGGTGTATGTTGCCCTTGTTGAAGGTGGATTGAAATTATTATGGGGAAATGGTCGCTTCCATACAAATTATTATCCGTCTTCCAACTAATCCTCGGGATAAGTGAGGACGAGCAAAATGTGAGATCTATGTGTGTAAAACTACCGTGACTACTTAAATGTGTTGCTGATCCGTTATTTAAAAGAATAAAAGGAGAATTTGTTATGTAGTTTTCTATTATTCTTCCTCGCATGTTATTAGACGAAGAGCCCCAAGCTCTGTGCCAAGCATTGAAGTCTCCAGCAATAATTGATGGTGAACTGAGGTTACCGAAAATATTATTTAAATTAGCTGTCCGGAGTTTCATTTGGGGGTTAATGTATGCGCTAACGATGTTGAATTTTATTCCAGATTTTACTTCAAGACATAATGTGTCAAAGTCTTTTTGTAGTGTTATAGGTCTGTGTTCTATTGAGTTGTGGATTAAGAGTCCAACTCCTCCGTATCGAGTGGTAGAAGAATTAGTTGAATATAGGTTATAATTAATTGGGATAGGAATGTTTGATAGGGAATGTAAATGAGTTTCTTGTAAGGCAATAATTTTAGGGGAATATTGATTTATTAGCAACAGCAAATTATTATAGTTGTTAAGATAACCATTTATATTCCATTGTATTATTCTACTTGGCATTTATAATTTATAAGAAAAAAAGTATACTCATACTGTTTTGGGTAATTTAAATTGAATTTACTAATAAATCCTTTTTGCGCATATGAAGATGTAGTGGAGTGTAAATTAAATTTAATTACAAAAACTTTACAAAGAGATGAATTTATATTATTCAAGGCATATAATATCATTACTCTTAAATTAAGTGTGATATTAAATACTTTTTTTGTTTCTTGTTCTAATTTAGTTATATTTGATGCATAAGAGTGGTTATTAATGCAAATAACGACTAAGAGCGACTTTAAGAGAAATAAATCAAAAAAAGTTATAATATATGTATATAGAAATAAGATAACACCTAATATTCCGTAATTATATATAATTTTAAGGAAAGAGTTTAAAACTTGCATTACAGCATTTCTTGTTGTATAATATGTTGTTGTTGGTGTAAAGAGTGTATATAAAGAGATTGTGATAATTGTAATTTTTATAAGTTCATAATTATATATTGGGTTAGTAAAAAAATGCAACTTAGAGAATTTAATGTTTGTTGAAGCTGATCTGCTATATGTAAGGTTGAATAATATGGAGAAAAAAAGAGTATTAATAATATTCAAGAAGTTCGTTATGATCGGTAACATTTATTAAGTATTAAGGGAAGTTATTTATTTCTTTTTACGTGCGCCTGTTAATTTTCTCTTAAGCTTTTGAATATTCTTGTTCGATGTATTCTTAGGTAAGAGAAATGCGTTGCTCGTTGACGGTTGGCTTGTAGTTAAATCCGATGTTAAGAGAGAGGAACTGCTCTTTATTTCTATATCATTTAATTCAGTCTCGGAGATTTCTATATCGGAGATTATAGTGGAGTAATCAACTAAATCACGTGTTGTGTTTTTATCTGTTGTCAGCTGATTTCTGTTATTATTATTGGTATTTGCAATGTTATTGTTGTATGTGAAATTATTATATTTAACTTGTGTTGTTAGTGTTTGATGTTGAGAGGTTTGGGTTTTTAGCATTGAGGAATATGATTTATGCATATTGGGATGGCGTTCTTTGAATATATTGACTGCTTTCCTTTTGCTTACCTTTTCAAGCGTGATGATTGCTTGAATTTCTTTTTCTTTGAGAAAAGTCGGACATTTTTTATCGGTTGTGGCGTGGTCATAGGCTTCGTTTTGTTCTTTGCAGTTAATGCAACATCTTGTTGATTCGCATATTTCCTCAGAGTCTTCGGAGATATGGTATTCTTTTGAACAATTGGAGCATAATCTGGCGTCTTTGCACGATTTCGCTATATGCCCGTAACGTAAGCAGTTCTTACAACGGAGGGGTAGAGGATAAATGTGCGGATTCTTACATTTTCATAACCAATTGAGATAACAGTTGGCAAAGTGATGGTGGTAAAGGTAAGAATTATCAGGCCTGTCTCTTCTATAGTACCGTGGGGTGATTTTCGTTTTATCTTTTCGACCTTACTTACGTTTTTCCCCTTTAATTCTTCGAGAATTTCTTCTTCAGGAATTCCCCGCAGATCGTTACAATATATAACTCCTTTTGAGTAGTTGAGCGAGTTGTGTTCAGAAACTGTCACTTCAATCGAAGCGGAAAGTGAACATAATTTTATTAATTTGCATGCTTGGTACTCATTTTTTGTTTTAATTAAAATTGTGCCATTTCTTAATTTGTTGCAAGTGATTACTTCACCTTCACAAATCGAATCGATTACTTTTTTGATTAAAAAGGGGGATACCTTCGAGAGGTTATCATCACTTTTTACTCTTGACATGACCAAATACTTTGGCCCAGGAGTAGTTAAGTTTAGCTTTTTATTATTGTCTATAATAATTGGAGGTTTGGATATTCCTCCAATATCTGGTGGTTTATCCATGTTATTATTTTCAATAATAATAACAGAGGAGAGAAAAAGAAAAAAAAAGAAAAACAAACGGTAAATATTAAGTGCACTTGTATTATACGTCTCTTCACTTCAACAGTTAAAGTCGAACTGATATCTTTAAATAAAACATGAGATATCTTCGAAATTTTTTATTCAATTGAAAGTCCTATTGATAACATTATGTTTGGAATATAACATCACTTCCTGGGTGGTGCGCATCCCACATATACCTGCGACTTAAGAAAACCTCCCAAAAAAAAATCTGACGGAGTCAAGTTGGACAATCTCGGTGGTGAATTCATAATACCATATAGCACCGTTGTGTTGTCCAGATCATCCAAATCGGGCTAAAAAGAGATGGTAATCATCGACTTACAGTGCTAGCCGTTGACAGTGATGGCCTTGTTAACGACCTACTCAAAGGAATACGGACCGGTTGCGAAGCCTGCCATAAATCTTAACAAATCAATGACTTCTTCGCCAAGCATTGGACATTAAAATTTGACAATTTTTTACTCACATACCCAGACATGAGCCATAGGATGAGTCATCAACTTCGCCAGACTTCGTTTTGCAAACAGACGTCGTTGTCTATGGTCGTTTATCACCAGTTTGATCAAATAAATTTTGTGCGTGTGCCGCAAACAAAATTCGCTAAGTTGTAGTCTACGAAAAGTTCTCGTGAGCGATGATAGATCGACTGTCTTAGATTCTCAGCGATGTTTACGTCATATATTGTGTTTCGTTGACATACGGATGTTGGTCAAACGTTTAGATTTTATTCACCACATTATGAATATGCCTTTCGGTAGGACTACTACATATAGTGGTGGAGATCCTGATTTGGATTCTTAGAAATCAAGTCGTATTTTACAGAGAAATCTCCTATCTAGGACGTTTCTAATAGCGTTAAGACAAGTGTCCTGTAACTTTGACTCTTTGTTTCGATGTTTTAAGGTATCGTGGGAGTCTTCGTGTCTTCGTACCTTATCTTATTGTGGATCTATGTACGTTTTATGATATAACTATATTGTAGTAGGAACATGGTCCACCTAGAGATACGTAATGGAACAATATTTTTGTTATGATAAACGCTTTGCAGTCCATCCTAATCTTTATACTTTGTATAATGCTGTTGCAGCATTCGGACTGTAAAATTTTAGTTGCCTAACTGATATCATTTCATCATATCAGATAAAGATCTCACAATTCGCATACAAATCTACTACGTGAGAGCCAAAAAAGTTGCAACAATTTCATACAACTCCCGATGTCATCTTTACTTCTTCACTGGTGGTCGTATTTATATACCCAAGGGAATTAAACCTAATCATTAAAAATTGTCATTTCACTCATTTTATACTCAGATCATGCTTTTAGCTGCCTTTTACAACTTTTTTCCATATTTCAAGTCTTTCCGCCATGTCGATCGATGTAGTTGGAACACATACTGGCTCAATCTTTCTGACTGCTAATCAAATGGTACATGAAAAAAAAAACCAGTTAATGTAGCACATTTTCGGTGAATATAATTCTTAACTGCGACATTAGAGCGATTTGTGATATTTATTTAGAAGTACTCAATCGCATAATGCTCTCATGCAAGCAGTCCGTAGCGTATTGTTCAACACCTTTATCCTCAAAATATAGTCGATGTGATCTTCCTCGTTCTAAGCTTCTAGGATTATAGTCAGTGGTGTTGTGCTAATTTTTTTTTTACCGGAACGCGTTCCGTTTCAGCAGAAAAAAACAAGCCGGTTCGTTTCGGTTCAAACCCTTGTTTACAAAAATACATATAAAAATTCGTTAAAAATTACAAAAAAAAAAATTAGCAATTCTTTTTAATTTTTTTTTCAAAACGTCAGCCAATTCTCGTTATCAGAAATCATCTTTAGTTCCGGAACGCGTTCCTGTCCAAAAAGGAAGTACCGGAACAACGTTCCGGAGCGTTCCGGCTCGACAACACCACTGATTATAGTCCTTAACCAACGTCCTAATTTCACCTGCTATTTTATATGGCAAATGCAACAAAACATTTCGAAACCATTCACGCCTGAAAATTGCACCATTTGAATTCAGTATAATATCAGGGGCCGAATTACCGCATTCGTGATCGAACAGAGTTTCATATCGAGTACAATTTAGTGACGAATCGAATGGATAGATTACCGCATTCGATAGCTCACGTATCGAAATTACAATAAAATGTACAAGATTTTTTCTAGTATGTAATAGAATTGAGACATATGTTTTAATACATTAAAAAGCAATCATCGAAGAAGAATAAGAAGAAAAGTAAACAAAATTTTTACGGGTATATTAAATATTTATGCATATTTGTTAAAAAAAAATGTCATTTGATACTTTATTTTCTTTATTGTCGTCCGACTCAGAGGATGATTCTAATACTATACGTATTAGAAAACAAATCCGAGACAAAAGTGACCCACTATCAGTGCCGGCTACTGCGTGAGTGAATTTAATTTTTAAATTTTATTTTAATTAAACTTTTATTTTTTACAGTTTTATTAAGCGCTTTCGGCTTTCGAAAGAAGCCTACAATTTTATTCTTAGCAAATTATATTTTGAAGGGTATATGTCTACCGCAATACTACAAAATTGCAGTTGGCAGTAACTCTTTCGCTTCTAGCCAGTGGAGGATATCAACATACAATAGGGAATGATTACCTGATGGAAATGAGTCAAAGCGCTGTTTGCAAAATGATAAACAGGGTACTAAAGGAAATGGAAAATAAAATATGTCCTACTTTTTACTTTTCTCTAGGATTTTTCGTCCTTAATTGGTGGTCCATAAGAATTTATTTTGAGTGTAAGCTGCTCCCACAACCTTTTTGATGGTGCTTTTCCTTGGCTGCAGTTTGGTAGTATGTTTTTGGCTTAGGCTTAGGATGCTCCAGTATGTCGCCGTGGTCTAGTAGGTAGTGTGTTGGCTTATTAGACGAAAGGCCCGAGTTCGAATCCCAGGCCAGACATCAAAAACAAAATACAAAAAGTATTTCTTCGGCGACCTCCTCTCAGCAGATTTCTGGCACAAACTCTGAGAGTAAAAATTGCCATGAAAAGCTTCTCAAAAAATCTGTCGTTCGGAGTCGACTTTAAACTGTAGGTCCCGCCAGTCATGTATAAAATTAACGCACACAACATAAGTGGTGTTGGGAAGCTAGGCCGTAATCCTGACTGAAGGGTTGTAATGGCCAATTATGTATGTTATGTATGTTAGGATGCTCCACCATGAACTGCGCCATTTCATCCTTTTGTTCCATTTATTTTCTTCATATTGGTCCTTTAAATATTTTTATTTTCTTATTTAACTTTAAAAAAAAAAAAAACAAGTTATAAAAATTTAATTTTTTGGATTTTTTATGCACGCTTAAGTAAAAATATTTCTTTTCGATGGCTGTTGTGTTAACGAATGACATTTCAAAAATATGCATTCGATTGCACTCGTTATCGTATGCTATCATCTCAAATTTCGATACAATCTATTCGATATCGAATGCGGTAATCTAAAGAAGAAAGATTACGAACAATTCTACTCGATCACGAATGCGGTAATTCGGCACCAGTTTGATCGAGAATCTCATTACCAACTGCAGCCTTATGCGGAAATTTCATAAATTCATTAACATTATATACATACATACATAATTGGTCATTACAACCCTTGAGTCAGGATTACGGCCTAACTTCTCAACACCACTCATGTTGTGTGCCTTAATTTTATACTTAAGTGGCGGGACCTACAGTTTAAAGTCGACTCTGAACGACAGATTTTTGAGAAACTTTTTCATGGCAATGCGGATGATATATACGGATAATATAGGCTTATTAAGTCATTCTTTCTCCAACATGCAGTCAAAGCTAGATCTATTTAGGGAAACCGCAAAGCTAGATGGACTGAAGATGAATATTCACAAAACCAAAACACTCAGAATGAATGCTAACGCAGAGCGAGAATTCCTAATATATGGCAAGGAAATTGATGAAATGGAGTCCTTCTGCTATCTAGGCAGTATAATCGATAAATCCAGTGGTTCATCAGCAGATGTTGCCAGTCGCGTTAATAAGGCACGTAATGCTTTTGCCCAACTTAACCCTGTTTGGAAATCATCTAACATATCGAGACGCGTTAAAATTAAAATTTTCAACTCCAACGTTAAATCCATATTACTGTACGGTTGCGAAACGTGGAATATGTAACCGCGCGATTCCCAGTCTCTTAAGTGTTTACTGGCCCACTGTAATAACTGCAATTATTTGCTACGAAAATTTATTGCTCAAAGTTTTCTGTCTGCTTAATACCAAAAAGAAAGCAAACAAAACTCAATCATTCCTTTTTTCAGCAAAATTTTCAGCGCAAATCCGATTCCATCAACGGCAGCTATTTGAATTCATCCTTTACGACTCGTTTAATGCTAAACACGACAAGTGGGAATCCAGTCAAAAACAAAAGCACAACAACAACAATTTATATTGCCAAGTGTTTGCAGCAATTAAATTGTGTTTCATTGCTGATTATTTATGATATCGAATGTGTTTTTGTCAGTGCGTTGTGTGTGGCGTATCTCTTGCACAACACAGTTAAAACTGATAAATCATTTTCATATTTGATAACAATAACAACAACAAAAAATGCTTTTAAAGTTCGCATTACCTAAAGAAAAAAAAATATACATACATACATACATGCCATATAATTATTTACATATACATATGTATGTAATGAAGATGGAGGGATGGGATGCATGCAAACAAGGTAAAGTTTCTGACTGTGGCCAACGTGGCGAAATACAATTCCTGCAGCTCCGTCAAGGTAGGAATGGTCCTCTCCGAACCTTTTGATACCGTGCGGGGTTTCAGACAAGCCGACCCCTTATCATCCGACCTCTTCAACTTCGTCATGGAGAGTGTTCTGCGAAAGGCGGGAGTGCATCGTAATGGCACTATTTTCCAAAAAAACGTCCAGTTGATTGCATACGCTAACGACATTAACATCATAGGGCATACCAAGCCAGATGTTATTGCAGCCTTTAGTGCTATTGAACGGGAGTCTACTAAGATGGGTCTGGTAGTAAATGAGGGCAAAACAATGTATATGTTATCGACAAGTAGAGACGCGTGGCGTATTGATTCTCAGATTACGGTCGTTAACTATACTTTTGAAACAGTCAAGGAGTTTATTTATCTTGGCTCCGCCGTTACCACCAAAAGTGATGTCAGTCTGGAGATCAAGCATAGGATGACTTTTGCCAACAGGTGGTACTATGGTTTCAATAAGCAATTGAGTAGCACCGACCTCTCTCGTGCGACAAAACTAACACTCTACAAGGCACTCATCCTACCCGTTCCTCTTTATGGCGCAGAGGCATGGTCCTATTAAATACTGATACAGCGGCCTTGAGAGTGCTCGAGGGAAAAGTCCTACTTAAGATTTTCGGTCCAGTGCGTGTTGGCGATGATTTCTGTATCCGATTCAACAGTGAGCTGTATGATCTGAGAGGACGACCTTGTATCCGTTGGAAGGACCAAATCGAGAAAGCCCTGTCATCGATTGGTGTGGCCAACTGGCGTAAGCGCGCAAGAAACAGAGGCGCCTGGAAGGATGTGTTGCGGCAGGCCGAAATTCGTTACGGCTAATTAAGTAAGTAATGAAGATTTCACATAATATTACGTTACACCGATATACATACACATACAGACAGACTAAGCCCCAATATTGATTTTTATGAATTTGTCTCAGATTATTAGGCCATATTTGTATTATTTGGAGGTTCCAATTGCAGGGATACCCTTTAGAGAGATAATACGTTTCATCATTTATTTAAAGCTTTAAAATATGGTGGATATTCTCGTGGCTTAATTAAGCTGCTTAGAAACGGTTTTTTTGTAAATTTTTGTATAATTATTTTTTAGTTAGTGGGTGCCCTGGTAGTCTAGTGGGTAGTGTGCTAGACTATTAGCGTGAGGGTCGTGGGTTCGATTCCCACCAGAGACTCTGGTCTGTGACACTACACCGAGCATATGGTCAAGTTACTCCGCTCGTATAAAATTAGAATATAATTTGTAATTATATTGTAATTAAATAAAAAAATAAATAAATTATTTTTTAGTGAATACTATTAAAATTTAAACTTTTGTAGATCGTTTCACAAAGCATATGCAAATAAGAAATATAAGCGTCGCATATTTGTGGAAGACTTAGGCATGGAGCTTATAAGCGGAGAAATATCTCGTAGACCGAACATGCCACAAAGTAGTCCTGCTAAAGCAGTCGTAAACAGCCTTTAAAAGACTTTGAAGTTCCGCAAGCAAAAAATTTAAAAAGGGGACGATGTTACTTTTGTCCAAATATACAAATAAATGTTCCGAATGTCAAAAATTTATTTTAGCAAAAAGCATTCTGAGACCAATATTGTATCTATGGCATTAAATATCGGTGGCAATATATAATTTCGTGTTTACACAGAAAGAAAAACGGCGTGCTAAAATTAACTTTTCTATTCTCAATTTTAGCCAAAAAACGTGCTTGAAAAATTAAGCCCGTTTTGGCTATCGTTTGCTTAAAACAAGCAAAAAACGGGATTGATTTAAAAAACTAAACCTTATATTACTAAAATCAACACTGAAAAGCTCAAATCTATTTAAAAAAGTTTTATTTTGAGTGCAAAATAGGATTAAATAAAAATTAACAAGTATTTTGCTTGAATTAAGCAAACAAAGGGTTAAATCAAACCCTGAGAGAAAATGAGCGAAGTACAACTTACTCTCTCATCTACTCTCATAATCAGTGTTGCCACGAAAAAAAAATATTATAACCAACATTTGTGAAAATAAGAAAAATATAACCAAAATTAAATTTGCAGACTTTTATTTTATTTTTTTCGAATTTAAATTATAATTAATAAGAAAAGAAACAAAACATTGCAAAATAAAACTTTAGTCTTACTAATTAATAAATTTTAACAAACAAAACAAAACCAAAATTGGTTATTTTTTTGATCAATGTGTAAATGTGTAGATTTTTCCGGGTTTGGTTATTTTTTTTTTATATAAAGAGCTCTTGATTTGTTTGTTAAAATTTATTAATTAGTAAGACTAAAGTTTTATTTTGCAATTTTTTGTTTCTTTTCTTATTAATTATAATTTAAATTCGAAATACCGCTATGAATTACCGCCACATCGGAGTAGACTAAGGCTGTTCAAGGGATGCTTTTCGATTCAGCGCCACTTTCTTTTCATATTTCTGTAAGATCTATTAAGATCCTAGTCTCGTAATCGTTCAGGAGAGTTGATTTTATATTCGTACTAAATATTGCAATTTTTGTATGCAAAGATAAAGATGATGATTTCTTAATAGGTTTTAGGCATCCAAGTATTTGACATGCCTTCGCGATTTTCTGTATGTTTTCTATTTCTCTTGTACCAATCGTTTGTAAATGAATCCCGTGAGGTAGCACCATTTTCCAAATAGTTTCACAATAGCCCGCAGGCTGTTTATGTGGCCCATTGGGTACTAGCGGGGTTTAAAACCATCCTATTCCCGCTCTGTCGGAGATTGTATGGTCTATGGCCTATTAATAACGCATGCAAAGAAATGCCACTCCAATTAATTGGACTACCAAATATAAAATTGCATAAAAATATCGAAACTTAATTTCATAAAAAAAAAAATTTAATTTTACAGATGAATTTCTAGTCCAAAAAAAAGCTGTATTTAAAAATATTTCTTTGTTTTCTGTTGTGGCTTTAACTTACAATTCACATGGACATCAAATCGTTTGCTTACTGAAGGCGGAACACCATTGGAGGCGATACACAAATATCCACCCATGTCGGTGCGATGAACATTTCCCAGCATTAGCTTCTCGCCTTCAACACTTTTCACAACTGAAATAAAAACAAAAATCAATTATTGAAATAACCATTGTGGTATGAGATACAGCAATTCTATATTTATTTATTTATTTGTTCAAATACAATACAACAAAAATAAATCTTATATTACAGTATTGCTTAGCAATTGTTATTAACATTAATTTTGAATAATTTATTTAATAAATTTAATAAAAAAAATTCATTTAACAAGAAAAGAAACTTAAAATTTAATAAAATAAAACGAAAATTAAATAAGGAAAGGGAAAAAGAAACATCATTATCACTGGCATTTTTCGAAATGGGTTGCATTATTGATTATTTGTATTTGAAGGGGAAGTTGGCTCCAGAGACGGATAAGGTGAATGAAAAAGTGTTGTTAAGAGATGGCCTCGTTATATTTTACAGAATTTATCTTGTTCCCTCTATTCGACCTAGAAAATACTAATCTTTCATATAAATAAGGCGGCTGTCGACTATACATATATTAATTTGTGCAGGAACAGCAGAGTCCGGCAATTGATTAAATAGTCAAATGTGACATAATAAATTAGTCGAGCGAAATGCGATATGCTACTATTTCCCCAAATGCCAAAAATGTACCGTGCTGTAGCGTTGTAAGTTACGTTAAGTCTTAGTCTACTAACTGCATCGCAGCTAGCAAACATCTCACATCCGTACATAAGAGTCGTTAGTAAATATGTCTTCACTAATAGGATTCGAATATTAGATGGCGTAAAATACTGTGATATCCAGAGATTTCTAAGCATTGCAAAAGTTTTTCCACAGTTCATTTTGACGTGATCCGACCAATTTAGTTCCCCGTTCAGAGTTATGCCGAGATTTTTAGCTGTTCTAACAAAACCTATATTTGATCCATAAATTTGAATTGGTGGTAGATATGCGATCAAATTTTCAGAAGCTCCTATCAGTAATGCCATTGATTTGTTGGGTTTATACTTAGACCATTTGCAGATTCCTTTAAATAAATTTGATCCAAATCCTGGTTTATCAAGCGCATGCAGTAGGGGCATCACTAGCACTACAACTTATGTACAGCTGCACGTCATCAGCATATATGCGTATTTGGCAATGTTTTACTTGCAACGGTAGGTCGTTAGGATAAATCGAGTACAACAATGGGCCAAGTATAGAGCCTTGTGGAAATCTTCTTGGAATTCAACACCTTCTGGATATAACCGCATTATGGCTAACACTTTGACTTCTGCTGGTTAGATAGGAGGAAATTTGTTTTAATGCAGTTGAAAAAAAATTGCACATATATTTTACTATAAGTTTCAAGATAGAATAATGGACAGTGTCAAATGCCCTAGTATAAGGTAGCACATGAAAAGACATAGTGTAACGTTTATCAATTTGACACCTAATTTCCTCGGTTACATCAACCAACGGACTAAGACAGCTGTGTTGTGGTCTAAAACCAGATTGCCTTTTCGTCATTAACGAGTTAGTATATAGATAACTACTAATTTCCAAATGAACTAATTTTTCAAAGACCTTCGATAACTAAGGCAATATAGCAAAAGCCCGGAAACTTTTATCCCGTTTCAAAATTGGTACGATTTTAGCATGGTTCCATAAAGATACGAAAAGGCGATAATAATAGTATTGAAGAAATGAGTGAAATAAATAAGTGTATAAGGGAGCGTTAGTCTAATAAATTTTAAATGCACACCATCATAGCCAATATCGTTAGATTTAACGCAAATAAATGGCCTCAGTACTTCTTACTGCCTAAAATGCATGAAATTGAACTCATGCGTTTATCGTTGATTTAATCTAATGCTATCATAAAAACCTATATTTATAGGTGGTATACTTGCAAACTGGTGGTTTACATAGGTCCACGCCAAACTCCCAGGGACCATCACTGACACGATTTACCAAACCCCAAATTACGAATTTGCCTCCACTTTTTTCGTGAGTCTATATAAGTTCAAAGGCAGTAGAAAGTTCTTTGAGTCTCAATATGAAGGAGAGGAGGATTAAGGAAGTTATCACAAATGTGTTCAATCAGTTAAAATAGTGAGACGAACACTTTGAAATTTTTCTCAATGTACATCGATACCTTTAAGTATTAATTACCAAGTAAACCAATAGGAAAATTGGAAAACCTATTATTGCCCTCGAGAAGATTATAACAAAGGGTCAGAATAATTTTTCTACAGAATATTTAAGGCGAATTCACAGTTATTCGTTTGTTTAAACAAATCCGAGTATCGACCAAAGATCAGTAATGAATCGTTTTTTCGATACTCATAAATACTTATGAAATTTTGTTTATGAGTGAGTCAACAGTATTGAAATTCAACTAAATAATCTGATTCATTCGTACCCACTAAAACATTGATTTATAAGTGAAGGTTGCAAAGAGTATGAGTACAACGTTGACATCAAACACATGACATTCGAAACATGTTTGGTTCATACGCCTACTCATTCAGATTCATAAATTTAGAAAAATACTTATAATACTCATAAATGATTGGAGTGATTGGAATTATTCATCAAAATTTACAGTCTTAGTTGTAGTTGCATTTACAAAAAAAGAAGAAGAAAGAAAAAGACAAAGACAGCAAGCAAAGCAAACACACAACCTTCTAGTGAGTATTGTAGTGTTCGTACGCGAATCATCCTTATTTTGTGATTCTTTTAAATATTGAGTAAAGGAGAGTCGAAAACAACAACATCATGCGTATTGTTAAGTATGAGTACGATGAGTAAGTACTTCAAACTTTAAATATGAGTAGTATGGGAATGATAAAATAAGTATGAATGCGTATAAGTATCAGAAATTATGAGTATGATTCGAATCTACTTATCTTTTAGAATACTCATTGTTGATCTCTGGTATCGACGTTATTATGAACTACCTGTCATATACTCCACATGTGTTCTTGGTACAATTTTTAAGAACATCGGCCACCTAAGGTAAATAGACTACATGCCGAGAAAGGTGGAGGTAAATAAATTAAAATTAAATCTTGTTAATCAACAGAGCACTACTAATAGACACAAATATGCACATGTTACGTATTTTCAATGTTGAATTGTTTCCTATTGAACCTTACTTGGTAATTACGAGTGGCATGTCCAAATATTTGTTTATTTCGTGTAAATGTGCTCACAAGTCAATGCACTGTCGTATTTTATTTTTAAACGATAAATATTTTGTACGACCCCTACAGGATACAATTGAAAATAATGTGAAAACATCGACTGGAAATGCGTTAATTTACTACAGAGAATGAAAATATTAATATTGGATGTGCGTAGGCTTATGAACACATCTTCGAAAACATTCGCTTACTAACGAAAGGAAAGATAATAATGTGCAAAATATTTACACCAATGGCACTGGCACTGGCACTGGCACCAGCACTTGTTGTTTCTTTTCAATAAAGAAATAAAATGTGCGGTAAATATGAGAAGGATATGAGAAGTTTATGGAAAATGGATTATGTTTATAACGGTATGTACACACCTTGTCTTTCTCTGGATTCTGTTCGCAAGATGATATCCTTGGCTCCCTCGCGTTTCCATTGTACTGTTGGCATAGGTACTCCTGTTGCACTGCAAATAAGTGTTATGGTGCCTCCTTCATTGGTTATGCTCTCTTCAAGATTCTGATCTGGATGATATAATATATCAGGCGGCACAACAACATCCAAGTAGCCAGACTGAAAACAACAACAAAAAATATTTGTAAACAAAAGCATACAATTGCATTTTTTTCAATTTATTAATTTTTTAATACAAAAAATATAAGAGGGATAGTGTAGTGACAAAGGGCTAAATATACACACCAAGAAATCAGAGCAATTCCCATAGAAAAATAATGTCAATAACGAAAGAAAAATAACGCCAATAAGAAAGTAAGAAAGTCCATAATGAGTACCCGCCTTATACGATGTTCAGATGTGCACATTTATTGAGTCAATATTCGGTTTATTGAGTACAATATTTTAAATGTTCAGACAAAACAATATACGCAGTTCAGCTGCTTATTTAATATTCATTTAACAGCTGGTAAACAAAACAACTGGGTGTAATATGGGCACTAAACATACTTATGACAGTGCTGCATTTTGAGTTTTACTCAATATTATAACAATTTGCGTATTTATTGAGCAATAATTAATTGAAACTTTATATGAAATATTGAGCTCAATAATCGCGTTTATTGCAATTTACGAAATAAAGGTGCATACCTGAACCCCGTATTACACTAAATGATGGCACATCTATTAATATGGAACCTACTACTGTAAACCAACCACATATTTATCTCTATCTTAATCGAGAAACGAAACTGAAACAAAAAATGCCTGAGATAGACCCTAAATGTGCTTAACAGTGGAAGAGAAAATCAAAAATTGGCTCAAAACATAGAAGCTTATATCATAGTGTACTGTTATACCATAACAGAATAACAAAGAACATATACTGGAACAACAAAGTAAATTTTAAATATGGGAGACACTTAGACCTAGTTTCTCAAAGATAGAAACATTAGATCTAGCGTTCATTTCACATCATATGCACGTAAGAATACCATTTCTTTCGCTCGTGAAAAATATTCAATGTGGGAAGATCTTAGTGTCCAGATCATTCAATTCAGTCCAAAAAAAGTTGGTAATCATGGACCTGTAGCACTCGCAGTTTGTTTGTTTGTACCCATTCATCCTCAACGCTTAAAAAGTCTAGTTGCCATAGCCGTTAGTTTCACGGATGCAAACCCAAGCCACGATGCCAAATTTGGTGCAGTTCTTCTGAATGACACTACGATTCTCCTACACACTCTTACGGCTATCTGCGGCGTTTGAGGGAATCCTGCGTTTCGACGACGTACGATGTTGGTCGATCGTTTACTGAACCAGTAGAAACGTATTTATCCACAATGTTGTGAATACTCCCATCGGTAGGACGATATGGCGATCATGAAATTAAACAGTCTGAAAGACGTTGTCCAGACTACTGCAAGATGTTTCGGTTTTAGTACATTAAACGCTAGTTTACTGTAAGGAATTGAAAAATCGGTTGAAATTATTATACATGTCGTTGTAATTAAGTATTTTAGGCTAATATGGGAGACACTAAAACAATGGAAAGTGGGAGTGGAACGGATTTACGGTTGTCAACCTGCTGAAAGTGGCACAGTTTTATTCGACATAATGTAGCACAAAGCATAATACGTTACTTTCTAGATGTCTTGGTATACGATACTGATACCTAATATCACAAACCCAGGGCTATGGGAATTAGTATAGGAAATACAAACAAGTTTACATTACAACAAGCAGAAATCGAAGACACCAATTCGTTTTGCTATATGCATGATATCACCATCAGGGAGCTGGAAGACACGTTTCGCGAATCGTATTAATAAATAATATTCTGGTCAACTAACAATACAAACATATTCAAAAGTTGTGATATGACAGTTGACAAATATTAATAAGAATTAGGGAATATAGCTCATTGTGTTCCGAGAACAACGCAAGTTTTCTTTCACCCAAGCCTTTGCTATTAAATATAATTTGCGAAGACCACTGCAGATCGAAAATGCAGTTTAATGGATTCTTCAAGGCAGCCACATAAAATGATATTCAAGTTTTTAAACACTTTCAACGTTTTTGCTAATAGACAGACTTATGAGCCTGTATTATTCCGCTTTCAGAAAGGCTGTGAAATCATTTTACCTAGTGCAACCATTAATTTTCGAATGTATGTATTCAAGACGTCAAATGGAACTGATAATAAAATTTCGATAAATTTTTTTTGGACTGAACTGGAGTTGTAGCAGGACTGCATGTAGTAAGGTTACAATTCCGTTGCATGTATAGTTTTCAAATATTTTGTAAGTAATTTCTGAAAAGGTCTGACATACAGTCAAAGAAAAAGTTTACGTACAGTGATGGTTTTTCCACAATTGAAAACTATGTTATAGCGTTGTTGAAGGCGTTTACAATTAAGAATGTTTGAAGAAGAAGTGAATTTGAAATTATTGGGAAAAAATTATAAAAATTAGCGGTAAAAAAGAATTTAAAAAGATTTATATCTTGTTGTGCTATGTAAATTATAATAAACTAGCTGTACCCGGCGCGTGTTGCTGCGCCACAAACTGAAATAATTATACACATATATCCAAACACAAAAACATTACACAAATATCCAATTAATATTGAATCATTTTATTGATTTTGTTTCCCGTTGTCCAGAAGTTTCAGACGAACGGGCCTGAGTAATACGCATTCGATCAGTTTCTAATCTCACTTCTCGTTGTTCAAGTGATTCATGCGAACAGGTCTCAGTGGCTTGTACTCGAGCATTTTCCAATCTCAATGCTCGTCTGATTCTGAGGCTCGTAATGTTCTTTTCTTCCATGATTGAGGTGTAGGTCGACCAATTGCTTGTCGCTTTGGAGGCATGATTGCAAGGGAACGACGTGAAAAATGCGTTTAAATTTATTAAAATCTCTCAATATACCCAATCCAATTGAACCCAACAGCATTTTTAATAATTTTCCAAAATTAAATGTTTCAAATTTGTGATTGACATTTTACGGGAATGAGTTATACTAAATGTTATTAAAATCATAAATAATGAATCCTAAAATGTCTGGTATTTTTCCGATAACACATGATCAAATGCATTGTTTACGATTCAATTAATTTTGAATAATTCTTAGTGGCGCCATCTATTGGAAATTGCTCGCACTAACTTAGGAACCCCCGTCGACTTATGCGCAACAATTTTGCTAAATTGATCAAATGCACAGTTTACGATTCAATTTATTTTGAGTAATTTTCAGTGGCGCCACCTGTCTTAAATTGGTCATACCAACTTATAAAACTTTGTCGACTGATGCGCAGTAGTTTTGTTAAAGATCATAACATGATTAAATGCACAGTTTAGGATTTAAATCATTTTTCGCAATTTTCAGTGGCGCCACCTGTCGGAAATAGGTCATACCAACTTAGGAACCTTCCCCTGCTCATGCGCGGCAACTTGGCTAAATATCATAACATGAAACGATTCCAATCAATTCTTAAGCCTAATCTTACTTAGCATCCCTGTCGTACATTCAGTCGACTTTAAATTAACTTAAAGCTAACTATTCCTCAAGCAGTGGTGGTTGACGCTTGGATTACTTTTATATGGAAATTACTAACTATTTTAACATGGCGATGTCATAGGAAGTAGTCAATTGTCCGACTCTGCATTACTTTTAATTAACATAAAGTTAGCTATAGCTGTAGCTAGCTATAAACTTACTAGTTTTAGTTAGCCTTAAGCTGGTTTTTTAAACTGACGATAAGTTAGCTAAATTTCAGTGAATGAAAAGTCAGTTGTTTACACGTTGGCTTTAAACTCACAATAATTAGCTATCATATTAATAATTCGAAGTGAAACAGTTTTTAAAAATTTATATTTTAATAGAAAACAAAAGTTTATTCATGTAAAAACAAAATAAATAAATTAAAAAATTCACTTCAAAACATCAAATACATTTGTTGATTGGTTAAATAAAGATTTTTTCTAAACTAATTTATACATATGAAAATAAAATTAATAAATTCACGATTTACAAAAATATTTTGCACATTTGTTGATTAAAAAAGTAGAAAAAAAAGAGTTTCTAAATGTAACATTTGCAAATATTTAAATTTTTTGGATTCGTGTTTTTATTTTTAATGCACTTAGCATGAATACAACGTCTTTTTTATTATTTTTAAAGCGTTACACAACTCAGTCTCTACATCCTGAGAAACAACAGGAAAAACAGAAATGTTGGAACAATTTACGATTGTGATTTCTCGAACTTTTAAACAACGGTAGGCCATCAAAATTTACATCATTATTATTTTTTGAAAATCATTTATAATGCTCGAGACTCTTAATAATTGCTTTTTAAGACCAAAATGGCAATAAAAGCCCGGAGACACATTTCTTGTACATAATTTTTCGCATTTCTTAACAAAAGCGTTTGCACTTAAGGGCACTTCTATATTCTCTTCAAAGTAAAATTTTTAGCAAGTTTTGAAAGCAATCGCGGGACCGTCTGTATTTTAAATACCATTCACCAAGCTGTTCTCTTAAAGTTTTTCTATCAATATAGTTTTCACTAGAAATGGTGTCAACACTATCAATCTGACTAATGGGTTGACTTGTATGTACTTGGTAAGTCAACAGATGGGCTTATAGATTCTGAATTAACAACAGCAACATTGCACGGCCTTAGTTTTGTGGAATAAAAAAATTCTTTCTTTTTTATAAAGCCTCCTCAAATGTCTTCTACTTTCACCTTTCATGTTTTTAAACAAGTATCAAAACAACCACACACAATAATATCAAATTAATTTCACTTCACTTCAAATAAAAACACTTCAAACCTTTCAAATTTATGTATTTTTTTAATTTAATGTATTTTTTTTAATTATTTTACGCAAACAATAAAATTTGAACCAAAAATATAAATTGAAAAGATGACAGGCGGTTTTGTTTATTAATCAAATATCTAAGGCGTTAGTTATCTAAATCCGACGGCGTTAAGAATTGGAGTATTTGTATACACTTTGGTTAATGTAAATTTTGCATTGCGTAGTAATTGGCTTTCAGTTAGTCTATACAAGCAAACTTAAAGTTAGTTCTTTTTGTAGTTAGATACTCATTTGACGGCAGGGATACAACAGTTCCATTCCTTACAAAATCTTAACGGAAATAATGCTTCCAGCTCTTGTATTCAAATATACGAACCACTTAACTTTTAATTTAAATAAAAAGGGATTACCCACCATTGAAGTCAGCAGAACAAACAAAAATCTGCTTTTGCATATGAAAGATTCTTTTATATAAAATGATTACTGTCATGTATAAAATATTACATAGAGCTAACGGGTGACGTATACGTAATATTTTGTTAGGCAATAACACTCATACCATTTTTTATATATTTTATTTGATTTCATTTGCCTATTTCAACGTAAAAAGTGGCCTATAACTCCTTCCAGACATACTGTGAAAATTTCAAGAAAATCGGTTCAGCCGTTTAGCCGTCTATGGACTTCAAACAAACCCACAAAGAAATAAACACACATTCATTTTTGTATATAAGAAGAAGAAGAAGATAAATGTATCAAATATATGTACATACAGTGGTGTATGTAGACTTTTTTCTTCGACTGTACATATTTCGTGGATACTGTGGTGTTCTTAACTGCATATTTTCAATAAAATGCGTGTGATGGTAGTTCTTAAATTTAAGTCAGTTGATACATTTATTTAGTAATCACATTTGTGGGTGCTTCACAAACGTGAGGAATACCCTCAATGCTTGCAATCATTATTTTTGATCACTCCAAACTCAAGAATATCTCTAATTATTTGTCTATCAGAATAACAGTGTATCATACATGGGCATACTGCATTATAATTCTAATGCATTAAGCTTTTCAGTATTCAGTAAATGTTTACTGGTAATGAAATTTAGATTGCATTACCAGTAAAATTTTACTGATTACTGAAAAAAAAATCAGTATTCAGTAAATTTTACTGGTTACTGAAAAACAAAAACAGTATTCAGTAAATTTTACTGGTTACTGAAAAAAAAAAATCAGTATTCAGTAAATTTTACTGGTTACTGAAAAAAAATTCAGTAAGTCAGTAAATTTTTACTGATTACTGAAAAAAATCAGTATCAGTAAAATTTATTAATTACATGTTAGTGGAATTATTTTTTGGAAAAATTGCCTACAATTCAAGGATTCGAATAAAATTTGCTCTGTTCAATAAGCTGAATTATTAACAATTGTTACTGGAAAAGCATTCATTAACTCAAAAAACTTGCAAGAAGAACAAAAAACTAAAATTATCAACCTTTTTTATCGTTGCAAATTATTACAAGTTCTATTTTGAATTACCTTTTGTTTACATTATTGTCAGAACAATTTAAAACCAAAATAGTTTACAATATCGACTAATCAAAAATTATATATGTACCTTTTTTTTTACAAGTTTTTACTATAATGTTTTCATTTACTATATAGTTTTTGACGATTTAAAATAGAAATGTTCCATATTTTTTACTTTCACTCTCTTAATAGGAATTTAATAAACATACGTAAAAAAAAAATCAAAAACACTAAATTATTATTAGTGTCCACCGTTAGCTTTTCTTAAGACCAACATTTCAAAATTTGCATCGCTGAGTTTCTGCCTTCTTGAACGATTTACAATTCCAGCGAATTAAAATAATCGTTCTACAGGGGCGGACGAGGGCAATGGGGTATTGTATTTAGGAAACAAATTTTTTATTGCAATGTGAGTCTTGAAGCACTTGGTCGTCGTGTCTTGTTCGGACAGGTAAAGAATGGTTTCTTGTAGATAAATTGAACAGTTACTTTTTGTCAATTTGCCTATTTATTTATATAGGTTTTTACTCTCAAATTAACGATTTTTGTATTCAAATTAAATTTTTTTAAAGTCAAACACAACTTTTTGCAACACAAAATAAATTTTATTCATTTTAGATTAAATTCTTTTTATTTAAAATTAAAGTTTTTGTATTTCCAATTAAATTATTTGTATTTCAAATTAAATTTATTAACTTCTAATTAAATTTTTTGTTTATTTGACTAAAAATTTACTAAATAAAATAAAAATAAACTTATTGCTCAATTCATTATTGCAACATTTCTCTAGATGCAGCTAATGACAAATTCATGGTCATATCGAGATAATAATTGTTACAATCTGAATGTGTTACCGTTTCTACTGATTATTTAATTATTGTTACCAGGACCAAATTAATGTCCCGATCAGCCAATAAATTTCGGGAATGTAGCTTTGTTTTAGAAAAAACTTTTCTATTGGATTAAGCATAAGTGAGTAAGGAGGAAGAAACATTAAAATATGCCCGGACTCTGCAACCTTATCTTTTACTTCTTGAGTTTTATGCATTATCAAGGACCATCATCGAATTATTATAAAATTAATTTTTAAATTTTTGGCCAAATAAACAGAAAATTTAAATCGAAGTTAAATAAATTTAATTTGAAATAAAAATAATTTAATTTAAAATGAAAACGATTTAATATGAAATGAAAAAAATTTAATTTGTGCTGCAAAAAATTGTGTTTGACTTTTAAAAAATTTAATTTGAATACAAGAACCGTTAATTTGAAAGTAAAAACCTATATATTTATTTTTAGAACTGTTTTTCACACGAATAAAAAATAAATTAGTATTGAAACAACACACTTAAATAAATATTTCAGTGGTGTTGTGAGTACAATGGCGATCAGAAATCGGGTGGTCGTCGGTTCAAACCCAGTGGGCTGCATCTTTTTTTGAAATTCATATTAGACATTATTTTAATTTTTGTTTTTTACAAATATATACTCTCTATTTCTACTAATAACATCTATTAGAAATGTTGACAATTTTTTGATAATTAATAAAAATTTACTGGTAATGTATAATGGATTTCAATTTACTGGTACTGATTTTTTTCAGTAACCAGTAAAAATTTACTGACTTACTGAATTTTTTTTCAGTAACCAGTAAAATTTACTGAATACTGTTTTTGTTTTTCAGTAACCAGTAAAATTTACTGAATACTGTTTTTGTTTTTCAGTAACCAGTAAAATTTACTGAATACTGATTTTTTTTTCAGTAATCAGTAAATTTTTACTGGTAATGAAATTTAGATTGCATTACCAGTAAAATTTTACTGAATACTGTAATTTTTTTCAGTAATCAGTAAAAATCAATTTTTACTGAAATTTTACTGGTACTGCAAAGTGCCCATCTATGCAGTGTATTGACTTTTGAAACTCATAAAGCTGTTCATTGACTCTACCGATTTATCTATTGTAGCTTGAAGATGACTGCAGTTATATTCGAGAACTTCGCAGGTTTGTATGTATGTGTGAGTGGTTTTAGTCTTTAACACGTTATCTGTCAACTACGTGAAAACTCGTAGATTGCGTTCCCTTCTAGGTAGCCAACTACGACTTATCTCGTACTCACTAAACCACTTTTTCTCCTAAAAAATCATAATTTTTGCTTTTTGATGATACCTATGATCTAAAAATAGAGCTTTTTGTAATATGATGTGAACAATTAAAATTGTCATTTTTGGACAGTTTTCCGAAAATTGCCACTGAAGTCAACGTATTAAAGCATCAACAAGCCTAATACCAACATGGGTATGAGCTATTGGAGGAATTACATACATACATAATTGGTCATTACAACCATTCAGTCAGGATTACGGCCTAGCTTCTCAACACCACTCATGTTGTGTGCCTTAATTTTATGCGTGAGTGGCGGGACAACGTCGACTCCGAACGACAGATTTTTGAGAAACATTTTCATGGCAGGTTTATTTACTCTCAGAGTTTTTGCCAGAAATCTGCTGAGAGGAAGTCGCCGAAGAAATATTTTTCGTTCATATTTCGTTTTGATGTCTGGCCTGGGGCTCGAATCCGGGCTTTACGTCTAATAAACGAACACACTACCGACTAGACTACGGCAACTGGAGGGGGAATTAACAAAAGTAAAACAACCAGTCTTAAGAGAATATTCGCCAGTTTTCTAGAACATATAGCGTTGGCATTACCATCGTCTAGTAGTAATTCGTCTCGCAGTTTCCAAGAAATCGCCCATAAGGGCGATAATAATATCAACAAGCAATACAACTCTCATAAATCCTATTTTATTGGTGACCTGATGGCATTACTCTTCGAAAGATGGAACTAGTCCAACCAAGTATTTATTGGGAGTTAGTTTGGCTGACAAAAATCCTCCACCTAACCTACCTCGCGGGTGTCTGTTGGTAATGACGTTATGGTCTTATGAATTATTTCTCCCATCATAGAGTAGAGGTATGGATGGACTAAGGTACCACGCGGGCAGTGTCGAGAGTCAGTTAGGCTGAGGAAGGTACCTCAGGTGGACTAGACACATACAAATGTATGTAAAAAATGTAGCACAAATTGAAGAGAAAAAAAACATATCAAATTTAAAAGAAAAGTCGTCCATTGGGAAGACTGAGAACGGAAATCGCAGAAATCCGCATTCGAGTGTTAAACCGATTCCCATCTCAATTCAACGGATGAAGCATTTGGTTAATACCGGTACCAAGGACACGTTAAATTAGATTCGTATTCTGACAAAAAAGCCCTGGACCGGCTCTCCACCGCAATATCCAGTCCGGAAGAAACGTGGGTGAGATCCAAATTAAAGGAAGTGTCTAAAGATGCCACTCAAAGCAAGTCACGAGCAGTCTTTGGGATACCTATAAATCTAAAGGAGTCTGAGAGTGTTCTTAGGATAATAAAAATGTGAAATTCAAAGTTACTAACACTCAATTGGAATATTGCCAAATTGGATGAGCGCTATGCGTCTCACTGTACGACCATTTTAGTCAATCAGGAAGCCCTGGAGTACCTGGCAAATTCCAATGCTGCGGTGGCCAGGGAGAAACTCCCGTCCTTTCTGCTGAAGACCTTGGAGAGACTCATAGATGTAAATCTAGACTGGAAATCTCTTATACAATGGACAGCAAGTATATAATATGGGAAGGTCTGTTGAAACCGGTTGTAGCTTGTGGTATAAAGCGCTATTTCTGTCGCACAGACAAAATTGGCTATATATATAAACTATATAATACTCTATATAAAAACTAAATCGGGGAAGAACAATCCACCTAAAGCTAGTTAGCTCACACATCGCCAGAAATATAGAAAAGGAACTCTACAGGGTGGGGGACTTTCTCCCCATCGTATTTGATCATATGATGAACGAGATACTAGTGATATTGGATATGGTCCTATTGACTATGTGGTTGTTATAATTTCGGGCAATCTTGTGAACTGAGGAGTGGGCATCTAAATGCGGTATGAATGTTAACTCAGGGAAAACCTAGGTGGCAATCTTCACTTGAAAATATGTACATGTTGCCTGGAACTGAAGGATAAGCCGCATTTTCTGGGGTTCGTTCTGAATAGTAAGCTGTCTTACAAATCGAACACCATTAATGAACCAAAAAAGACCTCAAGTATCCTCCTCGATAGTAACAAAACTTTAGAGAAAAATTGGACCTGGGACGTAGAAAACTCGTCCTATTAAGACCCATGAATGCCTCGTAGAATCCTTCGATAGGGCAGCTAATTTTAATCTTAACCTACCGTAACACTGGAGATAATTTTATGCCTTCTACCGTTTGACCTCTATTGTTAATGCTACTGTAGGCGCCTCTGGGAGACTAAACAATGGCATGGTTACGCAAGGAGCCTGAAAGAATTTTGGACTGTCGGTAGCAGAGACTACGTGAAGCCACGAAATGTCTTGTCAATGGGATTCAGCACATCCATTTAGAGGTCTGGAAAAATGTTGCGGCGCACCTTATAAAGAAATCGGTGAACATTTTAATCAATGGCTCCAAGTTGAACGAATGCATTGGTATTAAACTATAAATGTAAATAAAAAAGTAAATCAATTTTTTTGTTTTCATGCGTTTAAGACGCTTTAAGAGCCGAATGATTGGAAGAATCGTTTTTTACTGTTTTCTACGTGATGATACTGGTTTGAGTTAAATATAGGATACAGTGTAGCGTTTTCAACTTCATATTTTAATATTGTTGCCCTTTAAAGTCTGTTTAAATACAAACAAAATATTTTTTACATTTAAAGCTCGTTTAAGTTACCATATGATGTTGACAGCTTGAAGCAAAATTAAAGGGGAAAGTTTGGATTCATTGTTAGAATTTTTTTGTTGTTTTTGTTTTTTTCGCTTTTTATTTTTCTTTAAATTCTCACATTTATTTTGGATAAATTTATTGAATTAAAAAAAAAACTATCTGTGAGTCATATTTTTATTAAAATTTATTTGAAATTCAACTTTGAGTTGAATGCAAATTCACTGACTGATTGAATATATAAATGCAAAGTGTAATACTGGTAAGGAAATGTTTCTCCAGACATATGTTTGTACTACTGTAGGCGTACAAACCTCGCTTGGGACACTTTTGTAAAGACAAAATTTCATTCTCTTTAATGTACTGAAGAAAATATGATTTTTTTTTATAAAGTGTTGGTGAAGACGTTGTAGAGGCGGTACCGTTAACCAGACATTACACAAATTCAATAAAATGTCGTTACATGCATATTATTTAAGTGTTAAATGTTGTATCTATCGTGTTACACTTTAAAGATAAATTTTAATCAATAATTTCATTTTGAAATTAAATTTTAAATATTATTATAAGAAGCATTTATTATTCGATTCATTTGTTAACAAATGCACGCCACTTGTATTTTACGTACACGGTGCAAACAAAGCAAAATTATAGCATAAGGTAATCATTTAAAGGAAAAGTTTAAGGTATGTCCACCATGTTGCAGAAATCAATTGAATTACTTGTCAAAACTTGAAACTCTTCCTCAAATTTTACAATTTGCCATTAAAAGGAAATAATGGTCATGGCTTATCTAGATTTTCTGTACTTGATGCGAAATTGTTGGTCCTCGCCTGCGAAACTTATCAATGTTTAATAACCGTATGAAATTCTTTCAACACATAAAAACTAAAACATTATCGCACGTGGTCCTTTTATACCTTAACAAGATTTACCAGCGTACAGAAAATTTTATTTTATGAAATTTTTTAAAAAAATTATGAAATCGAACAGACTTGTCAAAAAATCTGTCACACACTTACACTTTATAGTACTCACTACTATATTTTTTGAACAGATGTATAATTTTTGGTAGGTCGAACGACTAAATCTGAATACTTCACTACCAATTGGCAATATTAACATTCTTTCTATTTATACTGCTAATGTTTTATGTCTGGCAACTTCGGTTTACGGTATGTTGTGTATGTAGTGTTGTTTTTGTATTTTGATCCTTTTTTTTTGATATTCTAAATTCCAATTCGTTCGCTATAAAATCAAAATTTTGGATGTTTCAACTAAAATGTTAAAGTATTTCTGCTGACCGTAAGTAATTTAAGAGACGAGCGCAAACATAAAGAGCACAAAATTGGACAAATCAAATGTGTTGCAACCAATTAATTCTGCGAGATGTCCAACATAGTATGTTGCTTCAAAACTGTTAGTTGGAATATCTCAGAAAGATTCCGATATTTTCAAGTCAGTCATCTTCTACTCTTACAATTTATAAAAAAGCTGAGGCAGTTAGAAAAAACAAAATTTTGCAGCATAGCAAGTGTTTGATTCAATGTTTGCATGTATATACCACAGATTTATTTGAAATAAAAATTCCTACATTCATTACAGGTGGTGGTAAATTCATGTACATACATTTCAAGATTCACAAGCTACATTTCAACAGATTCATAAATAATTACGAAGGCTGAACTTATTTCTGGTATTGATCAAGTATAAACAATTTCTATTTTAGTTTTAAGATTTAAATAATTACCTTCAGTTCAATTACTAAAGACATGATGATACAAAAAAAAACGATTTTTTTAATTCATAGAATTATTTCATTACTTTTGTGTTTCTTGTAAATGCAAGTAAATTAAACATTCGAACCCAAATTCCGACAAAAGAATTACAATAAGATTTCCTTTTCAGTTATTTTCTTTTCCTCCTTTTGAATAAGATGAAAAAGGAAAACGAAACGATAGACAATAATCAACATGCATCAAAGTATTAATTGAAAATGTAAACAATTGATGTAAATATACACGAATATATTCCGTATGCTTATTACTTCCACAAGAGGCGCATGGACGGGAGACAAACATACATACATTTTTCAATTAATCTCTTATGGTTTATATAACCCACTCCGATTTTACACATTTTCAAATAACATTTGTTGTATTTTTTAAATATCCACCATGCCATCGTTTAGTTCTCAACATCTGTATTCCTTTGTATTGCAAAAGGAATGAAAGACTTACGTTAGACTTTCCAAAAAAAAAAATTTACTTTTTAATTATCAAAAACTTGTCGTATTTTCGGATGAAATTTATGTTCATGAACCGCTTAAAATATCTTTCACTTTCTCTCTCTCTCTCTCTCTCTCTTTTTCTGTATGTATTGTATTTCAGGCAAAAGTAACGACCATTAATCATGAGACGGCATGGATCATGAGTTATAGGTCTTCTGCTTCTAACGTTTCCATCTTCTTTGAGTGAAAGTTAAACCATCGTTCTGCGACGTTGTGTGCAAATATGCAGAGACATTTCGCTTACCAATTAATGCCATTTTCAGATCGATACATACATAACAAACATGCATAATTGGCCATTACAAGCCTTAAGTCCGGATTATGACCTAGCTTCTCACACCACTTCTGTTGTGTGCGTTAATTTTATACATGGGTGGCGGTAGCCATAGTTTAAAGTCGATTCCGAACGACAAATTTTTGAGAAACTTTTCACGGCAATTTTATTTACTCTCAGAGTTTTTGCCAGAAGTCTGCTGAGAGGAAGTCGCCGAAGAAATACTTTTTCAAATTTCGTTTTGATGTCTGACCTGGGGTTTGAACCGTGGCTTTATGTCCAATAAGCCAACACACTACATACTAGACACACGATAACTAATATTAAATTATCACTTGATCTATTCCACTCTCAGGCTATCTGGTTGTCAGATTCATTATTAGAGAATATCGTCTTAATACAATGCCTCAATGATGATTATCTAAACAGATCTATCGTCATTTATCAGTTACATACATAATTTTTACATAATTGGTCATTACAATCATTCAAACAGGATTATGGACCTAGTTTTTCACACCACTTATGTTGTGGCGGGACCTACAGTTTAAAGTTGACTCCGACGACAGATTTTTGAGAAACTCTTCCTGCCAATTTTATTTAATCTCAGAGTTTTTGCCAGAAGTCTGCTGAGAGGAAGTCGCCGAAAGAATATTTTTCATACTTCATTTTGTTGGGAATGTCAGACCGGGGGTTTGA
The DNA here is from genome assembly GCA_930367235.1 of Sarcophaga rosellei. NCBI lineage: Eukaryota > Metazoa > Arthropoda > Insecta > Diptera > Sarcophagidae > Sarcophaga > Sarcophaga rosellei. The sequence goes on from OV884019.1 coordinate 63,013,459, forward strand.
ACCGTGGCCTAACGTCTAATAAGTCAACAAACTACCTACTGAACTACGGCGAATTATCAGTTACCTCTGGGTTTTTCTTCATGTACTATATTAACGCAACATGTATTCATCCCTTCTCTCATTCCACTTACCTTACGGTATTTATTTGGTTTTATAAAAATGGATTAACTTTCCTTTTTTCAGAATTGAATTGCATGGACGGACATCAATCTCGACGAACAACTGGAAATATTTGCTGATATTCTCCATAGAGTTTGAACAATGCAAATATATTTGTTTATAAAAATGTTTACAAAAATTTATTTTCAATATTTTCATGTTTTTTATGTTTTTCAATATTTTTAACAACATACACAAATTAACTTTAATTCTTGTTATATGAAATAAATTCGGATCTACAAATTCGACATACAGACAGACAAGCAACAACAATTTGGATTGTGTAAAAATATTCTACAATACATTTGGTCAATTCACACAAGCCGTTGTATCGTTGTATTGAGTGTATTATTGGACGAATATACAATAGTGTATGCTTGCTGTTGATAATTTTCATGTAAAAATCCGATACACTTATACACATTTTTTTCATACGTTTTTTAAAAGTTGTGTTGGTTTCGTGCTATCAAATTGTTTGAATGCCAAAAATTATGAAAAATATTCTTCTTCTTATAGCTTTTTGGCATTTGGAATACGAGATACTCATTGAGCGTTCACAAACAACCAAGTGTATTCAATACAACATACACGATACAAAGTCGTGTGAATTGGTAAATTATTTATTCATTTTGTAAAAAAGGAAACAAATTATAATTGATTTAAAATAAATTTATCAGTCTGATGGAGAAGAAATTCAATAAAATGAGGTCTTGAGCCAATGAGACAACATACATACATATGTACATATTTAAATATTTCTTACTTTTGTGTTAATGAAATAAAGCAGAATTCCGTATAATAATTATTATTATTGAGCCAAGCAACTTGGACATTATGCTCGGTGTGGCGTAGCAGACCAGAGAGTCTGGTGACATATGTTTTCACGACCCCCAAAACTACCAGATTAGCACACTAGCAAATAAGTTCCTGCAATACCTTCCTAATAAGTGTCGTTATACATACGTCATTAAAAAAGTATTTTAAAATCTTCGTTCTTTTAATTTGTCTGTCATCTGTAAACCACACTTGAAATATTAATTCCATATTGTTAAACGTAATTTAATTTAATTTTGAAATAAAACATTTTCACGATTTGAAATCGAACCAAAAAAAAGGGGTCCTTCGAATTAACAGTCAGTGTCCTCCACTGTAAATATTCGGATAAATGGTTTTGTAAGTACATCGTGCCAATATGGATACACTCATACATGATGATGTTTATGGTAAATGCATCATAGAAAATGATTCTTCTTTATCCATTGACTAAACTAAACAAAACAGAGCAAAATAGAACAAAACAAACAAAACATATGGTTATTTGTAGAAAACATTATCATTGAAAATGATGTTGTTTCAGAAAGGATTTTCTCAAAATCACCCTGTAGTATACCATACAAAATTGTTTATTGTATATACATACATACATACATATGTATGTACATATGTACTATTATAATATGAGTATGTTTGTATGTATGTATGGATTTTATTTTCTTGTAGTCGTCTCTGTAGTATTTGTTTTTCTATTCTGCCTGATCTTTTCTTGTAATCAAAATATTTTTGTTTTCTTTCGTGTACTTAAACTCTCTACCATACATGTGTTTATGTATGTATTTGTGTAGATTATTTACTATATAATCCTATATGGTCAGATACATTCGTAACTGCACACACACTGACATACACACACACACACACGTATGGTACATTTGGGGGTAAATAAAGGAGCATTTGTTAAAACTTTAAATCCCCAATTACTCGAAATGTGTTTATTATTTTGTACTTATTCGAGATTTTGGATTTCTTTGTTCATAACCATTATTTAGCTCCTATTGTTGGCTCATTATCCATTATTCTTGCTTTCATAGGAAACAATTCGAAAGACAGACTGTGTGTGTGTAACAAAAAAAAAACTATACAAGTAAATATCATGACATTAGTATTTTTGTGTATGGATTAGAAATAAGTGCCGTCAATATGTAGCGGGCAGCAGAACAAAATTCAGCTACAGTCGTAACACCACATTGACATGACGAAACACACAATAGAAAAAACTGACTTTCATGGATACTGGGGGCATGACCCCACAAAGAAGAAAAAATAATCTAAATTACTTGGATTTTTTTTTTGTAAAATTTGTTGTTTGTGTGACTTTAGAATCGTAAATAAACTTCTATGCAAAAAAAAACAACACCAAAAAAAAAAGAACTATAAAATGAATATGTATGTATGTACATAATACTCTCTCAATGGAAAGGTATTTAAAAGAGTGAGAGCGGTCAACATGTCTACAGTTGTGTTAGGATTTTACAATGTACATATATGTACGTTTATGGGTGTGCACGTTCCGGTGTAAGTGATAGAAAGCGGAAGGACATGGCTATTTGAAAGTGTTGGACACACATTCTTTTATAAACTCGCATACAGGCATATATGTATGTACACTTGTGTATGTACATATCTGTCTCATTCATAGCTGGTGTAATGGAAAATTTATAAACAAGCTTAAAAGGATTGAATGAAAACCGAGACAGAACAGACTAAATGGCCAGGTGGTGGCTCAGTATCACTATTTATGTGAATGTCTGTAATTTCACATGTGCTCAAACAAATGCACACATATCCCATTATATATCGGGTATTCTGACAGGGGTTTCCGAACAGTCATCTTTTTCAACTACATACATACATACATAATAGGTTATTACAACCCTTCAGTCAGGATTACGGCCTAGCTCATGTTGTTTGCGTTAATTTTATACGTGTGTGGCGGGACCTACAGCTTAACTTCGACTCCGAACGACAGATTTTTGAGAAACTTTTTCGTGGCAGGTTTATTTACACTCTGAGTTTTTGCTAGAAATCTGCTTAGAGGAAGTCGCCTTATAATTCAACTACATCTGTTGAATTAGTTGTCATTTATTCAGTCGGTTTTGGCAAATCACCATGGTCGGAGATAGTATTCAACAGTGCGTTCATATAATAAAATTGTTTCATCAAAACGGGTGTTCTGTCTGCCATTGAAAAATCGTATTTAGCGATTAAATTTTTTTGCCTGTATTGTAACATTGGGTACTCTGCACAAGCGATTTAAGAGCACGATCATCTCACATGGACTTGACGTGGATTGGCCGCCGAGAACACTCAATTTGAGTTCTAGTGGAGTTTTCTTAAGTCACACGTAGAGAGTACGACATTTCAAATATATTCCATCCAGCGAAGCCTTAAAAACATTCCATACTACATCACATGTATTTCGTTTTATTTAAAGATAGAAAGCGCTTAGAGGAAGATCCAACATACATACATATAGGTATTGCATGGGAGTATGTGTGTGTGTGTGTAAATGTGGGTTATTAAGGGTTTTGTGGGAATGGTCTGATAAGCACTTACCTGACTCTTCATGGGGTCTGTATTCACTTGGCACATGTAACTACCCGAATCATTTAGCTGTACATGGGATATGTGAAGTTTCCAGGTGTTGTGACCATTGTGTGTCACTGATAATCTTGGATTTAGAGACACCATATGGGTGTGAATGCCGAGTATTGCTTTAGAATCGGATTTAATCCAGGCAACCTAAAAATATATGTGAATAGACAAAACAAACAATCAAATGAATATATACATACATATGGATACATATGTATTTCTATACATACATACAAGCATACATAAATAATTTAGTTAATCACACAGACACTTTTATGAACACTTACATTTGTATGTATGTATTTATGTACTCTTGTGCAGTAGTAGTGGCGGTAGTAGTAATAAAATCTCTTCTTAAAGCATATTTATTCATATTATATGAGGGTAATACTTACTTAGATCTTTAACCACATATTGTTTACGTGCTTACAGACATACATACTCGTACATATGCATAGGCATATTACAGTTAGTGGTCCATTATACGTGCATGGGTGTGTATATGTGAAGTGGAGTTCTTGCAATGAAATTCCATATTAAATAGGCTGTCTGCCTTAATGCGAAATAATTTATTCAGAATTCGACTTAATAATGCACTTCACTTTCAATAGCTATTTTTTGAAAACTCAATCAATCAATTAAAACATAAATTTGTACATTAGGAGGGTGGTAGGTACACAAAAATCAACGAAGTTTTGAGGTCACCAAATACACAGAGAAAATCTAACTTTCCTGACAAAAAAAAAATAAAAATAAAATAAAAAAATTTAAAAAAAAGAAAATAAAGTGAAAAGGCCAATATTGATTGGCTAAATGATTGTTTTCCTAATCTCAAATGTAATAAAATGAATTGAAAGACTTAAAGACAAACGACGAATATTTTTATAATTGCGTTTTAAAAATGTGACATTTTGAAATGAGCTTTATTTAACACATACCAATGCCGTTTTGATCGATAAAATTTTACTAATTTTGGAATAAGGAGTTCTCTAAGTATGGGCCTCTTCAGAAATTATATTTGTAGAGTTACTGTGAAGAAGTCACTGCGGACTATATGATGGGTGGTGCATCAAAATTGTCCAGTTCTCTTACTTTTCGCAGCGCCATTATAGATAAGCAAGTGCCCCGGAGTTGTCATGGTGAAACATGATTTGCTTCAGTCTTATTAATTGATGGCAAAAGAGATTGGTCGTTTAACATTAACGATAAACAAAAGCCACACAAACACTTACAACGAACATGTTTGTATATACCAACAACATCAGTATAAGAAAAGGAGGCAGACACGTATGAAAGAGATCAACAACAAACAACTTAAGCAAAATACACAAACAACAATGAAGTAGCGATAGAGTTCTCGAGAATGCAAAGACACGAACATTCCATTTCAAGAACGTTCACCAGACTGATACGCGGGCATATAAAAAGGCAAGACAAAGCAGACAACAGTGAGTAAGAATTCAGTCAGTCTTGTGGGAAGACACGTTGCGTGCGAAGTAAACAGTCGTGGTTTGAAGATCGTTATTGTGAAGGTCTACCGAAGAGTTGTTAGTGTTTGCGCGGACAGAAGTGTGAAATAGAATAGCGAACAAGCAATTATTGTTGAATCCATCAATTTGCAAACGGTGCTACACAAAATTAGTACGAACAATAAAGAGTTTAATTGAAACTAAACACATATTTACTTTTATTTTCAGAAACAAATTGTAGGTTGCACACTCATGGATAAAATTAACACATTAGTGATGTAATCAATTAGAACATAATCTTGACTCGAAAGTTTCTAATAACGAATTGACGAAGTATAAAAAATGGAAGAACATTTTTAATGGCAAAATCATCACTTTCAGTTGCTCCAAGAAAATCTCTTTGAATAAAATTAATTCGCCACCTAATATCCACTCCAATATAGCTAAAAACCTTGTTTTTTACTTTTAAGTTAGAATATCCCGATAACATATGGTAATGGAGCAATTCTGATGTCAAATTAGAATTCAATGCTCTCGGCCTACGTTATTATAATTAAGTCAAAATGAGAGCAGATAACTTGAAGATATTTTGTTTCAACCTAAATCTCATTATACTATGTTCAGATACATACATACATACATACATACATAATTGGCCATTACAACCCTTCGTCAGGATTACGGCCTAGCTTCTCAACACCACTCATGTTGTGTGCGTTAATTTTATACATGAGTGGAGGGACCTACAGTTTAAAGTCGACTCCGAACGACAGATTTTTTGAGAAGCTTTTTCATGGCAATTTTTACTCTCAGAGTTTTTGCCAGAAATCTGCTGAGAGGAAGTCGCCGAAGAAATACTTTTTGTATTTTGTTTTTGATGTCTGGCCTGGGATTCGAACTCGGGCCTTTCCGTCTAATAAGCCAACACACTACCTACTAGACCATGGCGACTTCAAGATATGCACTTTTATTGAGTCAATATTCGGTTTATTGAGTACAATATTTTAAGTGTTCACACATAACAATACACGCAGTTCAGCTGCTTATTCAATATTCATCTGCAGTAGGTAAACAAAACAGCTGGTTGTTTCAACAACATTGTTTTTATTTTTTTGTTTGTCATTGTTGATATTTGACAACTCAACTCAAATATCAACAGAACGTGTTTGGATAATTGCAATATACGCACTGATCATACTTATGACAGTGCTGTATTTTAAGTTTTACTCAATATTATAACGATTTGCGTATTTATTGCGCAATAATCAATTGAAACTTTATATGAAATATTGAGCTCAATAATGGCGTTTATTACGATTTACGCAGTATAGGTGAATATCTAAACACCGTATTAAGGAAGCAAATGAAAATGGAAAATAAAAATGAATAGTGTAGAAACCTTTTAAATTTAAAACCCATGGTAGATATTTAAGAAAATGTTGAGAGAATTAATTGCAATTGTATGGTGATTCCTTTTACTTACTTTATATTGTCCCAAGTTGTTGACAACACACGTGAAAGATACGTCTCGGCCCTGAGGTACTGTTATATTAGGAAGTAGAGACAGAAATTCAGGTTCCGGTTCATCCAGCTGATTATGGCCTACAGAAGAGAGAGGAAACAAATTTAAAGAGAACGTTAAGCAAATATAAATTCAACACCTCACAAGACAGAAATGTGCTTGTTTCCAAATTTTAAATCCAAATTAAAAAACATTTAAATGTATATTGTTGTTGATGCTTAATGCAAATGTACAGAAATATTTATGTACATATATGTACAGTATGTCAAGAAAATGTTTTTACATTGTAAAAATCTTTGAAAGTAAAAAATATACATAATAAAATTAAAATAAAAAGGAATATTAAAAGCGAAAATAATAACTTTATAAAAACGTTAAGATTTGATTAACGAGCAAGTCTTATAGACAGTCTTATAATATAAAATGTGTGTCAAACAATCGTACCTGCAACATGCAGGTGGAGACTACCTTCGCAATATTTCAATATTTTACTAAATTGAATTGAAAATGGTATTGTATGACCCAATTTATAGCGTTCATCACAAAATTTTCACTTAAAATATTTACTTAATTGGCCATTACAAACCTTTAGGCTGGATTACGACCTAGCTTCGCACACCACCCATGTTGTGGGTCTTAATACTATACATGAGAGGCGATACCTATAGTTTAAATTCGAATCCTGGGAACAGATTTTTTTGAAGAATTTTATGGAAAGAAGAAGTTGCCAAAGAAATTGTTTTCAACATTTCGTTTGAGCCAGGGGTTGAACCACGGCCCTACGTCTACTAAGCCAGCCAACGCACTACCTACTAAAGCATAGTTTTACAATCATGTCCGATATAAAATGTTACTTACATGGAAAATAATTCCTACCTGTGCTAATAAGCAGAAATTTTATGGAAGATTTGTACATTTATTGAAACGTATTCATATTGTTACGAAAATGGAAACATAGTTTAACATTAACATGATTAACAAAACCTATACTAACAAATATAATGAACATGTTACAAGTAAACCAACAAACGCAACAACAACAATCTTGCATATAAAAAGGCAAGACAAAGCAGGCAACGAGTAGTAAGAATTCAGTCAGTCTTGTGAGAAGACGCGTTGAGCGTAAAGAAAACGGTCGCGGTTTGAAGCTCTCCGTTGAAAAGATTTGCGTTGTAAGCAAATAATAATAACGAACAAGGAATTATTGTTGTATTCGTCAAGTTGTATACGGTGGCACACAAAAGTAGTACGAACAATAAAGCGTTTAACTGAAACTAAACACATATTTGTTTTATAATAAAGGGCTATCCATTTCGTGGTTTCAAAAGTATGGGACTGGAATTCGACATCTGTCAAACTAAGTTGTGAAACCATTTTTTTTCTTTTCAGTTGAAAGTCTGACATTGACGAAAATGGATCGCTTAACTATCACACAACGCATAAAAATTATCAGAACCTACTACAAAAATGGTGATTGGCGGTGGACGGCAATTTTTCGAACAAAAATTTCTTCATCGATGAAGCACATTTCACACTCGGTGGGTATGTTAATAAACAAAATTTTCGTAATCGGGGTTCTGAGAATCCTCAAGTAATTGAAGAGAGGCCATTACATCCAGAAAAAGTCACTGTTTGGTGCGGTCTTTGGTCCGAAGGTGTGATTGGACCTTACTGGCTGAGATACCGCCCAATATGTGTCAAAAAGAGGTCGAAAATTACCTCAAAAAAATCAATGCTTGCAACACTTCGCGTGGAGGTCATTTAAATGATGTAGTGTTTCACACATAATGTCAAGGTTCAAACTTTACAATAAAAAAGAAATATAATGAAAAAATATTTTATATGTGTTTTATTTACGTTAACTTTTGAAACCACGAAATGGATAACCCTATACTTTAAACATTTTTATAAAGGTAAACACGTAACAATATTTTCGAACTTGCAGCACTAACTTTAGATAATTTGCTCGACTTCTTTCTGGGAATATTAAAATTAAGCGCGTACTTTTTGGTTATCTTTCATTCGCATATTGAACAACAATACTTCAAAAACTTTTCCTATCATTAAGCAGTTTAACAATCAACTCTTTGATGTTCATATTTATATCGCCATCAAACTGAATAACTAGACGCGAAGCCACGGTTAAAATCCCAGGTCAGACATCAAAACGAAATATGAAGATTTCTGGCAAAAACTCTAAAGTAAATGAAACTTCCATGAAAAATTTCTCAAAAAAATCTGTCGTTCGGAGTCGACTTTAAACTGTAGGTCCCGCCACTCATTTAGAAAATTAACACACATAACATGAATGGTGTTGAGAAGCTAGGTCATAATCCTGACTGAAGGGTTGTAATAGCGAATTATGTATGTATGTACAGACTTACATTTGTCTTTGTATGTAAAAATTAAAATAAAAAAAAACATTGATTGACTCAAATCGTGCTGGTATTTCTTTGAAAGACATTTTCAATACTATGGTGAACGAATAATTATTTGAGTCAGTGTATAACAAAATATGGATGAGGAAGGTATTAAAATTTACAACAGGTTGCAGATGGTTCATGGTTCCAACTTAATACTTTTCTCATGTTTTCTAAGTGTACTGTTTTTTTCATATACGGCAGATGCTTAAGTTTTCAATGGAATTTAGTTGTACGCTCTGAGCTAGAGTATCCAGAACTTTACGACAATTGTAAAGAATTCATGTTTTCACTGGATCTGGGCAAATTGTATTCAATAAAATGAAATCCTGTTCCACATTCATGGTGTTTCAATAAAACATATTTCTCCAATTCCTTTACTACATGTACAACTGAAATCCAAGTTAAAACATTTTCTTGACAGACTGTATGTGTATACAATGTATTTAAGCAACGGAAAAAAACTTAAAACGACTCACACATTTGCATGCAGAAATAGATGCACAGAAATGTAAAACCAGCAACTAAAACAATGTGTTGAGCTTGACATTTAATTTTTTATAAATGCTATTCAGAACAAATGTATTTTACACACGTGTCCGTAGTCTATTTAGTAATCCTAAATCATTTCTATATTGTAACTTTAAGTTCAAACCTCAGATGGGACATCTTGAAAAAACAAAAGAAAAAAAATATTAAAAAACTATTTATTTCGATGATTCCCTATTGCAACTATCTACCATGAAAAAGCTACTCAATACTGTTATTCGAAGGTCTCATCCCGTATGGATAAAATTAACATACATGCATATATTGCAGAAGTGTACGTGTATATTTCAAATTTATTTTAAATAAAGTAGTACTTAACGCGAAAATTCTTGTGGGCTACCAATGAGGGCGGTTTCATCGCAATGGTCTACCACCCTCTCATCATAAAATTATTGATTGAATTCCAGGTTCTGATATCCGTTTGGTACTTCCCAAATCGGAAGCATTTGGACTTATCATTCATAGGGTTTTCTGCCATAGATATTGTAGTTGCTGCCACAACAACTTTGTTAATTTCGAATTTGTTGCATTTTAAAAGAGAAAATAATATAGAAATAACAATAATCTATTATTTGTGGGGTGCCGTCAAAGATAAGTGTTACGCCGACAAGTCAGAGACAATTGACGCTTTAAAGGACAATATTCGTGAAGCCATTGGTGAAATACAGCTGCACACAATCGATAATGTGCTTAAAAATTGGACCGATCGTGTAGGCTACTGCATGGCCAGCCGAGGCAGCCATTTGAATGAAATTATTTTCCATTATTAACCGGAAGGATTGTACTTTCAAATAAAAAAAGAAATTTGAGAAAATATTCAGTAGTTTTTTTACAGCATTTTCAAAAAAAAGTTATTTAGCGGACCCTTTATTGGACGCCAAAGGTTTAAATTTGCACCATCGGCTGTGTCGGATCTAGAAATACTTACTTATTACAGTGCGCAAAAATTGGTCTGATGGAATGAATTACTGTGAGGCCAGTCGCACAGCCATATGAATGAAATAATACTCCATTTCTAACCGGAGCAGAGATCAGCAATGAATCGTTTTATCGCTACTCATGAAATTTTGAGTATGAGTGAGTCAACAGTATTGAAATTCAACTACTCTGATTCATTCGTACTGACTACAACATTGATTTATAAGTACAGGTTGCAATAGTATGAGTACAATGTTGACATCAAACTCATAAGATTCGAAATATGTTTGATTCATACGCCTACTCGTTCAGATTCATAAATTTAGAAAAATACTTTTAGTACTCATAAATGATTCGAGTGGTTCGAATCATTCATCAAAATTTACAGTCTTAGTTGTTGTTGCATTTCCAAAAAAAGAAGAAAGAAAAAGACAAAGACAGCAAGCAAAGCAAACACACAACCTTCTAGTGAGTATTGTAGTGTTCGTACGCGAATCATACTTATTTTGTGATTCTTGTAAATGCTGAGTAAAGGAGGGGCGAAATCACCAACATCATGCGTATTGTTAAGTATGAGTACGATGAGTACTTCAAACTTTGAATATGAGTAGTATGAGTATGATAATAAGTATGAATGCGTATAAGTATCAGAAATTATGAGTATGATTCGAATCTACTGATCTTTTTGAATACTCATTGCTGATCTCTGAATCGGAACAGGTTTACTTTACAACAAAAAAATAAAAATTTTTTGTTTTATTGCATTTTTAAATTTAAACTTTTAAACCTCATAGTATGAAAAAATCCAATAATCTTGAAATGTTTAAGGGTGGAGAATCCCACAATGTATGTATAAATTAGAAGTTAATCTCGAATTCAAAACGAAACTTTTAAAAAATTTCAGAAAATTGATGGTACTTTGTCAATTTCTATAATATCGTATGGCTTTACATCAATTGAAATGCCGTTGTACTACTGAAGGGTGCTTAGAATTAAAAGGTAGAAAAATGTTCTTGTTAGGTGGACAACCACACACATACAGTTTTACATTAGAATTCAGTGAATAGAAAAACTCTCGGGTAAAAACTGCTAAACAAGTAACATTAACGACGCAAACATAACTACAAGCTTACCAAACATGAAAGTGCTGCAAAAAGAACACAAACATTCAAGTTAAATATTAACATTAAAAACATAAAGAAACAAAAATGAATGAAATAAAATAAAAATAATTATTGTCTCAAAGCGCAGTCAGTACTCGCACATTTGCATTAAGGAGAACAGGTGCACACAAAAATGGACAAACAGTAAAATAAAGACATCATACATACATATATACATACCTTGGGCGAATGCCTGATTTCTGTTTCTGCTACTGCCACCGTCACCGAAACCCATCAGTAAAAGTATGAAGCCCAGTAATACGCTTATGCAGCATTTAACTCGTTCCATTGCTCTAGACAACGCACAAAAAAAGAAGGCGCTCGCGTTTGTTGAACTCACTAGAGCGCACCGTTAAATTAGTAGGTGTCGGGCGGTAAATGAGCACTTTAATGTCTGTTCCCAAGTTATATTGTTCTATGTGCAGGCAGTGGTAGCGTACTTTAGTTATCTGTGAACGGTAGTATGAGTGCTTCAAGACATTGAGATAAATTCTTAATGTGGCTGCTTCCGGTAGTGTCAGTAGTGTAGGTTAATTTGAGTGTTGCTAACGTAACACTAACTTCATCCATAGAGAAAATTAAGCACCACTAAAGAACGTGGGTATGAGTTGGAATACGTTGGGATGTCGGCATAACAACCATTTTTCCTTGCCGCTGGTACCAGAAGACAAAATGAAATCTGAGAAATAGTTGGAAAGGTAAACAATGTGTAAGAATACTTTTTTCTTTCTTGTGTACATATATTTTTATTTTTCGACAAGTAAAACTACAGTGACTTCCACAACAGTTGATTAAAGTGTTATATTTTTATAATTATGCCGATTAAAAAGTTTTATTCTTCATTCAAAATTTCTTATTTTTTTCTTCATTCCACACCCCTATACCAATTAAGAATTTTCTCCAAATTTCAAAGTATTTTCAATATTGCGAGAATTAATGCGACCATCAAAGCTTAAACAATTTATTTTTGTTTTGTCGCCCCATGTTTAATTTAAATGTTCTTTGGTTCCATTACATTTTTATTTTTTTTATGACAACAGTTTACTCAATCTTTGATATAAATCCAAGAAACGCAATGTTTACTCTTGATTTCCTATGTATTTACTAGCATAATACAGTGAACCATTTAACGTGTATATTTTGTTGCTATTTGTGTGTATTGTTTACTTATTTTCGTTTATTTTATTGTTGTCTGCTTAATAATATGTATAGTTACGAAAATGGAAACATCGTTTAACATTACACAATGATTAACAAATGCTACACTAACAAATACAACGAACTTGTTGGAAGTAACCAACAACATCGGTATGAAAGAAACGGGGATAGACAAGTAAGCGAGAACGCAACAAGAAGCAATGTGAACAAAATAGACAAACAACAATGAAGTCGCAATGGAGTTCCGTTGGAAAGATCTGCGCTGTAAGCAAAGAAAAATAACGAGTAAATCAAATTACTGTTGGTTTCGTCAAGTTGTAAACGGTGGCACACAAAAGAAGTGCGAACAATAAAGAGTTTAATTGAAACTAAACACATATTTGTTTGTGTTTTGTTTGCAATCAACGAACTCAATTTAAAAAGGTAAAAACGTAAGAATATATATTCTATATTGCTATTTAATAAAATACTTTAAGTACTGATGGCCGAAAATCCTTGTGAAGGAAGGCGGGGGACGACTTAAGAAATTGCAACATATTTCTTAAGTTTTCAAACTCTACTTCAATTATTGCTTTTGTATACGCAAAGTATAGTTCTTATTATCGACTAAGTCAATGCATAAAATGATTTAACTTTGGGTATATGTTGGTATAATTGCTTCGTTCGAATGTGTTTTAAATTAAGTTAACGAATATTCCTTTAATCTTAAAAATAAAATTATTTTTGTCGAAAAATGTTATAGCATAAATTGAAGTAAATTTTAACAAAAAAAAAACTTGTTTCTTTAACTTTGAATTACGTAGTTTTTCTGTCCTTTAAGGAAATCGTAACCACAGTCTATTGAAGTTAAATCTGTAAATTAGATTGTTTTTCGACAGGAAATTACTTTACAACTTAGTTATAAATACTACGACCGTCAGAATGGGCCAAAAAAATAGCACTAGTCTTAATTTTACATTACACATAAGGCAATATATTTACTGGGCAGTTTTCTCAGATTATGCTGTATATTTTTTAAAAAATGTTGTTTTTTTTCAACACCTTAGTCTAATACAGACTTAACGAGTAAATCAAGTCACAGCCGTGAATTCAGTTTTTGAAGTTGATTGTAATATATCCTGCATTTTTTAAGATCAAAAGAAGGTTTATATTTTATTTATATCCCGGAGAACTTTTGCTAAAATACTTAAATATTTCATTTATTAAGATATTAATGTTGGAAGAACATACATTTGATGCAAGCGTACAACATGTTCTAGCTTTCTGTGAATGAACAGTTGACATTTATGACAAAAGCACATAGCAATAAATTTTTATTTTAAAATCCCAAGAAATATCTCAAATAATGCCGAAAATGACTTGTTTATCTGCAATAAAATATCCATATTTTTTCATTCCCATTGGAAATAATAAATTCCCATTTTCTTAAAAAAATTCCACTGATCTGGCAACACTAGTTACAACAGTCAACAATTGAGTACATTTATAACAGGTGTCAAAACAAATTGGTGATTGGTGCCAACGGAATAAATAGCGGCTAATAATTTTACTGAAATCTGGTATAAACAACTTTGAATATGACAACTCAGGCTTCTACTATGTTCAAATATGCACTTTTATTGAGCCAATATTCGGTTATTTGAGTACAATATTTTAAGTGTTCAGACATAATATAAGCAAATTCATTTGACAGCTGGTAAACAAAACAGCTAATTGTTTCAACAACATTGTTTTTATTTTTTGTTTGTCGTTGTTGACATTTGAGTTGTCAAATATCAACAGCAAGTGTTCATGAAATTGTAATATGCCTACTGAACGTACTTCTGACAGTGCTGTATTTTAAGTTTTACTCAAAATTATAACAATTTGCGTTTTTATTGCGCAATAATTAATTGAAACTTTGTATGAAATATTGAACTCAATAATGGCGTTTATTGCGATTTATGCAATAATAGTGCATGTCTGAACATAGTAGGTTTATTATGTGGGTTAAATTAAAGACTTAATTTTTTAAAGGACATGTTTTTTTATGGTCATCGAGAAAAATGGCAGGTGCAAACGTTAATCACTCTTGTCTAAATAAATATAAATATAGTAAATCTAAATTGTAATTTAAAAGATATATTTATTTAGTGTTAAAGGCTTAAATATTCTTAATCATGAAAAATTTTAATATAATTGGCTTTAAAATAATAATCCTGAAGAATTTCTAGAGTGCGTATCGTTAAGGATACATGTACATATGAGGGTTTATGATAAATGTAAAAATTGAATTGATTATCGAAACAAAATAAACAATAAACAGAAAACAAAAATTTTTTTTGACAACGACGATACTCAACAGCTGGTAACTCAAGGCTGGTAACGCCTTGGTCAAACCTGTTAAATGCCTTTTTATATTACAGGTTATTCCGAAAACATTTGAAATTTGTCAATGACGAACTTCAATAAATAAAATAAAAATGTAAACTAAAAATTAAAAATAATTTATGAGTGAATAGCTCAAAAATTGTTGCTGATGCATCATAATTCCCAAATAAGTTGCTAGAAGAGATTTTCCTCATCAAATTCTCATTTAAAACTGTTTTTCTTTGCTATACAAGAAATTCGTAAAAATTGTGATTTCACTGTAAAATAATTTGTTTGGCGAATTTGTAATCAAAACAAACTCAAACAGCTGTGGGTTAGTTAACTTGGAAGACAGAAACACGTTTTATGTTAAACAAACTCAAAAAGCTTGAGTTAGCTAACTTCAATGAGAGCAGAAGGGTATATCACGGATATAGAAATTTTAATTTCTGCTTCTACTAAAATTCCAAATTCCAATTCTATATCTTGGCTAAAAAGGGTTTAACTGAAAGGGCATTTCACTTTTCAATGAGAGACTTTGGTTAGGTATCGAATGTTTTTGCTTTTTTTTTAATGTTTTGTATAAACATGTAAATGAAATTCTGAGTTCTGTACATCAAGAGGCTTCAGCTAAAACGTGTATATAGGCCCTTTAAAGACTAAAAATCTCTCTAGAGTTCTAAAGGATCCAAAAAGTGCCTCTCTACCATTGATTAATGTCGAATGGTCTAATTCACGTAGAGAAAAAAACTCTCTAGATAGCTGTTTGATAATGATTGTTACTGATTACACATCACTTAACCATTGTAGAATTTGACGTTTACATCATGACTAAGAAAGGAGAAATTAAGAAAGTTACCTCAGTAAATGCAGATGATCTCTTATAGTCTTACCGACCATAAGTATTTGTTAAATTAAATTAAATGAGAATTGTAATCATGTCATTGGTAATCGTCATAATCGCCAACAATCGCCTAACTTTGTTAAGGAGAATAATAAGACGTTTAAAGAATACGAACATCTTCAACGTATACTCGGTAAATCTACTCTTACAAGTTTTATATATTACTAGCTGACCCGGCGAACTTCGTGCCGCCCAAAATTGATTTTTTTTATTGCCTAAAAGAGGTCACATTATATATTTATTGTAATAGCGCTGACGAAGTTATATATCGAATTAGCCGACTTATAGGAATCTCTCAAAGGGGAGGGTTGCCACGCCCATTTTTTGTGAGTTTGTCGATCGACTCTACGAACTTACCCACCAAATTGCATTCGTCTACGATTACTATGTCCCTAAATAATCAATTTTAAAGGTATGCCACGCCTACTATTTATTATATCGAATTTTCTTTTAAAACCATCTAAACCTGATAAGCTTTCGAACAAAAAAAGAATGGTTAAAATCAGTTCAGTAGTTTAAGAGTTATAGGTATCACTTGAAGCGGGAGGGCTGTCACGCCTATTGGTGGGATTGTAGATATCGACTCTACGAACTTACCCACCAAATTTTATTCGTCTACGATCAATATGTACCTAAATATTCAATTTTAACGATTTGCCACGCCCCCTGTAGGGATATGAAAAATAGATGTTGTCCGATTCTCAGACCTACGCGATATGCACACAAAATTTCATGAAAATCAGTCGATCCATTTCGGAGGAGTTTAACCACTAACACCGTGACACGAGAATTTTATATATTAGATTATTTCCATCACAATTTAGCTTGAACGAATCCTCTTTTCCATTGCATTGTTATAGAAATCAGAGATCGGCAATGAGTATTCAAAAAGATGAGTAGATTCGAATCATACTCATAATTTCTGATACTTCTACGCCTTCATACTTATTTTAATATCATACTCATACTACTCATACAGTACTCATCGTACTCATACTTGACAATACGCATAATGTCGTTGATTTCGCCTGTAAATTTTAATGAATGATTCAAATCTTTCGAATCATTTATGAGTACTTATTATAAGTATTTTTATAAATTTATAAATTTGAATGAGTAGACGTATAAATCGAACATATTTCGAATGTTATGAGTTTGATGTCAACGTTGTACTCATACTCATTGCAACCTGTACTTATAACTCAATGTTGTAGTGAGTACGAATGAATCAGAGTAGTTAAATTTCAATATTGTTAACTCACTCATACTCAAAATTTCATGTGTACTTATGAGAACCGAAAAACGATTCATTGCTGATCTCTGATAGAAATCACCCTCCCAATGCGGCCATTTGTAGAGATCGCGGCTCTACTCATTTTTAGGCAAAAATGTCGGATGAGGGAGAATAGAGTTTTGGACGGAAAATATGTGATTAAATCGTCCCCTTTATTCTTATGCAATATTACAGAAACATATTAACTTCAACCAGAGTTCACAATATTCATTAAAGTAAATAATTTGTAAGATTTTGCCTATGCGATGTAAACATTGTGTGTGATAATTAACTGATTCACAACACTATGCGACAAAATAAAAAAATGAAACATGCGCAGCTAATGACGGGGTAAGTTATGAGTTTTGTTGAGTAGTACCCAAAAATATTTTTTTGTATTTCTTGAACTCTCCAAACTTGTTTTATTTGACAAAAACTGTTTTTTTTTTACTTTACACACAAATTTATTGATTACACACGCATTTCTGAACCGATGTCCTAAGCTTAAAGCTTCAGAAAGGAGGCAGATGGCCATTTATAACAATATACATATTATATTATTTCACTTAATATGCTATGGGGTTCGATAAGGTAATCTTATCAAATGCGAATTTTTTCATATTTTTTCAAGTTTGTGCGTTCATAGTAGCAAACTTTAATTAAAAAATATTAAATAAGTGATAACATTCTGAAAGTGCATTATCTTGTGAAGAGATTGATTGACGTTTGATCAAATCGGAGAAAAATAACAGTAATTATTATTTAAAAGGTCTAACAGTCCAGTTATATTTTTCAAATATATATGCATTGTATATATTCAGATGAATAATTTTCAGAATTTTTGATGGATCTTGAGTGTTTATCGGAAAATGCTTCACCAGAATTTGGCAAATGTTTGCGCAAAGAGAAATAATAATATTTGGGAAAAATACAAATATTACCCGACTTCTGGCAGTCGTGCAAACGTGAAATTGACACATTTTGGGATAAACAATCAAGATCTGTCGAAACTTTCGAAATTTTTTGAACTGAAAGTTCATTTGATAAAATGACAATAAATAATAACTTCTGTAATTATTGTACGATTTGATCAAACGAAGTGTCAATCTAAAGAAATATAAAAAAATATTTTTAAGTTCTACTCAACAGAACTCACAATCTACCCTATATCAATGATTACCCATGAATGCTCTATTAATCTGATTTTATTTAATTTTAATTTAAACAAATATAAAACGAATTACATATGCATACATACCGGAAATCCGGTACGTTTTTAGTTTTTATGACATTTGTGAATATTTTCTTAGGAGGTTGAAGCTCGCCCTGATCTTGCCATAATACTTGACAGAAAAGAAAATTTACGAAAACAATATTAAAATTTCGAAACTTTTGCTTTTTTTTTGTAGTGTATTTCTGTTTATTTTCGTATGAAAAATTCCTTACTTAATTTACATTTGTCAAGTGAATGAAGACGGTTTTAAAAGAAAAATAAAATGTCCACATTTTAATTCACTTTTAATTCATCACTCCATATATAAATAAAAGAAAATACTCATTTTGACTCAAAGATGTTCATGTTGTTTGCATAAGACTTTATGAAAAATCTTGTTTTATTCGTCGAAATTAATGAAATCTTTGAAAGTCATCACATGATTCTTTAAGGACACTTTATAATGTTAAAAATGTATCTTCTTTATTAGTTCAATATTTGTTTAAAGATTTCCTTATTTTTACAACCTCTTGAAATGACCAGTACTTTGAGTTATATGTAATTGAATACAAAGATTCTTCGATTATATTTCACATTTCTTGCTTATTTTTATTCCTAAAGCATTCCCATAGAAATAACATTCCATTAATGGCACTTAATTTTCCTGAAGTTATGATTTTACAGTTCAATCTGAGTGATTTAATTCGTTGTTCTACATAATCTGCCTTCTCAGTGACATGTTGTACTTGGAGTAGCTAATTAGTGTTTATTTATGTCTGAATCCAGACAATTGAACAAATATCAGACAGCATCAGATGAGTTTTAATTAATTAATTTCTTCGTGTATATGTATATAGTCAGAGCCATGAGGAAACAAATGACACTTTGTTTAAGATGATGCTTTCGCTAGTAACCGGTTGTTTTCCAGGACTCTAATCCATTAGCCTAAATACTGTGTACCTGAAAGGATTCCATTTGTATTGCATTATGAACTTTCTGTACCGAATCCTGCAACACGAAATTGCATGCAACTAATTTCCCAAGTTTCTGTATTAAATCTACAATGATTTTTAATTAATCAGAATGCCATAAAATGGGAAGAGTCCTATAAAACTCTTTGTCGCTCACATTAAATTTCTGAATATATTTTTGAATGTTTTATGTATACAATAGGACAGACATCAGACATCATTTCGTGGCTAGTTTAAATAGGCAAAATAAACATAAAATGTATCTGCATTTACTGTTAGCATTCCCTGATATTATCTCATATATATGTATGTATGTAAGTATGTATATGTTACGTTTAATAATTAATCTCTAATTTAATTGAAATTCAAATGAAAAATCCTCTTTCAATTACCCTTGAATTTGTAAATTCGATTGCAAAAAAATAAAAGCTTTTCGAAACAAGTTACAGTTTCCATAACAACGGATTAAATTTAATTCTAAAATTATGTATATGTATGCCATACAATTATAGCCATGCAACAAAATGCCAAAAACAACAACAAAAAATTTAAAACGAGTCTCCTTTTTTGTTTGGTTGAAAACAAATTTTTCTGTAAAACAAATGCGGTTCTTTTGTATTTTGGTGAATAAACGATTGTGGCTTTTACTCACAAAATTCTAATCAGAAATACTAAGAGCTTTAAAACATGCCCAAGCTATTGTATGCATACATATGTTCATATATATGAATGTACACAAATACGTACATGTATGTGAATATCATTTAACTTAACTGGTGGCAAAAGTGGTATCATATGAAATTATTCAATTTGAAGATATCCTGATATTATCTACATACATACATACATACATATGTATCTAAACATTAGTAGTAGTATAGTATAGTGTAGTATGTGTACCTATGTTTATGTATATTCATATCGGGATATATATGTATATGTTTATATATATACATACATACACATTTATGAAAATATGAAATTTGAAAAAAAAATGAGCATCATTTCGAAAAGTTTTTCGAGTTTACATACCTACGCCCATACGTATGTATGTACATTCATTCATTCACACTGCTTATATTTCATGTATTTTTTAAAGTTTTATTTAAATTGTGTATTTCATATGAAAATGTGCATTCAAAATCACATTAGAAAGTTTAGTCAGTCTGTCTCTATCTGTAGAGAATAAAAAAATATGTACTTGACTGATGAATATTTTGTTTTTCGTTTTGTACGAAATCTACCCAGTTGACAATTATGTTCAATAATTTCTACAAATTGTTCATACCGTACAAATTTAATTGCAATTGGTACTGTTAAGTGTTGCTTTCAATCAACGAATGACTTAATTTTTAATTTAAATAAAAAGGGATTTCCCCACGTTAAGTAGATCAGATGTTTTGCATATGAAAGGTTACTCTGTATATGAATAATAAACATCTTAATATACGAGTATAGAAATGCTTTATAAAGATATTATTAAGGATTTATTTAATCAAAAACTTCCATAAAATATAAACTATTTTATCTCTGAATCTCGTGACTATTTTTTTAATGCTTCTCCTTGAAATTCTTACTTACTTAATTGGTCAGTACAACCCTTTCGACAGGATTACAACCTAGCTTTTTTCGTCTAATAAACCTACACAATAACGAATACACTACGGCGTCTTCGAAATTACCTACACTTATGGTCCATTAAGCGAATCTCGTATTTGCTTAAAGAAATGCTTTTTTAACATCCAATATTTTTTCCGAATAACACTCTTCGAAATGTATGTAAATATCTTAAGAGTGGACTTTTTAGTATTCCACTTATCTTCCCGAGCTGTTAGGGTGTTTTGATAATGAAAAATATGTATGTTTTCCCTGCTTTGCTGATAAAGTAATACAAAAAAGAAATTGTTCATGATCTTTAAAAGAAGTCCGATAAGAATAATCTTCTTATAAAGGGTCCGCCATCTAACGTTTTTTTCCAACTAGTGCGTATTTCGTGAATGGGAACACGTAGCTCATGTCTGATTTGACAGATAATTAGTTTTATCCTTCCGCTGAACAAATACGGTTGTGTATACGCTTGAACAAAGTTGGGAAATATTGCGACATTACTTTGAAAATCATGGTAATGTTGCAGAATGTGTGCGAAAATTGCGTACGGATTTTGGAAGAAGAGAAGCACCGTCAGCTCCGTATGTTCGAAAGAGGTTGGGGGACAAGCAATGACTTTTGCATTTGATGGAGAAAAAGGCTACCCACGTGGCCCGAATTCAAAAAGCCTGGCTTGTAGCACGTAAGTATCAATGAGTCAGTTTACGAAATTATATGGTCTGCTGTTCAAAACTTAAAAATTAAAGTACGATGTTTTGGTTACAAGTGACGCCAAAGAACTCCTGACTATAATAATTGGATCTGTCTATCTACTACGAAGCCAGACCATCTTTACCTGCTGCAGGAACACTTGCAAACTGGTGTTATACGAAGTCCCATGATCTTATAATAGGATATGGTGCTAACAGCCGTCATGATTTGAGGCGAAAGTTAATATAAATGACGGAATGTAATGATTATTTCCACATCTATTATCTGCTAAGTTTAATGCTTTCAATAGAGGCAGTACACCAACGTTTTTCTGTAGAATTAGGAAACAGATTATTATAATCCGTTATGATTCTTGATTATAGAGTAATGCTTGAAGCTTATTGTCAGCATACGATATCTAGATATTGATGGTTTGATATTATTTTTCATTATCTTTGTTTCCGTTTCTTTAACATTTTCTGTTGTTTTAGCTAAGCAGATGATTGGTCTGCCGTAGTAAGAATAGATGCCTAGAAATAACGCCTTCCGAGTAATTGGTGACGTACTGATCATTGATTCCTACCAACTAGGTGGCGGCACTGCTTGACCTTTTTCCATTTCCAGAGAGTGAGGGGCTTCTTAGATGGATTGTACTGGAGAGTGACCAAGCAACTTAATTTTTAAAATTCAAAAACCATTATAAACGATTTCTTCCAATTGAATACGAACCCGGGTCTTTTTTTCAGTGGGATTTGATTCTGAGTTTTTTTCTGTATTGTGATTCGAACCTCGGCTTCTCGTCTTATAGACAAGCTCTGTGACCACTACTACAGCGATATGGATTAAGGCATTATCGTAGATATTTTTCCTTCGTATAATATGAGGCAGAGAAAAGGAAATTCCAACTGTCATAGCGAAGTCCTTGCCTGATGCTGACTAAAAGATATTTTTTATTTTTTTTTTCGAACGTTCCCGGCCACACACTAACCCACCCTTACCCGACCGCGGAGGGCTCGTACCCATTACGAAGGGACACGTACACACTACAGTCCGGACTATAGCGGGTAAGGGAAAAGTAATGGCAGCAAGAACATAAATCAGCTACAGAACTTAATCACAAGCTGAATAAACTAACAATCCACAGGAACTACCTATGACAAGAACGAAAATACATTTTTATATAATAATTTACAAATTAATGCCAGCATATTAGCTACGTTTTATATTACAAACACTACAATTAAAATCAATAAAATCATAATATAAGTTAAAATCTTTACATAATCTACGAAAAGGAAAATTACATCCATAGTGCCGTGAAAATCTTGCAGGAATACTGAAATTCAGGTTACAAAGCAAAAACTCAGAATCGATATTGTAAGAAACTGTTTAATTTAATATCGTCAAAGCTTTTTCCAGAAGGCAAGATGAAGAAGAATATATAGAACTATGGAAGCTAGTTACGATGAAACTTTGAAATTACTTATGACAAACCAATTTTTATTATTATTATGGTTATTCATATGTGTACACAGCCTACACAGTGTATGTCGGGCAACATCGGAAGTTTTTATTCGTATGAAAGACTTTTTGATGCCGTTATGTGTGGAATATAACATCCTCCAAATGTCTGCTAAACTGTCCAATTTTCCAAGACTATGGCGCATAAATTAGACTGTATTTGACCAGTGGTATGGATTTTGTCGACTTTGAGGACCACTGTGGTTTGTGGCTAATTTTCATACATTATTATTATTCTATTTTTTTATTTTTGTATTATTATTTCATTTATTTAAACTTGTAATCTCTTTCTTAATTTTCAAAACCTAAAACAGTTAAAATATTACCGATACTGTTACAAGGGATGTGCTAATTAATAATAAAGGATAGCAAATGCAGGTTCAATATACATATAATGTTTAAATATAGTTACGCACCTAAAATAGGGAACGAAATATATTATTCTTTAGACGAAGCGTCTAAACATTATAAAAAGCAAATAGTTTCGTGGTGACTAAAAATACTTCATAAATAAAATATATTATCAAACAAGACTAAAAGACATCGTCTAACAAACAGACATCGTCTAACACTAACACATACAACGACTTGTTCTCACTACTGTTGTGAGCCACTATTTACAACTTGACGTATACAACAACAATTTTTACACTTCTGTTCGCGTAAGCACTAACAACTGTTCGGTAGATCTTTCCAACGGAGATCTTCAAACCACAACTGTTCTCTTTACATGCAACTCGTCTTCACACAAGACTGACTGAATTCTTACTACTCGTTGCCTGGTTTGTCCTGACTTTTTATATGCCCAAGTAAACAGTCTGATGAATGTTCTTGTTGTTTTTCACGTTGCTTGTTGTTGCGTTCTCGCTTATTTGTCAATCCTCTTTCCTTTGATAATGATCTTGTTAATTTACTTGTAAACAGGTTCGTGGTATTTATTTGTTTGGCTTTTGCTTATCATTTGAATGTTAAAAGATGTTAGACCACTTTCGTAACAGTATGTATTTAAAATTCAAATGTAATGCCAGGAAATGAGTAAATATTTAAATAAATTGTAACTATTTACATGCATATCCGCTTCCTATTTTAGAAACTAAATATGTATCTACTCTAGTTTTCATTTTTTAGGTGAACTTATTAGTTGCAACACTTGTAGGCATTTGTTGTTAATTAGTGTTAAAATATAGGAATTTTAAAAGCAGTGCTTAAAATTTATCTTGAATTTGTAATTCTCATTTATTGTATAAAACAAATTACACAAATTAATTTGTTAACAATCTTTCAGTTCTTTCATTGTAAATTTTATGTTGTACTTCCGATATTTTACGTACCAAACATTGGAAAATAATTTAGAAATTTTACGTTTTTTGATTTTTTCTTGATTTTTCTCATCAATTCACAAATTGGAAACGGGATTTTATTCTTTCTCATGGAGTACCTGCTGTATGGTTTCATACACTTTCACTCTGATATTCAAACTTCAAAGTTTGATAGCAATCTAATGGTGTTTTAATAATAAACCGATTGTGTTTTCCTGAAAATGTTGGTTTTATTATTCAAGGATTAAAAGGAAAAAGGAAATGTAATTTCAAGCTTCCGTACATAGATGTTTTAATATCTTTCATAATAATAAAGGTCGTACAAAACAAACAAAAAAATAAAAAAATAGCTTAACATCGATTCATACAAACATATTCAATGCTTTCTAGAACTATTTAGAGATCTAATTGTTATTTTTCTTAAATTATTTTTATGCACAATTTTCGATTTTAAATTTTTGAACTTTTAATATTTTCTTTTATTGATGTGGATACGATGTACATGCCATTGATGATTTAAAAATTCATATAAAATAAATATAATAATATGTATTATACATTATTTTTATTATGTGGTTTAAATTGGGGCTAAATTAGTCGAGCTATAATTGATGACCTTGTAGAGATGATACATTCCCAAATTATTGACGTTTCGCGCTAGACCATAGTTTCACATATTGCCAAGAATAATACAACGATTGTGGTTGAGGCTGACGTCATTTTCGATGATAATGGTGAAGCTAATGTGACTAAATTCGTTGACAAAGCCGAATATATAAATGTTGACAGAAACTCGAAATTCGCTAACATATACTTCGTTACACTTAAAATTACTGCCATACCCATCATGGCATACTCCAGTTCTATAGCACTAACACAGTAGTAACAAGTCGCTTTTACACCCAATGATGTAGTCCTTGTCGACGTTCCAAGGCATTGGAACACTTTTGTCAATACGATGAACTCCAGCCTTCCTCAGAACAGTCTTTATGACTAAGTGTTGATGAGGTTGCATCATAACAGTCGCCATATCTGAAATCTCACAAACGCACTAAGTGGCATTTACCCTGAAAAGCTGGCCAAAAACGCAAAAATGAATTTAGAGAAATTTAAGAAACTGAGTATACAGTTCGATAGACAACAAAATTCTGCATTATATAGTGAATTTTCACGACATTAAGTTGATATTTGTAGATTTCAGACGATGTCAAAGTCAGGAAATTGAAGAAAATTAAATGCGTTTTTGGTTTTTTTTTTGAAATTTTAATAGGTTTATAAGATATTTTTTTGTGGCTAAACGAATAGAGGTTTTATATTGATTTTTTTTAGATATATCTCATATATTAATGTTAAAAAAAAAAATTAGACGCAGTGTAATAAAGCCATAGGCAATAAAGCTTTATTACCTACACCCAAGTGCAGTAACGCCATTTAAGAAAATATTCAGTAGTTTTTTTTTAAAGCATTTTCAAAAAAAAAGTTATTTGGCGGACCCTTTATTTGTGGGTGATTACAACATTTTTTATCATAACTGTTTCGTAACTTTGAGATATTAGATGGAAAATGTTTATACACGATTACAGTTATTTCAAATTGTGAAGGAATTGATTGTCAGAACCATTTACGAAAAATTACAGCTTTTAGACAGAAAATTATGCGATATTTCAAAATGTCAAGGGGATGGCGATATATTAGGAGTAAAGCTATGTTTAACTAATTTCAACAATTATTTTAGAAGATACTGGAGTTTAGCACAACGAAAAGAGGACCGATTTTTAACAATATATACTAAATGGCTAGAAGGGACTATGGCAACAGTCTTCAGACAGTTCGTCTTCAGGACGTCAGGACCACAAAAAGAATTTAATGAAGCAAATGAAAGAACAAAACGAAGAAAAACGGAAATAATTCGTCAGCAATCAACAACAGAGGAGATCACATTTGCTGCAGCGGGAAATAATGATGCGGCTAAATATAACCCGATTTCCACGGAAGGGAAGAAAATAAAGAAAAAATAACGATTTTAACGATTGTATTTAGTTTCACTTTTTAAGTATTTTTAAGTTAAGTATTAAATAATGTAAAATAAATATTATAAATAAATATTAATTATCATAGAACTTTAAAAACTTAGCTACATATATCGACTATTATAACAATATGAGATGTATGTTTGATTTTCTTAATGGGCCGTATGTGGTACCTAGGGGCACTTATGATCCGATCATAATAAAATTAGGTAAAATGATTCACATTCATATTAAACATGATCATGTCGAATTTCATCGAGGTAATAAATTTTTTAAGCCAATTATAATTGCTAAACATATTTTCTTAAGGGACCCTATTTTGGACAAAATTTGGAAATATGATTTAGATTTACAAAATACACGTTCATACCGAATTTCATCACGATACCGATGTTTTTAAGGCATTTATAAGGGGACTTTATATGGGGACTAGGGTCAAATGTGATCCGATTTTCACCAAACTTTACACCATGATTTCTTAGTATACAGAACCAATCAATGCTAAATTCGATCGTGATTGTTACATAATTACCATAATTATGTGTAAATAAGTGCAATTTCGAGGGGAATTTGTATGGGGTCTAGGCGAAATCACGGACCGATTTGAATCAAAATCAGTTGGGTACATCCTTAGGCCTAATTATCTCTAACACTATCAAAAAATTCCAGCCATTAACTTATAAAACACTTCTATTAATTTTGACCAGGTTTTCAGGCAAAATGCCCCTCTGTGAAAGGTTCAGAAATGTTCGTTTCTACCTCGACAGCGTTTCAGAAACTACTCAATGCATAGTTTACAGAAATATCCATAGGGATACCAAGCTTCGAATGAAATTTTTGACCACACAAATGTTTTTGTACTAATTTTGACAGCTCTATCATTAAGAGAGAGAAAATATTTGTTACGGACAATTCTCAGCAGGATTTAGTTTAATTTTATATTTTTCCGGACAAAAGTGAACATTAAAGTCGAACAGAACCAAATAGGCCGATCTCTTTGGTCAGTTCACATCACTTCCATTTGAGATGACCATTTCCTCAAATCCTGTCGAGACATGTTTTTGGTGTCCTGATTCCTTAAATTAGGCCAATAATTTGCAACCGAACTATAGTTCTCGGCGTTCTCAAAGAAATATGGACCGGTGATGCCAACAGTCAAAAATCCACACCAAACAGTGATTTTTCGGGATACATTGGATTCTCTTCGATCTTATTTGGATTGGTGTTAAAATGGACTTGCTTTAAGTATCGTTTAACTAAGTTGCGGCCCTATAGTCTTGTTTTACCCTATGTAGTTATATAGAAGTGTACCAGTTTCAACTGTAGGTATCATGCAGTTCAGAGTTATTTTAGCAAAGCAAGTAATATCTCGCGAGCCTCTACAATACGCCAAAACCCACTTTCTTGGCAACGTAACAATATTCTTACTTTTCCATATTATTTCAATTCTAACATCGTCTTGTACAACCCTTGTACTATACTGTAAAACTTTTATCATACGTAATGCGATCGGTCGGAGGACTGCCAAGTTCTGCAGATTTATTAAGGCTTGTCCTTCAGAAAAGTCTAATTTATTTCAAAGTGAAACCTTTCGATATGGTGTACCCCCTGCTAATTTCCGAATTTCAAAAGAAATTTATAAACGAAGTCTTCGTAGTCTAGTTGGCTTTCTCGAACAAGACGAAAAACATTCCTTTGGCGACTGCCTCTCAGCAGCCTTCTGGCAAAAATTCTGAGAGTAAATAAAATTGCCATGAAAAGTTTTTCAAAAATTGGACGGTCGGAATCGATTTTAACCTCTTCAGGCACGATTTTTTTATGGTGACAAAAAAATGATTAAATTTTGTTTTCTTTTTAAATTAATTTATTTTATTTTAATAGGAATTGAGAAACCAAAAAAAATTTAAAACAATGAAAATTAAAAAAAAAAAAAAATAACGTCCACATTTGTGGCCACTGAGCGTTAATGGTAATTTATTTGTGAAATGATTTATGTAATGAAATGTGTGATGATTTGAGTGCAGGCAAACGTTAAAATTTTTACTTATCTTGTTGGAGGATTCGGTAGACAATAAATTGTTATCAAATGTTTGTTCTTTTTATAAACGTCCACATATGTGGCCAAGGGCGTGAGGAGATTGACTAATGGATAAAATTAACTTACACAATATGGTGGTGTGTGAAAGTAGGTCGTAATCCTGACTAAAGGGTTGTAGTTAAAGTAGGTAAGAATAAACTTATCCTATGTTCCCAGTATTTGTCGGCTATCAATATCGGCATCGCTTCCATTATTAAAATCAAGCAGTGAATCAACAACAGTTCCCACAACAATCGGATTTTTGCTCCGGAACGACCCGACTCAATAATCATAAATCAACAACCCATAATATCCATCCATAACCCCCATAGTCCAACAACTTACCATCCACCATAGCCTACATTTCAATTTCAGCATCATGCAGTTCAATTGTAACGGATTAGAAATAAAATAGCAGATATCACAAACTTCATGCACAACAACAACATCAGAATAGCCGCCATACAAGAGACCAAGCTACCCAGGGATTGCCTCACTACATCTGCGGGCAACTATAATATTGTGAGGAAAGACCGGGAAAGGGATAATGGAGGAGGACTAGCATTCATACTCGAACGTAACGTCAAATATAAAGTGACGAATACAACAGCGCCCCCCAATCCAAACAATTTCATCGTGGTGATGTCTATATCGGTAAGGTCGGAGGATATTGACATCGAAATCACCAACGTCTACATTCCACCAGTAAACAGCATTGGAAAACAAAATTATACTTGGTGATTTCAACGCACATCACGAGAGTTGGTATTCCCTACTTCCCAACGATTAACGTGGCATTGCGATAGCTGATCAAATTGATAAGTCAGACTTCGCCACGATAAATGAGCCACATCCGACCAGGGTCACAGCAAGATGCTCAAACTCCCCAGATCTAACCATTGTCAGTCGGTCTCTCCTAGCCCATACCACCTGGCAGACACATACTGCCCTGAGCTTAGACCACATACCCATTGTGGTCAATATTGAAAAACATAGCGACTTCCTGGAACCTGACCGACACACGTACGTTAATTACAATAAGGCCAACTGGTAGGGTTTCAGACAACATCGAACATCTACCTTCCCCCACGTGGGTCAGAAGTGGTGAAAGGCAATTCCGAACAATTGTTCAGAATGCGGCGAAGCGTTTTATACCTGGCGGTAGAATTAACAACACAAGACCGAACTACCCTTCAGATGCCGCACGCCTGGCACAGCCGCGGGATAACATAAGAGCGGAAAACTCTGTGGATGAAAGGCTGTAATCAATGACCTCCAGAATAAACCACTTGGCGAACAAGCACAGACGTTCCAAATGGCTAGAACGCCTATAATCCTTAGCTCCCAAGGAACTCTGGAGGACCAAAAAAAACCTATCTGGCTCCAAAACCAACAATAACCTCGCAACTATCGAATTTGACGATAGGCAACAGATTGAGGGCAAAAATGTGCCAAAGAATTCTGCAAACTATTCGCCGAACACCCAACTGGGCAGAACAAAGGCAAGAGAGCAACATTGAGGATACTAAGGAACCTGCGCAGGGACTAACAGGAACAATTCTTCGTACAGTCCGCGGTGGCTAACACCATCACCAACGTCAAACCATCAAAGACCTTGGGACCCGACGGACTATCCATGCTTATGCTGAAGAAACTAGGTGAAAAGGCTTTGAGGTTCCTTTCTAGACTGATAAACCTGTCAATGCACAGCCTGGTGATACCGGACATCTGGAAGGTCGCGAGGATCATCCCGATTCTAAAACCCAACAAACCAGCGACCAAAGGAGAATCATATTTTCCGATCTCCTTACTATCACTAGTGGTAAAGATCCTGGAAACCCTTCTGCTCTCTGCCTTCAAACGACACTTTCCATTGTGAGACCACCAACATGGCTTCAGGGAAGGCCCACCACGGCCCTCACCGAAATTACATCAAGAATAGTTTAAACTCGAAAGAAGCACGATCAGTGTGGTTGTCGGTGTCGTTCATTTTGTATAAACATTCGATGCTACTGGTCTTGGGCATCTTAGAAGCTGCAGAGACTAGAGACTGGGTACATGTCCAACACTATTTCATGGGAGAAAAAGACATTAGAATCTCCAAGTGGTTCCGTGACTAGGGGATAGCGGAAAACGGTGGTACCACAATGACCTCTATAATGGTCCTTAAATGGACAGCCAACTCTACCTACCAACCTAGCATAAAGGAAAGATAGAAGTATTTTCTATAAACTTGCAGACTTTTCAGCAATAGCAATACATCAGCAATACATCATAGAGTAAACTTAACTTTTTTGTGTAAAGTGTAAAGCTTTTTACTTGAGAACGAATTTCGTTTCATCTCATTTTCCTATTCTCTGTGACTTTTCTTTCTGAAAAACAGGATTAGAATCGATCGATTCCCTCTTCTTAACCGGGCTTGAGACCGGCTATGGCCAATTCAAAGAGAATGAAATTAATAAATTAAGTCGTTCAAAAAATTAAATATTCTCTCATTCCTCTTCAGTCGCACTATACCAATTATACAATGCGACAGTCAAAATAGGTTGGGAGTTTCGTTAAGTAGAACTCAAAAATATTTCTTTTATATTTCTCGAACCCTCCAAACTTGTTTTATTTGACAAAAACGGTATTTTTGATCTTTCCACACAAAATGTTTATTACCCAAATATTTATTTTATTTATTTATTAATTACAACACAATTACAAATTATATTCTAATGCTCGGTGTAGTCTAACAGACGAGAGCCTTTGGTGGGAATCGAACCCACGACCCTCACGCTAACAGCATACTACCCACTAGACTACCAGGGCGCCCATATTACCCAAATATTTTTTAATATGGATATGGAGATGGAAACTTCGTTTGATCAAATCGGACAAAAATTACTGTAGATATAAATTAAATAGTCGTGTTATATTTTTTATATATCGGCGCCTCCGTTCTATAACATTCTAAGTCGAAAAAGTGTGTTTTGAGTTATGAGCTCTCAAAGTTTTCACGCGCCATATTACTATATGTGTATTCTAAGTAGATTTTTCCCTATAACTTCGCAACGGATCGGCGCATCTTAACCAAATTTTGACAGTATTTAAGTTAGAGAACGTAGAATTTGAGAAAATGCAAGAACATTAAAAACGTTCTAAGTACACTTAGAACGTTATAGGATGGAGGCGTCGATATGTCGTCTTATCAAATGAACTTTCAGTTGAAAAATTTTCAAAAGTTTTGATGGATCTTGATTCTTTATCGCAAAATGTGTCAATTTCACGTTTGCACGACTGCCATAAGTCGAATTTGTGTTTTTTGCAGATATTATTATTTCTCTTTGCGCAAACATTGGCCAACTACTGGTGGTCGCGATAAACAATCAAGAGCCAAAAAAAAAAAAAATTGAAAATATCTGAACTAAAAGTTCATTTGAAAATATATGTGTATATACGAAACATATAATTTGACTGTTAGACTCTTTATGTAATAACTACAGTAATTTTTGTCAGATTTGGTCAAACGAAGTGGCGATCTCTTCACAAGATAAAGCGCTTTCATAATGTCATCATTTATTTCATATTTTTAATTAAAGTTTGTTACTATGAACGGACAAACTTGAAAAAATATGAAAAAAATTCGCATTTGTAAAGTTTACCTCATCAAACCCCAGAGTATACTAAGTCAAATAATATATATATGTATATTGTTTTAAAGGCCCATTCCTCTCCTTTTTAATATGGTTTAAACTTTGGACATCGGTTCAGAAGTGTTTGTGTAATCAATAAATTGGTGCGTAAAGTCCAAAAAAAAGTTTTTGTCAAATAAAACAAATTTGGGGGGTTCAAGATATATAAAAAAATTTTTTTGAGTTCTACTCAACAAAACTCACAACTTACACTGTGTCATTAGCTGGGTGTAATTAATTTATTTTATTTCGTCGCATAGTGTTATTAGTTCCAGATGAAACTGGATTACCTTTAAAACGAAAGAACGTAGACTTTGTACTTTTCCACCCAGAAGTATGATTGCTATTTAGGATACCCTGAATTAAAATTAATTCGACTATTAAAGGAGCTTTAGCTAAACAATACGTGGTTTTTAAAGAACTTTGAATAGAAATTAATTGGGAGAACCGAACGAAATTTATAGTTTGAGTTGAAGTTTTAATTTGAATCTGTTTATTGGGTTTAAATAAACTTCTTTTCTATTTTATAATGTATTGCATACATGTATGTACATATGTATGTACGTATGTATGTATGTATGGGAAAGTTTTACTTACATCGTTATGTATGTATGTATGTATGCTATGTAAAAGCATCGCAACTATGGAGATTGAACGACGAAATGGTTGAATCAATGTATGGATGAATGGTTGAATGAATAACTTTACGAATGTATGTATGGTATGACTGTGTGACTGACTGTATAAATGAGATAAAAATGTGTTTGTGCATAGATATACATACAAAGGACGTATAATATGATTGACAAACAAGTTGTCGAGTACTGCGGATTCGAAATAGCAGATGTCTTGCGACAAATAATCGCATTTATGTGTGTATCGTATGTTTATTGTATGAACAAAAAACAAAAGGAAAGCAAAACAACAAAATTGTCTCATTTTACAACAGAAATACTTCTTTCACTCGACACTATCGCAAATACAAAAACATGTACAAATCAAAATCAAAATCACAATAAAAAAACGACACAAAAACGGAATCATACCGAAAGGGACGGAAACAGACAAAATAAAGGCAATAGTGGACGTGGATTCCTTTGATTTATATTTTCATCATTTTGATTTTTGTACAGTGACAAGTAAAAATTCGTACACTATTTAACACTATTTGAAATATTTTTGCTGTATTTTAGCACTTAAAGCACTTAAAACTGTATATAAAAAATTTTTTAATAAAAAAAAAATCGATAAAAATTTAATAACTTAAGTATGTATCGATTTCATTTTGGAAATTCTTATAGGAATTTTTTAGTGGGAATTGAAACTTAGATTTTGTACACATCATCTATGGTTATGTGTGCAAATTATTTTTATGAATGGCGGGATCCTCATTTCAACGTCGAACTCCAATGACAGATTTATGAAAAACTTTTCATGGCAGTTTTCTTTACTCTTAGAATTTTTGCCGGAAGATATTTTTTAATATTTCGTTTTTTACAAGATATCTGAACTCAGGCTTGAACCATATGCTGTGGTCGAATTAGTGAACATACTATCCATTGGACTACGGCGACTTACCTTCAGTTAATTATCCAAGGTGACAAAGTATGAGAATAAAACTAAATACTTCTCTTAAAGTGTAATTCTTTTAAGATACAGTCCAGAGATCAGCAATGAATCATTTTTTCGTTACTCATAAATACTCATGAAATTTTGAGTAAGAGTGAGTCAAACAAGTCGACACACCCCATCTATTTGTCGACTATAAGGCTGCCTTCGATAGCCCCTTAAGGGATTGTGTTTTTGCCGCAATATCTGAGCTCGGTATACCTGCGAAGCTGATAAGGCTATGCAGAATGAACGTTGAGAAATTCCTGCAGCTCCGTCAAGGTAGGAATGGACCTCTCCGAACCTTTTGATACCGTGCGAGGTTTCAGACAAGGCGATCTCTAATCATGCGAACTCTTCAACTTCGTAATGGAGAGAGTTCTGCGAAAGGCGGGAGTGCATCGCAATGGCACTATTTTTCAAAAGAGTGTTCAGTTGCCTGCATACGCTGACGACATTGACATCATCGGGCGTACCAAGCGAGATGTTACTGCAGCCTTTAGTGCTATTGAACGGGAGTCTACTAAGATGGGTCTGGTAGTAAATGAGGGCAAAACAATGTATATGTTATCGACAAGTAGAGACGTGCTGCGTATTGATTCACAGATTACGGCCGATAACTATTCTTTTGATACAGTCAAGG
Organism: Sarcophaga rosellei; assembly: GCA_930367235.1. Lineage (NCBI taxonomy): Eukaryota > Metazoa > Arthropoda > Insecta > Diptera > Sarcophagidae > Sarcophaga > Sarcophaga rosellei. Next base: position 63,048,132 of record OV884019.1, read on the forward strand.
AATTTATTTATCTTGGCTCCGCCATTACCATCAAAAATGATGTCAGTCTGGAAATCAAACGCGGGCTCACTTTTGCCAACAGGTGCTACTATGGTCTCAATAGGCAATTGAGTAGCAGAGACCTCTCTCGTACGACAAAACTAATATTCTATTAGACGCTCATCCTACCGATGCTTCTTTAAGTCGCAGAGGCATGGACCCTGTTAAGCACTGATGCAGCAGTCTTGAGAGTATTCGATACAACAGTGAGCTGAATGAGTTCCTCAACGACACAGACATATCCAGCGGCTGCGATGGCGCGCCACAATATCCACAAATTTTAGACACAGTAAAGAAGAATTTCCTTAATCGGGACACCAAATTCATTTCAGCCTTAATTTTAGAAATTTGAAAACTTAAATTAAAAGTAGTTAATAGGCTTGTTCGTTTTCCCCTACACTAAAGCGAGCATATGGTCATAATTATAGGCTCTTACAATGCTTTAATTTAATTTGTATTTGTTTTCTTCTACAAAAGTTAGTAGTGCAGAGTACAGGTTAATATATATTTCAGGAGCCTCTTCTTAGAAAGTTTCTAATCCAGAAATAGATTTTTTGCCTAATGTTGGCCAAGTTGCAACAAACATTATTTGGCAATGGAAGCGTAGAAAAACGTTCTTAGATAATGATCCACAGCAGAGTTAAAACACATAGCTTACGGATTTATCAAGATAAAATGCGAAATATAATTTCTCATTGAATAAGTAGTGACTGCCAAAAAAAAATGTCGAAATAGCCAATAGCGCCAACCTAAAGCTTTATACTCGTACCAGTTGTTCGATCAGCATGTCAGCTATGGGAGACAATGTGAAATTATATTAAACATTCGTTTTGAAATAATTTTGATGTAAAGTACTGTGTTCAGGCTGCCACTATAGCACTCCAGTTTAATGTCGGTAGTTTCCACTTAGGATATACTGTTACGTTTTTAACTTTTTAAAAACGTTTAAAATATGAGTTCGTTGATTGCAACCAAAATAAAAATAAACATGTGTTTAGTTTCAATTAAATTCTTTATTGTTCGCACTACTTTTGTGCCACTGTTCACACTTGACGAATACAACAATAATAATTGCTTGCTCACTATTCTTCTTTGCACTTCTGTTTGCGTTAGCACTGACAACTGTTCGGTAGAACTTCACACGGGCGATCTTTAAACCATGACTGTTCACACGCAATGCGTCTTCACGCAAGACCGACTGAATTCTTACTACTCGTTGCTTGCTTCGTCTTGCCTTTATATATGCGCACGCAAACAGTCTAATGAACGTTCTTGAAGTAGAATGTTCGTGTCTTCGCCTTCTCGAGAACTCTATTGCGACTTCATTGATGTTTGTGTATTTGGTTTACATTGCTTATTGTTGCGTTCTTGCTTATTTGTCTATCCTCTTTTATTTCGTTAGTTGTATTTGTTAGTGTAGTTATTGTTAATCATGTTAATGTTAAACGAGGTTTTCATTTTCGTAACAATACGTTACTTGTTGAATCCTTTGCAATAGTTAAGTAGCATTTATGCGAATTTGTTTAGAGGATTTATGTGTGCCCAAGTGTAGGATTGTTTTTAAGAGCTTCCGCTCTTTAACACGTTCACGCCGGCGTTTTAATTCATGTTTGTCGCCTACTGGCGGTTACACTGAATGATATCCGCTCTATCGAACGGCAGCTATTTTCAACAGTACAACGATATCGTGTTTTGTGTTTTTCTTCGTGAATTCGTCTCATCTTCATTAAAGTTTTTGAATTTTTGCAGTGAAAATGGAACAGATTTACTGAATTATTTGGCCAATTCACACGACTTTGTATCGTGCATGTTGTTTTGAATACACTTGGTTGTTTGTGAACGATCAATGCTATGCTGTATTGTGTCTTTCGTATTCCAAATGTCTTCTTATTCTTCTTCATAATTTTTGGCAATCAAACATTTTTATAGCACGAAACCAACACAAACTTTTTAAAAACATATGAAAAAAATGTGTATAAGTGTATCGGAGTTTTACATGAAAATTACCAACAACAAGTATACACTGTTGTATATTCGTCCAACAATACAACGATACAACGGCTTGTGTGAATTGCCCAATTATGTTTATATTATTAATTATAATTATACATATATAAAAACAAATGCTTTTAAGAGAGCGTAACTCTCAGGTATTTTATTCGGCAGTCGAACTGTTAACGATCTAAATATTTGATATTACGTATCGTCTAATATAATGATAATTGCGTATACGCCGGCGTAAACGAATTAAATTTGAATAAAACAAAGTGTGTGTGAGATATCAACGAAATTTTTATTTATTTGAAAGACCTATTGCTGCCATTATGTGTAGAATATAACATCGTTTAAATGTCCGTCACGGATTCTTTGGGTGGCGCATAAGTAAGACTGAATTTAAGAGATTACTTGGGGAACGCTGAGGTCTCTGTAAGATTACCATAAAATTGCTCTTTCAGAAAATCTAATGTGGCAGTAGTAATGTTGCGTCGTTCTGTTGAAACCACATATTATTGTTGCAGCTGTCCTAAAAAAGAAAAGTCTGGGAATGATACAAAAAACTTCACATCACCTGTAGAGATCATCACATTCTATAAATTTTTGACTCTTAAAAATAGTTCAGCCACAACAATAAGTGTGAGTACCGTCGACACTTTCTATTGTTAGGGGGGTGTACTGATATAAAAATATATTTTTTTTTTATTAATTTTTTCCCTTTTTTGTTGTTTGTTGTTGGTGCATATCTGAAATGAACGTCAACGCGGCAAGGCATTCGAGAAAAATAGAATTTTATTTTGTTTTTGTCATAATATCTGCATATGTGCATCCATTTTTACATACATGCATATGTAACTGTACATATGTACATATATAAAGGCATAGAGTATGAATTAGTGCTTGTGAGAGGGGGTGTGTAAGTTTATATGTTTGTATGTACGTACGTATGTAGAAAGTTAACAGAATGCATTATTATTTTTTGGCCAATGTTGTCGATGATGATATGAAATGTTAAAAAAAGGAACGAAAAAGGAAACACTCGTACCATATGGATATGGATGGGAACCCATGTGGCGATTATTGCCTCAATTTTTGTATGCAGACACATACATACATACATACTTTACAAAGAAATATAGATAAATAATACACATACATACGTCTATATAAATTGTGTATGTAAGTATATGCAACATTTATGAATGTTTGTGCTTTTTGCAACAATTTTTTTAGTGCTGACAATGCGATTTCCGAAACGGAAGACAACATGGGAGGTGAGTGTGAGAAACTGAGAGACGACTAACAGTCGTCTCACATATGCACAATACCCATATATTTCTGTTACAGGGAAATCATTTTTCCCTTCACATTTTTGTTGTTTTTTTAACTTTTTGTCTAGCTATTGTTTCCGCTGAATGTGTGCAATTCTGTTTAATAGATCTTGTCGTGGAACGTACCGCACGAGTGCGATGCCTCGTTGCAGTAGCTCCCTTTCAATCCAGTATATTTATGAACCGTATGGTTTAACGTAGTTTTTAGCAGTGGCAAGCAGCTCATGCGTGTTGGCCATTCTTTACATTAGTGCAAAAGGGTTTTGGCATGTTGCCAATAAATTGATTTGTCGCACAAATCCAAAAAAAAAAAACAGAAATAAAACGTAAAACATAACCAACCTACTTGCGGAAGCCACAAAACTAAAATCGTTTATTGTGTTCGGAAAAAAGTGTCAAAAAAGGAAAAAAGTGGAATTTTTTTTTGGTTTTTTTCTTCATATTCCAGACACGGTTCAAAGGAGTTCCCACTCGAGTCAAGGTTTTTATCAAGAGAGTGGTAAACTGCTGACGAACTACTAACACATATCCATACGTACATATGTATGTACATCTATGGTAAACTCATACAAACACAATTAGGTATATAAATACCATATTCTACAAACATATTTTCCACTACATACGGTATAGCATGCACTTACATATGTACGGTTGTGTAAGTTGGAGTGGATTTCGCTTGTCCGTGGGCGTTTGTGTGCTCAGTTTAGTTATGAACCTATTGTAGTAGTGCTTGTGAATGAAGTTCTAAATCTTTTAAAAATCGCTTCTTTTTATAACTTTGCCAATTCTTTTTTTTATTTTATTTTTATTTTTCTGTTCAATCGTCTTACAATTGATCCTGACGTATTTGAAGATGTGCTCACATACATATTTATCTCTCTGTATGTGTGCGTTTGTATATCTGTGCGAGAATCGAGAATAGAGCATAAATAAAATTTCATATTGGATAGACTAGTTTTTGTCCCATTATTTCTGTAACTGCTCGTTCGATTTAATGTTATTTTCCACTATAAGTTCCTTGCATGTTACAAAAAAAAAACAAACAAAAAATATGAATGTATGTCATGTGAGAGTGAAAGATGTTTGTTAGTATTATGTGCTACATTATATTCTCATATGAGCGTACAATCATACATTTATATTGATATTACATACGTCTAAAATCCATTAAATTGAACATTTATTGTGTGTCTTACCATTTCTTTTTCAATTTTATTTCTTTCAAGCTTACAAAAAAAAAAGAGAAAAAAGTATTCGTCTTATAAAAGGTCTTGTAATAATCTGCGCATTGTTTTAATAAGTGATACATACCGCCATATAATAAATACTTGGTACATTTTCAAGTATTTATTCATGCACTTTCATCTAATGGCAGTGCATTTAAGATATTTATGATTTTAAAATCGAAATATTTTCTATCTAATGATCGGCTCGGTCAATCACTTAATTAAACGCTTTATCAATAACATATGAAGATTCCTTCATTTTTGACCACCTTAGGATAGTTAAAATCGGTTTCAACAATAAGTCTCAAATATGAATCGTATTTTGTAATTTTTGGAAAATACATACTTCGTTTTGGAATTAAATTAATTGTTGTACAATTTTAACACCATAAAAAAGGTCAAAAAATAAGAAACTATCACAATATCAATAAATCTCTACGGCAACGATTGTTAGCTAGGCTGGCAGAAAGTACAACGGGGAACATACCTTCTGTAGATCTAAACTTATTACGCCGAAAGGTCGCGTGAATAATCAAATTATTTATTGGCCCACGATTGGACAGAATATTCCAAGCATTTTTGATTTTAGTTGAGATTACACTGAATTTGTCATTTGACCGTACACACAGCATAGATATGAGTTGAAAACGCCAGAATATGACTGCTCATCCTAAGTCTGGGTTTAATGGAGTTAACTCTGTAGATATAGAAATGCTAGTTTCCACAGAAAGAAACGCTCATAAAAAGTTCCCACACGTAGATTCCCACGAAATATACAACATTTTTGCGTGCTTTTACAAACCTTAGCCGAATCGTAGCATTTGAGACATCTTTTTGCAACGTCACCGATGGACGGGTGAGAAATGATTGTGGGAAAGGTAACCTGTCTGTTGACCACTTGACGTTTGTCAAGTTTTCAACGAATTTATGAAACGAAATGAGCAATTTTTCTCCTGATTTTGTTGAGGAACCACATCATAAAACGTTATGAATTTTCAGTGATTTATGAAACTATTATTAACCGGCTTAATCCGAAGAAATCTTCAGGTATACATAAGGACAGCAATAGTAATTGTGATAATTCTTTTGATTTGTAATAAAATTTTACGATTTGAATATTGCTTTCAAGAGTGAATAGTCGCAATATAAAGACGATAAATAAGTCTAGCAAGGGCAACACGAATGCAGAATCTTATGTATCCATAAGTTTAATACCAACAACGCTGAAAAACTGCTAATGACTAGATTATTGTCATTATTAATCGGATCATAAATTTTAGTTCAACATTCACACTTCTTCTGTTGATGATTTGACTACTTTCCTCAGAATACATAAGAAGCCCCATTGAACATTTTGATATTTGCAGGATTACATCATCCAGCTGGAAAAATGGTTAAGTCTACGAATATTGAAGCTTAATGAACAAAACTGTGCGCACATTTTCCTTACGAATGGAAATATGTGCAACAGTTCGAATGAATATCCGAGTAATGACTCATACTCAGTTTCGTTCTTGAAAGATTTTTGACTTGAAAACTTCGACTAAAAATAATATGAGCATAAATGAAGATAAATCCTTATGAAATCCATTGGATTATTGGCAGAAACGTATGAATAAAACTGGATTGTAAAGTCTTACCTCATAATTTGAGACCAATAAGATCTTACGGTATATAGTTATGGGAAATTTTATTTTTATTTTAAAACAGTTTCGGGAGTTCGAATTATACGAGAATATATGCTCAAGTCCGGAGACAAGGAGAAATTCTAAATATTATTTAAAAAAAGAAAAACAGGAAAGCCTTGAATTATTGAAAATGTCAAGACATGAAGAAAGATTTGATGGTGAAAAGACACAGTTAAGCGAATTGATAAGACTTTTAACATTAAAGATTATGGCAGAAGATGACGACAAAACCAAAGCAAATGTTTTGTCAGAATCCTTTCTGATGTCGATATCACATCGATGATGGTGCATCAGTGGTTCGACAATTTCGATATAATACTGTTGTGTACATGCTAAAAACGAAATGAGTGAAGCAGAGAAAATATTTCTCTTACTAATTTCCTTCTCTAAAGAAAGTTTAAATGGATAAGTTCCTTAAGTAATATTGCAGTGCAGAAAGACACGGTTCAGAAAAAGAAAGGTGAGTCGTTTCACGAATATATTTTGCATATAAGAAAACTAGATGTAGTAGATTAGATTGGAGATATTTTGGCGATACGAAACGAATTGTTCATTTTGTGACAAAAAATCAATTTTATTTAATGAACTTTGAAAAACCTAATGATGGTGTTGTACAATGGGTCAATTCGACCTCCGGGTACTGTGCTTGTCTTGGTTGACAAGTACACGTCCTCTAACCTAACCTAACCTAATGATGGTGTTCTATAGAAAATAGTTTGTCTAAAAGAAATCCACACATATTTTTAGCATAAAGTAACATTCTGTTTTAGAAAAAATTTATTCAAGTCAACCAATTTTCATGAAACTCAGTAGCTTGTGTGTGAAAGATATTTGCACTGATAACATTTTAGTTCTAATGCATTTAATTTAAAAAAAAAATTGTTTAGATTTTAGCAGAGGTTTGTAATAAAATCCTTAGGATAAAGTAATAATTTGGGCGCAATTTTATGAATCTAAATCATTACATTTTATAAACATTTTGTTTTATAAAGTTAGTAGGTTTGCACACTGAACAGCTCATGTATCTGTTACACCTATATTGTCCAAAAGCAGTTATTTTGACTGCTTGGGAAATTCTAAATACATGCCTAATTTGTTATTACAACCCTTGAGTCAGGATTAAGACCTAGTTTCTCAAACCTCTCATGTTGTGTGCCTTAATTTTATACTTGAGTGGTGGAACCTACAGTTTAAAGTCTTCTCCGAACTACAGTTTTTTGAGAAACTTTTCATGCTAATTTTATTTACCCTCAGAGTTTTTGCCACAAGAACAATTTTTTCATAGTTCGTTTTGTTCGAGATGTCTGGCCTGTGATTTGAACTGTGACCTTACGTCTAACAAGACCACGACGACTTAATTTAAATTATAATATAATAAGTTGCAATTCGTATTACTAAATTGAGTAAATTTAACCTATGTGTGAAGTGTGTGGATGATTACTAAGTTTCGGCCTATATATCTAAATCAAATGTTTTTTCTTTTGTTAATTCATATACTATGTAAAACTTCAATTTAACACAGAATAAGCAAATTAAAAAAGTTTTAAAAAGTTATCATTCTTCATCAAGTATTACTTTCAATATTTCTGAATTCTGCTTTTGCATGTCGAAAATCTTATGTTTCTTTTTCCTAATTTTCTAGCGTACCAATGTGATAAAACGGACAAACGTACTACTTTGTTTCGCTGCCTTTGATTATTTATGTATATGTAGAGCTTAATTTAATTTATTATTGTTTTAAAGGTTGAATGGTACAGAAGAAGTTTTCAAGCCAGCTAAAGGGTTCAGTATCAACCATTTCGCCGATAAATTACAAAGTTGTCAAGCCTAATGCCAAAATATTATATTAGTGTGGTTGATCAACCATAATTGTTCATTTATTTGAATGGTTAATGGGCGTGTTGTTATAGAGCTCACTTTTTTTTTATTTTTTTTTTTTATTTATTTTTATTTATTTAATCCATATAATTCTGATCAGAATAGTGCCCCAGCGTCCTTAGGACATTAGAGGGGCTAGTTGGCAATGTAAAATTCATGATATAATAAATACAATATATTCTAAGTGTATGAATAAAGGGAAATAATTTAAAAAATTTACATCAATATAGTTGATGGTGAGTATTAAAATTATAATAAAATTTACAATAGAAATTACAATAGAAGCACATCTTGAAGCAAGTATTTCTTTAGATTTGTTTTAAAGTGTGCAATACTGGATATGTTTTTAATATCATTTGGAAGATTATTGAATTCATGACAGCCAGCATATTCCACACGTTGTTTCGTGGTTTCTAACCGACATCCCTTAACAATTAGATTAGTGTTATTTCGAGTACTATAGTGACTTTGGTTTATTGTAAAAACTATGGTGTGATACCCAATGCTTCTTATAGCTTTATATACATATATACAATAAAAGTTGCATTTTATACAATCCAAATACAGGTAGGATTGTTTTGGATACATCCCGGTATAAGGACATGGACGAATGTATTCTAGGAATGTTAGAGACCAGTTTTATAGCTTTGTTTTGAAGTCTTTGAAATGATTTTAACTCCATTGACTTCCTGAAAGCATATATCATCGGCATATAATTTAAATGACTATGAATTAAAGCATTGTAAAGAAGGAGCTTAGTCTTCAAGTCAAATATGTTTTTAAATTTATAAAGTATGCCTATGGCCGGTGCTATTTTCTTCTTTAAGGATTGAATGTGTTTGTTCCATTGTAGATTACTTTGAAAGATCATTCCCAAGTACGTTACATTGTCGCTTTCAATTACTTCCGCATCACCAAACGTGATACCAAAGACTGAATCATTCATAGAAGAATACGGTCGAAATCTTATTACCTTTGTTTTGTCCTTGTTCAAGGATAGTCTGTTAACTCTGGCGTATTCAAGTAAAACTTTAGCATCATGTTCCATTTGAGATTTTAATATTACTTCATGATTGAAGGGATAAAAAGGCTTATATCGTCAGCATACATTATAAGCTTACCATATAGCTTCAGATTCAACACATCATTTATGAAGAGTGTGAACAGTAAAGGCCCTAAAAGACTTCCCTGCGGTACACCAAATTCAACATTACCAGTATCACTTTTGTCCTTATCGATTGCTACATACTGCAACCTATTCCGTAAGTAGCTTCCAATAAGCCTTATAGCACTATCTTGTAGCCCATAATATGTGAGTTTTCTGAGCAATAAATTATGGTCAACAAGGTCAAACGCCTTTGAGAAGTCGTAAAAAACAGCTCCAACACCGCCATAACCGCTATCTAGCGTATCACATATATAATTTACCACATTCACAACTGCTTCCTGTGTCCCACTTCCTTTCCTAAAACCAAATTGGTACTTGGTAATAGATTGTTTTGCTCTAGAAATTGTGAAAGCTGTTCATGAAGTACTTTCTCAAGAATTTTGTCAAATATTGGTAGAATTGCTATGGGCCTAAACTTATCCACTGTTACCGCTCTGTTGTCCTTTGGTACTGGGATTACTTTAGAAATTTTTAGAGTTGCCGGATATTCTGAATCATTTACGATATTGTTAAATATATTAACTGAATTTACAATTATTAAGTCTTTGCATTTTATTATTACTTTATTCGATATACCATCATGACCTGGACTTTTTTTCATTTGAAGATTTGAGATTATTTCATTAAGCTTATCTTCGTTTGTAGTATTAAAAGAGAACTGATAATTGCAGAAACTCATTGTATTTAGACTGTTACAGCAATCACCATTATATTTTGTTATGGATTCATTCATAATTCTTGGAATTTGCAAAAAATATTTGTTGAAAGTATCACATTTTATCCGATTGTCCGATATTAGATCTCCATTATATCAGATCATTATAATATTTTTGAACCATAATCTCTTAGTGCTCTTCATTACTGACACCAGAGGTTTCCTACCGCAAAGCAGGGTTGGCAAATGGCATTTCTAAATTGTACAGACCAGCGTTTTAAATTGTACTTTTTTTACCCTAATTGTACAAAACACATTTTTTATTGGAAATATATATGTTTATTAGAAAGTACATACGAATTCAATTGTACTTGTTACAACAGTACAAATATTATAATTATTAATTTTATGGAGAAATTTAATTTTTCCAATTGATAAATATATATTTTTAATAAATTAATAATATATATATAAATACATAAAACAGTCTATAAGTTTTTAAATGGTTTTTACCATAGTTTTGATAACAAATTTTTCGTTATTTTATAATTATAACAATAACAGTTTGATGAATTTATTAAATCTTTAGTTTGTATTAAACTAGAAAGTGTAGTTACATGCAGTCTGTTTCTCTCTTTTGTTTTTATTATATTTTGATACGAAAAAGTTCCTTCCACATTTGCGGATGAATGAGGAATAGATAATATCCCTCTTATTACTTTACTAAGTTCTAAAAACATATATTCATTTGATTCGTTTTTAATTTCAAAAATTTTGGTCCAAAAATTGTTTATATTTTCATTTTTATACGATTTTATAATTTCTAAATCAGCCAGAGTTCTGAATTGTGAGTTTATTGTTTCGAAATTTTGGTGTTCATTAGGAAACATTTTTACTAATATTGGTTCATTATCAAAATTGAATTTTGTTTTCAGAACTTTGCAAAATTTTAAATAAAAATTTTTGGTATTTTTTTTAAATTGAATGATAACATTTTCTTCGATTTCTTTATTTGATAAATAAATATCTACCATTGTTCCGCAATAAAAATCTTCTAATGGAAGATGATTATCTTCATCATTTAGATCTAAATTTGATATTTCATACTTATCAAGTACATCTGTTTTAAAAAAATTGCGTACCATTTGGCGGAATAAAAATGTTATTCGTGCAAAAGTTATATGCATTCGAGCGTCTTCTGCTTGCATTTCTAAATTTATTATTTTTAAAATCAAAATTGGGAAAACTTTGAAATTGTACAAAACGGGTGATTGGCGTACCATTGTACTTTTAACGTTTGAGTCGTACCAAAAAAAGTACAATTGTACCAAAGCATTCTCTTGTACGCAGTCCATGGCCTGTAAAAAATATCAACAGCATAGAAAACCATTTTCAATCTGATATTTTGTCATTGACGTCAACAACATATGATATTCACTGAAGATATGAATGTTTGATAAGAAATTATTGCGAAAACATTTATGTGAAAGAGATTGAAACGTTAAATTTTTATTTTTAAAAGTATTTGCATTTTTTTACTGCCATAATAGAAATGAAAAGAACGTAATCTATATACGAGTTATCTCGTTCGGCAATCAATATAGTAAACTGAACGAATATGATAATATATGCTTTCTTTTAAGTTATATTGAATTATTAAATTTTTTATGTTTTGTGATCATTACCATCATCATCATTGACTTGTTCATCGTCCTTTTGACATTAGCCGTTTCTATATTGGATTAGTTAAATCTATGTGTGTATATATTCTTGAAATAGAATCTAGGCTGCTTAATGCCAAATTGACTTCTTTGAGAGTTGAACATTTCCTTGTTGTCGTTGGGTGCATCCTCTCTCTCTCTCTCTCCAGGTCTCTATTGTTGTTTATTTCATTTGTTTCCGCCGCGGCGCGCCGTAACAAATCAGGGTTCACATTCACAGAGTGATTCCAAAAGTATATATGCTTGGAATGTGTATATCGATGGCTTAATATAAAAAGGTCGTATCTTACATTTTCAGTACTTTACAGTAGAAGGAAAAAACTTAATAAAATCTAATACAAAACTGTTATGTTATGTTTGTTTTAATTACTGTAAATCAACTATTCGTCAACATAGGAACCTGAATTTTTCAGAGAATGTGTATGGGGGGTTTGTCTACCATAATATGTAAATATCCCGATTTTGAAAAAAACGAGATACGACCTTTCTATATTAAGCCATCGATATACTACAGCAAACGCAATATAGAAATTAATATTGTTACAAAAACGATAAAGAAGAAACTACACAAACAAATACAACGAACTTGTTTCAAGTAAACCAACAACATCAGTATGAAAGAAAAGCGGATAGACAAGTAAGCGAATGCAGCAACAAGCAATGTGAACGAAATAGATAAACAACAATGAAGTCGCAATAGAGTTCTCGGGAAGGCCAAAACACGAACATTCCACTTCAAGAACCTTAATCAGACTGATCATATAAAAAATAAAGTAGTTAGAATTCAGTCAGTCTTGTGTGAAGGACGCGTTGCATGTGAAGAAAACAGTCGTGATTTGAAGATCGTTGTTGTAAAGGTCTACGGAACTTTTTCTAGTGTGTACGCAAGCAGAAGTGCAAAGAAGAATAACGAACAAGCAAATTATTGTTGGATACATCAACTTGTAAACAGTGGCACACAACAACACACATATTTGTTTTTATTTTGTTTGCAATCAACGAACACATATTTTTAATGTTTTAAGAAAGGTAAAAACGTAACACTATTTTATGCAACTGTATAAATGCACTTTTAGTTAGCACCTAATTCGAGCTTTAAGGTGCCATCACTTGCATTTCTTATGATGTCGAATTATTAAGCACCTCTCCTTAATTTACGTAACTATGACCAAGAAACAAAGCTGCCTTTGAATGTTTTCGAACTGTAAATTTTGATATTCATCTTATCAAACTCAAGAGGAAGATCACCTAATTTTTTCTATTATCGCCCTTTAATGTAGGGTTGAGTGAATTTCAAAGTATTTTCCTAGTATTTGTTGATGTTAACTACAGTATTCAGTAGCATCGAAAAGAGATGTCGGAAAGTAAGCAACCTATCTTATATTTGATACATTTCAATATTTTCCAGACCACTACAACAATGTATACAGGCAGACATCCTTTAATCACAAATGCAGAGTCTGGTTGTGGATGATCTCTTGTCAGAATTATTCCAAGCGGGCATTAACTGCAAAGGATATGCAAATGGTATAGTGCTCTCGACTAAGGCAAAATTTTAAGGGACAGGCAATAGTACCACCTACAAAAGGAAGAAAACTTCCTAATGGAAAAATATTCGACTCTTCAGTGAGACAATATCACAGAAAATGGAGCTAAAATATCGATGAATATCTATGAATAGTAAATTGATATGCAGTACTCATACAGAGAGCTCATTAGAAAAGCCCAGACGTGCCATAATGACATTCAAAATTCTGATAATGCAATTAAGGAATTATGCACTGGATGTATACCGTGAAGATCAATCAATCGGGAAATTATCAGAGCGTACAGAACGAGTTCGAAAACAGATCAAATAGAGTTTGACAAGATTCATAGACTACCGTCTGCCGATATAAGAGGGGCTATGAGAACCTCTCCGACAGCGCCCTGTTCGATTTAAGTCTGCTGAGTTAGATAGTGAAGACCAAAGACTTTAGTTATGTTAATAAGCGACAAGTCTAGCATGAATTTCATTAGAGGATTTTGTGTGATAAGGACTCGAATGACAGCCCCCTCTTTAACTGTACAGAACTGGACAGAACCAGTTGACTATTTAACTTTACTAACAAAAAAGGATGAAGTAATCTGGAAGCTATGTACTCTCTTTAAAGGGGGGCTATTTTCTGGTAAACGGATGCGTCAAAATCGGATCTTGAGAAGAAAAAGCAGACAAGCTTGAGTGGAGAGTAGCTGCTAATGGGTTCGGAAACCTTTGCTTGCACATGTTTGGAAAGTTATGTTCAACGAAAGGGAAGATAAAGAGAGGCAAAAACTATTCTTAAACCAAATGGGCTGAAGGCTATCAAAACTTTTGTTGTGAAATGACAAAAAGAGGTAATCTGGGTCATCTATCCTTGAAATAACCTGAGGTTAATAACCGGTATTTTAGCAGAATGGGCGTTTTCTCGAGCCCAAAATGTATATTCAGTGACGATTAGAATGATTTATGAAACACATGATTCTCGTGAGGCATATATGTATCCCAGAAGGAAACCATACCATAAGAAGTTTGATTCTTATTATTCGAATAACGAAATTTCATGTTTCTTTACTCATAAATTATTTTTTATTATTTTATTTTATAAAACTCGGTCTGTACATTATTTATCTGCTTGATATCGTACATATTATTGTACACTTATAATAGTTCTTTGTATATTTGTTTTTGATATTATCTTACTACGTACATATGTAGATATTTCGTAAATACTTTACAGGTAATCACAACATTAACAAGAACTTTTATTTACACACACAAGAGACTCCACTTAAAGACATAAAATGTTCTATTTGTTGACTACTTACTAAAAACTCACAATCAGAGCTGATGACTGTAAATAGAGACGCACTTCTCCACAACCAGACCAACACACAAACATATGGGTATATGCTCGTACATAAATACAACTGCAAACAAACTTATGTATGCAAGTATGTGCATATGTATGGTAAGTATAATGTTTTATAAGAATTCTTTTGTTTCTTAAGTCTTCCTTCCACTAACGTAAACGTATTGTTTATTCGTATTTCTTCTTCTATTACATGTACATACATTTATTCCTCTTTCTTTTTGATATTGTATTATAACTCTGTTTGTATTGCAAAGAGGGATGGATGGATGGATGCTGGTAATAAGTAAGTAAAAATGTAAATGAATATTTCACAAGATTTTATTCATAATTTCCTTAACTGCATTGTTGTTGGCAATTGTGCATTTTCAGAAAGAGTGCTTTGAGCAGATTCTGGGGCTTTTGTTAAAAATAAATCTTTTGCGTAACTAAGAATTTTGTTGTAGTGTTTGTAGACAGCAAATATCTCTTTTTGAATCTTTTCATACAGGCTTTGTGAAAATGCAGGAAAACACCGTCAAATAAATTTTTATTTATTTTCTGTGCATATACAAACAAATATAATCTAAATGACTTTAGACCACTACCTTCCGCTCAGTCGGCTCTGATGTAAAGTTACAACTTCTGTTTTTTTTTTTATTGTAAATCACTGATCTGTATATTTACTTAATTGTTGTGTCATTTTTCACATACTGTTAATTTTCAGTAATTGGCGATTTTGTTAGTAAATAAATTTTAAATTTAATTAAAAAAACAAACTTAGTTGAAAGGTTTATAATTGAAGTCAAAAATTTCAGACAAATCAAAATTTTGTACTCCAAAATTATTCTAAAAATTTGGTAGTTTTTAATACATCATCAAAGGCATTGTCTACCGTCCTTAACTGGACACCAGCAGATATATTGGCGAAACAAGTGGACGCTGCAAAGAGACTGAATGCCATAAGATTTACACTTCCCCAGAAACGACATTCAGACACGACACTGATGGATTCAGATTACGCAACAAGGTCAGATGTGGAATCTTTAAAAAAAAAAGAGAGAACATTAGATCGCCCCTTTCACTACCAGATTAGATATACCAGTTTTGAAACCACTTGGACAGAAACATAACATAATTGGTCATTACAACCCTTCAGTCTGGATTATGTACCTAGTTTTTCACACTACTCATGTTGTGTGCCTTAATTTTTATTCTTGAGTGGAGGGACCTACAGTTTAATGTCGACTCCGAACGACAGATTTTGAGAAACTTTTCAGGGCAGGTTTAGTTACTCTCAGAGTTTTTGTCAGAAATCTGCTGAGAGGAAGTCGCTGAAGAAATATTTGTTTTCCATATTTTCATTTTGATGTCTGACCTGGGGTTTGAACACGGGCTTTACGTCTAATAAGCCAACACACTACCTACTAGACTACAGCGACTTCAAACTGGAAAACTGGAGAATAAAATTAAATGAAAGCATGTTTGTTTACGTTCCTTTTACAAACAAGAAAATAATCTACAAGCCGGTGAAAAAATCTTTCATTAAAATTGTTAAAAAAAACGAAAATACTGACAAATGACTTTAAATGCTAAACTTAAGTGGAAAGAGTATGTAGCAATGAAAGCGACCGAATTTAGCACAAAAATTAGAAAACTTAATTGGTTAATAGAAGAAAAAAGAACCTCAAAATTCTCAGTAGAAAGCCAGTTAGTAATAAATAACCAAGTGATTAAGTCATATTCCAATATTGACATTATACAGCGACTTCAGAACAAAGTGCTGAGAGATATGATTGAAGCTTCATGCTATCTGAGACCGTTAATCTATTAAAACTACCTATCTGATACTAAGAATTTTAAAATTTAATGTCCGCTTCTTTTCCTAAAGTACATCTCCGGCTCGGTGCACGCTTCTTATATTTAGAAATCTCTTTGCCGATAATCTAACAGAAGTATCGTTACTTGATGTAGGGTACAAGTCGCCATAGTCAAGTAAGTAGGATGTTCGCTTATTGGACGAACCCCCTTGTTTGAACCACTTGCTGAGACATCTCGAACATAACGCACTATGAAAAATGTTTCTTTTTGAAATCTGTTCGAAATCGCCATTAAACACAACATGAGTGGTGTGAGAAGCTTAGTCGTGGTCCTGACTAAAAGATGGAGCAATAAATTCGGGCTGGTTTCCAGTTTGATTCTAAGTGAATCGTATTTTAAATGCGAAGCCCTGATATTGATTATCAAAACTAATTAATCAGAACTTGTTAGTTAATTTTGGAGTATCGATGTGTTATAATTCTTTCCTGTTCTATCATCAATACTGAAAAGTTATTCATTTTTTAACTGTTTTGTCGAGTATACTCGTCGGACCAATTTTTTTTTTTAATAATGTCGAATTTATTCGTCTTAAAGAAAAAAACACATTAGAATTATTATTAAACTAATTTACTAGAATTTTTTCCCTCAGAAAGGTCAAAAGGTCTTTTTAAATAATGTATATGTTACAACATTCGTAGTTTGGCAACAACACATCTTGTATTAAGGTGAATTAACTTAAAGTTCTTGGAAAGTACTTTTACAGTTTGAAACATTTTATTCGGTTTATGTCGAACCCTACACGTCTTTGCTGGCCAATAACACGGTACGACAGTCAAAATACACCCAGCTAATGACAGAGTGTATGTTGTGAGTTTTGTTGAGTAGAACTCAAAAACCTTCTTTTTTTTTATTTCTCGAACCCTCCAAACTTGTTTTATTTGACAAAAACGATATTTTTAATGTTTTCACACAAAATTATTGTTTAACCAAACTGTTTTTAACCTATTTTCAAAATCCATAGTTTTTTGAAAAGGAGAGATATTGACCTTTAAAATGGTGTATATAAACATATGATTCAAACTTAAATGTTATGAGGTTTGATCGGGTAAACATGGAAAATATCAAATGAACTTTCAGTTCGAAAGTTAATCGCAAAATGTGTCAATTTCACGTTTGCACGACTGCCAGAAGTCGGCTAATATTTGTGTTTTTTGCAAATATTATTATTTCTCTTTGTGCAAACATTGTGTAACTTCTGGTGGTCGCCCAAACTTGAAATTGATACATTTTCCGATAAGCAATCAAGATCCATAGAAAATTTTGAAAATTTTTGAACTAAAAGTTCAGTTGAAAAAATATATATGTATATAAAAAATACAACTCGACTGTTAGACTCTTTAAATAGTAACTACGGTAATTTTGTCCGATTTGATCAAACGAAGTGTCAATCTCTTCACAAGATAATGCGCTTTCATAATGTCATCATTTATTTCATATTTTTTAATTAAAGTTTGCTACTATGAACGTACAAACTTGAAAAAATATGAAAAAAAATTCGCATTTGTCAAGTTTACCTCATTAAACCTCATAGCATGTTAAGTTAAATAATATACATATGTCTGCCTTCTAAAAGGGTTTAAATTTTGGACATCGGTTCAGATATGTTTGTGTAGTCAATAAATTTGTGCGTAAAGTCCAAAAAATCTGTTTGTGTCAAATAAAACAAGTTTGGAGGGTTTAAGAAATATAAAAAAAGTAGTTTTGAGTTCTACTCAACAGAACTCACAACTTACACTATGTCATTAGCTGGGTGTAATTAATTTTTTTATTATATTGTCGCATAGTGTAATTAAGCAAATAGGAAAAAACAATTTTTTTCACAATTAAACAAGCTAAAGCGTTAATAAAATTCTTCTTGTTCTAGCATTTTTAAAAGTTAACGCATTTTTAGTTTTAATAATTAAATTGTTTTTTGTTTTTATTTTTCGTAAAAATTTTTACCATACAATAATCGTTATCATTATTTTCATATTTGTTTCGAATTTTCGAAACAACTTAACTTTGATCACGTTTTTCCACTAACCACATAATAAAGGTAAAATTTTATGTATACGAATATGCACTGTTTGACTCCATAAAAAGGAGCCATTAGAGCTAAGAATGTTGTGAATTCAGTCGATGCAATGACATTATTAACATTGAAAATGCTTTAATGTTTCCTTGTATTCATGTATGAAACACACATATTTTCGTTTGGTATTCAAGAATAATAACCGTATGAAAAGCAAGTTTACCACCACATGCATGCATACATACATGCACATACATACATATGCATACCAAGTTTAGGAAGATTGTATATACATAGTATGTACATCGATGAATATTTAGTAAATGTGGTATGTGTGTGTGTGTATACTGTTAACAGTATACGAATTTACAATGAATGTATGCACGTATGTACGTCCATAATACAATACTTTTGCCATCACAGATAGTTGCAACACAAACAAAAGTACATGCAATACATGCCAAACGCTTTTGCTTTGGTCTGTACAAACTGAACGGAACGTCATCACTAAACTATTTAGATTAGTTGTTTTTTTTTACTGATTCCAACCGTAGTTTTGAATTCTTTTCTGATATTCTTACAAATTAAAAAGTTTCTATTAGGAAAGGTGACAATTTTCGCACATCTGGAGAGATTTTGGAATACGTCTGCAAACAAATTTGGTGTAGTTTTTGATGCGTAGTTGATAATATTCTGAAATATTATTTGTTTGACGATTCATTTGGGACACTTGAAGCTGTTCATAGCTTAGGACAATGAACATCTTCGAAATTCAGACTTGGGAATTCCCCTTTATCGTTATTCTTCTATTATTATCGGAATTAATCTGAACAGAATTTAATTTCTTGAAGTATGGGTTAGTTGGTTAAGCTTTAGAAATACGTATTACGGTGGATGTTGTGCCAAGAGGATTTGAAATATGGACTTATTATCCAGGGCTTTATATTTAAAACAAGAAAGGAGTCCTCTACCCATGTCTCGAGTAGTACTGGAAGCAACTTACATAAAAACAAATTAATCTCAGACCTTATTTACGCCCTGTGCCTTGACTATCTGGGGTTTTGCGTTTTGTGCGGTTAAGCGATAAACTCAAAAGTGATACAACACTGAAGAAATGCAGTGAATAGGAATAGTGAAGGTAAACACACCAATAATGTTGAGAATGTATACCATCAACGACCTCAGCCAACTAACCCTTTTCCGGGAATTTGTCATGAGTGAGATGAAGGAGTGTTTAGAAGAAAGCCAGCAGGTCAGAAATGATATGCTATATAAAAATTTTAAAGAAGGAATCAAGCGTCTATGCGACACTAGAAGTAGTATTTGTAGGTGATATACAAATCAAAATTGAGTATAAAGAAGGATATAAAACGGAGCCTCACAACGTAGACACTGAAAAGATTTCACAAGACGGATAAAAGAAACGAAAATGAGACGCATAAAATATAAGGTTTAGAAAGTTATACGGTGTTCAGATATACACCTTTATTGCGTAAATCGTAATAAACACCATTATTGAGCTCAATATCTCATATAAAGTTTCAATTAATTATTGCGCAATAAATACGCAAATCGTTATAATATTGAGTAAAACTTAAAATGCAGCACTGTCATAAGTATCCGAACACTTTCTATTGATATTTGACAACTCAAATGTCAACAACGGTAAACCAAAAAACAACAAAATAAAAACAATGTTGTTGAAACAACCAGCTGTTTTGTTTACCAGCTGTCAAATGAATATTGAATAAGCAGCTGAACTGCGTATATTGTTATGTCTGAACACTTAAAATATTGTACTCAATAAACCGAATATTAACTCAATAAAAGTGAATAGAATTGTAAGAATAGGATTAGTGGGGTTGGAAAAAAGGTTCTTAATTGTAAAAGAAAACTTTAAGATAAAGGATGTGCTGACCTTCACTAGTATAAGTTGGAATTATGTTATGTAGCCTTTTGTCATTATTGTTTAGGTGCTCTTTCAACTACGAAGTGAACAGGAATATTCATTTAAAGTGAAATATGGAAGCGGAAGAATTGTCCAAGGGCATTTTAATTTAGTCCACATAATAGGTCTTTGTCAATTAAAAAATCATTTTAGAAACAGTGGCTTTTACTATGAAGATAACCTTAAAAATCCATCTCATCGATTATTGCTCGAAACAACTTGACAATGTATAAACAGTGAGACTGAAGTGAATCGCAGAATCATATACTCAAGTAATTGGATCGGGTCCGCTTGGAAATGGTTCGCTGGATCACTAGATTATACCGATTGTAATGAAATTCTCTGAACGACAATGCTGTGTAAAAAGAAAAAACTCTTCGAATTTTTGAAAACGTTTTACTACTTGTGACCGAATCTAGGATTAGTATTCCACGTAAGAAGCCTTTTATATCAGACAAGCACATAAAACTACGTTTAGATTATTCCGCAAAAAATATGAATATTTCATTTTACTTGTGATAAATAGCGCTATAGAAAGGACGAAAGAGGGAGTTGTAATTGTAGACACGACAGAAAAGAGTTGTGCAGAAATAGAGTTCCACATACGGATACTTTGTCTAAAAAACGAATTCTGTCTGCAATGCAGTATGCGATACAGTTGTCAGAGAGAGCCAGTAGCTTTCGGGACACGCTCCCAAGAAATCAAGGTTCTTTCGGGCGGAACCCTGGATCCTTTAAAGCTGTCGCCAATGATGTTTTGATTTGCTCTATTACTCACCAATGTCATGCTGAGGGAGCCATCACGCCAGCCAACTGGAAATTGATCAATCGGCACTCTTCAAGTCATATAAGAAAATAATAACGACTAACCCTAGTCACTCGTATCTATGACACAAGGTGGTATCAGGATCAGTTCAAATTAATGGCCTGTAAGTATCAACGTTATTGGTGCAAGCTCGCAATAGAAGAAGTTGGGGAAATATAGCTGGCGGCACAACTCCGCGTCATCCTCAATGATCAAATCCCACATGGACCTAGGTCATGCGCAATAGTAGTAGACAATTGGGATGCTAACACTAAATGTGGACTGCAGAGGACCCATCCGTGGAAGATAGTCTAGAACGGCTCGACATCCGACTGCTGCTTGAACTTCCATCGGGAATTGGCAACTATGTGGCCGAAACACCTTAATGAAAGTCTCCTGTCTGGATTTAATTAAATTAATTAATTAAAGCCTCTCTTGGTGAGGTTCATATGGCAAGGAAGGTAAACAGAGGCACACCACTCACCCTTGCTTTGGAATATCGTAGTAGAGGACCTGTCAGAAGATCGTGTCTTTGAGGTCTACGGATCGCCCTCTCTTCGAGATGTAATCAGGCTCTAATGCTTACAACAGAATGGCGTTCATCGTGTGGTTTAAGTGTCAATCCTCTCTAAGCAGAATGGATGCTTTTTACCAGGCAGTACAAGGTACTCATTTTTACCGAAACTAAATTTAATCCCTTTATCCAAGAGGGTTAAGTACCTGGGTGCCATTCTTGATCCCAAACTATTATGGAGGGACACCACCATTGAAAAGGATCGTGGACAAGATATTGGGTCTCAGACCAACCATCACATAGTGGCTCCATCGTACCATGATGGACCCAAACTTGCTCTATAGTGTGAATGTCTGATGGGCGGTGTGTAAACACTAAACCATTGCCGGCTGATAGACAGAGTATGCAGGCATTCAACTGTTCTGATCTGCCGTGGGTTATGTTCCATCATGTTCTTATCTTCTATAAAGGCACAGGGCTGAGATGTAGGCAGTGACACTCAGTGCAGTCAAAGCCTGGCCCAATTCATGGCACATTAAACATTAGATTTTACAATTCTAACTGGGGACTTCTGGACAGATAATCCGGAGGTTCCGATGGCACCTTTGAAATCTTCACGGATTGTCCAAAGATGGAAATTGTGTTGCCAACGAGCTGAAGGGGGCTACACTGTAAAAAAGGAACAAATCTTAATAACTACGACTGCGCAAACAATCGTAAGTTCTATTTCTTTACATTCGTCCTGTATAGATGGCATTTCGCTGTAAGAATCATTTGTTTGATTTCTTAATTCAAGTATTATTTCTCTATTAAACTCTAGTTATGTACTAAAAATTTCTTAATCTCGCTTGTATGTGTAAATAAAATTTTCTTCAAGTGTAAATTTCCACAATTTCTAACAAAAACAAAAAAAAAACGAAAACGTTGCTTAACATTTTCATATCAACCGTAAAAAGTGGTTTTTGATGTATCATATCCACATGTACATACATATGTATGTGTGTACATACTCGCATAAGAGTGTGTTTAATTTTTACTTTTGTTTCAGTTGTTTTTTAACACGTTTTTTTTATTATTCTTCTATAGTGGCACTTTACCAAGTATCTTTCGTAAATTCATAAATGAATGTTTAAACATAAAAAAAAAATTTAAAAATTTTATGAAAAAGAAAAAAGAAAAGAAATACGTGTACGAATGTAGTGCAATAGCATATTACCGTCAAGGCTCTCAACATAATCGTGAATCAGTTAAAAAGAGTAGGAGCAAAAAATGTATTCCAAATGAAATAAAATTAAATAACATGGTGAATAATTTTAAACATGTTCATACAAATACAGAACATACAAATAACAGCGATGAAAATAATTTAATTTTTTTTTGTTGTGTTTTTAACAAAAAAAAAAGATACAAGCTTTCACAAGCACAAAGACACTTACCAACCAACACAATTCAACTTCCGTTTTGTTATGTAATAATATTATTTCTTCTTCTTCTTCTTCCTTTTTTTTAATTTTAATTTATACTAACAGACAAATACCCATATAAATACATACGTACGTACGTGTACATATGTATGTATGTACATGCGTTTATGACAAAAATTGTAAATCCCAGCAAAAGTTTGGACATCAAGGCGATCCTTCGTTTTAATTTATATAAAACGGTAAACACCGAGATATTCTTGGCGCTTTTGATTTAAAGACCAGTATCCACCAAACATGTATTTTTATTTTCAAATGCTGATCGCATGTTGTGAAGGTGACCAGCTAAATAGAAATGTACGTGAACATAACATTAGTATTATATAGAGAGGAAGTAAAGACAGTTTTTAAAATGCGATTAACAAATTTAAAATACAAATCATTTTATTATACAGTAGTCGCCGTAGTCCAGTAGGTAGTGTGATGGCTTATTAGACATGGTCCTAACATCTCATACAAAACGAAATATGAAAAAATATTTCTTCTGGCAAAAACTCTGAGAGAATAAAAAAATTGTCATTAAAAGTTTCTTAAGTCTGTAGGTTGGAATCGATCTTTAAACTCATGGCGGTTTGGGAAACTAGGTTGTAATCGTGACTAATGAACGTCTAGTAACCAACTAAGTAAGCAAGTCATATTTCTTTCAGTTTTCAGTGCTTTAATGTTGCTAGCTTTTCAAAACCCATAAAGTCTAAACGAACTTGATTTATTTAAACAAATTGACACATTGATAATTGAAAGTATGTATGTACTTACTGCGAGATGCATCCTATGGCAAAACTCTATTAGTTGCTATATTTACACTTATTATCACTGATGAGATAACAAAAAAGCTGTGTCAGAATTTGAATACAACAAATCCCGAGATATCAACACATTTTGTCAGACCTGGTATTAAAACGTGTTTTCAGTTATCTTATTCATACTGCTAATTAGTATCTTTGTGATGTACTTGTAAGTGCTTGGGTATTCTGTAAAGACTTCTATTCATTGCAGAGCGGGGTGTACTGCGTGACAAATTTATTTTTTGGAACATCAATGTTATTTTTTTTATTTGTTTAGAGCAATGCTTTTTAATAATTCCCACTTTTTTATATTATCATTAATCATATATAATTACAGACAATCAATTATCAGTTCATGTTTTGGATACAGTAATTCCTCGATATGCGTCACGATTTAATCGAATTCAAATTTCTCATATGTACTCTAAAGTAGAATTTTTCAGTCTTAAATTTGGTCATCAATAAATTTCTCAGGGAATTAAAAAACTTATATAAAAGAAAGTTTCTATGTCATCATCGATGTTTCTTATCTCACTCTGTACAGGACTAAAAAATGTGTAAAATGGCTTCTGTAATAAAAATATTTTTCTGCTTCTCAAATTATTTAAGACTAGAATTACCTGTTATCTTCTCCTATTCAATTTCTTTGCGTACATCGTTATAACTTCCGACATTGGTACCTTACAAAATTTATTTTTGAAATAGTCGTTATACAATTTAGGGTCATTATTACAACTTGCCGTTAACTAAAGGGAGGATTTTAACTGGCAGATAAATTGTTTGCATTATTAGATAGAAGTGAGCGTTAAGCAAAAGGAAGGATCTCGCTGCTGGTAACTTTTAATGTTAAGTTTATGTTTGAACTTGCCATATTATATATTATTTTCAATATGGCAACTTCATATTTAAACAAAATGAGCATTCAAAAAAAAAAAAACGAAGCCCGTCGTTGCCACTACATTTAAAAAACTTGTTTAATAGAGCAGTTTTATCGGCATTGCTCTGGCACTGCCATATTTTTGAAAACAGTTACCCTTATTTTATCTGTAAGTTGTAATAACGAAAATAAGTTAAAGTTAACTTTACAGTTTCCTTTAGCTAAATGGCCCTTAGAATAGTCCAAGCTATCTTGTTAAACGTGTAAATGTTAACAATAGTCGTTGGTGTTTTTGACCTTAAAATCTCCAGCAAAATTTCTTCCGAGTGTATATTTTGAGCTCTTGCGTCTCTTCACTTCTGATTCATTTAGGATACTCGTTTTCAAAAGAATCCCGTCTAATCGACATTAAAAACTTGCTGAGTGGAATATCCACACTCATCAATTATTTACTTTAATTTAATTTTTTAGTTTCGTTCTGAGAGCCCATAACTGTAGAGCAGATACTATGCATAAATGCGTTATTAAAACATCTTTCCTTTATTCATTCCATTAGAGTAACGAAAATCATAGTTCCTAACAGCTGGTTATTATCGTAAAAGTTATCGTTGGGTTGTCAACACACTTCAAACTCTTATGTGAACACTTTTTATTATTTTTCATTTGTGTGCTTCTACTATAAAATGGTGTTGGTGCAAATAGTAGTAGTGGTAGTAGTAGTATGTGTGGATAATAATTGCAACATTGTTTTATATTTCGTTATGTATGCCAGTCAGTAATGGCGTTTGTTGCATTGCATACAAACACGCACACACACACACGAATAGAAATTGCAAAAATGGCGGAGTACAATACGAAGGGTTAGAAACTGAATGTTTATTATTTCTGCATAAAATTCTTAATGAGAATTTTCGAAATTGTTTCCACATTATGAAAAAGCGAAATTTAATTGAACCGAACATTGTTTTTTATTATAATTTTCTTTTTTACTGTTCTTTATTCTATATTTTTTTTTATGTTTTATTATAATTGTTGCACATCCTTGTGTGCACATTGCTTTTTACAGTCTCACAATCATGCCAACAACATTCAACATTCATGCATAAACGAATACTTATACGCTACTCTCTACTAATTTCCATTTACCCAGTAAACCTAAATACTACGAGTATATTATTGGAACCGGTTAAATATATTCTTAAAGAAATGGCCAATGGAATATGCCAATAATTAACCCAAAAAATAATCAGAAGAATTCAGAAAAAATGGAGAAATAATAATATTATGCGACAAAATAAAAAAATTAATTACACCCAGTTAAGGACATAGTGTAAGTTGCGGGTTTTGTTGAGTAGAACTCAAAAATATTTTTTAATATTTCTTGAACCCTCCAAACTTGTATTATCTTACACAAACAGATTTTTGGGACTTTACGCACAAATTTATTGATTACACACGCATTTCTGAACCGATGTCCAACGTTTAAATCTTTTCAGAAAGGAGTCGGATGGGCCTTTAAATGTATATATATATATATATATATATATATATATATATATTATTTGACTTAAGATGCTATGGGGTTTGATGAGGTAAACTCGATAAATGCGAATTTTTTTCATATTTTTTCAAGTTTGTACGTTCATAGTAGCAAACTTTAATTAAAAAATATGAAATAAGTGATGACGTTCTGAAAGTGCATTATCTTGTGAAGAGATTGACACTTCGTTTGATCAAATCGGACAAAAATTACCGTAGTTATTATTTAAAGAGACTAATAGTCGAGTTATATTTTTCATATATGTCATCTTATCAAATGAACTTTTAGTTCAAAAATTTTCAGAATTTGATGGATCTTAATTGTTTATCGGAAAATGCGTCACCAGAAGTTGGCCAATGTTTGCGCAAAGGGAAACAATAATATTTGCAAAAAACCAATACATATATGTATATATGTATATGTATGTTAGCCAACTTCTGCCACTCGTGCAATCGTGAAATTGTAATACTCTTTAAATAATAACTTCTGTAATTTTTGTCCGATTTGATCAAACGAGGTATCAATCTCTTCACAAGTTAATGCACTTTCAGAATGTCATCACTAATTTTCATGTTTTAATTAAATTTATCAATTAAACATAGCTAAACTTGAAAAAAATAAAAAAAAATCATATTTTCCAAGTTTACTCGATCAGAACTCATAACATGTAAGTTTGAACCATCTGTTTATGTACACCATTTTGAAGGTTCATCTGTCCCCTTTTCAAGAAACTTTGGATTTTGAAAATAGGTCACAAAATATTTTAGTAAACAACAATTTTGTGTGAAAAGATCAAAAATACCGTTGAAACAATGAATTGATTCATCTACGAGTCAAAGAAAACTTGCCTTCGAAATGCCACTCGAGTATTGGATTTATATTTGTGTGTACAAAAATGCTTTACTGCTTAACAGTACCATTGTTTCTCAAAACATTAGCAATTATTCGTCTTCGGTATTTACGTATTCGTGGTTAAAGTCGCATTAAGAATACTTCCTATTATTGTGCGTTGATCCTCCCGTCATGTGTCTTTGTTTAGTTATGACCAGTGGTGTTGTGGTAATTTTTTTTTTTACCGGAACGCGTTCCGGACTTCGGTTCACGATTCGGAAAAACAAGCCGGTTCGTTCCGGATCGGGTTCGGTTCAAACCCTTGTTTATAAAAATACATATGAAAACACGTCAAAATTAGAAAAAAAAATCAGCAATTCTTTGTAATTTTTTTTTTCAAAACGTCAGCCAATTCTCGTTATCAGAAATCATCTTTAGTTCCGGAACCCGTTCCTGTCCAAAAATGAAGTACCGGAACGACGTTCCGGAGCGTTCCGGCTCGACAACACCCCTGGTTATGACCATGCCAAAATCTGGGTTATTGTTGGTTTGAATATACCCGATACCTTGTTCTACTTTTTCGCGGCAGTTACCGGATAGATTGTTTTATAATAATGGTTTACACCTTCCATAAAACGTGATTCAACTTTTCCTGATCAGTCCGGATCACTCAACAAGGTCGGATGTGGAATTTTTTCAAAATAGCTAAACATTAGATCGTCCCTTGCACTATTGGATTATTGTAGTAATTTTCCCCCGTGCGACTTCGGTATCAGAGTATATCGGTATCAGAATATATCAAAAATGTATACCATATCTTAAGATTGTCCAAGAATGACTGGTTTCCCTGGAGCAGATAGCGTGACATTCATTTTGGTTCCACACACTTGCTAAAGATGGCACCATGGAAAATTCAAATCAATTCCTATATGAGATTGGCGGCCCATTCATTGGCAAAGGTAAGATGGCACAACCTACCACCTGGCAGATCAGACCGGACATGGATATATGTAGAACAGAATTTGTAGTGAACTTATCAAGATACCATCTAAGGAACCATGAAGATACCTCATAACGAATTTTGCACATCTTCTCTCTCATTGTCCAGCATTTGGAAGTCTGAGGAGAAGAATTTTGTGGACACACAGAACTTAGTGACAAAACATAGCCAAATGCGATTTGAGAGGAGATGCCAACGAAATGTTATATGGCCATTAACGGCGGCTGACATTTTAACCTAACCTAGCCTTCCACATGCCATGTTTCATTATTTGATCATACTGTTTACATGCAAACATGTTACATGACGATCACTTGTCGGTTAGTTTGATAAACAAATTTATTTTAAATTATTGACAAAACATACATATACAAAACCTGTTCCAATTTTATGGATGTTACAATTGTACACCATGGCAACTATTTCGGGGGCGTTCATGCGAGTAATATTCTAAACTTTTATTTCATATTCTTTATTTCTTCTTAAGAAATGTTTGTAGTATTAATGCTTGCCGGGTAACTTTTACTTGTAACTACTTGTACGATATTGTATGGTAAGAATATAAAACACATAATATGTACATACATACATTTGTATATTTTTTTACGAATCAAATACATATGTACGTATGTATGTATGTATAGATATATATGTATTAATATATGAAGTACAATATCGTGTTGTATGATGTATATAAAAATGTGAATTTCACATAAATGTATACGTACGTGATATTAAATGAAGCATAAACTCTTGCATATTTCCAAATGCAGTGCATGTAGTACACAGTCAAAGTCAACTTCTTGGTAGTGGTTTTCTAGTATTGTCTTATCCAAATTAAATACATCCAACCCCACGTACACTTACATACATACACACACACACACACACACATATATATATATTTAAATAAATTTGTTCATTTATAGCTAAATATTTGGTGCAGTCATTATTATTGTTATTATTGTAGTTGTTGTAGTTGCTCATGCTGCTGGTACTGCTGCTTCTTCGAGAGTTGTATTCATTCGTCGTAAACTTGAAATTTCCTTTGGAATTTTGATATTCTGCTAATTCAAAGTCAAAATGCCACAAGTTTTAGTACATTTTCAGTTTATTAAAAGCATTGTCTAAACGTACTTTTCGAATGTGCAACGATTCCAAATTATGTATGTATGTATGAATGTAGGGCAGAGCAGCGGGTGTTTGTTGTATCCACATTAAAGCCATTTTAAATATGCTGCGAGTAAACAAATATTTTTTTCTTTCGATTTTTTTTTCCAACTTATTTAACTGTCCATTATAATAACACGCTTTGCTTTGCTCGACGACTGCAAAAAAATTTAAAAATTTTGATGTTAATGGTGGGAAATAATGAACAAACGTCAAATATTTGCCTTCTGTAGCAATTGTAGGAGAAGCAACAATAATTAAGGAATGTTGCAGCAGTGGACATTGACATTATGTATCTAGGTTAAACATTAAATTTTTTTTTAAATAAAATTTTATTGTTCACTGCTTTGCTTTTAAATTCTTATGCATTACCAGCGATGTACGCATACATACATATGTAGGTTAAAATATGGGGTTTAGTAAATAGTAATCCATTGTTGCTCAAAAGACACAAAATAGTTATATGTACCTGCTTACACGATAGGTTAACAGATAAACACTTGCCAAGAGAAAATTCTCCGAATATAAATTCTGTCTTTCAATGCGACTGAATATGCGAATTATGTTTATGGTAATAATACTATGGAAAAATATGTGGCATCTAAATGCGTTTCGTGAGATCAGCTGTCAAATATCGATAAAATGAATGTGTGTTTGTTTGTAAGTTTTTATGTCTGAACTTTATAGACGATTAAACGGCTGAACCGAATTTCTTGAAATTTTCACAGTATCTTCCTGTATGTCTGGAATGAGTTACAGGCCACTTTTTATGTTGAAATTTCAAATGAGCGAGGCGCCATGCCCACATATACTACATGCTTAATATTTAATTGCATTTTAAATATATTACTCATACGCATCAAAATGCATCTACTAGAATAGTTACCCTGACAAGTATGCAATAAAAAATCTATGGTTTCTTGAAGTATGAAACTTAATGGAATTAGATATCACTCATACGTCACTTATGTAATTTTTTTACATGAATTTTACATCTATATGTATATACAAAAATGAATGTACGTTTATTTGTTTGTGGGTTTGTTTGTTTGAAGTCTATAGACGGCTAAACGGCTGGATCGATTTTCTTGAAATTTTAACAGTACCCTCCTATATATCTGGAAGGAACTATAGGATTTTTTTTTTTAAATTTCAAGTAGGCGAGGTGCCACGCCTACATATCCAATATGTATTTAATGTCGCATATCTCATAAACTGCAACAGCTAGAGTCCTAAAATTTTGCGTGGACGACTTTGACGTATATATAAATAAAATATAGTGGGCGTGTCACCTCTAATATAAAAAATATTAAAATATTATATCTAAGAAAATATAACAGTTATAGTCCTAAAATTTTGTCGAATCCACTTTAGTATCAATATGAATATTTTAGACAAAAATGGGCTGACTAGGAAAAGGGGGCGTGGTACTTCCCACATGAATTAAATTGAAAACTTTTTTATATCTCGGAAATCATTATAGATAAAATCATCAAATTGTACACGGGCAACACTGAAATCCATATGAATAATTTGTGAAAAAATTGCCGGACTAGCAATGAGAGCGATACCCTACCATATAGTAAATATTATACAAAAGTTCGTGTACATGGAAAACTGTTAGATCTAGAATCTAGCATGAACCACTTTAACACACCTATGAACATTTCGGGTTAGGGAAATAAATGGACTCTATTTTTATATGAATTCTTAGATAGAAAGTAAATACTAAACATCATATATCTGATAAACTATTGCAGCTAAAGCCATGTGTATTGCCTGTTCATTCCAATACCGGTTTTAATATATTTTTGTAAAAATACCCATAGAGGGACATTTGTAACTTAGGTACCAATAACAGTAGACACAGACCATTGATGAGACTATACTTCATTAATTTATTAACTACCTACAGCATACATAATTTTTTAAAGAACCAGTTGTTACCTGTGGTTATATAATAGACACCAAACTCTTATGGTCAGGTCATTTATGGTCACCCTAATAAAAAATATTAAATATATTCTATTGCCCAAAATTTTTTATCTTGAAAATTAAAAATTTTATCTGATCCTAAACGAGTTAAATATTTATTTTGTGAGTGGTCATATTGTGATAAATTAAAAACAAAAAAGCACTTAAAAAATCTTCGCTTTCTAAACGCACTAAAAATGCAGTTAATTTACAATCACAACGGGCTGACGAAACTCCCGAAGAACGTGATGTTCGTCTGAATGTTGAAAGGTCTAGAGCTGCTGAGACTCCAGTTGAACGTGACGAACGTTTAGAAAGGGAAAGAATACGATCGGAAAGAGCAGTAGCTGCAGAAACACCAGATCAACGCGATATATGTACGCCTAGAAAGAGAGAGAGACTACGAGCATCAACATCTAGAGCTGCGGAGACACCAGATGAACGTGATGCACGTGTAGAAGGAGAGAATAGAATGAGAAATAATTATTATGAAACATTGTAAATATCAGTAACAAAATAAATATTTTAAAATCCAGACTTCTTCTTATTTTATTACGTTGAGGTTATTGACTAAAAATAATAAAAATATACATAAGAAAAAATGTATATCAATATATTTTGAATATTTATGTATATTTCATATCGATAGGAGTAGCGAAGCACATCGGGTTTTAGCTAGTATAAAATAACATTAAACAACGCATTTGAAAACATTACATTATATATATATTAATATCAGTTTTTATAAGAACAAAATGAGCCCATTTATGAAGCATCTGTAAATTCATTGAGACAGAATAAAATTAAATAGAGTCTCATTTCAACGTATTCGTTGATAGTGCTGTGGTGACTCTATAATTTTGCAACACTGGTTACATTTTTTACTACTTTACTAGTTAAAAAGAAGCAGAACACACGTTTTTTCGTTCTTCTAGAAAGTTCAACAGTCAACGCCTGACCTAAAAATTATCTCTCTTTTGTATAGTTGATATTTGCCAATAAACAATGATATTTAATTTAGTTTTAAATTTAAACAAAATTAGTTTTATTGATCACACCCCCTCCAAAGTGCCAAGAAAACATCTCTCATGATGGAGAATAAATTGTTTAAAAAAGTTTTAATCTTGGATTGCTTTTGATTGGAAATTCGTAAGTAAAAACAACACAAAATAAATGAAAATAATAATTTATTTTGCAGGTAATATGGTCCGACGAAACTAAAATAAGTCGGTTTCAATCTGATGGACGAGCCAGGTATTGGGCAAAAGGACGGGAATCGTCAACCATGGCGGTGGCCCTTTATTGGCCTGGGGTCCAGAGCGCCAATGGAGTTTGACCATTTGTGAAAATGGATGGAAAAATACAGAAATACCGCGGAAAGGTTATCTTTCAACACGTTAATGACTCAAGGCGAAAATCATTAAAGACTGGATCAGCAACTTTCAAATCATGCAGTGGCAGGCATAAAGTCGCGAATTGAATCTAATTGAAAATTGTTGTGCCTACCTCGAACAACAGCTTGCCAACTGTACAGATCTCCCTGATAGAATCAATCAACTCTCTCAATTGAGTCAATGATATGTTGTATTAAAATTATGTTTCATTAATAGTATTTTAAGAATTATATTTTAAGCTATAATGATCTATTTTTTTAGCACTTTTTGACAGTTGGTTATGATATTGAACCATGCACCATACTGTATGTGCATACATATTTACATGTCACGTAAACATATATGAGTATACATTTGCCTGTACTATTTGTTTCTTTAAAAACTGCATACTTAAAATTTAACTTTTATATCAATGCAGAAAATACATGAGGTAAGCTGCTTAAAAATCGCTAAATTTCCCGCTAACTGCTAAGCCCTTCTTCTAGTACTGGCACTTAAAAAACTGAAGATTTAGCTTGAAAATCTCTAAATTGGCAACAGTGCCATTTACGAACACAAATCGTGTAACAGAAGAAAAGTGCGTTTATACAAAAATGATGATTATGAACATGAACACTTTTTGAGTATCATAAATCTACGTGCGCTGGAAGTTGGCCTATCTTACGGCTCATTATGACTTATTCTGTATATGGATTTGTTGCCCATCCATATAAATTCCAACTCATGCAACAAAAGAAGTTTGCTAACCATTTTATTTTTTATTTATTTGTTTACAAGAACTTACAAGAGCTTTAAGAATGTTATTCTTTTATAGCTCAGTAGGATATACACAAATTACATTAGTCATTAGTATTCCCTAAATTTATATTGTTTTATAAAGTATATAGCTAATACACAAAAAGGCAATAATTATATTTCACACAAAATTTTAAATATTTGAGGACATATAGTCAAAAAGTGACTTCTTAAAACTGCTCTTTCTCGAAATGTTTTTAATAGACATTGGTAAGGAGTTCCACAAATTAATAGCGTTGACGAAAAACAATCTGCCAGTATTGATGTAAGTATAACTAGGTGTAATTAGAGTTGTATATCTAGTGGATCTGCCAAATACAAGCTTCTCAAAGAGATAGGGTGGTTTCTTCCGATAAAAAAGATTATGTATAAATATAATATTTCGCATCTGAAGGTAGTCGATTAAGTCACAGCCCAAGATCATTTTCCTCCAGGACGATACACTGCTAAACCTAGTTAAATCATACACATACCGCGTAGCATTATTAAAAGATACTTGCAACTTATGTAGTGAGAGAGCGTCCAATTTACTGTAAACCTCTGCAAAATAATTAATCAGTGGAAGTATTAATTGAATTATAAGTTTCCTCTTAACTTCGACTGGTGTGAAGTTAGATGACATTCGCAAATTACGAAGCAAGAGGTATAAGTTACGCACAACATGATTAATATGGTCAGTGCATGACAAGGTGGAATTGATCCAAAATCCTAAGTATTTAATCTTACTAACGTACACAAGAGGTGTGTTCCCCAAGTAAATGGTCGGAAAATAACTTAAATCATATTCCCATCTACTGATTGGTAAAATGTAAGATTTTTTAGGATTGAGCATAAGGTTATTATCCTTAGCCCATTTTAAAATAGACCTCAAGTCATAATTAAGTTTGTAGCTTGTATCCTCTATCAGACCAATACGGCTGGAGATGTACAGCTGAATATCGTCTGCGTATGCATGTACCTTAGTATACCTGCATACTGAAAATAAATCATTGACGAACATACTAAATAGCAGGGGGCCTAACACGGACCCCTGTGGAACACCGGATGTTATACAGCTCAGCCCTGACTGCCTATTTCCAATAATTACCCTTTGGGCTCTCCCATATAAGTAGTTTTCCATAAGAGATAAAGCGGTATTCGTAAAACCAAAATAGTGCCCCAATTTTCGACACAAGATTAAATGATCAACCCTGTCAAAGGCCTTTGAAAAATCTAGCAGACACATAAGAGAGAGGTTTCCTTTGTCATATTCGGGCCTTATGTCATCAATTACTTTCAAGACCACAGTAGTACAACTATGAGCAATGCGAAAACCAGATTGGAATGGGGACAAGAGATTATTGTTATTCAGATATAACGTAATCTGTTCAGCAATTAGGGACTCAAATATTTTCGAAAAAACTGGTAAAATACTTATTGGCCGATAATCGCCCGCACTCACTGCATTGGAAATCTTTGCTATTGGTATAACTCTTCCAATTTTCCAGGCTGTAGGAAACTGGGTGGTTGTAATGCAATGGTTAAAGACATGAGTCAGCGCTCCCAAAATATATGGCAATATAAGTTTAACAAATTTAATGGCTACACCATCTGCACCGATGGCATTGGATCGAATTTTCAAGATATGCCTGGTTACATCAGCCTCTCACACTGTAGAAAATGAGAAGTTAGTATTGCAGGAGAGTTCATTTTGTAGATTAGGACTGGTATGATTATTAGTCACGCCATTAATACAAAAAAAGTCATTAAGCTCATCTGGGTCTATTTTGCACTCAAAAGAACTACGGGAGTGTATACCTAACGACTTCACATTCCTCCACAATTCGCCAGCAGGGAGATTTAAATTAAGTTTCCGGGAGAAATATGATTTTTTAGCTTGTCTAACAATGAGATTGGAGCGGTTTCTAGCTCTATTGTAAGCAGCTCTGTTTATCAACGTTGGTCTCCTTTTCCAAACGTTGTAAGCTAAATTGCGATCACGAATAGCATTTTTTACAGCAGCAGTATACCATGGACAAGAGCGATTATTTACAGCAAAACTACGTTCAGGTACATGACGATCATAAGCGCCCTGCAATGTTGCAAGAAGTACGTTCAACTTATCATCCACTGACGCATAATACCAACATTCATTCCAACTCAGAACAGAAATGTCAGCAAAGAGGGACGAAAAATTAATCGCGTTATAATCCCTATAAGTTATAATCCGAAGATTGTCATCTCTAGTCAGGTTAATGTTTAATGTACAAAATAATAGATCATGGTCAGAAACGAAAGAAATTTGATCATACAAAAGTAATAAGCTTGGATGAGATAGCAGGAATAAATCGAGTAAACTTGGCCTTGAATTGGACGAAAAACGTGTGGGAATTTCATCATTAACCGTAGTCATACCCACAGAACTTATCATATCAAGGAAATCACTACTAATTTCATCTTTAACCATCAAGTTTACATTAAAGTCACCACAAGTGATAAAAAAGTCATAAGCTATGGAATGATTCCTGAAGTTATCAAAAAAAGGTTCAAGAGTTAATGTTCTTATAGGATTATAAACGCATGATACTAAAGTTCTCACACTGTTGTCATAAACGACAATATTAATAAATTCAATGTCACAGTCCTGTGAAATGCTGACTACTCTAGTGTTGAGGTTACTCTTAGCATAAATTGCAACACCACCGCCTCTTCTATGTCTCCTATCATTCCTATATAGTTTATACCCATTTATGCTATAGTAACCATCCGGAACATCATAGTGGAACCACGTTTCCGTTACACAAATAATATCAACCTTAGAGTTTTCAAATATATGTCGAACGTAATCCAATTTAAGTCCATTTAAACTCCTGGCATTGAAATGCACAACATTAATACCTGATCGCTGTTTACATAATATATTTATTAAGGCAGAGTGGTTTCCGTCAACACTATCATTATAATTTGTCTGACTCATAATAAGGTAGAGAAATAGCAGTCTTTTCGTTCACTTCAAAATAATTATTAAAAATTGAATATATAATCCTATGTGGCCTCACAACACCACTCCTTATTCTGTGTTTAAATATTATAACAGTTATTAAAAAAAGAAAAAAAAGGATAAACCAAAAATAAATAAAAAGTTAGTAAAATTCTTATTATAAATAGAAATGAGTATTTTTATAAATATAAATAAGTTAGTAAAATTCGTATTATAAATAGAAATAAGTAAAATAGAAGGCACTGAGTATATAATCTTAATTAGTGCTGATATTTCTTTTTTCAGCAATGCTCGGAAAAAACTGATTCAGCTTCTCAATTTCATCTATTTTTATTGCATCATCAGTAAGCTCTCGCTTTATGTAAACATAGCCTCGCATAGTAAAAGCAGAACATAAGAGCTTCTTCCTTTTCAGGCGTAAAGCCGCCCTCAGAATATTAAAATTATGCTGTGTTAGGTTTTCATTTAAAAAGAACTTTTCATCAGAGTTAAAACCAAGGTGTCTGAGACTGAAGGCAAAATCTTTATTAAGTTTTTTATAGCCTGCCAGGGATTTAAGAAAACTGTTTTTGTCATATGCAGACCACAGCTTCACAATTATTACCCCATCCTTGGAATATGTCTTCTGCTTGCTATTATAATTTCCTAGCCGGTATATAGATCTTATGTTAGGCATCTGAGTGTTTATAGCTCTGCATACATTTTTAAATATTTGGGTAAGATCTTCTTCTTCCGCGTAGGGTATCTGATTAATTCTCAGTTCAGACGAAACATGATGATTTTCTTGCTCTTTTAACTTCGTCTTAAGGGTATTTATCTCCTCCCGCATATCACCATCATTTTTCTCCAAAGTGGTCACCCTCTCATTAAGAGAAAGTAAGTTTTCTTCAATAACTCTGTATTTTTCACTTAAATCATTTAAGAGATCCACCTTAAACTCTTGAAATTTAGCATCTATTGTACGCTGAATTTGTTCGGCAAATTTTTCGAACCTTTTATCCATGCAATTCAAAATTTTAAAAGGCGAATCAACGATGGATAGGCGTGTCGAGCCTGCGCCCAATTGCTGACGAACTTCATCTAGTTGTTTATTTGGTGTTTGCATGTTCATTAAGTTTTTATTGCTTTTAGTTTCCGATTTATTGTTATCAACTGGTCTAGTGTTTTTCTTATCGTTTCTTAAATTATACATTTATTTAGAGAAAAAACGGAATTTCAAAATTTGTGTTAAAAAAAATTTGAATTTAAAATTAACTGTTACACAGCAATGTATTTAAAACTGTTTAAGTTAATTAATGCGTGTGAAAAACTTGGTAGCACTTTTTTGTTCTAATTAGCTGTTTCTTTTTAGTTGTTTTTATATGGGTTTACAATTTGTTTCTCTCACTTTTTCTGTTTTATTTACTTTCCTTTTTGTAATAAGTGTTTTTGGATGCTGCTCAGTATATTTGTTGTTGTTATTTATTTTGTATATTAAATTTGTTATTGTAGATTAACTGATCACTTTGTTCAAAGTAGCTAATGTTGTTTATGATATTGTTAAAAAAAAAAAAAAATTTATTGTTTTCTTTTTTTATTGTTTTTTTTTATTTTGTCCACCTTTAAATAATTTTGTTTTGTTTTGCTTATTTATATTCTTTATTTTTGTTACTCTGTTTTGATTATGATTTTCGATTATTATTACAAGTTTTAGAAAGTATAATTTAACAGCAGAGCTCAAAAACACGTCCGCACTCGCACAAGGATAAAAAGTTCCATTCACAACACTTTTGATATGCTGGCTTGGTGCTATAGCAACAGGTCTTCCATGCGGATTTTCCAAAAAAAAAAAAAAAAAACCGTTTATAGCAAGAAGCTTACTTCTCACTCAGTCTTTACACCAATAAGCAAAATTGCAGCTCAGAGAATAGAGAAATTATTGTGCACGAACTACTGATGCGGAAAAAATTAGTGATTAAATGCGCGCCTAATTCTGTGTTCAGATATGCACTTTTATTGAGTCAATATTCGGTTTATGGAGTACAATATTTTAAGTGTTCAGGCATAACAATATAATATTATGCAGTTCAGCTGCTTATGCAATATTCATTTGACAGCTGGTAAACAGCTGGTTTTTTCAACAACATTGTTTTGTGTTTTTTGTTTTGTTGTTTTTTGATTTATTAATCAATTTTTTTCTGGTTCTACGCACCCATAAACCCAACATTTCATAGGAAGTAAACTTAATTTTTAATATGTTTAATTTAATTTAATTAATTAATTAATAATATTACATAAAAGAACATGTTATGAGTAAATTGCACAAATGTATGTTAAGCAGTTATATATATCAGCACTTCCAATATCATATAGAATTTTGGAGTTGCATTTCAGTAAATCATTATAAAAGTCTTGACAATTCATTCCAATATAAGTGATGAAACCAACTGCACAAATTAGTTGCCGTGTGTGTGTAGAGGTGTCCCCTAAAATTGGTGTGTGCCCAAATATCAAAATTTATCGATATTCTATGTGACCAAAAAAGTAGGACTCTCCCGGAGACAGAACCCTACATATACCAAATACACGTATTGGTGTTATGGAGTTTATGCTCATTGACTGATGTGACAAAGATAGGCAAACAAAAACATGTTTCACATCTAAAGGATTATGCACGAAATATTTAGAAAGATTACAGACTTTCTTTGTTTCATGATATCATTACAGAAGTGTACGAACATTTAATAATATATAAAGGTTATTCACGATTGCTTGGTTATCGAGTTATGCATATAAAAAATTATTTCAACAAAAACAAATTTAAATAACAAAAATAACCTAGTTTGCCTAACCCTTACCCTTGGCATCAAATTATATTTAATTCAGATTATATTTAGTGTTGGAAAATCAACAACTTTAATTATATGGCAACACCAAAAAACATTCAATTTAAGCAAATGGCATCTCAAATTATGCATTTTGTATTGGTAGCTCCGTTGTATAAAGCTGTTTTGTGTCAAAAATTCAAAAAATAAAAATGAGCGAAAGTAAGTAATTTTTTTTATAGTTTTTTAATTTTATTAAAATTTTAGTTACTAAAGAAATTCGCAAAAGAAAGAGGGAAAACGAAGTGAAGAAATGGACAGAGGAAGATATAAAGAAGGTGTTAAGCTATATGCAGGCACACAGAGATATTGAGGTGAGATTTTAGATATACACATGTACACATATTTTTGTGAATTCTAGTATTATATGCTAAACTTTTCCATTGACAGAAACCAACAGCCCAGATTTACTACAAAAAATTGTTGGAGGAGACCAAAATTGATGCAAATTGGAACATACTGAAGTGCAAAGTTCGCCATTTTAAGAACACTTTGCAAAAAGCCGAATCTTGGTGCAAATCTACTGGTGCGGGAGTGGAGGATGGTGATGAAGCAACAACAGTCAAAGGTAAATCTAATTTATACTTTAGTTAGAGCTATTTAATATTTAAATTTTTGCAGATAAGGTATATAAACTATGTCCACACTACGACCAGTTATTGGACATTTTTTCAGCCACTAGGGAAATTGATGTTATTGTAATGGATACATCGTCCGATACATTCGACTACACTGCATTAGAAACAACTAATATCGAAGATGAAAGCTTTATAGTAAGTGACGATGCAACAACCTCGAAAGCTTCCACCACGTTTGCTCATAGAATAAAACGCAGAGCACAAAACACTTGTTTCGATAAGTTGGAAGTTATGGAAACTGAGAGGTCGAAATTTCGAGAGAAACAACTGAAGTTGGAAACAAAAAAATTCAAATGGGCGAAGGAGGTAGAGAAGAACAAAATGGAGATGGAGAGAATTAAGATTGAAAATGAATTAAAAATAAAAAAGCTAGAGTTGGAACAAAATGAAAGAATAAAAATGTATGAAATTGAAATGAAATATAAAAATAATAAATAAATTTTTAAAAACCTTTAATTTAAAAGTTTTTTTATTTACGAATTAAATTGTATAGTGCTTGTCTTTTCAGCTCGGGTGTAGGCGCAACAAGAGAAATGTTGTCATATTGTCCTTCACAGATTTCTTCATCATCAAATTGTGATAAATTTTGGTCTTCCAATAAAATGTTATGTAGCACACAACAGACAAGTACCCATTTATTAAAAAATATCTGACTTTTTTCATCTTTTATTTTGATTCGCATTTCTTTCAAGCTGCAAAATTTTTCCTTAAGAATGCCAAAGCAATTTTCAACTCTTACACGATATTGGCTATGTCTTTTATTAAATTCACTTT
This sequence comes from Sarcophaga rosellei, assembly GCA_930367235.1. Classification (NCBI taxonomy): domain Eukaryota; kingdom Metazoa; phylum Arthropoda; class Insecta; order Diptera; family Sarcophagidae; genus Sarcophaga; species Sarcophaga rosellei. Next base: position 63,088,968 of record OV884019.1, read on the forward strand.
GTCGTGCAATATCCATAAAGGAAGAATTACTTCGATATGGCGTTATTAAATATTTTGATAACTGATATGCGGAATCTCCTGCAATCCATTCTTCTCCACTAAATAAGCGTGTTGTGTTCTTTCCTATATATGAGTTTTTGAAAACTTTTGAATCGTGGTAGCTTCCTGGGCTGCCCACGTCTGCGTGTAATATATGTAGCCTATGGTCACACACAACTTGCAACTTAATGGAATAAATTCGTTGGCGTGAATAATAGACTTCATGATTGTTGTTGGGTTTTTCTGCCAACTTAATCTCACTTCCGTCTATGTAACCAATACAATACGGTAATTCACTAAATGTCTGAGCTGCAAGTTGTCGACTTTCTGTTGCATTAGGCCAATGAATGTATTCCGCCATTTTTTTTAAAATTGCTGAAAATACTCTTTCGGTAATTTTAGCCAGAGTACCACCGTCTCCTACTCCAAATATTGCATATTCGCACTGAAGCACTTACTCCCGACGAACCTAAACGGAACAATACAATTGCGAGTTGTAAATCTGCCGGAAGTTGTAATTTGGAACGTGTACATCTAAAGACCATGTCGTTACAAAATATATTTAAGAGACGATGAAATTGGACTTTGTTAACACGTAGAATCTGCAAAAAACGCCCGTCGTCAAAATCGCTAAGTACATTATTTCGCCAATGAATGGATTTTGCCACATTGAGTTCATCTCCTCTCCGGCAATCACAGATTCTTGCTATATCCTCCATGAGATCATCTATTTCCTCATCTATGGCAGCATGACACTGGTCGGGACTTACTGTGTCTATAAATGCAAAAATTTTTAATATTCGCTAGTAATGAAGAGGAAATTCCACACCTTCAATAAAATCAATTTCAACTATAGCTGAATATACTTTAAAATCAATAATTTGGGATTTAATGCTTTTTTTTGGCATTTTGTATAAAATTTTTCGTTTTGTTAAATTTGTTTTACTTCAAAAAATTACAGATGATTATTTAAAAATAATCGACATAAATGGGTGTTCACAGTACACGAAGTTTATTTTTAATTTTATAACTTGATAACCAAGCAACCGTGAATAACCTTATAGTTTTCATACATTGTCTATATACTTAAACAAGATAATTACTTGCAACTTCCATCAAAGCCCAAATTGGAAATAAATAAATGTTTTTTGCAGACTTCGAAAGTGAGAGCTCGGAAACGGCAGCAGTTACATAGATCACATCAGAATAAAATTCGACTTCTGGTATTTCAAAAAATTGTACATCATATGCAATATTTGGTAGCCCTTGACGGTATTCCGGATCGTAACTTGTTATTGTAATGTATGTACGTCTGGGAACCTTTACGATTAGGAACTTTTTACGATATTTCACCACTAGCTTAGCAAGAAATGATTTTAAGAAATGTTATTTCTTTGTTGGCCACATAGAAAGTGTATCACTACAAAACTTTTGTCGCTAGTGAGATAGGTGCTTTACACAATTTAGGACCATTATTACAACTTGCCGCGAACCAAAGAGAGGATTTTACCGGGCGGATAAATTGTTTTTCATTATTATGGGTACCCAATAAGATAGAAGTGATCGTTAAGCTAAAGGGAGGATCATCCTGCCGGTAACTTTGAAAGTAAAGTTTGTGTTTGAACTTGTCATATTATAAATTATTTTCAATATGGCAACTTCAGATTTAAACAAAATGAGTATATACTACAAAAAAACGAATCACTCGTTGCCACCACGTTTAAAAAAAAACTTATGTAATTGAGCAGTTTTATCGATATTGCTCCGGCACTGCCACATTTTTGAAAAAATTAACTTTGTGTTATCTGTAAGTTGTAATAACACTAACTTTACAGTTTCCAAGTTTAACGGCAAGTTGTAATAATGGCCTTTAGTATATGATACAGAAAATGAAATCATTTTAATGTAACAGGTCTTCCAACAGAAACTTCTGAAATTTGACAGTTGATAACGGCCATCCTGTTGAATTAGTTATTGTTCAGTTTGTTTTGCCAAATCAACACAGACGACAATAGAATACGTTGTATGTTTGCTTAAAAAATAAAATTTTACATTTCTCATGCGCTGTGGTAAGTATTTGTACTATGCTATATTCCCCAACAGCTGCCAGATTTTATGATTATGTGCTCCAAAAAGATCATATTAACGACTAACGATCTGACGCTTTATGTCCTTATTTTGATGATTTTTATAAATGAAATATTGAGACAATTAAAAATGTTAAACTTTTAATAAAGTCTGAAATAAAAATGCGTGATATTAGTTTATTTATTTTCAAACTTGGCGAAATTTAATTCAAAAATATTATTATTACACTACACTTTTGAGCTAATGTAGAGAGAGTATTAAGCCGAGTTAACCAAAATAAGACAAAACTAAAAAAAATCATCTTCAGGAGCAATAGTGTACACGAAAGACTTAACAATTTAAGACTTAGCAATTGTAATGGCTTCGAATTTAAAGTTATAACTGAATTAATTAAAATGTTTAATTTTACTATATAAACTATTTGGTCTATTTTTTAAACATACAAATATTTTGCATACATACAAATATTTTGCATACATACAAATATCGTGCAGGCGAAACGCCGAACGTTCTACTCCAAGAACCTTCATCAGACTGATTGCGTGCGCATATAAAAAGGCAAGACAAAGCAGGCAACAGTGAGTAAGAATTCAGTCAGTCTTGTGCGAATACGAGTTTTGTGTGAAGAAAACAGTCATGGTTTGAAGATCTCCATTGTAAGCAAAGAAGAATAGCGAACAAGCAATTATTGTTGTAACATCAAGTTGTGAACAGTGGCACATAAAATAGTACGAACATTAAGAATTTAATTGAAACTAAACACAAATTTATTTTTATTTTGTTTGCAATCAACGAACTCATATTCTAAACGTTTTTAAAAAGATAAAAAGGTAACATTATAATAAAGCTAATGTTAATTTAATTTTTTTTAATAAAATTACTTGTATTTGTAACAACTACTTGTAATAATTAATAAATAAAAATTTAAACAGAAAAGAAAAAATAATAGTGTTTGTGTGATACCAAATCCGACCAATAAAAAGCATTGGCAAAACATGCAGCGTCGAGTTTAGTATATTGTGTATTGGCTTATTAGACCAGGTCAGATATCAAAAGGAAATATGAAAAAAAAAAAATATTTCTTCGGCGACTTCCTCTCAGCAGATTTTTGGCAAAAACTCTAATAGTAAATAAACCTGCCATGAAAAAGTTTCTCAAAAATCTGTCATTCAGATTCGACGTTAAACCGTAGGTCCCGCTACTCACGTATAAAATTAACGCACACAACATGAGTGGTGTGAGAAGCTAGGACGTAATCCTGACTTAAGGATTGTAATGGCCATTTACGTATGTATGTATGTACTTATTTCTTCAGTGACTTCTCCTCAACAGTTTTCTGGTCAGAACTCTGAGAGTAAATAAAATTGCTAGGAAGAGTTTCTCAAAAATCTGTCATGTAGAGTTGACTTTAAACTGTAGGTCCTGCCACTTATGGATAAAATTAACGCAGGCCGTAATCCTGACTGAAGGATTGTAATGACCAATTAAGTAAGTATATTGTCTGTTCTATAATAGGTACGTAAATTGTGTGGGGCGCAAATTGTTACGAAATTGGAAAAGATATATCATCGTTTAACATTACAATGAGCAAAAGCTACACAAACACACACAACGAACTTGTTACAAGTAAACCAACAACATCAGTATGAAGGAAAAGGAATAGACAAGTCAGCGAGAACGCAACAACAAGCAATGTGAACAAAATACACAAACAACAATGAAGTCGCGATAGAGTTCTCGAGAATTCGAAACCCCGAACGTTCTACTTCAAGAACGTTCATCAGAGTGAATACGTGGGCATATAAAAAGGCAAGACAAAGCAGGTAACGAGTATTAAGAATTCAGTCAGTCTTGTGTGAAGACGCGTCGTGTGTGAAGAAGACAGTAGTGGTTTGAAGATCGCCGCTGTAAAGTTGTAAACCGTGGCACACAAAAGTAGTGCGAACAATAAATAGTTTAATTTTCGTAACAATATTAAAATTAACTTTTTTAATTATTCATTTTTATTAAACTTTTTGTTTTTAAACGGTTAATTTTTTTCTCTTTATATTTATGCCAATAAGCGGGACCGCCATATTAAGTATTACATAAATTCTGAAGTATTCTGGCTCTTACAGGACAATATCTGTGGTCCCAAGCATTAACAATCTAAGTTGACTTAAGTCAATTTTAGTTAACTATGATATTACATTTAACTAACAAGACTAACAATATTTTATTAAAATTTATGAATGAAAACATGTTGCCCTAAGTCGTAATGAAGCCGCATTACATTTATAATAAGCGCATCTCCTAATCAGATGGAACTTTCATTATCGTCTTTGATTTTAGGCTTGCCATAAAAGTATGTTTAATTTTGCAATAATTTTTTTAATGCAATGTTCTAGACTTTTTCAGAAACAATTCTGTATATTAAAAGTGAATTTTGTCCAAAATATAATTTTGAACATTGCCTGTTTTTGCTTGGCAGCATAGACAAATGGCTTTTGAGGACAATTTACGACTATAAAGTCAGTGAGAAAATATTACAGAATCCCATCCTTATTTAAAAAATGACAGTTAAAATCCTATAACAGAGTTTTTTGCGTGCACACGATGAGTAAAATACGAAAACAAAATAAGATGAACGTATCCGTGATTTAATTCCATAAAACGATCCGTATTTTCTATTATGTAAGTCTGCACTTTTTCATTACATATTGAGTTTTTAAGGTACTTTTTGTCACTCTTCTTCACTAAAACTTGACAAGTTTCAATTACTTATTGTGCAATAAATACGCAAATTGTTATGATATTGAGTAAAACTTAAAATGCAGCACTGTCATAAGTATGTTCAGTGCGCATATTACAATTATCCGAACTCTTTCTATTGAAATTTTACAACTCAAATGTCAACAACGTTAAATAAAAAAACAACAAAACAAAATAAAAATGTTGTTGAAACAACCAGCTGTTTTGTTTACCAGCTATCAAATGAATATTGAATAAGCAGCTAAACTGCGCATATTGTTATGTCTGAACACTTAAAATATTGTACTCAATAAACCGAATAATGACTCAATGTTCATATCTGAACATAGTATAAGTCCCCTTCCAATACTATCACTCGAAATATCTTAATTGCCGCATTTTATAGATGCTAAGTTAGATCAAATGAAGCTGTAATAAGTTTGAATTTCTGCAACTCACTATTAAAACCGATCTGAAGGTTTGAAATGCAGTCTTATAGTACTCAGCCTCAATATTGTAATACGTAGAAAAAAATTAAAGGCTAAAAATAACATCAAACGGATGATAACAGCCGCCATTTAAAATATTAAAACTGCAAACCTGTCTCAATAAGCTTGAAATGTATTCAAGTCCATTAATCCGTAATACCTTATATTTTGGCTGCCCTTTTAGTTTTGAATTAAATACCATATAATAAAGATATGATACTAAGAATCACAACATGATTGTAGCAATCATACAATCATTGTAGCAAGCAAGAAGATTAATTTGCTATGCTCGTCAATTAAAGGTAATGCCGTAACTAGTATTTTTACCACTCCACTGATACGCAAAAATAATAAATAGTTATGCAGCATTCACATTTTCATTACCTTAATCATAGCTAGTCTTTCTGTTTAAAAACATAAGATACCTCATGTTCGAGATTCCATTTTAAATGCAAGCTAAACTAGAAATTTATATAAATTGTTTATCACGTTTATTAGCACTTGCACACCAAAGAGTATACCTCCTAGTGGATAATGCCGATATAAATTTTGATCCATCTGGATACTTTCATTTCGAAAATTTTCTTTTAGGATTGCAATTGTTTCTGCTTTATTTGAATAGATTCACGAATAAGATCCTACAACGCATCACAATAAGTAACGAATGAACATCACTTCGTAAACTTTGATTTTTCTACATCTGCTAAGATAAAAAAAAAATCTGTCAAAAAGAATTGACAAATTCTTACGAAGAGCGCATCTATATGTGAAGTTGCCATAGTCTTCGGTGACGTCCTCTGGCAAAAACTCTGAGAGTAAACAAAATTGCCATGAAACCTACTTTAAACTGTAGGTCCCACAACACACACAACATAAGTGATGTTGGAAACTAGGTTCATAATCCTGACTGAAGGGTTTTTGCAATGGCCAATTATGTATGTATGTATCTTTATGTGTAAGACTCTTTACAGATGCTGTACAAATGTATGCACTTATAGAGCTTGAAATTGCATAAAAACTGTGAAAATCGTCTTAATATATTAAATCGCTTTAATTGCCCATCAATTGACATTTCCGCATTACATTTTCTTTTATTTTTTTTTTTTTTCTTCGGATTTTATTTTTTAATTATTTGGCTTCCATTATCCACCCTTTTGTTTTTTAATAAAGAATTTTGCAATTTGTTAAGGCTGTGAAAAGAATAAATTTAACAAAAAAAAGGGAGAAAAAAGATAAAAAACTGAACATACAAGAATCTTGAACCTCAAGCGTTGAAAGAACCACAAACATACTGGTGGTAAGGAATATGTTCGTTTGTTTATCGTTGCGTACTTTTCTTATAAGCCCTTGCAACAACATCAGCAGAAGTGTAAAATTAAAGAGCAGATAAAGGGCAACAATTTACATGTTTTTCGCCGATTTGCTTTTTTGTTTGTTTTGTTTGTTTTTATTGTTGCACAGTTTTCATTTGGTGGAACGTATGAATGATTTAATTCTTTAGCCGCGAAAAGTACCACTTTTATATGTTCTTTCACATTACAAACCAACAAACATGCACAAATACAACAATGACTACGGCTACGACTACGACTGACTGAATGGTCGGTCGGTTGGTTGTTTGGTTGGATGGATGATTCCACTGATATTTTATATACGATATATTCAGTTTGTTTGTATGTACGTGGGACTATCTTTGCCAGTATTTATCGGAATGTGTAGATGTATGAGTACATATTAAAGGTAAAGAAAACAAAAACAAATAAAAAAAATATTCGAAAAAATAGACGTAGAAGTAAAGGATGCTCTGCTCTGTTCTGCAAACGAATTCACAATTCATAGATTTTTGCTCTTTTCTTGCCTTTAAGTTTTTATTGTTTGCTGTTTGGTTATGTTTGGTGTTTTTTTTAATGTGTGGGTGTGTGTATGTGTGTGCAGCAGCGATAATGACGATGGCAATGGCAATGCTGACTGTAGGACTGCAGAGGACGATGCGAATGTTGATAGTGATGGTGATGACGATGATGGTCATGATGACGATGATGATGATGATAACGAACGAATTTACATTTGTACATTTAATTAATGTAGGTTTGAGTGTCTGTGTTGGGATTAACATCAACATCAGTTCGTAAATTGTGCGGTATTATTCTACAAACAATTGCAAAATTCCATGGGCATGACCCCGGGAGTTTTTTCTCACCACAAACATACAGTATTAAAATGAATGAATTGAAAACGTGCACACATGTAGAAAATTACATACACTCATACGTGCATACGCGCATATATCCATAAATGGATATTCATTTTCAGTATTTGTATTAAATCTACACATCCACGAAAATATGTATACAACCTACCATTATAACAACTGAGCTCAATCTGTTCGGCTTGAATCGACTGGCTAATAGCACCATACCATACACACGTACATATGTATGTATATGCACACACAAATACAATTATGGTACATGTATTTAGTTATGGGTAGGAAGCTAAATATTCATTCAGCCAATATCATTCTAGCCATTCAACATTTCTTCAACAATCCAAATATAAGTAAGTAAGTAAGTATTCTACCCACTAACCAACCAGTCATCTATTCAGCCTGGTTGTCCGACTGCCTGGTTAACTGGCGGATCGTTGGTGATAAAGAAGCGCAGATAGAAATGAATGCCCACTAGTTGTTAAATTGGAAGGCAAGCAGCCACTATTTAAACGGACAAACAAACAAACAAATATTCATCCCTTTTTTCAATTCCATGGATATTAATGTATATTTTATCTACGTTTAGGTGAATATTTTCCACTCACTTTTTTTTTTTTGGTTTTTATCGTCCTGCTGCCCGTTTAGCTTTTGGTGTCATGCTTTTGCTATACGTTTTTACGTTCGGTTTTATTTTATTTTTTTTTTTCTTTAAATGCAAATAGCAAAAGTAGCAGCAATAATTGCAATTGTTTTACCACACATACCAACATTAGTGGATCATGTTTTGTATGGATTCGGCAACATGAATGTGTACATATGTATGTACGTATATATTTAATCATGCATGCAAATGTTAAATTGTACATGTGCATGTGTGAAACAGTATGTGAATGAATGTGATTTTTTGTTTAATTTCTTGATTTTTTACGCAACGTCACGTACTTGTTACCAATCAACCAGTGAATCCATCAGCATCATGTACTCTTCAGTCTTTAACATTTCAACACATGGCATTTAAATTCAATTTTAGCAATTAGCTTAACCAGGATTACAGAACACTTTCGATTTTTAAAAGATTTCGTAACAAGTTTCTACAAATAATTAAGAGGTATTTAAAATTTCAAGGTGTATACTCCTTTCTCGAATCAATATCACTGGGACCTTGAAATGCCAATATTTTTGTTTGTAGAAATCCTTGGGAAAAATTCACTCGTTTGTATGAAGTTTTCCGCAATATGAGCTTACTCGTTAGAGAAATAAATTTATTAATCAGAAACCAACATCAAAAAAATATGCCTCCACCTGAAATCATTGGTCACCTAAAATGAAATGTACAAATCATTCTTAGAAATCATAAACCTACCAAAGTGTACACAACAAACATAAAACAGGTGGATGCTCAAATTACTTAACAAATACAGAGAGATTGAAAAAACATACATACATATATATAATTAGCCATTACAACCCTTAAGTTAGGATTACGGCCTAGCTTCTCACACCATTCATGTTGTGTGCCTAAATTTTATACTTGAATGGTGGGACCTACAGTTTAACGTCGACTCCGAACGACAGATTTTGAGAAACTTTTTCATGTCAGGTTTATTTACTCTCAGAGTTTTTGGCAGAAATCTGCTTAGAGGAAGTCGCTGAAGAAATATTTTTTTTTCATATGTATTTCGTTTTGATGCCTGACCTGGGGCCCGGGTTCGGGCTTAACGTCTAATAAGCGAACACACCTACTAGACTACGGCGACTACATGAATTGAAAATACGTTGTGTAAACTCAAAATAAACAAAGTCAGTTAACTGAAGTTTGCTAAAAACAAGTTGCAAAAAACGATGGTAAGGACTTTTGGAAAAACGTACTTTTTAGTGAAAAAACAAAGTTTAATACGTTTGAATATGATTGCATTTCAAACATTTGATGAAACAATTTCCCACAGTGAGAAAACTTGGATGAAACTTAGTTAAGAATCAGTTCAGTAGTGAACAAGCACGGCTTAAAAACAGTTATTGGCAATGTTGCAAATTTTAGATTTTAAAATGGTACTGAACTGTAACTGAAAGAGTACTTTTTCGCATCAAATGACATTTTTGTAAAAAAGTGCATACACACATAAAGGGTTATGATATGGCTTCTGACGCCACTTATTTTATGTGTGTAAATTTTATATATGAGTGAAGGAACCTACAGTTTAAAGTCGACTCCGAATGACAGATTTTTTGAGAATCTTTTCATGGCAATTTTATTTGCTCTTAGGGTTTTTGACAGAATAAGATTGCCGAAGGAACATATTCTTCAGCCAGCACACTACCTACTAGACTATGTATTTATTTATATTCAGTACTAACTAAACTAATGTGTTCCTAACATGCAAAACAAAAACTGCTGATCCTGAACGTAGCAAAACGTAAAAGTCCCTTTTAGTCAAACATCGACGATCGTTGTAGCATACGAAAGTCAATATAAATGCTTACCGAATTACTTTAGGGTTCGGCAAGCGTTCTCATTGCTCTTCATATTCTAAAAACGAACGTATGTTCCGTGGATGTTTGGCTAACCGAGGCTGAAGACTAATTCTTCCTTTAGCAATACAAGGCAAAAAAAAATTTAATAATAAAAAGTACTGAAAGCGTAGCGGGGGTACTGCGGTATTTTTTAAATGGAAAAGTACTGAATTTATCAACATGGTTATTGCTAAAGGTTGTGCCGGAATGTCTACAGAAACTGTGTATAAATTGGTTTATTTTGGAGCGTAATAGATTGCTGTCTTAAAGAACTACAGATAGCTGTACAATATACTAAAAGAAAATTATTTTCTGGAAAGCAAAAATATTTTAAAACCGAAAAACTAATTGCAGTTATAATGTTCGATTATTATTTTTTTAAGAGTCAATTATTAATAGGTTTCGTTATTATTTGTATTGTTATTATTATCAGTGTTTTATTATTTTCTTCCAAATACAGTACATCAATCATTCAATCTTATCTAATAGTACTGTATTAAGGAATACGTTAAGGAATACACTTTGGCCATTTTTCTGGACATTGAAGGTGCATTTAACAACGTCGACCCGGACGCCATAGTTAGGGCTCTTGGTTCTCTGAACCTGGGACAGAATCTGGTCAGGTTCATTGAGCTTCTCCTCAAATCGAGGATAGTAACCTCCACAGTGGGGGCCACGAATTGTCAGAGAATGGTTCGTAGAGGCACACCGCAAGGCGGTGTTCTATCGCCACTTCTCTGGAATCTTGCAGTCAACTCACTCTTGAGGGGGCTGGAACACTCTGGCAATGGGGCCATAGCTTACGCTGACGACATTGCCATTGCTGCGTCGGGAATTTGTCCGCAGACACTGTCGGATAAGTTGAACTTGGCTCTGTCAATCGTGCTGGACTGGTCTAGGGATTTTGGACTGTCTATTAACCCCTCTAAGACCGATACGATTCTTTTTACGAGGAAATGTAAAATTCTGACCTTCTCCCTTCCCAGCATAGGTGGGACCACACTCACGCTGAGTCGCGAGGTTAAATATCTGGGCCTGATCCTAGATCCCAAACTCGACTGGAGGGCGAATCTAGCTGCTAGGGCACGCAAGGCGGCATGTGCTGCTTACTGCTGCAGTAGAGCGGTCGGAACCAGATGGGGTCTTCGCCCAAGGATCATGCGTTGGATATATTCCACGGTCATCGAACCCAACCTCTTATACGGTGTTGCTTTCTGGTGGACTGCCCTGGACAAGAAATACAACGTCAGACTTCTTGACAAGGTCAGAAGGTCTGCTGCCATTTATATAACTGGCGCTCTTCGCACCACCCCCACGCAATGCTAAACTGGCTTCCTACTGTGCTTCTCGCTAAGCAGGTAGCCAAGTTTGCTGCGACTAGACTTAATGCTCTCTCTCGTTGGCACATCGTACCCTCTGGTCACTCCACTATTCTGGAGGCTGATCCAGTGGCCCCAGTGAACATAGACTATTTCCCCGCTGAATATTGTCTTGACAGATGTTTCCACACTCTGATTCCAAGTAGGGATGACTGGAATCCTAATGTGGTCGTCCCCCCGGAAGTTCTGGATATATATACCGACGGCTCTAGACTCGATAATGGGGTTGGGAGCGGTGTCTACTCTGGGAAACTGGACCTGAATATTTCTTTCCGTCTGCCGGACTACTGCAGTGTGTTTCAGGCGGAGGTGATGGCGATTTACCGAGCCGCGCAATGGATCCTCGTCAACGATGCTCCTTTCACTCGCGTCTCGATCTTCTCTGATAGTCAGGCCGCGATAGGATCTCTATCGGGTTCCGTGATTAACTCTAGGATCGTTAGGGAATGTCGCCGCTGTCTTGACCTTCTTTCTGGGCGCTTCTCCAGTGTCTCTCTGGTGCGGGTCCCCGGCCACAGTGGAATTCCGGGAAACTGTAGGGCAGACGAGCTCGCCAGAGCTGGTGCGCTCCTTCCGGAATCCTCTTCTGTTGAATTGGGTATGCCACTTGCCTCGGTCAAGTTGACCATTGCGCGGAGGTTCTTTCGGGACGCCAACCTATCCTGGGTCAATGAGGAGTCCTGCTCCACCGCTAGACTCACCTGGCCCAGGATGGATAGAAGGCGTACCAACCGATTACTTAGTCTTGGTCGTGATGTCATCTCGACTACAGTGGCCGTGCTTACAGACCATTGCGTCATGGGTAGACACGCGGAAAGAATGAGGCTCCCTTTCAACGACTTTTGCCGTGGATGCAGGTCCACTGAGGAAGAGGAGACTGTTGTTCACTTTCTCTGCCAGTGCCCGTCTCTTGCTAGGTGTAGATATAGGTTATTTGGCTCCCCATTCCTTGTTAGCTTAACGGAGCTATCATCTATTGACATCAAGGATATAGCTTCGTTCATCAAACTTTCTGGCTGGTTTTCCAGTGCGGGGTAGTCGTGCTTTTGTTGTGCAGACCTTGCGCTGACCAACTTCCTCCTTTTCCCTGATTTTGGTGGAACTTGGTTAGTACAGGGACTGCGTTCACCCGTGGCATCACAACGGGCCGCTATGCGTGCTCAAGTGAGCTTTGTGACATCAGAGCTACCACTCCGACCTAACCTAATAGTACTGTATATATAAAAAGGCCTATCAAAGGCTTATTGTACCAGTATGAAGTGAGCATTTAAGATAGATACGTCTTCATAGGGAACATTTATTGTCAACGACCACTAATTTCCTTTGTGTTAGCGATGACATCTGTCAAACATATTCAGTACACATCAAATAATTCAGTGAATAAACAACATAATATTGTTCCATCGTATTAAAGATGGTAAATTTTGTACCGGAAAGAATAAATTTTTTGGTTTAATTTAAGGAAAAGTGCTTGAGAGTTAGAAGCAACATGTAGAAGATGGTTACGATGATTTAGGGATAACTTTTTTGATATGAAAAATAAAGAAAGTTTAAGACCACAAAAATAGTTAAAAACAATGAATTGCAAACAATATTGGGTTAAGATGACACTTTGAGTCAGAAACAAATGGCAGAAATATTAAATATTGTACGACAGACAATTTTTGACTGTTAAAAACCAATGGAAAAGATCCACAAGTTTGGAAAATGGATGACACATGGACTGAAAATCAGACCAGAAAATCAGTGTTGCATTCAGATTCCTGAACGGTTTAATCCGTTATAACCATCAACTTCGGCGGCTAAGCCAGATCGATTTGGCAGAAATACAATGCTGAGTGTCTGATATTGTGAGCCACGAGCTTTTAAAAGCGGATTTAACGATTAAAAATATAATGTTGCTTCTTTGTGTTATATCCTACAAAACTAGAATAATTATTCTTTTTTATTCAGTTGACTTCCATACTTTTGCGTTGTGAACTATGTAGACAGAAAGGCTGCGTACTTATTTTTGTAACATACTGTTACGAAAATGGAAATGGTGTTATTAAAATGATAAACAAAAGCTACAAAAACAAAACAATGGACTTATTTACATGATCAACGAATAAACAAGAATATAGTAACAACATCAGTATAAAGGGATAAACAAAATACACAAACAATAATAACGTAAACAACATGTTTACATTTATAGAGATTTCGAGAAGTCAAAGTCATTCTCCAGTCAGCCTTGTGTGAAGACACTAATTGTGGTTTGAAGATCTGCGTTGTAAAGATCTAACGAACAATTGTTATTGTGTACGCGAAAGAGTGTAAAGAATAACAATTAAAGCAAATTTTTGTTGTTTAAATCAAGTTGCGAACAGTAGCATACGGGATTGTGTAAACAAGAAACAATTGATTTAAAACTCAACACAAATTTATTTTTATTTACAATCTACGAACTCATATGTTAAACGTTTTTAAAAAGGGTAAAAACGTAACAATATACTATATATGATTCTTTTAGCGAGTACTTTCGATCTTCGAGAGTTGATGACTGTCATCTTTTTGAAGCTAGTTAGTCGACATTTATTCGATTTGTTTTATCAAATCATCATGGACATGCAAATAATCAAAATAAGTATTCCATTCGGAAAAACTGCCGTGCGTTTCGCCCATTTTACTATCGCCATAATTGTTCAACAAAAAGCATTATTTGCTTTGCATTATTATTTGATCCTAGAGGCAGACGATTTCGCTTCGATTACAAGAACTAGACCTTTTGCCAACCCTAACTTGACGAACTTTGAGTAATGGAATGAGCCTGCACCACCAAAAAATTTAACAGATCCAGCAACTAAAGGTAAACAACGCTGAATGGGCTCTCGAGCAGTTGTCGACTGACTCAAATCTTCATCGAAACATCATCTTCAGCGATGAATTGTGGACTGGCTGAATTATCGGTTCATATTTCATTGAGAACAACGGTCTAACTCTCAGAGGAGAGTATTGTAGATCGATGATTACTAATATATCTTTGCATTAGAGAGTCTAGAGAAAGCTTACCGAAACGCTTCTGCTTTGAAAAACGTAAATTATGCTGGAGTTATCCGACATAATACCGTCATTTAATTAATTCTCTGTACGTTACATATTATATATTACACGTTATATCAACAAACCATTGTTATATGCATATATGTATGCTGAATAAACTGAATAAATTTCTTCCCTTCAGTGAGATATATACGTACGTATGTATGTATACACAGTGATGTCAAAAATAATTAAGCCACCAAAAGGACACATAGAGATTTGATGAGAAAGTAAGTAAAATGGGAAAATGTGTGATAAGTAACTGTAATTATCACCCTGTTGTAAAATATAAGAACAATGTATATTCTTTTCAAAGTAATTATATAAAAAAAACAATGATAACATAATAATATTTACATACATTTGCACTAATTTAGGTTCTAATTTGTTGCAGGTCATAAAGCGCACCGTGAATTAATTTCCAAAGCAAATCACGATTTCTGGAACACCTTTCCTCTATATTTCCCATGTTCTCGAATTTGAATCTGGAGACAATGCTGGCCATAATAATTCACTGATATCTTTATATTCGAACCCCAGCTTAGTCCACTTTGCAGTGTGTTATCCCGTTGGAACAAGCATTTATGCCCTATATTTTTATTCGCCATAACGTAACGTGAAATTTTGTAGGATTACTTTCAAATTCCTTGAACATGATATTGTGATCTAATACTATGTTCAGATATGCGCTTTTATTGAGTCGATATTTGGTTTATTGAGCATAATATTTGACAGCTGGTAAACAAAAACAGCTGGTTGTTTCAACAACATTTTATATTTTGCTTTGTTTGTTTTCTTTTTCATTTTTGTTTGTTTGTCGTTGTTGACATTTGAATTGCCAAATATCAACAAAAAGTGTTCGGATAATTGTAATATACCCACTGAACATACTTATAATAGTGCTGCATTTTAAGTTTTACTCAATTTTATAACAATATGATTATTTATTGCGCAATAATTAATTGAAACTTTATAAGGAATATTGGGCAATATAATGGCGTTTATTGTGATTTACGCAATAATGGTGCATATCTGAACACCGTATTACTTTCAGAATGCCTTGAACACGACATTGTGATCTAACATCGTAGTAGAAAAATATCATCCAAATAACAATATTACCGCTGCCATGCATAACTGATTTAAGAGTGGACTGAGGGTTGATGTTGTTTACATATATGTATATACATACACAAAATATTCATATATATATGTACTTATTCTTATTTTGTATTACAATTACTGGTATTTGTAAGGGTATGTATGTATTTACAATCTCCTTTGGCAGAAGTGAATCAATTGGCAGAGTTTTTTTGTGTTTCATTGAAATTTTTTGTTTGTTTGTTTCAATAATCTTTTTTATTGTTAACGGACACTGTCGACGATCGTGTTCAGCGCATTCAATCATTTTGTTTCAGTGCAACAATATTTTGATTGCAAATAAATCACACAAATTGCGGTTTGTTGTTTCCAGTAATTTTACATGTTTTATATTGTCTCGTGATTTTTCATGGCACAAATGTTTCACACAGTTACAGTATTCGACAAGCGGAGGAAGACAGCTGTTAAATAAATAAATTGTTGATGGAGATTGAATTTATTTGCTGTTGTTTTTGGTATTTTGTATGCAACTGTTGCTAAAAGACTAATTATTTACATTGAACACGAATTTAAATGAATGAAACGGATACAAATTATTTTAAATATTTTCATTAGGGCGGCAGCTATTGAAGAAATGTAATACAATTGGGAAACAAAGATGATAAATGAAATTATGTTATGTTATGCGTTGTTTGGATTTGTTAAAAATTTCTTACACAATATTAATAAAATTTGCATTATGTGGTCCACTGTTTTTGAGTTTTGAGAAATGCGCAACACAATCATCAGACTCAATCCAAAAAAAGCTCTAGGCATGGACTTAAACGGTAACAATATGCTAAGAGAGCTGCCACGTATATTTATGAGGATACTGCTTTAGGTTTTATTTTATGATTTCTTTATTTGATGTCTCAATTAATACCAACATAACACCAATATTAAATGTATATATATCTATGTAGATATAATACTAAGGACTTTAGAAAGACAAAAGACCATAAAAAAGCAAGTCTTAATAGTATGACACATGAACTTTGCTTAGAAATCAAAAAGTATAAGAACTCACGTTTCAATAACTATTTGCAAAGTTTGAGTAATGAAAAAACATTAGACTACTCGTTGTGGAAAACAACAAAAAAAATTAAATAGACCCCCAATACAAATTCCTCCCATTCGCATGGCAGACCGAAATTGGGCCAAAACAAATAGCCAAAAGGCAGAATTGTTTTCTAGCTATCTTGCTGGTGTGTTCTCTCTTGAGTAGTAGTATTAATGGTCGAGATGATTCCACAATACCTGAAGTAACCAATTGAAGTTTTTAAACAAATCCATCGTAAACTAAAACTAAAGAAATGTCCTGGATTCGACTTAAGTTCTTAGACATCTTCCAAATAACATAATTCTAAAACTGACACAAATGTTCAATGCTTTCTTTAGACTGCTTCATGTACCATCGTTTTGGAATGTCGCCGAGGTAGTAATGACACCTCCAACTCCCTCCAACTGAAGTTAAATCATATTTTGTTACTGCCCATCTTATCAAAATTATATGGGGAAAAAAGTTCGCATTAAACAGATAATTAAACTAAGAAGCTTAGTTCCTAAACATCAATTTGGTTTTAGAAATCGCATTCAACAATTGACCAAGTTCATCGCATTACTGATGTAATGGAAAGACCTTTAAAGGAAAAAAAATATTTGTACCGCCGTATTCTTGGATGTTTCACAAGCATTCGACAAAGTCAGTCATACGGGTTTATTCACGAAACTAAGCACGTAATTGCCAAGGGCGTACTGCACTTTATTTAAATCGTTTCTGAAGGATAGATTGTAGATGTGTAAATATGAGTATGAATATTCCCAATTAAGGGAAATATAATCAGGAGTACCACAAGGAAGCATTCTGGGTCCACTTTTGTGTGTTTTATACACGGCTATTTTGTCAGTCGCCAAAACTGAAAATGAGGCGAAACACAACTCTAGGTATCCCTATATTCATGGACGGTATACAAATACCACATGCAAATACTGCAAAATATCTTGGTAAATCACTGGATGCGAAGTTTCGGTGGAACGAGCATATTAAAATTAAAATTATGCAACAACAACCAAAATGAAAGAAGCTAAACTGGTTAATCGGTAGGAAATCCAAACTGTCTATCGAAAATAAATTGTTAATAATATTCGTATAATCAAATATTAAACTTTATCTGGACTTATGGAGCACAATTGTGGGGATGCACAAGCGAGAAAAATATAACTATTATTAAATGTTTTCACAACAAAGTACTCAGATGCATAAACGCGCCATGGTATACAAGTGATTTACATCGTGAGCGTGGTGTAAATGCTGTTAGAAGAGAGATTGAAAACATTGCAAAAAATCATAACACATGACTCCAAGACCACGTAAATTCATAAGCATCATCTCTTGCTGATGTCATTGGTTTGGAACTCAGACTTCAAAAAAGGAAGCCATCCGACCTAATCAGAAGCTCTCTATTGGGTTGATGACGTAATATCATCATAAATATCTATTAAATTTAAGTTTATGTTTATTTTACTACTTGAAGTAAATTACTTGTTAGTTATAATAACTAGTTGTAATAATAAATGAGAATTTAAAAGGAAAAAAAGAGAGAATTCGCACATAAAATATCGTCTCAACATTCATCATGAAGAATGTCTAATGCGTAAATGCCATATATAGTAGGAGCAAGCATTAACTCCTGCAGTAATATTGATTAATTAGGTTTAGGATTAGTAGAAAGTCATTTTTAGAGTTGGATTACAAATTTTCATTTTACAATACGCTCTTAAAACCAATGTGGAGTTATTCAATATAATTATGCGTAACTGCCTCGTATTGTCCGTGATAAATTAGAATACACCCAACTCTTTTTTACACGGTAGATATGTTCCTCAGAAATCCGTGTAAAAAAAACCGTGTAAAATAAGAGGTGTTCCCTGTAGTAAAATGGGGTATACGTGCCATGTCATTTGAAAATCGTGTGAGATGAAATAAAGAACTATATTTACTTCGAAAAACCGTGTAAAAAATGTTGAAAACTATAAAATTTCAGAAATGCATATAAATTGTATGTTCATATGGCATTTTATTGAGCCTAATTCAACAGGTGAAAAATTGGTAGAGCTAGCAGAAAACAAAAAAAATCTGTTAATCCAGAATTAAGAACAGAAAAATTGGAAGAGAAATAAAGAAAAAATATTTACATAGCTACATAATTGTTCGTCGCTACTTGATAACAAGCGCAATTGTTTGCGACGAACTGGACTAAAGTTGGTATCATCACTGGAGATATCCATCAAATTATCCAATGGTGACTTTCGTCCCGTAATAGAGTTTTAAACTGTCGGACTACTTTCCGAAAGGTCTTGCGCCATCGACTTTTTTATTAAAAAATCTTTTATAGGAAGTTGAACTTTTGGTTTTTTAAGTTCTTTATACAACTCTTTATACTCAGCAATACAATTATTAATATCTCGTTCGAATTTTAGGGCACGTTCCATATTAGGATCATTTTTTAAGAAATGATTCACCATACTTTTACCAAATGTTAGACCATCATCAATTAAACTAGCAGTTAGTTGACATATTTCGGTCTCCTCGTCGTTATCGCTATTATGGTTCTCATCTGTTATTAATTTAATCAGACAATCATTATCTAGAGGTCTATCTATCCTCAAATCCTTCTCCTCCGATTTCGTGTGCCACGGCTATAATTTCAGAACTCTCCATCGATGCTTGGGGCACTTAGGTACCACTCTTGACGCATTCTGGCCAAAGTGCTTTCCAGCAGGAATTTAATGTTAACTTTTCTTTGGCCATTGAAGCATATGTAATGCAATCGAAAATAGAATATATTTTCCGTGCATCAACGATCGTAAGGTTGTCCTTCTCCACTGCATCGAAAATATGTTGGAATGCTCGTTGAATATAATAAAGATTAAACGAAGCAGTTATACCCTGATCTAATGGTTGAATCAAGGAAGTGGTATTAGGTGGCAAAAATATTACTTGGACATTTGGAAGCTCTAAAACGGGATGACTTGGCGCATTATCTATGAGCAAAGGCACTTTAAAATCAAGACATTGCTGTTCCATATGTGTGTAAAAACGAACATAATTACAAGACAGTGATTTTAAAACCGTACTAGATTAAAAATAGTTAAATAGTTATTAAAAAAGATAGTTTATAGGAGAAAGAAAATTATTCTAGAGACATTGCTTTCATATTATTGACCAGTGGAAAGCCTTCGTCACTTTATTTTTCTCTGCAATTACACATAATTGCCACTTTCTTTTTCTATTGCAGCAGACACAATTTTCAAAACACTTTGGTCTCCTGGTGAGAATCGAACACACTGCGACGGCACTTGAAGTTTAGCACTCTACTAATTGGCCATCATCCTAAATTTATTCTTATTTGAAGTTAATATTGAAATAATTACAATACAAAAAATACATCCAGCTAATGACATAGTGTAAGTTGTAAGTTTTGTTGAGTGGAACGCATAAATATTTTTTTTATATTTCTCGAACCCTCCAAACTTATTTTATTTGATAAAAAGTGTTTTTTTTGGACTTTACGCCCAAATTTATTGATTACGCAAACATTTCTGAACCAATGTCCAAAGTTTAACCCTTATTAGAAAGGAGAGGGATTGGCCCTTAAAACGATATACATATATAGGTTATTTGACTTAATAAGCTATGGGGTTCGATAAGGTAATCTTATCAAATGCGAATTTTTTCATATTTTTTCAAGTTTGTGCGTTCATAGTAGCAAACTTTAATTAAGAAATATGGAACAAGTGATGACATTCTGAAAGTGCATTATCTTGTGAAGATACTGACACTTCGTTTGATCAAATCGGATTAAATTACCGTAGTTATTATATAAAGAGTCTAACACTCGAGTTATATTTTTCATTTATATATTTTTTCAAATGAACTTTCAGTTTAAAAATTTGTAAAAAATTTTACGAATCTACATTTTTGTAAAAAAATGTGTCAATTTCACTTTTGAGCTACCACCAGAATTTGAACAATGTTTTCTCAAAGGGAAATAATAATATTTGCAAAAAACACAAATATTAGCCGACTTCTGGTAATAGTGCAAACGTGATATTGACACATTTTGTGATAAACAATCAAGATCCATCAAAACTTTTGAAAATTTTTGAACTGAAAGTTCATTTGATAAGATGACATATATAAAAAATATAACACGACTGTTATACTATTTAATTTATATCTACCGTGATTTTTATCCGATTTTATCAAACGAAGTCTTAATCTCTTCACAAGACAATACACTTTTAGAATATCATCACTTATTTCATATTTTTTAATTAAAGTTTGCTACTATGAACGGACCAACTTGAAAAAATATGAAAAAATTCGCATTTGTCAAGTTTACCTCATCAAAACTGATAACATATGAGTTTGAGTAAAACGTTTATGTATACTGTTTTAAAGGTTAATCTCTCCAATTTCTATACAACTTTGTATTTTTAAAATCGGTTCAAACATATTCGTGTAATCAATCATTTTGAGTGAAAAGATCAAAAAACCCGTTTTTGTCAAATATATATACATGTATATATACATATCAGAATATAATTTCAATTTAAATTTAGGGTGTTAAATTTTGTAAAATAAGTTATACGACATGTAATTTAAAATTCTTAAATAAAATATACCCTTAACGATTTTCAACTCCATCATCTCATATTATCAATCCAAATGTTTTTTTACACAACTTGAATAACCCAATATTTAGTAAAATAGTATGAAAAGTACACGTAATCTTGAAAGAAAATAAAAATGTTTCGTATATTTAAACTGTTTGCAATTCGCCATTGAAGCCAATGATTTCAATAGTTTTTATTTTTTTTTTAGTTTTTTACGTCATAGTAATTTCCCTGTAGTTAATGACTAAGTTTTTGTTTTATATTATGTATGTCTGTATGTATATGTAATTAACTTTTTTTTTTAATATAGAATTGCATTTGGTGCTTTTAAGTTTTTGTTCAAAAATTTAAAATGTGAACTTTTGTGTAAAGTTTGTTCCATTTATTCGTTTTACTTCATTTCTGTATACAATATTTTTCCTATTTTGGACGAAGAGATACATTTAGAAAGGAAATAAAAGAAACTTATCGTGGAATTTTTTGTATTTCAATGTCTGGCTATCCAGAGCGATTGTGAAAACAATTAATGTCACACTAACCTACATAGAGAAACAAAACAATTCCAAATTTATATTCATAGTATGGAAATAAATGGCAGAATATTGTTTGTGTATGTGGAAACAAACAAACATGTGGTATACTCAAGAAGCGTCCTTCAAATAATTCCTCTGAAAATGAATCTTTCATTCAAACGACTTAATTAAAGAAAACAAGTTCAACTGAAACCAAAGTTGAATTCTTATTTACATGATGTCTCTCTTAGCAATGATGATGATGATCCAAAATTCTAAATTAATTTTAAAGTTTGTTCTGTTAAACAACTTAATATTTGGGCAATTCACACAAGCCCTTGTATCGTTGTATTCATTGTATTGTTGGACGAATATTACAACACTGTATGCTTGTTGTTGATTTCTTTCATATATTTTTGAAAGTTATATTGGTTTCGTGCTGTCAGTTTATGTAAATGCCAGTAATCAAGAAGAAGAATAAAAATACAAAATATTTTCTTTGTAACTTGAGTCAACAATTAACATTTCAAAATTATAATTGTTCGCACAGATAATTAATTAATTTACTTTTTTCTTATCTTTTTTTTGACGTTTGAAATACGAAATACACAATACAGCATAGCATTGATTCACAAGCAAAAAGTGTATTCAATACTACATACACGATACAAAGTCGTTTGAATTGGCCAATTATATTTACTGAGTGCATTATAAAGTTATTCAATAGAATATTTAATTTGATAGTAATTCTGGTTAAAATTAAATTATTACATAGCAGTATAGTTATGTGCGTATTTATTTTACATACATACATAATTGGTTATTACAACCCTTCAGTCCGGATTATGGACCTAGTTTCTCACACCACTTACGTTTTGATGTCTGACCTGGGGTTTGAACCGTGGCCTTACGTCTAATAAGAGGATATCTAAGTCAGAAAGATTTTTTTATTTTTCTACTAAATTGAGGAAAACACAGGCCGTCAAAATCTTTTTTCATTTTTCACAACTATGTTGATTTGCTGCCAATTTGGCAGAACCCGATTGGCATAAGAAACTAATTAAGCCAAAAATATGTTGAAAATTGATAATCAATGCGATGTCATATGGTTCGTTTTATCAATTTTTCTTCTGTTTCTTATTTGCTAAAAAATCTTTAAAATTAATTTCTTTCACCTATTCACGATTGTAAATAACTTTTTGATAAACATCAACAAAAAAAAAAAAATAAATAAAAAAAAATTATGAAAATTGTTTGTTCAAATATTAATATTAGGGAAGCCCACACCATAGCACAATTGTGCAAAGAATATTGTTACGAAAATGGAAATAGTGTTATTAAAATTATAAACAAAAGCTACAAAAACAAAACAATGGACTTGTTTACATGATCAACGAATAAACAAAAATATAGCAACAACATCAGTATATTAAGAAAGGGGATAAACACTGTAAAGAGATAGGCAAGAATAACACTGCAAGGACAAACGTAAACAAAATACACAAACAACAATAATATAAACAATATGTTTACAACAACATTCACCGAATTAAAGACCATATTATACCGCAGCCGTATTATACCGAATTAATGAAAATATTATACCGCCGTAGTTTAGTAGGTAGTATGTTGGCTTATTCCTAAGGCCCGAGTTCAAACCCCAGGTCAGACATCAAAACGAAATACGAAAAAAAATATTTCTTCGGCTACTTCCTCTAAGCAGATTTCTGGCTAAAACTCTGAGAGTAAGTAAATTTGCCATGAAAAGTTTCTCAAAAAATTGTCGTGCGGAATCGATGTTAAACTTAGGACCCGACAATCACGTATAAAATTAATGCACACAACATGAGTGGTGTTAGAAGCCAGGCCGTAATCCTGACTAATGGGTTGTAATGGCCAATTATGTAGGTATTATACCGCAGCATACACATGTGAAATATTTAGGTATTTATATCAATCGGAGCTTAACGTGATAATATCCCAAATCATTTGGCTAATTTGCAGAAATTAAACTCTAGATTTGGACTGCAAGCTTCTCTTTTATAATTCAATATTAAAATAGATTTGGTGTGTTAGAATTCAGTTGTCCAGCTTCTATTTTGGATAAAGTTCAAAGATCACAAAATAAAATTCTACGTATGATAACCTCTGCCCTTTGGTATATCAAGAATCTTAACATAACGTTGATTACAATGGAAATCACGAGAGTGCGCTGCATTCCAAATAATAGTGGATGTACTCGACTACTACGGTGTTCAGACATGCACCTTTATTGCGTAAATCGCAATAAACGCCATTATTGAGCTCGATATTTCATATAAAGTTTCAATTAATTATTGCGCAATAAATATGCAAATTGTTATGATATTGAGTAAAACTTAAAATGCATCACTGACATAAGTATGTTCAGTGATCAATTATCCGAACACTTTCTGTTGATATTTGACATCTCAAATGTCAACAACGACAAACAACAAAATAAAAACAATTTTGTTGAAACAACCAGCCGTTTTGTTTACCAGCTGTCAAATGTAGATTGAATAAATAGCTGACCTGCGTATATTATTATGTCCGAACACGTAAAATATTGTACTCAATAAACCGAATATTGATTCAATAAAAGTGAATATCTGAGCATAGTGTAAGGAAGGGGGACACTTTCGCTCTTATCCAAAGGCGTTAATAGTGTGTAGTGCGCAAAGGTTACATTTATTTAAGTTTCGAAAATTATTTCGTAATTCAAAGTAATCGATTAGTTTTGCTTTTTTGTTGTCTTTTTTTTAATAGTTAAATGAGATTTCGATAACAAATATATTCGACTTTCGATATTTCTAAACTTTTGTAGTTCCAGATGGTAAATGTCGTCGTCATTATTTTTCGTACTCCAAACAATTTTAGATTTTATCTTTATAATCTGTTGAGGGACCAAAAAAAAAAAAAGAATATTTCGAAAGATTCATATAAATGGAATTTTCGTATTCATTCGTTATTTGAAAAAATTTTGATTTGTAGATATTTGCATTTCCATTTATTTTCTTTTTGTTAAAAATATTTTGTAGCTGTACTGGCGGTGCAATTATTTAACATCAGAATATTAAAGTTCACACTGATTTGTGTGAAAACATTTTAAACCAAAATAACTAAAAAACTAAAAATGTTCATGAAATTCCAACTCTGTTCTGAATGTAGAAACATGTATCAAAAGGAAACATCAAGTCATACATGTAGACATGTACCAACAGTGTTTAGGTTGTTCATGACCAAGGGTATCCCTTAAGTTGTTTGAAATATTATGTTCAGGCATGCACTTTTATTGAGTCAATATTCGGTTATTTGAGGACAATATTTTAAGTGTTCAAACATAATATAAGTAATATTCATTTAACAGCTGGTAAACAAAACAGCTAGTTGTTTCAACAACATTGTTTTTGTTTAGTTGTTTTTTTTTTGTCGTTGTTGACATTTTAGTTGTCAAATATCAACAGAAAGTGTTCGGAAAATTGTAATATGGTCATTGAATGTACTTGAACATACTTTGACAGTGCTGTATTTTAAGTTTTACTCAATATTATAACAATTTGCGTATTTATTGCGCAATAATCAATTGAAATTTTATACGATTTATTGCGATTTACGCAATAAAAATGCAAGTCTGAACATAATATTAAATATTCAATAGAATTTTGGTTAAAAATTGAATTAAAAGAAAAAAAAATTATGTACTTATGGTAAAAAGCTTTTGGCTTTTGTATTTAGGCAAAGATATTCGATAAACGAATACAGAATATTTTTTTTACGTATTGTATTACATAAAAGATTTATTTTGGGGAAAACTCTAACTCTAAACATGTGTACATTTGCTCTCTTTGAAGGTTTTGTCTATTCAACAAAAAAGAAAAAAAAACCAAGAACAAAAACTCGGTGTTAGTTTTAAATTGTTGCTATTTCTAGAATTTTTTTTTTTATATATTGAAATATTTTATTTTTTATATCTTGTTCTTCTTCCTATTTTTATATGCTTATTTATTTATATTTCTTCTTCATATTTGAATTTCGTCCCAGTTCTACAGTCGATCAAAATATCTTGAATTTGCGTTAAATGACACTTGTCCGGAAAAGGAAAAAAGTTAATGCTTAGAGTCCATAAAATTTTTCACATTTCCATCTTGATTGAAAATTTCCATTATAGGTTTTGCGTATATATGTATAATACGAAGCAAATTTTACGGATTATATAACCGAATTTCGTTCGGAGTCGAATTTAAAGTGTAGTTCCGCCACTCATGAATTAATACACAAGTATTAAATCTACCTAAGTGTTAAACTTTACCTGCATGTGCTAGTGTAGTAAAGTTAGGTTAGAGTAGTAGCTTTGATAACAAAAGCTCACTTGAGCACGCATAGCAGCCCGTTGGGACGCTAAGGGTAAGCGCACTGACGAAACCGTACTCATAGATGAAATTGGTGAGCGCAGTGGATGCACACTAAAATCGTGACTCTCTTAATATGGAAACCAGCTTGGTTGGCATACTCATTTCGATTGGCGAGGGTTCCGGAAGGAGTGTGAATAACACCTCATCTGCCCTACAGTTGCCTGGAATGTCCATATGCCCGGAGACCCAGACAAGCGAGACAACGGCGACACACCCTGGCGAGTTCGGAGTTGACCGTCATGATGGAAACGAATCTAATTGCTGATTGGCTAGCAGAAAAGATCGAGATAGAGGTGAAAGGAGCACCGTTCAGAATGAGCTGCTTGGTGAATGGCTGACACCTCAGATTGAAACACGCTACAATGATCTGGTAATCCGAGGGAAATGTATAGGTCGATTTTCCCTGAAAAGACACCGCTACCAACCCTATCATCGAGCTTTGAGCCGTCAGTGTATATATCCATGGATTTTGGAGAGATGATCTTGTTAGAGTTCTCTGTTCGGAATTAATTAATACACACTTGGTCATGTGTTAAACTTTATTCCGTACTATTTTACGGAAATATTTGCTTGCTTTGATACTGCCGACTTATAAAGCAGTAATAAAAAATTTTCCAAACTGCTCCTATTAAAAATTGCCCGCTGGCGATTTTTACGTGCCGCTGTCCTTTTGCTAGGCCTGCCGAAAGACTAGGCATTCTGGCGAATGAATTCTGCAGGAGCTTTAACACCTCATGCGTTAGTGCCCTCCTTTTGTCATAAAGACAAAGATGTTTTTGAACTCTCACTTTCTGAGAGAATTGCTTGATCCCGCGTAGACTTGATTATGGTATAACAATGGCTATAAATGATGGCAAACTGGTACCTCTTCCTTCAATCCAACCAACATTAATATGCACTCATGTTTAATCAAATATCGGTTAAGGTTTTCTATTAATTCTTCAGTTGCAAGTTTATAACGAACACAAATATCCATTTATATATGTATATAAAATATCACTTTCATTATTTCATCAGATTGCCAGTGAATGTAAACCATTTTTGACTGTTTACGAGTAAAATTTTACATTTTTTACGTGTAAACCACGTTTAAAAAATTAACTCATACTTGGAATATCTTAGACAACTGAATACGCTTTAAACTTAAACGTTCACTTTTTTTACTAACGTAGTAAATATTTAACAAAACATTTTGTTTGCTCCCTTATTTCGTATACATACATACATATGTATGTATGTACATAT
Source organism: Sarcophaga rosellei (assembly GCA_930367235.1). Lineage (NCBI taxonomy): Eukaryota > Metazoa > Arthropoda > Insecta > Diptera > Sarcophagidae > Sarcophaga > Sarcophaga rosellei. The sequence continues at coordinate 63,116,502 of OV884019.1, forward strand.
TGTATACGATATTTTTTTCGTTGTTATTTTTATTTTCGCAGACTATTTCGTATTCAACTTGGCCTCTAGCATTAGTTACAGTTTTTTTTGTATCTCTGGAAAATCACAGTCATATTCAGTTGAATTTATATACTTCAGGCTAAAATTTACACAGAATATACAATGAAAGCATATAAAATAGATAAATGTATTCTATGGTACATGCATTCTCATAATTTTCGAAGATATGAGGATATGGAATGTTCATATGGTATGCCCATGTGCAGCAGATCTGAATACCATTTCAAACAATTAATTTAAAGTAAGATTTTTAATTATGTACTCACTGGGTTGTTGTATCACAGAAAATAATCATTTACGCTGCCGTTTCGTTAATTAGCATTCGAGCATTTAAATAAATACACAATGTACTCTATAATTTAGTAAATATTCACTCCTTTACTTTGCGATAGTGTTACGAAAATAGGAATCTTGTTATCGTTTAACATTAAAATGATAAACGAAAGCTACAGAAACAATGGACAACAAATAAACAAAAATATAGCAACAACATCAGTATAAAAAAGGGATAAACAAGTATACAAACAGGCAACAACAACACTTTAAGAATAAACGTAAATATTCAAACAACAACAACGTAAACAACATGTTAACATTTATAGAGATTTCGCAAAGGCAAAGTCATTCTACTTCGAGAGCATTCATCAGACTATTTACCCTGCGATATAAAAGGCAAGACAAAGCAAGCAACGGTCTTGTGTGAAGGCGCATTGCGTGTGAAGAGAATAATCGTGGTTTGAAGATCTTTGTTGTAAGGATCTAACGAACAATTGTTAGCGTGTACACGCAAGAATGTAAAGAAGAATAATAAATAAAGCAAATTGTTGTTGTTTAAATCAAGTTGCGAACAGTGGTACAAAACAAACAAAATTCTGAAACGCTATTCTTTAACTCTGAAGTAATACACCCCCCGAAATATTTATAAGACCAAAGGTATTTCTCGAAAAACTTAAAATCTTTTAGACCAATTCGTACCATTTTTGGGTGAAATATAACTAACTATAATATAAATCTTTTTATGTAAAAAAAATATTTTTTTCTTTGTTTAATAAAAGGATAGCACAAAATGAATTTCATTTTCAAACGAAAAAATTATAAGACCAAAATTAAATAATATTCACCCTAAGCTAAAATAAGAATGATAAAAAACAACTACTGAGTAATTTTTGTATTTATTAGTAATTAGTGTGTCCACCGTGATTAATAACGACTTCCTGAAGTCGACGGGGCATAGAATTTATTAAATTTTCAATGCAATTTTGACCAATCCTACTCCATTCTCTTATGATGGCACTTTTTGAGCATTTACATCCTTATACTGAGTGTTATTATAGAAAACTTGGTCCGATAGTATTGCCCATAAATTTTTTATCGGATTTAGATCTGGACTACATGCCGGCCAATTCAAAAGTGGTATGGGTCTGGAGGACAGAAATGATTTTGTTGCTTTTGATTTATGGATTGCGGCGTTATCCTGCTGAAATATCCGATTGTTGCCTAACGAATCATCCCCAAAATTAATTAAAACGTCATCTAATAATTCAATATACTTCTCGCTATTCATTTTAGTTGATATAAAACAAATAGGAGTCCTTCCCATAGTCGAAATCCCAGCTCAAACCATTACGGTGCCTCCACAGAAATTTCGCGACATTCGTTGTTTTTTTTTTTACGTGAATCCATCCAATATTTTTGGGAACCATCTGGACCATCTAAATCAACTTTTTTTCATCAGGAAAAATAACTGATAACGTTGAAAAACTTCAACGAATGTCGCGAAATTTCGGTGGAGGCACCGTAATGGTTTGAGCTGGGATTTCGACTATAGGAAGGACTCCTATTTGTTTTATATCAACTAAAATGAATAGCGAGAAGTATATTGAATTGATAATTCTGGGCCTGCTGACCTTCCATTTTTTGTTTTTCGTTGTTTACATTTGAGTTGTCAAACATTAACAGAAAGTGTTCGGAAAACTGTAATATGCTCACTAAACATACTAATGACAGTGTTGTATTTTAAGTTTTAATCAATATTATAACAATTTATGAATTTATTGAGCAACAATTAATTGAAATTTTATATGAAATATTGAGATCAATAATGGCGTTAATTGCGATTTACGCAATAAAAGTGCATGTGTGAACATAGTATTAGAAGCAAAATTTTTTACAAACTTTTGCCAACAGAAAAATTCAATGCATTTTTTTTTAGTATTTAAATTTAAAGCAAAGTAATAAATAAAATAAAACATAAATAATTCTAATCTTAATACAATTTAGGCACATTTCTTTAAAACATATTGTTACGAAAATTAAAACATCGTTTAACATTAACATGATTAACAATAGCTACACTAACAAATACAACGAACATGTTAGAAGTAAAGCAAGAACATTGGTATAGGCAAGTTAGCGAGAATTCAACGACAAACAATGTGAACGAAGTACACAAACAACAATGAAGTCACGATAGAGTTCTCGAGTAGTCATCAGACTGATTGCGTGCGCATATAAAAAAGCAGCAGAAAGCAGGCAACGAGTAATAAGAATTCAGTTAGTCCTATGTGAAGACGTGTTGCGTGCGATGTAAACAGTTGTGGTATGAAGATCTACCGAAGAGTTGTTAGTGTTTGGGCGGACAGAAGTGTAAAGAAGAATAGTGAACAAGCGGTTATTGTTGGATACATCACGTTCTAACAGTGGCACATAAAAGTAGTGCAAATAATATGAAAAGTTAATTTGAAACTAAATACAAATTAATTCTCTATATTTCTCTTACTATAGTTATTTTAGAAGAGAGCTGGACACTAAGTGTACCATATACACGCCAGCAATTAAATAAGTCTTCTTAAATTAAGTCTTCTGGACTTTGTCTTCTTTTCAAAAGATGTTAACAAACAGTGTAGAATTCACCGTAGTCTAGTATGTATAAGAGAGCCTGTGGTTCAACCCCCGGTCCAAACATCTAGAACAACAACAAGATATGAAAAGATATTTTTTTTCAGTGACGTCTTCTCAGCAGCAGTTTGTTTCAGTAGAGTGGTACAGCACACGAATGCTACAAACAAAAATATGTTTGTAAATCAAAATTCATATATGAAAATTTCTAGTCTCATAAAAACAAATAAAATCAAAAAGGTTTGCGTTTTGAATAGAAACCTATGGGTACTCATACACACTTAGGCCATGAAAAGTGCCAAATAAGAGTACGCGATATCCAAAGCACTAATTATGAAAAATTTCTGGGGAAACATGTCGACCTTGTGACATGATAAGTAATTGTCCATCGTCAATAAGAGTATTTAACAAATAGTACTAATTGCAGAGATATCTTGCTGCAAATCATGATTGACAAATTGTTACTTATACATACTTTAAATAAAACAGTCTTCAAAGCCATTCTCTCCTAGATAAACTGAAAAGAAATTGGAACACTTGGATTATAGATTATGAAGATTGATACAGGAAAATACCGAAATAGATTAGTCATATAAAACTAAATAAAGCTGCAGATGTTGACTCATTCTACCAATTGAGAAGCACAGTAGAGAAACCTGAATGGCCTTAAAGAGAAATAACTAAAGTCAGTCGAACAATTCGCAGTCTAAATATTGTGTGAAGATCTTCATTTATATCACGTAGAACGAAAGAAAGGCTTTTTAATTTTAATTGGCAAATCATATCGCTACTGGTACTTACAGAGTTGTAATCATTAAAAATTGTTACATACATATTGTTACGAAAATGAAAACGGTGTAACATCATATAATATTAAAATGATAAACAAAAGCTGCACAGACAAATACAATGGACTTGTTTACAAGTAGTCCAACAACATCAGTATGAAAGAAAAGGGAATAGACAAGTAAGAAAGAAGGCAACAAAAGCGACTAGAACAAAATACACAAACAAAATTAAACAACGATAAAAATCTCGAGAAGGCGGAACCACGAACGTTCGACTTCAAGAACATTCAACAGACTGTTTACGTGGGCATATAAGAAGGCAAAAAAGACAAAACAGGCAACCAGTACTAACAATTCAGTCAGCCTTGTGTGTAGACGCGTTGCGTTTGAAGAAAACAGTCGTGGTTTGAAGATCTCCATTGTAAAGATCTGCGTTGTTAGAATAGCGAACAAGCAATTGTTGTTGTATACGGGAAGTTACAAACAGTGGCACACAAAAATATATACTATATAAATATAATATAAAGAATTTAATTGAAACTAAACACCAATTTATTATTATTTTGTTTGCAATCAACGAATTGCAATCAACGCTTAAACGCTTTTAAATTGAACTTGCTTATAAATTACATCTAAGTGGGCACCAAATTAAACGTCAGTCATCAGATTATATGCCCAAATATAAACTAGAAGAAATTTTTAAGAAAACTTTATTTCAGCAATAATAAAAGAAGCTTATGAAAGGTTTTACAAGTAATATTTTTGTTTTAAATTCTTCAGTATGGAAAGAATTGGGTGTCCTCAAGTATAGCCAATGGGCTCATTCGCGAAATTTTTCAAAAAATCCTTTTTGGTAGATAACTCATCAGCTTTTGTTCTATACACTTTTCAAGTTCAGGCCTGATAAACAAAATTATAATTTGTAATCATGGTACATATAGTGTTGTCAAGCCAAACAAATTTAGTTAACTGTATCAAACCGAAAGTCAAATTCTGAATGGTCTTTCTTTTTCATACCTTTGACAGACCCTAGTGGGTATTATTTCGTTCTATTTTTACCTCACGGCACCAGTAGCATTATAACTAGATTCGCTTACGTCTCTCAGCAATGCGTGGCTAGTGAAAAAGTTGTCAGAATTGTCATATGGCGTTACATTTGATTTATTCAATATCTTACCCGCCTTCGATTTGAACGGCCCATTACTTAGTTTTCCATTTGATTTACCGCATTAAACGTTGATCGGCACTTACAGTCACCCAGCTTTTGATTCAAACCGAACTGGTTTATTTTTTCTCTCTCTCCCTCTATAAACATTTAAATTTAAATTTTAAGTTCGAGTCCTTAGCAATGCGAATTTTCATAGAAACTAAAACCAAAGTGCCAAAGTACAGTTTTTAGTGTACATATACAACTGTCGTCAGATGAGAAAACTTTTAAAACATGCGATGCAGATATATTAGCAAAAGTAAAATTATTTTAAAAGAAATATTTTATAAAGCAAAAATACAAAAACATTAATACTTCAGATTTTTTTTTGTCGGGATTTTCAAAATCAAATGAGCATTTGAGTGAATAAAAAGACGTACACTGACAAAGTGACATCTAAATGACTGGGCAAGTAGAGAAGAGAGTATACGAGTATATTAAAGCGATAATGGATGATATTAGTTAATAAGCAAACAAAAATACACTGTAAATAAATTCTAATGCTCTATAAATCTATATGTACAGTATTATAAAACAAAAACAAAGTTCATGAGTACAAGCCTCTATCAATATCGATATAGGTACAGTGGCAACTAAAAGAATACATTAAAAAAAATACAAACCGTGTGAACTGTTTATACGTACATATATAAAACTTTCATAAATGAGATCTCAAAAATTTTTTTCTTTTCTAAGTGAATAAGTGACAAATTTTTTAAAGAAAACATTTTTTAAACTGTTTCAGTCAAATATTAGAGAAATTTCATTCTTTTCCGTTAAAAACCACATAAAAAAATCCCCTAGATGTACTGGTACGAAGGGATCGTTAAGATACAAATGTCGCCTTAGAGAACATTTATTGTGAACGATATTTAATTTTTTTGTTGTTTCTTTTTTCACTTTAGCGATGACATCTGTCAAACATATTCAGTATTCATCAAAACAATGAATAAACAATATCGACAAATGACAGAAAGGTTAAATATTGCACGACAGACAATTTTTGACTGTTTAAAAGCTATGGAAAGATCCAAAAATTAGGAATTGAAAGGCAGGAAACCGGAAAAATCAGTTGTGAAATTTTGCTCCATAGGCACGGTAGAAAAGGTGGATTTATTTTTAGAATCTCAAATGGAAAAACTATTGGTTTAATCCGAAACAACCATCGACTTTGGCTGCAAAACCAGATTCATTCGGAAGGAGTCCAATGCTATGTGTCTGGAGGAACCAGAAGGGTGTGGTGTACCATGAGACTTAAAACCTGTTGAAAACAAATGATCAATTTGAAATATCCTTATTTCATACCTATACACCCTGTATGCCTCAATTTGCAATTGAGAATGATCACTTGAATGGAATATGGGAAAAACGTTCACTCGATCAAAATTCATAGCATATTATTTCGAACGATATATTTGCGTTTATCATTCATACAAAAAAATAACAATCTGTCTAAAAATATCTAAGTAATCGATAAATTTGTGAATCAATTCATGGACATATTTTTCACTTGCTTACAGCTCAGAAGAATTAAAATGAATGAATGTAGTCGCCGTAGTCTAGTAGGTAGTCGCCGTAGTCTAGTAGGTAGTGTGTTCGCTTATTAGACGTAAAGCCCGGGTTCGAGCCCAAGCCAGACATCAAAAAGAAATATGAAAAAATATTTCTTTGGCGATTTCCTCTCAACAGATTTCTGGTAAAAACTCTGAGAGTAAATAAAACCTGCCATGAAAATGTTTCTCAAAAATTGTTGTTAAACTGTAGGTCCTGCCACTCACACATAAAATTACAGCACACAACATGAGTGGTGTGAGAAGCTATGCCGTAATCCTGACCGAAGGGTTGTAACGACCAATTATGTATGTATGTGTATCAAAATGTGTCGTGTACACATAAGATGGGAAGCATGCCTTCTGTTTGGGATAAAAATAAAGTTATGCTGCTACAGTCGTTCATACATTATTTTGATATTCATATTGACAGACAGACGCCGCGGCGTCCTTAGAAATTTCACTGTGTATCAAAATAATACTTTATTAATCATTACAACTCATAATCCTGCTGCATAATAAGCTTTATTCAAATTAAAAGCCTTTGAAACTTATTTGCTAATTGACAAATATTTACAACAGAAGTTAGATATCAAACTTCTACTTTACAGTACAATCAAGTTGTTTGTGAACGCTCAATGCTATGTTGTATTGGGTATATTGTATTCCAAATGTCTTCTTCTTATTCTTCTTCATAGTTTGTGGCATTCAAATAATTTGATAGCACGAAACCAATACAACTTTTAAAAACATATGGAAAATATGTGTGTAAGTGTATCGGATTTCTACATGAAAATTATCAACAACAAGCATACACTGTTGTATATACAATAATACACTCAGTACAACGATACATCGGCTTGTGCGAATTGACCAAATCTGTTCCTGTTTCTCACACAGAAAAACTTAAAAGATGTGAAAGCACGATCTTACTTGTGAATGAGATTCGAACATATACCATGTTTGGATCATGATATGATACCTGACAACTTTCAAATGTTCTATGATTTTAGAATTTCGACTCATAGTCTAATGCTATGGAGATTGCCAATGGAAGCCTTGAGATTTTTCGAAAATGCAGGACAAGGTAGACTGTGATAGATTTATTAAGGATTCTGATATTAAAATTTACTAAAAGCTACCTGAACACTGTAGGGTATTCATATTGGATGCCGGATTTTCCCCCTGTAAAGCTCTTGATTTATTCGAACATGCTTGGAACGTAGTTTGAATGTCTCTTATCGTTATCGTTATTTAAAGATCGCTGCAATAGCAAGATTCATTGTAGTCTCTGGATGATTTCCTACGTAGAATGTCTGATCTCCGAGATGGATGTAGAATGTGGCATCACAATGGCTCTGACTGGTGGTCTAAGTGGGACGTCTTTGAAGGACGAACCCTTAGCGTGATTCAAAAATTGTAACTAAAGGATGAGAAATGTGTTACATGCTCAATGATAACAAGTAAGCCTTACGTAATAATTAATAGTCATTAATTATCAATAAATGAAAGCTTTTTCATTAAACCTATAATAGTATTACAAATTATTATTTTAAAAAACTGTACATTTTATTTTTAATGCCACTGTAGTGGCACACACAAATATTTGTTCGAACATGTGTAGGTACTTAATAGAAGTAATATGTAGCCAATATTTGTACGACTGTACAGTATTTGTGTGCGAGTGTGTGTGTGGCGTGTGTTTGAATATGCATTTGTGTTTACGTATGAAATGTTACTGTTTACATTTGTATTGAACAGTTGACAGCTTTTAAGACTCATATTGAGAACCATAATATTGGTTTTGAAATCTAAGCACATTTGACACGAGTTAATGGAGCATCCAAGTATGACATTTACTGTGAAAACATTCATGTTAAACACAAAATATTCTCGGCATTTCTCTATTCGCTTTGATATTGACGTGTATGCTTGAATGTAAATGTAGTATGTGTACAAACATATATACACTCCATATATACCATACTTATGTGTAAATCCATAATATTACGGAATATAAAACACAATAATATTTTATGTGTGTTCAGAATTCATTTTACATGAAGGATGTACGATTGACTGAGTAAATAAATAAATGAATGAACGAATGAGTGCGTGAGTATGACAAATACATCAAATAAATATTTATTATAAACAAATAAATTAACAAACATTGCAATATCTGTTCATACAATTTACACTTAAATATACACACACATACACAAACAAATAAACAAATTAATCCTTATATGAATAAGTATTTTTTTGATTATGTATGTATGTTGCTAAAAGATTTACATTTACGCAAATACATATACACATACTATACATATGCATGTTTGTATGTCTGTATATAGAAACATTTGTAGCATCTGGCATTTTTATTTAGGGAGGTAGGTAAGTGGTCAAATAGTAGGGATTTAAATGCAATTAAAAAATGTTTTTCTGCCTTCCTTTGCCATGTTTGCTCTTCCAAACGGATTAAAATAATTTCACGTTTGTCTTTCACTTTACAACACCTGAACTCTACGGACAACAAAATACCTCAAGTTTGTTTTTAAATATTTTTTTTTTATCTTCAAAGCATTTATGACATCGTTAAGGTGAGAATATATCACCTATTGGCTCGACAATAATTCAAGAAATTTAATGAGTTTGAAATTTACTACACGCCATTATTTATGACATTTTCTGTATTTGTACGAGTCAATTATGAATTACATCTGAATTTGAATTTAAGTATCAAAACTTTTCGGACTTATAAACTTTGAAATTCTTTAAATTCTTGTGTGAAAACGAAAAACCCGCATATCTTTGTGGAAGTGGTTCTCAAATTATTTACTTTGTTACCTGCTTCTACTGTTCTCTAAATTCTCTTTCGCTATTTTCTATTTCGTTTCTGGAACAATCTAAGCCACCTTAGACATATTTGTGGTGTTTGGAAGCTCTAGCCTTTTTCAACTTAACCACGTAATGCCTTTAGCTGACATTTAGTTTTGATTAATCATTGATGGATTTCGATCACATTTGTTCGAAAAAGATGCCAATATAATGTATATGGAAGATAAAGACTTGTCTTGTTTTCTTCTTATTTTGATATTTTTATTGTATAGAAAATTTAAGAAAAAATTGTTCATCTGCCTTATTGGTACATAACAGAATTGGTCATTACAACTCTTCAATCAGGATTCCGATCTAGTTTCCCACTCCACTTATGTTGTGTGTCATAAGAAGTCGCCTTAGTCTAGTACGTAGTGTGTTGGCTTATTAGACTTGGGGCCACGGTTGAAAAGCCAGTTCAGACATCTCCTATAAAAAATATAAAAAACATTTTTTCGGCGACTTCCTCTCAGCGGATTTCTCAAAAATCTACCTTATTGATATCAAGACAGATTGGATTTTATATACAACGAGTGAGTTCGTTTAGTATTTATAGTTTAGTAGAAAAGCGACTACAAAAATATAGTACACAACGATTTTTTTACATAAGAAGAGGAAAAACGAATAATTTGTATTGTGAGAAGCCAAATTCGCCTTAATTTATAATGTAGAAAGAAAAAATTTGTTGTGTCATATTTAGAAATTCGTTGTATCATACTTTAACATTAGTTTTTCAAAAACTTGCCAAATATGCTGCATTAGTTATTGGGATGCTGGCTGAGCATATAATATAAGAGGCAATTCTGAACGACATTGACAATAATCGTAATTAATATCGCATACCCAAGCAGGAAACCGATTTGCTCAAATTTGGTTTAAATACGTTTCTACTGACTATGTTTGGGCTAACCCAACGAAAATCAGTCTATCTACCCCAACTGACGCCGCAGCTCCCGCAACTGCAATATCACCAGTTTTGTTTGAAGACCTTCATTTGATTTTAATCACGTTCGACCATCATCTAAGCAGTAAACGAAGCCTTTCAAAGAAAATCAAATTTAAAGTTTCTTCAGAAATAATATATTTATTGCGAGTTGCTATGCAATTCATACATATCCATCGATTGGAATCTTTGTACTACTCACCTAATGAATTATGTATGTAATAAGTCTTCAGGATTATGTTACTCACCAGTCAGACAAAAATTAACCATTAATCATTTCACTATTTCATTACGGCAGCAAATTTGATACGTGTGTATGTCAAACTATTTAGAAATTGCGAAACTAAATTCTATTTATAAACACCATGATGGTTGCCGTAGTCTAGTGAGTACCTTGATGACTTGCTAGGCGAGAGTTTCCAGTTCAAGTTTGAAAATTAAAATACATCTACATCCTTCGACAATCTCTCTTAGCAGTATTCCCCAAGTAAATCATGAAACTGTAAGTCCGTCCTCTTATGAATAAAACTAACACAAATATCATTTGTGGTAAAAGCCAGATGGACATGGCTGCACATAAATCATCAATAATGGGTTATAACAGCATTGTAAAATTGTTTAAATGGCATTTCTTAAGGCCGTTATTACAACTTGCAGTTAAAGTTGGATTTAGTAAAAGGTAACTTTAGATAAGGTTAACTAGAAAGTCGCCTTTAACTTTTCTTCGTTATTACAATTTACTGATAAAATAAAGTTCACTTTTTTAAAAATATGGCAGCGCCGGAGCAATATCGATAACATTTCTCAAATTAAAGAAGCGTTTCTTAAAAGGCAGTGGCAACGATGAGCTTCTTTTTTTGTTATGTTGGCTCATCTTGCTTATATTTGGAGTTGTCATATCGAAAATAATATATATAAATAGCCAATTCAAACATAAATTTAACTTTGAAAGTTAAGGGTAAGATGATTGATATTGATGATATTGTCCACTAATAATACACACATACATATGTGGCAGCACCAAGTCTGCCAGCTAGTGAACGGAGTGAATCTGGCAACACTTTAGAACACAAAAGAAAAAGAAAACAAACATTAATTCCTCGCGTCGTCTTTGCTGCCACAACTATAGACAATTCTTCCCGCAACTTAATTTGAATTCTTTTATACTTCCAAACATTAAAATAAAATAATAATAATTTTAAATAGTTTAAGAATAAAATAACGCGTTTTATTTACCACAAACTATATTGGTGACCCCGTGCTTGGAACAAATTACATCGAATACCAAATTGGTGAAAATTTCAGCAGAAAAAATATTTTTCGTGGAAACAGCGCAGTCGCAGCTTATTTGAAATTTTAACGTTTCAACGCTGCGATCAATTTTTTTTCACAACGAACAAGATCAATCCTGCTTATGAATTCAAGCAAATACAACTTGAGAAGTAAGCAAGCTATTTCAATAGAAAATACTTCATCCAGCAGTGACGAAATTAAAATGTCTGAAATGGATAATATTATTGCTCAAATGGGGGACCTTCAACGAGAAGTGAATTTACTACGGGAGCAACGTGAGCATCCAAATGAAGCAGCAAAATCGAATCTTCAAAGGGTGCATATACCCAAATTCAATAAGCATAACCCACACCTTTGGTTTGCTCAGGTTGAAAGGTCGTTTGCCTTGTGTGACATTACATCAGATACAGACAAATTTGATTTTGTTTCGGTTCGTCTTGAAGACGATATCCTTTTATCTGTTGAGGATTTAATTACCAATCCGCCCGCAAACGACAAATTCAATTTACTCAGGTAAAGATTAATTTCAAAATTTGCTGAGTCACCTGAATCCAAATTGCGCCGTTTATTACAAGGTGGAGAAACCGTGGGTATGAAACCGTCTGAAGTCTTGGTACACATGAAACGACTAGCGCGATAATCCGTACACTTTTTATTGGCCAGATGTCAGAATCAATTCGTCCACTTTTAAGTATATGGGAGCAAGACGATTTAGACAAATTGGCAAAAACTGCAGATAAAATGTTAGAGGCGAACAACAACATGGTAAGTGCCATATCACACAGTACCTCAAGTAGTGAAACGCAACTTTCGGTAAGTGCTATTAACCCTTCAATGGCTGATCTCATTAAATCAATAAATATTTTATCGGATAAGATTGATAAGATGAAAATACAATCAAGTCACAATAATAATGGTCGTAATCGTTCGAGATCTCGGATCCGCTCACAATCGGGTCAGAATCCTTCCGAATCACAACTTTGCTGGTACCATGTACAATTTGGAAAGAATGCTAAACGCTGTAAACCAAATTGCCCACATTATAACAATAATTCGGAAAACTAATTGAGCTGTCGTCAATCAACTCAATTGGCGACAGCGATAGCAATAATGGAATAATTTCGGAAAATCGTTTGCACGTATATGATAACTCGACGAAATCTTACTTTTTAATTGACTCAGGATCGGTGGTCTCAGTTATACCCCCATCATTAGTCAAGGCGAAACTTTTCCCCTCGAAAATTAAACTTTTGGCAGCTAATCAGAGTGAAATCACAACCTATGGTCACTCGGTTTTTAAACTAGACCTAGGGTTACGTCGTGAGTTTAAGTGACTATTCATTATTGCTGACGTTCAATCACCCATAATTGGTGCTGACTTTTTAATTCATTATAATTTGTTAATTGATCTCAAAACCAAACGACTAGTAGATGGTACAACCAAACTTGCTAGTAGTGGTAAAATTCGTAAAACGAAAGATTTTAGTATCTCAACAATTTCTTCAAGCACACCATTTGCAGCTTTACTCCAAGAGTACGTCAGCATTACGACAACAACTTTAACCCGAAAGGTCACAGGAGATTCAACCGTCGCACATCATATCGAAACAACTGGTAAGCCGGTAGCAGATCGCCCACGTAGATTGTCTGGAGACAAGTTAGCAGCCGCAAAAGCAGAAGTAGATTTTCTTTTGGAACAAGGTATATGCCGTATATCTAAGAGTCAATGGGCTAGTCCTATTCACATGGTGGCTAAAAAAATGGGTGGTTGGCGTGTATGTGGATACTATCGAAAATTAAACGCTCAAACAGTTCCTGATCGCTATCCAATAGCTAATATCAACGACTTTGCTGAAAGACTATATGGTAAGTCCATTTTTACTACATTAGATCTAGTAAGAGCCTATTACCAAATTCCGATGGTCGAAGAGGATATTGTAAAAACAGCTCTTTGCACCCCGTTTGGTTTAATAGAATTTTTGTATATGCCGTTTGGACTACGAAACGCCACGCAAACGTTCCAAAGGTTTATGGACTCAGTTCTAAGAGGTTTGGACTTCGTTTATTGTTACATCGACGATATTATCATAATGTCAAATTCCATCGAAGAGCATAACCACCATCCGCGATTAGTTTTTGATCGTCTTCGGCAGCAGGGCTTAACAATCAATGTTAAGAAATGCCATTTTGGCCAAAATGAGGTCGAATTTTTGGGTTACACTATCAATAGCAGTGGCTGTCGACCTCCTAAAGATCGTGTTACTGCCATCGAAAATTACGCTAGACCCGAAACGATTTGTGAACTACGAAGATTTCTGGGTATCATTAACTACTATCGCCGGTGCATCCCACATGCAGCTCAACTGCAAGCACCGCTTAACAGTTTTCTCACAGACTCTAAGAAAAATGATAAGAGAAAAATACCTTGGACACCAGAAGCCGAAAATGCCTTCGAAGCGTGTAAAAAAAGTGTAAGTGAGGCTACTACGCTAGCGCATACTGCTCCAAACTCCGAACTGGCACTCATAACGGATGCTTCTGATACAGCTATCGGAGCGGTTCTCGAGCAAAATTTTTATGGTCTATGGAGACCGCTAGGTTTTTTCTCCAGGAAATTGTCAAAGGCGGAAAGCAACTACAGCACATATGACAGGGAGTTACTTGCAATTTACGATTCCATAAAACATTTCCGTCATATGTTGGAAGCTCGTCATTAAAACCGATCATCGACCGCTGATTTATGCATTTTCACAGAAGCCAGAGAAAGCTTCCCCACGTCAATTGAGACATTTGGATTTCATATCGCAATTTACAACAGAGATAATACATTTGTCTGGTTCCAAGAATACTGTTGCTGATGCTTTGCCTCGTTTAAATGCAATTTCGATACCGTTAACAATATCATACGAGGAACTACAATCATCACAAGAAACAGACGACGAATTGAAAACCTTACTGGAAGGTAACAATTCGTTAAAACTTCAAGTAGTCCACTTCGATTCTTCTTCAATCTATTGTGACATTTCGACCGGTTATGTACGACCTTACGTTCCTAATGAACTACGCCAACAAGTTTTCAATTCCATACATAATCTATCACATCCTGGTGGTAAAGCTACACTTCAAGAGATCCGAAAGAAATATGTTTGGCCTAGTATGAAAAAGCAAGTTATTAATTGGGTTCGTACTTGTTTATTATGTCAGAGAGCAAAGATAACTAGACATAATCGTTTAACACCGAACAAGATAGATGTACCTGATAATCGTTTTGATCACGTCCACCTGGATATTGTAATTATGCCAGTAATACAAGGTTTTAGATACTGCCTTACTATGATTGACAGGTTTTCGAGGTGGCCGGAATCAGTTCCCTTGAAAGACATGTCTGCTCAAACCGTTGCAACTGCTTTTTGGACTCATTGGATATCTAGATTCGGATGCCCAAGAACTATAACTACGGACCAAGGTACACAGTTTGAATCAGCTCTATTCAAATCATTGATTAATTTCATTGGATCTAAACGAGCCCGAACTACTGCATACCATCCGCAATCAAACGGTATGGTCGAACGTTGGCATAGAACATTTAAAACAGCTCTTATGTGCCATCCTAATACTTCATGGATTGATATACTGCCGACAGTATTACTTGGTTTAAGAACCTCTTTCAAAGAGGATATTCAGGCTTCTCCATCGGACTTATTATATGGAGGCCCATTACGTTTACCAAATGAATTTTTTGAAAATACTAACGATACCACTAATCCGGATGAATTCCTTAAAAAACTTCGCAACCATTTTAGTCTTCTACGACCTATACCAACAGCTCATCATAACAAAAGCAAAATGTTTGTTTTGAAAAATATTAATGATTGTACTCATGTATTTCTTCGCACCGATTCAGTCCGAGAACCACTTCAGACGCCTTACACAGGACCTTATGAAGTAGTCCAACGTTTATCCGATCGTTTATATACAATAAAAATAAAAGATAAAGATGTAAACGTCAGCGTCGACCGATTAAAACCAGCCTTTATCATCAATGATATTCAAGACAATTTTCAACACCAAAGACCTCAAGACTCTAAGTCAAAGCAGCATACCACATCACGACAACTGGAAACTTCAATCAACAATTATCCTGAAATTACCACTGAGTGGATGTGGCAGCACCAAGTCTGTCAGCTAGTGAACGGAGTGAATCTGGCAACACTTTAGAACACAAAAGAAAAAGAAAACAAACATTAATTCCTCGCGTCGTCTTTGCCACAGCTAACCAGTAACGCAACGGTTTGACAGTTCATAGACCAGTCGTGAAAGAGACAGCAAATATTACCAAAAAGTATTTCTGTCTCTCTCTGATTGCAACTTTGTTTTGTTTATGTTTTATTTTCGGGGTGGATTTTTATTATTGACGAGAGTTAATAAAAAATTTAATTTTTGTCTAAAACTATTAATAAATAATAAAAACAACTAATAACATTAATAATTTTTAACTTTTTCTCTCAAGAAATTAAAAAATATTGGCAACTTTCAACAAGAAAACTTTTTTATGAGCAGTACGTCTTATTTTGATCTTGTAATATTTAGCTTGTTAATAACCTTTTGCACATGAAGCTATATTCATTGTGACCGAAAATCAACCACATTTCGATTAATATTTAAATATTTAACAATCTTTAAAATTTTCATTGAAGAAATTAAAAAATATTCCAAATTTTCCCTTTTTTAACACAAAATAAATGTTTGTTTACATTTAATTTTTCTGCTTTATCCGCCAGTTTTCACTCTGTATATCTGTTGCTTCTAACACATTTGCTTTGCAATACATTGTAAGATTTTTTTTCTCCCTCTAAGTCGTCCTGCGTTTATATGTTATGAACGTTTTTCAACTGTCAAAGGTTGCACTACTTGTTATACTTTGGTCTTTGCTGCCACAACTATAGACAATTCTTCCCGCAACTTAATTTGAATTCTTTTATACTTCCAAACATTAAAATAAAATAATAATAATTTTAAATAGTTTAAGAATAAAATAACGCGCTTTATTTACCACAAACTATACATACTTGGTCATTACAACCCTTCAGTCAGTATTACGGTCTAGCTTCTCACACCACTCGTGTTGTGTGCCTTAATTTTATACTTGAGTGGCGTGACCTACAGCGTAACGTCGACTTCGAACGACAGATTTTGAGAAACTTTTTCATGGCAATTTTATTTACTCTCAGAGTTTACGTCTAATAAGCCAACACACTACCTAATAGACTACGGCGAATCTCAATCGGGGTTCTTAGTTTTACGAAATGCTTTTCCAAAGAATTTTCTGGTCCCTATATCTAAATATAATGTCTTATACTTTCTAAGTTCGACCCATAATTGAATATGAATCCAATCAACCATCACAAACGCTAACAGACAATATGGACCGATGCATAGTGACGTTGATATTGAGTACCTATTTGGTAACATGAACTTTTGCGTTTCATCAACACTAGCTTGAAATTTTCATGGAACGTGTCTAAGAGACTTGAGATCAATTTGTGTTATCAGAGAACCCTTTCGCAGTATATGGTAAATGTGTGGAAATTTTAATAATTACCATTAATTATAATAATTACTTTGTAAAAAAAGGAAAGTATTTTACATTTTAATACTCAATTTAATATTGCATTATTGTTGTATCTCTTTAGTCTGCATGAATTTATTGTCTGTCCGTAGGTCTGAATAAATAAAGAAGGAAGAACTAAAAGGCCTTACAGTCGCATTAAAACTTTTCGTGCCTGCTTTATTATTTTTAAGTGAAGACGAGTATACTCGACATAAACAACTAAATTTTATTTATAATAAATTAAACACGATAGTATACTGTAAATATGCAATATTCGAAAAGTATATGCGTTTTTATATTTAATTCTTATCGGTTATAAAATTTATGTCTTTTTCTATTTGAAAGTCAAAAATTGTTAAAAATTAAGAAGCAAGTGTAGCGTAATTAAACGAAGATGTTTTTGGAAACGATGATATTGTCTAGGATCACACATCAAAAGATATCAAAACGAAATATGAAAAAAAAATATTTCTTCGGTGACTTCCTCTCAGCAGATTTCTGGCAAAAATTCTGAGAGTAAATAAACCTGCCATGAAAAAGTTTCTCAAAAATCTGTCGTTCGGAGTCGACGTCAAACTGCAGGTCCCGCCACTCACGTATAAAATTAACACACACAACATGAGTGGTGTGAGAAGCTAGGCCGTAATCCTAACTGAAGGGTTGTAATGGCTAATTATGTTTGTATGGATATTGTCTAGGTAGTACGATTTTGGTGTACAGAACAGCTCGAGCCGATTATACGCTTTATTTTAAAGTAAAATCATAAGCGATATGAGGTTAAGCTAGGTTAGTGGGCGGCCATATCGCCCATTGTGTTATCCAGTGTATGTAAGCACCCTTGTCATTATCCGTTATTGGTGGGTTTGAACCACCCTTCGACCTTAGGGGCTCGGTCGCTACCATGCCCAGATCTTCAATCCTTATTTCACCCAAAATCAAAGGACGTCTGTCCCTCATGAGAGATAAATTATTCAAATAATTTATTTAATATTGATATTTATAGTTTTTTTCTTATAAAAAGCAGAGTAAATTATGTATATGAAATGAAGTGATAATAGAGCACATCTAAGATTCGGTTTAAACGAATAGAAATTTTATTTCAAAATAAATTCAATATTCGTACTCAAGTATATTAATTCAAACCAGCATGCAAATGCACAACTGCATACAAAATATAAATGTTTCGCTCTTTCCTTTTTACATACTCGACATACATGTATACGAGTATATGTACACATACATATATGTATGTACGCGTCCATATAAATAAACATCTATTTAACAATTCAGATCCATATTTAAGGAATGATGAATGCGTTTTTATTGCTATAATCCTACAAGCCTCCAATGGGCATTACGAGACATCATTTGTTGCTTGTTGCAATAATTAACAAAAAACAACGAAATTGGCTGCCTGACTGGCTGGCTGACTGTAAATGCCGTTCTTTTAAAATAATAATAAAAACACAGACACTCACTCTCATTTATAATGAAAAAAAAATTTAAAAATAAAATTAAATAAATAAATACAGAAGAAAAAAAAAACAACTGAAAACAGAAAAAATATTAAAAACCAATTAATCATAATGCGTTCGCAAGAATTTTTTTCCGGTTTAATTTTTTTATATTTTTTTCGGTCAAGTTAATATTGATTGAAATCCATCGCGATGGGAAACCATTCAACAATGGTTTTTATGGCGAATTTATTTTAATTTATTTGCTTTAATTTGGGGGGAACAGAGCGTTTCAAAAATTTGTGTGTTTTGTGTCATCAAATAGAATTCCAATCATTATTTCAAACAAATAATTTTTTATTGAATTAATTTTAAATATTATTTGAAATGCATTTGCTGATTAACTACTCGGATTGTGGCCTGAAATATCAGCAGCTTGTATTACTCATTTGGTGAAACGAAACTTACATGAACACAAACAAAAAATGTGCGAATATTGAAAACAACATCTGAATTTACAATTGATCAATTTACACAAGCTCTTGTATCGTTGTATTCATTGTATTTTTGGACAAATATACGACAGTGTATGCTTGTTATTGATAATTTTCATATAAAAATCCGATACACTTATACACATTTTTTTCATGTTTTTGGAGGTTGTATTGGTTTCGTGCTATCAGTTTATGTAAATGCCAGTAATCAAGAAGAAGAATAAAAATACAAATTATTTTCTATGTAACTTGAGTCAACAATTAACATTTCAAAATTATAATTGTTCGCACAGATAATTAATTAATTTACTTTCTGCAGTAATATTTTTCATTTTGTTGTTTGAAAATAAATTATGAAAACTGGTCTTCTTCGTCTTATCGTTTTTGACGGTTGGAATGCAACATACACACTACTGCATAGCATTGAGCGTTCACAAACAAAAAGTGTATTCAATACAACATACACGATACAAAGTCGTGTGAATTGACCAAATGTAAGACAGCATGTAAATATGGATGAAATATTTTAAATTGAACCATAAAGTTTATGTGTTGAGATTGAAATCATCGAAGTAAATGAAATGAAATTCGATCACTATTGATTAATCAACAAGTATTCAACAATTTAATACATATATACAAACACAATTGGCTGGCGATTATAACCCTTCAGTCCGGATTATGAACTAGCGTCTCACACTACTTATGTGACCGTGTGTGGTAATCTTATATATGAATGGCGGGACCTACAGTTTAAAGTCGACTCCGAATGACAGAATTTTGAGGAACCTTTGGCAAATTTATTTACTCTCAGAGATCTTGCCAGAAATCTTAAGACAATACTTAAGAAATATTTTTTCATATTTCGTTTTGTTCGAAATGTCTGACCTGGTGTTTGAACCATTGCCTCATCTCTAATAAACACTACCTCTACTAGACTACTGCGATAATCTTCTGAAAGAGCTTAGTATATTTAGCTCAAAGACATATGTATATTGAGTATGAAGCAGCACTGTTTGTAGTTGACAGTATATTCCACTGCGTCTTATCAGCATCTCTACAATAATCGATTTAATGCTCTTAAAAAAAATATGATAAAATTGTTAATATTTAATACGGTAAACTGTAGACGAAACTGAATAGGGCTTGTCCTCCGGATAACTACTAACTTATGCAATATATTAGATGCAATATACTAGAAACCTTAAGGCAGTCACAGAAAACGGCGCGATAACTAAATAGGAAAGCTTTAAAAGTTCACAAAATGCGGAACAAGCTAAAGATCATACCAGCACATCTGCAGTGAGTCCTCTGCTCCTTTTCATTACAAGTATTTTGAGTTTAAAATATTGAAAGATGATTGATCGGGGGCAAGTCAGCTGCAATTTCAGCTATGGAAGAGAGCATTACTGCGGCTGTTGGTAAGATGTTTGGCGAAATGCTAAAAAAGTATGCCAATATTGATACACATGGGTGGACAAAATATAGCACAGCATCGGAAAACATTTAAAAGAAATGATCTTTATAATTAAATTACAGGTATTTATTGCTGATGCATTTCATGTATTTCATACACTTTTTAAAATCTTTTTTTAATTTTAAAAGCCAGAATCACCTGTTACACATGCATTTTACAACTATTTGATACGTTTTTTAGATAAGGTAGCTACATAGAAAACAATTTTCTTTGCGTTGTTTTATATAAAAGGCTTTCTGTTCGAATGTATATAATTTTTTAAAAGTTTCGATAAACTTTTATTTGTAATCCCGTAAATGAAAATGATTTTCAATACGAAATATTTGAATTAATTTTTGTTTGTTTGGTTTTCTGTGAATACTTTTCGAAGTATGCTAGTAAGTCCGCTACTAAATCTTAGAAAGTATGGCATGAGAGAAGAATATGCAGATTGATGACTATTTATAATAAGGTATGTACATACAAGTGTACATACATAAATACATATGTATGTTCACGTTTTGTAGTTTAGGATAAGCACTATAAAGGGGTTAATGGAAAATGGTTGTATACCATATACATACATATGTACATACATATGTATATTTGGTTGTTTCACTCATTGTATTAAATTAAAAACAAATAAAAATTGTAAGAAAAAAATGTAAACTTCTCGAAATGAAATGCATTTTATGCTGTTTCACTTGAATACCAAAGTGTAAACTTTGTCTATTTTCTTCAATTTTTTTATTTTCTTTCAGTTTTCTTTTCTTTTCGTTTTTCTTTTTTTTTTTTGAAAATTTTCCATACATTTATGTTCTTGTCGAACTTGAGCAGACATTCTTTTGCAACTTCTTGTAGCTTATGTTGTTGTTGGTGTTGTATTCGTATTCGAATTTCCTTTCTCCATTCTTCTTGTTGCAAACTTTTAACTGAAAAATTTGTTGTATTTTTTTTTTTTTTTGCCTCCGTTTCATTTTTTCGATTTTTTTTTTTATGAAAACTCAGTTAAATTTGTTTGCAAGAAATGAAAAAAAAGCGTTTGGAAGGAATTACGATTTATGCAAAGTTTTTTTTTTAATTTTTTTTTTCTTTTTTTTTTTTTTGATAAATTCATTTTGGGTTATTGACGTGGTGTACTGATGTTAGAGGAAAAACGAAAATATTATTTGTCATTTTGAAATTGGATTTATAGAAACATATGTACATATGTATGTATGTATGTTAAAGAAAAATTGTAGTTTTGAATAGAAGTTTTCGCTACAACACACACGATCTATGCATCCTTTAATGCATGGTTTGTGAATTATAAGTTCTATATTTTGAAAATAATAATAATAATAATAATAATGCCCTTGATCAGACTTCCGACCTTTGACAATTGACAACGTCCATCTTACTAAGGCCACATCTGTCAAATTAGTTGGCATATATACAGCCTGCTTTGCCAAATCAAAAATAGCCGGGTATAGCGTTTAAAGTTACGTACAAATATTAAAATTATTTTATCGAAATGGGTGTTCTGCCCATAAATCGTACCGCGATCGTAATAATCGTCCCACCGAGCAGACTATTCCCAATTTGGTGGACAAATTGGATTGATTGACCAATACTCGTGGAAGAAAAGCAAGACCTGTGAAAACTGCCGCCATCCGTTAGAGAGTGCAGGAGGATTCGAGGTAGTCTATAGTCGAATTTTAATTGAGTGGTGAACTACCCTAAATAACGATGTATGTTCGCTGAATTTGCTTTGGAGCAGTTGACAAATAACCCTATATGAAGATGTACAGTACCGTGCAAAATAATAGCAGTGAAGAGATTTAAGTCAGACATTGCCTATTATTATACAAATTATTAAAGAATTGTTTTAAACTATTTTGTAAATTCATTATTTAGTATGTTGTGTATTCATTGAGGTTACCATTTTTTTTGGACAACATTTTTACAAAATGTGAAAATGGAAAATTTAAAACTTATAGGAAAATATGATTGCAAAGAAATAGCAGTTTTTTTAGAATTTCAAATATTTAGAGAAAAAAATAAAAACTATGGTTTAAAATTAATATTTTGTGGAATATCCTCTATTCTTAATTACTGCATTGCATCGACGACCCATGGAGTTAACCAATTTTTGGCATCTTTCTACCGGAATAGCTCGCCACGATGATTCCATAATTCCCGCACGTTTTTCGGTTTTGCTGTAAAAACTGCTTCCTTGATGCCGGTCCACAAATTTTCAATGGGATTAAGATCCGGTGACTGAGCAGGCCAATCCACAACATTAATTTTATTGTTAGTAAACCATGATTTAGCTGCTCTGCTTGTGTGTTTCGGGTCATTATCGTTTTGGAAACCCCATTTTAATGGCATATTCCCATCGGCTTATGGTTTCATAACATTTTCCAAAATATGAACGTATAGATAGGCAACCATGTTTCCCTTTATCCAAAATAAAGGACCAGTGTCGTAATAGGAAAAATAACCCCATACATTTATTTTTGCACCTCCATGTTTTACAGTAGTTAAAACATTGCATGGTTCAAATGCTGTATTAGGCTTACGTCTAACGTACTCACGGCGACCTTTTGAGCCAAACAGAACAACTTTAGTCTCATCAGAACATAAAATATTACGACATTTAGATAGAGGCCAATTACGATGCTCTCGGGCAAATTTTAATCTTTTTACAACATGTGGTTTTTTCAAAAGCGGGACTTTACGGGGAGTTCTTGCTGGTAGATTATTGTTAAGTAACTTATCGTACAAGAATTAACATCAAGATTTAGATTTTGTTTCAACTCTGTGGCTGAAGTTTAAGTCTCATCTCTTACAGTTCGTAGGATTCTTTTAACCTCAAATTGGCTAATTTTCCTCCCCGTGTTTCTGCTTTGTATGACCATTTTTTGGCATTGGATATCATTTTAGCTGAGCAACCAACAAGATGTTGAATAAATTTTTAAGTTTTCCGAAACCGAAAAACGAGCAGGAGTTATGGAATGTGATGGAATCATCGTGGCGGGCTATTCCGCTAGAAAGATGCCAAAAACTGGTTAACTCCATGGGTCGTCGATGTAATGCAGTAATTAAGAATAGAGGATATTCCAAAAAATATTAATTTTAAACAATAGTTTTTATTTTTTTTCCTAAATGTTTGAAATTTTAAAAACACTGCTATTTTTTTGCAATCATATTTTCCTATAAGTTTTAAATTTTCCATTTTCACATTTTGTAAAAATGTTGTACAAAAAAAATAGTATCCTCAATGAATACACAACATACTAAATAATGAATTTACAAAATAGTTTAAAACAATTCCTTAATAATTTGTATAATAATAGGCAATGTCTGACTTAAAACTCTTCACTGCTATTATTTTGCACGGTACTGTAAGTGAATAAACAAAATAGTCAAATTTGAGACGATATCATGTGGGTTCAACCGAACGGCGCTACGATCGTGATAGCTTAGGGCAATCTGGATATTGTGCACGAGCTCAAATCGATTGTAAACTGGCCACTGACATCGAGCGATTATACTCCGTTAGACACTTTTTTAAGTCTGAAGTGTATGCGAAGAAGCCTTAAACTTCAGCGGCCATCATAGCCAACATAACCCAAGCTATCGGAGAAATTCAGCCTGACTTGTGCGTCAGATTCAAGGAAAATTAGACATTTCGGATGCGTTCTCCAAGAAAGGAGAGCGGTTATAACAAACGAATAAAAAATTGCGACAATAATTAACACATACATTGTGGTATTGAAATTGACAGATACGCTGTCTTGGGCACTTTCTCGATTTAAGAAAACTCTCACATTGAAACAAAATAGTTAGGTGAACTTCATTAAGAATCCAGATATAGAAAATTATAATTTCTGATATTAATACGTATTCATACTTATTTTAATATCATACTCATATTCAAAGTTTGAAGTACTCATCGTACTCATACTTAACAATACGCATGATGTTGTTGATATCGAATCTCCTTTACTCAACATTTACAAGAACCATAAAATAAGTATTATGCGCGTACGAACACTACAATATTCACCAGAAGGTTGTGTGTTTGCTTGCTGTGTTTGGTATTTTCTTTCTTCTTTTTTTTTAATTCAACAACAACTAAGACTGTAAATTTTTGATGAATGATTCGAATTACTCGAATCATTTATGAGTATTATGAATATTTTTCTAAATGTATGAATCTGAATGAGTAGGCGTATGAATCACACATATTTCGAATGTTATAAAATTAAAATTTAGGCCAAGAATACATATGTATAAATATGTACCAGAGATCAGCAATGAATCGTTTTTCGCTACTCATAAGTACTCATGAAATTTTGAGTATGAGTGAGTCAACAGTATTGAAATTGAACTACTTTGATTCATTCGTACTCTCTACAACATTGATTTATAAGTACAGGTTGCAATGAGTACAACGTTGACAATTAACTCTAATTCAGATTCATAAATTTATAAAAATACTTATAATACTCATAAGTGACTCATGTGATTCTAATCATTCATCAAAATTTGTTATTGTTGCATTTACAAAAAAAAAAAAAGAAGAAAGAAAAAGATAAAGACAGCAAGCAAAGTAAACACACAACCTTCTAGTGAGTATTGTAGTGTTCGTACGCGAATCATACTTATTTTGTGATTCTTGTAATGTTGAGTAAAGGAGAGTCGAAATCAACATCATCATGCGTATTGTTAAGTATGAGTGTACTCATCGTACTTTGAATATGAGTAGTACGAGTATGATACTAAAATAAGTATGAATGCGTATATGTATCAGAAATTATGAATATGATTCGAATCTACTTATCTTTTAGAATACTCATTGCTGATCTCTGGTATGTACGTATTATTTCATATTTTTTACGATAAAGAGACTGTCAAACATACCGTATGGATACATTTAGATAGCCCGACATAATTAAAGTATGGATTCCTGTATGCAAGCAAAACAGACAACAATACAATACACACTTCGAACTGTTCACATGATCACACGTAGGAATTTTCGAAAAATTAGCAACAACAAAGGTAAAAAATCGTACGACAGCAATTCATAGCAAAATCGTGGACTTACCAGCCATAGAAACAAAGAAATATAAATTGAGCGAACAATGATGCTGCCAGTCAGTTGTGAGTTGTGAATCAGTGTTATTATCTGAAAGGACCACGGCGACTTCTTGAAAGCAACTACGCAAAATATTATTCGCAAGGTAATGTAATAAAAATATAAAAAAGCAATGAATTATGTAAGAAAGGAAACGGTATGCTATGCCCTATTGTAGCTTCAATAATAAAAACAATTTAAACAAATAATATTACAATTATTTACAGTAAAATCTGACTAAAATGTCGGTTTCTTCATACAAAAACATCATGCGGTTAAAGCTACCCTATCAAATTAAAATAACATTTAAAAAAAAAGGTTTTTATTTTATAGAATACGACTAATTTTTGTCGTTCTGGATTCAATTTTTTCAAATCTACTAATAGGGTAATAGTGATTGTGCTGTTTGAGATATTTAATTTCAATACCGAATTAATAAATAATTACACTATGCGACAAAATACAAAAAATCAAATACACCCGCGTAACAACTTACTCTAAGTTGTTCAGTTAGTTGAGAAGAACTAAAAAAATACTTTTTTTATTTTTCTCCAACCCTCCAAACTTGTTTTATTTGACAAAAACTGTTTTTTTGGACTTTACGCACAAATTTATGGATTACACAAACATTTCTGAACCGAAGTCCATAATTTAAACACTATTAAAAAGGAAAGAGATGGACCTTTAAAACAATATTTATATGTATATTATTTCACTTAAAATGCTATGGGGTTTGATGAGGTAAACTTGACAAATGCGAATTTTTTCATATTTTTTCGAGTTTGCCCGGTCATGGTAGCAAGCTTTAATTAAAAAATATGAAATAAATGGTGACGTTCTTAAACTGCATTCTCTTCGTTTGATGAAATCTAACAAAAATTACCGTAGTTATTATTTAAAGAGTCTGACAGTCGAGTTATATTTTTCATACATATATTTTTGCAAATGGACTTGAAGTTAAAAAATTTTCAGAATTTTTGATAGATCTTGAGTGTTTGTTGGAAAATGTGTCAAATTCACAAATTCAGCAAAGAGTAATAATAATATCTGCAAAAAAAAAAAAACACATAAAGCCGACTTCTGGTAGTCGTGCAAACGTGAAATTGCCAACACACATTTTGCGATACACAATCAAGTGCCATCAAAACTTTTGAAAATTTTTGAATTGAAAGTTCATTTGATAAAATTACATATACAAAAAATATAACACGACTGTTATACTAATTAAATAATAACTCCGGTAAGTTTTGTCCGATTTGATCAAACGGAATGTCAATCTCTTCACAAGATAATCCACTTTCAGAATATCATTACGAATTTGATATTTTTTAATTAAATTTTGCAATTAATAATAGTTAAACTTGAAAAAATGAGAAAAAATTCATAATTTCTAAGTTTGCCCGATCAAAACTCATAGCATGTAAGTTTGAATCATATGTATGTAATGGTATATGTATACCATTTTAAAGGCTCATCTGGCTCCTTTTCAAAAAATTTTGTATTTTGAAAATAGGTTAAAAAATATTTGGGCAAACAATAATTTTTTGTGAAAAGATCAAAAATACCATTTTTGTCAAATAAAATAAGTTTGGAGGATTCGAGAAAGATAAAAAAAAATTTTTTTTCAGTTCTACTCAACAAAACTCACTACCTACACTATGTCATTAGTTGGGTGTATTTTGACTGTCGCACCGTGTAATTATTGATATTAAAATATTATGAGAAAAAGCCTTTAAAATAAATGAACTAAATGCGTTTGTTAGCTAATGGGAGATATGCTACAGCAATAGCAAAACACGTGTAGTGAACCAATAGAGGTGGATAGGGGTTTTGCTATTTACGTATTTCATGTATTTATTCCTTAATATTATGGATATTTTACCTCATTAAAAACGACAATTGATGTCACAATAGTTTTATTCATTAAATTTTAGTTCATATTTCATAAAATCGAACAAAGTTAACCTTGTACGAAATTCATTAAAAGTCATTACACGGTTATTATTGACAAATCCAAAGTGTATGATGCACTTTTATCGCGTACTTTTAAGCAGATTTAAAACGTTTTCATATAATTGCCTTCGGTTGCAGGATTAAATTAAGTGTACAAAAGGAAACCGATCTGGGGTTAATTTATTATACATTTCGGAAGTGAAGAAAAAAAAAACTCTTTTCACAGTAAAAACCAACTTGAAATTCTGGGTAAACATAAAACAAAATAAGTTCAAATGAAAACCTTAAAAGTGGAAAAAATTATTACAAAAAATAAACAAATAATATATAGATATGTATATGGGTATTTATATATGTATATGTACGTGTGTATATGTAAGAAAAAAAATGTAAAGAAAAATGTTGCAAATAAATAGAAAACGACAAAAGTTTTCTTTTGCATTATTAATGTTTTTCAAAAAAAAAGAAAAAAGAATCTACAAAATAATAAATACGAGTAAAAAAACTTTTAAACATTTAAACCAATTTAAAACTATTATTGGTCTGGTAAAAAAAACAGCAGCAACCTTCACACACAAATGTGTGTTCTACGCAGAGTAATATTAGTTGTAGTGCAGCAAAAAAATTAATGGCATGTGCATGGGAGAAGAAGCAGTGGAAACGATGCGAATAATGATGGTGGTGGAGAAAGTAATGACAATAAAAACAATACCAACAAATTTCGCAAACAAGACGAAACAGAAACTTTTCGGGAAACTCCTTTCCCATTTATCTGCATACATATATCTACGACTATCTGAATATTCAGTTTTTGTTTTTGTTTTCTTGTTTTTCTTTTTGTTTTGTTTTTACTCATTTGTGATTTTGTTAAGTCCGTAATGCCAAAATGAATGAGTTTTAGTATCTAGTTTTTTTTCTACTCTAAAGTCGAGAAAAATAAATGTTGTACACACATACACACATACATAAATGTAATTCAGATAAAAACGTGATTTGACCCACTTTACGCATGCATGAAGTATCGTAAAGAAATGTTGCATCTACAAGGTGAATATTTGAATGGTGAATATAAGCATCTACAACTCCCCCTAAACTGTAGTGGAGAGATATGTATATATTTGGAAATTGTAAAAAACAACAGAAATTAAATCTTATCATACATTTATAACGCAGCTTCCCAAATATTCACCATTTCACCATCAAAACACTTGAGTTTAATTCGTCTGCTTGTGCATAAATATTAAACACTTCATTTGAGTTGAGTACATATTTAAAAATTGATTTGGATGCAATAGAGGGAGGATACTTTAGACATTTAAGAGTAAAAGAGAGGAAAAATATTTTAAACTATTAAAAATTAAAGCAACATTGTAAAATAATTTGAATATAAAAGCTGATTAAGCTCTTTAGTCTAAATTTTTTCATTATAAAAAAATATTCGTGACATGTGTCAGTGCAAAAAATATGAAATGAATACTGTGTGCAAAGTATAGCATTTCAATGTCTAAATTCATTCTGCAAGGCAGATGTGCTTGATAGATGCGGTGTTTGATTCGTTTGGCAGGACCCCGACATCAGTAGAATAACAACAAAAATCGAAACGTTATAGTCAATGGAGCAACGTATATCGACAATTTTTTTTTCCAAAATAATAATATTGGTTAACATTTTTATGCACATGCTGCACAACACCCCCGGGTGTTAAGCAATTAACCTCACATTTTTGAGCAGCCCAAGATATTAAAAATGAACCTCAAATTACAATTTCAGCCATTGGCTACCATATTACAGCTGCGATTCGTTGTCTGAAATGTTGGAAAAGTATGCCATAATTTTAGCTCACGAAGTATCGTCTGCAGCGGCGCCACCGAAAACATTTGCAAGTAATAACGTTTGAAAAGTACTTGGTGGGTAAGCGGTTCACAAAAATCACAGAATATATGAAAAAAACTGAAATTTAAATTTCAAAAAATGAAACTATCGAATCATTCCCCATTTATTGTGTATTTTAGGTTTTTATTTCACTAGGTTTTGACTGGAGAAAAGTAAGTACAAGTGATAGATTTTCAATTAACTTTTATTTACGATTTAAGAAAACAACTCTAACAAAATTCTGAATTTCAAATACAATAATATGGATTTGATTAAAAAGACAAACAAAAGAGATAAATTTAAAAAAGTCCAAAAAATTTTCTTCAAATAATTTAAATGATCAATTATTGGAGCGAATTTTGCGTCAAACTACGTTATATAGGAATAATCAAACACTTAAATATTTAATATTCAGTTCATTGCTACACATTTCTCACTAAAATCAGGCAAAGTGGAATATTTCAATATGTATTTTGGAACTACAATATACAATACGTACTGTGTACAACAATTTTTAATAGGTAAGCCTATGGAATTGACACTTTCATTAATTATTTTTGTGATAAGCGATTTGGTCATACCTCAAATTGCCTCATAAAATATTTTTAATATTAAAAAAGTGGTTTAATATGACATTGACTCTGACTACTTATCTTAGTGGAATAGAAACGGCAAAGTTTTCTAGGACAAAGTAATAATTTACTAGTGATTGAAATTGCCAATGAGAACAAACTTATATTTTAAAAATCTAAAGTTTTAGTTAAGTTTTCAAAATTTCAATTCTAACTTTTAATTTAAAATTATCTCAGTTTTAATAGTAAACTTATGAACTTTAAGTTAATAATGAGAACATACAGTAAAAAAAAACTCCACATACAGCATAAGATTTTGAAGTTAAAGAAAAAAAAAAGTATTGTTAACTTATAGTAATTATTGAAAACCTTACAAGACCAACTAAAAAGAAATTATGAACATATTATAGCGACCAGAAAGTCAACAAATTTGGAGATCTAAAATTGAAAACTTTACTCTTTCAGGATTCGTGTGAGATGCACAGTCCTTTTCCATGATTCAAGCAACCATTTCAATGCATTTTAAAACGGCAAGATTTATTCAAGAACATGTAAATTGGATACCACATGAACCGAGCCGAGAGAAGTTAAAAATAAGATTTCAGTTTTACATCAAAACCAAGCGACAAAGTCTATGTCCAAAAAGAATATCCATTTAGCCAACGTAATGCTCTGTATTTGGTGGGACCAAATGAGTGTGAGTCACTATGCGCTGCTAAGACCACGTTAAAGGTATAACGGGAAATGTATTCAGAAATTAATTATTTTCGTTTGAAGTGAACTTTAAAATTATTATCGATATATGTACATTAGAGCGACTCAAGTTGTATGGAAGCAAAATTCGTGCTCGATGTACCCCTTCAAAATGAACCTTGGACTTTTTTAAGATGACATTTAAAATATTTCGGCTCTAGCTTTGACTTCTCGTGAGCTGAACCATTTTGAAAAAGGGTTTTTTTTTGTATGTTTTGTTAATTTGAGAATCTGTTTCCTTACCAACATATACAATATGGGTATCGTAAGAAAGGGTTTTTAAGGCGCGTCCAACTGTATATACAATTTGTCCAAGGACGATCATTCATGTCCTTTTTTTTAAGGATATTCTGTAAAAAAAATGGTTTTTGAATTTTTTGTTCGGGGTTGTTTGTAATAAAAATGCCAAATTAACATATTTTAATCTTTAGTCGATTTGATTAAATACGGGTATCAGGTTTTTTTGAAATTCGGGTTTTGAAATATCGGGGTACAAATTTAAAGTTTAAATAAATCTTATGGCGATATCGCAAAAGCTGCACAATTCGCTCAACTGTACTTAAGGTCAAAAAGCCGCAAAGCATAGGGAAAATTGTGAAAAGGTTACTGTGACATTACAGGCTTGCGTAACACTGATTTGGAATGCAATTAGGCCACTTATCTCAGAAAAAAAACTAAAACTTGAATTTATTAAAGCTGACTCGCATAAGAATATTAATTTTTAGAAAATTAGTATTTAGTGATCTGAGTAAGCACAACAGATTTAGAAATAATGGCGCCAACCGAATCGAAGTTATGAAGAAAATCAAATACGGAAAATAAATCCAAAAATGTTTTAGGAAGCTAAGGCTCCGCTTGTGATGGATAGTTTGGTTTTCGCTAAGAGTAATATTCGATAACAATATACAGAAGCATTGACAGTTCAGCATACTATATTGATGGATTTTGCAGCAAGGCATGATCTCAAGCACATAATTCGAAACAGGTTCTTTTATTATGCGCCCAGACAGTTTAATACTTCTCCCCAGTCACCAAAGTTTAACTCAATCGAGCATACTTGGTATGTTTTCGCTGTTTCTGATTGTGTGGCATAAAAAATAGCACACGGCGAAAATGAGTAAGAGTATGCAGATTTTTTCTCTATGTATGCCAAACAAAGAAAAAAATTGTTACAGTTTTTTTCTTTATCTAATTCAACTTTAAATCATTGGATCAATTACACTATGCGACAAAATTAAAAAAATAAAAAATAAATAAATACACCCAGCTAATGACATAGTGTAAGTTGTGAATTTTATTGAGTAGAACTCACAACCTACATCAAGTCATTAGCTGGGTGTATGTTGACTATCGCACCGTGTTATTATCATTACTGTTATTATTATATTCCATGACTTTTGGATGGGACTTTTCATTAAGCGGTTTGTGTATCACTGTTATTTATAGGGTTTATTTGGTTTGAATTAATTTTTTTTTAAATTATTTTTCTTCTTTTCTGAAAGTTATTTCGATACTTACTCTTAATTACCCAACAAAACGTATTTAATTTTTACAATACATATGCGTGTACGGTTTTTGTTGTAGATATGTAGTTGTTGTATTCTTGAAATCGTTGTAGTACTGGTGATAGTAGTCGAGGTCACTTTTTTCTATTTTTGTTACATACATACACTTGTATTCTACAATAGTAGAGACAACATTAACAATCTTAGTTTATAATTTTTTCACAGATGTGTACGTACATATGTCAGAGATAAAGATGTAATATTGTAGCGACATTATATCCATATTTACCATGTACTTCTGTAATTATTATTTTCTACTGACACTTCATATTATTTTTAGGTTTTTTATTATGATTCAAAAATATTTTCTTTTTTTTATCTCTCAACGTTTATTTAAACGGTTTTACGTCTTGTGTACTGGGGTGTAAATGTGCTGTTGATTTCACTATTTTTACTCACACATACCATGTGTACTCAGCGGTAAAACGATTAATTGAGAGGCCTTTTAAAAAGCAGTTTTAAAGTCTGGTACAAATGGCTTGAGGAAAATGATAATTTAAGAAATTCTGAAGTCTTTACATTTGAATTTATTTTAAAAAATACTGTCGAGTTATTGCAACGTGGTTTGAAAATCTAAAGAACAGTTTCCTTTCAATAGAAGATGGCCATAATATTTTAAGACAAAAAACTATTCTAAGACTTATTCCATGTCTTCAGGCGAGTCAAACATTAAAAGGCCCTTTGGCTTTTACCGCTAAGTACATTTAAACATGGTGTTTATTGTGCTAATTAATGGTGAAATATTCAACATATACATTTGCGTATGTATGTGTTTACAAAAACAAATAAACTTTAAAATGGGAGTAAAACAAAAAAAATTCAAATTAAGGAGAAATAGTTACAAAAAAACAAGGATAGATGGAAAGACAGTAGTAAGGAGTAGAAATTTATGGAATATGTTTTAGTTGAAGTCAGAGAAAGGGATGCAGAATGAAAAATTCTTAACTTCACTACAGTTCGTTGAAACGCAGGCTGGCTGGCTGGCTGGCTGGCTGACTGACTGACTGGCTTGATAATGTGCAGCAAGCACGTTTTACATTTGAGTTATATTTTCGTAGTATTTTTGTTTGTATTTTTTTTATTATTATTATTTTATATGCTACTGCTGTTAACGACAACGACTTTTGCAATTTTTCTTTCCGTTTCCGGTTGTTAGGTTTGTTTTATTTTACTTTTCACTTGTTTATCTTTCTACGTTGACTGTAATGCGTAGCTGCTGTTATCTCATTTACAACAACGACAACAAAAACAATATATTAAAACACAAAGAAACCAACTGAAAAATATTAAAAATAATGAAAATATCACAAAAACAACAATTTCTCGAAATAGAAAACAAGAAAGAAATATTATAAGCGAAAAAACTTGCACCATTGTTTATAACAGAACATGGTGACTTCTTTTTGGTGAAATTATTTTCCATTTTGTAATTTTTTTTGATTTTTTTAAGGTTTGTTTTGCAATTTTAGAATTGCTTTTTCTTCTCTTCTC
Source organism: Sarcophaga rosellei (assembly GCA_930367235.1). NCBI lineage: Eukaryota > Metazoa > Arthropoda > Insecta > Diptera > Sarcophagidae > Sarcophaga > Sarcophaga rosellei. The sequence goes on from OV884019.1 coordinate 63,150,467, forward strand.
TTCTGCTCCTTTTTTTCTGTTTTATGCAACATATAGAAAAATAATTGAAGGACACTGCACAAACTATCTTGGTTTTGTGTAATTTTGTCTTCTGCAGTTTTTGTGCTTTTAATAGACAGTAAAATTAATCTGTAAATGTGTATGTATATGTATGTATATACACACTCTCGCGCTGTCACATGTAGTACATTTGAGTTGTGATAAAAATACAAACGAATAGCATTTGCACCAAGAAAATGCAATGATAGAAGGATGGCAAAGGGGGGGTAAATATACTAATGCGACTGAAGCTCTGTAGATGCTACACAGTGTAATAATATTCAATTATAAGCGGCAAATAGTAAAATGTAAAAGTGCTTGAGCAACAACTCATGCCAACAACGACAACAACAACCGATTACAAAAGCAACACATGCTAGAATTCAAAAGCAACCAGCTGCTGAACCAACACAGTCATCAGCATCCCACAAAAAGAAAAAAAAACTCAATAAAAGTAGCATTCAGGACAAAAGCACATGAAACACACACACAAGCACTCGCTACCATATACATACATACATAGTTTCAGTAGAGAGATGAGAAATAACGGGTAAAAGTGGAAAATCACCATGAAATAAGATGAAATCAAATGTATTCCATGAATGAAAGGTTTTTGGCCAAAAAGTGTTTGACAATTTTGCAGTCGGATTTCTTGTCTTCATGCTTTATGGTCTTTTTGTGTGTAAAGATTGTCTTTGAAACACATACACAAACTTACTTGTTGGGTGTGTGTGTTCTAATTGTTGCAAGTGCATGCATGTATTGAAGGTTACAAATGGGCAAGAATGCAAATGTATGTTTCGCTCTATTTTTGGTTTTGTTTTTACGTTTGGTGGAAGAAGTATTGGCAAAATGATGCTCATGACGAAAATTGATGCAAAAGGGTTACCAGAACAAAAAAAAAATGCTGTCAAGCAAACAACCGCTACGCGTTTCCGCATCTTCATATATATGCACACAAACTCACGAAGAAAACAAAATGCCCGCTTTTAAAAACAAATTGATGCCTTTTCAGTTTGTATTTCTATGTGAGTGTGTGTGTGGTTGTATGGTACTCGTTCGTGTGTGTGTAAATGTTTTGTTTATTTATTTTAAATAGAATTTTTTCTTTCTGCTGCGCTCTGTTACTGAGGATTAATTGTTTTTCATTATTTATACGACCGGTAATTTTTCAAAAGCTGTTTTAAACACATAAACGAACGAAGAATATTAGACAGGCATCAAAGGGAGATGACTTTGACACCAAACGTTTAACAAGAAAAAAAAACCATTTTTGCTTTAGCGTGTGGCTACAGTATAAAAACAAATCGACAACAACAAACATCAACTTAAAAGAAATATTATTAAAAGAACTGAAATGAAATAAATAAATAAAAATAATCTTTAAAAGACACAAAAGAAAATGGGTTACTCTGTGTGTATTAAGTTCACTCTTAACTCGTTTGTGTAATTTCGAGTTTAAATTAAGTTTTATGGCATTAAACTTTACACATACACATACACATGAACATACACTTGATTTTGATTTCGGGTTTTTTTTTCTTATTTTATTCCGCTTAAAATGGAATTTTTAAAACATTTTATTTTAAAAAAACAAAAACAGTTTCAATGTCGATTCAAATTGATTTAAATTTGTATGTAAAAAAACCTGCTTTAAATTAAAAAGGACTCTATTACTAATTAAATTTTATTATTGTCGTTATTTTCTGTTTGCTTTTTTGGATGGTTTTGGTTATTTTTTTTGTTTATTTTGTTTTTATTTTCTTATTTTATTATTTTTATCCGTCTCTCTTATGTATGTTTATTTATTTATAGTTGGCATTTAGTTTGTTTGTTTATTTATTAAGATTTCTTTTATTATCCGTTATTTGTTTGACGTTTTAACTGTTACTTATAAGAGTCCTATTGTTACTGAAAACAATTGCAAAAACTAAACGCACATCCTTGTATGTTCTTGTTCCCTATAGCTTCGTTAGCTGACTAAACGCTCGTGTTGATGGCTTCAACAATCGGTATATCCCGATTAAGTGACGCTTCATTCGTTGCCCCAGTACGAAGTTAGAGTTTGCAGCCAAATGCACTTCACCCATTGGTGGGTTGAGTACAACCCCACCATAAGAGAATCAGTGTTTCAAAGAACATTAGCATTTGGATCATGAGTATTAGCTTATCATCCACCACGTGGTGTTTGTTTGACCTGCAGTAATGAAAATACGCTCTTAGTTTGTGGGTTTTACTTTACTCACCCTCTCTCCCTCTCTCGTTTATCTCTGGTACTGCTGACGTATTGGTGAAAAAACTCATGTATCTCTTTCTCCAATGTTGGTGCATAATTCAAACATTTGTATTTTACATTGACTACGCATGTCCTTCGTTTATGTTGTTTATAACGTCCTGTCTACTAAATGCTGACTGTTGTTTATTCAGTTGTCTATGAAGGCTGAAGCGATAAGGACACATTATGCAAAAATCGTTTCAAACATTTTGCTGAAAAATCTGTAAACATCTTCATAGAAAATGCACAAATGAAAAGTGTTTGTTGTTTTATTATTTTGATTCACTGTTTGGATTTGAGCAGATGCCAAGAGAACAAAGATTATTGTCAATTTATATGGCGAAAGTTCGTCTTTTATAGTGAATTCTTATTTATTTACCTTGTAATTGAAAATAGTTGTAATAAAAATAAGGAGAGATTTAAGTTAGTTAGATAAGCATTGCATTGTTATTGTATAATGTTAAATGATCACTCCTCTTAATATGTTCTTTCTTACTGCTGAGTGCAGCAACAAAATTCTTTAAACATCAGAAATCTGATCAAGTACTGCTAACCAACTATAAGTTCAGAGATGAATTCACATCTAATAAATTGTCGTCAAGTAGAAGAACGGCAACTAATCTGATGACTCTATCAAGGAGAAAACAATATTCCATAGCAGCCACCATGTGGACCTCACCTAGAGAGGCATTAATTATCCTTTTGGCTTAAAGTTCTGTAATGAACTTAGTAACAGTTTCACTAACATTGCGCTTGTTAAGTGCCCAGACCAGGCGTGTTGAGCTTTGCCGGTGATTTGAAACTTTTGAATGAGCCAATGGCCCACCGAAGTGTGCCTACATTCAAATTTCTGCCTCCAAATGGATGCCACCAAATAATGGGAAACACGACTATGTTTCAATTACCTGGGAAATATATATCAAGGAGTACTCTAAGAGTCTCCCCATTCGACATATCCCAAGTATTAGTACCCGACCTAATATGCCGTCTTAATATTTGTCAGAAGGTCCGAAGTCTACCAACTTTATTGGATTTTTTTCCATTACCCAACAAAAGCTGTTGCCCTTCGTCTTCTGGAGTTTAACCTTATCCCTTGGAACCATCTCTCTGTAGCTTTGCCTGTAGTTATTTTGTAGGTGTTTGTCCGACTGACCACCAAATCCTACAGCATATCGTAGTTTCTTGTCCGCCTGAAGTTGTAGCATCAGTAGCAGCAATTTTCATTGCATGGATTTTCCTTGGCAGTCCCACAGGTCTGTTAAGATGAGGCTTTTGTGGAAAGGGTACCAGTACTTCCCTTCAAGGAAAGCCCCCCTGGAGGTGGTGCTTTTTATTTAGTTGAAATGCTCTTCTTTAGGGTTGGACACCGGTTGGTGACATAGAGCTTTAAGCAGGCAAAAAAAAGTCGGTTATCATATGACCATAACGCTCCGAATTGACGGTGACAGTCGTTCCATCGTCGTTTTCGAAGAAGTAATGTCCAATTACACCTTCGGACTAAAGAGCGCACCAAACAGTGACTTTTTCTGGATGTAATGGCCTCTCTTCAATTACTTGAGGATTCTCAGGACCCCAAATACGACAATTTTGTTTATTAACATACCCACCGAGTGTGAAATGTGCTTCATCGCTGAAAAAATTTGCACGATACGTGGTTTCACAACTTAGTTTGACAGATGTCGAAATGCAGTCGCATACTTTTGAAACCACGAAATGGATAGCCCTTTATCTTAGTTTGATTTGTCTGCCAATCAGTTGGTTGTCCAAAACGATTCTAAACATAATATAGAACAAAAAACGATCTCTGGGTATTATAAACCGAGAATATAATCTTTTTTAACTCTTTATTCGAGTACCTAAGAAGTGAGTAGGCTCTGTGTATTACGAAATTTTGTTGAAAGCTGTCGAAGCAGTATGCCTGATGCTAAAATTTTTTAACCTCCACATGCTTTACCTCGAGAGTCCTTATAATCATACAGACTCTTTGACGTTATATGAGTGTCGGACTCTAATATTATGTCAATTTGTTTTCCAGCAAGGAAGAATTCTATTCAATTTTTCTGTCGATGGATGCGTTTCAAATCATCCCAGCATCGCTTGCAACAATGTTGACTGCAATCCCAGTATCTCTAGATTCAAAGATATCATGTCCGTCACAAAGTTACTTTATTCACCTATCAATAGTAGCTTCAAGGCGACTAAAATTGTGAGCAGAGGTCTCTCTCTCTCTGGTCAATAATGATTTTAATATTCGAATCGATTTAGCTTTTAAAAGCCCTGAATATAATACCTGACTGACAGTTGTCGGTATCTATTACCAACCTGAGCATGTACCATTGGAAGGAAATTTACTTAATTTGTGTTAAAAATATGTCTAGGAGCTGTTCTAGTCTTCTGTATAATTGAGTCATTTCACCAAGGTACACGTGGCAACCACTATAATTGGAAGTTTGTTTTCCATAACTATTTTTTTTTTGTTTTTTTTTTTTAATTTTATGTCAGCAGGTTACATTTCCACTTGAAACATAGACTGTGAAACTTTCTATAAATTTATTATATTTGGAAAATCCTTAATTTTGAGTCCCACATTTGTTTAACCAACTTTCACCTCCTCTGGCTCTATAGAAGAGTCAATGCCTTTAGTGGTTTTGAGCTGGTATGTACAATAATTTTTTTTTTTTAATTTAGAAATAATGATATTGTGTTCCTTTTCGCTGTTTACTTGTATTTTTGTTTTACCAATGTTTTCACGTTTTATTGCATTGACATAAAAAGAATTTCGCCAATATCAGAAATTGATTTTTTTAAGCGCGCTGATACTTTTATCTGTGCTGCAAACTGGCGGTGGGTTGCTCGACTTTTTCGATAAAGTAGGTTCACAATTGTATCCACGAATAAAGAAATCTTTTTTTAATTTGTTCTCTTCCGTTTTTGTCCGTGCGTGGCGTGGCTGCAAAAGTTAGCCCTTTTTGGTCTGAAAACTGCAATTGACATACGGCTAAATCGCATAGAACGTCAAATAAATGCCCTTTGTAGCGACAAAAAATTTACACGTCGGTCACGATTAAATTCAACACAGCGAATAACCCAATGCCACCCCTATAGACCATGTTGGTATCGTCATACATTTGGAGACAAGGCTATGAAGTGTCATGAGCCTTCTTAATATTAGCAGAAAATATCCAAAATATTAGTTCACTTTTCCATTTGGCGGGCGGATCTCAAGATAAATATTACATAGCTCGTCTTATAGTTAACAACAACAGATATCCCAGCCAACAAGTATAGCTTAAGTACTCGTCTGTGTGATTTCAATTATATGTTTCATATCCTTATCACATAATGCCTTAGGAGTAATCATTAGAGTAATATACATATATAGTAGCAGATATACAATTATACAACGTATGTATGTATGTGTACATATTATAGGCAATATGGTTCAATATCCGGCGATGACGCATAAAATTGCACACATATGATGTAATACATCAACAATGCATGAGGAAATGTTGTAAAAATAAAATTTTTTTCATTTATTTTCATTATCATGTGCTTAATTATTATAAAAAGTACAACATTTTTTAAAGAATTTTTAAAAAAAAAGTTGATTTAAGTGTTTTTTTTTACAATCCTCCCTCTTTCCGATTTTTTGCCCATTTTTTAACATAAATATTAGGCACATGACAATATAAATCAAAAGTTTTGAAGTAAAAGAGGCTATTAGAAGAAAACAACTGTATAACAAGTGCCCTAAAATTTAACATTGCATACATGTTTTTCTCAAATTTCTCACATGCTACCATTTTTTAGTTTTTTTTCACGATTTACGTATCACTACTTGTACAACTAACACAAATGTACTCTTAAAGAGTTACACAGCGAATTCAGAAGAAGCTTGAAGAATGTAAGTTCAATTCCGTTATTAAATACTTTGAAACATTACACTATGCGACAAAATAAAAAAAAATTAAATACACCCAGCTAATGTGTCCTGAGTTTTGCTGAGTAGAAATCAAAAATATTTGTTTTTTTTTTTTTGTATTTCTTGAATTAATTTAATTTTATCTTTTAATGTATTGAATAAGGATAGTGAAATAAAATGCGAAAATAGTCGACATCAAAGTCCAGGCTCGCTTATGGATAAGTTATCACATACAAAAGTGGTGGTGTGAGAAGCTACGATGATAGATAGGATAATATTATAATGATCAATAAGTAAGTAATTAGTGATGGGAACGGAACAAATTAAGATATTTTATTTTAAATAAAAATTGCGAAAGGGTTCAATTTACCACACCTCACAAGGAATGCAACAAAATTTCACCATTATTGTTAATGGTTGATTAAAACGAGCAAAGATATTATTTATCTTTAGTTCTAACAGCCAGTGGGGAAAATTATTGTGACCTTTTTAATTTCTTATTTACATATCAAAAGATCTATTAAATTTTACAGTACAGTTACGCACAAAATTATACACTAAATAGTAATAATGTGAAAGTATAAAAATATAAAGGAAACAAAATTTGGACAGGTTTGTTTTCACACGACCAGAGAAATATTATTTTGTCTGTACTGCCTGGAATTACTAGATCACTTTTCAAGAGCGCTATTTGGTGCGTTTTCATCAATGTTTTCCTTAGCTTCAATGGCACGCACTCATAGATAATCACAAAGCCTTAGATGATTTATATTAAAAAAAAGAGAAAAAAGTTTAGTTGCAATTACGTCCGCAAAATATGGATGCTGATTTATAAGTTTAATTGCTGGCCTTTGGAAACACTACGATAGAGAAGTGAATGCAGTTTCTTCCCATTTTTCCTTTTTTAATACTAAATTGTAGCCACAGCCAAGCGCCAATAAATAGTGAATGGTTGGTGCAAGACAGAATTTTTTCAAATAGAATTTGAAGATTTTCAATGAAATTTCTCTATATTCTTGTCACTATTACTATGACACCTTATTATATTACTTAATTGTACTTTGAAGTCGCCATGGTCTATTATGTAGTGTGTTGGCGTACTTGACGTGAGGCCTCGGTTCAAACCCCAGGTCAGGCATCTCCAACTAAACGAAATATTACAAAATATTTCTTCAGCGACTTCCTCTCAGCAGATTTCTGGCAAAAACTCTGAGAGTAAATAAAATTGCCATGAAAAGTTTCTAAAAAACCTGCAGTTCGGAGTCGGCTTTAAAACTGTAGGTCCCGCCACTCATGTATAAAATTAACTCACATCACATAAGTGGTGTGGGAAAATAGGTTGTAAGGATTAATATATTCACTTATTGATCACACGACTTCTAAAAATATATTCAAAAAGTTCAATGGGAAATTTCCCTTTTGATAAGGCTGAAGCCTGAAGATCAAAGGATGGAGTAAGTTTTTCTAGTTTATTTAAGAGAAAATTATTTATTCTTATCCGAAAATAAAAAGCTTCTGACATATTCATACTCAAATGCTTTATGTTCTCAAAGACTAACAAACAAAGGAATAACGTAGCACAATTTGAAATTTTCTTATGTGGAAAGAAAAAAAGAAAAACGAAATTCTAACGAACATAAATGGATGGCATTTTATGCTGCTGGAGGAGGTTGATACAATAGAAGAACTGCACGTGGATGTTCTTGTGAATGTTGGGAAAACTGTAAAAGGAGTATGACGAGAAATAATTTAAATAACAAAATACCATTCATCAACTGTAACAATTTTACAGCTCTCCACAAGAAGGTATCCTAGTTATTTTACTTGCAATAATGGTAAAGTAAATATTTCATTAAAAATTTCTTTTGCCTTTTGGGTACTTTTTACTCGTCGTCATCCTTTCATATACCATAGTTGCAGTGATAGAAGCAAAAGCAGTTATAAGACCATCATCATTATCATCGTTGTCATTAGGCTTAAGGCTAAATTTTCTAACATTAAATTAATGTAATTATATGTGCTTTGTTTTGCATCCAGCAAAAATTGGCAAAAACAAAAAAAAAAAAAAAATAAAACCATTTATTTATTCATTTTTAAATAAAAATAGAATTTCGTATCTCAAACATCAGCCTCTTAAAATCCACGATCAAATCAATAATAATGCAGATCAAGGGCTTCCACACTTAGACAGTTGACAAGGGTGATATTGTTGAAGATACATTTGTCAAAATAGATATAAATTATTCAACCTGTTTTGTCAACGCACCCTGACCAATCTATTCGGTAAGTATGCAATTGATTTTGGATGAATGAGTACATGAACAAACAGAATTGTCAATACCACTCCACATGGGACCAAAAAACGTATACAGCCCGACGAAAAAGTCACTGTTTGGTGTAGATTTTTGGCTGGCAGCGCCATCGGTTTTATTTCCATAAGAACGACGTTGACGACGCCATCACTGTCAGCGATGAGTATTACAAACTTCTTTTGGTCTAATTTTTATAAATGGGACATCAACGGCATGTCATCTCACGTGAAAGCAGAGGTGTTGTCGAGCCGGAACGCTCCGGAACGTCGTTCCGGTACTTCCTTTTTGGACAGGAACGCGTTCCGGAACTAAAGATGATTTCTGATAACGAGAATTGGCTGACGTTTTGAAAAAAAAAAATTAAAAAGAATTGCTGATTTTTTTTTTCTAATTTTTGAAGAATTGACGAAAATTGGGAGAAATCTCCCTCCCCCCGTCGTTAAATTTGTTACATGAGACCGAACAGAACGGCCGCCTACCCAGGATCGGCCCTGTCTATATAATTATATATACGCGTACAACGCCACTGCGTGAAAGTGATTTTAACTGGCCACCAAGACCATACAATCTGACCCACTTAGACTTTATTCTTGTGAGGTTTTCTAAGCAGCTGTATGTAGTGTACTGGGCATTTCTGATGCGCTCCACTTAGAGATGCCGTGGTGGACGAGATCAGCAATGAGTATTCAAAAAGATGAGTAGATTCGAATCATACTCATAATTTCTGATACTTATACTCAATCATACTTATTTCAATACTCATAATCATATTCAAAGTTTGAGGTACTCATCGTGCTCAGCAACAATACGTATGATGTTGTTGATTTCGACTCTCCTTTACTCAACGTTTACAAGAATCAGAATAAGTATGATTGGCGTACGAGCACTATACTAGAAGGTTGTCTGTTTGCTTTGCTTGCTTTGTCTTTCTTCTTTTTTGTTAATGCAACAACAACTAAGACTGTAAAGTTTGATGAATGATAAATATTTTTCTAAATTTATGAATCTGAATGAGTAGGCGTATGAATCAAACATATTTCGAAAGTTATTGTTGCGTTTGGCCAGTGTTGCTTTTTTACACTAAAAACATATGAAGGTTGACTTAAGAGCAACATAAATCGTGAGCCTTCTGAGTCAAACGAATGAGTGCACTGGACATCTTCTCACATTACATATAAAGTATTTCATAGCCTTCACTTGACGACAGAAACTTATGTTATACTCTATGGAAAAACTTTTAGCCTTGAACGTCTGACTAATAAGGTGCGATTTCACTTCTTCTGGGTCTATGCAATTAAATAATAATTTGTACATTTAATAATAATTTGTATGCCATTATCGCTTTTTATTTGCTACGCGCATAAACTTATTACGCGAATTCTTTAAATATTTAATGGTATTCGTTGTTTTACATTTTAGGTTTTTTATATTGTTACGTTTTTACATTTTTAAAATCTTTATAGTCGCACTACTTTTGTGGCACTGTTGACGTCTTTGGTGTATCCAACAATAATTTGCTTGTTCGTTATTCTTCTCTGCTCACACAGTTTGCGTAAGCAACAGCATTTGTACGTATTTACAACGGAGATGTTCAAACCACGACAGTGCGCTTCACACGCAACGCGTCTTCACACAACGTTGACTGAATTCTTTCTACTCATTCATTGTTGTTTGTATATTTTTATTCACATTGCTTGTTGTTGCGTTCTTGCTTACGCAAACATACCGATGATGTTGTTTTACTCGTAACAAGTTTGTTGTATGTGTTTCTCATTTTAATGTTAAACGGTGATACACTGTTTCCATTTTCGTAACAATATTTATATTTATAAGAAATTTAAACCTTAAGTCGAATGTTTTCCATAGTAAATCTTGTCATTTAAATTGCTGCGATTGTTTGTTCATTTATTTCGTAAAAATTAAATTTATTTTCACATTACTTTCACTCTCGCGATTGTCGTCAGTTCAACGCTGTTTTAAAATATGATTTCTATGCCATCAGTCTGAATATTTTGCTCTTTTGCAAATAGTTTGATAAATTAGAGGCAATTTACTTTGCTACACACAGAAAATAAATCAACTAAACCCCATTAGCAGTTGGTAGTGTGCACGAATACATTTTAATTAATAGAGCAAATATTTGTGGCAGCGTGGTACCCATGTTACAGATTCTCCCCAATTGAAATCGTGTCTTCTCATCATAGTACTTTGGGTGCTGCCAAAAACGCTTTTACTTTTCAACTCGTTTTAGTTGTCTTTGGTGTTTTTTTTTCTGTTATCCTTGAGATGAGAGAAGCAATTAAATTTGGATTACGAAATAACAATCGTTAGGATTAAAGACTTTAAGCGCGTTGACTATAATGGAAAAATAAAAGCCAACAGAGGGGAAAGCAAACGGAATTCAATGTTTTTTTTCCTTCGCTTAGAATGCTTATAAATCCTAAAGATTTTGTCTAAAAAAGATTTCTACACATAAAAAGAGAATTAATACAATACTCAAGGAATTTGATGAGATTGATTAACGCTACACCAACCGAAGAAATTGAGTGTAATTATGAAAAGCATGACATAAAAAATATTTAATTTAATTCTAAAGCACATATTTAAGATGCGACCTTTTAGAATAATGTTGGAACGATTAGTTAATTTTAAAGTACCTAATTGGCGATATTTGATTTTTAATTCAATGCTCACCATAATCATTTTATTCTTAACCTTTGCACCAACTTTGTATCTGAGTTCTACGGAGTTTATTTTTTTTTAATTTCTTGGTATTTTTCTTTAATTCTGCATCTATAAAAATAATTTTATATATATATTTTTTTTAGACTCTACATAGCATTCGATTCTCACTTAGGATCTAAACTGACACTCAGTTCTCCAATGTCGATTATTTTAAGGCAAAGTTTTTTCTTTCTTTTTTGATGTGATAAGTCATTACATCCCTTTAGCCAGAACTACGACCTTGCTCACCACAGCACCTATTTTATACGTTGTCTCCGGACGATATATTTGAGAAACTTTGCATTGCAATTTTATTTACTCTTAAGGCCATTATTACAACTTGGCGTTAACTAAAGGCAGGATTTTAACAGGCAAATAAATTTTTTTTTATTATTATAAGTGGACGAAAGGTAGAACTGAGCGTTTAGCTAAAGGGAGGATCATCCTACTTTGAATATTTGAATCTCAAAATAATTCGTTACACAATTTAAAAGACTCTCATGCGATCGCAAATAGTATTTTAGTATTTGTCAACATATCTGGCGCAAATATTAACTTTACCGGGGACTTTGTTGCTGTCAAGTTGCTGTTTCTTCCTACTGATGCGTTTTACTATGTTCAGATATGCACTTTTACTGAGCCAATATTCGGTTTATTGAGTACAATATTTTAAGTGTTCAGACGTAACAATATGCGCAGTTTAGCTGCTTATTCAATATTCATTTGACAGCTGGTAAACAAAACAACTGGTTGTTTCAACAACATTGTTTTCACATTCACAGAAAGTGTTCGGATAATTGTAATATGCGCAGTGTACATACTTATGACAGTGCTGCATTTTAAGTTTCGCTCAACATTACAACACTTTGCGTATGTATTGCGCAATAATTAATTGAAACTTTATATTATATTATATTATTTTTTTTTTCGAATACACGGAAAAAAATAATGTGCAATAAACTCTTTTAATATTAAAATTAAAATCAAAAACTTTTAGTTAATTCCCTGTATTTGTTGTCTGTAATGTTTATAGCATCTGCAAATAATGAAATTTATTTAAAATCGATTCAACATATGCTATGTTTTACTAAACTGTAAATGAGGTCCGACGAAATCTAATTTAGTCAACTTTTCTTAAAGTGCAGTTCTTGCTCTCTCATTAACACAAACAAAATCTCTTTTTTTGTGTGTTTCACATGCGATAATAATTCTTGAGTTTCAGCCTTAGGAGCCATATGAGAATGATACAAAGCGGTAACGACACTCTATTGACAAAGTTGCGGCAGATACCAACCCAAAAAATTTCAGTCCCGCTTGGAATCAGATAAGATAGAAATGCTAGTAATCGGAGATCACATACTAAGTTTGGTGGGTGTACTCTGAATTTCTTTAGTGAGATAATTTGACCAGGGCTCATTTTTCAAGTCGCCGTAGTATAGTAGGTAGTGTGTTGGCTTATTAGACGTAAGGCCCGATTTCAAACCCCAGGTCAGGCATCAAAACGAAATAGGAAAAAATCCTATGGTTGTATGGCCAATTATGTATGTACATATGTATGTACATTTAAATAAGTAGTTAAGAATGCTCGAGTTGTTTTATAATAAAGTCTTAGCACTCTGAGTTGATGATGCATTTACAGTTGCTTTCTCTTGTTTTCTACTACTACAGCAGGTCTGGAATTTTATGTTTCGGCACAAGTTCGACAAGTAAAAAAGTTTAAATTTAAAAATGCAATAATACTAAATGGGTTTGAAATTTTGGCGCATTATTAATTCTTTTTTATTTTTGTTGTGAAGTACAATTGTTCCAGTTAGAAATGGAAAATTGTTTCATTCATATGGCTGCCGTGGCTGACCTCACAGTACCACTCGATCGAACCAATTTTCTTGCACCTTTCCTGGTTAGTCGGCGTAACACTTTTCTTTAACGGATCCCCACAGAAAATAGTCCAACGGTGTCAAATCGCAGTTTCTTGGCGGCCATTTTGGCTAATTAAACGGTCAGCAAACGTTTGATGCAACAAATCGATTGTGGAATGAGATGTGTGGCAAGTCAAGGACATCAATGCCATAAAGAGTGGGTACAAAAAAATCGGTTATCATGATGCAATAGGTGTCTCCATTGAGCGTAATAGTCGCGCCGTTCTCATTTTCAAAGAAATATGGGCCAATTACAGTCACTCGTAGTGCATTGGCTGCTGTAAGACCATGTGTAGGTAAGGCAATTTTGATTATTAACTTACCCACCAAGAGAACATGAGCTTCATCCGAAAAATCGACATAATCCACAATAAATGCCAACGTTGCTCAAGCTTAAATCGATTCATTACGCTCAGTGAATGTAAGACAGAATAGAATAACATAAGTATTGCCAGATGCGAAATAACCGATGGTTCAAATTTAAATTGATAAATGGCCCACCCTATACTAATAATTTCACATCATATCCTGAACAGCGGTTGTGGAATTATTTTCTTTTTGAATGCACAATACATAACGGTATTTATTTTAAAGATCAAGTGAATTTAGTAGCTTTCACTGTTTTACCTTTCTTCGTCTGAAAGCGTTTTCCTTGGAGGTAGTTAATGACGGAGCACACTCTTTTGCGAAAGAGGGAAAATCTTTAATATTTCAGATTTCCCAATTTATAGATGATAAATTAAGACTTAAATGTACTACGATATTTCTATTAAAACCTCACAATATTTCTAGATACAATCGCACAAACGGAGACAATTATTTATCGATTCTTTATGCTTGTCATAGGATCCTTTACAGATTTATTGCGACAAATTAATACATGAGAACGTTTGCGTATACTTACAGTGATATTTCAATTGTCCGGGTGTAGATAAAAGTATTGTTTCTTATTTTAGGAAAACTGTGCTTAAACTAAATTTTACGGACGGAGTACAATAAATAAGAATATTGAAAATTATTCCTTTTTTTCTTTTTTTTAACAGATACGGACAGATTCGTATTTAATAAATACGATGATGGCAGTAGAACTGTCGTCTTATTGACAATAAATATTTAAAAATATAAGTTTTATTCATCATTAACTCAGAACATATCGTATTTATGGTGTGCTGAATAATATTTCTTTCTTTATTCTCCATACATATGTATGTATATGTGTACATAATTAGTATTTGTATAAGGAATATTCTACTGTAAATGAATGAACAAATGATTATTTCGGTATGATTATACAGTCACAAGCAATTCAAGAGCATTTTCTAACTGTAAATATTTAAAAAACATAATTAAAACGTATTAGATTTAGTGAAGCATATTCTGAATTAGTGTTCATTTAAGAAAAGTCTAGCAATCAAGAAATATAAAGAAATATTTCCCCGGAGACTTTCTCTCAGCAGTCTTCTTTCAAAAACTCTGAGAGTAAATAAATGAAAATCTGTCGTTCGGAATCGATTTTAAACTGTAAGTTTGTTCCGCCACTCATGGATGAATTAACACACACAACATATGTGGTGTGAGAAGCTACGTTGTAATCCCTACTAAAGAATTGTAACGACCAGTTAAGTTTACCAAAAAGGTTAGCGGTATTTTTGTTTTATTTTTCTTTTTACAAATTATGTCTAATTATTACGAGGTAAGTAACTAAGACCGCATTTTTGGTGTAGTGTAACAGATTACACTCTCTGGTGTGAATCGCGCTAATATTCTAGTACTCCACACTATCATGGTGCACTTGCTTAATTTTTTCAACTATCCGTCTTCAATTTCCATTCCTGAAGCTCCGGGGTTTTGGGTTACTAATTAAGTTGTGTCCACAATCTGTTGTTGGAACTAATCATTATTGAGCCGTTATTGAGCTCAATATTTTGTATAAAGTGTCAATTAATTATTGCGCAATAAATACGCAAATTGTTATAATATTGACTAAAACTTAAAATGCAGCGCTGTCATAAGTATGTACAGTGCGCATATTACAATCAACCGAACACTTTCTGTTGATATTTGACAACTCAAATGTCAACAACGACAACCAAAAAAAGGACAAAACAAAATAAAAACAATGTTGTTGAAACAACCAGCTGTTTTTTTACCAGCCGTTAAATAAATATTGAATAGGCAGCTGAACTGCGTATATTGTTATGTCTGAACATTTAAAATATTGTACTCAATAAGCTGAATATTGACTCAATAAAAGTGCATATCTGAATATAGTGTTACAGATCTGTAGAATTCGTTGGTGATATGGATTTACAAAAGCTTGCATCTTCTGGATGATATTCGACACCACGTTCCATCTTTCGCGATTATAAAGCAACACACAAAGAGTTGCAACCATATCGGAGAAGCTATACACCAGGGGTCGATTGCATCCGTGTGAACCAGATCTTTTAAATGTCGCTATTATCCCCACATTATCGCTTTGCCTCTAGTCGATTGGCTTATGAATAAACCAATCTAGTATTGCGCTAAATTAAAGTGTTGGAAACAACTTTGCGCAACCATCAGTTTCCACTGTTTTTTTCTACTAAAAGGCCTTTCATGTTCTATTTGGCAGTTGGCGATTCGATAGAGAGCTTTCATCACACTGATTGGCAAAAAATCGTATTTTTTAAATATTTTATTTTCTGCTTTATCAACATATTCGGTTTTGTATTTTTTGTGTTTTTATACACTGAACAAAAATTTCTTACATTTAAATTTATTTGAAATGAATCAGATACGAAAATCAAATCATAATTCATTATACTCCGTCCTCTCCTCAACAAATTTTAACTAAATCAACAATCAGAGCAAACAATTTTCTGATCATTTTTAATGTTGCCACCTTTTTTTTTAGCGCCCTAGATGTCTAGTGAATTGTACGCTAGTCCGTGAGGTTAAATGATTCCCACCAAACACACTTTTCTGTAGTATGAGACCAACCAATCACAAAATTCATATCACTCTGCTCATAATAGCTAAAACATAATTACAAATTATATTGCAGATCGAGGGTTGTATTAAAAATTATGATACATTTCAAACAGGGCTTAAAAATCCAAATATCATAATTCTGGCTTACGTATCATTTTTGATACATACGACTTTCGTAGTGATTTTTAGTATCGTGTATAAAGTTTTTTTTAGTTCTCAAAGATTTTGTGAAGTTTTAATCGTAAATAATACATTATCTACGGTATTTCACATGGAATTGAAAGTAAAGTGTTGGATGAAAGTGAAGAGATTAAAGTTTCTGTTCCTCATGCTCATGCAGAAGCATGTCTTATGAACTCACACAAATATTGGTCGCAACAAGTATTGTAATCTGCTGTTTATCGCTAAAGGATTTAGTAATTTGAGCAACAACTCGTATGCAGCTGGTAGTTTCGGAACAGCGAATATTATCCATTTGTGCGCCGATTTGTAACAATAAATATATATAATAAACAATAACAATAAAAAAATGTTATAGAATTGCGATTATTGCCTTTTAGATGTCACAAGCTTTGCATCCAGTCGCGTAAATAAAATGCTGCTTTCCTCATACTTCTCTCTCATGTTACAAACAATCATTAAAAAAATTGTTTTTCGCCCTATAGATTAAAATTGCGATTGAATGTTTTATATCGTGGATATTACAGAATTGCAATATTTCGTTCAACTATCCGTATATCTTGGATAACGGAATCATTCCAAATTACGAATAATAGAAACCTCTTTGAAAAATTTGCTGAAATCCTTTCAGATGTCTATAATTCAATGATTATGTTGCTAAGGTTAATAAATTTCGTCGTCTACAGAAATCGAATCGGCAGCTGTACTTGGAAAAACCAGTATCTGGGGAAAAAAAAGAAGAACGAAAGAGAGGGAGTTGTTATTGACATTGTCGACAGTTTTGAAAAATTCAGTACTTTAGTACTTTTCTATTTCGAAAATACCACAGTATACCCTCGACACTTTCAGTATTTTTTTATTATTAATATTTTACGGTTTGAGCTTTTCTACTACTAATGCGTTAGCAACATATTCAACGTAATGATAAAGTAGCCCCGATTAGCCAAACGTGCATTAGACGTACGTTCGTTTTTATAATATGAAAAAGCAATGAGAACGCTTGCCGAACCGTAATGTAATTTCGGTAAGAATTTACATTGTTCTTCATAGGCTAAAAACGAACATACGTTCCTTTATGTTCCGTTGACATTTGACTAAACTGGACTTTTACGTACTATTATGCCCCGAATCAGATATTTTTTTTTAATGAGAAACATGTATAAGTCGTTAGTGTCTCTATTCCATTCCGTACGTGAATTAAGTATAAATAAATATATTTTACAAAAGTACTATTTAAAGCAAAAAAGTACTCTTTTCGTTATAGTTTAGTACCATTTCAAAATTTCAGCTTTGCAACACTGATTGCCGATGTTCCAAGGGGACATAATATTGCCATGGGAAACTTATTTAGCCCACACGACCTTGACCAAAAACTTTTATAAAGAAATACAACAAAGTTTGGTACAATCAGGTTTCAGGCAGCCCTCAATACAAGGCCCTACTGTTGCAAATGACAATAAGGTGTCCTAACTAAGAAATTTAAAACTTATAAATCGTCGAAAAGCAGGTATTATAACTCAGTTTGGTAAGTATCAGATGACAAAGTAATACATCAGTTCTAGTTACCAAGTAAACGGTTGCAGTTGTCATGTGTGATTGTATAGTCACATTCCTTACAATATAGGTTTGCTCCTACAACACGCTTGAAATTGCATTCAAATTATGCTTTGCAAAATGCGTTCAGAAAATCGGCAATGATCTACATATAATTCAATGATGACTGCTTATCAATATAATAGGATTTACAGTTTATCTGTAAGAATATTTGTCAGTGTATTCACACTGCGTTTCTGATGGAATTTAAAAACTGTGGACATTGTGCGTGAAAATTAAACGATTTATTTGTCCTACACTGTTTGAACTTACCATATAATATATATACATACATACATATGTACGTACGTATATATGTAAGTCAACGAAGATATTGTTATTTCAATTGTTTTCATTCATTAAGATGACTATTGTATTATGCTATTAGTGGTAAAATATACACACATACATATATATACTCAAAATGATGAATAAATAAACAAACATAGACAAAATATTCAGGCACATTCACAGATATTCATACGATATTGTGTACGTACAAAAAGGAGTACATGTTAAACATAACAAAACGAATTTAATAACGCACACGTTTACACACTTGAATATAAAATACGTTGATACCCTTAAGTGGATATGGTCGGAGAAAAAAAACACATACACACACACACACAGAGAGAGAATCAAGCACTTAACCCTCATGCCTTTTTGACTTTCCTTGATTCAACTTGAATCCACTCAACTTTTAAAATGTTCGTCATCTTGATGTTGATGGAGATGATGATGATGGTGATGATTTTATAGATGAAGTAAAAAGGCACAAGAAATGATATTTATTGTTTGTTATAGAAGAAGAAGAAGAAAAAAACAAATCCAAATACAAAAAATATAAAAAAATAAACCAAACAATAACAACAACAATACGATATACGAAGTAATAATTCAACATAAAGTGATAAAGAAGCAGAAAGAAAGAAAAAAAAACAAGCAAAAACCCTAAAAACATATCCATAAACACATGCATGTCCAAATGTGTTTATGTGGTATGGTATGGTACATCCTGTATTTTGCAGGGGAAATAAAATAAACCGTGTAAATTAGATGTTATGTTAACAAAGTACGTGACACTAAATTATGATTATGTTTTGAATTGAGTCCATTTCTCTTATTGCTACTCTTGTATCTATGTATGTATGTAATTTACGTACGTATGTATATACATATAAAATATCGCGTATAATATGGCAAAAGTTATCATGGGTTTGCGGGCATTTGCGGTCCGAATATGATAGTCTCATATACAAGCAAAACAGAGTTTAAGTAAGTCAGTAAGTAGGAAACAAACATATTCCAATTACCCATATGGGTTCACTTTTGTGGCATTTCTTTCGTTGTTGTTTTTTTTTCAATTTTCTTTGGGGTTTTATTTATGGTATATCCCATCCACTAAATATAATTTTATATTGTTTACGAGTTGTAGCCAAAGTTTTTAATTCAGTGTTTCAAAAAGACAAGAAAAAACAGAAAAAAAGAGAGCCCAAACAAGACAAGAAACAAAATGATACTAATCATAAAGTATTTCTGTTTTTCTTGGCTTTTATTTTATTTTCTTGTCTGACATAAAAAAGCGCCATAATGATGGTATACAATCTAACAACATCCATTTCTCCATTTCACTTAAATCTCTACGACAAACTGAACTTAAAGTATATTTTCAATTTCAATTTTCAACTTTTTTTTCTTCGTTTGATTTTTTTTTATTTTTTTTTATTTTGAGATTTTCTTAATATGGATAAGAAAATAAGTTCAGCTGGTTGTTACAAAGATTCAATTTAACTACAGAAAAAATAATGTTAAAAAAATATAAACGAACGAAATGAATGCGATGCGTGTAAGGGAGTGAGTGAGTAGAGACGAGCGTTTGAATGTATACAAATAAAAACATAATTTAATTTTATGGGGACTAAAAGTTTTATTTCTTACTCAAGAAAATAAAAATATAAGAAAAGAAACTCAAAAGTAAAAAAAAACATCATTTATAAGGATTTCATAAATTCTCTTTTGCTTTGGTCGATCGCATCTACTGAATGAAGTTTTTCATTAGAATTTATTGAAACTCACATACTCATCGTGCTCATAAAAACAAAGTTTAGAGTTTTCTGATTAAAATCTTAAACTATACTCGTATCCAAACTATACAAAAAACGTTCGTTTTGCACAAATAGCCAAACACATAACAGAGCGATATGCAAGGGTATTAATTTATCTTCTCAAAGAAACGATTTTTGAATTTCATTTGAATTGTCTTTTTCCAAATCAGCAAATCTCCATAATACCATATCCTATTTTTAAAATGTGAAACATTGGAAATTTGCGAAACATTACTTTACGGAGGATCATAGCTAATCCGCATAGCTCTTAAAAACGTCCATCATATTTGCAACATTTGTAACCATATCGGCTGATGCCTCCGGCACCAATGAAAGTTGTAATATTGTCTTCCAGAGCTGCTGTAAACGAGAAACACATCAAAACGTGAGATTATTTACCGGATGCTGTGTAATATGTGGCATCGTCTTGTTCAAACCGATTATATCAATAAACTCCAATTGTGCCATTTTTGGTAAAAAATTGTGATTAAAAATCGTACGATACCTTGCTCCATTGATGTGAACGTTGCGACTTTTATAGTTATTGAAGAAGTACTTTTCAATCACAATGCCAAACAAACACCAGCTATTAGTATATCTCTACTCTTAGACTGTTCTTCACACAAAATTCAGCAATTTCGCACGTTGAAGTACCCGTTGTTCTAAAAATGGTTTTTACGCTTAATACTATGTTCAGGCATGCACTTTTATTGCGTAAATCGCAATAAACGCCATTATTGAGCTCAATATTTGGTATAAAGTTTCAATTAAAGTTTCAATTTCAATACTCAAATTGTTATAATATTGAGTAAAACTTAAAATACATCACTGTCATAAGTACATATGTTCAGTGGGCATATTACAATTATCCGAACACTTTCTATTAATATTTAACAACTCAAATATCAACAAAGACAAAAAAAAAACAATGTTGTTGAAACAACCAGCTGTCAAATGAATATTGAATAAACAACTGAACTGCGTATATTATTATGCCTGAACACTTAAAATATTGTACTCAATAAACCGAATATTGACTCAATAAAAGTGCATATCTAAATAGAGTATGAACATAAAATTTTCGGAAAAAAAAATATTTCTTACACGAAAAGAACTTTCATCTCAAATGGTAAAATGGCAAACTTCACTGGGCATTTTTGATATAGGCACATGTCAGGAATCTTTTTCTTTACACTGAAAAATTTACACTGACAAACTAAATCACTTTTATGTTGTATTTTTCAAGCCATTCTATAGTAACAGTTAAATATAGAAAAACATTTTTAAGTTAAAAAGGAAATTTATTTATTATTATAAAGAAGGTTACATTCCCTCAATAATTTTCTTATCCTTTACTATAGTACTATAGTAATTCTTTTAAGATTGCAATGCAATTGCAATATTTTCCTTTCAAATTTTGTCTCATTCGTTATTTTGCATTCAAAGTGAACAGAAGTCTGCTGCAACTTTAGTATTTTCAAAACAAAACGAAATAAAAAATAAAACAAAAATAAAAATTCTTAAAAATATAAAAACAATTTACTAAATAAAAAAAAAGAACAGTTTGATAAATAAAAACAATTTGAAAACAATTAGCTAAAAACAAACAAGAAAGAAGATCAAATAAAAAACAAATACACAAACTGGTCAAGCAAGTTTCTTAATCCCTATACCTTATTAGGGATTAAGAATGAAAAGAAGTTGTGATGGTGATTCCATTTCAAGTGATGATAGTTTGCTTAACTGGCAAAATGTAATAACAAAACGAAAAAAATCTTTAAAACCAGCAAATATTGAAAAAAAGCATAAGAGATCTGACGAGCCTGGTTCTTCGAATGTTAATAAATTTGCTACACTTGCTGATAATGGACAAGATGATAATGATGATGATAATATGAAATCTGAGGAAGTTATTAAACCGCCACCTATTTTTTTTTAATAACGTGACAAATATAAATAAAATGAACAAATGCATTTGTAGTGTGATTGCTGGTAGTGAATTTAATTATAAAAGTTTAAATGACGGTCAGGTTAAACTCAATATAAAGACGGTTGAAGCGTATCGGAAGTTAACCAAATATTTTGACGCCAACAAGCTAAGTTATCATACTTACCAATTAAAAAGTGATCGCGCTTACAGATTCGTCATCAAAGGTCTGCATCATACTACTAATGTCGAAGATATAAAAGCCGACCTTCTACTTAAAGGTCATGCTGTAAGGTTTGTTACTAATATAAAAAGTAAGTTCTCTAAAAACCCCCTACCAATGTTTTATGTTGATATTGATCCGAGCCCCAATAACAAAGAAGTATTTGAAATACGGGAAATTAACCGATGCGTCGTACAAATAGAAGCTCCTAAAAGTTCTACAGAAATTGTACAATGTCACCGCTGCCAGCAGTTTGGGCACACGAAGTCGTATTGTAAAAGACCGTTCGTATGTGTCAAATGTGGACTTGGTCATCCTTCGCCTGATTGTCCAAAGGAAGCCGAAACCCCCCTAGATGCGTTCACTGTCTACAGCAACATACTGCTAGTTATAGAGACTGCGAAATTTACCAAAAGCTTTTAAAAAGGAGGTTAGCTGATAGGCGGCCTGTTGTACATAACCAATATACACTTAATGAGAATGACTTTCCTAGTTTCCACCCAAGCTATAAACAGTCACAAGGCATGACTTATACCAATTCCAATAATTTTACACCAGGTGAAACATATGCAAATGTTGCAAACCAGAATGTAAATAATAGTATATTTAAAAACATAGAAAATCTTTTAAATAAGCAAATTGAATTAACCAACACGTTAATGAACATGATGTCACTCCTTATAAACAAACTATGCAAGTAAACCTGAGATTAGCTGTATGGAATGCAAATGGAATTATAAATAAACTAAATGAAATTGAATTTTTTATGAAGTCTAAACACATTGACATTTTTCTTATATCCGAAACGCATTTAACTGACGATTTTGTCTTCACCAACCATCCTGATAACGGATCTCATGCTGGAGCTGGCTTATTTATAAAATCGACTATTCATTACGAAGTTGCTGTAGAAACCTGTAAAAACTTTTTGCAAGCCGCTGGTGTAAAAATAGTCTGCAACAGTAGGCCAATAAATATTTATTCGATATACTTTCCACCTAGGCATAGCGTAAAATCTGATGATTACGAAAGTTTTTTCAAGAGTTTAGGACATTGTTTCATAGTTGCCGGGGATTTCAATGCTAAACATCCCTGGTGGGGCTCTAGACTAATTAATCCTAAAGGTAAAAATCTATATGAATGTATTTTACGAAACAACCTTAAAATAGTCCAACTTATTGGCCCTCAGACCACACCAAAATTCCGGATCTACTTGACTTCGTAGTTTATGATGGTATTTCCAGGTACTCACTTGATATCTTAAACGATGACAGTCTTAGTTCTGATCACACTCCACTCATTGTCAACTACAATGCCAATGTAAAGATAGTTCCACATAATATTAAATTAATTAAGAGACACACTAATTTGGACCTTTTTAGTCGGCTAATAGAAAATAATTTAAGCCTCAACATGGCGATCAAAACTGGGGATGATTTGGATGACGCAGTTGAAATACTCACTTCCTCCATACACGAAGCTGCCGTTTTATCTACTCCCACTTTGCAGTTTTCTCAGAGTATGGGATCTAAAGTTCGAGCTTCAGCAGCAGCAAGGGAATTGATAAGACAATCGAGGCGGTTGAGAAAAATCTGGCATCGTACAAGAAATCCAACTGACAAAACAAATTGGAATCTGGCCATTAAACTGTGCTCAGAATTCTTGGCGAAAGAAAGAAATGAAAATATTGGTCAGTTCTTAAAAAATTTAAAGCCATATAATAAGAACAAACAATTTGAGCTGTATAATGCTACCAAATATCTAAAACGTCCTGCAAAAACTAACGTTCCGATCAAAAATGAGCTTGGCATATGGTGAAGAAATGACGTGGAGAAATCTGTAGCCTTTGCAGATCATTTGAAGCAAATGTTTAAACCAAACTCCATCAATGTAGATGATAATAGCATTCTACATTTTTTAGACGTGGCGTGCCAAATGGATTTACCATTAAAAAGTATATCTCCAAATGAAACCAAAGCGGAAGTAATGGCGTTGAAGAACAAAAAGAGCCCAGGTTATGATAAAATAGATGCAACTACTATCAAATGCTTACCAAGAAAAGGAATAATTTTCCTGACATTAATATTTAACGCAATATTAAGATTGCAGCATTTTCCATCTCAATGGAAAGTTGCCGAGATAATAATGGTTTTGAAACCAGGCAAAGCAATAAATAATATATCTTCCTATAGGCCAATTTTTTCAAAAATATTTGAAAGGCTCCTTCTAAATCGCTTACTTCCGGTTCTAGAAAAAAAAAGATAATTCCGGACCATCAGTTTGGCTTTCGACTAAAGCATGGTACTCCTGAACAATGCCACCGTATCTGCAAAGATATATCTGATGCTCTTGGCAAGAAGAAATACTGTTCCTCTGTATTTTTAGATATACAGCAGGCATTCGATAAAGTCTGGCATGCAGGGTTGTTATGTAAATTAAAGCTACTGTTCCCTTCCCCATTTTATACGTTTTTCTTATCGTATTTGAGTAATCGATATTTTTACGTCAAATGCATCAAATTGAAGCCGGTATTCCTCAGGGCAGCGTTCTTGGTCCTGTTTTATATAACATTTTTACATATGATATGCCATCTACAGAAGATGTAACGATAGCTACATACGCTGATGACAGAGCCTTTTTATCATCACATTTAATAGCGTCCGAAGCTTCAAATATACTACAAATACAGCTAGATATCCTTCAATATTGGCTTAATAAATGGAATATTGTTGTCAACACACAAAAATCTTATCATATCACATTTACATTAAGGAAACAGAGCTGTCCTCCTGTGTTTTTAAATGGTATCGAAATTCCCAGTAAAAATGAAGTCAAATATCTTGGGCTTCACCTGGATAGACGACTCACATGGAGTAGTCACATTATGGCCAAAAGAAAACATCTTGATGCTAAATTTAAACAAATGTACTGGCTATTAGGACGGAAATCACAGCTTTCTCTGGAAAACAAAGTGCTGCTTCTGAAAACTATTTTAAAGCCAATTTGGACCTACGGAATAGAATTATGGGGAACTGCAAGCAATTCTAATATAGAAATTCTACAAAGATTTCAGTCAAAAGCCCTCAGATTAATTACAAACGTTCCATACTATGTCACCAATAATCCTCTACATAATGATCTTCAAATACCACATGTGAAATCTGAAATCAAAAAATTTAGTACAAATTATTTAAATAGACTTAGTAATCATTCTAATGCTTTGGCAATCGCACTACTGGATCAGACAGATGAGACCCGTAGACTTAAAAGAAATCATATACTAGACCTACCATTTCTATAACATATGTTTAATTAAATCATCCTTTCTTTTGTATTAGTCCAACCTTAGTTCTGTAAATCTTTCATTTTCATAGTATACATACTTATATAAATTCGTTCTAACTCTCTTGTACTGCTAAAACTATTTATATTGTTTTTATATAAATATTTTATATTGTTGTTTCTGATGGGATTCAACAGATTCTGTTAATATTTACTTATGATCAAATTTGGTTATTATTGTAAAATAGATTGCAAATAAAATTACAATAAAAAAAAAAATTTTGTCTAAAAAAACAAATATGTTCCAATAACCGCTGATTAATTTCAAGCTCTATTTATGTTCCTTCATCTACACATTTATTAATAAACTTCTATTGTGTCTCAATTAAAATAATGATGAGATGCGAATTTCTGTTATTCTTGTTGCTTTACGTTAGGTTTCACACAATCAGTACCACTTACGACGAATTGATGTGTATTGACGGTAAATATTGTTATGCGGATAAAAATAAACTATACGGCAATAACAGAACACACACATCGTACGGTATGAAGAATTATACAAACTAGTGCTATAAAAGTATGTATGGGCATATATAGAAAGGAGGAAAACAAAGGTCAAAGATCCAAGTTCAACACTTAATAAAATTATAGCATAATTGCAAGACATAAAATACCATAAATAAGTATAAATGGAGCGAAGAACAATGGTCCCAGTCAAGGGATTAGCTAACCGGGATGTGTATTAAAAAGTGCCGATTGTGAATAAAATTCCTAGCACAGTGTTATCGGTTTAATTGTGTTGTTATTTAAATAAATTTATTATTTTAATAAAGAGGGTGCCATAATAAACTAGTGAAAAGTGTGCTAGACTATTAGCGTGAGTCTCTGGTCTTTCGAGCCTATATATCAATAAATATTTAAATAAAGAAATAAACAACGAATTTTAATGTCATTCTTATCATGGAATCTACTGTAGATAAAAGTTTTTCAAAATTAAAAAAGTTAGAATATCTTTAAGATTTTCAAATTATAAAAAATGACAAACCTTGAATTTCATGCGAACTATTAAAATGTAAAATCAAAAAGTAAAGCGAATTGAAGTGTAGGTGCTCCTCGAATGAGGTACAGGTATATGCAGTTATTACTGATAGTACGAAAAATATGGACTGATTCTTTATAACTCAATCGTCGTGTGATTATACCAACAAATATCAAACAAGTCCAGAAGGGGGCGTTAAAAATGTTATTGAAATATGCTAAAACGAGAAACAACCATAAAATCACCTCCGCTCCTAAAATAAGTGGAGGTCAAGATTCTTACTTACATACTTATATTTAATTGGCCATTACAACCCTTTTAGTCAAGACTACGACCTCTCTTAAATTTATTCATGATTTGAGAAACTTTTCATGTCAATTTTATTTACTCTCAGAACCGTTCATATTTCGTTTTGTCCAAGATACCTGACCTGGACTTTGAGCCACTGGCTGCCATCTAATAAGCCAACTCATTACCTACTAGACTTGAGCAAAGATTCTAGTTATCTAAAATGGGGTTTATTACTCCCAGATGAAGTCGTTGAAACCACCTAAAATCTATCTTAAGAAGAGATATTCGTTCATCACTATTTAACAAAAATTCAAATTTCTCGTCTTATAGAAGAATATTGGATTTTCGTTAATGAATTCGAAAAAAATTAGAAAAACCTGTATACCTTTCAGTTGAAAAATGCTAAAGACCTTCAAGTCCTCTCACCTAGAAGAGTTCAGAGTTTATTTAGTAAGCGTTTAGTACGCATTATTTTTATATAAAATTTGTTAACAATAAAATTAATTAATAAAACAAGATGAAATTAAATTTGTCGTTCATTTCATTTTTAATAGGAAGAACCATAGGTTAGCCCCAGCCTGAATTTTTTAGCCTTCTCCTCGCTTGAGAATATAAAATTGCCATATGTTTTTTTTTAACAAAAGATATAAAACAGAATGTTTTATTTAAAAACAAAATCGAAAAGTAAATTTTATTTTATTTTTTAATATGTGAACTTTAACCAAGGTATTCATATGTAAGTGTTTATTTCGAATCTACATATTTCTTAAGTTCAAAAACCACTTTACCCGGGAAACAATCGAAAGCCGATTTAGTATGTTGAATCAGAGATAAAATTGCTTGTTCATTGGCTTATGTGTACTGTTTTCTTTCATTTGGTTTGCGTTACGAACCAATACATTCCATACAATTAGCAAAAGAAGGTTTGAAGAGCTTTTGTCTGCCAATCCAAATAATACCTTATACTTCTGCTATAATGTGTGCTTGCTTGTGAATGAATGGTATCATACAGCGAAGGTACGCAAATGTAAAGTTAAGGGGAAATTATTAAGGCAAGGTGATGTGGAAACGACCGACAGTATTACACAATGAAGATTATTTTTTTACATGCAACGCTGTTATACTATGTTCAGACATGCACTTTTATTGCGTAAATCACAAAAACGCCATTATTGAGCTCAATATTTCATATAAAGTTTCAATTCATTATTGCGCAATATATACGCAAATTGTTATAATATTGAGTAAAACTTAAAATACAGCACTGTTATAAGTACGTTCAGTGCGCATATTACAATTTTCAGAACACTTTCTGTTAATATTTGACAACTCAAATGTCAACAACGAAAAAAAAAAAATAAAAGCAATGTTGTTCAAACAACCAGATGTTTTGTTTACCAGCCGTCAAATGAATATTGCTTATATTATGTCTGAACATAGTATTAGGAGTTTTGAAACAAACGTAACGCACTTAACAACCGTATCTGTAAGAAGAACGATAGGTAAGCTCAACAGAAGGAAAGAGAGTCAAACGCACTTCTCAAACTAAGTGGGTATGAGGCAATCAAAACTTTTGTTGGTATATTACAATAAGAGGATATCTAACTTAAGCATCAAACTATTCCGATAGACTCAGAATACACTTATTCAGAATGAGGGTTGCCTCGAGCACAGCATGTAGACTGGGAATAAATTTTAGGATGAAACTAAACTGGATAGCTTTAGAAGCTTTTGAAAGGGTATAAAATCTCTACCGCAATCTCTAAATACGCAAGGAATGAATCCTCAGAGATAATGCCATTAAAAAGGCAACATGATAGCTAAACAGACAGGTTAGCACTCCTGTTAAGAACACACTTCCCAGAAAGTGGTGCGAATAATAGCGGGCAACCAGACAATAAGTCAGTCAGTTTAGGTTAGAGGACGTGTACTTGTCAACTGTGACAAGTACAGTACCCGGAGGTCGAAATGACCCATTCTCACACCACTCGTGTTGTGTGCCTTAATTTTATACATGAGTAGCGGGACCTACAGTTTAAAGTCGACTCCGAGCGACAGATTTTTGAGAAGCTTTTCATGGCAATTTTTACTCTCATAATTTTTGCCAGAAATCTGCTGAGAGGAAGTCGCCGAAGAAATATTTTCATATTTTCGTTTTGATGTCTGACCTGGGATTTAAACTCGGGTCTTTCGTCTAATAAGCCAACACACTACCTACTAGACCACAGCGACTTCCAAAAGTCAGTTAGTTTTTTTTATGTAAAAAGACAGGTTGCAGTGTATATATGTATAGGATAAAAGAGAGGATAAAATGAGCTTGTACCGTTTAAGATATCGATTAAATTTTTCCTCCCTATAACCAGGATTTATTCCCTATAACTATTGCCTTACTTCATAAATCCGTATTAGTGTAACTCTTGGGTATATACCAGAGATCAGCAATGAGTATTCAAAGAGATGAGTAGATTCAAATCATGCTCATAATTTCTGATACTTATAAGCATTCATACTTATTTTAATATTAAACCCATACTACTCATATTCAAAGTTTGAAGTACTCATCGTACTCATACTTAACAATACGCATGATTTTGTTGATTTCGACTCTCCTTTACTCAGCACTTACAAGAATCACAAAATAAGTATGATTCGCGTACGAACACTACAATACTCACTAGAAGGTTGTGTGTTTGCTCTGCTTGCTGTTCTGTCTTTTTTACTTATGTGTGTGTTTTCTTTTTTTATAAATGCAACAACAACTAAGGCTGTAAATTTTAATAATTGATTCGAATCACTCGAATCATTTATGAGTATTATAAGTATTTTTCTAAATTTATGAATCTGAATGAGTCGGCGTATGAATCAAACATATTTCGAATTTTATGAGTTTGATATCAATGTTGTACTCATACTCATTGTTATCTGTACTTATAAATCAGTGTTGTAGTGAGTACGAATAAATCAGAGTAGTTGAATTACAATATTGTTGGCTCACTCATACTCAAAATTTCATGAGTACTTATGAGTACCGAAAAAGCGATTCATTGCTGATCTCTGATCAAAATCCGAATATCATACAAATGTTTTGTTTATTTATTCAAAGATCAGAGTTTAATTAACTAGAGCCTAGAGACAATGCGAGTGAGTCTATAATACAGATTTAGTATTTGCAAACATATGAATTTTCCTATTAAATTAACGTTATAGCTGGTAATATCAATAACGGCACCTTTTCGACTTCCAAAACTAACTAAAAACATTTTGGATTAATTTTATCTAATTAGCATTGATACGTAATACATTGTAATAATATTTGATTCTTTTTTTTTTTGGAATAAATAATCATTAAACTTGTATGTAAATCCATACAATTTATGATATCTACGCATGCGATTAATTTTGTGTATTTAAAATAATTAATTTGATATTTTTGCTGAAGTTCACTGAAGTTAGTTTACTATCCTACGGTTGTGGCAACGTTTCTACATTACTGGATGCGTCTTTTAGTACTAAAGTACTTGCATACTTACATATGTATGTATGTAATACAATACACACTCATACGCAGTGAAATATAGAAAATATTTAATCTGGATTATGTTTCAATTCCTTCAGAATGTATTTTTATTTTTGTTTCTTCTTAGTCGGAAAGATGTTTCTGCAAAATTGAAACACTATATCAAGTCTTTCATTAAGAGCGTTCTACCGTTAAATGTAAAATAAAGAGTGTGTGGTATATTATCGGAATTTTTATTATATATATAAAAATCCACATTATATGTGGATTGTATTATCGTTCAAATATCCGCCACGGCTTCTTTGGGTGAAGAGCATCCGAAATGTAAAATTTTCCATAACTCTGGCGCATAATACAGATTTTAAGGAGCGCTGTGGCTTGTACCATATTCCCATACATCTGTGACTTAAGAAAACCCCAGAAGAAAAAGTTTGATGGGGTCAAATCCCATAAACACGGTGCCCAGATCACCTCCACGTGAGATGACCATGTCCTTAAATCCAATGTAACATGAGATGGGTGGAAAGTATCTGGTGTTAAGATCTTCCAATTCAGGCCAAAAGAAGATGATAATCATTGAACTATTGTGCTCGCTGTCGACAGTGGCTTGGCCAACGACGTTCTCAAAGGAGTATGGACCGCCTCTTTTTAGGAATGGATTGGACTCTCTGGGAATTCATATGCATAAATTGGAATTTTTCTTACCTAGCCATTAACCCGGAAATTGAGATCATAGTTGAAGATGGAAATCAATTTCATTATTAGCATGTGTTATTGAAAGCAGCATCCATCTATTGTGACTCTGACATAACAGATGGTATACATGGCAATTAATTTGACAGATTGGCGTTATCAACTGTAAAATTTCGGAAGCCTCTATTGAAAGTCCTGACTTAGGTTTGTATTCGCCATAAATTTTAGGCGAATGCGTACCAAATGAAATAAGGTGTGATGCGAATACGACGATGAAATTACTTTGCATTCTAAAACGAAGGAGATTAGAAAAGTAAGGCAATTTTAATTATATGCCTTAGCTTTCTTTATATTGTAAAGATTCTATAGATACGTAAAGTAACTTACATACATGCTTGCTCTTGCAAAAGCCTTAGTTTGTTCTTTATCAGAATGAGAACAACAATTATTATTACTATTCTTCAAAAGTGTCTGGGTATCAAGATAACTGTCGCATTGACATGAAAGTGTTTTGTAGCCGGCGCATTAAGACAATAAAAGCCGTCGATAATTGTTTAAAGCATCTGTACAATATAGGGTGCAGTAGAGAGATCTTTTGCAGACATGCACTTTTATTGAGTCATTATTCGGTTATTTGAGTACAATATTTTAAGTGTTCAGACATAATATAAGCAATATTCATTTGACAGCTAGGAAACAAAACAGTTGGTTGTTTCAACAACACGTTTTTTTGTTTTGTTTTTTTTTTTGTTTGTCGTTGTTGACATTTGAGTTGTCAAATTGTAATTCGAAAAATTGTAATATGCATTGTATGTAAAATCACTGAACGTACTTATGACAGTGATGTATTTTCAGTTTTACTCAATATTATAACAATTTTCGTATTTATTGCGTAATAATTAATTGAAACTTTATATGAAATATTGAGCTCAATAATGGCGTTTATTGCGATTATACGCAATAAAAGTACATGTCTGAATATATTATTAGAGTAAAAATTATTACAAATATAAATTATTTTATTTTTTATATGAAGCAGTGACAAAAACTCTGAGTGAAATAAAATTACAGTTCAAAATTTCTTAAATATGTCGTTCGGAAATCCGTTCAAGTGCTCTGTTATCGTTAACCAATGTTGTTTCATACAATATCTTGTATATGTATATTTAAATTTAATCGACCGGGACGAACATGTATTAGGGGTTTTGTATCTCATGCCGAGCCAATTGACTAAAATTTGTCGATTAACTTTCGTGATCCAAACACAATTGACTGAAAACGGCATCAGACAAGTCGCCGTAATATCTTATGTGATTCAAAGCCTAGCTTGGACATTTCAAACGGAACAAAATATGAAATAATAATTCTTCGGCGAGTTCCTCTTGCGCTATATTCTGGCAATTAAGTAACTTCTGAGATTCACGAGTTTGATAGTAGGTTTTCATTTGCTTTTAAAATTGAATTAATTTTCTCAAAAAGAAATAAAACAGTCTTATCAAAGAAACTTTTCTTATTTAAAAAGTTTTATAAGCTGAAACACACTATTTCTGTTGGGTATACAAGAAAACCGTGTGTCAGTAATTATATTCGTGTTGTTATGGTCGTATCAAATGTTTGTGGTACAGACGGTCGTAACTGTTGTAGTGTACCAAATATGAAATCATTACGCTAAAATACAGTTGAACACTTCTATTGAGTCTAGAAGTTTCCCAGAGCATACAATGAATTTGTTTTAAGAATTGTGTTTGCATGAGTGTATGCTTGCTTGCTTGTATGCGTATTGTATTCATTATCTTGCCTACTTTGTCGCTAAGATATTTCCAAAAATCTGAAAGTGTTTGATAGAATAAATGTGTGTGTGTGTGTGTGTGTATGCGCACAAGTTGTAAGCACAAGTAAATCTTCTTAAGGCATAGGATGGCACTGAGTATGAAGATGATGCTGTTGTTGCTGATGTAGTCGGCTCTGTAGATACTGGCAGCCAGTAAACGCAATTTGCAAAAGTTTGTACATATTTATTAAGAAGAAGCAAAAGCAAAAGTTAATAAAGAAGCTAACAATAGCTACACAATGATAATTCAATCGCATTAAATAATAAAGCTCAAAAAACACTTTCAGATTAACTGAAGTGATTGTATGGAATTAGCTGGAATCTCAAAGATTAGTAAGCATTGCTAAGAAAAACAAAGTATTTTGAAAATATACCATCCATCCATCCATCCATTCATTTAGACAACCAGTCAACTATACAAACAATCAACGCACCGCACCATTCGATTTACAAACAACCGACGCACCGCACCATTCGATTTACAAACAACCAAGCAAAACAAACAGAAAAAAATAACGTTATCCAGTAAATATTTCATACTCGCACGCATACTTGCATATACATACATACATATACAGATACAGAACAAATGTACCTACAAACTCACTACTTACTCATTTAGTATTAAATGTCGCCGATGGATAAAATCGCTTTTACTACGTTCCAACAATAGAAACAATGTTTAACTTATTGTAAAAATTGTTGTTATTGTTGTTATTGCCACATTATTCCATTGTTGAACAATTTATAAATAAATATAAATTGTTGTTCTTGCTGTTGTTGTCTCCATTGTAATATTTCGTATCCTTTCATCTGGTTAAAACACTTTGAAGGAGTGTGGGTGCGAGTACGCATGGAATGACTATGAACTGTGTGTGTATGAGTGGGTGAGTGTGTGTGTGTAGGAATGGTTTAATGTTTAACTTAAGATTTTGGATTGTTTTTAATTCCTATTAATACCACTTCGCTTTTATTATATTCTCATTGGTTCGGTCTTATATTTTGGAATACAAATTATTGTTCATCATTTGGCTTATTTTTCTTCTTTCTTTTTTTTGTTCTTCTTCTTTTTTTCTTTGTAATATTCCAAGTATACTAAGCCCATCACATTCGGTTCATATAATTTAATACGTTAAGAATGTTTCTCTTTTAATTCTTACTCTGTTTTACTGCCACATGAGTGAGGAGAACGTCCTTATGAAGCTGCCCTCCAGCGGATGTCATATAAAGGTGCTTAATTGAATATCCTCTTTACGTGCGTATGTTAGTTTTTTTTTTAATATTTTAAGCCAACGCTTTCAATTAACAGCAATTAGTAGTACGATTTTAAGTTATTCTTTTGCTTCAATAACTGAAATTGACAGAAACTTGGTAAAAATAATTAATATTTCTAATTTTTTAAAATCAACATTTCACTTTGAGATACAGTGATCACGGAACTAGTACTTACGCCATTATTTTCTTGAAGATTATTTTCCGGGCCACTCACATCACTAACTTAACATACGGTTACCGAAACCAACGCTGAACATCTAAAACATGGAATGGTCTATATGGTAAGAGACTGGTCCTCTTGTGGACAAGTCCGTTGAATCGCCCAGCTTACGCATTCGCCATTTTATTTCTTGATTTTTATATTGATTTTATCCACTTTGTGTTCACAATCAAAATTTAGTTGAAACGTCTCGCTTAACTCGTTGCAACTCTTCTTGTAGCTCTCGACCGTCGTTCCTTGGACTCCAGTTGTTTTCCCAGCTATATCCATAAATTTAAATACCGATAGACGAAGCAAGTTAAAACCGATGAAGCGTGCACTTTTCTTAATTTTTATTTAATTTACTGTCAACTGTTTCCTCTAGAACAGAGAATTTTTCAATTACATCGGGCTCAACCGTTTAAAAAAAAAATGTTCCAATTACATCAGTTTCAAATTTCCTGACTCTGTCATCAAAGCTTTCAAATTTCTCTTTCACCGCCATTTGATATTATTCGTTAATCGATCTATTATAATATCGACAGTTGCTCCTATGATAGCTCTTTTCTCCTTTCCTTTTTGACTTCATATTCGTACTCATAGCTGTCTTTTCTACTGATTCAATTTGTGTTCTAAAGACAACTTTTTATTTCTTTTATCAGGAATAATATCAAACATGCTTAACGTTGTTATTTACCCTAATGAGATCGTTTCTAACTGACGTAAAGGTAATCTTCGTTCAAGTTTGTTGTATGGAAAAATTATTGCAAAATTATGAGGACTTAATTTAATTTTTCAGCTTAGCAATGTACTTATATGCTAATTTGACAACTCAAATGTCAACAACGATAAACAAAAAAAAAATACAACAAAAAAATAAAATAAAAACAATGTTGTTGAAACAACCAGCTGTTTTGTTTACCAGCTGTCAAATGAATATTGAATAAACAGCTGAACTGCGTTTATTATTATGCCTGAACACTTAAAATATTGGACTCAATAAACGGAATATTGACTCAATAAAAGTGCATATCTGAATATAGTGTATAACACAATTTTCATTATATTCAATAATGCATTTGTAAGTTGGCTTGAAGAGAATAATTCCCTATCATCTGCATAATACGCTATGCTTCGGAAAGAATTGGAAAATCACGATTTGTTCATCGCTAATAATTGAATTTTAGATTACATTATTCACTTAGTCTACGAACAATTAAGTACATATAT
Organism: Sarcophaga rosellei; assembly: GCA_930367235.1. Lineage (NCBI taxonomy): Eukaryota > Metazoa > Arthropoda > Insecta > Diptera > Sarcophagidae > Sarcophaga > Sarcophaga rosellei. The sequence goes on from OV884019.1 coordinate 63,186,025, forward strand.
TATTCAGCAAATTAATATTAACATTATCTTTCGATTTGTTATGCTCTAACTTTAACACAAGAATTGAATTTTAATAGCAGTAACACATAACACATAATTGGCGATTACAACCCTTCAGTCAGGATTACGACCTAGCTTCTCACACCAATCATGTTGTGTGCCTTAATTTTATACTTGAGTGGCGGGACCTACAGTTTAACGTCGACTCCGAACGACAGATTTTGAGAAACTTTTTCATGGCAGGTTTATTTACTCTCAGAGTTTTTGCCAGAAATCTGCTGAGAGGAAGTCGCCGAAGAAATATTTTTTTTCATATTTCATTTTGATGTCTGGCGTGGGGCTCGAACCCGGGCTTTTGCGTCTAATAAGCGAACACACTACCTACCAGACTACGGCGACTACTAATAGCAGTAACATGAGGACATTAATTAGGAGTCATGATGAAACAATTAGAATTAGAATTTTCCTTCCTAAAATTGTAAATCTTTGCATTAATTTTTCTTATCCATAGAAAGTTTGTACTGAACGGTCCACTACAACACAATATAATAGCAGTTGTGGAGCGTAGATCGTTGCTGTTTAACTGAGGGTAAACCGTACAAAATGTGGTATATAACCGTTTTTTCTTGGAGTTGTAAGAGTGTAACTGGATTAATTTTTTCCTTCAAAATTTTATTACAATGTTACTATTTTTCATGGTTTGGAGGAAAAGCCTTAATACCAATAGAGTTATTACAATTATTGTAGTGAAGAGGTGCATTAGCAATCCGAAGAAACTGTAAGTCTGGCCCAAAACTACACTCATTCTGCTTGCCTGGCCCGAAACTACCCCCATTTTGAAAAAGTGTTCTCTGAGACTATGAGAATCTCGGTTACCAAATCTGATTATTCCTGGCTAATCTGATATATAACTCAGATTTTCTGTTATTATAGTTTCCCAGCAAACCCATTTAGTTTAAGAATAATCTTTGACTCTCTTTATCTTCCCTTTCGTTGAGCATAAATATCCGTCCCCACTACACAGAAGGGTTCTGGTTCGTCGAAAGCTCAGCTGATTACTTACTTATTTGGTCATTACAACCCTTCAGTCAGCATTCCGACCTAGTTTCCCACACCGGCCACGCAGTGTGTATTCATTTCATCCGTGAGTGGCAGTTTGAAGTCAATTCCGAAAAACTGATTTTTGAGAATATTTTCATGGCAATTTTATTTAGTCACATCAGTTTTTGGCCAAAAAAAAAACCTGAGAAAAAATCCCCGAAGAAATGTTTTTTCATATTTCGTTTAATTCCATACTTAATAAACTACGGCGACATGTGCTTACTTGTTACCTAGAATTCTCTCATCACCTAGGACCTAGCAGTAGGTAAAACCATTTTGCCTCCCTAATTAGTATCATAACATTTTCGATTTAACCTCATAAGAGCCAAGTGCTCGAATGGCGACCCGGCTTTTAGACAGTATTGCGGCATAGATTTCCGCTTGAAAGATATCCACGTGTTCATTCTGGTACTAAAAACTCCTCCTCCTGTTTTAAGAACAGTTAGTGACCCACCTGTATACCACAAAAAAGTTCATCTTTTAAAAGAGTATGCAGCTTCTAAATAATTTTTGTTTGTTTTTTTTGTTAAATCTAGTTACGAAGTGCATTCCAAAATCAGAGACTCTTCAGGTTAAGGAGGGAGCTTACAGCCATGCGATTGTTTAGATCATGAAATCCTCAAAGCACCAGAGGAGTCTCTGCATCTTGTTCTACACATGCACCGTTTACAATTACATGCTTTATTTCTGCAAAAGTAATACTTACTACAACAACAGTAGAAGGAGGTTTGTGTTGTTTGACTTGGGATATATTATGACCAGTTGCTGTAATCTACTGTGTGAGGTTGATGGTAGATTTGAATAATCATGAATTTTTGTTATGAGATGATTTGGCCCCCACCGATCATTTTTTTAATTAAAATATTATATTGTTACTAAAATGGAAATGGTGTTACTAAAATTATGAACAAAAGTTACAAAACAAAAACAATGAACTTGTTTACATGATCACCGAATAAACAAACATATAGCAACAACACTAGTGTAAAACAGGGGATGAACAAAGTAAACAACCAGGCAACAACAACACTGCAAGGACATACGTAAACAAAATACACAAACAACAATAACGTAAACAACATGTTTACATTTATAGAGATTTCGCGAAGGCAAAGTCATTCTCCTTCGAGAACATTCATCAGACTGCCTACCCTGCCATATAAAAGGCAAGACAAAGCAGGCAACGGGATCAGAAAGAATTCAGTCAGTCTTGTGTGAAGACGCGTTGCGTGTGAAGAGACTAATTGTGGTTTGAAAATCTCCGTTGGTGTAAAGATCTAACGAACAATTGGTACTGTGTCCGCGGACGAGTGTAAATAAGAATAACAATTAAAGCAAATTTTTAACAAATGGTAATGGATCGGCACGCTACTTTTCACTATCTAGGCATTAATCATTACGATTACCAATTATAGTCTTAATATACAGAGGTGATTAAAACATTTGCAACTGAGAACACATATGTATGTGTGTCGTATAATAACTAAGTGAGAAGATCGAAAAATTCAGAATTTTTTGTATGAAATATTCCAGAAAGCTACGAATGTTTCCAGAGAAGCAAAAACAGAAATCGCTTTAGACACTAGTCTATCCACTATAAAAAGAAGTGCCCGAGATTACGGTTTAGAAGCTATAGATGCACTAAAAAAACCTTACGTATCAGAAATAAACCGTAGAGCTTGACCAAATTTTATTATAGTTCAGTTGTAAAGGGTTATCCATTTCGTGGTTTCAAAAGCAAACATAAATAATACACATATAAAATATTTTTTCATGATATTTCTTTTTTATTGTAAAGTTTGAACGTTGACATTATGTGTGAAACACTACATCATTTAATCGACCTCCACGCGAAGTGTTGCAAGAATTGATTCTTTTGAGGCAATTTTCTACCACTTTTTGACACATATTGGGCGGTATCTCAGCCAGTAAGGTCCAATCACACCTTCGGACCAAAGAGCGCACCAAACAGTGACTTTTTCTGGATGTAATGGCCTCTCTTCAATTGCTTGAGGATTCTCAGAACCCCAAATACGACAATTTTGTTTATAAACATACCCACCGAGTGTGAAATGTGCTTCATCCCTGAAGAAAATTTGTTCGAAAAATTGCCGTCCACCGCCAATCACCATTTTTGTAGTAGATTTTGATAATTTTTATGCGTTGTGTGATAGTTAAGCGATCCATTTTCGTCAATGCCAGACTTTCGACTGAAAAGAAAAAAATTGGTTTCACAACTTAGTTCGACAGATGTCGAATTCCAGTCCTATACTTTTGAAACCACGAAATGAATAGCCCTTTACTTCCGTTCGCTGAAAGGGAAATGCAGCTTTTGTGGACATTCCAGCACGGTAATAGACCTAAGCACACGGCTTGGGTTGTTAAAGCATGGTTGGAGGAGCATTAAAAACTTGTTATCCGATCTCAACCCGATTGAGAATATGTTAATGATTGCAAACGATTACATTGAAAAGCTTTATTCATCAATGACTAAAAGAAGGTAATAAACAAAATAAGAAATGCCACAAGATATTAATGTTTTAATATTTTATTATTTTGAACACTTCAAACAATTCTTTTTTATATTTTTTATGTGTATGAAGAATATTTTTTGTGTTTTAATGTTGAAAATAACTGAATTGAATAAAAAAAAAATAAATTATAAATCTACTTCAGGCGTTTTGTTTACAACAATCAACGTTTAGTAAAAATATGGTTTCTGTTGCAAATGTTTTGGCCACTACTGTATATAAATATAGAATAAAATCACAAAAAAAGCTTAATCTTAACGAAAAACCATTACAACAAAAGTTTTTAAGTATACATAAATATTGTAAAATCTTCAAGGATACCATAGAAAGCAGTAAGTAAGGCTCTAATGGAAGACTGTAATTTGTCAATCACTAAAGGAGAATAACAAAAGCAATAGTATTTGTAAGTCATTCAGGATTATTGCAGAAAGTATTGTAATTTTGTTAAACAAACTAATGACAATAAATATGTTTGAAACGTTTAAAATTTCTATTTTTGAAATTATTAATGATGAGTACCAGAGGTCAGCAATGAATAGTTTTTTCGCTACTCATAAGCACTCATACAATTTTGAGTATGAGTGAGTCAACAGAATTGAAATTCAACTACTATGGTTCATTCGTACTCACTACAACACTGATTTATAAGTACAGGTTGCAATGAGTATGAGTACAACGTTGACATTAAACTCATAACATTCAAAATATGTTTGATTCATAAGTCTACTTATTCAGACTCATAAATTTAGAAAAATACTTATAATACTCGAGTGATTCGAATCATTCATCAAAAGTTACAGTCTTAGTTGTTGTTGCATTTACAAAAAAGAAGAATGACAAAGACAGCAAGTGGGTATTGTAGTGTTCGTATACGAATCATGCTTAGTTTGTGACTCTTGTAAATGTTGAGTAAAAGAGAGTCGAAGTCAACAACATCATGCGTATTGTCATGCTTAACATGACATGCGATGAGTACTTCAAACTTTGAATGTGAGTAGTATGAGTATAATACTAAAATAAGTATGAATGCGTATACTTAAGTATCAGAATTTATGAGTATGACTCGAATCTACTCATCTTTTTGAATACTTATTGCTGATCTCTGATGAGTACATACATTTTTCATTTAAAGCAACACACATAATACTTACATTAGAATGCAATAAAAAATTCATGATTTAGGGTCATTATTACAACTTGCCGTTAACTAAAGGAAAGATTTTAAAGGGCAGAAAAATTGTTTTTCATTATTATGAGTACCCGATCAGATAGAAGTGAGCGTTAAGGCAGGGTCATCCTACCGGTAACTTTTAAAGTTAAGCCACTGCGTTTAAAAAAAAACTTGTTTAATTGAGCAGTTTTATCGATATTGCTCCGGCACTGTCATATTATTGAAAACAGTTAACTTTATTTTAGCTGTAAGTTGTAATAACGAAACAATTTTTTAAGGTTTGAACAATCTATCCCAGCCTTGTTTATTGTCACATGAGCGCAGCAATAATATTGCATCATATTTATTTATGGGCGGTGTAAATATTAGGGAGTCAGAAGCTTTTGAAGTTCTGAGCATGAAAATTCAGTGTAATGTTGGCTGGAACTGACACATTTATCAGTTCCTTGGCTGCTTAAGGCGACGCAAAAAATCTTCTTATTATTTACACCATTTATAATTGACCGAGAATGGAATACAACTCTCATGTATGAGTCGGTGCTTAACCCTGGACGGTTACTCTTCGTCGAAGTTAATTGACACTATCTCTTTTAAGTTTGACGAAATTTCGCTTTTTTTAACAACGTTATTTGATAATGAAAGCTTGCAGTCAGTAGACGAAAAACATTTTTTTTGTTCGTCGATTTGACGAAGAGTAATCTTACTGTAAAAAATGACCATCCGGGATTAAAAAAATGGGTGGCCCGGACACGTTTACTCACAACAAGCTTTCGTAATCAATCAACATTGTTTATTAAAAGACCGAAATTTGGTCAAACATAAAAGAATTATATGATAAAGGGTAAATGAGCTTCGTCGATTCGACGAACAGTAATCAATTACGGTGAAATGGTTCGTCGATTCAACGAAGAGTAACCTTAATGTACAAACCGTCTAGGGTTAAACGACTATTTTGAGGTTTCTCGATCGCGACAAATGATAAATTATGCTCAACTACGAGTTTATTTAGGAGTTGTAATTTTTTGGCTTTTAAGGAATTAAAAAAGGCATAAAATACAGAAAAATCATATTCGAAAACAAACTTAAAAAAATAATACTTTATTCCTTTCCTTCTTATTACTAACATTAATTTAAAATAGTAACTTAAAGTGGCTTTTAATGTACTAAAGTCAAGAATATGATATAAATTTTTAATATCTAAATATCGTTAAAATTAGGGCATATATGTCGTCAATATAATATATTTTAAGCTCAAAATCGTCAAATCTACCAGCTATGTCTGGACAGATAAATGGCCGAAGATTCTGACCAAAAAAATCTCGAATTGCACGAAGTGTATTTTGATTTGAACGCAAATTTTTGTAAAAGGCTTCAACTATCTTAACCTGCTGCTGAATTTCGTACCTCGTCATGGTTGAATTTTTTAAGCACTGAAACAAAGGAATTTGAAATTAAGTTTGTTAAAAACTTGACATTAAGTTGTGACTCACAATTAACATCATAGTTTATGTTGTGAATTGCCAAATAGAAGTGTACAATGTGATTTCAGTTATGAGTGTCTGACAATTTAGCTAATAAAAGTTAAGAAGTTCTAATCCTTTGTACCCGAGCGGTCCCTCGCAGGCGCCGTCCGATTCATTACTCCAACTCGAAGGGCGCTTGAGAAGCGCCTTTACTATTAATGATAATATTGGTTCGTTTTTACCTTTTTAAAAACGTTTAGAATATGAGATCGATGATTGCAAACAAAATAAATATGTATTTAGACTCAATTAAACTCTTTATTGTTCGCACAATATTGTGTGCCACTTGTTACAACTTTATGTATCTGTAAAGTTTGTTATTCTTGCTTGTTCGTTATTCTTCTTTGCTCACACCCTTTGCATAAGCAACAACACTTGTACGTTAGATCTGCATAGCGGAGATCTTCAAACCACGATTGTTCTCTTCGCACGCAGATTTCTGGCAAACAATCTGAGGGTAAATAAAATTGCCATGAAAAGTTTCTCACAAATCTGTCGTTCGGTGTCGATTTTAAACTGTGTGTTCCACTACTTATGCATAAAACTAACATAAACGAAACTAGGTCGTAATTCTGACTAAATGGTTGTAATGAAAAATTAAGTAAACAAGTCGGCGTTGGTACCATTAGATTCGAGCTCTTTCTGTTTTCAGTAACTAGCCGTTGAACGTCCGAAGAAACAATTCAAGTACATGTATATGTGCCAGCCTGTTCGAAGTCTTAATTGAAATATGAGAATAAAATATCCGGAGTCCTTGGTCGTATATTTTCTGTACAATGAACACTAAGGTATCTCTTAAATGTCAATTAATTAACATGATTGTTCATCCTTTTATTTGCGATGTAGGCTCTGACAATAGCAGGGAAGAGATCGGATGACAAATCTAGTGAAACCTCAACATTTATCCAATCTATAGAAATATTTGGTAACTCCATAACCTGTATCGTGTGAAATTTTCTGTCTTGACTGCTGGATCCATTTTGTATCAAATAATACTTGATTTCTAAGTGTAGTCGGCATTCCAAGAGGGTAAGCTTAGCGGCTGTAAGTAAACACGGCCCTAGATATTTATAGATGCTTTTATATTGGTTTTCTGAAATCAATAAACCAATAGGCAAATACACTGATGACATAACAAAACTTTGATAAAAGTCATGAAAGTCTGTTGCGTGTATGTAATTTTCACTTAGGTGCTAAACAAATTATTTTTCAGTTTTAATTTTATTAGAATAGCTGAAAATGCGCATGCTCTACTCCTAGGATCCTTGCTATAATTACTGCATTTTTCATAGATAAGATGCTTTTTGACCTATTAGTATCGTGGAGACCATAACACACAACATATTCGGTGGAAAGCTTACAACTCGTCTTCTGTAGTGAGTTTACGGTGTAGTATGATTTGTAACTTGAATTCATCAGGTTCAAGCTTCACACGGAATATAGGTTGTGGAATCCTTTCACGATTTCTTATATTCGAAATACTTTTAATTCTATCTAGTTGTCTAGGTCAACATGTCCTAGTTTTACCAATTCGAGATCTTTGCTAACATAAAGTAAAATAAAAATAAATTTGTGTCTAGTGTCAATTAAAGTCTTTATTGTTCGCACAATCTTGTGTGCCACTGTTCACAACTTGATGTATACGACAATAATTGCTTTGTTTCTTGTTCTGCTTTACACTCTTCTGTGTAAATAACAACAATTGTTCGATAGATATTCAAACCACGATTAATCTCTTCACAGAAGACGCGTTTTCTCACAAGACTGAATGAATTCTTACAACTCGTTGCCTGCTTTATCTTGACTTTTTATATTTCCACGTAAACAGTCTGATGAATGTTCTTGAAGTCGAATGTTCGTGGCTTCGCCTTCTCGAGATCTCTTTTGTTGTTTCATTGTTGTTTGTGCATTTTGTTTTCATTGTTTGTTGTTGCCTCATTTTTTGTACTTGTCTATCCCCTTTTCTGTCATACTGAACAAGTTCATTGTTTTTTGTTTTTGTAGCTTTTGCTTATCATTTTTTAATGTTAAACGATGTTACACCATTTCCATTTTCGTAACAATACTTTTTATGCTGTTTTTATTACTATTTTCTGTCGCCGATTATTGTACAATCAATGAATTTTATGATTTTGTTTAAATTATTCTGAAGCGTTAAAGTTAAATCTTAACTAGAATTATGTCGTGAAGTCGCCGTGGTCTAGTAAGTAGTGTGTTGGCTTATTAGACGAAAGGCCCGAGTTCGAATCCCAGGCCAGACATCAAAAACAAAATACAAAAAGTATTTCTTCGGCGACTTCCTCTCAGCAGATTTCTGGCAAAAACTCTGAGAGTAAAAATTGCCATGAAAAGTTTCTCAAAAAATCTGTCGTTCGGAGTCGACTTTAAACTGTAGGTCCCGCCACTCATGTATAAAATTAACGCACACAACATGAGTGGTGTTGAGAAGCTAGGCCGTAATCCTGACTGAAGGGTTGTAATGAGCCAATTATGTTATGTATGAATTATGTCATTATTATGTATGATTTCATTGAAAATTAATAAGTAAATAAATTGTAATTTTTTTGTTTTTGTTTGTTTTTCATATTAAATTGCATGTGATACGAAATACTGCAATCCCTTGCCTGTGTAGCATATTTAAGTTAGAAATTATAGACTTATAAAGTGCACTTTTAAATATCCTTCTGCAGACATAAACAATAATGCCGCTCACACATACAGTCATCTTTATAAAAGCCATTTAAATAAATTCAATTGTAAGGAGAACAAAATTAAGAAACGAGGAAAAAGAGAAACAAATAAACCATAAAATAAATAATTTCACTTTGAAACTTGGTAAACTTACCGTGTTGCATACAGAGACACAACAACAACAACAAAAAAAGTATACTTTCAGCACAAAACGAACCTGCATCAATCGTACTCTCTCACCATCCTTTCCCCAGGCTATGACAGTAAGTTGAAACGAAGGCGTCGTGAATGAATAGGTCTTCTGTGTGTCTGTTTATTGCAAACATTTACGGAGAGTGGAATAATTCGCTTTGAGATTTCAAAAATAAAAACAAAAAAAAAAGTATAAAAAAAAACAACAACGAATGATGAGAATGAAAATAAAACAACAACAACAAAAAAAGAAAGAAAAAGGAACAAAATATATACTATACGGCGCACATTTCTTTAGAATTTATGGACAATTATATACAGAAGTTCCTCCTCGTCATACATCCAGCAACGAAAACAAACGGACACGACGAAATGGCAACGGAAAACGCTAAAATGAAATTGTCGTAAGTTTAAAAGTGACTCATTAAATGTATTTTTTAATGGATCTTACAGTTACTAAACTTTTGGCGAAAATTAAAATTTTATTTTCACCAAAAAAATAAAATAAAAACAACGAAAACAAAAACAAAAACGGGTAATACACCATTTCTCCAACATTTTCAACTTTTAACATTTATACTCATACATACTCACGTACACATATTCAAGCACACACATACACAACGTCTCTCAACATTCCCATTCCGTCAAATTTATGCGAAAATAAACAATGAAGTGAAACTGTTTCGGCAATTATACAATCGTACAATAACAATTGCCGAAAACTTTTGATATTTTTAATGAAAAATAATTAAAACAAATTTAATAACGATTAAGTAACACTCATAAACTAGAAAAACTTTATAAACATAGCGTGTGCAGCAATACAGCAATACATAGCAATACAGTGTGGAAGAAGAAATATTTTTAAACGAAAGGAAACGGAACACTTACACGTACAAACGATAACTTGGAAGGGGTCGATAATGAAAGGGTGGAGATAGGGATAGGGGGGTATACAATTTTCAAAAGTTATAAAATGAAATTCATATTGAATATTTTCTTTGTCGGTCATTATTATTAGAATTCCTTCGAATTGAATTCAAATTGCCACTTAATTCCGGCATGAAACAATGAACTGGAATTCGCTCGAAGTGATTGCTTGTGTTTTAAATTCGAGTTATTTGACTTGACATTATTTTAAATTGTATTCCAAAGAAATGTCAAATAAAAATTAATTCCATTTGATTAAAATTCCTTACAGTTAAATATTTAGTTTTTAAAAATTGTGTTATACTTTTAACGGCACACATTATCTGAGTTTTTAGTAATATATGTAATGTGAAAAAATCAAATTGTCATTTTTGGCCAGTTTTCTGAAAATTGCCGCGGCAGTCAACGTGTTAAAAATCATTCCTTCGGAGAATTTGTCGTATGGTTTGGCCTATATAGCTTGTTTGGAATTGTTTTACAGCCGTATCTTACAGTTTCGGGGGATTTGATATTGGATTGATCTTGAACTGATTGACGATCCTAGTTTTTTCACGTTCAATTTTTTCAAGGCGTTCAAGTATTAATTTTCTACTTTGAAGAGTAGTATGACATTGAAATTTGTAACTGATTAAATGATTGACTGTTTAAGAGCTTGAGTGTATTAAAAAATAAAAAATAAATGCCTAGAAAGTATCTGAAAAAGAAACCGTATTTTTCAGAGTAGATCATAGTGGAGCATTTTTATTGTGACTTGAGTTTCTTATCACCTTCTTACAAAATATCAAAAAAAAACTTTTCCTGTTACACAGAGGTTACATATTGTTACGAATTAGTGTTATTAAAATGATAAACAAAAGCTACAAAAGCAAAACAATGGACTTGTTTACATAATCAACGAATAAGCAAAAATATAGCAACAACATCAGTATAAAAAAGGGGATAAACAAAGTAAACAAACAGGCAACAACAACACTGCAAGGACAAACGTAAACAAAATACACAAACAACAATAACGTAAACAACATATTTACATTTATAGAGATTTCGCGAAGGCAAAGTCATTCTCCTTCGAGAGCATTCTTCAGACTGTTTAGCCAGCGATATAAAAGGCAAGACAAATCAGGCAACGCGATCAGAGAGAATTCAGTCAGTCTTGCGTGATGATATAACGAACGAGTGTAAAGGAAAATAACAAATAAATCAAATTGTTGTTGTTTACATCAGGTTGCCAAAGGTGGCACTTGGAATTGTGTGAACAATAAAGGATTTATTTAAATATAGACAAAAATTAATTTTTATTTTTTTTACAATCTACGAACTCGTATTTTTTAACGTTTTTAAAAGGGTAAAAACGTAACAATATCTTTGTTTACTTAACGCTTAAAAAAAATGATCTAATCGGTTAAATCCTACTCTTTAGAATTTAATACACACTTCTGCGTTTTTTTTACATATTAGGTCGTACTTGCAAGTTGACCAATTTCACTGGGATCCACTCTATGTTTTGGCATTGTACCCGGACAAATTAAAAAATTAAGTCATCGCACAGAAAGAAGTTTTTTTTTAGTAGAAAAAGTTATCCTTCGAAGTCTAACCTAATTGTACTAATGATTGTGTGTGACGAGATACAAATTAATGAAGACTTTTTAAAAATAATTCATGTTTTTACGGCACCTAATAGACATACTTCGGTAGTTGTCTGTAGGAGTGTAAGTAAATACATTAATTATGAAGACAAACAAATTCCAAACAAAAACTAATAAGTTTTTTACAACAATTTTTAAACACATTCGTTCGTTTTAAAGTCAATTTCCGACTGTAGCACATGAAGCATTTATTAGAATATTTTCGAAAAGAGTCTTACAGTATTTAATTAAATACGGATTAATTCTAAGGACAAAATAAAGTTATACATATACATATGTATACTGTATATATTTAAAGTCTTTATTTTTATTTTTTCAATATACCATACATACATATATGGAGAGAGAGAATAGGATTTTGTGATTAAGAACAAAAAGCAAATGTCTCCAAGGATATAAAAAAAAGAAGAAAATGTATGTAGCAATGCATGCATACAAACAAATATTGAAGAAGTTTCTTCGTATCAGCTTCTCAAAAATAATGTTCAGTTACAAAACATGACCTAAAAGTGATTATACGAGCATAATCCCTGGTATTTCAAAATATTGACTCCATAAACTTAAGGAGATGCTGAAAGATATATGCGAACAATTAATATAAAACATCTTGAAAGTCTTTAAATGGAATTTTAATTAACCCTTTAGCTGTTTAATTTTTCTGGCTGCTTAATTATATTTCAGCGAAGACGAGTATACTCGACATAAACAGAGCAAAATGTTTCAGCCTGCAAAAGTAGGCAATTGTGACTAAAAATCAAACGTTACATGTTGGTATTTAAGATTATATAAATTTTTATAAAGTATAAAATTTCTAACGGTACTTTCCCAAAATTTAATATTTCAGCTCAGTATAAGCTACTGGCCAAACTAACGAATGTCCTAAAATGTAGTTTTTTAAAAACTGCATATGAGTCTTTCTCAGGAAACAAATTTCCAGTAGATTAGTTCAATAATAATACGAATGCGATTATTTTAATTCAAAACGAGTATAGCCGACATTCTGAAAAACAGTGAAAGGGTTAAATATTACATTTCACGGTAAATGCATTTGTTTTTAGACTAGGACTGAAAGTCTCGATTCTGTCTTGTAATGATAATTTAATTTATTTTATTTCATATTAATTTAGTTTCAGAATCAATACATTCTCCAATCATGTCACAGTTTGCACTTTCAGAGTGAAGCGGACAAGATATTGAAACTATTTTTCGATTTTCGAAGAGTTGTCAAGTGTCGCCTGAAATCGAGAGCTTAGGTTTCCATTGTGAATGCCCAAAAGTTTATTGACAGCTTTTTCATAGTAGTTTGCCAGAGATTGAGGATTTGGATCGAAATAACTTATGCAACAAGAAAAAATCAGAAGGAAACGAAGTGTATCCAAGTATTTATTCATAACAATTCAAATTATTTCATAAATCTATACTAATTTGTCATTATTAAAAACAATACGCCAGTGTACACTTAATACTATGTTCAGACATGCACTTCTATTGAGTCAATATTCGGTTATTTGAGTACAATATTTTAAGTGTTCAGACATAACATAAGCTATATTCATTTGACAGCTGGTAAACAAAACAGCTGGTTGTTTCAACAATATTGTTTTTGTCGTTGTTGACATTTGAGTTGTCAAATATTCTGTATTTTAAGTTTTTTTACGCAACGACAACATTCTTTTAAAATTCTGATTTCTTTTGTTCATACATTGGATATCGCCAGCAAAAAAAAGAATACTTCGTGTTTATTTTGTGTTCAAAATTGTAATAAAAGTTTCTTTATTTCGAGATAAAAAAAATGTTTGTGTGTTTGAAAAGGAGATACATTTTGCAAAGATACTTAAATTACAAATCACATACAGATGTATGTAGGATATGTACGACGAAAAAAAAAATAATAAAAAAGAAATGTGTCCATAAAAAGTATTACTAACGCAAAGAAATGTGTCATACGTAATGGTATTAAGTAGAAAATATCGTAATTCTGTATTTAATCATATAAATTTAATTAAATCCTTTCATTTTAAATACTTTTGTTAAATAATAAGGCTAGATTGTTTCTTGCTGTAAGAGTTGTGGTAGGTAGATATGTTGAAGGGAAAGAGATCAACCAAGGTTTCATGATATCAGATCGGCTTGTTGTTAGCTCAATAAACATCTCAATCAACTTTTCTATAGAAAATGTATCTCCTGTAAAAACTTTTCCTATTCACTGCTCTGAAATGAGATATGCCTGTCATCCCCAATAATCTCGAGGCTGCGAAAGCTGTTAAATTACATAAAAAATGTTTCGTCGTTTCGATATCCTTTCCGCATGCTCATTATTATCTGTCACGCCTATGTGATTCAGAGGTACATATAAGGGCGAGTGTCCCGCAAGAAAGTCACCTTTGTTTATTTTTAATATGCTCAATGTTTTCCGCTCATCATGATCGCCCAAAAATATTTATGCACTTTGAAATTTTAGACATCAAAAACAAAGTATGAAAAAAATATGTTTCTTCGGCGACTTCTTCTCAGCAGATTTCTGGCAAAAACTCTGAGAGTAAATAAACCTGCCATGAAAAAGTTTCTCAAAAATCTGTCGTTCGGAGTCGACGTTAAACTGTAGGTTCCGCCACTCAAGTCTAAAATTAAGGCACACAACTGAGTGGTGTGAGAAGCTAGGCCGTAATCCTGACTGAAAGGTTGTAATGGCCAATTATGTATGTATGTATATGACCTTGTGTTTCCTCCATAGGGCATGATAAACTGCGGTAGTTCAAATTATGTTAGGGGTTGTATTAAAAAACCTTTTCTACCTAGCGCTGCCATTGTTGAATCTCTGAAGGTGTAAATGGAATCAAATAGTATACAGTGGGCAGTATAAGCCTAGAAACCTTAAGATATGTACACAATTTTACGAATTTAAGCCAAAAATTGTAAAAAAAATGATGTTTCTTATACTTATTTTATTAATTAATTTCTATTTTATAAAAAAAAACGAAAAAATTATTAGCGTATTCAACAAATCAAAAGTAAAATAAGGACAACTTTCTGGTGACACTATATTTTTGCGCAGCAAAAGTAATTGTTTGCGTAATGCAGTGCTAAATACATCTCTATATAGCTATAAGCATTGAAGCGTATTGGAAAATTCGGGAAAGATCTGTTGAAAATCGGTTGCCAATACTACTCTTCCATTATCATTAGAACCCATTCCACATTATTTCGTTGGAGAATGTGCCTTTCCATTAAAAAATCAATTTAATGATGCCATACCGAAGCGTTAACACTGCAAAAACTGTACTTATTTTTATTTACATGCTTTCACTGGGATTTTAACGACCAAATGGTGAGTTCTTAAAACAAAAATGGAGTTCTATGCAAAAAAAATCGGTTGTGCTGCCACGAGCGCTACACAGATAGCGAAGAAAGAAATAGGGAGTGAAGGGAGCAATTAAGGCCACATGAATTCAAAGAAAATATTAATCAAAAAATGCAAACATATTTTTTCCGTGCTAAGCTGTAGTCGCCGCAGTAGTGTGTTGACATTTTTGATATGCAGAATCGGTTAAAACCCCAGGTCAAACATCTCTAACAAAAACGAAATATGAAAAAGTATTTCTTCGGCGACTTCCTCTCAGCAGATTTCTGGGAAAGTAAATACAATTGCCACGAAAAGATTCTCAAAAATCTGTTGTACGGAGACAACTTTATACTGTAGGTCCCGCCAGTCAAATTAACACAATTAACATGAGTGCCGGGAGGAGCTAGGACATAATATTGACTCAATGGTTGTAAAGACAAATTTTGTATGTATGTATGTGTGTATACATACATAAGTTTGATAAATTAATTTGTTTTCTGGCTATGATGCTTAAAAATCAACTCTAAATGCAAATAAAAACTATAATTAGAAGAAAAACATGCAAGAAATAATGTTCGTGTAAAGTTTTCGGAAGTTGTATCAAAAGAGAGTTAAGAAAAAATGGTGTTACAAAAGTCAAGGTGTAAATTGTATGTTACAAGTGTTCTCTATTTGCGAGAATGCATTATAATCCATGCGATTATAATTTAGAAGTTATTTGGATTAGAAAAATAATCATTATTCGTGGTAACTATTGTTCTTATTACATATTTGTATTTTACAAAATCATATCGCAGTTGTTATATCTTTTTAGACTTATAAAATTTGTTGTTATAAAAAATTTAAAAATAAATTCTAATTTTACTTCGTGTTCTTTTCAAAATCACTTTTTAAACACTGTAACTTCATCACCCAATCAATTACACCCATACCTCGCTTTGCGTCGTTTCGTTTTGCGTCGCTGCTGAATTAGTAATAATTTTCACTGTACGTCGTTATAATCTTGAAGTTCTGTTGTTTTGGGTTCGAGATTTAATTTTTTTTTCTTTTCTAAAATATGGCATGACTTGACAAGACTTGGGGATTCCCTTTCTAACTGAAAATAATACAGCAAATAATAAAATATAAAATTTTATATTATTTTTGTTTTTTAAATGTTTACTTTGTTCAATTTTCTTTTTAAAAAGTAGTATTTTCGTACCCCTGAAACCTATTTTCGATCTTTACATGGTTTGCTATAGAATATCAAAATTCACTTTGCGTCGTTTCAATTTGAGTCGTGTTTTTTTGGAACGTAATTACGGCGCAAAATGAGGTATGTGTGTATTAATACAACATGTATAGAAAGAACTCGCCTTAAGGCATTCGGAAAAAAGTTATGCGAAGTATTAAAAACGATGCCGATAGGGCTTTTTACTTCACCATTGTTTTTTCGTAAATACAGTTGGTCAATTCACACAAGCCGTTGTATTGTTGTATTCATTGTATTGTTGGAAGAACATACAACAGTGTATGATTGTTGTTGATAATTTTCATATAAAAATCCCATACACTTTTACACATTTTTTTCATATGTTTTTAAAAGTTGTATTGGTTTCGTGTATAAAAAAGAAAATTTTTTCAATAACATTGTATGTATAGTATATCAAAAGTAGAATAACTCCAGTCTTCGTGTGATTTTGTGACTGTTTTCCTCGTTTCACAAATCGTAGATGAAATTGTTCCTGTCTACAGTCATAGACTTTGTAATTTTATTAAATTCATCAGGTACCAGGTTAATAGTATGATGACAAATGACAATGGCAAGTGTGGATTGTGACACAATACAACAACAATTGTCAGACATTTATAACTTCAATTGGCCTGTACGTCCATAGAATTCAATTTTCAACAATCATGCATACAAACATTTGTACATTTCGAAGGAGCAGAACCAGAACAGAATGAAATATACATAGTCACACACACACATACATATGGTAACCCAACAAACCAAAAGTGTTGAGAATAATATTATATTAAGCTTACCAACATAAGCATTAAGCTTGAAAAAGTCTTAAGAAAATATTGAAAAAGGTTATAGTAACAATTGTAGAAAAATCGAAACGGAACCCTCGTGATAATATTATATGTGTAATATTACTAAAAGCTTATTCTTGCAATTGTAGAATAAGCTTACAAGTGTAATATTATATTAAGTGTTGTATATAAAAACTTACTCGTCTCAATATTTTCATAAGCTTTTCAACATAAATGGCATGTTTGACAATAATAAAAAAAATATATTTTCTTCAATTTAATATTATTTATATATTTTGTTTTTTTTAGTTTTATAATTGTTTTTTGCGAAATGTAAATATGTAGGCACGAGTGTCCTTTACAAATTGATCCTCTGTTATTCGAATAGCCTATGCTGCACCTATAAATTGTAGAGATTTAATAATTATAATATTGTATTTAAAATTTTGTTATTTTTTAATTTTTACTTACTTCGTATTGCCTTTGTTGTGCTAAGATTTCGTACACTTTTCTTTGATTCAGTGCCTTTCCCGCATAACTGTTCTCCTACTACGTTAGTTATTATTTTTCTCCAGCAATTTATTGTAAAATTTGAGATTTTTTTTTAATCGTCAGATTTCTTTAACCATACTTTAGAAACTGTTGTGTTTAACAATAGTTTCTCAAGCATAGTTGAAAACTGCTTGTGAATTCACATTTTAAAAACATTATTGTAATATTAATAAAAAAAAGCTTGAAAACAACTATTATCATAAGCTTATTCTCAAGTTGTATTGCGGTTTGATTTCTAAATGGTATGTTGGGAAGTGTTTGAATTTCTTTATGTGTTGTAGCAGAACCAGTTTAATGCATATTTATGGTATTGGAGTGTATTTAAAGGCAACAATAACAAGCAACAAGATTAAAGGAGCAAGCACAAGGGGCCATAAAGGAAATCAATGAAAATGAAGTTGAACTCAATTAGTAGTTTGCATACACCATATAGTAAGAGATACGCATACATCTACATTCAGGTCTCGAGTCGAATCATCAATTTTTTTTCTTAAGTTACTTGTGATTGTGTCTGAATAAACAGGCAAACTATTTGACTTACGAATTTGACAACAAACATAAACATTCCATCTCATGTATGTAAATACATACATATCTTATGATAGTTTTAAAAGTTCATGATTTTTTTTTTTTTTTGTGAATGTTTGGTGTTATTTTCTTTTCTACTATTGTTTTTGTTTTTGTGTTTTTTAGTTTTATAGATGAATTATGTACGTGTGTATGTATGTCTGGCATGAGAGCAAATTGTAAATACTTGTCAAATTGTTTCTCTTGCTTTTATTGTTGTTGTCCTGTTCCTCTATTTTACATAAAAGTGCATTGTTTTATACAAATTCCTTAACAACAGTCGTAACAACACAAACACATACATACCCTAATAATAACGAAAAACAAAATCAAGAATAAAAAATAAAATAAAATTATTTCAGATTTTATTTAAATACAGCATCTTTTTATTCGTTTTTATTTCTTAGACATTAATTTTTTTATTTTTATTTGATTTAAACGAATACAACCGAAATATGTATGTAACAACAATAAGACTCACGAAATATATGTAAATGTCGGTTTTTTTTGTTTCTTTATTGCTTTCACAGTGGTTCGAAAAGCATTCAAATATTTATAGTATATTGAGGAAGAAATATGTTTTTAAAATTTTATTATTTAAAAAAATTAAGCAAAAAATTTTCTCCATTAAAATTACATTGTTCCGGTCAGACATCAGCAATGAGTATTCAAAAAGATGAGTAGATTCGAATCATACTCATAATTTCTGTTACTTATACGAATTCATACTTATTTTAATATCATACTCATACTACTCATATTCAATGTTTGAAATACTCATCGTACTCATACTTAACAATACTTTACTCAATATTTACAAGAATCACAAAATAAATATGATACGCGTACGAACACTACAATACTTACTAGAAGGTTGTGTTTGCTTTGCTAGCTGGCTTTGTCTTTCTTCCTTTTTTTTTTTTTGTAAATGCAACAACAACTAAGACTGTAAATTTTGATGAAAGATTCCAATCACTCGAATCATTTATGAGTATTATAAGTATTTTTCTAAATTTATGAATCTGAATGAGTAGGCGTATGAATCAAACATAATATTTCGAATCGTATGAGCTTGATGTCAACATTGTCCTCATACTCATTGCAGCCTGTACTTATAAATCAGTGTTGTAGTGAGTACGAATGAATCAGAGTAGTTGAATTTCAATACTGTTGACTCACTCATACTCAAAATTTCATGTGTACTTATGAGTAGCGAAAAAACGATTCATTGCTGATCACTGGCCTTAATACAATACAATCTATCTCAAAAAAATACATGTAAACAGAACTGTAAATTTTAAAAGCTTTTATTGCGTTATATCCATTCTGGATTTTCAGCAATTTCTATTGTTAGTATTTAGGTAAAAGTCCTATGTTCTCTGTAATAGATTTTATGGGATTAGGCATGCTCTCTCCAAAATTTTGAGGGGTTTGATGTGGAATATTGGCCCATTTCGTTGAAACTCGTGATCTCTAAGGTAGAAAATTATTCTTTTGACTATTACCCATAAATTCTCGAAAGGTTATAAATCGTGGTTTCTTGCTGGATAATTCAATATTTTCAAATTTTGTTCGGCAATCCATTTTTGCACAATCTTGGCTGTGTGCTTTAGATCCTCATTTTGCTGAAAAATTATTTCGGTTGCGGGATAAAAGCACGCTTCAATAAAATTGTCTGAATTGATCCGCAAAATACACAAATTCTGCTCTTTATTTATAATGCTTCTTCTGTTTTATCTAGAAGCCCAATGGCCAAGGTGAAACATTCCCACACCATTATATTCCGTCTTTCAGCGTCTTCTTAAAATGAAGTCGTTGAATGGCATCATCTGGTCTCTTCCAATAATACTGCATTCTACCAGATGGTAAACGATTATCTATTATTTCAGAGCCGCATTTTACACAGTATACAGTTGTGCAATTGTTGAATGCTTTACGTATATTAATCCGAGCATTCATATTTTTGTCCGAAAGTTCAGTCTTACTGTACGATCACTTATCCTTTTTGCCCAAAGCTTGGAAAGCTTTTGCGATTTGTGGTGTTCTGGCATTTCTGGTTATCATATTTCGCTCCGTCAGTAAGCAATTCAGGCCCACCACAGCCAGTGCCACATTTCATGGTTGTCTTAAAAGGCTGACTGTTCGAACGCACCCGTTTAGATTTCTTGCTATAGTTTTATATATGATTTAGAGTGTTTGACATTTTTCATATCCTTTTGTACAGAATTTACGTTTTGTACAGCACACATGTACAGCAATGTGATAAACTATCAGTCGATTGTTTAAAATTCGATTACAATCGGAATACTGTGTAACTTAATTTTTTTACGAAATCATTCCTATTTCTATTCATTTTGCATTAAACTTATGTTCGTTCTATTTGTGTACATATTTGCTGTTTAGAGATGAGAGAGTAGTAGTGCGTCGCATCGTATTGTCTTTCTACCATTCAGTGTAATTTTTTGTTTTTTTGTTGCATTTGATTTGCTTGTGTTGTCTTCTTATAGACGATTCTTACAAAGAAAAAATTAAATAAAAACGAAAGAAAGTTGAAAGAGGAGAATATAGAGAGAGAAGAGAGAAGAGAAAAAAGAAAACATTTCCTTACTTACTTACACATACACAAGATGATGTTCATGAACAAATTCCATTAGACTAAATTAAATGGAAATATAATTTGTATTGTTTTTAAAACTTTTCCAACTTAGAAGGGTAAACACAATTCAACTCAATTTGTGTCTGTTGCGACAGCATCTTTACAACATAAATGTAGTGCACTTTGTTGTTTAAGAAGTACTTTTAAAAGAAACAATAAAAGTGTACTACAACCATTGCTACTACTGCCGTAGTAGTTGGTTGTACTAAAACTACCACTACAACTATTATAGGCAATAATAAAACTACTACACACTAATGTACGATGTACTCGTACAGTAAACTCTTGCTACGTATTTTATAAATGCTTCAAGTTGCAACAGATCTTAAGACGTTCTTGTTATAAAAATACAAACAAACACATTTAAACACACGCTCTAGCAAGAGCCCACTGCAAGTCATATAGTATAGAATAGAACAGCTTCTTTAACGTAATAAAATGTGTTGAACATCAACAATTGCACTCGTCCTACTGCAGCAGCTTAAATTGCGATACATTACGTTACAGATACAAATAAGTTATACGATAGCACTTCAAACAGACAACAAGGAGGCAGCAAGATGCTGCTGCAACATGCCTAAAACATGTGCGCATAGAAATACCTACTAACTCCATTAAGTTCTTAAATCTTTTTTACGTTAGGAATCGTTCGTAGACATAGAACTGTGCACTGTGTGTGTTGCAGCAATAAAACTGTACTAAACTTGCTGTACAGCAGTGCTTACAGTGGTAGTAGTCCTACTTTCGAATTACCCATTCAGATGTTCGGTTTGCATTGCGAATACTTACTTGTGTTCACATCTACTGCTATCTGTTACAAAGTTACAACGCGCTGCCATTGAAAGGCCATAAAAAAACAACTTCAACTGTAATAATAGTTAAAACAACAACAACAATACGTTGTCGACAACAACAACAAAGAAAAGTGTTTATTGAATGAAAAGTTTTGTCTGGATGCCTGTCTGTTAGCCGATCAGCTCTCTTTATTTGGTCAATTGTAATGTTCAGTTCAGTTGGTTGTGCAAAGAGAAAGTACCCAGCATATAACATTACATTATAATATACTATCAGTGTTACCATATATTTTTTCTTAGAGAAACGTTTAATAAAAAAAACTTAATTTTACAACAATAAACTTTCTTATACAAAAATGTACAAAATTTCAAATTTACAATTATATTACATCCAACATAACGACATAATAGTATGTTCAGATATGCACTTTTATTGAGTCAATATACGGTTTATTGAGTACAATATTTTAAGTGTTCAGACATAACAATATGCGCAGTTTAGCTGCTTTTTCAATATTCATTTGACAGCTGGTAAACAAAACAGCTGCTTGTTTCAACAACATTGTTTTTATTTTGTTTCTTTTTTTCGTTGTTGACATTTCAACAGAAAGTGTTCGGATAATTGTAATATGCGCACTGAACAGGCTTAAGACAGTGCAGCATTTTAAGTTGTACTCAATATTATAACAATTTGCGTATTTATTGCACAATAATTAATTGAAACTTTATATGAAATATTGAGCTCAATAAGGTCGTTTATTACGATTTACGCAATGAAAGTGCATATCTGAATACCGTATAAAATGCATGTTAAAAAATTAAAAATTTTTAATTTTCCGGGAGTTTTTGAATAACAAGAAAAAGAAAAGGAAAGACCTTGAAAACCAACTCTAGTCATGTGCAGGAATATTATACGCAGTGATAAGATCAAAACCAAGAATACAACATGCATTATAGTGTTTTCACACCAAAAGTTAAAACCTGATTTTAGCATTAAAACCATAATCAGCTGATTTTGCGTTCACACTGCAAATTTTCTTAAATCAGGTTTTAACTTTCATACATTCATGACGGAAAGAAATGTTTTTGTTTAAGAAAAAACAAAAAATATGAAAAATTAAGAAATAATATTAATATTATTGTTAAAATATTGTTATTTATTATTGTTGTAGCATTCATTATTTGAAATTTTACATTTTTATACAACCGGCTTTCTATATTCTTACATTTGTTTTGTTTTTATTTTGTTTTTATTTAATTTTTATCAGCTGTTTTTACCATTTCAGAGCTGGTAGCTCTGATTTAGTACATAAAACAAGGTTGTATTTCATAAAATCAACTTAAAACCAATTCAAAAAAGGTTTTAAGTTGATTTTAACACAATAATTTTGTATGGTAAAAGCAGGTTTCATTTTTGATTTTAACGTTAAAACCAACTTTTGCGTTAAAACCACTCGGTGTGAAAACACTATTAGATAAAGCCAATGCAACAATAGAGGTTAAATAATTTAAATTGTTATTGAAGTCTGTCTCAAAAAATGTATGAGGGTATCCTTGATTATGTCATCTTATCGTTTTCTGAGCACGATGCCAACCACGAACGCTCCTCTATTCTGATTAGCGATTGATTTTGTGAGTGGCTTGCTTGTAATAAAGGAAACAAAATTTTCGGAGTAAACTAGATTTTCAGTTACATCAGAAATATAAAAAAATCAACGACTTGCCGGAATGTTACCGCATTCGTTTCCATCAGTCTGGATGATATGATAACAAACAAGGTCTAATATATGGGCTTTCTATCATATTTTTCTTTCTTTTATGGAGCTTAGTGGAACTTAGGCACACCGATTTCAACGACCAACTGAATTTTGCATTTTTGTTTTTAATTTTATGTTCATCTCTATTTATAATCGTTATTTTTGCATATCTTTAGTCATAATTTAATTTTGAATTCCGTATGATTGAAGTAAATAAAAGATTACGTTCGGTGTAGTATAGCAGGTCGTAATCACAGATACGAATCGAACATACATACATCCCTGACGTCGAGATCACGGTTTAAATCCCATGCCAGACATCTCCTACAAAATATATCAGCAGATTTGTGGTAAAAACTTTGAAAGTAAATAAAATTGCCATGGAAAGCTCCTCAAAAATCTGTCGTTCGGAGTCGAATTTAAATCGTAGTTCCTGTCACTTGTGAATAAAATTAACATAAGCAGCTTAAGTGGACACAGAAGAGGTAAGATTGATGTAGTTGATCATAGTTTTAAAACGAAAAAATGTTTTTAATATAATATTCTTACGTTTTCACCTTTTTAAAAACGTCTAAAATATGAGTTCGTTGGTAAATTTCTTTTTGGTTTCAATTAAATTCATTATTGTCGCACAATTTTGTTTGTCACTGTTCACAACTTGATGTATACAACAATAATTGCTGTGTTTGGTATTATTCTTTGCTTACAACCTTTGCGTAAACAACAACAATTGTTCGATAGCTCTGTTTAATGGAGATTTTCTCTTCACACGCAACGCGTCTTCGCACAAGACTGACTGAATTCTTACTAGTCACTACCTGCTTTATCTTGCCTTTATATATGCCCACCTAAACAGTCTGATCAATGTTCTTAAAGTCGAATGTTCGTAGCTTCGCCTTCTCGAGATCTCTATCATTGTTTCATTGTTGTTTGTGTATTTTGTTTTCATTGTGTGTTGTTGCCTTCTTGCTTGTCTATCCCCTTTTATTTCATACTGAACAAGTTCATTGTTTTTGTTTTTGTAGCTTTTGTTTATAATTTTAATGTCAAACGATGTTACACCATTTCCATTTTCGTAATAATATATTGACAAAGGATTCCACAATCTCTGATTAGAGTAGAATTTTAATCTGGTGAAATAAAATCTAGCAGCACGAATATCATCCTACTATTAATAATAGGGATGTATTACACCATAAATGTATCTCAATGGAATCACATAAACGAGTAGGATCTGTTTAATATCATAACTGCCAAGAGATTATTATGTGATTATCTCCATAAGTCAGAGAGTGACTTACATCTGTCGTAACTGTGATGGCAATGTCCAAAATACTCTTTTGTAAAAAATAATACTCCTTTGGAAGACAGTCTAGGCTCTAAAGACTTGTAATACTCATTTATTACTTTACTGTGGCCGCTTTCCACATTTCCACACCAAACACGACTCTATGCACACTATGAAGCTGAAGGAAAAAATAAGTGCCTGGAAACTACGTCTAAGCGAAGCCTTTGGTTTCAATTTTAGTCTTCTTGAAGCTGCCAATAATGATTAATAACCGATGAACTGCTTGAAGGTCGTCTGCTTCTAGAATACAAACAGCATCTGTTGACATAAAAGTAAATCGAGATATTGTAAATATCACAGGCAGGAATGTGCCGCCACCTAGTGGGAAAAGAGGTAGGAATTAAAAATCAGCAGGAATCCCCAGCACTACACCAAATACTCGGAGGACGTTGTTTCTAAGCCCCATTATCATAGAACTTGCTACAGCAGACCAAATAATTGCTTTGCTGGAACAAGAAAAATAGATTAAAGAAACGGAAATAAGGCAGAAATGCTTTGTGGAAGCCATATGTTCCCAAAAGAGGTACTGGAGAAAAAATTCATTCAAATTGATCAAATCAGCCAGAAGTTGCTTCTAGAAATACCAGCAAAAACTGATGGTAGTTAAAAGGACGCTAATAGCAAATCCGAGAAGATGTATTCCAGACCATCAATTTAGCATCAGACTAAGACATCACAGTTGCAAGGAAACCCTCAGGTGCAATACATTAGACAGTCAATATTAGAGAAGAAGTTCTGCTCAACGTCTCTCCAGCATTTGGCGAATTATGGCACGCAAGTCTGGTTGATAAATTGAAACTGAATTTTCTTATTACTTGGAAAGGAATTGTCATTAAAGAAATTGACTTCATGAGTGCTTAACAGTTGTTTGGGCTGGTGTACGAACGTCTTTGTATGTATATTCAGGAACGACTTTTTAGTTGGAGAAATTGTTAAAGATCTGAAAAATTAAAGTACTAAATGTATCAAAATGAGTTCACATAACATTCGGAATACTTGCCTCCCGTACGTTTAAGTTGTGGCTGTGTATCTTAGCGTTCACTTTGGCAGAAAATTATCTCAGATCTATTTAAAACTTTTCGAAATATTTTGTTTAATCGGGGATACTTTCGGCTAAGGGAGGTGGGTTAGAATAGATTCCCTGATACCCATGTTCAACATACAAATTTTAGTTTTCTTCACCGTGAAAACCTATCCATGACTTGCTGCACATGGCCGTCGACATCAGTGATCAACAATGAATCGTTTTTTCGCTACTCATAAGTACTCCTGAAATTTTGAGTGTGCGGGAGTCAACAGTATTGAAATTCAACTACTCTGATTCATTCGTACGCACTACAATATTTATTTAGGTTTACAGGAGTACAATGTTGACATCAAACTCATAAAATTCAGATTCATAAATTTAAAAAAATATTTATAGTACTCATAAATGATTTGAGTGATTCGAATCATTCATCAAAATTTACAGTTTTAGTTGTTGTTGCATTTACAAAAAAAAGAAGAAAGAAAAAGACAAAGCCAGCGATCAAAGCAAACACACATCCTTCTAGTATTGTAGTGTTCGTACGTAAATCACACTTATATTGTGATTCTTGTAAATGTTGAGTAAAGGAGATCATGCATATTTTTAAGTAGGAATACGATGAGTACTTCAAACTTTGAATATGAATAGTATGAATATGATATTAAAATAAGTAATAAATGCTTATAAGTATCAGAAATTATGAGTATGTTTCGAATCAACTCATCTTTTTCAATACTCATTGCTGATCTCTGCTCAACATGCTAACGGTCAAAATGCATATTTCTAAAGAGAAAATGCTGATGATCTGTTGTTATTGTAATGATTACTTTTTCTTTATCACTTCCTACATATCAGACTTTGCGATAAAACTTTATCGATTTTTTTTTATTATTCTGATATTTTATTGAAATCTATGAGAACACTGGGGAGACCTTCCTCCAGTTTGTCGTCGAATATTGCCGTTTGTATGTGTAAATGAAGAATGAACAATTTTGTTATCATTCCCGATGTTTTTTAAATTCCAAAAACAACTGTCAGTGATTGTTGGTCGTAACTTTAACTACAACAATATCAACAATTCTTCTACAAAAGCTTGAATCACAGCCAGGCATAAGGTGGGGAGGTGGAATGACTATTTCATCAAGTGTCGTTTGGTCATCCGCATACATTCTTTTGAAGCATTCATTGCGTGCCCAGACTTCATTCACCAAATATATATGTATGTATGTATGTATGTATTGTGAGTATATGGAAAAACACTTCCTACAAGTCCTTTTGTATTCAAAGAAAACTTTCTATTACGGAAAATTTAACAATTAAAAGATGAAACTTTTCAAACTAACAACAAACTTGTTACAAATTTTTCGTTGTTGCTTTTAAATTTTTTATTTTATTTAATTTATATATTTTTAGTTTCTTTGTTGTTGTTGCTCTTGTTGTATTGTTTGAAATTGTCACAAGAAAAACAAAAAAGGAAAAAGGAGAAAGGAAAAGATTAACAACATGGTAATGATTTCTATTCCTTTGACAAAGAAGCCAAAAGAATTGCCATGAAATGCAAAAACTTTTTCTATTTGTTCTTCAAGTGCAAATATTTCTTCCAGCGGAGTGTAGGAAAGATGAAGATGTGTCGTAGAAGGAACAGAAAGATATAGTGATGTGGAGTAGAAGGTACTTTTTTTCTTTATTTTAAGAGAAAACATAGACCAGCCATTTAAAATAGTAAAAAAAAACAATTTGAAAATCTTTTGATTGGTGAATTTAAGATGGCCTTTTTGTAATTAAATGAAATTTTTATCACAACGAAAAAAAAACAAATATTTTGGCTGAGCAAAAAAAAAAAGAAAAAAATGTTTAGAAAGTATGCAAAATATAATAAAGCCATACATGCACACATATTCATACACCTTGTCTTCAAACGTATACAGCCACGTACAAAAGAATAATCGTTTATAATAGACCTTAAAGATGCTTAGGGCGAACAATTTCTTTGCATATTTTAGCAATTTAAAACATGTGTAGTTATTGTTGTTGTTGTTGTTTTCATTGTTGTTGTAGTTATTTGTTGATGCTGTTTGCGGATTGCGGATGTAATAAGTATTTGTATGCCAAATAAAAATAAAATAAAAAAAATATACGATATTTTTAAAAAGCCTTCACAAAGGCACAAGAATAAAAAGACGCAAGATATAGACTTCAAGTACTTGCACGATAAAGAAGAAAAAAAATTGGAAACATTTTTTATTGAATTGGCAAGGATGTGCATCACTCGATAATTGCTTCCTTTATTGCAGTCAGTTGTACCATACCAATTGGTTGATATTTAAAACGTTTAAGAAATTTTTTTTTTAAATTTAAAATTTGTTTCTGTTTACATTGCAGCTCGTTAAGTACATACTTGTATACCAGGAGTTATCAAAAAAATGTTTTGGTCTTGTGTTAGTGAGTAAGAGAGAGTATTTACAGTCATAGAAACGTGTTAGTAATATACGCTATATTGAATGATTGATTGATACATAAAGTTATACATCTTTCATAAATTTCCTCCCTTTTAATTAAAAAAAATTGCTTTATGTCTACAAAAAAGCTGTTCCCCTTACTTATCAATTGAATGTCTTAAAATGTCATTTAAAAACATATAAGATAAAAGCATTTTTTAAAATAAAATATTTTTTGAGTGTAAACTTGAAAAAAATGTTACAGCATCCGCCAACATATGCCCTCGCCGCACTATGATCGGCGACTAATTAAAGGGCATAAGCAATGTGTGTGAATTCTCTCTGCACAATTGTGCTATGAAATGGTATTTCCTGTTGCATACACATTATTATATTCCAATAATAAGCAAGTAAGTAAGTATCGATAGGATCGGAAGCTTCGATGTTGAATTTTGTGTTTTATTTTCCGTTCCTAGTCATTAAGGTTTAAATTTCAATTATATTAAATAAATTCGGCTTTCATATTTCATAAAATTTAATAGAATTGAATTGTTGTAATAAAACACTGATTTTTAATTTGCTCGGTACACATTTTTGTCATCTCTCAGGCAGTTTGTGGATTCCACGCCAATAAAACTTTCTACGGATGCGGTTGCAGCGTCCATGTTATTCATTCATTACATCAAAATCGTTATCTCTGAAACGTCGAAACCATCTTCTGCATGTTGCTCCTGATAGAGCACGATCACCACATGCCTCGGCAAACATTTGTTACGACTCTCCAGCACATTGCTTTAAATAAAAATAAAAAATTAATGCTTTTCGCAAAACATAATTTATTGGTACAAAATTCACCATCTTTAACACGATGAAAAAATATGATGTTGTTTGTTCACTGATTTGATGTATTCTCAATATGTTTGACAGAAGTCATCGCCAACACAAAAAATCGTTCCGAATAACTATTGTCTATGGTGACATTTGTATCTTGACGCTTACATCATACCGGTACATCTGATGTGTTCGAAAATTATTCGTATAATACCGCTTTGGCATCTGTAAATTTCGTATACAGTGGCAACCATAAGTCTAGATACTTTAAGTTATGTAAATAATGTTATGAATTTTGAGCTTGTATGAAAAATTAAGTAATCGTAGTGACTGTTACTTCCAGATCCAGTGATCCTAAGCATACTGTTGGTAAATGTGAAGATGTTATTTTCCGATCTAAGTCCTGAAGTGTACGGTTTAAAAAGAAATATTATTTTATTATTCTTACACTCGCTTGAAACACTTTAAAACCTATTCTTTATATTGTTACGTTTTTAACTTTTTAAAAACGTTTGGAATATGAGTTCGTTGATTGCAAACAAAAATAAGAACAAATATGTGTTTCGTTTGAATTAAACTCTTTATTGTCCACACTACTTTTATGTGCCACCGTATACAACTTCACGATACAACAACAACTTGCTTGTTCGTTATTATTCTCTGCTCACACCCTTTGCGTAAGCAACAGCACTTGTATGTTAGATCTTCAAACCACGACTGTTTATTTCGCACGCAACGCATTTTCACACAAAACTGACTGAATTCTTACTACTCGTTGCCTGCTTGGTCTTGCGCTTTTATATGCACACGCAATCAGTCTGATAAAGATTCTTGAAGTAGAACGTTCGTGGTTTCGCCTTCTCGAGAACTCTATCGCTACTTTATTGTTATTTGTGTATTTGGTGCACATTGCTTGTTGTTGCGTTCTCGTTTCACATCAATGTGAAAGATGTTGTTGGTTTACTTGCAAGAAGTTCGTTGTATTCGTTAGTGTAGCTATTGTTAATCATGTTAAACGATGTTCTAATTTTCGTAACAATATGTTAACAAAACCTGTATAATACTTAATATTGTTATAATATAATATTATTTGCTTTATTTCACTATATTATTTAAAAGGGAATGTGTAATTTACCAACTAATAGAGAAATAAATTAAATTAATACAGTATATTATGTACATATATTTCAGTTATAGTGTGTTATTTTGAACTAAAACAGACCTTAAAGTTAACTACTACCTGTTTTCTCATTACACCCATTTCTCATTACAAACCGTGGCTAGTTTATGACGAAAACTCAACTACTCATGCATTTTAGTTGAAGGTATTTTTTTTATAGCTTTAATTTTAGCAACTAAACGAGTAGATGATAGAACTCGTTTAGCATTCCTTTCCTGGAATTTCAACCCTATCATTGGATGGCGTTCAGATGTAGCAAACAGCAGTCAAGTTTATAGTATTAAAAAATTTAATCTTTTGCTGTGAGATGAACGTACAATGACAAATAAATAAATCAGTTGGAGCTTTATATTCGACGATGAAACATTTTCATGGAAATCAAATTTAATTTGGTATCGCTGGAGACGTCATACAAACATCACCTGTTATATTAAAAATCAACACCTGTTAAGCAAATAAATTCGTGTTTGAAACTGTAAAAGCGTTTAAATATTAAGACTCACCATTAATATACGCATTGATTTTTAGAATAATATATCAGGTGCATCAAAGGAATTGGTTTTAATTCATAACATTGATGGTAACATGCAAAAAGAAAACATAATACCAACGAGCAGACCCACATGGTCGGTCAAGCCATTAACAGAACTTTTGGAAACACTATTCTGTCACTGGTTTCTAATAAAATCTGGCATAGAAGATCAATTCCTATAATTTACGGCTCCCCTAACTTCTTTCAAAAGGGTAAAGATTAGAGACATGCAACAAAATTAGGGTATAAAAGGTATAGTATGGAAACTGCTGATTCCATTTTCAGAACACTGAGTGTAAATTTTGTTTTATTCCTCAAACTTTTTATTAAGGTCTTTATTTCTCGTAATTTTGGCTTCACATTCACAATATTTATCCAAAAAATAAAATTTTTAAAGGCAATGATTTTTTAATAGCAATGTGCCCTTCTGTATTTAAGAAATTAGAATAAATTTTAGCCCAGATTGTGCAAGCAAGAGGCCTACATTAAATTCAATAGCAGTATAATGTTAAAGAAACCCGAGGGCTTAAATTATTATCATAGCGCCCTCTGTTGGGTATTTGTCATCAATTAAACAATCCTTTTCTTGTCACCAGGGATGGGAAGTGTCGATTGTTAGATGTCGTTGGATATATACAATACGTATGAACTGCTTCCAGGCAATTGTGCCATAGCGTGGACATCGCTAGTGTAGGTTATTAATAAATTCTCCAAAATAATTGTTCGTTTACTATTAAGAAAAGCAGCCCCTAACTACCGCAACAGAAGTCCGTCTGTAAAATGTAATGGATTTATATGCCCAAAATACTAACATCTGACAAAGTTCTTACGTTAGCACATTTTTTATTTATTTATTTCCAAAACTTTGCTGATGACAAAGTTTTTCTCAATATTCTAAAAAATCTGACATCTGTTTTGCGATGACTACTGCCACCTCCATCTAGCGTTAACAAACATCGACTAAATAAATTTTGATTTCCATGAAAATTTCTTGTTTTTCAATCCAAAGCTTCAAGCGATTTCTTCTGTGTCATTGTACTTCGGTAAAAAAAAAATCCGTCTAACGCATGTATTGTATTGTAAATCGGTTGAGAGGCTCTCGAGTTTTAAACTCATAAACACAAGACAGATTATTTTTATTCTTCGAGATTTTCTTTTTTCACATTTCGCGCAATGTAATGATAACGCAGTGCAGTGTGAAATAATCTTGCTTTATACCTTTGGGTCACAATGCAATGAAAAGCTACAGAGTATAAATATTCAATATTTCTTTATGTACGATATACGACCATAACCGAAGAAATTTTCCTTTAATTTTACTGTTTCCTAATTTTAACTGTTTGTGTAATAAACACAACTTTTAATACGAACGCATTTAATGTGACTTTCATTCAAAAAGAAATAAAATCCAACTCACAACCCTTGAGCAAAAATGAAATGAAAGCAAACGAAATAATAAAATTTTCTGTTTTTTATTAGTATTATTATCGGAAAATTACATGTGCACCACATACCATAAGCGCAGAAACATACGAATGTATGTATGTATTTATGTATGTACATATGGTTTACAGTTATATACATTCGTATACTTTTCCATCACATTTAATATTTCTTATTATTCTACCATAATAATGGTATTTGGCTCTCTGTAAATAATTCGTTTCGAGGTGTACACACATATGTATGTGGATAAGAAGTTTCAAAAAGCCATCGTCTTTTTTGTATTAAAAATCTAATTCTCAAGAGGAAAACTTAATTATCGGCATACAATAAATGCTCGTATACATAGTATGTATACGAATTAGAGGTATTGAAGTGTTACCCAAGCGTAGTATAGACCAGAGATCAGCAATGTATCGTTTTTCGCTACTCATAAGTGTTCATGAAATGTTGAGTTTGAGTGAGTTAACAGCATTGAAATTCAACTACTCTGATTCATTCGTACTCACAATAACACTGATTTTTAAGTACAGGTTGCAATAAGTATGAGTACAATGTTGACATCAAACTCATAACATTTGAAATATGTTTGATTCATACGCCTACTCATTCAGATTCATAAATTTAGAAAAATACTTATAATACATACATACATAACATAATTGGGCATTAAAACCCTTCAGTCACACACAGAAAAAAAACCCAATGTAAAATTAACATGAAAAAATGTTGATTTCAAATCATAGTAAATTTTCGAAAAAAAATTTAATAAATGTATTTTTAACATTGTTTCATATTGAATCAAAATTAAAAATGTTAATTTAATCTCTGAAATAGCTGATTTGACATTTTACACTTTAAAATAAAATTGTACACATAAGATTTAACATTTTATAATGTTAAAATAACATTTTTCAATGTTGATTTAATATAATGTGTTTTTATAGTAAAAACAAAAGTTTTTAACGTAAAATCAACATTGCGTTTAGTTGATATAACATGGGCCATTGTTAATTCAACATTATATTTACATGTTTCGATGTTGAGAAAAATGTTAAAACAACATGTGACAATTTTAATTGATTAACGAATAGCGTATAAAATTGTTTCATGTTAAATCAACAACACTGTTCATGTTAAATCAATATTGGGTCATGTTAAAACAACTTTTACAAATAATATTTTTTATATAA
Organism: Sarcophaga rosellei; assembly: GCA_930367235.1. Lineage (NCBI taxonomy): Eukaryota > Metazoa > Arthropoda > Insecta > Diptera > Sarcophagidae > Sarcophaga > Sarcophaga rosellei. The sequence continues at coordinate 63,219,493 of OV884019.1, forward strand.
ATTATAAATAACATCGGTTCAAGTTAAGCCAACATTTTGTTATGTTAAATCAACATCAGCTAATTTAAAATTGACATTGATTCATGTTGAATCTACATTGTATTCTGTTAAATCAAACTTATACCATGATAGAAACATTTCGAACAAGATTGAAACAAAGTTGTTGAATTTTCAATTAACATGAAAAAAAGTTGAATGAAATGAATCATGTTGAATTCTGCAAAAAGTACCGCTATTTTGGAACATAAAAGACTTTTCATTCATATATTAGTAAAGCTTGAATAAGTATTGTGGTGTATTATAAAAGCGTTATTTTGCAGTAAATTAAATTAAATTTTTTAGTATAAATATATAATTATGTCTTCGCCAAAGAATCATAATGATAATTTATCAAGTGTTGTGCAAGAAATTATATCAATTGAAGGAAACATAAATTTCTTAAGTGACGAAGATGTTAATATTATATTAAATATTCCAGTTCAGAATACTAGCGAAAATTCACAATTAGATGTGGTACTGCAAACTTTTAACTTAATTGAAGAAAAACCATATTTGACAAGTAAGTAACTGCATTTAAGGATTTTTGTAAGATAATTTGACAATTGTAAATAATATTTATTTATTTAGATGCACAAATTACATTTGATAGTTTAAGGTATTTATCAAAGGAATATATTAAGGAAGTCATAATACCCCCTATTGGTATTCGTATTTGATTCCGAAAAAAACTTTTTTGTTGGAGTAAAACAGAGGAAAGTAAACATATACATATACAAATCGTTAGTATAATTCGCAAAGATGCTAAGTCCACTTTTTTCCAAAATTAAGATTTTAATGCAAAACGGTAACATTATACAAAATACATATTTTACAACAACAACAAATGTCATTATGTAGTTTAAAGTTGTTGTAATTTTGTGGTTGGCAAAAACGATAAGTCCACAAAATTACGAAAAATATTATAAACATGTGCTAATTTTTTGATTTGATTTGATTTTTTTGAATTGATTTTTGATCTAGGTCATTTAAAGAGAGCTATTTTGTAAAAATAATAGCGTTTAAAAAGTTTACAAATTTTAAAAACTGGAAATGCTACAATGTTTTTTGCGTCTCCTGTAAAATTTGAAAAAAGGGAATTAACACATTTGCGAATTAGACTAACGAAATATTTAGTTCAAAATTAATTAATTCTTTGATTGATGTATCAGTACAGATTTGATGACGATACACTATCTGAAACTATAGCCGAATAAGTAGTTTCGTGGTTACAAAATCAATCTATTATTGGCTCAACATCAACTCCGACATCATCTTTTTAATCATCAGTTGGAAGCTCTAAGATATTTAAGGTAAAGTTTGAAATTATTTTTTTTCTTTTTATTATTAATAAGTGTTTTACGTTTTATTTTAGAGTCTAAAGCAGATTTTAGAAGAAAGCCTTAAGGGGAAATCTGTAACTATGATAATTTGGCCGATTCATTTCGTTCAAAATAATTTTGAAGGATGTATTTTATAACGAAGTTAAATTATCACCAAAATATTTGCCAATATAGTGGACGAAATTGTCAATAACTTCCCCAGTGAAATAAGAGTAAGTTTTAATAAAAAACAATAAATAAAAAAAATAAATGTTTGTAATTAATTAAACCTTCAAATATTACTTATATACTTATTTACCTAAATTTTTATTTTATATAAATAAATGTATTTTTAAAATGAAAATTAATAAATATAAATTTTATTTAAAAATATATATAAAAACAAAAATAACTTCTTTTTATTGGGCGGTCTTAATATAAGCAGAAATTCAATATGATTTTCATGTTATTTCAAAACTAGAATCTTTTTGAATTAACATGAAAATTTATGTTGAAACAATATGTTTGCATCTTATTTCAATATGAAATTCAGAGTTGAAATAAAATGATTTAATGTTATTTTAAACATAAGATCATATTGATTCAATGTGAGAATCATGTAATCTTAATAGTAATTAATGTTGATTTGAATGGTATCTTAAAGTAAATTCAACATGATCTCACTTTGATCCAACTTAAGTAGCAATGTTGTTTTATAATGTTTTCAAGTTGTTTTTAATTGAAAAATAGTTATTTTTGGTTTACTGTAAAGTCATGTTGAATTAACATGAAACACCTATGAAGCAAAATCATAGCTGAAAAATGTTGATTTAACCTTGTTTTCGGCGTTTTTGCAATGATTTTTTTCTGTGTGCAGGATTACGGCCTAGATTCTCACACCGCTCATGTTGTGTGCGTTAATTTTATGCGTGAGTGGCGGGACCTACAGTTTAACGTCGACTCCCAAGTACAGATTTTTGTGACACTAATCATGGCAATTTTATTTACTTTCAGAGTTTTTGCCAGATATATGCTGAGAGGAAGTTGCCGAAGAAATATTTTTTTCATATTTCGTTTTGATGTCTGACCTGGGGCTTAAACTCGTGCCTTACTTCTAATAAGCCAACACACTACATACTAGACTACGGCGACTGCTCATAATACTCATAAATGATTCGAGTGATTCGAGTCATTCATCATAATTTGCAGTCTTAGATGTTGTTGCCTTTACAAAAAAAAAAGAAAGAAAAAGACGAAGTTAGCGACCAAAGCAAACACACAAGTATGAATGCGTATAAGTATGATTCGAATTTACTCATCTTTTTGAATACACATTTCTGATCTCTGATCCTAATTAATCACTCTTATAATAAAACTCTGTTTAAACATAGCATTATAGATAGCAATTAAAAGCGGCGCAAGATGATTAAGTACATGTAAGTGTTTAACACAAAGAATATGCATTTTTTTAGAACAACTGATAGATTCTTGTATTTTAGTTATTTATAGTATCCACTGTTTAGGTACCTCTACAAGTTAAATCTGAAATAACGTCTACATTTATCATTTTCTCCTTCAGATACAATAACTTCTTCCCAAAAATTCGGAAATGAACGGCCACATCAGATTTTTTTTCTATGAAGTGGAATATAATCAACCGATTCAACCTACGGGTATTGGTTAATTGTGACTCAAATAAATAAAATCTTCTGTACTAAATTTAAAATAAGAACATATGCATTGATTTCGTTTTTACGCCCTTTAGTTATTGCTTTATATATTATTCCCTCACGCTAATAGCCTTTCACACTACCCACTAGACTACCGGAGCACCCTTATTGCTTTATATATTTTATTTATTTAAAATTACTTACTGGCTACTTTGACTTTCAGTCTATTTTTACCGCATTTATTTTCTTTTAGCATCTTCTAGATGATTCTTATATATCTGTCTTCCGAGGTGTTTTTACGTAGTGTAGTTTTTGTAATTTGACCTTTGTTTGTTCCTAATACTGTAGTTTTTTTAGTGCACTGTTTAGTATTCAGACCCGTACTGCTGCAGCACATATTGTACGTACGTTAACTATAACCTAGTTAAATAAATTGAATAAACAAGTTTGTGTAAAACAAAACAAAATAAATTTACTGGTCCGTCGATTAAGTTGCATGACACAAAGTCTAATCAGCAAGCTGCGATATACCTTCCTCATTCCATTCATTCTTAGTAAAAATATTTCCAATTGGATTTTTAGAGTAATGACCAAAACAACGCCACTAAGCCCAACAGTAACAAGAGATTTCTTTTCATGTTCCCCTTGATTTCTTAATGTAATCTTGTCTATTTCCTTTTAAATCGAATAGGACTTCGTCTAATTGATGTATTTTCTCAGAAAAATCATCGGTTGTTTTTTAATAAATATACTCGTTTTAGACGAAGCCTCTCGTTAATTTCATTATATACAGTGTCGTTAAAATAATTAAAATAATATCTTAATACCTCTTTTGTACGGTTGTTATGTGATTTCTTAAAATTCTATAGTATACTATGTTATACTATACTATACTATGCTATACTATGCTATACTATACTATACTATACTATACTCTGCTTTACTATACTATACTATATTATACCATACTATACTATGATATGCTATAGTATACTATACTATACTATGCTATGCTATAGTATACTATACTATACTATGCTATGCTATAGTATACTATACTATACTATGCTATACTATAGTATACTATACTATACTATACTACACTATACTATGCTATACCATACTATACTATACTATACTATACTACTATACTATACTATACTATACTATACTACTATACTATACTATAGTATACTATACTAGACTATACTATACTATACAGCCAAGAAAGGTGCAACAGTATTGGGAACATCTAAAATTAATACATTTAAACGACGGCTTAAAGACGCTTTTAAAAAATGAAATCCAGATTCGATTTTGCCAAACAAACTATGTATTGCAGAAACAAATGAGTTGCTGGTAACGTCGGAACGAAGTTAAATAAATTGGCTGAAAACATTGAAAGTATAGATATAGGTGGTAATTTGGGATCAAAGACTGCAAAATCCATCTTGTTACATTCCTGTTCTATAACGCTACGGGAGCACCAACATCTCGGTTGGTACGCCCTCTGATGTTAATGTTGTCAGCAACTTGACACTTTTGTAGGAAATAGGTGTACTCCCACCTTTAGCAGAACACTCTCCATGACGAAGTTGAAAAAGTCACATCATAAGGGATCGCCTGACACTCCACACAGTATTAGAAGGAAGGTGCCGTATAAAACTCTGGCATTGAGGCAAAAGTTAGATTTCTTATGGCACTATCGAACCACAGTGTAACCAGTGGTTACACGGAATTTGATATTTACCTCTGTATTGAGAAAGGGACAGCAAATATTACCAAAAAGTGTTTCTGTCCCTCTCTGATTGTCTGTCTGTTATTTTTATTTATGTTTTTTAGTTTTTGGGGTGAGTTTTTTATATTGGCGAGAGTGAATAAAAAATGTAATTTTTGTCTAAAACTAATAACAATAACAATTTTTAACTTTTTCTTTCAAGAAATTAAAAAATATTAGCAACTTTCAGCAAGAAATTTTTTTTATGAGCAGTACGTCTTATTTTGATTTTGTAATATTTAGCTTCCTTATTACCTCTTGTACAAGAAAATTAAATATTTAAGAGTCTTTAAAGTTTTCATTGCAGAAATTAAAAAATGTTCCAAATTTTCCCTTTTCTAACATAAAACGATTTCGGTTTGTTTTCTTGACACGTGGCCTTCAATTTTTGTTTTCTACGACATTATTTTGTTTGGTTTGTGCTGAGAGGAAATTGCCGAAGAAATACTTTTTAATTTTGTTTTGTTGGAGATGACTAAGCCATTGGTTGAACCATGGACTCTAATCTAGTAATCCAAGATACTATCTATTAGACTAATACGATTCCTCTCTTTCTTTGACAACCGACTTTAAAAAATTTTTTATTTATCTATTGTTTTCTACATACAGCATAGTATAAAAATAAATATGCAAACTTTCTGCTTAGAGGATAAAAATTTAATTTAGAAAATTAATATCACATTAGTAAGCACGAAGTAGCTGTAGTATAGTAGGTAGTGTGTTGGCTTATTACTTGCGAAGCCACGGTTCAAAACTCCGGCCAGACATCAAAACGAAATATGAAAAAATATTTCTTCTCTCAGCAGATTTCTGGCAAAAACTGTAAGAGTAAATAAAATTGCTATGAAAAGTTTCTCATAAATCTGTCGTTCGGAGTCGACTTTAAACTGTAGTTCCCATCACTCATGTATAAAATAAACACACACAACATGAGTGGTGTTGAGAAGCTAGGCTGTAATCCTGACTGAAGGGTTGAAATGGCAAATTATGTATGTATGTAATTACGAAGTGCATAAACTATTTGATATTTGATGGGGTATTCATTTGTTTTTTAAATTTCTTAATATTGTTACGTTTTAACCTTTTTAAAAACGTTTAGAATATGAGTTCGTTGATTGCAAACAAAATAAAAACAAATATGTGTTTAGTTTCAATTAAACTCCTTATTGTTCACACTACTTTTGTGTGCCACCGTATACAACTTGTTGCATCCAACAATAGTTTGCCTGTTTGTTATTCTTCTATGTTCACACCCTTTGTGTAACAACAACACTTGTACGTTAGATCTGTATAGCGGAGATCTTCAAACCATGACTGTTCTCTTCACACGCAACGCGTCCTCACACAAGACTGACTGAATTATTACTACTCGTTGGCTCCTTCGTTTTGCCCTTTTATATGCGCACACAAACAGTCTGATGAACGTTCGCGGTTTCACCTTCTCGATAACTCTATCGCGACTTCATTGTTGTTTGTGTACTTTGCTTACGTTGTTTGTTGTTGCTTTCTTTCTTACTTGTCTGTCTTCTTTTCTTCCGTAACGATGTTGTTGGTTTACTTGTAACAAGTTCGTTGTATGCGTTAGAGTAGCTTTTGATTCTCATGTTAATGTTAAACGATGCTTCCATTTTCGTAAAAATATTTTGAATGCATTGAATCCATCAAATTTTGAGTTACTGAACTGAGAATTTTGAATTATTCTTCCTTGATAAAGTTTTTTAGGTTAGCTCTACCCTGCACTTTCATATATGGGTGAGATTAAGGTGACTGAGGTGGTTGTTTTATTTGTTTTGCTTGCTACAATAACCATTCCTTGACTTTAATAGCTTTATGTTTCGGATTGCCATTATGTTGATAGATAAAAGTTTTTCTCACTAACCTAACTGCATAGCATTTTCTTCAAAAAGTGCATTTTGCCTATCAAAGATTCAATCAAGATCAAACGGCCTTACATTTTTCATTCATGTTATGTATAGTGTTCACCTATTAGAGAATTAATATGATTGTCGGTATGGGCGCGTTTATTGGCCAATGAGGATATTATTGCAAACAACCTCAAAATTTTTCTTTCATCTTTTGTAACTGTCACCTGCTTTAATTTACAATACGGGCAACTTTTATTAGTGCATTATTTTCTTTATAACATTATTATAAAAACTACATTCAAAAAATATTTTAACGATAAATAAAAAGAAGTAGCGTGTATTTACTTTTGGAATAAACTATAGATGTTTGAGTTTTGAAAAAAAAAACATTTTTGTTAAATGTGAGAAATGTTTGAAAATAATTTCAAAAAATTACAAGAAAATTTTTGTGAAAATCGTTTTACTAGAGAGTTTCCGCTTTTTAAGAATCCTGCCTACCGCACGGAACAACATTAAAGAATAAAATGTAGTATATTATTACCTGTATGCTTTTACGTGTGTTGTTGGCTTTGTCATTCAATAAATTCACAAAAAAATAAAATTAAAATAAAAAAATAACACGTACATAAGCATGAAACATTGATTCATTTATATTCGCGTCTTGCGAAAATCTATATTTTTAACACAATAAAAATATTTTTAGCTTCGCTTTGTCCAAATCCGTGTTTTCACTGCAACATTGTCTGTGTTTGCAAATGTGTTTGTAAGTGATTATATTCTCTCTCGCATAAGTGTTGAACTTTCCAAATATAAAAGTACACAGTACAACAAAAAAAAAAAATAAAAGAAGGAAATAAAAGAAATTTTTATTCTATTTTTCTTATTTGAAATGTAACAACCGTATGAACGCCTGTCAATGTTTACAAAAATATTTACTTGTGTTATTTCTTTCCTTTCTTTATTTTGTTACTAGCTGTACCCTGCGCGCTTTGCTGCACTACAAACTAAAATGCATAGTTTACGATTCCATAAAGTACATTCATTTTAATATATATAGATAATTTAAACTTGAAAAAAAAAAATAAATAAAACAAAAGTCTACGAATTTAATTTTGGTTATATTTTTTCTTATTGGTGAATTTTTTCACAAATGTTGGTTACAAAATTTTTTTCTTTCCCTTCTATCTTTCCCCCCGCGTCGTTCTTTACACTTTATTTTCTTTGGTTTTATACATCAAGAATCACAGATAGCATACTTGTAGGGGTAACTACTATGCGTATGAGTAATATATTTCAAATGCAATTAAATATTAAGTATGTAGTATGTAGCATACGTGGGCATGGCCCCTCGCTCATTTGGAATATCAACATAAAAAGTAGCCTATAACTCCTTCCAGACATACAGGAAGATACTGTGAAAATTTCAAGAAAATCGGTTCAGCCGTTTAATCGTCTATAAACTTCAAACATACAAACATACAATCAAACACACATTAATTTTTATATATAAGATTATTGTAGCTAAAGTTGATTTTGTTGCTACTAAACCCAACTGAATTTAAAGTATATCGGAGTACAGTACAAAAGTACACTCAAAAATATGATACGTGTGTATGTAAAAACCGTTTGTGATGTTTGAGGTTTTTCCTCTCATTGCCATCTAAGTCATGTTTGAAAAAAAAATATGGAACATCTTGGAAGCATTTCTTTCCCTATTCTATTGCTCCAAAAACAAGTCTCTCATATCGACTAAACTTTCAGAGTTTAACTACCATATTCTTTTACCATTAAGGATTTCAGAGGCTCTTAAATAAGCCTCTGATTATTTTAAGATTCATGTTTTAATCTGTGACGTACCCTGATGTAATATTCATACGAGTTCTTAATGTACTAAGTGGCAGCTGTAATTATTCTTAAAATATTATATTGGCACTTTTGAATTCTAATACATTAGAAATCGAAGCCGTCATTGTCTAGTATGTAGTGCGTCGGTTTAATCGACGTGAAGACGTGGCTCAATCCACAGCTATAAATATAAAAAAAAATATTGTTACGTTTTTACCTTTTTAAAAACGTTTAGAATATGAGTTCGTTGATTGCAAACAAAATAAAAATAAATTTGTGTTTAGTTTTAGATAAATTCTTTATTGTTCTCACTACTTTTATGCCACTGTTCACACTTGAAGAATACAACAATAACTGCTTTCTTACAACGCAGATCTTTTCAACGGCGGGTTTCAAACCACGACTCTTCACACAAGACTGACTGAATTCTTGCTACTCGCTGCCTGCTTTGTCTTGCCTCTTTTTATACTCACACAAACAGTCCGACGAAGACTCTCGAAGTAGAACGTTCAGGGTTTCATTTCTCGAGAACTCTATTGCGACTTCATTGTTGTTTGTGTATTTTATTTACATTGCTTGTTGTTACGTTCTCGCTTACACGTCTATCCCCTTTTATTTCATACCGATGTTGTTGGTTTATTTGTAACAAGTTCGTTGTATGTGTTTGTGTGGCTTTTGTTTATCGTTTTAATGTTATGTTGTCATGAAAGTTTCTCAAAAATCTGTCTGTCAGTTGAGGCATTATGTGATTATTCAGGATGGTTGGCGGAAATGTCTTTCTACGTAAAATTGTGTTTTGTGGGTATATTTTCCATCGTTGATATCGGTTTTCCAATTGACGCACTAAAGTCATTGTGAGGACTTTCGACCCAACCATAAAGTATGATGTTAATTGTGAGTTAAACCTTAACGACAAGTTTTTTACCCAATTTAATTTGAAATATCTTTTCAGTGCTTGAAAAATTCAACCATCGATAGGTACACAATTGAGCAGTGCGTTAAGATTGTTGAAGGCTTTTACGAAAATTGGTGTTCAAATTAAAATGCATTTCGTGCACTTAATGATGTTTTTGGTCAGCATTACCCACCAATCTGTTCACAATCGAAAGAATTGTGCATAAGTTACAGCAAACCGTGCTTGTAGGAAATTTAAAAGCATATATATTGACTATTTGGTGTGCTTTATGTTCTGGAAGCCTCATCGGGCCTTATTTCTTCGAAAATGCGGTCGGCCAAGCAGTTTCCATGAATGATGTTCGCTGTCGCGAGATGACAACAGACTTCTTCTGGCCGGAAATTGATGATGTGGACCTGGATGATATATAGCTCCAACTGATTGTTACTACTTACCAACGAAGCTAGGCTCTTTTACGCGAGAAATTCAAAGACCACAATAATGTGATTTGACACCGTTTTACTTGGGGAATCTAATAAAGTTTTTTGTGTTTATTTATTTATTTATTTTATTTTACTATCATTATTACAAGTTAAAAAATATATAAAATTTTTCTATATATGTACATAGTTAGAGATTTTACTAAAAAGTATTGCAACAAATTAAAAATTACACATATTAGAGTGAACTTAAATTAAGTATAAATATATTTATTACATTAAAGGAAAAAATATAGTAAAAACCTTATTGAAATTTGAAGAAATTTTTATATCAACCCTTCTGTCAATTTCGTACTGAAATTGAAGAACTATTACAAATTTCTTACCAAAGAGTAACTTGAAAACCTGTTGCGATTTTCAAAGCTTTGTCTAATATTACGGATTACAGTCATAAACATATTTTGTTTGTATTTTTGATGTAGTATACTAGTTGAACATCGCCTAGCTAAATTAAAAATAATCTTTAAATTTTTATTTTGTATGACCTGAAGTTTATTAATGTGAGTTTTGGCACATTTGGTTGACCAAACTTGACAGCAATAGAACATTATTGGATGTATGCACATTTTGTAGAGTAAAATCTTGTTTTTCCACTATAAAGAAGACTTTCTGTTTAACAAAGGGCATAAAGCTCTACCATATCGAATAGCTTTCTCCACGTTTGTAGAACATGCTGTCTAAATGTTAACTTTTTATCTTAAACAAATCTAACAAAGTGTATGTCAATAAGTCTAGAACTAGTCAAGAGCATATTAATGACACAGAACTCCAATTACATTTCATAGTCATTGAAATTGTGGATGAAAGGATAAAGATATGCCATCCAATATCCAATATTTCGTTTCAGACATAATCAATCAACGATCTATTATAACAAAATACAGTAGGATAGTTCTATAAAAACGTGTGAACCCATTTTAAGTTTAAAATTGAAAAGAGTTGAATCAACGCTTTCTATCGTACCAACATATCTTCTAAGTAATGTGTACTGAGATATTTTCTATATTGAAGCCAATGATTTCAGTGCACATCGACCGAAGTGAGCTAGTTCGAGATGCAGTGCACTGGGAATACAAAATTGTGTTGAGTGCATTCAAAAATAAGGGTTTCTGTTGGAATATTAAATACCAATTCAGAAGCAAGAAGATCAGGTCTCGAGCCATAACCGCAAAAATATCTTAAGCGACAAAAATGAAATTTTACAGGGGAAGGTTTTTATTATTTATTTCTTGTGCAAATTAAGCTAGAAAATTAAAAATTTTTCTGTTACAAATTCATAACGGTACAGAGTGTGCCCCTGAAATTTTTATAGATGATGCAAATGATGCCAATGAATTTATTTCTTACAAAAAACGATATTTGAAATTGTTTTGTATAAAAATGATGTAGGTGTACTCAGCCTACTCACTCAGACTTTCGAGAAATTAACCTTGAAGGCATCAGCAATGAGTAGAAAAATGAGATTTTAAGGCGAGGAGCTTTAGAGAATAAAGAATGTCAAGGACTCTTTTCTGTAGAAACGGGTCTGTGTGAGACGCTTATGCAGGAAAATAAATAAGTTCGGAGTTGGATGAAACATTATAGGATATCCTATAAAGTTTGAGAGGACTACAATAGGTCCTATGGTCACAGTACTATGAAGACAATGAAAATAAAAATTCTTTTCATGACTTTACTAAACTATTTAAATTTAAATGTTAGATCGGTAAAGAAGTGTTCTACAGAGGAACCAGACTCTATTTCTAGTAACGTAGTGGTAGAGAAATATAGTCTTGCCCTTTTTGAATTTTTCTACATGATGGCAGATTTCTTTTGTATTTATGAGTCACGTGAGCGTTCTAAACTAAAAATCTGGTAATTGATTTCTACATTGTGCCTCATGTGTTACCATAAATTACTTTTAATGCATGCACGTATTTACAAACAGGCTGATGTTTCCTCATCACATTTCAGGTATAAAGTTCATCATTCTTGTGTTGTAAATTAAACACCAAATCATACCATATTAATTTGTATTCTGCCCATTCTATGTATGTATGTACTGTTATTGTTAATAATGTTTTATCGGAAGTCTCTGTGAATAGAGTATGGAATGCCAACGTAAACAAGTACGCTCACCTCTTCCAGAGTTTTAGTCATTACGTGAATAGGCAGAAACATCGAAAAGTCCTGACATGCTTAGTACAACAAGTCCCGACCACGAGCTCTTTCAAGTATTGTAGGGGGAATCACTATTTCAAAACGCTGATTGGTCATGTTTTCATTCTTATGAAAAAAGTTTTCATATTCTTTGCAATATTTTATATCTTTCTTATGAAAATATTTTGTGAGTGTAATTTTTTAAATTCTATCCAGTTCATGTTAAGACTAAAATATTTTTCAATATACAAGGCTCTCACGTACAGTGCCTACCAAAGTGGAATATATTCAGTATAAGATCAAAGTTTCATTTTCAAGATTGTTTTATATCAGTTCAAATAATTTTAGATAAACATGTTTGAAACATTCATTCGTGGATGGCGAATGTACTCATGATTGACGGATTTACTCGTGTTATAGTTTTAATGTTACATAAAGTAAAACTTATGGAATTTGTATTGTTTCGAATTTGTATTTGAATTATTTGAATTATTAATTAATTTAATTAATTACTAAAGTCATTTACATCCTATTACACACGAAACAAGAGGGGCAATGAAAAAAGCCTCATTCGATTGTGGCCTGCATAGGATATGAAATTTTCAAAAAGGCCTTTCTAAATAGTGTACGAACACTATTACTGAGCACAGTAGTTTGATTTACAATCAGCCAAAAATACTTACACACACTCATACACACACGCAGCCACACTCAAACTGACTTACATGGAAACACACACACAGTTATATGGTTAGTTTGCTGCTCACAACAAGTACTCGTACCGTTCGCTACTCTCATGCTCAAGTTTTGAAACCACATTTTAAGATGGAAATAAAATTAAGATGAATATGTCGGATTGGGATTATTATTTTCTTATGACAGGAAAGGATAAAGGAAATGTGTTTAAATTTTATTAACTTGAGCGTGGTTCGCCTGAAATGATGTTATTGTGTGATACTGAATCACATACGTATATGTATACAAGTGTATTTGATTGTGTGTACATATGTATGCTTAAATGTATCTATTTAACAGTGTATACACAACATGCGTACCATATATACACATATACACACATATGTATAATACAGTTGGTTTGTATAGTTATAAGAGACAGACAGACAGTAGAATTTTCATCTCCACTACCTCCTCCTCACTGTGTTATTATATTTATAAACGCATTTGTATCGAAGTATGTTGCGTTTAAACGGATAAACAGGAAATTGAAATGTGGTTTTTATATTTCCTTCGAAGACAGTTTGAATTATAATGCCGAAATGAAAACGAAAAAAAGTGAAGTGAAAAATACAGAAAAAAACTTGAAAGAATTTTCATGCCCTCACTCCATTTACGCTTATCCACATGATAATGTATTCATGTGTGTGTGAGGTATAACTAAATAAAATAACGGTGAAATGGACTCATACTGATTTTTAACGGAGTTTTTTTTTCTTCCTTCTCAAAGAGATTATATCTGTGAAATTAGTATTTTCAGTGTCATAAAGAGATAAACAGAGCTTTTGTGTTCAATTCAAAGAACACATCGCACAACACGTATAGACATGTGACAGCTTTTCCATAAATCTTACACGAGTTCTTTTCGAGGATTTGGCACTCTAATGGTTTTCATGCGTATTAATATTTTACCTATATGTACATGTCAATATCTACATGTATACGATACATGTGTATCTATGTAAATATGTATGTCTGTACTGATAAGAAGTCGATGACAAACCAAGAAAATTTCTAAAATATGTAACCAAATAATCTTTAATGACCTTTTGCAAGTTAATTATTAATAGCATGTATAAGTTTTAAATACAAATCAATAAATATTTAATCATTAACATAACTAATGTATTTTATATAGAAAGAAATAGCACACATAAAAATTAAAATATCACAGCATTCATATGTACATATATGCCACACATTTTCGGTTCTTTAACATACATATGTATACCACTTACGTACGTGGATGACCTAGCGACAATCTCCATTAGAATTGTTTAGAAATAATTTTATTACTTTGTAAGCCCTTCTAAACTCTAATGACTTAAAGCCTAAGTGACATTAAAATGAATGTCTCTGTAGTCAGGTGTAAAATTTCAACACATGACTTAGTCGCAACAGTCTAGTAGTTAGAAGGAGGTCATTCTAACTTCGACTTAATGAAACGAAACGAAACGAATAAATAAGATTCTGGGAAACATTCTGAGAGTAAATAAAATTGTTATGAGAAGTTTCTCAAATCTGTTGTTAAGAGTCGACATTACACTGTAGGTCCCACCACTCATGTACAAAATTAACATACACAACATGAGTGTTGTTGGAAGCAAAGTCGTAATCCTGACCAAAGCATTATAATGGCTAATTAAGTAAGAAAGTACAGTACAAAGTCTGTTAAAAAAAAAATAATATTAAACAATGTCTGACTGCAGATTTCAGAATCTACTGAATTTTGCGGGATTACGTACATATTTGTCCGCAGAGTACACACAAGTTGCGGCTTCACTAGATTTATCTTCCGATCACACGCCTATTATATTACAAAACGCATAAATTTATTAACTGTACTGAAATTGAAAAAATACTTAAGCGCTTACTTTACGGATATTCATGAGTTTAGTACAATACGTTTTGTAGATATGGGAATGGAGAGTGGCAAGGTAACTGCTGCCCTCAATATAAAATCAGACTTAAGTGCACAAATCTCCTCAGACAATTCTTAGAAATCAATGTTTAAACATTGCTGCGTGGGATAAAGACCCTTAAAAGATCTGTTGAAAAAAACCATCTTCGGTTCGGTTTTAAAAACTAATGCTAGTAACACTAAGTGACAAAATAAAAAAAAAATAAATACACGTAGCTAATGACACAGTGTATTTTTAACTATGCTAGCGACTATTAGAAGTCGAAATCAAATCAAACAGGGAGAAGTTATTACAGTCTTACATAATGGACATTATTAAGTAAGGTGAAAGCAAATGTAATTAAGAAAAATAAAAATAATATAAAAAATATTTCTGTTTCTTACTTTTCTCAAGTCGACTTTAAACTGTGGGTCCCACCACTTTTAGACAAAATTAGCACACAGACATCCTGACTAAAGAGTTGTAATGACCAATTATCACAAGTAAGTTAAGTAAGATTACAAGATTGATGTCATATAATATTATTTGGACCCGTTCTTTATTAAATTCGGATAGGCTAGTAACACATTGCTTGCTTCTCAACACATTGTTTTCTTCACCACGAAGCATCTCGGTAGTTGCAGGATCATATTTCTCGGCTAGAAAAGTGCTTAAACGTATGAAGTGGTTACACTAAATATTTGTTTGATGCTAAGCAGATATACATACATGCTCCTCTGAATAAATACTTTTCTTGAATAAATATCCAAGCAGTGTCTGATTAATCGTATATAAAGTCATCATACTGCTTGGGAGACATCTGGCTTGAAAATTTCATATGAAAAAATAGTAGCACAGCTGAGGTGGCAAATAATTAATACTCATGCGGTATTTTTCCTATATATTGTTATTATTTACAGTTGTGGTAGTAGTGTACTGCCTCAGCTCCACACCAGCGTAGCAACGTATTTTATGGTGAATTTTTTAATTTCTTCCTGAATTGTAGGAATGTTGAGATCTCTATGGATATTGGCGTTACGAATATACCATGGAGCGCAGATAAGTAATTAATGCATTTCTATTATAATTTGTCATAATTTTTTATATAAATTTTATAATTTGATCACTTATTATTACTGCAATTGGAAATTGAAAATTGTTTAAATATTTACATATGTGTTAAAAAGAGATCAAATATTTCTTAAGATGTTGTATTTGCCTAATTTTTCCCTTAACAGCCGTGTTATTTTAAATGAGCACCCCACAAGATTTTGACTGAATGGCAATTTTACATTAATTTATGCTTTCCAGTAGTTGTTTTGTAATTTTGGAAACAAACATGTAAAGCAAGAAAAACACTACCATCGACCAAGAATCATGTAAGCGTACATACATACATATGTACATACATCAGTAGATATTATACCTTCTTCATGCTTTCAATAACCACTAAAGCGTAGTGAGAAGAAAAATGAAAGAGGATTTTTCAGATTCATATTCATACGTATCACGCATGGCATATGTAAGGATATAATCCACTATACCTGCTCAGATGGCTGACTACTCTTCTCAGAGAGTTTCTGGATAGTCTGGGGGCAAGACTCAAATTTCTTTCCACAGAAATAGATTGTCTTTGCCTTAGGGAAAGCCCTTGCCTCTTTCTATCTTCACTTTAACCGATTATAAATTACACTCACAACATAGCAACTACCGTGTATATTTTAGTTATTGTGAGTTGCGGTGTGGTGCATCTGCCCAAAGTCTCTACATTGGATCACATTCAGAATCCTAAAACTGGCAGCCTCGCATAGTTCTGTCAGCACTTTTGTAGAGTTGCCGTAGTCTAGTACGTAGTGTGTTGGCTTATTAGACGTGAGATCTCGGTCCCACGGTCACGGTTAGACATCTCCAATAAAACGAAATATGCGAACATTTTCTTCGGCGGTTTCCTTTCAGACATCTTCTGGCAAAAACACACACAACATAAGTGGTGTGAGAAGCTAGGTCATAATCCTGGGTTATATTGACCAATTATTTATGTATGTATGTCAGTAGTTTTCTTACGTAAGTTCCTATTGAAGTTCTTGAAGTTCCAATTTAAAGCACTATAACTGCCAGTGCAGCATTGTATAGTAGTTGCATATTCCCTGTACGTTATTTACGGTGACCAGCGGATCTAAACAATGTAGGGTATTGTTTCTAGCCCTTTGCGGACATGTACGGGGTGCAGTAGAAGACTTTTTGCTGCTCTTTTAGGAACTGCAGTCTGCTCTAACAACTGTTGTTTGCTTCACCCTAATTTCAGATAAAACACTTTCAAACTTTAAGTGCAAGATTTCTGTCTGGAATAGGAAATTTTAGACCGAAATGCGCCTCAAATGCAACCCATCTAAATGCAATCGAATACATTTAAATCGCTTACAACATGTTAATATTAACATGTTGTAATCATTCGTTTTAAGACTGTGTATGTATATGTTTTGTTTAATCAGTGCAAATTACATTTTTATTGCCTTTAATTTTAAAAAAATAGTTCTCTTAGTCCAAGGCTTTTAATGTCTTATATACTCTGGTACATTTTTGTTCAGAGAATTTCTATGGTATTTGCACGTAACTGAATTTATTTTTAAGACAACTACAAGGACAAACTGTTGTAACTTTCAATTAGACATTTGCCAACTTTTAATCCTTTTAGTTGAAAAAGAAAATAGAAAATGAGAAAGACACAAGACATAACCAAAGAAAAATAAAACAAACTGTATGCATAAGCGAAAGCAAGATAGAAGATGAAGATGAACGTCGTTTTGGAAGACACAAAACGAAAAAAAAAAACAAAAATAAACAGGAAACATTCTGGTTGGTATTGTTTGGCTTATTGCCAAACGTAATCAAAGTTAAGAAACATGTGGATGAAAATCTTTATGCAGTCGTAAGCAATTAAGGTGTAAATTTCCTATTTATTCAATTAGGTTTTGCAAACAACAACAGCAACAACAACAGAAATAAGGAAAAACATTTTGTTTAGATGGGTTTGTGTTTTATGTGTCATGTGGTACGTGCACATCAAACAACAAGTCTATCGATATGCCGGGCAAGCAACAAGTAGTTCTTAAATTGTCAATATCAAACCAATTCAATTGATGGCTCAATACTCAACTCTACTCTACTCTACTGTACAGAATTTTAGTGCACAATATGGGCTCTCAAGTTATTTGTAGTATTTTGTAGTTTTTGTTTTGTTTTATTTAACATGAATGATGAAGAAGTTAAGATACTAATTATGTTTTCATTACATTTGTTTCGTGACAACAAAACCCAAAAGTAAAGACGACGACAATAACTTTATTTAAGAGAGAAATAAAATTATAAGAAAAAATAAATATTTAAATTTCAATTAAACCATGATGATGTTCTTGTAAATTACACTTCATTAAGTAGTTGTAGTAGTGGATAGAAGCTACAGAGCAATACACAAATATGTATGTATTTATAGGCGTTTGTTTGCACGTTCGTTCGTTCGTTCATTTGCTCTGCCATGAACAATGAACTTGTAGTACGAGTATGTACGTACATACGTATATATCTGTAGGTCTGTGTAACGACGCTTTGAATGTACTATACATTCGAACTTGTTGAATAAGCAAATGAATAAGAGATTTAACATGAACGAACAACGACGACAGTCCTTTTTCATTCATTCTTCATTTATCCTTTCTTTTCTGTTCTGTTCTGTTCTTTTCGTTTTTTGTGGGTTAATTTTTGTTTGTTTTTGTATTCTTTAATGCCAAGACAAACTGTAGGAAGAAGTGTAGATATTAAGTTTTATGGGAGGAGAGAATGGGAAGGTGCGAATAATGTAGCATGAAATATGAAAATGTATGCCTCCTGGCACATTAACATAAAACTGTCTGCAGGGTGGCAAGAGTGATAATGTTAAGTGAGAATGATAATGATGACGACGGCAACGACGACGATGGTGCTGGTAGATTTGGTTAATTGTCGCCTTCACACTAAAAATGTCCCTAATTAACATTTTTAAGTGCTTTGCATAATGAATCCATACACAAACACGCATACACTCAAACACTCACAAAAACACACGCACACAATTAGAAGTTTACAAGTTTTATAATAATGTTGCCAGTTTGAATTTTATGAACTGAAACTACAAGTGCGAATATTTTTATAAAGTGCTTAATGTTCTTTATTATTCAATACACAGACATACTATAATACATACATACACATATACTTGTAGACAGATGTATATATGTATGTATAATATATGTATGAATGTAGTTTTCTTTTTTAATAATATTTTTATCCTTTCTATGCCTCTCCATGAATACATAAGATTCGAAATTATTTAAATATGCATTACGATAGTAGCCGACAAATCCAACAGGCTAAATAATTATTTACAATTTTAAGTGTAAGAAGAATAGGACAAGCCCAAAAACACACACACACAATCACATTCCCACAAACTATGCTTTTTTCAATTTGTAAAATAAACCATATTCCCTGAATCATAACACAACATATCAAACGGCGTAAAGTGCCATTTATGGACGTTGTTTGTAAGCTTCACAAATGTTTGGAGGGCACAATCACACTTTCGTAAATCATTACTTTTGGGGGTTTTATGTGATTGGAATGGCATTACAATGGAATCCATGTAAATTATGCCACCAAGAAGAATTGAGAAAAAGAACGATGAAAAAAAGAAATTAAATAAAGACCATTAAGGGGTTTTTATCTACATTTTTAACGGAACCCAGCCACTAATTAGGAAATAACACATTATGAATTAGAAGTAATTTTTGTATTTTTTCAAATACTGTTTCATTGCTTCCAGGCGGAATTTCCGTTTTTAGCAAAATTACACAAGGCCATCCGTTTCACAGATCAACGTATATGATGGCAACGAAATGCTTCACAAGAGTTTTTAATTATCATTTTATAAATATTTTAAAGTTGCATGTTAAGAATATATCTTTACGTCATCATTTAAAAATTACTTTAAATATACCAGATAGTGGTTAATGCCTTTGGTATCTAAAAGAAACCAAGGGAAAACGAAAGTTACGTAAGAAATGTAGATTTAAATTTACTAAATTTAAGGCCCATTATTACAGCTTGCCGTTAAACTTGAGTTTACTTAAAGGCACCTTTAGCTAAAGTGAAATGTAAAGTTACCTTTGACTTATTTTCGTTATTACAACTTACAGATAAAATAAAGTTAACTGTTTTAAAAAATATGGCAGTTCCGAAGCAATGTCGATTAAACTGCTCAATTAAACAAGTTTTTTAAACGCACTGGCAACGACGGGCTACGTTTTTTTGTTGTATATGCTTATTTTGTTTTAAATTTGAAGTTGCCATATTGATAATAATATATATTATATTAAAAGTTACCTGAAGGATGATCCTCCCTTCAGCTTAAAGATCACTTTTATCTAATTGGGTACTCATAATAATGAAAAACAATTTATCTGCCCGTTAAAATCCTAACTCTAGTTAACGGCAAGTTGTAATAATGGTCCTAAGTATTATATTAAAAAATATTAATAACACGATGCGACAGTCAAAATACACCCAGCTAATGATGTAGTGTAGATTGTGAGTTCTGTTGGGTAGAACTCAAAAATATTTTTTTACATATTTCTCGAACACTCCGAACTTGTTTTATTTCACAAAATCTGTATTTTGATCTTTTCACACAAAATTATTCATTACCCTGAAAATTGTTTAACCTATTTCGAAAATATAAAGCTTTTTTTTAAAAGGGGAGAGATGAGCCTTTAAAACGGTATATATAAACATATGTTTCAAACTTACATAATATGAGTTTTGATCGGGTAAATTTGGAAAAATTTATTTTTTTCTTATTTTTGCAAGTTTAGACATTCTTAATTACAAAATTTACTTAAAAAATATAAAATAGGTGATGACATTCTAAAGGTCTGCAAATATTGACACTTCGTTTGATAAAATCATTATTACTTAAATAGTATAACAATCGTTTTAATGTCACCTTATCAAATGAACTTTCAGATCAAAAGTTTTCAAAATTTTTGATGGATCATGATTGTTTACCGAATAATATGTCAATTTCACCTTTGGGCGACTACCAGAAGTCGGCTAATATTTGTGTTATTTTCCAAATATTATTATTATTTTACTTTGAGCAAACATTGGCCAACTTCTGGTGGTCGCTCAAACGAGAAATTGACACATTTTCCAATAAACAGTCAAGATCCATCAAAAAATTCTGAAAATTTTTGAAGTGAAAGTTCATTTGAAAGAATATATGTATGAAAATTTTAGCATGACTGTTATTCTTTTTAAATAATAACTACTGCAATTTCGTTCGATTTTATCAAACAAAGCGTCAAACTCTTCACACGAGAATGTACTTTCAGAACGTCGCCACTTATTTTATAATTTTTAATTAAAGTTTGCTGCTATGAATGGACAAACTTGAAAAAATATGAAAAAATGCGCATTTGCCTCATCAAACTTCATTAAATATTAAGTTGAATAATATATACATATATGTACAGTCAACCCTCCTATAACGCGGTGAGTGCGTACCGCGTTATATGGAAACCGTGCTATAAGAAACTCGGATTTCACCGTACAAACCAGTCTAATTCGTAGCGTGTTCTATGGAAACCGTCTACCGCGTTGTATGGAAATCGCGCTATAAGAAACTCAGAATTAGTACAAATTCCATCACTCGTACCGCGTTATATGGAAACCAAGAAATACAAAAGGCAAGATAAATTATAAATTATTTTTATTGAATTCAAGAGTTTATATAAGGATTGATAAAAAAAATGAAATAAAAACTAAACTAAATGACTGCAAGGAACTTATAGGATGTTATTGTATGGAAACTGCGCAGTAAGAGTACCGCGTTATAGGAGGGCTCCTCGTTATATGGAAACCGCGCTTTGAAAGTAGCGCGTTATAAGAGGGCTGTCGCAATTTCGGACCCGCGTTATATGGAAACCGCGTTCTGAGAGTACCGCGTTATAGGAGGGTTTACTGTATACCATTTTAAACGCCCAAGAAAATTTAAATTTTGGACACTGTTTTAGAAAGGTATGTGTAATCAATAAATTTGTGCGTAAAGTCCAAAAAAAACTAATCAATAAAACTCAAAACCTACACTATGATATTGGCTGGGTGTAGTTCATTTTTTTTGTCGCATAGTTTTACTCATCAAATAAATTAAATATTAACTCCGCAAGTAATTTATAGAGGTATAGAACTTTAAGTTGCAATAAAACAACGATGGATTATTCGATTGACATGAATTTTATTTATCCGAAAGATAATCCTGTAGCATTACATTTTAAATATGATTTCTGACATATGACCGCCACGGCTGGCGCGGATGTAGTCCAATCTGGACGTCCAATTTTCGATGACTTTTTCCAACATTTGTGGTCGTATGTCGGCAATAACACGGCGAATATTGTCTTCCACATGGTCTAGCGTTTGTGGCTTTACCGCATAGACCAATGACTTTACATAGCCCCACAGAAAGTTGTCTAGCGGTGTTAAATCACAAGATCTTGGAGGCCAATTCACAGGTCCAAAACGTGAAATTAGGCGGTCACCAAACGTGTCTTTCAATAAATCTATTGTGGCACGAGCTGTGTGACATGTTGCACCGTCTTGTTGAAACCACAACTCCTGGACATCATGGTTATTCAATTCAGGAATGAAAAAGTTAGTAACGGTTTTTCCACATACACTTGAGGATTACCTTCACTCCAAATGCGGCAGTTTTGTTTGTTGACGTAGCCATTCAACCAGAAGTGCGCTTCATCGCTAAACAAAATTCGCTTATGAAAATCGGGAACAACGGTAATCTCGTTTTGGGCTCATTCGACGAATCTACGCCTTACTTGATGATCGTTTGGCTTCAATTCTTGCACGAGTTGGATTTTGTAAGCACGCAAACCAAGATCCTTCCGCAAAATCTTTCATAAAGTGGATGGACACAGATCCAATTCCTATGCTCGATGGCGGATGGACTCATTCGGTTCTTCCTCAATGCTACGCTCTACAGCAGCAATAGCTTTTTCTGTACGCACCGTACAACGTCTCTGGGGATGCGAGTTATCAATAAGAGTAAACGTGGTGCGAAAACGTTCCATGGTTAATCGAATTAACTGCTCTGATGGACGATTTTGTCGACGATAAAATGGACGTTGTGCGCGATACGTTTTCCGCACCGAACCATTATTTTCGAAATAAAATTGCACTATTTGCAAGCGTTGTTCAGGCATGAGTCTATTCATGATGAATTGCCAAACCAAACTGAGAATAAATCACTTGACAGCTGTTAAATCGGTCGCCATCTTGAAAAGTAATGCCACCTTAAAGTTCTATACCTCTATAACAAACACCCTTTATAATAAAATAGTAATATGAATTTATAAGAAATTTTGAAAAACATGAAAATTATTTAAAAAAACCATAATTTATTCCAAATGGTTTTCCTTAAAACTTTAGATGAAACTAAAGCTACTACAACTTTATGTAAAAAAAAATTGTTAGAACGTCATGTTTCCTATTTTCCAGGTTAGGACAGTGCAATCAGTAACAATACAACATTATTACAATGATCGTAATTATTTAAATTTTTATATTCATACTCTCTTTCTGTAAGACGAATGGTTACAGACGTACATACATATGTGTGTTTGTATGGAAAACACAAACAAGATTGAGTGTTTGACTGTTTGTATGGAAAATTTTCGTTCGAAACCATCCATCTTACAGAAGAAAGCTAAAAATCTATACAGGTCCTTAGTCTTCAGGCACATCTTAAAATTATTTCATACACGCAAGGAGTACAAATGTTCTCTTTACACGGTAGTATCATATAACTATTATTTTGGAGGCTGAATGTAAATTATGTAAATTATATCCAGCCTGAATCATAAGGCGTATTTATAAAAAATTACATTATTTCTACAACAATATAGTCTATTGTTTTTATAGTAGAATTTGACTTTCGAAAAAAAAATTAAGAAAAAAATATTCCACGTAGCTTCTTAGAAAATTTAAATTAAATAAATTCGATTTATTAAAAATTTCTCTCATTTTACTAAAGAGATACTCAAAATATATACTATATACTAATTGTACAGTAGTGGAGCATTCACAAATTTTAAAAACTATTTTCATTAAGTTAGTGGCAAAATTTAGACCATTTTGTGGATTTTATTGCAGAAGCGGATACGCCTACTAACTTTCTTATCAGTTTCTCCCACCACCCATGTTGTGTGTATTAATTTTATCGATAAGTGGAGTGACACACAGCTTAACGTCGATAGAAGACTGCTGTTCAGGGCCATCGGAACTTAGTAAAATGGGACCAGATTTACTTATTATTATTTATATTTATATATACTAAATTATCACGAGCTTAGTAATGTAAACCTTATGATCGATGTACTGTAACAAACTAGAGTCTCTGGTGGAAATTGCTAATAATCTAGCACACTACCTATTAGACTATTAGGACATCCATATGGGGATCAGACATACCCATGGATTGCATCTTTTTGATCTCTTGATAAAGATTTTCTTTTAGGAGATTACACGATTTCTGTTGCAATATTCACGCATGATTTTTGTGTCGTGTTGTTCGAAACCAATTGGATTTTAAATTACTATGTTTTCTAGTCTGAGCTACAAAAACCATACGGATATATAGGTAGAAATAATTGAAATATTTTTTTAGGATTTTTTTAAAAATATTTGCAACGATTTTAGAGATCATTATCAGATACCACGGAAGTGCTGACTATTTCTATGTTAGTCACTGACTGCCAACTTTAAATCAGTGGTTTTTAAGTGTATTTATTAATGTTTAAAGTCTCGGTAGAGAGGGAGTAAAAATGCACTTATTAAATCGGACGATAAGGTGAAACTCTTCCGGTAAAGGGTTCTCTAATACAGACCATGAATTTTAAGTTCAAAATTGGTATCTTGATGGCGAAGTCGGCACTACACCCTCAATGAGCTCAAGGATATTTCGACGTGGGTCGGCATCTACCGTTTGCAAACAGAACAGGATACTGCGCGTAAGCAGGAGGTATTCAGTAGAGCAGAGGAGCCAGATGGTATTCAACTCGTGTTGGGTTTAGATCAAGTCTCGATCGCGTTGTTCGCTCAAGTAGCCACAATTCTTTCTAGTTTCTAAGAGTTTGGACAATACCTCCTTTGAGAAGTGTCCAGTGATGTATGAAGGCGATAAGACCGGGCCGCCCGATCGCAAACTTTCTAGCGGTTGTCACAAATCAATACTTTTTTTGTATATTTATCGGTATACTTCAGGGTCAGTATTGTGTTGGAAAACAATATCCGCCGTCTATAATATGTATTTTTCTTCAGTGCTGACAATGCTTACATATGATTGAGCTGTCATCGTAGCAACTATTCTTTAGATCATTCCATCTCCCCTAACTGTTACGCAATCCCATACAATCAAGTATTCATCGTCAAGCTTTATAGTTGATCTGATATCTTTTTCGAACAAGTATGGTATGGAACACCATTCCATACCATCTGAGCTTCGATTAATTTTGGTGTCACCTGACGAATAACCTTCCCCCAACCCCCTGCATATTTCCGTAAAAGTCGAAATGAATTTACTTTGACACGTCCTTCCACTTCAGCTCCTGGTAGTGTATTTAAAAAAAAAAAAAAAAAAAAACATGATCAATTTCTGCAAAGCTTCTTGAATTCGAACTGTTTTCAAGTTTATGTTGCCATTTTACCATCTCGGATAATATTTATTCTGCCTTTTGGGAAGGGTACTGGTGAATTTGACAAGGATTTATTCACGCCGGATTTAGAAATACATATTGAGAAACAACGAAATTTTACTACAACTTTGACTTTGATGTATAAAGTTAAGTTTTTAATGACGCCAATGGGCAATGAGCCACTGGGCCGATTTATTGTAATCAAATGCTTGTGGATGCTATCCGTATTTTTCACAAAAAATTTCATAGAGGTTTTAAAAAGTTAACATTAATTAACAAAGCTATCCATGATGATCTATCAATCCCATTGGTTAAAGAGGAAATTTCCAGATTAAGAGAAAATTACCTACAGAGGTTAAGTAATTATTGCAGTCTGCTGGCTATAACACTTCTAGATGACACAAACGAAGTAAGACGACTGAAGAGGAATCATATATTGGACTTGCGATTTCGACACTAATTAAATATGTATCCAAATGTGTTGTATGTATTTGTTAATAACCATTTATATATAAATATAATATAAATAATGTAAATATAATTAATTAAAATTTAAATAAGTTTATAAAAATTGTATTTTAAGACAATATTGTTGTTCCCATTGGAGTTCAACAACCAATGTTACTGTATTTAACTTTATATAATTTACTTATTATCCTTTGCGATAGATTGTAAATAAAAATGAATTAAAAAAAACAAACCATTAACATTTTAATCAAATCAGGTGGAGTATTAAAGACGAAGCAGATACAATTGCTAAGTTTTAAATGATCTTTTTATATAATATTGCTTCTAAAGAATTTAGTATAATTTAAATTAACTTGGCATAATACTCCCTCTACGTTAGCTGAAGAGTGTGGTAATACTAATAAATTTAGTCAAGGCTGAAAATTAAAAGCGACCATATCTTATACATATTCATTTCTGATATTTTTTTCCCAAAAATCTAGACGTTTTATGTCTATTTCAGGAAAAAATTGTTTACGGTTTAAACAATCTATCTCAGTGACGCTCTTGACGTTCTGGGTTTGGAAATTCTCTGTAATGTTTACTAGAACCGACACAATTTTTAGTGCCTTTGCTTCTTCTTCTTCCTATTTACACCAGTTATATAGTATATATAATAATAATAGAATACACCTCTCATGTATGGGCCGGTGTCTCAACGTCTAATTTGAGACTTCTTGATCGCTTACAGGAGTGGTTAGGGTATCCAACTCCATTAGAGCAATGCAATGTGGCTTGTAATTTACTGTTCTGTTGGTACTACAATGGATTTTTTGAGTGAAATAAAGGGCTTGTACCCGAGAATCATATAATACACCTGTTTCTCGGTGAGCACCTCCGTTTGTGATCGATTGGGCAGTGGCTCACATAATGCATTACAGACAAAATTTGTACTATCAGTCTGCAGAGTTCTTTAAAAGGTTTCAAGTCTAGCGTCCACAAACACTACTTCGTCTTTCCTCCTTCCCATAACATATTTTCCTAGTTCCGACACAATGTACTGCATGAGTATGGGTCATCCCCTGAGTGTTGGTCGTACGACAAAAAATTATGGCATTTGCCTTTGGGCTTCCTAGGGTAATATTAGAATCTATATTCGAATCTTTAAAAATGGCCAGCAACGGCATACGTTAAAGTATGCTCAACTATGAAAAGTGCCAATCTTATTTCAAAATTCTTGGTATTGTTATTATTTGCTGAGTAATCTTAGCATAACTTACTATTTTTCTTTAAATACCTAATCATTTCTTTACTTATTGGCACTTTTATTTAGATTATTTAGCATTTTATGTAGTATCATCACAGGTATTCGTAAATAATTTAAAAATATAATACATTACTCCTTATTATTACTAACCTTAAAGAGGTTTTTAATGTACAAAAGTAAAGAAAATTATGTAAATTTTGAATATCTAAAAATTGTCAAAATAAGGGTATAAGTCGTCATATCGTCAATATTTTTGGACCACAAAATCGTCAAATTGCAGATAAATCGTCAAATCTGGCAGCTATGCCCTAGAGGATATTTTATTTGATGTCTTATCATTTGAATTTTCTTTTATTTTTTTAATAAGGTTTCATATGTTACACATATTTTTGTACTTGAAGGACAAAATTTTATTTATCTCTACTTACCACACATAATTTTTTATAGGCGATAAAGAGTTGTATTTTGTTATGCATATGTGCGCTCATAAATACAATTTCTACTAATGGCGTGGTAATAATGATGCTAATACTAGACTGCTCGCTATGTTTTATTTTCTAAACAAATTAATTGCGAATGTAGTCTAGTTGATAGTATGTTCACTTATTAGACGTAAAGCCCGGGTTCGAGCCCCAGGTCAGACACCAAAAACAAAATATGAAAAAAAAATTTCTTCGGCTACTTCCTCTCAGCAGATTTCTGGCAAAAACTCTGAGAGTAAATAAAATTGCCATGAAAAAGTTACTCATAAAAAATTTGTCGTTCGGCGTCGACGTTAAACTGTAGGTCCCGCCACTCAAGTATAAAATTAAGACATACAACTTGAGTGGTGTGAGAAGCTAGGCCGTAATCCTGACTGAAGGGTAGTAATGGCCACTTATGTATGTACATTGGGAAACAAAACTGTCCAGATGTTTTGCATTAAGAAAGTAATGTAATGAAAGTAGTACAAATATAGGTGTATTATCAAATATATGTATTTTTTTCATTTTATTGAACATTATTCTAATTACAAAGAACAAAAACTTATACTTAAACTGCTCGAATGTTGTCTGCCACAGAAGAAGTGAAAAGAACGCAATGTACGAGTTATCTCGTTTGCTATCGTTAAGCAGCCAGCCAATACAAATAAAACCATACAAAAAATTTTAATGAAATTATTAATTGTACCACGTATTTATAAAACTATGTAAATAAGATACAGTTTATTTAAGTAGAATAGGAAAGTTTTTACTTGGAAGCACTACCAATATTAAAAACAAACCTAAGAATTAACAATCGACTGTACTTGTAGAGTTCAAATTCTATTCCTAATTGTTGAATTGTAATTCAAAAAAAAGAAACTTAAGTTTGTAAAATAAAATATACGGGAAACATGTATGACTTGGAATAGGCAATAAGTAAATGTAGGTATCTATAGACATGATTTGTAGTACTGCAACACATTTACGCTATTAAGGACACAGAACAGATACCGTATTGGTCATCTCAATACAACTGTAAAAAATATTATGTACATATTATTTGTACGAAGGAATGCCTTGTATGGCATGGCTGGCGATGCTTGTATATGAATTTTTGGAAGTCAGTGGTCACATAAGGATACAATACTCTTGCTTTACTTTTATGGTATACAACACATTCGTAATTTGCATAACTTTTCGCCTTGGACATGTACAAATGAAATGGTAGTTGTAAAGAGGGTGGGTGACTATAAAACAATATTAACAGAAGTAATCATTGTTTTGCAAATCGGCAAATACTGTACCATGCATGGTTTCGTAGATGTGTGCCTTGAAAGATATAAAGTATCCATATGATGTTTGCCATACCAAAAATTAAAACAATTTGTTCTGATGTTCTTTCTGTTTTTTTTTGTTGTTTTTGTATAAATTTTGCCAGCCTAGCACTTGTATGCGCAGAGAACCCTTTTGTCTCCAATGAGTATTGTTTACACTTTAGCATCGTATGGTTTGCTTTTAATACATTGGCTATGTACTCATAAACCTACACAAATATCAACACAAGTTTACATATTGTAAAACTGTTTCTGACGCACTGGCTGGATTTAGACTTTTTTTGTTAATTTAACATAGAAAGTCAACTGATCATCTGTTCTCTGTAACGCCTTTCTAATGTTGTTTCGATATAAATTAATCATTAAAGGACGGACTGTAAGAGTTGCAGCCTAAATTGAGAATTCTTTGGGAAGTACCATATTTGCATAAATTGTGTGGTAAATTTTTGAAGCACATTGGCTGGCTGTGAGACTTTAAGCTGAAGAAAACTCGTGTGTTTCATTAAGTTTGTAACCAATTGCATACAAAAAACTTGGGTCGTTTTATTTTCAATACATTAGAAATCAATGCAATTATTGAAAATATCTTACGTAAATGAAACGTAAATTTTAATATTGTTACGAAAATAAAAACAGTGTAATATCGTTTAACATTAAAATGAGCAAAAGCTACACGAACAAATACAATGAACTTTGTGGGGGTGAGCGGGGAAAATAAATAAAATAAAATATTTGGCAAAGCGAGAAATAAAATCGGGTATTAGATTTTGCAATATATAAATATATTTATTGCGACAAGACGTACCTTCGGGTTGGGGGTTGATTGGATAATAATCTCTTTTCTGTATTTCATTATAATTCACAATACTCAGGTTACAACAGAGATGTTTCATATACTTAAGCTAAACTTATATCTAAAGCTTAAAATTAGGGTGGCCAGCGTGAACATCCCGCCCCCCTTGCAACATTGCAACAAGAGGACCGAGAAGTCACCTGGCCAGAGATCAAAAAATTACAATTCAGGTAATATTCAGTTACAATTCAGTGTATAAATTCAGTTAAAAAAAAGAAAAAATTCAGTACAGAAAAAAGAGAAAAAGGAGTAAGACCAATAGTCATAAAGAAAAATTATCTGCTCAACACGTTGATCACGATGATAGCCCCTGAAGACGCATTCGATGCCGCCATTACGGCCCCATTACCGGAATTAGGAGGTTGACCAGCGCACGAACATGATTTTTCCAGAGCTTGGTTGTGGGTTGCGCTCTTCTTTTGGTTTTGCTATGGGTTGAATTATTCTTCTTAACAGCTCTTTTTTTGGAGTGGCTCGTCCTGCGGTTACTTCTCTTGGGCTGATTTGTCTCCGGAGCATTTGTTTTGACTAGTTTGCTACCGTCAGTTCTTCTGTGAAGGTGCAGCATGGTATGATGCTCTTGCAAGCATTCCATACATCGGTCTCGGCTCCGGCACTCCCTTACAAAATGGGAATGTGCCAGACAATTGATGCAGAGTTTGTAGTGCTTCACTATACTTAACCGCTTAACGGGGCTCATCCGACGGAATTTGGGACATTTGCGTAGAGGATGAGCTTCAGGACACAGACGGCACTTTGAGTGGGCGGTAGGAATAACGTCATCGAGGGTCACATCAGTCGGGCGTTGTATGGTTAGTCGACGGGGAGCGGTATCAGACACCTGTGAATGAAACGAGCCAGGCAAAGAAAAGAGAGAATTTTAGTTTTGCTCATGATTGGGAAGAGTTTAACTATTGGCCGAGCCAAAACGCAATTGGCGGTCCTAATATCGGCCACTCGCACTTTCGAATCAGGGCCGAAATATACCCGTTCGATTCGACCTAGCTTCCATTCGTTAGGGGGTAGATTGTCATGACGAATGACAACAAAATCATCTACAACGAAATCTCTTTGGGGAACCTTCCATTTGTTGCGTTTATGCAATTCGACTAAATACTCGTCTTTCCATCGACGTGCGAACAAATGGTGCAAAATTTTCAGCTTACGCCATCGATTAGCATAGCTTAGAGACTCATTCGAAAAGTCAGGTTCAGGCGGGGAGAGTATAGCACTTCCTATGAGGAAATGTCCGGGGGTCAAAGGATTGACGTCAGACGGGTTATCCGTCATCGAACTAAGAGGTCGAGAATTCAAACAAGCCTCTATTCTCGTCAACATAGTCGAAAATTCTTCATACGTGAAACTTTGAGCATGGGAGCCACCCATATGTGGAGCGCCAGGAGGAATAAAATGCCAATCTACCAATTGAAAGGCATTCTTTGGGACAATCTGCCGTTTAAGATTCTCAAGGAATTGAGTCCTATCCTTATTCAAAATATTGGCTGCTCCAACAAAGGCAGTACCGTTGTCCGAATAAAGGTGAGAAGGACAACCGCGACGAGAGAAGAATCGAGCAAAAGCGGCCAAAAAACATTCGGTGGATATGTCATTTGTAGCCTCCAGATGGATGGCTCTAGTAGCAAAACAAACAAACACTAAGACATATCCCTTCGTTATTCTACAGCCACGCCCTATATATGACTTTATGTCAAAGGGACCAGCAAAATCAATTCCGGTATGAGTAAAAGGGCGAGTAAGTGTAGTTCTTTCGGGCGGCAAAGCAGACATAATCTGTTGACCGAGCTTCTTCTTATATAAAGAACACACTTTGCAATTGTGAACAACTGTCTTGACCAAATTCTTCAATCTGGGGACCCAAAATTCTTGTCGCATAAGACGAAGCATAAGTGAGATATCCGCATGAGCCGAAAACTTATGAAGATGTTCCAGATAGGGGCGCGTGAAACGGCCATTATAAGGCAATAACTTCGGAAAACGTTCGTTGTAGGTCAAAGTAGGTGATTGAGAGAGTCTGCCATTAACCCGCAGAAATCCATTGGAATCTATAAAGGGGTTGAACACGAGTAATGAGTTCTTAGGGGTTAAGGTAGAGCCATTCTTCAGAGAAGAGTATTCGGGGAAATGGGTACTTTGGCAGAGAATGATCAAACGATCCATTGCCAACCTAACCTCACTTTGACTCAACGTATGAGATAGTGGGACTTGAGACGACCTTTTTTCGGGGTGTAACGAGTGATAAAAACGAAGGATATAGGACATAACTCGCAGGGCACGAGATAAGTCCGAAAATCGACTCAAGAATTCCTCGGACGTATCCGTTTGAGCAACGTTGACCTGTATCAAACGCGTTTCTAGCTGATTATTAGGTTTAAAAGACGACAGTGGCCAATCAGACTGTGGACGAGATAGCCATTCAGGACCCTTCCACCAAATATCCGAAATGGACAGCTCCTTAGCGCTCATACCACGACTAGCCAAGTCAGCAGGGTTATGATGAGATTCGACGTGATTCCAATTGTCAGTGCCTACCTGGTCCACGATATACGATACTCGATTCGCCACAAAAGTTGGCCAATGGCACGAGGGTTTTTGAAGCCAGGACAGAACGATTGTCGAATCTGTCCAATAGAAGACTTCCGATTTGGTAAGATTCTGCTCCTCACGAAGTGAAAATACCATTTTTGCCAACAGAGTTGCACCGCAGAGCTCTAAACGGGGTAAAGTTTGCACTTTTATAGGCGCAACTTTTGTTTTGGCAGCGAGCAAGTGGGTGACAAATTCACCAGACGGGGTTTGGACTCTACTGTACAGAGTGGCAGCGTATGCTTTCTCAGAAGCATCACAAAATGCATGAAGTTGCACTTCATACTGAGGGTTAAAATTAACCCAACGGGGGATGTTAATCCTTTCGATGTACGAATAATCATCGACAAACTCTAGCCATCTGTTAAACGTCATGGGTTTCAAACATTCGTCCCAATCGGTTCCGTCTTTCCAAATTTGTTGCATAAGAATTTTAGCAACTATTACTTTAGGTGCCAACCACCCAACGGGGTCAAATAGCTTTGCTATTTGAGACAAGACGGAACGTTTTGTGACAACAGAGAAATCGGGCGTTGGAGCTGGCTTGAAAAAAAATGCATCAATGCTCGCATTCCAACGTAAACCCAGAGTTTTAGCGGTGCTGGCGTCTGACAATTTTAGAAATTGGGAATCCAATAGATGATCGGGGGCAAATCTTCAATGAGACCTCTGTCATTTGAAGTCCATTTGCGAAGAGAAAAGCTGGCAGAATTCAGAACATGAATTATCTCATCACGATGACGTGTAGCTTCCACAAAAGAATGTGAACCAGCCAAAATGTCATCAACATACATTTGGTCTCGCAGAATCTCAGAAGCAAACGGGTGGTCCGCTTCGCAATCATCAGCTAACTGATGTAGGGTTCGTATAGCCAAATAGGGGGCACAGTTAACACCAAATGTAACTGTGTTCAATTCGAAATCTTGCACATCTTCTTGGGGGTTTCGACGGAACAATATCCTCTGAAAAGGGGTGTGATCTGGTACGACCAGTATCTGCCGATACATCTTCTGTATGTCTGCGTTAAAGACAAATCGAAACAGTCTCCATCGGAGAATCAAGATAGTTAAATCGGCTTGTAAAATCGGGCCAGTGTGCAAGACACTGTTAAGGCTTAAGCCATTAGAAGAAGGGCAAGAAGCGTTGAAAACGACACGCAACTTGGTGGTTGTGCTATCAGGCTTAAAAATGGCATGATGGGGTAGGTAGTAACTGGGCTTAGGGGAACAAACAGCGTCATGATCAATTTTCGACATGTGGCCTAGGGTAAGATATTCCTCAATAACCTGATCGTATTGATCCTTAACCTCAGGATTCCTTAACATACGAGACTCATTTCGCAAATATTGGCCCAGAGCACCCTTTCGGGATGGACCGAGATTCAAGTCCGTCGAAAATTCGGGTTTAAAGGGTAACGCAACCACATATCGACCACCCTTAGTCCTATAAGTGGTGCGACGATACAGATCCTCACAAAAGCGATCTTCAGGCGACAATACTTTCGACTTGGGTACTTCCTCTATTTCCCAGAATCGACTAATTTTCGCATCTAAGTCCAGTTGCCCGAAAAAGGAAGCAACGGAATCCAACGGGTTCGACTGAGGTATTTTGCCAGTTACTATCCAACCGAAGACAGTTCGTTGAGCGATCAAAGGGTTTTTAGAATCCTTTCTAACCTCAGGAAGCATGATTTGAGAGTATATATCTCCACCCAATAGCAAATCCATATGGGCACATTTCAAGTCTGTCAACGGAAGATCGGGAGTGTTAAAGTCAACAAACTTCGCTAAGGAGCATGTGGGTAATCGACCAGTTAACTTGTCAACCACATATGCTTCCGTAGTTAGTTTAAACGCTGGATCAAGAGAAGACTCCAGCGAGACAAGACAGACTTTAGTCGAGTTTGCGGCCACTGCGCCCTTAAGGCCCACGACAGTGGCAGCCGGTGCTAAAAGAGTTGGAAGATCTAGCTTCCGTTGCAACTTTCTGGAGATGAAAGTAGCTTGGGATGCCGGGTCGATTAGAGCCCTAGCAGGAAAAACTACATCATTATGCACTACATTCACCTGGATAGTTCCCAATAAAACTGTGGAATACGGGGTGGACTGTAATCGGGTAGCGAAATTCTGAAAAGATCGAGCAGCAGCGGATGTTGATGGGCCATTATCCACTTCATTTCGCTTTTGTACAGGAGAAGGCCGAGGGATTTCTGGAGAACTATCTGGGGTAGTAGGGTTAGCGGGGTTAGTTCCAGTCCTCGGTTTCTCCCGGGGGGAAGATTCGGTACGATGAAGTAGCGAATGATGTTTTTGTTTGCAAATATAGCAAACATTTGAGCTCTGGCATCTTTTAAATTCATGCGAGGCTGCCAAACAATTCGTGCAACATTTGTGCTTTCTAACAGTTGCCAAGCGAGCACTAACCGACATTCTTAAAAAGTCCGAACACAAACGAATCGGATGATTCTCGCTGCAAACTGGACATTTTCTTTGGGGTAAGCTAGGGGCTACAGTGGTTCCAAAGGTTTTCAATTTCCGCGGGTTACCAGGACTGCCTTGGTTATTAACCCGTGCAGTACCTTGAGAAAAATTGTGGCTGCCGATAATATCCGACACTGATTCCAGAGTTCGATATCTGGCAGTCAGAAACTCATCCATCTTGCTCCACTTAGGCAGGTCTGAGCAAGGCCCTTGAGACTGCTCCCAAAGACCCAAAGAAGGGTAGTTTGGTGGAGCAAATGTAAACAAAGATTATGTCCCAATTCTGAGTTTCAATGCCCAGCAGCGACAAATTCGTTATGCAATCGTTAATCGTCCGTTGCAAACTCTTGATGGAAGGGCCAGATTCCTTGGATATGGAAGGGAGGTTAAATAGGGTTTTAAATTGAGAATTTACTAAAACGCGCTTATTCTCGTACCGATCTACAAGGTTCTGCCACGCCATGTCGAAACCATCATTCGTCATGGGGCAGGTTCGAATAATGTCCCTTGCCTCGCCTTCCGTCTTCTGTAGAAGGTAATACATCCTTTGGATGTTACTAATATGGGGGTTGGTCCCATAAATGGCCGAGAACATATCCCTAAATGTTGGCCAAGATGTGTAATCGCCAGAAAATGTTGGGGTGTCACAGGGGGGAAGATGAATAGGGATACTATTAGTGGGGGAGTTTGCGGCCTTGCTCTTAAGGCCGTCAGTTGACCCATCAATGAGCGAGACACATTGAAAATACAGAGTATATCCCGACTCATACTTGGCCTTCAGGTCTTTAGCCGACAGCTTGGTATCGTCGGCATTTTCCACTAAGTCTTCATAAGTGTCACGAAAGGCCTCCCACAAACGGGTTAACTCTTGCCGATGGACACTCAGAGTGTGAACAGAATGTTGTTCTTTAGGAATAGCCTGAAAGAAACTTTCAAAATCGACTAAGCGATTGTAGGTCCTTGTCAAGTTTCTTAACGCGGCCATTTTATCACAATTGGGATAAAGAAAGGGTTATGGAAAGAAAACTCCGAATAAAAGGAAAACGAAATGTTCAAACTTCCAAAAAAAAGATAGGAACAAACCAGAAAACTTTAAAGGGCGGGAAAAAAATCCGAAAATCTCAACAAAATTCCCGAAAAAAAAATAGGAATCGCAAAAAAAATCAGAAAAAGAAAGGATTCAAAACTCGATTTAAAACACGAAAATATTCCGCAGAATAAGAGAAAAAAATACGTTCGCGAAAAGAACACCGATAAAAAAGGAGAGTTTTCAAATCAAAAATAAAAAATGGTACAAAAAGCTTTACTTAAGAAAGTAAGTCAATAATAAATGGAAAAAAATATATAAAAATACATAAAAAGATGTACAAAATATAATAAAAATATATAAAAAGGGGGTTTTTTTTTACTACGATAAAAAAAATATGTATTTATATATTTTTACTCAACAATGTCAAACCAGAAAAAAATAAGTCAAAAAATATAAATAATATATTCGCTTATTATATTGGTGTATGAATATACGATATTCGACAATAGTGAACAGCGGCCACCTTGATTTGGCAATCTTCAGCTGTTTACAGAAAATAAACACAACACAACAACAACAACACGCAAGATCAATACTCTCTGTGTTGTTTGTGTTTTCTTCTTTTCACTTTATCACTGTTTTCTTCGTATATTCTTACGCATTGAGTAACACTTCACTGATTTTTTATATTTTTATTTGTTTTCTTTTTAATTATAGTTAAAGGTCACCGAATTTCACCGCAATTTATGTGTTTTTACATACCTTGTAAAACAAATTTTATTAGGGGAAAGAAATGAAAATGAAACAAATCCAACGGTGATAAAGGAGTGGTTTCCAACAAAAAGAACCAGTATGGCGATCTTCTACAAATCTGTAAAGAAATTGACAAATATTTTATTTTATTTTTATGGGGATGATCCGGCTCGAAGGACCAAATGTGGGGGTGAGCGGGGAAAATAAATAAAATAAAATATTTGGCAAAGCGAGAAATATAATCGGGTATTAGATTTTGCAATATATAAATATATTTATTGCGACAAGACGTACCTTCGGGTTGGGGGTTGATTGGATAATAATCTCTTTTCTGTATTTCATTATAATTCACAATACTCAGGTTACAACAGAGATGTTTCATATACTTAAGCTAAACTTATATCTAAAGCTTAAAATTAGGGTGGCCAGCGTGAACAAACTTGATACAAGTAAACGAAAAACATCAGTATGAAAGAAAAGGGGATAGACAAGTAAACGAGAACGTAACAACAAGCAATGTGAACAAAATACACAAACAACAATGAAGTCGCAATAAAGTTCTCGAGATGGCGAAGAAACGAACGTTCTACTTCAAGAACCTGCATCTGAAGACGCAATGCCTGTGAAGAAAACAGGCGTGGTTTGAAGTTCGTCGTTATAAAGATCTACTGAACATTTGTTAGTGTGTATGCGAACAGAAGTGTAAAGGAGAATAACGAATAAAGCAAATTATTGTTGGACTCATCAAGTTGTAAACGGTGGCAGACAAAAATAGTTTGAATAATACAGAATTTAATTGAAACTAAACACACATATTTGTTTTTATTTTTGTTTGCAATCAACGAAATCATATTTTATACATTTTTAAAAAGCTAAAAACGTAACAATATCATTTTAATTGCTTACACTTACCCGAAGAATTATTTGGTAAAAATGGGTTTTAGACAGTCAGTAAGAGAAAACTTATGGATACGTCTGACAGCGACATTAATGAAACAACTTACTAAAAGCAATTATTCTGTTTTACATTTTAACGCTTCGCATGCCTCGTTCTTAGCAAATCAAACGTTGTGACCGAGTTACGCAATATGTGATTCATGCTTTTGTTACGTTACCATACGTTAGCGCCTGAATTCCCACATTCACAGAATTTAGAGATGTTCAACCGTTTTCGCCAGCGCCGCAATAGATCTGTGGCTATGTCCTTGAGTACCGTATTATACATACATACATAATTGGCCATTACAACCCTTCAGTCAGGATTACGGCCTAGCTTCTCACACCACTCATGTTGTGTGCGTTAGACTTTTCATGGCAATTTTATTTACTTTGCCAGAAATCTGCAGAGAGAAAAAAAGAGCCGAAAAATACTTTTTCATATTTCGTGTAGCTGGGGTTTGAACCGAGGCCTCACGTCTAATAAGCCAATACTCTACCTACTAGACTACGGCGACTCTAAAGATCTACTCTGTTCTTTACTTAAGAAATATTCGGTGGAAAACAATTTTAGCTGAATTAAGCACAATACAAGTAATTGCTTATGAGTCACAACCCGATGGCATTGAAATAAGTTATGAATGTCTTCGAAAATATGAATAAAACACAATCTCAATATCACGGTGCAATACAGATTTCTCAAATATTTGTTCTGCGCTGGTGCGATAAAACCCTTCCAAATATAAAGGGAAGTTGAAAAACAAAGTAAAAACAAGATCGACTATCTCTAATTGTGACTAACAACTAACAACTTTACAAAAAGAATTTTGGACGAAGAAGTCCGATCGAATACTGGGTATTTCGGTGCTTACCAGGCTTTTTATTAATCTAAGGGTTTCACACGAGCGCTTGTCTATGCAACCAGATTACCTATTATGTGCCTCTATATACGTAGATCTACGTATGCGGATATTGTATACAATCGCTTTGCAGTTCCCCATAAATGGTGTGTTTTGTGACCAAATTCGGAAAAGAGATCTGAAGAATTAATTGGCTCAAGGATTTTTTTTTTTTTTTTTTTTTTTTATAGCTATGCGAGCTAAAGGTTGGGAATCTTCAAAAGACATTGGTAGCCCGGTCTACACAATGTGCACGATTCGCCGCAAGACTTACTCTCGGCTTGCTAAACGCATACGTACTAAACCCAACCAAGTTCGTCACACTTCCATTAAGTCGCCCCCCCGGGACCACAATCAAGTATTACATCGGGGGAGGTAAAGATTCAGCGAGTGCTGCTATCCATTTCTGCTGTTCTTGCTCTCTCTATTATCCTCTGTTGCACTAGAACTTCCTTCGCGAATAACCATACCGCGTTCCAGTTTTCGCGTGATGTTAGCATCAGGTTAACCACGTTATCGGGGGTCACCTGGGATCCGATCGTCCTCTCCAGGATATTTCGTCGAAATTCGTAGCGCGGGCAAGTAAAGAATACATGCTCCGCTGTTTCGCCCGTATTTAGGCATGATGGACACGCTTCATCCACGTCATGCCCATACTTGTAGAGGTATGTCCTATAGCAACCGTGACCCGTTAAGAACTGTGTAAGGTAAAAATTTACCTCGCCGTGCTTCCTTCTAGTCCATTCTTCTATATTTGGTATTAATCTGTAAGTCCATCTTCCCTTTGTGAAAGAAGTCCACTCGTGCTGCCACCTATTCATTGCATCGTCATTCGCCTGGTCAGGGTGCACTTGCCCCGTTCTCCTTCTTGTTAAGTGTTTCCTCCTTTCAACCTCTACTAACATTCGTAGCGGCATCATCCCTGCAATCACCAATGCTGCATCCGTAGATACTGTACGGAAGGCAGAAATTACTCGGAGGGCAGATCTCCTGTAGGCCCCATCAACTCCTATTCTGTATGTCTTCTTATCCATGGCCTCGGCCCATATAGGGGCTGCATATAGAGCAATCGATCTAACCACTCTCATCAGCAATTGCCTCTTCTCCTGTCTCGGACCTCCCAAGTTAGGCATTATCCGCGCGAGTGCGCCCGTTGTCGCCGCGCACTTCCTACTAATATACGTCAGGTGCTCCTTGAATGTGGGTCTGTTGTCAATCATAACTCCTAAGTACTTGATAGACTGCTTCGATGTTATCCTTTGTTCGCCAACCGTTATGGTGATGTATTCCATTTTCTTCCTACTGCTTACCAATACGACATCCGTTTTATGATCAGCAAGTTTCAGACCTATACTCGCGATCCAGCTTCTAACTCTGCTAACTGCTGCGTTGCACGTTCGTTCCAATTTATCAAGGTGTTTACCTTTCACCACGAGGGCTATATCGTCCGCAAATCCGAATATTTGTGCACCCGTAGGAAGCCTAAGCCTCAGTACGCCATCATACATCGCATTCCATAGCACTGGGCCCAGGACCGATCCCTGTGGTACCCCTGCTGTTACAGCGTATGACTTTCTGCCTTGATCTGTGTCATACAAAAGTACTCTATCCTTAAAGTGGTCCATTATGAGTTCCATCAAATATCCAGGTACGCCCCTCTCATCAAGTGCAGCCAAGGTGGCGTCCCAATCTGCCGAATTAAATGCGTTTTTAACGTCCAGGGTGATG
This sequence comes from Sarcophaga rosellei, assembly GCA_930367235.1. Lineage (NCBI taxonomy): Eukaryota > Metazoa > Arthropoda > Insecta > Diptera > Sarcophagidae > Sarcophaga > Sarcophaga rosellei. Next base: position 63,259,769 of record OV884019.1, read on the forward strand.
ATTGCGCAATACTCCTTATCGCCCTCAAACCAGCGGTCACCGCTGATGGCTTCCTTCGCTACGGTTATGACCGCCTCCATTGCATCCACAGTGGAGCGCCCTTTTCGGAAGCCGAATTGGCGATCCGACAGGCCATCTCTCTCCAAAATCGTTTCGAGTCTTCTACATATTATCTTCTCCAGCAGTTTACCTACGGTATCAATCATACAAAGTGGGCGGTAACCTGATGCATCCTGCGCGCCGTTGCCCTTCGGGATGAGAACCAACCTCTGTCTCTTCCATATCCTTGGGAATTTCCTCTCCTGAATGCATGTATCAAATACCTTCCTAAACACCTCAACATTGTTCTCTATAGCCACCTTAAGTGCGACGTTTGGGATCCCATCAATCCCCGGCGCTTTCCTGAGTTTCATTCCTCTCCAGACTGCATCGAATTCCTGGCTGCTAACCCCAGGAATGTCATCGTGAGGCATGCTGTCTCGCGCAGCATATGTGATCTCGGCCCTCTCCGGAAAGAGGCCTTCGACAATTGATCGCAGCTTCTCCGCACTTTCCGTGGCCGGTGGTCGAAAGCAGTTCAGCTTCCTCATTACCATCTTATATCCCGTGCCCCAGGGATTTTCATCCACATCGGCGCACATTTCTCTATAGCACCTTCTTTTGCTCCTGTCAATGGCCTTATTAAGGCTGGCTCTGAGCACCTTGTATCTTTCCCGAAGTACAATGAAGTCATTGCGACCCCTTGCCCTCTGGAATATCCTCCGCGCTCGATTACATTTCCTTCTTAAATCAGCTATCTCCGCGTTCCACCAGTACACGTGTTTCCTGCCCGGCAGGAGAGACTTCCTCGACATAGACGCGCTGCAGGCTTCCGTTATACAGCGCATAAGTTCCATCGCCATGTTGTTTGCGCTTCCGGCCAACCGAATGTCGCCCATCGCGAGAACAAAGGTTTCCTCATCAAAAGTAGAGTCCCTCCATAAAGGATTAGGAGGGGCGGCAATAATGGGGTTCACTGCAGGGCGTTCCTGTATTTCAAAAATGATCGCCCGATGGTCGCTATGAGTGTAGACATCGGACACAGTCCAATTCGATGTCGTTGCCAGTGTATCGCTGACGAATGTTAAATCAATCTTAGAACTCCGTCCACTTCTCGAGAATGTATCAATCTGCCCACAGTTGAGTAAGACAACCTCCAAGGTTGCAAATGCGTCAAGCAGGCTTTCACCCCTTTGGTTCGTGAACGCTGAACCCCATTCCACAGCCCATGCATTAAAGTCCCCGGCAATCACCAGGGGTCTTAGATTTCTAGCCTCGTTAACGATGTCATCCAATCTGAGTTTGTACTCCTCCATTGATCAGCTGGGGGGGAGATAACAGCTGAGGAAATGTACCCCATTAACGGTGCATTTCACAAAGCCCTCTCTCCTGTTGTCAATATTTCCCATTGGGAATTTACCGCATGTCCATAACTCCGCCTTGTTGCATTTACTGGTAGCCCAACGCTGATTGTCGGGTGCACCGTAGTGTTCGCTCAATATCGTCAGGTCTATTTTCCGCTCCCGGACAGTCTGTTTAAGGAGCTCCTGCGCTGCTTCACAGTGATTCAGATTCAGCTGCAAAATTCTCATTTTCCTCCGTTCATCATCCTCTGTCGAGCTGCCAGGTACTGTGGACACTTAGGTCCCCCCGTGACATGATTCGCTTCCACATTTCGATCGCCTCTACAGAGAAGGCAGTGAGGGTCACTGCGACAAGTTTTGGCAAGGTGGTCTTGCTCTCCGCACTTGAAACAGTGTTTTGACCAATCACTTCTACTGCGGCAATTTCCGGCTATGTGCCCGAAGTCTAGGCACTTGAAGCATCTCCTTGGGATAACTTTCCTCATTAACCGGCAAACAGTCCACCCGACACGCAGTTTGCCCACTTCCTCGGCCCTGTAAGCCAACTTCGTTGGTATTGCAATTATTGCCGTCCGCGTACCCCCCGGGTCACTTCTTATCGTCCTGATAGCCGATGGGTGTAATTCTCCAATTTGTTCTCTCCAAGCGGTTATTATTTCATCTTCTGTGGTTACCTCGTCCAGGTATCGCAATTTAAATGTTGTCTCCTGAGTTATTGTCCTGACCTCAACATCATCGGTCAGTAAGGTCTTCAATTTGGATTGGTGAGTTTCTGTAGCCACCTCAGCCGACCTTTTAAATTCCAGCAGAATTTCGCCCTTCCGTGTCTTCTTAACAAGGTGAACATCTTCGCCAACTGACTTAAGCTCCGGGGCGCTTCTAACTTTCCTTAGGATGTCTGCAAATGAGAGCTTCTCCGTAGGTTTTATTATCATTGCATCCGGTCTTGGGGGCTTCCTACGCTTCCTAGTCTTGAGAGCCCAATCATTGGGCTCTCTACTCATTTCTTCTTCGGTACCCGGTATTTCCGCATCCCGCTTCGTTACATCTTCAGTAGTATCTACTGGTCCCTTCTTCAGATCCTTGCCACCTATTTTTGAAGCTGGGTCAATTAGTCCCTCCGGTCTAATTGGTCTGGTCTTCTTCGGAGGTGTTCTTCTAGGTTTTTCCACTTCGTCTCTCAGTCTCTTAGATGCACCCGGCAACTGCCTCTGCTGAATCGTCTGGGTGCTTCTGTCATTGGTTCTGACCTTGTCTTCCTGTCTCGAAGCCTTGTCTTTAGCAGCCTGCTGGTAGAGCGACGATATTGAGGCCACCACATCGCGCATCGCCTGGTGTATGGACCTTCTTCCTCCGCCCATCATCTCCACAAGTTCCGCTATTTTGTCACCCAGCTTAATAAAGTCGTCCGTATCCTTTTCGGGGGGCTTGCTCCTCTGCAACTCCGGTGGTGACGAGCGGGATCTCTCGACATTTTGCGTCTGAGGTGGTGAGTGAAGCAGCCTCGAAGCCCTCTGGAAAGGATTACGCATAGGGCTGATCAATCTTGACTCCTTTGCACCCTCGGTGCCGGCTGGAGTAGTAACGCCTGATGAAGTAGTAAGTTTATTTTCCATTTCTATGTTATTGGGTCCCAACTTGAAGCCGTTATCTTGGGTTCGTTGTGTAGTTACCCTTATTGTGGTCCCATGGTTATCTTTGCAATGCAGGGAGGCCATGCGAGGGTTGACACAAGTCCTCATGAGAGCTTGTGTTCAGAGCCAGACCGGGAGCTAAACAGAAGAAATTCTTAACTGCCCCTACACCCCAACTCAACGGGACGAGTCCAAGATCGTTCTCCAAGGCTTGCCAGGTTTTAACGGGACGGAGACAGATGGTGTATTAGCCTGAAAGCCGTCTGTACCAGATTTCACTCCAGCACATATTGGTAACAGAATACCCCATCCGCCAGCCCATGTCATCAAATCCAAATAGTAGTCCAGTATACCATAATCAGAATCTTACTGGTATCAATTCTGATGCCTATACGACTAGGCTCCGATCATCCACATCCGATAGAAGCGTGCTTGCACGCATGATGGTCTGTGGTTCCCACGGTGCTATCGTGTTACCACGGTAGTTCAATACTTTGAGCGGCATTGTTTCGCTTTAGAGCTTCAGTGTCATTGGGTATATGCCAGACTTTTCATCCGCACCCTCTACCTTTGCCCTCCCATTTAGTCGCCTTTTACGACAAGCAGGGAACCACTGTGGTAGTATTCTAATCCGCTACCACACGGACATGGCTCAAGGATTTGTTGTGCGAAGTTTGTGAGTAACAGTGCAAGAGAAAAGATTTGACGATAACATTAAAGATTTTCAATGACTGAAGGAAATATAACAAATTGAATTCAAGAGCTTCTTCCTCGATCATATAATTTTGCAACGTTTAATACTATGTTCAGACATGCACTTTTATTGCGTAAATCGAAATAAATGCCATTATTAAGCTCAATATTTCATATAAAGTTTCAATTAATTATTGCACAATTAATACGCAAATTGTTATAATGTTAAAAAACAACAAAACAACCAGCTGTTTTGTTTACCAGCTGTCAAATGAATATTGAATGAGCAGCTGAACTGCGTATATTATTATGTCTGAACACTTAAAATATTGCCTTAAATAACTGAATATTTACACAATAAAAGTGCATGTCTGAACATAGTATAATGTTATTTAGGTAAAGTCTGTATTGTAGTAACTAGCTTTAGTTCACAAGCAACGTTTTTATATTGAAATAAATTTTTTCAGTGTTAGAAGTTATTGAAAGTTAATTCATATTAAATATTCTTTAATTATATTTTGCAGTGTATAAAATTAGCCCAAAAGATATAAGAAACTAAATCCAGATATTATATGTATATACAAACGAATAATACTAACGATTAGATTGGCAAACACTGGAAAAATATTTTAACATTGTCAATATTGGTTTATCTCTTGTCTCCGCACTGAAAGTAATGAAAGAAACATAAAGAAAGAAAGAATAAATGATAAGAAAAGACACGGACAGAGTACATAAGGACTTACAGGAGAATTAGGATAATAAAATTACAACATCGATACTTTGTCCAAACAAATGTTTTCATTGTTTACTCTGTGTTTTATTGCTTTTTTTATTCTTAAGCCTTAATATGGATTATTGTGGTTGATTTTTAATGTGACAAAAAAAGGAGAAATTTTTCGTATATTCTTTGTACTCCATGGACAAACACACCAAAAAATTGTGACAAAATAATTACAAGAAAGATATGCAAATATACTCTACAAGACGCTCTTCCTACCCGTGCTTCTTTATGGTACAAAGGCATGAACCCTATTAAGCACTGATGCAGTAGCCTTGACAGTATTCGGGAGAAAAGCCCTTTTAGAAATTCACATTTGCGCTTATAAATGGCTTAAAAACATCGGTATCGCGATGAAATTCGGTATGAACGTGTATTTTGTATTGTATTTGTAATTGTCCCTAGGTCCTAAATAGGGCCCCTTAAGAAAATATGTTTAGCTATTATAATTGGCTTAAAAATTTTATTACGTCGATGAAGTTCGACATGAACATGTTTAATATGAATGTGAATCATTTTACCTGATTTTATTATAATCGGATCATAAATGCCCCTAGGTACCACATACGGCCCATTAAAAAAATCAAACATACATCTCATATTGGGGAGGGATGGGATGCATGCAAACAAGGTAAAGTTTCTGACTGTGACCAACGTGGCGACCACCAGGACGATCCTTGTCTTGCTGTATTCAAGTTGACACGCAGCCTCCTCGTGGCCCCTCCTGGATGACATTCTAGCACCCGCTAGATGTTAACTAATGCGTGCAGCGAAGTCCAATCCCCTGGACGTTAAATTTGGGTTGTGCGTAGGGCTTGGAACCCACCACGTAAAAACATTATCCAATGAAAACCAAAACAATAGCCTCTATAAAGATCCCCTCAAAAGTTGACGACCACGGCAAACGTTTAAAGGACTATGATTTACGAATAGGCACATGGAACGTCCGAACCCTTTACAGGGCAGGCGCTTCCGCCCAACTGGCGGATGCCCTCATGAAATGTAGGACGGACATCACTGCCATTCCGGAAATGCGATGGATAGGGCAAGGGTGCAAAAGGCTAGCATCTTGCGATGTGTATTACAGCTGCCAGGTTGATAAGCACGAATTCGGATGCGGATTTGTGGTTAATAAGAGACTTCGCCACCTTGTCTCTGGGTTCACACCTGTGAACGAAAGGATAGCCACAATCCGCATCAAGGCAAAATTTTATAACATCAGCCTTATTTGTGCTCATGCCCCGACGGAAGAAAAGGACGATGTGACTAAAGATGCCTTCTATGCTAAACTCGAGGACGTATACGATAAGTGCCCGGCCCATGACGCCAAAATCGTCCTCGGGGATTTTAATGCGAAGGTCGGGCGGGAAGGTATCTTTGGCCCCACTGTCGGACAGTTCAGCCTCCACGAGAACACTACCCCCAATGGTATGAGGCTGATCGATTTCGCCGCGGCACGTAACATGGTAGTATGTAGCACCAGGTTTCAACACCTCGATATCCACAAAGCCACTTGGATGTCCCCTGATCGATCTACGTCCAACCAAATCGATCATATTGTGATTGACGGAAGGCACGTATCCAGTGTACTAGATGTGCGTACGTTCAGAGGTCCTAACATCGACTCTGACCACTACCTTGTCGCAGCCAAGTTTCGACTGCGCATTAGCGCATCGAGGTCTGCGCGCTCTAGTACATTGCGAAAGCTGAACGTCAAGAAGCTGCGATCACAAAGGACAGCTGAGGCGTTCTCCGCTCAACTCTCCGATAAGCTCCGTCATTCCCTCTCTAATCTCAACGACATTGGAGGACTGTGGGCCAACATCTCCCACTCCTTGCGCACTACTGCGGAAACAGTCCTTGGTTTCGAGCGCCCACCCCAACGAAATCAGTGGTACGATGAGGAGTGTCGCGTGGCAGCTGCAGCGAAAAACGCCGCATACTGAAAAACTCTGCAGTCTGCCGCTACGCGAGCCATTGTCGAGGACTATAGAGAGAGGAGAAGGGAAGAGAGACGCCTTTTCAGACGCAAGAAGAGGGAGCAGGAAAGGCGTGAGCGTGAGGAAATCGAGGTGTATAAATGTAGGAATGACGCTCGAAAATTCTATCAAAAGGTTAAGCGTCTAACCGAGGGTTATAAGCCCGGAGCGTCTTCCTGCAAAGACGAAAACGGAAACTTGGTAACAGATCCGCAAGGGGTGCTGAGGTTATGGAGGAAGCACTTCTCTTCTCTGCTACAAGGCGATGACGACACCAATTCCGCCTTTAGAGATGATGTTCCGAACCCGATCGATGATGACGGCGTGGAGATTCCGCCGCCTAGCCATGAAGAGGTCAAAGACGCGATAATGCGTCTTAAAAACAATAAAGCGGCGGGTCCTGATGGCCTTCCTGCTGAATTGTTTAAGACCGGGTGTAATGAGTTGGTACGGCGCATGCACCAGCTTATTTACAAAATATGGCTAGAGGAAAGCATGCCCAACGATTGGAACCTCAGTGTCCTCTGTCCTGTCCTGAAAAAGGGAGACCCTACGATATGCGCCAACTACAGGGGTATAAGCCTTCTCCCTATCGCATATAAGGTTCTTACAGGCGTATTGTGTGAACGACTGAAGCCACTCGTCAAAACACTGATTGGACCTTATCAGTGCGGCTTCAGACCTGGCAAGTCCACCATCGACCAGATCTTCACACTACGCCAAATCCTGGAAAAGACCCATGAAGAACAAGTCGACACACACCATCTTTTTGTCGACTATAAGGCAGCCTTTGATAGCCCCATAAGGGATCGTGTTTTTGCCGCAATGTCTGAGCTCGGTATACCTGCGAAGCTGATAAGGCTATGCAGAATGACGTTGAGCAATTCCTGCAGCTCCGTCAAGGTAGGAATGGACCTCTCCGAACCTTTTGATACCGTGCGAGGTTTCAGACAAGGCGATCCCTTATCATGCGACCTCTTCAACTTCGTCATGGAGAGTGTTCTGCGAAAGGCGGGAGTGCATCGCAATGGCACTATTTTTCAAAAGAGTGTCCAGCTGCTTGCGTACGCTGACGACATTGACATCATAGGGCGTACAAAGCGAGATGTTACTGCTGCCTTTTGTGCTATTGAACGGGAGTCTACCAAGATGGGTATGGAGATCAAGCGTAGGATCACTCTTGCCAACAGGTGCTACTATGGTCTCAATAGGCAATTGAGTAGCAGAGACCTCTCTCGAGCGACCAAACTAACACTCTACAAGACACTCATCCTACCCGTGCTTCTTTATGGCGCTGAGGCATGGACCCTATTAAGTTCTGATGCAGCGGCCTTGAGAGTGTTCGAGAGAAAAGTCCTACGTAAGATCTTCGGTCCAGTGCGTGTTGGCGATGATTTCCGTATTCGATTCAACAGTGAGCTGTATGAGCTCCTCAACGACATTGACGTTGTGCAGCGTATTAACATCCAGCGGCTGCGCGAGATTTGATGCGGGTATCTGCGGAAGTCGGCGAAGAGGACGACCTTGTATCCGTTGGAAGGACCAAATCGAGGAAGCCCTGTCATCGATTGGTGTGACCAACTGGCGTAGGCGCGCAAGAAGCAGAGGCGCCTGGAAGGATGTGTTGCGGCAGGCCGAAATCCGGTAAACGGGTTGTTATGGCCAATTAAGTAAGTAAGTAAGTACATCTCATATTGTTATAATAGTCGATATATGTAATTAAGTTTTTAAAGTTCTATGATAATTAATATTTATTTATAATATTTATTTTACATTATTTAATACTTATGTAACTTAAAAATACTTAAAAAGTGAAGCTAACTACATTCGTTAAAATCGTTATCATTTTCACCATCAATGTCAGGAAGGAGTATTCGCGATTTTTGTGTACTGCAGCTTATAAAAGGGTAATTTTATTATTATTTTTTAACAATTTACAGGTAAAAAGGATGAAAATAGAGGTTTCATATTTTACTTTCAGTCTTAAAAATCTTGTGTGTTTCGTTTTTTGGTAGAAAAAGGGTAATTTTTTTTAATTTTTCAAAAAAAGTAAAATAATCAAAAAATCGTCAAATTCGTCAAAAGTAATTGCGCACATTTGCGCAAATTTTTTTTGTTCCTGAATGTAGAGAGTTCATATTTTATTGTGGTATATGACATTAAACTACTAAAAACTACTTTCACCTTTAAAATCCTTATCTTTTTTTTGGGAAGGGTAAAAAATGTGAAATTTGTATTATTTTCAAATTTTGAACTAATAATTTTAACATTAATATATGAGATATATATATTAAAAAAAACTGAAAGTAGCAGTTGCTCATACCTTTCAAATAAAAAAAATCAATATAAAATCTTTATTCGTTTAGCCACAAAAAAATATCATATAGACCTATTAAAATTTCAAAAAAACAAAGTCACTTTCCTGACTTTGACATCGTCTCAAATCTCAACTATATAATGCAGAATTTTGTTGTCTATCGAACTGCATACTCAGTTTCTTAAATTTCTTAAAATTCATTTTTGCCAGCTTTTCAGGGTAAATGCCACATAGTGTGACGTAGGCGGCTGGAAGAATGTGTTGCGGCAGGCCGAAATCCGTTAATCGGGTTGTTAAGGCCAATTAAGTAAGTAAGTAAGACGAGGCATGTCGACCCAATGGAGACTGACCAATATTGATACATCTGTCTGCATTAAGAATTTCCATCATAACTTAATAATTTCATCGTTTTACTCTTCCATTGTACCAGATTTTTTAAAATACTAGAGCCAATACTCCATAAAAATAGCCTTCATATGAAAAGCACAAACAGACAGAAGCAAATTTCCAGGACACAAAGTCCTCCGCTCAAAGTGAGTTATCGATTTTACATCCAGACCCTATGTGAAAAATCTATTAATCCTTATAAAAAGTATTACCAAACCTTAAGGAAAGGATCGCATTCGGAATAGTTTGGCTTTCTTGCCTCAAAATACTTAAATACAAGAGTGCTGCCAACTTCCCAATCACTCTCTTGTAGTCGGGCTAGAGATAAGTGACATTAGCTAATGTCCAGCTAATGTCTGCTTCTTAATGCTGCTTTAATTCTGTAGAGCTTCGGGCAAGTATTTGCAGTAAAAACGTTATGACATGATGATCTGGCAGATAATGTCTGATATGTAACGAACTCTATAATGGGTATTTGGAACAGATGCATATTTTACTGATTTACAAAAATATTCGTATGTATTAAGCCATATAAAGCTACTCCTGAAGAGGGACTCCATAAGTGAATTCACATCGTAATTTCACTTTGACTTTCAGTCCCAGTGGCGAGAAGGCATGGTTATGGAAATTTATCTGGTTATGAGAAGGTATCAGCCAAGCATAGTGATATTCATCCAGATTAAAGTTCATAACACGAAAGCTGCTTTCACAGCGTTTCTTTTTCATCACTGCATTGGTGAAATAATCACCCTGATTAAAGAACCATGAGCTTACCCTGAATAATACCATCTCGGATAAGAAAAGAGCTTGTGATGAGTTGCAAATGGTTGCCAGTGCCTATTACTTAATGTAGAGATTTATACTCTATAGTTTACAGTGGTTTACAGTGCTAGCTATTGGTAAACATTTTGCGAATATCAGTGACATACTGTCAGCAAAGCTAACTGTTGGCTCAACCTAGAAGCAATAGACTTGGTGCCTTAGAATTTTCTGAACAGAAGATGTGACTTCTGTTTTGGCAATCCGGAAATTATCGTTTCTCACTTCCAAACAACACTGACTTTACAGATGAATATGATAATCCATAGGCTTGCTCACATTACTCAGAGGACAAAGTATTATTATATTAAAGCCACTTAATACATCCGCATTTTTTAACACAACTCCCGATTACAGACTGGCGCATTAACAGCGACACCATCGACCTTCGTTCTTTTTATACTCCTGTTTATATGGCATATCTGGTAACTTCACGGTCTTTTATGTTGTCTATCTAACACTGTCGAACGCCCGCTTGTCCCGAATGCCATCGCCTTAATTTAACGATTCCTCAATTTACTCGACTTCATTTTAAATTTCAAATCATAATGCTGTTTAACAGTATGCATCTCGACATTCGCCCTTCTAATTTCTTTTTAGGCTCATTCCCAGTATCTGGTGAGGACTGCTCTGTATAACTGTATGGCATTTTCCGAATACTTCAGACTTGACAGCTCAATTATAGCTGGTTTCCATTTTGACATTGACCATCTTAATTCTTGATTGCACAAAGCTGTAAGGTTTGTTCAAGTTTTCCTGCGCGGTGAGGCGCCCTTCATCTGTTGCTGCTATATGTTTGTCACAAAATTCTAAATCACCAAACAACCTTAGCTTATTGCCAAAGGCAATCTTACCTTGATTTTATTGTCATTACATTGTGGTCATTGACCGATATGCTAACAGAAATATCGAAGTACGACTGTCCTCTTGCTACTGTGGCGAAATTTGGATATCAATAGAGGCACCGAAACAAGATATCCTTATCTAAACAAATGTGTATTTATTTAAATTGAGTTCCATTAAATTTTCTCTGCACTATTCATAATAAGAATCCAGACGCTATGAAGAAGTTCATAATCCAAACTAGGGGTGTCAAAATATCGATGGCACTATCGATAGTATCGATAGTTTATATTTTTCGTTACTATCGATGTTTTTTTTTTGCAAAATATAAACATTTAACTATTACCGATAGTTTTTTTTCACTATCGATAGTAAATTGAGGGGTGTGGAAACAAAGGCAGCAATCTCCACTTCTGTAGTTTTCGAAATTAATAAGAAAAACTTGTATTTTTAAAGACAATTGTATTTTATAATGCATTTTTTTGTTAATTAGTATAGAAGAAAAAGATAAATATGCCGACCAAGTTTGATCCATATCCTCACTGAAGTTTTTGGGAAAATGTGAACTGATATTTGGAGATTGAGTTAGTTTCAACAAAGTGGAGATTGCTGCCATTGTTTCCCACAGTATTATTATAAAATGGAGAGTGAAGTAAAGACATTAACTGACTAACATGTGCTACTTAGATGTTTTTATTTACCTCTAAAACAATTATTTTATTTCCAGACACGTTCAAGTGATATGAAAGAGATGCAAATACTTGCTTTTGTGTATTTGTATTTGTGTATCCCAGCTACCTCGACTGAGTCGAAAAGAATGTTTAGTAAAGCTGGGGCCAAATCACCGCATTCGCAATCGAATGCACAATCGAGTAAACACTATTTTCGATGGCCACAATTTCTTGGATAATGGTACTCGATCGTAATTTATTCCGATTATTCCGATTATTAATTCGATGACCAGTTACAAATCGAGTGCAACTTCGAGTAGATACGTTACGATAACGATTACCGTGATCCACGTTAACCACATTTCGATAATAAAGTACTCGATTTCGAATGCGGTGATTTGGCCCCTGGTCAAATAGTTTCGGATAGGCGTACAGAATTAAAAGAAAATGTTGTAGATATGCTTCTTTTTACAAGCAAGAACAATTGGTTGACTGACCCTTCATCTTAAATACTTCATATTTAATTTTTTGATTTTTGAACTAAGAAATAAAGTTCGGTTTTGTTTATACAAAATGCGTTATTTAGTATTTTAACCTATTAAATTCAAATATGTATATAAATGTATTATTTGAGAGACTCCGATAGTGTTACGATAGTATCGCCGATATATCGATATTTTTTATAAGAACTGATAGTTTAGATTCGATATATCGATATATTTTTATGAACTATCAAAAACTATCGATAGTGCTACTATCGATAGTTTGACACCTCTAATCCAAACTACTTTCAGGACTTAAAGAAATGTTAGGATATTTAAGATATTAAGTTGTAATTCTGCGGTTTATGAAAATATCAATATTGCAATAAATTTTATTCTTAAATGTTTATTTCAACTAAACACCCAAATTTTAATTTAAATAAAAAAATGTAAATAGCTTACCATACAGTGATGGATACAGATCAGAGATCAGCAATAAGTATTCAAAAAGATGGGTAGATTAGAATCATACTCATAATTTCTACTACTACATACTGCTCGTATTCAAAGTTTGAAGTACTCACCGTACTCATACCTAATACGCATGATGTTGTTGATTTACAAAAATCACAAAATAAGTATGATTCGCGTACTACAATACTCACTAGAAGGTTGTGTGTTTGCTTTGCTCGCTGTCTTTGTCTTTCTTCTTTTTTTGTAAATGCGCCAACAACTACGACCGTAAATTTTGATGAATGATTCGAATTACTCGTAGTTTCATGAGTACTTATGAGTAGCGAAAAAACGATTCATTGCTGAACTCTTATACAGATACAATAACATAAAAAATAATAAGAACACAAATGTGACATTTAGAAATTAGATGTGAAAGTAAGTCAAAAGAGGAAATTGTCCATAACTAATAGCACTGATCCTCAGCTTATATGTCACAAAAACAAATTTCACTGTAGATTTATAATTTGTTACCTTCTTCGCGAGATCATTGTTTTCTATTAAAGTTTGGTTATAAAATATACACTTGCATTACAATGCCTAAAGCTAATATCCGATTATTAACTACTCTTTCTGTGTTTCTTTCATAAGTGGAAAAATTCGTCAGACCTTTAGGTGTCCGAATATTATTCTAGAGTTGTTGTTTAAAATTGGTAGATATCCTCTAAGCGTATTATCAACTAGCTTTTTGGTGTATCTAATCCAGTATATCGTACAAAGCAGTCTGTATTTATTCCCAAAGCTTATCTCAATTTGTAGGACATTTTCTTTTGATTGTATTTTTTTTTTATATATTCTTCAAGCTCTCGATTGGAAGTTATAATAATACATTGATGCTTTGATCCAATTCTTAGCACACTTTGGAGCATTTTTAGGGTCTTTATCCTGCTGGATCACGTATCGAATGTAGCACGATATCCGTTACTTTCTAGAAGCCTTGTACACGATATGCAGCCTAACAGTGTTGAGTGCAGTTACTGATGTTCTTATTTGACTTACTTTCTCAACAAATCTCTATTTGTCACATTAGTGTTCACATTATTTTCCATATTCCTAAGGAAATTTTATCATCTAACGAAGGGTTAAATATGAACAATTATAGTTTTTGATGTATTTAACAGGGATATTATGTATTTAATAACAAAATTTTTATGCAAATGAAAATAAAAATTATGCTGTTATCCTCATACTCTGTTGAAACTTATACATATGTAAAGCAAAGCATGCTATCCCAGCCAGTATTTTTTTAAATTTTCGATCACACAGTCATTTTCGACTACTCTGGACGATTAAAATAATCATGTGTGCTCTCACTTTTGAGTCATAAATAATTGATTTCTCGGGAGAAATTGATTCCCTAGCAGCGACTCTTCTGGAAGAGCCTTTTATGACTCGGCACTCTAAACCATTACAACTCATTTTAGACAGTTTCTTGCAATCACTTGGGAATCAATTTATTTTAAGAGAAATTCCGGTTATATTTGCAGTCGTGTTCTCATCTATTTCGATTTATTTCCGAGTAATTTTTACTCATATTACGAATCATTTGAGAGTTTGCTTAGAATGACAGATTCTTATCTTTCGTTTACTTTCTTTTATGGTTTTTTGAGAATAAAAAATGAAGTAGGTTTTTAGTAGTTTATTTGGTTAAATAATTTGTTAGAAAAAAAAAAACAAATTAATTACATCCTTAAAAAGTAAATACAGTAGTTTTCCGATTTAACGACCATTCGTTTCTACGAACATCGCATTTAACGAACAGGCAAATTTTTCCTATTGAGTATCTTAAATAGCGAACAAAAGTTATTTTTTGTACTCAGTTTAACGAACAAATAAAAATATTGTTTGAAAGAAGATAAAATGACATTTGACATATATAGCAAAATACCTAATGTGTAGTAAAAAAAATATACCGTTTCTTTTTTCTTTTGATGTTTTTGTTTCTGATGTTGAGTTTTGTGCATACTTTTATGATGAAAACATCAAAATGAGTGGAAGAAAAATACTGTGTTTAAAATGTTTATGTATTAGAGCTTTGTGTAATAAGTATGAAATGAAGAAGTCCTCTATTTGTACCATTTTAAAATCTAAAGAGAATCTCGTTCAAATCGCGGAAACAACAAATTTTTGATCTAAAAATAGAAGGTCTATAAAGCAGGGCGAATTTCCAATAATGGAGAACAGGCTCTTTTCATGGTTTCAAAGGCAGCGGCGATGTCATATTAATGTAACTGGGGCAGGAGGAGGATGTTGTCGAAAACATGGATCCCAAAATAAGACACGAAGATGCAGTCCAATATTTTGAAAGCTGCATTAAATGAACGCAGCAAAATAAAATTGATTTTTCAAAATCAATGATTTTAAGAGAGCTTCAAGAAGTACCAATAAAAATGGAAATTTCTACACCAAAAAAAAATGTTAAATCAATTTTTCATATAGATTTGTTTCAAAGAATTTTTTTGTATGTTTTTGTTTTTTATGTGGACTAATGTAGTAATATGAATTATTATTTTTTATTATTTTTATAAAATAATTAATTTCTGATATGAATTGTTTGCTTTTTTGTATTATTTTTATAAAAAATAATAAAATTTTATGAAATACATTTAAAAAAAATATTTTATGTACTTTTAACTTATTCTCATACCAAAAACTCACATTTAAGTTAGTACTGCATATAACGAACTTTTCGATTTTACGAACAGGCCTGACAACATATAGGTTCGTTAAATCGGAAAACTACTGTAAATAAATTAAAAACAATTATATACTTGTATTTGGATATTTCAAAATTTAGTGATTTGATTTCATCACGCAGATCAACAATTAAATTTTGAAGAGAGTCATATTGTGTGCTTGTAACATTTTGAGCCTAAATTCATTTATATTTAAACAAAATACATAAATGTACATATGTATATATGTCCGCAAGAAAAGTGTTTTACTTACCATATATTGAAATGTTACATTTTTATTTATTTTATAACTACAACTGTGAGGAATTAAACATGTTAGCCTGCGACATCTTTCATTTTGTATAGCAACTTAAATTTTTTTTTATTCTTACTTTCATTTTTTGTTCAATTTATAATTCCGCACATTTTGACAATTTTGTTTTTGTGTTTTAAAATGTTCGATCTGTAAGCATTTAAATGAGTCTTTTTGTAATCCTTTTTTAGCACCAAACTAGTAAATCAGTTTTTGATCATGTAAAAGACTCATTTTGGTGATTTTGTAATAAACGATCTTCCAATTCCTGGCTGGGATACCATGCAAATCATACAAAGGTTCTATGTATGGGTTTTCACTTGTTTAGAGCAGTTAAATGTAACAGCGGTTTTCAACGATGACCACTTAGAAATTTAAATCGAAACAAATATTAGCAATGAGTTGAATTCATCCATTCATATTCAAAAAATAAGTAATGCATGGTTTAGAGAACATGGATTAAAATTTTAAAATTTGTTATGAAAATTAAAAACTTACACTAAAGCGACCACAATATGAGGAGGAAAGTTTTTGACAATTTTTTAGTTGACATTTCCTCTTGATATTTTTCTAAAAAAGAGTTAATATCATCATAAGTTTGTTTAAGTGATTTAAATGATTATTAACTGATTTTGAGTCATGATATGAATAATAAAAATAATTTTAACGTTGAATTGAATATTCAAATATAATATGCAAATAAGTTCATCACATACATACAAATTACTGTATGTACACTTAAAATATCTATGAGCGTGTTTGTATGTATGTATGTTCGCGTGAATAAGAGGTAATAAATATAATCGATCCCATCGAACATTAATGAATAGTCTTGAAGTGAAAATTGTATTTGAAGCCAATTTCAGCATAATTTCTGAGCCACTCATTTCGGATCCCATACACCCAGAGAAGCTGTGGTGGATATTTAAAGGATAATACAATGGTATCAATAGGTCTCTCAAATAAATAAGCAATTTCGGAGATATCTCACACACACTTTGTTTTACATGAATTTAAAAGTGGCAAGCGTTTAATGAAAGACCCTATGCAATGGATGCGAGATTTATACAGTTTTTGAACATTCATTTTTATTCGTTACAGATTGAATTGTTCTTCAAAATTGAACTTATTTTTCCATAGGTTTCGCTTCGTGAATATTTTCATGTTTGCTGTGTGTGGGTGGTGAATAAAACGGCAGAATTTCGGCCAATAACATAACTTTCCAATTGATTTAGCATTTAAAATTGGAACCAATTCCGAGATTATCCTATTATCCTCCGTGCAAACTACCATTGTGTTGCGCAATATTAAATTCGAAAATAAATCTAATCAGTTTGTTACTAACTTAGGTCAATTTCAGATATCAGACTTTTTAGCGGTCGTCAATAGTTTGGATCTCTTGGAAATGAAAATTTACAGGTAGACCCATTTATTATTTGTTTTTATTTATTTGTTTACATATTTAAATGAATACTTTATTTTTAAAAGTTAGTGATAACAGTCTGTAATCAACTTTATTACAATAGAATTTTGTTTACTGACCGGCAACATTGCTATTCAATCTCCCTTTTTAGGTATTCATTTTCTGTCAATCAACATGAAGATGATTATTTTATTTCTATGATTTTTCTATGTTGTATTGTTTCCGTAGTTTGATTTTTGTCCTATTCTCGTAATTTCTTTCGTATACATATTGATTTTGTAATTGTTTCTGTATTTTTTTTTTTGTTTGTTTGTTTTTTGGTGTTTTTTTAAGGAGCAAATAATTTAATGCTTTTTCGGACTTCGTAATAAACCATCAGGATCTTTTAAACACTTTTGTAAGGAATGTCGTTTAAGGAATGTTTGGTGTTATAATTGTAAGGCAGAGGCTTTAAAAACTTTTTACAAAAGTCCTCAATGTAAAGGTGAGTTGTTGTCAAATAATAATTTTCATACACATCACACAATAAACCGCGTTTAAGTTTTGTCTTTATAACAGTAGCGCATACACCACATACTACACCTGAAAGGTTCTTCTGGTAATACAATGTGTAACCAGACATTTTAAATCTCAGATTTCAGTGATCTGCCCTCTTCATAAAAAATCGAAATTTTTTGACCCACTCACTTTCAGACCAATAGGAATAATCACAGTGGTGTCACAATGGACCTAAATCGTCCTTATCGAACAACAACCGCGTATCAAATATTTGAGGAAAAAGTTGATTGTGTATCATTTGGTAATTTGCTTAAAGTAAGAGTTCTTCATCATTTACATGAAATCATAAAAACTTGTAAACCAAAGCATTTTCAACGTTTATTCGCACCCAAAAATTTAGTTAAAAATTGATTGATTTAGTCCAGTTCACATATCGCACATCCTGATGTACACACGTACGTTTTTAAAATTCATTATCCATGTAGACAAAACTAGTAAGCATTTTTTTAAAATGTTGTTCATACATATGTACATACATATGTGCAGTATATTGTAATTTCATTAATTACACGGAGCAACAGTCAAAATACACCCAGATAATGACATAGTGTAGGTTGTGAGTTTTGTTGAGTAAAATTTAAATTTTTTTTTTATATTTCTCGAACCCTTCGAACTTGTTTTATTTGAAAAAAATTGTTTTTTTTTAATCTTTTCACACGAAATACCGATTACCCAAATATTTTGATGAGCCTTTAAAACTGTTTACATAAACTTATAGTTCAAACTTACATGTTATGAGTTTTAATCGGGTAAAGTTGGAAAAAATAATTTTTTTCTTAATTTTTCAAGTTGAGCCATTCTTAATTTGCAAAATTTAATTAAAAAATATGAAATAAGTGGTGACATACTCTAAATAATAATTGCGTTAATATCTTATCGATTTTATCAAACGAAGTATCAATCTTTTTACAATAGAATGTACTTTAAGAATATCACCAGTTATTCTATATTTTTTAATTAAAGTTTGGTACTATTAAGTGGACAAACTTGAAAAATTCGCATTGTCCAAGTTTAACTCATCAAATCTCATAAAATATTTAGTCGACTAATATATATATGTATACCGTTTTAAAGGCCCATCCCTACCCTTATGATATTCGTTCAGAAATGTTTGTGTAATCAATAAATTTGTGCGCAAAGTACAAAAAAAACAAAATAAGTTTAAAGGGTTCAAGAAATATAAAACTATTATTTTTGAATTCTACTCAACAAATCTCATAATCTACACTATGTTCTTAGCTGGGTGTATTTCATTTCTTTTTATTTTGTCACATACTGTTATTTATTCGTTTCAAGATTATTGTTATTGTACTACTGAACGAATTTCAAATTTTATACTATTTATAGTAGGACAACAAATAAATTAATTTGAATAAAAAATATATTTCAAGTACCTATCTAATACGATACCGAATACTCGGTCAAACTCTAGCGGGTATTATTCAAATGTTTCGCTGCAAACATAGACACTAAACGATACATACCATATATGTATGCATGCACTTACATACATGTATATACACATAAATACAAGCTTAGATAAATATTTAATAGTTTGTTTAAATATTTAACAGATGCGGGCCATAAACAATAAAATAAATTCCAATAAATCACGTTTTGCTAAAAATCTTTACTGAGAGAGAGGCAAAAATAAATAAAAATTGGAAAAAAGCAAACAGAACAGCGTTCGAATAAAAACATGAAAATTCGAAATGAACATTTATTTTGTAAACTTTCAATTGTAATCGAATTTAAGCGGCAAATTGATTTACTATTTAGTGACATTCAGTGTCACTATATCGATAAACAAACACATAAACACACACACATACACACACATTCAAATAGTGAATGTGTATTGATAGACAGTAAAAATGTGTTTGTTTAAAGCAAATTCTATTTATGCCATAAATTACCACCGTTATCTGGATTTATCGATGGAAAATCATTCACTTGATTGAGTCTCAATTTTATTCAATTCTTTATTACAATTCCTTATACTCTTTTCTTACTCATCTGTGTTCGTAGCAGTGTCTCTCTATGTTTTTGGGTGTGAATGTATTTGTGTCGCTCTTTTTTTTGCATTTTTTTCTTTTTTTTTTTTGGCTCACCAATCTCACTACAATAACAGTTGCCAACAGTGTTGCCATGCTGTTTAAATCGGGTAAATAATTTGATATTTGGCGTCATTTTAAGAATTATCGTAGCACAGTTTCTATTATTAGGATTTCTCTGTACAGGCCAAAGGGCATTTGCGCTCCTGTTTGTGCTTTCTTTAGCATCCTTGCCATCTGAAAATAATGGTTATTATTAGTATTTATAAACAAAATAATCGATAATTTGTTAATGCAACGTATCAGCATTGATTTGGTTACAGTTAATCGCAATGGCAATTTCATTTTCTATCATAGTTCTTGTAGGAAGATTGCTGGCAGAAAGTCGCCGGTGAAAAATGTTCTCATATTTCGTTTTGTTGGAGGTGTCTGACCTGGGGTTTAAACCAAGGCCTCACGTCTAATTAGTCAACACACTACCTACTAGATTACGGCGACTACAATGTACAGTGTAAGATTTAGGCATTCTAGGAAGACAAAATTAAATATCTTGGAAAAAATTATGTTGGAGTTATGAATTTTGGTACAGTGTTAATATGTACCATTCTTAAAAAATGGGCGATATTGGACCACTGCCACGCCCACTTCCCATACAACTGAAAAAATTTATTTCTAATTATATAAAATAAAATAATATTATTCGCGTTGGGTAATCAAAAAGTAAAAAAGCAATGAGTTTTATGTTTAAAAATAATAATATAGAGGTAGAAGTACCAATTTATTTGTTTTTTAATTGACTTTTTAATTTTTTTATTTTTTATTAATTTTTAATTAAGAGTATATTTCATATGTACATATATAAATTAAAGGAAGAATATGAATCAATATGAGAATCAGAACTACTGCTTGTTTTTCGGGTGTTTTAAGCCATATATCAAAAAATTCGTGGTATGTGTTATTATCATTCATTATTTGTTTTTTCTCGGCAGATAATTTTATATGTGCTTTAAAGTAGGTACTTTAGACGTTAGTATAAAACTAATTTGGTGTTGAAGCGTTATGAAGAAAAAGAATTATCGATTATAGAATTTTCTTTTTTTTTCTTACCTTAACAAAAAGAGACATTTTTTAAATGAAATAGAATAGAAAGAATTTTCCAGGTTCTAAAAGTAAATTCTCGTGATATTAACAGCAAATAAGTTGAGCTTCAAAACGAAAAAAAAATAGTTAAAAAATTCCATTCCAATAAAAAGTTACCAGCTTTTAAGAATGAGCCGTTTCATGTAAGCGTTTTTGTGTTTTTAATTCACTCAAAAATATACAAGTTTGAAGTACCGTTATAATATTATTGTTGACAAATTAGGCAATGTTTTTGCATTTTCTTATTTTATAACAAGTCCTCTTTCATATTGGATAAAATATTTATTCAAATTTAAACTCAAAAAAAAACGGCTTTTATCCAGTTTGATTAGCAAAATCGTACACTGTGCAATGTGATTATGAAATAAAATTGAACTTATAAAGTGGAACAAAACAAATTGTTTTTATTTTAAAAAATCTGAATAACTTTTTTTGCGCCCCCATTGGAAATACATTAACACAGTAGTTTAGTTTTGAAACCGGAATCTCAGCATCTGCCTCGTTAATTTTAAATATGTACGGAAAGTTATTTAGTATTCGTTTTACAACTTTTATTTTTTCATTGAAATCTGTAGGGGTGGCAACTTCAGACAAAAATAAAAAATCGCAAACTAACACACACTCATACGAACTCATTCATAACATACTATTGGGTTGTCTATTTGTCTAACGGGAGTGAAATATAATCTGAATCTCTTCTTCTCTTTGAATCCAGCATTAAAGCACATGTATGTCCATGTGTATGTTTATGGTATACATACATGAATGTTTGAATGCGTGAGAGTGTGGTTGTGTTAAGAGTAGTCAGTCAACAGACCCTCTATTAGAAAGTTAAATTTATACTGTGTTGAAAATGACATTGCTATTTTAGTGTTGACACTTCTGTGCAATCACAATTCAATACAAAGACAGTCTCTTCATATGGGTAACAATGAGTGAAAGTAGTACGTATGGTATTCATCATACAGTGTCGGAAAAAATAATAAGGAATGTTGAAATTAACTTTTTTTCAGAAAACACTGTCAGTAGGAACAGAGGAAAACCTTACTCTTGTCTTATTGATAATCAAATTATTACTGTAAAAAAAAGACGAGCTCAAATCCTAAATTATATCTTAACAAAAATTTCTAAATAACTAATATGCATAGTTATACTATGTTCCGGCGTAAATTTTAATTGAGTCAATACTCGTTTAATTGACAAAATTATTTGGCATATGCAAATCAGCTTATTCAATAATCATATGACAGCTAGAAGACAACAATTTTTTACTTTTTTTATAACAATTCATAAATTTAACACTACATCTACCGTGACGGGAAAAATTACTCATTTAAGATTTTTTATCAGAATTTCTTGAATATAACAGTATAACATCGTTATTTGCCTTTAGGTCGAATATATTTGAAGGTATACTCCTATCATGTATTTTTTTACTGATAATCTGTACTTTTACTGATAATCTTGTAATCTGCCCTAACTACTGCGGGAAGTTATTTGCCCTGAGCACAGGTTCTGTACCTTGATTTGCATATTTTGTGATATAAAACCACTGTTTTGGACATTTTTGGCATTAACTGGTACGATTCGGTATATTGAGGTATATTGTTTGTTTTCTGGCAGATGGATATTCTCCAAGCGAGTATTACAGTAAAAATTTCTATTGCTATTTTGTTAAAAAAATTCTTATTTCATTGTTTTGTTATAGTCTTTATCCCCAAAGTTTCGAAACATTCAAAATACTTCAAATCGCTAAAAATTTTAAATAATATATAGTAGAAAGAGAATGGAATAAGAATAGAAATACAAGAAGTATCGATAGATTTAGTGTTAATATAAATAAATATACCTTCCGCCTCACTTTGTATTTTCAAATATCAACAATATTTGTTCGCATTAAGCGTTCTCACTTAACATACTTATGACAGTGCTGCATTGTAAGTTTTACTCAATATTATAACAATTTGCGTATTTATTGCGCAATTATTAATTGAAACTTTATATGAAATATTGAGTTCAATAATGGCGTTTATTCCGATTTACGCAATAAAGGTGCATATCTGAACACCGTATTATTTAAGTATTAAATTGAACGAAAGCCTACAATACTACTACTGAGCTAATGAAGTACTACTAAATTGTTATACATATCCTGCAACATCTGTAGCTAAAGACGATAATATGGTAAACGCTTGTTCTTAGACCAAATTATAGAGAGATCTCATAGAGATGAGGAAGACAGTTCTTCATGGCCAATGCTATTTAGAATATTTTACATTGTATTTCAAAAACTATCAAACGAAGTGTCAATCTCTTTACAATAGAATGCATTTTAAGAATATCTCCACTTATTTTATATTTCTTAATTAAAGTTTGATACTATGAATGGACAAACTTGAAAAAAATATGAAAAAATTCGCATTTTCCAAGTTTACCTCATCAAACCTCTTAGAATATTAAGTCGACTAATATATATATATATATGTATATATACATCGTTTGAAAGGCCCATCCTTCCCCTTTCTAATAAAGTTTAAATTTTGGACATCGGCTCAGAAATGTCATTAGCTGGTCGTATATTATTTTGTAGCTTAGTGTCATTAATTAAGAAAAAAATTAATCTTTGAAAACAATTTAATTCTTTTTTTTCAAATCTTTTAACTAGTTTCTAAAGTATTCTGAAAATGGCCTCTGGCCGCTTGGTGTACAGACAATTGTTTGAGAGACAATGTGTGCAAAACTAATGACATTCCATATCCCAGGAATTATGTGAGCACTTAATGGGATAATAAGTAGTTGAAACAATCAAATCACAATCAGTTATACTTATTATTTTTTACAACATTGTATATGAATAGTACATACATACATGGATATCTATTTACATATACATATGTACCTAGATGTAGATAAACAAGTACCATAAATAAATACAATAAATATGTCATTGAATTTAAGCCAATTGAGTCTACATTTTATTGACAGTGTTCCGTAAATACACAGTGACAGTGACACCTCTACGCTTAAATAAACACATACTCAGCACGTTAGATAATAAATTATTTATTTACTCGTTATATAGAAACAAAAACAAAATGAACAAATTTTCTTCCTTACGTTTAGAGATTCGTTAATTCGTCAAAATAAGTTTCGCAAACAAATAGACATTTCCCTCCATCAAACAGAGATCATTTGGGTTTAGTAATGTTAAGGAATTAATTTTTAATACGTTCTTTAAAATGTATTATCGAATATACACCAAGTCACAAAGGTTTACATACGCCAGTGTGTATCTCATGTTTTTCATGTGTTATTCTTTACTTTAAAAAAAAGTAAACTAAGGGCCATTATTACAACTTGCCGTTTACTAAGCCCAGGATTTTAAAATGCAACTTACTAATAAGATAAAAGTGAGCGTTAAGCTAAAGGGAAGATCAACCTACCTTTAACTTTTAAAATTCACTTTATCTTTGACCTTGCAACTCCAAATATAAACATTAAAATAAACTTTAATATATTAATAATTATTCAAATCACAATGGATATTGGCGTATTCATTATATTTATTTTAAAACAAAAAACACAAAAATAAAAAGTTAAAACCTCAACACACAAATTTTATAAACAAATAAAGAGGCACGTCGTTGCCACTGCGTTTTTAAAGCACTTGTTTAATTGACAGTGCTATAGACATTGCTCCGGCACTACCATATTTTTGAAAACGAAAAGAAGTTAAAGATTACTTTAAAGTTCAGTTTTGCTAAAGGTACCTTTAACTAAATTAAAATTATAAATATATATGAATGTATATATATTGTAGTCCCTCAATTTACGTCGCAATTGGTTCCAAGAAATGGTAACGCAAATGGATACGAAGTAGACTGAATTTCAAATTGCTCATACGCCCTATTCAGCATGATGTTTTGGAACCTCGAAAACGTTATTCAAATTGAATCTTATAAAATATATGTATTAACAAAAACAATAAGTTTTTAAACTAGATTTAGGTGAACTTTCCAAATATCAGAAATAAAATCCGCTTCAGTTGTAAAAATAATTTGTACGAAGAGTACGATTCTCGGTAATTTTTAATGTTTGAATTTATTGTTATTTTCACCAAATTAGCTCTTTCCTCATTCTTACCAATTCCTTAGAAATTTTTATAATTTTACTCATGAATTCAAGGGCTACTAACTGCTTTGTCTAAAAACGTAACAATATTTTGGCTTATTGTATTTATCTGTTTTGTGAAGATGCCACAGACAATGCATGCAGCGGAAAGCCTTCAATATCTAAACTCCTGGCAAATAAGCCATTGAAAGACTCCTTTAATTGTGATTTTGCTGTGTAATATGTACTAATTATTCATAACATTCGTTTGCTTTTTTTTTTAATTTTATATCCGTAGGCTTCAAGTTCATTTATAACATAAGCTATCGCGTCGTTATGATACAAGTATTTTTATTAAACTCCTGATTGATAACACCAGTTTTTATCTCTTCAAAGTCCACACTGTATTCAATACTTTTGTCCATCAAAGCTCTCAAACCCAAATTTCAATTAAATCTGCTTCGTAAACAAAAAATTATGGGCAGGGAGCTGAATGTTCTGCAAAAGGCGAAGGACTAGTTGCATTATAAACTCATACCGAATATTCATTGGCTTAAAAAAAATAAATAAGAAAGAGTAGGATGGAAAAATATAAACGTCTTTTGAAGATTCACGCTCACGATATGACCAGAAAAACTTCTTTTACAGATGAAGAAATTTTTACCGTGTAGGAAGGTTTCCTCTACCAATCACAGTAATGGTCTCTTAGAATAGTCTACTAAGCAACCGATTTTGCATCTGTTTTAAAATCGCTTAAACGACCTATGTTCCAAAACCAGCAAAATTCTGAGGCCCTTAAAAGTGCTAAGGTTAGATTTGAGGACGATAAATACAATACCCAGAGGTCAAAGTGGTCAATTGTAAATTCGTCATAGAAAAGATAGAGTGTGGATAGTGAAGGAGATCGAGACATTGGAAAAGGAGAATAGGTAGGAAAGAGAGGTTATAAGAGGCGGAGGAAAAAAGATGGACCACAAACACAACCAGCTCAACCTATTTATATGTCTATGTAGGGCCCTAATGTCGGCTCTCGATAGTGAGTCAAAACCCTCGAAGAAGCCTCTGCTCAGGGTCTTCAATCTCAACCTACTAAGGCCTATGCAGTTGCAGAGGAGGTGTTCGATAGTTTCCAACTACCCCTCATCGCAACGGTCTGAATTTAATATACTAGCAATGTAGCGATATGCTTTCCTATTAGAAAGTACTCTACTTCATCTTCATATCTGCGGATGCCGTTTGTCAAACGAGTACACGGGAAATCCCTTTATAATTCGCTGATTGATTACTGCCACAGTTACTACATTCCTTCAGAATTGTATCACTTTTGATTTTATCATAGCCAATGGTTCCGTGGAGGAGTTTGCCACATTCAATTCAAACAGCAAAAAGCTTGGAATATGTCTTGATGTGACCATACTGTTGGCAGTTGAGACATTGAACGGGTCCTGATAACGATTTTTGGTTGCCTTATATGTATGGAGTGTGTATTTTTTTATCTTGATGTCAGCTGTCTCAAGTTCTACTCGAAATAGAGGTTGAGGTTACTTATATTATATTTACTATTATTTAGTATATTGTTATGTTTTTACCTTTTTAAGAACGTTTAGAATATGAGTTCGTTGATTGCAAACAAAATGAAAACAAATTGGTATTTAGTTTCAATTTAATTCTTTATTGTTCACACTATTTATGTGTCAGTATTCGCAACTTGATGTTACAACAAAAATTGATCGCTATTTCTCTTTGCTTACAACGCAGATCTTTACAACTTATAAATAAGTTCGTTGTATTTATTTGTGTAGCTTTGCTCATCATTTTAATGTTAAACGATGTTACACCGTTTCCATTTTCGTAACAGTATTGTATAAAGCTCTGATTAATGCGACCATCTTTAACTTTCTCTAGATCATTACACTCGTCTACACTCTTAAGAACAAAACATTTAGCACTTTTCAATTGATGGGTGCAAGAATATATTTTACTCTTTTCAAATGCAGTAGATATGTTGCAGTATTCGTGCTCGTTATTGATCTGAGTTTTCGTATTCCCGGATCTTATTGACGTGACTTAAAATAAATTGTTCAAGCTTTTCTCTTTGAGATAAATTGGTGCTGTTTTGAAAATTTCGGTGAGCTTGTGGAATTCTTCGGCGTAATTCTATAGAAAATATAATCTACTTTGTTAATATGGAATCGGGACTGTTTTCGAAGATTTAGGTCATCGTCACCGTTTCAATACTGTAATGTATCTGTCTAGTCCTAACTGGGCTTATTGTTAAACAAGCAGAATTCGATAATAAAGATCGTGAAGAGGACGTAATATGGTTTTGGGTACCTTGAACTTCGTTCAGCACACTTGTTCAAGTTGAGTACATTATCACTTAAGTTTAAATTTCATTTACTACGTGGCTTCACAGTCATATAATTTTTATTAAATCCGAGCACCTTAGTGTTTTGAATCCCTTTCATAAAATGACTTAATGAGTGATGAAATGGATGGACACATAAGCTGTGAGTTTATTATCCATTTATTTAAGTCTTACTCCAATAACAGTGCGGTAGAATATCATCGACAACCAGAAATTAAACTTTATACTCCGATATGTGTGCAGGTATACAGCAAACTTGGATTTAAATGTCAACATTTGACATATTATACGCGCCTT
Organism: Sarcophaga rosellei; assembly: GCA_930367235.1. Lineage (NCBI taxonomy): Eukaryota > Metazoa > Arthropoda > Insecta > Diptera > Sarcophagidae > Sarcophaga > Sarcophaga rosellei. The sequence goes on from OV884019.1 coordinate 63,287,229, forward strand.
CGTAACGTTTATTTAAGTGCTTTCAAAAATAAATGACTGATTCAAAGGTTACCATACTTTTGAAGCTTTTGAGTGTCCTTAACAACTTTTTAAAGTCGAGTTACTCATGTTACCACCATTATTTTCAATTACCTCCAATAAAAATTAAATATAAATTATGTATGAATGTTTTATTTATACCACAAAAGATATAAAAAGTACATAAAAATGTACAAAGTCAATTGGTTCTTGTTCATGTCTTAGGTGATCATTTGCGACATGGAAACAGGTTCTTATGGAAGAAAAATTTTGTGCAAGTTTTGTCGACGACTGTACATAACAGTGTATATTATGTTTTAATTATCAGGCCGTTGGAAAATATTTCAATTATTTATTAACTTATTAGTTCATTCAGTACCATTAAACCATTTAAACAACATTGTGACCATTATTACAACTTGCAGGGAGGATTTTAACGGGGAGCTAAAATGTTTTTCATTATTATAAGTGGACAATAAGGTAGATCATCCTACCTTTAACATTTAAGGTTAAGTTTATGTTAGAACTTGTCATATGTATTACATATTACTTTCTATATGGCAACTTCAAATATAAACAAAATGAGGAAACACGACAACAAAGAACGAAGCCCGGTGTTGCCACTACATTAAAAAAAAAACTTGATTAATTGAGTTGTGATAACAAAAATATTTTAAAGGTAACTTTGAAGTTCACTTTAGCTAAAGGTACCTTTAACTAAGCCCAAGTTTAACGGCAAGTTGTAATAATGGTCGCAAGTGTTTTTGTTTTTTTTTGTTTTTTTTTTATTTTGTTAATTTTACTTACTTTTACCAGGTTCGATTTATTTTGTTTGTAAGCCAAGGAGAACATAATTTAAATCTTTTTCTTTTTATTACACTTCATATTATATGTTTTTGTTTTGTTGTTGTTTCTGCGTACTAACACTAACATTCATGTTTCTAAGATTTGCCATGAATGTGATAAATATTTTCTTGTTCTCGTTCCTGTACAACGTGTTCATTTTCATTTTAATTTTTGTTTTATTAGTAATATTTCATTGGAGATAACTTTAAAATTTTTGGTAGATAATAAATATTTATACAGAATCTGTACACAAGTGTCTGTCTAAGCAAATTGTACATACGTACTACATACAATATATTTCTATAAATTCATTTGTGTATTTTACATGCTGCTAGTTTGAAAGAATTTACATCAAAAACATTTCACAAGAATTTTTTCCTACAAAATTCTATTTACCAAAAATTATTATTATATTTTAAATAATTTTTAACAACTTGTTAGATACGCCTAAAACATGTCTAACCTCCATCACTCCCATCATCATCATCATCATCATAATCATCACTATCAACATAATAATGATCATTATTTGTTTTAACTTGGGGTCTTGTTCTTCTTCTGCTGTTCATCAGGTCTGTGAACAGTAATGGGGACCATAAGAACGAAACGGTAAAACAATACCACAAGTGAAATTCCATTGGAGTAGATTTAAAATATAATATAATAAAAGAATTACAAAAACAAAAGCAAAAACAAGAGAGAAAAATGCAAAATGATGGAGGAAATTTTGTTTATATAAAATTCCAAATGTTTTTCTACTCTGCTCTCTTTACTATTATTTTTCCCAGTTCCATTATTTTTTGTTTTTGTTTTATAACGTTAAACCAGTTTTTAACATTGTATCCTTGTGTGTGTGTGTTTGTTTGAGAACAAGTGAATGTGTTGTGAGTGTGTGTGTATGTATGTGTGGGAGAAGTACTTTGGGTACGATGGTTCAGCTCTGTTACAGTAAAAAGAGTATTTTTACCTTGAGTGAAGAGTAGAATATTTGGCATTCCATTCTTTTGTAGATTTTAAATATTTTTGTTGTTTTGTTAAAAAATTGAAATCATTCAAGTGTATGTGTGGGTGTGTGCCTTTCTTTCAACTCTTTTACTTCACGTATATATGTATATGTATGTGTGTGTGTTTGTGAGGGAACGAATTTTTTATGAGTTTTAAAAATGTTACTGTTAAGTATGTACGTTTGTAATGTGATGTAATGTATGTATGTATGTACACATGTGTTTGTGTTCTATATTTCATATAAAATTTTGTCAATGCATATTTACCTGTTAGAAAATATTTTGGTTTGTAATTTCTATTTCAACAGATGCACACCCTACTTCCTCTTATGCTGATATATAACACAGTTTCTGGAAATCGGTGTCTGGTCAAGTTAAAACTATCAGGTTAGTATAGTAAACCTTTTAAATGATTTGACATACTCATATGAATTTCCCTTTTCTTAATATCTGTTTGCTTACATTTTTACATTTAGGCAACTTTAAAAATAAATTTGTATCAAATCATGAAGAAAATTGGAAAATTTCAATGCAGAGTTTATTGAAATATGTATATGAGGGGTGGTAATCCATTCTAAATGTACAAGCACACAAATTGGTTGAAAAATATCTGGTAAAACAGTTGTTTTTATATTCAAACTAGCTGTACCCTGCGCGCTTTGCTGCACTACAAACTAAAATAAATTTGAAGGAAAGACATTAGACAAATATCCAATTAAGTTTGAATCATTTTATTGATTTTGTTTCCCGTTGTCCAGATGATTCAGACGAACGGGCCTGAGTAGTACGCATTCGATCAAGTGATTCATGCGAACGGATCTGTGCGGCATGTACTCGAAGATTTTTCAGTCTCAATGCTGATTCTGACGCTAGTAATGCTCTTTTCTTTTCAACACAGGATCAAATGCACAGTTTACGATTTAATTAATTTCGAAGAATTTTCAGTGGCGCCACCTGTCGGAAATTGGTTATACTAACTTAGAACCCTTCGTCGGCTCATGCGCAACAACTTTGCTAAAGATTAAGTGCATAGTTTACGATTCCATAAAGTACATTCATTTTTATATATATAGATAATTTAAACTTGAAAAAAAAATAAATAAAACAAAAGTCTACGAATTTAATTTTGGTTATATTTTTTCTTATTTGGTGAATTTTTTCACAAATGTTGGTTACAAAATTTTTTTCTTTCCCTTCTATCTTTCCCCCCGCGTCGTACTTTACACTTTATTTTCTTTGGTTTTATACATCAAGAATCACAGATAGCATACTTGTAGGGGTAACTACTATGCGTATGAGTAATATATTTCAAATGCAATTAAATATTAAGTATGTAGCATACGTGGGCATGACCCCTCGCTCATTTGGAATATCAACATAAAAAGTAGCCTATAACTCCTTCCAGACATACAGGAAGATACTGTGAAAATTTCAAGAAAATCGGTTCAGCCCTTTAATCGTCTATAAACTTCAAACATACAAACATACAATCAAACACACATTCATTTTTATATATAAGATGATAGAAATAATAGAACAAGAGAATATTGTTTAATTTATTATTCGATGTCCCAATGGCTTGGACTAACGTCCTCCATTTTAGACTAAATCAATTATGATCGCTGAATGGTTCGACTTTTGCCGCTGTGATAATCCTCCACCTAAACATGAATCAACCAGTTTAATTCTTTTGGCATCAAACCGCAGTTAGTTTGTACCATCAGACAAAGCTCTAAAGCTTCTTCTTTGTAAATGATAAAAAAATGTTTTCAACTGTGTGGCATACAGAATTATAAAACAGAATTATAAAAATTTCTATTTAATGTACGATTCACTTCACTTAACCTATCAGCAATTAGCGGGAGTATATAGAACACCCCATTCTTCTAAACAGGACTTTCCTGTATTATAATCTTTAGCTTTCCTGATAGAGCAATCCACCCATCACTATTTTATCTTTCTGATATATTTCCGTAAGAGTTTTGGCAGCTTATGATATTCATATTTATTTTTCTACGGTATGCCGAAAAATTTCCGCATGTGAATCAAATCAATACAGTTTGTTTATATATAGAAAAGAACAACTTCTGTTGTCGGCTTACTCCATTGAGCAGCAGTTGAGTTTCAACGGGAGACTAGTTATGTAGACATATAGTGGAATAGATGGAAAACAAATCCGTTCCTACCAAATCTATTCCCGATTATTCCACTGAAAAAATTAACACAAACTGATATATAAAATACGATGTTAAATTAAAACATGTCAACACAAGTGCATTTGAGCCAAAACAAGACCGTCTAATAGCAAGTTTTTGTAATGTAAACGGCTTAAGCCAAATAATAAGGTAGCACATGTTGTTCAATAACATAAAATAGTCATAGGGCATACGCCTTATTACTCTAATGGTGTTTTTTTTTTCTACCAAAAAATGTGCACTTTATTTTAAAATATGCAATTTCGTGTTTGTTTCTTAAAAATGTTTCTCCCTTTAAAAGGATGGTATGTTTTATTCTAAATAATTCGCACTTGAAAATGGTGGAGGGCATTGCATTTTACGCCCTGTATAAATCGAGAGTGCTGATAATGCCCTGTAAAGCAAATGACTTTTGTTTATTTATAGGGCTACCAGATGAAATTTAAAAAAAGTCGCCTGGTATAGTTATCCAATTTTGAAGTTAATTTTTTCATTGTTTTGTGGAGTAGCCTTAAGAGAACATTACATTATTAAAGCTACATGGTCAGTAATATAAAAAACTGCATTCAGTGTTAGAACTGTGTTAGAAAAATGTTATTTGGTTATAAAAAAAAGCCCTAAAAACATGAAATCGAAAAATTAGCGATCTGGCAACACCTTTTTATGTTTACATATTTTATTGAAAACAAATCAAAAAATACAACATATTTTTAAGGGCACGGGACATACCCTTTTTTCATATTTGTGTTATGTTCATCTCAAATAAAAATTACATTATAACAGGGTTGGTCAGCAATTTTTTTAATGCACCTTGTAAGAGGGTGACATTTTCTTTGTTGAAAAGAAAACACCATAAGGGCCAGACAATTGTAAAATGTATAGTTTTGAGGAGAAAATCAACCTACCAGACGAAAATGAACTCATGGTTTAATAGACTTTGCGTTTAAGAAAAACATAATATAGCCGGCCCTCGATTATCCGTGATGGTCGGGACTAGAAGCATTACGGATAAACGATTTTCACGGTTAATCGAATAACAATTTTGATTATATAGAGTTTAATACATACATATTTACTTAAAAAAAAAATTACTTCAAGAAGTTCATGCACATTTTTAAATTAAATAAGTATGTATGTATAAATTAAATTTTCTACTGAAAACATGAGGCAAAAAAGGATATTAAGCAAAAAAAGAATACAACTTGTTAAAAAAAAGTGTAATGTCGTTTGTCTAATATTTATCAACTCATTATTTTCTTTTATACATAATTTTATAAATTTCAAAATTAAACTAATCACTTGTAAATACTTCTGAATCAAACAAACAAGGGAATTCCCAGTTTTCATGTTTATTATATTGTATGTATGAATTTGAAGTCAAAAAAAAATTCTGCCATTACGGATAATAGCGGTAATTACGGTTAATCGAAGCAAACAATTTTAAAACATTGCAAACAAAAAACAATAGACTGATCTTTACCCATCACGGTTAATCGGGGTTACCGGTTTACCCTGCGATATAAAAGACAAGACAAAGCAAGCAACGGAGTCAGAAAGAATTCAGTCAGTATTGTGTGAAGACGCGTTGCATGTGAAGGGAATAATCGTGGGTTGAAGATCTCCGTTATAAAGATCTATTGAACAATTGTGAAAAGAAGAATAACCAATAAAGCAATTGTTGTTGTTTACATCAAGTTGTGAACAATGGCACAGAGAATTGTGCGAACAACAAAGAAATTAATTAAACTGAACACAAATTTATTTTTATTTGCAATCTACCAACTCATATTTTAAACGTTTTTAAAAAGATAAAAACGTAACAATATATATAAAATATTATAGCCATTTATCAATACTTCTGCTATGGCCACTTCTGCTTTCACACACAAGTTCACTTTTGTAGATGATACAGCTGTTGCCTTCATTAATGCCGATCCGTCTACAGCATCATATCAGAGAATTAGAGAAATTGTTCGAAAAATAGTAGCTTACAATTAATAGGACCAGAGAAGCCATGCAACGTTTACACGTCGGAAGGACAGACATATGTTTTTTAAATTGGGATTCTAGTTGAAACAATTGCTTTCACAAATTTTTTTATAATTTTCTCTGGTCGGGCGGCCGACACTATGTTGTTCTTCTCTAAGTTAAAAGATAGTAATATCCTAGCCGTAAATAATGCTGCCGATTTCTATAGTTTACTCAATTGACCAAATCTGCTTTGGACTTGTTAATTCGGCAGCCAAAGTATTATTCATTGTGATTGCCAGATTTTAACATGACAGCAATCCAAATCGCATTACAACAAAGCCAAATCGCATTACAAAATAAGCTAAAAAAGCAAAAAATATAAATCTTAGACTAAAAAATTAAGCTCAACTACTTTTCTGTTCTCCAACTCCAAAATATTTTCTTATTTGAATACGATATCAATTAAAGCAGGATTTATGATGATTTGCTCAATATTAAACTATTTATTAAAGTAAAAAATTATATCTTAAAATGTTTATTTAAATTTTTATATGAATTTCTCCCTAATAATATAAATGATCTACCAGATGTTGTGGTTAACTGTAAAGTTCACATGTATGCTGATGATGTGCAGCTTTATACTAGTACTCCTAAGGAGATTTAGTAAGGATAGACAACTGGGCCTCAGCGAGTGGACTGTGCATCAATCCTTCTAAGTCTAAATGTATTATACTTTCGAGAAGCAACAAATCATTTGTCATACCTGAATTGAGCATCAGGGGAAATAAAATAGAATTTTTCAAAGTCGCTTAGGATCTTGTGGGCTGTCATTGATTGAACTCCTGCTAAAACGTACTTAATTCCGGCATTTTTATGTGGGTGTGAAATCTTCGCAAAATGCGATTGTGATGACAACCGAAAACTTAAAACTTTATAACATAGCTAGATATGTTTTTCTAAAAGGGCGTCGTGATCACATTATTCATTTGGCTTACCAAATCAAAAGCCTTATTTTACTTCATTAAATAATTTACACAAAACAGACGAAATATTTATTTTATCGATCTAAATTTGCTAGATCCTACTGGGGTATGGAGATTATTCAGCAACGATTCAAGACTCCTCTGTCTCAGCGACAGTTTTTATACACACCACTAGTCTTTGGAATTCGCTACCACATCACATCCATAATCTAGGCAATTCAAAATTATAATTTTTATATCTATAGGTTTATACCTTTAGGTTTATATCTATATGTATTATATTTTTATTCCTACTTTTTTAAACAACTTTTTTAAACTTATTTTTCTAAATAGTAGTATTTTTATATTGTTATAATTTGTTGTCTTTCAATTCTTTTATTTATTTCTACAGTACTGTTACCTTTTTAAATTCCTTTATATTGTATTTATCCTTATATTAAAACTAGCTAAAACCCGGTGTGCTTCGCTACTCCCATCGATATGAAACAAACATTCAAAATATATTGATATACATTTTTTCTTATGTATATTTTTATTATTTTTAGTCAATAACCTGAACGTAATAAAATAAAAATAAGTCTGGATTTTAAAATATTTATTTTGTTACTGATATTTACAATATTTCATAACAATTATTTCTTATTCTATTCTCTCCTTCTACACGTGCATCACGTTGATCTGGCGTCTCCGCAGCTCTAGATGTTGATGCTCGTAGTCTGCTCTTTGCGATCGTATCCTTTCCCTTTCTAAACGTTCATCACGTTGAACTGGAGTCTCAGCAGCTCTAGATTGGAGGCTCTAGACCTTTCAACACTCAGACGTCAGCCCTTTGTGATTGTAATTTAACTGCGTTTTTGGTGCGTTTAGAAAGCAAAGATTTTTTAGGGGTTTTTTGTTTTTATTTTATCACAATATGATCACTCACAAAATAAATGTTTAACTCGTTTAGAATCTGGGATTGAAATGATTTGCAAAAAAGATTGTAAGTACTATTTAAGTACTTCCTTTCAATCATTATTAGGCAAATATACCATAACAGGTCAAATTTTGTTATTTTCAAGATAAAAAATTTTGGGCAATAGAAAATATTTAATATTTTTTATGAGGGTGACCTTAAATGACCTGACCATAAAGGTTTGGTCTGTATTATATAACCATAGGTAACAATTGGTTCTTAAAAAAATTATGTGTGCTGTAGATAGTAAATAAATTAATCATCAATGGTCTGTGTCTACATATCCCTCCATGCGTATTTTTACAAACATATAATAAAACAGGGCCCTATTTCACTAAGCTACAAGTTCACAATTACAAGTGTTTTTGTCTGTAAAATTGTGAACTTGTAAATAATTGTGTTTCATAAAAATACAATTACAAGTTTGTGGTTACAAGTGATTTTTACAATTTACAAGTCTACAAGTCATATTTCTACAAGTCGTTATGTTTCACTAAAATAAATTTTCACTTGTACACTTGTAGAATTGTAGAAAAAAAGCTTAGAGTCGACGAAGACTCTAAAACAATTTACAAGTTACGAGTGAATGATAAATTGGATTAAAATTTGATTTTTAACTATTTTTTAAAAAAATTACTTCAAATAAACACAAAATCAAACAATTTAAATATTAATTAGCATTTATTTACTTATTTTGCTTGTTTTTATCTATTTATTTTTGTAAATATGTGAATATAATAAAACAAACTATATCACAAATTATCGAAAGCGGCAACACCACTAATCATATGTTCCACCAGCCGCCCCTGTCTTTCGGGAGTTGTCTCTCTTGGCCTTAATTAAAAAAATATTATAATATAACGTTATCACTTTATAAAGCCAACTTACCAGTGTCGTCCTTTTGATGTTTGCCGAAAAAACATCACGCACGTATTTGGCGTCTTTTCCACTTGGCACCAGTCCAAGTGCAACACGCCTCATACGCACGTTTTCCCACTCTTCCATTTTTATCTTTTTGGTAAGTTTATCGCTAATTTTATCGCTAAACTTACCAAAAAGAACGTCTTTGACAGCTAAAATCTGCCGCACCACTCTAACTTTACTGTTTTGATTTGCCGTTACAAAATAATAATTTTCAATTTTTTAACACAAACTATATATGTTTACACTGATTAGTGGTGTGATATCAATCAAAACAAATTATCGATATACATTAGTGTAGGACGACAGACCGCCTCTATGATCTGCCTCTACTCTTTACCTGGGTTTTGGGCACCATAGATAAGTAAAACACATCACTTTCACTAGTAGAATATTTATTCATAAAAAGGAAAAGGAACTTATAACTACTAATTTAAATGGATAAAATTAAACTGTCCGCTCAATGTGATTTCAGTCCGGACTCTCTTCAAAGACTAAACTAAAAACTAAAAACTCATTACAACGCATGCCTGCATTCGGTTAAGACACTCAGCCGAACCTCTCACTCAACTCTCTTACTCAATCTGGCTGACTGCCTTAACCCCTTACGCACCGATCCTACATTCGGCCCTCCTGATACAGCATTCGACCCGAATGCGGCGTTCCACGGCTTCATATACTCCGCGACAGTGGTACATCTCCTGGAACCTTCGAATTCTCCAACCTTCTCAACTTCGTACCGTCCATGATCAATTTTCTTTACGACTCTATAGGGTCCTAAAAACTTGGGTTTCAACTTCAAACCGGATCCGTACTGTGTACGCTTTATTGCAACTAGGTCATCCAGTTTGTACTCCCTCTCAGGCACTCGTTTGCTGTCAAAACCATTCTTATTTTCCTGCTGAATTCTGAGAATATTCTCCCGCGCTTCATTTCGTAGGGCATCTCGTTCTTGATGGAGCTCGTTGACCGCTACTTCTTCCAACAGTTCACGGATATCGGCAACAAATTTGGTCCTCATTTTCAAACCCGTCATTAATTCAAATGGTGTGCATCCGGTACTTCTGGTGGGTGTATTGTTTATCATCTTCTGTACCGTTTCCACATGTCGATACCAATTCTGTGGGCTTTCAAGGCATAATTTGGTTAACATGGGGATGACTATTCGGTGTATTCTCTCCACCTGTCCATTTCCCCTAGGCACCCCTGTTGCTATTAGCAAATGTTGTATGCCTTCTTCTGCACAATAACCACTAAATTCGTTGGATGTGAAAGCAGTACCTCTATCAGTAATCACTCGCACCGGATTTCCGAATAATGCCGCTTGCTTACGCATACGATCCACCACTTCACTTGAGCCGGTACTCTTTGTAGGATAAAGCCATACAAATTTCGAGAACGCATCCACGACAACCAAGATGTGGTTATACTGCTTCTTGGTATTCTCCATGGGACCAACGTGGTCCAAGTGATAAGTCATCAATGGTTTGTCTGCCTTATCTATCGGATTCAGTAATCCCTCTTTCTCGCCAATCTTCGCTTCGGTCATAATGCATTCGATACAACTCCTAACCACACTTTCAACCTTTGGGTTCAATCTGGGAATATAAAACGTCTTCTCGACCAGATCTGCTGTCTTCTTTGAAGCAAAATGTCCTTGTCGATGAGCCATTTCTATTACTTCACGTTCCATACTCATTGGAACGACAACGAGTTCCTTGGTTGGATCCTTGTGTACTATACCAAATTTCAAATAGTAATCTTCATAACTCTGGCTCTCCAAAATTTTGCTAATCGCCCTGATCCAATCGTCTTCTAATTGAGCTTTTCTTATTCTGTGACGTAACGAGTCTTCCATCATCAAACATGAGACTCTACTCAAGGCATCCACATGACGCATCCTCGACCCTGATCGATGCTCAATTACATAGTCAAAATCTTGCAGAAAGAGAGCCCACCTCGATACTCTTAATGGCACATCGTCCTTCTTCATTGTCATTGCAAACGCATTGCAATCCGTTACAATCTTCACTTTCATGCCTAACACATATACACGCCACTTCCTTAAAGCCTCTATAATGGCAAGTACCTCCAACTCATACGAGTGGTATTTTTCTTCGGCTGGTGTAGTTTTCCGACTCATGTATTGGATAGGATGTAGTTGGTTATCTTCCGAATCTCTTTGTAAGAGCACAGCTCCATAGCCATGTTTACTGGCATCGGTGTGTATTTCCGTTTCAGCACTTGGGTTAAATAGTCTTAATACGGTAGCTCCGACTAATGCTGCTTTTAACTGTTGAAACGCCAAAACTTCTTCATCCTTCATCTTGAAACTTGCATTCTTCCTCAATAAATCTGATAGCGGTTTCGCCACCAACGCATAATCGGGTATGAAACGCCGGAAATAAGAAGTTAAGCCTAAAAATCGTTGCACTGCCTTTCGATCCTTCGGAACCGGAAATTTACGAACTGCTACAGTTTTCTCCTCGGATGGTAAAATAGTGGAGTTCTCCAACAAATAGCCCAAAAATGTTATTCTCTTCTTTAAAAATTGGCACTTACTCCATTTGATTTGAAGTCCGTTTGATGCCGCGACATTCAAAACTCTTCTCAATTTCTCCAAACCTTCTTGTTCGTCCTTGGCTGGTATCACCATGTCATCCATATACACCACTATTGTGCCGTCCATTATCAACTCATGAAACACTGCGGAAATATATCGACAAAATACTGCAGGCGAATTCGATATACCAAAAGGTACATATAAAAACTCAAACTGACCACTATGGGTCACGAACGACGTATATCTTTGGCTATTATCGTCGATCGGTACATGAAAGAAACCGTTCTTCAGGTCAAGAGTCGTATAAACTTTTGCCTCTTGTAGTCGCTGCATCACATCATCAATAACTGCCATCGGAAAATGGTCACGCACAATTTTCTCGTTTAGACGTCGATAATCACAGCACAATCTTTTAGTACCATCCTTCTTTGATACTAGAACTACGGGCGATGAGTATTCCGAACAACTGCGTTTTACAATGCCTTCTTTCAGCCAGTCTGCAACTTGTTGGTCGACAATCTGCTGATCAGTGTATGACATTCTTCGGGGGTTGTGAGACACTGGAATTTCATCCTTAAGCAAAATTTGCATCTTTACTGGGAACGTCTTGGGTCTTATCGGGTTGTAATTCTCTATCATATTCAAAATCTCCTCCTTCACTTCATTTTCCAAATGGTATACATCAAATTCACCGATTTGTGAAGCAATACATATTTCGCCTAATTCACGAACGACTTCCCCATATTCTGATTTGTCAGCACTCTTCACCTTTACAGCTTTCGATTGTACTTCCGGTTTTGAAGACTTTAATGAGAACTTCGCTCCTTCAGCATTAATCGAAATGTCCACGTAATCAAGAATATCGTTCCCCAACACAGCCGAATACAAAATATCCCTTTCCCGAGCTACGTGGAATTTCACTGGAACTAAAACACCATCCAAATCAACATCAGTCTCGAAAGCGCCAATCGTTTCGATCTCTTTTCCACCTATTCCCAGCATCTTACATCTTTCCGTACTTATATTCATATCTTTCATCATCATTAGGGAATCATACCTCACACAACTGATGTCGCTGCCAGTATCCACTATAGCTGATATCTCAAATCCGAGTATAGTAACGACCTTAAATATTCTGTTAGAATGCGATAACACATCTTTGCATGCTCTAGGGCTATCGGGGGATGACAACGTATGCATACTGCTACCCGCCTTCTTATCTTTCGTCTCACCTCCTGTATTATCACCTTTCTTACAGTTGAAGGATTTGTGGCCGATTTCATTGCACTTAAAACACTTCGGCTGTTTCACAGTGCACTCCTTTAAAAGATGGCCTTTTCCACCGCAATTGTAACATCGTAGGGTTCTCTCTTCCTGCTTTTTAACATCTACCGGAAATTCCTGTTTTTGGCGCGATCTGTTGAAACTTGTTGCCTGAGCTGGTTTGGTTACCTTTTCATACACCTTCAACTTCGTTTTCAGATCTTCAATATTCGTCGCCTGGTAAAGAACTGTCTTGTTGACTTTACTATCGGGTATCCCCTCGATAAAGTACTCTATAATGCTGTCCTCATCTAAAGCTATTGGAGAACCAATCTCCATCAAACAATACAGGTACTCTCTAAAACTTTCACCTGGGCGCTTCTTCCTAGTTTTTAACAAACGATGAACCTCTATAGCCGAGAGTTTTACACCAAACTCTTTTTGCAATGCGCCTTTCAGTGACGACCAATCTCGAACATTAGGCTGGCTCCGACAAAATATTTTTGCTGCTCCCGTAAGTAATTGGCGTGCGTAGATGTATTTCTGCAAATCGTTCCATCCTACGGTATAAGCGCAATCTTCATAATCGTTCAGCCACTGCCCTATTTCGGGTTGCCCCTCGCCTGAGAACTTGGACAATGTTTCCTCAATATCCTTCAGTGTGAATGTAGAAGGTCCATGATGTTCTGCATCCACTGGTCGTTGAACAACCGATGCCGCCCCGCCGCGCTCTGAATCTTGACCATCAGCCCGCTGACCAAAGCGATAAAACGTAATAACTCTCTCCTGCAAAACAGTCTTTGATCCGTCCACGTCCAAACCCAATTCGTCACACTTATTCTTCAACTCCTCAACAGTCAGTCCTAAAATCTCCAACAATTCCATGTCGTCACCAAAGTCAAATATTACAATATTATTCCAATAAAATAAAATTAGTCAAAGTAAAAAAAGATTATTAAATACAATATAAATATTCCAAAATGATACTCTCATACATCAATACAATAAAAATTAATCCACAAAAAAAATACACTCTAATATTACGAAAATAATTCTTGGTGTGCCCTAATACATTAAACAATAACTGTACATAAACATGCTTGCACCAACGTGCAGCCTTCCAAAATTCACATTAAAAAGAAAATACTCAAACACAATAGTAAACAAAGACACTCTTCACTCAAAATTTACGTTAAATTCAAAATTCAATCTCTACACTTAAATTCATAAAATCTAACTCAAAATCATCAAGATATAAGGGTTGTTTTCTGCAGCCATACCACTCAACATGTAGCAATACACAAAATCTGATCTTCTTATTGTTGTTGTTTTAGGTTTTTCCCGTTCGCTTCTTACTTGTAACACATGTACACATAAACCATACCACTCAACATGTAGCAATACACAAAATCTGATCTTCTTATTGTTGTTGTTTTAGGTTTTTCCCGTTCACTTCTTACTTGTAACACATGTACACATAAAGACGTCGCTCTGAAACGTAGAAATTGTTTTTTCTTATGTTTCTCTTCGTTGGCTCGTTCTTTTTTTTTTCTCTTAAATAGTTTTTAGACAACACACATCTTATTGTTTCTTTCGTTGGCTCGTTCTTTTTTTCTTCTTAAATAGTTTCTACATCTTATTGTTTTTTTATTTCAAATTAAATTGTTCAATTTTTTCTCCACACTTCTTTAACACATCTTTTGGCTCATTATGGTCCATCCCGGTTGAGTCCCCATTTGTAGGACGACAGACCGCCTCTATGATCTGCCTCTACTCTTTACCTGGGTTTTGGGCACCATAGATAAGTAAAACACATCACTTTCACTAGTAGAATATTTATTCATAAAAAGGAAAAGGAACTTATAACTACTAATTTAAATGGATAAAATTAAACTGTCCGCTCAATGTGATTTCAGTCCGGACTCTCTTCAAAGACTAAACTAAAAACTAAAAACTCATTACAACGCATGCCTGCATTCGGTTAAGACACTCAGCCGAACCTCTCACTCAACTCTCTTACTCAATCTGGCTGACTGCCTTAACCCCTTACGCACCGATCCTACATTAGAGTACCCATAATTGCAAAAGTATTTAAAATAATTTTTGAAATTTTCATATATTTCATTAGTCCTCTAATATACATATATCCACACATATATTTCATTTATCAAAATATCTTTGTAAAAATATTTTATTTTATTGTGATTGTAATTGTAGAAATTGTAATTGCAGGAATTGTAGTTTACAAGTACAAAAAGCTACAAGTATTGTGAAAATTTTCATGAAACGCAATTCATTAGCACTTGTAAGAATTAGAATTGTGATTGTAACTTGTAAACCTGTAGAATTGTAGTTTAGTGAAACAGGCCCCAGATATTGGAATGAACAGGCAATACACATGACTTTAGCTGCAATAGGTTATCAGATATATGATGTTTAGTATTTACTTTCTGTCTAAGAATTCATATGAAAATAGAGTCCATTTATTTCCCTAACCCGAAATGTTCATATGTGTGTAAAAGTGTTTCATGCTAGATTCTAGCTCTAATCCATGTACATACACGCACTCGTGTATCATATTTATATGGGAGGGTCTCGCTCTTATTGCTAGTCCGGCAATTTTTTCACAAATTATTCATGTGGATTACAGTGTTGCCCGTGTACAATTTGATGATTTTATCTATAATGATTTCCGAGATATAAGAAGTTTTAAATTTAATTCATATGGGAAGTACCACATCCCCTATTCCTAGTCAGCCCGTTTTTGTCTAAAATATTCATATTGTTACTAAAGTTCATTCGACAAAATTGTAGGACTCCAACTGTTATATTTTCTTAGATATAATAATTGAATACTTTTTATATGGGAGGTGACACGCCTACTATAGCCAATCCTCCCATTTGTTTATAGTTATATACGTCAAAGTCGTCCATACAAAATTTGAGGACTCTAGCTGTTGCAGTTTATGAGATATGCGACATCAAATACTTATTGGATATGTAGGCATTGCATCTCGCCTACTTGAAATTTTAAAATAAAAAGTAGCCTATAGTTCCTTCCAGATATACAGGAAGGTACTGTTAAAATTTCAAGAAAATCGGTCCAAAAATTACATATGTGACGTATGAGTGATATCTAATTCCATAAAGTTCATACTAAAGACGTGCAGTAGTACACCACAAAGTATTTGTAAAACAAATACACCATGGTAGATACCATGTACTATTGGTATAAATGAGAGAATGAGTGTAACTGATATTGTCTGCTTTTGCTTTTACTCATCTACTCTACCCACAAAATCAATAACAGTTCTTTATGGTTTTGCATTGAGTATCGTATTGTATTTGTTTTTTCCTCTCAAATAACTGTTGTACTACAAGTATTTTTGGGTGTTTATTGTTATTTATAGTAAAACGAATGTGGATTAGTGCATTAAGTAGAAGTATATAAACATATTAATATGGAAATGAATAATTCAGAAATGAAAGAAAAAATTATGTCTGGTGAATATAAAATTTGCGAAAAAAGAGAACGAAGCAAGATATGGGATTGCTGTGGTATGGTTAAAGATCAAAATGATTCGGGCATTATAAATTTTGTAGTGTATAAAATTGTAAAAATTTATACATAAAGAGGTCGCCGTGGTCTAGTAGGTAGTGTGTTGGCTTATTAGAAGAAAGGCCCGAGTTCGAATCCCAGGCCAGACATCAAAAACAAAATACAAAAAGTATTTCTTCGGCGACTTCCTCTCAGCAGATTTCTGGCAAAAACTCTGAGAGTAAAAATTGCCATGAAAAGCTTCTCCAAAAATTTGTCGTTCGGAGTCGACTTTAAACTGTAGGTCCCGCCACTCATGTATAAAATTAACGCACACAACATGAGTGGTGTTGAGAAGCTAGGCCGTAATCCTGACTGAAGGGTTGCAATGGCCAATTATGTATGTGTATGTATGTATACAAGTACAATAAAAATGCACTTTCAAATTTAAATAAACATAAGTGCGTTAATGGAAAATCATTTAACGAAATATTGTTTGTAAATATAAATTCCAAAGAATAATACTATTTTAACTGAATCTTAGTTGTTACTTTTAGTTTTGTTTAAAAAACATTTTTAAATACTGAATTAATTTTTTTGTATTATTTTATAGCTGAATGTGTTTAGTTTTGTTTTAAAAACATGGTTAAGTACTGAATTATATTACTTTTTTTGTACATTTTTATCAACTGAATTTTTATTTTTAGTTTTGTTTTAAAAACATCTTTAAATACTGAATTATATTAATTTTTTGTATTTTTTATAAAAAAACATAATAAAACGTATCGTTTTAGAGTTGTTATAGTTGTTTTATTAGTGTTCGTATTCTGCTTGTAATTTAATGTCCATATGCATACAGCATACAATAAGTTACTTATTGTACCACACTCATGATCTATTTTATTTGTTTGACTAAAATATAGCAAAACAAATATGTTACTCTTATTCTCTTTACACTCACTCATACTTACTATGTTTGAGAAAGTAACAATACCAACTTGTACAAGAACTACTCAACTACTCATCAATACACACACACAGCAGTAGACACTACGAAACTTGTGTATTCAGTTGTAACTGTGCACGTCTTTAGTTCATACGTCAAAAAATCATAGACTTTTTATTGCATACTTGTCAGGCTAACTATTCTAGTAGATGTATTGCGTCCCTCCAGACATACAGGAAGATACTGTGAACATCTCAAGAAAATCGGTTCAGCCGTTTAATCGTCTATAAATTACAAACATACAAACATACATACATTCTTTTTTATATATATAGATTTAATATTTATATTAATTTTGAATTTTTTAATTAATTTTCTTTATATTTAATTAATGTTAATTGCTATTACATTTTATAACTTATTGATTCTAAACATAACACCGTCCCTCATATGATTTATATCTTGTTGTGCTATGTCAATTATACTAAATAAATAAAATAAAATAATATGAGTTGATTCATCAATAATGAGGCTATAATGACTTCCTTTAATGTCGCCTGAAATAATCTGTTTACTTGCTGTACATTTTGTTCGGCCTAAATACATTCGTACAGCTGCTTTGCTAGTATCACAAATATTTTTTTGTTGGTATTAAAATAAGTATGAATACGTATAAGTATTAGAAATTATAAGTATGATTCGAATCTACTCATCTTTTTTTCCTGATTGGTCATTACAACCATTCAGGAATGTCCGTGACTGACTATCCTACTAAGATGTGCAATTATGTCAAAAGATTCTGATGTATTTCTGTCCTACTTTAAGAATATCGGAAAAAAATGTGTGCCTTGGAGCCACACTGTTATACAAAACATATAGTACATGGATGTTCTTGAAAACTAATTTTTTTAAAGTTCAGCAAAATTATGTCATTATACGATGAACAAATACAATACAATAAACAAATGACTTAAAACTTTTTTGTACAGTTGTTCCAATTAAAACAACTCTGATCATACAGAAAATATTATTTTATGAAATCTTTCAAAAAATTGTGAAATCGGACAGACTGTCAAACATATGTCTCACACTTTCACTTTTTAGTACTAACTATCACAATTTTTTCACAGACGTAATTTTTGTCTGTGCGAACGAATAAATCTGATAGTCAATCACGGCCTTAAGGATTACGATGCAGCTTCTCACACCACTTATGTTGTGTGTGTTAATTTAAGTGGCGGGACCTACAGTTTAAAGTCGACTCCAAACGACAGATTTTTTAAAAACTTTTCATAGCAATTTTATTTACTAGAGGAAGTCGCCAAAGAAATATTTGTTCACACTTCGTTTTGTTTCAGATGTCTGACCTGAGGTTTGAACTATGGTCTCATGTCTAATAAGCCAACACACTACCCACACTAGACTACCGCGTTTTAACGCTATTTTTAGGGGCAAAATTTGTACTTTTTATTCACAAACAAGATATTTTTGTAGTTATTTTAAGCGACTAGAAATTTATTAAAAATTAATACAACATTATAATGACATACACTGATACTGTGGATACACAATGAGCAAAATATGAAATTGTAATTATGAATTTATTATTTATTGATAATTTATAAAGCGAATTGTCACAAAACTAAAATATCATTAAGATTATTTGTTTTAAATTCAAAAAAATATTGTGTTTCCGTCTAAATTTCCAATAAATCGATGTTGATAATATTCATAGTAATTAATGCGTCAAAATGCATCTTTTTCCAAGAGTTCAGCAAATCATTTTTTATTTGATATACATATGAGAGCTCAATATCCTTCAAAACTAAAAAAATTATATCTAGTACAGTGTTGGACAAAACTAATGTATATAAATAATAATACGAAAATGTTTGTAGATCACAATCTCAGTTTTTTTTGTATCCGTTAAAGAGAATATTAACTGGACTATCGTCTAGTGAAAAACTTAGATATTTCCCTTGTGAATTAAAATTTAATCCTTTCAGAGATTAAATGGAAATAGTTGAACTGGGATTGTTTGAGGCTTCTGATTTAGAATTTAAAGGTAAATCATATGTAGGTTTTCTAACATAGTAGCCAGGCGATGCGTAATTTAATGGACAGAGTTACTCTGAGGTTATGTTTCTCATAAATAGATTTTAAGGCAATATATATTTGTTATTATTATAATATATATGTACTTATATTTGTTTAATAAAAAAATGTGTTTTTTGTTTAATTACGTGATATTTTATAAGACAATTAGTTTCGCCTTTCATACTCGTTCATTTAAATCCACTCACAAATCGTCAATTTTACATCAAACTGGATTTGTTGTTTCAAAAATTCTTGTAAGTGGTAGCGATTATCGTGTTGCATTTCCCTAGAACTGCTTTTGCTCTTTTCCTTTTAAGCGCATATTGCAATAGCTCACTTAGAGCTGTTGACATTGTACTTTTCAGTGTTTTTTCTAGCGAACTTGTTAAAGAATTTCGGGATGTGTTTGGTTTTGCGTTGTATATTAGAATCGTTATCTGATTTCTGAAATTTAATTTACACGTTTATTGTATTAGTTTGAAAATTCAGAGAATATGCTTTTTACGAGACACTATGCCCTTCACAAGTTCCCCCTGTAATTCATCTATGAAGCAGTGAGCACCAAGCCAACTAAATGTATGACACCACCGATAGTTCATTTTGAAGGCTAATGTTGACTTCTGAAGCTCTCAATGTTTGTAATTTACATGTTTTTATGTAGAAATGCTTTATTTCTACATATTTTCATAACGTGCGGTGAAGCAACTCAAAATACATTCGAAACTAGGCCTATACGGTATTCAGATATGCACCTTTATTGCGTAATTATCACAATTTCCGAGTAGCCCGTTATCAAAGCGAATGGTTCTGTTATCTCATACCGAAATATCATCATCTGTAATATCTATGAAATAAAACAAGGAAAAAAACATTTCAAGAAACAGCCCCTAGCAATCTACTTGAAAATTGATAATATTTTCTCTTCCCAAACTACTAAAGGCATACGGTTCTCTGTTCCAAGTAGCACCATCTTTGGCGATAAGCATCCTATTGGTATGTTTGTTGCTGTTAATACTTGCATCAGATCATAAGACGTGCTTCTGTTTTCCTCTTCATCAGCAGGAATATTACATACATACATACATAATAGATCATTACAACCTTTCGTTGTAAATTGGAAATGTTTGACATGAGGTTTAAATTTTGGTCTGACGTCTAATAAGCTAACACGCTACATACCAGACTACGACTACTTCAATTAATATCAAGAATAAATAATTCAGCCTCTTTTATTTTCATCCAACATTTAACTTTCAATTCCTTCGAAAGTACCATAAATAATGTATTATTTACGATAAAACTTCAATAAATATCAAAAAACAGCAAAGAATCCCTAATACTATGTTCAAACATGCACTTATATTGAGTAAATCGCAATAAACGGCATTATTGATCTCAATATTTCATATAAAATGTCAATTAATAATTGCTCAATAAATTCATAAATTGTTATAATATTGATTAAAACTTAAAATACAACACTGCCATAAGTAACTTCAGGGAGCATATTACATTTTTCCAAACACTTTCAATTGATATTTGACAACTCAAATGTAAACAACGACAAACAAAAAATGGAAGGTCAGCAGAAATGTTTGTATTATATTTATTTTTTTACAATTTCTAATAAGAATTATAATTTATATTAAAAAAGAAAAAAAATAAAGAAAAGTAGAATTTGCTGGAGTGTGGCAAGCGAAGCAGCACTGATTGATATGTGGCCAACCAAATTGAGTACGCTCCGTGGACATCGGAGATGGCAGAAGAGCTCAGCCGGCAGGGACACTCCTGAACCTCAAGGGATGTACAGGCGAAATTGCAAAATTTCATTCAGCGGTACAGGTATTTACATATAAATGTACATAAAACTTGTTTTAAAATAACAATTTTTCAGGAAGGAGAAGGCGGCGATTGGAATTTCTAGTGGGTCACCTTCCAAACGGAGCCATTATGGAATTGTATACCAAATTATTGGCGGCTTTAAGACAAATCTATTTACTGAGCTGATATTGGAAAGTCTTCACGGTATGTTTTGTTTTCACTTTTTATTAAAAATTATTGTTTTAATTTGTATTATTAATTACAAACTTTTTAATTTATGAAGATGTTTCGAATTCATCACTTGCTGCACAATCTAGAGATACAACAATGTCTGCACCATCATCGCCACTTTTGTTGTAATCTTCACCTGGAGCCAGTGCGTCAGAACCGGCAAGAAAAAAACAAAAATTTAAGGAAATTATTATCGAAAACTTTATTAACACTTCAGACGAATTAAAAATGCATTTAAGCAAAAGTGAAGGAAATGAAAAGCAAATAATAATAGCATTAGAGAGAAAAAAGATAGAACTTTTGGACAGTATTGCGGAAGACAATAAAAGACAGCAGTGCTTTAATTTCTTTTTTAAATAAAAAATAAAACTAAAATAAGAACATAAGTTTTTTCGTATAGCTTCAGCGGTCGGTTTGCTATCACTAATAGTAGTGCTCTCCCGATTTTTTCTGAAATCTTTAATGGTTTCTGTAATCTACAAGCGCCAATAACACCATATAATATCATCCCTTATAGTTATAGTAGTCAGTGGCATCGTTTTGGTTGGGTTTAACTTCAATAGGGCACCTATCTGTAAATATAAATTGGAATTGCTTGTAATCGTAAGATTCTTTTATTTATGAAGGCATATAAAATGGTACGAAATATCAAAAATTTCAAACTTACCAATGGCCCCTAGACATTGTGGAAAACCAAGCCTTTGGAATCCGTTAACGCATTCATTTACAAGTTCATGAAATGGAGGCAATTTCTTAATATAAGTTTTGGATAACAACTGTCGCCCTTCCTCACAAAATTCAATTAAGTTTGTGCACGCAATAGATTTACTCACACCAAAAAACTCGAAAACCACTCTGTACTCCACAGATGAACTTAGTGTGAATAAAGCGATGGCTACGGGTTTTTCTAATGTTATTGCTTTTCGCCACCTTGTGTCATCCTTGCTAAAATGCATTTTAAAAAATTGATCATCGTTGCATTGACAATTGAGTTCCCAAAATGTCGAAGGGCGGTTCTGAAAATTGGAAATGTTGTTATTGATTTGATCAATACTGTTCATATTTTACTTACCAATTTCCATAAAGGCCTTTGACCAAATGCAGCTGTAAGTACTTGCACGAAGCATTACTTGAATCTAAAACTGCCAATTCCATTTTCTCTTCCCAAAAGGCATACTGTTCTCTGTTCCAAGTAGTACTATCTTTGGCGATAAGCATCCTATTGGTATGTTTGTGGCTGATCTACTTTAATGGACAACTATCTACTGTTGTTCCACCGAAAACTCAAATGGCTGCAACTTTATCCCTTTTGTCTTCTGGAGGTTTCCAGCACACAGTTGGCAATGACTTTTTTATTAGAATAAGTCAAAGTTCTATCAGCAAAATTATAAAGCGAGTGGTGGACGAAATGGATCGTAAGCTATGTGGTCAATTTATTAAATTCGAACCCAGAAATAGTGATGCATGTAAAGAATATTTTATGCACAAATATAAAATTCCAGGAGGTAAAACTGTATATACATACATATGTATATCGACTACGTTTACAAATAAAATATTTATTTTTTCTTTTAGGTCATTGGCTGTATAGATGGGACACATTTTGGACTACAAAGCCTTCCAACGAGCATATATTTTTTAACAGAAAAGGCTTTCATAGCCTTAACTCGATGATTGCACATTTATATTGTTTAATTCTTTGTTGTTTGTTTTTGTATTATGTATTTATTTATTGAAAACTATTTTCGATATGCGACCATAGACATACAATTTTAGCCATCAATTCCAAATATGGAGGAGCCGCTCATGAGTCCTTTGTTTGGAAGGAATCGGATGAAAGATCGCTTCTTGAACAAGAATACAACAATCATTTGAGAAATTTTTGGCTCTTAGGCAATTCAATTAAAATACAGAGATATTTTTAAATAGTACGCTCATTCAAATAAAATTTGTTCTCATAGAAGATTCGGGATATCTTTGTGATCTGTAGCTTATAACACAACGAAATGTTGAAAGAACGATTGGAATTTTGAAAGCCCGGTGGAAAATCTTGTGCCACGATAAAAGAAGCCGTTATAGTCCGGAAAAGGCCGCACAATTCTCTAATGTATGTGCTGTACTGCATAACATTTGCATTCAGTTTAAAGTAACGAAGTATGAAGACGTACGTCAGCCAACAGTCGTAACAGTAATTGATAGTGGAACTGAGACTCAAATATCTAAAGTTGGCAAACAAATTCGTGACAATACTAAAACAAACTTATTTCGCAATTAAAACTAAAACAAGAGTAATTAATTTTTTAGCATTTGAAGGTTGATACTTTCTAAATCTTTTCTTCGTATCTGCAGCTCCATTTGTTTTATTTGACAGTTTAGTTGATGCTCCTTCTCCTTCTTTTCAAGGATTTTCTTTTTTATTTCAATTAGTTCACTATTCAGTTCAATCACCCTTATTCTGGTTGTCGTCGTCAACGTCGTCGTCGTTTTAGAGTCGACATCGTTTTCTATCGTCGTCGACATCACGTCGACACTGTTTTGGTATTCTGTAACAGTACTGTGTCGACGTCGACTGTTTATCGAAAATATTATGCTTTATTTAAAAAAAAAAGTTTTTTATTTCTGTGATACGAGCGTTATTTCTTAAAAACGTTTTTTATTTGTGATACAAAATTTGAAATGTCCGATGCGGAAAAAAATGATGCCAAATTTAAAAACACTTCATTTTAGTGTAGATTTGTGATCATAAAATGCGAATACGATTTTTGGATGCCCGATATGCAGGATCTGCACATGATTCCTTAATATAGAATGTAAGCCATGTAAAAAGAGTATTACAGGAACGGTATTGAGCAGGTGAACGAAATGCATGGCTTTTATGTAAAATTTTTATGTCATTATCAGTATCATTTAATAATGTTACTTTTGAACTAGGTGATGCAGGATATCCTCTTTAGCCCTATCTAATCACTCCATATCGCTCTACTGTTGAAGGAAGTGCTGAAGCTATTTTTAACACTAAACATGCTAAAGCAAGAAATATAGTGGAAAAACAATTGGAGTATTAAAAATCGGTTTCGATGCCTTCTTGGAGCACGTCAATTGGATTACATGCCTGCCAAAGCAACTAAAATAGCTAATGTTTGTGCTGCACTTCACGATATTTGTATTGAATGTGGCTTAGATAATGCTACTTATGAAGATTTAAGAAGCGCTGAAATCTACCAAGATATTGATGTAGTTAATGTGCAAATTTCACAAAGTAGTGAGGCATCTGAAATAAGAAAAGAAATAAAACGAAGTTTTTCATAATTTAAATCATTCTTTAATTTAAATTTTTTTTCCATTTTTTATATTTTTTGCTTTTTAGCTTTGAAACAAAAACTTGTCGTTACCAAAAATGACGACGACAAAATCAAAGTCGACACAACACAATATCGACAACGTATTGACTTACAGAATACCAAATGTGTGTCGACAGTCATCGATAACTGTCAATAACGACAAATAGAATACCAATTTTAAATTGTCGACGCAAGTCGACGTCGTCATGCGTCGACGACGACAATCAGAATAAGGGTGAATATCTTTTTTTTAAGTTCGAGGCTTTTATTTTTTATTTCAATTAAAGTATCTAACCTTTTTATCATTTCTTTTTGGCATAGTTCGGATGTGGACATATTTTTTTTAAGCAAGCTAGTTTTTGCTTCCCTTTCTTTGTGATGTGTTTTTGGAATACTTTTTGGGATTGATTTGCTTGTTGTTGGTACAATGTTTTCTTCATCTTCGATATGTAATAAAGAAGAAATGTCATTTCTAATAAGAATGTCTTCTTCATCTTCCGAAAATAAATTGGGGGACTCCTGTGATGTACTGTGGGCATCATTTTCATTTGAAAAATTTGATGGGGATGAGTCTTTCGCTGCGTTTCTTTGCAAATTCGATCCAAAACTTTTAAAATTTTTTGAACCCTTGACAGCGACTTCTATGCCTGCAGCAGCCAATATTTGTTCCTCCACTTGGAAAAGAACTTTTTCCTCATATGGGCCACCACCTATTCTTCTTTTTGAAGATTTATTAAACGAACGCTTCCTCTTTACGTTTTTCTTTTGATCAGCGTATACCTAAGTACAAATTCATTTCATTGAATATCAAAACCTATTTTGTTTTTATACCAATGCTACCTTTCGCCACATCTTTGCATCTTTTGTTGGTGGTCCAGACCCATTTAGTTTAAGGCTAAGCTGCTCCCAAAGTTGGTTGGATCTAGCTTTTCTTTGGAAACTATTAGGCAATAAACTTTGCAAAGTTTGTATGCTTTGCCATAAAGTTCCCAAGAATCTCTTTCTGTGCATAATTTAATTATTGCACTTTGGACCTAAAATTTATAAATTTTCTTAGTTTCTTTAAAAAATTTTCTATATTTCATTTTTCAATTTAATTTCATGTAAAAAACGGCAATTCGACTGCTGCTTTGCAGACGAGAACAAACTGGCAAGGCTGCATTCGAAATATTGTTCGTTATCGAATGCCAGAATTAGAAATTTCGATTGATTATTTATTTATTATCGAGAAAAAATTCGTTCGCATTCGAATGCCAGAATTAGCCCCCTGTTCGAAATTTTCTTTTCTTATTTGGCTTAAAATAATGGCGATAACAATACTGACGTATTGAAAAAATATCAGGCATTTAACTTTTTCTGAATTAAAGTTACATAGTCTCAAATATTAAAATGTATCATTTTTTATACAAAGCTCGTTCTACGGTTAAGGATAGTTTCTGTTTTAAATGAAGAAATCTATTCGTTTTTATTTTATTTTAATTAAAGTATTTAAATATCTTAATAGAATTAAAATGTTTATACAAATTTTTGAAAACTATTTAACAAATTGTATTATATTTCTTTTACGAATTGCGTTATTTTAACCGACACTGTATAACCTTAACCTATATTTAAATACCGTTATATTAATGAATGAGTTTTGTTATAATGTCTATAGATGTTCTCATACATATTGCATGTTGTGATGTATTTGCAATCGTTGTGGTTTAGTACTCAAATTAGAAAATGAACACAAGTACACTGAGAAAACAATATAAGTCGTCTTATTTAAAAATCTCAATATACAATGAATATTTCAATATACCACTAAATTGTGGATAATAACCACGGCATTCAGTCAAAACTTTCATTCAAGCATAAGTCCAGGTGTCCTGATTTATGAAAATTATTATGAATTTCAAAAAAATATTTGTATAAAGATTTTACATTTATTTCTATTTCAAAAATAAAACAACATACTATTAATGTATGGAGCAAAACAAATAAGAAATTCTCTTTGGTAAATCTATATTCGGCCCTATTCAATTTGGCATCACTGCTGGCGTTATCGACATTTATCGAAAATATATTGATATTCTCCATTTTGAAACGAAAAAATAACGACACAGAATCATTCTTTCTCTGTCGTCAAAATTATTAGTAACGAAAACGACAAGCGAAAATGAGAATAACGACCAATCAACAATTTGATGTTATACATTCAGAAATGGGGAAAAAAAATCTAGTATTTGCTAGGGGTTTTCGGAAGGAAATAAACTATTAAATTTTGACTCATTTTGGAAGGAAATTGCAGAAAAAGTAAATCCGTTTGGACCGCCAGTTCGCGACGGAGATGGTTGGCACAAAGTAAGTGCATAAAGCAAAATTTTCATTTAATATGTATAAAAATTTAAATAATAAATATATATCTGTATATAATTCAAACTAAAGGTGTGGAAAGACATGAAATTTATAGTAAAAAAAAAACTTGTACACAACAAAGCTGAAGTAAGAGCAACGAGAGGAGGCGTTTATAATGCAAATGGAGGAAGCGGTGGCAAATATAATATAATAAAACAGGTGAACCCAGGACAAGTAGGAAGATTCTACGAAGAAGTTGAGGCACTACTAAACGAGGAAGGGGAAACACCCAACTTTACATCGGGAAGTGGTGAAAACGTTGAACTAGTGACTCCTGCCACAATGAACATAAGTGACGATATACCAACTGTTTCAACTAGGGGCACGTCATCAAAAAATAAATCCGCTGAAAAGGAAAGGATAGCGTTATTGAAGAAGCAAACCGAAATGCAGCAAGAGCAATGCAGCCATTTGGAGTCCATAACCCTGCGTTTACACGAGCCACTGCAAGTTATAAAAACTCAATACACTTACAAATTTTTACTAATGCACTTACATTTTTCGAAGTGGCAGCTCTAGTGGTAGCAAAATTTGCTTACCACTGAAATTTTGACAGTGGCCGCCACTACCTGTCAAAAAAGTAATCAATGTTACCCTGTTAACAATTTAATCTAAATTAACTGGTTTACTGTTAAATAGTAATTTAAGTTTTAACGTGTTAAATGTATTAGTATGCCTATGTATTTTTATGCATTTTGAATGTGCATTTAAAAACATAATTTTTTGTAATTATACAGCATATATGTTATTAAATTAAAACTAATAATAGTAAATAAGAATATTTTCCCTAAAAATATGATTACATAAACAACTCTGTATTTTTAAACAAAATGAATTTAAAAAAACAACATTTTGGAAGTTTTATATACGTACATATTTTAAAATGGATTCAAAATTGAGCACAGCAAATATTTTTAAATTAATAAATTTATATCGGTTGCACCCACTTTTGTGGGACATGAATACTAAGCTATACAGGCGCAACGACTTAAAGATGAACGCCTATGATGAGATCGCAAAGGAGATGGATTTGACGGCGGAAGTGGTTAAAAAGAAAATCAAAAATTTAAGATCAACATATACGAACGAAAGAAGAAAAATAAATACAATGAAATCGGGATCTGCCACCGAAGAAAATTACGTGTCCACATTACCGTGGTATAATGAAATGTGTTTTTTGGATAGCTCAATCGTTGTCAGGAAAACAATGGATAATGCAGTTGATGTAAGTAATCAGTTATTATTGAAAATAGATGTGGTTTTTTAAATGGGTGTTGCTTTGAAATTAATAAAACTTGAGAACATCGTACATATCTAGCTGTACATATCTATTGTCCGTATGAAATAATTAAAAATAAGGGTGGTTCACGGTGTAAATACCGAAATATCTATTAAAATATTTTATTTTTATTATATATATTATTACATATACATACATATGTATTTAAATTACATTTTAATTATGAAGATTTAAGTTTTTCCACTGAAAATCAACATTTCCGTCTGTTATCAAATATCTCGAAACTTCATCCCTTATTCTGCAGGCATATTTATATGTTTTATTAGTATGTTGGCCAATTGAAATAAATGTCGCGTGGCCAGTTGTTTCAATACCTTTGGTGGTGTCTTGTGTTATAGGATGATCTGTTTTCTTAGTCAAATAATTATGTAAAACACAAGTGGTCATCACAATTAAGTCAACTGTAGAAGAGTTGACTTCAATTGGGCGATTAAATATGCGAAATCGCTTTGCCAACCTTCCAAAATCGCACTCTACCACCATTCGTGCTCGGCACAGTCGATAATTAAATATGTCTTGGTGAATATTTAATTTTAAAGACCTTCTGAACGGTTTCATTAGATGTCTGTCTAGAGAAAACGCATCATCACCAATAAAATAATAAGGTATTTTCCTTCCCCGGCCAGGAATGAGCTCCTTACTTTTTGGGATATTAAGGTCCGCATTTTCAATGGAGTTGTAGAGATAGGAATCTTGATAAATAGTACTATCCGAAGCCTTTCCATTTGACCCAACATCCACAAAGATGAATCGGCAGTGTGCATCAACCGCTGCAAAAAGCACTATACTGTAGAAGCCTTTAAAATTGTAGAATTGCGATCCACTGTTTGATGGTGCCTTAATACGAATATGCTTCCCATCTAAAGCGCCTAGAGTATGTGAAAATTGCCATATATCATTAAAATCTCTAGCAATGTTCAGCCACTCTTCTTCTGTAATAGGAACCTGTAAAATAAATTTTAGTTAATTTTTTTTTCTTTTAGGATAATTTTTCAGAAATGGAGGAAAATTATGAAAATATATCACCCAACAAACAAAAAAGGCCAAGCACGGCCATCATAGATGAAGAAATTGAAAAAATAATAAATGACCAGAAACTGAATTTTCATCGTTTGGGGCAAGCTATCACAGACGCAGAGATAGATTTTGACTAAATATAAATATATAAATATGTATATATTTTAAATGAATTCAAATTTTTTATTTTGTTCAATTATTTTTAATAAAACTTGTTTTGATTTAATTTGAAAATTTATTTGTTTGGAAATTTGTATATATGGATCTAAGGAGGGATTATTTTCAAACAATAAACTCTTAAACATTTTTTAATTTTTGAGCATCGATGGCTTAATATAGAAAGGTCGTATCTTACATTTTCAGTACTTTACAGGAGAAGGAAAAAACTTAATAAAATCTAAAACAAAAATGTTATGTTATGTTTCTTTTAATTACTGTAATTCAACTATTCGTCAACATAGGAACCTGATTTTTTCAAAGGATGTGTATGGAGGTTTTGTCTACCAGAATATGTAAAAACTCCGATTTTGAAAAAAACGAGATACGACCTTTCTATATTAAGCCATAGGTATGTTATGTAGACTGAAATTAAAAATGTGCATATAGTTACCTTTAAATAGTCACTCCTCAAAGAATCGTATAAGGCGCGTGCTACTTTGGGGATAAAAAGAGAAATTGTACTTAGTGATATTCTTGTTAGAAACTCCAAAGAGCTGAAAGAGTCACCAGTAGCCAGGTACCTCAAAGTAATTGCCAACTTTGGTCTGGCAGAAATTGCCACCCGCATGCATGTGTCATTTTTTTTAATTTGCGATTCAACCTAAACGTATGTATATACAAATGTACATACGTACATATATAAAACAGTTAATGATTGTAACGAAAAATAACTTCAAGGGCATTTACTTACCAGGCAAAGAATTTGTTCAAATTGATTTAAGTCCAACCGGCAAAAATTATTAAAATCTTTAACATCGTCCTCCCAAAGCAAATCCTTTAACAAATGTGCTTCAATGTCTAAGTCGCACCTTTTTATCAACAGGGGTTTTACCCAATATCTTCTCTTAACAATTTTTTTTTTTACTTTTATTATTTTCATTTTCTTCAATCATTTTTTTTAATTTTAGAAGTAAACAAATTTTTTGAAGTTTACTCTTCGACGACATTTTAAAAATGAACTCTTAGTGGCCCGTGTAAACACAAAATCAAGTGGCAAGAGATTCAACGATTTCGAACAATTTTTCGTTGATAATACGTATACAATAGTGGCAAGCCACTAGTGGCGTGTGTAATTGCAGGGTAAAGGTTTGTCTGAAAGACATGTCTCGCTATCAGAGAAAGAGGTTCAAAATAGAAGAAGAACGCCTAAAAATACTTAAGAGAAAAACACGGAGAAAATAGGAGTTAATGGATCTTGATGCCTCATAAAGAGGAAAAAAACTTGAAATATTAGAAAAACAATTAAATTCTCACTAGTTTTATTTTGTTTTTTTTATTTAGTATTTTATTTAATAAACTATAATTTTAATTTTATTTTAGTATTATTTAATGAATTATTCTTTTCACTTTTGAATAAAAATTTTAAACTTATAACAATAAGGTATTTTTAATTCTATCTCCAATTATGGCAGCTTCTGGACAATCTTCTCTGTCATAAGTTTCGTTGCTTATGTTATAATTTAAAATTTCTTCAGAAGACATTTCTAAATTGTCATCAAGAAAGGAAGCATTACAGTGAATGCAAATATTGTGCAAAGTAACGCAAGCATTAACGATTTGTAATGTTTTTTGGGGATCATAGTTTAGTTCACGTGCACCAAGAAGGCATCTAAATCGCGATTTGAGCACACAAATGACTCGCTCTGTGATATTACGGTCTTTTGAGTGAACAATATTGCAACGGCTTTCTGCACTTTGTTCAACAGCTGATCGGTACGGTGTCATTAGAAATGGTTGTAATGGATAACCAGAATCTCCTAAAAACTTAAATGTCAAACTCATTATAATATATGTATATAAAATTTCATACCAAGAATCCATGTATTACGTCCGCCAGCTTCATACTTTAATTTAATACAGTGTATAATATTATAATTGCAAAGGTAGTTATTTCTCTAAATGTATTTTACCTGTTTGCTGAAACCGATTAAGATATTTTAGACTTGAATTTCTTATGCTTCTCCAATTCAACATGGAACAATTTATCAGCGTTTTAACTTTTAGATCTTAAAACATTCATTGTCACCTATGTACCTGCCTGTACTCTCTCGTGTAGTCAGTAAATGACATTGAACTTTAATCTTCGATTTTAGTTGAAATTAAAAATCAAAACACCATACAACAAAAAAAATGCAAAACAATAAAATCTATTCCCCAAAATGCAAAGTGAGTGGAACACAGCACTTAACTTTCTACTTCTACTAGCGCAGGCACCCAAAGGTTTTCAATTAAGCATGGTTTATGAATTATTTTCATGTTCTCCAATACATTCTAGACAGGAAAAAATATATGTAAACATGTACTATATATGGTACATACATACATACGTATGTATGTATATTCAGACATTGTACCTCGTTAAACTGTAAGCCTGCTTGAAAACTATATTCCTTGCATATCAGCCCACAAAATTTGCATGTATTCGTGGCTTTCATTCGTATAACATATTGAAATATTCATTTGTGTTTACAGATGCCAGTATAGTATACCGTAGTATACCATAAGCTCACATCCATAATGTGTATTTATAGGATTGCTCGATTCTCTTTTTTTTCCAAGTTTTAAAATCTTCCACTTGCATAGTCAAAGTCATATGAAAAAATGCGAATATTTTGTGGTTCGCAATTATTTTGTTTTAGCATTTCTTGTTGTTGTTGATGTTGCTGTTGTTGCTGTTTTCTTTTTTTTTCAAGTAAGATTAATTAAACTTGAAAAAAAAACGGAATTAAAATGTTTCCACAGAACAATTTCCCCAGGGATTAATTGTCTTAAAACGGCACCATCACATTTATTATGTCTGGATGCACCAGTTGTGTGTTGTTCTGTACAATTATTGAATGTTTAAATTTTTGTTTGAAAACATAACACACATGGAAATTAATGCTTTAAACCTTGATATTTGGGATGATAAAAATTAAATTAATTTCTATCATTAGAAGAGCTGTACGTGTATAAGAATTTGCATCATTAAAGACGAAATGCAAACTGAAAAGTTGTGATAATTCTCCAAAATTATTGTTCCACATTACCGCATTACACTTAAAAAATTTAATCAATTCCGATGTGTTTCGGAACGGTATATGCAGTGACGGTCAAAACCAAAACTTAATACATATTATGTTTAGACATGCACTTTTATTGCGTAAATCGCAATAAGCACCATTATTGAGCTCAATATTTCATATAAAGTTTCAATTAATTATTGAGCATTAAATACGCAAATTGTTATAATATTGAGTACAACCAAAGAATATGGATATAAAGAATACGCATTATGTAGAAGTAAAATTTCTTATGGCGGGTTGTAACATTACGACCCGCTCTCACCAAAATCTTTTTAAAAAATCATTTCTTGATGAGCGGGCTGGAAGACAGAAGGAAAATAAACACAAACAAAGAGCGTAACAATGTGTTGATCTCATCATGAGAGCGTAAAAATGCATTCAGTTGCTTGTCAGCTTCTAAAGAAGAATGTTCATGTCGCTTTTTTCAGACTTCAATTTTACACCCAAAGAAATATTACAGTATGATTCACTAATATCAATGAGAAATGATTTCGATTTTTGGCAGAATACTTACCAAGTAAAATACGGTGTTTTTAGGTTTTTAGCGCAGTACAAATTTTCAATATTTTTCGCTCACATATACATATTATTGGGTTAATGAGTAGATTTGAAAATATTACCAACAATTTTCCTCTGGGTTAACACATGCCTCTCATAATTTTTATCATGTTCTCTTTGTGCCGAGAACAGTGTTGCCGTTCTTGGTTATTTCTACCCAAAATCGGTTATTTTTTTGATCAATGTGTGGAAGTGTAGATTTTTCTGGTTTTGGTTATTTTTTTTTTTTTATAAAAAAAGCTATTTTTTGTTTCTTTTCTTATTAATTATAATTTAAACTTGAAAAAAAATAAAACAAAAGTCTACGAATTTAATTTTAGTTATATTTTTTCTTATTTGGTGTTTTTTTTCCACAAATGTTGGTTACAAAATTTTTTTTCGTGTCAACACAGTTTCAGAAAAATAAATAAAAAATTAGTCAAACAACAAAAACGCACGATGAGAACAACGCATTGTTACGCTCTTGGTTTCTTTATCCTTCCCCCCTCTACATGAAGTATATTTGAAAAATATTCCAAAATATGCCAAAATGCACATTCTTTATACTTTATTTTCTTTGGTACAACTTAAATACAGCACCTTCATAAGTACGTTCAGTGAGCATATTACAATTTTCCGAACACTTTCTGTTGATATTTGGGAACTCAAATTTCCAAAAAAAAAAAAATTTAAATGTTGTTAGTTAGTTAACAAACAAAAAAAAAAAAAAAAAAAAAAAACTTACAAAAATGTTTTTCCTTATATTGTTCGTATTGTTCGCCAATTCAACGAAGAGTAACCTTACTGTACAAAAATGACCACCCAGGATGACGTTTACTCACTGTAAGCTTTCGTTATCAACTAATCTTGATGATGAAAGGACCGAAATTTGATCAAACATAAAAGACTTATATGATAAAGAGTAAATGAGCTTCATCGATTCAATGAACAGTAAATATCCAGGGTTAAAGTGTTCGTTTATTCCATGAAGAGTAACCTTAATGTACATAAATGAAGAGTAACCGTCCAGGGTTAATATTCAAGTAAATAATTTAAATGACAAGGAAGAGAATAACTTTTTATGGACATTAAGAAATATTTTGGAAAAAATAAAATGTTGGTTATTAGTAGATGATTAAATTTATGAACCAAAATTAGATTCCAGCAAATAAATGTGGGATCGGAAATAAAACACAGTTCCTTTCTTATTATTTTAAAATTACACTTTTATTTGTAATCCAAAATTCACACTTTTCTTATTATGTACAGTCTACGATTTATAATTCAGAATTTACACTTTTCTACGCGCACACACTTCCTTTCGCTTCTGCGTCTTCTTTTCTACTGTAACGTTTTCAATAAAATATTCTGTCTAGTAACCTCTCGTTCTCTTTGACTCATGATGTCACGCCACATTTTTGGTCCGTTATAAAATGTAAGTGTCCGTTAGCTATTATGACAGTCGGTCAGTGCGAATTCGTATGGTACCCTACATTCGGCCGTCCTGGAGGCAATACGGCTCGGATTGCCATTTCTTCATAAATTCGGCCACGGTGGTAGTTTTGTTAGGGCCCTCATGTTGACCAACTTTCTCTACTTCATACCTTCCATGCGGGTATCTCTTCACTATCTTGTACGGTCCGAGATACTTGCCCTTTAGCCTGAGACCACTCCCAAATTGGGTACGCTTGATGGCCACCAATTCGTTCAACTCGTACTCAGTTTCTGGCTTTCTTCTCAGATTGTACGTTTTACAATTTTCCTTCTGTATCTGGTTGATATTCTCTCGAGCCTCATCTCTCATCTCTTTCCTTTCGTCGTCAAAGGTTCGGATGTTTTCTTCTTCCAGCATTTCACGCAGATCAGGATAGTCTGGTAACCGCATTTCTACACCTGTTAGTAATTTGAAAGGAGCCACACGAGTGCTTCTAGGTGGGGTAGAATTTATCACCATTTGAACACGCCTTACATGTCGGTACCAGTTCTGTGGTGTCTCAGTACATAATTTTGCTAACATTGGTATAATAATTCTGTGCAATCGTTCAACTTGTCCGTTACCCCGCGGAACACCAGTAGTTATCACTAGATGCTGAATATTCTCCTTAGCACAATAATCGCTGAAGTCTTGCGAGGTAAACGCTGCTCCGCGGTCGCTTATGATCCTACGTGGGTTGCCAAATATTGATGATTGTTTTTCTAAACACTCTATGACCGCTTTTGCATCTGTTGATTTTGTTGGATGAAGCCATACAAATTTTGTGAATCCGTCAACTACTACGAACAGATAATTATAGGCTTTTTTCGTGACCTCCATTGGTCCAACGTGGTCGACATGGTAAGTAGCTAGTGGTCTATCGTCTTTATCAATCGGATTCAAATAGCCCTCTTTCTTGCCGCTCTTTGCCTCGTTGATTATACACTCAACACAGTTCTTTACCACCTTTTGAACTTTTCCGGGTAAATTTGCTATAAAATACTGCTTTTCTACCAGGTCCTTCGTTTTGGCAACACTATAGTGTCCCTGGTTGTGTGCCACTTTAACTATCTCGTTTTCCAACTGGACTGGTACTACTATTAGCTCCTTAGTGGGATCTTTCATTAGGACACCATTGTCCATGTAGAAATCTTCATAACTGCCATACTCTAAAACTGCTTTAATGGCTCTTATCGTATCGTCATTATTCTGTGCTTCTCTTAATCTGTGCGTTAAACTACTCTCGGCCATTAAACACGACATTCTACTTAATGCATCAACATGCTTCATACGGGTACCTGGTCTGTGTTCCAGTTCATAGGAAAATTCCTGCAAAAACATTGCCCAACGGGAGATCCGTGCAGGGACGTCGGATTTGCTCATGGTCATCTTAAATGCGCTACAGTCGGTTACGATTTTAAACGGTATTCCAAGTAGATAGACTCTCCACTTTTTCAGAGCTTCCACAATCGCTAAGACTTCCAACTCGTAGGAGTGGTAGTTCTCCTCATATGGCTTTGTTCTTCTGCTCATAAACTGGACAGGGTGAAATTGCAGATCGTCGATACTCCTTTGCAGCAAGACAGCTCCATACCCAAATTTACTGGCATCTGCATGCACCTCGGTTATGGCATCAGGGTCGTATAATTTTAAAACTGGGGCGCTAATTAGAGCTTCTTTCAATTGTTGACTGGCTAACAGAACTTCATCGGTAATCTTAAAAGGTACATTCTTCCGGAGCAAGTCTGTCAATGGTTTGGCTTTCACAGCATAATCCTCTATGAATCTCCTAAAATAGGAAGTTAAACCCAAAAATCTCTGAACTGCTTTTCTGTCAGTAGGAAAGGGGTAATTTTTAACAGCCCTCACTTTTTCCTCCGATGGTTTTATTGAACCGCCTGCTATGACATACCCAAGGAAATTAACTTCTTCACACAGAAACTGGCATTTTTCCCACTTTATTTGTAATCCGCTTTCGGCCGCTCTTTTCAAAACAACTCTTAACTTCTCTAGACCTTCAACCAAATCCTTAGAGGGAATTATGATATCGTCCATATACACAATAATCGTCTTGTTCTCTATTAAATCCCGTAACACTACAAATATAAATCTGGTAAATACTGCTGGTGAATTGCTGATGCCAAAAGGTACGTACAAAAATTCGTATTGTCCATTGTTTGTGACGAACGACGTATATTTACGTGATGCTTCCTCCAATGGCACGTGGAAAAATCCATTCTTAAGATCTAAGGTGGTGTAAACATTGCCCTTCTGTAGTTTGTCCAATACTTCGTCGATCAATGGCATGGGGAAGTTATCTCTTACTATCTTTTCATTTAGTTTGCGGTAGTCACAACACAATCGCTTTGTACCATCCTTTTTTGCAGCTAAAACTATCGGCGAAGAGTACTCAGAAGTACTAGGTTGAATTATCTTGGCCTCCAGCCATTCTTTGACCTGGTCGTCGACGATTTTCTGATCTGCATAAGGTATTCGTCTTGGACGCTGATATATCGGTATATCGTCCTTCAAAACAATCTTCATCTTAACAGGACTGGTGAACTTCTTCGCGGGCTTGTAGTTGTTTACCATCTCCACGATTTTCTTGCTGATGTTTCCGTTCAAATGATTTAGCTCCAAGCACTTCTCCGGCTTACACCCTTCAGTGTTCAAACAAATACTACCAAACTCCTCTAAAAGTAAATTACCCTCTTTTGGTTTCCTAAAGGTTGCTTCACCATCTTTCAAAATTACCTCCGCTTTTCTCAACAGACTGTTGCCGATCATAACTTTATGGAGAATATCACGCTCGCCAACAACGTAGAAAGTAGTTTCAAACCTTAGCCCATCTATCTCTACTGAACAATCGAAGTGTCCAATGGTATTTATTTCGCTCTCACCAATGCCACTCAGTTTTACCCTTGCCGTAACTAAATTCACTTCGCCAAATATGAACAAGGCGTCTAGTCGCATCAAACATATGTCACATCCGGTATCGATTAGAGCTGACAAAACTCTACCTTCTATGAGGATATCTTTAAAAACTAGACCTGGGCCTTTCTTTACCATGTTTGCCTCACCACGCTCGACTTTAACAGCTCCTCTCTCTGCAGCCCCAACTTTGCATTCAAAGGACCGATGACCAAACTTTTGGCATTTAAAGCATTTGTACTGCTTGGCACAATCCTTTACAATGTGCGATTTATCGCCGCATTTAAAACAACTTCGTCCTGCTTCAGTTTTTGCCTCTTTACGCGGATTATCCTTCGAGTTAGTTGCTGTCGTCACCCTTCCCCTGTATGAGGACTGGGGAGGAGAACGCGTCTTCTCGTAAACTTTGATCTGGGCTTTTAGCTCCTTGATATTACCGGCCTGGTACAATACGGTCTTATTAATTCTCGAGTCTGGGATGCCTTCTATAAAATACTCAACGATGCTGCTCTCGTCCAAATCGATTCTACCGGCGATTTCCATGATGGAATACAAGAATTCTATAAGTGTTTCGTCTTTGTTCAATCGTCTGCTACGAATTTGTCTTATGACTTCTGCCGCTGAGCACCGCACCTGAAATTCACTCTTAAGCTCCGTTTTTAGAGAATACCAATCGCATATGCCTCTTTTGCTTTTTATGAACAGTTTCGCAGCGCCAACCAACAACTGTTTTCCATAAACGTACATCTGGAGTGGTGACCACTGTAATACTGCGGCCATTTCTTCAAATTCGGCCAGCCACTGACTGACATCAGGTGTACCTGTACCCGAAAAGTTCGACAAACTATCCGCGACATCGCGCAGGGTGTACATGCTGGTTACAGTGGAATCTCCCCGGACAGTCTCGGAATTACCCCCAACAACGGGACCGATTGCAGGGCCATCGTCTACGTCAACTAAGTCCTGTTCGTCATTCACGTGGGTCGAGTCCAGTCCATAATGCTCTAGAAGTCTTTTCTGCAGGTCGTCCTTCAATCCCTGTGTACTTAGTCTCAGTTCACCTAACTTCGCCCTCAAGGCGCTAACACTCAAGGTCAAAATTTCCTCGCGGTCCATATTCAATTGTATCCCAATGGATAACTAACTAATAGCGGAAAAAAGTATGTGCGAGTGCAAGTAATAGATATTAAAATTCGATTATATAAAAGAAATAATATTTCTAAAACAAAAACAATATAATAATAATATTCATAAAATTTTGTTCATAGAATAGCTTCAATAATAATTCAAAATAATTTCTTAATGGAAAATTTATAAAGTAAAATTTATAAGTAAACATTAACATTAAATATTTAATTTATTTCTCTTTACATTTCTCTTCTTCAAAGATCAATACAATTTTTATTTTCTCCAATACTTTCAATTGAAAAATTTATTAAAATTAAATCAATAAAATCAAATCACTTTCGGACTTCAGTGTGTTTTAAATGTTAACTTCTTCTTTTCGTCAAATCAAAATCTCTTCTTCTTTTTTTTTTTTTTTATATATATATTTTAAATTAAATGTTATTTATCATCTTCTTTTAAAAATTTTATCCGTCTCAAATTTTCATCTTAAATATTCCTTCTTAAAGTTTTCTTCTTACATCTTTTACCTCAAATTCCTTCTAAATTTCATTCATTTCTTATTTTAAAATTTAATTCATCTCATTCTTTCCTTTTCTTCTTTAAACTTCTCTCTAAATTTTACTCTTCTTTAAATTCTGTGTTCATTTTATTCTTCCATTTATCTCTTAAGCTTAATTAATCTTCTAATTTTTATTTAATTAAAATGTAAAAAAAATTAAGTTGTACTTTTCTTCGAATCCATATTTCAATTTATAATTTAAAATTTTTATCTTCTAATTTCTCCGCCTTTACCTCTGATACTTCGGCTGTCGCTTTTGTTGTTTTAATTTCTTCTTCGGGTTTCTTCCTACCTTCTTTCACTTAACATCGGATATTTCGGCTGACTCTCTAGTTACTTTAATTTCTTCTTCTTTGGGTTTCTTTATAGATTCTTTTTTGAGTTTCTTCAGGTCAACTTCCAATTTCTTTTAGTTTTCAAATAAAATATTAAATTCTTAATGGAATATAATACTTATCGAGTTTTGCCCCACTGTACAATATTTATTCTTTTTACTCTTTTATATTTCTCTTGTCTTTTCCACTCTTACGCATGCGTATAACACTTTGTCTCTAATTCTTTTTTCTCTTCTCTTTTTTTTTAGTTTGTTTTGGGCGTTGTCAGTCTCTTCTTTTGTGGTTTACTCTTTTTTTTTTTCTATTTAGTTGCGCGCGTGTGCACTGTACAAGATTTATATTTTTGTTCTTCAATATTTCTCTTCTCTTCTTTATTTTCGCTCTTACACATGCGTATTATAACACTTGCACTTGGTCTCTCTAGATATTGCTTTTCTCTTTCTTTTTCTCTTCTTTAAATAAAATAGTCAATCAAGAGGGTTGTTTTTTGTTGTTCTTTTAATATGTACTTCGAAATATTTTGATAAAAAAAAACACTTTTATTTCACAATTCCACAAATTTTTTTTTTTTTTTTTTTTAGCATATTCCTGTTCATCTTCCTTTTTCTTTTTAAGTCCACAGAAAACAATCACTTCCAATCCCGGACGAGCCCCCAAATTATTGTGGGATCGGAAATAAAACACAGTTCCTTCCTTATTATTTTAAAATTACACTTTTATTTGTAATCCAAAATTCACACTTTTCTTATTATGTACAGTCTACGATTTATAATTCAGAATTTACACTTTTCTACGCGCACACACTTCCTTTCGCTTCTGCGTCTTCTTTTCTACTGTAACGTTTTCAATAAAATATTCTGTCTAGTAACCTCTCGTTCTCTTTGACTCATGATGTCACGCCACATTTTTGGTCCGTTATAAAATGTAAGTGTCCGTTAGCTATTATGACAGTCGGTCAGTGCGAATTCGTATGGTACCCTACATAAATACCTAAAAAACTTTCACTAATTATGGCTTTATGTACTTACAGTGGTGGCCTTATAATTAGAAACGGCTTGGCAACATGTATGTTTGCTAATTTATTTTCAAAACTTTTGTTACTCACTTTAAAATTAATAGCTAAAAAAGCAATTAAACAAATTAGCTTTATGTTTATAATAAAAAAATTCACAGCATCATTATCATTTTTAAAAAAATTAGCTAAAATCAAGAAATACCAATTTCAGGTTGGTCATATACAATTAGAAACAAAAAATATTTTTACAAACAGCTTAAAATATCTTAATATATTCACATTTAATGGGCATATTCTTTAATATTTTGTCGGATAGACCTTGTTTTGAACAACATCTGCAAATCTTTTCGGCAAACTTTGTATCAAACGTTGGCATGTTTGTACTGATATGTTTTGCCAACTTTGTTGCACCAGCTGAAAGCATTTTTCGTTATTTCGAAGGTTTTTGTCCTTAAGATCTCTATTAACAATTGCCCATACGTTTTCAATTGGGTTGGGATTATAATTTTGGGGTGGCCAGTCCAGAACGTCAATATTTTGACCCGAAAGCCAACACTTCACTAACCTTGAAGTGTGCTTTGGGTCATTGTCATGCTGAAAAATTTAATTGAATACGGTTCCATTACATTTTCCAATATGCTTTTATATTGATATTGGTCCATTATTCCTTAAACTCTTACAATTGGACCCACACACGCCAAGAAAAACGACTCCAAACAAAAAACCACTCCTTAACAAACATACATGTTGCCAAGTCGTTTCTAATTATAAGGCCACCACTGTATATGCTCATCTGGTGAAACTAATAAGTGCACTGTTAATGATGAAATAATAAGTGAATGAACTTTTTATCACTTCTACCAAATTAAAACACATATATCACACACACACACAGTGATCTAATTCTTAATAATAATATCGTGATAATGATGAATTTGTTAGCCACTGGAAAAACTTGGGAATTATGTTCAACAATAAGTTTTTTGGGTCGAATCATATATCGAGTGTAGTTGATAGAATTTATACAATGCTGAGAAATCTTCTACCTGTTCTTTTCTATGGCTGTGAGATTCTTGCGGACTGCTGTAGCATATCATATCTGAATAACCAAATGAAATTTATAATTTCACTGAAATTTAGGTGAATTTTCTTCTTACATAAAATATTAACCAGTAACACTATTATCAATTTAAAGTCCTATGAATAGACAGGTTCTTTCGTGGGAGACTATTATCGAAAAACCTCAAATAGGCTTAACAAATCTAATTTATAAATTTTCTTCTTTTCGCTTTTTCTTTGTTATATAAACTCTTCATCTTTTCTTTATTATTTTACTAGCTAATACCCGGTGTGCTTCGCTACCCCCATCGGAATTAAATACATATCTCGTGATGCAACTGGATCGCCCACCATCAAAATTGTTACGCCATTGTTGGGGCATTGTATCATCCTTGGTGTTGTCCAGCTGGAGTTCTATCAGCATGAATTGCGATTATGTGGTCATCTGAACTTAATCGTGAACTTAAAGATCCTTACCAATTCGTTGATTTCATGAAACATCACTTGTAAATCGGCAACAATCCATTGTTTTGTGTCAGGGTTATAATGCTGGCGGTGGTGCACTTGGTCATTGTTATCCTCTTCTCCTATGAAATAAATTTGTAAGAACTTAGGATCTTCATTTGGAATTGGCAACAATGATCCCATTTTATGATAAATTTGACCTTGAACACGAAACGTTGGCATAAAGTTGTCTCGAAATACTTTGGTATCACCAAAAGAGGTAATTTTTTTATTTTGTTTTGTATTATTTATTAATATTTTGTTAAATTAAAAAAAGTATATATTTCGAAAAACTTACCTGAAATCAGTGATTGTAGTGGTTCTGGAGGTGGAAGTAAATCAGACAAAACGATTTTACCATTAGAGCAACACATGCCAGGTGTTTCATTTTTGTACCTGAGTGCATTGCAATATTGGCAAACTTCATTCATGTCACCAATTGCCACTAATTCGTCTTCGGTATAATCCATATCAGATCTATAGTTAAATGCAATACCTGAGTATCCATGAAAAACATTACGTCGATTCACCACCATTCGATTACGATTTTGTTCTCGACGCAAATAATATTGCTCTATCCTCTCTGCTGCTCTTCTTGTTGATGTTCGAATCCGCTGACGTTCTACTCGCGATTCATGTTGGACTTCTGTTTCATTAGTTCGTGATGTTATGGTACGATTTCGCTGGCTTTGTAGCCGACCTTCATGTTCCAACGGTGTCTCGGTAGCTCGTGCGATTGTCGCATGTTGTCGAAGACCTTCAAGACGTTTTTCACGCTCTAAAGGCGTTTCTGT
Source organism: Sarcophaga rosellei (assembly GCA_930367235.1). NCBI lineage: Eukaryota > Metazoa > Arthropoda > Insecta > Diptera > Sarcophagidae > Sarcophaga > Sarcophaga rosellei. The sequence continues at coordinate 63,330,259 of OV884019.1, forward strand.
GCCTCGTGATGTTTCGGTACGATTTCGCTGGCTTTGTAGCCGACCTTCATGCTCCAACGGTGTCTCAGTAGCTCGTGCGGTTGTCGCATGTTGTCGAAGACCTTCAAGACGTCTTTCACGCTCTGAAGGCGTTTCTGTGCCTCGTGATGTTTCGATACGATTTCGCTGGCTTTGTAGCCGACCTTCATGTTCCAACGGTGTCTCGGTACCTCGTGCGGTTGTCGAAGACCTTCAAGACGTCGTTCGTGTTCTGACAGCGTTTCAGAAGCTCGTGCTAAAGAGGTAAGATTTCGTTGACTCTCAAGGCGCTCTTGGTTTTCTGAAAGCGTTTCAGTAGCTCTTGCTGTTGTGGCGCGTTGTCGTAGGCCTTCAAGGCGTTCTTCTCGTTGTGATGGCGTTCCGGCTCTAAAGGTTGAAGCTCGACTCTTTTCAGTCCTGAGGCAACTTTCACGCTCTTCCGAACTTTCATTTGCTCTCTGGGATTGCAAATGCAATGCATTTTTAGTGCTTCTGGAAAGCGATGCTTTTTTGGGGGCATTTTTATAAATTGTTGCAAAATAAATGTCACTCAACGTTTAACTCGTTTAGAATCAAAGATTCAACTAAATTCCAAAACCGAATGCGTGTTATATTTATTCCTTTATATTTTACCTAATATGAAATAGGTTCAGGTCAAAAAACTTTTTAAAAAAATTGAGGCTAATTAAATTTGACAAATAATTATGTTTGTGACGGTCGCAGGTAATTTTTTTTTGATGAGTTTTGCAACTTCTTATTTTATTTGGAAAAAATATTGAGAGTTTACATTTTATTACTTAGGTAATCGAAAGTAATGAATGAAAATTTTACTGCCTATTGTTACATGCCCATTCATGTAAAAACGTTTGTTTTAATTTAATAAATTTATTAAATTAAAACAAACGTTTTTTTATAAAGAATAATTTAAAACAATTATATTTTATTTTATTTATATTCAAAATTGAACTGCTTGGCTCGGAATATAATTAATTGAAGTATGTAGAAAACATTGAAGAATATAAAAGAACGAAGAAACTTATGGAAATTTGTAGGAATATTTTTAAACTTGTAAACCTAGAACATTTTGAAAAATTATATTAATTTTAACGTAATTTTAAATTATTATTACTTTATATCTCATCTCTTTATATTGTATTGTGTTTGTGTTCGTGTTTGATAATTCACGTATTGTAATTTTATTTAGAATTTTCATTTAATTTTGTACTTTAAAATTTTAATAGTATTGTAATCGAAATGGAACTGCTTGACATTTTGGCGCTTACTGTAGATGGTTTACAAGGAAAACTGACAGAATTAGGGTTACAAACGGACGGAACGAAGACAATTTTGCAGGCACGTTTAATAGAATATTATCAAAACTGTAACAATAGGGCCGATGCAGATTCCGAGTATGGCGAAGCGGCCTCAGTTGTTCGGCAGATTGATGTTACAGGACAGCCTGGATCAACATATTCTTTAAGGGACATAGAAGATACAATCTCGAAATTTTCAGGCGAAGGTCAGCCGTTAATAGACCAGTGGCTTGAAGATTTTGAAGATTGTGCATATGTAGTGAAATGGAATGATTTGCAGAAATATATCTACGCCAGACAATTGCTAACAGGGGCAGCTAAAATTTTCATTAGAAGTCAGGGCAACGTTCGTGAGTGGAAATCGCTTAAGGATTCTTTAAAACGAGAGTTCGGAAATAAACTTTCCTCAAGGGAAGTACATCGTTTATTGCAAAGTCGAAGAAAACGGGCTAACGAGAGTTTCCGCGAATATTTGTATAGCCTTATGGAGCTTGGATCTCCAGTTGGTGTAGATTCTGAAAGCATAATCGGATATTTTATTGAGGGAATAGATGATGATAAATCAAACAAGTACGTTTTGTATGGTGCGAAGAGTATCAATGAGTTAAGGGACAAAATTTCGATATACGAAAAGATTTGTTCGTCGAGAACATCAAATTTGAGAGGATCACATAGAAATTTATTTAAAAACACAGTGACGAAGACGGAGACTAGGGAAGAAAGACGATGTTTCAAGTGTGGTGACAAAGGACATTTATCAAACAGTTGCACTAGTGTCGGAATAAAATGTTTTAAATGCCAGCGGTTTGGACACAAATCATTTGATTGTAGTGTGGAACTGAAAAAGGAAAACACTTCAATGAAGGATGTTAACACCGGAAATAGGAGAAATATTCATACAGTAACTAAAGATATTAACCCGCCACCTGGTCGAATTTTCAAGGATATCAAGATTATGGGGAAAACTGTTTCAGCTTTTGTGGATACAGGGAGTGATATAAGCGCTATTCGTTATGATGCACTTTCTTTTTTGGGTGATGTTGATCTCGGTCCTGAGAAGAAAACATTAGTAGGCATAGGTGGAAAGAGAATTACGACGATGGGTGATTTTACTGTTAGTGTCAGTGTAGATGATGTTGAATTGGATGTAACATTTCATGTTGTCAGGGAAGGTGATATTTTGTATTCAATTGTGCTGGGAAATGATATTTTTGAAAAGGTCGATATGCTAGTAAACTTGCTTGGAGCAAAGTTTATATACAGGAATAATCCGTCAGAAGTTAGTGATGTGCCGGATCATAGTGAGATTAGCTCAGTGGTTGAATTACAGGGGGAGTTTAGTAATATTCTACATAACGCTTCTGAACACTCTTTTGAGGATCGGCTAGGTACAGAACATCTAAGGGAAAATATTAAAGTAGAATTAGACGAATTAATTAGAACCTACAGACCCATTAAACCCCAGAATTATCCGGTGAAAATGAAGATTGTATTAAGTGACGATATTCCTGTAGCACATAGGCCAAGAAGAATGTCATATGCAGACCAGCTTGTAGTACAGAACCAATTAGAAGAGTGGTTAAAAGACGGTATAATTCAGCCAAGTTACTCGGAGTATGCGGCACCAATAGTTTTAGTATCCAAGAAAGATGGAACTAAACGTCTTTGTTGTGATTATCGTAAACTTAATCTCAAGATCGTGCGTGATAATTTTCCAATGGCTGTTATCGATGATGTGGTGCAAAAGCTTCAAGGTGCAAAAGTGTATACTACATTAGACTTAAGAAATGGATTCTTTCATGTTCCAGTAGAGCCGGACTCAAGGAAGTATACAGCTTTTGTAACACATAATGGAATATACGAATTCTTGTATGTACCATTCGGTATTTCGAATTCTCCTGCAGTATTCTGTAGGTATATAACATCGGTTCTTAGGGATCTTATCAATGATGGTACTTTATTGATTTATATGGACGATATAATTATTCCTTCTGAGAATGAAGAGGAAGGAATCATGAAGCTACGAAAGGTATTGGAAGTCGCGAGAATGAACGGACTGGATATCAAGTGGTCAAAATGTCAATTTTTGAGGAAGAAGATTAATTTCTTGGGATATATAATAGAAAACTCTACGATAAGACCTTCAGAGGAAAAAACTAAGACCGTGTCTACATATCCGTTGCCACTTAATCAAAAGTCGCTTCAGAGATTTTTAGGATTAACATCATATTTCCGTCGATTTATACCTGATTATGCCATAATAGCAAAGCCATTGTCGGATCTTTTGAAGAAGAATGTAAAATTTGAAATGGGACAGAATGAAATCATAGCATTTGAACAATTAAGAAATTCATTAGTGACGGCACCCGTACTCAAATTATTTAATCCAAAGGCAGTGACTGAAATTCACACTGACGCAAGCATGTATGGTTATGGAGCTGTGCTATTACAACAAGATGATGAAGACCTACAGCTGCACCCAATAGAGTACATGAGTAGAAAAACAACGTCAGCGGAGCAAAAATATCATTCTTACGAGCTAGAGGTATTGGCTGTTATTGAGGCATTGAAGAAGTGGAGGATTTATGTACTGGGATTGAAATTGAAGATAGTGACCGACTGTAACGCATTTGCATTAACAATGAGGAAACAGGACGTTCCACCGAGGGTCTCAAGATGGGCCTTATTCTTACAGGACTTTGAATACGAAATAGAGCATAGATCAGGATCGAAAATGAGGCATGTGGATGCCTTAAGCCGCATTTCGTGTCTTATGATGACGGATTCCTTAAGATATCGTGTTAGGGAGGCTCAACTTCAGGACGAATGGATAAGAGCAATCAGGAAAGTTTTGGAGCATAGCTCATATTATGATTATTACATAAAATTTGACCTATTGTATAAGAACCCTGATAGAGAACTAATAGTTATACCGAGTAGCATGGAACAAGAGATTATACAAACTGCGCACCGTCAAGGCCATTTTCCATCTCGTAAAACCCAAGACTTAGTGGAGAAATGTTTTTATATACCTGAATTGAGGACAAAAGTAGAGAGGATAGTGAAGAGTTGTGTTGAATGTATAGTATCGGAGGCTAAGAGAGGTCATAAGGAAGGACTTTTGAACCCCATAGATAAAAATGATAGACCTTTAGTAACATACCATCTAGATCACGTAGGACCAATGGAAGCCACGCATAAGAAATACAATCATATTTTAGTGGTAGTCGATGCTTTTTCTAAGTTTGTGTGGTTGTATCCAACAAAAAGCACAGGGACTGAAGAGGTAATAGAACGACTCAGAAGACAAGCTGCAGTGTTCGGAAACCCGGAGAGAATTATTACAGACAGAGGCTCGGCGTTTACATCAAACAAGTTTCAAGAGTTTTGTGAATCCGAAAATATTCAGCATCTTATGATTGCAACTGGAGTGCCAAGAGGGAACGGCCAAGTTGAAAGGATACATAGGATAATTATTCCTATGTTGACCAAGCTCTGCGTAGAGAAACCAGACCATTGGTACAAATATGTTGACCGTGTACAGAGGACTATTAATAGTACGGCACCACGGAGTACTGGTATTGAACCGTTTAAGATACTGACTGGACTGAACATGAGGAATAACGACAATCCTGATATAAAACTTTTATTAGATGAAATTTTCATGAAAGAGTTAAATGAGGAACGTGATGCATTGAGGAAGGAAGCTAGAGAAAATATACTACGCATTCAGGAAGAGAATAGGAAGAGTTTTAATAAAGGCAGAGTTCCAGAGACAGTTTATGAGGTAGGAGAATTGGTCGCAATCAAGCGCACCCAATTTGGTGTTGGTATGAAGTTAAAGCCGAAGTTTTTAGGTCCCTATAAGGTCGTGAGGAAACTTAACCATGGTCGTTATGAGGTAGAGAAAGCTGGAGAATGTGAAGGGTCTAGGAGATGTAACACAGTGGCCGAGTACATGAAGCCGTGGAGCACATCATTCGGGTCGAATAATTCGTCAGGAGGGCCGAATGTGGGATCGCACTTGAAAAACACATCATTCGGGTCGAATGATTTGTCAGGAGGGCCGAATGTGGGATCGCACTTGAAAAACACATCATTCGGGTCGAATGATTTGTCAGGAGGGCCGAATGTGGGATCGCACCCGAAAGGATTAAGGCGATCCCGTAGGGTTAAAGAAAAACTGAACTGAAATAATTATAGTAAGCGGACTGAAAAACATAAACATAATAAAACTTAAATACTTGATCGAGTTTGAAAAAATTGTTTTCCAATAAAAAAAAACAGACAATTAAAATTATTATATATTTGGCAGCCGAGCCAAGCAGTTCAATTTTGAATATAAATAAAATAAAATATAATTGTTTTAAATTATTCTTTATAAAAAAACGTTTGTTTTAATTTAATAAATTTATTTCAAGAAAAAACATTTATATCATCAAGTATAAATGAAGCCATTTTTGAACCTACATTCATCACCCAATAAAATGCTGATTATTAAACTTACCTGATCTATTTTTCAAGATATGCAACAAATAAATAATATTTTTAGTAATTACCCATTGTTAGAAGTAAACAATAACGTAACTATTACATATGTATATGTTTTTCAAATAAATATTTAAATAGTATGAATTTCAGTACTTACTATGTATATGAGTTGAAAATTTCAAACTCAACCATTTGAGCAGCTTAAACATTCTAGAATTCAAATGTATGTTGATGATATTCAACTCTACATTGATAGCTCTATAGCTTCCATCAACACTGGAGTTAAAGATCTTAACACTGACCTTAATAATATTTCTCTTTGGGCGACTGCAAATGGTTTGAGGATTAGCTCTAAAAAGTCAAAATGTATTGTAATTTGCAAAAAATCCGCAAAGATTGAATCTAGTAATGATGTTGCCTTTTTTGGTTATTTCTGAAAAAAAAAAAAAAATAAAACAAAAGTCTACGAATTTAATTTTAATTATATTTTTTCTTATTTGGTGATTTTTTTCACAAATGTTGGTTACAAAATTTTTGTTCCTTCCCTTCTATCTTTCCTTTCGCGTCGTAAAATATTTTTGAAAAATCTTCCAAAATATGCCAAAATGCACATTCTTTATACTTTATTTTCTTTGGTTTTATACATCAAGAATCATTTTTTTTTTTTTTTTTTTTTTTTTTTTCACGCCGAGGAGGGGTGAATGTTCCTAACCGCACCATAGAGGAAGTCGTCACATCCTCCGTGTGTGGGGCCCTCACCCACTAAACTCCCCCCCTCGTCTCGTGGACTTGTGCCCACTCCGGAACTACGGTGGTATTACTTCGGAGTGGAGTCCTTTTGGCCATTTGGCCCCTGCGTGTTCATATCCGCGTCCGGATTGCGTGTCGTAAGTTGAGGAGACATTCACGTGTCTCCACTATTCCTTTAGATCAGGATCCCGTGTCGTTTTCCTTTGACACATGTGTCCGTATAAATTATGCCGGCGTGCCTGCCTGTTCTGAAGCCTCAAGGTCTCTCTTCTTCAGCCTTAGAATGCGCTCCACGTAATTCGCCACTGAGGCCCACTTTTCTCTGCTCGAAGTCATAACACCGACAATGTTAGCGACCGTGATCATTCCAATTTCCGACGTCAGTACAGAGCGATAGCTCTGCCAGCGTGCACATTCGAAAACCGTGTGCTCTGCATCATCAATAACTTCCCCTTCTTCGTAAAGACAGTAAGGGGAAGCGGTCTTGCCTATCCTGTGCAGATATTTTCTAAAATATCCGTGACCCGATAGCATCTGCGTAACGTAATAATTTACCTCTCCAAATTTCCGACCAATCCATGGACTTATGTCCGGGATAAGTCTCGCCGTCCACCTTCCTCTTTCTTCATCGTTCCATCGTCGTTGCCATCTTGAGACGGTGTTTTCCCTGAAGTGGCCGGTTATGTGATCTCCAGCCGATTTCGCTCTATATATCTCCTTCCGCTCTGCCGCCAGCAGATCCACAGGGATTGTACCTGCTATCACAAGTACAGCTGGGGCGGACACTGTGCGATATGCCGACGTGATACGCAATGCAGCCGTTCTCTGTACCGATACAAGTGAGGTTGCCCGCTTTTTGACATCTAGCGTTTCGGCCCAAATCTCCCTCCCATAGAGCATAATACTGTTTCCGATCTCCATCAGGAGTCTCCTTCTCGTCGGTAGCGGTCCTCCAATATTCGCCATTAATCTGCTGAGCTGTCCAACGATCTTCTGGGCTTTGTTAGCAGAGTACTGAATCTGGTACGAAAATGTCAGTCTGGAATCCAGCCTTATTCCCAGGTATTTTACCGAGCTCTTGGTCCTGATTACCTCGTTTCCAATACTCATGTCCACGTGCAAAGGGATACGACGACCAGTGATCAGTAGTAATTCCGTTTTATGCATGGCCAGGTCTAGGCCGTGGGAATCCAACCATGTTTTTGTTCTTAATATGACACGTCTAAGTTTTCGCTGTGCCTCTTCCGTATTCCTGGCCGTAATAACAGCTGCAATATCATCCGCGTATCCAACCAAAAAAGTTCCCTCTGGCATATCCTCTCTCAGAATTCCATCGTAGTTAACGTTCCATAGGTCGGGGCCTAGGATACATCAAGAATCATAGATAGCATACTTGTAGTGGTAACTATGCGTATGAGTAATATATTTCAAATGCAATTAAATATTAAGTATGTAGTATACATGGGCATGGCCCCTCGCTCATTTGGAATATCAACATAAAAAGTAGCCTAAAACTCCTTCCAGACATACAGGAAGATACTGTGAAAATTTCAAGAAAATCGGTTCAGCCGTTTAATCGTCTATAAACTTCAAACATACAAACATACAAACAAACACACATTCATTTTTATATATAAGACTAGATCAGCAATATATTGTTTTTTATGCTACTCATACGTACTCATGAAATTTTAAGTGTGAGTAAATCAACAGTATTCAACTACTCTGATTCATTCGTACTCATTACAACATTGATCTATAAGTACAGGTTGCAATGAGTATGAGTACACCGTTGACATCAAACTCATTCGAAATATGTTCGATTCATACGTCTACTCATTCAGATTCATGAATTTAGAAAAATACTTATATATGCTCATAAATGATTCGAGTGATTCGAATCATTCATCAAAATTTACTGTCTTAGTTGTTGTTGCATTTACAAAAAAAGAAGAATGAAAAAGACAGAGACAGCAAGCAAAGCAAGCACTCAACCTTCTAGCAAAGAATATGGGTATGAAGAATGCGCATTATGTAGAAGTTAAATTTCTTATGGCGGGTTATAACAACATGACCCGCTCTCACCAAACATTACGACCCGCTCTCACTAAAATCATTACTGGATGAGGAGGGTGGAAGACAGAAGAAAAATAAATACAAACAAAGAGCGTAACAATGTGTTGCTCTCATCATGAGAGCGTAAAAATGCATTCAGTTGCTTTGCTTGTCAGCTTCTAAAGGCCGTGTCAGATAAAACTTTTGCTTCGCGTTGCGTTACATATACGCTTTGACATTTAAGATAAATGTACATGTTTATATGGCACTTGTCACTTAAACTGCCTTTAACGCAACGCAAAGCGAAAAGTTGGGCATCTCTCATCTTTTTGCTCGCTTTGACAATCAGCTGTTGATTATTCAGTAAATATTTTTGGCAAATTTTATTGTTTTAATATTTTTCTTTAAATTTAAAGTTTTTTTGTTATTGTTTTGTTTTTATTATATTAAAAAAAAGAGGCAAGTGCATTTTATTTTTTGGAAGAAGTATTTAATATAATTTTTAAAAGATAAACAACAACCTTTTGCTTTACGCTTTTCTCTGAAAGTTATAAACGTCACGCAAAACAACAAAGTTTTATCTGACACGGCCTTAAAGAAGAATGTTCATGTCGCTTTTTCTAACCAAAATCGGTTATTTTTTTGATCAATGTGTAGAAGTGTAGACATTTTTGGTGTTGGTTATTTTTTTTTCTTATAAAAAAAGCAATTTTTTGTTTCTTTTTTATTAATTATAATTTAAACTTGGAAAAAAATAAGAAAATAAATATTTTTGAGAAATATTCCAAAATATGCCCAAATGCACATTCTCGCTGGGTTGGTGTCCCATCATTTATTAAAACATAATTAGATTTGGTCATCTATTTAAATATAATGTTTTTACTACTGTTGTAGTCGCCGTAGTCTAGCAGGTAGTGTGTTCGCTTATTAGACGTAAAGCCCGGGTTCGAGCCCCAGGCCAGACATCAAAAACGAAATAAAAATAATATTTCTTCGGCGACTGCCTCTCAGCAGATTTCTGCCAAAAACTCTGAGAGCAAATAAACCTGCCATGAAAAATTTTTTCAAAATCTGGCGTTCGGAGTCGACGTTAAACTGTAGGTCCCGCCACTCAAGTATAATATTAAGGCACACAACATGAGCGGTGTGAGAAGCTAGGCCGTAATCCTGACTGAAGGCCTGTTGTAATGGCCAACTATGTATGTTATTATGTATGTTTCCACTACTATTGCAAGGTGAACCCCAACTAGTGTGGTAGGAATTGAAGTCCTCCAAGATGTGTTCTGGAAAATTAATATCATTGGGCAGATCATTAAGATAGAAGGAGGGCTTGTATGTATTAGTAATAAAAATCTTTTGGTACGAGATAAAGAAGAGCAAAGTGTATCAAAATCATTCGTAACTTTGATCTGCTTATGTCCTATTGAATTGTGAATCGAAATGACAACTTATAATATATAGGAATATGGATTAAGAATTACGAGAGTTGTGCTTATGCTTTGCTGCCGCTGTCTGTATTATAATTAATACGCATGTTGTTGTTTCAACAACAAACAACTAGCTGTTTTGTTTTCCAGCTGTCAAATGAATATTGCTTATATTATGTCTGAACACTTACATTATTGTACTCCGATAACCGAATATTGACTCAATAAAAGTGTAATTGTTCAAGCCACAATTTTTGAAAACTTCATAATCAAATTATTCTTCTTTTGAAAGTTATGAGTTAGAGGAGAATATTAGGGTTTTTAAGACATGAACCGTTAGTTCCAAATTAAATTCAAACTTTACATAATTAAAGCTTCAATTTTATACAGCTACCCTAATATATGAATATTTCTAAAAGCCTCATGTGGCACAAGTGCTTCTTATATCATCATCAATACGAGTTTATTCATGTTTATTTAAATGTATTTTATGGTATATTATGTGTGAATGACTGCCTATACCCACACATACATATATAAATACTATTTAAGTTTTTCATAATTCGAAAACTTAAACACCTGTAGTTAGTCTGTTATTAACTGAACTGAACTATTTTGAAATTCTGTGCACGTTTTATTGTTTTATTCTTTCTTTTTTGTTCTTTTTTTTTTTTTGTTCATAGTCTGCCAAAGTTTCCATGTGTTTTTTGTGGATATGACGAACAATAAAAGAAAATTTTTAGAAAACTTAAAAGTAATCACCAATAAGAGCTTAAAATTAATACCTTGTCTTTTCATTTTATTTTCTTTGGTTTTTCATCTTTTGCAAATTTTTAGTTTGAACTGCAAAGATTGTCACGCTGTGGAAGAATGCTAAAGTCCTGTCAAGCTAACACAACAATTATGGTGACAAAGCATTTTGACGGTAAAGTTTATATGCGTGACAAATATTTTAAAACAACTCAATTTATTACAAAAAAACAAACTTCCGACTTGTAGACAAACCGAACCGAACGCACACACCTAAAAGAGTATCAACTGTGTTCGAAAATGTTTGTGTTGTCCAGTGCATCATCATAGGTGATGAAATTATAATGAAAATAAATTTTAAATTCTCAAAAGTCACTGTTGATTCATAATTCAGAGTTGACAGATCGTTTCACATAAAAAATGATTTTTCGTTCAACGATACTTTAGACGATTTAAACTTTAGTAAAAGCATTTAAGCGTAAATTTAAATATATTTTAAGGTAAATGATATGCACATATATTTTGAGTTTAGGCTAAGTTCAGAAATGTTCTAGTTTTCTATTTCTTATTTTCCTTAAAGATATTTTCGCATTAACTTTCAATTCCATATACTCTTTTGCAGATAACAGCAATATTTTTCATTCATATTTGACATGCAGCAGACCAAGACCATTGGACCATACGGAAAGTTCTTCGAAAGCCACAGCTGATTCTAACTTAAATAATATTGCTACGTATTGTTACGAAAATGGAACTATCGCCTGACATTAGCATGATAAACAATCGCCACACTAACAAATACAACGAACTCGATACGAGTAAACCAACAACATAGGTATGAAAGAAAAGGGGATAGACAATTAAACGTGAAAGCAACAAGAAGCAGTTGGAACAAAATATACAAACAACAATGAAGTCGCAATAGAGTTATCGAGAAGCTGAAACCCCTAACGTTCGACTTCAAGAACCTTCATCAGACTATTTACTTGGGATATAAAAAATCAAGACAAAGCAGGCAATGAGTAGTAAGAATTCTGTCAGTCTTGTTGTGAAAGCTGCCCCCTGTAAACTGATATACCTGCTCATTGCCTGGAATTACTACGGGCACAGAGGTGACCAAATTTCACTCTTCTAACTTTCCATACTAATTCCAAGTTAACATCATAAGAACTGAGTGCTAAGTGCGACCTATTTTTATGCCACACTACAGTCTCTGTGAGTATGAAGAAATCATTTTATTCCTTCCACTCTTACTACGCATTCTATTTACAAATTATTTCCCAAAATTAAGAGTATTTACTTGTCCCCTATAGATGGCAGTCAAGAAGGGAACTGTCAGCCTCTCGGTTCTTATGGTTACGACGCCCTCGGATGAACCTCGCATTAGAATTTATTCCTATTAATCTGGCCATAATCTTCCGGGCTCTGGTATGTGGGTGGTGAGTGATGTGGGAGTGTCGGCACCAACAGTTTAATGACGATTTTGAACGACAGATTTTTGAGAAACTTTTCGTGGCAATTCTATGTATTTCCTCGCAGAGTTTTCGCCAGAAATCTGTCGAGAGGAAATCGTCAAAAAAATATTTCGTTTTGTTGGAGATGTATGCCTGGGATGTGAAAAAACAAAAAATTAAGGCACGTTCCGTAAGGAGACGTTTGCACTTTGGCACTTACTTCATACCGACGTAACAGTAACGTAACGTAACGTAATTGGCATTCGAATAATTTACGAGAAAAATTTAAATGTACTGTCAGTTAAATGCTAAATTGTTTCTTCCAGGATCAAATTTCAACTCTTATATTGGGTTGTTCGGAAAGTAATTTCGTTATTTTTGTGAAAATGAAAAACAGTTTTCATGTAATAAACAAATTCTTTATTAAATTATATATTGGACGTTCTGGTCCAACACCTTTTGCCATCTTTCTGGTAGTAGCATAATTATGGGCGGAACAAATAATAATCCGATGGTGCCAGGTCTGGAGAATATGGTGGGTGTAGCACTGTATCCCATTCAAGCTGTAAAAGCTTTTAAAAGCGAGCGAACAAACTTGTGTGAGGTCACGCGTTGTCTTGGTGAAGCACTACACCTTTCCGCTTGATTAGTTTTGGCTTTATCTGTTGAAGTGCATCATTCAGTTTGACCAGCTGATGGCAGTAGACTTCCGAATTAGTCATTGTGTTGTCTGGCAAAAGCTTAAAAATAAACGATTCCTTTAAAATCCCACCAAACAGGCAGCATCACATTTTTTTGGTGAGTATCGGCTTTGAAAATGGTTGGAACCGGTTCATCTTTTTTGCTTCATGACCTCTTGCTTCTGAAGTTGTTGTATACAACCCATTTTTCGTCCCCAGTGATGATGCGCTTCAAAAACGGATGATTTTCGTGATGTTTGAGAAGCGAATCGCAGAGGTCAATGCGGCGACAAAGATTTTTCTGTGTGAGAACATGGGGAACCCATACATAGAGCTTAAAGGATAATCCCAGGCCTTTCAAGTGGTCATAAATGAATTTGATAAATTTAAAGTCAATCTGACTAATGCCTTTGTCGCGTCTTTGTCAGCTTCAACCGGCCTTCCCGAACGTGATGCATCTTCGACATTAAAATTGCCGGATCGAAATTTAGTGAACCAGTTCTGGCACTGGCGTACTGTCCACACACCTTCTCCATACACATCGGTCAATTTCTTTCTGGCTTGAACAGCATTTTTACCCTCTCTGTAGTAAAACAGTAAAAAATGTCGAAAATCTGCTAATCGCTCTCCACATTTAAAAGGGCACCAACCAAAAACTACTACGTAGAATTAATTGGAATTTTTCACACACAAGCCTTACTATATGAGCTCTCAAAGCATATACAAATTATACGGCTTAAGTGAGAAGTTGGGTGCAAAACAATACAATTAAATTCTCTGTCGGAAAAAATCATCTATCGATGATGCTAGTTTGAAAATTATTTAATTTTGTTTTTCTTATTTTCTTCTTTGTCCTTAAAATATCTCAAGTTAAATCGTTTGTAATCACTACCAATTAGATGGGACAAAAAATATTTTTATCATGTTGCCGTTGGCGCAAATAACGTCCTCTTTATGAGAAAATAATTCCACTTTAGAAATACTTTCTTTTTTTGCCACAACTTAATCAATTATGAATCAAATTTTAAAACAATTAAGCCTAAAGACAAACAATTCTGTTTCTTTATGGTTGCTTTTTGTGGTTTCGAAAACCAATCAATTTAACTCGTAACAAGTGGCAAAAGAAATTGTTCATATGTACGGTCCTATATATATGTACATGAACTTGCTAATAAACACTCCCTGAAGTATACTTTCCCAGTAAACACAGCGTTTAAAGTTAGATGGAAGTGTATTTAAAACATATTGATCAAAGATCAGCAATGATGAGTGGATTCGAATCATACTCATAACTTCTGATACTTGTGCGCATTCATACTTATTTTAATATCATACTCGTACTACTCATACTCAAAGTTTGAAGCACTCATCGTACTCATACCTAACAATACGCATGAAGTTGTTGATTTCGACTCTCCTTTACTCAATATTTACAAGAATCACAAAATAAGTATGATTCGCGTAGGGACACTGCAATATTCACTAGAAGGTTGTGTGTTTGCTTTGCTAGCTGCTTTGTCTTTGCCTTTTTCTTTCTTTTCTTTTTTTTTTTATGCTACAACAACTAAGACTGTAAGTTTTGATGAATGATGCGAAACACTCGAATCATTTATGAGTATTATAAGTATTTTTCCAAATTTATGAATCTGTATGAGTAGGCGTATGAATCAAACATATTTCGAATGTTATGAGCTTGATGTCAACGTTGTACTCATACTCATTGCAACCTGTACTTATAAATCAGTGTCGTAGTGAGTACGAATGAATCAAAGTAGTTGAATTTCAATACTGTTGGCTCACTCATACTTAAAATTTCATGAGTACTTATGAGTAGCGAAAAAACGATTCATTGCTGATCTCTGGTATTGATAAACATACGTAATTCAGAACAACATAATTATTTATTATTTATTTAATATATGACAGCGTCATGGTATATCCTGAAATTCTAATAAATTTAAAGATACATAACAACAATAACATGTAATTTTTAAAAGTCATTTCTACTTAATCTCTGAAGGTTCATCTCATATTCTTCTGAATAAGAAATTAAGCACAAATGTTTTCTGGGTTGTTTCATAAAACGAGCACAACTACAATTGCCAATGTAGTTAAAACCATAAATTAGCAATTTATGAATCATACTCTTTCTCTCTCTATCTCTCTCTCTCTTCGAATTGAACGGTGAGTACAAATTGATTTTTCATTCTCTGTGTGTGACATGACCAACCGCCCATATCATTTATTTTCATATTAAATTTCATTAAGAAAATTGTGTTTTATTTTCCATCTTCCATTATTTCCTTTCTACAAAAAGTCCATTAAATGTATAAATATTATTATTTTCTTCTTACTGTAGCTGTAGTTGTATTTGTAGTTGTTGTTTTCTATTTTCCAGTTTTTTCTTCTTGTTTCGCTTCTCTTAAATGTTGCCCAGCAAAAGGATATTGTGTATTATTATTATTATTGTAAGTATATAAACTAATACAATATATGATACATGTATGTGTGTACAATACATGCATGCATGCATGCAGTGTTTATGTGTGTATGTGTGCGCTTTTATAGTTCTTAATATGTTTGTAAATAAACATATAAATTCCTATAGGTTATGGTGTACATACATACATACATACGTATAATATTTCGTATACGTACATACATTCATACGTACGTGTATATTCGTATAGTTATTATAACTATAAAAATATTATTTTGCAATCAATAAAATGTCAATTTGTTATAATGCCAATAGCAATGATGTTTTTACTCAGTTGTCTGTAACTGTTTACAGTGTGACACACGATCCTATTCACATAAAGTGCTTGCAAGAGAGAGAGAGAGAGCACATACAATATTTGTAAGTAAAAATTGACTTTTGTTAAAAGGTATGTTAAATGAAAAATTGTTTGACTTTTCGGTTGAGTGCATAAAACACTGATTGTTTACTCAATAAAATGGATAGAAATAAAAAAACAAAAATATACATATCCAATATGTATATCTTTTAATATACCAATTTGTGTTTGTTTGTTTCACAGTTAAGTATACACAAATGTATCAGTGTGTACGATACCATACATAAAGGAGTGTAAGACATTAACTGATGGTAATTTAGACATGTTCAGCTATGGTTGCCTTACATATTCCATGCATACGATAACACTTACTCACGAGGTAGGTCATTGGTTAGAAGTATAGAACATATGATATCCAGATATGCGTGGCAGAGCTCATATACACACGATATTTAGAAACCTATGCCGAAAATTAGGTAACAAGAGTCCACTGAACTAGGGGATGTCAACAGCGCGGATTTCGTTCATCTGATGCGACAGCCAAGGAAACACAAATCAAAATTTGAAAAACTTCTCTAGGAAATCATTCAAGGATAAATCCAAATAAAACAACAGTACCATTTACCTTTTTAAAAACGCTTAAAATATGAATTTGTTGATTGCAAATAAAACAAAAATAAACATGTGTTTAAACTCTTTATTGTTCGCACTACTTTTGTGTGCCACCGTTTACAACTTAATGAATCCAACAATAACTTGCTTTATTCGTTATTTTTCTTTACACTTCTGTTCGCTTACTCACGAACATTTGGTTCGGTAAATCTTTATAACTGCGATCTTCAAACCACGACTGTTCTCTTCACACGCAACGCGTCTTCACACAAGACTGACTGAATTCTTACAACCACTTGCCTGCTTTGTCTTACCTTTTTATATGTTCACGTAAACAGTCGGATGAAGGTTCTTGAAGTCGAACGTTCGTGGTTTAGCCTTCTTGAGAATTCTATTGTGACTGCATTGTTTTTTGTGTACATATTTTGTTCACATTGCTTGTTGTTGCGTTCGCTTACTTGTCTATCCCCTATTCTTTCATACTGATGTTGTTGGTTTACTTGTTGTATTTGTTTGTGAAGCTTCCGTTTGTCTTTTTAATGTTAAACGATGGTACACCGTTCCTATTTTCGTAACAATATCATAAAAAATGGAGACAAAATATCTGCGAATATCAGTGGATAGCAAATTAACGTGGATGGCTGATATAGAGAGAGACATGCAATCAAAACTTTTTAGGGTATGCTTAAGTTGATGAATCACTAATAAATCAATTGACTGACAGATCCCTCTCTATCTGGTCCCTGGTCAGAACCGGTAGATTCTCGTGCAGCGTAATGAGACCTGGTAACAAAAATTAATAATTAGGTAATCTGGAACCTGTATACTCTTTTAAAATTCGGACTATTTTATCATATACAGAAAGATGTGAAAATTTTCAACAAAGTGCAAACAGCCGAGCCAGAACCCTTCATTAATGCAACCCAGAAAGAAACATCTGTGTACATGACAGATGATCAGCAAGGAATTGGCATTGTTGACACCGAGCAGTTTTGGAGGAAAATTTATGGGGATACGCTATAAAATATGAGGTATGATCGCAGTACTTAGGTACCTCTTTACCACAATAATAATAATATAAATTACATTGTACATATTCCATTACCACTTAAATTCCTTAAAATGCTACTTTTCTATTTACATTTTATATACTTTTTTTGAGATAAGTACAAATTCTGCTTCTTTCACTTTTGTATACGACAAAACCTCGAGAAGTGACATTTATTTGTCTTTGATCTACGTAAGACAATTTAAGGATAGGGGTATTAAAAAACATATATATATGAAACTAGCTTCTAGCAAAGGTTGCAATTCATTCATCTAACACCTGGGTAGAACTTAACAGCTGTAGTAGAGAGTTCGCTTTATCCTTACATTCTGTGCATAGGTTTGTTGCAAGCAAGATGAATGAATTCCACATAACCGCAGTGGTGCATTTGTTCGCGTATTATTGTAATATATATTTTCTATACTTTTTCTCTGCGACTATTGCCTTCGCGGTGCAATATAATTTGATTTACAATAATTTTTATTTTTAATATAAATTAAAAGTGCTGGGTATAGCGGTACGTTTTGCTGCTCAGAAATTTTTTGCGAAGTTTAGATCGCTTTATGGTACACCTGCCCTCATTTCCAACAGTAACAGTAATATTTTGCCTTTATGCTCTCATATTCAACCCAGCCGATCTTTATCCTACTATCCTTCAGGTGGATAGCTGAAATGTTTACATTGATGCCGTCAGCTTTCTCCACATACCTTCCAAAGCCTAGGTATATTGTGTTTCCCAGCAACTTTAAGACATTGTATGTTCTATGTTGAACCTATAACTTCAGTTCCTCGGTGACTTGGGTGTGGATCAGAGATCAGCAATGAATCGTTTTTTCGCTACTCATAAGTATTCATGTAATTTTTATTATGAGTGAGTTAACAGTATTGAAATTCAACTACTCTGATGCATTCGTAAATTCGTACTCGTTACAACTTTGATTTATAAGTACAGGTTGCAGTGAGTATGAGTACACCGTTGACATCAAACTCATTCGAAATATGTTCGATTCATACGTCTACTCATTCAGATTCATAAATTTAGAAAAATACTTATAATATTCATATATGATTCGAGTGATTCGAATCATTCATCAAAATTTATAATCTTAGTTGTTGTTGCGTTTACAAAAAAGAGGAAAGACAAAGACAGTAAGCAAAGCAAACACACAACCTTCTACTTAGTATTCTAGTGTTCGTACACGAATCGTACTTATTTTGTGATTCTTGTAAATGTTGAGTAAAGGACATACATATATAATTGGCCATTAGAACCCTTCAGTCAGGATTACATCCTAGCTTTTCACACCACTAATGTGTGCCTTAATTTTATACTTGTGTCTAGCCTGGGGCTCTTCCCGGGTTTACGTCTCATAAGCGAACACACTACCTACTAGACTACGCCGGCTATTAATCAAATCAAACATCATGCGTATTGTTAAGTATGAGTACGATGAGTACTTCAAACTTTGAATATGAGTAGTATGAGTATTATATTAAAATAAGTATGAGAATTACGTTAGCCTTCCAAATGGGGAATTCTAAAGACAAGGAAAGTGTGTTGAAATTGCTGTCTTATTGCTCAATAAATACCCAAATTATTATAATATTGAGTAAAACTTAAAATGTTCAGTGCGCATATTACAATTATATGAACACTTTCTGTTGATATTTGAAAATTGAAATGTCAACAACAACAAACAAAACAAAAACAATGTGATTGAAACAACCAGCTGTTTTGTTTACCAGCTGTCAAATGAATATTGAATAAGCAGCTGAACTGCGCATATTGTTATGTCTGAACACTTAAAATATTGTACTCAATAAACCGAATATTGACTCAATAAAAGTGCATATCTGAGCATAGTATTAGATAAACAACATACGGTCAAAAATAACAGACTTTTTAAGAAGTACTTATTAATAGGATTTAAGCCTACATACCACTAATGTACTACGTACAGTGGCCCACAACTTATTTCGTGTGCTCAATAGTCTGTAGTAAATTAGACTGTAGTTTTTAATTAAGAATATATAATAATGTTTACTTTTGTTTTTCACTACAATTTAACTAATTTTAAAAATTAACAACATTTGCCACCTATCTCCTTTATGGAATCTGGCACACGAAAAAAAATCTATATATATAAAAATGAATGTGTGTTTCTTTGTATGTTTGTATGTTTGAACTTTATGGACGATTAAACGGCTAAACCGATTTTCTTGAAATTTTCACAGTATCTCCTGTATGTCCGGAAGGAGTTTTACGCTAATTTTTATGTTGAAATTTCAAATGAGCGACACGCCCTCATATACTACATACTTAATATTTAATTGCATTTGAAATATATTACTCATACGCATCATAATACATCTATTTACTAGAATAGTTCCCGACAAGTATGCAATAAAAAATATATGATTTTTTGACGTATGAAACTTAATAGAATTGAATATCACTCATACGTCACATATGTAATTTTTTTAATGAATTTTACATCTATATATACAAAAATGATTGTGTGTTTATTTGTTTGTGGGTTTGTTTATTTGAAGTCTATAGACGGCTAAATGCTGGACCGATTTTCTTATTTTAAAATTCCAAGTAGGCGAAGTGCCACGGCCACATATCCAATAAGTATTTAATGTCGCATATCTCATAAACTGCAACAGCTAGACTCCTCAAATTTAGTATGGACGACTTTGACTTATATATAAACAAAATGGGCGGATTGGCTATAGTGGGCGTGTCACCTCCAATATAAAAAGTATTAAATTATTTTATCTAAGAAAATATAACAGTTAGAGTCCTAAAATTTTGTCGAATCCACTTTCGTATCAATATGAATATTTTAGGCAAAAAGGGCTGACTAGGAAAATGGGGCGTGGTACTTCCAATATGAATTAAATTGAAAACTTCTTATATCTCGGAAATCATCATAGATAAAATCATCAAATTGTACACAGTCAACGCTGAAATCCATATGAATAATTTGTGAAAAATTGCCGCACTAGCAATAAGAGCGATATCCTCCCATATAAATATGATACAAAAGTTCGCGTACATGGAAAACTGTTAGAGCTAGAATCTAGCATGAATCACTTTGACACACATATAAACATTTCGAGTTAGGGAAATGAATGGACTCTATTTTTATATGAATTCTTAGACAGAAAGTAAATACTAAACATCATATATCTGATAACCTATTGCAGCTAAAGTCATGTGTATTGCCTGTTCATTCCAATACCTTACTTACTTAATTGGCCATAACAACCAGTTTAACGGATTTCGGCCTGCCGCAACACATTCTTCCAGGCGCCTCTGCTTCTTGCGCGCCTACGCCAGTTGGTCACACCAATCGATGACAGGGCTTCCTCGATTTGGTCCATCCTCTTCGCCGACTTCCGCAGATTCCCGCATCAAATACCCGTCTCGCCGGAGCATCCTCCGCCATTCGAATGACATGGCCGAGTCAGCGCAGCCGCTGGATATTAATACGCTGTACAACGTCTACGTCGTTGAGTAGCTCATACAGCTCACTGTTGGATCGGATACGGAAATCATCGCCAACTCGCACTGGACTGAAGATCTTGCGTAGTACTTTTCTCTCGAACAATCTTAAGGCCGCTGCATCTGTACTTAATAGCGTCTATGTCTCTGCGCCATAAAGAAGCACGGGTAGGATGAGTGTCTTGTAGAGTGTTAGATTTGTCGCACGAGAGAGGTCTCTGCTACTCAATTGCCTATTGAGACCATAATAGCACCTGTTGGCAAGAGTGATTCAGCGCTTGATCTCCAGACTGACATCATTTCTGGTGGTAACGGCGGAGCCAAGATAGATGAATTCCTTGACCGTATCAAAAGTATAGTTATCGGGCGTAATCTGAGAATCAATACGCCGCGCGTCTCTACTTGTCGATAACATATACTTTGTTTTGCCCTCATTTACTGCCAGAGACATCTAACTAGACTCCGGTTCAATAGCACTAAAGGCAGCAGTAACATCTCGCTTGGTACGCCCTATGATGTCAATGTCGTCAGCGTACGCAAGCAACTGCATACTTTTTTTGAAAAATAGTGCCATTGCGATGCACTCCCGCCTTTCGCAGAACACTCTCCATGACGAAGTTGAAGAGGTCGCATGATAAGGGGTCGCCTTGTCTGAAACCTCGCACGGTATCAAAAGGTTCGGAGAGGTCCTTTCCTACCTTGACGGAGCTGCAGCAATTGCTCAACGTCATTCTGCATAGCCTTATCAGCTTCGCAGGTATACCGAGCTCAGATATTGCGGCAAAAACACGATCCCTTATGGGGCTATCGAAGGCTGCCTTATAGTCGACAAAAAGATGGTGTGTGTCGACTTGTTTCTCGTGGGTCTTTGCCAGGATTTGGCGTAGTGTGAAGATCTGGTCGATGGTGGACTTGCCAGGTCTGAAGCCGCACTGATAAGGTCCAATCAGTGTTTTTACGAGTGGCTTCAATCGTTCACACAATACGCCTGTAAGGACCTTATATGCGATAGGGAGAAGACTTATACCCCTGTAGTTGGCGCATATCGTAGGGTCTCCCTTTTTCAGGACAGAGGACACTGAGTTTCCAATCGTTGGGCATACTTTCCTCTAGCCACATTTTGTAGATAAGCTGGTGCATGCGCCCTACCAACTCATTACATTTGGTCTTAAACAATTCAGCGTGGAGGCCATCAGGACCCGCCGCTTTATTCTTTTTAAGGCGCATAATCGCGACTTTGACCTCTTGAATCTCTAAAGGCGGTATTGTTGTCATCATCACCTTGTAGCGGAGTACAGAAGTGTTTCGTCCACAACCTCAGCACCCTTTGCGAGTCTGTTATCAGGTTTCCGTTCTCATCTTTGCAGGAGGGCGCTCCGGTCTTAAAACCTTCGGTTAGACGCTTAACCTTTGGATAAAATTTTCGAGCATCATTCCTACACCTATACATCTCGACTTCCTCGCGCTCACGGCTTTCCTGCTCCCTCTTCTTGCGTCTGAAAAGGCGTCTCTCATCCCTTCTCCTCTCTCTTTAATTCTCAACAATGGCTCGCGTTGCGGCTGACTGCAGCGTTTTCTTGTATGCGGCGTTTTTCGCTGCAGCAGCCTCGCGACACTCCTCGTCGTGCCATTAGATTTCGTTGGGGCGAGCGCTCGAAACCAAGGACTGTTTCCGCAGTAGTGCGCAAAGAGTAGGAAATGTTGGCCCACAGTCCACCAATGTCGCTGAGATTGGATGTGGAGCGACGGAGCTCATCCGAGAGTTGAGCGGGGAAAGCCTCTGTTGTTCTTTGTGATCACAGCTTCTTGACGTTCAGCTATCGCAGTGTACTAGAGCGCGCAGACCTCGAGGCGCTAATGCGCAATCGGAACTTGGCTGCGACAAGGTAGTGGTCCTAGTCGACCTCTGAATGTGCGCACATCTAGTACACTGGAGACGTGCCTTCCGTCAATCGCAATGTGATGCATCTGGTTGGATGTTGATCGATCAGGGGACAGCCAGGTGGCCTTATGAATGTCGCGATGCTGAAGCCTGGTGCTACATACTAGCATTTTGCACGCGCGGCGAAATCGATCAGCCTCATACCACTGGAGGTAGTGGTCGCGTGGAGGCTGAACTGTCCGACAGTGGGGCCAAAGATGCCTTCCCGCCCGACCTTCGCATTAAAATCTCCGCGGGCGATTTTGGCATCATGGGCCGGGCACTTATCGTCCTCGAGTTTAGCGTAGAAGGCATCTTTAACCACATCGTACTTTTCTTCTGTCGGGGCGTGAGCACAAATAAGGCTGATGTTATAAAATTTTGCCCTGATGCGGATTCTGTCTATTTTCTCGTTTACAGAAGTGAACCCAGAGACAAGGTGGCGAAGTCTCTTACTAACCACATATCCACATCCGAATTCGTGCTTATTCTCATGGCGGCTGTAATATACATCGCAAGATGCAAGTCTCTTGCATCCTTGTCCTATCCATCGCATTTCCTGTATAACAATGATGTTAGTCCTACATTCCATGAGGCATCCGCCAGCTGGACGGAAGCGCCTACCCTGTAAAGGGAACGAACGTTCTATGTGCGGTGGTCGTCAACTTTTAAGGAGATCCTTCTTGATGTATTTTTGGTTTCCATTGGATTTGATTTTTTACGTGGTGGATTCCAAGTCCAGAGGATTGGACTTCGCTGCACGCATTAGATAACATCAAGCGGGTGCTAGAATGCCATCCAGGAGGGGCCACGAGGAGGCTGCATGTCAACTTGAATACAGCAAGACAAGGATCGTCCTGGTGGTCGCCACTTTGGCCACAGTCAGAAACTTTACCTTGT
The DNA here is from genome assembly GCA_930367235.1 of Sarcophaga rosellei. Classification (NCBI taxonomy): domain Eukaryota; kingdom Metazoa; phylum Arthropoda; class Insecta; order Diptera; family Sarcophagidae; genus Sarcophaga; species Sarcophaga rosellei. Next base: position 63,353,987 of record OV884019.1, read on the forward strand.
TTGCATGCATCCCATCCTTCCATCCCTAAAGTTTTTCGAAATAAAGTTGTGTAAACTAATTTGTGATATACAGCAACTGCGGTATTATCGTCTAAATGCATACGCTTAAACAATACGCATGCGTTTTATGTAGTATATTTTCACTGCGGCAATGTGTTATTATTTTCTTAAAATAAAAAAAAAATTAATTAATTATGTAAGTTATTTATTAATTATTTCCTCATTGTTTTTTGCAAATTGCAAAATTTCACCTATTAAGAGTGGGGATGGTGGGAAATTTTAACCACTCTTAATTTTTTTTATTGATTTTATATAAATTTAGAATCTATTAAAAATTTAAAAACAATTTAAAAGTAATAAACGGTTTAGTCTAAATTTATATAAGTATATACTATAAGATCAATTTCCCAGTTTTAAAGATATTACTTACAGTGGTAGTTATTATTTTATAAATTCTCTTTTTATTCATGTCGTTGTTTGGAATTATTCAAAAAAATATTCGAAATTCAAAGTCATTAATTATTCATCTTTAAAGACTTTTTTTTTTACAAAATTTCTGTTAACTTAGACGAAGGCATACGGCTTCCTTTCAAAAAACGTTGGTATTGTTCTAGTAGTTTTGTAGATCATGGTACGGAAAACGGCTTTATCTAAGGAGGTGGCTGGCGAAACGAGCTAGGACCTTTACTATAATTTTCTACACATATCAGAAGACCCCCCCCCCCCAAACAGCAATGGAATTAAGGGAAAGATTGGGAGATTATTTTTGTAATGAGGGCGCACTCCCTTTGAAGAACGAATGATTTAATTTTCATATGTATGTGAACACAATATGAAGACAAATTCATTTATATGAGTATCAAAATCTTTAAAAAATACGAAATTTTTTACGAATAAGTCAGACAAGTAATAAATCAGAAAATTCCACAATAACAAAAGGAAATACCTTTCAACATCGGGTTGGGAAATTGTTTCCAAGCTGCAACGGTTTCTCACCTGTTATGCAACTTACTGACCCCTCAATTTTTTGCTTCAAAAATCAATTTAGCTTACACCAACATTTAGGGCTTTATTACCATCTGGTAAATAGAATCATTTTAGTTAACATATTAGAGTGATACTATAAGATACTTAAATTTTCTATAATAGTCTTTAGCTTAGTTGCTATGGCCTACTTAACTATTGTTGAGGACTACCTGCATCTCCATAACCGATTTGAGCTTAATAGCCCACTTACACTACAGCGAAATCTAGTAGATTCGATTTCAAATCTTGCTCAAAATCTAAATCGTTTACACTGGATTTATTTGACAGTAGCAAGATTTCATTTTAATAACAAAAACAGCTGACTGAAATTTAAAAGAAAATAATAATATTTCTAAATTTAGTTTAATACCAAACAAAAATGAAAAATATAGGACATTTAGCATAGTTTTCATCAAGACCGAATAAAATCCAATCAGAAATAATGTTGTTGCGAAAAAAAACGTCAGTATTTGTTGTATTACTATACACAATTGTTAAATAGCAGAATGGAATGGTTCCTAATATGTCATATGATATGCTCATCGAAAATTTTAGAATGAATAAATAATTTAATCAAATGTTGCTGCATCCTGCACAATTTTTTAAATAACTACAACATAATATTTAATTAGACCTGGCTGTGTAATAGTAAAACAACCTGAGATCAGCCGAATTGTGAAAACTTCACTTATGATTATAACCCTGAATCTGAAGAAATAAGAAACACCATTGCGAACTTTTTAATCAAAAATTAATTTAATAAAAAATAATTTATAAAAATTCTTTAATAAAATAATAACATAAAAGAAACACAAATTCAATATTTTTTGGCAGAGAAAAAACTAATTAATTAGAGATCAAAACAAAATCATTTAAATTTCATATTTTTCTATTGTTATGAAGCTCTCCTGTAGTTCTAACATTTTTGCGTCGACCTCAGCACTTATTTTCTAACTTTTTCCTTATAATATCATTGGACTCTTGAATTTTTTCCAGCATAATCATTTGAAAGTTTTTTTTTGAGGAGGGGCATCTAACGACTCATTTAATGAATTTTGTGATGAATCATTTAGGGATTCCAATACCACTTCTCCACAGTTACTTGATGTGCTGGGGGTGTCTATAAAAAGATTATGATCAAAAGAGACGTAATTAAAAAATATTTTTGTGCGAAAGTAGCTCACCGACTTATACTTTCATCCAAATTTAACTCAATGGAGTTTGATTTGAACGTCCCCAAAATTAGGTTGATTCTCTCAAAGAATGGCCAACTTGATGGCGACCCACCTGAGGACCCAACTTTTCGCTTTTCATCTCTAAAAATAGTTTGATTACATATATATGTACATCCATAGATAATTATTTATCCTGTATTATGTGTAAGATTGTGTACTTTAATCCTCACTTCCTCTGAATTAAAATCAAAGCCATTGCTCCTCATCCCAGTTGATATATCCTGATACACATGGCTGTTTTTCCGGCACCCTCTAATATTATGAATATAGTCTCCCCAAAGTGTTATTGGTAAAGACTCCTCCTCCGTTTTCCAATTTTTTTCTTCTTGTATGTCCGTTTTCTATAAATCAAGAGCAATAGGCCTATGATATTATTAAGACATGCTTTTAAAAATCAGATTACCTTTTATTACCAATTATTTCTTCTGCCATTTTATTAAATTTATTTTATAACTTAAATAAAAAAAATTTTCCGCACTTATCTTAGTAGTTTTGTTTTTAAATTGAAATGTCATTTTTTCCTGCGCAGCCTTGTATTTTTAATTACTATTTGGCAAAACACATAGTTGCATTTCTATTTTTACCATATTTTTTGAAGAAATCTACTAAATAAGTAGATTTTGTTTTATATGGGAAATCTAGTTAAAATCAACTAGATTTGGCTCGAAATCTCATAAGGACTAGATTTCGCTGTAGTGTAAATGGGGTATAAATGTAATAGTGTTTTCACACCAAAAGTTAAAACCTGATTTTAGCATTAAAACAATAATCAGCTGATTTTGCGTTCACACTGCAAATTTTCTTAAATCAGGTTTTAACTTTCATACATTCATGACGGAACAGAAATGTTTTTCTTTAAGAAAAAACAAAAAATATGAAAAATTAAGAAATAATATTAATATTATTGTTAAAATATTGCTATTTATTATTGTTGTAGCATTCATTATTTGAAATTTTACATTTTTATACAACCGGTTTTCTATATTTTTACATTTGTTTTGTTTTTATTTAATTTTTATCAGCTGTTTTTACCATTTCAGAGCTGGTAGCTCTGATTTAGTACATAAAACAAGGTTGTATTTCATAAAATCAACTTAAAACCAATTCAAAAAAGGTTTTAAGTTGATTTTAACACAATAATTTTGTATGGTAAAAGCAGGTTTTATTTTTGATTTTAACGTTAAAACCAACTTTTGCGTTAAAACCACTCGGTGTGAAAACACTATAAAAGATATACCGCGTAAAAAATGCTATATAAAAGTTGATTAGGACGTTGACGTAAATGACGTATATAGACGTCATGTATGAGTGCACGTAAATGCAAACGACGTCTATAACCGTCGAAAAAATTTAGAGTTATAAAACAAAAATTTAGTTGTAATTCAGTTTGATTTAGATTTCTACCAATTCACTCAATAATACTCCAAAAGGAAAATTTTATACTTATATTTCTTGATTTATATTTAGATTCATGATTTTGTTGATATAAGAATGCATGTAGATTTTAACGACGTGTATAGCCGTCTCTTTCAGCCTGACTTAATTTGAATCAATGTAATACCATGTTCACATATAAGCAGGTTAGCTAGGTCATCGTGGTTATCGAGGTTATCTCGTAACCAAGCCACAAATGTATGAGGTTAGCCATACAATTTGTATGAAAAGATAACCAAGTTCAGCTGTAGGCTACCTCATAACCTAGTAAAATACGCATTGTTGCATTGAAAAGTATTCAATAAAATACTCAAAAATGCAACGCTTTATATCTATTGTGAATAGTATATTGACTAAAATTTGACAGCAATAGAAAAAAAAACATTTGCTATGGAGAAGATACATACAAAGATACATACATACAATACATTACAAATGCATACAGCTGTCAATTTCTGTCATTCTCGCATATGTTTAGGTTATATTTGTCATATGTGAACGCCACAAGGTTATATCCAAGGTTAATTTTAGATAACCATAACCTTCTTATATGTGAACGTGCTATTAGTGTTTGTTTTTGGTTTTATTGGGAATTATAACTGTAAATTTTTTATCAATGATATGTTCATTTTTTACATACTTTGCTTTAATTGCATTTTAAATTACATATATTGTGGAAGGTTTAATATTTTGCGCAAAATTTCTGTATATTTGTATTTTGAAATATCGTTTTTATCAATATGACCTCCAGTGGGGGAAATCGTTGTGAAAGTCTTTCTTCTTCGGATAGTGATGAAAGTAATGATATATTTGTTTCCCGTCGTCGAAAAATTATTCCTATTGTTTACTCATCCGATAATGATGAACTGAATTATGGTAATGAAACTGTATGGCGTGAGGACACAGCCCCAACTAGAGAATTTGACTTTAATGAAGTAGAATGTGGAGTAAAACTCAACATTAACCTCAAATCAACTCCAAGGTATATTTTCAATAAAATATTTACCAGTGATACAATTGAAAAAATTGTTGATGCCACAAACAAATATGGGAAAAATTTATACGGAAAGGGGCCTACCTTAAGAAATTCTAAACAGATTGAATTCAAAAAAACCAACAAAAAGGAATTAAGAAAATTTTTTGGTTTGTGCTTATTGCAAGCTCAAAAAAATACACCATCTATTCGTAATTTATTTAGCAATGACCCTTTATATTTTTCACCTACATATATTTCCCAAAACCATGTCAGGACGTCGATTTCAGCAATTACTTCGGTGTATGAACATACATTACGAAAATGAAGAAGTAGATTCTGCTGAAAAACTACATAAAGTTCTTCCATTAATTAAACCTATTTTAAATAATTTTCAAAAAGCATATTCGCCTGAAAAGAACATTTCGCTTGATGAATCTATGTAATTATTTGGAGGTAAACTAAATTTTCGGCAATATATAAAAGGAAAAAAAGCCAAATATGGAATTAAATTATATGAATTGACCACTAGTGATGGCTACGTTTTAAATTTGGAAATACATCAAGGAAAACAAGAATTAGCAAACACGTCATCGAAAGCAAACAGCCTTGTTTTACGATTAATGGAACCCTATTTAAATAAAGGACATAACTTATATATGGATAATTTTTACAATAGTGTTGAACTATCTAAGCAGCTATTGCTTCTTAAAACTCATTCAACAGGAACACTTCGTGCTAATAGGAAAGATAACCCCAAAGTTGTTACGTCCAAAAAATTAAAAAAAGGTGAGCATATTTGGCGCAGACAGGGTCAGATTTATGTGTCTAAATGGAGAGATAAGCGTGAAGTAGTCTCTATAACTACACATCATCACCCAACTATGATTGCTACTACAAATAAACATAAAAAAATCAAAATGAAGCCAAATCACATAGCGGATTACAATTCAAATATGTCAGGAATAGATAGATGCGATCAGATGATCTCATATTATTCTTCACCAAGAAAGAGCACTCGTTGGTACAAAAAAGTAATTTTCCATGTATTAGATCTATGTGTTTGGAATTCATATTACCTGTATAAAAAATTCCACAAAAATATAAAGTCCCTTGAGTTTCGGGAGTCTCTTATTAGATCGCTAATAAGGTTACCCAAAGATATTTCTAATGGCAACCAAATAATATCTAAAGTGACATATGGCAGACCACAAAAAACATCTAACACATCTTTTGTAAGTTTACGTGAACAACATTATATTGAGAAAATTCCTACACCGGAAAACTGTAAAAGAGATGCTTCATATCGCCGCTGCAGAAATTGCACAAAACATAACTTTCGAAAAGAAACAAAATATAGATGTAAAACGTGTCCTGAAAAGCCAGCTCTATGTCCCGAATACTTTGAGCCGCACCACTTATTTTGTTGTTAGTACATACATATGTGAATAATATTCGATTTTTTACTTTATTTAAGCTTTATAAAAATGAATTTTTTTATTTTTGTTATGAATTGGTGTAAAAATGAATTTAAATTAATATAAATCATGATTTTCTAAATTATTTTCAAAAAATATCTTTCGGTATCCGGACGTCTAATGCCGTCATTTGCACATCAATGGCAAACTTCATTCATGTCACCAATTGCCACTAATTCGTCTTCGGTATAATCTATATCAGATCTATAGTTAAATGCAATACCTGAGTATCCATGAAAAACATTACGTCGATTCACCACCATTCGATTACGATTTTGTTCTCGACGCAAATAATATTGCTCTATCCTTTCTTCTGCTCTTCGTGTTGATGTTCGAATCCGCTGACTTTCTACTCGTGATTCATGTTGGACTTCTGTTTCATTAGTTCGTGATGTTATGGTACGATTTCGCTGGCTTTGTAGCCGACCTTCATGTTCCAACGGTGTCTCGGTAGCTCGTGCGATTGTCGCATGTTGTCGAAGACTTTCAAGACGTCTTTCACGCTCTAAAGGCGTTTCTGTGCCTCGTGATATTTCGGTACGATTTCGCTAGCTTCGTATCCGACCTTCATGCTCCAACGGTGTCTCAGTAGCTCGTGCGGTTGTCGCATGTTGTCGAAGACCTTCAAGACGTCTTTCACGCTCTGAAGGCGTTTCTGTGCCTCGTGATGTTTCGATACGATTTCGCTGGCTTTGTAGCCGACCTTCATGTTCCAACGGTGTCTCGGTACCTCGTGCGGTTGTCGCATGTTGTCGAAGACCTTGAAGACGTCTTTCACGCTCTGAAGGCATTTCTGTGCCTCGTGATGTTTCGATACGATTTCGCTGGCTTTGTAGCCGACCTTCATGTTCCAACGGTGTCTCGGTACCTCGTGCGGTTGTCGCATGTTGTCGAAGACCTTCAAGACGTCGTTCGTGTTCTGACAGCGTTTCAGAAGCTCGTGCTAAAGAGGTAAGATTTCGTTGACTTTCAAGGTGCTCTTGGTTTTCTGAAACCGTTTCAGTAGCTCTTGCTGTTGTGGCGCGTTGTCGTAGGCCTTCAAGGCGATCTTCAGGTTGTGATGGCGTTTCGGCGGCTCTAGAGGTTGAAGCTCGATTCCTTTCAGTCCTTAGGCGACTTTCACGCTCTTCCGAACTTTCATTTGCTCTCTGGGATTGCAAACGCAATGCATTTTTAGTGCTTCTGGAAAGCGATGCTTTTTTGGGGGCATTTTTATAAATTGTTGCAAAATAAATGTCACTCAACGTTTATTTCGTTTAGAATCAAAGATTCAACTGAATTCCAAAACCGAATGCGTGTTATATTTATTCCTTTATATTTTACCTAATATGAAATAGGTTCAGGTCAAAAAACTTTTTAAAAAAAATTAAGGCTATTTAAATTTGACAAATAATTATGTTTGTGACGGTCGCAGGTAATTTTTTTTGATGAGTTTTGCAACTTCTTATTTTATTTGGAAAAAATATTGAGAGTTTACATTTTATTACTTAGGTAATCGAAAGTAATGAATGAAAATTTTACTGCCTATTGTTACATGCCCATTCATCACCCAATAAAATGCTGATTATTAAACTTACCTGATCTATTTTTCAAGATATGCAACAAATAAATAATATTTTTATTAATTACCCATTGTTAGAAGTAAACAATAACATAACTATTACATATGTACATATATGTTTTTCAAATAAATATTTAAATAGTATCAATTTCAGTACTTACTATGTATATGAGTTGAAAATTTCAAACTCAACCATTTAAGGGTCATATGTTTGAGCAGCTCAAACATTCTAGAATTCAAATGTATGTTGATAATATTCAACTCTACATTGATAGCTCTATAGCTTCCATCAGCAATGGAGTTAAAGATCTTAACACTGACCTTAATAATATTTCTCTTATTTAACTCTAAAAAGTCAAAATGTATTGTAATTTGCAAAAAAACCGCAAAGATTGAATCTAGTAATGATGTTGCCTTTTTTGGTTATTTCTGAAAAAAAAAATAAATAAAACAAAAGTCTACGAATTTCATTTTAATTATATTTTTTCTTATTTGGTGATTTTTTTCACAAGTGTTGGTTACAAAATTTTTTTCCTTCCCTTCTATCTTTCCCCCGCGTCGTGAAATTCCAAAATATGCCAAAATGCACATTCTTTATACTTTATTTTCTTTGGTTTTATACATCAAGAATCGTAGATAGCATACGTGTAGGGATAACTATGCGTATGAGTAATATTTTTCAAATGCAATTAAATATTAAGTACATATGTAGTATGTAGTATACGTGGGCATGGCACCTCTCTCGTTTGGAATATCAATATAAAAAGTAGCCTATAACTCCTTCCAGACATATAGGAAGATACTGTGAAAATTTCAAGAAAATCGGTTCAGCCGTTTAATCGTCTATAAACTTCAAACATACAAACAAACACACATTCATTTTTATATATAAGATTAATAATAATGTTAGATACTTTATTCTTACCGTTGAGTTGAAAACTCATGGAAAAGATGGTGTAAAAGGGGTAAAAGAAGAAACTTTCTATCGTGGGAAATACAAAAATATTTCAAATCTATATCTTCTCGCTTAATTTCTATTATGGTATTGTCTAACTCGCTTGCTACAACTATGCCTAAATCACTAAACGATTTGAAATGTTCTTCAAATAAGCTTTCCGTAATTTTTTAAAATTTTAAACATACATACATATGCATATCTTATACAATCAGGTGATTTTTTGTGTTTATTACTTCTATAGGATCTAACTTTTTGCTAAAAACAAAAGTTTTCTTTATCTTTTTTATGATTTATATCTTCTTACTTGGAAACATTATACGAAATTGATTTAAATCCCTGACTTTCTTCCAGCCTAATCTGCTGCGAGCCTTTGTTTGGCTTTTTAACTACCTTTTTTATGTATATACTACATATAATTTTCAAATTTCAAAATGTATATGCTGAAAATGTATCTAAAGGACCGTATTATAAAACACAACCAGCCAAATGTACCAGTCCATGAACATTAAAACTAACTTTTTCTTCGCCATATAATACTCTCTGAGAAGTGGCTGCCTGCCCTACATGGTTTATTTCAGTAGCTAGAAATCTTAAACTACTATTCTATAATAAAAAATTATAATAGTGGTCACTGCTAACACAATCCTTGAGAAGAAATGTACTTGTATTTATAAAGCCAGGACTGCCTAAATTCTGAAGGAACATTCTTCTGTTTCTTCTACAATACTTCTTTTTATTTTAAATTCTTGAAATGTTATATCAGTTCTTAAAGGTCCTATCTTGAATTAACTGGCGTCGATTGGCATCAATGCCAATATCAATTAAAACTGCCTTTCTATCTCCTAAATAATTAGATGGTACTGACTGACAATATATAAATTCTCCATCTGGTACGGTGGAAATCTAAATCTCCTTCGTATTTGTGCTCAAAAGCATTTTCGCTAACAAAGGCAAATCTTCAGCTCCTACCCTGTTTAAAGTGTGCAGTAAGTCTTCTAATGCTGTCCCATGACTTAACCTATTCACATTTTGTTTTACTATCTATATTTGGCTTAAAGTTATGATTCGGTATCTATAGTAATAGTTGAGTCGGTGTCGTCGCTAACCATTGTCCCAGTATCTACATTAGCACTTCCTAAAACATCCCTACACTCTACTTCTCCTCCTACTCCTATTCCTGGATAACTTTTATAAATGGTGTATTCCTATCTTAATGAAACTATACTTATCATGGCGACGACATAATCCCCACTTTTAGACATTTAGTGGCTACGCGTTGGAGCTGGTCCAGCACATTTCACTAATCGTAAATAAAGCCCGTAAAGGTTTGGCATTCATAAAACGATCCAGGACCATCAATTATCTGTTCTACAAGGTGCAATCGAACCCGTGCAAAAACAATGTCTTCTATTTTGTCTAAAAGATGCCTTTGAGAACTTTTTCCCTCTTACTCAACAAGGTTAGCTTAGATGAATTTGCTGACTCTAAAATGTCGTAAAACGTTTCATTTCCTATGAATCGCATTAATGGAAACATATCATCTGAGATTTTCTTGAATGAGCTCTGTCTCCATATTCTTCATCGATCACTATGATCCCTTGCTTCAATGAAATAGCCCCCTGATATTGCTGCTACATACATACATAATTGGCCATTACAATCCTTCAGTCAGGATTACGGCCTATCTTCTCACAACACTCATGTTGTGTGCCTTAATTTTATACTTGAGTGGCGGGACCTACAGTTAAATCGACTCCGAACAACAGATTTTTGAGAAACTATTCATGGCAATTTTATTTACTGTCAGAGTTTTTTCCAGAAACCTGGTGAGAGGAAGTCGCCGAAGAAATATTTTTTTTTCATATTCCGTTTTGATGTCTGACGTGGGGGTTGAACTCGGGCCATACGTCTAATAAGCTTAAATTAAAACAGAACTAATCTACCGCGTTATAGGGGGATTGGTGTGTTTTAAATTAATTTATTGAATGTCAGATAATAATTTTCAAGTCAATATGTATTTTCAAATGTCAAATGTTGTATGTGTGTAGCTGAATTCTCTTACTTGCTAAGGAATTTTCTTAAAAATAAATACAAATTCACAATTCTTTTTATTATTCAATCATATAATATTAAATTGAACATTCATACAAACTTAACAAATTTATTGACTCTTTGAGGCTCATAGCATATGTAAATACAAGTAGAATATGAGCAAATAAGAGCAGTTCGTAATTGTAAATAATATTTAAAAGCGATTTGCAGTATTGTTTCATTTATTATTTGCAAGAAATGTGTGTATTTCTGCCATTTTGTTCGTTCATCCAAAATAATTGTAATCTGAATACAATAAACCTCAACAAATAGAGGAATGAATGAATTTACTTTCTATCTATCATTACTGTGCACAACTCAAATAAGTTTTAAATAACACACATCCGTACCATAGCTTCACTTACACATGCACTTTAAGGTCTTTTCGCATTTGATGGAAATCATGGTATCCAAGCAAACAATATTCTTGTTTAAAATGTAACAAAATTTTCATTAACTCTACATGGTAATTAAGTGTTAAGCTATCGGCTGTATTTCTCGATTAGAGTACGTCTTTAATTGCATCGAGTAATCCCTCTCTTAGAAAGGACGCTCGTATCAGAGACACCTGGAATGGAGTGCTGAAGGGTACCAAGATTCGACAAATTGACCCTTAATGCCTACGAAATAAGTAATTTAAAACTTGTTCTTTTTGACAGAAAATTTAGGACTATTTTAATCTTCACAGTACGGTGCGCATCGTATGGGTACCTAGTCCAAGTCACAAAGAAGAAGCAAATTATCTAGCTAAAATAGTTGGAGGAAAACCTGGGAGATTTTAAAATATTTTGTGACACTGAAAACCTAGATTCAAGAGTGAAATTAAACTTAGCACTGCACACTATGGAACAGTGGGACTATAGACAAAATTATTTGTGGACTCTGAGTTGACCTAGATATAGCCAAGATCGTTCGCTTGTGCAAATAAGTATAAAACAAACCCATTATCGTAGGGGTGCTGAGATGGCAGATGACTTTAAAGATGCATTTGACCCGCATAGAAAAGGCAAATAACAACGAATTTAGGAAACGGGAGGACATCAAAACGATAAAATACTTCCTATATCATTGAATTTATTCTTTTTTTTACCTTAGTCCATCATGTTTTATTTTGTTACAGACATGTTCTGTCTTTGGAGAACCCCAACCGTCGAATATTACTAGGGTACTTACCAGAGATCAGCAATGAATCGTTTTATCGCTACTCATAAGTAGTCATGAAATTTTGATTATAAGTGAGTCAACAGTATTGAAATTCAACAACTCTTACTCATTTGTACTCACTACAACATTGATTTATAAGTACAGGTTGCAATGAGTATGAGTACAACGTTGACATCAAACTCATAACATTCGAAATATGTTTGATTCATACGCCTACTCATTCAGATTCATAAATTTAGAAAAATACTTATAATACTCATAAATGATTCGAGTGATTCGAAATAGTGTTCGTACGAGAATCATGCTTATTCTATTCAAATACTTGCTGGGATTCACAACAACATCTATTCTATGCCTTCATATGCTAGTTTATAAAAAGTAAAATATAACGAACCATTGAAATTCTAACACACAAGGCCTTTTTTGAATTTTGCATTTGACTTTCGATGTACGACGATGTTTTTTTTTTCCTTCTTTTTTGAATTCATTTATTCCCCTTTTGAATTTGCGGATTATTTGACGATTGTACTTTATTTATTGTTCCTAAATATCAACAGTAACAATATGTGTGCCTCTTTGATGCTGGTGCTTCTGCAGCCTAGCTTACTGCCTGTAGGCAACTGATATCAACTAATCTTTTGTCAGACGAAAAGTTGTGACTTTTTTTCCACAACGACTTTAAAACCAAGACGATTTCTTGAAGTAATTTTGTTTTGAAGTTGAACAATTAAACTTGCCAGATGCTCAATAATCACATAAAGACTAATTTAAATTATTTAATTAAAACTATGAGCGTACATAAAAAACTAACAACAAACATTTCATTAATAAACAATTACAGTTTCTTATCATATCGGGTGTAGGCTATGTCACCAACAATAGAATACAATTATCGAAGAACATTTTTAAATATTAACATGTTTTCACTTATCAAATGTTCCATTATCTCCCCATATCATACCATAAAGAAGAAAAGAGGAATTAAAAAAATTAAAATTTTTTTTAACCCTTTACCGTACCTTTCAATTCTACTTTTAAAATAAGTTTAAAAATTGTATGTACAGTAGGACCTTGATTATCCGTGATTCGATTATTCGGCATCATCAATTATCCTGGATGGAAAAAGAAAATTTTTTGCATCGACTTAATTTTATTTTGGATCAACTTAAATTTGTCTGCATCGTTTAACCGTGATTACCTCTATTATTCGTGATTATAATCAAAAAATTGTTTCTATTATTTTGGACAAACAAACGAAAAAGGGGAATTCCCTCTTTTTCTGACAAAATTATCTTTTTTTTTAATATTTTTGAAACATGTATGTATATAAAATCCTTGAATTATTTAGTTTTTATATAAATATGTAGATATTTATTTATTAATTAATAAAAATATCTATTAGAAAACTAGCCAAAATTGGTACTCAAATAACCGGGAAAATCGATTATACAGAATGCTTCCGGTCCCGACCATCACGGAAAATCGAGGTCCCACTGTATTATGATAATCCAATGTATGTGCTAATAATCTTTCTAGATTGCAAAATTTTTAAAATGTATTCCATTCAAGTGACCCATGCTTACAAACCTGTCTTGCGCTCTTTGAATTTCATTTCTAAAAACCGCTTTTTGTATTACTACTGATATTTGGCTATTGAAATTTGTTTAAGTGGAAGGTAAGAGGATATATTTCTAGGATAAATTTTATATTTTTTCCAAAACTAAATTTGTATTACTTTTTATACATTTTGCTATGTTATATGTATGAAACAATCAATCATATCAAACGTGGAAGTGATGTTGAATCTCTCATTCAAAACAAAAAAGAATGGGATAGCTCAACACGTTCCTTCAAAAAATAGAAGGTTGGGCCAATACGGATACTGACCAGTTTACAAAAATGCAATGCAATTTTCAGAATACAAAAATGCTATACGCCAAAATTCAGCGAATATATAATTAGTTTGTGCAACAAACGAGCAAATCTTCTGCTTTAAACATTTTCTTATTTTTAATTTTAACATAAATTTTTTGGAACTATAACGGCAGTGTTGCAACATATAATTTCTTAATTTTTAATACAATTTTTGCATTTATTTGTCCATTACTAGTAGCCTATCTACCGTCTACTAACGAATTTGGTATTCGTGCGCCGTAAAGGGTGAAGCAACAAATATCTTACTAACTTTTGTGAAACTATTTTTATAAACGTGTGCCGGCAATTTATGAAATCCAATTACACCTATCCCCCGTTTTACACGGTATTCGTTTTACACGTTTTCGATCTTACACGGTTATTGAAAATAAAATTTTTTTAACGAAATTTATTAATTTTGCATTTACACGAAATTATAAACACTAAACTATAATTTGCTTATATCTACAATAACATTTTCATTGTTTTACTGTCAAAATTCTACACTACAAAATGTATGTAACAGTTACGAATTCTTAGTAGTTTATGTCTATGATGGAAATAGATAAGACGGGAACTCCCCGTTTTATGATCAAAACTAAATTTTATGTGTGCTAGTTTGCTTGAAATACTAAAACAAAGAGCATCATTGTTTTTAAACTTTGTTTTTAATTAGAGTTTATATATACAGCCATGGACATTAAATTAGCACAAAACTTCGTCATAAAAACAATCATATTTTTTATAGTATTTTAGGTCTACTCATAAAAAATGTAAACATAGGAACTTAAAATACATATTCTTCTTTGAAAAGAAACAAAAATTTTTAAGATATTGCCAGTCGACTGCTCATTAAGACCTTCCACATATCAAACGCCAGATTTTAGCTGGACAGTAAAATATGTAGCACAAATTAAAATTTCTGGAATAAAAATAATGCGCTTTAATAAATAGTAAAAATATTAATGTTTTCAGCTTTTTTGATTAATATTTAGTAGCCTCTATTTTCAAGCGCCGAGCGGCATCTACGGGACAATGTTCTTCTGGAAAGTTCTTTGGGAATCGAGTACCAAGTGTCCCGTATTCCAATGCACAAATCGTCCAAATTTTTGTACTTTTGTTGAGCAATTGTACATTTCACATCGTTCTAGGAGGTTTTCAATTGAGCTTAAGTCAGAACTTTGCGCTGGCCAGTCTAAAACGGGAATGTGCTCTTCATAAAACCAATCCTTTGCCTGCTTAGATGTGTGGTTGTTGGTGTTCCAGTTTATTTTTACGGTTTTTATCCCCTTACCGAATCAAGTATTCCAAAAGGATTTTCAATTATTTTCAAAATAGTTTCAAATTTTACATTCATCTACGTAATTAAAAACTTTTTCGTTTAAGGCGATTATAATACATTCAGGTGATGTCGACCTGTTACTCTCCAAGGCCGAACGATATTTAATACAATATCAAAAATATAGTCATTATATCTACAGGCAATTCTAAATGTTATTGACTTTGGATATCATGGGCAGAGATTGGTTCCCATTGGAAGTCTCATTGGATTTGTCTTCAGACAAACTATCTGGTATGATTACAATTTACAGCACATTCCGGAAATTTGGGAGTGAGTAAATGTGTAAATTCGCAAAAATTTTAAAATATCACAGCCACATGGCACAGAAGTCCAGAGTTTGTAGATACTTTTCTTTTCAATTTTAGAATAAAGTTTAAGCGTGCTGATTCTCTTTTAATTTCGATACAGACGCAGACTGATTAACATAAGCTATTCTCAGCAGATGTAGAAGGGATAATTTCTGATATAAAATCACGAAGAGGGTGGCACGAGCAGAGATCCCCCCAACAAAACCTCTTGCATAAAAAGTGCACGAAATGCCTCGGAGCAACTTTTGAATCCCAAAGAACGGCATCTGCACAAGTTGGTTCGAAAGATTGGGTTCTACACCAGAATCATACACCATATATAGTTTGAGATATAGGTGTCGTATTACTAATTGACATTAAACCCCCGATTATGGTTCACAACACATAAATGTTGTGTTGTAGCAGAGACTTTCTTGATTATGGTTTATAACATCTAGACGTTGTGTATGTCACAGGGTTGTTCTTCAATGTTAGTATACTTTTCCTTTAAAACACATCCCTGGGTGTATAAAACTGTAAATTAAAAACAAAAATTATTGCATTAAAAAAATTTAAGCGCATAGTGAAGTTTAAAAAAAAGTGAAAAGTTGAAATAAATAATGGATATTAGCGTCGAGTTATTCTTTGATGATGATGAGGCTACCAAGAAAACGCACATGGCACGCAACTTACATTTATTAAAAAAACTTCAGTTTTTACTCTTAAGAGTACTCACTTTATTAAGTTGAATCTTAAGACTAATATCTTACAAATATTTTACTTATAACTAAAGCTAAACAATGCAAACAAAAATGCTTACATTGCTGTCTGGCAAAATGTGGGAACGAAAAACAAATGTGTAATTTAAACCTATTGAGTTCCCTACACTTTACCAGCCAATATAATTAGTTTAGGAAGTGGGAATGTAACTCGCATTCGGAAAAGAATTCGGGACAGTTCCAACCCTTTGGAATTACCAGATACTGAGTACGTAAAATTATTCAATTATAAAATTCAACATTGTTTATAACATTTCTTTCAATTTTGTCAAATTTTTTCGCATCAACAAAGATGGCTTTATGTTTTTGCTTCAAAAACTAAGCGATTTCTTAAAGCCGTCTATCTGGTGTTCTGCCATTCCACCAATCCTTAAATTATGTTGCGCACTGAGATTTTTTGCTGATGGAAGTTATCAAAGAAGTAGCGGTAACGATTTTAATATTGATGTGTCGCAACCCACTGTTTGCAGCATTTTAAAAGAAATTATAAAATTCTGTGAAAAAAAAAATTGCAAGAAATGGATAAACGCCAGGATGACAGAAGAGGAAAAAAATACAAGTAAAACAACCTTTTATTCAAGAACACGTTTCCCAGGAATAATTGGTTGTATAGCTGGAACGCACGTGCGAATTGTAGCACCCGCAAAGGAATTGCAGCATTTGTATCTGAACAGGAATGGATACTACAGCTTGAATGTCATGATCGTAAGCATACCATTTTTTAGACTGATTTAATATAACGAATATCTCTTTCATAGCTGTGTGACTATGATATGAACATCCGCTTTGTAGATGCTCGATATCCCGGATCAAACCATGACTCTTTTGTATGGAATATGAGTGAGCTGAAACAATATTTACAGCAGAATATGGAGGAGAATACTTGGATATTAAGTAGTGAATCATTTACATTCATTTTTATAAATACAGATATATGTAAATATGTATGTATGCATTTTATGTGTTAAGGTGACGCAGGATATCCACTGGAACCGTTTTTAATAACTCCGTTTCGAAGTGCTGCGGAAGGATCACAAGAGCGCCATTTTAATACAGTCCATTGCAAAGCAAGAAACATTATTGAATGACCGATTGGCGTTCTAAAAAGCAGATTTAGATGTTTGCTTTCTGCAAGAGGTTTGCACTATACTCCTGACACAGCCACTAAAATTACAAATATATGTTGTGCACTACACAATATAAGCAAACATTTTAAGACGAAAATTACAGAAGAATTGCCTTTCCCTTTGAACGCAGATGTAGAAGTTGGAACAGCTATAGAAGAAACCATCCAAGAGTCTGCACGAGAAATACATAAGAATAATTTAATGCTTGCAATTTTAAACTAAATAAAACAAAAAGCCTATTTAAAACACAAATTTTAATTTTTATTAAAACATGAAAATTGAAAATAAAGGTTAGTTTTATTAGCGTTTATATTTTTACATAATATGTAGTTGTTTTTGCTTCATTATATTTTTATTGTATGGCAATAAATTCATTTCAAAGTACTTAAAATTAATTAAAAAAAAACTTCATATCACAGTAAAATTCATTTCAAAAATACTTAAAATTAAAATATATATATAAAAAACTTCATATCACAGTAAAATACATTTTGATCACATAGGGCCTGTTCGTAAATGCATCACTGCGCTGTCTAATATGGGGCCTGTTCGTAAATGCATCATTGCGCTGCATAATATGATTATTTTGCGCTCACACTACTAATTAAATGTTGCTGATGCTTCTTTTTGCTGATTTATTTGTTTGCATTTACGAACGAACAAACACTGCAGAAATGGAAAAATTATTAATAAATTTGATTTTTGAACTGGACGGTAAAACAAATGACAAAATATTGTTAAATGCACAAAAAAGTGTACTTTGTGCAAAAAAGAAGACATTTAAGGAAGAAAAAAAGAAACTTATTGTTAAAACTCTCATTCTCTCTCGCTCACTCATTCAATGCATCGGCCATATTTATGATTAGTGTTTTGGGTTTATTTGCTCATAATATGATTTAATGTTGCATTTACGAACATTTGACAGCTGCAGTGCTGCCAAGATTTGCATTTATGAACATGATGCGCATAATATGCAGCGCAGTAATGCATTTACGAACAGGCCCATAGTTTCTTAAAGCTAAAGCACATATACATAAATATTTCACATTTCTTGTTGTTTTTTGGTTAAAAGAAGTTTGGCTTGTAATACTTCATTTTGCAATTCAGCCTTTTTCTTTTTATTTCCAACTTTTTTTATTTATTTCATAATTTTTGTATGAGGTCTTCTCAAGGCGTTTTAATGTATTTAAAATCTCCTTTTGGTTCTTTTCCTGCCTTTTTAATATTTGTATGCGCTCATCCTCCATCTTGTTTTTTTGTATTCTTTGGCTTTACGGCAACTGCTGTCTGCTATTGCTACTTGAAGGCCGTTCAATATCGCATGACGATTCCACCTCACATGAATCGGTTTGAATTTGCAATCCCATTGCAGATCCATTTGGATTTACCTGGGATTGCATTAAAACTATCTCTACGGTGCTCTGCTCCAATGGGGTCAAGCTTATTTCTGTGGACGCACCACCACCAGTAGCTTGGTGGTTTTTTTTATTGGCAGCCAATTTTCTTTTTAAATTGGCTTTATAATGAGTCCATACCTGTAACAAAATCAAAATCATCTTTATGTTATACTTAAAAAAAAAAGTTTATCTACTAACCCTTTGCCATTCTTTTGCAACTCTAATGGGTTGACCCAAGCCATTTAGCTACATTTAAAATTTTTCCCACTTCTCCTTGTGCTGTGTTTTATTGACTCCAAATGGTAACTTGCCACGGCCAATTTCAGTATTTGCTGTCATTAATTCGACCAGCTTTTCCATTTGCTTCTTGTTGGTTATTTTTCTATAAAATATTTCCAATTATTCATAATTTTTAAAATTTCCACAAAAAATTATATGCACTGTTATATAAATATACTTACAAATTTTTATCCATTTTCAGCTAATGAGCTGCTGTAAGTTTTTGGCAGTTCTGACAACACTTAAAAACAACTGTTGTAAATCATAATCGCAATTTTAAAACTACAACACTAAATTTACAACTGCTGTGAACCATAATCGGGGCCTAAGAATCGAGTCATACCTTCTTCATGAGCTGCTTTGCAGCAGGCAATTTATAATTCTTGTTTTGGGCAACAGTAGACGCTAAGTGTAACACAATGTCTGATGAGATCCCTAAACCAAATGATGACACATTTCTTCTGAAACTCCAGCTCTTGTGAACATTTTAAAACTCCACCCCTTCGAATGGTACTGTTTCAGATTGTGGCAATTTTATTTAAATTTTTGCTCGCCAATGCTCCTATGTTCCTCCTTATCTATTTTAGTGCATTTTTTTCGTTCTATCAACTAACGTACGTATTTTATTAATCTTATCAAAATTAATTCATCTACGCTTCTTCAATTTTCTCTTAGGAAAGAGTTTGCTACATCTGATAATATGAAATTCGACATTAAGTCCATTCGTAAAACTGTAATTTCGTCGTTGCAGAACTCATTGCAATAGTTTATTAACTCTCGGACTTCTCGGCAAAATATATCGGCTCATGTCCCTCCATCTCAAAACTGTATGCCCATCGACTTTTTCATCAGTATGCACTAGGCTTTCTTAATCTGACGGATTATCGCGAAATATAGAAAGTTGATTATTTAAGTCGTCAGTTGTATTAGCAGATTTCACTAGACATTCTTTGATGGCAGCGTTGAACATTTTAACAATGGAAGTTGGATTCTCTTTCAATTCCTCATCTGATATGATATCAAATGACGTGTGATATAGAATACTCACTTAATTATTTCAACAACCACCTGAAAAACTGCATGAATGTTATTTAACGTAATACTAAATGAAAAACAATGCCGTAAAATACATTTTTTCTTACCTTATAAAATACATATGAATATACATTTCCGAAATTTCGGGACTTGGGATTTCTCGATTGGCATCCCTAGTACATGCATCATCTCCAACAATTCTGAAAATTAAATTTATTCCAACATTTCCCTTCTCTACTCCTTACATTCACGTGATTCTTCTAGATTTTATATAATTAAAATCTAATAAAACTTACCTGGTCACCTTCGTCATCGTCAGAATTAGTTTAATCGAAATTTATCACTTGTTTGTCTTGCAATCCCCGTGTTGAGAAAAATTATTATCAAATAAAATAAAAAAATTATTCATTTCATAAAACATTTTTCTCATTTTAAGTTAGCAATATTTGTACTGCATTAAAACTGCTTTAATTAATTTAAAAAATACGTTTACCACCGAAACGTAAATCATATGGCCAAAGAGCTCTGCTCCACTCACATACAAATTGAATGATTCGTCTTATGAACCAAAAAAAACACCATTTATTGTTGGAAAACGTTCGCTTATATGTATATAATCTAATCGGAATAGGCGAGAAATTTATTTTAAAATTACAACAAACTATGACCCATAAGCAGACGACGACTCAATTCACAATATATCAAAAACTATCTGTAAGAATTAAATAAACTATAATTATTTACATATAATTTCCAGTTTTGCTTATAATAATTAGATAAAAATCATATAAAAAGTTTCATTTATTTTTTATATAAAAAATTAAAAAACAGAGGACATTTAATTTATTTATTAAAAAAAAAATTTTTAATGACGTGCCGTTCTTTGTCGGCAAAAACAAAAAACGGTTCTAAACGATTTTTCTGAGAAAAGGCCAGATTTTGTAATTTCTACAACTACTGTGCCCGTGTGGGTTCCCCGTGTGGTAGTGGGAAGAGAATACTACCACAGTGATCACCATACTTGTCGTACGAGGCGACTAAGGGTGCTGCTACCAGTCAGGAACTTTTTGGGGTTCAACTGGCAGCAGTCTGGTCTTGCTTGGCTACGAAGCCTGACCAGAGGTCTTAATCTGATACCACGGGTGGCGGGAGCCCCAGGGATTCGTCCCAGCCCGGCAATGGTGAGGCCCCCTTGTGGGAGCGACGTGGTGGCTGTGGTTTAGACCCAAATCGCGGGGAGTGTGTCAGTACGGTGTGGCGTTACACTCTTAACGCATTGAAGGAGTTTAGATGGTCTCCGACCCCTAAACAAGAGGGAAGTCATACCCAAAAGTATGACTTCGAATTGGTACCTTCATACCGGGTTATAGCAAGTGTTTACAGCGTCGATGTTTTGGCGTTGGTAGACACATCGCATTTCACCCTGTGCGAAGAGCACCGTGGGATAAGGTCCTCACGGATAGGTACCCACGTAAAACCGACACATTGTTGTACCAGTGTGGGTATTGTGAACATTCGGTGTGTTTATTCAATACGGATAGATCGAAAGTGTTTTACGGTGAATATTTCGTGGTATAGAGAGTGTTTAGCTGACTGACTTTTTGATTAACTTATAGAATTGTCAAGTTCTGTTGGGTATTACCCCAGAAATTAGTGTGTGAACTTTATATTATTTGTGCAAATATTTATATTAAAACAAAAGAGATAGAGACTCGTGTTTGCTTGTGATATAAATAGATTTTTATATTCGTATAAAAATAAAGAAGAGAAAAGACTCGTGCTATTAATAGAAACGGTTCGCGGTTCTAAAAGTAGAATTTATGTTGAAGCTGGAAATTTTTTTTTGGCTTGACTAGCAGGAGGTCATGGTCGACGGTGTACCCGCTGCTCTGGGCAAAAGTGTGTTGTCACACTAGGGCCGTTACGAGTCCCTCGTAATGCGACTGTTGGCCGAAACCGAGCGCCTCCGAGGTAGACTGGACGTCTACGAGTCTGGTGCAGTTGCCTTGGGTGGTGGACCAGCTGGTGTCCTTCGGACACCAGCGGCAGCCCGACGTAGCCAGGGGCAGTTTCCTGCCGTCGGTAGCAACCCCGAAGCCCGTAGAGACTTGGTCGGTCATCGTCAAGGGCAAGAAGGGTGTGACGTCCAAGGAAGTCGTCGAGAAGGAGGTGGGCCCCACTTTGGGTGTCCGTGTGCACGCGATGGTGGTGCGATCATCAGGACCCCGTCAGTCGCTGAGAGGGAAAAGGTGGCTGCTAATTCGAAGTTTGGAGAGATAAGTTTGGTAGTCTCCGTAAGGGACAAGCTCGGTCCGAACGTGGTCGTGCAGCGGGTGCATCCAGAGATCACCCCGGACGTAGGAACTCTATTCTTGGAACTTCAAGAATAGGATGACTCCTAAGGTTTTCCGGAAAAGCGTCTGACTGGTGACTGGTCCATGGAAGCCCTGTTAATGTCATGCTGGAAGGTAGCGATGAGGCCATGCAGCTTTTGCTGGACAATGGCAGGTGCTACATAAAGTGTTTCACCTTTTTGGT
This sequence comes from Sarcophaga rosellei, assembly GCA_930367235.1. NCBI lineage: Eukaryota > Metazoa > Arthropoda > Insecta > Diptera > Sarcophagidae > Sarcophaga > Sarcophaga rosellei. The sequence goes on from OV884019.1 coordinate 63,376,605, forward strand.
GCGCTAGCACGACGCCGTTCCTAGCTACTACAGGTGCCTGGGCTTTGACCATATGGTCAGAGAGTGAAGGAGGAAGTGTGCCGGTTCTGTGGACAGGCCGGCCACCGAGCTTCTCTTTGTAGTCTATGTATGTATCTATAAGGCCATGCCTCAATACCTGGAGTCAATCTTTGGAAAGTGTATTAGTGAGGGACATTTCCCAGAAGCTTGCAAGTCAGCCCGCATTCTGATTCTCCTAAAGTCTTCTGATAGGTTGAGAACTAATCCTCGCTCTTATCGGGGCATGAGTCTTCTTCCAGTACTTAGAAAAGTTTTGAAGAGGATAATAGTGTATCGATTGAGGGAGTGTTACAGCGAGGGCCCATCTGAGTTTCAGTTAGGTTTTAGGGAGGGTGGGAGTGTAGAGGATACTTGGCTGCATGTCAAGAATAGTTTTGGCGGCTCATCTGGCAAATATGTGTTAGGACTATTTATTGATTTTAAGGGTGCATTTGACTATCTCTCTTGGGATAGAGTTCTCTCAAGGTAAGAGGAAATAGGTTGTAGGGAACTAGAAGTTATTTCCGGGACAGGAAAGCTTGCATTATAGGTGCCGGCGACACGGTTTGAAGGGATGTCGTACGTGGTTGTCCGCAGGGCTCCATTTATGGTTCATTTATTTGGAACCTAATGATGGTGTTCTTTTAAGGTGTGTGCATATGCGGATGGTCTGGTTATCCTCGTCGATGTTCAGTCTTGTGCTGAACTTGATATGAGGGTCGCAGGCCATGCGTGATGTAAGTGAGTGGGGCGATTGTGCAGGCGTCGAAATGGTAATGGACAAATCTGATTAGACGCATCCTTAGAAGTGACTGGGGCCTAAGCAGGCGTGCTGTTTGTGTCATACATGGAGGGTTTTTCGTTTCGACGGTAGCTCTAAAGGTCTTGTCAGGTGTGGCCTCCTTGACTTGGAAGTGATACGATGTGCTATCACCTTCAAAATCAAGAAGGGACGACTACCACTTTTACATCATGATTGGGTTTCTGCTTTTGACTTGGTGAATTTGAAGAATAGGGAAATAAAGACACTCTTAGATGAGTGCCTTGTTTCAAGGTGGCGGACCCAATGGACTAATGCGGACGAGGGTAGGGTAACGTATGGATTCATATGTGACGCGGACTTCGTACGTCGACGTCCGGACTTTGGCTTCGGCTTGAGTCTGGGCTTTTTACTTACGGGACATAGCTCACTTAATGCATTTTTGCATAAAAGAGGTCTGTCCGACTCTCCGGAATGTGGGAGGGGACCTGAGACTGTCGAACACATTATAACAATGTGTTCATACTATGATGATATTAGGAGCTTAGAAAGTATGGAAATAGCCCATACTGGGGAGGGTTGGGATTTTAGTATTGCTTTAGTGGACAGCCGGACTTTAGTTAATTTGGGCAATTTCGCCAGTGAAGTATTTGTTAGGAGAAATAGGGGGTATAGCGGAGGCAACCACGACATGTGATCACCCTCGTGGTGCACTCCTCGTCGTGCGCCCCTTGCTAATCTTGCCGATTTCGTCTGTCCCTGGACGCAGATAGACATGCGATCGTCGACAGTTTTGAATCGATTGCTGCTGGTTCTTTTTGCTTCGCTTCGCCGTTCCTGTCGCTGCTGCTGCTGTTCATGTGCGGGCCCAATTTGCCCTTCTATTTTGCTGTCATCATCACCGTCATCACAGTCGTCACCGCCGCTGTCAAGACTGCTGCGTTATTGTCCTCCTATCACGTTCGTTTTGTCCACTCCTGGTGCCACACCATGTGGTCAAAGCCTCGTCCGTGAGGACGCTGTTCAATGTTAGTACTGTAAGTGTTGTTCTTTATGTCCATGTACGTTTATTGTGTCGCTGTGGGCCACCAGTCCCGAACTGTTTGGAGTTCAACTGGTTGTAATCGATCTGATAACGTGGTCTGACCGGAGACTTAATTCTAGTACCACGGCAGCCAGAAGCCCCTGGAACCTCGGTTCCAGCCTGACTGTTGGGTGTGCCCCTTTTGGGAGCATGGTGTTGGCAGTGGTTTGGACCCAAATCGCGGGAAGAGTCTAATTAGTAGGCTCGGTGTGGAGTTGCATTTTCAACCGGGTGCCATGATTCAAAAATCGGAAGGAGTTTTAGATAGGCTCCGCTCCTAACCAAGGGGGAAGTCATGTCCAAATACATGGCTTCGAATTGGTACTCAGGTGTAGCAGTCTGCTACATCTGGGGCGTTGGTAGACGCATTGTATCTCACCCTGTGCGAAGAGCACCATGGCAATAGGTCCACGCTGACAGGTACCCATGTAAAACCCATTGCCGTTGTACCCGTTGGGTCATTCTGTTGTGAACATTCGTAGTGACCGGTTGTGCTTTTACACAACGCGTTTGGACTGTGTTTCGGAGTGATTTAATAATTAATTTATTAATTGTTTAATAGAACATTTCGGTGCGGTTATTTTGGTGCGTGAAACATTAAATTCTGTTGATTACTTCATCAGAATTTATTGTTTTAAGTTGCGTTAATTGCAAATAATTTTTATATTTGCTTTTAATAACACAAAGCCAAAAGAGAAAAGCCTCGTTTATTTGCTGGTATAAAACAGTAAAGAAAAGAATAGACTCGTGCTATTAATAGAAACGGTTCGAGGTTCTAAAAATAAAATTTGTGTTGAAGCTGTAAAATTTTTTCAACTTTTTGGTGAATTCTTAAAGCTGTGTTTAATTTCTCTACGGTTTGTGGCTTGGCTAGCAGTGAGTGTAAATTAACGTTATTTTTGAATTTTTATTATCGACATATCGACATTGTTACCGACTTACCAATTTGCCTGCGCTAAGGTTCTTGGCGTTGGTAGTTTTGTAGTAAATTTTGCTTTTTATCTCGTATTTTTGATATTCGTCGGTAAATAACGTCATGCCGGCAGAACATCGGCGTAGAAAAGGTAGGGTTGATGCGTCTGACCTCTCAGAGGTGCAGACCGACGCCACCATGGGGCCGCCGCCAACTCCGGTGCCACGCGTTAGGCTCACGGAGAGCGAGCTTTGATGCCGAAGGTGATGAGGGGAAGACGTTTAAGCCGGGAACGCCGCTTGCGACCCATGCTGTTGCTGTAAGCGGGAATGCTGCATCTGCAGCTAGCTCTGCTAGCAAAGCTGTTGCCGCTGCCGCCCTGAAAGCTAGGGAGAGCAGACAGCGGAGGAGGGTGGTGCCCGAAAATGGCGTCATCGAAGAGTTGAAGGCCGTCACGACGAGCCTCCTGGAGGAGGTCATGGTCTTCGGTGTCCCGGCTCCTCTGGGCAAGAGTGTATTGTCACACTCGGGTACGAGTCTCTCATGATGCGACTGTTGGCCGAAAACGAGCGCCTCCGAGGTAGACTAGACGTCCACGAGTCTGGTGCGGTTGCCCGTGGCGGTGCACCAGCGGGTGTCCTTTGGATGCCTGCGGCACCATCCCCTCCACCGGTAACCCGTCGTAGCCTAGAACAGTTTCCTGCCCTTCCTGCTGCGTCGGTTGTAGCCCCGAAGCCCGTAGAAACCTGGTCGGTCGTCTTCAAGGGCAAGAAGGGTGTGACGTCCAAGGAGGTCGTCGAGAAGGCGGTGAAGGAGGTGGGCCCCACTTTGGGGGTCCATATGCACAAGGTTCGGCCAGCACGCAATGGTGCGGTCATCAGGACCCCGTCAGTCGCTGAGAGGGAGAACGTAGCTGCCAATGCGAAGTTTGCATCCGGAGATCACCCCGGACGTATTTATGGAATACCTCTATGCTTGGAACTTCTAGCATAGGATGACTCCCGATTACCGAAAGAGCGCCCGCCTGGTGACTGGTCCATGGAAGCCCACTGGCAAACCGGTTAACGTTGTGCTGGAAGGTAGCGATGAGGCCATGCAGCTTTTGCTGGACAATGGCAGGTGCTACATTAAGTGGTTCAGCTTTTTGGTGTGCCAGCACAACGACGCCGCTAGCTGCTACAGGTTTAAGTGTGCCTGTTCTGTGGACAGGCGGGCCACCGAGCTTCTCGCTGCACGAATGAAATTTACTGCCGAAACTGCGCGCTTAAGGGACTCCCAGCAGGACATCTCATGATGTCCTCGATGTACCCCGTTTATAGCGCTATAGTCGCCAGGGCCAATGCACGCCACTAATATGGATCGGCCATTTAAGATCCTTCAGCTGAACTGCCAGCGTTCGTATGCCGTGATCTGCGAACTCGAACAGGCGATACGCGCCATGGGAGCAACGTTTGCGCTAGTTCAGGAGCGTTCAAAACGATGGTATTATCCCTTAAGTTATGTGGATCGTGAATTAGAAGTACTTGGCACTAAGAAGGCTAGAAATATTGGTCTAGCTCCAAAATATTGGTGACAGACGTAAGTTTTCGTTTACAACCCATATTCGTAGATCCACTCAAACAGCAATGGACCAGAGAAATAATTTGGCTGACTAGTTTTCCAATGAAGGTATAATTCCATTACATCATCAAATGATTTAGAAGCCACCTGACATATCTTCTCAATTCTTCACTAAGAAAATTTCATCAATTTTTATCAGTTCAATTCTATTTTTAAGTAACCTATCTTTGAATTTAAAGCGCCAGAATATATTTTTTGGTTTTGTGAAATTAAATACTCGGAAAAACCTAAAATTATAATAATAATTTATAAAATTAAAAAAGGAATAAAAAATAAATGCTATTAAAAATACAGAAAACAAAACAGAGGAAAAGAAACAAATATAAATAAATATATGAAAAAGGTTTTAAAATCACAAACGAAAACATTAAAAAAAACTTAAAAATATAAACTTCAATAAAAAAAAACTATGTGCTTAAAAATTGTCATGTCATTTTCATCCGCAAAGTTGTTGCGCTTTTTGTCGCTGTGTGCTGTTTCTGGGATCTACACTGGCTATTGTCGCCATCACCATCCTTCCTAACCCGTGTAAAGGACTTGTTTCTTCCTCTTCACGTATTGCCTTTCTAGTGTCGGAAAGTTCTTTAAACGACAAGAGTGCCTTTGACAAACCTTTTGCTTGGCGTTTCCTCTTTGCAAGAGGTTCCGTCAGCACTTCGGCAGCAATGGGTAGGACATCTATGTTTTGGGATGATGGCAATGGAGACGCAATATCCAAATTAATATCTTCAGAAATATCTGAATAATAAGACACAGGAGGGATGCTCTTAATAACAGCACTTGCGCGTAAGTTGCGAAATTGTTGACAGAGGATGAGGGCGGAAAACAATTTGAACCGTGGTTGCCAAAGAAAGATGTAGTATATATATATATATATATGTGTGTGTGTGATTTCTTAATGCGGAGGAGTGGTAATCTGGATACGACTGAATACGATAGTCGAGAAAGAGTCATACCACTTGGAGCGAAATTCAGGACGATCTCGCTGTTGTTTCCAACAATGTTTGAATGAATGCCCGCAATGAGAAGGGAAGGGTCTTGTCCAGTTTCAATAGTCAAGTGGTCATCAATGTTCATCTTGACCATGTCTTGTCTTTTTGTTTGTTTTTGTCCATGTTGTTCCCACGAGTGAGGGGGAAGGGGGTCGGTCTTGCAATAGCCCCCGTTAGCATGAAAAGCCTAGATAAGAAACCTGGTACTAACTGAGGCTCCTAGGTCTCAATGAGGCTCCGTTATAATATAGTCGGATTAGACCCCAGACTGCAAACCATCTGATGAGCATGGATCTCTTAACATTCCAGATTAGGGGTATAGAAATTATTCCTGGTCCGAAGGGGCGACATGATCACCTAAGAGACATCAGTTCGAAAACAGTCTTATTACTATATTAGGGTAACTTTTAGTTATGCACCACATCCCCAAACAGGTTAAAGATAGGCACGCTTAAGGCCCCACATCGCGAAAAGATTGTTACCCAGGTGGAGGGGGGTCCTAAAAAGCAAGTTTTCTTTTAACAGTACTTACGTAATTTTTAATAGATTATTTAAAAATCTAAAAAATGCTCTTTATTAAACCAAATTATGGGGTTTTCTCTATAAGACTACGGTATTAGATTTTACCTTAAAAAGTAAGTACATATTCTTACAACGTTTTACTCTGTTCACAATTACAGCTTCTATTAACGCAGAATTTTACTCAGATTCGACTTACAGGGCAGTTATGTATACTCATAAATACCAATATCTGCCTTATATAAATCAATTCATCTGGTATTAGTAATCTTATGTTTTTAAAAGTGTTATGGAGTGTTTCCCAACATCCAAAGCTGAAATTGCTTGCTTAAAGTTGTGGAAGTCCATAAGGAACAGAAAAGAAATCTCCAATCAAAATAAAAACCACAGAAAACAGTAACATAGAAATCATTCCCATTATAACCAAGGACAAATATAAAACGGTACTCTGGAGCACTGCTAATTATTGTAGAACTGCGTTCAACGAGTCACTAGAATATATAAATTATGATCCCAAAGCACAGAAGTTAACTATACAAAATATATATAAAATAAAAATTTAAATAATTGTGAAAAACAATCCAATTAAAATATGGATTTTTACAAAAGATACTGTTTAAAAGCATTTTGCAGATATGAAAAGTTTTAGAATTGGTCTAACACATCAGGATTACCGATCTATATTTTATCGAATTGTAGTAGTATGTATATTCTTTGCCTTAATATACATATTTTGTTTATACTGTACCACTTAGGGCCATTATTACAACTTGCCGTTAACTAAAGGGAGGATTTTATCGGGCAGATAAATTGTTTTTCATTATTATGAGTACCCAATAAGATAAAAGTGATCGTTAAGCTAAAGGGAGGATCATCCTACCTTTAACATTTAAAGGTCACTTTATATTTGAAGTTGCCATCTTCTTATATATAAAAATGAATGTGTGTTTGTTTGTATGTTTGAACTTTATAGACGATTAAACGGCTGAACCGATTTTCTTGAAATTTTCACAGTATCTTCCCGTATGTCTGGAAGGAGTTATAGGCTACTTTTTATGTTGATATTCCAAATGAGCGAGGTGCCATGCCCACGTATACTATATACTACATACTTAATATTTAATTGCATTTGAAATATATTACTCATACGCATAGTTACCACTACAAGTATGCTATCTATGATTCTTGATGTATAAAACCAAATAAAATAAAGTATAAAGAATGTGCATTTTGGCATATTTTGGAATATTTTTCAAAAATATTTCATGACGCGGGGGGAAAGATAGAAGGGAAGGATAAAGAAACCAAGAGCGTAACAATGCGTTGTTCTCATCGTGCGTCTTTGTTGTTTGACTAATTTTTATTTATTCTTCTGAAACAGTGTTGCCACGAAAAAAATGTTGTAACCAACATTTGTGAAAAAAATCACCAAATAAGAAATAATATAACCAAAATTAAATTCGTAGAGTTTTGTTTTATTTTTTTTTCAAGTTTAAATTATAATTAATAAAAAATTAAACAAAAAATAGCTTTTTTTTATAAGAAAAAAAAAATAACCAAAACCAAAAAAAATATACATTGATCAAAAAAATAACCAATTTTGGTTAGAAATAACCAAAAAAGGCAACACTGTTCTCAAATCACTTATTCTCAGACATCGGCACAAAGAGAACATGAGAAAAATTATGAGAGGCATGTTAACCCAGAGGAATATTGTTAGTAATATTTTCAAGTCTACTTATTAACCCAATAATATGTACATATATGTGAGCGAAAAGTATAGAACAATTATACTGCGTTAAAAACCTAAAAACACCGTATTTAACTTGGCAAGTATTTTTCCAAAAATCGAAATCATTTCTCATTGATATTAGTGAATCATACTATAATATTTCTTTGGGTGTAAAATTGAAGTCTGAAAAAAGCGACATGAACATTCTTCTTTAGAAGCTGACAAGCAAAGCAACTGAATGCATTTTTACGCTCTCATGATGAGAGCAACACATTGTTACGCTCTTTGTTTGTGTTTGTTTTCCTTCTGTCTTCCACCCTCCTCATCCAGAAATGATTTTAGTGAGAGAGGGTTGTAATGTTTGGTGAGAGCGCGTCGGGATGTTACAACCCGCCATAAGAAATTTAACTTCTACATAATGCGCATTCTTTATATCCATATTCTTTGGTTTAAGTCTTAAACGCACACGCATTTTACTTCCTGAAGACAAAGTTCGCAAGAACACTGTTTCGGAAAAATAAATAACAAATTAGTCAAACAACAAAAACGTACGATGAGAACAACGCAATGTTACGCTCTTGGTTTCTTTACCCTTCCCTTCTAGTTTTCCCCCCCGCGTCATGAAATATTTTTGAGAAATATTCCAAAATATGTCCAAATGCACATTCTTTATACTTTATTTTCTTTGCTTAAACTTAAAAATTTAAATTTAATGAATACCATGAAAACGGCAACAGAAATTGTAAACAAAATACGTGGCGGGCATAACGCCCTAAACCATCGAAAGTTTAAAGCCTTTCTCGATGAAATTAATGCTGAATATGCACAGAGAAAACTGAACCTAATAAATACATAGTAAATTAGAACAAAGTTTATAAGATTTCTCTATGGTTTTTTTTCAAGAAGAGATTCTTATTGTTTTTATAAGGAAACCCTTTTTAAAAAAATCAAGAAGAAAACTTAGGGATTTTACTAGATAGTCTTCTTGATTTTTTAAAAAGGTTTTCTCCTTAATTTTATTAGGCTTTCTTTTTGTTTTTTTCAAAAAGATTTTCTTCTTAATTTTATAAGACTATCCCTTTATTTTTTCAAATAATACTTATTTATTTTGCTTTTTACATAACCTAAGAAATCATTATATCGTGGCCAATCTTGAAAAATATTCGCCAAAGATTTGGCATTTTGTATCTCATCATTATCTTTGTTTCCCTCCAGAAAGAAAGCACCTGTTTCCATGAACTGCAATTGTGCTGCAACCAGCACTTTTGCTCGAAATATTTATCTTTGAAAGAGAAAGATAGACGTATAAAGATGTACACATATATTAATTTAAGGAGTTTTACCATTATGCAAATCTTTAAAAGATTCGTCCGCAGTGACAGGATAATCATCGATTTTTCTTTTTCGACATTAGTCCAACGAGAAAATAACTTTCCTTCCCGTCTTTTATAACACTTTTTTTGTTAAAATTAAAACAATTCAACATTTTTATTTGAACTTTGTTTACTTTGTTACTTTGTTTTTTTAAGAAGAAATATTTTTATTACTTTTTTCCACTTCTTTACTTGCCACTTATTAAAACATTAATAAGATAATTTACACATGATCAAATAGAAACCTAATGAAATCAATAAGGCATACTCCTTAAAAAAATTATTAAGTAGCCTAATGAAATCTATAAGAAAAACCTTTTTGAAAAAATTGATTAGGTAGCCCAATGAAATTAATAAGAAATTCTTGTTTTATACAATTTAGAAGAAAACACAATAGAATCAATAAGTTTTTCTCTATGGATTGTATTTTTTGTGGCAAAAGTGACGGAATTTGAGTAAAAAAAATGGTAAATAACAAGTTTTCTTCTTAAATGTATGTGTTTTACGTTTTGAAAAAATTAAAAAGATTTATCACATAAAAATAATAAGAAATCTCTACGAAAAAATCTTCGTTTCTTTCTGCTGTAATACCCCTCACTCCAAAAACGTTTCGTAGAGAAAATCGTCTTGATTTTATTAGGCAGTTTTCGCTCTGTGTGGTGATTTATTGTTGTATACCGAGATTAGATGGTTAAGCAAAGGGCGTTGCCTTCAGAGACTCTTCAGTCTTCGCGAAGAGGTCATTCTTTATTTTGAAAATAATTCTGCAATGGAAATTAACGACTTACTGAAGTCTTTAAAAGACCCTAATTTTATTTTAGATTTAGGATTTCTAACTGATATTACAGAATTTGTGAATCACTTAAATCTTCAGTTACAAGGCAAAAATAAAAACATTTTTGAACTTGTTTGCGCAGTTAAACTATTCACAAATAAACTTGAAATGTTAATAACTAATTTAAAAAACAAAAATTTAAATACTTTTAAAAGAACTGCAGAAGTTTTCAATGAAAATTTAAACTTTAAAATTTTTTTTTTTTTTTTTTTATTCGAACGTCCCCGGCCACACACTAACCCACCCTCACCCGACCGCGGAGGGCTCGTCCCCATTACGTAGGGACACGTACACACTACAGTCCGGACTGTAGCGGGTATGGGAAAAGTAATGGCAACAAGAACATAAATCAGCTACAGAACTTAATCACAAGCTGAATAAACAATTAATAAACATGAACTACCTATAACTATAATGAAAATACATTTTTATATAATAATTTACAAATTAATGCTAGCATATAAGCTACGTTTTAAATTACAAACACTACAATTAAAATCAATCAAATCGTAATATACGTTAAAATCATTGCATAATCTACGAAAAGGAAAATTACATCCGTAGTTAGTTCTATAGAAATCTAAGGAAAGAGGACGATAGTGCCGTGAAAATCTTGCAGGAATACTGAAGTTCAGGTTACGAAGCAAAAACTCAGAATCGATATCACCCATAACCAGATTAAAAACAAAACAAACACCTAAAACAGTTCTTCTACGTTCCAAAGTTGGAAGTTTTATCAAACCTAATCTATCCTCATATGGCGGAAATCCATTGGCATAATCCCATCCTAAGCCACGTAAACAGAATAATAAAAACTGCCTCTGCACAGACTCTATTGAATCACTATGACAACGATAGTATGGATTCCAAACATAGACGCATACTCCAAAATAGGTCTAACAAGTGAAATGTATAGCAGTCTAGTTATATAAGGATCAATGAATTCCCTAGCCCATCTTTTCACAAAACCAAGAACAGCCCGAGCCTGGCCAATCATCATACTAATATGATCAACAAAAGAGAGTTTCATATCCAATAATACTCCCAAATCAAGAAATGTAGCCACAGTCTCCAAAGGGCAAGAATTTATCACATAAGTGGGCGAAATCACACCACCGCGAGAGAAAACCATGCATTTGCATTTTTTTAAGTTAAGATCCATTAAATTAACTCTGCACCAAGTTACAAACAAATTAATATTCCGCTGAAGAGCAACCTGACCATGATCATCATCAAAAGTATAAAATAATTTAACGTCATCAGCATACATTAGAATATTACAATCAGAAATAGCACAAGGAAGATCATTAAGAAACAATAAAAACAATAAAGGACCCAAATGGCTACCCTGCATTAGCAGATCTTCGTGTACAAAAGCAAGAAACATGCGCCAACACAACCTCTTTCAATGAATGCTCAAACGAGACTGAGTGTGTTTTTAATACGTGTGAGTACGTTGTTGTAAATTTAGTAATGGCTGAAATGCACGCGTGCATAGGAAATGCCGAGCTCTGGTTTAAGTAGAAAGCCATATAAGAGAGAGAAAAAAATCAAAATAGTAATAGGTGCCGGAAAAAAAAGGTTGAAAAAAAAAATTGTAATAGGTGGAGCAAAGAAATAAAATAAAAATCGTAGTGTGGTTTTCGCTTACAGTTCACGCCCATTTTTTTTATTTTATTATATTATTCATAGCTCAACAAGACATAAGTCTTATAAGTGATAGTGCTATGTTTAGAATCAATAAGATATTAAATATATAAAAAATTAACATTAATCGAAAAATAAAAAAAATTAAGTATGTATAAAGTTCAAAGTTTATATAACTATTAAATCAAATATAAAGAAAAAAATATGACACATAGGAATTTAAAAAAAAAACTAACAATATTTCTAAAATAAAAATAAAAATATAATAAATTATAAAAAATATAAAAAAGGTAAATAATTTAGAAAATCAGTTTAAAAAAGTAGGAATAAAAATATAATATAGATATAAACCTAAAAATAAAATCACAAAACCTTCCTCTAAATCAAGGTGTTGTAAAAATTGTATTTATGAAAATAATTTAAATAACTCCTTTTTGAACGCATTTGCATTGCCTAGATTTTGAATGTAATTTGGTAGAGAATTCCAAAGACTAGTAGTGTGTATAAAAAACTGTCGCTGAGACAGAAAAAACTGTCGCTTAAAGCGTTGCTGAATAATCTTCGTACCACGGTTGGATCTAGCAAACTTAATTCTACTAAATAAATATTTCGGCTGTTTCGTATAAATTATTTTGTGAAGTAGAATAAGACATTTAATCTTCAGGAGATTATCAAGTTGTATACCAAGAATCTGGTAGGCCAAATGAGAAATGTGATCACGACGCCCTTTACAAAAGACATATCTAGCTATGTTATTAAATGCAAAGTTAAGTTTTCGGTTGTCATCATAATCGCAGTTTGCGAAGATTTCACACCCATACAAAAGTACTGGAATCAAGTATGTTTTAGCCAGTTGCATTCGAATGACAAAAGGAGTTGAATCAATGACAGTCCACAAGTTCCTAAGCATACAATAAATTCTACTAACAACGACATTTACATGGCTAGACCTCGATAAACTGCCATTGAAGACAATACCCGGATTTGTTGCAGATGTGACAAAGTCAATTTTATTTCCCCTGATGCTCAACTCGAGTATGACAAATGATCTGTTGGTCCTCGAAAGAATAATACACTTAGACTTAGAAGGATTGATGCATAGTCCATTAGCTGAGGCCCAGCTGTCAATCTTTGCTAAATCACGATTAATGTAATCCAAACAAGAATTAATATTCTCCTTAGGAGTACTAGTATATAGCTGCACATCATCAGCATACATATGAACATTACAGTTAACTAAAACATCTGGCAGATCATTTATATACATACAAAACAACAGAGGCCCGAGTATTGATCCCTGGGGAAAACCTCTACTAATGCTAAGTGGATCTGAAATATTGCCATCAAAATGTACTTTTTGAAATCTGTCCATCAAATAAGAATAAATTAGATTGCATGCAGAATTAGAAAAATTAAACAGTTTCTGGAGTTTTTTTTTATTAGAACCTTGTGATCGACTGTGTCAAATGATCAAGGAGAACCAAAAATGCTACACTATTTTCATCTAGTTCCGACCTAACATCCTCGACTACATTTATTAGAGCAGTAGTACAACTCCTACCCTTCATGAATCCAGATTGACTTACAGTTAAGTAATTGTGACTCGCCAGATAACTGTTGATTTTTCTGGCCATAATATTATAGCATGGAAATTGATTTTCGAAAAGATGGCTATTGCGAGCTAATTGGCGTGGGGAAGAGCTCCAGGAATTCTGAAAGTAATTTTTGCTCTAAACAGGCAAAGCTGAATGAATTCTTTATAATCATACCTACACTGAATTTTTTTTTTTTTTTTGTTTAAAAAAGAAAATTAAAATTTGGACTGAATTACTTATTTTGCTCTAAAATTTGTATCTTCTTTAGCTGTTTTGTATTTCTTTTTGTCTATTTTAAACCACTCGCTCTAGAATTTACGAAAACTGCTTGAAGTGCAGATCCATGAACATTGTTGTGGTGCCTATACATTAGTAGTGCAAATTTGATTTAAATGGCATTTAAATATAAAGCGATCATCGAGACGAGTTCCAATATTCCATGTTGGCCTATTAGTGTTGTAATATCTTGTTTAAACGTGGTCTCCCTCAGTTAGCTATATGACTGTTATATCAGGAATAGAATTTTTAAAACATCGAATGTTTTGAGGCATCTAGCCGGATTAAAATTTGTCTTCCAAGATACTACTCAGACGGCGATGTCGCATTCTGTACAGGGGTACAGAATCGAAATCTGTATCGAAAAAGTTTCTCTCGGACCTTTTTAGGTATGGAAGTCATATCGCCTGAAATAGCTGCTAGACTCATTCGGCTGTGAACTTTTGATGTGTACGGTTGTGTTTATCTATACGGAAACTTTCTTAAGTGTTTGAGCGTGAATTTTTTAGTATGTTGATCAATTTTTTGAAGTGTGAATCAGTTTAATTAATAGAGTTTTTTCATTGTGTTTATTTTGTTGCATAAATCGTAAAATTCGAGTATTTCATTAGAATTCATTATGTAAAGTTTTTATTATTTGCATTTAACGAAAGCAAAACACATACGTTTGTGTGTATATAAAAGCAAAAGAAATACTTCAGCGCTTAATTGTTGACAGAATACTGTTAGTATTTAGGGGTGCGAAATAATTGATTTGGTTATTGACTTCGCTGCGTTATTGTACAATTGGTATTGTGACTCGAATAGGATATTGGTGCATACGGTTAATGTGGTGTCTTTGCAGAGATTGTTGACGACTTGGCTAGGGTATTTGACATTGATGATTTACTTATTGGTTATAGTAGTTTATTTTGAATTTTTAACATCAATTATTGTTTCGCGGGTGTTTTATTACGTTTTACGACGTTATTGTCATTGTCAATAATGCCTCCTGGAGGTATGGCGCGTCGTAATGTGCAGGGAGACGCTTCGGATGTCAACACAAAGGGCCAAACGGACTAGGTGATGGGCTCGCCTTCGATGTGCAGGCAGCGTTTGAAAGGGAGCTGGGAAGTAGCTCCGCGTCGGAGGCTGATACTGAGGGTGTTGAGAGCAAGAGGTATAAGGCCGATGGGGCTTCCCCTGCTAATTCTGCTGCTATTCCAGGCTCGCGCGGAAGTAGGGAGAGTCGTCCTCGCTGCCGTGTTATTGATATTTCGACATCGGCTGCTGGCTCTGTGGGTGAAAGCGTGACGGTCCGAAGATAAGGGAGGTAACGAACGGTTTTTACGACGTTGAGTAAAATGGAGCAGACTGGCAATTACGAGGAGCTTATCATGAAGCTCCTGGTAAGGAACGAGCGGTTGAAGGGGCGACTAGACGTTTTGCAGTCGTCAGGTTATTCTTCGTGGGTCGTTTCGCTGGCGCCGGCTGTTAAGCCTGCGCCTGTCTCTACGGTCCCTGCTGTTGGCCCCGTTTCTGTGCCAAAACCGGTGGACCGGTCCGTGTAAGGGAGCTGCAACGTCAAAGGAGGTGGTCAGTAAGACCGTCGAGCAGGTCGGACCTACTATTTTGGTCAGGGTCCACAATGTGAGGCCTCTGCGCAGTGGTGGAGCTGTCATTCCCTCTCAGTCAGTTGTAGAGAAGCAGAAGGTTGCTGCGAATAAGAAGTTCGAAGAAGTTGGCTTAGAAGTGTCGGTCAACGATAAGTTGGGCTGCAGGGTAGTGATGCCTGGTGCGTAGGGTTTCGTAAACGTTTATAACCGTAACCGTTAACGCGGTTATTTGTGCTCATAACCGTAACCGTAAACAAATGAAAATCGGACGCATACGCATATTTAGTAAGCCATGATTTTTTAAATTTTTTATTTGTAAAACTAAGGTTCATACATAAAAATATATTTGCAGTCACAAGCAATTTGAAATTTTTTTTTTTTTTTTTTTTTCATTTACTTTTATTTACAATCTATTTTACAATATTTAGCAAATTTGATGAAGCAATAGGAATATCACATATGTTATTAAACTACAGTAAGTTTAATAAACTATATATACATATATATGTTTGTTAGATATAAAAAAGATTATTTAAGGTAAAAAGTTCTTCATTTTCTATATTGGAGATCTAATACATGAAACCTATTCAGTCTTCTAATTTCATCTGTTTCATCTAATAACGCTATCGCTAAAGGGTTTTGGTGGTTGCTTAATCTGTTTAAATACTTAGAACTAAATCTATTAATTTCACTTAAAACAAAAGGTACATTTAGATCCCTGTGAATTTGAATGTTGGTCATAAACCATGGAGCTCCAGAAATATTCCTTAAGGTTTTGGACTGATATCGTTGCAATATTTCAATATTTGAATTACTGGCCGTTCCCCAGAGCTCGATGCCATATGTCCATACAGGTTTTAAAATAACTTTATATAATGTTATTTTGTTCTCTAGACTAAGTTGAGAACTGCTTCCAAGTAACCAGTTCATTTTCTTTGTTTTTATATTTAGATGTTTTCTTTTATTTGTGATGTGGTCTTTCCATGTGAGGCGTTTGTCTATATACATTCCCAAATACTTTACGCAGTTAGACTTTGGTATTTGTAAATTATTTATAAATATTGGAGGACATTCTTCTTTTCGTAAACTAAATGTAACATGATTACATTTTTCTACATTTATAGTTATTTTCCATTTATTTAACCATTGCTGCAGTGTGTTTAGCTCTCTTTGCATTACAGAAGAAGCTTCAATGTGGCATTTATTGGTGGAGATTATAGCGGTGTCATCTGCATAAGTAGCAACTACGACATTATCTGAAGTAGGCATATCGGAAGTGTATATGGTATATAATATTGGACCTAAAACACTGCCTTGTGGGACTCCGCTGAATATATTAAAAATATTTGATGTCTCGTCATTTTCTTTCACATAAAAAGTTCGATTGCGAATATATGACTTTAGCAATGAGAAGTGTGGGGCAGGTAGAATTTTTTTAAGTTTAAATAGCAGTCCTTCGTGCCACACTCTGTCGAATGCCTGCTTTATGTCAAGAAATGCTGAAGAGCAATACATTTTTTGTTCTAGTGAATCGGATATTACCTTTACTATTCTATGACATTGTTCTGGAGTACCATGTTGTCGACGAAATCCAAACTGGTGGTCAGGTATTATATTTTCTTTTTCTAAAATAGGTAATAGCCTTGATACATACAACTTTTCAAATATCTTTGAAAATGTAGTTAATAGACTTATTGGTCTATAGGATGTAATCTGATTCTCTGGTTTATTCGGCTTTTGGATCATTATAATTTCGGCTCTTTTCCAAATGGCGGGAAAATATGATAATCTCATAATAGAGTTATAAATTAAAGTTAAAAATAGAATACCTTTCTTTGAAAGTGATTTTGCAACTATCGAGTCGATTCTATCGTGTCCCGGAGACTTTTTATTTTTAAGTTTGGAAATAACATTTTGTACTTCCCTCGGAGAGATAGGTTTTATTGGAAAATCCATTTGGTATGGAGATTCCAAAAATGTAAATACGTTACTTTCATGTACGGTATTTGTTGATGGAAAAGACTGATAAATTTGTTCCAAGTATTGAGAAAAGGCTTCTGCTTTGCTCTTACTGTTTCTGCACCAGGTGCCATCTAATTTCATAACAGGGACATTTCTTTTTGCAGGGTGCTTTAAGTATTTTGTTGCTTTATAAAGACTGTAATCAGTATCTTTTGATGTGTCCAAATTTTTCAAAAATATAGATACTTGCTCATTTCTAAATTCTGCTATCCTCTTTTTTAAATGATTTGATGCTCTATTAAAGTTAGTTTTATCCGTAGGATTTCTACTTTGCTGCCAAATTCTTCCAAGTCTCCGGCGTTCTCGTATAAGTTGTCTTATTTCCGTAGATATAATCACTTTTTGGCCTCTTTGCGGCTGCATTGTTGGAGTAGATAAGTGAGCAGCATTTCTTATTACACTGCAGAATTGATCTACAGCTTTATCAATTTCATCTCCAGTCTTTAAAGATATGTTTAGCTCTAAATTCTGATCCACCCAACGCTGAAAAGTGTTTATGTCAGTTTTATAAGTAATAATTTTCACTTTTTCTTCAATAGTTGCCAAAAGGGTGCTGTAGTTTAAAAGTACAGGAGAATGATCAGAATTAAGGTCATCTGAATCTTTGACATCAAGAAGAGTATCCGGTATGCCTGAGTAAACAAAAAAATCTAGTAAGTCTGGAATTTTATTTGGGTCGGTTGGCCAATACGTCGGTCTTCCCGTGGATAATGTTTTGTACCCTAATTTAGAGATGCACTTAAAAAGTTCTTTCCCTTTAGGATTGGATAATCTAGAACCCCACCATGGATGCTTGGCATTATAGTCGCCACCTACAATAAACTTGCCACCAAGGGTCTTGAAAAACGTTTCATAATTTTGTGCACTTAAACTGTGTCTAGGTGGACAATAAATAGCATAAATTGAAACTTCGTAATTATTACACTGAACTTTTACACCACAAGCTTGTATATATGGTTTTATGACGGGGCTAAGTGACTCGAATTTCAGGTTAGACTTTATTAAAACAGCTGATCCAGCATGAGCTTTATTATCTGGGTGATTAGCTTGAAATAGATCGTAACCTCTGACGCTGAAATGTGTTCTAGACGTAAAATGTGTTTCAGATATGAGTAAAATATCTAAATGATTTGTTAAAAGAAAAATTTCTATCTCCTTTGTGTGATTGGATGCTCCATTAGCATTCCATGTTGCAATTCGAAGGTCTATTTGCATAATTTTTCCATAATTTTTGTCATCATGTCAAACATTTTGTCCATCATACGTTCTAACCTTTCTAAAAACCTCATTTCGGGACTGGTTGTATTACCTTTTACTGCTTGAGCATAACTGATTCCTTCACTAGTGCTGTTATAGTTTGAATTATAATTTTCTGGATTAGATTGAACATTCCGTGGTTGTACATATGTACGTTGTTGATTGTTGTTATTGTTGCGTATCTGTTGCATTCTTTGGTAAAAAGGACAGCCTTTATAATTAGCTGTATGATTCTGCAGACAATTGACACATTTCGGTGGAGTTTCTAATTTTTTTGTACATTCTGCGGTAGGATGATCGAATCCGCACTTCACGCATTTAAACGGCCGTTTGCAGTAGGATTTAGTATGGCCAAATTGTTGGCATCGGTGGCATTGAATTAAGTCGTTGGTTTTCTTTGGAGCCTCAACAGTGACGATTGCATTATTAATATGTTTAACATTAAAAATGTCTTTATTTGTCGGACTCGGATCAAGGTCCACAAAGAACATTGGCAATGGCAACTTTGATACCCTACTTCTGACATTAGTGACATTTCTAACCGAATGACCTAAAAATAAAAGATCTGCCTTTATATCTCTAACTGGGGTGGAACTATGAAGACCTTTTATTACTACTCTATAAGCTCGTTCCTGTTTAAGTTGAAAAGTGTGGTAATTAATATTTTTTGACTCAAAAAGTTTAACAATTTTTCTATAGGAAACAACACTTTTTATCATTAATCTGACTTCATTTTCCCTTAAACACTTATAATTAAAGTCTTTTATTTCATCGCTTATTGTTTTAAGCATTTTAGAAATATTTTTAACGCCAGGAATATAAATTGGTGGAGGCTTCGGTGTTTTATGGGCTTCATCATCTTCTTCTTGATCATCTTCACAATCTATATTTTCCTTAGCAGATTCGTTTTCCCCAAGTAAATGAAATTTATTTGTTCTGGATTCATCACTTGTATTTACTTTCTTGTTTTGCTGAATGTTTAATGGTTTTGTTAAGCGCCGTTTGTTTGTTTTTGTGTCTGATACTTGCTGCCAAGCATCATCAGATTCCTCGCTATCATCACTTACACTTGTCATAGCGACAAATAGTCAACAATTTATATTTTTAATTTTGTTGTTATTATTTTATTTATTTTTATTATTCTTTTTTCTTCTTTTTTTAATGAATGTAATTGTTTTTGGGGACAAAAATTCGGTAGAATTTTTGTTGATCCCTTTGCTTTGTAAAAACCAGTTTTGTAAAAACAAGCTTTTTTTTTTGTTTTTGTTTTTATTTTTGTTTTTAACTTCTTTTCTATTTTAATTTATAACTTAACACTTGCAAAAAGTTTTCAACACGTCTTCTCTTAGAGAAAGTTAACGAAGAACGAATTTGAAATGAAATCCAATTTTTTGAAAAGAATATGCACACATATGTAGTAGGCCATGAGTTTTAAATTTGTTTTATTTGTAACAGAAGTTTTGGTGAATGCTTGTCATTTGTAAACAAAAACTTTTTGAGAAAGAATATTCAACGCATTACGCACCAAGTGGAAGCAAAATAAAATTGGTAAAAAAAACATACATACACAGAAAATAAAACATTATGAAAAATTATTTTGTATTAATACTTACATAAATTAACAAATATTTACCCTAGAAAATGTCATTAAAAAGACCAACAGCATCAGTTTGGAGTTATTTCAAGAAATTGGATGCAGAAAATAAAGCCCAATGTTTAAAATGCTTTTCTAAGGTGACAAATGCAAAAGGAACAACTGGCGCTATGATAAATCATCTGAAGCTGATACATAAAATATCATTAAGCTCTTCTATGGAAAATGAATTGCATCAACCAAAACTACAAAAAACTTCAAGTTCAATGCTAGAGTTTGTTAATCGAGAAAGTTTGGTGGATATTGTCTCAAAATTGGCTGCAATTGATAACATCTCAATACACACTATGACGAATTCAAAATTTATTCGATAATCAATTTCAAATCGAGGTTATTCTTTGCCACACTGTGAAAGTGGTGTCATGAACTTAATTCATAATAACTTCGAATTAAAAAAAATTGAGATGATTAAAATCATTCAAAACCATAAGATAGGTGGGAGAAAATTCAGTCTCACTACTGATGAATGGACAAGCCTCAGAGGACGTAGGTATATGAATGTAAATGTACACGGAGAAAACAAAGAGTTCATGAATTTGGGCCTTGTTCCAATCAAAGGATCTTGCAATGCGGATGAAATGGTTGAGAAAATTAAAAATCATTTAACTGAATTCAACATAGATTTTGAGAGTGATCCATATAGTATGTACTACTAATGATGGAGCACCAAAAATGCTCAAGTATGGAAAAACTTGTCCAGCTGAACTAATTGTATGTTTAAATCACAGTATACACTTAGGTGTTTGTGACTACTTTTATAAAAAACGTGAGTCTACACAAACATCTTATGATGAAAACATGGAGGACAATGAAGAAGATATTTTTGAAGATTCTTGTGTTGACCATGAAATCGAAGATTATATAGAGGATAATATCTCCATTTTTGAGCAACTTAAGTTGGTGAGAAAAATTGTAGTTTTTTTTAGATATTCTCCCGTGCGTAATAGCGTACTTCAAACTTGAAGAGGACGATGAACTTGAAGGGGAAGATGACTGCTGATAGTTTCAAGAAGAGTATTCGCCTAGTAAGTAGACCGTAGAAGGCCGGAAACGGTGGTCAAGCCAATATGGTTCTTGAGGGCAGTGTGAAGGCAATGGACTTTTTATTGTCGGTTGGACGCGTATATATTAAGTGGTTCAGCTTCATGGTGTGCCCCCAGGAGGCCATACTGGTGTACTATCGTTGTCTTGGTTTTGAGACACTACAGACGGCATTGAAGACTCAAAGAATAGTTTTTGTAGAAAAAGTATCGAATCAAGCGCAGAGCACATATGTATGTACTTGGGACCTGCTCGGAATTAATACATTTCAAGAAGAAACACAAGGGTGTTTATCAAGTAACAGTAATGGAATTATCCTTATTGATTCCGACCAGCATACTGATGTTTGGCAGGGCAAAAGGATTGGAAGACACATTACAGGGATACCCTAAAAATTTTGTTACAGTGGAATGAATCGAAAACATCGATGTATTTTATAATTAATCGTTGTAATCGATGTTTTCTTTCAATGTCCATCACTATGAAGCAGTGGCTATAAAACAATTTATATTGTTTCAGCCAACTCTGTTAACAAGAAGCAGAGACTTGTAAGAACTAAATAATCCAAGTACATAGTAATTTTTTTTATTAATGAGGTTAAATTATTATTCACTGTTATTTCATTTTTTTTTATTATTTTTTGTAAATCTTTATTTGTTGTTGTTTTTTGTTTTTATTTCGCTTTAGCACATACAAATACAGACAATAGTAAATAATTGATTAAATTAATTGTTTTAAAATCTAGATTACTTATCAGATAACAACATTTCGTCTTTTTTTTGGATTTGTTTTTGTTTTTGGTATTCATATGTTATTTGTATATATAAAAAAAGGATACAAATGCATAATTGAACGTGCCTAGCTGTTATCCTTCTTATATGGATTTCTGTTTCTTTTTTTAATCGATTCAATTTAAGAAGAAGTCTTTACTTAAAGAATTAATTTTTTGGTTTTATGATTCGTTTCTTCATTCACATAAAATACGTTTTTGATTGATCGTGTAGAGTTTTAGATAAGAGCAGTTACAATATAATTGAGATTTAATAATTTTTTAATAGAACCCTTTGACATTGAAAATAATTGTTGTTTTTGTTGTTGTTGGAAAATAATATATTAAAAATTGACACATTTTTTGGAGAATTGATATTTTGTTTCGTATGCCTTCCATTGAAATCTTTCAATTACAATAGAAAGTTTACAATAATATTTTTATTTTTTTGTTGTTTTTAAATTTAATTTAATAATATTACATAGAGATTAATGTTTTGTAATTATTACAGATTTTGTTTTTTTTTTGTAGTAAAAACAAAATTCATTATTATTGACACAAGTTGCAATCCGTATAATTGAATTACGAGTAATGTTGACGACCTTAATGTTACTAATTTTCTAAATTTAATTAAATTTTAATTTCTTTATAGTTTTTCTGTTGTTTTTGTTTTGTTTAATTAACCTTTTTGTTTCTCTTCACTAATTAATTGTAATGTTGTGGTAATTGAATTAACGAACAAATAACGCATTTGATTGATCATTTAACATTCATTTCATTTAAGTTGCATTCACTTTTTTTTTTAATTTAATTATTTTGTATATAATGTTTTGTGTATATATTTTATCCTAATTGTTTATTTCTAATATCATTTAATTAATCTATATTTACAAAAACAAAAACCGAAATTAATTATTTTATTTATAATGTTAATCAATACAAAAAAAAAATATAATTCATTAAGATGTTGTTGTTATTTTCCCTTATTTATGTATGTTTCATCAGTCAAGAAGGGAACTATAATTGCCTTGATTAATTGATATCTTTTTGTTATTGTGGATTCTTATTTCATTATTTAATATAATTGAGATTGTTTCTAACTTCACTTGTATCGTGTATCGAACTCTCTAAATACTTTATTTTTAATTGAGTATTTTTTTTGTAAAATTCATTAAATGCAATTGTTTTTATTTTCTTTTTTTTTCTTGTTAGCTGTCTTCATTGTCTTGTTCTTTTTTTGTTTTTTTTGTTTAATTTTTCTTTTTGAAATTCAATTAAAACTAAATTTCGATGTTTTCTTTTATTTAAAAAATGTAAAAAAAAATCGTTTTAATTTATTTTAAAGGAGCGGATATGATGAGATCAGTACGCTTAATTAAATGTTAATTTTTAATAAGAAATAAACGCTTTTCGATATGTTCTTTAATAAAGAGAGAGATAGAGAGAGAGAGAGAAAAAACAAATGCAAATTGATTGATTGGTCATGTAATTCCTTAATTGGTAATACTTGATGCAGACTAATGCAGTCTAAGCCTTATTCATCGATGATATGTTATCACAAAATGCCGAAGGAGGACTCAGATTTTTCTCATTGATAATGTGATGATATTCTTCGGGTACATGAGCTGTGGTCGACAATTGATTTTTGTTTTTGAATTTCGTGGGATATAAGTGTCCTGCCATTGTTGAACCAATGGCTAGGGTGTCAGCATTGCTTAGAGTCTCCATGGCACGATAGTCAAAAAATGTTGACATGTTATCGTTCGGTATGCCTAAAAGATGAAGGGGTTCAATACTGTGAGGTAAATGATGGCGATAATTGTCGTGACCATCACCGATCACTCCGGTTTTAGCGTCGCCACCAAGTAGTTTGCCTTTTCGTCTCGGTGTAATGGTAAGGAAATCGCCATAACTCTTGTTATGGCATGCTAGAGATGCTGCAGAGCTAAGAGGAGTTTTGGCTTGCCCCAGTAGTCGTTCATGCTGCTGTGCCGAAACTTGGATTGCGGTAGCAGCAACAGGTGCGGCTGCCTGATTGCCGGCCTGTTTTAAAATTTCAACATAGGAGCCCGACTGGACAATATGCGGGGAGGGGAGGCCATTAGAAGAGCATTGGAATTCACCGGCGAGGCTGTTCCCACTGTTGGAACTATTATCGGCATTTTTTGATCGCCCTTTGCTGGATATACTGCCGGACATATTTGAATGGTTGGCTGAATTTTTGGCACACTCGTCTGAAGCTTGTCGCTCATGTTGTTTGGGTGATTGTATTTTGTTACTTGATTGCTGCTGCTGTTGCTGTTTACGCTGCTTGGGTGGCGGGTCAAAGAGTCGGTAGTCGAGCGGCACCGCGTCCATGCTGCTATATTATTTCAACATCGATGATAGTTTTTTAGAGTTTACAAATTTGTATAAAAATTTAAAAAGTCAACAATCGATAAAATGACATGTATTTTTATAATAGCTTAGATATATTGGACATAAACATATGTACATACATACATATATTAATGTAATAATAATCTATTTGTATGTATGCTACATATAATGTAAATAAAGTTTTAACTTAAAGTATATGAATAACTAGACATGCAACTTTAATTCACAGGATAAATTAACATTTACAGGCAATACATTCCAACTTAAACGAAATATAAAAACTTCGAAAACGGTCTTTAGGTACCATATATGCCCACATGTCAATAATAAAGGCAAAACAAGGATTATATAGATACACTAGTGACTACAGTGATTAGAGACTAAAGCAACTGACTTAATATTTCAAGATTTCTATAGCAATCTAGTAAAAACTATCCCGAGAATTTTTGATTTAAATTAATAGGACCGCAAAGACTTGAAATAGCTACATGCATAAATACATAATTGGCCATCACAACCCTTTAGTCAGGATTACGGCCTAGCTTCTCACACTACTCATGTTGTGTGGGTTAATTTTTATACACTAGTGGCGGATCCTACAGTTTAACGTCGGCTCTGAACGACAGATTTTGAGAAACTTTTTCATGGCAGGTTTATTTACCCTCAGAGTTTTTGCCAGAAACCTGTTGAGAGGTAGTCGCCGAAGAAATTTTTTTTTTATATTTCGTTTTGATGTCTGGCCTGGGACTCGAACCCGGGCGTTCCGTAGAATAAGCGAACACACTACCTACTACACTACGGCGACAACTACAAAAAATTAAATACACCCAGCTAAGTTGTGAATTTTGTTGAGTAGAACTCAAGAATATTTTTTTTTTATATTTCTCGAACCCTCCAAACTTGTTTTATTTGACAAAAATTGTTTTTTGGACTTTACGCACAAATTTATTAATTACACAAACATTTCTCAACCGATATCCAAAAACCTCGTTAGAAAGAAGAGGGATGCGCCTTTAAAACGATATACATACGTATTTTATTTGACTTAATATGGTATGGGGTTTGATGGGGTAAATTTAACAAATGCAAATTTTCTTCATATTTTTTCAAGTTGGTCCGTTCATAGTAGCAAACTTTAATTAAAACATAATTAAATGCATTATCTTGTGAAGAGATTGACACTTCGTTTGATCAAATCGGACAAAAATTCCTGTAGTTACTATATATGTTATATTTTTCATAAACATATTTTTTCAAATGAACTTTTACTTCAAAAATTTTCAGAATTTTTGATGGATCTTGATTGTTTATGGCAAATTGTGTCAATTTCACGTTTGAGCATTTGGTATGTTTATGTATACCATTTTAAAGGCTCATCTGTCCCCTTTTCAAAAAATTTGAATTTTGAAAGTAAGTTACAAATATTTGGGTAATCATAATTTTGTGTAAAAAGAATAAAAATACGGTTATTGTCAAATAAAAGAAGTTTGGAGATTTCGAGAAATATAAAAAAAATATTTTTCAGTTTACAACAAAGCTCACAAACTACATTACGTCATTAGCTATGTGTATTTTAACTGTCACTCTGTGTAATTAAAAAATCTGTAACTGAATAACAAACAAATATTAAAAATAATATATTTTAATAAGAGGTTCTCCGAACACAAAAAATTTAAGACGGCAAGTATGGAAAAATAGAAAATTTAAAAGCATTTAAGTTTTTTTCAAATGATTTTTAACAGACTTTTTTCTTTCGACAGAGAACAGATAAAACTTTACGATTTATTACAATAAACTCCTTTTTCACTTCAAAACCATTTTAAAAAATTTATAAAATCCACCTCCGAGCGGTGAACGGACCTACCAGAATCACATTCCGTAAAATTTTTAGATCGTTTTCGGGAGCATGAGTCAGAAATACGTACATAATTAATGGTCCAAACAAAAATAAAGTACTGCAGAAAGTCCAAATTTGTCTATATGGCGGTCATCCACTTGTATTTATCAACGATTTTGTAAAATCGGCAAATAATTGGATCAGGTAATATGAAATAAATAATTTTCTAAGATGAATTGGAGGCGGATGTTGATGTTGAACAATAAAAACAACGAATTGTCTCAATGTATCGATAAGTTACACCGAGTGTTTTAAAAACATCGATATACATATCGCCCACCACTATGGCGCATGGCATCTGAACGAATGTGTATGTAAAAAAGGACGATCCTCTTTTATGTGTTAGGTCCTGTATGGTTAATTTGTGTTTTCAAACATAGATTTGAAGCAAATAAACCAGAAATATTTTAAGGTTTATAATAAATCGTTATAGCGGTAAAATTATGAAATTATTTCATAAAAATTTCATCAAACATGATTCCTAGCAATAACAGAATAAGTGGAAAATTATACTATGAAGAAAGAAAGAAAGAAATGTTTCTGAAAAAAATTCAGAAAATACATTAAAAAAGCTTTAAAACTTACATTTAAACAAAATTAAATATACTTATTCGGGAGAGCCTAAGATAAAAAACGATAATGAAAGTTCTACTAGTTGAGGAGAGGCGCTTATTATACATGCAATGGAGTTGCATTACGACTTATACGGTATTCAGATATGCACCTTTATTGCGTAAATCGCAATAAACACCATTATTGAACTCAGTATTTCATATAAAGTTTCAATTAATAGTTGCGCAATAAATATGCAAATTGTTATAATATTGTGTAACACTTAAAAGTAGAGTGAACATCCACCTACCAGAAAACAAACAATATACCTCAATATACCGAACCATACCAGGCAAAGCCAAAAATGTCCAAAACAGTGGTTAGAGGACGTGTAAGTACACGTCAATTAAGAAAACCGAAAACAGTGGTTTTATATCACAAAATATGCAAATAAAGATACAGAACCTGTGCTCAGGGCAAATAACTTCCCGCAGTAGTTAGGACAAATTACATGCATTCTTAATTAAAAAAAAAAACAAGATAGGAGTAAATCTTCAAAAATATATTCGATGTATTTTTTAATAGAAGTCGTGAAAGCAAATAGCGTTGTTATAATGTTATATTCAAGAAATTCTGATAATTCTGAAATCTTAAATGAGTAATTCCCCCGTTACGGTAGTGTTATGGCGTTTTCTTTTCTACAAAGAAAATGTCACCCTCTTACAAGGTGCATTAAAAAAATTGCTGACCAACCCTGTTATAATGTAATTTTTATTTGAGATGAACATAACATAAATATGAAAAAAGGGTATGCCCCGTGCCCTTAAAAATATGTTTAATTTATTGATTTGTTTTCAATAAAATATGTAAACATAAAAAAGGTGTTGCCAGATCGCTAATTTTTCGATATCACTTTTTTAGAGCTTTTTTTATAACCAAATAAAATTTTTTTTAACACAGTTCTAACACTGAATGCAATTTTTTATATTACTGACCATGTAGCTTTAATAATGTAATGTTCTCTTAAGGTTACCCCACAAAACAATGAAAAAATTAACTTCAAAATTGGATAACGATACTAGGCGACTTTTTTAAATTTCATCTGGTAGCCCTATAAATAAACAAAAGTCATTTGCTCTACAGGGCATTATCAGCACTCTCGATTTATACAGGGCGTAAAATGCAATGCCCTCCACCATTTTCAAGTGCGAATTATTTAGAATAAAACATACCACCCTTTTAGAGGGAGAAACATTTTTAAGAAACAAACACAAAATTGCATTTTTTAAAATAAAGTGCACATTTTTTGGTAGAAAAGAAAACACCATTAGTGTTTAATTTATGAATTGTTATAAAAAAAAATCGCATTTTCCAGCTGTCAAATGATTATTGTATAAGCTGAATTGCGTATGCCTGAACACTTAAAATAATTTTGTCAATTAAACGAATATTGAATCAATTAAAATTCATGCCTGAACATAGTATTAGGTCAACATGTTTTTATTAATAACTTTTTAAATTACGTTGTGATAGTATACAGAACTCAAATTGACTTAAGTCGACTTAGGCTGTTATTGAATGGGATGACAAATTTGTACACTTGGGAGAAACTTGCCAGATACATAATAAACCAGCATGGGCGAAAAGTTATTGCTTTATACAAATCATCCTATTGAGAGGAATATTTGCAATGTTGTGGATAAATTCTAGTAGTTCAGTCAACAATTGACCAACGGTCGTATGGCCTGAAACGCAAAATCTGTCGAAATTATCACCACTGTTGGTGACAATGCGGAATAGAATTTTATTACCTGATAGTGTAGCTAAATTTTCAGTTGACAAAACAGACAAATAATTGGACAGAAGAAGCTTCAACAAGATACTCGTTATTAATTGTTTAAATTCTGAAGTTCCGTTATTAATTGTCAAAGTTCAGAATACCCAATATATTAAAGCCGAATTAATTAATAGATTAATTCTTTTAAATTAATTTCAATTGAGCAATTACTACAATTTCAGAACTCGAACGTCATTTTTTTTAACATTATTTTACCATCAAATTTAAGAAACGCTACAAATTTAAATGTTCAACAAAAGTACTCTGTTCTCTAGTATATGTAAGTCAAACTATGCAGATTGAACAACATTGACATTCGAACGACAAATAACTAAAAAATTAAAAAAAAAAAATAATTAAAAACACATTACATTGGTATGTGGTAGATAGAAATGAAATATTAAAAACGGAAAAAAAGTAATTAAGTATGGTATTGTCGTAATGATAACGAACTAACTAATTATGGTCGCTTGCCTATTGGATAAGGAGCTCTTGTGATAGCCTACACTATCACTACTACCACTGCCTCCGCTGCCAGATGACTTCAATATGATCAAAGCACTGGGACTACTGCGGTTATTATTGGCGATTTTTTGCTGATGTGATGGCTGTGGTTGAGTGGTGGTAGTGGCCGCAAGGGTTTCATGCTTGGAAGACGATGCAAAACGATATGAGGGTGATGGTGATGGCGGTCGGGGCGGTTGCTGGTTGTGTGAAATTGTGGTCTCGGATATAGGTCGTTGGATTAAATGTACAAATTGATGTGGGGGTTTGGGTTGAATGCGGATTTTTGGCTTAGTAACCTTCTCGGAAGAGGATTGGTTTAGGTCTTGGTTAGTAGAGCATGCAGGGGTATTCGATTGGGAGTTATTGGTTAGAATTTTAGTGGGTTTTATAATTTGGAAAAAGGATTTAGGGGATTTAAATGATGGTCTTTTGGGATTTTTGGAAGCAACTTCGTTTGCCGACTCTGATGCGGCTCCATTAGAAGTGTGTAAGCTCTCGTTCGTGGAATCTTTCTGATGGTTCAGTAAAATGTTTTCTAAATATTGGGAGTTAATTTAAATAATACATTGGGTTAGGCAAGGCTATTAGTACAAGTGTTAAGTATTAGTGGTATGACTGTAAACAAAGTCAGTAAATGCGATGCAATGCAGGTGGTGTTAGTGGCGTGATAATGGAATGAATAAGTTTCGCAAAACAGGTGTCAATAGGGCAATTTTTAACTGATTATTGTATGTGGAATGATACAGGTTAGGTTTACATTGCAGGTTAGTTATGAATATTGTTATCGAGGTTTGATGATTGTACAGTTTTGAATAAATAAAATAGGTACTAACTTACTATGAAGTTGAGGCCTGCTAAATACCGACAGGCGTTCTTTATTACTGCTACCGGTGCGTGGACTGTGGCCATGGACTTTAAATAAAAAAAATACATTTTCCAACGAAACGATTTTTTTGTTTTTAACTTTAATCATAATACTCACTGTTATAGCCGGAATTATCTAATTGACTGGACGCATCAGTGCGCGTACTTCGATTGTCTTCTCTAATGCGCTCACCACTTAGATCACTGTCGCTGTTTAGACTGTCATATTCTTCGGATTCGGATTTTATCGCTTTGGAACGGCGCTTGTGTCTCTTCTCCGTATTTGTATGACTGCATTCTCCGCCACCCATTGATATGTTACCACTACCCGACACAGATCGCTTCACCTTCAGACCAGAACTGGATAGCGTATTGTCGTCACCGCTTCGGGGGTCGTACATGGGCTGCATGCCCTTACGGTTGAGTGGTATATTGGCCGATTGGTTTTCGTGTTCTGGTAAATGGAATGTAGCGTAAGGATATATATCTTCAGAGTATTCAGGTATGCGCTCAAGTGCAACAACCGAATCTCCCGGTGATTGCTGACACGATTTGCGCATCGTACCATAATATTGCTCACGGTGTTGTAGGTCCTTTCCCTCGCTGCCAGGTGGCCTCAATGTGTCCACATTACGTGAAAAGATATGCCGAGGATCTGAGAAGTAATACGGCTTTAAAATAGTTGATATGAAATCAATATGTCAGCGCTTAACTCACAGTTTTTGAAACATATACAGGCTCCGATCAGAGCCAAAATTGTACCAAAAATAGAAGTTATAATCACAGCTATTAAATGTGCATCCCGAAATAAGGAATTCATTTCTGGCAAATCACTCTGATCCAGTTCCCCAGGCATTCCGCTAAATCGCAATGTTTCAAAAGTATACTCTTTGACTGTAGATCCAGCATTATTGTGCGCCGTCACACGCAAATTATACAATGTACCAGCTTCCAAATCACCAATCGTATAGCGAGTCTAAGTAAAATAATTGAAAGGTTAGAGGAAACATTTTAAGGAAATAAAACTCAACGGCACTACTTGAAAAATAAATGTCCTTTTTAAGGTAATGAAATTTCAGAAAAGAAAAAGGAGGAGACATTTATCTTTCACATTTTACTAATAAAACCATTTCTATGGATTGCCAAAGGAAATTATGAAGCCGCTTGATGTGTGCGATTGCGAATGAAACTATTAATTTATCATATGATGTTCAGCTACTAAGATTATTGTATGGGATGGAGACGGTATGTTGAAATGAGGATAACTTACATGAGACTCAATGCGGCTGGACACAATTATCCAGTCACTTGCGATACCATAACGTTTGAATTCAATGCTGAAATATTGAATGGGACAACCACCATCCTGCCATGAGGATAATTCTATGAGAGCTGAGGTGATATTCGCTCGTATAAGGTTATGTTTACTAGGAGCATTTGGTTTGTTTCCTGAGTGTATTAGAAGACAAGAACCAATTCAATTAGAATACATATCATAATATTTTAAATGAAAAACTCACCTTGAGTTTTGGCAATTTCTATGGAGCTAGTAGCACTCGTGCCGATTTTATTAAACGTTACAATGGTGAATTGATAACTTGTACCACATTGGAGATCCTCTAACAGGTGTGAGTTAACACGTCTGTCCAATTGAATTTCCTCCCAATCACCAAACTCCTTGCGGTACGTCAAAGTAAATCCTCTTAAAGGAGCTCCACCAATATCATCGACTCTCCATTGCAATGAAACGGAATTCGCCGTTGTTCCTATCACGGAGATAACTGGTGCTGATGGTGGTACTATTAAGAAAGTTTTTTTTTTATAAGAAATGGGGAGAAAAATTTATTCTTATTTTTGATATATGTACCTTGAACAAATAACTGATAAACAATGTGATCGGAACCAATAGCGTTTCGCACTACACAGGAATAATTGCCTTCGTGAGATCGTTGTATGCTTCTAAGTGTCAAAGTATTATCGTTGCTCACTTCTAGACGGAAATGCTTCTTTGAACGAGCATTCAGTACTTTCCATTCGGCATTTGGTTTTGGAGTTCCTACATATAAGCAGGGTAACTTCATATCCACTCTCCAGCTTACGCTCAACGTTTGACTGAAAGATATAATGGCTGCAGGCACAGATGAGCTGGGAATGAGTTTAATAACGGGGGTACTAGGCCCTTGACCAACTCTGGTAGATGCTGTAACCCAAGCTTCATATGTTTCTCTGGTCGATAAATCCTTCGCTTCAAAGTGACGATTCTGAGCAGGCAAGACTTCTTTTAATATTTTCAGTTCTTGGCCCTTGTCTAGTATTCTTATATAAACATTATATTTAGTCACAATGCCATTGGGTCTTCGGGGCGGTAACCAACTAATAATAACCGAAGTCTCCGAATTTACAACCGATTTGACACGTTCCGGTGCATCAGGCACAGCTTCTTCGGTAGTACATGATACAGTGGAGCTGACCACGCCTTCACCAGCTCTTGTAAATGCCATTACTTGGACACTGTAATTCGTAAATGGCTGTAAACCATGTAGAACTGTGCTAAGAGCAGATGTTATTTTTGTTTCCCTGGCACCATATTCGGAATCAAAATTTCCTGGCTCATAAAGTACTTTATAGCCTTGAATAACACCGTGATGATTCTCTTTCGGCGGAGATTGCCAAGAAATTTGAATGTTTTGCGCAGTTAGGGCAATACAAGTTACGCCTTGAGGCGGGGCTGAAGGAGCATCCTCCAAAGTATGACCTAAAGCTACCTCACTTGGTGGTCCATCACCCTTGACATTAAAAGCTGAAACTGTCACTGCATACTGGGTGTACTTCTCCAGGCCAGTTAATCGGAAGTCATTAAGACCTTCGCCTCCCAGGCTGCTAACTTTAGTGAAGTTTTGAAAATTATCAGTTGAGCCGTGCTTTTGATATGCAATTGTATAACCCAGAAGTTCACCATTCCAAGTATCTCGTTCTGGCGGTCGCCAAGTGATAAGAAGTTGTTGGGCTCCCAAAGGTTCAGCGGAAACATCTTGAGGCCTCCCACTTGGAGCTTCGGCATCTGTTTGTACGAGCAGTATATCGCTAGGCGCACTGGTGCCCAAATGATTTTCAGCATACAAACGGAAATGATAAGATTGTGCCGGACGCAAAGAACCGATCTGAGCTGTAGTTTTATCTCCAGGCAACAACTTTTGATTATTGCCTTCATGCCATACATCTGACAAATAAAGAATTTATTATTGTCTACACTACAAGAGAGCTTTAAGGACTTACCTCCGGCTTTCTTGTATTGCAATATATAATTTGAAATGGGCTGAGAATCACGATTATTACCGCCTAACAGTACGCTGTCCTGATCGTTAGGCGACCAAGCCAAACTTACAGAACGACTGCTTAAATCAGTTGCATGTAAATTTACAGGAAAATTTGGAGGTTCCTGTACTTGCAAGTGTATAACTGCCCGATCATGCCCATATGAATTACTGGCTATACACGTATATTCACCGCGATCGCTGAGTATCGTTTGTAGTATGGTCAATTCGGAAACAATGCCGCGACTCAGAGGAGAATCCTTTATGTGATAGCGAACGTCAAATGAAGGATCAATGCGATTGGCTTTCGCTCGCCATGATATATCTAAAGGTTGATCGCCATCAGCTTCGCAACGCAGTGTTACCCTGTCACCTCTCCTAACGGTTACCTGTTTCTTGGACACCGTTACGGTAGGACCAACTTCAAGAGTTACATTAAGTTTATATTTTTATTATTTCGATAGAAATTCAATGGTACCAACTCACCGTGCACCGTTAGCTTAATGAGTTGACTCAGTCCTGCCCCAATGCCATTATTGGCTTGACACAAATAACTGCCCTCGTGTTCACGACCTACCTTTGGTATTATTAATGAACCATTGTTATGGGTTTCGATAACTGATTTAGAGTTGCCATTTGGTATGCCATAACTTAATTCACGATATTCTCCAGAATCTCCTAAAGATGATTTGATTATATATTTCAATCTATAATGTATAAATATTTCTCTTAAGCTCACCAATTGATTGCTTCCATTGCACTGTTGGAACGGGAAAACCATCCGCCTGACATCGTATCACAACCGGATTGCCTAATATAGCATCCTGATCGCCCGGTTTAATTATCCAACGTGGTGGAACTGTTACACACAATTTGTTTTCAATATTAATACATACAGAAATTATCCAAACTTTAATAGTTTTATATACTGATGGTGGTAGTGCTCATTATTAATTAATACATGCATATTATAAATGTTAATAAATATTTTATTTCATAATCAAATTTACTTTCAATGAATAACTTTTCTAATTTCGACTTACCAGATTAACTAAAAGAATTACAATTTTTTTATATCGTTTAGTAACAATAATAATAATAATAATAATAATAATAATGAGATTAAATTATAATGTTTAATTAAACTAAACCCAGTTTTGGAGACAGAGAGAGAGAGTGAGAGATAGTTAGTGTTGAAGTTCAGAGTTGGAGGGTACAGAAATTAAATTATAAATTATAACACAAACACAAAAATTAAATCTGAATAATACGATAATAAAAGACAAATGAAATGAAAATATGAGACACAGATAATATGTACTGCATTACAAAGTGCTCTTCTAGATGTTTGCAATTTTTCAGTGATTCAATACGGTGCTCTGTGTTCGGGTGCTCGATCCGTGCTTTGTGCTTTTTATTTTGCATTCTCAATTTTTTCTATTCTTTCTTATGCTGCCATTATTTTGCATTCTCCGATAAAAACTCCATCGTAAGTTCTGGAATGTATTACTCTATACGTGTTAATGCATTTATTTTAAGCTTGTACACAGAAGATCATGATATGGAACATACTTTCTAAATTGCTAAAAAAACAGCGAATTTTATAATAAAAAAAATTGTTTAAAATTGCACTCTTTGGGTACTGAAGAAATCAATACTCATAAGTTGCAATCAAGTGTTATACTGGAGAGTGAAGGAAAAGATTTACACCAAAATCAATGATTTTGTTGAAACAATTTGTTCTGATAGCAAATTTCAACATAATAATCAGAGATCAGCTATGAATCGTTTTTTCGCTACTCATAAGTACTCATGAAATTTTGAGTATGAGTATTGAAATTCAACTACTCTGATTCATTCGTACTCACTACAACATTGATTTATAAGTACAGGTTGCAATGAGTATGAGTACAACGAAATATGTTTGATTCATACGCCTACTCATTCAGATTCATAAATTTTGAAAAATACTTATGATACTCATAAATGATTCGAGTGATTCGAATTATTCACTAAAATTTACAGTCTTAGTTGTTGTTGCATATACAAAAAAAGAAGAAAGAAAACGACAAAGGCAGCAAGCAAAGCAAACACACAACCTTCTAGTGAGTATTGTAGTGTTCGTACGCTAATCATATTTATTTTCTGATTCTTGTAAATGTTGAGTAAAGGAGAATCGAAATCAACAAAATCATGCGTATTGTTAAGTATGAGTACGATAAGTACTTCAAACTTTGAATATGAATAGTATGAGTATGATATTAAAATAAGTATGAATGCCTATAAGTATCAGCAATTATAAGTATAATTGGAATCTACGCATCTTTTTGAATATTCATTGCTGATCTCTTATAACAATACACTGTCTTTTGCCGCAAGATAACCTTTTTTAATTAAACCAGAATTTAATATCACACTAAAACAAATATGTACATTTTATTAAAGTGTAGATAATTCACCATTTTATTCTGTATTTTAATATCTTACCCGTTAAAGTATAAAGTTACTAGATTGCTAATGCTAATTTCAATAAGTGGAGTAACGTTTAAACTGTAAACTGTAATTCCTATATACTTAATTAAAAATCACTTTACTTATTATTTTAAAGGATGTTTATAAACATGAAACTTTAGTTACACCTTTGCTTTCTACATAGAAGCATGGCTTTCATGGATTCCATCACAAAAGTTATAAGAATATTTCCTAATAGAAAGAATAAAAGTAAAATAAATAAAATTCCTTCACTCTTTTGAAATTTGTATTTTTAATAGAATCAAATTATTGAATTCAATATCACGATATAAATTTTTAATAACAATTCTAGTCAAAGTTCAACAAAAATGTGTTGTAAAACCCTTGAATGTTATTGTACCATATTAAAAAAAAAAACTTTTAAAAGATTTTTTGTACAACAAGAATTTAATTAGAATGGATAGAATGCGAACAATCTATCAAATAAATTATAAAACATTAAGGGCCATTATTACAACTTGCCGCTAACTCAAGGAAGGATTTTAACGGGCAGATAAATTGTACTTTATTATTATTATAGGCGGACAATAATAAGCGTTAAGCTAAAGGGAAGTTTATGTTAGAACTGCCGTATTATATGTATATTATTTTCGATATGGCAACTTCAAATATAAACAATATGAGGAAACAGCAACAAAAAAGAGGCCCTTCATTGCCACTGAGTTTAAAAAAACTTTTCATTTGAATTCAAGTTTGCTGTATATATATCACAGCTATTTATAATTGTGGACGTGATACTATCGCCCGTTATCTTTTTCAGGAAGTTTATCCCTAGTTCGTAAACTAAAAATTAGATTTGAGTAAGATAGTTGTGCTAGTACACATTTTTCAAATATATTCTAAACATTTTTGGTGAACTTAAACTGCACCATGTATTTGGCTAGATGCAATCTGTATTCAATGATGCCCCGATGGTCTTTGTCTCTCTTGATCCATTCAATTTTCCATAACTCTATCAAGAAAAAACTTCAGACTTGAGTAAATCGAGATAAAAACCACAGCAGACGTAAGGTTTTTCTGCCTTTTCAAGATTTTTCAGAACATCCGGTGCTAATATATCAATATAGATCTCGAAGTTTATAACCAGTTTTTCTCATACAGCTAAGATAATATTTCTAAGTCCAAGTGTAATTACGTTAATTGGATCATATTCCAGTTAAAAAATGTTATAATTGGCCATTAATCGAGATGTTTGCAAAAGGAGGATTTATGGAAGCAAGTAGACTTAATCATCTCCTCCTTCACAGATATTGAAATTATCCCCTTTAAGAATATCCGCAATCTGTATATATATTAAAATGAATGTCTGTCTGCATGTCCTTTATAGAATAGTTAACTATGCATTTGATCATGTAATGATCTTTAGCAAAGTTGTTGTGCATGAGCCCACGGAAGTTTCTAAGTTGGTATGACCAATTTCCGACATGTGGCGCCACTGAAAATTATTTAAAATGAATTAAATCGTAAACTATGGTATTTGATCATGTGTTGATTGGACAATTACCAGACATTTAAGGATTCATCATTTATGATTTTAATAACATTTAGTATAACTCATTCCCGTAAAATGTCAATCAAAAATTTGAAATTTTTTAATTCTGGAAAATTTTTAAAAATGATGATAGGAAGACAACTTAATATTAGCTAGGCAAAATATTTTTTAACTGGAGCTAATTTCCATCATCACTTAGCGACATTCCTTTGAAGTTGCGTAGTGTACTGGCCATTTGTTGTTATAGATATTGTTTCATTCCAAGTGAATGAAATGCGATTTTGGTCCTTACAACCAATTTTTTTCCCCTAAAGCCTCGTAAGCACATAAAATTCAAAATTTCAAGTCCTTTTTTATTTTCATCTTTAATTTTTTGTATGTATAGAAGTGGTATTTTTCTCATCGCAAATGCTCACTAAAATAAGCAAAAACAGGAGCACAAAGTTAACATGTATCATAACGATCGCTTTAACGTTTATAGACAAATTAATCATTTTCTTTCTTAATATTTACGATTGCATTTAATTTACTTTTTAGTCACATTTTTTTTTAATTTTTAGTGGTGGAATCTAAAAACATAATTAGAATTACAATATTTTCTTTAGTATAATTTTTGTTTTTTTTTTTGCAAAGAAGTAAGAAAATATCTGGAAATTAAAATTTCTACCAACACATAGACAAATTAATTGACTTCT
Source organism: Sarcophaga rosellei (assembly GCA_930367235.1). Classification (NCBI taxonomy): domain Eukaryota; kingdom Metazoa; phylum Arthropoda; class Insecta; order Diptera; family Sarcophagidae; genus Sarcophaga; species Sarcophaga rosellei. Next base: position 63,414,397 of record OV884019.1, read on the forward strand.
ATAATTCTATAATTTTCAATAATCATTAATACGAAAGCAGATATTCGCTGTGCCTTTTCCAAGCACCAACGAAAAAAGTGAATAAATTTGATCCGAGTGCATGCCTATTTGTCTATCTGTATACATACATGTAAAGTGTGTACTTCATTCTGTGAAACATACAAATGCATTACAAGAACATTAAGAGCAATACATCCCATGTCTTCGTTTACAACTTGTGCTATAACAGTGAGAATTAGACGAGTGCCACACATTTAGTGAATATTATAGTTTTTTTTCTCATTGATGTGCTTGATTGTACAATTTACCCGATACTGAAAGCATTGCCACGTATTCAACAGTTCCAGCCCGATTTGTAACGCGGCACGTGTAGTTACCATTGTGGCGTGATGTGACATTATGAATCGAGAGAATGCTTGAAAAGGGCGCATATTCATTGATGGTCAACGAAGGATCTGATGATTTAAAAGGACTATTTCCCGGTCCGCTGTTCAATTCACGTTGGAAATGTTCATCATCCAAGTTGCTAAGATTACTACCAGTCTGTATTGGAACATCGTCCTTTAGCCAAGTTATATTAAATGGCTGATCGCCTTGACTACTCGAGCACATAAGTTGTGTTCGCATACCTTCGGTTATTTCATCTTCAAAACTAAAGGGTGAAATACGCGGCGGAACTATAGAAAGTTTAAGAGAGATATTTATGTAGAAATTAATATTATAGATTGAAAATAAAAATAAAAATTTGAACTGAATACAGTTGAGATGAGTTCTTTTTAGGGCATTAGGTAGGTAGTATGTAGTTAGGAAAAGACAGAAGAAATTTCAAAATAATCAATGTTCATCTTACAATTTTCGTAAAATGAAAATCAAATCATAAAATAAAAATCATAATTAAAGTGCTTATAACTTAATCTTAAGCAAATTCATGCACTTATATGATAAAAATAAATCGCAGATATTTAGACTCATGCAACATAAATTTCTGTAAATCTATATATGTATATATAGTATATAATATGTATGTATATATTGATTGTATGCTTCAAACTACGTATATATAAATGTAGCATTTAATAAATACAAGTTAATGCATGCATTCATCAGTCATATACCATTAACTCTTAGCTGTGCAGAGTGCGATACAGTTGCGGCATCGTTTTGGACGCGACATGTGTAGGTGCCGCTCTGAGCCCGCGTCACACTTGTTATGCTGAGGGCACTGGTGAAATCATCATTTTGGCGAATTGTCACTACGCCGCCGCCTCCTTCACCACCGCTACTACCATCATCATTCGTGTAAGATATGGTACCATGGGCATTGGCATGAGCATAGTTGATCGAAGTCGGATGTGAGCCGGAGCCCGATGCAGCAACGTCACCGGTACCACTAATCCCACCGCTAACACTGCCGCTGTTGCGTGCACTATGCGCAGACTGCATCGCTGCAGTCCCCGCCGTCTGTAGGGGTTTTCCATCCTTGAGCCAGGTGAATGTGAGCGGTAGATCACCGGTGCCAATGACACATTGAATGCTTGTACGATCGCCGACATTCAGATCGCGGGCGAATGAAAATGGTGTAATCTTGGGCGGAACTAAAATTTTATATATTTTTTTTTTGTGACATTTGTTCTATTTCTTTCATTTAATAACTGCTATTTGAATTTGTATTTTTCTTCTTAATTCTTAAGTTATTTTAACTCTTCTACAAGATAAACAAATACAATAGACGTACTCTTTCTTGTTCAATATTTCATAATTTTATATCTCTATGGAATACTTATATCGTACAAAAACAATTGCGAATATCTAATGACATTTGCGATTTGAGATGTCAATAGATATTCTCGTCTGTCTTCAGTATTTTGAATATCCTTGAAAAAAATTCTCCAAGTTTTTAATTGAAAATAAAGTGGAACCATTTGCAAATGGAAACGATTAAAATAAAATTTCGATATTAGTTACATTGTTTTGGAATTGTTACGTATAAAATTTCAAATAAATTTCAATTCGTTGAGAATGAAACGATATACTTTCCACCTTAACACAAGTGGCGAGGAGCGTCGAATATATATCAGTGATTGTATGTGCCAAGCGTTCGTCCTGGCATGTACTTTGTTTATGTTGATCTGACATCAAATCAAATAATCTTTCGATTTTCAACAGGATTCAAAAAACTAAACTCTACATTTCTCATATTTTTGAAAAGATTTATTTGGGATTTTTATTCCCCATTTAACTTTTAAAAACTAATACTGAAGGTAGTGTAAATAATTATGAAGTAATATTTAGAAGAAACTCAAATTAAGTTAAATCATTTACGAAATATATATGTATGTATATATATATACAGTGAGCGTCAAATGAAAATAAACACCTTACTTTATTTGAAAAACATGTAGATTATATTCATCAATGCAGTGAAATATAACAAAAAACAGTATTGCGTAAAATTCATTTCATTAAAATCGAATAACATTGCTTTCCCAAGGTACTATACATGTTAATAAAATATACATTTTTGTCAAATAAAATGGGATGTTTACTTTCATTTGGCGATCACTGTAGATACCACATATACCTTTTTCTTAAGCGTTTAATCTATTTAAATAAAATAAAGTTTTAAAGACTTAATGATGTTCACCATGACTTCTTTGCATGAGTGTGAGTGAGATGTGTTGGCTTTGAGAGAAGCCGCTGTGGCTTGCGGCTTACTCGCGACTTAAGAAGATCCCATTAGAAATGATCTAACAGTTTAAATCGTATGATCTGATTGGCCACTTCCATATCATCGCCACGTAAAAGGATTATGCCCTCAAATCGTTCGTTAATAATATCCAACATAGCATGTGCTTGAGAAACCTATTTGTTGTTCATTATCCAATACATGCAAAAACAAATTGGTAATCATTGAGCTACAGTGTTCTCGCCGTTGACAGTGATGAACTGGCCAACATTGTTCTGAAAGAAATATTGGCCAATGATTCCGCCAGTCTTAAATACCAAACCGTGACTTTTTTGAAAACATTTAGAAGTCATGTGGATTGGTAACGATCTAAACTCGATGATTTTGTTTGTTTACGAACCCATTCATAGCGGAATCAGCCTCATCCCTGAAGATGATTTTTCGATAAAAACTAAGTTCAGTTACCTTCAGCGGACACACGTCGTTGTTTATGGGTAATAACTAATGACAACTAATTTGACAGAAGTAGCTTTAATAAAATTGCCGCTTTCAACTATCAAAGTTCAGAAGTAGCTGTTGGAAGTCCCTACATACACTGCTGTTCAATAAAATAGATTCACCATGATCAACAACTTGCAATTAATTAAAGAAGACTCACGCTTCAAATTTTTGAAATGTATCGGAATTATATTCATAAGAGGCCAGTAAACAAAGTGCAGTTACTTTTTTACATATACTCCTTTGCATAAGAGATGTCTAGTAGACCTTTCGGAGAGCAGTTGAATCTATTTTTCTGAACAGCAGTGTAAATATATGATAAAGCGGTAAAAATTAAATCAAGCACCTAAACGGCATACACTAAATATTTTTGTTGTCCTTTCAAAATTAGTTTTAGTCTAATACAATTTACGTACAAATATTTTGTAGTAGACTGAAAACAATTTGATAATTCTGTTGATAAAACTTCTTTATTTAGTGTTGTTTATACTTTTTGAAACAAATCCTTGGCTAATAAACGTGTCAACCAATCATGCTTTCTTTGTCTTTGTTTTCCCAAGCTGTCACTTTTTTTCTAAAAATATTCAATGTTTGCAATTTAGATTTTTACTAAGAGCGACCTCTTTAACAAGACCTCTATCAAATTACGTAACTCTTTATTTTTCGGATCAAATAAATGCATGGATGTTTCATAGGTGAGCTTGAATCTGTGCGTGCGTAAACGCATTTATTTTTCAATAAATTAACCACACACACACAGATGATTTGTTGCATTTAGCCAACCGCAAAGTACATGTTAATATTTGTCAGAGTGGGCGACCGCATGGCACATAAACAACAATGCCCCATAATGAGGATTTACGCGTATTCGAATTAATGTGAAAACCAAACAAACATACAACTGTGGCGGGCGCTGCACCTCGCGCCGCGTTCAAATGCAAAGTGCAATTTATTTTATAAATATAATAGAAAAACTGAAAAATAAAATATTTAAAACAGAAATTCTTTTCATTACGAAAAGATGGGTGTTACATTAAAAATGTTCAAAAATAATAAACAAACAATCCATTTCAGGATACAAAAATAAATGAAGAATTATTTTAGAAAAAAATTTTTTATTCAATAAAAATATAATAAACAAGTCAAATTTATTGCATGTAAATATGTATAAAAATATTTGTGCATTTTTATTTTCTTTTAAGAAACAGGTGCTGAGACAATAAAACATATTGTGGTAGATTAAGAAAAAAAAAACGAGACAATATTTATTTTTGCATATTTTTTTATATTTTTTTTATTTTCATTTTTGTGCAGCAAATGTCGTGCAAAATTTGATGGATCATCACATCATTCATACGTATTGTAAACAAGTTAAAGTAAAAATGGAAAACAAACAGAAAACAAAACAAAATAAATAATATAAAATAAGAAAAGAAAAATTAAATAAATAAAGAATATGTACTTGTATTCAATAATGACAAAAAGGAAACATCCAAAAAAGGAAATGCCATCACACACAGTACATTTTACAGATCCATACCTACCATACACATTGTAAGTACGGAGTGTATGTATGTGTTGTGCTTATGTACAATATCATTTATGCATATTACGTACATATATATACGAATATCAGGATGTGCAATATGTACTATAACTGTATGTGCATGTGCATATGTGCACTTATCGATAACAGAAAAAACAAGCCAAATATTGTTCATAAAAGAAATGGAAACAGTAAAATATAAAATATGTATGTACCAAAAAAAAAAAACATAGGAAAAGCCAAATTAAGAATTATATAAAAAGGAATACAAATAGAATACAATAAGGAAAACAAACAAAAACAAATAAAATGAAAAAAAAAAATACAATGTGTACGCATTGACCAAGAAATAAAAGCAAAAATATGACACAATTTCCAAAAGATTGAAAACAAATCAATAAATTAAAACCTTTTTGTTTATTTTTCTTCTTTCAGTTCTGTTGCCATTTCATGAATAAAATTCATCGAGTCCTTTATGCATCATTTCATCATTTTGGTGTATTATGGCTTCTGTATAGATATGTAGATGTGTGTGGTTGTGCGAAGCTTTTAAGCTGTGTCAGTCAACAAATTTAAAATAACATTTGTCCAATACATTTAACACGTGTGCATGCGAGTGTGACATAGTGTAGGTATTTTATTTTTATATGTATGTATGTATGTATGTACTTTCAATTAATATTAGAGTCAAATTACAAATGAAAAACGTAAATAAATTTAAATGTTAAATATTTAATTAACATTGTTAACACGACTTTTTTGTTTTAAATGTCGTCTCAATTGATGACACATTTTTCATGGGTGCAAAGTGTATTGCAGGATTATTGGGATCATGGGCGTCAATATTGCAGATATTTTCAAAACCCGGTAAAAAAAATATGTTAGAAAACAGAAAACAATTAATTTTTTATCACAATTTTTTTACAAAAAAGGCTTACAATTTCGATTACAAATAATTACGATTTATAATATTTTTAAATTAGTTACAATAAAAAAATGTATCTCGAAAAGGACTCTCTATTTTTAAGTTAAGATTTAAGTTTCGTTAAAGTGTACAAATCACCCCTGTACTTCCGTTTATAATAATGCGAATTATGAAGTATGTATAAACGTAAAGAGATCACTACCTGATTAACCCCCCAATTCGAAAGGTACGTTTGTGTACAAATAAATAATAAATAGATTATTTAACATTAATAATTTTGTAATAATTAAGCGAAATCTCGCTAAATATTTTATTTTATTATTTTTCCGTTCACCCCCACAAAAAAATTGAATAGGCACATTTCTTTCATTCTTTTCATACCTCTCATTGGGCATATGACTGAATAATTTGGTTTATTGGCCTGCTTGGGTACAAATTGCAAAAGGCAAGATCTGACCAGAAAAATGAAAATTTTTTTATATTTGCCTAAATGGAAGAATATGTTGGATATGAAAGAAATGCAAAAATATTGAACAATAGTTTTAGTTCAAAACGCTTGCAAATTTTGTTTTCTCAAAATTCGGTAACAAAAAAAATATTGCAAAGCCTTGTTTGTGGCTTGAAAAGTTGACGACACTAATGTGAAACTGTTTTTTCTTTGCAAGTTGAATGATATTTTAAGTTAAATCAGTTAAAGAAACTGCATTAATTTGCTGTTTCTATGCCTGATTTAAGCGAAAGTAATTGTTTTTAATTTAAGTTAAACAATTAATAATTTTAAAATAACATACTTTTTTTTAACTAAACTTAATTAAAATTGTTAATTTTTAGTTTCAGTTCTAAAGAATTATTTTATTATTTAATAAAGTTTTTTTTTTTTTTGTACAAGAATTTAATTACTCTTATTATTTAAAGAATTAGTTCAATAGAACCACGATAACTGTATTAAATGAAATTTTTTAATTTTAGTTCAAAAGAATTATTTTAATTAACCTCTTTCCCGTTTTGTACCTGAATTTAATTAAAATGATCAGTAAAAAATTTATTTCAAAAGAACTATATACGTCTATCAATTGAAAAAAAACCAACTTTTTTATTTTAATAGAATTTATTTAAAAAAGTGAATAATTATCTTTAGTTTTCTATTTTAGTTTAAAAACACCCATATTTTAACTAATAATTTTTGTTATTAAAGCTTTAATATACATACGAAATTAAAATTAGCGCTAGACTTACGGACCGAGCCAATTAGACTCATTAAAAATTTGATCACTATATATATATATAAAAGTTTAATATTACTTTTTAAAATCATACGTTGGTTTTTAGTTAAGTAATGAAATAAAGGGTCCGCCATCTAACGTATTTTTTTTTCAACTAGTGCTTATTTCGTGAATGGTAACACTAAGCTCATGTCTGATTTGACAGATAATTAGTTTTATCCTTCCGCTGAACGAATAAAGTTGTGTATACGCTTGAACAACGCTGGGAAATATTGCGACATTTCTTTGAAAATCATGATAATGTTGCAGAATGTGTGCGTAAATTGCGTACGGATTTTACAAGAAGAGAAGCACCGTCAGCTCCGTATGTTCATTATCTTGTGAAAAAAGTGAAAGAAACTGAGGATGCCGATAAACCAAAAGCGTGAAAAGCCAAAAACAGTGCGACACCCGAGAATATTGCTGTTGTGGCAGAAAGTGTGCGTGAAACGCCATCAACATCAATTCACCGTCGTTCTCAACAATTGAACATTTCGAAAACATCATTGAGACGAATTTCGCATAAAGACCTTGGTATGACGCCATACAAAGTCCAATTGGTTCAGGAGTTGAAGCCAATTGACCATCCAATGCGTTTTCGCTTCGCTAAGCGGGCCTGCGATCGACTTACAAAAGATGCCGATTTTGGCAAAAAAATCATCTTTCAGATGAAGCTCATTTTGAACTTGGCGGGTATGTAAACAAGCAAATTGTCGCATTTGGGGCACAGAAAACCCGCACGCATACATTGAAAAGCCGACGCACTCAAAACGAGTCACTTTTTGGTGCGGATTTTGGTCCAGAGGCATAATTGGGCCATTTTTCTTCGAAACTGAGCAAGGAGTGGCCGTTACAGTCAATGGCGATCGTTATCGGGCCATGTTGAACGAACTTTTGTTCACAAAAATTGAAGAGGAGGATATTGGCAAAATTTGGTTTCAACAGGACGGCGCTACGTGCCACACAGCCGAAGCTACACTCGATGTTTTGCGCCCTGTTTTTGAAGATCGCATTATCAGTCGCAGAGATGATGCCATTTGGCCACCTCGGAGCTGCGATTTCACACCGTTGGACTATTATTTGTGGGGTGCCGTCAAAGATAAGTGTTACGCCGACAAGCCAGAGACAATTGACGCTTTAAAGGACAATATTCGTGAAGCCATTGGTGAAATATAGCTGCACACAATCGATTATGTGCTTAAAAATTGGACCGATCGTGTAGGCCACTACATGGCCATTTGAATGAAATTATTTTCCATTATTAACCGGAAGGATTGTACATACAAATAAAAAAAGAAATTTGAGAAAATATTCAGTAGTTTTTTTTAAAGCAGGCGGACCCTTTATATGTAAACGTTCATTTCTCGTCCCCACACACTCTTCATTTCGCATTTTCGAATGTGGTACGCCTATTTTCACGGTTGTGAGCCAATTTGACTCATAGAATGGTTTAATAGTGTAACAGCCTGGGCAACAGTCAAGTCGCCTGTGATTTTGTTTCTCTGATTGTTACTTGTTACTACATTATTACCCACTTCTGTCATCATTTCGATTTATACATCATTCCCTACTAAGGCTGGATACCGATTTACGCAGTACATGCCGAATAACCCGAATAAATTCCGCATCAAATTTTGGCTGGCATCCGATGTTATAAGCAAATATCTTGTAAACGGTGTTTCGTACTTGGGCAAGGGTGAAACCCGAGGCTTAAAAATTTCTTTGAGCGAATTTGTAGTAACAAAGCTTGCACAGGCATATTTGGGATGTGGACGATATATTACCACAGATCATATTTTTTTACTAGCAAAACAGTTACTTGCAAACCGAAAAGAATTCCCTAAAATTGCGAAAGGCGAGAAAGATAAAATTACAGTTTTCTACAAAACTGTATAGATCTGAGAATTGTACCCTGACCATTTATAAAAGCAAACCTAATAAAAAAGTTTTATTACTAAGTACAAAACATAAAAATGTAACAATTGAAAAATAAAAAAATTGTCCCAGAAGAAGTTAATTATAATATCACCAAGTGTGGCGTTGATGTACTTGACCAAATGGCCCGAAAATATAGCGTTAAAGCAAGTTCACGCAGATGGCCTCTACAAGTTTTCTACTACATTTTAGAAGTAGCAGCTAGCTATCAATGCTTGGATTCTGTTTAAAGAGACGACTCAAGTAAATATTTCACGAAAAGATTTCATTTTCCAATTGGCTGAAGAGATAAGAAGTAAATATAAGAGGGTAGGTTAGGTTAGGTTAGAGAACGTGTACTTGTCAACTGTGACAAGTACAGTACCCGGAGGTCGAATTGACGCATTGTACAACGTCCTAGCTCCTCACACCACTCGTGTTATGTGCGTTAATTTTATACATGAGTAGCGGGACTTACAGTTTAAAGTCGACTCCGAACGACAGATTTTTGAGAACCTTTTCCTGGCAATTTTTACACTCAGAGTTTTTGCCAGAAATCTGCTGAGAGGAAGTCGCCGAAGAAATATTTTCATTTCGATGTCTGACCAAAACACTACCTACTAGACCAGGGCGACTTCTATATAAGAGGGTATGTATATAAAAAATGTTTTCCATGAATTTTTTGATAAAAACATTTCATTTAAATTGATTTGGAACTACATATTTTCTTCGGAAAAAACTTCAATTTTCTTGTATGCATCAAATTGGCTCACTTCAGTATGTACATAATTAACATCCGTAAATGCAGTGTTAATTTTCGAAAGTATTGGTTTTTCTTATGTTTGAAGGACTAAAATGTGTAGGAGTTTTTGGAGGGGAAATTTGTTTATTGTGTGGATAAATTTCGGGTTTTAGCTGTCGTAGGTGTTTTTCAAAACATTTCCTGTTTTAATGTTTTTAACATTTTTAATTTATTTACCAGTCTTTTTTGAAGACTACAGAAGTATAATAATAAACAGAAGTGAAATGGACCATAGTAAGTAAGTGTAAAATGATGATTAAAAAATATATATAAATGGCGATAATACGTCATTTTCCTTTTGAAATAGTTGATCATTGTGTTTAATTAGTAGAAGGTTTACTACAGACATGAAGGATAATACCCGTGCATAATTTAAATCAATCATCATTTCCTGCTCTTAGTCTTGATAAAACTCTTATGTATGTATTACCTTAAACGTCTACTGTAAGAATGAGTGAAAAGTTCCAATAAAGGAACAAAACTACAACTCGTTGTCCTGAAGTCCGTCTCTTGCCATATAGAAAAGAAGAAGAATTTTTATTTCGATAAAATTAATATTCATTTGCTGGCATTTTAAATTGGAATCTAAAGTAATAGTAAAAACTTGTTATGCGGAAAACAGATGTGATCCTATTGTGAACTTTCGACCCAAAAAACCCAAATCATTTATTTGTTAACAAAAAAAGTTCACATAAAAATTTATATATCATGTATGTACGTATGTATGTTTGGTTGGTTGAATGTACTGACAAAAATAAAAAAATATTTGTTTTTATGTCTGTTTGCCTAAAAAAATGTATACATCGACTTTAAAAGAGAGCAATTTTAAAATCCAGACATTTAAACATATTCAATCATTACATAAAGAAAAACCTTTTCAAATCACAACGTTGTGTTCATTTTTAGGCGACGACCAAACGACCAATAATGATATTTACATTGAATTCGGTTGTGATAAGCCTTCCTATGTCAAGAGACTTCAGGAGGAAAAAATTATCCTTATTTTTTGCGCAATCATATCGATTTCATAAAGAGATTTTAGCGAAAAATATCCAAATTCAGTACGGAACGTGATGAAAGAATTCAGAAAAATTCATTATAGATCGTATTGTATTGCAAGAAAAGAATAAAGGAAGGATATTTTAAGGATAATTACACCTTGGTGGCATATACATACATTAAGGTTAGGCAATACATTTTATTTTATTATTCATTCATTTCATCGTTTATTTCAGATAAGACTTATTTCTCATTTCTTTCCTTATTTTCAGTTTCAAATAATTGGTCTAATGAAAATGAAAAGGTTTGGCCCCAGAAAAATCCATTGGATGTCTGTATTGAACTTAATGGAGAAGCGGTGAAGCGTTATCAAACGTTTTTATGATGTCATTTGCTGATTTTATTATCTCTGTGCGGTTAGGAAGTTTCTTGGATGAATTATTTAAAAGGGAGTTAAGTCATCTTAATTTTTAAAACCCAAAAAAAAAAAAAAAACATGATGAAAATTTATTCACCAGTGGTCAAGCCCTTTGACCACTACACCGATAGATATCCAAACAAAATGTTTCTGATTTATTCGCTATGCGAAGGCAGTTTCCAATATCAGGATAATGTCTTGGGCGGCGGTAATGTTTGACTTTTTAATAACACCCGGGACACCGAACTAAATAACTTGGCATAGCCTACACATTGCATAACACTAAATTGGTCTACTCCCCAATATAAATCATTCTATTAGAATCTTGCAAAAAGTATTAAAAGGAAAAACCTAATAATTTTATATGTACATTTTTGTTTACAGATGTGTTTGCACAGCCTTTATTGTACATATAAAAAGAACTGAATATAGACGAACATATATGGTAAACATATATATATATGTATACGTATGTACACATATGTATTTAGTTTTATACATACATATATTGTGTAAGCATTAAACAGTATGTATACATGAAAATGTCTATCTATGGACAAGCATACATCAATTTAATGCAATTCTATTACACTGGTGGTAAATTGATTTAGTTTTCCTTTAATTTTGTTTAACCATTATTTGAGATCACCATTCAGAATACCACACATTGGAAAGGTATAGTAAATCAATACATCATAAATCACAGCTGTCCATAGAAAATTCATAATTTAATAGAATGATTACAAAAACAATGACTTATCAATTACATTGAAATAACAATTTCTAAAAAGTAGTTGCCACCTCCGTAGTCGACACTATCTGTATAATTGTTGATATTTGTTATTCTTATATTTTTAGACTAAAAACTAGTGGCGCATATGTCAACTGCTTGCTATAAGAATGGAAAGCATCAATTCGAATGTAAGGGAAACATTACAGCACCACATGGCGATTGACGGAGAGTTTGAGCTCAACAGCCTTACATTTTCATTCGTGAAAGAATTAAAAGACAAACGACCAACGCCAAAGGCGCAAACAGAGCCCATGCAAGTGAAAACTTTACAAATTTCTAAACCAATTTGATAGTCAAGCATTACTTTGCGTTTTCGTATCTTAAATATCGAAACTGTTGAGTTCTCACTAATTTCACAATTATGTTAAAAACATTTAAATGATGCACGTATTTCAGCAAAAGAATTCCTATGATTAAGTATATACCAGAGAGATTTTAAACGGAATTTGTTATTTTTCATTTGTAACCAAGAAAACAAGCTTTTCTTCAAAATTCCTTTGGTGAGACTTGCGGGTTTGCTTCAGAAATATGGTCAACAGAGATCGTAATGTAATTGGATCCTTAAAACCCTCACTTAAAGAGCTACCTAATTAGTATTAGTACAATTGATGAAAAGACGATAAGGGTAATGGATGGGCCCTCATCAAAAATTTCTCAATAAAAGTTAAAATAGAAATATAATTACGCCACAGGAAAATAACGCCGTAAATTTGATGGAGTATGATATTAAAATAAGTATGAATGCATATATGTAAGTATCAGAAATTATGAGTATGATTCGAATCTACCCATTTTTTTGAATACTCATTGCTGATCTCTGGTCCCAATCTCTACATGGCGAGAAAATAAATCTTGTCAAAATAATTGGAAAGCATTTCCTAAAGACAATGGCAGTGGAGTAGTTTGGTTTACTTTGGATCAGTCATCTTACAATATTCGCTTAGTGTTTTGATTTTTATTTACTTATTTATTTATTACAATACAATTACAAATTATATACGAGCGGAGTAACTTGACCATATGCTCGGTGTTGTGTCACAGGCCAGAGTCACTGGTGGGACTCGAACCCACGACCCTCAAGCACCCACTAGAATACCAGGGGTTTTGATTTTTAAAAATGTTTTTAATTTTACAGTAGAAACGTATTAGTCGAAGGATTATTAGAATATAATCTTTGAAAATGCTATGCAATTAATAAAACCAATAATTTTTCCCACAGTACAATGAAGTAGAATCTGCCTCAACTTAAATGACCAGGAGTGTTTTTGCAATAAAATTTGTTGTTGTCTTGAATTTGAAATTGTGTGAAATAAAAATTTGGCTTCAACTAGTACTACAGTACAGTTCACATTTGGAGAGGCACATAGAAAACCACAAACTCGCACACACACGTTTTAATAACAAAACCTAAAGATGGCTATGTATGTACGTACGCACGTATGTATGTATGCATGTAGTTGAAAAATGAATTTATCTGTCATAGAGCGTATGTGTGTGTGTGTTCTATAAAATTAATGTTTACAAAACAAACAAAAAATAAAACGAATAAAAAAATGAAATTTAATTTAATTTATATTTTTGTTGGTGAATTTTTTGTTTTGTTTTTAATACAAGAACGTGCTGTATTTCTTTTTAATTGGTGTTATTTTATTTTTTACAATATTTGTAGAGCAAAAGAATAAGTATTTTTGTTTTTTATTTTTTATTTCGATTTAAAAGTATAAACAAACCAAAAAAAAAAGGGGGAATTAAAAACGTACACATGTGCAGAAAAGAATAGATAAAAAAATAGATACTTATGTATGTAGATTTAAATATAAAATATATCAATATATGGTAAATACGTTAGTATACACAGCGTGTCCCGGATAAAAAGTGTACACTTATTCAGATTACTGTTGGGACTGCAGAACTAGTAAAGAGAACGGAACAGAGTTTTCCGTTTTGGTGTCGAGAAAAAATTGGACCAAGTAGAAACACTCAAATTAAAAGATTCCTTTAAGGGAAAAATCTTTGTAAGTGGTAAAGGATTCGTTTCAGGTCCAGTCACTAAAGTGGTTGATTCAGACCCTCATAGTTCAACTCAAGAAAATTCAGTCGTATCATTTTAGATACATGAAACATTTTTTCTCAAACTCGCAAATTTTTTCTTTTTCTTCGTTTTTGAAATAAATTTTTTTATCTATCTAATGCAGGGAAATGCAGAAACAAAACACAAACGTTAGACATACATAATTGGCCATTACAACCTTTCAGTTAGGATTACGGCCTAGCTTCTCAACACCACTCATGTTGTGTGCGTTAATTTTATACATTAGTGGCGGGACCTACAGTTTAAAGTCGACTCCGAACGACAGATTTTTGAAAAAATTTTCATGGCAATTTTGTTTAGTCTCAGAGTTTTTGCCAGAAATCTGCTCAAGAAATATTTCTTCATATTTCGTTTTGATGTCTGACCGGGGATTTGAACAGTGGCTCCGCGTCTAATAAGCTACCTATTAGACTACGGCGACTACAAAAACGTTAAAAGTTGGGGAAAAATTGTGTTTTACGTTAGAATTCGTTAGGGACTTATTATTTTATTTTATTGATTTGAATAAGAAGCACAAGCTGTTTTTATTCTGACAACAAAGTAGCATTTTAAAGATACGTATGATAGTTTTACAATCGTGAAAATTTCTAAAATCACCTGTGTTTACGAATACCTTAATGAACACATACGGTAGATGGGTAGAACTGTAGTTATTGGTGCATAATGAATCCGTAACGCAGGCATTAGAATTCTAATCATTTACCTAAAGAAAGCATGTTGTCTGCAAAGAAACGTTGCAGACTCCTACCGAGCCCTCATTAAGACATTTTACTAGTTAATTAATTGACTGTCGCCATCACAAGAATTTGTTGCATTTGAACGATACTATCGATATCTGGGTAATAATGTGTTTCACAAAATTTTTTTAAGTGACCCGTATAACATAAACTTTGTTTTGTGACACCCTGTATATACGATATTAATGTGTATACATTTATTGCAATGCTCGTATTTCACTTTGTGTGATGATTTTTCATCGTTTAACACGATTTAATTCCATTCTATTCTATTCAGTTTTGCTGTACATTTTTTGTGAAATATTTTCGAAATGTTTCGTCTCCTTCTAATTTCATGTATATTTTGTCCCATTGTATATAATTTAAAAAGTTTATTTTTCATTAAAATTTAAATTATTGCCTTTTTTAGAAATATTTTGCGAATACAAATATTTGCGAATGTACGTATGGATCTACATATGTAGAGATATATGTATATATGGAAATGTATTTATGTATCTGTGTATGATTGTGTTTGAGTGAGTGCAGACGATTTTATTGCAAACTATAGTGCATCCATTTGTAACCCAATTGGTATTTGTTCAATTCTTTTTTTTGTGTAGTTTTAGGTGCATCTGTAATTTATTTTTTTTATTTTATTTTATTTTCAAAACAGTACAAATATTGCAAAATTTCAACAAATACTCAAATATCAGAAATAAATATTTGAAATTGGTTAAATTTGTTGCGTCAATTTAAACGCAAACGAACCTAAAAAATTTAAATATAAGAATCCAAAATCCAAAAAATAGATACAAGGCACTAGACATTACGACGCGAATTGGAACAAAAAATATTTTGCTTTATTCTGTTAAATTAAGAAAAAAAGTTTAAACAAGTGAAACTTAATATACAACACAATATCCGGACCTGCTTTCAATCCTGTTTATGCAACACAGACACCGGATAGATCCTCTTATGATAATGGTTTACAACTTCATTCAAGTTGTCACTGCTGGATCCAACTCACGCAACAAAATTTAATGTGGAATCTTTTCAGAACAACTGAATATTCGATCGTCTCTTGCACTACCAGTTTATTGTAGTATCTTTCAGGCTGAAATAATTTCCACCGTTCGAGTTTGGTATAAGAGTGTGTCGAATGGTGATAATAGCATATTTGCCGACAGTAAAGCCTAGACAATGTGTATACCACTTCTATGATTGTCCAAGACTGACAGGTATCTCTGGAGCATGGATATATGTGTGTAGAACAGAATTTGCATTGAACTTATCAATATTAAATCGAAGGGATATCATACGTCTACTTCAGATGTTGCAACAACGAGGAACAACAGGACACCACATAACATTTTTTTGTCATTATCCAGAGATTTTGAAACTGACAAGAAGACTTCTTGGACGATTTGAGAAAAATTCACACCTTCGTAAGACCCGCAGGATGGTTGTGAGATGCCAACCAGGATTCCTAATTATATAACGAAATGGCTAATATCGGAATTATAACAGGACCTAATAGAACCCAAGTAAGCAGTATCCATGGAGGCAGCCGCCAGTTTAAGCTAAGCTAATTCAGTCAGGGGACTACACTTCATTAAATATCTATGATGATATGCCAGAGGTTGTTTCTGCAACTCAATTTCTTATAATTTCTGATTATTTGTTTTATATTAACAGTATCAATAACGCCTTGTTGATTGCATTTATAGCGGTTAGGTGTGGACCCTTAAGGCTAAGTTTCAGATAATCGTTATTGACAACCACATAAGAAGAAGTTATGAAGTTACAATCACATAAATCACCCTGTACTGACGGTATCATACGGTTCATTGAGAAGGCTCTGGCATACGGCATTTTACTCACTGGCAGTTTTCATTTATGTGCAAGGCGGCTTCAACAATGTCCATTCGGAAACTGTTGTCAGGGCCCATAGTAAGCGCAATGTTAGCGAGCTAAAACGAAGTTCGTTACTGAATTTTTAATCAAAAAGATAATTAATGTCCCTCTAGCGAAGTGAATAGAGGCATGCCACAGGGTGGTGTTCTCTCACCTTTACTGTAGAATATCGCAGTGGAAGAACAGTTAGAGGAACAGTTAGAGAAACTGCAATGACATGTTTTTAAGGTCTATGGTTATGCGAACGATCTGAGCCATTTTGGTATCAGGTTTCGATCCGCATACTCTCTATCTCTCTCTCTCTGAGATGTAAACCGGTTACATAAGTTTGTACTGAATGGTGCTCATCCTATAGTTTAAGTGTCAATCCTCTCAGAATGGAATTGAGTTCTTTTTTTTTACCAGGCGATATATGTCACTTTAACTTACCGACCCTAAATGGGATTCAACTTTTCTTATACAAGAGAGTTAACATTTGGGGGTCATTCTTGATCCCAAATTCCCATGGAAGGATAACATTATTTATCCTAAAGGACCGAAGATAAGATATGGGGTCTCAGACCAACCATCACATATTGGGTGTTGCCCTACCGGGTACATGTTTGGTAGACTGCGCACAAGCACCAATGCCTCTGTCGACTGATAGACAGAGTACATAGGCAGTTCGCTGGTCTGATTACCAGGAGCTATGGGTCTGAGTCGTAGAAAGAGACTGTCTTTCCCCGCATGTATCAGTGCCCTTGTATAAAAAGACGAAGATTTCTGGCCTCTCAGTTTTTGACCTCTTTTACCGAGCTCTCTAAATAAAGATCGCTGCAATAGCAAGAAAATTGTGCCACGTAAACTCCTATGTAGACATTTCAGGTAAAGGAATTGTGCTACTCATAATAAATCTGGCGGTATTGCCAAAGCGTGGAGTTCAGAACTTTATAATAACATCTCCCTTGAAATTGGGAGGGGATACTCTAACCACAGACATAGAATTGAAACCAAGTATTTTAGAATCACAGGTTCAAGTACAACTTCAAGATTAAAAATTATAAAGGTTCATGAGATGACAAGATTTCATGAGCAAATGGTCAAAGTTAGTGGAGGATAGGAACAAACTGCTGACACAAATCTCGTATCGAAAGAATTTGAGAATGTCGAAGAAAACCTAAAACTAAAGTTTATTGACCAACTTGACAAAAACTAAGCCCCGATAACTTATGCTGCATTTAATGTTGTCAGAAAAGTCTTTGAGTACTGTGGTAGCCTTCTTGTCATAATTAGATCATGTTTGAAATATTGAAAGATAGAAGGAGTGCAATAAAAAAATCGAAACTATTGCTCAGACATACACTTTTATTGAGTCAATATTCGGTTATTTGAGAACAATATTTTAAGTGTTCAGACATAATATTATATGCAGTTCAGTTGGTTATTCAATATTCATTTGACAGCTGGTAACCAAAACAGATGGTTGTTTCAACAACATTTTTTTTTTGTCGTTGTCGATATTTGAGTTGTGAAATATCAACAGAAAGTGTTCGGATAATTGTAATATGAGCACTGAACATACTTATGACAGTGCTGTATTTTAAGTTTTACTCAATATTATAACAATTTGCGTATTTATTGCGCAATAATAAATTGAATCTTTATATGAAATATTGAGCTCAATAATGGCATTTATTGCGATTTACGCAATAAAAGTGCATGTCTGAACATAGTATTAGTAAAATATCTTTTCGGTACAAATGTGGCAAATAAAAGACAAATATAGCTAGTAAGCAGCAGTCTATCTAACAATTAATTCATCAAAAGCACGTAAAAAACAACGCTATAGTTTCGAAACGTCTACTTGAATAAAAAATTATTATTTATTTAATATTTTAAGCTTTCAAAAAAATTAATCCTTTATCAACATTTTGAGATTTTGAGATTTATTGAAATTGTTGCAGCATAAAATTTTGCAATATTTGTATAGTTTTGCCTCTTAAACTTAATAAAAACAAAAAATTTTGTACTTATGGTAACTAAAAATTGCAAAAACAGAAAATTCATTTTAACAGATAAAAAAGAAAATAAAAATGAAAACAAAAAAAAAATAAAAACATTGAAAATAGTGAAGGTCTACTTACCAAGGACCTTAACTTCGACCGAACGTTGTGAGGTGAAATTGTGTTTGTTGCGGGCTATGCAAGTGTATGTGCCCTGGTCAGCAGTGCGCTGTACATTCTCAATCAATAACGTGCCATTTTGAACACGCTGTCATATGTTGGTTGGGAGTTTAACGCCATCTGAAAGATGAAAATTAATGCATGAATGCATGGTTGAGTTTTGTTTTGGTTAATTTTCATAATGGAGATGCTAACGAAAAAAGGGCAAAATCTACAGAAAACTTTCAACTTAAATTGATTTACGAAATGTGTATACGAGTACAATCTGCATTTCGTGTATGTTTACATATTACCTTTTTCAATGGTAACACTATCGATTGGGTATCCTGCTACTGGACATTTAAGGAAGAATGATTTTCCAGCAACAGCAGACAATTTCGGCATTGGTCTAACGTACGGCATACCTAAACGACGGAGAGGAGGCAAAAGTTAAAAACAGAAAATGTAAACTTTTTATCCGTTATTTTATTATTATTTTTATTTTTGCATTTACAGTAATTTTATAATTTTTTTATTTCAAGTGTACGTTCATAAGTGTTCAGAAGTTTTGTCATAAATTTTCAATGAAAGCTCATACCATAAATATTCAGTCGAGCAGTATGTGATGCTTCACCAGCGCGAGAAATTGCTTTGCATTCATAATCTCCACCATCTTCGGACTTGACAGCTGATATATTGACATGGCTGATAACGTCACCGAACATCGTCACATATTGTCCAATCATAAGTCGGTCGTTCTGAAGCAATAAGAAAAACAAAAAGCGTGTTTCTTTATACATACATACATATTACAGTATTATGTTAAGAAGAAATGACTAAAATTGAATGAATATGATTCGAATATTTGTTAAATTATGTATAACAAGTGCTACTTTTCTGCAATGTATTTTATTTGTGACTTTAACGCAATTTATTTCACCTCACGCCATCATCCGCATATCGTATGTCATTTCATTAATCCAAGCATTGTATGCAATCCCTCTCGAAACAGTTGACCATTGTTTCAGGAATAAAAAATAAATAAATAAAAATATATGCAGAATAAGAATGAGAGAACGATAAATTTCGCGTACTTTTCTCATAGAGTCGTCAAACACAAGTCAGTTTTTTTTATTATAAGACCAACACTCAGGAGATGACTTCTACTCTTGCAGTACATTGTGTTGGAAAAACAGAAATATAGAAGACAGGAAAGGAGGCAGTGTGCGATAAATTTTATTTTTGAAATATTGGTTCCTTTTTTTCAATGGTCAGTGTAAAACCTTTGTAACTTTTTTTCTCGAGAATAAGACAACACAAGCAATGAGTATTCAAAAAGATGAGTAGATTCGAATCATACTCATAATTTCTGATACCTATACGCATCCATACTTATTTTATCATCCTCATACTACTCATATTCAAAGTTTGAAGTACTCATCGTACACATACTTAACGGTACGGATGATTTTGTTGATTTCGACTCTCCTTTACTCAACATATACAAGAATCACAAAACGAATATGATTCGAGTACGAATATTGCAATACTCACTAGAAGGTTGTATGTTTCGTTTGTTTGCTGTCTTTGTCTTAGGTACGTATTGAACTAAAAATTACAAACGATTAAGTAAGTCTAGTAGGTAGTGTTTTCGCTTATTAGACGTAAAGCCCGGGTTCGAGCCCCAGGCCAGACATCAAAACGAAATATGAAAAAAAATATTTCTTCGGCGACTTCCTCTCAGCAGATTTCTGGCAAACACTCTGAGAGTAAATAAACCTGCCATGAAAAAGTATCTCAAAAATCTATCGTTCGGAGTCGATGTTAAACAGAGATCAGCAATTAATCGTTTTATCGCTACTCATAAGTACTCATGAAATTTTGAGTAAGAGTGAGTCAACAGTATTAAAATTCAACTACTCTGATTCAATTACAACATTGATTTATAAGTACAAGTTCCAATGAGTATGAGTACAACGTTGGCATCAAACTCATAACATTCGAAATATGTTTGATTCATACGCCTACTCATTCAGATTCATAAATTTAGACAAATACTTATAATACTCATAAATGATTTGAATGATTCGAATCATTCATCAAAATTTACAGTCTTAGTTGTTGTTGCATTTACAAAGAAAGAATAAAGATACATACGCAAAAAAGACAAAGACAGCAAGCAGAGCAAACACACAACCGTCTTGTGAGTATGTAGTCTTCGTACGCGAATCATACTGTAGGTCCCACCACTCACGTATACAATTAAGGCAAACAACACGAGTGGTATGAGAAGCTTGGCCGTAATCCTGGCTAAAGGGTTTTAATGGCCAATTATGTATATAAGTACGCTGTAAAATGTGCGAACAGAATCATTATTTTTATAAAAAATTTTATCCTTACTCTGTTGTAAGTCTATTCGTAATGAAATGTCAAACCAAATATTTAGACAGGAATAGCGAAATTAATATCAGGATATTAATTAACTGTAATAATTTTTTTTCTTTTAAACTAACATAGAAAAAATTTTATTAATATTGTTTTTAAAGGTTGTAAAATACTGATGCCGCCATTAACTAGGCATCATCTCAAAGGCGATTCCCTCAGAAAAATCGAAGAGAAACGCCTTCATGGTCCCATCGGTTCCACCATGATGCTGACTGCTGGCGAGTCAACAAACTATGGCGACCTTAATAAAGGCATGACCCCTTTAATTATGGTATACTTAAAAATGGATATGACTTGGCGACGTGGACCACAAATGGTAGTATTCTGACACTTTAGTAAGCGGTATGTAACCAGGCTGATAACAATAATTTCAATTAGCATATGTACGTACCGTTAAAAAAAATATTACAAAATCTTTTATTGCAAATGTTATTAAAGTTAATATTGTTGCTTATTTTTTGTTCAACGAAATAGTTGTAAAGCAGTTCTTTAACAGTGTCAATGACAGTAAATAAAAAATAAATAAATAAATAAAAATTAATTTCATACCAATAACGCCCAGTTCCGGCTGTGTGTGGTTGCTCCTTTCACTTCAAAAACAGAAATTAAAAGCAACACATGCATATTTTTGTGCATTTAAACAAATGCATAAATATGTACATATGTAAATATAATATTTCAATTTAAATTTATATTTACGGGCTAATAAACAGAATTATTCTTATAAAAATTAAGGCAGTGCGGGTCAATGGAAAGACCACATACATTTACTTTGGCTCATAAACTGTCACTTAATAAATGTGACTTATAGTTATAGAAAAAAAAAAACAGAAATTTCGCATATAATATAATGTTTCACCGTATTTAGTATTTTTAGAAACATATACCCCTCGATTTTTTATTACTTCTTATGCCGCACAATTAAAGCATTTCTGAGTAATTCTAAAGGAACAAGGCACCAATATCTGTATATATATAGTTTACAAACTTAAAATAGTTCACATAGGTTCTGTATGAATATGAATTATTGTGAAGTTCTCAACTGATTTATTTTTCTTGATTACATTGCATTAATAGAATTCTAAATTGCCTAATTGTGTACTAAGCTCCGCCTTGAATTTTCTTTCGTACCAAATTTTAATGCCAGAAAGATTTAGGTTAGCTTATGTGAGGTGTTGGATCCTCCTTGAAGGAGGAGGCCTCACTTAGGCCAGCGCATTGTAATACCACTACCCCTAGAGCAAACCAACTCTAGTTCAAAATAAATCTTGCTATTCCAGTAATCTTTATATTGGATAGTTTGGTCCATGACTCGTGCGAATCGCTATTGTGCGAAGGATAGCCAGGCGATTTAAGGATAAAAGTGAGTCAGTTCTCTTCTTATTCATAAGTACCAGAGGTCAGCAATGAATCGTTTTTTCGCTACTCATAAGTACTCATGAAATTTTGTGTATTAGTGAGTCAACAGTATTGAAATTCAACTACTCTGATTCATTCGTACTCACTACAACATTGATTTATAAGTACAGGTTGCAATGAGTATGAGTACACAGTTGACAGCAATCTCATAACATTCGAAATATGTCCGATTCATACGCCTACTCATTCAGATTCATAAATTTAAAAAAATACTCATAGTACTCATAAATGTTTAGACTGATTTGAATCATTCATTAAAATTTACAGTCTCAGTTGTTGTTGCATTTAACTACAAAAAAAGAAGAAAGAAAAAGACAAAGGCAGCAAGCAAAGCAAGCACACAACATTCTAGTGAGTATAGTAGTGTTCGTACGCGAATCATACTTATTTTGTGGTTCTTGTAAATGTTGAGTCATATAGAGTCGAAATCAACAACATTATGCATATTGTTAAGTATGAGTACGATGAGTACTTCAAACTTTGAATATGAGTAGTATGAGTATGATTCGAATCTACCCATTTTTGAATACTCATTGCTGATCTCTTGTCCCAACCTCTACATGGCGAGAAATTAATGCTTGTCACAAATAGTTGGAAAGCATTTTCTAAAGACAATGGAAGTGGTGCAGTTTGGTTTACTTTCGATCAGTCATCTTACAACATCCGCTTGGTGTTTTGATTTTTAAAAATGTTTTTAATTTTACAGTAGAAACGTGTTACTCGTAGGACTATTACAGTATAATCTTGACTCAACTTAAATGACCAGGAGTGTTTTTGCAATAAAATTTGTTGGTGTCTTAAATTTGAAATCAGAAATTATGAGTATGGTTTGAATTTACTCATCTTTTTGAATACTCATTGCTGATCTCCGATAAGTACCATTCAGCATTGCAATTTCCAAAGATATCGCAGTATCCATATAAGAGTTATCTTTGAATAATATGAATTAAAATTTTTTTTCCACACTGCTAGATCCGGGGAAGATAAATTTTGAACAGCAGTGAATATTTTTAGTTGTTATTTCCATTCGAATGAGACTGAAATAAGACAGTTGATCGGTGTATGGCAGAAAAATATCATCAGAAAGGAACAGAACAACAATTGTTATTAAAATTTGGCTATTTTGTATTGTAAATTGAGTCTAATGTAATCGTAATACTGTGTTCGGATATGCACTTTTATTGAGTCAATATTCGGTTCATTAAGGGCCATTATTACAACTTGCCGTTAAACTTGGGGTTAGTTAAAGGTATCTTTAGCTAAAGGGAACTGGAAAGTTACCTTTAACTTATTTTCGTTATTACAACTTACAGATAAAATTTTCCAAAAATATGGCAGTGCCGGAGCAATGTCGATAAAATTGCTCAATTATAAAAGTTTTTTTTTTTTAACGCAGTGGCAACTGTGGGCTTAGTTTTTTTTTGTTGTATATGCTCATTTTGTTTATATTTGAGGATGCCATATTGAAAATAATATATAATATGGCAACTTCAAACATAAAGTGACCTTGAAATGTTAAAGGTAGGATGATCATCCCTTTAGCTTAACGATCACTTTTATCTTATTGGGTACTCATAATAACGAAAAACAAGTTATCTGCTCATTAAAATCCTCCCTTTAGTTAACGGCAAGTTGTAATGATGGCCCTAAGTACAATATTTTAAGTGTTCAGACATAATAATATACGCAGCTCAACTGCTTATTCAAAATTCATTTGACAGTTTGTAAACAAAACAGATGGTTGATTTTAATTTGTTTTTTTTTTTTGTTTGCCGTTGTTGGCGTGAATTGTCAAATATGCCCACTGAACACACTTATGACAGTGCTGCATTTTAAGTTTTACTCAAAATTATAACAATTTGCGTATTTATTGCGCAATAATTAATTGAAATTTTATATGAAATATTGAGCTTAATAATGGCGATTATTGCGATTTACGCAATAAAGTGTATATCTGAACACTGTATAATACACCTTTACATGTGGACAACTCCATGCTGGATTTACCCATGTTGACCGGACAACATTGTTTTATACATAGATTGATAGCTCACGTCTTGAGAACAAACAACTCTCAGCTCAATTTATCCGGACGTTTAGTATGTTTATTAGTAGAGACAATAAATTTCTTTTCAAGATGTGTTATAAATTAAAAAAAAAACAAATTTGAATTTGAAAAATACATTTTAAAGAATAAAAAAACCTTTCCCATGTTTCTCTTAATTTAAAGCTACTACTACTAATACATACTGAAGGAAGATTCCTTTTTTAGTACAGAACCGACAAACAGAGTTTCTTTTCTTAACTTTGATTAATTAGAAACACAAATACAAAGAAAGGCTGGCCACAAACATCATTGAAAAACGTTCCAGTTTGTCAGTGTGAGGTATATGAATTCGATTCCCAATAAGGCACCACACCAAGCATAATCATCATCTGTAATTGTATTGGAATAAAACAAATACAGCAATACTCTGTTAAATTATGGGTAAGAAAAAAAGTTCTTTTTCAAATTGGGTTGAGCCCTAATACATAAAGCATAATACATCTCAAATATACGGTTGTACATGTATGTATGATATGTTTGTAGTCTTTTTTTTATTCATTCATTTCATGTCTATTTTGATTACGAAATGGATCACATATGTATGCATCTACATACATACATACAACTGTATATAGAATTTGGAATTTGGTCAAATCTTTATGCAATTGCGTCCTATTTTTTGAAGTTGTATTTCTATTTTATGGCTGTTGTTGTAGTTGGTGTTGTTGTTGTTGTTGTTACTTGCCAGAGCCATTATGTATTGTAGTTTTTGGTCCTGCCAGTTTTATGTTGAAAATTAAAATTGATTGCAATTCTCTTTGCCTAGGCTGATGGTTGCTGGTTTTATTTTTCATTCTTTTTTCATTCCTATTTTTTCTGTTTTTTCATTTCTTTTTTTTTCTGTTTGCTACATTTTATAACGAAGCAATTTTAAATTTTTTTTTTGTTGTTTTTTTTTTTCTGTTGCAGAAATACTACAAATAGTTAGACGATGTGTATGAGTTTTTGTGCAAAATGAATGTGTTTTATAGGCAATGTATGGTGGGTAGGAAAATGGTAGCAAGTATACTTACATTAGGCAAGGCAAAACCATCCAGTTGCCAAACTATTTTCGGTGTTGGATTGCCGGTTGCACTGCATTTTAATGAAACTGAAGGACCGGGTTGCATTGTCTGCTCAATGAATTTGTAGATGAGTTGTGGTGCCACTTCTATATATATTCA
This sequence comes from Sarcophaga rosellei, assembly GCA_930367235.1. Lineage (NCBI taxonomy): Eukaryota > Metazoa > Arthropoda > Insecta > Diptera > Sarcophagidae > Sarcophaga > Sarcophaga rosellei. The sequence continues at coordinate 63,440,240 of OV884019.1, forward strand.
AAAGTGAAGATACACAAAATAAATACAAACGCACTTCCATCAAATATTATAAAATGGATAACAGAGTGTGAGAGTATGTGAGACTGAGAGTTTTATTGGATACTGGCCATTACTCACCTCCTAATCTTAGTTCGGCTGTGGCTTGTACGGATTCCAAATCATTTTTTACCATGCACTGGTACATACCCTTATCTTCTTTTGTAATTGAAATGATACGCATATGTTCCTTCGATAGTAAACGTACCCTGGCTCCCGCTCTTAGTGGATGGGCATCCTTTAACCAGGAGATAGTTTGTTTAGGGAACCCCGAAATGCTGCAAATCTACAATTCAAATTAATTCCGGTTAGAATAGAGAAGAGGCATATCAACTTGCTGCTGCTGCCTTAGTATGGTATGGTATGTCTAACTTAGTATGTGTATATACTCAACATATGTATGTATATGAGTAAATTTTTTTCTTTTTCATTTGTGCAAAAATTCTAATTTTTCTATTTTTAGGTTTTTTCTGCCACATACACACATTCTCATATTCAGCAACTTATGGCTTTGTATTCGTATACATATTCGCTTTTTTTCTGCTCACTCTCTATCTCTCTCTTCTGTTTTCATATACATACATTCTAACAAATATTGCTCATGGACAACGTGTGGGAGTGTGAGGGTGTGTGTAATGGAAATTTGAAAATTTTTCGTAATTTTCTTTTCATCCATTACATACGTACCAAATCTGTAGTTTTTCCTAAATTGACTGTTTGCACAGTGGGTTGTATGGCAGCTGTCAGCGGTGAGGTAACCGACATTTGCACTTCAAGTGTTTCACTACCCTCTGAATTTGTGGCTGTGCAATAGAAGGCGCCATTATCCGTATTGTCCACTGCTGTGATAATCAGCGTTCCATCCTTTATTTTAGCCCGTCCGGTTGCCAACAAATGCTGCATGGATTCTTCATTTTTTGGTCGTTTAGTATGCCAGCTAAATTTAAATTGCAAAATATTAACAAAAAAAAAAAAAAAAAAAATTAGAAATAGAAAAAGAAAAACAGAAAATAATTAAAGTAATCAGAAAAAAGAGAAATTCTAACAATTACAACAAACGTCTTTAAAAATCTTCAAATACATTCTGACTGTGTGTGACGGTAAAATATTAGTGCTAATTACTAACGCACACGTGTGTATATACATACATATATGTATTTATAAATTAGCATATATTTTCTTTGAAATAATCTAATATATCTCTGTAAACAATTCTCGAATTTTTAAACGATATATTCTTCGTATTTCGTCTAAATTTTAATCTGAATATTGGCTTTCAAGAATTTACTTTTTTGCTATTTTTTTTGGTTTGCAATTTGTACCTTTCACTGTTGAGGTAAAGTAAAACCTTGGCGATTAAATTGGAATTCTTATTGGAAAAAATTTCATTTGTAATAAATTCATTGTTACATACAAAGTCGCATGACATGCCGTACGGACTTATTAAAACTATCTTATCACTAAAAATCGGTAAAAAGGTATGAATCGTGAAACAACGAATTTCACCTATGCCTGGTGCAAATCTGGAATCAGCACAGTTATTTTATAATATCATTAGACTGGCTACTAGAAATGGCAAGAGTCTATATGCTCCCGATACTAAATTAACATCACGAATAAATTTTGTTTCTTCAATTACGTTCCGATTTTTTTGATGTGAAATTTATAATTCGCATTCAAAAACAATTTGACGCAGTCCACCTGAATGTTGCTCAAAAAACCAGGACACCAAAATAAGTTTTGAATAAGGGTGTTATTGTTGACTTTAAAAAGTTTTTATTTGTGATTGGTGGCAAGAAATCCAATAAAGTCAAGTGGTCAAATTACAGTGACCGAGCAGGTATGGTGGTGTCGTTCTGCCTCAAGAGAAGTATGGGAAAAATGATTAATATTGTGAACATGGATAAGGCCTTATTACGGAGATATATATAGCGCAGTTATTTGCTAAACTGTAAACTCACACTAAATAATGGTTTTTAAACTGTACTTTTCATAAAAAGTTTCTATTTTATTCTGAGAAATTTTTAAGGAATACAAAACAATAGTTTTTGGATTTTTTTTCTGTTTGTTCGTTTAGGCTAAATATTTCTATACTTCGGTTCAGATAAAATTTAATGAAAAACATATCAAGAGAATCATTAGATTCATTATGGAACTTTATTAACTTCTGAATTATAGATTAGTTTCTATAAACAATGATTAGGACTACATACATACATTTTAATTTAAAATTGATTTAAAATTCTGTAATTTCAGCAACTTTTCCAACAATTACACGGTGCGACAGTGAAAATACACCCGAATAACGACATAGTCTAAGTTATTCACTAGGTTGAGTAGAACTAAAAAATACTTCTTTTATTTTTCTCGAACCCCCCAAACTTGTTTTATTTGACAAAAACAGTTTTTTTTTATCTTTTCATACAAAATTATTGATTACTCAAATATGTTTGAACCTATTTTAAAAATCCAAAATTTTTTTTGACAGGGGAGAAATTAGCCTTTAAAACGATATGCATAAACGCTTTGCTCAAACTTATATGTTACAAGTTTTGATGGGGTAAACTTGGAAAACATTATCTTTTTTTTATTATTTTTTCAATATATGTCAACTTATCAAATGAATATTCAGTTCAAAAATTTTCAAAAGTTTTAATGGATCTTGATTGCTTATCGCAAAATGTGTCAATTTCACGGTCGGCTAATATCTGTGTTTTTTGAAAATATTATTATTTCGCTTTGCTCAAACATTGTTCAACTTCTGGTGGTCGCTCAAACGTGAAATTGACACATTTTGCGATAACAAATCAAAATTCGTCAAGACTTCTGAAAATTTTTGAACTGATAGTTCCTTTGATAAGATGACTAAAAAATATAACACGAATGTTAGACTCTTTAAATAATAATTACGGTAATTTTTGTCAGATTTGTTCAAACTCAATGTCAATCTCTTCACAACATTATGCACTTGAAGAAACTTCTCACTTATTTCAGTTGTTTATTTAAAGTTTGCTACTATGAACGGTTTAGTTTTAGGTTTAGGTCGGAGTGGTAGCTCTGATATCACAAAGCTCACTTGAGCACGCATAGCGGCCCGTTGTGATGTCACGGATGAACGCAGTCCCTGTACTAACCAAGTTCCACCAAAATCAGGGAAAAGGAAGAAGTTGGTCAGAACAAGGGCTGCACTACTATGAACGGACAAACTTGAAAAAAAATTTGTCAAATTTAAATCATCAAACCCCATAGCATATTAAGTCAAATAATGTTCAGAAACGTTTGTGTAATCAATAAATTTGTGCGTAAAGTCTCAAAAAAAAAAACAGTTTTTGTCAAATAAAACAAGTTTGGAGGGTTCAAGAAAAAAAATATTTTTGTGTTCTACTGAACTAATCGAACAGCTTAGACTACGTAGTTACTCGGGTGTATTTAATCTTTTGTATTTTGTTGCATAGTGTTATTATAACGACTAGCACAACGGCCTGGTGACCACTTTAACTAAGCGAATTAAAACAATTTTTTCATTGATTTCTGCTTTTAAATTTCAATTTTTATCAATTTTTTTTGATATAAAACTGTATCCAGCAAAATGATACGAAGTAATCAAATAAAAATAAAATAATAAATAAAAAGGAGGAAAGTTTTAAAAACGTATCAAGTGTTTGAGGTAAGATGTTATAAAAAGTGTTTTTCAATTATTTTTACCCTCTGGGATAAGTTCTTCCTTTTTTTGTGTTCTCTTGTATTTTTACTGCAAATTTGTTATTATTTTAAAAGCTGCGCGTCAATGCAAATTGTTTTCGAACCACATACTCTACATACATATTTTCTGTTTCCTTTAGCATAATGTTCTGCCATACATACATATATGGAGTGTGCGGGAGCGTAGCACTGGTATAAATATCAATTCATTTCCTTTTACGACAGAGTTAGTGGTTCTTTCCTGATGATTGGTTTCTCGATATTTCGCCTTTAATATCTCATTTATTTTATGTTCATTGAATGTATTTGCTTTTTTTTCCTTCTATTTACTTCAATTCACTTTAATGCTTCAAATGAAGATGAAAAACAATCGATTTAAAAGCCCTATTCGAACAAACAACATTATTGCCAGCTGTTTTAAATAAACATGTATGGTTTAAGTTTTCTATCAATATTTTCTCAATCTTTATAGTTTTGTAAGTGTTCATCTATATGTATATGTATGTATGTATACATATGTACATATACATATGTCGAGTTTATCTGTGGCTGGCGTTTAACTCCAAGTCTAAGTAATTCAAAATTATTCAATTCATTTTCTAAAAGTTTAAAATTATTTCGTTTGCAATATATAAAAGAAAATGTGTTTGTACCATACGTACTTGATTTTGATTTAATTTATTAAAGACTCTTCTTACTGATGAATTTATAGAAATTTTCTAAATTTTTGAATAAATTTTTAAATTAATTTCTTAGGGATCACACTGTTTACAGATGTTATTAAAATTGTCATTGTCACCTTACATATATAATTGGCGATTACAACCCTTCAGTCAGGATTACAGCCTAGCTTCTCACACCACTCATGTTGTGTGCCTTAATTTTATACTTAAGTGGCGGGACCTACAGTTTAAAGTCAACTCCGAACGACAGATTTTTGAGAAACTTTTTCATGGCAGGTTTATTTACTTTCAGATTTTTGCCAGAAATGTGCTGAGAGAAAGTCGCCGAAGAAATATTTTTATATTTTTCATATTTCGTATTGATGTCTGGCCTGGGGCTTGAACCCGGGCTTTACGTCTAATAAGCGAACACACTACCTACTAGACACGCCGATACTTTCAGATTTACTTGAAAATTCAAAATGGCGGATTCAATATGGCGGTCGAGGTTTATAAAAATTAATCAGACCATATTGGATCCCCCATTTTGAATTTTCAAGTAAATCTGAATGAAGATCTGTAATCAGCGACCCCAAAACCCCCTGAGTAACAATTTTCAAGTAAATCTGATTAATTTTTAAGGACCTCCGTAATGTGTTTCTTTTTCTCTTGCACCCCTTGACAAAAACCCACTCCCTACTTTAAGGCAAAGAAAGGCAAAGATCAATTGTCAATTTCTGATAATACCGATGGTTCTAGCACGTCAGTGGTTAGCTCTACAATTTTTCAAAAATGGCCACAAACTCTATTTTTAGGTGGTTCAACCGCCTTTTTCTGGAAAACCTGACGTGATGGAAAGTTTTTGAACCCAAATGCCTTCGGAAACACTCAGAGCCATCTAATTTGCAAAACCCATGCAGGGCTATGTTATTACAGGTATTATTAGTATTATTGTGACAATGAATTGAACTTTAGCAACCAAAAATTTTAACAACATCTGTAAACTATGTGATCTCAGAAATGAATTTAATGCCTTCGGAAACACCTGGAGCCATCTTATTTGCACCAAAAAAGGTCAAATTTGCAGGACTGTGTAATTAAAACCCACTAGAAACAGATGAAATATGAAGACTATATTTCGCAAATCGTATGTATGTATTTCCGATTCATATATTGGCTTAGAAGCCGATTGTCTTACCAACAAAAAATATTTGTCACGACCACTTAACGGAATTTATCGTCGCTGTAAAGAAAAAATTAAAACAAATATTTGCTAAATAGAAGCCTTAAAAGCCAGTGCTGCCAAATCCGATCACTTATCCGGATTTATAGGAAATTTTTTTCTTCAAAATGGGGATAAATTTTTTTTCCCAATCCTTCAATCCCGGTCATTTTTGTGGACAAAACATGATTCAAAATGATTCGCATTAGTGGCATCATTGAAGTTATATTGTGAACATCATCTGTCTGACAAGCCTAAAGATATCAACTATTATTTATTGGGAATATTTGATAAAAATTAGAATCATTTTATTGCATTTCATTTACAATTATTACTCTCGATCGTTTTAATATGGTTCCAAGTAATTGTTAAAAATAAAGAGTCAATTTTATTTCAGAAAAGTTATGTATAATTATTAGAATATTAGGATTATAAATAATAAATTCTAAAATTAGACGTTCATTATTTCGTTCATTAAAAGCCTTTTGCTTCATATGTATGTTAAGTCGCTTTCCATTCAACTTAACTTTTTAAACTTTTTATCAATTTTCGGTCATTGGTTCTATTGGAGCACAATAGGGCAGTCAAAATTTAATTTAATCGTTAAAATAATTTGAACTGCTTTAGCTTTTGTCAGTGAATAAAAACGCCGTATTTTATTTGGATGAATTTACGTCTTAAAGATATGGACACCAATTTAACTTTGTGTTTTTCCATAGTTTTTTGTACAAAGATAATAGTGATTTAAAATCATACAAAAGCTCACAGATATATGTTCGCTTGTGTCGAACATATTATTTCAATAGTCAATGTAATTGCAACCAAAGTTCAAAATGCAATAAAATTAAATTCAATTTAAATGTACTCTGATTTTAACGTTCAGATAAATTTTATAATTAATATTTAATTCACGCTAAATACATACAGTGCTGTTCAAAAAAATAGATTCACCTGCTCTCCGAAAGGTTTACTAGACATCTCTTATGCAAAGGAGTATACGTAAAAAAGTAACTGCACTTTGTTTACTGGCCTCTTATGAATATAATTCCGATACATTTCAAAAATTTGAAGCGTAACTCTTCTTTAATTAATTGCAAGATGTTGATCATGGTGAATCTATTTTATTGGACAGCAGTGTATGTAGATGTCAATCACTGTAACTGAGTTTAAAGCTAAGGAAATAGCAGATTATACCAGAACATAGAAAACCTATAAATAGGCGTCACCTTAAAGACGTTCCTAGTGAACAGTACCAGAAACAAGCCTATAAAGTAAAATTTCATTCTTGAAAAAGTTAGAAAACTTAAGAATTTATATTATTTTCTAGTACACCTAAGTTCTTTTGTACAATGAATTAGATACGTTTTGCATATACATACATACGTATGGATGTATGTATGGTACTGTAAGTATCATTTTATTTAAAAGTAAGAAACTTTAAGATAAAGAATATATGTAATCGACATTTTGGCACGATCCACTTTTAATCCAAACAATGTGATGAAATTTAGAACATTTGAAATTGAAATGTTTACCATGCAATGTAAGTGTCTCATTTTATCTCCCTTGGAAACGGCTTCACGCATACTACACACCATACTTTTAAATATAAAGGGAAGACCCTTAAGACAACCCGCTTACCCAAAAAAATTCCGTTACAATAAAATTGTTTTCTTGAATATGGTACAGACAACCAGCTTCATACATACATATGAATATATGTATGTATTTATGTGTGTGGATGCCTTTCACATGACCAAATAATAGGAATTTCATGTTTTTTATTTTCTCTCTTGATTATTGTTGTTTTTTCATTTCTCTCTCTTCTGTTTTTTTTTTTGTTTTTTTTTTTTGGTATTTTCATTATCCTACGAACACCCAGAGTTGTTTTTATGATGGAATTTTATTGAAGTTTTCTTTTTTATTTAAATTTTTCTATTGGTTTTTATTCTTTCATTCTCTTTTCCTCTTTTTTTTTTTTTTTTTTGATTTGCTGCTGTTTTATTGTTCTTACGATCTTAATACATTCAAAAAGTTGATTTGTGTGAGTGTATGTGAATGATGCTGCTGTAAAATCGTATCAATGTGTGTAAATGTAAATTTTCTCTTTTATGTTCCAATTTATAGTTTCGGGTTACGAACCCCGGGAAGTATAAATGTTGTGAATTGTCTTGTTGTCTTTCGTTTGGAAATTTTCTTTGGCTAAAAGTGACATCGAACACAGGTTTTAAATTTTTTTTATATATACATGTATGTGTTTATATGTATATATGAAAATATATATACACATACATTTGTATATGTACATACGTATGAATACATATTTGAGTATATACCCTGTAAACAATTGTACCCCAAAAAAAGGTACACCTCCATTAATACAAAGAAAATAAAAGGCATACATTCCGATTCCGATAATGAGCTAAAATTCCATTCGATATTAAATTAGGTTTAATGGTAAGCAAAAATAACAATTATATCTCATAATGGAATGAATAAAATAATATAAGAAAAATCAACTCAAAATGTATTTGTTCATTAAAATAGATGCGGGGAAATATCTACCGGAAAAATCAAGTGAATAATGGAATGATTTTTCATTTTAGACCACGACCACGCTATAGTGTAACTCAATAATTAACAAATCTGGGGAAGTGTTTGTAAAACCAATATCTTGCTGAAAACACCAGTAACATTAGAGGAAGGTATCATAACATCTTCTAAAACCATAATTACACGGCAAGGAAATGAGTTTAAATTTAAAATAAATGTTTAAATGTGATTACAAATGATGTTATGCTGAAATTTCTGATGACCATTTTTCTTAATTAATACTTAAGAACTTTAAAAATAATGGCCTCACGTTTGACTAAAATAACTTTAACTACATATGTAACGAGTGGGACATTTTTGCCGATGTGATTCAAACTGATGTAAAATGTTTGTGGGGCAAATGTACTCGTTCATAGGAACGTATTAAAATGTTAATGTGTGCAACCGTTTAGTTCTTTTACACAAACTGTATATTTTACTCTGAATGCTCAAGTGTATGTTGAGTAGAGGACGTTCATTGTGTGTGTGTGTTTTAGGTGCTATCCACCCTCTTTAGCATAAAATAGTTGCTGATGTCGTTTATTTTTGAACCGTCATTTGTTTGTTTTAAATGTGTGTTGCTTGTATGACTCCACTACATTTCAACATACACACAAACTCACACACAGACATACATATAAAATATCACAATATTTATGGCCTGTGCTTCAAATTGTTTGTGCTTATTTTTCAAGGAGCCATCGTTCCGCATAATTATTTTTAAGCTTCAACTTTAAACGGTATGCCAGGCAGGCAACACATTTAATGAGAGAAAACGATGCTTCTACCATGAAACAACTACGAATACGTACATATGTATGTGCATATATACATAAGTAGATATATAGATGTACTATGTACAAACATACGTAGAATAAATGAAGGTTGGCATTTAGGGTACACGATTGTGTTTCAGCATACATTTGTTTGTTTAAAGCTCTAAAATTGAATGTAGTTGTTTGAGTTTCAAAATTTAAGTAGAGCCATAAGGTAAACATTTCTATTTTTGTCATCATTAATCTTTCTGATTCTAAATTTGCAACCAGCCACTTGCATACAACAATAAGATGACTACATGAGTTACCGACCTCTATAAAATAATATTTTTTAATTGCCGTAGAATATTTAACAAGAAAAATAACAAACATTTCAATTGTAATTAACAAACATTTTTATATTTTTAGTTTCGTTAGAAAAATATCAACCGTAATTGTTACATAACATTAACAACAGTCCTGAATAAACAACAATTTTATCAAATTATCCATCGCTATAAATTTTATCCAATGCTGCAAGTGCAATTACAATTGCAAAAAGGAACAGCAGACTAATGGCTAAAGCTTGAAAGTATGTATCGACAAAAATAGTAGAGCGTTCCTAGCAACCAAATGTAAAATACTTACTGCACTAGCGGGACCTCTACGGAATGAATTAATGCAGCTTAAGTTAGAAAAAATAAAGTAACTGTACTGATCACCATCTCAAATCGTGTAATTTTCAAGTTCTGATGTTCTCAAGAATTACACTGTTCCGAAGTAAAAGCACTCGCGAGGGAACCACTGTTATCCTTCTAGAAACTAATATGAGCAAATATTACAAATATGATCTGTTTGAAGCAGTATACTTATACTGAGAATGCAGTCGATATTGCTGCAGACGACGAGTAAGTGATTCAGTGTTTAAAAATTTGTTTCTAGAGTCAAAAACGGTACCCATAATATAAAAATCTATTCGATTACTTTCTTGCTGGCAAATAAGGTAATAATACGATAAAAGATACATACACACACATGTCTCCATACGAAACATTTATTGTGAACGAACCATAATTGTTTTTTGTGTTGGCGATGAAATCTGATGATATTTAATATACATTAAAAAATATGAACTCGCCGTAATCTATTAGGTAGTGTGTTGGCTTATTAGACGTGAGGCTAAGGTTCAAACCCCAGGTCAGACATCAAAACGAAATATGAAAAAAATTATTTTTTCGGCGACTCCCTCTCAGCAGATTTCTGGCAAAAACTCTGAGAGTAAAAATTGCCATGAAAAGTTTCTCAAAAATCTCTCGTTCGGAGTCGACTTGAAACTGTAGCTCCCGCCACTCATGCATAAAACTAACACACACAACATAAGTGGTGTTGGGAAGCTAGGCCGTTATCCTGACTGAAGGGTTGTAATGGCCAATTATTATAAATCAGTGAACAAACAACGTCATATTCGTTCAACGTGGAATTTTCTACTACAAAGAGATGATTTGCAGATGGCATGAATATTTTTTTTATTTGAAGAAAGGAATGCTTCTCGAAGCATATGGTGACCAGGCTCTATCAGAAGCAATATGTAGAAGATGGTTTCGAGGTTTCAGAAATAATCGTGGATGACAATCAAATTTATAAACGCCGAATTGCAAGGAACAATGGATGAAAATGGCACTTTGAGTCAGAAACAAATGGCAGAGATATTAAATATTGCACAACAAACTGAACGATCGAAAGTCTGGAAAATAGTAGATGCCACATGAATTGAATGACAGACAGATGGAAAATGAATAACCCCTTGATAAATTTTGCTTTAAATACACGATAGAAACTGAGTAATTGCATCGAATTATGAAAAATGGATTTATTTTCAGAATCATAAACAGAGAAAATCATGGATTAATCCGTGAAAATTTCGGCTGCAAAATCGATCAGGCTCGATTCGGAAGGAAGACAATGCTGTATGTTTGGTTTGAGCAGAAAGACTCCTAAATTTTGATGAAACCTTTAATACTGATCACTACCGTTAACAAATGATATTATTTTTATTCGAAAATAAAATCAAAATCACTTTGCTTAACATCGTATCTTTTATTACAATTATTAGTCTTCTATTGACGACTCATGCCTCCTTATTCTTCATTACTTTTATGTCTGCAAACTTTACTTACGTAATTCTTTCTTGTAAACTTTGTTTGTGTAATTCTGTGTACCGTACGGTGTGTGTTTTTGTCTTGTTGTTTGTTGCTAAGTATAGTGTGTTTCGATTCTCGTAAAAATTTCTCTCGTATACTTTTCCTGCCTTTATTAGCACAGTTTCGGTGTCATGTTCCTTTTAAATAAGTGATATTTTATACACTTAATCGTTGAATATTTCAGTTCTTTGATCAATTTACGAAATTGCGATGTTGTAGTTTACCCAGTTTTTATAGTAGAAACATGATTGAGGCATTGTATTTGATCATATAAACAATTAAAGCTAATTTCTGTTATAAAGTCCATCTATATATTTATGGCTATGTGTAAATTAGAGTGCATTTTATGTCCATTGTGTCAATTAGGTTCTGATTTCCATAGCATTCATTATTGGGCGAGAATAATAATATGAAATAAAAAGGAATCGGAAGAAATTTACCAGAATTTGGAGAACTAGTTTATGTTTTGAATACAAATTCAAAGTTATTTAAATTTTTATTGCTCAGTGGGATTAATTAACGTCCATTCGGAATATTTTTCACTCTAATTTTGCAATAAAAAACTCGAGGCTTATGAATCTTTTGCCTTTTCGTGCCAAGAATATTTTTTTCAATGAGTTCTACAATTAATAGCCACACTGGCAAGAGGAAATGCTATTAAATGTGTCTGATGTTATAAGTTCTGTGATATTAAATTGTTATTGCCTATACATATCCAACTCCAAACCCTGACATTTTAATTACTTTCGCATCTATCTGTCGGGTACACTTGCACACTTACAGATAAAAGAGTGAATTTTTCATATTTTTTCATGCAGACACATGCAAACTCTGTCCTTTCGTTAATAAATTTTAAAACGAAGGAAAAGGATTAAGAGAAAAAAAAAATAATGAAAAAAGAATATGGAAAGCACATACGTTCTAACAAAAAATGGACTTAAAAAGGAAAGGAAAATTCATGAGAGATATTGCATTGTATATATGAATGTATGTATGTACGTATGATATACATATAGATGTACTCACCGATATACAGGCTTGGGATTTGCATATGCTACACATGGTACAACAACTGGATCGCCCACTCGTGCTGTGATGCTGACGACTTTTTCATTCATTATTGGTGGCACCAATTCTCGCATTTCTTTATGGAATTAAAATTAAAAGAGAGAAAAAATGAAAACACCACAGAAGCAGAAAGTTAAACGAGATGAAAAAGTAAAAAGAGAAGAAGAGTAAGAATAAATCAAAAAATAATTAAGTTTAGGTTGACATGTATTGGTTTAGGCTCCAATAACTTAAGGACAACGTAAACAAGGCTGCAGCTAGAAGAACACAAATTCTTACCGGTCAATTGAATTTTACCCACATTACTGCTCACAACCGAGTCCTGCGTCAATTTGTGATGTGTACGACAGCGATAAATTTTAAGTGCATCCGTGCGTGTAATATTGTACACCAGCAATTCTCCGGTCGGTAGCATGTGATTTTTGCCATCTTCATGGGGTTTTTTTCATATTTTTTTTTGTTAATATTACAGTTGAATTTTTCCAAATTAAAAAAAAACAAAAAAGAACAGAAAAACAGAAAAAAATTACAAAGAAAGAGGAGAGAAATTGAAATAAATTCGTTAAAGTCAGTGAAATGAGTTTCGGTTGCCCTACCGAAACTCATGCTACAAAATGAACATTTTACCTCCCTCCAGTGATGGATAGATATTAAAATTTGGTTCCTGCAGCCATGATGTGACTGTTACATACTCTTTCACAAAGGATGGAATGTTACATTTGATTAAGACATTACTGCCAATAAAGCCTCCAGGGTTTTGTACTTCTGGTTCATATCGTTGGTTAACAACTTTTAGAAATTAAATGTGACGTTTGAAATAATGAATTTAATTTTAATTTAATAAAAAAATGGGTTTAAATTAGTATGTCTTGAGTGTACTGCTTTTTACCTGCTTTCACCACCACATCACGTGACACAATGGAACCAACAGCATTTGTTGCTACGCATCTATACACCGACCAATGAACGTCTTGTCGAAATTCATCAGCCTCAAATGGAGGAAAATATAATGAACCATTCGCTAGGATATGTCGAACCTTTAAGGAAAATTAATAAAATAAAGTACAATAATGTTATTTATAAATAAATACGGGGGAAAAAACAAAACAACTACTCGTCTATTGCAGGTCGGCTAATGATTGCTTAACTCTTAACAGCTGGATCTGATTTGAAGGAAATACTACAGATTTAAGCTGAATAACACAATTAAAAGCTTAGTTTTATTGTCACATATAAATTTTATTGATTCTAAATGTTTAAATTAATAATGATAAATGTCATAGAAATGATTGAGAAAGAATTTGAAGAATTATCTAAACAACTGCTGACTACAAGAAAAGATATGTCTCATGAATATCAGACAATGGGTTGGATACTGCGGGAACTGAACTGAAATTTGGTATGCAGAGAGACCTGTGAACTAAAATTGAAAATATTCCATGAACGGCATTTTGCCATAACAGACAACAATTAAATCGTTTCAAAAATACATATATGGATAGTTGGTGTCTCGGGGTAACCGATAGAAAACCTGGCGAATTTATTTTCCAAAATATGCGAGAAAATCAACATCAACCAATAATTGAATCTGCTTTCTGACAGTAACAGTTCTAAACTAGATCTTCCCATTGTTCTAAAACTCATTGACCTTACGAACAAAAGTTCATTCTAAGTTATAAATTGAGTCTAAAAAATAGCCCCGTAAAAATAAAATAAATAAAATAAAAAAGACCCGAATAATCAAATTTTCCTTCAGGTTCGACGTTTATTTTATTAGTTTATGCATAGTTAAGTTTGAGAGACAACAAGTTTCAATGTGACAGCTCGAATAGATAGATAGGAACAATAGTAATTAATCTGTTTAAATGAAAATCTTTTTATTTTGTATTCTGCGTAATTTTAATTTCAGATTCACTCTTAGTATTTATATCAGTGAGTGCAATTTTATCTCAATTAGTTTTGTATTCGAAAGTGTTATGCATTGCTTCTCTAATTCTGATTTTATTTTCTCCTCCTGATGATCGTATGAATTCTGTAACGATCTAAATGGATACGTATTTTGCGGATAAATTATAGGTCTCATTATATAGTACTTTTATGCCCAGAGCCTTAATAATTTGACGCTATTTATTTGAGGGGTCTGGATTGCATATATTATGTGTTTCTAGGAAATTTGGTTTTAATACCATACAAGCGGTATTGCTCATGAGCTAAATGGATGTCGTTATGGATGTTATGAGTTCTCTCTAGGGATGCAAACGATACATTGATGTTTCTGATGTTTTTTAACATAGATGATTGTTTTTGAAACATCGTTAAGAAATATCGATGTTCTTATGAACCGCTTCTCTCACGGAAGCGATGAGATGTATTAGGTTATCTATAACGAATAAATTTATGGTATATAACAAATTTTGAGAATTGTGACGGTAAGTTAAAGCGGAATACTTGTTATTTAATTATAGGGAGAACTGTGTATAGACGTAACAGAAATGTGACAACGTATCAGCTATCATTCTTGTTTATTCTAATGTAGTTTTCAATACTGACTTTAGTTCAAATATTATATTTCGATAGACGAATAACGTAATCGTCAGTCACGGGCGTCACTTTTATATAATTACGTTAAATATTTATCCGAGAAAAACGTTTTATTAAAGACAAAAACATTGAGATCTAATATAAAGCCATGATTCTCAACTAAGATCAGAGTCTTAATTGATGAGAAAAGAAACAGCGGAACTAATAAAATCTTTCCAATATCGGAGAAGTTTTACTGAATTAAATAATACCGACACGAACTTTTTACTGTCTTGTCTTCGAAGAGAAGATGGAGGGAAATTCTTAACATCGGTGTTTTAGAGTTTTTGCCAGAAATCTGCTGAGAGGAAATCACCGAAGAAATATTTTTTTATATTTTGTTTTGTTGGAGATGTCTGACCTGGGGTTTGAACCGTGGTCTTACGTCTAATAAGCCATCACACTACCTACTAGACTACGGCGACTTCACTATAAGCCACTATTATCACTATTATGCCCTGATAATCTGATGGACTGTATTTCCGGTGTGTCTGGATTGTATGTATTATGTGTATCTAGGAAACTTGTTTCCATTATCATACGACTGGTATTGCTCATGTTCTGGATCTGTTCTCATGAGTTCTTTAAAATAACAAATAAACTTGTGGTATATAAGAAATTTTCAGAATGGTGACAGTAATTTAAAGGGGAATACTTGTTTCCGAGATATTTAATTATGAGGAGGACTGTTAACAATGTAACTGGAATGTGAATAGAGAATATTGATAACCTATCATCTACATTTTTATTTATTCTGATATTGTTTTCAACAGCGGCTCTAAAAGCCAACATATCCCATGCCACTGGATATTTTTTGTTTAACTTTCGGATGTGCTCCACCCAGAGAAGTCGTAGTGAACATTTAAATGATTTTATTTTTCACCCACAATGGCATCAATAGCACTCTCAAACTAAGAAAGAATGTCGATGATATCTTACAAACACTTTGTTTTATTTAAATTGAAATGAAGCGCTTATAAATTCGTGTGTTACAATTTTAAATGCATACCATATATAGGATAGAATTCTTTTTAAAATGTTAAAAGACGAAATTGATGATGGAATCAATGGAATTATTTGGTTTATAAAGTATTGAGTATTCCTCTACTGTAACAGTTACAGAAAAATGTGCTCTTGAAATAAACCAGAATCTTATTGATAGCGTTTAGGATACATCCTCTAGAGGATGTATGCTTTACATCGATAGATATATCGGAATTTCCCTTCAAATAATTACTAAAAATTGAAAATCTAATATATAAAATTCTCGTGTCTCGGTGTTAGTGGTTAAACTCCTCCGAAATGGATCGACCGATTTTCATGAAATTTTGTGTCCATATTGGGTAGGTCTGAGAATCGGACAACACCTATTTTTCATATCCCTAAACGTTAAGAGGGCGTGGCAAATCGTTAAAATATGAATATTTAGGTACATATTGATCGTAGACGAATAAAATTTGGTGGGTAAGTTCGTGGAGTCGATATCGACAATCCCACCAAAAATAGGCGTAACAACCCTCCCCCTTCAAGTGATACCTATAACTCTTAAACTACTGAACCGATTTTAACAATTCTTTTCTTGTTCGGAAGCTTATCAGGTTTAAATGGTTCTAAGAAAATCTATATAGCAAAAAGTAGGCGTGGCAAACCTTTAAAATTGAATATTTAGGGACATAGTAATCGTAGACGAATGCAATTTGGTGGGTAAGTTCGTAAGTCGATATCGACAAACTCACCAAAAATGGGTGTGGCAACCCCCCATCAAGAGATACCTATAAGTCGGCTAATTCGATGGTTTATAACTACATATGCACATATGTATATAACTTCGTCAGCGCTATTACAACAAATTATTACAATAAATATATAATGTGACCTGTTTCGGGCAATAAAAAAATCAATTTTTGGGCGGGACTAAGTTCGCTGGGTCAGCTAGTTTTTATATAAAATTGTCAATATTTTTATAATTTTAGTGAACCGAGTGTATTTTCACTCCGCAATGTTTTTTGTTTTCGTTTAAATTTATGTATGTATGTATATTTTTTTTTTAATTTTTATCATAGAAAATTGGAATCATGTTTTTTTAGCTCTGTACGTGATTGAGTGAAAATGTGAAATGGGGCTGTATGTCTCTTGCGAAAAATAAAATTTTTAAAACTTAATTGAATAAACAAAAGTTTTTTAATCTTTTTTATGTCTATTCATCCATGTAAAACAAAATGTTGAAAATATTTATTTGTGAACATTTGCAAATTGACACAAAAAGATTTCGCAAACTGGAAACTAATCGCTAATTTGATTGATTTTTTATCCCCAAAAGTAGTCGAATGATAACGTTCTAATTCAATGTAAAAATACTGAAGGTATAATTACGTTGCTATATTTTAATTTAATTACATTTAAAGAGCTTCCAGCGCTAAATGTTCTAATTCATCTGCTTATAGAGCATATTGCTTTTATTAAAAAGTTTTCCCCTTACAGGAGACCGATCAAATTGTCACAAAAAGTGAGTTTGTTTTTATAATGTTGCGTGGGTAAGAATATGTTGTATAATGACACTGCAGGTTCTGTTAGATTTTAACTCTTGCATGTGGTAGCGAGGTTCAGATCCATGGCTCCTATGATTAAGTTAATAGGAGGCAAGTCTAAAGTAGAATTCATTATAATGAATGATAATTATAATATAAATTATATAATTATAATTATAAATAATATTAGTAAACTGGAAAAACGGAAAATGGTTCGCAGCGGGAATAAGTAATAAGAGTGAAAGGAAAAATTTGTTGCTACACACTCCTTTAGGAGATGACCTTTTCTATGGTATACAGATGGGTCAAGCAAATATAGTGATCTAGAAGCGGGGATAATCGATACTTAAACAGGAAGTACTGAAGACGGGTCGCAGCAATACTAACTGACAGTTAGGTTGCCATAAGAGCTCTTAATTGAAATTGACTCGTGATTTTAATGGAAAGTAAAAGACAAGGCTGGTCTGTAACACGCATATATGATAAAGCAATTATGAGAAGGCCAAAACCATCATTTAAAGTATTAGAGAGGTTTAGAATCGTATGTTCGGCAAAAGCAAAATTAAGAAGAAGTGATAACACTTCTCAATTCAAACTGATTTGGGACAATCTCAGTTTTGTTGAATAATTATACGCAATGCGGAGTAATTTGAATTATGCATCAGACTATCGTTATGGTTAGTAGCAGGCACATTAACGATCGCTGTAGACTCCAGTGATACTTGTTTTGGAACAGTGATTAATTCAAGCCCAATATGTAGACTTCGTGATGAAGTACAGAACACATGGTGGGAATCTGTGCGGCGTAAATGCATCTCAGAAGGAAACACATCTATCCATCATCAAGTAATAAGGAGTTATACAAAACTTAGTCGATGCACAGAAAATTTAAATTTATTTTGAGATAAATGGACATAACATGGATGCTTCTTTACGATTCATTGCATACATTACCTCAAAAGAAATCGCCGTAGTCCAGTAGGTACTGTGTTGGTTTATTAAACGCGAGAGATTTCGAACAAAACGAAATATAAAAAAATATTGTCATGAAGAGTTTTTTTAAAATCTGTTATTAGCAGTTAACAGTAAACAGTAGGTCCCACCACTTATAGAAAATATTACCGCACACAACATGGGTGGTGTGAGATGCTAGGTCGTAATCCTGTCTACATTGTTCTATAGACGAATTAAGTTAATAAGTGTGTATATCGTTGCATTTCTACAACTATCTTATAATCAAGTAAATAAATATACTTTAGCCTGTGAGTTAACAGATGTTTAATTTACGTTTAATATTTAGCAAATGAACTGTACCACATAATTTATCTTACCTTTGATATGGATGTGATTGGATTATTCTCCTTGTCCAACCACTCAACATTAGGTGGAGGATTACCGTGTGCTATACAATCAGCAATATTGCCGGCAGTGTTGGTAAATTCAATACGACTTGGCGGTTCATGAGAAAAGTTAGGTCCCTGGGTGTCAAAGTAATTGGAAGCATCTACAATATATAAAAAATATTAACATAATATTTAACATCTAAATTTAACTTTAAGTTGAAATATAGAAATATATATATGCCCCACCATATTCACGTTACATTCGCAATACAATTTATTTCATGAAAATTAAAATGAAATAAAAATGAAATGAATACTGCGCCTATCTACTTAAAATAATAATTAATATTTAATTGCATCTAAAAATGGAATGTCTAGGAGAAATAAAAATTTAATTTGACATCATTTATAATAAGTTCTGGAATCAAAAATCTGTATTTTCTTTGTAAACTTGGAAATAAAAGACTGGAAAAATTCAATCAACTGTTCAGATCGATAAACTATTAAGCCCACCTCCAACTTTAACTTGGCAAAAAATTAAAAAAAATTGTTCATGTGAATTTTAAGTGCAATTTACTGTGCAAGAGATATGCAATATTAAAGAAAAAAATGCAAAATAAAGGAAAGACATACTCTTTTAAATCCTATGCACTTAATATTACCAACATCCGTCCGTTCATATCCTGACAATATGCATATCAAATTTATTCATGTAACAACGTGTGTGTGTGTGTATGCGTTATAACATTTCAAAAGATATTTAGAAATCTTATGTATGTTGTCAGCTTCATGTTCCAGATAAAAGAAAATTATTCTCTCGCTTTCATTTTGTTTTTCGTTTCTAGCAGTTTTGTTATGTAAAATATGTTTCCTAAAAGGAGGACAAGAAAGCAATAACTTGATGCCATACATACATACATACATATATCGCTACCTTAATATGTGAAAGTTCTAATTCACCTTTTTGTTCATATTCATATACAACTGATTAAAAAATTGAATGATTTTGAATAATAAAAATATGCAACTTTTAACAAAACTTTGAATTTTCTCTTCTGAATAAGGAATAAAACAAATTATTTCGGATATTTTATATTCAAGTAACGATATTTTCTACACGAATCATGTGAGTTATGCATGTTCAGACGTTGATCCAATGGGAAAAGGTTAAATTAAAGGATTTTTCTTATCAAAAAAATATAAATAAATATGAGACATATGCCGATAGACACAAGCAAATTTGATTTCGTTTAAAAATCAATATTGACAGCAACTTAAACTTGTATGGACCTAGTTAAAAAGTTAGGACTATTTACTAGAAATACTAAGGAGAGAAACATATTTGGTCAATTCACACAAGCCATTGTACCGTCGTATTGAGTGTATTGTTGGACGGTTATACAACAGTGTATGCTTGTTGTTGATAATTTTCATGTAAAAATCCGATACACTTATACACAAATTATTTATATGTTTTTAAAAGTTGCTATCAAATTGTTTGAATGCCAAAAATTATGATGAAGAATAAGAAGAAGACATTTGGAAACAACGAAGTGTATTCAATACAACATACACAATACAAAGTCGTGTAAATTGGCCAATTGTTTTTTGTGGCCTAATTCCGTCCATGTAGAATAAAACATATGATGAACGAAGGCACAAGAAAATGCCAATTTTCAACCTACTTCTTGACAACATTCGGTGTAAACATTCAGAACTTAAAATATTACAAACGCTTGATCCTATGTGAAACCTGTTATCGCGTGACTGTGGTAAACAGCCATCAACATTGCCCAACTGAGGAATCGAAAAAGTGCGATAAGAGTCCGCTATAAGGTCTGTCGATATAGGTACAGTGCTCTGTTTACGGAGAAATGAAGCAATTTCCGCAAACGACTTTTAAGTTTGTACTTGAGTGGCGGGACCTACAGTTTAATGTGGATAACGAACGACAGATTTTTGAGAAACTTTTCATGGTAACTTTATTTACTATCAGAGTTTTTGCCAGAAATCTGCTGAGAGGAAGTCGCCGAAGAAATATTTTTCATATTACGTTCTGATGTCTGACGTGGGGTTTGAACCGTGGCCTTACGTCTAGTAAGCCAACACACTACCTACTAGACTACCGCGACTCATAACGAATGACAACTTTATTTGTTGTAACGTGTGCAAACAATATGCTCTTAGACCTAATGGATAGGAAAATTTTTCAAGTGGTCAAAATCTAGTTGGACTGGATGGTACATCTAACGGATATAAAAGCTCAACTTGAAGTATAAATCAACAAATCCTGGGATTGAATATTTGCAGATGTGTATTTCATACGAATAGAGATAACATAAATATTATGCTACTATCGATTTCATAAATAATTTCTCTGAAAAAAAAATAAATCTATAACAATCGCTGATATTACACCATAAATACTCAGTGAGTATTACAAAGAATAATTAACGTACTAAAAAAGATTAAAATTTGTAGTAACTTTGTAGTAACTACAGAAGTATAACCCTTTTGGGTATAGTAAATAAGTAATCATAATCAAGTTATAATAGATCACGTGTTAGATAATGACGATATAAATTGCTCTTTCATCCGAACTCTGAAATAAGGAAGGGGGATTTTGACTGTACCACTCAAGTACAAACCATATAAGCATACTTAAGTTTATCATTCAGCAAACGATACAGCTAAAAGCTTCTGGGTCTTACCTTCATTCATCAAAGATTTTTGACACTCTATCACACGATGCTATATAAGTTTCACTAAGATAAAGCTTAATCTAAATGCCTTAGCTAATACAAGCCAGAAGTTTTAAATACATAAGAGAATGTGAAAGGTTGTAATGAGTGTCTTCTCTTCTTTTCAAATTAATTATTATAAATACAACATGCGTCTGCAACGGTAATACTTGAACTTTAAAAACTGTCCCCCACATTTAATAATATCCCGAACAGGGGTATGTTTCATGTCGTAAAGTGAATATTACGTGAACATACTTTTGTTCATTCACTGCTTTGTATTGTATAGAGATGCTTCTTGGATATTCTCATGCGTGGAAAGGAAAACAGTAGCATCAGCAAAATAATAAGTATTTGTTTGAGGATTGTCCCAGCGTTTAAAATATGAGATCGAAGATTGCAAATGAAATAAAAAATAAATTTGTTTTTAGTTTTAAATCAGTTCTTCGTGGTTCACCCAATTCCGTGTGTCACTGTTCGCAACTTGAGTTAAACAACAACAATTTGCTTTATTTATTATTCTTCTTTACACTCTTCCGCATATACACTAACAATTGTTAATTAGATCTTTACAACGGAGTTCTTCAAACCACAATTATTCTCTTCACACTCAACGCGTCTTCACACAAGACTGGCTGAATTCTTTCTGATCCCGTTGCTTGCTTTGCCTTGCATTTTATATCGCAGAGTAAACAGTCTAATGAATGCTCTCGAAGCAGAATGACAGAAATCTCTATTAATGTAAACATGTTGTTTACGTTATTAAGGTTTGTGCATTCTTTTACGTTTGTCCTTACAGTGTTATTGTTGCCTGGTTGTTTACTTTGTTTATCCCCCTTATTTTGTACTGATGTTGTTGCTATATTTTTGTTTATTCGTTGATCATGTAAGTCCATTGTTTTGATTTTGTAGCTTTTGTTTATCATTTTAATAACAATATAAAATGGGTCCCAATATACATACTATCCTGTGGTACACCTACCTACAGTTATTAGCAAACGTTCGTTCGATAATTAAACTTTCCAACAGAGCCGCAATATTATAAGTGAAATTAAGTTTAAGCAGATGAATTAGTCTTTCGCGTCATGCCAGACATAAAAAGAGAGGAGCAGTATTGTTTTCACTTCACTTGCACCAATCTGTGAGTTTGTACTGTGATGTTATGTTTCTTGCTGTATCCAAATGGAACGTCTGGAATACATCTTTTTGCATTTAACAACAGAAGCTTTTCTTACGGTTAGACACTGTTATGTTACTATAAACTTATGCGTCTGTAAGGTTCACATTTCGTATGATTCTTCCCAAGTTTATGGGTCACTTTAACTAGAGTCATATTTTACCGCTATTATCATTTTGCTGTTGTTTTTATCAATTCCAGAAGCTTTCCTAGGATTAAACAATAATAGTCTACAGCTACAAACTCTAATCTAACTCGGAAAATGATATATGGTAAAATGATATGTGGTAGATCAGTAGTGCCATTGCAGAACTTTGGAGTGAAGGCGAATTTTAAATATATTTAACATTTAGATTATCTTTCCCAATATCATTAGAAGGCTTTCTTTTTCCTTGCCATTTGCAGCTTTTATTTTTGTTTAATTTCATTTCAGTAACCCATAAGTTACAGTAAAAATTTGTTTATTTTTTTTTGAATTCATCAATTGGACACAGTTGCTTCAAAAATTAATTTCTTATTTTGGAGTTAAATTTTGTGACGAAATGATTTATTGTTTTCTTGACATGCATATGTGTACCTCGGGTTTCAAAAATATTTTTGAGTAAATATTTATTCTTCTTGGCTTGAAAATGGATGATCAACAAATTGCGAATATTCGCAATGAGAGTGATGTCATTCTATTTACCTCAAGAAATCGCCCTGACTATTGCGAGCACCATTAAGATGTATGCACTAGCTAAGCTAGTCATACAACTAGTTAAAATAGGAAAATCCAATTCATCTACTGAATAAAGCAGGTCATACATACATAACTGGCCATTACAACCCTTCAGTTAGGATTACGGACTGGCTTCTCACACCATTCCTTTTATACGTGAGTGGCGGGACCTATAGTTTAATGTCGACTCCGAACGACAGTTTTTTAAGAAACTATTCATGGCAATTTTATTTACTCTCAGAGTTTTTGCCAGAAATCTGCTGAGAGAAAGTCGCCGAAGAAATAATTGTTCATATGTATTTCGTTTTGATGTCTGACCTCGGGTTTGAACCTTGGCCGTACGTCTACTAAGCCAATACACTACCTACTAAACTACGGCGACTTCTATTAATAATAAAATAAAAACAACATCATATAACCGTTGAGAATTCCACTACATTTGAGATATATTATTTATTCATTTTAATCCGACATTTGTTTAAATCACTTGTAGTTTTGATAATATTAACATGGTTACTTTCCCCTTTCCCCGCATTCATAAAGAAGAAAATATTATTAAATATTATAACAATGAACACTTACGAATGAACATAACCTTAACAATTTAATAAAAAAATGTAAAAAAAATATGTGATTTCATCAAAGCCTAATTACATTGCAATGTATACTTATAAATTTCATAAACCTCTAAATCGGTAACTCTGGCAACTGTAAAAAATTTCAATGGTAGGATGGGTGACATCTAAAGCATTGACGGCTGAAGTATACCCTTGAGAAATATTTAAAACATCTACTTTCTGCAACATTTACGACAAAGAGGCAAACAGGAAATTGCGAGGAACTCGAGTATAACCCACCGTCATCATACCCGTCTTCACCATTGTTTTTGTCGTTACAAAGATGAGTTATGAAAAGCATTACATACATACTTGAGCAGTTTATATGTATGTACAGTGGCTCACAGTGAAAATGGCCCACTACGAAATTAACCAGTATTTGGTTAATATTTATTAAAAAGGAAGAAAATAAAATAAATATTTTTGTTTAAAATAAAGTTTATTTAGTATTAAATATAAGGAACTAAAAATTCTTTTAATTACATTATTAATTCATTGATTTTTTACATCAGAAAGCAGCTCAAATTTAGGTCACCATGAAAATGGCCAATTTAAAAAAAACGTTAGTAGAATCCATTCCTAATCATTTAAAATCGGTAATAAGTCAAAAACAAAATATTAAAAATTAAAAAAACTTTATTTTTTTAATAATAATATACTGGGCCATTTTCATTGCGACCTAATACTGTTTTTGTTTCTGATATAAAAAATCAATGAATTATAATGTAATTAAAAGAATTTTTAGTTCCTTATATTTAATACTAAATAAACTTTATTTTAAACAAAAATATTTATTTTATTTGCTTCCTTTTTAATAAATAATTACCAAATACTGATTATCATGATCATGGTGGGCCATTTTCACTGTGAGCCACTGTATGTACATATGCATTTCAAACTTTTTTTGTTTAATTTTCTCTCCTTTCAGTCGTTGTAACTGCAGTTACCCAACAAACATGATAAAGTCTTTACAGTTCGTCTTATGCTACTTTCAGATCTGCATTTTTAGGTTTGAAAAAATTCAGATATAAATGGGAACAGTTTAATAAATTTACAGTTGGTATACATTTTGTACTACTTGTTAACATAAATAATATTTCCATAAATAATAGAAAAAAACGATCCACACTTGGTAGTAAATTCAAAAATCACATTTACATGTCACTTCTCTCCAATACATTATAGGTAATTGAACTCATTTTTGAGGCAAAAAGTAATTTTTTACACTTTCTTGTTGGTATTTGATAAAGAGTACATCACATCAAAGCTAATAACGGCTTGTTTTGATTTGGTAAAAAATCATTGATGACTGCTTAGCAGGTAGTCGCCGTAGTCTAGTAGGTAGTGTGTTCGCTTATTAGACGTAAGGCTCAAGTTCAAACTCCAGCAGTTTTCTGGCGAAAACTCTGAGAGTCGACGTTAAGTTGTAGGTCCCGCCACTAAAATATAAAATTAAGGCACACAACATGAGTAGTGTGAGAAGCTGGGCCGTAATGCTGACTCAAGGGTTGTAATGGATAATTATGTATGTATGCTTAGCAGGTGATCAAAAAGCATTATTTGTGAGCAAAGCGTTGAGCATAGTATTGAAGAGAAAGGTTTTGTTAAAAAAAATTTCTGACATATCCTTTAATTGAAAAACCCCTGTATACCGATCCTCATGGAAATCTAAAGAATTTTGAAATTTTTGTTGCCATATTGCGTTTTCGTTTCATATCGTGATAAAATGGATGTGTTTCCACATTTTGTTATTCCTGCGTTTATTTTGATTGTGATAATAGAGATCTGCCATGTAATGGCAATAGGGATGGTTCTGAATATTTGGCTAAAGTTTTAGAGAGCGTGCGTTTGTAGTCATGTCATGTCATGTCAAGTATTGATACATTTTAATCTTTCAAGTTGTAAGATTTTTCGTTTTCAAATAGTTTTTTGTTATGATCAAAACGATTTACAATATGGTAACATTTATTATAAATTAAACCAAACATGATCAAAAGGGACATTATTGGCTCCGTCATTTTGAATTCGAAAAATTTCATCTCAGATTCGAAATCAGCAACCACAAAATTCCCGCATGCCAAATTTTCCTTATAGTTACGGCCAGAAAATGTTGTAACTCTACCCGTAGTGGAATGTAACAATTTGAGTTTAAACTTCGTTTAAAAGGTTTACTGGGCAGGATGTTGTTTATTTGTGATTTGTATGTGTTCTAATGTATTGTATTGTATATGATTGTAACCGATATATAAAGCGTATAAGCAAGGATATTTTATTGTATGTATATACGAGGGTGGGCACAATAAGTTTTCCGCCTTCAACTTGACAGCTAAACACAGCTTCTACATTTTACAAACTACGTTTGACAGCAATTAACAGCAGATTTCTGCATAAATTTCTTTTAAGTATCCCTGAATTAGGCTACCATTCTTTCCTCATTTGTTCTATTCTCCGAACTTAGTAGCTTGTAAAGCTGAAGAAATTGCTCGTCGAAAAGAGATTTGGCTCCTAATTATCTTTCTATTAATTTTGTTTTGATTACCCAAAGGAATCCTACCTACCCAAACTTATTGACCCGCCTTCTTATGTATATACATACAGTATTTTTATCATATATGATATGTGCACACAAAAAAGGGAAGAAAAGAAAAGTATGAAAATGTATTTTTGTTTTTTTCCTCTTTTATTTTGGTGAAAACAAAAAAAAAAAAAGAATATGCTTTGTGGATGCTAGCATGTATGTATATGCCATACGTGCATTTGTGAATAATTATAAGAAAATCAGACTAGAAAAGAAATTAAAAAATATTATTTTTTCACAGTAGTAAGGTATTGTGAATATTTTTTGAAAATTCTAAAAAATGTCTGAGTTTTTGTTACACAAGATTTGGTAAAAATTATTTTGTAGTAAAAAATAATAATTTCAGGGACTTGTGAGGAGAGAAAAGTGAAGAGAAAAATAATTTCAGACTAATTAAATGGAAAATTTTTATTTAAATCCTAAGAGAAATATAAGGACCATAACCATGTAACTCTATTGTGGAAGAAACTCTAATATTTCAGTATAAGGAAGGAAATATAAAAAAGAATTACAGAATTTAAAAAGTAAAACAAACATAGAAGACATACATACATGTTAGTATAAATTCAAATTTTTAAAGATTTATTTCCATATATTTGGGTGTAAACATAGGAAGATACGTCAGCCATTACTTGCAATGAAACAGAATAAAAAGTATTTTGTTTTATAATGTAAAATATTTATATAAAAATTAACTCGAACACTTTCTTATAAAAATTAAATTGACGTCATGCTTAGAAATAATTCTTCGGAGGTTCGGTCATAATTATAAGGACACAACTAAAACGTGTAATTTTTTTTAATATATTGCCCAACTATGTAAGTATTCTCTGTCCCTGGAAAGCAGTATATCAACTTTTTTCATTCAATAAACGCTCATTTTATCGTTACTAAGATGTAAATTGAAACTTTACGTTATTCCTTCCGGAAATAATCCAACCAGAGATCTCTAAAGACCTATTTTAGAATCACATGCTTACAATTGTAATATTGTGGAACCATCTCGTAATCCCGGCTGATTGCTTGCGACAACCAGCATATGCTATTAAGATCCCAATACAAATTCAGTACAACAGACTTTATTCCGCCGGTATTGAAAGTCGCGTATTGAAAAAAATGTCTGAACAAAACACCCTCAAAAGTTGTTAGAATCACGGAATAGTTCAGTACGTCGGAACTACTTCGAACATTATGGCATACAACTGAAAATCTCACGTGGTTTCAATTAAAAATACAGTTGTGGAAAGCATTAATTTATTAACTGTTATTACTAAGACTTCTACTCATAAAAATTAAGTAAAGCTATATTGAAAATTCAATTAAAGTCCTAAACCATAGTCAATATATAGTCAATATATAGTATTGACTAAGTCTCTCTTTAACTCGAACAACAGTAAAACCTATTTTATTCACAAATTAGAAAGTTTTACTTACAACCATGATACCGAAGCAATATAAGAGGAATTTTTATCATACTGACCAATAAGTCTTCTACCTTACTTGCCGAAATTATGTTGATAACTTCTTCTTCTTTTTAAGTGGTTATTACAATCAATATCAAAATAAGGTGGATCCATGTAACTTTTCCTTGGTCATGATTACAACCTATTTTCTCGCACCACTCAAGTGTGCTGAGAAAGTATTCATGGCAATTATATTTACTCTCAGAGCTTCTGCCAGAAGACTGTTGTGAAGAAGTCGCCGAAGATGTATTTTTTATCATTTTTCGTTTTGTTGGTGACGTCTGATCTGCTGTTCAAAATGTGTGGTCTGGGGTTTAAACCACGGCCTCACGTCTAACAAGCCAACACACTATCGTTTAGACTACGACGGCTTTACAAAAATACTTCACAGTTTAATTGATAAACAAAACAAAATCTTTTTTAATTTTGTTCTTTCTTTTATCCCACTGTTTCGATATGTTTTATTTCTACAACTTATTCTTTTACATATTATCAATATGACGTAAAAGGATTTGAAACAACGTGGATATCTTTTGCATGCCACACATTTTAAACATGGAAATATTTTAGATCCTCTTCATAGCTGTCGTTTCAACTTAAACTTTTTCAAAACCCTTTGTGAGATATTTCCAGCGTTTGTGTATCAAACGCCACTGTCCTGTTATGAATGCTATCAGGTTCCTAAGACGGATTCAGATTAGGCTGCATAATCCCATTGCTGGTAATATTTTTCTTATCTCAATACTTGGCTTTATTATCTTCTGTTTTCTTTATGGGTAAAGATAGTGTAAGATTATTAGTTTGCCCCTTCGCAGAGGACTGCCAAATTTAAGTACAAATTATTTGTGGAACTAGACTTTCCAAGCCGACTAACGTTATTGTTGTAGTATTTAGGAAATCTCGTAAGGTTAACCTTTGAATATATTTCTATACGGCATTCTAGGGTAATCACAGATTAGACCTCTGTAGAGTCCGAATGTAAATATACGTTTACCTGTAACTAATATACTTTGATAGTGCTTTAACACATCGGTAGCCTTTACAGACATTAGGCTCAATAGTACGATTGTAATTGGGTAGTGAAAGGGACAATCAATGGTTCTACCGTTCTGAAAAGATACTCGCATGACGTTCTGGGCGAGGTGTAAACCCTTGTCATAAGAAAATCTATCCAATATTTTCGCTGTAAAGTGACACTCGAAAGCGAGTTCAGGATGGTGTAGTCAGTCGTTATATCCTGATCAACTATACCTAAGATTTAGGAATGATAATAGCCGCTTGCTCTTGTAGTGTTCAGTTACATTGGTGCCTTTGCAGTCACTTGTTTTGCCAAATGTCTGTTCTGGCTACCACCAAGAAAGTAAACACTGCTTCAGATCAGTTAGATGTAAAAGCATCTGTTATCATAAATTAAAATTGGTTTGATTACAAAGTTGATCAGCCAGTATACTTGTTTTGGGATGATACTGTCCTGTACAGTCTACTGTCTTCTTACAGCAATAAGGACCAGTTGTCGTATCATTACTTCTGGATTATTATTCCAGCTTAGAATGCTCTCCAAGAATTTAAAAAATTCAAATGTATGCTGGTGACATAAGTATATCTGTGAGTTCAAATGAGTTTCTTAACATTGGTCATGGTTCGTAATATTATTTAATCATTTACAAACTGAGTAACTTCGACTATAGTTGTATGGTATGTTACACCCGGTGTTGTGTAACATACCAGATACTCTGGTGGGAATCAAACACACAATCCTTACACAATAACACTGCTGACTAGATTACCAGGACACCTCGTACATAACATAACATACATAGTTGGCCAATACAACCCTTCAGTCAGGATTACGGCCTAGCTTCTCACACCAGTCAGGTTGTGTTCGTTAATTTTATACGAGAGTGGCGGGACCTACAGTTCAACGTCGGCTCTGAACGACAGATTTTTGAGAAACTATTCATGGCAATTTTATTTACTCAGAGCTTTAGCCAGTAAACCGCTGAGAGGAAGCCGCCGAAGAAATATTTGTTTTTTCATATTTCGTTTTTAAGTCTAACCTGACGTTTGAACTCGGGCCATTACGTCTAATAAGCCAACACACTACTTACTAGACTACGGCGACTACATCGTTCGTGATATTATTTAATCATTTACAAGCTAAGTAACTTCGACCATATGCCCGGTGTAGTGTAACAGAACAGATACTCTGACGGGAATCGAACCCATGACCATTACACTAATAATCTAGCACACTACTGACTAGACTACCAGGGCACCTCGTAAGAATATATAATTTAAAGTATTAGGGATTATAAAACGTTAATAAAGTTTATCGAAACATTTTGAATAAGTTTGGTAAAGTGATTACTTCCTCATGATTGATTTATTTTGAAATTAATGCTTATTTCTGTAGCGCGGAGTGTTAACATTCATTTCATTTGCAGTGTCGTTGACGTTGATGACAAAATTGCACAGCCCTTCAAGACTTGAGTGGATTATACTTGTTTGCAAAACGTTTGTGGGTTGTAAGAGTAAGATTTGTAAAAAAGAAAAAAATTGCTTCGCTTTCATGGGTATTTAAATACATTTCAACATACCATATACATACGAATACAGGGTATGTACGATATTAAAACGATGGGGAAATGAATGCTGGCTGATCCACTCACACTCTCTAGGCTGTTCTGTCTCGAGTGTAGAACAAACATTTACACGAATTCTCCTTTTCATTTGTACATGCATATTAAACATCTTGTGTTTACATTGTATCGTATCTGATACGAATTTTCCATTTAAGATTTGCATCATCATTAATTTTGCTTACAAATCATGATGATAAGACGCAACCTTTTTTTATTTATGGTTTCTTTTTAATATTTTATCTCGAAGTAATCAAGGCAAACAATTTGCATCCTTGATAAATGAAAGGAGCGATTGCAGCCGTATACAATGAAGGCGATGTTGATGAAGTTTGTGAACGGGTGGTGGGTTGGTTGGTTGTACATTGCAAAAAGTAATGAATATGAGTTGTAACAAAAATTTATAAAATTATGTTAAATTGCTTATTGCATAAGCAATTAAATCATCTATCGTACTTAAGAAATCAAATAAAAATGTAAGAAAAATTAAACATACAGATGTATCATTTACATCGTGTAATCTTATATGGATGGTATAAGTATGACCGGACATTAAGAAATTTGTTATTAATTTTTTTTTAATTTGTATTTTATATTTACTTATGTACGGGCATATGATTAAGTAGTATTTTTTGATCAAAAACAATTATATTAGAATTGTTTAAAAAGTGTATGAAATATTTAATAAACTTACCTGTCAGACCGACTATTAACACTATACTGCTCAATAGAAGGAAATGCTGCATTATGTACATGTAAAGTCTTGTGTTTGGTGATGACGACTGACGATGGTGTCTCACTGTTACGTTGTCCTCCATTGGAAGCTTCCTCGAATTTTGATTTCCGTTACTATTGTATTGTCGGTGTGGCTCATTGTTATATACTTTAGTCCACATGCTCTGAATCAATTCAATACTCATGTGTACTAATCGTCTAATTTGTCAGACAAGCATATTTTCTCCTTTTAACTGCAGTTTATTCTAAAAGTATGCCAAAAAGAAAAAAGAAGCGTTAAGGGCATAATGTCATTTAAACAATAATAAAAACTACGCATGTGGTATTAAAAATTATTACAATTATTAATATTTTATTTATTTATTTATTAAAAATGTAATCACAGTACAAAAAGATACTGTTACCAAAATGGAAACATCGTTTACCATTAACATGATTAACAAAAGCTACACTAACAAACACAATGAACTTGTTACAAGTAAACTAGCAACTTCGATATGAAAGAAAAGGGGATAGACAAGTAAGCGAGAACGCAACAACAAGCATTGTGCACAAAATACACAAACAGCAATGAAGTCGCAATAAAGTTCTCGAGAAGGCGAAGACACGAACATTCTACTTCAAGAGCCTTCATCGGACTGTTTACGTGAACATATAATAAGGCAAGACAAAGCAGGCAACGAGTAGTAGGAGCCTTGTGTGAAGACACGTTGCGTGTGAAGAAAACAGTCATGGAGATCGTCGTTCTAAAGATCTACCGAACATTTGTTAGTGTGTGCGCGAACAGAAGTGTGAAGAAGAATAACGAATAAAGCAAATAATTGTTGGATTCATCAAGTTGTAAAGCGTAGCACACAGAATTAGTGCGAACAATAAAGAGTTTAACTGAAACCAAAGAATATGGATATAAAGAATGCGTATTATGTAGAAGTAAAACATCTTATTGCGGGTTGTAACATTACGACCCGCTCTCACCAAATTTTTTTTTAAAAAATCGTTTCTGGATGAGGAGGGTGGAAGACAGAAGGAAAATAAACACAAACAAAGAGCGTAACAATGTGTTGCTCTCATCATGAGAGCGTAAAAATGCATTCAGTTGCTTTGCTTCTCAGCTCCTAAAGAAGGATGTTCATGTCGCTTTTTCAGACTTCAATTTTACACCCAAAGAAATATTATAGTATGATTCACTAATATCAATGAGAAATGATTTCGATTTTTGGAAGAATACTTGCCAAGTTAAAAACGGTGTTTTTAGGTTTTTAGCGCAGTACAATTTTTCTAAATTTTTCTCTTACATATACACATTATTGGGTTATTAAGTAGACTTGAAAATATTACTAACAATTTTCCTCTGGGTTACCACATGCCTCTCATAATTTTTATCATGTTCTCGACACAAAGAGAGGCTGAGAATAAGTGATTTGAGAACAGTGTTGCCGTTTTTGGTTATTTCTAACCAAAATTGGTTATTTTTTTGATCAATGTGTAGATGTGTAGATTTTTTAGTTTTGGTTATTTTTTCTTATAAAAAAAGCTATTTTCTGTTTCTCTTTTTGTTAATTATAATTTAAACTTGAAAAAAAATAAAACAAAAGTCTACGAATTTAATTTTGGTTATATTTTTTCTTAGTTGGTGATTTTTTCACAAATGTTGGTTACAAAATTTTTTTTCGTGGCAACACTGTTTCAGAAAAATAAATAAAAAATTAGTCAAACAACAAAAACGCACGATGAGAACAACGCATTGTTACGCTCTTGGTTCCTTTACCCTTCCCTTCTATCTTTCCCCCCGCGTCATGAAATATTTTTGAGAAATATTCCATAATATGCCAAAATGCACATTCTTTATACTTTATTTTCTTTTCTGAAACTAAACACATATTTGTTTTATTTTGGTTTGCAATCAACGAATTCATATTTTAAACGTTTTTAAAGGTAAACACGTAACAATATTATGCTATTTAACAATACTGGTAATACTATGTTCACGTATGCAAATTAATTGAGAACAATAGTCGGTTAATTGATAACAATACTTTAACTGTTCAGGTATAATAAATATACGCAATATTCATTTAACAGCTGATAAACAACAAAATTGTTTTTATTTTGGGCGCGTGTTTTTGTATTTTTTGTTTGTGTTTGTATGCAAGTTGCCATTTTTTTTGTCATTGTTGACATTTGAGTTGTCAAATATCAACGGGAAGTGTTCTGTAACTTATAATGTGCTCACTAAACAGACTAATGACAGTGCTGTATTTAAAGTTTTAATTTATATTATAACAATTAGTTTTTAATTGAGCAATAATTAATTGAGATTTTATATGAAATATTGTGATCAATATTGGCTTTAATTGCGATTTACGCAATAAAGGTGCATACGTGAACTTAGTATAAGATCAGTTAGATAATTGCATAACAATAATCTTAAAAACAATTATACTTGAAAATATATTAAATTTAAGAATACAATTAAATTACATTGTCCGTTAACGTAATGTAAAAATTAATATCTTAAGAGGCGAAGATCGCTAATGTATAAATATGTATACGTAATAGGCGCGTAACATACATAGATGTAGGATTTGTTTTTAAAGAAACACTTTTTTAACATTTTATTTAATAACATATTTTATTGAATATGACAAAAAAACAATTAACAATAAAAAAGAAAAGTTATATTTAAAATATTACACAATTTCACTTAATGGTGTTTTGTAAAGAAAAGTGTTCTTCTATTTTCGGTGTCAGTTTGAAGACTAAAAAACTATTTCACAAAATGTATTAGTTTGTTAGTCATTGCTATTCGTTGTTTTTATATCAGCCTACTATGGTTTGTTCGTTATTTTGTTAGTCGTTATTGAATAAGCCTACTTTGTTCAATTCGTTAGTCGTTGTTATTTGCTAAGCCTACTATGTTCGGTACGTTAGTTGTTGTTGTTTTCGTTAGTCGTTATTACTGAAAAGCCTACTATGTTTAGTCGTTGGTATTTTCGTTAATCGTTGTAATTGGAAAAGCCTACTATGTTTAGTCGTTGGTATTTTCGTCAATCGTTGTCATTGGAAAAGCCAACTATGTTTAGTCGTTAGTATTTTCGTCAGTCGTTGTTATTGCGCAAGCCTACCACAATTATTGTTATTGGTAGGGTTGCCCACTTCTTGTGCGTCCTGTCCCCGGTCCCACATTCGGCCCTCCTGCACGGTCATTCGACTCGGATGACGGGTTCCACTTTTTCATATATTCAGCTACGGTACTGGTTCTCTTTGGACCCTCACCTTCACCAACCTTTTCAACCTCATACCTATCGTGTTTCATAATCCGAGTTACCCTATATGGTCCTAAATATTTTGGTCGCAATTTCAAACCTGGTCCAAATTGAGTTCGTTTAATAGCCACTAAATCATTCTCCTTATATAATGGTGCTTGAGTTCTCTTCCTATTAGACGTTTTCCTATTTTCCGCCTGGATTTTTGCTATATTCGACCTGGCTGTATTCCGAATTTCGTCTCTCTGTTCATCTAACTCTTCTATAGCAAATTCCTCAATCATGTTTCGTATGTCTTTTCCTTCGTCTATTCTCATTTCACATCCTGTAAGAATCCTAAACGGTGAATACTTCGTACTACGCGGAGGAGTATTATTTATACATTGTTGAACCCTATCTACATGCTTGTACCATTTTCCGGGATCTTCTGAACACATTTTCGAAAGTAATGTTACTACTATTTTATTAATTCGTTCTACCTGACCGTTTCCCCTAGGAACCCCCGTTGCAATAAGAAGGTGTTGAATATTACGCTCTATACAATACTTATTGAACAAATTCGATGTGAAAGCTGTTCCTCTGTCCGATATAATTCTTTCCGGATTTCCAAAAATCGCCGATTGGCGTTGAAGTCTATCAATGACTTCTTCCGCTCCAGTGCTTCTGGTTGGATATAACCAAACAAATTTAGAAAACGAATCAACTACCACAAGAATGTGGTTATATCGTTTCTTTGTTTCCTCCATAGGGCCAACGTGATCAATATGATACGTTCTTAGCGGTCGATCTGATTTATCGATGGTGGTAAGAAGTCCTTCTGGTTTACCTGTCTTAGCTTCTGTTATTATGCACTCTATGCAACTACGGACTATTTTGTCAACTTTCGATACAATATTGGGTATATAAACTTCTTTTTCTAAAAGATCTCGTGTCTTCTTAGTACCAAAATGACCTTTTCTATGAGCAATCTGGATTATTTCTTCCTCCATACTTTCCGGAATCACCATAAGTTCTCTATCTGGATCCTTGTAAACTAGGTCATGTTTCAAATAAAAATCCTCATAATTTCCATTTTCAAGAATATTTCTAACCGCCTTAACCCAATTGTCCTGCATCTGTGCCTGTTTGAGTCGATGCTTTATCGAGTCATCCGACAACAAACAAGAAAACCTACTTAAAGCATCAACGTGCCGCATTTTGCTCCCAGATCTATGTTCTATTATAAAATCAAACTCCTGAAGAAACATGGCCCACCTAGACACTCTTAATGGAACGTCCTTCTTCTTTATAGTCATCGCAAAAGCATTACAATCTGTCACTATTTTTATTCTATGGCCCATTAGATATACTCTCCACTTCTTTAATGCTTCGATGATTGCCAAAACTTCGAGTTCGTAGGAATGGTATTTTTGCTGTGCATCATTAGTTTTACGACTCATATATTCCACCGGATGAAATTGTTGGTCGTCTGCGTTCTTCTGAAGCAAAACACCTCCATAGCCATACATACTTGCATCGGTGTGTACTTCTGTAGTAGCATTTGGATTATACAATTTTAAAACAGGTGCATTCATTAAACTTTCCTTAAGTTGCCTAAATGATACCATTTGAGCTTCTCCCATTACAAAATCACTATTCTTCCTAAGTAAGTCAGATAAAGGTCTAGCAATTGTAGCATATCCACAGATGAATCTTCTAAAATACGACGTAAGGCCCAAGAAACGTTGAAGCGCTTTCTTGTCCTTTGGAACTGGAAAATTTTCAACTGCTGATGTCTTCTCAATTGATGGTCTTATCGTCGAATTTTCAACTATATACCCGAGAAAATTAACCCTATTCATTAAAAATTGACACTTCTCCCATTTAATTCGTAAGTTATGTTTTCTAGCTACTTGTAATACTTTCCGCAATTTCGCGATTCCTTCCCAAACGTCCACCGATGGTATTATGATATCGTCGACATACACAATTATAGTACCGTCCTGAATCAATTCCCTATATATCGAAAAAATAAACCGAGAAAATACTGCTGGAGAATTAGAAATTCCAAAAGGTACGTAATTGAACTCATACTGGCCATTGTGTGTTACAAAGGAAGTAAACTTTTTCGACTGCTCCTCAACAGGTACGTGGAAGAAACCATTCTTTAAGTCAAGTGTGGAATAAATCTTAGCAGATTCTAATTTATGCAACACGTCATCAATCAAAACCATTGGGAAGTTATCTCTCATAATTTTCTCATTTAATTTACGAAAATCGCAACAAAGTCTCTTTGTGCCGTCTTTCTTAGACACAAGAACGATTGGTGATGCATATTCAGAAGTACTCGGTCGAATAATGCCTTCATTTAACCAATCCTTAACTTGTTGCTCCACAACGCCTTGATCTTCATAAGATAGACGACGTGGTCGTTGAAATATTGGAATATCATCCGACAATATTATTTTCATACTAATAGGAGATGGTTCAAGATTCTCCGGATTATAGTCCCTTACTAACCTGTTAACCTCTCCTGCTGTCTCTTTCGGTAAATGTGACAAGTTCAATGCAACATCATCATCGATAACCACCGTTGAACAAAATATCTTAAAATCGTCTACTTCACCACTTTGTTCTCCTACAGATTCATTCCTACCATTGAAAGTTGCACCACTAGAGGTCAATATCACATCTGTCTGGTCTAATATATCATTACCTATTGCAGCCTCATATGGAAATTGTTCAGCTATGTAAAATCTAACATTAAAGTCAAAACCATCTATATTAACGATCCTATCAAAGTG
This sequence comes from Sarcophaga rosellei, assembly GCA_930367235.1. Classification (NCBI taxonomy): domain Eukaryota; kingdom Metazoa; phylum Arthropoda; class Insecta; order Diptera; family Sarcophagidae; genus Sarcophaga; species Sarcophaga rosellei. The sequence goes on from OV884019.1 coordinate 63,477,646, forward strand.
TCCTAAAGTTACCAATTCACCAACATTGGCCGTTACAAAACTTTCCCTTCCATTGCGAATCTCAATGTCCTGTAACTTTTCAAAAATATCTAACCTAATTAACGAAATATCACTACCCGAATCGATAATCGCCGAAATTCTAAGATCGTCTAATTTAATTTCCTTAAAAACTCGATTTGGCCTCACAATACAAGTCGTAACAAATTTATCATTTCGCACCGCCTTATTACCATTTCCTAACGTACACGATCTGTTCTCGATTTCCTTCTTGATTTGGTTCGAAAACTTTACCTTGCATTCATATGATTTATGACCCATTTTTCCACAATTAAAACATTTAAAGTTCCCTGATTTACAGTATTTTGCTAAATGACCATCACTCCCGCAGTTATAGCATTTGCTCTTCGAATAATTATTCGGTTTTGTTCTATCTAACTGTCCTAAATCTGAAGATACCTTCAAGGTTGGCGCCTGTGAAGTAGGTCTTCGAATTTTCTCATATATTCTAATTTTATCCTTTAAATCTTCGACACTAGTAGCTTGATATAAGATACTCTTTCCGAATCTCGAATCCGGAATTCCGTCAGCAAAATATTGAATTATACTATCGTCATCAAGCTTAATGGGTTTCCCTATTTCCATTAATGTGTAGAGGTACTCCCGTAAACTTTCACTATTCCTCTTCTTACGATTTCTCAAAATCTGATGTACTTCAATCGCTGCTAGCTTAGTCCCAAATTCCTTTACAAGTGCTTCCCTGAGAGAGTTCCAATTCTTTATCCCACTCTGACTGCGAATAAACAAACGTGCCGCCCCTTTCAGCAACTGTTTTGCATATATGAATTTTTGTAAACTACTCCAACCTACTGCCTCAGCATTATCCTCAAAATCAGAAACCCACTCATCTATCCCAATGTTGTCTGTACCGCAAAAACTAGTCAAAGAATCCTCAATATCTCGCAGCGTGAATATATTTCTTTCAGTAACTAAAACCGGTTCATGTCGCGAAGGGACATCAATGTATTCCGAGTCAGAATTAGGTGCACTTAAGCCGAAATATTCCATGAGTCGATCTCGAAGTTCGGCCTTCCGTCCATTTGTAGGTAGTCCTATCTCAGTCAACTTGCCCTTCAAACCGTCAACTGTCATAGCAAAAATTTCATTTATGTCCATGTTATTCAAATTAATTATTCGTCCGATTATTAATAAAAAAAAAATTCACAAATTTAGTAGTAATAAAGTATGTATATGTATAAGTATGAGTAATAATAATTATAATAATAATAATAATAAATAATATTATAAGGATGAAATTAATTCGTATGTAATTAAAGTAATAATAATATGTAAGTGAAAACAAAAGTATAACGTAAAAAAAAAAAATTCAGATGAAATCGAAACTCTAAATCATAAATAAAATTGGAATATTAACATACAAGGCAAAAATTCAAATTGGATTTTTTAAATAGAACACAATTTCAAATTGGATTTTTTTTTAAAATAGCACAAAATTTCAAATTGGATTTTTTAAAATAGAATAAAATTTTAGTTTACAGATTCAATTAAAGATGTTTTTAATTTAAATAAAATAACAACATTTCGATTTTTAGAATTTAAAAAATTATAGATAGAATTTTAAAAATTTAGCTTACTCAATCGAACCACAATTGTGTCGTACAAAAATAAACAAAATATTTCCAATTAGATTCCTTCGTTGACTATACGCAAATACTTCCAATTAGATTTCTCCGTTGACTATACGCAAATACTTCCAATTAGATTTCTTCGTTGACTATACGCAACCGCATTCCACTTACACCAATCCACAGCACTTCAGCTTTCAATTTAGGGGTTGTTTTTCTATTTGCCAGTTTCTGTCTCTGCAGGTTTCTCTCGTAACTCTCTTTCTCTCTCTTGTTTATTTAGTTAATTAATTTTCAATTTTCAGTTTTTTTTCTCACTTTTCTCTCTCTTATTGAGTTAATTTTTGTCTTTTCAGGCTTTTTAACTCTTTTTTTTTTTGCAAATCTTTTCCTCACTCTTATTGATTTTATTAGTTAATTTTATCTTTTCAGGTTTCTCGTCTCTCACGCAAATTTCTTTCTGTCTTTTGATGATTTTACATGTTGATTTCTTTCTTTTCAGGTTTCTTTTCAGGTATTTGTGGACACTCTCTCTTGTTGTTTTTTTTTATTTTATCTTCGTTAATTTCTATTTTAAATTATTTTCTTTCTTTTTCTTCTTTTTTCATTTTTTCTTTTTCTTTTGTATTTCGTTTTAGTTTTGAGTTTAAAAAAAATTTCTTGGAGTTTTTTTTTCAGTTTTTTTATTTTAAATTTTGTCCTTTTTTTTTTTGTTTGTTTCACACACAACTTCCTTTTAGTTTTTTTTTTTAAATTACACAATATATATACAAAACTTTCACGTTCAACTTCACACAAGCTTTAATTTGGTTGAGCCCCCAAAAATGTAGGATTTGTTTTTAAAGAAACACTTTTTTAACATTTTATTTAATAACATATTTTATTGAATATGACAAAAAAACAATTAACAATAAAAAAGAAAAGTTATATTTAAAATATTACACAATTTCACTTAATGGTGTTTTGTAAAGAAAAGTGTTCTTCTATTTTCGGTGTCAGTTTGAAGACTAAAAAACTATTTCACAAAATGTATTAGTTTGTTAGTCATTGCTATTCGTTGTTTTTATATCAGCCTACTATGGTTTGTTCGTTATTTTGTTAGTCGTTATTGAATAAGCCTACTTTGTTCAATTCGTTAGTCGTTGTTATTTGCTAAGCCTACTATGTTCGGTACGTTAGTTGTTGTTGTTTTCGTTAGTCGTTATTACTGAAAAGCCTACTATGTTTAGTCGTTGGTATTTTCGTTAATCGTTGTAATTGGAAAAGCCTACTATGTTTAGTCGTTGGTATTTTCGTCAATCGTTGTCATTGGAAAAGCCAACTATGTTTAGTCGTTAGTATTTTCGTCAGTCGTTGTTATTGCGCAAGCCTACCACAATTATTGTTATTGGTAGGGTTGCCCACTTCTTGTGCGTCCTGTCCCCGGTCCCACATAGATGATATTATGTAGATAAATAATAATAAATTTTCAAATGACGTGTTATAAATTTTGTATGAGTAGTATTCAGATATCCTGCTGTACTGCTGCTGAACTTTCTTAACAAAGCACGCGTTTTGATAATAAAATTCAATGATTTGCAAGCGTTGTTCGTTTGTAAGACGATTCATGGTTAAATTATAGACCAAACTGAAGATGTTTGACAGTGGAACAAAACACGAAACGTGCGTGAGCTGTTTAAACCAGTGTTGCCAAAAAGATAATAGCTAAAAAATCACCCTTTAAAATGTTTTTTTTATTTCCTATTTTATGCACTTTAACATTTATTCTAGTGTGATATACAGTAGTTTTCCGATTTAACGAACCTATATGTTGTCAGGCCTGTTCGTTAAATCGAAAAGTTCGTTATATGCAGTACTAACTTAAATGTGGGTTTTTGGTATGAGAATAAGTTAAAAGTACATAAAATATTTTTTTTAAATGTATTTTATAAAAATTAATTATTTTTTATAAAAATAATACAAAAAAAAGGAAACAATTTATATCACAAATTAATTTTATAATGTTATTTTATAAAAATAATAAAAAAATAATAATTCATATTACATTGTACACATAAAGAACAAAACCATACAAAAAAATTCTATGAAACTAATTTTTATTTATGACATCGCCGCTGCCTTTGAAACCATGAAAAAAGAGTCTGTTCTCCATTATTGGAAATTCGCCCTGCTTTATGGTTTTTAGATCCAAAATTTGTTGTTTCCGCAATTTGAATAAGACTCTCTTTAGATTTTAATATGGTACAAATAGAGGACTTTTTCATTCCATACTTATTACACAAAGCTGTAATACGTAAACCATTTCGATGGTCATCCACACTTTTTATTTTATCTTTTAAACACAGTCTTTTTCTTCTACTGTTTTCATCATAAAAGTATGTATGCACAAAACTAAACAACAAAAACATCAAAAGAAAACAAAAGACACCGCTTAAAACAACGGTATATTTTTTACTACACATTAGGTTTTTTGTTATATTTGTCAAATGTCATTTTATCTCCATTCAAATAATATTTTTATTTGTTCGTTAAACTGAGTACAAAAAATAATTTTTGTTCGCTATTTAAGGTACTCAATAGGAAAATTTTGCTTGTTCGTTAAATGCGATGTTCGTAGAAACGAACTACTGTATACATAAACTAGGTGTTTGCGTAATAAAAAATGTATGCTTGTGAAAATAAATTTTTCTTTTTTCATAAATACATTTCTTTTCATCTATGGAAGCTTCAATATTTATTGAAGTAATGACGATGATTGCTTAAATCCTTAAAACAAATTATTTACACCTGTTCAGCACCACGTAGGTAGGTAGGTTTGATACCAAAAGCCCACTTGAGCATGCATAGCGGTCCGTTGTGACATCACAGCTAAACGCAGTCCCAGTACTGACCGAGTTCCACCAAACCAGGGCAGAAGTTGGTCAGCGCAAGGGCTGCACCAGGTATACATATATTAAAATTTCACATTTGATTTCAGTAGAAAACGTGGATATGTCGTTATTTATATCGAAATAATAGCTGCAGGACCCTCAACCTACATTATTTGGATGTACAATGAGCTTGTTCAAGTATCGCTTTGAAAATTTTGTACTCTTATGTTGAAGTTTTTGATATACATAAGAAGGTGCTGCTGTTACCACCTGTAACATTTTATTTCTTCAAATTTGTATTTTCTATACATGTGACGCTGACGTAGTTTCTCATAACTGTATACTTAACACCATGTTGGCTTTAGGAGGGCAAAACTATAAAAATTTACAGTTCAGTTTTAGGCAAGAGCTTCTACCAACACCCCAAGGTATTTCAAACAGTTTCAACTTCAACTTTGCTTCAATATAGAATTTCTAAGCTAAACGCCGATCAAGGCGTACACCAAGATTTTTATATGCGTTTGCTTAACTACTGTATAATTAACATAAACTTATGTGAATGCTTCACTTTTATTCTTATGGTTTCGACTTCTTTTCTCAATGGAATATGTGATCTCGCGGGCACCGAGTAGCTTCATGAGAGTCTTCATGAATGCTAACGAAAGCAGTATCATCAGCAAAGGTAAAAGTGTGAATGTAATTATTTATTAGCATGTTGGATGTATAAATTAGATACAGAAGTGGTCGTAAGATACAAACTGTAGCACACCATCCCTTATCGGTTGGGGAACACTCACTAAACTGCCTTCGTTAATAACAATCTGTGGACCGGTTACATAGTTTTTCAATAATTCCACAGTATTAATAGGTAAACTTCAGTCTATACATTAGGTTTACACGCTTAACTTTGTCGGTAACTTGAGAAACGTCGATAAATAGGGCAGAACAATTTTTTTTTAATGGTTTTCTTATAGGGTTTGTTCAATTGCACTCTGTTTTCTCCTAAAGAAAACTTGTTGATCTGGCATAAACAGTCTTTCACAAATTTTCAGATTTTGGTAATAAACTCATGGGCCTATATGATTCCACTCTCATGTGATATTTACACGCTTAGATATCATATTGTATAGTGCAACCTTCCCTGAAGTCGCCGTGGTCTAGTAAGTAGTGTGTTGGCTTATTAGACGTGTGGTCTCGGTTCAAACCCCAGGTCAGGCATCTCCAGTAAACGAAATATGACAAAATATTTCTTCGGCGACTTCCTCTCAGCAGATTTCTGGCAAAAACTCTGAGAGTAAATAAAATTGTCAAGAACAGTTTCTCAAAAATCTGTCGTTTGGAGTCACGTATAAAAATTAACTCACACAATATAAGTGGTGTGAGAAACTAAGTCGTAATCCTGACTAAAGGATTGTAATGACCAATTATGTATGTATGTTTGTATAATGCAACCTTCCACTGTAATATTTCAGAAGTAACATTACATTTAAAATTAAAAGAAGAATTTTAAATGTTATACAAAGCAGTTTAATAAGTATTTTGTAACTGACCTTGTACTATACTAGTATTTAATGTATGATGTTTTTTGTTTTTTTTGTTGAAATAAAATAATAATAATGAAATACAAAAATGATTAAATATTTATTGATTTATTTTCATTTCCTGTAAAACACGAGATACCTGGGGGCTAATTCTAGCATTCGTATACGAACGAATTTTTACTCGAACGTGCGAGTTTTTTTAGTTTTGGGATTCTCTTACTCGTTATCATGTAAAGTGTATCGAAATTTCTAATGATGGCATTCGATAACGTGTGATTATTCGAAGGCAACCTTGCGAGTTTTTACTCGTAGGCACTAAAGCTTTCGAATTAACGTTTTTTTGCTGTAAAGGATAATATAAAAAAACGAAAGTAACAAGTTTATAATAATTTATGAATAAAAAATTAATTCCAATATTTGTAGGTCAAAACTTTCAAAAATGAATTACACCCAGAAAAAAATTCTTGGAAATTTCAGGACGTGTACTTGCCAACTGTGACAAGTACAGTACCCGGAGGTCGAATTGACCCATTGTACAACGTCCAAGCTTCTCACACCACTCGTGTTGTGTGCGTTAATTTTATACATGAGTAGCGGGACCTACAGTTTAAGGTCGACTCCCAATTCAGATTTTTGAGAAGCTTTTCATGGTAATTTTTACTCTCAGAGTTTTTGCCAGAAATCTGTTGAGACGAAATTGCCGAAATTTTTTTTTCATATTTTCTTTTTGATGTCCGACCTGGGATTTGAACTCGGGCCTTTCGTCTAATAAGACAACACACTACCTACTAGACCACGGTGAATTAATTTCGTGGTTAAGCATTAAGAATTGGCAAAGAGTATTTCACCAAATACTCCTCAGGGAAAGACAAGAGACCTAATCAGCTGTGGGAACAGCTCACAACTAAGCTCAATGCTTCCGGCGCACCAATCAAAGATGCAAAATTGTGGCGCAATGTAGTTTAACAAACTCTTGTTTTAGTTTACATAACAGATGTATGTCTTTAAGTATACGCTTTCTTTTTCCTCAGAATCAGAAGAAAACGAGTAAAATCAAAATATACTATCCATTATATGAAATATTACAACTTTAATAAAATTTTCTTCCTTGGATTAATTAAATTTCTTTTATTTTTGTAAGAAAACATATGTTTTTTATTTACAATTTTTGAATTTTAGTTAGTGCTCTAAAACGAAATAATTAACTCGTTTCACAACACTTAAGTAACAAATCGATTCGTTTCGTATCGAGTAACATCATCAGAAAATTTCTCGCTTTCGAAATTATTTTCTATTCGAACACAATTTCGATCACGAATGCGAGAATTAGGCCCCTGATGTATTTACAGAATGGGAAAGTTTTTCCCAAATATTTTTTGATAAATATAATGTCATTAACAAAATAGAAACTTAGTAACAAGAAACTGACACTAACAAGTTTATAAACTCAAATAATATATGAATATAAAGATAAAAATTATACGATAGCTCACAAAAATTTATTTAACTAAGTTAAGGACAGAATATTTAGTATAAATTCAAAAAAATAATTTTTTACTACATTAAAAAGGATAATAAAAATTCATAAAAGTTAGATTAATACATAAATTAAAAGATGTACGGATACATAACCTTCATGTTCAGATATGCACTTTTATTGAGCCAATATTCGGTTTATTGAGTACAATATTTTAAGTGTTCAGACATAACAATATACGCATAGCAGCTGCTTATTCAATATTCATTTGACAGCTGGTAAACAAAACAGCTGGTTGTTTCAACAACATTGTTTTTATTTTGTTTTATTATGATAGTGCTGCATTTTAAGTTTTACTCAATATTATAAGAATTTGCGTATTTATTGCGCAATAATTAATTGAAACTTTATATGAAATATTGTGCTCCATAATGGCGTTTATTGCGATTTACGCAATAAAGGTGCATATCTGAACACCGTATTATGCAAAATTATTATATAAAAACGGTTTTAAAAACTGATTGTTTTACTAGAAAGTTTTGAGTTCACTGAAAAAGATTTCAAGGACGCGTTGCATACACAAATAACTATCTTCCAAATACATGACTATGATAATATGGACTACAATTTTCCTTTCACTAAGAGATCTGACAAATCTTCCCCTGTTATATACAAACATGTTGAAGGAACTGAGTGTAAACTATTAGAGAATTCTTAAAAAATATGTAATATATTAAAATTGATGTAACAGCACTTTTTTGTATACATTACATATTATACACATATACATATATATTTATATTTCATTATACTTATTTTTATTAGCGTTATCTTATTATATAATATTATTAATATTGTAACGAAAATGGAAACATCATTTAACATTAAAATGAGCAAATACTACACAAACAAATACTACGAACTTGTTACAAGTAAACCAACAACATCGGTATGAAAGAAACGGAAATAGACAAGTAAGCGAAAACGTAACAACAAGCAATGTGAATAAAATACACAAACAACAATGAAGTCGCAATAGAGTCCTCGTGAAGGCGAAAATACGAACATTCTAATTCAAGACACTTCAGCAGACTGATTACGTGAACATATAACAAAGCAGGCAACGAGTAGTAAGAATTCAGTCAGTCTTGTGTGAAGACGCGTTGCGTGTGAATAGAACAGTCGTGGTTTGAAGATCGCCGTTGAAAATATCTGCGTTGTAAGCAAAGAATAATAACGAAGAAGCAATTATTGTCGTATTCGTCAAGTTGTATACGGTTGCTCACAAAAGTAGTACGAACAATAAAGAATTTAATTGAAGCTAAACACCAATTTATTTTGTTTGCAATCAACGAGCTCATATTCTAAACGTTTTTAAAAAGGTAAAAACCTAACAATATTATTATTTTATTGTTGTTATAATTTACAAATTTGTTTCATTCATAAATTGTGAACAAATTCAAGTTCTATACTAAATTTATAAGGTCTTAATAAATTGTTGGACATATTAACAATAATACATACAAATTTACAGTCCGCAATGCTTGGAGCAAATATTTTTTTTATCAAATTCTGAATTAGCAAAATTAGCTCAAAATTCGTCGAATTAAGAAATTAAAATTTAAAATACTCAACCCGAATTCCATATAACCAATGTATACATGGATTTTGTCCCTATAATTTAGTAAAAATATGGACGTTACGGTATTTTTCATATAATTTTCTTACATCCAATTTACATGATGATTTTTCCAAATACATATAGCGAACAGTGAAAATGTGAAAACTAAAAAAGTAATTTAATAGAAATTATAATAATACCACAATTAAATTTGTTTTTGTGATATATTTTTCCAATATTTTTGTTAAATTAGACAGTATTGCTACTGGGATATATTCATTATTAGATTTAGAACAAATTTACATTCTATTTGAGACTGAATAAAACTTTTTTTTTTTAATTATTGAACATAAGTCCTTATTCAGTTTTTCTTATTACTTTATTTCTTTTCGAAATTATATAAGCTCAACTTATTTTTAAAGGTGATGGCTGAAATAAGTTCTGAGTCATTGTATATCGCAATACCTCCAGAAGGGCTTCTTATGTCGTACCGATATTGATTACATTTGCTTAAATTAAAAAGGGAACTAAGAACGATGGAATCAAACCATGTCTCTCACCAGTGTTTTTGTAGGGGAAACGTATTCTTTGAAATAAAATAAAACATTTCACAAGAGTAATGTATCGTATTGTACATGTACATACATAAATATAAATTATATTACAAATGATTATACAAGTAATTATTACTACTTCTGGACATTTGTGTTTTGTTTCAATGCATGTATGGGTACATCGGAGTAGTAAATCTTAATTTTATTTATTACAACCATAATGTTTCTGCTAAAAGCAAAACAATGTTTTTTTTGGGGAAAACGACCAAGACCGTGTTGAATGAATGTTACAATAACTCCAAACATTTTTATTAAAATGGTATTGTAAATTCATTCATCAGGATAAATCAGTATAACAAAGTAAGTAAATATATGTATGTATATACATACATGTATTTATGCACGTGCATACATACCATAATTCATATATTTTTATGTAGCACTCGCATCCAGGTAAGTTGTAAAATGAAAAAAAAAATATATAATGTTATACGAGATATTAAAATTAATGTATATTTAAGCAGAACTTACAAGGTATGTACTTGTTAAAGTTATTATTATCATTATATTTAGGTAAAAAAAATGATACAGTAAACTTCATGTGAATAAAACAACAGAATAATTCTTGTATTCAAATATTTTTCAGATATTTTTGTTGTAGTAATTAAACGAACTAATAATATCTACGTTACTGATTTATTTCCAAGTAATTTTTGAAAGAGAAGTCACACACACAGATCGGTTACCTTGTTCCAATCGCATTATTCTTTGAAAACTTACATTCTAAAATAAGTATCTAAAGTTTGTAGCGACGATGCTGTAGCTAGAAAAACAGCAAAATATGTGGTAATTCAATAATATTTTTTACTTCGTTCTGCTCAATTAAAAAAGTCTATGAAATTGTGGTAGAAATTAAGAAATCCCACTATATAAGCATTGTGGACTTTGTTACAGAACCAGGTATTGAAAACCAAACATTTAAAGTCAGTGCGATATCCAAACAAACTTAATGCTTCGGTAACAGTAACAGTAAAAACCAGGGACCGTGACTGTTATAACTTTTATCGTAAAAGTCAGAAAATAAAAGTTAAAAAATAACTTTTATTTATTATTTATTTATTTATTTTTTAACTTTTATTTTTAAGAACAGAAATAAAAGTTATTTTTTGACTTTTATTTTTTCGAGCAGAAATAAAAGTTATTTTGGGTGTTTCAAACCCCATGACGCAAAGATTAGTGTTTAATATACCCAAAATTTAATTCTAATAATTTTCTAACATAAATTACTTTAAGGAATTTTTTTAATAAATATTATGAATTCATCATGAATTAAAACAAAAATAACTTTTATTTCTGCTCGAAAAAATAAAAAAAGAACTGTTATTTTTTTTTCTAAAAAATAAAAATCATGTTTTTCAAAAGCATCACATTTTATAAAAATTTGGTCCAAGACAATCAAAATGGTATACTTGGTTTTGTTCCCCGATATTTCAAAAATAACAGTTATTTTCGGTCCCTGGTAAAAACTTTAATTGTCAAATTCCATCTGCTATTCTCTGCTAAAATGGTACCAAATCAGATTGTTCATTATGGGCTTAACAGTAACTAATAGAGCTTAATAGTGGTGGACATTAAAAAACATCGATGTTTTTCTTATGAAATGTAGCAAAGAACCATCGACAAAAGAAGTCGACACATGGATTGAATTTTGTACAAAAATAGAAGTAAAAAACAGGATGTACTCATTGATACGTACAGGCACTCGTGTTCTGTGACCAGGCGATTTGTTGTACAGACCTAAATCTATAAGGGATATCCTAATAATGTCCCCGCAGTTTGTTGACCGGCCTTACTTCAGGATGGTGTTTAACGTCAGTAAGTATAACTCCCAGCATATTATTTGATAAACACCCCCGATGATTCTTTTTGAAATGCATTATCGGTTACAAGAATATGTTTTGGTAATTTATATTTCGTATAATGATTTGAATCAATCCCTAGTCTAAAATTAGTATCCTTTGTATCTACAATGTCCGGAAAAATGCCGTTTACCGTTTAGTACAGGGCTCCCTGATGTTTATCGCTTTAGACTTGTGTCCCGTTAATCTAACCGTAGACTGCACCGCTCAGACTGTGGTAGTGGCATCGACTTAAAATCTAATAAAACCATCAAAGCTTAAAGCAGCTTTTATTGGAAATAAATGCTTTATTAAGGTAGAGAAAGAACATGTCTTACAAAAAATTGTTCATTGGAACCTATTTTTCCCCCATCTCTATGACAATTTATACATACTAATGTATGAGTGAAGTGTATTCGAGTGAAAGCGTTCCGCATCTATCGAAACAAAACACAATTAGAAGGGCAAGGCCTGAGCTATACAGTGGGTGAGATAAAACTTCCCATCCCCGGTATTCCGTTTTTGACCGACTTGGCAATATGTAGCCGAGCGTTGTCGTGATAGAAAATTACGCCTCATGTCTGGTGGTTTTTTTTGCCAATACTTGAATTTGAAGCATTAATTGTTGTTTACACAGATCTCCCGTCATAGTCTGGATTGGTTTTTGTAGTACATAATTGGTGTTGCCTTAGTGAATTAATTTATCGTCTCCAGTGATAATTTGATACAGAAATATTTTCATTTTGAAGAGATCAAACAGCATTTCAGACATGCAAAATTATCGTTCAATGTCTCTCGACTTCAATTTATGTTGCACCCAATTTCCTTGCTTTTGAAAGAATCCTGCTGCTTCTAAACGCTTTAAAATGAAAATCTAATGATTGTGTAAGCTCTTACATATTGTCAATTTATGACATTCCATCTCTTTGGTTTTGATGTCAAAATCACTATCTTGAACCACACATGGTTTATGCGATGCATGGCTGATAGACCGTGCTCTACGGTCCACAAGCATACATAATGACGTTTTTCGTCGAACAAAAGTGCCTCAACAAAACTTCCTGCAAATGTTAATTGTTTTTTTTTTTTGTAGTTTAAAATATTTTCCATTGCGAAAAAATTTTATAATGTACACAAGCAAACCAAATAATGTTGACTGATTTTGAGCACTCAAGAATGAATATTAATTTCAAATTTCGTGAATATAATTGATACAAAAACAACGCATATCGAAGTAGTGCCATCTAACGTAAATGACTAGTTTTTAAGGTACTAGAAAATTAGTTGATATAGATTATATGCTCTGTTGATATTTATTGAATTGCATTGAACCACAGATGCTAAACATTTTTTCTTTCGCTTTTATGATGTTTATTAAAATTTTTTTATATTTTCCAATAAAAACGTGCAGCCGTTTCATTACCTTTTCGCAAAAAATATTTAAGAAACTAAAGAAATTACGCTTATGTTCAAGCGATATGAAATTTACGGGAAAAATTTAAAAATAAAAAACAAATTAAACAAAAGAACGGCAGGCAAATTTTGTTGTTTAACAATCAATTAATATAAATTTAACGTTTATTGTGAAAAGAAATGAACTGAGAATTAAGTCCTCCTTTTGAGTCATGTACAACGCGTATAAACTAATCTTTGATAAAAAAAATTTGTATTAAGCTTGACTCTATTCGAAGGGCTTTATGGTCCACCATTTCAAATGTTTTCTAATGATTCCGACGAATCAAAAATACAATATCGCCTTGATCAATGTTACAACGTATTTTCCCGGACGCTTATAATAAAGTAGTTGCACAAACATGTTTTGATCAGATGGCAGATTGTCTTTCAGCGAGAGAACCGTTCTCATCTACAACAGTATACATCTGTGCGAAAATCATTATTAGATTTAGAACTGGGTATGGTGCTTAAAAATTTTCTTCCATTCAAAATTAAATAAATTAGAACATATGATATGAAACATGACTGGGTTAATTAAATAAGGCAATCTTTCATTGCGAACATCTGTTTTAAATCCCCTACATCGATTGAAAATATAATCTTTTTTTGTTATTGCGATTTTTATGTCATTATTAAACCAAGGTTTTCGTTTATGTTTTTACAGGAACATACATTTTTAAAAATGTTGAGAATATCTTCAAAAAAAAACCTGATGGCATTAAGTAGGTTTTAGGTTAGAGTGGTAGCTTTGATAATCAAAGCTCACTTGTGCACGTATAGTGGCCTGTTGTGACGCCACAGTGGAACGCAGTCCCTGTACTGACCAAGTTCCTCTAAACCAGGGAGGAAGAAGTTGGTCAGCGCAAAGGCTGCACATTTAAAATACGACTACGCCACGCTGGAAAACCAGCCCGAAAGCTTGATAAATGAATCTATACCCTTGACATCAATGGACGATAGTTCCGTCAAGCTGACAAGGATTGGAGAGCCAAATAACTTATATGTGCACCTCGTAAGACATAGGCATTGACAAAGAAAGTAGATAACAGTCACCTCTTCCTCCTCGTCAGAAGTCGTAGGAGCTGCATTCTTTCCGCCTGTCTTCCCATAATACAATGTACATAATACAGTGGCCTGTAAGCATGGCCACTGTGATTGAGATTATGTTATGACCAACTGCAAGTAACTGGCTGGTGCGCCTTTTATCCACTGCGGGCCAAGTGAGCTTAGCGGTAGAGCAGAACTCATCATTGACCCAGGATAATTTGGCTTATCGAAAGAAAGTCCGCGCGATGACCAGCTTAAAAAAGAGAAGTGGCATGCCTAAAGCCCTGTTAGTCGGCTCTAGTTTCTCGGAATGTTACAGTGCCCGGGGACGCAGTGTGACACTGAAGCGCCCAGAAAGAAGGTTGAGACAGCGGCGATGATCCTGTAGTTATTCACAACGTTCGACAGAGATCTAATGGCAGACTATCAGAAAAGATCGAGATGTGGGTGAAAGGAACACCGTATGCGAGGATCCATTGGGCGGCCCGGTAGATGGCCATTACTTCAGCCTGAAACCCGCTACAATAGTCAGGCAGCCGGAGTGAAATGTTCGGGTCCAGTTTCCCAAAATAGACTACGCTACCCACCCCGCCATCGAGTTTGGAGTCGTTGGTATACAGAACATGGGAGTTCCGGGGGACGATCATGTCAGAGGCCCAGTCGCTGCTGCTCGAAATCAGGGAGTTGTCGAAACAATATTCCATAGGGAGATAACGTTAAGTAAATCGAATTAGAAAAGTATTCGTATTGCATGATGAACCTTATCGTTGTTTTTAATTTCATAAAATGAGAGAAATTGATGGGGTTGGGAATGCTGAGGCAAACCTATTTTTGTATGACAAAGTAGCCATTAAGTTATCTCCCAAACCAAGATTGAGTCAAATTAATTTCCAAAATGTATAAACAATCTGATTTATTCATATATTGATCACAAAAGGCAAGCTCACTCGCTTCATTGTTATGAATTGAACTCGAAACCATTACATATCCAAATCTGCTTAATGTTACACTTTTCAAGTCTTCTTCTACCTTCTTTCACGCGGACGTCTATAACTATAGGAAGCCAGAAAAACTGTATACGTTTGTTCATACCATTCCTCTTAACAAAGAAACTAATTTATTCCATTTAAATAAAAAAATAACAGAGTCAAACAGTTTTAAATGCTCGAAAGTTTGCAAAAACGCTTTTGAGGACAGCATAAAATTTTGAAATTGTGAAGACTGTTTGTAATCTATGCATCGTATATCATTCATCAAGTCATTGCATTCTTTTATAAACTGTCGTGTGTTGTGAAATATGTTACTGAAATTGTTCCACATTTTTGTATTAATCATTGCATGTGTATGTGTGTGTGTGTTTAATTTTATGAATTTTTTTCACATCCGGTATTTCATAATGAGTTACACAAGCATAATAAAGATGAGCACGACTGAATATAAAATTTATTACATTTCATTTCAATTACATGCTGTGCGTAAAGTGTACACATATTCAAGAATTTGAATGAAGATAAAAATTCAAATTTATTGCAAAAAGTGCAATTTAAAAAAGAGACAAATTACATTACATGCGCATATTACGCCACGAATTTATTTTTAAGAACATACTGACTTTAAAATGTAACAAAATTCATTAAAAATGTAACATAAGCGAAGTTCTGGTCGGTCAATACATTAATTCATGTTTAAAACTCTTTTTACAAACATTTGCAAAATATTGAGTTGCGGATTAAAAACAAGCTTGTACATTCATCCGCATACTCGATTTTGAATGTCACGTACATACATATGTTTAATAGGTAACCTTTAGAAATTCTTGTTTATTTCTACGATTTTAAAGATCAAATTACAATAACAAAACATAGTAAGAACGTGAAAAATAGAAGTAAATGAAATCATCTCGAAGTTGTCAGACAAAAAGCAAATGAAGTACTAAAACTACTGCGAAGGGTAACGTTGAATTTGATTGAATACAAAAAGTCGCGCATAGTCTAGTAGGTAGTGTGTTGGCTTATTAGACGTAAAGTCCGAGTTCGTATCCCAGGTCAGATGAAACGAAAATATGAAAAATAATGTTTCTTCGGCGACTTCCTCTCAACACATTTCTGGCACAAACTCTGAGAGTAAATAAACCTGCTAACGTTAAACGTTAAACTGTAGGTCCCGCCACTCAAGTATAAAATTAATGCACACAACATGAATTGTGTGAGAAGCTAGGCCGTAATCCTGACTGAAGGATTGGAATGGAATGTACAAGAACAAATCGAAAGAGAAATAGCAAAACAAGCCAGCTGATATCTGATGGTGTACTGAATGAATCAAACATATGACGTATTAAGTATTCTGGATATTGTAATAAAAAGTGCAACAGCTATATACACTCTTACCAACTCTTCAGAGAGAAAATGCAATACCACAATTAAAAAAAGGTGAGTAATTGAGTGATAACCCAGGTGAAGAATTCCATCAAGAAATGGCTTCAGTTTACCAACGCTTACATGGAAAACGAAAAACGCCAATATTAGTCAACTTCTGCTAGCAGCTCAAAAGCATAATTTCCGTTAAACAACGTCAAATTAAAGTACAAATGTTCAATAAACATGTATGAAACATATGATATGGCTTTGTACTCTTCATATTGTTACATTTTCATCATTTTAAAAACGTTTAGAATATGAGTTCGTTGATTGCAAACAAAATAAAAACAAATATGTGCTTAGTTTCAATGAAACTCTTTATTGTTCGCACTACTTTTGTGTGACACCGTTTACAACTTGACGAATACAACAATAATTGCTTGTTCGTTATTCTTCTTTGCTTACAAGGCAGATCTTTTCAACGGCGATCTTTAAAGCACGACTGTTCGCTTCACACGCAACGCGTCTTCACACAAGGCTGACTGAATTCTTACTACTCGTTGCCTGCTTTGGCTTGCCTTTTTATATGCCCACGTAATCAGTCTGCTAAAAGTTCTTGAAGTCGAACGTTCAGGGTTTCGCCTTTTCGAGAACTCTATCGTGACTTCATTGTTGTTTGTGTATTTTGTTCACATTGCTTGTTGCTGCGTTCTCGCTTACTTGTCTATCCCCTTTTCTTTCATACTGGTGTTGTTGGTTTACTTGTAACAAGTTCGTCGTAATTCTTTGTGTAGCTTTTGCTGATTTTAATATTAAACAATGAGAAACTAGGTCGTAATCCTGACTGAAAATAAAAATAAATAAATAATAATAATAAAAATAATAAATAATAAATAATCGGTTCAAATATTTTTGAGTAATAAAAAATATTTTTGAATTCTATTCAACTCACCGTCTATTAAACGTTTTTAAGGAAGTAGAGGCAATTGTATTTTAATTTGATTTTTCTTCACCGAATACCAACTTACAAGCCCAAACAAAACACAATTCGCAACCGTGCTTAACAACAGACTTTTTTAATTATGTTGTCTGCTAAGCTGTTTATGAGAAAGTATCGTATTTGGGACACGGGTGCCACTTTCTTAACATTTTCTATAAATTTTTAAATACTTTTCTTGTTTTTGAGAATGTATGCAGTAAGTGTGGGTAAATGCGGGTTTTTTTCTAAACTAGCAATATAAGAATAAGAAAAATATGCTGAATAGTTTGCGGCTCTAAGAGAATTACGTAACCAATGATCTGTTTTAATTTTGAAAGTTATTCTTTGAGTCAACCAAAAAAAATCGATTTTAGTGTGATCCACTTTTTATTGTTTGATGATAAAACATAAAACCTGGTGAACAACAATCTGGCTTCCGAACACAGTTGTACAACTGCTTTGTTTAACGTGTCCAAGACAATACATTGCTACATCGATCAAGGAGCTATAACATTTTTGGTTCTTTTTGAGCATTTGAAAGCTTTCGACATATTTGACCATAACACCCTTCGCATTAAGTTTAAACAAATTTCCGATACATCAAAAGATTTTTTCCGATTCATTAATTAGTTTTCCACAAAGATTAATTAGTTTTCTCGCGCTTTACATGTCTCAAAAGGAGTGCCAAAGGGCTCTATTCCCAGTGCATTTTTGTTCACAATATCTATCGTTTAGTAGAGTACACTTATATGCCGATGGTGTTCAAATTTATATAAGCACAAACAGAAACAGGATAGAAGAATGTTTGTCCAAAACAAACGAGAACCTTAACCGTGTTCAGAACCTGGCAAGTGCAAATGGTCTTTGTATTAATCCATCAAAATCCAAATGTCTGGTTATAACTACTAGATCTGTAAATATGTACACAACCTGATATATTTTTAAGTAATTAACAAATAGAAATTGTTAATTCGAAAATAAATGTTGGTATTATATTTAATGATATATTAATATTTAATGAAGTCGCCGTGGTCTAGTAGATAGTGTGTTGGCTTATTAGACGAAAGGCCCGAGTTCGAATCCCAGGTCAGACTTCAAAACGAAATATGAAAAAATATTTCTTCGGCGACTTCCTCTCAGCAGATTTCTGGCAAAAACTCTGAGAGTAAAAATTGCCAAGAAAAGCTTCTAAAAAATCTGTCGTTCGGAGTCGACTTTAAACTGTAGGTCCCGCCACTCATGTATAAAATTAACTCACACAACATGAGTGGTGTTGAGAAGCTAGGCCGTAATCCTGACTGAAGGGTTGTAATGGCCAATTATGTATGTATTATATTTAATAATAACTTGACTTGGAGTGACCATATAAAAAATCTTCGAAGTTTATTTATTTTACTTATTTATTCATAGCGCAATTGATTCAATTCTCCAGGGCACAGTTTTTCTATGCTAAGAAGTTTGGAGAAAACACATTACTTTATTCGGTTTACTCGGTGCGGTGATTACTTGCTAAAGCATTTTTAGTTCCGGTACTTTTATAGGGATTCGATAGCTTTTTGCCTCCGTGATGCTGCTGGCCTGAGGACATTAAATTTGACGTATAATGTGTATATGACGTATGTATATGTCTATGAACTATCGAAGTACGACCGTATAAATAATTTTGCAATTAAACTTTATGTTGTAACGTTTAACAGCCTGCTTAAAATTAGAGTATTTTCGCATATACACAAAATCATATACACCCGTGAAAATTACTTTTCTTTGGACTCAGAGACCGAATGATATCATCCAGTTCAGATACCGCACCTTAGTATCGGAATGGCAATTTTTTTATCTCTGTTATTCGTCATTGTATACGGATACAAAACTACTAAGAAATGCTTTACAGTTTAAAAGGACTCTTTTCCAATGTTATTCTTTATCTCAATATCATTAAACATATGGTTATTTAATTAAATACACGGTGCGACAGTCAAAATACACCCAGCTAATGACATAGTGTAGGTTGTGAGTTTTGTTGAGTAGAACTCAAAAATATTTTTTTTTATATTTTTGCCGAACTCTCCTAACTTGTTTTATTTGAGTGTCGCACCGTGTTATCACCTTCTTTTGATCTGAATTGGACGATCTGGACAACAACGACGTGTGGGCCGAACGGTGCTACTTGACACATAGTTTATGACAAAGCGGATATTTAGCACGATTGATTTGAGGGCCATTGTTAACTGAAGTCGCCGTGGTCTAGTAGGTAGTGTGTTGGCTTATTAGACGAAAGGCCCGAGTTCGTATCCCAGGTCAGACATCAAGATGAAATATGAAAAAATATTTCTTCGGCGACTTCCTCTCAGCAGATTTCTGGCAAAAACTATGAGAGTAAAAATTGCCATGAAAAAGCTTCTCAAAAAATCTGTCGTTCGGAGTCGACTTTAAACTGTAGGTCCCGCCACTCATGTATAAAATTAACGCACACAACATGAGTGGTGTTGAGAAGCTAGGCCGTAATCCTGACTGAAGGGTTGTCATGGCCAATTATGTATGTATGTATGTTAACTCATATGTAGGTGGTGTGAACTGACTTTAGACGGTAGACATTTTGTGATGTTTTCTTAAGTTGCAGATGTATGTAAATAAGTTAAAAATCCAATTGGCCCTAAAAGCCAACTAGGACGTTTTGGTCAAATTTTGCTTGCGCTAAAGCAAAAATAGGGTGCATTTTACCCAAAGAAGTCCTGATGAGCCCTGTAATAATTGAAAGATTTTATATTCTGCACATAATGGTGTTAATAGGCCTTTCAATTGAATCGTTGATATATCAGACACACTCTATTTTATTTAAACTTAAATATTGAATGCGCTTAATGAAACACTATATCAGAAGTTGTTAAAATTTTTGTTTTGAATGTTTTCACAATAAATGGTAATTGAACGAAAGAAGTAAAGAAGCAACAATATAGCCTGACGACTTTAGTCTTCGCTAATTGACACTTAAAAATGTTTTCTATTTTTTTTGTTGCCTTTTTCTTTTCAGCCTTCAAATGCATAAGGTTGTGTTAGGGTTTTGTTTTCACATTTTATTTTCATTTTCAACTTACCTTTGTTATCCATACAGTATTATTCTAATCCCCTTTTTATTTTCCGATTATTCTCTACTTTTAGCCTTTTTTTTTTGAAACTGATGCTTTAATATAAGCTGCTGTAATTATTATTATTATTTTTTTATTGTTGTTGTTGTTTTTTGTTTGTTATTTGTGTTTTGTTTACTTGTTTTTCTCTATACAAGTTGAGTGGCAGCATTATTGTTGTTTTTATTAAAATATCCTTGAAAAGTATAACAAAAACAAACAAAAATGAGAAAAAAGGACACAATACAGCAAGTGAGAAGAAGAAGAAAATAAGTTTAATATTAACACGAACTACACAACTACAATAATAATAATAATACGATATAACGAATAACGAAGTGCGAGATTGTATATAAATAGAGTAAAGCTTAATTACACGAAATGTATGTCATTACCACTAAGCACGTGTTCGCTCCTTATTTTCCTTTTTATACTTTCACATTCATTCACACCACGGCTATATGGCACGTAGTATTAGTATAAATATTTTATATTAATGCGTACACGCACACACACAAACATACTTAAATTATTACACGGTATACTATATTATTGTAGATATTATACACACATTATACATATATTTCTATAAGGCTCTGTATTCCAATGCCGGCATTTGGATCTCTTTTTAATTTTGTTTTCTTTGATTTGATTTTGTTATTTAATTGTAATGCTTTTCTTCTTTGTTTTATTTTATAATTTTTATATCCTTTACTTAGGAAAACTTTATTTTAATATTTTTGTAATAACAAATAGAGAAAACTTAATAAGCACTTTAAGCAATGATGTTGTGATTGTGTATATTCATCTGCATATTTAATTCATTCATTAATGTCGTGATAATATCAAACGACACAATTAACACACAGTAAAAATATTTTCATTTTGTATTCACTTTTTTTTGTTTTTATATTCCAATCCGTTAACAATATTTTCTGAATATATCCTCAATTTAACTCAAGTTGACTGTATAAAGAAACTTTTATTTACAAGGCAAATAGAGAGAGAGCACATGAAACACTCTCTTTATTAGTTTTGTAAAGAATGGCCTCCCATATACTCTCAGAAATACAAAGTCCTTATTCTCTTTTGGCCGATGTTATGCGCATAAAGTTTTTCAGAGAGTTATACCGTTATATTGTACTTGTACTGTAAGCAGTTACAACATTAACAATTGCAACAAGAACAATGAGCATTTACAACGATTTACTTTGAAACAGTGATGCCGAGGGAGTAATTTTAACAATAATTTCACGTACTAGGTATGCTTGTTAATGTTCCGAATATCTTTTATCATTAGCGGCAAAATTTTTAAAATATATATTAAAAATATAGATGAATTCTTCAAAGATCAAATAAAGATTATAATGTAGTAAATAACTTAAGAAGTGATTACAGTAAATGTGGTATAATGCTTGGCTTTAATGTTTGCATAAATAATTTTAATTTTTAATATTTCTTAAATGAAAATGCTTCTCTTTTTTTAAGAATGAAAAATTCTCTCTCGTCAACACTGTCCTCTCGTACATTCTACATACATATGTATGCATATGCATGCACACAACATACATGTGTAGGTGTGTATATTATCACATTAACGATTATTAATGTGCATTTGTTTGTTTAAGTTTGTCGGTAAATATCGATAAATGCTGGTAGCCAATTTAATAGCACAAGAGTCGAATACTGATTGTCAGCCTGATGGCATTTGTTATTGCAATCATTAATTATGCGTAACATGTGACAAAATTACGTTGCTTTTATATTATATTGCACACACCGATACACACTCCCATACAAATATACTTCCATATGGTTATGGTTGTATATATAAAACACAGACGTCAACGACCAACTGACCGAATTATGTCAGAAACACAAACAATTCATGAATAAAAATGAGGATGCTGCTCATTTGCTTGATGACACTTTACGACAGTCAACATAATGGTACTTTAGCGATTTATTGTCATATGAACTGAATGAAATGCTTTTAATTTGTTATTATTTCGTTTCCTTTTCTTTGTACTAAATTTGAAAACAATTTTCTTTTCTTTTTTTAATTCACTATGAATATATTTATGTAACATTTTTAATATTCATAACATTTTTATTTAAAAAAAACTTACTTTTTTTGAATTTATTTATTTCTATAATTCGTATAATTTATTTTGATTATTGACAAATCAGTACTATTTCTCACACGTTTTCATTTATTTTTGGCAAATCAAAATCTCGTTTTTTTTTAAACAACTGCAGTCATCTAATCTTTTTAAATTTTACCGAAAATGTAAATCTTCCACAATTTTTGTAATTTAAATTCAAATGACAGACATATCACTAGTATGTATGTTGCCCAATCAATCAATCACTCATGTCAAAATCCAATAAATTTTGCTCCTTTTTTCTTCGTTTAAATTTTAAAATTTCAACATTTTTCTTTGATTTTGGCAAACTCTTCTTGCACACATGGACTTCAATGGTTAGAGTGAGAGTGGGATGTGTGGAAGAGAATGAAAGAAACAAATGTACACAAAGTAAATATTTTTGTTGTTTTGTTAATGCTCCTCTTTTCTGTTTTTTTTTTGTTTTGTTTATTTCTTATGAAATTGATGTAAGTTTCTGTGAAGCGAATTTTAAACCGTCCGTAATGGTGAAGCTGCTATGACTGAGGACACGAAAAGGATTTTCATTTCAATTCAGTCAAAGAATGTTAAAGCTTTCTCCACTCTTTGGCTTAAAGAGAGCTAAACAATCATGTGAGTAACGAACTGGTGAATTTCCCTTTTCTATACAAGATATGGTGAATTTTTGATGGTGAAATGAAATCATACGTTATAGCAAATTTTTAAATTTTCTTCATTTGTCTGACTTTGATAAGGAAAAATTTATAAGTGCCATCATAGCTGTCATAAAAATAAAACATATACATAAGTACGCATACACATACATACATATATGCACATACTGAATAATATTTGTGCTGGCACCGGTAAACATAAAGTGTTAATGTCGTCAACGGTTGTGATAACATCCCATTGGAGAATCTAAAGATGGGGCCGTGTGTTACAATGTTTGCTGCTGGTAATTTCTTTACTCTGTCATTTCACATGTTTGCTTCAATGTTCGTTTAAATATGAATATAATAAGAAATATAAACATAATATTTTAAGATTGGTTTTGTACACTTAGCGTCAAGAAAATATACAATTTGCGGTAACAAATACGTACATTGCTCTAAACTTATTTTAAAAAAGGCCATAAATGCGCATCAGTGAAATCAATTTAGAAGGCTTCATTTAATTTTTAGTAAAATTAATTATTAATTACACGGTGCGACAGTGAAAATACATCCGAGTAACTACATAGTTTAAGTTATTCACTAGGTTGAGTGGAACTGAAAAATTCTTTCTTATTTTTCTCGACCCCTCCAAACTTGTTTTATTTGACCAAAACGGTGTTTTTGATCTTTTCACACAAAATTATTGATTACTAAAATATATTTGAACCTATTTTAAAAAGGGGAGATATTAGCCTTTAAAACGGTATACATACATGAACACATTGTTCAAACTTATATGTAATGGGTTTTGATGGGGTAAACCTGGAAAATATTATTTTTTTTCCAAGTTTAGCTATTCTTAATTGCTAAATTTAATTAAACAATATAATGACATTCTGAAAGTACATTATCTTGTGAAGATATTGACACTTCTTTCGATCAAATCGGAAAAAAATTTAGCGGAGTTATTATTTAATTAGTATTACAGTCGTGTTATATATTTTATAGATGTCATCTTATCGTCTTGTGAAATGAAAGTTAAAAAGTTTTCAAAAGTTTTGAAGGACTTTCATTCGTTATCGCAAAATGTGTCAATTTCATGTTTGCACGGCAACCGGAAGTCGGCAAATGTTTGTGCTTCTTGCAAATATTATTATTTCTCTTTGCGCAAACATTGTTCAACTTCTGGTGGTGGGTCAAACTTGAAATTGACACATTTTCTGATAAACAATCAAATCCATAAAACATTTTGAAAATTGTTTAACTAAAAGTTCAATTGAAAAGAATATATGTATATATGAAAAATATAACTCGACTGTTAGACTCTTTAAATAATAACTACGGTAATTTTTGCCCGATTTGATCAAACGAAGTGTTAATCTCTTCACAATATAATGCACTTTCAGAACGTTATCACTTATTTCATGTTTTTTTAATTAATGAGCGGATAAAATTACGAAATATTTGTGTGTAAAGTCCAAAAAAACAGTTTTTGTCAAATAAAACAAATTTGAATTGTTCGAGAAAAATAAAAAAGTATTTTTGAGTTCTACTCAACTAACTGAAAAATTTAGACTAGGTAGTAACTCGGGTGTATTTAATTTTTTGTATTTTGTCGCATAGTGTTATTAAAACACCATAAGCTAGGTCTTTAATATTTGCTGATATTCCCTATAATATTTATGGGATTTTAAAAGTTAAATTTTCCATAAAATATGTGTTAATCTATGAAAACTTTCCAAATGGCCAGAATTTAGCTATCTATAATAAAAACATAACAGCAACTGACATTTTAAAAAAATAAATGGAATACAAAGCAAAACAAAAACATTTGCAACCGTATGCAAATTCGACAACTCTTCCATCTGTTCCATGTGGATGGAAGTTAGACTGTTGAGGTTGCATCTGTCAAATTAGTTATCATTTATTCAGAACGAACAAATTATAAACTTGCTTTTTAAATGGGTTTTCGGTTTGATCAAAGTAAGGTGTACATGTTACGACTGTCATAATCGTCCTATCGAGAGATAGGTGGATAAATTCGAGGCCACTGATTCAATAAACAATCGACCGTACGTCGACGAATTCTAAGATCCTTTGAAAACATCGACGCTATCCATGAAAGTGAGCAATAGAATCCAACGCAGTCGATTTCGCCTCGTTCACAAGAACTTAGCCTTAGACAGACCACAACCACGGCCTGTGTTCTCTGAGTAGGATCAGGATTATTATCCAATTCACCCTAATTTTTATCGAAACATCATCTTTAGCGATGGGGGCCATTTCTAGATGTAAGGGAGTGTGAACAAAAAAAATTGTAGAGTTTGAGATGATGCTAATTCAAATGAAATTAAGGAGCATATAATACTTTGTTAAAAAGTGACTGTCGGCGTGCATTTTTCTTTGAGAAATATCACTGTTAAAGTGGAGCACTATGACTGATAGTCGTGATAACCAATTTAGTTTGGCCTGAATTGAATCATGTGGACACCGACGATATTTGTTTTGAACAAGATATCTCTACCTACCTCTGCTCGACCGATTTTAGTTATACTCATCTCACACCAAGGTGATGTGAAGTGACCAAAAACATCGAGCGATTTGATCCCGCTAAAGTCTTTTATGGGTCGCAGGTATATTGTAGACCGTAATCCACACCGGTCTTCAAAGCCAACATAACCGTACCATCTGTCAAATTTAGTATCCAGCGTTATAGAAAATTTAACATTTTGCATGCGCTAAATTCAAAAAACCTTGGAGACATTTTCACGTATTATGGCATCAATCAAATCTTTCAATTGTATAAACAATTTGTCAATTCGTTTAGAAGATATTAAACTATTACAGAGGCATTCAAATATCTATGTAAGAGACTCCGGCTTTTGCAAGTTGAAATATCCAAAAAATTTCCAACACCTATCAGCTTAAATCTAAGATGGTATTTCGGGTCTCTTTAATCGTTAGTCTGCAAATGTCCACTCACTTAGTATCAGCAATAGTATTGACATCACAGAAAGCCACTTACAGAACAAATTTTGTGTTTCTAACTTCAGATTTTTGGTCATTGTGTCAATCAGGTGTGCAATATCTCACTTCTTGGAATATTGAAATACTTTTTTGTGCCTTGGAAGGAACATTACAGTTGCCGCTGGTGAGATACCGGTCCAATTGTTGGGTATAGTATACCGGATGAAGTCTAGACTAGAGCTCGAACTTCAACTCCTGGCTCAAACATCTCGAACAAAACGAAATATTAAAAAATATTTCTTTCGGCTACTTCCTCTCAGCTGTGGTCTTGCAAAAACTCTGAGAGTTAAATAAAATTGCCATTCAAAGTTTCTCAAATGTGTCGCTTGGAGTTGATATTAAAAAGTAGGTCCCACCGCTCATGTATAAAATTAAAACTTTTGTGCCCACGATGCAAAAGTTGTCATCGCTTTCTTATGAAGAAATTGTGAAAATTTTGGATTTGATGAATTTCGTAGAAAAAGATGATGATTTGGATGATGATGTTTGTGAGACCAAGGGCCATACCAACGTTGAATTTGGCGAGGCGATAAATAGAACGGTGAATATGACAGAATCAATGCTGATTCAGAGATTTGCGATACTCCAAAAGGAAGTCCCTCGTCATTGCCAAAATTATTATCCTTTTCTATTTCGATTGATACAATTACTCTTTGGTCACAGAAACGCAAACGTAATGTGCCTGCAGAGCATAATGTCATTCAGCCTGGAGATAGTATTAACTGTAGAACAAGGGAGTTTATTGGGCCTGCTTCGGATGTAGATCCAAATCCAACAATTGCGGGAAAGTCGGCAAAAGAACTTAGTGCTAGATAACTCTGCGATTGCATTTTCTGATCCCGAACTAGGAGAAGATCTAACAAATCTTGATACGCCTTTCAAATGCCTCGAGTACTTTCTGGGCGACACTATTACTGAGCAGATTGTACAGAAATCGAATTTATATGCCATTCAAAAAGATATATGTAAGAACTTCCTTCTTCGTCAATATATTGACACAAAAACACAGGTATTACGTTTTGTTCGCTCTGAAAAAAAGCTACCAAACTTCCGAGCAGGGATTGCAACTGTACTTTGCATGCAGAGTCCTTCGTTGCCAAAAGCTCCAGGGCACCCAATTTAAGATTAAAAAAAAACCCTTTCTACCACCTACAGACGTCCGTTACGATGGAGTCGGACATTTTCCGTTGTTTTTATCACGCGCTGGTAAAAAAAATTGTAAATTTGCTGCTTCAAATTCCGAAACTCAAATTTTTTCTTTTTTACTTTTACGATTTTTACCATAAATAACTTGTATTACTTTATAAAAAAATGAAATCTAAAATTTATCTTTATTTTTCATTCATCTCTTTTATAATCTGTTCTTATTTTAAATAAAATAATTCACTCTACTTAAATGAAGAAAAAAAATTTGCTGTAAAATTTTTTTGGATTCTTTTCTCAAAGCCGCCTAGAGGCGGTCTAAGATTTTAGCGCTATAAAACCCGATTTGAAAAAGAATTATTTTATTTTAAATATCGTTTACTTTTAAGACAAATCAAGCCCAGAAATAATTTTTTAATCCAGAAAAAAATTTGCGCACTAGAGGGTTAATACACACAACATGAGTGATGTGAACAGCTAGATTGTAATCCTGATTAAAGGATTGTAATAACCGGACGAACACCTTCGACGTATCGGAGAACAATATTTTCATGAAATAATATAAAAACAAATATGCAACGTATTCATTTATTGCTTCAAAAAATATTTCAATAACTTACAAATTTTCTCTTGTTTTCTCCAGCCTTCAGGAACAAATATAAATGAAATAATAATCATGAAATAATATAAAAACAAATATGCAACGTATTCATTTATTGCTTCAAAAAATATTTCAATAACTTACAAATTTTCTCTTGTTTTCTCCAGCCTTCAGGAACAAATGAACAACATGTGGAATAAATTTAATTATTTTTGCTCTCAATTTTCGTTATTATTTTTCATACAATGTGTGAATATTGAATTTGTTTAGGTCGTTTGAAGCCTGTAAAATTTCATTCGATTTTAACGAAACAAACTTTTCCAGAATTTGAAATGCAGTACAAATTTAATTACTTTTAATTACTTAAATTTGATTAAACTTTTACAATTCGAATCATACCTTTGCATACAAATAAAGAAAGTAAATTTTACAATCTTTTGTTTCTGCTTTTATTCGATACTGAGATTTCTTTTCTAATGAAAATTCAAATATAAAAGTTGTCTGTGGGTTGCCAACATGTAAATTATATTTTTATTTGAATACAATTTTCATCTCTTTTTTTTCAACATACCTTTATCCAAATACATCTTATCAATGCCAATAGAAGTATAGTCGGCTGTATGTAGTGCTTCTGACATCCAATGGCAAATATCTCTGTTAATATTCTTTTGGGAAGTTTTCTTTTACTATTCGACTAAATGATGTTGTAATGGAAAAAGGTCCCAAAGGAAATGGAACCATTGACTAAGTTTTATTCAAAATTTCACATTTGCAAGTAATTCGGTAAAGGAGGTTAGCAAAAGGATAACTTCCTTCCAGCATACATTATACACATATCAACATGTAAATTAATGTTACGTACATACGTTTTTATACGTATTTGTGAATTACAAAAGCAAACAACGTGCATATAAAAACACATAAGAGACGTTGAAAGCCAACACATACAATGTTTTTTCGAGAACAGCATTTCCATTTGTTTCATGATCATTTACAACAGGATTCTTTAACATCCCTTGAAATTTGTAGATGCTATTGTAATGAAAAATAATGGTATTTTTTATATTTAAATTCAAACTTAAACTAAAAGAATTTAATTTAAATAATGTTAAAAATACCTCATATTAAACAACAAAAAATTTACTCCAGGTATTCAAATTGATTTGCCAATCATACTCTATATATTGGCTCTCTAATATTTTTGGCAATTAATTTAAGGCATCCACAAAGTTGGAACCACTCAGAATCACTGAATCTTAGATGGTCGCATGCACTACCTAATTACTGTAGTAATAACAGTGCACCGAAAATGTGGCTATATCAGAACAAATCATGTGTTAAACATGACCTGATTCCATCTTAAGAAAGTCATGGCAGTCATAACGGGAAACTGGCTTCTGATTGCTTATGCCGGTAGACTGCGAAGCTGTAAAGACGAGGAAGAAGAAGAGACCACAGGAAATATTCTCTGTCATTCCCCGGCGTTCGGAAACTAGGAAATTGTCATAAAACTCTCCGGATGACCGAGAGATATAGGTATAGGTAATATTGGTGTTACGACGAGACTTTATAGCACCCGAGGAAGCTATGCCCATTGAGGCGGCTGCCTATTCAACATAACCTAACTTCTATAAAACTTTTTTGGAAATATTAATCAATCATCAAATCATGGAAGACTACTCACCCATTTTGATAGATGTAAACAATAAGAATTTTATTCACTGGCACAAAATATTTGATTATAACTCGAGTGGAAACTGAGAATTTTAAAATTTCCGAAGAATCTTTCCAAAAAATCTTTTTCTAACGCGTCGCCATTCCCAATTAAGAAGTAATTGAGTCACAACTGCAGTTATCCAAAGTAGGAAATGTCTTGTGTACTATTTTGGTCGTTTTTCGATAAATGTATGGTACCAATTAATTATTTGTTGGCGGTAACGATCTGTTGTAACGGTTTCACCAAGTTTTAGGAGCTAGTGGTGTACTACATCTTTCTGGTCTAACAGGCACACACTTCTGCGAATCGATCTGGTTTTGAAGCCGAAGTTGATGGTTTCCCCATGTTTTTTCCGTTTAGTATTCTGAAAATATTATAAAAACTATTACGTACATACCTGAACAAAAGAAGTCATATAGCTCATCATGGCAATGTAAAATCATTTAGCTGTTCGGTAAGAAGAGAAGTACCTCAGGATTCAATTTCGGCCCTCTGCTGTACATAGTGTACTGAAATTACCTACCTTGTTATAGTACACACTGCGGAATTAAAACGTATACCGATTAAAACTGAAATCAACAATTGTGCTTACGTATCAGATATGAGCAATGTGTATTCAAAAAGATGAGTAGATTCGAATCATACTCATAATTTCTGATACTTAATCGCATTTATATTTATTTTAATATCATACTCATACTACTCATATTCAAAATTTAAAGTTTGATGTTGATTTCGACTATCCTTTACTCAACATTTACAAGAATCGCAAAATAAGTATGTTTCGCGCACGAACACTACAATACTCATTAGAAGGTTGTGTGTTTGCTGTCTTTGTCTTTGTCTTTTTTGTAAATGCAACA
The DNA here is from genome assembly GCA_930367235.1 of Sarcophaga rosellei. Taxonomy (NCBI): domain Eukaryota; kingdom Metazoa; phylum Arthropoda; class Insecta; order Diptera; family Sarcophagidae; genus Sarcophaga; species Sarcophaga rosellei. The sequence continues at coordinate 63,508,346 of OV884019.1, forward strand.
ACAACTAAGACTTTCGATTAATGATTCGAATCAATCGAATCATATATGAATATTATAAGTATTTTTCTAAATTTATGAATCTGAATGAGTAGGCGCATGAATCAAACATATTTCGAATGTTATGAGTTTGATGTCAACGTTGTACCTGTGCTTATAAATCAATGTTGTAGTGATTATGAATAAAGTAGCTATGAGTAGCGAAAAAACGATTTATTGCTGATCTCTACGTATATTGAAACTTAATCGGGATCTTAACAATATATTTTAATGAGCTACGGTAAATGGTCTTTATTTAAACACAATGGCAATCGTAATTGGATAAATTAACCTTTTGTTAAGCCATCATTAGTCGTTGGTGACTCACTCATAGAATTTATGCAATATGCATAGAATTAATACAACTTAGGTATTTTATATTTTTTTTGTATTTCATTTTATATATATTTTTATTACTTTTTTGTACGTTCGATCGTTAAGAATTCATAATAGTTTGTTAAGAATTATCTCGCCATGATCGTATTCTTTTTACTTTCGCTTCCAATGAAATTGTTTCCGCTTTTAATAAGAACACAGTAAGAAAAACTTGAGTTTTTTTTTATTGAACTGCCTGTTATTAAAACGATTCTGTGAAACGATCTCTACAGTAACTCTGAAATGTCATTTCCACATTTTGTGGTGAATGTAGAAATGAATAATTAAAAAAATAGGTTCGAAAAAAGTTTGTAGTAAGGGCAGATATGGAGGGCAGGTAGGAGTGTTTAAAATTTCGGCAGGTCAATTAACTTGTGAAGCGTTGTTCCATGAGTTATAGGTCTCTCTACGTCCTATTGGTGGCCGAGGTGACCCGAGGAAAATTGTTGAATGCGGTCCTGACATATAAATGAAAAAAATCAATGAAGACAAATTCGTAGTTGCAAAATTGGCAACTGAGTTGCCAGCTTGCAGTAATCACCTGCAATACCAGCTTAGGGTTGCTATAAATAATATACATATTAAAAAGTGTTTTTTTTTAATTTTTAATTCCTGCACTGGTTTTGAAACACTGCAACACAAAAGCTAAATATGTAAATTGACCAATTTATATGTGTGTAATAGTTACTAAATTTCTATAATGTTTTAACACCAATTGTATGAAAAAATGCATTCATTAATATTATGTAAAACGACTGTATACTGTTTCCAATAGTCAATGTTTTGGAAACATTCCAAAATACATAAAATTGTTCATAAAAGTAAAGTAAAATAAAAATGTAACTTGAATAACTTTGCATAACTCATAAAATGTTTAAACTTAATTAATTCTCATAAAGAATTTAAAGAATTTCTTACAAATATTTAATGAAAATATTATTTTTCATTAAAGCATTGAACAGCGAACTTAAAATGCTCGAAAGGATATTTAAGTAAAAAGCCAGAACAACAAACAATAATAAATTAAGGTTTTTTTTTAATTTTTTAATCATTTTTTATTTATTTCTAAATGAATTAATTGCGTCAATGAAAAACAAGAAATTAAAATATTTATTCCAATTAAATATTTGACTAATCCACTTTGGTGAGTCCATGTGTATAATGGAATAGAAAGAGTATATGAAATTTATTATTTTTGAACGTAGCAATTAGTAACAATATTTTCAGTATTAATTATTGCCGATTTAATATTATTAGAGAGCAATCTTTCATTTAGCACAACAAATATTGGCAAAAATTGATAAAACCAAATAAAATGAAACAGGACGAAATATTTTAAAAGTTGAAAGTGGTTAAACTAGTGTACTACAGCAACTAACATTCTAGTAAAATTAAAATACAATAAAACAAATTATTTTCCAATTTAAAATTGTACTGAACTTATGCTGTGTACGCTTGTAACTGAATGTACATCAAACCTTAAAATTAAATGTAAAAAAAGTTCAGTAGTTTCATACAATTAAACGTGCTTAATTTAAATTTAAATATTTCATGCAGATGTTGGTGCAAGGAGTTTAATCTTGTTGCCATTGTGAAAAACTATTTCGCTCTGTAGCCCAGAGTAATATACAGGGATCCATGAAGCCCCTTTTCGGTTTTTTACTTAGCAAGGAGAATTTCACATTAAATGTGCTTTTTCCAGACTTCTCATACTGGATAATTGTTATTATTAGGCTTAACAGTTCATTGACGTTGAAGTCGCCGTGGTCTAGTAGGTAGTGTGTTGGCTTATTAGACGAAAGGCCCGAGTTCGAATCCCAGGCCAGACATCAAAAACAAAATACAAAAAGTATTTCTTCGGCGACTTCCTCTCAGCAGATTTCTGGCAAAAACTCTGAGAGTAAAAATTGCCATGAAAAGCTTCTCAAAAAATCTGTCGTTCGGCGTCGACTTTAAACTGTAGGTCCCGCCACTCATGTATAAAATTAACGCACACAACATCAGTGGTGTTGAGAAGCTAGGCCGTAATCCTGACGAAGGGTTGTAATGGCCAATTATGTATGTAGTTCATTGACGTTAGCCTAGGTTTAAGTTTTTGACTAAATCTTGTCCGAGGAAATATGCATTTAGTCCCCCAGTCATGACTACGCCTCTATGATTAAGCTCACCATAAAACAATAGTTTCTATATTTTGTGTTTTGTCACGTGGTAGTGACAAATGATATTCATAGCTGCCAGATTTGACGATTTATCGTCATTTTGACAATTTTGTTCCCCAAAGATATCATATTAACGATTTGACGATTTATGCCCTTATTTTGACGATTTTTGGAAATTAAAAATTTACATCATATTATATACTTTAGTACAATAAAAGCCACTTTACGCTTTGTATTTGCTTTGAAATAGTTCCTATTGAAAATTTAGGTTAGTAATAACAAGGAGTGAGGTATTATATTTTTATATCGACCACATACGGATGTGTTCGCCAAAGACGAGTGTTACGAATACATTCTTCTCGGGAAGAATTCACTTTATTTCGCTCGAAAAATCCGTTGTCATAGCAATAGAACAGTGAAACACAGCCACATTGCAACGATGCTCCAATGAATCAATAGAGTTGGATATTCTACCGTCATTAACGAGCAACTTCACCCTCTTCTGTATGCGGTCGAGAAGTCTCAAAATAGACGTTGAGGCATGGGCCTATACATGAGAGTTGTATTCCATTCTCTTTCGGATATAAGTGGTGTAAATAGTAAGAAAATCAGATGAAGTGAAGTATTTCTTGCACCGTCTTAAGAAGTTAAGGCACTGAAAAATGTGTCGATTTCAGCGAATATCACACTGAATTTTCATGCTCAGAACGTCAAAGGCTTTTGACTCCCTAATATTTATACCACCCATAGATTAGGATGATGCAATATTATTTCTGCGCTTATGTGTCTATAAACAACACTGGGATAGATTGTTCAAACCTTAAACAATTTTTTCCTGAAAATGATATAAAATTTCTCCATTTTTGGAAAAAATCAGAATTAAAAATGACGTATCGTAGATTTTAATTTCCAGCCTTGACTAAATTTATTAAAAATTATTAGTATTATCACATTCTTCAGCTTTAAAACACTCGTTTATTGTTAAATTTAAGTTTATTGTTAAATTTTTTTTTTTATTATTTTTGAACTAAAATATGTACATTGACTTAAAGTTATATGTTTCACAACAATTTTTTTTAACTTTTGATTTAAGTATCTATTTTTTTAATCTGACGATTTTTTTACGATTTCCATGAACGTCTTTGACGATTTTGACGTTTTTTTCTAATATTTGACGATTTGATGCTTCATTTATCTGGCAGCTATGATGACATTCGATATATTGCTAGTTGATTTGTCAATAAATAAAATCTTTCAAAGAAAGTGTTCCACCAACAAACCTTTTCTTTTTGGTTGGAGAAGGTTTTCATTGCAGCTGCTGAATTAAGATTTGTGATGGAAATTCGCTTAAAAGAGTATAATCTAGATATCGAGGGATCAACAAATCCCGAAATACACACACAATCACATGGGCGTAACATAAAAGAAACAAAAAGTAACAAAAAAAGTCTAAATTAAATATAAGTAACTAATTCATCTGTGTTTACGTAAGTTGAATAAACGAATTTGTACCCTTTAAGAAGAGTATTTGGATTCTTTCGCAGTCTACATTTGTGGGTAAAATGGTTTCAAGATGGTTATATAGAAGTTGTAACTACTCACCTCTACCAACTCCTAAAACAAACTAAACTATTTTTTTAGCTTATAGCTTCTTCTTCATTAGCTCTATTAGCAGATTTTATTGGACTTCTGTATTCTTCGATGGAAGCGTTTAACTTTTTAACAATGGAAGTTGGGCTCTCGTTCAATTCGGTGTCGGGTGATATAGAATATTCACTTATTTGTTGCAAGACACACTTATTTCACGTAATATTAAACAAAAAAACAATACCGCAAACTAATTTTGTTTTCATACTTCATAAAGTGCATACATGAATTTACAGTCCCGAAAATTCTGGGACAAGTTTTAAAAAATGCCGGGATTCGGGAATTCGAAATGCCAGATTCGATATCCTGAAAATCGGGTGAATATATTATGATAATTTAAGGTTTCTGTTCTATTTTTAAGAAGGACAAAGCTTAAAATAAATAATGGCGAGATGAGAAACTATACCAGCTGGAACAACAAAGTGCAATTAAAAAGATAAATTAAAACTCCTTTAAAGAACACAAAACTTGTTACATATGATGTTGACGATATGACTTGGCATTTGTAGGGGTAAAAATACATGTGAATGGATTTAGTTTGTGTTGTTGATTGTGAATATATAGTATGTATAACTACGTTCTAAAAATGAATTTTCTCATGGGTGATGCACCAAAACCACACTCCACTGTATCTAACGTTTTAGGAATGTTGTACTGAACGGAAAGAAATTTATTCCGAAATGCCATACAGTGGCAATATATGGTAACAACATAAAAACATTCCAACTATGCATATGAGCTTATAACGAAAGCAGACACATTTGCACAATCCTCTGAGAATGCAAAAATATACGAATTTATATGGCATACAAGATGAAATATCACTGCAAGCATCCTTTAGAAACACAAATACAGCACGCATATACACACAGTTCTATGTTCATAGTAGTATATAAGCTCAAATATAGTCGATATACATACATATACGCATGTGTTGGATATTGCAGAAGACACATCAGTCAAAATGAAGAGAAATGAGCCCAAAATAATTTATACACACTCCAACACAAGAGAATAACCGTATCCTTACGGAGTAAATGGGTTACCTCTCTCCATTTACTGCTCTTAGGGTAGTCCAAATTTTAGTGGCAGCCAACTTTATTAAAAGTAATTCTGTTTAAATTTATTTATTTTTCTATTTCATTTTTATTTTAAGCTTCATATGGGCCACCCTAACAATTTAACGCGTTGTCATCTTCTAATATGACTTTTAGTTTCATTCAAGGAATAGCATTTCTAGTTCAGTATCGACTGCACAAAGCAGTGTACATTTCTACTATCGAAGATATGTATGTGAAAAGCTTTTATTGGGTTTGCAACCATTAATGGTGATGGTAAGATGCTGCCGTCTAGTATTTTCTTTTGCATCGCATTTGTTTACAATGTTTGTCTTACAAAAAAAGGAAAATCTGAAATAAATTTCTTCATTCATTTACATACCATTCATGTGTCTGTATATTGTTGTATTTGTATGTTTACTTGGTTCTTCATAAGAAAACTATGGCTACTGTTACAACATCCACAATCTTTCAGAAATTGTTGCTGAATGCTACCGACATACGGTAGTAAGAATGCAGCAGCTTTGGAATACACAAAAATTTCATGCTCCAAATACAGCTCCCTTGAAAAACCTAGCAAAAATAAATCTGCTGTTATAAACGCATCCGAAAATACCATAAATGTGTACACACATACATAATTGGCCATTACAACCCTTCAGTCAGGATTACGGCCTAGCTTCTCACATGTGTCCATATGAAAATTATTACTTAACATGGATTATGGAACACAACTATTAACAATAAAAATAAAATGTTAGTGCCATAACTGATAAAGAACCACATATTTATATTACCATATGCTGATTACTTAAATATTACAACGACCGCACGAAACACAACTACTATGATATAAAGATTACATCTCATCTTGATTGCTAATAAAGCGTAAAACGTGTGTCGCATCATATTTTGGTCTCATCATTAGTAGTGATATAGTATATAGCGCAATCGATGATCGAGAAATTAGAAGTATATATAATATTGTCCTTGACCCGAACCAGAGTGTTCGATAGGCTGCGTCTGTCACTCTGCCGACCGCTATCGGAACGATATCGGTTACCGTCAATATTTTTCTTTTGTCTTGAGCCGGAGGTGGGAATCTTCGAAAGGCACTTTTGTTCCAAGAAAAGAGTGCAGATTCACCATCACTGGTGCCTACGAACTAAGCACACTCCCTTTATTCTTCAACCACTCTCCCCCCGTGGGACTGCTGTAAGGTATTACTTCTTGGAGGGCTGGTTAGCTTTAAAGCTTTATCACCTTTTTTGTTCTAGCATAACTTCAGCCATTCTCTGACTGTACTGGGTCCATAGAATCCTAGACTTCAACACCTCTCCCAAAAGCCGATTTGGTCCAAAACTCCTGGCCATCTCAAACTGGGGCGCATGTTAGAATATGCTCCGCATCTTCATTCTCATCTACACAGTTTGGGCATATATTTGTTCTCCATCCAAGGGGTTACGTCATGGACAAGGCGAAATGTCTTTAAACTCTTTTCCCATCGTGACTGTCATGTGCATGGGAGTCCTTCGTTCCTCCGCTTTTATAGCTGCTATTTGTAATGGATACTAGAGACGGCGAAAGTATATCCGCCTCATCTCTTCCGCCAATATGTGTATCGGTATTGTCTTTGCCAATACCAATACCCCTTCATCAGACACTGTCCTGAAGCCACTTATTTGTCTAATCGCGCTTAGATGATACACCGGGGACAGTATCCTCCTTGTAGTCCCCACGGAGAGTGCCTCCGACCGTATTGGGCAAGCATGTAACATTATCGAGGTTACAACCCTCGATATTATCGTCCTCTTAAATAGACCTGGTAATATTCCGTAATATTTTTCATTTTATTGCTTGAAAATCAAATTATGAATACTGGTATTCGTCTTCTTATCGCTATTTGACACTTGGAATACGAAATACACAATACAACATAGCATTGAGCGTTAAACCAAAAAGTGTATTCAAAAAAAAGTTGGATATCATCTCACTGTAGCGCTCACAATTCACAGTTACGTTACGATTCGCAGCATCTTTGAAGAAGTACGATCCAATGATGCCACCAGCCCATAAACCGCACCAAACTGTGACTTTTTCTGGATGCATTGGTGGCTTTTGCAATGCTTTTTTCTAATCTTCACTCCAAAATCGACAATTCTGCTGATTTACGTATCCATTGAGCCAAAAATGAGCTTTGTCGCTGATGGAAGAAGAATGGAAGAAGCGCGAGTTATGTAATTAAAACACTTTAGAAATATTATATATCAAACAACTTTATTTCTCAACGGCTAAACTAAGAAGAAAGTTACTTATCCTAAAAGAAATACACAAAGGTTCAAAAGTGCTTAAAACTAAACTTAATGCTAGAAAGAGAAAGTAATAGTATATAGAATGTGTGAAGTAATTATAAAAAATAGTTTAAGAATTGAGTTGCCAACTCATTCTCGTAACTACTCCCCCTTTAAGATAAGGACACTCCAGGGTCCTTAATATGCAAATTACCAAATACGACTTAAAACTAAATGTTGATTACATATAGATATTTAAAACTATAGGTGAATTATATATAACTTATTATAAGAAAATATACAAATTAAAATTAAACTAAATTTCGTAAATTAAATTTACATATTTTCTATTCAGATAAAGGAAAAACAAGAATTATATAAAGTCTTCTTCCAAATTTCCAATAATCTAGTTTGTATCCATCATGTTTAGTTCGTCTTCTAATGTTAGACACATGAACGTTTTTCAAACTGCCTTTTCTAAATTTAGGTTCCTCTTTATGTCTTAAAGCCTTGTAATTCCTAATATATCCAACTTCTCTTTGATCAGAATAAACTTCTCTATCTTTATTTCTTTTATATATATAAGTATTTTCGTTTATTGGCCAACATAGTGGTGTAAATTCTCATTTTATCACAATTTCCATACTCAATGTTTATAGGCCTCTCTCTAACTACTGAATGAAAGCCATTGTTGTAGAATTCTATAGACTTACTAATCTTTTCCCTGATGGACAGACTTTTCTGTTCAATTGTCAGTGTCCGTATCTTTTCAGCCAATGTAATTCAATGTTCTCATTCTTCAAATAATCCTTAATATTAATGCTTCTAAATTCGTTATCTGTAATTAATTTGCTAAAATGACCTTTTTGAGATTTATACAACCTGATTTTCTCTATTATGGTCTCACTTGTTCTGTCTTCTAAATAGTATGCCGTGGCGAATTTGGAAAATCTGTCTATAAATGTAAGAAAGTTTGACTTTGAATTTGTATATATATCCATATGTATTATTTGTCCAATATCCGTAGGAGTTTCAGTCAGTTGAAATTTTGGTTTCACAGGATTACGATCAAATTTGGCTCTATTACATACATCGCAATTGTTAATATATTTCCAAACTAAGTTTCTTAAATTTGGAAAGTAAATCAATTTTCTTAAGCCTTCGTAGTTTTCATTGATGCCAGAGTGGCCTGTTTCATTTTTATGATAGTGGTGTATTTTACTGAAAGTCTCCTCTTCAGATGACATGTCTTTGGCATGATATGAGCATCTAACAAATTTAATGTTATTATCTCCATTAAACATCTCAATAATTTTCTGTTGCAATATGTTATACTTATGATCACTTAGATATGTAAATATTCCTACCTTTCCTTTTCCTATATTGCGTTCTAAGATCTGCTCAAAATTATTCTCCAAATCACTAGAACTGATATAAACTTTTTTGTTTCCGTGTTTTATTTCCGTTTCCGTAGTTTTATCATCCGTTAAAATTATCTGAGTCTTAAATCTGTTAACAACAGTATCCAAAATGCCAATATGGTCATGGATGTTCTCCTCTTGAGAGTGGACAGTTGCAAGACCGTCACCATTATTAATGTTATTATAAAGTGAAGCACTTGATGATTCATCCATCAAATTTATTTCCCCCGAATCGTTGTTGATTCTGCTTAAAAAGTCAGCGACCAAATTATCTTTGCCTTTTATATAATTTATTGTCATATTAAAGTCACTGAGCTTCAATATCCTACCGACTGCGCCAGTTATGTAATTAAAACACTTTAGAAATATTATATATCAAACAACTTTATTTCTCAACGGCTAAACTAAGAAGAAAGTTACTTATCCTAAAAGAAACACACAAAGGTTCAAAAGTGCTTAAAACTAAACTTAATGCTAGAAAGAGAAAGTAATAGTATATAGAATGTGGGAAGTAATTATAAAAAATAATTTAAGAATTGAGTTGCCAACTCATTCTCGTAACTCGCGCGATTAACTTTCTTAACAGAGCACGCATTTTGATAATAAAATTCAATGATTTTCAAGCGTTGTTCGTTTGTAAGACGATTCATGGTTAAATTATATATCAAACTGAAGATGTTTGACAGTGAAACAAAACACGAAACGTGCGTGAGCCGTTTAAACCAGTGTTGCCAAAAAGATAATTGTTAAAAAATCACCCTTTAGAACATTCACTTTTAAAATTCGTGAAAACGTAAATATCTATGAATTTCAGAAACATTATGTTACATTGACTATTCTATAACGTGAACAAAAGATGAAAACTTTACAACGTGAACTTACATTTTCAGGAATTGCTTTTTATTTACATTCACCGCTATCATGTTATTTACGATATGAATAATTAAGTTTATAAATTTTGAGGATAGACGCCTAAAGCTCATCATTCTTGCTGACAACAAACTGTCTTAGATTACCAACGCTTGCCTAAAACGTAAAAGTGTATAAGTGTACATATGTAAATAAAAATTATTCTTAAAAATAGTTTTAAATCCAACATATTATAAATGTTTTCTAAAAACCTAGAGTTTTAAAGCGAAAAGAAAAAGTAAATTTTTTAGAGTTATTAAGAAAGAAAGCATCTGTTACAGATCCATCGAAGATGTACTATGTAGCCAAAAACCTACGGGAAATCGGATTTATGATGAAATCAAAATCTTTTGAATTAAATAGAAAACTTAATGAAAACAATAATTGTGGATTTAATGCCAGTGATGGCTGGCTGCAGAAATTTACGATGAGGTATGGCATTAGACTGCTGTTAGTGGATGGAAATTGAAATTAAAAAAAAATAAAAGGCCGATGAGTTTTAATTGTGCTGGAAAAACTTACCTGACATATGTCTCCACTACACGAAAGACTTCTCCAGGAGCGAAGGTTAGGAAGCAATGCCTTACCTTTATGCGCTGCTCAATTTCTGAAGTAGTACCATAAAATTGATAAATAGATGAAGAGAAAATAATAAAAACAACCAAAATTGAGAACATGGACACTCATTGCAAAATGAGTTCACGATTCTTCGAGTTCACTGTAGTTAAAAAAAGATTTATACCAAATTTAAGTATGTCGAGAAAGTCTTATCGGGAAATCTAAACAAGACAAATATTTGGTACATTAAAATTTGTCCAAAAAAATCTTTACCCGTTCAAGACGGAGGAATACCTGAATTTTACTTAATTGATGCAATGTTGTCAATAGAAGTTTTTTGTATGATATTAGATTGTCAGAATTGTTTATAATGGTATACAATACGTTAAGTGCCTGAAAATGGAATAATTACAAGTGTATAATCACGTTTTAAGTGCGGTTTCAAATTTAATACACGAGGCATTTTAGGACTAAAATTGTACGCCGAATTATTCTTGTATTTGTTATTGATTTTTTTTGCATTTATTTTATTTCAAGAGATTAAAAAGTATATAATAAATAAAAAATCTATTTGGATTTAAAAATATGTATGTAGAATTGCTTAGCTTAGTTAATATACGTAAACATATACATACATAATTGGCCATTACAACCCTTCAGTCAGGATTACGACCTAGCTTCTCCCACCACTCATGTTGTGTGCCTTAATTTTATACTTCAGTGGCGAAAACTTCAGTTTAACGTTGACTCTGAACGACAGATTTTGAGAAATTTTTTCATGGCAGGTTTATTTACTCTTAGAGTTTTTGTCAGAAATCTGCTGAGAGGAAGTCGCCGTAGAAATATTTTTTCATATTTCGTTTTGATGTCTGGCCTAGAGCTCGAACCCTGGCTTTTCCATATAATAAGCGAACACACTACCTACTAGACTACGACGATTTCAAGTTAATATATGCTGACTTTTTATGCCTACCCTATTCTTTCTATCCAGCCTGTCAGTCACATCTAGGGGCGCCAGACGTACTGTTTTTAACAGTACATGTACTGATTTTTTTCAATTGTACTGCTTTATTCACAAAACCTAAATCAGTACGCAAATGTACTGTTTTTTTACATTTGCACTGTTTTTGTACTGTTTTCTTTTTTCTTAAATGCTTCTTATGTGGCAATACAAAATATGTCTCTATTTTAATATTTTAGAACAAAAAATTTTGTTCTGAGCTAACGAAGACTCCAATGCCAAATGCAACTATGAATACAATTGAAATGAATTTTTTAAAAACAGAAGATGGGAAAAATGACATTTTAAAACATATAAAAAAGTGATAAATATCTTTGAAACCTATTTTGAACTTTGAAAAGAAAAAATATAATATTGTAACTTTATATACACATATGTCTATATATCTAAAGAGCATTTTAATAGTATGTACTTATATTTAAAAATATTTTAATATTTGTTTAAAAAAAAGCATTTTCTTATGTACATTTGAAATAAATTTATTATATGATCTTATATTTTAATTGTTTTTTTAATTCATACCTCAAAATGTTATGAATTGAATAAATTGTTATGATTTTGTAAAAGCGTACTGTTTTTTCATTAATTGTACTGATTTTTTGTACTCAGTGTACTGTTTTTCCGAATTCCAAATCTGGCTACCCTAGTCACATCACTCACACAACATCACATGTTGTAGAGAGTTTAGATGTGAACAGCGTTGCCAGTAATTTTTTTTTAAAAACTTTTTATTTCTGGAAAAAAAACTTGTTTTTAGCAAGAAAAACTTTTTTTCTACGAAAGTACGAAAATTTTAAAAAGAAAGTACCGGAGTCCGGAGTTGACTCTGTTACTTTCCCTGTTGGTGTTTCTTTGATATCTTGCCCTGGAGCAAATACTTCCAGTTATTGTTAAATTTATTGAAGAAAGTGGAAATTGAAATTTGATGGAATAAACTTGTTTTGTTAGAAAACAAATTAAATGAAAACTTTATCTGATCTCAAAAAACTTGAAAAAAGGGAAAACTTGGCACCTGGCAACGCTGGATGTGAATAACTTTTCTTGTAATCTTAATGAACAGTAATGTATGTATGTATGTATTAAGTAATCAGTTTGTTTAGATTTTAGAAATATTTAATCTTCATTAATACACCTAATTCTGTTTTTACACGGTAAATTGGTTCCAGAAAAATCCGTGTAAAAAAAACCGTGTAAAAAAAGACACTGATCGCATGCAAAAATAGGTAATTGGTTCCTGATCTCTAAAACCTATTAAAATTAGTGAAAAACAAGGATGTTTTAAGAAGAAGTATTCATGTTTATTTTATTAAAACACATATTATATAATGTTTATTTTTACAAGCATAGTTATTAAAGATAAAAAAATGCCTTCTAAGCGTAAAAATAATATGAATTAAATGTTCAGGCAAGTTAAGGAACTAAAAACAATTTCGTTAAACAGCTATGTTGTTAACGAAAAGGATAAGGTAAAAAAATAAAAAAATCTGTGATAATCATGAATACAGGAACGAACATAAATTTAATTTCTGTCATCATCAATTATTCGCATTCACTTGCTTTCAACGCGTATACAATCACTATCATCGCTGGGATAATTTTGAACTGGACTTTCTCTTGCTCGTACAGCATCTACATTTTTAACAACTCTCTTATGGGACGTTGTTCACCTATTCTAGCTACCTCTTTGTAACGAGCCATACATGAACAAAATGGGAATTCCCCTAAATTTGTGCCATTTACATTTGCTTTAACCAGTAAATTTGCTTGTACGCGCAAAAAGGGTATTCCCTTAAATTTGTGATATGAACATACTTTGCAAAAATTAAATTTGACAAAAAAATTTGAGCACAAAAAATTTTAAACCGTGCTAAAAGGAATAAAATCGTTTAAAAAAAAATAAAAATATTTTATTTTCAAACCGTGTTATATCAAAACCGTGTAAAAAAAGACCGTGTAAAAACAGAATTAGGTGTACTATATACGGTGACAGACACAAGTAGTGTGAATAATAAAGAGTTTAATTGAAACGAAACACATATTTGTTTTTATTTTGGTTTGCAATCAACGAACTCATAATCTAAACGTTTTTAAAAAGGTAAAAACGTAACAATATTAATGCGATAAAGTTCTGCGATTAATTTTTTTCAGTTACGTGAAGTTGTATAGGAATAAGTATTATTTAAATTACAGTAAATTTCCAAAGCGAACTTAACAAAAACAATGACTAAATGCAACTGAATTTTGTAATAAAACTCCCACAAATAATCAGAAACATTTCAAAATTCACACATACTTGAACCAGAACAAAATATTATTAATTTAGAATGGAAAAAGCATAAAATCAAGGGAGAGGAAATGATATGGATTGGAATGAAATGAAGACTTGTTGTCTACAAAAAAATGTCAACTCACCAAGGTATACATACATACAAGGATACATACAACATCAGAAGTAACGCAAGCACACACAACAGTTGAAACTAATTCCTCTTTTGTTTGTTTCCCAACATCTATGGCACATAAATAAAAGGAATCAGAAAATAAAAGGAATGGAAATAAAACAAAGAAGAAGAAACATAAGTTAAAAAGCCACGATATAAACGAGTGACAACAGAAAACCGACAGACGTCAAATGGAGTAGTACTGTGATGTAATGGCAAAGAGGAGCAACAAAAGGAAACCGTAACAATTGAAAGTACAACACAAAGCCAGCGGTAACAGAACGAATAAAAAAGTTCGTATTTCCTTGATGTCGGTGGCAACGTGTGTGATCAATAACGACAATGAATACCACCATACTTCTGTAAAATTAATTGCAAATAATTGTCAGCATATTTGTGGATTTATTGCGAGAGTGACTGACAGTTTCATAGATAATTCATCAACCATTCAAGTTTCTATCGACATCATTGGAAGAACATTATATCTCATGGTTTACATAGGGTCACTTCTATTTTGGAGATATCTCTTGAACGATTACTTTTCCTTTAACATTAGGAAATACTATTTATTTATAATAAAATCTTAAAGTAATTTGCACACGCTGGCCACTTCATTATTTTAATTTTGGTTATATAAACAAATTTTTTGTGTAAGAAATGTCGTCAATTATAGAGTTGTCCAACTAAATCCCGATTTTATTTGTGCTTCCTATAACAGACGCAATTAAAATTTTCAACTATCGAATAAACTCTCCACCGTGAAATACTGTTACCAACTTGGCTCAATAGCCCATAGGTTATAGTGCTGACATATCTACTGTATATGCAGTGCAGGCGGGAGCAAAAATATGAGCCGAAGAAAATTCAAAGAGCCTTTCTAAAAATCAAACTGCAATAAAACCGACTATTCAAAATTGAGATCACCGTAGTCTAGCTTAGTTCTCTCACCGACCTCCTCTCAAGTAGTCCTCTGACAAAAACTCAGAGAGTAATTAAAATTGCCATGAAAAGTTCCTCAAAACTGCCCAACGGAGTTTATGAAAAACTGTAGGTCCCGACACTAGTGAATAAAATTAACATACACAACTTGGGTGGTGTGAGAAACTAGGTTGTAATACTGACTGAAGGCTTGTAATGATCAATTAATTAACACATTGAGTGCCAAGCCGTTTTGACGAAAACCTTCCCAGGAGGCCGAAAATTTTTTTTTTTGTTAATTGAGTGTATTAGTGATAAAACCGATTTCTGAGAAATCCCTAGTCCATTCCGCCCCTTGCTTTTTATTTTATATAGGCTTTTTTTGTGTCGTACGTTTCTGTACGACGTGGCACTGCACGACGGGTATGCATTTGTAAAGGTCGCTGTCGTACAAAAACGTACGACGCTTTTGCTTGTATTTTATTGATAATTTTTTTATATTTTAGTTTTGTTTAGTTTCTTTTGTAGTTTGCAATCATTTCTCATTTGTAGAACATGTAAATACCTAAAATGTCGAAAGCTGAAGAAGATAGTTCAACAGCAGACACGGAAATGTTGAAATACATTTCACATATTTTTCACTTCATAAAACCTCAAAAAATCATCCTAGACCCATGAATGCTTTTGCAAAAACGTTCAGTAAAGGATTCATTATTTAAAAATCACATTAAGTTTCACTCTGTGCCGTATATAAATGAACTACAGGCTCTAAGTAAAAGCAATCTCTGTCGTACGGAAACGTACGACGTGGCACCACACGATGGGGTAGGTGTCGTACGGAAACGTACGACGTGGCACTCAATGTGTTAAGTAAGTATTTAAATTTTAAAATCACATCAACATGTAAATGATTCGCATACATAGACAAAAAATAGCAAGGGAATAACTTCACATCTATATTTGAAGTTGTAAGAAAATATTAAAATAATTACTAATTCATTGGATGATTAAAATGTGTAAGAATATTATAATTCTGTCCGTACGACAATACAAATCTACATATATTTGTTTACCTCCCTAATCTTATGAGTCCTGTTCTGAAATCTACCAGTCATAATTTCTACTCGACCATATAAACAACGTTCATCGCCACTGAATTAGAATAAATTATCTCCCGAATTTATTAATGCTGATACATCGACTAAACCGCTATTAATCTCTTCTTTAATTACCGATACTCTGAATACAGAAAATTTTCTCAGTGTATGGGCAGTCGGTATTGTAGTGAAGATCCCTTAGAAGGGGCAATGTGTTAACTGGATTGACCAGGATTAATCAGATTTTCGTTCTCATGGATGGCATTGTGGATAACTGTAGAACAACCTGAGGAATTGTGGTTACCTAATACTAGTTGATTCCACTAAATCCTTCGGCACAGTAAACTAAAAATTTATATGCAATACACTAGTTTCTAAAGGTGGTCCGGAGAAAATAGTTTCTCTAATACAAAGTGTTCTAACGTGTTATCCGAAAGGCTTAACTGTTTAAAGATTCAATATAAAGTCAAGTGTTAGACAGGCATTGGTGTTCTATCATTCAGTTTTCAACCGTAAATATTGAGAGTTATCAGCAAAATGATAAGTTTTCTTAACATTTTTCTTTGGTCTTACTTAAGGTAACCAGTACTTTGAGATACATACAATATGTTATCTGTGGTTTGTTTTGTATCGTTTCCAATTAAAATTATGATCCACCCAAATTCCTTGGTATTTATTCGCAGTAACTCTCAATAGTCCCCGTAGTCTAGTACAAAAGGCACCAAAGTGTCTTTCCTTCTCCGGCAAAGTAAAGGACTTCCTCCTTCTCTTCATCGTTTCTGCAGCTTCTGCAAAAATTGTCTCCCAAGTGTTGAAGATCAATGTGGCTTGCATAAGTGCCTATAATGCAATGCGAAGTAATAACTTCAACAGCCCCAATGAACTCCTTTGGAGTTTAAGCAAACTTTTTGTGCGTTTTTAATCCAGCTTTAGTCAAATTTTCTGTATTGCATAAAAACCCGTCCAACTGCATTCTCAATTATGTGATAAGCCGTAGATTTTTGAAGTGGTTCCCAAAGTATTGAATTTAATGAAGAGTACGATGGTTGTGCTGCAACTTTGCAATTCGACCACTTTACAGTTACCTGGAATGTCACTGTATCCGGGTACGCATCATATCGTTTCGCTATCTTCGTGAGGCATCGGGGCAGTTACTCACAGTCTTAGTGAATGTATGGGAATATTTTGTCTGATTTTTTAATCTTTAATAATGCTAGCTGCAGTCTGCATAATCAATACCTCTGCCTGAAAGACGCTACAGTGATTCGGCGGCCTTAGGGACTGGGTTATTCCAATCAATTGCGAGAAAATTCTAAGACTCACAGTTACACCCATACAATTTACGAAGTGCATTACAGCATCCTTCCAGACATCTTTATTTAGAATGGATGTTCCGAATTTCCTTGCGTAGTCTTATTGCGGTATCGTGTACTGTACCATGTTACCGTAAAGTCGCCCAAAGACGCTCACTAATCCTAGTCGGCAGCTGAGTTGCTGAATTACAATTTATATTACAGGTTGCTGAGTTGTTTATATTTTTCTTCCATCCTTTCTTAAAAGGTAGTACGCAAAATAAAAGGTAATGGCTAGTATTTACGTTGGAAAGTATTTGCAGGTATCTGTTGCTTTCAAATACATATTTGAGATAAATTAAAATATAAAGGAAATTAAATATATTAAATTTTATGCAACATTTTTAACAATAGGAACACAAGTATAAGAAAAATTTTGAAATAAAATCAGTCGAGTTTAATTGTTTTTTACGTTTGTATGTATGATACTTTGCTATTTGATATTCCAATTGTTTTCAACATTATTTTACGGTTGTGCTTTTTACGACTCCAAACAAACCACCCTCATATTACATATACAGTGAACCCAAAAAAAAATACAAATTATTTGTCGATGTTACCATAGCTTACAACCTGAATTTTGAAATTAATTTGTTTACAATTAATAAGAAATCAATAGTATGTGTGTAAATAATTTTTAAATTAATTAAACTAAAAGCGAAGTAAGTGAATCATTTTATGATGCACTGTAATAATAATACACAGGCGGTTTAAGCGGTAACGTATACATAGACATGGCATACACTCTCATACACATATAACGATGCAAATATGGGAATAGAAATGAACATTTAAAATGTTGAAAACAATTATTTTTTTTACAGCTGGGTGCCCCCGGAGCCATTGTTTACTCTCATTGCAATTCCTTTGTGACAATTGTTTCTTTGAGTCCATGGAGCATAGAAACCGAGCATCACATAAACATTACTCGTATCATATTCGGTCCCTCTCTAACTCGCTACATACGCGCAACTTATTATTTTGTCATAAAGCGTGCCCTAGTCCCAGTTGGTCAAGCTGAGTGTGTAACTCGAACGCTAAAAAATTTTGTATTCAAAGTTTGCAAAATTGTATGCCATTCAGTTTATTGAAATCAGAAGTTTCTTAAAAATTAAGAATTACAAACAAGTCGCCGTAGCCTAATAGGTAGTGTGTTGCCTTATTAGACGGGAGGCCTCGGTTCAAACCTCAGGTCAGGCATCTCCAACTAAACGAAATATGAAAAAATATTTTTCCGTCGACTTTCTCTAAGCAGATTTCTGGCAAAAACTCTGAGAGTAAATAAAATCGCCATGAAAAGTTTCTCAAAACATCTGTCGTTCGGAGTTGACTTTAAGCTGTAGGTCCCGCCACTCATGTATAAAAATTAACGCCCACAACATAAGTGGTGTGTGAAACTAGGTTATAATCCTGACTAAAGGCTTGTTATGACCTATTATGTATGTATGTAAACAAACAATAAGTTGAGGCTAAAAACCAGATCTTTAAATTTTATTTTTAAAATACAAATTTTCATCACAATAAATATCAAAGAGCCTCCAATATCACACCTTTAGTTAGATGTTAAAGAAGTTTAAAAAGAAACCTTTAAACATTGAGAAACTGATTACATTTAAGACTTTTTGGTCAAGTGGGTTATTATACGAGTACACATACGTTTGCATGCATATACAGTTGAAGCTTCACACAAAACCAACAAAAGCAGAAAATATAAACAACATGCTCGACTTCATGAACTTTTACTAAAGGGACCGTTATGATGGGTACTCATGTATTTGGAGTTCGTTTCATCATGTTTTAATTTCTAAAGTTTTCATTTATTTATTGTTTTTCTTATTTCTGAAGTCATATAGCTAAAACGACGACTCTTTATACACCTCCACTGCTTTCCTCCAAAAAACAATAATAATTTCTCAACAGGCGGAATACCAGTTTGCTAAAGACTGGGTAAACATGTATATACAGTATTGTCAGAAGATATTCCAACAGTTTATTGTTACACAAAATGAAGCTGTAATAAAATAATAGATTTTAATCATTTAAATGTACAAAAAATTCTGTCCTCCATTCAATATTCAACGTGTAAAATTTGAGTAAATCAACACCCGCAGATATTGACACTTTAGTAAATGAGTGAAAAACTGAAACCATTGAGGTATTTGCACTAAAATGCCAATGTATGTGGATAAAGTTTGCTTATCTAAAAATGGTTGTGTAAGTCAGGGAATCGAAAAACTCTCTGCAAACATATTTACATTCTTTGATTGCATTTACCTTCCAAAATGAAAACCATTGGAATGGGAATGAGAAAAGAGAACATATTGTCATTGCTGACTTATTCCAATTCTAATCAGAAAAAAATCAATATTTTTACAAGAACTAGATTGATGAAATAAAATTTGCGTCATTTTAATTTTGAACTATATTCAAGAAAATCAAAAGAAAAAATTTTAAATTTTAATACAACATCAAAAATTACATATATCTATATGTATGTATTTATAAAAGCATGTGATTTATTTTTAAATATTTAATAAGAATTTCTGTTAGCATTTCTCTTCTAAATTATTCATTTGGTTAAATAGAAAAAATATTTTATTTTTATTTGCTTATTTTTTGAAATTTGTTTTCATAAGTTCTTTTTTTAATATGTGGGAACACCGCCGATAATGGTACTACTATTCAATAGGACTGACACACATGAGAACGATAAATAAAATAAAATGACCGGTACTCTCTCTCAGTTCAATTGTATGAAGAGTTCAATTAAACTAGTTCTTTTGTGAGCTTCACAACTCTAGTATGTAACAGAGATCAGCAATGAGTATTGAAAAAGATGAGTAGATTCGAATCATGCTAATAATTTCTGATACATATACGCACTCATACTTATTTTAATACCATACTCATACTACTCATATTCAAAATTTGAAGTACTCATCGTATCCTTACTTAACAATACGCTAATGTTGATTTCGACTCTCTTTTATTCAACATTTACAAGAATCACAAAATAAGTATGATCCGCATTGAGTATGCAAAAAGTTGAGTAGATTCGAATCTGATACTTACGCGTTCATAATTATTTTAATATCACACTCATATTTAAAGTTAGAAGTACTCATCACACCCTTACTTAACAATACGCATGATGTTGATTTCTACTCTCCTTTACTTAACATTTACACGAATCACAAATTAAGTATGATTCGTGTACAATACTCACTAGAAGGTTGTGTGTTTGCTTTGCTTACTGTCTTTGACTTTCTTCTTTTTTTGTAAATGCAACAACGACTAAGATTGTAAATTTTGATGAATGATTCAAATCACTCGAATCATTTATGAGTATTATAAGTATTTTTCTAAATTTATGAACCTGAATGAGTAGGCGTATGAATCAAACCTATTTCGAATGTTATGAGCTTGATGTCAAGGTTGTACTCATACTCATTGCAACCTGTACTTATAAATCAATGTTGTAGTGAGTATAAATGAATCAGAGTAGTTGAATTTCAATACTGTTGACTCAATCATACTTGAAATTTCATGAGTACTTATGAGTAGCGAAAAAACGATTCATTAGTGGTCTCTGGTATGTACCCTAGGAAATACTTTTCTTAGAAAGTAAACCTACCTACCTAGTGAAGAAGCTAAAAGTTTTCCTACAAAATTAAAACAATAATTAGTGAGGGTGGATAAATTATTATATAATTAGTAATAAATGCAAATTTTATTTTATTAGACTAAATTTATATAACTTTTTTAAGTTACTTGTTAAAAACGTACTACTTTGTGGTATGAGCAATATGAAATTCGATTTACGTCGTTTCTATTGACGTCACTTTTTTTTGGAATCAACTGCGACGTAAATCGAGGGATTACTGTACTTATATTATCAATGATTTTTTATTACTTGTTTTCTTTGATGTACTTCCATAGCACTTTCATTTATAAGATTAATATTTTGTTGTACTATGACTAATATTAAATAAATAAATATTTTGCGATGATACATAGCGGCTAATTAAAAAAAATTTATTTTTTCTATTATGATGCTTATATTATATCGTTCTAACACATTGCATTAAGTTTTACTAAAATTTACTATTAAGCCGACGATTTTAGATCTGAAATTGTTTGGTAATTTTTTAAATTAGAAACACAATGGAAATAATGGTAGAAACTACTATTATAACGAAGTTTATGTTAGGACCCTCTTACAAAAAGAGATCTCAGTTACTTTCGGCAATAAAACTATTAACTCAACCCGGTGATCCAGAATTCCCTGGATGAAACCAATCCGTTTTCAAAATATATTTAACTATTGTAACAATCTTTCGTAATAGAAAGTTCTCTAATGAGAAATCTGTTAAAAATGTCAGACTACCTCGTACATAGCTCCTGCAGAAACCATTCGCCGAAATGCTGAGCCTGTCGGCATGTCTACCAAAAGGATAGTGGTCTGAAAGAATCGCTATTGTGCGATTGGTGGACATGTGATGTAAGAATAGATATGAGTCGGTCTTCTTCCTGGTCGTACACGTTCAACAGAGTCTACCAATATTGCACAGATCCTATTCTCTTACTGCCAACGAGATTTAGCTTCTCTGTAAAACGTATGGATAATGTTTAAATTAACTGAGGCAATCAGGATACGTATAGGAGAAATAGACTGCGAACATCTTTACACCATACTCTTCTATTTTTCTACCCATATTTCAAATTATTCTTCAAGACTTTGTAATACTTTCTGCCATTGATTACTTTGAATTCAATTTTGAAATATTGATTTCACTTGACACTTATAATCTGATTGTTCTATTTGTCCTATTCTACCTGCTGAATTCGATTGTTTTTTGTTATTGTTGAATACTTTATTCGAAATACTTAGCTCGAGACATTCAACTTCAGTTGTAATGAACTTTATTGTTTTCGTCTATTTACCAGGCATACTTCCCATTACATGTCTGGTTTGTTATCTCATTTCCGTATTACTCTTTCTTTTTACTTGTTTTCCATTTTATTCGTATTCAGTTCCTTTCAATATTTTTATACATTGTTGCTGCTCCTTCTTAAATATTTCCATTGTAAAATTGCAATTGAGTTGCTTTTTATTTCCCTAAGTTACCATATTTTTGCTTTCCGTACGTATGTATACATCACAGTGCTTAATGTGACCATCTAACATTTGAGTTTAACTTGATTTAATTTTAATTTTGAATAAATATAGTTGGCCGACTAAGCCCAATTACACCGAATTTATTTCTTACCGTTTAAAAAGACAAAAATTAAGTAATGAAAAGCAAAATGTATCCATGTCGTTGGCCACATTGAGTTCTAAATAATGTTGGAAGAGAGCAGACGATATGCAAACCAATACAAGTAAACCAACAACTGGAATTAATTGCATGAGTGCAGGACTCCTTAAATGCAGTATGGATGGTTACTCAACTGCCGAACTAAAGATTACAACATCATTTAAAAATGTGTAAATTTAGAAAATCGTAGACAAACATAAGCACACCCACTATAGCCAATCCGCCCATTTTGTTTATATATAAGTACGTCAAAGTCGTCCATATAAAATACGCAGTTTATGAGATATGCGACATTAAATACTTATTGAATATGTGGGCGTAGCACCCCGCCTTCTTGAAATGTTAAAATAAAAAGTAGCCTGTAATTCCTTCCAGATATACAGGAAGGTACTGTCAAAACTTCAAGAAAATCGGTCCAGCCGTTTAGGCGTCTATAGACTTCAAACAAACAAACCCACAAACAAATAAACATACATTCATTTTTGTTTATATAGATGTAAAATTCATTAAAAAAACTACATATGTGACGTATGAGTGATATCCAATTCCAATTTTTATTGTATACGAATTCCATTGAGATCATGTAGGAATTTACTACAAAAAATGGGAAACTTGAAATGGCATCAGTTTTACAATGTAATTAAATACTATTATGTTAAACGCTTTAAAGTTCAAGTAAATTAATATATGCAATTGCCTCTGCAGACCTTGCTGTTGTTTATTTTTATGTTAAGTTTCTTGGTTTTAACAGCAGATTAAAACAGTTTTCATAATACAGCAGTCGTTTATGTTCAGTGTTATATAACATTGCTGTTATGTTTAAATTCATTCCATTAAGTAATTTTGTTTTCTTTTACAAAAGAAGAAAAAAACAAAAACAAATATCATGTGTTTGTTTTTGCATGCTTTTTGCTATTCTGTTCTCAACTTGGTAACATTGTATCCCATACAGTCTGTTTATAATATCTGTGCTGTTAATTAATAACAGTTTGTAATGTTAAAGCATTTTCAAAAAAAAAAAAAAGTTATTTGGCGGACCCTTTATTATTTTCTTTTAAATTTCAGTCAGCTGTTTTTGTTATTAAAATGAAATCTTGCTACTGTCAAATAAATCCAGTGTAAACGATCTAGATTTCGAGCAAGATTTGAAATCTAATCTACTAGATTTCGCTGTAGTGTAAATGGGCTATTAGATAGACCTCCTTTGCATTTGTTCTTTTTTCATATTATGTTCACAGCTAACCAGTAACGCATCGGTTTGACAGTTCATAGACCAGTCGTGAAAGATACAGCAAATATTACCAAAAAGTATTTCTGTCTCTCTCTGATTGCAACTTTGTTTTGTTTATGTTTTATTTTCGGGGTGGATTTTTATTATTGGCGAGAGTTAATAAAAAATTTAATTTTTGTCTAAAACTATTAATAAATAATAAAAACAACTAATAACATTAATAATTTTTAATTTTTTCTCTCAAGAAATTAAAAAATATTGGCAACTTTCAACAAGAAAACTTTTTTATGAGCAGTACGTCTTATTTTGATCTTGTAATATTTAGCTTGTTAATAACCTTTTGCACATGAAACTATATTCATTGTGGCCGAAAATCAACCACATTTCGATTAATATTTAAATATTTAAGAATCTTTAAAATTTTCATTGAAGATATTAAAAAATATTCCAAATTTTCCCTTATTTAACACAAAATAAATGTTTGTTTACATTTAATTTTTCTACTTTATCCGCCAGTTTTCACTCTGTATATCTGTTGCTTCTAACACATTTGCTTTGCAATACATTGTAAGATTTTTTTTCTCCCTCTAAGCCGTCCTGCGTTTATATGTTATGAACGTTTTTCAACTGTCAAAGGCAGCGTTGCCATTTGCCAAGTTTTCCCTTTTTTTCCAAGTTTTTTAGGATGCGAAAAAGTTTTCATTAAATTTGTTTTCTAACAAAACAAGTTTTTTCGACAAAATTAATTTAAAATTTTTTTCAATAAATTTAATGATAATAACACGCAATAATTACATTTTTAAAGGAAATGTTATGTATTTTATTAGTCCCGGGCAAAAGTAGCAAAAAACACCAATAGAGGGTACCGGTCTCCCGTGTTTCCTTTAAACATTTTGGACCTTTTGTAGAAAACAAGTTTTTTTTGGTAAAAAAAAGTTTTTTCCCCAGAATTAAAAAGTTTTTTTCAAAAAAAATCTGGCAACGCTGGTCAAAGGTAGCACTACTTGTTATATTTTGATTATGTTATGATCTCGTCTGGTAGCACTGAATACAGTGCTGTACGCGGTTGATATTAATAGTAATGACGCTAGCTTCACTCCATCTTTTGCGAACTGCCATTTTGAAATCATTCTTTACTGAGATTTTCATTAAGCGTGACACACGCAAGTAAAACTTGTAAAATAAAGATTTTGTAAAGAAATATTATAATTCAGGTGTGGGGTACATCCACGACAGCCACTACGCGAAAACATTTGGTAGAACCGATATTGTGTGAACACATTTTGAAATGGATACACGCCTTACACGTCAGGAAATTGTGGAAGCCCTTACCAAGGAGGGAATATATTTTCCACCGGCGGCCACAGTTGTCCAGTTGAGGACCATTTATGGGCAAGTACAAGAGGCCTGTGGGGCGTCGGGTTCGAAAGATGAACCAATACAGAATACTGCTGCAGAAGCATTGCCCATCAGTGGAAACTTGGCTATAGAGCCACCTGCCGTAATAAAAACTGCCGTAAAAGAACCTGCTGTCATTCGGTCTGATGAAACACCTGCTGCTGAAAATTTAGTGTCAGAAGCTAATGTAGTCCCGGAATCTACTGAATCGTTGGAGGCAGAGTTAAAAGTATTGCATCTGCGCCTTGAGATGTTGCGTGCCCAGGAGGAAATTCGGACCATTGAATCAGGTGGAAACAAATTGACGATGGGTCAACGATCGCATATTGATTTGAACGAAATTGATGCTGTTATTCCACCGTTCAGTGGCGAGGACCATTACGACATAGTCAAGTGGTTTAATCAATTTGAGGATTATGTCGAAATGTGTGGCTATGGCGAGAAGCAGAAATGTCTCGGATTGCGACGTCGATTGTCTGGAGCAGCAAAGAATTATGTTTTCAACCTGGGCCCGGTCTGTTACCTTGAACTAAAGGCTCATCTAGTCAGACTCTTTAAACGAACGGTCACGCGACAGGAAGTATATCGCCAGCTACAAGCGCGTAAACTTCAATCTACCGAAACTGCATTAAGCTACCTAATATCGATGCAAACTATTGCTGGCCAATGTGGCATCGATGAGCAGGAGCTGATAGACTTCATCATTGATGGTATTCCGGATACAGGAAGCCATGTGGCATTTTTGTATGGCGCTCATACAATGGATGAATTAATCCGTCGCCTCGACCGTTTCGAGCAAAAACGCCGACATGCTGCTATAGCCCAGAAGAATACCGTAATG
Organism: Sarcophaga rosellei; assembly: GCA_930367235.1. Taxonomy (NCBI): domain Eukaryota; kingdom Metazoa; phylum Arthropoda; class Insecta; order Diptera; family Sarcophagidae; genus Sarcophaga; species Sarcophaga rosellei. The sequence goes on from OV884019.1 coordinate 63,534,417, forward strand.
TCAATGAAGACAACGAGTAGCAACAAGACCGGCCCGGCTGTACAGCCGAACACTGCCGAGGCACCAGAGGATTCTATACGGTGTTACAACTGTTCCCAGTTTGGACATTATCAAAGCAAGTGCCCCAAGCCCAACCGGCCGAAAAATTCATGTTTCCAGTGCGGAGTAGTCGGCCATTATCGCCAGGATTGCCCGAAAAGAGTACGTGCTGCAGCTACCATTGCTGTGGACGGTGCCGTTGATGCAGACCCTGTGGACGTTTTCCAAACGGTAAGTGTTGAATTCTTCTTCACACGAGATAAGTGAGTGAAAGAGAAGAAGTATAAAACATACTCGGTTCAATCTGCTTTCGTCAAAGAGTTTAAGCCCTTAAAGAAAACCCTTCCCACGGTGCAGACATCTACCACCTTCTCTAGATGATCATATCCTCCTAGCTACGTGACATCACGATCCCTCTTTCCAACTTCTCTGCTCTCCTAATCCCGTGTGCGGAAGAGTCCAAAGAGGTGACACATTTAAGATAAGAATCCTTATCTGGCATATGTCTAATCTAGATTTTTAATATGAAATTTGTCATTTTTTTACCTTTTTATATTGAGTTAGATAGGCCTCCTTTGCATTTCTTCTTTTTTCATATTAATTTTTTATTTCTTTTTTTTACCAGCTTTCTGCAAAGATGGCCTCAACCAGCAGCAGTCCTCCCAAACGACCGAAACTAGATCCCATTTTGAACTGTAAACGAAAAAAATACTTAAGCTGGGATGATTATTTTATGGCTAATGCTGTATTGGCATCGGAACGCAGCAAAGATCCAACAACTCAAGTCGGTGCTGTTATCGTCAATGAAAATAAGCGTATTGTAGGCACGGGCTATAATGGTTTGCCCAATAAATGCAGTGACGATGAGTTTCCTTGGTATAAAGCGAAGCAAGTACGAGATGTTGACGAATGGCATAAAAAACAGGATCCTGACTTTGTTAAACAAACGTTTGTGGTACATGCCGAAGCGAATGCAATTTTGAATAAAAATTGTGCAGATTTAAAAAATACCACACTCTACACGACTCTATTTCCCTGTAATGAATGTGCTAAACTTATAATACAAGCTGGTATAAAGAAAATTTATTATTTAAACGATAAGCTGAAGGGTAGATATGCATCGACTCATTCACGATTAATGTTTGATGCAGCGGAAATTGTGTATACGAAGTTTGAGCCAAAAATAAATGAAATTGTTATAAAGCTTGTAGATTAATTCCTCTTCTCCCGTAAATATCTCAAATTTAGTTTTATCTTAGAAATTTAGTTTAAATTTGTTGTAAATGTTGTACAAGTGTTTGTTTTTCTTAGATTTTATTTTTTTTTTATTTTAAAAATGACAAATAAAATGTATATTTTTGCTAAATTTTAACATCTCGAAATCAGTTGTACATATCTTTGTGATGTTATGGTCCTTTTTTATCGAAAGCACTTATGCAATTAGAAAACAGATCTGGCAATCCTAATCGTTTATACAGCAGCTTTTCGCTTGCTATGCAGCTTAACATAATAAGCTTACATTATCACTTATGGTAACTATTGTTATGTTAAGTTATTTTAATATTCCTGTGTGTTAATAACATTACACCAGAATGTTAAAGAGTTTCCATGTAATGTAAACCAAATCGGTAGGAACGTTTTTGTGTGGTCTACTAATATTTTTATTTGCTTTCTAGTAGATCCGAAGCAGTATGAATTCACTCATGATTAAATAAATTCTATGGATCCTGCTGTGACAATTAACAGAAGGCTTTAAAGCAAATAGAAGTTTTCAAAAAGAATAATTGTATTTATATTGTATACGAATTCCATTGAGAGCAAGTAGGAATTTACTACAAAAAAAGGAAACTTGAAATGGCATCAGTTTTACAATGTAATTAAATACTATTATGTTAAACGCTTTAAAGTTCAAGTAAATTAATATATGCAATTGCCTCTGCAGACCTTGCTGTTGTTTATTTTTATGTTAAGTTTTTTTTTTTTTTTTTTTTTTTCTTTCAACTACTTATGTAGTTGTATAATTTATTTGCACAAATTTCATTTTACAATATTGATTAGGCCTCAGCGCCAAAAGGGCATTATTGAGGCAAGTTGACAAACTAATTTAACACAATGTATGTACAAATAAAAAGATGATTACAAATATATAAATATTAAATATCTTTTAAAAAGGAATATAATTAAAAAAAGAAAAAAATAAATATTAAAACTAGGAAAGTAAGAAAAATAAGAAAAATAAAAACGAAATAAATTTAATATTACCAAAGAATTTATCAAATTAAATTAAAAGCGTTTCAATTGAATTTAATAAAAACTCTTTACAAGAGGATTTGAACGTAGAAATTCTTTGAATGACTTTTAAGTGATCGGGCAAATTGTTAAACTTTACTCCACCTATATAATCTATCCTCTGTTTGGTTAGTTCTAATCTGCATCGAGGAACTCTAAGATTTGACCTGTTTCGAGTATCAAAATGTTCCTGGTTTTGTCTGAATGGAATGGTATGGTAGCCAATGCTCTTAATGCATTTAAAAACAAATGTGAAAACTTGATATTCGTGTAATGCATAAATTGGTAATATTGACCTAGTAACGTCCTTGTATAAATTCACAGTAGAAAACAACAACGGTAAATTGAATACAATTTTTAACGCCTTGTTCTGCATACGTTGCAGAGATCTAAGGGTGTTATTATGGCTATTGTGAGCGTAAGTAATAGCCAAGTAATTTAAATGGGACTGAATTAAGGATTGATATATCATTAGCTTTGATTTTTTATCCAATTTATTCTTTAACTTGTATAGTATCCCTATAGCTGGAGCTATCTTCCCCTTTATAGCATTGATATGCAGGTCCCAGCACAGATTGCTTTGAAGAATAATTCCTAAATACTTCACTGAATTTGTCTCACACACAATTTTTCCATCTACATAAACATTAAAATAGTTCTGGATGCCCAAAGAATGTGGCCTGAACCGAATTAGTTTAGTTTTCTCCGAGTTGAGTACTAATCGATTTAATCTCGCGAATTCAACAATAAGCGAAGCATCTCTTTCGATTTGGGTTTTTAACACCAAGTCGTGCTTGTATGGATACAAAACACATACATCATCTGCAAACATACATAACTGACCACTTAACTTAAGGTTTTTTATATCGTTTATATAAATTGAAAACAATAACGGACCTAGTCCACTTCCCTGTGGGACTCCAAATTCAACAGAACTAACAAAGCTTTTAGCATTATTGATATTCACATACTGTTTTCTATTAGCAAAGTAACTTTCAAACAATAAAAGTTCTCTATCCCTGATACCATAAAACATTAGTTTCTGTAGTATTATCCGATGATCCACTAGATCAAAAGCCTTAGAAAAGTCAAAGAACATTCCCGCAACTCCAGAGAAGCCATCATCAAGACCTTTGCAGATACTTTTAACTACGTTGAGGACTGCGTCCTCAGTACCACACCCTCGTCTAAATCCATATTGATTATCAAACAAAAACCTGTTATCTTCCATGTAAGAAAGCAATTTATCACACAAAATCTTTTCAAATATTTTATCAATTGAAGATAGTACAGCAATCGGTCGATATTTGTCTACAGTGGATACATTTACTTCTTTTGGTATTGGAATCAGTTTGTGAACTTTCAAAATGTCAGGATACACTGAGTTGTCCACCATTTTATTAAATATATCACATAAAATCGGAGCAATTTCTTCCCGACATTCCTTAACAAATTTTGGTGATATATTATCATCTCCTGCACATTTATTAGTATCCATATCCAATATAACCCTAATTACATTATTAATATTAATGTTTCCAAGGATAAATCTATTCGGTGTTTGAGACAGTGTCCGTAGTGCATTACAATTATCATTATGATAAATTTCAATCTCACTCTTAAGGTTTCTTATAGCTGTTATGAAATAGTCGTTAAAACAATCTGCCTTTGTTTGATCACAAGTGATAAGCTGTCCGTGAGCATCATTTAAACGAATTTCCTTATTCCCTTGACGACCAATGGTAGAATTTATAAATTTCCAAGATTTCTTTGGGTCCTTTCCAATTTTGGATAAACAGTCGGAATAATAGTTGTCCCTACACTTCCTTATAGCAATTTTTATCACCTTACTTAATCGCTTCAGGCTATCATTAATGCTCTGCTTGCTCCTAAATTTTCTTCTCTTTTTCAATAATTTTTCCTTTAGTAAAATCAATTTCTGTAGATTTTGATTAACCCATGGAGTAAGCTCAAATCTTAATGGTTTCTTATACTTGCTTACTATGGTTGATTCATTAATAGCATATTTCATATCAGCAATTAATATATTTGTCAAATCTGATGTGTTAAAAGAAGAAAAGTTCTCAGGTAAACGATTTCGCAGAATTGCCCTTGCTTTTACGTAATCATAATGTTTCATCGTTATCTCCGTATATTGTTTGTTCGCCACATTGCTATCGAACCTACAGTAAACCATATTGTGATCTGACAGGTTGCATTCAACCGAATCAACACAAATTTTATCTGCAAAATTGCTAAATACCTGGTCTATACTTGTTTTACTTTGGGGTCTTGTAATCAAACTATGCGCACTATCACAATCATAATTTTGAAACATCATATGCAAATTAGCATAATGTGCATTTTGAAAAGCATCGATGTTCGAGTCACCTACGACTATAATTGGATTACGGGCATGAATATTTAATATGTCATCGACAATATCTAAAAAATCATCTACAGCGCACTTTTGCGAACGATAAAGTGAAACAATCTTTAAAGGTTTGCGGTTAACCTTAAAATTACTAAAAGTGATAATTATGCGTTCAACATATTTATCACTTTCACATGTATTTACTTCGTAATAAGTGCCTTCCTTAACATACAGAGATGTGCCACCATAACCATCCTTTCGACAACAATGTACACTACTATACCCGGGAATTGCGTAAATTCGTGACATATCATTATGAAACCATGTTTCTTGGATTGCAATTACATCCGGCAGTTTAGGTAGCCTGACTATTAAATCTTTAAATTGATTGAATTTCCCAATAGATGAAACGCTTCTAATATTAAAACTTAATACATTAAAAAAATTCGAATTCAGATCACAAATATAATTTTTAAATTTTAAAAATTGTTTAAAATATTGATTTTTAATCATAAAAAGTTAAATTACAAACTAAATAATAATTCATTAAATTCATAACATAATTCATAATATATATATTTAAGAAGAAACATAAGTAGCCCCGTCTACACCATCGCCATCATCATCGCTTGTATTTACTTCTGCTTCTTTGCTGTTAACTATAGACCTTCTTTTATAATGTTTATTAGTTGTTGCTTCCAATAACAGTCGGTCAACATCATCTTCACAGCTGATCAGTTGTTGCTTTCCCAGGTTACTCTTTTTGCAATAAACTCTTCCATTGCGAGCATAAACTTGTTGGAAACCAATTGATTTTAACGACTTTGCGTAATATAATAGGCTTAGTGTCTCTTTACTGTGGAAATCATGCACATAAATTTCTTTTGTATTTTCATTTTCTTTCAATTTAGATTTCGATAACATCAGTTTATTCTTATGCATTTTTGATGAAAATTTCACAACCACGGTTTTTTTATCGTCCTTTAATTGTTTTTTGGTTTTTAGAAAATATGCATCATCAAAAGCACTGGGTTCAAAAACGACACCCACATCCTTAGACAGATTAACCACAGCATCAATAGCACTAACTTTATCACTAACTTTAATATTGCTAATAACGCAATCATTTTTTACTTTAAAATCATTTAATTCTTTTACTGAAGATTTAAGAGTTTGTAATTCAGTTTTTAATTTTTTGTTTTCTTTTTGCACTTCCACAATCATCTTCTTATTTTCTGCAACGTCTTTCAACATCTGATCAAATTTTGCTGACATAAAATTGATAGATTCAGTCAGCTGATCCAACATTTCCAATTTTTCCAATTTTTTTAATTCTGTTTTTATTGTGGTTAGTTCATTTCTTATTTCTTTATCTCCTTCTTTGCACAAATGACATAAAAACAATTCATTTTCATTCTTTAAAAGTCTCTCAAATTCTCTTTTACTCAATTTAGTACACTGAGAATGAAAGTTTTTTGTGCATTTATCACACTCAATATAACTGTCCGTGTCTTCTTTTATTTCATATTCACAAATAACACAACTAATAATTTTTTTATTTGCCATACTTCTGCGAGCAATTTTTTTAGACATCTTTCACTGTTTTTATGTTCCAAATTCTGTTCTTTAAAACTTCACCGATTTTTATTACTATTTGACCACTTTTTACCTCAAAAATTCGAAATTTTTACGGAACGCTTTTAGCACTGAGAAAAATGTACGTTTATTCACAAGGGTTGCCAACTTATTTTCTTGGTTTTAACAGCAGATTAAAACAGTTTTCATAATACAGCAGTCATTTATGTTCAGTGTTATATAACATTGCTGTTATGTTTAAATTCATTCCATTAAGTAATTTTGTTTTCTTTTACAAAAGAAGAAAAAAACAAAAACAAATATCATGTGTTTGTTTTTGCATGCTTTTTGCTATTCTGTTCTCAACTTGGTAACATTGTATCCCATACAGTCTGTTTATAATATCTGTGCTGTTAATTAATAACAGTTTGTAATGTTAAAGCATTTTCAAAAAAAAAAAAGTTATTTGACGGACCCTTTATTATTTTCTTTTAAATTTCAGTCAGCTGTTTTTGTTATTAAAATGAAATCTTGCTACTGTCAAATAAATCCAGTGTAAACGATCTAGATTTCGAGCAAGATTTGAAATCTAATCTACTAGATTTCGCTGTAGTGTAAATGGGCTATTAGATAGACCTCCTTTGCATTTTTTCTTTTTTCATATTATGTTCACAGCTAACCAGTAACGCATCGGTTTGACAGTTCATAGACCAGTCGTGAAAGAGACAGCAAATATTACCAAAAAGTATTTCTGTCTCTCTCTGATTGCAACTTTGTTTTGTTTATGTTTTATTTTCGGGGTGGATTTTTATTATTGGCGAGAGTTAATAAAAAATTTAATTTTTGTCTAAAACTATTAATAAATAATAAAAACAACTAATAACATTAATAATTTTTAATTTTTTCTCTCAAGAAATTAAAAAATATTGGCAACTTTCAACAAGAAAACTTTTTTATGAGCAGTACGTCTTATTTTGATCTTGTAATATTTAGCTTGTTAATAACCTTTTGCACATGAAACTATATTCATTGTGACCGAAAATCAACCACATTTCGATTAATATTTAAATATTTAAGAATCTTTAAAATTTCATTGAAGATATTAAAAAATATTCAAATTTTCCCTTATTTAACACAAAATAAATGTTTGTTTACATTTAATTTTTCTACTTTATCCGCCAGTTTTCACTCTGTATATCTGTTGCTTCTAACACATTTGCTTTGCAATACATTGTAAGATTTTTTTTTCTCCCTCTAAGCCGTCCTGCGTTTATATGTTATGAACGTTTTTCAACTGTCAAAGGCAGCGTTGCCATTTGCCAAGTTTTCCCTTTTTTTCCAAGTTTTTTAGGATGCGAAAAAGTTTTCATTAAATTTGTTTTCTAACAAAACAAGTTTTTTCGGCAAAATTAATTTAAAATTTTTTTCAATAAATTTAATGATAATAACACGCAATAATTACATTTTTAAAGGAAATGTTATGTATTTTATTAGTCCCGGGCAAAAGTAGCAAAAAACACCAATAGAGGGTACCGGTCTCCCGTGTTTCCTTTAAACATTTTGGACCTTTTGTAGAAAACAAGTTTTTTTTGGTAAAAAAAAGTTTTTTCCCCAGAATTAAAAAGTTTTTTTCAAAAAAAATCTGGCAACGCTGGTCAAAGGTAGCACTACTTGTTATATTTTGATTATGTTATGATCTCGTCTGGTAGCACTGAATACAGTGCTGTACGCGGTTGATATTAATAGTAATGACGCTAGCTTCACTCCATCTTTTGCGAACTGCCATTTTGAAATCATTCTTTACTGAGATTTTCATTAAGCGTGACACAGGCAAGTAAAACTTGTAAAATAAAGATTTTGTAAAGAAATATTATAATTCAGGTGTGGGGGTACATCCACGACAGCCCACTACGCGAAAACATTTGGTAGAACCGATATTGTGTGAACACATTTTGAAAATGGATACACGCCTTACACGTCAGGAAATTGTGGAAGCCCTTACCAAGGAGGGAATATATTTTCCACCGACGGCCACAGTTGTCCAGTTGAGGACCATTTATGGGCAAGTACAAGAGCCCCGTGGGGCGTCGGGTTCGAAAGATGAACCAAGACAGAATACTGCTGCAGAAGCATTGCCCATCAGTGGAAAACTTGGCTATAGAGCCACCTGCCGTAATAAAAACTGCCGTAAAAGAACCTGCTGTCATTCGGTCTGATGAAACACCTGCTGCTGAAAATTTAGTGTCAGAAGCTAATGTAGTCCCGGAATCTACTGAATCGTTGGAGGCAGAGTTAAAAGTATTGCATCTGCGCCTTGAGATATTGCGTGCCCAGGAGGAAATTCGGACCATTGAACTCAGGTGGAAACAAATTGACGATGGGTCAACGATCGCATATTGATTTGAACGAAATTGATGCTGTTATTCCACCGTTCAGTGGCGAGGACCATTACGACATAGTCAAGTGGTTTAATCAATTTGAGGATTATGTCGAAATGTGTGGCTATGGCGAGAAGCAGAAATGTCTCGGATTGCGACGTCGATTGTCTGGAGCAGCAAAGAATTATGTTTTCAACCTGGGCCCGGTCTGTTACCTTGAACTAAAGGCTCATCTAGTCAGACTCTTTAAACGAACGGTCACGCGACAGGAAGTATATCGCCAGCTACAAGCGCGTAAACTTCAATCTACCGAAACTGCATTAAGCTACCTAATATCGATGCAAACTATTGCTGGCCAATGTGGCATCGGATGAGCAGGAGCTGATAGACTTCATCATTGATGGTATTCCGGATACAGGAAGCCATGTGGCATTTTTGTATGGCGCTCATACAATGGATGAATTAATCCGTCGCCTCGACCGTTTCGAGCAAAAAACGCCGACATGCTGCTATAGCCCAGAAGAATACCGTAATGTCAATGAAGACAACGAGTAGCAACAAGACCGGCCCGGCTGTACAGCCGAACACTGCCGAGGCACCAGAGGATTCTATACGGTGTTACAACTGTTCCCAGTTTGGACATTATCAAAGCAAGTGCCCCAAGCCCAACCGGCCGAAAAATTCATGTTTCCAGTGCGGAGTAGTCGGCCATTATCGCCAGGATTGCCCGAAAAGAGTACGTGCTGCAGCTACCATTGCTGTGGACGGTGCCGTTGATGCAGACCCTGTGGACGTTTTCCAAACGGTAAGTGTTGAATTCTTCTTCACAAGAGATAAGTGAGTGAAAGAGAAGAAGTATAAAACATACTCGGTTCAATCTGCTTTCGTCAAAGAGTTTAAGCCCTTAAAGAAAACCCTCCCCACGGTGCAGACATCTACCACCTTCTCTAGATGATCATATCCTCCTAGCTACGTGACATCACGATCCCTCTTTCCAACTTCTCTGCTCTCCTAATCCCGTGTGCGGAAGAGTCCCAAAGAGGTGACACATTTAAGATAAGAATCCTTATCTGGCATATGTCTAATCTTGATTTTTAATATGAAATTTGTCATTTTTTTACCTTTTTATATTGAGTTAGATAGGCCTCCTTTGCATTTCTTCTTTTTTCATATTAATTTTTTATTTCTTTTTTTTACCAGCTTTCTGCAAAGATGGCCTCAACCAGCAGCAGTCCTCCCAAACGACCGAAACTAGATCCCATTTTGAACTGTAAACGAAAAAAATACTTAAGCTGGGATGATTATTTTATGGCTAATGCTGTATTGGCATCGGAACGCAGCAAAGATCCAACAACTCAAGTCGGTGCTGTTATCGTCAATGAAAATAACCGTATTGTAGGCACGGGCTATAATGGTTTGCCCAATAAATGCAGTGACGATGAGTTTCCTTGGTATAAAGCGAAGCAAGTACGAGATGTTGACGAATGGCATAAAAAACAGGATCCTGACTTTGTTAAACAAACGTTTGTGGTACATGCCGAAGCGAATGCAATTTTGAATAAAAATTGTGCAGATTTAAAAAATACCACACTCTACACGACTCTATTTCCCTGTAATGAATGTGCTAAACTTATAATACAAGCTGGTATAAAGAAAATTTATTATTTAAACGATAAGCTGAAGGGTAGATATGCATCGACTCATTCACGATTAATGTTTGATGCAGCGGAAATTGTGTATACGAAGTTTGAGCCAAAAATAAATGAAATTGTTATAAAGCTTGTAGATTAATTCCTCTTCTCCCGTAAATATCTCAAATTTAGTTTTATCTTAGAAATTTAGTTTAAATTTGTTGTAAATGTTGTACAAGTGTTTGTTTTTCTTAGATTTTATTTTTTTTTTATTTTAAAAATGACAAATAAAATGTATATTTATTTTTGCTAAATTTTAACATCTCGAAATCAGTTGTACATATCTTTGTGATGTTATGGTTCTTTTTTATCGAAAGCACTTATGCAATTAGAAAACAGATCTGGCAATCCTAATCGTTTATACAGCAGCTTTTCGCTTGCTATGCAGCTTAACATAATAAGCTTACATTATCACTTATGGTAACTATTGTTATGTTAAGTTATTTTAATATTCCTGTGTGTTAATAACATTACACCAGAATGTTAAAGAGTTTCCATGTAATGTAAACCAAATCGGTAGGAACGTTTTTGTGTGGTCTACTAATATTTTTATTTGCTTTCTAGTAGATCCGAAGCAGTATGAATTCACTCATGATTAAATAAATTCTATGGATCCTGCTGTGACAATTAACAGAAGGCTTTAAAGCAAATAGAAGTTTTCAAAAAGAATAATTGTATTTATATTGTATACGAATTCCATTGAGAGCATTTGACAGTTGAAAAACGTTCATAACATATAAACGCAGGACGGCTTAGAGGGAGAAAAAAAATCTTACAATGCATTGCAAAGCAAATGTGTTAGAAGCAACAGATATACAGAGTGAAAACTGGCGGATAAAGTAGAAAAATTAAATGTAAACAAACATTTATTTTGTGTTAAAAAAGGGAAAATTTGGAATATTTTTTAATATCTTCAATGAAAATTTTAAAGATTCTTAAATATTTAAATATTAATCGAAATGTGGTTGATTTTCGGTCACAATGAATATAGTTTCATGTGCAAAAGGTTATTAACAAGCTAAATATTACAAGATCAAAATAAGACGTACTGCTCATAAAAAAGTTTTCTTGTTGAAAGTTGCCAATATTTTTTAATTTCTTGAGAGAAAAAGTTAAAAATTATTAATGTTATTAGTTGTTTTTATTATTTATTAATAGTTTTAGACAAAAATTAAATTTTTTATTAACTCTCGCCAATAATAAAAATCCACCCCGAAAATAAAACATAAACAAAACAAAGTTGCAATCAGAGAGAGACAGAAATACTTTTTGGTAATATTTGCTGTCTCTTTCACGACTGGTCTATGAACTGTCAAACCGATGCGTTACTGGTTAGCTGTGAACATAATATGAAAAAAGAAAAAATGCAAAGGAGGTCTATTTAATAGCCCATTTACACTACAGCGAAATCTAGTAGATTAGATTTCAAATCTTGCTCGAAATCTAGATCGTTTACACTGGATTTATTTGACAGTAGCAAGATTTCATTTTAATAACAAAAACAGCTGACTGAAATTTAAAAGAAAATAATAAAGGGTCCGTCAAATAACTTTTTTTTTTTTTGAAAATGCTTTAACATTACAAACTGTTATTAATTAACAGCACAGATATTATAAACAGACTGTATGGGACACAATGTTACAAAGTTGAGAACAGAATAGCAAAAAGCATGCAAAAACAAACACATGATATTTGTTTTTGTTTTTTTCTTCTTTTGTAAAAGAAAACAAAACTACTTAATGGAATGAATTTAAACATAACAGCAATGTTATATAACACTGAACATAAATGACTGCTGTATTATGAAAACTGTTTTAATCTGCTGTTAAAACCAAGAAACTTAACATAAAAATAAACAACAGCAAGGTCTGCAGAGGCAAATTGCATATATTAATTTACTTGAACTTTAAAGCGTTTAACATAATAGTATTTAATTACATTGTAAAACTGATGCCATTTCAAGTTTCCTTTTTTTTGTAGTAAATTCCTACTTGCTCTCAATGGAATTCGTATACAATATTAAATTACAATTATTCTTTTTGAAAACTTCTATTTGCTTTAAAGCCTTCTGTTAATTGTCACAGCAGGATCCATAGAATTTATTTAATCATGAGTCAATTCATACAGCTTCGGATCTACTAGAAAGCAAATAAAAATATTAGTAGACCACACAAAAACGTTCCTACCGATTTGGTTTACATTACATGGAAACTCTTTAACATTCTGGTGTAATGTTATTAACACACAGGAATATTAAAATAACTTAACATAACAATAGTTACCATAAGTGATAATGTAAGCTTATTATGTTAAGCTGCATAGCAAGCGAAAAGCTGCTGTATAAACGATTAGGATTGCCAGATCTGTTTTCTAATTGCATAAGTGCTTTCGATAAAAAAGGACCATAACATCACAAAGATATGTACAACTGATTTCGAGATGTTAAAATTTAGCAAAAATATACATTTTATTTGTCATTTTTAAAATAAAAAAAAAATAAAATCTAAGAAAAACAAACACTTGTACAACATTTACAACAAATTTAAACTAAATTTCTAAGATAAAACTAAATTTGAGATATTTACGGGAGAAGAGGAATTAATCTACAAGCTTTATAACAATTTCATTTATTTTTGGCTCAAACTTCGTATACACAATTTCCGCTGCATCAAACATTAATCGTGAATGAGTCGATGCATATCTACCCTTCAGCTTATCGTTTAAATAATAAATTTTCTTTATACCAGCTTGTATTATAAGTTTAGCACATTCATTACAGGGAAATAGAGTCGTGTAGAGTGTGGTATTTTTTAAATCTGCACAATTTTTATTCAAAATTGCATTCGCTTCGGCATGTACCACAAACGTTTGTTTAACAAAGTCAGGATCCTGTTTTTTATGCCATTCGTCAACATCTCGTACTTGCTTCGCTTTATACCAAGGAAACTCATCGTCACTGCATTTATTGGGCAAACCATTATAGCCCGTGCCTACAATACGGTTATTTTCATTGACGATAACAGCACCGACTTGAGTTGTTGGATCTTTGCTGCGTTCCGATGCCAATACAGCATTAGCCATAAAATAATCATCCCAGCTTAAGTATTTTTTTCGTTTACAGTTCAAAATGGGATCTAGTTTCGGTCGTTTGGGAGGACTGCTGCTGGTTGAGGCCATCTTTGCAGAAAGCTGGTAAAAAAAAGAAATAAAAAATTAATATGAAAAAAGAAGAAATGCAAAGGAGGCCTATCTAACTCAATATAAAAAGGTAAAAAAATGACAAATTGCATATTAAAAATCAAGATTAGACATATGCCAGATAAGGATTCTTATCTTAAATGTGTCACCTCTTTGGACTCTTCCGCACACGGGATTAGGAGAGCAGAGAAGTTGGAAAGAGGGATCGTGATGTCACGTAGCTAGGAGGATATGATCATCTAGAGAAGGTGGTAGATGTCTGCACCGTGGGGAGGGTTTTCTTTAAGGGCTTAAACTCTTTGACGAAAGCAGATTGAACCGAGTATGTTTTATACTTCTTCTCTTTCACTCACTTATCTCTTGTGAAGAAGAATTCAACACTTACCGTTTGGAAAACGTCCACAGGGTCTGCATCAACGGCACCGTCCACAGCAATGGTAGCTGCAGCACGTACTCTTTTCGGGCAATCCTGGCGATAATGGCCGACTACTCCGCACTGGAAACATGAATTTTTCGGCCGGTTGGGCTTGGGGCACTTGCTTTGATAATGTCCAAACTGGGAACAGTTGTAACACCGTATAGAATCCTCTGGTGCCTCGGCAGTGTTCGGCTGTACAGCCGGGCCGGTCTTGTTGCTACTCGTTGTCTTCATTGACATTACGGTATTCTTCTGGGCTATAGCAGCATGTCGGCGTTTTTGCTCGAAACGGTCGAGGCGACGGATTAATTCATCCATTGTATGAGCGCCATACAAAAATGCCACATGGCTTCCTGTATCCGGAATACCATCAATGATGAAGTCTATCAGCTCCTGCTCATCGATGCCACATTGGCCAGCAATAGTTTGCATCGATATTAGGTAGCTTAATGCAGTTTCGGTAGATTGAAGTTTACGCGCTTGTAGCTGGCGATATACTTCCTGTCGCGTGACCGTTCGTTTAAAGAGTCTGACTAGATGAGCCTTTAGTTCAAGGTAACAGACCGGGCCCAGGTTGAAAACATAATTCTTTGCTGCTCCAGACAATCGACGTCGCAATCCGAGACATTTCTGCTTCTCGCCATAGCCACACATTTCGACATAATCCTCAAATTGATTAAACCACTTGACTATGTCGTAATGGTCCTCGCCATTGACCGGTGGAATAACAGCATCAATTTCGTTCAAATCAATATGCGATCGTTGACCCATCGTCAATTTGTTTCCACCTGATTCAATGGTCCGAATTTCCTCCTGGGCACGCAATATCTCAAGGCGCAGATGCAATACTTTTAACTCTGCCTCCAACGATTCAGTAGATTCCGGGACTACATTAGCTTCTGACACTAAATTTTCAGCAGCAGGTGTTTCATCAGACCGAATGACAGCAGGTTCTTTTACGGCAGTTTTTATTACGGCAGGTGGCTCTATAGCCAAGTTTCCACTGATGGGCAATGCTTCTGCAGCAGTATTCTGTCTTGGTTCATCTTTCGAACCCGACGCCCCACGGGGCTCTTGTACTTGCCCATAAATGGTCCTCAACTGGACAACTGTGGCCGTCGGTGGAAAATATATTCCCTCCTTGGTAAGGGCTTCCACAATTTCCTGACGTGTAAGGCGTGTATCCATTTCAAAATGTGTTCACACAATATCGGTTCTACCAAATGTTTTCGCGTAGTGGCTGTCGTGGATGTACCCCACACCTGAATTATAATATTTCTTTACAAAATCTTTATTTTACAAGTTTTACTTGCGTGTGTCACGCTTAATGAAAATCTCAGTAAAGAATGATTTCAAAATGGCAGTTCGCAAAAGATGGAGTGAAGCTAGCGTCATTACTATTAATATCAACCGCGTACAGCACTGTATTCAGTGCTACCAGACGAGATCATAACATAATCAAAATATAACAAGTAGGGCTACCTTTGACAGTTGAAAAACGTTCATAACATATAAACGCAGGACGGCTTAGAGGGAGAAAAAAAATCTTACAATGCATTGCAAAGCAAATGTGTTAGAAGCAACAGATATACAGAGTGAAAACTGGCGGATAAAGTAGAAAAATTAAATGTAAACAAACATTTATTTTGTGTTAAAAAAGGGAAAATTTGGAATATTTTTTAATATCTTCAATGAAAATTTTAAAGATTCTTAAATATTTAAATATTAATCGAAATGTGGTTGATTTTCGGTCACAATGAATATAGTTGCATGTGCAAAAGGTTATTAACAAGCTAAATATTACAAGATCAAAATAAGACGTACTGCTCATAAAAAAGTTTTCTTGTTGAAAGTTGCCAATATTTTTTAATTTCTTGAGAGAAAAAATTAAAAATTATTAATGTTATTAGTTGTTTTTATTATTTTATTTAATAGTTTTAGACAAAAATTAAATTTTTTATTAACTCTCGCCAATAATAAAAATCCACCCCGAAAATAAAACATAAACAAAACAAAGTTGCAATCAGAGAGAGACAGAAATACTTTTTGGTAATATTTGCTGTCTCTTTCATGACTGGTCTATGAACTGTCAAACCGATGCGTTACTGGTTAGCTGTGAACATAATATGAAAAAAGAAAAAATGCAAAGGAGGTCTATCTAATAGCCCATTTACACTACAGCGAAATCTAGTAGATTAGATTTCAAATCTTGCTCGAAATCTAGATCGTTTACACTGGATTTATTTGACAGTAGCAAGATTTCAGTTTAATAACAAAAACAGCTGACTGAAATTTAAAAGAAAATAATAAAGGGTCCGTCAAATAAATTTTTTTTTTTTGAAAATGCTTTAACATTACAAACTGTTATTAATTAACAGCACAGATATTATAAACAGACTGTATGGGACACAATGTTACCAAGTTGAGAACAGAATAGCAAAAAGCATGCAAAAACAAACACATGATATTTGTTTTTGTTTTTTTCTTCTTTTGTAAAAGAAAACAAAATTACTTAATGGAATGAATTTAAACATAACAGCAATGTTATATAACACTGAACATAAATGACTGCTGTATTATGAAAACTGTTTTAATCTGCTGTTAAAACCAAGAAACTTAACATAAAAATAAACAACAGCAAGGTCTCCAGAGGCAATTGCATATATTAATTTACTTGAACTTTAAAGCGTTTAACATAATAGTATTTAATTACATTGTAAAACTGATGCCATTTCAAGTTTCCTTTTTTTGTAGTAAATTCCTACTTGCTCTCAATGGAATTCGTATACAATATAAATACAATTATTCTTTTTGAAAACTTCTATTTGCTTTAAAGCCTTCTGTTAATTGTCACAGCAGGATCCATAGAATTTATTTAATCATGAGTGAATTCATACTGCTTCGGATCTACTAGAAAGCAAATAAAAATATTAGTAGACCACACAAAAACGTTCCTACCGATTTGGTTTACATTACATGGAAACTCTTTAACATTCTGGTGTAATGTTATTAACACACAGGAATATTAAAATAACTTAACATAACAATAGTTACCATAAGTGATAATGTAAGCTTATTATGTTAAGCTGCATAGCAAGCGAAAAGCTGCTGTATAAACGATTAGGATTGCCAGATCTGTTTTCTAATTGCATAAGTGCTTTCGATAAAAAAGGACCATAACATCACAAAGATATGTACAACTGATTTCGAGATGTTAAAATTTAGCAAAAATATACATTTTATTTGTCATTTTTAAAATAAAAAAAAAATAAAATCTAAGAAAAACAAACACTTGTACAACATTTACAACAAATTTAAACTAAATTTCTAAGATAAAACTAAATTTGAGATATTTACGGGAGAAGAGGAATTAATCTACAAGCTTTATAACAATTTCATTTATTTTTGGCTTAAACTTCGTATACACAATTTCCGCTGCATCAAACATTAATCGTGAATGAGTCGATGCATATCTACCCTTCAGCTTATCGTTTAAATAATAAATTTTCTTTATACCAGCTTGTATTATAAGTTTAGCACATTCATTACAGGGAAATAGAGTCGTGTAGAGTGTGGTATTTTTTAAATCTGCACAATTTTTATTCAAAATTGCATTTGCTTCGGCATGTACCACAAACGTTTGTTTAACAAAGTCAGGATCCTGTTTTTTATGCCATTCGTCAACATCTCGTACTTGCTTCGCTTTATACCAAGGAAACTCATCGTCACTGCATTTATTGGGCAAACCATTATAGCCCGTGCCTACAATACGCTTATTTTCATTGACGATAACAGCACCGACTTGAGTTGTTGGATCTTTGCTGCGTTCCGATGCCAATACAGCATTAGCCATAAAATAATCATCCCAGCTTAAGTATTTTTTTCGTTTACAGTTCAAAATGGGATCTAGTTTCGGTCGTTTGGGAGGACTGCTGCTGGTTGAGGCCATCTTTGCAGAAAGCTGGTAAAAAAAAAGAAATAAAAAATTAATATGAAAAAAGAAGAAATGCAAAGGAGGCCTATCTAACTCAATATAAAAAGGTAAAAAAATGACAAATTGCATATTAAAAATCAAGATTAGACATATGCCAGATAAGGATTCTTATCTTAAATGTGTCACCTCTTTGGACTCTTCCGCACACGGGATTAGGAGAGCAGAGAAGTTGGAAAGAGGGATCGTGATGTCACGTAGCTAGGAGGATATGATCATCTAGAGAAGGTGGTAGATGTCTGCACCGTGGGGAGGGTTTTCTTTAAGGGCTTAAACTCTTTGACGAAAGCAGATTGAACCGAGTATGTTTTATACTTCTTCTCTTTCACTCACTTATCTCTTGTGAAGAAGAATTCAACACTTACCGTTTGGAAAACGTCCACAGGGTCTGCATCAACGGCACCGTCCACAGCAATGGTAGCTGCAGCACGTACTCTTTTCGGGCAATCCTGGCGATAATGGCCGACTACTCCGCACTGGAAACATGAATTTTTCGGCCGGTTGGGCTTGGGACACTTGCTTTGATAATGTCCAAACTGGGAACAGTTGTAACACCGTATAGAATCCTCTGGTGCCTCGGCAGTGTTCGGCTGTACAGCCGGGCCGGTCTTGTTGCTACTCGTTGTCTTCATTGACATTACGGTATTCTTCTGGGCTATAGCAGCATGTCGGCGTTTTTGCTCGAAACGGTCGAGGCGACGGATTAATTCATCCATTGTATGAGCGCCATACAAAAATGCCACATGGCTTCCTGTATCCGGAATACCATCAATGATGAAGTCTATCAGCTCCTGCTCATCGATGCCACATTGGCCAGCAATAGTTTGCATCGATATTAGGTAGCTTAATGCAGTTTCGGTAGATTGAAGTTTACGCGCTTGTAGCTGGCGATATACTTCCTGTCGCGTGACCGTTCGTTTAAAGAGTCTGACTAGATGAGCCTTTAGTTCAAGGTAACAGACCGGGCCCAGGTTGAAAACATAATTCTTTGCTGCTCCAGACAATCGACGTCGCAATCCGAGACATTTCTGCTTCTCGCCATAGCCACACATTTCGACATAATCCTCAAATTGATTAAACCACTTGACTATGTCGTAATGGTCCTCGCCACTGAACGGTGGAATAACAGCATCAATTTCGTTCAAATCAATATGCGATCGTTGACCCATCGTCAATTTGTTTCCACCTGATTCAATGGTCCGAATTTCCTCCTGGGCACGCAATATCTCAAGGCGCAGATGCAATACTTTTAACTCTGCCTCCAACGATTCAGTAGATTCCGGGACTACATTAGCTTCTGACACTAAATTTTCAGCAGCAGGTGTTTCATCAGGCCGAATGACAGCAGGTTCTTTTACGGCAGTTTTTATTACGGCAGGTGGCTCTATAGCCAAGTTTCCACTGATGGGCAATGCTTCTGCAGCAGTATTCTGTCTTGGTTCATCTTTCGAACCCGACGCCCCACGGGGCTCTTGTACTTGCCCATAAATGGTCCTCAACTGGACAACTGTGGCCGTCGGTGGAAAATATATTCCCTCCTTGGTAAGGGCTTCCACAATTTCCTGACGTGTAAGGCGTGTATCCATTTCAAAATGTGTTCACACAATATCGGTTCTACCAAATGTTTTCGCGTAGTGGCTGTCGTGGATGTACCCCACACCTGAATTATAATATTTCTTTACAAAATCTTTATTTTACAAGTTTTACTTGCGTGTGTCACGCTTAATGAAAATCTCAGTAAAGAATGATTTCAAAATGGCAGTTCGCAAAAGATGGAGTGAAGCTAGCGTCATTACTATTAATATCAACCGCGTACAGCACTGTATTCAGTGCTACCAGACGAGATCATAACATAATCAAAATATAACAAGTAGTGCTACCTTTGACCAGCGTTGCCAGATTTTTTTTGAAAAAAACTTTTTAATTCTGGGGAAAAAACTTTTTTTTACCAAAAAAAACTTGTTTTCTACAAAAGGTCCAAAATGTTTAAAGGAAACACGGGAGACCGGTACCCTCTATTGGTGTTTTTTGCTACTTTTGCCCGGGACTAATAAAATACATAACATTTCCTTTAAAAATGTAATTATTGCGTGTTATTATCATTAAATTTATTGAAAAAAATTTTAAATTAATTTTGTCGAAAAAACTTGTTTTGTTAGAAAACAAATTTAATGAAAACTTTTTCGCATCCTAAAAAACTTGGAAAAAAAGGGAAAACTTGGCAAATGGCAACGCTGCCTTTGACAGTTGAAAAACGTTCATAACATATAAACGCAGGACGGCTTAGAGGGAGAAAAAAAATCTTACAATGTATTGCAAAGCAAATGTGTTAGAAGCAACAGATATACAGAGTGAAAACTGGCGGATAAAGTAGAAAAATTAAATGTAAACAAACATTTATTTTGTGTTAAATAAGGGAAAATTTGGAATATTTTTTAATATCTTCAATGAAAATTTTAAAGATTCTTAAATATTTAAATATTAATCGAAATGTGGTTGATTTTCGGTCACAATGAATATAGTTTCATGTGCAAAAGGTTATTAACAAGCTAAATATTACAAGATCAAAATAAGACGTACTGCTCATAAAAAAGTTTTCTTGTTGAAAGTTGCCAATATTTTTTAATTTCTTGAGAGAAAAAATTAAAAATTATTAATGTTATTAGTTGTTTTTATTATTTATTAATAGTTTTAGACAAAAATTAAATTTTTTATTAACTCTCGCCAATAATAAAAATCCACCCCGAAAATAAAACATAAACAAAACAAAGTTGCAATCAGAGAGAGACAGAAATACTTTTTGGTAATATTTGCTGTCTCTTTCATGACTGGTCTATGAACTGTCAAACCGATGCGTTACTGGTTAGCTGTGAACATAATATGAAAAAAGAAAAAATGCAAAGGAGGTCTATCTAATAGCCCATTTACACTACAGCGAAATGTAGTAGATTAGATTTCAAATCTTGCTCGAAATCTAGATCGTTTACACTGGATTTATTTGACAGTAGCAAGATTTCATTTTAATAACAAAAACAGCTGACTGAAATTTAAAAGAAAATAATAAAGGGTCCGTCAAATAACTTTTTTTTTTTTGAAAATGCTTTAACATTACAAACTGTTATTAATTAACAGCACAGATATTATAAACAGACTGTATGGGACACAATGTTACCAAGTTGAGAACAGAATAGCAAAAAGCATGCAAAAACAAACACATGATATTTGTTTTTGTTTTTTTCTTCTTTTGTAAAAGAAAACAAAATTACTTAATGGAATGAATTTAAACATAACAGCAATGTTATATAACACTGAACATAAATGACTGCTGTATTATGAAAACTGTTTTAATCTGCTGTTAAAACCAAGAAACTTAACATAAAAATAAACAACAGCAAGGTCTGCAGAGGCAATTGCATATATTAATTTACTTGAACTTTAAAGCGTTTAACATAATAGTATTTAATTACATTGTAAAACTGATGCCATTTCAAGTTTCCTTTTTTTGTAGTAAATTCCTACTTGCTCTCAATGGAATTCGTATACAATATAAATACAATTATTCTTTTTGAAAACTTCTATTTGCTTTAAAGCCTTCTGTTAATTGTCACAGCAGGATCCATAGAATTTATTTAATCATGAGTGAATTCATACTGCTTCGGATCTACTAGAAAGCAAATAAAAATATTAGTAGACCACACAAAAACGTTCCTACCGATTTGGTTTACATTACATGGAAACTCTTTAACATTCTGGTGTAATGTTATTAACACACAGGAATATTAAAATAACTTAACATAACAATAGTTACCATAAGTGATAATGTAAGCTTATTATGTTAAGCTGCATAGCAAGCGAAAAGCTGCTGTATAAACGATTAGGATTGCCAGATCTGTTTTCTAATTGCATAAGTGCTTTCGATAAAAAAGGACCATAACATCACAAAGATATGTACAACTGATTTCGAGATGTTAAAATTTAGCAAAAATATACATTTTATTTGTCATTTTTAAAATAAAAAAAAAATAAAATCTAAGAAAAACAAACACTTGTACAACATTTACAACAAATTTAAACTAAATTTCTAAGATAAAACTAAATTTGAGATATTTACGGGAGAAGAGGAATTAATCTACAAGCTTTATAACAATTTCATTTATTTTTGGCTCAAACTTCGTATACACAATTTCCGCTGCATCAAACATTAATCGTGAATGAGTCGATGCATATCTACCCTTCAGCTTATCGTTTAAATAATAAATTTTCTTTATACCAGCTTGTATTATAAGTTTAGCACATTCATTACAGGGAAATAGAGTCGTGTAGAGTGTGGTATTTTTTAAATCTGCACAATTTTTATTCAAAATTGCATTCGCTTCGGCATGTACCACAAACGTTTGTTTAACAAAGTCAGGATCCTGTTTTTTATGCCATTCGTCAACATCTCGTACTTGCTTCGCTTTATACCAAGGAAACTCATCGTCACTGCATTTATTGGGCAAACCATTATAGCCCGTGCCTACAATACGCTTATTTTCATTGACGATAACAGCACCGACTTGAGTTGTTGGATCTTTGCTGCGTTCCGATGCCAATACAGCATTAGCCATAAAATAATCATCCCAGCTTAAGTATTTTTTTCGTTTACAGTTCAAAATGGGATCTAGTTTCGGTCGTTTGGGAGGACTGCTGCTGGTTGAGGCCATCTTTGCAGAAAGCTGGTAAAAAAAAAGAAATAAAAAATTAATATGAAAAAAGAAGAAATGCAAAGGAGGCCTATCTAACTCAATATAAAAAGGTAAAAAAATGACAAATTTCATATTAAAAATCAAGATTAGACATATGCCAGATAAGGATTCTTATCTTAAATGTGTCACCTCTTTGGACTCTTCCGCACACGGGATTAGGAGAGCAGAGAAGTTGGAAAGAGGGATCGTGATGTCACGTAGCTAGGAGGATATGATCATCTAGAGAAGGTGGTAGATGTCTGCACCGTGGGGAGGGTTTTCTTTAAGGGCTTAAACTCTTTGACGAAAGCAGATTGAACCGAGTATGTTTTATACTTCTTCTCTTTCACTCACTTATCTCTTGTGAAGAAGAATTCAACACTTACCGTTTGGAAAACGTCCACAGGGTCTGCATCAACGGCACCGTCCACAGCAATGGTAGCTGCAGCACGTACTCTTTTCGGGCAATCCTGGCGATAATGGCCGACTACTCCGCACTGGAAACATGAATTTTTCGGCCGGTTGGGCTTGGGGCACTTGCTTTGATAATGTCCAAACTGGGAACAGTTGTAACACCGTATAGAATCCTCTGGTGCCTCGGCAGTGTTCGGCTGTACAGCCGGGCCGGTCTTGTTGCTACTCGTTGTCTTCATTGACATTACGGTATTCTTCTGGGCTATAGCAGCATGTCGGCGTTTTTGCTCGAAACGGTCGAGGCGACGGATTAATTCATCCATTGTATGAGCGCCATACAAAAATGCCACATGGCTTCCTGTATCCGGAATACCATCAATGATGAAGTCTATCAGCTCCTGCTCATCGATGCCACATTGGCCAGCAATAGTTTGCATCGATATTAGGTAGCTTAATGCAGTTTCGGTAGATTGAAGTTTACGCGCTTGTAGCTGGCGATATACTTCCTGTCGCGTGACCGTTCGTTTAAAGAGTCTGACTAGATGAGCCTTTAGTTCAAGGTAACAGACCGGGCCCAGGTTGAAAACATAATTCTTTGCTGCTCCAGACAATCGACGTCGCAATCCGAGACATTTCTGCTTCTCGCCATAGCCACACATTTCGACATAATCCTCAAATTGATTAAACCACTTGACTATGTCGTAATGGTCCTCGCCACTGAACGGTGGAATAACAGCATCAATTTCGTTCAAATCAATATGCGATCGTTGACCCATCGTCAATTTGTTTCCACCTGATTCAATGGTCCGAATTTCCTCCTGGGCACGCAATATCTCAAGGCGCAGATGCAATACTTTTAACTCTGCCTCCAACGATTCAGTAGATTCCGGGACTACATTAGCTTCTGACACTAAATTTTCAGCAGCAGGTGTTTCATCAGACCGAATGACAGCAGGTTCTTTTACGGCAGTTTTTGTTACGGCAGGTGGCTCTATAGCCAAGTTTCCACTGATGGGCAATGCTTCTGCAGCAGTATTCTGTCTTGGTTCATCTTTCGAACCCGACGCCCCACGGGGCTCTTGTACTTGCCCATAAATGGTCCTCAACTGGACAACTGTGGCCGTCGGTGGAAAATATATTCCCTCCTTGGTAAGGGCTTCCACAATTTCCTGACGTGTATCCATTTCAAAATGTGTTCACACAATATCGGTTCTACCAAATGTTTTCGCGTAGTGGCTGTCGTGGATGTACCCCACACCTGAATTATAATATTTCTTTACAAAATCTTTATTTTACAAGTTTTACTTGCGTGTGTCACGCTTAATGAAAATCTCAGTAAAGAATGATTTCAAAATGGCAGTTCGCAAAAGATGGAGTGAAGCTAGCGTCATTACTATTAATATCAACCGCGTACAGCACTGTATTCAGTGCTACCAGACGAGATCATAACATAATCAAAATATAACAAGTAGTGCTACCTTTGACCAGCGTTGCCAGATTTTTTTTGAAAAAAACTTTTTAATTCTGGGGAAAAAACTTTTTTTTACCAAAAAAAACTTGTTTTCTACAAAAGGTCCAAAATGTTTAAAGGAAACACGGGAGACCGGTACCCTCTATTGGTGTTTTTTGCTACTTTTGCCCGGGACTAATAAAATACATAACATTTCCTTTAAAAATGTAATTATTGCGTGTTATTATCATTAAATTTATTGAAAAAAATTTTAAATTAATTTTGTCGAAAAAACTTGTTTTGTTAGAAAACAAATTTAATGAAAACTTTTTCGCATCCTAAAAAACTTGGAAAAAAAGGGAAAACTTGGCAAATGGCAACGCTGCCTTTGACAGTTGAAAAACGTTCATAACATATAAACGCAGGACGGCTTAGAGGGAGAAAAAAAATCTTACAATGTATTGCAAAGCAAATGTGTTAGAAGCAACAGATATACAGAGTGAAAACTGGCGGATAAAGTAGAAAAATTAAATGTAAACAAACATTTATTTTGTGTTAAATAAGGGAAAATTTGGAATATTTTTTAATATCTTCAATGAAAATTTTAAAGATTCTTAAATATTTAAATATTAATCGAAATGTGGTTGATTTTCGGTCACAATGAATATAGTTTCATGTGCAAAAGGTTATTAACAAGCTAAATATTACAAGATCAAAATAAGACGTACTGCTCATAAAAAAGTTTTCTTGTTGAAAGTTGCCAATATTTTTTAATTTCTTGAGAGAAAAAATTAAAAATTATTAATGTTATTAGTTGTTTTTATTATTTATTAATAGTTTTAGACAAAAATTAAATTTTTTATTAACTCTCGCCAATAATAAAAATCCACCCCGAAAATAAAACATAAACAAAACAAAGTTGCAATCAGAGAGAGACAGAAATACTTTTTGGTAATATTTGCTGTCTCTTTCATGACTGGTCTATGAACTGTCAAACCGATGCGTTACTGGTTAGCTGTGAACATAATATGAAAAAAGAAAAAATGCAAAGGAGGTCTATCTAATAGCCCATTTACACTACAGCGAAATCTAGTAGATTAGATTTCAAATCTTGCTCGAAATCTAGATCGTTTACACTGGATTTATTTGACAGTAGCAAGATTTCATTTTAATAACAAAAACAGCTGACTGAAATTTAAAAGAAAATAATAAAGGGTCCGTCAAATAACTTTTTTTTTTTTTGAAAATGCTTTAACATTACAAACTGTTATTAATTAACAGCACAGATATTATAAACAGACTGTATGGGACACAATGTTACCAAGTTGAGAACAGAATAGCAAAAAGCATGCAAAAACAAACACATGATATTTGTTTTTGTTTTTTTCTTCTTTTGTAAAAGAAAACAAAATTACTTAATGGAATGAATTTAAACATAACAGCAATGTTATATAACACTGAACATAAACGACTGCTGTATTATGAAAACTGTTTTAATCTGCTGTTAAAACCAAGAAACTTAACATAAAAATAAACAACAGCAAGGTCTCCAGAGGCAATTGCATATATTAATTTACTTGAACTTTAAAGCGTTTAACATAATAGTATTTAATTACATTGTAAAACTGATGCCATTTCAAGTTTCCTTTTTTTGTAGTAAATTCCTACTTGCTCTCAATGGAATTCGTATACAATATAAATACAATTATTCTTTTTGAAAACTTCTATTTGCTTTAAAGCCTTCTGTTAATTGTCACAGCAGGATCCATAGAATTTATTTAATCATGAGTGAATTCATACTGCTTCGGATCTACTAGAAAGCAAATAAAAATATTAGTAGACCACACAAAGACGTTCCTACCGATTTGGTTTACATTACATGGAAACTCTTTAACATTCTGGTGTAATGTTATTAACACACAGGAATATTAAAATAACTTAACATAACAATAGTTACCATAAGTGATAATGTAAGCTTATTATGTTAAGCTGCATAGCAAGCGAAAAGCTGCTGTATAAACGATTAGGATTGCCAGATCTGTTTTCTAATTGCATAAGTGCTTTCGATAAAAAAGGACCATAACATCACAAAGATATGTACAACTGATTTCGAGATGTTAAAATTTAGCAAAAATATACATTTTATTTGTCATTTTTAAAATAAAAAAAAAATAAAATCTAAGAAAAACAAACACTTGTACAACATTTACAACAAATTTAAACTAAATTTCTAAGATAAAACTAAATTTGAGATATTTACGGGAGAAGAGGAATTAATCTACAAGCTTTATAACAATTTCATTTATTTTTGGCTTAAACTTCGTATACACAATTTCCGCTGCATCAAACATTAATCGTGAATGAGTCGATGCATATCTACCCTTCAGCTTATCGTTTAAATAATAAATTTTCTTTATACCAGCTTGTATTATAAGTTTAGCACATTCATTACAGGGAAATAGAGTGTGGTATTTTTTAAATCTGCACAATTTTTATTCAAAATTGCATTCGCTTCGGCATGTACCACAAACGTTTGTTTAACAAAGTCAGGATCCTGTTTTTTATGCCATTCGTCAACATCTCGTACTTGCTTCGCTTTATACCAAGGAAACTCATCATCACTGCATTTATTGGGCAAACCATTATAGCCCGTGCCTACAATACGCTTATTTTCATTGACGATAACAGCACCGACTTGAGTTGTTGGATCTTTGCTGCGTTCCGATGCCAATACAGCATTAGCCATAAAATAATCATCCCAGCTTAAGTATTTTTTTCGTTTACAGTTCAAAATGGGATCTAGTTTCGGTCGTTTGGGAGGACTGCTGCTGGTTGAGGCCATCTTTGCAGAAAGCTGGTAAAAAAAAAGAAATAAAAAATTAATATGAAAAAAGAAGAAATGCAAAGGAGGCCTATCTAACTCAATATAAAAAGGTAAAAAAATGACAAATTTCATATTAAAAATCAAGATTAGACATATGCCAGATAAGGATTCTTATCTTAAATGTGTCACCTCTTTGGACTCTTCCGCACACGGGATTAGGAGAGCAGAGAAGTTGGAAAGAGGGATCGTGATGTCACGTAGCTAGGAGGATATGATCATCTAGAGAAGGTGGTAGATGTCTGCACCGTGGGGAGGGTTTTCTTTAAGGGCTTAAACTCTTTGACGAAAGCAGATTGAACCGAGTATGTTTTATACTTCTTCTCTTTCACTCACTTATCTCTTGTGAAGAAGAATTCAACACTTACCGTTTGGAAAACGTCCACAGGGTCTGCATCAACGGCACCGTCCACAGCAATGGTAGCTGCAGCACGTACTCTTTTCGGGCAATCCTGGCGATAATGGCCGACTACTCCGCACTGGAAACATGAATTTTTCGGCCGGTTGGGCTTGGGACACTTGCTTTGATAATGTCCAAACTGGGAACAGTTGTAACACCGTATAGAATCCTCTGGTGCCTCGGCAGTGTTCGGCTGTACAGCCGGGCCGGTCTTGTTGCTACTCGTTGTCTTCATTGACATTACGGTATTCTTCTGGGCTATAGCAGCATGTCGGCGTTTTTGCTCGAAACGGTCGAGGCGACGGATTAATTCATCCATTGTATGAGCGCCATACAAAAATGCCACATGGCTTCCTGTATCCGGAATACCATCAATGATGAAGTCTATCAGCTCCTGCTCATCGATGCCACATTGGCCAGCAATAGTTTGCATCGATATTAGGTAGCTTAATGCAGTTTCGGTAGATTGAAGTTTACGCGCTTGTAGCTGGCGATATACTTCCTGTCGCGTGACCGTTCGTTTAAAGAGTCTGACTAGAGGAGCCTTTAGTTCAAGGTAACAGACCGGGCCCAGGTTGAAAACATAATTCTTTGCTGCTCCAGACAATCGACGTCGCAATCCGAGACATTTCTGCTTCTCGCCATAGCCACACATTTCGACATAATCCTCAAATTGATTAAACCACTTGACTATGTCGTAATGGTCCTCGCCACTGAACGGTGGAATAACAGCATCAATTTCGTTCAAATCAATATGCGATCGTTGACCCATCGTCAATTTGTTTCCACCTGATTCAATGGTCCGAATTTCCTCCTGGGCACGCAATATCTCAAGGCGCAGATGCAATACTTTTAACTCTGCCTCCAACGATTCAGTAGATTCCGGGACTACATTAGCTTCTGACACTAAATTTTCAGCAGCAGGTGTTTCATCAGGCCGAATGACAGCAGGTTCTTTTACGGCAGTTTTTATTACGGCAGGTGGCTTTATAGCCAAGTTTCCACTGATGGGCAATGCTTCTGCAGCAGTATTCTGTCTTGGTTCATCTTTCGAACCCAACGCCCCACGGGGCTCTTGTACTTGCCCATAAATGGTCCTCAACTGGACAACTGTGGCCGTCGGTGGAAAATATATTCCCTCCTTGGTAAGGGCTTCCACAATTTCCTGACGTGTAAGGCGTGTATCCATTTCAAAATGTGTTCACACAATATCGGTTCTACCAAATGTTTTCGCGTAGTGGCTGTCGTGGATGTACCCCACACCTGAATTATAATATTTCTTTACAAAATCTTTATTTTACAAGTTTTACTTGCGTGTGTCACGCTTAATCAAAATCTCAGTAAAGAATGATTTCAAAATGGCAGTTCGCAAAAGATGGAGTGAAGCTAGCGTCATTACTATTAATATCAACCGCGTACAGCACTGTATTCAGTGCTACCAGACGAGATCATAACATAATCAAAATATAACAAGTAGTGCTACCTTTGACCAGCGTTGCCAGATTTTTTTTGAAAAAAACTTTTTAATTCTGGGGAAAAAACTTTTTTTTACCAAAAAAAACTTGTTTTCTACAAAAGGTCCAAAATGTTTAAAGGAAACACGGGAGACCGGTACCCTCTATTGGTGTTTTTTGCTACTTTTGCCCGGGACTAATAAAATACATAACATTTCCTTTAAAAATGTAATTATTGCGTGTTATTATCATTAAATTTATTGAAAAAAATTTTAAATTAATTTTGTCGAAAAAACTTGTTTTGTTAGAAAACAAATTTAATGAAAACTTTTTCGCATCCTAAAAAACTTGGAAAAAAAGGGAAAACTTGGCAAATGGCAACGCTGCCTTTGACAGTTGAAAAACGTTCATAACATATAAACGCAGGACGGCTTAGAGGGAGAAAAAAAATCTTACAATGTATTGCAAAGCAAATGTGTTAGAAGCAACAGATATACAGAGTGAAAACTGGCGGATAAAGTAGAAAAATTAAATGTAA
This sequence comes from Sarcophaga rosellei, assembly GCA_930367235.1. Classification (NCBI taxonomy): domain Eukaryota; kingdom Metazoa; phylum Arthropoda; class Insecta; order Diptera; family Sarcophagidae; genus Sarcophaga; species Sarcophaga rosellei. The sequence goes on from OV884019.1 coordinate 63,564,231, forward strand.
ACAAACATTTATTTTGTGTTAAATAAGGGAAAATTTGGAATATTTTTTAATATCTTCAATGAAAATTTTAAAGATTCTTAAATATTTAAATATTAATCGAAATGTGGTTGATTTTCGGTCACAATGAATATAGTTTCATGTGCAAAAGGTTATTAACAAGCTAAATATTACAAGATCAAAATAAGACGCACTGCTCATAAAAAAGTTTTCTTGTTGAAAGTTGCCAATATTTTTTAATTTCTTGAGAGAAAAAATTAAAAATTATTAATGTTATTAGTTGTTTTTATTATTTATTAATAGTTTTAGACAAAAATTAAATTTTTTATTAACTCTCGCCAATAATAAAAATCCACCCCGAAAATAAAACATAAACAAAACAAAGTTGCAATCAGAGAGAGACAGAAATACTTTTTGGTAATATTTGCTGTCTCTTTCATGACTGGTCTATGAACTGTCAAACCGATGCGTTACTGGTTAGCTGTGAACATAATATGAAAAAAGAAAAAATGCAAAGGAGGTCTATCTAATAGCCCATTTACACTACAGCGAAATCTAGTAGATTAGATTTCAAATCTTGCTCGAAATCTAGATCGTTTACACTGGATTTATTTGACAGTAGCAAGATTTCATTTTAATAACAAAAACAGCTGACTGAAATTTAAAAGAAAATAATAAAGGGTCCGTCAAATAACTTTTTTTTTTTTTGAAAATGCTTTAACATTACAAACTGTTATTAATTAACAGCACAGATATTATAAACAGACTGTATGGGACACAATGTTACCAAGTTGAGAACAGAATAGCAAAAAGCATGCAAAAACAAACACATGATATTTGTTTTTGTTTTTTTCTTCTTTTGTAAAAGAAAACAAAATTACTTAATGGAATGAATTTAAACATAACAGCAATGTTATATAACACTGAACATAAATGACTGCTGTATTATGAAAACTGTTTTAATCTGCTGTTAAAACCAAGAAACTTAACATAAAAATAAATAACAGCAAGGTCTGCAGAGGCAATTGCATATATTAATTTACTTGAACTTTAAAGCGTTTAACATAATAGTATTTAATTACATTGTAAAACTGATGCCATTTCAAGTTTCCTTTTTTTGTAGTAAATTCCTACTTGCTCTCAATGGAATTCGTATACAATATAAATACAATTATTCTTTTTGAAAACTTCTATTTGCTTTAAAGCCTTCTGTTAATTGTCACAGCAGGATCCATAGAATTTATTTAATCATGAGTGAATTCATACTGCTTCGGATCTACTAGAAAGCAAATAAAAATATTAGTAGACCACACAAAAACGTTCCTACCGATTTGGTTTACATTACATGGAAACTCTTTAACATTCTGGTGTAATGTTATTAACACACAGGAATATTAAAATAACTTAACATAACAATAGTTACCATAAGTGATAATGTAAGCTTATTATGTTAAGCTGCATAGCAAGCCAAAAGCTGCTGTATAAACGATTAGGATTGCCAGATCTGTTTTCTAATTGCATAAGTGCTTTCGATAAAAAAGGACCATAACATCACAAAGATATGTACAACTGATTTCGAGATGTTAAAATTTAGCAAAAATATACATTTTATTTGTCATTTTTAAAATAAAAAAAAATAAAATCTAAGAAAAACAAACACTTGTACAACATTTACAACAAATTTAAACTAAATTTCTAAGATAAAACTAAATTTGAGATATTTACGGGAGAAGAGGAATTAATCTACAAGCTTTATAACAATTTCATTTATTTTTGGCTCAAACTTCGTATACACAATTTCCGCTGCATCAAACATTAATCGTGAATGAGTCGATGCATATCTACCCTTCAGCTTATCGTTTAAATAATAAATTTTCTTTATACCAGCTTGTATTATAAGTTTAGCACATTCATTACAGGGAAATAGAGTCGTGTAGAGTGTGGTATTTTTTAAATCTGCACAATTTTTATTCAAAATTGCATTCGCTTCGGCATGTACCACAAACGTTTGTTTAACAAAGTCAGGATCCTGTTTTTTATGCCATTCGTCAACATCTCGTACTTGCTTCGCTTTATACCAAGGAAACTCATCGTCACTGCATTTATTGGGCAAACCATTATAGCCCGTGCCTACAATACGGTTATTTTCATTGACGATAACAGCACCGACTTGAGTTGTTGGATCTTTGCTGCGTTCCGATGCCAATACAGCATTAGCCATAAAATAATCATCCCAGCTTAAGTATTTTTTTCGTTTACAGTTCAAAATGGGATCTAGTTTCGGTCGTTTGGGAGGACTGCTGCTGGTTGAGGCCATCTTTGCAGAAAGCTGGTAAAAAAAAGAAATAAAAAATTAATATGAAAAAAGAAGAAATGCAAAGGAGGCCTATCTAACTCAATATAAAAAGGTAAAAAAATGACAAATTTCATATTAAAAATCTAGATTAGACATATGCCAGATAAGGATTCTTATCTTAAATGTGTCACCTCTTTGGACTCTTCCGCACACGGGATTAGGAGAGCAGAGAAGTTGGAAAGAGGGATCGTGATGTCACGTAGCTAGGAGGATATGATCATCTAGAGAAGGTGGTAGATGTCTGCACCGTGGGAAGGGTTTTCTTTAAGGGCTTAAACTCTTTGACGAAAGCAGATTTAACCGAGTATGTTTTATACTTCTTCTCTTTCACTCACTTATCTCGTGTGAAGAAGAATTCAACACTTACCGTTTGGAAAACGTCCACAGGGTCTGCATCAACGGCACCGTCCACAGCAATGGTAGCTGCAGCACGTACTCTTTTCGGGCAATCCTGGCGATAATGGCCGACTACTCCGCACTGGAAACATGAATTTTTCGGCCGGTTGGGCTTGGGGCACTTGCTTTGATAATGTCCAAACTGGGAACAGTTGTAACACCGTATAGAATCCTCTGGTGCCTCGGCAGTGTTCGGCTGTACAGCCGGGCCGGTCTTGTTGCTACTCGTTGTCTTCATTGACATTACGGTATTCTTCTGGGCTATAGCAGCATGTCGGCGTTTTTGCTCGAAACGGTCGAGGCGACGGATTAATTCATCCATTGTATGAGCGCCATACAAAAATGCCACATGGCTTCCTGTATCCGGAATACCATCAATGATGAAGTCTATCAGCTCCTGCTCATCGATGCCACATTGGCCAGCAATAGTTTGCATCGATATTAGGTAGCTTAATGCAGTTTCGGTAGATTGAAGTTTACGCGCTTGTAGCTGGCGATATACTTCCTGTCGCGTGACCGTTCGTTTAAAGAGTCTGACTAGATGAGCCTTTAGTTCAAGGTAACAGACCGGGCCCAGGTTGAAAACATAATTCTTTGCTGCTCCAGACAATCGACGTCGCAATCCGAGACATTTCTGCTTCTCGCCATAGCCACACATTTCGACATAATCCTCAAATTGATTAAACCACTTGACTATGTCGTAATGGTCCTCGCCACTGAACGGTGGAATAACAGCATCAATTTCGTTCAAATCAATATGCGATCGTTGACCCATCGTCAATTTGTTTCCACCTGATTCAATGGTCCGAATTTCCTCCTGGGCACGCAATATCTCAAGGCGCAGATGCAATACTTTTAACTCTGCCTCCAACGATTCAGTAGATTCCGGGACTACATTAGCTTCTGACACTAAATTTTCAGCAGCAGGTGTTTCATCAGACCGAATGACAGCAGGTTCTTTTACGGCAGTTTTTGTTACGGCAGGTGGCTCTATAGCCAAGTTTCCACTGATGGGCAATGCTTCTGCAGCAGTATTCTGTCTTGGTTCATCTTTCGAACCCGACGCCCCACGGGGCTCTTGTACTTGCCCATAAATGGTCCTCAACTGGACAACTGTGGCCGTCGGTGGAAAATATATTCCCTCCTTGGTAAGGGCTTCCACAATTTCCTGACGTGTATCCATTTCAAAATGTGTTCACACAATATCGGTTCTACCAAATGTTTTCGCGTAGTGGCTGTCGTGGATGTACCCCACACCTGAATTATAATATTTCTTTACAAAATCTTTATTTTACAAGTTTTACTTGCGTGTGTCACGCTTAATGAAAATCTCAGTAAAGAATGATTTCAAAATGGCAGTTCGCAAAAGATGGAGTGAAGCTAGCGTCATTACTATTAATATCAACCGCGTACAGCACTGTATTCAGTGCTACCAGACGAGATCATAACATAATCAAAATATAACAAGTAGTGCTACCTTTGACCAGCGTTGCCAGATTTTTTTTGAAAAAAACTTTTTAATTCTGGGGAAAAAACTTTTTTTTACCAAAAAAAACTTGTTTTCTACAAAAGGTCCAAAATGTTTAAAGGAAACACGGGAGACCGGTACCCTCTATTGGTGTTTTTTGCTACTTTTGCCCGGGACTAATAAAATACATAACATTTCCTTTAAAAATGTAATTATTGCGTGTTATTATCATTAAATTTATTGAAAAAAATTTTAAATTAATTTTGTCGAAAAAACTTGTTTTGTTAGAAAACAAATTTAATGAAAACTTTTTCGCATCCTAAAAAACTTGGAAAAAAAGGGAAAACTTGGCAAATGGCAACGCTGCCTTTGACAGTTGAAAAACGTTCATAACATATAAACGCAGGACGGCTTAGAGGGAGAAAAAAAATCTTACAATGTATTGCAAAGCAAATGTGTTAGAAGCAACAGATATACAGAGTGAAAACTGGCGGATAAAGTAGAAAAATTAAATGTAAACAAACATTTATTTTGTGTTAAATAAGGGAAAATTTGGAATATTTTTTAATATCTTCAATGAAAATTTTAAAGATTCTTAAATATTTAAATATTAATCGAAATGTGGTTGATTTTCGGTCACAATGAATATAGTTTCATGTGCAAAAGGTTATTAACAAGCTAAATATTACAAGATCAAAATAAGACGTACTGCTCATAAAAAAGTTTTCTTGTTGAAAGTTGCCAATATTTTTTAATTTCTTGAGAGAAAAAATTAAAAATTATTAATGTTATTAGTTGTTTTTATTATTTATTAATAGTTTTAGACAAAAATTAAATTTTTTATTAACTCTCGCCAATAATAAAAATCCACCCCGAAAATAAAACATAAACAAAACAAAGTTGCAATCAGAGAGAGACAGAAATACTTTTTGGTAATATTTGCTGTCTCTTTCATGACTGGTCTATGAACTGTCAAACCGATGCGTTACTGGTTAGCTGTGAACATAATATGAAAAAAGAAAAAATGCAAAGGAGGTCTATCTAATAGCCCATTTACACTACAGCGAAATCTAGTAGATTAGATTTCAAATCTTGCTCGAAATCTAGATCGTTTACACTGGATTTATTTGACAGTAGCAAGATTTCATTTTAATAACAAAAACAGCTGACTGAAATTTAAAAGAAAATAATAAAGGGTCCGTCAAATAACTTTTTTTTTTTTGAAAATGCTTTAACATTACAAACTGTTATTAATTAACAGCACAGATATTATAAACAGACTGTATGGGACACAATGTTACCAAGTTGAGAACAGAATAGCAAAAAGCATGCAAAAACAAACACATGATATTTGTTTTTGTTTTTTTCTTCTTTTGTAAAAGAAAACAAAATTACTTAATGGAATGAATTTAAACATAACAGCAATGTTATATAACACTGAACATAAATGACTGCTGTATTATGAAAACTGTTTTAATCTGCTGTTAAAACCAAGAAACTTAACATAAAAATAAACAACAGCAAGGTCTGCAGAGGCAATTGCATATATTAATTTACTTGAACTTTAAAGCGTTTAACATAATAGTATTTAATTACATTGTAAAACTGATGCCATTTCAAGTTTCCTTTTTTTGTAGTAAATTCCTACTTGCTCTCAATGGAATTCGTATACAATATAAATACAATTATTCTTTTTGAAAACTTCTATTTGCTTTAAAGCCTTCTGTTAATTGTCACAGCAGGATCCATAGAATTTATTTAATCATGAGTGAATTCATACTGCTTCGGATCTACTAGAAAGCAAATAAAAATATTAGTAGACCACACAAAAACGTTCCTACCGATTTGGTTTACATTACATGGAAACTCTTTAACATTCTGGTGTAATGTTATTAACACACAGGAATATTAAAATAACTTAACATAACAATAGTTACCATAAGTGATAATGTAAGCTTATTATGTTAAGCTGCATAGCAAGCGAAAAGCTGCTGTATAAACGATTAGGATTGCCAGATCTGTTTTCTAATTGCATAAGTGCTTTCGATAAAAAAGAACCATAACATCACAAAGATATGTACAACTGATTTCGAGATGTTAAAATTTAGCAAAAATATACATTTTATTTGTCATTTTTAAAATAAAAAAAAAATAAAATCTAAGAAAAACAAACACTTGTACAACATTTACAACAAATTTAAACTAAATTTCTAAGATAAAACTAAATTTGAGATATTTACGGGAGAAGAGGAATTAATCAACAAGCTTTATAACAATTTCATTTATTTTTGGCTCAAACTTCGTATACACAATTTCCGCTGCATCAAACATTAATCGTGAATGAGTCGATGCATATCTACCCTTCAGCTTATCGTTTAAATAATAAATTTTCTTTATACCAGCTTGTATTATAAGTTTAGCACATTCATTACAGGGAAATAGAGTCGTGTAGAGTGTGGTATTTTTTAAATCTGCACAATTTTTATTCAAAATTGCATTCGCTTCGGCATGTACCACAAACGTTTGTTTAACAAAGTCAGGATCCTGTTTTTTATGCCATTCGTCAACATCTCGTACTTGCTTCGCTTTATACCAAGGAAACTCATCGTCACTGCATTTATTGGGCAAACCATTATAGCCCGTGCCTACAATACGCTTATTTTCATTGACGATAACAGCACCGACTTGAGTTGTTGGATCTTTGCTGCGTTCCGATGCCAATACAGCATTAGCCATAAAATAATCATCCCAGCTTAAGTATTTTTTTCGTTTACAGTTCAAAATGGGATCTAGTTTCGGTCGTTTGGGAGGACTGCTGCTGGTTGAGGCCATCTTTGCAGAAAGCTGGTAAAAAAAAGAAATAAAAAATTAATATGAAAAAAGAAGAAATGCAAAGGAGGCCTATCTAACTCAATATAAAAAGGTAAAAAAATGACAAATTTCATATTAAAAATCTAGATTAGACATATGCCAGATAAGGATTCTTATCTTAAATGTGTCACCTCTTTGGACTCTTCCGCACACGGGATTAGGAGAGCAGAGAAGTTGGAAAGAGGGATCGTGATGTCACGTAGCTAGGAGGATATGATCATCTAGAGAAGGTGGTAGATGTCTGCACCGTGGGAAGGGTTTTCTTTAAGGGCTTAAACTCTTTGACGAAAGCAGATTGAACCGAGTATGTTTTATACTTCTTCTCTTTCACTCACTTATCTCTTGTGAAGAAGAATTCAACACTTACCGTTTGGAAAACGTCCACAGGGTCTGCATCAACGGCACCGTCCACAGCAATGGTAGCTGCAGCACGTACTCTTTTCGGGCAATCCTGGCGATAATGGCCGACTACTCCGCACTGGAAACATGAATTTTTCGGCCGGTTGGGCTTGGGGCACTTGCTTTGATAATGTCCAAACTGGGAACAGTTGTAACACCGTATAGAATCCTCTGGTGCCTCGGCAGTGTTCGGCTGTACAGCCGGGCCTGTCTTGTTGCTACTCGTTGTCTTCATTGACATTACGGTCTTCTTCTGGGCTATAGCAGCATGTCGGCGTTTTTGCTCGAAACGGTGGAGGCGACGGATTAATTCGTCCATTGTATGAGCGCCATACAAAAATGTCACATGGCTTCCTGTATCCGGAATACCATCAATGATGAATTCTATCAGCTCCTGCTCATCGATGCCACATTGGCCAGCAATAGTTTGCATCGATATTAGGTAGCTTAATGCAGTTTCGGTAGATTGAAGTTTACGCGCTTGTAGCTGGCGATATACTTCCTGTCGCGTGACCGTTCGTTTAAAGAGTCTGACTAGATGAGCCTTTAGTTCAAGGTAACAGACCGGGCCCAGGTTGAAAACATAATTCTTTGCTGCTCCAGACAATCGACGTCGCAATCCGAGACATTTCTGCTTCTCGCCATAGCCACACATTTCAACATAATCCTCAAATTGATTAAACCACTTGACGATGTCGTAATGGTCCTCGCCACTGAACGGTGGAATAACAGCATCAATTTCGTTCAAATCAATATGCGATTGTTGACCCATCGTCAATTTGTTTCCACCTGATTCAATGGTTCGAATTTCCTCCTGGGCACGCAATATCTCAATGCGCAGATGCAATACTTTTAACTCTGCCTCCAACGATTCAGTAGATTCCGGGACTACATTAGCTTCTGACACTAAATTTTCAGCAGCAGGTGTTTCATCAGACCGAATGACAGCAGGTTCTTTTACGGCAGTTTTTATTACGGCAGGTGGCTCTATAGCCAAGTTTCCACTGATGGGCAATGCTTCTGCAGCAGTATTCTGTATTGGTTCATCTTTCGAACCCGACGCCCCACAGGCCTCTTGTACTTGCCCATAAATGGTCCTCAACTGGACAACTGTGGCCGCTGGTGGAAAATATATTCCCTCCTTGGTAAGGGCTTCCACAATTTCCTGATGTGTAAGGCGTGTATCCATTTCAAAATGTGTTCACACAATATCGGTTCTACCAAATGTTTTCGCGTAGTGGCTGTCGTGGATGTACCCCACACCTGAATTATAATATTTCTTTACAAAATCTTTATTTTACAAGTTTTACTTGCGTGTGTCACGCTTAATCAAAATCTCAGTAAAGAATGATTTCAAAATGGCAGTTCGCAAAAGATGGAGTGAAGCTAGCGTCATTACTATTAATATCAACCGCGTACAGCACTGTATTCAGTGCTACCAGACGAGATCATAACATAATCAAAATATAACAAGTAGGGCTACCTTTGACAGTTGAAAAACGTTCATAACATATAAACGCAGGACGGCTTAGAGGGAGAAAAAAAATCTTACAATGCATTGCAAAGCAAATGTGTTAGAAGCAACAGATATACAGAGTGAAAACTGGCGGATAAAGTAGAAAAATTAAATGTAAACAAACATTTATTTTGTGTTAAAAAAGGGAAAATTTGGAATATTTTTTAATATCTTCAATGAAAATTTTAAAGATTCTTAAATATTTAAATATTAATCGAAATGTGGTTGATTTTCGGTCACAATGAATATAGTTTCATGTGCAAAAGGTTATTAACAAGCTAAATATTACAAGATCAAAATAAGACGTACTGCTCATAAAAAAGTTTTCTTGTTGAAAGTTGCCAATATTTTTTAATTTCTTGAGAGAAAAAGTTAAAAATTATTAATGTTATTAGTTGTTTTTATTATTTATTAATAGTTTTAGACAAAAATTAAATTTTTTATTAACTCTCGCCAATAATAAAAATCCACCCCGAAAATAAAACATAAACAAAACAAAGTTGCAATCAGAGAGAGACAGAAATACTTTTTGGTAATATTTGCTGTCTCTTTCACGACTGGTCTATGAACTGTCAAACCGATGCGTTACTGGTTAGCTGTGAACATAATATGAAAAGGGAAAGGAGGTCTATCTAATAGCCCATTTACACTACAGCGAAATCTAGTAGATTAGATTTCAAATCTTGCTCGAAATCTAGATCGTTTACACTGGATTTATTTGACAGTAGCAAGATTTCATTTTAATAACAAAAACAGCTGACTGAAATTTAAAAGAAAATAATAAAGGGTCCGCCAAATAACTTTTTTTTTTTTTGAAAATGCTTTAACATTACAAACTGTTATTAATTAACAGCACAGATATTATAAACAGACTGTATGGGATACAATGTTACCAAGTTGAGAACAGAATAGCAAAAAGCATGCAAAAACAAACACATGATATTTGTTTTTGTTTTTTTCTTCTTTTGTAAAAGAAAACAAAATTACTTAATGGAATGAATTTAAACATAACAGCAATGTTATATAACACTGAACATAAACGACTGCTGTATTATGAAAACTGTTTTAATCTGCTGTTAAAACCAAGAAACTTAACATAAAAATAAACAACAGCAAGGTCTGCAGAGGCAATTGCATATATTAATTTACTTGAACTTTAAAGCGTTTAACATAATAGTATTTAATTACATTGTAAAACTGATGCCATTTCAAGTTTCCCATTTTTTGTAGTAAATTCCTACATGATCTCAATGGAATTCGTATACAATCACCCCTATTCTGCGTTTCGATTCGAATCGAAATTTTCTCCGTTTGGCAATTTTGGTATTCTGCGTTTCGATTCCGCTCAGTTTCTTTCGATTGTATGTATTCTGCATTACGATCGGAGCTCCGTTTCTCGCAGTTGTTTTTTTGTTAACGGAGGTTTTTTCTACTTTTTTTTTTTTAAGTAAAAAAGTGAAAAAATGTAAGTACAAAATTAAAAAATTCAGAAACGATTTAAATAAAAATTATTGTTATAATTTTTTTGTTTTAAATTGTTATTTTTTGTACTGGAATATGAGTGTTTTGTTATGTATGTATGCAGGTCAAAAACAACAACACCGGAGCAGTATGATAAACTGGCAAATTTAATGGCGGCTAAAGCTGACATAGCTTGTGGGTATCACCAGCGTTCAAAGGAAGAAGTAAAAGCATTCTGGGAGGAGGTTACAGAAGTCCTTAATGCATTAGGCCTGGATTGCAGTTGTCCCTGATGCTACGCTTTTCAAGCCTTGTGTCAGTATTTCTGTCGTTGTTCTCCTCTTCCAACAATAATGCAGCTGCAATAGACTCCATTTCTCCTTAAATTTGAAATAAAAATGCAACTCACTAAATTATTTCTTTACAAACAGTTTTTATTAACGTTTTGTCTTTACATATTTAACCACAACACTTTTATTTTCTACTTTTTTTTAGTTAATTTCAGCTTCACTAGATTATACACACTTATATATTTATGCAAAACTTATTTTTACTTTTTTCTTTTTTTATTTTATTTCAATATTTTTCTTTTATTAAATTTATAAACAATTTACTTTATTATACATAGACCTTGTTTTATTAAATTTGACATTTGTTTATGAAAATGATTACAGACTTGCTTATTCTGCTGTTTCATTTCCACATTCCACATTGATACAATTGATTTTGTAAACATTGTTATCTTCTTCTTTTTCTTTCGATTCCGTTTTTCTGCAGAATACCAATTTTCGATCGTAACGGAACTGAATGCGGAGACGTAATCGAAATGCAGAATAGGGGTGAATATAAATACAATTATTCTTTTTGAAAACTTCTATTTGCTTTAAAGCCTTCTGTTAATTGTCACAGCAGGCTCCATAGAATTTATTTAATCATGAGTCAATTCATACAGCTTCGGATCTACTAGAAAGCAAATAAAAATATTAGTAGACCACACAAAAACGTTCCTACCGATTTGGTTTACATTACATGGAAACTCTTTAACATTCTGGTGTAATGTTATTAACACACAGGAATATTAAAATAACTTAACATAACAATAGTTACCATAAGTGATAATGTAAGCTTATTATGTTAAGCTGCATAGCAAGCGAAAAGCTGCTGTATAAACGATTAGGATTGCCAGATCTGTTTTCTAATTGCATAAGTGCTTTCGATAAAAAAGGACCATAACATCACAAAGATATGTACAACTGATTTCGAGATGTTAAAATTTAGCAAAAATATACATTTTATTTGTCATTTTTAAAATAAAAAAAAAATAAAATCTAAGAAAAACAAACACTTGTACAACATTTACAACAAATTTAAACTAAATTTCTAAGATAAAACTAAATTTGAGATATTTACGGGAGAAGAGGAATTAATCAACAAGCTTTATAACAATTTGATTTATTTTTGGCTCAAACTTCGTATACACAATTTCCGCTGCATCAAACATTAATCGTGAATGAGTCGATGCATATCTACCCTTCAGCTTATCGTTTAAATAATACATTTTCTTTATACCAGCTTGTATTATAAGTTTAGCACATTCATTACAGGGAAATAGAGTCGTGTAGAGTGTGGTATTTTTTAAATCTGCACAATTTTTATTCAAAATTGCATTCGCTTCGGCATGTACCACAAACGTTTGTTTAACAAAGTCAGGATCCTGTTTTTTATGCCATTCGTCAACATCTCGTACTTGCTTCGCTTTATACCAAGGAAACTCATCGTCACTGCATTTATTGGGCAAACCATTATAGCCCGTGCCTACAATACGCTTATTTTCATTGACGATAACAGCACCGACTTGAGTTGTTGGATCTTTGCTGCGTTCCGATGCCAATACAGCATTAGCCATAAAATAATCATCCCAGCTTAAGTATTTTTTTCGTTTACAGTTCAAAATGGGATCTAGTTTCGGTCGTTTGGGAGGACTGCTGCTGGTTGAGGCCATCTTTGCAGAAAGCTGGCAAAAAAAAAAGAAATAAAAAATTAATTATAATATTTCTTTACAAAATCTTTATTTTACAATAGTTTTACTTGCGTGTGTCACGCTTAATCAAAATCTCAGTAAAGAATGATTTCAAAATGGCAGTTCGCAAAAGATGGAGCGAAGCTAGCGTCATTACTATTAATATCAACCGCGTACAGCACTGTATTCAGTGCTACCAGACGAGATCATAACAATCTCGGCCGACCTGACATTGCAATCGGCCTCGATTGCACTGCACGGCCCACTTCAATCCATCCAATTCAACACTTACCGTTTGGAAAACGTCCACAGGGTCTGCATCAACGGCACCGTCCACAGCAATGGTAGCTGCAGCACGTACTCTTTTCGGGCAATCCTGGCGATAATGGCCGACTACTCCGCACTGGAAACATGAATTTTTCGGCCGGATGGGCTTGGGGCACTTGTTTTGATAATGTCCAAACTGGGAACAGTTGTAACACCGTATAGAATCCTCTGGTGCCTCGGCAGTGTTCGGCTGTACAGCCGGGCCTGTCTTGTTGCTACTCGTTGTCTTCATTGACATTACGGTCTTCTTCTGGGCTATAGCAGCATGTCGGCGTTTTTGCTCGAAACGGTGGAGGCGACGGATTAATTCGTCCATTGTATGAGCGCCATACAAAAATGTCACATGGCTTCCTGTATCCGGAATACCATCAATGATGAATTCTATCAGCTCCTGCTCATCGATGCCACATTGGCCAGCAATAGTTTGCATCGATATTAGGTAGCTTAATGCAGTTTCGGTAGATTGAAGTTTACGCGCTTGTAGCTGGCGATATACTTCCTGTCGCGTGACCGTTCGTTTAAAGAGTCTGACTAGATGAGCCTTTAGTTCAAGGTAACAGACCGGGCCCAGGTTGAAAACATAATTCTTTGCTGCTCCAGACAATCGACGTCGCAATCCGAGACATTTCTGCTTCTCGCCATAGCCACACATTTCAACATAATCCTCAAACTGATTAAACCACTTGACGATGTCGTAATGGTCCTCGCCACTGAACGGTGGAATAACAGCATCAATTTCGTTCAAATCAATATGCGATTGTTGACCCATCGTCAATTTGTTTCCACCTGATTCAATGGTTCGAATTTCCTCCTGGGCACGCAATATCTCAAGGCGCAGATGCAATACTTTTAACTCTGCCTCCAACGATTCAGTAGATTCCGGGACTACATTAGCTTCTGACACTAAATTTTCAGCAGCAGGTGTTTCATCAGACCGAATGACAGCAGGTTCTTTTACGGCAGTTTTTATTACGGCAGGTGGCTCTATAGCCAAGTTTCCACTGATGGGCAATGCTTCTGCAGCAGTATTCTGTATTGGTTCATCTTTCGAACCCGACGCCCCACAGGCCTCTTGTACTTGCCCATAAATGGTCCTCAACTGGACAACTGTGGCCGCCGGTGGAAAATATATTCCCTCCTTGGTAAGGGCTTCCACAATTTCCTGATGTGTAAGGCGTGTATCCATTTCAAAATGTGTTCACACAATATCGGTTCTACCAAATGTTTTCGCGTAGTGGCTGTCGTGGATGTACCCCACACCTGAATTATAATATTTCTTTACAAAATCTTTATTTTACAAGTTTTACTTGCGTGTGTCACGCTTAATCAAAATCTCAGTAAAGAATGATTTCAAAATGGCAGTTCGCAAAAGATGGAGTGAAGCTAGCGTCATTACTATTAATATCAACCGCGTACAGCACTGTATTCAGTGCTACCAGACGAGATCATAACATAATCAAAATATAACAAGTAGGGCTACCTTTGACAGTTGAAAAACGTTCATAACATATAAACGCAGGACGGCTTAGAGGGAGAAAAAAAATCTTACAATGCATTGCAAAGCAAATGTGTTAGAAGCAACAGATATACAGAGTGAAAACTGGCGGATAAAGTAGAAAAATTAAATGTAAACAAACATTTATTTTGTGTTAAAAAAGGGAAAATTTGGAATATTTTTTAATATCTTCAATGAAAATTTTAAAGATTCTTAAATATTTAAATATTAATCGAAATGTGGTTGATTTTCGGTCACAATGAATATAGTTGCATGTGCAAAAGGTTATTAACAAGCTAAATATTACAAGATCAAAATAAGACGTACTGCTCATAAAAAAGTTTTCTTGTTGAAAGTTGCCAATATTTTTTAATTTCTTGAGAGAAAAAATTAAAAATTATTAATGTTATTAGTTGTTTTTATTATTTATTAATAGTTTTAGACAAAAATTAAATTTTTTATTAACTCTCGCCAATAATAAAAATCCACCCCGAAAATAAAACATAAACAAAACAAAGTTGCAATCAGAGAGAGACAGAAATACTTTTTGGTAATATTTGCTGTCTCTTTCATGACTGGTCTATGAACGGTCAAACCGATGCGTTACTGGTTAGCTGTGAACATAATATGAAAAAAGAAAAAATGCAAAGGAGGTCTATCTAATAGCCCATTTACACTACAGCGAAATCTAGTAGATTAGATTTCAAATCTTGCTCGAAATCTAGATCGTTTACACTGGATTTATTTGACAGTAGCAAGATTTCATTTTAATAACAAAAACAGCTGACTGAAATTTAAAAGAAAATAATAAAGGGTCCGTCAAATAACTTTTTTTTTTTTGAAAATGCTTTAACATTACAAACTGTTATTAATTAACAGCACAGATATTATAAACAGACTGTATGGGACACAATGTTACCAAGTTGAGAACAGAATAGCAAAAAGCATGCAAAAACAAACACATGATATTTGTTTTTGTTTTTTTCTTCTTTTGTAAAAGAAAACAAAATTACTTAATGGAATGAATTTAAACATAACAGCAATGTTATATAACACTGAACATAAATGACTGCTGTATTATGAAAACTGTTTTAATCTGCTGTTAAAACCAAGAAACTTAACATAAAAATAAACAACAGCAAGGTCTGCAGAGGCAATTGCATATATTAATTTACTTGAACTTTAAAGCGTTTAACATAATAGTATTTAATTACATTGTAAAACTGATGCCATTTCAAGTTTCCTTTTTTTGTAGTAAATTCCTACTTGCTCTCAATGGAATTCGTATACAATATAAATACAATTATTCTTTTTGAAAACTTCTATTTGCTTTAAAGCCTTCTGTTAATTGTCACAGCAGGATCCATAGAATTTATTTAATCATGAGTGAATTCATACTGCTTCGGATCTACTAGAAAGCAAATAAAAATATTAGTAGACCACACAAAAACGTTCCTACCGATTTGGTTTACATTACATGGAAACTCTTTAGCATTCTGGTGTAATGTTATTAACACACAGGAATATTAAAATAACTTAACATAACAATAGTTACCATAAGTGATAATGTAAGCTTATTATGTTAAGCTGCATAGCAAGCGAAAAGCTGCTGTATAAACGATTAGGATTGCCAGATCTGTTTTCTAATTGCATAAGTGCTTTCGATAAAAAAGGACCATAACATCACAAAGATATGTACAACTGATTTCGAGATGTTAAAATTTAGCAAAAATATACATTTTATTTGTCATTTTTAAAATAAAAAAAAAATAAAATCTAAGAAAAACAAACACTTGTACAACATTTACAACAAATTTAAACTAAATTTCTAAGATAAAACTAAATTTGAGATATTTACGGGAGAAGAGGAATTAATCTACAAGCTTTATAACAATTTCGTTTATTTTTGGCTTAAACTTCGTATACACAATTTCCGCTGCATCAAACATTAATCGTGAATGAGTCGATGCATATCTACCCTTCAGCTTATCGTTTAAATAATAAATTTTCTTTATACCAGCTTGTATTATAAGTTTAGCACATTCATTACAGGGAAATAGAGTCGTGTAGAGTGTGGTATTTTTTAAATCTGCACAATTTTTATTCAAAATTGCATTCGCTTCGGCATGTACCACAAACGTTTGTTTAACAAAGTCAGGATCCTGTTTTTTATGCCATTCGTCAACATCTCGTACTTGCTTCGCTTTATACCAAGGAAACTCATCGTCACTGCATTTATTGGGCAAACCATTATAGCCCGTGCCTACAATACGCTTATTTTCATTGACGATAACAGCACCGACTTGAGTTGTTGGATCTTTGCTGCGTTCCGATGCCAATACAGCATTAGCCATAAAATAATCATCCCAGCTTAAGTATTTTTTTCGTTTACAGTTCAAAATGGGATCTAGTTTCGGTCGTTTGGGAGGACTGCTGCTGGTTGAGGCCATCTTTGCAGAAAGCTGGTAAAAAAAAAGATATAAAAAATTAATATGAAAAAAGAAGAAATGCAAAGGAGGCCTATCTAACTCAATATAAAAAGGTAAAAAAATGACAAATTTCATATTAAAAATCAAGATTAGACATATGCCAGATAAGGATTCTTATCTTAAATGTGTCACCTCTTTGGACTCTTCCGCACACGGGATTAGGAGAGCAGAGAAGTTGGAAAGAGGGATCGTGATGTCACGTAGCTAGGAGGATATGATCATCTAGAGAAGGTGGTAGATGTCTGCACCGTGGGGAGGGTTTTCTTTAAGGGCTTAAACTCTTTGACGAAAGCAGATTGAACCGAGTATGTTTTATACTTCTTCTCTTTCACTCACTTATCTCTTGTGAAGAAGAATTCAACACTTACCGTTTGGAAAACGTCCACAGGGTCTGCATCAACGGCACCGTCCACAGCAATGGTAGCTGCAGCACGTACTCTTTTCGGGCAATCCTGGCGATAATGGCCGACTACTCCGCACTGGAAACATGAATTTTTCGGCCGGTTGGGCTTGGGACACTTGCTTTGATAATGTCCAAACTGGGAACAGTTGTAACACCGTATAGAATCCTCTGGTGCCTCGGCAGTGTTCGGCTGTACAGCCGGGCCGGTCTTGTTGCTACTCGTTGTCTTCATTGACATTACGGTATTCTTCTGGGCTATAGCAGCATGTCGGCGTTTTTGCTCGAAACGGTCGAGGCGACGGATTAATTCATCCATTGTATGAGCGCCATACAAAAATGCCACATGGCTTCCTGTATCCGGAATACCATCAATGATGAAGTCTATCAGCTCCTGCTCATCGATGCCACATTGGCCAGCAATAGTTTGCATCGATATTAGGTAGCTTAATGCAGTTTCGGTAGATTGAAGTTTACGCGCTTGTAGCTGGCGATATACTTCCTGTCGCGTGACCGTTCGTTTAAAGAGTCTGACTAGATGAGCCTTTAGTTCAAGGTAACAGACCGGGCCCAGGTTGAAAACATAATTCTTTGCTGCTCCAGACAATCGACGTCGCAATCCGAGACATTTCTGCTTCTCGCCATAGCCACACATTTCGACATAATCCTCAAATTGATTAAACCACTTGACTATGTCGTAATGGTCCTCGCCACTGAACGGTGGAATAACAGCATCAATTTCGTTCAAATCAATATGCGATCGTTGACCCATCGTCAATTTGTTTCCACCTGATTCAATGGTCCGAATTTCCTCCTGGGCACGCAATATCTCAAGGCGCAGATGCAATACTTTTAACTCTGCCTCCAACGATTCAGTAGATTCCGGGACTACATTAGCTTCTGACACTAAATTTTCAGCAGCAGGTGTTTCATCAGGCCGAATGACAGCAGGTTCTTTTACGGCAGTTTTTATTACGGCAGGTGGCTCTATAGCCAAGTTTCCACTGATGGGCAATGCTTCTGCAGCAGTATTCTGTCTTGGTTCATCTTTCGAACCCGACGCCCCACGGGGCTCTTGTACTTGCCCATAAATGGTCCTCAACTGGACAACTGTGGCCGTCGGTGGAAAATATATTCCCTCCTTGGTAAGGGCTTCCACAATTTCCTGACGTGTAAGGCGTGTATCCATTTCAAAATGTGTTCACACAATATCGGTTCTACCAAATGTTTTCGCGTAGTGGCTGTCGTGGATGTACCCCACACCTGAATTATAATATTTCTTTACAAAATCTTTATTTTACAAGTTTTACTTGCGTGTGTCACGCTTAATGAAAATCTCAGTAAAGAATGATTTCAAAATGGCAGTTCGCAAAAGATGGAGTGAAGCTAGCGTCATTACTATTAATATCAACCGCGTACAGCACTGTATTCAGTGCTACCAGACGAGATCATAACATAATCAAAATATAACAAGTAGTGCTACCTTTGACCAGCGTTGCCAGATTTTTTTTGAAAAAAACTTTTTAATTCTGGGGAAAAAACTTTTTTTTACCAAAAAAAAACTTGTTTTCTACAAAAGGTCCAAAATGTTTAAAGGAAACACGGGAGACCGGTACCCTCTATTGGTGTTTTTTGCTACTTTTGCCCGGGACTAATAAAATACATAACATTTCCTTTAAAAATGTAATTATTGCGTGTTATTATCATTAAATTTATTGAAAAAAATTTTAAATTAATTTTGTCGAAAAAACTTGTTTTGTTAGAAAACAAATTTAATGAAAACTTTTTCGCATCCTAAAAAACTTGGAAAAAAGGGAAAACTTGGCAAATGGCAACGCTGCCTTTGACAGTTGAAAAACGTTCATAACATATAAACGCAGGACGGCTTAGAGGGAGAAAAAAAATCTTACAATGTATTGCAAAGCAAATGTGTTAGAAGCAACAGATATACAGAGTGAAAACTGGCGGATAAAGTAGAAAAATTAAATGTAAACAAACATTTATTTTGTGTTAAATAAGGGAAAATTTGGAATATTTTTTAATATCTTCAATGAAAATTTTAAAGATTCTTAAATATTTAAATATTAATCGAAATGTGGTTGATTTTCGGTCACAATGAATATAGTTTCATGTGCAAAAGGTTATTAACAAGCTAAATATTACAAGATCAAAATAAGACGTACTGCTCATAAAAAAGTTTTCTTGTTGAAAGTTGCCAATATTTTTTAATTTCTTGAGAGAAAAAATTAAAAATTATTAATGTTATTAGTTGTTTTTATTATTTATTAATAGTTTTAGACAAAAATTAAATTTTTTATTAACTCTCGCCAATAATAAAAATCCACCCCGAAAATAAAACATAAACAAAACAAAGTTGCAATCAGAGAGAGACAGAAATACTTTTTGGTAATATTTGCTGTCTCTTTCATGACTGGTCTATGAACTGTCAAACCGATGCGTTACTGGTTAGCTGTGAACATAATATGAAAAAAGAAAAAATGCAAAGGAGGTCTATCTAATAGCCCATTTACACTACAGCGAAATCTAGTAGATTAGATTTCAAATCTTGCTCGAAATCTAGATCGTTTACACTGGATTTATTTGACAGTAGCAAGATTTCATTTTAATAACAAAAACAGCTGACTGAAATTTAAAAGAAAATAATAAAGGGTCCGTCAAATAACTTTTTTTTTTTTGAAAATGCTTTAACATTACAAACTGTTATTAATTAACAGCACAGATATTATAAACAGACTGTATGGGACACAATGTTACCAAGTTGAGAACAGAATAGCAAAAAGCATGCAAAAACAAACACATGATATTTGTTTTTGTTTTTTTCTTCTTTTGTAAAAGAAAACAAAATTACTTAATGGAATGAATTTAAACATAACAGCAATGTTATATAACACTGAACATAAATGACTGCTGTATTATGAAAACTGTTTTAATCTGCTGTTAAAACCAAGAAACTTAACATAAAAATAAACAACAGCAAGGTCTGCAGAGGCAATTGCATATATTAATTTACTTGAACTTTAAAGCGTTTAACATAATAGTATTTAATTACATTGTAAAACTGATGCCATTTCAAGTTTCCTTTTTTTGTAGTAAATTCCTACTTGCTCTCAATGGAATTCGTATACAATATAAATACAATTATTCTTTTTGAAAACTTCTATTTGCTTTAAAGCCTTCTGTTAATTGTCACAGCAGGATCCATAGAATTTATTTAATCATGAGTGAATTCATACTGCTTCGGATCTACTAGAAAGCAAATAAAAATATTAGTAGACCACACAAAAACGTTCCTACCGATTTGGTTTACATTACATGGAAACTCTTTAACATTCTGGTGTAATGTTATTAACACACAGGAATATTAAAATAACTTAACATAACAATAGTTACCATAAGTGATAATGTAAGCTTATTATGTTAAGCTGCATAGCAAGCCAAAAGCTGCTGTATAAACGATTAGGATTGCCAGATCTGTTTTCTAATTGCATAAGTGCTTTCGATAAAAAAGGACCATAACATCACAAAGATATGTACAACTGATTTCGAGATGTTAAAATTTAGCAAAAATATACATTTTATTTGTCATTTTTAAAATAAAAAAAAAATAAAATCTAAGAAAAACAAACACTTGTACAACATTTACAACAAATTTAAACTAAATTTCTAAGATAAAACTAAATTTGAGATATTTACGGGAGAAGAGGAATTAATCTACAAGCTTTATAACAATTTCATTTATTTTTGGCTCAAACTTCGTATACACAATTTCCGCTGCATCAAACATTAATCGTGAATGAGTCGATGCATATCTACCCTTCAGCTTATCGTTTAAATAATAAATTTTCTTTATACCAGCTTGTATTATAAGTTTAGCACATTCATTACAGGGAAATAGAGTCGTGTAGAGTGTGGTATTTTTTAAATCTGCACAATTTTTATTCAAAATTGCATTCGCTTCGGCATGTACCACAAACGTTTGTTTAACAAAGTCAGGATCCTGTTTTTTATGCCATTCGTCAACATCTCGTACTTGCTTCGCTTTATACCAAGGAAACTCATCGTCACTGCATTTATTGGGCAAACCATTATAGCCCGTGCCTACAATACGCTTATTTTCATTGACGATAACAGCACCGACTTGAGTTGTTGGATCTTTGCTGCGTTCCGATGCCAATACAGCATTAGCCATAAAATAATCATCCCAGCTTAAGTATTTTTTTCGTTTACAGTTCAAAATGGGATCTAGTTTCGGTCGTTTGGGAGGACTGCTGCTGGTTGAGGCCATCTTTGCAGAAAGCTGGTAAAAAAAAGAAATAAAAAATTAATATGAAAAAAGAAGAAATGCAAAGGAGGCCTATCTAACTCAATATAAAAAGGTAAAAAAATGACAAATTTCATATTAAAAATCAAGATTAGACATATGCCAGATAAGGATTCTTATCTTAAATGTGTCACCTCTTTGGACTCTTCCGCACACGGGATTAGGAGAGCAGAGAAGTTGGAAAGAGGGATCGTGATGTCACGTAGCTAGGAGGATATGATCATCTAGAGAAGGTGGTAGATGTCTGCACCGTGGGGAGGGTTTTCTTTAAGGGCTTAAACTCTTTGACGAAAGCAGATTGAACCGAGTATGTTTTATACTTCTTCTCTTTCACTCACTTATCTCTTGTGAAGAAGAATTCAACACTTACCGTTTGGAAAACGTCCACAGGGTCTGCATCAACGGCACCGTCCACAGCAATGGTAGCTGCAGCACGTACTCTTTTCGGGCAATCCTGGCGATAATGGCCGACTACTCCGCACTGGAAACATGAATTTTTCGGCCGGTTGGGCTTGGGGCACTTGCTTTGATAATGTCCAAACTGGGAACAGTTGTAACACCGTATAGAATCCTCTGGTGCCTCGGCAGTGTTCGGCTGTACAGCCGGGCCGGTCTTGTTGCTACTCGTTGTCTTCATTGACATTACGGTATTCTTCTGGGCTATAGCAGCATGTCGGCGTTTTTGCTCGAAACGGTCGAGGCGACGGATTAATTCATCCATTGTATGAGCGCCATACAAAAATGCCACATGGCTTCCTGTATCCGGAATACCATCAATGATGAAGTCTATCAGCTCCTGCTCATCGATGCCACATTGGCCAGCAATAGTTTGCATCGATATTAGGTAGCTTAATGCAGTTTCGGTAGATTGAAGTTTACGCGCTTGTAGCTGGCGATATACTTCCTGTCGCGTGACCGTTCGTTTAAAGAGTCTGACTAGATGAGCCTTTAGTTCAAGGTAACAGACCGGGCCCAGGTTGAAAACATAATTCTTTGCTGCTCCAGACAATCGACGTCGCAATCCGAGACATTTCTGCTTCTCGCCATAGCCACACATTTCGACATAATCCTCAAATTGATTAAACCACTTGACTATGTCGTAATGGTCCTCGCCACTGAACGGTGGAATAACAGCATCAATTTCGTTCAAATCAATATGCGATCGTTGACCCATCGTCAATTTGTTTCCACCTGATTCAATGGTCCGAATTTCCTCCTGGGCACGCAATATCTCAAGGCGCAGATGCAATACTTTTAACTCTGCCTCCAACGATTCAGTAGATTCCGGGACTACATTAGCTTCTGACACTAAATTTTCAGCAGCAGGTGTTTCATCAGACCGAATGACAGCAGGTTCTTTTACGGCAGTTTTTGTTACGGCAGGTGGCTCTATAGCCAAGTTTCCACTGATGGGCAATGCTTCTGCAGCAGTATTCTGTCTTGGTTCATCTTTCGAACCCGACGCCCCACGGGGCTCTTGTACTTGCCCATAAATGGTCCTCAACTGGACAACTGTGGCCGTCGGTGGAAAATATATTCCCTCCTTGGTAAGGGCTTCCACAATTTCCTGACGTGTAAGGCGTGTATCCATTTCAAAATGTGTTCACACAATATCGGTTCTACCAAATGTTTTCGCGTAGTGGCTGTCGTGGATGTACCCCACACCTGAATTATAATATTTCTTTACAAAATCTTTATTTTACAAGTTTTACTTGCCTGTGTCACGCTTAATGAAAATCTCAGTAAAGAATGATTTCAAAATGGCAGTTCGCAAAAGATGGAGTGAAGCTAGCGTCATTACTATTAATATCAACCGCGTACAGCACTGTATTCAGTGCTACCAGACGAGATCATAACATAATCAAAATATAACAAGTAGTGCTACCTTTGACCAGCGTTGCCAGATTTTTTTTGAAAAAAACTTTTTAATTCTGGGGAAAAAACTTTTTTTTACCAAAAAAAACTTGTTTTCTACAAAAGGTCCAAAATGTTTAAAGGAAACACGGGAGACCGGTACCCTCTATTGGTGTTTTTTGCTACTTTTGCCCGGGACTAATAAAATACATAACATTTCCTTTAAAAATGTAATTATTGCGTGTTATTATCATTAAATTTATTGAAAAAAATTTTAAATTAATTTTGTCGAAAAAACTTGTTTTGTTAGAAAACAAATTTAATGAAAACTTTTTCGCATCCTAAAAAACTTGGAAAAAAAGGGAAAACTTGGGAAATGGCAACGCTGCCTTTGACAGTTGAAAAACGTTCATAACATATAAACGCAGGACGGCTTAGAGGGAGAAAAAAAATCTTACAATGTATTGCAAAGCAAATGTGTTAGAAGCAACAGATATACAGAGTGAAAACTGGCGGATAAAGTAGAAAAATTAAATGTAAACAAACATTTATTTTGTGTTAAATAAGGGAAAATTTGGAATATTTTTTAATATCTTCAATGAAAATTTTAAAGATTCTTAAATATTTAAATATTAATCGAAATGTGGTTGATTTTCGGTCACAATGAATATAGTTTCATGTGCAAAAGGTTATTAACAAGCTAAATATTACAAGATCAAAATAAGACGTACTGCTCATAAAAAAGTTTTCTTGTTGAAAGTTGCCAATATTTTTTAATTTCTTGAGAGAAAAAATTAAAAATTATTAATGTTATTAGTTGTTTTTATTATTTATTAATAGTTTTAGACAAAAATTAAATTTTTTATTAACTCTCGCCAATAATAAAAGTCCACCCCGAAAATAAAACATAAACAAAACAAAGTTGCAATCAGAGAGAGACAGAAATACTTTTTGGTAATATTTGCTGTCTCTTTCATGACTGGTCTATGAACTGTCAAACCGATGCGTTACTGGTTAGCTGTGAACATAATATGAAAAAAGAAAAAACGCAAAGGAGGTCTATCTAATAGCCCATTTACACTACAGCGAAATCTAGTAGATTAGATTTCAAATCTTGCTCGAAATCTAGATCGTTTACACTGGATTTATTTGACAGTAGCAAGATTTCATTTTAATAACAAAAACAGCTGACTGAAATTTAAAAGAAAATAATAAAGGGTCCGTCAAATAACTTTTTTTTTTTTGAAAATGCTTTAACATTACAAACTGTTATTAATTAACAGCACAGATATTATAAACAGACTGTATGGGACACAATGTTACCAAGTTGAGAACAGAATAGCAAAAAGCATGCAAAAACAAACACATGATATTTGTTTTTGTTTTTTTCTTCTTTTGTAAAAGAAAACAAAATTACTTAATGGAATGAATTTAAACATAACAGCAATGTTATATAACACTGAACATAAATGACTGCTGTATTATGAAAACTGTTTTAATCTGCTGTTAAAACCAAGAAACTTAACATAAAAATAAACAACAGCAAGGTCTGCAGAGGCAATTGCATATATTAATTTACTTGAACTTTAAAGCGTTTAACATAATAGTATTTAATTACATTGTAAAACTGATGCCATTTCAAGTTTCCTTTTTTTGTAGTAAATTCCTACTTGCTCTCAATGGAATTCGTATACAATATAAATACAATTATTCTTTTTGAAAACTTCTATTTGCTTTAAAGCCTTCTGTTAATTGTCACAGCAGGATCCATAGAATTTATTTAATCATGAGTGAATTCATACTGCTTCGGATCTACTAGAAAGCAAATAAAAATATTAGTAGACCACACAAAAACGTTCCTACCGATTTGGTTTACATTACATGGAAACTCTTTAGCATTCTGGTGTAATGTTATTAACACACAGGAATATTAAAATAACTTAACATAACAATAGTTACCATAAGTGATAATGTAAGCTTATTATGTTAAGCTGCATAGCAAGCGAAAAGCTGCTGTATAAACGATTAGGATTGCCAGATCTGTTTTCTAATTGCATAAGTGCTTTCGATAAAAAAGGACCATAACATCACAAAGATATGTACAACTGATTTCGAGATGTTAAAATTTAGCAAAAATATACATTTTATTTGTCATTTTTAAAATAAAAAAAAAATAAAATCTAAGAAAAACAAACACTTGTACAACATTTACAACAAATTTAAACTAAATTTCTAAGATAAAACTAAATTTGAGATATTTACGGGAGAAGAGGAATTAATCTACAAGCTTTATAACAATTTCGTTTATTTTTGGCTTAAACTTCGTATACACAATTTCCGCTGCATCAAACATTAATCGTGAATGAGTCGATGCATATCTACCCTTCAGCTTATCGTTTAAATAATAAATTTTCTTTATACCAGCTTGTATTATAAGTTTAGCACATTCATTACAGGGAAATAGAGTCGTGTAGAGTGTGGTATTTTTTAAATCTGCACAATTTTTATTCAAAATTGCATTCGCTTCGGCATGTACCACAAACGTTTGTTTAACAAAGTCAGGATCCTGTTTTTTATGCCATTCGTCAACATCTCGTACTTGCTTCGCTTTATACCAAGGAAACTCATCGTCACTGCATTTATTGGGCAAACCATTATAGCCCGTGCCTACAATACGCTTATTTTCATTGACGATAACAGCACCGACTTGAGTTGTTGGATCTTTGCTGCGTTCCGATGCCAATACAGCATTAGCCATAAAATAATCATCCCAGCTTAAGTATTTTTTTCGTTTACAGTTCAAAATGGGATCTAGTTTCGGTCGTTTGGGAGGACTGCTGCTGGTTGAGGCCATCTTTGCAGAAAGCTGGTAAAAAAAAAGAAATAAAAAATTAATATGAAAAAAGAAGAAATGCAAAGGAGGCCTATCTAACTCAATATAAAAAGGTAAAAAAATGACAAATTTCATATTAAAAATCAAGATTAGACATATGCCAGATAAGGATTCTTATCTTAAATGTGTCACCTCTTTGGACTCTTCCGCACACGGGATTAGGAGAGCAGAGAAGTTGGAAAGAGGGATCGTGATGTCACGTAGCTAGGAGGATATGATCATCTAGAGAAGGTGGTAGATGTCTGCACCGTGGGGAGGGTTTTCTTTAAGGGCTTAAACTCTTTGACGAAAGCAGATTGAACCGAGTATGTTTTATACTTCTTCTCTTTCACTCACTTATCTCTTGTGAAGAAGAATTCAACACTTACCGTTTGGAAAACGTCCACAGGGTCTGCATCAACGGCACCGTCCACAGCAATGGTAGCTGCAGCACGTACTCTTTTCGGGCAATCCTGGCGATAATGGCCGACTACTCCGCACTGGAAACATGAATTTTTCGGCCGGTTGGGCTTGGGGCACTTGCTTTGATAATGTCCAAACTGGGAACAGTTGTAACACCGTATAGAATCCTCTGGTGCCTCGGCAGTGTTCGGCTGTACAGCCGGGCCGGTCTTGTTGCTACTCGTTGTCTTCATTGACATTACGGTATTCTTCTGGGCTATAGCAGCATGTCGGCGTTTTTGCTCGAAACGGTCGAGGCGACGGATTAATTCATCCATTGTATGAGCGCCATACAAAAATGCCACATGGCTTCCTGTATCCGGAATACCATCAATGATGAAGTCTATCAGCTCCTGCTCATCGATGCCACATTGGCCAGCAATAGTTTGCATCGATATTAGGTAGCTTAATGCAGTTTCGGTAGATTGAAGTTTACGCGCTTGTAGCTGGCGATATACTTCCTGTCGCGTGACCGTTCGTTTAAAGAGTCTGACTAGATGAGCCTTTAGTTCAAGGTAACAGACCGGGCCCAGGTTGAAAACATAATTCTTTGCTGCTCCAGACAATCGACGTCGCAATCCGAGACATTTCTGCTTCTCGCCATAGCCACACATTTCGACATAATCCTCAAATTGATTAAACCACTTGACTATGTCGTAATGGTCCTCGCCACTGAACGGTGGAATAACAGCATCAATTTCGTTCAAATCAATATGCGATCGTTGACCCATCGTCAATTTGTTTCCACCTGATTCAATGGTCCGAATTTCCTCCTGGGCACGCAATATCTCAAGGCGCAGATGCAATACTTTTAACTCTGCCTCCAACGATTCAGTAGATTCCGGGACTACATTAGCTTCTGACACTAAATTTTCAGCAGCAGGTGTTTCATCAGACCGAATGACAGCAGGTTCTTTTACGGCAGTTTTTGTTACGGCAGGTGGCTCTATAGCCAAGTTTCCACTGATGGGCAATGCTTCTGCAGCAGTATTCTGTCTTGGTTCATCTTTCGAACCCGACGCCCCACGGGGCTCTTGTACTTGCCCATAAATGGTCCTCAACTGGACAACTGTGGCCGTCGGTGGAAAATATATTCCCTCCTTGGTAAGGGCTTCCACAATTTCCTGACGTGTAAGGCGTGTATCCATTTCAAAATGTGTTCACACAATATCGGTTCTACCAAATGTTTTCGCGTAGTGGCTGTCGTGGATGTACCCCACACCTGAATTATAATATTTCTTTACAAAATCTTTATTTTACAAGTTTTACTTGCCTGTGTCACGCTTAATGAAAATCTCAGTAAAGAATGATTTCAAAATGGCAGTTCGCAAAAGATGGAGTGAAGCTAGCGTCATTACTATTAATATCAACCGCGTACAGCACTGTATTCAGTGCTACCAGACGAGATCATAACATAATCAAAATATAACAAGTAGTGCTACCTTTGACCAGCGTTGCCAGATTTTTTTTGAAAAAAACTTTTTAATTCTGGGGAAAAAACTTTTTTTTACCAAAAAAAACTTGTTTTCTACAAAAGGTCCAAAATGTTTAAAGGAAACACGGGAGACCGGTACCCTCTATTGGTGTTTTTTGCTACTTTTGCCCGGGACTAATAAAATACATAACATTTCCTTTAAAAATGTAATTATTGCGTGTTATTATCATTAAATTTATTGAAAAAAATTTTAAATTAATTTTGTCGAAAAAACTTGTTTTGTTAGAAAACAAATTTAATGAAAACTTTTTCGCATCCTAAAAAACTTGGAAAAAAAGGGAAAACTTGGCAAATGGCAACGCTGCCTTTGACAGTTGAAAAACGTTCATAACATATAAACGCAGGACGGCTTAGAGGGAGAAAAAAAATCTTACAATGTATTGCAAAGCAAATGTGTTAGAAGCAACAGATATACAGAGTGAAAACTGGCGGATAAAGTAGAAAAATTAAATGTAAACAAACATTTATTTTGTGTTAAATAAGGGAAAATTTGGAATATTTTTTAATATCTTCAATGAAAATTTTAAAGATTCTTAAATATTTAAATATTAATCGAAATGTGGTTGATTTTCGGTCACAATGAATATAGTTTCATGTGCAAAAGGTTATTAACAAGCTAAATATTACAAGATCAAAATAAGACGTACTGCTCATAAAAAAGTTTTCTTGTTGAAAGTTGCCAATATTTTTTAATTTCTTGAGAGAAAAAATTAAAAATTATTAATGTTATTAGTTGTTTTTATTATTTATTAATAGTTTTAGACAAAAATTAAATTTTTTATTAACTCTCGCCAATAATAAAAATCCACCCCGAAAATAAAACATAAACAAAACAAAGTTGCAATCAGAGAGAGACAGAAATACTTTTTGGTAATATTTGCTGTCTCTTTCATGACTGGTCTATGAACTGTCAAACCGATGCGTTACTGGTTAGCTGTGAACATAATATGAAAAAAGAAAAAATGCAAAGGAGGTCTATCTAATAGCCCATTTACACTACAGCGAAATCTAGTAGATTAGATTTCAAATCTTGCTCGAAATCTAGATCGTTTACACTGGATTTATTTGACAGTAGCAAGATTTCATTTTAATAACAAAAACAGCTGACTGAAATTTAAAAGAAAATAATAAAGGGTCCGTCAAATAACTTTTTTTTTTTTGAAAATGCTTTAACATTACAAACTGTTATTAATTAACAGCACAGATATTATAAACAGACTGTATGGGACACAATGTTACCAAGTTGAGAACAGAATAGCAAAAAGCATGCAAAAACAAACACATGATATTTGTTTTTGTTTTTTTCTTCTTTTGTAAAAGAAAACAAAATTACTTAATGGAATGAATTTAAACATAACAGCAATGTTATATAACACTGAACATAAATGACTGCTGTATTATGAAAACTGTTTTAATCTGCTGTTAAAACCAAGAAACTTAACATAAAAATAAACAACAGCAAGGTCTGCAGAGGCAATTGCATATATTAATTTACTTGAACTTTAAAGCGTTTAACATAATAGTATTTAATTACATTGTAAAACTGATGCCATTTCAAGTTTCCTTTTTTTGTAGTAAATTCCTACTTGCTCTCAATGGAATTCGTATACAATATAAATACAATTATTCTTTTTGAAAACTTCTATTTGCTTTAAAGCCTTCTGTTAATTGTCACAGCAGGATCCATAGAATTTATTTAATCATGAGTCAATTCATACAGCTTCGGATCTACTAGAAAGCAAATAAAAATATTAGTAGACCACACAAAAACGTTCCTACCGATTTGGTTTACATTACATGGAAACTCTTTAACATTCTGGTGTAATGTTATTAACACACAGGAATATTAAAATAACTTAACATAACAATAGTTACCATAAGTGATAATGTAAGCTTATTATGTTAAGCTGCATAGCAAGCGAAAAGCTGCTGTATAAACGATTAGGATTGCCAGATCTGTTTTCTAATTGCATAAGTGCTTTCGATAAAAAAGGACCATAACATCACAAAGATATGTACAACTGATTTCGAGATGTTAAAATTTAGCAAAAATATACATTTTATTTGTCATTTTTAAAATAAAAAAAAAATAAAATCTAAGAAAAACAAACACTTGTACAACATTTACAACAAATTTAAACTAAATTTCTAAGATAAAACTAAATTTGAGATATTTACGGGAGAAGAGGAATTAATCTACAAGCTTTATAACAATTTCATTTATTTTTGGCTCAAACTTCGTATACACAATTTCCGCTGCATCAAACATTAATCGTGAATGAGTCGATGCATATCTACCCTTCAGCTTATCGTTTAAATAATAAATTTTCTTTATACCAGCTTGTATTATAAGTTTAGCACATTCATTACAGGGAAATAGAGTCGTGTAGAGTGTGGTATTTTTTAAATCTGCACAATTTTTATTCAAAATTGCATTCGCTTCGGCATGTACCACAAACGTTTGTTTAACAAAGTCAGGATCCTGTTTTTTATGCCATTCGTCAACATCTCGTACTTGCTTCGCTTTATACCAAGGAAACTCATCGTCACTGCATTTATTGGGCAAACCATTATAGCCCGTGCCTACAATACGCTTATTTTCATTGACGATAACAGCACCGACTTGAGTTGTTGGATCTTTGCTGCGTTCCGATGCCAATACAGCATTAGCCATAAAATAATCATCCCAGCTTAAGTATTTTTTTCGTTTACAGTTCAAAATGGGATCTAGTTTCGGTCGTTTGGGAGGACTGCTGCTGGTTGAGGCCATCTTTGCAGAAAGCTGGTAAAAAAAAGAAATAAAAAATTAATATGAAAAAAGAAGAAATGCAAAGGAGGCCTATCTAACTCAATATAAAAAGGTAAAAAAATGACAAATTTCATATTAAAAATCTAGATTAGACATATGCCAGATAAGGATTCTTATCTTAAATGTGTCACCTCTTTGGACTCTTCCGCACACGGGATTAGGAGAGCAGAGAAGTTGGAAAGAGGGATCGTGATGTCACGTAGCTAGGAGGATATGATCATCTAGAGAAGGTGGTAGATGTCTGCACCGTGGGAAGGGTTTTCTTTAAGGGCTTAAACTCTTTGACGAAAGCAGATTGAACCGAGTATGTTTTATACTTCTTCTCTTTCACTCACTTATCTCGTGTGAAGAAGAATTCAACACTTACCGTTTGGAAAACGTCCACAGGGTCTGCATCAACGGCACCGTCCACAGCAATGGTAGCTGCAGCACGTACTCTTTTCGGGCAATCCTGGCGATAATGGCCGACTACTCCGCACTGGAAACATGAATTTTTCGGCCGGTTGGGCTTGGGGCACTTGCTTTGATAATGTCCAAACTGGGAACAGTTGTAACACCGTATAGAATCCTCTGGTGCCTCGGCAGTGTTCGGCTGTACAGCCGGGCCGGTCTTGTTGCTACTCGTTGTCTTCATTGACATTACGGTATTCTTCTGGGCTATAGCAGCATGTCGGCGTTTTTGCTCGAAACGGTCGAGGCGACGGATTAATTCATCCATTGTATGAGCGCCATACAAAAATGCCACATGGCTTCCTGTATCCGGAATACCATCAATGATGAAGTCTATCAGCTCCTGCTCATCGATGCCACATTGGCCAGCAATAGTTTGCATCGATATTAGGTAGCTTAATGCAGTTTCGGTAGATTGAAGTTTACGCGCTTGTAGCTGGCGATATACTTCCTGTCGCGTGACCGTTCGTTTAAAGAGTCTGACTAGATGAGCCTTTAGTTCAAGGTAACAGACCGGGCCCAGGTTGAAAACATAATTCTTTGCTGCTCCAGACAATCGACGTCGCAATCCGAGACATTTCTGCTTCTCGCCATAGCCACACATTTCGACATAATCCTCAAATTGATTAAACCACTTGACTATGTCGTAATGGTCCTCGCCACTGAACGGTGGAATAACAGCATCAATTTCGTTCAAATCAATATGCGATCGTTGACCCATCGTCAATTTGTTTCCACCTGATTCAATGGTCCGAATTTCCTCCTGGGCACGCAATATCTCAAGGCGCAGATGCAATACTTTTAACTCTGCCTCCAACGATTCAGTAGATTCCGGGACTACATTAGCTTCTGACACTAAATTTTCAGCAGCAGGTGTTTCATCAGACCGAATGACAGCAGGTTCTTTTACGGCAGTTTTTGTTACGGCAGGTGGCTCTATAGCCAAGTTTCCACTGATGGGCAATGCTTCTGCAGCAGTATTCTGTCTTGGTTCATCTTTCGAACCCGACGCCCCACGGGGCTCTTGTACTTGCCCATAAATGGTCCTCAACTGGACAACTGTGGCCGTCGGTGGAAAATATATTCCCTCCTTGGTAAGGGCTTCCACAATTTCCTGACGTGTAAGGCGTGTATCCATTTCAAAATGTGTTCACACAATATCGGTTCTACCAAATGTTTTCGCGTAGTGG
This sequence comes from Sarcophaga rosellei, assembly GCA_930367235.1. Lineage (NCBI taxonomy): Eukaryota > Metazoa > Arthropoda > Insecta > Diptera > Sarcophagidae > Sarcophaga > Sarcophaga rosellei. Next base: position 63,596,900 of record OV884019.1, read on the forward strand.
CTGTCGTGGATGTACCCCACACCTGAATTATAATATTTCTTTACAAAATCTTTATTTTACAAGTTTTACTTGCGTGTGTCACGCTTAATGAAAATCTCAGTAAAGAATGATTTCAAAATGGCAGTTCGCAAAAGATGGAGTGAAGCTAGCGTCATTACTATTAATATCAACCGCGTACAGCACTGTATTCAGTGCTACCAGACGAGATCATAACATAATCAAAATATAACAAGTAGTGCTACCTTTGACCAGCGTTGCCAGATTTTTTTTGAAAAAAACTTTTTAATTCTGGGGAAAAAACTTTTTTTTACCAAAAAAAACTTGTTTTCTACAAAAGGTCCAAAATGTTTAAAGGAAACACGGGAGACCGGTACCCTCTATTGGTGTTTTTTGCTACTTTTGCCCGGGACTAATAAAATACATAACATTTCCTTTAAAAATGTAATTATTGCGTGTTATTATCATTAAATTTATTGAAAAAAATTTTAAATTAATTTTGTCGAAAAAACTTGTTTTGTTAGAAAACAAATTTAATGAAAACTTTTTCGCATCCTAAAAAACTTGGAAAAAAAGGGAAAACTTGGCAAATGGCAACGCTGCCTTTGACAGTTGAAAAACGTTCATAACATATAAACGCAGGACGGCTTAGAGGGAGAAAAAAAATCTTACAATGTATTGCAAAGCAAATGTGTTAGAAGCAACAGATATACAGAGTGAAAACTGGCGGATAAAGTAGAAAAATTAAATGTAAACAAACATTTATTTTGTGTTAAATAAGGGAAAATTTGGAATATTTTTTAATATCTTCAATGAAAATTTTAAAGATTCTTAAATATTTAAATATTAATCGAAATGTGGTTGATTTTCGGTCACAATGAATATAGTTTCATGTGCAAAAGGTTATTAACAAGCTAAATATTACAAGATCAAAATAAGACGTACTGCTCATAAAAAAGTTTTCTTGTTGAAAGTTGCCAATATTTTTTAATTCCTTGAGAGAAAAAATTAAAAATTATTAATGTTATTAGTTGTTTTTATTATTTATTAATAGTTTTAGACAAAAATTAAATTTTTTATTAACTCTCGCCAATAATAAAAATCCACCCCGAAAATAAAACATAAACAAAACAAAGTTGCAATCAGAGAGAGACAGAAATACTTTTTGGTAATATTTGCTGTCTCTTTCATGACTGGTCTATGAACTGTCAAACCGATGCGTTACTGGTTAGCTGTGAACATAATATGAAAAAAGAAAAAATGCAAAGGAGGTCTATCTAATAGCCCATTTACACTACAGCGAAATCTAGTAGATTAGATTTCAAATCTTGCTCGAAATCTAGATCGTTTACACTGGATTTATTTGACAGTAGCAAGATTTCATTTTAATAACAAAAACAGCTGACTGAAATTTAAAAGAAAATAATAAAGGGTCCGTCAAATAACTTTTTTTTTTTGAAAATGCTTTAACATTACAAACTGTTATTAATTAACAGCACAGATATTATAAACAGACTGTATGGGATACAATGTTACCAAGTTGAGAACAGAATAGCAAAAAGCATGCAAAAACAAACACATGATATTTGTTTTTGTTTTTTCTTCTTTTGTAAAAGAAAACAAAATTACTTAATGGAATGAATTTAAACATAACAGCAATGTTATATAACACTGAACATAAATGACTGCTGTATTATGAAAACTGTTTTAATCTGCTGTTAAAACCAAGAAACTTAACATAAAAATAAACAACAGCAAGGTCTGCAGAGGCAATTGCATATATTAATTTACTTGAACTTTAAAGCGTTTAACATAATAGTATTTAATTACATTGTAAAACTGATGCCATTTCAAGTTTCCTTTTTTTGTAGTAAATTCCTACTTGCTCTCAATGGAATTCGTATACAATATAAATACAATTATTCTTTTTGAAAACTTCTATTTGCTTTAAAGCCTTCTGTTAATTGTCACAGCAGGATCCATAGAATTTATTTAATCATGAGTCAATTCATACAGCTTCGGATCTACTAGAAAGCAAATAAAAATATTAGTAGACCACACAAAAACGTTCCTACCGATTTGGTTTACATTACATGGAAACTCTTTAACATTCTGGTGTAATGTTATTAACACACAGGAATATTAAAATAACTTAACATAACAATAGTTACCATAAGTGATAATGTAAGCTTATTATGTTAAGCTGCATAGCAAGCGAAAAGCTGCTGTATAAACGATTAGGATTGCCAGATCTGTTTTCTAATTGCATAAGTGCTTTCGATAAAAAAGGACCATAACATCACAAAGATATGTACAACTGATTTCGAGATGTTAAAATTTAGCAAAAATATACAGTTTATTTGTCATTTTTAAAATAAAAAAAAAATAAAATCTAAGAAAAACAAACACTTGTACAACATTTACAACAAATTTAAACTAAATTTCTAAGATAAAACTAAATTTGAGATATTTACGGGAGAAGAGGAATTAATCTACAAGCTTTATAACAATTTCATTTATTTTTGGCTCAAACTTCGTATACACAATTTCCGCTGCATCAAACATTAATCGTGAATGAGTCGATGCATATCTACCCTTCAGCTTATCGTTTAAATAATAAATTTTCTTTATACCAGCTTGTATTATAAGTTTAGCACATTCATTACAGGGAAATAGAGTCGTGTAGAGTGTGGTATTTTTTAAATCTGCACAATTTTTATTCAAAATTGCATTCGCTTCGGCATGTACCACAAACGTTTGTTTAACAAAGTCAGGATCCTGTTTTTTATGCCATTCGTCAACATCTCGTACTTGCTTCGCTTTATACCAAGGAAACTCATCGTCACTGCATTTATTGGGCAAACCATTATAGCCCGTGCCTACAATACGCTTATTTTCATTGACGATAACAGCACCGACTTGAGTTGTTGGATCTTTGCTGCGTTCCGATGCCAATACAGCATTAGCCATAAAATAATCATCCCAGCTTAAGTATTTTTTTCGTTTACAGTTCAAAATGGGATCTAGTTTCGGTCGTTTGGGAGGACTGCTGCTGGTTGAGGCCATCTTTGCAGAAAGCTGGTAAAAAAAAGAAATAAAAAATTAATATGAAAAAAGAAGAAATGCAAAGGAGGCCTATCTAACTCAATATAAAAAGGTAAAAAAATGACAAATTTCATATTAAAAATCTAGATTAGACATATGCCAGATAAGGATTCTTATCTTAAATGTGTCACCTCTTTGGACTCTTCCGCACACGGGATTAGGAGAGCAGAGAAGTTGGAAAGAGGGATCGTGATGTCACGTAGCTAGGAGGATAGGATCATCTAGAGAAGGTGGTAGATGTCTGCACCGTGGGAAGGGTTTTCTTTAAGGGCTTAAACTCTTTGACGAAAGCAGATTGAACCGAGTATGTTTTATACTTCTTCTCTTTCACTCACTTATCTCGTGTGAAGAAGAATTCAACACTTACCGTTTGGAAAACGTCCACAGGGTCTGCATCAACGGCACCGTCCACAGCAATGGTAGCTGCAGCACGTACTCTTTTCGGGCAATCCTGGCGATAATGGCCGACTACTCCGCACTGGAAACATGAATTTTTCGGCCGGTTGGGCTTGGGGCACTTGCTTTGATAATGTCCAAACTGGGAACAGTTGTAACACCGTATAGAATCATCTGGTGCCTCGGCAGTGTTCGGCTATACAGCCGGGCCGGTCTTGTTGCTACTCGTTGTCTTCATTGACATTACGGTATTCTTCTGGGCTATAGCAGCATGTCGGCGTTTTTGCTCGAAACGGTCGAGGCGACGGATTAATTCATCCATTGTATGAGCGCCATACAAAAATGCCACATGGCTTCCTGTATCCGGAATACCATCAATGATGAAGTCTATCAGCTCCTGCTCATCGATGCCACATTGGCCAGCAATAGTTTGCATCGATATTAGGTAGCTTAATGCAGTTTCGGTAGATTGAAGTTTACGCGCTTGTAGCTGGCGATATACTTCCTGTCGCGTGACCGTTCGTTTAAAGAGTCTGACTAGATGAGCCTTTAGTTCAAGGTAACAGACCGGGCCCAGGTTGAAAACATAATTCTTTGCTGCTCCAGACAATCGACGTCGCAATCCGAGACATTTCTGCTTCTCGCCATAGCCACACATTTCGACATAATCCTCAAATTGATTAAACCACTTGACTATGTCGTAATGGTCCTCGCCACTGAACGGTGGAATAACAGCATCAATTTCGTTCAAATCAATATGCGATCGTTGACCCATCGTCAATTTGTTTCCACCTGATTCAATGGTCCGAATTTCCTCCTGGGCACGCAATATCTCAAGGCGCAGATGCAATACTTTTAACTCTGCCTCCAACGATTCAGTAGATTCCGGGACTACATTAGCTTCTGACACTAAATTTTCAGCAGCAGGTGTTTCATCAGACCGAATGACAGCAGGTTCTTTTACGGCAGTTTTTATTACGGCAGGTGGCTCTATAGCCAAGTTTCCACTGATGGGCAATGCTTCTGCAGCAGTATTCTGTCTTGGTTCATCTTTCGAACCCGACGCCCCACGGGGCTCTTGTACTTGCCCATAAATGGTCCTCAACTGGACAACTGTGGCCGTCGGTGGAAAATATATTCCCTCCTTGGTAAGGGCTTCCACAATTTCCTGACGTGTAAGGCGTGTATCCATTTCAAAATGTGTTCACACAATATCGGTTCTACCAAATGTTTTCGCGTAGTGGCTGTCGTGGATGTACCCCACACCTGAATTATAATATTTCTTTACAAAATCTTTATTTTACAAGTTTTACTTGCCTGTGTCACGCTTAATGAAAATCTCAGTAAAGAATGATTTCAAAATGGCAGTTCGCAAAAGATGGAGTGAAGCTAGCGTCATTACTATTAATATCAACCGCGTACAGCACTGTATTCAGTGCTACCAGACGAGATCATAACATAATCAAAATATAACAAGTAGTGCTACCTTTGACCAGCGTTGCCAGATTTTTTTTGAAAAAAAACTTTTTAATTCTGGGGAAAAAACTTTTTTTTACCAAAAAAAACTTGTTTTCTACAAAAGGTCCAAAATGTTTAAAGGAAACACGGGAGACCGGTACCCTCTATTGGTGTTTTTTGCTACTTTTGCCCGGGACTAATAAAATACATAACATTTCCTTTAAAAATGTAATTATTGCGTGTTATTATCATTAAATTTATTGAAAAAAATTTTAAATTAATTTTGTCGAAAAAACTTGTTTTGTTAGAAAACAAATTTAATGAAAACTTTTTCGCATCCTAAAAAACTTGGAAAAAAGGGAAAACTTGGCAAATGGCAACGCTGCCTTTGACAGTTGAAAAACGTTCATAACATATAAACGCAGGACGGCTTAGAGGGAGAAAAAAAATCTTACAATGTATTGCAAAGCAAATGTGTTAGAAGCAACAGATATACGGAGTGAAAACTGGCGGATAAAGTAGAAAAATTAAATGTAAACAAACATTTATTTTGTGTTAAAAAAGGGAAAATTTGGAATATTTTTTAATATCTTCAATGAAAATTTTAAAGATTCTTAAATATTTAAATATTAATCGAAATGTGGTTGATTTTCGGTCACAATGAATATAGTTTCATGTGCAAAAGGTTATTAACAAGCTAAATATTACAAGATCAAAATAAGACGTACTGCTCATAAAAAAGTTTTCTTGTTGAAAGTTGCCAATATTTTTTAATTTCTTGAGAGAAAAAGTTAAAAATTATTAATGTTATTAGTTGTTTTTATTATTTATTAATAGTTTTAGACAAAAATTAAGTTTTTTATTAACTCTCGCCAATAATAAAAATCCACCCCGAAAATAAAACATAAACAAAACAAAGTTGCAATCAGAGAGAGACAGAAATACTTTTTGGTAATATTTGCTGTATCTTTCACGACTGGTCTATGAACTGTCAAACCGATGCGTTACTGGTTAGCTGTGAACATAATATGAAAAAAGAAAAAATGCAAAGGAGGTCTATCTAATAGCCCATTTACACTACAGCGAAATCTAGTAGATTAGATTTCAAATCTTGCTCGAAATCTAGATCGTTTACACTGGATTTATTTGACAGTAGCAAGATTTCATTTTAATAACAAAAACAGCTGACTGAAATTTAAAAGAAAATAATAAAGGGTCCGCCAAATAACTTTTTTTTTTTTGAAAATGCTTTAACATTACAAACTGTTATTAATTAACAGCACAGATATTATAAACAGACTGTATGGGATACAATGTTACCAAGTTGAGAACAGAATAGCAAAAAGCATGCAAAAACAAACACATGATATTTGTTTTTGTTTTTTTCTTCTTTTGTAAAAGAAAACAAAATTACTTAATGGAATGAATTTAAACATAACAGCAATGTTATATAACACTGAACATAAATGACTGCTGTATTATGAAAACTGTTTTAATCTGCTGTTAAAACCAAGAAACTTAACATAAAAATAAACAACAGCAAGGTCTGCAGAGGCAATTGCATATATTAATTTACTTGAACTTTAAAGCGTTTAACATAATAGTATTTAATTACATTGTAAAACTGATGCCATTTCAAGTTTCCCATTTTTTGTAGTAAATTCCTACATGATCTCAATGGAATTCGTGGCAACACTGTTTCAGAAGAATAAATAAAAAATTAGTCAAACAAAAAAAACGCACGATGAGAACAATTGAGAACTTTGTTACGCTCTTGGTTTCTTTATCCTTCCATCCTATCTTTCCCCCCGCGTCATGGAATATTTTTGAAAAATATTCCAAAATATGCCAAAATGCACATTCTTCATACTTTATTTTCTTTGATTTTATACATCAAGAATCACAGATAGCATACTTGTAGGGGTAACTATTATGCGTATGAGTAATATATTTCAAATGCAATTAAATATTAAGTATGTAGTATGTAGTATACGTGGGCATGACTCCCCGCTCATTTGGAATATCAACATAAAAAGTAGCCTATAACTCCTTCCAGACATACAGGAAGATACTGTGAAAATTTCAAGAAAATCGGTTCAGCCGTTTAATCGTCTATAAACTTCAAACATACAAACATACAAACAAACACACATTCATTTTTATATATAAGATATTGACCTCAACAATGGCGTTTATTGCGATTTCTGCAATAAAAGTGCAGGTCTTAACATAGTATAAGAGTTTAGATTTAGGGGCAATTGCTAAACTGTATGAAAATGACGGTTGTAGTGTCCATCTTCTTAGTGTGAAAGTTCAAGTTCATATTGCGAGGCAAAGAATTTGAGTGGAGTTTTAGCTTTTTCAAGTAATTTTCACAATATTCTGCAATTTCACGTTAAGGTTCGAGTTTTGAATGAACCACAGTGTAACTGTAACAGTACGCAATACATGTTTTGTTTCGGCATAAATTTCAAAGTAGTAGCCAATTAATTCGTGCTTACTTGGCAACTGCAACTTAGCTTTTATGTACGCATCTATCGAGGTGAATGTTAATATATTGTTACGTTTTTACCTTTTTAAAAACTTTTAGAACGTGAGTTCGTTGATTGCAAACAAAATAAAAATAAATTGGTGTTTAGTTTCAATTAAATTCTTTATTGTTCGCAGACTTTTGTGTACCACGGTTTACAACTTGACGTGTACAACAACAATGTGTTTAGTTCGCTATTCTTCTTTACACTTCTGTTCGTGTAAGCAGTACCAACTGTTCAGTAGATATTTACAATAGCGATCTTCAAACCACGAGTGGTCACTCGCAACGCGTTTTCATATAAGACTGACTGAATTCTTTCCACTCGTTGCCTGCTTTGACTTGCCTTTTTATATGCTCACGGTAACAGTCTGCTGAAGGTTCTTGAAGTAGAATATTCGGGGTTTCGCCATCTCGAGAACTCTATTGAGACTTCACTGTTGTTTGTGTATTTTGTTCACATTGCTTGTTGTTGCGTTTTCGCTTACTTGTCTATCCCCTTTTGCATTCATAATAATGTTGGTTTAGTTGTAATAAGTTCGTTGTATGTGTTTGTTTTTGCTCATTTTAATGTTAAACACCGTTTCCATTCTCGTAACAATATTTTATGCGGAATTGTTGTGCCACTTTATGAGTCTTTATTCGAATTATGAACACCCAGAGACTCTAGTAAAAATCTTACTCTTAACACACATATTTACTTTGATTGTAAATATTAATTTAACATATACATACCTACATACGAGAAATTAAATTGCTGTATAAATGCTCACAACTCATTGCGCTCCACGCAACTTAAGGATGACAATATCATATATTGAAGGGGACCATATAATAGCCTCGACTTCTCCACAGCCTGAAAAGTATGAATTGAAGGTACTTGCACTACTTGGAAACTGGGATAACTGCACCATTTTTTCCCCCTCATCGTTCTCTAATCTTTGTGCCATTTTACCGCCACCTACGAAAAGATGCGTTGGCCTGAGCTCAACGATTTCTCTGCTTTCCAAAGACCTTTCGGTCATTCATTCAAATGGAAGAGAATAATCCAACTTCGTTACCCTTATAATGAACGACCGTCTATTTACTATCCCTCTTGATAAAGCCAACTTTTTAGCTGTCAAACATAATTAAAAAGAAAACTTTCATTCTACAACAAATCTTGAACGCCTTTACAATCAAATATCTTAACCTGAAAATAAATTAACTCAAGTATTTTATTATCATATAATCAAGAGTAGCGCTCACCACAATAGGCAATTAAAACATTATCAATATAAAACTCTTCGAAAAAGCGCGTGTTGCTTGATAGTAATCAACTCTGTTACCATTGAATGCTGACGATCGCTTGGTTTAAATAGGGCCGATCAAACATACTTTTGTTAGAAAATTTGTTTGTCGACGTCCTAAACGGGTATCACAGTGTGTTTATGGAAATGCTGATATATTTTGTCACTATCCTACCCGAGACAGGAGTTTATATCCAAGATGAGAAACTCAGAGGAGGAGACCTTTGCTAAGTGCGAAAGTGCTATCCGCAGGATTAGAGCGGCAATGACGAAGGCAAGGAACATCAGCATGGAAGTTCAGAGCGGAGTATCAGAATTAGAGGAGCTCATTCAAGTAATGAGGAGCTATAGAGAAAACTGGAAGACCGCAGAAAAGGAAAAGGAAGCGAGTAAGGCCCTTGAGGGCGCGAGGAAAACCGGGAACGAGTGTGATGTCTCCACACCTGTAAGTTCCCTCAACAAGCGAGGCGCCTCAAGCCCGGCGGAGATCCGCCCGGAAAAGAGGCCGAGAGCAAAGCCGGCAGACACGGCACAGCTCAAGGAAACATTAGCTGACGAAGAATGGAAAACAGTTAAAAGCAAGAAATCGACGAGGAAAGAGAAAAAGGAGCGACGAAAAACTGTGAAAGAACGTCCAGAAGCTGTGATCATTCACCCAACCGAGGGGCGCAGCTACGCTGATGTTCTGCGGAATATACGGAGCAAAATAAAACCAGAGGAATCGGAGATAGCGATACGCGCCGTCCGGAAGACAAAAACAGGGGCCATTCTGATTGAAATGGGTAAAGGAGGCAAAAGAGACGAGTTCAGGGAGAACCTAAAGAGCGTCCTAAATCAAGAGGCAACCGTGAAGGAGCTTGTACCTACGGTCACTTTGGAGATTCGCGACCTGGATGCCCTCACAACCACCGTGGAAGTTTTGGCAGCGGTACAAAGAGAAGCGGGCGAAATGAATCCGGATATATCCATTCGTCTAACCGAGGCAAACAGTCGGGAACAGAAAAGAGCCTTCGTGACAGCCTCTGCAAGTTGTGCGAATGCGCTTCTGAAACTACAGAGGATCAAAATAGGCTGGACACGCTGCAGAATAACTATCAGAGACGAACCGACACGCTGTTACCTATGCTTTAGAATAGGGCACAGACAGTGGGAATGTGATGGACCGGACAGGTCAAACCTGTGCATGAAATGTGGCGAAAAGGGACATAAGAGAAAGGAGTGCCGAAATGCACCGAAATGTTGCATATGCTCTGAGAAGCCGGGAAAACCTCTGGATCACCTCCCGGGATCGCGGGGCTGTGAGATGAGCTTACGAAAGGCAGCATGAGGATTTTGCAGCTGAATATGAACCGAGGGAAGGTGGCTTTTTCTTTGCTACCGCAAATAGTCAGGGAGCAGGACGTTGACGTAGCCATTATAAGCGAACAGTATGCATCAAAAAATAACGGATTCTGGCTGGGCGATGAAACATCCACAGCAGCCATATGGATACCGGATAACCAGGGTCCCCGACCGAGAAGATCTGGTAGGGGAGATTGTTTCACCTGGGTACAGTTTGATGAGATTACTCTAATGAGTTGTTATTTGTCTCCCAATGAGAGAGGATATGCCAGAGGGAACTTTTTTGGTTGGATACGCGGATGATATTGCAGCTGTTATTACGGCCAGGAATACAGAAGAGGCACAGCGAAAACTTAGACGTGTCATATTAAGAACAAAAACATGGTTGGATTCCCACGGCCTAGACCTGGCCATGCATAAAACGGAATTACTTCTGATCACTGGTCGTCGTATCCCTTTGCACGTGGACATGAGTATTGGAAACGAGGTAATCAGGACCAAGAGCTCGGTAAAATACCTGGGAATAAGGCTGGACCCCAGACTGACATTCTCGTACCAGATTCAGTACTCTGCTAACAAAGCCCAGAAGATCGTTGGACAGCTCAGCAGATTAATGGCGAATATTGGAGGACCGCTACCGACGAGAAGGAGACTCCTGATGGAGGTCGGAAACAGTATTATGCTCTATGGGAGCGAGATTTGGGCCGAAACGCTAGATGTCAAAAAGCGGGCAAGCTCACTTGTATCGGTACAGAGAACGGCTGCATTGCGTATCACGTCGGCATATCGCACAGTGTCCGCCCCAGCCGTACTTGTGATAGCAGGTACAATCCCTGTGGATCTGCTGGCGGCAGAGCGGATGGAGATATATAGAGCGAAATCGGCTGGAGATCATATAACCGGCCACTTCAGGGAAAACACCGTCTCAAGATGGCAACGACGATGGAACGATGAAGATAGAGGAAGGTGGACGGCGAGACTTATCCCGGACATAAGGTCGGAAATTTGGAGAGGTAAACTATTACGTTACGCAGATGCTATCGGGTCACGGATATTTTAGGAAATATCTGCACAGGATAGGCAAGACCGCTTCCCCTTACTGTCTTTACGAAGAAGGGGAAGTTATTGATGATGCAGAGCACACGGTTTTCGAATGTGCACGCTGGCAGAGCTATCGCTCTGTACTGACGTCGGAAATTGGAATGATCACGGCCGCTAACAGTGTCGGTGTTATGACTTCGAGCAGAGAAAATTGGGCCTCAGTGGCGAATTACGTGGAGCGCATTCTAAGGCTGAAGAAGAGAGACCTTGAGGCTGCACAACAGGCAGGCACGCCGGCATAATTTATACGGACACATGTGTCAAAGGAAACCGGCACGGGATCCTGATCTAAAGGAATAGTGGAGACAAAAACTTAGTCTAACCTACATTTATTTAAAAGTTCTAAAATCAAAAGGTATGTGTTATTATAAATTTACAATTATTAGATGCAGTTACCTTTTGTTGCTAAAAGAAAATACTTAAAGAAATCTGTATGCAAATGTCAATGGTTGTGCCATAAAAATGTGTTATAACTTTCAAGTTGCGCGCCTGTAAGGAGGAATATTTTAATTTCTTTCCTATGTTTTCTTCTAACAATTACTCATACATTTCTTCAATTTCAGCGAAAACAAAACAAACAAAAAAAGAACTGAATTCTGAAGCACTTCCATAAAAACTTTATACCCACAAGGATTGTTAGGTTGTGTATTTTACACATTTCTTTCGGAATATGATACATCCATGAAAGTATGCAATGGGAATTATTAACATGCACATACGCGCTCATTTGCGAACTTTGCAGTATAATACAAATAAACAACCATTCCACTTACTTTAACAACAACCACAAAAGAGGAAGAAATGTTGGAAATATAAACACACATGTAAATGCTATAAAAAGCATATGATAGTGTATATGAGACCATTCATAACTCATCTTTACAATAAGGAGTATGATGATGATGATGATGATGATAATAACGGTGGGTAACACTCCAGTTTGTTCCTCACAATTTCCTGGATGCCTCTTCACCGTAAATGTTGCAGAAAGTTAAGGTTTTTGAAACTTCTGAAGGGCATACTTTAGTGGTCCATGTTTTAACTGCATTCTATATAACATATCTCACCAGGCAAATTTTGTTTATTATGAGACTACACCGTCTATATAAGCAACGAAAAATGATTCCATCTGGGAGTAAATGCATATTCACAGAATGTTATACATATATGTATGTATTTGCAGATAGTGACAGCTAATTAGTAATAAATTTAATTTTTTTTTCTTTTAATAACTGATTTATTATTAGAATAAATTTTTGATGAATTTAGAATGTATCAAACACGTTGACTGCCAACTATGAGATAACTCATAGATTGCGTTCCCTTCTAGGGAGCCAACTACGAGTTATCTCGTACTTACTAAACCACTTTTTCTCCTAACAAAAACATCATTTTTGCTTTTTAATGATACCTATGATCTAAAAATAGAGTTTTTAGTAATATAATTTGAAAAAATCAAATTGTAATTTTTGGCCAGTTTTCTGAAAATTGCAGCGGCAGTCAACGTGTTAAAGATTGGTAAAATAAGTAATTAATTTTAGTACTAATATTATGAAGAATGGATTAGATAGTTGCAATTATAATATAAAACAATAATTTACTTTAGGTCGTTATTTGTTTCTTTATTTAATACATTCTTTATTTATCTAAATAACAACACTTCAGCTGCTAGCACTACGCAATCAATTTTATTCATGACCAGTACAGTAGTCGCTCACAAATTAGAACCGCTTTGTTTTTGAGGCAATTCTAATTTCTGAATAATTCTAATTTCTAGAGGTTTTTTTTCGAATAAAAATAAGGAATTAAATTTCCTTTCAAAAACTAAAATAAAATGCATTTAAATTTTTTTGATTAAATTTTATTTGATAAAAACAAGAAAACAAAACGTAACAATTCATTCCAATATATTAAATCTTTTATTTAATAAGAAATAATCTTTTCGATGTTTAGTATTTTGCACTTTTGCACTTTTTAATACAACACCAGATAATTAATGATAATCTCATGCTTTACCAGTGGCTGACTGACAGCGCCGTTCTCCGCTCTATTTGTCCTGTCTTATCTCACAATCTCTTACATAATTGTTGTTGTTGGATTTAGTTTCCTTCTGGAAATTTCCAATGTATTTCTTTGTGTAATTCTATGTACCGTACGATGTGTGCATTTGGATTTTGTCTGTGTTATTTAGTTTGTTTTTAATCTTCGTAACAGTATCGCCCTTTAAGCATAGTCGTCCGGAATATGCACTATATTGCACTTATCCAATGCTTGCGACTTCATTTTAAATATCGGCTTATATTGAATGTTGGAGACACACCAGCCTAGGGTAACTTCTAGTAATTTCCAAGGGGATTTTGAATAAAATACAAAAGCTTCATAAAATCCAAATTTATTTCACTAATGTATTTCTATTAAAATTCCTAAATAAATAATTGAATAATTATAAAAGTTGCTAAATTTATACATACTTTTTATACAAAACCACTAACAAAATTCAATTATTTCTAAAGTTTAACTTTAATTAAATTTTTCTCTAAATACTGCCAATTGTATGTTCTGAGTTTTCTTGCAGAATAAAATGGCAGCTCAAATTGGCTTCTAAATACAGCTATTTATTTTATTTTATTTATTTTTCTACTTTCGTTAAATGCAAAAGATTCACAATAAAAAATTCCATGATTTTAATTATGTGTTGCCAGGCCAATCATATGAAGTTAGCGTTTTGGTTTCTGACTACTTTATATGGTGCATTACAGTGGGTCCGTAATTCGGAAGGTAGCTCCTTGCTTTGTTGAGGGCTGCTCCGCGAAACCAGTTGGTAAAATTTATAAACAGATAAAGGCCTTCTACCACTAAAACGTCTCGTTCATTTATCGCATAATTCTCCCTCTCTGTGACGCCTTTCTCTTCGCAACGTCCTCAATATTGTTTTCAACGCCTTCAACTTTGTTTCCAATACCTACTGCTTCCGTCTTCCTGCCTTCGGCTTCTTTTCCAAATTCATCTGCCATTGTCTTTTCAAATTCTTCGCTACTACAGCCTTTTCTACCGTTCCTTCAATGTTAGCTTTAATATTTTCTTTAAATCTTTCTAACTTTCTTTTTACCACAGCTTTATACTTCCCATGAGCGGCTTTATTTTCTATCTTTATGGCAACAAGCACCGACGGAAAATCTAAATTACCAGCCATTGAGCGAGTGGCGCAAAGCTCGTTTTTATTCTTATCTCCAAGCTCGTAGGCACTGATGTCGGTAACTGGTTGTTGGCAGCTCTCTATCAATCTCCTTTGCAATTCAGCCTTTGTATCCCGGCTATTGACAGGTCGTTTTATCCGGCCCACCTTTTTGAATTGAATTTTAGAATTTCATTTTAGTTTGCTTATTGTAATTCCACTACTGACATCAGATGGCTTTTATAAGTCGTCGAGAAATATATCGTGACCATAACAAAGTACAAATACAGTTATTGGCAAAGTATATGCAGTGTGAGGTTTAAAATTTATAAATTTATCCGAATGTTGTTTTTTATAATTGTGCTAATTAGTAAGACATAACTGTAAATAATATTTCTACACACACACTACACTCAATGCTATACATGTATCCGCTATGTCCTGTCGACACATTTTTCGTCATAACTATGGAAACATATACTACGATACTACGTATATATACCCCCAATTGCTTATATTTGTTGCGTCAATGTGCTCTTTAAAACCACAAGCTTTACCCCGCAAAATTGCATTGGACGTAGAATTGAAAAGAAGAATATGAAAACCTTCTCTACAACATGAAGCAGCCAACGTTTATTCTCGTAATACCTTTTGAATGCACACACTTACAATATTAAAACTCACACATAAAAATATGTGAATAACCAAAGAATGCCAATAGGGATTGAATTTTCTTAATCGGGGGATTCAGGATTTTTAATCATAATCAAATATTTTTTTTTTATATTTCGCAAAGCCTTGGCAGCTTATGTTAAAGCGAATGATTTAAAGGTAATATGCACCAAATTCTAGTGCATTGCGAAAGCTGGACGTTATTGAAGCCGCGCTCAACTCTCGGATAAGCTCCGTCGTTCCCCATCTAATCTCAGCGACATTGGTGGACTGTGGGTCAACTTCTCCCACTCCTTGCGCAATACTGCAGAAACAGTCCATCGTTTCGAGCACCCACCTCAACGAAATCAATGGTACGATGAAGAGTGTCGCGAGGCAGCTGCAGCGAAAAATGCCGTATATAAGAAAACGTTGCAGTTAGCCGAGTCGAGATGTAAGAATAACGCTCAAAAATTCTATCAAAAGGTGAAACGTCTAACAGAGGGTTATAAGCCGAGAGCGTCTTCCTGCAAAGGTGAGAATGGAAAATTGGCTACAGATCCGCAGGGGGTTCTGAGGTTATGGAAGAAACACTTCTGTACTCTGCTGCAAGGAGATGACGACACCAATTCCGCCTTTAGAGATGATGTTCCGAACCCGATCGATGATGACGGCGTGGAGATTCCGCCGCCATTAAGAGGTCAAAGACGCGATAATCAGTCTTAAAAACAATAAAGCGGCGGTTCCTGATGGCATCCCCGCTGAATTGTTTAAGACCGGATGTAATGAGTTGGTAGGGCGCATGCACCAGCTTATTTACAAAATATGGCTAGATGAAAGTATGCTTAACGATTGGAACCTCCGTATCCACTGTCCTATCCTGAAAAAGGGAGATCATTCGATATGCGCCTACTACAGGAGTATTAGCCTTATCCCTACCGCATATAAGGTTCTTATAGGCGTATTGCGTGAACGACTGAAGCACTCGTCAAAACACTGATTGGACCTTATTAGTGCGACTTCAGACATGGCAAGTCCACCATCGACCAAATCTTCACACTATGCCAAATCCTGGAAAAGAACCACGAAAAACAAGTCGACACACACCATCTTTTTGTCGACTATAAGGCTGCCTTCGATAGCCCCTTAAGGGATCGTTGTTTTACCGCAATGTCTGAGCTCGGTATACCTGCGAAGCTTATAAGGCTATGCAGAATAACGTTGAGCAATTCCTGCAGCTCCGTCAAGGTTGGAATGGACCTCTTCGAACCTGTTGATAGCATTCAAGGTTTCAGACAAGGCGATCCCTTATCATGCGACCTCTTCAACTTCGTCATGGAGAGTGTTCTGGGAAAGGCGGGAGTGCACCGTAATGGCACTATTTTTCAAAAAAGTGTCCAGTTGCTTGCGAACGCTGACGACATTTGCGTCATACGGCGTACCAAAAATGATGTCAGTCTGGGATCAAGCGCAGGATCACTCTTGCCAACAGGTGCTACTATAGTCTCAATAGGCAATTGAATAGCAGAGACCTTTCTCGTACGACAAAACTGATACTCTACAAGACGCTCAGCCTACCCGTGCTTCTTTATGGCTCAAAAACATTGGTCCCTACTAAGCACTGATGCTGTAGCTTTCAGAGAATTCGAGAGAAAATTTCTACGTAAGATTTTCGGTCCAGTGCGAGTTGACGATGATTTCCGCATCCGATCCAACAGTGAGCTGTATGAGCTCCTCAACGACATAGAGGTTGTGCAGCTTATTAATATCCAGCGGCTTAGCTGGCACGGCCATGTCGTTCGAATGGAGGAGGATGTTCCGACGAGGCGGGTATTTGATGCGGGGATCTGCGGAAGTCGGCGAAGAGGACGACCTTGTATGCTTTGGAAGGACTAATTCGAGGAAGCCCTGTCATCGATTGGTGTGACCAACAGCCGTAGGCGCGCAAAAAGCAGAGGCGCCTGGAAGGATGTGTCGCGGTAGGCCGAATCGGGTTGTTAATGGCCAATTATAAAAGTAAGTAAGTATCATCATATTACACATCTTCCAATAGTTAAATGTAGAAAGATCTTCACCAAACCGAAGAGCATTATTCACATTAACTATTGACGAATTTTAATATCCGCGATAATACAAAAATAATATTTTACTACAGTCACCGTAGCCTTGTTGGTAGTGTGTAGGCTTCTGGACGTGATACGTTGAAGCAAACGAAATGAGAAAAAACAATCCTTCGACTACCCTTGCTCACCAGATTTCTGGCAAAAATCTGAGAGTAAATATAATTGCCATGAAGTGTTTCTCAAAAAGTCTGTTGTTCGAAGTCGACTCTAAATTGTAGGTCTCACCACTCATGTATAAAATTAACGCACACAACAAGTGGGGTGAGAAGCTAGGTCGTAATACTGACTAAAGGGTTGTAATGACTAATTACATATGTGTGTATGTAATATTTAACTATTTGAACCCAATTCATCAAATTTAATAAAAAGTTTCACATTTATTTCAATATTAATTGTGCTGACGTTTATACAACAACTAGGCAAACCTAATGTCACCGCATTTGCGATTTGTCAATCAGGCTTATTGGCAACCCTATAAATATTCATGGGCGGATGTTAGTAATATGAATTGTATTTCATACTGACTGACTGTTTTTCCTTTTACACTTACTGAGATTTGTTTAATATAAACTTGTTGTCATATTTAATATTTTACAATTTTTCCTGTTCTCTTATGCGGGTTCTTGGTTTAGTTGTACACTATCGGTGGAACCAATAGTGCTCGAACTGCTCGAAAAAATAAAAGTCAAAAAATAACTTTTATTTCTGCTCGAAAAAATAAAAGTCAAAAATAACTGTTATTTTTGCTCGAAAAAATAAAAATCAAAAAATAACTGTTATTTTTTTTTCTAAAAAATAAAAATCATGTTTTTAAAAAGCATCGCATTTTATAAAAATTTGGTCCAAGACAATCAAAATGGTATACTTGGTTTTGTTCTCCGACATTTCCTTGCGGTTGCTTTTTTTAATCAAAAGTTCAAAAATAACAGTTATTTTCGGTCCCTGGTAAATACAATTAAATACCAACGTTTTGAATGAAATTCAAATCCGGCAGACCCCGATTATAAAGTGGATTCTAAAAAAACACATAAAATCTCTCAACGTCAGTCGATCTCGCAAAATGATGTTTCTAATGCGATTCAGTCAGGATATTTTTTATAATTTTTATTTTTTTTCTTATCAAATTATTTTTTTTAATATTTATTTAATAATCTTGCCAAATATGGACTTTTAATTGAGTGCACATAATCAAACGAAAGCCGGTATAAAATTCATTATTTTTCAGTCATATTTTCATTTTTAGAGCGTTGAAAAAGGACTCGTTTTATGTTTTGTCTTATTTATGTTCTCTTGCAGAAATTATTCAAACATTATGTTGAAAGTGAGTATGTGTGTTTGGGTGTTTACACGTTTTCATGTATGAGTTTAAGTATTAAAACTGGTTGAAGTCCTTTAAGAAAAAACAAAAGAAAAACAGAAAAAAACATTTTAGCGTATGAATAAAAACGAATAAACAAAAGAAAAAAGATTTCTTTCATGACCATAATGTGTTGTTAGTGGATATGGTACTTGTCTAGAGGGTTAAAATTGCAAAATCTTCACTTTGCATCTTTAATAGACACATTTAATTTCAATTTTTGATTTTATCTTACGGATGCATGATTCAAGCTGCCGGAGTTTGCTTCCCTTTGTATCTGTCATTCGATATTTTTAATGTCACCGTATATATTCTTTCAACAGTAAGTGAAAATTGTATTGTTTTATTAGATTGAGTCTTCCCATTTCATTTTATTTACATGCAATGCAGTTTTCACTTTGAGTAAAGTTGAAGAGTTAAAAGTAACTTTTGATACCTTGGCTGTACTCAAGAATTTACAAATATGACAGTAACCAGTAACAAACATTACGATACAATGCATATGCAATATATATATATATATACAAGTATGTATGTATGGTAGATGTAATATGTGTGATTTAATTTCTCCATAATTATAGACTCTCAGGTTCAAGTGCAGCAGTGTAAAGGATTTCTGGCGTTTGATAAATTTGATAATTTGTTCCCATTAAATTTATCTCATTGTAGCTAAAAAAAATGGTATGTAAGAGTTTAATATTTAGTTAATTAAGAACATACAAACACGGTAAATAAATAGTTGGAGAATTAAATACATGCCAGGTTTATCCGTATGATATGATGAAATTTTAAATGGGAAAATAAAAAACCTTTTGTTCAAAGTATTGTTCATTGCTGGCTACACATTTTTGCCATCTTTTGAGACAATTAGACAATTGTAAATTTTACGTCGATAAAATTGTTCATCTTTTGAAGGAAGCCAATTAGTCGCAGCAGATCCTTGCTTGCAGCCTTAGAAAGGTTGAGATTAATCTGAACTGCCTGAACCGTCTCACTGCCGTCGTTCGATGGTAGGATCATCCTTAGCTGACCCACTCCATGCCATTCAAGAGACGCAGCAGCAACATCTTTGTTCCTTGCAGGGCCCCTCACAATCGTCCCATGGACGTTTTTAGCCCCACATTCTGTAGCTTGATAGCGCTGTCCATTTTTAGCTGTAGATTTTAGCATCCCCATTTGCCGGATACTGAGAACCGCAATTTGAGGTCGAAATCATTGATAGGGGTCTACATCATTGTTGTATTATATACCTACTGACAGTTTTAAGAACTGTCGCCCTACTGCGATCAAATGCAGGCCAGTGAGCCGTCCACTGTGGGGATTGGTAGTACTTAATTCCTACTCACTGACTCCCAATCTGCTACGTTTGAACCCACCGGATATGACTAAGTTTCTTGGCCTGGAACACTCGTTACCATGGCCAAGTCGATCATTGTAACTAAGCCTTCTAACCACGATAAGGTGTCTACCACGTAAAGGTCTGAATACGATAAGTAATCATTTGTTAGCAGTCAACCTTTTAGACTACAGCAAAAAAAATCCAAAGATTACAATTGTTTCAGGTGCAAATGTAAATTTGATAAAAATTTAGAAGAATATTAACACTACAAATTTGTATATTTAATTTGAGTTAAGATAAAACTTAATACATGTTATTTTAAAAATGATGCAATTTGTTTAATATTAATAGATTGCAAATAAAATTTAGAATAAGTAATGTTTTTGTGACACACATAAATGAATGAAATTAGTGTCAGCTAACAAAAAAATATCGAGCATTATTTTTATTAGGCGGATAAAAAATATATTTGAAATAATGTTAGCGGTTAGCAGCTCATAAGTCAAAATTAAATTTCTGTTCGTGCAAGCAATGCTTACATTAATGACGGATTCAGCTACTATAAATGCCACTAGATGCTCATCACTCATTTTTATTTCAAAGAACTTTTGGTCCAGACTCGAAAAGCTGAAAGTCAATTTCTTTGCCTCTCTGCAGAAATGCATCAATTTAAAGCTACCGACTGAATTTATTTAAATATAACTTTCCAGAAATCTAATCTCCGCATTACATACATACAAATACATACATAATTGGCCATTACAATCCTTCAGTCAGGAATACGGATTTGCTTATCATACCACTCATGTTGTGTGTTTTTTGCATGGCAGGTTTATTTACTATCAGAGTTTTTGCCAGAAATCTGGTGAGAAGACTAGACTACGGCGACTTCAAAATTATAAAATAAATACAAAAACATTGATTTTGTACACGAACTTTTGCGTATCATTCATAAAATTGTTAAAATGTACTAAGGTATCAAGACTTTGCTGTCCACTATATATATATTTATATATACACTGTACACTATATATATATATACACTGCTGTTCAAAAAAATAGATTCATATGCTCTCCGAAATCTTTACTAGACAACTCTTATGCAAAGGAGTATATGTAAAAAAGTAACTGCACTTTGTTTACTGGCCTCTTATGAATATAATTCTGATACATTTCAAAAATTTGAAGCGTGACTCTTCTTTAATTAATTGCAAGATGTTGATCATGGTGAATCTATTTTATTGAACAGCAGTGTATATATATATATACATATATATACATATATATAGTATAAAATATAGTATATATAAAAATGCAAAACCGTTTTTTTACAGAATATCCTTAAAAAAAGGACATGGATGATTGTCCGTGGACAAATTGTATATACCGCTGGACGCGCCTTGAAAAAACCTTTCTTATGACACCCATATTGTATATGTTGGTAAGGAAACAGATTCTCAAATTGACAAAACATACAAAAATATACCCATTTTCAAAATGGTCCAGCTCACGAGAGGTCAAAGCTAGAGCCGAAATATTTTAGATGTCATCTTAGAAAAGTCCAAGGTTCATTTTGAGGGGGGGTACATCGAGCACGAATTTTGCTTCCATACAACTTGAGTCGCTCTAATATATATGTATCCTACCGAGTTAAGCTAACACAATTGTCTAATTCTTTAAAAAAAATTGTTTGTACTGTATTTTTAGTTTAAGCAAAATTTTTGGATATTCGAATACATGTCGATAAATATAATAATATGTACAGCTGTATAATTGGGATATGCACACATATGTGCACATAAAATTCATACACATGTACGATGTGGAGGACGTAAAAAGATAAATAAATATGGTTTATACACTACAGACATAGGAACATGAAAGCATTGAAACGAACCAACATTAAAACAAATGAGTGGTCGGTCTCCTCGATAAAGATTTTATAAAAAAAATCGAAAAATCATAAAAGAAATGAATGAAAAACAAATAAAGGAAATTTGTGGGATACATGGGCTCAACATTTGAATTTGTTTTCAAATATTTTCTCTATATTATACAATAAAAATTTAAATTTAAAAAACTTTATATGTACGTACATAAAAGTAAGTGCACAAAATGTTTATTGGATTGTTGAACATTTTCGTTTACGTCTAAGGTTTTCTGAGTATTTTACATATACATTTTCATAGGAGTGGAATAAATACATGCGTAATTGGTCATTACAACCTTTCAGACATGATTACGACCTAGCTTCTCACTTCCACATCACTCATAATAATTATAAGCCTCTGCCCTCCTTTTTGGTGAAGACAAACGAAAGACGGTGCACCTTGGCTGCCTATCTGTACATTACACAGGGAAGCTACGATTATGCCAATCTAGTGGCGATAACATGCGCATTGACCAAAGTGGGTGTCTAGGACAATATTGATGTAGAAACTGCCTCTAGATAGGACAATCTGTATGATGCTAGACAGTTTGGTCATCACTGGCAAGATACGAATTCCACATATGGACTGTTCTTCACCTCCCATGGAATCTACTGAATAAAACTCTACTGACATTTGAACAAGTCGGCTATGGCACAATATCTTACGACCAGATTTGAAGATTCTGGCAGCCACTGTGGCTGCATGGTGCAGTAATTAGACCATTTCCTTGTGTGATTTTAAATATGAACCTGTTTCGTAAACTAAATACAGTGAAAGCTCCCATAGGCGGACACCGACCGTCGAGGCATTTTTGTCCGCCTAGGGGAGATGTCCGTCCAAGGGATATTTTGTTAAAATGCTTCGGGAAAACTTTAAGAAATACATATTTGCCTGTATATTATTTCTTCCCAACGATAACTGTGATAAAAAATAATCTTTAAAAATATTTTCATTAACTTTTATTTTTCTCATATTCATATACATTGTACATATGTATTTATATTCAGAGTAACTGATTAACTGACATATAAAGGCAAGAAATATTATTAAGATCTAAAACATCAACCGGCAAAGCGGCAACTGCGGTGTTTTTAAAGGCGAGCCGCTTTACCAATAACACATAGTTTTTCCTTCTCTCCCAACATATTAACGCAAAATAGAATTGTGAGTCTTTCCTTAAACAATTTACCACATGTACATTTTTCTGACTTAAGGGATAGTGTTCTGTTAGGCAATGCCCGAAAAAATAGACCACTCTCGTCAGCATTGTAAACATCCTCGGGGCTGTACTTACTGGGTATTGAAGGGAGTTTTTCTTTGAGCTGAGTAACATCCTCTGGAATGAGGTCTGCAGCTTGACCTGATATGCATTTAAAAGCAACATTATGACGTTCAGGCCATTTCTGAAGCCAACCATCGGATACAGTTAATTCATTATAGCCCACTTTTTCTGCGATATCTTTGGCTTTGCCTTAACGATTGACCCCGAAAGTGGAATATTCTTGGCCCTAGCCAAAGAAAACCATTCAAAGACGAATTTGTCTACTTTAGAACCCTTCTCTGACAAAAAATTCTTCTTGCTATTCATATTATCTCCAGACTGCCATTTGTTTTTGATGAAATCTTTTTTTTTAAATATTGGCAGCCTGAGTCTTTCCACTATTAAATCTGTTAAAAAAAACTAGGATGAATAAGGCTAGCCTATCCAAAATTTGAAACACAAACCTTTTTGCGATGTCTCGAACTGAAAGTTTTTAATTTTCTGCAATATCAATTACAGACACTTTTTCTTTTAATGAAAGAAAATTTGGCGGAGCCATCTTAACATCTTGCGATTTTGAAACACACTAACTTTAAACTCTCACATTTTCACATCATATTTAATGACCATCCATCAGTTATCACATAAACCAAACTAAAAAGTGGAATCACAATTTAGATTTTGTCTATGAACATCACATTACATAAAATAATAAACCGGGGAATCACCGCACTACGCAATATTACATAGTCTGATTAAGTTGAAAAATACACACTCAACATAGAAAAATTTATGTAATCTCTACACATTGCGCATAGTATAAAAGGGGGATAAACCGAAATACAATAAAATTGCTCAGCTTTGCCTTTTGTAATATTTATTTGTCCGCCTATGGGAGATGTTTTTGGAAAAACATGTGTCCGCGTCCGTCCAAGGGAGCGTCTGTCCAGGGGAGATGAATTTGCTCTAAAAATACGACCTAATTGACGGGACTTAGAAAATTGTCCGTCTAGCGGAGATGTCCGCCTATTAGAGCTGTCCGCCAGTGGAGCTTTCACTGTATATTCAATGTGTTGAGAAGGGCATTGGGCTGCAGACCATTGTTAATTAATTTACAATGGACAATGTGATCTTGACTTACAGGTGCTTAATATCAGTATGAAATCATTGTCGTACTTACAATACGAAGTCTAAATAAAAATTAAACCATAAGTCAAGTAATGGGGAATACTAAAAGGACTCGATTTAGTTAGTAGAACACACAAAGACTTAAGCTGACAGACAATTTTTTTTAAATACACTGTGTTGCACGTCACGCGATACCATGCAGTTATTGAAAGACGAGTAGATAAATATTTTTAAAATGTGGAGTAGAACTTCGGCAACAATCTTTAAAAGTAAATGTCAAGCATTCACTTTGTCATACATAACGTTTAAACAATTATTGCTTTTGTTATTTTAAGGGATACCCTACTCTGACTCCACGCATAAGATGTTCTTACTTTCTTTAATAAACATACAATATATGCAAGTTTTTACATCCCATATGGCTTATGTATACTTACAGCTATGGACATTAAATTAGCACAAATCTTCGTCATAAAAATAATCATATTTTTTATAGTATTTGAGGTCTACTCATAAAAAAATTTAAACATAGGAACTTAAAATACATATTCTTCTTTAAAACGAAACAAAAATTTTGACGATATTGCCAGTCGTCTGCTCATTAAGACCTGAAACGTACCAAACGCCAGATTTTAGCTGGACAGTAAAATAGCACAAATTAAAATTTCTGGAATAAAAATGACGTGCTGTAATAAATAGTAAAAATATTAATGTTTTCAGCTTATTTCATTAATATTTAGTAGAGTAGCCCCTATTTTCAAGCGCCGCGTGGCATCTACGGGACAATGTTCTTCGGGAAAGTTCTTTGGGAATCGAGTCCAAGCGTTCCGTATTCCAATGCTCAAATTGTCCAAATGTTTGTACTTTTGTTGAGCAATTGTACATTTCACATCGTTCTAGGGGGTTTTCAATCGAGTTTAAGTCAAAACTTTGCGATGGCCAGTCTAAAACGGGAATGTGCTATTCATAAAATCAATCCTTTGCCTGCTTAGATGTGTGTTTGGGGCCACTATCTTTCATAAATATGAATAAAACTGGCATGTATTTAAAAGCTTATGGTTCCATTCTGTTCTTTATATTGTCCAAATACTGATAACAGTCCATTTTTTCATTAAATTTTTTTCTCGAACATGCGTTATGGTCCTTTGAGCATAGCGTGGATTGAATGTCTGACATTTTAGCCACTCTACCATCCGGTCCCATACGATTTACCTTTGTTTCATCATTCCAAAATATTTTTTCCAGAATGGGAGGTCCTTAGCATTGTGGGTGCGAGCAAACGTTAAACGCTTGAGTATATTTTTCTTTTGGTAGAAGTGGCTTCTTTCGGCAAGAGCGTCCAAAGAGCTTTTTGTGATTAAAACGTCTTTATAGGAGCCTGTCCTATAAATTTAATCTGAATTGGGAGTTAATTTCGTTCAAAATATCGCGTGACGACATGAGAAGCTCCTTCTTTGACTTCCGGACAATAGCACGACCAACGATTTCGGTTCTTTTCTTGACACGTGGCTTTCGTTTTTTGTTTCCTGCGACATTATTATGTTCGGTTTGAAGGAAATGATGACGTTATAAATCATTTTTCGCTAGCAATTCGAAATTTCGGGAATTTCAGCCTGCTTTTCCCATCATGCCACAAGTTAACGATAATGCGCTTCTCCTCTGGGGAGCAATCTTTTCCACGTACCATTTTTTCCAAAAATTACTTTAAATGCCACAAAATTAAAAGAATATACCGTAAGAATAAAAATACTCGAACAAAACTTGTACCTAAAACACTTTTAGGCACGTTGTGCTAATTTACTGTCCAGCTCGAATTTAGGTACCGAAACAAATTAGCAGTCAAAACAAAAAATATATACGATAATGGTAATATTTTTTGGTTAACAACAGCTAGATGTCATCGTGCAACATTGGAGACCAAAACAATTGGCCTATATGCGATACAAATGAGAAAAAAATCACAATCAAAGTGTATATGGATTTTGTGCTAATTTAATGTCCATGGCTGTATATGTACAATACATTCATGATAAATATGATGGTAAGTATGATGAAAATTAGATGACAAGAGTTAGCAAATAAAATAAATTATGCTTTTTATATACATAATATAAAATATAATTGCTTTGAATGACGTTTGCGTATACACTGAAAAAAATATCGTAGGTAATATTAACTAAAAAATTTAGTAAACCTTCAACGAAAAATATATTCAAATCTATAGATTTTTTATTCAAGTCTACACAAGTGTTCTTCAAAACTACATACATCTTATTAAAAACAAAGACTTTTCTTCAAATTAACGAAATTAGTTTTATTTTTAAAATTTATTTAAGTCGGACCTGTTGATTTGAATAACATTTTGTTAAAAATAATAAATGTTGTGTAAATTTAACTATAATTTACCCAAAATTAAATAAACCTTTATAATAAAAATAACAAAAAAATTTAGTTATTTTTTAGTCATATTGAATAATTATTTTTTGTTAATTTAGATATAATTTTGTAGAATTGAAGAAAATTTGTTAAATGTACAATGGCACTGTAAAATTAAGGAAATTTCTTCAATTTAACTCTTTTATTTTTGAAATTAAAAAAAGAACTAAGTAGGCGTTGGAAAAATTATTTTGAGAACGTTATTTATTTTTGAAATTTTAAAAAACCATGTAGGCACTGGAAGAATTATTGTCAGAATATTAGTTTCACATGTGCTACGAAAGTGTCTATATTAAAAAATTGTGTTTTTAATTACAAAAAGTGTTTTTTTTTTTATTAATTTAACAAAAATATGAAGTGTTATAAGTGTAAAAAATTAAGACATATAATACATCTTGGTGATGCTGTGTATGACGATGTTAACACTGAAGTTATTTTGTTGCCTATTAATTCAAAAAATACTTCGAAAAAGACAATGTTTTATAGAATCTCGTGTTCTAGAAAATTCTATATGCAATCAAATAGTACCATTCCACGTGGTTGATAACTTGGCCGTTGATATGATGCATGACATGATCGATATGGATTTCATGCACATGTATCCAAAATCTGAGCCATACGTAAATACTTTAAAACGTTTTCCTTAAAAATTTGCCCAGTGTTGGAGGATCGAACTAAAGACAAGACAAATACAATTTTATTTAATACTATGAAAGAAATGACAATTATAAGTGAAAGTAAGTTTACTATAAATTTTATACTCAGCGCATGGGTGTAGACATGCATTTGATGTGTATTTTTATTTTTTTCAGATGATGTTATGTTATTGATGGAAAGAGGTTATACGAGATATTTTATTCGCGACTCCCAGCTAATTTTCGCTGCCTGTGAAGAAGAAATACGAAACTGAAATACAAATACAGCCCTTAGTATTAGTAGCAAACAAAATTTTAGAACCAAAAAAAAAATAGTTGTTTCCTTTGAAGGCATAAAATATCGTATGCACCGCTTGAGATATATGTTTTGAACTGATTTTTGTGTTTAATTTAGAGTATCCAAAGGAATATATACTGGTTTAGACCTTTATTCAAAAATATGTTTATAATATTACCACAAATACAGACAGATTAATACGTTAATTTTAAGTTTAAAAGTTTGTTAATTGTAAACCTAGGTTTTTTATTATATGTTTTAATGTTATTGACTTTACATGTTCTTTTTTCGAAAATATCTTTAAGTTTCTTTTTAACTGTTCACAAGACTTTTTTACTAGGTGTATGTATTATACATGTATGTATATATAATAATTATAAAACTTTTTTAACTGAATATCGTTTTATTACATTTATCGTTTAATTTACATTTTGTAATAATAATATTGTATGTATATGTATATATTAATACATATAATATATACAGTATACAAAAACACTGATTAATAATATGTATTTATTTTAAAATTAACAAAATTTATTAACGAAAAATATTAATACAATGAAATAAAAATTCTTTAATATAAATACAAATTATTAGTAAATTCAAATAAAATTTCTTCAATATGAATAAAGTTTTTTATTAAATTCAATTAAATTTCGTCATATTTACATCCCTCAAAATAACGAAAGCATTTTATTCATATTGAAGAAATTTCTCTAATATGAATAAATGAAGAAATTTCTTCAGTATGAAGAAATTTTTTCAATATGAATAATTTACTAAATTTCTAAATTTTTACTAAAAAAAGACGTAGATATGAATACACATTTTTGTTAGCTGATATATAACGAAATTTGTTCAGTTCTACACCCCTTTTACAGTATTTACGGAAATTTTTGGTTCAGTGTATTAAAAAATCTCTATAATTTAGCTCAAATGTTCAATATTTATCAAACATGCAATTTTTCATCTCTTCTTTCTTTATTTTTGTTTCTTTCAATATTCTTGCATTTTAATTAAGAAGACTATCATAAACGATTTCTTATTCCGAAAGAAATTATTTGCATCGACATGTGAATGTCCATACCATTGATTAAGAATTCCCAAAATTTTAATTTTACGGATAACTAGGTTTCGTTTTTGTTTCATTTCTGTATTGTGTATTTCGTATTCCAAACGTCAAAAAATGATAAGAAGAAGAAGACCAGTTTTCATTATTTGATTTTCAAGCAACAATATGAAAAATATTACGGAAAAATTTAAATTAATTAATTATCTGTGCGAACACATATAATTTTTAAATGTTAATTGTTGACTCAATTACGTAGAAAATATTTTTTATTTGTATTCTTCTTCTTGATTACCGGCATTTACATAACTGATAGCACGAAACCACGAAACCAATACAACTTCAAAAAACATAGGAAAAATATGTGTATAAATTTGTATATGAAAATTATCAACAAAAAGCATACACTGTTCTATATTCGTTCAACAATACAATAAATACAACGATACAAGGGCTTGTGTGAATTGCCCACATGTTTTTGTGTTAGGTTTATTTCTATCTTATATTCCTCATCTCTTAGGTTTACTATTAGAATTAATTTCTTGTTAAACGTCATACTATATTAATTTTACCAAATCACTATTATAGAAGTCGCTTTAAGAGGATGAGACCACTGATAATGAAGATGCGATAGAATACTTTTATAACCAAAGGGCGAACCAGATTAAATTAGAGTGTTAAGAAAAGACTCGGATCGCTTGATGAGAAAAATTACAGCAACTCCTCTATGAAGAGTAACAAAAGTGGAATCTGTACAAAATGCTTTAAAGTTTAAAGGAAATTTTGATACCACTCGAAATCCGTGTGTTGGAAACGCCTTTTCAGTTCTTTTCTTACTTTATTAATGAAGAGCTATTTAAATTGTTAGTGGAAGATTCAAACAAACATTATTTTTAAAGAAACCCAAATCATTCAAAAATTGGTACAGGCTTGAAAGAAGGTACATTGCTTGGCATTCTTTTTTTTAACCAGAGTTTAGTTTCTGTTAGGTCGTATTGGTCCAATAACGTAAATTTTATGTATTATGACTTAGCTCACATTATGACTCGAACTAGATTTTATAAATTCAGACAAATTGCTTATATGAATGATGATGCCTCATGTTTGTTTTCTGAATATACCCAACATGATGGACTGCATAAAATAACATGAGGCATCATTTGAACATCCGCTATAATTGTATCAT
Organism: Sarcophaga rosellei; assembly: GCA_930367235.1. Lineage (NCBI taxonomy): Eukaryota > Metazoa > Arthropoda > Insecta > Diptera > Sarcophagidae > Sarcophaga > Sarcophaga rosellei. The sequence continues at coordinate 63,626,709 of OV884019.1, forward strand.
GAACGGAACGTTCACATGGATAACCAGATCGTGGAATAGTATTAAAAAAAATGAATAATGGTATGAGGTGAAACCGAAGTTTAAACTCTACCCCAGACATCTCGAAAAACGAAATATGAAAAAATTATTTTCGACGATTTTTAATAATATGTAATAATATTGACCAATTAAGTAAATACACTCAGGTGCATTAAGGATTTAACACGGACTGGCTGAAATGTTTTTAAAATATCAGGACTTCATAAGCAATGGCAAAACTAAATGACAAATTACATATTTTGCAAGAAAAAGAAAACAATTGGAGTTCATAAGAATTCTTTGATCGCCTGATACCCTATTCACAAGATAAATTCTAATGATGCAAATGATATTTTGCCATGTAATGACAGTACAAATGTATGATTATATCATCTAGTTATGAAAGTGACTTGAAACTAATTCCAAAACGATACAGACAATTATTCAGTGATTCAGATTAATCATACATATGTATGTATAATATAATATATATATTTATAGAATTTCCTTAAAATATTATCAGTTTATTTTTGCATAATTGTTTCTGCAATTAATGAATTAATATTGTTACGAAAATGGAAATAGTGTTACATCGTTTAATATTAAAATAATAAATAAAAGCTACAAAAACAATGAACTTGTTTATATGATAAACAAGTAAACAAAAATATATCAACAAACAATGTGAACAAAATACACAATGAAACAACGATGTTTACATTTATGGAGATCTCACGAGGGCGAAGCCACGAACATTCGACTTCAAGATCATTCATCAGTTGGCACATAAAAGGCTAGATAAAGCAGCAATGGAGTCAGTAAAAATTCAGTCAGTCTTGTGTGAAGACGCGTTGCGTGTGAAGAGAAAAATCATGGTTTAAAGATCTCCGTTATAAAGATTTGCCGAACAATTGTTAGTGTTTAAGCAAAAGGCTATAAAGAAGAATAAGAAACAATGCAAATTGTTGTCGTTTACATCAATTTGTCAACAGTGATACACAGATTGTGCGAATAATAAAGAATTTATTTAAAGCTAAACATAAATTTATTTTTATTTGCAATCTACGAACTTAAATATTGAACGCTTTTAAAAGTGTAAAAACGTAACAATACTTTATTGTTGTTGATTATTTTTTATACGATTTTGTTTTGATTTTTTAATTAAAATTTTGATTCAATGCGGTTCTTCAGGAATTGAACTAATCATTAGTTTTTATATAAAGCTGGAGTATCGTTTTATGCGAATTCAATTTATTCCACTTTTTGGATTATACGGCTAGATCTAAATAACGTAAATCATATAATTGATTTCGATAACTTGTAAATTGTCAAAAAAAAAAAAGAAAATGTAAACCCTAACGAACCCAGAGGAACATAACATAAAACTGTTGCCACTTTTAAAGGAACACATTGCCAAATTTTTGTTGAAAATGCTAGAATTACATTAAACAGAACTGTAAACATTTGCATCACAAAGATGATGATACATGATATCCTCTCAGGGAAAGGTATTTAGAAATCGTCATGGTACTTAACTGTAAACTTGACACAGACTAGGCTAACATAGTGGGCAAGATATTTCTTTGTCAATAAAATAAAAAAACATACCATATATGTACATATACATATATTTATAATTTGTGTAATTGTTTTACTGGACTGGAACATATTTGTAAAATGAGTCACAATATTGTTGCAAAAAACGCTGACGAAGGTAATGCATTTTCAAGGGATTACAATATTTTTCAAATACAACTTGATTTAAAATTGAACACTTATTCTAGTTGTGTGATGAAAGAATTTAATGTATCTTCATTATAAAATTTATTTAAAAATGAAATCAAATTGTATTTGGATTTTAATTTGAAATTAAATTCACATCCGTTTTATAAATGTTTAGAATGTTTATGTACATATGTTGTACAATATTATCTGTACTAGTGTTTACATTTATAAGTTGAAGGTACACATATTGCAAATATGAATTCTTGTGTGAAACTAGGCGTCAATTCGGAAACAAAAAGTTATTCCAATTAGCCAAAATTGGGAAAACAAATCTGAGAATCATTTAACAAAAAAATATTTCATTATAAAAAAATAAATAAATTGAATTCTAAACAAAATGAATTTAACTTCAGGCAAAATATTGCATAGAAAATATTATCTTAACAATGATTTCAAACAAAATAAGGTTTGGCTCTTAATATGGTATGGTATACCATTAAAATTTTTGATACAATTTTATTAAAAAATCTAAAGTTTTTCTATTTTATAGGGGTCATCCTTACAGTTTATTTGTTCATCAGAATAGATGCAGATGAATTCATTTTTTACGTACACATTACAGCAAGATTATGTACAAATGCTTATGTACTCTTTAGTGATGATTACAAGGGTACAGATTTAGTATTTCAACAAAATTTGAGCTGCATAAGTTTATAACAAAAAAAAAAAAAGCTATTAACATCTGCTATTCCTATAATATGGGCAATGAATGCACACATACATATGTAACTATTACAAAAAATAATTGGATAGATATTTCAAAAGAAAACGTCAAAACTCTTTAGAAAACAACCCATCAAACATATTGGCAAGAGTTTTGTAAATTAATGTTGCAGCAAGCTTGCATAAATAAGAGTTTTGCGAACGTCGTTGACAATTTGCTTGCAAATGCAAGTGTTTTGCGAATGGCGTTGACAATTTGATTGCAAATGCAAGTGTTTTGCGAATGTCATTGACAATTTGCTTGCAAATGCAAGTGTTTCATAAATTTAAGCAAAACGTGTCATTCTCGCTGTCAAAAATTGTGCTAATAAGTTGTGTTAATAAATTGTGTTAAATTGTTGCTAAAGTTGTTCAATTAAGTGTGTTTGATTCTTTTAATTATCTTGTGCTATTAAAAAAGGTAATTATCTACTTATTTAATGTCTGCAGCAAAAAAGAAGAAAAGTGTTTTGCGCAGCAGCACCGACATTTTTGAGCATCTATGGAATGTTGCCGCTAATATTGAAGACTTCCTCAATTTTGAGAAAACAATATTAGAAGATAAAGATTAATTTTCCTTGCTGGTAAGAATTTAAATTTGAAATGTCCGGTGACTGTATACTGATGTCGATTTTATTTCTATTTTTAGAAGGTAGATCTAAAAAGATTGTCGAATTCCAATTCGAGAAAATTTGTTACGAAAGCGTGGCAGAAAATCATGACTGACAACGTTGCTGAGAGCTTTTCCTGGCGAGGGACTGCAGATAAGAAGTGCATTAGGGCCATCACTGTCGCCACTGCCATTCGTCGTAAGTGAAATACTTTTAATAGGTTTCTAGTTACATTTTTATATTCATATTTAAATTCTATTGCAGAAATTTTCGCTGAAAATGGAGGTAAGGAAGAGGACTTTGTGTTTGCATCTAGGTCATATTTCCAGTACGCAAAAAATTGTATTAAAATTAAAACAACAAAAAAAGTAAACTAAAATACTAAGTATTAACGATTTTTTAAATGAAACAACAATGAAGTTCCTATTTTTATATTTTAATTTAATATTTTTCTATTAAGAAAAAAATTTATTATTAAAAATGATTTTTTCAATGTATCAATAAAAAACATATCCAAAACAAAATAAATGTTTAAAAAGCTTACTAATTTCATTAAAAATACGTGTTTTTTAAGCATTTAGAAAACGTCTAATTACGTTACTTAAAAAACATGTTTTGCAATCGTCTTTTTAACGCTGATAAAGTTGGGTTCTTTTCGATTATAAACCCCTTGCTTTGATGTCTTTTGTAAAGGTCCCAGCAGCGTTTTATAAGTGTTTTGCTTACATTTGAACGCTTACAAAACGCTTATTTTTGTATGTAAATGCTGGCTGGGAAATGTACAAAAATTTGTTAAATTATTTAAATTTTTATTCAAATGCGCATACATATATAGTTATTAACTTCTAGGGACCTTAAATTCTTCGTTTTTTTTCTTAGTGATGTACTCAAATTTAGTACTTGAGAACATATATTCCATCTCTGGCAAGAACATCTACCAAATAGTATAAGGCTTGTACACATACTTGTGGAACATCAAACAATACACAGCAAAAAAACCATTTTTTCCTAATTTTTTTTCATTTATTTTTTTTTTATTTTTTTTTTTCTATTTTGTCTGAAATATAGTTGTATTGGTATGCTTCAAACACGGGTACCCTAGGGATTTTGCTAAAATACACACAACACTAGCTAGCATACTCTTGTATACATATGTCTCCTACACATATGACTATGCATCACATTAACTGGTATACGAAGTAAAGGATGTGTGACCAAATAAATTCTATTCCTAGTTTTGTGTCGATTAATGAAATTTTTACTTCAGCAGTACCCGTGCTAGTACAGATGTATGTACATGTGCATTTCATTTGCATTTCACAAGGTACGGTATGGTATGACCATGTAGAAGGGTGGGTTTAGTGCCCACCAATTCAAATTGAATGGTTTCCTCTACATTGTTTGTTTTCTTTGGATTTATTTTAGTTTTCAATCGATTTTCGATTATTTCCGTTTTTGCATACTGAACATAGTTTTAATTCAATATTTTCGTTATGAATAAAATAGTATAATTTTTAAAATTTACATCATATTCTTTACTTTAGTAAATTAAAAGCCACTTTAAGCTTTGTACATATTTACTTTGCAATTGTTATTATTGCAAATTTATGTTAGTTAAAAACAAGGAGTAAAGTTTTATATTTTTAAGTTACTTCCGAATACCTGTGATAATTTTTCTGTATTTTATACCTTTTTAACCCCATAAAAGTCAAAAAATTACAACTCCTAAATAACCTAACAATTTTAAAAATTCGAGTATAGCTTCTAATATTACCATCGGAAGAACAAAGGCAAGCGCCGTTATTATTTTTTTTTTTTTGTACGACCAACACTCAAGCGATGGATGGCATTGTGTTTCGAACTATGAACATATGTTATGGGTAGAAGGAAAGAGAGAACAGTGTTTTTGGACACTAGGCTTGTATACCATAAGTAGCGGGAAAGAGCTCTGCAGGAATTAAGTTCCACATACGAATAGTCCGACTAAAAAACGTATTTTTACTGTAACGCAGGGTGCGATCCATTGGCCAATTGACCAAATACGGATGTGCTCCAAAGACGAGCGTTACGTAGTAGTATATGATTTTCGGGAACAAGTCCCCTTACTTCGTGCGAGTAAAATCCTTTTGTAGTAGCGATAGAACAGTGAAACACAAACCACATTGCAACGATGCTCCAATGATTTAATTGAGTTGCATACACTACCGTCACTAACGAGCTACTACGGCCTCTCCTGTACATGGTCGAGAAACCTCAAAATAGACCGACCCATATATGAGAGTTGTAAATGGTGTAAATAGTAAGACCAGATGATAAGATATTAAGAAGGAACTGAAAAATGTGTCGGTTCCAGCCAACATTACACTGAATTTTCATGCTCAGGAAGTCAAAGCTTCTGACTCCTTAATATTTACACCACCCATAGATTAAGATGAAGCAATATTATTGCTACGCTTAACCATTTTTTGCTTAAAACATTTTTTCCTGAAAATGATATAAAATTTCTTCTCTTTTGCAAAAAAAAATTAGTAAATGAAGATGATGGGCGCTAGCTTTTAATTTCTAAAAATTTTTTAAATGTTTGATTTTTGAACTCAGATACTATAATAAATAATTATTATAAATTTAATTATATATAAATTATAATAAATATAATTATAAATACATATAATTAATACAGATAATAAATAATTTTTCACAATACACACACATAGCCACACATGCATAGACATATGTATGTACTTACATTGACTTTATACATATGTTTTACTACAATAGAAATAATTTTGGTTTTTAAAAACTTCTAATTTATTTGTTTACTGTTTCTGACGATTTCAATATAGTCTTTGACGATTTTTTCTCAAATATTTGACGATTTGGTGCATCATTCATCTGGTAGCTATGATTATAAACCTCATTAGAAGGAACACTTCTTGCCCTTATGTTTATAAAATCTAAAAGTCTTAATATTTTAAAAAGTAACAAAAGAGAGAACAAAATAAAAAAAAAATAATGCCAATATACTAGACATTAGTATTTAGTGCTCCGTTGCATTAGTAAAAAAAGTAAACAATTTATTTTTATGACGAAATATTTCACGAAGCGTAATATTTTGCTCTTATAGCTGAACTGTACCTTTAGCATGCACTTTATGTTATGCGTACTTCTAAAAGGTACTGATACCTTGAGACGAATATTGGCAATATTTTTTACGTCTTCATGACATTTAACTTCAATAGATGGCACAACAACAAGCAATGTGAACGAAATGCACAAACAACAATGAAGTCGCAATAGAGTTCTCGAAAAAGCGAGTAGTAAGAATTCAGTCAGTCTTGTGTGAAGACTCGTTGCATGTGAAGAGAACAGTCGTGGTTTGAAATCCCCGTTGAAAAGATATGCGTTGTAAGCAAAGAAGAACAGTGAACAAGCAATTATTGTTGTATTCGTTAAGTGCGAAAAGTGGCACAAAAGTATTGCGAACAATCTAAAACTAAACACATATTTATTTTTATTTTATTTGCAATTAACGAACTCATAATCTAAACGTTTTCGAAAAGTTAAAAACGTAACAATGTATAAAAAATATTACCAGATATTGCTTCTTGAAATTGATTTATTCCAATCCATAGTACAGTGTTATTTATTAAAACATTGAATGAATGAATATTTGTGTTTGAAATAAAAAGTTAAAAAACCCTTAAAAGAAAATTTAAAGTCATGGAAACTTCATAAATAAAAGCCGCATTTAATTCTCGGTGCCATGACCATGAATTGTTTAATAACCCATGCAACCCAACTACATATCGTTGAATAAGCTTCCCTGTTGTGAAAATTTTTTTATTGTTCTCTGACACTCGCAAACATAAAAGTTTATTCATTATTGTCTGCCTGCATATTTCTCAAAACTTTTACTGGCAGTTTATTATTATTTTTATTATTTTCTGCTTTCTGATTGTTGCTGCTGACAAAAAAAAAAAGTCAAAACAAACCACAATAGATTTAAGAACAAATAAAATTTATTTCCAGCGTACTATGTACCTTCTATGATGTTGGTTTAGATGGATAAGTACAATGTTACGAACGACCCTACTGCAATCAATAGTCATAAGGTCAACCAATTAATTCTGCTTGTTGGCCTTTTTATACGATTTCTGTAACTTCGTACTGAGATTTCATCGATAAGAACTGTTGGAATTTTTATTATTTTTTTCTTAATTTGAAAAATATGTTTTGAATTTGAAAATTTTTTCTACAAATTTTCGATGCTAATTAACAAAGACACAGTTTTATGGTTACATTTAAATTAAAAAGTTTAATTCTGACAAATTGGTATAATTTAAAAATGTATCAAATGCAGATAAGAAGAGTATAAAAACTGTTCTTTTGTTATAACAAAATACAACCTAAGAGCTTCGAATTTCAAAAAGTTTAACTTTCAGACCGTCACCTGAAAACCTGGCCAAAATTAATAGAAATGTTTTATGAGTTAATGGCTGGAATTTTTTGATAGTGTTAGTGATAATTAGGCCCAAGGATGAATCCAACTGATTTTGGTTCAAATCAGTCCGTGATTTCGCCTAGCCCCCATACAAATTCCCCGCGAAAATGCACTTATTTACACATAATTATGGTAGTTATGCAACAATCATGATAAAATTTAGCATAGATCAGTACAGTACAGTTCACTAAGAAATCATGGTGTAAAGTTTGGTGAAAATCGGATCACATTTGACCCTAGTGTCCCCTTTAGAAATACGCGTTTGCGCTTATAAATGGCTTAAAAACATCGCTATCGTGATGAAATTCGGTATGAACGTGTATTTTGTAAATTTAAATCATATTACCAAATTTTGTTATGGTCGATCCATAATTGCCCCCAGGTCCAAAATAGGGCCCGTTAAGAAAATATGTTTAGCTATTATAATTGGTTTAAAAATTTTATTACCTCGATGAAATTCCACATGAACATGTTTAATATGAATGTGAATCATTTTACCTGATTTTATTATGATCGGATCATAAGTGCCCCTAGGTACCACATACGGTCCATTAAGAAAATCAAACATACGTCTCATATTGTTGTAATAGTCGATATATGTAATTAAGTTTTTAAAGTTCTATGATAATTAATATTTACTTATAATATTTATTTTACATTATTTAATACTTAACTTAAATATACTTAAAAAGTGAAACTAAATACAATCGTTAAAATCGTTATCATTTGCATCATCAACGTCAGGAAGGAGTAATTTAATAGTATCTGATGAAAATTCTTTTCTATTCCTTCGCGATTTTTGTGTACTACAGCTTATAAAAGGGTCACTGCTTAAAAGTAACCTATTCATATTAGATATGATATTAGAGTCAAATGTTCTCTTACTCATTATTTTGTGCTAAGACTAAAGGGGATTTACGCACTTGTGGTAAACGTTTCATAGCAATTATATTTACTCCCACAGCTTTTGCCAGATAATGATGTCTGACCTGGTATAGTTTGCTTCTCTCAGAGAATCCAAAAAGTGTAAATATGTATCCGAAGAGGACAAATATTATGTCCAACGATTATTTAGCGAATCGAAAAATTTCTTTGATTAAAAATCAATTTTATCAATTCAAATACAATGTTTCTTTTTATTATTGAGAAAAACCTTAGGTTTGTTAAAAATTTCAACATATGCATTTCAATTTTAAATTGAACACTTTTTCTAAAATTATTTTTATAATGATTGTAAATTAAAATACCGTAATTAATTCGGAAGTGACATTAGCCTTTATTACAAATAGATAAGAATGTTACTGTCATTATTATCATCATTATTATCCAATTCTACATGTTTAGTAGTGGTAGTAAAAACGTCATGAAACGTAAATACATATTAAGTGATGCTGATTTAATTTGGGGTCCCTTTACAGCGAACTCATGAAGCAAATAAATAATGCCTTCCAAACGAGATAAGTTTACAAAATTCCATATATTTTTATTATTATCATTGTAATTTTTTTTTTCATTTTTAACTAATGCCAAATAAAAAAGTGTTTAACTTTTTCTTTTTCCCTACCTTTGCTATTTTGCTACACTTACTCTCTTTCATCTCTTCAGCCACACATTTGTATGTTTGTTGTCAACTATATTTTATTGTGGCCGACAACTTTAAATGGCAATTATCGCGTTATGAGTTTCCAGCAAATTATCACGGAAAATGTAATAACGGTCTGCGGAAACAAAAAACGCCTCAAGTGTTTCTTCATTCTGGTTGTCTGCGTTGACCTCATCGCATCTGCACTTAGTTTTACTTGTGGCTCAGAATGGAGCTAAATTTATATTGTGTAGGATTGGTTTAGAATATTCACTAGTGCCGCAAGGCAGCGATATTTCTGTTCGAAGGTGTCTACGATTTTAAGAAGAAAAATTACAGAAAAAGCAGAAATACTTGTTGAAAAAACTTCAAATTCTCTGTGTTTGGTGGAATGTATAAAATTATTTAGCAAAGTAGCTGTTTAGTCTCTTTTACGTTGTCTATTTTTATCATCATAACATTTTTTTACACTATACATATACATACATATGTATATATACAGTGGGCCACAGCTTAATTCATCCAACACACTTAAAAAATTTAACTCATCTAATTTCGAAAAGGTACAAGGTATAAAAAAAAGTAATAAGAGCTTATATAATATACTAGCCAAAACCCTGTGTTAATCCCTGTGGACTGTATATGGGGGGAAATCACACCGAAAAAAAAGAGCACAAACAGTTGATGCAAATTTATGGTCACTGAAAAAAATAGGAACCAAAATTAGAAATGTTCCAACACGATAATAGGCACAAAAGAACCATCATTTTCCTTATTGTTTGTTGCAGGTTATCTTCTCACTTTTCTTTCTTTTGTTTTTGCCGGTTGTTTAAAAGATAATTCCAATAAAATTATTTCTACTGCAATACTTAATTATGTGAACTTTAATTGTTAAATTATATAGTTTAACAATTTATTTATTTGCTTTTAATTTAAAAAAAAACGACAATAACAATAACACTCTTTAATTTTTTTATTTAAACAAAATTTTTATTTCAATCACCAATTTTATTACAATATTTACTGTCAAGTTATAGACAAATTATTTCACAAAAAAATGTTATATTTTTTAAAACAAATTATTGCACAAATTTTACAAATTTATTTAACAAATTACGATGCATCCCTTCGGATGTTACAAAACGAATGAAATATTAATAAAACAAAACAAAAATTTAATTCTAAAAACAACAACACTAAGACTAAGTATAAAAGCTTTATTTTATACCGCAGCGCCCTCTGTTGCCAGTTTTCCATCGATTAAACAATCATGTTTATGTCGCCTAGGATGGGAAGTTTGGACTATTAGACATAAACACCCTGTGTGCTTCGCTACCCCCATCGAAATTAAATACATAATAATTAAAAAATTTATTTATTTAGTAATTAATTTATACAATTTTTCTTAAAGGTTTATTCTAATTTCATTTGATGAGAATATATTTCAATTAAATTCCAAAATAATACATTATTTCTTACTTGCTAAAATTTAATATATACTTTTTTTCTTAAATAAATAATTCTTATTCTAATGCCTTGGGATACACAATATTTTTTGTTTTTCCCTCTGGTGCGTATACATATAAATCTGCGGGTATTCCTACTCCCGAACATGCGACGTAAAGCTGTCCATGTGAGAAACATGGATTTTCAAGATTAACTCCGCAAACTTGCAAGGACTGACCTTGAACTTTATTAAACGGCATAGCAAATGCTAGGCGAATAGGAAATTGCTGGCGCTTGAAATCGAATGGCATCTCCGATGTGGTCATAGAAATACGTGGCAGCAATACATCAGTTCCCTTAAACTTTCCAGTTATAATGATCGCCTCGATAAGATTGTTCATCATTTTTTTTACTGTTAGTCGAGTGCCATTACAGAGACGTGGAGGATCAATATTTCTAAGTAAAGTAATGGGAACACCGTTTTTAACTGTAAGTCATGTGGCGGAAAGCCTGGTAAATCTAACGAATTTAAAAATTTGACTGGATAATTGACGACATCCTCAATATTTGAAACTGTGTCGATTGAGTTATAAGTTCTTAGATTCCCATGGGTCTTGTTGAGAATATTGCTGTTGATGGAATTAACATCAATATTTTTGTTCCTTGCAACTACTTATGTTATTTGAGAAAAATATTGACAGTTTACACTTTATTACTTAGGTAAATAAAAGTAATGAATGAAAATATTACTGCCTATTTTCATCGCCCAATAAAATGCTAATTATAAAATTTACCAATGTAGTTCTCAAGATATGCGACAAATAAATAATATTTTTATTAGTTACCTATTTTTACATATGTATATGTTTTTCAAGATAAATATTTAAATAGTATGAATTTTAGTACTTACTATGTATATGAGTTGAAAATTTCAAACTCAACCATTTAAGGGTCATATATGTACCTTATTATTGCATATTTCAGGATATAATAATTTCCACACTCACTAATCAGAGAATTTTTCTAATATTATTAATTAATAAGAATATAAAAATTTTTGTAATTACTTCACGTGAGAGGCACCACCTTCCTATAGGTGGAATACAAAATTGTGGACTCTAGCTATTATAGTCTTCTAGATATACAGATTTTAATAATTAGTTCATATGGAGTTTGCCACGCCCCTAATGCTTGATTGCCCATTTTTAACAAAAATATTAATAACTGTTCTGGTGTTCTAGATATGCAGATTTTAGTATTTACTTCTTATGGGAGGTGTCACGCCCGCTTTTGCTGAACTCCAAATTTTTGTCCAAAATATTCATATTTAAACAAAAGCTACTTGTACAAAATTTGGGAACCCCAGCTGCTAAAGTTTTCCAGTTATGCAGATTTTAGTATTTACTTTATATGGAAGGTGCCATGCCCCCTAATGATAGGTCGCCCATTTTTGTCAAGACAAAAGGTATTCGTACAAAATTTGAGTAGTTTAACTGTTCTGGTGTTCAAGATATGCAGATTTTATAATTTACTTTATATGGGAGGAGTAACGCCCACTATTGCTAGTTCGCCCATTTTTGTCCAAAATATTTATATTGAAACTGTAGTTACTTGTACAAAATTTGGGGTATCTTGCTGATATAGTTTTTCCAATATACCCATTTTGTTATTATCTTACAATAGTAGGTAATGTAGTATATGTTGGCGTGGTACCTCGCTCATTTGAAATATCGATATAGAAAGTAGCCTATAACTCCTTCCAGGCATACAGGAAGATACTGTGAAAATTTTTAGAAAATCGGTTCAGCCATTTAGTCATCTATAAACTTCAAACATACAAACACACAAACAAATACACATTCATTTTTATATATATAAATGATTTCCGAGATATAAGAAGTTTTAAATTTAATTCATATGGGAAGTACCACGCCCCCTTTTCCTAGTCAGCCCATTTTTGTCTAAAATATTCATATTAATACTAAAGTGGATTCGACAAAATTTTAGAAATCTTACTAATATATATTCTTAGATATAATAATTTAATATTTCTTATATTGGAGGTGACACGCCCACTATATCCAATCCACCCATTTTGTTTATATATACGTCAAAGTCGTCCATACAAAATTTGAGGACTCTAGCTGTTGCAGTTTATGAGATATGCGACATTAAATACTTATTAGATATGTGGGCGTGGCACCTCACCTGCTTGAAACTTTAAAATGAAAGTTCTTATAGTTCCATCCAGACATACAGGAAGGTACTGTTAAAATTTTAAGAAAATCGGTCCAGCCGTTTAGCCGTCTATAGACTTCAAACAAACCCACCAACAAATAAACAACCATTCATATTTGTAAATATACATAGATGTAAAATTCATTAAAAAAATTACATATGTGACGTATGAGTGATATCCAATTAAATTAAGTTTAATACGGCAAAATATCATAGAATTTTTATTGCATACTGTCAGGGTGCGTATGAGTAATATATTTCATATGCAATTAAATATTAAGTACAGTCAAACTTCCATAACTCGAACTTCTCTAACTCGAATTTCCCGTAACTCGAACAAATTAGATTGGCAGTAGGCTTAAGATAACAAATAACATACAATTGCTTTTCCGTAACTCGAACTTCCATAACTCGAAGTTCTCCATAACTCGAACGAAACACATATAAATGAATCCTATAACTCGAATTATTTTATTTATTTATTGGTTGGTTTGTTGATTTTGTTCGTTTGTTTTGCTTTCTTTTGCTGGTTAAACTGGTTTTCTTATTGCGCTGTCTTTTTATGGGGAAATCCCTTTTTATGGTACTTTATTGTTCCTTTGTACTTGTGTATATATCATTTATATTCATAAATGTAATTCGCCTGATGGTAAATGTTAAAATCATATTTTTTATTATCATGGCATCTAAACGTGTTTTAAAATGTTTGTCAATTGAAGAAAAATATAAACTTATAAAAGAAGTCGAAGGTGGGTTAAAGAAAAAAGAAGCAGCTGATAAATATGGTATACCAGCCACTACAGCCTCAACGATTTTTAAAAATAAAGAATCAATTACGAATTCGTTTGAATCTGGATTTCGACCATATGGTGAAAGGGTTAAAGCTCTTTGCGAATATTGAATTTATTTTTGCAAACTAATGACAACTTAGGAACACTATAAGGCTTTGAATAAATTAAGATATATTTTATACTGAAAATAACAAAAAAAAAAAAATAAATAAATTTTCAGTCACTTATTTCAGAATATTTCTATTCATTTTAACTTGTTGATTACATTATATAGTATGCTAAGGTACGCAGTTTTCAGTTACTGCTTGATCTAAATAAAAAATACATAATAAAAACACATGCCTGCAATTAACTCTTAACCTTCCTATACCCGCGCCAAAAAATGAAACATCAATACCCGCGCACGGTCTGTGAGACCGACAATTTTATAGCCTTATGTTTAATATTAGAACTGAATGTTCTCAAGTATATACAAAAAAGAAAATACAGAAAAATACTTTTTTCAATTGAAAAAAATTAATTTATTTCAGGTATTTTAAAAAAGCACTTTTTCGTAACGGCTACGAAAACTTGAACAAAAATACGCTTATACTCAAAATAAAAAAAATTAAAACTTTAATCATAACTTTAAAGATAACAATATATAAAATAAAAATAACACAAAACAAATAAAAATATATAAAAAGTTACTTGCAGAAAAGTGTTACACCAATACCCGCGTTCGGTCTCACAGACCGACTATCGTTGTACGTTGTATCGTTGTATGTGCATACTCCGGCTTTTCGCAGATACTTTGTATTTGCACTAAAACGAAGCTTATTACGAATAATGAAGCTACCAGTAATATCAACTTACTGGCACTATTTTTTTTACAAAAAATCGCAATAATAAAAAAATCGGTCTCACAAACCAACGCGCGGGTATAGGAAGGTTAAAGAAAAAAAAAATTCTGTAACTCGAAGTCTCCGTAAGTCGAAGTTTTTTTGGGATAATGGAGATTCGGGTTATGGAAGTTCGACTGTATGTAGTATATGTGGGCACGGCGCCTCGCTCAGTTGAAATTTCAACATAAAAAGTAGCCTATAACTCCTTCCAGACATACAGGAAGATACTGTGAAAATTTCAAGAATATCGGTTCAGCCGTTTAGTCGTCTATAAAGTTCAAACATACAAACATACAAATATACAAACAAACACACATTCATTTTTATATATAAGATATAAAAAGAAATAAAACACCTTTAGTTTAACGGAGTTTGGGGGTTCTGGTTAAATTACTTGAGTACCCAAATATGTTAGAATGTTTCATTACATTATAAATTGTTCCTCTATATAAACCAATTAAGTGGGAAATTTCATTTATCGTCTTCCTGGTTTGCCGAAAATTGAGTATTAATTTCATATCTTCTTTGGAATAACTAGGCCCTTTTCATGAACCTTAGGATTATTTTTTGTACACATTTATGTCGATATCATATGAAAAACAGTAAATTGAATATTAAAAATGCATTGTTAAAGGAAAAAAAAACTAAAAATGTTTTAATTATGCGTCTACTTGAAAACAATTCTTTCGTCAAATAATGATTTACATATCTTGTAAGAAAATTAATAGAATAGAAAAGCAAAGAATGAATCAAATATGAAAGATATCGAACTTATCTTTCCAGGGGAAAAATCTCGTTCAATCTCGTCAATCACATAAAATGTGATATCATACTTACGCTTTAATTATACGTATGTCCACCACTGTGTTCATAAATATCAGTTATTTATTATTTTTTTTCATCCACAAGATATTATGCTACACTTAAAAAATTATAAGAGAAAATAAAACGTTTCCAAGCAAACAAAAATTTGGTAAACTTTAATCGGACTTTATTACAACTTTATTTAACTAAAGGCAGTTAAGTTAAGTTTATGCTGGTACTTGCAGTATATACATATTATTTTCAATATGGCAATTAAAAATATAAACAAAATTAATAGACATAATGAAAAGGAAGCACGTCGTTGCCACTGCGTTCTTAAAGAATTTGTTCACTGCCATATTTTTAAAAAAGTGAACTTTATTTTATCAGAATTTTGTAATAACAAAAAACAGGTTAAGGTGACTTTAAGTTTGACTTGAGCTAAAGTTACCTTTTACTAAACCCAACATAATCTTTCTTTGGTAGTTACTCTGTCCTAAACTGTGGCATATACATAGAGTGTCTTAAATTTCTGTCATTCATTTTAATATCGGGTATTTTTCCCTACAGTTACACAAGCTTAAAGCAAAATAAAACAGGAACATACATCTGTGGTCGAAGCAATAACATCATATGTTTAATTTTTTATTTATTTGTTAATTATATTACAATACAAATTATATCATATCTGTAACGACACGTTTCCGCTCGGGTGCTGGCGTAGGTCAGCGCCGTCCAGTGGTTACATAAAAAAAAACACTTAGTTTAAGTTTAAAGCTATTTATTAACACTACTGCAATAGCTTACACACTAAACTAAGTAAAACTAAATACAAAGCAAAAATAATTAAATTGGATATGAATTAAAATATCCTAGGCCGGCCTAACAACGGTTTGTCACGTCACAGTACCGTAGGCGTCAAGGGGGGTTGAGTCAGAACGACAGTCAAACGGCATGCGCCCAGGATGACTGCGGTCCTACTGGTCCTTGTTGTTGCCCCGGTTCGTCAAGTGACAGTGCCGAGGACGTCAAGGGGGTTGGAGTCAGAATGACAGTCAAACGGCATACGCTCTGGATGACTGCAGTTTCTACTGGTCCTTTCGGTTACCCCGGCACAGTCAGTCAAGTCAATCAAAGGAGGATGTCAGAGCAACAATCAAACGGCATACGCACAGGATGATTGTGGCTCCAAGATCTCCCTTTGTTCGTCCGGTCAGTCAAATTCTCCGGAGGAGGTTGTCAGAACGTAATCAAACGGCCTACGCACAGGATGATTCTGGTTCTGAGGCCTCTGGAGTCCGTCCAGTCACAGTTGCCAATGTTTTGCCGGTTGTAAATAAATCACAAGTGGGGACGACCACACCACTTGGGATTCATCATATTTCCAGCACAGCCGATGTCTAGATCGACCTGCCTTACCAGCAATTCATCACCAACTGCCTCGATCGCTCGCTTTTATACACAAAAGTAACGAGTAACGGATCAAACATGATCGAACATCAAACATGTTGTGTCCTACTCTACAACTTACCAATGTGAGAGCATCAATTGAATTCAGCAGAGAGCTCTTGTAGGTCAAATGTGAGTCGTACGCAGTGTTGCCAATTTAGCGCCTTTCGCGCTATATTTAGCGCGTTTCAACCACCAAAAAGTCGCATTTTTTCTCTTTAGCGCTTTTTTAAGAAAACGCGCTAGGTTGGCGCTTTTCTATTTGATTTTTTTAGTTCCCCATTGATTGAATATAGTTCTTTGGGATATAATTTTGAAAAGGCCTGTCGTGATAATAATATTGAAGGTTGTGAAAAAGAATTAATACAGACAAATTTAATTAAATTTACTAAAGCTTTAGTGCATAAAATAAGATCGAGATTACCAACTAATATTACAAATTAAAATAAAATATCATTATTTAGTGTCGAAAATATTTTTTCGAATAAGACAAAAGATATCATTGAATTTTTGGAAGAAGACGATATTGACGAAATGGAAAATTGTCTTAATAATTTAAAATTATGTCAGTGGAAAAATATATGTAATACATAGCAGTTTTGGACTTGTAATTAATTTATTAAGTTTTCCTTTTTCGAACGAAGTGATGCATGTTGGCACGAAGTGTGAACAGTGTGGAATTTATTGAGAAAACAATGAATTAGAGAGACTATTTAAACATTCTAAAGAACACATTTATGTAAAGTTCGGAAGAATTAAGGATCGCTGAAGTTCGTTACTTCCAACATGTCAATGAAGCCAATCATATAGCTGCCAATGTGAACATGTGATTTGCCTGCCAAAGGCGACTGGCTTAATACACTTGCACAAAGTCCCGATATCACTCCAAGAGACTATTTAGGAGATCATTTGGAAGAACGGTTACATAGTCGCTAAACCGCAAATAAAAGTCAACCGAAATACTTGCTCATGAGAGCATGGTGATAAATATCAACAGAAAACACTTAACAATGCCAAATAGGTTAAAATGTGTGCTTGAGCTTTATACCATGTTCACATATAAGCAGGTTAGCTAGGTTATCGTGGTTATCGAGGTTATCTCGTAACCAAGCCACAAATGCATGAGGTTAGCCATACAATTTGTATGAAAAGATAACCAAGTTCAGCTGTAGGTTACCTCATAACCTAGTAAAATACGCATTGTTGCATTGAAAAGTATTCAATAAAATACTCAAAAATGCAACGCTTTATATCTATTGTGAATAGTATATTGACTAAAATTTGACAGCAATAGAAAAAAAAAACATTTGCTATGGAGAAGATACATACAAAGATACATACATACAATACATTACAAATGCATACAGCTGTCAATTTCTGTCATTCTCGCATATGTTTAGGTTATATTTGTCATATGTGAACGCCACAAGGTTATCTCCAAGGTTAATTTTAGATAACCATAACCTTCTTATATGTGAACGTGCTATTAGGCATATTCTACTAAATGTAAGGGATAACATTTTCATATATTAGGCCCTGAATTTTAAATTTAGTCTGACTTCTTCTCGCAGGATCCTACAATTTTTGCAATGCAAAAATAAGGATTCATCAGAAACTTTTCCTTATTTTTGTGACAAACATTTAAAATGTTTTTGTTTTATAATAAAACAGAAATAAATTAATATAATATGTATAAAAACTTTAATTGTTTATACCGACTTTTGCTACATATTTATGGAATTTCTAAAATGTATTGTGGCACTGTACATAATAAAAATATTTTTTTTAACAATTCCATTACATTTTCTATTTTTTATTATTTAGCGCTTTTTTCCAGCGCGTTTTGATTATAATTAGTTATTAAAATTTTTACTTAGCGCTTTTTGACGCCATTTGAGTGGTAGGACCGCGCGTTTTGACCATAAAAAATTGGCAACACTGGTCGTACGACAACCGTTATAAAGAATAACAATATTTCTAAAAATAGATTATAAGTGCTTAACAAAATTACTTTAAATATTTTAGGCACAGTGGGGCCTGTTATAAAAAATAATTACAATAATGTTATTTACAATAACTCATACAGCCAACATATAAAAGAAAATAAACAATACATTAAATCCTAAATATTATCCAGTGATATGGTGTGGACAAAAACAAGGTCTCCGACTTTTGTCGTCACATATCTATTATGAACTTAGACCATATGCTCGGTGTAGAGTTACAGACCAGAATCTCTGGTAGGAATTGTACCCACGAAACTCACGCTAATAGTCTAGAATGCTACTCACTGCACTACCAGGGCACCTTAAGTTAAAAATGACACTTTCGACAAAAATCACTTTTTATGTGTAGAAGTCTTCCTGAGACAGTGTATTCTAAATATTTTATTGCGAAATTAGATTAACTTATACTGGCAAGCCTAATATCAAACGGCTAAATATATCGGATTACAAAATCTAGATGATTCACTTTAAGGACCATCAATTAATAATTTTACGAAAATATTTGAATTTCAGCAGAGATACCGATATCCGTTACTATCAGCAAGCAGAGTCTATTTCCAAAGGGCTATCCATTTCGTGGTTTCAAAAGTATGGGACTGGAATTCGACATCTGTCAAACTAAGTTGTGAAACAAATTTTTTTCTTTTCGGTTGAATGTCTGACATTGACGAAAATGGATCGCTTAAACCCAGAAAAATTATCAAAACCTACTACAAAAATAGTGATTTTGCCACAGCCACGTATCGTGCTTTAAGAGGAGATTATGGTTTACATAATCGTCCAACTACGCAAACAATTGCCAAAATTGTGAAGAAATTTGAAGAGGCTGGAGTGGTTACAAATATTGAAAGGCCTGTGCATCATCGTTTCGTTCGTCCCGCTGAAAATATCGCTATTGTAAGTGAAAGTGTTGCCGAAGACCCGAATGTGTCGATTCCACGTCGTTCTCAGGAATTAGAGCTGTCCTACGGCACATTATGGCGTATTTTGCATTTAGATCTACACCTACATCCATATAAAGTCCAGCTCACGCAACTACTGAAGCCAGCTGACAATTCAGAACGTCGTAGATACGTGGAATGGGTGCTTGAACAACAGGCGGTGGACGGCAATTTTTCGAACAAAATTTTCTTCAGCGATGAAGCACATTTCACACTCAGTGGGTATGTTAATAAACAAAATTGTCGTATTTGAGGTTCTGAGAATCCTCAAGTAATTGAAGAGAGGCCATTACATCCAGAAAAAGTCACTGTTTGCTGCGCTCTTTGGTCCGAAGGTGTTATTGGACCTTACTTCTTCGAAAACGACAATGGAACGACTGTCACCGTCAATTCGGAGTGTTATGGTCATATGATAACCGACTTTTTTTTGCCTGCTATTGAAGAATACGACTTGGAGAATATGTGGTTTCAACAAGACGGTGCCACAGGCCACACAACTCGAGCGAATATGGCTTTATTGCAAACGACATTTCCTGGCCGCGTAATTTCTCGTCGTGGCGATATCAACTGGCCACCAAGATCATGCGATTTGACACCATTAGACTTTTTTTGTGGGGCAACGCGAAAGACAGTGTTTATGCAGATAAACCTTCAACTCTTGAGCACTTAAAAACCAACATTCGTCAAGTTAAGGCTGAGATACTGCCCAATATGTGTCAAAAAGTGGTCGAAAATTACCTCAAAAGAATCAATGCTTCCAACACTTCGCGTGGAGGTCATTTAAATGATGTAGTGTTTCACACATAATGTCAACGTTCAATCTTTAAAATAAAAAAGAAATATCATGAAAAAAATATTTTATGTGTGTTTTATTTACGTTTACTTTTGAAACCACGAAATGGATAACCCGATATCTGACTGTCTTCATACACGATAGTTTTCCATGAATTTTAAATTTATTGCTTAAAGTCTTTAACATTTCAAAGAAATATATTTCTTATTAACTTGCTCACATGCAACTCGATACAGCATGGAAATAACAACATGTACAACAAAAACTGCGACGAAAACCGTTAACAACTACGCCACCAAAATCAATATTAATGGAGAATTGCACCCGAAGGCCCTTTATCCTTTGTCTAACCTCAATTAGAAACTAAAAAAATATTTTCTGTGATACATCAGAATAGAAATATTCACAAAGTTGAGCATAAAATTGAATCCGAAGGCATTAAAAAGGAAAGGAAAAGGATAAAATGAAAACAAATTCTAGAAAAACAGACAAGAACAAATATTTGCATAGTAGTTAGAGAACCGAAGCCAAGCATTTTAAATATTATTTTACAATATGTCCCAAAGCGCCATCAACCACTCACCTTTATTACCATCACCATTAATATCATCACAATCTTAAAGTTCCCTCCACAAATTTCCTTTTCCCTTTTTTTTTGTTTGTTGTTCATTATCTAAATAATAGGAAATATTGATTGTGTTGGTTTTATTCTGACAGTGGTGGCACCAAAAAATGGATAGAAAAGCTTAAGAATGTGTAGCTGATGTAAGCATGTTTTAATTATTTATTTATCTTTGTTATCCGTTTCTAAATTTTTAGATATTTGTATTTAAGTTTTAGACTATTGCAGACATCTACTAACAATAATGTTTACATATTGTTACGAAACATTAACATTAACATGAGAAACAAAACCTACGCTAACACATACAACGAACTTGTTACAAGTAATCCAACAACATCGGTATGGAAGAAAAGGAGGCAGACAAGTAAGAAAGAAAGCAACAACAAACATCGTAAGTAAAGTACATAAACAACAATGAAGTCGCAATAGAGCTCTCGAGAAAGCGAAACCCCGAACATTCCTCTTCAAGAACATTCATTAGATTGTTTGCTTGGGCATATAAAAAGGCAAGAGAAAGTAGGCAACGAGCAGTAAAAATTCAGTCAGTCTTGTGTGAAGACGCGTTGCGTGCGAAGTACACAGTCGTGGTTTAAAAATCGCCGTTGAAAAGATCTGCGTTAAAAGCAAAGAAAAGTAGCGAACAAACAATTACTGTTGTATTCGTCAAGTTGTAAGCGGTGGCACACAAAAGCAGTGAGAACAATAAACAGTGTAATTGAAACTAAACACAAATTTGTTGTTTGCAATCAACGAACTCATATTCTAAACGTTTTTAACTAATGTAATATTCTTTTTGAGCTATACATACGATTTATTAAACAATGTTTATAAACATCTGTCCTAACTATTCTAATCCAACAGTTCAATCGCATAAATCACTTCAAAATATCATCAGTCAACCCAATAGTTTGTTTTCGTTTGAAGGATCAATGTTCCGTTATACTTCTGTCAAAAAACATGAGGAATCTTAAGATGAGATAAGGGTACTGCCAGATTCTTGATTTCCCAGAAAGGGGAAAGCTTAAAATGTTACAAAACCAAGCGAGTGTTTTTCGAAGTTCTGACTGCATTTCACCGAAGGCGGGTTACAGCTCGGATTTGAGCTCAGGAATTTTAGCCACTATAATTCCGTTATGACTTTCCGTAGCAAATGCCGTTCACATTCACTGCAATTTCGGTCTCACCTTAAAAGAGTTAATTCCCAACCACGCCGCCACATCAAAATTCGCACTAGACAGGCGCTAGTTGTGGCTGGTTTGTTACTCAACGATTGTATGAGGACTTTCTGTTTCCCAAATCCGTGCGTATTTTGTGTTCACTAAACCGTTCAGGTGGACAAGGTGTGCATCGAAGAAGATATCTCTTTTTTAAAGAATTGATGTTGAAATTATGTTGCTTCATTCCCCATTGAACGAATTGCTTGTGCTGCTGATTTGAGCTCCTTATTTAGTTGAATTTTGTTTAGTTGATGTCGACGAATTGATGTATTCGGGTTCCTTTTTGTTTTAGTGTTACCGACTAGTTCGTTGATGCGCAGGAATTTTTCTGTCCATAACCGGCCTAGTTTTTTAATAAGTGGAGTAAGCAATCGGTTGTAGCATCTGCTAATTTTGAGAGGTGGCTTATTAGTGCAGAAAAATAACACCAAATTTAGAATTTTCGATTTTACCCTTTACTTATAATTAAAACCTGAATATTAAATTTAAAATATTTTAAAGACTTTTAATTTACTTCTAAACATTTAGACAAACCGAATTATGGATAAGAAAGCAGCCAGTACTATAACAAAAATTAATTGTTTTGTACGAATTATTATTATTCAGACTGTAAATGGCTCATACGGGTCTCTGTTTATCTCAACAAATTTATTTCCGCCGCCATAGTTGTCTTTCTGTAAAACATTTTCACTATTATTACGAATTCATAAAATAAAACAAACAAAAACGCCGAAACGTGGATTGTGAACGAGTCAGCCAGTCACATGTCCTGCTAGACAGTCAGTCAGTATGTTGTTGCTTTAGTCAGATTTTTCGTATGTTCTCCTTGATGATGTAAAGGTTTGAAAGTCAAGTCAGTTGCCAAGCAACACAGTATGGAGTGAAAAAATGTGTGTGTATATACATGCATAAATATATGGTATACATGCTTTACAGTGTTTAACGGATGTTTTCAATCAGTCTGTTTTAAATCTTATGTAGTGAGCCACATTAACAAAAACATCGGAAAGAGTCATCGAGATATTATTATTACTCGAGATACATATGTATGTTAGTACTCCACTGCAGGCACCCAAAGGACTTTGTTAAAGAATAAAATTAAAATGGTCTGTTATACTCGTATGTGTGTACATGGTACATAATTTTTCTTAAACCTTAATGTGTGTGCCCTTGTAGTCTAATGGGTAGCGTACTCGACTATTAGCGCGAGGGTTGTGGGTTTGATTCCCACCAGAGGCTCTGGTCTGTTTCTCAGCTCGTAGTAATTAGAATAGAAATTGTAAATGTATTGTAATTATAAATAAAAAAACGTATTTTTTTAATAAACTTGAGGACGTAATTTAATTATTAGATGCCATTAATTCCAAATTTGACAACTTCTTCCCAATTTTAGCTCAGCTTCGTCGTTAAAAAAATTACAGTTATGAGTAGAAAAATAGCGATGGTAACAGAAGTAATACAAACAACGATTTGATTACTTTATTACGTGCTTTCAATGCAAAAATAGAGTACGTTCTCAGTATTCAATTCCAAATATTTTATTTTAACAAGCCAGGTCATCTGTTAAAATCATCTACAACTTACACATACATAGATCACATAACGTTTGGTAAAATGAAGCGTAAAATCAAAGAAAATAGAGTATAAATAATGTGCATTTGGGCATATTTTGGAATATTTCTCAAAAATATTTCTTGATGCGGGGGGAAAGATGGAAGGGAAGGGTAAAGAAACCAAGAGCGTAACAATGAGTTTTTGTTGTTTGACTAATTTTTTATTTATATTTCTGAAACAGTGTTGCCACGAAAAAAATTTTGTAACCAACATTTGTGAAAAAAATCACCAAATAAGAAAAAATATAACCAAAATTAAATTCGTAGACTTTTGTTTTATTTTTTTTTTCAAGTTTAAATTATAATTAATAAAAAAGAAACAAAAAATAGCTTTTTTTATAAGAAACAAAATAACCAAAACCAAAAAAATCTACACATCAAAAAAATAACCGATTTTGGTTAGAAATAACCAAAAATGGCAACACTGTTCTCGGCACAAAGAGAACATGATAAAAATTATAAGAGGCAAGTGTTAACCCAGAGGAAAATTGTTAGTAATATTTTCAAGTCTACTTATTAACCCAATAATATGTATATGTGAGCGAAAAATATAGAAAAATTGTACTGCGCTAAGAACCTAAAAACACCGTATTTAACTTTGCAAGTATTCTTCCAAAAATCGAAATCATTTCTCATTGATATTAGTGAATCATACTGTAATATTTCTTTGGGTGTAAAATTGAAGTCTGAACAAAGCGACATGAACATTCTTCTTTAGAAGCCGACAAGCAAAGCAACTGAATGCATTTTTACGCTCTCATGATGAGAGCAACACATTGTTACAATCTTTGTTTGTGTTTATTTTGCTTCTGTCTTCCACCCTCCTCATCAAGAAATGATTTTAGTGAGAGCGGGTCGTAATGTTTGGTGAGAGCGGGTCATGATATTACAACCCGCCATAAGAAATTTAACTTCTACATAATGCGCATTCTTTATATCCATATTCTTTGGTAAAATTCTTCTTCGAAGTATTTCTGGGTTATCAGAATGTACCGATTGTTTTTTGTAATGTGAGATCATTCGTCGCTTGACATGTCACGACATTATAAAAAAGAGTATACAAAAGTCAATCAACAAATACAGCGAATGTGAACACAGCAATATTCGTAGAAATTGATGTTAAATGAATGCATGGCAAAATCAACAATTACAGCAATGTTAAGGCAACGTAAACGCTATCATTCAGTTCTCTGAAGAAAACTCAGATACGCAGCACAACGAGGAACAATAAGAAAATAAAGATTCTTAAAAGGCACCGGTTGCAAGTAAGCTATGAGCCACTGTAGCAAAATTTTGTTTGCTTAATAATTTGTTCGTATGTAAATGTTTTTAAACGTATGAGCATAGGGGAATAAATGTGATTCTTCGTAAGGCAGCGGGAATGTTGTGTCATATGTTTTGTGTTCTTGTGGTTCCGTTTTTTCTCTTTTTTTGTTTTAATGAGGTGAGTGTATTTGATTTGATTTTTTTTTTCTTTTATGGCAATCGCTGTTCATGTTATCAACAGCATTTTATTAAATATCTTTTAGAAATTTTACGTTGTACAAGTTTTAGTTTACATTTCTATTCTTTTATCTCGAATATTTTAAAGTTCATATTACAATTGAACGTGTAAATATATTCTCTTTAACATATTGTTACGAAAATGGAAATGGTGTAACATCGTTTAACATTAAAATAATAAACAAATGCTACACAAACAAAAAGCCTATACCAATAAGCAGATAGAGGCTGCCTTCCAAAATGTTAGTTGCTTTGTGTTTGAACTAAGTATCGTGTTTCATAATGCCGCTGTACAAAATATATACAATGTATTATATTTCAAAACGTCGTCAATGTGTATTTTTAACGCAGTCAAAAAGCAATCAGGCATCGGATTTATAGTTCATGCATTGTTTGGTTACTTTGCATATCAACATAGTTTGTATACAGTAGTAGAACTGTATACAAACTTTGTATTGATACATTTTGGAAGGCAGCCAGACAAGTAAGAAACAAAGCAAGAACAAATAACGTAAACAAACAACAATGAAACCACGATGGAGTTTTTGAGTGGGCGTAGCCCCGAACATTCGACTTCAAGAATATTAACCAGACGTTGTAAACGGTGGCACACAAAAGCAGTGAGAACAATAAATAGTTTAACCCGCCAATGGTGACGTGTTGGTCTGTGAGACCGGTTGTGTTAAAAAATTCGTGTAACTTTATTGTCCGTTATTGTTTTTTGTTGCGATTTCGAGTAGCTGCAACATTCCACATCCCCCACCATCAGTTCATGACGAAACTTCTTCGTGACTACAACTTCTGTATTTTTTCTTCTAAACTGGTGTATGAGACCGTGAGTCACCGTGAATATAAGTGAAATAATCAAGTATGAATTTTTTATTATTCGCTTATTTTATTTGTTTTTTTGTTCTTTTATTAAAGTTCCTATTGTCGAAAGACTAATTAACATTATTTTCCTTAATGAAAATGTGATTTTTTTATTTTTTCTTAATTTTAAAAAATGTATTGTTAAAACATTGTTATTTTTAATGCTCTATTTAAAAACATTTGTGAATTTTAGTATTGAAATAAAAGAGCTTAAAATGATTAAATAT
The DNA here is from genome assembly GCA_930367235.1 of Sarcophaga rosellei. Classification (NCBI taxonomy): domain Eukaryota; kingdom Metazoa; phylum Arthropoda; class Insecta; order Diptera; family Sarcophagidae; genus Sarcophaga; species Sarcophaga rosellei. The sequence continues at coordinate 63,653,315 of OV884019.1, forward strand.
CTTTGTTTTATTGTCAAAGTGCATAAATAAAAAAAAAACATTAACTATTAGTAACACGTTTCGAAATATCTTCAGTTGAAAACCCCGGTGCATGGGACCGGCGTCACCATTAATCAAAGTCAAATTTGCGTCACCATTGGCGGGTTAATTGAAACTTGTTGCAAAAAGAAACTTTATTTTTAGGTTACAAAATTTACGTCTTTATTGTTTAAAGTCTACAAGGCAAGTGAAGCCGCCATGATAAAAAAAAGAAATTATACATTTGTGTGTAAGCGAAGGTAGGTTTGGAAGTGTTGTATTATAATGAAACAGGGTTACCATTTCAACACCCCTTCTCAATGAACATTTGCAAACCATTCAATAAAAAGATACATTAAAAAAAATCTTTCAAAATAATCCGAGCAATTTAACAAATCTCTCGTGGCTGGGCTTCGGCAAATTCTTGGTAAAGATATCTGCTATATTCTCACTGCTGCAGCAATACTTGAGTTCTATAAAGCCTCTTTGAAATACCTCTCTTATGTAATGGTACTTTATATCGATGTGCTTGCTTCTTTGAAGGTAAACTGGATTTCTAACTAAGTTTATGACACTTTTGTTGATGATGACTATTGAAGTCGCCGTGGTCTAGTAGGTAGTGTGTTGGCTTATTAGACGAAAGGCCCGAGTTCGAATCACAGGCCAGACATCAAAAACAAAATACAAAAAGTATTTCTTCGGCGACTTCCTCTCAGCAGATTACTGGCAAAAACTCTGAGAGTAAAAATTGCCATGAAAAGCTTCTCAAAAAATCTGTCGTTCGGAGTCGACTTTAAACTGTAGGTCCCGCCACTCAAGTATAAAATTAACGCACACAACATGAGTGGTATGAGAAGCTAGGCCGTAATCCTGACTGAAGGGTTGTAATGGCCAATTATGTATATGTATGTATTGATGACTATTGATTTGGGCCACTGTATATTCATCTCACCAATTAATTTTTTTAAGAAAACAGCTTCCTTGGACGCAGAAGAGAGCGACGTATATTCAGCCTCTGTGCTACTTAAGGCCACTGTTGATTGTTTCCTAGATTCATAAGAAGACACTGCTCCCGCGAACAAAAAGGCATATCCAGTATATGATTTCCGATTTGAGTTATCTCCTCCCCAGTCAGCATCAGCGTAGCACTCAATTGGCTTTCCAGTCTTTCAATATATGAGTTGTTTGTTCCGTGTTGTAGATAAGTACCTCAATATTCTTTTCGCAGCCGCCAAGTGCTCTGTATGTGGATCAGTATTTCTCCGCGACAGATTACATACCGTATGCAATATATCGGGTCTCGTGTTTAGGGCTATATACATTAAGGAACCTATCATAGATTGATACCGAGTCTGATCTACTTTTTCACAGTCCTCCTTATCACATCTCACTTGCCATTTCGGATCCAAAGGTGTTGCCATTAGTCTGCATTCCACCACGTTATGTTTCGTTAATAATTTGTGTATTTGTGATTTTTGACTAATTGATAAGCTTCCTTTTTCACCATCGCGAGTAACTTCCAGGCTTAAAAAATATTCCATCGGACCCTTGTCTATTACCTGCACTTCGTCAGCAATCAGCCGTTTAATTTCAATCAATTCTTCTTTCTTCGAACAGGCCAAGAGCAAATCGTCTACGTATACGGCTATGATATTAATCGAATCGTTAGTACGTCTTATATACACACATGGCTCGCTGACACAGGGTAGGAATCCAATTTTCCTTAAAATATTGTCCAGTTTTATATTCCATTGACGTCCGGACTGCTTTAAACCACACAATGCTTTATTTAATTTTAGGACCAAATGTGGATTATCCTTGCCCTTAAATTCTTCAGGTTGGGCCATTTAAATATCATCATCAAGGTCGCTGTTCAAGTGAAATCGAACAGGCAATTCACGCCTTTAATGGGACGAAATTGGATAGATGTTTTATTTCCTGGTTGGCGAAATTTTTTTAAGGTAACCTTGTGTAATACAAGTGATATTTTATCTATAAAAAACGTCTGCCAAACTAGTACCGTGGAAGTGTTCAAAAGTACTTTCCCGTCCTTATTTTTGGATTGTCCAGGCCCCATTAAAAGTTTTTCAGCTGATATTTTTGTCAAGCCAAATTCTCAACCAAAATTTTTTAAGGCGTATACGGTGCCTTTAAGTTTAAAAAATTCTGTGGAGGCCGAGTTAGGTCGAATGCGTGACGAGGGAATATTAGAGCCCGTCCAAAAAAGTGTTTGGGCAACTCCAATTGTTTGTGTCATAAAAAAAGATTCTAATATAAGAATCTGTGGTAATTTTAAAGTAACAATAAACCCAGTTATTGAAATGGATGTATATCCATTACCGTTAATTGATGATATTCTCACAAGTTTGAGGGGTAAAACGTGTTTTTGTATTCTTGATTTGAGTAAGGCTTATTTACAGCTATCGGTAAATAAATCATCTCGTGAGTTGTTAACTATCAATACCCATATGGGATTGTTTCAATTTTGCCGTTTACCATTTGGTGTTTCAACTGCACCTATGATTTTTCAAAGGGTGATGGATCAAATTATGCAGGGCTTAGAAGGCGTTGCTGTATATCTAGATGATATTTTAGTTTCTGGTAACGGTGAACAAGATTGTAAATCTAAATTGTATAAAGTTTTAAGTAGATTGCAAGAATACAATGTTAAAATCAATTGGAATAAATGTAAACTTTTAGTAAATACTATTGAGTATTTGGGTCATACCATTACCCCTGAAGGTATAAAACCTTCAAATTCCAAAATGGAGGCTATAATACGAGCACCTGAACCAAGTAATATTGACCAACTTCAAAGTTTTTTAGGGTTAATTAATTATTACTCCAAATTTTTGCCAAATAGTGCTACAGTCTTAGCACCTTTGTATAAATTATTGCGTAAAGACGTAAAATGGAGTTGGGATGAAGAATGCATCTTGGCTTTTCAAAGCTGTAAAAAGTTATTATGCAATAACAATTTGTTGGTTCATTTCGATTCAAATAAACCTATTGTAATTGCGTGTGACGCGTCTCCATACGGTGTTGGTGCCATTTTAAGTGTAGTTGTTGATGGTCAGGAGAGGCCGTGTTACATGGTTTCATCTACTTTAAGTAAAGCAGAGAAAAATTATTCTCAGATCCATAGAGAGGCCTTAGCGGTGGTATTTGCAATTCGCAGATTTCATAAGTTTGTTTATGGTTATAATTTTACGGTATACACCGACCACCAACCACTTGAAACACTTTTAGGTGATCAAAAGGCTTTATCTAATATTGTCTCTGTTCGTTTTCATAGATGGATTCTATTTTTATCAAATTATAATTGTAAAATTAAATATCGCCCTGGTTCAAAACAAAAAAATGTCGATGCGTTGTCACGTCTACCTCTACAAGGCGAAACTAATGTTAATAATTTAAATATAAATTTTTTCAACTTCGTTAATGAAGCGCCAATTTCCCTAAAGGATATTGTCTTATATTCTGAAAAAGACCCTACAATTCGGAAGGTTATGAAATTAGTTCAGAATAACAGTTGGTCTAAGGAAATGAAATCGAATAGTCTACTAATTCCATATAATAATATAAAAATTTCTCTAGAAGTCAAGGGGAATTGTTTATTTTATGGAGATCGTTTAGTTATACCAACAATTTTAAGAGATAAATTTCTATCGTTGCTACACGATACTCATATTGGGATCGTTCGTATGAAGTTGTTAGCTCGTGCTTCGGTTTGGTGGCCTTCCATTGATAAAAGTATTGAGGCTTATGTTTCAAATTGTCCGTCGTGTCAAAAAACTCAAAACAAGACAAAAGATTGTCCAAATTTTACGTGGCCTCCAACTTCTTTTCCGTTTGAACGCATTCATGCGGATTTGTTTCAGTTCCAAAATAATGATTTTTTAATAGTTGTTGATGATTTTTCTAAATGGATTGATATACAAATTTTATATAAAACATCAGCAATGGTGGTTATTGAAAAATTAAAATTTTTATTTTCAAATTTTGGATTTTGTTGTACGCTAGTAAGCGATAATGGACCGCAATTCCGAAGTGAGGAGTTTAAATTATTTTTAAAATCAAACGGAATAAGTCAACTTTTTAGTCCCGCTTATCATCCCCCCAGTAATGGTTTGGCAGAAAGAGGTGTTCAAACCGTTAAAAATAGTTTGAAATCGTACTTTCTATCTAACAAGTCAGGGAAACTTTCTGTCCAAAACGTCGTATTAAACTTTTTATTTAAATACCGAAACACTCCATCTACTGTCACAGGTATGTGTCCAAGTGAATTTGTTTTATCATATAAACCAATAACTCTATTATCATATATTAAATTAAAAAAAGAATCAAATACGAAAGTTAATACAACAAACTACAAAGAAAAAAAGATTTTAGAGAAAGATATGTTTCAGAAAAGCAAAAAATTTAATAATTTCAGTTTAAAAGTTGGTAAAAAAATTTTGTCACCCTCGCTGTCATCTTCGTTAGAACTGTAAACTTCTTTAAACTGGCCATCATACGTTGTCGGTACTTGTTCATGTTCCACCTCGGGTGAATTCTTCAATATGGGGATACTTATCTCATCAATATTTCCCCATTGGGCTCAACAAAATACACGTCACGACTAACAATAAGTTGTTGTGTTTGTGAATCATATAATCTATAGGCCTTTGATGAATCGCAATAACCCACCATGGTGCATTCCTTACCCCTCGTTTCAAATTTACCTTTATTACGTTTGTTCAGTGCAATCGCCATGGATCCGAATATTTTCAAATGACCAATAGATGGTAATTGACCATGAGAAACGTTATAGGGTGTATCACCGTTCAAGGCACGCGTAGGTGCTCTATTGCGCAAGTAGGCCGCTGTATTAACTGCTTCAGCCCATAAATGGTCGCCAAGATTCGCTGCGACCAACATACAACGAGCCATTTCTATTAACGTGCGGAGTATACGGTACAGTTAACTGGTGTAAAATTCCCTACTCCTTTAAATATTCATCAAAAGAACTGTTAACAAACTCGGTTCCATTGTCGCTTCTAATAACTTTTTTTCCCGGTTTGTCGCTCGATCATGGATTGGAACTTACGAAATTGGCCAAAAACTTCATCCTTAGTCTTCAAGAAATAGACATAGACATAACGGGATTTATCATCAATAAAAGTTAGCAAATATTTTGCCCCACCAAGCAACAACTTATTCATTGGACCACATACGTCCGTATAAATAATTTCCAAAATATCATCAGCACGGGTTTCAGAACTAGTAAAAGGCCTTTCTGTGCACTTACATTTCATGCAAATTGTACACTGAATGTCTGCCGGAATAGATATATTTAAGCCACGTACCAACTTTTTATCAACTAGCTCTTTTAAGCTACCAAAATTGAGATGTCCATATCGGCAATACCACCTCGGCCTCGTCAGGCGATTTCCTCGTAAAAAATAATTTATTATTGTCTATCTCAAACAAAAACAGATCACGTACCTTTTTTGCACGTAGGATGACTTCTCCGTGCATATACTTTACCTTTGCTACGTTCTTGCTAAATTCCACCGAATTTTCATAATTAACGGCCTTAGAAACCGAAATAAAGTTGCATTGTAGACCAGGCACGAACAAAACATCTACTAGTGTAATAATATTCTCATTGATGATCAACCGCACTGTACCAATACCTTCAGTCAACATGCAATTATCGCCTGCAAGTATAATCGTCTCACTATGTTGTTTGAACTCATCAAACATGTTGCGGTTGCAACACAAGTGCGATGAAGCCCCGCTGTCAATACACCATACATTTGCATTTAAATCAGTGTTGGTCACTGCAGAAAAAAACGAACTTTTCTTGTCATTGTTGTCCCTTTTGCTCATTCTCCTTTCTTAGCTCTTTACAGTTAGCAGCATAATGACCCTTTTTTCTACAGTTAAAGCATCGTATGTTTTTTAAGTTGTTGGTGTTATATTTGGTGTTTGTATACACTTTATTCCTATTGTTGTAATCTGTGCCTTTGCGTTATTAAAATCACGCGCCATGAATGCCTGAACTGTACCCTCCTCTTCTTTGTTTGCCTTTTTTCGCTCAACTTCTATAAGTTTAACCTTTAAAGTTGAAAGGGAAGGAAGTTCATCTCGTGATTCAAGAGCTACAACAAGTGGCTCATATGTCCTAGGTAAACTAGCTAACAGCATAATTACGAATAATTCCTCCTGGAGAGCAACCCCTGTTTCTGCCAACTTATCAACAACAGATGCAAAATTACAAATATAACGCTGCATGCACTCACCGTCTGCCATACGCATGTTCAAAATTTGTTTGAACAATGAAACCTTACGAACAGGCCCCTTGGGGCGATGTATTTCATGAAGTATATTCCAGGCGTCTTTGGCTGTGGTACAATTTTTGACATGGGCAACTTGCATCGACGTCAAGCTCAATATTATAGTAGCCATAGCTTTTTTCGTCTTTAGCTTTCCACGCTGCAAGGGCATTTCGCTCTTCGGGCTTCACGCCATCTGAAATCATCGCCCATAATTCCTGATGCACCAAAACACTTTTCATCTGAATATTCCAGGAATCGTAATTGGACTCATCTAATTTTTCTATGTTAAAAAATTGACCACCCATTTCAATTTTTCTTTTTCAAACGAATTATAAATTTTCTTATTTAATTATTTCTTGGGTGCCTGGGCCCATAACCTGTTGCAAAAAGAAACTTTATTTTTAGGTTACAAAATTTACGTCTTTATTGTTTATAGTCTACAAGGCAAGTGAAGCCGCCATGATAAAAAAAAGAAATTATACATTTGTGTGTAAGCGAAGGTAGGTTTGGAAGTGTTGTATTGTAATGAAACAGGGTTACGTTACCATTTCAACAAAACTAAACACAAATTTATTTTTATTTTACCTGCAATCTACGAACTCATATTTTAAACGATTTTAAAAAGGTAAAAACGTAATAATATTTAATGAATAAATGTATCTTTATATTGTCTTTTATAACAATCAATCAATATTTTTAAGCTAATTTCTCTTATAGTAATTAAATAAAATAAGAAACAATGAATTTGTCAAATCACTTATTAATTTAGAAACAATTTTAATTTTTCAAAATTATGTCTACAGTTTACAGATTATACATGACAATAATAATGTCATTAATAAATAGATTAATTAGATAGAAGTTTAGAATTGCCTAACTTTCGGAAAGCCAATAAACCAAATATCCACCGCTTAAACGAAATCAAACTCAAGACTAAACACAAATACACCAAAAACTTATATACACCCGAGTAAGTACTAGAGCTGCAAAACTATCGATAGTCGGCCCATTCGATAGTTTCGATAGTCCGGTATAAAACTATCGATAGTATCGAATTTTTGGCGTACGTATATAGATGTATATACACATATATGTATGTGTATATATACATATATAGTGGTGGGGAAAAAAATAGCAAGACACACAAAAAACTCTAACTTTTTCCATACCGAAATTTTCTATTTCGATTGTATATAGCGGTTCGTTTTACAGCTATTCTATAAGTTTAAATTGTTTTCTAATAGTTGAAGTCCTTAATACAAATTTTTTGAACTTGTTTCTATTTCTTTTCAACCTTAACTTAAAAATGAATACAATTGTCACGTTTTATACGCCGATATTATTTTTTTGCGTTGACCCCGTCGCTAAATTGAAAATTGCCGCTTAAATTTCGATACTATCGCTATCGAAAAAAAACCATCGATAGTCCATTATAAATAAAACTATCGATACTATCGATAGTACTATCGATAGTTTTGCAGCTCTAGTAAGTACATACGCCTAGCTTTTGAATCCAATGTTAAAAATGTTCGTAACATAAGGCAAGAATATAAATCAGCAGAAAATATTGTTTTTAATTTTCAATATGTAACAAGCATCGAAAGGAGTTCAGAGTTCTAATCGTGCTTATAAATATCTTTAATCATAATCTCGATTTTTTTTTTTGAAAATTAATTTTTTGATGGCCTGTACATCCCGTCCCTGTTTGAACGAATTTTTTGCGGTTTATCCTAGATGTACACTATTCAATTTTCAACTTGCAAAGATTTTGACTTTTCTGCACAGATAGCAAAATTCCTGCCAATGAAACAGAAAGTAAAGCAAAAACTGGTGGGGTTGCGATTTGTGTTCGCAATGGTATTCCTTGGAAATTAACGTTTATTTTTTTATTACAAATTATATTAAATTAAAAGCGAGCTGATTAACTTCGGACATATGATTGGTGTAGTGCAACAAACTAAAAATCCTACCAGAATTTCTGGTTCACCCCGAGCCTCATGCTAGTTGTCTAATACACTATCCATTGGACCTCCAGGGCACCCTTATTAACACAAATTAGGAGTGAAATAAAATACCTATTTCTTAATATTTTAAGCGTCGATAAGAAGCTTCTATTAGTTAGTGTTTATAGACTGAACTGTAATATGAATTTTGATACAGTAGTTTTGATTTAGCTGCCTTTTATTTACGTGCGCATTGACTTTACCTGCACAAAAATTTTGAGTCGTGCTTTGAGAGAGTAATCTATAATTAAAGTAAAAAATTTAATTTAGCTGCATTTTTGGCTTATCTGCACAAAAATTCTTGCAAAAGTTAGTTGTGCAGGTAAGTCAAAACTACTGTACTATTATTTTTACATTTGATTATTATAATGATAATTGTTATTGATTTTAATAATAATTAGTTAGTCGACAAGTTGTTAATTGAACCGATGCTTTTACTTCATCTTAATCCTAGAAATGAGTCTTCGCCCACAAATATATCACTTACCGTAGATTTTAAGGTATTGATTATACAACCTTAAATTATAATATTTATTGGTAACAAATTTACGTTCTGTAAAGTATAAACAACCAATTGTCCTTACTACAGGAAAATTTAAAAAGTAAAGTTATCAAATCCAAACAGCAATTTTGATTTAGTTCATAAATAAAACCACTAATTAATAAGCGAGTTAATGGATTTCAGTGGTGGAAGTGTTTAGAACTGAATGTTCTTAACAAATCCGCATGTGCGGAGTTTACCAAAAATATTAAAATCTCGACACACTATGTAGCGTTTTTAGTTCTTTTAGAATATACCAAAGCTTGTGTACGACTGATATACTATATAGGCTCCAAAAACTGCTTTAACTTGCAAATTCTGTCTGTTATTCTATAACAAATGTTTGCAAAGGTGTCACTTAATCATGAATATTAGGCCTCTTTTGTTCTGTATGTATATAAGTATTTTAGTTAAATTTATTGTTCATATACAGTGGTGGCCACGAATTTAAGACACGACATATGACTGAGTTATTTGAGATAATTTTTACATTTTATCGAAAAAATTATGGGTCCATGATATTTTTTTAGGATTTTAGTAATGTTATGAAGAAAAATTAATAATATTTTCTTACCTATATTCGGTTAAGAATTTTTATTTACATATTATATACATAAACACAAATTTTACCTGGTCGCGAATTTAAGACATAGGCACTATTCTCTAAATTAAGCTCAGCTGCATAAAAAAAATCATAGTATTAAGTGGGGAATCCTTTATTTTTGATCACAGCAGCACATCTCCTGGGTAAACTTTCGACTAATGCCACATAACGTTGCTTTGGAATTGCATGCCAAACCCTTTGGATTTCTTCCCACAAATCGCTTGAATTTTTTGGTTTAACTGTTCGTACATATTCCTCAACATCATTCCACAAGTTCTCAATTGGATTGAGGTCCGGGGATTGAGCTGCCCACTTAAGAACAATGATATCGTTTTCTTCTAAGCAACTCTTCACTAGACGTGAAACGTGCTTAGGGTCATTATCATGCATAAATTTCTATATTGGAGGCATGTTGTCTTCAGCGAATGGTATCATTGTGTCTGTTATAATATTTTTGTAAACATGGTGGTCCATTTTAGAATTTATATTGTAAATGGGACCTACACCATGCCAGGAAAATGCTGCCCACACCGTCACATTTCCACCACCAGGTTGTTTTTAGGGTGTACTTTGGATGATGCTCTAGGTTTGGAGGGCGCCAAACGTACTGCTTTCCATCAGAGCCGAAGCGGCAAAACTCCAAAGTATATTTTTCCAAAATATCATGGGTTTCTTGAGATTTCTCAATTATCACAAAATTATCACAAATAAGTCCATCATATGTCGTGTCTTAAATTCGTGGCCACCACTGTATATGCAGATGGCCTGCAGTTTTATGTTAGCACTCGTGTAGAAAATATTTCTTCTTCTTTAGACTGTATTAATCATGATTTGCAAAAAATTACTACGTGGATTTTAACTAATGGAGTATGTATTTATTCTTTCTAAGTTTAAGTACATATATAATGCTTTCGAAAACTAATAAAACATTTGTTGCCCCTGAATATAATATTAAAGGACTTTAATTTGGTCAAATCTACAACCAATCTGGGTTTTATATCAAACAACATAATCTAACCACAGAATTTAGTGTACAGTAGATAGCCTGTGGGCTATCATAGATTCTACTCCTTTTGCTATTCGGAAGCAACGCATTTCATTGCCGAACTTTTAGAAAGGTGCGTAATCTACGATAATAATGGCAACGGACGTGGGCAATTTTGATCATATTCTATTTTTTTAGAATGCTCTTACCAGTGCTCAGTGATCTAGACACACGCGTTCCAAAATTTCATGAAATACACCTGTACAACACTGTGCCAAAATTGAATAAATTTCTTGTGCCACAATTGTGGTGAGTATCAATCACTATCAGTTCACAAAGCCTTTTCGATCAAATCACTGAGTCAGTGTTGTCTACATTGAAGACCTTCAGACTGATACAAAAATCATTCTATATTAAGCCGATAGACTATAAGTGTGAAATATTAGAAGATTATATTGAAAAATTAAATATATTGAGTAACCATAGCTGACAAACAATTTCTGATAGAAAAATCTATTTTTATTGAAAATTGTATGAAGTAAGATCAATAATTCTGTTATGTTTCTTGTACGTATGGGGTATGGGGTATGCCGTCAATGTAATTATCATTCTGAAATACATTTTAAAATAGAAAAAAGTTTGTTATCATATCTGTTCCATACAACATATCATAGCAGGTGACGTTAAAATGTTTACTGTTCTTCATACGAAAGAGAGCAAACATACAAACACACATAGCACATCATTTGTTATATATAATAAAAGGAAAATGAACGGTAACTACATAAAGAAGAAAATGTTATGAAAATTTTACAGAGAAGAACTTTTATAATGTGTTCATATAGACTTCCTATATTGCGAATGTATGTACATAAGTATGTATTAAATATATATGTATAAGTATAATAAAATAAAATAGGGATTGGAATGAGTTTGTATGTAAAGTTGCGATTATGTTGTGCTAAAAGAGAGGCGTCTTCTAGTTCCTACATTTTTTAGTGATCTGAGTGAAACAATTTTCTTTGTTTTGACATTGATATGATATTTTTATTTATTTATTTATTTCAAGTCTATGGAAAATCCTTACAGACTATTACATTTTATATTTCAATACAAAATTATTAATATTATGATTTCAATACAAAAACTAAGTTAACAAATAACTTAAAAAAAGAAAACAACATTACTTACTTACTTAATTGGCCATTAACAACCCGATTAACGGATTTCGGTCTGCGGCAACACAGCCTTCCAGGCGCTTCTGCTTCTTGCGCGCCTACGCCAGTTGATAGGGCTTCCTCGATTTGATCCTTCCAACGCATACAAGGTCATCTTCTTCGCCGGCTTCCAAAGATTCCTGCATTAAATACCCGTCTCACCGGAGCATAATCCACCATTCGAATGATATGGCCGAGCCGCAACCGCTGGATGTTAATGCGCTGCACAACGTCTATGTCGTTGAGGGGCTCATACAGCTCACTGTTGGATCGGATGCGGAAATCATCGCCAACTCGCACTGGACCGAAGATCTTACGTAGGACTTTTCTCTCGAATACTCTCAAGGCTGCTGCATTAGTGCTTAATAGGATCCATGCCTCTGCAACATTGAAATTATTAATTAAAGGAGTTTAATTGTAAAATTATAGCTTTTTAAATGGATTCCAAATTTTTGTTAAAATCTATATGAAGGTAAAGATTATTAAAATCATTACAGATTCTACGAAATGGATCGAAGTTCGCATAGTTAATTGTGTAATATTTTATATTTATGAAATAATCGTATCTTGTTGGATGAACAGGTACTCTTATGTAAAGTTTTTCCAGAAGAAATTGACAGTTGATAACACCATTAATCAGCTTCAGAAGAAAGACAGCATTTAGTATTTTACGACGGCTTTTTGAAGATGGTAATTTAATGAGTTCTAGGCGTTTTTCATAAGATGGTAACATTCTATTAGGATCCCATCCATTCCCAAAACCACGAAGACAAAATAATACGAACTGATTCCATTTTGTCAGAGTGTGCAGGGTATTGAGGGTCCCATATTACAGATCCATATTCAAGAATTGGGCGAACCAGTGTAGTAATTAATTGCTTGCTAAAATAAGTGTCAGAAAACTCTTTAGCCCATCGTTTGATAAATCCCAGGAGTACATGTAGCTTTGCTAACAGTTGATGTAATATGATTTCTGAAGTCCCATTTACAATCGAAAATATACATCCATGCACTCTGCAATTTAATATTCTGTTATTTAATTTTGTGGCAAACTTATATGAGGTCATTCTCATGTACCGTATGTATACATATCAAACTGATTAATGCTGTTATGTGAACGTTGAGTATACAGTAGTACAAAATAAAACAATATCTTGATAAAATTTAAAAATGTTCTTTTTACAGCTCACGGCACTAATGATTGAGGTACATACGTACAAAGAAAGTACTACATATCTAATGCATTTTATTATTTTCTTTAATGTTTGAGAAAATTGTATAATTTACATGGTTTCTAACTACGTATGTTTGATTAATAGAAAATAGTTACAACAACCTTTTGTGTGCATCTTGAGGATTGGGTTGGATTTCTTTAGATGGCGCATCTTTGGAACGGGTAGCGGTAAATCGCTCTCTGCTATTCTCATAGAACATTGTGTGTTATTTGGCGCCGCATTTCTGATAGCTGTTTCCGGTTTCACATCAGAATCGTTTATACGTCTGAGCGAAACAATTTAAGCTATTGTCATGCTGTATAACGTGTGCCCTTTTCTGGGCGATGGACATATATTGGAACACAATACATAAGCGTATAGTTTCGACGACCCAATTTATAGGGTAGTTTGTGAAGCATGATGAGCTGTCAAGAGAAAACCAGAGGAAATATACACAATACAATTAGGACATGATATGAAGTTAACTCCCTAAGCTAGTGTTCTAGATAAAATAACCATAATTTATTAGTTAGAACTTTGAGTACGGAAAGTATTAGTCTCAACGAATAATCTGCATAATTTTTTTTATCTTAGTAACAAAATCACTCGCTTGTATTTTTCTGATCCCTTCCGTAAATAACATCCATTATCCTACAAAGTCGTCACTCCATAGCTGGTGACAGATGTTCTTTAATCAGGACCAAATCTTTCTGCTTCTAGTTGTTCCTTCCCCATTTTCCATTTGATTCCCCACTACAACTTGGTAATATATTCGCTTTTACAACGATGAGTAAATAATTATTGTATGACTTTAAGCCAATCCCAGCGTTTCAGGAAAGATGTGTTCTCCAGAGGAACAGCAATAACTAGAGGGACCTGGAGTTGACGAGTGATTCCATGACACACCATGTGATGCTTCATCTTTTTAACAAGTCTCTGGACATATGTTTGTCACCGAAACGTCATTAACATCTAGTATTTTTTGTCAGCAACTTGGTTATCAATTCAATATAACTTTTAAACCTATCGTAAATGTTGCATCAAACAAGTCTCTATCTCTTGGTGTAAAAAATCAGGCTCCACAGAATTGTAGTTGCCGTTTCGCTTTTTCAAGGCGATGTTGGCCTTGTAACTCTATAGCAAGATGTGTGTATTACAATTAAACAATGGCAAAACCAAAATTAAATGACAAATAAAGAACAAAACTGAAAATATTAAAAAAAAATTTTAGTAGTAGTTAGTAGACGAAGGCTAAATGTAACTTTTAACAATATTGCACGATATGTATTTGGCATCAAGAGAAATAGTAGCATATTACATTATGCCAAACAAATTTATAATATCACCTTTGATAATTTACTGAAGTGCCGAGTACCACTGCTTTTGCATAGAATCATCTATTATCAGCAACCACCCTATTTGTATCAGAAAATAAAATTTTCAAGGTCTAATAGGGGAAAAAGATAAATTGTATAAAATATACCAAAGCTGCCTCTGAGCAACACTTTTTCATTAACTTCATTCGTCTTTGGAGCCAACTACCCTCACAATTACAATTAATATCCAATACAAGCCATTTTAAGACTGCCATATTTAAGCATTATTATTATTTATTTATTAATTCTTCCATGTTATATTTCACATAACATAATTGGCTCATTACAACCCTTCAGTCCGGATTACGGCCTAGCTTCGCAACACCACTCATGTTGTGTGCGTTAATTTTATACATGAGTAGCGGGACCTACAGTTTAAAGTCGACTCCGAACGACAGATTTTTTGAGAAACTTTTCACGGCAATTTTTACTCTCAGAGTTTTTGCCAGAAATCTGCTGCGAGGAAGTCGCCGAAGAAATACTTTTTGTATTTTGTTTTTGATGTCTGGCCTGGGATTCGAACTCGGGCCTTTCGTCTAATAAGCCGACACACTACCTACTAGACCACGGCGACTTCATGTTATATTTGCCTAAATGTTATTTTGTTGAGAATTATTATATTAATATAGTTTAACTTTTTTGTCTGAAATTAATTTTGTTTCCATTTACACTCTTATATTGTTTTGTAACCTTTATGACAATTTACTAACCAATACTTTAAAATAAGACTTGTTCTTGTTGTATTGAATTTACCATAAATAAATAAATAAAATAAAAAAAAAAAAATAAAAATAGATAAGCCCAACCTACAGTATGAGGAAGAACCAAAAACTTATTCTACCTTACGCTCTCGTTCCACATCTGCTATAGTAACACTTATGCGTACTCTTGTATTTTTTTTTTCTTTTTTTTTTTTAACAAAAATTAGCATTATGGATATACTGCAAGTAATGTTATCGTTTAGCAAAAAGTTATACATTTGTACATTTTGAGATCTTATCGATTAGATATTTTAACAATTAAAACTAGGATTCCTCAGATATTGGTAATAATTATTTTTTACATTATATACACTAAAAATAGAAAGGAAAACCTTTATGGGGAAGAAAAGCAATTCAAATATCCTATATAATTCAAAAATATTATAAAATATATACTTTTTAACAAATCCATTGAATCAATAGATAATTAAAAAATATGAAATTAGTTAATTTGTTTAACAAGAATTTTTGTTAATTAATAGTTCCGCGAAGCAATATAGCTTGTCTGCAGAAGATTTATAATAAAATAAAAATTAAGTAATAAAATATTAATTAATTGAGAAAAAAAAAAAATAAATAAAGATTATACAAGCTAAAATGAAATGAGAAGGTGGTAGCATAAATAAGTTAACTTTGCGAGTTTATGAAAAAGTTTTTCAAAAGTTTTTTTCTTTTCTGTTTGTGCTGAATATTTAAAAGTTGTATTGGTAACATATTGAAAATTTGTGGTAAAATTACTTCTAATGTGTTTCTGCCGTAGTTATTGTGGAAGCTACCAGTTTTAAATTTACCTGTCGCTCTTTGTCTCGTGTTGTACTGATGGTCAATCATTTTGAGAAATCTTGAATCATTATAGAATTCAGTCGCTAGTGTTATATAAAAAATAGATTTAATATTTAATATACGCTGTACCTTTGCTAGGCTACTATTTTGAAATGTATTGTTGATTATTCTGTCGTTGTAATTTAGGTATCGGAATCCATTGGCGACATTATTATTATTGTTGTAATTGTAGGTACTAAGATTGCTGCTATTGGTACTTTTATGACTGGCATTGCTGTTGATTCTGTTGCTGTTGATTGTGTAGGTGTTGTGCAGGAAGTTGTTGGTATCAATAATATTGATTCTCTGGTTGTAACTGTGTATGTTATAGTTATTGATAATGCTATTTATAGGGTTGTTGTTGATGAGGCTGCTGTTATGAACTATGTTGTTGCTGATCATTCTATTGTTATTGATGTTGCTACTTACGGTGTAATTATTATCGTTTGTGTTGAAGCGTTAATTTTTTTTCAGAATTTTTAATAACCGATCCTGAGTTTTTTGTAGTAATCTACAATGAGTTGCACTTCCCCATGCCGCAATACCATGCCTAATGTACGACTCAGCAATTGCGAAATACGCCTGCCTTAATACATCATAGGTGGCACAGTTGCTTAAATGATATAACATGAAGGCAGCTTCTTTTGAAGATAATCGACATGAAAATTCCATTTAAATTTATTGTCAACGTAGACTCCCAGATATTAGTAAGATGGAACAAGTTCTATTTGCGTGACGCATGTATCATTGTTGCTGTTGCTATTATGCAGGCAATTTGTATCATGAAACTTTATTACAATGTTAGAGTCAGTAAAATGTGGTGGTTTTATATGCATAAGTTTTGTTTTTTGTGCGTTTATGATAAGACCGTTATCGTGACACCATTTGGATGCAATATTTAATTGGTTCTGCATTATCTTTGTAGCTTCTTGGATAGACTCACTCGATACCACAATTGCTGTATCATCAGCGTATGCAAAAGTTTGGCTATTATGCAAAGCGTTGAGCATGTCATTGGCATACATTATATAAAGAATTGGACCGAGTTTGAATCCTTGTGGTACTCCACAATCTATTCGTACTTCATCGCTTAGTTCATTATTTACTTTAACTCGATATGATCTGCATTCAAGATAGTTTTTAAACCACCGTAAAGTATTACCTCTAATACCGCTTCTTTCAAGAATTTGAAGGAGTTTGGTATGTGACAAAGTGTCAAAGGCTTTACTGGAATCAATGAACAATACAAGGCAATGTTTTTTATTATTTAAGCAGTTATTTATATAATTAGCAAAATTTCCTAATAGATTGTTAATATTTTTTCCTTTTTGGAAGCCAAACTGATTGCTATTAATTATATTGAATTTTTTTTAGGAAATTATTTAGTCTTCTAACCACTACTTCCTCCAGAATCTTCTCTAACACAGGTAAAATTGAAATTGGCCTATAGTTGTTATAGTCTGATTTCGTTCCATTTTTATATATAGGTCTTATTATAGATGTTTTCAAAATATTTGGCACCACAGCATTATTCAGGCTTGAATTTATTAGTTTTGTTATTGTAGGAGTTAATATTACAGCATTATTCTTGATGTCTTTAGTTCGTATTCCTTCAAGTCCAGCACTTTTTTTAATGTTTAAATTGTTCAGTATATTAAATATTTCCTGTTCATTAGTGTTTTCCATAAAAATTGAATTTTGTGTTGTAATTTCGACATTGTGCAAGGTTTTAATGTTACATTTGTGAATTATTTTATTCACGTTTTCCTTGAAGTTTGTCGCAAAGTTCTTTAAAATACTTGCAATGTTATCATTTTTAAAATTTTGTAAGATGTTGTCATCTATACTTTTATTATTTTATTATATAATTATTTCATTTATAATTTGCCATTCATTTATATTTAAAGAGTTTCTATATTTTTTGTAATTATTTTCATATAGTTTATTATTTTTATTATTTTGCCATTTTTTATATCACGTTCAGTTTATCACGTATATCACATTTTTTTATAATATTTTCGTTTATCCACTGATTTTGTGTTCTTGGTTTGCTTATCTTGTTTTTTGTCTTTGAAGATTTTTCGTAAATTTCTGCGAATTTATTAGTAATTTCCATACAAATGTCATTAGTGTTTGTCTTTTGTTGAGTAAGAGCATTCCAATTTGTTTCACTTATTAGTTTATTAACTTTATTATTATTTAGCTCTACCCGTTTATAGATATCTTCCGATCTCTGACTTCTTTTTACTTCATCGATACAGTAAAAACCAAAGTATAACACTTAGTGAAAGCTTTGACAGTTGAAAAACGTTCAAAACATAAAAACGCAGGACGGCTTAGATTGAGAAAAAAAAATGCTTCAATGTATTGCGAAACAAATGTGTTAGAAGCAATAGATATACAGAGTAAAAACTGGAGGTTAAAGTAGAAAAACTAAATGTAAATAAACATTTATTTTGTGTTAAAAAGGGAAAATTTTGAATATTTTTTAATTTCTGCAATGAAAATTTTAAAGATTCTTAAATATTTAAATATTAATCGAAATGTGGTTGATTTTCGGTCACAAGTTTCATGTGCAAGAGGTTATTAACAAGCTAAATATTACAAGATCAAAATAAGACGTACTGCTCATAAAAAAGTTTTCTTGTTGAAAGTTGCCAATATTTTTTAATTTCTTGAGAGAAAAAGTTAAAAATTATTAATGTTATTAGTTGTTTTTATTATTTATTAATAGTTTTAGACAAAAATTAAATTTTTTATTAACTCTCGCCAATATAAAAAACCCACCCCGAAAACTAAAAAAACATAAATAAACAAAAAAGAGTTGCAATCAGAGAGGGACAGAAATAATTTTTGGTAATATTTGCTGTCCCTTTCACGACTGGCCTATGAACTGTCAAATTCCGATTCATTACTTGTTATACTTTGGTAAAAAAGAGAATAATGATCTGATATTGTTGTTGTTACAACTCCAGCATACGTGTTCGGACCTGTATGTTTATTTTTTACGAATACATGGTCAATGCATGTACTTGATTTTCTGTTTATATCTTCGCGTGTAATTTCTTGTATCATACGTTGTAATCCGTTTGATATAATCATATTTAAATATTTTGTTGTTGTAATATTGTCTCTTAAAATATCAATGTTTATGTCTTTAACCAATATTATCTCTTGTTTTTTGTTTATTTTATTTATTGTTATATCAAGCTCTTCGATGAAGGCATTGACGTTAAGAGAAGGGGGTCGATAAATTGAGATAAGAGAAAGCGTTTTATTGTTAATATTTAAATCTAATCGTACATGTTCGAAGGATTGACTAGGTGAGGCAATCTGAGTATAAGTGTGAGTGTCTCTGATATAAACTGCAACACCACCACCACCTATGTTGTTACCATCATTGTCTTTTCTATTCAAAAAAATAGAATTGAATCCAAAGATGCTGTAGACATCAGTTTCGTCATCGGAAATGTTCGTTTCGACCATAATATATAACCACATATATAATCGGTTTGTATGTATTTTTTGTTTTTTTTCTCCTTGTTAAGGAGACGAATCAGATATGTTTGGAAATTGAGAATTGAAAATGTGGTCAAATTGCTGCTGATGTAATGAACGTAATTTTTGGTTGTGCCAGTTTCATGTTTGGAATTGAAACGGAATACATTTTTATGTGAGATTTTTTATTGTAAAAATACTAAAAACATTTTGACGATAACGATGAATTTGTAAGGAATGTATCCGTAAGCAACAATTGCGAAAGGAAAAATAGATGAAATTGTATGTTCTATTAGGTAAAAAGCAAAAATATCCAATTGAAAAACAGTTTTATGAACCCCTTCGATTTGTGCTGTCTGCTCATTTAATTTGGAAAAAATATTGAAAATAAAATGGTACACCAACAGAATCTTTGAAAGTTTTAAAATGTTACCTTTTTAGTAGCCACTTCAATAACTCCTTTTTCAATGTAAAGATTAACCCTATTCTTACGAACATAAAAATGTAACAAATCTTACTAACAGGAGCCTCTAAGGCTCATATACTTTTTTCTGACGAAAAAAAGTTTTAGCATACTTTTTATAACAAACATTTTCACTCCGTACATCTAAACGTAATTAATGCTTTTAACTCTTGTATTCAAGTATGCGAATAAATTGGTTTATAATTTAAATAAAAAGGAATTTCGCAACGTTAAAGGAAGCAGGCCAAAGAGATCATCTTTTGCATATGAAAGTTTACTTTGTATATGAAAGATAAGCATCTTTATAAATAAAAATGCCTTTTAAAGATCATGTCATCATTTCATATTTAATCAAACACTTTCATAAAATATGAACTACTTTATATGTGTCTCTGAGGCTCGTATCAGTAGTTAACGTAACATTTTTATATTTCAATCTCTAACAGACGGATATATTTAAAAATTCTCAATTTTTTCTGCAACATATGTAAAATAAAAGTTGTGAAATATGGTTACGGTCTGTTAAATATTTCTTTGGTTACAGGATTTCATCATCAAAATGAACCTGACAGGTGTTAGTAAGATAGGGTTAACTTATTTGTTCAAATGCTGCAAACATAAACTGCAAAAACTGATGAAACGGTTCCTATTTTAGAATGTCTGTATCAAAAATGATTATATCCACGTATTCATTAACAGATGTTTTTGGGAAAGTGAAACGTAAGAAAAAAGGATCTTCCATCAAATTTCCAATTTTTGTATATTTTTAAAGGTTTTTATCTAACTCATATGGCACACAAACGCTTTAATTTTGCAAACAAAAATTATGTGTATGTGGCGTGGTAATGTGTAAGTTTTGTTTTTTAATTTCCGTTAGTTAGAAAACACTGCATACATACCAAATTTATGGTTTTTCTAAATTCACACATCCCACGCAGTGATCAATATAAAAGCTGTAAGCTGAGGTAGTGAGATGGAATTTTTTACAGCCGAGAAACAGTATGATGTGCCTAATTTACTGTCATCCGGTTGCCAGTAAATGCTAGACTGATACTTCGTTTACTGAAAATTAGTATGAAATTGAAATTGTAAAATGCATAGTTGTGAAAGAAAGGAAAAAAAGATATAATACACGCGTAATATTATAGCACAGTTATAAATTTAAAAATATAATTGGCCAATTCACACGACTTTGTATTGTGTATGTTGTATGGAAAACACTTTTTGTTTGTGGATGCTCAATACTATGCTGTATTGTGTATTTCGTATTCCAAACTTTAAAAAGTGATAAGAAGAAGAATACCAGTATTCAGGATTTGATTTTTAAGCAACAAAATGAAAAATATTACGGATAAAAATAAATTCATTAATTATTTGTGCAAACAATTATAATTTTAAAATGTTAATTGTTGACTTCTTCGTGATTACTGGCATTTACATAAACTGATAGCACAAAATCAATACAACTCTTAAAAACATACGAAAAAGTGTATAGAAGTGTATCGGATTTTTATATGACAATTATCAACAACAGGCATACACTGTTCTATATTCGTCTCACAATATACTCAATACAACGACACAAGCGCTTGTGTGAATTGCCAAAATAAAAGAGGTACTTAATGTAATGAACTGATTGCAGATAGGTAGGGCCGGTTCTAGGGTTAAAAGATAAAATAATTTTTTTAATGACATGAATGAAATAATTTTACGAGTGTATATGGAATTAGAGTATCAAAGCAGGTTGGAAAGAAAATTTATGCTATTCCAAACAAATATATGCAACATGTTTGTCATGCAATCTTTTTTTTTTTCAATGACATTTGTCAAAATTTTAATGACAGTTAATTAAGCACACATATTTTATACAAAATCACTCTATGGAAAATAGAGTGGTACTATTGAACACCAATCGAAAGTTATCCATAAATATGATCAAATTATATGGAAATCGTTGATATTATAACATTAAAGATCTCTCTTAACAATACGCATGATGTTGTTGATTTCGACTCTCCATAACTCAACATTTACAAGAATCACAAAATAAGTATGATTCTCGTACCAGCACTACAATATTCACTAGAAGGTTGTGTGTTTGCTTTGCTTTGTCTTTTTCTTTCTTTTTTTTTTGTAAATGCAACAACAACTTCGAATCACTGGAATCACTTATGAGTATTATACATATGTATTTTTCGAAATTTATGAATCTGAATGAGTAGGCGTATGAATCAAACATATTTCAAATGTTATGAGTTGTACTCATACTCATTGCAACCTGTA
Organism: Sarcophaga rosellei; assembly: GCA_930367235.1. Classification (NCBI taxonomy): domain Eukaryota; kingdom Metazoa; phylum Arthropoda; class Insecta; order Diptera; family Sarcophagidae; genus Sarcophaga; species Sarcophaga rosellei. The sequence continues at coordinate 63,675,423 of OV884019.1, forward strand.
CTTGTAAATCAATGTTGTAGTGAGTACGAATGTATCAGAGTATTTGAATTTCAATACTGTTGACTCACTCATAATCAAAATTTCATGAGTACTTATGAGTAGCGAAAAACCGATTCATTACTGATCTCTGCATCGGATGCGTTTTTGTATAAAGATCGGTTCAGGAATTAAACCGTTTCGCCATTAAGGCGAAATTTTGCAAAATAAAATTCTGAAATATTTTGTAAGTAACGTTGATTATGCTGATTCAGAATTAAAGACAAGTTATTCCTGATTGCCAGGCAATATCCAATATATTGGACAAGGTTTTACAGGAGACATATTCTTATTTATAAACAAACTAGCTGTACCCTGCGCGCGTTATTGCGCCACCAACTAAAATAAATTTGAAGGAAAGACATTGCACAAATGTCCAAATAATTTTGAAACATTTCATGGATTTTGTTTCCCGTTGTCCAGATTATTCAGACGGACGGGCCTGAGTAGTACGCATTCGATCAGTTTATAATCTCATTTCTCAAGTGATTGATGCGAACGGGTCTCAGCGGCATGTACTCGAAGATTTTTAAGTCTCAATGCTCGTTGCACGTCTGATTCTGAGGCTCGTAATGCTCTTTTCTTCCGTGCTTGAGGTGTAGATCGACCAATGTCTTGTCATTAATTTTGAATAATTTTCAGTGGCGCCATCTACCGGAAATTAATCTCATCAACTTATAAACCTCCGTCGACTCATACGCAACAACTTTGCTAAAGAGCATACCATGATCAAATGCACAGTTTACGATTTAATTAATTTTTAGTCATTTTCAGTGGCGCCACCTGTCGGATATTGGTCATACCAACTTAGAAACCTTCCCGGGCTCATGTGCAACAACTTTGCTGAAGATCAAAACATGATCAAATACATAGTTTACGATTTAATTCATTTTTAGTCATTTTCAATGGCGCCATCTGCCGTCAAAAATATTCATATTGATATTAAAGGGGTTTCGACAAAATTTTAGGAGTCTAACTGTTATATATTCTTAGATAGATTTAATTCAATATTTTTTATATTTCTTTATATAGGAGGTGACACGCCCACTATAGCCAATCCACCAATTTTGTTCATATATACGTCAAAGTCGTCCATACAAAATTTGAGGACTCTAGCTGTTGCGACATTTAATTTATGTCGTAATTTATTTTAAAATAAAAAGTAGCCTATAGTTCCTTCGAGACATACAGGAAGGTACTGTTAAAATTCCAAGTAAATCGGTCCAGCCGTTTAGCCGTCTATAGACTTCAAACGAACAATCCCACAAACATTTCCATTTTCCAAAAAAAAAGTTATTTGGCGGACCCTTTATATATAGACGTATTTCAATTACTGTCGTGTATAAAATACTATATTACACAGAGCTGACGGGTGACGTATACGTAATATTTTGTTAGACATTAACAATCATACTTTTTTTATTTATTGTATTTTATTTGCCTATTTCAACGTAAATCCTTCCAGACATACAGGAAAATACTGTGAAAATTTCAAGAAAATCGGTTCAGCCGTTTAGCCGTCTATTGACTTCAAACAAATCCACAAACAAATAAACACACATTAGTTTTTATATATAAGAAAATTTAAGACAATAATTATAATTCAATAAAAAAAATTATTAATTTAATAATAATTTCGTGTTTTACACAGGGGTAAACCTCACACTTTTTTCAAATAATAAAATTTTGTATTTCAAATCGACCTGGATTACTCATATCCGAAAAATTTTGTAAATTGCGGTCGAACTTGTCCAACAGAAACAGTCTTGCTTTTGAAAGCCTATTGCAATAGCGAGCTAAGAGTTGTTAACACTTATAAAACTCATTAGAGAGAAAATTCAGAGGATATATTTTGTCCCAAAACACTATTTTCTTTGTGAGCATCAATATACTTCTTCTACTAAGCTGAGAGCGTCAATTCAACAAAGTCTGGTATTACAATTCAATTCTAATCAGTTGCCATTTTGGCCAAGGCATAGCGTAGATCAGTTTGCTCTTACAACTGAGAGAAACTAACCATATAAAATCCAAATGAAAAGGAAATGCTCCTCATATTCTCTCAATTGCTTTCAATCCACTCCTTTTAGATCAGTACTGTCTGATAAAATGTGATCCATAAAATAATGGGCAAATGCAATATGTAATGGTTCTTCATGTGAATATTATATTCTGCTGCTACTCGCCCCACCTTTTATATGTACATATCGACGCCTCCATTCTATAACGTTCTAAGTGTACTTTTAATGTTCTTGCATTTTTAAATTCTACGTTCTCTAACTTAAATACTGTCAAAATTTGGTTAAGACGCGCCGATCCGTTCGGAAGTTATAGGGAAAAATCTACTTAGAATACACATGTAGTCATATGGCGCGTGAAAACTTTGAGAGCTCATAACTCAAAACACACTTTTTCGACTTAGAATGTTATAGAACGGAGGCGTCGATATGTATATTAGAGTGATCCTATAACTAAGTGAATGCAAATTGTCATTATAGTTTTGTCTACTGAATCGCAATACCATATCATACTGAGGTACACTTTATCTTATGGTGTTTTCTTTTCTACAAAGAAAATGTCACCCTCTTACAAGGTGCATTAAAAAATTGCTGACCAACCCTGTTATAATGTAATTTTTATTTGAGATGAACATAACACAAATATGAAAAAAGGGTATGCCCCGTGCCCTTAAAAATATGTATTTTTTGATTTGTTTTCAATAAAATATGTAAACATGAAAAAGGTGTTGCCAGATCGCTAATTTTTCGATTTCATATTTTTAGGGGTTTTTATTATAACCAAATAAAATTTTTTAACACAGTTCTAAAACTGAATGCAATTTTTTATATTACTGACCTGTGGCTTTAATAATGTAATGTTCCCTTAAGGTTACCCCAAAAAACCGTGAAAAAATTAACTTCAAAATTGGATAACGATACCAGGCGACTTTTTTTAAATATCATCTGGTAGCCCTATAAATAAACAAAAGTCATTTGCTTTACAGGGCATTATCAGCACTCTCGATTTATACAGGGCGTAAAATGCAATGCCCTCCACCATTTTCAAGTGCAATTTATTTAGAATAAAACATACCACCCTTTTAGAGGGAGAAACATTTTTAAGAAACAAACACAAAATTGCATTTTTTACAATAAAGTGCACATTTTTTGGTAGAAAAGAAAACACCATTAGTCTTGTAACTTATGGTGTTTTCTTTTCTACAAAGAAAATGTCACCCTCTTACAAGGTGCATTAAAAAAATTGCTGACCAACCCTGTTATAATGTAATTTTTATTTGAGATGAACATAACACAAATATGAAAAAAGGGTATGCCCCGTGCCCTGAAAAATATGTTTAATTTTTTGATTTGTTTTCAATAAAATATGTAAACATAAAAAAGGTGTTGCCAGATCGCTAATTTTTCGATATCATTTTTTTAGAGCTTTTTTTTATAACCAAATAAAATTTTTTTAACACAGTTCTAACACTGAATGCAATTTTTTATATTACTGACCATGTAGCTTTAATAATGTAATGTTCTCTTAAGGTTACCCCACAAAACAATGAAAAAATTAACTACAAAATTGGATAACAATACTAGGCGACTTTTTTTAAATTTCATCTGGTAGCCCTATAAATAAACAAAAGTCATTTGCTTTACAGGGCATTATCAGCACTCTCGATTTATACAGGGCGTAAAATGCAATGCCCTCTACCATTTTCAAGTGCGAATTATTTAGAATAAAACATACCACCCTTTTAGAGGGAGAAACATTTTTAAGAAACAAACACAAAATTGCATTTTTTAAAATAAAGTGCACATTTTTTGGTAGAAAAGAAAACACCATTAGTGTGAATTGTTTTGAATTCTTCATCTTTATTTCATGTCATCATACCTTTCAGCTACCGTACCTTTTAAATACCCATATCACCGTTCTCTTTGAAAAATGTTAGCACTGGAATTTTGGCTTGTAATTCCACTGAATTTTGTTCTCACATTGAGAACGATAATCGTGGCATGGAGTCGGTATCGTTTCCACTGCTTGTCTGTACTAATTTCGAATGCTCGCGCGCTGTGTTTAGCACATTTATTCAAATATTCAGTCAATATTCATAGTCATAACTAAATAGATTTACTTTCTATTGATATATTTTAATCTAAATATTTGAACTTACTGTTCCCAAAAAGGCTTCCAATAAAATTTTAAATTCCATGCTCAATTTATATTGTAATTCAGAGAAAAATTTCAGTTCTTCCTTCCAAAATATTATCAAAGACAAAGAGTAAAAAAAAACAGAAATAAAAATGTGTGTAGAAAATAAATCTTTACAAAAAATTTACACGCCATACCATATACATAATATGACAATTAATACCCCTTTTGGGGCTATGTGGCATACTTAAGTCTTACTCCTTTGTGCATGTATGTATGCATGTAACTTGGGATGTGTTGCATATTAAAGTTTTATTAACTACAATTATAATGTTTATTATGAGAGCAAAACAATGTTTAAAAATAAAATGAAATACTATTAACAGCCATGTTAAATTACTTCTGGAATAATTCCATAAATTTTGATTAAAATAACATTGCATGCTGATTCATCACTGTAGAAATATAATAAAGAAGATATGCGTGCATACGTAAGCAAACAGGTGCAGAGGTAAATGGTATAAAGATGTAAACATTCATATTCAAATATGACAACGATGTGGCCGCATTCATATTATACTTACAACATGTGTGATGTAATTTATTAACACAAATATACGATACAATAAACATCGTATATTTTGTTGAAAAAAATGGGCAGGACTAGGCAAATATTTAATAGAAAAACGTAAAACTAATTTTATAAATGCATTGTACTTCAAGAATTTTATTTTTTTAAATTCCAAAGTTTGTTTTAATACATTTTAAAAATGAGGCTGAACTATTTTTTTGTCTTTCGTAAGAATCTTATATATAAAAATGAATGTGTGTTTGTTTGTATGTTTGAACTTTATAGGCAATTAAACGGCTGAACCGATTTTCTTGAAATTTTCACGGTATCTTCCTGTATGTCTGGCAGGAGTTATAGGCTACTTTTTATGTTGATATTCCAAATGAGCGAGCTGCCACGCCCACATATACTACATACTTAATATTTAATTGCATTTGAAATATATTACTCATACGCATAGTTACCCCTACAAGTATGCAATAAAATATCTATGATTTTTTTATGTATAAAACCAAAGAAAATCAAGTATAAAGAATGTGCATTTTGGCATATTTTGGAATATTTTTCAAAAATATTTCAAGACGCGGGGGGAAAGATAGAAGGGAAGGATAAAGAAACCAAGAGCGTAACAATGCGTTGTTCTCATCGTGCGTTTTTGTTGTTTGACTAATTTTTTATTTATTCTTCTGAGACAGTGTTACCACGAAAAAGAATTTTGTAACCAACATTTGTGAAAAAAATCACCATATAAGAAAAAATATAACCAAAATTAAATTCGTAGACTTTTGTTTTATTTTTTTCAAGTTTAAATTATAATTAATAAAAACTGAAACAAAAAATAGCTTTTTTATAAGAAAAAAAATAACCAAAACCAAAAAAAAAATACACATTGATCAAAAAAATAACCAATTTTGGTTAGAAATAACCAAAAAAGGCAACACTGTTCTCAAATCACTTATTCTCAGACGTCGACACAAAGAGAACATAATAAAAATTATGAGAGGCATGTTTAACCCAGAGGAAAATTGTTAGTAATATTTTCAAGTCTACTTATTAACCCAATAATATGTATATGTGAGCGAAAAATATAGAAAATTTGTACTGCGCTAGAAACCTAAAAACACCGTATTTAACTTGGCAAGTATTCTTCCAAAAATCGAAATCATTTCTCATTGATATTAGTGAATCATACTGTAATATTTCTTTGGGTGTAAAATTGAAGTCTGAAAAAAGCGACATAAACATTCTCCTTTAGAAGCTGACAAGCAACTGAATGCATTTTTACGCTCCCATGATGAGAGCAACACATTTTACGCTTTTTGTTTGTGTTTATTTTCCTTCTGTCTTCCGCCCCCCTCATCCAGATATGATCTTTTAAAAAGATTTTGGCAAGAGCGGGTCATAATGTTACAACCCGCCATAAGAAATTTTACTTCTACATAATGCGTATTCTTTATATCCATATTCTTTGATAAAACTTAATGGAATTAGATATCAGTCATACGTCACATATGTAATTTCTTTAATGAATTTAACATCTATATGTATATGCAAAAATTAATGTGTGTTTATTTGTTTGTGGGTTTGTTTGTTTGAAGTCTATAGACGGCTAAACGGCTGGACCGATTTTCTTGAAATTTTGACAGTACCTTCCTGTATATCTGGAAGGAATTATAGGCTACTTTTTATTTTAAAATTTCAAGAAGGCGAGGTGCTACGCCCACATATCCAATAAGTATTTAATGTCGCATATCTCATAAACTGCAACAGCTAGAGTCCTCAAATTTTGTATGGACGACTTTGACGTATATATAAACAAAATGGGCGGATTGGCTATAGTGGGCGTGTCATCTCCAATATAAAAAATATTAAATTATTATATCTAAGAAAATATAACAGTTAGAGTCCAAAAATTTTGTCGAATCCACTTTAGTATCAATATGAATATTTTAGACAAAAATGGGCTGACTAGGAAAAGGGGCGTGGTACTTTCCATATGAATTAAATTTAAAACTTCTTCTATCTCGGAAATCACCTATATATATAAAAACGAATGTGCGTTCCTTAGCATATTTGAAGTTTATAGACGACTAAACGGCTGCACCAATTTTCCTACTTTTTATGTTGATATTTCAAATGAGAGAGGTGCCACTCCTACATATACTACATAACCTACTATTGTAAGATAATAACAAAATGGATATATTGGAAAAACTATATCAGCAAGATACCTCAAATTTTGTACAAGTAACTACAGTTTTAATATAAATATTGTTTAAGGATCTGCCTTAAATATTAATAAAACACGGTTCTTAATATGCTTTTAATTTATTTCACAATTATTTTAAACTTTTTATTTTTACTATTTTTGCCGCTGTATATTTCTTGCCTGTAGGTCCCACAAAAAAGAAACCAAGTATGATTAAGAAAAATATGAGCTGCCATATGAGACAGAAAATAAGTGCATGAAATTTACAAACAATATTGCCACTTTGGGGTGTTTCTAAACATACCGCCCCCCTTGACTGGGTGTAGGCTAATATAACCTCCTGGTGGGTCCTGTGAACGTGTAGCTAAAACTCGTTTTTTGCGCTACAACTTTACCCATTTCTAATTCGATAGTGCCACCTCTTCGTATCTCAGGGTAGAGAAGCCGTAGTGTAGCGTAATGCCATCAAAAGTACGGCTGCACGTACGTTGTTTAATTTAAATTTAAAGATAGGAAGCACTTAAAAAATACTACAACATTCAATTTTAACCGAATTTTTCCAGTATCTTTGTTTTTAACTTGTTCGATATTTCGGATGTCTTCTGACAGTGCTATTTGTCATACACGCCAATAAATTTACAATCCAAATGGAAAAAAGCTACGTTATCACCGAAATTGTTTATGTTTAGGATCTTTGTCTTGATAGAGTTTGAAATTCGAATTACACAAATACAAATTTAACACATACATTGAGGTTCTCCTGAACATTCGTTCATAGGGTTTCAATAAAACAGATTTGTTTAACAAGTGTATGGAATGTACCTATATAACACCTGGCAATTATGAGTTCTGACTTTCTAATGTTTTGAAAGGTTTTCACCATGCTTTGTTAAGTCCGTCAGTATTAAAGTATCATTTTAGCGCTGTCGAAGAAAATCATATTATTCCCTTAGTTTTTGAACTTCGAAATATAGGAATTTTTTGAAGAAAAGCCATAACATAACATATTACCTAGAGCACGATTTTCAATCGTATACTTTCAATACTTCTAGTAAATGTTTATATGTAGTATTATATGTAAAACATTCTCTTGACCCAAAAAATTTTAAAAATTCGACAACAAAAGAATATAACTTTTGAGCAGCAAAAACTAACATGTTTAAAATTAAAATTTATACATTCATAAACATGTGAGAAAAATATATAAATACAAATAAAAAATAAGGATTTTGTTAATACACTGAAGATAAAAACAATTATCACGAATGTCAAAATCAAACGATGTTTGTTACGTCAAAACATTTTCTTGACAAACTTTATATGAAATTCCTTTTCTTTGTTTTGTTAGGTAATAAGGATGAATGACCACTTAAATGGCCTACAGTGTGTCAAATACTGATAATCGGTCTGTTGGTGGTAGTTTTCTTATTAATTATGCAGAACATGTGATGATATTACGTTGTGATATACAATCACTGTCACAATTCATGTTAAACACTCTATATCAAGACATACATACATACATATTTTGATGTTATGAAAAAATAAACAAATATATAAATAAAGAACCATTGACCGGATTATACCAGAAATAGAAAGAACTCATGAGCAAATATGAGGATATTGCTCATTTGCGAGGTGTCACTTAAGCAGTAACATAAAAGCAAAACAACCAATCCTTTGTCATGTGGATGAAAAGCTTAAGATTAATGTAATTAATATCATTTACTTTCCTTTAATATATGAAAATCTCTGTCGAATAAAACAAAAGAACTACAATTTATGTAGATTAACTCGAATAAACTTCTCTGTCATTACTAATTAAAAATTATTTTTATTGCAATGCAATTGTAAATAATGTTCCAATTATTGTAAGCGCAGTGACTAAAACATTGTTCTCGTTATATTTTTTTACCGTTATTTACTTCACTTTAATCATGAAACAATTTGCTTCGGCTAATGATGAACTCCTCGTTCTTCTTTCAATTTGATGAAAATATAAATCTCCCTGTATACAAATGGTAAATAAAATTTCATCACAAACAAAAATGTGAAAAAAAATACGACAATTTTATTATTTTTCCTGTTTCAATAATTTCTTTATTAGAAATGATTTACAGATTATTGAAGCGCTTTTTTGAACCTTGCGTGATGTCGAAGTTGCCATAACTGATGCCACTGAAGGATTTTAATTTTAAGAATGACTAAAATTTTTCACCAACAAACGTTAAGTGTGCCACCGAATTGTTGAGTTCGCTCTCCTACTTTCATGTGTTGAGTTTTAAATGTGTGAATCAGATATTATAGCATTATAGCATATTCCAAAATTGTCTTCCACTATGTGCCTGTGAGTAAGTGAAAACTTGAAATTTCCAAGAGAAATCATATTCATCGTCATTATTATTATATATACAATACACATACATACAAATAATATTTGTGTTGGCGCATTTTAATAAAAATTGTTTCAATGGTCAGCAGCTTTGATAAGATCACGTTATGCAAACAATCAAGAAGTAAATTTAAACGTTAATAATGTTAATAAATGTTAATAATAAACATTTCAACCAAAAAAATGAATTAAAGTGAAAAAATACAGGAATTATGGAATATTAAAAGAAATCCTCAAAAAAATAACAACGTTCATGCAGAAACTTTGAATGTTGATGCCACATTTTTATTGTTTGATTTACAAAACAAAACTTTATAGTGTTTTCACCCCAAAAGTTAAAACCTGATTTTAGCATTAAAACCATAATCAGCTGATTTTGCGTTCACAAACAAAAAATATGAAAAATTAAGAAATAATATTATTAATATTATTGTTATAATATTGTTATTTATTATTGTTGTAGCATTCATTATTTCAAATTTTACATTTTTATACAACCGGCTTTCTATATTTTTACATTTGTTTTGTTTTTATTTAATTTTTATCAGCTGTTTTTACCATTTCAGAGCTGGTAGCTCTGATTTAGTACATAAAACAAGGTTGTATTTCATAAAATCAACTTAAAACCAATTCAAAAAAGGGTTCAAGTAGATTTTAACACAATAATTTTGTATGGAAAAAGCAGGTTTTATTTTTGATTTTAACGTTAAAACCAACTTTTGCGTTAAAACCACTTGGTGTGAAAACACTATTAAGTAGTAATTCTACAAGCTTAAGTTTAATATACATTTTCTAAGGGAACTGTTTCACTATTGTAAAACGTGGTGTCCCTTGCATAAAATTTTATTTCGTTATAGAAACACACTGTTTTTAAAAATGCTTATTATTCTCGTTGGGTTCTAGATTTAGATTTTAGACATATAGCTGCCTGGTATTATTTTCTTGTAACTTTTTGTAGATTCTGTTTTTGCTATAAGTCTGTGGATTTAAAAAATGAACACAATCAAATTGACATAACTATTTAATTAATTAGTCAGTATAATCCCCCTGTCGGAAAAATAGTTAACTTTAAACTAACTTTAAGCTAACTATTTCTCAAGTAGTGCTGACTACCACTTGGATTACTTTTCAATGGCAGCAACTAACTATTATAACATTGTGATGTCCTAGGCAGTAGTCAGTTGTTCTATACATTACTTTTCAACTAACTTAAAGTTAACTACTTATAAGTTAGCTTTAAGTCGACTAGTTATAAGTTAGCTTTTGACTTTTCATATCTAGCGTTCAGTTGACTTTTTGTAGCTGTAATTTAACCTCTGCGTCTTTTATTTTTATAATTAAACTAGCTGTAAACAGCGCGCGTTGCTGCGCCACCAACTAAAATAAATTTGAAGGAAAAACATTACACAAATATCCAATTAATATTGAATCATTTTATTGATTTTGTTTCCCGTGTCCAGATGAGTCAGACGAACTTGCTTGAGTAGTACGCATTCGATCAGTTTCTAATCTCACTTCTCGTTGTTCAAGTGATTCATGCCAACGGGTCTCAACGGCATGTACTCCAATATTTTCCTGTCTCATTGCTTGTTGCCAGGCTGATTCTGAGGCTCGTAATGCTCTTTTTTCCATGCTTGAGGTGTAGGTCGACCAATTGCTGGTCGCTTTGGAGGTATGATTACACGATAACGACGTGAATAATGCGTTCAAATTTATTAGAATATCACAATCCAATTGAACCCAACAGCATTTTTTTCCAAAATTAAAATTTTCAAATTTGTGATTGACAACTGCTCAGAATATACACTTCAGTTAATGAAAACTCTGCATTAAGTAGTAGTTAGCTTAAAGTTAGTAAATAAAAGCTAACTTAAAGTTGGTTTTTTTTTGTAGTTAGCTATTCATTCTCCTACAGGGCCTCTACTAGGGATTGCTACCCAGCTTCTTGCGCCACACTTGTTGTATGTGTTAATTTTATACACAAGTGGCGTGATCTACAGTTTAAAGTCGACTTTGAACTACAAATTTTTGAGGCAATTTTTCAATGGCAATCTTATTTATACTCAGAGTTTTAGCCAGAACACTATTAAGAGGAAGTCGAGGAAGAAATAATTTTTAATATTTGTTGGATATGTCCGACCTGGGGTTTGAACCGTAGCCTCACGTCCAACGCACTACCTATTAAACTGGTAATTTAACCGATTTTAATGAAATTACTTTTTACTTGTAATAACTGCTTGTAATAATTATTAACTGAGAATTTAAACAACAAAAATGAGGGTATAGTCTGCTGTTAATGAATATTTGAAGAAACTTGATAAATTTTCCCAATTAAAGGTATCGAAGCTATTCAAGATATGAAGACAATTTTTTGTTCAAATTTGTGACGATTTTCAGACTTTTGAGAGACAAATCTAAGAGAGTCACATAAAATCCAGATGTTATTAGCCAGATACATACATACATAATTGGCCATTACAACACTACAGTCAGGATTACGGCCTAGCTTCTCACACCACTCATGTTGTTTGCCTTAATTTTATACTTGAGTGGCGGGACCTACAGTTTAACGTCGATTCCGAACGACATATTTTTGAGAAACTTTTTCATGGCAGTTTTATTTATTCTCAGAGCTTTTGCTAGAAATCTGCAGAGAGGAAGTCGCCGAATAAATATTTTTTTTCATATTTCGTTTTGATGTCTGGCCTGGGGCTCGAACCTGGGCATTACGTCTAATAAGCGAACACACTACCTACTAGACTACGGCGACTACTGCCAGATACACACTACATAAAAAGTATTGAAATACAAAAAATATTTCGTTTTACATCTTATTTTTTTATTGTTACTAGAATTATGATTCATTTAAAATTTTTTTAAACTATATGGGCAAAAACTATCTGAGAGCATATTCATACATACATTATGAATGTGTATTGGGGACTAAAGTTATAATGAGCACAAAGGTTCTATTTTGGGTTGAGTGGAATGGAGAATGGAATGTGATAGAAACTTTTACAATGCGAAAAAGGTTAACGGCTAACAACAGAAAGTGTAAATATGATTCAGGCTTAAAGCAATCTTCCACAATAAAATAGAATTCGAAATATTTTATGAAAATGACAACAAAAAGAAAAAAATAATAAACATACATATGTAGGCTGATGCAGACTTATTGATAATGCAGCTTCTTGATGAAAAGATATACAATTGAAAATGTTAAAAATACAGTACATATTCCCTGCTGGTAAGATAAATTGAATAAGATGATAAAAGGTCTAAAAAATAAAATTTAAGTCAAGTTTTTGTGAAGAAAACAATGAAAGACCTACTGATCGCCATTTCTGTCACACGGTTTGGAGTATATAGAAATATTTTTAGTTATAGATCCACACTTTCTTTTATTTAATTTCAATAACTGACAGCTGTAAGTTAAAGAAAATTATTTAGTTTGTTTCACGGTATTCACTCTGTTTCCAATATTCATCGTTAAGTTAACCCTTTCCGTCCCAAGTAATTTCAAAATTGAAGGATTTCAATGAAATTTTTGGTATGTGATAATTTCCCATTAAAAAACACTCAAATGCATTATTTATGTTCATACGAAGTTGGTGTCCTTAGAAAAAGGATGTCTTGGGCTTTCACTTAGTCAAAATACAAACATTTTAGTATATGTATAGTAGTTTTGACTTACCTGCACAAAATACCCTAAATTTTCCTACACATTTGTATAGGCAGGGACGGAAAGACTTAAGTTGCAATCATTTTAGTGTCACCATAAATTTTCTTCAATATCAAAGTAGTCCGAATAACAATTTAGAATTCTTTAACAGACGACGAAGTTGGCTCCATATCTTATATCGCCAACATATCAGACACTCATGTCTAAATACTACAATATATATAAATGTATAGTTCGTTAACTATCGGGTTGTCCATTTAGTGGTTTCAAAAGTAAACGTAAATAAAACACATATAAAATATTTTTTTCATGATATTTCTTTTTTATTGTAAAGTTTGAACGTTGACATTATGTGTGAAACACTACATCATTTAAATGACCTCTACGCGAAGTGTTGCAAGCATTGATTCTTTTGAGGTAATTTTCGACCACTTTTTGGCACATGTTGGGCGGTATCTCAGCCATAACTTGACAAATGTTGGTTTTTAAGTGCATAAGAGTTGAAGGTTCATCTGCATAGACACGGTCTTTCGCGTAGCCCCACAAAAAAAGTCTAATGTTGTCAAATCGCATCATCTTGGTGGCCAGTTGATATCGCCACGACGAGAAATTACGCGGCCAGGAAATGTCGCTTGCAATAAAGCCATATTCGCTCGAGTTGTGTGGCTTGTGGCACCGTCTTGCTGAAACCACATGTTCTCCAAGTCTTAGTCTGCAATAGCAGTCAACAAAAGTCGGTTGTCATATGACCATAACGCTCCGAATTGACGGTGGCAGTCGTTCCATCGTCGTTTTCGAAGAAGTAAGGTCCAATCACACCTTCGGACCAAAGGGGGCACCAAACATTGACTTTTTCTGGATGTAATGCCCTCTGTTTATGTCCGGAGATGGCAAAATCCCATCCCAGTGATCAATTGGAAGAAGCCTAGCCGCCAACAGAGGGCGTTACAATACTAGTTTAAGCTTTTATCTAAATCTTAATGTAACAGTATCTAAGCTTTTATATTTTTTAACATTAGTCTGTAACTTGTGTAATTTAGGCCTCTTTTTTGTATAAACTGAGCTTAAGATTATTCTTTTTATAACTTCCGAAGTGATATAACTTGTTTGCTTGATAATTTGATATTCTATATGATAATTTTTAAACTATAAAAGTGAAGAAACCAGTGAAAGAATAAAATATTGTATATCGTATATACTGGAAATTAAAAGCAATAAAATTGAGTTGCATTTAAAATTGGAAAAAAAAGAAGAGACAGTGAATTTATTTGGAAAGACCATAAAGCATTCTAGATTTTTAAATAAAATCAAGGAAAAAGAGAAATATAAAATCTAAGTGGAACAGGAAACTAAAGTCCCAATTTTTGTTGGACTGGAACAAAAATTTAAACACAACGAGTACAGATAAAAAAAGGAAAGTGTCTTGGTTTTTTTTTTATTTGTGAATTTTTTTTCAAGTTGGAACACATTTTCATTTCGGTTCCCTTTTTTTCAAAGTACTTCACAATTGAGGTCAAAAGGCAGACGATCATCTAACTCCTTCGTCCTTCACACCTCATATACATCTTCGCCACTTTCGACATCTACATATACAGTCCACTGGAGTTTAACACCCTCTCTTCAATTACTTGAGGATTCTTAGAACCCCAAATACGAAAATTTTGTTTATTAACATACCCACCGAGTGTGAAATGTGCTTCATCGCTGAAGAAAATTTTGTTGTGGCAGAATCACCATTTTTGTAGTAGGTTTTGATAATTTTTATGCGTTGTGTGATAGTTAAGCGATCCATTTTCGTCAATGTCAGACTTTCAACTGAAAAGAAAAAAATTGGTTTCACAACTTACTTTGACAGATTTCAAATTCCAGTCCCATACTTTTGAAACCACGAAATGGATAGCCCTTTATTTTCGCAAACGATAATTTTTAAATATTTTTAATTTGTGAAAATAATTCAGACACCGAACAAAAAAACTGTCGTACTAGAACGAAAAATTCTGAGACTGAAATTCAACATAGTAAACTTATCGGACAGCAGGTCAGTAAACATTTCAATAAATATCTTTAATGATTGCATAATTTGTTATTGAGAGGTTTGGAAGCCACTTTATATTCTATATATGTATATAAAACTGCTTCGAATATATCTCTGAAGCAATAAAATCTGGTTTGAAAATTTCTGAACATACTGTTACGAATACAGAATAAACACTAAAAATTTATTGTAGAAAAAAGAACAACAAAAATCAAGAATAACAAAAATAACTTGTAAATTACGATTACACAGAATGAAAATGGCTAAACAACAAGAAAGTTACGAGAATAGAGATATCCGGAATCAATAACAAAAACCGGGATTAGAATTACAAACTACATAGAAACTCCATGGAAGATTGAAAAAAGAAGAATAACAATTAGACGTTTTAGGGGTTGCCGGTCCAAAAATGGGTGAAGTAAAAGAAAAACGAAAGATAACATTGCCAGCGCTCAGTAGTAAAATTCACGTCTTACATATTACACTTTCCCAAACATTTATACCAAGGTGGCGGAAACCTTTTACACAATATTTCAAAAACTACTTACAACCTCTTAAAGCATGAAGCCTTTGTTTTTGGACACTTTTTATATATTTTATATCTTCTAGTATATAAATAAAACAATCCTGATGCTATTTATGGAAACTAAATATCATGGAGAATACAAAAAGCTGTTATTATTGACTCCATGGTGACAGTACTCGGTTTAAATGTACGTAAAAAATCTGCACCTGGGGTTTCAAGGGAATAAAATAAAATTGTTAACGTTTAATTTATGCACATAACAATTGAACACATTTTTTTTTTAAAGTTTTGTATATTTGTTATGGTAATACAAGCAATTGTCCGTACAGTAATGATGGGTTTGATAACACTTGACGGCAAAAACTTCTGTACGATTTTATGTAGAAAGACCAATATTTCAGACCTCTAAAATGATGCTTATTAGTGATTGTGTACTGCCAAATTGTCTTTTAAAATGTTTCATAAATGTTTTATTGCATTAAAATCGGAGATCTGCGTTGGTTAGATATTACTTTTTTAACTGTATACAAATTATTCCTCTAGATATTTGAATGAGTGGTTCGGATCATTATCGCGAAGGAACAGAAAATGGTACAAATTTCTTTTCGAATGCTTCAACAAACATTAGATTTGAGGCACTCACAATGGCCATTGAACCTCACACCACCACAAAAACATCTCCATATTCCTGGGTTGTTTAAAAGTTCTGCCACACAAATCGTCTACCAACTGATCCAAAAATGTTAAATTTACTCATATTCGTCAATACAACTATTTGAAGTCATTTGACTTATTAAAATATTTTTAGTTTAATATCCTTCTGAGATAAAAGAATTCTTACATGAGAACATGTATTGCATGACACCACACATTGGTTTTAAAAGAAAATTGTACAATAAAAGTTTGTGGTCCATTTTTAGGAGTGAATTTCTACCAATTAACCAATACATCTCTGAGAGATCGATATTAATTTGTGCCAATATTGCTTCTAAATGGAATTTTCACATTAGGAGCCTGTCATAATGAATGCAGAGATATTTTAGATGCGACTTTGAGGAACTCTTTGATTATTTATTCGAACAGAGGCGCATGTTTTTCTTCGTAATTTTACCCGAACACATTTTTTTCCATTAACTCTTATTTTCCGTAAGCTTAATCATACTCCTAGTTGAAAAATTTGTTCGTGTGGATATCGAGAAGTTTCGTGTGGATACTTAGGCGTGTTCATAAAAGAGGTAGAAAAGTGCGTACGACTGCTCACCGGCATATCCAAAGTATATATTAAATACAAAACTGGACCTAATATACTACACTGTGACACTTCCGCCACATCGTTTGGGAAACATCTAACAATATGGGCGGTAATATAATTTTCCAATAATTTCTAAATATTATTAGGAAAATTTAGTTTACATCAGTCATGCGTGCCAAAATCTGCCCGGTGCCCGGTCTTTACGTCTAATAAGCGAACACACTACCTACTAGACTACCGCGGCTTCATATGTTACAATTTATGTCTTCTGAAACTGTCGAACGGATTCAAATTAGAGCTATTAGAGGCCCAGTCTTCAAAGGAGATAAATGCCGGTACCTACACTATTTCGTCCGTTTTAGCTTTGCAAACTGGAGCAGAATTAAGCTGGAAAGTTCACGGCCAGTTTCGGAACAGTTTCTTCTGGACAATGTTTCCAATCCATTGCAGGAGACATCTCACCAAGTCATGTGTTTGACGCTGAGTGAGTGGTTCCATTAGCTTCCTGTACTTAAATAATACGTACCGTGCCTTCTTACATTACAGGATTGCTTTCGGTCTTATAACCTCCGTATCATTTAACAATCTGGCTATAATTTCGATGGCTTACCAAAGAAATATTGTTGGTTAGGTTATAAATTTCGAAATCAACACCGCAAACGGGAAAAAAATTACAGGATTTTTAGGAAATTTTAAACGAAAGTTGACCGATGCGAACATGTCCATTGCAATTACTTAACTGAAATTTAATAAATATGGAATTAAATTTTAATTGCTAAAACCAAAATAAATTGTAAAACTTTGTTTTAATCAAATTAATTATTCATGGTCAGTTTCAATGAATGCTCAATTCATTATCACTTACAAAGGAAAGCTTTGGATCTATTTAAACTTTTCGTAATATTCGTGATAAAATAATTACGTAATGACGTTACCGCTCTCAAGTTGCCACCACTTTTAGTATATCGGTTGATGTTTAAAACAATTAATTTTAATTTTATTGTTGTTACACCTTTGAGAGTTAATTAAAGCAAAAAGGAGAAACAAAAAAATAACAATAGACTCTCCAGAGTCTAGTTTTTGTTAATTGCTCTTGAAAGAAAGTTTTTGCAATTCAGTTAAGTTGTTTACACTTCTAGTTTTTATTTGTCTGCGTGTATGTTAACAGTGTTTTAATATTTTGTTTTTGTTTTTAACTGTTGTTTGTTATCCATTCAGTAATCCATTCTAATCCCTTTTTATTCTGCAATTATTCAATCCCTTTAGCCCTTTTCTGACGGTATCTGATGCTCTGGCATAAGTTGTTAGTTATTGCCTGCCTTTTTACTTTGTTAAGTTGAAGTATCATTGCTGCTGCTATTATATGAAAACTAAAGACAATAATAGCTTGAATAACAAAATAATTTGAATTAATGATGTGAGATGTTTTAAATAAGTAATCATTAGGATGGCATCGCACCAAACAACATAATTTTTGTGGACAAAATCAGTAGATATGACATTACTCACACTATCTAATACTGCGTTATTTACTTAATCATGGAATTATTATTCACCAAAAATGCTCAGTAAGGTTTAACAGTTCATCTTGAATAAGCTATCAACTAAACCGGACTCGCAATTTTGAAATTTTTGTGAAGACGCAGTCCAGCAGCGGTCAGGCCGTAGTTAGGGATTTGTGTGTGGAACTTAGAATTTTTCGAATACTGCTAGTTTCGGCAGTAATTCCTCCATGAAGCCCTCTTCTCCCGCCTTACAGCGTATTTAAGTCCCCTCTTTTTGGCTTTGTAGATTGACCATACGCCTGTGGCCTTTGCCCTGTTAAAGAGCCTGCCACTGGTTCGGTGTAGATCATCGATCCCTTGGTTACACCGGGTCGGTTTTTGCTTGCCCCTATTGGTAGACGGTTTGACGGGGAATGTGACCGCCGCCCTAAGCGGAGCTGACAATTTGTCCGCAGCCGTATTCACATCAAAGCGGTTCAAAAGAGTAGGGCGGGTTTAGGTAAGGCTGATGTACATAGGGGCAAATTATGCAATATACCGGTCCTGAAAGTCGACAATACAGATGTAATTAAAGAGATTGACACCTTAGCCAAGGACTACATTTACACGTCACAAGTAAATGACGGACATATATCGCCCCAAATAAATATTTCATTCACTTTAAAAAATTTCATGGTTTTTCTTTCAATTGTCAAAATGGAAATGGTTAAAGTATCCCACTTTACTACATTGTTTTCTAAAATGTGATTAAAACCTGCGATAGTACAATTTTTATACAGGCTCCTCTATATATTGGTTTTTAATCTCAAATTCACGATTTTTCGACTAATATTAAATGTTTTTCAAATTAAATTAAATTTTATTCGAAACAAATTAAGTTATGTTTAACACAAATTAATTAATTTCTAAAACAAATTCATTGTTTTTCATTTGAAATTAAATTTTTTTCATTTATATTTAAATTTATTTTTTTTCAATTTCAATTTATATCATTTCAAACTAATTTTTATTATTTTAAATTAGGGAATATCTTAATCTTTGTACAAAATTAAAAAGGTGACTTATATAATTTTTGACACTCATCAGTATGTTTAAAAAAGGTTCAACCGTTAACCCTACAAACATTGTTACCAACGCATAGTTTCAGTATTTCTTGAACATAGAATCTACATTTTGATGTTCTTGGTAATGAGTTCATCAACATAAATAGTGAAAGATGAAATTGCCGAGTTTGGGCATACATTAGTTTTTCTTCCTCCATACTCCCCCATGCTAAACCCAATAGAAAAAGTATTCTCAAAAACTAAACTGTGTTCACGCAATTTGCTAGCTGATCCCGATATTAATATGTACTTGGTAACTGTAATTATAATCTCCGTCGAATCGGTAACAGCGTCTGATTGTAATAATTACTATGTTGGTATGACAATGTTATTATAATTAGCTGCATCTGGAGAACAGTTACAATGAATATTTTATATTGAATTTATAACTGTATTACTATTTATAATTGTAATTCATGGAATAAAAAGTTCTATATATTTTTAACTATTTTGCGTTAACTAAAAAATGAATTTGAAGTTAAAATAAGTTAATTAAAAATTAAAAAAAATTAATTTAAAATTAAATATATTTAATATGACAAACAAAAAGTTTAATTTGTGTTGAAAATAATTTAATTTCATTCTAATAAAATTTAATTTGTTTTGAAGAAAATTTAATTTGGTTTAAAAAAAATTGAATTTGTGTGCAAAAATCTTTAATTTGAGACTAAAAACCTATATTTGTACATATTTTCCTTTTATTTGTTGTAAACAAAGCAATAATAAATAAATTTTAAACAGCGTGCTTTTTTCTTTTTATAAATATTTTTGCGCTACCAAGGGGTAGATAAAATACAAGAGACGTCATATTATTACAGACGTATGTACAATTCTATATATTCACGTTCATAATTGCAGAATTTTGTTCAACGTACAAACTTTGAAACATTTATTTCTTTATATCACTAACGAATGAATGATAATAACAACTGACACTCGAAAATAGTGTCAATTTACTGTAAACTTAAAATATTTGATAGACTTAAGCATAAGACATCTTCGGTTATCCGATAAAAGTACATAAGAAGTTGAATTTTCCAATTCCTATTTCATATTAAAAACTTTCATGTGCTCTCACAAATCCGTTTCCACATTTTATGCGCATGTGTAGTATTTTTTTACAGCGTTTATAATTGCTACAATAATAACAACTCCAACACAAACTTTTATTATCATTCAATCTAATGTGTTATTTGCAACACCAACTTTTTCAATACATTGTCGGACAGTTTGATAATATTAAATTCTTTCGTTTCAAACTTGGCTTTAACTTTTTTTCTTTAGCCAGAATTATTCCATTTAATTTTTCCATATCCCACTCACATATATATGCACGTGGTATACAATATAAAAAAGAAAATGATTAAAATCATGTGTGTCGTCCTCCAAGACCAAGAATGAAAAAACATTAAAAATGTACAATTACAACTCAAAAGCTCGAAGTTGAATGTAGCGGATCATGCGCCCATCAGGAACCTAATGTCAAACAGTAAAGATTTTTTATTTTTGTGATCTTCTGACTCGTTATCGAATAATGAGTATTAAATACAGAATTTTCTATAAATCTCTAATATCTGTTGTAAACTTTTGAGTGCTCAAAAAATTGTGCAGAAGTGGTTCCTATCTAAAATATCGACATGGTCACACTGTTAACTTAAATGTTGCGGCGCATTTGAAGTTATTTCATTTAACATGATGTAAGGAATATTGAAATATAGAACGTTTTAGAGTAATCATAAAAGTCTTAAGAATTATACTTTTGGAAAGTCTTGATTCTACACCATAGTCAAATCCTTTATTGTTTTGTACGTCTATAAAACTTATAAGATTTGTTATATTTAAACTACATTTGTGAAACTTTACATATAATTGGATGAAAAATGGTGCTGAGAAGGGTAAATTGTTTATTGAGTACCTAGCAACCGTGCTGTAGCGGGTTTGCCTCCTGTTTCTTGAGCAATCGACAGAGTGTGGCATAAATGACTAATAAGTAAATTGAAACAAAATTTTATTACTAATATTGAGAATCTCTTGGAAAGTAATTTGTATCATCCTAAACTTTGAATTTAATGAAATTGATTTGTAAGAACCGCACAGCATCCTACATACCTACAGGTAGAAATTTTCAATATGGCGAAATGGTTAATTTTGTGAAGAATAAGTATTAATAATTCCAAATATGTTCACATTCTCGTTTGTGGAACCTTTATTTCATATATTGGAAAAATTCACAGTCGACGAAACCGAATTGTACGAGCAATTACAATATATCAGCATAAAAATAGAAGTTCGGATACATTCAGTTGAATACTTAAAGAAGCTGCTATTTCAACCAAATTCCGGGTTTCGTAACATTATAAAGCTAGCGAAGCCAAATTTGCTCAAACTAATGTACACAATTGTAATGTTGAGAGTATTAAGGGATCTTAGTAAGGATATATTTTACAAATTTTATTATTCAGTTACTGAATCATTTTATATGAATACTAGCTAAAACCCGGTATGCTTCGCTACTCCCAACGATATGAAATATAAATATTCAAAATATATTGACATGCTTTGTTTCTTATGTATATCTTTATTATTTTTAGTCAATAACCTCAACGTAATAAAATAAGAAGTCTGGATTTTAAAATATTTATTTTGTTACTGATATTTACAATGTTTCATAATAATTATTTCTTATTCTATCTCAACAGCTCTTAAAGCAGATTGTCGTATTCTTTGATTATAAAGGCGTTCGTTTCGTTCACTCAAAGTTTCGGTCGATATTAATACTGCGGCTCTACGTCGCTGATTCTGAATTCGAGTAATACGTTGATCCGGTGTCTCGGCAGCTCTAGATGTTGATGCTCGTAATTGGAATCGTTTTCTTCTAAAACATGCATCACGTTGACCAGTTGTCTCAGCAGCTTTAGATGTTGATGCTCGTATCCTCTCTCCCTCTACACGTGCATCGCGTTGATTTGGTGTTTCTGCAGGTACTGCTCTTTGCGATCGTATTCTTTCCATTTGTATACGTTCATCACGTTGAACTGGAGTCTCAGCAGCTCTAGATATTGATGCTCGTAGTCGCGTTCCTTCTAGGCGTACATCGCGTTTATCCGGCGTCTCATCAGTTCTTGATCTTGATGATAGGGATCGTTTTCTTCTTAGACGTGCATCACTTTGATCTGGTGTCTCCGCTGCTCTAGATGTTGATGCTCGTAGTCTCTCCCCTTTTAGGCATACATCGCGTTGCTCCATTGCCTCATCAGTTCATGAACTTGATGATTGGAACCGTTTTCGTTTAGGACGTACATTGCGTTGATCATGTGTCTCAGCAGCGAAGATTTTTTAGGTGGCATTTGTTTGTTTTTAATTTATCACAATATTTAGAATCTGATTTCCGAAAAAGATTGTAAGTACTATTTAACTTCCTGTCAAGCAGACATTTTATTTTTGAAACGTACGAAATAGAAGAAACTGGTTATTTATTATTTAAAAAAAAATATTTTATTGAATTCAGTTTTCTTTTTTTGATTATATATAAAAATGCGTTTTGTTTAAAATATGCGTCTACTTTTGGTGTCTTCTTGTCGCGTCTATTCTTCTTGGCGGTTGCGTTCGAATAAAATAGAATTTTCTCGATCGTACGGTATGAGCAACAGTGTTTCAGGGTTGCATTTTAATGTGCGACTATTTCAGTGTTGACAGCTCGGCCAGACCTGACTGGAAGTCGTCCTCGGCTTCTTCGTTGTCCTCAAAACCCAGCTCCGGCGACCCATCACACCAACGTTTCATCTTGTCCGCGCTGTACACGGAACAGAACCTTCGAGAAGTCAACTGCATTCCAGGGATATCCTCCACGAGATAACGATCGTTGCCAAGAACACGAGTAATTATGTACGGACCGCGGTACCTTGGTTCTAACTTTCGGGACTCTCCTGTAGCCTGTGGTTCATTTTCCAGGACTACCAGTTCTTTTTCGCAATACTCAGTCGGTTTTCTATGCTTACTGTCAAACCTCTTTTTCCATTTTTCTCGCTCTTGCTTAATGTTGACGGCTGCAAGCTTTCGTTTTTCCTCAATTGAAATTTTCGGGTTGTCTTCGGAGTCATCTTGAATTGCAGCGAGGATTCGGTTTTGGATTATATCAATCGGCTGGTAATCGAAAATTAGTTCATTCGGGCTCGAATTCTTTTGTGAGTTCACTGACCATTGTATTTTATGCATAATGAGATCCCAGTCTTTTGTGTCCCCTGTGGTTGTACGCAAATGAGACAAAATTACTTGGTTCGCCCTTTCCACTTGGCCGTTTGCCCTAGGGGTTCTCACTGCTGTCTTAATGTGCTGTATGTTATTTCGATCACAATATTCCTTGAACAGTTTCGCCGTGAACGCAGTTCCACGGTCAGTTATAATACGTTTCGGCAGTCCAAAATAACTGGTCAGCTCATTCAGAATACTAATCACGGGGATTGTCTTGGTACTTTTGACTGCCTTTACTACCACGAATTTGGTAAAAGCGTCCGATATTACCAGTATATGGGTGTTCCCTCTTTTGCTTCGTATAAACGGTCCTAGATGATCTATATGTATCTGTCGAAAAGGAAGAGGTTCTAGATCGCCATAGTGAAGTGTGCCTTCGGTTTTGCCACCCTTTGCCTTATTGTAGCAACACTCTGTACAAGCAGCTATATATTCCTTTACGTATTTTCGCATTCGGCTAAACCAGAAAGTCCTTCTAATTCTTTCTAGCGTTTTCTCGGGTCCATAATGCCCGACATCATCGTGACAAAGTTTTGCGATTCTCCACCGAATTGTGTTAGGAACTACAAACCTTAAGCCGTCTTCTGTATTTCTGTAGAGTCGTTGGTTTTGTAAAACGAAATCATTCTTTATTTGCTTCGCTTGGTCGGCTTTAACGGCACCATTTAGAACTCCTATGATGGAACGTAACTTTTCATCCTGTAGCTGCATAGTTAAAAGCCAATCTTCACTGTGGGCTTCAATTTTTAAGATGAACCCTGCAGGTTCCATCTCTTGTGGTGGTTGATCGGGGGACCTACTAAGGGCATCCACATGGGCCATGCGTGATCCCTCCCGGTGAATAAATTCACAGTCAAACTCCAGAATTTTCATGAACCAACGAGCGATTCTTGGTACGAGCTCCTTACTGGTCTTCGCCTTGGTTATAGCGGCACAATCTGTAAAAACACGAAATGGTTTGCCCAGCAAATAAATTCTAAATCGCTCTAATGTTTCGACCACTGCCAAAACTTCCAACTCATAGCTGTGGTATTTGCTTTCGGCCTCAGTGCAATGACGACTGAAATAAAATACAGGGTGCAATTTTCCGTCGGCGTCTGATTGCAATAGAACTCCTGCCAAGCCCACACTACTTGCATCAGTATGTACCTCATGTTTTGCGTTAAAGTCGTAAATAGCCAAAACTGGTTTACTACATAAGACCGCTACAAGTTCGTTAAATGCGTTCTGTTGTGGTTTACCCCAATTAAAATTCTTCTCTTCGGTCTTGCGCAACAGAGTAGTCAAAGGTTTCGAAATAATTGAATAGTTCTCCACAAATTTCCTGAAGAATCCTGTGAGACCTAAGAATCTACGAACTTCGGTGACGTTGGTCGGGGTTTTAAAATTCTTTATAGCGCTCACCTTGCTACAACCAGGAGTGATGGCGTTTCTACTCACCTTGTGACCCAAGTACATAATCTCTGTAGCCAGGAAATTACACTTATCCCTTCGTAACGTTAAACCGCTTTGCCGCAACAGGTTTAAGAATCGGTCCAATCGATCGAGGCCTTCTTCTATCGTCTTACTGGGAATGATTACATCATCGAGATAAACCAGTACCTCTCCAGGGCCCATACGTTTTGCGATCTGATTCATAACTGCCTGAAATACCGCAGGGGCATTTACAAGGCCAAAGGGCATTCGATTAAATTCGTAGTGGCCCTCGTTGGTTATAAAAGCGGTGTATTGTTTCGAGTTTTCGTCAATCTCTATTTGATGATAGCCCATAAGCAGGTCTAGAGTGGTGAAATAATTATTTCCTGCAAGCTGCGCAAAGTGTTCCTCCATTATGGGCATCGGGTATGGCGTCTTTTTCGTAATGCGATTTAGTTGGCGGTAGTCTACACATAGACGATGTTCTCCGTTCTGTTTTTCGACCAGCACAATACCGGAGGCATACGAGGAATTCGAGTGTCGAATTATGTTGTTCTTCAGGAGGTCATTAACTATATTGGCGACAATATTACGTTTGGAAAAGGCGAGGCGATACGGTCGGGTGTAGACGGGTTTGTCAGTCGTTAACTGAATCTCCATTTTGGCCAAATTACATTTACCCAACTCTGAAGTGTTTTCCGCAAAACAGTCCGAATGGTTCTGAAGTATCATTTGTAATTTAGTTTCTTCAGTTTTGGATAAGTCTTCTGCGGCCCGTACTACATTAACATTCTGCATCCAGCAGTCATTACCTTCAATTACTATGCGGCTACCCTTTCGACAAATTACGTCACGACCCAGCAGTAGGTTCTCGGAAAGAAGATCATCCTCAACCAGAAACATTTCGGTTTCAAACGTGTTACCATCCATTTCCAACAATATTTTAATTTTCCTTGTACTATTATATTCCCCACCTGCAAAACCCTTTAAAATGAATTTACACTCCAGGCACTCACCAATACTTTCAGCAAACGATTTTCTGATCAAACTATAGTTGCTACCTGAATCGATGTACGCCGAGGTTTCGACGCCGTTTACTTTCACGTTCTTAACGAGATCAACCGTCAGTTCTGGAGTCTTGTTGTTTATTCTGTTTACATTGGGTTTTTGTTTTTCATTGCAATCAGCTGTTCGATGTGTAGTACGGTGACATTTTAAGCAACGTTCCTTTCTTTGTGGTTGGGGGCATTTGATGGAATAATGGCCATAGGCAAAACAATTGTAACACTTTACCTTACCCAGTGCAGTATTGGGGGTTTCTTCTTTTACTGCGGTGTTGTTCAAAGCAGGTTTTCCACTTGATGAGATCGGTCTTGTCTTATTCTGCACATTCACGCCTGGGGTGATGACGTCATTATACTTACAATAGCTATCGATGTCACGAAACAGTTGGTTACAGGTTGCGTACTCGTTAGATATTTTACGTTTCAAATTCGGCTCATTAATACCGTTTACGATGTGCCTAGCTATTGCTGATTCAGGTAGGTTACCCCTAGCACCCAAAGCGTACATTCTAAAGTAAAACTCCTGTGGGGTCTCATTTAAACGGCGCCTCATTTGTGACATCTTCATATGAATGTCTGCAGCGTTGTCCTCATGCGGAAAATCAAATAAAAACTTTTGAACAAATTGCTGCCATGAAGAGAAAACAACTTGCAATGAATCCACCCAGTATTTCGCGGGACCTTTCATCTTCTGTTGGACAGCGAATATTAAAGACTGATCGTCCCAGCCGTAAGCTGCTTTAAGAGTCTCTACGCGCCTGACAAATTGGGTTGAATTAACTGACTCGTTCAGTGTTGGGTCGAAATCGGGCAGAATGGCGATAATTTCTCTCATGTTGTTATATGGGTTCGATGAATATAGATTTTGGTTAGGCGGTGGTAACGGAAACGATGGTTGCATATAAGCATTGGGTGAGGACGAGAGCGGATGTAAACTAGTCGGTTGTGTTGTATGGTAATTAGACGATATTACATGTGGATGTGTTTGTGTGACACAGCAGAAGGCTGCCGTTACATTATTCTGACTTACCCCAGACGGAAAAACCGGTTGGCCATAGCCATGACGATGTTGGTGAATATGATCGGTTATCGGTATATGTTGTGTAGTTGGCTGTACGGTAGTGACGGGTATAATAATTTCAGGACGTGATACTGCTGGTAAATATTGCGCTATATACGGCTGCGAACATGTAGGCTGGAGCTGCTGGACGTTGTTGTTTACGGCTACACTGGTATTGTCGGGAGTTACACTTGTCGCAGTGGCCAATCTGCTCCCGTTTGAAGCATGATCGGGACTTTCGTGCGATACAGTCGAATAATGGGACGGCTGGAAACGGGCAGACATCGCGCACAAGTCTGCGATGGTCTTTCCAGTTGAACAATACGTTCCCTCACGCCGGGAGTATTAAAATTTTCGGCTTTCTCCATCAGACGTTCAACCAAAATCGCTTTGTTACCCGTAGAGGGTAATCCGGCTTCTCGGCACTTCGATTGTAGTTGTTTTACCGTCAACGTTCTAAAATTTTCCATGGCTTCGTATCCCACTTCTGAGAAAATGTCAAGCAGACATTTTATTTTTGAAACGTACGAAATAGAAGAAACTGGTTATTTATTATTTAAAAAAAAATATTTTATTGAATTCAGTTTTCTTTTTTTGATTATATATAAAAATGCGTTTTGTTTAAAATATGCGTCTACTTTTGGTGTCTTCTTGTCGCGTCTATTCTTCTTGGCGGTTGCGTTCGAATAAAATAGAATTTTCTCGATCGTACGGTATGAGCAACAGTGTTTCAGGGTTGCATTTTAATGTGCGACTATTTCAGTGTTGACATTCCTTTCAATCATTATTAGGCAAATATACCATAACAGGTCAATTTTTGTATTTTCAAGGTGAAACATTTTGGGCAATAGAAAATATTTAATATTTTTCATTAGGGTAACCTTAAATGACCTGACCATAAAGGTTTGGTCTGTATTATAGAACCACAGGTAACTTTAAAGAATTATGTATGCTGTAGGTAGTTAATAAATTAAGAAATGTTCATATGTGTTTCAAAGTGGTTCATGCTAGATATCATATTTATTTCTCGTTCTTATTGCTAGCCCGGCAATTTTTTAAACAAATTATTAACATGGATTTCAGTGTTGCAAGTATACAATGTGATGATTTTATCTATAATGATTTCCCAGATATAAGAAGTTTTCAATTTTATTCATATGGGAAGTACCACGCCCTCTTTTCCTAGTGAGCCCACTTTTGTCTAAAATATTCATATTGATACTAAAGTGGATTCGACAAAATTTTAGGACTCTAACTGTTATATTTTCTTAGATATATTAATTTAATATTGTTATAGGAGTGGGTGCGCCACATTACAGCAAGTCTGCTCATTCTGTTCATATTGATGTCAAAGTTGTCCATACACAATTGGAAGAATCTAGGAATCAGTTTATGAAATATGCGACATTAAATACTTATTGGGTATGTGGACGTGGTACCCCGCCTACTTGAAATTTTAAAAGAAAAAGTAGCCTATAGTTCCTTCCAGACATACTGACATAGTTCCTTCCTGGAACGTACTGTTAAAGTTTTCAAGAAAATCGGTCCAGCCGTTTGGCCGTCTATAGGCTTCAAACAAACAAACCCACAAACATATAAACACACATTCATTTTTATATATTAGTTTTGACGTTATTTGTTAAATTTCTCAGATTTTGAGTCAAGGTAATACGAAATTTGAACCATCCATTATGATGCCGTAGGTATGACTGATGATTCAAATACAAGTTCTTTCATAGTTGCTTGATTTTTGTCCAATTTAATTCAATAATTGAAGTTTACTATGTGCGATGTCGTGAATAGAGTCTCATATTATTCCTTTCGTTCGCTTCCTTGCGCATGCTGCAAAATTCGAAGATTAATATTTTAAAAGTTTACAAGACTATTGTCTTTTATAAAAAAATATAAATATGTGTTGAAGCAAATAATACGTGGCTTGTTTGTTTTCAAATAAAATAAACAAAAAGCCAATATATTATATACAGTGGCGAGCAAAAACGGAAGCATCCTGCAACATTCTTAATAAAACTACTATAAAATCCTAAATAAATAAGCAAATTAAATAAAACTTCAGGTATATGTTACATTTTTGATATATTTTTTGAAGATATAAAAATAAATAAACAAAAATTAAATGTACTTCATTTATTTGCTGAAAACGTAAACAACTCGATTATTCCACTTTTGCACGTATTCGAAATTTTGAAATATTTATTAATTTTTAATATTTTGTCCACAGCCCTTTATTTTTTTATGCTTTTAATTCGCTTGGGTATACTTTCCACTAAATTTTCTATATTTTTTTTTGTATTTTTCTCCATTCATCCTGTATCCTAGTCCAAAGTTCGTCGAAATTGTTTGGAGCTCTTTCGTATGCTGCCCGTCTTCTCTTAATAATTGCCCATAAACTTTCTATTGGATTCAAATCCGGGCTTTGTGGTGGCCATTTAATCAATTAAAAATGTTGATCGGATAAACAATTTTGAACAATTTTGGCGGTGTGTTTCGGATCGCCATCGTGCTGGAAAAACAGTTCCTCTTCAGGGTACGCAGTTTCTTCAATGACTTCTGGCAATTTTGTTTGAAGGATACTTAGACAGTTCTCCTTTCTCATTTTACCCCCTATTTTCATCAACGGACCAACACTCCACCAAGTAAAACATCTCTGAACTATCAAACTTCCACCTCCATGTTTGATTGTCCGTTTCACCTGGTGTCTTTGAAGTTTTTTCATGTGGCCGGTGACAATAGTACTCTTTTCCATATGATTGAAATCGGTTAATTTTGGTTTTATCCGACCAGCTCACGCGTTTCCATTCGTTAACTCTCCGTTTACCATAAGTTTTGCAAAATTCTAAACGAGCCTTGACATTTTTATGCCGGTTGTTTTGCTTAATGGCTGATACCAACCCTATTCTGCAAAGTGCTCGTCGGGCTGTCCACTCCCTGTCATTTTTATTTATGGCCTTGCAGCTAGCTTTGGTGTTTTTGTGTCCTTATTTTTCATAAGACGTTCCATAAGACGAGCATCACCATCAATGAGCAATCTTGGTCGACCTCTAGTTGTAGAAACTGGTTGCACATTTCGTCGTTTTCGAACACTTAAGGCCACATAGTGTGATATTTGTAGTGCTTTAGCTATTTTTCTTGCATATTCACCTTTTTATGTTAGGAATACAATTCTATTTTCAATTTCAACACGTATTTTTTTCATTTTATTAATATTATGAGACCAATTCTTAATAGCGACAATAATTAAGTTCTAATCACTACTGACAGCTTCTAATGATTAAAATAATTCATAGAATGGTAAATAAATGAAAACAAAAAAATTTATCACGGTATATTGCACTAATTTGCATTGCTTTTTGCTTTTATGCAAAAAATAGTATAACGTGCAAAAGTGGAATAATCGACATTAAACACGTTTATTTAAATTATATTCTTTTTGATAAAATTTTTTGCATTTTTATTTTGAATACACTAAAGAAATGAAAATTAGAAGAAAAAACCGCAGCAAGCATAATCATATTCCACTCTATTAAAATTTTACAAGATAATAAACGCGAAAATTAAAAACATGCATCCATTTTTGCTCGCCACTGTATAATATATCATCAACACATTTTCGTTTGAAAGATTTACTGACATTATGTGTGAAATATAGCTTCGTTCAAATGTCCGCCACAGGCTCATCGTAAATGTCCAATAATCCATGTTTCTGTTGCATAAATCTGAATTAGACAGATAGCATGAGTTATGTTGGCTATGGTTTGTGACTTATTTGCATACACCTGCGGCTTAAGAAAAGGTCTAAGTCTGTCAAATCGCTCGTTCAGCCAACACTCGTTATCGTCTCTGTGCATGCGCAAAATTTCCACAAGTTGTGGTCTGCGCAAAACTGAATTCTCAAAAGGGACGCGAAACTACCTGCATCTATCACGTACAGAAAGGATAATAATTAATTAATTAATTTAATTTCTTTATTTCATTTAATATATTAATACTGTTTTACAAATGTCTTATATATATTAAAGAGTTTAGAAACTTTGTTTCTTTTCTACTTAGTAGTTAAATTTGAATTTTGGGAGCTTTTTAAAAAATATTTTAATATACGAAAGGAAGGGAAAAATTCACAAAAACCTTTATGAAACAATAGTTAAAGTGTAAAAATTTATACTAGAGTATATTGAATATAGTTTTACAGCTGGAGTTTTGTGTGGAGTCGTTGTGTAAAATAATGCCAAGGAAGATTATATAACATCTGAAGGAGCTTGTTTTGGGCTATTTGAAGTTTTTTAAGATGACATTTAGCAGAAGTAGTCCAAACTGGGGCACAGTAAAATATTAAAGGGTGAAATATGGACTTGAGTATCAATTTCTTGTTATCAATATTAAGAAAACTTTTCCTGTTAATAAGTGGGTACATTATATAGATTAATTTGTTAATCTTATCTAATAAATATGGTATATGGTTGTTAAAGTTTAGTTTTGGATCAAGTATTATTCCCAAGTATTTAACGTTGTTTTCCCAACTTATATCATGATCCATGAAACGAAGAGGGTTTTGTGGTAAGAAACATGACTTCCTTTTCCTGGTAAAATATATTGCCTTTGTTTTTTCCGGATTTATCATAATATTCCACTTATTGAAGTATGATTTTAAATTTTCCAGAGCCAATTCTAAATTGGCAATGATGTTTACTGCATATTCATCGCAGCTAAGTATAGCTGTGTCATCTGCAAAAATTGAGGTTACACACTGAGGAAAAATAGGAATGTAGATATACATATGTACAGAGAAATATCTGTCGTATAAAAAATTTTGAATAATTTTGATGAGCTCATCTGGAAAATTTAGTCTCTTCAACTTGTAAATGAGACCGTTATGCCAGACCGAATCAAATGCTGATTTTATATCTAAGACAACCACACAACGGAGATTTAGCATTTTGGAAGTTTTCCTTTACCAGTTTTCTTATTTTTATTAAAGGTTGTGAACTGTTATGTTCTTTACGGAAACCAAACTGTTGCGGAGGGAGAATATTATGCACATCAATAAAATTGTTTAATTTTTCTTTTAGAATTTTTCCAGAATTTTACTTGTGGATGGCAATAGACTAATTGGCCTATATGAATGTGGTGAATCAGGATGTTTACCCGGCTTTATAATTGGTATTGTTTTAGATATTTTCCAGTATTTCGGAAAGTAACACAATTTAAGGCAACTATTAAACAGATTAATAGTTATGTGTGTGAACACCCATAATGATCATACATGTGTACATGTAACTTTTGATATGTTTGGTTCAACTGTACTATTTACTTTATATTATTATTTTTCTATTTTTAAATAAATTGATCATGCACAAACTTGTTTTCATTTGAGGTAACCGTAATTATTTATTCTTTACATACATGTAACTTCTAATAATGCATATTTGGTACAACTGTACCATTTATTTGATATTATTCTTTTTTCTATTCTTTTTTTAAACGAACATGATTGAGCATGCACAATTTTGCTTTCTTTTGTTATGGTTTTACATAACAACCGTAAACACATATATTGTGAATGTATGTACATACTTGTTTACTTAGCTACATGTAAAAAGAATGAAGTAAGAAGAGAAATATATAATAAACAAAGTCAAACATGATCATGCATGCACGATCATGTTTGGTTTTGTTCGTTTACGTTAAGCTATAAAATCGGTTACATAGTAGGAAAAGAATGATTATTGATCTAGCTTTCGGACGGAAAGAATTAAAATAAGAATTATTAAATTGTGTTAAAGATTAAAAAATAAGAATTAACAACAAGTATTGTTGAAGTTGTATTAAATAAATATTTTTATAAATTAACTAGTTAAAAGTGTGTTAAATATTAAAATAAGTAATTTGTGTAAAAATTTAAAACATAAATTAAAACTATTGTTATAAAAGAATTTATTATTTCTTTAAATAAATAAAAAATATTAATAAAATAAAATAAATTCGGTTCTACTTAAAAACTAAATAACATAATTGGCGCAGTCGGTAGGACACCCAAGTATCCTAGTGTATAATCGAAAATTAAACAAGAAAAAGGATACTAACATTTTAATGTTTAAATGGGTATACCAACTTTTTTCTGCTTTAAAACGACAATGTTTTAAATCTTTTGTGTAACAATTCAAACGACAATGTTTAAATTTAACAATTTAATGTAACAATTTAAATGACAATGTTTAAATTGTTATAATAGAAAATATAATAAAAAGTAAAAATATTAATAAAAAATAATCATTCGGACAAAACTTTTCAATAAAAACGAAAATAGAATTTTTCAAACAAAATTATTAATAATCAAAAATTCAGCTAAAATAAACAAATTAATTAAAAGTGGATAAAAAGCAAACAAACAACAAAGAGAACAATTTAATACAAATTCCTAAATAAATTCTTCAACCTTGTGATGTGCAAAAGAATATAAAGACTTTAACAACTAAAACCTACATCTGGAGACACCAACAACTAAAAACTGCATCTGGAGACACCAACAACTAGAAACTGCATCTGGGGCCTCAACATTAACGAATAAGGACAACAGAGCAACTATTAAATATAAGTATTATTTTGTAATTTATTAAATATTACCAGTATTTATAGATTTTTTTTTTATATATTCATTAAATTTCTATATATTCAAAACTGTACATTTGTCGATGATAAGATTCGTTTTCCACAAAATTTTTTTCTTTTTTTGATTCCCTTACAAATTACAACATTTTTATCATTCTTCTAACATTTGTGGACTTTTTGGTTTATATCACTTGTTGCTTGTTGTTCAGAAATTGTAAAAAACAAAATGGCTTTTTCCGATATCTCCTTTGTTCCTAACAGTTTAGATCCTCTTCAATTTATTGAGAGACTTCCGGAATTTGCAGGAGACAAAAGAGATCTATATACATTTATTTCTCTGGTAGACAGAATAAATCCTCTTTTACTATACTATGACGAACTTTCTCAATTCCTTTTTATGGACCTAATCAAAAGCAAATTTATAGGCAAGGCCAAAGAGGCTATTGAAATAAATTTTCACATACAGACATGGTCAGAAATTAAGACCGTTTTGGTCAATTACTTTGGGGAAACTCAAAGTGTAGAGCAACTATACGACAAACTTCGATCTGTTGTTTTCAGAACAAATGCAATTGATTTTTACAATGAAATCAAAAATAGGCTTCGAAGTTTGAATAATAAAACTGTGTCGGATTTAGGGATAAATGCTAATAGCGAACAGATTGCTAAGAACAATATGAGAACTGCTCTCGACATTTTTAAAGAGAAAATTCCAGAGCCGATGAGAACCATTCTGGCTTGTAGGAACCCAAATACTCTGGAGGAAGCCATGAACATTCTTTTTGCATCAGGATACGCTAATTACGATTGCCACGATAGAAACTTTGGTAGCAGAAATATGTATAAGACACATATGAACGATAAAAGAGGCAATCGTAACGGAACTCAAAATAGTCAACGCAACCAACGCGTTATTTCGAATACAAACGGAAGATTCGTTGACAACAATTGGTATAACAGGAATAAGCGATACACTTATAACGGGTCACCTAATAGCAACATGCAAAGAAATGTGCATTTTAATGACAATAACAGGATTAGCTCACATAATTATTACAGAAACAATCGAAATTATAACCAAAATTATTCAAACTTTGAACAGAATTCTTTAGTCAGACAACCAATGCCAGAACCGATGGACGTCAATATGGTTTGTAACTTAAGCAATCCAATTAACGCTGACACATCACAAACGAGTTCACTACCAAAATTTTCAGAAATCTTTCTTTCAACCAAAATTCCTATTCTAACCAATCCACTCAAGATGTTGACAATAGTATGTCTCAAAATTCATTAACTCAACCACAAAGGCATTTGCAACAAATAGATCATACAAATCAGCTTTTGAATTCTCACCATCATGTTGCTGCAGTGAATAAAGTTGCTCAAAATTTTCCTTTACGGGCCTCTCCAGAGAGCTACCGTATATAATACTAAAAGACAATCTTAAATTTATTGTGGATACTGGAGCCACTCACTCAATCGTTAATCCAGGCTTATGTAACCCAAAATGGAAAATAAATTCAGGAACTCTTACGTTGAAGACACTACAAAGTGAAATATTAACGGACACTATTTACCAAATACCATTGTTTTCCGAGCTTGGGAATTCGAGCGAGAAAATGTTGCTCATAGAGTGTAAATTTCACGATAATTACGATGGAATTATAGGAAACGATATATTATTTAA
Organism: Sarcophaga rosellei; assembly: GCA_930367235.1. Taxonomy (NCBI): domain Eukaryota; kingdom Metazoa; phylum Arthropoda; class Insecta; order Diptera; family Sarcophagidae; genus Sarcophaga; species Sarcophaga rosellei. The sequence continues at coordinate 63,710,991 of OV884019.1, forward strand.
ATATAAGGCTGTTATAGATTATGATCAAAATGAACTGAGGATAAATGGTAAAATTTTGTCTCTACGATTTCCAGATTTACGAAAAGTTACATTTATTAGCAATGTTGAATGTGGATTAGTTCATATTGTCGAACAACGGAATGATCTTGGTGCAACAATTATTAGTGAGGGAATATATAATGCACAAAATTTTAAAGTTGAGTTAGAAACTGTTGTTGAATGTCCGGAAATAATATACCTTAACGAAAACAATTCATGGCCAGTTACTCCTGATAACTATCACCTAGTTGACGACAAAATAATACAAAAATCAGATTGTAAAATTCCTTTTTTAGATAAAGTTGGGATGAATCATTTAAATGCGGAAGAAAAACTCAATTTGAGAAGTATTTTAACAGACTATAGCGAATTATTTCATGAAACGAATTTAAATCTTACTTTTACAAACGCAATTAAGCATAAAATTATTACAAGGGATGATATACCGGTATTTTCGAAAACTTATAGGTACCCGTATATTCATAAAGAAGAGGTCAAAAAACAAATTGATGAAATGTTAGCTAGTGGTATAATAAGACCTTCTAAATCACCATATTCTGCACCTATTTGGATAGTTCCAAAAAAGGATAATGCTAGTGGGTTAAAACGGCGGCGTCTTGTTGTTGATTATAGGAAGCTGAACGAAAAAACAATGGACGATCGTTTCCCTATACCGAACATTGACGAAATTTTAGAAAAACTTGGAAGGAGTATGTATTTTACTACCTTAGATTTGGCAAAGGGATTTCACCAAGTAGAAATAGATGAAAAAGATATGCACAAGACCGCATTTTCAGTAGAGGGAGGTCACTATGAGTTTCTTAGAATGCCATTTGGACTCAAGACCGCACCTGCCACGTTCCAAAGGCTTATGAATCATATCCTGGGAGATTTAGTCAATAAAATTTGCTTAGTTTATATGGATGACATAATTGTTTATTCTACTTCCCTTCAGGAGCATATGAACTCGTTGCGACTTGTATTTAATAAATTAAGGGATGCTAATTTGAAAATTGAGTTAGATAAGTGTGAATTTCTAAAAAGAGAGACAGAGTTTTTAGGTCATGTTGTAACAAGAGATGGTATAAAACCCAATCCAAAAAAGGTTGAATGTGTTATAAATTATCCACTACCAAAAACTCAGAAACAAATTAAGCAATTTTTAGGTCTGAGTGGATACTACCGTAAATTCATAAAAGACGATTCGAAAATCGTCAAACCGATGACCAAATATCTTAAAAAGGACACAAAATTGGATACAAATGACCCTGAATATTTAGAAAGTTTTCGAACTTTAAAAATCCTTCTCACAAACGACCCAATTCTAGCCTATCCTGATTTTAATAAACAATTTGTTCTAAACACTGATGCTAGCAACTTCGCACTGGGAGCAGTGTTATCGCAGGAGAATCATCCTATCTGCTATGCAAGTAGAACTCTAAATCAGCATGAAATAAACTATAGTACGGTCGAAAAGGAATTATTGGCGGTAGTATGGGCTGTAACATATTTTAGGCCGTATCTTTTTGGCAGGAAATTTATTATTCAAACTGATCACCAACCATTACAATGGCTTGTTTCTATTAAAGAGCCCAATTCGAAATTGGTGAGATGGAGATTGAAACTGGAGGAATATGATTATGAAATAGTATACAAACGTGGTATAAACAACGGGAATGCAGACGCATTGTCACGCATTGAACCACAAATAAATTTAATTCGTTCTCCACAACAAAATCTGATATCGAAGAGTAATACACCAATTAATGTATATAGGAATCAGATTATAATCCAGAAATCAAATTCTCCCACTATGGAAACGCTAAAGAAAACTATTTTCAGAAATTATAGAACTTTAATTACATCATGTTGTCTTAACGAAAATGATATAATAAGTATAATAAAAAATTATTTTCACCCTAAAAGAGTAAACGCCGTTTTTATTCCGGATAGTGAATTTTATGAAGTTTTTAAGGGAACCGTTTTAAAGTACTTTTCTGACAATTCACTCCTAAAGATAGCGAAATGTGATACTTTTTTAGATGACATTATTGACGAGAATGAACTACACGATATTATTGAAAAAGAACATCTGAGGAACAACCACCGTGGTATAAATGAAAATTTTGAACAATTAAAGACTGTCATATATCATCCAAAACTTAAATTTAGAATTCAACAATATATTAATAATTGTGAAATATGCAATATTGAGAAATATGATCGCCATCCGATTAAACAAAAATTTATGATGACTGAAACACCTGATGGACCTGGACAAATAGTTCATATCGACGTGTTCTACAGTTTACAGAAAACATTGTTTCTTACAATAATTGATAAGTTTTCAAAATTTGCTCAGGCAATAAAAATCCAGAATAGATCGTGGTTGGAATTTAAGAGAGCCCTTACGCAGTATTTAAGTATTGTAGGTAATATTAAAAAGATCATAGCTGACAATGAGCTAGGTTTTAAGGCATTGCCGTTGGCCGAATTTTTAACACTAAATAATATTGAAATTCATTTTTCCTCAAACAATAACCACACCTCAAATTCAGACGTAGAGCGTCTTCATAACACGATCAATGAACATATTCGTTTACTTAGGCATGACCCAGATAAAGATAGTGATTCCGTTGAGGAGAAAATCAATAAAATAATAATGTTTTATAACAAAACAATTCACGCTACCACAGGACGCAGACCTGTTGACTTCCAAAATGGCGTGATTAAGTCTGACGAATATCCGACAATAAGAGAAAGGATCCTAAAATGCAAGGAAAAATCATTACATAAATTAAATAATCGTCGTGAGAACTGTGGAATTCAAACAGGAAACGTTTTTATAAAAACCGAAAGAGGTGGGAAAAATCACGCCAAATTTAGGAAAATTAGTGTAGAACAATTTGACGATGATCATGTTATAACTCAAAAGGGCCACAAATATTATAAATCCCATATCAAGAGGAAGAAAAAGTTTTACAATAGTTGATTATATAAAGATGCAAAGATATATATTTATTTTTTTGATGTAAAACCAAGTTTTTGTGGAAAATGAATTAAAAATCATCGACATTTAGTAATTAAAATTACATAAATTAATTCCTATAAGTAGATTATATAGATATACATATATATATAAGAATTTTTTCAAAAATATACGAAATTCAAATAAGTAACACGTAAATTTATATAGGCATATACATTTGAAAATGTACATATAACATGTTTTAAACATAAAAATTTAAACGTAGTATGGTTTTACTACAATCAAATATATTTAAAAATGCATGTACAAAATAGTGTAATTAAAGTCACTAAATTAAACTTTATAATAGATTTGATAAATTATTTCCTCGGAGCGTCAATCTAACGATGGGGGAGTTATGTGTGTGAACACCCATAATGATCATACATGTGTACATGTAACTTTTGATATGTTTGGTTCAACTGTACTATTTACTTTATATTATTATTTTTCTATTTTTAAATAAATTGATCATGCACAAACTTGTTTTCATTTGAGGTAACCGTAATTATTTATTCTTTACATACATGTAACTTCTAATAATGCATATTTGGTACAACTGTACCATTTATTTGATATTATTCTTTTTTCTATTCTTTTTTTAAACGAACATGATTGAGCATGCACAATTTTGCTTTCTTTTGTTATGGTTTTACATAACAACCGTAAACGCATATATTGTGAATGTATGTACATACTTGTTTACTTAGCTACATGTAAAAAGAATGAAGTAAGAAGAGAAATATATAATAAACAAAGTCAAACATGATCATGCATGCACGATCATGTTTGGTTTTGTTCGTTTACGTTAAGCTATAAAATCGGTTACATAGTAGGAAAAGAATGATTATTGATCTAGCTTTCGGACGGAAAGAATTAAAATAAGAATTATTAAATTGTGTTAAAGATTAAAAAATAAGAATTAACAACAAGTATTGTTGAAGTTGTATTAAATAAATATTTTTATAAATTAACTAGTTAAAAGTGTGTTAAATATTAAAATAAGTAATTTGTGTAAAAATTTAAAACATAAATTAAAACTATTGTTATAAAAGAATTTATTATTTCTTTAAATAAATAAAAAATATTAATAAAATAAAATAAATTCGGTTCTACTTAAAAACTAAATAACATAATTATTAATGAGATATTTTATACCGTTATTTGAAAGATTTTTTAAACATTGGTTATTTATTCTGTCAATTCCAGGCGACTTTTTATTTTGTAGTGTTTTAATAATTTGTATTATTTGTGGAATATTTACATAGTAGTTGTCTTGTGAATTTACATTGCAACTTCGAATTTGGTTTGCTACATTATCAACCCCAAATATTGGTTTGTATCACTTAACCGGGATGAAATGTTGTGATTTGACATAAAACATTTAGCTAACGTATTTGCTTTCTCTTGTTGCGTAAAGCTTACTTGGCTATTATCTTTCAAAATAGGAATATTACATGTTTTTCGTTTTAAAACTTTAGAAACCTTCCAAAACGGTGCCGAAGACTTTTCCAAAGTAGTTAGCATACTATTCCAATTTAAATTTCTAAACTTATTGGTTTCAATACAGATTTCTTTGTTTAGCCGTGACATTTGCCGATGATCATTTATATCTCTATACCTTTTCCAATTTCGTCGATATATATTTCTAAATTGGATCATTATTTTTATGTTATTTGGTAAATTTTTAACAGCTGGCTTTATTCTACGCTTTGGTGTACTTTCATCAAATCCTTTTTTAACAGTATCGTTAAAAGTTTCTAACATTTCGTCAATTTGAATTGTATTTGTTATTTCCTCCATATCAATAGGGCTAGGTAGGTTTCTATTTATTGATGTTTGAAATCGATGCCAATTTGTTTTTTTAAAAACGTATTGTAAATTATTTACAACATTTGCTCTAAGATTAACAGTAGTAGATATTGGAAGATGATCTGAACTGAGATCATTTATAACTTTTACCGCTGCCAAGTTATGTGCCGTATTTGTTAAGAAAAAATTTAATATTGATGGTTGCCTAGACGGATCAGATGGAATATAGGTGTTTTCGTGGGGACAAACTATTTGAGTTTGGTTTAGTTGTAATTGATTAAAAAGGATGTTGCCCCAACAATTGCTTCTTTGACATCCCCAATGATTATGTCTGGAATTAAAATCGCCTCCTAAAATGTATTTGTTGCTTATTGATGTTAGTTTTCGAATGTCAGATGAGAATGATTGTTTACGCAAAGAATCCCTTACTGCAGTTCCACCAGGAAAGTAGCACGAGAAGATGTCAATAAAATCGTTTTGAGTATACACTCTAATACCAATATTTCCAATTAAAGAGGTATTTATAGTGTAAATTAATTCGTGTCGAATATTTTTTTTATAAATATTGCTAAACCTCCTCCGCGGCCTTCTTGACTATCACTTCTATAACAGTAGAAATTTTGATGTTTAATTGAGGTTTTATCATTTAGCCAGGTTTCACAAACAAGGCAAATGTCGACATTAGTCTTATCCAGAAAGTGGAAAAATTCTTCTTTTTTATTTCGAATGCTACGTGCGTTGCATTGTATTATACGAATATTTGTATTCATGGGTATAAGAATTTATAAGCGAGGCTTGTTACAAACTCGAACTGTCGTTCGCGGAAGTTACATTTTCTCAAATTTGAAATTAGTTCAAAAGTTAGATTTTTTAATTCTTCAAAAGAAAAAAGGTTTTCGTTATTTGTATTTTGATTAAAATGTTGACTATATCTCATGTTAGATGAATTTGGCATTTCATATTGGTTTAACGTATTTGGAAAGTTAGCACTGTAGTTTGTGTTAACGTTATAATTTTGTGTAGTTTTCCTAATGCGATTTGGTTGAGTTCTCTGTCTAGTTTTGTTATAAGATTCCCTACTAGGGCAATCAGGAGACATAGCTTTATGAGCACATTTCTCGAATGAAGCATTACAGTCTGCGGTTTTATGGTTTCGAGCGCAATGGGCGCAAAATGTTTTTACCATACATCTGCTAGAACCATGTCCAAACATTTGGCAGTTCTAGCATTGGGTTACTTTATTTTTATTGGGTTTCTGATATTCCCATCTAACTTTAATAAAATTTATGGGGGCATAATTTTGCCTAAGCTCCTTTAATGTTATAGATTTTCTTTCGAAATATACTATAAAAATTATAATTTCATTATTGTCTTTGGTTTTAGTGACACTTTTAACGTCAATACATTTAAGACCCATGCTAGTAAGACGATTTTTAATAACGGCTGGATCGGTTTTATCTAAACCAAGTAAAATCGCTTAATACGGCTTTTCGCTTTTTGAGGCATATGTAAAATATTCAAGACTGAATTTTTTGATAAGGCCACACGAATTTGATGAAAATCTTCCTTTTTGTCGCAAAAAAGTTTGCGACCAATAGATATTTTACGTATAGAATATTCTTTTATGTCGACTATTCTACACATTTCATGTATTTGTTCGGTTTTACATTTTAATATTGTTATTGGTGGTATTTTTACCTTAACAGCTGTTTCTACGATAACTTCATCATCAGCATCGTCATCAATTGTTTGAAGAGGAGAATAATAGTTTTGGCTAACAGTTCTCTGAGAGCTGTTTGTTATTTGTTTTTTACTCATGTTGTGCCTAGAAGAGTCAACAACATCATCAACTCTTCTTCGTTTAATTTTGTTTGTTTTTAATTTATTTTTAAATTTGAAGAAGTTTTTGTTTTTGATTTTTATTAAATGATTAAAAAAAATTTTTATTGATTGAAAGATTTTTTTTTTTAATTAATTGAAGAAGAAAGAAAAACAACCGCTTGCTTTGAGTGTTAGTCGAAACTGAAAGGATAGGATAATAAAGTTCATTAATTTTTATTTCTTAGGTAAAGAAATATTTTACAGTAAATTAGTTCAACAATAAAATTTTTCATTTATTAAAATTTGCTTTTAGCCAATAAAAGAAAGCTTAACAACACGTATTGAAAACAATTTGTTACATTTTACGTAAAATGTACGTCAAAACCACACTCCCCAAAAATAAAATATTGCAGGGAAAGAAAAACTCAAATTTCAATATATTTTTTTATTGGTTTTTAATATGTAAAGAATATTATACAATTTAAAGGATTATATATGCTTTTTTCCAACAGTCCAACCCCTTATATTCAAATACATAAACTAGCTCTCAACTCCTCTCGTGAAAAATTAAATTTAATTTCACACTGTTTAGATTAAATACGACCCACTCTTATTATTTGATTACTAATACGGTGAACTCGCGAAAGATATCCAGAAACGTGAACATCCAGAAACACTTTTTTGTTATATTGACTCTAAAATATGAATTTAAATTTTCAAGGAATTATTTTATTTACATTCACCCCAATTATGTTATTTTCGATATGGATGATGAAGTTTACAAATTTCAGGAATTCCCGCATAAAAATTAATAAAAGCAATAACTGTCCGGATTTAATGTCAATGATGGCTGAATGCAGAAATTTAAGCAAAGGTATGACATTGGACTGCTGGATATTTGCGAAGAAAAACTATCTGTGCAGTAGCAATTAGTGAATACATTTAAATTAAAATTGAGAAGAAATATGACTTTATCACGCTGATAAGTCTAAAGGTACGGTCAGATATGTCAAATGTTTGCCACAATTTTGGTTTCTCTTGTATGCCCGAAATATGATTGAAACAACTAAAATTTTGTTTTGCGGTCACACTACGCACATTTATTTTCCCATTTTTGTTTCATCAAATAGCAGCAAACAAAAGTATGGGCAAACATGTTTGCCATATGGTCACACTTAAAAAATATTTGCCACAAAACACATTTTTGACAGAAAATAAATGTTTGTTGAAAAAAAATACATATACAGATTTTCATTCATAATGGAAGACAAATATTTTCGCGTTTTGTGTTGCGAATCGTCAGTGATATTTTGCGAAGCAAAAAAAGAAAGACGACTATGGCTTTGAAAATGGGTTCAGCGCATAAAGGAAAAAAAACAGAAAAATTTAAAATCACAATAAAATGAACATAAACAAATGTTTACATTTTTCAAATGTAGCCAATTACTATATTTGAAAATCGCTACAATGATGTACACATCTTAAAACAGATGTTAAATCTAAAAATTTCAAATCGAACATATATAAAATAAATGATTAATTTTAGTTCTAATTTGAAAATTTATATAATTTATAGAGATTTATGAGGAAGTTTTCTATCACACTGTGGTTCGAAATTTATCCTCCAAAGTGATTGCATTTCAAAATGAACTATACCTGTGTAAAAGGTGAATTGGAATTGCTATGTTGCTGTGTTGAATTATAAATCTCTATTACAATCATTTGCACCGTCCACTTCAAGAGTTCCAAAAACAACAACTCCAATTTTATTTACTGAAGAGCAAATAAATGCGATTAAAAACAACCATTCTACTGAAAACAAATCCTTACAACCCTTTAGTCAGGACCTAGCTTCTCACATCCCCCATGTTATGAACGTAAAGTTTTATCAATAAATGACGGGAACCTCCAGTTTTTTCATGTCAATTTTATTCATTCTCACGGTTTTTGGCCAAATATCTGCTGAGAGGAAGTCGCCGAAGAAATATTTTATAGTAATTAGTTTTATTGCAAATGTTTGACCTGTAGTTTGAACCGTGGTTCCACTTCAAATCTTACTACCTTCTAGACTACGACGTCTTCAAATAATACATAATTAAATAATTGTTATTATGTTGAAAAATTATTTGCCTTTACTCATCATACATACAAAACATTTTTTCTATTTTGAATAGCTTTGATGTAGAAAAGTATAGCGATTGATATAGTATGCATTCATGTGTATTTACACATCAGACTCTGAAAGTACATAAGTATGTATGTATATGCGGGCACCCAAGTATTTATACGTATATAATGAAAAATAAATAAATAAATAAAAGGTTTGCATAAAACAAATTATTAATTTACTTATAATCTTATTTATTACGATATTGGGGATTTAGTTTGGTAATACACAAAATGGTCGCCTAGTCTAGTAGGTAGTGTGCCCGCTTATTAGACGAAAAGCCGGGTTCGAACCCCAGGCCAGACATCAAAACGAAATATGAAAAAAAGTATTTCTTCGGCGACTACCTCTCAGCAGATTTCTGGAAAAAACTCTGAGAGTAAATAAATCTGCCATGAAAAAGTTTCTCAAAATCTGTCGTTCGGAGCCGACGTTAAACTGTAGGTCCCGCCACTCAAGTATAAAATAAAGGCACACAACATGAGTGGTAATCCTGACTGAAGAGTTGTAATGGCTAATTATGTATGTATGTAATACACAACACAGCCATAATCAGCTGTTATTTGCCTCTGTTTGCCCTTACCAAAAATATGTAAGAGCAAATAAATATTTGCCCAAAAATCATGAAACTATTTGACACAGGGTGGTCACATTTAAAACATTTTTGTTTGACGGCAAATAATTTTATTTGTCCGAAAACAACGATTTTTCTGTTTGCCACGCAAAATTATTTTGTGGCCACATTATGTCAAAAAAATATGTTAAGTTTTGTGTCTAATATTTATTAGATGTGACCGTACCTTAAGTTGTGCCGACAAATCATATGTCTCCACTGCGGACAGTCTGCCCCATATTCGAAAATTCAAAAGCAATGCCTTACCTTTGTGCCACTCAATCTCTAAAGTAGTATCAAAAAATTGATGAAAAGTAATTAAAAGTAAAGAGGAAACGTGAAAAAAAACGCGATAACGTGAACGCCCTTTGCAAAGATGAATTCGGTTTTATACAACCAAATGTATCGCAGTGTATGTACACTAATATATAACGAAGAATATTGGCATGTACGATGAAAGTAAAGCAAAAATGAAGAAAATTTCATAACAAACATTCAAATTTAATAACCTTCTGTTGTCAATTTGGACAGCTAGTGAAACGAAACAGCCATATGTGTATACCTACATACATATGCAGATACATTTGTAGTATTCATGTACCTAGCTTCTATTGCAAAGTTATTAACTATAAAAACTTTAATAAAAAAAATGTTGTGTTTGTTTTCATCTTGTTAAAGACTACAATAAAAGTTCATCTTGCAATATATTGACAAAAAGTCTAGTGTATAAAAGTTAAAAATCAATGTCTATAATTTTATATTTCAACAGTTTCTAAGTTTGAAATATTCGAAGATTATAGTTTCTTTTAATCATACAGTGAGCGAAGAGGGCAGATGAGATCGATTTGAGATTTAATTTATGAATTTCTGCCATTTTAGTCTCTGGAGGGTATTAAAAACCACAGTCAACAAACACATTGATAGATTACAACACTAATAGCTAGGCGACTGAGTTTCAAAAGTGGTAAACACAAAATTTCGTTTTTATCTATTTGAGTAGGGATTGTATTAAAAGAAGCTCAATTGTGAGGGCACCTCTTTAAGATAAAATGATTGCCAGAGAATTCGTATATTTTAGATTCAATTACAAATACTCTTACCAAACATTGGCGTAACGTAAGAGCGGTTAAATAGAATAGTTGCAATACACTTTACAACTAATCAAAAGACCTCATTCTAATTTTTCTGATTATCTTTCTTTATAAAATACACTCACTTTAACTACTCACATGTTTATTCAAGTTTACTTTTACGTTCGTTGTAATCGGCACAACTTTTCAATGTGCTAATGAACTAATTTTGTTTTGTTCTTCCTTCAGACAACGAATTGTAAAGTAAATGTTTCTTGTGAATGTTATTTGTGGAAATCGTTTCTTGTTGTTTGGCAAAACGCTGGTCGAAAAATAATTAACCAATTCACAGGACTTTGTATCGTGTATTGAATACACTTGGTTGTTTGGGAACGCTCAATGCTATGCTGTATTGTGTGTTTCGTATTCCGAATGTCTTCTTCTTATTCTTCTTCATAATTTTTTTCATTCACACAATTTGATAGCACGAAACCAATACAACTTCTAAAAACATATGCAAAAAATGTGTATAAGTGTATCGGATTTTTACATGACAATTATCAACAACAAGCATACACTGTTGTATATTCGTCCAATAATACACTCAAAACAACGATACAACAGCTTGTGTGAATTGACCAAATATTCAAATTGTGTGTATTTTATTTAAAAATGTTTACATCTCTCCACACAATTACAAAAATTTTCTTCAATATATTACCTAGAGTATTCAAAAACCCGACATTTTCCAAAAACCGGTTTTCGAATAATTCGAAATTTTGACATTTAAACAAACCCGGTTTCGAATACGGTTAACCGGTTTTTATTTATTATTTCTTTACTTTAATTTTTTTAAGTTAAAAAATCAACATTTATAATAAATTAATATAATACATTTTATTAATAATAACAGAAATACATACATTGTTAAATATTTCATAAAAATTTATTAGTTTTACAAAATTAAAATTATTTTTTTATTTTTTGTTATTATCAAACAAAAAATTAAATGAGATCGGTTGCAGTTGAAAATATAATTACAAAATATCGTTTATTTCTAAAATAATACTTCAAAAATAGTACACAGTTAAGATGGCGGTTTTTAAAAGATTTTTTTGTTTAGTTTTAATAAAATTGCATGTTGAAAATACCTACTCGCTGAATGTTGAAGTTGGGCAGATAGTCAAAAGGCAGTTATATAAATTTTCCATTTTTTCAGTTCTTTTGTTGCATTTGTCGAGGTATATGAAATCATCATATAATGATAAATGTGGTTTTATGATTTTTTTGAATTTTGTATACCGTTTATTGTATTATTTAAATTAAAAATTAAGCTGTTGGGATTATCCGTATCAAGACTTAAATCTTGGTCAGAATCTACCACTTCATCATCTGTATCATTGCAAGGAAATAAACGGTTATGCAAATCGACAGCAAATTCCTTGGACTCCGCTTTGGTGGAATACTTCAAAATATGGTCATTAATTGGATACTTTCCTGAACTTAGGTACACAATAAGTGTGTTAATTACTTTAATTCTACGTTCAGTACGTTCAGTAAGTATTATCATTAGTCTGTTGCATATTCTTGCGCATATTGTGTGCCAATTCTGTTTAAATTATTAAATAAGCATTTATGAATTGAATGAAATGAATCCTTAGATAATTCTTTAATTGCTATTTCTAATGGTTGCAAAGTTTTGCAAAGATTTTCTAAAGCTTCAATTTCGATAGGTGAGAATGGTATTAAAGAAAAGTCCATCGAAGCATGGTTCACACATTTCCATATACTTAAAAAATTTCAATAATTTTCGATAACGAATTCCATCTGTATATCTGAGCAGACAGTAAGGGTACTATCTATGTATCTATGTAAATATAAATAATTTCATTTTTACAATTACAAAAAGACGAGAAAAATAAAAAACCGGTTATTTAACAGAAAAAACCGGTTTATCGAATACTTCGAAAATATGAAATATTCGAAACCGGTCGGTTTTTAAAACTAAAAAAACCGGTTAACCGGTTCCCGGTTTCGGTTTTTGAATACTCTAATACTACCTAACCGTACAAAATGTATTTAAATGCCTCGGTTCAAACCCCAGGTCAGATATCAAAATGACAGTAAATAAAAATTGCCATTAATAGTTCCTCAAAAATATAATACAAAACGTAAAAACAAAAAAATTTCTTTCAACTCGTTGTGCTTTATTTATATTTGTTGCTTTGCAAAAACTCATAAGACTTTGATAAAATACGCAAAATTACTGTCTATCATATACACACAAGGCACACTATTGAACTGAATCTACAAGGTAGGCCAACATTCCACTGTTGACGTCACTAGTCTTTCAAGAATATCTACATACATTATCTACAATTGTTATGATTCCCAAACCGGGAAAAGATTCTAGTCAAATTACATCATGTAGATGTAGATTATCAAAAGTGTTCGAAAAAATTCTTCTCCAAACCTTAGCCACATTCCTGGACGAGCGACAAATTATCCCTGAACATCAGTTTGGATTTCGAACTAATCACGGTACCATTGAGCAGGTTCATAGGATCGTCACTATAATTAGATCGGCATTTAAAAAGAAACAATGTAGTGCAGCTCTCTTTATCGACATTTCACAAGCATTCGATAAGGTTTGGAATGATGGTATACTCAGCAAAATAACACGACTTCTCCCCGAGAACACACACAAACTTCTTAAAAGCTATTTGACTGATAGAACTTTTAAGGTCAAATTGAAGGACGAACTATCTACAACAAAAAGATCTCTGCAGGTGTCCCGCAGGGACATACATCGCACATGCCCACAAATCCTAACATCAACTTACGCAGACGACACCGCATTTATAGGCGTCAAAAGGATCCGAAGGTAGCATCAACACAACTGCAGTCGCACATATACGATTTGGAAGAATGGTTTGAAAAGTGGAGAATAAAGGTGAATCCATCCAAGTGTGCTCGTGTAACCTTCACGCTCAGAAGATAAGATTGCCCACAAATAAAGATAAATAATATTGATGTCCCTGTTGAAAATCACTGCAAATACCTGGGAGTTCACTTAGACCGGCGCCTAACATGGTCCCGCCACATCGAAGCCAAATTAGCGGCCATTAAGCTGAAATCCACTCAAATGCACTGGATTATTCGTCCTAATTCAACACTAGATCTTGAATACAAGGTTTTTTATATAAAGACAATATCCATAGAGATCTCAACATTCCTACAATTCAAGAAGAAATTAAAAAATTTGCCATAAAATACGTAGGTAAACTAACGATTCACCCCAACGCATTGGCAAGGGACCTGCTTTAATTCGACGGCCATCAGAGGTTAAAACGGAGTGACACATTGAGCCTCGCTCGGCGGCTGCACTGACCCTAATTTCTAATGTATTAATAAGATTTGCAAGCTGGTGCTAACTATTAACCCTCAAAACTAGTTTTAAAATTTGAAAACTGTTGTAAATTTCATTGAGAAAGATTCAGTAATATTAAAAAAAAAAGAATCAACTGACAAATACGTCAGGAATCAATTTGTTATGACCCTGTGTTTGTCATAGTAATGACATTATGCAATATGCATACATACATATATATGAATATGGCATATGGCTGGTTTACGAATACATATCGTATTCTATCAAAATACAACATGTGTCACAAAAATAAGAGTACGTAGTTCGAACAAAAAAAATGTTATTACTAACTTTATGCGTCAAAATAGCTTATTTAAATTTCTACTTCAAGAGAGTTCCCACTGATATCAATACTATCCGCAGCATATAATTATTATGCAATTGATTATGTAATAAAAAAGCTAATTTTAGGTTTTCTTCAGAAATTAAAGGTAAATATGAAGAAACAAAAATTAAAGTACTTGATGAAGTGGGAAACTTAACTTTTATAGAAACTGTCATTAATTGAATTGATTATATAAACATATTGGCAAAAGAATATCTCAAATATTGTGGATGAATAATCCCTAGCACACCGCCAATTAAAGCAGGTTTGAAATCTATTAAGTATTTGTGGAATGGAAAAAGGCTCTAAATAATCACCAATTGGATACTATTATCAAAAGCAAAATGCAAAGTACTAAAGCATACTTTCCCTTAAGAAGTAAGTTCACAGTTCATATATGTATTACTCAAAAAACAATGAAATCAATCGTTGGTGTTTTATTAAATGTCGGACACATTTGTGATAGGATCACAAATGTGCGGGTTTCTACAAAGTGTTCCTTTTCACATCACTATCGAATACACTTTAGCATTGACATCTCGCGTTCAAATCCTTTGGCCTATGGAATCCCAGGAGGGTGAACTAGGACAGTTTTAAAATGATAATCGACCAGCTATCTCCCTTTGCGGGGACGGGAACAGTTAATGTAGTACACATTGAAGACTTTACCAAATTACGGGATATCTTACCCTCCCTCGCCAAGCACACACATCAGTATGGTGGTAATCAGAGCTTAGGCATCATAGGAAGAAATGAGTAGACTCAAACGGACTAAGGAGAACACGGATTGGGAGCTAAGTTTCAATTCCGGCTCAGTCATGAAGTAATCAAAGAGTTGGGACCCCACCCCCACCTCGGCAAATCAAAGGACGTCAGGAGTTACGTAGACTCTACACTGTAGTCATAGACACAACATCTACCAACGAACTGGTAGGGAAGTTATCGGAGATGTCTGAGAAAGATAATATAGATGGTATATATGCGCTCCTACAAGAATGCTTTTTTTTGGATTGGAATTGAATTGGAAAAATCAGTATAGAATTTAATAAACCGTAGATGGTCTAATATACATACATGGTTGATGAATTTCAAAACGCAATGAATTTCAAAACGCAATTTTGAGGCATTTTTAAGTTTTAATTGTTTTTTATAGAACAGTGGCGTTCGACAACATGACCAACTATTGAAAAAAAGCTTTAATTGGTAAAGATTATACATATTTATGCAATAAAATTAAAATACGATATCGAACATCGAAATATGAAAATTCTTCAGTCAGATTAAAATAAATATTATGTTGGTCGCATGCTGCAAGTAAGTAGAAAAACAAAAACAAATTGAACAGGGGGAAACTAATTAATTGCATGACTTCATGACCACGTTTCCAATTGGTTATTGTTAATATCTCACAAGTGCCCATCCTTTAGAACAAACAACAGTATCAAGAGAACAATATGTTCCAGACAACTTTATTTCTTTATTAAATGAATCATGGTTTGGTTTTGACTTTCCAATATTGTAGATAATTTAATACAAAAACAAAAGAAAAACAAACTATTGTGGCTTCAGTAACATCCATTTAGATGGGAATAAAAAACAAGCAAACTCTACTATACCTGTGTTAAAGTTTAAAACTCCAGACAATCACTATCATATCAATTAAGGGAAGAGAACCATGGAAACACTTTGTGTTCATTGTTGTATAAAATAATATTGAACTAACAATTTACATGCAGACGAACAAGGTGGTAGAAATTTATTCGCGGAAACAATCTTTTTTTAATTTTTTAAATTTTAGAGATAAAAGTAATGCGAGATTGTAGCCATCTTGCCATGATGCGAGTACTTAAGTCTAAGGATGTTTAGAGAGAAGTTTTTAAAAGACTGGTAGTAAATATAAAATGTAAATGCCCCTATTCGCCACGCTGTGAGTATCTGGAAAAAGGTTTCAAAATTTTTGTACCATGCTGTCGATATACTATAGGACAGCAGTCAGTTGTATGCTACTGAAATTCCAGTTGATAGCCGGCAGGCAATCTCGGAAACTATTTACCTCAAAGAGTCAATGCCCAAATGGGATCCATTTTCATAGAATTTGGTATTTCGAGTGCTGGCATGGTGGTATTGGTTAAGTAAGTCGACAAACAGTTTTTCCAAAGCCAACAATCGGATAGGGGAAATAGCCGAAGAATTATTATTTTTATTATCCAATCAATGGATTTGATACTATGAATGGTGCTGCACTTGAACTAGTTAATTCCGTTAACGATTTAGGAATAATCTTCGAATCTAAATTAGACTTCAGAAATCATATTACATCAACGGTTAGCAAAGCTACATGTACCCTGGGGTTATTCAAACGATGGGCTAAAGAGTTTTCTGACCCTTATGTTATCAAACAATTGCTTACCACACTGGTTAGCCCAATTCTTGAATATGGATCTGTAATATGGGACCCTCAATACGCTGTACACTCTGACAAAATCGAATCAGTTCAAAAACAGTTCTTATTATTTTGTCTTCGTGGTTTAGGGAATGGATGGGATCCTAATGAAATGTTACCGCCTTATGAAAGTCGCCTAGCACTCATTAAATTACCATCTTTAAAAAGCCATCGTAAAATGCTAAATGCTGTCTTCCTCCTGAAGCTGATTAATGGTGTTATCAATTCTCAATTCCTTCTAGATAAACTTTACATAAATATACCTGTTCGTCCAACAAGATACTATAATTTCATAAATATAAAATATTACACAATTAAAGAACTTCGATCCATTTCGTAGACTCTCTAATGATTTTAATAATCTTTACCTTCATATAGATTTTAATAAAAATTTGGAATCCATTAAAAAGAATACAGGAATGTGATGAAAATCGATTCGATTTCAAGTAAAATCGAATTTGGAAAACGAACGTTTTGTTATAAGATGTGATGAATTCCGAACGGTTTTAGTTTCCATTTTTTGTTTTATTCTGAACCGTTTCATGTAAAATAACAAACTTTTTATTAAAAAAAAAAATATTTTTTGATTTGTAAAGCGTAACAATGCCATTTGTTTTATCAACCTCAATTGTAATAATCAACAATTCCAATCGCTTTGAAAATATTGTACGAAAAAAGATAAGGGATGCATCAAACCCATTAAATATGCCGAAAAAAAGGTAAAACGCCGTAATCTAAATTAATGAGTTGAATAGTATATAATACAAATATTTTTAATTTTAAAGAATGTTTTAGATTAAATAAGGAAGGGTGTTCCTATATATTAAACAAAATTGAACCCCATATACAATCGAAATCAATTCCATCAGTAATCGAATTTGCAGCCACATTAAGAATGTTAGCAGGAGGCAGTTTTCAACGGCCCGTTGGGAATAGCTCCATTGTAGTAATGCACAGAACTACATTTTCTAAAATAATACAGTAGTTTTGATTTAGCTGCCTTTTATTTACGTGCGCATTGCCTTTACCTGCACAAACATTTTGATTCGTGCTTTGAAAGAGTAATCTATAATTAAAGTAAAAAAATTAATTTAGCTGCATTTTTGGCTTATCTACACAAAAATTCTTGCAAAAGTTAGTTGTGTTAGCTTATAGGAGTCAAATTTCAAATGAGCGAGGTACCACGCCCACATATACTACATTACCTACTATTGTAAGATAATAACAAAATGGGTATATTGGAAAAACTATATCAGCAAGATACCCCAAATTTTGTACAAGTAACTACAGTTTCAATATAAATATTTTGGACAAAAATGGGCGAACTAGCAATAGTGGGCATGACTCCTCCCATATAAAGTAAATTATAAAATCTACATATCTAGAACACCAGAACAGTTATTAATATTTTTTAAAAATGGGCGATTAAGCGTTAGGGGCGTGGCAAACTCCATATGAACTAATTATTAAAATCTGTATATCTAGATAACTATAACAACTAGAGTCCACAATTTTGTATTCCAGCTCTCACGTGAAGTAATTACAAACATTTTTATATTCTTATTAATTAATAATATTAGAAAAATTCTCTGATTAGTGAGTGTGGAAATTATTATATCCTGAAATATGCAATAATAAGATAAGTTTGAAAATTTCAACTCATATACATAGTAAGTACTAAAATTCATACTATTTAAATATTTATCTTGAAAAACATATACATATGTAAAAATAGGTAACTAATAAAAATATTATTTATTTGTCGCATATCTTGAAAACCACATTAGGTAAATTTTGTAATCAGCATTCTATTGGGCGATGAATGGCCATGTAAAAATAGGCAGTAATATTTTCATTCATTACTTTTTCATTCATTACTTTAATAAAATGTAATAAACTAAAAGTAATAAAATGTAAACTGTGAATATTTTTCTCAAGTAACATAAGTAGTTGCAAGGGTCATCAAAAAAGCTACCTGTGACCGACACAAACACAATTATTTGTTAAATTTTGCAATCCCAGAGAGCAAATGCAAGATCGGAAGAGCGTGAAATTCGCCTCAGGACTGAAAAGTGTCGAGCTCAACCTCTAGAGCCGCCGAAACGCCATCACAATATGAAGAATGACTTGAAGGCCTACGACAACGTGCCACAACAGCAAGAGCTACTGAAACGCCTTCAAAAAGCCAAGAGCGCCTTGAAAGTCAGCGAAATCTTACCTCTGAAATGCCTTCAGAACACGAAAGACGTCCTGAAGGTCTTCGACAACATGCGACAACCGCACGAGCTACCGAGACACCGTTGGAACATGAAGGTCGACTACAAAGTCAGCGAAATCGTACCACAACATCACGAGCTAATGAGATGGAAGTCCAATGGATCCTATAACATGTAATGGGCGTTTATTGAATTAGTAACTTTATTTTTACATAGTGTAATTTTATCTTAGCGTTTTTTGTATTCGCTGTGTTTATTATGCATAAAGGATGATCGTTACATTTGCTTATATACAAAAGCTCACCACTTAGCCATCTGGTAATCTGAGTGTGTTGAATGTGTACAGGGTTGAATTTGACATTTATATAAATGTCATTTAGATATTCGACATTTTGATGGTCTCATTTCCGTTCACGTCATAAACTTCTTTCTTTTTGCTGGCGAACGTGGACGAGGACAGACCAAGGAAAAATAGCGGAATCGGAAAACATCGAGCGAGAGGGGTAGGTTAGTGAGAAGGAAGATTGTTGAGAGGTTACAGACCAGGTAGCGGATTGTAGAGGTAAAGTGCGTTCCCGAGGAAAAGCTGGAGGAGAGCATCTTAACCAAAAATCAGATACACTCTCGTGGAGTGGATTAACCGCTGTCGGTTACCTGCTTCCCCATCAACGGCGAGAGTGCCAACAGCTCTACATCAACGTTCCTTCGGTTATAGTCCTGACATATAGTCCACGTCCGACAAGCCTTCTATTACAAAAACTTCTTTTTGTGTTATTTTGATATTGTTAACGACATCACGTCGTTAAATTGAACACCATCATACTTTCTCCGAGACAAGTCATCCTACTCTCCATGCTAACCGCATCATTCTACAAGATTGCCTCGAAGTTAAACACCAGATTTCATCAAGGTTAACTACACAGGACTCAAGTCTACATCTTTTCATCTATGTGAATTACATCAGGTTCTCCCCGTATCTTATTATATCTTACTCTTCTATTGTGAACGACATCATCTCGTTAAATTGACGCCATCATACTCTCTCCGAGACAAGTCATTCTACTCTCCATGTTAACCGCATCATTCTGCAAGATTGCATCGAAGTTAAACACCAGATTTCATCAAGATCTTACTCTTCTATTGTGAACGACATCATCTCGTCAAATTGACGCCATCATACTCTTTCCGAGACAAGTCATTCTACTCTCCATGTTAACCGCATCATTCTGCAAGATTGCATCGAAGTTAAACACCAGATTTCATCAAGGTTCTCCACGTATCTTATTAGATCTTACTCTTCTATTGTGAACGACATCATCTCGTCAAATTAACACCATCATACTTTCTCCGAGACAAGTCATCCTACTCTCCATGCTAACCGCGTCATTCTACAAGATTGCCTCGAAGTTAAACACCAGATTTCATCAAGGTTCTCCACGTATCTTATTATATCTTACTCTTCTATTGTGAACGACATCATCTCGTCAAATTGACGCCATCATACTCTCTCCGAGACAAGTCATCCTACTCTCCATGTTAACCGCATCATTCTACAAGATAGCATCGAAGTTAAACACCAGATTTCATCAAGGTTACCTACACATGTCTCAAGTCTACATATTTTCATCTATTTGAATTACATCATATTCTCCGTTACGAAGACTCGGTCATTCGCCAATGCGGCTATCTGTTAAGTATCATATTATCTATTTAATTTAATCTGCATTTAGTATGTAACGGATGTATATATATCTCATTTATCTATTAGAGTTTCTCCAACTCTAAATCCTTCGAACTCGGAAAATTTCTGATTCAGTAACTTTGTTTTTTTTTGTTTTTTCTCTAATTACATTTTGGTATTGGGTGCTACCCGCCGAGGGATCTCCCTCTATATATAATTATCCAAATATTGAATCTTTTGCTTACCTCAGAAATTTGTCGACCCTTAAGTATCTAGAGTAACTATTAATGTATAATTACTAATTATTCTTTCAATTATCTTGACGTAACCACGCTCATCGATTTCATCAATTTTGTCATACATCTCATATTGGATAACTCATCGACTTGCAAGATCCGGAGGCCTCTGCGACGACAAGTAATGTGGGTGAGTCAATCATATTTAATTTTGTTTTATATATCTTTTTGATTGGTTGATTTTGTATTAAATTTTATCGGGTATACATTGTTCTTTTTTTCCGTGTTTTAATTA
This sequence comes from Sarcophaga rosellei, assembly GCA_930367235.1. NCBI lineage: Eukaryota > Metazoa > Arthropoda > Insecta > Diptera > Sarcophagidae > Sarcophaga > Sarcophaga rosellei. The sequence continues at coordinate 63,732,167 of OV884019.1, forward strand.
TTTCTGCACCTCCTTGGTGTAATCACTATTATATCTCTACTTATCTACGGGTCGTAGGAACTTGTGATTTTCTTTTTTTTTTTTTATTCGGTTTCGGTTTAAGATAATTGAAATGAAGTTACTGGCTGTATGTTAACTATTATAATATAAATTTTCCTTGAATTTTGTTTGGCATCTTGATATATCTGTATATCTCTAGACTTAATATCTCTTTATAGTTCTATTAACACTATTTATGAATTTTTCGGCTTAAGCATAGAAACTACTAAGTTAGGTTAATGTTACTTATGAATAAATTTGTATATCAAATGATGAATTAATCCGGTTGTGAGTTTCCTTTCGTGGATAATTTCCGTTGACTAAAGAGTAAATATATTTATTTTGGGATCCTGTAATATTTTGTGCTGAAAGGATATCGGTAGGGAGGGTCTAGAAGCACTGATTCCTAACATCACCTAGGAATCTCTCGTCTGTCAGTAGTTAATCCCTTTCCATAGTTCTTTTTCTTCCTTCTAAGGATAATGTTAGTGTTAACTTATCTGGTTAAGTCATTTCCTATCAAAAACCAGGGAGTCTATAATAAATTTGTATGTAATTTTTTAAGTTAGTTTCGAGAAGACACGAACCCCCCACCCGACTGAAGCTAGTGCTCAATGGCTCCCACAGTCTTCTTGGTATAACTTTGATACAGGGGTAATTTCCTCCTTTTACAAGAGTAGTCGATAAGACTTCGCGTGTATTGGCCTTCCATTGGCAGAGACATCGGCCAAGTTGGTACCTTCGTATGCGACGCCCCTGTGTCGTATAACATCATATACATCATTTAACGTAAGTTAAATAAATTTTGAAATAATTTTATTACATAAAATGGCGCCCAACGTGGGGCAAACAAGTGTTCCAAGTGGCCCGAAGTGTTCCAAGTGGCCCGAAGTGATCCAAGTCCATCGTGGGCACGGAAGTGTTCCTATTCTGACTAGAGTGATTCAAGTTCGTGCTTGGACCAGTGAGTTCCAATTGCGACATCTCGGTTTAAAACAAAATTTTTTTTTTTCTCCTTCAGTGATTCACTTTTGCCCCCCCCAAAACTTTTTATATTATATTTCACTAGAAATTTAGATTTCATTAATAAAGAAGTGTTTAAAGGAAATTTTATTTTCGAGTCAGTTTTCGGGAATAGTTTCTTACGTATTTCAGGAATTGTGGAAGCTTGAGGTTCGAGCTATCTAACCGATGTACCTCTAGGGGATTTTTTTCTTGTTAATTGGCAAAGAAATGATATTGCTTTTACACTCCTACGATTCTCTGTAGCCGAATCTTTGTTAACATACTATGCGAAGATATCCGCGCCTTATAAGAAGACCAATGCTAAGTGGTACTTGCTACTTTGCATCTCTTATAGATATATAGGAATTTTATTACTTTTCTTTGATTCATTTTGCAAAATAATCTTCTATGTAATTGGAGAATTTAGCAGCTTGAGGTTCGAGTTGGCTAACCGATTACCTCTAGGAGATCTTTTTTGTAATTTGCAAAGATCTAGTGAGTACAGGATAATTATGATTAAAGTTCCATAAGTTTGTTGACGGAGTGTTGGGTTACAAGGAATACATAGCCTGGATTAATTTTATTTAACGGATTAATTAGTGACAGCAAAATTATTTCTATATAATTTATTCTTGGTTAACGAAGTTATCCCAAAGAAAGAAAAGCATTTATTTTGTATATATTTATATTTTTTTTTTTTATTATTATGGTGTATTATTTAAGTTTTGACTCATCAATTCATATTTAGTTTTCTAAAATTATTTCGATATATTGTTCGTTCCTAATTATTGATTGTCAAAATGGCTTTAGAACGTTCACCTCCACGGACATCTATGTCGGGGTTAGCATCTCCACAAGTTTCAACAGTGGCCAGTGCTGATGATACTTGTCAGATATGTTGTGAACGCATAGATGGTAAAATAGAATGCTTAATAATAATAAGTTGTAACCATGCATTTCATCGTCCGTGTATAGAACACCATCTTTCTAAGGAAAGTGAGTGTCCGGTATGTCGACTACCCTGTCAATTATCTGATTTGCAGAAATTTTATTTACCGGGAAGGACTATGAAACCAAAGCCTGTTAAACGTGGTGGTCTAGCTAAACAATATCAAACACGTAGTTCAAATAAAAATATATTAAATGAGTCTCAACCACCTTTAATTCAGTTAAGCAGCAATACTAATTCGGAAATGTTAATTGCCCCTGCTGAAGTAATAGAAAATCCAGCAGAAACTTTAGCAGAAGATAATCCTACGAACAACCAAAATTTAAATTTACGGAATGTATTGATCCATAATGGCATTGATTTAAACGAGCTTAATAGTATAATAGAAGATAGTGTGACTAGAGTATTACGGAATCTTAATGTGGTTTCCAACGAAACGAGCAGGTATCCTACTCAGAGCCGGAATACCTATACACAAGCACCTACAAATAACCTACATAGAACGGTTCCGCCCCCTAATAACATTGGTTATAATCGTCTTGCTTCGCCAGGAGCCTATTCAAACTTTTCAAACTTTCATAATGATAAAATTACCTCTATCATCCAGAATTGGGGTTTAAAATTCGACGGTACCTCATAAGGACTGTCTGTGGAAGAATTTCTCTATCGAGTCAAAACCCTGACAAATGATAATTTTCAGGGAGATTTCAATATAATTTGTAAAAATCTTCACATGTAGCTTTCTGGTAAAGCCAAAGATTGGTTTTGGCGTTATCATAAACAGGTAGAAGTGATTGATTGGGAAGATTTCCAAGAAGCCATGAGATTACAATACAAAGACTATAAATCCACCTTTGATATTCGAGAGGAAATTCGAAATAGGAAACAGAAACCAGGAGAAAGTTTCGATACTTTTTATGAAGCTCTTTCTTTCGTCATGGACAAGCTCCCGTCACCTCTTTCGGAAATGGAGTTGATTGAAATTATTACTAGGAATTTAAGACCTGAAATTAGACACGAATTATTGTATGTACCCGTGCATTCTATTCCTCATCTAAGAAGACTAGTGCAGATGAGAGAAAGCTTCCTGAATGATGAACAGGTACGAAGAAATTTTCCATCTAGGAATGTAGGTAATCCACCGTTTATTCCAAGACGAGCTATAGCTGAAGTCGAGATTGAAGATTCACTTGACCAATCTCCTGTGGAAGCTGTGGAGAAAAAAGAAATAACCGCCTGTTGCTGGAATTGTGACCAAATTGGGCACTACTATCAAGATTGCTTAGAGGAAAGAACAATTTTTTGCTATGGTTGTGGGAAGAAAAATACTTACCGTCCACAATGTCCTAAGTGTCAGCTGAAGAAGCTTTCAAAAAACTCCAATCAAATGGTTTCGAATTCGACGAACGAGAATCCATTATAAAAAATTCTCCTGTCGAGCCTAATTTTAGTAACAATGTTAACGATAAACCTTGTATAACTCGTCAAGAACAATCACCAGTAGAAGAAATAGATCCGTCGGATTATAATAAAGTTAATTACACTATTTTGAAACGAGCTGTGGATATTCCTGATTCATCTGACTCTAATATTGATAAATTAATTTACCCTGGCGTACCTTTTCATAGGAAATTGAAATTATATATGGATAAGAGAAAAGACATTTTTGGAAGCACTTCCATAAATGAAATAACACCAGTACGGAAACCTAAACGGTCGACCAGAAGACTTCGAAATTATTTCAAACGGAGGAAACTGTGTCGCAAATTACTAGTACCTTCGATTGTTAGTAATTCAATTGATGGTCGATATTATGCTAGAGTATCATTTCTAGATTACACTGAACTAGGATTGATAGACACTGGAGCCAGCATAAGTTGTATTGGAGCTGATTTAGCGTTGGAAAACTTTTCGAAGCTACAAAATTTTAACAAATGTAAGTCAACAGTCAAAACTGCTGATGGGAAAACGCAAAAAGTTCTTGGTTGGATAAAAGTAAATGTGACTTTCCGAAACGCTTCTCACCAGATTAATCTTTTTATTATACCTTCAATCACACAGAGGCTATTGCTTGGTGTTGATTTTTGCAAATCTTTTAAGCTTGTACCCACCATTACGGATTCAGTAGACTTAATAGATAAGCTATCAGTAAACTCAAAATCAAACAATCTGTTAGAGCATTCAATATCGAACAGCTGTGATGAACTTAAATCGAATTCAGATGAAGAAAATTTATATAAATTAACTCCTAATCAACAACAGCTTCTTAAAGCCGTAATTGCGGTGTTCCCAAATTTCGAACAAAAAGGCTTAGGAAGAACGAGCCTGGTAAAACATGAAATCGATGTAGGAGAGGCAAAGCCAATTAAACAAAGACATTATCCAGTCTCCCCCGCTGTGGAAAAATTAATGTATTCGGAAATTGATCGTATGTTGTCTCTAGGGGTTATAGAACCGTCAACGTCACCATGGAGTTCTCCTATGAGGTTAGTCATCAAACCAAATAAAATTCGCCTTTGTCTTGATGCCAGGAAGATAAACTCAGTGACGAAAAAGGATGTGTATCCGCTTCCCTCGATCGAAGGCATTTTTGCACGTCTTCCGAAAGCAAATATCATCTCTAAACTTGACCTGAAGGATGCGTATTGGCAGATTGGTTTAACGGGGAAATCCAAGGAAATTACTGCTTTCACAGTTCCTGGAAGACCCTTGTATCAGTTCGTGGTAATGCCTTTTGGGTTATGCAACGCACCACAAACAATGTGCCGCTTAATGGATGAAATCATACCATCAGATCTTAAGAACAACGTATTTGGATACTTAGATGACTTGGTAATAGTTTCAGAAAATTTCGATGAACATTTGGAAATTCTTGTAAGGATTGCTGGACAATTTAGGAAAGCAAACTTGACATTAAATATTGGTAAAAGTCATTTTTGTGTAAGATGTAGTGGTTGATTTCATAAAATATTGTAACATTTTATTTCAAATAATAACGGTCGACATGATGCTGTGTTTAGTTAGCATAATTATAAAGTCATAGGCAGTAGCCTGTAAGCGCATCCTGACGCGTCTACTGAGCCGAACATTTTCCAGTCAGTACTAAGACAATTAGATCATGCGAAGTGTATTAGGTCGAACTTAACAATTTATTAATTCTTTTCAATTCGAGCTCTTTGACTGACAAGATCGAAGAAAAATACCATAATAAATTTTCTTCTGTTAAATAAATTATAAAAAACTTAAAGTTAAAAAATTTTAAAGTGTTAATAAATTGTATAGTGTTCATATTTTCTTGATTTTTATAAAAAAAGGTAAGATCTCAAATAATTTATTTAAAGATTTAGTGGCGTGAGGAAATTTTCTTTTTTTTTTTCTTAGTACACGTGTGAAGCGTTTTTTTTAAGAAAGTGAAATAAATACCTAGCGGTACTAACGGTATTATCCCGTTAGTCCATCACCCCACATTTATCTCGTGTTTTTTCTTCAGAATTCGGAATTAGAAGTCAGAATTACATACGTTTTTAATTTTTAAAGTTGCTGAAGAAAAAGGTAACAATATATTCGGTTTGTGATGTAGAAATAATTTATTAAAAGAAATTTATCTTCATTTCTCAAATAAAAAGTGGGGTTACAAGTCCTGTTGCACTGTGTACAGTACACTGTACTGGAGATTTTATTGGCAACGAAAGGAGGAGGCAAAGGAGGAGAATTGAATTTAAAAGACGCCAGTCTGATTGGCTGACGGCCTCCAACTATCACTAAAACATCAATCCCCAAGAAACCAGCGAAACACCCTAAAATGTCGTAATTAATTTAATTCATTTATCTTATTATTTTAGTTTTAAGTTTTAAAATAAGAATTAGTTTAAAAAGTTATTGCTTTTTATTATAGAAGAATTAAATTAAATATGCATGGAAATGCACATATGTCTAGACATCTGCTGGACATATTCTTTTAGTCAAACACTTTAAATCCTCAGCAACAACATCACCAACAGCTTTTGAAGAGGCCTCATCAACATGCTGCAGAAACATTATCGGTGAGTGTTTGTTCCCTTTACTTGTTTTTTCCTTATTTTCTTTTAAATCTTAGTTCGTATATTTAATTTTATATATACACAAATAGAAGATCATGCATATTTAGTTTAACCAATTCTAAAAACATTAAGATCCCTAGCACCATGTTTAGCAACATGTTTGTTTATTAAGAAAAAAGCTTTTCGTTATTCTTTTATCATCCTACTTAAATTAATAGGTCACATTAGTTTACTTGTTTTTTTTATATATATATGTATGTATATCTCGTATTCATTGTTTTTATTTAATTGAATTTATAATGTAAATTAAAATTTCAAATTTAAATTTATTAATTATTTAGTTTAATGATTATAGTTCTAAGTTAATTTCTTTTTATATTGATTATGCTGAATTCTGAATTATTATTTACTAATGAATATAAGTGTTAATAAAATAATGAGGAACTAGAACATTTAGGGCAGTTTTCTTACTGATGTGAGGAGATTGGGTAGGGTATGCATTTGGGATCTTAACATACGACGTGCGCGAGTTAAGATCATAGGAAGGGTGGGTGAAGATGCGCTTTATTCTCCAATACCATCATGGAGAGACAAACTAACATTTGATTAGCTTGGTTGACCTCTTTTTTTCCGTTTAGTTAATCCTTAAATAGGGTTTTTTATTTCCATCTTCTAGCATCAAGGATTAACACCCGGTCCATTATATTATAGTTTCCAGGGAGTCTATAATAATTATTTATGCTTAATGACGAATATTATTGGTACATGAGATTGACGAGAACAAGAATCCCCCCACCGACTGCTTGCTAGCGTTTTCAATGGCTCCCGTTCGTTCTCTCCTTCTCACCAGAGCACTTAATTACCAATAAGTCAACAGCTTATCCATGTAGGCTGCGACAGTATCGTAATTTGTTCATTACAAAGAAAAGTAAAATATCTTGGTTATGTGGTCGGAGATGGAGGTATTACAACCGACCCAGAAAAGGTCAGTGCAATCGTTAATTGGCCGGTACCAAAAAATTTACGACAGGTTCGAGGATTTTTAGGTATCGCGGGATGGTACCGAAGATTTATCGATAACTTCTCCACGATAGTATTTCCAATTACTGAAACTCTTTCTGCAAAAAGAAAATTTGTTTGGACTAATGAAGCGCAGGTTTCTTTTGAGAAGATCAAGTCTTTGTTAACTTCTGCACCGATCCTAATAAATCCTGATTTTTCCAAAAAGTTTTTTGTTCATTGTGATGCTAGTGATTGTGGGATAGGCGCAGTTCTAATACAATTAGATGATGAAAAGCGAGAGAGACCAATAGCGTACATGAGCAAGAAACTAAACTCCGCCCAACGTAACTATAGTGTTACCGAGCGTGAATGTTTGGCGGCGTTAGAGGCGATACAAAGGTTTAGATGCTACTTGGAGATGCAAAAATTCGAAGTGATTACAGATCACGCCAGTTTAGTTTGGCTGATGCGGCAACCTAATTTAAGCGGAAGATTGGCGAGATGGGCACTCAAATTGCAAGCTTTTAAATTTACGGTCAGTCATCGTAAAGGAAAGGAGAACGTAGTACCGGATATTCTATCTCGGTTACCGTCAGAGGAGATATCAACAGTAGTTGAAGGTTTATCTAATATAGACCTTTCTTCTTCTCATTTCATGGATGAGGATTATACCAATTTGAAAAACAAAATCACAGCTAACCAATCGAACTATCCTGATATTAAAATTGTTGATAATTTTGTGTATATCCGAACTCAGCATAATTATGGTGACGAAGCTAATGCAGAGAAGTCGTGGAAATTATGGATTCCGGAAAAATTAAGAGATGAACTGATTGCGAGTCATCATAACTCAGTGACTACTTCGCATTGAGGAATAGCAAAAACAATAGACTTGTTGCGGAGATATTTTTACTGGTCCGGTATGGCAACTGATGTATCCAATTTTGTTAAACGATGCGTTGTTTGTAAGGAAAGCAAGGCCCCGAATTTTATAATGAAACCGGAAATCGGTAACCAAATCCGTTCCGAACGTCCTTTTCAAAGACTCTATATTGATTTATTAGGTCCATATCCAAGGAGCAAAAATGTTCATATAGGGGTGTTGATTGTCTTAGATCATCTTACTAAATTTCATTGGTTACAACCATTAAAAAAATTTACTTCGACGAAAACTTTTTTGGAACAACAAATTTTTCATACTTATGGAGTCCCGGAGGTTATAGTTAGTGATAATGGCTCACAGTTTAAGGCGAATGATCTTAATGCCTTTTTCACTTCACTAGGGATAACGCATGTATATACAGCCTACTATTCGCCTCAGTCTAACGCGGCAGAGCGAGTGAATAGATCGTTAATCGCAGGAATACGTAGTTATCTTAAGAATGATCATACTAAATGGGATGAACATTTGAGTGCAATTAGTTGTGCCTTAAGGAATTCAATACATAACTCAATTAAAATTTCCCCTTACCATGCTCTGTTTGGATTCGACATGATAACTCATGGTTCCTTCTATTCCTTGTTACGAAAAATTAACCTTTTGGATGAACCAGCATATGAACTCGCTAGGGATGATAACTTACAATTGATCCGGCGTAATCTTCATAAACATCTGAAGTTAGCTTATGAGCGCAATAAACATTACTATAATTTGCGGAGCAGACCTCAATCATTTCAAGTTGGACAGGATGTATGGAGAAGAAATTTCATCCAAAGCAATTTTGAGAAAAAAGTTAATGCAAAATTTGCACCACTATTCGTGAAGGCTAAGATTAAAGAGAAGTTAGGCAATCATTACTATAAACTTGAGGATACAAATGGGAAATTCCTTGGTACGTTTCATGCAAAGGATCTTAAAGAATAAACTTCCTTTTTCCGTTTAATATTGTACTTCAATGAGTCAATATTAACTGGTTTTGTAATGGGCGTTTATTGAATTAGTAACTTTATTTTTACATAGTGTAATTTTATCTTAGCGTTTTTTGTATTCGCTGTGTTTATTATGCATAAAGGATGATCGTTACATTTGCTTATATACAAAAGCTCACTATTTAGCCATCTGGTAATCTGAGTGTGTTGAATGTGTACAGGGTTGAATTTGACATTTATATAAATGTCATTTAGATATTCGACATTTTGATGGTCTCATTTCCGTTCACGTCATAAACTTCTTTCTTTTTGCTGGCGAACGTGGACGAGGACAGACCAAGGAAAAATAGCGGAATCGGAAAACATCGAGCGAGAGGGGTAGGTTAGTGAGAAGGAAGATTGTTGAGAGGTTACAGACCAGGTAGCGGATTGCAGAGGTAAAGTGCGTTCCCGAGGAAAAGCTGGAGGAGAGCATCTTAACCAAAAATCAGATACACTCTCGTGGAGTGGATTAACCGCTGTCGGTTACCTGCTTCCCCATCAACGGCGAGAGTGCCAACAGCTCTACATCAACGTTCCTTCGGTTATAGTCCTGACATATAGTCCACGTCCGACAAGCCTTCTATTACAAAAACTTCTTTTTGTGTTATTTTGATATTGTTAACGACATCACGTCGTTAAATTGAACACCATCATACTTTCTCCGAGACAAGTCATCCTACTCTCTTGCTAACCGCATCATTCTACAAGATTGCCTCGAAGTTAAACACCAGATTTCATCAAGATTAACTACACAGGACTCAAGTCTACATCTTTTCATCTATGTGAATTACATCAGGTTCTCCCCGTATCTTATTATATCTTACTCTTCTATTGTGAACGACATCATCTCGTTAAATTGACGCCATCATACTCTCTCCGGTCTCCATGTTAACCGCATCATTCTGCAAGATTGCATCGAAGTTAAACACCAGATTTCATCAAGATCTTACTCTTCTATTGTGAACGACATCATCTCGTCAAATTGACGCCATCATACTCTCTCCGAGACAAGTCATCCTACTCTCCATGTTAACCGCATCATTCTACAAGATAGCATCGAAGTTAAACACCAGATTTCATCAAGGTTACCTACACATGTCTCAAGTCTACATATTTTCATCTATTTGAATTACATCATATTCTCCGTTACGAAGACTCGGTCATTCGCCAATGCGGCTATCTGTTATGTATCATATTATCTATTTAATTTAATCTGCATTTAGTATGTAACGGATGTATATATATCTCATTTATCTATTAGAGTTTCTCCAACTCTAAATCCTTCGAACTCGGAAAATTTCTGATTCAGTAACTTTGTTTTTTTTTGTTTTTTCTCTAATTACATTTTGGTATTGGGTGCTACCCGCCGAGGGATCTCCCTCTATATATAATTATCCAAATATTGAATCTTTTGCTTACCTCAGAAATTTGTCGACCCTTAAGTATCTAGAGTAACTATTAATGTATAATTACTAATTATTCTTTCAATTATCTTGACGTAACCACGCTCATCGATTTCATCAATTTTGTCATACATCTCATATTGGATAACTCATCGACTTGCAAGATCCGGAGGCCTCTGCGACGACAAGTAATGTGGGTGAGTCAATCATATTTAATTTTGTTTTATATATCTTTTTGATTGGTTGATTTTGTATTAAATTTTATCGGGTATACATTGTTCTTTTTTTCCGTGTTTTAATTATTTCTGCACCTCCTTGGTGTAATCACTATTATATCTCTACTTATCTACGGGTCGTAGGAACTTGTGATTTTCTTTTTTTTTTTTTATTCGGTTTCGGTTTAAGATAATTGAAATGAAGTTACTGGCTGTATGTTAACTATTATAATATAAATTTTCCTTGAATTTTGTTTGGCATCTTGATATATCTGTATATCTCTAGACTTAATATCTCTTTATAGTTCTATTAACACTATTTATGAATTTTTCGGCTTAAGCATAGAAACTACTAAGTTAGGTTAATGTTACTTATGAATAAATTTGTATATCAAATGATGAATTAATCCGGTTGTGAGTTTCCTTTCGTGGATAATTTCCGTTGACTAAAGAGTAAATATATTTATTTTGGGATCCTGTAATATTTTGTGCTGAAAGGATATCGGTAGGGAGGGTCTAGAAGCACTGATTCCTAACATCACCTAGGAATCTCTCGTCTGTCAGTAGTTAATCCCTTTCCATAGTTCTTTTTCTTCCTTCTAAGGATAATGTTAGTGTTAACTTATCTGGTTAAGTCATTTCCTATCAAAAACCAGGGAGTCTATAATAAATTTGTATGTAATTTTTTAAGTTAGTTTCGAGAAGACACGAACCCCCCACCCGACTGAAGCTAGTGCTCAATGGCTCCCACAGTCTTCTTGGTATAACTTTGATACAGGGGTAATTTCCTCCTTTTACAAGAGTAGTCGATAAGACTTCGCGTGTATTGGCCTTCCATTGGCAGAGACATCGGCCAAATTGGTACCTTCGTATGCGACGCCCCTGTGTCGTATAACATCATATACATCATTTAACGTAAGTTAAATAAATTTTGAAATAATTTTATTACAAACAAAGTATATAAAATTTTTATCAGACATTTGCAGAATGACGCAATCCAAAGAAGAATTAATAAATTGTGTATTTCCCAATATCGTGCAAAATTTTATAAATATGGAATGGTTATATGAACGTGCGTTACTGGCATCCAAAAATATTGACATTAATTCCATCAACAGCAATATTCTCAACAAGATCGATGGGAATCTAAGAACTTATAACTCGATCGACACAGTTTCAGATATTAAGGATGTCGTCAATTATCCAGTCGAATTTTTAAATTCGTTAGATTTACCAGGCTTTCCACCACATGACTTACAGTTAAAAACGGTGTTCTCATTATTTTACTTAGAAATATTGATCCTCCCCGTCTCTGTAATGGCACTAGACTAACAGTAAAAAAAATGATGAGCAATCTTATCGACAATCTTAGCGAACATTATAACTGGAAAGTTGAATGGAACTGATGTATTGCTGCCACGTATTTCTATGACCACATCGGAGATGCCATTCGATTTCAAGCGCCTGCAATTTCCTATTCGCCTAGCATTTGCTATGACGTTTAATAAAGTTCAAGGTCAGTCCTTGCAAGTTTGCGGAGTTAATCTTGAAAATCCATGTTTCTCACATGGACATCTTTACGTCGCATGTTCGCGAGTAGGAATATCCGCAGATTTATATGTATACGCACCAGAGGGAAAAACAAAAATATTGTGTATCCCAAGTCATTAGAATAAGAATTATTTATTTAAGAAAAAAAGTATATATTAAATTTTAGCCAGTAAAAAATAAATAGCGCATTAATGTATTATTTTAGAATTTAAATGAAATATATTGTCATCAAATGAAATTAAAATAAATCTTTAAGAAATATTGTATAATTTAATTACTAAATAAATAAATTTTTTAAGAATTATGTATTTAATTTCGATGGGGGGTTGCGAAGCACACATGGTATTAGCTAGTATGTAAATAAAAAACACAAATTTTAAAGGCGATGTTTTAATACCGAAACACTATCAGTTTAAAATAGAGAAGAGAGGTGCTGCATTAAAACAAATCATAATTTAATTACGCAAAATGTAGGTCATTATCATTGAACACGTGTTTCTCTCTCCTCTTTCCATAATATTTTTTATGTTATATATTGTATAATAGTTTTTGTACTCCATTGTATGTACGCACATACATAAGTACATAATTTCTTTTGGTATATACTTACTATATAATTTGTTAGGATGCTAGTTTGAATACGTTTTATATACCGGCATTTGAGTACTTTCTATTTTGTGTTCTCTTAGTCGTATTTATTTAATGAAAATCGTTTACATACAATTGTTTTGAATACTTAGGCCCCGATTATGGTTCACAACAGTTGTAAATTTAGTGTTGTAGTTTTAAAATTGCGATTATGGTTCACAACATCTATCGCTAGTGTTGTACTTTATGTTGTGTGTGTTCACATAGCCCGATTATGATTTACAACAGTTGTTTTTAAGTGTTGTCAGAACTGTCAAAAACTTACAACAGTTCATTAGGTGTTGTCTTGTTGCCGCATTCAGTTTAAAAAAGAAAATGTATAAAAATGTATAAGTATATGTAAAAAACAGTGCATATAATTTTTTGTGGAAATTTTAAAAATTATAAATAACTGAAAATATTTTATAGTAAAATAATCACTAACAAGCAGAAGGAAAAGCTGGTTGAGTTCATGACAGCAAATCCTGACATTGGCAAGTTATCATTTGGAGCAAATAAGACTCAGCACAAATGGGACGTGGGAGAATTTTTCATTGGAGCTAAATGACTTGGGTCCACCCATTAGAGTTTCAAAAGAATGGCAAAGGGTTAGTAGATGAATTGTAGCATTTTTAAGGCATGGACTCATTATAAAGCCAATTTGAAAAGAAAACTCTCTGCCAATAGAAAAAAAATTGCAAGTTACTGGTGGTGGTCCGTCGACGGAAATTAGCAGGAAATTGGAGCAGAGCACCGTAGAGTTGGTGTTTATGCAATGGAAAGTAAATCCAAATGGATCTGCAATGGGATTGCAAATTCAAGACGAATCGTCATACAAAAAATAAGATGGGGGATGAGCGTCTAAAAACCTTAAAAAGGCAAGGAAAGAACCAACAGGAGATATTGCTTATGTTAAAACGTCTTGAGAAGGGCTCATATAAAAATTATCAAATAAATAAAAAATGCTAGAAATAAATAGGGAAAAAGCTGAATTACAAAATGAATTATTAAAAGTAAAACTCCTTTTAACCTAAAAAACTTGAAATGTAAACTATTTACGAATTTGTATTTTAGCTTTAAGTAACTATGTGATCTAAATAAATTTTAATGTGATAAAAAGGTTTTTTTTATATTTATATATTTTAATTTGAAGTACTTTTGAAATGAATTTATTGCAATACATACATAAAATATAAACGCTAATAAAACTAGCCTTTATTTTTAATTGTCATGTTTTAGCAAGAGTTAAAATTTGTGTTTTATGTAGGCTTTTTGTTTTTTTAACGTAATCATTTTTGTTTTCAATTGGCAGTTTTATACACTCAGGGTTGTATTTTGAAGGAAAAGTATACTAACATTGAAGAGCAACACTGTGACATACACAACATCTAGATGTTGTAAACCATAATCAGGAAAGTAATAAATGTTGTGTTGTCTCTGTTACAACACAACATTTATGTGTTGTGAACCATAATCGGGGCCTTATTCTTATTTCTCATTGAGGTGTAAAATTGAAAGACTGATAAATTTATAAGTGTATCCATTATCCAATAGATTTAAGTATTTAATAATGCACTTAAGTTAGTATCAATAAGTATCGGTAAGTTTTTAAAGAATTTTTTTACTCTCTATTAAAGCTTGATTACCTTGATTATGTTTATGGATTTCAACCACGAAAAGTTTCTGATTTACCAAAAATACTACTAAAAACTACATTCATTCGATTATTATTTCACATAATGACCTTCGTACTGTTCTCTCAAATGCGAATGGCATTATAACTCTTATCTTATTAAATACGCAAGCATTTTCTCAGAGAGTAATTCTGTCTTACACAATAAAAGATGTTATGTTCGTTATTTAAAATTATTAATGTTAACCAGCTTTCCTAGACGAACAGTTTCTCAACTAATTTTTAGTTTCGAATATTCAAACTTGGGAACTCTATGCCATAGCACAATTGTGCGGAGAGTATTCACACGTATACTTGAAGTCTAACTTTACATGTTTAATACTGTTTCAAAAACCATTTTCTGCCAGCTTAATTCGAAGACGAATATACTCGACATAAACAGAGTAAAGTGTTTTTGCCTATATTCTGGTTGCTGGTTTGTTTAGAAAATATGTATTTTTATTCGTTGTAAAAAATCTAAGTTACAAAACTAAAAATTTAAATTAAACGCAATGATAGTTCTGAAAGTAAAGTGTAGCACATAATGCTACCTTGGATTTCAGTCACTAATAACTGAATTCTCTTTTAATATTTTTTTTTTGGACAGTATGAAGATCTGTGTGGAGAATTTGATTTAGCTTTTGTACTTGGTACTAAGTCAGAAAAAGGCTCTAAAAGTTGAGCTGAATTATCACAACAAGATTCAATAGTTTTTTTTTTGATATATTCCAGTTAAGGTCATTACGTTCTAATTTTCCGATTCACATATTAGTTCATACAGATAATAACCAGGATATATATAATATATGATATTTTTTAATCTTCTCCATGCCACAGAATGTACAACTATTCTCCCATCACTATCATAATAATTCATCTGGTAGGGATAATTAAAATTATTTATTTTACAATTTTATTACTCAAAGAAAACGGTAGTACTATATATTACTTTCTATGTTAATAAAAAATTCACAAGACTTTTTCAACTATACATGTCATCGCACAATAAACTGAGAAATGCTTACGAAATGCTTTTTTATTTTAAAGATCATTTTGTAGTGATAATTCCCCAGAAAATAACACAGCTTAATAAAGTATGTTGAAGACCTTTAAAAAAGTACTGCCTCAGACGAGTATACTGGATATATACTGTAAATGGGTTAGGGGGTTTGATTCTCCTGAAAACCTCTTTACACCGGTTGAACATAGATGTGCACCATTAATTTCTACCCCTTCCATTAAAAATAAAGTAACAAGCGAATGTGATATTGATATTAACTTTATAAAAGATTTAAAAGTATATAAAAAACATCAAATGGTTCATGATCAAAACTTAATTAGGTTAAATTCATATTTTCTAAGCCATTTCATGTTTTGATCACAAAGTTATTATTCTTGTTTTCATTTCAGTGGATTAAATATTTAATTAATTTTACATCGATTTAAAGTTAACTGTTCATATTGAAAATTCATCGTTTGTTTTTTATTTTTTTAAGTTTGACAATCTTTATCATGTTGATGTATGAAAATTTAATCGTAATTCTCATAAATTTAATATTTTATCTTGGATTTAACTTGGAGTTTTGTTAACCAAATATTCAACAGTCCGTCACGATGAAGCGAGGATGACTGACGACACAGCTATAAAATTTATTTTTAAGCGCTTAGGTGTTTTCTTTTTTTTTGTATTATGAAGGAAGTATATGATGTGATGAATTCTAAAGTCCTGTATTAATGGTGAATATTCAAAGGGGAAATTGGATTTTTAACATATTGGTCGCTTAGATGTTCTCTCTTCGTTTGCTTTGCGTGTGAGGCAAATGCCATAACAGCATCATAGTCATTGTTTTCATTTTCTACAGTGAAATTAAATTTTGTAACATTCTCTTAAATTTGTTCTCTTTGTTTGAATGTGAAAGAGCAAGCAAGTTAAAGAAGTAATTTAAAATTCATATTGTCGCTGGTAAATACAGAGTGTTAATGTTGTCAACATTTGTGATAATATCACATTGAACAATATTAAAAAGGAAGTCATTGAATTTAATATTTGCTTAAGGGTTCTTTTCTTGTTTTCAATTCTATGACTGATGCCAAAAGGATGTTAGATTTTGAAAGACTTTATATTTTGTTCTTAAAAATTAAACAAATAATATAAAATTAAAAGGAAACACGTATTCTCTTAGTAACAATATGTCACAAGTATGTAAGTCATTAATGTTTTTATTATCATCTATTAAATACTTTTTCAAAATATGCTCATAAATGTGCTAATGAACTTTCGACTACTTATTTCTAATATGTACTTAAATTCTGTCTTTTTGAAAATACATAGTACGTTATATTTATAGAACGCTAAGAAATTCATTCAAATGTATATTGTATTGATAAACTAATGTTATACTGCAAAAAAAAAAGAATGGCAGCTTCATAGAAATCAAAGTTGACATGAGCACGCATAGGTCTTGACATTCAGCATCAAAGCTTTACATTAAATTATTACACTCATACAAATAACTTGAAAATTAGCCAGAAAAGCGAATGGTATTTTTCTATAAAACTATTCTAAAATTTTAAACAAGTGCTCTACTTAATAAGAATTATTATAATACAGCATAAATATTGACTAATAGTGTAGGTCCAAAAGCCATTACTTTACTGACAAAAGTGACAACACTGCTCTAATTTATCTCGAACGCACTGATACAAAAATTAGTCTTTATCATGGGACAAAATTAAACCTATGTCACTGCAATTAATTTCAATTACTTTAAAATTTGCCTTCAATTCATAGGGAATGTCCGACCTAACCGAGTTTTGTAACGAAATTTAAAAACCTTAACGTTTATTTTTTCACAGACAGACAGCTGCGCTTAGAGTCTTTCTGCTGCTTACTTCTAAATTAGTCTTCAAGTATGTATATGTTTAAAACAATTTATAAGTAAAGCTTTCAAAGCAGAAAAATGCAAATATTCAGCACTGCAACGTATAAGCAATATAAACAAAAAATATCACTCATACGCAGGGTTAGACGGTCAGTAATTTATTACTTGGCAGCAGTACAATTAATTTGAATTTCATTTATTTTAATTTCGTTTTCCATTTTCTGTTTATTTTAAATTAAATTAAATTAAATTTTGATTACCTGACCTAAAACTGGTACATAGCAATATGGATTGATTAGGGAGAGACCGACTGGACACAAACTATTCCATTTTGAGGAAAATTATGTCATAATCACGGGTTCTATCATTGAACTGCGATATCCATAAACTACCACCTCATCGCAAAACTATGGGAGTGAGACATAATTTGCTGTTGAGTGTATCTGAGGATATAAGATCCAATATTGATAATGGTGGTATCACACTCTTGGTACTCCTAGACCATTCAAAAGCATTCGACTCTGTAAACCATAATATACTTTATAAAAAGATATATGACAATTTTTATTTTTCTTCGAGTGCATCATCGCTAATAAAAACCTATCTCACTGATAGATACCAGTCTGTCTCTGCTGGCGAAACTGTATCTACTCCCATGCCCGTGTCTAAAGGGGTACCGCAGGGCTCTATTCTTGGTCCACTACTGTTTACTTTGTACATAAATGATTTACCTAATTGTCTCTTGTATAGTAATATCCACATTTACGCAGATGATGTACAAATATATATAAATTGTAAAAAGGACTCAATTGATGACTGCTGTGCAAGACTTAATGAGGACCTTACCAGAATACATTACTGGGCAACGTCAAATGGCTTATATCTGAATCCTATAAAGTCAAAGGGCCTAATCATAGCCCAACGAAATCAGAATGTTGTTGTTGATATTCCGATCATTTTAGGAAATCAAAATATTTCAATAGTAGAATCAGCAAAAAACCTTGGTATAATGTTTAACAAATCCCTTCAATGGAATACCCACATAAATGCTGTCTCCGGAACAATTTTTTCTATGCTTCGAACGCTATATCCCCTTCAACACGTTACACCTCTTAATATTCGAGTGCTTCTTGCCAAAACGTACTTAATGCCCAAGTTGTTATATGGCTGCGAAATTTTTGCTTATTGTGATTCAATAAGTAAAACTAGGTTAACTGTTGCGTATAATGCAATTCTTAGATATGTCTATGGCATAAGAAGATATGATGGTACTTCTCAGTATTCTAAATCATTATATGGTGTTGGATTAATGGATTTACTTAAAATCAAAGCATTAATTTTGCTTCACAAAGTTATCTACACTCAAGAACCATCTTATTTGTTTAATCGAATTCAATTTGCAAGATCGAACAGAGGAAAGCAGATTATTCAGTTAAGATATCAGACTTTAATATCTGAGTGGCAGTTCTTTACGAATACAATACGGCTGTGGAACTCGTTACCAAACCAACTACAAATCAATGGCAACGCTTTGCAATTTAAAAAAATGCTATTTTCAAAATTTTAATTTTAAATTATTACATATATATATGCACATATTTTTATTCTTGTTTGTTTGTTTTTATTCTTGTTTGTATATATTCTGATATTGTTTTTTTTTTAATTTGTTTTAGTTTTAGTTTATTGTATAATACTTTTCTATTTTTTGTAATGATCATACAATCACATACTGTAATTTAAAAGATTAATTTCTTGTTGTATGTGATATGAAATAAATAAATAAATAAATAAATAAAATAAATAAATAAATAAAATAAATAAAATAATTTAGGTTTCGATAATGTTATGTCATGATTTTTTCTGAATTTTAAGGCTCTGTATAATTTTTACTCGTTTGATTAATTCTTTCATAAATTTTATAATTTTATCATATCTCAAATACTTATGTAACATTTTATATAAAATTGTGCCATCCAAATCGTTTTCTAGCTAATTCGTAACTAAGTAATGTTGTTAAACGTATGTACTTACATTAGATGTAACAAATACTTGAATTTATTTTGAATTTTGTATGCTTCTTTAATACATGTTTTTATATATCGAACGCGATATTAGAACCATATAAAAAAGCATTTCTTTGTTTACAATCCATGATTACAATCCATGATTAAAAATAAAATTTAATGAAATCCTAAGTATGTACATAATATAATAAATATAAATACTAATAAACACAGAGCATTTCAATTATTTTTAAGAGAAATCCATGTTGTCTAGTTATTATTATTATTGTCGTGATAATAGGATCTATGGTTCTCTCCTAATAAGATATATTGTAATCTTTCAAACCTGTTGCACTGACAGATTTCAAGAGGATAATTCTCTGTCCAGTACCTGACATTATCTCAGGTGTCTTCTTCTGGATAACATTAGTGCTTCAAATATTTAAGAAAGTTTTTTAATGATTAACTTCCATCCTCGTAAAATCTATATGTTGGGTTCGAAACGATACCTTTTGTTTACTTAACCCACCCCTACACCGAAAACACGAGCTTTTTCATAAGTAAACAGCCGCATGCCGTATGTAGCCTTTACAGCAGTGCTTATGAAAAAACCCCAAGAGAAGTCTTTTGACAAAATTTCAATTAGAGTGTGCTGCAATTTCTTAAGTATACCATACTGTTACGTTTTTACATTTTAAAAAATGTTTAGAATATGAGTTCATTGATTGCAAACAAAGGAAAAACAACAGTTTTATATAAATTCATTATTGTTCTCTCTACTTATGTGCCACCGTTCCCACTTGACGAATATAAAAATAATTTGCTTGTTCGTTATCCTTCTCTGCTCACACCCTTTGCGTAAGCAACAACACTTGTACGTTAGATCGTTATAGCGGAGATCTTCAAACCACGACTGTTCTCTTCACACGCAACGCTTTTTCACACAAGACTGACTGAATTATTACTACTGGTTGCCGGCTTTGTCTTGCCTTTTTATATGCTAGCGTAAACAGTTTGATGAAGGTTCCCTTCGGGGTTTGTTGTTGCTTTCTTTCTTACTTGTCTGTCTTCTTTGCTTCCATACTGATGTTTTTGATATATGCAAACAAGTTCGTTGTATTTGTGTAGGTTTTGTTTATCGTTTTAGTGTTATCAAATGTTGTGTGCTATGATTAGCCGGCTAAAAAACTATGTTATAGATGCAATAAATTATTATTTTTATTATGTTTTGTAATTATAATGGCAATAAGGTAAGTCATATAATTTATTAATTTAATGTTATCAATTTTAAATCACAACAAAAGCAATAATTTCAAATAAGTGTAATACCATACAAAACATTAAAATAAAACACGAATTGAATTTCATTACAACTAAGCACGTGTTGGCTCATTCGGTATTAATATTATGGAGAGTTTTGTTTATATGCTTGACTTTATTTATATTAGGTATATCGGAGGATTGTATTTTATATAAAATACACAAGGTTATATATACATATATAATATTTATATACAAAATAATGCATATAATATATATGTATGTATTTTATTATGTTCTAATGTTATATATGCTTTTGTAATAGGAAACCATTACGTTTGTTTTGTGTTTTTATTGCCGGTATTTATTTACTCTTATATATTATATACTAGCTGTACCCTGCGCGCTTTGCTGCACTACAAACTAAAATAAATTTGAAGGAAAGACATTAGACAAATATCCAATTAAGTTTGAATCATTTTATTGATTTTGTTTCCCGTTGTCCAGATGATTCAGACGAACGGGCCTGAGTAGTACGCATTCGATCAAGTGATTCATTGTTCAAGTGATTCATGCGAACGGATCTGTCCGGCATGTACTCGAAGATTTTTCAGTCTCAATGCTGATTCTGAGGCTAGTAATGCTCTTTTCTTTTCTTTTCTTTTCAACACAGGATCAAATGCACAGTTTATGATTTAATTAATTTCGAAGAATTTTCAGTGGCGCCACCTGTCGGAAATTGGTTATACCAACTTAGAAACCTTCGTCGGCTCATGCGCAACAACTTTGCTAAAGATTAAATGCATAGTTTACGATTCCATAAAGTACATTCATTTTTATATATATAGATAATTTAAACTTGAAAAAAAAAATAAATAAAACAAAAGTCTACGAATTTAATTTTGGTTATATTTTTTCTTATTTGGTGAATTTTTTCACAAATGTTGGTTACAAAATTTTTTTCTTTCCCTTCTATCTTTCCCCCCGCGTCCTTCTTTACACTTTATTTTCTTTGGTTTTATACATCAAGAATCACAGATAGCACACTTGTAGGGGTAACTACTATGCGTATGAGTAATATATTTCGAATGCAATTAAATATTAAGTAAGTAGTATGTAGCATACGTGGGCATGGCCCCTCGCTCATTTGGAATATCAACATAAAAAGTAGCCTATAACTCCTTCCAGAGATACGGTGAAAATTTCAAGAAAATCGGTTCAGCCGTTTAATCTTCTATAAACTTCAAACATACAAACATACAATCGAACACACATTCATTTTTATATATAAGATATCTCAAAGTTCTGTTTCTATTTCACAATATTTTCACCACTAAAGGAAAGAAAACAGCTGGAATTTTAAGTTTAAAAGAAAATAATACATAATTACATCTCAAATAATAATACTCTTTAAACGTCAACATGTTAAAATGTCTCTGATAGTTCTATGCGCAAATTATTTCTCAGAGAGCAATACTATATAACAAGAGCAAGTACAGTGAAAGCCGCTGACATTGGACCTGCACGTCCTAAAAAAAAGCTGTTTTATTGTGAGTGCAACCTCTGGCTTTAAATTTTGTTAATCACACACTGCGACAGTGAAAATATACCCGAGTAACTGCATAGTGTAATATGTAGGTTTTGTTGAGAAGAACTCAAAAATATTTTTATTATATTCGTCGAACCCTCCAAACTTGTTTTATTTGACAAAAACTGTTTTTTTTTATTTTTACACAAAATTATTGAGTACGTTCCAACGCTGACTGTAGTGAATCCTACATTCATGAGATAACTTCTATAGATATCGATTAGGTCCTTTTTAAGTCTCATTAACCTAGATTTATATAGTTTTTCTTTACATTTTCTCTCGACAGTATTCTGACATAAACTCTGTGAGCAAATAAAATGGTGAAAAAATTTATTATTCGGAGTCGACATTAAGCTGGAGATCAAGCCCCCCATGGAAAAAAATATATATATATAAAGACAAATTATATACAATAAAGACAAACGATTTCATTTACTTGTCCATTTATATGGGAAAGACAAACAAAATTGAGGTTTTTGTTTGTGTTTTCCGTGCAAACAGACAAGCAAATGAAATCGTGAATAGAATTATGTTTATATGCATTAATGTCAAAATTGTGTATGTGAACTGGAGACAAAAATGTACTGATTGGTTAAAATATGAAGTGAGAAATTATTTAGCCCAATATATTGGTCTTGTACTTGTTAATTAATATATGTGTGTCCCTTAAACGTTCTATAATTCTTGTTTCGAATTAAGGCTATTATTGAACTCAATTTCTAGAGCATATATTGCAGTTCAGCTGATAATAAAAATTTTCATATTTGAAGAGGACGTATCTTTTACATTATAATGTTATCAGTCATCTCGTTTATCTTTTACATATTTTGTAACTTACACATTCGAATTTTTGTATTTAGAACCAATAATCACAAGCATGCGTTGCATCCATACCCAAAAAACTTTAGTCGAAAATATTGATAGCATACCGAAATCTGTAACACATTCATCATATGAGCATTCAACAATGTCTAACAATGCTATTGGTTCTAATTGGTTTCCTGTGTACAATCTACAATACAAAAAATAAATTAAAATCTTTCAGTGGTAGCAAAGGTCCACATTCATTTACTTTCTGACATGAACTTCTAAGGAACTTGCACTTCTAATAAGGAATCTAACTTTTGACCCTAACTAAAACTGAGGATTTTTAAATGTTTTGAAGAAACAAAAAAATTCCATTAGTGTACTTATATTTTGAATAAATTTGCACAGTGATTTATCTTGCTTCAGTTTGTATGTCTCAACAAACATTCCAATTATATACTTTTTAATGGCTTTACTGTCAGCTGCGGGATTGGAAATTTCTTGTAATTTCCCAATCCTTCTAAATTGTTTCTTTTGTTTATAAATTTTTATATTCTTCCAATTTGCCTTTTTTATTTTTTAGTTCTTCTCTATTTATTTTTTTGACTGCTCTCAAATGAATGTTTTTATATCCTGAAGAATGATACATTGGCAGTTTTGTTTCGCATTATTTGTGTCTCTATAAAATCCTTGTACAGTGGACCCTCGGTTAACGAACGCCCCGCATAGCGAACATTTCGTATAACGAACACTTTTTTTATGACAAAAAAAGTTTCACTTAACGAACGAAATTTCGCATAACGACCAAAAAAAAGGGGCAAACCTTAATTGCATGTAACATTTTTTTCAGTTTATAACAATGACACAGCTGAAGTCCCGAATATATATTTCAAACTTTAAGAGGGTCTACACTAAAGAACTTTTCCAGCATTGCTTTGAAGTGACTGAAAAAACCAATCTCACTTTAAAGGAGTTTTGGAAAGATCACTTTCATATTGTTGGCTGTCTCAAAATTATTGAAACGGCACACACTGTCGCGAGCGTGGCCAAAAATGGTTAAAATCAATTTTGGAATTTCATTATTTTTTTAACTTTATCTTATAGAAAACACTTCTATTAGTTGATATTCTATTAGTTTTTTAAAAACTTTTGCGTAGTTTTTTAGTTATTGTATCTCAAAGTTAAGAATTATTATTCAATATAGAAAATTTGTGCGAAAACTTGAAATTTGACATATTTTTATCATAGTTAAAATTCAAAAATTCTTTTAGTAATGGCTAAATTATTTGTAATAGAATTGTAAGCCAGGTATGTAATTGTAGTTACAACGCTATAATTGTTTACAAATATTAATCATATGTGAAATATCCTTAGCCAAAGTGCAGGTCTTCAAAAAATTAAGATTTTCATACATTTATTAACTTCAGTAGTGAATTAAAAAAAAAACAGCCAATATCACTTTTGAAATTTTTTGATATTTTATTGCTGCAAGTATGTACTTTAACATATATAAATTTCAGCTGCTTCTGACTGCTTTTGTGGGCGTTATAAATGTTTTTAGTGTCAACATCATTGCAGATTCGTGATATTTTTGAGCATTGGGTGCAGCTTAAGAAAAATAATACAACAAATGTGTTGCATCATATTGAATAATTTGTGGATAGCTGTATTCAAAGACTTCTAACAGATATAGAGAAGGACAAACTAAAATGCATTCTTTTAAAAATTAGTAATTATTGGATTTGAGTACCTGGCTAGATAATAAGCTATTTGGTAAAGATATTTGTGATGCCAGTTTTTCTATTTAAACATAAATTCAATTACGAACCAAGTACAAGTGCCTTTTCACTTATATGTTTAAATTTAAATATGTATATTAAAATATTTAAATTTATACATATAAATATTTAAATTTATACAAAAAAATAAAAAAGAAATTTTAAGTTGTTTAATAAAATATTGTTTAATTAGTATGGTATGGTAATGGTAAAAATTTATCCTTAAAATTTTCTAAGGATATACGCAATGTGAGAAAATTAAATTTTAATGAGTTAGTAAAACATTTAAATCAAAATTTGCGATCCGAAAAGAGTATATATTCAATTTTTTATGTCTTTTTGATACATACTTTTTTGAAAAAGGACATTTTTAAGGTAGGCGTATCCTTGCTCCAAATTGAACGAAATTTGGAAGAAGTATTAAGCATGTTAAAACTAATAAGTGTACTAAATTTTATTAACATATCTTTTTTTTCCTCCAAGTTATAGCAATTTTTAATTTCAGGATATATGGGAAGGACCCGAATCCTTTGACTTTAAACGACCAAATTTGAAATATTATTATGTTTTACCAATTAATATAGGTGTGCCAAATTTCATTACTCTACTATTACTCCTTATATTTTTGGCCACTCGTTATAAGAAATCGCGACAGTGTGCGGCATGGAATGGCGTTACTAAGAGAACACTTGAATCTTCCTGGAAAAAACTTTGGCCCGAAAGCACACAGATTGGGTTAGAGGTGGATAGCAACGACATTGCTGAGGTTGTGGCAGGGCACAATGAAGATCTGACTACTGAAGACCTTGTGAAATTGCAATGTGTTTTAGAACAAGAAGTTGAGCAGTAAACTTTATCGGACGAGGAGCTAACAGAAGAACCGCAATCGTCTAGTGCAATCAGAGAAATGATGAATTCATGGGAGTATGTGGCGTCATACATTACGAAGCATCACCCCCATCAGACAGTGGCTATACGTGTAACAGAATTATTAAACGATGCTGTGTCTCATTTTCAACAAATTTTGAAGCGACGTCAGAAACAAACGACACTAGACAGCTTTTTGTTAAAAGAAAATTAGGTATGCATGTACCCATTATAAAAAAATTTGTTTTCTATTTTTCGTTATCTTTAAGTTTTGAAGTATTTTTTGCAATTTTCTTTTAAATAAAAGTTCAAATTGAAACATATTAGTGTGTAGTTTCGATCTGGAACGGATTAATTTATTTTACATGTATTTATATAGACGAACTTTTTGCATAACGAACGGGGTGCTGGAACGAATTAAGTTCGTTAACCGAGGGTCCACTGTATATACTTTAGTAATGTGAAACCTGGCACAAACTTTTAGAAAGTATAAACATCGTGCATATAATTTTAAAAGACTCATTAGCACTTCGTAACCAATTTTTTTTCGAAAACAACGCTGAATATACTGACCTAGTCCACATTAGAAAATTTGTAACTTCCTACACATAAGAGTAAATGGCTTTTCCCGTACAATTGGAGGCTTATTTGAAGACTTTTTTCAGATTTTATTGAAAATTTCTCCACGTATGGTGCGATACATGTCTATACTGTCAGAAGTGCAATTCGAAACATGTATAGTGTTTCCTGAGTTCAAGTCCAAAGTTGATATTTTCTCAGTTTTCGTAGATGAAACAACACTGTCCAAGGAATTTCGAAAAATTAAATTATCTATTTGTTTTGACGGGTTATAGAGTGAGGCTCAGCGATGGAGGTAGAGGGGTGGGGTATATAAGTATAAGGTTGTGACTACAACCTTTTTAATATATAATTTTCTGTTTATATGATAAAAATAAATGCTATTTAGGGCTTTAGTTTTACTAATTATTTAAAAAATGTTATAAAATTTTCATTTTACAATATGTTTATTTAATTCGTGGTGTTCACTAATATATTTCTATTTATACACCCAAACCTGTTTTTACACGGTTTTTTTACGCGAATTTGAAATAACACGGTTTTTTTTGACATGTGTTAACATAATTGAAAGAGCTGTGAAATTTCAATCAGACCTGCAAACATGTATGACTAGATACAGAGAGCTCTATAAAGAGCTTTCCAAAGTTGGATCACAACGCACTATAACAGAATTTGCTGTTAAAAGAAATAAACCAGCACCAGAAGCAGCTTCTGAAGATGTAGAAGTAATAAGTATTTCTACTGACGAGACTGATATTGAGCCACCCCAGCAAAAGAGAATGCGCTTGCGTTTTTATAAAGTTATTCAATTTTATAGGCATATGTAGGCTGCTGCATCAATCCTATGTATATCTTTTCAGTTTGTTTATACACTTACATACATACATAATATTTGTCTTTTTTTACGCGTTTTTTTTACACGGTATCCACTGGAACGCATCTACCGTGTAAAAAAAGGTTTGGGTGTATAATATAATACAGTATTCCATGGATATAAACACTTTTAAAAATGGAAATAGCTTTGTGTCATTCAAGCTGATAGAATTCTATTCTCATTGACAGTTCTGTCTCATTCACAGCACTGGCTTCCTCTTCGATGGAATGCCGGCTTGATCAACTTTTACAAATTGACATGGTGAACGAAGTTGCAATTTGCAGTGTCCCCGTTTTACTTTGGGATCATAGCGAAGAATTTGCAGAGAAACATGAATCCGCAGCAGATTTTATAGACACAGTCAGGAATCTTATGGCAGCAATAAGGTAGTTGACTCGCAGCAGTCCTTCACCTGTTCGGATTAGTATAAGAAGAGCTTTACAAATTATCAAATGCGAACATTGGTGGATTGTAGGTTTTCTCTTTGGAATCAATTATCTTAGATTATCTTCTTAGTTTTTTACAATTTCTTGATGGGGCAGGGTGGGTTGAATTCATTTCTTCCACAACCACATGTAAAAATATATACATATGTATGTAAAAAACGAAAAGAAAAGTGATAGTAAAAGCACGATTTTGATCTGGCTGACTGTCTTCCATCTTCAAGTTCCGTAAAAAGCTTTCCAGATCGAATTTTTGGATTATTTCTTGCTCGGCATTCTTTTTTCAAACCTTAAGTAATACTTTTACTGTTGCTCATGCTTTACCAAACATTTTTCAATTTCCCTTTCAATTAAAAAAAAATGGCGTGAGTATACTGTTAAAACCCCATGTCAGACATACCCAAAAATACGAAATGTGAAAACATAGTTCTTCGTCCACTTACTATTAGCTTATTTCCGGCAAAATCTCTGAGAGTAAATAAAATAAAATCGCCATGAAAAAGTTTATCAAAAAATCTGTGGTTCGGAGTCGACTTTAAGCTGTAGCTTCCCCGATTATGTGTAAAATTGACACACACAATATAAGTGGTGTTAGAATCTAGATCATAATAATTACTGAAGGGTTGTAATGATCACTTAAGTAATTTAAAAACAAAGAAGAATGTGAACCAGATCCCTCATATTTCATAGAATTTCTTAAAATCTTTTGAAAAATTTACATATTTTTGTTCATTTAAGATTTAAACAAAACAGTCGAACTGATTAAAGCCAAATCTTTAGAGGTTTTTGTGCATTAAGGTTCATACTTTCAAGTGAATCAATTCCACTGTGATTCGCTGTAGAACTTTTAAGCTTACAATAATCGTGTATAAATAAATTTCGATTCAATTTATTTCCTATATTCTATTTTGATGAAAACAATAACATTTAAAGATTCGTGATCATTTATTTTCATAATAAGATGGTAGTTTCGATGTTTGTCCACATTTACCGAAAGTGCCTTATCATGTACTATTTTTTTGCTAATCTGATTTCATAATTTTCTCTAACCAGTGATCTAGAATACTTGTCAAAAGAATTATGTTTTTTGAAAAATTCATTTCGATAAAATCTATAAAAACACTTTCGGGTGACTTTTCGTCATCTGATAATTTGTAAGTTCCAATTAATTGATATTTGTCGTATTTGCATCCATTTTAAATTTTTAGCCACCAATGCATTTTGCAGTAGCAAAAACACAATTTTTGTATTTGAAACGAAGGCTATCACAATAATGACAAATTTATCACAAATTCACGAACGAATATTTAAATTTGGCCCACATGCCTTTTTTTTATCAACATGTCATATTCTATTCATTATTTCATTGCACCTCAAAACTTTTCCTAACATAATAGTATAACTACTACAACTCAAGTTATTTATTTATCAAAATTCCAATTATTTTATAATTATTGAGAGCTGAGTAATCTAAATATAATGTAGTTTGTTGTTGTATAGTGCAACAGACCAGACTCTGTTGGGAAGCGCAGCCACTCTAATAATTTACCACACCACCCACTAAACTATCAGGGCACCCAACCTCAAACTGTTCCAAGTGAATATGCGATATTAATCCCTTTACCACTAAACAGAAACGTAATCACGCAGAGTTGGTAACTTTAACAAGGTATTTTTACAGGTATAATATGGCAGATTATGGGTTACGAAAGCGAAATATAGGGTTATCCATTTCGTGGTTTCAAAAGTAAACGTAAATAAAACACATATAAAATATTTTTTTCATGATATTTCTTTTTTATTGTAAAGTTTGAACGTTGACATGATGTGTACTGAACATTCACAACGTCGGAGATACGTGGAATGAGTGCTTGAACAACAGGCGGTGGACGGCAATTTTTCGAACAAAATTTTCTTCAGCGATGAAGCACATTTCGCACTCGGTGGGTATGTTAATAAACAAAATTGTCATATTTGGGGTTCTGAGAATCCTCAAGTAATTGAAGAGAGGCCGTTACATCCAGAAAAAGTCACCGTTTGGTGCGCTCTTTGGTCCGAAGGTCTAGTTGGACCTTACTTCTTCGAAAACGACGATGGAACGACTGTCACCGTCAATTCGGAGCGTAGAATACGACTTGGAGAATATGTGGTTTCAACAAGACGGTTCCACATCCCACACAACTCGAGCGAATATGGCTTTATTGCAAGAGACATTTCCTGGCCGCGTAATTTCTTGTCGTGGCGATATCAACTGGCCACCAAGATCATGCGATTTGACACCATTAGACTTTTTGTGGGGCTACGCGAAAGAACGCGTTTATGCAGATAAACCTTCACCTCTTGAGCACTTAAAAACCAAGAAGTTATGGCTGAGATGCCGCCCAATATGTATCAAAGGTTGGTCGAAAATTACCTCAAAAGAATGAATGCTTGCAACACTTCGGGTGGAGGTCATTTAAATGATGTAGTGTTTCACACATAATGTCAACGATCAAACTTTACAATAAAAAAGAAATATCATGAAGAAAATATTTTATATGTGTTTTATTTACGTTTACTTTTGAAACCACGAAATGGATAACCCTATAATTCACACAGATTACGCACACTTCTTATGTTGCAAACTACGCTTTTCACTACAAACTATACAAGTTGAATTACAATATATTGGGTCTTATGTCAGAATAGGTTTTATACATAGAATTTTTTTTTATTCAGGATTCAATACTGCATGATTATTACGGCACGGAAATATTTATTTACTTTATTGCATGATGATAATAGGAAGAAGAGTGTGACAAATTGATGTTAAAATTGAAAGCTGTTTGAAGTAATATTAATCAGACTGTAAAAATCTTCATATACAATTTTCTTTCCTAGTGTTAACCTTCATTTCGTCAGTAAAAAGAAAAAAATTAGTGGATAGTGTGGTAGTCCGCCATTCGAACACAATATTGTACAGTCATTCAGTCACATTTTTCAAACCTTATCCGTTTAAAGTTTTAATTTGTCAAGTAATACATCCCAGCATGGAATGTTACAGTGTCTTCAATACGACATTTTTGTTAACGAAGACTTGGTGTACATAAATACGTACATGTTTCGTGAAATATGTATGTAAAACTGAAAGCTAAAAGCCGCAGCCACATATTATACAATATGTAGCTAGGCCGTAATCCCGACTGAAGGGTTGTAATGGCCAATTAAGTATGTATGTATGTATGTATATTTTAATTTTTAAGTGAAATTTCTTATACTTTAACAGTCAGTGTATTTATAGAATAGAATTTAAGAGGTATCTGCGTATGATTGTCTGCAGTCTCGTTACTTTATTAGTGGTGTAAGCGAATATCATTTTTTATTTAAAAAAAAATAAAAAACAGTCAATATTTTAGTAAATACGTTTAAGTATCTACCACTACCACATAAATAATAATTAAGCATAGAAATTTATTTTAATTAGTACGTTATATATACAAAAAGTAACCTATTTACAGCCAAACAAAAACTACAAGTAAAATTTGTAAAACTTCAATGTATATTTATTTTTAACAATGCAAAAAAACAGAGACGTAAAAAAAGATACCAAAAAGTAGATGTAGACTCTCAATATTTGATGACGAAGGAGGAGCACAATGTCTTTTGGACGAATGTTTTAGATAAAACCTAGCTATGGATTGACGAAATTGTAATTGCTCCATAGCATTTTCTGCACAAAATTGATGTAGGCGCCACGTATTTGATATAGCAATATCAACCACGTACATATGTAAATAAACACTACCATTTTTTGGTATGTATGCTAATTCGGTATAAAGATTGGTCCATTTCATCAACTCCGCCCATGCTTTTGTTGTAAGTTTGGAACAAGTGAGGTATTTTTCAAATTAATAACTGACATATTTTGCGTAAAAAAAAAATAAAACAAATTTAGTTTATAATTTGTTTTTAGTATACTTGTGGCCATTGTACCCAAATTGGAACAGCATTATTATATGTTTTCTAAGATCTTATACATTTGTTGTATGAAACTAAAAATGCTTTTCAATGTTTCACTGTTTATTGAATTTTATATTATAGTTCAAATAACGACTATAAGCTTTAGGTAGAAAATATAACTTTGGTTACCATTGGCTTACCTCTACATGTGTATTGTTAATGAAGTTTAATAGATTATTACAACAATAACAATAACAATAATGTAGTTAAATTGCTTCATTTAATATTTATTCAGAACACTTTCCACTATTCAATAATGCAAAAATAAATAAACTAGAGTAAACAGTTTTTTTATTCAACCTTAATAATTAAGTGTTCCCAAATTGGCACAGTGACCGGTAATTGGTTAAAACGTCGTCATATTTATTTACTATGGTAAATTGAATACAGGTTTAATTATAGTTTTAATATTTTGGTTTAAATTCAATTTCTAGTTATTATTTTCAGACAAAGAGAAAACGAAATAGGTGCAACAAATTTAACTTATCTACGGAGAAACGTTTTCAAATAAGAAATTAAAGTGGAAAAGTAAAATAAGAAACAAAGAAAGAAAAAATCTGGGGACTCAACCAATATTAAAAAACATCAAACGAAATCAAAACAAAAGGATTCATCTGAAATACATAGGTGGTAGCAAAAAAGTGAATAAATTTTTTTTGTGGAATGGAATAGCCAAAATGCAGTGCTGCAAATGAACAGACTGTTTTTATTGGCAAAGTGACTAGATACGTTTCATTTAATATATTGTTTCATTTGATAAATGGACGAAATACAAGTTCGCCGAAACTGCAACCAGAAAGCCTCGAGAAAAAAGGGACGACAATTGTTGTTGTATGATTTTATTTTTTACTAGGAGAATTTATAAAAAACTATGGAAGGATTACTCAAGTAGACATGAAATAAAATTCCTTCATTATTGCCTTACTAATTTAGTAAATCTCTGTAAAATTTAAACGATAAGCAAAAAAAAAATGTAAATTCAATTCAGCACTTAAAAAAAATTTGGGTTTCTTCAAAAATTCTCTCTTTCGAATCTATTTATTTCTCTTGGATGGATTCTTGCATGCGATGCAGCTATTTAAATCATAATTTCGGAGAAGAGATAGAGCAAGGGTTGATACGTCCGAATTAATGTGACTTCTTAGTCGGGTGTTGTGTTTTATTACAATTTTTCAAACTGTTGTCTAACTTACGCCAAGATCGCGATGTATATCACTTATGCGAATGTACCATGGTGCGTTTACGATATCTCTGAGTACTTTATTTGGAAAAAGTTGTATAATACTTATAATTTTTTCACTTGTTCATTCTTAAGTCTATATAGATTTCAATTTTTGATTATATGTTAACAATTTATTCTCAATAGAAAGTTTAAATTTAGTTGCAATTCAACAATTTTAAAATTAACATGTTCATTTCACCATCTTTTTTCACGGTAGCTCACTATTTTTATTGTGACTTGTATTTTTACCATTTTTTACAAAATGGAAACAAAACAATCTAACTGATTAATGCATATTTATTTGCATATTTAAAGTCTTACTAGAAAGTGAACCAATTTCTATGCATTGACTGCAATTAATCTCTTTAATGCAGAGTTAAATATCGATTACTTTGATATTTATTTATCGTTAAATATGTATGACAGCGACAGTTTTTTATATACACTACTAGTCTTTGGAATTCTCTACCAAATTACATTCAAAATCTAGGCAATGCAAATGCGTTCAAAAAGGAGTTATTTAAATTATTTTCATAAATAATATTTTTACAACACCTTAAGTTAGAGGAAGTGCATATTTATAAATTTTGTGATTTTATTTTTAGTTTTATATCTATATTATATTTTTATTCCTACTTTTTTAAACTGATTTTCTAAATTATTTACCTTTTTTATATTTTTATAATTTATTATCTTTAAACTGTTTTTTATTGTAGAAATATTGTTAGTTTTTTTTAAATTTCTATGTGTCATATTTTTTCTTTATATGTATTTGATTTAATAGTTATATAAACTTTGAACTTTATACTTAATTTTTTTATTTTTAATTAATGTTAATTTTTTATATATTTAATATCTTATTGATTCTAAACATAGCACTGTCACTTATAAGACTTATGTCTTGTTGAGCTATGTCAATTATAATAAATAAATAAATAAAAAATAATACTTACTTTACTATGTTAACGAAATTAATTTTTTTCACTTTCTAAGAAATTATTGAACTTTCCTTCACAAATTTACACATATATTTTAACTCTTTGCACGTCCCAATTTGAGCTGATGTTGTCTGTTCATTGGAGGCTTTCTACACCGCGTCGTGCTAGAGAAAGAGAGCTCTTATCAAAGGTTTAAATAATA
This sequence comes from Sarcophaga rosellei, assembly GCA_930367235.1. Taxonomy (NCBI): domain Eukaryota; kingdom Metazoa; phylum Arthropoda; class Insecta; order Diptera; family Sarcophagidae; genus Sarcophaga; species Sarcophaga rosellei. The sequence goes on from OV884019.1 coordinate 63,766,023, forward strand.
TGTTTGCCGAATTTAGAATACTGCTTCAGTGCATTTATAGACTTCCTTTAAATTGTCGGTTCTCAACAATTGTTTGTATTTCTGTTCTTTATTATTAAATTATTATTTTGGTAATTACTTTTCTAGTTTTCACTATTGCAGATTGTTTGACAATGAAGCAGATTTTCAAATTTGAACATGAATTAAACATCAAATGCCTGATGAGGTGGATTTAGATGGTCACAGAAGTCTTACGGCATGTCAATTTTTTGTAGAAGTGAATTGATAGTATTGTGTAAACTTAATAAGGAATAAAACCAACCGACGTTGAGGAAAAATTTGGTAAACGCATGGCTCTCTTTGTTTTTGAAACTTTTTGAAAACCATTATCCATTGGATAAGAGATGTAGTTTTATGCAAACAAATATGGAATTCTGTAGTATTTTTTTTCTGCGCTAATCGTGTTAACTAGCTCTGTGCTGGATGTTCGAAGGAGATGCAATGCAATTTTATGATCGATGAGATCGATATTGTATGACCTGTGAGCCTATAGTCGGAGGTTATGCTTTTTCGATAAAATTTTGCAAAGAGTGCTTAAAGCATTGTTGGTATAAAATCCATTTATTAACACGTTTAAGGATGAATCCAATGGCAATACTACACTTATTTATCTGCTGTTTTAAAAATAATTGTTTTGTTAAAACATTATTTTGTAAAATTATGATTCAGTCGGATATATTGTAATTGGATGCTTTCTTTTGAGAAAGTAAAGAAAGTTAACTACATACCAAAATATGGAAAATATTATATAGGGTTATCCAATTCGTGGTTTCAAAAGTAAACGTGAATAAAACACATATAAAATATTTTTTTCATGATATTTCTTTTTGATTGTAAAGTTTGAACGTTGACATTATGTGTGAAACACTACATCATTTAAATGTCCTCCACGCGAAGTGTTGCAAGCATTAATTCTTTTGAGGTAATTTTCGACCACTTTTTGACACATATTGGGCAGTATCTCAGCCAGTAAGGTCCAATCACACCTTCGGACCAAAGAGCGCACCAAACAGTGACTTTTTCTGGATGTAATGACCTCTCTTCAATTACTTGAGGATTCTCAGAACCCCAAATACGGCAATTTCGTTTATTAACATACCCACCGAGTGTGAAATGTGCTTAATCGCTGAAGAAAATTTTGTTCGAAAAATTGTCGTCCACCGCCCATCACCATTTTTGTAGTAGGTTTTGATAATTTGTATGCGTTGTGTGATAATTAAGCGATCCATTTTCGTCAATGTCAGACTTTCAACTGAAAAGAAAAAAATTGGTTTCACAACTTAGTTTGACAGATGTCGAATTCCAGTGCCATACTTTTGAAACCACGAAATGGATAGCCCTGTATTTTGAAGTGGAGCGAGGAGGACGATATAAAATATAAATATAATCAAATTGGTAAACATCGTAAAAAGTTATGGTTTAACAAGCAGTTTTTAATTGTGGACTAGAATGATCTCCTTTTGCCAAATGTACAAAAACAATATTCATTACAACAATAATAAAGGGTCCGCCATCTAACGTTTTTTTCCAACTAGTGCTTATTTCGTGAATGGTAACACTTAGCTCATGTCTGATTTGACAGATAATTAGTTTTATCCTTCCCCTGAACGAATATGGTTGTGTATACGCTTGAACAATGCTGGGAAATGGGCCTGCGATCGCCTTACAGAAGATGCCGATTTTGGCAAAAAAAATCATCTTTTCAGATGAAGCTCATTTTAATCTTGGCGGGTATGTAAATAAGCAAAATTGTCGCATTTGGGGCACAGAAAACCCGCACGCATACATTGAAAAGCCGACGCACCCAAAACGAGTCACTGTTTGGTGCGGATTTTAGTCCAGAGGCATAATTGGGCCACGCTGAACGAATTTTTGTTCACACAAATTGAAGAGGAGGATATTAGCAACATTTGGTTTCAACACGACGGCGCTACGTGCCACACAGCCGAAGCTACACTCGATGTTTTGCGCCCTGTTTTTGAAGATCGCATTATCAGCCACAGAGCTGATGTCGTTTGGCCACCTCAGATCTGCGATTTGACACCGTTGGACTATTATTTGTGGGGTGCCGTCAAAGATAAATGTTACGCCGACAAGCCAGAGACAATTGACGCCTTAAAGGACAATATTCGTGAAGCCATTGGTGAAATACAGCTGCACACAATCGATAATGTGCTTAAAAATTGCTACTGCATGCAATGAAATTATTTTCCATTGTTAACCGGAAGGATTGTACTTTCAAATAAAAAAAGAAATTTGAGAAAATATTTAGTAGTTTTTTTTACAGCATTTTAAAAAAAAGGTATTTGGCGCTCCCTTTATATTATTTATTCAGATTTTAAAATTAAAATTAATTTCCACTGAACCGTTTAATGCTTTTTTGTAAAATAAACAATTCAAAATACAATATCACTATCTTTTCAATAAATTTTTGGGCCAATTTGACTTCTGTAAAAGTTAGGTACCAAAGAAAGAAATTCGACTTATTGTTGCCAGCGTTGTATTGTATCTTAAATGATTTTCGTATCTTCTACTCGAACTTTTCTCCATATTTCATCTTTTTGTAAATTGGTAGCTGGAAGCTAAGTGTCGTGTATGATACTTTAGTTCATTGTCCCAAATTTCATAGGAAATGTTTAATTTAAAACAAACTATTATGATTGTCGTGTTCACGTAAGACGTACTGTTTCAAATAAGTACCACATTACTCTTTTTCAAAAAAATTTATAAATATTAGTGCATAATTGTAGAACTATGCTGGCCCACAATTGCTCCATTTTAGGTTAAAATTGGCATTACTATTGACAGGATTATTACCTATGTTGTGTGTATTAATTTTATCCATGAGTGACTGGACCTACATTTTAAAGCCGCCTCTGAACAAGATAATTTTGAGAAACTTTTCATGCCAATTTTATTTACTCCCAGGGTTTTTGTCAAGAGACCGCCGAGGGCAAGTCTTCGAAGAAATATTTTTTCATATTTCGTTTTGTTGGAGATGTCTGAGCTGGGGTTTCAACCACGGCCTTACGTCGAATAAGCCAATACACTACCACCAGGCTAAGCTGACTTCGACTTGTAATCCAATACCATCCAACAAAATTTAAGATTGTGGTAAGCCCGTTCGATTTGAAAAGAATGTCCGCTTCTCTGAAAAATTTCGCTGACCATACCTTTCCGAACCGCTCTTCTTGCTCCACAGGCAGGTTTTAGTCTCATTAGCGTTATAGGAGTTTCCCTACCCGCAAACTGATTTACCTCTTCATTACTGCGATTTCCTGCAGATCTGCCTAGCTAATTTAACTTTGCATTATAATCTCGATTCAATCTAATAGGAGCTGATTGAGCTTAGCGCGGCCTGACTGTTGGATAGTATTGACATTTGAATTTGAATTTAGAGCATCTTTAATCTTATATATAAAAATGAATGTGTGTTTGTTTGTATGTTTGAAGTTTATAGACGATTAAACGGCTGAACCGATTTTCTTGAAATTTTCACAGTATCTTCCTGTATGTCTGGAAGGAGTTATAGGCTACTTTTTATGTTGATATTCTAAATGAGCGAGGAGCCTTGCCCACATATACTATATACTACATACTTAATATTTAATTGCATTTGAAATATATTACTCATACGCATAGTTACCCCTAAAGTATGCTATCTATGATTCTTGATGTATAAAACCAAAGAAAATAAAGTATAAAGAATGTGCATTTTGGCATATTTTGGAAGATTTTTCAAAAATATTTTACGACGCGAAAGGAAAGATAGAAGGGAAGGGAAAAAAAATTTTTAACCAAAATTTGTGAAAAAAATCACTAAATAAGAAAAAATATAATTAAAATTAAATTCGTAGACTTTTGTTTTATTTATTCTTTTTTTCAGAAATAACCAAAAAAGGCAACATCATTACTAGATTCAATCTTTGCGGATTTTTTGCAAATTACAATACATTTTGACTTTTTAGAGTTAATCCTTAAACCATTTGCAGTCGCCCAAAGAGAAATATTATTAAGGTTAGTGTTAAGATCTTTAACTCCAGTGTTGATGGAAGCTATAGAGCTATCAAGGTAGACTTGAATATCATCAACATACATTTGAATTCTAGAATGTTTGAGCTGCTCAAACATATGACCCTTAAATGGTTGAGTTTGAAATTTTCAACTCATATACATAGTAAGTACTGAAATTGATACTATTTAAATATTTATTTGAAAAACATATATGTACATATGTAATAGTTATGTTATTGTTTACTTCTAACAATGGGTAATTAATAAAAATATTATTTATTTGTTGCATATCTTGAAAAATAGATCAGGTAAGTTTATAATCAGCATTTTATTGGGCGTAGATGGGCATGTAACAATAGGCAGTAAAATTTTCATTCATTACTTTCGATTAACTAAGTAATAAAATGTAAACTGTCAATATTTTTTCCAAATAAAATAAGTAGTTGCAAAACTCATCAAAAAAAATTTCCTGCGACCGCCACAAACATAATTATTTGTCAAATTTTAATAACCTTATTTTCTTTTAAAAAGTTTTTGACCTGAACCGATTTCATATTAGGTACAATTTGAAGTAATAAAATGCAACTGTCAATATTTTTTCAAATAAAATAAGAAGTTGCAAAACTCATCAAGGAAATTGCCTGCGACCGAAACAAACCTAATTATTTGTCAAATTTAAATAGCCTTAATTTTTTTAAAAAGTTTTTTGACCTGAACCGATTTCATATTAGGTAAAATATAAAGGAATAAATATAACACGCATTCGGTTTTGGAATTCAGTTGAATCTTTGATTCTAAACGAGTTAAACGTTGAGTGGCATTTATTTTGCAACAATTTATAAAAATGCCCCCAAAAAAGCATCGCTTTCCAGAAGCACTAAAAATGCATTGCATTTGCAATCCCAGAGAGCAAATGAAAGTTCGGAAGAGCGTGAAAGTCGCCTAAGGACTGAAAGGAGTCGAGCTTCAACCTCTAGAGCCGCCGAAACGCCATCACAACGTGAAGAACGCCTTGAAGGCCTACGAGCTACTGAAACGCTTTCAGAAAGCCAAGAGCGCCTTGAAAGTAAACGAAATCTTACCTCTTTAGCACGAGCTTCTGAAACGCCGTCAGAACACGAACGACGTTTCGAAGGTCTTCGACAACATGCGACAACCGCACGAGGTACCGAGACACCGTTGGAACATGAAGGTCGGCTACAAAGCCAGCGAAATCGTATCGAAACATCACGAGGCGCAGAAACGCCTTTAGAGCGTGAAAGACGTCTTGAACGTCTTCGACAACATGCGACAACCGCACGAGCTACCGAGACACCATTAGAACATGAAGGTCGGCTACAAAGCCAGCGAAATCGTATCGAAACATCACGAGCCATAGAAAAGCCTTCAGAGCGTGAAAGACGTCTTGAAGGTCTTCGACAACATGCGACAACCGCACGAGCTACTGAGACACCGTTGGAGCATGAAGGTCGGCTACAAAGCCAGCGAAATCGTACCGAAACGTCACGAGGCACAGAAACGCCTTCAGAGCATGAAAGACGTCTTGAAGGTCTTCGACAACATGCGACAATCGCACGAGCTACCGAGACACCGTTGGAACATGAAGGTCGGCTACAAAGGCAGCGAAATCGTACCATAACATCACGAACTAATGAAACAGAAGTCCAACATAAATCGCGAGTAGAAAGTCAGCGGATTCGAACATCAACAAGAAGTGCAGCAGAGAGGATAGAGCAATATGATTTGCGTCGAGAACAAAATCGTAATCGAATGGTGGTGAATCGACGTAATGTTTTTCATGGATACTCAGGTATTGCATTTAACTATAGATCTGATATAGATTATACCGAAGATGAATTAGTGGCAATTGGTGACATGAATGAAGTTTGCCAATATTGCAATGCACTCAGGTACAAAAATGAAACACCTGGCATGTGTTGCTCTAATGGTAAAATCGTTTTGTCTGATTTACTTCCACCTCCAGAACCACTACAATCGCTGATTTCAGGTAAGTTTTTCGAAATATATACTTTTTTTAATTTAACAAAATATTAATAAAAAATATTTGTTTCATTTAGGAACTAATGTGGATTCACAACATTTTCTTAAAAATATAAGAAAATATAATTCGTGCTTCAAAATGACCTCTTTTGGTGATACCAAAGTATTTCGAGACAACTTTATGCCAACGTTTCGTGTTCAAAGTCAAATTTATCATAAAATGGGATCATTGTTGCCAATTCCAAATGAAGATCCTAAGTTCTTACAAATTTATTTCATAGGAGAAGGGGATAACAATGAACAAGTGCACCAATGCCAGCATTATAACCCTGACACAAAACAATGGATTGTTGCCGATTTACAAGTGATGTTTCATGAAATCAACGAATTGGTAAGGATCTTTAAGTTCAGATGACCACATAATCGCAATTCATGCTGATAGAACTCCAGCTGGACAACACCAAGGACGATACAATGCCCCAACAATGGCGTAACAATTTTGATGGTGGGCGATCCAGTTGCATCACGAGATATGTATTTCGATGGGGGTAGCGAAGCACACCGGGTATTAGCTAGTTTATAATTAAATTAAAATGTAAATTTCTAGCGGTTTTCACTCTTGGTAGTAAAGTACCCTTGTAGGCTTGGTAAGTATGGTAGGTATAGTATAAATACTACATTTATATCAACGCAACAACAAAATGCATTTATTTCAAATATACAACGCTCTGTTAAATTTACCATGAAAAAAGGTCTAGTATATGAGCTTGGTAAATATAAAACTAAACAGTTGATCGTCTATCCGACAAAATAATTTAGTTTTGATTTTTTTTTAAATTGTGCGCAAAATATTAAAAAACAAATGAGAAATGAACAATAATCAGCTGTTTAAATAAGTTTATCATGTTATATTTCTTATACCATGTAAGTTTACAATACATGAAAAAAAGGTGCTCGCGCTTTTTGTCAAACGTATGAGTAAATATAATAGAGTAGTATATATACAACAAAGAGTGAAAACCGCTTCTATTTCGTCTGCAATAAAATAAATTTTAAAAGGTGTTACTGATCAAAACAATTGCTTTTTTAATGGTATTACTTTTATAATAATTGATGCTTGGAAAGTTGTGTGGCAACACTTTTGTGTAAATAGAATATACATATGTAGGTGGTAGGAGGCCTGTATGCTTATTATGGTTTAATATTTTGCTGTTGTGCTTCTCGCCTACAATATTATCCATTCAATATTATGCTAATCCCTGTTTATATCTCGATTATTTTCTACTCAACCTAAGTATTGTAATTATTGTCATTGTTTTCCTTTTCTGTTCTGTTGATGTCGATAAAAAAAGATAAACATGCTACAGCATGAGAAGGAAAATATGTAATTGAAATAGGGTTAAGCTCAATGTGAACAGCAACAACAACAACAATATTTTGATATAACGAATGGCTGTACTGTATAAGACAAGTGTTACTACGAAGCACGTGATCATTTGTTTTTTATGAATTATTTGAGGTTTTTTGTTCTGAAAAAAGTATTTACAAAGGATATAGAGCTTGTTGGACGTATCATTAATATTTATTTATGTACATGCAAACGTTATTACGTTTATATAGTATAGTTTCTAGGAAAGTGCTGTGTTAATTATGATTTTAATGCCGGTATTTAAATTCACTCATTTATTTCTCTCTCTGTCTGTTACTTTCAACTTATATATGCATCACATTTTTACCTCAGTATATTATTTTTGTTCGTTTTTATTACCGATTGTAATATTTTAACGCGAGAAGGGAATAGAAAGCCAAGAAATTTAATTTAAAATAAATAAATAATTTAAAAAAAGAAATCTGGCAAAATTTGCAAAAGTAATTGAAACATTTATTTGTGGCTAATAATGTCATTTGCTATTCGTTATCTATAATTTAGCATACTTTTTCCGCAATATCTTACTTTTACTTTTCTTTCGAATACTCTCAAGGCTGCTGTGTCTGTGCTTAATAGGGTCCATGCCTCTGCGTCATAAAGAATCACGGGGACGATGAGCGTCTTGTAGAGTGCTACTCAATTGCCTATTGAGACCATAGTAGCATCTGACGGCAAGAATGATCCTACACTTGTTTAGTAGATAGTGTGTTAGTTTATTAGACGTGAGGGCACGGTTCCAACCACAAAATGCCTTAAATCCCTCTCACACGGTCGAACTTCGCTTGCAGACATTACGTAATGTCAAAACATTCATCTCGAGTAATAGGGTAATTTTCGTGTTTTCAAACTTAACCCGATGAATAACAACATTTTTTATATTTGGCTGGATAGTTTAGTAGCAAAACACTCTGTCTCTACCCCTCTCTCTCTCTCTTTAGGTCGTTTTTGCAGGCGTAGTTGACCATGTAATAGGAGCTTTAGACGACAGTTTGATGTTAATTTTTATGTCCAATTAAAACTAATGTTATCGGGCGTACCTTTTTGATAATTTAAAAGTATATTCGTAACTAGATCAGTTGTATTAGATAACCACTTTGCCAAAGGCCATTTCAGTGAACTCTTTGAACAATAACACGAACAAAACATTTCAAAAAGCACATACGAGTACATTACAGTTTATAAAGGAAAATAGCAAATAGAAAAACAAATCAAATATTTCTCTGTTGCATTAATTACCCGGGCTATACTATGCACAGATATTGTACATTCGAATAATTCTGTACGCATTATAATACATATTTAAGAGCAGAAAATATATACAATGCAGTTACGTCTCTACACACTTTTATACGTATTTATACTTGCATGTACTATCTACAGGTCCGTATTGCATACATGGGATTCATTGGAAAAAAAGGAATGGAAACAGAACAGAAAAATTGTCAACGGTTGTAAAAGTTGTAACAATAGAAAACTGACGGAAGACAAACAAAATTGCATTATTAATACAACAGATAATTGAAACCACAGAAGAATGTCAAAACAAATGGATGTATTAATTAAATATTTCTGGTGGTATCAGAGCTTCCGAACCGCTAAGTAGTGGCGATGAGTTCTTCTGATAAATAAAATATACTTGCGCCTCTTTTAACTGATTCGTGACTGACAAATGTACAAAGTTTTTGTCTAGCCATTGCAAAATAATGTTATTTTTTCGCACTTAATCTTAAACCCTTAAAAACAAAATTTTCATTAAGGTCTGTTGCGTGCCAGAGATCTTAGTTTGTCAAAATATTTGCAGGAATCCCCAAGAGCCGTTAGACACTAAAATGTTTACGATAGGGATGACCATTGTGAGTTTTTGCAGGGTGTGCCCTTATTGCCTTCCCTTTATCCCAACGTTGATGTTCTATTAGCGGTACATAGACCCTCACTCGATATAATTCTAAGCCATCTCAGTTAAAGAATATTTAAGAGGCAACAGTTCATAAAGCACCGATGTTTTGGTTTCATTTATTCTGTCACTACACAATCATGTGAAGGTGTTAATTAGTATTGATTTTAAGACAAAATTTTAGTGAAAGATATAAATTTGTTGATTTAATAATATCACTTATAAGCAGTGTTGCCAATTTAGCACTTTTGGTGCAAGATTTAGCACTTTTTAAACTCGTTTAGCACCAAAAAAAGTAATCTAGCACCTAGCACTTTTTTTGACATTTTTAAATTTTTTTCTAGCATTTTCTTAGCATTTTTTGCAATTTTTGGTATTTTAATTCATCTATATTTACTCTTTTTGAAACCAATTCTATATGAAATACAAACTGTTAACAAAGTCTTTCAAAGCAATGAAAGTGACCCAACTCGTCTTTTAAAAGAAATAACTATATTAATTAACTTTCTTAAAAAAAAGTTTTTGGATGACGAAAATATGTATGTATTATACGACGATTTCGAAGATAAAGTTTTGTACACTTGTAGTTTTGGCCATGAATTTGAAATTCAGGTGGAAAAATTGAAACACAAATAAAATTCGTAAAAATGAATTACAAGAAATAAGAAATAATTGCATTAACTTCGTTGTTGGATTAATAAACCAATTAAAGCAAAGGTAAGATAAATATAAATATAAAAAATACATAAACTAATCCCTTCTTTATTTAAGATTACCAAATAATACAAAAGTTTTACAAAACGTTTTAAGTTCCCAAAAAGGTGATATTTTATCAATTTTAAAATTATTTTGTATAAGCGAGGAAGAAATTGGAAAAATAATTGTTCAATATTCCAACATTCAATATATAAAATGGATTAACAAAAACAACACAGTACCGTTCTGGTCAGAGGTAAAAGCATATAGAGATGCCGGAGGAAGAGATTCGAGGAGATTGCCAATTTTGTTTTAAAACTTCTCAGTCTTCCATGGTCTAATGCAGACGTAGAATGTATGTTCAGTCAGGTGAACATCGCAAAGACAAATATAAGAAACCGATTACATCTACAGACAGTAAATTTTGTTTTAGCAATTAGGTATAACTTTAATGTTAAATTTTTATTTCTTAATTTTATTATATAATAACATTTTAGATACGGATTAAAACGAAGCGGAAAGTGCTATTACCAATATGAAGTCCCAACGAGTTATCTGAACTTCATTTGATCTGGTGAAAGTTATGATAATAATATGAAAATAACGATGATGATGACTGAACTTTTTAAATTCATCAAATTATTTTAGTCATCTTAGAACTTATGTGAAAAACTATGAATTTAAAAGTTCATGTTTAAACAGTAATTTAAAGACTTTTTGTTTTTTAAGAATTTACTTTCGATTTATTGTTTTTAAAAATGAATTTTTGATTTTTTTTAATGTAATTTCAATTTCTTTATTCATATTTAAATATAAAAATTAACTTTTAAGAAATACAGATCTCATAATTAACTATAAATCAATTTTTTTCTATTAATTTTTGTTAGCACTTTTTTTTGGCACTTTTTTAAAATTTTTAGCACTTTTTAGCATTTTTTTTTAGAAAAATCTAGCATTTTTTTCTCAATAATGTTTTGGCAACACTGCTTATAAGGGTAGGTATCTAATTGCCAAAAAGAATTACTTCCAGATATTAAGGAAAAATAAAAATATCCGAAACATATATGTATGTTCGGCACTAAAAAACAAGACATTTTGCGTCAATATCAAGAGGCGATTATTTCAGAGGTGAAAAAAACAAATGAAGTCAAAAAATAGAGAGAAAGATGATATAAAATATTGAATATAACGAATTTTTGGAACATGTATTGTTTTCGCAAAATCTAAGAATTCTTCGTTATTAGTACTTATTCGATTATTCGAAAGCTAACATTTTTTGATAAGATGCTGCACGAGTGCAAAAATTTAGAAACTACAGAGAAAGAAAGCCTTGCTTGTGGTAGTCAAACTACCACAGACGATGTTAGTGGCAACTTTCCGCAATAAAGTAATGTTAACTGTGTGCCAAATATTACTGACAATGTGCTAATTTCGTAGACTTGTAGCGATATTTATATCTCTTATCTCTTTTCCAATATTTGGGTCTCAAATTTTGGCAGAAAGATGTAATACTTTTTTAATACAATACAATACGGTATAATTTTATTTCGCAGCAAAGGTCCTACAAATTAATAAATTGTTGATTAAAAAATGTTGGCCTACAATTGGGCTAACTTTCGATAAACTGATCCGAAGTTTAAATATGGTAAAAAAAAGATCCTTGATAAATTCAAAATAACCATACAGGATGTAAAAATTGTTTATAAACATTTTTTACTTGTTTTTATTATATGTTAGAAAATTTCTGACTTTGTAAACAATTTTTATGGATTTGTTTTGTTTGTTTGTTTTTGTTCTGTTGGTTTACTGAATTGCAATAATTTTATATTTTTGTAACATTAACAGTTAAAATATTATTAAAATACTGTTGAACATAAGAACATCTCTCTAGAAATTTATTTGATTGCCCTGAAAAGGACTCTTTGGTGCTGTAAATTTGTTTATCGTATTGTTACATGAACATGATTTCTTACCTGCTTCTTAATTTTTTTCTCACTAGCATGGAACATTACGGTTTGTTATAAGAAATTTATTTACATTTTCCCTAATTTCATTAGCTTTTCATATCATCCTACTCTGGAACAGGTTACGCAGTAATGGTTAACGGTGACTCCAGATTACGGTAACATGGAATTATAATTTTCCTTCCTCTAAGAAGTCTGTCAAATCTTACTCTCTCCTATAGATATTAAGTGACCTTTCTCAAAGAATTCAATGCTTTAACCTTTATGTCAACAGATACATACCCGGGTATGTTTTGTGTTTTTAAATCGCTGTATCTCAGAAAGTAATAACTGTATTAACCTGAAATTTCATGATATCCTCAATAGTAGTGTTTTTTACTTTATTTCTAGATATGAGTAAGAAGAGATGGGGGCCAAGGATGTGACCATTTTGTCATTTCTATCCCTTACGTCAACAGATACATACCTGGGTATGCATAATGAAATATATGAAAATATGTTGATGTTGGATGTTTATTGATATTGTATATTGTTTATAATTGTTGTAATCTAAGATCATGAGTCGCTTTTTCTTTGGACCTTGCACTTCGCATGAATAACGCATTGTGGAAAGAAGTAGAACCGACTTATTGTTTTTTTGGGATGTAAGAGCACAAGGTAATATTGTTACTGAAACCAAATGTGTAGTTGACTCTACTTCCCGTCCTTTAGATAAACGGAAATATGGTGATACAAACACTCGTCTTCTGTTTACTGTGCCTAATATTGATAAACTGCTATCAACCAATAAATTTTTCGCTAAGTTATAAGTTGTGAAGAAATTATCTCACAAGTCCTTCAATACGCTCTCTCATACGTTTTTTCCTTTTCGCCGGATGTCGCCAATCCAGTATAAATTTGTCCCTTCATTGGATAGGAAGAGACGGAGTCATATACCCATCATACTTATATTCCGTACCTGGCCGATTTCTTTGGTATGTATTGGGTAAATCCAGTACCACCACGGAAAGGATGCAACTATCCATTAACTGCCACATCTGCACCTGCTACGTAATTGCATTCAGCATTAAAAATAAGTTCGTTATGGCTGCATCTTTGTCGATGTTTTACGCTGTTGACGTGTGTTTCTGTTGTCAAAAGGTATAAAGCGGCTTATATCCTAAAAAACCGGCACGCTCATGGAAGCTCGATATAAGGGATGTGATGTCGTTTTCCATAAGTCTTTATTATGTACGTAAACAGAGTGCGTAACACCACCCAAAAATTTAATATCCAAGTATGGATCAAACTCTTTTTTGAAAGCACTTTCATGTACGTGGTTCTTTTGTTATATTTGGAGTATTATAATGTTCGTAGCACCAATTTGCATTTTTCTGTTTGTCTCACGAATGATAATTTCATACATTTCTTCGGGTAATATTAACATGCATGTTTCTACGATGGTTAGACAATAAGACAATACAGGAATAAGCTAAGCAACAAAAGAAATTCCGTGTAAAATGTATAAACATACCCGGGTATGTCTCTGTTGACGTAAGTATAATTTTTTATCTGTTGACATAAGGGTTAACAGAAAAAATTTCTCCAACAAACCAAATGTGTTGAGAATAATATTATATTAACCTTACCGACACAATCATTAAACTTGAAAAAGTCTTAAGAAAATCTTGAAAAAGGTTATAGTAACAATTGTAGAAAAATCGAAACGGAACCCTCGTGATATAATTATTACCCAAAATGTACAATTTTCGTTTACTACGGTTACTCTAATCACAACGAGCAAAAAGTTCACAACCATAAAGTGTGCCCCGGATAAAATAGATTTCAGCATGTAGTTATTATATGTACTGGTGTGTTATATTAAGTTGGAAAATGGGGCATTAATTTATTGTATGGTTTACCCATTAGCGTGTTAACATCTTGCAAACAGCTAAGACTCCTGAAAATTAAGACAAGATTCTTAATTTTAAGAAAATTCAGTTACATGCAACATAACAGAGAAGGCAGGCGTCAAGTGTTTCCAGGTCAACACTATCGTCCATTTGTCAACAAAGCGTCTACACTTTGTACGTTTAAAATTGTACGTGTGAAGAGTTGTTTAATTTCTTTTACCTGAAGTTCGATAGCATTACAGATTCAAATGCCAAAATAGAATACAAAAAAAAATTGATTATATTATTCATTAAAAATATACATTCCGTAAAAGAAATTATAAAAGAACAGGAATATTTAAATAAAAATGGAAATAATTCTACTGATGCGAAAATTCCTAGTGAAATTTCGAATACAGGACATTTTGTGGAATCAGTTGAAAATTATCTGTTGCCTTTTGAAGATTTATCCTCCACAAAGCTCATAAGATAATCGAAAAACTAAAAAAAATATAACATTCAAACAGCAGCTTTCAGCATTTTCTTTGAAATAGCTTCTCGCTACAGTAGAAGCTCACAAATTAGAACCTCCAGTAATTAGAAATTCCAGAAATTAGAATCATTGCTTCCAATACATTATACGCTCTAAAATTCGAATTTAAAATTCTAACATCTGAGCGTTTTTTTTTTGCTATTTTAACACAAGAAATCCCCAAATTCCTTTTATTCTGTAAAACTAAAAAGGGGAATTACGAAATTATAGACGTTTTTCCGTATTTGATGTTTTTTTTTGTCGCATTCATGTATTTTGTGGCTATTTTATTTGTGAAATTTGATACGCGTGTACAAGTACTGCCAAGATCTTATTGTATCATTAGAAATATCAAATAAACGTAAAAAACCACTTTATCGATGGAAACTAAAGTCAAAATATTATAAAATCATGACAAAGGCGTTCAAGGGAACCGGTTAGCCTTAGATTTTAATGTGTCAGCATCACAAAATCTGTTTTATTTTAGTTTTTGAAAGGAAACCTATTTAATTATTTATTTTTTATTCGAAGAAATTAGAATTGCCTCAAAAATAAAGCGGTTCTAATCTGTGAGCGACTACTGTATGTACATATGTATATTAAATGAGTAATGGAGGTACTTAAATTTTTAGAGCACAATTCAATTGTGTAAGTAAGTAATCAACTTGTTTTCAATGAATTTTGAATTATTTTTGAATATTTTCAATATTTGTTATTCTTTCCAAAAAAACAAAAAAAAATTAAACATTTTAAAAATTCTTTGGTTTTTTGTATTCAGTTGTGTAACAATTTTTACTGTTACTAATACATTGCATTCTTTGGTAAGTACAAAAGATGCGGTTGTTAAAGACTCTAATAAATATTATTTTAATTTAAGATTTAGAAATGTCAGAAAATATATCCGAAAGCGATTTTTCGTCAGATGGTAATTTTAAGGATCCAGACCAACCTTCTTCAAGTGAAAGGAAAACAACAGTGATTGAATCTGAATCGGAACAATCTGTTAAACAAATGTGTTTGAATTTCCAAAAAAAAACAATTTTTAAAAACGAGTTTTATACAAAAGTATAAAAAGTGAGATTTTTAGCTACTCAGTTAAGTATATATTTATAAAACTTTTTGCAGATTACAGATAAGACAACATGTGCTAAGTGTGTTTTATGCCATAAAAGGAAGCGGTGAAGTGACTTCAAACTTAATTAAACATTTGTAAGTCAAACATATTGAACTTTTAAAAAAGTACGGTGGGATGCCGGGATGTCAACAGCCCAAGACGACAATCATTATCTGATTTTTTTGTTTGAAAATTTATGGTGTTTTCTTTTCTACAAAGAAAATGTCACCCTCTTACAAGGTGCATTAAAAAAATTGCTGACCGACCCTGTTATAATGTAATTTTTATTTGAGATGAACATAACACAAATATGAAAAAAGGGTATGCCCCGTGCCCTTAAAAATATGTTTAATTTTTTGATTTGTTTTCAATAAAATATGTAAACAAAAAAAAGGTGTTGCCAGATCGCTAATTTTTCGATATCATTTTTTAGAGCTTTTTTTTATAACCAAATAAAATTTTTTTAACACAGTTTTAACACTGAATGCAATTTTTTATATTACTGACCATGTAGCTTTAATAATGTAATGTTCTCTTAAGGTTACCCCACAAAACAATGAAAAAATTAACTTCAAAATTGGATAACGATACTAGGCGACTTTTTTTAAATTTCATCTGGTAGCCCTATAAATAAACAAAAGTCATTTGCTTTACAGGGCATTATCAGCACTCTCGATTTATACAGGGCGTAAAATGCAATGCCCTCCACCATTTTCAAGTGCGAATTATTTAGAATAAAACATACCACCCTTTTAGAGGGGGAAACATTTTTAAGAAACAAACACAAAATTACATTTTTTTAAATAAAGTGCAAATTTTTTGGTAGAAAAGAAAACACCATTAGTGTCAATGAAGGCAAATTTGTAATATGTGTAATTGTATGATGTTACTTTTTTAGTGTTTCATCAAATGTCCATTTTCTGTTATTATTTATATCTTTACTATCTGGTTTGTTTGAGTTTGTCAATTAAGATATTGTTTTTAATTTTATTAAAATAAATATATTATGATTATTTTGTAATCGTAATCAATTGTTAACTATTTTAGCCAAAAATAATCGTAATTGTAATCATTATTTCACCATTCAAAAAAAGTGATCAAATTACTAATCATTACGATTACTAATCATTACTTTACAGGTATGTTTTTAAATAATATTTTTAATAATTTTAAAGAAAAAATTTTTTTAAGTTTAAAAATTTTAAGTGTTGAGTGTAATTCAGATTTAAAGTACTAAAATAAAGAAAGTGACTAAATCTAAAAATCGCCAAAACCTAAATCGTCAAAATGATTTTTTTGGAGCATAAAAATCGTCGAATCTGGCTATGAGTGTAAACTAGAATTATCAACGTGTACCAGTAAATTTGTAATTTTAATGTATCCACAGGAATCACGCAGACAATAGTTCCAGGGTCAGTAGTATATACCACCATTTACGAAATGTACTATTGAATCCCTGTTTCCAATGTAGCCAAATGGGTTCACAAGAACTACTTAGTCAATAGTTTTAATGTTACTAATGAATTTTAATGACAAACGCTTGCGATATGTCTTCAACAAAATGCCTGGACTGCCGCATAATTTATCAGTTGTCTTGTTGACAGTGCCAATAGTAAATTGGCATAGCTTAAATAACGACATTTCCTACAGGGTGTGTATCAGAGAACGGATTCAATATTGTATCACGAACTTTGAATGCATTCACAAAACTGGAGTATATTGTTGTCAACTCTTACAAATTTGTTTTAAATAAATCTGTGTTCCTAAGCAATAACAGTCTAAGGGCCATTAGTTAAAGTTGACTTTAGCTAAAGTGAACTTTAAAGTCACCTTTAACGTGTTTTCGTTATTACAACCTAATGACAATGTAAAGTTAACCTTTTCGAAAATATGGCATTGCCAGAGCAATGTCGATAAAACTGCTCAATTAAAACAAGTTTTTTTTTAACGCAGTAGCAACAACGGGCTTCGTTTTTCGTTGTATATGCTCATTTTGTTTAAATTTGAAGTTACCATACGGGAAATAATATATAATATGGCAAGTTCAAACATAAACTTAACTTTAAAAGTTACCGGGACGATGATCCTTCCTTTAGCTTAACGCTCACTGCTATCTTATTGTCTACTTATAATAATGAAAAACAATTTATTTACCCGTTAAAATCTTCCCTTTAGTTAACGACAAGTTGTAATAACGGCCCTAAGTCGAAAATGATACTTTTGAGAAAAATCACTTTTTATATAAATGTAATGTGGCTTCATTAATATGTTTTAAGTAATAAATTAAAAAAAAAAAATTGTTGGAAAAATAGAAATTTCATGTAAATATAAAATTTAGTTATCACAATATGATAGCATACGTGACGCAAAATGACTTAAATCGACTGAAACTGTGGGACAACCGAAATGTGAAAAGCAAAATTAAAGCAATCCATTACGTGCCTCCTCTTAATGTCACCTACCATTCGTAAGCGTAATGAATACAGAACGAATGGTATGAATGGTTAACATGCGTATTGAATGAAACCCAAAATTGTTTTTCAAAGTATTTAGATACTCACACATATACCAAACACCGAAAACATTTTTCAAATTCTGTTTTTTATTAATATGAGATCTTTCGCTACTAGACATGCTAGACTTTTAAAAAAAGAGTATGGAAAAGAACATCGTATGTGAACAAAGCAAAATCAATAGAAGTTGTTGTTGAATGTGCGCATTGCAAAAGAAACGAAAGCATGAATGTTAAGGAAACACGAATGCTTTCATTCAGTCCTTTGATATGTATATACATACATATATTGTCACATAAACCATTTTAATATGCATTTCTTTGTTTAAGTTTGTCCGTAAATATCGATAAATGCTGTTGGCCAATTTAATTGCACAGGAGACGTATACGTATTGTCGACCTTATAATATTTGTTATTGTAATAATTAATTATGCGTAACATGTGACAAAATTATGTTGCTTTATGCTATAATGCACACTCTTCTGTACACTCATTTATTCGATTACACAGTCTCTTACAAATATATTTCCATATGGTTATGCACGTAGATGTCAACGACCAACTGACCGTACTTTGTCAGAAACACATACAATTCATGTATAAAAATGAGGATGCTGCTCATTTGCGTGATGACACATTACGACAGTAACATAATAGAACCTTGGCGATTTATTTATTTCAGACAAATGAATAAAATGATTTTTGTTTGTTGTTGTTATATTTTTTTATTTTTTTTTATTCACAATGAATTACGTTTTAAATCTATTATACATAATAATATTTTGAAATGCAACACATTGATATTTTAAATAATTTCGTTTCCATAATTCGTATAAAAATTTTATTATGCACAATATTTATTAACAAATCGTTCCGATTTCTCAAACATCTGTATTAACTTAGCCAAATCAGAATCATTTCTTTTTTAAAAAATTATAGGAGTCATACAATTTCTTTAGTTTACGCAAAAATGTTAATTTTCCACACTTTCTTGATTTAAGTTTATACAACAGGCATACCACCAATTCGTTGCCGCAATCCAATCAATCTTACTACCTTCTGTTTTGGCCAACTCTTTTTGTATCCATGGACTAAAATGTTTAGAGAGCGAGAGACGTGAAAGCAAATGACCGAAATAAAGTTCACAAAGTTTTTATTTCGTAAATACTCCTTTTATTTGTTATGTTCTTAAGAAATTTATATAACTTTTTGTAAAGGAAGCGTATTTTAAACCGTCCGTTATGGTGGAGTACCTATGACTGAGAACACAAAAATCATTTCCATTTCAATACAGCTAAAGAATGTTTAAGCTTTTGCCACTCATGGCTTGGAGAGGGCTAAAGGAGCATGTGAGTAAAGGACTGGTGAATTTCATTTTTTATATGTGATATGGTGAATTTTTGATGGTGAAATGAAACGTTATGGTATACTTTTAAGTTTGTATGACTTTGATAAGGGAATATTTATGAAATGCCATCATAGCTGTCATAACAATATTTTAAATTAAACATATAAGAACGCATACACATACAAATGTAGATGCATGTACTCAATAATATTTGTGCTGGCATCGGTAAACATAAAGTGTTAATCTCGTCAACAGTTGTGATAAGATCCCATTGGAGAATCTAAAGAAGAAGTCGTGGCATATAATGTTTGCTTTTGATAATTTTTTTTACTCTGTCAGTTCACATGTTTGTTTAAATATGCAGATAATAAGAAATATAAATAATTATTTTTTGAATTCAATTTAAAACAGGTTTCCTGAGAAAAAAATTAATGCCATAACTGCGCATCAGTGAATTCAATCTTGTAGACTTCATTTTATTTTAATTGACTCTCATAAGTGTAAATATTTTTGTCAAGTTTACAATTAATTAATAATTTTTAAAACAACATACACCAAGTCTATGACATTAGCTGAAATTGCATACAATATTTGTGGGATTTTCAGGACTTTTTCCTCCATAGAATATGTGGTGAATTATGAAACCTTTCCACCTGACCAGACATTTTAAAAAAATAAATGAAATACATAGCAATTCTACAATCTGTTCGTCGTGCATGGTAGATAGACTGTTGAAGTTATATCTGTCTGATGCTATATTTGCCAAATCACCGCCCGTGGGAGTACACTGATTCAATAAGCGACGTATTGTAAGAAAGTATGTGAAAGAATCCGATTTCGCATGACTCACAAGAATTCGGCTTTAGACAGACCACAACCGCGTCATGTGTTCATCGAAACATTATCTTCAGCGAGCAGGCCCATTTCAGGATATATAGTAGGTGCACACACAAAATTGTCGAGTTTGAGGCGATACCAATCCAAATGAAATTCTGGAGCATCTAATACATTGCCAAAGTGTTTCTGCCGCCGTCGTAAGTCCATATTTCTTTGGGTAGTATCACTGTCAACGTGGAGCACTATAGGTCGATGATTATTAACTTCTTTTGGAATGAATTGGATAATCTAGACACCAACGGCATTTGTCCTAAACACAATATCTCCATATGCGCCACAGGCAGTGTAGCCAGTAATGTTTTTAAAAACCTTTTTATTTCTGGGAAAAAACTTTTTTTTACCAAACAAAAATGGTTTTCTACAGAAGTACCAAAATGTTTAAAGAAAACACAGGAGGCCGATGCAAACTGTTCGTGTTTCTTTGCTACTTTTGCCCGGGACTTTTTTTATTTAAAAATGTAAATATTTCGTGTTATTATTATTGAATTTATTGAAAAAAATTTTAAATTGAATTTTGTCGAAAAAACCTGTTTTTTCGAAAACAAATTTAATGACAACTTTTTCGCATCTCCAAAAATTTGGAAAAAAAAGGGAAAACTTGGCAAGTGGCAACGCTGGCCATAGGTAATGCCGCATTGGATATTCTGCTCGACCGATTTTATGGTATGATCATCTCACACGAAAGTGATGTGAAGTGGCGAACGAAACGAGTGTGATTTGAGAGGTTTTTGTGGGGGTTTACTTAAGTCCCAGGAGTATGGGAATAGGCCATAAACCACATCGGTTTTCAAAGCCAACATAACCATGCCCTCTGTCTAATTCAGTATTAAGCGTCATTGAAAATTGCGTCAGAAAAGCTGTGGCGGACATTTGAATTATGTTATATTCCACACTTTAATGGACTTAATAGGCCTTTCAAATGTATTAACAATTTATATTCTCAGCAGAAGAGCCACTAGTAATGATTTTACTGGAGCGAGAGTTTTCTCTTGCTTCGTGAACACATCTTTAGATATACCTTCCTTTGTAAATTTGGTTAGGTTTTGACGAATCCAGAATTTGAAATAATATAACAAAATTCCCTGTAATTTAATTATTTGTGCCTTCATTTCTAGTTGTTATTTTATATCGTAGTGCACACCAGTTAAATTTGATTAAATTTTTAGATTTCGACTCATACCTTTACATTCACGTAAAGAAAATAAATTTCATAATCTTTGTTTTCTGCCTTTTATTCGATTCTTAGATTTATTTTTTAATGAAAATTCAAATACAAAAGCTGCCTGTCGGGTGCCAATATGCAAATAATATTCTTATTTAAATACAATCCTCATCTCTTTTTTAGCATACCTATAACAAACTCATCTTATCAATGCCAATAAAAGAATAGTCGGTTGTAGTGCTCCTGACATCCAATGGTAAATATCTCTGTTAATATTCTTTTGGGAAGTTTTCCTTTACTATTCGTCTAAATGATGTTGTAATGGAAAAAAGTCCCACAGGAAATGGATATATTGCCTAAGTCTTATTCAAAATTTCACATTTGCAAATAATTCGGTAAAGGAGGTTAGCAAAAGGATAACTTCCTTGCAGAATACATCATACACACATCAGCATGTAAATTAATGTATACGTATATACATATTTATACGTATTTGTGAATTACAAAAACAAACATATAAAAGCACATAAGAGACGTTGAAAGCAAATACATAAACTTTTTTTTTCGAGAACAGCATTTTCATTTGTTTCAAGATCATGTATAACAGGATTCTTTTACATCCTTTGAAATTTGTAGATGTTATTGTAATGAAAAATAATGTCTTTTTTTTAATTTAAATTCAAACTTAAACTGCAAGAATTTAATTTAAATAATATTTAAAATACATCATATTAAACAACAAAAAAATGTACTCAAGGTATTCAAATTGATTTGCCCATAATAGCTCTCTAATATTTTTGGCAATTAATTTAAGGCAAAAAATTGTAAAATAGTTGTACTTGGAAGTATGTGACTGACCATTTAACAAAACCAAGCTTTTTCTTAGAAGATACTCATGTTAAATGGATTTAAAACTGATGTTAAAAATTCTAACTTGTTTAGACCGGCTCTAATATATTCTACTCAGTTGTATATGTATGTGATTACTGACTGCTACGCTCTCTGAAGTTTCTTAAAACTATTAGAAAACTACTTTTATTTTGCGTTTATGGGGTCCTGCAAGAACTACATCAGCTACATCATTATTATCCTTAACTGCCTACCACCAGACATGTTTGCCATGCTAACGCGAAGAGTATAGAAACTGCAAAACGCGTGGATATATTTACTACGAGTATACAGATCCATTATACGATAACTGAACTGAACAATGGACTATATCATGAAGTCGCCGTGGTCTAGTAGGTAGTGTGTTGGCTTATTAGACGAAAGGCCCGAGTTCGAATCCCAGGTCAGACATCAAAACGAAAATATGAAAAATATTTCTTCGGCGATTTCCTCTCAGCAGATTTCTGGCAAAAACTCTGAGAGTAAAAATTGCCATGAAAAGCGTCTCAAAAAAATCTGTCGTTCGGAGTCGACTTTAAACTGTAGGTCCCGCCACTCATGTATGAAATGAACGCACACAACACGAGTGGTGTGAGAAGCTAGAACGTTGTACAATGTGTAAATTCGACCTCCGGGTACTATACTTGTCACAGTTGACAAGTACATGTCCTCTAACCTAACCTAACCTAATGGACTATATCATCCAAGTATTCACTGAACGGTCAAGATCATGCGACAAAGTTGGATGAATCTTTTCAGAAGCACTGAATTTCAGATTCTCGCTTGCACTACCTAATTACTGTAGTAATAACAGTGTACCGAAAATATGGCTATATGAGAACAAATCATGCGTTAAACATGAACGCCATGTCAGTTATAACGGGAAACTGGCTTCTGATTGCTCGTGCCGGTAGACTGAGAAGCTGTAAAGACGAGGAAGAAGAGGAGACAACAGAAAATATTCCTTGTCATTGCCCGGCGTTCGAAAACTTAAGGAAAAGGAAATTGTTATTAAACTCTCCGGGTAACCGAGAGATATAGGTATAGTCAATTTTAGTGATACGACGAGACTTTATAGGACCCAAGTAAGCTATGCCTATTGCGGCGTCTGCCTATTCAATCTAATATTAATTTTATAAATCTTTCCAAATATTAATCAATCATCAAACCGTGGAAGAGTACTTTCCCATTTTGATAGATTGAAACAATAAGAATTTTATTCACTGGTATTCCGAGGAAGCTATGCCTATTGAGGCGGCTGTCTATTCAACATAACCTAACTTCTATAAAACTTTTTTTGAAATATTAATCAATCATCAAATTAGGGAAGACTACTCACCCATTTTGATAAATGTAAACAATAAGAATTTTATTCACTGGCTCAAAATATTTGATTATAATTCGAGTGGAAACTGAGAATTTTAAAATTTCCGAAGATGCAAAAAATCTTTTTCTAACGCGTCGCCATTCCTAATTAAGAAGTAATTGAGTCACAACTGCAGTTATCCAAAGTAGGAAATGTCTTGTGTACTATTTTTTCGTTTTTCGATCAATGTATGGTACCAATTAATTATTTGTTGGCGGTAACGATCTGTTGTAACGGTTTCACCAAGCTTTAGGAGCTTGGAGTGTACTACATCTTTCTGGTCTAACAGGCACTGGTTTTGAAGCCGAAGTTGATGGTTTGCCCATGTTTTTTCCGTTTAGTATTCTGAAAATATTACAAAAACTACTACGTACATACCTGAACAAAAGAAGTCATATAGCTCATCATGGCAATGTAAAATAATTTAGTTGTTCGGTACGAAGAGAAGTACAACAGGGTTCAAATTTCGGCCCTCTGTTGTACATAGTGTACTCAAATTACCTACCTTCTTGTAATACCCACTGCGGCATTCAAACGTATACCGATTAAAACTGACATCAACAATTGTACTTACGTATCAGAGATGAGCAATTAGTATTCAAAAAGATGAGCAGATTCAAAATATACTCATAATTTCTGATACTCATACGCATTTTTACTCGTTTTAATATCATACTCATACTACTCATATTCAAAGTTTAAAGTTTGATGTTGATTTCGACTTTCCTTTACTCAACATTTACAAGAATCGCAAAATAAGTATGATTCGCGTACTAACACTACAATACTCACTAGAAGGTTGTGTGTTTGCTTTGCTTGCTGTCGTCTTTCTTCTTTTTTTGTAAATACAACAACTACTAAGACTGTAAACTTTGATGAATGATTCGAATCACTTGAATCATTTATGAGGTTGTAAGTATTTTTCTAAATTTATGAATCTGAATGAGTTGGCGTATGAAACAAACATATTTCGTATGTTATGAGTTTGATGTCAATGTTGTACCTTTACTCATTGCAAACTGTACTTATAAATCAATGTTGTAGTGGCTACGACTGAATCAGAGTAGTGGAATTTCAATACTGTTGACTCACTCATACTCAAACTTTCATGAGTATTTCACTACTCATGAAACAACGATTCATTGCTGATCTCTGTTACGTATATTGAAACCGAATCGGGATCTTAACAATATATTTTAATGAGCTACGGTAAATGGTCTTTATTTAAACACAAATAAATCAAAGTCAATCGTAATTGGATAAATAAACCTTTTGCTAAGCCTGCTACCATCATTAGTCGTTGGTGACTCACTCATATAATTAATACAGTATGGTTAATACTTATTTTATATTTTTTCTATTTCATTTTATATATATTTTTATTACTTTTTTTGTACGTTCGATCGTTAAGAATTCATAATAGTTTGTTAAGAATGATCTCGCCATGATCGTATTCTTTTTACTTTCGCTTCAAATGAAGTTGTTTCCACTGCCAATAAGCACACAGAAAGAAAAACTTTTTTTATTGAACTGCCTGTTATTTAAACGATTCTGTGAAACGATCTCTACAGTGATGTCATTTCCACATTTTGTGGTGAATGTAGAAATTAATAATTAAAAAAATAGGTTCGAAAAAATTTTGTAGTAAGGGCAGATATGGAGGGCAGGTAGGAGTGTTTAAAATTTCGACAGGTCAATTAACTTGCGAAGCGTTGTTCCGTGAGTTATAGGTCTATCTATGTCCTACCGGTGGTCGTTTACCCGAGGAAGATTGATGAATGCGGTCAAGATATATAAATGAAAAAATCAATGAAGACAAATTCGTAGTCGCAAAATTTGGCAACTGAATTTCCAGCATATCCATATCGCAGTAATCACCTGCAATACCAGTTTTCTTTTTTTTACGCCGAGGAGGGGTGAATGTACCTAACCTAAATAGAGTCGTCACATCCTCCGTGTGTGGGTCCCTCACCCACTAAATTCCCCCCTCGTCTCGTGGACTCGTTGTGCCCACTCCGGAACTAAGGTGGTATTACTTCGGAGTGGAGTCCTTTTGGCCATTTGGCCCCTGCGTGTTCATATCCGCGTCCGGATTGCGTGTCGAAAGTTGAGGAGACATTTACGTTTCTCCACTATTCCTTTCGTCCAGGTCCTTGCGACGGATTCCGTTTGACACGTGTGCAAGTATATCACCTATGCCGGCGTGCCTGCATGTTCCGCAGCCTCGATATCTCTCTTCTTCAGTCTTAGGATACGCTCCACGTAATTCGCTACTGAAGTCCAATTCTCTCCACTCGTAATCATAACCTCGACAATGTTAGTGGCCGTGATTGTTCCAACTACTGATGTCAGCTCAGTGCGGTAGCTCTGCCAGCGTGCACATTCGAATATAGTGTGCTCAATTATCTTCATCAATTACTTCCTCTTCTTCGTAAACGCAATAAGGGGAGGCGCTCTTGTTCATTCTATGCAGGCACTTCCTAAAATACCCATGCCCCGATAGCATCTGTGTAGTGTAGTAGTTAACCTCTCCGATCTTCCGTCCAATCCATAGCTCAATATCCAGGATAAGTCTCGTCGTCCAACTTCCTCTGTCCTCTTCATCCTATTGGCGTTGCCATTTTGAGATGGTGTTTTGCCTGAAGGAACCTGTTGTGTAACTTCCGGTCAATTTCGCATTATAAATCTCCATCCGCTCCGCGGCTTGCAGATCCACGGGAATTGTACCTGCAATCACAAGTACGGCTGGCGCGGATACTGTGCGATACGCCGAAGTGGTACACAATGCAGCCGTTCTCTGTACCGATATAAGCGAGTACGCTCGCTTTCTAACATTGAGCGCTTCGATCCAAATTTCACTTCCATAAAGCATAATGCTGTTACTAACCTCCATGAGGAGTCTCCTTCTCGGTTCTCTAGCGGGGCTCCAACATTCGCCATTAGTTTGCTGAGATGTCCTACGATCTTTTGGGTTCTGTTAGCCGAGTATTTAATCTGTTCCGCATATTTTAGTGTGGGATCCAATCTTATTCCAAGGTATCTCACCGAACTCTTAGTCCTAATTACCTCGTTTCCAATACTCATGTCCACGTGCAATGGGATACGACGACAAGTGATTAGCAATAACTCCGTTTTATGCTTGGCCAGGTCTAGGCCGTGGGAGTCTAACCATGTTTTCGCCCTTAGCATAACGCGTCTCAATTTTCGTTGAGACGTGTTACTACAAGATAACAGCTGCGATATCGTCTGCGTATCCAACCAAAAAAAGTTCCATCCGGCATATCTTCCCTCAGAATTCCATCATAGCTAACGTTCCACACATCATAGCTAACGTTATATGTTTCATCTTTGATCCCGAGCTTGTGTTATACACCAGCTGCCTGTTACTCAAATAACTGCTTATCATGGCCAGAATGTAGTGTGGCACAGAGAAATTGTTCTCCAAAGCATCCAGTACGTCGCTCCATCTAAGGCTGTTAAACGCGTTTTTAATGTCTAAAGTCGCAAGCAGAACCACACGCCTCGTAAAGTGATTCCCACGTTGTGCGACCATAGCCGCCTCAGTCACCTCTCTCAAAGCGCCAATTGTCGACCGACCGGCTCGAAAACCATATTGCCGAGCAGACAGTCCTCCACTATTCTCAATAGCAGCAATAAGCCGTGGCTTCAGAAGCCTCTCGAGCAGCTTCCCTGAAGTATCCAGCATGCACAGTGGTCTGTACGCGGATGGGTCCTCCGGATCGCCCTTTCCCTTGTTTATTAAGACCAGCCGTTGTTTCTTCCATATTTCGGGGAAAATACACTCTCTTAGGCACGCGTTGTACATTCCCAGTAGGAGTTCCGGTCTTTGATTGGCGATTTCCCGCATTACCTCAGGCGGGATGCCATCGGGGCCTGGTGCCTTACCGGGTTTTAGTCCGGCTGCGGCTACTTTCAGCTCCTCTGTGGAGAATGGTAAAAATTCCGTATTGAGTATATTCTGTCGTCCTTCGTTCACCGGTTCATGAGTAGGGAATAGTGTATCCACTATATTTCTCATTATTCGCTCGTCCATAATTTCCACTGGTTTCCTTCTGTTCAGTTTGTCCATTACAATTTTGTATCCAAGTCCTTAAGGGCTTACGTTTACGTCATTGCGTAGTTCTTGGAATGCTTGATTTTTTGCGCGATATAGCCTCCTTCAGAGACTTCTTTGCCTCCTTATATGCCCGCATTTCGTCGGCAGCTGGTCCGCCGGGTCTGGCTCTAGTATACCTCCGTCGTAGTAGTAGGCACTCTTGCCTGAGTGCTGTGATGTTGTCGTCCCACCAGTACACTGCCTTCTTTCTGGTATTCGGGGGTCTCACCAAGGGCATTGCCTTTTTACATCCACGTCTTATTATCTCCATGGTTTGTTCCACTCTTGTCCTCTCGTCGTCCGAGAGTTCAGCTCTGTGACACAATCTGTCAACTTCTAAGATTAGCCGATACGCATTCAATTTCCGTGCGTCCCATCTTCGGATATTTGTAGTGTGATTCTCCTCCTCTCCTCTATTCCTCGAAGCAAAGGTGTACGATATGTACTGGTGATCGCTGCCCGCATATATTTCCAAGACCTTCCAGTCCCTGACTCTGTGGTACATGCTCTCCGAGACCATAGTTATATCAGGGATAGTGCCCTCTCAACCTGGTCGTCTAAAAGTAGCCACGGTCCCCTCGTTCGCGAAGATCAGGCCGGTTAGAGCTGCCATCTCTACAATTCGCCTGCCTCTTGGGTCGGTATTCTGCATTCCACACTCCACAGCCCTCTAGTTAAAGTCGCCTGCCACTATGAGGTTGCCGCCGATCCGCGCCACTGCGTCCTCGATTCTGGCCAATTTCTCCTCACAGGTTCCCACGTCATCATTGGGAGTCAAATAACAACTCAATAGAGTAATCTCATCAAACTGTACCCAGGTGAAACAATCTCCCCTACCAGATCTTCTCGGTCGGGGACCCTGGTTATCCGTCATCCATATAGCTGCTGTAGATGTTTCATCGCCCAGCCAGAATCCGCAATACCAGTTTAGGGTTGCTATAAATAATAGACGTATTAAAAAGTGTTTTTTTAATTATTCCTGCATTAATTAATATTATGTAAAATGACTGCATACTGTTTCCAATAGTCCATGTTTTGGAAACATTCCAAAATACATAAAATTGTTAATAAAAGTAAAGTAAAATAAAAAGTAACTTGAATAATTTTACATAACTCATAAAATGTTTAAACTTAATTAATTCTCATAAAGAATTTAAAGAATTTCTTACAAATATTTAATGTAAACATTATTTTTCATTGAAGCATTGAACAATGAACTTAAAATGCTCGAAAGGATATTTAAGTAAAAAGACAGAACAACAAACAATAATAAATTGAGTTTTTTTTTTAATTTTTTAATCATTTTTTATAGAATTATTTGGAAATGAATTAATTGCGTCAATAAAAAATAAGAAATTAAAATATTTATTCCGATTAAATATTTGACTAATCCAATTCGATGAGTCCATGTGTATTATGGAATAGAAATAGTATATGAAATTGATTATTTTTGAACGTAGCAATTAGTAACAATATTTTCAGTATTAATGATTGCCGATTTAATATTTTACTTACATAATTGGCCATTACAACCAGTTAGCCACGATTACAACCTAGCTTCTCACACAACCCAAGTTTGAACCGATTAATAATAACGACAAATTTAACCTTCGTAGTTACATTTAAATTGGGTTCTCCAACAGGGTCTTCCTGCTTTTGACAATTAATAATGTCCATCTTGTGATGTCTCTCAAAGTGCTTGCCCTGCTGCTTGAATGGGTTCTAGAACAGTTTGCAACTGGACATAATTTTCATCGAAAAATCATATTCAGGGATGAGGTCCATTTCTGGATGTAGGAGTACGTGTACATGAGCGATTTGAGTGGATGCTCATCTCACGTGGTGGTGATATGAAATGAGCACCGAGACAGTGTAATTTGAACCCGTTACAAATTTGCTTTTGTGGTTTTCTTAAGTCACAAGTAGTGTTGGGAATCCCGGGATCCCGCAGTTTTTAACAATTCAAAAATCCCGGGATTTCACTTTTTAAACCGCAATGAAAAAATCGTATATTAGAACTCTCACTAATTCGAATTTCCTGATATTAGAATCAAGTGTCAGGAAAAAAGTTGGCAGATTAATACCTGTAAATCAACAGTTATGCTTTTCCCGTGGTGTTCAACTGGCGGTAATTGACGTGCTATATGAAAAGCATGATTAACAAAGAGATACAGATGAGCAATACCACGAGGGTGAAGAATCTGAAGAGGAAGACGATTTTTCAGAGAGAACGAGGATGAGAATTTTTCTGGCAACGAAGAATTGGTCGATCTGTATTATGGCCATAGACATGGAGGATACCAATGTGATATTACTGAGGTCAATTGCAGTGCAGTGATCACGAAGGTGCGAAAATTAATAGTGATGTTTAAACGATCGCCAACAAAAAACGATGTCTTGCAAAAGTATGTTACGGCTGGATTTGGAAAGCAACTAACTCTAATAAAAGACTGTAAAACTAGGTGGAGCAGCCTTTTGTTAATGCTGGAACGTCTTTATTTATTAAGAAATTGTATACAAAAGGCATTAATAGGCATAGGTCCACCTGAAGGTGAATATTTTGCTTTATCCAAAAATGAGATTAATATGGTATCCGCAATCATTAGTGCTCTTGTCCCAGTTAGAGCAACAGTTGACGCCCTTTGCCGTCGGAATGCTAATCTGTTCACAGACGATGTTGCCATAACTTTTATGTTAAAAAAACTTAGAGATGCTAACAACGTTATAAGTCAAAACTACATTCAGCCCCCACCCTTCGAAAATTTTTGCCAGCAAAAGAGAAAGTTTTTTCGAAAAAATTCAAATTATAGAAACGTTGTACTACTGTTCCTCTCCAAATTATAGAGGAATTCATGTTATGGAAGTTCAAGTTAAAGAAGTAAAACCTGATAGAATTTCTCTCCAAGATGCAGTTGCCACGAGATGTGCATCAACTTACAGAAAATTCAAGTTGTAGAAGTTCAAATTATAGATGTTCGACTGTATTTATTTTTTATACTTTGAAAAAAAGTGCTCGCGAATCGCATTGAATTCTTGTCGAGGCACATAATAATCACGCGGAGATAATGACGTTAATGTGAGAAATGAAGAACCTGGTAGATAATCAACAACTTTGAAAACGCCGACTGGGCCACAAGGTAATTTTGCAAAGCGAAACTGTTGAGAACTGCTACCCGACCAGCGGTATACACCACACGCTCATTTGTAAGGACTATCTGCATACTGGCTACATACATATTCTTTACTTATGAGAGTAAATTTAACCTATATGGAACAAGTGCAAAGCAGTACGTTTAGCGTATGTTTTTGGCTAATAGTACTCAGGCTATTTTCAAGCACAAAGGTATTTCGGTACTGCTATTTTTTTTAATAATTCCATTTAAGTGGAAAAATCAGCATTTGGATCATCTCATACACTGTGTCCAATTATAGTCTGAGCCAGTGTACATTATTCAACCAAAATCTTAATTTATCCTTAGATCGATTGAAGAATTATAGTCATTTTGAGAAATATTAAAAGAAAATCTAAGAAAAGAGTGATAATTAGGCAAAAAATTTTCTTTTTTAAAAATCGATAACTTTTATGCTGAAAGTCCAGTTTATTTTCTAAACTATAGTCTGAACTGAAGTCTTTAATGCTATAGCCTTTGTGCCTCGGTGTTATATATTCAACAAAATGATTTTTGAATAACTAACTACATTTTATTACATTTTTATTAATTTATGCCATTGGATTTTATGTAAACAATGGTTTAATACCAGTCAATAATACTTCAATTAGTTTAATAAAGGAGAACAATCTTTCATTTAGTACAACAAATATTGACACAAATTAATAAAACCAAATAAAATAAAACGCGATTTTAATTTCACTAGAATGTTAGATGCTGTACATTAGTTGAACTATTTTCAACTTTTAAAATATTTCAACTAATGTACAGCAACTAACATTCTAGTAAAATCAAAATACAATAAAACAAAAATTATTTTCCAATTTAATTGTACTGAACTTATGCAGTGTACACTTGTAACTGAATGCATATCAAACCTTAAAATTAAATGTAAAAAAAGTTCTTTAGTTTCATACAATTAAACGTGCTTAATTTAAATTTAAATGTTTCATGCAGTTGGTGGTGGAAGGATTTTAATCTTGTCATTGTGATAAACTATTTCGCTCTGTAGCCCAGAGTAATATACAGGGATCCATGAAGCCACTCTTCGGTTTTCTACTTAGCAAGGAGAATTTCACATTAAATGTGCCTTTTCCAGACTTTTCATACTGGATAACTGCTATCATTGGGCTTAACAGTTCATTGACGTTATCCTAGGTTTAAGTTTTTGATTAAATCTTGACGGAGGAAATATGCATTTAGTCCCCCAGTCATGACTACGTCTCTACGATTAAGCTCACCTTAAAACAATAGTTTCTATATTTTGTGTTTTGTCATGTGGTAGTGACAAATGATATTCATAGCTGCCAGATTTGACGATTTATATTCATTTTGACGATTTTATGCCCCAAAGATATCATGTTAACGATTTGACGATTTATGTCCTTATTTTGACGATTTTTGGAAATTAAAAATTTACATCATATTATTTACTTAAGTACATTAAAAGCCACTTAAGCTTTGTATTTGCTTTGAAATTGTTTCTATTACAAATTTAGGTTAGTAATAACAAGGAGTGAAGTATTATATTTTTATATCGACCAAATACGGATGTGTTCGCCAAGAAAGACGAGTGTTACGTAGGAATATATGATTCTCGGGAAGAAGTCCCTTTATTTCGCTCGAGAAAAATCCATTGTAATAGCGATAGAACAGTGAAACACAAGCCACATTGCAACGATGCTCCAATGAATCAATTGAGTTGGATATCCTACCATCATTAACGAGCAACTTCACACTCTCCTGTATGCGGTCGAGAAGTCTCAGAATAGACGTTGAGGCACAGGCCTATACAACTCGCATGTATTCCATTCTCTTTCGGATATAATTGATGTAAATAGTAAGAAAATCAGATGAAGTGAAGTATTTCTTTCAACGTCTTAAGAAGCTAAGGCACAGAAAAATGTGTCATGCTCAAAACGTCAAGCGCTTTTAACTCCCTAATATTTATACCACCCATAGATTATGATGATGCAATATTATTGCTGCACTTATGTCTCTATAAACAACACTGGGATAGATTGTTGAAACCTTAAACAATTTTTTCCTGAAAATTTTTGGAAAAAAATCAGAATTAAAAATGACATATCGTAGTTTTTAATTTCCAGCCTTGGCTAAATTTATTAAAAATTATTAGTATTATCACATTCTTCAGCTATAAAACACTCGTTTATTGTTAAATTAAAGTTTATTGTTAAATTTTTTTTTTAATTATTTTTGAACTAAAATATGTACACTGACTTAACGTTATATGTTTCACAACAATTTTTTTTTTTAACTTTTAATTTTTGTATTGTTTATTTATTCTGACGATTTTTTTACGATTACCATGAACGTCTTTGACGATTTTTTTTTCTAATATCTTACGAAATTGATTTGTCATGTACTGTAAATAAAATCTTTCAAAGAAAGTGTTCCACCAACAAACCTTTTCTTTTTTGTTGGAGAAGGTTTTCATTGCAGCTGCTGAACTAAGGTTTGTGATGGAAACTCGCTTAAAAGAGTAAATTCTAGATATCGAGGAATTTTTCGGTATAATTCGGGACCAAAAATCCCGAAATACACGCACAATCACATGGGCGTAACTTAAAAAAAACGAAACAAACAGTAACCAAAAAGCCTAAATTAACAAAAATATATGTAAGTAATTCATCTGTGTTTACGTAAGTTGAAGAAACGAATATTTTTATTCTTTCGCAGACTACATTTTTGGGTAAAATGGTCTCAAGACAGCTATATAGAAGTTGTAACTACTCACCTCTACCTAACTAAACTGCGTTTTTAGCTTAGGGCTTCTTCTTCATTAGCTCTATTAACAGATTTTATTGGACTTTTGTATTCTTCGATGGAAGCGTTTAACTTTTTAGCAATGGAAGTTGGGCTCTCGTGCAATTCGGTGTCGGGTGATATAGAATATTCACTTAATTATTGCAAGACACACTTATTTCAAATAATACTAAACAAAAAAACAATGCCGCAAACAAATTTTTTTTTTCATACTTCATAAAGTGCATACATGAATTTACAGTCCCGAAAATTCCGAGACAAGTTTTAAGAAATGCTGAAAATCGGGTGATCATATTATGATAATTTAAGGTTTCTGGTCTATTTTTAAGGAAGACAAAGTTTAAAGTAAATAATGGCGAGATGAGAAACTCTACCAGCTGGAACAACAAAGTGCAATTAAAAAAAAAAGAAATTAAAACTCCTTTAAAGAACACAAAACTTATTACATATGACGTTGACGATATGACTTGGTATTTGTAGGAGCAAAAATACATGTGAATAGATTTAATTTGTGTAGGTGGTATAACTAAGTTCTAAAAATGAGTTTTCTCATGGGTGATGCACCAAAACCACACTCCACTGTATCTAACGTTTTAGGAATGTTGTAGCGAACGGAAAGAAATTTATTCCGAAATGCCATATAGTGGCAATGTATAGTATCAAGATAAAAACATTCCAACTATGCATATGAGCTTATAACGAAAGCAGACACATTTGCACAATCCTCTGAGAATGCAAAAATATACGAATTTATGTGGCATACAAGATGAAATATCACTGCAAACATCCTTTAGAAACACAAATACATCACGCATATACACAGTCGCCGTTTGTAGTATTATATAAGTACAAATACAGTAGATGTAGACGCATGTGTTGGATATTGCAGAAGACACATCAGTCAAAAAGAAGAGAAATGAGCCCAAAATAATTTATACACACTGCAACACAACAGAGTAACCGTATCCATACGTAGTAAATGGGTTATCCCTCAACATTTACTGTTCTTATTACAGTCCAAATTTTAGTGGCACTTTATTAAAAGTAATTCTATTAAAATTTATTTATATTTCTATTTTATTTTTATTTTAAGTTTCATATGGGCCACTCTAAAAATTTAACGCGTTGTCATCTTCTAATATGACTTTTAGTTTCATTCAAGGAACATCATTTCTAGTTCAGTATCGACTGCACAAAGCAGTGTACATTTCTACTATCGAAGATATGTATGTGAAAAGCTTTTATTAGGTTTGCAACCATTAATGGTGATGGTAACATGCTGTCATCTCATATTTTCTTTTGCATTGCATTGCATTTGTTTTTTTTTACTCTTACAAAAGAACGAAAAATCGGAAACAAGTTTCTTCATTCATTTAAATACCATTCACGTGTTTGTATATTATTGTATTTGTATGTTTACTCGTTTCTTTGTAAGAAAACTATGGCAACTGTTACAACATCGACAATCTTTCAGAAATTGTTCCTGAATGCTACCGACATAAGGTAGTAATAATCCAGCAACTTTGGAAGACTAAAAATTTCATGGAAAACTTAGCAAAAATAAATCTGCTGTTATAAACGCATCAAGCTATCGACTGCAACCTATCAAAAATACCATACATGTGTCCATATGAAAATTATTACTTAACATGGATTATGAAATACAACTATTAACAATACAACTCAAGTCATGTCATAACTGATAAAGACTATAACATATTTATATTACCATATGCTGCTTACCTAAATATTACAACGACCGCACGAAACACAACTACTATGATATAAAGATTACTTCTCATCTTGATTGCTAATAAAGCGTAGGGACTGACCATCAGAAATTTTCGCGTTTAACGACTTAAAACGTGTGTCGCATCATATTTTGGTCTCATCACTAGTAGTGATATAGTATACAGAATAGTATTAGCGCAATCGATGAAGTACACTCTTAGAAATTAGAAGGTATATATAATATTGTCCTTGACCCGAACCAGAGTGTTCGATAAGCTGGGTCTGTCACTCTGCCGACCGCTATCGGAACGATTTTTTAAGAGCTATAGGAAAATTAAAAAAAAAAAAACATAAAATTCAGAAAAATGCATGAAATCTTTATTTGAATCGATAGTACGGTCCATATAATTTAATGTTTGAAGATTATTTCATATATGTTGAAATGGTCCATCCGCTTAGTCCAATTTAGGCATACTGTTTCCAACATTTCGGCCGGTATCACACGAATAAATGCTTCAATGTTGTCTTCCAATGCGTCAATTGAAGCGGGCTTGTCTGTATAGACATGAGCTTTAACATAGCCCCACAAAAAATAGTCTAAAGGCGTTAAATCGCACGATCTAGGCGCCAATTGACCGGTCCCGAACGTGAAATAAAATGTTCACCGAACTCGCCTCAATAAGTCTATTGTTACGCGTGCTGTGTGGCATGTGGCAC
Organism: Sarcophaga rosellei; assembly: GCA_930367235.1. Classification (NCBI taxonomy): domain Eukaryota; kingdom Metazoa; phylum Arthropoda; class Insecta; order Diptera; family Sarcophagidae; genus Sarcophaga; species Sarcophaga rosellei. The sequence goes on from OV884019.1 coordinate 63,802,273, forward strand.
CGTCTTGTTGAAACCACATGTCATGCAAGTCAAGCTCTTGCATTCTGGGCAAAAAAAAGTTGGATATCATCTCACGGTAGCGCTTACAATTCACTGTTACGTTACGATTCGCAGCATCTTTGAAGAAATACGGTCCAATGATGCCACCAGCCCATAAACCGCACCAAACTGTGACTTTTTCTGGATGCATTGGTGGCTTTTGTAATGCTTCTGGCTGATCTTCACTCCAAAATCGACAATTAGAATACGTATCCATTGAGCCAAAAATGAGCTTTGTCGCTGATGGAAGAAGCGCACGATGATCTTTCTTAACAGAGCACGCTTTTTGATAATAAAATTTAATGATTTTCAAGCGTTGTTCTTTTGTAAGACGATTCATGGTTCAATTATAGACCAAACTGAAGATGTTTGACAGTGAAACAAAACACGAAACGTGCGTGAGCTGTTTAAACCAGTGTTGACAAAAAGATAATTGCTGAAAAATTACCCTTTAGAACAGGTACTTTTAAAATTCGTGAAAACGTAAATATCTATTAATTTCAGAAACATTATGTTACATTGACTATTCTATAACGTGAACAAAAGATGAAAGCTTTACAACGTGAACTTACATTTTCAGGAATTTGCTTTTTATTTACATTCACCGCTATCATGTTATTTACGATATGAATGATTAAGTTTATAAATTTTGAGAATAGACGCCTAAAGCTCATCATTCTTGCTGACAACAAACTGTCTTAGATTACCAACGCTTGCCTAAAACGTAAAAGTGTATAAGTGTACATATGTAAATAAAAATTATTCTTAAAAATGGTTTTAAATCCAACATATTATAAATGTTTTCTAAAAACCTAGAGTTTTAAAGCGAAAAGAAAAAGTAAATTTTTTAGAGTTATTAAGAAAGAAAGCATCTGTTACAGATCCATCGAAGATGTATTATGTAGCCAAAAACCTACCGGAAATCGGATTTATGATAAAATCAAAATCTTTTGAATTAAATAGAAAACTTAATGAAAACAATAATTATGGATTTAATGCCAGTGATGGCTGGCTGCAGAAATTTAAGAAGAGGTGTGGCATTAGACTGCTGTTAGTGGATCCATTTAAATTGAAATTAAAAAAAATAAAAGGCCGATGAGTTTTAATTGTGCTGGAAAAACTTACCTGATATATGTCTCCACTATACGAAAGACTTCTCCAGGAGCGAAAGTTAGGAAGCAATGCCTTACCTTTATGCGCTGCTCAATTTCTGAAGTAGTACCATAAAATTGATAAATAGATGAAGAGAAAATAATAAAAAAAAACTAATCGCAAACGTGAAAAAAATTTAGAACATGGACACTCATTGCAAAATGATTTCACGTTTCTTCGAGTTCACTGTAGTTAAAAGAGGATTTATACCAAATTTAAGTATGTCGAGAAAGTCTTGTCGGGAATCTAAACTAGATAAATATTTGGTACATTAAAATTTATCCAAAAAAATCTTTACCCGTTCAAGACGGAGGAATACCTGAATTTTACTTAATTGATGCAATGTTGTCAATAGAAGTTTTTTGTCAGAATTGTTTATAATGGTATATAATACGTTAAGTGCCTGAAAATGGAATAATTACAAGTGTACATACACGTTTTAAGTGCGGTTTCAAATTTAATACACGAGGCATTTTAGGACTAAAATTGTACGCCGAATTATTCTTGTATTTGTTATTGAATTTTTTTGCATTTATTCATTGTAAAGACCAAAACTTCAATTTTCGTTTTATTTTATTTCAAGAGATTAAAAAGTATATAATAAATAAAAAATCTATTTGGATTTAAAAATATGTATGTAGAATTGTTTAGCTTAGTTAATATACGTAAACATATACATACATAATTGGCCATTACAACCCTTCAGTCAGGATTACGACCTAGCTTCTCACACCACTCATGTTGTGTGCCTTAATTTTATACTTGAGTGGCGAAAACTTCAGTTTAACGTTGACTCTGAACGACAGATTTTGAGAAATTTGTTCATGGCAGGTTTATTTACTCTTAGAGTTTTTGTCAGAAATCTGCTGAGAGGAAGTCGCCGTAGAAATATTTTTTCATATTTCGTTTTGGTGTCTGGCCTAGAGCTCGAACCCTGGCTTTTCCATATAATAAGCGAACACACTACCTACTAGACTACGACGATTTCAAGTTAATATATGCAGACTTTTTATGCCTACCCTATTCTTTCTATCCAGCCTGTCAGTCACATCACTCACACAACATCACGTGTTGTAGAGAGTTTAGATGTGAACAGCGTTGCCAGTAATTTTTTTTAAAAAACTTTTTATTTCTTGAAAAAAAACTTGTTTTTAGCAAGAAAAACTTTTTTTCTACGAAAGTACGAAAATTTTAAAAAGAAAGTACCGGAGTCCGGAGTTGACTCTGTTACTTTCCCTGTTGGTGTTTCTTTGATATCTTGCCCTGGAGCAAATACTTGCAGTTATTGTTAAATTTATTGAACAAAGTGGAAATTCAAATTTGATGGAATAAACTTGTTTTGTTAGAAAACAAATTAAATGAAAACTTTATTTGATCTCAAAAAACTTGGAAAAAAGGTAAAACTTGGCACCTGGCAACGCTGGATGTGAATAACTTTTCTTGTAATCTTAATGAACAGTAATGTATGTATGTATGTATTAAGTAATCAGTTTGTTTAGATTTTAGAAATATTTAATCTTCATTAATATGTACTATATACGGTGACAGACACAAGTAGTGTGAATAATAAAGAGTTTAATTGAAACGAAACACATATTTGTTTTTATTTTGGTTTGCAATCAACGAACTCATAATCTAAACGTGTTTAAAAAGGTAAAAACGTAACAATATTAATGCGATAAAGTTCTGCGATTAATTTTTTTCAGTTACGTGAAGTTGTATGGGAATAAGTATTATTTAAATTACAGTAAATTTCCAAAGCGAACTTAACAAAAACAATGACTAAATGCAACTGAATTTTGTAATAAAACTCCCACAAATATTCAGAAACATTTCAAAATTCACACATACTTGAACCAGAACAAAATATTATTAATTTAGAATGGAAAAAGCATAAAATCAAAGGAGATGAAATGATATGGATTGGAATGAAATGAAGACTTGTTGTCTACAGAAAATGTCAACTCACCAAGGTATACATACATACAAGGATACATACAACATCAGAAGTAACGCAAGCACACACAACAGTTGAAACTGATTTCTCTTTTGTTTGTTTTCCAACATCTATGGCACATAAATAAAAGGAATCAGAAAATAAAAGGAATGGAAATAAAACACAGAAGAAAAAACAGAAACAAAAAATACTAAAAAAAAGTCACGTTATAAACGACTGACAACAGATATAACCGACTGACGTCAAATGTAATCGTACTGTGATGTGATGGCAAAGAGGAGTCACAAAAGGAAACCGTAACAATTGAAAGCACAACACAAAGCCAGCGGTAACAGAACGAATGAAAAAATTCGTATTTCCTTGATGTCGGTGGCATCGTGTGTGATCAATAACGACAATGAATACCACCATACTACTATAAAATTAATTGCAAATAATTGTCAGCATAGTTGTGGATTTATTGCGAGAGTGATTGACAGTTTTGCAAACAATTCATCAACCATCCAAACTTCTATCGACGTCATTGGAAGAACATTATATCTCATGGCTTACATAGGCTCACTTCTATTTTGGAGACATCTCCTAAACGATTACTTTTACTGTATCATTAGAAAGGAAAGGTGTGAGAAACTACGTTGTAATACTGACTAAAGGCTTCTAATGTAATTAAGTAAGTATTAAAAATCACATCAACATGTAAATGTTTCGCATACACAGACAAAAAAAAGGAAAGGAATAACTTCACATATTTATTTGAAGTCGTAAGAAAATATTCAAATAATTACTAATTCATTGGAGGATTGAAATGTGTAAGAATATTATAATTCTGTCCGTACGACAATACATATATTTGTTTACCTCCCTAATCTTATGAGTCCTGTTCTGAAATCTATCAGTCATGATTTCTACTCGACCATATAAACGACGTTCATCGCCACTGAATTAGAATTAATATCTCCCGCTGATTCATCGACTAAACCCCTATTAATCTTTTCTTTAATTGCCGATACTCTGAATACAGAAAATTTTCTCAGTGTATGGACAGTCGACATTGTAGTGAAGATCCCTTAGAAGGGACATTGTGTTAACTGGATTGACCAGGATTAATCAGATTGTCGTTTTCATCAATGGTGTATTGCTAATATAAATAGCTTGTGGATAACAGTAGAGCAACCTGAGGAATTGAGGTTACTTAATACAAGTTGATTTCACTAAAGCGTTCGGCACAATAAACTAAAAATTTATCTGCAACACACTCATTTCTAAAGTGACCCGGAGAAAACAGTTTCTCTAATACAAAGTGTTCTAACGCTTCATCCGAAAGGCTTAACTGTCAAGTGTTAGACAGGCATTGGTGTTCTATCATTCAGTTTTCAACAGTAAATATTGAGAGTTATCAGCAAAATGATAAGTTTTCTAAAAATTTTTCTTTGGTCTTACTTAAGGTAACCAGTACTTTGAGATAACGTACAATACTAGTGTGCGAACTCATTTTATCTGTGGTTTGTTTTGTATCGTTTCCAATTAAAATTATGATCAACCCAATTCCTTGGTATTAACTCGCAGTAACTCTCCATAGTCGCCGTAGTCTAGTAGGTAGTGTGTTGGCTTATTAGACGCAAGGCCAGGGTTCAAACCCCAAGTCGGACATAAAACGAAAATATGAAAAATATTTCTTCGGCGACTTCCTCTCAGAAGTTTTCTGGCAAAAGGCACCAAGGTGTCTTTCCTTCTCCGGCAAAGTGAAGGACTTCCTCCTTCTCTTCATTGTCTCCCAAGTGTCCAAGATCAATGTGGCTTACATAAGTGCCTACAATACAATGCGCAGTAATGACTTCAACAGCCCCAATGAACTCCTTTGGAGTCTAAGCAAACTTTTTGTGCGATTTCAATCCAGCTTTAATAAAATTTTCTGTATTGCATACGAAACCGTCCAACTGCATTCTCAATTATGTGATAAATCGTAGGTTTTTGAAGGGGTTCTCAAACGATTGAGCTTAATGAAGAATACGATGGTTGTGCTGCAAATTTGCAATTCGACCGCTTTACAGTTACCTGGAATGTCACTGTATCCGGGTACGCATCATATCGTTTCTCCATCTTCGTGGGACATCGGCGACAGTTACTCACAGTCTTAGTGAATGTATGCGAATATTTTTTCTGATTTTTTTAATCTTTAATAATGCTAGCTGCAGTCTGTATAATCAATACATCTGCCTGAAGGACGCTACAGTGATTCGGCGGCCTTTGGGATTGGGTTATTCCAATTGATTCCGAGAAAATTCTAAGACTCACAGTGCCACTCATACAATTTACGAAGTGCATTACAGCATTCTTCCAGACATCTTTATTTATAATGGATATTCCGAATTTCCTTGTCTTATTGCGGTATCGTGTATTCGCCCCATAGTCCCAAAATCTTTCAGAATCCTTGCGTGACCAGTATTTTATTCATGTTACCATACAGTCGCCCAAAGACGCTCTCTAATCCTAGTCGGCACCTGATTTGCTGACTTAGAATTATTTGGCAATTTGTTATCAAGAAGCCTAAAGCATTCATATTACAGGTTGCTGAGTTGTTTATACTTTTTTCTATCGTTTCTTAAAAGGCAATTTACGCAAAATAAAAGGTAATGGCTAGTATTTATGTTGGAAAATATTTGCAGGTATCTGTTGCTTTCAAATATTTGACATAAACATAAAAAAATAAATAAGAAGGAAATTAAAAATATTAAATTTTATGCAACATTTTTAATAATAAGAACATAATAAGAAGAAGAAAAATTTTGAAATAAAATCAGTCGAGTTTAACTGTTTTTTACGTTTGTATGTATGATACTTTTCTATTTGAAATTCCAATTGTTTTTAACATTATTTTACGGTTGTGCTTTTTATGACTCCAAACAAACCACCCTCATATTTTAAAGTACATATACAGTGAACCCAAAAAAATATACAAATTATTTGTCGATGTTACTACCATAGCTTACAACCCGAAGTTTGAGATTAATTTGTTTACAATAAATAAGAAATCAATAGTAAGTATATAAATAATTTTTAAATTAATTAAACTAAAAGCGAAGTAAGAAATGAATAATTTTATAATGCACTGTAATAATAATACACAGGCGGTTTTAAACGGTGACGTACACGCAGACATGGCATACACTCTCATACATATACAACAATGCAAAAATGGGAATAGAAATGAACATTTAAAATGTTAAAAACAATTATTTTTTTTACAGCTGGGTGCCCCCGGAGCCATTGTTTGCTCTCATTGCAATTCCTTTGTGACAATTGTTTCTTTGAGTCCATGGAGTATAGGAACCGAGCATCACATAAACGTTACTCGTATCATATTCTGTCCCTCTCTAACTCGCTACATACGCGCAACTTATTATTTTGTCGTATAGCGTGCCCTAGTCCCAGTTGGTCAAGCTGAAAGTTAACTCGAACGCTAAAAAATTTTGTATTCAAAGTTTGCAAAATTGTATGCCATTCAGTTTATTAATATCAAAGTTTCTTAAAAATTAAGAATTACAAACAAGTCGCCGTAGTCTAGTAGGTAGTATGTTGCCTTATTTGGCGGGAGGCCTTGGTTCAAACCCCAGGTCAGGCATCTCCAACTAAACGAAATTTGAAAAAATATTTTTCCGTCGACTTTCTCTAAGCAGATTTCTGGCAAAAACTCTGAGAGTAAATAAAATCGCCATGAAAAGTTTCTCAAAACATCTGTCGTTCGGAGTTGACTTTAAACTGTAGGTCCCGCCACTCATGTATAAAAATTAACGCACATAACATTAGTGTAGTGAGAAACTAGGTTGTGATCCTGACTAAAGGCTGTATGTATGTAAACTTGCAATAAGTTAAGGCTAAATATCAGACCTTTCAATTTTATTTTTAAACTACAAATTTTCATCACAATATATATCAGAGAGCCTCCAATATCACACCTTTAGTTAGATGTTAAAGAAGTTTAAAAAGAAACCTTTAAACATTGAGAAAACGATTATATTTAAGACTTTTTGGTCATGTGGGTTATTATACGAGTACACATAAGTATGTTTGCATGCATATACAGTTGAAACTTCACACAAAACCAACGAAAGCAGAAAATATAAACATCATGCTCGACTGCATGAACTTTTACTAAAGGGACCATTATGATGGGTACTCATGTATTTAGAGTTCGTTTCATCATGTTTTTATTTCTTAAATTTTCATTTATTTATTGTTTTTGTTATTTCTGGAGAACGACGACTCTTTATACACCTCCACTGCTTTTCTCCAAAAAACAATAATAATTTCTCAACAGGCGGAATACAAGTTTGATAAAGACTCGGTAAACACAAGAAAACTTGGAAGTAAAAATTGAGTAAATAATTTAAATTTTACACTAATATTTTATCAATATTTTAAAATTTAAAACCAAAATTGACTTTTAAGCAGTCGAACTTTATATTGGAAAGTAGCAACATAATTCGCGACCATAAACATAAGGTAATGATTTGGAATTGTATATTCAGTTGTATTCTCTTTTATTGAAACACCATGATTGTGGAGCAGAATGTCAACTAATGAGAGTGCGATTTGCCAGCAGAGTAAAGTAAGTATTGCAGGTACATATTCAAATTGAAAATTTTAATAGGCTCGAGGTTTTAGAGAACGTGGCTTAATTTCAATTGTAGTAAACTGCTGGATACTACAACCCAGACCACAGAACTGAAACCTATCAATTTTTAATTAGTTCTGATAGAAGGCATCCTAAGAATCAGTGAAAGTTATAAGTTGATTCCGTGCTAAGTATATACACAAAATAAATTCTGTTCTTTTTAATGTCGATTTAATATCGTATAGAGCTAGCAAAACACTTTCACAATAAAATTTAGATTTTTATGCTCCTTTTATGACTTGAAACAATCTGAGGTTTGCATCAGTAGTGCTCGCATTTACAAATGTTATTAGTTTTAATATCTGCAGCCTTTCAAATAATTTGCCTTGTAAAACTCGGAAAATGTATAGTCCTCGGTTTTATGTAAAATCTGATGTATGATATTCAAATGCATGTATATATGACATACAATATATATATATACATATGTACATACAGTATTGTCACAAGATATTCCAACAGTTTATTGTTACACAATATGAAATTATAATAAAATAATAGATTTTAAAAATTTAAATGTGCGAAAACTTAAAACTATAAAATTCTGTTTTCCATTCACCATACGCCCCGTATATGTTACAGTTGAATAAATCAACAACCATACATATTGACACTTCAGTAAATTAATGACAAATTGAAATCATTGAGGTATTTGCACTCAAATGCGAGTGTATGTAGATAAAGTTTGCTGATGGTTGTGTAAGTCAGAGAATCGAAAAACTCTCTGTAAACATATTTACATTCTTTGATTGCATTTACCTTCCAAAATGAAAAACATTGGAATGGGAATGAGAAAAGAGAACAAATTGTCGTTGTTGAAAATTATTCCATTTCTAATCAAAAAAAAATCAATATTTTGTTACAAGAAGTAGATTGATAAAATAAACAGTGCGACATTTATTCATATTCATGACCCAAAAAACTTTGATTTGTATTTAAATTTACATAAGCCAAGTAACGAATTGATTTTCAAACATAAAAATTATTTTCATGCCAGATATACATGTGTATTTTTGCCATGAGTTGGTTGATTGTTGATTCGGATGGGTTCCGAGACATAGGGATATCGTTGGCAATTGCATTTCTGATGAACTGATCAGAGCATAGGTACAGAGCAATGGTATTCCAATGAAATCATTTAATTTGGATAATACCTACACTTATTACAGGGAAACTCATTCTCTTTGGCAGATTTAGGGTGCATGCTTTATGGTTAGACTCTAATTGTCACGTATGGATGAGAAGATGACAAACTGATTTCTGTCTCTAAATCGCATGGCCATCCACAATCGCTATTCTTACAAGCCGCTGTCCTTTTGGTAGTCATGTCGAAAGACTTGGCATTCCGTAAAATGGTTTTTGCAAGACCTGTGCTTCTGAGGAGGAGGAGGAGGCGACTGTCTCTCATCTCATGTGTCAGTGCTCTTGTCATGAAGATACGGGAATTTTTGACCTCTCATTTTCTGATATCTTTAATAGAATTCTATAACAAAAAGATTGCAATTTATTTATTAAGTATTCCACTTTAAACTGAATTAACAACAGGTAATCAAATCTTAATAACTAGACATAAAAAAGATAAGATTGTTGTACGTATTTTTACGAGGTAATGACAGCTGTAATATATGCTACTCTTTTTTAATCGAATGTATGTAACTCCGAAAGTTCAGAATTTCAATAGAAAGCCAAGTTAGTTTTGACTGTCAGCATCGTCAAAGTGTTACGTTAGTTTAAAATTACCAAATAATGTAAGTGTAATAAAAAACATTACTTTATCAGGAAAACTTATGGGACTACTGTCATCATTTTGAATTGAATTTAGAACTGTCATTGTAATCATATTCCAGGATATAGGGTATAAACCAATTGATGCGTCACTCAGTGATACAAAAACCAAATCATATGTTGTTTCTTGTTTTACCTTTAAAAAGCACAATAAAGAGCGGAGTAATGTATGTATAGTAAATATTTATTCAGAGATCAGTGTCAAAGCGACCACTGCGTTCTCAATTAGACAAATAAACTTCATCACAAACTTACGCTGTTGTGAGGTGAGGAGAAGCGGTAGCTCTTCTCAAGTTTAAGGCGGTCGGGACTATCTAAACTTCGTTAGGTAATTCCAATCAGTAGTGATTTAAGTTATGCCTCAGACTATCGAAAAGTAACCTGAGCATAGTGACTAGAATTTTATCGGTCGTCGTAGCTTCCAAGAATAACCAGACCAGACCAAATTCTTGGAACCTACGCAGCGTTAATACTTTACTTTTCAGAAGAAAATACATGAGTGTTTACCCTCTTTGCTATGGCAAGAGGATTGTTGGAGGCAGTCTTTATTGGTTGAGAGGATAACCTACATAGGTTGAGGATAGTACAATAAATCGTCTGTTTGCCTTAAGCAATAGTAAGTTAATTCTGTTTTCTGAGCTTTCTTTTGTTGCAAAAATTAATTGATGCACAGAGGACATCAATGTACCATATTCTGTAATAAACCGATATATGTACGCCAAAAATAATTTATAGACTGCGAACATGTTTACACCATACTCTTCTATTTTTCTACCCATACTTCAAATTATTCTTCAAAACTTTGTTATACTTCCAGCCATTGATTACTTTGTATTCAATTTTGAAATATTGATTTCACTTGACACCTATAATCTGATTGTTCTATTTGCTGAATTCGATTATTTTTTCTTATTGTTGAATACTTTATTTGAAATATTTTACTCGAGACATTCAACTTCAGCTGTAATGAACTTTATTGTTGTCGTCCTTTTTTTTTTCAACAAATACTTCCCATTACATGTCTGGTTTGTTATCTCATTTCCGTATTACTCTTTCTTTTTTACTTGTTTTCCATTTTATTTTTATTCAGTTTCTTTCAATAATTTTTATACATTGTTGCTGCTCCTTCTTAAATATTTCCATTGTAAAATTGCAATTGAGTTGCTTTTTAGCAACTCCCTAAGTTATTACATTTTTTGCTTTACGTACGTATGTATACATCACAGTGCTTGATGTGACCATCTAACATTTAAGTTTAGCTTGATTTAATTTTATTTTTAAATAAATATTGTTACGCAAATTGCAACGACTTAATATCGTTTCACAAGAAAACATCGTTTAACATAAACAATAAGCAAAAACTACAAAAACAAAGCCCATGAGTATGTGCACACAATATACGCGACACAGATACACATTAACAAATACATCGAACACGTTCCAAGTAAACCCACAACAACAAAAGAAACAGCTATGGACAACTAAGCAAAAACAACAGCAACAATGAAGTCGCAATAGAACTCCCGAGAAAGCGAAAACGCGAACATTCCACATCGAGAATGTTCTTAATACTGATTACGTGCGTACATAAAAGGGCAAGCAAGCAGTCAGTATGAATTCGGTCAGTCTTGTGTGAAGACACGTTGCGTTCAAAAGTAAACAGTCAGTTTGAGGATCACTATTATTGTGAAAATCTCCGCTATACAGATCTAACGTACAAGTGTTATCGCTTACAAAAAGGTTGTAAACAGAGAATAATAACGAACAAACGAGTTGTTGTTGTATCGTGAAGTAGTGTGATTAATAAAGAGTTTAATTGAAACGAAACACACATTTGTTTTGTATTTTGGTTTGCAATCAACGAACTCGTAATCTAAACGTTTTTAAAAAGGTAAATACGTAACAATATAGTTGCCCGACTGAGACCAATTAAATCGAACTTAATTCTTACTGTGTAAAAAGATAAAAAAAGAAGTAATGAAAAGGAAAATTAATCCATGTCGTTGGCCATATTGAGTTCTAAATAATGATGGAAAAAAGAAGAAAAACGATATGCAAACCAATACAAGTAAACCAACAACTGGAATTAATTGCATGACTGCAGGACTCCAGAATGCAGTATGGATGGTTACTCCCAAGTACTCATCCTTTGAGACTAACAATGGTATCCAGAGAACAATATGTTCGAGACAGCTTTTGTTTTTTATTAAATGAATCGTGGTTTGGTTTTGACTTTTTAATTACGTATGAATTCTGTAGAATGAAAAAAGAAAACAAATTAAGAACAATTGCTATTAAAATATAGAAAGAAAATGGAGACACACTAACGTTTGATGTACTAGAGCGCAAAGGTAACTGCCGAACTAAAGATTACAACATCATTTAAAAATGTGTAAATTTAAAAAATCGTAGACAAACATAAGCACATAAATACCTTGTTTTTTCTTTTATTTTTTTCTTAATAACAATAAGGTTTCCCATCTTAACTATAATAAAAATGACCAGGAATAAATTCATCAAACGTAATACTATGTTCAGACATAAACTTTTATTGAGTTAATATTCGGTTATTTGAGAACAATATTTTAAGTGTTCAGACATATTAATATACGCAGTTCAGCTGCATATCCAATATTCATTTGACAGCTGGTAAACAAAACAGCTGGTTGTTTCAACAACATTGTTTTTTTTTGCGTTGTTGACATTTGAGTTGTCAAACATCAACAGAAAGTGTTCGGGTAATTGTAATATGCGTACTGAACATACTTCTGACAGTGCCGTATTTTAAGTTTTACTCAATATTATATATTACTCAAATATATAAATTTATTGCGCAATAATTAATTGAAATTTTATATGAAATATTGACCTCAACAATGGCGTTTATTGCGATTTCTGCAATAAAAGTGCAGGTCTTAACATAGTAAAAGAGTTTAGATTTAAGGGCAATTGCTAAACTGTATGAAAATGACGGTTGTAGTGTCCATCTTCTTAGTGTGAAAGTTCAAGTTCATATTGCGAGGCAAAGAATTTGAGTGGAGTTTTAGCTTTTTCAAGTAATTTTCACTATATTCTGCAATTTCACGTTAAGGTTCGAGTTTTGAATGAACCACAGTGTAACTGTAACAGTACGCAATACATGTATTGTTTCGGCATAAATTTCAAAGCAGTAGCCAATTAATTCGTGCTTACTTGGCAACTGCAACTTAGCTTTTATGTACGCATCTATCGAGGTGAATGTTAATATATTGTTACGTTTTTACCTTTTTAAAAACTTTTAGAACATGAGTTCGTTGATTGCAAACAAAATAAAAATAAATTGGTGTTTAGTTTCAATTAAATTCTTTATTGTTCGCAGACTTTTGTGTACCACGGTTTACAACTTGACGTGTACAACAACAATGTGTTTAGTTCGCTATTCTTCTTTACACTTCTGTTCGTGTAAGCAGTACCAACTGTTCAGTACATATTTACAATAGCGATCTTCAAACCACGAGTGGTCACTCGCAACGCGTTTTCATATAAGACTGACTGAATTCTTTCCACTCGTTGCCTGCTTTGACTTGCCTTTTTATATGCTCACGGTAACAGTCTGCTGAAGGTTCTTGAAGTAGAATATTCGGGGTTTCGCCATCTCGAGAACTCTATTGAGACTTCACTGTTGTTTGTGTATTTTGTTCACATTGCTTGTTGTTGCGTTTTCGCTTACTTGTCTATCCCCCTTTTGCATTCATACTAATGTTGGTTTAGTTGTAATAAGTTCGTTGTATGTGTTTGTTTTTGCTCATTTTAATGTTAAACACCGTTTCCATTCTCGTAACAATATTTTATGCGGAATTGTTGTGCCACTTTATGAGTCTTTATTCGAATTATGAACACCCAGAGACTCTAGTAAAAATCTTACTCTTAACACACATATTTACTTTGATTGTAAATATTAATTTAACATATACATACCTACATACGAATAATATTTCGTCTAGGATTCAAATCTTGAATTCTTGAGTGTTGCCCGGGAAATTAAATTGCTGTATAAATGCTCACAACTCATTGCGCTCCACGCAACTTAAGGATGACAATATCATATATTGAAGGGGACCATATAATAGCCTCGACTTCTCCACAGCCTGAAATGTATGAAGTGAAGGTACTTGCACTACTTGGAAACTGGGATAACTGCACCATTTTTGCCCCCTCATCGTTCTCTAATCTTTGTGCCATTTTACCGTCACCTACGAAAAGATGCGTTGGCCTGAGCTCAACGATTTCTCTGCTTTCCAAAGAGCTTTCGGTCATTCATTCAAAGGGAAGAGAATAATCCAACTTCCTTACCCTTATAATGAACGACCGTCTATTTACTATCCCTGTTGATAAAGCCAACTTTTTAGCTGACTACAAAAGCTTTTTGCTTTCTATAACTTTTAATCCCATCTACTCGAAAAATTCAGTAGCACAAAACGTTCCTGTTTAACCCAACGAACTCGGTCAGACCTTGCCAATTGCAACTGCGGAGCATCTCGAGGAGCGCGAATTTGAATACCTGGCATGCGCACTCGAACTTAGGTTCGAGTCGCAGCACCGTTAAAACAGAAACGTCAAACATAATTAAAAAGAAAACCTTCATTCTACAACAAATCTTGAACTCCTTTACAATCAAATATCTTAACCTGAAAATAAATTAACTCAAGTATTTTATTATCATATAATCAAGAGTAGCGCTCACCACAATAGGCAATTAAAACATTATCAATATAAAACTCTTCGAAAGAGCGCGTGTTGCTTGATAGTGATCAACTCTGTTACCATTGAATGCTGACGATCGCTTACTTTTGATTAAATAGGGCCGATCAAACATACTTTTGTTAGAAAATTTGTTTGTCGACGTCCTAAACGGGTATCACAGTGTGTTTATGGAAATGCTGATATATTTTGTCACTATCTTATGGTGTTTTCTTTTCTACAAAGAAAATGTCACCCTCTTACAAGGTGCATTAAAAAAATTGCTGACCAACCCTGTTATAATGTAATTTTTATTTGAGACGAACATAACACAAATATGAAAAAAGGGTATGCCCCGTGCCCTTAAAAATATGTTTCATTTTTTGATTTGTTTTCAATAAAATATGTAAACATATAAAGGTGTTGCCAGATCGATAATTTTTCGATATCATTTTTTTAGAGCTTTTTTTTTATAACCAAATAAAAGTTTTTTAACACAGTTCTAACACTGAATGCAATTTTTTATATTACTGACCATGTAGCTTTAATAATGTAATGTTCTCTTAAGGTTACCCCACAAAACAATGAAAAAATTAACTTTAAAATTGGATAACGATACTAGGCGACTTTTTTAAATTTCATCTGGTAGCCCTATAAATAAACAAAAGTCATTTGCTTTACAGGGCATTATCAGCACTCTCGATTTATACAGGGCGTAAAATGCAATGCCCTCCACCATTTTCAAGTGCGAATTATTTAGAATAAAACATACCACCCTTTTAGAGGGAGAAACATTTTGAAGAAACAAACACAAAATTGCATTTTTTTAAATAAAGTGCACATTTTTTGGTAGAAAAGAAAACACCATTACTTAGTCTAACCTACATTAATTTAAAAGTTTTAAAATCAAAAGGTATGTGTTTCTGTAAATTTACAATTATTAGATGTGATATGTTACCTTTTCTTGCTAAAAAAAATTCTTAAAGAAATCTGTATGCAAATGTCAATGGTTGTGCCATAAAATATGTCATAACTTTTAAGTTGCGCCCCTGTAAGGAGGAATATTTTAATTTCTTTCCTATATTTTCTTCTAACAATTACTCATAAATTTCTTCAATTTCAGCGAAAACAAAACAAACAAAAAAAGAACTGAATTCTGAAGCACTTCCATAAAAACTTTATACCCGCAAGGCTTGTATGGTTGTGTATTTTACACATTTCTTTCGGAATATGATACATCCATGAAAGTATGCAATGGGAATTATTAACATGCACATACGCGCTCATATGCGTACTTTGCAGAATAATACAAATAAACAACCATTCCACTTACTTTAACAACAACCACAAAAGAGGAAGAAATGTTGGAAATACAGTCGAACTTCTCTATAGTGAACTTCTATACAATGAAGCTCTCCCTATTATGAATTGATTTCAAACACACAACTTTTTCCGTTCCAATTTCATTGTTTTTGATCTCCTTATAATGAATTTCCATACAATGAAGTTTTCTATACAATGAAGCAATTTTGCAGGTGTAATATTTGACTCATATGCGTTTTTGTCTCCATATAATGAATTTTTCAAACAATTTTCTGTTACGCATACTAACAACTCTGTGTACCGAGAAAGATACCACATATAATGAGGGGATACCCAAAAGAGGAAAATAAGAACAAAAAAAGAAGAAATCCACATCAATAACAATTTTGACATCAGTTGCCGGTGTTCAGTGATCGGCAATGACGCAGCGAAGTAGCATTTCTCTTGAAAAAAAATTATTAATTATTAATAAAGTTGAAGAAGGATTAAAAAAAAAGATGTGGCTAGGCAGTTTGGAATTCTAGAAGACGAGCAATTGAGCGCTAAACGCAAAAGGCTTCGAACCTGCCTTTTTGAGGATATTGATTTATTTTAAATAAAAATTGGGGGAAAAATATAATTTCTGTATAATGAAGTTTCTATATAATGAAGTGATTTTCTGGTCCCGTCAAGATTCATTATAGGGAAGTTCGACTGTATAAACACACATGTAAATGATATAAAAGGGATGTGATTGTGTATATGAGACGATTCATAACTCATCTTTACAATAAGGAGTATGATGATGATGATTATGATGATGATAATAACGGTGGGTAACACTCCAGTTTGTTCCTCACAATTTCCTGGATGCCTCTTCACCGTAAATGTTGCAGAAAGTTAAGGTTTTTGAAATTTCTGAAGGGCATACTTTAGTGGTCCATGTTTTAACTACATTCTATATAACCTATCTCACCAAACAAATTTTTTCATTATGAGACTACCCCGTCTATATAAGCAACGAAAAATGACTCCATCTGGGAGTAAATGCATATTCAAAGATTGCAGATAGTGACAGCTAATTAGTAATAAATTTAATTTTTTTTGCTTTTAATAACTGAGTTATTATAGGAATATATTTTTGATGAATTAAGAATGTATCAAACAATGCTTTTGATTCGATTCTGAGTTTTGCTTTGTAACCTGAATTTCAGTATTCCTGCAAGATTTTCACGGCACTATCGCCCTCTTTCTTTAGATTTCTATAGAACGAACTATGGATGTAATTTTCCTTTTCGTAGATTATGTAGTGATTTTAATTTATATTATGATTTTATTGATTTTAATTGTAGTGTTTGTAATATAAAACATAGCTTATATGCTGACATTAATCTGTAAATTGTTATATAAGGATGTATTTTCGTTCTAGTTATAGGTAGTTCCTGCTAATTGTTAGTTTATTCAGCTTGTGATTAAGTTCTGTAGCTGATTTATGTTCTTGTTGCCATTACTTTTCCCTTACCCGCTACAGTCCGGACTGTGGTGTGTACGTGTCCCTACGTTATGGGGACGAGCCCTCCGCGGTCGGGTGAGGGTGGGTTAGTGTGTGGCCGGGGACGTTCGGAGAAGAAAAAAAAATAGTTGTTTAAATATTACAAAAAATAAGTAATTAATTTTGATACTTATATTAGGAAGAATGGATTCGATGATTACATTTATAATATAAAACAATAATTGACTTTAGGTCGTTATTTGTTTCTTTATTTAATACATTCTTTATTTATCTAAATAACAACACTTCAGCTGCTAGCACTACGCAATCAATTTTATTCATGACCAGTACAGTAGAGCTGAGCAGTAGCAGCTCACAAATTAGAACCGCTTTGTCTTTGAGGCAATTCTAATTTCTGAATTATTCTAATTTCTAGAGGTTTTTTTTTCGAATAAAAATAAAGAATTAAATTTCCTTTCAAAAACTAAAATAAAACACATTTAAATTTTTTGATTCAATTTTATTTGATAAAAACAAGAAAACAAAACCTCACAATTTATTCCAATACATTAAATCTTTTTTAATTAAAAATAATCTTTTCGGTGTTTAGTATTTTGCACTTTTTAATACAAATCTAGATAATTAATGACAATCTCATGCTTTACCACTGGTTGGCTGACAGCACCGTTCTTCGCTCTCCTTTCTGTCTTATCTCACAATCTCTTACATAATTGTTGTTGTTGGATTTAGTTTCCTTCTGGAAATTTCCAATGCATTTCTTTGTGTAATTCTGTGTACCGTACGAAGTGTGCATTTGGATTTTGTCTGTGTTATTTAGTTTGTTTTTAATCTTCGTAACAGTATCGCCCTTTAAGCGTAGTCGTCCGGAATATGCACATTATTGCCATCCCCATAAAATGACAATTATCCAATGCATGCGCCTTCATTTTGAATATCGGGTTATAATGCCTGTTGGAAGCAAGCCAGCCTAGGGTAACTTCTAGTGAGTTCCAAGGAGATTTTGAATAAAATACTAAAGCTTCATAAAATAGAAATTTATTTCACTAATGTATTTCTGTTAAAATTCCTAAATTAATAACAATAATTAGGAATTGAATAATTATAAAAGTTGCTAAATTTATACATACTTTTTGGTTTAAAAACCACTAATAAAATTCAATTATTTCTAAAGTTTAACTTTAATTAAATTTTTCTCTAAATACTGCCAATTCTATGTTCTGAAATTTTCTTACAGAATAAAATGGCAGTTCAAATTGTCTTCTAAATACAGCTATTTATTTTATTTTATTTATTTTTCTACTTTCGTTAAATGTAAAAAAAATACAATAAAAAATTCTATGATTTTAATTAAGTGTTGCCAGGCCAATCATCTGAAGTTAGCGTTTTTGGTGGTGGCATTAACAATGCCACATCATTTAACCTTCTGACTACTTTATATGGTGCATTACAGTGGGTCCGTAATTCGGAAGGCTGCCCCTTGCTTTGTTGAGGGCTGCTCCGCGAAACCAGTTGGTAAAATTTATAAACAGATAAAGGCCTTCTACCACTAAAACGTCTCGTTCATTTATAGCATAATTCTCCCTCTCTGTGACGCCTTTCTCTCCGCAACGTCCTCAATATTGTTTTCAACGCCTTCAACTTTGTTTCCAATACCTACTGCTTCCGTCTCCCTGCCTTCGGCTTCTTTTCCAAGTTCATCTGCCATTGTCTTTTCAAATTATTCGCTACTACATCCTTTTCTACCGCTTCTTCAATGTTAATTTTAATATTTTCTTTAAATCTTTCTAACTTTCTTTTTACCGCAGCTTTATACTTCCCATGAGCGGCTTTATTCTCTCTCTTTATGGCAACAATCACCGACAGAAAATCTAAATTACCAGCCATTGAGCGAGTGGCGCAAAGCTCGTTTTTCTCCTTATCTCCAAATTCGTAGGCATTGATGTCGGTAACTCGTTGTTGGCAGCTCTCTATCAATCTCCTTTGCAATTCAGCCTTTGTATCCCGGCTATTGACAGGTCGATTTATCCGGCCTACCTTTTGGAATTTAATTTTAGAATTTCATTTTATTTTGCTTATTGTAATTCCACTACTGACATCAGATGGCTTTTATAATTTGTCTAGAAATATATCGTGACCATAACAAAGTAAAAAAAAAGTTATTGAGAAAGTATATGCATCGTGAGGTTGGAAATTTATAAATTTATCCGAATGTTGTTTTTTATAATTGTGCTAATTAGTAAGACATAACTGTAAATAATATTTCTACACACATTACACTCAATGATAAACATATATCCGCTATGTTCTGCCGACACATTTTTCATCATAACTATGGAAACATATACTACGATACTACGTATATATACCCCCAATTGCTTATATTTGTTGCGTCAATGTCCTCTTTAAAACCACAAGTTTTACCCCGCAAAATTGAATTGGACGTAGAATTGAAGAGAAGAATATGAAAAGCTTCTCTACAGCATGAAGCAGCGAACGTTTATTCTCGTAATACCTTTTGAATGCACACATACAATATTAAAACTCACACATAAAAATATTTGAATAACCAAGGAATGCCAATAGGGATTGAATTTTCTTAATCGGGGGATTCAGGATTTTTAATCACAATTAAACAGCTTTTTTATATTTCACAAAACCTTGGCAGCTTATGTTAAAGAGAATGATTTAAAGGTAATATGCACTAAATTCTAGTGCATTGCGAAAGCTGGACGTTATGAAGCCCCGCTCAACACTCGGATAACCTCCGTCTTTCCCGATCTAATCTCAGCGACATTGGTGGACTGTGGGCCAACTTCTCCCACTCCTTGCGCAATACTGCAGAAACAGTCCTTCGTTTCGAGCACCCACCTCAACGAAATCAATGGTACAATGAAGAGTGTCGCTAGGCAGCTGCAGCGAAAAACGCCGCATATAAGAAAACGTTGCAGTTAGCCGAGTCGAGATGTAGGAATAACGCTCAAAAATTCTATCAAAAGGTGAAACATCTAACAGAGAGTTATAAGCCGAGAGCGTCTTCCTGCAAAGGTGAGGGTTCTGAGGTTGTGTAGGAAACACTTCTGTACTCTGCTGCAAGGAGATGACGCCACCAATACCACCTTTAGAGATCATGTTCCGCACCCGATCGGTGATGACGGCGTGGAGATTCCGCTGCCTATCTCAAAAACAATAAAGCTGTAGGTCCTGATGGCCTTCCCTCTGAATTGTTTAAGACCGGATGTAATGAGTTGATAGGATGCATGCACCAGCTTATTTACAAAATATGGCTGGATGAAAGTATGCCTAACGAATGGAACCGCCGTATCCACTGTCCTATCCTGAAAAAGGGAGATCGTTCGATATGCGCCTACTACAGGGGTATTAGCCTTATCCCTATCGCAA
Organism: Sarcophaga rosellei; assembly: GCA_930367235.1. NCBI lineage: Eukaryota > Metazoa > Arthropoda > Insecta > Diptera > Sarcophagidae > Sarcophaga > Sarcophaga rosellei. The sequence continues at coordinate 63,822,814 of OV884019.1, forward strand.
ATAAGGTTCCTACAGGCGTATTGCGTGAACGACTGAAGCACTCGTCAAAACACTGATTGGACCTTATTAGTGCGACTTCAGACCTGGCAAGTCCACCATCGACCAGATCTTCACACTACGCCAAATCCTGGAAAAGAACCACGAAAAACAAGTCGACACACACCATATTTTTGTCGACTATAAGGCTGCCTTCGATAGCCCCATAAGGGATCGTGTTTTTGCCGCAATGTCTGAGCTCGGTATACCTGCGAAGCTTATAAGGCTATGCAGAATAACGTTGAGCAATCCCTGCAGCTCCGTCAATGTGGGAATGGACCTCTTCGCGCCTGTTGATAGCGTGCGAGGTTTCAGACAAGGCGATCCCTTATCATGCGACCTCTTCAACTTCGTCATGGATAGTGTTCTGGGAAAGGCGGGAGTGCACCGCAATGGCACTATTTTTCAAAAAAGTGTCCAGTTGCTTGCGTAGGCTGACGACATTTGCAGCATACGGCGTACCAAAAATGATGTCAGTCTGGAGATCAAGCGCAGGATCACTATTGCCAACAGGTGCATCTATGGTCTCAATAGGCAATTGAATAGCAGAGACCTCCCTCGTACGACAAGGCTAATACACTACAAGACACTGATCCTACCCGTGATTTTTTATGGCTCAGGAGCATGGATCCTATTAAGCACTGATGCAGCAGCTTTGCGAGAATTCGAGAGAAAAGTTCTACGTAAGATTTTCGGTCCAGTGCGAGTTGACGATGATTTCCGCATCCGATCCAACAGTGAGCTGTATGACCTCCTCAACGACATAGACGTTGTGCAGCGTACTAACATCCAGCAACTGCGCTGGCTCGGCCATGTCGTTCGAATGGAGGAGGATGCTCTGGCGAGAAGGGTATTTGATGCGGGGTTCTGCGCAAATCGGCAAAGAGGATGACCTTGCCTGTGTTGGAAGGACCAAATCAAGGAAACCCAGTCATCGATTGGTGTAAATAATTGGCGTAGGCACGCAAGAAGCAGAGGCGCCTGGAAGGATGTGTTGCGAAAGACCGAAATCCGTTAATGGGGTTGTTAATGGCCCATTAAAATTTAAGTAGGTGTCATCATATTACACATATTCGCATAGTTAAATTTAGAAAGATCTTCACCTAACCGAAGAGCATTCATTTTAACTATTGACGAATATCCGTAATAATATAAAAGTAATATTTTACTACAGTCACCGTAGTCTAGTCTTCTACCATGGTTCGGACCTTGGAAGAAATGAAGTGAGAAAAAAACATTTCTTCGACTACACTTTCTCAGCAACTTTCTGGCAAAAACTCTGAGAGTAAATATAATTCTCATGAAATGTTTCTCAAAAAATCTGTCGTTCGAAGTCGACTTTAAATTGTAAGTCCCACCACTTATGAATAGAAATTAACGCAAACAACATAAGTGGTGTGAGAATCTAGGTCGTAATCCTGACGAAAGGGTTGTAATGACTAATTATGTATGTATGTCATATTTTACTATTTGAACCCAATTCATCAAATTTAACAAAAAGTTTCACGCTTATTTCAACATTAACTGTTACAAAGTTTGTACAACAACTAGGAAAATCTAATGTCAGCGCATTTGCGATATATTGGCAACCCTATAAATATTCATGGGCGGATGTTAGTAATATGAATTGTATTTTCTTCTAAGTTTGTTTTTCCTTTTACACTTACTGAGATTTGTTTAATATAAACTTGTTGCCAAATTAAATATTTTACAATTTTTCCTGTTCTCTTATGTGGGTTCTTGGTTAAGTTGTACACTCTGGGTGGAACCAACTAGCGAAGGCATGCAAGAATCAGAGGCGTCTGGAAGGACGTATTGAATAAATCGGATGCCGAAATCCGATAAGCGGGCTGTTAATGGCCAATTAAGTAAGTAAGTACAATTAGATACCAATTTTTGAATTAAATTCAAATATGGCAGACCCCGACTATAAAGTGGATTCTAAAAATATACATAAAATCTCGCAACGTCAGTCGGTCTTGCAAAATGATGTTTCTAATGCGGTTTAAGCAGGATATTTTTTATGATTTTTAGTCTTTTCTTATCAAATAAATGTATTATTTTTAATATTTATTTAATAATCTTGCCAAATATGGACCTTTAATTGAGTGCACATAATCAAACAATAGCCGGTATAAAATTCATTATTTTTCAGTCATATTTTTATTTTTAGAGCATTGAAAAAGGACTCCTTTTATGTTTTGTTTTATCGAGGTTCTCTTGCAGAAATTATTCAAAAATGATGTTGAAAGTGAGTAAGTGTGTTTCCATGTATGAGTTTAAGTATTAAAACTGGTTGAAGTCCTTTAAGAAAAAACAAAAGAAAAACAGAAAAAAATACATTTTAGCGTATGAATAAAAACGAATAAACAAAAGAAAAAAGATTTCTTTCATGACCATAATGTGTTGTTAGTGCATATGGTACTTGTCTAGAGGGTTCGAATTTCAAAATCTTCAGTTTGCATCTTTAATAGCCACACATTTAATTTCAATTTTGGATTTTATCTTACAGATACACGATTCAAGAGTCTGCTTCCCTTTATATCTACCATTCCGTTTTTTTTCTAAGTATTTAAGAATTTTTTTAATGTCGCGGTATATCTCCTTTCAACAGTAAGTGGAAATTGCATTGTTTTATGAGATTGAGTTTTCCCATTTCATTTTATTTACATGCAATACAGTCCTCACTTTGAGTAAATTTGAAGAGTTAAAAGTAACTTTTGATATATTGATTGTACTCAAGCATTTACAAATATGATAGTAATCAGTAACGTTACAATATACAAGTATGTATGTATGGTAGATGTAGAATGTGTGATTTAATTTCTCCATAATTATAGACTCTCAGGTTCAAGTGTAGCAGTGTAAAGGATTTCTGGCGTTTGATAAATTTGATAATTTGTTCTCATTAAATTTATTTCATTGTAGGTAAGAAGTATTCGAAAATACAATCGTGAGTTAGATAGCTATATTTGAGCGATGGCATGTAAGAGTTTAATATTTAGTTAATTGAGAACATACAAACATGGTAAATAAATAGCACAGATGGGCACTTTGCAGTACCAGTAAAATTTCAGTAACAATTGATTTTTACTGATTACTGAACAAAATTTCAGTATTCAGTAAAATTTTACTGGTAATGCAATCTAAATTTCATTTAAATTTCATTTAAATGTCATTTAAATTTAGATTGCATTAACAGTAAAATTTTACTTTTTTTCATTTAAATTTTATTTAAATTTCATTCAAATTTAGATTGCATTAACAGTAAAATTTTACTGAATACTGAAATTTTTTTCAGTAATCAGTAAAAATCAATTTTTACTGAAATTTTACTGGTACTGCAAAGTGCCCATCTATGATAAATAGTTGGAGAATTAAATACATGCCAGGTTTATCCGTATGATGTGATGAAATTTAAAATGGGAAAGTAAAAAATCGTTTTGTTCAAAGTATTATTCATTGCTGGCTACACATTTTTGCCATCTTTTGAGACAATTAGACAATTGTAAATTTTACGTCGATAAAATTGTTCATCTTTTGAAGCAAACCAATTAGTCACAGCAGATCCTTGCTTGCAGCCTTAGAAAGGTTGAGATTAATCTGAACTGCCTGAACCGTCTCACTGCCGTCGTTCGATGGTAGGATCATCCTTAGCTGACCCACTCCATGCCATTCAAGAGACGCAGCAGCAACATCTTTGTTCCTTGCAGGGCCCCTCACAATCGTCCCATGGACGTTTTTAGCTCCACATTCTGTAGCTTGAGGGTGTGGGTTCGTCCTTCAAAACTGAAAGACCAGAGAATCGAGCTGACAGAGGTATACTTTAACAGTACCACGTCGAACTGAGAACAGGTCACAACTCTCTTTGGTTGCAAACGCAGTTTGTGAAAAACTTGAGAGCTTCTCGGTTACCCACCACTTTCAATTGTAAAATAAGTAAACACAACTTTATATTGCTTTTATTGCCAAGTGCGCCAGAAACGCACAATTTGTTTTTAGTTTATGAATTAATTCTTATCCCTAAAATTACTCAGAATTAATACATAAATAATACTGATCAAGCAGTAGACATAACACTGTAGACATAACAGTGTAAGGTATAGCAAGAATTTCAAACAATTATTAAGAATATGAATACATGAACATGTCCGACACTAACATTGACTATTACTATTGACAATTGACTATTAAATTGCAAACGCAAGCAAATTGATCGTTGCTTGGATTTACCAAACAGAAGTGCTAGCAACAATGTGTGTGCATGTACATGTTCCATAACAAAACAATTGTTACATAACGTTACATAATCTGCGCTGACATTTTAGGATCTGTAGAGACAGGTCTGCTCTGTCATTGAACAGTCTCTTTAGTAGCTCGTCGACTATCCAAACCTGAAGTAGACATTTGGGCAGCTGAGATCCCAGTACAACGGCAGTCACCCAGATCTGTGGCCAACACTTGAGTAATAGAGTCTCTGTAGATTTTAGCATCCCCATTTGCCGGATACTGAGAACCGCAATTTGAAGTCGAAATCATTGATGGGTGTCGACATCATTGTTGTATTTTATACCTACTGACAGGTTTTTAGAACTGTCGCCCTACTGCGATCAAATGCAGGCCAGTGAGCCGTCCACTGTGGGGATTGGTAGTAGTAATTCCTACTCTTTGACTCCCAGTCTGGCACGGTTGAACCCACCGGATATTACTAAGTTTCTTGGCCTGGAACACTCGTTAGCGTGGAAAAGTCTGATCATTGTAACTAAGTCTTGTCAACACGACAAGGTGACTACCACGTAAAGGTCTGAGTACGATAAGTAACCATTTGTTAGCAGTCACCCTTTTAGACTACAGCAAAAAAAGTCCAAAGATTACAATGGTTTCAGGTGCAAAGGTAAATTTGATAAAAATTTAGAAGAATATTAGCACTACAAATTTGTATATTTAATTTGAGTTAAGATAAAACTTAATATGTACATGTTATTTTAAAAATGATGCAATTTGTTTAATATTAATAGATTGCAAATAAAATTTAGAATAAGTAATGTTTTTGTGACACACATAAATGAAAGAAATTAGTGTCAGCTAACAAAAAAATATCGAGCATTATTTTTATTAGGCGGACAAAAAATATATTTGAAATAATGTTAGCGGTTAGCAGCACATAAGTCAAAATTAAATTTCTGTTCGTGCAAGCAATGCTTACATTAATGACGGATTCAGCTACTATGAATGCCACTAGATGCCCATCACTCATTTTTATTTCAAAGAGCTTTTGGTCCAGACTCGAAAGGCTGAAAGACCATTTCTTTGCCTCTCAGCAGAAATGCATCAATTTAAAACTCCCGACTGAATTTATTTAAATATGACTTTCCAGAGATCTAATGGCCGCATTGCACACATACAAATACATACATAATTGGCCATTACAACCCTTCAGTCAGGATTACGGCCTAGCTTCTCATACCACTCATGTTGTGTGTCTTAATTTTTATACTTGAGTGGCGGGACCTACAGTTTAACGTCGACTCCGAATGACAGATTTTGAGAAAGTTTTGCATGGCAGGCTTATTTACTATCAGAGTTTTTGGCAGAAATCTGCTGAGAGGATGTCGCCGAAAAAATATTTTTTTTTCATATTTCGTTTTTGATGTCTGGCCTGGGGCTCGAACCCGGGCTTTACGTCTAACAAGCGAACACACTACCTAATGGATAAATATATATATTCTTCTCCACTTGATTCGTACAACGGCAGCCCAGAGCTTGAATAGTACTGTAAGGGGTAATCTAATATTAAACTGATCTGGATCCATCTATGCATATTTGAATAACGTTCACAGTGACGTGTAAACATTTATCATTATTCGATATATCTGATTGAAAGTGAGAGATAAATATATTTATTCCAGGTATTCATAAGATGTATTTTTATTATTGCCATATGCTAGTACAATGCTGTGAGGTTATGAGTCGGCATCAAGTGTGTACAGTTTGGAATTTATGGGGAAAATAATGGATAAGAGAGTGTATTAAACATTCTAAAGCACAACCTCAATACAGTGTGGAAAAATTATTAATTTGAAGTGATTATTACTTCCAAGAGGTTAATGACTATTAATGTGAGGAGTTGTTGCGTAGTCGCTAAATTTCAAACAAAAGTCAACTGAACTCTTGCTCATGAATGTGTGTGGTAAAGAAAACACACAAAAAACTGACATAGTCAGTGTGAAACATGTGAAATGAAGTGCTTGATCTAAAGAAATATCCTACTAAATATTGGGTGTAACATTCTAATACATTTGGCTTTTAAATTTAATATTTAAACTTCTCACTTCTTGTGGATACCTACACGTTTACTGTGCAAAAATTTGAAAGTGCCAGAAAGTTTTCCTTATTCACCATTTTTATTTTATTATAAAATACATACATACATAATTGGCCATTACAACCTTTCAGTCAGGGTTACGGACTAGCTTCTCACATCATTCATGTTGTGTGCGTTAATTTTATACGTGAATGGCGGGACCTACAGTTTAACGTCGACTCTAAACGACAGATTTTTTTTGAGAAGCTTTTATTTACTCTCACAGTTATTGCCAGAAATTTGCTGAGAGGTATTCGCCGAAGAAATATTTCGTTTTGATGTCTGACCTGGGATACGAACCCGGGCTTTTACGTCTAATAAGCCAACATATTACCTACTAGACTACGGCGACTTCAAAAATTCTAAAATAAATACAAAAACTTTGATTTTGTACACGAACTTTTGCGTATCATTCCTAAAATTGTTAAAATGTACTAAGGTATCAAGACTTTGCTGTCCACTATATATATATGTATATATATATATATATGTATAGTTAAGCTAACACAATTTTCCAATTCTTTAAACATAATTGTTTGTACTATATTTTTAGTTTAAACAAAATTTTTGGATATTCGAATACATGTCGATACATATAATAATATGTACAGCTCTATAATTGGGATATGCACACATATGTGCACATAAAATTCATACACATGTACGATGTGGAGGACGTAAAAAGATAAATAAATATGGGTTATACACGACAGACATAGGAACATGAAAGCATTGAAACGAACCAACATTAAAACAAATGAGTGGTCGGACTCCTCGATGACGATTTCATTAAAAAAAATCGAAAAATCATAAAAGAAATGAATGAAAAACAAATAAAGGAAATTTGTGAGATACATGGGCTCAACATTTGAATTTGTTTTCAAATATTTTCTCCCTATTATACAATAAAAATTTAAATTTAAAAAACTTTATATGTACGTACATAAAAGTAAGTGTACAAAATGTGTATTGGATTGTTGAACATTTTCGTTTACGTCTAAAGATACTTAAATCGATAATTCTGAGGTTTTCTGAGTATTTTACATATGCATTTTCATAGGAGTGGAATAAATACATGCATAATTGGTCATTACAACCTTTCAGACATGATTACGACCTAGCTTCTCACTTCCACATCACTCCTAATAATTATAAGCCTCTGCCCTCCTTTTTGGTGAAGACAATCGAAAGACAGTGCACCTTGGCTGCCTATCTGTACATTACACAGGGAAGCTACGATTATGCCGATCTAGTGGCGATAACATGCGCATTGACCAAAGTGAGTGTCTAGGACAATATTGATGTAGAAACTACCTCTAAATAGGATAATCTGTATGATGCTAGGCAGTTTGCTCATCACTGGCAAGATAGGAATTCCACATATGGACTGTTCTTCGCCTCCCATGGAATCTACTGAATAAAACTCTACTGACATTTGAACAAGTCGGCTATGGCACAATAGCTTACGACCAGATTTGAAGATTCTGGCAGCCACTGTGGCTGCATGGTGCAGTAATTAGACCATTTCCTTGGGTGATTTTAAATATGAACCTGTTTCGTAAACTAAATATATTCAATGTGTTGCGAAGGGCATTGGGCTGCAGACCATTGTTAATTAATTTACAATTGTCGTACTTACAATACGAAGTCTAAATAAAAATTAAACCATAAGTCAAGTAATAGGGAATACTAAAAGGACTCGATTTAGTTAGTAGAACACACAAAGACTTAAGCTGACAGACAATTTTTTTAAATACACTGTGTTGCACGTCACGCGATACCATGTAGTTATTGAAAGACGAGAAGATAAATATATTTAAATTGTTGAGTAGAACTTCGGCAACAATCTTTGAAAAGTAAATGTCAAGCATTCACTTTGTCATACATAACGTTTAAACAATTATTGCTTTTGTTATTTTAAGGGATCTCCTACTCTGACTCCACGCATAAGATGTTTTTACTTTCTTTAATAAACATCCCAGATGGCTTATGTATACTTATACAATACATTCATGATAAATATGATGGAAAGTATGATGAAAATTAGATGACAAGAGTTAGCAAATAAAATCAGTTATGCTTTTTATATACCATACTAGCTAATACCCGGTGTGCTTCGCTACCCCCATCGGAAATAAATACATATCTCGTGATGCAACTGGATCGCCCACCATCAAAATTGTTATGCAATTGTTGGGGCATTGTATCATCCTTGGTGTTGTCCAGCTGGAGTTCTATCAGCATGAATTGCGATTATGTGGTCATCTGAACTTAATCGTGGGTCATCTTTGGCTTGCTTAAAGATCCTTACCAATTCGTTGATTTCAAGAGACATCGCTTGTAAATCGGCAACAATCCATTGTTTTGTGCCAGGGTTATAATGCTGGCGGTGGTGCACTTGGTCATTGTTATACGCTTCTCCTATGAAATAAATTTGTAAAAACTTAGGATCTTCATTTAAAATTGGCAACAATGATCCCATTTTATGATAAATTTGACCTTGAACACGAAACGTTGGCATAAAGTTGTCTCGAATTACTTTGGTAGCACCAAAAGATGTCATTTTGAAGCACGAATTATATTATCTTATATTTTTAGGAAAATGTTGTGAATCCACATTAGTTCCTAAATGAAAAAAATAATTTTTATTAATATTTTGTTAAATTAAAAAAAGTATATATTTCGAAAAACTTACCTGAAATCAGCGATTGTAATGTTTCTGGAGGTGGAAGTAATTCAGAGAGAACGATTTTACCATAAGAGCAACACATTCTAGGTGTTTCATTTTTGTACCTGAGTGCATTGCAATATTGGCAAACTTCATTCATGTCACCAATTGCCACTAATTCATCTTCGGTATAATCTATATCAGATCTGTAGTTAAATGCAATACCTGAGTATCCATGAAAAACATTACGTCGATTCTCCGCCATTCGATTATGATTTTGTTCTCTGCTGCTCTTCTTGTTCATGTTCGAATCTCGTGATTCATGTTGGACTTCTGTTTCATTAGCTCGTGATGTTGTGGTACCTTCATGTTCCAAAGGTGTCTCGGTAGCTCGTGCGGTTGTCGCATATTGTCGAAGGCCTTCCAGACGTCTTTCACGTTCTGAAGGTGTTTCTGTGGCTTGTGATGTTTCAATACGATTTCGCTGGCTTTGTAGCCGACCTTCATGTTCCAACGATGTCTCGGTAGTTCGTGCGGTAGTGGCATGTTGTCGAAGACCTTCAAGATGTCTTTCGCGTTCTGACTGAGTTTCAGAAGCTTTTAAGGCGCTTTTGGCTTGCTGAAAGTGTTGCAGTAGCTCTTGATGTTGTGGCACGTAGTCGTAGGCCTTCAAGGCGTTCTACACGTTGTGATGGCGTTTCGGTGGCTCTAAAGGTTGAAGCTTGACTCCTTTCAGTCCTTATTTTATTTGGGAAAAATATTGACAGTTTAGATTTTATTACTTAGGTAATTAAAAGTAATGAATTCATTGCCCACTAAAATGCTTATTATAAAGTTTACCTAATGTATTTTTCAAATAAATAATAGTTTTATTAGTTACCCGTTTTTAGAAGTAAACAATAACATAACTATTACAGTACATGTATATGTTTTCCAAGATAAATATTTAAATAGTATGAACTTTAGTACTTACTATCTATATGAGTTGAAAATTTCAAACTCAATAGTTTAAGGGTCATATACCTTACTATTGCATATTTCAAGATATAATAATTTCTACACCCACAAATCAGAGAGGCACCGCCTTCCTATAGCTGGAATACAAAATTGGGGACTCTAGCTTTTATTGTTTCCTAGATATACAGATTTTAATAATTAGTTCATATGGAGTTTGCCACGCCCCTAATGCTTGATAGCCCATTTTTAACAGAAATATTGATATTGAACCTTTAGATATTCGTACAAAATTTTAGCAGTCTAACTGTTCTGGTGTTCTAGATATGCAGATTTTAGTATTTACTTCATATGGGAGGTGCCACGCCCGCTTTTGCTGAACTTCCTATTTTTGTCCAAAATATTTATATTTAAACAAAAGTTATTTATACAAAATTGGGGACTCTAACTGTTAAAGTTCTTCAGTTAGGCAGATTTTAGTATTTACTTCATATGGAAGGTGCATTGTCCTCTAATGATAGGTCGCCTATTTTTGTCCAAAATATTTATATTAAAACTGTAGTTACTTGTACAAAATTTGAGGTATCTTGCTGATATAGTTTTTCCAATATATCCATTTTGTTATTATCTTACAATAGTAGGTTATGTAGTATATGTGGGATTGGCACCTCTCTCATTTAAAATATCAACATAAAAAGTAGGAAAATCGGTTCAGCCGTTTAGTCGTCTATAAACTTCAAACATACAAACAAATGCACTTTAATTTTTATATAGGTGATGTCCGAGATAGAAGAAGTTTTAAATTTAATTCATATGGGAAGTACCACACCCTTTTCCTAGTCAGCCCATTTTTGTCTAAAATATTCACATTGATACTAAAGTGGATTCGACAAAATTTTAGGACTCTAACTGTTATATTTTCTTAGATATAATAATTTAATATTTTTTATATTGGAGGTGACACACCCACTATAGCCAATCCGCCCATTTTGTTTATATATACGTCAAAGGCGTCCATACAAAATTCGCAGAGTATGAGATATGCGACATTAAATACTTATTGAATATGTGGGCGTGGCACCTCGCCTTCTTGAAATTTTAAAATAAAAAGTAACCTATAATTCCTTCCAGATATACAGGAAGGTACTGTCAAAACTTCAAGAAAATCGGTCCAGCCGTATAGCCGCCTATAGACTTCAAACAAACAAACCCACAGACAAATAAACACACATTCATTTTTGTTTATATAGATGTAAAATTCATTAAAAAATGACATATGTGACGTATGAGTGATATCCAATTCCATTAAGTTTTATCAAAGAATATGGATATAAAGAATACGCATTATGTAGAAGTAGCATTACGACCCGCTCTCACCAAAATCTTTTTAAAAAATCATTTCTGGATAAGGGGGGCGGAAGACAGAAGGAAAATAAACACAAACAAAGAGCGTAACAATGTGTTGCTCTCATCATGAGAGCGTAAAAATGCATTCAGTTGCTTGTCAGTATGTATTACAGTATGATTCACTAATATCAATGGGAAATGATTTCGATTTTTGGAAGAATACTTGCCAAGTAAAATACGGTGTTTTTAGCGCAGTACAATTGTTCTATACTTTTCGTTCACATATACATATTATTGGGTTAATAAGTAGATTTGAAAATATTACTAACAATTTTCCTCTGGGTTAAACATGCCTGTCATAATTTTTCTCATGTCCTCTTTGTGCCGACGTCTGAGAATAAGTGATTTGAGAACAGTGTTCCCGTTTTTGGTTATTTCTAACCAAAATTGCTTATTTTTTGATCAATGTGCAGATGTGTAGATTTTTTTGCTTTTTTTCTTTTTCTTTAAAAAAAACCTATTTTTTGTTTCATTTTTTATTAATTACTAGCTAATACCCGGTGTGCTTCGCTACCCCCATCGGAATTAAATACATATCTCGTGATGCAACTGGATCGCCCACCATCAAAATTGTTACGCCATTGCACTATGGGCGGAATGAACTGTTTTTGAGGCAATAAATCACCCTAAGCAGCTAGACGCTTGAAATTTTGTACATCTGACTATTAGGTCAATCAAAAATACAATAAAAATTTCATGACGATCGGCAACTGCCACGCCCACTTTTAAAGGAATGTGCCAATGCATCTAAGTAAAAAATATTACTTGAAATAATTTGAAGTTTAATTATTAAGATTGCTTTTAATAGTGAATTTTAAAACTTTAGTAAGAATGAAAAGTTACTCCACTTACTACCATGCCCACCTAAAAGTGGGCGGGTCATTATCGACAAGTAATTTTGTTAGAGATAATTTTTTTATTTTCATAATTAATAATTTATAAAAATAAAGATTTTTAACATCATTTTCTATTATATTCAGTAAATAAGTAAAAATATTTAGTTGTATGACTTAAAAAATTGAATTGGTTCAAATCGTCTTCCAGATTTAATCCAACTAAAGTTAAAAAACATTAATCAAATTTAATAAAAGTATATAACTCATAATAAAATCTTACCTCAAAATCTTCAAACGCTTCATCAATTTCTAATTCCAAATTAATTTCAGGAAGAACCTGCTCATCTTCAGAATCAGAAAAAGTATCTTTTTCGATAGCAGTTGAAGAAGATGGCAACTGAGATTCAGGAACCTCTGGTATCTTTAAAAGTGAAATCACTTCTCTTGGAAGTGGAATAACTGAAGTTACAAAGAGTGAGCTATCTAAACTTTCACGGTCATCACTATTAAACATTTGCTTAAATGAACTTTGTCCTGTGGAGCCATCGAAACCATAACTAAGAACTAATGTAACTTCATTGAGTTCAGGCATTAGTAACAAAACTTCTTCTTGGTATAATAATATTCTCTTCGCTGTGTGATTAATCAAGTTTTGTGGTTTTTTGTCTAAAATCGCAAATTTTGTACAGGGTAGCAGATATGAGCAGATAGAATTATTACCACATTAAAGTACACATCAATACCTTTCTAAACATATAACTAGTTCAGTGAATACGCCCCGATAAACAAAGTACTACTCCATGGAACACAACAACGATCACCAAAATTACATAAAAAAGACGTCACACTTTAACAATACAAATTATGTAGTATAAAAATTATTTTATGCTTTTTTGACAAAAATCTGTATTTACATACCTTTTCGATTATTTTCCATTTTACAAAAAATTAATAAGCTATATACTTTTTGTTTGTCACACTTTTGTTTTCTTTATTACTTTGGCGCCAAATGTATGAAAAAAAATCAAACAAAGAACATTCAACTTTGACAGCTTGATGTCAAATTATGTGTTGCCACCTGTTTCTAATATTTTGCACTTTTCTATTCCCAAATGTTATGTATTATTTGTCATCATTATTTTTTGAAAATTGTTTACTTCAAAAATGGACTTTTTGCCTCAAAAACTGGTCATTCCGCCCATAGTGCATTGTTGGAGTTCTGGGGTTCTATCAGCATGAATTGCGATTATGTGGTCATCTATATCAGATCTGTAGTTAAATGCAATACCTGAGTATCCATGAAAAACATTACGTCGATTCACCGCCATTCGATTATGATTTTGTTCTTTACTGCTCTTCTTGTTGATGTTCGAATCCACTGACTTTCTACTCGTGATTCATGTTGGACTTCTGTTTCATTAGCTCGTGCTGTTGTGGTACCTTCATTTTCCAAAGGTGTCTCGGTAGCTCTTGCGGTTGTCGCATATTGCCGAAGGCTTTCCAGACGTCTTTCACGTTCTGAAGGTGTTTCTGTGGCTCGTGATGTTTCAATACGATTTCGCTGGCTTTGTAGTCGACCTTCATGTTCCAACGATGTCTCGGTAGCTCGTGGGGTTGTGGCATGTAGTCGAAGACCTTCAAGACGTCTTTCGCGTTCTGACGGCGTTTCAGAAGCTTTTAAGGCGCTCTTGGCTTTCTGAAAGTGTTTCAGTAGCTCTTGCTGTTGTGGCGCGTTGTCGTAGGTCTTCAAGGCGTTCTTCACGTTGTGATGGTGTTTCGGCGGCTCTAAAGGTTGAAGCTCGACTCCTTTCAGTCCTGAGGCGACTTTCACGCTCTTCCGAACATTCATTTGCTCTCTGGGATTGCAAACGCAATGCATTTTAGATGCTTTTATTCGGGGCATTTTTACAAATTGTTGCAAAATAAATGTCACTCAGGTAACGTTTAACTTGATTAGAATCAAAGATTGAACTGAATTCCAAAACCGAATGCGTGTTATATTTATTTCTTTATATTTTACCTAATATGAAATCGGTTCAAGTCAAAAACCTTTTGAAGAAAATTAATGTTATTAAAATTTAACAAATAATTGTGTTTGCGTCGGTCACAGGTAATTTTTTGTGATGAGTTTTGCAACTACTTATTTTATTTGGGCAAAAATATTGACAGTTTACATTTTATTACTTAGGTAATTAAAAGTAATGAATTCATCGCCCAATTAAATGCTTATTATAAAGTTTACCTAATGTATTTTTCAAATAAATAATAGTTTTATTAGTTACCCGTTTTTAGAAGTAAACAATAACATAACTATTACATATGTAAGTTAAGGCATTTAATATTGTTAGCTTATACCTTTTATTCTTTTTGTCATAATTATCATTAATAAGAAACTGTTAGTATTTGCTATAATACTTTTTACAACATATTTTGTTACTCAAGAGAGAATTCTTAAGAGATTCATATGAATCTCTCAAGTTATAATTATGCTTTTGCTTTATACTAGTTAAGGCATTTAATATTGTTAGCTTATACCTTTTATTCTTTTTGTCATAATTATCATTAATAAGAAACTGTTACTATTTGCTATAATACTTTTTACAACATATTTTGTTACTCAAGAGAGAATTCTTAAGAGATTCATATGAATCTCTCAAGTTATAATTATGCTTTTGCTTTATACTAGTTAAGGCATTTAATATTGTTAGCTTATACCTTTTATTCTTTTTGTCATAATTATCATTAATAAGAAACTGTTACTATTTGCTATAATACTTTTCACAACATATTTTGTTACTCAAGAGAGAATTCTTAAGAGATTCATATGAATCTCTCAAGTTATAATTATGCTTATGCTTTATACTTATTGAGATAATTTTTGATAACTGTTTTTTTGTAAGCTATCCTCATAGTAAGGAGTGCGAAAAGAATTTAGTCTTTAATTATTATTGGAAAAAGAAACATTAATAATAAAATAATAAAAATTGTAAAATAAAGAAATTTAATAAAGTAAACTTTCATGAAAAAAAGTTAATTGGCGCCCAACGTGGGGTCCGAGGGAAACCAAGTATAAATTTAATAAAAAATATTTAATTGAATCTTAATCTAATTCGTCATTCTGACATTGAAACAAAAATATAATAATATTTATAAAACCCCAAAAAAATTTTTTATAAAAAATAAAATTTACATTGAAATTTTTTTGTCGAAAGTGCAGAGACAAATAGTGTTTAAAAAACTATCAACTAATTAAATACTATAAAACTAAAATTTTTTAAATAAATTAATAGACATTTAAAGGCAAAATAACTGATTGAACATTAAAGCAGTCCACACACTTTAAGTAATAGTAGGTGAACGGCGGTGTAACTACACTATAACCAGCACATGTTTTAATAAAAAAATTGATGACAACCACGTGATATAACCCAAAAAAATTTTATAACGGACCCTTAAGTGAAAAAAGAACAAGAGACATATAAAAATATATTCACGCAATAAAATTGTAAAAAAGCCGTTAACCTTAAAACGAACTAAATTATCGATTGATGTTGGAAAACTTTTCGAAAATAACCTTTATACTAACCAGCTGGCGATCTAACGGTGATCTTTTGAAGTAGCAGTGTCCTGAAGCTTATAACTTTATTTATATTTAATTAGTATTTAGTTTATTGGTTTAGTGTTTAGTATTATATATTAAGTAATAGTTGAAACATATGCAGAAACTATTAAATTAAAAATTTACCAAAAAATTTATTACTCAATATTCCTTATAAAAATAAAAAAAATCCTGGAAGAACAAATTTGATTAGATTTAATGAATGTAGACGACCTTATAAACGAAATACAAAATCTTAGCATTTCTGTAGCGAGCACAAGTAAAGCGGCAATGGACCTGGACGCTGTACAGGTTATGCTTGACACTGCTATCAGGCAAGCGACTGACCAGGTGCGGGACAAATTTCAGGACAAGATTAATGATTTGACGCAAAGGTTAGCTGTACTGGAAACACCAGTTCAGGTAGAAGAGTACAAGCCTATTGAAATTAGATCTGGTATAGAGTGTAATGAATCTTTGGACATTGTTAAGTCTATTCCGGAATTTAATGGGGACGCAAGCAGCAATTACTGCCCATAAACTTTACGAAAAATTTGAAGGGAGTTCGAAATACTATCAGGCGGTGGCAATTATTCGGAATAAGGTAGTAGGCCCAGCCGATACAGTACTTAGCTCCTACAACACCGTACTAAATTTTAGGGCAATTATATCACGATTAGACTTTTCATATGGGGATAAGCGCTCAATATATACTTTGGAACAGGAGCTTTCAACATTGAGACAAGGTTCGAAAAGAATTGTTGATTTTTATGATGAAGTGGAAAAAAAATTAACTCTTATCATTAATAAGGTTATTATGGTAAATTAAGGCAACCCGTCGTTAATTGAAGCTTTGAATAGGAAATATAGAGATGATACCTTGCGTGTTTTTATTTCAGGGTTGCGTCGTCCAATGTCCGATGTTTTATTTTCATGTAAACCCACTGATATGCCCTCTGCCCTTGCTCTTTCTCAGGAGCTGGAAACCAATCAGACAAGATATAATTTTGCTTCTACGTTTGCGAACCATTCCATTCAAAATACCTTCCAAAATTCACCACATTACCAACTAATCAGTCGAGCCCCCTTTCAACAACATCAATTTAAACAACTTCCTAATTTTTCCCATTACCAGTACGGACAAAGCCGACCAGATTCGTTTATTCCACATCAACCTTACATGAACAACAGATTCGAGTCCCCACAGCATTTTCAGAACTTAAACCGGAACACAAACAGGTCTAGATATCCTTCTCAAAATATGCTTCGTCCTACAGTACATACAAATAACGGTAATATGCAAAAATTTGAATATAATTACTCGCAACACCCAGAGCCCATGGACGTCGAAATGAGCAATCGCCAGGCACAAAAATATTCCAAGCGGCCTGCGGATTCTTTCAGGCAAAATATTGTCAAAGTACAAAGGATAAACCATTTAAGCCAGTACTATCCTGATCCGGAATATATTTATGAGAATTCGTTTCAACACGAGTTAGACGACGGTGGGAAAGAAATGTTGCACGATAATGCCCCTCAAAATGAGAATATTTGCAATGTAGAAGATGATATTAATTTTTTAGAAGCAGGTCCTTCCTCCCTTATATAGAAAGGTCATTAGCAGGAAGGACGTTAAAATTACTCATTGATACGGGAACGTCGAAGAACTATATAAAAAATTTACCTTTTTTAAAGTCAGTAAAACCGCTTCAGAATCCTTTTATCGTAAAATCAGTTCATGGCTGTACTCGGATAATTTCGAAATGCTTAATTAATATCTTTGGGGAAACTATACCATTTTTTGTGTTGCCGGATTTGAGAACATTTGATGGTATCATAGGGTTTGATTTTTTTGAATGAGATGAAATCGCAAATAGATTGCCGGGAGGGTATGTTGAGACATAGAAAAGGAAAAGAAAAGCTTTCGTATCTATATTCCCAAGCTGTCAATAAGCTCGTTGATTCTGAGACCTACGACATTCCTATCGACATAGAGTACAAATTTGCTGAAATTTTGAAAAATAATGAGCATGTTTTTGCTGACCCTGTTGAAGCTCTTCCATTTGTTACCAATGTCATAGCTACAATAAGGACACAGGATGAAGAACCGGTATATTCGAGAGCGTATCCATATCCTTTAGCTCTCAGTGAGTTTGTGAATAGAGAAATTTCAGAATTGCTAAAAAACGGAATAATTAGGCCCTCCCGATCGCCATATAATAACCCTATATGGATTGTGGACAAAAAAGGGTTAGATGAATTTGGAAAACCAAAAAAGAGGCTTGTGATCGACTTTAGGAAGCTAAACTCGAAAACTACAAGTGATCACTATCCCATCCCGGACACGGCAACAATTTTAGCAAATTTAGGTAAATCGTCATTTTTTTCTACTTTAGACGTCAAATCAGGCTTTCACCAAATTAAGTTAGCAGAAAAGGATAGGGAAAAGACAGCGTTTAGTGTTAATAATGGGAAGTTTGAGTTCTGCCGACTACCTTTTGGCCTTAAAAATGCACCAAGTATTTTCCAACGCGCCATTGATGATGTCCTGCGGTCAGAAATTGGTAAAACGTGCCATGTTTATATGGATGACGTTATTATTTTTTCACCCTCTGCCGAAAAACATCTTACTGACATAGAAAGAATTTTGAAAAAACTCTATGGCGCTAAAATGAGAGTATCTCGTGAGAAATCTAAGTTTTTCAGAAAATCGGTAGAATTTCTAGGCTTTGTAGTTTCTGAAAGTGGTATTAAGACTTGTCCGGAAAAGATTAAAGATATTGTCGATTATAAAATTCCAACTACTTTGCGTAGTTTACGATCGTTTTTAGGACTAGCCGGTTACTATCGTCGTTTCGTAAAGGATTATGCGGATATAACAAAGCCTCTTACAAAATTTTTACGTGGTGAAAATGGTCATATTTCGGCAAAGCGGTCAAAAAATCTGAATATCGTTCTAGACAAGGAAGCATTAAATGCATTTCGAAAGATAAAAATGATATTGGCTTCAGAAGATGTTTTGCTACTCCACCCAAATTTTGAAATTCCTTTTGAACTAACTACCGATGCCTCATCGAGCGCAATTGGTGCCGTACTTTCACAAAACGGCAAACCCATCACGATGATTTCGCGGACTTTATCTGCTACGGAGCAAAACTACGCTACCAATGAGCGTGAATTATTAGCTATCGTTTGGTCTTTACAAAAATTAAGAAATTACCTTTACGGAGTCAAAAACCTTAATATTTACACGGATCATCAACCCTTGTCGTTTTCTTTGTCGGAAAAAAACCCAAATACAAAAATAAGAAGATGGAGAGCCTTTGTGGAGGAGTTTTCACCGAAATTCTTTTATAAACCAGGGAAAGAAAACGTTGTTGCTGATGCCCTTTCTAGGCAGTATATGAATCATATGGAAAGTGACTCGGCTAGTATGAATGGTACAATAGGTTCCGATACGGAAACAGCATCAGAAAATGAGAACAGCTTTAGTACTTTAACCGCCACAGAATCTTCAATAATTACAGCGGTTCACGGTAAAAAAGATGGTAATAGCTCTGGCACTTTAACTGCTACAGAATCTTCAATTATTTCAACAGTTCACAGCGAAATTTCTTCAACCGAAATCATAAAAAGTGTTGTAAACCCTGTTAATTGTTTTAAAAATCAGATAATTCTCGTTGAAGCTTCTAAACCGGAAATAACATCGGAAAACATATTTCCTAGACAGAATAGACATTTGATTCAATTTGTGGAAAAAACCGATTTGATTGAGGCATTTAAGAAAGTAGTAAATCCACAAGTGGTAAATTGTATTCACTCCGATCATCATATTCTAGGCCAAATTCAAAACGAGGTTGTAAAAATATTTCCTTCTGTTAAATTTCTCCATAGCCCTAAAATAGTGATTGATATTCGTGATTTAAATGACCAACAGGAAATTATTTGTAGTGAACATAATAGGGCGCATAGGAACATTCGGGAAAATTTCAACTAGATATTGAGCGAATATTATTTTCCAGAAATTCGTAGGAAACTGGCGGAAGTGATTTCAAGGTGTAGAACTTGCAAAGAGACAAAATATGACAGGCACCCAAAAAAGACACCAATAGGTAAATCTCCAATTCCGAGTGATCCTGGAGAGTTGTTGCATATCGACATTTTTTCCACTGACGGAATTCATTTTATTACTTGCATTGATAAATTTAGTAAATTCGCGCTTGCATTTCCTATAGATTCAAGATCGATTATGGATGTTAAAATTCCTTTAATAAATATATTGAATTTTTTCCCAAAAGCGAAAACAATTGTTTGCGACAACGAAAAGTCTTTCACTTCAGAAACAATCAAATCGTTACTCGCTAATCAATTCGGGGTTAAAATATTCTTAGTTCCACCTGCTCATAGCTCTAGTAATGGTCAAGTGGAACGATTCCATAGTACCCTTGCTGAAATTTGTAGATGTCTTAAGGCGGAAGAGAAATACGATGACACGAAGGAGTTAGTTCTTATAGCAGTTTCCAAATACAATAGCACCCTACACTCTGTCATAAAAAAACGTCCTATCGATATATTACATAGTATTTCTCAGGAGTTAAGGTCCGATATAAGGAGAAGATTGGCCATAGCACAAGAGAAAGATTTACGATATCACAACGTAAATAGGAGAGTGAAAAGTTTTTTACCTGGTGATAAAGTATTTGTCAAGAGCAATAGGAGGCTTGGAAATAAATTTAGTAAGCTTTATGTAGAGAAGACAATTCAAAAGGACTTTGGAAGTTATGTTCTTATCGACAACCGACCCGTACATAAGGACAACCTGCGATGAAAGACTTGAGCTGAAATTATGTATTCCAATGAATTTTTAAAATGTCGCTACTGCATTAAATCTAAACAAATAATGAGAACTAACTCTTAATTATTCTGTTAAAATTAACTTTTAGAATTATATCAAATCCGTTATCTTTTAATAATAAAACTTTAAATATAGAAATTGAGATTCAAGATTTCAAAAGCAAAGATTAATTAAGAAAACGTCAGAATTTAAAACTCAAGGATTCAAAACTATTATAATGACTGAAACTAATCAGTGCTGTCATATTATATTATTTTTTGCTTCTTACAAATATTCTATTTCCTAAATGAACAAATATTTTTTTTAAGAAAAGCATTACAACTTCTTTGAATGTTGCAAAGAAAGAGAAATTTTATGATGTGACAGCACTACCTATAATGTAAAAAATTATTTTAAGCGAAATAGAAAAAATAATTTAAGCATTTAAAATTAAAATCTGTAATTTCAGCTGTTGAAATATTCCTTTTATGTTTAAAAATGTAAGAAAAAATTTAATAATTTTTTTTTAGATAAGCTATAAAATTTGTAACAGCCGGGGACGACTGTTTTCAAAGGGGGGGATAGTTAAGGCATTTAATATTGTTAGCTTATACCTTTTATTCTTTTTGTCATAATTATCATTAATAAGAAACTGTTAGTATTTGCTATAATACTTTTTACAACATATTTTGTTACTCAAGAGAGAATTCTTAAGAGATTCATATGAATCTCTCAAGTTATAATTATGCTTTTGCTTTATACTAGTTAAGGCATTTAATATTGTTAGCTTATACCTTTTATTCTTTTTGTCATAATTATCATTAATAAGAAACTGTTACTATTTGCTATAATACTTTTTACAACATATTTTGTTACTCAAGAGAGAATTCTTAAGAGATTCATATGAATCTCTCAAGTTATAATTATGTTTATGCTTTATACTTATTGAGATAATTTTTGATAACTGTTTTTTTGTAAGCTATCCTCATAGTAAGGAGTGCGAAAAGAATTTAGTCTTTAATTATTATTGGAAAAATAAACATTAATAATAAAATAATAAAAATTGTAAAATAAAGAAATTTAATAAAGTAAACTTTCATGAAAAAAAGTTAATTTGTATGTACGTATATGTTTTCCAAAATAAATATTTAAATAGTATAAACTTTAGTACTTACTATCTATATGAGTTGAAAATTTCAAACTCAATAATTTAAGGGTCATATACCTTACTATTGCATATTTCAAGATATAATAATTTCTACACCCACAAACCTTCCTATAGCTGGAATACAAAATTGTGGACTCTAGCTTTTATAGTTTTTTTATACAGATTTTAATAATTAGTTCATATGGAGTTTGCCACGCCCCTAATGCTTGATAGCCCATTTTTAACAAAAATATTGATATTGAACCTTTAGATATTCGTACAAAATTTTAGCAGTCTAACTGTTCTGGTGTTCTAGATATGCAGATTTTAGTATTTACTTCATATGGGAGGTGCCACGCCCGCTTTTGCTGAACTTCCTATTTTTGTCCAAAATATTTATATTTAAACAAAAGTTATTTATACAAAATTGGGGACTCTAACTGTTAAAGTTCTTCAGTTAGGCAGATTTTAGTATTTACTTCATATGGAAGGTGCATTGTCCTCTAATGATAGGTCGCCTATTTTTGTCCAAAATATTTATATTAAAACTGTAGTTACTTGTACAGAATTTGAGATATCTTGCTGATTTAGTTTTTCCAATATATCCATTTTGTTATTATCTTACAATAGTAGGTTTTGTAGTTTATGTGGGAGTGGCACCTCTCTCATTTGAAATATCAACATAAAAAGTAGGAAAATCAGTTCAGCCGTTTGGTCGTCTATAAACTTCAAACATACAAACAAATGCACATTAATTTTTATATATAGGTGATGTCCGAGATAGAAGAAGTTTTAAATTTAATTCTATGGGAAGTACCACACCCTTTTCCTAGTCAGCCCATTTTTGTCTAAAATATTCATATTGATGCTAAATCTGGCCATTTGGTGTACATATACGTCAAAGTCGTCCATACAAAATTTGTGGTCTCTAGCTATTGCAGTTTATGAGATATGCGACATTAAATACTTATTGGATATGTGGGCGTGGCACCTCGCCTTCTTGAAATTTTAAAATAAAAAGTAGCCTATAATTTCTTCCAGATATACAGGAAGGTACTGTCAAAACTTCAAGAAAATCGGTCCAGCCGTTTAGCCGTCTATAGACTTCAAACAAACAAACCCACAAACAAATAAACACACATTCATTTTTGTTTATATGTATAGATGTAAAATTCATTAAAAAAACTACATATGTGACGTATGAGTGATATCCAATTCCATTAAGTTTTATCAAAGAATATGGATATAAAGAATACGCATTATGTAGAAGTAGCATTACGACCCGCTCTCACCAAAATCTTTTTAAAAAATCATTTCTGGATAAGGGGGGCGGAAGACAGAAGGAAAATAAACACAAACAAAGAGCGTAACAATGTGTTGCTCTCATCATGAGAGCGTAAAAATGCATTCAGTTGCTTGTCAGTATGTATTACAGTATGATTCACTAATATCAATGGGAAATGATTTCGATTTTTGGAAGAATACTTGCCAAGTAAAATACGGTGTTTTTAGCGCAGTACAATTGTTCTATACTTTTCGTTCACATATACATATTATTGGGTTAATAAGTAGATTTGAAAATATTACTAACAATTTTCCTCTGGGTTAAACATGCCTGTCATAATTTTTCTCATGTCCTCTTTGTGCCGACGTCTGAGAATAAGTGATTTGAGAACAGTGTTCCCGTTTTTGGTTATTTCTAACCAAAATTGCTTATTTTTTGATCAATGTGCAGATGTGTAGATTTTTTTGGTTTTTTTCTTTTTCTTTTAAAAAAAACCTATTTTTTGTTTAATTTTTTATTAATTATAATTTAAACTTGAAAAAAAAAATAAAACAAAAGTCTATGAATTTAATTTTGGTTATATTTTTTCTTATTTGGTGATTTTTTTCACAAATGTTGGTTACAAAATTTTTTTTCGTGGCAACACTGTTTCAGAGGAATAAATAAAAAATTAGTCAAACAACAAAAACGCACGATGAGAACAATTGAGAACATTGTTACGCTCTTGGTTTCCTTTTCCTTCAATTCTATCTTTCCTTTCGCGTCGTAAAATATTTTTGAAAAATCTTCCAAAATATGCCAAAATGCACATTCTCTATACTTTATTTTCTTTGGTTTTATACATCAGGAATCATAGATAGCATACTTGTAGGGGTAACTACTATGCGTATGAGTAATATATTTCAAATGCAATTAAATATTAAGTATGTAGTATGTAGCATACGTGGGCATGGCCCCTCGCTCATTTGGAATATCAACATAAAAAGTAGCCTATAACTCCTTACAGACATACAGGAAGATACTGTGAAAATTTCAAGAAAATCGGTTCAGCCGTTTAATCGTCTATAAACTTCAAACATACATACATACAAACAAACACACATTCATTTTTATATATAAGATGTACATATATATATACTTCAACTTAAAGCAGTGCCCGGCAATTCCTATGCACGCGTGCATGTCAGCCATTACTAAATTTACAACAACGATCAAAAACACTCTCAGTCTCGTTTGAGCATTCATTGAAAGCGGATGTGTTGTCGCATGTTTCTTGCTTTTGTAGATGAAGATCTGCTAATGCAGGGATGGAAAACTTAATGTTTTTAACAACAGCGTATGGTGTACGTTTTTAGAATTATAATCTTTTTCAAAATAAATTATTCTAATTTATTAAAACAAAAACAACTTATATTTCACTATTCATAAAAACTATTTACATATAAAAAAGAAGTATTTTTCAAGAAAATCCTATGAAAAACAAAAATTTTCGAAATTTACTCGATAATCTAATAATCTAAAATGCTTTCTTAAATCGATATAATCAAAGAAATCTAAACGAACTTTACAAATTTTAATTTAATAAACTAATATTTTTAATTAAAATACCACCATTTAAAAATTTCAATTTTCCATACCTGCATTGTAGTGAATGTAAGAGTATAAATTTTTCTCTTTTCTTATTTTTCGCTCTCGCAACAATTGACCAATAGCAAGTGTTGCCGGGCTCTGACTTAATGCATTAATCCACATTCGTTTTACTATAAATAACAATAAACACCCAAGAATACTTGTAGTACAACAGTTATTTGAGAGGAAAAAACAAATACAATACGATACTCAATGCAAAACCATAAAGAACTGTTATTGTTTTTGTGGGTAGAGTAGATGAGCAAAAGCAGACAATATCAGTTACACTCATTCTCTCATTTATACCAATAGTACATGGTATCTACCATGGTGTATTTGTTTTACAAATACTTTGTGGTGTACTACTGCACGTCTTTAGTACCTATTTGTAAACTTAAAACAGACTATGCTAACGTAGCGGGCAAGATATTTCTTTGTCAATAAAATAAAAAAACATATCATATCACATACTACCATAAGCTATATTTATAATTTGTGTAATTGTTTTACTGGACTGGAACATATTTGTAAAATGCCTTCATCGACAATTTGTGTACATATTAAACAACCTGCTGCAACTGAAAATTTTATTTCAACTTTGCTATACAAAAAACGCTGACGAAGGTAATGCATTTTCAATGGATTACAATATTTTTCAAATACAATTTAATTTAAAATTGAACACTTATTCTAGTTGTGTGATGAAAGAATTTAATACATCTTCATTATAAAATTTATTCAATAATGAAGTCAAGTTGGATTTGGATTTTATGTTGAAATTGAAATTAAATTCACATCCGTTTTATAGATGTTTAGAATATTTATGTACATATGTTGTACAATATTGTCTGTACTTCTGTTTACATTTATAAGTTGAAGGTGAATATATTGCAAATATGTATTCTTGTGTGAAACTAGGCGTCTATTCGGAAACAAAAAGTTATTCCAATTAGCCAAAATTGGAAAAACAAATGTGAGAATCATTTAACAAAAAAATATTTCATTATAAAAAAATAAATAAATTGAATTCTAAACAAAATGAATTTAAATTCAGACAAAATATCGCATAGAAAATATTATCTTAACAAAGATTTCAAACAAAATTAGCTTTGGCTCTTAACATGATATGGTATACTATTGAAATTTTTGATAAAATTTGATTAAAAAATCCTAAGTTTTTCTATTTTTATAGGGGTCATCCTTACGATTTATTTGTTCATCAAAATAGATGCAGATGAGTTCATTTTTACACACACATTACAGCACGTTTATGTACAAATGCTTATGTACTCTTTAGTGATGACTACAAGGGTACAGATTTAGTACTTCAACAAAATTTGAGCTGCATAAGTTTATAACAAAAAAAAAGCTATTAAGATCTGCTATTCCTATAACATGGGCAATGAGTGTTCTATTTTAAGTACATGCATGCACACATACATACGTATACTATAACAAAAAATAATTGGATAGATATTTCAAAAGAAACCGTCAAATTCCTCAGAAACCAATGTAATAAAATTTGTTGGGTTAGGTTAGGTTAGAGGACGTGTACTTGTCAACTGTGACAAGTACAGTACCCGGAGGTCGAATTGACCCATTGTACAACGTCCTAGCTTCTCACACCACTCGTGTTGTGTGCGTTAATTTTATAGATTAGTAGCGGGACCTACAGTTTAAAGTCGACTCTGAACGACAGATTTCTTAGAAGCTTTTCATGGCAATTTTTACTCTCAGAGTTTTTGCCAGAAATCTGCTGAGAGGAAGTCGCCGGGGAAATATTTTCGTTTTGATGTCTGATCTGGGATTTTAGCTCGGGCTTTTCATCTAATAAGCCAACACACTACCTACTAGATCACCGCGGCTTCCAAAATTTGTTAAATTATTTGAATTTTTATACAAATGCGCATACATATACATTTATTAACTTCGAGGGACCTTAGATTCTTCGTTTCCTTTCTTAGTACTTCAACTAAGTACTCAAATTTAGTATTTGAGAATCTCTGGCAAGAGCATCTACCAAATAGTATAAAGCTTGTACACATACTCATGGAACATCAAACAATTCACAACAAAAATACATTTTTTCTTCTCATTTTTTTGATTTGATTTTTTTTAATTTTTTTTTTTCTTTTGTCTGAAATAAAGTTGTATTGGTATGCTGCAAACACCCTAGGGATTTTGCTAAAATACACACAAACATTTGCTAACATACTCTTGTATATGTCTCCTGCACATATGTATATGCATCACATAAACTGGTATACGAAGTAAAGGATGCTTGACCAAAAAAATTATACTCCTAGTTTTGTGTACCAAAGTCGATTAATGAAATTTTTACTTCAGCAGTACCCGTGATAGTGCAGATGTATGTACACGTGCATTTCACTCGCAAGGTACGGTATGGTATGAGCATGTAGAAGAGTGGGTTAAGTGCACACCAATTCAAATTGAATGGTTTCCTCTACATTGTTTGTTTTCTTTGGATTTGTTTTAGTACGGTTTTTCACCACAATGAATTCGTTTTGAAACTGCAGAAATCGATTTTAGATTATTTCCATTTTGGCAT
Source organism: Sarcophaga rosellei (assembly GCA_930367235.1). NCBI lineage: Eukaryota > Metazoa > Arthropoda > Insecta > Diptera > Sarcophagidae > Sarcophaga > Sarcophaga rosellei. The sequence goes on from OV884019.1 coordinate 63,850,141, forward strand.
ACTGAACATAGTTTTAAATTAATATTTTCTTTATGAATAAAATAGCATAATTTTTAAAATGTAAATCACCGAAAATATTATAAACATAGCTGCCAGACTTGCCGATTTTGAGCTCAAAAAACATTATATTGATGATTTGATGATTTATGGCCTTATAAGTATTGACGAATTTTAGAAATTAAAAATTTACATCATATTCTTTACATTAGTACATTAAAAAGCTACTTTAAGCTTTGTATTTACTTTGCAATTGTTACTATTGGAAATTTATGTTAATAATAACAAGAAGTAAAGTTTTATATTTTTAAGTTACGTCCGAATACCTGTGATAATTTTGCTGTATTTCGTACCTTTTTAACCCCTTAAAAGTCAAAAAATTAAAACTCCTAAATATTTTAATTTTAACAATTTTTTAGAATTAAAAGGTTTTAAATTTGTGATTGACCTTTTACGGAAATGAGTTATACCAAATGTAATTAAAATCATAAATGTAATTAAAATCTTAAATGTCTGGTATTTGTCCGATCAATACATGATCAAATGCACAGTATTTTCAGTGGCGCCACCTGTCGGAAATTAATCAGACCAATTTAGAAACCTTCGTCGGCTCATACGCAACTTTGCTGAAGATCATATTCTACAAAGGACATACAGACAAACATCCATATACATATATAGAAGAAGAAGATATAAGATTTAATTTAATTAAAATTTTGCAACTGATAAGTTATCTTAGAAATTAATACTTTCGTTAAGAGCTTGCAAAGACAGTGAGCGAAATAATGTCGAAGTTATTTAAGTTATTTCTCACATTTTCATACGAAACCTTCGTTAATGAAAACGCTAAAACAGAATAAAAATATAAACTATTAAAATCCATAGTTCAGTGTTCTTTACTAAAACGTTAAATGAATGTATATTTCGGTTTAAAATGAAAAGTTAGTATGTATTTATTAAATGAGAATTTAAAGTTATGGTAACTTCAACAATGAAAGCCACATTAAGGTCTCGGAGCCATGACCATGAATTGTTTAATAAACCATGCAACCCAACTGCATATCGTTGAATAAACTCCCCTCTTGTGAACAATTTTGTTTTTGTCCTCTTACATTCGCATCCAAAAAAGTTTATTCATTATTGTATGCCTGCATGTTTTTCAAAACTTTTACTGGTCGTTTATTATTATCTTTATGTGATTCTGTTTTCCTATAGTAAATACTTGTGGTTGTTGCTGCTGATAAAAAAAAGAGTTCAAAACAAACCATATTTCCTTAAGGGGAAATAAAACTTATTTTCAGCGTACTATGTACCTCCTATGATGTCAGTTTAGGTGGATAATTGCTTCGTTACGAACAACCCTATCGCAATCAGTGGTCGTAATGGCAGACAATTAATTCTACTTGTTGGCCTTTGTATACGATTATACACATAATTCTGTAATTTCGGACTTATATTTCACCGATAAAGAACAATATAAATACTTTATTGTTTTTATTCTTAAAAATATGTTTTAAATCGAAATTATTTTGATACCAATTTTCCGAAATTACAGTTAAATTTAAAAGTTTAATTCTGAAAAATGGGTATGACTGAATATTTTATTCAAAAACTGTCGAATTGTGAAATTCTCGAACTGTCAAAAACCTGTCGATATTTATGTGGATAAAAAGGAGAAAATAAAAAGTTGTTTAAACCGAAGAGCTTTGAATTTCGAAACGATTGACTTACAGATCGTCGCACAACATGAAAACGTAATTAATTCCATCCATTTTTACTTACAACTTAATCTCTTTCAACATTATTGACGTTTTTTTTCTGGTACGTATACGCCTAGAAGTCAAGAACTATCTCACCTAAGCATGGTAGATATTTCAGATAAAATCAGATTAACTTAGTTTGCATTCTTATATAAACATAAGAAATTTGCCACTTATAATGATAGTTGTTTATTTATTCAAACAAAGATATTATTGCTTTATTCAGGTATTCTACCCTTTTATAACTGTTTGAAAGATGATTTCAGTTTTAAAATTAAAGAAATATCTGTTGCATATATTTTCAAGTGGTATATGTATTTGGACTGTTTCCTTGTAGAAGATGATCATAATACATAACCCATCCGATTTGAAAGCCTTGTCATTATATGCAAATGGAACTGTTTTCTCCTTTTTTACACACTATTCACAGTAATTTTTAGCTAGACACTTGATTTTTTTTATATTATATTATCTGTAAGGCAAATCAATTATCAGAACTTAACCGCTGTTATCCATATTTCTTCGAGAACGGCATACCAACATTGTCAACAGCGTGAAGTAAAAGTCGATGATTACCTACTGGTTTTGGCGTAAATTGGATGATCTGATCAACAACGAAATGTGATTTTAACAGGAAGGCATTATCTGCCACACAGTTGATGTCTCGTTGAAAATTTTAAAAATTTTTAAAAATTAATGTTGTAGTGAGTTAAATTTCAATACTGTTCATTGATTCACTTGTTGATTGTTGATTCACTTATATTCAAAATTTCAGGAGTGCTTATAAGCAGCGAAAAAATGATTAATTTTCACAACGATGAAACAATGAAATATTCTGCCTAAGGAGATTTTATCATGTCTCTCACTTCTCCAACCGCATATTTAATATCTCCTTTAATAACTATATAAAGTTAAAGAACTTGGTTTTTCTTCACAAAATTATTACATCAGAGCACCCAAAATATCTTCGCAAATGCTTAAGTTTCATGAGGTCTTTAAGAGGAAATGGTATTGTGCAGATTACTCATCGGGATGCAGCGTCTGAGAGACAATTTTTCATATTAAGCATCCGACTCTGGAACCAATTTCCTCGAAACGTGCAAGTTATTGGCAACGCAAATAAACTTAACCATGTACTTTATCAACTTTATCAAACGTAATCTGCTGTAAATGTCAGCTGTAAATATTGTTATTTTATTTTTAACTATCTTTATTTTTAATTTAAATTTTATATTATATTAATGTTTTTTATTTATTTATTTATTTTATTTCTTTTTTATACACATATATAATTTATAAATTTTGAATTTTATGAGTATCGATATGACTTGCCAGATTCTGGTACTTTAAATTATAAGATATTATGTCTTGTTGTATCAGAAATGCAAATTTAATAAATAAATACAAATACAAAAATACAAATACAAATAACTTACTATTGCATATCAAGATATAATAATTTCCACACTCACTAAGCAGAGAATTTTTCTAATGCATATTATTAATTAATAAGAATACACAAATTTTTGTAATAACTTCACGTGAGAGGCAGCACCTTCCTACAGCTGAAATACATAATTGGGGACTCTAGCTGTTATAGTTTTCCAGATATACAGATTTTAATAATTAGTTCATATGGAGCTTGCCACGCCCCTAATGCTTGATAGCGCATTTTTAACAAAAATATTGATATTGAACCTTTAGATATTCGTACAAAATTTTAGCAGTCTAACTGTTCTGGTGTTCTAGATATGCAGATTTTAGTATTTACTTCATAAGGGAGGTGCCACGCCCGCTTCTGCTGAACTCCCTATTTTTGTCGAAAATATTTATATTTAAACAAAAGTTACTCGTACAAAATTTAGGGACTCAAACTGTTAAAGTTTTCCAGTTATGCAGATTTTAGTATTTACTTTATATGGAAAGTGCCATGCCCTCTAGTGATAGGTCGCCCATTTTTCTCATAAAAAATCATATTGAACCTAAAAATATTCGTACAAAAATTTGAGTAGGTTAATTGTTCTGGTGTTCTAAATATTTTTGTCCAGAATATTTATATTTAAACTAATATTACTTGTACAAAAATTGGGGACTCTAGCTGTTAGAGTTTTTCAGATATATAGATTTTCGTATTTACTTTATATGGGAGGTGCCAAACCCACTATTGTTAGTTCGCCCATTTTTGTCCAAAATATTTATTTTAAAACTGTAGTTACTTGTACAAAATTTGAGGTATCTTGCTTGTTTTTCCAATATACCCATTTTGTTATTATCTTACAATAGTAGGTAATGTAGTATATGTGGGCGTTTCACCTCGCTCATTTGAAATATCAACATAAAAAGAAGCCTATAACTCCTTCCAGGCATACAGAAAGATACTGTGAAAATTTTTAGAAAATCGGTTCAGCCGTTTAGTCATCTATAAACTTCAAACATACAAACATACAAACAAACACACATTCATTTTTATATATATAAATGATTTCCGAGATATAAGAAGTTTTAAATTTAATTCATATGGGAAGTACCACGCCCCCTTTTCCTAGTCAACCCATTTTTGTCTAAAATATTCATATTGATACTACAGTGGATTCGACAAAATTTTAGGACTCTGACTATTATATTTTCTTAGATATAATAATTTAATATTTCTTATATTGGAGGTGACACGCCCACTATATCCAATCCACCCATTTTGTTTATATATACGTCAAAGTCGTCCATACAACATTTGAGGTCTCTAGCTGTTGCAGTTAATGAGATATGCGACATTAAATACTTATTAGATATGTGTGCGTGGCACCTCACCTACTTGAAATTCTAATAAAAAGTAGCCTATAGTTCCTTCCAGATATACAGGAAGGTACTGTCAAAATTTCAAGAAAATCGATCCAGCCGTTTAGCCGTCTATGGACTTCAAACAAACCCACCAACAAATAAACACCCATTCATATTTGTAAATATACACAGATGTAAAATTCATTAAAAAATTACATATGTGACGTATGAGTGATATTCAATTCAATTAAGTTTAATACGGCAAAAAATCATAGAATTTTTATTGCATACTGTCAGGGTAACTGTGCGTATGAGTAATATATTTCATATCAATTAGATATTAAGTATGTAGTATATGTGGGCATGGCACCTCGCTCATTTGGGATATCAACATAAAAAGTAGCCTATAACTCCTTCCAGACATACAGGAAGATACTGTGAAAATTTCAAGAAAATCGGTTCAGCCGTTTAATCGTCTATAAAGTTCAAACATACAAACAAACACACATTCATTTTTATATATAAGATTATTCACACACGCAACTATTCGCTATTTTGCTCGCAACGGATACCTTCGAACCATGACTATTTGTTTACACGCAACTTCACACAAGGCTGACTGGATTATTACTGACTGCCTTTTTATATGTCCGCAAAATCCGTATGATGAACGTTCTCGATGTGGAAGGTTCGTGTTCTCGCCTTCTAGAGAACTCTACTGCGACCACATTGTTGTTTGTGTATTTTGTCCACGATGTTGTTGCTTTCATACTTGTCTGTCACCTTTTCTTATACTGAATTTGTTGGTATATGCATGTGTTGATCGTTGTATGTATTTGTGTGGCTTTTGTTTATGTTAAACGATGTTTTCTTGGGAAACGATATTAGGTCGTTTCCATTTGCGTAACAATATGTAGTGGGAAATATAGAAAAAATAAACAGCGTAAATTAAAACCTAAAAAAAGCGATATGAAGCTTCCTCTTTAGAAGCTGACAAGCAAGTGGATGCATTTTTATTCTCCTTTTACGAATTTGTTTGATGTTCGTGTCCTATGTGCGCAGCGTTGCCATTTGCCAACTTTTCCCTTTTCTTTTGAGTTTTTTGAGATGCGGAAAAGTTTTCTTTAAAGTTGTTTTCTAACAAAACAAGTTTCAAGGATTCATTTCATGCAATTGTTTTTTTCAAAATAACAATTTATATTTTGTTTATTTTTTGGCGCTTTTATTGCATCAGCTGTGCGGAGATGCCACTTATGCAGTATTGATACCAGTTTGTATATGTACATGATTTCAAAAATTATACTAATCACCCACTTAAAGCTGATTCAACTTAAAACTATTATTAATTTTCACTATAGTTAAGAAACAGTTAGTAACAGATTTAAATATTAAAGTTGTTTTTAAAAAGAACCGACTTTAGTGTTTGACTATGATTATGGGCCAATGTTTCTTTTTATTATTGAGAACAAACCTTGGTTTACTAAAAATTTCAACATATTCATTTCAATTTTAAATTAAAGACTTTCCTTTTATCGTGATTGTAGATTAAAATACCCTGGTTGATTCGCAAATGACACAACGTTTATTACAAATAACTGACAATTTTACTGTCATTATTATTACCATTATTATCAATTTGGAAATGTTGAGTAAAAACGTTATGAAACGTATTAAGTGGTGCTGATTTAATTTGGTTTCCCTTTACAGCGATCTCGTGAAGCAAATAAATAAATGGATGCCCAACGAGATAAGTTTGCAAAATTCTATATTTGTTATTATTTTTATTATTATTGTAATTTTTTTCTTATTTAGCCAATGTTAAATAAAAAAGTTGTGAAAAAATGTAACTTTTACGTTTACTTTATCATTCCTATTTTTCCATACTTACACTCCTTCATTTCTACAATGATACATTTGTATGTTTGTTGTCAACTATTTTTTATTGCGGCCGACAACTTTAAATGACAATTATCGCGTTGTGAGTTTCCAGCAAATTATCACGGAAAATGTAATAACGGTCTGCGGAAACAAAGAACGCCTCAAGTGTTTATTCATTCTGGTTGTCTGCGTTGACCTCATCGCACCTGCATTTAGTTTTACTTGTGGCTCAGCATGGAGCTAAATTTATATTGTGTAGGATTGGTTTAGAATATTCACTAGTGCCGTAAGGCAGCGATATTTCTGTTCGAAGGTGTCTGCGATTTTAAGAAGAAAAATTACCGAAAAAGCAGAAATCCTTGTTGAAAAAACTTCAAATTCTCTGTGTTTGGTGGAATGTATAAAATTATTTAGCAAAGTAGCTGTTTAGTCTCTTTTACGTTGTCTATTTTTATCATCATAACATTTTTTTACACTATACATATACATATGTATATATACAGTGGGCCACAGCTTAATTCATCCAACACACTTAAAAAATTTAACTCATCTAATTTCGAAAAGGTACAAGGTATAAAAGATTTTAATAAGAGCTTATATAATATATATAAAAAGAAATAAAACACCTTTATTCAGGCTGTAGTTTAACGGAGTTTGGGGGTTCTGGTAAAATTATTTGAGTACCCAAATGTATTAGAATGTTTGATTACATTATAAATTGTTCCTCTATATAAACCAATTAACAGGGAAATTTCATTTATCGTCTTCCTGGTTTGTCGAAAATAAAGTATTAATTTAACATCTGCTTTAGAATAACTTGACCCTTTTCATGAACCTTAGGATTAATTTATGTACACATTTATTCGGATATCATTTAAAAAACAGTAAATTGAATGCATTGTTAAAGGGACAAAACTAAAAATGTTTTAATTATGCGTCCACTTGAAAAACAATTCTTTCGTCAAATAATGATTTATCGTGTAAGAAAATAAATAGAATAGAAAAGCAAGGAATGAATCAAATATGAAAGATATCGAACTTATCTTTCCAGGGGAAAAGTCACGTTCAATCACATAAAATGTGATATCATACTATGCTTTAATTATATGTATGCCACCACTTCATAAATATCAGTTATTTATTTCCTTTTTTTTCATCCACAAGATATTATGATACACTTAAAAAGTCATAGGAAAAACTAGAACGTTTCCAAACAAACAAAAATTTGGTACATTTTAATCGCACATTATTACAACTTGCCTTTAACTAAAGGCAGTTAAGTTAAGTTTATTTGCTATATATACGTACTATTATTTTCAATATGGCAATTTAAAATATAAACAAAATTAATAAACATAATGAAAAGGAAGCACGGCGTTGCCACTGCGTTCTTAAAGAATTTGTTCACTGCCATACATATTTTTAAAAAAGTGAACTTTATTTTATCAGAAAGTTGTAATAACAAAAAACAAGTTCAGTTGACTTGACCTAAAGTTACCTTTTACTAAACCCAACATAATCTTTCTTTGGTAGTTACTCTGTCCGAAACTGTGGCATATACATAGAGTGTCTTAAATTTCTGTCGTTCTTTTTAATATCGGGTATTTTTCCCTACAGTTAAACAAGCCTAAAAAAAAATAAAATAAGGACATACATCTGCGGTCTTAAGCAATAACATCTTAAGTTTAATTTTTTATTTATTTATTAATTACAATACATTTACAAAATTATATCGTATTTATTATGACCTGAGTAACTTAGAGTATGTGCTCAGTGTAGTGTTACAGACCAGAATATCTGGTAGGAATCACCCCCGCAAAACTCACGCTAGTAGTCTAGCACGCTACTCACTAGACTACCAGGTCACACGACACCTTAAGTTGAAAATGACACTTTCGAGAAAAATCACTTCTTAAGTATAGACTTCTTCTAGAAGTAATTGAGACATTTGTGCATTCGAAAAATGTTATTGTAAAATTAAAGGGACTTATACAGACAAGGTTAAGATCAAGTAGTTAAATATATCGCTTTGCGAAGTCCAAACGATGTACTTTAAGGACCTTAAATTATAAATTTTAATATTTATTTAAATTTTTCAGCAGAAATACCCATATCCGTTACTAGACGTACTTTACTATCTGACTGTCTTAACATTTCAAAAGTCTTTAACATTTCAAAGAAATATTTTGTTTGTTCACTTGCTCGCATGCAATTCGATACAGCATGGAAATAACAAGTACAACAAAAGGCCTTAACACCAAGAGCAATATTAATAGAGAATTGCCCCCCAAGGCCCTTTACCCTTTGTCTAACCTCCATTGGAAATTAAAAAATATTTTCTGTGGTACATCAGAATGGAAATATTTACAATGTTGAGCATGAAATTGAATCCGAAAGCATTAAAAAGGAAAGGGATAAAATGAAAACAAATTCTAGAAAAACAGACAAGAACAATTATTTGGATAGTAGTTGGAGAAGCCTTTTAAATATTATTTTACAATATGTCCCAAAGCGCCATCAAACACTCACCATTATTACCATCACCATTAATATCATCACAATCTTAAAGTTCCCTCCACAAATTTCCTTTTCCCTTTTTTTTTGTTTGTTGTTCATTATCTAAATAATAGGAAATATTGATTGTGTTGGTTTTATTCTGACAGTGGTGGCACCAAAAAATGGATAGAAAAGCTTAAGGATGTGTAGCTGATGTAAGCATGTTTTAATTATTTATTTATCTTTGTTATTCGTTTCTAAATTTTTAAATATTTGTATTTAAGTATTATGCCCTGGTTGCCCAAGCGTATGAAACGTAAAATCGTAACGTACGTAGCTTAAAAACGTTTGTGTAGTTATAGAAACGTTCAAAACGGGACATATGTCAACGAAGAATGTAAATTAAAAGCGAAACAGAACAAAAGCAACACACAAACGAACACAACACAATGCAAAGAAATTGGTATACAGACTCATAATCAGTGTTGCCGTTTTTTGTTCAATGTGTAGATTTTTCCGGATTTGGTTATTATTTTTCTTATAAAAATAGCTTTTGTTTTGTTTGTTAAAATTAAGTAATTAGTGAGATTATAATTTTAGTTTGTTATTTTTTGTTCCTTTTTTCTCAATTATAATTTAAGTTTTAAAAAAATAAAATAAAAAAGCTGCGAATTTAATTTTGGTCATATTTTTCCGTATTTGGTGATTTTTTCGCAAATGTTGGTTACAATATTTTTTTTTCATGGCAACACTGCTCATCCTCTCTCATGTTCAAATGTCACGTAAAAACGTGGGAGAATTCTGTTTTATACAGATCGTTCCGTTTTTCTAACTAGAGAGAACGTTTCGGTAAGCGTTTACATTGTTCTCCATATGCTAAAAAGAGAAAAGAGTTTTCTAAGGTACGTTACGTTACGGTTGGGTAACTGCCACTTTAGACTATTGCAGACATCTACTAACAATAATGTTTACATATTGTTTGTTGCGATTTGTTTGGTTTCATACACAACATTTTCTAACATGTGATATTTTTTTTATATTTACTATATTTTCTCGCATGCTACATATATTATTCTCTCAGTTAGTAACCCTTTAATTCTCCCACTCAATTAGTGCGCATGCATATGTACATATGTTTGTACCGTTGAAATTACATTACCATATATGGTAATATTTCTGATTTTTGCAAACTCGTTTTTTTGTCCTTTTCTCACGCATGATCAATCAGTTGTATACAGAAATAAATATTTGTTCTCCCTTTTACTTAACTACGTAATTAATATTTTAAACACGCACTAAATGATCTTACTAAAAATTAGAAACTTATTAATAAAGTGACCGTTGTGCGAAAATGTCTTATTTTAGAGAAAAAAAAAAAAAAACTTTGGTGTTAACAAAGGAACAATAAGTTCATACATCTGATAAAAAAAAAATTAAATTAATTAAATGAGATTTATATTTTATATAATATATAAAATATACTATATTTATAATAGTTTTAAAGTGAAATACATATCACACGAGGTAAGAAATGATTTTAGCAAGAAAAGTGTGTCACATATGTATAAAAGTGATTTTTTCCCCTTAAAGGAATTACATATATTTTATTTTGGTCGTGGAATTTTCCTCGACCCGCAATTTTTGGGAAAGCCCAAGAGATTGGTCCCAAACTATTGGACTCAACGGATGGTGGGAAGTTTCCTCAGGAACCGATAAGCTTCCACGTGAATCCCACATATTATTGACGCGGCAACCTCACCATGTGACGAAACCTCATTCCTTATTTTAAATATGTGCAAATATTAATAATTCTCAAAAAAAAAAAAATTAATGGGAATTCAAAGTTCTAATATAAAACCAACAAATAATATCAAAATTTTGGAACAAATTATAATGTAATTTAAATTACCAAGACAACGTTCTAAATATTCTACATAACTACAAATATATATAATATCTACATTTTTAAATAACTAAACAATTATTATTGAATTAAACAATGTACTTTACCTTATTAATTAGTTATCTAAACTAAATACCTAATTTTGAATATATACATGTAATATTCTTAAGCTTAAAATCTGAATTCTAAAGTTATAAAATTGTAAAATCATTTAAAACTATAAGAAAAACTAAATTTAAAACCTAAATAATTATACTAAAAATTTTGCTACGAAATGTAAAACATATAAAAGTATTAAAATTAAATATTAAAATATAACTATAATGTGAATTTAAATTATAAAATGAACACAATTATTTTAAAATCAAATTTGTTTATAATACATTAATACTTTTACATGTTCTTAATTACTAATTTAATTTCTTTTTTTTCCGAGTGTAACCTAAAATATCTTTATTTTACTTTATAATTCTTTTGTTAAACTTACGCACACTAATTACAAAAATAAGTTCTTTTAAAGCAACAAGAACAACGTCATCAGTATGAATTAATTGCTGGGCCCTTCGATCGGAACATATTGAAATGCATCATTATTTTGGTTGTGAGTAAAGAGTGAAATTTATTTATTTTTGTAATTATTTATCAATAACTCTATCTTAAGTATTTCTCTCTTATTTTGTCCGATAGTCCGATTCCACCTTGTTTCTTCATTCTCTTTAACATTTTTTTTTTATTATCTTAAATTTCTTTTTCATTCATATTTGTTTTGAACTTATCAATGAATGAGTATGTTTTCTTATTTTGTTTTGATTATGATCATTTATTTTTGTTCCAATAAATAGTACTAGTAATTTGTTATTGTAAAATATAAAAATATGTAATTCTAAGTTACTTAAAAGGGGAAGGATGAACCAGACAGGGATGTTGATTTTGTAGATAATAAAATGTCATTTTTAGGGACAGAAATAGACTCAGGGTATAGGTATTCTGTCAAGGCGTCTGATACTATTAAGATCAGAAGGGTGGGAAAATTGTACCCCAATGTGCTTAACATCTCGCGCAAATAGATTAGAAGTTTAAAATTTTGTTTGAAACTTTTTTTTCTTTTAAATACACTCTGTGGTGATAAGGCAAGAGAGTGTATTATATGTTTGCGTCATGAAACCGGGTTAAGAACCGTATAGACCACTGAGCTAGTTTTACATCTTATTTTGCCCTTAACCAAGTTTTATATAAAAAAATAATATGTTCAATTTCTATGAAGATGAATATAAAATAATTTTTATTATTCTTTCGATAACGACGCGTAACATGTTACGAAAATGGAAGCATCGTTTAACATAAACATGAGAAACAAAAGCTACACTACACTAACACATACAACGAACTTGTTACAAGTAAATCAACAACATCGATATGGAAGAAAAGGAGACAGACAAGTAAGAAAGAAAGCGACAAACAACGTAAGTAAAGTACACAAACAGCACTGAACTCGCAATAGAGCTTGCGAGAAAGCGAAACCCCGAACATTCCTCTTGAAGAACATTCATTAGACTGTTTGCGTGGGCATATAAAAAGGCAAGAGAAAGTAGGCAACGAGCAGTAAAAATTCAGTCAGTCTTGTGTGAAAACGCGTTGCGTGCGTTGTAAGCAAATAAAAGTAGCGAACAAGCAATTATTGTTGTATTCGTCAAGTTGTAAACGGTGTCACACAAAAGTAGTGAGAAGAAACTAAACACCAATTTATTTTGTTTGCTATCAACGAACTCATATTCTATAATTCTGAGGTAATTAATGTAATATTCTTTTTGAGCTATACATACGATTTATAAACATCTGTTCTATCTATTCTAATCCAACAGTTCAATCGCATAAATGACTTCCAAATATCATCAGTCAACCCAATAGTTAGATTTCGTTTGAAGAATCAATGCTCCGTTACACTTCTGTCAAAAAACATGAGGAATCTTAAGATGAATCATCAGGGTACTGCCAGATTCTTGACATCCCCCAGAAAGGGGAAAGCTTGAAATATTACAAAACCAAGCGAGTATTTTTTTCGAAGGTGTAGCTGTATCTTATCGAAGATGGATGACATCTTAAATTTGAATTTTAGAATTCCGTTATCATTTTGCATAACGAATGTCACAGTCGCTGCAATATCGGAGTTCTTAAAAAAATTAAGGTCCAATCACGCCATCATAACAAAGTCCGCCCCAAAAAGTTGCTCGTTGTAGATGCATTTGTTTCTTATGGATTGCATGAAGATTTTCTGATTCCCAAGTCAGTGAGTACTTGGTGTTCACAATACCATTCAGATGAAAATGGTCAGCATCGAAAAATCCGATTATTTTTTTAAAAATTGGCGTTGACATTACTTTGCTTCATTACCCATTGAACGAATTGCCAATGTAGTCTGTTGATTTGTAAGACTGAAGTTGTTAAAAACGATACAGGTTTTCGTTTTCTTTTCAAGGGACCAAGTTTCTTAAGGAAAATGTGCGCCAGCTTTGTGACAGATGCGTTCCTGTCAAAACCAAGCTCATCAAATCCAAACAACCACCGTGGTTTACTACTGAAATAAAAGCACTCATTGAGAAGGGGGATAGTGCCTACAAGCGCTGGAAGAAGTCCAGGACTGATGACTTGAAAGCTCTTCATAAATCCGCACGTTCTGAGGTTACTAAGCACATAAAAATTGCGAAAATATTGTATTATGGTAGAAAGCTTTCCAATGCAATGGACAATAAATCTAAAGGGAATGTGATTCGTGAAATAGGAATTGGTGGAAAATGCCCTAAAACTGATTTCGTCATAGACGATAATAGGCTTAATGACCAGGGTTCCAACGTCTATAGGTAATTTGTATGACGACCTTTGTTATGTCCCACCACTCCTTTAGTTTACATTGCGTAGACCAGTTCGAAGTCTTGGATTTCGGTGAAATCGAATGCAATTGGTTCTGATGATTTATATCCTTTGTTTTTAAAAGTTTTGAAACCTAGACTTTTGCCATATTATATTAATATTACATTATATTAATATTATATTATATTATATTTAGTGCTAACTAAATCTACTTTTCCTGATCAATCTGGAGGGATACAATTAGGCCCCGATTATGGTTCACAACAGTTGTAAATTTAGTGTTGTAGTTTTAAAATTGCGATTATGGTTCACAACATCTATCGCCAGTGTTGTGCTTTATGTTGTGTGTGTTCACATAGCCTGATTATGGTTTACAACAGTTGTTTTTAAGTGTTGTCAGTACTGTCAAAAATTTACAACAGCTCATTAGCTGTTGTCTTGTTGCCGCGTTCAGTTTAAAAAAGAAAATGGATAAAAATTTGTAAGTATATGTATATACCAGTGCATATAATTTTTTGTGGAAATTTTAAAAATTACAAATAACTGGAAATATTTTATAGAAAAATAATCACTAACAAGCAGAAGGAAAAGCTGGTCGAATTCATGACAGCAAATCCTGACATTGACAAGTTATCATTTTGAGCAAATAAGACGCAGCATAAAGGGACGTGGGAGAAATTTTCATTGGAGCTAAATGACTTGGGTCCACCCATTAGAGTTTCAAAAGAATGGCAAAGGGTTAGTAGAAGAATTGTAGCATTCTTAAGCCATGGACTCATTATAAAGCCAATTTGAAAAGAAAATTCTCTGCCAATAGAAAAAAACTTTCAAGTTACTGGTGGTGGTCCGTCGACGGAAATTGGAGCAGAGCACCGTAGAGTTGGTGTTTATGCAATGGAAAGTAAATCCAAATGGATTTGCAATGGGATTGCAAATTCAAGACGAATCCTCATACGATATTGAAGGGCCTTAAACTAGCACTAACCGAAAAGCTACAAAATACAAAAAATAAGATGGGGGATGAGCGTCTAAAAACCTTAAAAAGGCAAGAAAAGAACCAACAGGTGATATTGCTTGGTTTAAAACGTCTTGATAAGGGCTGATATAAAAATGATCAAATAAATAAAAAATGCTAGAAATAAATAGGGAAAAAGCTGAATTACAAAATGAATTATTAAAAGCCAAACTCCTTTTAACCCAAAAAAAAACTTGAAATGTAAACTATTTATGAATTTGTATTTTAGCTTTAAGTAACTATGTGATCTAAATAAATTTTAATGTGATAAGAAGGTTTTTTTATATTTATATATTTTAATTTGATTTTGAAAGGAATTTATTGCAATCCATACATAAAATATAAACGCTAATAAAACTAGCCTTTATTTTTAATTGTCATGTTTTAACAAGAGTTAAAATTTGTGTTTTATGTAGGCTTTTTGTTTTTTAACGTAATAATTTTTGTTTTCAATTGGCAGTTTTATACACTCATAGTTGTATTTTCAAGGAAAAGTATACTAACATTGAAGAGCAACACTGTGACATACACAACATCTAGATGTTGTAAACCATAATCAAGAAAGTAATAAATGTTGTGTTGTCTCTGTTACAACACAACATTTATGTGTTGTGAACCATAATCGGGGCCTTACTTAACTATTACTCAGTCGGGTTTCATGAAAGTTAGGAGTTGTACTACCGCTCTATTAAATGTAGTTGAGGATCTTAGGTTGGAGCTAGATTAAAATAGTGTAGCGTTTCTAGTTCTTCTTGATCACACCAAGGCTTTCGATACAGTCGATCACAAAGTTTTATTGAATAAGATCCGGAAACTGTTTAATTTTTCTAATTCTGCCGGTAGTTTAATTTTTTCTTATCTGTTGAACAGATGTCAAAAGGTTTATTTAAATGGGAATATTTCGGATCCGCTTAATATAAGTAGAGGTGTTCCCCAGGAACCAATACTCTATTGTTCTGTATGTATATAAATGATCTACCAGATGCTTTGGTTGGCTGTCATTGTCATATGTATGCTGATGATGTGCAGCTTTATACCAGTATTAGTAAGGAGAATATTGATTCTTGTTTACACTCTATTAACCGCGATTTGGAGAGAATTTACGTATGGGCTTCGGCAAATGGACTATGCATCAATCCCTCAAATTCCAAATGTATTAAGCTTTCGAAAAGCAATGGGTCGTTTGTTGTACCTGAATTGAGTATCAAGGGAAATAGAATTGACTTTGTCAAGTCTGCAATCAATCTGGGCATTGTCCTTAATGATCGATTATCGTGGTCTAGCCATATAAGTGTTGTTGTTGGCAGAATTTACAGCACGCTTCGAAATTTATGGGCTGACATATATTCAACTCATTTTGCCATTCGTATGCAACTTGCTAAAACGTATTTAATTCTTGGGCTTTTGTATTGGTGTGAAATCTTCGCAAACTGCGATAGTAATGACAACCGCTAACTCAACTTGGCATACAACAATATAGAGACTGTTCACGCTGGCCACCCTACCTTTTGGTTTAGCTATAAGTCTAGGCGAATTCATGTAATAGGTGGGATTGACTAAACAGCTGATACTATTCCAAGTGTCAAAATTTGTGTGTGTTTGTTGTGCGTGTGTGTTTTGTTGTTAACTTTTTTTTCTTTTCAATTTTTTTTCTTCCTATTTTGACAGCCGAAGGAGTGTTTTACAAAAACAAAATGCCTGTTGTTTTTGCATTGTTGTACTTGTTGTAGAGTTGCGGCTACCTTATATGAATTTGCCGTGCTATAAGTTTTAGTTTAAGTGTATAAACCACCCCTGTGTTAATATGAATAATTGTGAATTGTATACAATATAATTGAAAAGAGATCACTACTCGATCCACCCCCGAACCCGAAGGTACGTTTGTGTACATTGAATAAATAATAATAGATTATTTAACACTAATATCTTTGTTTTTTATTTACCCGCATTCTCGCGAAATATTTTATTTTATTGCTTCCCCAATTCCCCCCGAAACATAGACATATGTCTTTCTTAATCGCCAGATATTTAGTGTGAAATTTGATAATCTTTATAATTAAATGCCTTATTCTATTCCATAAGACTATTGACGCGAAACAGCCCAAATATGTATTAAGCCGAAGTAAGTTTGCTAAATCTTTCCGGGACATGAAGGTTATTCAACAACGGTAGAGGACTCTTCCGTCAGAGCGACAGTTTTTTATACACTCCACAAGTCTTTGGAAATCCCAACCAAACTACATCCAAAAAGCAATATGTTAAGCAATGCAAATGCGTTCAAAAAGGAGTTACATAAATTGTTCTCTTAATAAAAAGTTTCACGCTGTTAGGTCGGCTAAAATTTTTTTTTTACTTTTTTAGACCGATTTTTGTAAATATGTATGTCTTTTTTTATATTTTTATAATTCTTTACCTTTTAACTTTTTTATTTACTTCTGTATTATTGTTAGTTTTCAAATTGCTTCTTATTATATTATTATTTATACTTAAATTTAATATTTATATTAATTTTATAATCTTTTATTTTTAATTAATTTCCTATATTTAATTAATATTAGTTTTTTATGTTTTATATCTTAGTGCTCCTAAGCATAACATTATCACTTATAAGATTAATATCTAAAAATTAAAACAAAAGTAATAAAAAAATTTTTGATCACTCTCCGAATGGTTGACACATTATGTGCACTTTCTCAACTGAAAATTCTTCAAAATTTGCGAACAGTCTCAGCATAACTGTACATATGTATTTTTAAAGTAAGTTTTCGCAATTATAACGCATTTTTCTTTCTTAAAGCGCTCCATTTTTAATAATCGGTATAAACACAATAAATGACACCAAATTAAAAAAGTAAGCTCTTACCTGGATGTTAAATTTAAAATATTTTAGAGACTTTTAATTTAGTCACTATTTGAAATAAAACTAATTGTGATTATTTGTTTTGTATTTTGTTTGTACGAATTAATTGTAGTCAGACTGTAGAAGGTCGCATATGCGTCTCCCTTTTTCTCAACAAATTTATATCCGCCGCCGTTGTTGTCTTTCAGTAAAACATTTTCACTATTATTACGAAAATAATGAAACAAAACAAAAACACGGAAACGCGGCTTGTAAACGAGTCAGCCATTCACATGTCCTACTCGACAGTCAGTCAGTATGCTGTTGCTTGAGTCAGATTTTTCGTATTTTCTCCTAGATGATGTAAAGGTTTGAAAGTCAAATCAGTTGCCAGGCAACACAGCATGGAGTGAAAATATGTGTGTGTATTGTAAAACAGAAACAATAGATATGACAACATAAAATACATGCATAAATATATGGTATGTCTAATACTATGTTTGTATGTAAATGTTTTTAAACGTATGAGCATAGCGATCCAAATGAGATTCTCCGTAAGGCAGCGGGAATGTTGTGTCATATAGTTTGTGATCTTGTGGTTCCTTTTTTTTTTGTTTTAATTATGTGAGTGTATTTGATTGGATGTTTTTTAATTCTATGACATTCGCTGTTCATATCATCAACGGCATTTTATTAAATATCTTTTAGAAATTTTACGTTGTGCACGTTTTATTTTACATTTTTGTGCCTTTATCTCGAATATTTTAAAGTTCACATTACAATTGAACACGTAGATATATTTACTTTAATGTATGTTTGCACTGTATTCCATTTTACACAATCAATTTTTTGTTTTAAAGTTATTTTCTCTTTCAGTAATTAAGCAAAATAATTTAGGCGCTTTAAGTAACACGACACGTCCTTTTCGTTTGCACACAAGTTTATTAATGATGCCTTTCTCGGCATCAAGATTATTCCTTAATCTTGCTTATTATCTGTGTTTATATTACAAAAGAATAAAAGAAACAGATATATGTACAATGAATATCGCAAAAAAGTTATATGTACAAATAAAAACCGTTATCTATAAGACATTCAGAAGAAATACATAATACATATCCATCCAAAACAAAAAAGCATTCAAATTTCCGATAAACATCTAGTTTTGATTTATTAATTCCAAAAAAATCAGAAGCACAACATAAAAGTTCGTTCATATCAATTTTGCCCACAACACTTGACTTCCTCACATTGATCAGACATTCTAAGAAAAAATTATAATTAAAACTAGGATCCATGCAAAACTTAAAATACCTTACATATTCACTTTCGCCCATATTACATATTCGACTGCTGCTTTTCGTTCTGGACAGACTGCTACACGGTGCTCCAAACTTCCACATTCGTAACAGGAACCCACCTGTCGTTTCGGCGTTTTGCACTCAGCTGCAAAGTGCCCAAAGGAATTATAGCATCTCAATTTCTTTTCCTTTACCTCACCTATCTGGCCACAATTATTTGGGTACAGCTTTATAGTAATTTTAGAAAAGGCCTGCAGGAGTCGCGTCTTGCTTGTGTAACATTGCAAGTTAGCCTGAACTCTAATCTGCTCATCTGAAAGGCCCTCAATGATATTATCGATTAACTCATCATGGGAAACATCATCCTTGTTAGCCAATTTAATTTTGTCGTTATGGTAGTCCGTTAAAGGTTCAACGAATTTCCATATACGCGTTTCAAATTTACGACGCGTCATTAATTTATTTTACTTTGTACAAACAATTTCCTTCATCTTAGCTAATAGTGTTTTCACACCGAGTGGTTTTAACGTTAAAACCAAAAATAAAACGTGCTTTTACCATACAAACTAATTGTGTTAAAACCAACTTAAAAACTTTTTTGAATTGGTTTTAAGTAGATTTTATGAAATACAACCTTGTTTTATGTACTAAATCAGAGCTACCAGCTCTGAAACGTTGAAAACAGCTGATAAATACAAAACAAATGTAAAAATACAGAAAGCCGATTGTATAAAAATGTAAAATTTTAAATAATGAATGCTGCAACAATAATAAATAATAATATTATAACAATAATATTAATATTAATAATATTATTTCTTAATTTTTCATTTTTTTATTTTTTCTTAAACAAAAACAGCTGTTGCACAGTCATAAATGTATGAAAGTTAAAACCAGATTTAAGAAAATTGGCAGTGTGAACGCAAAATCAGCTGATTATGATTTTAATGCTAAAATCAGGTTTTAGCTTTTGGTGTGAAAACACTGTAATATATCCTCAGAATTTTCATAAATGAAATTTGGTTTTGAATGTAACCACTTCTGAGTCTTTCCTTACAATTTGCACATTAATGAGGCTTTAGCTGTATTTTCATCCACACAATACACTTCATCAATACTTTTAAATTGAGTAAAATCCTTTTCATTTTCAGCAATATTTTTTACAGTTTTATCTTCACGAGATTTCTCAAATTATACTATCTTTTTCAACAAATCGTTTTCTTTTTTTAGCAACTCTTTCTCCCGCTTAGCATTTCCAATTCTTTTTTCAATAATAATCCAAGAAATTCGAATTAATTTTTTCCCTTCATTTGTGGCATGTTCCGATCATGTGTCTCACACTCATTTGTTTCCCGTCCATCAGCAAAATCATTTTCTCACTTTGCCCAATAATGTCGTCACCCGGGTATTCCCCTCTTTCGACTGCCAGCACTTCGTTCAATCTCAACTGGAGGGCATTTTTCGTGATTTAATGTTTCCTCTCTCACTATCTTTAATCGCACTTTCTTTTAATGAAATTTAAATTATATTCAAAATTTTCTTTGTTCAATTCTTTTCAAATAAGTCTTTTCAATATTATTATTTTCCGTCGACTTTAACATCGTCGACATTAAAAAAATATTTGACTACGACTTTTTCTCCACATATTTTATTTCCCAAATTAAAAAAGTTATTAAATTTTATTGTTTATGTTTACAAAACTATCCTCAAAAAACGCGAACTAGGGCGAATTTCAAAAAAGCTGAGACCCGTATTTAATTAAATCGACTAAGGATTAAAATATGTTAATTTGACATTTTTATTACAAAAAACACCGAACAAAAAATTAAAAAAACTGTTATTTTTTACAGAATATCCTTAAAAAAAGGCCATGGATGATCGTCCTTGAACAAATTGTATATACAGTTGGACGCGCCTTAAAAAAACCTTTTTTGTGATACCCATATTGTATCTGTTGGTAAGGAAACATATTCTCAAATTAACAAAACATGCAGAAATATACCCTTTTTCAAAATGGTCCAGCTCACGAGAGGTCGAAGCTAGAGCCGAAATATCTCAAATGTCATCTTAAAAAAGTCCAAGGTTCATTTTGAGGGGGGTACATCGAGCACGAATTTTGCTTCCATAAAATTTGAGTCGCTCTAATATACATATATTATTTAGCTTTAATCAAAAAGTATGAAAGAAGTGATGACATTCTGAAAGTGCATTATGTTGATTGACGCTAGGTTTGATCAAATCGGACAAAAATTACCGTAGTTATTTAAAGAGTATAACAGTCGTTTAATATTTTTCATACATATTTTTTTTTTTCAAATTAACTTTAATTTCAAAAAATTTTAACGGATCTTGATTGTTTACTTGACGATTTGCACTTTACACGTTTGAACACTTTAAGCAAACATTAGACAACTTCCGGTGGTTGGTCCAACGGAAAAAGAACATATTTTTCATAAGTGTTGGCAATTTCGAAGACGCCGTATTGTATTTGGAATCGTGTAGGCTTCTCAGGCGAACCCATGTGAAAAGCTAGATAATATTCCTAACGAAAGGGGTTTATGTACCAAAGAAAATAAAGTATAAAGAATGTGAATTTTGGCATATTTTGGAATATTTTTCAAACATATTTCTGGACGCGGGAGGAAAGATAAAAGGGAAGGATATCTATCGATCTTTTGCTTTCAAATTCTTGTCTTAATATTTCTCCAATTGAAACTCATCCAGGTATATTAAACTCTGACCATGTACCCATTACGTGCCAAATATATGGTTATTTTATGCAAAGAACAAAATTTATTCCAATGTACCATCTTGCCAACTGGAACGGTATAAGTAAATTCGTTGACACTGAAATTCAAAGGAATAATTTGCAGACAATAAACATTACTGAGCAAAATATTGAAAATATTATAGAAAAAATCACTTATATCGTTCAACAAGCAGCTAAAAAAGTCCCATTTAAACAAACGCAAGTGTGGCAACGAAAACTTTCCCAATTAACATTATACCTTATTAGTCAGAGAAATAGATATAGGCGAAAATTTCAAAGATCAATTGTCAATACAGAAAGGTTATTATTGTCTTCTATTCTAAAACAGCTGAATAGTTTGATAAATTTCCACGTGTCAAATGACAGAAACAAAAATTGGAACTTATTCTTACATAGTTTACCAGCTGGTAGCAAGAAAATGTGGATGATAAATAAAGCGAAAAGAGGTAATAAATCAAAAGTTCAGAGTTTGACAATAGATGGCGCTGAAGTATTTGATAGTGTATCTAAGGCAAATGCTATAGCAGACGTATTTGAAAGATCACACCAAATAACGCTTAACATATTTTCAACTGTGGACGATATGGTTACAAAACATATTCAGTGGCTAGATTTACAACCAATTCCAGAAAACATTATTAGTATTCAATAGATGAAGTAAAATATTATGTTAATAAACAGAGAAACTCTAAGGCACCAGGGGTGGATGGAATAAAGCCTATAATTTTAAAAAAGTTATCTAATAGTTTCTTTGGCCTGTTAGCTAAATTATTCAACTGGTGCCTTGCAAGCGGATATTTTCCAAAACAGTTTAAGTTAGCTAATGTGATACCAATTTTAAAACCAGGCAAAGACGTCCACTCCCCTAAAAGTTATCGGCCCATAAGTATGCTAAATGGAATAGACAAAATTTTCGAAAATATAATATTGAGTAGATTAAATGAATATACTAACGAAAACAACATCTTAAGCAAAGAACAATTCGGCTTTAGAAAATACCATTCAACAATACATCAAGTAAAGCGAATAGTAAACATGATAACGTCAAACAAGGAACAACGTAAAAGTACAGGAATAGTTTTTCTTGGCATAGAAAAAGCTTTTGATTCAATTTGGCACAACGGTATTATCTTTAAGCTTAACAAATTTGGATACCCGCTTTATTTGCAAAAGATAGTAAGAAGTTTTCTATCCGATAGATATTTTAAAATTCAAATGGACGATACATTTTCAACGCAAAGACCTATTCATGCAGGCGTTCCTCAAGGCTCAATTTTATCGCCTATTCTTTACTCTATATTCACTTCTGACTTTAAGCCACAGAGAAATCAGAGCACTGCCCTGTATGCTGATGACACCGCAATTATAATATCTGGCAAAGTATCCAATGCAATTGTGAAGAAGATGAAAGGCGCAATAATCCATGCAGAGAAATATTTTAACAAATGGAAAATAAAAATCAATCAGGAAAAAACGCAAGCCATTATTTTTCCGTTCAATAAATCTCCAAAAAGGATAACAAATACAACATTTAGCATTCAAGGATCTTCAATTCCAATAAACCAAAACGTTAAATACTTTGGTATATATCTTGACAAACACCTAACGTTTAGACACCATATTATTCAAACGTGCGAAAGGGCCATAAAATGCGGTAAGGCTCTCTATCCGCTGCTAAACAAAAAATCTCAGCTGAACACAAAAAACAAGCTCTTACTATATAAAGCTTGTATTCGGCCAATAATGACCTATGGTTGCCAAGTATGGTTAAAAAGATGCTCAAAAACAAACTTAAAGAAGCTTCAGATTATACAAAATAAAAACTTGAAAATTATTTACAATTTATCAAGAAGATATCCCACCAGTCTCTTGCATTCAAAATTCAAACAAGATATGTTAAATACAGTCATAAATAATTTAACTGCAAGATTTGAAGACAGAAACAGGTCTTCCAATTTTGAAATATTAAGAAATTTGTAAAAGTTATCCTTTCTGTGTCTTCAGAGAAGAAGACGCAAGTAATAGATAACAGTAAAATTTCTTTAAATTTTTGTGAGGTTTTTGCTATCTTTTCCTCCAAACTGTAAATTATTCTTTAACTTGTAAATATGTATATAATTAAAAAAAAATAACGTAATTTATTTGCTGCAATACATTAGTAAAAACTAAAATCTTGTAAATATAATATATTTAAATATTTTAATTGTAAACTGTGATAGAAAATAAATAAATAAATAAAAAGATAAAAGGATAAAGAAACCAAGAGCGTAACAATGCGTTGTTCTCATCGTGCGTTTTTGTTGTTTGACTACTTTTTTATTTATTTTTCTGAAACAGTGTTGCCACGAAAAAAAATTTTGTAACCAACATTTGTGAAAAAATCACCAAATAAGAAAAAATATAACCAAAATTAAATTCGTAGACTTTTGTTTTATTTTTTTTCAAGTTTAAATTATATTTAATAAAAAAAAGAAACAAAAAAATAGCTTTTTTTATATAAAAAAAAAATAACCAAAACCAAAAAAATCTACACATCTACACATTGATCAAAAATAACCAATTTTGGTTAGAAATAACCAAAAACGGCAACATTTTTTTCAAATCACTTATTCTCAGACGTCGGCACAAAGAGAACATGATAAAAATTATGAGAGGCATGTGCTAACCCAGAGGAAAATTGTTAGTAAAATTTTAAAGTCTACTAATAATGTGTATATGTGAGGGAAAAATATAGAAAAATTGTACTGCACTAAAAACACCGTATTTTACTTGGCAAGTATTCTTCCAAAAATTGAAATCATTTCTCATTTATATTAGTGAATCATACTGTAATATTTCTTTGGGTGTAAAATTGAAGTCTGAAAAAAGCGACATGAACATTCATCTCTAGAAGCTGACAAGCAACTGAATGCATTTGTATGCTCTCATGATGAGAGCAACACATTGTTACGCTCTTTGTTTGTGTTTATTTTCCTTCTGTCTTCCAAATTTTAATTTATTTTTTAAAAAGATTTTGGTGAGAGCGGGTCATAATGTTACAACCCGCCATAAGAAATTTTACTTCTATATAATGCGTATTCTTTATATCCATATTCTTTGGTTTTACTGACCAACTAAGAATTTCAAGGAGAAACATTGAGAAAATAGTCACGAGATTCAGAGGTAAAGTAGTTCGTATTTTTTTGGAAGTTTTTAATTAAATAAATCCTTAATTATATCTTTATAACGTATTTCTATACATATATTAATATGTTTATCTTTCATATACAAAGTAACCTTTCATATGCAAAAGATCTGATCTGCTTAACGTGGGGAAATCCCTTTTTATTTAAATTAAAAATTCAGTGAGTCGTTGATTGAAAACAACAGTTAACAGCATGAATTGCAATTAGATTTGTATGGTACGAATAATTTCATTATGCTACAAAATATGTAAAATTAAATACACCCGAGTAACTGCCTAGTCTAAGTAACTACCTGTACTGTACGATGTACTGCAATTGTGGCTGCTAGTCCAATTTATTTTTAAGTTCTTAAATTCTAATCGTGCTGCACATTCTCCTCAGAAAATCGTAGCTTGAAATTTTATAAATTTCTTTAATCGTAATCTCGGTATTTTTCCTCTACTCAGTTTTTAATCTCCTGAATACCCCGTCTCTGTTTGAATGGAAGTGAGAATTTGTCCTAGATGTACACGATTTAATTTTCACAAACAACAAATACATATATCACTTACCGCAGATATTAAGGTATTGATTATACAATTTTAAATTATAATATTTATTGGGAACAAATTTATATTCTGTAAAGTATAAATAACCAATTGCCCTTACTACAGGAAAATGTAAAAACTAAAGTTATCAAATCTAAACAGCAATTTTGATTTAGAACTTAAATAAAACCACTAATTAATAAGTGAGATAATGCCTTTAAGCGGCGGAAGTGTTTAGAACTGAAAGCTCTTAGATCTGAAAGTTCTTAACAGATCCACATGTGCGAAGTTTACATACATAATTGGTTATTACAACCCTTCAGTCAGGATTACGGCCTAGCTTCTCACACCACCCATGTTGTGAGCGTTAATTTTATACTTGAGTGGCGGGACCTACAGTTTAACGTCGACTCCGAACAACAGATTTTGAGAAACTTTTCCATTATTTACTCTCAGAATTTTATCCAGAAATCTGCTGAGAGGTAGGCAACAAATTTTGACTGTAGAAACGAAGCATGTTTTTTAGCTAATCTGGGTGCGCTGAATTCGAACAACATGTTGGGCCATCACGTCCAGTTCGTTTTTTATCGCATGCTGGCAATACTGTAAAATAGTTAATACTCACGATACGAATTTCACAGTTATTAATTTGACAAAAGCCTACATTCGTTATAAATTTGTATAAAGATGTAGTACTGATAAGCATGTCAGTGAGATCGTGTGTTACTAATCCGAGCTATTTTTGCTATATGCAATATCAGAATCACTAAAATATGCATATCTACATTATTTTGGTTTTGCTGTCGGAAACTTGGACAAACCGTGGACACCGACAATGTGTTGCAGAACTATTTTATACAAGTGGTCAAATGGCGAGAAAATCTATTCAGATTTTTCAATTCCAGTACTTTGGAGAGAGTCAAGTAACCACCAAACTGATTGTTATTTCTGTTTAACAAAAGTTACTGGATTCAATATGAAAAATCGAAAATCGAAGCACCTAGGTGCTGTTAGCGACGAACAAGGGGAGCGCGCCCATCAGGATTTAATGAAAATTGAAAGAAGCTATCAAGGATTTTGGGATAAAAGTATGCTGGGAGACTATTGCTAAACTCTAATACGTGAAACTGAACCAACGAAATACAAACGACAATCATATAACGATATTCACTTTTGAAAGCTCTTTGATTTTTAAATAAACTAATAATTATAATTTTAAAATTATTGTATTGTGTATTGTAATTTTTGTTTTTTTATATTTCTTTTTGATGTCTGGCATGGGGCTCGAACCCGGGCTTTACGCCTAATAATCGAACACACTACCTACTAGACTACGACCGAATTAAAAATTTTGTTGAGTAAATACACAAAAAAAATATATTTTTTCAACGCATATGCGTTTTTTCTTTATTAATATAATTTTTGCTTAAATGCTACGTGTATTTAGATGGTAAATTCTAGACTGCTGTTCTGATGATATTTCGTTCTCTTAAGTACTAAAATATTCTCTTTGTTCTTAATATTTAGGTAGGTAACCACATAGATAACATATGTAAGTTGTTTATCGCTACTTATTGTTTACATAAAATATTTTCTTTGTTCTTAATATTTAGGTAGGTAACAACATTTTGCATTTATAGATAACATATGTAAGTTGTAAATACATTTTATTCTTTTTTATTGTAATCTATATTTTTATGAGAATGCTTAAAGAAAATATGTTTACGATAAGGAAATTATGTTTATGATAAGGGAATATGTTTATGATAAAGAATAATGGATACTTTTTCTTAATTATTCTAAGAATACATTTATGATAAAGGATAAGGAATACATTTCCTTAATTATTCTAAATAAAATATTAAATTTCTTAAATGATTATATTGGTGATGTTAACTCTCCCCCTCGTTAAAAAATGAATCGTCCCGATTCAAGGAGTGGTTAATCTTGCCAATTCCCTACTATAAATAACTTGAAAATTTTCTGCTGCTCTGATTCGTCTTAGTGCTACGTAATACTTTATTAATTTCGAAATTGCAATTGTTATTATTATTATAAAAATAATTGTGAAGAATGAATAGGTAAAAGATTTTACTGGGTGCTCCTCAATAGGAATCAGGAGCTTCTTTAATGAGTCTAAATTATTAAATGTCAAGTTTGACGTAGATACTAAAATTTCGAGTATTTTTAAATTTTCGTCATGTTTATTATGAATCGCTTCTAGTGCCCTATCGTGTATGTTCCTGAAAGTAATATTGTTTATATTTACCTTATCACTATAACTAACTAGCTTAGTTCCTGATACTGTCTGGTTATTCACAATATTCACTCCATCCAGGAGAATGAAACCTTCTTCTATTTGCATTAGTTGAGGGTTATATTCCTGTATTATTTTACATTCAGCCTTTCTATTTTCCAATATTGGTTTAATACAATTATCCTGTTCATTATTCATCATACATATATTTTTGCTTAAGTAATTTTTGCAATTTTTTATTCTGGTATATTCTTTGTCACAGAGTGCAATATTTTTATCAGTTGAAATCTTACCATGTCCAATGTTGAGCGGCGTGAATTTAAATAACTTGCAAAATTTATTTATAACTGGGTAATTGTAAATTGTAATGAATAGTTCGTTAGTTCTTGCTATGTAGACGTTGGAATATTCTAACACATTAATAATTGGTACAGAGTTTATTTCATGGCGAACTATTTCTTTAACATCATCTAGATCTAGTGATTCCGTTAAGTATTCATTATTTTTGGCTGCATTTATTGTCCTGACTAGAAGTAGCAATTGATCATGTATTTCTGTTAGCAAAACGTGGTTCATAATTTCTTGACCGTTTATGTGGTCTAATAGTTT
Source organism: Sarcophaga rosellei (assembly GCA_930367235.1). Taxonomy (NCBI): domain Eukaryota; kingdom Metazoa; phylum Arthropoda; class Insecta; order Diptera; family Sarcophagidae; genus Sarcophaga; species Sarcophaga rosellei. The sequence continues at coordinate 63,878,324 of OV884019.1, forward strand.
TTCAAATCTTGAGTTTATTATTTTTTGTTTTTCATTATTTCTGATCAATTTATTTATTGTTGATTCAATTCGAACTGCTTCGTCATGATCGGGTATACCAGTGATAAATTTTAGTGCCGATCCTAGGAAATTTAATCCTCGTTTATGTCGATGTTCTGTGAGTTGTTCGAATAGTGTTTTAATCCTTTTCATCAGAATTTGTTCTTCTGTAGTTGCGTTATAATAATTATAAAATCTTTCTTTATATGGCATGTATATTTTCGTTAAATTTGTTACATGGAATAAGAATTCGTATTCATTAAATAAAAACACATCATCTGTCCTTGTTAGAATGTATTTTTTTCCTTCTACGTTCTCGATTTGAGTTGTTGCTTCTGGTGTCTGAGGTGACGTTACCAGCACGGCTAATATCAGGTATTTCAATATCATTTTCTTTGATAGTGATGTTCTTGATATTGTTCTTATGAACAGTTTTTCCTCCTCGGGTTAAGATCGTGTCCCCACGGTCTTCTTCTACAACTTCTTTTTTAAATCTGGGTTGGTTTTTCTTTCTAACACCTGCGATTCTTACTAAAATTTGAGTACCTTTCTCAAATGTTCGATGTTTTGCGTGTGTGTTTAGCCTTTTTAGTACCTTGCATGATGCTTTACGTAATTTTTCTGTAACTGCTTCTTTATTGTAACTTATTGTACCAAAATGTATTTCCCTTGGCCTGTATCCTGTTACGGTATGTATTGAGTTGTTTAATTCTTTTACAGCTCTAAATATTTCTTCTTTTACTGTAGAGGAGTTTTGTATTTTAAAAATGCGTGTTAATTCACTAATAGAGTTATGAGCTCTCTCTACTTGTCCGTTTGCTTTCGATCGATGCACTGGTGTTTCTATCTTTTGTATGCCATGTTTTATGCACATTTGTTTAAATGCTGGTGTAACAAAACTTGCTTCATTATCAGTCATGAGTCGTTTGCATTCGGGAAAATTACTGATAATTATTTGTTCCATTTTATCTTCTATTTTTGCTTTTGTACTTATCTCTTGGGCCACTATGTATTTAGAGAATTTATCTATAGTTACCAAGTATGTGTTGTTATCGTTAAAGTAAATATCCGCATGTATATATTCTCTTGGTTGTGTTGGTATATCTGATTCTCGGAGAGGTTCATTAATTGGATTTCTCTCATAACGTCCAAATAAACATGCATGACAATGATTATTGAATTGTTTGCTATCTTTCTTTATGTTTGGCCAATAATATTTTTCTAAAATTTCTTTTGTTGTATTAATGTAACTTCTATGAGCTCTTAAATGTGTTTCTTTCACAATTTGAAGTTGGTCACTTCTATCAATTACATCTTTTAATTTTCTTGGTGTATGTACAAAACTAGTGCCTATAAATGTTTCCTTAATTAGTACTGCGTATCGGTACAAATCTTCTATATTCATATGTATAGCTACGGTTCGATTTGGGACCAATATCTTTTTTAATTCACTTATCAGGTCATTGTTATTTGAAAAATTAATAGTGTGGCGTACTTTATTAGGAAAGATCGTGCGTGTTCGTGTTTCGGTAAGATTTGGAGTAGGTACGAGTTCCAATTGTATGCCATATGCGTTAAATGGTTGTGAAACGGTTTTTATTATATTACTTGCGGAACTTTCGGCTGAGTGTTCCGTATCTATTGAGGATGTATTAATAATTTGTCGTGATAGCGCATCTGCTACAACATTTTCAGTACCGGGTTTGTATTTAATTTTTGCACCATAATCCTCTATTATGGCTTTCCAACGTTTCAATTTAGGGTTGGGATTCTTTTCGGAAATAGCATATGTCAGTGATTGATGATCTGTAAAAATGGTTAGATCTACTATTCCATATATGTAATTTCGGAGCTTTTGTAGAGCCCAGATTATGGCTAACATCTCTTTTTCATTCGTGCTGTAATTTTGCTCAGTCGTACTAAGTGTGCGGGATAGGAAGTAAATTGGTTTTTTATTTTGACTTAACACTGCTCCAATAGCTATGTTGGATGCATCTGTGGTAAGTTCAAAAGGTTTGTCATAATTGGGTTGAAATAATTCAACCTGTTCTTTCAATTTAAGCTTCAATAGGTTTACAGCTTCTATGGCTGCTTTGTCTAAAGTAATTTTCGTATTATTACTCTTGTTTTTTCCTATATGAGCATTTTCTCCTTTTAAATGGACTGTTAATGGTTTCGTGATTTGGGCATAATTTTGTACGAAACGTCTGTAATAGCCAGTTAATCCCAAAAAACCGCGCAAGTCTTTGAGTGTGGCAGGAATTGGAAAATTTTCAATAGCCTTTATTTTTTCTGGGTCCGTTGTTATTTTATTATGTTTAACAATATGACCCAAGTATTCAACTTCGGTCATAAAGAATTTGGACTTTTCATCTGAAACTTTTAAGGTAGCTTTATTTAAGGCTTCAAACACTCTGTGTATGTGTTCCAAATGTTCCTCAGGAGAAGATGAAAAAATTAAAGCATCATCTATGTAGACGTATACGAATTTGCCTATGAATTCCCGAAGTATGTCGTCTACACACCTTTGAAAGATCGACGGGGCATTTTTTAGTCCAAAAGGCATACGTTTAAATTCGTACTTGCCTCCATTAACACAAAATGCGGTTTTCTCTCTATCTTCCTTTTTTATTCTTATCTGGTGAAACCCGGATTCTAAATCTAATGTTGTGAAGTATTTAGCCTTTCCTAAATTCTGTAGTGTAATGTTAATATCAGGTATAATATACCTATCAGTTATGGTATGTTCATTAAGCTTCCTGAAGTCTATGACCATTCGTCGTTTCGCTTTCCCATTTTCATCCAATCCCTTTTTTCGTACCGTTAACATTGGGGAATTATAAGGACTATAACTTTTCTGTATGATATCCTGTTCCAATAATTTGTCTATCTCCTTATTTACAAATTCTACATCATTTAAATTACCTGGATATTGCTTTGTCCAGATTGGATCATTTGTTGTAGTTCTAATACTAGCTTCAATGGTTGTTGTAAATGGTAATGGGCCTATTTTATTATTCTCATTCATTAGTTGATCTATTTCTGATGCATATTTCCTATCACCTATAGAATAGTTTATTTTTTGTATATTTTCGGGGACAATAAACAATTTCTCCTTAATGTCTATGACGGATCTTAATTTTACTAAGCCTTCTATTCCTAACATCAAATCATAATCATTATCACTCTTAAGTTCATAAAATTCTAATTCTTTTCCAAATAGTTTTATTGTCTGTCTGAAATTTAAAATTGATTCACCATGTATGGAAATCATTCTCAAAGGTTTTGTTTTAATTCTTTTACCCATTACTAAATTTTTGTTAATGTAATTATGGGTTGCACCACAATCTATAAAAATTTTATATTCTTTACCCTCTTCATCCTTCATAAAAATATAGTACAACCCATCTATTAGTTTAAATTCTTAATAATAGACTTATTTCTATAACACTTCCTACTTTTCTCTGTGGTGGTACTAATGTTGTCCTCTTGTTCAGTTGTTATTTTGTTGTTTCTCTGAATTTTGTGTGTCTGTTGAAAGTTTCCACTTTGGTCACGCATTCTTTTCCAGGGTTGACTGTGAAATCCTTGAGGGTTGAATTGCTGTCTAGCATTGTTGAAGTTCCTGGTGTTCCCTGAGGAGGTGTCCATTGGTTCTGGTTTTGGAAAGTTGTTTTGTTGTTGGCGTTGTTGAAGTTGTTGATGTTGCTGATGTTGCTGATGTTGATGGTATAAAGGTCTTCTACTATGTTGATTTTTATAGCTCGGATGGGTATATTCTTTTCTGTCTATAGTATTTCCATAATGTAACTTCCTATGGTTGTTATCATGCTCTATGGTTTGAGCTATTGCATAAGCATGTTCCAAGTCCTTGACGGGGTTTCCATATAATGTGGAGCGAATAAATTCATTATTTATTCCATTTTTAAAAGTTCTCACTGCGTCTTCCATTGCATGTGCAGTCATGCATTTTATTGAGTCTGGTGTGTCTCCAGACATAGATAGTTTTGAAGTTATCACTGTTAACGCCTTACTAACCTCATCGTGGAATTCCGACAATGATAATTTTCCCTGGGTTAGTTTAGTTAATTCGTCCTTCAGGACGTATAATGGGCGTTGGTCACAATAAGTGTAATCCAGTCGATTAAGGATTGCCTCGAAATTAAATATTGTATTATGATTTAACAATATATTGGCTGCTGCACCCGTTATTTTAGATTTTACAATAGTAAGAGCTTCGACATACTTATTTGTATTTGCATGTTGGCTTATGCTATTCATTAGACGAGTGGCGTCTTCTCGCCAAAGTCTGTAGTTATTCTTTACTCCATCGAATGTAGGGAGTGATTTAAAGATTTCCAAATTTATTTCATTTGGGTTGTTGTATACTGCAACCCTTTCCTCTAGATTTTCTACTTGGGGATTTACCAAGGGATTTATTGGTAGTTGTTCTAATTTAGTTCTTAATTGTTGATTCTCTTGTTGAACCGCCTGCAAAGCTATTTGTAGACTTGCCATTTGATGGATGAGCTGTTCCATATTTATTTGAGCCATTTCTCTGTTGTTGTTGAATTTTCTCTGTCTATTATTATGGCGTTGTTTTGTTAACTCACTTTTCACTTTTTTAAACATAAAATAAAAAAAAAAATGTTTCTCTACTTTTTCTTATGAAAAAGTTTTGTTGAATCCTTGCTGCGACAAGGATATATCGGTCCGCTTCTAGAGTAACAAGATATATGTTACTCCTGGCAGGATCGCCAATTAAAAATTTTGTTGAGTAAATACACAAAAAAAATATATTTTTTCAACGCATATGCGTTTTTTCTTTATTAATATAATTTTTGCTTAAATGCTACGTGTATTTAGATGGTAAATTCTAGACTGCTGTTCTGATGATATTTCGTTCTCTTAAGTACTAAAATATTTTCTTTGTTCTTAATATTTAGGTAGGTAACAACATTTTGCATTTATAGATAACATATGTAAGTTGTAAATACATTTTATTCTTTTTTATTGTAATCTATATTTTTATGAGAATGCTTAAAGAAAATATGTTTACGATAAGGAAATTATGTTTATGATAAGGGAATATGTTTATGATAAAGAATAATGGATACTTTTTCTTAATTATTCTAAGAATACATTTATGATAAAGGATAAGGAATACATTTCCTTAATTATTCTAAATAAAATATTAAATTTCTTAAATGATTATATTGGTGATGTTAACTACCGTGATCGTCTAGTGGTTAGGACCCCACGTAGCGCGAAGTTTACCAAAAGTTTTAAAAGCTCGGCACAGTATATAGTGTTTTTAGTTCTTTTAGGTACCAAGGATTTTCGTACGATTCATAAACTTCTACTAAATAGGATCCGAAAACTGCTTTAACTTGCAAATTTGGAGATTTCAAATAGTTTATCTAAATGGCAACATTAGGGCTTCTTTTGTTCTGCCTATAAGTGTATAAACGATATAACGATTTTAGTTAAATTTAATGTTCATATGTATGCTGATGTTTTATGCTAGTACTCGTATAGAAAATATTAATTCTTGTACACACTCCATCAATCTTGATTTGGGAAAACTGATAGGTGGACTTCAACCAATGAATGCTTTCGAAAACTAATAAAACATTTGTTGCACCTGCATTAAATCTTAAAGGACTTTAACACGTTGACTGCCACGGCAAGTTTCAGAAAACTGGCCACGCAAGCCAACATTGACTTTTTGTTCTTTTAGCCATTTATCGATACTAGCACTGATATAATAGGGTTTTATTTGTAGCTACACAAAAATGGCAGGTTTAGTGAGTACGAGATAACTCGTAGTTGGATCCTAGAAGGGAACGTAATCTACGACTTATCTCGTAGTTGGCAGTGAAAGTGTTAACTTTGTCAAATCTGCATCCAATCTTGTTATTGTCTTTAATAAAAGGTCATCATAGTCTAACCACATGAATGTCGTTTTTGGTAGAACTTATAGTACACTTAATTCTGTTTTTACACGGTAGATACGTTCCAGAAAAAACCGTGTAAAAAACGATTTAATAAAGACATGAAGTCCATAGAAAAGAAGGGGATTGGTTCCATATCCTTCAACTTTTGTACTCTATCCATATTACCAATGTTTTTTCCATATTTTCTTCAACATAATCTCTAATGTATGATGACGCCTTAGCAGATAGTTTCGTTCCAGATACTACAGATTTCCATATAGCATCTTCATTTCGTTCAATGGGCCTTATTGTGGATTCGTGCAGACCAATTGTTGAGCCAATTTTAGTTTCAATTGTTATTTCGAAAGAAATATCTTTCCTTTTTAGTTTAGAATTTGTAGAATTATACAATTTTCTTAACGCACTAAAACTCGATTTCGATTTAAGCTTTTTTTACGTTGCTTAGTCAGCTTGTATTAGAACACGTCCAGTTTTATTCAAATTAAACAAAATACTAAAATATATACATACGTATATATGTGCAGACATACATACCTAAGCTGTCATGAAAATAATTTAAAAAGGAAATTTCCTAATTATTTTATAAACAAGGAGTAGAAAAATCATTTCAGAAAGATTGCGGTTAATATATATATTTTTCTTTAAAATTTTCAATTTTCATAAACTTTTCTCAACAGTGCTATATCAAATATCACCGTATAAAAACAGAATCAACTTTTTTTCTAGATCTTGTTATTACAAAACCGTGGCTGTGATGTCTGTCTTACACTTCATGACGGCATCCACTAGCTGGGAGAAAGCCTACCCTGTGAAGGGTGCGGTTTTATATATAGGGTGGTTTGTGAAACATGATCAGCTGTTAAGAGAAAAAAAAAAAGGAAATATACACAATACAATTAGGGCATGATCTGGACTTAATCCCTTAAGCTCGTGTTTTAGAATTTTGAGTATATAATTGTTTTTATAATTTTATTATCTTATTTGTTTGTATTCCTCTACTCTCTTATGTAAATAACATCCATTATCCTACAAAGTCGTCTTCTGCTTCAAGTCGTTCTTTTCCCATTTTCCATTTGTTTCTCCGCTACAACTTTGTAATATATTCGCTTTTAAAACGATAAGCAAATTGTATGGCTCTAATCCGATCCCAGCGTTTCTGAAAGAATATGTTCTCCAAAGGATTTATTAGTATATCCTGGAACAGCGATGACGGTCTCTCAAGGAGTGACCACACCATGTGATGCTTCATCTTTTTAACAAGTCTCTGGGCATATGTTTGGTCACCGAAACGTCATTAACATCTGGTATTTTTTATCAGTAACTTGGTTATCCACTCAATATAACTTTTAAACCTATCGTAAATGTTGTATCAAACAAGTCTCTGTCTCTTGGTGTATAAAATCAGGCTCCACAGAATTGTAGTTGCCGGTTTGCTTTTTCAAAGCGATGTTGGCCTTGTAACTCTATAGCAAGATGTGTGTATTAAAATTAAACAATGGCAAAACCAAAATTAAAAGACAAATAAAACACTAACTGGTAATATTAGACAAAATTTTTTATGATAAGCCCAACCTACAGTACGAGGTGGTATTTTAACTTACGCTCTCATTCCACATCTGCTATAGTAACACTTATGCATACTCTTGCATATAATCTGTTTGTATGTATTTTTTGTTTTGTTTTCTTATCACATACATATGTTCTGAAATTGAGAATTGGAAATGTGGTCAAATTGCTGCTGACGTTATGAACGTAAATTTTGGTTATGCCAGTTTCGTGTTTGGTATTTAAATAAAGTACAACTCTCGTTTACTATACAGATGTTGGATTTTTTGTTGTAAAAATATTAAAAACATTTAAACGGTAATGATGAATTTGTAAGCAACAATTATGAAAGGGAAATTAGATCAAATTGTATGTTCCTTTAGGTAAAGCAAAAAAAATCCAATTGCAAAACGGTTTTATGTTCCAGTTCGATTTATGCTGTCTGCTCATTTAATTTGGAAAAAATATTGAAAATAAAATGGTACACCAACGGGCCTGCATTAAATATTTACGGACTCTTTAAAAGTTTTAAAATGTTACCTTTTGTAGTAGCCATTGTAGCAACTCCTCCTTCAAAGTAACGACAACTGGACTCTCTCCTTAAGTCAGTTTATCAAATGCAGCAAACTTTAATTGCAAATTAATGATAAATAATAAGAGGTGCAACAGTTCCTATTTAAAAAATTCTATTCTAAACGGGTAAATGCGTGTATACATAAATAAACATTTGCCAAAAGGGAAAACGTAAGAAAAAAGGTTCTTCCATCAAAATTGTAGTTTTTGAATGTTTTTTTCCCAAAGTTTTTGTCTCACTCATGCTCATACGAAACAACCACGGTTTAGCTTAGTGTTTTCAATCGTATATTTTCGCTTTAATTTTGCAAACAAAAATTATGTGAATGTGGCGTGGCAATGTGTAAGTATTTTTTTTAATTTCCGTTAGTAAGGAAATGCAACATACATACCAAATTTATGTTTTTTCTAAATTTACATCCCGCACAGTGGGCAATATAAAAGCTGTAAGCTGAGGTTGTGAGATGGAATTTTTCACAGCCGGTGGAATAGTGTGATGTGCTTAATTTACTGTGTTCCGGTTGCCAGGAGATGCTAGACAGATACTTCTTTACTGAAAATTAGTATGAAATTTAAAATTGAAATTGTAAAATGCATAGTAGTGAAAGAAAAGGAAAAAAGAAACAAGCACAGTTATAAATTTAAAAATATAATTGGCCAAGTCACACGACTTTGTATTGTGTATGTTGTATGAAAACAATTTTTGTTTGTGCACGCTCAATACAATGCTGTATTATGTATTTCGTATTCCAAACTTTAAAAAGCGATAATAAGAAGAATACCAGTATTCAGGATTTGATTTTTAAGCAACAAAATTAAAAATATTACGGATAAAAGTAAATTCATTAATTATTTGTGCGAACAATTATAATTTTAAAATGTTAATTGATAGCAACTATTAAAAACATATGAAAAAATGTGTATAAGTGTATTGGATTTTTAAATGAAAATTATCAACAACAAGCATACACTGTTGTATATTCGTCCAACAATACACTCAATACAACGATACAAGGGCTTGTGTGAATTGCTCAAATAAAAAAGGTACTTATTGTAATTAACTGATTGCAGATAGGCAGGGCCGGTTCTAGGGTTAAAAGATAAAATATTTTTTTTACTTAAAAGTGACGACATGCATATTCCATACTTTACAAGTGTATATGAAATTAGTGCATCAAAGTAGCTTGGAAAGTAAGTTATGATATTCCACATGCTGCATATGTTTGACACACAATATTTTTTATTTTCAACGACATTTGTCAAAAATTCAATGACACTTAATTCAGCACATATATTTTTTTCCAAATAACTCTAGGGAAAGTGTATAGTGGTCGATTGGATACGCCGGCACTAATCGAAAATTGTCCATAAATTTGGCAAAATTATATGGAAATCGTTGATTTAATAACATTGAGGATCTCGAAAGGAATCAGTGCAATACAATAAATATCTTTTAAAACCAAATATAATTCCAAGCAGCATACATAAACAAATGCATAATTATTCTAAAAATCATTGGTTTGTTTAATACGTTCAACCAAAAAAAAGTTACGGTTCGATTACGGACAGCAATTGGACCTCAGTTACAATATTGGCAAGTACATAACGGTAATATAAAAATTTTACAAAATTTAGAATGTAACAAAATTTTTAAAATATAATTACATTGAAAATATGGAAGTAATAAAAGGAATTAATGTATAATTTTGAATTCTGTATTTCAAAAGGGGGAAAACTACAACTAGGCAGCACTTTGACCAGATATTGCAAGAAAACGAAAATACTAAAGTTCCTCCTCGTGGTGTACGGTCTTTCGTAGAAACTTGTAAACACGAGAAGCTAAGTTATCGTGGCTGAAAAATGCATTCATCAGAGCTGTAACAGAGAATATGGGAAACGTGCTTTCTCAAAGCAAATCACAAGTAGTGACTTTGTCACGGAAATTTTGCAATTTGAACATATCATTTTAGTCCTGCAGGAAATCTTATGTTCACGAATTTTAAAAATAATGAGAAAGTCCCAATTAATTACACATAAATATACATATATTTTTAAATTTATTTCTTTACATTTTCAGTTGCAAAATTTTGCTTTACGTAATACTAATTTATTTGCCCGTTCTATTATAATTTGGTTCAGTTACCATCTACAATAATTTGATCTCCCAATATGCTGAAAACATTTAGAAACGTTATATGGCAGCAACAACAAAATCATTAAAAGCTGTTTTATTTTGCTGTATCTTTTAAAGTGGATGTGTTTTTGGTTTTGAATAAAGATCGGTTCAGAAAATAAACTGTTTCGCCATTAAGGCAATTTTTGTAAGCAACTTTGCTGATTCAGAATTAAAGTCAAGTTATTCCTGATTGCCAGGCAATATCCAATAAATAAATAAAATTTAAAACAGTAAGTATAATTCAATAAAAAAATTTTGTAATTTAATAATACCTTCGCGTTTTATACAGGGATAATCCTCACACTTTTTCCAAGTTATAAAATTGTGTATTTCACATCGACCTGGATTACTCATATCCAAAAATTTTTGTAAAATGTGGTCGAACTTGTCCAACAGAAACAGTCTTGCTTTTGAAAGCCTATTGCAATAGCGAGCTAAGAGTTGTTAACACTTATAAATCTCCTTAAAGAAGTTCGAGATGATGTGAGAAAATTCAGAGAATATATTTTGTCCCAAAACACTATTTTCTTTGTAAGCATCAATATATTTTTCAACTAAGCAAAGAGCTTCACTCCAACAAAGTCGATTATTACAATTCAATTCTAATCAGTTGCCATTTTTGGCCAAGGCATAGCGTAGATCAGTTTTCTCTAACAAATGAGAGAAACAGACCATATAAAATCCAAACGAAAAAGAAATGCTCCTCATATTCCCTCAATTGCTTTCAATCAACTCGTTCTAGATCAATAATGTCTAATAAAATGTGTTCCATGTTCATGTGAGTGTTATCTTCGCATACCCTGCATTCGCTGCTACTCGCCTCACCTTCTATAAGTATGTATATACGAGTGACCCTATAACTAAGTGAAGGCAAATTGTCATTATAATTTTGTCTACTGAATCACAATACCATATCATACTGAGTTACACTTTTTCTTAGTGTTGTAACTTAGTGTGAATTGTTTTGAATTCTTCATCTTTATTTCATGTCTTCATATCCTTCAACTACCGTACCTTTTAAATACCCCTATCACCGTTCTCTTTGAAAAATGTTAACACTGGTATTTTGGCTTGTAGTTCCACTGAATTTTGTTCTCACATTGAGAACGATAATCGTGGTATGGAGTCGGTATCGTTTCCACTGCTTGTCTGTACTAATTTCGAATACTCGCGCGCTGTGTTTAGCACATTTATTCAAATACTATTCAGTTAATATTCATTGCCATAACTAAATAGCTTTACTTTCTATTGATATATTTTAATCTAAATATTTGAACTTAGTGTTCCCAAAAAGGCTTCCAATAAAATTTTAAATTCCATACTCAATTTATATTGTAATTTAAAGAAAAATTTCAGTTCTTCCTTCCATAATATTATCAAAACCAAAGAGTAAAACAAAAATAAAAATGTTTGTAGAAAATAAATCTTCACAAAAAATTTACAAGTCATACCATATGCATAATATCACAATTAATACCCCTTTTGGGGCTATGTACCATACTTAAGTCGTACTCCCTTGTATATAGCATGTATGTATGCATGTAACCTGGGATGTGTTGCATATTAAAGTTTTATTAACTACAATTATAATGTTTATTATGAAAGCAAAATAAGCAATAAAAAAATAAAAGACTATTAACAGCCATGTTAAATTACTTCTGGAGCAATTCCATAAATTTTGATTAAATTAGCATTGCATTCTGATGATTCATCATTGTAGAAATAAGGGGTGATTTTTTAAGAGCTATAGGAAAATTAAAAAAAACAACACATAAAATTCAGAAAAATGCATGAAATCTTTATTTGAATCGATAGTACGGTCCATATAATTTAATGTTTGAAGATTATTTCATGCAAATGTTGATCGCGACTGCGCCTCAACTGGTCCATCCGCTTAATCCAAATTTGCCATACTCTTTCCAACATTTCGGCCGGTATCTCACGAATAAATGCTTCAATGTAGTCTCCAATGCGTCAAATGAAGCGGGCTTGTCTGTATAGACATGAGCTTTAACATAGCCCCACAAAAAATAGTCTAAAGGCATTAAATCGCACGATCTAGGCGGCCAATTGACCGGTCCCGAACGTGAAATAAAATGTCACCGAACTCGCCTCTCAATAAGTCCATTGTTATGCGTGCTGTGTGGCATGTGGCACCGTTTTGTTGAAACCACATGTCATGCCAGTCAAGCTCTTGCATTTTGGGCAAAAAAAGTTGAATATCATCTCACGGTAGCGCTCACCATTCACAGTTACGTTACGATTCGCAGCATCTTTGAAGAAGTACGGTCCAATGATGCCACCAGCCCATAAACAGCACCAAACTATGACTTTTTCTGGATGCATTGGTAACTTTTGCAATGCTTCTGGCTGATCTTCACTCCAAAATCGACAATTCTGCTTATTTACGTATCCATTGAGCCAAAAATGAGCTTCGTCGCTGAACACAATTTTTCGATAAAGAAGTGGATCTTCAGCCAACTTTCCAAGAGCCAATTCACCAAAAATTCTGTATTGCGGTAGGTCGCTCGGCTTCAATTCTTGCACCAGCTGTATTTTGAAAGGCTTCACACTTAAATCCTTCCGCAAAATTTTCTACGTTGTTGAGTAACAGAGACCCAATTGCCGCGAACGACGACGAATCGATAATTGATGGTCATCATTAACACTGGCCGATACAGCTGCGCTATTTTCTTCAGTTCGCACTCTACGTAAGCGTGTAGGTGGTGTAATGTCCAACAATATAAATTTGGTGCGAAATTTAGGCTATTTAGAAAATAGCCGCTTCAGTGGGGCGAGAGCACGCATTTTGATAATAATTTCAATAATTTGCAAACGTTGTTCGTTTGTAAGACGATTCATGGTTAAATTATAGGCCAAACTGAAGATGTTTGACAGTGAAACAAAACACGAAACGTGCGTGAGCTGTTTAAACCAGTGTAGCCAAAAAGATAATAGCTAAAAAATCACCCTTTATAATAAAGAAGATATGTACATATGTAAACAGATACAGAGTTAAATTGTATAAAGATGTAAACATTCATATTCAAATATGACATCGATGTGGCCTCATTCATATTATACAGTAGAAGTCCATTAGTCCGACATCCAACAGTACGAAATGCCCGATAGTCCGGTATCGCTCCGGAAAATTGTAAAAATTTTGGTTTTCTTCAAAAGTGTGTCTTTAAAGCAAATAAAAACGCTCGAGAACTATTCGGTAGTTTTCGGGGGGATGAGGACATTATCAACATTGTAGTAAACCCTCTGCCTACTCAAAATCTTGAAGAAAGTGACTCAGATGCCAAAACGGAAGAATTTTGTTATTGATTTAGATATCATCATAAATTTTGTACTAAATGCCAAAAGTCAAGAAAACAAACAGACATTCGTGACTTTTTTAAGTCTAAATGAAATATGTTCTACAGTACGTGTACATACATTATATGAAATGCAAAATAAACTGCGTTGTATGTATTTGCATACTGTATTTGTAGTTTAATTATTAACCTAATTGTTCTTATAATTACCGCCCGAAAGACCGGAAGTTTCGGTAGTCCGGCTCCGAGCCCGTCCCGAACATGCGGGATCATCGGACTTCTACTGTACTTACAACATAAGTATGTGATGTAATTTATTAACACAAATATACGATACAATAAACATCGTATATTTTGTTCAAAATAATGGGCAGGGCTAGGCAAATATTAATAGAAAAACGTAAAACTAATTTTATAAATGCATTGTACTTCAACAATTTTATTTTTTTAAATTCTAAAGTTTATTATAATACATTTTAAAAATGAGGCTGAACTATTTTTTTTGTATTTTTTGTAAGAATATAAAATAGATTTTTTTTTATTTTTTTTTTTGTATTTTTGGCGATTAACTTTTAAATTTGATTTTAGATTATTCTATGATTAATAAATACGAGTACTACATATTTCCTATGTATCAAAATTGTTGCAAATCGTCAGAATCTTATTTTACTCCTAGTTTATATCCAAAAACAAAACAATTAATTGATGTGCAGTGGCAGCTCATGTGTATATAAGTAGTTTGTTCACAAAGCTAAAATTTATCGATTGAACTATTCTAAGATCTATGAACTATCTACTAAGATCACTGAAGTAAATTGAACTAAAATTCGCATCTCTACTTATCACTGAAGTTGTGTGTGTGCTAATTTTATCCATGAGTAATGAAACCACCAGATTAATGTCGACTTATTTACTTCAGAGTAGAGGTTGAAACACGGCCGCTCGTTCAAAAAGGCAACACAATATTTACTGCACTACAATTATATGTATATGTTCTGATATTAAATTTAATGGCCCTAGTTAAATTGCTTTCGTAAGCAGTTCCAAACACTTTAATATTTATATATTAACTTAGATTGTCTGTATATTGTCAAATTTCTACGCTGATCATCAAATGAGAGCTTTATCATTATGGTTTTACTATTTGGTAGAATCGATTTTGAGTAAAAATTCTCGTATTGGCTTTGCCGCCAAGATCTCATTCAATAAAACTACAATTCATAAAGTTATGAAAGTCTTAAGGTACATGAAGGGTCAAAACAAAAAAAATAATTGGAACACCCAACAAGGTCATCAAATCAGCGATTTAAAAATATTATATAAAAATTATATTATATAATTATTATTATTATTAAAAATATTATATATATTTATTTATTTATTTATTAATTACAATACAATTACAAATTATATTCTAATTTTATACGAGCGGAGTAACTTGACCATATGCTCGGTGTAGTGTCACAGACCAGAGTCTCTGGTGGGAATCGAACTCACGACCCTCACACTAATAGCCTAGCACACTACCCACTAGACTACCAGGGCACCCATATTATATATAAATTTTTATGAAACAAAGAAACACCAAAAGAGACTCCTTTTGAACTCAAAACATTCTTCATTTTACTGCTAAATATGAACAGTTTCTCAAGAAAATGTTTTGACAGTTAACAAACAAAATGTCAAAAAATAAAAGGACGCTGATTTTTATGGGTACGAAAAGAAACATTGTTATTAATTTTGAAATGATATCAAGACCTTGCAATACATTCCGAAAAAGCATAGATTTTGGAGTGGCGACATAATCAGTCCATATTTCTTTCAGAATTTCAGACAATCACTGTCAACGAGAAGAACTAAAAGTCGATGATTACAAGCTGCTTTGAACCTAAATTTGATGACAGGCTAAGTTTTACACTGCTCTTGACATATTGAATATTCCGTATAAGCGATCTGAGTGCCAACAATTCATCCTAATTTATACACAAGAATCATACAAAATTAAACATATCTAATGCGCTCCACCGAGGGAAGCCGTAGTGTAGCGTAATGCCATCAAAAGTACGGCTGCACGTACATTGTTTAATTTAAATTTAAATATAGGAAGGGATTAAAAATACTACATTGCAATTTTAATCGAATTTTTCCCGTACCTTTGTTTTTAACTTGTTCGATATTTCGGATGTCTTCTGACAGTGCTACTCAAGTATAAAAATTAAGGCACACTACTTGAGTGGTGTGAGAAGCTAGGCCGTAATCCTGACTGAAGGGTTGTAATGGCCAATTATGTATGTATGTCTGACAGTGCTATTTATCATACACGCCAATAAATTGATAATCCATATGGAAAAATGCTACGTTTTCACAGAAATTGTTTATGTTTAGGGTCTTTGGCTTGATAGAATTTGAAATTCTAATTACACAAATACAAATTAAACCTATACAATATTGAGGTTTTCCTGTACATTCGTTCATAGGGTTTCAATAAAACAGATTTATTTAACAAGTGTATGGAAAGGTTTTCGCCATGCTTTGTTAAGTCCGTCAGTATAGTTAAATATCATTTTAGCGCTGTTGAAGAAAATCATATTATTCCCTTAGTTTTTGAACTTCGAAATATAGGTTATCGCCAAAGATAATCGCTTTTGAATTTTTTGAAGAAAAGCCATAACATAACATATTACCTAGAGCACGATTTTCAATCGTATGGTTCTAGTATATTTATATGTAGTATTATATGTAAAAACATTCTTTTGATCCAAAAAATTTTAAATATTCGACAACAAAAGAAAATAACTTTTGAGCAGCAAAAACTAACATATATGTAGACAGTGGTGGCCTTATAATTGGAAACGACTTGGCAACATGTATGTTTGTTAAGGAGTGGTTTTTTGTTTGGAATCGTTTTTCTTGGCCTGGTGTGGGTCCAATTGTAAGAGTTTAAGGAATAATGAACCAATATCAATATAAAAGCATATTGGAAAATGTAATGGAACCGTATTCAATTAAATTTTTCAGCATGACAATGACCCAAAGCACACTTCAAGGTTAGTGAAGTGTTGGCTTTCGGGTCAAAATATTGACGTTCTGGACTGGCCACCCCAAAATTCTGATCCCTGATCCTGATTGAAAACGTATGGGCAATTGTTAATAGAGATTTTAAGGACAAAACCCTTCGAAATAACGATAAATGCTTTCAGCTGGTGCAACAAAGTTGGCAAAACATATCAGTACAAACATGCCAACGTTTGATACAAAGTTTGCCGAAAAGACTTGCAGATGTTGTTCAAAACAAGGTCTATCCGACAAAATATTAAAGAATATGCCCATTAAATGTGAATATATTAAGATATTTTTAAGCTGTGTGTAAAAATATTTTTTGTTTCTAATTATATGACCAACCTGAAATTGGTATTTTTTGATTTTAGCTATTTTTTTTTTAAATGATAATGATGCTGTGAATTTTTTTATTATAAACATAAAGCTAATTTGTTTAATTGCTTTTTTAGCTATTAATTTTAAAGTGAGTAACAAAAGTTTTGAAAATAAATTAGCAAACATACATGTTGCCAAGTCGTTTCTAATTATAAGGCCACCACTGTATATAAAAATTAGTTTTTGTTACAGTACGGTTCTTAAGATTTAACAGTTTTTATTTTCAACAGCTATTTATAAAAAGGTGAAAAAAATATATAAATACAAATAAAATATAAGGATTTTCTTAATACACAGAAGGTAAAAACAATTATCACGAATGTTAAAATCAAGCGATTCTTGCTACGTTAAAACATTTTCTTGACAAACTTTATATGAAATTCCTTTTCTTTGTTTTGTTAAGTAATAAGGATGAATGGCCACTTAAATGGCCTACTGTGTGTCGAATACTGATAATCGGTCTGCTGGTGGTAGTTTTCTTATTAATTATGCAGAACATGTGATGATATTACGTCGTGATATACAATCACTGTCACAATTTATACTAAACACTCTATATCAAGACATACATACATACATATTTTGGTGTTATGAAAAAATAAAAAATATATAAATAAAGAACGATTGACCGAATTATGTCAGAAATAGAAAGAATTCATGAGTCAATATGTGGATATTGCTCTTTTGCGTGATGTCACTTAAGCAGTAACATAAAAGGAAAACAACCAATCCTTTGTCACGTGGATGAAAAGGTTGAGATTAATGTAATTAATATCATTTACTTTCCTTTAATATATGAAAATCTCTGTCGAATAAAACAAAAGAACTACAATTTATGTAGATAAACTCTAATAAACCTCTTCGTTATTTGTAATTAAAAATTATTTTTATTGCAATGCGAGTATCAATTATATTCCAATTATTGTAAGCGCAGTGACTAAAATATTGTTCTCGTTATATTTTTTACCGTTATTTACTTCACTTTAATCATGAAACAATTTGCTTCGGCTAATGATGAACTCCTCGTTCTTCTTTCAATTTGATGAAAATATAAATCTCCCTGTATACAAATGGTAAATAAAATTTCATCACAAACAAAAATGTGAAGAAAAATACGACAAATATTTTATGTTCTCCTGTTTCAATAATTTCTGTAATATAATTGATTTACAGATTTTTGAAGCGCTTTTTAGAACCTTGCGTGATGTCGAAGTTGCCATGACTGATACTACAGAAGGATTTTAATTTTAAGAACGCCTAACATTTTTCACCAACAAACGTTAAGTATGCCACCAAATTGTTGAGTTCGCTCTCCTACGTGCATGTGGTGAGTTTTAAATGAGTGAATCAGATATTATAGCATATTCCAAAATTGTCTTCCACTATGTGCCTGCGAGTAAGTGAAAAACTTGAAATTTCCAAGAGAAATCATATTCATCGTCATTATTATTATATATACAATACACATACATACAAATAATATTTGTGATGGCGCCGATTAATAAAAATTGTTTCAATGGTCAGCAGCTTTGATAAGATCACGTTAAGCAAACAATCAAGAAGTAAATTTAAACGTAAATATTTGTTAATAATAAACGTTTCAAACAAAAAATGAATTAAAGTGAAAAAATACAGGAATTATGGAATATTAAAAGAAATCTTAAAAAAAATAACAACGTTCATGCAGAAACTTTGAATGTTGATGCCACAACAATAATTTCAGTCAGTATTACGATCTAACTACTCACACCACTTATGTTGAGTGTCTTAATTTTATAAATGCGTGGATTTTATTGGCAATTTTATTTACTCCTAGAGTTTTTGTCAGAAATCTGGTGATAGGAAATCGAAAAATTACTAATAACTGCCTGTAAGTTACTCACAACAAAACTAATATTAAACCATGTGGGTCTATCTATGAAGAATACATTCAGTTTTCGAAGGATTAATACAAAGTCCATTAGCATATGCCCAGCTATTTATTGTGTTCAAGTTATCATTAATTTGTGTCGTACACAGATTTATTTCGTCAATATTGCAAAAGAAGAAAATTGGATTTTATTGATTGAATTACGAAACAAAACTTTAAGTAGTAATTCTACAAGCTTAAGTTTAATATATATACATTTTCTAAATGAATTGTTTCACTATTGTAAAACCTGGTGTTCCTTGCATAAAATTTGATTTCGTTATAGAAACACACTGTTTTTAACACGTTGACGGACAGTAGAAACAAGTGAAATTCGAAAATTGACACTATATGTTTTTGTAATTTTTAGAATATTAGAAGTATAGTTTTACTCTTTCTGCTTAAATACACTTAATTTTGATTAATTCAGCACCTTTAATTAGGTTGCGGCTACAACCGTCATGGCGCCAGCGGACTCTAGACACTATGTAATGGTAACAGTATAACTATAAATATCGCTAAATGAATCAAAAAATGCTAAATTTAAATTTTTTTATTTCTATTTAAAGTGTAAAATCAATCATAAACAAATACTTACCAGTATAAACAAAAAATATTAAATGTATCAATAGCAACTGTAAATTGAAGAGAAAACAAGATCGCACTACTCCGTTCACAACCACGTGCATACTCAATGTGTTAACCTTGCATACTAAATTTTTTTTTCGAAAACATGACACTAGGCTTCTACTTGTACGCTGGTAAATGCACATTTGTGCTGCTACAGCCGCAGTGTCTAAAAACGACCGTTTCGTATTGGACGGCTATTGCCGTCATGTCACATAGTGAACTTGAACTTGACGGCTATAGACGCAACTGTCCGTCAACGTGTTAAAAATACTTATTGTTCTCGATGGGTTCTAGATTTAGATTTTAGACATATTATGGTATTATTTTCTTGTAACTTTTTGTAGATTCTGTTTTTGCTATAAGTCTATGGATTTAAAAAATTAACACAATCAAATTGACATAACTATTTATTAATTAGTCATTATAATCCTCTACTAGGGATTGCTACCCAGCTTCTTGCGCCACACTTGTTATATGTGTTAATTTTATACACGAGCGGCGTGATCTACAGTTTAAAGTCGACTCTGTACTCAGGGTTGCCAAATGTGCAGATTTATCTGCATTTTGCAGTTTTTCTGAGCATTGTGCAGTTTTGAAGTTTTTTGTTTAAAAAAGTAAGTTTTTCTTTAAATTATGCAGATTTTGCAGTTTTTACATTTAAATTTTAAGAACTAAAGATTTTCTTAAAAAAAAAATAACAGTAGTTGCAGCAATTTCGTGCATTCAAAAGAAATGGCAATCAAATTTACCAAAGAAATGTACAAATCTAATTAGTATTAAGTGCGAGGAGAAATTAACTCAATTTACGAAAATGCATGTTATTTCAAATACTTTTTATAAAACTGAATTATATCAAAGAATATGGATATAAAGAATGCGCATTATGTAGAAGTAAAATTTCTTATGGCGGGTTGTAACATTACGACCCGCTCTCACAAAAATCTTTTTAAAAAATCATTTCTGGAAAATAAACACAAACAAAGAGCGTAACAATGTGTTGCTCTCATCATGAGAGCGTAAAAATGCATTCTGTTGCTTTGCTTGTCAGCTTCTAAAGAAGAATGTTCATGTCGCTGTTTTCAGACTTCAATTTTACACCCAAAGAAATATTACAGTATGATTCACTAATATCAATTAAAAATGATTTCGATTTTTGGAAGAATACTTGCCAAGTTAAATACGGTGTCTTTAGGGATTTAGCGCAGTACAATTTTTCTATATTTTTCGCTCACATATACACACATGTTATTGGGTTAATAAGTAGACTTGAAAATATTACTAACAATTTTCCTCTGGGTTAACACTTGCCTCTCATAATTTTTATCATGTTCTCTTTGTGTCGACGTCTGAGAATAAGTGATTTTTGATCAATGTGTAGATGTGTAGATTTTTTTGGTTTTGGTTATTTTTTTTTTTTCTTATAAAAAAAAGCAGTTTTTTTATTCCCTTTGTTATGAATTATAATTTAAACTTGAAAAAAAATAAAACAAAAGTTTACAAATTTAATTTTGGTTATATTTTTTCTTATTTGGTGATTTTTTTCACAAATGTTGGTCACAAAATTTTTTTTCGTGGCAACACTGTTTCAGAAATATAAATAAAAAATTAGTCAGACAACAAAAACGCACGATGAGAACAACGCATTGTTACGCTCTTGGTTTCTTTATCCTTCCCTTCTATCTTTCCCCCGCGTCATGAAATATTTTTGATAAATATTCCAAAATATGCCAAAATGCACATTCTTTATACTTTATTTTCTTTGATTATATTTATATTTTTTATTATAACGATGCCTCCATTCTATAACGTTCTAGGTGTACTTAGAACGTTTTTAATGTTCTTACATTTTTAAATTCAGATGCGTCGATCCGTTCCGAAGTTATAGGGAAATATCTACTTAGAATACACATATAATCGTATGTCGCGTGAAAACTTTGAGAGCTCATAACTCAAAACACACTTTTTCGACTTAGAATGTTATAGAACGGAGGGGTCGGTATGTATTTAATTCAATTTGTTTTGTTATGTTTTAATAAAAAAAAATATATGAACTGAATTATAAATTTTTTGGCGGTTTTATGTGCAGTTTTTTCAGTTGAAAATCAGTTTTTTCAGTTGAAAATCAGTTTTTTCAGTTGAAAATCAGTTTTTTTTCTAAATTTGAAGTTTTTGAAAAAAAAAATTATGGCAACGCTGCTAGCACGCTTCTTTTTATTCTTCCTTTTTTCCTTCTTATCATAAAAGACGCGCAGGCTGAACCTTTATATTTGAGTGTTGGCTGCACCTATTACATAGTCGCTTATAATGTAGTGTATTCTATCTAATAAAGTTACACAGTTGCTTATAATGTAGTGTATTCTATCTAATAAAGTTGTTGTTGATTATTCCATTGTATATTATTTGTTTGTGACTTTATTATAATTTGATAAATTACTGTTTATTTACTGTTTAATTTTATATGAAAACATTGAAATTAATGAAATGAACTCCCCTAATATTGTAATAAGATTAGTAATAAGGTCAATGAATTATGAAAATAAGAAGGTCAGATAAAAGCAACGGAGTTGCTGAATAATTAACACAGTTAGGATTAAGTATATAGAATAAGTTAGAATTAAGAAATATGAAATAAAATGAATTCAGTTGATACTTATGCCATGTTCGCACGGCAGCAATTTTTCGTAATTCGCTCTCTCATTCGCAATTCAACACCCAATTATGTGATAAATTACGTCATTCGACATACAAAATTTTGTGAGCGAATTACCCAAATTGTGTGTAATCCAATTTCTATTACCCTGTGGATTACTTTAAAATCAATGTAATCTCTAAATTTTATCGTATTTTTGCCATCACCAGCTGTCAAAACACAAAAAATATAAACAAAAAATATTGTAAACAATAAACAATAATGGAATCCAAAAATAATATTTTAAAAAAGTATTATTTATAAGAAAGTTATTCGCGAAATTAGCGGAGGAACACTATGTGTGTAGAAAACCTTTTGAAAAGTATTTGCAGCTTTTGAAGAAGCTGTATGAAAAATATTAATAATAATTTAGTAATAAAAAGAAGAAGAACTGTAAAAAAGAATTACAAAACTACCGTGTGAACATGATAATTCAAATAAGTAATTCAAACAGAGAGCGAAGTAATTCGAGGGCTCGTGCGAACATAGCATTATTCGCTGAATAAATTGCATGTAATCAGTGTTCCATTCCGTCGTTCCCTTACCATTCACAATATTTACATTTCACAGCTGTTTACAGTGGGACAATTCACAATTCGATTTTATTTAATTGTTGTTTTATAAGAACAAATTCGTTATTTTACTTGATAAATTTTCTATTTATCAAAGGCTGTGAGGTGAATGAACACATAGTGCAATTTAATTATTCTGATTGTGGAACCAGTATTGCGAATAACAGAAGTGAGATAGAACATAAATCCGAATATTTTGTAACCGACGAGAGTTTGATAACTTCGTCCAAAGCAAATCATTCGTCCTTTGGGAATTTTATTTAACCAATAAATTAATTTGGTTATATTCGATTTGCTTTGAGTTCATAAGTTAATTGAAAAATGACTAGTAGAAAGAGACAAGATTCTCCCTCCAAATCGGAGAGCTTGGAAAAGTTAATTACGAAAAAAGCAAAGGTTATTGACAATATAATTCGAATTCGTCAATCCATTGTGGAGAAGACAATTTCTTTTAATCCAATCGAGTTGGAATGTCGACTTGACATATTAAAAAAATTATATTGGCCAAGCTATGAAGCTCCAGTCTGATGTGAATAATTTGGATCCCGAAAATGATGATAGAGCTGAGCTTGAGAACGTTTGTGTGACCACCAAATCACTGTTTTTGAGCCTCCTGGGTAAGAATAGGCAATCGAATGTGCCAGAAATGTCCTTTCTTGGGCAACCACACCAGTCGAGGCTCCCAAATATGAAACTCCCTAAGTTTAACGGAAAGTATTCCGATTATAAAAACTTTATGAGTTTGTTTGAGAACTTGGTTCACAACGATCCGACGTTGACAGATATCGAACAATTCAATCATCTGATATCATGCTTGTCCGACGAAGCTTTGGGTACAGTAAAAGCTTTTCAGATTTCAGAGGAAAACTACCCCAAAGCAATAGCAAGTTTGAAGAAGGTTTATGACAACGAATGTCTTATATTTTTTGATAATATCAGAAAACTTTTTGATTTGCCACAAATCACAAAACCTTCAGCTATTGCTTTGCGAGGCATGATAGATACAGTCTCCGCGATATACGACTCTTTATTGTCAATTGGTGACGATAAGAAAATTACAAATGCCATTCTGATACATTTAGTGATGTGAAAGGTAGATCCAGTCACCAAATCGAAATGGGAAGAACAACTTGATTTCGAGAAACTTCCCCTTTGGTCAGACTGTGAATCCGCCTTGAACAAACGATATCAGCATATTGCAGCTGATGAGTTTTCAAGTTCAAGGCCGAGGTTTGACACTCAAAGAACTGAACACTTTCCGAGGAGAAATAATAGAGCCTCACTAAATGTATTAAAATCCAAACTGTCTGCTGACAAATGTTTATTTTGCAAATCTGTTCAGCATAATATTAATAATTGCCCTTCATTCACTGCTGAGCCAGTAAGGCGAAGATTTGACTTTATTAAATCAGTGCCAGCATGTATCAATTGTCTGAAAAAGGGACATACAGTAGCGAAGTGTACCTCATCGAAATGTAGAATTTGTGGTAGCTCACACAATTCATTGCTACATAGGTACAATACTAGTGCAAGTTCAAATAACAACTACACTGAACAATCATCGGCTTCACATGGATCGGTGAATTATTCTTCGTCCGATGAAAGGGTTATTCTCGCGACAGCAGTAGTCAGTGTAAGAAGTAGCTCTGGTAAATTGAAACCAGCGAGAGCACTTTTGGATTTCGGATCTCAACCGAATTTAATAACTGAGGAACTTGCGCAGCTACTTCGATTAAAAAGAGAAGGAGGCAGACTAAATTTAACCGGCATTAGTGAAACGAATTCACTTTCGAAATCTTGCGTTAACTTAACTATCACGTCGAGGGTTAACTCTACTCAATTCAATGCGAAATTTTGGGTATTGAGTTCAATAACTAATTTTCAACCTGATAGTGTTATAAACACAACCGGCTTTCATATTCCTAATAATATAAAATTAGCTGATCCGGGCTTCCACAAACCACGAAAGATTGATTTGCTTATCGGAGCAGAAATCTTCTTCGAGCTAATGTGTGTTGGTCAGATCAAATCTGGCCCGAGCCTTCCAATCCTTCAAAAAACTTCATTTGGTTGGATTGTTACTGGAAAGTACAATCAATCAAAGGGCTCCACTAACAATAGCGTTTGTCATTTGAGTACTGCGATAGAAAACGAGAGCAACATTGATTCGATAGTCAAGAAGTTCTGGGAACTGGAGGAGGTTCCAAAAGAATCAATGAAGATTTATTCAGAGGAGCAGCAACAATGTGAGGATAAATTTAGAAATTCAATACGACGTCTAGCGTCAGGACGATTTATAGTCTCACTACCTTTCAAGTCTGACACAAGTGTGTTAGGTTCTTCGTTCGAAGTCGCAAAGCGGCGATTTCTTTCACTAGAACGAAGACTGTCCAAGGACGACACGATGAGACATATGTATCATGACTTTATGAAAGAGTATTTCAATTTGGGGCATATGTCACTTTTGGATAATATGCCAGATTCTCCTCACTATTTCATACCCCATCAATGTGTTCTGTGGCCTCAAAGTACAACTACTAAACTTCGAGTAGTTTTCGACGCTTCGTGTAGAACTTCTTCTCATGTGTCACTGAACGATCTGCTAATGGTTGGTCCGACCATTGAAGAAGAACTGTATTCTACACTCATCCGTTTTCGGCTTCATCGGTACGTAATCACTGCAGATATCGAGAAAATGTATCGTCAAGTTTTAATCGACGATAATGATAGAAACTTTCAATTAATCCTTTGGAGACAAAATCCGTCTGATAGCTTACAGGTGTTTCGACTAAACACTGTAACTTATGGCACAGCGTCTGCCCCATTTCTAGCTATAAGATGTCTGATTGAGTTGAGCGATTTGTACAAAGAGACTTTGCCTATTGGTTCAAAGGTTGTTCGCAGTGATTTTTACATTGATGATTTGTTAACCGGTGGTGAAAGTTACGAGGATCTGATTACAATTCGTAATCAAGTCACTGAGATCCTTAGTCCGGCTGGTTTTAACCTTGCCAAATGGTTTTCAAATCATCCTAAATTTGTTAGTACTCTGCAAAGTGAAAAACTGTTGCATAGCGATTCCGATTCGGCTAAGGCTTTGGGCTTAACAGGCCAGGAAGAACTGTCATTTAATAAGAATGACGGTCCCTCAAACCAGATCGATTGCTTTAATTCCTGGACGTCACATCCCCGAGAAACAATATCAGCTGGATTATGGTCAGTTGGCACATGTCGCCATGAAGCTTTCTCTGACCACTCCTGAATCTCAGCTACTCTGTTTGATACGAACGTAGCAAGGGAGGATGGATGGGTCTTTACCCAATGTAGAGTTATCTCCGAATCTGTCCAGAAATAAACTTGATCGATCTTAAATTCCAACATGCGCTTAATTCGAATCCACAACTTAGCCAATAGGTGTGCAGCACACAGCTCAAGTCTCGGAAGAGATTTTGTCTTGAGTGGAGCAACCTTCGATTTTCCAGTAAGCAATCTGACAGTAACTTTGCCAGATTCAAAACTTCTGACATAAATGCAATACATTGGAGTCCGAAGAATGATTCATTAAAGTTTCATTTGGAAAAGTCTTTCAAGGATGTGAAAGCGACGAAAAGAAACATATTATCAGTTTCTTCTCGGTTATTTGATCCTCTCGGACTTTTGTGCCCTATTGGTATAAAATCCAAGATCTTACTACAAGAACTTTGGATTCAAAAGCTTGACTGGGATGAATCGATTCCCATGAGACTTGATACTTCATGGGAAAATCTCAAATCTAATTTAATGGAGATCGATTCAATAGTAATCCCAAGATTCGTCCAAACAACTTGCACAGCAAACGTCCAAATACATGGATTTGCTGATGCCTCAATGCGAGCATATGGGTGTTGCATTTATGTCAGAAGTTTTGAATCTGGCAAAGTTACTGTCAGATTGCTTACTGGAAAATCGAAGGTTGCTCCACTCAAGACAAAATCTCTTCCGAGACTTGAGCTGTGTGCTGCACACCTATTGGCTAAGTTGTGGATTCGAATTAAGCGCATGATGGAATTTAAGATCGATCGAGAGGACTACCCAAGGAAGTTCACTGCGACAATGCGACGAACTTCGTCGGAGCCAGCCGTGTACTCAAAGAGCTGCAACTGGCGTTCGACAAGAGTCGACAGGCCGTCGAGTCGTACGCAGCGTCGTCCGGGGTGAAGTTCAACTTCATACCACCGCGGGCGCCGCACTTCGGAGGACTATGGGAAGCTGCCGTCAAACAGGCGAAGAGATGGCAACAATGCTCGCAGAAGTAGAGGCGGTGCTCAACAGACGTCCAATTGCACCGCTGTCTCCAGACCCCAACGACGGAGAAGCATTAACACCAGCTGTTTATGTCTGATAGTCCTAACTTCCCATCCTTGGCGACATAAACAGGATTGTTTAAGCGATGGCAAACTGGCAACAGAGGGCGTTGCAGTATAAATAAAGCTTTTTTTTATATTTTTGTTATTGTATTTTTTTTTTCTTTCTTTTTTTGACATTCAGTTTTTGTTTTGTTCTATTAATTTTGATCATTCTTTTTTTCGCTTTTGTAACATCCACCAGGATGCAACCTAATTTATTTACAATTTGTGCAATATTTTCTTTTTTGAGACATCCAAAAGGATGTAAATGATTTGTATAAAATTTATAAAATTCTTTATAAAATAATTTGTGTAATTTTTTGTGTGTGATAATTGTATATACAATTTAAATTAATAAAATATAAAAGAATAGAAAGAAATAAAATTTGAAATTAAGATTGAAGAAAGTGAAAGTGACTATTTTTTTGGGGAAAGTTTTCGATTGTGAAGTGGAGTTTATTCTACTAATAAATAAAGATCTTGTGCCGAAGTCTAGTCAACAAAGATTTGTGCATTCTGTAACCAATTTAGAGAGATTTTTATACGGAAAGAAGTGTAAGAAGTCGAACAGACAACATGGAAGGAAAGTGCCTTCTTTTGGATAATTCAGTTGTGAATGTGAAATCTTCTAATTTTTGGTTTCTTTATTAGCAACCTCGGAGACAGTCCACAATATGTGTCCTCGCATACATCCCCATATACAGTCCACGGGATTTAACATTTGGTCCTTCGAGCCGGATCTGAACCAGCGACCTATGGATTTCTACTTGATTTGCTCAACAAACTACAGTCCACCGCTCTACCAACTGAGCTATCGAAGGTGACAACCCGTTCACTAGCCCAGTAAAATAATGGACCTCGTTCGTCCTAATAATACACCAGTGGACCTAGTTCGTTCCATGGTCGTGAGAGCTGAAGACCTAGTTCGTCGGAAGCTCTAGTTCCAATTTAGTGGAGGAACAATAAGTCTCAAGAATTCGATACCCAATTTTAGACCATGACACTTATTCCTGACGGATCAGAGTTGGAAGTGCTGCAAGATGTCAAGCTTTTTAGTTTTCTATTGTTTTGAGATATGAAACTAATATGAAAGTATTTTTTTTCTTTTGATTTTCTTTCTTTAGTCATTAGATGGAGGACATCTTTTTTAGTTGCAGTACTGCAAGGGCGCCGGTATGTTTATGTCTGATAGTCCTAACTTTCCATCCTTGGCGACATAAACAGGATTGTTTAAGCGATGGCAAACTGGCAACAGAGGGCGTTGCAGTATAAATAAAGCTTTTTTTTATATTTTTGTTATTGTATTTTTTTTTTTCTTTCTTTTTTTGACATTCAGTTTTTGTTTTGTTCTATTAATTTTGATCATTCTTTTTTTCGCTTTTGTAACATCCACCAGGATGCAACCTAATTTATTTACAATTTGTGCAATATTTTCTTTTTTGAGACATCCAAAAGGATGTAAATAATTTGTATAAAATTTATAAAATTCTTTATAAAATAATTTGTGTAATTTTTTGTGTGTGATAATTGTATATACAATTTAAATTAATAAAATATAAAAGAATAGAAAGAAATAAAATTTGAAATTAAGATTGAAGAAAGTGAAAGTGACTATTTTTTTGGGGAAAAGTTTTCGATTGTGAAGTGGAGTTTATTCTACTAATAAATAAAGATCTTGTGCCGAAGTCTAGTCAACAAAGATTTGTGCATTCTGTAACCAATTTAGAGAGATTTTTATACGGAAAGAAGTGTAAGAAGTCGAACAGACAACATGGAAGGAAAGTGCCTTCTTTTGGATAATTCAGTTGTGAATGTGAAATCTTCTAATTTTTGGTTTCTTTATTAGCAACCTCGGAGACAGTCCACAATATGTGTCCTCGCATACATCCCCATATACAGTCCACGGGATTTAACACCAGCTCATCTAATTCTCGGAGAGGGTCTGCGTTCGCTGCCGCCAGAATCAGCAGACGGCGTGAAAGACAACGAGATGAAGTTATGCAAGCGTTGGCGTCTGCTCTGCAATCTCAAGCAGACATTCTGGCAGGCCTGGTCTCGGGATTACATCCTCGGTCTTCAGAGCAAGTCCAAGTGGCAGCAGGAGGCACCCAACATAGAGGTAGGTCAAGTGGTAATCGTCCACGAAGACAATCGCCCGCCACAGCATTGGTTGACCGGGAAAGTCGTGGCCGTATTCAAAGGCGAAGACGGCAAGGTCAGAGTGGCGGAGGTCGCAACGCGCAACGGCGTTTATAAGCGTCCTATACACAAACTAGCTCCACTGCCGCTAAATTGAAGACCTCCGGTCCTTCAATGGGGCCGGAATGTTGTTGATTATTCCATTGTATATTATTTGTTTGTGACTTTATTATAATTTGATAAATTACTGTTTATTTACTGTTTAATTTTATATGAAAATATTGGACTTAATGAAATGAACTCCCCTAATATTGTAATAAGATTAGTAATAAGGTCAATGAATTATGAAAATAAGAAGGTCAGATAAAAGCAACGGAGTTGCTGAATAATTAACACAGTTAGGATTAAGTACATAGAATAAGTTGGAATTAAGAAATATGAAATAAAATGAATTCAGTTGATACTTAGAAACGAAATTAACCGGTCTTGCCTATTTTATGATTTTGGTCTTCGCGAGTGATAAGAAAAAGCTTATTAAGTGCCCATATTTTATTTAAGCATTTAAATTATTAATTACTTAATTTAAAAAACCATTCCTAAAAAAGATTAGGAAAAAACATTTTGTCCGGCCCCAACTTGGTTCTGCCCTGCAGCCCGAGAGTCCCCTGCTCCCTGGGGATTATTTATAAATAGTGTAGATGTAGATTATAAATAGTGTAGATGTGGCCCAACAAAAGTTACATAGTCGCTTATAATGTAGTGTATTCTATCTAATAAGATTACAATTGAGAGGGCGTTACATCTTAAAATTAATTATTAAAGTAAACTTTACATAAAATATATCAATAAATACAACTAGTGAAAGTAACACAAACTAATAGTGTATATATTACAACTCGGCAATCCTGACCGTTGATTGTCCTCAATCAAATTTTCAATTCATCCATTTTCGTAATCATGAAGCTTCTATTACTCCATCGTATGGCAGCTGGCTAATTTGGCAGTTTTTGACGACCCTAATAACATATCGATCGACCGACCCTATAAGATTTTATAGGTCTGCTCCTATTCAAAAAGTACCTTAAATTGTCATCCTGAGCCTTTTGAATGGCCACACCCGCATCCGTTCTACGTTGCTCTAAATCACGAACATACCTGCCTGAGGTCCTTTTCTCCCAAGTATTCCGTTAAAAAAATCTATAATTGCACCAAGCCATTCAACACCAAATAATAATTTACTAGGGGGTTGTCGAGTAGAAGAATGAGTTGTATTAGGTTAGGTTAGGTCGGAGTGGTAGCTCTGATATCACAAAGCTCACTTGAGCACGCATAGCGGCCCGTTGTGATGCCACGGGTGAACGCAGTCCCTGTACTAACCAAGTTCCACCAAAATCAGGGAAAAGGAGGAAGTTGGTCAGCGCAAGGTCTGCACAAATTCAACCTTTGTTAACATCTACGACCAGTCAGCATGGTTCAAACGGCTCGGTACCTTACTTAGCATAACCTTAAGTACCCTGTTCACTATCTCAACTTGTCCATTCGCCTGTTCAGATGAAACTGCTATTCTAACATGGTCTATATTATGGGGCAATAGATATGAGCTAAACTGAGAATGAGTAAAACAATTTCCTCTATCATTGATAATTCGTCTAGGCCTAGAGTAATTTATGGAATACTTATCTAAGCAAGCAATGATCTCCTTTCTGCTCATCGATTTTACCGCAAAAATTCTAACAAATTTAGTAAAAGCATCAATTACAACCAAGATGTGCTTCTGTTGAGAATTTATTGAGGGAAGTGAACAAACATGGTCGATGTGCAACGTATCGAATTGTATAGGATTCTTAGGTATACTGTACAAGTTCTGTTCATGTATTCTAACGGGAGGCGAGCACATAATACACGCAATATGCAATTCCTTATAAAATGTTCAATCTTGCATTTCATATTCCTAAATCAGTAGTTTCTTCTGTCTGACCCGTTCGTATGTCTTTTCGATCCCCATGTGACATATTTTCTCATGTACCAATCTAATGACGTTCTCCTCTAACTCGCCTAGGACATATAACAGTAAATCTTACTTGTTGTCCTTTCTGAACACTATGCCGTCTACTAATCTCAATCCTACCAAATTTTCCTTTTCCAATCATGCCCTTATCGACGCAATTTCAGTATCCCTACGCTGTGTGGCATGTATCATAAATTTAAGCTCGCCGTCATCAGAAACTTTAACAGCCTACAGGGTACAACATTCGGTTTTTCAAGCGTCTTTGTCACCCCAAGGTGTCCTCCGCTAGCTCCAATATGGAACTCATTTAAGACTTCCTTCATTTTAGAGGAAGGCATTACTATTAGTTTAGATGAGGTCTTGCCATCAGCGCATTCCCAATGACGATACAAGCACCGGTTTATCAATTTTATACTGTCCCAATATGCTTTTTTAAGAGGACCTTCTGCAGATATCTCACTTCTGGTATGCAGTTTGTGCCCTTCTTTAGCTGCTATAAACTTCGCCAATATTCGGTCATTTCTTTGTGCTTCGGACCGCTCTTCGTTGGCTTCGATCTGCTTTAGCCGGATATCAATGATGGATTCCTTCTTTTCGGCGTTCACGCAATGTTTACACTCCAAATTACAAGATCGGGGTGGTGAGCATCAGCCTTCTCAAATTTTATGCCTCTTCGTTTTGTTATTGGCAATAGTTCGGGACCATCATCCTCTTCAGTCGTGTAAGTGTCCGGAGACTGTTCGGTTTGAAGATAAGCCTCTGTTTTGTGTACATGATGATCATCGCTATTCTCATGTTTTCTGCGCCTTCACTTGGAACTACTCGTTCCTACAGAGTGTTCATCAGAAGCCTTACGTGTAGCAATGGCTCGTCGTCTTATTGGTGCGACGGGTCTTGATATTTTGCGTGAATCTTTGCAATTTCTTTGGAAATTTCCACAATTAAAACATTTTGGATTAGCCTTCTGCCCTTTTTCCTCCAAAACTTGCTCCAACATTTCTTTAGATTTATGTAAAAGACATTAATCTTCCTCCACGAAGGCCAAGGCTACCGCTAGTTTGATATGTGGGTCGCGTATGCCATTAACAAATGACTCGGTTTTAAAGTTGTCTACCAACGGGTGGTTTTCTCTTGGGTATGTAAGCTGCACTAATCTCTCGACATCCATTGCAAAGGCATGTATGATATCCAACTTTTTTTTGCCCAAAATGCAAGAGCTTGACTTGCATGACATGTGGTTTCAACAAGACGCATTGGAAGTCAACATTGAAGCATTTATTCGTGAGATACCGACCAAAATGTTGGAAACAGTATGCCAAAATTGGACTAAGTGGATGGACCATTTGAGGCGCAGTCGCGGTCAACATTTGCATGAAATAATCTTCAAACATTAAATTATATGGACCGTACAAATGATTCCAATAAAGATTTCATGCATTTTTCTGAATTGTATGTGTTTTTTTTTTAATTTTCCTATAACTCTTAAAAAATCACCCTTTAGTATTTCACCCTGTTTATATCCACTTTATATTATATTCAATCCCAATAATTCCAGAAATAGTGTCTTTTTATAACAACTAAAAGTCTACAAGACGGCTTATGAGATCTTAACTGACAGATTATTTAATATTTAAAGTAGGATTCTTCAAGAGGTCGGACATCAAAATGAAAACATAAAAATTTATTTCTTAAGGCGATTTCCTCTCAGCAGATTTCTGGCAAAACTCTGTGAAGAAATAAAATATCCCCGAAAAGTTTCTCAAAAATCTGACTTTCTGAGTCGACTTTAATTTGTCCAATCCGCCACTCGAGTATAAAATTAACTTACACAACATAAGTGGTGGGAGAAGCTAGGTTGTAATCCTGATTAAAGGGTTGCCAATGAGCAATTATGTATGTTATGTGCGTATGTTCTTTAAGGGGTAATAGTACTTCTCAACGTTTATACAATTTTCAACATCGATGCAATTTATCGCAATGACTCTAGAGATACCAATACTACCAAAACGTATTAAGGTTTTTTATATTATGTAAGGCTTAAGAGATCTAGAACCTAGGAAATGTTTGTTTTGGTACTTTCATGAATTATAATTTTCGTCACCCAAATCGTGTTGCTAAAGGGTCCGCCAAATAATTTTTTTTTTTTTTTGAAAATGCTTTAAAAAAAACAAAACTACTGAATATTTTCTCATATTTCTTTTTTTATTTGAAAGTACAATCCTTCCGGTTAATAATGGAAAATAATTTCATTCAAATGGCTGCCTCGGCTGGCCATGCAGTAGCCTACACGATCGGTCAAATTTTTAAGCACATTACCGATTGTGTGCAACTGTATTTCACCAATGGCTTCACGAATATTGTCCTTTAAAGCGTCAATTCTCTCTGGCTTGTCGGCGTAATACTTATCTTTGACGGCACCCCACAAATAACAGTACAACGGTGTCAAATCGCAGCTCCGAGGTGGCCAAACGACATCAGCTATACGGCTGATAATGCGATCTTCAAAAACAGAGCGCAAAACATCGAGTGTAGCTTCGGCTGTGTGGCACGTAGCGCCGTCCTGTTGAAACCAAATGTTGCCAATATCCTCCTCCTCAATTTTTGTGAACAAAAAATCGTTCAACATGGACCGATAACGATCGCCATTGACTGTAACGGCCACTCCTTGCTCATTTTCGAAGAAAAATGGCCCAATTATGCCTCTGGACCAAAATCCGCACCAAACAGTGACTCGTTTTGGGTACGTTGGCTTTTCAATGTATGCATGGGGGTTTTCTGTGCCCCAAATGCGGCAATTTTGCTTGTTTACATACCCGCCAAAATCAAAATGAACTTCATCTGAAAAGATGATTTTTTTTTGCCAAAATCGGCATCTTCTGCAGGCTACTGCATGGCCAGCCGAGGCAGCCATTTGAATGAAATTATTTTCCATTATTAACCGGAAGGATTGTACTTTCAAATAAAAAAATAAATTTGAGAAAATATTCAGTAATTTTGTTGTTTTACAGCATTTTCAAAAAAAAAAATTATTTGGCGGACCCTTTAAATATACAGTCGAACTTCCATAACTCGAATCTCCATTATCCAAAAAAAAACTTCGACTTACGGAGACTTCGAGTTACAGAATTTTTTCTTCTTTAAGAGTTAACTGCCAGCATGTGTTTTTATTATATATTTTTTATTTAGAACAAGCAGTAACTGAAAACTGCATACCTTAGCATACTATATAATGTAATCAACAAGTTAAAATCAGGGACCGAAAATAACTGTTATTTTTGAATTTTTGATTAAAAAAAGCAACCACAAGGAAATGTCGGAGAACAAAACCAAGTATACCATTTTGATTGTCTTGGACGAAATTTTTATAAAATGCGATGCTTTTTAAAAACATGATTTTTATTTTTTAGAAAAAAAATAACAGTTATTTTTTGATTTTTATTTTTTCGAGCAAAATTAACACTTATTTTTGACTTTTATTTTTTCGAGCAGAAATAAAAGTTATTTTTTGACTTTTATTTTTTTGAGCAAAAATAAAAGTTATTTTTTGACTTTTATTTTTTCGAGCAAAAATAACAGTTATTTTTGACTTTTATTTTTTCGAGCAGAAATAAAAGTTATTTTTTAACTTTTATTTTTTCGAGCAGAAATAAAAGTTATTTTTCAACTTTTATTTTTTCGAGCAGAAATAAAAGTTATTTTTGTTTCAATTCATGATGAATTCATAATATTTATTAAAAAATTCTTTAAAAAATTAAAGTTATTCAGAAAATTATTAGAATTAAGTTTTGGGTATATTAAACACTAATCCTTGGGTTGAAAAAACCAAAATAACTTTTATTTTTGCTCGAAAAAATAAAAGTCAAAAAATAACTTTTATTTCTGCTCGAAAAAATAAAAGTTGAAAAATAACTTTTATTTCTGCTCGAAAAAATAAAAGTCAAAAATAACTTTTATTTTTGCTCGAAAAAATAAAAGTCAAAAAATAACTTTTATTTCTGCTTTTAAAAATAAAAGTCAAAAATAACTTTTATTACTGCTCTTAAAAATAAAAGTCAAAAATAACTGCTATTTCTGCTCGAAAAAATAAAAGTCAAAACATAACTTTTATTTCTGCTCGAAAAAATAAAAGTCAAAAAATAACTTTTATTTCCTGACTTTTACGATAAAAGTTATAACAGTTACGGTCCCTGGTTAAAATGAATAGAAATATTCTGAAATAAGTGAATGAAAATTTACTTCTTTTTTTGTTATTTTCAGTATAAAATATCTCTAATTTATTCAAAGCCTTATAGTGTTCCTCAGTTGTACGATCATTAGTTTGCAAAAATAAATTCAATATTCGCAAAGAGCTTTAACCCTCTTACCATATGGTCAAAATCCAGATTCAAACGAATTCGTAATTGATTCTTTATTTTTAAAAATCGTTGAGACTGTAGTGGCTGGTATACCATATTTATCAGCTGCTTCTTTTTTCTTTAACCCACCTTCGACTTCTTTTATAAGTTTATATTTTTCTTCAATTGACAAACATTTTAAAACACGTTTAGATGCCATGATAATAAAAAATACGATTTTAACATTTACCATCAGGCGAATTACATTTATGAATATAAATGATATATACACAAGTGCAAAGGAACAATAAAGTACCATAAAAAGGGATTTCCCCATAAAAAGACAGCGAAATATGAAAACCAGTTTAACCAGCAAAAGAAAGCAAAACAAACGAACAAAATCAACAAACCAACCAAATAAATAAATAACATAATTTGAGAATTCATGGAATTCATTTTTATGTGTTTCGTTCGAGTTATGGAGAACTTCGAGTTATGGAAGTTCGAGTTACGGAAAAGCAATTGTATGTTATTTGTTATCTTAAGCCTACTGCCAACCTAATTTGTTCGAGTTACGGAAAATTCGAGTTAGAGAAGT
Source organism: Sarcophaga rosellei (assembly GCA_930367235.1). Taxonomy (NCBI): domain Eukaryota; kingdom Metazoa; phylum Arthropoda; class Insecta; order Diptera; family Sarcophagidae; genus Sarcophaga; species Sarcophaga rosellei. Next base: position 63,914,633 of record OV884019.1, read on the forward strand.
TCGAGTTATGGAAGTTTGACTGTAGTTCGAATCCAGTGCGTTGAGCATTGTTATACGTTGTTGTGTGATTGCATTACTTCCTCTTTAAAACTATGCTATATGCTGTGCTATGGAAAATTAGGCAAAAATTCAGAAATCATAGCCATTAAACGGTCAATAACTGTTTTTTTTTTCTCTTTCTTTCTTCTTCTTCTTTTTTAATGACATTTATGTTCGTTGGTACATTTCTTATTGTTTGTTTTCAAAATCAATATAGGGTACTCTTTTTCAACATTCTTAAGTACGTATTTGTAAAGTGTAACTGTTGCTTGCTGCTAGACAGGTAGCAAGACAAATAGAAACCTATCCAGCCAGGTTGTCAAACAGTAATTATCCTAAGGATGATAATTTTTAGTTTCCACTGAAAATTTTCTACACACGACAACATTAGACAAGCAATGTTAAAACAAAAACGATTTTATTTTTGGCCGTATTGAAGGTCTACCTGGCTAAGAGTTAAGAAACGGAATGAAAAAGAAAGAGGATATAAGGAAAATTCTACGAATTTAAAACAGTCTATTGAACTATATTATCGTCAATAAAATATTTATGTTTTCCACGATCATTAGTTATTCCTTCTTTCCTGAATGAACAAAGAACAAAATGTGTGTGTGTCTGTGTGGTTTTTTTTTGCATATTATTGAATGCAAACCTTCATTATTAACGATCATAAACGAGAGTCTCTTTCTCTCTCTCTCTCTCTATCACTCTGTTAATATATATAAATACGGGATTTATGATTTTGTGCGAAAGTAAATTATTCCGAAGTATCCTACATACAACATCTTTAAATTCATATCATTTCGCTGACAGCTCTCGTCGCTTTAAGCAACAAAGTTTCATTAAAATCGTGTTATTTAACAACGAAAAAAAAAGTAATAGAAAAACAAATAATTAAATACGTAAACAAGTATGGAAAGTTTTGAAAAAATTATCAACAACTGTGATGTTTTAGAGGTGATATTTGGTTATCTCGATTTCAAGGAACATTTGAAATTGATCAAAATCTGTCCACAATTCGAGGATGCTATAGTCCACGGAGTATGGCGCTTCAAGTGTAAAAACCTTTATATTCTGCCAGGCGGTCCAAAAACTTTTCTTCTGAAGTATAATTCAGTAAATAATGCCATGGCAGAACGCTCACTAACACCTAAAGCAATTCATACAATTTTACATCATTCTTCAATGTACATTCACAAATTGGAATTGAACTTTATCCGTTTAAAGAATATAATTTCATTAAAATATCGAAATCTAACAGAATTAGAATTCTGCGGTACTGTTGTAGAAAACACTCACCTACAGCAAGTGGCTAAAAATTGCAGAAATTTGCAAAGTTTGAGTCTGATAAACTTCAAGAGTTCTAAACGCGAAGCTAATATCCGCGCAAATGTTTTTGGTCAAATGAAAGCTCTCAATAAACTGGAAATAGACGACAGGGACTTTACCGCTTGGAACTCTTTCGATGTACAGCAGTTATTTTGTCTCGCCCATCTGAATACCCTCCTGATCAATATAGACATACGCGATAGCGAAGGTAACAAAGAAAGCAATAACAACAGCACAGATCGTGTATATAATATTGAAAATCTAACAATTGGACCATTGTGTGAACTGCCAGAAGATCTAATATGTTTCAAAAATTTAACAAAATTATCAATAATATTGTGCGCAGTGTCAATCGATGAAATTGTTCTGACACAAATAGACCATGCATGTCCCAAGCTGTGTGAATTGTCATTCGCTGGATGTTCTTTTGAATTTAAAGAATTTCCGCGTATGAACAATTTGATGCATTTGACATTCAGACCATATGCGGATATAAGTCTTAAACATTTTGATGAAATTTTTCGAAAACTTAAAATCAAATCCTTAAGTCTTGGGGATGTTCTAGTGAGAGATATCGAGGATATTACCGATTACAACTACATATCGAATACACTGGAAACTCTTACAATACAAGTTACATTTCGTGGAGAATTTGTAAGAACGTTTTTTAATCAGCAACATAAATTTGAAAATGTTTCCAGGATTAGTCTTTTTAATAGTAGGTCACAATCAATAGGATTATATTTCTCACATAACTTTCCCAATCTCCGAGAGTTAATAACGAATTCAGTCAGCATTTCATCGGAAGATATTTTACATTTGAAACATTTAAAAGTACTACAATTCAGTCTATTCGATGATATGTCCTGGTCGTATTTGGAAATGTTATTCAAGCATCCTACACTCACACATATTACCATTACCCCTTCTCTTTTGACAAATTTCAAAATGCACAATGAACGTTTGCCCATATGCTGTGAAGGACTTACTACCACACTGGAATATTTGAGTTTGCCCTTTGTAGTGTATAAAAGCGTTTCTTACTTTTGGCCATCTTTTCGGCAGAGGAATAAACTGTTGAAATTGGAGATCGCTGACCGTTTTAGGCGAAGTATGTTGTCATGCCACATTTCACATGTAATTTTTCAGAATTAATTTTTTTTTTTTTATTTTGATTTTAGCCGGGCCGGCATTAACGACTCCCCCTATACAATACTATTATTGGTGCCTTTGGAGTAAATTTGTTAACTGACAATCTCGTGCGATGGTATAATTTGAAATATTTTAAAATGTTTACCCTACAATAAGTGTACAATAAAGAGAATTCAAAAATGTAAAATAAATTTGAGTGTTATGATATTTATTTAAACTCTGCGTTAAGAATCGAAATGTATTTTTAATTCCACTAAATGTAGTGTAATAATGTAACCTCTTACTACGCGTTGTCACTAGCACGCAGGGTTGCCAAATGTACAGATTTATCTGCATTTTGCAGTTTTCCTGAGCATTGTGCAGTTTTGAAGTTTTTTGTTTAAAAAAGTAAGTTTTTCTTTAAATTATGCAGATTTTGCAGTTTTTACATTTAAATTTTAAGAACTAAAGATTTTCTTAAAAAAAAAATAACAGTAATTGCAGCAATTTCGTGCATTCAAAAGAAATGGCAATCAAATTTACCAAAGAAATGTACAAATCTAATTAGTATTAAGTGCGAGGAGAAATTAACTCAATTTACGAAAATGCATGTTATTTCAAATACTTTTTATAAAACTGAATTATATCAAAGAATATGGATATAAAGAATGCGCATTATGTAGAAGTAAAATTTCTTATGGCGGGTTGTAACATTACGACCCGCTCTCACAAAAATCTTTTTAAAAAATCATTTCTGGAAAATAAACACAAACAAAGAGCGTAACAATGTGTTGCTCTCATCATGAGAGCGTAAAAATGCATTCTGTTGCTTTGCTTGTCAGCTTCTAAAGAAGAATGTTCATGTCGCTTTGTCAGACTTCAATTTTACACCCAAAGAAATATTACAGTATGATTCACTAATATCAATGAGAAATGATTTCGATTTTTGGAAGAATACTTGCCAAGTTAAATATGGTGTCTTTAGGGATTTAGCGCAGTACAATTTTTCTATATTTTTCGCTCACATTTACACACATGTTATTGGGTTAATAAGTAGACTTGAAAATATTACTAACAATTTTCCTCTGGGTTAACACTTGCCTCTCATAATTTTTATCATGTTCTCTTTGTGTCGACGTCTGAGAATAAGTGATTTTTGATCAATGTGTAGATGTGTAGATTTTTTTGGTTTTGGTTATTTTTTTTTTTCTTATAAAAAAAGCAATTTTTTGTTCCTTTTTTTATGAATTATAATTTAAACTTGAAAAAAAATAAAACAAAAGTTTACAAATTTAATTTTGGTTATATTTTTTCTTATTTGGTGATTTTTTTCACAAATGTTGGTCACAAAATTTTTTTCGTGGCAACACTGTTTCAGAAATATAAATAAAAAATTAGTCAGACAACAAAAACGCACGATGAGAACAACGCATTGTTACGCTCTTGGTTTCTTTATCCTTCCCTTCTATCTTTCCCCCGCGTCATGAAATATTTTTGATAAATATTCCAAAATGCACATTCTTTATACTTTATTTTCTTTGATTATATTTATATTTTTTATTATAACGACGCCTCCATTCTATAACGTTCTAGGTGTACTTAGAACGTTTTTAATGTTCTTACATTTTTAAATTCAGATGCGTCGATCCGTTCCGAAGTTATAGGGAAATATCTACTTAGAATACACATATAATCGTATGTCGCGTGAAAACTTTGAGAGCTCATAACTCAAAACACACTTTTTCGACTTAGAATGTTATAGAACGGAGGGGTCGGTATGTATTTAATTCAATTTGTTTTGTTATGTTTTAATAAAAAAAAATATATGAACTGAATTATAAATTTTTTGGCGGTTTTATGTGCAGTTTTTTCAGTTGAAAATCAGTTTTTTCAGTTGAAAATCAGTTTTTTTTTCTAAATTTGAAGTTTTTGAAAAAAAAAATTATGGCAACGCTGTCTGTACTACAAATTTTTGAGACGCTTTTCATGGCAATCTTATTTACACTCAGAGTTTTAGCCAGAAAACTATTAAGAGGAAGTCGCAGAAGAAATAATTTTTTATATTTGTTGCATATTTCAGTCCTGTGGTTTGAACCATAGCCTCACGTCCAACGCACTACCTATTGAACTGGTAATTTAACTGATTTTATTGAAATTACTTTTTAGTTGTAATAACTGCTTGTAATAATTATTAACTGAGATTTTAAACAGCATAAATGAGGGTAAGGTCTTCAGTTAATGACTATTTGAAAAAACTTAATAAATTTTCCCAATTAAGGGTATCGAAGCATTTTAAAATACGAAGATAATTTTATTTGTACAAATTTGTTCCGACTTCCTGACTTTTGAGAGACAAATCTAAGAGAGTCACATAAAATCCAGATGTTATTAGCCAGATACACACTACATAAAAATTATTAAAATACACAAAATATTTCGTTTTACATCTTATTTCTCTTATTGTTACTAGAATTATGCTTCATTTAAAATTTTTTTAAACTATATGGGAAAAAACTATCTGAGAGCATATTCATACATACAATGTGACTAAAGTTATAATGAGCACAAAAGTTCCATTTTGGGTTGAGTGGAATGGAGAATGGAATGTGATAGAAACTTTTACAATGCGAAAAAGGTCAACGGCTAACAACAGAAAGTGTAACTGAATAACAATTCTACGGCCTGAAAAATATGATTCGGGCTTCCATCAATCTTCCACAATAAAAGAGAATTCGAAATATTTTATGGAAAGGGCAACAAAAAGGAAAAAATAATAAACATACATATGTAGGCTGATGCAGACTTATTGATAATGCAGCTTCTTGATGAAAAGATATACAATTGAAAATGTTAAAAATACAGTACATATTCCCTGCTGGTAAGATAAATTGAATAAGATGATAAAAGGTCTAAAAAATAAAATTTAAGCCAAGATTTTGTAAGGAAAACAATGAAAAACTTACTGATTGCCATTTCTGTCACACTGTTTTGAGTATATAGAAATATTTTTAGTTATAGATCCACACTTTCTTTTATTTAATTTCAATAACTGACAGCTGTAAGTTAAAGAAAATTATTTAGTTTGTTTCACGGTATTCACTCTGTTTCCAATATTCATCGTTAAGTTAACCCTTTCCGTCCCAAGCAATTTCAAAATTGAAGGATTTCAATGAAATTTTTGGTATGTGATAATTTCCCATTAAAAAACACTCAAATCCATTGTTTATGTCCATACGAAGTTGGTGTCCTTAGAAAAAGGATGTCTTGGGCTTTCACTTAGTCAAAATACAAACATTTTAGTATATGTACAGTAGTTTTGACTTACCTGCACAAAATACCCTAAATTTTCCTACATATTTGTGTAGGCAGGGGCGGAAAGGCTTAAGTTGCAATCATTTTAGTGTCACCATAAATTTTCTTCAATATCAAAATAGTCCGAATAACAATTTAGAATTCTTTAACAGACGACGAAGTTGGCTCCTTATCTTATATCGCCAACATATCAGATACTCATGTCTAAATACTACAATATATATAAATGTATAGTTCGTTTACTATCGGGTTATCCATTTCGTGGTTTCAAAAGTAAACGTAAATAAAACACATATAAAATATTTTTTTCATGATATTTATTTTTTATTGTAAAGTTTGAACTTTGACATTATGTGTGAAACACTACATCATTTAAATGACCTCCACGCGAAGTGTTGCAAGCATTGATTCTTTTGAGGAAGTTTTCGACCACTTTTTGGCACATGTTGGGCGGTACCTCAGCCATAACTTGACGAATGTTGGTTTTTAAGTGCATAAGAGTTGAAGGTTCATCTGCATAGACACGGTCTTTCGCGTAGCCCCACAAAAAAGTCTAATGTTGTCAAATCGCATCATCTTGGTGGCCAGTTGATATCGCCACGACGAGAAATTACGCGGCCAGGAAATGTCGCTTGCAATAAAGCCATATTCGCTCGAGTTGTGTGGCTTGTGGCACCGTCTTGTTGAAACCACATGTTCTCCAAGTCTTAGTCTGCAATAGCAGTCAACAAAAGTCGGTTGTCATATGACCATAACGCTCCGAATTGACGGTGGCAGTCGTTCCATCGTCGTTTTCGAAGAAGTAAGGTCCAATCACACCTTCGGACCAAAGGGGGCACCAAACATTGACTTTTTCTGGATGTAATGCCCTCTCTTCAATTACTTGAGGATTCTCAGAACCCCAAATACGAAAATTTTGTTTATTAACATACCCACCGAGTGTGAAATGTGCTTCATCGCTGAAGAAAATTTTGTTGTGGCAGAATCACCATTTTTGTAGTAGGTTTTGATAATTTTTATGCGTTGTGTGATAGTTAAGCGATCCATTTTCGTCAATGTCAGACTATCAACTGAAAAGAAAAAAATTGGTTTCACAACTTACTTTGACAGATTTCGAATTCCAGTCCCATACTTTTGAAACCACGAAATGGATAGTCCTTTATTTTCGCAAAAGGTAATTTTTAAATATTTTTAATTTGTGAAAATAATTCAGACACCGAACAAAAAAACTGTCGTACTAGAACGAAAAATTCTGAGACTGAAATTCAACATAGTAAACTTATCGGACAGCAGGTCAGTAAACATTTCAATAAATATCTTTAATGATTGAATAATTTGTTATTGAGAGGTTTGGAAGCCACTTTATATTCTATATATGTATATAAAACTGCTTCGAATATACCTCTGAAGCAATAAAATCTGGTTTGAAATTTCTGAACATACTGTTACGAATACAGAATAAACACTAAAAATTTATTGTAGAAAAAAGAACAACAAAAATCAAAAATAACAAAAATAACTTGTAAATTACGATTACACAGAATGAAAATGGCTAAACAACAAGAAAGTTACGAGAATAGAGATATCCGGAATCAATAACAAAAACCGGGATTAGAATTACAAACTACATAGAAACTCCATGGAAGATTGAAAAAAGAAGAATAACAATTAGACGTTTTAGGGGTTGCCGGTCCAAAAATGGGTGAAGTAAAAGAAAAACGAAAGATAACATTGCCAGCGCTCAGTAGTAAAATTCACGTCTTACATATTACACTTTCCCAAACATTTATACCAAGGTGGCGGAAACCTTTTACACAATATTTCAAAAACTACTTACAACCTCTTAAAGCATGGAGCCTTTGTTTTTGGACACTTTTTATATATTTTATATCTTCTAGTATATAAATAAAACAATCCTGATGCTATTTATGGAAACTAAATATCATGGAGAATACAAAAAGCTGTTATTATTGACTCCATGGTGACAGTACTCGGTTTAAATGTACGTAAAAAATCTGCACCTGGGGTTTCAAGGGAATAAAATAAAATTGTTAACGTTTAATTTATGCACATAACAATTGAACACATTTTTTTAAAAAGTTTTGTATATTTGTTATGGTAACGCAAAGAATTGTCCGTACAGTAATGATGGGTATAATAACACTTGACGGAAAAAATTTCTGTACGATTTTATGTAGAAAGACCAATATTTCAGACCTCTAAAACGATGCTTATTAGTGATTGTTGTTATGTATTTGAAAAACTAAATTTATTGTATTTATTCAATATGAAGAATAATTACAAAGCTTACTGAGAATTACTTAAAAGCTAATAATAACAAGTGTTTAGTTCATATAAATATAACTTAAATTATTTACACAACAAAATTTTTGTATTATTAGGTCTTAACATATGGCTTAAATTTAACATATTTGACGTATCCTTTGATAATATGTTTACTTGTGCTCCGGTATCTATTTGAAGAGTAATTGCCATATTATTTATAAATACCTGAACATTCCACTCATTATTTGCTACGACACTGCAACTGGAGTTTAATAGGGTACCAATAAAAAATTCTTTAACGTCTTCATTATTGCTATCAACCTGGCTTTCTATTTGTTTGGCAAATTTTTTGGTTTGATGTTGCGGTAATTCGCGAAACACATTTTTGCAAAGTGACCTTTCTTACTGCAAATATGACAATTAATGTTTTCAGCTGGACATTTTTTCCTGTGAGTTTGTCCACATCTGCTACATTGTTGCTGTTGGATATTCGATGAAGTGGGTCTTCTAACTGATGAATGCTGCTTTGACGAATAAGTTGAGTGACGTTGATTAACATATGCTGGCTGATTTATTTGTTTCTTGTAAATATTCGACTTATTTAAAGCGCCAACAAAATTTGTTTCTTGTTGCAACTGGCTTGTGTTTTCTTTTGCGGAGTTTATATTTTTAGCTATTTCCAAAGCTTTCTCAAGGGTAATTTTCTTTGATCTGGGAATAGTTCGGAAGTAAACCACAGACAAAAATATCTTTAACTAAGTCCTCACGCAAATCTCCAAACTCACACAATAGGCTTTGGTTTTTTAACACCGTTACATATTCTTCAATAGATTCATTCAGACCTTGTTTTCTTGAAAAGAAAGTATGACGTTCCATCGCTATGTTGACTTTGGGAATGAAATATGTGCCCAATTTTGAAAGTAATTCATCATATTTGACCGTATCTATGTCCTCATTGAATGAATTAAAAATTTGTAAGCAATCTGGTCCTAAATGATGTAACAATAACGCTACTTTTCGTTGTTCAGTTTGCTGTTCCAGATTTGATACTTTCATAAATAGCTTGAATTGGTTTTTCCACGACTTCCATGTGGCACACATGTTACTTTCTTTGAGGTTAAGAGGAGCAATTGTTGTTGCAACCGACATTACATGGGGTGTAGACATTTCATAATATGTAACTTTTTGTTCACTTGCCTTAGACTGCATCGAATTTTATTAAATATTTAATATATATTCTCCTTTCTTTATGTATTTTATAAATACGACGTCTTTATTTAAATAGACTTTTGACTTTTTTTAAAAAAAAATTTTTTTTTTCAATTTTTTAATTTTTTCTCTTTGACACCTGATGCCATGTTATGTATTTGAAAAACTAAATTTATTTTATTTATTCAATATGAAGAATAATTACAAAGCTTACTGAGAATAACTTAAAAGCTAATAATAACAAGTGTTTAGTTCATGTTCTATACAAAGTATATAAATGTAAATATAACTTAAATTATTTACACAACAATTGTGTACTGCCAAATTGTCTTTTAAAATGTTTCATAAATGTTTTATTGCATTAAAATCTGAGATCTGCGTTGGTTAGATATTACTTCTTTAATACTGTATACAAATTATTCCTCTAGATATTTGAATGAGTGGTTCGGATCATTATGGCGAAGGAACAGAAAATGATACAAATTTCTTTTCGAATGCTTCAGCAAACATTAGATTTGAGGCACTCACAATGGCCATTGCACCTCACACCACCACAAAACCATCTTCATATTTCTGGGTTGTTTAAAAGTTCTGCCACACAAATCGTCTACCAACTGATCCAAAAATTTTAAATTTACTCATATTTGTAAATATAATTATTTGAAGTCATTTGACTAATTAATATATTTATAGTTTAATATCCTTCTGAGATAAAAGAATTCTTACATGAAAACATGTATTGCATGACACCACATTGGTTTTAAAAGAAAATTGTACAATAAAAGTTTGTGGTCCATTTTGTGGTGAATTTCTACCAATTAACCAATACATCTCAGAGAGATCGAATTTAATTTCTACCAATATTGCTTGTAAATGGAATTTTCACATTAGGAGCCTGTCATAATGAATGCAGAGACATTTTATATGCGAATTTGAGGAACTCTTTGATTATTTATTCGAACAGAGGCGAATGTTTTTCTTCGTAATTTTACCCGAACACATTTTTGTCCATTAACTCTTATTTTCCGTAAGTTTAACCATTCTTCTAGTTGAAAAATTTGTTCGTGTATACATCTAGAAGTTTCGTGTGGATACTCAGGCGTGTTCATAAAAGAGGTAGAAAAGTGCGTACGACTGCTCACCGGCATATCCAAAGTATATATTAAATACAAAACTGGACCTAATATACAACACTGTGGCATATCCGTCACATCGTTTGGACAACATCTAACAATATGGGCGGTAATATAATTTTCCAATAATTTCTAAATATTATTAGGAAAATTTAGTTTACATCAGTCCTTCGTGCCAAAATCTGCCCGGTGTCCGGTCTTTACGTCTAATAAGCGAACACACTACCTACTAGACTACGGCGGCTTCATATGTTACAAATTATGTCTTCTGAACCTGTCGAACGTATTCAAATTAGAGCTATTAGAGGCCCAGTCTTCAAAGGAGATAGATGCCAGTACACTATTTCGTCCGATTTAGCTTTGCAAACTGGAGCAGAATTAAGCTGGAAAGTTCACGGCTAGTTTCGGAACAGTTTCTTCTTGACAATGTTTCCAATCCATTGCAGGAGACATCTCACCAAATCATGAGTCTGACGCTGAGTGAGTGGTTCCATTAGCTTCCTGTACTTAAATAATACGTACCGTGCCTTCCTACATTACAGGATTATTTTTGATCTCATAACCTCCGTATCATTCAACAATCTGGCTATAATTTCGATGGCTTACCAAATAAATATTGTTGGTTAGGTTATAAATTTCGAAATCAACACCGCAAACGGGGAAAAAATTACAGGATTTTTAGGAAATTTTAAACGAAAGTTGACCGATGCGAACATGTCCATTGCAATTACTTAACTGAAATTTAATAAATATGGAATTAAATTTTAATTGCTAAAACCAAAATAAACTGTAAAACTTTGTTTTAATCAAATTAATTATTCATGGTCAGTTTCAATGAATGCTCAATTCATTATCACTTACAAAGGGAAGCTTTGGATCTATTTAAACTTTTCGTAATATTCGTGATAAAATAATTACGTAATAGCGTTACCACTCTCAAGTTGCCACCACTTTTAGTATATCGGTTGATGTTTAAAACAATTAATTTTAATTTTATTGTTGTTACACCTTTGAGAGTTAATTAAAGCAAAAAGGAGAAACAAAAAAATAACAATATACTCTCCAGAGTCTAGTTTTTGTTAATTGCTCTTGAAAGAAAGTTTTTTGCCATTCAGTTAAGTTGTTTACACTTCTAGTTTTTATTTGGCTGTGTGTATGTGTTAACAGTGTTTTAATATTTAGTTTTTGTTTTTAACTGTTGTTTGCTATCCATTCAGTAATCCATTCTAATCCCTTTTTATTCTGCAATTGTTCAATCCCTTTTGCCTTCCTCTGACGCTCTGGCATAAGTTGTTTATTATTGCCTGCCTTTTTACTTTGTTAAGTTGAAGTATCATTGTTGCTGCTATTATATGAAAACTAAAGACAATAACAGCTTGAATAACAAAATATAATTTGAAGTAATGATGTGAGATGTTTTAAATAAGTAATCATTAGAATTGCATCGCACCAGAAACATAATTTTTGTGGACAAAATCAGTAGATACGACATTACTCACACAATCTAATACTGCGTTATTTACTTAATCATGGAATTATTATTCACCAAAAATGATCAGTAAGGTTTAACAGTTCATCTTGAATAAGCCATCAACTAAACTGGACTCGCAATTTTTGTGAAGTCGCAGTCTAGCAGCGGTCAGGCCGTTGGATGCAGTCAAGGGATTTGTGTGTGGAACTTAGAATTTTTCGAAGACGGCTAGTTTCGGCAGTAGTTCCTCCACGAGGCTCTCTTCTCCCGTCTTACAGCGTATTTAAGTTCCCTCTTTTTGGCCTGTTAAAGAGCCTGCCACTGGATCGGCGTAGATCATCCATCCCTTGGTTCTACCAGGGCGGTTTTTGCTTGCCCAAAGCAGAGCTGACAATGTATCCGCAGCCGTATCCACATCAAAACGGGTGAAAAGAGTCGGGGAGACTGCTATACACAGGGGCAAATTATGCCCTATACCGGTCCTGTAAGTCGACAATATAGATTTAATTAGAGAGATTGACGCCTTAGCCAAGGACTACATTTACACGTCACAAGTAAATGACGGACATTCTTTTATCGTCCCAAATAAATATTTCATTCACTTTTAAAAATTTCATGGTTTTTCTTTCAATTTTCAAAATTGAAACGGTTAAAATATCACACTTTACTACATTGTTTTCTAAAATGTGATTAAAGCCTGCGATAGTGCAATTTTTATACAGGCTTCTCTATGTATTTGTACATATTTTCCTTTTATTTGTTGTAAACAAAGCAATATTAAATACATTTTAAAAAGAGTGCTTTTTTCTTTTCATAAATATTTTTGCGCTACCAAGGGACAAGAGACGTCATGTTATTACAGACGTACGTACAATTCTATATATTCACGTTCATATTGTAATTGCAGAATTTTGTTCAACGTACAAGCTTTGAAACATTTATTTCTTTATATCACTAACGAATGAATGATAATAACAACTGACACTCGAAAGTAGTGTCAATTTACTGTAAACTTAAAATATTTCATAGACTTAAGCATAAGACATCTTTAGTTTTCCGATAAAAGTACATAAAAAGTTTAATTTTCCAACTCCTATTTCATATTAAAAACGTTCATGTGCTATCACAAATCCGTTTCCACATTTTATGCGCATGTGTAGTATTTTTTTTAGAGCGTTTACAATTGTTACAAGAAAAACAACTCCAACACAATCTGTTATTAACATAGAATATATTCTGTTATTTGTAGCACTGACTTTTTCAGTACATTGTCAGACAGTTTGATAATATTAAATATTTTTGGTCCAAATTTGACTTTTTCTTCTTTTTTATTCCATTTAAGTTTTCCATATTCCGTTTGTAGGCGCAGCATATATAAAAATAGTCGCCGTAGTCTAGTGGGTAGTGTGCGCTTATTAGACGTAAAGCCAGGGTTCGAACCCCAGATCAGACATCAAAACGAAATATGAAAAAAATATATTTCTTCAGTGACTTCCTCTCAGCAGATTTCTGGATTTACTCTGAGAGTAAATAAAATTGCCGTGAAAAGTTTCTCAAAAATCTGTCGTTCGGAATCGACGTTAAACTGTAGGTGCCACCACACAAGTATAAAATTAAGGCGCACAACATGAGTGGTGTGAGAAACTAGGCCGTAATCCTGACTGAAGGGTTGTAATGGCCAATTATGATTGTATGTATATATAAAAATGAAAACTCGTAAGATTAAAATCAATCGTTTCGTCTTTGAAGACCAATAAGCAAAAACATTAAAAATGTACAATTGTAACTCAATTGCTCGAAGTTGTACGTGGCGGATCATGCATCTATCCGGAAACTAATTTTGACGTTTATACACAAGCCGTTTTAAACAGTAACGCATCAGATTGTTTACTTCTATGATTCTCTGGCTTGCTATCGAATTACGAGTATTGAATACAGAAGTTACTATAAATCTCTAATGTCTCGAGTGGGCAACCGAGTTATTGGGTCACAATAGAAAATTCTAACAGTTGCCAACTTGTGAGTGCTAAAAAAATTGTCCAGAGTGTGTTTATGTCCGATTTCGACATGGCCCTACTGACAAATGAAATCTAGCGCCACATTTGTTGTGCGAACGTTATTTCATTTGACATGATGTAAGAAATATTGCAATATAGAACATTTAAAAATAATCATGGAAGCCTTAAGAATTATATTTTGGGAAAGCATTATTTCTACACCAAAGTCAAATCATTTACTGTGGGTACGTCTGTGAAACTCTACATTTGTGAAACTCCATAGATGAGTGGATGATAAATGATGAATATTTGTATTGAACAGAAGTGCAGTAACAGAAACTCTGCAATACCTCCACTACCATATAGTTTTCTAGAAATTTGGCACACTTCTGTATGCTTTAAACCGAATATAAAGTCAGTAGAGGTATGAGCTATGAGACGTGAGAAAGACAAAGAGTGGGCAGTTATTTCATTTGAACTTATACTTAAACCTAGCGAAGATCATTCCAAACAGTGCTATAAATGTAACAGTTTCAAAACTATTTAGAGATCTACTAATGCCTAACAAAGCCATTAATAAATGTAAAATGAATTGTTCCAACTATTTGACTTCAGACAACACTATTTAACAAACCTACACAATTGTAATGTTGAACATATTCCGGGTTTTTAGCCGGGGTATGCTTTACAAATCTTATTATTCAATTAATGAACCATTTTAGATGAGTATATAAATTACTGAATTTTTCTGGTCAAATTGTATATTGAAATACCTGTCATTAGTTTTTACGTTATTAAATTCTTCAGATTTTGAGTCAAAGTAATACGAAATTTCAGCCATCCATTATGATGGCGCAGGTATGAGTGATGATTCTTTCACAGTTATTTGGTTTGTGTTCAATTCAATTCAATTCAATTACTGAAGTGCTGTGCGGTGTGGAGAATTTTTATTGGTGAATAGAGCCTCATATTATTCCTTTTGTTCTCTTCCTTGCGGATGTTGAAAAATGAGATGTTTAATATTTTAATGAAGTCGCCGTAGTCTAGTAGGTAGTGTGTTGGCTTATTAGACGCGAAGCCACGGTTCAAGGCCCCGATTAGACATCAAAACGAAATATGAACAAATATTTCTTCGGCGACTTCCTCTCATCAGATTTTTGGCGAAAACTCTGAAATTAAATAAAATTGCCATGAAAAGTTTCTCAAAAATCTGTCGTTCAGAGTCGACTTTTAACTGTATAAAATTAACACACAAAATATGAGTGGTGTTGAGAAGCTGGACCGTAATCCTGACTGATGGGTTGTAATGTAATGGTAATTATATATGAAATATTTTAAAACCGTGGTCTAGTAGGTAGTGTGTTGGCTTATTAGACGAAAGGCCCGAGTTCGTATCCCAGGCCAGACATCAAAAACAAAATACAAAAAGTATTTCTTCGGCGACTTCCTCTCAGCACATTTCTGGCAAAAACTCTGAGAGTAAAAATTGCCATGAAAAGCTTCTCAAAAAATCTGTCGTTCGGAACCGACTTTAAAATGTAGGTTCCGCCACTCATGTATAAAATTAACGCACACAACATGAGTGGTGTTGAGAAGCTAGGCCGTAATCCTGACGAAGGGTTGTAATGGCCAATTATGTTATGTATGTAATATTTTAAAACGTTATAAGATTATAGTCTTTTACATTTTTGTTTCGAAATAAAATAAACAAAAAGCTATTCTTTCAATAAATTATATACCATTAAAAAATATTTCGTTTGAAAAACTTATTGACATTATGTGTGAAATATAACTTTCAAATGTCCACCACGGCTTTTCTGAGTGGAGCGCATCAGAAATGTAAAATTTTCCATTTTTCTGTTGTATAAATGTTGAGTTATGTTGACATTAAGGACAGCTGTGGTTTGTGACTTATTCAGCTTAAGAAAATACCAAAAAAAAAATAGTCTAAGTGGGTCAACTCGCTGCAGGTCTTATGTTAGTTTACGGGCAGAAGCGCAAAATTCCACAAGTTGTGGTCTCCGCAAATTCGAATTCCCCTAAACGACGCCAGATCGACAGCTTCGAATTATCCTGCACTCTGTCACGGACAGAAAGAATAATAAAGTTTATTCATATTTATTTTCTTAGTCAATGATATTTCTTTGAAGTAAATTCCTGTAAAAATAAAAATTCTTCATTTATTATGATTTGCTTTTAGCCAATAAAAATAGTTTTCGCAACAGTTATTGAAAACAATTTGTTACATTTTAAGTAACGCTTATTTTGTCAAGTAGTTATACAGTAGATAGAGTGTTGGCTAATTAGACGTGAGACCGTAGTTCTAATTCTAATTCCGATATCTCGAAGAAAACGAAATATGAAAAAATATTTCTTCGGCGACGTCCTCTCAGCTGATTTCTGGCAAAAGCTTTAAGAGTAAATAAAATTATCACGAAAAGTTGCTCAAAATACTGTCGTTCGGAAAAATTGATGAAACGTAGTTAAAAGTAAAGACGAAAAGAGAAAAAACGCAATAGCATGAACCCCCTTTGTATTTTTATTTAATTTAATACATGCACATGTATCGCAGTGTATGTATACTTAATAATATATCACGAAGAATATTTGCATATACGATGAAAGTAAAGTAAAAATAAAGAAAATTTCATAACAAACATTCAAATTTAATAACCTTCCGTTGACAACGTGGACTGCTAGTGTAACGAAACAGCCATATGTACTATATATACATATGTACATATATGTGTAGTATTCATGTACATGTCTTCTATTGCAAAGTTATTAACCAAACAAACTTGAATAAAAAAATATTGTGTTTGTTTTTGTCTTATTGGTGGTTAAAGCTTATGTATATGCTCCATTATTAAGACAAAAGCTGACAGATGAATCGAGCAACCAAAAACATTACGTAAACGGCCTACCGTTCCAATTTCATTCCTTTTTGAAGACATTTCGGAGTACATGCTTTCCATAATTAAAACCAACGTAAAATGTTTTATGGAAACAACATAGTAATCAAAAAATACCGAATATTTTTCCATACTTACAGTAAATACATACATATATGTACATATTGTTACGAAAAGGGAAACGAAACGGTGTACCATCGTTTAACACTCAAATGCCAACAAACACACTAACAAATACAATACACATGTTGAAACAATAGCTACTCCAACAAATACGAACATGTTACGAGTAAAGCATCAACATCGGTATGAAACAAAAAGGGATAGACAAATAAGCGGGAACGCAACAACAAGCAATGTGAACAAAATGCACAAACAACAATGAAGTCGCAACAAAGTTCTCTAGAAAGCGAAACCCCAAATGTTCTCTTTCAAGAACCTTTATCAGACTGAATTAGAGGTGGAGAACTATCGATAGCAGTATCGGCACTATCGATGGTTGGGCACTATCGATGGCAGACATTTGACGTGCCATCGATAGTTTGGTTTTCATACCACCAAAAAGTCAAATTTGCGAGTTTATTTGTGGCGTTTGCTAAAAAATATTTGTGAAAAAATTGATTAAAATAGTGATACTACAATAAAGAGAAATGGATCGCTTTCTATAGGTATAATGTTTACTTTTAAAGTAGTCATGAAATATTTTGACTATGTGTTGAATTTAAGGTAAACGTCGGAGCTCCCTTACACTCAGGTTGTCGAGCGCTGAAAGGCAGGCATACGATTGCAGCAGCACAAACTCGGAGAAAAATTTGGCGTACGAGGGGCAAACACAAAAAAGGAAAAGTAAAGTATGGAAATACTTTAAAAGGTCAGATGACAAAAAATTTGTAAAGTGCATTAACCGCGGAAAGGAGTACAAAACCAACGGAAATACTTCAAATTTGCACGATCATCTGAAAAGATACCACTCTGGTTTGGAAATTCATGTCCCAGAATCCATCACACCAGCTATTTCGCGGATACTGACAACATCACATCGACAAGCGGCAGTTGTAGATCGTCGATGCATTCTGTAGCTTCTTATTTTAAAAGAGCCGTTTTGTACGCCACAAACTCAAAGCGAAAGAATGACATTGATAAGGCTTTGACAGAAATGATTACCAAGGATGAGCAGCCTTTTAACATAGTTGAAAACGAAGGTTTTGTAAGCAGGTATTGGATGCCCGATATAAGCTCCCAAGCAATCCACACACTAGGGGTAAACTCGAGCTGCCAACAATGGGCACGAAAAATGAACTACAAAAGCGGTTAAAGGAACACCTGCAGCTTCACGGCATTAACATTGATTCCAACGAGTTCGAGGATGGAGAGGAACCAGAGTTAAAGACTCCTGCAACCCCTAGCGGTATCAACATAAATTCGAAATGGAAGTAGCAAACCAAAAGCTACTTGAAGCTTCTAGAGCCGAAAATCAGATACTTCTGGCGGAGGTACAAGAAACTTCTAGAGCTGAAAACCAAAAAATGCAAGCAGCAATTATGGAACAAATGGAGCATAGAGAACAACAATTTTTGTTAAAAATGGAAAAGAAACTTGAAGCGAATACGTGCATCATTCAGCCAAAGAATTACCACTGTCTAGGAAAAAGTGTCAGATTTGGAAAATACCGTTGACTAGTTATAATGGAGGAGAAGATCAACAACCTCCAGAGCCAGCGGCCAGAATCAGTGCGAATCGTATCGGAAGTTACTGGCAGGATAAAAACACCTTGCTTTGATGGAAGCTCACCCCTATCCGTATTCAAATTTCAATTCAAGACAGTAGCCAACAGAAACGGATGGGACGATGGGGAGAAAGCTCTAGAACTAATTTTGGCAGTAAAAGGTGTCACAGCTGAGATTCCAGAAACCATGCCAGCCAGCTGCAGGAACAACTACAACAAGTTAAAGGTGGCATTACAGCGTAATTTCGGCGATAAGCACAAACGAGAAGTGTACCGCATGTAATTAAGGTGCCAGGCGCAAAAGGCTAATGAGTCACATCATTAAGTGAAGGAGATGGTAAAGCAAGTTTCGGGAGAAAACGGACAAAAGGCTAAAGTTAAATGCTTCAACTGTGGATAGGGTGGTCATTTCCAAAGAAACTATAAAGCGCCACGCAAAAGATCAAGATCCGCCTCACCATCAAATATTAAAAAACGGTCGAACTACCAACCATCTTCCTAAGAGTACCCGTTAAACTAAAACGAGCTAGCACTGAGGGGCAAGTGCTGGCTCCCACAAGCGAGGGCCCCACAATCTCAATATCAGCGATGCAACAGAACAACAATAATCTTACGGCGTGCGGATACATAAATGGCAGACAACACACCTTCACTATAGACACCGGAGCGACGCAATCCATCATCAGACCAGATTTAGTGAAGGGAAAGTGTGAGGCACTTAGCAATGTAAGACTTCGGACAGCTACTGGAGAGTCTGCCACCGTCCACGGAAAAACAGTGGCGAAGGTAACTATAGCCAACATTAGCGTATGCCACGTCTTTATTGTTACCTATATTGTGTACGAGCAGAAATACAGACGGATATGTTATCAGCAAAGGCCCTCGTTAAATCCACCAAACAGAGAATAGTCCCACTGAGAGTGCTAAATTTATCAGGACACGAAAAAGTCATCTGTAAAAACTCCGATGTGGGCCAATGTACTCCAGTAGAGGCGGTAATAAGCAGCGAACAACCGCCAGAACCTGCCGAAATGTCAGCCAAGGATCTAAAGGAATTTGGTGAAAATGTGGAGAAATGGGTAGCAGTTGCAGAGTGTAATAAAGCCAAAAAGCTGCTAAAGAAAGAAAGCTTTCGCTTTTGCCGCGAACAACAAAATGCAAAGAAAAACAGCCATGGTCAAACATGAAATTGATACTAGCGAAGCCAGACCAATAAAACAGGCACCCAGAAGCATACCGCTGGCGAAGCGTAATGAGGTCAAGGAGTTAGTCGACGAAATGAGGAAGAGCGGTGTAATCGAACCAGCATCGGGCCCGTGGAGCTCTCGGAATGAAGTTGTTCTCCACATTGGATCTACAAAGCGGGTATTGGCAGGTGGAGATTGCAGACAAAGACAAGGAGAAAACTGCATTCAGTGCTAACGGTGGCTTATGGCAGTTTAAAGTGATGCCATTTGGACTTTGTAATGCTCCGGCAACATTCGAGCGGCTTATGGAACGTGTACTTAAGGGACTGCATTGGAAGACTTACCTGGTGTACCTCGACGACATTAAAGGAAACAACTTCGTTTACAGTCAAAACTGAACTCAATTAATAAATATTTTATTTCTACTTTTATAACTAAAACTTAACGAATAACCTACTTAGACTATCAGTGACAACACTAAATAAGTGATGGCACTATAATGGCCAGAATTTTCGACGAACACCTCAAGAACCTGGGAGAAGTTCTGCAACGAATAAGAATGGCTGGACTAAAATTAAGCTTAAAAAATGTGCGTGGCTGCAAGTTTGCATGAACTCACCAAGAAATCAAAAGTGTATCAATCGGGTGAGCCACAGGAAAAGGCGTTCCAGACACTAAAAGACCTATTGTTTGCTGCACCAGTTTTGGCGTATACAGTTCCAGAAGAAAAATTCATTTTGGACAGTGATGCCAGCGGATTTGGTATCGGCGGTGTTCTTTCCCAGCCTGAACGGAACTACTGTGTGACCCGACGTGAGCTACTTGCAGTGCTGGAGTGCATAAAACATTACCATAAGTACCTGTATGGTCAACATTTTCTTCTAAGGACTAATCATTCCGCACTGAGATAATTGCTGCAATTCAAGAACCCTGAAGGAAGTCAGCACGTTGGACTTACAACTTCAGCATTGAACACCGAAGAGGCATATTACATGGAAATGCTGATGCTCTCTCACGCGGACCTTGTAATTTGGAGTGTAAGCATTGCGTGAAAGCCGAGAAGAAGGAATTCATCGTTGATATTCGGCTAACGCGGATCGCAGCCAATGAAGACTGGTCCGAATCACAAAGAAATGACCCAGTATTGGCGAAGATAATAGCAGCTAAGGAAGAGGACAAACGACCTACCAGAAATGAGATATCTGCAGAAGGTCCTCTTACAAAGCACATTGGTCACTATGAGATAGTTTAAGGTTGATAACGGGTGCTTATATCGACATTGGGAAAGCGCTGATGGCAAACCCTTATCCAACCTATTAGTAGTGCCTTCCTCCAAAATGAAAGAAGTGTTAAATGATTTCCAAAATGGAGCCAGCCGAGTACATCTTGGAGTGACAAAGACGCTGGAACGGCTAAAGCAACGGTTTTATTGGGTTGGATGTCAGCAAGCAGTAGCGGATTGCAAACTGTACACAGAGTATTGCAGCTAACGGTCCAGCAAGAAGAAGTCGAGGTCAGAAGCAGCAATACAACTCAGGCGCACCTTTCGAGCGGATAGCGATGGTCGTAGCAGGCCCTTTTCCTGTCAGCAATGCCGAAAACCGATATGTTCTCGTTGTTATGGACTATTTCAGCAAATGGCTGGAAGTTTATGCCATACCCGATCAAGAGGCGAACACAATAGTAAATGCTTTTGTGAACAACTGGGTATGCCGCTATGGGGTTCCAATAGAACTACATTCCGATCAAGGCAGAAATTTCGAAACAGTCAAACGGAATGGTAGAACGATTTAATCGAACCCTAGAAGAATATTTGCGGAAAGTAGTGAGCGAACAACTGAAATACTGAGACGAACACATCCCGAGGTTTCTACTGCGTACCGATCTGCGGTGCATGATTCAACATCTAGATCACCCGCAAGGTTATTTTTAGGACTGAGATTAAACTGTCCGGTCACTTAGGGCCATTATTACAACTTGCCGTTAACTAAAGGGAGGATTTTAACGGGCAGATAACTTGTTTTTCATTATTATGAGTACCCAATAAGATAGAAGTGATCGTTAAGCTAAAGGGAGGATCATCCTACCTTTAACATTTAAAGGTCACTTTATGTTTGAAGTTGCCATATTATATATTATTTTCATTACGGCAACTTAAGATTTTAACAAAATGAGCATATACAACAATAAAACAAAGCCCGCGGTTGCTACTGCGTTAAAAAAAAACTTGTAGAATTGAGCTGTTTTATCGACTTTGCTCCGTCACTGCCACATTTTTGAAAAATTTTATCTGTAAGTTGTAATAACGAAAATAAGTTAAAGGTAACTTTCCAGTTCCCTTTAGCTAAAGGTACCTTTAACTAACCCCAACTTTAACGACAAGTTGTAATAATGGCCCTTAGAGTTTGGTGTTAAGCCCGCCACAGAGAGAGATGAAACATTCACTGGAATAGAAGAAAGCTTGAATGAACTTCATGAGTTTGTGCGCACCCGTATAAAAATGGTCAGTGATAGAATGAAAGCCAGGTATGATTGAGCGGCACGGAGGGCTTCCATGAGGGACAACTGGTTCTACTCTACATTTTAAACTTTTTATTTCTGGAAAAAAACCTTGTTTTTAGCAAGAAAAACTTTTTTTCTATTAAAGTACGAAAATTTTAAAGAGAAAGTACCGAAGTCTGTTGACGCTGTTACTTTCCCTGTTGGGTTTTCTTTGCTAACTTGCCCTGGAGTAAATATTTTGAGTTATTATTAAATTTATTGAAAAAAGCGGAAATTGAAGTTTGATGAAAAAACTTGTTTTGTTAGAAAACAAATTTAATGAAAACTTTATTCGATCTCAAAAAACTTGAAAAAAGGGAAAACTTGGCAGCTGGCAACGCTGTCTACAACCTCAAACTACCAACCAGTTGGGATGGACCGATACGGAAAGCTATCAGCCCCGAACAAAAATGAAGGTCGTACACATAGAGCCACTGGCCAAATAAGTGGGCAGCAGTGTTATGAAAAGGGAAACGGTGTACCATCGTTTAACATTCAAATGCTAACAAACACACTAACAAATACAATAAACATTTAGATTAACAATAGCTACACTAACAAATACGAACCTGTTACGAGTAAAGCATCAACATCGGTATGAAACAAAAAGGGATAGACAAATAAGGGGGAACGCAACAACAATCAATGTGAACAAAATGCACAAACAACAATGAAGTCGCAACAAAGTTCTCTAGAAAGCGAAATCACGAACGTCCTCTTTCAAGAACCTTCATCAGACTGAAAGCTTCCGTGTATAAAAGGGCAAGACAAGGCAGCCAACGATTCAGTGAGAATTCGGTCAGTCTTGTGTGAAGACGCGTTGCGTTCGAAGTAAACAATCGCGGTCTGAAAATCTCCGTTATAGCTGTACACTAGTATAAGTGTTGTTGCTTACAAAAATGTTGTAAGCAGAGAATAATAACGAACAAACAAGTTGTTGTTGAATCGTGAAGTTGCTTAAGGTGGCACATAAAAGTGGTTTAAAAGCACAAATAAGAGTTTAATTTGAAACGAAACATATATTTGTTTTTTATTTGGGTTTGCAATCAACGAGCTCATATTCTAAACGTTTTGAAAAAGGTAAAAACGTAACAATATATATACATAATGAAAATGAAACACTAGTGGAGTTTTACTTATATAAGAATTAAGTGTATTTGTCAAAAGCTAAATACGTTGTGTATACTATAGAAATAAGTACATAGGTATAAAGGGTAATGATTATTATAAAAAGAAATAGCTGAATTGCATTCGCCAATACGAATATGACACGTAGATCTTATTTTGACATTACAATATTTAGAATAAGAGATAAATCTCCACTAATAGAAATATTAGTGATGCTAATTAAACAATGCTTTTCAACACTCTCACTCATTGTTTAATTTAGACATTCCTAAATGTTCTATATTTTTGTTGAAACGTTGAGTCGTCAACGGCTTTGTGAAAATATCTGCACACTGGAGATTTGAATTTACATACTTAACTTCAATGGAGTTATTATTTTTAAGCTCTCTAATGAATTTCAGTCTTATGTCAATGTGTTTTGTGCTGTGGTGTTGTTCGGGATTACTGATGAGTCGAATAGCTCCTTGGTTATCTACATTTAAAATAGTTTGTGGGCTTTGATTATAACCAATATCAGTTAATAATTGTTTAAGCCATATCGCCTCCTTAGCACCTTCACATACTGCCATACATTCGGCTTATGTCGTCGATAACGCGACAGTTTTTTGACGACGACTTCTCCGACTTGTTTATTAGAAAAACATAACCTGTAGTTGATGAAATTATTCGGACAAATATATTTTGTTCATAGCAAGCTTGTATACTTATCAATACACTTTGTTTTTAATATCTATTGTTCTTTGATATAACTGTCAAATGTATAATATGTGTATATATTAATAACTATAATAAACTCTCTCTTCTAATTTTACTTTCGAACCATACAGACGTATTTTACTTACGCTGCGCACATTTTCATATTTTAATAGGTTATGGGCCTATAAGTCGCGAAATATTTCTTTAAATAATTAGAATAATCGATTTATAATTGTGCTGAATTGGTTTGAAGTAAAAAGTTCCGTGGATCATTGAAATATTGTTGGATTTTTTTATCCCCGGTATTTCTGAATTCGTGAAAAAATGGCGTCATCATCCCCCATGTTCCCGTTCGAGAAATTGCGTGGGCGTGAAAATTTCGACGTCTGGAAGCGGCATGCAAAGTCTTATTTAATAATTAAGCATTGCTGGAAGCCGATAGAAACACCTCTTTCGAATGAACCTAAGGAAACAGATGTGGAAGCGGATGAGCGTGCGCTTGCGGAACTTACACTGATGATAGAGCCTAGTAATTTTGCGCATATAGCAACGGCAACTTCATCACATGAAGCTTGGTATGCGTTGTTAGCAGCCTATGAGGACAAAGGATTAACGCGTAAAGTTGAATTGTTAAAACAATTAGTCCAAATAAAGCTTTCGGATTGTGAGTCTAAGCCTGACTATGTAAATCGTCTTGTAATGACGTCAATAAAGGTGAAGAACGCTGGGTTGAATATTGACGATGAACTGACAGCGTCATTAATGCTGGCTGGTTTGCCTGATGAATTCCGAGCTTTGGTGTTGGCTGTGGAGAATTCTGTTAGTGATTTAACCGTCGATGCAGTCAAAATTTTGTTACTTCAAGATGCAAAATTTGACACGAAAAATGAAGGTAATGCATTGTATTCAAAAGAGAAGTCTTCAAGAACAGGTAATAAAAAATTTCGTTGTCACGCCTGTAAAGAAGTTGGACATTATAGCAAATTTTGCCCCAATAAGAAGAAGACAGAAAAAACTAACGCTAAAAATAATTATAAACAGGATTTCTATGCATTGTATGCCTCGTTGTTAGTAAATGAAAACGATAGTGTTACCGATTGGTATGTTGATTCGGGGGCGACATCTCACATGACAAATACATCAAATATTTTGTTTAATAAAAAGGAAGTTGTAAATAAAGAGGTGGTTATCGCAAACAATACCAAAATTCCAGTTAATTGTGTTGGCGATGTAAAAATGTCATTGTCTAACAAGAAAAATATCAGTACTATTGTAAGAAATGTGGAGTATGTGCCGGAAATTTGTGCAAATCTTCTTTCTGTGCGTCAGATGACAAAAAATGGAAATACGGTGATTTTTGAAAAGGATCACTGCAAGATTTTTAATAAGAGAAATCAAATGGTGGCAAGTGCAAATGTAGTAAACGATTTATACCGTCTGAACTGCAATTCAACAGAAACGTCTAGACCTGAGAAACCTGTAATGTCTGCAATAGACTGTGAAATTTGGCATCGTAGACTTGGTCATATATCCCATGAAAATTTATGCGCTGTCAAAAATGTCTGCAATGGTATATACTGCTCTGGATCGAAGCAAAATAATTGCGTGATTTGTGTTAAAGGCAAACAAAGCAGATTGCCATTTCAAGAAGTTGGTAAACGTGCAGAAAACGTCCTTGATTTGATACACTCAGATGTCATGGGTCCAATAAATGTTAGTTCGTTTTCGGGATCACGATATATATTGACATTTGTAGACGATTACTCACATAAAGTATTTGCTGTTCCGATAAGACAAAAATCTGAAGTTCTGGGTGAGTTTAAAAAGTTCAAAGAATTTGCTGAAAAACAATGTGGGCGTAAAATTAAAGCATTGCGTTCCGATAATGGAACTGAGTATGTAAATAATCGTTTCAAGGAGTTTATTGAAAAAAATGGTATTTTACATCAAAAAACGTGTCCATACACACCAGAACAAAACGGTGTTGCAGAACGTATGAATCGCACAATTGCTGACAGAGTACGCTGCATGTTAATTGATTCAGGACTTCACAAAAAATTTTGGGCAGAAGCGGTGGTAACTGCAGCATACTTATTAAATCATATGCCAGTACGAAACAACACACGCTGTCCTGAAGAGATTTGGTCGAACAAGAAACCAAATCTGAAACATATTCGAATTTTTGGTTGTAAGGCAATGGCCTTACAGCCATTTGTTGGCTATTGTAACCAAGCTAAAGGCTATAGACTCTTTAACCCTGAGACGAAGAAAATAGTTGTGAGCCGTGACGTCGTATTTTTTGAAACAGAAGACAAGGTAATCGATAAAAAAGAAACAAAATTAAATTTCCCTTCGTTTGTTATAGATGTCTCTGAAAACGACGAAATTGAAGGTAGCAGCATAGACAATTCTAAGGGGGCAGTGACTGAAGAATTGCCAATTACTGCTACAGAAAATAATTTTGATGCCGACTCTAATGTCAACGAAGCAC
This sequence comes from Sarcophaga rosellei, assembly GCA_930367235.1. Lineage (NCBI taxonomy): Eukaryota > Metazoa > Arthropoda > Insecta > Diptera > Sarcophagidae > Sarcophaga > Sarcophaga rosellei. Next base: position 63,941,221 of record OV884019.1, read on the forward strand.
AAGAGTTTGTTGATGCCACTAGTTTATCCGAAGAAGAGAAAGAAACTGAAGTACATGATGGTGCACATTCACCAGAAGAAGATGTCCCGCCAGTTGAACGCAAATTGCGGCGATCAGAGAGAATTTTGAATAAGTTAAAGTCGTCGTATAATTTTTGCGCCGTTGAATTCGTATCCAATGATCCATCTACAGTCAAAGAAGCACTTTCATCCCCACATGCAGAATTGTGGCAAAATGCAATGAAAGAAGAGTATGATTCTCTTATGCTGAACAAGACTTGGACATTGTCAAAATTACCTGAAAAGAAAAAAGCCATACCTTCGAAATGGGTATTCAAAACCAAGGTAAATGGCGCTGGTGAAATAGTTCGGTATAAGGCTCGTCTTGTAGCGAAGGGATTTAACCAACAGAAGGGTGTCGACTATAACGAAACCTATGCACCAGTAGTAAGATATACATCACTTCGCTTCTTATTCGCTCTAGCTGCAAAGTATAATTTATTTGTACATCAAATGGATGCAGTAACAGCAATCCTCAACGCTAAGTTGCAAGAAGAAATCTACATGACGCAACCAATTGGCTTTGACGACGGATCTGGTTTAGTATGCAAGCTAAATAAGTCGCTTTATGGCTTAAAACAATCAAGTCGTGTATGGAACGAGGAACTGAACAAAGTGCTGTTAAGTTATGGCCTGAAACGAAGCGAGGTAGACCATTGTATATAGGTATGCGCATTACAACTGATAAGACGGCAAGAACTATACAAATTGATCAGAGCAAACACATTACTGATGTTTTAGCACGTTTTGGCATGGATCAATGTAATGCAACTTCGACACCAATTGATTTGAATCAAAAATTGACGGAAGAAATGTGTCCAGATAACGAAGATGAAATGCAGCAGATGAAGGATGTTCCCTACATGGAAGCTGTTGGCTGTTTATTATTCGCTGCACAGATTACCAGGCCAGACATTTGCTTTGGGTTTTTGTGACGCTGACTGGGCCAGTGATATTGATAGCAGACGCTCTACAACAGGTTACGTTTTCACTCATCACGGAGCAGCAATCTTGTGGGCAACACGACGTCAGCGTACAATCGCACTATCAACTACTGAAGCTGAATTTATGTCCTTAGTTGCAGCAATTCAAGAATCCATTTGGTTGAACCGACTCCAAAAGGAATTGATTGGTGACGTTACCAAGTCAATGGTAATTTATTGCGACAATAGGAGTGCTATACACATTGCAACGAACAATTCATTTTCATCTCGTACAAAACATTTGGACATAAAAGCAAAATTTATATCTGAAGCCATTAAAAATGATAAAGTAGTTTTAAAATATATTGAAACTAATAATATGTTGGCTGATATATTAACAAAAGGTGTAGTTGCTATAAAACAAACAAAATTTTTATCCGATCTTGGAATTAAGTAGAAACATAATATATGAAGTCTTAATATCCCAGATCTAAATTTGTATTATAGAATAGTATCTTATGTAAACAAAGAGTGAAGATAACTATACAGTGATTTGTCCAGGGGGAATGTTGAAATTATACGGACAAATATATTTTGTTCATAGCAAGCTTGTATACTTATCAACACACTTTGTTTTTAATATCTATTGTTCTTTGATATAATTGTCAAATGTATAATATGTGTATATATTAATAACTATAATAAACTCTCTCTTCTAATTTTACTTTCGAACCATACAGATGTATTTTACTTACGCTGCGCACATTTTCATATTTTAATAGTAGTAGATCTTCTAGTATCAACTAAAGACGTGCAGTAGTACACCACAAAGTATTTGTAAAACAAATACACCATGGTAGATACCATGTACTATTGGTATAAATGAGAGAACGAGTGTAACTGATATTGTCTGCTTTAGCTTTTAATCATCTACTCTACCCACAAAAACAATAACAGTTCTTTATGGTTTTGCACCGAGTATTGTATTGTATTTGTTCCTTGCTCTCAAATATCTGTTGTACTACAAGTATTTTTGAGTGTTTATTGTTATTTATAGTAAAACGAATGTGGATTAGTGCATTAAGTTGAAGTATATATACATATTAATATATAATGAATAATTTGGAAAGAAAAGAAAAAATTGTGTTTGGTGAATATAAAATTTGCGAAATAAGAGGACGAAGCAAGATATGGGATTGCTTTGGTTAAAGATCAAAATGATTCGGATATTATAAATTTTGTTGGGTGCAATAATTTTAGAAATGTATACAAGTACAATAAAAATGCACTTTCAAATTTAAATAAACATTATTATTTTAACTGAATTTTAGTTTCTATTTTTAATTTTGTTTAAATAACATTTTAAAGTACTGAATTATATATTATTTTTTCTACATTTTTATCAACTGAATTTTTATTTTTAGTTTTGTTTTAAAAACATCTTTAAATACTGAATTATATTAATTTTTTTTATTTTTTATAAAAAAAAAACATAATAAAACGTATCGTTTTAGAATTGTTATAGTTGTTTTATTTGTGTTCGTATTCTGCTTGTAATTTAATGTCTATATGCATGCAGCATACAATAAGTTACTTATTGTACCACACTCATTATCTATTTTATTTGTTTGAATAAAATATAGCAAAACAAATATGTTACTCTTATTCTCTTTATACTCACTCATACTTACTATGTTTGAGAAAGTAACAATACCCTGCCAGCAATTTTGTAGTCGACTACGAAAGTAGTCCACTTTAAGTTAACTTTTGTAGATTGACTATAATCTAACTACAATTTAATGCAGCACTTCCTTAGAATTTGGTATTCGACTACGAAAATAACACACTTTTAGATAACTCTTTTACACTAACTATAAGCTAACTGCAATGTTATGCAGAACTCACCCAAATACGAAACGTTTATTTATTATTGAGAGCTTCTTGTTTGTGAGATTTGTTTTCTCTCTGTTCACTCTTTTACCAGATCAGACTTTTGATGATTTTGTTTTTAGACTAATTATAAACTAACTACAATGTTATGCAGAATTTCCCCATAATTTAAAACATTTATGCTATTTCTGATAATATTGTTTTTTCAATTGCACCTTTTTCTGAACTATTTTTAGATTAACTAATAGCTAATTGAAATGTTATGCAGAATTTATTCAAAATGAAACCGTTATTTTTTTTATTCTCTATTTTTTACTTTTGAATTCTTTTACTTTGAATTCTTTTACATTGTGAAATTAAAATCAGTCCAGTGCGTGCTTTTAAGTGCTATTGTAGCTTTAAAAATTATATAATTTTCATTATTTAAAATGAGTGGTACAAGTAAAAGAAATTTAAAAAGTCTTTTAAAAAAAAACAATAAATTTTTAAACAAATTAAAAACTAATAATTCAGATACTTTAAATAAATTAAAAAAATAATGTGGCCAAGGATGTTCAAATATTAAAGAATTTTTTCAAGAAAAGTTTAAAGAAATGAACAGTAAGTAAATTCATATTAAATGAATTTAAATTTTATTAAATATATTCATTTTCAGATAACATCCAAAAACATTCACGGATGCTATTTCGACCACTGTATGTATGGAATTAATGTTGAGGGAGTGCATGGAAAAAAGCGACTAAAAGATTTCCAAGCCTTCTTTCAAGCCTTAACAGGTAAGCAATACATTAAAAAGAAATGTATATTTCCAATTACATATACATATTATATTTTAAATAGATGCTTGTCGATCGATTGGGTCTGATGATGCCGAAAAAGACATCAGAAATGCGTTGAAAGTAATCAAAAAACGGCACATTCACGCAGAATGTATAAAAAATAAAAGAAAAATGAATTTAGCGTATATTTTAATTTAATTATAAGTATTTTATGAATGAAATTCCTAATTGTTTTGTTTTTGATAAGTATATATATTTTGTTTGTTTTTATTATATTAAATAAATAAAACACTTAAAAAATTAAAATGTTTTCAATAATAGTTGTGTTTTTTTCGAACTTTATATAAATTTACATAACTTTAAGTTACATAAAAATTAGCCAACTTTAAGCTACTTTTGAATAACCAACTTTAAGTTAGTTAAAAATTAGCTAGCTTTAAACTAACTATTATATAACTGACTTTAAGTTAGTTAAAAATTTGTTAACTTTAAGTTAACTATTATATAACTGACTTTAAGTTAGTTGAAAAGTTATGCAGAGTCGGACAATTGACTACTGCCAATGACACCACCATGTTAAAATAGTCAGTTGGCCCCATTAAAAATAATCTAAGAGTCAACCACAACTAGCTGAGAAAAAGCTAACTTATAATGCATTAAAAGTTAGTTGAGTTGCCGGCAGGGTTTATATTCGATGCAATAGTTGGTTGTGGCTTTTAGATATCGAAAAATATGCTTTAAAGCTGTTACATGACAAAGTTTAGGATTTTCAGTAAATTTGCTTACTTCACCAACAGCATAAGAAATATCTGGCCTTGATACTATTGCAGCAAACATCAGCGAACCAACAGCTTGTCTAAATGGAAATTGCACTTCACTTTCATCACTTGTTTTCGACAAAAATACGTAGGTATCTGTTGGAGTTGAAATAGGGCTGGCATTTTTCATGTTGAATTTGGCAATAATTCTGCTTATATACATCTGTTGATTAATCTTGATAGTTTTGTTTATTCTGTCACGATGAATTTCTAGACCGACGTAATAATTTAGCTCGCCATACTTAACATGAAAACTTCTTGATAATTTATCAATAAATAATTCAATGGCAAATTTACTGGGTGATATAATTAAGCCGTCATCAACGTATAACAATAAAATAATTTTGTTGTTATCAATATTTCCAACAAAGACACAAGGGTCAGCATCTGATTGTTTCATACTAAAGATTTTCAAAAAATCTACAAATTTAAAATTCCAATTGCGGGAGGCTTGTTTTAACCCGTAGAGACCCTTTTTGAGCCGGAAAACGAATTCTTTGCCTTGTTCGGTTTGTACGCCTTTTGGAATTTCCATATATATTTCTTCGTCAAGGTCGCCATACAAAAAGGCTGTTTTAACATCGAACTGCATCATTTCCATGTCTTCAGTGGCAGCTATTGACAGAATTGCTCTGACTGAATCATATCTTACCACTGGGGAATATGTTTCCTTGTAGTCTATACCAGCTTTTTGGGAAAAACCCTTGGCTACTAGGCGGGCTTTAAAAAGTGGTGTTTTGTTGTTCGGGCTTGATTTTATTTTAAAGACCCACTTACATCCGACAATATTTTTGTTGTCGGGTTTTTCTACTAATTCCCAGGTTTTGTTTGCCTCTAGTGAATCAAATTCATCATTTATTGCATTGATCCATTCCTTTGCGTGTTTAGAATTCACAGCTTCTTGATAGGAATCTGGCTCTAAAATTGTTGCTAGACAGCTCATATGATCGTAACCAAATCTTTGAGGTGGAATGATGTCTTTTCTTAGTTCATATCTTTTAGATTCTCTTGGTTCGATTGTGTTTTCTGTAAATGTAGTATTAATAATCGATCTTTCAGGCTTTATTGATGTTGGCGTACTAGATGCTTGTTGTTTAAATGATGTAATATCCAAATCATCATCTTCAGTTTTTATATCAGTAACTTCTTCTTCTTGTGCTACGCTAACTGGTTTTACTACAATTCGTTTCTCATTAAACACAACATCACAGCTTGTAATAATCTTTCTAGAGTCCTGATCGTATAATCGAAAATTTCTTGCTGTTGCTTCGTATCCAACTAAAAACATCTTTTTCGCTTTAGCATCCCATTTCTTTCTACCAGTTTGTTTTGGTTGATACACCATACACTCAGTACCAAAAACTTTTACATGGCTCCGAT